>OX596034.1:20810739-26539413 GCA_951394065.1 Venusia cambrica
CCTGCACAAACCCGCGTACGTGCATATACATACCACAAAACATAGTAATACGTAAGGTACGTAAACTGTTCAACAGAACAATGAAAACCTATGACGACAAAGACTGGGACAAATACAAAAAAGCGAAATTCGAGTACTAGAAAAGTATTCGTCGCAGAAGTCGTGAAAAGTAGAAAAACTTTTGCAATAATATAGAAACCAACTCTAAAGCCAACAGAATTAGGAAAATTCTAGCTGCCGAACCAAACCGGGAGATTGTTTCCTTAAAAAAGCCAAATAAGACATTCACATTAATAACTACAGAAACACATGAACTCCTTCTTCAAACACACTTCCCGGGTTGCCAAATTAGTAAATCAACTGAGTGGCACACAACCAGCCCTGTTCTACCCACGGAGGCAGACTGGTCTGTTGCTCACACAATTTTAACCAAGACCAAAGTAAACTGGGCCATTAACACATTTCAGCCATACTCGTCGCCGGGCATGGACAGTATTTTCCCTGTCCTACTAAGGTGGGGTCTTGAGCATATGGTGCACTAGTATGGTGGCCTAGAACTAAGAAGATAACCACAAAAAACAAACTTATGAAAGTCCAGAGACTTGTGTTACAGCAACGGGTTGTATGAGGACCGCCTTGACTCAAAGCCTTGATCGGTTTGCCACCCCTTGTTTTTTTTTTGCAACAAAACGGCTGCTTACAGGCTCTGGATACATAATCTATGGGAGCACAACACACAAGCACACCATACCACCATCACAGAGGAGTATGCCAGGGACAACCCTCTACTACAGTCAATCTATGATAGTGTACCCAAACAATACCTCTACTCTAAGTGTTTCACTATACAACTACATCCTAGTGATAGCTTACTCAGATAGCTTACTAGCGTGTTCCTTACTCTTACTAATACAAATAACGCATGCACACTCTAATATATACACACACACACACACACACACACACCTTTTCACTGTCATACTCAGTAATTCTGTTTTTTGTTTTTAATTTAATTTGGCTTTGCCCTGTTAGTAGCACAATTTTTTGGTAATTCTTTAAATAGACTCCCACGGCACAGGCTAGCCCTAGTGTGCGGTCCTCTGGTAATTTTATAATTGATTTAAACTTATTGGCAATAAATGAATTTGAATTTGAATTTGAGCTCAAACATACACGAGGTGCGTATATACACAGATGGCTCAAAAATGAAAACAGGTACGGGAGCTAAAACTTTCTCGGACGACCTTAATATTTGTAACACGACAGCTCTAGACAAGCACCATTCGATCTTCCAGGCGGAATGTGTTGGGCATCATACAGGCTGCAAACGCAGTACTCAGGAGAAAGGTAACTGACCAAAACATCAGAATCCTTTCAGATAGTGCTGCAGTACTACAGACCCTAAACAGGCGTGAGCATAACTTCGACCAAGCTATAAAACCACATCAAAACTACTGGGCAAGTATGCAGGAGTGTAGGCAGTCAAAGGACCCGTAGGAGTCGATTTCCCGGTTTTGAACCCAAGATACTCCCGAAAACTACTCAGCCTAAAACGCGACAAACACCGACATATTATCGGTATTGTCACAGGACACTGCTCACTGAATAAGTATTTTTACACAATGGATATTGCAGTCAGCCCTCTATGAAGAGGGTGGCAGCAGAGGAGACAGCCCCACACGTACTCCTGGAATGCAGAAGCGTAGAGTCTCAACGCCAACAACATCTTGGGACACCAAGGACACCCAGGGAAGCCTGCACCAGCATCAGGGAGCTGCTGCCCTTCCTAGAAGACATCGGGTGGCTAGAGTAGCAGGAGCCAGCCCGTCACGCAAAAGGGGCCTATAGGAGGCCCAGCTGCCGTAAATGGTCCACGCACCAATACCACCACCACCACCATGCGCAAGAGCTGTCAGTGCTAGATTAAATAATCAACATTAAATTGCGCATTCTTGTCAAATTAACCAACCCTTTTGGGACTAACTAGACTCAATTTAGCAGTCGTCAAAACGCTAATTATTGCATTACGAATAAAAAAAACGTGAATGTCGTCGATAAGCGATTAATTGCATATGAAATTTCCTAAAATCGGCCCGTTTTTACCTGTATTGAATACTCCAAAAGTTGGCAAAGTGCGAAAGTTGGCACTAAGCTCCGAAATCATTTACAAATTATTTTTTATTGTTTCTATTCGTTTTAAGTTTTTTTAGTTGAAAATAATACGTTTTCAGATTCATATGAAGATTATAGATACGAATAACATTATGATTTTTTAAAACGAATCAGGATCAGTCAGGACATTGGAATTTTGTAAAAGAATACTTACCGAGTCTGCATCCAAAGCAGGTGAAGGTAGAGTGGAGTTTTAACAAAGTGCTCTGAACTAGGATTGGAGACATGATCCCAGAATCATTCCGGATTTTGATGGTTTTGCCATGTGATGGCATTTTGCATACAACAAATCACATGGCATTTTGCATACAACAATCACACAACCCGACTACATCCTTTTATATAGTAAGCAGTTATTATTTACTATGGGCCATTTATATAAATTACAACCTTCAGGCTTTTCTAGCTCTAGGCAAGGCATACGATTGAGCAAATTTTACCACAAGGCTTTTTTACCACTTCTGGGGTCTAGTGGTTTGCCATCACCATCTTACCTAAGGCTGTCACCATATATCAACATTTATAAATTGTTGCGTTCTGACATTCAAAGGTAAGATAGCCAGTTTATCAGACATTCAGCCATAGCCACTAGCAAAAACCAGCAATTATGTTTTCCGGGGTAGACTACTAGGAGTTCAGTATAACCTACCAACCACGGCAACCGTATACATTTATCTTCTCGTATAGTAAAACACATTTTTTGCTCAGCTGCATGTGTTTAGCTATAGGCGCTGTATTATCCCAAGGCCCTAAAGGTTCCGAAAAACCAATAGCGTACGCGTCGCGTACTCTTAATTCTAGTGTACTTAATTACAGCACAATCGAGAAAGAGTTATTGGCCATCGTCTGGGCAACCAAGTACTTTCGACCGTACCTATACGGCCGAAAATTCATGTTTCATACAGATCAAAGACCTTTGCAGTGGGTCATGAATCTAAAGGATCTTAGTTCGCGTCTAACTAGATGGCGTCTTAAATTATGTGAATATGATTTGACTTTAAAGCGGGCAAGTTTAATACAAACGCCGATACCCTATCGCAAATAGAATTAAATAATAACGAGCGCATAGAACTGAACAACGAAGAGCTCTTATCAATCGCAGCTAACCCATCTGAAACTGATCCCGCGTTAGACGAATCGCGAACGATAACGGCTACGGGACCCAGCGATAGTTCTAGAACCGCTACTGTGCAATACGATTACGGAAGATCCCATATTGGAAATACCAGTCACTGATGACCCTCTGAATAAATACAGTAAACAACTAATTTTTTATGTCGTCGGTGACATCAAAGGTCGCCCTGTCGTTACCAAACCTTTTGAGACACATACCCGAATTTCTGTCCAAATATCGGAATCCAATCTGGAGGAAAATATTATCAACGCGATAAAAGAGTATGTCCACCCAAAGATCAGAACCAGACTACTTATAAATCCTTACCTGGCTATGTACACTAATATACCTATGATAAAAAAAAAATTAAAAATTTGGCTATGAATATAAAATTAACTGAAACGGAATAAGAAAAGGTTAAAGAATATTTAAGGCAACAGGAAATCATCAATAAGTACCACGACGGTAAAACCAATCACCGCGGAACCAATGAATGCTACCTAGCATTATCACATAAGTATTATTGGCCTAAAATGCGTCAACAAATAACTAATTTCATAAATGAGCGTACCATCTGTGGCCAAGCGAAATACGATTGCAGTCCGATAAAACAACAATTCAAAGTAGTACCGCCCGCTAGTAAACCCACCATTTGAGCTCATACATTTAAACCTGTTGACCATCCAAAGCGAGAAATATCTTACCATAGTAGATGCATTCTCAAAGTATGCGCAAGCATATCATTTGCACGACGGCACAGTTGTCAGTGTAGTGCAAGCTTTATTGAATTTCTGTACACACCACGGTATACCTACGACATTAGTTACTGATAAGTAGCTGAGTTTGTTAGGATGCATAAAATACAGCATCATATGATGTGATATAAATTCTCCATCATACTCCCGTATACATAAGATTTTTATAAATTATCTATTGTCCCGAATAAAAACCAAGAAATCCTTACCCGATTCGAGAAAGATTTCAAGCATACACAGTTCACATAGAAAGGCAGGCAGAATGCCTGAAGTTCGGAAAATGGTACCTCTATGAGGAGAAAAAGAGCCTGCAGACCCAAGCTTCAGATAAATGTATCCAGCATCTGATCTCCAAGCAGCAACGCAACGAGATGTGCAAACCCACTACCATCATCTTCGATAAACCAGCATATTAAGAACTCGACGAGAGACACTACAGCATCAGCTTCCCAGTACTCACGAAGATTCAACTCTCCTGTGGTCAAAACCTCTACAAGATACTTCAAGGCAGTTATCTCGCTATAATACTTCAGAATTGCTACTTAGGAACGCCGCAATTCACGATATCAAATGACAACGATCGTCTAAAAGGACAAGTTTTAAAGATCATGAACCTGCCTAAAGAATACATTGAAACTTCATCTTCAATTTCAACATTCAAATTGAACTCTATTAATGTAGATCATCTCCACGCCACTAATGAGAAGATCTCGCTGCAACTGCAGCTTCACTTCCAATCATATGACGACTTCAGCCTGTACCACACTACCATACCAATGTACGTGGTAATACTCAGTGCATGTGCACTTGCCATTGGCCTACTATTAAGAAAATACCGAGCAAAGATAATGAAGATTTCGCACCAAGTTGATAAGAAGCATATTGAACTGTGTAGGAAAACTGTGTTTCCCTGCATTATTTTGTACTTTTATTTGCATGTTTTTATACTTTCTACATTAAAACATGTACTTCTTTATCGTGTAGTTCTAATTTAGTTCTAAAACAGTACCTTTTTGTGTTATTGCTTCACAATACGTACATTAATATTTTCATTTTTATCCCTTGTTTTGCTTTCAAAAGTACATAATATGTAATACATATATATTATATAGATTCTCTGGATTTATCTTATTACGATAAGCTTATTATTTTTTCTTCATGTATAATATTTAGCTGAAATCAATAGACCTTAGACTTTCAAAGATTGTTGATATTATTTTAGGTTGTCAATTATGGCAAATGTAAAAAAAAGCTCATAGACGTAAGTTCCCTTAATATTTTATATGCTATCTCTGTCTAACATATACATTTTTATCTGAACTTGTATTAGAACCTTAGCGATTATCTTTGACCATGTATAATATTTAAATTAATCAAATTTAGAATCCTAGCGTTCCACCAAAATCTTCTAGCGAAACCTGGTGGCTGAGGAAAGTCAATTCATATCTAGCATCCAAACGGAGCAGAGATAAGTACACCTATTAGCTCCCAATCGGAGAACTCCAAATTAAATACAAGACCATTCCCGGGTCAAGTGGCCCGGGAAAGTTGCTGGTCTTCAATACATTTGTCTGGCCGTCTTTAAAAAGCTGCTGTACGGGATACTTAAGACCCTCATACTGGCTGGACATTGAAGACCCTCATACTGGTTGGACATTGAAGACCCTCTTACTGGCTGGACGTTGAAGACTCCGATTGCGTTGAACTTGTGGACTTTCTTTTGTCTAATATACTTTTATTTTCTTTTACTGTCATAATTCTTATCTTTTACTTATCGCTTTAGCACCTCTAGTAGGATAGGTCCTTTAGTATCTCTTATTATTGTTCCTTACTGTTTCTCTCCTATAAAAACAGTAACGTTACAACTGCAAACAATCTACGCCACTCCAGATAAGAGAGTAGATCAAAAACAACCTCCAGCTCAATTTATGACAAGCTGCCATACTCGTTATTCTTCGTGGGGAGGTGTTACGCAAGGCTTCTCTACGTAAACCGCAACTCGACGGAATCGTCGAAACCATCACTAGGCTTCACGTGTCACAGTGTCAGCTGAATTCGATCGGAGGATGTCAATCCACACTTTGTGGAAATTATAATCCATGTAATAAAACCACATTCTTGTCTCATACTTCGAGCTAGTCTCGCTACCAATATTTTGTAATTATTTTAATTACATATAGTTTGAAAAAAATAATCTATTTTAAAATCCTCTCACGAGGGCAGCCTACGTATTTAAGTATTCTCAATCATCATTTGTGTTTATTAAGCCCTTTCATTTAACACCCAACACGGTATCATTCAAAATCAAAAACAATATTATTGTTCATTACCTTTATGTCCTCTGAACCTAATTCAATTTAATGTGACGTCATAAGCTATAACTTATTACCAGCACACAATCAAGACGCTTCCAATCGTACCTCATTGTGATAAGTAGTTTAGAAGTACTGTGCAGATGAACTTACAAACACACTTTGCTTAGTTTGGGCCTAGATGGCGCTGTAATATTAATGTTCTCTAATGTGTATGTATGTGTGAGGGTGTGTATAAAAATAATTTTTATACACACCCACACACATACCGGTCAAAATCATGACACCTCTTTGCTTCGCCGTAGTCGAGTAAAACATGCCCTTTACGGTGGAATGCCTGTAAATTTTTTTTTTTTTACTGGACAAGGAATTTCTTCATCACACCTGATTTTTCAAGTTATGAAAAGGCTGAAGGTACTAAACGACATACTGCTCAACAAACTGAGGAACTGGATGTCTTACCTCTAAGTGTGGGAACACAACAATTTAAGAATTGTTGTCGCTAACCGACTTGAAAAAAGGAAGAGGTTATCATTTTGGTTGTATGATATTTTTTATGTTTGTTATTTCAGAACTCCATCATTTGTCAACTGATTTGTTATTTTTTTTGAAAGGATAATTTCCAGATTGGTCCCATAGAAATATTATCAATAAAAGTTTAGTAGTTCGTCTTTTAAATAAACTAACAGGAAAACAGGATAATGGGATCGAAACATCGTCCCCATTACAATGACATAGTGATAATAACCGATTCTTAACATTTGTTTGGGTCATCTGTATTTATGTACGTCTCGCACCCATCATTGCGTAGATATTTCCCAGAATCCCGTATTATTGCACCCTTACACGATTCTTAAATAAGATGTCGTAGACTTCGTGGTGTCGTAGGTTTTACAACAAAAAAAGCTAAAAATAAGAAGATGTTATTATACAATATTATCTATAGTAAAATTGACTCCCCTTCTCTTGTAGAGGCAATCAACTTAAATGTGCCCTTAAAACGCATACGTAATTAAGCTCTTATATCTTTCTTTTCAGCGCTCTAACTATGCCCAGAACGTTGAACGTTAACAGAATTTGTTCTACTGACAATAAACATTTCTCGAACGTAGATATAATTACATGTACTTATCCTAAGAGTTATTTTTATGTTTTTAGTGATCACGGTTTGTTTTTTTTCTAAAATAACTTTGGGCGACATAATTAGGTAAGACGGTGGTAGCTTGCCAGACAGACTTAAACAAAGTCCTACCACCAACCAAACCAAGCAAAATATTGTTCTACCCCTGGGGATCGAACCCGGGACCTTTAGGTCTGACCTGAGTTAACATAATAGTACTAGGTAATAGGTATGGACGCCATCTATTACACATTTTTTTTACCAGCTGTAACCTTCATAAATCTGGCTTAGGCTGTCTAAGTAATTTGATTGAGACACAGGTTTTGAAAAACACGAGAGATGGCATTAAAGTAAAAGGAGCTTTAAACGGTACACAATCACTTCGGATATCGTTAATGGCAACAAGAAGTGGAGGCATCTACCTAAGTCACAACATACAACAGTAAGAAAAAAGTATCAAGTTAAACCTGTATTTCGTTATCGATACAAAGTTAACCGGGAATGCAAAGTGGATAAGGCACCTGGCGTAAAATGTTGGAGAGCCGAATACAATTCGGCTGGAGGGGTTCGAACCCTAACTGGGTTCGAACCCCTCCGATTAATGTGTGTTTTCACCATGGCTTTGAATTAATGGCCGTGTATTATTCGTAAAGTTGGGTTAGCTTCTTTCAACCAAAGCCTCTTCTTTAGATGGCAAATTGACAATCTTGTCATGGCTTAGCTGAACGATGCCATTTGCTGTTCTTATGTCAGCGAAACGACACATTCCTTCAATGACCAAGGTGTACCTCCATGATACATTCGTGATACACTTGAGCGGTGAGGGTATCTTCCTTCAACAGGAACAGAGTATCACACTTCAGGTAGAACTTTGATGATCATCTACTTATTTACTTTAAAATAAAATTTCATGCATTTAAGGGCTAAAATAAAAACAATAAAAAAAAACTTTTTATAGCTTTAAAGATCTTCGTATTGTTGACCTTTTTTACATTTTTAGGGAGTATTTTTATTTTGTATTGTGTGTATGTTATGGATGATTCTTGTGTTAAATCTTCTCTTATCGATCGAGTTTTCCAAGTAACCCTTACGAAATTTAAAATATGCCGAGAGCAGAAAGCTAATAGAAATATTTCTGCTGGGGATTTGTGATAACTTTGATACTTTATTGTGAATGGTTGATGCGATCAATTTGAAATGTTGAAATTGCTGAAAGTATAACATTCATTCGCTTCATTAATCAGTGAAAGGCTATTGTATAACTAGGGTAGCTTTTGAGTATTTGGGATGTTAAGTAAGACTATAATAATTGATATGTCTTGTGGAGTATCATTTGAAAACACATTTCAAATAATTGATTAACTTTTTACTAAAATTGATAGTTTTACTTGTATTTATACACAGAAGGAAGCTGCTGCCTATTGGTCAACTTTTACGACATCCGATTATATCAACTATTTGATATTAGGGGTGTTTTAATATAAAATTATAATTCATTTAATTGTATTCGGCTCACCATCTCACGTATGGTGAATTCTATGGTGTTTTGCTCTCATTTTGGCATTGCATATAATGAGAATTAAACGAGAGCGAGCCACAAATTTAATTTTTTTTTTGTTTTTTTTCTTTAAAACATAGAAAGGCTATAATAACAATATAACACCCGAACACAGAATAAGCACCACTCACCACACATAACTGTCAATGAATAAAAAGGTATATTAGGTCTAACTAGCAAAGCAACCGCCTCTGTGGTCTAGTAGTTCAACCCACCGATTTCAGATACAGAGGTCCCGGGTTCGATCCCCATGGCAAGTACAATATATTGGGCTTAGTTTGGTTGGTGTTAGGACTTTGTTTGGGTCTGCCTGGCTAGCTACCACCATCTTACCTAATTCTGTCGCCATAATAACAATTCTAAAATTGTTGTGTTCCGGCATTTAGAGGTAAGATGGCCAGTTCCTCAGTTTGTTGAGGATTACGGGTGAAGTGCGCTACCACCTTCGGCCTTATCTCAACTTGTAACCAGGTGAGATGAAGGCCAAACGCATCCCCGTCGTACAATAAAAATAAGCATATTTTTTTATCTTATGTACTAACATAGTTTGGTTGCCTGTAAATATGGAGCTAACGGCGCACCGTTAGCTGTTAAAGGTTAAAGGCGTTAGCGGTTAAAGGAAATGTGTTGCGCACATCACATATCCTTTAACCGCCTCTATTGTCTAGTGGTTCGTTCTACCATATTCGTTTCTCAGGTTCAATCTCCACGGGTACATTATATTGTATATCGTGCTTGGTTTGGTTCGTGGTAGAAACTTTGCATCAAATAAAATTCCAAGGAAAGCCTGAACAAATTTGTTTTGAAGAAGGCAGCTTGTACCAAGCATGTGAAACAATTCAATTCAAATCAATACATTTATTTTTTCTCAAAACTATTCTACAACAAGCTTTATATATATCTATACACATAGAATGGTACTCATACTTAAATTATATCAAGAACATACAATTGAATGGCTTGCATTATCAGAATCTACACTAAGTCGTCGACTTGTGTTACAGATCCTGTGTGCCTTCTGGGAGCACATTTAAATAGGCATTCAGAGGTAAGATAGCCAGTTCCTCAGTTTGTTGAGGATTCCGGGTGAAAAGCGCCTCCGCCTTCGGCCCTATCTCATTTTGTAACCAGGTGAGATGCAAACCCAGTGCTTACCCGTCGTACAAAAATAAATCCATGTGCATTCGATACTCTTTCAAATGACACCCCACAAGCCAAAAATCTTTTCGTCTCACTTAGCACCCCTAATTCTTAAAAAATAGTATTGTGTCAAAAAAATCCTCTTACCGATTGATGAGTATTAATATAATCTCTGCATGTTCAAAATTTCGATTTGATCGGATCAGCCATCCAAAAAGTATGGGTAATTTATATTGGATTTCTTTTCAACGCAATGTGTCAAAAACTGCCCCACTTTTTAAAAACCTCCCGCGACAATTAAATTATATTTACGTTATCTCTATTCAGTGTAAATCTCACGAAAACCGGATTATTTGTTCGAGAGGTATGCCGTCACAAGCATACATACATACATACAGTGCCAGAAGCGATCGAGATCTCTGAGTTAAGTTGGGAAACTTAACTCAGAGATCTCGTTCGCTACGCTCACTCGATCAAAAAAGCCGCTGCCTATTTGATAATGCCCTTTGTTGACTATAACACTTCCGTAGACAGGAGGGGAAGATTTTTAAACCACCACCCCTGACAACAACGGTTTAAAGAGCACTTTTCAAAACACAACCTTTGTTTCATGTTAGTAATTACCTATAATAAGTTAGCAACGATAGAGAGCCTCGAACACTCGAAATAGATCGAGAAAAAGAGTGCCTAAAAATAAGATAAGTAAGGTGTCATGAAAGCACACTTTTATCGTTTGTTAATTACGTTCTAATAAATATTCTCCGTGGTTAAATACTTAACACAAACCTGACATCACGAGTTCTCAGTTTGGGGCGAACTACTAGTAAACACAAACCAGGAAATAAACCATTCTCCTGAAAGTTAATGCCAGATGCGGTATTCGAACTCTTCAGGTTTTACGCCTGGTGCCTTAACACTTCTTCGACGATGCACAGTAATAAACCATTTGCAGTACCTACGTACTGCAAATGGTTTATTACTGTGCATCGTCGAAGAAAACAAAATACCTTACTTAGCGCCATCTCTTGTATTAGATTGAAACCTTTTGGATATCTTGCATCTAATCTCAATCAAACTACAAGGATAGAACGAGTTTGCTTGAAGGAAGTAGCTAGTACAAATCATGTGTAAGAGATGGCGTCCAAACCATATTATAGGCTTAACACTGAACAGGGCATTTAATATTATTACGTTTTTAAAAACTAAAAAGAAAACCGACTTTAATGAAGAAAATGATACAAATTCGTTTACTCAATTTTTAACCGCCTCTGTGATCTAGTGGTTCAACCCACCGATTTAAGATCCAGAAATCCCGGGTTCGATCCCCATGGGGAATACAATATGTTATGCTTGGTTTGGTTCGTGATAGGACTTTGTTTGGGTCCGCCTGGCTAGCTACCACCATCTTACCAAATTAAATTCTGTCGCCTTATCAAAAATTCTAAAATTGTTGTGTTCCGGCATTTAGAGGTGAGATAGCCAGTTCCTCAGTTTGCTGAGGATTCCGGGTGAAGTGCGCCTCTACCTTCGGCCTATCTCAACTTGTAACCAGTTGAGATGAAGGCCAAGCGCTTCCCCGTCGTCGAATAAAAAAAAAACCCAGTTACGGATTATGGACTACGGAATTTTCCAGGATCATCAGCTCCTGACCTGATTACGATGGGTGTGGTCCCAGTGAAGACCCTTTCATATAAAAAAACATTTTCCAAATCGGTCTAGGCGTTTTCGAGTAATCGGGGAACATACATAAAAAAAAAGATACCGACGAGTTGAGAACCTCCTACTTTTTTTGAAGTCGGTTAATAACTCTACTACTACGACGCATAGAGGTGTCATGATGACCGGTATAATTTTACACATTTTATTTAGGCCCAAACTAAGCAAAGTATGTAAATATTTTGAGTGAGCCCGATAAGTACGTTGCCGGTGCTCGTAGCCTGAGAGCTCTTATGGATAGTGAATTGCGCTTCGAAAAACATATTATCACGTATCATTCGTGCTTATCTTGAAATAAAAAAATATCCGTTTTCATTTTTTACATGTATAATAATCACGCTAATTTAAACAATGTCAATTGTTCTCTCAAAATAAATATACCTAATCTCAGAATGTGTCCAAAATGGCTTCTATCGGTTCAAGGCCTTGTCGTAGCTGCCAGGATGTGTTGCAAAGCAATAACCGTTTTCATTATTTATAATGGGTTATTCGGGATTCGACAAAATTTTTTCGTCCGGATCTTGGCTCCAGTTTATGTGACTCACTTATCTTATCTAATATTAATTATGGGGATACGGTTTATGGTCTTCGAATACTTGCTAGAACTTAGAAGCTCGTCCAGCGTGTCCATGATGCTTGTGCAAGTTTCTGTTCTCCGATACCTCCAGATCTCATGTATAGATCTCATATGGCAGATACTTGGCATCATTGATAAACGGAGTGCCGTTTATCAATGATGCCAAGTATCTGCCTTTCTCCGTCCTTCTGTTTGAAATAATAAAAAGTCTGAATATCTATTCCGCAAACTAAATAGTAGATAAATATTAGTAAATAGTAGATAATAGTAGATAATCAGGAAACTGGCACGTTTTTGCCACTTTCCCCTCGAGCTTCCGATTGCTTACTAGGTACTGGTAAGAAGGTATTGTTCAGTTAAGAAGGTGGTATGAGGATGTACCTTCGAGGATTTATAAAAATTCATCCCGAAAGAGGGTGCAATGCAAGTTCGTGTAGAAAAGATGTTGAGAAACCTAATCAAACGTATGTCAAGTTACATTGTTACAAAATGAAGTCCTGAATCGAAAAACTCGCTTCTGCACTTACTACTTGCTACGAACTGCTACGAATTGCTACGTTCTCGTGCTACAAGCTACGATATCTCGTATCATCCCAGCTCTAAATAATTAATAGATGTAGGTACATTCTTCATTGCACTGCTCTCACCTTTAAGACAGTAATGGCAGCTTGCACCTTAATTCTTACCTAGATCCTCACCACAGATACTGCGATCACCGACCCGCATGAAAAGCTTGATCTCCGATATCAATGCGAAAAAGCTGATCGAGAAAGCTGATTTATGCAGAATAGTTCTGAGCCATGTTTGGTGGTAATCGGTGCAGCTGCTTCCAGGTTACGATGATACTCGTATTAATCCTGTTGTAACGGATAATAACAGATTGAAGTACTTACCTATTTGGAATACCTAAAATTTTAACAAACTAGAGTAAATTCCCTTGGAGTGAATGATTTCCTTCTGTTCATGTCGTTGGAGAATACACGACTCAACTCTAAAAACTCATTTTAAAATATACCTAGATGTACCGATTCTCTCCAGATATTAGTTATTATAGAATAGGGTATTATTCGTGCTTATCTTTAAACAAAACAATAACCGTTTTCATTATTTATAATGGGTTATTCGGGATGCGACTAAATTTTTTCGTCCGAATCGGTCGAATCACTAATTTTTTTTGTATATTTTTCGTTCGGGATTCGACCAAATTTACATTGGTTGTGTATACGAGGAGGTATTTTAATTTAGGTACCGAATTATGTAAGAACATTTCTGCTATTTTCTATGAAATAACCATAGTGACACCATGCTATTGGTTGATCATTAAGATTGTTGTTATTTTGGTATTCTGCTAAATTTTCAATGACATGGTTTATCTCTGAATATGACTTCCAATGACAATGGTTTGGCCGGTGTAGCCAACGCATTTAAATCACAATATTACGCGCGAAATAGACCTTATATTGCATGGACAAAAGACTTTAAAAGGTTAAAGTTGTCCACGTCATGTGAACTAACAAGTCAATACCTATAGTTAGGATATTAGTGTTCTGTGATACCTATGCAAAACCAACAAATATTTATTTTGTTTATTAGAGTGCCACGAGTCTAGGAAGTGACCACACAAAAGATGACGCTTGGTCACGTCCACAGGAGCAAGGGCCACAATTTCTCAAGCTAACTTTGGGCAGTTTTTGCTGTGCTGTGATACTCCTGACAGACAGGCTCGGTCAACTTACGAGTATGATGGAGCAAAAGGTTAGTGAGTAAAATTTACTTCATTACATACATTTAATAGGTATTTTCTATGCTTTATATAATAAAGATTGCGGAAATAAATAAACTTCTATGATGGTGATGTTATTTATTACTCTCAAGATACATAATTATCTTTTCAGAAACGACAAGGATGTCGACGTCGGCGGGTGATATCTACTTCTGACTCCAAATAAGGTTTTCGGAGACGCGACGCGTTGCGCAGCATTTCCCTGCAATAATTTTAAATCAAGTTAATTCAAAGAACAAGAAGAAAATGAACGCTGCATATCGTTATCATGATATATGCATATCGCAATAGAGTAAAACGAAACTGGAACCGTCTACCTAAAGAAGTTGTGACCGTCACCTCTGTATATATTACCTAATTGGACATATTTACATAAGAAAATTATTAAATATATTTATACATTTGCATTTAATTTCTCCTGTCCATCACCTGTCAAATATCCTGCTGCAATGCTGCACCTGTGCCACCTATTATCTTGGTTAACTCCAAATAATCTCCAGTACTTAGCATTGGCTCTCAATTCTTCTTCAATCTGTAGGGGTTGTAATTATTTATTGGGACTTCAATATATGTGTAAGATATGTATATTGCTTAATAAATTTTATGATTTGTAGCTTAACCAACATAGCAAACTCAAGAACAGAGAATGTTTTATTACTTACCAGCCTTTGTATCACCGAGATCCCATCTTGGCGTTGTTCCCTTGGGATATACTGATTGAACCTTGAATAGATCTCCTTTCGTCTCGTGGAGATCTCAAAAAGGGTCCACCATGCTTTGCGAAAAAGCTCAACGATGTCGACGATGTCAGCGCTAGTAAAGCCGACGTTGCTGATACCTAATATTAGCATAATATTGGGTTAGTAGAATACCAAAAGGCATCAATGATAGCCATTCTGCGATGAAATCATTGTCATTGTGAAACAATTGATTTTGTAGAATTGGGCCCCTGGGCTGAAGGTGGTGGTGCACTTCACTCGGAATCCTCAATAAACTGAGAAACTGGCTATCTTACCTCTAAATGCCGGAACACAACATTTTACTTTTAAGAATCTTTATTATTGGCGACAAAATTAGGTAAGATGGTGGTCCTAGCCAGGCGGACTTAAACATAATTCTACCACCAACCAAACAAAGCACAATATTGCTCCCCCTGGGGACCGAACCCGGGACCTCTGGATCTGAAATCGGTGGGTTGTACCACTAGACCACAGAGGCGGTTACTTTAATTTTCATCAAGTGCGTTGAAAGCGCTACCCGCCACCGTACTGTAACGTGAGAAAGCGATCAAACCATTTACCCTAGCCACGTTTGGGTCAAACTCGTCTCTATCGTCGTGGCTCGATCGTCCCTCGTTTCGCTTGGGTCAATCTAGTGCCTCTGGGTGAGAGAAACCTTATCCTCTCCATGTAAAAAAAAGTGGACTTTTGACGCTAATGCATTACAATATAATCCGTAGCCTCCATGCAAGTAAAAAAAAACTATCCGGTACCTAAGACACAATGGTGGAATAAAAATATGAACATCCTTCTGAATTAAAAAAAAAACGACACAACGGCAATTCTGCTATTTTTTAGGAAATAATCATAGTGGCACCATGTTATTGGTTGATCATAAAGATTGTTGTTATTTTGGTATTCTGCAAAATTTTCAATGACATGGTTTACCTCTGACTATAACTTCCAATGACAATGGTTTGGCCGGTGTAGCCAACGCATCTAAATCACAATATAACACGCAAAATGGACCTTATTTTGCATAGACAAAAAACTTTATAAGGTTCAAGTTGTCCACGTCATGTTAACTAACAAGTCAATACCTATAGTTAGGATATTAGTGTTCTGTGATACCTATGCAAAACCAACAAATATTTTCTTTGTTTATTATTTCAACACTTTTCTCTCGAGAATTCAGATATATCTGAAGAACCACAGCTCTACTAAGGCTTACACATAGTGCATATTGAAGCCCTCTATGACTTCCTAGAGTGCCACAACTCTAGAATGAGCTCTCAAATAGTCCCCTATAGTGAACCATTTTGATTTGAATATCAACCGAAAATGGGGCGGTGGCGGATTCAATAGCTTTTGTCTTAGCAACGGCCCTATGGGCTGCTTTCTATTTATAATTGTAGAATTGCCATAGTAATTAATTGCTGTGATTTCTTCCGCTAATTTAACTGTTTACTGTCCAGATCGAATGCTAAAAACAGTCGAAGGTTTAACAAAGTACATCATCTTACCATCCTGAATGGCTTAAATGAAAAATTAAGTTAATAACAAATAAGGCAATTGTTTCTGAAATTGCACAAATATCACACAATTGCAATTTGCAGAAAAGTATCTTATCTCAAATATAAACTTTCGCCACGAGTGACTACTATCATAACTGATGTTATATTATGCTACCAAATAATAAGACATTTTTTCGAAATTTAGAATTTCGTCATCTTTTTCTATAAATTCGCAACAGCAAGAGTGCACGAGTCACCAAATAGATTATTATTATTAAAATTATGTTAAACTGTTTCTTATTAACCAAATATACCATGTGAGCTATAGCTTTTTATGTTTATGTAGGTTAGGTAAGGCTAGGTTAGTTAGGGTAGGTAGGGGTACTGGGTCGGATAACCTCCTCGTGGTGTACCCTGGGTGCCGTCGATCACTTCCTACTTGTGAGGACTTATCGGCGGCAGCGAATAATCCGACGCGAGGGTGTCCTCCGCGTGTCCCTATGAAGTTGGCATAGGGCACAGTGGATGGACAGGCGGTCGTCCTCTTGTCGGGGAGACCCAGTGAGGGACTCAGCGGACCTCCGGGTCGTGGGATGGCCGGCCTTCAAGACTGGCGGCGCGGCAGGGCGGGTCAACTCGGCCACCCTGTCGGGCATTGATGGTTAAGATGGGGGCCTGGAAGCCGGGAACGTAGGGGCGTTCAACCGGCCTCCATTGCACAGGCCCTCATCCCCGTCGAACGGCGGGAACAGCCTGGCGACCCAGCTGTTCCCGCCATCCCCCCCAGTTGCACTGGCGGGGCCTGTGGGGCCCCTGTAAAGGGGCAATCGCTGGTAGTGTTGTGGCGGTAAAGGCTTTAGCCGGATTCCCACGACACCACCACTCGGCGAAAGCGGGTTACTGCGGAGTTTAGTGAGTATTTCCTGTCACTAGGACGGGTTGAGTCCCACACACGGCCTCGTCCCCAACGAGGCTATGGTGCCTTAACGCATTCTCCACATAAAAAAAAAAAAGGGTAGGTAAGGCTAGGTCCCCTTCCGGGAGGGAAGTGCAGGCCCCGCTGTAAGGCGTGCGGTCGTCGGGGGGACTGGATGTAAAGGCTCTGCCGGTTTCCCAGTCCTCCCCTCAAACAGACAATGCGGGAGTGCCACTGGGTGGTTTAGTGGGTATACCGGCAATCGGGGAGTCCTACATAACCCTCCCACCACCTCCACATAGGAGGGTTTGCGTAATGCATTTTTCCCAGCGAAAAAAAAAAGTTTAGGTCAAAAATTAGGTCCTGTCCCGCTGCGGCCCCTGAGGTAGCTGCCCCTAAGCTGAAGCCAGCTCGTCTGTGGTGAACATTTGCCACTCATCCAATACCTAGGACACAGCGTGGGTCCGTTGTTCTCGTTGCGTCAGCTAGACGTAGCAAAACACATCACCATCGGCTGGATTTCGGCTTAGGTAGACAATCTGAGCTCTCAGCTGCTGCAATGCTTTAGATGTCTGGATTACGGGGATGTCCGCAGTACTTGCAACTGTGTACATGCCCTCGTAAGTGTCCACTGTACTCGGACCTAGGTCGCAAATCTGACCGCAGATCCGATGCCGCAAGTTCTTAGCTATTAAAAAGTGAAAGTGATATCCCCGAACTAAGTTCCGGGCAAAAGCAGTCCTGCTTAACTTACTCTTCAGTAAATCCCAGCATCTGCCTGCATGCAGCTTGGCGATTTTATGAGAGAACTAGATGTATGATATTGTATAAATAAAAATATCAGACAAAATATACGTATATAGTTCTTTCAAACAAGATATCCGCATAATTGGAAGGTTTCAATGCAGCTGAAAAAACAAAACAAGTGAAATCATGACTTTTACTGGCTAGTTAGTGTTAGGCTTTTAATCAAAGAGATTATCATACACGAGGCTTACCTCGTGTAAAAACCTGAGTATCTAATGAAGACAAAGGTATCGTGATGTTTCCGCCGAATTGCAAACTTGCAATTCGGCGGCGAAATGGCCATCTTACCTCTAAATGCCAGAACACAACAATTTTAGAATTGTTATTATGGCGACAATATTAGGTAAGATGATGGTAGCTAGCCAGGCAGACTTAAAAAAGTCCTACCACCAACCGAACCAAGCAAAATATATTGTACTCTCTCTGGGGATCGAGCCCGGGACCTCTGGATCTGAAATCGATGGGTTGAATCACTAGGCCACAGAGGCGGTCGATAAACATGCTAGGTATGTAGCACCTCTATCCTCAGAACGGTGACTATTTGAGAACTTTAAGCGAAAATGTCGGCGGTCTACCTTCGGGTATCATATCCTTCAGGAGCGGCATAAGTATGATTCTTCGGGTTTTCCTGTTCATTGGGTGATGTTTCATCTTTTTTTTAGTTACTACGTCTTTTGACTCGTCGTACCTGATGACGATACTTAGTACAGATGCACCGAACAGGAATGCGTAGAATGGTATGGTAAAAACCCATAACTGCCTACTTATTTCGGATCGGATTTAATATGAAAAGAGTATGTACAGAGGAATAGAAAGAATGAGAGTAAAATCATTTATTTGACACATAGGTTATATTATAGGTACTCTGATAACATCCGAATATCTAAAATACAGGAATAGCTTACGCACGACAAAAATTTCACTAAACAATTAAACTGAACTATTTATTGCACACAACGCTGAGTTTCCGTTGGAACCAAGAAGTTGCATTGCGATACGTTACGTAGAAGGCACCATAAGCGTCTGCGCAACAAAATGAAAACTACCTAACAAGAAGTAACACATGAAGTTCAGGCTTCTTTATTTTTGACGGACATTCAAAATATAAAAAGAATTTTGACAAGCCTCATAGCTCAGTTGGCAGTTACTTTGCCTTCTGCTTTTTTTTTCTGCTCTATGCTTCTCTGTAGGTTGTGGGTATGATTTCCACTCATGACAAACATATAGATGTTTAATCTGTGTTTAGGTGTTGTATTGTATTCTAAGGAACTGAAGTGGTTTAATTAAAAAAAAAAGACAAGTTAACAACCTAAATCTAATCGAAACTTTCAATAAAATGATTTGAGAATAACAATCAAAGAAAGAAACAAAATCATACACACTAGTATCAATTAGACAATAATTACAAAATAATGAACTCAAAGTATTTAGAAATAGCTCTCACGTCACAGCACGGCACAAACAGATTGTAGGTAGGTCCTTCCAGGTCGAACGCCAACGAGCAAATGGTCCCGCCGTCAGGCTAGCACCGGCTTTTATAGCCACAATGTTTTCTAGCCTGTAACGCTGCTGGACTCGTATATCACGGCTTCTCCTGACTCATCAGGGTCTTCCATGACCCTGGTGCATCGAGTGGTATCGCTGGGACCAGCGACGGCTGCCATTGGTGAGTCCTCTTTGGAGTTATCTTCCAAAAGAGGCATGGAGCACTGAATGCCTGGTCCCTCGGCCGCAGGAGATGACCGACCATTCTCAGTCTCATCTTGTTCATCATCTGTAAAAAGGACACGTTCAAACAATCACTCACGGAAACTCTAACAGCCAATCTGTTTAAACATTCCCCTGTCACACTAACGTTTTCACTTAATTCATACGTCACACACATTCGTCACATAATATAACTTTCAAGCTTGATCTTACATCCTTCATCTGTGAGACGTCTCAAATTGATAAAAGAGGGCCCTGATAGCTCTAACAAGACCTGTTCACTCAACACAACGTTGTTTGTCATCCACCTCTGTTCTGGATAGGCTGGTTCATCAAACAGACCTGTGGAAACGCATTGTAAGATAGATGCGTCCGATAACCGTCGTTATCACGGTTCCGTAAGAAAATCTGTGGAAACGCACCGTTAGATAGATGCGTCCGGCAACCGTCGTTATCACGGTTCCGTGCCGTATCCGGGGATACGTCCGGTAACTATCATAGCGAGCCGCGTCCGGTTATTTCTATGACAGGTCCCCAGTATCCACCATGCCAAGATCCGTGAAGACCGTCATAGGCACGCATCATAGAGATACGTCCGGCATCTGACATGGTGAATCCGTGCAACAAACTCACCTTCAAAAAATGCGGCACACGTCTCCGGACACCACTCGCCACGCCAAGGCACCATGTACTGAACCGCGGCCTTCGTCGTTTTGCCATAGTTGCCAGCCACCAAGGAGAGCTCATAACGACCGCTTGGCAGTATATTGACAACTCTATAGGGACCGCGCATGCCCGAGTCCAGCTTTCCTGTTGACTGAGAAAACTTGATAACAAAGACTAGGTCGTCAAGTGCAAACTCCCGAGGCGGGCGTCGAAGACGATTTGTGTACTCGTCTTGCCGGGCTTTATTGTCTGCCAGGAGCTGTCTGGCTCTGCCTCTCGTAACCTCGCGTAAAGCCTCACGATTAGACGTTGAATCTTCAGCGGCAATGTCACGAAAGCACGGATCACTGGTGTAGTGGCTTCTGTACCTATGAGGAGGTTAAGTGGAGAGATACGTGTTGACTTTTGTTTCGTAATATTCAATACTAGTTGATGTTTCCAAAGTACTTCGGACCAGGAAGAGCGTTTTTGGTTTGTTTCAATACGAATCATATTCAGAACTGTTCGCACGTATCTTTCCACTTGACCATTAGCCTGGTGCATCTCAGTCGTAATAGAATGCAGATTACAACCCAAGTCGTTAATCCAAGCGACAAACTCACTTGCCTCAAACATCCTACCTTTGTCAGTCACCATCAATTTTGGTACACCAAACAACGAGAATGCCTGAGTTATTACACGTTTTAACTCAGTTACATCTTGACGACATATAGTATACAACAGGCAGTACTTCGTAAATGCATCTATTATAATCAGAATAAACTTATAGTCATTGGACAGTGGCAGAGGGCCCAAAGAGTCTACATGTACGGTGTCGAAAGGAAGACCTGGTTTATCCCAAGAGGTGATGAATTGCTGGGGTGCCCTAGGAACTCGTTTCTTTGAAATACATATAAGGCAATGGCTTATGTATTTATTTACAAATGACCGAAGGCTGGGAAACCAAATATGTCTCAGAATCAGATCAATTGTTTTGTCTGCATTTATATGCTCATGTTCATCGTGAAAAATCCTGAGGAGGCTTAGCCAATGTCCTTTAGGTATGTAGCACAGGAGTCTGGACTCCGCGCCAACAGGATCGTACCTATAGTACAAAATATATTTTTGTGATATATGTATCACCGACGACCGTCTAACGAACCTTCCTGGACCTTTTCTAACAGCTTTTGGGTTTCATCATCCGCAGCTTGTGCTATTTGTGCCCAATTCCGAGGTTTCGAGATCTGATTTACAGATACCGTTGAATTGCGACTCAAATAGTCGGCGTGTGGCATCATTAGCCCCTTTCGGTATTCAATATCGAACTCAAAATCTTGGAGGTATACCCACCAGCGAGCAACTCGAGGAATAACGTTCTTCTTACGTTCAGTAGATTTCAGAGCGTTACAGTCAGTGACAATAACGAGTTTCACTCCTATCACAGCCAGAGTTTCTAGTTCATAAGAGTGATACCTGCTCTTGGCCCCTTGTGTTACTTGGCTGAAGTAGGCAACTACTCGTTTCTTGCCATCCGGATGTGTCTGGAGAAGTACCGCCCCGTAACCTACACTGCTGGCGTCTGTGTGGACCTCAGTGGGCAGATTATGATTATAAATAGCTAGTATCGGTTCACTAGTCAAACATCGGATAAGATCTTGACGTACCTTCTCTTGTTATCTGCCCCAATGAAAGATCACACCTTTTCTGGTCAATAAAGCGATACATGCCGTTCGACTGGCATAGTCCTTTATGTAGCGACGAAAGTAGCCAGCAATACCTAGGAACTGTCTTACCTGTTTGACATTCTCTGGTGGGGTTGTATTCACCAACGCTTCTACCTTCCTAGGGCTCGGCTTCACCTGACCCTGGCTCACCACTCTACCTAGATATTCGACTTCCGTAGCTTGAAAGGTACATTTACGTAAGTTGATTGAAAAACCTACCTCAGTAAGTGTACGTAGTACTCGTCGCAGCAGCTCGATGCCTTCAGGTACGGTGTTACTCAAGACCAAAACGTCATCTATATAGACTAAAACGTGACCTTATTTATCAGTACCCGCAAAGTTGATTAGTGTTTATATAGCATTGACCATACGTGAGATCAATTATTTGAAATATATTACAATTATATATTACAGGACACTCATTTCACACAGCGCCATCTAGTCCCAAACTAAGCATAGCTTGTAATATGGGAACTAGATTACGGATAGAATACATAGATACTTTATTTTTTATTTTTTGTAAATACATACTTATCATACAATACAACACCCAAACACAGAACAAACATCTATATTCATCACAAATGTTTGTCCTGGGTGGGAATCGAACCCACAACCTACAGCGCAGAAGGCAGAGCTACTACCAACTGAGCTGTGAGGCTTGTTAATAAATAATGAAATATGTAGTCGATACCGTTTCAAATGATACTCCACAAGATATATAAATTTCTAGCTTTTGCCCGCGGCTTCGCTCGCGTTAAGAAGTATTATTATTAATAAGTTTTTTCAGCTTTACTTTTGTTTAGCGTGTGTTAAAAATTAGGGCCTACAAAAATTAGAAACGACAGTACATTCTTCAACTTCTCCATTAACGTTCAGATTTTCTTTAGCCATTTCAAAAAAGTCTAACCAAAAATCTCAAAATCCTTTCTTAGGGTATGCCGACGTCATAGTAGCTTTATGCATGCAAAATCTCAGCCCGATCGGTTTAAAATTGACAAAGTTTCATACAAACTTTCATCTCCTATTTATCCCCTTGGGGGTAGAATTAATAAAAATCCTTTGTTAGCGGATGCTAACGTCATAACATCTACCTGAATGCCAAATTTCAGCCCGATCCGTTTAGTGGTTTGGGCTGTGCGTTGATAGATCACTATGTCAGTCAGTCAGTCACCTTTGAGTTATATATATTTAGATTGTCTTACTTAACATCCCAAATTCTCAAAAGCTACCCTAGTTATCAAATAGTCTTTCACTGATAAATGAAGTGAATGAATGTAATACTTTCAGCAAATTCAAAATTTCAAATTGATCGCATCAACCATTCACAATAAAGTATCAAAGTTCCTAAAATCCCTGGAAAAAAAATATTAGCATTCTGCTCTCGGCATGTTTTAAATTTCATAAAAATTACTTGGAAAGCTCGATCGATAAGAGAATATTTAACACAAAAATCATCCATAACATATTAGGTCCTTACATATGAAATTGGCGTTTTGTCGTACTGGTCACTTTGATCTTAAATATCTCCTCTTTGGTTAGGAATTCCAAATTTAAATTTAAACAGCTATTAAATCATGCATTTGTGTTTCGAAAACCGTAATTCATTTGTTTTTTTCTCTTTTGCTTTTTTTTTCTGCGTCACTCATTTCACAAAATGGAAAACTTAAAATATCGCATTATTTACGAGTACGAGTTCCACCGTGGCACCAGTGCTGCAGAAACGGCTCGAAGGATTAATGATGTGTATGGTGGTGGTGTCGCAAAAGAAAACACGGTGCGTTTTTGGTTTCAACGCTTTCGTTCTGGAAATTTCGACCTGCAGAACAAGCCCCGTGGACGGCCGGAGACCAAGGTCGATAATGATGAATTGAAGGCTATTGTGGAGGCAGATCCATCGCAAACCACATCACATCACGGAGACCAAGGTCGATAATGATGAATTGAAGGCTATTGTGGAGGCAGATCCATCGCAAACCACATCACAGTTGCAGGCTGCGGTGTTAGTGACAAAACCGTTTTAATCCACTTGAAGCAAATTGGGAAGGTGAAAAAGCTTGAAAGGTGGGTACCTCATGAATTGAGTGAAGCAAACCGACAAACGCGCGTCGACTGCTGCGTTACATTACTCAACCGGCACAATAATGAAGGAATTTTAAATCGGATCATTACATGTGATGAAAAGTGGATCCTGTACGATAATTGTAAACGCTCATCGCAATGGCTGAACCCTGGTGAACCAGCAAAATCTTGCCCCAAGCGAAAATTGACTCAAAAAAAGTTACTTGTAAGCGTTTGGTGGACTAGTGCCGGTGTCGTACACTATAGCTTTCTTAAATCTGGTCAGACGATTACGGCTAATGTCTATTGTCAGCAACTGCAAACCATGATGGAAAAGCTCGCTGTTAAACAACCGAGAATTTTCAATCGCTCTACGCCACTGCTGCTTCAAGACAATGCTAGACCACACACGGCCCAACAGACGACTACCAAATTAGAGGAGCTTCAATTGGAATGTCTAAGACATCCACCGTACTCTCCGGACCTTGCTCCAACAGATTACCATTTTTTTCGAAATTTGGATAACTTCTTGCAAGGAAAAAAAATCAATTCCGATGAGGCAGTCCAAACCGCTTTCAAAGATTTCATTGATTCCCGTCCGAATGGTTCTTTTAGTAAAGGGATCAATGAACTACCTATAAGATGGCAAAAGTGTATAGATAGCAATAGTACATACTTTGATTAATAAAATATATTTTAATATGAAAAAATTGCCTTTATGTTCCTCCCATACAAAACGCCAATTTCATATGTAAGGACCTAATACACACAATACAAAATAAAAAAACCTCCCTACTACTATCTATAAGCTACTAAAGGTTTTTATTTAAGCCCTTAAATGCGTGATTTTTTAGTTTAAAGTAAATAAGTATTCTATGGAAGTGTATCGCGCAGTTTGCCAAAAGGTGATCATCAAATTTCTACCTGAAGTCTGATACTCTGTTCCTGTTGAAGGAAGATGCCTTCCACCGCTCAAGTGTATCATGGATGTATCATGGAGGTACACCTTGGTCATTGAAGAAATGTGTCGTGTCGCTGACATAAGAACAGCAAATAACATCGTTCAGCTAAGCCATGACAAGATTGTCAATTTGCCATCTAAAGAAGAGGCTTCGGTTGAAAGTAGCTAACCCAACTTTACGAATAATGCACGGCTATTAATGCGAAGCCATTGTGGAAACACACATTAATCGGAGTGTTAATTACGTATTTGCACTTGTTTATACTCTGAAACAATTTTCGAGATCAAAATCACCTAACGTACAGTTCTGGCTGCAGAGTGTACTTAAAAGCAATCTTTCTTAGGCAGTCTAATTAAAAACAATAGATAAAAAGTTCATGAAGTCCAATATTCAGAGGCGCTGGGTATTGATCCCAGTACCGCTCGCTTGCTAAGAGAGCGCTCTACCGAGTGGTAGATCACAGGATCTCTAACACACCTAGCTACTGAGCTACGCCCCCTGTGATAGAGCTATTGAAATATCCCACCAAAATTATGTCAAACAGCATCGCGACGGATCGTTATTTAGTCCAAATTTTTACCCAACGCCTCAGAAAGAGGTTTGTATTTTTCGAAAGTATTGATGCATGTATGCATGTTTGTAAGTAAGTATGGGAGTTCTAATTTCCACTCTGCAGCCTTAACTGCTTGATGAAATTTGTCATTTGATTCGTCTGAATCGTGGGAGTGACATAAGCTATATTATTTTATATGGGGGATGTTAATAAAAAGTCAGAGGGAGGTAAAACACAAAAAAATAATATTTTTATGAATACAGGTATATACAAATTAAAGCTAGTAATATGCCGATTCTAAATATATATGTTAAATCACTTTTATGCTACCACATATCAGCATGTTACAAATTCAGTTTGAAGTATGTCAATAGTACCTTGAATCTACTATTATAATTATCGTCTATTCAATATTAAAGACATCACGTCTTTAATATTGAATACCTGTTTTCAGAAAAATGTAAACACATGCTTATCTCCTGAAAATTTAACTAAACAAAGGATTTTATAGAGTATAATAACAATCATAATGGTGTATACTTATTTCAATTTAAATAAGAAGTCGCCACAGTAAAAATTTGCACGCGTTGTCAAAGCATTTCAACACGCATTCCTTTTAAAAATCAATATCAGTCAAGTTGTAGTTTTTCTCATTTTGCAATAATACAAAATATAATAAAGAAAAGGCCTATATCTATACTTATTTAAAGTCTGGAAATGCATATTGTCTGAAAATTTAATATTTTCAATTTAAAATTGTGCTACCTCGCCTACTAAAGCCAGCTGAGCATATATATACAGTTTTTAGAATTTTAGTTTTTTTAGACTGTTTGTTTGTGCACGCGTATTTCTGGAACAGCTTCACCGCTTTAGATGTAGTTTTTGATGACGTGCTGTGTATGGTTCAGGCAGGGCATCGATTTTTTTTCTTTCTTACAAGATCTGATGATCATCTTATGCAACCCTTTATCATTAAAACGAACCTTTTTGTATTGTACGACGGGTAAGCACTTGGCCATAATCTCACCTGGTTACAAGTTGAGATAAGGCGAAAGGTGGAGGCACACTTCACCCGGAATCCTCCACAAACTGACTATTTTACCTCGAAATGCCGGAATACAACAATTTTAGAATTGTTATTATGACGACAGAATTAGGTAAGATGGTTGTAGCTAGCCAGGTGGACTTAAACAAAGTCCTACCACCAACCAAACCAAGCACAATATATTGTACTCCCCATGTAAATCGAACCCGAGACCTCTGGATCTGAAATCGGTGGGTTGAACCACTAGACCACAGAGTCGGTTGAAAATATATATCAGTCTGGAGCGAACTACTCGTTACAATGACACTAATTATTATGAATGTGCAATAGAAATAAGAAACACAAACCAGAAAATAAACCAATCTCCCGTAGGTGAATGCCAGATAAGGGATTCAAACCCTAACTCTCCAGATTTTATGCCAGGTGCCTTATCCTCCACTCTGCATTCCCGGTAAACTTTGTATCGATAACGAAATACAGGTTTAACTTAATACTTTTTTCTTACTGTTGTATGTTGTGACTTAGGTAGATGCCTCCACTTCTTGTTGCCATTAACGATATCCGAAGTGATTGTGTCCCGTTCAAAGCTCCTTTTACTTTTACGCCTTCTCTCGTGTTAGATCAAAACCTTTGTCTCAATCAAATTACTTAGACAGCCATAGCCAGAATTATGGAGGTTGCAGCTGGTACAAAAAATGTGTAACTAATGGCGTCCATACCTAGTACCTAGAACTATTATGTTAACTCAGGTCAGATCGAAAAATCCCCAGGGGTAGTACAATATTTTGCTTGGTTTGGTTGGTGGTAGGACTTTGTTTAAGTCTGCCAGGCAAGCTACCACCGTCTTACCTAATTATGTCGCCCAAAGTTATTTTAGAAAAAAAATTAAATCGCCTTGATCACTAAAAACTTATTAATAACTCTAAGGGTAAGTACATATAATATAAGGGTAATACATCTACGTTCGAGAAATGTTTATTGTCAGTAGAACAAATTCTGTTAACGTTCCAACATTCTGGGCATAGTTAGAGCGCTGAAAAGAAAGATAAAAGAGCATAATTACGTATTCGTTTTAAGGGCAATTTAAAATTGATTGCCTCTACAAGAGAAGAGGAGTCAATTTTACTATTGATAATATTGCACAATAACATCTTCTTATTTTAAGCTTTTTTGTTGTAAAGACTACGACACCACGAAGTTTACGAATACTTATTTAAGAATCCTGTAAGGGTGCAATTATACGGGATTCTGGGAAATATCTACGCAATGATGGGTACGAGACGTAGATAAATACAGATGACCCAAACAAATGTTAAGAATCGGTTCCTACTATAGTGCAGTGCAGTTTAGAGTTGCACTATGTCAGGGTAATGGGGACGATGTTTCGATCCCATTATCCTGTTTTTTTATGTAAATGATGAACTACTAAACTTTTATTGATAATATTTCTATGGGACTAATTTGGAATGTTATCCTTTAAAAAAAAAAACAAATCAGTTGAGAAATGTCGGAGTTCTGAGGTAACAAACATAAAAAATATCATACAACCGAATTGATAACCTCTTCCTTTTTTTCAAGTCGGTTAGTGACATCAATTTTTAAATTGTTATATAAAAATAATAATTATAAATATTAGAGAACATTAATATTACAGCGCCATCTAGGCCCAAACTAAGCATGTGTATTTGTAAGTTCATCTGCACAGTACTTCTAAACTACTTATCACAATGAGGTATAATTGGAAGCATCTTGATTGTCTGCTGGTAATAAGTTATAACTTATGACGTCACATTAATATGAACAATTCACAGTAAATATATGGAAATGTATTATTATACATTGAAAGTGATGTTCAGTCAGAGAATAGCTTAGCAAAAGCTTGAAAAGAAAGTGGCAGATGACCACTATGACCACTAATATACCACTTTCCCTTCAAGCTTTTGATTGCTTACTAAGAACTGTTTGAATATATTTGTTATGTTAAGTAGATGGTATAAGGCACGAATGTAAACACACCCCGACAAAGTTTGCGATACTAATTTGCTTAGAAAAGATCTTTCGAAACCAAATCGAGCAAACGGCCAGTTACATTGTTACAAAATGAAATCCTGAATCGAATAGAGCTGCTACGAACTTCTACGAACTGCTACGAGCTCGTGCTACGAGCTACGAGATGTCGAATTCAAACTTTGACTAACAAAATAATAGATGTACATTTTTCATAGCACTGTGCTTACTTTTGATGACAAGAATAGAAGCATTCACCTTAGAAACACCAACACCGTGATCACCATTTTTTTGTACCTATTCCTCGTAGATCTGAAACTCGAACTCTGATCTGACAATGAGATTTATATCTTGAGAATGCTGATTTTAAAGGAATAGTTCTAAGCTGTTTCCATGTAACGATGATATTAATCTTGTTTTCACGAAAAATAAATAAATAAATAAATACAGATAAAAGTATCGATTTGGTAGTACTCAAATCATTTGTTTGTCAAACTGCAGTCCACACTCTAGATTTTGATGACCAGTATAACATGATAAATTGGATCCGTTTACCTTATTCTAGCTCGACAGCATCCTAATATGGACCTAGGAAATAAATAAAAATTGGAAACGTTTGGTTTTGATTCTATTATTTCAGAGTCTAATGACTAAATTTCGTTCAAAACGTTTCTAAAAGCGATTTGTGACATAAATATAAAAATGTATTTTTTTCTTTAAGACACGTGAGCTTTTATATGTCAAAATATAAGACATATTTTAGATATATCACGTTTAACAACAAAAAACAGTTCAACAAAAGTAATATGTTTCTGAAAATGCTCTGCATTTAAACCAAATACTACACCAAATACTAAAATGCACCCATACCCATATATGCTACATATAATCTTGATAATTACTATACACCAACATATAATTTACATAAATCAACTTACCACTACTCACCACACACGTACAACTTCACTCACTCACCCACACAACACGCATTATCAAATGGGCCTTATTGTATATTTTTTTTAATATTATTAATATCAATATGAATAATTATATAGCTGTAAGTCATTATACATTTTAAGTAATTAATTCATTAACATAAATTTATGATTATTATGTACATTTAATATTTCATTTTCATTTCATCTCTATTATCTTACTCAATAATCGAATTTTGTTAATTTTTGAGCACAATGTACCAATTTTTATTTTTATATTATTATTATTTTGGGAAGCAATCTTTGCCAAAGAACAAGCTTTCTTAGCTTTTATTGGTGACGAGGGCTCAACACTTTTATGTATTTTGTACAACAGTAATAAATGATATATATATTTATTTTAACATGTTCACTAACATCGCATACACTAACAGAAGAAATTTCAGAATCTGAGACGACAGCGGTAACAAAATAATTATTACTAATACAACTGGACATACCTTATACTAATAAATTAAATATGTAATTACATAAAATACTAGCATGTCTTAACTAAATATTTGTATAACTATATTATATATTACATACCCATATACTCTTAACGTTTATTTATTTAATCTACCTATCTAAAAACTGTATGAGTATATGAAATTGCATAAACCTTTGCTGGCTGAACAATAATGTGTTATGCACAAGTTAATATACTAGTATAATATAGCTACCTTCCGACTTGGACAATTAGTGTCTACGTTATATATGTAATTATTTTATACATTATACTATCTAAATCAACTGAATCAATGAAAATACGAAGCTTTTGCATGTTAAAGATAAAAACATAACATCACTATACCTACAACATAAGTAAAAGAAAAAAACTTTACATATAACATAACAACTCAATAATAACAAGCACTTCAGGCATTTCTAATAACTTAATAGCTTATTCGAGTGTCTGGGCAAGATTCTTACCCGAGATTCACTCAATACATACAACAGGCGAGCGTGTGGTATATTTTCTAACATTGACAGATAAATATACTATCATACCAAAAAATACTACAATGTGTAAGCAAGAAAACAAAAACAAACTTAATTATGCTATTTTAGGAAGTACCTACATAGTTTTGTGAGTAATAGTAATTCCAAAAAACATGTACTATGTACATTGAATAATGTACATGGTACATGTTTTTTGGAATTTAATAGGATAAAAGTCTACAAACAAGAGTACCTAGCTACCTACAACAGAGAATAAACTGGGACGCTACCGCCGACGGCGAAGCCGATCTCCATTGATGGCTTTAAATTAGCTCCATGAGAACTAGAAACGATTTTTACCGTCAAATGTACTGAACGGATAGGTTTCATAACATGTGTACACTTTTGAGATGGGAAACGCTATTTCGGATATGACACATACCTAAATCGGTAAAAATCGTTTCTAGTTTTCATGGAGCTAATTTAAAGCCATCAATGGAGATCGGCTTCGCCGTCGGCGGTAGCGTCCCAGATTAAAGAAAACATTATGTGACTGGAGAAAAAAAACTGCAAAAGTACCGCAACCTCGAAACACTACGCAAAGCAAGTCCAGAGTTCATACAAGATACACTATTTCTTCAAACGACTGCATAGGGAGTCTGACAGTTCTCCTGGAGATCGCATGTTGAGGCTTCCCAAGTTCTGAAGTGCATCGGGGATGTTTGCCAATATGCGGATGGACTGTCTACACAACCATGCGAAAGCGGTGCTCATCCCTGGTACGCAGAGTAAGGGCCAGCACAAATGCTTAAAGCAGTATCAAGTAGATTTGACTCACAAAACATTAATCACTGTAAAACTTATGTACTAAATGCAATATTTAAATTAATATTTTGACTTTGACTTTGTTGAAAGACCTGAAATTATAAAAATGTAAATAAAATATATTGTATGTCTTAAAAATAAGAAAATAAAAGCTTTCTTGCTCTTGTCATTAATGCTAATGATATAACCTATTCTGACATATTATTCCTCCATCATCTAGGTATGGCATTATTAGCTAGTAAAATTTTTGTGGGCATTATTACTAAATGTGGCACGTGACTACAACCTTACTGAATTTTGGCTTGAACCAGATATATAAATGCATGCAATTTTATTTTATTTAATGTGTTTTTTACCTATGTTAATTGTGTATGATTTCTTATTGGTCGAAATTAATCAATAAAATATGATAATTACTTTGCAAAGCACGACGCCATGAAAAAGGGATAGCAATATAAAGAATAAATAATAATAAGCTCCGTTCCGGGAAAAAGCAGTCCCGCATAACTTACAATACCCATTTCGCCACCCGGATTTGTCCTGGGTGGCGAAAATGATGAAAGAATTAAAAATAGTAAACGTTGTTAAAAATTTGTTTCATATTTTTTATTGAAGTCGTTTTTAAAACGACTTTATATCGAATATTTTTACCCAATTCAGTCAGAAGGCTATGTTAAACAAACCCAGTGGGAGTGTCATAAGCAATATTCTTAAATTATGCCAATCAAATATTCGTGGATGTCAAAAAAAGGTTTTATTGCTACAGTATATACGAGTATCAAATGTTGTAATTAATTAACATTCGAAACAATTAAATTGTAATATATTTTGAGCTATATTTCCAAAAAACGTTGAGTTTTGCAGTCGGCATTTAGTTTTTTCTGCTTAAACTTGTGGTTTGTCATGTTTTTTTTACACCGTACTCTAACTTAAGCGTTTGTCAAGTTGAATTTTAAATTGTACTCAGAATTATAATTTAATGTGCCTTTATTTATGTGGGGAGCCGGTGCCCTCCGGGTTTTCAAAAATATTGCGGGGCTTTTGATTGAGGCGACACGTGACCCAAGGGCTGGCTCTTATTTAGGCCAGCGAATTAGCATAGCTATTCAGCGTGGCAATGCAGCCAATGTCTTGGGCACGCTTCCGTCTGGTACTGGTCTGGAACAGTTGAGTTACCTATAGGCCGTTTGTAACGGTCTTTAGGTAATTTGACTGATTCCTTTGTACATAGTTAGTTTAATTGTACTTTTTATTGAATAAAAATCACAGTAAGACTTATGTACTAAATGCAATATTTGAATTAATATTTTGACATTGACTTTGTTGAAAGACCTGAAATTATAAAAATGTTATAAAATATATTGTCAAAAAGTCAAAAAATCAAGAAAATAAAAGTTTTCTTGTTTTTTTTTTCATAAATGCTAATGATATTACCTATTCTGACATATTATACCTATCATACAGGTATGGCATTGTTAGTTATTTTACCTATGTTAGTTGTGTATGATTTCTTGTTGGTCGAAATTAATCAATAAAATATAATAATTACTTTGCAAGACGCTATTAAAAAGGGATAGTAATATAAAGAAAATATAATAATAAACTGCGTTCCGGGAAAAAGCAGTTCGGCATAACTTACAATCCTCTTCAGTGAATCCCAGCATCTGCCTGCATGTAGCTTGGCGATTTTATGAGAGAACTGACTCTGTATAAATTCCCGATATCGTAAAAATAAACATATCAAAGAAATTATACAAATGTCAGCTCTTTCAAACAAGATATCAGCATATTTAGCAGGTTTCAATGCAGCTGAATACAAAACATATGTATTAGATAAATTAATTATTCATGAGTACAATGCAAGGAACCACTCCTTAATCACCTCTGTGTTCTAGTGGTTCAAACCACCGATTTCCGATCCAGAGGTCCGGGGTTCGATCCCCATGGGGAGTACAATATATTGTGCTTGGTTTGTGTAGTAGGACTTTGTTTAAGTCCGCCTGGCTAGCTACCACCATCTTACCTGATTCTGTCGCCATAATAACAATTCTAAAAGTGTTGTGTTCCGGCATTTAGAGGTAACATAGCCCGTTCCTCAGTTTGTTGAAGATTCCGAGTGAAGTGCGCCTCCACCTTCGGTCGGCATTATCTCAACTTGTGTAACTAGATGAGATGACGGCCAAGTGCTCACCCATCGTATAATAAAATAAGAAAAAAAAACACGACATTATATTAACATCATAGTGGGTGGTAAAATACAATAATTTAAATTAAATGGAAACACCCCTTATTTATATGAAATATTCGTAGTTATTATATGTTTAGTGAAAAGTACAATCTTGGTTATCTTGTTTTAAAAATCTCTCCCTCCAGCCCACGAATTTCATAAATGGGAACAAAAGGGTTTTACCAAAAATGAAGCAGCTGCTGCCTTTTACTGTACTACCGTTTGAAGAACTGGCACCTAACGTTTCCAATAAACTTATTACGATAACAGAATATTATTATAATTGAAACTGTGTTTTATTATACTAGAAGTTTGCCCTTAAATCGTGATGTCTGGTTTGTGTTAAAAACTTAACCACTAAGATTATTTCTCAAATAGAACGTAATCAAAATACTATAAAAGTATTCTCAAACTTTTTACTCACCTAAATGCTTGAGGCTCTCTCCCGTTGCTAACTCTATTTCTATGCAAAGCCAGAATTAGAGAATAGCACCAAACCTATGACCGTGTGTCATAGTAGGATAATCTAAAACCATAAATGAATAAGTCACCACTTACTTACACTAAACAAAGGTTGATGAAAAGTGAAAATACACTACACAAACCATTGCCTTAGAATTAGTGGTTTAAAAATCTACCCTGGACACATATGCCGTTAAGCCCATCAAGGGGCTTTACAAAAATGGCAGCAGTTTTTTCTCTTTGACAACAAAACTTTATCTGTGGGCACCAATATGTCTGCCAAATGTAGTGATGATGGCCAATACTAACACTTATGGCGGAGGTTCTTTCCATATTGTGGTAGACAATAATGTGCTGTTGATGTGGAATATGCGCAGTCAAGCCCCTTGCATGGCATCCCAAAAGTAATTCTTGGATTTTATCGAGACAACTTTATTGAGGGAAAGACAAAGCATAAATAGACCAGTTTTAATGAGATACTATTCAGAATCTCATTAAAACTGATACTTTATTATTTTACGAGACCTGACGATCATCCTTTGCCCTTTTATCTTTAAAACTACCCCAAATAAAGACAAATATAAACTCATTTCAAAATCTTTAGCCTCACCCCATATTTCATCACATACTTCACGTTTTCACACGTTTTCAAGACATCAATTTTTGTTACCATTTTGCAACCCTAACATTAACAGGAGTGGTTTCAGAAAATCAAACAAAAGTTAATTGCGAAGTCAACCCCCTTTAATAATCTATCTTACAAGGCATACTAAGCGTTATACCCTCTTAACGTATCCTTTTGTTACAAAAATGTATACATTATGAATATATTAACGATACTCATTCAAATGAACCACAACAATCCTGATTGCTCTGTTGGTAGTAACTCTGTAGGTTGTGGGTTCGATTTCCACCCAGGACAAACAATTGTGTGATGAATATAGATGTATGTTCTGTGTTTGGGTGTTGTATTGTATGATAAGTATGTTTTTACAAAAAAAAACAGTCCTCAAAGATCAGGGCTGCGAACCCGACTAAACGTCAAAAAGGCAAATATATTTAGATTTTTTGATCACTTTGAAACGTCAAATCTACCGCCTGTTCGGAATCGCGACCATGGAGAAAGGCAAGAACTTCAGGCTCGTTTTTTTTCATGATCCATTACAATCGCTTAAAATTATCTAACACTAATTACAATTTATTCACTGGAGCAAATTCATTTTTTGAATGCCAGGCTTTCTTATCTTCTAGGTAATCTGAAATTTTATATTGAGCTTTATTGGATAGCTTTTGTTTAACAAAAATTTTTGAATTTATTATTTGACAAGCTTAGCACATAACTTGGCAATTTATTATAAAACCGTACAGTTTGCCCTATGAACGATTTATTAACCTTATGGAGCCTAGTTGTGGGAAAATCGAGTTTATTCTTATTTCTAGTATTATAAATATGTTCATCACAGTTTTTGTCAAATAAGCATATGTTTCTACGCGCGTACTTAATATTTTCTCTGGGACCCATTTTGTAAACAGCGCGAACAGCCCTCTTCTGCAAAACGAATATGGTGACTGTATCTGCAGCACTTCTCCTCAATATTATGCCATATGACATATTACTGTGGAAGTAACTGAATTAAACTAGTCTTGCTGTAGCAACATCTGTGAGAAGACGTATCTTCTTTACAGCATATGCTGCAGAAATAAGTTTCTTCGCCAGTTTATTTATGTGTGGGCCCCATTGAAGTTTATTATCTAAGGCTAATTCCAAAAATACAGTGGTTACTGTGGTGGACTAAGTTCTAAGAACATATAGCATGTCTAAAGTTACAATAGCTTACAGAGCGATGTAATGTAACGGTACTTGTTGTGAGATGGTCAAGTACACGTTTTTTTTTTTTTTTTATTATTTTTTAAATGTTTATTTTATTTTATTCAGATCATATTCGCATGAACATTCTCTTTCTTAAGAAATAGAATACTGTCATACGAAAGTATATTTAAGTTTGATTTGAATATAATATTCATTACATTCAACCAACTAATCCGTTATTCGGGACAACCTAATTTCTGCCCAGGTAAAAACACAAAAAAAAATAGTTAAGTTAAGAATGGGGCTTATGTGTGTGTTTGAGATACTGGTGGGTGTTTTAACCGACTCCAAAAAAGAAGGAGGTTCTCAATTCGGCTGTATGTTTTTTTTTGTTAGCTTGTTTGTTACTCGATTATTCCGCAATTCGAAATTGGTTATGATGATTCTGATTATGTTTACTAGGTTACATTTCCGAGGTTCAAAAAATCATCCAAGTCGGTACAGTAGTTTGGTTTTTATTTCAAAATAAATGGAAAATATATGCCATCCAAGTAAATGAAATTACGTATTCTGCTTTCCCGAGGTATTTCCGGTCACTAGAGGTAGTCTTATTGAACGGCTCACCTTCCAGTATCATCATCATCATCGTCTGATGATGAAGCTAGACAATTCGCCAAAACTGAGTAATAAAACAATTAATCATCATCATTACAGCCCTTAAAAGTCCACTGCAGGACATGGGCCTCTCCCAAAGCTAAAGAAAGCAATGAAGGGTTTTGTCATACTAACCAGGCTCGGTAGGAGTGTTGGTGATTTCAGTAATGATCATTAAGTAGTAGTCCCACTGAACTGCCTGCCTAATGGTTTCATCAGCATCTGATGATGAAGCCAAAGGGTAGGCAGTTCACCGAAACTCCATAATAAAAGAATTTAACCTGGCATTGTTTGGGCTTAATGGAAGTCTTATGATGCATTCTGGCTATAAGTGCCGTATACTTGTATCATCATCATCACAGCCCATAAAAGTCCAATACAGGACACGAGCCTCCCCCAATGCTAAAGAAATAAATGGAGTGTTTTTCCATGATCACCACGCTTGGCAGGCGTTTTAGTGATCGCAGCAATAAAATACATTTTTTTTTGTTACAATTTTTTTTTTGTTTCTTTGTTCGTGTGGACTTTGTAACAGATTTGGTATCAGACTTTACGAGCCGCTGCCATAGGCGTCTAACATGGCCTATTAACGAGTACTAGTACCTTACATATCGGGTAATCAGGTGATTCAAGCCTGCAATGTACTTACCAAACACACATCAAAAAGATGTGCCCCACCTGGATTTGTCCTGGGTGGCGAAAATGATGAAAGAATTAAAAATAGTAAACGTTGTTAAAAATTTGTATCATATTTTTTATTGAAGTCGTTTTTAAAACGACTTTATATCGAATATTTTTACCCAATTCAGTCAGAAGGCTATGTTAAACAAACCCAGTGGGAGTGTCATAAGCAATATTCTTAAATTATGCCAATCAAATATTCGTGGATGTCAAAAAAAGGTTTTATTGCTACAGTATATACGAGTATCAAATGTTGTAATTAATTAACATTCGAAACAATTAAATTGTAATATATTTTGAGCTATATTTCCAAAAAACGTTGAGTTTTGCAGTCGGCATTTAGTTTTTTCTGCTTAAACTTGTGGTTTGTCATGTTTTTTTTACACCGTACTCTAACTTAAGCGTTTGTCAAGTTGAATTTTAAATTGTACTCAGAATTATCATTTAATGTGCCTTTATTTATGTGGGGAGCCGGTGCCCTCCGGGTTTTCAAAAATATTGCGGGGCTTTTGATTGAGGCGACACGTGACCCAAGGGCTGGCTCTTATTTAGGCCAGCGAATTAGCATAGCTATTCAGCGTGGCAATGCAGCCAGTGTCTTGGGCACGCTTCCGTCTGGTACTGGTCTGGAACAGTTGAGTTACCTATAGGCCGTTTGTAACGGTCTTTAGGTAATTTGACTGATTCCTTTGTACATAGTTAGTTTAATTGTACTTTTTATTGAATAAAAATCACAGTAAGACTTATGTACTAAATGCAATATTTGAATTAATATTTTGACATTGACTTTGTTGAAAGACCTGAAATTATAAAAATGTTATAAAATATATTGTCAAAAAGTCAAAAAATCAAGAAAATAAAAGTTTTCTTGTTTTTTTTTTCATAAATGCTAATGATATCACCTATTCTGACATATTATACCTATCATACAGGTATGGCATTGTTAGTTATTTTACCTATGTTAGTTGTGTATGATTTCTTGTTGGTAGAAATTAATCAATAAAATATAATAATTACTTTGCAAGACGCTATTAAAAAGGGATAGTAATATAAAGAAAATATAATAATAAACTGCGTTCCGGGAAAAAGCAGTTCGGCATAACTTACAATCCTCTTTAGTGAATCCCAGAATCTGCCTGCATGTAGCTTGGCGATTTTATGAGAGAACTGACTGTGTTTAAATTTCCCATATCGTAAATATAAACATATCGAAAAAATTATACACACGTCAGCTCTTTCAAACAAGATATCAGCATGTTTATCAGGTTTCAATGCAGCTGAAAAAACAAAATATATGTATTAGATAAATTAATTATTCATGAGTACAATGCAAGGAACCACTCCTTAATTACCTCTGTGGTCTAGTGGTTCAAACCACCGATTTCCGGTCCAGAGGTTTGGGGTTCGATCCCCATGGGGAGTACAATATATTGTGTTTGGTTTGTGTGGTACGACTTCGTTTAAGTCCGCCTGGCTAGCTACCACCAACTTACCTGATTCTGTCGCCATAATAACAATTCTAAAAGTGTTGTGTTCCGGCATTTAGAGGTAACATAGCCCGTTCCTCAGTTTCTTGAGGATTCCGAGTGAAGTGCGCCTCCACCTTCGGCCTTATCTCAACTTGTGTAACCAGGTGTAGATGACCTAATGTACCTACACACTATCATATGTATTCTCGCAAATAAATGATTTGATTTGATTTGATTTGATTCGAGTGACACGAGCGCCTGATAAGTTCTCCCTGGGGGTTAGTTGATCGAATGTGTTATTTTAATCTTACCGTGTCTACCTCTATAACCTATGTTTTGTTACTACGCTTTTGTTAATGTATACTGTGACGGTGAGCGTCTGGGTCACCTTGTCACCTTGTCTGTCTTTCACGTGGCGTGACACACTTGCGGCCCTTCTCGAATCTTGAAACCGCAGAAGCCGCCGCCACGCATCTTGACACTATAACACACCTTCTTATAACCTACTAGTATCAATTTCAGGTTGCGCCAGTCAAGCTGCCAGCGCCCATCGAGTTCTTTCACAAGTCGGCAGGCGTTCATTACCGGGTGACCCACTACCAAGCCTCTACACGCCATAATTTGCTGCAGACCGTATCCGGGTTTGCAGCATTTTCACTTACTGGCAATGCTACGACGCCGCCTTAGATCTGCACTGCACTTCACATCTCGCTGTCACGCGCCTCCTCAGCATCGAAACGCAGGACCAATGGTTGTCAAGTGATTGTTCTTAGAGACTCTGCATGCCCTTTTGAGGTCAAGCTCTGAAGCAACCTATAGCCTAAAGCGCCTATCACACCCTTATAAATTCAGTAGTCCTAGTCTACGAAAGGAAGCTATTCTGACGGTTCTCATCACACCGTTCTTAGTTCAGATGCTAAATCACGACAACGGACGTGTCAGGCACCAAATAATTCCGGCTTTGCCGACATTGTCTCGATCAAATTAAAAAAAAGAAAACATGAAAAGATTTCTATTGAAGTACTACTACTATTAAAAATTCATATCTCATGAATTAGGTAGTTATTAGTACACATATTTACTTTTATACTTACATATTTAATTATTATATTACAAAAATAGCCTTTCCATGTAAATAATGTAGATACATATTTAACAAAAAATATCAAAAGAAGTCATATACATTTCACACAGCGCCATCTAGCCCCAAACGAAGCATAGCTTGTTATATGGGAACTATATTACGGATAGAATACATACATACTAAAATAAATTATTAAAAAATATTTAATGACATTTATATTCACTTAAATTCTTTTTATTTTTTTTTGTTTTTATTTTACGACGGGGAAGCGCTTGGCCTTCATCTCACCTGGTTACAAGTTGAGATATTCATGAAAATTAAAAATATGTATTTACCTTCATAGACACAACCGTTCATATAAATATAACTATTTAATCGCCTCTGTGGTCTAGGGTTTCGCTTACAGGTGTCAGATTCAGGGGTCTCGGGTTCGATCCCCAGTAAGAGTAAAATATTTTGCTAGGTTCGGTTAGTGGCAGGACTTTGTTTAAGTCGCATTCTGTCGCCATAGCAAAATTTAAAGTAGGTGTGTTCCGGTATTTTTAGGTAAGATAGCCAGCTCCTAAGTTTGTTGAGGATTCCGGGTGGAGTGCGCCTTCACCTTCGGCCTTATTTTAACTTGCCACTAGGTATGATGAAGGCCAAGTGCTTACCCATCGTACAATAAAGACGGAAAAACCTAAAAGTTATTTTTTGGTGGTATTTTGATGTGAAATGTGCGCAGAGAAAAAGCCCTTGCATGACATTCCAAAAGAAATACTGAAAAAACGTATTTAATAATAAATTAATAGTTACTTGCAATTAATTGCTATATAACTAAGGGATTAGAACTCAAAGTGATACAGGAATTTTGGCTTTACATTGAAAGAACGCGTCCAAATAAATATAAAAAAAATATTTGCAAAAGCATTCCACGACCCTACCAGGATTCGAACCTGGAATCTTCTGATCCGTAGTCAGACGCGTTATCCATTGCGCCACAGGGCCCTAGGACGATGATCAGAAAATATCAACCAGTTTCATACACATGCGCACTTCACAGCTACCCTTGCAGTAAAGAAAGATAGAAAGCAAAACAAGTCTTATTCAAATTACTAGTAGTAGGTAAAAAGTAAGTTAACTAGTCATAAATTAGGCACCCCATTCCAGGCTATTTTCCCCTTCCTCCCGTAAGAAAGGTGGGGTAGGCGAGTGATAAGTAAGTACCTAGTTATAGCCATAGCCGTCCGCTTTCTACCTCGTTCTAAGTATACTTAGCTTATGATCACAGCTGAGTTTGAATACGACATTACATGTTACCAATTATGCGTGTCGATAAGTTCGTAAACTTACTTACGTTACAGTTCGTGAACTGAAACCCCTATATTACGATATCTTTTGTTCGAAAATTTAAATCCTACATTATTTTACATCAGGTCCAAAATTGAATTAACTCAGTAAATTATTTCATAAAATATTAAAACATTAGACTTAAATCGTACTTTTTTGTGACTGTCATATGTTTTTTATTTTCATTTCATGCTTTTTAAACGGCACTGCAAAAACACTGCAGAAAAAGCTGTCGTTTGTACAGACAAAAGTACTTTTGCAACAGCTCAAGTTTACATGGCAACACGCCGCGAAAAAAATTACAACTTACCTATAAACAAACTTAGGTTATAATTCTTTTTTAAGACTTATTCCCTTGCATCATACTTTTAACACTATCTAGATTAAGTAATACCCCGAGTTCTCTCCTGAGTGTGAGTGCAGCGGTTTCTCTCACACTAATCCAAAAGCTGTAGAGAAAAATTATGCAAATTTTCCACCTGAGCAAAATTCTCTGTAGGAGTAGCTGGTGATGCCTTCTACCTACGCTGCGCATACACATTATATTGAGATTTTGTGATTTTATCAAATATCATAGGTAAATAGGTATTATCATTATGGTTATTCAGTGTTTAGGTTGAAGCTAGGTTCACCAGAAATCTCGTAATAATTTCAATGAATTAGGTTTACTACATACACAGCGTAGTCTTAATATCACTCGATGTTTCACGTGCCCATATAGATGACGACAAACTAATCAATTATTACTATTATATTAATAATAACCTATCAACTCTCTTGAAGACATTAGGGTCGTTGTTAGCCAGTGTTCTTGGCTGTCATTCAGCTGTAACCACTAGGATTTACCTCATAGTGGTATACATATCAGCATCACACCTACATCGGCAAGTTCAGGGTCTCTAGGCTTGGCTAATAGAATTATATTTATCTTTTTAGAGATTATTGCTGTTTAAGAGCTGTACATATTTGATAAGTTGAATGGAATGTGTGAGATTTTGTACAAGTCTCCTGCAGGACATGTCTCATTGCCATCCCAGTGAGTGCAATAGTGCATTCAACATAACCTCCTTGTGTGGGGGTTGGATCGGTGATCACTGTATTCCTGTCAAGTACTAGATTGGATTCTGCTGCCATTTCCAATCAATCAATGGCTAGGTTTTACTTTCCACTGTGGTGTAAACCTTTAGCTTTTATGTCATCCACAGGAGGATAGGGACAAATCATAGCTTTTGTTTAATTTTCCAGCACATGCAAAAACTTCGAATGTTGAAACAGCAGGAATATGCCACACGGATCGTTGACCTCTGCTCCGAGGTAGACTTTGCTAAAGAGAGACACCAGAACCTACAGAGAGAGAAAGAAGATGAAAAGCAGATGATCATTGGCAACCGCCTCAAACCCAAAGGACAGGCGCTGAAGAAACGCTAACACTGTAGTCAATAGTTAAAAGTATTGTAGAATAAATATTAGGTAGGAAATGCCCTCTTTTCTTTTATCACCAACAAGTAAGTAGCTAGATATTTTGGCGTCCAAATTCCAGTGTCAGACATATAGACCGATGCGCAACGAGACGAGAGGGCAGATGAAAATTTATAACTCTGGACACGTCATTATTTCGTTCGAAAAAAAATATTTCCTGTTGTCTTCGGCTCCAAAACCAGCTTACCGCCAGGAGGTGGTGAGCGTTGAAAGGGACGAGGAAGCACAAATAAGATGCATGTCTTCTCTGAGCTTGGTGGATCATTATGTTGATTTATTGCCAGTGAGCAACGAATGCTTGAAGAAATATGCAAATGAAGAGAGCCAGGACCAGAATACGGAGTGATTCACTAACCAATAATACCTTCACAACAATTAAACACCTAAAGTTAAGTTCCTTATGTAGCATAGGACAGGTGTATTGTGCGTGGGGTACTGGGTCGGATAACCTCCTCGTGGTGTAGCCTGGGTGCCGTCGATCACTTCCCACTTGTGGGGACTTACCGACGGCAGCGAATAATCCGACGCGAGGGTGTCCTCCGCGTGTCCCTATGAAGTTAGCATAGGGCACAGTGGATGGACAGGCGGACTTCCGTGGGGCGGGGAGTCCCAGTGAGGGACTCAGCGGACCTTCGGGTCGTGGTATGGCCGGCCTTCAAGGCTGGCGGCGCGGCAGGGAGGGTCAACTCGGCCACCTTGTCGGGCAGTGGGATCAGATGGGGGTCTGGGGGCCGGGAACGTAGGGACGTTCAACCGGCCTCCATTGCAAAGACCCTCATCCCCGCCGAACGGCGGGAACAGCCTGGCGGACCAGCTGTTCCCGCCATCCCCCCCAGTCACACTGGAGGGGCCTGTGGGGCCCCTGTAAAGGGGCAATCGCTGGTAGTGTTGTGGTCGTAAAGGCTTTAGCCGGATTCCCACGACACCACCACTCGGCGATAGCGGGTCACTGCGGAGTTTAGTGGGTATTGCCTGTCGCTAGGACGGGTTGAGTCCCACACACGGCCTCGTCCCCAACGAGGCTATGGTGCCTAAACGCATTCTCCGCATTAAAAAAAAAGGTGTATTGTATGTAGGTACTTAATCACCCTTGTTGTTTCATGTGGTTTAATGTTACAAATTTCTTTAAATAATTCCGTCCACTTACTATGCACATTGTGATTTTATGTATTTGTAATCATATTAAAACGCTTTGAGTAATATACTTACATAGTACCTACACCCAGTACTTGTGTTTTTATTGATAAGAACACTATTGATGACGTGACTATAGGTCTTGGTGTAACAGGAAAGAGGAGGTTTCATGTCAAACTGGAAAAAAAAAACTGTTTTTGAGGAGGCTTTTGTACAGTACTACACCAAGATACTAATGTAAATGCCTCCATTTACATGAAGTGGCTCACATTGTGAGCGAGGTTATCTTAGTCTTAGCTAAGCAACTTAAATGACAAAGATGTAATTTTTCAATCACAAATAATTGTTGTCAGTTTTACTAACATCGGAATATACATATTCAGGACATTAATTTTACACAGTGCCATCTATTCCCAAGCTAATCGAAGCTTGTAATATGGGAACTAGATTAGGGATACAATACTGTAAACAAGTATTGTATTTTTTTTTGTTAATACAGTTTGTTGGTCAGAATTTTAAAACCCTCCCATAAAAAATATCATTTCATAGACCAAATCTACGATTTGTGATCACACGGATTATCAGGCTGTACCATAACAGGCTGTGTATTGCCTGCCCTGTGCAAATCTGTCAAAGTTGCCATTAGGGCATGACATCATAATTGTGTTCAATTATGACGTCATGCCATGTCATGTCGCTTTAAATCAATGTCATGAACGTATACTAAAACTGGACATCGCACTCAAAAATTAGGTACATTAAATTTATGCTCCACGCGCTGAAAATAAGTTTCAAAATTGTTTGTCTTATGTCAAAGTAGAAAAACGAGCCAGATGAGATATAGTGATGCTTCTTTGTCTAGCATGTTGCCATTACGTATTGAATTCCTCTTTGATAAGTCTTGGGAGTTCACTTTGATTTTCTTAAAAAATGTATGATATTACTTTGATAAACATTGCATAAACATATCCTTAGTACATTTTTTATTTTATAACTATGAAATCCTCTACCACAAAGTGACTTACGAAATACAGAATTTGGGCGTGTAAAATTGATAATGGTAGTATTTTGTCATCCATGTGTCCACATTGCTCAAAAACTACTAGATCAATATGGCTTCATTGCCTAACGGCTTACTTTCAATTACATTAAACGATAAACAATTATTTACATAAAAAGGAAATGGTGTAGGTATTTCTGCTGCGTGTATAGTTGTAAAACGGAATGATATCCCGGCTGTGGCCTGTCTTTCCACAGCTGGGTGAGCTAATTCACAACATTTCAAATAATGATACAGTAGGGTCCACAAACAGAGTGGATTCTGTGGATATCCATTGCCTACGTAGATACCCATGGTATGGGGTGTGGTCAGAAGGATCATCTCAAAACCATACTTGCTTTACTTTACTTACGATGTTTGCTTAGGCAAGGTTCGAATAAGCAGAACAGGGGAGGGGGAGCCAAATTTAAAATAACGGAAAATGTATGGTATTTTGTCTCCCCCGTCCGGGGGAGCCATGGCCCTATCAGAATCATCAGATATCAGGTGATTCTGATAGGAAAAGAGAAATAAGGAATCCAAGTCCCCGTAGCCAAAAAATCTTACTGAATAAAAATGTTTGGCTTTGACTTTGAATTTTTAAAGCATACAATGCCATTTTTGTCGTATGAAAACCCCTGCTACTCCTGTTACTAGTAAAAGGCTATGTTACTCTTAATTTGTACCTATACATTTAAATAAATAATATTTGTTGATATCTTGTGTTTTAATATCCTTCAATGATTTCGGAGACAAGAAACTTTTCTATGTAAGCGATAGATGTAAGAAAACCTACGAATACTTTGAGGCATATCACGACAGTTTTGCATCAAATCCAGATAAACGTCCACTAAGGTCAACGAGAGAACTTTCACCAACATTTGATCGTTTATCCACAATTTACATGCTTGGTTGGTGGATCCCCGGTATTTGTGCTAGAAAATACACAGAAAAGAGATGCTGCCCTTCTTCTGTCTGACTTTTACACCATGATTATGAGGGAAAGATTGTAAGCCAACGATCTTCACGAAAAAATATAGGACCAAGGTTCATTTTTGTTCCGCTATGCCGTCACAGTTAGATGAAAATGAGATGTCAAAAATTGCCATCATCCATATAAAGAAGGAGAATCATTTTAGAAGTCTCAATGTATATGATGATCATCATTACAACTCCAAAAAAGACAATTAGTAGGCCTCCTCAAAAGCGTCTTAGAGTCGTCATTGACGTGTAGCCTTCTTTAGCTGTTTAAATTTTGTAAGAACTTAACTTACTTAATAAAATGGCATTTATGATTATTTGTTATTATTATAAACGCCATCGTTTGTGTTCGATCAAAACCTTTTGGGTATTTTGTATCTAGTCACAATCAAATCACAAGGAAAGTCAGAACGAGTTTAATTTGAAAGAGGAAGCTACCAAACATGTGGTATAGATGGCGTCCGAACCATATTACAGGCTTTTTACTGAACGGAGTATTTCATAAATACACTGGCAGAAGACGTTCTACGCAAATGACCATTCCTATTTTTGTGCATTAAAGTATAGTTAAGTTCTTGTAAAATATCTGAAGATACATTATAGATCCTCTTTTTTTATTGTACGACGAGGAAACGCTTGGCCTTCAGCTCACCTGGTTACAAGTTGAGATAAGGCCGAAGGTAGAGGCGCACTTCACCCGGAATCCTCAATAAACTGAGGAACTGGCTATCTTACCTCTAAATGCTGGAACACAATTTTTTTTTAGAATTGTTATAATCCTAGAGTGTGGGCGTTTGCTTGTCCCGTCTCCGTGTCGTATAAAAAAGTATTCCGTGTCGAGCGGTGATCAACAGCTTATGTCAATTATTATTAAGGTACTTGAATCCCGCACAAAATACTTGCACATTGGCGAATCACACTCAATGTAGTCTTCATTATGCTGTTCGGACTGTCTCGAATATGGAGGATAAGGGATACTGTTTATTTAAATAATCTCGCGTAATCCGTCAGTTATACATTCCTGACGCACTACAAAACAGGTTTCGTTTAAATTTGGCATAGATTAAGGTTGAAATCCAGGGGATGGAGTTTGTATCGGGAACAAAAGGTTAAGCATCGCTGGGCGCGGTCAGTACTTGGATGGGTGACCGCCTCTTTTTGCACTTTATAGAAGTTTTCACAACATTTTTGTCAATATGTTTATTTGTTGATTAGTGATAACAATTTTATATCAAACATGATATTTTTAATTTTACTCAAAATATCAGAGTGGGAGCAAAATGTGTGGTTTTAAATGTTTATGGATCGTTATATTAGGATGTGTTATTAATGATGAAGTTTTGGATAGAGAAAAACATTAGAAAATGCCTACTTTTGTTAAATACTAATTAATTGGGCTACGCCTGAGATTTGAACACATGACCTTAATTCTTGGATTCACCTTAGATGTCAAAAACATAACTAGATGGCGCTGTTAATTTTGTTCGAATATAAAAATTCTGCAAACAAATTGGTCTTTGGGTAACCCCTGGTGTCATTGCTATAATAACTCCTATCTAATATAAGCCTAATATGAGTCTGGTTAGTAAGGTTAGGTTTAAGTTTACGGAAAGTAAGGCAGCGTGGTATGAATTGATCTATTCCAGCATGGTGGTGGTGGCAGGGGAAATACAGACAGTCACTAAGTGCTAGTTTCATGCAATTAGCTGAAGTCTGTGTAACTTAAACCTTATATCTTATATCACATTGTAATGTAAAACTTATTTTTCTTTTATCACACACCCACAACTATATTTATGTTTTATTCAGTTAGCTTTTCTAAAATATTTGGAAAACTTTTGGGATCTAATTCAGAAACATGCTACTCTACTACGCAATACTACGCAAAAGGACATTTTGTGATATTTGTGGAAAAAAATGTGCCGCGGCGAAAAATTTACTTTTTTTATTACTAAACATGACGTTTGAACAACAGTTGCTTTATTTGCTGCCAAACGCTTTGTGCGATTGATATAATGTGACGTCACCTAAATCACTTCTTCGTTACACTAATAATGTAAGTTTTTAACTTATTGACGGTCTTGGTACGAAATATGAATGTCTTTTAATCTCTTAATGCTTGAGAGGTTATGGTTAGCACCCTGAAACAATTAAACGCTCATAAAAATATCCAAATTTGATTTAATTTAATACATAAAACCATGAAATCTCCTATTATATAATTATATGCATCATAAATGTGAAAAGTGATATGTTAATTCGATTTAAACAATTCATTACTAGCAATTACATTACATTGGTAAATTAAAAAATACAAAATACAATTGACACGAGTCAAATTGACACGTGTTTTGTCTCTATCCTAGGCATATAGAGGCATTCTCAGGATCTAGGCTCAAATACCTAGTGAAGAGTATTCTCAGCCTGATATTAAACTGAAAAGAAGACATGTAATGCGCGGCGCTGTGAGTAAAGTGTCTGCAGCGCAGCACACGGAGCGGCAAAACATACAAGAGTTTTTAGGGGACTGTCATAGTATCGAATACAAATGATTCACGTTTCTTTGCTTCGCTGACGATATTTTCTTCGCTTGAATGATAAAGTACCTGTACTTTAAGAACTAAACTCTGCCTTGAGGTTGGATTGATCAGGAATCGGCATAAAGTCATATTTTATGCAGTGTACCTAACCTAACATTCTATGGCTGAGGTGAAAAAAAAATGATTTTCTTATATTTTTATTTATTTGAAATGGTTCTTGGACTGGTTATTACAGTGGCCATAAACACCACCCTTAGCAGATAAATTGGCCGCGTTCTCACTTCAGGCTGTGCTATGACCGTATTTACGTGTAGTTGATGGGTAGAGGTGGGTCAGCAGTAGGTTTACATGGGATAAAATGATAACGATGAATTTAGAACATTGGCGCACCATTCACCTCATCCGGACAGACCTCATTTTTCGCAAGACTACTCACTCATTCATACCTTTCGAATATGGCATAAATCTTTTATATCCATTGTGTAAATGTTGAAAATATGATGAAGAGAGAAGTTTTCTCTTGTTTTTATACAACTTGAAGACGGTAAGACATGAATGCAGTTAGAACAGATTTTATCAACAACATTTCGAAATTTTTTTCAAAGTTCTTACGGCAGCCATTCTTGTTTTTTGGTAAAAAGTCTTCAAACTCATAATTTAATTTTAAGTGATGTTTTGGAAAGGAAATTCCCCGATCGGATTCGGAATCGGAGAACTCGAAACAGTGGAGTGACCCTGGCAGCATCCTAGTTTTATTTAGCATGTTGTACAATTGGGTCAAATCGGTACCAATTGTAGCATCAATCTCACCAATTGTTCAATTGGTCCAGCGGCGATTCGTGATGACTTTGTAGGTTAGATTTAATATTTTCATTTTTAAGGCCATTGATGGACTTGAAAAATATATCGGCTGGTGCAATCCCGCCTAAACTTCTCGATAATTTTTAAGAATAATAATGAAATATTTAAAAAACAAAACAACACTAAATAAAACACGTTATATTTCACATCCCCCTTCGCGGTTATTGTTCTATAAGTAATTAAATTACGAAACATTTTCCACACCAACATATAGCCCCAAAGCTCGATATATTACAAAAATATCAAATAAAATCCGGAATACTAGATTTCGGATAAAAAATACAAGTTGGTCCAGACACGAAAATAAGCGTCTGTTTGTTAATAGTTACATTATGAACATATTTACCTTACATATAATAGGTAGGTAAGGAAATGAATATATACAAATAGATGACACAATTCACAATGAAACATGGAACAAACAAACAAATATCCTGTTTGTGCTATTATAATAAAAACTATAAAGTTAACATCACAAAATAAAGTTATAGGTAAACTTTACAATAAAACTCTTACTATAGGTCAGCCCACTGAAGCTGGCGCTACGTTTGGAGACAGAACATATGTGACCATGTGGCCTAATGGATAAGGCGTCGGACTTCGGATCCGAAGATTGCAGGTTCGAGTCCTGTCATGGTCGACGCATCGTCCTCTTCGTCTTTTTTTTTATAATATTGATTATAATGTAGTTAATTATAATATAGTTTAAGTTTTGATATACATATTATTTTGGTGATTTTTATGGAAATCATGGTTTTCATCCAATTTTCATTATTATACGTACCAATAAATGGTGATCATCAAAGTACTCCCCGAAGACTGATACTCTGGTTTTGGTAACGGAAGGTTTTGTACTAAAGTAGAAGCTTGGACGTTTCATAGCTCACCTTGATCCTAGTGATGAACCATGTCGTGTCGCTGAAAAGAAATTAATTTAAAAAATATGAAGTGAATTGAAACAGAATATAATAACATTTGATTTTCTACATATTGAAATCGATAACAAATATTAAATCGTAATAACATTTTATATGCGCACCATAGAATAATATTCTTTGGTTAAAACTTTTAAGCTTCCAAAGTAGTATTATCTGCACAATGAAGAGACTAGGCAATTACTTTCGTTATCAAGCAGTTGGCCCCTCAGTTGTACCACGGGTCATAAAAATAACTATAAATATTACAAGACATTATTTTTTACACAGCGCCATCTAGCCCCAAACTAAGCATAGCTTGTAATATGGGAACTAGATTACGGATAGAATACTTAAATACTTTGTAAATACATACGTACTATATGATACAGCTATAAAAATACGAATTGACGATTGGAAGAGTTGTCAAAATATAGCAGAATACTTCATTTTGCCCGCTATCGCGAGTGACTAAATTATAATTTTTAAACTAATAGTCCCTCCATACTGGAGCTTTTATTGCCCGATTACGGCAAATGAAAGGTTACAATCATTGTATGTTTGTATAACACACATTTTGTAAAACATATATATATATATTTATGTACTTATGAGTTGCCTCATGACTTCCAAATTACTTACCATGATGCGATATCGTTGGAAGTGTCCTAATAGTCAGCTAGTTATAGGCTATATTTTTATATTACGAGACAGTAATTAAAATACTCAATGACTAATTGGGAACAATTTCTAAATCCACACCTCAGATGTGAGAAACATTGTTGCTTTTCAAACCTACTCCAAATACATATTACATCATTATCATAATAAGTAAAAGTAAAGTTATAAACATTAAAACACAAATTAATTAAATAGAAATTATATTCAAAAAACTTTAGGCCAGCAAATTAGCATAGCTATTCAGCGTGGCAATGCAGTCAGTGTCTTGGGCACGCTTCTGTCTGGTACTGGTCTGGAACAGTTGAGTTACCTATAGGCCGTTTGTAACGGTCCTTAGGTAATCTGACTGATTCCTATGTACATAGTTAGTTTAATTGTACTTTTTATTGAATAAAGATATGATTCACTATTTTTTAGTTTAATTATTGAATACATAATTAAATTACATTTTTCACTCTTTTTGATAAACAACTTAAATGGATTACCAAAAAATTTTCGCTATAAAAACTATATTAAAACTATATTTTCTAAAACGTTTCGTATGCTTTTTGTATAAAATATATCTTGTCTGTGCTATATTGTAACTGATTTCGGAAAGAATATTCGAAAACTTTCGTTTTTAAATTTATCCAAAAAGGAAGGTCAAAGCTGCTACTCACGTATCTCTTTTTTTTTCGCAAGATTTAGCAAGCGGTTTATTAGACCGACTGGCTTTCCGTAGTAGCTTCGGACCCTCACACATTACGTTACTTGGAACTTCTATCCAAGCAATCTGTAAAAAACATCGTTTGCGCGATTCAGGATTTGAATTTTGATCGCTCGTTTCAGCCAAATACAAACATTTATTACAACAAGATCTATCTCGTTACTTTTAATACGACGCGAAGTTTCAATTCATGATTTACTATATCTATTTTTCAGCTTATATGTAATGATATTCGAAATGTTTAATTATCCGAGTTTCACGATGGTTTGCAGGAGTGTGAGCAGGATAGCAATATTGAGTAATGTTTTGAGTTCCCGCTTTTTTTTGCTTAGTCGGTCAAGCGTCGAGCAGGGAATCTGATTCCATGCTTAGTTAAGGCCTTGATGGCGCTATTTATAATGTCCAATAATATTTTTAACTCCAAGTTAAAAGGCGTTATTTTGGAAATTATTCCCAGTTACCGGATGCATTCAAGCAAATCTAAGAGCAACAGCTAACAGTTCATTGATAAATGTTAATTTAGCCCGTTCATTTGATGCCCAACACGGCTTCATGTAAAATCAGTTTTTTGTAGTTACTAGCAGACAATCAAGGCACTTACAACGGTATCTCACTCATCAAATTATGAGAAAAAGACGTTGAGAGAACAGATTATAAATATTAATATTTGAAAGATTTCTGTGTGATCTTTGTGTGCAGTAGTAGAATCAGAACATAATTGTGTTCGTGCTCCAACCAGTAGGAAAATTTTGTAGGAGCAAGACCACGTATATTCTCCTTTTTGTGTCATAATCTCCGTGATTAAATACCTAATTTAAACCAGACATAACGAGATCTTATTTCAGGGCAAACTACTAGTATTAAAATAATTGACGAATATAAATTTTAAGTTCAGTCACAGTGTACGTAAATAATCCTCAAATGGCAGTCTAATAAAAACAAAAAATAAAAGCAAAAAGAAGGAAACACCTATAAATCGAGGCGAGGGGTGTCGAACCCGGTCCCTCTCGCTTGCCAAGCGAGCACTCTACCATCTGAGCTATGCCCCCGGTGATATTACAATAATATCCCGCCGCTATATAGTTTTAATGTTTAGTTTTTTCAGTATTGGTGCCCAAATTATACTTTTACAAGCAAAGTTACCCGAGTTACCATTATGGAAAATTTAAACAAGCCTATACTCTATCAAATTAAGCCTATACTATTATTATGTACCTCCAGTTTAAAAAACCAGGATAGAGGCGGTACCTACGTTATAGTATGTCACTACCACGACAGTGCCTAGGTAGTTGTAGAAGAGTTATTCCACTTCTTCCTGACCTTCAAACCGTGTAGGTATTCTGTCCTCCAATAGTTCGAAATGGACAAAGGTGTTGGACTATCGTTTTTTTCTGTGTTACTAGCCTACATATATAGAATGGTACTTATACTTAAATTATATCTAGAACCTACAATTGAATGGTTTGCATCATCAGAATCTATACTAAGTCATCGAATTGTGTTGCAGACACTGTTTGCCTTCTAGGAGCACATTTAAGTAGCCAAAATTAATGAAAAGTAATTCAATTTATCATTATAGTAAGTTTAAAAATTGTATTTAGTTAGTAAGCAAATGTTAAATAAATAAAAACTATATTATTCATGAACATATTTTGGTGTATAGTCTTCTGTAAATAATTTTGAACATATTAATTATACGTGACAATATAGAACCATTTAAATTTATATTAAAAAATAAACCAAAAAAAAATAATAACAAATTAATTCATATTTAAAATTTAGTTTACATATTAAATTTAAACTACAATTTAATATAATAAAAAGAAATAATTAGAATATTATTAATATAATAATAATTAAATGCAAATAATAAATAAATAAATAGGGTTTGAATGGAAATCATATTATTCATTCTGCATCTGTTATTTTTATAAAAATAACAGATGTAGAAATCAAAATATCGACTAATCAAATTGTAACAAAGTAATTACGTTTTCAAAACGATAATTACGTTTTAAAAAGTAAAATGTAAACCGACTTCAATGAAGAATATGATACAATTTACCTAGATGACGTATTTTTCCCAATTATTTTAATGACAGATGGCCGGACAGACAGACGCGTGATCCTATATGGGGTCCGTTTTTTCCTTACTTTTGAAGTTATACACCCAAATATCTTCAAGAATGCCTATAATATTTGAAGATTTCCCTCGATTTTTCCAGGATCAGATCCTGACCTGATAACAATGGGAATACCTGTGAAGACGATATACCACCCTTTCAAACAAATAAGAATTTTCTTTGAATCGTCTTTGAGTAATCGGGGAACATTCACAAAAGAAAAACGACGAATTGAGAACCTCCTCCATTGTTAATTTAAAGTCGGATAATGAAATCATAATTCGAATAACTCGCTTCTGCACAAATAAATACTTTCTACTAAGTTTACGAAATACTACGAAATGCTACAAAAAAACTACGAAAATCTACAAAATGCTACGAAGTGCTACGAAAAACTATAAAATCCTATTAAATGCTACGAAATGCTACGAAATCTTCAAGAACACAACCCCTGTAGTTTAGGTAACTATAATAGATACTTCCTTTGGCGCTGTGTAAAATTAATGTCCTGTAATATTTATTTATTTATTTATTCCTAGACACAAATTACGTATTCCATGTGAATTATTTGTAAAACAGTGGTATAAATATATATTTCCTCAAAACATGACTTTCCACGAAGTAATCCAAAGACATTCCTCAATCGACTTTTATTCCTTTTGACGTATCTCGTTTCATCGAACAACTTTTCAAACTGATATTATTTTTCAAGAAGTATCTAGAATAGTAGAATATTTATAAACATAGAAAATAATTTGCTATTTTTGTCCACCCTTTGCTTAGTTTGATTAAGTAAATATATACTTGCTTACATCCATGTTTATAAATGCCCATTATTTTATTTGGGGTGCGAGTACGTCTCCTAGTACTAATCAGAGGGAAATCCTCGAAGTGGAATAAGTCGATAATTTGTATGAAAAAAACACTGTTTTTTAAAACACCAACTCTCATTCAATTTCCAGTTTTGATGAGGCCAATGGAGGTGAACTTCACCCGGAAAACTGAGGAACTGGCTATCATACTCGTACCTTATAAATGCGGGAACACAACAATGAAGAATTACTGTTAAACAGTAAACTGACACAGGAGTACGCAGAGTCCATACTTCTGTAACGGTTTAATCACACGTGTCTTGCAGTTATTATTTGGGTAGCACGTAGATACATGATAAGTTATAAATATATGATAGTTTATAATTAAAATCTGTTGAGAAATCAAATAGAAATCACGGCTAGTAACAATGTTACAAGATGAACTCCTGAATCAAATAACTCGCTTCTGAAACATGTAACTTGTTTCGAACTGCTACGAAATGCTACGAACTGCTATGAAATGCTACGAAGTGGTACGAGTGCTTCGTAGCTACGAGCCACGAAGTCTCGCATCAAAGCTCTGACTAATAAATGATTAATTATTAACAATTGCATTTGTTCTTACCAAACACCGATACTGCAATCACCAACCGATACCTCGTATTTCTGAAACGTCCACTCCGATTTCAATGCGGTTTTTATAGTAAGCTGAGCCATTTCCTGGTAATGATGTTATTCATCAGCTCTGAACCCCTGTTGTAGCGCATAATTATTTAACTATCTTCATTAGTAAAAAAATTATACGGCGCTAGAAATAACAAATTTCCTCATAGAAAAATAATCAAAAACACCAATGCGATCACCGAGTGAGGATCCGAACCCTCGTCTCCAGAGCTTCACTGGTGAAGTCTGGTGACTTAACCACTGGAATAACCCGGCTAAGGCTAAGGTTCAGGTTCAGCATTTTTATTCGCAAAAACCTCTGTAAAAAAAATTCTATCATAAATCTCGGTGTCCCGCTCATGTATTTGTGAGCTTGAAAGTGTAATAGTGACGATAGACAAAAAAAAAATTCAAATTAGTGACAAATTAAAAAAATACGATCATCTGTATCTCCTTGGTTCAGTCCGATCAAGAACCAATACAGGAAATCATACCATTGAATATCACATAGATTTTTGTGAACTGTGTTTCAAAACTATAAAAATACATGCATCTCTTTTTTATTGTACAATAATTTTTTTTTTAGACAGGGAAGGGCTTGGCCTTCATCTCAATTGGTTACAAATCGAGATAAGGCTGAAGAGGAAGGCGCACTTCACCCGGAATCGTCAATAAACTGAGGAACTGGCTATCTTACTTCCTAATGCCGGAACATAACAATGTTTTAAGTATTATTGTTATGGCAACAGAATAAGGTGAGATGGTGGTAGCTAGCCAGGCGGACTTAAACAAAATCCTACCACCATTGAAACCAAGCCCAATATTGCTCTCCCTGGGGATCGAACCAGAGATCTAATCTGAAATCAGTGGGTTGAACCACTTGACCACAGAGGTGTTTAAAATATTACTTAAAACGTATTACTTACTAAACGTACTAAACGTAATGATTATATGAAAATAGAAACTCATGCCATTATTAATACCTAATTAGGTATTAATAATGGCAATACCTAATTAGGTGTGATCGTTTTATTCCAACCGAATTACGACTGTTATATGGTAACTGGTATTACGAAGATTATGAATACCATAGATTTAGTATACGTTAGCATATATCAAACCTATGATGAATACTTACATATTTTTTTCATGGTTAATGTTTTGACTTTGGTAAATACATCCACAATAAGACACCATTTCACGCCATCGCTTGTGTTAGACCGAAACCTTTTGGATATCTTGCATTTAATTCAAATCACAATCAAACCCCAAACCAGTTTTTTCGAAGGAGGCACCTAGTACCAATCATGTGTACCAGATGGCGTTCAAACCATGTCATAATTATTTCACTAAACGTAGCTAATTTACCTGACTATGGCCATGGACGAAATTGTCCATGCCACGGCTAAAGGTATGATTTTGATCGGTATGTATGAACGTTAATATTTTCCCTTATACCTTCATAAATCTGTTTGTAAGCGTATCCCTAGAGTTAATAGATGGAATATCTACTAAATGAAAACCATATATTTATGGAACATATTACTCGTAAAATTAGTGGTTCTGTAATAACAGTAGACCTCGCGAGCCCTTATACCTAACCATGCATCTTTTTTTGAACGCGGGATCAGTTGACAAAGCAAAATTATCAAAATGAATTCTGTAGTCAATTCATCCCGTGGGATCAGCTGAATAATGAGCCCAATAACCGATGCTTTCATCTTTAATTTTTCATTTTAGACTTTTGAGCAAATACAGGTAAGTATAAGCTTCATTGATAACTTGTGGTCTCTCCTAGGAGTTCAAATCTAGTGTCTACAAATTTGTCTCGCAAAGGTGGAGGGATTTTATTTTTTGCAACTCAATCATAAATAACAAATACCTAGCAAAGGCTTACCTACGTAGAATTTTGAGTCAAATAGGGCAATAAGTTTTACCAAAACCCTCCAGCTTTGGACGCTTTGTCCAGCAGTGGTCACTTATGGGCTATTGATGTGATGTGATTGATTCGATCTATCTCGTTGACTCGAGCTTGAGCTTTCACAACACATTCGAACTATTCACAAATTCTTGCAAACATTATCGTTACATCAGTTTTTGTACATCTTTTAAATTTCAAAATGATGTATATTTATTTTATTTACAAACAAGCGTAAATAAGTATTCTATGGAAGTGAATCCTGCAGTTTGCCAAAAGGTGATCATCAAAGTGAAGACTGTACTCTGGTCCTTTTGAAGGAAGATGGCATTCCGCCGCTGAAGTATGAGCATGGACGTATCGTGATGGCAAACCTTGGCCAGTGAAGGAATGTGTCGTGAAGCTGACATAAGAACAGAAAATTGCATCGTCCAGCGAAGCGATTACAAGATTATCCCTTTGCCATCTAATGAAGAAGCTTAGGTTAAAAGAAAAGCCTCCAAGCGTGCTCGGAAGTGTTACTATTGAACTTATTACTGAGTGAATATATTTTTCTATTGAAATAAATAAATATATTGACTATGCCCTGCCAATATATTTATGAGAATATTATGTACGCGCGTAAAAACATCAGCTTATTTGACAAAAACTGTGATAAACTGTAGGAAAACTGTGTTTCCCTGCATGATTTTGTACTTTTATCTGCATGTTTTTATACTTTATACATTAAAACATGTACTTATTTATCGTGTAGTTCTAATTTAGTTCTAAAACAGTACCTTTTTGTGTCATTGCTTCACAATTCGTACATTCATATTTTCATTTTTATCCCTTGTTTTTCTTTCAAATGTACATCCATAGATTCTCTGGATTTATCTTATTACGATAAGCTTATTATTTTTTCTTCAAATATAATATTTAGCTGAAATCAATAGACCTTAGACTTTCAAAAGATTGTTGATATTATATTAGGTTGTCAATTATGACAAATGTCATTTATCTTTTTTATGTCAAAAAAAGCTCATAGACGTAAGTTCCCTTTATATTGTTTATGCTATCTCAGTCTAACACATACATTATTATATGAAATTGTATTAGAACCTTAGCGATTATCTTTGACCATGTATAATATTTGAATTATTCAAATTTAGAATCCTAGCGTTCCACCAAAGTCTTCTTGCGAAAGCTGGTGGCTGAGGAAAGTCAATTCATATCTAGCATCCAAACGGAGCAGAGATAAGTACACCTATTAGCTACTAATCGGAGAGCTCCAAATTAAATACAAGACCATTCCCGGGTCAAGTGGCCCGGGAAAGTTGCTGGTCTTCATTACATTTGTCTGGCTGTCTTTAAAAAACTGCTGTACAGGATACTGAAGACCTTCATACTGGCTGGGTACTGAAGACCCTCATACTGGCTGGACATTGAAGACCCTCATACTGGTTGGACATTGAAGATCCTCATGCTGGTTGGACATTGAAGACCCTCATACTGGTTGGACATTGAAGACCCTCTTACTGGCTGGACGTTGAAGACTCCGATTGCGTTGAACTTGTGGACTTTCTTTTCTCTAATATACTTTTATTTTCTTTTACTTTCATAATTCTTATCTTTTACCTATCTCTTTAACACCTCTAGTAGGATAGGTCCTTTAGTATTTCTTATTATTGTTCCTTACTGTTTCTCTCTTATAAAATCAGTAACGTTACAAAACATAATTATAATCCTAGAAATAAGAATAAACTCGCTGTTCCCACAACTAGGCTCCATAAGGTTAATAAATCGTTCATAGGGAAAACTGTACGCTTTTATAATAAATTGCCAAGTGATGTGCTAAGCTTGTCAAATAATAAATTCAAAAATTTTGTAAGACAAGCTATCCAGGAAAGCTTATTATAAAATTTCAGATAACCTAGAAGATAAGAAAGCCTGGCATTAAAAAAATTAATTTGCTCCAGTGAATAAATTGTTGTATTAGATAATTTTAAGCTATGTAATGGATCATGAAAAAAAAAAACTAGCCCGAGGTTCTTGCCTTTCTCCTTGTGTGCTGGTCGCGACTCCGAACAGGCGGTAGATTTGACGTTTCAAAGTGATTCTAAAAAATCTTACTGAATAAATATATCTGTCTTTGACTTTTGACTTTGTTCGGTTCATGTCTTTGGAGATTACACGTCTCAACTAAAACTACGCATTTTAATTCATACCAAGATGTACTGCGTAACGGGGTTTTCAATATCTAACTACGGCAAATCGAAATGGAGGTTTACAATGTTTGTATGTTTGTATAATACATATTTTGTAAAACATCCCTACATTTTATGAACCTATTTATGAGTTGCCGTATAACTTTTAAACTACTTATGATATTGAGGTATCGTTGGAAGAGTCCTAATAGTCCGCTAGTTGTAGGCTATGTTAAGACACATTTATTAAATATTTGAGCCCTCTAGATTAAAGGATATAAGGTCACGATCTAAATAAATATTTTATTAGCTTTTGCACGAAGTTTTGCTAACATACACCCGATAACGAATTGGGAACAATTTCTCTCCCTGCCTCAGATGTGAGAAAGATTGTTGCGCTTTAAATCTTTGCCAAATACTTATATGACTATTATAATTAAAAGTAAAACTATAAAGCCTAAAACCCAAATTAATTAATAGATATTTTATAATACTATAACACGACAATTAAAAACTGAAAAATCACGCTTTAAAAAGTATAAAACAAGAAAATATACTCATATGAAATAAGAAACTATTCTATATTTATCGTCAATAAAATTCTTCATTTGCACAGATAGAGAAGCAACATCATTCGATTAATTAAGCCCTGTTTTTGAAAAATTAATGCTTTTTTAAATGATTTTATCAATATTCAATTAAGGAAATTATTTCTGGAAATAGAATCGGCCATTTGTTTTATGTTAACAAAACACAAACTAAACAAATATAAAATACCTATTGCACCTATGTGCAATAAGCATAGACTATATACTACTATATAGTAAATAAACAAATACTGAATATTCTCACTCAGCTGAGCTATTACTCAAATGTTCAAATATTTATCTGTACTCCGCGGACGGTGTACCTTCAAAATTTAGCATGATTAAAGTTGTATCATGACGAGTTGCAAGCAAGCACTGCAAAAAGAACTATGTTTTTTTTTTATGAAAGGACAATACGTCTGGTTCTGAACCTGGGCGGCAGCTTTGCGCGGACCTAACGAACTATGAATAAATCGAATACCCATACAAGGAACTTGTAAAACGCAACGATAGCGCGATGCAGCCACTGTTCTCTTTTACTAGCGACATCTAGTCCCGGTCAAGAAAGACTGCGCCGTCGCTACATACATAGATATACCCACACACGCTCCACTCTTGCCTCTTTTCATGCTCCTCATAAAATCGATACTAGGTGTAGAGCATACAAACACAGCAGAAACTGCGGAACGCGCATATCTCAACTTTATGACGAAGGAATAACGACACGGGAATTGAAATCGGGCGTCTATTTTTAAACTGGTACAAAACTAAGCATACCTCACAGCTAAGTTTGTAGTTGCTCCGCCTTCTGCGCTGTAGGTTGTGGGTTCAATTCCCATCCAGGACAATAATTTGTGTGATGAATATTGAGGTTTTTTGGTATTTAAGTGAATGAAAAAAAAGGATCTAAGGATTATATCCGTTATCTAGTTCCCATATTATATATATACAAGCTTAGTTTGTGCTTAGTTTGGGGCTAGCTAGATAGCGCTGTATAAAATAAATGCCTCAATAAAAAAAAGATAATCTTGGTAATTGCCGACATCATTTAAAATTTCAAAAACATATCATTGAAAAATCAATTATTTATTCAGAGTAAATAATGACAATAAATAAATAAGTCTTGAGCCAAATTTAGACTAATAATCAGAAGATACCTTCATTACCTACCTAAAGCGCGAGTAGGATTAAGATGATACATTCATCTTCATCCTACTCGCGCATAAGGTACTAACGGAAAAGCTCAACCCAAGCCCCTTATTATATAAAAAAAGTTTAGTGTGCATTTTGAATAAAATAAATCTTGTCTTTGCTATATTGTAACTGATTACGGAAAGAATATTCGAAAACTTTCGTTTTTAAATTTATCCAAAAAGGAAGGTCAAAGCTGCTACTCACGTATCTCTTTTTTTTTTCGCAAGATTTAGCAAGCGGTTTATTAGACCGACTGGCTTTCCGTAGTAGCTTCGGACCCTCCCACATTACATTACTTGGAACTTCTACCCAAGCAATCTGTAAAAAACATCGTTTGCGCGATTCAGGATTTGAATTTTGATCGCTCGTTTCATCCAAATACAAACATTTATTACAACAAGATCTATCTCGTTACTTTTAATACCACGCGAAGTTTTCATTTATGATTTACTATATCTATTTTTCAGCTTATGTGTTATGATATTCGAATTTTTTTATTATCCGAGTTTCACGATGGTTTGCAGGAGTGTGAGCAGGATAGCAATATTGAGTGCTGTTTTGAGTTCCCGCTATTTTTATCTAAGTAGGTCATGCATTTAGCAGCTTAGATATGATTGTTTAACGCCAGTATAAATCAAATCAAAGCACCATGACCTGACATCACGCATGACCGACATTATTGTGAACATTTTTATTGTTAAGACTTGATTGTTTGTTTGTGGTTTTTGGCTCCTTTCAGGCATTGTCGTTAAGGGGTTCTCATTCTGAACATTGCGCAAGTCCAAAACATGAACATGCGCTCTGGCTCTAAGTGACAAATTAAAATATTTTTTATAAAACTAAAGTTAACAGTACAAATTGCGGTCACATCGCTTTAAAGCGACAGTCTTCCAGACCATCTTAGGATGGAGAGGATTGTACCTGAGATAAGCATAATGTGTGATGAATATAAATGGGTGTTTTATATGATTAATACGTATTTACTACACATACAACAAGTATAATGTGGATTTTATCCTTGGAATCTGATTCCCATATTAGGAGTCATGCTTAGTTCAGGCATTGATGGCGCTGTTTAAAATGTCAAGTTATATTTTCAACTCGATGGCGTTTTTATGGAAATTATTCCCAGTTATCGGGGACATTACAGCAAAGCTGGGATCAACAGCTAACAGTGTATAAATAAATGCTAATTTAGCCAGTTTTCTTTAGTTTGTGATTTTACGTCCTCTAGAGGGCGCCATATTCAGTTTAATGTGACGTCAACCTATAACTAGCTGACAATCAAGGCGCTTCCAACGATATCTCACTCATCAAATTATGATAAAAAGATGTTGAAGGAACAGATGAACATATTTACATACCTGTCAAAATCATAACCCTCCTCTTTTCCCCATCTCGTTTTTGCTTTGCCGTGGTTGGGTAAAAAATTACACAATTTTCCAAAGTTCGCTTAAAACAAATATTTTAAAAACAAACCTCCATAAGACTGATATTAATACATGCACGCCTTTTGTGTATTTCACAATTTTTTAGAAGTACTTTTAGTCTTGTTGATAAACAAAAGAAGTTTGCAATAATTTGAAAATCATATTTTTCTAGTTTTTTTTATGTTCTGGAGTATGCTACTTTAATTAAATTTTTTTTTAGCCGGAATTACTAAATTATAGCAATTAATTTTGGCTATTTATATATGAGAACTGTTCAGTTTTTATATTCCAGTTAAACAAAAGGAAAAACGAAGCAGCTTCATGCGATTCTCTATTTTTATTTTATTTTTAATTTGCAATAACAGGCAGACGGCGAATTAAACCGGCTCTCCGCTACATCGGTTTTTGTTGTTGCTTCGGACCCTCATAAGGTAAATTATTTTGTTTTATTTTATTATTTTAGGAAAACTAACAGCTCATAAAACTATACAAATAAATACATGTTTATTATTATTATTATTTTATTGGATCTAAAACCCTTTTTGTTACAGTTTGGCATAAGCGACCTCTTTCGGAATGTGTTATAAGCAAGATGGCAGTCTTGGGACAAAACCGCGGTGTGAAACCGCAATCCGACTGGATGCAAAAAGTCGGCATCGTTTATAAAAAAGGAGGCTGGAATTTTCATGAACTAGTACTTCTCGACAAGTCTCGTAATATAAACGTGCGAGGGCGCTATGGTTTTAGCTAAGGTTTCAGATTTCATTTGATTGACCATATAGTGCAACTATGGCAATTGGCAAGACATTTGTGAGATTAAAAATACATAATACCTACTGATTAATATATAAACCTACAACATATTCATACTTTTATTTAAAATTTGCTGAACTAGTTCAGTTTCACTTGCACATAGCATAGGAGACCGTAAATATTTGTTTTTAATATGAACTTAGATCTCTCCTGCCTACCCCACAGAAAAACGAAGTGAGATTTAACATCACTGACAATAACAATTATATTTGTATTATATCCGTAATCTAGTTCCCATATTACGAGCTTTGCTTGGTTTGGATTTAGATGGCGCTGTGAGAAATTACTGTCCTGTAATAATTATTTTTATTAAAAATTGCCGTCGCGGGAGCTCGGAACTTCACACAAAAGTTTGCATTATTATGTACGTTTCAAACATTCGCTACCATGAGAGCCATCTGCTTTGTTAATTATATCACCTTTACTTCTAAAATCTATAAAGAAAACAGAATTTAATGAAGAATATGATACAATTTCGTTTACCTAGATGACGTATTTTAAAATAATATTTTGATGATAGATGGACAGACATACGCGTGATCCTATAAGGGGTCCGTTTTTTCTTACTTTTGAGGAAATCCTTTTTGACACCCTCATAACACCCAAATCGCTTCAAGTGTGCCATGTATAATATTTGAAGAGTTTTCATGATTTTCCAGGATCTCATTATCAGATCCTGAGGCGTCTTCGAGTAATCGGGAAACAACACACAAAAAATATATACGATGCACATTCTCTGACAGTGCCGTCTAACTGTTACTGAATTCTGATGACTTGTGCTACTTTGTGAAAGCCAACAATTATCTGTTATCAATTAAACTAGTTATATAAACTCAACCCCGCTCATAATGCTTTTCTTATTGACGTATCTACTTAGGTAGTTTAGGTAAATCTTCCTGTTTATTTTTCACGTTTGGCAAGCGCAGTCCCTGGACCATGGATTTCTTAGGAGGCGACATGAATCCAACTTTTCCCTCTTACAAGAGCTTAAGCCACGACATCAATAACAGTATTGATGTCGTGGCTTAAGCTCTTGTAACACATAAGGACAGCCTTATGAATAAAAACACAAGTGGGTACTGGGTGTAATTAGTAGGTAAGTATATTACTCAAAGCATCTTAGTAAGGTACTAACCAGGTAAGCTGGTTTCGGAGCCGAAGACAACATGAAATGATTTTCTCCGAACGAAATAATGACGTGTTCAGAGTTATAAATTTTCATCTGCCCTCTCGTCTCGGTGCGCATCGGCCAGTTGTCGAACAGCTGGCAGTCGTCAGTTCCACTGCCATTATCATCAACGGGCCCCGCGGTTACGTCTGCACCATTGATTTGCCCCATAAATGGTGCAGACGTAACGGGTTAGTTATGTTTGCCCCATTCATGGGGTAGACGTAACTGGTAAGTTATGTTTGCACCATTGATTGATAGAAATACCATACAAACAGACCGTATCAAAAAAAATGAGTGTGTGTATCTAGTGTTAAAACTCCTTGAGATAGCATTAATTCGACACTTGAGAATTAAGTTAGTTCTTCAAAGTAATTCCTTTTTGCATGTTACATTACAATACTTATTATATTTCATTGTTTGACAAAGTAACTCTTTTGTTTTTATTCTGTCATTTTATATCAATCATTGTAAAATTGCACATAACTGGATTCGTATTCGTACACCATGAGCCAAATAACGTTTTTTAACACAAAGTAGAGGAAGACTTTTGTTGAACGATGGCCATCAGTACCATTTTCATACAAAATATAAAAAAATAAATAGTATATGGAGGTGCCGATACTTCAAGGAGACAAAATGCGCAGGAACGATTACGATCACACGGGTACGTAATTAGCATTTATGAAATCGTTTAAAAACAATGAAAATATGAATTTACTGTGGATGTAGCTGGTTTTTTTTTTATGAGTTTATTTTCCGACAAAAAAAAAATAGCATGAATCGGTGGTTGTGAAAACCCACAATCATTCGAATAACTGTTTGCCAGACGAAAACAAAAACGCCGTATGCCAGATAATTAGTTCTAGCATAGAAACCGCAACCACTTCTGAAGATACAGTTCCTGCCCTTTATAAAAAGACCATGGCCTCTTTCAGGGATAAGGGGCTACATCTAATTGAAAAACTATCACGGTATGAAAATTATAAAGCGGTCGCTTATAGACGGATAAATAAAAAACATGGAGTTCAAAAGATGGCTTACAGTATAGAAACTGAAGTCGAATTGGTAACGATAATAAAAATTTCGTCTTAGCAGACTATTCTCACGGATGCGATCATATTTAAAATTTTGCTTCAGAAGAAGCCAGAGAAATGAATAAAAACGGCAAATTCTTTTTTTGCGACGATACCTTCAAAAAGTGTCCTAAGCCATTCATACAATTATATGTGATCATTTATAGGTATACTTAGAACGAAAGGTAGAAAGCGGACGGCTATGGCTATAACTAGGTACTTACGTATCACTCGCTTACCCCACCCTTCCTACGGAAGGGGAAAATAGCCTGGAATGGGGTGCCTAATTTATGACTAGTTAACTTACTTTTTACCTACTACTAGTAATTTGAATAAGACTTGTTTTGCTTTCTATCTTTCTTTACTGCAAGGGTAGCTGTGAAGTGCGCATGTGTATGAAACTGGTTGATATTTTCTGATCATCGTCCTAGGGCCCTGTGGCGCAATGGATAACGCGTCTGACTACGGATCAGAAGATTCCAGGTTCGAGTCCTGGTAGGGTCGTGGAATGCTTTTGCAAATTATTTTTTTATATTTATTTGGACGCGTTCTTTCAATGTAAAGCCAAAATTCCTGTATCACTGAGTTCTAATCCCTTAGTTATATAGCAGTTTATTGCAAGTAACTATTAATTTATTATTAAATATGTTTTTTCAGTAATTCTTTTGGGATGTCATGCAAGGGCTTTTTGTCTGCGCACATTTCACATCAAAATACGACTGTTAAGACTGCGTTCGGAACACAACCAATCAATTTATGTTCAAATGCCATGTAGATGAAGACGTATATCATGAATTGCGTCGAGTAGCGCAGTACAACGCGGGTTACATAATCACTTTGATGTAGGTATTGTTACAAATCAGGGTACGTCTAAGTCACTGATAATAAAATAAGATTCAATGATTATTATTATATTATATTATATTGGCTATTAGAAAGACTCTTTACCAAGTTGAATAAACAAGTCAAAATAAATAGTAAAGTACTTAAAACCAGTTGAATGTAGCTGGCAAGTCGATTAAAATTATATATTTGTAAAATGGATATCAACAGACCAAAAAATTAGAAAGGCCCAGAAGTGGAATCAGTCATGCCTGAGTCTTCAGTAACATCACGTAGCTATAACAAGAATAAATGTAACATACTAATAATATTATATATTAAAATATTAGTCGCAGTGACTTCTAGTTAGCATAGCGTCGTGATGATATTCTTTAAGCTATTAGCATCTTCTAGTTGCAATTTTATCAAAAATGATAGAACTAAAATACATTTAGACAAATGAAACAAACAAGTATTAAACCACGTAAAAGGAATATGCGTCATTAACAGCGTTTTAAATCCGATTAAGTTTCGATGTGAGAAACAAAAAACGTATTTCGTTGTATCACATCAAAAATATATCTGTATTGAGCCATCAACTCATCAAGCAAGAAGTTATACACTTAATACAGAAAATATTGAAGAACAGGTGCGATGTTATTTTCCATCAATGTTTATTTACTATATTCCGTAAGTTTAAATGTAGGATATTTTCGTCAACGTATGTTTTGAACTATATTTATTTGACTGGTGACAAAGTTTCGGTTGAGTAAAATCTTACGCCAAACATTAAACAAGAATAAATATTTTATTGAAAGAAGTCGCAAATCGTTTGTAGAATTTTACGTTACTGTAGAATTAAAGAGAATATGATAAAATGTAGCGTCAAACATCATATGTATAATTTATTACAAGACGTAGGTATGGGCTCCGGGCTAAGCTACTAGTCATGAAGTAACCTGCATGTAAATTTCAGCTACATTGAAGCCTGCTAAAAACTGACATCTTGTTTGAAAGAACTGACTCTTGTATATGTGACTGATATGTTTATGAATACGATACCGGCCATTTATATGAGAGTTAGTTCTTTCATGAAATCGCCAAGAACTAAAATGGTATGTGATCGAGACTAGTTTCACAACCAGGTCCCAGTCCCAGCGTCCAAAACACTCCCGACAACGGTCCTGCCGCCCCGACAACAGCCATACCGCACTCGTCACCGAAGCCGTCATGCTCTACAATGGTGGACGATATGTGTGCGGAGCTGGAGAAGGAGCTGGATCTGGACCAGATGTCGGAGGAGGAGGAGGAAAAGGGTTATCAACATGGTGGTGACCTAGAACCTCTCCTCTTTTAATATCATCCAAGCAAAACTCCAGCATAGTCTCACTGCAACAGCTAACCTGCGCAAAACGCTGGAAGCAAGCAACAACAAGACCATAGCCTTGATCCAGGAGCCGTGAATCAGGGCAGGGCGCGTGTGTGGTCTAAACAACTTGAACGGTAAGTTACTATACGACAACATCTGCACAAACCCGCGTACGTGCATATACATACCACAAAACATAGCAACATTACCCCTCACCGAGTTTTTTTTAAATTTGTATGTACTGACACAGCTTTTCTTCGATAGTCTTATAGGTTTTAATTAATTTAAGGCGGGATAGTTTCTCTATTTAGCTTTTTGAACCTCTGTAAATCTATTATGCAGCGACGTAGCGCCAAAATAAAAATATTTGAATCAAATCGAACTCAAGCGCTGTGACGGAATACGGAAGACAGAAACGTGAATCATAATAATTGGCTTGTTAAAAAAAAATCATAAAGATGACACTAAATCGATATTTAAACGTGTAGAACTGAGAAATTACTCGTTGAAACCATGTTAAAGTTATTACAAAAGATAGGGCTTCTTATTTATTAGGGCTTGCTGAAAACAAATATTACAATCTTGTTTTTATTAATCTTTGTGAACAAAAACAAAGGAAATCTAGCCGGTCAAAAGCTCGCGCCGGGCGGTCAGTGCCTACCGAAACATCTTAAAAAAAAGCTCTTGGATTGCCTCGTTTAAGTATATTTTTTGTGCTATATTTTTGTCAGATTACTAAGTAATTAAAACAAAAACAAATAGGAAACATCACCGACGGTTATTATAACTATTACTTACACTTCACTTTAACTTAACGAGTATTAGGGATCCTATTCATATTGATGGTCATTAGACTCTGAAATAATAGAATCCAAACCAAACGTTTCCAATTTTAATAATTAATATTTTTTTAGAAGTACGGATCCAATTTATCATGTTATGCTGGTCTTCAAAATCTAGAGTGTGGACTGCAGTTTGACAAACAAATGATTTGAGTACTACCAAATCTATACTTTAACTGTATTTATCCGTGAAAACAGGATGAATATCATCGTCACTTGGAAACAGCTTAGAAGTATTCCGTTAAAATCAGCATTCTCAAGATATAAATCTCATTGTAATCAGAGTTCGAGTTTCAGATCTACGAGGAAGACAAAAAAAATGGTAATCACAGTGTTGGTGTTACTAAGGTGAATGCTGCTATTCTTGTCGTCAAAAGTAGGCACAGTGCTACGAAAAATGTACATCTATTATTTTGTTAGTCAAAGTTGGCTTTCGACATCTCGTAGCTCGTAGCACGAGCTCGTAGCAGTTCGTAGAAGTTCGTAGCAGTGCAGAAGCGAGCTATTCGATTCAGGATTTCATTTCGTAACAATGTAACTGGCCGTTTGCTCGATTTGGTTTCTAAAGATCTTTTCTATGTAAATTATTATCGCAAACTTTGTCGGGTGTGTGTTAACATTCGTGCCTTATACCATCTACTTAACATAACAAATATATTCTAACAGTTCTTAGTAAGCAATCAAAAGCTTAAAGGGAAAGTGGCATATTAGTGGTCATAGTGGTCATATGCCACTTTCTCTTCAAGCTTATGCTAGGCTATCCTCTGACTGAACATCACTTTCAATGTGTAATCAAATACATATCAATATATTTACTGTGAGTTGTTTATTTAATTGACGATAAGTATTGACGTTGTTACGCAAGGCTTCTCTACGTGAACCGCAACTCGATGGAATCGTCGAAACCATCACTAGGCCACACGTATCGCAGTATCAGCTGAATTCGATCGACTGACGTCAATCCACACTTTGTGGAAATTTTTATCCATGTAATAAAACCGCATTCTTGTCTTATACTTCGAGCGAGTCTCGAAACCAATATTTTGTAATTACTTTAATTAAATATAGTTTGAAAGAAATATTCTTTTTTAAAATCCTCTCACGTGGGCCTCCACGTGCCGAAAGAGGATTTTAAAAAAGATTATAGATTATTTACGTATTTGGCGCAGCCAGTAGGATACTTTTTCTCTATAAAAAAAAGCAAGAACCTTTTAGCGTTGCTATCGTGAGTGAATCCAGAAATCGATTCTACAGAGGAAATGCTGTGAGTACCTTGAATATTTTAAGTCCCTGCTCAATTCTCTATTTCTTTTATAGTATTTTGTGTATATCTTGTGTGTTAATTTAGTTACCAAGATTTTTCATCCTAGAGAATTTTGGTCTATTACGTTAGATATGTCGGAGCATGGTCGACGCTGCCCTTCTAGTATTAAGCGATTGTGTGATTATTATCTTGAGTAATATCAAACTGTGTGTTGATTTAGTTTATGATTTAAGCCATCTGTTGGTGTTATTTCCATTTAGTTTTAAGCGCCGCCTATCGGCTATTGATTTGGAAACGTCAAGTGAATCACTTGGGTGAAGTCGGTGCAAAGTAGACAGAGGGCGCTTAGGAACTGTGGTTAATTTCCTTTGGATCTGTCATTCATTCGTTTGATCGTTCGTACATTGGTTGTCATTTGTTTTTACTGTAAAGCGAACGGAGGAGGGACACTTTTATTCCAACTATTGAGCTGAACGGTGGTTCGTGTCTACTTTGTGCCGAACTCACCGCGTCTCCATGTAACCGTTTAAAATCAGATCAATCCTGTGCTATTTGCTAAAATTTGTTATTGTTGAAATAAGCGTGTAGACTTTCTTTTAAGAGCCTAATTTCTGATTGTACCATGTCCGATCTACCTTCCGACGCGTTCCGAGACCGATATTCGTTAGATATATAAAGGAGTAGTTATACATTATCTCGAATCAACGAGAACCGAAATCTGGAAGACTTTTTTTTATTTTTTATTTATTTATTTATTTACCACATCAATACATCTATCCTTACAGGCTAATAACCTAATACAATAGAGTAGTCATCAAATTAGTAATCCACATGTCAAAAATAATAATAATAATAATTAATCACAATACAAAACAAACAAAAACAAAGTTAGTCAATAATAAATCATAGTCAAAATCACATATCTAATAATAATAAATTCATAATCAAAATCAGTTTCACAGTAATTATTTACCGTAACATAAATAATACGTTGTAGCCCCTACGAACTCGCTCTGGGAACAGTGGAATACGTCGATAATATCCGCCACTCGATTCAGTGTTTGTATGGTGCGTGTTAGTGGCGCTCTGTTGAGCAGGTTCGTCCTTCCTCGAGGCACTACAAACAGAGGCGGCTGCCTTCTCCGCCCTACGTACTCATCTGGCACGCCCAGCCTCATCATCTCTAAGATGGTCGGGTTAGTTACGATCCCCCGGAACACCTTAACTACATACACTGTAAGCGCCACATCCCTCCTAATTTCCAGCTTGTTATATCCAACCACACCCAAAACGAATAAGGTAGGATACATCAAGGGATAAAAAGGATATACGCCGTATGTCTTCCAATAAAGATATCGCGTAAACTTGTTCTGTATGCGCTCCAACATGAGGCTATATTAAGCTTCATGCGGAGCCCACACAGACGCTGCGCTTTCCATCTGGCTTTTGACCAGGGCATTATACATTGCCGTCAGAGCCCTTAAATTTGTGAAACCGTTTGCTCGGTGTAAAATGAATCCTAAAATTTTGTACGCCTTTTTACAAACGGTAACAACATGGACTCTGAACCTCAACTCTGTGTTCAGACGAACACCAAGATCTCTCACCGATTCCACCCTCTTCAACTGCGCTTCCTCTATCTGGTAGTTGTAGTGGAGTGGGGCTGTTGCTCTACTGAATGTTATAATGGAACATTTGTTCACATTAAACTGCAACTTGTTTTTCCGGCCCCACTCCACTACCCTATCCACGTCTTGTTGGAGACGGACGCAATCTCCCTCCTCCTTTATATGCAATACTTAGCAATGGCACAAGCCAACCAAGGTACCACGACGACAAATAACGTTATTGATACCATCTATAAGTCCCTAAGACTTCTATTTGATATTTACAGAGAGATTTGGTGGATTGATTACTAAATATTTTTTCTGTTTTCAGATTTTATTTTGAAGCGTTGTCAAAATTTATTCAGCACCATAATAATTTACGTTTCACTTCACAAAACTATAACAACCACAATAAATGCAAAAAGAGCACTTTACCAAAAGCTCTTCAGGCGTTCCTAAGAGGTCTAAAGGATCCACTTGGAGCTCGCGTTCGCTGTATGCGTCCAGAGTCCATGGAAAAAGCTTTAAAATTCATCCAAGATGAAATCAACACCTTGTACATGCAAGAACGCCACTTCGTTAGTAAGAAAGATTGGCAACAACCCTATCTTATTAACCCTAAATTTAATTTGCCGTTAAATAGTTTTGTCCTCAAGCTTACAGGATTTGTTCAAGGACCACTAAGACCAAATAATTTGTCTATGCAAACAAGGCCGATGCCAATCTACAATCAATTTAATTAAGGCTGGCGTCCTTATCCGAATTCAGCATCTTTTATGTCACCGCGCGGTCCTATTCGCACGCAGCAAATGTTCCGTGCCGGGTAGAGATCAGTAACCCAACATACAATGATGTGATATTTTTTATGGATCGCCTTGTTGAAGCTGAACTTTTTATCTTTGAATGTGACAGTACTGAAATTTTATCTGACTAGTCATCTTAATCAAGAAGAACGTTCGAACTTAACACGTTTATGTAATTCCGCGGATGTGTTCAATCTTGAGGGCAAACCACTTACATTCACCAACAAGATCAAGCGCAGGGTTAAGACCACAGATTAAATCCAAGTACATACCAAAACCTATAGGTACTTCTATGTTCATCGACAAGAAGTTAGAGAATGATCTCTTAATGAGAAAACAATTGATGATATGTACCCTATCCCAAACATTACTGACGTACTAGACAAACTAGGAAAATGCCAATACTTTACCGCCTTAGATCTGGCCAGCGGATTCTACCAGGTAGAGATGTACCCCTCTGATATTCATAAGACAGGATTTAACGTAGAAAATGGGCACTATGAGTACTTAAAGATGCCCCCCATGGGCATCCTAAAGTGCTTATAGTGCCCATTTTTCATGAAAAATTCCCCAGCAACCTTCCTACGTGTAATGGATAATGTCCTTCGACGGCATAAATCTGTCTAGTTTACCTAGGTGACATCATTGTATTTAGTACTTCCCTTCATAAACACATAGTTAACTCAGATAAAGTATTTAATCATCTGAGAGATTCAAATTTCAAGATCCCAAATTGGAAACAGAATTTTTTTGCCATTTCATTTGCAAGGACGGTGTAAAACCGAACCCAAGTAAAATTAATGCCATACAAAATTATCCGATTCCAACCAACACAGCCGAAATAAAACGTTTTCTCGGTTTGTTAGGCTATTATAGGAAATTCATTCCAGATTTTGCTCGCATAACCAAACCTTTAACATCTTGTTTAAAAAAAGGCGCTAAGATCAAACTAGACCGAAAAGTATGTGACTTGTTTTGAACACTGTAATTCTCTTTTAACAAATGATCTTATTTTAAAATACCCGGATTTTACGAAAGACTTCATCTTAGCCACCGATGCTAGTACGTAGCTATAGGCGCTGTATTATCCCAAGGCTCTAAAGGTTCCGAAAAACCAATAGCGTACGCGTCGCGTACTCTTAACTCTAGTGTACTTAATTACAGCACAATCGAGAAAGAGTTATTGGCCATCGTCTGGGCAACCAAGTACTTTCGACCGTACCTATACGGCCGAAAATTCATGGTTCATACAGATCAAAGACCTTTGCAGTGGGTCATGAATCTAAAGGGTCCTAGTTCGCGTCTAACTAGATGGCGTCTTAAATTATGTGAATATGATTATCAAATTAGCTATAAAGCGGGCAAGTTTAATACAAGCGCCGATACCCTATCGCGAATTGCATTAAATAATAACGAGCGCATAGAACTGAACAACGAAGAGCTCTTATCAATCGCAGCTAACCCATCTGAAACTGATCCCGCGTTAGACGAATCGCGAACGATAACGGCTACGGGACCCAGCGATAGTTCTAGAACCGCTACTGTGCATACGACCACGGAAGACCCCATATTGGAAATACCAGTCACTGATGACCCTCTGAATAAATACAGTAAACAACTAATTTTTTATGTCGTCGGCGACATCAAAGGTCGCCCTGTCGTTACCAAACCTTTTGAGACACATACCCGAATTTCTGTCCAAATATCGGAATCCAATCTGGAGGAAAATATTATCAACGCGATAAAAGAGTATGTCCACCCAAAGATCAGAACCAGACTAATTATAAATCCTTACCTGGCTACGTACACTAATATACCTATGATAAAAAAACTTTTAAAAATTCGGCTATGAATATAAAATTAACTGAAACGGAATAAGAAAAGGTTAAAGAATATTTAAGGCAACAGGAAATCATCAATAAGTACCACGACGGTAAAACCAATCACCGCGGAACCAATGAATGCTACCTAGCATTATAACATAAGTATTATTGGCCTAAAATGCGTCAACAAATAACTAAGTTCATAAATCAGTGTACCATCTGTGGCCAAGTGAAATACGATTGCAGTCCGATAAAACAACAATTCAAAGTAGTACCGCCCGCTAGTAAACCCACCATTTGAGCTCATACATTTAAACCTGTTGACCATCCAAAGCGAGAAATATCTTACCATAGTAGATGCATTCTCAAAGTATGCGCAAGCATATCATTTGCACGACGGCACAGTTGTCAGTGTAGTGCAAGCTTTATTGAATTTCTGTACACACCACGGTATACCTACGACATTAGTTACTGATAAGTAGCTAAGTTTGTTAGGATGCATAAAATACAGCATCATATATGATGTGATATAAATTCTCCATCATACTCCCGTCTACATATGATTTTTATAAATTATCTATTGTCCCGAATAAAAACCAAGAAATCCTTACCCCTCCTTCACCGTACCTATCCATCCTTAAGAAAGATTTCAAGCACACACAGTTCACATAGAAAGGCAGGCAGATTGCCTGAAGTCCGGAAAATGGTACCTCTATGAGGAGAAAAAGAGCCTGCAGACCCAAGCTTCAGATAAATGTATCCAGCATCTGATCTCCACGCAGCAACGCAACGAGATGTGCAAACCCACTACCATCATCTTCGATAAACCAGCATATTAAGAACTCGACGAGAGACATTACAGCATCAGCTTCCCAGTACTCACGAAGATTCATCTCTCCTGTGGTCAAAACCTCTAGAAGATACTTCAAGGTAGTTATCTCGCTATAATACTTCAGAATTGCTACTTAGGAACGCCGCAATTCACGATATCAAATGGCAACGATCGTCTAAAAGGACAAGCTTTAAAGATCATGAAGCTGCCTAAAGAATACATTGAAACTTCATCTTCAATTTCAAAATTCAAATTGAACTCTATTAATGTAGATCATCTCCAAGCCACTTATGAGAAGATCACGCTGCAACCGCAGCTTCACTTCCAATCATACGACGACTTCAGCCTGTACCACACTACCATACCAATGTACGTGGTAATACTTAGTGCATGAGCACTCGCCATTGGCCTGCTATTAAGAAAATACCGAGCAAAGATAATGAAGATTTCGCACCAAGTTGATGAGAAGCATATTGAACTGTGTAGGGAAACTGTGTTTCCCTGCATGATTTTGTACTTTTATTTGCATGCTTTTTATACTTTCTACATTAAAATATTGTCACGTTACTTCCCGAACAAGGGGTAAGGACCGGACGGATGCCCAAGCGAAACTCTAAGTTGACGGCTGTCAAAAGTGTCACATCTAATGTCACTGTCATTTCAACCTAATCGCTTGCATAGCGACGAGCGACGCAGTAACAAACACAAAAAAGCCTGACTGTGCGAAAATACTGAATAACAACTCCAGGGGGAGGTATAACCGCAGCAGGAGGGGTATGAGGCAGAAAAACATGCGGCCGCGATCGTGAAGCGTTTCCTATAAAAGCCGCGGTCACAATGAGAAGGTCCTTTTCACGTCTCAAACACTCACGAGAGCACACCTAACAAGTTACTTTAATTGTCGCTCGGCCGACAAGTCTAAGTGCTGGCGAAAGTTCCTTTGGGGGTAAGTAAATCGCTGATCGAATGTGCCCAGTATAATCTTTCCTTGCCTTGTAACCTTCTCTATTCTAGCTAGGAGTGTCTTCCCTATTGTTCTACTTATCTACCATGTAACGCCAAGCAATCCAGACGCACGCGCTGCTATCTGTAACCTGATGTTAACCTATAAACATGTGACTAATTAGCTGTGTAATATATGTACAACTTCTTCATTGTTATACCGTTGCGGTGTGCGTATAGTGTCGAATCGCCCTGTCGTCTGTCTATCTACCCCGTGGCGTGGTACACTCGCGTCCCTACTTCAATGCTATTGAAGTACCAGAGCCTCCGACGTGCCGGCCTGCCGCCTGCCACAGGGCGTGGCACACTCGCGTCTCTCCGCCTACCGCTCCAATCCTACCAGAGCCACTGCCATGCGGATCGACAACTATAGCACACCGAACTACAAACCAAGCACTCGCTATAACATTTATAAAAACAATTCCAGGCTATCGTTGGAGCTGTTGTGCCCAACACCTGCTGTGCGCAGACAAGCCACCAACGCCCATCGGAGTCTACCATCACATCGGGCGGGCGATTCCCTACGAGCTACTACTACCTGCCACCGGCTTCTGCAAGGCCAGGCATCACTTTCACCCGGCGCCTACTCGCCGAGCTACTACCACGACGCTGTCCCGTGCCGCAACGCCACATGTCGACGCCGCGCCACCACACAGGATAGTACAGGACTAACCCAGTGGATATTCTTAGAGACACTACAGTTTAGAGGATAGGCCTTCTGCCATCCTACCACGAGAGGTGTAGAGAGAGTATCACCCCACGCCCATAGCCAGGGCATAGGACATAGCTCCTGAATAAGTTTAATTCTAAGTTCATGTTATAATATACTAAATCGTATCAAATCAAGTCTTTATATTTGCTAACCTAAATCTACCGCCAGGTAGGCAGACCCTAATCATCGCCAGCGCGACAGTAATCATCGCCAGCGCGACAACATGTACTTCTTTATCGTGTAGTTCTAATTTAGTTCTAAAACAGTACCTTTTTGTGTTATTGCTTCACAATTTGTACATTCATATTTTCATTTTTATCCCTTGTTTTGCTTTCAAAAGTACATCTATAGATTCACTGGATATATCTTATTACCATAAGCTTATTATTTTTTCTTCAAATATAATATTTAGCTAAAATCAATAGACCTTAGACTTTCAAAGATTGTTGATATTATTTTAGGTTGTCAATTATAGGTATGGACGCCATCTATTACACATTTTTTTTACCAGCTGCAACCTTCATAAATCTGGCTTAAGCTGTCTAAGTAATTTGATTGAGACACAGGTTTTGAATAACACGAGAGATGGCATTAAAGTAAAAGGAGCTTTAAACGGGACACAATCGCTTCGGATATCGTTAATGGCAACAAGAAGTGGAGGCATCTACCTAAGTCACAACATACAACAGTAAGAAAAAAGTATCAAGTTAAACCTGTATTTCGTTATCAATACAAAGTTAACCGGGAATGCAGAGTGGATAAGGCACCTGGCGTAAAATGTTCGAGAGAGTTAGGGTTCGAACCCCTCCGATTAATGTGTGTTTTCACTATGGCTTTGAATTAATGGCCGTGCATTATTCGTAAAGTTGGGTTAGCTTCTCTCAACCGAAGCCTCTTCTTTAGATGGCAAATTGACAATCTTGTCATGGCTTAGCTGAACTATGCTATTTGCTGTTCTTATGTCAGCGAAACGACACATTCCTTCAATGACCAAGGTGTACCTCCATGATACATTCATGATACACTTGAGCGGTGGAAGGCATCTTCCTTCAACAGGAACAGAGTATCAGACTTCAGGTAAAACTTTGATGATCATCTAGTTATTTACTTTAAAATAAAATTTCATGCATTTAAGGGCTCAAATAAAAACAAATAAAAAAAAACCTTTTATAGCTTTAAAGATCTTCGTATTGTTGACCTCTTTTTCATTTTTAGGGAGTATTTTTATTTTGTATTGTGTGTATGTTATGGATGATTCTTGTGTTAAATCTTCTCTTATCGAACGAGTTTTCCAAGTAACCCTTACGAAATTTAAAATATGCCGAGAGCAGAAAGCTAATAGAAATATTTATGCTGGGGATTTGTGATAACTTTGATACTTTATTGTGAATGGTTGATGCGATCAATTTGAAATTTTGAAATTGCTGAAAGTATTACATTCATTCACTTCATTAATCAGTGAAAGGCTATTTGATAACTAGGGTAGCTTTTGAGAATTTGGGATGTTAAGTAAGACTATATACAAGACATATCAATTATATAATAATTGATATGTCTTGTGGAGTATCATTTGAAAACACATTTCAAATAATTGATTAACTTTTTACTAAAATTGATAGTTTTACTTGTATTTATACACAGAAGGAAGCTGCTGCCTATTGGTCAACTTTTACGACATCCGATTATATCAACTATTTGATATTAGGGGTGTTTTAATTTAAAATTGCAATTCATTTAATTGTATTCGGCTCACCATCTCACGTATGGTGAATTCTATGGTGTTTTGCTCTCATTTTGGCATTGCATATAATGAGAATTAAACGAGAGCAAGCCACAAATTTATACAATTTGTTGTTTTTTTCCTTTAAAACATAGAAAGACTATAATAACAATATAACACCCGAACACAGAATAAGCACCACTCACCACACAATAACTGTCAATGAATAAAATGGTATATTAGGTCTAACTAGCAAAGCAACCGCCTCTGTGGTCTAGTAGTTCAACCCACCGATTTCAGATACAGAGGTCCCGGGTTCGATCCCCATGGCAAGTACAATATATTGGGCTTGGTTTGGTTGGTGCTAGGACTTTGTTTGGGTCCGCCTGGCTAGCTTCCACCATCTTACCTAATTCTGTCGCCATAATAACAATTCTAAAATTGTTGTGTTCCGGCATTTAGAGGTAAGATGGCCAGTTCCTCAGTTTGTTGAGAATTACGGGTGAAGTGCGCTACCACCTTCAGCCTTATCTCAACTTGTAACCAGGTGAGATGAAGGCCAAACCATCCCCGTCTTACAATAAAAATAAACAAATTTTTTTAGACCTCTTATGTACTAACATAGTTTGGTTGCATGTAAATATGGAGCTAACGGTGCGCATAACATTTCCTATAACCACCTCTATGGTCTAGTGGTTCGTTCTACCATATTCGTTGCAGAGGTCTCAGGTTCAATCTCCACGGGTACATTATATTGTATATCGTGCTTGGTTTGGTTGGTGGTAGAAACTTTGCATCAAATAAAATTCCAAGGAAAGCCTGAACAAATTTGTTTTGAAGAAGGCAGCTTATACCAACCATGTGAAACAATTCAATTCAAATCAATTCATTTATTTTTTCTCAAAACTATTCTACAACAAATTTTATGTATATCTATACACATAGAATGGTACTTATACTTAAACTATATCTAGAACATACAATTGAATGGCTTGCATTATCAGAATCTACACTAAGTCATCGACTTGTGTTACAGATCCTGTGTGCCTTCTGGGAGCACATTTAAATATGGATTCAAAATTAAGATAGCCAGTTCCTCAGTTTGTTGAGGATTCCAGCGCCTCCGCCTTCGGCCGTATCTCATTTTGTAACCAGGTGAGATGCAAACCCAGTGCTTACCCGTCATACAAAAATAAATCCATGTGCATTCGATACTCTTTCAAATGACACCCCACAAGCCAAAAATCTTCTCGTCTCACTTAGCACCCCTAATTCTTAAAAAATACTATTGTGTCAAAAAAATCCTCTTATCGATTGATGAGTATTAACATAATCTCTGCATGTTCAAAATTTCGATTTGATCGGATCAGCCATCCAAAAAGTATGGGTAATTTATATTGGATTTCAACGCAATGTGTCAAAAACTGTCCCACTTTTTAAAAATCTCCTGCGACATTAAAATTCTATTTACGTTATCTCTATTCAGTGTAAATCTCATGAAAATCGGATTATCTGTTCGAGAGGTATGCCGTCACAAGCATACATACATACATACAGTGCCAGAAGCGATCGAGAATTCCGAGTTAAGTTGGGAAACTTAACTCAGAATCTCGTTCGCTACGCTCACTCGATCAAAAAAGCCGCTGTCTATTTGATAATGCCCTTGGTTGACTATAACACTTCCGTAGACAGGAGGGGAAGATTTTTAAACCACCACCCCTGAATGTTAGTAATTACCTATAATAAGTTTGCAACGATAGAGAGCCTCGAACACTCGAAATAGATCGAGAAAAAGAGTGCTTAAAAGTAGGATAAGTAAGGTGTCATGAAAGCACACTTTTATCGTTTGTTAATTACGTTCTATCTAATCAATATTCTCCATGGTTAAATACTTAACACAAACCAGACATCACGAGATCTCAGTTTGGGGCGACCTACTAGTAAACACAAACCAGGAAATAAACCATTCTCCTGAAAGTTAATGCCAGATGCGGTATTCGAACCCTCACTCTCCAGGTTTTACGCCTGGTGCCTTAACACTTCTTCAACGATGCACAGTAATAAACCGGGTACACAGTGTAGGTACTGCAAAAGGTTTATTACTGTGCATCGTCGAAGAAAACAAAATACCTTACTTAACGCCATCTCTTGTGTTAGATTGAAACCTTTTGGATATCTTGCATCTAATCTCAATCAAACTACAAGGATAGAACTAGTTTGCTTGAAGGGCGTCCAAACCATATTATAGGCTTAACACTGAACAGGGCATTTAATATTATTCCGTTTATAAAAACTAAAAAGAAAACCGACTTTAATGAAGAAAATGATACAAATTCGTTTACTCAATTTTTAACCGCCTCTGTGATCTAGTGGTTCAACCCACCGATTTCAGATCCAGAAATCCCGGGTTCGATCCCCATGGGGAATACAATATATTATGCTTGGTTTGGTTGGTGCTAGGACTTTGTTTGGGTCCGCCTGGCTAGCTACCACCATCTTACCAAATTAAATTCTGTCGCCTTATCAAAAATAAAAAATAAACTCAGTTACGGATTATGGACTACGGATGTTTCCAGAATCATCAGCTCCTGACCTGATTACGATGGGACCACAAGTGAAGACCCTTTCAAATAAAAAAACATTTTTCAAATCGGTCTAGGCGTTTTCGAGTAATCGGGGAACATACATAAAAAAAAAAGATACCGACGAGTTGAGAACCTCCTACTTTTTTTGAAGTCGGTTAATAACTCTACTACTACGACGCATAGAGGTGTCATGATGACCGGTATACATATTACATACAGTATACACATTTTATTAAGGCCCAAACTAAGAAAAGTATGTAAATATTTTAAATGAGCCCGATAAGTACGTTGCCAGTGCTCGTAGCCTGAGAGCTCTTATGGATAGTCAATTGCGCTTCGAAAAACATATTATCACGTATCATTCGTGCTTATCTTGAAATAAAATAATATCCGTTTTCATTTTTTACATGTATAATAATCACGCTAATTTAAACAATGTCAATTGTTCTCTCAAAATAAATATACCTATTCTCAGAATGTGTCCAAAATGGCTTTTATCGGTTCAAGGCCTTGTCGTAGCTGCCAGGATGTGTTGCAAAACAAAAACCGTTTTCATTATTTATAATGGGTTATTCGGGATTCGACTAAATTTTTTCGTCTGGATCTTGGCTCCAGTTTATGTGACTCACTTATCTTATCTAATATTAATTATGGGGATACGGTTTATGGTCTTCGAATACTTGCTAGAACTTAGAAGCTCGTCCAGTGTGTCCATGATGCTTGTGCAAGTTTCTGTTCTCCGATACCTCCAGATCTCATGTCACTCCGTTTATCAATGATGCCAAGTATCTGCCTTTCTCCGTCCTTCTGTTTGAAATAATTAAAAGTCTGAATATCTATTCTGCAAACTAAATAGTAGATAAATATTAGTAAATAGTAGATAATCAGGAGACTGGCACGTTTTCGCCACTTTCCCCTCGAGCTTCCGATTGCTTACTAGGTACTGGTAAGAAGGTATTGTTCAGTTAAGAAGGTGGTATGAGGATGTACCTTCGAGGATTTATAAAAATTCATCCCGAAAGAGGGTGCAATGCAAGTTCGTGTAGAAAAGATGTTGAGAAACCTAATCGAACGTATGTCAAGTTACATTGTTACAAAATGTAGTCCTGAATCGGAAAACTCGCTTCTGCGCTAACTACTTGCTACGAACAGCTACGAACAGCTACGAACTGCTACAAACTGCTACAAACTGCTACGTTCTCGTGCTACAAGCTACGATATCTCGTATCATCCCAGCTCAGACTAATTAATAGATGTAGGTACATTCTTCATTGTACTGCTCTCACCTTTAAGACAGTAATGGCAGCTTGCACCTTAGTTCCTACCTAGATCCTCACCACAGATACTGCGATCACCGGCCCGCATGAAAAGCTTGATCTCCGATAACAATGCGGGTTATATGATCGAGAAAGCTGATTTATGCAGAATAATTCTGAGCCATGTTTGGTGGTAATCGGTGCAGCTGTTTCCAGGTTACGATGATATTAATATTGTTGTAATGGATAATAACCGATTGAAGTACTTACCTATTTGGAATACCTAAAATTATAATAAACTAGAGTAAATTTCCTTGGAGTGAATGATTTCCTTCTGTTCATGTCGTTGGAGAATACACGACTCAACTCAAAACACTCATTTTAAAATAAACGTTGATGTACCGATTTTCTCCAGATATAAGTTTTTATGGAAAAGGGTATTAATATTCGTGCTTATCTTTAAACAAAACAATTACCGTTTTCATTATTTATAATGGGTTATTCGGGATTTGACCGAATTTTTTCGTCCGAATCGGTCGAATCACTGTTTTTTTTTGTATTATTTTCGTTCGGGATTCGACTGAATTTGCGAAATGATTTTTCTTTTAAGAATCGTTATTATTGGCGACAAAATTAGGTAAGATGGTGGTCCTAGCCAGGCGGACTTAAAGAAAATCCTACCACCAACCAAACCAAGTACAATATTGCTCCCCTGGGGATCGAACCCGGGACCTCTGGATCTGAAATCGGTGGGTTTTATAACTAGACCACAAAGGTGGTTACTTTAATTTTCATCAAGTGAGTTGAAAGAGCTACCCGCCACCGTACTGTAATGTAAGAAAGCAATCAAACCATTTACCATGGCCACGTTTTGTCAAACTCGTCTCTATCGTCGTGGCTCGATCGTCCCTCGTTTCGCTTGGGTCAATCTAGTGCCTCTGGGCGAGAGAAACCTTATCCTCTCCATGTAAAAAAAAGTGGACTTTTGACGCTAATGCATTACAATATAATCCGTATCCTCGTGGTAGCCTCCATGCAAGTAAAAAAAACTATCCGGTACCTAAGACACAATGGTGGAATAAAAATATTTTCAACACACTTGCTCATAAAGTGGCTCTATGGTCACCGCAACTAGGCACAGAATGACACCCATAATCAAACTGTGACTTTTTTATTGCTATAACTCACTACATAGTGAGTTATAGATTTTTTTTTAATATTATTGGTTGATTATCTTTGTTCTTAAAAAAGTTTTTAATCAAAAAAAAGATCGTGTTCAATAGAACAAATAAATTAATGTTCCCATTTAAATAGATAACTTTTTCTCGTACGTGTTTTTAAAAAATAAAACTTTCACTCAAATATAACTTTTGTTTTCTCTACAATTAAAGAAAATAAAAAAAAACCTCATCCCTTTAGTTTGTGGCCGATCGCAATGCGCGCGCATAGGAAAACTGATTATTTTTTCCCGCCATAGCGAAACATTTTTCACAACTCGTTGTCACTGTTGAAATTATAGTTTTTATTGTTATTTTATTCACAAGTGTGTTGAAAAACGTCGTATGATACACGTGTGTATTGATGATTACCGTCCTCGGCTCTCTTAAGACCAATGGCGCCTCGGCGGTAATCACCAATGTTACGAGTACACACTAGTACCATAATGTACTATTACATCCTTCTGATTTTCAAAAAAAACGACCCAGCGGCAATTCTGCTATTTTTTAGGAAATAATCATAGTGGCACCATGTTATTAGGTGATCATTAAGATTGTTGTTATTTTGGTATTCTGCTAAATTTTTAATGACAAGGTTTATCTCTGACTATGACTTCCAATGACAATGGTTTGACTGGTGTAGCCAACGTATCTAAATCACAATATTACGCTTGAAATGGACCTTATATTACATAAACAGACTTTAAAAGGTTTCAGTTGTCAACATCATGTTAACTAATAAGTCAATACCTTTCGTTGGGATATTAGTGTTCTGTGATACCTATGCAAAACAAACAAATATTTTCTTTGTTTATTATTTCAACACTTTTCTCTCGAGAATTCAGATCATCAGAATATCTGAAGAACCACAGCTCTACTAAGGCTTACACATAGTGCATATTGAAGCCCTCTATGACTTCCTAGAGTGCCACGACTCTAGGAAGTGACCACACAAGAGTTGGCGCTTGGTCACGTCCACAGGAGCTAGAGCCACAATTTCTCAAGCTAGCTTTGTGCAGCTTGTGCTGATACGCCTGACAGACAGTCTCGGTCAACTTTATTATGAAACAAAATGTTAGTGAGTAAAACATACTTCAATACTTGCATACATTTAATAGGTATTTTCTACGCTTTATTTAATAAAGATTTTTTTTTTCATTGTACGAAGGGTAAGCACTTGGCCTTCATCTCACCTGGTAACAAGTTGAGATAAGGCCGAAGGTGGAAGCGCATTTCACCCGGAATCCTCAACAAACTGAGAAACTGGCTATCTTACCTCTGAATGCTGGAATACAACAATTTTAGAATTGTTAGTATGGCGACAGAATTAGGTAAGATGGTGGTAGCTAGCCATGCGGACTAAACAAAGTCCTACCACCAACCAAACCAAGCACAATATATTGTACTCCCCATGGGGATCGAACCCGGGAAATCGGTGGGTTGAACCACTAGACCACAGAGGCGGTTAATAAATAAACTTCTATGGTGATAAAAAACTAGCCCGAGGTTCTTGCCTTTCTCATTGTGTGCTGGTCGCGATTCCGAACAGGCGGTAGATTTGACGTTTCAAAGTGATCCTAAAAAATCTTACTGAATAAATATATTTGACTTTGACTTTTGACTTTGGTGGTGATGTTATTTATCTCAAGGAACATAATTATCTTTTCAGAAACGACAACGATGTCGACGACGGCCGGAGATATCTACTTCTAACTCCAAATAATATCTTTGGAGACGCGACGCGTTGCACAGCATTTCCCTGCAATAATTTAAAATCAAGTTATTTCAAATAACAAGAAGAATATGAACGCTGCATACCGTTTCCTCTGCAATAGAGTAAAACGAAACTGGAACCGAAAGAAGTTGTTACCGTCACCTCTGTATATATTATATACTATATACTAGGACATATTTACGTAAGTAAATGTTTGAATTATATTTATACATTTGCATTTAATTTCTCCTGTCCACCACCTGTCAACAATATCCTGCTGTTATTGCTATCCACCTGTTAAGAGCTCTGGGTTAACCCCAAATAATCTCCAGTACTTAGCATTGGCTATCCATTCTTCTTCAATCTGTAGAAATTGTAATTCTTTATTAGGGCTTCAATGTTTGTGTTAGGTAGTGCAGTATATTGCTCGAAAAATTGTATGATTTGTATGATAGCTACACCAACTTAGCAAACTCGAGAACAGAGAATGTTCCATTACTTATCTGCCTTTGTATCACCGAGATCCCATTACGGCGACGGCGTTTTCTTGGGGTATACTGATTGATCTTTGAGTAGATCTCCTCTCGTCTCGTGGAGATCTCAATATTCGCCTTTAAAATTCTGCCTTTTTTATGCATAATTTGTTGTATGACATCGCGATACCCTGCAACAATATCGTAAAAAGCGACCTATGCACTCTGATACCACACTGATAAATTACGATTGGAAGAGTTGTCAAAAAATAGCAGATTACCAAATTTTGCCCACTATCGCTAGCGATTGCTACGCAAAGTTGACTCTCTTTTTTCAATGATCGTCAAAGTCAATTCAGTCATAGAAAATAGATTGGGTTAGTAGAACACCAAAAAGCACCAATGATGGCCATTCTGCGATGAAATCATTGTCATTGTGAAACAATTGATTTAGTAGAATTGGGCCGCAGATAAATTGTATCAAATTGTTCAGTTTTAAAACGATATTCATTTTTTTTATAATAATCCCGAATGATATTCACATATAATAAAGCAATACATAATATCTCCGAATTATGAAAATTAAAAATAACGAAATACATTTTTTTATCCTATTATATACATGAATTGAGTGAATTTTAGAATATATGAAATTTATACAATATGACTGTAAAGATATGAACACTTTCAAAATTTTGATTAGTATAGACTTTGCACAAGTGATTTTAGGTAAAATGATGTTCGACAAAATAGGTTTATGAATTTTGATATATGGCAAAGGTTGTTATGGATTGCTAAATTCGGATCATCAATTTTATGAGAGATAAGAATGAACCTGTCTGGATTTGGTACAGTTGAGTTACTACCTATAGACCGTTTGTAACGGTTCTTGGGTAACTTGACTGCTATTCCCTTGTCTCACTTCTACATCAACAATGTACTGTTTAATTGTACATTTCATTTTTAGTTTTTTGTCAGTTAATGAAAACCCATAACTACCTACTTATTTGGGATTGGATTTAATATGAAAAGAGTTTGTACAGAGGAATAGAAAGAATGAGAGTAATATCATTTATTTGACACATAGTTTACAGTATAGGTACTTTGATAACATCCGAATATATAAAATACAGGAATAGCTTACGCACGACAAACATTACACTAAACAATTAAACTAAACTATTTATGTATCAAAAAGACGTCCAACTCAGCTTAATTTTGGGATACTTATCATCCAACACAACGCTGAGTTTCCGTTGGAACCGAGAAGAAGTTGCATTGTGACACGTTACGTAGCAGGCACCATAAGCGTCTGCGAACCACATGAAACTCAGACTTCTTTATTTTTTGACGGACATTCAATATATAACAAGAATTTTGACAAGCCTCATAGCTCAGTTGGTAGTAACTCTGCCTTCTGCTCTATAGGTTTTGGGTTCGATTCCCACCCATGACAAACATTTGTGTGATGGAATATATATGTTTGTTCTGTATTTGGGTGTTGTATTGTATGATATGTATGTATTTACAAAAAAAAAAGTATGTATGTGTCTATCCGTAATCTAGTTCCAATATGACAAGCTTTGCTAAGTTTGAGACTAGATGGCGCTGTGTGAAATTAATGATCCTGTAATGTCCTGTTCTGTATGACAGAGTAAAACATTGATTTGGAAATTACAAACCTAATTACTTAACACTAGTGGCTCAGTGAGCTGTAGAACTATCAAACCTGTTTTTACATATACTGAAATTGGATAAATTAAGCTGAGTTTTTTAAATGGGTGTTACCATCGTTATGTCCAAAAGCTTCATCAATCATTTAATGTTTTCACTATTGTTGATTTACATCGCCCGACAGTCTGATCTCACTGTCGATATCATACTGTTTTTAAGCCAAAAATATTAAGTTATTTTGAAAAAAAAATAGTGCCAACTTCACCACTAGATACTTTAAAAATAACTCTAAGTTCCTATGGTAGGGCAATATCGGGCCAAGCGAAATAATCTTATATTTATACCTATAATTAAATCGTAGAAAAGCTGTACATTTAATATTTTCAAGGAAAAATTGACTACTATAATCTACTAAAGACACGCGCTGATCATTAAAATCAGTGAATATAAGTTTTGCCCGTTTGTTTTTGCACGCTTATTGTTGGCGCAGGTTCGTAAATAATGTAGGCGACACGACTTGAGGAATTAACAGTGTATATTCTGGTTTTAAATAACTAACAAAGGCTGGATGAAAATTGAGTATGAAACGCTAGTGACCGGTGGCTCGCCGTCTGGCCGAATGGTCTCGAATCGAACGGCGGCGCCCGCCGCCGCCGCCGGCGCAGCGGTTGCTGCCTGCGGTGTGCGCGTGTGTGTGTGAACCCACACATGCACGGCGTTAACAGACTGGCCCCCTTGGAACAGGAGCCTGGTCCAACGTTGATGGTAGAGGACATAGCCGGTTGTAGGCTCTCCTCAGGGTCCCCGATGCGGTGTGAACTTCGGCGACGCGGTTGACGCCGTCGCTGCCCGGGTACTGGACGGGACTGCTGTGACTCGTCCCAGCAGCCATCGGTTTGGTGGCAGGTGGTTATCCTTGATGACGACCATCTCTCCCAGCTGCAATTGTCCTCCGTCAGAGCGCCATTTGCTGCGTGTTTGTAGTTCTGAAACGTACTCGGTTGAATATCTTTTCCAAAAGTGTGCTTTTAGTTGCTGAAGTCTCTCGTATCTTGACATGCACGAGAGAGGAGTGTCGTTGACCTGGGGTGCAGGTGACATAACGATTGATCGTCCGATTAAGAAATGTGCGGGAGTAAGTGGGATTAAATCTGAAGGGTCAGAAGAAAGTGGAGTGAGAGGTTTAGAGTTCAGTATTGCCTCTATTTGAACCAATACTGTGTTCATTTCTTCATAATCTAGTGAGGCCATTGATAAAACACGTTTTAAATGATGCTTAATTGATTTTATTGACCGCTCTGCCGAGGAATTAAAATGAGGACTATAGGCTGGAGAGAACTTAAACTTAATTTCGCTTTCTGCTGCAAAGGAAATAATATCATTTCGTTTTTCTTTTAAAAATCTATACAGTTCATTACGAGCGCCTACAAAACAAGTTGCATTATCAGAATGAATTGTGGCTGGGCAACCTCTGCGGGCAATGAATCGGTTTAAAGTGGCAATGAAGCCTTGAGACGTTAAGTCAGTGACGAGCTCTATGTGTACTGCTCTCACTGCCAAACAAACAAAAACAGCTATGTAAGCTTTCTTTAATTGACAACCACGACCTTTTCTGTTAGCTATCAGGATTGGCCCAGCATAGTCCACAGCTGTATTTACAAATGGGTAGTCGGCATGCAAACTCTGCTGAGGAAGCTGGCTCATGATAGGCTGGTATGTTTTACCTGCAAATCTAACACAAGTTATGCATTCATGTGTTGTCTTTCTGCAAAGATTACGACCATTCACTATCCAAAACTTGTGACGTAACGTTGACAGTAATAGCTGTGGTCCTACATGCAATAAAATTTTGTGATAATAATGCACTAATAATTTTGTAATGTGATGTGATGCGTGTAGTAAGATTGGGTGCTTTGTGTTGTAATCGTAGTTAGAGTTTGATAATCTCCCTCCTACTCTGATGATGCTTGATTCATCTATAAAGGGATTTAAGTGTAAAAGTTTGTCTTTTGGCGGCAGTACTCGCTTCTGAATTAAACAGTCATATTGTTTACAAAACATATCCTTTTGTACTAGTCTACATATCGTTTGCAATGAACAGTGTAACTCAGATGTACTTAAAGGACCCGTTATTTTATTATTAGAATTTCGACAATTATGTCTAAACCTTTGTAAATAGGCAACAATGCGTTGCAGTTTAATAAAACTGGAAAAATTGTGAGTAAAACTCTTATCGTGAGGCTCAACTGTAGAGAAATTACATTGATACTTAGTTTCAGGTAAATTGCTTAAATTAATGGCTTGAGGTTGTGTGGGCCACTGTACATCACTTTGATGCAAAAAGTGTGGACCTTCCCACCACAAAAGTGAAGATGTAAGCTGTGACGCATTGAGCCCCCGAGACCCTATGTCGGCGGGGTTCATATCTGTGGGAACATAATGCCAAGTTGCAGGATCAGAATTGTTTGTGATTTCAATTATTCGATTGTAAACAAATTGTTTTAGTTGATGTTTACATGTTTTTATCCAGCCCAGCACGATAGTTGAGTCACACCAGAAAAGTGTCGAACCTATTTTTAGGCGCAGTGAATTTACAACCTTTTTCATTAACTGAGTGGCTAGCAGAGCGCCACACAGTTCCAGTCTCGGTATAGTCACCTTTTGCTTTAGTGGTGCCACTTTGCCTTTGGCAATTAGCAAGTGAACACTTGTATGCCCACTGTTGGACACTGAGCGCATATAAACACAAGCTGAGAACGCTTTAGTAGATGCATCACAGAACGAATGTAATTCTAACCTGATATAAAAGTCGCAAATCACTCTACGAGGAATTTCAATCTCAGTAATATCAGGTAAGTGTTTTACAAAGTGATTCTACTGTGACTCAACTTCGGCAGGCAACTGTCCATCCCACGTGACATTTTTTGCCCAAAGTTGTTGCAAAATTATTTTTGCCTGTAACATGCAAGGATTTATTAAGCCCAATGGGTCAAACACTTGTGCTATGGTGGATAATATTGTGCGTTTGTTTGTGTGTTGTTTTTGTGGTTGTAGAGATAGTGAAAACAATAACTTGTCCTTATTGGATGCCCAAAGTAGGCCTAGAGTTTTTGCGTTTTGATCTTTATTACTATTAAGTAAATCATTGTTATTGTTTTCACTAACTATGTTTGTTAGTATGGACGGTTTGTTAGACCGCCATTTTCGTAAATGAAAATGAGCGCCCTCTAGCGCTGTAACGACGCCCTTGCCCGTCTGTGTCAAGGTCTGCTCGTCATCGTTTCCTGAAACGTAGTCATCAACATAGAAATCGTGTAAGATTGCTTCACTGACATTATTATCGGTACAATCTAGACCTAACTGTACTAAGCACCTAGTCGCCAAGTACGGCGCTGACGCCGTCCCGTACGTCACTGTGTTAAGCTTGTATTGTTTAATTGGTTGTGTAGTATCGGAACGCCATACAATTTTTTGTAAGCTTCGCTGATCTTCTCTAACATAAATTTGTCTATACATTTTTTCTATATCTGAAGAAACAACGAACTTATGCTGTTGGAATCGGATAAGTATGCTTAGTAAATCATCTTGTACAGTGGGGCCAACATGCTGTATATCGTTAAATGATTTACCAGAGCTTGTGACAGCTGAGCCGTCAAACACGGCACGTAACTTTGTTGTGAGGCTGTCCTCACGTAAGACACCGTGATGAGGCAAAAAGTTAGAGATATTGTCATTTTGTGTGTCTGTGTTTTCTGACATGTGGCCTAATGCTAAGTATTCATTAAGGAAATTTGTGTATTTTTGTTTGAATGTTGGATTGCGTGTGAATTTACGTTCTAATGATTCGAATCTCTTTAAAGCTTGAGCTCTAGAGTCACCCAAGCATTGAGGGGACTCTTTGAATGGTATTGTGACAGCAAATTTGCCATTTGGGTGGCGTGTTGTTGTTTCTGAAAATATTTGTACACACTCACTCTCACCTTTAGTGTGGATTTGTTGAGTGGTGGGAACTGATTCTAACTCAAAAAAATGGTTAAGTTTATCTTCGAGCTCAATATTGTTTAGATGGTGACAGTGGACTGTATTGTAGGATTGCCTTTTGTGTTTTGAGCTTGGAGCATGAATAGAACCTGAGACAAGCCACCCTAGTGTTGTTTCAACTAGGGTTGGTCTATTTTTTCCTAAGGCAATGCGATTATTAGAAAGAACCTCCCAAAAGAGGTCTGCGCCCAGCAACATCTGCACCTCTGATGGCACGGAGAACGTTGGGTCCGCAAGGTGGATGTGAGGGGGTATTTTAAAGGAATCACAATTAATTTTTGTAGTAGGTATCATCTGGGTGATATTTGGCACAACAAAACAATTGACGTTTGTTGAGTAACTACTATTTGTGAGTGACGATATAGTGACGTCACATCTTTTTGAGATCATGGAAGACTGTTGGTTCAGTCCTTGTATGGAAATAGAAGTGGGATAACTGGGTAACCCTAATTGAGTTTGCAACGTTTCTGTAATGAAACTAGAAGTGCTTCCGTTATCTAACAGAGCACAAATATTGTGACTACGACCTTGATTGTCGCAAATACTAATTATTGCAGTTGATAGTAAAACCTGACTGTGATGTGTGGAGGACAGTGTAATGCTGTTTTGTGCTGTTTGTGTCTGCTCCTGTATGTTAGGTAAAACTACACAATCACCTTTCGATGGTGTGCTTGTGCTCGCTTGATGTGTTGTTCTTGTGCTGGTGTGAAGGAAATAATTGTGACGCTGAGAGCACAGCCTACATGAACTTAATTTACATCGTGGCTCATCATGTCCAGGTCTTAAACAGTTGGTGCAAAGGTTTAATTGCTTTACCTTCTCGATACGAGATTCAATTGGCATTGATTTGAACTTCAAACATTGATAGATACTGTGATTGTTTTTGCACACAGGACATTTATAGTGTGTTTGGTTAGGTACGTGATTTGCAACAAATGTTTTAGGACGGTTGTGGGTGATGTCGCTGTGTCTACGTGATTTGTAATGTGTGTTTGCCTCTTCCATGGTTTCCAGCAAGTCTGCGCGGTTTTTCAAAAATAAATTAAACTCAGCTAAAGTTGGAATTGTTTTGATATTGTTGCGCTCGGATTCCCAATCACGCACTGAGACCGGGTCCAGCTTACTAATGACCATGTGAATAACGAGCATGTCCCAGTGTTCAGTAGGTAAATGCAACGTTTTTAACGCCCCTAAATTTTTATTTACACAATCTATAGTATTACGTAAAGCTTTAGAAGATTCTTGAACAACTGGTTGTATGTTAAACAAAGCATGAATATGATTGTTAACTAGAATTCGATCATTATTGTATCGATCACACAGCAAATCCCATGCAACGTCATAATTCTCTGCTGAGAATTCTAGTGACTTTATAATAATTGACGCACTATCTTTTAATGAATTCCGTAGGTAGTGGAACTTGTGTATTTTAGGAATGGATGTGTTTGTGTGTATTAGTGATTTATATGTGTTGTGGTATTCAAGCCAGTCCTGATAGCGTCCTGAGAAGGTAGGTAATTGAATGGTTGGAAGTTTAATGTTTGGCCCCCCTGTGAATGCAGTGATAACATTAGACCCCGTTACCTACTCATTGTCCTGCGCCGCACAGGCAGCACCGGCAAGCGCAGCGTGCCTGCTGAGCAGCTCCTGCGCAGTAGCCACGACGCCGAAGTAGCTGGTTTCGAAGGCCTCCCGTTCCAAATACTCCTCATCTGGAATTGCCGTTAAATTTTCAATGTCAGTTTGTATAGAATCGAAGTCATTGTACATTTCTTGAATTTTAGCAAGTCTAATAGTTAGCTCGTGAACCTGTACGCTATTTAGCTCCTTGCTAGGTAGCAGCGAATTCATGAATGATTTAAATAAAGTGAGTTTGGATTTAAAGGTTGCTCGTGACTTTTTTAAAGACTTTAAGTCCATTTTGATTGAAGGGAGAATATGCAAAGAAAAGTCCTGAATTTAAGCTAAGCGAAACTAAGTTGAAGTTGTCCAGCTAAAAGAAAATTGATTAGCGCACAAAGTGTAAAGTGCAGAAAGTGATTAAAGCAAATGAAGGTACTTAAATGTTTAAATGATGTGAATAAATGCGCACGGCAGGGCGGTAGGCATAAAGCAAGCGCAAAACAACGCCACACTACGCGTCGCTCGTAGCCGCCGGTCCCGTTAGCTTCTACAGCCCACGTGTCACGTAGGCCCGGACGGAGTGCACTTTGTAACCAAGCGGTTTGCTGGAATGTTCGAAATATAAATTAAAAATAATCTCACATATGTGAGTTCCCTCCAGACCTCTAAAATGTAGTACAAAAATGGAATAGGTAGGCACCTAAATTAATTTAGGAGTAGGTAGTATAGGTAGGTAGGTAACTACTCAAATCCTTGGGAATGACTGGTTACAACGGAAACAATAATAAGTATTAAATGCACAGTAGGTACTTATAGAAGTTTGAACGTAAAATAAGTAGAATAAAATGATGCAGGGGCAAGGACATTCACTGGTGTGGAATGTGCCCAAAATGGGTGAAACATTGGAAATAGGTAAATAGTTAAATTGGATCGATCTCACGTAAATGCCACACTGCAAACCCCCTTTTCTTGGTTTCTCTGGTACAAGATCTGGATGATTTTTGATTTATTGGCTTGATGATTGTCTTCACACGGTTCTTGTGAATTTATCTTTCTTGATTCAGTTAGGATTGCCACGCCTCCGCCGCGCGCCTTTCGCTTGACCTCGCCGATACGTTCCTTCTTCGCGTCATAAACTAGATAGCTTACGATTTTACTGTAGGTACGTATCCGGCTCGAAACTGTTGGCGCAGGTTCGTAAATAATGTAGGCGACACGACTTGAGGAATTAACAGCGTATATTCTGGCTTTAAATAACTAACAAAAGCTGGATGAAAATTGAGTATGAAACGCTAGTGACCGGTGGCTCGCCGTCTGGCCGAATGGTCTCGAATCGAACGGCGGCGCCCGCCGCCGCCGCCGGCGCAGCGGTTGCTGCCTGCGGTGTGCGCGTGTGTGTGTGAACCCACACATGCACGGCGTTAACACTTATTTACAGAAAGTTTCAACCGAATTGGATGTGATTATTGATTATGTGTTGTGTTTAGGTTAAGGCAGGATCATACGAAAATTTTTCGAAAATAAAAATACATTAAAATGTTGAGTTGATTTAAAAAAATAATATGTATCAATAATAGGTACTATTGTACCTTTTGATTTTTGATTCGATGCATGCATATCATAATTTTAGATTAGATTTTTAAACATAAAACACAAACTGTTAGTTCAAAAATTAAACAGGCTACATAGTCAATTTAATTCTAATCGGCTCGGGACATTTTTCAAAGAGTTAATGAAAAATAAAGAGAATTCTTACAGTCACCTATCAATATATTAATGAAATCCAATTGAAATATTGAAGAGTTAAGTAAAATAAATAATGTACACAATGTATACATATACTGAAAATAAAAATAAACGAAATATACCAAGTATCGCTAACGGAAAGGAAGTCACTCATTCTTAGGTTACTAAAAACGATTTCATTTAGCTTCCTTAGAGCACCACCAAACTTTCTGCACGTAAAGTCAAATTGTATATAAATAGTGAAAAGAGCTAACATTATAATCACGAGATTGAATAGTCACTTATATTGTATATATAAGTGACTACTCAAACTCATGATCATTACAATCTTTCATCAGAAGCTCTACTTATTTTAATAATATTGCTGATTACCTGTACCTGATGAAGATCGTTAGTAACGATATTGATTGTCCGGACCTTCTAAGTAAAATTAATTTTAGTGTTCCTCCTAGGACGCTCAGATCTAACCCTCTACTAAGTGTGCCTAGAACCTCAACAAACTATAGACTGAATTCGTTAATGGTGCGAGCGAGCAGGACCGATAATGATTTTAGCATGCAGTTAGACTTAGACATATTTTATGCTAGTATTCCCAAGGCAAGGCGGTGCCTAACCCTTAATGTTTTTAATTATTAGTTAATGTGTGTTAAGTTTTATTTTATTTCATAAGCCACTTCACTGTATATTCAGTTTTTATCAATTTAAGTAGTATGAGTGTTCGTGTTTTTTTTATTATTAGTACAAATGTTACTATTAATTAATACCTGTAATTAGCTTACTATTTTATACAGCGGTTTTACGAATTAAATTTATTTTAATTATTTAAAAAAAATTTAATAGTTAATTAATTCATTATTTTATTTATTTATATTATACTTACTGTAACAAAGAAAGAACACCGTTGATCTCATATATTTGTAGCGTATGTGTACGTTTATTTATAATACTGAGTTTCATTATTGGTATTCGCTATGATGGATGCACGGCCGTCGTCTGCTTCCCCTGGTAGAGTATCATCGGAGATGGGAGAGATTTTGCCGATGCTTGAGTTAGAAAAGACAATGGGAATGACCAAAGCTTCTTCAGATACGTTTGATAATATCTAACATTTACTATAACCCTTTTAAAAATGTTAACAGCTTGCATTGCGTCAATTTTACACTCATGTGAGTCTAGAACGACTCGCATTAGAAACAAAATTCGTATGCGTAGAAAACATTCTAGTATATATTCTAGTATTACATATTTCGTGGGTTTATAGGGAAATACAGACAAGCGCAGCCCACCATTGTGGAACTATTACGTATATCCGTGATGACTTATTAAAATTCCACCTCTTCGCTACAATCTTCGGGATAAGTACAACAAAGTTATGTATGCTATACCTGCGGGTCACCTGATGTATCGAGAATCGGTTGAGAAATGCGACCTATATAGGAAAACAACTGGACATCCGGATATACATAAGCCTTTTTGTCGGAGCTGAAATGGTGACTCGGTCAATTATGTTTTATTAACCCTGTCGTCTGAAAGAGGGGGTTGGGAGTACAATGTTGTGCTTGGTTTGGTTGGTGGTAGGACGTTGTTTAAGTCCGCCTGGCTAGCTACCACCATCTTACCTAATTCGGTGAAGTGTGCTTCCGCCTTCAGCCTTATCTTAAACTTGTAAACCAGATGATGGCCAAGCGCGTTCATTTCGTACAAAAAAATAAGGGACTTATACGTAGCCTGTTTCGTAACAATACCAGCATTAAAGTGATTATAATACCCGCGTTGTACCGCGCTACGTTAAGCATTCCATAAGTATGTGATATACCTACGTCATTATCTACATTGCATTAAGAATTTGATCTTAATCGATTGACAGGTAGATTGATAGATAAACTCTTTTTTGTACACCAAAAACAAAATTAAACAGACAAGCACAACAATCACTTAAACTAGGAAAAGTAATGACAGCGTAAATTAATGTGGATTGTTATGGACAGTCTGACAGAAATGGGTAGTGTGTTCCGCAAGCGCACAGCCTCTATAGTAAACGAGTTACCATTAAACATTGTGGAACGAAGTGGAAAAATTTAACGCTTTTTGAGATACGGTGGAAGAGAAGGGTTAAAAAGAATATTATATCAAGCCACTTAAGCTTAACATAAAACTCGGACGTGGTCTCCGAGTTTTGTGCTAAGCTTAAAATCTCTGTAAATATACAGAAATTTTGTAGACGCTCAAGTATATTGAGTCGGGCCTCAGAAATATCAAGGTAGCAGATATCCGCGTTATCTTAAGCAATAGTGCTTATGCAATTGTAACTTTGGTAGCCGTTGGCAAAAACATTGTTGACCGCAGTCTTAACAAATAATAAATAAATTTTACAGGACATTAATTTCACGCAGCGCCATCCTGCACCAAACTAAGCTTAGCTTGTAATATTCCTATATTACTATATTGTGGATAGAGTACTTAAATATATATTGTAAATACATTCGCATCGTACAATACAATACCCAAATAATATGATATCCTGACAATAGTCAAATAAGTACAGTTAAAAAAAACAGAACGTTGACGAAAACTAAAGAAAGAAATCATTTTTATGGAGAACATCACTGCACCTGTTCTACATTTTCTACCTTTACACTTCTTGCTTGAAAGTTGAAAGTTGTTCAACCCCGATACTTTTACGATGTGAGTATCAACGAAATAAACATTTACTGACTGTTGAACGATATTTACATCGGGAAATTACCGGATTTGAAACGCTGTTAATGACACATCTTCTTTATTCCTTGTTCAGTTTTTCTTTGTTTCATATGTCGAAATATATTTTAAATGTAATCGCTAAGACTTATACCCCTATCAGCTCAAAAGTCTAAATAGAAAAGTGAAAGAGGAAAGCATCGGTTATTGCATGGTTATAAGGGCTCGCAAGTTCTACTGTTCTCACAGAACCACTAGTATATTTCTTTTTCCATTTACACATTTATATGACATATTTTTTAAAACTTATTGACCCTTTTGCGTAGTATAAGGATCATGTTGTGCAGAATGCGGCCATGTGGGGAAAAGAATAAACAGAGATATAAGCGTTTTTCTGTCGATGGTTACACTTCGGTTATTTATTGACTTCCTGATTATTTAATAAATTAGAAATGTAGGTACTAAAATCTATTATTTTTTTATTCTATGTAGTATTTCGAACCGTTGCTATTAATATTAGTAATTGCGTTTTTAGACGTGGCTGTTTTGTACTTAATAGCATATTTCAAAGAAATATCAATAAATCATAAACCAGCCACGTAAGTTGGCTGTGTCTAGATCTTTTTTTAAACGTTGTTTTCTTTAACTAACATTTTCAGGTGATTTAATCAATGTAATTTATAGAGATTTTAATGAAAACTCTGTAATTGCATAAGAAATGTTTATTATAAAAATGTACGCTCGTATTCCACATCTTTCTTTTTAAAATCTAACTGAGTGCTGATATCAAAAACGTCGTCTTAAAGCATAGCTTATGGGATTGTGATTGGCTTTTCAATTGGCCTTTAAGTTACATAGATGACTCTAAAAAAACACCTTCTCAGGTCAGAACCACCATCACATTTTACAAGAAAAATATCAACAATTGAAAGCTTAATCAACTTTCATATAAATATGATATGGGTCATCCTTTGTTATTTTAGTTCATTTTTTTTGTCCTATTAACTTTGTCATTTTTCGTCGTTTTCTTTCAATTCCCTTTTTACTTTTTTAGAGTCTTGGTCGAGTACTTATCATCAATTTACACCTGGCAAGTTAAAGTTAAGTTATTAAATAATTTTTCTTTTAACATATTGCCTTAATTTTAATCTAAATATCAGGCGTATTAATCATTTGATTGTACTTCAAAGCTCTTTCAATGTCGTATTGTAATAGTCATTGGATTTTAACATTCTGTGTAATAGATTCTAGGTTCGGCTTCATTTTGAGCACCGCTTTCGTCATAATTAATATTGCAATTTTGACCCTCTATGCCCCCTGATACGAATCTGACAATAAAAGGTTTTATATATATCATCAGAGACATAGAAGCATTTTTATCTAGGTACATTTTAGAACAGAGGACCCCACTTCCTGTGCGTCTTGTCCAGCCTGACCCTCGATGTTATGACAGTAGCTTTGATTGATTTTTGCACTGTGATCACCCAAATTGTAAAGCCGTCTGAATTTAGAGTACCTAATGGTAGTGTTTTTTACATATAAAACGTAAGACATTCAATGTCTATCAAACTCCATATCAAATTTATATTCAGATCTTGTTCATTCAGCCTGGTAAATATTAGTGTGCGTTTCTTTTATGGCGTTGATATCACCACCGCTTCTTCCTGCATTTATTAGTTTAATGCGGAATTTATCGCACGTGTTTTTACTTAATATTTTAACTATAATGTTTTTTTTTTTTAGTTTTAAAAGGTGGTGTAAAATAATTTAGGGTTTATATTGTTTTATTTTTTGTGATTTTTCGACTCTCACCTTAAATAAAACCCTTAAAATTTTTGTCCATGAATTATATTAAATTATAGAAAAAAAAATAGTTAATGTGTTTGCAAGGGAACAGCTGTTTTGCACTGTTTTTTGCATTTGCAGGTGAAACCTATAAAATTCCTTGGTGGTTTAAGTCTTTATCTATAGTCAAAGTAATCTTTATTACTGTTCCGTGCCCGTTTTCAATACTGGATAGAGAACGTAGTAATAAAAGTAGTAGTAATTTTGTACCTATTTCTTGTAATTAAATTGGCAAAAAGAGACAATTTAGTGTTAAAAACCGCCAACTACCACTACCGACAAATATATAGTTTGCAAAAATCAGCCATCATGGATTGGCTGCCTTTAACGTAACTTGAAAGTAGATACCGCCTAACATTTTAAAATTTGTAAAAATCAGCCATAAAGGTAGACTGACTTCTGCTTTAAAGGTATTTTAGTTAATGTGCGAATTGGCTTAATTCAGCACCATGATGACTGTTTTATACAAAAAAATATTGTTGAGATGGCTGCATTGTACAGCTTATATCTCCGTATCTAATAGAGATATCGAAATGGCTGTCTTTGCAAAAAATCCACAATGCCGAAATTAATATGGCTGTATTTATAACTCATTTTTGGAAAAAGTGGCATATGGCTGCTTTCTGCATAACTAGGTCCTATTGATCATTTCGCTTTGATAAAATATTTGAACATCTTTGAATATAATTATAATTTTGCTACTATTCACTAATGAAAAGTAATCCCAGGACACAGGACATAATCGTAATTTTTTCAACGCATTTCCTGACTTATTACTTATTCGTAGTTTATGAGCCACCGCCATTGGCATCTGCCATGGCATTAATGTTTTCAACGATGGATAGTTTTGCCATCTAGTTTCACTATCCATAGTTATTTTTTAATTTCATATATGCTTAGGTTGCGCTTTCTTTAGCATAATATTTCGAGTGAGCGTAGGAATATTGCATACTGGACGCCCAAGGAAAAGTCTGCACAACCACGGTACTACAAAACCGCTGATTGAAAGCGATAGTAGGTTATTTCTTGGGTCTTTGGCCATATAATGCACAATATTCATCTGATGGCTGTGATTGCTGCTTCACCTGCTGTTTGGTGTCGAAAATTCCGTGATCGTAACAAATACTTTGCAACGCACAGCTCGAATAATGCAAGTACTTGGCTATTAAAAAGTAAAAGTTATATCCACAAAGTAAGTTCCGGGTAAAAGCTTAACTTACTCTTCAGTAAATCCCAGCATCTGCCTGCATGCAGCTTGGCGATTTTATGAGAGAACTGATCACGTATAGCTGTATGATATCGTAAAAATTAAAATTTCAGACAAAATATACATAGTTCAGTTCTTTCAAACAAAATATCAGCATAATTAGAAGGTTTCAATGCAGCTGAAAAAACAAAACAAGTGAAATCATGACTACTTCTGGCTCGTCCTGAAATTTTGTAATCAATCTCTCTTTATACTTCGCTAGGATAGGGGGAATAAATGTCAGATTGTGTTTATTGGGACAAGAGAGGGTTTCAAAAGTTATCTTTCTCTATCTGGAGATACGATTCGAAATTGAAATATTATGGTGAGGATGCTGATGCTGGTTTAATGATAACACAAGTTGATGGCGCTGTATTCAGTGACACGTTGAAAATTGATGGTGTTTGGTCAACCAGCGGCACTGATGGAACCGAGTCGAGTTGTGCAGTAGATGTCAATGTCACCGGGACGAGTTGTACAGTGGATCTCGATGGCACCGGGTCGAGTGGCCCTATGGGCCGCTTTCTATTTATAATTGTAGAATTGCCATAGTAATGAATTGCTGTAATTTCTTCCGCTAATTTAACTGTTAACTGTCCAGACCGAATGCTAAAAACAGTCGAAGGTGTAACAAACTCCATCATCTTAACATCCTGAATGGCTTAAATGAAAAATTAAGTTAATAACAAATAAGGCAATTGTTTCTGAAATTGCACAAATATCACACAATCGCAATTTGCAGAAAAGCATCTTATCACAAATATAAACCTTCGCCACGAGTGACTAATATCATAACTGATGTTATATTATGCTACCAAATAATAAAACATTTCGTCGAAATTTAGAATTTCGTCATCTTTTTCTATAAATTCGCACCAGCAAGAGTGCACAAGTCACCAAATAGATTATTATTATTATAATTATGTTAAACTGTGTCTTATTATAGTACAAACCAAATATACCATGTGAGCTATTGCTTTTTATGTTTGGGGTAGGTTAGGTAAGGTTAGGTTAGGTCCCCTTCAGGGCCCTGGCCGGTGATCCCCCTTGGGGGCTACAAGCGGAGATCCTCGCCGAAGTGTACCACTTCGTGGCGGCGAGGAGATCCCGCGGGGAGCCCCTAGTGTGGGAGGAGGTCGGACGCATACGGCGGCAGGCGCGGGTCGCCCTGTTGGCGCGGTGGACGGAGGACCTGGCTCCGCCGGTCCCTGGTCAGTGGACGGTGGAGGCCATCCGCCCGGTCCTCCGGGAGTGGTTGCGGCGGCGGTTCGGGTCGCTGACCTTCCGCCTGGTGCAGGTACTTTCCGGGCATGGCTGCTTCGGAAAGTATCTGCACCAGATTGCGAGACGGGAGGCGACCCCGGCCTGCCACGAATGTGGGGCGCCAGAGGATACGGCGCTCCACACGCTGGAGGTGTGTGCCGCGTGGGGTCCCATGCGACACACACTTTCAGCGATACTAGGCCGAGACCTCTCGCTGCCGAGCGTGGTAAGCGCCATGCTCTGCGGTGAGAGTGAGTGGCAGGCGATGGTCTCCTTTTGCGAAGCGGTGATGACGCAAAAGGAGGCTGCGGAGCGGATCAGGGAGGACGACGCCCACTCTGACCCGCTCCGGCGTAGACGTGCAAGGGGACGGAGGAGGCGGTATGGCCGCCTTCTCGATCCCCCGTAGTGGGGCCGCTGGTAGGGGGTCGGGGGACTCCTTGCCGGCCTGCACGGCCCCACACGTCTGGGGGGTGGCCTTTGGGATAAGGTTGCCCCTCCAAAGGCGCTGAGTGGCCCGAGATATCTACTCGGGCCTACCGCCAGGGCGAGATGGTGAATGCTAACGCGACCCCATCTCGCCCTATCTCGGCGGCGGTCTGCTCCCCGTGGTGGTTTTAGCCGGTAAGAGTCCGGCATAACCCATTGCCTCCCCCGAGGCATGGGTATCCATGAGGATTTCCCCACGAAAAAAAAAAAAAAAAAAAAAAAGGTCCCCTTCAGGGCGCTTGCCACAATTTTCGCTCTGAGGCACCAGTCACACTAACCTTGCCTTGACGCTCGGAACTTTTGGTGACAATTAGCAGGGTCGAGCTAGGCTCCCTCGCGTTGTTGCCAACTGTTGTGGGTAGTTAGTTATTGCCAACTGTTGTGGGTTGGCGTGAATAATTAGCACGGTCGAGCCCTAGCTCCTGTGCGTTGTTCCGCCTTCCCATCTCAGGATGGACGAACGTTCTGTTGTTAGCGGGGGAGGGTCACCCCCCCCCTGTCGTCGGGAGGCTGCTGAAGCCGGTCCGTCTTGCGTGGAGACATCGCAGACTCCGCATTATGCGTCGCAGGCTGCGAAGCCACTACGCAAGGCGAACGGGCGCTTTGTTAAAGGCCCTTCTAAGGGCCAGTCCACGGGGTTGAAATCGGGGTCGGAGTCCGAGTCATCGGCTGCGCCCAAAAAACGCCCTCTTCAGGGCCCCTCCGGCACGGAGGAAGGGATGGAGTCCGACTTCTCGGACATGTCTGTAGAAGAGGCGGCCAGGAAGCGGCCGTATTCCTCGTTCTTCACGCCGGGGTATTTAGACTCCGACACGGAGACCGAGGGTGCGGCGGCTGCAAAGGTCGCGACGTCGAAGAGAGGAGGCGGCAAGGGGAGAGCTGCCAAAGTTGGGGGTCCGTCGAGGGAGGAGTTTCTCCGCCCTGCGATGACGGATACCCTCAACAAACGTTGCTACAGGGGGGCCTCGGAAAAGGCGGCCAGGGCGGACAGTGGCAACGAAGTCGCTTCCTTGGTGGAAAGCGACGCCAGTGCGCTGGACGCGCAATCGCTGAGGGCGCGGGCAGGAGAGAGCCTCTCCAACATCTTGGGGGTCGTGAAGAGGTCGTCGAACCTCAAGGGGGAGCTCGCTGGCCTCTTAAAAACTTCGGCGAGGTGCCTGCGAGAGGTCGTCGACGCCCTCGCCGAGCGGAGTGAGGCCAGGGAGACGCAGCTGTTGAGGGCTGACAATGGCCGTCTACGTCTGGAGGTGGAGGCCTGCAAGGCAGAGGTGAAGGCGCTCCGTCGTGGGTTTTCGGAGGCCAAGACGGAGGCCGCCGTCGCCACCTCAGCTGCCGCCGCTGCTGCTGCCTCTGCCTCCGTGGCGATGCAGGCTCCCCCAGGGATGGGGGAGATGCTGGAGGAGCTGAAGCGCTCCTTCTCCTTGACATTCGGGGATATGTTGAGTGCCCGAATGGCGGGAATAGAGGAGCGCCTCTTGCCAGCGCCTGTGGTCCGTCCGCCGCTGAGGGCGGACGCAAAGAGGGCTGCAGCGGATGCCGTACCACCGCCGCCCAGGCCCATGCCGGCAGTTGTCTCTGCTGGTGACAGCTGGGCGACGGTGACGAGGAAAGGAAAGGGGAGGGGGAAATCCTCCGTCCCCTCAGCGGCCCCAGTGCCTGCTCCAGCGGCTGCCCCAGCGGCTGCCCCAGCGCCTGCTCCAGTGGCTGCCCCAGTGGCTGCCCCAGGGCCGAGGAAGCGCGGGAAAAGGGGGAAGAAATCCTCCCCCCCTTCAGCGCCGGTGACTTTTGCCGCCGCCGCTGCGGCCCGCTCTGCGCCTGCGGCTGCTGCCGCTGTCAAGGCGGCGCCGAGGCCGATGGCGGCGCTACCGAGGGCCCCTAACTCCGCGGCGGTCGTGGTGACATTGCGTCCCGCGGCCCAGGAGGCCGGGGTCACCTACAGCGCCGTCCTGCAGCTGGCCCAGGACAGGATCAAACTCCGCGAGATCGGAATTGATCTTGTCCGATTCAGGCAGACGGCCACGGGAGCCAGGATGCTGGAGATCCCCGGCTCCCAAACAGAGGAGAAAGCCGACAGGCTCGCGGAGAAGCTCCGCGAGGTCCTGTCGGAGGTGGCCGTGGTGACCAGGCCCGTCAAAACGACGGACCTGCGCGTCATCGGCCTGGACGACACGGCCACCAAGGAGAAGGTGGTCGCTGCAGTGGCCGAGGCGGGCCGCTGCGACGTCAGGCTCGTGAGGGCTGGAGAGGTGCGCACCGGCCCCGGAGGCACTGGCTCCACCATTGTGTCCTGCCCTGTCACGGCAGCCAAGGTGCTGCTGAAAGAGGGCAGGCTTTTGGTCGGGTGGAGCGTGGCACGGCTGGTGTCGTTGGGGGATCGCCCCATGCGCTGTTACAAGTGCATGGGGCTGGGGCATACACGCCCCCAGTGCCCTTCGACGTCTGACAGGGGTGACCTGTGCTTCCGGTGTGGAAACACAGGTCACAAGGCGGCCACCTGCGGGCGGGCCGACCCCCACTGCGCTATATGTGCAGAGTCGGGGAGGCCGGCCGGGCACACAATGGGGACGCGAAGTTGCGTTCCCCCCAAGACGAAGGGGAGAACCGCTGGGGTCCGGACCACCCCAGTGACTCCACTGGTCGCTCCCGTGACGGGAGCGAGCCAAGCGACTTGCGAGGAGGTTGAGATGGCTGACTAACATGGATCAAGTCGGCCAACTCAACCTCCTCCAGACGAACCTCAACCACTGCGCCAGGGCTCAAGATCTGCTTATGCAGTCCCTGGCGCAGTGGAACGTCGACTTGGCGGTCGCTGCGGAGCCGTACTTTGTCCCCTCTCAGCATGCCTGCTGGGCTGGGGACCTGGACGACTCCGTGGCCCTCGTGGGAAGGGCGCATGGCGGTCCCCCCCTCTCGGTAGTAGAGAGAGGTGCGGGGTACGTGGTGGCCAAGTGGGGGGAGTATGCGGTAGTGGGCGCATACTTCTCCCCCAACAGAACCGCTGCAGAGCTGGAGGTCTTTATGGACCTCCTAGCCGCGGCGGTTAGAAGGCAGGTGCCACGTCAGGTCCTCTTTATGGGGGACCTGAACGCCAAGGCCCGGGACTGGGGCAACCCCTCTACCGACTCTCGTGGGGAGATTGTCAGGGAGTGGGGGGTTGCCACGGGACTGACCCTCTTGAATAGAGGGTCGGCCCACACGTGCGTGCGACAGCGAGGGGGGTCCGTGGTGGACGTATCGTTCGCCACCCCCGCTGTCGCGGCACGTGTCCAGTCGTGGAGGGTGATGTCGGAGGTGGAGACTCTCTCGGACCATAAATACATATGGTTCGAGATCTCCTCCACCTCCGACATCCAAGGGGGGCAAGTGGCGCGAGCGGACTTCCCGCGCTGGGCGATCTCTCGCCTCGACGCCGAGGTGGCGTCCGAGGCGGCGATCGTCCAGTCGTGGTTCGCCGCGCCCACACACCCGGAGGCGGAAGTCGCAGCGAGCCGCTTCCGGGAGGCGGTGACCGCGGTGTGCGACGCCGCCATGCCGAGGTGCAGACGCCTCCCGGGCCGCCGGGAGGTCTATTGGTGGAGCTCGGAGATAGCGGATCTCCGAGCCGCCTGCTCGGCGGCGCGCCGCTCCTACGCTCACCGTAGGAGGCGACGTCACGGGCGGACCGACGGCGAGCTGTCAGCCGAGGAGCTGACAGCCGAGGAGCAGCTGTACAGCTCCTACCGCGAGGCGAAGCGGGAGCTGCAGCTGGCCATCGGTCGGGCCAAGGAGCGGTCCTGGCGCGAGGCCCTGGAGGGCCTCGATAGGGATCCGTGGGGGCGCCCTTACAGAGCGGCCCGGAAGAAATTCCGGGGCCAGGCGCCCCCGGTTGCGGAGTCCCTGGAGCCGGAGATCCTGGGCGGGGTGTTGGAGGGGCTTTTCCCCGCCATCGACCCCCACCACACCCCGCCCGCGATGGCGGCGCCCTCCTCGCCGGTCGAGGAGGTGGACCCGGACTCCATCCCACCTGTCTCAGAGGTGGAGATGGAGTTGGCCGTCGGCCGCCTGAGCGGCAAACGGACGGCGCCAGGTCCGGACGGGATCCCAAAGAGGGTCCTGAGGATCGCCCTCAGGGAGATGGGCGATCGGCTTCGGGAGCTGTTCGACGTGTGCATCACGTCCGGACGGTTCCCGAAGCTATGGAAGGACGGCCGGCTGTGCCTGTTGCGGAAGGAGGGTCGTGCCGTAGACTCGCCTTCCGCATACAGGCCAATAGTGCTGCTCGACGACGCGGGGAAGCTGCTGGAAAGAGTGGTGGCTTCCCGCGTCGTCCGGCACCTAGGCGGCACTGGGCCTCAGTTGTCGGAGGCCCAGTTTGGGTTCAGAGCGAGGCGGTCAACGATCGACGCCTTGCTCTGGCTCAAGGGGTGGACGCAGGAGGCGGTCCGGGAGGGGGATAAGGCGTTGGCTGTCTCGCTGGACATTGCCAACGCCTTCAACAGTCTGCCGCACGGAACGATACAGGAGGCGCTCCGTTACCACGGGGTGCCCCTGTATCTGCGGAGGCTGTTGGCGGACTACCTCCAGGACCGCGAAGTCCTGGTGGAGGGACGCGACGGTCTGAGACGCCGTCGCGTCGTCCGCGGGGTTCCGCAGGGGTCGGTGCTGGGACCGCTCCTGTGGAACATCGGCTACGACTGGGTCCTCCGTGGCACGCTGCCCGCCAACATGCGGGTTGCGTGCTACGCGGACGACACCCTGGTCGTAGTCAGGGGGAGGGACCTGAGGGAGACGGTGCGGTTGGCCGAGGTGGGCACGGCCCACGTGATCGACCGCATCCGCTCCCTCGGGCTGGGAGTGGCCCTCTCCAAGACCGAGGCCCTGTTGTTCCACGGGCCTCGGGGGGGACCCCCGCCAGGGACCAGAGTGGTCCTGGACGGAGTCCCGGTCCGGGTTGGGACCCAGATGAAATATCTGGGTCTCATCCTGGACGGACGGTGGACTTTCGGGGCCCACTTTACCCAGCTGGCCCCGAGAGTCCTGGGAGCCGCCGCCGCACTGGGGAGGCTGCTGCCCAACGTGGGCGGCCCGAGCGCCACATGTCGCCGTCTATACTCCGGAGTGATCCGGAGTATGGCCCTGTACGGGGCACCGGTCTGGGTGGACGCCCTCGGTCGCGCGAACATGACCCTGCTGCGACAACCGCAGCGGGTCATTGCGACGAGGGTGATCCGCGGATACCGGACGGTGTCCTGGACGGCAGCATGCGTGCTGGCCGGCGATCCCCCCTGGGCTCTCCAAGCGGAGATCCTCGCCGAAGTTTACCACTTCGTGGCGGCGAGGAGATCCGACGGGGAGCACCTGGAGTGGGATCGGGTGGAGGGCCTACGGCGACAGGCGCGGGCCGCCATGTTGAGGCGGTGGGCGGAGGACCTGGCTCCACCGGTCCCTGGTCAGTGGACGGTGGAGGCCATTCGCCCGGTCCTCCGTGACTGGGTGCGGCGGCGATTCGGGTCGCTGACGTTCCGACTGGTGCAGGTGCTTTCCGGACATGGATGTTTCGGAAAGTACCTGTACCAGATCGCGAGACGGGAGGCGACCCCGGCCTGCCACGAATGTGGTGCGCCGGAGGATACGGCGCACCACACGCTGGAGGTGTGTGCCGCGTGGGGTCCCATGCGACACACACTTTCAGCCACCCTGGGAGGGGACCTCTCGCTGCCGAGCGTGGTCAACGCCATGCTCGACGGCGACAGGGAGTGGCAGGCGATGGTCTCCTTCTGCGAACAGGTGATGTCGCAGAAGGAGGCCGCGGAGAGGGTCAGAGAGGACGATGCCCGCTCTGACCCGATCCGCCGGAGGCGAAGGGGGGGTAGGAGGGGGCGGTTTGCCCGCCTTCTTCGACTTCCCCTGTAGTGGAGCCACCTGGTGGAGAGTCGGGGGACTCTCCGCCGGCTTGCACGGCTCCACTCGTCTGAGGGGTGGTCCTGGTGAGCAGTGACCACCCCTCCTTGGCCGGGGCCTGGACACGGGTTCCAGGCCAACCGCCGGGGCCAGATGGTGAATGCTAACGCGACCCCATCTCGGCCCCACGAAGGCGGGCGACTGCTCATAGTGGGTTTTTAGTGGGTTCGAGTCCCACATACCCCCTTCCACCACCCCCATGGTGGAAGGGAAATGCGAGGGCATTTTCCCACTTAAAAAAAAAAAAAAAAAAAAAAGGTCCCCTTCAGGGCGGCCTTGACGCTCGGAACTTTTGGTGACAATTAGCAGGGTCGAGCTAGGCTCCCTCGCGTTGTTGCCAACTGTTGTGGGTAGTTAGGTGTTGCCAATTGTTGTGGGTGGGCGTGAATAATTAGCACGGTTGAGCTAGGCTCCTGTGCGTTGTTCCGCCTTCCCATCTCAGGATGGACGAAAGGCCTGTCGTAAGCGGGGGAGGGTCACCCCCCCCCTGTCGTCGGGAGGCTGCTGAAGCCGGTCCGGCTTGCGTGGAGGCATCGCGGACTGATGCTGCGAAGCCCCTACGCGGGGCGAACGGGCGCTTCATAAAAGGCCCTTCTCAGGGCCAAACAACAACAATCGGCCCTTCTCAGGGCCACCCAACCGGCCCTTCTCAGGGCCCCCCAACAGGCTCTTCTCGGGGCCAGACGTCGGAGGAATCTGGCTCCGAAATGGAGGGAAGCCGGAAGCGGCCGTCCTCCTCGCTCTTCGTGCCCGGGGGATTCGACTCGGACACTGAGACCGAGGGGACGTTGGCCGCCAAGGTTAACACTGCCAGGAGAGGCAGAGGGAGCACCGCGAGGGCGGCAGCAAGGGAGGTTTTCCTCAAGCCACGGCCAGTGGATGAGGATCTCGATGAGGTCCTGCAGAGCAGGAGATATGGGAAGGGGCGTCCCGCTGTCGTCTCCGGCCTTGTGACTGACACCGGCAGTGATACCGATGTCACCGCAAGGTCCGGGGACCCCAGTGAGTTCAACGCCCAGGAGATGAGGGCGTTTGCGGGCGAGAGGATCGCCTGCATTATGGAGGTTGCTAGGAAGTCGGGCAACCTCAAGGGCGAGTTCGTCGCCCGACTAAAACAGTCCGCCTCCGACTTGCGTGAGGTCGTGACAGCCCTCGCGGGCAGGACTGAGGTGGAGGAGACGCGCCACTTGAGGGCGGACAATGGCCGCCTACGCCTGGAGGTTGAATCCCTCCGGGCGGAAGTGAAGGCGCTGCGTCGCGGCTTCTCGGAAGCGAAGTCGGAGGCCGCTGCTGCTGCCACTGCTGCTGCCACTGCTGCCGCAGCTGGGCCGCAGGTGGCCGCCCCCACAGTCATGCAGGGGGCAGGAGAGCTGGTCGAGGAGCTAAAGCGCTCCTTGACCTTAACGTTCGGGCAGATGCTGAACGCCCGACTCGCGGGGATTGAGGAGCGTCTCCTGCCAGCCTCGGTGGCTCGGCCACCACTGAGGGCGGATGCCGTTAGGGCGGCAGTGGCTTCCGCGCCACCAAAGGCGACGCCACAGCCGGCTCGCAACCCTGCCCCCAAAGCGGGGAGAAATGCGGCGCCGGTGGCTGGACCCTCAGGGGTGCCTGCCCCCGCCGCCGCTTCCCAGGGGAAGACCTGGGCAGCGGCGGTGGGTGGGGGAAGGGGCAGGAGTGGAACCTCCTCCACCACTCCCCCGAAGACTGCTGCCCCTCCCAAAGTGGCACCGGTGGCTGGCCCCTCCAGGGTGACTGCCCCCGCTCCTGCCCAGGAAGAGACCTGGGCAACGGTGGCAAAGAAAGGAAGGAGAGGGGGCAGGGGGAAGAAATCATCTGCTCCTCCTGCCTCTGCCCCAATGACTGGCGCGAGGCCGAAGCCGGTGGCCCCCCCGAAGCCTAAGGTGGCGCTAAGGACCCCGAAGTCCGCGGCTGTGGTGCTGCTGTTGCAGCCTGAGGCCGCGGAAAAGGGGGCGACTTACAGCGCCATCCTTCAGAAGGCGCAGGAGCGCATCGATCTCCAGGAGTTGGGGATCGATGAGCTCCGCTTCCGCCAGACGGCCACGGGAGCCAGGATGCTGGAGATTCCTGGTTCCCAAAACGGCGAGAAGGCGGACAGGCTCGCGGAAAAGCTCCGCGACGTCCTGTCCGAGGTGGCGACAATCACCAGGCCCGTCAAATCTACCGACGTCCGAATTACGGGCCTGGATGACTCGGCCACCAAGGAGAGAGTGGCCGCAGCGGTGGCTAGGGTTGGGGGCTGTGAAGCGCGGCTCGTAAAGGTCGGGGAAATGCATCCCGGCCTCGGCGGTGCGGGCTCCACCCTGGTGTCCTGCCCGATTTCAGCGGCCAAAGCGCTGCTGGAAAAGGGTAGACTGTTGGTCGGGTGGAGCTCGGCGCGAGTGGTGGCCCTAGGGGAACGCCCCATGCGCTGTTTCAAGTGCATGGGGCTGGGGCATACACGCCCCCAGTGCCCTTCCACGTCCGACAGGGGTGACCTGTGCTTCCGGTGTGGAAACACAGGTCACAAGGCGGCCACCTGCGGGCGGGCCGACCCCCACTGCGCTATATGCGCAGAGTCGGGGAGGCCGGCCGGGCACACAATGGGGACGCGAAGTTGCGTTCCCCCCAAGACGAAGGGGAGAACCGCTGGGGTCCGGACCACCCCAGTGACTCCACTGGTCGCTCCCGTGACGGGAGCGAGCCAAGCGACTTGCGAGGAGGTTGAGATGGCTGACTAATATGGATCAAGTCGGCCAACTCAACCTCCTACAGACGAACCTCAACCACTGCGCCAGGGCTCAAGATCTGCTTATGCAGTCCCTGGCGCAGTGGAACGTCGACTTGGCGGTCGCTGCGGAGCCGTACTTTGTCCCCTCTCAGCATGCGTGCTGGGCTGGGGACCTGGACGACTCCGTGGCCATCGTGGGAAGGGCGCATGGCGGTCCCCCCCTCTCGGTAGTGGAGAGAGGTGCGGGGTACGTGGTGGCCAAGTGGGGGGAGTATGCGGTAGTGGGCGCATACTTCTCCCCCAATAGAACCGCTGCAGAGCTGGAGGTCTTTATGGACCTCCTAGCCGCGGCGGTTAGAAGGCAGGTGCCACGTCAGGTCCTCTTTATGGGGGACCTGAACGCCAAGGCCCGGGACTGGGGCAACCCCTCTACCGACACTCGTGGGGAGATTGTCAGGGAGTGGGGGGTTGCCACGGGACTGACCCTCTTGAATAGAGGGTCGGCCCACACGTGCGTGCGACAGCGAGGGGGGTCCGTGGTGGACGTATCGTTCGCCACCCCCGCTGTCGCAGCACGTGTCCAGTCGTGGAGGGTGATGTCGGAGGTGGAGACTCTCTCGGACCATAAATACATATGGTTCGAGATCTCCTCCACCTCCGACATCCAAGGGGGGCAAGTGGCGCGAGCGGACTTCCCGCGCTGGACGATCTCTCGCCTCGACGCCGAGGTGGCGTCCGAGGCGGCGATCGTCCAGTCGTGGTTCGCCGCGCCCACACACCCGGAGGCGGAAGTCGCAGCGAGCCGCTTCCGGGAGGCGGTGACCGCGGTGTGCGACGCCGCCATGCCGAGGTGCAGACGCCTCCCGGGCCGCCGGGAGGTCTATTGGTGGAGCTCGGAGATAGCGGATCTCCGAGCCGCCTGCTCGGCGGCGCGCCGCTCCTACGCACACCGTAGGAGGCGGCGCCACGGGCGGACCGACGGCGAGCTGTCAGCCGAGGAGCTGACAGCCGAGTCGCAGCTGTACAGCTCCTACCGCGAGGCGAAGCGGGAGCTGCAGCTGGCCATCGGTCGGGCCAAGGAGCGGTCCTGGCGCGAGGCCCTGGAGGGCCTCGATAGGGATCCGTGGGGGCGCCCGTACAGAGCGGCCCGGAAGAAATTCCGGGGCCAGGCGCCCCCGGTTGCGGAGTCCCTCGAGCCGGAGATCCTGGGCGGGGTGTTGGAGGGGCTTTTCCCCGCCATCGACCCCCACCACACCCCGCCCGCGATGGCGGCGCCCTCCTCGCCGGTCGAGGAGGTGGACCCGGACTCCATCCCACCTGTCTCAGAGGTGGAGATGGAGTTGGCCGTCGGCCGCCTGAGCGGCAAACGGACGGCGCCGGGTCCGGACGGGATCCCGAAGAGGGTCCTGAGGATCGCCCTCAGGGAGATGGGCGATCGGCTTCGGGAGCTGTTCGACGTGTGCATCACGTCCAGACGGTTCCCGAAGCTGTGGAAGGACGGCCGGCTGTGCCTGTTGCGGAAGGAGGGTCGTGCCGTAGACTCGCCTTCCGCATACAGGCCAATAGTGCTGCTCGACGACGCGGGGAAGCTGCTGGAAAGAGTGGTGGCTTCCCGCGTCGTCCGGCACCTAGGCGGCACTGGGCCTCAGTTGTCGGAGGCCCAGTTTGGGTTCAGAGCGAGGCGGTCAACGATTGACGCCTTGCTCTGGCTCAAGGGGTGGACGCAGGAGGCGGTCCGGGAGGGGGATAAGGCGTTGGCTGTCTCGCTGGACATTGCCAACGCCTTCAACAGTCTGCCGCACGGAACGATACAGGAGGCGCTCCGTTACCACGGGGTGCCCCTGTATCTGCGGAGGCTGTTGGCGGACTACCTCCAGGACCGCGAAGTCCTGGTGGAGGGACGCGACGGTCTGAGACGCCGTCGCGTCGTCCGCGGGGTTCCACAGGGGTCGGTGCTGGGACCGCTCCTGTGGAACATCGGCTACGACTGGGTCCTCCGTGGCACGCTGCCCGCCAACATGCGGGTTGCGTGCTACGCGGACGACACCCTGGTCGTAGTCAGGGGGAGGGACCTGAGGGAGACGGTGCGGTTGGCCGAGGTGGGCACGGCCCACGTGATCGACCGCATCCGCTCCCTCGGGCTGGGAGTGGCCCTCTCCAAGACCGAGGCCCTGTTGTTCCACGGGCCTCGGGGGGGACCCCCGCCAGGGACCAGAGTGGTCCTGGACGGAGTCCCGGTCCGGGTTGGGACCCAGATGAAATATCTGGGTCTCATCCTGGACGGACGGTGGACTTTCGGGGCCCACTTTACCCAGCTGGCCCCGAGAGTCCTGGGAGCCGCCGCCGCACTGGGGAGGCTGCTGCCCAACGTGGGCGGCCCGAGCGCCACATGTCGCCGTCTATACTCCGGAGTGATCCGGAGTATGGCCCTGTACGGGGCACCGGTCTGGGTGGACGCCCTCGGTCGCGCGAACATGACCCTGCTGCGACAACCGCAGCGGGTCATTGCGACGAGGGTGATCCGCGGATACCGGACGGTGTCCTGGACGGCAGCATGCGTGCTGGCCGGCGATCCCCCCTGGGCTCTCCAAGCGGAGATCCTCGCCGAAGTTTACCACTTCGTGGCGGCGAGGAGATCCGACGGGGAGCACCTGGAGTGGGATCGGGTGGAGGGCCTACGGCGACAGGCGCGGGCCGCCATGTTGAGGCGGTGGGCGGAGGACCTGGCTCCACCGGTCCCTGGTCAGTGGACGGTGGAGGCCATTCGCCCGGTCCTCCGTGACTGGGTGCGGCGGCGATTCGGGTCGCTGACGTTCCGACTGGTGCAGGTGCTTTCCGGACATGGATGTTTCGGAAAGTACCTGTACCAGATCGCGAGACGGGAGGCGACCCCGGCCTGCCACGAATGTGGTGCGCCGGAGGATACGGCGCACCACACGCTGGAGGTGTGTGCCGCGTGGGGTCCCATGCGACACACACTTTCAGCCACCCTGGGAGGGGACCTCTCGCTGCCGAGCGTGGTCAACGCCATGCTCGACGGCGACAGGGAGTGGCAGGCGATGGTCTCCTTCTGCGAACAGGTGATGTCGCAGAAGGAGGCCGCGGAGAGGGTCAGAGAGGACGATGCCCGCTCTGACCCGATCCGCCGGAGGCGAAGGGGGGGTAGGAGGGGGCGGTTTGCCCGCCTTCTTCGACTTCCCCTGTAGTGGAGCCACCTGGTGGAGAGTCGGGGGACTCTCCGCCGGCTTGCACGGCTCCACTCGTCTGAGGGGTGGTCCTGGTGAGCAGTGACCACCCCTCCTTGGCCGGGGCCTGGACACGGGTTCCAGGCCAACCGCCGGGGCCAGATGGTGAATGCTAACGCGACCCCATCTCGGCCCCACGAAGGCGGGCGACTGCTCATAGTGGGTTTTTAGTGGGTTCGAGTCCCACATACCCCCTTCCACCACCCCCATGGTGGAAGGGAAATGCGAGGGCATTTTCCCACTTAAAAAAAAAAAAAAAAAGGTCCCCTTCAGGGAGGGAAGTGCAGGCCCCGCTGTAAGGCGGGCGGTCGTTGGGGGGACTGGATGTAAAGGCTCCGGTTTCCCAGTCTTACCCTCAAACAGACGATGCGGGAGTGCCACTGGGTGGTTTAGTGGGTATACCGGCAATCGGGGAGTCCTACATAACCCTCCCACCCCCAATGGGAATGGGCAGCAAGCATCCCTCATAAAGGCAAAAAAAGGAGCCACCTCCTCATTGTGCACTACTGAGCCGCTGATTGTAAGTGATAGTAGATTTATTTCTTGGGTTTTTGGCCACCTAGTGTACAATATTTGCCTGCTGACTGTGATTGCTGCTTTACTGCTGTTTAATTTCGAAAAATCCGTGTTCGTAACAGATACTTTGCAAAGCACAGCTCTGATGCCGCAAGTTCTTGGCTATTAAAAAGTAAAAGTTATATCCACAAACTAAGTTCCGGGCAAAATCAGTCCTGCTTAACTTACTCTTCAGTAAATCCCAGCATCTGCCTGCATGCAGCTTGGCGATTTTATGAGAGAACTGATAAAGTATAGATGTTTTACATCGTGTAAATAAAAATATAAAACATGTATACCTAATCAGTTCTTTCAAACAAGATATCATCATAATTGGAAGGTTTCAATGCAGCTGAAAAAACAAAACAAGTGAAATCATGACTATATTTGTAGCGTATGTGTACGTTTATTTATAATACTGAGTTTCATTATTGGTATTCGCTATGATGGATGCACGGCCGTCGTCTGCTTCCCCTGGTAGAGTATCATCGGAGACGCAAGAGTTGTTGCTTCTTCAGATACGTTTGATAATATCTAACATTTACTATAACCCTTTTAAAAGTGTTTACAGCGTGCATAGCAATTTTACACTCATGTGAGTCTCCCACCCCCAATGGGAATGGGCAGCAAGCATCCCTCCTAAGGAACAAACAAAGGAGCCACCTCCTCATTGTGCACTACTGAGCCGCTGATTGTAAGTGATAGTAGATTTATTTCTTGGGTTTTTGGCCACCTAGTGTACAATATTTGCCTGCTGACTGTGATTGCTGCTTTACTGCTGTTTAATTTCGAAAAATCCGTGTTCGTAACAAATACTTTGCAAAGCACAGCTCTGATGCCGCAAGTTCTTGGCTATTAAAAAGTAAAAGTTATATCCACAAACTAAGTTCCGGGCAAAATCAGTCCTGCTTAACTTACTCTTCAGTAAATCCCAGCATCTGCCTGCATGCAGCTTGGCGATTTTATGAGAGAACTGATAAAGTATAGATGTTTTACATCGTGTAAATAAAAATATAAAACATGTATACCTAATCAGTTCTTTCAAACAAGATATCATCATAATTGGAAGGTTTCAATGCAGCTGAAAAAACAAAACAAGTGAAATCATGACTATATTTGTAGCGTATGTGTACGTTTATTTATAATACTGAGTTTCATTATTGGTATTCGCTATGATGGATGCACGGCCGTCGTCTGCTTCCCCTGGTAGAGTATCATCGGAGACGCAAGAGTTGTTGCTTCTTCAGATACGTTTGATAATATCTAACATTTACTATAACCCTTTTAAAAGTGTTTACAGCGTGCATAGCAATTTTACACTCATGTGAGTCTCCCACCCCCAATGGGAATGGGCAGCAAGCATCCCTCCTAAGGAACAAACAAAGGAGCCACCTCCTCATTGTGCACTACTGAGCCGCTGATTGTAAGTGATAGTAGATTTATTTCTTGGGTTTTTGGCCACCTAGTGTACAATATTTGCCTGCTGACTGTGATCGCTGCTTCACTGCTGTGTAATTTCGAAAAATCCGTGTTCGTAACAAATACTTTGCAAAGCACAGCTCTGATGCCGCAAGTTCTTGGCTATTAAAAAGTAAAAGTTATATCCACAAACTAAGTTCCGGGCAAAATCAGTCCTGCTTAACTTACTCTTCAGTAAATCCCAGCATCTGCCTGCATGCAGCTTGGCGATTTTATGAGAGAACTGATAACGTATAGATGTTTTACATCGTGTAAATAAAAATATAAAGACAAGCCTCATAGCTCAGTTGGTAGTAACTCTGCCTTCGGCGCTGTAGGCTGTGGGTTCGATTCCCACCCAGGACAAACATTTGTGTGATGAATATAGACGTTTGTTCTGTGTTTGGGTGTTGTATCATATAGTACGTATGTATTTACAAAAAAAAGTATTTATGTATTTTATCCGTAATCTAGTTCCCATATTACAAGCTATGCTTAGTTTGGGGCTAGATGGCGCTGTGTAAAATGAATGTCCTGTAATTACCTGTAATAAAACATGTATACCTAATCAGTTCTTTCAAACAAGATATCATCATAATTGGAAGGTTTCAATGCAGCTAAAAAAACAAAACAAGTGAAATCATGACTATATTTGTAGCGTATGTGTACGTTTATTTATAATACTGAGTTTCATTATTGGTATTCGCTATGATGGATGCACGGCCGTCGTCTGCTTCCCCTGGTAGAGTATCATCGGAGACGCGAGAGTTGTTGCTTCTTCAGATACGTTTGATAATATCTAACATTTACTATAACCTTTTTGAAAGTGTTTACAGCGTGCATTGCAATTTTACACTCATGTAAGTCTTAAGAGACTTGCATTAGAAACAAAATTCGTATGCGTAGAAAACATTCAAGTATATATTCTAGTATTACATATTTCGAGGGTTTATAGGGAAATATAGACAAGCGCAGCTCAGCATTGTGGAACTATTACGTATATCCGTGATGACTTATTAAAATCTCACCTCTTCGCTACAATCTTTGGGATAAGTACAACAAAGTTATGTATGCTATACCTGCGGGTCACCCGATGTATCGAGAATCGGTTGAGAAATGCGACCTATATAGGAGAACAACCGGACATCCGAACAAACATAAATAAAAATATCAGACAAAATATGCATAGTTCAGTTCTTTCAAACAAAATATTAGCATAATTAGAAGGTTTCAATGCAGCTGAAAAAACAAAACAAGTGAAATCATGACTACTTTTGGCTCGTACTGAAATCTTGTAATCAATCTCTCTTTATACTTCGCTAGGATAAGTTGCGTGTAAGTAAGATTGTTCTATGAGTCCAGCTCTGCTGCTGCAAACTTATCCTTACACCATGCATCTCATAAAACATTCTTTGCTGAGTGTGACGGTCTACCTGGATTCAAATTTCAACTAGCTGAATAGGTTCCTGTTGGATTGTTAAGCCCCTTTCTCAAGCTTAAAATATAATAAATATTATTATAATAACTTATTTTTCCCTATCTTTCATGCTTCTTTCGGCACCCAAACTTTCACGATTTGACAAACCCCTAAAACAATCCAGCAGCGCCTCACAAAACTTGTACTATTTTGTTAAATTTTCAATTATTAATTTAAAGATACAGAAGCTTAGAAGATACAGGCATGGCACAAGGCACCGACAAATGCTACGGTTTTTTTTTAATAATTTTTTTCTTCGTGATTTATAAATAAACCGAACCCATTATTGATGTAGGCATTTAAAATTTATATTTATTGTTTCATCCTAGTCAATCTATTTTATCTATTAAAAATTATTTATTTAAATATTTTTTATTTACTATTCGAAAACCAACGCTTTGCAAATCACGATATTTGTAGCAGGAAACTAATTACAGATTTTCATACATTAAACCTGCCAATGCACAAGCTGTATGCCTAAGTGCATTTTAAACCATTTATTCACGTGATTCTATAACTATTTTCTCCTACTTTATTTTACCTATATTCCACATCATATTTTTATATGGAAAGATAATTAGGATCTTCGTATTCCTACCAGAAGGAGAATTCAGAAAAAGCACGACCCCTCAGACAACCGTTTATGATCAGTCCTAATAAATGATCCTTAAGTTATTTCCATTACAAATGACATGATGTGTCACATGCTTGTATTCCGCTAAGAGGCGATGGGTTTGCAATCTGTCACATATTGAATACTAGTCACTTGCAAAAACGTGGGTATGTACCGAACGCAAGCTAGACGTGCCTCCAACTATCCCCTAGTAGGTGATCCAAATAAGATCCGCGCTCTGAATAGTGAACAGAAGTGAATCCACGAAGGAGAAAAAGTCTTCTATTAAGAAAAAAGAAAGAAAAACACGGGAGTGAACAAAAAGTGTTCCACGGTCACACCCATAGTACACCTGGGTATTTCACAGATATAATAAATTACCTATAGCACACCTGGTTGAACCACTGGCAAGAAAGGTAATAATCGACCCTCCGCTTCTACATCATTTTATAACCTCCCTATCCCAATCATCAAATATATTACCCATAGTACACCTGGTTGAACCACGGATAAGAATCTGGTTAGACCTCGGGTAAAAAGTGATAATCGACCTTCCGCTTCCACATCGTTTTAAATCCCCCATCCCGATCACAAAATAAATTACCCATAGTAAACTTCGGTGTTCCACGGACACAAATAATTACCTATAGGACACCTGGTTGAACCATGGTTCAACCAGGTCGATTATTTTCTTTATTTTCTTACCCATGGGTAAGAAAATAAAGAAAATAATCGACCCTCTGCTTGTACATCATTTTATATCCTCCCTATTCCGATCATCAAATAAATTACCCATAGTACACCTGGGTGTTCCACGGATACAAAGGATTACCTATAGTACACCTGGTTTAAGAACATAAATAATCGACCCTCCGCTTTAACATCATTTTATAACCTCCCTATCTCGATCATCAAATAAATTACCCATAGTACACCTGGGTGTTCCACGGATACAAAGAATTACCTATAGTACACCTGGTCGGACCACAGATAAAATATCTGGTTAGACCACGGGTAAGACAAGTGATAATCGACCCTCCGTTTCTACATCGATTTATAAACCCTATCCCTATTACCAAATAAATACCGTTCATTCCCAGAAGTCCCAACCTACTCAAGAAAGTCTCGTATAACCTCATCCTATTTACGACAACAAATTGTGTAGAATTACTCGTATTCTACACTAAGACCATAACAAACCAACTCTTACCATACCACTACCTGAACAGTTACTCATATTTATTATAAAAATACAGATCATTTTAGTCACACCATAAAATCCGATAATCCTGGTAACGGCGAACAAATTGTAACGGCCCCCCTACCTAACCTAACTATTCTAAAAATAGCCAAATTCTAGTCAAACGATAAACCAAAAAATCCTGAATACTGAACCCAAATTGTAACAACACAGGAAATCCAATAATCGTGGTCATCACGGCCTAAAATTGTAACGGCCTACCTACCTATCTACCTAAAAATGTATGCTATCTTTGCTTTGTACAAATTTTGATTACTAAGAATATTTTTGTTTCCAAGAATATTTTTTTTCCAGACTCAGAATATTGTCGCTTAAATTGACGTAGTAGTCCTACCTAGCTATTTGTTGGTTAGTTCGTTATGACCTACATTGGCACGTGAAACATCTAGCGATATAAGGACTCTACGTTGTGTATGTAGTAAACCTGATTCTTTGAAGGTATTACGAGATTTCTGGTGAACCTAACATCTTCCTAAGCATTGAATAACCGTAATGATTTTACCTATTTACTGTAAAAGTTACAATAGTATTTGATAAAATAAAATCTGAAATGTTAATAATAATAAGCGTTCTTGTCTTCCGTCTATAGTACACATTCTTTGGTTGAGAAAATTCTAACACCATCAATTTCGGCTGTTCCAGGCAATATACTCCAAATTTCTTATCTTGACGAGGCTCGAAATGCTTGGCATAGTGCTTGCCCTAATACCGATCCCCCAAAACACCTTTCGGCACAACGGCAGTGGGACGGGCCTCTGTGCGAGTTGACACGATCTATTACATACGTGCTCAACCTCCACAGATCGTGCTCGTCTCTTAGCTGTTTCAAAATGGGAATCAGGTCTTTGGCTGCAAGCACATCCATCCTACAATACCGGTACACTTATGGATCCTGTAACTTTCCGTATTGCCACTTGTCTTCGGTTGGGTGCAAGATGCTGCGCCTCTCACCAGTGCCGGTGCGGTGCGGCCGTAGATCAATTTGGTTTTCACGGACTTTCGTGCGCAAGGTCTGCCGGCAGGATTTCGCGCCACGCTAGTCTTAATGACATTATCCGTCGAGCGTTTACCAGTGTCAATGTGCCAGCCGTTCTTGAACCGAATGGTCTGTTACGTGATGATGGTAAGCGGCCCGACGGTATGACTCTTGTCCCTTGGGAAATGGGTAGGCCTTTGGTGTGGGACGCTACCTGCGTCGACACTCTAGCGCCATCTCATCTGCCTGGGACATCAGTTAGGGCTGGTGCGGCGGCTGATTCGGCCGAGGATCACAAAAGGCGCAAATATAGTGGTCTCGACAGAGCTTACCTATTTGAGCCTTTTGGGGTGGAGACCTTGGGTCCGTGGGGAGCCGGTGCCCTCCGGGTTTTCAAAAATATTGCGGGGCTTTTGATTGAGGCGACACGTGACCCAAGGGCTGGCTCTTATTTAGGCCAGCGAATTAGCATAGCTATTCAGCGTGGCAATGCAGCCAGTGTCTTGGGCACGCTTCCGTCTGGTACTGGTCTGGAACAGTTGAGTTACCTATAGGCCGTTTGTAACGGTCCTTAGGTAATCTGACTGATTCCTTTGTACTTAGTTAGTTTAATTTATTGAATTAATAATGATAATAATATACCTATTGCTAATGCGCAGCTATGCTTAGGGACCCCATCCAATTGTCCCTAACAGTGAATATCTGCCATCCCTTAGGACTTGACCAATTCTCCTCTGCGGTTTTTGGCTAGAATATGACATCTTTATTCTCGTTCATTTAAGAAGAGAACTCCCCTCCATTACTGAATCTATATTTTGTAATAGTAAACAATAGTTCTGTACCCATACATAAGACGGAGAGAGAATAAAATCCTTCGATTGTTTTATGTTGTACGAGGTGCATTCAATAAGTACCTATCCTCATCGCCAGAGGGCGCTGTAGTTTCAAAAGATTTTTACCACAGTGTAGCACATTCTTTTTTAATTCTTTTTTCAAATTTTCATTCCAATACCTTCATTTGTTTTAATTTGACAACTTATTGAAGCGAACATGTCGATTGGTTTTACAAAAATGGAAAAAGAGCAATATCGTTCGGTGATTCGATTCCTATTTTTGGAAGGGAAAACGCGCATCGAAATCAAAGAGCGCTTGGATGCTGTGTACTCTTCTCCATCGATGGCCACCGTCAAGAATTGGTTCAACGAGTTTGCACGTGGCCGTACGTCAGTTTTTGATGAACCACGTCCAGGTGCACCGAAAACAGCTGCTACGGAGGAAAACATTAAAAAAATCCATGATCTCGTATTGGCAGATCGCCGATTGAAGAATCGGGAGCTAGCTGAGACTGTAGCCATTTCAGAAGGAACGGTGCATCATATTCTTCACGAGGAACTCAGCATGAGAAAGCTGTCGGCGCGATGGGTGCCGCGTTTACTCACACCGGAAAACAAGCGCAACCGTGAGACCACATCGGAGACGTGTTTGGCGCTGTTTAAGCGGAATCCAGCGGAGTTTTTGCGTCGTTTTGTGACCATCGATGAAACCTGGATCCACTTGTACACACCAGAGACCAAGGAGCAATCAAAACAATGGATCCAGACCGGGGAACGTGCTCCAAAGAAGGCGAAAACTGTAAAATCGGCCGGAAAAGTTATGGCCACCGTTTTCTGGGATTCACAAGGTGTGATCTACATCGATTACCTCGAGAAGGGTAAAAAAATTACAGGACTTTACTATGCCAATTTATTGGGCCGATTCGACGCCGAATTAAAGAAAAACGACCCCATCTGGCGCAGAAAAAAGTGCTGTTTCACCGCGACAACGCACCGGTTCACACGTCTGCCGTTGCCATGGACAAATTGGTCGAATTACGCTACGAATTGCTGCCCCATCCACCGTATTCTCCAGATTTGGCCCCTTGTGACTTCTTTCTGTTTCCTAATCTGAAAAAATCACTCGCCGGGAATAGATATGGATAAAATGAGGAGGTCATCGCCGCCACGGAGGCCTATTTTGCAGAGTTTGACAAAAACTATTTTTCGGACGGGTTAAAAAAGTTGGAGCATCGCTGGGCTAAGTGTATCGAACTAAAAGGAGACTATGTTGAAAAATAAATTGCCACTATTCCAAAATTTTCGTTTACTTTTTGTAGGCTAAGTATTTATTGAATGACCCTCGTATCTCTATATTCATGACATTATGGCCTATGTATATCAAACAAACAAACGTTCGTTCTTGTACAGGTCATCTAGGTAGGTTCACTGCGGGACTCAATTCTACTAAATGAATAGTACAAAAGATACCCTATTATTTCTATTTTTCCAGAGGTTTCCGTTCCGTAACGGTTTAAGAGAGTAATCTCTACTAACTAAAAACTACTGTCTTTTATAATTTAGAAATGGAAGAACCTACAATGTTTATTTTATTATTTTGACCTAACATTAGCGTATCACTAGGACTTCCCTGCCATTTTGTTCATAAAAGAAACGTAATTTTATTAAATTAATATTGAACCGATAATTTACATTATTTTTGTGGATTACCTACCTAACATGATACCGCGTGAGATTGAGTACATTTTAGCAAGACTCAATAACCTAATGTTCAATCAGAAGGAAAGTTGATTCATTGAATTCTGTCTGAATGAACGGAAAACTTATATATTCCCAGGTCCTAGATAGAACTCCTAGATATATACTACCTAATGATCTAGTATGCTATTTTCTATTATTCCTAATAATCATACCTCCCTAACACTAACATAGTGATATTTTAGTTTCATCGTGGATTCAGGGTGCCTGTTGCCACGTGATCTAAAATATCTGAAGGACAGAAATCCCACAAACACACTCATGCTGGCCGACAGGGTCATCAGACCATTTAAAACAGGGGTGTCGCGTCACCGAGAGGATTGAGGCTCATGCTGCCCTTGATGAGTACCTTCCCTACGCCCTAGTTAAATTACAAAGCCGCAAGATAAAAACTAGGAAGCAAGCTTCCACATTTAAGTCTAATCGTGTAAGTGGGTCTAACACAGGACAGCAAAGTGCAATGCCATCCTTCTAAGCTTCAGAGGGGAACGAGATGGTTAATCTCGATTTGGCCTATCCTACAATAGATTGTCCCAGCTCAACCGGACGAAACGACCAGGAACCGGGACCCTATCAGACATATAAAAAGGGAATAAATACATATAATTAATTACCCTTGCCAAACAGATCAGATCACCATATCTATAAATTAAACGGAGCTTATACGTATAACACCGCTAGGTTTCAAGACCATATCGAAGGTAATATTTAGAATCCACTTTGCTTAGGTATAAGTAATAACTTATTATCTTAGCACTCTAGATAACAACTTCAATTTACACGCGAAAATATGATTTGAATTCTTATCTAAGTTTACTTGATCATCTCACGACAAGCACCAAAACATTATATCGCTATTTAAGTATAATCACTCATTACTCAGTAAGCTATTGTCTCTCCAAAACATGCTATCCAAGCCTGTGTTTTTAGCAGTTTAGTCGAGACCGCAGTCTCAATCTATAACTGAGGGCTTTTGTAACACGTTTACGAAAATACACAATAACTCTGAAATCCTAGATCTTTAAGCGCACTTTTCTGGAGTAAGCCTTCAGTAGCCCAGTTCTTAGCAGATAGTCGACCACATTAAAGGGTTCCTGTTCCAAACTGGGACTATGAAGGCAAAGCCCCGAAACTACACGGCAAATTTATAGCGATGCAATGAATTAGAACTGTCAAAAATAGCTACGTGATCCCACTGATGACTTCGTACCGACTGCCTCCGCTCTCGAGCCCGTCTGATGTCTTTTGTTTAGTTTGAATTCATTTTTCAAATAAATTGTTTTAATCGACTTGCCAGCTACATTCAACTGGTTTCAAGTACTTCCTCATTACAAGTTCTTTTGACCTGCTTGTTCAACTTTGGTTTCGTCTCTATCTATTTGCTGAATGAACTATAGTATAATATTTCCATTATAGTAATATTTGTGACTAATACGAACCCTGTTTCGTTACAGTACCAGATATCCGCGTTATCTAAATAAGAAGCAATAGTGCTTATGCAATCGTAACTTTGGTAGCCGTTGGCAGAAAACATGTTGAGCGCAGTCTTAACAAAAAAGATATAAATAAATTTTACAGGGCATTAATTTCACGCAGCGCCATCTAGCACCAAACTAAGCTTAGTTTGTAATATTCCCTTATTACTAGATTGTAGATAGAGTACTAAATATATATGTATAAGAAATCATTTTTATGGAGAACAACACTGCACCTTTTCTACATTTTCTTCCTTTACACTTCTTGCTTGAAAGTTGTTAAACCCCTATACATTTACGATTTGAGTATCAACGAAATAAACGTTTACTGACTGTTTAACGATATTTACAACGGGAAATTACCAGATTTAAAACGCTCAAAAGTCTAAAAAGAATAGTGAAAGTGGAAAGCATCGGTTATTGCATGGTTATAAGGGCTCGCGAGGTCTACTGTTCTCACAGAACCACTAGTATATTTATTATTCCATTTATACATATATTTGGAGACCTATGATATATTTTTTAAAAATTTATTGACCATTTTGCATAGTATTGATCACTTCGCTTTGATAAAATATTTGAACATCTTTGAATATATTTATAATTTTGCTACAAAACACTAGTGGAAAGTGATCCCTGGACATTATAATCGTAATTTTTTTAACGCATTAACATTTCCTGACTTATTACTTATTCGTAGTTTATGAGCCACTGCCATTGGCTTCTGTTTAGTAAATCCCAGCATCTGCCTGCATGCAGCTTGGCGATTTAATGATAGAACAGATCACGTATAGATGTTTTATATCGTGTAAATAAAAATATAAGACATGTATACCTAATCAGTTCTTTCAAACAAGATATCAGCATAATTGGAAGGTTTCAATGCAGCTGAAAAAACAAAACAAGTGAAATCATGACTATATTTTTAGCGTATGTGTACGTTTATTTATAATACTGAGTTTCATTATTGGTATTCGCTATGATGGATGCACGGCCGTCGTCTGCTTCCCCTGGTAGAGTATCATCGGAGACGCAAGAGTTGTTGCTTCTTCAGATACGTTTGATAATATCTAACATTTACTATAACCCTTTTAAAAGTGTTTACAGCGTGCATTGCAATTTTACACTCATGTGAGTCTGAAGAGACTTGCATTAGAAACAAAATTCGTATGCGTAGAAAACATTCAAGTATATTTTCTAGTATTACATATTTCGAGGGTTTATAGGGAAATATAGACAAGCGCAGCTCAGCATTGTGGAACTATTACGTATATCCGTGATGACTTATTAAAATCTCACCTCTTCGCTACAATCTTTGGGATAAGTACAACAAACTTATCTTTGGGATAAGTACAACTATACCTGCGGGTCACCCGATGTATCGAGAATCGGTTTTGAGAAATGCGACCTATATAGGAGAACAACCGGACATCCGAACATACATAAATAAAAATATCAGACAAAATATGCATAGTTCAGTTCTTTCAAACAAAATATTAGCATAATTAGAAGGTTTCAATGCAGCTGAAAAAACAAAACAAGTGAAATCATGACTACTTCTGGCTCGTACTGAAATTTTGTAATCTATCTCTCTTTATACTTCGCTAGGATAGGGGGAATAAATGTCAGATTGTGTTTATTGGGACAAGAGAGGGTTTCAAAAGTTATCTTTCTCTATCTGGAGATACGATTCGAAATTGAAATATTATGGTGAGGATGCTGATGCTGGTTTAATGATAACACAAGTTGATGGCGCTGTATTCAGTGACACGTTGAAAATTGATGGTGTTTGGTCAACCAGCGGCACTGATGGAACCGAGTCGAGTTGTGCAGTAGATGTCAATGTCACCGGGACGAGTTGAACAGTGGATCTCGATGGCACCGGGTCGAGTGGCACAGGTACGTTTTGGGGTATACCTGTCGTTTCAGTCGCGACAAAATCTGTTTCACTAGTTTTCACTTACGCTAGATGAGATAGGTACAGCTTCAACGTATAGTAGGTAATATCATTAAATACTCGTGTGTCACTAAGAAAGAGCATGGTAGGATCTGGAATGAGCTGGAATACCTCAAATAGTCCTTTATAGTAAACCATTTTGATTTGAATATCAACAGGAAATAGGGCGGTGGCGGATTCAATAGCTTTTGTCTTGGCAACGGCCCTATGGGCCGCTTTCTATTTATAATTGTAGAATTGCCAAAGTAATGAATTGCTGTAATTTAACTGTTAACTGTCCAGACCGAATGCTAAAAACAGTCGAAGGTGTAACAAACTACATCATCTTAACATCCTGAATGGCTTAAATGAAAAATTAAGTTAATAACAAATAAGGCAATTGTTTCTGAAATTGCACAAATATCACACAATCGCAATTTGCAGAAAAGCATCTTATCACAAATATAAACCTTCGCCACGAGTGACTAATATCATAACTGATGCTATATTATGCTACCAAATAATAAAACATTTCGTCGAAATTTAGAATTTCGTCATTTTTTTCTATAAATTCGCACCAGCAAGAGTGCACAAGTCACCAAATAGATTATTATTATTATAATTATGTTAAACTGTGTCTTATTATAGTACAAACCAAATATACCATGTGAGCTATTGCTTTTTATGTTTGGGGTAGGTTAGGTAAGGTAAGGTTAGGTCCCCTTCAGGGGGTCCTTCTCATCTGTTTCCGAACTAACCTTACGTTGACGTTAAAAACTTTTGGTGACAATTAGCAGGGTCGAGCTAGGCTCCCTCGCGTTGTTGCCAACTGTTGTGGGTTTGTTAGTTGTTGCCAACTGTTGTGGGTTGGCGTGAATAATTAGCACGGTCGAGCTAGGCTCCTGTGCGTTGTTCCGCCTTCCCATATCAGGATGGACGAGCGGCCTGTCGTAAGCGGGGGAGGGTCACCCCCCCCCTGTCGTCGAGAAGCTGCTGAAGCCGGTACGTCTTGCGTGGAGACATCGCAGACTCCGCATTATGCGTCGCAGGCTGCGAAGCCCATACGCGGGGCGAACGGGCGCTTCATAAAAGGCCCTTCTCAGGGCCAAACAACAATCGGCCCTTCTCAGGGCCACCCAACCGGCCCTTCTCAGGGCCCCCCAACAGGCTCTTCTCGGGGCCAGACGTCGGAGGAATCTGGCTCCGAAATGGAGGGAAGCCGGAAGCGGCCGTCCTCCTCGCTCTTCGTGCCCGGGGGATTCGACTCGGACACTGAGACCGAGGGGACGTTGGCCGCCAAGGTTAACACTGCCAGGAGAGGCAGAGGGAGTACCGCGAGGGCGGCAGCAAGGGAGGTTTTCCTCAAGCCACGGCCAGTGGATGAGGAACTCGACGAGGTCCTGCAGAGCAGGAGATATGGGAAGGGGCGTCCCGCTGTCGTCTCCGGCCTTGTGACTGACACCGGCAGTGATACCGATGTCACCGCAAGGTCCGGGGACCCCAGTGAGTTCAACGCCCAGGAGATGAGGGCGTTTGCGGGCGAGAGGATCGCCTGCATTATGGAGGTTGCTCGGAAGTCGGGCAACCTAAAGGGCGAGTTCGTCGCCCGACTAAAGCGGTCCGCCTCCGACTTGCGTGAGGTCGTGACAGCCCTCGCGGGCAGGACTGAGGTGGAGGAGACGCGCCACTTGAGGGCGGACAATGGCCGCCTACGCCTGGAGGTTGAATCCCTCCGGGCGGAAGTGAAGGCGCTGCGTCGCGGCTTCTCCGAGGCAAAGTCGGAGGCTGCTGCTGCTGCCACTGCTGCTGCCACTGCTGCCGCAGCTGGGCCGCAGGTGGCCGCCCCCACAGTCATGCAGGGGGCAGGGGAGTTGGTTGAGGAGCTAAAGCGCTCCTTGACCCATACGTTCGGGCAGATGCTGAACGCCCGACTCGCGGGGATTGAGGAGCGTCTCCTGCCGGCCTCGGTGGTTCGGCCACCACTGAGGGCGGATGCCGTTAGGGCGGCAGTGGCTTCCGCGCCACCAAAGGCGACGCCACAGCCGGCTCGCAACCCTGCCCCCAAAGCGGGGAGGAATGCGGCGCCGGTGGCTGGACCCTCAGGGAAGCCTGCCCCCGCCGCCGCTTCCCAGGGGAAGACCTGGGCAGCGGCGGTGGGTGGAGGAAGGGGCAGGAGTGGAAAAGGGGGCGACTTACAGCGCCATCCTTCAGAAGGCGCAGGAGCGCATCGATCTCCAGGAGTTGGGGATCGATGAGCTCCGCTTCCGCCAGACGGCCACGGGAGCCAGGATGCTGGAGATTCCTGGTTCCCAAAACGGCGAGAAGGCGGACAGGCTCGCGGAAAAGCTCCGCGACGTCCCTGTCCGAGGTGGCGACAATCACCAGGCCCGTCAAATCTACCGACGTCCGAATTACGGGCCTGGATGACTCGGCCACCAAGGAGAGAGTGGCCGCAGCGGTGGCTAGGGTTGGGGGCTGTGAAGCGCGGCTCGTAAAGGTCGGGGAAATGCATCCCGGCCTCGGCGGTGCGGGCTCCACCCTGGTGTCCTGCCCGATTTCAGCGGCCAAAGCGCTGCTGGAAAAGGGTAGACTGTTGGTCGGGTGGAGCTCGGCGCGAGTGGTGGCCCTAGGGGAACGCCCCATGCGCTGTTTCAAGTGCATGGGGCTGGGGCATACACGCCCCCAGTGCCCTTCCACGTCCGACAGGGGTGACCTGTGCTTCCGGTGTGGAAACACAGGTCACAAGGCGGCCACCTGCGGGCGGGCCGACCCCCACTGCGCTATATGCGCAGAGTCGGGGAGGCCGGCCGGGCACACAATGGGGACGCGAAGTTGCGTTCCCCCCAAGACGAAGGGGAGAACCGCTGGGGTCCGGACCACCCCAGTGACTCCACTGGTCGCTCCCGTCACGGGAGCGAGCCAAGCGACTTGCGAGGAGGTTGAGATGGCTGACTAATATGGATCAAGTCGGCCAACTCAACCTCCTACAGACGAACCTAAACCACTGCGCCAGGGCTCAAGATCTGCTTATGCAGTCCCTGGCGCAGTGGAACGTCGACTTGGCGGTCGCTGCGGAGCCGTACTTTGTCCCCTCTCAGCATGCGTGCTGGGCTGGGGACCTGGACGACTCCGTGGCCATCGTGGGAAGGGCGCATGGCGGTCCCCCCCTCTCGGTAGTAGAGAGAGGTGCGGGGTACGTGGTGGCCAAGTGGGGGGAGTATGCGGCAGTTGGCGCATACTTCTCCCCCAACAGAACCGCTGCGGAGCTGGAGGTCTTTATGGACCTCCTAGCCGCGGCGGTTAGAAGGCAGGTGCCACGTCAGGTCCTCTTTATGGGGGACCTGAACGCCAAGGCCCGGGACTGGGGCAACCCCTCTACCGACACTCGTGGGGAGATTGTCAGGGAGTGGGGGGTTGCCACGGGACTGACCCTCTTGAATAGAGGGTCGGCCCACACGTGCGTGCGACAGCGAGGGGGGTCCGTGGTGGACGTATCGTTCGCCACCCCCGCTGTCGCAGCACGTGTCCAGTCTTGGAGGGTGATGTCGGAGGTGGAGACTCTCTCGGACCATAAATACATATGGTTCGAGATCTCCTCCACCTCCGACATCCAAGGGGGGCAAGTGGCGCGAGCGGACTTCCCGCGCTGGACGATCTCTCGCCTCGACGCCGAGGTGGCGTCCGAGGCGGCGATCGTCCAGTCGTGGTTCGCCGCGCCCACACACCCGGAGGCGGAAGTCGCAGCGAGCCGCTTCCGGGAAGCGGTGACCGCGGTGTGCGACGCCGCCATGCCGAGGTGCAGACGCCTCCCGGGCCGCCGGGAGGTCTATTGGTGGAGCTCGGAGATAGCGGATCTCCGAGCCGCCTGCTCGGCGGCGCGCCGCTCCTACGCTCACCGTAGGAGGCGGCGCCACGGGCGGACCGACGGCGAGCTGTCAGCCGAGGAGCTGACAGCCGAGGAGCAGCTGTACAGCTCCTACCGCGAGGCGAAGCGGGAGCTGCAGCTGGCCATCGGTCGGGCCAAGGAGCGGTCCTGGCGCGAGGCCCTGGAGGGCCTCGATAGGGATCCGTGGGGGCGCCCGTATAGAGAGGCCCGGAAGAAATTCCGGGGCCAGGCACCCCCGGTTGCGGAGTCCCTGGAGCCGGAGATCCTGGGTGGGGTGTTGGAGGGGCTTTTCCCCGCCATCGACCCCCACCACACCCCGCCCGCGATGGCGGCGCCCTCCTCGCCGGTCGAGGAGGTGGACCCGGACTCCATCCCACCTGTCTCAGAGGTGGAGATGGAGTTGGCCGTCGGCCGCTTGAGCGGCAAACGGACGGCGCCGGGTCCGGACGGGATCCCGAAGAGGGTCCTGAGGATCGCCCTCAGGGAGATGGGCGATCGGCTTCGGGAGCTGTTCGACGTGTGCATCACGTCCGGACGGTTCCCGAAGCTGTGGAAGGACGGCCGGCTGTGCCTGTTGCGGAAGGAGGGTCGTGCCGCAGACTCGCCTTCCGCATACAGGCCAATAGTGCTGCTCGACGACGCGGGGAAGCTGCTGGAAAGAGTGGTGGCTTCCCGCGTCGTCCGGCACCTAGGCGGCACTGGGCCTCAGTTGTCGGAGGCCCAGTTTGGGTTCAGAGCGAGGCGGTCAACGATCGACGCCTTGCTCTGGCTCAAGGGGTGGACGCAGGAGGCGGTCCGGGAGGGGGATAAGGCGTTGGCTGTCTCGCTGGACATTGCCAACGCCTTCAACAGTCTGCCGCACGGAACAATACAGGAGGCGCTCCGTTACCACGGGGTGCCCCTGTATCTGCGGAGGCTGTTGGCGGACTACCTCCAGGACCGCGAAGTCCTGGTGGAGGGACGCGACGGTCTGAGACGCCGTCGCGTCGTCCGCGGGGTTCCGCAGGGGTCGGTGCTGGGACCGCTCCTGTGGAACATCGGCTACGACTGGGTCCTCCGTGGCACGCTGCCCGCAAACATGCGGGTTGCGTGCTACGCGGACGACACCCTGGTCGTAGTCAGGGGGAGGGACCTGAGGGAGACGGTGCGGTTGGCCGAGGTGGGCACGGCCCACGTGATCGACCGCATCCGCTCCCTCGGGCTGGGAGTGGCCCTCTCCAAGACCGAGGCCCTGTTGTTCCACGGGCCTCGGGGGGGACCCCCGCCAGGGACCAGAGTGGTCCTGGACGGAGTCCCGGTCCGGGTTGGGACCCAGATGAAATATCTGGGTCTCATCCTGGACGGACGGTGGACTTTCAGGGCCCACTTTACCCAGCTGGCCCCGAGAGTCCTTGGAGCCGCCGCCGCACTGGGGAGGCTGCTGCCCAACGTGGGCGGCCCGAGCGCCACGTGTCGCCGTCTATACTCCGGAGTGATCCGGAGTATGGCCACCTACGGGGCACCGGTCTGGGTGGACGCCCTCGGTCGCGCGAACATGACCCTGCTGCGACAACCGCAGCGGGTCATTGCGACGAGGGTGATCCGCGGATACCGAACGGTGTCCTGGACGGCAGCATGCGTGCTGGCCGGCGATCCCCCCTGGGCTCTCCAAGCGGAGATCCTCGCCGAAGTGTACCACTTCGTGGCGGCGAGGAGATCCGACGGGGAGCACCTGGAGTGGGATCGGGTGGAGGGCCTACGGCGACAGGCGCGGGCCGCCATGTTGAGGCGGTGGGCGAAGGACCTGGCTCCACCGGTCCCTGGTCAGTGGACGGTGGAGGCCATTCGCCCGGTCCTCCGTGACTGGGTGCGGCGGCGATTCGGGTCGCTGACGTTCCGACTGGTGCAGGTGCTTTCCGGACATGGATGTTTCGGAAAGTACCTGCACCAGATCGCGAGACGGGAGGCGACCCCGGCCTGCCACGAATGTGGTGCGCCGGAGGATACGGCGCACCACACGCTGGAGGTGTGTGCCGCGTGGGGTCCCATGCGACACACACTTTCAGCCACCCTGGGAGGGGACCTCTCGCTGCCGAGCGTGGTCAACGCCATGCTCGACGGCGACTGGGAGTGGCAGGCGATGGTCTCCTTCTGCGAACAGGTGATGTCGCAGAAGGAGGCCGCGGAGAGGGTCAGAGAGGACGATGCCCGCTCTGACCCGATCCGCCGGAGGCGAAGGGGGGGTAGGAGGGGGCGGTTTGCCCGCCTTCTTCGACTTCCCCTGTAGTGGAGCCACCTGGTGGAGAGTCGGGGGACTCTCCGCCGGCTTGCACGGCTCCACTCGTCTGAGGGGTGGTCCTGGTGAGCAGTGACCATCCCTCCTTGGCCGGGGCCTGGACACGGGTTCCAGGCCAACCGCCGGGGCCAGATGGTGAATGCTAACGCGACCCCATCTCGGCCCCACGAAGGCGGGCGACTGCTCATAGTGGGTTTTTAGTGGGTTCGAGTCCCACATACCCCCTTCCACCACCCCCATGGTGGAAGGGAAATGCGAGGGCATTTTCCCACTTAAACTTTTGGTGACAATTAGCAGGGTCGAGCTAGGCTCCCTCGCGTTGTTGCCAACTGTTGTGGGTGGATAAATATGTCGTTGCCGGAGCGCAATAAGATAGGTAGGTTTCAAAAGGGCCCTTCTAAGGGCCAAACAATCGGCCCTTCTGAGGGCCAAACAACAATCGGCCCTTCTCAGGGCCACTCCATCGGCCCTTCTGAGGGCCACCCAACCGGCCCTTCTCAGGGCCCCCCAAAAGGCTCTTCTCAGGGCCAGACGACGTCGTCGGAGGAATACGACTCCGAAATGGAGGGAAGCCGGAAGCGGCCGTCCTCCTCGCTCTTCGTGCCCGGGGGATTTGACTCGGACACTGAGACCGAGGGGACCGTCGCTGCCAAGGTGAACTCGTCCAGAAGAGGGAAGGGGAAGACTGCTAAGGCAGGCCCGTCCAGGACTGAGTTCCTGAGGCCTTCTCCGCTGCCGTCGGTACTAGCTGACGACGGGGAGCTTGATGTGGTCCTGCGAACTAGGCGATTTAAGAAAGGGCCGGTCGCTGCCATCGCCGATCTCGCGACTGACACCGGGAGTGATTCTGATCTCTCCGCGATGGTCGGCGATCTCAGCGCACTGAATGCCCAAGAACTGAGGGCGCAGGCGGGCGAAAAGCTCGCTTGCATTTTAGAGGTTGCCAAAAAGTCTGGTAACCTCAAGGGCGAGTTTGTCGGCCGCCTGAAGAGGTCTGCTTCGACTATTAAGGATGTAGTCGAGGCTCTGGCGAGCAGGAGCGAGGCTGAGGAGACGCGAAGGCTAAGAGCGGAGAACAGCCGCCTGCGTCTAGAGGTCGAGTCCTGCAAGGCGGAAGTGAAGGCACTGCGTCGCGGCTTCTCTGAAGCAAGGACGGAGGCGGCTACCACTGCCGCCGCTGCTGCTGCCGCCACTGGGAATCAGGCTCCACTGGCCACAGTGATGAGGGACGAATTTGCGGAGGAGTTGAAGAGCTCCTTGATCAACACGTTCGGACAAATGTTGAATGCCCGACTCGCGGGGATTGAGGAGCGTCTCCTGCCGGCCCCGGTGGTTCGGCCACCACTGAGGGCGGATGCCGTTAGGGCGGCAGTGGCTTCCGCGCTACCAAAGGCTCGCAACCCTGCCCCCAAAGCGGGGAGGAATGCGGCGCCGGTGGCTGGACCCTCAGGGATGCCTGCCCCCGCCGCCGCTTCCCAGGGAAAGACCTGGGCAGCGGCGGTGGGTGGAGGAAGGGGCAGGGGTGGAACCTCCTCCACCACTCCCCCGAAGACTGCTGCCCCTCCCACAGTGGCACCGGTGGCTGGCCCCTCCAGAGTGACTGCCGCCGCCGCCGCTCCTGCCCAGGAAGAGACCTGGGCAACGGTGGCAAGAAAAGGAAGGAGAGGGGCCAGGGGGAAGAAATCCACTGCTCCTCCTGCCTCTGCCCCATTGACTGGCGCGAGGCCGAAGCCGGTGGCCCCCCCGAAGCCTAAGGTGGCGCTGAGGACCCCGAAGTCCGCGGCTGTGGTGCTGCTGTTGCAGCCTGAGGCCGCGGAAAAGGGGGCGACTTACAGCGCCATCCTTCAGAAGGCGCAGGAGCACATCGATCTCAAAGAGTTGGGGATCGATGAGCTCCGCTTCCGCCAGACGGCCACGGGAGCCAGGATGTTGGAGATACCTGGTTCCCAAAACGGCGAGAAGGCGGACAGGCTCGCGGAGAAGCTCCGCGACGTCCTGTCCGAGGTGGCGACAATCACCAGGCCCGTCAAATCCACCGACGTCCGGATTACGGGCCTGGATGACTCGGCCACCAAGGAGATAGTGGCCGCAGCGGTGGCTAGGGTGGGGGGCTGTGAAGCGCGGCTCGTTAAGGTCGGGGAATTGCAACCCGGCCTCGGCGGTGCGGGCTCCACCCTGGTGTCCTGCCCGATTTCAGCGGCCAAAGCGCTGCTGACAAAGGGTAGGCTGTTGGTCGGGTGGAGCTCGGCGCGAGTGGTGGCCCTAGGGGAACGCCCCATGCGCTGCTTCAAGTGCATGGGGCTGGGGCACACTCGTCCTCAGTGCCCCTCGTCAGCCGATAGGACGAACCTGTGCTTCCGGTGCGGAGGCACAGGTCACCGGGCGGCCACGTGCGGAAGGAGCGAACCCCGCTGCGCAATCTGCGCAGACTCGGGGCGCCCTTCCGGGCACGTAATGGGGGGACGCAGTTGCGAACCCCCAAAGACTAAGGGAAAGGCCCCCGGGACCAGGGCCACCCCGGCTACCTGTCAGGCCGCCCCAGAGGAAGTCGCAGCCCCGGAGGTGGAGGAGGTGATGTCTGAATAATGTATCAAGCCAGACATCACTTCCTCCAGACGAACCTCAACCACTGCGCTGGGGCCCAGGACCTGTTCGTTCAGTCCCTGGCGCAGTGGAAGTGGTCCTCAGGATTGCCCTGAAGGAGTTGGGGGAACAGCTTCGGGAGCTGATGGACGCGTGCCTTGCGTCTGGACGGTTCCCGAAGCCGTGGAAGGACGGGCGGTTGTGCCTGTTGCGGAAGGAGGGTCGAGACGTTGACTCGCCCTCTGCATACAGGCCAATCGTGCTGCTGGATTTTTTTTTTTTTTTTTTTTATATATATATTTAGTGCATATTAATTTAGTATATGCTCTAAAACTATATTACAATCTAGCCTATGTAGGCTAATGAGTAATTTTATGCTAACTTAGTTTTATAAAATTAATTATTTTAAAGAATGTGTCCAATGTCACGTTTCTTACAGTTTCTATTTAAGGGGAGACACTGCGTTATTGTGTTCTTTGAAGTAGCACTTTCACTTACACTGACACTACTTTATACTATTTAACACTACACTAACTCAAAAGGTTTAGTTCTTTTCAGTCTTCTCACTGTTTTTGTGTTGTCTAGCAGCTGGATTGCCTCAAGGTTCACATGTTTATGAAGTCTTTGTTCATGAGCTTCTGCATGTTTTTTTATAACTTTATCAACGAACTCTATGTTAAGGTCCCTGTGGAGGTCGTCGTTCCTGATGTACCAAGGTGCATTCACTATATCCCTGAGTACCTTATTTTGAAAGCGTTGGATTATTTTGATGTTACTTTTTTTGGTACAGCCCCACAGCTGAATACCATAAGTCCATACTGGCTTCAGGACTGCTTTATACAACAGAATTTTGTTGTGTGTTGACAATGTTGACTGCCTTCCTAGGAGCCAGTACATTCTATTGTATCTAATATCTAACTCTTCCTTTTTCTTCTTGACGTGAGCTTTCCAGCGTAGCTTTGCGTCAAGAGTCATGCCTAGGTACTTCGCAGTGTTTTCATACGGTATAGGCTCATTGTTGATATATATAGGGAAATACTGATCTTTTTTATTTGTGAAGTTAATGTGCACCGATTTTGAATCATTAAGTTTGATTCGCCATTTTTTCGTCCAGTCCCAAATTTTGTTGACTGCATCTTGAGCCTTTTCTGCAGCGTCTGCATGTGTTTTTCCAACAGCCATTATAGCTGTATCGTCAGCAAACGTCGCAAGGGTATTATTTTCTAGATGAGGGATGTCGCTGGTGTATAATAGGTACAGGACCGGACCCAAAACACTTCCTTGCGGCACTCCGGCTTTAATTTTCTTGATTTCTGAGTAGGCATCTTCTTGCCTTACTCTAAAGACTCTATCCGTCAAATATGATTGCAGAATATCGGCGAATGGTTTGGGTAGAAGTTTTCTTAGTTTTTGTATAATACCTTCGTGCCATACCTTATCAAATGCTTGGGCTACGTCTAAGAAAATTGTAGAACAAACATTTTTGTTTTCAATGGCGTTCTCAATTACATTAGTAATTCTATGGACTTGGTCTATAGTCGAGTGCTTTTCCCTGAAGCCAAATTGGTGGTCTGGAATAATCGCTCTTGTTTCTATGATCGGTTTAAGTCTTTTAAGCAGTAGCTTTTCGAAAAGTTTGGATACGATAGGTAAGAGTGAGATTGGCCTATATGATTTGACATCATTTGATGGTTTCCCTGGTTTCGCTATCATAATCACTTCAGCTACTTTCCATAAGTCGGGCACATATTTTAGCCTTAAAGCCGCGTTAATAAGGTTAGTCAGTTTGACCAGGGCTTTTCTAGGGAGGTTATGTAATATTTCACCCGGAATTAGATCAAATCCAGGAGACTTTCTTGGATTGATGTTTCTCTTGATTTCTTGAAAAACTTCTCTTGGCGAAACGTGTTTGATACATATTTCACCTAGTTCTTCTTCTATTTTACTGATGTCTTCTGTTTGGGTTTGACCTTCATTTGGTTGAAATATCGTTTCCAAGTGATCTGCAAACACTTTTGCCTTTTCTTCATTACTTACGGCCCATTTCATGTTTCCATTGATCATTGATCCCAATGGTGGGATCTGTGCCATTGGTCGTTTCATATTTTTGGTAGCTTTCCAAAGTGAGTAATTTGTACTTTTTTCAGCAGTCAACTTTCCAATGTAGGTATTGGTTAAGGTATCATTAAAGTGTTGTATTATCTTTTTTAGTTTTTTTGTCAAATTATTCAGCTTAGTTTTGTCTTGTGGGCATCTGGATTGATGCCATTGCTGCCTCTGTTTCCTTTTCTCATGTAAGAGTTCCAAAATCTCTTTTGGATAATGGTTTCTGGCAATCCGGCTTCTCAAATAAGGTGTATTTTTCCAGGCAGTCTGCTGTATTAGAGTTACAAAATGCTCAACTTCGGCATTCAACTGTTCCGGAGTCTTAAGTGGTACTCTTAGATTTAAGTTATCGTCTAGTTCTAATTTAAAACTCTCCCAATCAGTGTGTTTATTTACTAGGGTCAGAGTGTTTTCCTTAAATAATACTTTGTTTCTTATTTCTAGGTAGATTGCAGAGTGGTCCGAGCTCATATCATAACTCTGCTTTGTACTAAGATAATTGGCTGATAGATTTCTATGTATAAAAAAGTCAATCAGGTCCGGTTTTTTTTGTGGGTCGGTGGGCCAGTACGTTGGTGACCTTGTCGATGATACCTCGCATTTGAGTTCTTTTATGGCATTCATCAGTTCTTTTCCCTTGGTATTCGTTAAGCGGGAGCCCCAATGCGTGTTTTTAGCATTAAAGTCACCTCCTAATATGAACCTTTCCCCAAGTGATTGTAACAAGCTTAGGTAGGATTCTTTTTTTATATTGTACCTCGGTGGGCAGTATATACCAGCCACAGTCACAGGATACCTCTCTGTATAGATGCATACAGCTACAGATTGTATATCTGGCTGTTCATGTTTCTTTACTTCATGATGCTTTATGTGTTCTCTAACAATTACAGCACTTCCGCCTTTGGCTTTGTTATCTGGATGAATTGCGTAGTATACTTTGTAGCCTTTGAACTTTGCATAGGATTGTTTTGTAAAGTGTGTTTCTGATATGAGGCACACATCTACATTTTCCGTATCAAGAACTACTTGTAGCTCATTTTGATGATTTTGAAGCCCGTTACAGTTCCAGGCCATGATTTTTATTGAGTTAATCATTTTTTAGTCCTTGCAATAGCTAATTTGGCGCTATTTTCTATTTTCTTAAGACGCTCATCAAATAATGTCATAAACTTGAGTATTTCATCTAACTTATTGTTGTCAGAGCTTTTGGCAGGTTTACTGTACTGAACAGTTGGGCTAGTTCCGGATGCAGCTATTTGAGCATAAGAAACGTTTTTTGTCTTACTTTGTGGGTTAGGCGTAGCTCTCGGCCCACGAGTCTGTTGTTGAGTAGATGTCGTCTTAACCGTTGTTGCCTGCTGCTGGCGCACGATTGTTGGTTTTTTGTTGGTGTTATTACGCATCTTTTGCATTTCTTTAGCTATCATGCATCCCCTGTAATTAGCCGGATGTGGCTCTCCGCAGTGTACGCATTTTGGTTTCTGTTCTGCGGGTTTGGTGCAGTCTTTGGTAAGGTGTTTGCCTGTGCATTTTACACATCTAGGTTCTTTGGCGCAATACTTATGTGTATGTCCGTAGACTTGACACCTCTTGCACTGCGGGATAAGTTTTGTGGATCGCAGGGGTTGAATGTCAACAACGCATCCCAGTATGTGCTTAATTGCATAAACTTTGCTGATTTCTTCAGCGTTGCTGAAGGTTAGGATAAACAAGTTGAGAGGCTCCTTTGTCTTCCAACTCAGCTTGTTCACTGCTTCTTTAACCTGGAATCCTTGTTTTATAAGGTCTTCAACTATTCTCTCTGGTTGGCAGGAAGATGGCAACTTCTTAGCTACAACTCTAATCGGTCTATCTTGCTTGTTTTCATATGAATGCCAAAGGCAGTTGTTTTCCGACAGCGACTTGGTAATAGATCTATACGCTTCATCGTTGTAGGCGTTTATTTTAATGCTATCACCGTTAAGGGTTTTAGTGGCGAAGGAGCCTGCAGGCTGGCTCATCGTCAAGGAGTCATAAAAATGTTGATAATTGTTCACGCCATCCACGATGATGGGGGGTGGCCGAGGAACCTTTTTTGTTTTTTCGGTGGTAGAAGCTGCTTTCTCTTCTTGGGGCGAGAGTGTAGGTGACGTGTTCAATTTTCTTTTTTTCCTTGACTTCGTTCTGATCCACTCTGTTTCTCTGGCTAATTCTTCTTCATCTGTAGCGTATTCAGTACGTTCCGTTGGAGTTTCCGTGTAAGATTTTGATGGAATTGGTTGGGGTTCTACTGCGCATTTTAATTGCTGCTGCAGGATATTAATTTGACTCTTCAAGTCCGCTACAAGGCTCTGAAGTTTTATTCTTTCTTGCTTTTCTTCTAGCCATTGCTGGTATTCTGATTCGTAGCGCTCAGATATTTTTTTATGTTCTTGGAACAGAAAATGTTCGGTTTCTGTTACAAGTTTGACTTGAGTTTTTTTTGTAGACATTGTTGCGGCAAGTATGTTATCGCCTTAACAAGTTAGTCTGATATCGACATAGATGCCTACACGCGATGAGTAATGTAGGTCATCACCGCGGTCAGCCATTTGTCGACGGCAGGTTTGTTGTGATGCCGTCAGCACTTTGCAAAACTGTCGGAGCGCGATTACGCGGCCGCGAGTAGTCTCAGCGAAAATCGAATGATGTGCTGCTGGATGACACGGGAAAGATGCTGGAAAGGGTGCTGGCTTCCCGTGTCATACAGCACCTGGAGGGAACTGGGCCTGACCTCTCGCAGGCCCAGTATGGGTTCAGAGCGGGGCGGTCTACGATAGACGCCCTGCTCTGGTTAAAAGAGTGGACCCAGGAGGCGGTCCGGGAGGGAGGAAAGGCGTTGGCCGTCTCTCTTGACATAGCCAACGCCTTCAACAGCCTGCCGCACTCGACGATACAGGAGGCGCTCCGCTATCACGGGGTGCCTCTGTATCTGCGGAGGCTGTTGGCGGACTACCTCCAGGACCGCGAGGTCCTGGTGGAAGGGCGCGACGGGCTGAGGCACCGTCGCGTCGTCCGCGGTGTTCCACAGGGGTCGGTACTGGGACCGCTCTTGTGGAACATTGGCTACGACTGGGTGCTGCGTGGCACGCTTCCCGCCAATATGCGGGTGGCGTGCTATGCGGACGATACCCTGGTCGTGGCCAAGGGGAGGGACCTTGGGGAGGCGGTGCGGCTGGCTGCGTTGGGGACAACCCTCGTGGTCGACCGCATCCGCTCCCTGGGACTGGAGGTCGCCCTCTCCAAGACCGAGGCCCTGTTGTTTCATGGGCCTCGGGGGGACCCCCTCCAGGAACGCGTGTAGTTCTGGACGGGGTCTCGATCCGGGTTGGGACCCAGATGAAATATCTGGGTCTCATCCTGGACGGAAGGTGGACTTTTGGGGCGCACTTCACCCAACTGGCCCCAAAAGTCCTAGGAGCCGCCGCCGCATTAGGGAGGCTGCTGCCCAACGTGGGTGGCCCGAGCGCCAACTGCCGCCGGCTATACTCTGGAGTGATCCGGAGTATGGCCCTGTACGGGGCACCGGTCTGGGTGGACGCCCTCGGTCGCGCGAACATGACCCTGCTGCGACGTCCGCAGCGGGTCATAGCGACGAGGGCGATACGCGGATACCGGACGGTGTCCTGGACGGCCGCATGCGTCCTGGCCGGTGATCCCCCTTGGGGGCTACAAGCGGAGATCCTCGCCGAAGTGTACCACTTCGTGGCGGCGAGGAGATCCCGCGGGGAGCCCCTAGTGTGGGAGGAGGTCGGACGCATACGGCGGCAGGCGCGGGTCGCACTGTTGGCGCGGTGGACGGAGGACCTGGCTCCGCCGGTCCCTGGTCAGTGGACGGTGGAGGCCATCCGCCCGGTCCTCCGGGAGTGGTTGCGGCGGCGGTTCGGGTCGCTGACCTTCCGCCTGGTGCAGGTACTTTCCGGGCATGGCTGCTTCGGAAAGTATCTGCACCAGATTGCGAGACGGGAGGCGACCCCGGCCTGCCACGAATGTGGGGCGCCAGAGGATACGGCGCTCCACACGCTGGAGGTGTGTGCCGCGTGGGGTCCCATGCGACACACACTTTCAGCGATACTAGGCCGAGACCTCTCGCTGCCGAGCGTGGTAAGCGCCATGCTCTGCGGTGAGAGTGAGTGGCAGGCGATGGTCTCCTTTTGCGAAGCGGTGATGACGCAAAAGGAGGCTGCGGAGCGGATCAGGGAGGACGACGCCCACTCTGACCCGCTCCGGCGTAGACGTGCAAGGGGACGAAGGAGGCGGTATGGCCGCCTTCTCGATCCCCCGTAGTGGGGCCGCTGGTAGGGGGTCGGGGGACTCCTTGCCGGCCTGCACGGCCCCACACGTCTGGGGGGTGGCCTTTGGGATAAGGTTGCCCCTCCAAAGGCGCTGAGTGGCCCGAGATATCTACTCGGGCCTACCGCCAGGGCGAGATGGTGAATGCTAACGCGACCCCATCTCGCCCTATCTCGGCGGCGGTCTGCTCCCCGTGGTGGTTTTAGCCGGTAAGAGTCCGGCATAACCCATTGCCTCCCCCGAGGCATGGGTATCCATGAGGATTTCCCCACGAAAAAAAAAAAAAAAAAAAAAAAAAAGGTCCCCTTCAGGGAGGGAAGTGCAGGCCCCGCTGTAAGGCGGGCGGTCGTTGGGGGGACTGGATGTAAAGGCTCTGCCGGTTTCCCAGTCTTACCCTCAAACAGACGATGCGGGAGTGCCACTGGGTGGTTAAGTGGGTATACCGGCAATCGGGGAGTCCTACATAACCCTCCCACCCCCAATGGGAATGGGCAGCAAGCATCCCTTCTAAGGGCAAAAAAAGGAGCCACCTCCTCATTGTGCACTACTGAGCCGCTGATTGTAAGTGATAGTAGATTTATTTCTTGGGTTTTTGGCCACCTAGTGTACAATATTTGCCTGCTGACTGTGATTGCTGCTTTACTGCTGTTTAATTTCGAAAAATCCGTGTTCGTAACAGATACTTTGCAAAGCACAGCTCTGATGCCGCAAGTTCTTGGCTATTAAAAAGTAAAAGTTATATCCACAAACTAAGTTCCGGGCAAAATCAGTCCTGCTTAACTTACTCTTCAGTAAATCCCAGCATCTGCCTGCATGCAGCTTGGCGATTTTATGAGAGAACTGATAAAGTATAGATGTTTTATATCGTGTAAATAAAAATATAAGACATGTATACCTAATCAGTTCTTTCAAACAAGATATCAGCATAATTGGAAGGTTTCAATGCAGCTGAAAAAACAAAACAAGTGAAATCATGACTATATTTGTAGCGTATGTGTACGTTTATTTATAATACTGAGTTTCATTATTGGTATTCGCTATGATGGATGCACGGCCGTCGTCTGCTTCCCCTGGTAGAGTATCATCGGAGACGCAAGAGTTGTTGCTTCTTCAGATACGTTTGATAATATCTAACATTTACTATAACCCTTTTAAAAGTGTTTACAGCGTGCATTACAATTTTACACTCATGTGAGTCTCCCACCCCCAATGGGAATGGGCAGCAAGCATCCCTCCTAAGGAACAAACAAAGGAGCCACCTCCTCATTGTGCACTACTGAGCCGCTGATTGTAAGTGATAGTAGATTTATTTCTTGGGTTTTTGGCCACCTAGTGTACAATATTTGCCTGCTGACTGTGATTGCTGCTTTACTGCTGTTTAATTTCGAAAAATCCGTGTTCGTAACAAATACTTTGCAAAGCACAGCTCTGACGCCGCAAGTTCTTGGCTATTAAAAAGTAAAAGTTATATCCACAAACTAAGTTCCGGGCAAAATCAGTCCTGCTTAACTTACTCTTCAGTAAATCCCAGCATCTGCCTGCATGCAGCTTGGCGATTTTATGAGAGAACTGATAACGTATAGATGTCGAATATCGTGTAAATAAAAATATAAGACATGTATACTTAATCAGTTCTTTCAAACAAGATATCAGCATAATTGGAAGGTTTCAATGCAGCTGAAAAAACAAAACAAGTGAAATCATGACTATATTTGTAGCGTATGTGTACGTTTATTTATAATACTGAGTTTCATTATTGGTATTCGCTATGATGGATGCACGGCCGTCGTCTGCTTCCCCTGGTAGAGTATCATCGGAGACGCAAGAGTTGTTGCTTCTTCAGATACGTTTGATAATATCTAACATTTACTATAACCCTTTTAAAAGTGTTTACAGCGTGCATTACAATTTTACACTCATGTGAGTCTCCCACCCCCAATGGGAATGGGCAGCAAGCATCCCTCCTAAGGAACAAACAAAGGAGCCACCTCCTCATTGTGCACTACTGAGCCGCTGATTGTAAGTGATAGTAGATTTATTTCTTGGGTTTTTGGCCACCTAGTGTACAATATTTGCCTGCTGACTGTGATTGCTGCTTTACTGCTGTTTAATTTCGAAAAATCCGTGTTCGTAACAAATACTTTGCAAAGCACAGCTCTGACGCCGCAAGTTCTTGGCTATTAAAAAGTAAAAGTTATATCCACAAACTAAGTTCCGGGCAAAATCAGTCCTGCTTAACTTACTCTTCAGTAAATCCCAGCATCTGCCTGCATGCAGCTTGGCGATTTTATGAGAGAACTGATAACGTATAGATGTCGAATATCGTGTAAATAAAAATATAAGACATGTATACTTAATCAGTTCTTTCAAACAAGATATCAGCATAATTGGAAGGTTTCAATGCAGCTGAAAAAACAAAACAAGTGAAATCATGACTATATTTTTAGCGTATGTGTACGTTTATTTATAATACTGAGTTTCATTATTGGTATTCGCTATGATGGATGCACGGCCGTCGTCTGCTTCCCCTGGTAGAGTATCATCGGAGACGCAAGAGTTGTTGCTTCTTCAGATACGTTTGATAATATCTAACATTTACTATAACCCTTTTAAAAGTGTTTACAGCGTGCATTGCAATTTTACACTCATGTGAGTCTGAAGAGACTTGCATTAGAAACAAAATTCGTATGCGTAGAAAACATTCAAGTATATTTTCTAGTATTACATATTTCGAGGGTTTATAGGGAAATATAGACAAGCGCAGCTCAGCATTGTGGAACTATTACGTATATCCGTGATGACTTATTAAAATCTCACCTCTTCGCTACAATCTTTGGGATAAGTACAACAAACTTATCTTTGGGATAAGTACAACTATACCTGCGGGTCACCCGATGTATCGAGAATCGGTTTTGAGAAATGCGACCTATATAGGAGAACAACCGGACATCCGAACATACATAAATAAAAATATCAGACAAAATATGCATAGTTCAGTTCTTTCAAACAAAATATTAGCATAATTAGAAGGTTTCAATGCAGCTGAAAAAACAAAACAAGTGAAATCATGACTACTTCTGGCTCGTACTGAAATTTTGTAATCTATCTCTCTTTATACTTCGCTAGGATAGGGGGAATAAATGTCAGATTGTGTTTATTGGGACAAGAGAGGGTTTCAAAAGTTATCTTTCTCTATCTGGAGATACGATTCGAAATTGAAATATTATGGTGAGGATGCTGATGCTGGTTTAATGATAACACAAGTTGATGGCGCTGTATTCAGTGACACGTTGAAAATTGATGGTGTTTGGTCAACCAGCGGCACTGATGGAACCGAGTCGAGTTGTGCAGTAGATGTCAATGTCACCGGGACGAGTTGAACAGTGGATCTCGATGGCACCGGGTCGAGTGGCACAGGTACGTTTTGGGGTATACCTGTCGTTTCAGTCGCGACAAAATCTGTTTCACTAGTTTTCACTTACGCTAGATGAGATAGGTACAGCTTCAACGTATAGTAGGTAATATCATTAAATACTCGTGTGTCACTAAGAAAGAGCATGGTAGGATCTGGAATGAGCTGGAATACCTCAAATAGTCCTCTATAGTAAACCATTTTGATTTGAATATCAACAGGAAATAGGGCGGTGGCGGATTCAATAGCTTTTGTCTTGGCAACGGCCCTATGGGCCGCTTTCTATTTATAATTGTAGAATTGCCAAAGTAATGAATTGCTGTAATTTAACTGTTAACTGTCCAGACCGAATGCTAAAAACAGTCGAAGGTGTAACAAACTACATCATCTTAACATCCTGAATGGCTTAAATGAAAAATTAAGTTAATAACAAATAAGGCAATTGTTTCTGAAATTGCACAAATATCACACAATCGCAATTTGCAGAAAAGCATCTTATCACAAATATAAACCTTCGCCACGAGTGACTAATATCATAACTGATGCTATATTATGCTACCAAATAATAAAACATTTCGTCGAAATTTAGAATTTCGTCATTTTTTTCTATAAATTCGCACCAGCAAGAGTGCACAAGTCACCAAATAGATTATTATTATTATAATTATGTTAAACTGTGTCTTATTATAGTACAAACCAAATATACCATGTGAGCTATTGCTTTTTATGTTTGGGGTAGGTTAGGTAAGGTAAGGTTAGGTCCCCTTCAGGGAGGGAAGTGCAGGCCCCGCTGTAAGGCGGGCGGTCGTTGGGGGGACTGGATGTAAAGGCTCTGCCGGTTTCCCAGTCTTACCCTCAAACAGACGATGCGGGAGTGCCACTGGGGAGTTTAGTGGGTATACCGGCAATCGGGGAGTCCTACATAACCCTCCCACCCCCAATGGGAATGGGCAGCAAGCATCCCTCCTAAGGGCAAAAAAAGGAGCCACCTCCTCATTGTGCACTACTGAGCCGCTGATTGTAAGTGATAGTAGATTTATTTCTTGGGTTTTTGGCCACCTAGTGTACAATATTTGCCTGCTGACTGTGATTGCTGCTTTACTGCTGTTTAATTTCGAAAAATCCGTGTTCGTAACAGATACTTTGCAAAGCACAGCTCTGATGCCGCAAGTTCTTGGCTATTAAAAAGTAAAAGTTATATCCACAAACTAAGTTCCGGGCAAAATCAGTCCTGCTTAACTTACTCTTCAGTAAATCCCAGCATCTGCCTGCATGCAGCTTGGCGATTTTATGAGAGAACTGATAAAGTATAGATGTTTTACATCGTGTAAATAAAAATATAAAACATGTTTACTTAATCAGTTCTTTCAAACAAGATATCAGCATAATTGGAAGGTTTCAATGCAGCTGAAAAAACAAAACAAGTGAAATCATGACTATATTTGTAGCGTATGTGTACGTTTATTTATAATACTGAGTTTCATTATTGGTATTCGCTATGATGGATGCACGGCCGTCGTCTGCTTCCCCTGGTAGAGTATCATCGGAGACGCAAGAGTTGTTGCTTCTTCAGATACGTTTGATAATATCTAACATTTACTATAACCCTTTTAAAAGTGTTTACAGCGTGCATTGCAATTTTACACTCATGTGAGTCTCCCACCCCCAATGGGAATGGGCAGCAAGCATCCCTCCTAAGGAACAAACAAAGGAGCCACCTCCTCATTGTGCACTACTGAGCCGCTGATTGTAAGTGATAGTAGATTTATTTCTTGGGTTTTTGGCCACCTAGTGTACAATATTTGCCTGCTGACTGTGATTGCTGCTTTACTGCTGTTTAATTTCGAAAAATCCGTGTTCGTAACAAATACTTTGCAAAGCACAGCTCTGACGCCGCAAGTTCTTGGCTATTAAAAAGTAAAAGTTATATCCACAAACTAAGTTCCGGGCAAAATCAGTCCTGCTTAACTTACTCTTCAGTAAATCCCAGCATCTGCCTGCATGCAGCTTGGCGATTTTATGAGAGAACTGATAACGTATAGATGTCGAATATCGTGTAAATAAAAATATAAGACATGTATACTTAATCAGTTCTTTCAAACAAGATATCAGCATAATTGGAAGGTTTCAATGCAGCTGAAAAAACAAAACAAGTGAAATCATGACTATATTTTTAGCGTATGTGTACGTTTATTTATAATACTGAGTTTCATTATTGGTATTCGCTATGATGGATGCACGGCCGTCGTCTGCTTCCCCTGGTAGAGTATCATCGGAGACGCGAGAGTTGTTGTTGCTTCTTCAGATACGTTTGATAATATCTAACATTTACTATAACCTTTTTAAAAGTGTTTACAGCGTGCATTGCAATTTTACACTCATGTGAGTCTGAAGAGACTTGCATTAGAAACAAAATTCGTATGCGTAGAAAACATTCAAGTATATATTCTAGTATTACATATTTCGAGGGTTTATAGGGAAATATAGACAAGCGCAGCTCAGCATTGTGGAACTATTACTAAATCATGACTACTTTTGGCTCGTACTGAAATCTTGTAATCAATCTCTCTTTATACTTCGCTAGGATAAGTTGCGTGTAAGTAAGATTGTTCTATGAGTCCAGCTCTGCTGCTGCAAACTTATCCTTACACCATGCATCTCATAAAACATTCTTTGCTGAGTGTGACGGTCTACCTGGATTCAAATTTCAACTAGCTGAATAGGTTCCTGTTGGATTGTTAAGCCCCTTTCTCAAGCTTAAAATATAATAAATATTATTATAATAACTTATTTTTCCCTATCTTTCATGCTTCTTTCGGCACCCAAACTTTCACGATTTGACAAACCCCTAAAACAATCCAGCAGCGCCTCACAAAACTTGTACTATTTTGTTAAATTTTCAATTATTAATTTAAAGATACAGAAGCTTAGAAGATACAGGCATGGCACAAGGCACCGACAAATGCTACGGTTTTTTTTTAATAATTTTTTTCTTCGTGATTTATAAATAAACCGAACCCATTATTGATGTAGGCATTTAAAATTTATATTTATTGTTTCATCCTAGTCAATCTATTTTATCTATTAAAAAATATTTATTTAAATATTTTTTATTTACTATTCGAAAACCAACGCTTTGCAAATCACGATATTTGTAGTAGGAAACTAATTACAGATTTTCATAGATTAAACCTGCTAATGCACAAGCTGAATACCTAAGTGCATTTTAAACCATTTATTCACATGATTCTATAACTATTTTCTCCTACTTTATTTTACCTATATTCCACATCGTATTTTTATATGGAAAGATAATTAGGATCTTCGTATTCCTACCAGAAGGAGAATTCAGAAAAAGCACGACCCCTCAGACAACCGTTTATGATCAGTCGTAATAAATGATCCTTAAGACTTTCCTCAGAATACAACCAAACTTAGTTACTGCCCAAAAGCTAGACTTGAAGTATTTACATGTTCCGTATTTTATTGAATAAAATACCTATGGCCGTTCTTAGAAATTTGAGTAAAACAAACCTGTGAATGTTTTTAGATTTAAATTGTTCTGGCTAAGCAGGAGATACTGCAAATTTAGAAATATTCACAGTTTTTTTTTAAAGTTATTTCCATTACAAATGACATGATGTGTCACATGCTTGTATTCCGCTAAGAGGCGATGGGTTTGCAATCTGTCACATATTGAATACTAGTCACTTGCAAAAACGTGGGTATGTACCGAACGCAAGCTAGACGTGCCTCCAACTATCCCCTAGTAGGTGATCCAAATAAGATCCGCGCTCTGAATAGTGAACAGAAGTGAATCCACGAAGGAGAAAAAGTCTTCTATTAAGAAAAAAGAAAGAAAAACACGGGAGTGAACAAAAAGTGTTCCACGGACACACCCATAGTACACCTGGGTATTTCACAGATATAATAAATTACCTATACTAATAATCGACTCTCTGCTTCTACATCATTTTATAACCTCCCTATCCCAATCATCAAATAAATTACCCATAGTACACCTGGTTGAACCACGGATAAGAATCTGGTTAGACCTCGGGTAAAAAGTGATAATCGACCTTCCGCTTCCACATCGTTTTAAATCCCCCATCCCGATCACAAAATAAATTACCCATAGTAAACTTCGGTGTTCCACGGACTACCCTGCCATTTTGTTCATAAAAGAAACGTAATTTTATTAAATTAATATTGAACCGATAATTTACATTATTTTAGTGGATTACCTACCTAACATGTTACCGCGTGAGATTGAGTACATTTTAGCAAGACTCAATAACCTAATGTTCAATCAGAAGGAAAGTTGATTCATTGAATTCTGTCTGAATGAACGGAAAACTTATATATTCCCAGGTCCTAGATAGAACTCCTAGATATATACTACCTAATGATCTAGTATGCTATTTTCTATTATTCCTAATAATCATACCTCCCTAACACTAACATAGTGTTATTTTAGTTTCATCGTGGATTCAGGGTGCCTGTTGCCACGTGATCTAAAATATCGGAAGGACAGAAATCCCACAAACACACTCATGCTGGCCGACAGGGTCATCAGACCATTTAAAACAGGGGTGTCGCGTCACCGAGAGGATTGAGGCTCATGCTGCCCTTGATGAGTACCTTCCCTACGCCCTAGTTAAATTACAAAGCCGCAAGATAAAAACTAGGAAGCAAGCTTCCACATTTAAGTCTAATCGTGTAAGTGGGTCTAACACAGGACAGCAAAGTGCAATGCCATCCTTCTAAGCTTCAGAGGGGAACGAGATGGTTAATCTCGATTTGGCCTATCCTACAATAGATTGTCCCAGCTCAACCGGACGAAACGACCAGGAACCGGGACCCTATCAGACATATAAAAAGGGAATAAATACATATAATTAATTACCCTTGCCAAACAGATCAGATCACCATATCTATAAATTAAACGGAGCTTATACGTATAACACCGCTAGGTTTCAAGACCATATCGAAGGTAATATTTAGAATCCACTTTGCTTAGGTATAAGTAATAACTTATTATCTTAGCACTCTAGATAACAACTTCAATTTACACGCGAAAATATGATTTGAATTCTTATCTAAGTTTACTTGATCATCTCACGACAAGCACCAAAACATTATATCGCTATTTAAGTATAATCACTCATTACTCAGTAAGCTATTGTCTCTCCAAAACATGCTATCCAAGCCTGTGTTTTTAGCAGTTTAGTCGAGACCGCAGTCTCAATCTATAACTGAGGGCTTTTGTAACACGTTTACGAAAATACACAATAACTCTGAAATCCTAGATCTTTAAGCGCACTTTTCTGGAGTAAGCCTTCAGTAGCCCAGTTCTTAGCAGATAGTCGACCACATTAAAGGGTTCCTGTTCCAAACTGGGACTATGAAGGCAAAGCCCCGAAACTACACGGCAAATTTATAGCGATGCAATGAATTAGAACTGTCAAAAATAGCTACGTGATCCCACTGATGACTTCGTACCGACTGCCTCCGCTCTCGAGCCCGTCTGATGTCATTTGTTTAGTTTGAATTCATTTTTCAAATAAATTGTTTTAATCGACTTGCCAGCTACATTCAACTGGTTTCAAGTACTTCCTCATTACAAGTTCTTTTGACCTGCTTGTTCAACTTTGGTTTCGTCTCTATCTATTTGCTGATTGAACTATAGTATAATATTTCCATTATAGTAATATCTGTGACTTATACGAACCCTGTTTCGTTACAGTACCAGATATCCGCGTTATCTAAATAAGAAGCAATAGTGCTTATGCAATCGTAACTTTGGTAGCCGTTGGCAGAAAACATGTTGAGCGCAGTCTTAACAAAAAAGATATAAATAAATTTTACAGGGCATTAATTTCACGCAGCGCCATCTAGCACCAAACTAAGCTTAGTTTGTAATATTCCCTTATTACTAGATTGTAGATAGAGTACTTAAATATATATGTATAAGAAATCATTTTTATGGAGAACAACACTGCACCTTTTCTACATTTTCTTCCTTTACACTTCTTGCTTGAAAGTTGTTAAACCCCTATACATTTACGATTTGAGTATCAACGAAATAAACGTTTACTGACTGTTTAACGATATTTACAACGGGAAATTACCAGATTTGAAACACTAAAATGTCTAAAAATAATAGTGAAAGAGGAAAGCATCGGTTACTGCATGGTTATAAGGGCTTGCGAGGTCTACTGTTCTCACAGAACCACTAGTATATTTATTTTTCCATTTATACATATATTTCGAGACCTATGATATAGTTTTTCAAAATTTATTGACCATTTTGCATAGTATTGATCACTTCGCTTTGATAAAATATTTGAACATCTTTGAATATAATTATAATTTTGCTACAATTCACTAGTGGAAAGTGATCCCTGGAAATTATAATCGTAATTTTTTTAACGCATTAACATTTCCTGACTTATTACTTATTCGTAGTTTATGAGCCACTGCCATTGGCTTCTGTTTAGTAAATCCCAGCATCTGCCTGCATGCAGCTTGGCAATTTAATGATAGAACAGATCACGTATAGATGTATGATATCGTATAAATTAACAGATCAGACAAAATATACATAGTTCAGTTCTTTAAAACAAAATATCAGCATAATAAGAAGGTTTCAATGCAGCTGAAAAAACAAAACAAGTGAAATCATGACTACTTCTGGCTCATGATAACACAAGTTGATGGCGCTGTATTCCATGACACGTTGAAAATTGATGGTGTTTGGTCAACCAGCGGCACTGATGGAACCGAGTCGAGTTGTGCAGTAGATGTCAATGTCACCGGGACGAGTTGAACAGTGGATCTCGATGGCACCGGGTCGAGTGGCACAGGTACGTTTTGGGGTATACCTGTCGTTTCAGTCGCGACAAAATCTGTTTCACTAGTTTTCACTTACGCTAGATGAGATAGGTACAGCTTCAACGTATAGTAGGTAATATCATTAAATACTCGTGTGTCACTAAGAAAGAGCATGGTAGGATCTGGAATGAGCTGGAATACCTCAAATAGTCCTCTATAGTAAACCATTTTGATTTGAATATCAACAGGAAATAGGGCGGTGGCGGATTCAATAGCTTTTGTCTTGGCAACGGCCCTATGGGCCGCTTTCTATTTATAATTGTAGAATTGCCAAAGTAATGAATTGCTGTAATTTAACTGTTAACTGTCCAGACCGAATGCTAAAAACAGTCGAAGGTGTAACAAACTACATCATCTTAACATCCTGAATGGCTTAAATGAAAAATTAAGTTAATAACAAATAAGGCAATTGTTTCTGAAATTGCACAAATATCACACAATCGCAATTTGCAGAAAAGCATCTTATCACAAATATAAACCTTCGCCACGAGTGACTAATATCATAACTGATGCTATATTATGCTACCAAATAATAAAACATTTCGTCGAAATTTAGAATTTCGTCATTTTTTTCTATAAATTCGCACCAGCAAGAGTGCACAAGTCACCAAATAGATTATTATTATTATTATTATGTTAAACTGTGTCTTATTATAGTACAAACCAAATATACCATGTGAGCTATTGCTTTTTATGTTTGGGGTAGGTTAGGTAAGGTAAGGTTAGGTCCCCTTCAGGGAGGGAAGTGCAGGCCCCGCTGTAAGGCGGGCGGTCGTTGGGGGGACTGGATGTAAAGGCTCTGCCGGTTTCCCAGTCTTACCCTCAAACAGACGATGCGGGAGTGCCACTGGGTAGTTTAGTGGGTATACCGGCAATCGGGGAGTCCTACATAACCCTCCCACCCCCAATGGGAATGGGCAGCAAGCATCCCTCCTAAGGGCAAAAAAAGGAGCCACCTCCTCATTGTGCACTACTGAGCCGCTGATTGTAAGTGATAGTAGATTTATTTCTTGGGTTTTTGGCCACCTAGTGTACAATATTTGCCTGCTGACTGTGATTGCTGCTTTACTGCTGTTTAATTTCGAAAAATCCGTGTTCGTAACAGATACTTTGTAAAGCACAGCTCTGATGCCGCAAGTTCTTGGCTATTAAAAAGTAAAAGTTATATCCACAAACTAAGTTCCGGGCAAAATCAGTCCTGCTTAACTTACTCTTCAGTAAATCCCAGCATCTGCCTGCATGCAGCTTGGCGATTTTATGAGAGAACTGATAAAGTATAGATGTTTTACATCGTGTAAATAAAAATATAAAACATGTATACCTAATCAGTTCTTTCAAACAAGATATCATCATAATTGGAAGGTTTCAATGCAGCTGAAAAAACAAAACAAGTGAAATCATGACTATATTTGTAGCGTATGTGTACGTTTATTTATAATACTGAGTTTCATTATTGGTATTCGCTATGATGGATGCACGGCCGTCGTCTGCTTCCCCTGGTAGAGTATCATCGGAGACGCAAGAGTTGTTGCTTCTTCAGATACGTTTGATAATATCTAACATTTACTATAACCCTTTTAAAAGTGTTTACAGCGTGCATTACAATTTTACACTCATGTGAGTCTCCCACCCCCAATGGGAATGGGCAGCAAGCATCCCTCCTAAGGAACAAACAAAGGAGCCACCTCCTCATTGTGCACTACTGAGCCGCTGATTGTAAGTGATAGTAGATTTATTTCTTGGGTTTTTGGCCACCTAGTGTACAATATTTGCCTGCTGACTGTGATTGCTGCTTTACTGCTGTTTAATTTCGAAAAATCCGTGTTCGTAACAAATACTTTGCAAAGCACAGCTCTGACGCCGCAAGTTCTTGGCTATTAAAAAGTAAAAGTTATATCCACAAACTAAGTTCCGGGCAAAATCAGTCCTGCTTAACTTACTCTTCAGTAAATCCCAGCATCTGCCTGCATGCAGCTTGGCGATTTTATGAGAGAACTGATAACGTATAGATGTCGAATATCGTGTAAATAAAAATATAAGACATGTATACTTAATCAGTTCTTTCAAACAAGATATCAGCATAATTGGAAGGTTTCAATGCAGCTGAAAAAACAAAACAAGTGAAATCATGACTATATTTTTAGCGTATGTGTACGTTTATTTATAATACTGAGTTTCATTATTGGTATTCGCTATGATGGATGCACGGCCGTCGTCTGCTTCCCCTGGTAGAGTATCATCGGAGACGCAAGAGTTGTTGCTTCTTCAGATACGTTTGATAATATCTAACATTTACTATAACCCTTTTAAAAGTGTTTACAGCGTGCATTGCAATTTTACACTCATGTGAGTCTGAAGAGACTTGCATTAGAAACAAAATTCGTATGCGTAGAAAACATTCAAGTATATTTTCTAGTATTACATATTTCGAGGGTTTATAGGGAAATATAGACAAGCGCAGCTCAGCATTGTGGAACTATTACGTATATCCGTGATGACTTATTAAAATCTCACCTCTTCGCTACAATCTTTGGGATAAGTACAACAAACTTATCTTTGGGATAAGTACAACTATACCTGCGGGTCACCCGATGTATCGAGAATCGGTTTTGAGAAATGCGACCTATATAGGAGAACAACCGGACATCCGAACATACATAAATAAAAATATCAGACAAAATATGCATAGTTCAGTTCTTTCAAACAAAATATTAGCATAATTAGAAGGTTTCAATGCAGCTGAAAAAACAAAACAAGTGAAATCATGACTACTTCTGGCTCGTACTGAAATTTTGTAATCTATCTCTCTTTATACTTCGCTAGGATAGGGGGAATAAATGTCAGATTGTGTTTATTGGGACAAGAGAGGGTTTCAAAAGTTATCTTTCTCTATCTGGAGATACGATTCGAAATTGAAATATTATGGTGAGGATGCTGATGCTGGTTTAATGATAACACAAGTTGATGGCGCTGTATTCAGTGACACGTTGAAAATTGATGGTGTTTGGTCAACCAGCGGCACTGATGGAACCGAGTCGAGTTGTGCAGTAGATGTCAATGTCACCGGGACGAGTTGAACAGTGGATCTCGATGGCACCGGGTCGAGTGGCACAGGTACGTTTTGGGGTATACCTGTCGTTTCAGTCGCGACAAAATCTGTTTCACTAGTTTTCACTTACGCTAGATGAGATAGGTACAGCTTCAACGTATAGTAGGTAATATCATTAAATACTCGTGTGTCACTAAGAAAGAGCATGGTAGGATCTGGAATGAGCTGGAATACCTCAAATAGTCCTCTATAGTAAACCATTTTGATTTGAATATCAACAGGAAATAGGGCGGTGGCGGATTCAATAGCTTTTGTCTTGGCAACGGCCCTATGGGCCGCTTTCTATTTATAATTGTAGAATTGCCAAAGTAATGAATTGCTGTAATTTAACTGTTAACTGTCCAGACCGAATGCTAAAAACAGTCGAAGGTGTAACAAACTACATCATCTTAACATCCTGAATGGCTTAAATGAAAAATTAAGTTAATAACAAATAAGGCAATTGTTTCTGAAATTGCACAAATATCACACAATCGCAATTTGCAGAAAAGCATCTTATCACAAATATAAACCTTCGCCACGAGTGACTAATATCATAACTGATGTTATATTATGCTACCAAATAATAAAACATTTCGTCGAAATTTAGAATTTCGTCATTTTTTTCTATAAATTCGCACCAGCAAGAGTGCACAAGTCACCAAATAGATTATTATTATTATAATTATGTTAAACTGTGTCTTATAATAGTACAAACCAAATATACCATGTGAGCTATTGCTTTTTATGTTTGGGGTAGGTTAGGTAAGGTAAGGTTAGGTCCCCTTCAGGGAGGGAAGTGCAGGCCCCGCTGTAAGGCGGGCGGTCGTTGGGGGGACTGGATGTAAAGGCTCTGCCGGTTTCCCAGTCTTACCCTCAAACAGACGATGCGGGAGTGCCACTGGGTAGTTTAGTGGGTATACCGGCAATCGGGGAGTCCTACATAACCCTCCCACCCCCAATGGGAATGGGCAGCAAGCATCCCTCCTAAGGGCAAAAAAAGGAGCCACCTCCTCATTGTGCACTACTGAGCCGCTGATTGTAAGTGATAGTAGATTTATTTCTTGGGTTTTTGGCCACCTAGTGTACAATATTTGCCTGCTGACTGTGATTGCTGCTTTACTGCTGTTTAATTTCGAAAAATCCGTGTTCGTAACAGATACTTTGCAAAGCACAGCTCTGATGCCGCAAGTTCTTGGCTATTAAAAAGTAAAAGTTATATCCACAAACTAAGTTCCGGGCAAAATCAGTCCTGCTTAACTTACTCTTCAGTAAATCCCAGCATCTGCCTGCATGCAGCTTGGCGATTTTATGAGAGAACTGATAAAGTATAGATGTTTTACATCGTGTAAATAAAAATATAAAACATGTTTACTTAATCAGTTCTTTCAAACAAGATATCAGCATAATTGGAAGGTTTCAATGCAGCTGAAAAAACAAAACAAGTGAAATCATGACTATATTTGTAGCGTATGTGTACGTTTATTTATAATACTGAGTTTCATTATTGGTATTCGCTATGATGGATGCACGGCCGTCGTCTGCTTCCCCTGGTAGAGTATCATCGGAGACGCAAGAGTTGTTGCTTCTTCAGATACGTTTGATAATATCTAACATTTACTATAACCCTTTTAAAAGTGTTTACAGCGTGCATTGCAATTTTACACTCATGTGAGTCTCCCACCCCCAATGGGAATGGGCAGCAAGCATCCCTCCTAAGGAACAAACAAAGGAGCCACCTCCTCATTGTGCACTACTGAGCCGCTGATTGTAAGTGATAGTAGATTTATTTCTTGGGTTTTTGGCCACCTAGTGTACAATATTTGCCTGCTGACTGTGATTGCTGCTTTACTGCTGTTTAATTTCGAAAAATCCGTGTTCGTAACAAATACTTTGCAAAGCACAGCTCTGACGCCGCAAGTTCTTGGCTATTAAAAAGTAAAAGTTATATCCACAAACTAAGTTCCGGGCAAAATCAGTCCTGCTTAACTTACTCTTCAGTAAATCCCAGCATCTGCCTGCATGCAGCTTGGCGATTTTATGAGAGAACTGATAACGTATAGATGTCGAATATCGTGTAAATAAAAATATATGACATGTATACTTAATCAGTTCTTTCAAACAAGATATCAGCATAATTGGAAGGTTTCAATGCAGCTGAAAAAACAAAACAAGTGAAATCATGACTATATTTTTAGCGTATGTGTACGTTTATTTATAATACTGAGTTTCATTATTGGTATTCGCTATGATGGATGCACGGCCGTCGTCTGCTTCCCCTGGTAGAGTATCATCGGAGACGCGAGAGTTGTTGTTGCTTCTTCAGATACGTTTGATAATATCTAACATTTACTATAACCTTTTTAAAAGTGTTTACAGCGTGCATTGCAATTTTACACTCATGTGAGTCTGAAGAGACTTGCATTAGAAACAAAATTCGTATGCGTAGAAAACATTCAAGTATATATTCTAGTATTACATATTTCGAGGGTTTATAGGGAAATATAGACAAGCGCAGCTCAGCATTGTGGAACTATTACTAAATCATGACTACTTTTGGCTCGTACTGAAATCTTGTAATCAATCTCTCTTTATACTTCGCTAGGATAAGTTGCGTGTAAGTAAGATTGTTCTATGAGTCCAGCTCTGCTGCTGCAAACTTATCCTTACACCATGCATCTCATAAAACATTCTTTGCTGAGTGTGACGGTCTACCTGGATTCAAATTTCAACTAGCTGAATAGGTTCCTGTTGGATTGTTAAGCCCCTTTCTCAAGCTTAAAATATAATAAATATTATTATAATAACTTATTTTTCCCTATCTTTCATGCTTCTTTCGGCACCCAAACTTTCACGATTTGACAAACCCCTAAAACAATCCAGCAGCGCCTCACAAAACTTGTACTATTTTGTTAAATTTTCAATTATTAATTTAAAGATACAGAAGCTTAGAAGATACAGGCATGGCACAAGGCACCGACAAATGCTACGGTTTTTTTTTAATAATTTTTTTCTTCGTGATTTATAAATAAACCGAACCCATTATTGATGTAGGCATTTAAAATTTATATTTATTGTTTCATCCTAGTCAATCTATTTTATCTATTAAAAATTATTTATTTAAATATTTTTTATTTACTATTCGAAAACCAACGCTTTGCAAATCACGATATTTGTAGCAGGAAACTAATTACAGATTTTCATAGATTAAACCTGCTAATGCACAAGCTGAATACCTAAGTGCATTTTAAACCATTTATTCACATGATTCTATAACTATTTTCTCCTACTTTATTTTACCTATATTCCACATCGTATTTTTATATGGAAAGATAATTAGGATCTTCGTATTCCTACCAGAAGGAGAATTCAGAAAAAGCACGACCCCTCAGACAACCGTTTATGATCAGTCGTAATAAATGATCCTTAAGACTTTCCTCAGAATACAACCAAACTTAGTTACTGCCCAAAAGCTAGACTTGAAGTATTTACATGTTCCGTATTTTATTGAATAAAATACCTATGGCCGTTTTTAGAAATTTGAGTAAAACAAACCTGTGAATGTTTTTAGATTTAAATTGTTCTGGCTAAGTATCTCCTGCAAATTTAGAAATATTCACAGTTTTTTTTTAAAGTTATTTCCATTACAAATGACATGATGTGTCACATGCTTGTATTCCGCTAAGAGGCGATGGGTTTGCAATCTGTCACATATTGAATACTAGTCACTTGCAAAAACGTGGGTATGTACCGAACGCAAGCTAGACGTGCCTCCAACTATCCCCTAGTAGGTGATCCAAATAAGATCCGCGCTCTGAATAGTGAACAGAAGTGAATCCACGAAGGAGAAAAAGTCTTCTTTTAAGAAAAAAGAAAGAAAAACACGGGAGTGAACAAAAAGTGTTCCACGGTCACACCCATAGTACACCTGGGTATTTCACAGATATAATAAATTACCTATAGCACACCTGGTTGAACCACTGGTAAGAAAGGTAATAATCGACCCTCCGCTTCTACATCATTTTATAACCTCCCTATCCCAATCATCAAATAAAATACCCATAGTACACCTGGTTGAACCACGGATAACAATCTGGTTAGACCACGGGTAAAAAGTGATAATCGACCTTCCGCTTCTACATCGTTTTAAATCCCCCATCCCGATCACAAAATAAATTACCCATAGTAAACTTCGGTGTTCCACGGACACAAAGAATTACCTATAGGACACCTGGTTGAACCATGGGTAAGAAAATAAAGAAAATAATCGACCCTCTGCTTGTACATCATTTTATATCCTCCCTATTCCGATCATCAAATAAATTACCCATAGTACACCTGGGTGTTCCACGAATATAAAGAATTACCTATAGTACACCTGGTTTAAGAACTTTAATAATCGACCCTCCGCTTTTACATCATTTTATAACCTTCCTATATCGATCATCAAATAAATTACCCATAGTACACCTGGGTGTTCCACGGTTACAAAGAATTACCTATAGTACACCTGGTTTAAGAACATAAATAATCGACCCTCCGCTTTAACATTACTTTATAACCTCTCTATCCCAATCATCAAATAAATTACCCATAGTACACCTGGGTGTTCCACGGTTAAAAAGAATTACCTATAGTACACCTGGTTTAAGAACATTAATAATCGACCCTCCGCTTTTACATCAGTTTATAACCTCCCTATCTCGATCATCAAATAAATTACCCATAGTACACCTGGGTGTTCCACGGATACAAAGGATTACCTATAGTACACCTGGTTTAAGAACATAAATAATCGACCCTCCGCTTTAACATCATTTTATAACCTCCCTATCCCAATCATCAAATAAATTACCCATAGTACACCTGGGTGTTCCACGGTTACAAAGAATTAACTATGTCTGGTCGGACCACAGACAAAATATCTGGTTAGACCACGGGTAAGACAAGTGATAATCGACCCTCCGCTTCTACATCGATTTATAAACCCTATCGCTATTGCCAAATAAATACCGTTCATTCCCAGAAGTCCCAACCTACTCTAGAAAGTATTCTACACTAAGACCATAACAAACCAACTCTTACCATACCACTACCTGAACAGTAACTCATATTTATTATAAAAATACAGATCATTTTAGTCACACCATAAAATCCGATAATCCTGGTAACGGCGAACAAATTGTAACGGCCCCCCTACCTAACCTAACTATTCTAAAAATAGCCAAATTCTAGTCAAACGATAAACCAAAAAATCCTGAATACTGAACCCAAATTGTAACAACACAGGAAATCCAATAATCGTGGTCTAAAATTGTAACGGCCTACCTACCTATCTACCTAAAAATGTATGCTATCTTTGCTTTGTACAAATTTTGATTACTAAGAATATTTTTGTTTCCAAGAATATTTTTTTTCCAGACTCAGAATATTGTCGCTTAAATTGACGTAGTAGTCCTACCTAGCTATTTGTTGGTTAGTTCGTTATGACCTACATTGGCACGTGAAACATCTAGCGATATAAGGACTCTACGTTGTGTATGTAGTAAACCTGATTCTTTGAAGGTATTACGAGATTTCTGGTGAACCTAACATCTTCCTAAGCATTGAATAACCGTAATGATTTTACCTATTTACTGTAAAAGTTACAATAGTATTTAATTAAATAAAATGAAATGATATGACTGAAATGTTAATAATAATAATAATATACCTATTGCTAATGCGCAGCTATGGTTAGGGACCCCATCCAATCGTCCCTAACAGTGAATATCTGCCATCCCTTAGGACTTGACCAATTCTCCTCTGCGGTTTTTGGCTAGAATATGACATCTTTATACTCGTTCATTTAAGAAGAGAACTCCCCTCCATTACTGAATCTATATTTTGTAATGGTAAACAATAGTTCTGTACCCATACATAAGACGAAGAGAGAATAAAATCCTTCGATTGTTTCATGTTGTATCTCTATATTCATGACATTATGGCCTATGTATATCAAACAAACAAACGTTCGTCCTTGCATAGGTCATCTAGGTAGGTTCACTGCGGGACTCAATTCTACTAAATTAATAGTACAAAAGAGACCCTATTATTTCTATTTTTCCGGAGGTTTCCGTTCCGTAACGGTTTTAGAGAGTAATCTCTACTACCTACCTACCTTGATAATACCTAACCCTAGACAAACCCAAACTACTGTCTTTTCTCATTTAGAAATGGAAGAACCTACAATGTTTATTTTATTATTTTGACCTAACATTAGCCTATCACTAGGACTTCCCTGCCATTTTGTTCATAAAAGAAACGTAATTTTATTAAATTAATATTGAACCGATAATTTACATTATTTTTGTGGATTACCTATCTAACATGATACCGCGTGAGATTGAGTACATTTTAGCAAGACTCAATAACCTAATGTTCAATCAGAAGGAAAGTTGATTCATTGAATTCTGTCTGAATGAACGGAAAACTTATATATTCCCAGGTCCTAGATAGAACTCCTAGATATATACTACCTAATGATCTAGTATGCTATTTTCTATTATTCCTAATAATCATACCTCCCTAACACTAACATAGTGATATTTTAGTTTCATCGTGGATTCAGGGTGCCTGTTGCTACGTGATCTAAAATATCTGAAGGACAGAAATCCCACAAACACACTCATGCTGGCCGACAGGGTCATCAGACCATTTAAAACAGGGGTGTCGCGTCACCGAGAGGATTGAGGCTCATGCTGCCCTTGATGAGTACCTTCCCTACGCCCTAGTTAAATTACAAAGCCGCAAGATAAAAACTAGGAAGCAAGCTTCCACATTTAAGTCTAATCGTGTAAGTGGGTCTAACACAGGACAGCAAAGTGCAATGCCATCCTTCTAAGCTTCAGAGGGGAACGAGATGGTTAATCTCGATTTGGCCTATCCTACAATAGATTGTCCCAGCTCAACCGGACGAAACGACCAGGAACCGGGACCCTATCAGACATATAAAAAGGGAATAAATACATATAATTAATTACCCTTGCCAAACAGATCAGATCACCATATCTATAAATTAAACGGAGCTTATACGTATAACACCGCTAGGTTTCAAGACCATATCGAAGGTAATATTTAGAATCCACTTTGCTTAGGTATAAGTAATAACTTATTATCTTAGCACTCTAGATAACAACTTCAATTTACACGCGAAAATATGATTTGAATTCTTATCTAAGTTTACTTGATCATCTCACGACAAGCACCAAAACATTATATCGCTATTTAAGTATAATCACTCATTACTCAGTAAGCTATTGTCTCTCCAAAACATGCTATCCAAGCCTGTGTTTTTAGCAGTTTAGTCGAGACCGCAGTCTCAATCTATAACTGAGGGCTTTTGTAACACGTTTACGAAAATACACAATAACTCTGAAATCCTAGATCTTTAAGCGCACTTTTCTGGAGTAAGCCTTCAGTAGCCCAGTTCTTAGCAGATAGTCGACCACATTAAAGGGTTCCTGTTCCAAACTGGGACTATGAAGGCAAAGCCCCGAAACTACACGGCAAATTTATAGCGATGCAATGAATTAGAACTGTCAAAAATAGCTACGTGATCCCACTGATGACTTCGTACCGACTGCCTCCGCTCTCGAGCCCGTCTGATGTCATTTGTTTAGTTTGAATTCATTTTTCAAATAAATTGTTTTAATCGACTTGCCAGCTACATTCAACTGGTTTCAAGTACTTCCTCATTACAAGTTCTTTTGACCTGCTTGTTCAACTTTGGTTTCGTCTCTATCTATTTGCTGATTGAACTATAGTATAATATTTCCATTATAGTAATATCTGTGACTTATACGAACCCTGTTTCGTTACAGTACCAGATATCCGCGTTATCTAAATAAGAAGCAATAGTGCTTATGCAATCGTAACTTTGGTAGCCGTTGACAGAAAACATGTTGAGCGCAGTCTTAACAAAAAAGATATAAATAAATTTTACAGGGCATTAATTTCACGCAGCGCCATCTAGCACCAAACTAAGCTTAGCTTGTAATATTCCCTTATTACTAGATTGTAGATAGAGTACTTAAATATATATGTATAAGAAATCATTTTTATGGAGAACAACACTGCACCTTTTCTACATTTTCTTCCTTTACACTTCTTGCTTGAAAGTTGTTAAACCCCTATACATTTACGATTTGAGTATCAACGAAATAAACGTTTACTGACTGTTTAACGATATTTACAACGGGAAATTACCAGATGAAAGAGGAAAGCATCGGTTATTGCATGGTTATAAGGGCTCGCGAGGTCTTCTGTTCTCACAGAACCACTAGTATATTTATTTTTCCATTTATACATATATTTGGAGACCTATGATATATTTTTAAAAAATTTAATGACCATTTTGCATAGTATTGATCACTTCGCTTTGATAAAATATTTGAACATCTTTGAATATATTTATAATTTTGCTACAATACACTAGTGGAAAGTGATCCCTGGACATTATAATCGTAATTTTTTTAACGCATTAACATTTCCTGACTTATTACTTATTCGTAGTTTATGAGCCACTGCCATTGGCTTCTGTTAAGTAAATCCCAGCATCTGCCTGCATGCAGCTTGGCGATTTAATGATAGAACTGATCACGTATAGATGTATGATATCGTATAAATTAATATATCAGACAAAATATACTTAGTTCAGTTCTTTAAAACAAGATATCAGCATAATTAGAAGGTTTCAATGCAGCTGAAAAAACAAAACAAGTGAAATCATGACTACTTTTGGCTCGTACTGAAATCTTGTAATCAATCTCTTTTTATACTTCGCTAGGATAAGTTGCATGTAAGTAAGATTTTTCTATGAGTCCAGCTCTGCTGCTGCAAACTTATCCTAACACCATGCATCTCATAAAACATTCTTTGCTGAGTGTGACGGTCTACCTGGATTCAAATTTCAACTAGCTGAATAGGTTCCTGTTGGATTATTAAGGCCCTTTCTCAAGCTTAAAATATAATAAATGTATTATTATAATAACTTATTTTTCCCTATCTTTCATGCTTCTTTCGGCACCCAAACTTTCACGATTTGACAAACCCCTAAAACAATCCAGCAGCGCATCACAAAACTTGTACTATTTTGTTAAATTTTCAATTATTCATTTAAAGATACAGAAGCTTAGAAGATACAGGCATGGCACAAGGCACCGACAAATGCTACGGTTTTTTTATTAATAATTTTTTTCTTCGTGATTTATAAATAAACCGAACCCATTATTGATGTAGGCATTTAAAATTTATATGTATTGTTTTATCCTAGTCGATCTATTTTATCTATTAAAATGTATTTTTTTAAATATTTTTTATTTACTATTCGAAAACCAACGCTTTGCAAATCACGATATTTGTAGCAGGAAACTAATTACAGATTTTCATAGATTAAATCTGCCAATGCACAAGCTGTATGCCTACGTGCATTTTAAACCATTTATTCACATGATTCTATAACTATTTTCTCCTACTTTATTTTACCTATATTCCACATCATATTTTTATATGGAAAGATAATTAGGATCTTCGTATTCCTACCAGAAGGAAAATTCAGAAAAAGCACGACCCCTAAGACAACCGTTTATGATCAGTCCTAATAAATGATCCTTAAGAATTTCCTCAGAATACAACCAAACTTAGTTACTGCCCAAAAGCTAGACTTGAAGTATTTACATGTTCCGTATTTTATTGAATAAAATACCTATGGCCGTTCTTAGAAATTTGAGTAAAACAAACCTGTTTATTTTTTTAGATTTAAATTGTTCTGGCTAAGTATCTCCTGCAAATTTAGAAATATTCACAGTTTTTTTTTAAAGTTATTTCCATTACAAATGACATGATGTGTCACATGCTTGTATTCCGCTAAGAGGCGATGGGTTTGTAATCTGTCACATATTGAATACTAGTCACTTGCAAAAACGTGGGTATGTACCGAACGCAAGCTAGACGTGCCTCCAACTATCCCCTAGTAGGTGATCCAAATAAGATCCGCGCTCTGAATAGTGAACAGAAGTGAATCCACGAAGGTGAAAAAGTCTTCTATTAAGAAAAAAGAAAGAAAAACACGGGAGTGAACAAAAGGTGTTCCACGGACACACCCATAGTACACCTGGGTATTTCACAGATATAATAAATTACCTATAGCACACCTGGTTGAACCACTGGTAAGAAAGGTAATAATCGACCCTCCGCTTCTACATCATTTTATAACCTCCCTATCCCAATCATCAAATAAAATACCCATAGTACACCTGGTTGAACCACGGATAAGAATCTGGTTAGACCACGGGTAAAAAGTGATTATCGACCTTCCGCTTCTACATCGTTTTAAATCCCCCATCCCGATCACAAAATAAATTACCCATAGTAAACTTCGGTGTTCCACGGACACAAAGAATTACCTATAGGACACCTGGTTGAACCATGGGTAAGAAAATAGAGAAAATAATCGACCCTCTGCTTGTACATCATTTTATGTCCTCCTTATTCCGATCATCAAATAAATTACCCATAGTAGACATGGGTGTTCCACGGATACAAAGAATTACCTATAGTACACCTGGTTTAAGAACATAAATAATCGACCCTCCGCTTTAACATCACTTTATAACCTCTCTATCCCAATCATCAAATAAATTACCCATAGTACACCTGGGTGTTCCACGGTTACAAAGAATTACCTATAGTACACCTGGTTTAAGAACATAAATAATCGACCCTTCGCTTTAACATCATTTTATAACCTCCCTATCCCAATCATCAAATAAATTACCCATAGTACACCTGGGTGTTCCACGGTTACAAAGAATTACCTATAGTACACCTGGTTTAAGAACATTAATAATCGACCCTCCGCTTTAACATCATTTTATAACCTCCCTATCCCAATCATCAAATAAATTACCCATAGTACACCTGGGTGTTCCACGGTTACAAAGAATTACCTATGTCTGGTCGGACCACAGACAAAATATCTGGTTAGACCACGGGTAAGACAAGTGATAATCGACCCTCCGCTTCTACATCGATTTATAAACCCTATCGCTATTACCAAATAAATACCGTTCATTCCCAGAAGTCCCAACCTACTCTAGAAAGTATTCTACACTAAGACCATAACAAACCAACTCTTACCATACCACTACCTGAACAGTAACTCATATTTATTATAAAAATACAGATCATTTTAGTCACACCATAAAATCCGATAATCCTGGTAACGGCGAACAAATTGTAACGGCCCCCCTACCTAACCTAACTATTCTAAAAATAGCCAAATTCTAGTCAAACGATAAACCAAAAAATCCTGAATACTGAACCCAAATTGTAACAACACAGGAAATCCAATAATCGTGGTCATCACGGCCTAAAATTGTAACGGCCTACCTACCTATCTACCTAAAAATGTATGCTATCTTTGCTTTGTACAAATTTTGATTACTAAGAATATTTTTGTTTCCAAGAATATTTTTTTCCAGACTCAGAATATTGTCGCTTAAATTGACGTAGTAGTCCTACCTAGCTATTTGTTGGTTAGTTCGTTATGACCTACATTGGCACGTGAAACATCTAGCGATATAAGGACTCTACGTTGTGTATGTAGTAAACCTGATTCTTTGAAGGTATTACGAGATTTCTGGTGAACCTAACATCTACCTAAGCATTGAATAACCGTAATGATTTTACCTATTTACTGTAAAAGTTACAATAGTATTTGATAAAATAAAATCTGAAATGTTAATAATAATAATAATATACCTATTGCTAATGCGCAGCTATGGTTAGGGACCCCATCCAATCGTCCCTAACAGTGAATATCTGCCATCCCTTAGGACTTGACCAATTCTCCTCTGCGGTTTTTGGCTAGAATATGACATCTTTATTCTCGTTCATTTAAGAAGAGAACTCCCCTCCATTACTGAATCTATATTTTGTAATGGTAAACAATAGTTCTGTACCCATACATAAGACGAAGAGAGAATAAAATCCTTCGATTGTTTCATGTTGTATCTCTATATTCATGACATTATGGCCTATGTATATCAAACAAACAAACGTTCGTCCTTGCATAGGTCATCTAGGTAGGTTCACTGCGGGACTCAATTCTACTAAATGAATAGTACAAAAGAGACCCTATTATTTCTATTTTTCCGGAGGTTTCCGTTCCGTAACGGTTTTAGAGAGTAATCTCTACTACCTACCTACCTTGATAATACCTAACCCTAGACAAACCCAAACTACTGTCTTTTCTCATTTAGAAATGGAAGAACCTACAATGTTTATTTTATTATTTTGACTTACCCTCAAACAGACGATGCGAGAGTGCCACTGGGTGGTTTAGTGGGTATACCGGCAATCGGGGAGTCCTACATAACCCTCCCACCCCCGATGGGAATGGGCAGCAAGCATCCCTCCTAAGGGCAAACAAAGGAGCCACCTCCTCATTGTGCACTACTGAGCCGCTGATTGTCAGTGATAGTAGATTGATTTCTTGGGTTTTTGGCCACCTAGTGTACAATATTTGCCTACTGACTGTGATTGCTGCTTTACTGCTGTTTAATTTCGAAAAATCCGTGTTCGTAACAAATACTTTGCAAAGCACAGCTCTGACACCGCAAGTTTTTGGCTATTAAAAAGTAAAAGTTATATCCACAAACTAAGTTCCGGGCAAAATCAGTCCTGCTTAACTTACTCTTCAGTAAATCCCAGCATCTGCCTGCATGCAGCTTGGCGATTTTATGAGAGAACTGATAACGTATAGATGTTTTATATCGTGTAAATAAAAATATAAGACACGTATACCTAATCAGTTCTTTCAAAGAAGATATCATCATAATTGGAAGGTTTCAATGCAGCTGAAAAAACAAAACAAGTGAAATCATGACTATATTTTTAGCGTATGTGTACGTTTATTTATAATACTGAGTTTCATTATTGGTATTCGCTATGATGGATGCACGGCCGTCGTCTGCTTCCCCTGGTAGAGTATCATCGGAGACGCGAGAGTTGTTGCTTCTTCAGATACGTTTGATAATATCTAACATTTACTATAACCTTTTTAAAAGTGTTTACAGCGTGCATTGCAATTTTACACTCATGTGAGTCTGAAGAGACTTGCATTAGAAACAAAATTCGTATGCGTAGAAAACATTCAAGTATATATTCTAGTATTACATATTTCGAGGGTTTATAGGGAAATATAGACAAGCGCAGCTCAGCATTGTGGAACTATTACGTATATCCGTGATGACTTAAAATCTCACCTCCTCGCTACAATCTTCGGGATAAGTACAACAAAGTTATGTATGCTATACCTGCGGGTCACCCGATGTATCGAGAATCGGTTGAGAAATGCGACCTATATAGGAGAACAACCGGACATCCGAACATACATAAATAAAAATATCAGACAAAATATGCATAGTTCAGTTCTTTCAAACAAAATATTAGCATAATTAGAAGGTTTCAATGCAGCTGAAAAAACAAAACAAGTGAAATCATGACTACTTTTGGCTCGTACTGAAATCTTGTAATCAATCTCTTTTTATACTTCGCTAGGATAAGTTGCGTGTAAGTAAGATTGTTCTATGAGTCCAGCTCTGCTGCTGCAAACTTATCCTAACACCATGCATCTCATAAAACATTCTTTGCTGAGTGTGACGGTCTACCTGGATTCAAATTTCAACTAGCTGAATAGGTTCCTGTTGGATTATTAAGGCCCTTTCTCAAGCTTAAAATATAATAAATGTATTATTATAATAACTTATTTTTCCCTATCTTTCATGCTTCTTTCGGCACCCAAACTTTCACGATTTGACAAACCCCTAAAACAATCCAGCAGCGCATCACAAAACTTGTACTATTTTGTTAAATTTTCAATTATTCATTTAAAGATACAGAAGCTTAGAAGATACAGGCATGGCACAAGGCACCGACAAATGCTACGGTTTTTTTATTAATAATTTTTTTCTTCGTGATTTATAAATAAACCGAACCCATTATTGATGTAGGCATTTACAATTTATATGTATTGTTTTATCCTAGTCGATCTATTTTATCTATTAAAATGTATTTTTTTAAATATTTTTTATTTACTATTCGAAAACCAACGCTTTGCAAATCACGATATTTGTAGCAGGAAACTAATTACAGATTTTCATAGATTAAATCTGCCAATGCACAAGCTTTATGCCTAAGTGCATTTTAAACCATTTATTCACATGATTCTATAACTATTTTCTCCTACTTTATTTTACCTATATTCCACATCATATTTTTATATGGAAAGATAATTAGGATCTTCGTATTCCTACCAGAAGGAAAATTCAGAAAAAGCACGACCCCTCAGACAACCGTTTATGATCAGTCCTAATAAATGATCCTTAAGAATTTCCTCAGAATACAACCAAACTTAGTTACTGCCCAAAAGCTAGACTTGAAGTATTTACATGTTCCGTATTTTATTGAATAAAATACCTATGGCCGTTCTTAGAAATTTGAGTAAAACAAACCTGTGAATGTTTTTAGATTTAAATTGTTCTGGCTAAGTATCTCCTGCAAATTTAGAAATATTCACAGTTTTTTTTTAAAGTTATTTCCATTACAAATGACATGATGTGTCACATGCTTGTATTCCGCTAAGAGGCGATGGGTTTGTAATCTGTCACATATTGAATACTAGTCACTTGCAAAAACGTGGGTATGTACCGAACGCAAGCTAGACGTGCCTCCAACTATCCCCTAGTAGGTGATCCAAATAAGATCCGCGCTCTGAATAGTGAACAGAAGTGAATCCACGAAGGTGAAAAAGTCTTCTAATAAGAAAAAAGAAAGAAAAACACGGGAGTGAACAAAAGGTGTTCCACGGACACACCCATAGTACACCTGGGTATTTCACAGATATAATAAATTACCTATAGCACACCTGGTTGAACCACTGGTAAGAAAGGTAATAATCGACCCTCCGCTTCTACATCATTTTATAACCTCCCTATCCCAATCATCAAATAAAATACCCATAGTACACCTGGTTGAACCACGGATAAGAATCTGGTTAGACCACGGGTAAAAAGTGATTATCGACCTTCCGCTTCTACATCGTTTTAAATCCCCCATCCCGATCACAAAATAAATTACCCATAGTAAACTTCGGTGTTCCACGGACACAAAGAATTACCTATAGGACACCTGGTTGAACCATGGGTAAGAAAATAAAGAAAATAATCGACCCTCTGCTTGTACATCATTTTATGTCCTCCTTATTCCGATCATCAAATAAATTACCCATAGTAGACATGGGTGTTCCACGGATACAAAGAATTACCTATAGTACACCTGGTTTAAGAACATAAATAATCGACCCTCCGCTTTAACATCACTTTATAACCTGTCTATCCCAATCATCAAATAAATTACCCATAGTACACCTGGGTGTTCCACGGTTACAAAGAATTACCTATAGTACACCTGGTTTAAGAACATAAATAATCGACCCTTCGCTTTAACATCATTTTATAACCTCCCTATCCCAATCATCAAATAAATTACCCATAGTACACCTGGGTGTTCCACGGTTACAAAGAATTACCTATAGTACACCTGGTTTAAGAACATTAATAATCGACCCTCCGCTTTAACATCATTTTATAACCTCCCTATCCCAATCATCAAATAAATTACCCATAGTACACCTGGGTGTTCCACGGTTACAAAGAATTACCTATGTCTGGTCGGACCACAGACAAAATATCTGGTTAGACCACGGGTAAGACAAGTGATAATCGACCCTCCGCTTCTACATCGATTTATAAACCCTATCGCTATTACCAAATAAATACCGTTCATTCCCAGAAGTCCCAACCTACTCTAGAAAGTCTCGTATAACCTCATCCTATTTACGACAACAAATTGTGTAGAATTACTCGTATTCTCACTAAGACCATAACAAACCAACTCTTACCATACCACTACCTGAACAGTAACTACAGATCATTTTAGTCACACCATAAAATCCGATAATCCTGGTAACGGCGAACAAATTGTAACGGCCCCCCTACCTAACCTAACTATTCTAAAAATAGCCAAATTCTAGTCAAACGATAAACCAAAAAATCCTGAATACTGAACCCAAATTGTAACAACACAGGAAATCCAATAATCGTGGTCATCACGGCCTAAAATTGTAACGGCCTACCTACCTATCTACCTAAAAATGTATGCTATCTTTGCTTTGTACAAATTTTGATTACTAAGAATATTTTTGTTTCCAAGAATATTTTTTTCCAGACTCAGAATATTGTCGCTTAAATTGACGTAGTAGTCCTACCTAGATATTTGTTGGTTAGTTCGTTATGACCTACATTGGCACGTGAAACATCTAGCGATATAAGGACTCTACGTTGTGTATGTAGTAAACCTGATTCTTTGAAGGTATTACGAGATTTCTGGTGAACCTAACATCTACCTAAGCATTGAATAACCGTAATGATTTTAACTATTTACTGTAAAAGTTACAATAGTATTTGATAAAATAAAATCTGAAATGTTAATAATAATAATAATATACCTATTGCTAATGCGCAGCTATGGTTAGGGACCCCATCCAATCGTCCCTAACAGTGAATATCTGCCATCCCTTAGGACTTGACCAATTCTCCTCTGCGGTTTTTGGCTAGAATATGACATCTTTATTCTCGTTCATTTAAGAAGAGAACTCCCCTCCATTACTGAATCTATATTTTGTAATGGTAAACAATAGTTCTGTACCCATACATAAGACGAAGAGAGAATAAAATCCTTCGATTGTTTCATGTTGTATCTCTATATTCATGACATTATGGCCTATGTATATCAAACAAACAAACGTTCGTCCTTGCATAGGTCATCTAGGTAGGTTCACTGCGGGACTCAATTCTACTAAATGAATAGTACAAAAGAGACCCTATTATTTCTATTTTTCCGGAGGTTTCCGTTCCGTAACGGTTTTAGAGAGTAATCTCTACTACCTACCTACCTTGATAATACCTAACCCTAGACAAACCCAAACTACTGTCTTTTCTCATTTAGAAATGGAAGAACCTACAATGTTTATTTTATTATTTTGACTTACCCTCAAACAGACGATGCGAGAGTGCCACTGGGTGGTTTAGTGGGTATACCGGCAATCGGGGAGTCCTACATAACCCTCCCACCCCCGATGGGAATGGGCAGCAAGCATCCCTCCTAAGGGCAAACAAAGGAGCCACCTCCTCATTGTGCACTACTGAGCCGCTGATTGTCAGTGATAGTAGATTGATTTCTTGGGTTTTTGGCCACCTAGTGTACAATATTTGCCTACTGACTGTGATTGCTGCTTTACTGCTGTTTAATTTCGAAAAATCCGTGTTCGTAACAAATACTTTGCAAAGCACAGCTCTGACACCGCAAGTTTTTGGCTATTAAAAAGTAAAAGTTATATCCACAAACTAAGTTCCGGGCAAAATCAGTCCTGCTTAACTTACTCTTCAGTAAATCCCAGCATCTGCCTGCATGCAGCTTGGCGATTTTATGAGAGAACTGATAACGTATAGATGTTTTATATCGTGTAAATAAAAATATAAGACACGTATACCTAATCAGTTCTTTCAAAGAAGATATCATCATAATTGGAAGGTTTCAATGCAGCTGAAAAAACAAAACAAGTGAAATCATGACTATATTTGTAGCGTATGTGTACGTTTATTTATAATACTGAGTTTCATTATTGGTATTCGCTATGATGGATGCACGGCCGTCGTCTGCTTCCCCTGGTAGAGTATCATCGGAGACGCGAGAGTTGTTGCTTCTTCAGATACGTTTGATAATATCTAACATTTACTATAACCTTTTTAAAAGTGTTTACAGCGTGCATTGCAATTTTACACTCATGTGAGTCTGAAGAGACTTGCATTAGAAACAAAATTCGTATGCGTAGAAAACATTCAAGTATATATTCTAGTATTACATATTTCGAGGGTTTATAGGGAAATATAGACAAGCGCAGCTCAGCATTGTGGAACTATTACGTATATCCGTGATGACTTAAAATCTCACCTCCTCGCTACAATCTTCGGGATAAGTACAACAAAGTTATGTATGCTATACCTGCGGGTCACCCGATGTATCGAGAATCGGTTGAGAAATGCGACCTATATAGGAGAACAACCGGACATCCGAACATACATAAATAAAAATATCAGACAAAATATGCATAGTTCAGTTCTTTCAAACAAAATATTAGCATAATTAGAAGGTTTCAATGCAGCTGAAAAAACAAAACAAGTGAAATCATGACTACTTTTGGCTCGTACTGAAATCTTGTAATCAATCTCTTTTTATACTTCGCTAGGATAAGTTGCGTGTAAGTAAGATTGTTCTATGAGTCCAGCTCTGCTGCTGCAAACTTATCCTAACACCATGCATCTCATAAAACATTCTTTGCTGAGTGTGACGGTCTACCTGGATTCAAATTTCAACTAGCTGAATAGGTTCCTGTTGGATTATTAAGGCCCTTTCTCAAGCTTAAAATATAATAAATGTATTATTATAATAACTTATTTTTCCCTATCTTTCATGCTTCTTTCGGCACCCAAACTTTCACGATTTGACAAACCCCTAAAACAATCCAGCAGCGCATCACAAAACTTGTACTATTTTGTTAAATTTTCAATTATTCATTTAAAGATACAGAAGCTTAGAAGATACAGGCATGGCACAAGGCACCGACAAATGCTACGGTTTTTTTATTAATAATTTTTTTCTTCGTGATTTATAAATAAACCGAACCCATTATTGATGTAGGCATTTACAATTTATATGTATTGTTTTATCCTAGTCGATCTATTTTATCTATTAAAATGTATTTTTTTAAATATTTTTTATTTACTATTCGAAAACCAACGCTTTGCAAATCACGATATTTGTAGCAGGAAACTAATTACAGATTTTCATAGATTAAATCTGCCAATGCACAAGCTGTATGCCTAAGTGCATTTTAAACCATTTATTCACATGATTCTATAACTATTTTCTCCTACTTTATTTTACCTATATTCCACATCATATTTTTATATGGAAAGATAATTAGGATCTTCGTATTCCTACCAGAAGGAAAATTCAGAAAAAGCACGACCCCTCAGACAACCGTTTATGATCAGTCCTAATAAATGATCCTTAAGAATTTCCTCAGAATACAACCAAACTTAGTTACTGCCCAAAAGCTAGACTTGAAGTATTTACATGTTCCGTATTTTATTGAATAAAATACCTATGGCCGTTCTTAGAAATTTGAGTAAAACAAACCTGTGAATGTTTTTAGATTTAAATTGTTCTGGCTAAGTATCTCCTGCAAATTTAGAAATATTCACAGTTTTTTTTTAAAGTTATTTCCATTACAAATGACATGATGTGTCACATGCTTGTATTCCGCTAAGAGGCGATGGGTTTGTAATCTGTCACATATTGAATACTAGTCACTTGCAAAAACGTGGGTATGTACCGAACGCAAGCTAGACGTGCCTCCAACTATCCCCTAGTAGGTGATCCAAATAAGATCCGCGCTCTGAATAGTGAACAGAAGTGAATCCACGAAGGTGAAAAAGTCTTCTATTAAGAAAAAAGAAAGAAAAACACGGGAGTGAACAAAAGGTGTTCCACGGACACACCCATAGTACACCTGGGTATTTCACAGATATAATAAATTACCTATAGCACACCTGGTTGAACCACTGGTAAGAAAGGTAATAATCGACCCTCCGCTTCTACATCATTTTATAACCTCCCTATCCCAATCATCAAATAAAATACCCATAGTACACCTGGTTGAACCACGGATAAGAATCTGGTTAGACCACGGGTAAAAAGTGATTATCGACCTTCCGCTTCTACATCGTTTTAAATCCCCCATCCCGATCACAAAATAAATTACCCATAGTAAACTTCGGTGTTCCACGGACACAAAGAATTACCTATAGGACACCTGGTTGAACCATGGGTAAGAAAATAAAGAAAATAATCGACCCTCTGCTTGTACATCATTTTATGTCCTCCTTATTCCGATCATCAAATAAATTACCCATAGTAGACATGGGTGTTCCACGGATACAAAGAATTACCTATAGTACACCTGGTTTAAGAACATAAATAATCGACCCTCCGCTTTAACATCACTTTATAACCTGTCTATCCCAATCATCAAATAAATTACCCATAGTACACCTGGGTGTTCCACGGTTACAAAGAATTACCTATAGTACACCTGGTTTAAGAACATAAATAATCGACCCTTCGCTTTAACATCATTTTATAACCTCCCTATCCCAATCATCAAATAAATTACCCATAGTACACCTGGGTGTTCCACGGTTACAAAGAATTACCTATAGTACACCTGGTTTAAGAACATTAATAATCGACCCTCCGCTTTAACATCATTTTATAACCTCCCTATCCCAATCATCAAATAAATTACCCATAGTACACCTGGGTGTTCCACGGTTACAAAGAATTACCTATGTCTGGTCGGACCACAGACAAAATATCTGGTTAGACCACGGGTAAGACAAGTGATAATCGACCCTCCGCTTCTACATCGATTTATAAACCCTATCGCTATTACCAAATAAATACCGTTCATTCCCAGAAGTCCCAACCTACTCTAGAAAGTCTCGTATAACCTCATCCTATTTACGACAACAAATTGTGTAGAATTACTCGTATTCTCACTAAGACCATAACAAACCAACTCTTACCATACCACTACCTGAACAGTAACTACAGATCATTTTAGTCACACCATAAAATCCGATAATCCTGGTAACGGCGAACAAATTGTAACGGCCCCCCTACCTAACCTAACTATTCTAAAAATAGCCAAATTCTAGTCAAACGATAAACCAAAAAATCCTGAATACTGAACCCAAATTGTAACAACACAGGAAATCCAATAATCGTGGTCATCACGGCCTAAAATTGTAACGGCCTACCTACCTATCTACCTAAAAATGTATGCTATCTTTGCTTTGTACAAATTTTGATTACTAAGAATATTTTTGTTTCCAAGAATATTTTTTTCCAGACTCAGAATATTGTCGCTTAAATTGACGTAGTAGTCCTACCTAGATATTTGTTGGTTAGTTCGTTATGACCTACATTGGCACGTGAAACATCTAGCGATATAAGGACTCTACGTTGTGTATGTAGTAAACCTGATTCTTTGAAGGTATTACGAGATTTCTGGTGAACCTAACATCTACCTAAGCATTGAATAACCGTAATGATTTTAACTATTTACTGTAAAAGTTACAATAGTATTTGATAAAATAAAATCTGAAATGTTAATAATAATAATAATATACCTATTGCTAATGCGCAGCTATGGTTAGGGACCCCATCCAATCGTCCCTAACAGTGAATATCTGCCATCCCTTAGGACTTGACCAATTCTCCTCTGCGGTTTTTGGCTAGAATATGACATCTTTATTCTCGTTCATTTAAGAAGAGAACTCCCCTCCATTACTGAATCTATATTTTGTAATGGTAAACAATAGTTCTGTACCCATACATAAGACGAAGAGAGAATAAAATCCTTCGATTGTTTCATGTTGTATCTCTATATTCATGACATTATGGCCTATGTATATCAAACAAACAAACGTTCGTCCTTGCATAGGTCATCTAGGTAGGTTCACTGCGGGACTCAATTCTACTAAATGAATAGTACAAAAGAGACCCTATTATTTCTATTTTTCCGGAGGTTTCCGTTCCGTAACGGTTTTAGAGAGTAATCTCTACTACCTACCTACCTTGATAATACCTAACCCTAGACAAACCCAAACTACTGTCTTTTCTCATTTAGAAATGGAAGAACCTACAATGTTTATTTTATTATTTTGACTTACCCTCAAACAGACGATGCGAGAGTGCCACTGGGTGGTTTAGTGGGTATACCGGCAATCGGGGAGTCCTACATAACCCTCCCACCCCCGATGGGAATGGGCAGCAAGCATCCCTCCTAAGGGCAAACAAAGGAGCCACCTCCTCATTGTGCACTACTGAGCCGCTGATTGTCAGTGATAGTAGATTGATTTCTTGGGTTTTTGGCCACCTAGTGTACAATATTTGCCTACTGACTGTGATTGCTGCTTTACTGCTGTTTAATTTCGAAAAATCCGTGTTCGTAACAAATACTTTGCAAAGCACAGCTCTGACACCGCAAGTTTTTGGCTATTAAAAAGTAAAAGTTATATCCACAAACTAAGTTCCGGGCAAAATCAGTCCTGCTTAACTTACTCTTCAGTAAATCCCAGCATCTGCCTGCATGCAGCTTGGCGATTTTATGAGAGAACTGATAACGTATAGATGTTTTATATCGTGTAAATAAAAATATAAGACACGTATACCTAATCAGTTCTTTCAAAGAAGATATCATCATAATTGGAAGGTTTCAATGCAGCTGAAAAAACAAAACAAGTGAAATCATGACTATATTTGTAGCGTATGTGTACGTTTATTTATAATACTGAGTTTCATTATTGGTATTCGCTATGATGGATGCACGGCCGTCGTCTGCTTCCCCTGGTAGAGTATCATCGGAGACGCGAGAGTTGTTGCTTCTTCAGATACGTTTGATAATATCTAACATTTACTATAACCTTTTTAAAAGTGTTTACAGCGTGCATTGCAATTTTACACTCATGTGAGTCTGAAGAGACTTGCATTAGAAACAAAATTCGTATGCGTAGAAAACATTCAAGTATATATTCTAGTATTACATATTTCGAGGGTTTATAGGGAAATATAGACAAGCGCAGCTCAGCATTGTGGAACTATTACGTATATCCGTGATGACTTAAAATCTCACCTCCTCGCTACAATCTTCGGGATAAGTACAACAAAGTTATGTATGCTATACCTGCGGGTCACCCGATGTATCGAGAATCGGTTGAGAAATGCGACCTATATAGGAGAACAACCGGACATCCGAACATACATAAATAAAAATATCAGACAAAATATGCATAGTTCAGTTCTTTCAAACAAAATATTAGCATAATTAGAAGGTTTCAATGCAGCTGAAAAAACAAAACAAGTGAAATCATGACTATTACTGGCTAGTTAGTGTTACTCTTTTAATCAAAGAGATTATCAAACACGAGGCTCGTGTAAAAACCTGAGTATCTATTGAAGACAAAGGTATCGTGATGTTTCCGCCGAATTGAAAACTTGCAGTTCTGCTTGCGCACTTCATCCGGAATCCTCAACAAACTGAGGAACTGGCTATCTTACCTCTAAATGTTAGAACACAACAATTTTAGAATTGTTTTTATGGCGACAAAATTAGGTTAGATGGTGGAAGCTATTTGACTATTTTTATGTACGCCTGGCTAGGCGTACATAAAAATAGTCCTACCACCAACCAAACCAAGCAAAATATATTGTACTACCCCTGGGGATCGAGCCTCTCTGATCTCATCATCTCTGGATCTGAAATCGGTGGGTTGAACCACTAGGCCACAGAGGCGGTCGATAAACATGCTAGGTATGTAGCACCTCTATCCTCAGAACGGTGACTATTTGAGAACTTAAAGCGAAAATGTCGGCGGTTTACCTTCGGGTATCAGATCCTTCAGGAGCGGCATAAGTATGATTCTTCGGGTTTTCCTGTTCATTGGGTGATGTTTCATCTTTTTTTTGTTTACTTCGTCTTTTGACTCGTCGTACCTGATGACGATACTAAGTACAGATGCACCGAACAGGAATGCGTTGAATACCAGGTTGTATGATGAACTGGTCTATCTTCTGTGGGTATTCATTCTATTGGTGTTTGTAGTAATGTTTTCTCTTTGATGTGGTGGATTCCTTACAGATTGATGGAGTTTAATTTCACATGTAGGATGCTGTTTTGTAGAGTTGTATAGATTAGTCGGTATCTATGTGATTTTTAATGGCTATCCATTAATTTTGTCGTAGATATTGATTATGGTGAATTCACCAGTACGTAATGAACATTTTTGTGGAACGGTAACAAGACAACTTTCAGATAGTGTGATATACTCCTGACGGTCACATTTATATTGTTATTATAATTTAAAAGTTATCAGAAGCCAGCTTCTCCCACAGCGAAAGGAAGCAGAGCGGTCCTAACGGATTAGCCCGTACAGCCGGGTCAACCCAGGTAGCCGTGGATGCCTCATAATGGATTAAATCTATTCCATCAAAGTCCAGTGTTGCCAGAGTGCGCAGGATCTTTTTCAGGCACCTCTCATGAAGTGATCGATTGGACTTGCCGTGGTGTCGGAGCCCTATCGCGTACCAGATCGTTGGCATAAGGACGATTTGGACTCCATTGCTATATACTGGGGCCGCCGCCCCAGTATTTTTAGCAGTAAATTTAGCAAAAGTGGTTTTAACAGCTACGCTAACGCGTAGTCTAAACGTACAATAACCTTTACTAAATTCATTAAGTTTAAATACATACATTTTTAATGTTGAAAGTGTTCCAACAAATTTGTGCAAAAAATAATGTATGTTGACAACATACATTATTTTTTTAACAAAGAACTCAAAACGTCATTTTATTTTCTGAATCTAACACTTCCAGAAAAACTAAAAAAAATAGTTTTTTAACTGCAGAACTTTTTTTTAATCATGCACTACTAACATAACTTTTCGATAACTCTCACGGTTTCAGACTTCGCCTCAGTTGCCCTTGTATAACATCTCACCCTGTAGCCTTGTATACTATATACTTATAAAAAAATACCCCTGGATTTTCAAAAACCTTTCTAGTACCAGAACGAGCTCAAGTGGTTTGGTATTAACTCGAGGGGTCTTAAACACATATATGCCGTCGTGTTTCTCACGTACGCACTGTACGTTTCAGCAAATTAACGTATCGGTACCATTAGTACCTACAAGATACGAATTCAACTCTTTTACAAGGAACATAATGAATGTTCCTTGTATTTATTATTGAATAAAAAGTACAATTAGTTAATAATAATAAAAGTAGTTGGATACAAAGTGGAATTAAAAATGACGTTGAAAAATGATTGAGTTACGTAGCTTTTTAGAATTTTGCCACAATCCACTTGATAGGTAAAAACAATAGAGAGTCAAGAGATTTACCGCATCTGTGGTCTAGTGGTCCGCTCACCGGTGTCAGATCCAAAGGTCCTGGGTTTGATTCCCAAGGGGAGGACGAATTGTGCTTGGTTTGGTTGGTGGTAGGAATTTCTTTAAGTCCGGTTTCTCTAATTCTGTCACCATCATTAATTATAAATGTATCTTTGCTTAGCGTTTAAGCTTACTGAAAATGTGTTACATAAACCGACATCAATACTTTTATTGACCAATGAGTTGAACAATTTGCTAGCTCGTATTAAGAACACGTTTTGTTTAAAATTAGTTTTTACAATATGAACGTAAAGAACTCTCAGTTTACTCAATGCACCAGCATTTGTACGTAGCCCTACTTGCTCAAGTAGCCCACGACAGTCTACGTTACCATTGCAGATGCTTATGAGGTAAACTAGGTCACAAACTTGCCTGCGATTGGAAAGTGGAAGGAAATGAAACTTGAGATACCTAGTAATGTGCCTAGTAAGATAATCGGGAAAGTATAGTTTGGCTCTGTATTGACGTAGACGTGATGAATAAATGTCAATGTTTGGGTTCCGCACGGAGGCGTACTCGAGGTGAGTACGTACGTAAGCGTCATACAATGTTTTTTTATAGTACGACTAGGCATCGCTTGGCCTTCATCTCACGTGGTAACAAGTATTTTTAAAGTTTTAACGTTTACGAATTCCGATGACATTCTCAGAACAAACCCCTAATTTAATAAGTGAAATTTTCCAGTCTGTATTCCGGTATTTAGAGGTAAGATAGCCAGTTCCTCAGATTGTTGAGGATTCCGAGTGAAGTGAGCTTCCACCTTCAGCCCTGTCAAAGGTTATTTAAAACCCCAGGTAAAATTAAGGCCAAGTACCTCCCACTTTCCCCCGCAGCTTAAAGAGAGTTGAATTTAATTTGTTTGATAGAATTCTGATATTACCTACTCATTTCTTTGAAAGATATGCGAAGTCGTAGTAAGCCCGTGATATTATTTATCGTGAAAGGAAAGTAATAAGCTATTTCATAAAAGCATTTTTTTCTCGTTGCATAACGTTCTTTCAATAATTCCAATGAATATTAATTAATATCATGGACGCGATTAGAGCTGGATCCTGAATTTGAAATATTTACAGTGTATAATTAAACTTATATATATACATATAAAGCTCGGTCAGTATTTGACCTTCTACTTATAATTATTAAAATTGTTTGTAATGAATGAGTGGTGACTTTAGTATTTTTGTTGATTAATACCATTAAATTCTTAACAAAAACCTTATTACCGTTATCTTCTAAAAAAGAAGACGAACCCGCATTATTCGTTTCTATTTAATGCAATGGCTGTTTTATGGATGTTCTTAATTTTTTGAAGCCTACTCCTGGGCATAGTTAGATTATCTTTGTTTCTTCAGCAAAATGAGGCGCTCGAGGTATATAACTAGACGTAAATAAAACCAGTGGTCCAGATAAAATCCGGGAATCCACAGGGGATCTTTTAGCGTATGCCACGCACATCTGGAGTGAAGCTACGGATAAGCTATGGCAGTTTCCCTAGATATTTCGAAGGCTTTTGATAGGGTTTGGCACAAGGATTTCAATAGCAAGCTTTTCGCGTACGGATAACCGTCCACCCTTTTACTGTGGATCACAGACTTTCTTAGGGAACGATCGATTCGGGTAGTCATTAATGGCTGTTCGTCTGATCTATTTAACAAGCCTCATAGCTTATTTGGTAGTAATTCTGCCTTCTGCGCTGTAGGTTGTGGGTTTGCTTCCCACACGGGAAAAATATATGTCCAATATGTCCAATATATGTGTGATGAATATAGATCCTTGTTCTGTGTGGGTGTTGTATCATATAGTACATTATATGTTTACAAAATAAAAATAATATATTTATTTATTGGCGATCAATGCCGTACCTCAAGGGTATGTTCTATCAACAACTGGACAATGGACTCTTATTGAACGTAACAAGTCCGCTAATAATAAATCTCTGAAGGTACCGTCACAACGATCACAACGCCTCGTCACTGTGGGGACAGGCAACGCTCACAAAGATATACAAGCTGCTGACAGAATAAAATACATACAAGCTTGTTCATTCAAGCCGGACACCACTACGGAACAAATACAAAAGTTCCTAACTAACATCACCGCAGCTCAGTACACTGTGGAGAAACGGACCATTCGATCGCAATTGCATGCGTCATTCGTCATCGGGATGCCCGAAGCTGTGTACGAAGAGGTAACGGCGCCTGCCGCCTGGCCTCCGAGGGTGCATTTCGCTGACTGGTTTCCCGCTCGGCCTCGCGTACAGCGGGGCACCACCGAGCGCATCAACTGCAACGTATGAGTCACGCGGGACTGGGACCGCGCGCGCAGGCGGCAGCGGTACCGGCGGCTCGACCACGACTGACAGTGGATCGGCTGGATCGTCGCATCAATTACTTGCACCTCTAGTTATTTGTCATCAAAATATCGATTCACTTAATGATAAGACGCAACGATTAGAAGTACTTTTACGCGACCAATTAGTTTGCGATGTTTTAGCAATTACGGAACATCATTTGCCCACAAATAAGTTAAAATGTATATATTTAGATGGGTACACGTTAGTATCTAGCTTTTGTAGGACTAGCATTACGCGCGGTGGTTCCTGTATTTATGTGAAAAATGGTATAAAAGCCACTGAATACCTAGAATTGACAGAAATGTCGACAGAAAGGTACTGCGAGGTATCTGCTGTTGAACTTATTGATTTTAATGTATTAATTGTGTGTATTTATAGAACACCGCTAGTCACTTCTTTAGAATTTTTAACGCATTTGAACCCCCTTCTCGCACGAGCCAGTGACAAGGGCAAACATGTTTTAATCGTAGGTGACATTAATATTGACGTTTTAAGTGACCTATGCTCCGTTAGGAAAAAAATAAATGATATGTTGGCTGTTAATAGCCTGCGAAATGAAGTAGACTTCCCAACACGTGTTACTGCTCTCTCGTCTTCGTGCATAGAACATGTTTACAGCAACATGCCGCGCAGAACGGTCGCAACCGCACCGGTTGCTACCCGGCTCAGCGACCACTATGCCGTGAGAGCCGCGTTTAGTTGCCTTCGTATGGCTCCGCCACCGCGGACTCGTCTGACAAGAACCTATTCATACCAAAATCGGTTGGCGTTCCAAGAGGCTATGTTTAGTATAGACTGGACTGAAGTTTTTGCAAGGTATGTACAGTCTGTTGATAATCTAGCCAAGTCAATTATCAATATTATTATTTATAAATTTAAAATATGTTTTCCTTTGAAAAAAGTAAACATCAAAAGGAACTCGTGGGTCACCGAGGATTTAATAGATTTAAAAAACCTTCTTTTTGATGCCATAAACCTCCAAGAAAAGTATCCAGACGCAAATTTACAACATTGTATAGACACTTTCACACAAAAATATGAAAACGCTGTGAAGTGTAAAAAGATACGTCACTATGAAAAAGTTATCTGCAATAGCTCCAACTCGCACAAAGCGATATGGCGCGTTGTAAATATTGAAAGGTGTGCAACTACCCATACACCAGCAAGTTTCACAGATGTTGTCAAGGATTCCTCAGGCAGTAGATTTGCGTCGCGCAAGGAGGTCGCAGATGCCTTGAACGCGAGGTTCGTAGAGGCAGCTACTGCGTGTGGCGCACCGCGCGCGCAGCTATCCCGTGTGAACGCGGCTCTCAAAGCCACACGCCCTCTTGCGGACCGTTCCTTGAGGCTCGTCAGATTTACTGCCTCAGAGGTGTTCCATATTATAACAACGCGGATTCCACGTAAACCCACTTAGGACATATACGACATCTCTATGGACCTACTGTCAACTGCTGCTATCCCACTAGCTCCTTGGCTGGCCGCTCTATTCAACCGCTGCATTATAAACGGAACCTTTCCTGCCTCATTCAAGGTTAGCAAAATCTCCCCTTTGTTCAAAGGGAAGGGTAAACGTGAAGACATTGATGGCTATCGCCCTGTATCTATAATCCCAGCCGTTGCTAAGATTTTTGAGAACGGTATCAGCACTCGTCTCACCAAGTACCTAGGTGAAACGTCCGCACTGTCCGAGCGACAATACGCCTACCGTGCCGGCCGCAGCACTACGTCACTTACACGTGACGTAGTCCGTCGAGTACTGGAAGCTCGTGAATAGAAACAGCAAGTGGCAGTCCTGTGCTGCGACCTGTCGAAAGCTTTCGACGTCGCAGATCACAGCGTTCTCTCGTCCAAGCTTCAGCACTATGGCATATGTGGCGAAGCTCACTCGGTGTTGACGGATCTCCTTCAAAACCGCTATCAGATAGTTGTCGGCGACGCAGGTGAAACAAAATCTGACGCTCTGGGGACCGTAATGGGCGTGGCTCAAGGCTCATCAGTCTCCAACATTATTTTCTCGCTATTGCTGAACGACCTCCCTGAGCACATCACCGCCGGTGAGGTGTTCATGTACGCGGACGATGTGGCTGCGGTCGTCACCGCCCTCTCTCTCGACGAACTCGAGCGGCGGTTGAATGAGGCTGTTCACCAGGTGGCGCAGTGGTTTAAATGGAACGGACTCGTCTTGAACCACAAAAAGACACACTTTGTACACTTTTCGTTGTCAGGACACAAGACTAGGGATCTGTCAGTGACTATTAACTCAATAATTATTGAGCAAGTTCAGGCAACCACCTTTCTTGGATTTGAAATCGATCGTGGCCTGACCTGGAGTAAGCACATCGACAAAGTCTGCGCGAAGCTTGGCAGCGCATGCTACGCCTTGTACAGATTGTCTCGCGTGGTTTCATCAGATGTAGTCCGAACGTGTTACTTTGCGACCGTTCATTCGCTCTTACAGTACGGGGCTGAGTTGTGGGGGCACGCTGCAGACAGGGAGCGTGCCTTGCGCATGCAGCAACGTGCCGTGAGGGCGATCGCAAGAGTGACATGGGACACATCGATGAAACCCTACTTCACGTCGCTGCAAATTCTAACACTTCCCTCGATTGTGATCTTCCAGATCGCAATGTACGTGAGGCAAAATCTTGCAGCATTCCCAACACGCGGAGACAGACATATGCGTACATATAATACGCGTGGCGCTGGCAAGCTCGCTGCAGTGACGCACAGACTTACCAAATCGGAGAAACTCATTCACGTGCTGGGACCTACCGTCTATAATCGTCTACCGGAGCATGTAACAAGCGCTTCTAGTCTTTTAAGTTTTAAATTAAAGCTCAAGTCATGGCTCGTGGAGAAGGCATTCTATGACTTTAACGAATTAATTACCTAATTTATTAATTTTATTGTTTAATTTTTATAATGTTTTTTTTTTATCTGCAATATTTTTTAATATTTTTAAAATAAGATATTTTTTATACTATTATGACCTGTAAATCTATATTTACCAATAAATTTACTATTATGACTACTATTATGACTATTATGACAACTCTATTCTTGCTTCTCATCAATGATATTCTAATACCCGGTATATGTATAGATACCGGGAAAATATATATCAAATACTGTGCTGTCACCTGTGTACCTAAAGAGGTACACCGATGACATTGCGTCTACCTTTATCAGTAATAAGTCTGTTTTCCCGCAAGATTGCAATCTTGGAGTCATCAAGTCATGAGTAAATAAGGTTCCTTTTAGGCAAGCGTGTTCCATTTTAGGCCACATCTTACTAGTTTTCAAGTAAGCTGTTGGTTAAACGATTGGCTAACAACAATGAAGAAAAAACCGGCCAAGTGCGAGTCAGCGCACCGAGGGTTCCGTAAAAATCTGTAGGTATATAATAAAATGTAATGGTATATTTATTGCTCAATGAAATCGATAACATTATAATGTGGAAAGCTGGAAGAGCATAAATTTAAGACAAAGGTATTTTATCGTTTCTATTAATTTTAAAAAAAATCTGTGATGTTACAAAAATTTAAGGTTTTCGGAATGTTTCCTTTGTGTGCTATAAAAACGTTGCTTCATGCCAATTTCGAGAAAGATTTTAGGTCAACTGGAAGTTTTCTTTAGGTTTTGATTCCCTTACGAGTAGTTGCAAGTTTCAAAATATGATATATAAGCTTAAATTGTTTTTTTTTATTGCGTTGACATTGATTTTTGAATCTTTTAACAGCTTAAAGATATTAGAGAGCAGAGTATTTGATATGAATTTCAATATAATACTAATACGCGTTCATGAGGAAAGGGACAGTAAGCTTCGAATTATTAAAAATATTTATTTTATGATGTAACTAAATGTGTATACTTTTCGCAATTTTTCCCAAAACAAGTACCCTATACAGGTATATATAGGTTTTGATTTTCTTGCGAGTGTCGAAAATTTTGCGGCATAAACGGTTGTATCTTTTGATTGCGATGGCCTTGAATTTTTTTTTTTACAACTTTAAGGCAGTAGTTTTGGGTATTTGGTATGCATTTTAGCTTGATACCTCCACGCGTTGTGAGAAAAAGGGTTTTAACAGACAGATGAACACCAAAGTGATCCTATAAGGGTTCCATCTTTTCTTTTTGAGGTACGGTACCCTAACAAAATAAATGTGTTTTACATAGAGAGCGGGACGCGCAGCACCCGACGAGTTAGCACGATAGGTACTGTTAAACAATGACGTTGAGTCTTACATAGAAAGTGGGACGCGCAGCATCCGACGAGTTAGCACGATAGGTATTGTTAAACACTCACGTTGTGTTTTACATAGAGAGCGGGACGCGCAGCACCCGAAGAGTTAGCACGATAGGTACTGTTAAACACTCACGTTGTGTTTTACATATAGAGTGGGATGCGCAGCAGCCAATGAATTATGAACACGGTTTAAACAAAATAATAGTTTAACGCGCATTTACGAACGCGTGACACTCCGAGGGCGGCTGACGACCGGTCGAGGCGAGGAGCTTGGCCACACTACGCAAGATATCACCTCTCCTACCTTCCCCGCCTATCGCTCCGCCCATAACGCATAATGCTAGAGTGTGATAAAAAACACAATCGCTATTTGCCATCTTTTTTATACCCGCCTCTGTGGTCTAGTGGTTCAACCCACCGATTTTAGATCCAGAGATCCCGGGTTCGATCTCCAGGGGAATACAATATTGTGCTCGGTTTGGATGGTGGTAGGACTCTGTTTAATTCCGCCTGGCTAGCTACCATCTAACCTTACCTAACCTAACCTAAGTCTGTCGCCGTTATAACAATTCTTAAATAAAAATGATGTGGACTGGCATTTAGTGGTAAGAAAGCCAGTTCCTCGGTTTGTTGATGATTCCGGGTGAAGTGCGCCTCCACCTTCGGCCTTATCTCAAATTGTAACTAGGTCTGAGATGAAGGACAAGTGCTTCCCCGTCGTACAATAAAAAATAGTTTATTTTTTTAGTCATTTCGATTATTATCTCAAGCTTGTAGTTCGTCAAATCGTTTAATACATTAATAACAATTGCAAATCTGTACTGTAGCGAGGTAAATACAAAAACTATATATGATCAGGTATAATCGCTTACTATATAAAATATAAACACTATGTTTCGTGTTCCAAATCCTTCCCAGTGGAAAGTAACATTTTTTTTATTTTTATTGTTTTACGGGGATGTGCTTGGCCTTCATCTCATCTCATTTTCAAGTTATTATAAGGCCGAAGGTAGAAGCGCACTTCACCCGAAATTTGCCACAAACTGACGAACTGGCTAACTTACCTCTAAATGCCGAAACACAACAATTTACCATACATATCAAAGTTTTTACCTTTATTCGTCCTTTCAGATGGGTGGAGGCAAGATTAAATGTTTATTTAATCACTGAACAATAAAAACAGTAATAATAATGCTAAGTTTTATTCAAATCCACTAAGAAAATAACTTTATTTTGATGAGAAAATTCTAAATTCACGATATCTTTTGAATAAAATGTTCAATATAATCGAATCTCAATGTAATCGATAGGCACTCAGACAGAAGAGAACAGTGATTTATATATTACTTGTATATATATTATACTTACTTGAGGCCTTTTCCCAGCGGTGGGACACTGACCGCTTAATATCATAATAATAATATATATTACTATATCATTTGACTTTGGTTGAATACAAAGGTACAAATTACTTGGTGTAGTGTCTACCGGCGTTTAATTCGTTTTTTTTAATAAATGGAGGTGATGACGACGTAGGGGAGATAATAATTGGATATATGATATTGCTGACATATTTATGGGTGTTGAAGTTTTCTTTCAAATTTTCGATCATTTTTTTGTCCCATCTTCAATAGCTTTTGCAGCGCACATAAGGAATTGTCGTTAGTTTTCCATTACCTTGGGTTATATAATTAACTTTTCATAAAGATCCCGAATACAACCTGGGGCCCAATTCTACTAAATTATTTTTTTCACAATGACAATGATTTCATCGCAGAATGGCCATCATTGATGCCTTTTGGTATTCTACTAACCCAATCTATTTTCTAGAACTGTCATTGAATTTCCTTTGACAATCATTCATAAAAGAGTCAACTTTTCGTATTCTGCTAATCAATGACATAGCAATCGCTAGCGATAGTGGGCAAAATTTGGTATTCTGCTATTTTTCGACAACTCTTCAAATCGTAATTTATCAGAGTGGTATCAGAGTGCAAAGGTTGCTTTTTACGTATATTGTTGTAGGGTATCGCGATGTCATACAACAAATTATGTATAAAACAAGGCAGAATTTTAAAGGCGAATATTATTATCTCACTCACTTTCTAGGTAGCCTCGGTTTTTTTATATGGGGTCCCGTTTCTTCTTACATAGTATTTAATATTATCTTTGTATATCGTAATGTCATAGCACGGACAAATATAATAAGTTTTATAATATGTACAGACAAAAGGCTATTATGCTAATATTAGGTATCAGCAACGTCGGCTTTGCTAGCGCTGACACCGTCGACATTGTTGGACTGTTTCGCAAAGCATGATGGACCCTTTTCGAGATCTCCATGAGAATTTCTTCTCTAGTAGTCTTCTTTCTAGTATATACAGAGGTGACGGTAACAACTTCTTTAGGTAGACGGTTTCAGTTTCGTTTTACTCTATTGCAGAGAAAATGGTATGCAGCGTTCATATTTGTTCTTGTTATTTGATTAAATTTTTTGCAGGGAAATGTTGGCAACGCGTCGCGTCTCCGAAGACCTTATTTGGAGTCGGAAGTAGATATCACCTGCCGACGTCGACATCATTGTCGTTTCTGATGATAAAGATGTATCTTGAGAGTAATAAATAACATCACGATCAGACAAGTTTATATATATCCGCAATCTTTATTAAATAAAGCATAGAAAATACCTATAAAATGTATGTAAGTAATGAAGTATGTTTTAGTCTCTAACATTTTGCTCCATAATACCGATAAGTTGACCGAACCTGTTAGTCAGGAGTATCAGCACAAGCTGCCCAAAGCTAGTTTGAGAAATTGTGGTTCTTGCTCCTGTGGAAGTGACCAAGCGCCAACTCTTATGTAGTCACCTATAGGAAGTCAAAGAGGGCTTCAATATGCACTATGTGTAAGCCTTAGTAGAGCTGTGATTCTTCAGATATATCTGAATTCTCGAGAGATGAGTTGAAATAATAAATAAATAAAATATTTGTTTGTCTTGCATAGGTATCACAGAACACTAATATCCTAACGATAGTTACCTATTGACTTATAAGTTAACATGACGTTGACAACTTTAACTTGTTAAAGTCTTTTGTCTATGTTATATAAGGTCCATCTCGCGCGTAATATTGTGATTGAGATGCGTTGGCTACACCGGCCAAACCATTGTCATTGGAAGTCATAGTCAGAGATAAACCCTGTCATTGAAAATTTAGCAGAATACCAAAATAACAACAATCTTAATGATCAACCAATGGCATGGTGCTACTATGATAATGACCGGCTGGCGATGAAACTACCCATTAAAAAATAAAAGAATTTTCCAAATCGGTCTAGGCGTCTCAGAGTATTCGGGGAATACACATACTAAAAGGATTCCGATGAATTGAAAACCTCCTCGTTTTAAAGCCGGTTAAAAATATAGCTTATGTTATTCAGTGATAGTATAGCATTCTACTTGTGAAATAACTTTTCATTACGGTCTTGTTTTTGTTTTAGATTTTGAGTACATTCAATACAAAAAAAATAAAAACATGCAAAAATACAATTTTAATAGATTATCTTTATCGTAATAGCGTAGACGGCAAGCTACAATGCCCATGGATCGAACTGTAGAACTCCGCGATTGGACCACGGGCACTGAACGTAACTCGCAATAACGCTTGCTCCGTGCTAACGCCTGCTACGCCGTAGAGCCCATACCAACCCGCCGTGTAAGGCTGCCCTAATATTACTATACAATATTAAATAATTTACCCAGTTGGTGGTGTCTAGACCTCCAAACAACTTACAAGTAATGTTTGATGATGAAATAAAATAATTTTTAACGCCTCAATAATCGTAAATTAATCTTTATCTAAACGAAACGGTTTTAGACCGAGGTAATAGATATATACCAAAATAAATAAATAAGAAGGTAACTATGCGACAGCAAAATCGTTTGGAGGCTATTACCAACTAAGGTCAATGAACATGGTGACTATTTCTAAACTCTCCAGACTCATGTTGTCTCGAATCCTGGAAAATTAGTTCTCTGATATAATTCAATGAAATTAAATTAAGTATAGATCAAATAATTTTATAAGGTTTCTCAATTTCATTACAGGGCTTTCGATATATTAATTTAACTTACGGAGAAAAGCAATAAATTATTTTGCATTTGAAACCTCCCACCATCTTTTTGGTCATAAATCCTCTTCATTCAAAGGGTGTCTGGAAAAATCTCTTATTTAGGCCAGTGAATTAGTATAGCTATTTAGCGTAGTAATGCGGCCAGTGTCATGGGCACGCTTCCGGTCCGGTCTGAAACGGTTGAGTTACCTATAGACCGTTTGTAACGGTCCTTAGGTAATCCGACTGCGTCCTTTGTACATAGTTTATTTTAAGTTATCCATTTTTATTTATAAGGTTGCACCACTTGAACGCTGAGTGGGTACTTAAACCGAATTGCAACCGACGGCCAGCGCCGCGCGACTTCACCAATTAAGTAAAATGTTTGCGATAACAAAAATATTAAAGTAATTTCAAAACATGATAAGTATAACATTGTTTACGGTAATTTATAGAGAATAAACTTAATTAATCATCTAATCATTAAACCTAAACCTTGATATATAAAAAAAAACGAGGAGACAATTTACACAAACGGTACCAGGCGATGGTTTTTGCAAAATGTTTCTGTAATAGCTTCAAGTTGTGGCGGTAGGTAAACATTGTAAACCCCAATGGTGGAATGCTTCAGATCTTCATCGTTTTAGATGCTTTTAGGAAATTATTTTTGTAGGTCCCTATATCTGGAAGCATAGGTCGTAGCGTAATGCAGAATTCATCACCATATAAATTGAATTTTTCTTATCTAATTCACTATCTCTCTTTCCCCCATTCCTCTTCTGTTTTTCTCCATATAAATAAATACATTTCGTAGATGAGCTTTGTAGAGCATGCTAAGAACCTTCATCGGACCAACGTAGCATACAAACCATTTCAACGAGCACCTACTTTCATAGAACATACTAAACACCTCATATCTCTGGAAATAAAGATTTTCCGACCGTCTCCCTTAGTAGTTAGGTTTAATGAACTTGATTTGATTACTTTTAGGAGATGTTTAGTATCAAAGAAGCATAAATACATGAGCCAGAGACTTTTGCACTTTCTACTTGGGAGGTGGTAAATTTTAGTTTCCCGGTTTGCTGAATTGTAGAGTCGGGGGCTTAAAACATCATATTGGCCTGCCGCTAGTGCTGTTCGGTGGCGTTCGGTTTCAAGAACATGATGTTTTCTACATTGTACAGTGTGGTGTTATGGCGAATGTTATCTACAAACGAGAAAACGATTGAATGTGCAGAATGTTGTGTGAAGTTACAAATCCAAAGAGCTTTAACAGTTTAAAGCTAAGTCACCACCCATGATTACATAAATTTTTTTGCAAAATCAATATTACAATTTGTTTTATTTCGTAATGACATACCTAACGCTCATAACACTAATCACCACTAGTATATGTCAACTATAGAAACGTTCCTTATTTTATACTATTTAATAATAGCTGAAGCATTTCCCATAATAGGCACACAATAAAAAGGCTGAGGCAGAGGCTCTGCTTGATAGTAGACGTAAAAGTGGCTTTTGATGGGATACCTATTAAAATATATATTTTAATTACTGTTTGTAGATTAATCGGCGAAATTAAAGAAGCAGAAGAGCGCTTTAAGGTCAAAAACATTAGTTTCCGGGGGGGTCTTCAACCGAGCCACCCCTAACGGACGCAGAGACAAAACTTACTGTTAAAGTACTCGACGCCTTCTCGAAGGGTCCTGTCTCTTCTTACGTAGTATTTAGTATTATCTTTGTATATCTTAATGTCATAGCACGGGCATATAATAATAAGTTTTATAATATGTACAGACAAAAGGCTATTATTCTAATATTAGGTATCAGCAACGTCGGCTTTGCTAGCGCTGACACCGTCGACATTGTTGGACTGTTTCGCAAAGCACGCAGGACCCTTTTTGAGATCTCCACGAGACCAAAGGAGATCTACTCATAGATTGATCTTTATATCCCAAGAGAACGCCGCCGTGATGGGATCTCAGTGAGACTAAGGCAGGTAAGTAATGAAACATTATTTGTTCTCGAGTTTGCTAAGTTGGTGTAGCTACAAATCATACAATTTATCGAGCAATATTCTGCACTACCTAACACAAACATTGAAGCCCTAATAAAGAATGACAATTTCTACAGATTGAAGAAGAATTGAGAGCCAATGCTAAGCACTGAAGATTATTTGGGGTTAAGCCATAGCTCTTAACAGGTGAAGCATTGCATCAGGATATTGTTGACAGGTGATGGACAATAGAAATAAAATACAAATGTTTATAATATAATTTGAACATTTACTTATGTAAATATGTCCTATTAGGTGACGGTCACAACTTCTTTAGGTAGACGGCTCCAGTTTCGTTTTACTCTATTGCACAAAAACGACATGCAGCGTTAATATTCTTCTTGTTCTTTGAATTAACTTGATTTAAAAAATATTGCAGGGAAATGCTGTGCAAAGCGTCGCGTCTCAAAAAACCTTATTTGGAGTCAGAAGTAGATATCACCCGCCGACGTCGACATCGTTGTCGTTTCTAAAAAGATAATTATGCATCTTGAGAGTAATAAATAACATCACCATCATAGAAGTTTATTTATTTCCGCAATCTTTATTGAATAAAGCATAGAAAATACCTATTAAATGTATGTAAGTAATGAAGTATGTTTTACTCACTAACCTTTTGCTCCATTACATTCGGTAAGTTGACCGAGCCTGTCTGTCAGGAGTATCAGCACAGCACAAGCTGCCCACAGCTAGCTTGAAAAGTTGTGGCCCTTGCTTCTGTGGACGTGACCAAGCGCCAACTCTTGTGTAGTCACTTCCTAGTGACTCGTGGCACTCTCGGAAGTCAAAGAGGGCTTCAATATGCACTATGTGTAAGCCTTAGTAGAGCTGTGATTCTTCAGATATTTCTCAATTCTCGAGAGAAAATAGTTGAAATAATAAACAAAGAAAATATTTGTTTGTTTGGCATAGGTATCACAGAACACTAATATCATAACGGTATTGACTTGTAAGTTAACATGACGTTGACAACTTTAACTTTTTAAAGTCTATTGTATATTGTAAATAAGGTCCATCTTGCGCGTAATATTGTGATTTAGATGCGTTGGCTACACCGGCCAAACAATTGAAAGGATAGTAAAGAGCAGACAAAGCGGTGTACTAAAATTAACATTAATTTATATAGCTACTTATTAATAATTACAAAACATACAATACATTACAAAATATCCAATCATTACTAAAAAATATATATAAATAGAAACTAAAACAGCAGTAGCGAACGAGACAATTATAAGTTGGTTTAGGAAAAGTAATGACAGCGTAAATTATTGTTAAAAATGTAGATTGTTTTGGAGGATCTGACCGAAACGGGTAGTGAGTTCCACAAGCGCACAGCCTCAACAGTAAACGAATTAGCATAGAACACTGTGGTGTGACTCTGAATAGCAAGTAGAAAATTTTTCGAAGAACGAAGTGTTCTCACGTGCCCTTGGTCTAAAAATTTAAAACGCTCTTTGAGATACGGTGGAAAGGAAGGGTTGAAAAGAATATTATATAAAGGGACAAAATATGAAAATTTCTTCGAAGACGTATGGGAAGCCATTTGAGCTTAGCACGAAACTCGGAGACGTGGTCATATTTGCGCAAGCCGAATATAAACCGAAAGCATAGATTTTGTAGACGCTCAAGTTTGTTGAGCTGGGCTTCAGAAATATCAAGGTAGCAGGTGTCCGCGTAATCTAAAATAGGAAGCAATAGTGCTTGTGCCAGCATAACTTTGGTCTCCGTTGGCAAAAAAATCCGGATTCTTCTAAGGGAAGCAAAAGACGCAAACATTTTGCGACTGATTTCCTAAATACAGGGATCCCAGGACATCGTAGAATCCATAATTATACCCAGATTTTTCACGGACTTACTAATTGGTATTATAGATCTATCAAACAATATACTGGGGAGAATTGAGTAATCCAATTTGGGAATTTGCTTGTGACTACCAATAATGATGACTTGAGTTTTATTCGGATTAACAGAGAGGCCAAAAGATTTGCTCCACTCACAAATATGGCTGAGATCAATGTTAAGGAGACTGATTGCCCCATCAATGTTTTCAACTGTCGCTTGGATATAAATTTGTAAATCATCTGTTACAAATCATTCGTTTACGTAAATCCATACAAATTGTTTGTAGCTTTTTTCCGCGAATTCGTCCGCGTAGAGTATTTTTTGTATGGTTTCCCCTATAAGTTTGATATTTAAAAAACACCAATAAACGTTGCGTAACATTCCAACCAGTTAATCCAGCTATTAGCAAAAATAAAACATCTTAGTTGGTCAACGTGAATCAACGTCTTTGTTGATGTTGAATGGTTTCGCAAGAGAATGAGAAAAGTTTAAGAGGGTAGGATGAGGTCCAAAGAACGGAGCGCAGCGAGTTTATTATTTGTATCGTTGATATCAGCAATAATTATGCAAAGTTTCATTCAAATCTATCTTATAGTTTCAGCATGATCTAGTTCCAACATAACGTATAAAAGTTATCACATGGCTATTATTGAATCCACACTATCGGACCATAAGCAAATCTACCTATCTATGAAAAAATACAAACCGCCTCCAAAGAAAATAATCAAATACGAGACTGTTGACTATGATACATTGTAAAAGAACATTTAACAAGATACACGCGAACAACATACTGATTACTATACTAAAATAGACGAAATTATTAAATTAATCCGTAATCTTGACCCAAATTGTAGTGTAGGAATTGACGGTATACTAAAAGTCTAAATGTATCAATGGACTTGTAGCAGACAAAATTAACGACTGTATGTATATACTATAGTACCCGCCGCTCCTAATCAATAATGACCTAATACTAGAAAAACTCTGTGAAAAATATCTGGGTCTGAGACTAGATTGCCACCATAACTGGAACACACAAATACAACACATTTGATCGAAGCTTTCATTCTTGTTGGGCTCATTACGGTCTTTCGTACGAAGTCTTCCATGTCGCGTTCGTCTAACTATATATAATTCACTAGTAAAGCCTCACCTTTTATATCTTATTGAGATTTGGGGAAGTTCACCTAAAACAAATTTAAAAGACCTGAAAATTGCACAAAACGTTACTAAAAATGCTATTCCATTACAACTACCTAACATCTACGACTAAAACATATCGGGAAACCAAACTTATGAATGTCAAACAGCTTTACACTTACTGCACTTGTTATACGCAAAATCCTTAATTACTATTCATACACAAATCAGTTTCATAAAATACACCAAGTTCTTATGAACTTGGCCGAAAGCAGTCGCAGAAAAGATCACATTATTGTTCCGCGCACTCAAACTGCTCACGGAATGAGATCAATTACTGTTGAAGGAGTCAAAATTTACAATAGACTACCCAAGGTAAAGAACGCGGATACATTTAGTATATTTAAGAATAAGTTAAAACATCACATCCTAAACGATATTACATTACTAAAATAAAACATGTACCTTTTGAATGTCATTACTCTGTGGCATGGTAAACAAGCTTTCGTTATAGGACTCGTTAGATAGTCTAAAATAAAACGAACTACATTTGCGCGTAGCTTGAAATAAATTTCTTGGCTGGCCAGGATAGGAATGTAAGTATTTACACAAATGTAGGTACAATAGGTATGCCATCTATATTTTTACTATACCTACTATATTTTATATCTTTACCAACTTACTTTTCTTTTTATATTGTTTCTGTATGTAGGTAGATGCTACCGTACCTACTCGTACTACCTACTTAATTGTAAATCTTAGTCTTACTTGCTTACTTTCTCTGTCGAAGCACTTAGAATAACTTAATTAAGAAGTTTTCTCATGTAAGTGAAATGCAAAATTTCTTTATGAGAATAATTATTCTATAACCTGATGATCTGCGATCAAGATATGGATAGGTAGACCGACAGATAGACAGAGTAAAACTAAAAAAAAACTATTTTTGAGGCGTGATAATAGTGTTTCATTCAATTTTAATTTTCATTTGTTGGTAAAAATACATTTAGTTTCCGTCATCTCGTGGCGAGGCTCAATTGTAAATTTAATTTTTAAGCAATCTTATAACACACACAACAAGTCTCATCAGTCTGTCTAGCCGTTTAGGTGAAGCTCAGTGACTACGTTTAAATACGTATATAATGACATACGTACCTATATAAAAATTTCTTTATCTTAACGATCCTACGAGCTTTGCGTAAGGACCGTTTGAAATGGCCTTGACCCAGAACCAGTTATTTGGTTATTTGTTGGTTATTTGACATAACTGTGACACTTATCTGTCAATTTTAGTCTTAAATGTCACTGTCCATCAGCATTACCCTCACATCATAAATAGAAAACCACCACCGGCATATTCCATATATTTTTTTGTTGCCCTAATAACAATTAATAAATTGTTGTTTTCCGGTATTTAGAGGTAACATAGCCAGGTCCGGATTCGGGGTGAAGTGCGTTTCCTCGGCCTAATATTTATACAAGTATATCACTTCACAAAAATCAGGTGAGATGAAGGCCAAGCTCCTCCCCGGCGTTTATTGAAGGGTTTGTTCAAAACTGAACATGTCACCCTGTAGGTTCATAAAAAAAACAAATCATACAAAATAACAAAAACAAGTAATTTCTAAGATTCTTAAAAATAACCTAATTATGATTCCTAGTTGATAAATTGTAAAGTTTACAGCTTTCCAGCTTTCTCTGATAGTAGATAAGCTAGAAAGCTGTTACAGCCTCCTATTTGCCAGAAACTAGGGTTCCTGTTGAAAAGTTGATGTCGAAGAGTTTCGTTGCGGGCGCATTCCATGAGGATATGAAAAACATCTTCGATTATGCCACAAGTGTCACAATTGGGCGAGGTAGTTTTTTTCATTTGATAGCCAAATTTGTTTAACGGTATGTGTCCTGAACGAAGTCTAAAAGCATTAGATAACTCCTTTCTACTCATCACATATTGATCAAACCATGGGTAGCAAAGCAGTGTAGGTTGGACTGTCCTATGCCAGTTGCCTCTTTATGAGATAATGTTGCGGACACTAGGTTTCCAAAATTGGCTAGAAAAGATCACACGCGTCTCGCCAGCTCAGAGGAGGATTAGGTATAATCCATTTCTAGGTCAAGATCACCCTTTTCTAACTTTTTATTACTAGCTACATAAAACACCATAGTGTGTGTCAATCGCCCAATATTCTAAGTGTGATAAGTTCTTCCTGAGGTGAGTTGATCACTAATCAACCGTGTTAGGTTAATCTTTTCGTGTGATTCTAAGCTTTATCGGACGCAACGCTAGAAATATTTTCATGAAACTTAAGCCTTTTTTCTATATAATATAAAGGAATGTGGCCCCCGTCTGTAATCTGTTATCTATCTGTCTGTATGACTATGTTTTAGCAACTTGTCGCTCTGTTTGTCTTCCGCGTGACGTGACACACTCGCGGCCCTTAATGCAATTCGTTTAATCGCAGAAGCCGCCGATACATCGAACCACAAACGCGGCGTTTCCTATTATAACCTACAAATATCAATACCAGACTGCGCGCAGACAAACTGCCTGTGCCCATCGAGTTCTTCCACACGCCAAGCAGGCGTCTACTACCGAGCCGACGCACTACTTTTTCGCTACCGGACAAACTAATACTCTAACCAACTGCTCCAGACGGTATCCTGGTTGACAGCATCATCACTTCTAGCGACGGCCTAAATACGCGGCCGCCCTTGATCTGCACCACACTTCACACACAGCACCGCAACGTGACCACGCCGCACCCCCTCAGCATCATTACGCAGTACAGTACCAGTTACCAAGTGATTATTTTTAGAAACAATATACAATATTTTAACCGCCTCTGTGGTCTAGTGGTTGTTCAAACCACCGATTTCAGCTCCAGAGGTCCCGGATTCGATCCCCAGGGGGAGTACAATACTTTGCTTGGTTTGGTTGGTGGTAGCACTTTTTTTAAGTCCGCCTGGCTAGCTACCACCATCTTACCTAATGCTTACGCCATAACAACAAATTCTAAAACTCTTCAGGGGTCTAACCACATATTATATCCGGGTATCCCGCGGGTTAAGCTACGGAATATCTTACATTTTTTTACTCAATAACTCACTTGAATGATCTAGTTATATTTTTTAACAGTTAGTAGATAGTTCGAAACATAAAAAAACTTCTTACCGGAAAACTTTGAGTCAATTCAATTTCAATTTCAAAAGATCTTTATTCATTATAACAAGTAAGGTGATACAAACTTTAGTATAAATTTATCCTAAAAGGTATCTAACTTAGGAAATAACACATTTACAAAGCTTATAAATATACGCTTTTCTAAAACTTGTGGCATACTTAATATATACGAATTACGGAACATAAGGGAGATTTAATTAGTTATTTATTTAAGGAAAATAATAATTAATAATTTATGTCAGCTTTAGTTAAGCTTTACATTTGAAAGGCATAAGTATGAACCTACATGTCTTGTATTTGGATGGCAAAACAAGATGAGGTTAAAAACCAGTACATAATCATTTAAAATTTGAATGAACTAATTTTAAGCTAAGACAATAGCGGTCGTAGGCAAGTGAGCTCGTCATAACAATGGGTACAGTCTTCCTCTATTACGTATCTATTATGGTATAAATAAAATTGTTTAGATAGTTTATAAATATACTTACCTATGGTTGGAAATTTGATTTTGCTATGTAATTTATTCAGGTTTGTTTTAAACGGAGTATTAAATGCACATTTTAAGGCTTTATTTTGAATGACTTGTAACTTGCTGATGTTAGAAGCACATGTACTACTTCATATAGGGCATGCGTATGTAATACAGGGACGAACTAAGGTACGGTGTATATTAAGTTTCGTTTTACTGCTAAGGCACGATCTTCTGTTAAGGATAGGGCTCAATGCGTTAAGTGCTTTTATACCTTTTAGCCTTAGCTTGTGTGAGTTATCAGTCCAGTTGACTTTGCTGTCTAGTATTATTCCTAGGTATTGGAGTGTGCGGTGCCATGGGATATTGCACCTTTCGATTTTGAGGGTTCTGACCGGAAGCGACCTTTGCCGTGTGAACATGATGGACTCAGTTTTTGAGGCATTAATTTTTAATTTCCACTTGAGAAAGTATGATGATAACAGGTCGAGTGATAGTTGTAGGCGGTCAATAACTAAGTCTACGGAAAACTTTGAGTGCAGTATTAGGTATTTGGCTATCTGGTCTGTCTAATCATCTTATACATTATATGTTATTGAGAAGGAATCAATTCTTGTAATATACACTTTTAATTGATCGAGTTCAATTCGTTTCATTATATATATTGAATGTTTTTTTGTAATTTAAAAGCTGAATTACTGACTTTAAATGGTTGATAAAATAATAAACGAGGAAGTTTAACAGAATAAAGAAATTTGTTCAACGTCCTAATTTAGTTTTTAAGGCCTTTTTTTAAGCTTTTTACTCCGTGTATCATGGCCGTTGGATTCACAAACTGTACTTTCTACGTAAAGCAATAATCTTAATTAAACAATATGTTACAACCATTAATGCAGTAAAGCTCACCAGTCTAAAGAATAAACTCCGATATTACCAGGGGCCTCTATTGCGGCCGTAGAGAGTTGATGTTCTTATAAATTATGTCTATTAGCGATCTGTCAAAGAGCATCCAGATTTTTTTCCACAGATTTTTTCCGAATAACAAACAGATGATTGATTAATGGAATGTAGTGGGGAACTATGGTACTTGTATCTGTCAAGCAAGACTGACTTTACTTACTCGTAAGTACCTAAGTTAAATGAGACTCTACCGACCAAACAACACTCAGCAATTAAATTTGCATCGCAGAACAGACTCTGCCAAAAGATGATTAAATATCAGCTCAGGAAGCAATGCTAAATACCGACGGTGATATAGGGGTAGGTACGTAGATGGTACCAAAAATACGCGAGAGCAAAACAATGATTGAGACTGCCATTGATTGTTACCATCCCCATCTGATTTTTCTAAGGCAATACAAATTTACAAAACTTGAGTAGTTTAATAAATTTGATTAAAAAATTCAATGAGAGAATTAGCAGCCTCCTCATTAAACATATAGGTAAGAAGTGATCAACAAAAAACATGGATTATAATCTTTCAAAATTTAACACTACAATAAAAGTGTGCTATATAATAAAACCTTACTCTATGCACACTTTTTCACAATATTTCTTAATGTACCTAAGTTTTCAAAGCTCTCTTTCGTTGCTAACTCTCATTACATGCATAGACAAAAGGGGAGCAATTCACCATAACACCAGCTGTACGTTATAATGGATGGGCAATGGGAACTATTCTATTTATAATTTTTATCAATGACCTAATTCATTATATACATAACACAACAACAGATACTAAATTAATTATTTATGCTGACGATATAAATGCTATTATAAATTCCAATGACATAACATCACTAATATCGAAAATTAATGAAACTTTAAACTCTTTTCAGACATGGTTCTCGGTAAATAAGCTTATTATTAATACTAGTAAAACCAGCGTTATGCTGTTCAAGTCAACGGTTAGAAACGCAGAGACTATCAAAACCTTTTTCAACGATGAATGCATAGTTAATGTAGAATCTGTAAAATTTTTAGGCGTCTATATTGATTTGTTACTAAATTGGAAAGACGAACTGTCAAGCATCGGACATTCGATTGCCTCAGCGTGCTACGCGTTACGAACTCTGCGTGACGAACTAGCTATTGACCAATTAAAAATGGTTTATTATGCCCTCTTCGAGTCGAAAATAAGATACAGCATTCAATTTTGGGGCAATAGCTACAAATACAATATAGAGAAAGCGTTTGTCATGCAAAAACGAAGCATACGAACAATTGTCAGGATCTCTCAGGAAGAATCATGTAAGGAACATTTTAGAGATTTGGGCATTTTGACTGTACCTAGTATTTATGTGTCCTGATTATGAATCTTTCCAGAAACTTGCATGAATTTGAAAGTCTAGAGGAGAGTAGAATACGCTTAAATAGTAGAACTAGGCACATAAGAAACAAATTACATCCGACACTTAACGTAACGAAGCACTCCGCAAAGTATCAAGCCGTACAAATTTTTAATAAACTTCCGAAAGACATCAAAGCTATAATTCATCAAAGAACAATTTTAAAGAGTAAGCTGAGGCTTTTCCTTTTGGGGAAATGCCTATATTCGCTTGATGACCTCTGAAATATATTTATAATTTTTTTGACATGCACTATTAATATTTTTATTTGATTTTTTTTAACCTTTTTTCTAATAATTTACATGTTTTTTGTTTGTATTATGAGTTTTGACTTGCGCTATTAATATTTTTCTTTTCTTTGATTTTGTTCCATTTATGTGATTAATTAATAATGTAACTTGACATTATTGTATTATCTGTTTATTATTCTACTTTGACATATCTCTTGACATTTTTAAAATGTTAATTTATAATTTACTTTTGGTAGGTTTTTGTTTGCATTGTGCTGGCAGCCCATAGCGTTAATCTGTTTTCATAGTCTGTGTAGTGTAGGTATGTTGTATCTCTCTTTCATTGTTTGTATTGCGTATTGTTTTTTTTTTTTTTTTTTGTAAATGGAATGAAATAGAATTAAGTTATGTATGTAGGTATAATTTTCACTCCGCACACAATATGTTTTGTTTTTTGGAATAAATAAATGAAAATGAAAAAAATTAAACATAATATCTTCTCATTGCCCGTTATTATAGCATTTTGGTGGACCATGAGCATTTGATTTAATGTGTGCGCAGAGAAAACCTCTTGCAAGACTTCCCAAAATTAATTATAGGATCTTATCTTCTGCTTAGTAACATTTTTGATTGAATTACTGAAAAAATAATTAATACTTATATACAATTAATAGTTATATTTGAGGGAAAATAATATTTTTTATGTTTAAAAGTTAAAAGCTTTCAAAAGAAAGGGATATGCACTTTAACGAGTTTAATGAACTTTCTTTGTTACCAAACTATATGCTCCTGAGACATCCGTTATTTAAAAATCTGGATTAAAGATTGAAGAGAACAGAGAAATTTTGACTATACATCGAAAGAGCACGTCCAAAGTGAAATAAAATAAAAAAAATGCGACCCTGCCAGGATTCGAACCTGGAATCTTCTGATCCGTAGTCAGACGCGTTTTCCATTGCGCAATAGGGCCTCCGACCAAAAATATCAACCGGTTTCATACGCATGCTCTATACTTCACAGCTACCCTTATTTGCAGTTTACAAAGATAGAAAGCAAAAAAAGTCTAATTCCGTTTGGTACGAGGTACCTAGTAGTAGGTAAAATGTAAAAAAAATAATCGAGTAAATTAACTAGTCATAATGTAGGCAACCCCTTCCCAGCCTAGTTTCCCCTTCCTCCGTGTAGGAAGGGTGGGGTAGGCGAGTGATAAGTTAGTACCGAGTTATAGCCATATCCGTCCGCTTTACCCCTTTCGTTCTAAGTAGACTGAACTTATGACCACTGCTGAGTTTTAATTCGACATTACATGTTACCAATTTTATTCGTGTCGATAAGTTTGAAAGCTTTTACAGTTTCTGAATATAAAACCCTATATTGGGATATGCTCCCCGCCATTTGTATGAAAATTTAAACCATACAAACATTTTTCTTAACTAATAAACTTGGGGAATAGGTATTTCGAATGTTAAAACTTTATATTTACCCGTGTAGCGCTAATTTAGGGACTAATGACTAAAGTGACCATAGAGTATTGCTCGAACGTACCTGTGGTTCAAACGCATCGTTTTTTCGCCAAAAAAGTTTGGTAGTAGCTACCTCGCTTTAACCCGGCAGTAGGTGTCAACGGCTGCTTACGCTCCGAAGTTAATTAACAGCTACATTTCTTGTTATATTCCTCATTTTTTACGTGTTCCTATTTTGACAGTGTCTCGTTATACTTTTTTAATTATAATCGCGCGTCGAACTTATTATACCAACAAAATATTACATTTATTCAATAAATTAAACTAACTAAGTACAAAGAAATCAGTCAGATTACCTAAGGACCGTTACAAACGGCCTATAGGTAACTCAACTGTTCCAGACCAGTACCAGACGGAAGCGTGCCCAAGACACTGGCTGCATTGCCACGCTGAATAACTATGCTAATTCGCTGGCCTAAATAAGAGCCAGCCCTTGGGTCACGTGTCGCCTCAATCAAAAGCCCCGCAATATTTTTGAAAACCCGGAGGGCACCGGCTCCCCACGGACCCAAGGTCTCCACCCCAAAAGGCTCAAATAGGTAAGCTCTGTCGAGACCACTATATTTGCGCCTTTTGTGATCCTCGGCCGAATCAGCCGCCGCACCAGCCCTAACTGATGTCCCAGGCAGATGAGATGGCGCTAGGGTGTCGACGCAGGTAGCGTCCCACACCAAAGGCCTACCCATTTCCCAAGGGACAAGAGTCATACCGTCGGGCCGCTTACCATCATCACGTAACAGACCATTCGGTTCAAGAACGGCTGGCACATTGACACTGGTAAACGCTCGACGGATAATGTCATTAAGACTAGCGTGGCGCGAAATCCTGCCGGCAGACCTTGCGCACGAAAGTCCGTGAAAACCAAATTGATCTACGGCCGCACCGCACCGGCACTGGTGAGAGGCGTAGCATCTTGCACCCAACCGAAGACAAGTGGCAATACGGAAAGTTACAGGATCCATAAGTGTACCGGTATTGGAAGATGGATGTGCTTGCAGCCAAAGACCTGATTCCCATTTTGAAACAGCTAAGAGACGAGCACGATCTGTGGAGGTTGAGCACGTATGTAATAGATAATTCCGTGTCAACTCGCACAGAGGCCCGTCCCACTGCCGTTGTGCCGAAAGGTGTTTTGGGGGATCGGTATTAGGACAAGCACTATGCCAAGCATTTCGAGCCTCGTCAAGATAAGAAATTTGGAGTATGTTGCCTGGAACAGCCGAAATTGATGGTGTTAGAATTTTCTCAACCAAAGACTGTGTACTATAGACGGAAGACAAGAACGCTGGCAAAGCAACACTAGAAATTTTGCGTATACCTAAGCCGCCCAATCGAATAGGCAATGAGGCCTGCGACCATGCTCTGTTCACCAACTCAATATTCAAAACCGTGGAAAGGGTGTTCTTTATTATGTTGTCTAAGCCTTCCACCAGCTCACTGTGTTTCCACAGTTGACAACATCGTAAAGCATAAGTAAATTTTGGGACAAAAAGGCAAAATTTTATAATGGTGAAAGCCATATGTGAGTTAATTTTTGAAAGTCTGTCCGAAACCTTCATAAAATTTTGAATTTTGTCGTCGACGAAACCCGGAAAAGATTCATCAAGAATTGGTGAACCTAGTAGGTGGAGTGAACTCTTATCTACAACAGTAATATTGGAAGCCAAAGTCTCAAACTTTTGAATAATTGAATTTCTATCCAAACATGTATCTGAAATGTATATTTCACATTTCGAAAAATTTAGTTCTAAGCCAATCTGCCGAAATTCATCTATAATAATTTTTAGATCGCCAAATACTGAGTCCACATCGCCACCCAGGGTTCCGTCATCGAGATACCAAACATTCAATTTAGATTTCAGGCGTTGAATAATTGGGTGAATGGCAAGGCTAAAAATGGCCGGGCCTAGAGGGTCACCTTGCTGACAGCCAACTGCAGACGAAATAGTTTGGTTCTTGTAAATTAATTTAGATGGCGAACCATAACATTGAAAAAGAAAAGGATAAATTTCGGGAATTTTGGATTTGATTTGATTTAGCAAGGTGCCTCTGTCAACCGAATTAAAAGCATTTTTGATATCTACTTTTAGAATAACCTCCCCGTAATTTCGATCTAAAAATGTTCTTAAAGAATGGACCGCGGCCTCACAACCGCCTCGTGAACCAAAGCCTAGCTGCACGGGTCGGAAATAGTCGCCTAGATACGCGGCTTTTTTGCGACAGCAGACTTTGGCTGCAAGGCGGCGATAGGTGGTGCCTACGGCTATGGGTCTTATCCCACCATCCTTTTTTTTTAAAGCACAAAGGTTAGCACCATACAAGATTTCTGTAATCTCGCTGTTGACTCGACCCGACAGCATGAGGTTGATCAATGCCGTTAGTTCTTCAAGAAGGACATCACCTGCATGGCCAGACCCACCAGATAGCAGGTCCTTTAGATGCTGTGGAGACACAGCATCCAGGCCAGCGGCTGAGCCACTCTGAAAGGACATAACGGCACTGAGTACATCCTGACTGGTCGCCTCAACAGCGCAATCACTATCTTGAGGTGCATCGGGGAGGTGGAAATCTGGCCCCGGGGCCGGATGTTTACTTTCAAGAGAAATGAGGGTTGCAACGGAATTTGGAGCTATCGTGTCACTAGAAAAAAGTATACGGGAGGCACCCTTAATATCACCATCGCTAATCTTACTCTCTACAAGTTTGAAGAGAGCAGACTCGGGGGATGGCTTTAATTTAGAATTTCAACTTATTTCAATTTTAATTTATACCAACAAAATACCACCAGTTTCCTCACACTCGTATAAATTAGACGAAAATTGTATTTTTTTTTGACTGTCATAAGTTTTAATAAACTTTTTATTTGAATCGGCAAGAACACTGCGGAAATAGTTGGCGTTTATTCACGCAAAAGTACTTTTGCAAAAGCCCAAGTTTAATAGGCCTACACACATCAATTTTGTTGATTTTTACAAAAACTGAAAATAATTTCTTAACAAAACTAGGTATGGCAAGAATCTTTATTTCGTGTTGTTTATTAATAATAATAAAAACAACAGTTTTATATAATTTTTATTTTTTAATAAACATTAAAGTAGGAACAAAATCTCGAAAAATCTGAAAATTTACAAGGTTCGGTATATTGTGTTAAAACTATTTTTACGTTGCCATGACTTTATAAAATTACCTTTTCACAATTTAATAATCGGTGTTGCCTCCCCTGACGTTGATAACACATCTGCACCGGTTATTCATACTCAAAATTAGGGTGTCAAAGTCTCGCTGGGGTATGCGATCCCATGTTCTTTTAAAATGGCAAAAAAGTTGGTCTTCTGTGGTCAAATTTGATGGCAAATTGCTGAAAGCCCTTCGCTGTAACATGTCCCAAGCGTGTTCAATTGGGTTTAAGTCGGGTGACTGTGCAGGCCAGTCCAAAACCGCGACATCATGTTCTTGAAGGGCAGCTGACACCAAGCGCGCCGTGTGTGGAGGGGCATTATCATGCATGAGCTGAAGTTTCTGGCCAACTTGAACTCTGTGAGGGATGATCACAGGTTCTATGACCTCGTTCCGGTATTTTAGTGCAGTCATGCTGCCTCTTATCCAAAAGAGCTCGGTTCGCGCGCCAATACGAATTCCCGCCCAAACCATGATTGTCCCACCTCGGTACGAATGGACCTCTTGTGGCTGCTGGAGGTGACTTTCTTTGCCTGGAACTCTCCAAACACGTGTTCTTCGTGAATCGGGGTGGAATCTAAACCGAGACTCATCAGTAAGGAGAACCATTGTCCATTGGCCATTGTTCCATAACAAATGTTCTTGAGCCCAAAAAAGTCGCCTTCCGCGATTGCCTCGTCGAAGAGCTGGCACACCCTACGAGAATGAAGATCGACCTCATGTAGCCTTCTTCTGACGAATTGGTCGCTGACTGAGAGCTGATGGTCTGTCTGAAGCCTTTGCACTAGCTACTTTGCTGTGAGATTGGGTTCCCTCCTGGCGGAATTTTGGAGAAAACGATCTTGTCTAGGGGTGGTTACTCGTTTTTTTCTAGTGTGGCGCTCTCTTACATCCCCAGTAATACGATAACGTGACCACAATGGAGAAATTACGTTTTGATTGGTGTTTAGGGTATAGGCAACCACGCGTTGGATAGAACCGGCTTGTAACATGCCTATCGCTCCTATCATTTCTTCTCTGCTTAAATGTCGACGTTCCATGACATTACGAATATCACAAGATCCGTTAAAATTAAAAATTACTTAGATAGCACTAATTGATAATTAAATAAAAGTTAATTTATCTTAGGCAAAATTAACGTTGTTTAATTTAAATCGGAGTCCCCATTCTATCTTTTGTTTATTGCGCTCTATTTTTTTTAATAATTTTGAAAAGGGAACAAAAGAGGTTTATATATAAACTTTTTCTAAAAAGCAAATCACGTGAACCAAATCCTTATCCGCAACGCCCGATGCACAAGCTCGCGCAGTGTGTCAAAAACCTTCCCCGCATACGTCAGATGGTGAACCAGAATTCCTACCCTCAAAAACTCCGACCCCTGATCAAGAAAATTGTACTGGGCAGTGCGATTCACAGATCATGAATAACTTACAGAGCTTAGAAGTACTAAATATCGACATGGCATCACCTGTAAGATATGCTGCAGCGGTGACGGATAAACAAAAACCTACCTGTTCAGGCACCACCTCAAAACCCGATGATGACATGACCGTAACAAATGCAGTGAACCAGCCATCGACATCGAAGGCCTCCAAGCCGCAAACAGGATATCATAGGGAAGATGGACATTGGGAAATTGTTCCAAGGCAATAAGTCAGCGATATTCCTTTTGAATTTCCCTGAAACAAACGAGCCTGTTGTTAATAATGGCAGTGGAACTGACGACTGCCAGCTGTCCGACAACTGGCCGATGCGCAACGAGACGAGAGGGCAGATGAAAATTTATAACTCTGGACACGTCATTATTTCGTTCGGAGAAAATCATTTCCTGTTGTCTTCGGCTCCGAAACCAGCTTACCGCCAGGAGGTTGTGAACCTGGAAAGGGAGGAGGAAGCACAAATAAGATGCATGTCTTCTCTGGGCTTGGTGGAGCATTATGTTTATTTATTTATTTATTTTTTTACTTATTTTTTTATTAAGGCACACAAAACAAAATACAACCAATTAAAAACAAAATATAAATAATCAGATTTACGGCTAGATTGTATCTCTAAAAATGTGTAACTACTACATACTAATTATTTTATTATTGTATTAATTACTACACCCAGTACTTACTTGTGTTTTTATTCATCAGGACAGAATTGATGTCGTGTCTTAAGCTCTTGTAAGAGGGAAAAGTTGGATTCATGTCGCCTCTCACGAAATTCATGGTCCAGGGACTGAGCTTGCCAAACGTGGAAAAAAAAATAGGAGGATTTACCTAAACTACCTAAGTAGATACGTCACTGAGAAAAGCATTGTGATCGGGGTTGAGTTTATATAAGTAGCTTAATTGATAACAGATAATGGTTGGCTTTCACAAAGTAGCACAAGTCATCAGAATTCAGTAACAATTAGACGGCACTGTCAGAGAATGTGCATCGTATATTTTTTTTACTCGACTTCAAAATGAGGAGAAAGTTCTTAATTCATCGGAATCTATTTTTTTGATATTTATGTACCCCGATTACTCGAAGACGCCGGGACCAATTTGAAAAAATATTTTATTGTTTGAAAGGGTTACACTTTCCGGGTGGTCCCATCGTCATCAGGTCAGGATCTGATAATGAGATCCTAGAAAAATCGAGAAAACTCTTCAAATGTTATACATGGCACACTTGAAGCGATTTGGGTATTTTTAGGGTGTCCAAAAGGATTTCCTCAAAAGTAAGGAAAAACGGGCCCCTTATGACATCACGCGTCTGTCTGTCCATCTATCATCAAAATATTATTTTAAAATACGTCATCTAGGTAAACGAAATTGTATCATATTCTTCATTGAAGTCTGTATTCTTTATAGATTTTAGAAGTAGAGATAATACAATTAACAAAGCAGATGGCTCTCACGGTAGCGAATGTTTGAAACGCACATTATAATGCAAACTTTTGTGTGTAAGTCCGAGCTCCCTGCGACGGCAACGTTTACGTTTTGTCTTATGACAGAATAAAAATAATTATTACAGGACAGTAATTTCTCACAGCGCCATCTAGTCCCAAACCAAGCAAAGCTCGTAATATGGGAACTAAATAACGGATATAATACAGATGTAATTAAGTAGATTCTATATAATTTGTAAATACGTACTCAACATGCAATAATACGCCCAAACACAATAAATAAGGTAGGTACCTATTGTTCCTAACTACATAAGATTGTATTTCAGATCCTTTTGGTATTACTCAGTTATAAGTCGGTCAGTGATCCACCACACGGTGGAGTGGCATGTCGAATTGTCTCCCTTCGGGTGGCAATGGCATGAGATCTCTACGTTTCCAGTAACCCAACCCACTTTGTGCAGGCAAATTATACGTAAGCACCCCTAAGAAGTCACTATTTATAAGATGATCATCATTACAACTCCAAAAAAGTCAATTGGTAGGCCTCCCAAAGGTTATAACTTAACCTTCCTTCTTCCTTCGACCAATTATTACTTAAAACCATGATTATTAGATAAAACAACGGAATCGTGTTGACCTGCATACACGATACACTGTAACAAAAGATTTTTTTTTTTTTTAAGAAAATAAATTATTAATTTATTGATAATAATAATCATTATTATTATATTAAGCCGTCAAGTGTCCCGCTGCTGTGAAAAAGCCAAATTAAAGTAATAAATTAATATATCAATAAACAAATTCAGTACATTAATTAGCATATACTTATACCTACATACAAAGCACCATAAATAAATTATGAAAATATTTTCTCTTATTCTTTAATTACATACAGCGCCACTACATACACACGAACTAGATCACGGATAGGCTATTTCATAGTTTTTTTTTTGTAAATTCATATGAACATAAAATATGATGCAACACAACTCTCATGTTTGAATTACATGTCTCATAGATCTTTACTATGACTGTGCTATTGTGCACACTGAAATTTAAAATACATATTAGCCTGTCGACTCGGCACTCACTTCTGAAAATATCCATGGAAGAAAAATAGGTACCTGAGAGCACAGGCACCAGGTTGAACACAGCTATTTGTCGTTTACCTTTTTTTTTATACAACTAGGAGACGCGACAAGCACGTAGTCCACCTGACGTTAAGTGCATCTCTTGCCTATAACAATGCCTTACTACTTAGGTCACACCCGCAAAGAACGTAGCCTACGCGACACTGTTTCACCGGCAACCATACCCTTCAAACCGGAACACAGCAATGCTGTTTGGCTGCTGCAATAGGTATGATGGTAGCACTTCTCCGGACGAGCCCTTTCACAAGGGCTCTACTACTCTTATTTATTTGTAGGCTATTTTTGGGAATATTTGCGCGCGCGTGTGGTTATGATCGTCGGCCATTCTGATCTGGAGAGAATCTGGTTTCCATGTTTGTCATAAAGATACTAAGTCAAAGTCAAAGTCAAAGTCAAATATTTTTATTCATTAAGATTTTTAGGATCATTTTGAAACGTCAAATCTACCGCCTGTTCGGAATCGCGACCAGCACACAAGGAGAAAGGCAAGAACCTCGGGCTGATTAATTTTTTGATGATCCATTTAACATTTAGGTACATTGTTTATAATAATTTAATAACATTACAAGTGTTACCTACATCATAAAACTAAAACTTAATATTATCTTAAAACATTGATTACTACATAACTATCTAATGGGCAGTTTCTTGACATTGAGAAATCACCATTTAACTGTCAACTGGTACAGCAACATCGGGCCACGCGTTCTTATCGTCGATATAGTCACTTATTTTGTAGTAGGCTCTTTTAATTAAATTATTCTTTATATACAATTTGAATTTACGAGCAGAGAGTTTGGTGGCGCTTTGAGGAAGCTTATTATAGAATCGTACACAGTTTCCTAAGAATGAATTATTTACTTTTCCTAAGCGATACCTAGGTATGTCAAGTTTATTTTTATTTCTAGTATTAACACTGTGTACATCACTTCTTTTAACAAACTCATCAATGTTCCTGTGTGCGTGCATTAGGTTTTCATAAATATATTGGGAGCTGACTGTCATAATACCAATCTCTTTAAAACGTTCCCTGAGAGAGTCACGAGTTTTCAATTTATAAATTGCCCGTACAGCTCTCTTTTGCAGGATAAAAATGCTTTCAATATCTGCTGCATTTCCCCATAAAAATATGCCATAGGACATAACGCTGTGAAAGTAACTAAAATAAACTAACCTCGCCGTGGTTTCATCAGTAAGATGCCTTATGGTACGTACTGCGTAAGCTGCCGAGCTTAGCCGGCTAGCTAATGTATTAATATGAATACCCCATTGCAACTTTGCATCGATATTTAAACCCAAGAAAGTAGTTGCTTCCATAAAGTTAAGTATTTCCCCATTTAAGATAATGTTAGCATTGCTGACTTGAACGTTAGGCAAGGTATATCTAATGCATTTCGTTTTTTTCTCATTTAATAAGAGGTTATTTACCGTAAACCAATCAAGAACTCTAGCTAGAGAAGCATTTACACAATCATAATTATCTTTAGCCCTATCAACTCTAAATATTAATGAAGTATCGTCTGCAAACAATACAATATCACATAAATCCCCTACACAGGAAGGCAGATCATTGACATAGACTAGAAACAAAAAAGGCCCCAAGATTGACCCTTGTGGTACACCGATGTTAGTGGACTAACACTACAGTTACTGACTCGCTTGTCAAGATTTGCCCATGTTCTATAGTGCTAGTTCTGTAATAGTGTACTTTTATGAATGAAAATGATGATGATGATGATGTTTCATATTTGCTAGAACGATGCTAGAATATTAGTTATCATTAATGTATGGACTTTGCGCAATGGCAACGTCTAACTCGTTCATATCCAAGGAATGGAAAGGATAAGTTTCCAAAAAAGTAACTTTATGGCACCCAGTCCCAGAAAATTGCTGTTCCTGTGCAGTATCACTTACACATCAAATAAAACGCCAAGAAGTAAGTTTTGATCGATCCTGCTCGACAAGCCTAAGCTCAGTTGATAGTAACTCTGCCTTCTGCGCTGTAGGTTTTGGGTTCGATTCCCACCCAGGACAAACATTTGTGTATAAATATGTTTGATCTGTGTTTGGGTGTTGTATTGTATGATAAGTATGTATTTACTATAAAAAATATTTGAATATTTTATCCGTAATCTAGTTCCCATATGCTTACTTTGGGGGAAGACGGCGTTGTGTGAAATTAATGTCTTGTAATATTTATTTATTAGCTTGCCCTTCAGAGAAACGTACCTACGTAGTAAGATTTTCCACCACTGACATAGTTCATATATAACGCAAGTTTTGATCAGCTTTTTTAATTTAGAGTAAAAGGTATGGGTCCCTTTGATAACCGGTTCTGGGTGTCATTAGAGTCGAGCAAGGGACTAGACTTGACTAAGACTAGAGGCACTAGGAGATGGGCCGCAGCTTTTATCTATCCTAATACCTACCTAACACTGATACTGTGATCACCGACTCACCTGTAACACAGAATAGTAGAGGCCAAATCCCCGTAACTCTTGTTGGGCATCTGGTAATGCATTTATGTACCAAATAAAATAAAATACAAATAAATGCTTGCTTTTTCCTTTTCGAGGATTCACCTCTGCTCACTACTCAGAGCTCGGATCTGACGATGATTACCACCACTGCGATTACTGAATCACTTGACAAGCGTTTTCCATGTCATGCAGTGCTACTTTTTTGGGCTATGATTATGACACGAAAACCTAAAAACGACACCAGAACAAAAATTGCTCTTATCTCTAGTATCTACGTTTACCTATCGTAGTGGCAATGACTGTTGTTCCGTTCAGATCATGGCCTAGTAATAAAAGAAATTTACTTGCCTTTGCCCACAGAATCAGTAGCACGACCTATAAGGCAAACTCAATGCAGTAGTAATGAAATAAGATGAGATAGTGGCAGGAGTATGGGGTATGATATCTTAAATGTCGTAAATAGTGACCTGATGAGGAGTAGTATATATCTAGTATACATCATAGATTATGACAAACTATTTTCGGGAACGATAATTATGATGATGATGATGACGATACTGACCCACCTATACAATGAGGCAACATTGATGACAAACCAACATTTTTGGACTGCAAAGGTAAAATCTAACTTCAGAAAAATTTATAGTGATGGTTCCGTAGCCAAGCATATACACAACAATACACAGTTACTCTTACTCTGAATATTTCATGTTAAATATTACCTACCTTCTACGATTTTAGATAGGTACCTTTTACAACAAAATATGTTACATTTAAATTTAAACTTAAATTTTAACGAAGCATGTATTATTTATATATGTCAGCGTTATATTGTAAGCACCGTCCGTTTGTAATATACATATAATCTCCAAGGAGTATATTAACTCATCACGCGTTATCAAAGTTTCGCTTAATCATAGAATCTGTGCTTTGTTGATGACGTTGATTATCTTTATATAATTATTATCCTGCCAATTAGATAAGCCATTTCGAAATGAACGTTAAACTTCGTTCGTATGGGAGAGCGAAAATCAGCGGCACTATGGGGCTGTGCGTCTTCGCTTTTGTTAAAGGTTTGTAAAGCCTACCAGAATCTATGGCCAAAACAAAGCCATGGCAGAAGCGCTTTCCTGAATGCAGCATGTTGCATACCCAACCCAAAACAACTGGCATAGGTGCCTGGTCACACTACAATGGCCCTGCTGCAGGAACCTGGTCATTATTGTCCAGCTTGTTTTCTGGAATATTGAAAATACATCCTTAGAATGTGTAGCTCATAGCATCACCAAGTCGTTTCGATTCCATTACTAATAAAAGTAAGAAAAAAAATACAGATTCTTATGCTATACACGCCAGCGTGCACTCTAGCGCCTATTACAAAAATTCTGCAAGCAATGTTTGCAAGGACGACAGTTTGCATCTATCTCAAAGTAAATGTTAAAAAAAAAGCATAGCGAGTGACCGATTCTGGATTTCTATCATTTTATTATACATTTTATTATAGATTTCTGTTATACATTGTTCACGATATTTGACAAGACTTTACTACATCATAGCCTCAGCCTCAACATTCGCATGCTATGTGCAGTAAAATCTTATCCAGGCAACCAAGTAAGCTGACTACTTGTTGCAAATCGTGCATCGGCAACCAAGCGACTAACGCTTGTTGCAAATCATGTACCGACAACCAAACGACTAACGCTTGTTGTAAACATACATATAATCTCCAAGGAGTATATTAACTCATCACGCGTTATCAAAGTTTCGCTTAATCATAGAATCTGTGCTTTGTTGATGACGTTGATTATCTTTATATAATTATTATCCTGCCAATTAGATAAGCCATTTCGAAATGAACGTTAAACTTCGTTCGTATGGGAGAGCGAAAATCAGCGGCACTATGGGGCTGTGCGTCTTCGCTTTTGTTAAACATTCACCGTAATCCTACACGCACATTAGGATTTTATTTACATTAGAGTAGGTATTTTTTAAATATTAGTCTAAATTTGGCCCAAGATTCAAAAAGAAATATTTATTTTTCATGCATATAATATATATACATCATGTCGGTAATTATAATAATACCTGCAAACTCTTTTTTTTTTATTAGGACATTAATTTTACACAGAGCCATCTAGCCCCAAACTAAGCATAGCTTGTTTTCAGCCAAACACAGAACAAACATCAATATTCATCACACAGATGTTTGCCCTGGGTGATAATTGAACCCACAACCTACAGCGCAGAAGGTGGAGCTACTACCGGCTGAGCTATGTAGTTTGTTTAGGTATCTAGTATGTCATCATCATCATCATCATCATATCAGCCCACACACATGTCTTTTGCTGAACATAGGCCTCCCCCAATCGACGCCACAAAAAGCGTTCCTGAGCCTCTTTCGTCCATCGACTCCCAGCGACTGCTACAATGTCGTTGGTCCATCGAATGAGAGGTCTTCCCACACTCCGTTTCGCGTTTAATCGCGGTCGCCATGCAAAAACCTTTATTCCCCAGCGGTTATCAGTTCTGCGAGCTATGTGGCCTGCCCAGTGCCACTTCAGCTTGCTAATCCTGAGAGCTACGTCGGTGACTTTGGTTCTTCTACGGATGTCCACATTTCGGATTTTATCACCATTACCTAGCTGATGTGCAGGGTCCATGAGTAACCTCTTATCTTAACTTGTAACCAGGCGCTACCCAGTCAAAAAAAAATGTCAAGTAACCTTTCTGGTAGCTAAAAAATGTATGTGTAATGTTCCAATGTAAAATTTGCGTCAAAATAATTCCATGTGATAAAGGTGATACGAAGGGTGAACGTTTGAACATGACCAAGAGACGGAAAAGGGAGCGAACCCTACGGTTATAAAAGATTGTTGATACTTGCCTGACATGTGATACACATTGATGATACTTGCCTGACATGTGATACACATTGATGATACTTGCCTGACATGTGATACACATTGATGATACTTGCCTGACATGTGATACACATTGATGATACTTGCCTGACATGTGATACACATTGATGATACTTGCCTGACATGTGATACACATTGATGATACTTGCCTGACATGTGATACACATTGATGATACTTGCCTGACATGTGATACACGCCTCCATACCCTTTAGTTGATTTTAAAGGTGTATGTTTAAGGCTGGCGAATCTCAAGGTTATACAAAATCGATAAAATGAATGAATGAATACGAGAAAATACTTTTTTTGCACATATTAAAAAGAAAACTGGCATATAAAAATTGTGTATTAGGTATAGTAGTAAGTAATTGGTAGTAGCTCTGCCTTCTGTGCTGTAGGCTCTGGGTTCGATTCCCACCCAGGACAAACATTTGGGTGATGAATGTAGATGTTTGTTCTGTGTTGGGGTGTGGTATCATATAGTATGTATGTATTAACCGATCCAGGCATATCAGCGCATTATCATCACAAAATGTTACAAAACAGTGAGTAGTTCAATCTTCAACGACTGGCTCGATACTGCCCTGGCGAGAGTTCGCACTGTTTTATTTTGGACCGAGTGACGTCACGCAAGTTGTTTACTCGTCGTCGGATGGCAACTCAATCTCAACCTCTCCTGACACTCTGCCGCCCTCGGCAGATTAGACCCAAAGTTATTTTGTAACGAAAAATATGTATTTATCGCAAATTGTATCCTTGCGAAGAACCTGGTTGTGAACTGGTCCTGTTCTGGATCACATCTTTATTTTCTGTGACCAGAGACCACGTTGTTATTCAAAGTCAAAGGTATACTTCCTAGACAGTGTCGCTGTCATCCAGGTTTAGTTAAGTTTACCTGTTAGTTACGCTACTAGTAACTATTGCCGAATACTTTGTTTCATAATATCTCTATACTATACTCGCTATGGAGTATAAAATTTTCAGCTACCTCAGTTGGATAGGAACACAACAAAACATATTAATAATTATTAATTATATTAAATAATTATTAATAAACCCTGTGACTGTACGTGACACAGTTACTGATCGGTTTGTAAAGCCTACCAGAATCTATGGCCAAAAGAAAGCCATGGCAGAAGCGCTTTCCTGAATGCAGCATGTTGCATACCCAACCCAAAACAACTGGCATAGGTGCCTGGTCACACTACAATGGCCCTGCTGCAGGAACCTGGTCATTATTGTCCAGCTTGTTTTCTGGAATATTGAAAATACATCCTTAGAATGTGTAGCTCATAGCATCACCAAGTCGTTTCGATTCCATTACTAATAAAAGTAAGAAAAAAAATACAGATTCTTATGCTATACACGCCAGCGTGCACTCTAGCGCCTATTACAAAAATTCTGCAAGCAATGTTTGCAAGGACGACAGTTTGCATCTATCTCAAAGTAAATGTTAAAAAAAAAAGCATAACGAGTGACCGATTCTGGATTTCTATCATTTTATTATACATTTTATTATAGATTTCTGTTATACATTGTTCACGATATTTGACAAGACTTTACTACATCATAGCCTCAGCCTCAACATTCGCATGCTATGTGCAGTAAAATCTTAACATGAATAGAACATCGCCTGCTGCCATAGCTTACGACTGCTACCGCTCAGCGACTCGTACTTTAACTGCTCCAAGTGAAGCTCTAACTCGTAGCGGTGATGTGGAAGCACTTGCACGACCTTGTGAGGACCGCGCATGCCAGAACCAGGCATGTCATCCTCAGTCAACACCTGTCATTGCAGCCAACTCACGGAAAGTCAACCTCAGTCGACGCCTGCTGCTGCTGCCACCAACACATCCTCCGCCACCACCGTCATCAAAATGCGGCCACATTGCACGAACTCAGTCTTGGTCATACTGCCAACAAACACAAATAACATAGGGCTGACCAGGAGCCTCTTTGTCCTTAAATTTTGTTTTTAAGCAAAATCCTCTATCAAGACATAGTGGCACTTAATAGAATGCTCGGCATATTCGGGTAGTAACAGTTTTCCATCGTGGCAACGAATGCTGACATTTCGTTGTCTCATCCACAACACGACGTCTACAAGTACACCTAGGTAGATGTCGCTACTCATTACAACAACGGCGTACAGAGTGAGGATGCTCTACGTTTCACCAGTAGCACACACGCGCACAGCGCATCACAAGATGATAGTGAAAATGACACACTTACTATCAACGGCGCGAAGCACAACACATACTTATCGTGGAGTGCCAGTTTACTATCATCACCAAAGTCACGTCAACATATAGGAAGATTTGCTAAAATAACCAAGCAGAGTCATTACTCAACAGCACACAAAGCGCACCCACCAACGCCAGGCTATTCTGACCCAAAGCTAAGTAGACTAAGTAAGTTCACAATCCTCTTAGCAACAGTACAAGAACGTAAAATAAGATTGGCAGTCGCTCGACGCAGCGTCTCTTGACATCTAAGCCACTTCTTATTGTTTGTCGCGTGGTATCGCGTACAAAATAGATTCCATTGCGTTCAAAATAAGAAGACGATAACAATCTTTCTGCCACAAGAATATCACTCGACACTCATCAAAAGAAGCAAGTAACAGTAGGTAGGTAGGTAGGTAGGTACCAAGCCACAATCCAATTACAGGGCTACCTTGTATGCTGGTATTTCATTTATGTACCGTGGGTAGGCTCACAAAAATACCTTACAGAAAAAAAACCTTAAGTTTACTTAGACATTTCTACTATTGCGGGAATCTGCAACATCTTTACAGATTGTAGCGACTGAATCGTTATAAGAATTTGTTTCGAAATTTAACCGGTTAAAAACATCCAGCAGAGTACGTATCTTAGTCTGAAGCCAGGCTTCAACTCCTTGATACTACGCTTGCGTCCACGAACGTGATGACCACGTTGATAGCTCATCTTGCCATATTATGGACACTAGTGTAAGGAAAACGATTACAATACCTTCTACATTGAATACCCATTAGCCAAACGAGCAGAGAGACGCACGATCAGTTACGTTCGGGACTTCTATGACAGCGCGCAGCACGCGCAGTGGAGCTCGTAGCGACAGCGGCAAGCAGAAGCACCTCGTGCAACGCCCTATGCCAATAGAGAGGACTCAGCACGCCACGTTGAGCCACGTCCAATAGCCTGCAGAAGGCGTGCTGTACACGCAACAGAGCGCGTAGCAACGGCAGCGAGCACGTGTGACCGCGTGCCTCGCCCAGCGCTTTGGTGAAGGCGCACCGCACGCGCATTAGAGCGCGCAGCAACGCTTTACACATGTCACTCAAGCTTACCGATTATATCTCCGAGAAAACACAAACAACACCATTAGTAAACTATTTTCCACAAACACAAAAATATCGAGATGCTATGCGAACGCTTTACAAATGGTTCAGGAATCGAATTTACACGAAATAAAAACTTTTGGAGCTAGAAAACGCCCTAGACAATATAAACTGGGAATATATTTTGTTTCACCATAGAGGTATAGACGGTAAAATCTTCTATCTTCACTGTTTCACAGATACCGAGTATATCCCAGTATATTAGCCATATCACGCATGACCGACATTATTGTTAACATTTTTAATGCAAAAATTCATGGCATTATTCGTAAAGTTGGTATATTTCTGTCTCAGATTTATCGTTTTTTATGAAGAATATCTACAGAAAATGTTTCTTCTTAGTGGGTGCAAAACAATGGTCACATACAGCGAGATAAAAACACTAACTGACTCATGTCTTTTGCCCCTTTAATCAATTCTCAGATCAATGATCTTATAAGGATCACCTGTAGTGGCACGTCCAAACAAATGATCGGCTCGTGTCCACGGTTTGCAAGTAGCTGGTATTCAATACGCGACAGATTGCAAGCCCATCGCTGCTTAGCGGAATACTAGCCAGCTACACATGCCATTCGGGGCTGTGGTCCTAGGCATACCAGTCTCCTCATGATGTGACATTCACCGTCATACTCATACCATGTGTGACCTTCAACATGTCATAAATGAAGATAAGATAAGATAAATGTTTATTTATTAACGCCATGGGCTAACCGAACTATTATTATTCACCGTAAACACTTATTTATAGATAACTTATTATATATTAAATTAATTGACCCCAAAGGCGTTCAATTCTAAATTTAAATATTTTTGTAATACCTACATTACGGCAAAAAAAAAAACAGTTAAATGAGATTCAATAATAAGTGTTTTACTTCCGAAAAACTAACCATACCATAAAGGTAAGGTAAGGTAAGGCAAGACACTCCTTTTCGTAGTTGAATAGTTTCCTTCAGCTTTGTTTAAGGTTCGAGAGGCAAACGAGATTGGTAAGTCTTTTCCAACTTCTCCTTGGGATAGAATAACTGATATGGCATAGTTTGAAGCATCAGTGGTTCATCAGCAAGAATGGTTTGCTGAAATCAGGAAATCGTAAGATATATATGTATATGTATATATATATATATATATGTCTTTAGGAGATCAAATGATTTTTGTTGTTCGGGTGGTCATGTAAATGGTACATCCTTTTTCAACAGGCTAGTAAGTGGTTTAGAAATATGAGAGAAATTCTCAATAAATCGGCGGTAATAGCCAACCAGACCGAGAAAGGACTTAATGTCCTTGGGGTTTTTAGGAACTCGAAATTTGGAGACACACGCTATCTTCGACGGATCGGGTTTGACACCTGCGTCGGAAATGATGTGACCTAAGTACTGTACTTCTCTACGCAGGAATTAGCTCTTATCAAGTTGTAACTTGAGATTGTGCTCGCGTAGCCGTTTGAATACAAGTTCAAGGCTTTCTATGTGTTGACCGAATTGAGAACTATGGATTAAAATGTCATCCATATAAGTATTACAGTGTAACCCTTGTAGCCCTATCAAGGCTATGTTCATCAGCCGTTGGAAGGTGGATGGACTATTATGAAGGCATCCTGCTGAACTCATAGTGCCCCGATGGAACTGAAAAAGCAGTTTTTTCGCTATCTTTCATGCCTACTTGATGAAAACTCGACGCGAGGTCTAACGTGGTAAGATATTTGCTGTGTCCCAATTGATCTAGAATCTCATTTATATTTTGGATAGGATAGGCATCTCCAACCGTTATCTCATTTAATTTTTGATAATCTATGACAATTCTCCACTTGACTTTCCATGATGCTTCGGGTTTTTTGGGGACAACCCAAATTGGAGCGGACCAAGGTGAGATTAAAGATCGAATAATCTTTCGATCAAGCATTTCTTGGATTTGCCGATTTACTTCTTCTTTATGGCACTCAGGGAAACGATAGCTCTTGACATGAATGGGGGTATCTACTTTTGTTCGGATCTCATGGCGAATAGTGTTGGTACATGTTAACATATCCCCCTCTAGGAAGAATATGTCAGAAAACTTTGAGCAAAGCTAACGAAGTAATACTTCTTCCTCATTATTCATATGAGAACATCTAAGTACTTCTTGGATCTTGTATTCACGATGTGATTCGTTGGTCATTACACACGGAATTTGGTACGGATCTAAAGTAAGGTTATCAGTATCAACTTTGAGATCGTGTTTCGACTCTAGGATTTGTACAACCGGTTCGATGGTTAGTGTTAAGTTATTTATTTTAACCTCCTTTTCGGACGTGTTGAGAACAGAGAGTATGTAGGAAAACTGTGTTTTCCTGCATAATTTTGTACTTTTATCTACATGTTTTTTATACTTTCTACATTAAAACATGTACTTCTTTATCGTTTAGTTCTAATTTAGTTCTAAAACAGTACCTTTTTGTATTATTCCTTCACAATTCGTACATTAATATTTTCATTTTTATCTCTTGTTTTGCTTTCAAAAGTACATCTATAGATTCTCTGAAATTATCTTATTACGATAAGCTTATTATTGTTTCTTCAAATGTAATATTTAGCTGAAATCAATAGACCTTAGATTTTCGAAGATTGTTTATATTATTTTAGGTTGTCAATTATGGCAAATGTCATTTATCTTTTTTATGTCATAAAAAGCTCATAGACGTAAGTTTCCTTTATATTTTATATGCTATCTCTGTCTAACACGTACATTTTTATCTCAACTTGTATTAAAACCTTAGCAATTATCTTTGGCCATGTATAATATTTGAATTAATCAAATTTAGAATACTAGCGTTCCACCAAAGTCTTCTTGCTAAAGCTGGTGGCTGAGGAAAGGGAATTGATATCTAGCATCCAAACGGAGCGGAGATAAGTTACATCTATTAGCTCCCAATCGGAGAACTCTAAATTAAATACAAGACCATTCCCGGGTCGAGTGGCCCGGGAAAGTTGCTGGTCTTCAATATATTTGTCTGGCTGTCTTTAAAAAGCTGCTGTACGGGATACTGAAGACCCTCTTACTGGCTGGACGTTGAAGACCCTCTTACTGGCTGGACGTTGAAGACCCTCTTACTGGCTGGACGTTGAAGACCCTCTTACTGGCTGGACGTTGAAGACCCTCATACTGGTTGGACGTAGAAGTCTCTGATTGAACTTGTGGACTTTCTTTTCTTTAATATACTTTTATTTCCTTTTTTACTTTCATAATTCTTATTTTTACCTCTTTAACACCTCTAGTAGGATAGGTCCTTTAGTATTTCTTATTATTGTTCTTACTGTTTCTCTTATAAAAACAGTAACGTTACAAGTAATACCCTGTTTTTAGATTTCACACGGACAATACACCTAGAAAAATAGATGTCTGGGTATTGTGGTAAGGATTGATTTAGAATCACCCCTTCTTTTATTTCAGGGTTGGTGACGCAGCACTCTATAAACATTTCGCTACGTGCAGGGATAGTGTACGTGGGCCTAGTCATAATAATATTGAAATAGCTATTTGGATCGCCTGACACTTCTAATCTCGATTTAGAATAGAGTATATTAACATTGTAAGTTTTCAGGAAATCAGTACAAATGATGCCGTCATAGGAAAGGTTTATATCACTCCCGATTATATGAAAATGGAATGGCAAGTGGTGAATGGCACCTAAAAGTGAACGCGATTTTAGGTGAATTGATAAGATTTTTGGTTTTAGCATAAGAATCGACATCATTAATAAAGAAAGTAAGAAAAAAACGGACCCCATATAGTATCACGCGTTTGCCTGTCTGTCCGGCCATCTGTCATCAAATAATTGGAAAAAATACGTCATCCATTGTATCATAATATTCTTCATGGAAGTTGGTTTTCTTTTTACTTTTTAAAACGTTATTATCGTGTTATTAACGTGTTATTATCGTTTTTAGAACGTAATTACTTTGTAACAATTTGATTAGTCGTGTGATTGATTGGTTAGTTGCCTTGCTCTCTCCTTTTCGATGACTGAAAAGGATTTATGTAAATACATAAATCATTAAAGTCCTTTTTACATTCGTGCTATACACTCAACTGAGTACAATGTGACATTGAGATGAGATGAAGATGATTGATTCACTTTGTGATTTTGTGTACTAATATTTACTTTTAGACCCATAATGTCCATACATAGAGAGCCTTTTTGGAAGTTTTAAGTCCAGTGTTTGTAGCTATAGGTCAGATTTTTCATTGCTTCTTATGTTTATTTCATTAAAATTTTGGTTATTGTATTATGTCATGGACCAAGTGATTAATGCGGGCATTATTATTAATGCCCGCATCTGTTATTTTGATAAAAATAATTGAATAATACAATTTCCATTCAAACCCTATTTCTTTATTTAATAAATGCATTTAATTATTATTCTAATTATTTCTTTTTATGATATTAAATTTAAGTTTTTATTTAATATGAAAACTAAATTTTTTATATTAATTTTAATTTGTTATTATTTTTTTGGTTTACTTTTTAATATGAATTTTAAGGTTCTACTTTGTCGAATATAATTAATTTATTCAAAATTATTAACAGAACATTTTACACCGAAATATGTTTATGTATTATATAGTTTTTATTTATTAACCATTTGCTTAATAACAAAAACAATTGTTAAACTTAATATAAATATAGATTTAATTCGTGGCTATTTAAATGTGCTTCCAGAAGGCAAACAGGATCTGCAACACAAGTCAATGACTTAGTGTAGATTCTGATGATGCAAGCCATTCAATTGTAGGTTCTATATACAATTGATGTATAAGTACCATTCTATGTGTATAAAGATATGTAAAGCTTGTTGTAGAATAGTTTAGTGAAAAAATAAGTGAATTGATTTGAATTGAATTGTTTCACATGCTTGGTATAAGCTGCTTCTTCATAGCAAATTTGTTCAGACTTTCCTTGGAACTTTATTTGATGCAAAGTTTCTACCACCAACCAAACCAAGCACGATATACAATACAATGTACCCGTGGAGATTGAACCCGAGACCTCTGAAACGAATATGGTAGAACGAACCACAAGACCATAGAGGCGGTTAAAGGAAATGAGATGCGCACCGTTAGCTCCATATTTACAGGCAACCAAACTATGTTAGTACATAAGAGATCTAAAAAAATATGCTTATTTTTATTGTACGACGGGGATGCGCTTGGCCTGCATCTCACCTGGTTACAAGTTGAGATAAGGCTGCAGGTGCTAGCGCACTTCACCCGTAATCCCCAACAAACTGAGGAACTGGCTATCTTACCTCTAAATGCCGAAACACAACAATTTTAGAATTGCTGTTATGGCGACAGAATTAGGTAAGATGGTGGTAGCTAGCCAGGCGGACCCAATCAAAGTCCTACCACCAACCAAACCAAGCCCAATATATTGTACTCGCCATGGGGATCGAACCCGGGACCTCTGTATCTGAAATCGGTGGGTTGAACTACTAGAACACAGAAGCGGTTGCTTTGCTAGTCAGACCTAATAAACCTTTTTATTCATTGACAATAATAATGGTGCTTATTCTGTGTTCGGGTGTTATATTGTTATATAGCTTTTCTATGTTTTAAAGAAAAAAAAACAACATTTTGTATAAATTTGTGGCTCACTCTTGTTTATTTCTCATTCTATGCAATGCCAAAATGAGAGCATAACACTATAACATTGACTATACGTGAGATCAATTATTTGAAATATGTTGTCGATACCGTTTCAAATGATACTCCATAACATATATAAATTACTAGCTTTTGCCCGCGGCTTCGCTCGCGTTAAGGAGTATTATTATAAATAAGTTATTTTGGCTTTACTTTTGTTTAGCGTGTGTTAAAAATTAGGGCCTACAAAACTTAAAAACGACAGTACATTCTTCAACTTCTCCATTAACGTTCAGATTTTCTTTAGCCATTTGTCTCAGCCCGATCGGTTTAAAATTGACAAAGTTTCATACAAATTTTCATCATATATTTTATCCCCTTGGGTGTAGAATTAATCAAAATCCTTTCTTAGCGGATGCCTACGTCATAACATGTACCTGCATGCCAAATTTCAGCCCGATCTGTCCAGTGGTTTGGGCTGTGCGTTGATAGATCACTATGTCAGTTAGTCAGTCACCTTTGAGTTATTACTAAACCGAAACATAACAAATGCAAAATCTCAAAATCCTTTCTTAGGGGATGCCTACGTCATAGTAGCTTTATGCATGCAATGTCTCAGCCCGATCGGTTTAAAATTGACAAAGTTTCATACAAACTTTCATCCCTATTTTATTCCCTTGGGGGTAGAATTAATAAAAATCCTTTCTTAACGGATGCCTACGTCATAACATCTACCTGCATGCCAAATTTCAGCCCGATCTGTCCAGTGGTTTGGGCTGTGCGTTGATAGATCACAATGTCAGAAAATGTAAACACATGCTTATCTCCTGAAAATTTAACTAAACAAAGGATTTTATAGAGTATAATAACAATCATAATGGTGTATGCTTATTTCAATTTAAATTAAAGGTCGCCACAGTAAAAATTTGCACGCGTTGTCAAAGCATTTCAACACACATTCCTTTTAAAAATCAATAGCCTTCAGTTGTAGTTTTTCTCATTTAGCAATAATACAAAATATAATAAAGAAAAGGCCTATATCTATACTTATCATTCTGGAAATGCATATTGTCGGAACATTTAATATTTTCATTTTAAAAAAGTGCTACCTCACCCACTAAAGCCAGCTGAGCATAGGTATAAATACAGTTTTTAGAATTTTAGTTTTTTTGCCTGTTTGTTTGTGCACGCGTATTTCTGGAACAGCTTCACCGCTTTGGATGTAGTTTTTGATGACGTGCTGTGTGTGGTTCAGGCAGGGCATCGATTTTTGCTTTCTTACAAGATCTGATGATCATCTTATGCAACCCTTTATCATTAAAACGAACCTTTTAGTATTGTACGACGGGTAAGCACTTGGCCTTCATCTCACCTGGTTACAAGTTGAGATAAGGTGAAAGGTGGAGGCACACTTCACTCGGAATCCTCCACAAACTGAGGAACTGGCTATTTTACCTCGAAATGCCGGAACACAACAATTTTAGAATTGTTATTATGACGACAGAAATAGGTAAGATGGTGGTAGCTAGCCAGGTGGACTTAAACAAAGTCCTACCACTAACCAAACCAAGCACAATATATAGTACTCCCCATGGAAATCGAACCCGGGACCTCTCGATCCGAAATCGGTGGGTTGAACCACTAGACCACAGAGGCGGTTGAAAATATATATCAGTCTGGGGCGAACTACTCGTTACAATGGCACTAAATATTATGAATGTGCAATAGAAATAAGAAACACAAACCAGAAAATAAACCAATCTCCTGCAGATGAATGCCAGATGAGGGATTCAAACCCTAACTCTCCAGATTTTACGCCAGGTGCCTTATCCACTCTGCATTCCCGGTTAACTTTGTATTGATAACGAAATACAGGTTTAACTTGATTTTTTTTTCTTACTGTTGTATGTTGTGACTTAGGTAGATGCCTCCATTTCTTGTTACCATTAACAATATCCGAAGTGATTGTGTCCCTTTCAAAGCTCCTTTTACTTTTACGCCTTCTCTCGTGTTAGATCAAAACCTTTGTCTCAATCAAATTACTTAGACAGCCAAAGCCAGATTTATGGAGGTTGCAGCTGGTACAAAAAATGTGTAACTGATGGCGTCTATACCTAGTACCTAGTACTATTATGTTAACTCAGGTCAGATCCAAAGGTCCCCAGGGGTAGTACAATATTATGCTTGGTTTGGTTGATGATAGGACTTTGTTTAAGTCCACCTGGCAAGCTACCACCGTCTTACCTAATTATGTCGCCCAAAGTTATTTTAGAAAAAAAAAACAAACCGCCTTGATCACTAAAAACTTGTAAATAACTCTTAGGGATATAATTATATCTACGTTCGAGAAATGTTTATTGTCAGTAGAACAAATTCTGTTAACGTTCCAACATTCTGGGCATAGTTAGAGCGCTGAAAAGAAAGATAAAAGAGCATAATTACGTATTCGTTTTAAGGGCAATTTAAAATTTAAATTGATTGCCTCTACAAGAGAAGAGGAGTCAATTTTACTATTGATAATATTGCACAATAACATCTTATTATTTTTAGCTTTTTTGTTGTAAAAACTACGACACCACGAAGTTTACGAATACTTATTTAAGAATCGTGTAAGTGTGCAATACGGGATTCTGGGAAATATCTACGAAACGATGGGTACGAGACGTAGATAAATACAGATGACCCAAACAAATGTTAAGAATCGGTTCCTACTATAGTGCAGTGCAGTTTAAAGTTGCACTATGTCAGGGTAATGGGGACGATGTTTCGATCCCATTATCCTGTTTTTTATGTAAAAGACGAACTACTAAACTTTTATTGATAAAATTTCTATGGGACCAATCTGGAATATTATTCTTTCAAAAAAAAAAAAACAGTTGAGAAATGTCGGAGTTCTGAGGTAACAAACATAAAAATATCATACAACCAAATTGATAACCTCTTCCTTTTTTTCAAGTCGGTTAGTGACAACAATTCTTACATTGTTATATAAAAATAATAATTATAAATATTAGAGAACATTGATATTACAGCGCCATCTAGGCCCAAACTAAGCAAAGTGTATTTGTAAGTTCATCTGCACAGTACTTCTAAACTACTTATCACAATGAGGTATAATTGGAAGCATCTTGATTGTCTGCTGATAATAAGTTATAACTTATGACGTCACATTAATATGAACAATTCACAGTAAATATATGGAAATGTATTTGATTATTCATTGAAAGTGATGTTCAGTCAGAGAATAGCCTAGCACAAGTCCTAGCATAAGCTTAAAAAGTAAGTGGCAGATGACCACTAATATGCCACTTTCCCTTCAAGCTTTTGATTACTTACAAAGAACTGTTTGAATATATATTGTTATGTTAAGTAGATTGTATAAGGCACGAATGTAAACACACCCCGACAAAGTTTTGGTTTCTAAAGATCTTTTCTATGCAAGATACTAATTTGCATAGAAAAGATCTTCAGAAACCAAATCGAGCAAACGGCCAGTTACAATGTTACAAAATGAAATCCTGAATCGAATAGAGCTGCTACGAACTTCTACGAACTGCTACGAGATGTCGAATTCCAACTTTGACTAACAAAATAATAGATGTACATTTTTCATAGCACTGTGCTTACCACAGGTGCTTACTTTTGACGACAAAATTGCAGGATTCACCTCAGTAACACCAACACTGTGATCACCATTTTTTTGTATTCCTCGTAGATCTGAAACTCGAAATCTGATTACAATGAGAATTATATCTTGAGAATGCTGATTTTAAAGGAATAGTTCAAAGCTGTTTCCATGTAACGATGATATTCATCTTGTTTTCACGGATAAATACAGATAAAAGTATCGATTTGGTAGTACTCAAATCATTTGTTTGTCAAACTGCAGTCCACACTCTAGATTTTGATGACCAGCATAACATGATAAATTGGATCCGTTTACCTTATTCTAGCTCGACAGCATCCTAATATGGACCTAGGAAATAAATAAAAATTGGAAACGTCTGGTTTTGATTCTATTATTTCAGAGTCTAATGACCATCAACATAAATAGAAACCCTAATACTCGTAAAGTTAAAGTGAAGTGTAAGTAACAATTATAATAATCGTCGGTGATGTTTCCTATTTGTTTTTTTTAAATTAATTATTAATCAGACAAAAATATAGGACAAAAATTGTACTTAAACGAGGCAATCCAAGAGCTTTTTTTGAAGACGTTTTGTTAGGCACTGGCCACCCGAAGCAAGCGGGTGACCGGCTAAATTTCCATTGTTTTTGTTCACAAAGATGAATAAAAACAATATTATATTATTTGTTTTCGGCAAGCCCTAAGCCAATTATTATGATTCACATGTTTCCGTCTTTGCACAGCACTTGAGTATATTTTCTATTTAATTAAAATATATTTATTTTGGCGCTACCTCGCTTCATAATAGATTTGCAGAGGTTCAAAATTTAAAAAGTGAAACTAAGACTTAAGCCTTAGATTAATTTAAACTTATAATACAATCGTAGAAAAGCTGTGTCAGTACATATATATATATATAAAAAATTGGTGCTACCCGCTAAAGACACGCAACTGAGCATAAAAATGTGTTTTATTCTACGAGAAGATACATGAATAATGTAAGCTATAGCTATGTATACGGTTGCCTAGGTTATACTGAGCTCCTTGTAGGATACCATGGAAAACTAAATTGCTGGTTTTTGCTAGTGACTGACTATCTTACCTTTGAATGGCAGAACGCAACAATTCAGAAATGTTGATATGGTGACAGCTTTAGGTAACACGGTGATGGCAAACCACTAGACCCCAGAAGTGGTAAAAAAGCCTTTTGGTAAAGTTTGCTCTATCGTAGGCCTTGCTCTGGCCAAGAGCTAGAAAAGTCTGAAGGTTGTAATTTATATAAATGTTCCATACTAAATTATAACTGTTTACTATTTCAAAGGATGTATTCGTTAAGCTAAACACCGTTACAAATGGTCTATTGGTACACTGTGATGGCATTTTGCATACAACAAATCGTCACAATCCGGAATGATTCTGGGATCCAGGCTATCATGTATCCAATCCTAGTTCAGAGCACTTTGTTAAAACTACTTACTGTATTAACGTTAATTCCACTATACCTTCACCTGCTTTGGATGCAGACTCGGTAAGTATTCTTTTACAAAATTCCATTGTCCTGACTGATCCTGATTCGTTTTGAAAAATCATAATGTTTTTCGTATCTATAATCTTCATATGAACCTAAAAACGTATTATTTTCAACTAAAAAAAAAACAGAAACGAATAGAAACAATAAAAAATAATATGTAAATGATTTCGGAGCTTAGTGGTGACTTTCGCACTTTGCCAACTTTTGGATATATTCAATACAGGTAAAAACGGGCCGATTTTAGGAAATTTTATATGTAATTAATCGCTTTCGACGACATTCGCGTTTAGTTCTGACGACTGTTAAATTGAGTCTAGTTAGTCCGAAAAGCGTTGGTTAATTTGTCAAAAATGCGCAATTCAATGTTGATCCCGCTGTTGAGTATTTAATCTAGCACTGAGAGCTCTGGCGCATGCACTCATACCAAAATGGTGACAACACAGTCCCCCGAGATACAAAAGGGTAAGTCTGAACTTGGAGTTGTATTATTTGATTTATTTGAATATTGTGATTATTTTTCTAGTCTATAAAAAGTTCCTTGAAGTGGAACCATGAATGAAAACATGATCCATGATAGACGCATTCTAGACAAGTTACTGTATGGAGCCCTCGCCCGCGATTTGTCAGCATAATATCACCTCATATCTTAGAAATCACGAGCATAGGCAGTCCATACAGAATCCACTTGTGTGTTGTGTAATGGCCCTGGCTTGTCAGACTTTACGGCCCACCGTTGGCATCTGACATGACATGAACGTTTTGGCTGATGCGGTCTGGCCTTCTAGCTTCACTTCAATAATGGTTTTTCTTTATTCTTTCTTTGGCAATAGATTTTAAGTAAGCGTAGGAAACGGCATAGTAAACGACCAAAAAGCACGGCCAATGACCGTTAACCAGGCCGCATAACGCTGCCTGTAAATCCTCTTTTAAACCAACTGCCTCAGAAGGAGGTTTATGTTTTTTGAGAGTATATATGTTTGTTTGGGATTTCTAGCTTCCACTTTGCAGCCTTAATGGCTTGATGAAATTTGGCTTGTGATGTGTCATTTGGATTGTCCGAATTACGGGAGTGTCATAGGCTTTATTATTATTATTATTAAATGTGGGGAGTGAATCAAAAGTTATAGGGAGGGGTGAAGCGGAAAAAAAAATACTCCATCAATATGAATATCAAATGAAAGCAAATCTATAATATTGAACACCTGTTTTCATAGAAATGTAAACACATGATTGTCTACTGTAATTTTTTTATACAAAGTATTTTATGACTTACTATCACAATTATAATTCTGTATACATACTTATTTAAATTTAAAACTAGATGTCGGCATAGCAAAAGTTTGCACGCGTTATCAAATTATTGAAATATTTTTCCGACGGGTTTTCAACATAAATCTAAAATGTACAATTAAACTAACTATGGACAAATTAATCAGTCAGATTACCTAAGGACCGTTACAAACGGCCTATAGGTAATTCAACTGATCCAGACGAGTACCAGTCGGAAGCGTGCTCAAGACACTGGCTGCATTGCCACGCTGAAAAGCTATGTTAATTCGCTGGCCTAAATAAGAGCCAGCCCTTAGGTCACGTGTCACCTCACGCATAAGCCCCGATTTTTTTTGAAAAACCGGAGGGCACCGGCTCTCTGCTCAAATAGGTTAGCTCTGTCGAGATCACTATATTTGCTCTTTTTGTGATCCTCGGCCGAATTAGCCGCTGCTCTAGCCCTAACTGATGTCCCAGGCAGATGAGATGGCACTAGTGCCATCTCGTCGTTTATCATATTCTACAGTTACGTAAAATTATACAAACGATTTGCGACTTCTTTCACTAAAATATTTATTCTTGTTTAATGTTTGGCGTTTGATTTAACTCAACCGAAACTTTGTCACCAGTCAAATGAATATAACTCAAAACATACGTTGACGAAAAGATCCTATATTTAAACTTACGAAATATAATAAATAAACAATGATGGAAAATAACATCGCAACTGTTCTTCAATATTTTCTGTATTAAGTGTAAAACTTCTAGCTTGATGAGTTGATGGCTCAAAACAGATATATTTTTGATGTGATACAACGAAATACGTTTTTTGTATCTCACATCGAAACTTAATCGGATTTAAAACGCTGTTAATGACGCATATTCCTTTTATGTGGTTCAATACTTGTTTGTTTCATTTGTCTAAATGTATTTTAGTTCGATAGTTTTTGATAAAATTGCAACTAGAAGATGCTAATAGCTTAAATTATATCATCACGACGCTTTTTTTTCTTATGAGTATATTATAGATATTCCTATTATAGCAACGTGATCACACTGAAGACTCAGGCATGACTGATTCCACTCCTGTACCTTTCTAATTTTTTGATTTGTTGATATCCATTTTACAAATATATAATTTTAATCGACTTTTCAGCTACATTCAACTGGTTTTAAGTACTTAAGCTTTACTAGTTATTTTGACTAGTTTATTCAACTTGGTAAAAATTATATCTCATAGCCGCTAAATCTATGGTAATAATTCAATCTTATATTATTCCATTATTATTTGTGACTTAGACGTACCCTGGATCGTAACAATACCTACATTAAAGTGATTATGTAACCCGCGTTGTACCGCGCTACTCGATGCAATTCATGATATACGTCTTCATCTACATGTCATTAAAAATTTGTACATAAATTGATTGGATGTGTTCTGAACGCAGTCTTAACAAATACAATACCAACAATTTGTAGGTACTTCCTCGATCTACGGGTAACAAGGAAGTTTACATTGTACTGTTTAATACCTCACACCTTTGGTCCTCGATCGCTCGATCAAATGATCATTTTATATGATTACAAAGCTCTTTTACATAGTGTGAAACTTTAGTATGTACTGGCAGACAATTACGTATAAGATATGCCGTCAATGGTTGCCTGTCGAGTGGCTAGGTTTACCTCACTTAAAAGATGCCGACATTTTGTTGTAGGATGGTGTAGGCAATGCCAGGCTTTCTTATCTTCTAGGTAATCTGAAATTAGGTAGATAGTTGCGAACATTCGAGGATCTGAACCAAGTGTGCAAGTGCACTCAATGAGTCAGACAATCTTCAGTGTATATCTTTTTTTGTCTAAACTGACAAGACAACATAATGTCAAGTCAGCTAGTTACGGTTAATATTACCATGATTAAAATTGATATTTTGGTATCTGAAGATTTCTGTTCTGTTACTGAAGCAGTAACTAATGTTATAACATGATTACATCTCGTTATTACATTATTACTAGTAGTGGGAAAAAAGTAGGTTGACTAGTCATTAATTAGGCACCCCATTCCAGGCTATTTTCCCCTTCCTCCCGTAGGAAGGGTGGGGTAGGCGAGTGATACGTAAGTACCTAGTTAAAGCCATAGCCGTCCGCTTTCTACCTTTCGTTCTAAGTATACTTAGCTTATGACCACAGCTGAGTTTGAATTCGACATTACACGTTATCAATTAAGCGTGTCGATAAGTTCGAAAGCTTACTTACGTAACAGTTCTTGAACTGAAAACCCTATATTAGGATATCTGCAGATAAGCTTCATGTCTTTTGTTAGAAAATTGAAATACTACATTATCTTACATCAGGTACAAAATTGAATTAACTCAGTAAATTAAATTCATAAAATATTGAAACATTAGACTTAAATCGTTTTTTTTTGTGACTGTCATATTTTTTATATATTAATTTCATGCTTTTTAAACGGCACTGCAAAAACACTGCAGAAAAAGCTGTCGTTTGTACAGACAGCTGGTAGCAAAAGTACTTTTGCAACAGCTCAAGTTTACGTGGACTTACGCCACGAAAAAAATTACAACGTACCTACAAACAAACTTAGGTTATAATAGATAGTTACACATACTTTTTTAGACTTATTCCCTTGCATCATACTTTTAACACTATCTAGATTAAGTAATACCCCAAGTTCTCTCCTGAGTGTGAGTGCAGCGGTTTCTCTCAAACTAAGCCTAAAGCTGTAGAGAAAAATTATGCAAATTTTTCAGCTGAGCAAAATTATCCTTCTACCTACGCTGCGCATACTCACTGTATTGAGATTTTGTAATTTTATCAAATATATCGTCAATTTCACAGATATAGGTAAATAGGTATTATCTTTATGATTATGGTTATTCAGTGGTTATGGTTATTAACGATATGGTTATTGTCTTTAGGTTGAAGCTAGGTTCATCAGAAATCTCGTAATATTTTCAATGAATCAGATTTACTAAATACACAGCGTAGTCTTAATATCACTCGATGTTTTACGTGCCAATGTACATCACGACAAACTAATCAATAATTAGCTAAAATTTTTGGCGTACAAATTCCAGTGTCAGACATACAGACACAAATTATACTCATAAACATACTAGAAACTAGACACCTCTCTTTTTCTATACAGGTTAAAAAAGACTTATCGACGTATCGACGGCCAACAGGCGAGGGGAGGGAAACACGTTTCTAAATGGAGCGATGCAATTTACGAACATTAATAATTCTAGGTGTTATCGATTAGGCTACATTACTTACACCATGTTCTTATACAACTGTTCAGTTTGAATGCAAGTCTCAGCCGAAAGCCTCGTCAGGGTTGTGACTTCAAACAAATATTACTGACATGTCTGAGACCGAAAGTTCGGATATTTTATCAACGAGTGTAGACAGCTACTGTGATACCACCCCCAGCAGCAAATCACGTGAACCAAAGCCTTATCCGCAACGCCCGATGTACATGCTCGCGGAGTGTGTCAAACACGACCCCCCACACACGTCAAATGGTGAAACAGAACTCCTACCTCCACAAACTCCGACCCGTGATCAAGAACATTGTACTGGGCAGTGCGATTCACCGACCATGAACTACATACAGAGTTTAGAAGAACTGAATATCGACATGGCATCACCTGTAGAAGATGCTACAGCGGTGATGGATGAACAAAAACCCACATGTTCAGGCACCATCTCAAAACCCGATGATGACATGACCGTAGCAGATGCAGTGAACCAGCCATCAACATCGAAGGCCTCCAAGCCCAAACAGGATCTCATAGGGAAGATGGACATTGGGAAATTGTTCCAAGGCAATGAGTCAGCGATATTCCTTTTGAATTTCCCTGAAACAAACGAGCCCGTTGTTGATAGTGGCAGTGAAACTGACGACTGCCAGCTGTCCGACAACTGGCCGATGCGCAACGAGACGAGAGGGCAGATGAAAATTTATAACTCTGGACACGTCATTATTTCGTTCGGAGAAAATCATTTCCTGTTGTCTTCGGCTCCGAAACCAGCTTACCGCCAGGAGGTGGTGAGCGTTGAAAGGGACGAGAAAGCACAAATAAGATGCATGTCTTCTCTGGGCTCGGTGGATCATTATGTTGATTTATTGCCAGTGAGCAACGAATGCTTGAAGAAATATGCAAATGAAGAGAGCCAGGACCAGAATACGGAGTGATTCACTAACCAATAATACCTTCACAACAATTAAACACCTATAGTTAAGTTCCTTATGTAGCGTAGGACAGGTGTATTGTGCGTAGGTACTTAATCACCCTTGTTGTTTCATGTGGCTTAATGTTACGAATTTCTTTAAATAATTCCGTCCACTTACATTGTGATTTCATGAATTTGTAATAATATTATAACGCTTTGAATAATATACTTACCTAGTACCTACACCCAGTACTTGTGTTTTTATTGATTAGGACACTATTGATGACGTGACTATAGGTCTTGGTGTAGCAAGAAATAGGTGGTTTCATGTCGCTCTGGAAAAAAATAACAGTTTTTGGGGAGGCTTTTATACAGTATTACACTAAGATACTAATGTAAATGCCTCCATTTACCTGAAGTGGCTCAGTAGATACATAAATGTGAAAAACATTTTAGTCTTAGCTAAGCAACTTATATGACAAGTTTGTAATTTTTTTATAACAAATAATTGTTGGCAGTTTTACTTACATCGGAATTCAGTAACAGAAAATAATAGTAAGAAATAAATTAATATTACACGACATTAATTTAACACAGTGCCATCTATTCCCAAACTAATGGAAGCTTGTAATATGGGAACTAGATTACGGATACGATACTTATGTAATTTTTTTTTTGTAAATACAGTTTGCGGGTCAGAATTTCAAAACCCTCCCATAAAAAATATTACTTCATAGACCAAATCTACGATTTGTGATCACACGGATTATCAGGCTGTACCATAACAGGCTGTGTATTGCTTGCCTGTGCAAATCTGTCAGAGTTGCCATTAGGGCATGACGTCATAATTGTGTTCAATTATGACGTCATGCCATGTCATGTAGCTTTAAATCTATGTCATGAACGTATACTAAAACTGGGCATCGTACTCAAAAATTAGTCACATGAAATTTATACTCCACGCGCTGAAAATAAGTTTCAAAATTGTTTGTCTTATGTCAAAGTAGAAAAACGAGCCAGGTGAGATAGTTTAGATATAGTGATGCTTCTTTGTCTAGCATGTTGCCATTACATATTGAATTATCCTCTTTGATAAGTCTTGGGAGTTTTCTTTGATTTTCTTAAATTTTTTATGAGATTACTTTGATAAACATTGCATAAACATATACTTAGAACATTTTTTATTTTACAACCATGAAATCCTCTACCCCAAAGTGACTTAGGAAATACAGAATTTTGGCGTGTAACAGTGATAATGGTAGTATTTTGTCTACTAAATCAATATGGCTTCTTTGCCTAACGGCTTACTTTCCATTACATTTAACGATAAACAATTATTTACATAAAGAGGAAATGGTGTAGGTATTTTTGCTGCGTGCATAGTTGTAAAAAGGAATGAAATCCCGGCTTTGGCCTGCTTTCCACAGCTGGGTGAGCTAATTTACAACATTTCAAATTATGCTACAGTAGGGTTCACAAACAAAGTGGATTCTGTGGATAACCATTACCTACGTAGATACCCATGGTATGGGGTGTTGTCAGATGGAGTATCTCAAAACCATACTTGCTTTACTTTACTTACGATGTTTGCATAGGCAAGGTACGAATAAACAGAAAAGGGGAAGGGGAGCCAAATTTAAAATTACGGAAAATGTATGGTATTTTGTCTCCCCCGTCCGGGGGAGCCATGGCCCTATCAGAATCATCAGAAATCAGGTAATTCTGATAGGAAAAGAGAAAGAAGGAATCCAAGTCCTTGTAGCCAAAAAAATCTTACTGAATAAAAATTTTTGCTTTGACTTTGAATTTTTAAAGCATACAATGCCATTTTTGTCGTATGAAAACCCCTGCTACTCCTGTTACTAGTAATAGGCTATGTTACTCTTAATTTGTACCTATACATTTAAATAAATAATATTTGTTAAAATACAGTGCGCAGTCCAGGTTTAGTATAGGTTCTTGGTCACAGCATACGGTTTTACTGCTAAGGTGCAAGTTTCAAGTTTCAAATCAAAAGATTATAAAATTACTTACAAGCTGACCACCACATGATTAAAACACCGCGGAAGTTTAACAGAGGTTTTTATTTAAATGTTCACTAAACGTGTGCCTTATCTTATGTGTTATTTTTCAAGCAGGTAAGTACCTATGATATGCCTTTTTACTTATTATTTCTTATCAAAAAAATCCTAAAATTACCTAAAGTCTAATACACACGAAATCAAAGTCAACATATTTATTGATATGTATATTTTGGACATATAGGTACTGCAAGAAGTAGTTTTTAAGGGTAGGAAGATGCTTATTGCGGCCGTTAGTAAGGTGTGACCACACGAAGAGAGTAAGAAAACCTACGAATACTTTGAGGCATATCACGACAGTTTTGCATCAAATCCAGATAAACGTCCACTAAGGTCAACGAGAGAACTTTCACCAACATTTGATCGTTTATCCACAATTTACATGCTTGGTTGGTGGATCCCCGGTATTTGTGCTAGAAAATACACAGAAAAGAGATGCTGCCCTTCTTCTGTCTGACTCTTGCAGTATGATTATGAGGGAAATATTGTAAGCCAACGATCTTCACGAAAAAATATAGGACCAAGGTTCATTTTTGTTCCGCTATGCCGTCACAGTTAGATGAAAATGAGATGTCAAAAATTGCCATCATCCATATAAAGAAGGAGAATCATTTTAGAAGTCTCAATGTATATGATGATCATCATTACAACTCCAAAAAAGACAATTAGTAGGCCTCCTCAAAAGCGTCTTAGAGTCGTCATTGACGTGTAGCCTTCTTTAGCTGTTTAAATTTTGTAAGAACTTAACTTACTTAATAAAATGGCATTTATGATTATTTGTTATTATTATAAACGCCATCGTTTGTGTTCGATCAAAACCTTTTGGGTATTTTGTATCTAGTCACAATCAAATCACAAGGAAAGTCAGAACGAGTTTAATTTGAAAGAGGAAGCTACCAAACATGTGGTATAGATGGCGTCCGAACCATATTACAGGCTTTTTACTGAACGGAGTATTTCATAAATACACTGGCAGAAGACGTTCTACGCAAATGACCATTCCTATTTTTGTGCATTAAAGTAAAGTTAAGTTCTTGTAAAATATCTGAAGATACATTATAGATCCTCTTTTTTTATTGTACGACGAGGAAACGCTTGGCCTTCAGCTCACCTGGTTACAAGTTGAGATAAGGCCGAAGGTAGAGGCGCACTTCACCCGGAATCCTCAATAAACTGAGGAACTGGCTATCTTACCTGTAAATGCTGGAACACAATTTTTTTTTAGAATTGTTATAATCCTAGAGTGTGGGCGTTTGCTTGTCCCGTCTCCGTGTCGTATAAAAAAGTATTCCGTGTCGAGCGGTGATCAACAGCTTATGTCAATTATTATTAAGGTACTTGAATCCCGCACAAAATACTTGCACATTGGCGATTCACACTCAATGTAGTCTTCATTATGCTGTTCGGACTGTCTCGAATATGGAGGATAAGGGATACTGTTTATTTAAATAATCTCGCGTAATCCGTCAGTTATACATTCCTGACGCACTACAAAACAGGTTTCGTTTAAATTTGGCATAGAATAAGGTTGAAATCCAGGGGATGGAGTTTGTATCGGGAACAAAAGGTTAAGCATCGCTGGGCGCGGTCAGTACTTGGATGGGTGACCGCCTCTTTTTGCACTTTATAGAAGTTTTCACAACATTTTTGTCAATATGTTTATTTGTTGATTAGTGATAACAATTTTATATCAAACATGTTATTTTTAATTTTACTCAAAATATCAGAGTGGGAGCAAAATGTGTGGTTTTAAATGTTTATGGATCGTTATATTAGGATGTGTTATTAATGATGAAGTTTTGGATACAGAAAAACATTAGAAAATGCCTACTTTTGTTAAATACTAATTAATTGGGCTACGCCTGAGATTTGAACACAGGACCTTAATTCTTGGATTCACCTTAGATGTCAAAAACATAACTAGATGGCGCTGTTAATTTTGTTCGAATATAAAAATTCTGCAAACAAATTGGTAACCCCTGGTGTCATTGCTATAATAACTCCTATCTAATATAAGCCTAAAATGAGTCTGGTTAGTAAGGTTAGGTTTAAGTTTACGGAAAGTAAGGCAGCGTGGTATGAATTGATCTATTCCAGCATGGAGGTGGTGGCAGGGGAAATACAGACAGTCACTAAGTGCTAGTTTCATGCAATTAGCTGAAGTCTGTGTAACTTAAACCTTATATCTTATATCACATTGTAATGTAAAACTTATTTTTCTTTTAACACACACCCACAACAATATTTGTGTATTATTCAGTTAGCTTTTCTAAAATATTTGGAAAACTTTTGGGATCTAATTCAGAAACATGCTACTCTACTACGCAATACTACGCAAAAGGACATTTTGTGATATTTGTGGAAAAAAATGTGCCGCGGCGAAAGATTTACTTTTTTTATTACTAAACATGACGTTTGAACAACAGTTGCTTTATTTGCTGCCAAACGCTTTGTGCGATTGATATAATGTGTCGTCACCAAAATCACTTTTCCGTTACACTAATAATGTAAGGTCTCGACAGAGCTTACCTATTTGAGCCTTTTGGGGTGGAGACCTTGGGTCCGTGGGGAGCCGGTGCCCTCCGGGTTTTCAAAAATATTGCGGGGCTTTTGATTGAGGCGACACGTGACCCAAGGGCTGGCTCTTATTTAGGCCAGCGAATTAGCATAGCTATTCAGCGTGGCAATGCAGCCAGTGTCTTGGGCACGCTTCCGTCTGGTACTGGTCTGGAACAGTTGAGTTACCTATAGGCCGTTTGTAACGGTCCTTAGGTAATCTGACTGATTCCTTTTTACTTAGTTAGTTTAATTTATTGAATAAATGTAATATTTATTAAAAAGTTTATAATGTAAGTTTTTAACTTATTGACGGTCTTGGTACGAAATATGAATGTCTTTTTATCACTTAATGCTTGAGAAGTTATGGTTAGCACCCTGAAACAATTAAACGCTCATAAAAATATCCAAATTTGATTTTAATTTAATACATAAAACTATGAAATCTCCTATTATTTATATGCATCATAAATGTGAAAAGTGGTATGTTCATTCGATTTAAACAATTCATTACTAGCAATTACATTACATTGGTTATGCCTTCATGCGTCATTTTGCAGAGATCCCTTAAAATTAAAAATACAAAATACAATCGACACGAGTCAAATTGACACGTGTTTTGTCTCTATCCTAGGCATATAGAGGCATTCTCAGGATCTAAAGGAATCAGTCAGGTTAAGACTAAGGACCGTTACAAACTGCCTATAGGTAACCCAACTGTTTTAGACCAGTACCATTAGGAATTGGCATAAAATCATATTTTATGCAGTGTACCTAACCTAACATTCTATGGCTGAGGTGAAAAAAAAAATGATTTTCTCATATTTTTTTATTTATTTGAAATGGTTCTTGGACTGGTTATTACAGTAGCCATAAACACCGCCCTTAGCAGATAAATTGGCCGCGTTCTCACTTCAGGCTGTGCTATGACCGTATTTACGTGTAGTTGATGGGTAGAGGTGGGTCAGCAGTAGGTTTACATGGGATAAAATGATAACGATGAATTTAGAACATTGGCGCACCATTCACCTCATCCGGACAGACCTCATTTTTCGCAAGACTACTCACTCATTCATACCTTTCGAATATGGCATAAATCTTTTATATCCATTGTGTAAATGTTGAAAATATGATGAAGAGAGAAGTTATCTGTTGTTTTTATACAACTTGAAGACGGTAAGATATGAATGCAGTTAGAACAGATTTTATCAGCAACATTTCGTCATTTTTTTCAAAGTTCTTACGGCAGCCATTCTTGTTTTTTGGTAGAAAGTCTTCAAACTCATAATTTAATTTTAAGTGATGTTTTGGAAAGGAAATTCCCTAATCGGATTCGGAATCGGAGAACTCGAACCAGTGGAGTGACCCTGACAGCATCCTAGTTTTATTTAGCATGTTGTACAATTGGGTCAAATCGGTACCAATTGTAGCATCAATCTCACCAATTGTACAATTGGTCCAGCGGCGATTCGTGATGATTTTGTAGGTTAGATTAAATATTTTCATTTTTAAGGTATTGATGGACTTGAAAAATATATCGGCTGGTGCAATCCCGCCTAAACTTCTCGATATTTTTTAAGAATAATAATGAAATATTTAAACAAAACAACACTGAATAAAACACGTTATATTTCACATCCCCCTTCGCGGTTATTGTTCTATAAGTAATTAAATTACGAAACATTTTCCACACCAACATATAGCCCCAATATTACAAAAATATCAAATAAAATCTGGAATACTAGATTTTGGATAAAAAATACAAGTTGGTCCAGACACGAAAATAAGCGTCTGTTTGTGAATAGTTACATTATGTACATATTTACCTTACATATAATAGGTAGGTAAGGAAATGAAGATGTACAAACAGATGACACAATTCACAATGAAACATGGAACAAACAAACAAATATCCTGTTTGTGCTATTATAATAAAAACTATAAAGTTAACATCACAAAATAAAGTTATAGGTAAACTTTACAATAAAACTCTTACTATAGGTCAGCCCACTGAAGCTGGCGCTACGTTTGGAGACAGAACATATGTGACCATGTGGCCTAATGGATAAGGCGTCGGACTTCGGATCCGAAGATTGCAGGTTCGAGTCCTGTCATGGTCGACGCATCGTCCTCTTCGTCATTTTTTTTTATAATGCTTATTATAATACAGTTAATTATAATATCGCTTACGTTTTGATATACATATTATTTTGGTGATTTTTATGGAAATCATGGTTTTCATCCAATTTTCATTATTATACGTACCAATAAATGGTGATCATCAAAGTACTCCCCGAAGACTGATACTCTGGTTTTGGTAACGGAAGGTTTTGCACTAAAGTAGAAGCTTGGACGTTTCATAGCGGTTCACCTTGATCCTAGTGATGAACCATGTCATGTCGCTGAAAAGAAATTAATTTAAAAAATATGAAGTGAATTGGAACAGAATATAATAACATTTGATTTTGTACATATTGAAATCGATAACAAATATTAAATCGTAATAACATTTTATATGCGCACCATAGAATAATATTCTTTGGTTAAAACTTTTAAGTTTCCAAAGTAGTATTATCTGCACAATAAGATAAAGAGACTAGGCAATTACTTTCGTTATCAAGCAGTTGGCCCCTCAGTTGTACCACGGGTCATAAAAATAACTATAAATATTACAAGACATTATTTTTTACACAGCGCCATCTAGCCCCAAACTAAGCATAGCTTGTAATATGGGAACTAGATTACGGATAGAATACTTAAATACTTTGTAAATACATACGTACTATATGATACAGCTATAAATATACGAATTGACGATTGGAAGAGTTGTCAAAATATAGCAGAATACTTCATTTTGCCCGCTATCGCGAGTGACTAAATTATATTTTTTAAACTAATAGTCCCTCCATACTGGAGCTTTTATTGCCCGATTACGGCAAATGAAAGGTTACAATCAATGTATGTTTGTATAACACACATTTTGTAAAACATATATATATATATATTTATGTACTTATGAGTTGCCTCATGACTTCCAAATTACTTACCATGATGAGATATCGTTGGAAGTGTCCTAATAGTCAGCTAGTTATAGGCTATATTTTTATATTACGAGACAGTAATTAAAATACTCAATGACTAATTGGGAACAATTTCTAAATCCACACCTCAGATGTGAGAAACATTGTTGCTTTTCAAACCTACTCCAAATACATATTACATAATTATCATAATAAGTAAAAGTAAAGTTATAAACATTAAAACACAAATTAATTACATAGAAATTATATTCAAAAAACTTTAGGCCAGCAAATTAGCATAGCTATTCAGCGTGGCAATGCAGTCAGTGTCTTGGGCACGCTTCTGTCTGGTACTGGTCTGGAACAGTTGAGTTACCTATAGGCCGTTTGTAACGGTCCTTAGGTAATCTGACTGATTCCTTTGTACATAGTTAGTTTAATTGTACATTTTATTGAATAAAGATATGATTCACTTTTTTTTAGTTTAATTATTGAATACATAATCAAACTACATTTCATATACATTTTTCACTCTTTTTGATAAACAACTTAAATGGATTACCAAAAAATTTTCGCTATAAAAACTATATTAACACTATATTATATAAAACGTTTAGTATGCTTTTTGTATAAAATATATCTTGTCTGTGCTAATTTGTAACTGATTTCGGCAATAATATAAGAAAACTTTAGTTTGTTTTTTCATCCAGTTTCACAAAAGGAAGGTCAAAGCTGCTACTCACGTATCTCTTTTTTTTTTCGCAAGATTTAGCAAGCGGTTTATTAGACCGACTGGCTTTCCGTAGTAGCTTCGGACCCTCCCACATTACGTTACTTGGAACTTCTATCCAAGCAATCTGTAAAAAACATCGTTTGCGCGATTCAGGATTTGAATTTTGATCGCTCGTTTCAGCCAAATACAAACATTTATTACAACAAGATCTATCTCGTTACTTTTAATACGACGCGAAGTTTTCATTTATGATTTACTATATTTATTTTTCAGCTTATATGTAATGATATTCGAAATGTTTAATTATCCGAGTTTCACGATGGTTTGCAGGAGTGTGAGCAGGATAGCAATATTGAGTAATGTTTTGAGTTCCCGCTTTTTTTTGCTTAGTCGGTCAAGCGTCGAGCTGCTTTCAGGCATTGTCGGTAAGGGGTTCTCATTCTGAACATCGCGCATGTCCAAAAAATGAACATGCGCTCTGGCCCTAAGTGACAAATGAAATTAATTGCGAAAATATCAGGATTAATTATTTTACACCAAAAATGTAGTCTGTCAACATTTTTAAACCTAAAGTTAACTGTAAAATTGCAGACATATCGATTTAAAGCGACAGTCTTCCAAACCATCTTAGGATGGAGAGGATTGTACCTGGGATAAGCATTTGTGTGATGAATATATTATGGGTGTTTTATATCATAAATATGTATTTACAGCACATACATACAACAAGCATAATGTGGATTTTGTCCGTAGGGAATCTGATTCCTATATCAGGAGCCATGCCTTGATGGCGCTATTTATTATGTCCAATAATATTGTTAACTCCAAGTTAAAAGGCGTTATTTTGGAAATTATTCCCAGTTACCGGATGCATTCAAGCAAATCTATGAGCAACAGCTAACAGTTCATTGATAAATGTTAATTTAGCCCGTTCATTTGATGCCCAACACGGCTTCATGTAAAATCAGTTTTTTGTAGTTACTAGCAGACAATCAAGGCACTTACAACGGTATCTCACTCATCAAATTATGAGAAAAAGACGTTGAGAGAACAGATTATAAATATTAATATTTGAAAGATTTCTGTGTGATCTTTGTGTGCAGTAGTAGAATCAGAAAATAATTGTGTTCGTGCTCCAACCAGTAGGAAAATTTTGTAGGAGCAAGACCACGTATATTCTCCTTTTTGTGTCATAATCTCCGTGATTAAATACCTAATTTAAACCAGACATAACGAGATCTTATTTCAGGGCAAACTACTAGTATTAAAATAATTGACGAATATAAATTTTAAGTTCATTCACAGTGTACGTAAATAATCCTCAAATGGCAGTCTAATAAAAACAAAAAATAAAAGCAAAAAGAAGGAATAAATCGAGGCGAGGGGTGTCGAACCCGGTCCCTCTCGCTTGCCAAGCGAGCACTCTACCATCTGAGCTATGCCCCCGGTGATATTACAATAATATCCCGCCGCTATATAGTTTTAATGTTTAGTTTTTTCAGTATTGGTGCCCAAATTATACTTTTACAAGCAAAGTTACCCGAGTTACCATTATGGAAAATTTAAACAAGCCTATTCTCTATCAAATTAAGCCTATACTATTATTATGTACCTCCAGTTTAAAAAGCCAGGATAGAGGCGGTTCCTACGTTATAGTATGTCACTACCACGATAGTGCCTAGGTAGTTGTAGAAGAGTTATTCCACTTCTTCCTGACCTTCAAACCGTGTAGGTATTCTGTCCTCCAATAGTTCGAAATGGACAAAGGTGTTGGACTATCGTTTTTTTCTGTGTTACTACATATAGCCTACATATAGAATGGTACTTATACTTAAATTATATCTAGGACCTACAATTGAATGGTTTGCATCATCAGAATCTACACTAAGTCATCGACTTGTGTTGCAGATACTGTTTGCCTTCTAGGAGCACATTTAAGTAGCCAAAATTAATTAAAAGTAATTAAATTTATCATTATAGTAAGTTTAAAAATTGTATTTAGTTAGTAAGCAAATGTTAAATAAATAAAAACTATATTATTTATGAACATATTTTGGTGCTTCGGTGTTCTGCAAATAATTTTGAATAAATTAATTATATGTGACAAAAAAGAACCATTAAAATGTATATTAAAAAATAAACTAAAAAAAAAAAATAAGAAATTAATTCACATATAAAATTTAGTTTTCATATTAAATTTAAACTACAATTTAATATAATAAAAAGAAATAATAAGAATATTATTAATATAATAATAATTTAATGCAAATAATAAATAAATAAATAGGGTTTGAATGGAAATCATATTATTCATTCTGTTATTTTTATAAAAATAACAGATGTAGAAATCAAAATATCGACTAATCAAATTGTAACAGAGTAATTACGTTTTCAAAACGATAATTACGTTTTAAAAAGTAAAATGTAAACCGACTTCAATGAAGAATATGATACAATTTACCTAGATGACGTATTTTTCCCAATTATTTTAATGACAGATGGCCGGACAGACAGACGCGTGATCCTATATGGGGTCCGTTTTTTCCTTACTTTTGAAGTTATACACCCAAATATCTTCAAGAATGCCTATAATATTTGAAGATTTCCCTCGATTTTTCCAGGATCAGATCCTGACCTGATAACAATGGGAATACCTGTGAAGACGATATACCACCCTTTCAAACAAATAAGAATTTTCTTTGAATCGTCTTTGAGTAATCGGGGAACATTCACAAAAGAAAAACGACGAATTGAGAACCTCCTCCATTGTTAATTTGAAGTCGGTTAGTGAAATCATGAATCGAATAACTCGCTTCTGCACAAATAAATACTTTCTACTAAGTTTACGAAATACTACGAAATGCTACAAAAAAACTACGAAAATCTACAAAATGCTACGAAGTGCTACGAAGTGCTACGAAAAACTATAAAATCCTATTAAATGCTACGAAATGCTACGAAATCTTCAAGAACACAACCCCTGTAGTTTAGGTAACTATAAAAGATACTTCCTAGACACAAATTACGTATTCCATGTGAATTATTTGTAAAACAGTGGTATAAATATATATTTCCTCAAAACATGACTTTCCACGAAGTAATCCAAAGACCATCCTCAATCGACTTTTATTCCTTTTGACGTATCTCGTTTCATCGAACAACTTTTTAAACTGATATTATTTTTCAAGAAGTATCTAGAATAGTAGAATATTTATAAACATAGAAAATAATTTGCTATTTTTGTCCACCCTTTGCTTCGTTTGATTAAGTAAATATATACTTGCTTACATCCATGTTTATAAATGCCCATTATTTTATTTGGGGTGCGAGTACGTCTCCTAGTACTAATCAGAGGGAAATCCTCGAAGTGGAATAAGTCGATAATTTGTATGAAAAAAACACTGTTTTTTAAAACACCAACTCTCATCCAATTTTCAGTTTTGATGAGGCCAATGGAGGTGAACTTCACCCGGAAAACTGAGGAACTGGCTATCATACCTTATAAATGCGGGAACACAACAATGAAGAATTACTGTTAAACAGTAAACTGACACAGGAGTACGCAGAGTCCATACTTCTGTAGCGGTTTAATCACACGTGTCTTGCAGTTATTATTTGGGTAGCACGTAGATACATGATAAGTTATAAATATATGATAGTTTATAATTAAAAGCTGTTGAGAAATCAAATAGAAATCACGGCTAGTAACAATGTTACAAGATGAACTCCTGAATCAAATAACTCGCTTCTGAAACATGTAACTTGTTTCGAACTGCTACGAAATACTACGAACTGCTATGAAATGCTACGAAGTGGTACGAGTGCTTCGTAGCTACGAGCTACGAAGTCTCGCATCAAAGCTCTGACTAATAAATGATTAATTATTAACAATTGCATTTGTTCTTACCAAACACCGATACTGCAATCACCAACCGATACCTCGTATTTCTGAAACGTCCACTCCGATTTCAATGCGGTTTTTATAGTAAGCTGACTCATGCGGAATAGTTCTTACCTATGTTTGGAGGTATTCGGTGCAGCCATTTCCTGGTAATGATGTTATTCATCAGCTCTGAACCCCTGTTGTAGCGCATAATTATTTCACTATCTTCATTAGTAAAAAAATTATACGGCGCTAGAAATAACAAATTTCCTCATAGAAAAATAATCAAAAACACCAATGCTAGTGATCACCGAGTAAGGATCCGAACCCTCGTCTCCAGAGCTTCACTGGTGAAGTCTGGTGACTTAACCACTGGGCTAACCCGGCTAAGGCTAAGGTTCAGGTTCAGCATTTTTATTCGCAAAAACCTCTGTAAAAAAAATTCTATCATAAATCTCGGTGTCCCGCTCATGTATTTGTGAGCTTGAAAGTGTAATAGTGACGATAGACAAAAAAATAATACAAATTAGTGACAAATAAAAAAAATACGATCATCTGTAACTCCTTGGTTCAGTCCGTTCAAGAACCAATACAGGAAATCATACCATTGAATATCACATAGATTTTTGTGAACTGTGTTTCAAAACTATAAAAATACATGCATCTCTTTTTTATTGTGCAATTAATTTTTTTTTTAGACAGAAAAGGGCTTGGCCTTCATCTCAATTGGTTACAAATCGAGATAAGGCTGAAGAGGAAGGCGCACTTCACCCGGAATCCTCAACAAACTGAGGAACTGGCTATCTTACTTCTTAATGCCGGAACATAACAATGTTTTAAGTATTATTGTTATGGCAACAGAATAAGGTGAGATGGTGGTAGCTAGCCAGGCGGACTTAAACAAAATCCTACCACCATTGAAACCAAGCCCAATATTGCTCTCCCTGGGGATCGAACCAGAGATCTAATCTGAAATCAGTGGGTTGAACCACTTGACCACAGAGGTGTTTGAAATATTACTTACTAAACGTATTACATACTAAACGTAATGATTATATGAAAATAGAAACTCATGCCATTATTCATACCTAATTAGGTGTGATCGTTTTATTCCAACCGAATTACGACTGTTATATGGGAACTGGTATTACGAAGATTATGAATGAAATAGATTTAGTATACGTTAGCATATATCAAACCTATGATGAATACTTACTTAATTTTTTCATGGTTAATGTTTTGACTTTGGTAAATACATCCACAATAAGACACCATTTCACGCCATCGCTTGTGTAAGACCGAAACCTTTTGGATATCTTGCATTTAATCTCAATCAAATCACAATCAAACCCCAAACCAGTTTTTTCGAAGGAGGCACCTAGTACCAATCATGTGTACCAGATGGCGTTCAAACTATGTCATAAGTAGGAAAACTTTGCTTCCCTGCATGATTTTGTACTTTTATCTGCATGTTTTTATACTTTCTACATTAAAACATGTACTTATTTATCGTGTAGTTCAAATTTAGTTCTAAAACAGTACCTTTTTGTGTTATTGCTTCACAATTCGTACATTAATATTTTCATTTTTATCCCTTGTTCTTTCAAATGTAGGTACATCTATAGATTTTCTGGATTTATCTTAGTACGATAAGCTTATTATTTTTTCTTCGAATATAATATTTAGCTGAAATCAATAGACCTTAGACTTTCAAAGATTGTTAATATTATTTTAGGTTGTCAATTATGACAGATGTCATCTATCTATTTTATGTCAAAAAAAGCTCATAGACGTAAGTTTCCTTTATATTTTTTATGCTATCTCAGTCTAACACATACATTTTTATATGAACTTGTATTAGAACCTTAGCGATTATCTTTGACCATGTATAATATTTGAATTATTCAAATTTAGAATCCTAGCGTTCCACCAAAGTCTTCTTGCGAAAGCTGGTGGCTGAGGAAAGTCAATTCATATCTAACATCAAAACGGAGCAGAGATAAGTACACCTATTAGCTACTAATCGGAGAACTCCTAATTAAATACAAGACCATTCCCGGGTAAAGTGGCCCCGGGAAAGTTGCTAGTCTTCAATACATTTGTCTGGCTGTCTTTAAAAAACTGCTGTACGGGATACTGAAGACCTTCATACTGGCTGGGTACTGAAGACCCTCATACTGGCTGGACATTGAAGACCCTCATACTGGTTGGACATTGAAGATCCTCATACTGGTTGGACATTGAAGACCCTCATACTGGTTGGACATTGAAGACCCTCATACTGGCTGGACGTTGAAGACTCCGATTGCGTTGAACTTGTGGACTTTCTTTTCTCTTATATACTTTTATTTTCTTTTACTTTCATAATTCTTATCTTTTACCTATCTCTTTAACACCTCTAGTAGGATAGGTCCTTTAGTATTTCTTAATATTGTTCCTTACTGTTTCTCTCTTATAAAACCAGTAACGTTACAAAACATAATTATAATCCTAGAAATAAGAATAAACTCGCTGTTCCCACAACTAGGCTCCATAAGGTTAATAAATCGTTTATAGGACAAACTGTACGCTTTTATAATAAATTGCCAAGTGATGTGCTAAGCTTGTCAAATAATAAATTCAAAAATTTTGTAAAACAAAAGCTATCCAGGAAAGCTTATTATAAAATTTCAGATTACCTAGAAGATAAGAAAGCCTGGCATTAAAAAAACGAATTTGCTCCAGTGAATAAATTGTTATTAGTATTAGATAATTTTAAGCTATTGTAGTGGATCATGAAAAAAAAAACTAGCCCGAGGTTCTTGCCTTTCTCCGTGTGTGCTGGTCGCGATTTCGAACAGGCGGTAGATTTGACGTTTCAAAGTGATTCTAAAAAATCTTACTGAATAAATATATTTGTCTTTGACTTTTGACTTTGTTCGGTTCATGTCTTTGGAGATTACACGTCTCAACTAAAACTACGCATTTTAATTCATACCAAGATGTACTGCGTAACGGGGTTTTCATTATCTAACTACGGCAACCCATCGAAATGGAGGTTTACAATGTTTGTATGTTTGTATGTTTGTAATATACATATTTTGTAAAACATCCCTACATTTTATGAACCTATCTATGAGTTGCCGTATAACTTTTAAACTACTTATGATAATGAGTTATCGTTGGAAGAGTCCTAATAGTCCGCTAGTTGTAGGCTATGTTAAGACACATTTATTAAATATTTGAGCCCTCTAGATTAAAGGATATAAGGTCACGATCTAAATAAATATTTTATTAGCTTTTGCACGAAGTTTTGCTAACATACACCCGATAACTAATTGGGAACAATTTCTTTCCCTGCCTCAGATGTGAGAAAGATTGTTGCTCTTTAAATCTTTGCCAAATACTTGTTATACTATTATAAGTAAAAGTAAAGCTATAAAGACTAAAACCCAAATTAAATAATAGATATTTTATAATACTGTAACACGACAACTAAAAACTGAAAAATCACGCTTTAAAAAGTATAAAACAAGAAAATATACTCATATGAAATAAGAAACTATTCTATATTTATTGTCAATAAAATTCTTCATTTGCACAGATAGAGAAGCAATATCATTCGATTAATTAAGCCCTGTTTCTGAAAAATTAATGCTTTTTTAAATGATTTTCTCAATATTCAATTAAGGAAATTATTTCTGGGAATAGAATCGGCCATTTGTTTTATGTTAACAAAACACATACTAAACATAAATAAAATACCTATTGCACCTATGTGCAATAAGCATAGACTATATACTACTATATAGTAAATAGACAAATACTGAATATTCTCACTCAGCTGAGCTATTACTCAAATGTTCAAATATGTATCTGTACTCCGCGGACGGTGTACCTTCAAAATTTAGCATGATTAAAGTTGTATCATGACGAGTTGCATCAAGCACTGCAAAACGAACTATGAATAAATCGAATACCCATACAAGGAACTTGTTAAACGCAACGATAGCGCGATGCAGCTCTTTAGTCCACGGCAGCCACTGTTCTCTTTTACTAGCGACATCTAGTCCCGGTCAAGAAAGACTGCGCCGTCGCTACATACATAGATATACCCACACTCGCTCCACTCTTGCCTCTTTTCATGCTCCTCATAAAATCGATACTAGGTGTAGAGCATACAAACACAGCAGAAACTGCGTAACGCGCATATCTCAACTTTATGACGAAGGAATAACGACACGGGAATTGAAATCGGGCGTCTATTTTTAAACTGGTACAAAACTAAGCATACCTCACAGCTAAGTTTGTAGTTGCTCCGCCTTCTGCGCTATAGGTTGTGGGTTCAATTCCCATCCAGGACAATAATTTGTGTGATGAATATTGAGGTTTTTTGGTATTTAAGTGAATGAAAAAAAAGGATCTAAGGATTATATCCGTTATCTAGTTCCCATATTATATACATACAAGCTTAGTTTGTGCTTAGTTTGGCTAGCTAGATAGCGCTGTATAAAATAAATGCCTCAATAAAAAAAAGATAATCTTGGTAATTGCCGACATCATTTAAAATTTCAAAAACATATCATTGAAAAATCAATTATTTATTTAGAGTAAATAATGACAATAAATAAATAAGTCTTGAGCCAAATTTAGACTAATAATCAGAAGATGCCTTCATTACCTACCTAAAGCGCGAGTAGGATTAAGATGATACATTCATCTTCATCCTACTCGCGCATAAGGTACTAAGGGAAAAGCTCAACCCAAGCCCCTTATTATATAAAAAAAGTTTAGTGTGCATTTTGAATAAAATAAATCTTGTCTTTGCTATATTGTAACTGATTTCGGAAAGAATATTCGAAAACTTTCGTTATTAAATTTATCCAAAAAGGAAGATCAAAGCTGCTACTCACGTATCTCTTTTTTTTTTCGCAAGATTTAGCAAGCGGTTTATTAGACCGACTGGCTTTCCGAAGTAGCTTCGGACCCTCCCACATTACATTATTTGGAACTTCTACCCAAGCAATCTGTATAAAACATCGTTTGCGCGATTCAGGATTTGAATTTTGATCGCTCGTTTCATCCAAATACAAACATTTATTACAACAAGATCTATCTCGTTACTTTTAATACCACGCGAAGTTTTCATTTATGATTTATTATATCTATTTTTCAGCTTATGTGTTATGATATTCGAAATTTTTTATTATCCGAGTTTCACGATGGTTTGCAGGAGTGTGAGCAGGATAGCAATATTGAGTGCTGTTTTGAGTTCCCGCTATTTTTTACTAAGTAGGTCATGCATTTAGCAGCTTAGATATGATTTTTTAACACCAGTATAAATCAAATCAAAGCACCATGACCTGACATCACGCATGACCGACATTATTGTGAACATTTTTATTGTTAAGACTTGATTGTTTGTTTGTGGTTTTTGGCTCCTTTCAGGCATTGTCGTTAAGGGGTTCTCATTCTGAACATTGCGCAAGTCCAAAACATGAACATGCGCTCTGGCTCTAAGTGACAAATTAAAATATTTTTATAAAACTAAAGTTAACAGTACAAATTGCGGTCACATCGCTTTAAAGCGACAGTCTTCCAGACCATCTTAGGATGGAGAGGATTGTACCTGAGATAAGCATAATGTGTGATGAATATAAATGGGTGTTTCATATGATTAATACGTATTTACTACACATACAACAAGTATAATGTGGATTTTATCCTAGGAATCTGATTCCCATATTAGGAGTCATGCTTAGTTCAGGCATTGATGGCGCTGTTTAAAATGTCAAGTTATATTTTCAACTCGATGGCGTGTTTATGGAAATTATTCCCAGTTATCGGGGACATTAAAGCAAAGCTGGGATCAACAGCTAACAGTGTATAAATAAATGCTAATTTAGCCAGTTCATTTGATAACTAGCACGGCATCGTTTAAACCAGTTTTCTTTAGTTTGTGATTTTACGTCCTCTAGAGGGCGCCATATTCAGTTTAATGTGACGTCAACCTATAACTAGCTGACAATAAAGGCGCTTCCAACGATATCTCACTCATCAAATTATGATAAAAAGACGTTGAGGGAACAGATGAACATATTTTCATACCTGTCAAAATCATAACCCTCCTCTTTTCCCCATCTCGTTTTTGCTTTGCCGTGGTTGGGTAAAAAATTACACAATTTTCCAAAGTTCGCTTAAAACAAATATTTTAAAATTAGAGCTCCATAAGACTGATATTAATACATGCACGCCTTTTGTGTATTTCACAATTTTTTAGAAGTAGTTACTTTTATTCTTGTTGATAAACTAAAGAAGTTTGCGATAATTTGAAACTCATATTTTTCTAGTTTTTTTATGTTCTGGAGTATGCTACTTTAATTAAATATTTTTTAGCCGGAATTACTAAATTATAGCAATTTATTTTGGCTATTTATATATGATAACTGTTTAGTTTTTATATTCCAGTTAAACAAAAGGAAAAACGAAGCAGCTTCATGCGATTCTCTATTTTTATTTTATTTTTAATTTGCAATAACAGGCAGACGGCGAATTAAACCCGCTCTCCACTACATCGGTTTTTGTTGTTGCTTCGGACCCTCATAACGTAAATAATTTTGTTTTATTTTATTATTTTTGGAAAACTAACAGCTCATAAAACTATACAAATAAATACTTGTTTATTGTTATTATTATTTTATTGGATCTAAAACCCTTTTTGTTACAGTTTGGCATAAGCGACCTCTTTCGGAGTGTGTTACAAGCAAGATGGCAGTCTTAGGACAAAACCGCGGTGTGAACCCGCAATCCGACTGGATGCAAAAAGTCGGCATCGCTTATAAAAAGGGAGGCTGGTATTTTCATGAACTAGTGCTTCTCAACAAGTCTCGTAATTTAAACGTGCGAGGGCGCTTTGGTTTTAGCTAAGGTTTCAGATTTCATTTGATTGACCATATAGTGCAACTATGGCAATTGGCAAGACATTTGTGAGATTAAAAATACATAATACCTAAAGATTAAATATGTAAACTTAGATCTCTCCTGCCTACCCCACAGAAAAACGAAGTGAGATTTATCATCACTGACATTAACAATTACCTATCTAATGCCAAGTTTCAAATTCGTGGAGGCAGCAGCGCGGTAAAGACTACAAATACTTCTCTAGCAGAGGTACGTAGTAGCTCCTAGTCTGGCAGAATGACCAAATTGGTCATCACTCAAAAGTGCGTGTCTGGTACAATGACCAAACCACTTTTTTTAGCATTCAACCTTTATCAAAAAAGTCGGGATATCGTTCGCTAACGTGCGCAAAATCATCGAAATAGCGTAGTAAAAATATAGTAGCAGCTGGAATAATGCCAAGTGGTATGCCTTTAGAATAGGTCTGTGCAAATCTAGAGGTGGTTTAAAAACTCTGCCTTACACGGTTGTCATAGAAAACCAACACTGCAATAACTGAGTCGTTTGCTACGGTTTGCCCATGTTCTGTAGTAATACTTTTTGAGTGATGATGATGATGTTTAAAACTTCCTAAAACGATGCCAGGACATCAGTCTACATATATGTATATACCTATAGACTTCTATCAAAATTAGTACATGTATACGCGCAATAGCAACCTCCTACACGTTTACATGCAAGGAATCATATGTATAAGTTTCCAAAATAGTAACTTTAGGGCACCCAGAAAATAGTTGTATCCATGCAGTATCACTTGCACATTAAATCTAAATGCCAAGAAATCTGCATTGATCTATCTTGTTTGTCCTCTAAAAAGACGTACCTACGTACTTTGTTTTTCACCACTAACATCGTTAATTACAAACGCAAGCTTTGGTCAGTTTATTTAATCAAATAATAAAAGGTTTCTAGTTAATATGGGTCCCTCTGATCTTATCTTAGAACCTACCTACCTAACACCGACACGTTGATCACCGACTCACCTACCAAGCATAGTGGCAATGCCCATTCTCCCATTACTCTGTTTTTATTATATATAAAACTAACTACAAATAAATAGACTCACTTTTCCCCTTCGAGGATTCACCTTTAATCACTTCTTAGAGCATGGATCTTGTAAGGATCACCTATATATACCAACTTTGCAATTACCAAATCATGCAGTGGCACTTTTTCGGGCTATGATTATGCCACGAATTCCTAAAAACGGCACCAGAAAACCAATTGCTGATACTATTTCTAGTAGACCTACGGTACCTACGTTTACGTTTCGTAGTGGCAATGATTGTCACACCGTAAATGTCGTAATAAGTGACCAGGAGATGAGGAGTAGTATATATCTAGGAAATTAACGATATCAGCACGAGTACGACCTGCTTGCCCAGTATGGTGATTATGACAAACTTTTTTTTTAATTATTGCACGAATAGGAAACGTCTTGGGCCTTTAACTCACTAGGTAACATGTTGAGATAAGGCCGAAGGTGGAGGCGTACTTCACGCGGAATCCTCAACAAACTGAGGAAATGGCTATCTTACCTCTGAATGCCGGATCACAACAATGTTTTTAAGAATCGTTATTATGGCAACAGAATTAGGTAAGATGGTGGTAGCTAGCCAGGCGGACTTAAAGAAAATCCTACCACCAATCAAAAGTTTAGTAACAAAGGATCAATAAGTAAAAGAATAAATTGAAAAGTTACATCTAGCAGTTAATATTTATTTAAACTTCGGTACTCGGCTATCACACTAAAAACACATTGATCTGAATCTTTGCACATATGGTGCTCTAGACATAGGCTACTTTTAATCTTTTTTATGCTCTGTAGTTGCCTGCAATATAATGTATCTTATAGGTACACGTTCACTAGGAACTGATTAATTTATTTAAAACTTGCTTCAAGGACTTATGTATATATTATATAGCGTAATGAACAACGCATCTAACTAACATTTCAGAGGACTCCAGGTTCGAATCCTGGCTGGGTCATTCCTTCTACAAGCCTTTTGTTATGTTCGGATGATGCCAAAAAAGTATTTTATATTGAATACCAGCTACTTGCAAACCGTGGACACGAGCCGATCATTTGTTTGGACGTGCCACTGTAGGTGATCCTTATAAGATCATCGATCTGAGAAGTGATTAAAGGGGCAAAGGTCAGTTACTGTTTTTATCTAGCTGTATTTTTATATGTGACCATTGTTTTGCACCCACCAAGAAGAAACATTTTCTGTAGATACTCTTCATAAAAAACGATAAATCTGAGACAGAAATATACCAACTTTACGATTCATGCCAATAATTCGAAGCCATGTCAAATGAACACATTAAAATGAGTGTTAATAACAAACTTTTTGTGATATTATCTCCGAGATTGGCCAGTGAGAGATTAATCGATCGAGTTTTGGTGTAAAATAATGAATCCTGACATTTCCACTATTATTTTCATTTGTCATTAGAGCGCATGTTTTGGACATGTGCGATGTTCAGAATGAGAAGTCTTTACCGACAATGCCTGAAAGGGGCCAAAAACCACAAACTAACAATTCAAGTTTTTGCATTAAAAATGTTAACAATGCGTGATATGGTGCTTTGATTTGATATCGTATAATGGTTATTAAGAAATTAAATCAAAGCCCGACTCATAACCGACTTAGTAAAAATATGCGGGAACTCAATACAGTACTCAATTTTGCTATCTCGTTCACACTCCTGAAAACATTTCCGAAACTCAGAATAATTAAAACTACGAATATCTTTGAAAATAAATTAAGTGAATAATTTATTTTATTTAATCCGGGTTTTCAAAAATATTGCGGGGCTTTTGATTGAGGCGACACGTGACCCAAGGGCTGGCTCTTATTTAGGCCAGCGAATTAGCATAGCTATTCAGCGTGGCAATGCAGCCAGTGCATTCTTCCTTCTGGACGCTTCCGTCTGGTACTGGTCTGGAACAGTTGAGTTACCTATAGGCCGTTTGTAACGGTCCTTAGGTAATCTGACTGATTCCTTTGTACTTAGTTAGTTTAATTTATTGAATAAATGTAGTGAATAATTTATGAAAATTTGTAAATAATGTGTGTATTTGGCTGAAACGATTGATTGTGATATCCTTTTGTTATTTTGTATTATTTCCGAAATCAGTTACAATATGACACAGACATCATGACATTTTATTAAAAAAACACACAACAAACGATAGCATATTGTTTTTATTGCAAATATATTTTATCAAAATATACTATATATGTAAACATTAAATATTATAACGAAAAAAAAGAATAAATACTTAGAAAATAATTAAACTCAAAACTAAGTGTGTATGTATGATCTTTATTATAAAGCATTAAGGTACGTGACCGACCAACACTTAGCCAGGTTTGAGTAGGTATTCACATATGTAAATACCTACCCAAACTTGGCCAAGTGTACATATATAATATTGTTATGTATCGCAATCAAAAGATTATTTTATGACTGATATTATTATTATATAAGTTCGACTTTCACGATAAACATAAAGTAGGTAATTGTTTTAAGAATCTATTTGATTGTAACTATAACCTTTGTGTAGCTAACAGACTGACTGACTGACCATCAACGCACAACCGAAACCAGAAGTAATAAATAAATAAATATTACAGGACATCAATTTCACACAACGCTATCTAGCCCCAAACTAAGCAAAGCTTGTAATATTGGAACTAGATTACGGATAGAAATATTTAAATGCTTTTTTTTTGTAAATACATACATACTATATGATACAACACCCAAACACAAAACAAACATCTATATTCATCACACAAATGTTTGTCCTGGGTGGGAATCGAACCCACAGCCTTCAGCACAGAAGGCAGAGTTACTACCACCTGAGCTATGAGGCGTGTTCCTAGAGACGTGACTTGTGATTGAGTAACTTGCCTTCGTGAACCTTGAATATAGTAGTCTCGAACAGCTTACATATTTGAGCCTTCTAGGGTTGAGATTTTTTAATAAATTATGGATTAGCTCTTGATCTAGGTTCGTAGTTTCAGGCCAGAGCAATGATGAGAGGTTTGTATTAGCGTAGTAGTAGGAGCGTATGTACCTCAAATTTAACTTTGTGTCAGAAAGGGTGTGTGTTCCCTGGAATGTGTGTTTCCTGCATTCATTTAAAAACGAAAAATAAACCAGACTTCAATGAAAAATATGATACAATTTCGTTTACCTGGATGACGTATTATTTCCAATTTTTTTATTTGAAAACCAAACGTCCTGCTTTATGAGCTGATAGTAAGCATGCTGAACTGGTTTTGATGAAATTTCTATGGGACCAATTGAAAAATACATAATTATAGAATATCATCATTCACTCATTCATTAAACTCGCGTTTAGAGGTAACCATATATGAAGTTTAAACTCACAAATGTAGAGAACATTTTCTATGATACTTTAAATACCACAACTTACAATACAAATTCCTGTAATCTATAGGTAAATGACTATTTCCTGTATTTTTTTATGATACACGTCCGTGTTTGGGTCACCGGCTTTCATATCGGTCCAGTAGTTTCAAAGTACATTGGCTGTGACAGATGGACGGACAGAGAGACATACAAACATGCGTGATCCTTTATGGGTTGCGTTTTTTTCTTACTTTTGAGGTAATATCCCCTTAAAAATACCCAAGTGTTTCTGAGCCCTAACTTTTTACCAACAACCTGCTATAATTGCTAATATTTTGATATAAATATTGTATTTGTGGTGTTAATAGATGCCTTTTTTTGTAATTGAAGATTTCCCTCGATTTCTCCATTATCGCAACATCGGATCCTGACCTGACGTATCGACATGGGTCCAATTTTCCCTTACTTTTGAGATAATACCCACATCGCTTCAAGTGCACCAATAATATCAGAAAAGTTCCCTCAGTTTCACCAGGATCCCATAATCAGATTCTGACCTGAAGACAATGGGACCACCTGGGAAGGTTGTCTCTTTTAAATAAAATATAATTTTCCAAATCGGTCCAGGCGTCTTCGAGTAATTGGGGAACATAAAAAAATAAAAAAAGAGAGACGTATCGAGATCCTTCTTTTATGTAAGTGGTTTAAAAAAGAACAACTACATCCCGAACCTATTTTTAACGGCATTCTCTCCATTTCAATGATAGTTTGGCATTAAACTTTCATTAAACTTGAACTTTGATTTCATTATCAAATTCAAGGCCAAATTCGCTGCAGTAAAAATACATTAGTAAACTCGCAGTTGACTCGACAACGTACGATTGATCTATGCCGTCAGATCCTCCAGAAGGGCAAAACATAACAAATAACTCGCAGTTTGTGTGCAAAGTAGAGTATTAACCTATAATTGGGTGGCACAAAAATAGTATCTAATGTATAAAAACAGAAGACTTGAGTGACTGACTGACTGATTGAACTAGATTCAACGCACAGCTTAAACCGCTGGACGCATAGACTTGAAATTTGGAGGGATTGTTCTAGTGTGTAGCCGATAAGATAGGAATTTTGAAAATTCGCGGAATATGAGGTTCTAAGTTCGGACTGAATCGTTAGAATATCTCTGGAACCACACATGTTAGGCACTAGAAAATTAGTATATAGTTTATTATATTAGCAATTTCAGAATTTTAGGGGTAGGGGTTCCAATGTTTAACGAATGACCCATTAAAGATCTTTATTTCTTGAACTGTGGTGGAAATTTTCCAACCTGATGAATAATAATAAAAAGTTTCATATGAAATCTAGAATTGCAATGTCGTCAGTTCACAAGTTTTTCTTTTCCGTTTAAGTTTTTTACAGTATTGTTATAGACTAGAATTCCAAAACTCTTACTTTGTCTGCTCTACAAAATAGAAAAGCATCCACCAACTATAGGTAGAACTAATCGATGAGCTATGTGAGGAGATTGAAGTTAGGCGCATCTGAGAATGCGCCTAACTTTCCAGCTCAGCTCTTCTTTCATAACTAGGATTATTATTATTTTGAAGATTTGTTTGTGTGTGATCAATGTAATCACTTGAGTTTATCTTTTATTTAACTAACTTTATTTCTACTTACTGTCTTAAGCTGTCTCTTACTTTTTATTCCTTTTTTAATCTGTTTCTATACCTACCTATATGTGAATGTCTGCTATGAATATCTGCTATTGGCTTTATGTTTCCATATTTACCTATCTTATTCTGTTTTTATAGCTGTAGACTTTCCTTTGAAATAAAATAAAATGAATGCTGACTCCCTTTACGGGTAAATTGATTATTCTAAGGCCAAATTATTTATCACGTTTAGGTCTGTCTGTTTGTGGCCTAGACGCTCCCGATTTGAATGTCTTTATTTCGTATGAATACTGATTAATCTGGGACTGTTCTTGGCTATGTTTCAAAGACATGCACCAATGTCCGTTTCCATGCTGGCCATTCATCAGTTCTCATCCAGATTTAGAGGCATTTAGAGCACGCAGCTTGAAATACTTTTGATTGGTGGTAGGACTTTGTTTGAGTCCGCCTGGCTGGCTACCACCATTTACTTAAGTCCGTCGCCATAACAACAGTTCTTAAAAATTGTTGTGTTCTGGCATTTAAGTTAGGATAGCCAGTCCCTCAGCATGCTGCAGACAGCATGCTGTAGGAAAACTGTGTTTCCCTGCATGATTTTGTACTTTTATCTGCATGTTTTTATATTTTCTACATTAAAACATGTACTTCTTTATCGTGTAGTTCTAATTTAGTTCTAAAACAGTACCTTTTTGAGTTATTGCTTCACAATTCGTACATTAATATTTTAATTTTTATCCCTTGTGTTGCTTTCAAAAGTACATCTATAGATTCTCTGGATTTATCTTATTACGATAAGCTTATTATTTTTTCTTCAAATATAATATTTAGCTGAAATCAATAGAACTTAGACTTTCAAAGATTGTTTATATTATTTTAGGTTGTCAATTATGGCAAATGTCATTTATCTTTTTTATGTCAAAAAAAGCTCATAGAAGTAATTAAGTTTCCTTTATATTTTATATGCTATCTCTGTCTAACACGTACATTTTTATCTGAACTTGTATTAACACCTTAGCAATTATCTTTGGCCATGTATAATATTTGAATTAATCAAATTTAGAATCCTAGTGTTCCACCAAAGTCTTCTTGCGAAAGCTGGTGGCTGAGGAAAGGGAATTGATATCTAGCATCCAAACGGAGCAGAGATAAGTACATCTATTAGCTCCCAATCGGAGAACTCCAAATTAAATACAAGACCATTCCCGGGTCAAGTGGCCCGGGAAAGTTGCTGGTCTTCAATACATTTGTCTGGCTGTCTATAAAAAAACTGCTGTGCGGGATACTGAAGACCCTCATACTGGCTGGGTACTGAAGACCCTCTTACTGGCTGGGTACTGAAGACCCTCTTACTGGCTGGGTACTGAAGAGTTTCCGGGTGGTTAGGTCTGAATGTAAAAATGTACTCATCTACATAACGTAGGTACGTACTTCAAAAAGAACTTTTCCCGAAATGACTGATTTTCTATAGGTCTTCATTATTGAATGTCGGAAATGAAACTGTCAAATGTATGTACAGTCACTCTCTTTATTTAAAAAATTACAAGATTTTTATTAACTTGCAATGTATGTTTGTCCGGGTGGAATCTTGCAACTGAATTTTAAATCAGTTATCTTTAACCGATGAAATTTTATAATTTCTGGAGATTTGGGGAACAGAGCTTCCAAAGATACCCATGCACTATGATTTTTTTCCTTGGGTAATAAAGGTAAATTAGCACACATTCTAATTAATGCTCTATTTTCCATAGTGGCGGTAACCGTTAATTTTTTAGCTTGTTTCCATACTGCTTTGCTGTAATGATAGTAACAGCCGCTGCATTGATTGTGGCGATTCGCGAAGTCAAACTTAAATAATTATATTCTCAAACCCAATCTGTCCTTCAACAGATTGAACATCCTGGTGTATGTCTCCTGAGATTTGTTGGGTAAAAGCACGTACACAATAGGTACTACATTCGTTGTGTCGTTGTTTCTGCTAATGTCAATGTGAATAGTAAAGATCTGATAAAACGGGTGGGGAGTTCTTTAAAAGTTCCATCGCCATACTTCATTCTGTCTTCATTATCATTATTGAGTAATTTTCTGGCTTTTGGAGTCGAAAAAACAAGGATCTTCTCTTCCATACCATCTTCAATGACAAGGAAATTGTCAGATATCAGTTGAGGAATTTTCACATCGGCCAACCGATTGAATTCAGTAATATTTTAATTTAAAATATTATGCCTTTTTCTATGAAGGGAAAGAAAAAGAGATAGCGAAATAAGATACCGCTAAGATTTTTTTTTCGCAAGAGGCCACAGCGTCCCGGCTTCTTCCAAGTCGAAGTGAATTTTGTGTATTTTTTTTGTAGCTAAGTGTGTCTTTTGTGTCAGGCTTTACGGATTTCCGTCATTTGACAATAAAGACCTATATAAAATCAGTCATTTCGGGAAAAGTTCTTTTTGAAGTACGTACGTTATGTAGATGAGTACATTTTTACATTCAGACCTAACCACCCGGAAACACTGAAGACCCTCATACTGGTTGGCCATTGAAGACCCTCTTACTGGCTGGACGTTGAAGACTCCGATTGCGTTGAACTTGTGGACTTTCTTTTCTCTAATATACTTTTATTTTCTTTTACTTTCATAATTCTTATTTATTATCTACCTATAGCTTTAGCACCTCTAGTCCTTTAGTATCTCTTATTATGGTTCCTTACTGTTTCTCTCTTATAAAAACAGTAACGTTACAATGCTCGTCATAGTAATTAAGTTTTGATTATGTTTGATCCAAGTTGACGATGACCCCTTTACAGCTGAATCCAATTCCTGACTTTCTAAATTATCTATCGGTTATTGGCATTAATGTTTACTAAGTTATATCTTTTGTAAGTATATATCCTTTGGGGAGCCTCACCCCGAGGTTGGGTGAGGCTCCCCAAATTTTTTCAATAAATAATTCTTATTTTATCTAATCTTATTTGTTCTACCACTTTCACCACGCCGACCTTACTAATTAACGAGCAATCGATTTTTTTACACACGAACACATAGCGGTTGACTAAAAGTCCTAGGGCATTGTACATATCATGCTAATAACTCATTTTAGTAATCTTAGCCACATTTTATGGAATAGTCACTATAAATAACAGATTTTGACTCATACTCCACACGCACCGGCGGCGGCGGCAGAGTAATCGTTTACGTAAAGAAAGTTTTTATTAAATCGTAGGGCATTTTAACTTTTTCTTCAGTAACGAAAGAGTATTGCATACCATTAGAAAGGAAGTTAATTATGATCTTTACAAGCACCATTAATACTAACCTAGCAATCAAGAACCCCTCAAAGCTTTTCATATACTCTGTACAGCACGCTACGTTCACTTGTAAGCGTAAGCTGTACTAACTCTTACGTATGTATGCGACCCTAGTACAATTTCATTTTGGGAGCGCTCATGTCCACCCATACTCGCCAGTTTCTCTGTACCGAATTACGCCTCGGAACTTCAACGAGTTGAAGTCTAATTAAGTACTTGGTAATACGCTCCATCATCAAAATTTACAATGTTTCAAAAGTTCAATATTGAGTGATTGCTATACAGGTGAGTTTTTTTCCAGGGCTATTGAGGCCAAGTCTGAACCCGTGAGAGTTATCGAAAAGCCATGATAGGAGTTACGTGCTCGATTAAAAAAAAAATAGTTCTGCATTAAAGAAAAACTTTTTTTTGTACAGTTTTTCTGAAAAAATATATATTTTTGCAATATGAGTTCTTTGTTTGATACTAAAAAAAATAATGTATGATGACTATGTGCCCAAAGTTGTTGGAACACTTTCAAAATTGAAAATTTATAAATTCATCTTTATGCATTTAGTAAGGTTGTGTACGTATAGTCTGCAATACGTAAGGGAAGCTATTAAATACTCTTTTGCTGATCGTGAAAAACTTTCTAAAATCGGAATGTCATCAAAAAGCTTGGTATCGCCGAATGCGAAGATACAGCATTTGAAAACAGAATTACTCATAAAATTGAAATTTGAAATTTTTTTTTAAGTGTTCAGCCATTAGGGTGTACGTGCCTTGTCATCAGCCGCGTTACCACAAAATGCGAACGATTTTTTAATCTTTAATGCAGAACTTATTTTTTATTAAATCGAGCACATGTTAGGAGATACTAATATGTCTTTTCGATAACTCTCACGGTTTCAGACTTGGCCTCAGTGGCCCTGGAAAAAAGTAATGAAAAAATATGTTCATTAAGTTACAAAAGACAAAAGCAATAGACACATTGATCCTCTTGAGTCTAATGATGTATGTTGTATGATGCACTTTTTTTTTTTTTTTTTTTTTCATGTTTGATACATTTATTCAATAAATTAAACTAACTAAGTACAAAGGAATCAGTCAGATTACCTAAGGACCGTTACAAACGGCCTATAGGTAACTCAACTGTTCCAGACCAGTACCAGACGGAAGCGTGCCCAAGACACTGGCTGCATTGCCACGCTGAATAGCTATGCTAATTCGCTGGCCTAAATAAGAGCCAGCCCTTGGGTCACGTGTCGCCTCAATCAAAAGCCCCGCAATATTTTTGAAAACCCGGAGGGCACCGGCTCCCCACGGACCCAAGGTCTCCACCCCAAAAGGCTCAAATAGGTAAGCTCTGTCGAGACCACTATATTTGCGCCTTTTGTGATCCTCGGCCGAATCAGCCGCCGCACCAGGCCTAACTGATGTCCCAGGCAGATGAGATGGCGCTAGGGTGTCGACGCAGGTAGCGTCCCACACCAAAGGCCTACCCATTTCCCAAGGGACAAGAGTCATACCGTCGGGCCGCTTACCATCATCACGTAACAGACCATTCGGTTCAAGAACGGCTGGCACATTTGACACTGGTGCACTTTTTAAAAGTTTTTTTTTTTTTTCAAATTATAAAAAGATAACCGTATAGTTTTATTTTCTTGTTGTTCTTGCAAAATTAAAATGGACATCAAGTACATGACGTTATTTATTTATTATAAATGGATACAACAAATTATTACAATATAATTTCATAATACACACCTACTTATTGCTACTCAAATAATCAATAATAAAAACTTCATCTCACCTAAGACTAGGTACTGTCGTAAAATTCCACCAAATGCAACTCCATGCATGGTCCCTGTATCGAGTAGGCTATTGAGTTGCAAGACTACTCGTGGCTTTTTTATAAAGTCGACGGAAAAAGTTTTTACTATAACGATTTTTTTTATAAATTAGAATGCATAACTAAATACATCCCAATCGTATTACGATCTAACCAAGTGGTAGGCTAATGACTAATTCAAAACTGACCTAAATTAATACATCGAGTTATAACTAAGAATGTGTCCCTTAGCACTTTTATTACTGTTTTCATGTGTTTTTAAGTAGCACTAGCACAAACACTACATTTTTATATTATTTACATTACACTAACTCAAAAGGTTTCGTTCTTTTGAGTCTTCTTACTCGACGTTTACATGGTAAAGAAGCCTTCGCTCATAAGCTTCTGCATGCCTTTGTATTTCTTTTGGGACGAGATTAATACTGAGGTCCCGGTGGAGATCGACGTTTTTAATGTACCAGGATGCGTTCACAGCTTCTCCAAGAATAATTATCCTAAATCCGCCACCGTGGGCTTTATCTTCTACTAAGCCTGTACCTATAGGTATGTCGTAGAGAACGTCTAAAGGCTGCCACCAGAAGACGGGGAGCAGATTTGTTTTATGTACCTACAATTTAATAATGTTACATTGATGTAGCGATCGCAGGAAATTATTTTCCAACTGCAAGCTGGAAACTAAAAGTGGAAACTGGCGACTGTCCAACAACGGATCTTAATTAAAGCGGGTTGATGGGACATGACATGAGAAAATACCATCTTATGGAGACTATCCATTGGAAAATACGATGTGTGTTTACAGATTTGAAGCCGAGTGCTTCCATAGCTATTTAAAAGTATCAATAATTCTTATTTTCACCAAGTCCAAAAATCTAGACATGAAATATATTTGAGTTCAATTTGGTACTACAAAACTGTCGAGTAATAGGGGTGGGCATGTGCGCTCCCAAAATGGAAATGTACTAGGGACGCATAGTTACCTAAGAGTTTAGTAAATGTGTTTCTTGAATAATGCGCGGATTTTCAGTATCGTACAGAAGCAAGTATTCTGCTTTGACATGCCTACTTACTTACTACTTACATACCTATTTTACGCCACTCAGTACAATGTGTCCATGAAAAGCAATTGTTTTTTTGTAAATTAAAACGCTCAAAGTTGAAAGAGTGGAACCCCTAGAGTCAGCCCATGGATGTCGTAGAAGCCGTCTCCGGGTTCTCACCAGAAGAAGAGCGTCGGCTTCTTTCTGTCTCTATCTACACCTTAACTATTATCACCAATCCGCCCGCCAAATGTGGTAATTATGGCAAAACCACCCTTAAGCTTTGGATGAGGCTCTATCCAGCAGTGGACACTAATGTTAATATCATGTGATGTGATGTCCTGATTCGAACTTTTAGGCCGTCATGCATTTTATACAACATTGCAAGATATGCAATAGATGCTCACTATAGAATTTTCATTAATTAAAATGAGCTTAAGATCTATGAGATGCCGCAATGAAATGCAATAGATTAGCAACATGGTAACACGGTAGTAACATTGCTCTCAGATCTACTAAAACTGACCATTTCTCGCTAATATTAATTATATAGAAGTATATAAATAGTTCAGTATTCCAAATAAGGCGAATCAGTATACGCCTTCATCCAGTGCCAAGCACGATAATTCTTGATATCGATTCTCTTCACAATTATTTTTCTTATGCAAGTAAACTGCTTCAAACTGCTATGTTTTTTTTATACTGTGGCAATCTGGCAAAAGCTCCACTCGATCGTACGTCGCTACCGTCGCCTATGGACGCTGGCAACATCAGAAGCAATTTACTCCCTAGATCCCAAATGTGGTGATTCTGTCGATTTATAAGTAACCTAAATTTCGAGATTAAAAAAATGCACTTTTCCCGAAATTCCAGCCTGGCATTTTGCACGTGGAGCGACGATCCGTTTCCACATTTTACTACCAGGCTCCCATAACGACACAAGAGATCAAGTACAAGCAACAGGTGAACCACAGACACACTGGTAGTTACCATATTGATTTTCGTGAGCGTCTACCAACGGGCCTGTTTCACCGTTCGCTGCCCTAAAATCTAGATCTATAAAACTAAGTTCAGCCTGATCGAATTCAAATGTTGATTTTAATAATTTACATGACATCGATTTCACTAGCTACAATTTGATCATGTTTACAAAAACGCAGTTTACGTGCGATATAGAATGTCTCTGAAATGTGGTCACAAGCAGAGTCAAAGTTATAAGAACCCACAAACCCTAAAAAGGTTGGAGTGTGGGAAACCCCCAATCGTGTAAATAGACAAAATATACGAGCTCAAAAGTCAAACAAAAGTAGTATGGGTTATCGATAAACCCCATAAAATTTAACGAATGTGCACCGATTTTGCCTACCCGTCGGTAATCGGTTGGTACCGTAACTTGCGATGTTCGATACAACCAATTTTATCGAATTTAAATTTCAAATTTCGAATTTTAAACGTCAAATTATGCGATCGGTTAGAACCGTACTTGTTTTACTGTTTTGCCAACCGCTAGTGATAACGCTCTTCTCATCTTTGGAGTTCAAAAGCAATATAAAAATAGGTAAAAAACAAAGAAACTCAAGAAAATATACCTGTCTGCTTCGCAATACGCTGTTAACAGCTCTTGAACTCAGTTTAGCTTAGCTAATCGCTGAAAATCGGGCGTTCAGATTATAACCTAGGTAAGTTCAGCTTGATCTGGATCAATATTGTGCCAGTGAAAAGCTCGTTTAAGCGCCAGAACTGGGTTTAGCTAAAATTGATCGCGTTTATTAGCAACGGTGAAACAGGCCTTATTGTTATGATCACACATCACACCACCGAAGTTATACCACGGTCCTGTTGCTAATGTCAGTATCGTTTAAACAGAGATGCAACATAATACAACACAGGCAGATAGAGCGAGATCCAGATCATTACATACTAATAGTACGAAAAGGACAGATTACCGCTAGGTATCGCGGATCACTGCGGAAATTAAAACGCTGTTAAATAATATTTGATGAATTATTAACATTTTCTAGATTATTCTTTGGAGATTTTTTAAGTGTTTTGCACTTGGTCACAAACACAAACACATTTACAAAATTAAAAAATAAAAGCAAAAAAGTTTGCAAACCGCGTCCGGACCCTCGTGGCTCATTTCGTCAAGAGCATTTCCGGCTTGAGATGCGGGTTCGAACCATGTTGCGTGTTGTAAAATTGTTTGTGCCGTTAAAACATTTGCAAGTACCTATTGACATTAGTTTTCTAAACGTCATAAGTCAGAATATTTCAATAATCGGTTTCGATTCATATCTAATTATTCAAATTCTGATCTTCTGAATGGATAAACCTTACCGAACCCATTAGTCTTAAGCACTCCTTGAAGCCATACAAAACCTAGTGACGACGCCTATATTATATCTGTGTCGCGTCTTTCTATCTGTATGCGGCAAGGGGCGTGTCTCCTCATCCCCTATAGCTATACTACTGTTCTAGCTATTGCTTATTCCATAGTCGCACTAGACAACCTGTATCATGTTCTTGAAGCCCTGGTATCCGCGGACGAACTTCGACATAATGTCAGCGGCTGTACAGATAGCGCATGCGCCGTGAGAGCGCCGAAGCCGCGCCGCGCGATTAGCTCTGTATTCATCAAATTTCCAATGTATAGTCTGGTTTCATCGATATTCATAAAAGTGGCTCTATGACACGTTAATCTCGCGATTTTATCTCTGCGTATAGGTAAAAACAAAAGCCTTTAAACATAAAACTGAGACATGACAATATTTTTTTTTTCAGTAGGTACCTATTTTTATAATGATCTGATGACTTTCGTTCTTTGCCGACTACCTAGATTTGTTTATTTTAGATTTTAGGTATAGGTTTGCCGACCTCAGGTGGATCTGCTTGCGGACGCGAGCTTACTGCGTAAGTAAATGACCTTTATTTATATATTTAAGATGGGTTGGGATGTCAAGGATCGCCATACAAAACTGATTGGTTATCTTTTGCTTCCCGTAAAAACTAACACACGGATATACCTCCACAGATTTGTTCTTGATCGGTGGTTTCAACGAATTCTTCAGATCACATCAAGCGTAGTGTATGACACCCTCCGGAGAGATGGAGCGACGACTTCGATACAGTGGCGGGCAGATCGGATTGGAAATGCCGAAGATCGGGTTCAGTGGCACTCGTATTAACTAACACTGCACAAAGGAATCAGTCAGATTACCTAAAGACCGATACAAACGGCCTATGGGTAACTCAACTGTTCCAGACCAGTACCAGACAGAAGCGTGCCACAGATACTGGTTGCATTGCCACGCTGAATGGCTATGCTAATTCGCTGGCCTAAATAAGATCCAGCCCTTGGGTCACGTGTCGCCTCAATCGAATACCAGCAAACATAAGTAAGAACTATTCCGCATAAGTCAGCTTCCTTCCGATAAAAACCACTTCGAAATCGGAGTGTACGTTTCAGAGTTTCGAGGCAAAGAAAAATAAGTATTATGCTTTGCAGGCAGATTGGTGATCGCTTTATCGGTGTTCGGTAAGAACAAATGCAATTAAGAATACTCATGTATTTGTTACTTAGAGCTATGGTACGAGATTTCGTAGCTCGTAGCACGAGCGCGTAGCAGTTCGTAGCATTTCGTACCAGTTCGAATCAAGTAACTTAGTTTTAGAAGCGAGTTATTTGATTTAGGGTTTCATTTTGTGTCAATGTTACTAGCCGTGATTTATATTTGATTTCTCATCAGCTTTTATTTACAAACAAGCATTGTACCCTCTATTGGGATGACTTTTCACCAATTTTTTTTACAAAAATAAAAAATAATTTTAGTAATATGAATTCAGATTTATGAATTCTCAAAGTGAGGATAAGTGTTTCGTCTGGTCCACGTACACAATTTAATGTTTACTTTCAAAAAATTACTTAGTGTGCTTATACAGGTTGATTCCACTACCTTAAACAGTAGACTGGAAAGCGGCTGTTTATACGAGAACGTGCAAAATTAGCAGCGCCATCTAATACAGGACTTCGAGACTACTATCATTGAGGTTAGGCCGGGAGAAATGTAAATCTTAACATGTTTATGGAAAGGTATATTTGATCTCATAGCCAACTACAGGCCAATTAGTCTGATGCCTTGCCTTTATAAAGTTTTTTCGGCGACACTGATGCGCAGAATATCTAACATTATGAATGAGAGTCAACCGGTTGATCAAGCCGGTTTTCGCAACACACTTTCCACTGTTGATCATATAGTTGAAAAATCAAGATGTCGGTTAAAAAGTCAAGACTAGGTACAACTTAGGTAATCTTTACCTCGTTCTACAGACAATCAATTAATGTTATCATGTATCATTAAGGTTCCACGACATAATTTCTGTGGCTGTTGCCGTGTGGCGCTAGTTTCTTCGCCGATAGAAGTAGCGATATGTGGCAGACATCAATGACTTTTTTAAAAAGGGATCACATACATTTTTAATTGGGTAATAATAAATATATCTCACTATTGAACATCAAATGTAGTATTGATGCGAAGTTGTCACGTGCCAAACGCACCAAAAATGGCTTTAATGAATGAGCTCATATTGTGGGATATTTTTTTTATTGTCTTCCTTATATAACAAAAAGTTTTGGAAAGGGAATGATGATTCCAGGATGATTCCAGGATTTGATCCTGGAATCCGACTAATCAGTCAGATGCGTTATCCATTACGCCACTGGGTCGCTGAAGAATGTTCCATTCTCTTTAGTTTAACCCGGCCTTTACTCAAGTTTAAGATAAACCCACCTTCGTCGTAAGAAACCCTCTGCTCGCTAATTCGTCTAATACTTGACCGCTTCAATAAATAATTATTTCAATAGTTTCTGGCACTGATCACATCAAAGAAAAACTGTAGGATTTCGATATTTAAAAATACAGGTAGCGAGCATTTCTGGAGATGTCCCAATCCAGGGTTTTATCTTCATAAGCGTTAAAATTTATTAGTAACTTAACACTGTGTCCAAATTAATCTGTTGTAATTAGTCAATACATAATTAAATGGAAAGCGAGCTATTTGATTTTTTTAAAGGACTATAGCACTAAACCAAAATATACAGACATAGCCGTATCTGCTTAGCACTCGAAACGGGAGGACGGGGGAACTAATCTGGAACGGGGTTGGTAGAAAGATTAACTTATGACTAGTAATTATATATAATACAATACTAGAAGTAATTTACTTTTATTTAAAATATATATTTTATTGATCTCTGTGTTATGTTGTGAAATCCGGCGCTGTATGTATGTATGTGGCAATGTTTGCGACGGCTTAACTCTCGAACGGATTATCTGATTTTTATGAAATTTTAACTGAATAGAGATAACGTAGATAGAATTTGATTGTCGCGGGGGATTTTCTATAAGTGGGGTAGTTTTTGAGATATTGGGGTGAAAAGAAATACAATGTTTTGCCCATATTTTTGAATAGCTGATCCGATCAATTCAACATTTTGAACATGCAGAGATTATATTAATACTCATCAATCGGTAAGAGGATTTATTTGACACTAGGGTAGTTTTTGAGAAATAGGGGTGTTAAGTGAGACGAGAAGATATGGCTTGTGGGGTATCATTTGAAAAAGTATCGACTGCACGTTCATAAAATGTATATATTTTTTTATTAGGGGTGGTTTTTGTAACAAAGAAGCGCGTTAAGGGCTTAAAACGCTTGGTATGGCTTGTATGATAGATTATTAATGGGGGTTGACTTAACAATTCACTTTCTTTTGATTTGCTAAAACCACCCCTGTATTTACATTAAGGGTAAATAAGATTTAAGACTTGAAAATGTGTTAAAACATTCAATATCATATGAAATAGGGGTTGAGACTGCAGATATCAAAAAAGGTTGATTAAAGTAAGTAACAAAAGTAATTTAAGATGAAGAGGGCAAAAGATGACCATCAGGTCTTGTAAGATAAGAGAGCGTATTCGAAATTTAATTAAAACTTGCCTCCTTACCTATTGTTATTCACTCAATAGGGAGGGTGTCGATAAAATCCGAGAATTACTTTTGATCTTTCATGCAAGGGTTTTGACAGCGCATATTCCATATTAACAGTACATTATTGTCCACCACAATGTGGAAAGAAACTTCCGCTATAACTGTAAGATATGGCCATTCTCACCACGCTAAGCAGACAGATTGGTGCTCCAACACTCAGGTAAATAAAGAGGTCGATAAAAAAGTGCTTAAGTAAGGTGAGAAAGGTGTAATGAAAGCACACTCTTATCGTTTGTTATTTACGTTTTATTTGAGAAATTATTTCCATCACAAACCAGACATCACGAGATCTCTGTTCGGGGCGAACTACTAGTTTACTTAGTACCTGCTACCTGCCTCCTACTACTTAATAAACGCAATTTTATTAAACTTGTTATGCATTTTATCCAACTGTTCTACACCAGTCAAGTCGTTACAGACTAGTAGATGTGTTGACGTAGTTTGGTCAGTCAAAGGCTTTGAAGAGAAGCGTATGCGAATAGAAATTGGTTGATATTTTCATTTCTTCGTTCTGAGGCCCTGTGGCGCAATGGATAACGCGTCTGACTACGGATCAGAAGATTCCAGGTTCGAATCCTGGTAGGGTCGATATATTTTTTGTATTAACCCTCAAAAAGATGGTCAAATTCTTAAAACCTCTTACCCGGTTATTTTCAAAACCCATTTCTCAAAAAGATTTAGTAGTGAGATGCCTATTACCGAACTTGACATTTTTATATTTTATATTTGTCAATTTTACATATTTTGTACCACTTGCAAAACAAAGTACAAACTCAAATTTGTTTCATCTGATATAAACTTGGTACAGAAATTTGTGAAACGCGTTATGTTATGTTTTATCAATCTGCATTATGAAATTCTTCTTACGTCGTCACCAACAGCTTTTGTCCTACACGGCTGTCAACGTAGCACTTTTATTTAAACTTTTTGAGTGAAATTATTTTCGTTCAGACCAGAAAGTTGAATTCTCATATAGTTAGTATAGATAATATAGATAGTAGTTGATATCCCAAATTTTATAATTTTACAGAATGTTGGTATACTTTTGATTCGCAAAATGTTGAAGTCTTGTCGTGTTAATTCTTTAGAAGTTAAATTCTCATTACTGTTCTTTGACACACGCCTACTTCTTGGGCTAGTCGACGCTTCAAAGAAACATTCAGCATAACATAATTATATTAGTTTCCATGTCTTTATTCAGTATGGGAGTAAACCGGCCTTTCTTCCGGTTTTTTATAACATTGTAGAATTACCGTGAGTCAATAAAAAACATTTTCTCAAACTATATTTTTTTTAAATTTCTAAAATTTAGTTTTGATGTTTCAAGGAGAATCATTCCCCTATTCCTTTTTAATTTTAACCGGCTTTAAATAAACGAAGTGTTTCTCAATAAATTCGAACGTATTTTCGAAGTAAGTCAACCTAATACTGCAACAAATAATTCTGATAGAAATTCAAATTGAGTACTTCTGATCCAGTAGCGTATTAACTTTTTGATCGATAGAAATGGATCTCTACCAAAAGATCTAAAGATCTAGATCGAGAAGACTTCGATCAATGAGTCTTTGGTGGAGATCTTCAAGCGAGATTAAAATTTCCCAACTCACATTATATTGCAGTGGAGATATCGTTTCGACACGGGACGATGATGTGATGGGAAACTACAAACGCTCGAAAAACTTAACTCCTTTTTAGGCAGTCCGATAAAAGTAGAGTTAAATAATATAGGAAAGGGTCCTCATTTATTGAAATAAAAACAAGGTAGGTATGTGAATCATCTAAGCTCCGTTCGGTATTGCAAAACTTGCGAGTAAACTTGGGGTAGTCATGTGCGCTCCCATAATGCAGATGTACTAGGGTCGCAAGCATACGTAAGAGCTAGTAACAAACCTACATATTCATTTTGAGGGCGCATACAGTCACCCCTATGCTCGCTATTGATTCCCGTCTACTAAAATCTTTTATTTTTTCAAATCGAGAGTAATTCCGGAGTACACTAGTCCCCCATGGTTTAAAAAACCCTACCCCAGACAGCCCACCTCCTTAAAATAAAATACTGGAGCAGGACTTTGGGTTGTTGGTGACACTTATTGAAAACCCGAGTTCGCAACAGCGGCAAAGAAAATTTCACAAGTGTTGTGGGCATGCTTGCTTCAAGCCGGGGCCAAGCATTTCCCTAACGCCCAATAAGACGAAATAGAAGAGATTCATTAATTGAGATACTCTAATTAAAATAAAAAAATATAATTGGATTAGGTCTCCATCCAAAGGACGCCGACATTGAGTAACTTTTTATACAGGTAACAACTGGTGTGATTTTTAGAACATTATCACAACATTATAAATGATACGAAAATAAAAAAAAAATCGTAGAAATACAAACATATTATGATACTTCATGCACGGCGGGATCTGACACCGGAAGGCAAACCACTACACCTGAGACGGAACATTAACTGAAAGCGTATTCAAACACGCTTTCAATTTCAGGTAGCTCTCAATGAAACCTCCTCAAGCTTTATGGGTCCCTGGTAAAATTAGACAAAATAGTGCACACTGTGCTAGTTGATTGGCTAGGAACTGAACTATTTTCACCCCATGTCCTCCAGCCCAGTTTTAGAAAGCACTTTCTCGGTAGTGTTATTGACTTGGGAGACCCGGCACTGTATGTATGTTTCTAGCAGTTTCGCACTTAGCGACCTTTTATTTGCGCTGCGCCATTGCGATCCTTACGTGAGTGGCATACTTTACACATATTTTTCTACTTAGCCGCTTAATGTTTACTTCATATTTTTCACTTTTTTGTGAATAGGTGACCTGACCTAACTATTTACTTATTAATAGCTTTAACTATTTAACACTGTAGTGTAATCTTCTATTTTGGTTGAGAGTAGCGCAAAAGCCAAATTTAGTTTCTAGGGTTTATTAAAAAAAGTACATTCAAGTCATTTTTGATAAAAATATGTCACAAAAAAATATGTATGTGTGTGGCAATGCTTGGCATAACTCTGGAACGGGTTATCCGATTTTAATTAATTTTTAACTTAATAGAGATAACATTAATAGAAATTGAACGGGTTATCCGATTTTAATTAATTTTTAACTTAATAGAGATAACATTAATAGAAATTGATTACGAGATGGTTTGTAGTTTTTGAGATAATGGGGTGAAAAGATATACAATATTTCGCCCATATATTTTGAATGGCTGATCCGATCAATTCAAAATTTTAAATCTGCAGAGATTGAACTTATATTCATCAATCTTTTAAAAGATTTTTGAAGCTTGGGTAGATTTTGAGAAATTATGGTATTAAGTGAAAAAATAATCACGAAGATCTGTCTTAGGGGTGTCATTTGAAAAAGTATCGACTGTAACAGATATGTATGGGAAAATTTATAAATATATATTATATTATAATGTCTAAAATTTTTATTTACACATTTACATTCTATTAACTAATATTAAATAACAAATTAGTCATTAAATAACCCGCCCCTGACCATTCCCGGTGCAAAGGTGCCCATAATGCTTGCAGCATTACCTCGCTGAATAGCGATGGCAATCCTTTGCACCAAGAACGACCCGGAGCGGGAGTCACCTGTCACTACATTTAGTTTATGGCCTATTTCTCCCACTAAACACTTCGCATCCACACTCCAACTGCCCAAGGTCTCCACTGCTACAGGTACAAAATGGTAAGCCTGCTCCAAGAAAGCGTACTTAAGCCTTTTTTTTGAGCAGGCCTCTTCGGCAGCGGCTGATGCAGAGAGCATGGTGCGACTCAGGTGACTGGCGGCGACAGTGCTGACGCAAGTTGCGTCCCAGATCAGGCTCTTCCCATTTTTCCATGGCACTAGAGTCAGCCCATCTGGCCTCTTCCCATCAGACCTGCTGAGACCTGGAGGCTCAAGCACGCAGGGGACATTCGCCGATATAAAAGCTCTACGAACTATATCGTTCAGTGCATATGTCTAAAATAGTTAAATGAATTTAGAAAACCTAATTAAGCATTATTCTTATATAATAAAATCATTTGTTAAGATTTGTTAACACGTGTCTAATATATGTATTTGGTTTAAATGAAATAGTAAATATGTGTAATATTACTTACATAATTATTAAGAATTTGTCGTATTATTGTTTTGTTATAAAAATAGTTTTAAAACTATAAGAAATTACATTAATTCATTGTTGTATTTGACTTGGTATGGACGGTTGGCGCCATCTTTTTCTCATCTGGTTATTATGCCAACGAAGAGCTTAAATACGATCGAAAAGCTGGCGAATGCCCACTTTTTGATCAGCAGCCGTTGTCAATTGTGTTCGCCGTTGGTTCTCCAAGGTATCTATTAAAGCTAAGTATCCTCGGTTATATATACCTATTTGCTACTGATTGTGTGAATAAAAATAAGTAACGCTAAAGTTCCTATCCTATGTAACATTGTACTTTTTGTGTGATAGCCGACTGTTTTGTTGAATTATATTTGTATTCGTTTAAAAGTTATACTAGTTTCTTTGTCTCCCATATCCTCATAGCTAGGGTTACCTTTTCGGTCAGGTTAGTTTCTAGGAAACAATTGTTAAAATTAGGTTAGTCCTGATCTTACCTAACTTCTTTAAATTAGTAGAGTCCTTCTAATCTAACAACTGCATATTAATAAAATTAATTTAACTTAATACAAGGTGTGGTTTTCGTAACATGGGGACGCGTGCAGAGGTTTAAATGTATTTTGTATCGTTTAAAAGGGATTTTAGTTTACAAATCACAATTTGTTTATTTATTTACTGAAATCAACAACTATATACACTTATGGTTGCAAACTTGGTAAATAAAATTGAAGTCTTGTGACATTCATGAATATAGATGTTTGTTCTGTGTTTGGGTCTTATATTGTATGATAAGTATGTATTTAAAGAAAAAAAAAGTATTTAAGTATTCTATCCGTAATCAAGTTGCATATAGTATATATATACATATAGTATATTCCTATGCTTAGTTTGGGACAAGATGACACTACTTATAGATTGAAAATTTATTTCTGGCCTTAATAGGGTAGGTTTTAAAGATAAAGAGTAGCAAAGGTTGATCATCAGGTCTTGCAAGAACATCTACTTAATTGATTTAACCATACGGTGCACCCCATATTGAATTGCCACGTGAAATGTGCCTAAAATGGTTCACTTTTCCTGCATACTGTATGTAAATGAAGCTACGCCTCGATAAGCTAGGGTTAAATATGTTGGTACTAAGTGTCAGTAGCCTGCGCAGAATGTCGAAGCCTAGGACTCTCGCTTTCAATGTGCGCATTTTATCGATTTTCTTTCTGATTACATCTCCTAAGGTTTGTAATGTCCGGGTAATATTGGACAACGGCGTTGCACATTTTTGAGGTTAAAATGCAACAATACCACTGCTCTCTTGATTTCAATGGGCGCATTTCAGCTATTTTCTTCCTGATGATATCTCTTCAGGCTTTGTGAACTCCTGGTTAAACTAGATAACGGAGTTGCACAAAAAATCATTAAAATTGGATTTTTCAAGTTTCGCGCAATATTGTGTGAAAAGAGTGTACATCTCACCAGGACTATCGTTTTCAAAAGTTTTATCACTGTTTAGCAATATCACTTTTAAGAAGAGCGCATTTTAGTCCATCAGCAACTGTAAAAAAAATGTAATCCATCAACGGGTTGCCAAGATATTAGCTTCACAAAACAAAGATTTTTACCTCGAGAAACGCGTCATCTTGGCACTTGTAACCTACTCACGGCCCACCGTCACGAGGCGTGACGACAAACACCTACCTGACACCGATTCCGAAGCCGGTCCCAAGACTTCCCCCATCAGCCTACAGAGCAGCCACGAGACCTTCATCAGCTCACCAGGTAAACCTCGAGGTATCTTCCAAACCAGTTGTCCTAGAATACTCGTGTCGTGTACCTTCAGAACCGGAATATTAGGACGCTTCTCCTCCCCTCAAAATATTCAAACCCAGTGGGTTATAATGAGATTCAGTACAACACTACACCCCGGCTAAAGCCAAGTGCTTTGATGACTTGCTTTACGTAAGGCTGGCATGATATAATAATTTGGCATTGTCGAGCAGGTGTGGTGTGAAAAAATCATTTTAGTGCTATCATCCTAAATTTAGGTTTAGAATGGCGCCAACCGAATAGGAATCTTAGTTTGACAGTTCTAAACCTAATTTTAGTCAGATTTAAGACTGACTAAAGCCAACCGAATTGCGACCATTATCACTAAAAGTCGTTCAAATTGTAATAGCATTTCTCAATAAGTAATTTCAATTTATTTTCGGAGGTAGTTATTTTGTTCATCTTTTATCTTATTTTTATCTTTTTTAGCCCTGAGCTGTGCATCTGTAGTTTAGACTTCGGTAGTTTTTTTTTTTTTCATACCTACAAGGATTGCGTCGTGGTATGTCACCTTTTTTGTAAAAATTGAGGGTGGTTTTATACAAATTTACAAGATTCAAATATTGACGGCTTTGGTGAAGAATTAGATAACTAACATTTTAGGCGAAATCGTCTTTATTGCGTTTTCATCTAATCTTATTCATATACATATATATAAAATAAATAATAACATAAAATGCTAACTGACTCACTGATAACAACGCACAGCCTAAACGGCTAATCGTAGAGACATGAAATTTGAGGTATTTGGGTATGTTTGTCTTGGTGCGAAAATGAGTGCTTAGAAGGGATAACAGAAAAAACGCGATGTACACATGGTTTCTATAATAAACTGGTGTATTTTGAGTGCTCTTTATGCAATGGATGAATTTCAAGACTACCAAGGTTTGAGACGATGAAGTGGAATCAACATAAAGGAGTTTTTTCAGTAAGTAACAGTAATATATATTGAGAGCGTTGCGCATTTAAAATGATTGTATGTGTGATACTCTTCTACGAACCATGTAAACCAGGGTCTTACGATGATGGCAGCGGAACTCCTGAATAATGCATGGTATAATAGTAGTGCTTATACTTTTTGAAATCTGTATAACGAGGCATTCAACGACAAATGTTTTTTTTTAACTTACCCGGCCGTAGCAGTCGCGGCTTAAGAATCGACCCCCTCCAACTCAGCCCGCGGAAGTCGTAAAAGCCGATTTAAAGCATCTCAACAGAGGAAGCGGGAACTTCCTGCTGCATAACCCGCCTGCCAAGTATGGTGATTATGGCTAAACCCTCCCGTTTTTGGAGGAGGCTCTGTGCAATATCCAATTAATAATTAATATTTTATCATTGGCAATGTTACAGCAGGCGTGTTGTTGATCGCAGTAATGATGATACTAGTAGTCAAACTGAACTGGCTGCCTTCCGGGAGGTCTAGGGTAGGCTTTTGGCCGTCAGATGACGATGGTGACGATGTTCACCGAAACTCCGTTTCCTAGCACCGTTAACCTAGCACTTAGTGGAGTTGTCCTAGGATGCATTCTGGCTATCAATGCTGTATACTTGTATCATCATCATCATCATTTATGCCTATAAAAATCCACTGCATAGGACATGGGCACCCCCAATACTAAAGAAAGCAATGGAGGGTTTTGCCATAATTATATGATAAGGCGAGTTGGTGATCGCAGTACTGATAGGTACATACTTTTTTAAAATTCTTTCTTCCTTCGCGTGGTCCGTGTGACAGTTCTGGTATCTGACTATACGAGCTGCCACTATAGGCGTTTAACATGGCGCAGTTCCGAGGCCATAGTCTTAACGACTCCTAGCATTACCTTACCTCGAAACTCCGTTATTACTCAACCGATTTTGCATTTGTTTAGGTCATCTGTATTTATCTTCGTTCCCATCATTGCAAATGTATATTTCCCAGAATCCCATATTATTGCACCTTCACACGACTCTTAATTTCCTTAAGGTTCCATTTTTTTTTTAATGTTACTGACTTCACCTTTAAAAACTTAAAAATAACTCTGAGGGTAAGTTCATATAATTTGAAGGCGGTGCCATACAACAAACATATTGTTATGCTTGGCAATCAGGCACCAACTTAAAATTATATGAACTTACCCTTAGAGCTATTTTTAAGTTTATAATGGTGCAGTCGGTTTTTCGTTAGTTCAGTCATTTTTATTCAAAAAAAGTTTATTTTGAGATCTGTACTGGGAAACCCTGCTCAAAGTTTTAAATTGTTTGGACCAAAGAGACATTTCATTTAGTTTTGAAGAGCTTGAGCTTGAATTGACCACACATAAGTGTAACGCCAATCAGTCTCTGTGATTTAAAGAAAATATGGTTCGCTTCCTTTACACGACTTCATTATGATGAACGCTGTAGGTAAGTATGCCTTTTAAATTCGTCATTGTTTCTTGATATTGTGGCGACCGCCATGCGGGTTGGCGCCCTCGTGTCCTCCTCGCTCTGAGTCCTCCGGTCGGAGCCCAGAAGGACATCTCTCAGGTCCCTAGGTCAGGTCCTGCTGAGGCAACGTGGATACGATAAGTGTGGAACGGCTCCATTATGCCTCACCCCGGCCACTCGTGCCATCGGTACCTACTATAACAAACGAAAACCGTAATTTCGCGAAGTTTGCAATTTGTCGATGTTCAATGTTCGACCGAACTTTTGGATTTGAGTCTTTGTTTCGAGAGTTTTTGTCAATTAGCACGAAGGCATAAAAGCTGACTTTTCATTTTCGCAAGCTTATTTTTTAACTGATAAACATAGATCGATTCTGCATATTAATTTCAGACACTACAACGTTCTATTATAGACCAAGTATGTGAGTGGTTTAATAAGTGATGTTCACACATTACCTTTTGAATCAAATCAAATCGTTTATTTGTCAGAATGTAGGTAACATGGATAATAATAGTTAATATTATAATATAAGTCCCAATACACACTTACCTTATTAGGCATGCAAATTTAAACATAAATTAAATTGAATTTATCCAAAATTCCAAAATATATTATTTGTATGTAATTGTAATTAAATGTCAAAATACCATCATAAAAAATAAATACATTATTAAAAACTTTTAAAAAGTTTGATGGTTTATTACCTTCATGACAGCTATGTAACTTGTGTTACTACTTACTTAGTCACTAAGTTTTATAGAAAATGGCGATGTTAGTCGCACTAGGTATTTGCAACCTAGAGAGAAGAGCGTCTAGAAAGACGGAGACGCTGTTTTCTCAACCCATAATGAACCCAAAGTTAATTTGACCAAATTTTTGTAGTTTTCTGTCATAAAATAATATAGGTACCTTCGAATTCTTCAGTAGGTATATCCATGGACGAATTTCTTCGTCCATGGTATATGGAAGCAACGTTTCCCACCCAGTAGCAATACAATACTATGGTCAACAAGGACTGACATAACTAAAAATAATTAAAAGTCCAATCTATAATAATTATGTAGTTAGTGATCTGTGTTGCAATCCAAGTTCCAAAACAAATAAAAGCAAAAGTGTCGCTACTTCATACAAAAAACGATGTATGAAACAATGCAGAATTTTAATGGCAAATATTGTTCTCACTCACTTTATAAGTAGCCCCGTTTTTTAGAAAGGAATCCCGTCTGATCCCGTCGAATCCAGTTAGTGCATATACTGAAGAATTGGTATATATTACATATAGGTATTATTTCATGATACTTAGATAACAACAAGAGACTTTGGTTTCACTAAGGGTTGAGAGAACAGACTCACCTTCTTTCTAGACGCTCTTCTCTCTCGATTTCAAATGCCTAGTGCGACTAATCTTGCCATTTTCTGTAAAACTTAGTGACTAATTAAGTAGTAATACAAGTTACATAGCTGGGTACGCCAGCATAACGATCAAGCGACCGTACTCGAAAACGGCTTATACTATAGCAACGAAGTTTACACACAATAATAGAGCACAAATAGTGCCCGAGCTATACAACATTTCATAATGATTGCTTTTATAGGAACGGAGATATTGAACAAGACTTTTGAATGACATTCCGAGCTGGCGTTATGGCAGCGTAAACAACGTAATAGTTCTTATAGAACTCTTCTTACCATAAATGCTATACGCTATATCTATACGTAATAGTGTTGAAATACTGCCTTTGCCAGTAGTCATACTTTATGTAATTTCGTAGTGGAACAATGTAAAAATGTCTATGTGAAGTTATAGGAACAACTGCATTGTGGTACAGTCGCACACAAAAAATAATTTGTCAGTGAAATTATACACCGAACAATTTAGGTAGGTGGTAAGAATTAATAGTTTTGTTACTTTAAATGAACTTGCTTGACGAGAAGATGAGCTTTCGTGAGTACTTTTACCCATATTTGGCTACTTATTAAGCAAAGCACAGCTAAACGTGTAGGTTCATTTTAATTAGAACTAGGTACTTGTTCAAATATTTTCCTGAAGAGTACTCATGCAGTAATTTTTGGATTAACGAGAATCATTTTCGAACAGCGGCAACACATGTAGATACCTAGATACTTATTTATGTAGTTTTCGTATTTCGTTCGTTTACAAATAAAATTCGATTGATACTTCATGGAATAGATACACACCTACCACCGTTTCATTTGCCTTCGTCACATACCGCGCGGTTCAACTAAACAGGTCAATAGGTACATGTTTGTAGAACTTGAACCGCGCGCTGCCGTGCCTAACAGTCGCCCACCAAGTAGTATATACGCAACTACTACTTGGTGCCAGCGATACAATTCCGTAATTGGTGTGAAACTATAAGTAGGAACAGACAGACATGTTTTATCAAAAAAAATCTTTAGTAGGTACGATGTACCTTGGAAAGAAAAGGTACTTAGAAAGGTACCTTGTTTATTGACTTCATGCTCTTAGTTTACTTTATTCATTTATTTTAACATAAATTAACCTAGGTATGTTTATATCGGCGAGTGCAAACCCTATGCTCTGAATGAATGAATGAATGAATGTATTTATTAAATAATAGTTACATTACAGCTTAAGCCAATCCGTAACTACATAACAATTTGAAAGAAAAATTATATACAAATAATTTACACATAAAACAGATCAATAAAATATACACTAATTACAACTACAATAACTGAAATACATTCTTAGAGCCCTGTATATACTAGGGACACTATCATAAAATAGGTCCACACGTGTGATGTGGTAGTCGAATAGCCCGCGACGACGACGGACTCCTCTCAAACAATTATCGGGAACATACAGAGATAAACTACCCAGTATCGTTGGATTGTTCACCTTATTGCGCAATATTAGGCAATAGCATGGCTAGATGTAACTTACGCCGCAACTGCAAGGAGTCCAATCCAACCATTCCGGTAACAAATAGGGAAGGGTAGAGGTATGGGTAGTAGCCAAACATACGCTTATATACGTATCTGGCAAATTTACGTTGTATTCTCTCTATAATAACCGCATATTTGGCCTCACGTGGATCCCAAGCTATGTAGCTAAACTCTAGCCTACTGCGCACAAAGGCGTTGTATAGCATTATGGCAAGAATGCAATTCGTGGCAGACTGGATGGATTTATAGATTTTTATATCATCTGCGAACATCAGGCACCGGGCATTGGCCAATTTAATAGGGGGAAGATCATTTATCGTTGTCAAGAAAAAAGGCCCAGAGTACTGCACTGACTGACCCCCAATCTTGTGTAAAAATCGTGCGACCGGAAGTTTTTTAACTGAACATATTGCCTCCGATCGCATAAATAATTGGCAAAGAATTTCAGCAACTGAGGAGAAGCGCCTAGAACTGAAAGTTTTGATAACAGTATGTCAAAACCATACCTACCATGTCAAAAGCTCGCCTGAAATCGATAAATATAGAGTCTACCTGCCGTCCAGCATCCATATGATTCGCAACACAGTCGACAAAAGTTGCGTGGTTGGTAGCTGTTGATCTAGCAGGATGGTAACGTTCTGTGTGTTGCGAATCATGAAATGCACCTTCCAATTGCCGAGTAATATGGAGATTCAGAATGAACTCAAAAACTTTTGCAAATACAGATAGAACTGCAATAGGGCGAATATCACTGACTTCAGAGGCTGTACTGGTTTTTGGGACAGGCGTGACTCTAGATATTTTCCATTTATTTGGATAGCAACCCATCCTCAATATTATATATGATATATCAATATGATAGATTATAAAGAAATAGTAGAGGCTCTCCCAGGGCATTCAAGCAATGCTTTACTAGAAAGGGTGGTATGGTATCGGGCCCGGCTGCCGACGATGTTTTTAAGCGACGTAAGATACGTCGCACATCATCCTCCGAAAGGTTACTAATAACCACAAGCTGAGATTCTTGCCCTCCCATAGAGTTCGCGCGCTTTATGAATTGCTTCATACAGTTTTTCATAAAACAGATTCGTCGCTGTATCAACATCCTGTTGCACAAGTAAGTTAGTCCAGTCTATTGCAGATATACTATGGTACAAGTTATTAAAATTCTGCTTTACGAAAGTACGGATATTACAAAGGGTCGGAGGGGGTAGTATGGGAGGAGCGGGAGTGAGAGTTACTAACACCAAGTGAAAACAAGAGTTTGATGTCAAGCGGAGGATGGTGTCTGTTTATGATTGTGACGTGCCTTCAATGGGTTTGGATGGAAAAGACAGGTTATAAATCGACCTTTGTATAATAACTTGATTACATGAAATAAATTGCAAAGTTAACGTGTCTTCCTTGATTTTCGAATGATGAATGCTAGCGTCGTCGGGCAAGTGTGTGCCGCTGTTGATTGCTCGGCGCTAGCTACTCGCTGTAGGTAATTCGTACATAGCGTAGTTATTAGGTAGGTAGTCTGTGGCGTTAACAAGGTCCCGGCGTTGGAACATCCTGTTCCAACATTGGCAGTGGTACTAGGCGATTGAAGCCTCTTCGTATGGTCCCAGTTGACGTCCTCAAGTCTGCAATGCGAGCGACTCCGTCGTTGCCCTTGTGGAGGTTGGTGATGCGTCCGATCAGCCATCGGTTCGGTGGCAGCCGGTCGTCCTTCACGATCATCATCTCACCCTCGCGTAGTTCCGCATTGCTCCTGTGCCACTTTACTCTCTTTTGCAGTTCTGAAATATATTCATGATAAAATCTGTTCCAGAAGTGAGCTTTCAGCTGCTGTACTCTCTGGTATCGTGGCAGTAAATGCAGTGAGTGATCCTGATTCTGTGGAGAGGGAAGCAGAGTTAATGTTCGTCCAATTAGGAAATGTGAAGGGGTGAGCGGGACTAAGTCAGACGGATCAGAGGATAATGGGGTGATAGGTCTTGAATTTAAAATAGCCTCAATTTGCACCAACAAGGTATTCATTTCCTTGTAAGTTAAATACGCCATTGAAATAACTCTTTTTAAATGATGTTTAATGGATTTCACTGCACTTTCAGCCATTGAATTAAAATGAGGGCTGTAAGCCGGTGAGAATTTGAAAACTATAGAATTCTGAGCGGCGTACGAACTAACTTCTTGATTATTTTGTTTTAAAAATCTAGCTAGATCATTACATGCACCTACGAAGTTTGTTCCGTTATCCGAAAAGAGGTAAGCAGGGCGCCCCCTGCGTGCGATAAATCGGTTCAGTGCTGCAAGAAAGCATTCCTTTGTTAAATCAGTGACCAGTTCTATGTGTACAGCTTTCACAGTTAGACACACAAATACACATATGTATGCCTTGATATGGTTGCATCCTCTACCTTTTCTATTCGCTATCATAATGGGTCCCGCATAATCAACTGCTGTGTTGACGAAGGGAAACTCGCCTTGAACACGTTCCTTGGGAAGATTTCCCATTATAGGCTGAATGGATCTGCCTGAGAATCGAACGCAAGTAATACAGTTATTAACTGATTTTCTCGCAAGGTTACGTCCACCTATAGCCCAATACTTGTGCCGAATGGACGCTAGTAATAACTGCGGTCCAGCATGCAGCAAGCTGGTATGATAGTGCTTGAATATTAGCTGAGTAATGTGATGGGACGCATGTAGAAGTATTGGATGTTTAGTGTCATAATCGTAATTAGAGTTAGATAATCGACCGCCAACTCTAATGAGGTCGTTATCTTCGTGAAAAAATGGATTGAGCTTTACAAGTTGATTTTTAATTTTTAATTGACCCTTTTTTGATAAAATGCTGTATTCTTCGGGAAATGAATCAATTTGTGATAATTTACATAATACATGCATAGCTGAATTTAGTTCTGTGATTTTTAAATAGCCTATAGATTTACTTTGTGGATTACGACAGTTGCCTATAAACCTAAGTAGATACGCCGTTATGCGTTGTAATTTCTTGATATCTGAATATTTTTGTATGAATGATGTATTTGATTGTGTTTCATTATGTGTGTGAGTTTGGTTTGAAGTTAAATGACATTGATTCTTAAATTCGGGTAATTCGGTTTCATTAATTTGTGACGAATGTTGTGGCCAATGACATTGTGATTGCACTAGGAAAGAAGGACCGTGCCACCAAAGCGAATTACCTTGTAGTTTGAAAGGCTCAAGCCCTCTTGAGCCGATGTCAGCAGGGTTCATACCAGTAGGTACATATCGCCATGATTGTGGTTTGGTGGATTCAGTGATCTCATTTATTCTATTATGAACAAACATCTTTAATAAATGTGTATTAGGGCTTTTTATCCACCCGAGAACAATAGTAGAATCACACCAGTAAGTACTAGATGTTATAGTGAGTCGGATGGAGTCGCTGACCTTCTTTGCTAGGCGAGTAGCTAGCAGTGCACCACACAATTCTAAACGAGGTATAGTCATCGGTTTAATCGGTGCAACTCTGCTCTTGGCTGTCACCAAGTGTACTGTTACTTTACTATCAGCTGATATGGAACGAAAATATACACAAGCACTGTAAGCATGAGTAGAAGAGTCTGAAAAGGCATGTAGCTCTATGCTGATAGGTTTGTCACAGACTACTTGTCTGGGTATTTTAATGTCATTTATATGAGGTAATGAGGTTAAGAAGTCTAACCATTGTTTTGTTATATCATCAGGGAGTGGATCATCCCATGATAATTTTGAAGCCCAAAGCTTCTGGAGTATAAGCTTTGCCAGCAATACTGATGGATTTATAAGCCCTAGTGGGTCGAATATTTGAGAAATCACAGATAATACTGTTCTTTTATTATTTACCTTTGGGAAGTCGATATTTTTTACTGAATAAATGAAACAATCGGCCTTACATGTCCATAATAAACCTAATGTTCTAGATTGTTCGTCTTTGCTGAGGTTAAGTAATGAATTTGTGTTTTTGTTACCGTGTAGTTGTTCTAGAATGTGAATATCATTTGAATGCCACTTACGGAGGTGAAACTGTGCTCCCCTTAATTGATTGGATACACCTTCGCATATTCGTACGAGATCTGTAACATTGTCATGACCCGAAATGAAATCGTCGACATAGAAATCGTTGATGAGAGCTGTACTTACTGCAGGGTCATTGCTCTGTTTACCTAATTCATTTATACATCTTGTTGTTAACCAAGGCGCAGAAGCAGTTCCGTAAGTAGCAGTGTGGAGCTTGTAAGATTTTATTTTTTGTGCTGGATCAAATCTCCACAATATTTGTTGTAAATTATGTTGAGATTTATTTATGTATACCATTCTAAACATTTTTTCAATATCAGCCGTTACGACGTATTTATGCTGACGGAATCGAGTTAGAATGCTGATAAGATCATTTTGTACTATAGGACCCACAAGTTGAATATCGTTGAATGAGAGCCCGGACGTCGTAACAGCTGACGCGTCAAAAACAACACGTAATTTTGTTGTAAGACTTGTTTCACGCATCACCCCATGATGTGGTAAGTAATTTTGTGTTGTGTTATGATTATATGATTTTTTATGATTATATACATCTTTGTTTTCAGACATGTGTCCAAGATCAATGTATTCCTGAATAAAATTATCGTATGATTGCTTGAACCTAGGTTCCCTTTTGAATCTACGTTCAAGTGATAAGAACCGGCTAGTAGCTTGTTCTAAAGAATCACCCAAGTCACTAGGGGATTGTTTTAGTGGTATGTTTACCACAAATCAACCATCTGATTGACGAGTCGTTGTTTGTTTGAATAATTGTTCGCATTTAAGATGCTCCTTCGACATATTGTTACTGATTGGTGTAACTGATTCGAGCTCAACAAATCTAGTGAGTTGATCATCAAGACTGGCGTCTCGAATGTGATGGCAGTGGACTGTAGAATTATTGCTTGATAAATATTGTGAATGAATAACACCTGAAACTAACCAACCTAATCGTGTTTCACTTAAAGTTGGCTTGGACTTCCCAAGTGAGATGCGGTTGCTGCCTAGTATGTCCCAAAAAATGTCAGCTCCCAATAACATGTCTACCTGTGATGGTTTGTTGAACGTGGGATCAGCTAACTGAATGTTACTCGGTATGTTGAGCGTAATGCAATCGATCTGTGCGATCGGCAATGATTGTGTGATGTGTGGGACAACAAAGCAGCTGATGTTTGTTTTATATGCGTCGTCATAGCACGACGAAATTTTGACTTCACAACGTTTGGTTATTTGTGATGTTTGATGATTTAAGCCCTCGACAGAAGTGCGAGTTGATGTGGGTTTCAAGTTAAGTTGCTTAGCTAGTGATTCCGTTATGAAACTAGACGTACTACCGTTATCCAGTAGGACTCGCACTGATTGTGTGCTATTAGTTTCAAGATTAGAAGCATTGATGACGGCTGTTGATAACAGCACAAGATTATTGTTTGTTGATGAGAGTGATATATTTTTTGTTATGATCTCTGATTGAAATTGAATTGATTCATCATTAGACTCCTTAAGAGAAGAAGATAATACAACGCTACTAGGTTGAGTATTGATTCTGTCATGTGTTCCTGTTCGATGTAGTAAGAAATTGTGTATTCCTGAACAAATAGTGCATGGACCTGATATGCATTCCCTACCACTGTGACTACGCAAGCAATTTAGACATAGTCTCAATGACTTAACTTGTTCAAGTCGTTTTTGAACAGGCATAGCCTTAAACTTGTAACATCTATAGATCATATGATTGTGTTTACATATCGGACATACAGGTTTTATTGTTTCCTTTTGTGTGCCTGGTGATGATGATGAACTTGTAACGAACGCCTTATTGCGTACGAGTGAGCTATCACTGTGTCTGCGTTTATTTTTTGACTGCTCATCGACCGTCTCCAACAAATCAGCACGACCCTTTAAGTATTCATTAAATTCCTTTAGAGTAGGAATAGTACCCTCTGATTTACTACGATGAACCTCCCATTCACGACAAGTTACATAGTCTAATTTGTTGGACACAATGTGAATGATAAGTTTTAAAGCTCTGAGATTTCTATTTACTGTATCAATGACGTCACGTAAAGCTTTTGCAGACTCTTTACTAATTAATTCTATGTTAAAAATTGATTGAATGTGATTATTGATCAAAAGCCTACTATTATGATAACGATCACAAAGTAGCTGCCATGCGACCACATAGTTATCAGCCGAGAAATCAAGAGCCTGAATTACACACGCTGCGCTATCCTTCAATGCTGCGCGTAAGTAATGAAACTTGTTAATATTAGGTATCGAACTATTATTGTGTATGAGTGAGGTGTACGTGTCATGAAACCCTAACCATTCCTGATAGCGACCAGAAAAGCTTGGCAAGTGTATTACTGGTAATTTAAGTGTGGTTCTACCTGCTACGGCTGTACCTGAACCTGTCACCGATGCGCTGCAATTGGCGCTTGCTTCCGCGGTGCACGCAGTGGCGGCATGCCTATCTAGTGCATCTCGGGCAACGGCAATGGCACCATAGTACTGAGTTTCAAATATTTCTCGCTCTTCATACTGTTTATCTGGAAATTCAGAAACGTTTTCTATGTCAGTTTGCACGGCATCATATTCTGCATAAAGGGAATCTAGATTGGACAAACGAATATTCAATTCATTTATTTGAATGCTACTTAGCGAAGTGCAACAGCTTAGTGACGCGTCTAAGTATGACTTGAACTGAGTAAGCTTCGTTTTATAGCTCGCTCTTCGTTTTATTAATGATTTTAAATCCATTTTGTGAAAGGAAAAACAATTGTAATAAATACATACGCTGTAAGAAGGCGATAGGTAGGTAGTAAAATGCACAAAGCTGAGAAAATAAATAAATTAGTAAGATATAGATATGAAAAGACGAAGTTAAATTTAAATAGATTCAATAAATCTGCAAACTAAGTTGAAAAAATGAAAAAGGTGTGAAAGAACGATACGAGTAGTAACTCATACACTGTCCGCAAGTTTTATTTTATTACTATAGCAATTCTGCTTGTTAAGCCCTGAGTGTGTTGTGCAAAGTTTGGTTACCATTTGCCACTAATGTGCTAGTGTTTGTGCGTTCGTGGAGGATTTTAAACAGTTTTAAACTGGTAATTAAACTCTTGATCTAGCCCTATCTTTTGCTTCTTGGGGGTATTTTTGTGAGTTTTGTGAACGAAGTCACCCACCCACCCTCTTTGTACAATTTGTTCAATCAGTGGAGTGAAGCCATCTGTTGATGACTGGCTGACACTTTAGTTGCTAGCAAGCGCCAATTGGAAGCCGTGTAATAGCGCTATCTACTGGCGGAAGGATAGAAAGCTCTTCTAACGTCACCCCTCGTCTAGTAGCGGAACTCCATTTCAAACGGGCGCGGGCGCATCTGGGTCCATTTTCGCAGAAGTTTTGAGAAAGTAGCCGAAACTTTAGACTACCTGTCATTCCATACTTTTATTAATTTTTTTGAACTACGAACTAAACATGGGCGGAAAGTCAAGTAAATGCTATGGATGCGGCAAATTCATTTCGACAGCAGGTGTCGCTACTTGTACCTGTACGAAGTGCTTGGGTGTGTACCACAAAGCCTGCGTGTCACTTCCGGAGGGGCCTATTGGACGTGGATGGGTGTGTCCTGAATGTACTACTCGGACACGTAAGGACGATGACACCCCATTAAAACCGGTGCTGCTGGCCCCTGCTGTTGTCACTGCTACTGCGTCTACTTCGGGCCGGCTTGGGCTGGACCTTCCAGGAAGCTACGGTCGCACTCCGTCCCCAGCCGTGTCACCTGGACCTGCTCTTGACATGCAGGCCATTCACAAAGAGTTTGCGGAATGGATGATGGAGATGCGGGAGTTTCGTCAGGAAATGGTGGATTTCAGGGGCTCATTGCAGGGTCTTTCTTCTCGAATGGACTCGATTGAGTTACGTTTACAGTTAGTCGAGCAGCGGAAAAATGAACAGCATTCTGAGCATTCTGAGTTTGCTGATTTGCGCAGCAAGGTCTTGGTATTGGAGCAGGAGTTAAGGGACAGGGATCAGGATGATCTATTATCTGACCTCGAGATCGGCCACCTGCCTGAGGAGAAGGGAGAGAGCGTGATGCATACCGTCACCGTCCTGGCGGCGAAGCTTGGCGTGACATTGGAGGAACGAGACATCGTGTTTGCGGAGCGTGTGGGCGCGGCGCAGGGTGCGGGGTCCGCTGGCGAGCTGCCGCGCCCCCGACGGATCGTGGTGCGTCTGGCGCGACGGGGGCTGCGTGACAGTCTGCTGCAGGGTGCTCGAGTTCGCCGCTCACTAAATGCTTCGGATGCTGGGTTCGCTGCTAACGCCGGCCCGCGCGCCGCGCGCATCTTCGTCAACGAGCGGCTTACCCGCCACAATCGTCACCTCTTCTACCGAGTTCGAGAGGAATGCAAGAAGGCACAGTGGCGCTTTGCATGGACGAAACGCGGCCGTGTCTACACCAGACAGGCAGATGGGAAACAGGCGTATCCGATTCGCTCGGAGGCAGATTTGTTTCGGGTTTTTGAGTTCAATTCAGTTTGATAGTCAAACAAGGCAAATATTAGCATTGGTTAAAGTGTATATTGTGATGTATATCGAGTTTCCTTTAATTAACAATGTATACAATTACCTTCGATTTATGTGCATACTTTATTTCGTCTATTTGGCCAACGAATTTACAAATGCTTATGAAAAAGTAATTATTTTGCCTACTTCTTTTTTCTGCATATTAGTTACCAATTTTTTTTCTAACGATTTGTGTTACTTGTCTAGTGTTTTTATGTATATTTTATGTGAATCGCAAATAAATTTAATTTAAATGATATGTTAAAAGTCTTAGAGCTAAGCTGTGCTGTACTCAATTTATGGGTTCTCTCATACGCGGATCAACTAATAATTTATTACACTATAATATGTGGTTACGCCCGAGTGTGTAATTATAGGTACTGCTTACCGTGCCCCCTGGCAATGTGTTACCGAGTACTTTGACGCAATCACTGACTCTATTGCATCTTTCCCGAAGTGTGACAATATAATCCTGGTGGGTGACTTCAACATAGATTTACTTGATCCCAACAATAACAAACGGCCTTTATTGGATCAATTTCTACACTCCTTTGATCTCAAACAAATTATTTCTAAGCCTACACATTCTTTCAGTGAGCATAAAGATACCTTGATAGACATTGTTTGTACTAATGCCCAATTTAGGAAAATAGCTATGAAACACACCCCTGACCTGGGACGTCATGCAATGATAGTTGTAGAATTTAATATTAAGAAAGATAAACCGTCTCCAATTGTGGTTACTTACAGGCCACTAAATAGTATTATAATTGATCTTTTTGCAACAGATTTGAATGCTATAAATTGGGACTACTTTTTAACAATTACTAACATAAATGACTTAGTTCCGGTTTTAACAGACACACTTGTTAATCTGTTCGACTTCCATGCGCCTCAAAAAACAACAAGGTTTAAGAACCCTCCCCACCCTTGGATAACAGATACAGTGAAAACTATGATAACAATCAGAGATGATTATCATGAACGGTCTAAATTATTGAAAACTGAAATTCTTGTGAACTGTTATAAAAGTATGAAGCATATAGTAGTTGCAGCTATTCAAAGCGAGAACACAGCTTTCTTCAAGCAAAATATAAATAATAACATAAAGAACCCAAAACTTTTGTGGAAGAACCTTAAAAGCAACATCTTACCGCACAAGAAACAAGCAGCTGAAATCCCTTCTCAGTTTAATAATCCTGACGTGATTAATTCACATTTTCTTAATGTGCCAGGTGATGATAATGTTCCCATTTCTCTGCTAACTTATTTTGAGCACCACCGATTTAACAGAGAGTGTTTTAAACTACAGTCTGTAGACGAGTACATTGTACTTAAAGTCATACAAACTTTCAAATCGAATGCTCAAGGAATAGATGGGATCTCTCTGAACATGCTGCTATTGACACTTCCAGACTCGTTGCCAGCTATAACGTCTATAATAAATGCCTCTATTACTAATGGTATCTTTCCAGATGCATGGAAGGTAGCTGTAGTTAAACCAATTCCTAAATCTAACCAGCCATCCAATTTATGTGATTTAAGACCGATTAGCCTACTTCCATGTCTTTCCAAAGTTCTAGAAAAGATTGTATGTATGCAGCTGACCAGGTACCTAGAGCTGCATCATATTCTTCCTAAGAACCAGTCAGGGTTTCGAAAGGGCCATAGTACCTCAACGGCCTTGCTGGATGTTATTGATAATTTGCTTGCCGCTCAAGACCAGGGGATGAGTACTATACTAGTTCTTTTAGATTACTCACGAGCATTTGACTGCATTAGTATTTCTCTTCTTTTGTCAAAACTTTCTTATTATGGATTTGACTATAAGACTATTCAATGGTTTTCTAGTTATCTAGGACCAAGGCAGCAGTGTGTAGAGTTGAAATTACCCAATGGAAACACGGTGCGTTCTTCTCTTCAGTCCGTTACGAGAGGGGTCCCTCAAGGATCAATACTTGGTCCGATACTCTTCATACTATATAGTGCAGATATAACGAGGCATATTACACACTGTAACTACCATCTTTACGCCGATGACACTCAGTTGTACTATTCATTTGCTCCGACTAAGTGTAGTGAAGCCGTACAAAAAATTAATCAAGACTTATCTCAGGTGCTCAACTGGTCTACTCTTAATTCCCTTATCCTTAACCCTAAAAAGACTAAATATCTACTGATTGGTACAAATAAAGGCCTTGAGAAACTTGCTGATTATAGTATTGACATTCGAGTTGGAGGGGAGAAGGTTGAGCGTGTTACTGAAGCTAGAAATCTTGGGCTTATTCTAGACAGCAGGCTTCATTTTGAGAGTCATGTGGCGGAATGTGTCCGTAACTGTTTTTATAGGCTGAAATTACTATATAAAATAAGAACGCATTTAAGTGAAGAAGTCCGCGTAACACTTTGTGAGTCTCTCATTCTGTCTAAGCTAAACTACTGTGACGTGGTGTACGGTTCATGTCTATTAGCTAGGACAGAAAAGCTTATACAGCGGGTGCAAAACGCCTGTGCAAGATTTTGTTTTCATGTCCCGCCTCGCACTCATATAACCCCATACTTGAACTCTAAACATTTATTAAAAATGAAAGCGAGAAGAGACCTTCACCTTGCTGTACTTCTTTTTGGAGTTATTAAGTATAATATGCCTCCAAGCAGAATCCAGAATCGGACGGATCACCCGTGCCGTGTCGCCTACCAGTAACAACACACCTTTGGTTCAAACGCAGCAAATTACACTTCTAATGTATAGGTGGTAAACTTCGTTTGTACTAATACGGTTATATTTGTCTCACGGTTAATTTTCGTCATTGTTCTCTCGGTTCGGAGTGGTTTGATCTAACTTACAGTGTATTCTAAGCGTAAACATTACATCTCGAATGTAATTTCAATCCAATAATTACACGTAAGTATTATAGAGCTTCGAATTTGGTTTAGCCGGCATAACCTCATCTGGCCGTCAATTATCCTGGCTAGAAGTTTGTTGAAATTATAACACTATCTGTAATGGCCAACCGTATGCAAACCCGCAAAGCTCGCCAGGAAGAATCCCAACTTCAACTGGCTTTACATGAGCTGAAACTGGCCAGGGAGTTGTGCAGCCAGTTGACTTGTGAAAGGGAGGACAATGAAAGTATATTGTTAGAAGCATTAGGAAATAACACAAAACTAAAAAGTGAGTTATCTTCATTACACTGTCAATATGAGAGTGTACTTGAGGAACAAAATAGGTTAGAAATGATAATACATGGTTTTGATCAGTGCAGTACCGAGTATGAGATTGCCTTGAAGAGAACATCGGCCCTAGAGCTAGAGCTGCGTGATGCCCACCAACGAATCACACAATTGGAAGAGGAATCTCATTGCTCGGCAGCACAAAAAACTCAAAATTTATTTGATGAATTACTGTCAGTGGATAGTGTACTCGGCCAAGTTTCTGTTGCAAGTAGTGATGTGCCCAATACAGTGATTGATTTGACTCATGAAGACTCAGTGGTGGGCACTGGTACAACATGCAGCAAAAACGCATCAAAAAGATATGTAAAGATTAAAAAACAGATCTCAAAAACATCAAAATTGTTAAAATCTCAAAAAAAACACAATAAGAGCATAAATAATAAGAGTAAATTAGAAATATTAGAAAAATTCAAACTGTGTACAGTAGAATTAGAAAATAATAAAACAAAATATGAAAATGACATGCAACTTCTTGAGTCTGAACTTGCCAGTGTTAACGGCTGCTTGAGATCAATTACTGCACGTTATGAAAAATCTCAAGAGGCTATTAGGGAATACTCTCTGGCCATGGATGAACTGCTTCAACTGTCACAAAGTAATCAGGAACGCTATGACTCTTTGGTGGCCAATCATTTGTGTGACTGCCAACGCTCTTTGCATTCACAGCCAGAGAGGCCAGTCTCACCCATGAGCCCTAAAGTATGTATTGGATCCAAGATTTCATCGACTAAAAAAATCATCACAAACAAAACTGTTATATTCTGCGATGAAATTGGAAAAGATTTAGGCATAATATTAAATAAGATGGGACACTCAGTAATAAATAATTGTTTACCGAATTCTAGTCTTCATGATGTAATGAAATTGTTATCAAAATCCAATCTGACACCGGAATCAAATTTAATCATCATGTATGGAAATAGGGGTGATGTCAACAAATGGGACCTTATTAAATACTTTGAGACTATAAGCTCTCTGAATGTAAACAAAATTGTATTGTTTACATTTCCTTATAGTAATTGCTTGCCACAAGCTGAAAATGATTTTAGATATAAATTAAACAAGACATTGTATACAATGTCACATAATAATAATTTAATCCATCTGATTGATTCTAACAATTGTGTTAGTAATAATGTTTATTTGACCCGAGGTAGTTACTACCTACCAAACTTTTACAAACGACAGGTAGCTGTGTCGCTATCTTATTTTTTTAGTATAACAGCCAAGAATTTGGCTAATCAGACTGCTTTTATTGAGCACAGACAAGATATTAATGTATTGGAAAATATTCCAAGTAATTTAAATTAGTTCATAAGACAATAGAGGAAGCCTCTAGCATAAATGAGCCACCAAATATGTCACATAGCAAACATAGCTTAGTAAGGAAGTCAAAAATGTGTTTAAATAATTTGCCTAAATCAAATAAGTCAAATAGGTGTAATACTATACTGGTAAATAATACTAAGAAAATATGCCCTAAACCCAAAAATTATATCAAATTGTTAAGTCAGAACATTGAAGGCTTAGAAAACAAGGTGCTTGAACTGGAATTATTCATGAACTCTGATCATATTGACATCATTTGCATAACTGAACATTGGCTTAAACAACATGAGCTCATGTTTAATTTCAGTAATCACCAGATTGGCAGTTCTTTCTGCAGAGTGAATCACATCCGAGGTGGCTCAATAATATTGTTAAACAAACAAATAAAATTTAAAGATCGGACTGACATTGTTAATCATTCAGTTGAAAAGGAAATTGAAATAGCTTGTGTAGAGCTGGAGCAATTCATTATCATAAGTGTATACAGCCCACCTTGTGCCAAATATTCAATTTTTGAAAATGTTATGGAACAAATATTGTTTAAAGTGTCACAATCAAAAAAACAATTGATAGCTTGTGGAGATTTTAATATTGATCTATTGACCAAAGACACATATAGCAAAAAAATTACTAACCTGTTTAACTCCTTTAATCTAAAACCTATGTTTATGGAGCCTACTAGAATAACTGAAACCTCAGCTAAATGTATAGATAATATATTTACAGATGCCAACATTGTATGGAAGAGTGTAATAAGTAAAATAAAATCTGACCATCTAGGAGAAATTATTAAAATCGAAACACAATGTAAAACTAATATAAAAAGGAAAATTAATTTTGTACCACTGACAGCTGATAGAGTGGAAAAATTAAAATCAGCACTAATGTCTAAATTACCTGTTTCATATAATGGCAACTATCCTGATTGTTTATATAATACATTTTTTACTAAATTTAGCAACATATTTAACTCAATATATACATCCAAAACAATCACAGTCTCTGATAATGCAACATTTAGTGAGTGGGCAACAGCGGGAATACATAAAAGTAGAAGAAAATTGTATGAACTTTATGGTGAAAAACAGTACAACTTTAGTGAAGAGTTTAATGATAAAGTAAAAAAATATTCTAAAATCTTTAAGGAAGTTTGTGTGGCCGCTAAATCCCAATACTTGAGAAAACAGATTGTAAATAGTAAAGATAAAATTAAAGCTACTTGGAAAATTATTAATAGTGAGACTGGAAAAGGGAAAAGCAGCAACACTAACGAATTTAATTTAAAAATAGGAAATCTTAACATATCCCAAAATATTGATGTTGCAACAGCTTTTGAAACGTTTTTTACTGATATACCTGTTTCTACCACAAAATCATTGAACTCTTCAAATATTATGGCAGAGTCAATACTGAAAAACAATGTACCATCATGTAATAAACCATTTTATTTCAAATATGTTAATAATAACGATATTATTAAAGCATTTAAACTTATAAATGAAAAGAAGACCTCTGACCTCTGGGGCATCTCTGTAAGCATTGTTAAACCTATAATAGGCGTTATAGCGCCTGAATTAGCTTTTATTTTCAACGAATGCATCGACTGCGGCGTATTCCCTAATTTAATGAAATATAGTAAAATAACTCCTCTTTTTAAATCTGGTAACAGTTCTGATCCAACAAACTTTAGGCCGATATCAGTACTACCGACATTTAGTAAAATCTTTGAGAAGATTATTCTTACACAGTTACATAGTCATTTTTATGCTAACGCCCTATTTCATGACAAACAATTTGGATTTACAAGAGGTCGCTCAACTGCTGATGCCGGTATTAGTTTAGTATCGCATATTTTCGAGGCCTGGGAGAAATCACATGATGCGTTGGGAGTCTTTTGTGATTTGTCTAAGGCTTTTGACTGCGTGCACCATGAAACACTGATTATGAAATTAGACCACTATGGTATCAAGGGTGTTGCACTAGACTTACTCACGTCTTACCTAAGTGATCGCATACAGCATGTCGACGTGAACGGCCAGCGTTCTTCAGGATCTTTGGTTACCATGGGTGTGCCGCAGGGTTCTATATTGGGGCCTTTCTTGTTTTTAGTATATATTAATGATCTGCCCCAAATAATTAAAGATGACCATGAGATTGTTCTGTTTGCAGATGATACGTCACTTCTATTTAGATTGAAGCGACAAATGACTAACTTTGACAACGTAAACAATGCAATCTCAAAAATTGTTAACTGGTTTAATGTAAATAACTTAGTACTCAATCAGAAAAAGACCAAATGTATTCGATTTATTTTACCAAATGTAACTGAAGTTAAAGCTAATGTAAAAGTTAAAGAGGAAAACATAGAATTAGTCAAAACCACTGTATTTTTGGGATTAACTTTAGATAATAAACTTCAATGGGGCCCACACATAGATAAACTGGCGAAGAGACTTAGTTCTGCAGCATATGCTGTAAAGAAGATACGTCTTCTCACAGACGTTGCTACAGCAAGACTAGTTTACTTCAGTTACTTTCACAGTATTATGTCATATGGCATAATACTGTGGGGAAGTGCTGCAGATATAGACACCATATTCGTTTTGCAGAAGAGGGCTGTTCGCGCTGTTTACAAAATGGGTCCCAGAGATTCATTAAGAGACAAGTTTAAAGAAATAAATATATTGACTATGCCCTGCCAATATATTTATGAAAATATTATGTACGCGCGTAAAAACATAAGCTTATTTGACAAAAACTGTGATAAACATAATTATAATACTAGAAATAAGAATAAACTCGCTGTTCCCACAACTAGGCTCCATAAGGTTAATAAATCGTTCATAGGGCAAACTGTACGCTTTTATAATAAATTGCCAAGTGATGTGCTAAGCTTGTCAAATAATAAATTCAAAAATTTTGTAAAACAAAAGCTATCCAGGAAAGCTTATTATAAAATTTCAGATTACCTAGAAGATAAGAAAGCCTGGCATTAAAAAAATGAATTTGCTCCAGTGAATAAATTGTAATTAGTATTAGATAATTTTAAGCTATTGTAATGGATCATGAAAAAAAAAAACTAGCCCGAGGTTCTTGCCTTTCTCCTTGTGTGCTGGTCGCGATTCCGAACAGGCGGTAGATTTGACGTTTCAAAGTGATCCTAAAAAATCTTACTGAATAAAAATATTTGACTTTGACTTTGACTTTGACTCCCTATTTGCTTCAAAAGCTAGTTTGGTTTAAGGAGAAGTCACGGTACCAAAGAAGAGAATGTACTAGCGTATTTGCTACGCCGAAGCACAGATCAATGGCATTTCGTGGCTCATTCAGATTCGCAGCGAGCCGCTGCTGGAACGATTTACCTCCTCCAGTGCGTGCTCTCAAATCATTGCACACTTTTAGATGTACTTTAAAAAAAAATCTCTTATTAGCTCAAATAGAAGTTTAGCCACCTCCCCCACCACCCCCCACTTTCATCTTCTTAGTCGTAGGTTAGTAGCCATTTGTTGGTGACATTAATTTTTAAGCTTTTCGGTTTATTTTTTACCTTATGTAAGTAGTTATATACACTCTTTCAAGTTTTACATTTTATATTAATGCCTAATCGTTGATAAATATTCAATAATATTTGCTTATTTATTTATTTACTTATTTATTTCTTTATTCGTTTAGATGTATGCTCTCTCTAATTTGTTATAGGTTTCCTGAACTATTTTTGTGTATATTATTTATGTATAAGTATTCGTCCCCATAGTGACGTCATCCTTCGTAAGGCTCTGCCTGAAAATCAGCGCTGTCCTGCAAGGGGTAGCATTAAGCTGAGGCAGGACCAATTTGACGGACTCAGCACAGAGCGGATCCTATATATTATTATGTTATGTTATACTTGTACCTATTTATGTTTTTAAAACTAGTTACCTAACCTACTTGTGATTCAGATTGTGACATAAGTAGTCGTATATTGTACCTATGTACCTAAATGTGTAATGCTCTGTATGTTGTTTGTCAAATAAATGTATTTCTTCTTCTTCTTCTTTCTTCTTCATACTTAAATGAATAAAGCGGTGAATAATGTACACTAATGCATAGCTAGGAGCTTTGAATGACCTTTAGCGCATGGCCGGCACAAGGTCATGCGCGCCCGCGCACGAATCCTTTGTCGCTAGAAACACAATAATTAGTAACAAATAATGTCGATTTTTACCTACTGGGGATGAATAGAACTCCTTGCAATTTTGGCTGAAATTAAATTTGGATAGGAAATATTTTGTTGAAATATTTTCGTTTTATTCGATTATTACGAATGATGAAAAATTATATTTTTACACTGGAGGATAGGTACACAGGAAATTGGAACGAACTCACGACATGCTTTTACCCTTCCAAGGATATCACTTTCACTTCTCTTTTTCTTGATTTGATGTCCATTAGTCAACGTGCAATTATTATTTGTCGCTGCTTGCTGTGTTCGTAACAATGGCTGACTTGCTTCCACGCGGCTTGCTTGGGTTGTAAATCCTCGCAGATTCACGTATTTGGCTCGATTGGACCAAATTGTTTATGATGTGACGTGCCTTCTATGGGTTTGGATGGAAAAGACAGGTTATAAATCGACCTTTGTATAATAACTTGATTACATGAAATAAATTGCAAAGTTAACGTGTCTTCCTTGATTTTCGAATGATGAATGCTAGCGTTGTCGGGCAAGTGTGTGCCGCTGTTGATTGCTCGGCGCTAGCTACTCGCTGTAGGTAATTCGTACATAGCGTAGTTATTAGGTAGGTAGTCTGTGGCGTTAACAGTGTCCTTCGACCTTTACCAGCGGTTCCAAGTCTCTACTCACTGACACACTACCAGAACGAAAGCCCATGGTTAAGATAAGATCCAACATGCGACCATCATTAATTAAACAACATTTTGTTGCTCAAGCTTACAAAATTCCAAAAAACATACAAATTGCGATCTTACATCAGCACTACATGAATTCAAGTTGAAATCACCTACGATTAATATTTGAAATTTTGGCTCCCCCGAACGGGGGAGATAAAATACCTCACATTTTACGTAATGTTAAAAGTGTTTTTGGCTCCCCTATTGAGAGTGAAAATATTTTTGGAATTGAATTTTTAATTTAATTGAAATAAAATATTGTTAAATTGTGTAAAATATGTGTATGTTTGTTCGGCCACCAAATTTGGAATGTAGGCATAGCATACAATATCCCGATATTCCCACGAGAATGGAATTATCCTCTAGTGAAACGATTACATATCATAACATGTAAAATCAAAATATATATCCTTGAAAAACCGAAGATTCAACTCACTCTCTAACCTAATTACGTTTTAAAAACTAAAAAGAAAGAAAACCGACTTTAATGAAGAATATGATTCAATTTCGTTAACCTGGATGACGTATTTTTTTCAATTATTTTGATGACAGATGGACGGGCAGACAGACAGACGCGTGACCCTATATGGACGTATTTTTTTCAATTATTTTGATGACAGATGGACGGGCAGACAGACAGACGCGTGACCCTATATGGGGTCGTTTTCTACTTACTTTTGAGATAATACACCCTTATCGCTTTAAGTGTGCCTACAATGTTTGAAGAGTTCCCTCGATTTCTTTGGGATCTGATCATCAGATCCTGACCTGATGACAATGGGATCACCTAGGAAGTATACCGACCCTAAAAATACCCAAATCACTTCAAGTGTGCACATAATATTTGAAGAGTTCCCTCAATTTCTCCAGGATTCCATCATCAGATCCTGACTTGATGACACCATTGTCATCAAGTCAGGTGACAGGTCAGTGACCAACTGAGAACCCTTTCAAACAAAAAAATATCTAAATCGGTCCAGCCGTCTTTAAGTAATCAGGGAACATACATAAAAAAAAAACATTCCGACGGTTTGAGAATCTCCTCTTTTTTTTTAAGTCGGTTAAAAAGCCATGTTTTGGTACAAAAATATTCTTACTGTTAACACTTGCACGCGAAATTGAATCTTATGCTGTGGCATTAGCGTTCATAATCCGTTTGTCTCTGCTGACTTGGAAACGGTTACCCGGTCAGAGCATTTGCCGATATAAATATAGGTAAATTTATGTTAAAATAAATCAATAATGTTAACTATGTATATTACATCAACCTTTAATAAGTAAGTGTAGTGAAAACACTTAAACATACATGGTAGGTACATACTGTCTGTAAATACTTATAGCTTCTCACCAATTATAGAATTTTATCGCTGGCTAGATAACTACAAACATACGCAACTATTACTGGGTAGGTAGAGAATTGAGTAGGTACGTCACAGTATCATAATAACCGAATTATTTATGTTTCGAAGTCATAATAATTGTTTGATCCAAAAATCACAAAAATAACGCATGGGGTTAGCGACGCGGTTAGCGACGCGGTTAGCGTGCGACCCGAGACGAGAGCCGAGTTACTCATTATTCTTCCTTCGTAACAATAAATTGCAACCTACTGCCTAATAAGCGTCATCTAACCTAAACTTCACACTGACACCCCCTGCGATCGTTTTGGGCCCTATAAGCCTATAGCTGAAGCATTTTCTCGGAAGGCTCGCTTCATTGTAGACTTCACTTTGTTCCATCATCAATAGTTTTCGCTGCGCATGTGATGCGGTAGGTATTAACTCTGGGCATCACTATATAGGTAGATAGGTACCTACCTGACTTACCCTTTTTTATTTCTTACGTCTTGTCACCATAATGTATAGGTTAAGTACCTACCTACATAATGGTGACAAGGAAGGTAACAAGGCTTTGTTTTCTCAATAAACCTTATTTTGAAGGAAATCTACAATTTACTATCTAATCTAAATATACAGTACAGGACACCAAAAATCGTATGTAGATCGGCGGTGGTGGTGGTGGTGGCGGCGGCGGCGGGGTGGGAGGGTGATCTGCCTGTGTGCAATTTTACGGTACCCATTTATTTTGCACTTTGCAGTTGCACGCGACGACGACGAGACAATTCGAGTCTTAAGAGCGGCAACGCCACCGCCGCTGCCGTGCGTAGGTTTTTGCACATGCTGGCAACCTCGCAGCAAAGAAATAACATTTGTGCAAGTCAGAAAAAGCGCCATCTCTCTGTATATTTTCGTACGAAGAAAGGAGTGGGCTAGATTGAGGTTTAGAAAAAATATGATTCAATTATTATTACTTCGTTTGGGAACACGTAGCGACATCTCACGTCATAGAAAGTATTTAATTATCGTGCCACGCTCGATTGTAGGAAGATTGTCAGTCTATTGTATTTCTTCGTCCATGGCAATATGGACACATATGGATGACTAAATACTACCATTATCACTTTTACACGCCTAAATTCTATATTTCGTAAGTCACTTTGTGGTAGAGGATTTCACAGTTGTTAAATAAAAAAATAGATTAAATAATTGTTTATGCAATGTCTAACAAAGTAATATCATAAAAAAATAAAGAAAATCAAAGAAACTCCCAAGGCTTACCAAAGGGGAATTCAATATGTAATGGCAACATGTTAGACAAGGAAGCATTACTATAAAAAAACGAGCCAGGTAAGGTAGCTCAGTTCTGAGCTACCTCACCTGGCTCGTTTTTCTACTTTGACATAAGACAAACAATTTTGATACTTATTTTCAGCGCATTGAGTGTAAATTTCGTGTAACTAATTTTTGAGTGCGCTGTCCAGTTTAAGTATACGTTCATGGTGTTTATATCGCACTGTCATCATCGGTCTTCAACACTTCTACCATTTCTGCCGACTGCCGGTATCTTCTTGGCTTGCGGTATGCATGTCAATCTAATGTTAGTGATTAGTAGGTTAGAGGCTAATTACAATTTTGCTTGTACAATCAACGGTCTAATATACAATCACCAAACAATTCATAAAAAAACAACATAATATCACACTGTGACCAAGTTGTCACTCTGACAATGACATTTACTTATTAACAAAATTTAGATCTTTGAATAAAAATCAGGCGGGGCAAGCGGCGCACGTCACACGCACGTGTATTGAACAAGTGCTGCAGATTGCATGCGCGGATTCACTGTCAGTTTCTTTGAGTACCTACTGGGTGACTAGTGCAGTGAAGCGTTCGGAAACATGTTGTTCGAAGCTATCGATGAAAAAAAATACATTTTTTTTTATTTAAATTATTATTTCCGAAACATTTTCAGTAGGTACTTAACCTCTAGTAACCTCAAAAAAATCCGCACGGTTTTAAAACATTGCATCCTTTGGTTGAAATACCAACCTATCAGTAAATGTGTAGCTACCGTTGGGTAAGTATGTTTAGTGAAAAATCCGTTTACTTCAAGTGGGGTGGCGGCGAGTTGGTGCCGAATTGCCATGGACAACAACATGTTTATTGTATGGCATCGCCTTCAAATTATATGAACTTACCCTCAGAGTTATTTTTAAATTTTGAGTGGTAAAGTCTGTTCCATTTTTATTTAAAAAGTTTATTTTTAGAGAGTTTGTATCGGGAACAAAAGGTTAAGCATCGCTGGGCGCGGTCAGTACTTGGATGGGTGACCGCCTCTTTTTGCACTTTATAGAAGTTTTCACAACATTTTTGTCAATATGTTTATTTGTTGATTAGTGATAACAATTTTATATCAAACATGTTATTTTTAAAAGAAAATACCTACTTTAGTTAAATACTAATTAATTGGGCTACGCCTGAGATTTGAACACACGACCTTAATTCTTGGATTCACCTTAGATGTCAAAAACATAACTAGATGGCGCTGTTAATTTTGTATAAATATAAACATTCTGCAAACAAATTGGTCTTTGGGTAACCCCTGGTGTCATTGCTATAATAACTCCTATCTAATATAAGCCTAATATGAGTCTGGTTAGTAAGGTTAGGTTTAAGTTTACGGAAAGTAAGGCAGCGTGGTATGAATTGATCTATTCCAGCATGGTGGTGGTGGCAGGGGAAATACAGACAGTCACTAAGTGCTAGTTTCATGCAATTAGCTGAAGTCTGTGTAACTTAAACCTTATATCTAATATCACATTGTAATGTAAAACTTATTTTTCTTTTACACACACCCACAATTATATTTGTGTTTTATTCAGTTAGCTTTTCTAAAATATTTGGAAAGCTTTTGGGATCTAATTCAGAAACATGCTACTCTACTACGCAATACTACGCAAAAGGACATTTTGTGATATATGTGGAAAAAAATGTGCCGCGGCAAAAGATTTACTTTTTTTATTACTAAACATGACGTTTGAACAACAGTTGCTTTATTTGCTGCCAAACGCTTTGTGCGATTGATATTATGTGACGTCACCAAAATCACTTTTTCGTTACACTAATAATGTAAGTTTTTAACTTATTGACGGTCTTGGTACGAAATATGAATGTCTTTTTATCACTTAATGCTTGAGAAGTTATGGTTAGCACCCTGAAACAATTAAACGCTCATAAAAATATCCAAATTTGATTTTAATTTAATACATAAAACTATGAAATCTCCTATTATATATATGCATCATAAATGTGAAAAGTGGTATGTTAATTCGATTTAAACAATTCATTACTAGCAATTACATTGGTTATGCCTTCATGCGTCATTTTGCAGAGATCCTTTAAAATTAAAAATACAAAATACAATCGACACGAGTCAAATTGACACGTGTTTTGTCTCTATCCCAGGCATATAGAGGCATTCTCAGGATCTAGGCTCAAATACCTAGTGAAGAGTATTCTCAGCCTGATATTAAACTGAAAAGAAGACAGCTAATGCGCGGCGCTGTGAGTAAAGCGCAGCACACGGAGCGGCAAAACGTACAAGAGTTTTTATGGGACTGTCATAGTATCGAATACAAATGATTCACGTTTCTTTGCTTCGCTGACGATATTTTCTTCGATTGAATGCTAAAGTACCTGTGCTTTAAGAACTAAACTCTGCCTTGAGGTTGGATTGATTAGTAATTCATTCAATAAAAAGTACAATTGAACTAAGTATGTACAAAGGAATCAGTCAGGTTAAGACTAAGGACCGTTACAAACTGCCTATAGGTAACCCAACTGTTCCAGACCAGTTCCATTAGGAATTGGCATAAAGTCATATTTTATGCAGTGTACCTAACCTAACATTCTATGGCTGAGGTGAAAAAAAAATGATTTTCTCATAATTTTTTATTTATTTGAAATGGTTCTTGGACTGGTTATTACAGTGGCCATAAACACCACCCTTAGCAGATAAATTGGCCGCGTTCTCACTTCAGGCTGTCCTATGACTGTATTTACGTGTAGTTGATGGGTAGAGGTGGGTCAGCAGTAGGTTTACATGGGATAAAATGATAACGATGAATTTAGAACATTGGCGCACCATTCACCTCATCCGGACAGACCTCATTTTTCGCAAGACTACTCACTCATTCATACCTTTCGAATATGGCATAAATCTTTTATATCCATTGTGTAAATGTTGAAAATATGATGAAGAGAGAAGTTATCTGTTGTTTTTATACAACTTGAAGACGGTAAGATATGAATGCAGTTAGAACAGATTTTATCAGCAACATTTCGTCATTTTTTTCAAAGTTCTTACGGCAGCCATTCTTGTTTTTTGGTAGAAAGTCTTCAAACTCATAATTTAAATTTAAGTGATGTTTTGGAAAGGAAATTCCCTAATCGGATTCGGAATCGGAGAACTCGAAACAGTGGAGTGACCCTGACAGCATCCTAGTTTTATTTAGCATGTTGTACAATTGTGTCAAATCGGTACCAATTGTAGCATCAATCTCACCAATTGTACAATTGGTCCAGCGGCGATTCGTGATGATTTTGTAGGTTAGATTTAATATTTTCATTTTTAAGGCCATTGATGGACTTGAAAAATATATCGGCTGGTGCAATCCCGCCTAAACTTCTCGATATTTTTTAAGAATAATAATGAAATATTTAAACAAAACAACACTGAATAAAACACGTTATATTTCACATCCCCCTTCGCGGTTATTGTTCTATAAGTAATTAAATTACGAAACATTTTCCACACCAACATATAGCCCCAATATTACAAAAATATCAAATAAAATCCGGAATACTAGATTTTGGATAAAAAATACAAGTTGGTCCAGACACGAAAATAAGCGTCTGTTTGTGAATAGTTACATTATGTACATATTTACCTTACATATAATAGGTAGGTAAGGAAATGAAAATGTACAAACAGATGACACAATTCACAATGAAACATGGAACAAACAAACAAATATCCTGTTTGTGCTATTATAATAAAAACTATAAAGTTAACATCACAAAATAAAGTTATAGGTAAACTTTACAATAAAACTCTTACTATAGGTCAGCCCACTGAAGCTGGCGCTACGTTTGGAGACAGAACATATGTGACCATGTGGCCTAATGGATAAGGCGTCGGACTTCGGATCCGAAGATTGCAGGTTCGAGTCCTGTCATGGTCGACGCATCGTCCTCTTCGTCTTTTTTTTTATAATATTGATTATAATGTAGTTAATTATAATATAGTTTAAGTTTTGATATACATATTATTTTGGTGATTTTTATGGAAATCATGGTTTTCATCCAATTTTCATTATTATACGTACCAATAAATGGTGATCATCAAAGTAACTCCCCGAAGACTGATACTCTGGTTTTGGTAACGGAAGGTTTTGTACTAAAGTAGAAGCTTGGACGTTTCATAGCTCACCTTGATCCTAGTGATGAACCATGTCGTGTCGCTGAAAAGAAATTAATTTAAAAAATATGAAGTGAATTGAAACAGAATATAATAACATTTGATTTTCTACATATTGAAATCGATAACAAATATTAAATCGTAATAACATTTTATATGCGCACCATAGAATAATATTCTTTGGTTAAAACTTTTAAGCTTCCAAAGTAGTATTATCTGCACAATGAAGAGACTAGGCAATTACTTTCGTTATCAAGCAGTTGGCCCCTCAGTTGTACCACGGGTCATAAAAATAACTATAAATATTACAGGACATTATTTTTTACACAGCGCCATCTGGCCCCAAACTAAGCATAGCTTGTAATATGGGAACTAGATTACGGATAGAATACTTAAATACTTTGTAAATACATACGTACTATATATATATATATATATATATATGATACAGCTATAAAAATACGAATTGACGATTAGAAGAGTTGTCAAAAAACATCAGAATACCTCATTTTGCCCGCTATCGCGAGCGACTTAATTATAATTTTTAAACTAATAGTCCTTTCATACGGGGCTTTTATTGCCCGACTACGGCAAATCGAAATGAAAGGTTACAATTAATTTATGTTTGTATAACACACATTTTGTAAAACATATATATATTTTTATGTACTTATGAGTTGCCTCATGACTTCCGAACTACTTACCATGATGAGGTATCGTTGGAAGTGTCCTAATAGTCAGCTAGTTATAGGCTATGTTACGAAACAGTAATTAAAATACTGAGCTCTCTAGACTAGAGGATATCAGGTCATAAACTTAATAAATATTTAATTAGCTGTTGCTCGCAGCTTTGCTTACACTCAATGACTAATTGGGAACAATTTCTAAATCCACACCTCAGATGTGAGAAACATTGTTGCTTTTCAAACCTACTCCAAATACATATTACATAATTATCATAATAAGTAAAAGTAAAGTTATAAACATTAAAACACAAATTAATTAAATAGAAATTATATTCAAAAAACTTTAGGCCAGCGAATTAGCATAGCTATACAGCGTGGCAATGCAGTCAGTGTCTTGGGCACGCTTCCGTCTGGTACTGGTCTGGAACAGTTGAGTTACCTATGGGCCGTTTGTAACGGTCCGTAATCTGACTGATTCCTTTGTACATAGTTAGTTTAATTGTACTTTTTATTGAATAAAGATATGATTCACTTTTTTTTAGTTTAATTATTGAATACATAATTAAACTACATTTCATATACATTTTTCACTCTTTTTGATAAACAACTTAAATGGATTACTAAAAAATGTTCGCTATAAAAACTATATTAACACTATATTTTCTAAAACATTTCGTATGCTTTTTGTATAAAATATATCTTGTCTGTGCTAATTTGTAACTGATTTCGGCAAGAATATAAGAAAACTTTAGTTTGTATTTTCATCCAGTTTCACAAAAGGAAGGTCAAAGCTGCTACTCACGTATCTCTTTTTTTTTTCGCAAGATTTAGCAAGCGGTTTATTAGACCGACTGGCTTTCCGTAGTAGCTTCGGACCCTCCCACATTACATTACTTGGAACTTCTACCCAAGCAATCTGTAAAAAACATCGTTTGCGCGATTCAGGATTTGAATTTTGATCGCTCGTTTCAGCCAAATACAAACATTTATTACAACAAGATCTATCTCGTTACTTTTAATACGACGCGAAGTTTTCATTTATGATTTACAATATTTATTTTTCAGCTTAAATGTAATGATATTCGAAAAGTTTAATTATCCGAGTTTCACGATGGTTTGCAGGAGTGTGAGCAGGATAGCAATATTGAGTAATGTTTTGAGTTCCCGCTTTTTTTGCTTAGTCGGTCAAGCGTCGAGCTGCTTTCAGGCATTGTCGGTAAGGGGTTCTCATTCTGAACATCGCGCATGTCCAAAAAATGAACATGCGCTCTGGCTCTAAGTGACAAATGAAATTAATTGCGAAAATATCAGGATTAATTATTTTACACCAAAAATGTAGTCTGTCAACATTTTTAAACCTAAAGTTAACTGTAAAATTGCAGTCATATCGATTTAAAGCGACAGTCTTCCAAACCATCTTAGGATGGAGAGGATTGTACCTGGGATAAGCATTTGTGTGATGAATATATTATGGGTGTTTTATATCATAAATATGTATTTACAGCACATACATACAACAAGTATAATGTGGATTTTGTCCGTAGGGAATCTGATTCCTATATCAGGAGCCATGCTTAGTTAAGGCCTTGATGGCGCTATTTATAATGTCCAATAATATTTTTAACTCCAAGTTAAAAGGCGTTATTTTGGAAATTATTCCCAGTTACCGGATGCATTCAAGCAAATCTAAGAGCAACAGCTAACAGTTCATTGATAAATGTTAATTTAGCCCGTTCATTTGATGCCCAACACGGCTTCATGTAAAATCAGTTTTTTGTAGTTACTAGCAGACAATCAAGGCACTTACAACGGTATCTCACTCATCAAATTATGAGAAAAAGACGTTGAGAGAACAGATTATAAATAATAATATTTGAAATATTTCTGTGTGATCTTTGTGTGCAGTAGTAGAATCAGAACATTATTGTATTCGTGCTCCAACCAGTAGGAAAATTTTGTAGGAGCAAGACTACGTATGTTCTCGTTTTTGTGTCATAATTTCCGTGATTAAATACCTAATTTAAACCAGACATAACGAGATCTTATTTCAGGGCAAACTACTAGTATTAAAATAATTGACGAATAGAATGTTTAAGTTCAGTCACAGTGTACGTAAATAATCCTCAAATGGCAGTCTAATAAAAACAAAAAATAAAAGCAAAAAGAAGGAAACACCTATAAATCGAGGCGAGGGGTGTCGAACCCGGTCCCTCTCGCTTGCCAAGCGAGCACTCTACCATCTAAGCTATGCCCCCGGTGATATTACAATAATATCCCGCCGCTACGTAGTTTTAATGTTTAGTTTTTTCAGTATTGGTGCCCAAATTATCTTTTACAAGCAAAGTTACCTGAGTTACCATTATGGAAAATTTAAAGAAGCCTATTCTCTATCAAATTAAGCCTATACTATTATTACGTACCTCCAGTTTAAAAAACCAGGATAGAGGCGGTACCTACGTTATAGTATGTCACTACCACGACAGTGCCTAGGTAGTTGTAGAAGAGTTATTCCACTTCTTCCTGACCTTCAAACCGTGTAGGTATTCTGTCCTCCAATAGTTCGAAATGGACAAAGGTGTTGAACTATCGTTTTTTTCTGTGCTACTAGCCTACATATATAGAATGGTACTTATACTTAAATTATACCTAGAACCTACAATTGAATGGTTTGCATCATCAGAATCTACACTAAGTCATCGACTTGTGTTGCAGATACTGTTTGCCTTCTAGGAGCACATTTAAGTAGCCAAAATTAATTAAAAGTAAAAACTATATTATTTATGAACATATTTTGGTGTATTGTCTTCTGTAAATAATTTTGAATAAATTAATTAAATGTGACAAAATAGAACCATTAAAATTTATATTAAAAAATAAACCAAAAAAAAATAATAAATTAATTCATATATAAAATTTAGTTTTCATATTAAATTTACACTACAATTTAATATAATAAAAATAAATAATTAGAATATAATTAAATGTAAATAATAAATAAATAAATAGGGTTTGAATGGAAATTATATTATTCATTCTGCATCGTTTCGTTAAGCTTTTTTTAAAAATAAATGTATTACTAAACATACAAACTTTTTGCGGATTCAACATGCTGCGAATTCAACTTTTTGCAAACTCAACATTTTAGGCATTTAACTTTCTGATCCTAAATTGCAGCAATGCAATTATACAGTGATGACCGAATGCTTTTCAATGACATATTAATAAAATGCATTGTGCAATGTGAATGCATGCAGTGAAGCCAGCCAACTAGATTTAATTTACTTCAAACTAACGATTGTACGTCCCAAACATGGCTTCGTATGGAGTACTGTCTCACGTATCCTATGTCCTAGAATGTATCTATTCTATCAGATTGCCCGACGATCTTGAAGCAATATTAATAATGTACAGACAATGTTTTAAATCATGAAGTTTAGATAATAATAAATCACTTTGCCCGATGGAGCTAGTCATTATTTAAAATGTCCGGGCATTAAAAATAATGCCCGCATTAATCACTTGGTCCATAACATATATATTAACTGAAATCATAATGAAATAAACATAAGAAGCAATGAAAAATCCGACCAATAGCTACAAACACTTGACTTAAAACTTCAAAAATGGCTCTCTATGTATGGACATTATGGTATAAAATGAAAATATTAGTACACACAATTCATTTAAAAAAGTCGTTTCATAAAGTAAATATCACTTCATCTCATCTCAAGTACTCAAATGAGTGTGTAGCGCGGATGTAAAAAGGACTTAAAATTATTTATGTATTCACATAAATCCTTTTCAGTCATCCCAAAGGAGAGAGCAAGGCAACTAACCAATCAATCATACGACTAATCAAATTGTAACAAAGTAATTACGTTTTCAAAACGATAATTACGTTTCAAAAAGTAAAATGTAAACCGATTTCAATGAAGAATATGATACAATTTACCTGGATGACGTATTTTTCCCAATTATTTGAATGACAGATGGCCGGACAGACAGACAGACGCGTGATCCTATATGGGGTCCGTTTTTTCCTTACTTTTGAAGTTATACACTCAAATATCTTCAAGAATGCCTATAATATTTGAAAATTTTCCTCAATTTTTCAAGGATCAGATCCTGACCTGATAACAATGGGAATACCTGTGAAGACGATATACCACCCTTTCAAACAAATAAGAATTTTCTTTGAATCGTCTTTGAGTAATCGGGGAACATTCACAAAAGAAAAACGACGAATTGAGAACCTCCTCCATTGTTAATTTGAAGTCGGTCAATGAAATCATGAATCGAATAACTCGCTTCTGCACAAATAAATACTTTCTACTAAACTTACGAAATACTACGAAATGCTACAAAAAACTACGAAAATCTACAAAATGCTACGAAAAACTATGAAATCTAAAAAAATGCTACGAAATGCTACGAAATCTTCACGAACACAACCCCTGTAGTTTAGGTAACTATAATAGATACTTCCTAGACACAAATTACGTATTCCATGTGAATTATTTGTAAAACAGTGGTATAAATATAAATTTCCTCAAAACATGACTTTCCACGAAGTAATCCAAAGACCATCCTCAATCGACTTTTATTCCTTTTGACGTATCTCGTTTCATCGAACAACTTTTCAAACTGATATTATTTTTCAAGAAGTATCTAGAATAGTAGAATATTTATAAACAATTTGTAAAATAATTTGCTATTTTTGACCACACTTTGCTTAATTTGATTGCGTAAATATATACTTACTGACATCCATATTTATAAATGCCCATTATTTTATTTGGGGTGCGAGTACGACTCCTAGTACTAATCAGTGGGAAACCCTCGAAGTGGAATAAGTCGATAATTTGTATGACAAAAACACTGTTTTTTAAAACACCAACTCTCATCCAATTTCCAGTTTTGATGAGGCCAATGGAGGTGAACTTCACCCGGAAAACTGAGGAACTGGCTATCATACCTTATAAATGCGGGAACACAACAATGAAGAATTACTGTTAAACAGTAAACTGACACAGGAGTACGCAGAGTCCATACTTCTGTAACGGTTTCGTCACACGTGTCTTGCAGATATTATTTGGGTAGCACGTAGATGTATGATAAGTTATAAATATATGATAGTTTATAATTAAAAGCTGTTAAGAAATCAAATAGAAATCACAGCTAGTAACATTGTTACAAGATGAACTCCTGAATCAAATAACTCGCTTCTGAAACATGTAACTTGTTTCGAACTGCTACGAAATGCTACGAACTGCTATGAAATGCTACGAATAGCTACGAGTGCTTCGTAGCTACGAGCTACGAAGTATCGTATCACAGCTCTGACTAATAAATGATTAATTATTAGCCATAATAATTGCATTTGTTCTTCCAAACACCGATACTGCGATCACCAACCGATACCTCGTATTTCTGAAACGTCCACTCCGATTTCAATGCGGTTTTTATAGTAAGCTGACTCATGCGGAATAGTTCTTACCTATGTTTGGAGGTATTCGGTGCAGCCATTTCCTGGTAATGATGTTATTCATCAGCTCTGAACCCCTGTTGTAGCGCATAATTATTTCACTATCTACATTAGTAAAAAAATTATACGGCGCTAGAAATAACAAATTTCCTCATAGAAAAATAATCAAAAACACCAATGCTAGTGATCACCGAGTGAGGATCCGAACCCTCGTCTCCAGAGCTTCACTGGTGAAGTCTGGTGACTTAACCACTGGGCTAACCCGGCTAAGGCTAAGGTTCAGGTTCAGCATTTTTATTCGCAAAAACCTCTGTAAAAAAAAAACTATCATAAATCTCGGTGTCCCGCTCATGTATTTGTGAGCTTGAAAGTGTAATAGTGACGATAGACAAAAAAATAATACAAATTAGTGACAAATTAAAAAAATACGATCATCTGTAACTCCTTGGTTCAGTCCGTTCAAGAACCAAAACAGGAAATCATACCATTGAATATCACATAGATTTTGTGAACTGTGTTTCAAAACTATAAAAATACATGCATCTCTTTTTTATTGTAAAATAATATTTTTTTTTAGACAGGGAAGGGCTTGGCTTTCATCTCAATTGGTTACAAATCGAGATAAGGCTGAAGAGGGAGGCGCACTTCACCCGGAATCCTCAACAAACTGAGGAACTGGCTATCTTACTTCCTAATGCCGGAACATAACAATGTTTTAAGTATTATTGTTATGGCAACAGAATAAGGTGAGAAGGTGGTAGCTAGCCAGGCGGACTTAAACAAAATCCTACCACCATTGAAACCAAGCCCAATATTGCTCTCCCTGGGGATCGAACCAGAGATCTAATCTGAATATCTAAATCGTGTAGTTCAAATTTAGTTCTAAAACAGTACCTTTTTGTGTTATTGCTTCACAATTCGTACATTAATATTTTCATTTTTATCCCTTATTTTTCTTTCAAATGTACATCTATAGATTCTCTGGATTTATATTATTACGATAAGCTTATTATTTTTTCTTCAAATATAATATTTAGCTGAAATCAATAGACCTTAGACTTTCAAAGATTGTTAATATTATTTCAGGTTGTCAATTATGACAGATGTCATCTATATTTTTTATGTCAAAAAAAGCTCATAGACGTAAGTTCCCTTTATATTTTTTATGCTATCTCAGTCTAACACATACATTTTTATATGAACTTGTATTAGAACCTTAGCGATTATCTTTGACCATGTATAATATTTGAATTATTCAAATTTAGAATCCTAGCGTTCCACCAAAGTCTTCTTGCGAAAGCTGGTGGCTGAGGAAAGTCAATTCATATCTAACATCAAAACGGAGCAGAGATAAGTACACCTATTAGCTACTAATCGGAGAACTCCTAATTAAATACAAGACCATTCCCGGGTAAAGTGGCCCGGGAAAGTTGCTAGTCTTCAATATATTTGTCTGGCTGTCTTTAAAAAACTGCTGTACGGGATACTGAAGACCTTCATACTGGCTGGGTACTGAAGACCCTCATACTGGCTGGACATTGAAGACCCTCATACTGGCTGGACGTTGAAGACTCCGATTGCGTTGAACTTGTGGACTTTCTTTTCTCTTATATACTTTTATTTTCTTTTACTTTAATAATTCTTATCTTTTACCTATCTCTTTAACACCTCTAGTAGGATAGGTCCTTTAGTATTTCTTATTATTGTTCCTCACTGTTTCTCTCTTATGAAACCAGTAACGTTACTAAACATAATTATAATCCTAGAAATAAGAATAAACTCGCTGTTCCCACAACTAGGCTCCATAAGGTTAATAAATCGTTTATAGGACAAACTGTACGCTTTTATAATAAATTGCCAAGTGATGTGCTAAGCTTGTCAAATAATAAATTCAAAAATTGTGTAAAACAAAAGCTATCCAGGAAAGCTTAGTATAAAATTTCAGATTACCTAGAAGATAAGAAAGCCTGGCATTAAAAAATTAATTTGCTCCACTGAATAAATTGTTATTAGTATTAGATAATTTTAAACTATTGTAGTGGATCATGAAAAAAAAAAACTAGCCCGAGGTTCTTGCCTTTTACCTTGTGTGCTGGTCGCGATTCCGAACAGGCGGTAGATTTGACGTTTCAAAGTGATTCTAAAAAATCTTACTGAATAAATATATTTGTCTTTGACTTTGTTCGGTTTATGTCTTTGGAGATTACACGTCTCAACTAAAACTACGCATTTTAATTCATACCAAGATGTACTGCGTAACGGGGTTTTCATTATCTAACTACGGCAACCCATCGAAATGGAGGTTTACAATGTTTGTATGTTTGTATGTTTGTATTATACATATTTTGTAAAACATCCCTACATTTTATGAACCTATCTATGAGTTGCCGTATAACTTTTAAACCACTTATGATAATGAGGTATCGTTGGAAGAGTCCTAATAGTCCGCTAGTTGTAGGCTATGTTAAGACACATTTATTAAATATTTGAGCCCTCTAGATTAAAGGATATAAGGTCACGATCTAAATAAATATTTTATTAGCTTTTGCACGAAGTTTTGCTAACATACACCCGATAACGAATTGGGAACAATTTCTTTCCCTGCCTCAGATGTGAGAAAGATTGTTGCTCTTTAAATCTTTGCCAAATACTTATATTACTATGATAAGTAAAAGTAAAGCTATAAAGACTAAAACCCAAATTAAATAATAGATATTTTATAATACTGTAACACGACAACTAAAAACTGAAAAATCACGCTTTAAAAAGTATAAAACAAGAAAATATACTCATATGAAATAAGAAACTATTCTATATTTATCGTCAATAAAATTCTTCATTTGCACAGATAGAGAAGCAATATCATTCGATTAATTAAGCCCTGTTTCTGAAAAATTAATGCTTTTTTAAATGATTTTCTCAATATTCAATTAAGGAAATTATTTCTGGGAATAGAATCGGCCATTTGTTTTATGTTAACAAAACACATACTAAACATAAATAAAATACCTATTGCACCTATGTGCAATAAGCATAGGCTATATACTACTATATAGTAAATAGACAAATACTGAATATTCTCAGCCACTGTTCTCTTTTACTAGCGACATCTAGTCCCGGTGAAGAAAGACTGCGCCGTCGCTACATACATAGATATACCCACACACGCTCCACTCTTGCCTCTTTTCATGCTCCTCATAAAATCGATACTAGGTGTAGAGCATACAAACACAGCAGAAACTGCGGAACGCGCATATCTCAACTTTATGACGAAGGAATAACGACACGGGAATTGAAATCGGGCGTCTATTTTTAAACTGGTACAAAACTAAGCATACCTCACAGCTAAGTTTGTAGTTGCTCCGCCTTCTGCGCTGTAGGTTGTGGGTTCAATTCCCATCCAGGACAATCATTTGTGTGATGAATATTGAGGTTTTTTGGTATTTAAGTGAATGAAAAAAAAGGATCTAAGGATTATATCCGTTATCTAGTTCCCATATTATATACATACAAGCTTAGTTTGTGCTTAGTTTGGCTAGCTAGATAGCGCTGTATAAAATAAATGCCTCAATAAAAAAAAAGATAATCTTGGTAATTGCCGACATCATTTAAAATTTCAAAAACATATCATTGAAAAATCAATTATTTATTTAGAGTAAATAATGACAATAAATAAATAAGTCTTGAGCCAAATTTAGACTAATAATCAGAAGATACCTTCATTACCTACCTAAAGCGTGAGTAGGATTAAGATGATACATTCATCTTCATCCTACTCGCGCATAAGGTACTAACGGAAAAGCTCAACCCAAGCCCCTTATTATATAAAAAAAGTTTAGTGTGCATTTTGAATAAAATAAATCTTGTCTTTGCTATATTGTAACTGATTTCGGAAAGAATATTCGAAAACTTTCGTTATTAAATTTATCCAAAAAGGAAGATCAAAGCTGCTACTCACGTATCTCTTTTTTTTTTCGCAAGATTTAGCAAGCGGTTTATTAGACCGACTGGCTTTCCGAAGTAGCTTCGGACCCTCCCACATTACATTATTTGGAACTTCTACCCAAGCAATCTGTAAAAAACATCGTTTGCGCGATTCAGGATTTGAATTTTGATCGCTCGTTTCATCCAAATACAAACATTTATTACAACAAGATCTATCTCGTTACTTTTAATACCACGCGAAGTTTTCATTTATGATTTATTATATCTATTTTTCAGCTTATGTGTTATTATATTCGAAATTTTTTATTATCCGAGTTTCACGATGGTTTGCAGGAGTGTGAGCAGGATAGCAATATTGAGTGCTGTTTTGAGTTCCCGCTATTTTTATCTAAGTAGGTCATGCATTTAGCAGCTTAGATATGATTGTGTAACGCCAGTATAAATCAAATCAAAGCACCATGACCTGACAACCCGCATGACCGACATTATTGTGAACATTTTTATTGTTAAGACTTGATTGTTTGTTTGTGGTTTTTGGCTCCTTTCAGGCATTTTCGTTAAGGGGTTCTCATTCTGAACATTGCGCAAGTCTAAAACATGAACATGCGCTCTGGCTCTAAGTGACAAATTAAAATATTTTTATAAAACTAAAGTTAACAGTACAAATTGCGGTCACATCGCTTTAAAGCGACAGTCTTCCAGACCATCTTAGGATGGAGAGGATTGTACCTGAGATAAGCATAATGTGTGATGAACATAAATGGGTGTTTTATATGATTAATACGTATTTACTACACATACAACAAGTATAATGTGGATTTTATCCTAGGAATCTGATTCCCATATTAGGAGTCATGCTTAGTTCAGGCATTGATGGCGCTGTTTAAAATGTCAAGTTATAATTTCAACTCGATGGCGTGTTTATGGAAATTATTCCCAGTTATCGAGGACATTAAAGCAAAGCTGGGATCAACAGCTAACAGTGTATAAATAAATGCTAATTTAGCCAGTTTTCTTTAGTTTGTGATTTTACGTCCTCTAGAGGGCGCCATATTCAGTTTAATGTGACGTCAACCTATAACTAGCTGACAATCAAGGCGCTTCCAACGATATCTCACTCATCAAATTATGATAAAAAGACGTTGAGGGAACAGATGAACATATTTTCATACCTGTCAAAATCATAACCCTCCTCTTTTCCCCATCTCGTTTTTGCTTTGCTCGTGTTGGGTAAAAAATTACACAATTTTCCAAAGTTCGCTTAAAACAAATATTTTAAAAACAAACCTCCATAAGACTGATATTAATACATGCACGCCTTTTGTGTATTTCACAATTTTTTAGAAGTACTTTTAGTCTTGTTGATAAACAAAAGAAGTTTGCAATAATTTGAAAAACATATTTTTCTAGTTTTTTTTATGTTCTGGAGTATGCTACTTTAATTAAAATTTTTTTTAGCCGGAATTACTAAATTATAGCAATTTATTTTGGCTATTTATATATGAGAACTGTTCAGTTTTTATATTCCAGTTAAACAAAAGGAAAAACGAAGCAGCTTCATGCGATTCTCTATTTTTATTTTATTTTTAATTTGCAATAACAGGCAGACGGCGAATTAAACCCGCTCTCCACTACATCGGTTTTTGTTGTTGCTTCGGACCCTCATAAAGTAAATTATTTTGTTTTATTTTATTATTTTTGGAAAACTAACAGCTCATAAAACTATACAAATTAATACATGTTTATTGTTATTATTATTTTATTGGATCTAAAACCCTTTTTGTTACAGTTTGGCATAAGCGACCTCTTTCGGAGTGTGTTACAAGCAAGATGGCAGTTTTAGGACAAAACCGCGGTGTGAACCCGCAATCCGACTGGATGCAAAAAGTCGGCATCGCTTATAAAAAGGGAGGCTGGTATTTTCATGAACTAGTGCTTCTCAACAAGTCTCGTAATTTAAACGTGCGAGGGCGCTTTGGTTTTAGCTAAGGTTTCAGATTTCATTTGATTGACCATATAGTGCAACTATAGCAATTGGCAAGACATTTGTGAGATTAAAAATACATAATACCTAAAGATTAAATATATAAACTTAGATCTCTCCTGCCTACCCCACAGAAAAACGGAGTGAGATTTAACATCACTGACATTAACAATTACCTATCTAATGCCAAGTTTCTAGTTCGTGGAGGCAGCAGCGCGGTAAAGACTACAAATACTTCTCTAGCAGAGGTATGTAGTAGCTCCTAGTCTGGCAGAATGACCAAATTGGTCATCACTCAAAAGTGCGTGTCTGGTACAATGACCAAACCACTTAGCATTCAACCTTTATCAAAAAAGTCGGGATATCGTTCGCTAACGTGCGCAAAATCATCGAAATAGCGTAGAAAAAATATAGTAGCAGCTGGAATAATGCCAAGTGGTATGCCTTTAGAATAGGTCTGTGCAAATCTAGAGGTGGTTTAAAAACTCTGCCTCACACGGTTGTCATAGAAAACCAACACTGCAATAACTGAGTCGTTTGCTACGGTTTGCCCATGTTCTGTAGTAATACTTTTTGAGTGATGATGATGATGTTTAAAACTTCCTAAAACGATGCCAGGACATCAGTCTACATATATGTATATACCTATAGACTTCTATCAAAATTAGTACATGTATACGCGCAATAGCAACCTCCTACACGTTTACATGCAAGGAATCATAAGTATAAGTTTCCAAAATAGTAACTTTAGGGCACCCAGAAAATAGTTGTATCCATGCAGTATCACTTGCACATTAAATCTAAATGCCAAGAAATCTGCATTGATCTATCTTGTTTGTCCTCTAAAAAGACGTACCTACGTAGTTTGTTTTTCACCACTAACATCGTTAATTACAAACGCAAGCTTTGGTCAGTTTATTTAATCAAATAATAAAAGGTTTCTAGTTAATATGGGTCCCTCTGATCTTATCTTAGAACCTACCTACCTAACACCGACACGTTGATCACCGACTCACCTACCAAGCATAGTGGCAATGCCCATTCTCCCATTACTCTGTTTTTATAATATATAAAACTAACTACTAATAAATAGACTCACTTTTCCCCTTCGAGGATTCACCTTTAATCACTTCTTAGAGCATGGATCTTGTAAGGATCACCTATATATACCAACTTTGCAATTACCAAATCATGCAGTGGCACTTTTTCGGGCTATGATTATGCCACGAATTCCGGAAAAAACGGCACCAGAAAACCAATTGCTGATACTATTTCTAGTAGACCTACGGTACCTACGTTTACGTATCGTAGTGGCAATGATTGTCACACCGTAAATGTCGTAATAAGTGACCAGGAGATGAGGAGTAGTATATATCTAGGAAATTAACGATATCAGCACGAGTACGACCTGCTTGCCCAGTATGGTGATTATGACAAACTTTTTTTTTAATTATTGCACGAATAGGAAAAGTCTTGGGCCTTTAACTCACTAGGTAACATGTTGAGATAAGGCCGAAGTGGAGGCGTACTTCACGCGGAATCCTCAACAAACTGAGGAAATGGCTATCTTACCTCTGAATGCCGGATCACAACAATGTTTTTAAGAATCGTTATTATGGCAACAGAATTAGGTAAGATGGTGGTAGCTAGCCAGGCGGACTTAAAGAAAATCCTACCACCAATCAAAAGTTTAGTAACAAAGGATCAATAAGTAAAAGAATAAATTGAAAAGTTACATCTTGCAGTTATTATTTATTTACACTTCGGTACTCGGCTATCACACTAAAAACACATTGATCTGAATCTTTGCACATATGTTGCTCTAGACATAGGCTACTTTTAATCTTATGAATCAGAACCCGTAGGATGGAAATTGGACAATAAACCGGTGGTTTTAACGAATCCTTAAATAGAGACGTGCTAAGCAAGCGTTGTGTAGGACTACCTCCGGATAAATAAACCAATCACCTCCGTACAGTGGCGGGCAGAGTGGGTTAAGAAAGGTTGAAGAGCGGGTTCAGTGGCGCACCTTGGACGTACGTCTAGCCAATACTGGATGCTTGTGTGATTTGCAGTCCAATTACTGCCATAGGTTGATTATGATAATCACGATGGTGTTCTGGACCACGAAAAATCTATAGGCTACTTCTTTTTCAAGAACAACGCGGAAAAAGCCACGAACCGTAGTTGATCAGTTCTTTTATCAGTCTATCTTCAGTTTATCAGTTTTTCTTAGTAGACATTACCCCATTCTAGACTCGCTAAGCACGTCCCGGTAGGTATCTTTATAGTTAAGGACCTTTCCTTTCTGACCGCTAAGTGTCTCTAATTGCTGGCAAAAATAGGAATAGTGGTTGGCAAAGCCATTGATATAAAAGTTAGATAATTTCACTCTACGTCGGTACATTTTTTGATTTTTACTTTGTACTTGCTATATGCTTTGGTTTCTTTTGTTCTTGTCTACGTATGCTCTGTAGTTGCCTGCAATATAGTGTATCTTATAGGTACACGTACACTAGGAACTGATTAATTTATTTAAAACTTGCTTCAAGGAGTAATGAACAACGCATCTAACTAACATTTCAGAGGACTCCAGGTTCGAATCATGGCTGGGTCATTCCTTCTACAAGCCTTTTGTTATGTCCGGATGATGCCAAAAAAGTATTTTATATTGAATAACAGCTACTTGCAAACCGTGGACACGATCCGATCATTTGTTTGGACGTGCCACTGTAGGTGATCCTTATAAGATCATCGATCTGAGAAGTGATTAAAGGGGCAAAGGTCAGTTACTGTTTTTATCTAGCTGTATTTTTATATGTGACCATTGTTTTGCACCCACCAAGAAGAAACATTTTCTGTAGATACTCTTCATAAAAAACGATAAATCTGAGACAGAAATATACCAACTTTACGAATCATGCCAATAATTCGAAGCCATGTCAAATGAACACATTAAAAGGAGTGTTAATGACATACTTTTTGTGATATTATCTCCGAGATTGGCCTGTGAGAGATTAATCGATCGAGTTTTGGTGTAAAATAATGAATCCTGACATTTCCACTATTATTTTCATTTGTCATTAGAGCGCATGTTTTGGACATGTGCGATGTTCAGAATGAGAAGTCTTTACCGACAATGCCTGAAAGGGGCCAAAAACCACAAACTAACAATTCAAGTTTTTGCATTAAAAATGTTAACAATGCGTGATATGGTGCTTTGATTTGATATCGTATAATGGTTTTTAAGAAATTAAATCAAAGCCCGACTCATAACCGACTTAGTAAAAATAAGCGGGAACTCAATACAGTACTCAATTTTGCTATCTCGTTCACACTCCTGAAAACATTTCCGAAACTCAGATTAATTAAAACTACGAATATCTTTGAAAATAAATTAAGTGAATAATTTATTTTATTTAATCCGGGTTTTCAAAAATATTGCGGGGCTTTTGATTGAGGCGACACGTGACCCAAGGGCTGGCTCTTATATAGGCCAGCAAATTAGCATAGCTATTCAGCGTGGCAATGCAGCCAGTGTCTTGGGCACGCTTCCGTCTGGTACTGGTCTGGAACAGTTGAGTTACCTATAGGCCGTTTGTAACGGTCCTTAGGTAATCTGACTGATTCCTTTGTACTTAGTTAGTTTAATTTATTGAATAAATGTAGTGAATAATTTATGAAAATTTGTAAATAATGTGTGTATTTGGCTGAAACGATTGATTGTGATATCCTTTTGTTATTTTGTATTATTTCCGAAATCAGTTACAATATGACACAGACATCATGACATTTTATTAAAAAAACACACAACAAACGATAGCATATTGTTTTTATTGCAAATATATTTTATCAAAATATACTATATATGTAAACATTAAATATTATAACGAAAAAAAAGAATAAATACTTAGAAAATAATTAAACTCAAAACTAAGTGTGTATGTATGATCTTTATTATAAAGCATTAAGGTACGTGTCCGACCAACACTTAGCCAGGTTTGAGTAGGTATTCACATATGTAAATACCTACCCAAACTTGGCCAAGTGTACATATATAATATTGTTATGTATCGCAATCAAAAGATTATTTTATCACTGATATTATTATTATATAAGTTCGACTTTCACGATAAACAAAAAGTAGGTAATTGTTTTAAGAATCTGTTTGATTGTAACTATAACCTTTGTGTAGCTAACAGACTGACTGACTGACCATCAACGCACAACCGAAACCAGAAGTAATAAATAAATAAATATTACAGGACATCAATTTCACACAACGCTATCTAGCCCCAAACTAAGCAAAGCTTGTAATATTGGAACTAGATTACGGATAGAAATACATAAATGCTTTTTTTTTGTAAATACATACATACTATATGATACAACACCCAAACACAAAACAAACATCTATATTCATCACACAAATGTTTGTCCTGGGTGGGAATCGAACCCACAGCCTTCAGCACAGAAGGCAGAGTTACTACCACCTGAGCTATGAGGCGTGTTCCTAGAGACGTGACTAGTGATTGAGTAACTTGCCTTCGTGAACCTTGAATATAGTAGTCTCGAACAGCTTACATATTTGAGCCTTCTAGGGTTGAGATTTTTTAATAAATTATGGATTAGCTCTTGATGATCACTACGAGCCTAGCTCGTAGTTTCAGGCCAGAGCAATGATGAGAGGTTTGTATTAGCGTAGTAGTAGGAGCGTATGTACCTCAAATTTAACTTTGTGTCAGAAAGGGTGTGTGTTCGCTGGAATGTGTGTTTCCTGCATTCATTTAAAAACTAAAAATAAACCAGACTTCAATGAAAAATATGATACAATTTCGTTTACCTGGATGACGTATTATTTCCAGTTTTTTGATTTGAAAACCAAACGTCGTCCTGCTTTATGAGCTGATAGTAAGCATGCTGAACTGGTTTTGATGAAATTTCTATGGGACCAATTGAAAAATACATAATTATAGAATATCATCATTCACTCATTCATTAAACTCTCGTTTAGAGGTAACCATATATGAAGTTTAAACTCACAAATGTAGAGAACATTTTCTATGATACTTTAAATACCACAACTTACAATACAAATTCCTGTAATATATAGGTAAATGACTATTTCCTGTATTTTTTTATGATACACGTCCGTGTTTGGGTCACCGGCTTTCATATCGGTCCAGTAGTTTCAAAGTACATTGGCTGTGACAGATGGACGGACAGAGAGACATACAAACATGCGTGATCCTTTATGGGTTGCGTTTTTTTCTTACTTTTGAGGTAATATCCCCTTAAAAATACCCAAGTGTTGCTGAGCCCTAACTTTTTACCAACAACCTGCTATAATTGCAAATATTTTGATATAAATATTGTATTTGTGGTGTTAATAGATGCCTTTTTTTGTAATTGAAGATTTCCCTCGATTTCTCCATTATCGCAACATCGGATCCTGACCTGACGTATCGACATGGGTCCAATTTTCCCTTACTTTTGAGATAATACCCACATCGCTTCAAGTGCACCAATAATATCAGAAAAGTTCCCTCAGTTTCACCAGGATCCCATAAACAAATTCTGACCTGAAGACAATGGGACCACCTCGGAAGGTTGTCTCTTTTAAATAAAATATAATTTTCCAAATCGGTCCAGGCGTCTTCGAGTAATTGGGGAACATAAAAAAATAAAAAAAGAGAGACGTATCGAGATCCTTCTTTTATGTAAGTGGTTTAAAAAAGAACAACTACATCCCGAACCTATTTTTAACGGCATTCTCTCCATTTCATTGATAGTTTGGCATTAAACTTTCATTAAACTTGAACTTTGATTTCATTATCAAATTCAAGGCCAAATTCGCTGCAGTAAAAATACATTAGTAAACTCGCAGTTGACTCGACAACGTAAGATTGATCTATGCCGTCAGATCCTCCAGAAGGGAAAAACATAACAAATAACTCGCAGTTTGTGTGCAAAGTAGAGTATTAACCTATAATTGGGTGGCACAAAAATAGTATCTAATGTATAAAAACAGAAGACTTGAGTGACTGACTGACTGATTGAACTAGATTCAACGCACAGCCTAAACCGCTGGACGCATAGACTTGAAATTTGGAGGGATTGTTCTAGTGTGTAGCCGATAAGATAGGAATTTTGAAAATTCGCGGAATATGAGGTTCTAAGTTCGGACTGAATCGTTAGAATATCTCTGGAACCACACATGTTAGGCACTAGAAAATTAGTATATAGTTTATTATATTAGCAATTTCAGAATTTTAGGGGTAGGGGTTCCAATGTTTAACGAATGACCCATTAAAGATCTTTATTTCTTGAACTGTGGTGGAAATTTTCCAACCTGATGAATAATAATAAAAAATAGGGAGAATTCCAGAAACGTTTTTATGAATTGTTGTTTCCTACCAATATCAAACTTGGTGTGATATAGTACTCACTTTAAGGTAAACAAACAAATAAATAATAACAGCTGGCTGAATAGGTATAAGACCGCCCATTGTAGTTTTTATTTTTTTGAGTAATCCAGTTTTCTTTATAATGAGTGCAAAAACCTTGAGATTCGCCAGCCTAAGCAGTATCTAGGACAAGTTCAAACATGCACCTTTAAAATCAACTAAAGGGTATAGTGGCGTGTATCACATGTCAGGCAAGTATCATCGATCTTTTACAACCGTAGGGTTCGCTCCCTTTTCCTTCTCTTGGTCAAGTTCAAACGTTCACCCTTCGTATCACCCTTATCACATGGAATTAATTTTGACGCCAATGGAATCATTTGACATTGAAACATTACACATACATTTTTGTAGCTACCAGAAAAGTTTACCTGATATACATTTTTTTATGACTAGGAAGCGCCTGGTTACAAGTTAAGATAAGAGGTTACTGATGGACCCTGCACTTTAGCTGGCCTGACAAACAATTTGTAGAAAGACGTGCAATAATACAAATTAATACGCTTAATAAGTATATTAATAATATATATATATATATATATATATATATATATATATATCAAAATCTCAGACCTCAGACTATAGATAGCTATGATACCTGGTGATTCGTTTTTCTCAGAACGTTTCTTAGTTAGTGATACCTATGAATACGTATATAAGCTAACTAAGTATTCAGTTCAAGAAAGAGTCTCTCCTTTTGCGGCGGCGGCGTAGGTGCGATCTGTTTACACTTTTACTGTTCACTTACAGTTTAAAAATATGCTATAGACGTATCGACCGCCAACTGGCGAGGGGAGGGTCAGAACACTCTATATGGAATGACGCAGTTAATATTTAAGAAACATAAAAATTCTAGATGTTATCGATTGGATTACGTAACCCACTCCTTGTTCTTATCAAACTGTTCAGTTTATGTGCAAGTCTCAGCGGAAAGCCTCGTCTAGGTTGCGATTTCAAACTAAAAATACTGAAAAGTCTGAGACCGAAAGTTTCTGAACCTTTGTCAACGAGTGTAGACAATTACCTTGATAGCCCCAGCAGCAGATCTCATAAACCAGAGCTTTATCCCCAACGCCTGATGGACAAGCTCGGGGAGAGTGTCGAACAAGACCTTCCACAGATGTCAGATGGAGAGACAGAACTCCTGCCTCCAAAACCTCCGAACACTGATCAAGAACAGTGTACCGGGCAGTTCAGTCCACTGCGCCTGAACTATATGCTCAGACAGAGATTGGAACAACTGAAGATCGACATGGCATCACCTGTAGGAGATGCTGCAGCGATGATGAATAAACAAAAACCCATTTGTTTAGGCACCGCCTCAAAGCCCGATGAAGACATGGCAGTAGCTGGTGCAGTGAACCAGCTATCAACATCGAAGTCCTCCAACCCCATGCAAGGTCTCATGGGTAAGGACATTGAAAAAATATTCCAAGGCAATGAGTCAGCTACATTACTTTTGAATTTTCCTGAAGCGAGCGAATCTGTTGATAATAATGGCAACTGCCAGCCATCCGACAACTGGCCGACGCTCAACGTGACGAGAGGACTAATGAAATTTCATAACTCTGGACGCGTTATTATTTCGTTCGGTGAAAATAATTTCGTGATGTCTTCGGCTCTGAAACCAGGTTACCGCCAGGAGGTGGTGAGCGTTGGAAGAGATGAGGAGACACAAATCAGATACATGTCTTCTCTGGGCATGGTGGAGTATTATGTTAATGTTTCGCCAGTAAGTCATGAATGCTTGAAGAAATATGAAAATGAAGAGAGCCAGCACCAGAATACGGAGTGATCAACCAACCAATTGTACCTACATAGCGATCAAAATTAATGTAGCTTAGGACAGGTGTATAGTGCGTAGTTACTTAAACATTAGTTGTTTCAAGTTTTTTGATTTTACGACTTTGTCAAAATAATTCCGTCCACTTATTAGAGACATTGTGTTTTCATAGATCTGTTAAGCCTTAAACACACTAAAAATAATAATACTTACCCACACCCACTACTTGAAAAGTACTTCATTGATGTCATAACTAAAGGTCTTGATTTACACCCACTACATGTGTTTTAATTAAAAGGTACACTATCGATGTCGTGACTATAGGTTTTGATGTACTTCTTGTGTTTTAATTTAAAAGTACACTATAGTTATCGTGACTATAGGTCTTGATGTACACACACTACTTGTGTTTTAATTAAAAAGTACACTATTGGTGACGTAATTTACGGTATTGATGTGACAGGAAATCGTTAGATTTCTGCCGCATTCTCTAAAACATCTATGGCCCAGGGGCAGAGCTTGCCAATAGCAGCCATTTCGCCATTAGCTTTTAAATGATTATTGCAATCATTTCAATGTCATGCATATGCAGAGATTACACTGATACTCATCATTCGGTATAAGGATTTTTTGTAAACGGTGGTAGCTTTGTGAAATAGGAGTGTTATGTGAGGTAATACGTGAGTAATTTTTTTGAGACGTAGCAAAGGATTATCATCGGATCTTGCAAGAAAACGATAAAGATAAAGAGAGGGTATTCGGAATCTTTTTAAAACAGGACTTTTTAATTTTTTTGTTACTCACTCAATAGGGTTGCCAAGCCAAGAGTGTCGATAAAATCCAAGAGTTTCTTTTGATATATTATTCTAGGGGTTCGAATGCGCATATCCCATATCAACAGCACATTATTGTCCAACACAATGTGAAACGTCCTCCAAAACTGTTAAGGTTTGGCCGTAATCTCCAGGCTTGGCAAACAGATAAAATTTTGTTTACACAGAAAAAAGCTGCTGCCTTTTTGGTGAAGACTGAAGTTGACGTAACGATATCCGTGGGCTGTAGGGGAAGATTAGTAGTCATGGTTTCAACATGACTTACTAAGGCAACAGTTTTAAAAGCACTTTACAAAAAGACATTAATCTTTTTCATGTTAGTATGGGGTGACTTATTCACTTATTGTATTCTGCCCACCCACTATGACGTGCGGTCGGTTGAATCGCGTGTGTTCGCTTCGCGTTTGCGCTTCGCCCCAATTGGTGGCGTCTTTTTACCTAACTGCCTGGGGTATGATATATGTTTAAAAAAAGTTTTTTTTAATTTTACGACGAAGAAGTGCTTGGCTTTTACTTTTTTTTTTTTTTTTTTCACCTTCGGCCTTGACTTAACTTGTGTTAAGTTCAGGCCGAAGGATCTCCGGGATCTCACACTTCACCCGGAATCCTTAACAAACTGAGGAACTGGCTATTTTACCTCTAAATGCCCGACAAAAACACAACATCTTTAGAATTGTTGTTATGGCGACAGAATTAGGTAAAATGGTGGTAACCAGGCGGACTTAAACAAAGTTTTACCACCAACCAAACCATGCACAATATTGTACTCCCGCTGGGGATTGAACCTCTGGATCTGGAATCGGTGGGTTGAGCCCTAGACCACTGAGACGGTTAAAGGTTAAAACTAGTTTAATTATACATAATATTCTATTTATATTATACTATTTTAGGTGTTTCGTGATAAAAAATATTTTCACGATGTTGGTTGGCCTTAAAAAGAAAGTACTTCCCTATGCAGCTATTTTATTTATTTATTCTATTTTGGTTTATTCGGAGAACAAACAGTACTTAAAAATGAAATTACAATAAAACTCAATAACTACTGACCATTTATATGTTCCCGCATGTAAAAATCTATGTAGGCTTGCTTGAGAAGGATATAAATTGCATATATGTCTACAAATTAATCCAATTATTAAAGCACATTGTATATGATAAGAAGAACAAGGTAAAGAAGTATTTTTCTTTTTACTTAATAATTAATAAGTAAGAACCGCTGCTGAATCAGTGACTTGCCATACTTTTTTTAACCGAACCCGGATTTGTGTTGAAGAGATCGATTTGAGTCTCTGGCTGAAATACTAGTTTGTTGAAGTCGGAAACTGCTCTACTGAAAAAGGAATTTTGTCTGTAGTTGGAAGAACTGATTGGTACTGCTAAGGGTGTTGGATGGTCTATTGGGAACTTTCAACATTATATTTTTCAAAAGTTCGGGACAATCGATTTTACTCTGCGCTATTTTGCATAGAATATGGTGTCTGCAATGCATCTTCTTTCATACAGAGGTAAAATATGATGTTTTCTACATCTCGTGTCAAAGTCGTCATCATACAGCTTACATTTAAAGTGCAGGAATCTTAAAAACTTTTGTTGGATTGATTCTATTCTATTTAAATAAACATTGTATTGAGGATTCCAGACTTGGAAGCAATACTCCAGGGTACTCCGCACATACGAGCAATAAAGTATTTTAGAACTGCAAACTAGCTCTAAATCCCATCAACTTGTTGGCTTTTTTTTGTTACGTAATCGATGTGTACGTCGTATAAAAGCTTAGAATCATGTATGATACCAAGATCTCTGATTATGTCCACTACAATGAGCGGTGTACATTTAAGTGTGTAATTGAACTTGGTATGGGTAAGCTTTCTAGTAAATGAGATTGTGGAACATTTAGCAACATTAAGATCCAACTTGTTTTCCGCCCAGTAGTACGCTATCATTTCAATGATTGATGAACTATCATGTCGTCAGCATGTAATAAAAAATTGAATGAGCAAAACAAGAACCTATGTCATTAATGAATATGTTAAAAAGGGGTCATTACATGGTGACACAAATATTAGTTTATTACTCAATAAATAGTCTAGAATACGGTTTTTAGATTGGTTTCTAATAAAATTAAATTGATTTAGATTACAATCCGACAAAGTATAAAAAAAATATATCTGAGTTTCACCTATCATACCAAAAATTTGCAGTGTGTAACATTCAAGTAGCCAATCGACATTACTTTAATTAAAATCACCTAAAATAATAAAAATATCTTCTGGACATGAATTAACTATAAGAGAAAGATTGTAAGTAAAGTTACGAAGCTGAATACTAAACGAATTTCCGAGATTTTCGTTACATAGGTACAGTGTACAGAAATGAATTTTATTTACGGTGCGATCCTTATTTGTAGTTATTGTAACCCAAATATCTTCTGCCGATGAGCGCCGATCTGGCCACTCCACGGCAGCTAATTCACGGCGAACTGCGCGTACTGCTAAAAGAACCATACCTCCATACTTTTCTCGGGTTAGAGGGTCTCGGGTTCTTGAATCGTTTCCAAATAACGTACCTGTCATCAAAAATTTCGCCATCATAAATTCTATGTTAGGGCCCTTTCTTTTTGTTATTTTTATCAATGATTTGATTCAACGCTTGTCTTGCGACTGTCTCCTGTGTGCTGACGATTTAAAAATATTTAATGTAATTTCTGATGAAGCCGATTGCTTAACATTACAAAAAGATTTGAATATTATATCAGAATGGTGTAAATGCAATCAAATGTCTTTAAATATAAATAAATGTTTAATTATATCATTCACAAACGGCACAAAATCGTAAACAACTACACAATTGACAATCACTTGCTTCGGTCTCACGTTGCTAAGGATTTGGGTATCTTGTTTGACACTAAAATTTCATTTAGGGCACACATATTATACTCGTATCTAAAGCTAATCAACTCCTTGGCTTTGTCCTTAGATCGTCAAAATAATTTTAAAATCCTAATAGTCTTTTATACCTATTTAATACCTTGATAAGATGTATTATTGAGTATGGTAGTCCAATATGGACCCCATACTACATATTACATGTCAATGCAATCGAGCGAGTTCAGAGGAAATGCCTTAGAATATTAATTTATCGATATCAGCCAGGTCGTTCTAGCCTGACTTATAAGGATAGGTTGAATAAATTTAAGGTTCAATCATTAGAAACATGACGTGCGTATTTTGATTTTGCTTATCTGTATAAAATAGTTCATTCTATAATTGACTCGCCTAATCTATTGTCCCAAATCTCTGTCAATATTAAGTTTAGTGCCCTTAGCAATATTTTTAACTAAACCAATATTTTTAGCTTACTCGTTTATAAAAACAATATTTCCTTTTTTAATCCTTAAACAAGAATGTGTTGACAGTACAATTAATTATCAAAAGCTAATTTGGAGCTAGATATCTTCATCTTAAAACAACATAAATTTATTAATAGAAAAGAAATAGACATCCTCTATTTTCACGGGGGATCAGATGCTAAATCGCGTCTAGAATCCTAAGGCTCACTAAGGTAAATCAATAAATAGCCAATTTAATTTTAAACAAATTTTATATTTTAATATAAATGGTATTAGGTATTAGACTTTCCTCGATCTCTTTTTTCTTATACAGGGTGGAATTATGTAATGCCACCTGGAGGGAAAGTACTCATAATACTGCAGATAGAAAATTTTACTCAAAGGAAACATTCCTTTATTTTTGAATAGAAAGCAAACTGCATTCAAAGATTTTCGAAAATTCTCTTCTCTCACACCCGGGAATCGAACCGGCTAAAATCTGAAAAAAATATACCCTGTACTTTATAGCATCGATCGTTAGGGTCAATTATAAGGATGAAATATCTCTAACAAACATGATAAATTAAATGAAAGTAAAACCAGGAAATCTTAAATTAATTTAATTATTTACAAAAAATGGTAAACTAACTAATTAGTTGCTCGAAATGGGCTCCATTCTCTTGGATACACAAATTTATTCTTTTAACGAATTCATTTCTAGTAACCTTTAATAAAGTGTTGTGGTGAATATTATAAATCGTATTCTGAACTTCAACTCTCAACTAGTTGTCATTCGCATAAGATTTCATGTAAATTTGATTTTTTACATATCCCAACAAAAAAAAATCTAATGGGGTGAGATCTGGCGATCTCGCAGGCCATCTGATTGTCCCGTTTGTACCAATCCAGGTATTAAAATGGTTATTAATGTAGGCAGTAGTGATTCTGCTGTTATGTGCTGGAGCACTATCTTGCTGTAGAATTATTTGGTTTCGTTCTTCCTCGGGGAAACCATTTAACTCGTTTTTTAAGAGATCCAGTATTTCAATATACTTGACAGTGTTTAAATGACCTTCGTACACGTGGACTAAAACTACATTATTTCTCATAATTCCGCACCAAACGTTGAAAGAAAATCTTACTTGATTGTTAGTTTCATGAACACGAACAGGATTCACTCGAGACCAATAATGGTTATTGCGGCAATTGTACATACCATAATTGCTGAAGTTGGTTTCGTCAGACCATACAATGTTACTCAAAAAATTAGAGTTTCGGTCAATTTCTCCAAGCATGTTTTCACAAAATTGTAATCGCCTCTCACGATCCCCAATATGCAATTTTTGCACCAACCGACCTTCACGATAGCATTTATACTTATACTTTTTCAGCACTTTAAGTACGCGAGTGTGGGTTGTTCCTAATTCATTGGCAGCATCTCTACTTGAAGCCTTCGGAAATGATTCAAAGTATGTTAAAACATCTAGTTCAAATTCAAAATAGTTTTGCTGAATAGTTTGCCGTCTCTTCTTGAAACCACCCGTATTCTTAAAATTTTCTACCATTCTTTTCAATACGAACCGAGTTGGTGCCTGTCGGTCTTGATATCTCTCTCCATACCACCGCAGAGCTAGATTCACGTTTTTGTTATTTAAAAAATAAGCTTCCATTAAATCAAACTTTTCTTGATAAGCCATTTTCACCGCGAGACAAAATGTGAAATAAGTTGTAAAAACAATCAAATGTGAATAACAACTATGAAAATCTAATTTTCAAATTTTAATCTAACACACCATATTTAAATTACCTCATACACGCAGCTACGAGTATGTCGCAGAGGAGTCTGCATTACAAAAGATGGATGTTAGTTAAAGAGCTTAAATTTGACTCATTGAATTTGTAACTTCAGATTTCTTGGCTTTCCTTTCATTTAATTTATCATGTTTGTTAGAGATATTTCATCCTTATAATTGACCCTAACGATCAATGCAATAAAAGTACAGCGTATAATTTTTTTAGATTATAGCCGGTTCGATTCCCGGGTGTGGGAGAAGAGAATTTTCGAAAATCTTTGTGTGCAGTTTGCTTTGCTACGACGAGGTAACAAAAACTGGGATATGCCACCTAAAATTAAAGGAAAACTGTAACGGATCAAAATCTATACGTCAAATATATTGTATTTGCGCTCCTTTTTACGGACTCCACCCTACCCTCTTAAACTTGGACAAAACATTGCTAAACAACTCTAAACTCTTTCGAAATCATACAACATCAACGAGGTCGTAAGTATAAATTTTCTTGTTCAAAGTTTGTGTAATCAGTTATTATGTATATATAAAAAGTCCTGACTGGCTCACTGACTTACCGACTAATATTCCAACGCACAGCCTAAACTGCTGGACTATATTTAAATACTTTAAATTGTAGTGATTAAAAAAGGATGTTTGGAAACTCAACCCATATGGGGTTAAAATAATTATCTAAGTTTTTCTGAATATCCGTCAGTCACGAAGTCGAGAAGTTCAAAACTTAAAATAATATTTAAACATGTCTCTGCGTTTTAGATAATTTTAACGCCTAAGTGGTGAAAAGAGAATGAAGTTGCGTATAACCAAAAATGCTAAATTGGTTTTTGAGCTCAGCGTTGGAAACAAACGCAACGTGTATTGGTGCTGTTGGATTATAAACCCATTAGGGGGCAAAGAGGGGGATAAAATTTTAAATATAAGGTAAATTAATTTAGTATTTTCTGTATTTAGGTAAAATTAATGCACACGTGTATCGTGTTTTTTATTACTTAGCCTGTATATGTCTGATATGTATGTATATGTATGTATATGTATGTGTGAGCCGTCTATATGTCTGTCAGTTCCAAGAGTTCGAGATTATTTTGGAGGAATTGGATCAGCTATAAACTTCATTAATTATCGATTTGGTAAAGATGTCAATGAAAACATCAACACGATGGATGCGCAGTGCATATTAAATAATAAAATATGCGAGCACTATATGAACAAAGCACTATATTTATATAATAATTCATAGATAGAAACATTACAAAAAAATACTCTACGCGGACGAATTTGCGGGAAAAAGCACTAGCTTTTTCCCACAAATTCGTCAAACTGTTACAAATCACGTTTTAGAATTTACGTAAGCTTTGAGTTTTCTTTCAATAAGTTTTTGGTGAGCGTTATAACGAGAAATTCCAAATCACATGTTGGCAAATCAACGGCCAGATGACGTACATTTGTGTTGAAACAACTCGTGCTCGTGGCAACGACGAATCTGGATCCGATTGATTTTGCAATAAAATTTCACATTCTTGGTTGGGGTGGTGTCGTCAGGGCTTCACACTGTTAAATCTCTTCGGCTTGCTTAGTTGGTAAGTGGTAGGATTTTGTTTAAGTCTGCCTGGCAAGCTACCACAATTTTACCTTATTATGTCGCCATAATAACAATTTTTAAATTGTTGTGTTCCGGCATGTAGAGATAAGATAGTCAGATGATGAATTCTGCATTACGCTACGACCTGTTCCAGATATAAGGAATTTACTAATTTTTACGATTACCTATTTCGCGCAAATATATTTTTGCGCAAGTGTCCTTCGTACATCGACCTAAGTACCTACCCGACAGCAAAACAGTTTGGTGACTATTACATTACTGACTTAAACCGCTATTATACCAGATATTATAATTATTTTATTTGCCTGGGACATCAGTCAGGGCTGGTGCGGTGGCTGATTCGGCCGAGGATCACAAAAGGCCCAAATATAGTGGTCTCGACAGAGCTTACCTATTTGAGCCTTTTGGGGTGGATTTGGGTTTGTGGGGAGCCGGTGCCCTCCGGGTTTTTCAAAAATATTGCGGGGCTTTTGATTGAGGCGACACGTGACCCAAGGGCTGGCTCTTATTTAGGCCAGCGAATTAGCATAGCTATTCAGCGTGGCAATGCAGCCGGTGTCTTGGGCACGCTTCCGTCTGGTACTGGTCTGGAACAGTTGAGTTACCTATAGGCCGTTTGTAACGGTCCTTAGGTAATCTGACTGATTCCTATGTACATAGTTAGTTTAATTGTACTTTTTATTGAATAAATGTTAGTAATAATTTTTATTTTATAATCATATATTACTTGTAAGTTGTTTGGAGGTCTAGATACCACCAGCTGGGTACATTATTTAATATTAAAAAGTAATATTTGGGCAGCCGTTTACGTCAGGCTTAGATTTTCTTGCTACGCCATTACTACGATGGGCTCTACGGCGTAGCAAGTATGAGGACGAAGCAAGCGTATAGAGTTGCGTTCAGTGCCCGTGGTCCAATCGCGGAGTTCTACTGGTAGATCCATGGGCATTGTTGTTTGCCGTCCTCTACGCTATTATAACTAGTAGTTTGCCCCAAACTGAGATTTCATAATGTCTTGTTTCTATTAGGTACTTAACCACAGAATTATTTCTAAGAAGAACATAATTAACGAACGATAAAAGTGTGCTATCATTATACTTTACTCACCTCACTTGACCGCTCTTTTTATCAATCTCTCTTTTAGTCATCTTAGTAAAGCCAGAATGAGTGCCGACTCTATGTTACACATAGTGGATGAGTAGATTACAATAAGTGAGTAAGTCACCAATCTGCCTGCCAAGTGTGGTGGTTATGGCCAAACCATACAGTTTCGGAACAAGTTTTTTCTACATTGTGTTTGACAATAAAGGGCTATTTATATGGGATATGCGCAGTCAAACCCCCTAGCATGACATTTTAAAAAAATCTTGGATTTTATGGACCCCCATTATGAGTGATTAACAAAAAAAATACCAGTTTTAATGAGATTCCAAATACAGTCTCTTGCAAGACCTGATGACCATCCTTTGCCCCTTCATCTTAAAAACCACCCCTAGGCCATTCTTGACATTAGGCGTACTCCGCATAATTACCATACCCCTTTTTTTATTTTTGGCTTATTTGTCTAAAATATGAAAACACATTAAAGATACGAATTTAACAATTAATGAGGCATTTGACTATTACAAGTGGTTTTTTAGTTAAAGAGACTTAAACATTTTAAGAGTACGGTAATTAGATATATCTAAGAATGAATGCAACGGTAATTAGAAAATATCAATAAGTCGATACATTATCACGCATAAATAATTTGTACACAAGTATATTATAATAATTACCTTCAAAGCTAGCACTGACTCTTAATAAACTTATGTAAAAAAATATCATGTCATTGTTTTTTTTGTTGAATGAGTCACTTTCATTGAAAATGGTCTAAAAACTGTGATACAAAGAAATAAAAAAAATCTCATTTTCTTAATTGGTTAATTGTTCACAGTATTGCTGTAACGAAATTCAAGTAATAGTTAAATAAGTATATAGTACTCAACTTTCAAATGCAACAAACTACATTATAAATAAAATACATTAAATAACCCACCCCTGACCATTCCCGGTGCAAAAGTGCCCATAATGCATGTACTACTAGTCATGAAGTGACCTGCATGTAAATTTCACTTGTTTTGTATTATCAGCTACATCGAAGCCTGCTAAAAATGCTGACATCTTGTTTGAAAGAACTGACTCTATATGTGACTGATATGTTTATTAATATGATACCGGCCATTTGTATTAGAGTTAGTTCTTTCATGAAATCGCCAAGAACTAAAATGGTATGGTGTTTCAAAACTCAAATCCGCAGATGCTGGGATTCACTGAAGAGCATTGTAAGTATCATATGTTATGCGGGACTGCTTTGCCCTGAACTTAGCTCGGGGATATGATTATCCCTTCTTAATAACTAATATAGCTTGCGACATCGGAGCTGTGCTTGTGCAATGTATTTGTTAAAATCACGGAATTTTCGGAGCGAAACAGCAGTAACAAGTTGTATGTTATGTTAAGTTACCAGTGTCAATGTTCCAGCCGTTCTTGAACCGAATGGTCTGTAACGTGATGATGGTAAGCGGCCCGACGGTATGACTCTTGTCCTTGGGAAATTAGAGGGCCTTAGGCGTGGGATGCTTCCTGCGTCGACACCCTAGTGCCATCTCATCTGCCTGGGACATCAGTTAGGGCTGGAGCAGCGGCTACTTCGGCCAAGGATCATAAAAGGAGCAAATATAGTGATCTCGACAGAGCTAACCTATTTGAGCCTTTTAGGGTGGAGATCTTGGGTCCGCGGGGAGCCGGTGCCCTCCGGGTTTTCAATAATCTTGCGGGGCTTATGCGGGGCTGGCTCTTATTTAGGCCAGCGAATTAACATAGCTTTTTAGCGTGGCAATGCAGCCAGTGCATGTAAATGTAGTCTTGAGCACGCTTCCGACTGGTACTCGTCTGGAAAAGTTGAGTTAACTAAAGGCCGTTTGTAACGGTCCCTAGGTAATCTGACTGATTACTTTGTACATTGTTTAATTGTACGTTTTAGTTGTATGTTGAAAAAACGAACCCGTTGGAAAATTATTTCAATAATTTGTGTGCAAACTTGTCCTGTGACATATGAACCAGCGAATAGCTTTAACTCGTAGCGGTGATGTGGAAGCACTTGCACGACCTTGTAAGGACCGCGCATGCCAGAACCAGGCATGTCGTCTTCAGTCAACACCTGTCATTGCAGCCAACTCACGGAAAGTCAACCTCAGTCGACGCCTGCTGCTGCTGCCAACAACACATCCTCCGCCACCACCGTCATCAAAATGCGGCCACATTGCACGAACTCAGTCTTGGTCACACTGCCAACAAACACAAACACAGTGTCATAACATAGTGCTGACCAGGAGCCTCTTTGTACTTAAATTTTGTTTGTAAGCAAAATCCTGTATCAAGACATAGTGTCACTTAATATAATGCTCGGTAGATTCGTGTAGTAACAGTTTTCCATCGTGGCAACGAATGCTGACATTTCGTTGTCTCACAAGTACACCTAGGTAGATGTCGCTACTCATTACAACAGCGGCGCACACAGTGTGTCGCACGCTCGTGTTACCAGAATGTGTAGACTCACGCGCACAGCGCATCACAAGTTAAAAGTGAATAAGACACTTACTATCCACGGCGCAAAGCACACAAAGCGCGACCACAAACGCTCGACTATTCTGACCCAAAGCTAAGTAAGCTAAGTAAATTCACGATCCTCTTAGCTACATTGCAAGATCGTAAGAGAAGATTGCCAGTCGCTCGATGTAGCGTCCCTTGACATCAAAACCACTTCTTATTGTTTGTCGCGTGGTATCGCGTACAAAATAGATTCCGAAAATAAGAAGACGATAACAATCTTTCTGCCACAAGAATATAACTCGACACTCATCAAAACAAGCAGGTAACAGTAGGTAGGTAGGTAGGTAGGTAGGTAGGTAATAAACCTTTAGTTCACTGAGTCATTTCTACTATTGCGGGAATCAAACCTACAACATCTTTACTAATTGTAGCGACTAAATCACCTTAAGAATTTGTTTCGAAATTTGACCGTTTAAAAACATCCAGCAGAGTACGTATATAGTCTGAAGCCAGGCTTCAACTCCTTAATAATACGCTTGCGTCCACGACCGTGATGACCATGTTGATAGCTCATCTTGCCATATTATGGACACTAGTGTGAGGAAAACGATTACAGTACCTTCCACATTGAATACCCGTTACCCAAACGAGCAAGCAGACGCACGCAACCCAGCGCGTGGTAGAAGAGAGCTCGATCAGCCACGCTCTTGATCTCGTAGCGGCAGCTGCAAGCACTAGCACCTCGTGCCCGTAGAGTGCCCAGAACGTCACGTTGAGCCACGTCCAATATCTTGGTGAAGGCGCGCAGCAACGGCAGCGAGCACGTGTGACCGCGTGCCTCGCCCAGCACCTCGGTGAAGGCGCGCTGTATGCGTAGCAGAACGCAGCAACCCTTCGTACACGCCACTTATGGTTACCGATGATATTTCAATAATAATTATTATTTTTGTGTCCAACCCCCCTATGACATTTTAGTAACACCCCCCATATAAAATAATTTAACTTATGTCACTCCCACGATTCAGACGAATCAGATGACATAATTCAAATGACAAATTTCATCGAGCAGTTAAGGCTGCAGAGTGGAAATTAGAACTCCCATACTTACTCACATACATGCATACATGCATCGATGCTTTCGAAAAACATAAACCTCCTTCTGAGGCAGTTGGGTAAAAATTTTGACTGAATAACGATCCGCCGCGATGCTGTTTGTCATCATTTCGGCGGGATATTTCAATAGCTCTATCACAGGGGGCGTAGCTCAGTAGCTACGTGTGGTAGAGATCCTGTGATCTACCACTCGGTAGAGCGCTCTCTTTGCAAGCGAGCGGTACTGGGATCAATACCCAGCGCCTCTGAATAATGAACTTCATGAATTTTTTATCTATTGTTTTTAATTAGACTGCCTCACAAGGATTGCTTTTAAGTACACTCTGCAGCCAGATCTGTACGTTAGGTGATTTTAATCTCGAAAATTGTTACAGAGTATAAACAAGTACAAATACGTAATTAACAATCCGATTAATGTGTGTTTTCACAATGGCTTCGTATTAATGACCGTGCATTATTCGTAAAGTTGGGTTAGCTTCTTTCAACCGAAGCCTCTTCTTTCGATAGCAAATTGACAATCTTGTCATGGCTTAGCTGAACGATGCCATTTGATGTTCTTATATCAGCGACACGACACATTCCTTCAATGACCAAGGTGTACCTCCATAATACATCCATGATACACTTGAGCGGTGGAAGGCATCTTCCTTCAACAGGAACAGAGTATTAGACTTCAGGTAGAACTTTGATGGTGACCTTTTGATACACTTCCATAGAATATTTATTTACTTTAAAATAAAAAACCACGCATTTAAGGACTAAAATAAAAACAATAAAAAAAACTTTTTACACCTTTAAAGATCTTCGTATTGTTGGCCTATTTTACATTTACAGGGAGGTTTTTTATTTTGTATTGTGTGTATGTTATGGATGATTCTTGTGTTAAATCTTCTCTTATCTTATATATATATCTTATCAAATTAGTTTTCCAAGTAATCTTTATGAAATTTAAATGATGCTGAGAGCAGAAAGCAAATAAAAATATTTCTTCTAGGGATTTGTGATAACTTTGATACCTTATTTTGAATGGTTGATGCGATCAATATGAAATTTTGAATTTGCTGAAAGTATAACGTTCATTCGCTTAATTAGCAGTAAAAGGCTATTTGATAACTAGGGTAGTTTTTGAGAATTTGGGATGTTAGTAAGATTATAATTTATATGTCTTGTGGAGTATCATTTGAAACGGTATCGACTACACATTTCAAGTAATTGATTTACTTTTTATTAAAATTGATAGTTTTACTTGTATTTAAACACAGAAGGAAGCTGCTGCCTATTGGTCAACTTTTACGACATCCGATTATATCAACTATTCTATATTATATTTTAATTTAAAGTTTACGTATGGTCAATGTTATAGTGTTTTGCTCTCATTTTGGCAATGCATAGAATGAGAATTAAACGAGAGAGAGAGCCACAAATTTATACAATTTGTTGTTATTTTCTTTAAAACATAGAAATGCTATATAACAATATAACACCCGAACACTGAATAAGCACCATTCACCACACAATAATAATTACTGTCAATGAATAAAAAGGTATATTCGGTCTAACTAGCAAAGCAACCGCCTCTGTGGTCTAGTAGTTCAACCCACCGATTTCAGATACAGAGTTCCCGGGTTCGATGCCCATGGCGAGTACTATATATTGGGCTTGGTTTGGTTGGTGGTAGGACTTTGTTTGGGTCCGCCTACCACCATCTTACCAAATTCTGTCGCCTTAAGAACAATTCTAAAATTGTTGTGTTCCGGCATTTAGAGGTAAGATAGCCAGTTCCTCGGTTTGTTGAGGATTACAGGTGAAGTGCGCTACCGCCTTAAGCCTACTTGTAACCAGGTGAAGGCCAAGCGCATCCCCGTCGTACAATAAAGAAAATATAAAAAAAACAAATTTTTGTTAGACCTCTTAATGTACTAACATAGTTTGCTTGCCTGTTAATATGGAACTAACGTTGCGCAACTTATTTCCTTTAACCGCCTCTATGGTCTAGTGGTTCGTTCTACCATATTCATTTCAGAGGTCTCGGGTTCAATCTCCACGGGTACATTATATTGTATATCGTGCTTGGTTTGGTTGGTGGTAGAAACTTTGCATCAAATAAAATTGCAAGGAAAGCCTGAACAAATTTTCTTTGAAGAAGGCAGCTTATACCAAGCATGTGAAACAATTCATTTCAAATCAATTACACATAGAATGGTACTTATACTTTAATTATATCTAGAACCTACAATTGAATGGCTTGCATCATCAGAATCTACACTAAGGCTTGTGTAGCAGTTCCTGTTTGCATTCTGGGAGCGCATTTAAATAGCCACGAATTAAATCTTTCATTATATTAAGTTTAAGAATTGTATTTAGTTAGTAAGCAAATGTTTAATTAATTAAAACTACATACATAGACCTATTTCGGTATAAATTTTCTGTAAATAATTTTGAATAAATTAATTATATTTGACAAAATAGAACCACTAAAATTTAAATTAAAAATAAACCAAAAAAAATAATCATAACAAATTAAAATTCATATTAAAAATTTAGTTTTCATATTAAATTTAAACTACAATTTAATATAATAAAAAGAAATGATTAGAACATAATTAAATGCATATAATAAATAAATAAATAGGGTTTGAATGGAAATTATATTATTCAATTATTTTTATCAAAATAACAGATGCAGTTTTGTTAAGTTGAAGTTTTTTTAAAATAAATGTATTGTTACACATACTAACTTTTTGCAAACTCAACATATTAGGCATTTAACTTTCTGATCCTAAATCGCACCAATGCAATTGTACAGTGATGACAGAATGCATTTCAATGACTTATTAATAAAATGCATTGTGCAATGTGAATGTATGCAGTGAAGCCAGCCAACTAGATTTAATTTACTTCAAACTAACGATTGTACGTCCCAAACATGGCTTCGTATGGAGTACTGTCTATTGTATCCTATGTCCTAGAATGTATCTATTTTATCAGATATCCCGATGACCTTGAAGCAATATTAATAATGTCCAAACAATGTGATAAATTATGAAGTTTAGATAATAATAATCACTTTGCCCGATGTAGGTAGTCATAATTTTAAATATCCGGGCATTAGAAATAATGCCCGCATTAATCACTTGGTCCATAACATATATAATAACTGAAATATTAATGAAATAAACATAAGAAGCAATGAAAAATCCGACCAATAGCTACAAACACTTGACTTAAAACTTCAAAAAAGGCTCTCTATGTATGGACATTATAGTATAAAATGAAAATATTAGTACACAAAATTCCTTTAAAAAAAGTCGTTTCACAAAGTAAATATCCCTTCATCTCATCTCAATGTCTCATTTTACTCAGTTGAGTGTGTAGCACGGATGTAAAATGGACTTAAAATTATTTATGTATTCACATAAATCCTTTTCAGTCATGTCAAACGAGAGAGCAAGGCAACTAACCAATCAATCATACGACTAATCAAATTGTAACAAAATAATTACGTTTTAAAAAGTAAAAAGTAAACCGACTTCAATGAATAATAAAATACAATTTACCTGGATGACGTATTTATTCCACTTATTTTGATGACAGATGGCCGGACAGACAGACAGACGCGTGATCCTATATGGGGTCCGTTTTTCCTTACTTTTGAAGTTATACACCCAAATATCTTCAAGAGTGCCTAATATTTGAAGATTTCCCTCGATATTTCCAGGATCAGATCCTGACCTGATAACAATGGGAACACCTGAGAAGACGATATACCACCCTTTCAAACAAATAAGAATTTTCTTTGAATCGTCATTGAGTAATTGGGGTACATTCACAAAAAAAAACCGACGAATTGAGAACCTCGTCCATTATTAATTTGAAGTCGGTTACTGAAATCATGTATCGAATAACTTGCTTGTGCACTAATAAATACTTTCAACTGAACCTACGAAATACTACGAAATGCTACGAAATGCCACGAAATTCTACGAAATGCTATGAAATGCTACGAAAATCCACAAAATGCTACGAAATGCTACGAAATTTTCACGAACACAACACCTGTAGTTAGGTAACTATAATATATACTTCCTAGACACGAATTACGTTTTCGAAACGTAAACACGAAATTATTGGTAAAATAGTGGTATAAATATAAATTTCCTCAAAACATGACTTTTCACGAAGTAATCCAAAGACTATCCTCTCTTGACTTTTATTCCTTTTGACGTATCTCGTTTTATCGAACAACGTTTCAAACTCATATTACTTGTATGTGAATGAGCTAATAGATGGTCTCAGCAGGCAACCTATTGGATGATATGTAGACGGAACTTCTATTAACAATATTAGTTACGCTGACGATATGGTGCTGATAGATGGTGCCAGCCATCTATCAGTGCACTTCAAAATAATTTTTGAAGTGCACTGATAGATGGCTGGCAAAATTCTATTGCTGTGCAAAACATATGCTAATAGTCATGGCCTGCAATATAATGTAAAAAAAAAGTGAATACATGGTTTTTGAAAATAAGGGAAAACTGATGAAAGGAAAGGGAGGTAAGGGAAATGATGGCATAGGAAACTAATCCACCATTGCTTGATAACTGTGAGTGGCTCTGCCTTATTTCCCACTTATATGAAAAGAAATATAAGAGAACTAATTCTAAGTTTGTTATGAGAAATAAATTATTTAAACCGAATATTATATATATATATATTATAATTATTATTTCACTTTGTCAATCTTAAATATATTAATAACGCCTAGAGTAACTTTACTAACACTTTATGGATCTAAGTTATCTGATTAATTCAGATGAAATTATTATCATTATAATTATTATTAAGACAACATTTAACGCCATCGCTTGTGTTAGATCGAAACCTTTTGGATATCTTGCATTTAATCTCAATCAAATCACAATCTAACCCAAACCAGTTTTTTCGAAGGAGGCACCTAGTACCAATCATGTGTACCAGATGGCGTTCAAACCATGTCATAATTATTTCACTAAACGTAGCTATTTCACCTGACTATGGCCATGGACGAAATTGTCCATGCTACGGCTAAGGTTATGATTTTGATCGGTATGTATGAATGTTAATCTTTTCCCTTAAAGCTTCAGAAATCTGTTTGTAAGCGTATCATTCATAATATGTTCCATTAACATATCACCATATATTTATGGAACATATTAAAACTAGTGGTTCTGTAAGAACAGTAGACCTCGCGAGCCCTTATACCTAACCATACAACTTTTTTTGAAAGCGGAATCAGTTGACAAAGCAAAATTATCAAAATGAATTTATGCAGTCAATACATTCCGTGGGATAAGTTTAGAGCGAGTTCAGCTGAATGATGAGCCCAATAACCGATGTTTTCCTCTTTCATTTTTCATTTTAGACTTTTGAGCAAATAGAGGTAAGTATAAGCTTAATTCATAACTCGTGTTCCTATGGTCTCGCCTAGGAGTTCAAATCTAGTGTCTATAAGTTTGTCTCGCAAAGGTGGAGAGATTTTTATTGTTTACAACTCATTCATAAATAACAAATACCTAGCAAAGGCTTACCTACGTAGACTATTGAGTCAAATAGGGCAGTAAGTATAAGCAAATACTTGCGTTCTCTTGGTCTAAAGAGATCGGACCTGGTGTCTACAGATCTGTCCTGCAAAGGCGGAGACGACTGTGTAGTCTGATTAGTAAACGTAGGATTTTTTCGGAAAACTTATATTTTTCTATCTCTATTATAGTTTTCTGAAAAATAATCGATAATTGAAATTCTACAGCAAACTTCTGCCCTTTTCTTCTTCCACTATCTCTTTTTGGTATATTTGTCATAACATTTTGTGTGGAATTAAATATTCAGTGTGTTTTTCAAATTTTATTGAAATGCGTAGATAAATAACGCAAACACCAAACTTCCCCCTTATTTTCCCGGCAATCGAAATTCGCATGTTTTTTTGTCTGTTATTTTTATTTCAAATTGTTATGTAGTTACGGATTAATATCAATGTAACTATTATTTAATAAATACATTTATTCATTCATTCGCAAACAACAAAAAAAATAAGGACATGTGTGTCACTTTTTATCAAAATCGGTGGAAAAATGCGACTTGTAGGCGAGAACAAAACAAAACGACCGACAAACAGCGGACAAAATCAATTTTGGCAAATCTCGAAATTGAAACGCTTCGCTCGCTCGGTCAATAAATAGGTACCCTGATAATGAGTTACATTGATCGTTGTTTTATTATTCGAAAGAATTGAATAACCCTTCAAGTTAATGACCTATAGCTTGATCACATGACCATGCAACCAGGGCCAGACCACGAGGTCACGTCTAGAAGAGTGGTGTTTTTGGCGAATTAAATACTTAGTTCAAGAGTTCACATTTTAATGGAAATAAAATGATATCAAACCTCATCACTCATATATTAGCAAAAAAAGCATTTTATAACATTAAAAGAAAATCTGGGGGTGTTCCCAAATTTAAATCAAACACATTAAATCACTTGCTTAGTACTTTTTTGGTAGAATTGAATTGAAGCTTTTTCCAAATTCTTCGTCCGATTTCCAGAAAAATTAGAAACAAACGTACACCTATTTGACCTTTCAGAGGAAGGGAAACTACGCTCATTGACGAGCTCACTTACCTATAACCGCTCCTTCGTTCTATCTAGCACTAGCTGCAATTCTTATATGTGCTCGTAAAAATTAATATTTTATGCTACATACGGGTAGATTGTTAATTTTTTAAAGTGGTCATAAGTGTATTTTGTACCTTGCTTTTTTAACCTTAATATAAAGGTATAATGCTTTTGAGTTAAGCTGTAGCTAAGTACTAAAGTTTGCACAAGTTCACTTACTATTATTTCAATTCCAAATTATGTTATGTATTCTCGTAATCCGTTATTATTTACTGATGCCATAAAATTAAGGAAAGCATAAAGCTTTCCAGGATCAATGTACACTAGAATGTAGCTCCTGCATATGATTAAGTATAAATATAGATTTTTTTGGGATTGAATTGACTGGAAGGGAGAGGAGATAAAATGACGTGATTTAAGAACATGTTATAGAAAAAATCTAAACAGGTGGTGTATGATAGACTCTTTGAGCGCATGCTATGAGGTGACAAACAAATCCACGGTTTCTCATTACTGGGAAGATTTTAAATTTAGAGTATGATATGAAGCCTTTTCGGTGTCGCACAATGAGGTTCAAGATTCTCTCCCACTTTACATTCCCCGGAGACTACAGGGTCTCTCAATAAAGGTGGTTTCAAATTTATAAATCGTCGGCTTGAAGTGATGACTTTTAGTATCACAAGCGTTCATAGGCTACGATCGCCACTTACCATTAGGTGAGCCGTAAGATTTAAGACTCAGCAATATGCTGTGCTATAATATAAATTATAACACAACGCTGTTCTTCCGTCGAAATCATTTGAGTGCATCGCGACCGAGAACACACGTACCACAGCACGCTTGGAAGGCGGATTGGTAAAGTATTAACCTTGTTATTAGTAAAGTGGTATACACACATCAACATTGTCTAGGGATATTCCATTTCGAAATGATTTGCTTACAATCTATTTGCTTTTTAGAAAAAGTTTATAAATGGAATTAAACCTCTTTTGTTCCCTTTTCAAAATTTAGAAAAAAATAGAAAAAGAACGCAATAAACAAAAGATAGAATGGGGACTCCGATTTAAAAAAAAACAACGTTAATTTTGCCTAAGATAAATTAACTTTTATTTAATTATCAATTAGTGCTATCTAAGTAATTTTTAATTTTAACGGATCTTGTGATATTCGTAATGTCATGGAACGTCGACATTTAAGCAGAGAAGAAATGATAAGAGCGATAGGCATGTTACAAGCCGGTGCTATCCAACGCGTGGTTGCCAATACCCTAAACACCAATCAAAACGTAATTTCTCGATTGTGGTCACGTTATCGTATTACTGGGGATGTAAGAGAGCGCCACACTGGAAAAAAACGAGTAACCACCCCTAGATAAGATCGTTTTCTCCAAAATTCCGCCAGGAGGGAACCCAATCTCACAGCAAAGCAGCTAGTGCAAAGGCTTCAGTCAGACCATCAGCTGTCAGTCAGCGACCAAACCGTCAGAAGAAGGCTACATGAAGTCGATCTTCATTCTCGTAGGCCGCTTCGTGTGCCAGCTCTACGACGAGGCAATTGCGGAAGGCGACTTCTTTGGGCTCAAGAACATTTGTTATGGAACAATGGCCAATGGACAATGGTTCTCTTTACTGATGAGTCTTGGTTTGGATTCCACCCCGATTCACGAAGAACACGTGTTTGGAGAGTTCCAGGCAGAGAAAGTCGCAATTTACCGAACCTTGTAAATTTTCTGATTTTGTCGAGATTTTTTTCCTTTGATGTTTATTAAAAAAATAAGTAAAACTATTGTTTTTATTATTATTAATAAACAACACAAAATAAAGATTCTTGCCATACCTAGTTTTGTAAAGAAATTATTTGCAGTTTTTGTAAAAATCAACAAAATGTTGAATATCCCTAGACTATGTTGATGTGTGTATTTCTGTCTCAAGATAATTGTTTCGTATGACATGTAAACTATATAATACAACATTTTGCTAGTCGGTGGTGCAAAATTCGATAGTCACTTAAATTAACAGATAGATAAAAACGGCTACGGACCCGTGGCCCCCCTGGTCAACCCCCTCGGGGAGCCAACGGTATTTTTAAGTACCGGTGTCTCCCCTTGCTGAGGGAAACATCAGTACTAGGTTTTGAATTACATTTTAAGTACTGGTGTCATGTATGACTTACACCTTTAAAAATAAAAAAATTAAACGATTTTGAAGTATGACATATTGATGTATTACAGTGTCAATAAGCCGAGTCATTGTAATAGTATATATATATATATATATATTTATGTAGTTATGTATTAGGTCCTTACATATGAAATTGGCGTTTTGTATGGGAGGAACATAAAGGCAATTTTTTCATATTAAATTATATTTTATTAATCAAAGTATGTACCATTGCTATCTATACACTTTTACCATCTTATAGGTAGTTCATTGATCCCTTTACTAAAAAAACCATTCGGACGGGAATCAATGAAATCTTTGAAAGCGGTTTGGACTGCCTCCTCGGAATTGAATTTTTTTCCTTGCAAGAAGTTATCCAATTTTCGAAAAAAATGGTAATCTGTTGGAGCAAGGTCCGGAGAGTACGGTGGATGTCTTAGACATTCCAATTGAAGCTCCTCTAATTTGGTAGTCGTCTGTTGGGCCGTGTGTGGTCTAGCGTTGTCTTGAAGCAGCAGTGGCGTAGAGCGATTGAAAAGTCTCGGTTGTTTAACAGCGAGCTTTTCCATCATGGTTTGCAGTTGCTGACAATAGACATCAGCTGTAATCGTCTGACCAGATTTAAGAAAGCTATAGTGTACGACACCGGCACTAGTCCACCAAACGCTTACAAGTAACTTTTTTTGAGTCCATTTTCGCTTGGGGCATGATTTTGCTGGTTCACCAGGGTTCAGCCATTGCGATGAGCGTTTACGATTATCGTACAGGATCCACTTTTCATCACATGTAATGATCCGATTTAAAATTCCTTCATTATTGTGCCGGTTGAGTAATGTAACGCAGCAGTCGACGCGCGTTTGTCGGTTTGCTTCACTCAATTCATGAGGTACCCACCTTTCAAGCTTTTTCACCTTCCCAATTTGCTTCAAGTGGATTAAAACGGTTTTGTCACTAACACCGCAGCCTGCAGCTAACTGTGATGTGGTTTGCGATGGATCTGCTTCCACAATAGCCTTCAATTCATCATTATCGACCTTGGTCTCCGGCCGTCCACGGGGCTTGTTCTGCAGGTCGAAATTTCCAGAACGAAAGCGTTGAAACCAAAAACGCACCGTGTTTTCTTTTGCGACACCACCACCATACACATCATTAATCCTTCGAGCCGTTTCTGTAGCACTGGTGCCACGGTGGAACTCGTACTCGTAAATAATGCGATATTTTAAGTTACCCATTTTGTGAAATGAGTGACGCAGAAAAAAAAAGCAAAAGAGAAAAAAACAAATGAATTACGGTTTTCGAAACACAAATGCATGAGTAAATAGCTGTTTAAATTTGAATTTGGAATTCCTAACCAAAGAGGAGATATTTAAGATCAAAGTGGCCAGTACGACAAAACGCCAATTTCATATGTAAGGACCTAATATAAACATTTACGAATAAAATAAATCAAAACTTATTTTTGAAAGTGAAATTTCAAATGAAAAAATAATGTTTTCTCATCTTGACCACGGCTAGCACTGCAAGGATATTGAAAAAACCTAGTTTTTTCTATATCAATATCAAATATTATATTTCAAGTAAAATTGGACATTTATTCAATAAAAAGTACAATTAAACTAACTATGTACAAAGGAATCAGTCAGGTTACCTAAGGACCGTTACAAACGGCCTATAGGTAACACAACTGTTCCAGACCAGTACCAGACGGAAGCGTGCCCAAGACACTGGCTGCATTGCCACGCTGAATAGCTATGCTGATTCGCTGGCCTAAATAAGAGCCAGCCCTTGGGTCACGTGTCGCCTCTCAATCAAAAACCCCGCAAGATTTTTGAAAACCCGGAGGGCACCGGCTCCCCACGGACCCAAGGTCTCCACCCCAAAAGGCTCAAATAAGTAAGCTCTGTCGAGACCACTGTATTTGCGCCTTTTGTGATCCTCAGCCGAATCTGCCGCCGCACCAGCCCTAACTGATGTCACAGGCAAATGAGATGGCGCTAGAGTGTCGACGCAAGTAGCATCCCACACCAAAGGCCTACCCATTTCCCAAGGGACAAGAGTCATACCGTCGGGCCGCTTACCATCATCACGTAACAGACCATTCGGTTCAAGAACGGCTGGAACATTGACACTGGTAAAAGCTCGACGGATAATGTCATTAAGACTTGCGTGGCGCGGCGGACCTTGTGCACGATAGTCCGTGAAAACCAAATTGATCTACGGCCGTCTGTTCTATGTTGTCTAAGCCTTCCACCAGCTCACTATGTTTCCACAGTTGACAACATCGTAAAGCATAAGTAATTTTGGGACAAAAAGACAAAATTTAAAATGCTGAAAGCCATATGTGAGATAATTTTTGAAAGTCTGTCCGAAACCTTCATAAAATTTTGAATTTTTTCGTCAACGAAACCCGAAAAAGTTTAATCAAGAATTCGATTCATAAGAATAGTAGGTGGAGTAAACTCTTGTCTACAACAGTAATATTGGAAGCCAGTCTCAAACTTTTGAATAATTGAATTGCTATCCAAACATGTATCTGAACTGTATATTTCACATTTCGAAAAATTTAGTTCTAAGCCAAGGTGCCGAAATTCATCTATAATAATTTTTAGATCGCCAAATACTGAGTCCACATCGCCACCTAGGGTTCCGTCATCTAGATACCAAACATTCAATAATTCGGTGAATGCAAGGCTAAAAATGGCCGGGCAAAGAGGGTCGCCTTGCTAACAGGCAACTGCAGACGAAATAGTTTGGTTCTTGTAAATTAATTTAGATGGTCAACCATAACATTGAAAAAGAAAAAGATAAATGTCGGGAATTTTGGATTTGATATGATTAAGCAAGGCGCCTCTGTCAACCGAATTAAAAGCATTTTTGATATCTACTTTTAGAATAACCTCCCCGTAATTTCGATCTAAAATCTACTAACTGTTAAAAAATATTACTAGACCATTCAAGTTAGTTATTGAGTAAAAAAATGTTAGATGGTCCGCAGCTTAACCCGCGGGATACCCGGATATAATATGTGGTTAGAACCCTGAAGAATATTAGAATTTGTTGTTATGGCGTAAGAATTAGGTAAGATGGTGGTAGCTAGCCAGGCGGACTCAAACTAAATGCTACCACCAACCAATCCAAGGACAATATTGTACTCCCCCTGGATTGAACCCGGGACCTCTGGAGCTGAAATCGGTGGTCTAGTGGTTCACACTAGACCACAGAGGCGGTTAAATAGGGTATATAGTTTATAAAAAAAAATCACTTGGTAACTGGTACTGTACTGCGTAATGGTGCTGAGGGGGCGCGGCTTGGTCACGTTGCAGCGCTGTGTGTGAAGTGTGGTGCAGATCAAGGGCGGCCGCGTATCTAGGCCGTCGCTAGAAGTGATGATGCTGTTAACCAGGATACCGTCTGGAGCAGTTGGTTGGAGTATAAGTTTCTCCGGTAGCGAATAAGTAGTGGGTCAGCTCGGTATAGACAGATAGATAACAGATTAAAGACTAGGGCCACATTCCTTTATATTATATCGAAAAAGTCTTAATTTTCATGAAAATATTTATAGCGTAGCGTACAATAAAGCTTAGAATCACACGGAAAGATTAACCTAACACATTTGATCAGCAATCAACTCACCCCAGGGAGAACTTATCACACTTTGGATATCGGGCGAGTGACATACACTATGGTGTTTTATGTAGCTTGTAATAAAAAGTTAGAAAAGGGTGATCTTTGACCTAGAGCTGGCGAGAATCGTGTGATATTTTCTAGCCAATTTCGGATACCCAGTGTCCGCAACATTATCTCATAAAGAGGCAACTGGCATAGGACAGTCCAACCTACACTGCTACCCATGATTTGATCAATATGTGATGAGTAGAAAGGAGTTATCTAATGCTTTTAGACTTCGGTATGTGTTCAGGACACATACCGTTAACCAAATTTGGCTATCTAATGAAATAAACTACCTCGCCCAATTGTGAACCTTGTGGCAAGCTTTGTTTATCGTTTGTTTCTGTGTTATGACATCTTTGCAAATCTAGTCTTTTTGTGGTAAGTTGAGTATTTTCGTTTTTATTGTCTTGCTTTCGTTTATGCCATTTTTGATGAGTTTATCAAGGTTTTCATAGTAATCAGTATGTTGTTCGTGTGTAGCTTGTTGAATGTTCTTGTATAATGTATCAACATGTCAACAAATGAAAACAAAACAATGAAAATAAAAATGTCAACAGTCTTGTATTTGATTCTTTTATTTAGAGGCGGTTTGTATTTTTTCATAGATAGGTAGATTTGCTTATGGTCCGATAGTGTGGATTCAATAATAGCCATGTGATAACTTTTATCCGTTATTTTGGAACTAGATCATGCTGAAACTATAAGATAGATTTGAATGAATCTTTGCATCATTATTGCTGATATCAACGATACAAATAATGAACTCGCTGCGCTCCGTTTTTTGGACCATACCCTCCCTCTTGAACTTTCCTCATTCTATTGCGAAATCATTCAACATCAACAAAGACTAAGTTGATCAACTAAGTTTTAACGTGTTTTATTTTTGCTAATGGCTGGACTAACTGGTTGGAATGTTACGCAACATTTATTGGTGCTGTTTAAATATCAAACTTATAGGGGATACCATACAAAAAATACTCTACGCGGACGAATTTGCGGAAAAAAGCTACTAACAATTTGTATGGATTTACGTAAACTTTGCGTTATCTTTCAACAAGTTTTTAGCAACCTTAAAAACTAAAAATCAAATGTTAGCCAATCGACGGCTCATGGAACGATGAATCTGAGCGGAAATTTCGCAAGAAAAAGGAATGCTGTGCACATTCAAAAGCCATTCCTGATCATAATCAGGACTGGCTTTTGAATGTGGAGTCATCTCTTTCCTTATTTCATTCCTAAGTCTAATTTATTTTCGTGTCTTGGAGAATGTCAAAATTGTCTTTGTTTATAAAGATACACAAGATTAGTCTCGCGCTCCTATTAAGTATTTTCTGATTAGTCAAGCTATTATTAGTATTTATTCACGTAATCGATTGTTAAACAATAAAGTTAGCCACATATTTATCAACAAAATGTTATGCCATTATGCATTGATACTTTGTTGGCATTTTATTGTTCAACACAATTCGCAATTTGTAAGTTACGTGACTTTACCATGTGGGCAGCCCATGACCTCTTAAAGCATATCAAGTAATATTAAATTCAACATTCGTACCATGACCATCAATTAGTAAACTCACTCCATTATTGTACGGCTAAGCGATGTTGGTGACGTCACCGTAAATCGTTAGTTCAAAACGTACCATGACCTGTATTTTGATAGCAAGGTATTAATGTTCAAATAACAAATTAAACAATAATTAAAATAATGGGTAATCTTTATACGCGACAAAAACAACACAAATTAGTTTAAAATTATCATAAAATAAACAATAGGCAATAAGGAATAGGTACTATTTTGATATTAAAAAGTAGTAGGTATATTTTAACAAGCCTCATAGCTCAGTTGGTAGTAGCTCTGCCGTCTACGCTGTAGGTGCGATTCCCACCCAGGATAAACATTTGTGTGATGAATATAGATGTTTGTTCTATGTTTGGGTGTTGTACATACATATAGTACGTATGTATTTACAAAAAGTATTAAAAAAAAAAAAAAAAGTATTCTATCCGTAATCTAGTTCCCATATTACAAGCTATGCTTAGTTTGGGGCAAGATGGCGCTGTGTAAAAGTGGATTGCAGCGATGAAAACGAATCTGAAGGCAATTTACCTCCTCCGTCAATGAAGGATGAACAAGTTGAAGTTTACGGGAGTGTGTACAGTGCTAGCAAAAAGTCGGTGAAAACTACAGGTACATCATCAACTTCTGCGTGCCGCCGCCGACAACTAAGCTAAGAATCGAAGCGGCCGATGTGGAAGCCAAAGCTGCCAAAATAAAGTCGAAAATCCAAGTCAATCTCATCAACAAACAGCTCGCCGCGGATGTTGCCGATTTGGAGTCACATTCGAAGAAGTCGGCTGCATCTGCATCTATTACAAGCAAAGTAAACAACTGGCTCGATAGATCCGCTGAGCCCGAGCCTGAGCCTAACCAGCCACTCCCGCTCGCGGATGCTGGCCAAAGTGACATCAAACTACTGGCCTGCGCATTGAAAGACGCATTTGCTGTTTCTTCTTCTCAGCATCACCAGCAGCTACTTACCAGATTGTCCACATTTAAGGATCTGCCTCTCTATTCAGGTGATCCATTGGATTGGCTGCAATTTAAAGAAGCGTATCTCCTATCTTCCACCAAAAACTGTAAGTACAGTGACTCAGAAAATGTGTGGCGACTCCGCAAGTGTCTTCGTGGCGAAGCTAAAGAAGCGGTCACGTCATTGCTTATCGGCGGAATTTCCCCTGATGTTATCATGGACACATTGGAGGTACGTTTTGGGAAGCCTGAGAACATAATGGCTAAAATAGTAATACAGCTTAAGAAAATACACCCGTTGCCTTTGATATTATCTTCCACCAAAAACTGTAAGTACAGTGACTCAGAAAATGTGTGGCGACTCCGCAAGTGTCTTCGTGGCGAAGCTAAAGAAGCGGTCACGTCATTGCTTATCGGCGGAATTTCCCCTGATGTTATCATGGACACATTGGAGGTACGTTTTGGGAAGCCTGAGAACATAATGGCTAAAATAGTAATACAGCTTAAGAAAATACACCCGTTGCCTTTGATATTATCTTCCACCAAAAACTGTAAGTACAGTGACTCAGAAAATGTGTGGCGACTCCGCAAGTGTCTTCGTGGCGAAGCTAAAGAAGCGGTCACGTCATTGCTTATCAGCGGAATTTCCCCTGATGTTATCATGGACACATTGGAGCTACGTTTTGGGAAGCCTGAGAACATAATGGCTAAAATAGTAATACAGCTTAAGAAAATACACCCGTTGCCTTTGATATTCCACAACGAGCTTATTTGTTTTGCTGTGAAAGTAAAAAACTGCGTATCGGCTGCGATAGCGATGAAACAAAATGATTACCTACGCAGCCCCGAACTAGTGTCGATCGTCGCATCAAAGCTACCTACTATACTACTCAATAAATGGACAGATTATTTTTATGAAAATCAGCGCAGTAGTAATAATGAAACTCCAAGTTTGCAATTACTAAGCGATTTCCTCTACTTGGAAGCTAATAAAATTGCATGTTCTGGTGTGAGTCACATTCACACTCAATCAATAAAAAATCCTGAGTATCGGGAGACCAGGCATACAGTTTTACACGCTACAAATTATAATTATAATAATCGAACCGTTGAACATGACTGTAAGTTTTGTCACCACAAGTCCGGTCATAAACTTTCCGAATGTCCGCGTTTTAAACGCGCTATGCGCAAAGACTGCTGAAAGTTCGCACGAACAAATAGGCTGTGCTTTAAATGTCTCACACTCCGACACACTGATCCAGCATCCTGCTCTGCAAGTAACTGTGACATCGAGGGCTGCGACCAGCCACACCATCGTCTGCTGCACTGGGTTAAGCCGAGCGATACTAAGAGTACTCATGATAAGGTCGAGAACGAAATCTTAGATGCCGATGTAAACCCGTGGTTTCTACCCTAGATCGTGAATCACACCGTGGCCTCCTCGAACCCTAAGGTACTCCTAAAAATCGTGCCGCTGACTGTACATGGACCCGCTGGCACCATGCATACGCATGCACGTCTGGACGACGGAGCGACCGTGACCTTGATCGCCGCGGAGCTAGGCGATAAGCTAGGACTAAATGGGAGAAGCGAGATAATGCGCGCGCGAAGCGCGTGGGACAATAATGAATTAGTCTGTGACACACAAATAATAAATTTAAAAATAACAAATAATGATAATCAAAATTATAGTGTACGTGCGCGTAAAATAAAATCATTAAATTTGCCTGTGCAATCTTTGCCGAACATTGACTTTAATAAATATGGATTTGAAAGTAATTTTAGTGAAAAACATTTATGTAAATGCGATGCGCAACCAATGTTATTGATAGGTCAGGACAACCATGACTTGATAGCACCAGTACAAAGTTATCGGAGTGAGCAGCGTGAGCCTTACGTAACTCAGACCGCACTAGGTTGGTGTGTACACGGGAGCTCGGTAAGTGATTTGCCACATCATTCCAATCCATGTGTCTCTCTCACGCACGACTGTCCTGATAATACTTGGTCACAAGAAAATGTTTTCCATTTATGTGTAATACAACCAGCTGAGACGATCTCTGAGGTCACCTCCCCCAGCGCTCCTGTGTGTCCCCAGGGCTGTGAACACCGGTGCGCACAGCTGCACGACGAGGTAAGAAAGTCCTTCTTGTTGGACTCCATTGGAGTAGGTACTAAGCCCCGACACAATCCTGAGGATGTGCGCGCGGTCTCTATTTTAGATGAGACTGCTGAGCTTCGCGAGGGACAATGGTACGTTGGTCTACCGTGGAAATCAGATAATCATTGTTTGCCTGACTCCTACTCTAATGCATATAGACGTCTAAAATCAATTCAAAAGAAAATGTTGTCTAATGGTGATTATGCACTACGTTATCACGAAAGAATGTCGCATTTATTTACCAACGGATACGCTAAGGAACTTGTAGGTAGTTATGCCGAAGGTGGCATTGACCGCGTATGGTACCTACCCCACTTTGGAGTAGATAACCCAAACAAAAGAAAACTACGATTAGTATTCGATGCGGCAGCGCAATCGAGTAATCGCTCATTGAATGATTTTCTTTTGCAAGGTCCCGATCTTCTGCAGTCTTTGTTAGCAATAATGTTAAGATTTAGGGAAAATAGTATAGGTTTAATAGGAGATATACAGGACATGTTTTTACGTATAAAAATACGTGACGAAGATATACACGCGTTACGCTTTTTATGGCAAGATGGATTCTTACCTCTTGAGGAGCCACCCTTAGGCTCAAATGATACCCCCGAGGGTCCATCTCCCCCCAGGGATAGCCCTATAAAACAGTATGTCATGACGTCACTTATTTTTGGCGCTAACTGTTCGCCTTTAGTCGCGCAATATGTAAATCAAATTAAAAATACGCAGCGGTTCGAACAAACGATGCCGGATGCTGTTCACGCGATTAGAAAGAATCAGTATATGGATGATTATATCGATAGTGTAAGCGATGTTCGCGGCGCTAAGAAAATGATTAAAGAAATATCGCAAATTAATCAACAAGGCGGTTTTAATATGAGCGATTGGTTAAGTAATAACATCGAAGTTTTAAACGATACGCCAATGGATATCCTTAGTGAGAAGGCCGTAAGGTTCAATGTCGAGAATCAATCGGAACGAACTCTTGGGTTGTTATGGTTTCCTGCCAGTGATACGTTCGCATTTGACTTATCGTTGAAACGCATTCCTAGGGATATTTTAGATTCTTCGCGAAAACCGTCGAAACGGGAATGATTGCGTATTATTATGTCTATTTATGACATGCACCGATTTTTAAGTTCTTTTACCGTAAAGTCTAAAATAATAATGCAGGCAGTTTGGAAAATAGGTATAAAATGGGACGATGAGATTCCAGACAATTTATATATTCAATTTCAAGAGTGGTTGTTACAATTACCAACAATCTGTGACATTCGTATTCCTAGGTGGTACTTTCGGCTCGATTCTAGAAGCGTGAACGAGACAACAATAGCGAGCGCCGCGAGTGAGAGCGAGCTACAACTACATGTGTTCGGAGACGCTAGTCCGCGCGTTTATGCATCGGTAGCGTATTGGCGTAAAGTAGATAGTAATGGACAGGTACGCATATCATTCATAGCTTGCAAAAACAGGGTCGCGCCGCTCAAGTCTGTCACTATCCCGCGGCTGGCGTTACAGGGTGCTCTTCTAGCTTGTCGCCTAGCTGAAACAATTAGGATTGATTCTAGAGTTGTTTTGCACTGGATTAGGAACGAAAACCGTAACTATAAAACCTTTATAGCAAACCGATTAGGAGAAATTGATGAGTTTTCAAAAATAAATGAATGGAATTATGTTCCTTCAGAATTAAATATGGTGGACCTAGCAACTAAAATAACGGATTACAACTTACGTAGTGATTCTTCCTGGTTTACGGGACCTCCTTTCCTGTATGAGAACCCGGAACGCTGGCCGCAGCAACCTGAAACATTACAAACAAATATCAATAATGACGCGTTAGAAGAAATACATACTGTATGTCATACTCACAGCGATACTTATGTATTACCCGTCCCGGACCTGGATAGGTTCTCGTCCTGGATGAGGCTGCTTTGTTGTGCCGCGACTGTTTTATTGTTTATTTCAAAATGCAGAAAAAATAAAACTCGCCTCATTAATAGTGAGCTAATGAATAGGGTGGAAGTTTTACTATTACGTCACTCACAGTCACAATCATTTCGGCGCGAAATAGATCTGTTGAATAAGAATAGTGAAATAAATTTAGATAGTCGTTTGCGTCCTTTGACGCCGTTTGTAGATAGCGACGGGCTTTTACGTGTCGACGGGCGTATTGACGCCGCAAAACAAGTAGATGATCAAATTAAAAACCCTATCATCCTTGATGGTCGCCACCGCGTAGCTCGCCTTATTGTTAAACACTATCACGAACGCGTAGCTCACTCCTTTAACGAATTAGTCGTTAACGAGCTTAGACAAAAATATTGGATAGTGAACCTACGACCTACTGTCCGCACGGTAGCTTCGCAGTGCTTGTTTTGTCGTATAAGGAAAGCTACGCCTATGCCCCCACGACTCGGTGACTTACCTACTGAACGCTTAGCTCATCATCAGCGTCCTTTCACGATGTGCGGTATAGATTTATTTGGGCCTATAGAAGTTACTTTAGGTCGACAAAAGCCAAAGCGATATGGAGTTTTGTTTACCTGTTTGACGATTCGCGCAGTACATGTAGAAATCGTACATACTCTTACAGCTGATTCGCTGATTATGTCGCTTAGGAGAATGGCCGCTCGCCGCGGATGGCCGCACACCATACTGTCGGACAACGGAACCAACCTGCGGAGAGCTGATGTCGATCTGCGGAAGTCCTTTCAAGATCTTGATCAAGCTTATATCGTATCTGAAGCGTTGAACAAAGGCGTTACCTGGAAGTTTATATCACCAGCGAGCCCTCACATGGGGGGCGCGTGGGAACGGCTTATTCGAACTGTCAAAGTTGCTCTCAGGGTGGTTCTGAAAGGAAGAGCACCACGAGAAGAGGTTTTGACTACATTTCTCGCGGAGGTAGAAAATATAGTAAATAGTCGACCACTCACTCACGTGTCAGTGGATTCTAGGAGTCAGGAAACATTGACTCCGAACCATTTTTTAATTGGTAGCTCGTCGAACTTACCTGTCCCTGGGGTCTTCGATGACAAAGATCTGTTTCTGCGGCGGCAGTGGCGAACCGCTCAGCGTCTGACTGATTTATTCTGGAGTCGGTGGGTAAAAGAGATCTTACCTGTTCTCATTCCTCGGGCAAAGTGGAACCGTGAAGGACAGCAGCTCAAGGTAGGTGACCTGGTGATCGTGGTTGATCCTTCTTCACCCCGCAACTGTTGGCCTAAAGGTATTGTGGAAAAAGTATATCCAGGACAGGACGGTAGGGTGAGAGTAGTAGACATACGGAGTGGGACGTCAGTAAAGAAGCGCCCCGCAGCGCGCGTAGCCTTGCTCCAGCTTGACGTTGAGTGTCGTGATGACGACACTAGGGGGAAGGTGTTGACGACGTAGGTACGCGCTCACTCCGATAACTCATAGCTACTAGGTTATATATGTATTATTTCAGTTACTATTTTGTTTAAATAAATATATTGTGTATCCGTGGAAGCGTCCCGCGGCAAGGCTCGACAACGCGTCGATGGTCGACGCGCGCGCCACCTGGAGGATGCTTTTGGAAGCAGTCGCAAGATAACCACGGTCGAGAGGCGGTGTCTGCCGCGCGCGCTTCCCAGATTCACAGTCATTGCTGTCAAACCAACGTTTTTTTATTTCTACTTCAAACGCCAGTGACTCCTATCCCTTACACGATGTATATTTGTTATCAAACAAAATATATATTTTATTGTAGTTGGCCAACGAATACGAGTTTTAGGAGGCAGATAACTCTGAACAAAACTCTTCGAGAAGGCGTCGAGGTCTTTAACAATTAGTTTCGCCTCTGCATTCGTTAGGGGTTGGAGCTCGGTTGAAGACCCCCGGTAACTAATCTAGCTGACCTAAAACCGTTTCTTTAATTTCGCCATTTAATCTACAAACAGTAATTAAAAATTATATTTTAATAGGTATCCCATCAAAAACCCATTTATGTCCACTATCGAGCAGAGCCTCCTCCAATGAACTGGAGGATTTGGCAATAATTACCACATTTGGCTGAAGAATTGTCAATTGCAGTATAGGTGTTAGAAGATACTCATAATGGAAGCTGCTGCCTCTCTTCTCGTGGGATCGTGGGAATGAAATCCACGGCTAGAATTTTAGTATTACATAAAAAATACAAGAAAAAAAATCAATAGAGTAGGTTGGTATTTTTATCAACTTTTCACCAGTTCCTACACTCCTTGAAAAACGGTTTTCGTTCTTGAAAGCATTTCACCGCATTGAAAGTTTTGCGCAATATGTCTCCATTTTTTTTCACAAACATTATTTTACCTGAAGTGATCAGTTTGGGTTAAGAATAACTCTTTTTTGACAATTCAGAAATGTCTTGCAGCTACCTGGAAATCCGAGGCGATAGAATGACGAAGCAAAATGGTAAGATAGGTACTTTCAAATTAATATCAATAGTCATCAATAGCTTTTAATCAAAATAGAAATGACTTTTTAAATTTAAAACACGTAATTCATCAGTGGATATGTTGGCGTTAAATATGGTTCTTTCCGTAGATATTATACGAGGCAAATAATAGGTAAGAGAGATGGGTAGCAGCTACTTACTAAGTTGATAAGTATTCCTTTTTGACTTTTTATTGTGTGCCGATTATGGGTAATACTTCAGCTATTTTTAAATGGTATAAAAGAAGGAACGTTTCAATAGTTGACATATACTAGTGGTGATTAGTGTTATGAGCGTTAGGTGTGTCATTACGGAATACAACAAATTGTAATATTGATTTTACAAAAAAACTTTAAATTCTTGGGTGGTGACTTAGCTTCAAACTGTTAAAGCTCTTTGGCTTTGTAACTTCACACAACATTCTGCACATTCAATCGTTTTCTCGTTTGTAGATAACATTCGCCATAACACTACACTGTACAATGTAGAAAACATCATGTTCTTGAAACCGAACGCCACCGAACAGCACTAGCGGCACGCCAATATGATGTTTTAAGCCCCCGCCTCTACAATGCAGCAACCCGGGAGACTAAAATTTACCACCTCCCAAGTAGAAAGTGCAAAAGTCTCTGGCTCATTAATTTATCCTTCGATAATACTGAACATCTCCAAAAAGTAATCTCCTAAGTTCCTTCATTAAACCTAACTACTAAGGGAGACGGTCGGATAAATTTTAGACATGCTGTAAAAAATAAGAGTCTTTTCTAAAAAAATCTAAAATTAGCATCTCCCTGAAATCTTTATTTCCAGAGATATGAGGTGTTTAGTATGTTCTATGAAAGTAGGTGCTCGTTGAAATCGTTTGTATGCTACGCTGGTCCGATGAAGGTTTATATAGTGATGAATTCTGCATTACGCTACGACCTATGCTTCCAGATACAAGGACCTACAAAAACAATTTCCTAAAAGCATCTAAAACGGTGAAGATCTGAGTCATTCCACCATTGGGGCTTACTATGTTTACCTACCTTCACAACACTTGAAGCTACTACAGATACATTTTGCAAAAACCATCGCCGGGTAACGTTTATGTAAATTGTCTCCTCGTTTATTTTTATGTATCAAGGCTTAGGTTAAATGATTAGATGATCAATTAAATTTATTCTCTATAAATTACCGTTAACAATGTTATACTAATCATGTTTTAATATTACTTTAATACTTTTGTTATCGCAAACATTTTACTCAATTGGTGAAGTCGCGCGGCGCTGGCCGTCGGTTGCGCTTCGGTATAAGTACCCACTCAGCGTTCAAGTGGTTCTACCTTATAAATAAAAATGGATAACTTAAAATAAACTATAAATAATATAAAGGTCGCAGTCGGATAACCTTAGGACCGTTACAAACGGTCTATAGGTAACTCAACCGTTTCAGACTGGACTTGAAGCGTGCCCATGACACTGGCCGCATTACTATGCTAAATAGCTAATTCACTGGCCTAAATAAGTTTTTTTTCCACCCTTTGAATGAAGTGGATTTATGACCAAAAAGATGGTGGGAGGTTTCAAATGAAAAATAATTTATTGCTTTTCTCCGTAAGTTAAATTAATTTATCGAAAGCCTTGTAATGAAATTGGGAAACCTTATAAAACTCTTTGGTCGAATTATATAATATATATACAAATACAATAAATTTCATTGAATTATATCAGAGAACTGATTTTCCAGGATTCGAGACAACGTGAGTCTGGAGAGCTTAGAAATAGTCACCATGTTCATTGACATTAGTTGGTAATAGCCTCCAAACTATTTGCTGTTGCATAGTTACCTTCTTATTAATTTATTTTGGTATATATCTATTACCTCGGTCTAAAACCGTTTCGTTTAGATTAAGATTAATTTACGATTATTGAGGCGTTAAAAAATATTTTATTTAATCATCATACATTACTTGTTAGTTGTTTGGAGGCCTAGATACCACCAACTGGGTACATTATTTAATATTGTAGAGTAATATTAGGACAGCCTTAAACGGCGGGCTTAGATTTCTTGCTACGCCATTGCTACGACGGGCTCTACGGCGTAACAGGCATAGCAGGCGTAGCAGGCGTTAGCACGGAGCAAGTTATTTCGTTATTGCTAGCTTAATGCGTTCAGTGCCCGTGGTCCAATCGCGGAGTTCTATTGGTCGATCCATGGGCATTGTTGCTTGCCGTCTACGCTATTACAATAAAGATAATCTATTAAAATTGTATTTTTGCATGTTTTTATTTTTTTGTATTGAAAAAATCTCAAAATCTAAAACAAAAACAAGACTGTAATGAAAAAATATTTCACAAGTAGAATGCTATACTATCACTGAATATCATAAGCTATATTTTTAACCGGCTTCAAAAAAACGAGGAGGTTCTCAATTCGTCGAAATCTTTTTAGTATGTGTATTCCCCGAATACTTTAAGACGCCTAGACCGATATGGAAAATTATTTTTTGTTTGAAACGGTAGTTTCATCTTCAGCAAGTCAGGATCTGATGATGGTATATTGAAAAAATCAATGGAACTCTTCAAATATGATAGGCAAACTTGAAGCGATTTGGGTATTTGTAGGGTGCATTACCTCAAAAATAAGGAAAAAACGGACCCTTATAGGATCACACGTCTGTCTCTCCGTCCATCTGTCATAAAAATAGTTGGAAAAAATACGTCATCCAGATAAACGAAATTGTATCATATTCTTCATTGCTGGGTCGGTTTGCTTTTTAGTTTATTTTAAAACGTTATTATATCAGGTTGTATTCGGGATCTTTATGAAAAGTTAATTATGTAACCCAAGGTAATGGAAAATTAACGATAAATCTTTATGTGCGCTGCAAAAACTATTGAAGATAGAACAAAAAAATTATCGAAAATTTTAAAGAAAACTTCAACACTCATAAAAATGTCAGCAATATCATATATAAAACTATTGTAGTCACAAACGTCGTCATCACCTGCATTTATTAAAAAAAAACGAATTATACGCCGGTAGAAAACAAAACTCAAAGTAATTTGTACCTTCATATTAATCCGAATAAATTCAAATTATATTATGATTATAAAATTAAGCCGTCAGTGTCCCACTGCTGGGCAAAGGCCTAAAGTAAGTATAATATATATACAAGTTATATATAATAATATATAATCACTTTTCTTTAGGGAGTCTGAGCGCCTATCGATTACATTGAGATTCGATTATATTGAACATTTTATTCAAAAGATACCTTGAATTTAGAATATTCTCATCAAAAAAAAGTTATTTTCTTGGTGGATCTGAATAAAACTTTGCATTATTATTACTGTTTTCATTGTTATATGATTAAGTAAACATTTAATCTTGCCTTATTTTTTATTTTTATTTTTTGACGGGGATCTGCTTGGCCTTAATCTCATCTTATTTTCAAGTAATTTTAAGGCCAAAAAGGAGACGCACTTTACCCGGAATCCTCAACAAACCGAGGAACTGGCTATCTTACCACTAAATGCCGGAACACATCATTTTTATTTAAGAATTGTTATTATGGCGACAGAATTAGGTTATATGGTGGTAGCTAGCCAGGCGGACTTAAACAAAGTCCTACCACCATCCAAACCGAGCACAATATTGTATTCCCCCTGGAGATTGAACTCGGGACCTCTGGATCTGAAATCGGTGGGTTTAACCACTAGACCACAGAGGCGGGTATAAAAAAGATGGCGAATAGCTATTGTGTTTTTTTATCACGATTCGTCTGAGATTTATGAGACACACACTCTAGCATTGTGCGATAGCGCTACCGCTCCGCCCATAAGGGCGGAGCTGTAGGCGGGGAAGGTAGGAGAGGTGATATCTTAATATATTATAATATTGATATCTTGCGTAGTGTGGCCAAGCTTCTCGCCCCGACCGGTCGTCAGCCGCCCTCGGAGTGTCACGCGTTCGCAAATGCGCGTTAAACTATGTTGTTTAAAACGTGTTCATAATTCGTTGGCTGCTGCGCATCCCACTCTATATGTAAAACACAACGTGTGTTTGACAGTACCTATCGTGCTACCTAACTCATCGGATGCTGCGCGTCCCGCTCTCTATGTAAAACACAACGTGAGTGTTTGACAGTACCTTACCTATCACGCTACCTAACTCATCGGGTGCTGCGCGTCCCGCTCTCTATGTAAAACACAAAGTGAGTGTTTAACAGTGCATATCGTTCTTACTCGTCGGATGCTGCGCGTCTCGATCTCTATGTAAGACTCACTCAGTTAAAACTTTAAAAATACTTATTACCAGGTGAGATGATGGCCAAGCGATGCCTAGTCGTACTATAAAAAAAAAACGTATGACGCTTACGTACGTACTCACCTAGAGTACGCATCCATGTGGAACCCAAGCAATGAGATTTATTCATCTTATATATCTCGCCAAACTATACTTACCCGATTATCTTACTAGGTATCTCAAGTTTCATTTCCTTCCACTCTCTAATTGCAGGCAAGTTGGTGACCTAGTTTACCTCATAAACATCTGCAATGGTAACGTAGACTGTTCTGGGCTACTTCAGCAAGACTACGACTTGAGTAGGGCTCCGTACAAATACTGGTGCATTGAGAAAACTGAGTGTTCTTTACATTCATATTGTAAAAACTAATTTTAAACAAAACGCGTTCTTATTACGAGCTAGCAAATTGTTCAACTCATTGGTCAATAAAAATATTGATGTCCATTTATGTAACACATTTGCAGTAAGCTTAAACGCTAAGCAAAGATACATTTATAATTAATGATGGTGACAGAATTAGATAAGATGGTGGTAGCCAGCCGGACTTAAAGAAATTCCTACCACCAACCAAACCAAGCACAATACGTCCTCCCCTTGGGAATCAAACCCAGGAACTTTGGATCTGACACCGGTGAGCGGACCACTAGACCACAGATTCCGTAAATCTCTTGCTTTTCTATTGTTTTTATCTATCAAGTGGATTGTGGCAAAATTCTAAAAGGCTACGTAACTCAATCATTTATCAACGTCATTTTTAATTCCACTTTGTATCCAACTACTTGTATTATTATTAACTAATTGTACTTATTATTGAATAAATGAATGTTTCTATAACAATCTACAACACATTGCCACGTAGCCTCCGTTACGAGACAATGGTCTAGCCACCGCAAGCAACCGTGCGCTTCACTTCTAAAAGTCAAAGTATCTGATAAAAAGGTTAGCTTACTGATATCAACACAGATCTAGTCTTGTTTAGCCGAAAAATCCATTAATTCACTATAAAAAATCTCACCGGGATGTGCATTAAAGTCTCCGAGAATAAAAACGAATTTAACACTATTTTCGTCTATTATTGCACTTATAGCACTTAGACAGTCTGTAAACAAAAGCAGGTTCTCGATACAGTCTGTAGGCATAACGAGCAATGACAACAACAGATAACGAGCAATGGTCGGTCGTTGGTTGTAAGCCGAATAGCAGTTAGTCGCGGGTTCAACTGACACACACGGAAACATAGACTTTTGCCAGAACAGCGCGACACTGCCGAAAGGCCTTCCTTTGAGGATTCCGGCTTTGATGTTCACCGCTGAGGTGCCCGTGGCCCCGAAGCACTCGTCGATGCCCGCCAGGTACGGCAGCTCGTTCGGCAGCAACCAAGTCTCCTGTAACGCTTTTATATCTGCATAGCTACACAGCTGCTTCACAGCTTCCACTGAGCGGTTTATGCTTTTACAGTTATATGTTACTAATGTTGTACTATCCATTATTAGATGTAGGTATTTCTTTATCCTGTAGTCTATTTGTGTACGGCATAAAGCGACGGCATGTAACGCCAGTAGGCCAAATCTCGTCATTTAGGTACTTATCCAATTTATGTCGAACAACCAACATTTTATACGCATTACAGTTCCGCTCATTTTTCATTTTGATTTTTTGAAGTAGAACATATTCATTTGTTTTTTAATAAATGTATTTTAAAATGTCACATTCTGAGGTATCCTTGTGAACATTTGAGATAAATAACTGGATTTTAACATCAGCTGGCTTGATGTTATCATAAGGATTTATTACAGCTTTTCCAGTGATATCTTCTGCCTTATTTTTGTGCTTTTTTCGCTGAACTTCGATCCACTTCTGGCTTGGATGTTCCAGTTTCCATTCCCTATCAGTCTGAATGACCTGTGCCATGGTTTTGTTATTGTTCTCGCACACAAAACTGAGCTAGTTGTGGTTTTACCACCAACGGTTAGCGTCAACTTACTCATCGTTGATGGGTCCAGGCAGTTAGTAGGTATTGAGAGTGCATCCATAGCATGTTCACCTAAACCCCCATTCATATGATTTTGCTGGCTAATTGGTTCGTGTTCGGATGCTATTTTTATGGGAGTGGGGGTGGGGCTATTTGATAAATTCAAGAAGCCCGACGGTCCACTATCTAAAACGTTGAAAGCGCCTCGCTTTTTATTTACATGGTCATCACAATTTACTATTGATGCGAACTTTATGTTATCTATCTCCGTCCTTAGATTACTCAGCTGATCATTGGTAGCATACGTATCCTTTATACATTTAATCTCACTCTGTAAAGATACAATATCTTTTAGTAGTCGAGTTGCATCTATGTGTTTAAAAGTAACCGGTGGCAGCTTATAAAGTCTTATCAGGGTAAGTGTTCTTGAAAGCAGTGATAATATCTAATAAATCTTTTTGTTCCTTGTTTTTTCGTAGCGAAGAGGTTTTTGAAAATCCCTAGGGTATTTTTTTTTAAGTATATGGTATACAGGGCTACAGGGTGAGAAGTTATCCAGGGCAACTGAGGCGAAGTCTGAAGCCGTGAGAGTTATCGAAAAGTCATGTTAGTAGTTACGTAAATGATTAAAAAAAATAAGTTCTGCAGTTTAAAAACAATTTTTTTATTAGTTTTTCGTTTTTTTTTAAAATGACGTTTTGATTTCTTTGTTAAATAAATAATGTATGTTGACAATGTGCACAAATTTGTTGGAACACTTTCAACATTGAAAATTTATGTATTTAAACTTAATGAATTTAGTAGAGGTTGTTGTACGTTTAGACTACGCGTTAGCGTAGCTTTTTTTAAACCACTTTTGCTGAATTTTCTGTTCGTGTAGAACTTTTGAAAATCGGAACGTCTTAAAAAATGTTGGTATCGCTGAATGCGAAGATACAACTTGAGCGTTTGAAAGAGTCTTGTTCTGACTTGGAAAAAAGTTAAACCTGTAAAGTTAGTTTAATTTTTAAATGTACCAACTGATTTGTATTGATTTTGTATCATTTTCGTACATTTACATGACAGTACAGAGTATCAGCCAGTCGACCACACCCCATAGCAACCAAACCTGTTCCCTTTCGAGTAGGGAGTACTGGGGATCACCTGAACGGTGGTTCAGGTTCAGGTTCAGGTTCATTGCTATATCTTGGGGCGGTGGCCCCATTTCGCTGTGGGAGGCGCTGGCTTCTTATAACTTTTAATTATATTATCAATTTAAATGTGACCGTCAGGAGTATATCACAGTATCTGGAAGTTATCTTGTTATCGTTCCACAAAAATGTTCATTACGTACTTGTGAATTCACCAGAATCAAAATCTACGACAAAATTAAAGGACAGCCATTAAAAATCACAAAGATACCGACTAATCTATTCAACACTATACACTACAGCATCCTACATCTGAAATTGAACTCCATCAATCTGCAAGGAATCCACCACATCAAAGAGAAAACATTACTACAAACACCAATAGAATGAATACCCACAGAAGATAGACCAGTTTACCATACAACCATACCATTCTACGCGTTCCTGTTCGGTGCATATGTACTTAGTATCGTCATCAGGTACGACGAGTCAAAAGACGTAGTAACCAAAAAAAAAGTGAAACATCACCCAATGAACAGGAAAACCCGAAGAATCATACTTATGCCGCTCCTGAAGGATCTGATACCCGAAGGTAGACCGCCGACATTTTCGCTTCAAGTTCTCAAATAGTCACCGTTGTGAGGATAGACGTCCTACATATCTAGCATGTTTATCAACCGCCTCCATCTCATCAGATCCAGATGTCCCGGGTTCGATCCCCAGGGGGAGTACAATATATTTTGCTTGGTTTGGTCGGTGGTAGGACTTTTTTAAGTCCGCCTGGCTAGCTACCACCATCTTACCTAATTATGTCGCCAAAATAACAATTCTAAAATTGTTGTGTTCTGGCATTTAGAGGTAAGATAGCCAGTTCCTAAGTTTCTTGCGGATTTCGGGTGAAGTGCGCCTCCACTTTCGGCCTTATCTCAACTTGTAACCAGAACTGCAAGTTTGCGATTCGGCGGAAACATCACGATACCTTTGTCTTCATTAGACACTCAGGCTTTTACACGTGGTAAGCCTCGTGTGTAATTATATCTTTGAAAAAGCCTAACACAAACCATACATCAAGAGATTTCAGTTCGGGTTGAGCCGGTAATAGTCATGATTTCACTTGTTTTGTTTTTTCAGCTGCATTGAAACCTTCTAATTGTGCTGATATCTTGTTTGAAAGAACTGATAAATGTATATTTGTCGGATATTTTTATTTATACAATAACCGGTATCTATACATGATCAGTTCTCTCATAACATCGCCAAGCTGCATGCAGGCAGATGCTGGGATTTACTGAAGAGTAAGTCAAGCAGGACTGCTTTTGCCCGGAACTTAGTTTGTGGATATAGCTTTCACTTTTTAAAAGCCAAGATCTTGCGGTATCAGAGCTGTGCTTTGCAAAGTATTTGTTACGACCAAGGATTTTTTTAAATTAAACAACAGTGAAGCAGCAATACAGCCAGCAGACAAATATTGTGCACTAGGTGGCCAAAAACCCAAGAAATAAATCTACTATCGCTTACAATCAGCGGCTCAGTAGTGCACAATGAGGAGGTGGCTCCTTTTTTTGCCCTTAGGAGGGATGCTTGCTGCCCATTTTGTGGTCAGATTTGCGACCCAGGTACATTTGGATTCTAATATAATATAACACAGTTTTACGTTATTATAACTTTCTGTGCTTGTAACAAATTTGTTGAAAATAGGCGAAATTCTAAATTTCGACGAAATGTTTTAGTATGCGACATCATAATAAAACATCAGTTATGATATTATGCTCAGACACTTGTGGCGAGGGTTATATTTATGATAAGATGCTTTTCGGAAAAATGCAATCGTGTGATATTCGTGCAATTTAAAAAACAATTCTCTTATTTGTTCTTAATTTTATTTTTCATTTGAACCATTCAAGATGGTATGATGATGCAGTTTGTTATACTACTTGTACTAGCGGAAGAAATTACAGCAATGATTGTTATTGGCGATTCTACAATTTCAAATAGAAAGCGGTCCATAGGGACGTTGCCAAGACTAAAGACAAAAGACAAAAGCTATTGAATCCGCCACCGCCCCATTTTCGGTTGATATTCAAATCAAAATGGTCTATAGTACACATTCTTTGGTTGAGAAAATTCTAACACCATCAATTTCGGCTGTTCCAGGCAATATACTCCAAATTTCTTATCTTGACGAGGCTCGAAATGCTTGGCATAGTGCTTGTCCTAATACCGATCCCCCAAAACACCTTTCGGCACAACGGCAGTGGGACGGGCCTCTATGCGAGTTGACACGGAATTATCTATTACATACGTGCTCCACCTCCACAGATCGTGCTCGTCTCTTAGCTGTTTCAAAATGGGAATCAGGTCTTTGGCTGCAAGCACATCCATCTTACAATACCGGTACACTTATGGATCCTGTAACTTTCCGTATTGCCACTTGTCTTCGGTTGGGTGCAAGATGCTGCGCCTCTCACCAGTGCCAGTGCGGTGCGGCCGTAGATCAATTTGGTTTTCACGGACTTTCGTGCACAAGGTCTGCCGGCAGGATTTCACGCCACGCTAGTCTTAATGACATTATCCTTTGAGCTTTTACCAGTGTCAATGTGCCAACCGTTCTTGAACCGAATGGTCTGTTACGTGATGATGGTAAGCGGCCCGACGGTATGACTCTTGTCCCTTGGGAAATGGGTAGGCCTTTGGTGTGGGACGCTACCTGCGTCGACACCCTAGCGCCATCTCATCTGCCTGGGACATCAGTTAGGGCTGGTGCGGCGGCTGATTCGGCCGAGGATCACAAAAGGCGTAAATATAGTGGTCTTGACAGAGCTTACCTATTTGAGCCTTTTGGGGTGGAGACCTTGGGTCCGTGGGGAGCCGGTGCCCTCCGGGTTTTCAAAAATATTGCGGGGCTTTTGATTGAGAGACACGTGACCCAAGGGCTGGCTCTTATTTAGGCCAGCGAATTAGCATAGCTATTCAGCGTGGCAATGCAGCCAGTGTCTTGGGCACGCTTCCGTCTGGTACTGGTCTGGAACAGTTGTGTTACCTATAGGCCGTTTGTAACGGTCCTTAGGTAATCTGACTGATTCCTTTGTACATAGTTAGTTTAATTGTACTTTTTATTGAATAAATATTTAGCAAAGTTTAAAAAAAAAAAAATGGTTCACTATACAGGACTATTTGAGGTATTGAAGGGATGTTTTTGAAACGTCTTAACTCGGTGGAAGACCTTTTATTACTCTGTATTAAACAATAGATCGGTCGCTTATATGCTAGCTTATGTGTATACTTATATCTACCTATTACTACAACTCACCTCGGGGGTAAAAGAGAAAAAAAAAAAACATTATCAAGTAAATATTTTTTTATAATATTAAGTAATGAATAATTTTGTTCTATTTTTATGAATAACATATTGATAATTATTTTTTAATATTTTAACATTAACTCCTAAATCATCTAAAACTACAAATGGTCCTTCCCATAAAGTGTCCAACTTATTTCCTACTTCATTTTTAATTAATAACAATCCTTCCTTTTATACGTTACATTATTTACGTTCCTATCATACACATGTTTACGATTATGTTTGCTTAAAAGTAATTTATTCCGAGCATCTTGGTGTGCTACTTGTAACTTATACTTAAGATGTAATTTATAAGTATCTGGATTATATAAAGGTTATATATGTTGACTTACTCTTCATGGTATTATACTAGGTCTACGGAATACTAATTCAAAGGGTGTGTATTTTGTTTCTGTATGAACCGTATTATTGAAACTGTAACACCAAAATGGTAACCAATGGCTCCATGTTTCTTTTTGTCCATTGCAATGTATTCTCAAAAATGAACCTAAATTTTTATGTGAATTTTCTAAAGCTCCTATTGATTGATGATGATAAGATGTTGATGTTAGTTTTTCTATTTCTAATAATTTACATACCTGTTCCATTACTGAAGAAACAAACTCTGCTCCTCGATCTGTCGCTATTACTTTGGGTATCCCAAACCTTAAAATAAAATTATTCACTAATGCCTTAGCTACACTTACCGTATCCTTATTTTTTAATGTATACGCTTCTACAAACTTAGTTAATTCGCATTGTAGCGTTAAAATATAACGATTATCATCAATATCTCTGTCTAAGGGTCCTACAATATCTAAATATAGTTTTTCAAAAGCAAACGAAGCCGTTGTAGTTATTTCCATGGGCGCCTTGACATACCTACAATGCTTCATTTTTGGCATTTAATGCGTTTACTTACAAACTCTGCTACGTCTTTGTCTAGACCTGACCAAACAAATTTTCTTTTGATATTATTAGTCATTATACGCACGCCTGCATGACCTGCAGTGGGTAGTAGATGAAAATCATGTAAAATGTATTTCTTTTCTTCTTCGTTTTCAATTCTTCTTACTCCTTTTAATATATAAATCCGTGAATAATTGGATAACTGGTTATCCTTTATTTCTTTTAACAAATCTGCTATAAAATCTTCATTTTCATAATTTTTTACTATGCATAGTTCATTTATTTTCATATTTTTGCAAATTTCTCCTAATTTAGTCACGAATTCGGCTCGCGTAAATCGTGCTCTAAAATCAAGATTAATATATAATGCATTTCTTTTGTGAATGTAAATAAAACATTCATATTCTTTATCTGTATTATTTTGATGTCTCAACTTATTCATTTCGTTTTTTGTTATAAACATCATTTCCGTAGAGCTATTTGGTATTTTCAGCACTTCAACAACTTGTGGTTGATCAGGCTACTGGTCGTTTTGGTTGCTAATATTTTGTTTGTTCAAATTACCGTTAACATTTTTCGTTTGTGCCCTCGTCATAACCGAAATAATTTCTTCGTTCATTTTCTTTAAAGTATCTGACGTTATGATAATTCTGGACAATGCATCCGCAACACTGTTCTCTTTTCCTTTTACATATAAGATTTTAAAGTTATATTCCTCTAATTCTAGTCTAAATTTAAGGAGTCTACTAGATGGATTTTTCATAGAAAATAGATAAATTAAAGGTTTGTGATCCTTCATTATGTAAATAATTTTCCATATACGTAAGGTCTAAAATACTTTATTTCCCAAACAATAGCTACTAACTCTTTTTGAATTGTCGGGTAGTTCAGCTCTCCTTTATTTAAAGGTCTACTAGCATAAGCTATTGGTTTCATATTTTTATTACACAAAACTGCGCCGATTGCAGTACCTGATGCATCTGTTTGTATTATAGACTCATTATTTTCAGAAAAATCTGGAAACTCTAATACAGGTGGAGTAATCAAAGCTTCTTTTAATTTTTCAAGTTTTTCAGTTGTTGTAATCAGATACAGCTAAATTTCCGTACTGAGAAAGGTGTCTTTGATGTTTCAAGATATATTCAAGATAAGGCGAAATCAAAAATTAAAGAGCTCTCTATTTTAGAGGTACTATACGCCGATGATGTGTGCCTCACGTCTGACAGTATAGCGCATCTTCAAAGCTACGTTGACTCATTACACCAATCTTGCCAACGATTTGGTCTAGTCATCAATGCTTCCAAGACACAACTCCTTAAACAACCATCTCGAGGTTGCTAGGCAGATGAAACCACAGTGAACTTGCATGGTAAACCACTAGAGGAAGTATCGCATTTCAAGTATCTTGGAAGTACTGTTAGGCCTGACAACATCTTGGCTTCGGAGATACCAACGCGCATTGCAAACGCTGCTGCCAATTTTGGTATACTTACTGATCATGTCTGGAGGTCTCATGATTTGAAACTTGAAACAAAAATTAACGTCTATAAGCGTGAATACTACCTATTCTTCTCTACGGCGCTGAAACATGGTTTCTATATAAACCAGACATAAAAAAGCTGGACACATTTCATCTTAGATGTTTGAGAGCCATCCCAAGGATAAAGTGGGAGGAGCGTGTGCCTAACACTGAGATCCTACGTCGTTCCGGCATGTACGTATGGATGCTCTTCTCATGCAATGACAACTCAGATGGTGCGGACACGTTCTTCGTATGGATGATCATCGCCTGCCCAAAGCCGTATTCTACTCAGAGTTAGCTGAGGGTAAACGTAAACACGGTGGTCAACATCTACGCTATAAGGATGTGTTCAAAAGACACCTGAATGCTCCACAGATCCTGCCACCTGGGAGGTACATGCTTCTTGTAGGTCATCTTGGCGCTCTACCATATACAACAAAGTAAAGGTGTTTGAAGAGAATCGCCTCGTAGATCTCAACATAAAACGCCAGATACGTAAACAGAAGCCCAAGCCATCCTATATCTATACATACAACTCGAAGGGGGAGCTCTTTTGTGATACTTGTAATCGCGTATTTAAAACTAAATTCGGCCTCGCGAGCCATATTGGAGCGCATGCTAGAAGAAACAATAATTAATTATTTTTTTGCTAAATGTCGCCGTAACCGAAACCGGTTAGGAGGACTATATATATTAGTTGGTACAGGATAATCCCGTAATACTTCCAGTTTTGCTGGATCTGGCAACACCCCATTCTCCGATACTAGGTGTCCCAAATAAAGAATTTCTTTCTTTAAAAAATTACATTTTTCTGGATTTAAATCCGTCAAATTTTTATTGTAATCTAAGTTTCTTCTGAAAACTACTAAATCATCTAAATAAATAAAACATTTGTCGAACGTTAAACCTGAAATTGCTACTGACATAACTCTGCTAAACGCACTCGCGCTTGTCTTTAAACCCATTGGTAATCTTTTCATGCTGTATTGGTCTGTACTAGTACTAAAAGTTGTATATTCTCCGCTCTGTTTATCTAAGATTACTTGGTAGTATCCCTGGTTGAGATCTAAATGTGAAAAATATACTGAGTTAGAAAGAGAATCCAAAATTTCTGTTATATTAGGTAATGGGAATTTATCATCCACTATACAGTCATTTAGTTTTCGATAATCCACAACTAATCGCCATTTTTTATTATTTATTTATCTATTTAACACTTTATTGCACAAAATAACTAGTGTACCATGGGTGGGCATAATGCCGATGGCATTTTCTAACTGCCAACCAGACCAAGATTGTAAGAAAAAAACAGAGGTTGGCGTGCTAACATACCTATTAATAATAAAACTAAGCAACATAACTAATTACCTAGAATTAATACTTGCTACTGTAACGAAACAGGGTTTGTATAAGTCACAAATATTAATATAATGGAAATATCATCAAATATTACAATAGTTAAATCAGCAAATAGATAGAAACGCAACCAAAGTTGAACAAGCAGGTCAAAAGAACTTGTAATGAGGAAGTACTTGAAACCAGTTGAATGTAGCTGGCAAGTCGATTAAAACAATTTACTTGAAAAATGAATTCAAACTAAACAAAAGACATCAGACGGGCTCGAGAGCGGAGTCAGTCGTTACGAAGTCATCAGTGGGATCACGTAGCTATTTTTGACAGTTCTAATTCATTGCATCGCTATAAATTTGCCGTGTAGTTTCGGGAATTTGCCTTCATAGTCCTGGTTTTGAACAGGAACCCTTTAATGTGGTCGACTATCTGCTAAGAACTGGGCTACTGAAGGCTTACTCCAGAAAAGTGCGCTTAAAGATCTAGAATTTCAGAGTTATTGTGTATTTTCGTAAACGTGTTACAAAAGCCCTCAGTTATAGATTGAGACTGCGGTCTCGACTAAACTGCTAAAAACACAGGCTTGGATAGCATGTTTTGGAGAGACAATAGCTTACTGAGTAATGAGTGATTATACTAAAATAGCGATACAATGTTTTGGTGCTTGTTGTGAGATGATCAAGTAAACTTAGATAAGAATTCAAATCATATTTACGCGTGTAAATTGAAGTTGATATCTAGAGTGCTAAGATAATAAGTTATTACTTATACCTAAGCAAAGTGGATTCTAAATATTACCTTCGATATGGTCTTGAAACCTAGCGGTGTTATACGTATAAGGTCCGTTTAATTTGTAGATATGGTGATCTGATCTGTTTGGCAAGGGTAATTAATTATATGTATTTATTCCCTTTTTATATGTCTGATAGGGTCCCGGTTCCTGGTCGTTTCGTCCGGTTGAGCTGGGACAATCTATTGTAGGATAGGCCAAATCTCGTTCCCCTCTGAAGCTTAGAAGGATGGCATTGCACTTTGCTGTCCTGTGTTAGACCCCTTACACGATTAGACTTAAACGTGGAAGCTTGCTTCCTAGGTTTTATCTTGCGGGTTTGTAATTTAACTAGGGCATAGGGAAGGTACTCATCAAGGGCAGCATGAGCCTCAATCCTCTCGGTGACGCGACACCCCTGTCTTAAATGGTCTGATGAGCCTGTCGGCCAGCATGAGTGTGTTTGTGGGATTTCTGTCCTTCCGATATTTTAGATCACGTGGCAACAGGCACCCTGAATCCACGATGAAACTAAAATATCACTATGTTAGTGTTAGGGAGGTATGATTATTAGGGATAATAGAAAATAACATACTAGATCATTAGGTAGCATATTTCTAGGAGTTCTATCTAGGACATGGGAATATATAAGTTTTCCGTTCATTCAGACAGGATTCAATGAATCAACTTTCCTTCTGATTGAACATTAGGTTATTGACACACACGTTACACCTAGATGACCTATGAAAGAACGAACGTTTGTTTGTTTGATATATAACCATATGCCATAAACCCTAATGTCATGAATATAGAGATACAACGTAAAACAATCGAAGGGTGTTATTCTCTCTTCGTCTTATACAGAACTATTGTTTACCATTACAAAATCTAGATTCAGTAATGGGGGGAGTTCTCTTCTTAAATGAATGAGAATAAAGATGTCATATTCTAGCCAAAAACCGCAGAGGAGAATTGGTCAAGTCCTAAGGGATGGCAGATAGTTAGGGACGACTGGATGGGGTCCCTAACCATAGCTGCGCATTAGCAATAGGTATATTATTATTATTAACATTTCAGATTTTATTTTATCAAATACTATTGTAACTTTCACAGTAAATAGGTTAAGTCATTAAGGTTATGTAGTGTTTAGATAGAATCTAGGATCTCCAGATATCTCGTAATACCTTAAAAGAATCAGGTTTACTACATACACAACGTAGAGTCCTTATATCACTAGATGTTTCACGTACCAATGTAGATCATGACGAACTAACCAACAAATAGCTAGGTAGGACTACTACGTCAATTTAAGCGTCAATGTACGGAGTCTGTAGGTAAAATATAATAATCTTAAAATTCTTGGTAAATTAAATTATTGGAAAATAAAATTATTCTTGGAAATAATCTTAGTAATTAAAATGTATACAAAGCAAAGGTAACTCATACATCTTTAGGTAGGTAAATAAGATAAGATACATAAGGTTTCAATTTGGGGTTCCGTATTCAGGATTTTCAGGTCTATCGTTTGACTAGAATTAGCTATCTCTTTAGAATATTTAGGTTAGGTAGGTAGGCCGATACACTACCTATCTTTATATCTACTATACTATACATACTTTATTTGCATACAGTAAACTATACTATAACATTATAAATAAGAATCAATATTAATATATTTAAATACTTAGGTACCCCTAAATGAACCTACACAAAAATAATTAACATCAACAATGAAAATACTTATACAAAATCAAAAACATTATAACAAATTCATAAAATACTAACTAGGAAGACTAATGAACGTAATACTAGGATTTGAGATAATGCTCACGAATCAGTCTTTTAAAACAGTCCTTCGAATCTACTCTCCTCATGTCATACGGAATATTATTCCAAAGCCGGGCTGCAGTGACTGAAAAAGATTTACCAAAAGCAGAAGAATTATGTTTGCTTTTGGCGATTTAGGTCTATCAGGAATAACGACTAGGTATAAAAATGACTAGAACGTGATATTGTCAAGAAAGAAAATTGGAGACATATATTATTAACTAAGTATAAAAATGCCGATATCAAATAAAAGTCGAAGGTGATTGTTACCTAAGTATAAAATGCCGACATTTAAAAAACTCCAAGATGATTACATTATATTATATTACTCGGGTATAAAAATGACGGCATATAAATATCAGTTTACTTCAGTCATGGGTACTTCAAATAGATTGTATATATCTTCCTACCTCTAAAGAGGTTTTCCACCTACATGTTAGTTAACCTTCATGTTAAGTGTAATCACACGAAGTGTCTCATTATGATAAATACAATGACATTAGATTTTCTTTCAAAAAGAAAACGCGTAAATAATGGATAAAGAATTTATTTTAACGAAGAATAAAAAAAACAAACCAACCATTATCGAAGATGGGTACCGTTACAATTTGGACGGCAAAAACCCAACAAGCAAATCAACTCGATGGCGGTGCGTTAATAGAGAGTCTTGTACAGCTTCTGTGACATTAAATGGAGACCAAACGAAAATAATTCGTAGGAGCAATCATACTTGCGAAAAGAATGTGAAGAAAAATTATGTATATATGGCCATGCGAAAATGTAAAGATGAACTATGTAGTGATTTGGGATCTGTACAGAAAACGTTTGAAAAAAATATGGAACCTTTAAAAAAGGAGCGTCAAAGTTACATCGACGAAATGCCCGAGTTCTCTCAAGTAAAAGACGGTTTACATAAACTAGTTAAAAGAACTCTGGAATTTGAAAAAATAACTTACAAGAACTTAAAAGACGTCAAAATTCCACGTGGCTTGTCTGATGGATTTTTAGTTGCCGAAGAAAAATTGCTAATATTTTCGTCGTCGGTGTCGAGAGATTATCTCGACACATTTTATAATGATGAATGTTATTTTGGTGATGGAACTTTTCAAGCGTGTCCTAAGCCGTTTTATCAAATATATAGAAATAAATCTAAATATACATTTAGATTTAGGTTCTTCACCTAATTGAAAGATAAATTGGGCATGAATATAAAAGAGTTCAAGTGCGATTTCGAAGTTGCAGTTATGAATGCCGTGATGAACGTTTTCCCAGAAGCGGAGATATTTGGCTGCTTTTTCCATTTTCAAAAGGCTATAAGGAAGAAGGTCGAAAATATTGGACTCTACTTTGATACCAGAGAAGGAAGGAAACTGATCCAATTAATCAGTAATTTACCTCTCATACCTGCGGAGAATATGTGGGAAGGATGGATTTCAATCCTCAACACTGTTCAAGAGAATAATGAATTAAAGCAATTCAAAAACTATTTTTTGAAGTATTGGATAAACAAGTATCCATTGCACATTTTAAGTTGCTCTACTAACAGACATAGAACGACGAACATAGTTGAAGGGTGGCACAGGAGGCTGAATACGAAAATCCCTAAGCTCTCTGTTTCGTTTTATTCAAAAAAATAAAAAAGAAGCTATACATTTCGATTACAAAATAAAGAATAGCTTGTTTTTTTCGGAAAAGAAAAACAGAAGGAATAGCGACATCCTTTTTGATAAGACCTGTAAAAAATATTTAGATCAACTACAGCGAAAGGAAATGTCACCACTTCAGCTTATTCATAAAGTTATAGATTTCAGTCGAAAATATATGTAGATTAGGTACTAAATACACGTACATGAGTTTTTTTAAGCAGAGTAAAAGTTATTTTAAAATTTATTTCGTTTTAAGGCAAAATAAAAGAATGTTATTATGGAACAACGCAGTTTCATTTCAGTTTTTTTAGGTATTCTTGACATTTTTATACTTAGACGTTCTGGATCATAATCTTGCCAAAATAATATGTAACGAAAATAGCTGACATGGTCGTATTTACGAAGACAGAAAATGAAACGAATGCAAGTATTTAAGAGACGATCATTATCCGATTTGATTATTATCCGTGCTTTTTTTTGGTACCAACAAAATTGGACTTGAACACTCACTTTTGTTTGTTCTATTATATAATTACCTAACATATTTTGTACCTGACGGTTAATTTCACCTTTTAAAGAATGTGGCAATATATACTGCTTAACATAAACTGGCCTAACTTTTGGTTTTAATGTAATTGATTGTTCATAAACGTTCGTTGCTGTTAATTAGTCTCCTGGTAAAAAGAAAACATCTGAATAATTAGTACATAATGCTTGAATTGCTTTCTTATCTTCTAAATTAAAATGATCTATTTTAAGGTTTTTAATAAGTTTTTAGCTAGCTCTGAACCGTTTGTATTTTGTTTAAAATCGCAAATGTCATAGTCTTTTATTGAATATAACTCTGGTTGAAACATTGGTAAAGTAATTTCATGTTCACTTGTGTTAAGAATTTTTACTGGTAATCGATTTGTCTTCATTAGAAGGTTTTTTCACGTGGTAAGCCTCAAGTGTAATTATCTCTTTGAAAAAGCCTAACACAAACCATACATCAAGAGATCTCAGTTCGGGTTGAGCCAGTAATAGTCATGATTTCACTTGTTTTGTTTTTCAGCTGCATTGAAACCTTCTAATTATGCTGATATCTTGTTTGAAAGAATTGATCAATGCATATAATATTCGATATTTTTATTAATACAATATCAGATATCATATTCATGATCAGTTCTCTCATAAAATCTTCAAGCTGCATGCAGGCAGATGCTGGGATTTATTGAAGAGTAAGTTAAGCAGGACTGCTTTTGCCCGTAACTTAGTTTGTGGATATAACTTTCACTTTTTAATAGCCAAGAACTTGCGGCGTCAGAGCTGTGCTTTGCAAAGTATTTATTACGACCACGGATTTTTTGATATTAAACAGCAGTGTAGCAATCACAGCCAACAGACAAATATTGTGCACCTGATGGCCAAAGACTCAAAAAATAAACATACTATCGCTTACAATCAGCGGCTTAGTAGTGCACAATGAGAAGCTGGCTCCATTTTTTTGGCCTTGCGAGGGAGGCGTGCTTGCTGCCCATTTTGTGGTCAGATTTGCGACCCAGGTATATTTTTCTTCTAATGTAATTTAACACAGTTTTACGTTATTATAACATTCTGTGCTTGTAACAATATAGAATGAGAGTTAGAAACGAGAGAAAGCCTTGAATAGTAGTCAATATTTCACTTGTTTTGTTTTTTTCATTTGCATTTGCATTGTAAGTTATGCAGGACTGCTTTTGCCCGGAACTTAGTTTGGGGATATTACTTTCACTTTTTTATAGCTAAGAACTTGTGGCATCGGAGCTGGGGTCAGATTTGCGACCTAGGTCCGAGTACAGTGGACACTTGCGCGGGCATGTACACAGTTGCAAGTACTGCGGACGTGCCCGTTATTCAGACATCTAAAGCATTGCAGCAGCTGAGAGCCCAGATTGTCTACCTGAGCCGAAATCCAGCCGATGGTGATGTGTTTTGCCACGACTAGCTAACGCAACGAGAACAACGGACCCACGCTGTGTCCTAGGTAGTGGATGAGTGGCGAATGTCCACCACAGACGAGCTAGCTTCAGCTCAGGGGCAGCTACCTCAGGGGCCGCAGCGGGACGGGACCTAATTTCTGACCCAGCCTTTTTTTTATCGCTGGGAAAAAATAATTACGCATACCCTCCCATCGGGGGTAGGAAGGTTATGTAGGACTCCCCGGTTGCCGGTATACCCACTAAACAACCCAGCGGCACTCCCGCATCGTGTGTTTGAGGGGAGGACACTGGGAAACCGGCAGAGCCTTTACATCAGTCCCCCCCGACGACCGCCCGCCTAACAGCGGGGCCTGCACATCCCTCCAGGAAGGATACCTAACCTAGCCTTACCTAACCTACCCCACACATAAAAAGCTTACCAAATATACCATATTTGGTTTCTACTATAATAAGACACAGCTTAACATAATTATAATAATAATCATCTATTAGGTGACTCGTGCACTCTTGCTGGTACGAATTTATAGAAAAAGATGACGAAATTCTAAATTTCGACGAAATGTTTTAATATTTGGTAGCATAATATAACATCAGTTATGATAGTAGTCACTCGTGGCGAAGGTTTATATTTGTGATGAGATGCTTTTCTGCAAATTGCAATTGGGTGATATTTGTGCAATTTCAGAAACAATTGCCTTATTTGTTATTAACTTAATTTTTCATTTAAACTATTCAGGAAGGTAAGATGATGTAGTTTATTACACCTTCGACTGTTTTTAGCATTCGGTCTGTACAGTTAACCGTTAAATTAGCGGAAGAAATTACAGCAACTAATTACTTTGGCAAAACTACAATTATAAATAGAAAGCGGCCCATAGGGCCGTTGCCAAGACAAAAGCTATTGAATCCGCCACCACCCCATTTTCGGTTGATATTCAAATCAAAATGGTTCACTATAGAGAAATATTTGAGGTATTTCAGCTCATTCCGGATCTCACCTAACTCTTTCTCAGTGACACACGAGTCTTTAACGATATTACCTTCGATATGTAGAAGCTGTATCTCTTTTTCCGTTATTGAAAACTAGTGAAATAGATTTTGTCGCAGCGGAAACGACAGATATACCCCAAAACGTACCTGTGCCACTTGACCTAGTACCATCAACTACATCAGCGCTGATCAGGACTTTTGGATCTGAAATGATCCCAATGAACAGAAAAACCCGAAGGATCTTACATTGACCGTTCCTGAAGGATCTGATACCAAAAAGGAAGGCCGGCAACATTTTCGCTCAAAGTCCACAAATAGTCATCGTTCTGAGGATGGCGGTGATACATACCTAGCATGTACTTAAGCCACTCCACTCAAACATCACGATACCATTGTCGTCATTAGATACTTTGGTTTTTACATCGACTGGACGTATTTGTATCGCGTAGATTTAACTTCGAATAATTTTACAGACGTCCCGGGTTCGATCCCAAGGGGAGTACAATATATTTTGCTTGGTTTGGTTGTTGGTAGGACTTTTTTTAAGTCCGCCTGGCTAGCTACCACCATTTTACCTAATTCTGTCGCCATAAAAACAATTCTTAAATTGTTCTATAGAGGTAAGATAGCCAGTTCTTCAGTTTGCTGAGGATTCCGGGTGAAGTGCGCCTCCACCTTCGGCCTTATCTCAACTTGTAACCAGAACTGCAAGTTTGCGATTCGGCAAAAAGGTCACGATACCTTTGTCTTTATTAGATACTCAGGATTTTACACGTGGTAAGCCTCGTGTGTAATTATTTCTTTGAAAAAGCCTAACACAAACCTTACATCAAGAGATCTCAGTTCGGGTTGAGCCAGTAATAGTCATGATTTCACTTGTTTTGTTTTTTTAGCTGCATTGAAATCTTCTAATTATGCTGATATCTTGTTTGAAAGAATTGAACATAGTATATTTTAGCTGATATTTTTATTTATACAATATCAGATATCATATACATGATCAGTTCTCTCATAAAATCTTCAAGCTGCATGCAGGCAGATGCTGGGATTTATTGAAGAGTAAGTTAAGCAGGACTGCTTTTGCCCGGAACTTAGTTTGTGGATATAACTTTCACTTTTTAATAGCCAAGAACTTGCGGCATCAGAGCTGTGCTTTGCAAAGTATATATTACGACCACGGATTGTTTGATATTAAGCAGTAGTGTAGCAGCAATCACAGCCAACAGACAAATATTGTGCACCTGATGGCCAAAGACCCAAAAAATAAACATACTATCGCTTACAATCAGCGGCTCAGTAGTGCACAATGAGAAGCTGGCTCCTTTTTTTTGCCCTTACGAGGGAGGCGTGCTTGCTGCCCATTTTGTGGTCAGATTTGCGACCCAGGTATATTTGGCTTCTAATGTAATTTAACACAGTTTTACGTTATTGTAACATTCTGTGCTTGTAACAAATTTGTTGAAAACGTTAGGTGCCTTGTGCTCTGCACGCTTGCTGGTGCGAATTTATCCAAACAAGACGAAATTCTAAATTTCGACGAAATGTTTTATTACGCTATAGCATAATATGGTCCTTTGCATAGAATGCGAGTTAGAAACGAGAGAAAGCCTCAAATAGAAGTCAATATTTCATTTGTTTGATTTTTCAGCTGCATTGAAACCTTCTAATTATGCTGATATCTTGTTTGAAAGAATTGATTGTTGGCTATTTTATTTGATATATTTATTTATACAATATCAGATATCATATTCATGATCAGTTCTCTCATAAAATCTTCAAGCTGCATGCAGGCAGATGCTGGGATTTATTGAAGAGTAAGTTAAGCAGGACTGCTTTTGCCCGGAACTTAGTTTGTGGATATAACTTTCACTTTTTAATGGCCAAGAACTTGCGGCATCAGAGCTGTGCATTGCAAAGTTTATATTACGACCGCGGTTTTTTGATATTTAACAGTAGTGTAGCAGCAATCACAGCCAACAGACAAATATTGTGCACCTGATGGCCAAAGACCCAATAAATAAACATACTATCGCTTACAATCAGCGGCTCAGTAGTGCACAATGAGAAGCTGGCTCCTTTTTTTTGCCCTTGCGAGGGAGGCGTGCTTGCTGCCCATTTTGTGGTCAGATTTGCGACCCAGGTATATTAGGCTTCTAATGTAATTTAACACAGTTTAACGTTATTATAACATTCTGTGCTTGTAACAAATTTGTTGAAAACGTTAGGTGCCTTGTGCTCTGCACGCTTGCTGGTGCGAATTTATCCAAACAAGATGAAATTCTAAATTTCGACGAAATGTTTTATTATGCTATAGCATAAAATGGTCCTTTGCAAAGAATGAGAGTTAGAAACGAGAGAAAGCCTCGAATAGTAGTCAATATTTCACTTGTTTGATTTTTCAGCTGCATTGAAACCTTCTAATTATGCTGATATCTTGTTTGAAAGAATTGATTGTTGGCTATTTTATTTGATATATTTATTTATACAATATCAGATATCATATTCATGATCAGTTCTCTCATAAAATCTTCAAGCTGCATTCAGGCAGATGCTGGGATTTATTGAAGAGTAAGTTAAGCAGGACTGCTTTTGCCCGGAACTTAGTTTGTGGATATAACTTTCACTTTTTAATAGCTAAGAACTTGCGGCATCAGAGCTGTGCTTTGCAAAGTATATATTACGACCACGGATTGTTTGATATTAAACAGTAGTGTAGCAGCAATCACAGCCAACAGACAGATATTGTGCACCTGATGGCCGAAGACCCAAAAAATAAACATACTATCGCTTAAAATCAGCGGCTCAGTAGTGCACAATGAGAAGCTGGCTCCTTTTTTTTGCCCTTGCGAGGGAGGCGTGCTTGCTGCCCATTTTGTGGTCAGATTTGCGACCCAGGTATATTTGGCTTCTAATGTAATTTAACACAGTTTTACGTTATTGTAACATTCTGTGCTTGTAACAAATTTGTTGAAAACGTTAGGTGCCTTGTGCTCTGCACGCTTGCTGGTGCGAATTTATCCAAACAAGACGAAATTCTAAATTTCGACGAAATGTTTTATTACGCTATAGCATAATATGGTCCTTTGCATAGAATGCGAGTTAGAAACGAGAGAAAGCCTCAAATAGAAGTCAATATTTCACTTGTTTGATTTTTCAGCTGCATTGAAACCTTCTAATTATGCTGATATCTTGTTTGAAAGAATTGATTGTTGGCTATTTTATTTGATATTTTTTTTTATACAATATCAGATATCATATTCATGATCAGTTCTCTCATAAAATCTTCAAGCTGCATGCAGGCAGATGCTGGGATTTATTGAAGAGTAAGTTAAGCAGGACTGCTTTTGCCCGGAACTTAGTTTGTGGATATAACTTTCACTTTTTAATAGCCAAGAACTTGCGGCATCAGAGCTGTGCTTTGCAAAGTATATATTACGACCACGGATTGTTTGATATTAAATAGTAGTGTAGTAGCAATCACAGCCAACAGACAGATATTGTGCACCTGATGGCCGAAGACCCAAAAAATAAACATACTATCGCTTAAAATCAGCGGCTCAGTAGTGCACAATGAGAAGCTGGCTCCTTTTTTTTGCCCTTGCGAGGGAGGCGTGCTTGCTGCCCATTTTGTGGTCATATTTGCGACCCAGGTATATTTGGCTTCTAATGTAATTTAACACAGTTTTACGTTATTGTAACATTCTGTGCTTGTAACAAATTTGTTGAAAACGTTAGGTGCCTTGTGCTCTGCACGCTTGCTGGTGCGAATTTATCCAAACAAGACGAAATTCTAAATTTCGACGAAATGTTTTATTACGCTATAGCATAATATGGTCCTTTGCATAGAATGCGAGTTAGAAACGAGAGAAAGCCTCAAATAGAAGTCAATATTTCACTTGTTTGATTTTTCAGCTGCATTGAAACCTTCTAATTATGCTGATATCTTGTTTGAAAGAATTGATTGTTGGCTATTTTATTTGATATTTTTTTTTATACAATATCAGATATCATATTCATGATCAGTTCTCTCATAAAATCTTCAAGCTGCATGCAGGCAGATGCTGGGATTTATTGAAGAGTAAGTTAAGCAGGACTGCTTTTGCCCGGAACTTAGTTTGTGGATATAACTTTCACTTTTTAATAGCCAAGAACTTGCGGCATCAGAGCTGTGCTTTGCAAAGTATATATTACGACCACGGATTGTTTGATATTAAGCAGTAGTGTAGCAGCAATCACAGCCAACAGACAAATATTGTGCACCTGATGGCCAAAGACCCAAAAAATAAACATACTATCGCTTACAATCAGCGGCTCAGTAGTGCACAATGAGAAGCTGGCTCCTTTTTTTTGCCCTTACGAGGGAGGCGTGCTTGCTGCCCATTTTGTGGTCAGATTTGCGACCCAGGTATATTTGGCTTCTAATGTAATTTAACACAGTTTTACGTTATTGTAACATTCTGTGCTTGTAACAAATTTGTTGAAAACGTTAGGTGCCTTGTGCTCTGCACGCTTGCTGGTGCGAATTTATCCAAACAAGACGAAATTCTAAATTTCGACGAAATGTTTTATTACGCTATAGCATAATATGGTCCTTTGCATAGAATGCGAGTTAGAAACGAGAAAAAGCCTCGAATAGTAGTCAATATTTCACTTGTTTGATTTTTCAGCTGCATTGAAACCTTCTTATTATGCTGATATCTTGTTTGAAAGAATTGATTGTTGGCTATTTTATTTGATATATTTATTTATACAATATCAGATATCATATTCATGATCAGTTCTCTCATAAAATCTTCAAGCTGCATGCAGGCAGATGCTGGGATTTATTGAAGAGTAAGTTAAGCAGGACTGCTTTTGCCCGGAACTTAGTTTGTGGATATAACTTTCACTTTTTAATAGCCAAGAACTTGCGGCATCAGAGCTGTGCATTGCAAAGTTTATATTACGACCGCGGTTTTTTGATATTAAACAGTAGTGTAGCAGCAATCACAGCCAACAGACAAATATTGTGCACCTGATGGCCAAAGACCCAATAAATAAACATACTATCGCTTACAATCAGCGGCTCAGTAGTGCACAATGAGAAGCTGGCTCCTTTTTTTTGCCCTTGCGAGGGAGGCGTGCTTGCTGCCCATTTTGTGGTCAGATTTGCGACCCAGGTATATTAGGCTTCTAATGTAATTTAACACAGTTTAACGTTATTATAACATTCTGTGCTTGTAACAAATTTGTTGAAAACGTTAGGTGCCTTGTGCTCTGCACGCTTGCTGGTGCGAATTTATCCAAACAAGATGAAATTCTAAATTTCGACGAAATGTTTTATTATGCTATAGCATAATATGGTCCTTTGCAAAGAATGAGAGTTAGAAACGAGAGAAAGCCTCGAATAGTAGTCAATATTTCACTTGTTTGATTTTTCAGCTGCATTGAAACCTTCTAATTATGCTGATATCTTGTTTGAAAGAATTGATTGTTGGCTATTTTATTTGATATATTTATTTATACAATATCAGATATCATATTCATGATCAGTTCTCTCATAAAATCTTCAAGCTGCATTCAGGCAGATGCTGGGATTTATTGAAGAGTAAGTTAAGCAGGACTGCTTTTGCCCGGAACTTAGTTTGTGGATATAACTTTCACTTTTTAATAGCTAAGAACTTGCGGCATCAGAGCTGTGCTTTGCAAAGTATATATTACGACCACGGATTGTTTGATATTAAACAGTAGTGTAGCAGCAATCACAGCCAACAGACAGATATTGTGCACCTGATGGCCGAAGACCCAAAAAATAAACATACTATCGCTTACAATCAGCGGCTCAGTAGTGCACAATGAGAAGCTGGCTCCTTTTTTTTGCCCTTGCGAGGGAGGCGTGCTTGCTGCCCATTTTGTGGTCAGATTTGCGACCCAGGTATATTTGGCTTCTAATGTAATTTAACACAGTTTTACGTTATTGTAACATTCTGTGCTTGTAACAAATTTGTTGAAAACGTTAGGTGCCTTGTGCTCTGCACGCTTGCTGGTGCGAATTTATCCAAACAAGACGAAATTCTAAATTTCGACGAAATGTTTTATTACGCTATAGCATAATATGGTCCTTTGCATAGAATGCGAGTTAGAAACGAGAGAAAGCCTCAAATAGTAGTCAATATTTCACTTGTTTGATTTTTCAGCTGCATTGAAACCTTCTAATTATGCTGATATCTTGTTTGAAAGAATTGATTGTTGGCTATTTTATTTGATATATTTATTTATACAATATCAGATATCATATTCATGATCAGTTCTCTCATAAAATCTTCAAGCTGCATGCAGGCAGATGCTGGGATTTATTGAAGAGTAAGTTAAGCAGGACTGCTTTTGCCCGGAACTTAGTTTGTGGATATAACTTTCACTTTTTAATAGCCAAGAACTTGCGGCATCAGAGCTGTGCTTTGCAAAGTATATATATCGACCACGGATTGTTTGATATTAAATAGTAGTGTAGTAGCAATCATAGCCAACAGACAGATATTGTGCACCTGATGGCCGAAGACCCAAAAAATAAACATACTATCGCTTAAAATCAGCGGCTCAGTAGTGCACAATGAGAAGCTGGCTCCTTTTTTTTGCCCTTGCGAGGGAGGCGTGCTTGCTGCCCATTTTGTGGTCAGATTTGCGACCCAGGTATATTTGGCTTCTAATGTAATTTAACACAGTTTTACGTTATTGTAACATTCTGTGCTTGTAACAAATTTGTTGAAAACGTTAGGTGCCTTGTGCTCTGCACGCTTGCTGGTGCGAATTTATCCAAACAAGACGAAATTCTAAATTTCGACGAAATGTTTTATTACGCTATAGCATAATATGGTCCTTTGCATAGAATGCGAGTTAGAAACGAGAGAAAGCCTCAAATAGAAGTCAATATTTCACTTGTTTGATTTTTCAGCTGCATTGAAACCTTCTAATTATGCTGATATCTTGTTTGAAAGAATTGATTGTTGGCTATTTTATTTGATTTTTTTTTTTATACAATATCAGATATCATATTCATGATCAGTTCTCTCATAAAATCTTCAAGCTGCATGCAGGCAGATGCTGGGATTTATTGAAGAGTAAGTTAAGCAGGACTGCTTTTGCCCGGAACTTAGTTTGTGGATATAACTTTCACTTTTTAATAGCCAAGAACTTAAGGCATCAGAGCTGTGCTTTGCAAAGTATATATTACGACCACGGATTGTTTGATATTAAATAGTAGTGTAGTAGCAATCACAGCCAACAGACAGATATTGTGCACCTGATGGCCGAAGACCCAAAAAATAAACATACTATCGCTTAAAATCAGCGGCTCAGTAGTACACAATGAGAAGCTGGCTCCTTTTTTTTGCCCTTGCGAGGGAGGCGTGCTTGCTGCCCATTTTGTGGTCAGATTTGCGACCCAGGTATATTTGGCTTCAAATGTAATTTAACACAGTTTTACGTTATTGTAACATTCTGTGCTTGTAACAAATTTGTTGAAAACGTTAGGTGCCTTGTGCTCTGCACGCTTGCTGGTGCGAATTTATCCAAACAAGATGAAATTCTAAATTTCGACGAAATGTTTTATTATGCTATAGCATAATATGGTCCTTTGCAAAGAATGAGAGTTAGAAACGAGAGAAAGCCTCGAATAGTAGTCAATATTTCACTTGTTTGATTTTTCAGCTGCATTGAAACCTTCTAATTATGCTGATATCTTGTTTGAAAGAATTGATTGTTGGCTATTTTATTTGATATATTTATTTATACAATATCAGATATCATATTCATGATCAGTTCTCTCATAAAATCTTCAAGCTGCATTCAGGCAGATGCTGGGATTTATTGAAGAGTAAGTTAAGCAGGACTGCTTTTGCCCGGAACTTAGTTTGTGGATATAACTTTCACTTTTTAATAGCTAAGAACTTGCGGCATCAGAGCTGTGCTTTGCAAAGTATATATTACGACCACGGATTGTTTGATATTAAACAGTAGTGTAGCAGCAATCACAGCCAACAGACAGATATTGTGCACCTGATGGCCGAAGACCCAAAAAATAAACATACTATCGCTTAAAATCAGCGGCTCAGTAGTGCACAATGAGAAGCTGGCTCCTTTTTTTTGCCCTTGCGAGGGAGGCGTGCTTGCTGCCCATTTTGTGGTCAGATTTGCGACCCAGGTATATTTGGCTTCTAATGTAATTTAACACAGTTTTACGTTATTGTAACATTCTGTGCTTGTAACAAATTTGTTGAAAACGTTAGGTGCCTTGTGCTCTGCACGCTTGCTGGTGCGAATTTATCCAAACAAGACGAAATTCTAAATTTCGACGAAATGTTTTATTACGCTATAGCATAATATGGTCCTTTGCATAGAATGCGAGTTAGAAACGAGAGAAAGCCTCAAATAGTAGTCAATATTTCACTTGTTTGATTTTTCAGCTGCATTGAAACCTTCTAATTATGCTGATATCTTGTTTGAAAGAATTGATTGTTGGCTATTTTATTTGATATATTTATTTATACAATATCAGATATCATATTCATGATCAGTTCTCTCATAAAATCTTCAAGCTGCATGCAGGCAGATGCTGGGATTTATTGAAGAGTAAGTTAAGCAGGACTGCTTTTGCCCGGAACTTAGTTTGTGGATATAACTTTCACTTTTTAATAGCCAAGAACTTGCGGCATCAGAGCTGTGCTTTGCAAAGTATATATATCGACCACGGATTGTTTGATATTAAATAGTAGTGTAGTAGCAATCATAGCCAACAGACAGATATTGTGCACCTGATGGCCGAAGACCCAAAAAATAAACATACTATCGCTTAAAATCAGCGGCTCAGTAGTGCACAATGAGAAGCTGGCTCCTTTTTTTTGCCCTTGCGAGGGAGGCGTGCTTGCTGCCCATTTTGTGGTCAGATTTGCGACCCAGGTATATTTGGCTTCTAATGTAATTTAACACAGTTTTACGTTATTGTAACATTCTGTGCTTGTAACAAATTTGTTGAAAACGTTAGGTGCCTTGTGCTCTGCACGCTTGCTGGTGCGAATTTATCCAAACAAGACGAAATTCTAAATTTCGACGAAATGTTTTATTACGCTATAGCATAATATGGTCCTTTGCATAGAATGCGAGTTAGAAACGAGAGAAAGCCTCAAATAGAAGTCAATATTTCACTTGTTTGATTTTTCAGCTGCATTGAAACCTTCTAATTATGCTGATATCTTGTTTGAAAGAATTGATTGTTGGCTATTTTATTTGATATTTTTTTTTATACAATATCAGATATCATATTCATGATCAGTTCTCTCATAAAATCTTCAAGCTGCATGCAGGCAGATGCTGGGATTTATTGAAGAGTAAGTTAAGCAGGACTGCTTTTGCCCGGAACTTAGTTTGTGGATATAACTTTCACTTTTTAATAGCCAAGAACTTAAGGCATCAGAGCTGTGCTTTGCAAAGTATATATTACGACCACGGATTGTTTGATATTAAATAGTAGTGTAGTAGCAATCACAGCCAACAGACAGATATTGTGCACCTGATGGCCGAAGACCCAAAAAATAAACATACTATCGCTTAAAATCAGCGGCTCAGTAGTACACAATGAGAAGCTGGCTCCTTTTTTTTGCCCTTGCGAGGGAGGCGTGCTTGCTGCCCATTTTGTGGTCAGATTTGCGACCCAGGTATATTTGGCTTCAAATGTAATTTAACACAGTTTTACGTTATTGTAACATTCTGTGCTTGTAACAAATTTGTTGAAAACGTTAGGTGCCTTGTGCTCTGCACGCTTGCTGGTGCGAATTTATCCAAACAAGATGAAATTCTAAATTTTGACTAAATGTTTTATTATGCTATAGCATAATATGGTCCTTTGCAAAGAATTAGAGTTAGAAACGAGAGAAAGCCTCGAATAGTTGTCAATATTTCACTTGTTTGATTTTTCAGCTGCATTGAAACCTTCTAATTATGCTGATATCTTGTTTGAAAGAATTGATTATTGTCTATTTTATTTGATATTTTTATTTATACAATATCAAATATCATATTCATGATCAGTTCTCTCATAAAATCTTCAAGCTACATGCAGGCAGATGCTGGGATTTATTGAAGAGTAAGTTAAGCAGGACTGCTTTTGCCCGGAACTTAGTTTGTGGATATAACTTTCACTTTTTAATAGCCAAGAACTTGCGGCATCAGAGCTGTGCTTTGCAAAGTATATATTACGACCACGGATTGTTTGATATTAAACAGTAGTATAGCAGCAATCACAGCCAACAGACAAGTATTGTGCACCTGATGGCCAAAGACCCAAAAAATAAACATACTATCGCTTACAATCAGCGGCTCAGTAGTGCACAATGAGAAGCTGGCTCCTTTTTTTTGCCCTTACGAGGGAGGCGTGCTTGCTGCCCATTTTGTGGTCAGATTTGCGACCCAGGTATATTTGGCTTCTAATGTAATTTAACACAGTTTTACGTTATTGTAACATTCTGTGCTTGTAACAAATTTGTTGAAAACGTTAGGTGCCTTGTGCTCTGCACGCTTGCTGGTGCGAATTTATCCAAACAAGACGAAATTCTAAATTTCGACGAAATGTTTTATTACGCTATAGCATAATATGGTCCTTTGCATAGAATGCGAGTTAGAAACGAGAGAAAGCCTCAAATAGAAGTCAATATTTCACTTGTTTGATTTTTCAGCTGCATTGAAACCTTCTAATTATGCTGATATCTTGTGTGAAAGAATTGATATATGGCTATTTTATTTGATATTTTTATTTATACAATATCAGATATCATATTCATGATCAGTTCTCTCATAAAATCTTCAAGCTGCATGCAGGCAGATGCTGGGATTTATTGAAGAGTAAGTTAAGCAGGACTGCTTTTGCCCGGAACTTAGTTTGTGGATATAACTTTCACTTTTTAATAGCCAAGAACTTGCGGCATCAGAGCTGTGCTTTGCAAAGTATATATTACGACCACGGATTGTTTGATATTAAACAGTAGTGTAGCAGCAATCACAGCCAACAGACAAATATTGTGCACCTGATGGCCAATGACCCAAAAAATAAACATACTATCGCTTACAATCAGCGGCTTAGTAGTGCACGATGAGAAGCTGGCTCCTTTTTTTTGCCCTTGCGAGGGAGGCGTGCTTGCTGCCCATTTTGTGGTCAGATTTGCGACCCAGGTATATTAGGCTTCTAATGTAATTTAACACAGTTTAACGTTATTATAACATTCTGTGCTTGTAACAAATTTGTTGAAAACGTTAGGTGCCTTGTACTCTGCACGCTTGCTGGTGCGAATTTATCCAAACAAGACGAAATTCTAAATTTCGACGAAATGTTTTATTACGCTATAGCATAAAATGGTCCTTTGCATAGAATGCGAGTTAGAAACGAGAGAAAGCCTCAAATAGAAGTCAATATTTCACTTGTTTGATTTTTCAGCTGCATTGAAACCTTCTAATTATGCTGATATCTTGTGTGAAAGAATTGATATATGGCTATTTTATTTGATATTTTTATTTATACAATATCAGATATCATATTCATGATCAGTTCTCTCATAAAATCTTCAAGCTGCATGCAGGCAGATGCTGGGATTTATTGAAGAGTAAGTTAAGCAGGACTGCTTTTGCCCGGAACTTAGTTTGTGGATATAACTTTCACTTTTTAATAGCCAAGAACTTGCGGCATCAGAGCTGTGCTTTGCAAAGTATATATTACGACCACGGATTGTTTGATATTAAACAGTAGTGTAGCAGCAATCACAGCCAACAGACAAATATTGTGCACCTGATGGCCAAAGACCCAAAAAATAAACCTACTATCGCTTACAATCAGCGGCTCAGTAGTGCACAATGAGAAGCTGGCTCCTTTTTTTTGCCCTTACGAGGGAGGCGTGCTTGCTGCACATTTTGTGGTCAGATTTGCGACCCAGGTATATTTGGCTTCTAATGTAATTTAACACAGTTTTACGTTATTGTAACATTTTGTGCTTGTAACAAATTTGTTGAAAAGTTAGGTGCCTTGTGCTCTGCACGCTTGCTGGTGCGAATTTAACCAAACAAGACGAAATTCTAAATTTCGACGAAATGTTTTATTTCGCTATAGCATAATATGGTCCTTTGCATAGAATGCGAGTTAGAAACGAGAGAAAGCCTCAAATAGAAGTCAATATTTCACTTGTTTGATTTTTCAGCTGCATTGAAACCTTCTAATTATGCTGATATCTTGTTTGAAAGAATTGATTGTTGGGTATTTTATTTGATATTTTTATTTAAACAATATCAGATATCATATTCATGATCAGTTCTCTCATAAAATTTTCAAGCTGCATGCAGGCAGATGCTGGGATTTATTGAAGAGTAAGTTAAGCAGGACTGCTTTTGCCCGGAACTTAGTTTGTGGATATAACTTTCACTTTTTAATAGCCAAGAACTTGCGGCATCAGAGCTGTGCTTTGCAAAGTATATATTACGACCACGGATTGTTTGATATTAAACAGTAGTGTAGCAGCAATCACAGCCAACAGACAAATATTGTGCACCTGATGGCCAAAGACCCAAAAAAAAAACATACTATCGCTTACAATCAGCGGCTCAGTAGTGCACAATGAGAAGCTGGCTCCTTTTTTTTGCCCTTGCGAGGGAGGCGTGCTTGCTGCCCATTTTGTGGTCAGATTTGCGACCCAGGTATATTAGGCTTCTAATGTAATTTAACACAGTTTTACGTTATTGTAACATTCTGTGCTTGTAACAAACTTGTTGAAAACGTAAGGTGCCTTGTACTCTGCACGCTTGCTGATGCGAATTTATCTAAACAAGATGAAATTCTAAATTTCGACGAAATGTTTTATTATGCTATAGCATAATATGGTCCTTTGCAAAGAATGAGAGTTAGAAACGAGAGAAAGCCTCGAATAGTAGTCAATATTTCACTTGTTTGATTTTTCAGCTGCATTGAAACCTTCTAATTATGCTGATATCTTGTTTGAAAGAATTGATATATGGCTATTTTATTTGATATTTTTATTTATACAATATCAGATATCATATTCATGATCAGTTCTCTCATAAAATCTTCAAGCTGCATGCAGGCAGATGCTGGGATTTATTGAAGAGTAAGTTAAGCAGGACTGCTTTTGCCCGGAACTTAGTTTGTGGATATAACTTTCACTTTTTAATAGCCAAGAACTTGCGGCATCAGAGCTGTGCTTTGCAAAGTATATATTACGACCACGGATTGTTTGATATTAAACAGTAGTGTAGCAGCAATCACAGCCAACAGACAAATATTGTGCACCTGATGGCCAAAGACCCAAAAAATAAACATACTATCGCTTACAATCAGCGGCTCAGTAGTGCACAATGAGAAGCTGGCTCCTTTTTTTTGCCCTTGCGAGGGAGGCGTGCTTGCTGCCCATTTTGTGGTCAGATTTGCGACCCAGGTAAATTAGGCTTCTAATGTAATTTAACACAGTTTAACGTTATTATAACATTCTGTGCTTGTAACAAATTTGTTGAAAACGTTAGGTGCCTTGTACTCTGCACGCTTGCTGATGCGAATTTATCTAAACAAGATGATATTCTAAATTTGACGAAATGTTTTATTATGCTATAGCATAATATGGTCCTTTGCAAAGAATTAGAGTTAGAAACGAGAGAAAGCCTCGAATAGTAGTCAATATTTCACTTGTTTGATTTTTCAGCTGCATTGAAACCTTCTAATTATGCTGATATCTTGTTTGAAAGAATTGATTATTGTCTATTTTATTTGATATTTTTATTTATACAATATCAGATATCATATTCATGATCAGTTCTCTCATAAAATCTTCAAGCTGCATGCAGGCAGATGCTGGGATTTATTGAAGAGTAAGTTAAGCAGGACTGCTTTTGCCCGGAACTTAGTTTGTGGATATAACTTTCACTTTTTAATAGCCAAGAACTTGCGGCATCAGAGCTGTGCTTTGCAAAGTATATATTACGACCACGGATTGTTTGATATTAAACAGTAGTGTAGCAGCAATCACAGCCAACAGACAAATATTGTGCACCTGATGGCCAAAGACCCAAAAAATAAACATACTATCGCTTACAATCAGCGGCTCAGTAGTGCACAATGAGAAGCTGGCTCCTTTTTTTTGCCCTTGCGAGGGAGGCGTGCTTGCTGCCCATTTTGTGGTCAGATTTGCGACCCAGGTATATTAGGCTTCTAATGTAATTTAACACAGTTTAACGTTATTATAACATTCTGTGCTTGTAACAAATTTGTTGAAAACGTTAGGTGCCTTGTACTCTGCACGCTTGCTGATGCGAATTTATCTAAACAAGATGATATTCTAAATTTGACGAAATGTTTTATTATGCTATAGCATAATATGGTCCTTTGCAAAGAATTAGAGTTAGAAACGAGAGAAAGCCTCGAATAGTAGTCAATATTTCACTTGTTTGATTTTTCAGCTGCATTGAAACCTTCTAATTATGCTGATATCTTGTTTGAAAGAATTGATTATTGTCTATTTTATGTGATATTTTTATTTATACAATATCAGATATCATATTCATGATCAGTTCTCTCATAAAATCTTCAAGCTGCATGCAGGCAGATGCTGGGATTTATTGAAGAGTAAGTTAAGCAGGACTGCTTTTGCCCGGAACTTAGTTTGTGGATATAACTTTCACTTTTTAATAGCCAAGAACTTGCGGCATCAGAGCTGTGCTTTGCAAAGTATATATTACGACCACGGATTGTTTGATATTAAATAGTAGTGTAGTAGCAATCACAGCCAACAGACAGATATTGTGCACCTGATGGCCGAAGACCCAAAAAATAAACATACTATCGCTTAAAATCAGCGGCTCAGTAGTGCACAATGAGAAGCTGGCTCCTTTTTTTTGCCCTTGCGAGGGAGGCGTGCTTGCTGCCCATTTTGTGGTCAGATTTGCGACCCAGGTATATTTGGCTTCTAATGTAATTTAACACAGTTTTACGTTATTGTAACATTCTGTGCTTGTAACAAATTTGTTGAAAACGTTAGGTGCCTTGTGCTCTGCACGCTTGCTGGTGCGAATTTATCCAAACAAGACGAAATTCTAAATTTCGACGAAATGTTTTATTACGCTATAGCATAATATGGTCCTTTGCATAGAATGCGAGTTAGAAACGAGAGAAAGCCTCGAATAGTTGTCAATATTTCACTTGTTTGATTTTTCAGCTGCATTGAAACCTTCTAATTATGCTGATATCTTGTTTGAAAGAATTGATTATTGTCTATTTTATTTGATATTTTTATTTATACAATATCAAATATCATATTCATGATCAGTTCTCTCATAAAATCTTCAAGCTACATGCAGGCAGATGCTGGGATTTATTGAAGAGTAAGTTAAGCAGGACTGCTTTTGCCCGGAACTTAGTTTGTGGATATAACTTTCACTTTTTAATAGCCAAGAACTTGCGGCATCAGAGCTGTGCTTTGCAAAGTATATATTACGACCACGGATTGTTTGATATTAAACAGTAGTGTAGCAGCAATCACAGCCAACAGACAAGTATTGTGCACCTGATGGCCAAAGACCCAAAAAATAAACATACTATCGCTTACAATCAGCGGCTCAGTAGTGCACAATGAGAAGCTGGCTCCTTTTTTTTGCCCTTACGAGGGAGGCGTGCTTGCTGCCCATTTTGTGGTCAGATTTGCGACCCAGTTATATTTGGCTTCTAATGTAATTTAACACAGTTTTACGTTATTGTAACATTCTGTGCTTGTAACAAATTTGTTGAAAACGTTAGGTGCCTTGTGCTCTGCCCGCTTGCTGGTGCGAATTTATCCAAACAAGACGAAATTCTAAATTTCGACGAAATGTTTTATTACGCTATAGCATAATATGGTCCTTTGCATAGAATGCGAGTTAGAAACGAGAGAAAGCCTCAAATAGAAGTCAATATTTCACTTGTTTGATTTTTCAGCTGCATTGAAACCTTCTAATTATGCTGATATCTTGTGTGAAAGAATTGATATATGGCTATTTTATTTGATATTTTTATTTATACAATATCAGATATCATATTCATGATCAGTTCTCTCATAAAATCTTCAAGCTGCATGCAGGCAGATGCTAGGATTTATTGAAGAGTAAGTTAAGCAGGACTGCTTTTGCCCGGAACTTAGTTTGTGGATATAACTTTCACTTTTTAATAGCCAAGAACTTGCGGCATCAGAGCTGTGCTTTGCAAAGTATATATTACGACCACGGATTGTTTGATATTAAACAGTAGTGTAGCAGCAATCACAGCCAACAGACAAATATTGTGCACCTGATGGCCAATGACCCAAAAAATAAACATACTATCGCTTACAATCAGCGGCTTAGTAGTGCACGATGAGAAGCTGGCTCCTTTTTTTTGCCCTTGCGAGGGAGGCGTGCTTGCTGCCCATTTTGTGGTCAGATTTGCGACCCAGGTATATTAGGCTTCTAATGTAATTTAACACAGTTTAACGTTATTATAACATTCTGTGCTTGTAACAAATTTGTTGAAAACGTTAGGTGCCTTGTACTCTGCACGCTTGCTGGTGCGAATTTATCCAAACAAGACGAAATTCTAAATTTCGACGAAATGTTTTATTACGCTATAGCATAAAATGGTCCTTTGCATAGAATGCGAGTTAGAAACGAGAGAAAGCCTCAAATAGAAGTCAATATTTCACTTGTTTGATTTTTCAGCTGCATTGAAACCTTCTAATTATGCTGATATCTTGTGTGAAAGAATTGATATATGGCTATTTTATTTGATATTTTTATTTATACAATATCAGATATCATATTCATGATCAGTTCTCTCATAAAATCTTCAAGCTGCATGCAGGCAGATGCTGGGATTTATTGAAGAGTAAGTTAAGCAGGACTGCTTTTGCCCGGAACTTAGTTTGTGGATATAACTTTCACTTTTTAATAGCCAAGAACTTGCGGCATCAGAGCTGTGCTTTGCAAAGTATATATTACGACCACGGATTGTTTGATATTAAACAGTAGTGTAGCAGCAATCACAGCCAACAGACAAATATTGTGCACCTGATGGCCAAAGACCCAAAAAATAAACCTACTATCGCTTACAATCAGCGGCTCAGTAGTGCACAATGAGAAGCTGGCTCCTTTTTTTTGCCCTTACGAGGGAGGCGTGCTTGCTGCACATTTTGTGGTCAGATTTGCGACCCAGGTATATTTGGCTTCTAATGTAATTTAACACAGTTTTACGTTATTGTAACATTTTGTGCTTGTAACAAATTTGTTGAAAACGTTAGGTGCCTTGTGCTCTGCACGCTTGCTGGTGCGAATTTAACCAAACAAGACGAAATTCTAAATTTCGACGAAATGTTTTATTTCGCTATAGCATAATATGGTCCTTTGCATAGAATGCGAGTTAGAAACGAGAGAAAGCCTCAAATAGAAGTCAATATTTCACTTGTTTGATTTTTCAGCTGCATTGAAACCTTCTAATTATGCTGATATCTTGTTTGAAAGAATTGATTGATGGGTATTTTATTTGATATTTTTATTTATACAATATCAGATATCATATTCATGATCAGTTCTCTCATAAAATCTTCAAGCTGCATGCAGGCAGATGCTGGGATTTATTGAAGAGTAAGTTAAGCAGGACTGCTTTTGCCCGGAACTTAGTTTGTGGATATAACTTTCACTTTTTAATAGCCAAGAACTTGCGGCATCAGAGCTGTGCTTTGCAAAGTATATATTACGACCACGGATTGTTTGATATTAAACAGTAGTGTAGCAGCAATCACAGCCAACAGACAAATATTGTGCACCTGATGGCCAAAGACCCAAAAAATAAACATACTATCGCTTACAATCAGCGGCTCAGTAGTGCACAATGAGAAGCTGGCTCCTTTTTTTTGCCCTTGCGAGGGAGGCGTGCTTGCTGCCCATTTTGTGGTCAGATTTGCGACCCAGGTATATTAGGCTTCTAATGTAATTTAACACAGTTTAACGTTATTATAACATTCTGTGCTTGTAACAAATTTGTTGAAAACGTTAGGTGCCTTGTACTCTGCACGCTTGCTGATGCGAATTTATCTAAACAAGATGATATTCTAAATTTGACGAAATGTTTTATTATGCTATAGCATAATATGGTCCTTTGCAAAGAATTAGAGTTAGAAACGAGAGAAAGCCTCAAATAGAAGTCAATATTTCATTTGTTTGATTTTTCAGCTGCATTGAAACCTTCTAATTATGCTGATATCTTGTTTGAAAGAATTGATATATGGCTATTTTATTTGATATTTTTATTTATACAATATCAGATATCATATTCATGATCAGTTCTCTCATAAAATCTTCAAGCTGCATGCAGGCAGATGCTGGGATTTATTGAAGAGTAAGTTAAGCAGGACTGCTTTTGCCCGGAACTTAGTTTGTGGATATAACTTTCACTTTTTAATAGCCAAGAACTTGCGGCATCAGAGCTGTGCTTTGCAAAGTATATATTACGACCACGGATTGTTTGATATTAAACAGTAGTGTAGCAGCAATCACAGCCAACAGACAAATATTGTGCACCTGATGGCCAAAGACCCAAAAAATAAACATACTATCGCTTACAATCAGCGGCTCAGTAGTGCACAATGAGAAGCTGGCTCCTTTTTTTTGCCCTTGCGAGGGAGGCGTGCTTGCTGCCCATTTTGTGGTCAGATTTGCGACCCAGGTAAATTAGGCTTCTAATGTAATTTAACACAGTTTAACGTTATTATAACATTCTGTGCTTGTAACAAATTTGTTGAAAACGTTAGGTGCCTTGTACTCTGCACGCTTGCTGATGCGAATTTATCTAAACAAGATGATATTCTAAATTTGACGAAATGTTTTATTATGCTATAGCATAATATGGTCCTTTGCAAAGAATTAGAGTTAGAAACGAGAGAAAGCCTCGAATAGTAGTCAATATTTCACTTGTTTGATTTTTCAGCTGCATTGAAACCTTCTAATTATGCTGATATCTTGTTTGAAAGAATTGATTATTGTCTATTTTATTTGATATTTTTATTTATACAATATCAGATATCATATTCATGATCAGTTCTCTCATAAAATCTTCAAGCTGCATGCAGGCAGATGCTGGGATTTATTGAAGAGTAAGTTAAGCAGGACTGCTTTTGCCCGGAACTTAGTTTGTGGATATAACTTTCACTTTTTAATAGCCAAGAACTTGCGGCATCAGAGCTGTGCTTTGCAAAGTATATATTACGACCACGGATTGTTTGATATTAAACAGTAGTGTAGCAGCAATCACAGCCAACAGACAAATATTGTGCACCTGATGGCCAAAGACCCAAAAAATAAACCTACTATCGCTTACAATCAGCGGCTCAGTAGTGCACAATGAGAAGCTGGCTCCTTTTTTTTGCCCTTACGAGGGAGGCGTGCTTGCTGCACATTTTGTGGTCAGATTTGCGACCCAGTTATATTTGGCTTCTAATGTAATTTAACACAGTTTTACGTTATTGTAACATTCTGTGCTTGTAAGAAATTTGTTGAAAACGTTAGGTGCCTTGTGCTCTGCCCGCTTGCTGGTGCGAATTTATCCAAACAAGACGAAATTCTAAATTTCGACGAAATGTTTTATTACGCTATAGCATAATATGGTCCTTTGCATAGAATGCGAGTTAGAAACGAGAGAAAGCCTCAAATAGAAGTCAATATTTCATTTGTTTGATTTTTCAGCTGCATTGAAACCTTCTAATTATGCTGATATATTGTGTGAAAGAATTGATATATGGCTATTTTATTTGATATTTTTATTTATACAATATCAGATATCATATTCATGATCAGTTCTCTCATAAAATCTTCAAGCTGCATGCAGGCAGATGCTGGGATTTATTGAAGAGTAAGTTAAGCAGGACTGCTTTTGCCCGGAACTTAGTTTGTGGATATAACTTTCACTTTTTAATAGCCAAGAACTTGCGGCATCAGAGCTGTGCTTTGCAAAGTATATATTACGACCACGGATTGTTTGATATTAAACAGTAGTGTAGCAGCAATCACAGCCAACAGACAAATATTGTGCACCAGATGGCCAAAGACCCAAAAAATAAACATACTATCGCTTACAATCAGCGGCTCAGTAGTGCACAATGAGAAGCTGGCTCCTTTTTTTGCCCTTACGAGGGAGGCGTGCTTGCTGCCCATTTTGTGGTCAGATTTGCGACTCAGGTATATTTGGCTTCTAATGTAATTTAACACAGTTTTACGTTACTGTAACATTCTGTGCTTGTAACAAATTTGTTGAAAACGTTAGGTGCCTTGTGCTCTGCACGCTTGCTGGTGCGAATTTATCCAAACAAGACGAAATTCTAAATTTCGACGAAATGTTTTATCATGCTCTAGCATAATATGGTCTTTTGCATAGAATAAAGAATAATAAAGAATAAAGAATATTTATTTTAATAGAAATACCTACTACCTATATAATATCACATTGTACATTTAGTTCTTGATACGGTATTTGCATGAGGTATAATGCGATTTTCATCGAGACCCAAACTAGGCATGTGATGAAACATGTCTTGGGGCTCTGGAATTCGATTTTGTTACTGATGATGTGTATTATACTCATTTACAGAGGCAGATAATTTTGCATATAATATTTATACAAAAAGGTAGTTAAGTAGTTACTAAGATGTGATCCTAATTATTGTTAAACTGTTTCTTATTTTAGAAAATTTTAGATAAAAACAAAGACCTTAAACATTATCAATAATAATAATAATAATAAGCTAAACATAGGCGTGTGGTAGTGTTGGTGTGAAGTGTTAAGTGTGGGAGGTGTAATGTGTGTAAGTGTGTGTGTGTTCAGAAGTTGATTAGTCTACTTTAACCATAAGATTTTCTGCTTCATCGTGAGATAGTTTTAAGAGCCACTCTTTTACGATTTTCTTACAGGTGTAAGGGGAGCTGTGTTTGATGTCACATATTTTACAAACAGTGTTATATATTCTAGGGAGTGAGTAACTTGTGCTACGTCGGGCTATTTCAGATTCAAGACTCGGTATAGGAATTCTAAAGGTGCGTCTGCACATGATATCATTCAAGTCTAGTCTTAACCTGAGGGACTTATGTATTTTGACAGTCGCACTTAAAATAAAAAGATGAGGAACCCTGAGAACGTTGAATTCTTCATAAAGGCTCTCCGTAGGAAATCGGAAGGGTTTGTTAAGCATAACTTTTATGAGAGCTCTTTGGGCTCTCTCAACTTGAATTATATGACTTTTCCCAGCGCTGCCCCAAACTGAAATACAGTATTGTATAATTGATTGACACAATGACGTGTATACCATTTTTAGAATGTCAATCGAAGAACAGTCTCTAAGCTGTTTCATAATGAATATAAGTCTTCTAACTCACCCTGCCAGTTCTGATAGGTGTTTTTTGTAGTTAAGGTTCTCGTCTAACGTTACTCCTAGGTATTTTGTGGTGGCAGTACGACCTATATTACTACATAAGCAATTTACAACGGGGGATAAATCCTATGGAGGGCTAGATATCACAGTCTTTGAAAATGCAATTAACTTAAACTCAAAAACATGAGGAATTTAGTGTCAGAAGATTCAAATCAAACGATCAAGCTACTTTAGATAGTCCCTTTTCAGCAAATATTTGTGCCTTTTCCCAAGTGGGACCATTAAATACAATAGCGGTATCATCCGCATACGCTATTACTTCTGCATTTTCTAGGGCCATTAGGAGGATGTCATTCATATACAGGGTAAATAAAGTAGGACCGATAATGCTACCCTGTGGGACGCCAAAGTTTATAGGCAGCTGCATACTAAGGTCCGAATTGATTTTGATGCACTGTTTCCGATTTTCAAGGTAGCTCTGAAACCAATTAAGAGCAATTCGTCTAATGCCGGACGACTCGAGTTTCTTAAATAGTAGACCAACCGAAACCGTGTCGAACGCCTTAGCTAGGTCTAGGAACACGCCGATACATCGTTCTCCATCGTCAACTTTCGAAGCAACATGATTGATCAACAGCGTGACAGCGTCTTCAGTTGATCTACCCTTTCTGAAGCCAAACTGACGATCCGATATAATTGTATGCTTCTCAAGAAAAGGAACTAGCCGATTGCTTACTATTTTTTCTAGAATTTTGGAGAGTACACTCAGCAAAGCGATCGGCCTATAATTGCCAGGGCAGGTTTTCGGGCCATTTTTGTATATTGGAGAAACTGCGGCAATTTTCCAAACGTCAGGGAACGTTCCTGTTGACAGGCTTAGGTTGAAGATGTAAATAAGTGGGGCTATAATGGAAGAGAAAGATTTTTTTTAGAAAATTGAACTATGTGGTCTATATGATTTGATTAGAGATTTCTGGTTTTTTAGCAGTCTATCCAGAATGTTGTCAGCAAGTGTTTCCCCAACTGCTACAAAGTGATAGTTACAAAATTTAAGTGACGTTTTGTTATTATGACAAGCGTTTAGTAGCTTTGATGCCGCATAATTGCGTTGCTGAGACTGACAGATATTTTTTATGGTTTTCCAAAGTTTGCTTGGGTTATCTTTATTTTGTTCTATCGTTTTCTGTTGTAATCAGCTTTAACTTTACGTAACAGCTTGTTACAGAAGTTTCTGTATCTAGTGTAGATTTTTTGACGTGTTGTATCTCCCGGATTTGCCCGACATTCATTATGCAATTTGTCTCGATGTCTCATACATCTTTACAGCCCCGATGTGATCCAAGGCTTAATTATTTCACATTATCGGCTTATTTTGACTTTGCGAGTCTGACAGTTAATTGCTTCATTTATAATGATATAAAATTGTGTTACAGCTTCCTCTAGCTTGGGTACTGTGGTAACTAAAGACCAGTCCGAGTTGTTTAATTTGTTAACAACACAGCTTCGACATCAGTTTTGAGCCGCCATCGTTGTGCATTGTCAGTGTTTACACTATGAGCCAGATTTCCCAATGGCATCGTGGATATTACGGCGTCGTGGTCTGTTATCGAAGTTTTGCAAACAAGGCCATGCAATGCTTCAGGTTTACATGTTGATTTTATAAATATGTGGTCATAGCAAGCTTTCAGTCTGGTGGGAAGTGTTATGGCTGGCAGAAGTCTATGCGTGGCCGTCAGACAGAGGTAATCCGAGATCTGGGCCACGTCAGGCTTGGAAATGTCGATGTTCAAATCACCGGTCACGATCAGGCGTTTGAATGACAATATAAAGGACAATATCCAGGGAATCTGTGAATAACTCCGTTGAAGATGTAGAGGGGGATCTATTTATACCTAGTAACGACGTGTGATCATTTATTTTGACGAGAAGAGAATCCGCGTCCTTAATAGAAGGGTAAGAAACAATTGAATTATAGGTATTTTTAACATAAATAACAACCCGCCGTTTTTGTTCATTTGAGACATAGTGTGGTGTGCGTTGTGCGTTGTAGCCAGGTAAGCAGTCTATTATTGAGTTATCAGTTAGCCAGAATTCTTTCAGGACAATAACATCTAGGTTTAAATCGAGTCTTTGCAAAAAAATGGCAAATTTATCTGAATTACACTGAATGCTTCTAATATTAAAATTTAAGATTTTGAAATCATGTGAAAATAATTTGAGGGCACTTTTGAATGATTCGGGTGAATCGTAAGAAAGACATTCAATAACCGTTGTTTCGTCAATTTCATATGATACACTAAGTAAAGCCATACTAATAAGACAAGAGCATTTTAATATAAATATTTTCTAGCCAGGCTGTCATTTTTATATTTGATTTGTATAGTACTGTTGACGAAGTACTGTTACAACTTGACATGTCGTCATAGTGACGTTTTATATTTTGACACTAATATTTTTATTAGTGACTTTAGGTTAACGCAAGATACTTTGTATCTTAGTAGATATAGTAAGTTGAGTATTGCTAAATTGTTAGCATTTAATATTTGTAATAGGGTCATAGGTACTATGACAAAACACACCGACAGGCCTGCAGTTAGTTGCAGTACTAATGTGGGTGTTCGTACAGTAGGGTCAAATGACAAACATTTAAACTAGTTAAGAAGACAATGGGAAAGCCTAATAGTTTACATCTAGTCCATCAAAATATTCAAGGCCTTTCCAGCAAAAATTTAGAAGTAGAATTATTTTTAAGCAAGATGAACATCAGTGTTATGGGCATCACTGAACACTTTGTATTGGATCAAAAGTTACTACCTCTTTATAAAGATTACTGTATTGCTAGCGCATACAAGCGAAAGAATACCACTCAAGGTGGGTCTTTAATCATTGTAAAAAATTCTCTTAAATGTAAGGAACGTAAAGATATTGTGAAACTCACGATTGAAGAAGTTATAGAACTGTCATGTGTTGAACTGGAGCGACACATTGTGGTTTGTGTCTATCGTCCCCCCCGTGCAAACTACGTGCTATTCGAGTCCACTATGGAAAATGTTTTAACCAAAATTTTCAGTCGTAATAAATCAATAATAGTGCTTGGGGACTTCAATATTGATATCCCTAATAATCCATTGAGCGAAAAAATAATTAACTTATTTAAATGTTTCAACTTGAGGCGCCAATTCAATGAATCAACTAGGGTAACTCTTACAACTGCCACTTGCATTGATAATATATATTGTAGTGATACTCCCCTTCAAAAAGATATGTTTAAAAAATTTGACTCAGACCATTATGGTCAGAGTGTGATTTTTGATTGCAATTCGAAACAGGAGCTTCCGGAAATCACTTACAGGCCAATCACCGAATTTCGCATCATGAAATTTCAAACCAACATTGGTAAAATGATTCCCCTTATTCCATGCTTAAATGATCCGAATGAACTTTATAACATATTGTCTAACATAATACATACAGAACACGATGATATTTTCCCACTACTAACGTGTAAAGGTAAATCTGGCTCTGTGTTTGCAGACTGGGCTACAGCCGGTATCTATAAAAGTAGGAATAGACTATATGAACTCTACGCAGAGAGAGAGTTAAGGCTACATGATCTACCATTTAGTAGTTTCGTCAAAAAATACTCTAAAATCTTTAAACAGGTATGTCATTCAGCAAAATCTTTGCAAATAAAAAGGAAAATAGAGAACTCAACAAATAAAATAAAGGCTACTTGGAAAATGATTAATAATGAAACCGGTAAAACAAAACCTCTAAAAAAACCAATAGCTTTAAAAGTAGATGATACAATTGTAATTGATAATTTAAAAGTTGCTAATGAATTTAACCGTTTTTTCTCTAGCATACCTAATATTGTTACTCGGCCACTAAACTCATCTGTTGATTGTGCGTTGGCTCTACTTGAAACAAGTGTTGAAAAGTGTCATGTTTCCTTTAGTTTTAGACACGTCAACTCTGACTGTATTGTAAAAGCTTTTAAGTCAATGAATATAAAAAAATCCGAAGACCTTTGGGGGATTTCCGTAAAGATATTAAGTACGATAGTAATTGATATTGCACCATGTCTGGCATACATATTCAATAGAAGCATCGACGAAGGAATTTTTCCTGATCTGATGAAACATAGCAAACTGATCCCTTTATTCAAGTCTGGTAATGAAAAGGATCCAGCAAACTATCGACCAATATCGATTCTGCCTGCATGTAGTAAAATATTTGAAAAACTGATTCTTATTCAGTTACAGTCACATTTTAACTGCAACAGGCTTTTGCATGAAAAACAATTTGGGTTTACTAAAGGCCGTTCAACGACCGACGCTGGTTCTATGCTGTTGAAGTACGTCTTTAAAGCCTGGGAGGGAAAACAGGATGCCATTGGAGTATTCTGTGATCTATCTAAGGCTTTTGACTGCGTAGATCATGACACCCTGATCTCAAAGCTTAAACACTACGGCATCCAGAATCAGGCAATAAACCTCATGCATAGTTACCTATCAAATCGCATTCAAAAAGTGGATATTAGCGGTATCAGATCTTCGGGAACCTCCACTAACATAGGTGTACCACAAGGATCGATCTTAGGGCCCTTTCTGTTTCTAGTCTACGTCAATGATCTACCATCCTATGTAGGGGACCTATGTGACATTGTATTGTTTGCTGACGATACTTCATTAATATTTAGAGTCGATAGGGCTAAAGATAACTATGATTGTGTAAATGCTTCTCTAGCTAAAGTTCTTGATTGGTTTACAGTTAACAACCTCCTACTAAATGAGAAAAAAACAAAATGCATCCGATTCACCTTGCCTAATGTTCAAGTCAGCAATGCTAACATTATCTTAAATGGGGAAATACTTAACTTTATTGAAGCAACTACTTTCTTAGGTTTAAATATTGATGCTAAGTTGCAATGGGGTATTCATATTGAGTCATTAGCTAGCAGATTAAGCTCGGCTGCATACGCTGTACGTACAATAAGGCATCTTACTGATGAAGCTACGGCGAGGTTAGTTTATTTTAGTTACTTTCATAGTATTATGTCTTATGGCATACTTTTATGGGGAAATGCAGCTGATATTGATAGCATTTTTATTCTACAGAAGAGAGCTATACGGGCAATTTATAAAATGAAAACTCGTGACTCTCTTAGGGAACGTTTTAAAGAGATTGGTATTCTTACAGTCAGCTCCCAATACATTTATGAAAACCTAATGCACGCTCACAGAAACATTGATGAGTTTAGTAAAAGAAGTGATGTACACCGTGTTAATACTAGAAATAAAAATAAACTTGAGATACCTAAGTTTCGCTTAGGAAAAGTAAATAATTCATTCTTAGGAAACTGTGTGAGATTTTATAATAAGCTTCCTCAAAGCGCCACCAAACTCTCTACTCGTAAATTCAAATTGTATATAAAGAATAATTTAATTAAAAGTGCCTACTACAAAATTAGTGATTATATCGACGATAAGAACGTGTGGCCCGATGTTGCTATACCAGTTGACAGCAAAATGGTGATTTCTCAATGTTAACAAATTGCCCATAGGTAGATAGGTAATAACAAATGTTTTAAGATTAAGTATTTAGGTTTTTGTTGTATCTACTTAGAATATAATTACAAATTGTGTATCTAAATGTTGAATGGATCATCAAAAAAATTAACCGGCCCGAGGTTCTTGCCTTTCTCCTTGTGTGCTGGTCGCGATTCCGAACAGGCGGTAAATTAGACGATTCAAAATGATCCTAAAAAATCTTAATGAATAAAGAAATTTTGACTTTGACTTTTGACTTTGACGAAGCAAAAGGTGTGAAGAGCGTGTGGCGTTGTGGTTAGTAAGTGCAGGGTGTAACAGCATTGTGTGTTGTGTTAAATATGTGTAAATATATGTTGTATTAGCCAGTGGCTTTGTTTTATTATAAGACGGTATGATAAAATTAAGTAGCCTAAATAATGTGTGAAAGTTAAAAGTAGGTACAAAATCTGTATGTTTTTACAAATGTAAGCCGTGTGATTAGACGCTTGAGCTCTCTTCTGATGGGACCGAGTTGATGAGACGCTGTAGTTCGTCGAGGTTTCTAATTTGAATCGCGCGCATCCCTCCCGTTTCCGTGCCCAGACTGAGCCGTGTTTGAACCAACAAAAAGCGAAGCCTGATCCTTTGCAGCGGTGACGCGCGGCTCGAATTATAGCCGGTTTTCCTGAGTGAGACGGTCGTTAAAGAAAATTGTTCTCCGGGTGCCCATGATCTCAATGTCAGTACTGCTGAGGTTCTTTTTTGTTTTTGATGACTTCAAAAATTCGTCACGCTGGTAACGCCGCAGAAAACGTACTACTAAGGGACGAGGCGATATGCTAGAAGAGTCCCCTGCTGCGGATGCGCCGTTTTTCAGACGGTTCTGAGGTCCCACTCGGGTGACGAAGTCTATGTCCTTCTCGTCGATGGTCGACCCCGTCTTCTGGGCAATTACTTTAATTATGTGCATCGGGTTCTCGTTCGAGAGCTCTGGAATTCCAGCGATTTCAATCTCGTTTTTCAAGGAAGCTTGCGCGCGAGTACTTAATTGTTCACGTAGATAGGTGTTTTCTACTATAGCTGTTGACCTTTGTTCGAGTAGGCAAAGTCTCTCCATAGTCATAGACAAGTTTTTCTCGTGCTCGTCTAAACGAGTGTTGCAATTGGTGATGTGCTCTGTCAGCGACTGCATTTGGGACTTAATTTCACCCACATCTACGCGTAGTAATCTCATCTTTGAGGCCAACGCTGCCAGGGAATCCAAGTCGGCTACTGGAGACAAAGGACTGACAGGTGTCGATGCAGTTATCTTACGAGAAACCACCTTAAGAGTAGCAGTAGTGGATGTGTCGCCATGGGAGACGGTCGCGGAAGCGTTTCTATGTACGGGAGTATTCGAATTATCTCTCACTGCTGTTTGGTTTCGAAAATTCCGTGATCGTAACAAATACTTTGCAACGCACAGCTCGAATATTGCAAGTACTTGGCTATTAAAACCCACCAAAACATTTACCTGTCATTGTACCACCCTGTCGCCAGCCCTTGAACCAGCTATTTTAGGATAATTCCAACTTATAGGTAGTTTAAAAGCCTTTTGCTTCCCATCTAAACTCGCCTTAGGTTCACAATATACCAAAAGGGGATATTGCAAACCCTACACACAATAATCCGTCCTCAAGGTTACCGACCCAGGCGACGTTCCCGCGTTTGTCGCCCGGAACCTACATCGAGTGCCGCCATTAGACTTCGACCACATTGATTGTACGAGCTTGCTCAAGGACATCAAATCGTTGAAGTCGACCGTAGCACAGATGCAGCTGAAGATGGATGCCGCTCAAAACACCATCGCTGATCTGCGCAGTGAAGTCGCTTCATTGCGTGATGCGCAGTCGGTATTTAGGTCACCCGACCCTGCGGCATCCAATGTCAACGATCGCCGCGGCGCGCAATTGAATGCGTCGGTAAGCAGCTTTGTGTCGACGTCAGCTTTGCCCGTGGCAAATGATTCACTGGTGCGCGGCGCGAGCGCCTCCGCCCCTGCGCCTGCACCCGCGCCCGCTGCCGTGGCTGCTCGTGCCGCCTGCGTCACTGAGCCGTCACGTGTCACGTCCACCCCGCATCGTGACTACGCCGCCGTCGTCGCCGCGACTCAACTCGCGCGACAATCTTGCAAGGGGAGAAAGCAGAGAGGCCGTGAACCTAATCGTGGCGCTTTGCCTTCGGGTCCTGAAAAGGGCCAATGTGACAAGGAGGGTTTTGTGCTCGTTGAAAGGAAGAAGAAAAAACCTTCTTGCCGCAATCAGCGCGGGACTGCCGCACCGAGCGCACTGGGGCCCCTGTCCCTGCTACGTGCCGAAGTACCTACCACCCAACTCTACGTGTCGCGCGTTTTCTACTCTGTGACCGCTGAGGATGTGGGAAGGTATCTGAGACAGAAGACCGGCGTCTCCTTGAGAGTCGAAAAATTGGAATCTCGCCGTAACGTGAACTTCGTTTCATTTATGGTGAGAGTGCCGACGGATCGTCTCTCCACGTTTATGGACAGCGGGTTTTGGCCGAAGGGTGTTTACAGAAAGTTCATTGGACGTCTGTCAAACGACACCGCGTTTACGTCATCGGAGCGTCGATGACACGTGGTTTATAATTTATATGTATGTTAATCTCTAAGGTATATATTATATGGGCCCTAAGTTAAGTTACTTTTTTGTAAACTTTCTTTGTTGCCTGAAAAAAAGTTATTATTATTATACACATCATTTATTTTAAAACTCTCCAAAATACATTTTTTACTATAATATATAAAATATAAAACAATATAAAAATAACATTTCAGTAAAAAATATATAAAAAAGGTAAACCATCAACCGCGGGACAAGGTCCAAGCGGTCAATGGGTGCCGAGTCCAGGAGTACCGCCTTCTGCATCTGGCCCTTGACCCAGCTGCCTAGCGAGAGCCTCTTAAGGTGTTGGTCAAGGCTCTTCGCTATTAGTCCGTTCACAGACACGACAATCGGGACGATAATCGCTGAGTCTACATCCCACATGGCGGCAATCTCGTGGGCTAAGTCTAGGTACTTGCTAAGCTTGTCCATCTCGGCCTTCACGAGATTAGCGTCATGTGGGATGGTGATGTCAACGAGTATCGCCCGACGCTCCGATCGGTTTACCAGCACGATGTCAGGCTTATTGGCTACAATAGTCCTGTCCGTGATGATAGAGCGGTCCCAGTAGAGCGTGGCTTGACCATTTTCGAGAACTGGCTCTGGTACGTACTTATAGTACGGCACCTCTGGACCGACAAGGCCATATCGGAGAGCAAGTTGCTGATGGATGATCCTGGCTACTTGGTTATGTCTGTGCAAATACTCCGAATTAGCAAGATGCGAACAACCCGAAAGTATATGTCTGAGGGATTCGCCGGGACGGTGACATGCTCGACACAAGTCAACCGTCCCGTCCTTCATAATATACTTCCGGTAGTTATTCGTCTTGACTACCTCGTCCATAATTGCACAGACAAAACCTTCGGTTTCCCCAAAAAGGTCACCAAAGCGTAGCCAGTTAACCGATGCGAGCAGATCTACGTCAGTCCCATGAAGGGCCTTGTAGAACCGCCCGTGTAGCTCCTTACTCTCCCATATAGTCTCTCGATCTTGGGTGCTCAGCACCAGAGGCTTGCGCCAGTTCTCGTTAGCCAAAGAGAGCGGGGTAAGGTTTCTGTCAACAGCTACAACATCGCGATGCATCCCACACTCGGCGTGGAGAAAGTACTCCCTGAGATTGTACACCTCACGGTTATGAAGGGTCTTGGCATTTAAAAAGCCCCGACCCCCACATTTCCGCGGGATGTACATTCTCATTACCGACGAACGTGGGTGCCGCATGCGGTGTGTCGTTAGCTGTTGACGAACCCTACAATCCAAGGCTTCTAACTCAGTCTGAGTCCATCTTAGTATGCCAAAGGTGTATATTAGCAGTGGCATAACCCAACCATTGAAGGCACGAACCTTATTACCGCCTGACAAATAACTGTTAAGTACTTTTGTCAGACGACCAAAGAATCGTTCCCTCACCGATTGTTTTATGTCCCTATCCAATATACCCAATGCCTCTGACATACCAAGATATCTGTCGGCTTCGTCTGAAGAGAGAGATCTAAGTGTCATCGTCTCGGAAAGTTGTAAATCTGATGAATTTACAACCTTCCCCCGCTGTACATGCATGACCGCACACTTCTCGACACCGAACTCCATGCTGATAGCGTTGCTAAATATCTGAGTGATATTTAACAACGTTACCAGTTCTTGTTTTTTCGATGTGAAAAGTTTCAGATCATCCATGTACAACAGGTGAGAGATGATCTCACCCTCTCTCCTCAGACGGTAGCCTAGGCCTGAATCCTTCAGTAAAATACTAAGAGGATTCACTGCTAGGCAGAACCATAAAGGACTTAAACTGTCACCCTGGAATATACCCCGCTCTATCTTTATCAGGTCTTGCGAAGCAGAGGGATCCTGTCGGCTGCCCGGATGATGTAGGACTGTGGTCCACTGTCTCATACATGCGCCCAAAAAGGATCTCAAAGCTGTATCTACTTTATACAACTCCAAGACCCTCTCTAGCCATGTATGAGGTACCGAATCATAAGCCTTCTTGTAATCAATCCAGGCAGCCGAGAGGCCTCCTTTGCTGCGCCTGACCTGTTGGCTAATGGTCATATCTATGAGGAGGAGCTCCTTAGTACCGCGGGACCCAACCCTACATCCATCCATTTGTCATAAAATTTGGAATAAACCCGACCTCAAGGGCATTTTGAAATTGTGTGGCCAGTACAGAGTGTGAACATCGGAACCACTTTAACCAGAAGTTGTGCAATCCATCCAGCCCAGGACTTTTCCCGTTCTGAGCAGAACGAATAGCACAACTAACGTCTGTGGGGCTGATATCTACGGCCCCCATGGTCTCGATCTGTTCACACTCCATTTCAACCACATCCATCCAATCACCCTCCGAGTGCGTAACGGGCACAGACCAGATGCTACGCCAGAATTTAATCAAAACGTCAGCATCCGGTATATGCCCATCATTCACACATTGGTCAGGTTTATCCCAATTTCTATATACCTTCCTCTGATCACTTTCGAAGTTGCGATTTTGCCAAAATCGGTCCACACGCTCTCGATAGCGACGAATACGGCTTGCCCACGCATAAATTTTCTACTTCAGAAAATCTATACGCTCTGTAACACTGGTCATGTAGTCATGGGGACAAATATCAGTCCCCGCAAAGGCCTGTGTTACAAAGCGCATAACTCGGGGGCGATGATTGCCCCCTCTGAAGCAGATTAGTTTCGCAATGAGGGTCCTGAACTTACTAATACGTCGCTCAATCCGTACTTGCAAGGCAGGAGTATTGGTGGTTGGTCTTTATTTTTTTATTAATTATTATTATTATTAATATTAATAACAGGGATTTTAAAAACATTTTAATTAAAACAGCTCAATGGCCACTAACCTATAATAGGTATCAAAGTTACTGGACTCTACGTTCAAGAGAACAGGGTTCTAAATAAATTCCCTGAAATAACACAGAAACATATATATATATATATAATACTTCAATAAATTTTAAAGCAGTAGTGCGACCATTAGTAAAAAGCAACGGTGATAGAATGTTTTGTTTCTCTAATGAAACACACAATCTGAGACCCTTCCGAATCCCATATTGAGCACCCTAGGCATTCTAGATAATCTAGGTATCAGCCAACGACCATCTATAATTAATAAGCAATTGTGGTTCCATTGGGTTATTCCCTATGACTTTAGTAAAGGCTCAACCGGCCAGCCATAAATGGATTCAATTACTTATCCCCACTTCCGGAGGTAAGATAGGTGTAGAAGCAGACTGTAACCTCTATTACCTAAAAGCCAGATAAATCTCTCTATTAAAAGGTAGGCGTTCTAAACTTAAGCTCACTCAACCAATTCTAAGTCTATAGACCAAATAAAACCAACTATGTGGATATTTAGTAGGGCACAGCCCTGAGAAAATAGCCTTCAACAGAAATTACACTGTTATCTGGACATTTAGTGTCAGATTGTAGTAGATATCATACTCTTCCGAGGAACTGGTTGAATTCATAAAATCAGTACAGAAAACCCATCTTAGTGGATATAAGATAGAGAATTCTTTAGATAAGTAAATTACATTTGAGCCAGAACTGGCGTTTACTCCATTTAATAGTAAATAACAGATATTTCTATCTAAGATATTGTTTAGTTAACCCATTAAGTTGAGATATGGAAATATGGTTCTTTTAAATAGGTTCATAATAAAGATACCATTAAAATGGTAGGTTCTAGATTGTTTTATCTACAAATTGATAAGGGTTATATAATTTTGTAAGATTTGAATATGATGTAAGTACTCAACGTAATAAATATATGGTTTGTTCTTATTTTTATTTCGTAGTTAGTTTAGATTTAATCTATTAATTATGACTTAAATCTTATTTTATTTTGTGGATAAGATTCCTAATAAAACAATTTAATATTTCTAACCGCATGGTCAAGAACTGTTCCCACTAATAATAAACCCTAGATCGTCCTAAAGGTGTACCTGTCTATCCTCACAAAGCTAGAGATCTGTTCACAAAACTAGGAGTTATATGTCTCCACATTTAAGGTAATCGTGTGTTATGAGATCTAATACAGAACAACGATGTGCAATGTTGCTCTTCTAATCTAATTCTAATCGAATATATAATTATATAGATACAGACCGAGCTAGTCGCTCTGGAAAAGCTGTTTTAAGTTAGCTTAGAAGAATTAGCATTAATCGTTCCCTTTTCGATCTCCCACTCACGCTCAGTAGTTGAATCAAGCTTTGATTGAACTAGGTAGATAATTAGCGTATCCCATGTTTGGGTCGGTTCGCCTAGTGATGTAAGTGAGCGAATATTTCTCAAAACAGTATCTATTAGCTTCCTAATTTGTGAAGATGATTCTTGTTTTAATGTTACGTATGTAAATGTATTGTGTGTATGTGTGTGGGCTGCGACCCGCCTCCTCGTCCTGTACAATAAAGCAGTGCAAAGCCAACCAGTGGTCGTATCACTTGTCCGCAGCTCCGTACCTTTACCTGCCCTCATATCTTACAGATGTCATATTAAACAATACTTTTATATGATTCTGTACTAAAAGTCTAGTATTGTGAAACCTATTCTCTAATATTTCCCAGGCGTGAATGTAGTTCTTAGGTGTAAATTCAAAGGAACTAATTACCTCTAATGCTGTACCTGTCAATGAGGAACGCAAATAATGGAACTTCTGGATTTCATCAAGATCTGAACAGTTATGGATCATAGTTACGTATGCATGTTTATACTCAAGCCAATCATCAAACTTTCCACTGAAAGTTGGAAGTTTTATTGTTGGTAAAGAACGAAAACCGTTATTTTTTGTTGCATTTGAACTCTTACTTTCAGTCTCCTCACTGTCGACCAAACTTTGAGCCATTGCTAAAGAAGAAAAATACAAGGTTTCATATGACTCAACGTATTCACTGTTAGAATCGATATCTGAATCTGAACTCAATAAATCAATTTTATTTTGAATCTCGTTAAATGTTCTAAAATGATCTTGAGCTGCATGTAATCTAAACTTTATTTCTGTAATTTGCAGTTTAGATATACGGGTATTCTGAAAGGAATCTAGATATTTCTGAAACTGTGTCAATCTACCTTTCAAGTTTCCACGCTGCCGCCTCATAGTAGGGGAGATCATATCAGAACAGTGAGCCCACCATCATCGATGCGCTCCCTGGTAGGGGAGGCTTGTGGGGTCCTTTTAGGAACTTCTAATTTATCCTCACCAACCATCGTAAAGGCCTATGGTAAAGAATAAGATAAGTACTTACGGTTTTGATGCACTGTTATTTGTAACGGTCACCACGTCACCACGCAATAAAATGAATTGATTAATTCTGTAATTAACGAAAACGACACGATTTTAGCACAAACGAAAAACGGGAAGGGAATAGACGGGATCGAAGACCTGACCGTTCACTAGGGTGCTGGTTCCAATTTGCTGTGTAACGTCTTGATGACTCGCAAATTTCTTCAATGGACGATGGCCGTCAATTGTTTCTTCTCCACAGCATACGCAGCGAATCCGGTTCGTAGGTCCAAAATGTTAGCTACGGGGATCTTCGGGTTCGTCTTCAATGAATACTTGTCATTCAACTCAAGTAAAATACGTTTATTCTCGTTTTTTAAAAAAATATAAGAAAAAGGTATAACATGTAGGTTGTTTCTGTGTGTCAACGCAAAAACGAATGATTTTATATATCGACACAAGCGTATGTAGTTGTAGATGGCAGCACGACTCGTGATGAAGATATAATTCAGTAGTTTTGGAACGCCACCGTGGGTGGTCTGTTCGCTCAAGGCGCGGAGAGATGGCGCTGAGCCTAAGATCCGCGTAGACAGAAGTATTATATATATATATATATATATATATATATATATATATATATGTATATATTATATATGTTTCTGTGTTATTTCAGAGAATTTATTTAGAACCCTATTCTTTTGAACGTAGAGTCCAGTAACTTTGATACCTATTATATTATATATTATAGGTTAGTGGCCATTGAGCTGTTTTAATTTAAACAAAAAAAAACCCTGTTATTAATAATAATAATAATAATAACTTTATTTGAAGCAAAAAAGAAAGTTTACAAAAAAGTAACTTAACTTAGGGCCCATATAATATATACCTTAGAGATTAACATACATATAAATTATAAACCACGTGTCATCGACGCTCCGATGACGTAAACGCGGTGTCGTTTGACAGACGTCCAATGAACTTTCTGTAAACACCCTTCGGCCAAAACCGGCAGTCCCGCGCTGATTGCGGCAAGAAGGTTTTTTCTTCTTCCTTTCAACGAGCACAAAACCCTCCTTGTCGCATTGGCCCTTTTCAGGACCCGAAGGCAAAGCGCCACGATTAGGTTCACAGCCTCTCTGCTTTCTCCCCTTGCAAGATTGTCGCGCGAGTTGAGTCACGGCGACGACGGCGGCGTAGTCACGTTGCGGGGTGGACGTGACACGTGACGGCTCAGTGACGCAGGCGGCACGAGCAGCCACGGCAGCGGGCGCGGGTGCAGGCGCAGGGGCGGAGGCGCTCGCGCCGCGCGCCGGTGAATCATTTGCCACGGGCAAAGCTGACGTCGACACAAAACTGCTTACCGACGCATTCAACTGCGCGCCGCGGCGAACGTTGACATTGGATGCCGCAGGGTCGGGTGACCTAAATACCGACTGCGCATCACGCAATGAAGCGACTTCACTGCGCAGATCAGCGATGGTGTTTTGAGCGGCATCCATCTTCAGCTGCATCTGTGCTACGGTCGACTTCAACGATTTGATGTCCTTGAGCAAGCTCGTACAATCAATGTGGTCGAAGTCTAATGGCTGCCGCCATTAGACTCTCGATGTAGGTTCCGGGCGACAAACGCGGGAACGTCGCCTGGGTCGGTAACCTTGAGGACGGATTATTGTGTGTAGGGTTTGCAATATCCCTTTTTGGTATATTGTGAACCTGAGGCGAGTTTACATGGGAAGCAAAAGGCTTTTAAACTACCTATAAGTTGGAATTATCCTAAAATAGCTGGTTCAAGGGCTGGCGACAGGGTGGTACAATAACAGGTAAATTAAAAATATCCAAATAATAAAACTAAAACAAGAAATAATAAAAAGTAGAAAGTTAATAAATATTACCAAATAATAAACTAAAATATAGGAATAAAAGATAGGTAGGAAGTTAATAAAATATATCTATTCCAGAAGAAAATAATATCTAAGAATGAATGAGGGGTAGGAAGTCTAAATTGTCTAGTCCCTATAGAATCTGAGGAAGCTACAATCACAACGATTAGTCCTATTTAAACAACTAGAATGATCACTGACCAAAATTATGATCAATAAGCAAATTAAGTAGGTAGGAAAAAGAAAAAAAATTGGTAGGCCTTCTAGATAAGTATCAGCAGGTAGAGTCTGTACTGCACAGTGTAGGTGAAGGTATAGAATAGTTAGGTAGGTAGATGAATTGAGAAGGGTGGATAAGTACAAGGGGATATTACTATCCGTTTTTAATAGCCAAGTACTTGTAATATTCTGTGCGTTGCAAAGTATTTGTTACGATCACGGAATTTTCGAAACCAAACAGCAGTGAAGCAGCAATCACAGCCATCAGATCAATATTGAGCATTATATGGCCAAAGACCCAAGAAATAACCTACTATCGCTTACAATCAGCGGTTTTGTAGTTCTGTGGTTGTGCAGACTTTTCCTTGGGCGTCCAGTATGAAATATTCCTACGCTCACTCAAAATCTTATGCTAAAGAAAGTGCAACCCAAGCATATATGAAATTCAAGGCAAAACTACCCATCGGTGAAAACATTAATACCATGGCAGATGCCAATGGCGATGGCTCATAAACTACGAATAAGTAATAAATCAGGATATGTAACTGCGTTAAAAAAATTATGATTATAATGTCCAGGGATCAGTTTTCGCTCGTGAATAGTAGCAAAATTATAATGATATTCAAAGATGTTTAAATATTATTTCAGAGCGAAATGATCAATACTATGCAAAAGGGTCAGTAAATTTTGAAAAAATATATCAAAGGTCTCCAAATAAATGTGTAAATGGAAAAAGAAATATACTAGTGGTTCTGTGAGAACCGTAGACCTCGCGAGCCCTTATAACTATGCAATTACCGATGCTTTCCACTTTCACTTTTCTTTTTAGACTTTTGAGCTAATATAATATAAACTTTAGCGATTACATTTAAAATATATTTCGACATATGAAAAAAAGAAGAACTGAACCAAGAATAAAGAAGACGTGTCATTAACAGCGTTTCAAAGCCGGTAATTTCCCGATGTAAATATCGTTAAACAGTCAGTATACGTTTATTTCGTTGATACTCACATCGTAAATGTATCGGGGTTGAACAACTTTCAACTTTCAAGCAAGAAGTGTGATATAATATTCTTTTAAACCCTTCTTTTCCACCGTATCTCTAAAAGTGTTTTTACAATTCGTTCTTTGAAAAAAAAATTACTTGCTGTTCCGTCTAACACCACAATGTTCAATGGTAACTCGTTTACTATAGAGGCTGTGCGCATACGGAACACACTACCCATTTCGGTCAGACTGTCCATAAAAATCCACAATAATTTACGCCGTCATTACTTTTCCTAGTTTAAGTGATTTTTGTGCTTGTCTGTTTAGTTTTGTTTTTGGTGTACAAAAAAGAGTTTATCTTTCAATCTATCTGTCAATAGATTAAGCTCAAATACTTAGTGCAATGTAGATGAAGACGTAGGTATATCATATACTTATGGAATGCCTTACGTAGCGCGGTACGACGCGGGTATTATAATGACTTTAATGCTGGTATTGTTACGAAACAGGCTACGTATAAGTCCCTTATTTTTTTGTACGAAAGGAACGCGCTTGGCCATCATCTGGTTTACAAGTCTAAGATAAGGCTGAAGGCGGAAACACACTTCACAGAATTAGGTAAGATGGTGGTAGCTAGCCAGGCGGACTTAAACAAAGTCCTACCACCAACCAAACCATGCACAACATTGTACTTCCAACCCCGTCTTTCAGACGACAGGGTTAATAAAACATAATTGACCGAGTCACCAAGTAGGTCGCATTTCTCAACCGATTCTCGATACATCGGGTGACCCGCAGGTATAGCATACATAACTTTGTTGTACTTATCCCGAAGATTGTAGCGAAGAGGTGGGATTTTAATAAGTCATCACGGATACACGTAATAGTTCAACAATCTGGGCTGCGCTTGTCTATATTTCCCTATGAACCCTCGAAATATGTAATACTAGAATGTTTTCTACGCATACAAATTTTATTTCAGTGTAAAATTGACGCAATTCACGCTGTAAACATTTTTAAAAGGGTTATAGTAAAAAAAACTGTCAAACTACGAACTCATATTTAATTTTATAATTTCTGAAAAAAAAAGATCTCCGCTTTTTGCGGCTTTGTAGAGGGTAGGAGCCGGGAGTCCTAGGCAGAGAAGACGTCAGGGTTTGTTTTCAAGTCCTGCGGCTCCCTCCAAGGACGGAAAAGGTGGCTTCATTCTTTGTATTTAGTTTTCATCGTTTTGACAGTAGCTTACGTTGTTGTTATTATATGTCAACAGAGCGGCCACGCTTGCGCCCTGCCCGCCTGTCACTGCTCTTCTCAGCTGCTAGATTAGTTTATTTGTATTTACTTTTATTTTTCTTATAATGCTAGCTAGTAAGAATAACCATGTGATGGCGTTTTGCACACAACCAACAAGTGCAATTCGTGATAATTCTGGGATCCAGGCTATCGTGTCTGTGCCGAACCTAGTTCAGTGCACTTTGTGTTCCCAGCCTCGCTTTTTTAAGGGACAGAGAGGCCTCAAAATTCATCAAACTAGAATTCACGCAAATCCCATTATACCGTCATCTGCTCCGGTCACAGACTCGGTAAATATTTCGATACAAAATTCCAATGTTATCACTAATCCTCAACCTTTTTGGAAAGTCATTAGTCAGTGCAAAATTACCTCCCTAGTTTTAAAACGTATTCCTCGAGGTGCCCGTCTCTCTGTCGCCACAGCTTTCGGACAAGCCATCAAAAATGCTGTATCTAAAAATAATAAAGAGGCTTGGGAACATCTCCTAATATTTCCGTATAGTGTACTGCACGTAAATAAAGTTTTAAATCCAAAAGCATCATTAACTATTAGAATAAAGCAAAATTGTGTAAAGTACACTGCTTCCGATGAGCGCACACCTTTTTGTGTAATGATCAGGACCCGATTAGAAATTCTAAATTTGAGCCATCCCCCGAGTCTGCTCTCTTCAAACTTGTAGAGAGTAAGATTAGCGATAGTGATATTAAGGGTGCCTCCCGTATACTTTTTTCTAGTGACACGATAGCTCCAAATTCCGTTGCAACCCTCATTTCTCTCGAAAGTAAACATCTGACCCCGGGGCCAGATTTCCACCTCCTCGATGCACCTTAAGATAGTGATTGCACTGTTCAGGCGACCAGTCAGGATGTACTCAGTGCCGTTATGTCTTTTCAGAGTGGCTCAGCCGCTGGCCTGGATGCTGTGTCTCCACAGCATCTAAAGGACCTGCTATATGGTGTGTCTGGCCATGCGGGTGATGTCCTTCTTTAAGAACTGACGGCATTGATCAACCTCATGCTGTCGGGTCGAGTCAACAGAGAGATTACAGAAATCTTATATGGTGCTAACCTTTGTGCTTTAAAAAAAAGCCTTGCAGCCAAAGTCTGCCTTCGCAAAAAAGCCACGTACCTAGGCGACTAATTCCGACCCGTGCAGCTAGGGTTTGGTTCGCGAGGTGGTTGTGAGGCCGCGGTCCATTCTTTAAGAACCTTTTTAAATCGAAATTACGGGGAGGTTATTCTAAAAGTTGATATCAAAAATGCTTTTAATTCGGTTGACAAAGGCGCCTTGCTAAATCAAATCAAATCCAAAATTCCCGAAATTCATCCTTTTCTTTTTCAATGTTATGGTTCGCCATCGAAATAAATTTACAGGAACCAAACTATTTCGTCTGCAGTTGGCTGTCAGCAAGGTGACCCTCTTTGCCCGGCCATTTTTAGCCTTGCATTCACCGAATTATTCAACGCTTGAAATCTAAATTGAATGTTTGGTATCTAGATGATGGAACCCTAGTTGGCGATGTGCACTCAGTATTTGGCGATCTAAAAATTATTATAGATGAATTTCGGCAGATTGGCTTAAAACAAAATTTTTCGAAATGGGAAATAAACATTTCAGATACATGTTTGGATAGAAATTCAATTATTCAAAGTTTGAGACTTTGGTTTCCAATATTACTGTTGTAGATAAGAGTTCACTCCACCTACTAGGTTCACCAATTCTTGATGAATCTTTTCCGGGTTTCGTCGACGACAAAATTCAAAATTTTATGAAGGTTTCGGACAGACTTTCAAAAATTTGCTCACATATGGCTTTCAGCATTATACAATTTTGTCTTTTTGTCCCATTAATTTGCTTATGCTTTACGATGTTGTCAACTGTGGAAACACAGTGAGCTGGTGGAAGGCTTAGACAACATAATAAAGAACACCCTTTCCACGGTTTTGAATATTGAGTTGGATGACAGAGCATGGTCGCAGGCCTCATTGCCTGTTCGATTGGGCGGCTTATGTATACGCAAAATTTCTAGTGTTGCTTTGCCAGCGTTCTTGTCTTCCGTCTATAGTACACATACTTTGGTTGAGAAAATTCAAACACCATCAATTTCGGCTGTTCCTGGCAATATGCTAATATGCTCGAAATTTCTTGTCTTAACGAGGCTCGAAATGCTTGGTATAGTGCTTGTTCTAATACCGATCCCCCAAAACACCTTTCGGCACAACGGCAGTAGGACGGGCCTCTGTGTGAGTTGACACGGAATTATCTATTACATACGTGCTCAACCTCCACAGATCGTGCTCATCTCTTAGCTGTTTCAAAATGGGAATCAGGTCTTTGGCTGTAAGCACATCCATCTAACAATACCGGTACACTTATGGATCCTGTAACATTCCGTATTGCCACTTGTCTTCGGTTGGGTGCAAAATGCTGCGCCTCTCACCAGTGCCGGTGCGGTGCGGCCTTAGATCAATTTGGTTTTCACGGACTTTCGTGCACAAGTTCTGCCGGCAGGATTTCGCGCCACGCAAGTCTTAATGACATTATCCGTCGAGTTTTTACCAGTGTCAATGTTCCAGCTGTTCTTGAACCGAATGGTCTGTTACGTGATGATGGTAAGCGGCCCGACGGTATGACTCTTGTCCCTTAGGAAATGGCCTTTGGTGTGGGACGCTACTTGCGTCGACACCCTAGTGCCATCTCATCTGCCTGGGACATCAGTTAAGGCTGGTGCGGCGGCAGATTCTCGACAGAGCTTATCTATTTGAGCCTTTTGGGGTGGAGACCTTGGGTCCGTGGGGAGCCAGTGCCAGAGAATCAGCATAGGTATTCCGCGTGGCAATGCAGCCAGTGTGTTGGGCACGCTTCCGTCTGGTACTGGTCTGTAACAGTTGAGTTACCTATAGGCCGTTTGTAACGGTCCTTAGGTAATCTGACTGATTCCTTTGTACATATTTAGTTTAATTGTACTTTTTATTGAATAAATGTCCCACCTTCATTTATAGTAAATGTTAAATATTATCAAACGTACCTGAAGAAGCTTTGGACATTCCCACTGTCTTTTCTAACTGAAGCATCGGCAATAACTCTCGCGTCTCCTATGATACTCTACCAGAGGAAACAGACGACGGCCGTGCATCCATCATAGCGATTACCAATATTATAATGAAACTCAGTATTATAAATAAACGTACACATACGCTACAAATATACGAGGTCAACGGTGTTCTTTCTTTGTTACAGTAAGTTTTATTTATTTATTTTAATTCGGATAACCGCCATATAAAATGGTTAGCCAATTACAGGTATTCATTAATAGTAACATTAGTACATTAGTACAACACAATAGTACCTAATAATAAAAAGTACCAACACTTCATAATACTTAAATTGATAACGGAATATACAGTGAAGTGGCTAATGAAATAAAATAAAATTAAACATACATTAACTAAGAATTAAAAAAGTTAAGGGTTAGGCATCGCCTTGCCTTGGGAATACTGGCATGAAATATGTCTAAGTCTAACTGCATGCTAAAATCTTTATCTTCGAATTCAGTCTACAGTTTTTTGAGGCTCTAGGCAGACTTAGTGGAGGGTTAGATCTGAGCGTCCTAGAAGGAACACTAAAATTTATTTTACTTAGAAGGTCCGGACAATCAATATCATTACTAATGATCTTCATCACGTACAGGTAGTCAGCAATATTATTAAAAGAAGTAGAGCTTCTGATGAAATATTGTGATGATCATGAGTTTGAGTAGTCACTTATATACAATATAAGTGACTATTCAAACCCGTGATTATAGCGTTAGCTCTTTTAATTGAACTATTTATATACAATTTGACTGTACGAGCAGAAAGTTTGGTGGTGCTTTGAGGAAGCTAAATGAAATCGTTTTTAGTAACCTGAGAATGAGTGATTTCCTTTCCGTAAGCGATACTTGGTATATTTCGTGTATTTTTATTTTCAGTATTAACATTGTGTTCATTACTTATTTTACTTAACTCGTCAATATTTCATTTGGATTTCATAAATATATTGATAGGACTGTAAGAATTCTCTTTATTTTTCATAAACTCTTTGAAAAGTGTCCCGACAGAATCACGAGTTTTTATTTAATAACATTTAACTGATTAGAATTAAATTGACTAAGTAGACTGTTTAATTTTTGAACTAACAGTTTGTGTTTTATGTATAAAATTTTAATCTTAAATTCGAATCAAAAATTAAAAGGTACAATAGTACCTATTATTTATACATATTATTATTTAAAATCAACACAACTTTTTAATGCATTTTTATTTTCCAAAAATGATCGTATGATCCTGCCTTAAACTAAATACAACACATAATCAATAACCACATTTAATTCGGTTAAAACGTTCTGAAAATAAGCGTGCAAAAACAAACGGGCAAAACTTATATTCACTGATTTTAATGATCAGCTGCGTGTCTTTAGTAGATAACACCAATTTTTCCTTGAAAATAATAAATGTACAGCTTTTCTACGATTTTATTATAAGTAATATTAGATTATTTTGCGTGGCCCTATATTGTTTTACCATAGGAACTTACCCTTAGAGCTATTGTTAAAGCGTTACGGGGCAGTGGTCCAACTGCTCTGTCCAATTAGTTGGACTACGGGCCTTTACTAGGGGTCGTGGTCCAACTATCTTTGCAGTTGGACCACGGCACCATAGTAGAGTTCCCAGGTACAATTAAAACAATTTCAAATAATACAACTGCAATTATTGTAACCACAGCACCTTTTTAATTAAATAATTAGTTATACAACGTTTTTGATACAGAACTTAAAGTAATGTCCTTTAACCGGAGTAATGTACGAGTAGGTTTATACGTAAATGTAGACGAGTGAGAGTGGCTCAGATATGATCTAAAGAGGTTTGATAATAAGTACTGGCTGTTATCAAATTGCATTAAATAATATATTCGACTTGACATTGTCATCATTGAATAATCAATCAAAAACCAGATCCTTGTCCTACCCTTACAGTATACTTGTATAAAATAATCCCTATTCACATATGTAAATAAAAATGGATGAAGATGTGTCGCCTGCAAATATTTACGTCGAAGGAAAAGGTGGAAAAGTACTGTTACGAGAAGGCTACGAATATTATAAAGTTCGAGAATATAAAAATGGAAATGCTTACTGGAGATGTTCGAACAAAAAGAAAAAACGTTGTAGATCCGATCCACGGTTATCATTAGCGTGCGTATTAACCATTCCATTATTTATACGATTTCTTATTTCCCATGACCATTTTATTATTATTCTATCAATATTATTTATTCTTTCGTTATCGAAAGAATGAATTCGGTTCACCGAAAATTGCTGTGCAAACATAATTGGGAATGAGATTTCTGTGTCAATGGACAACTTAAAAAAGCAAGTACAAGTTTCTGATGAGCCTATCCCAAAATTATATGATGAGACTTTAGCTACATACAAAAACTCTACTTATGACATACTAACTGCGTTTCCATCGTATTCAAATGTGAAGCATGGTCATTATAATATAAGAAACCTATCACTGGGTACTACCAAAACAGTATTTAAAAATTTGGAAGAAGTGGAAGTATCTTTATAATTTGTGGACTCCTTATTGGCTGACTATAATTTTGAAGGAACACGTGTAATAGTATTTTGTTCTTTAAGAGCAAGAAATATGATGGGCCAATTAAAATATTTTTTTGTAGACGGAACATTTCGCTGTTGCCCCGCACCATTCATACAATTACTAAGCATATTTGGTGAAAATGGAAGCACAAGTGAAATAACTAACGTTGTGCCCCTAGGTTATGCTTTGCTGAGTGACAAAAAGCAATCTCCGTATTTTGCTTTATTTGAAATCTTACGATCACAGTTGAAATGGGATCCACGAAAAATTTATTGTGACTTTGAAATATATCTTCTTAACAGTATTAAACAATTTTGTACTACTATAACAATTGTGGGCTGTTACTATCATTGGTCGCAATGTATCTGGAGGAAGGCAAAGTCATTGGGTCTCTCAAAAACTAAATCAAAAAAAGACAAGAGAATTGTGTCGCTGTGCTCAGTGCTACCACTTTTGCCGGCTGAAAAAATATTAGAAGGATGGAATTACATAAAATATGAAATGAATGATGGATCTAACAATTTGATTCAGTATATCGAGCATTATTGGATAAAAAAAGATTTTGTCAATTTTTCACAATTGGTAAGCGTGTTTAAGGAGAGTCATCGAACCAATAACGTTTTAGAAGGTTCGCATGTAAAACTAAGTAGATTATGCATCTACTGCGAAAAATAAAACCTTACTGCGACTTTTGAAATGTTTAGAGAAGTTCTCAACATTATCAATATGTGACTAGACAAGACGTAATAGGCGTAAGATTCAAATTGAGAACGACGACTATATAAGAGAAATACAACTTCAAATGATCATTGGTGAAATAACTATAGGCCATGCTTTAGAAAAATTACGGTGATATATTATTATTACCTAAAAACATATATTGTTGTTCTAGTTTTTTTTTTTAAAGGACATTACTTTAAGTTTTGTATCAAAAACGTTGTAAAACTAATTATTTAATTAAAAAGGTGCTATGGTTACAATAATTGCAGTTGTATTATTTGAAATTGTTTTAATTGGACCTGGGAACTCTACTATGGTGCCGTGGTCCAACTGCAAATATAATTGGACCACGACCCTTGTAAAGGCCCGTAGTCCAACTAATTGGACAGAGCAGTTGGACCACTGCCCCGTAACGTTTTTAAAGTATCTAGTGCTGAAGTTGGCGCTCATTTTTTTCAAAAATAACTTATTATTTACGCTTAAAAACAGTTAGATATCGTCAGTGAGATCAGACTGTCAGTGTATTGTAAATCAATAATAGTGGAAACATTAAAGGATTGATGAAGCTTTTTGACATAACGACGGTAACACCCATTTAAAAAACTCAGCTTAATAAATATTTCACGGTGAACATTTATTCAATTTCAGGCTATGTAAAAACAGGTTTGACAGGTCTACAGCTCACTGAACCACTAGTGATAAGTAATTAGGTTTGTAATTTCCAAATCAATGTTTTACTCTGTTATACAGAACAGGATATTACAGGAACATTAATTTAACACAGCGCCATCTAGTCTCAAACTAAGCATAGCTTGTCATATTGGAAATAGATTATGGATAGACACATACATACTATTTTTTTAAATACATACATATCATACAATACAAAACCGCAACACAGAACAAACATCTATATTAAATCACACAAATGTTTTTCATGGGTGGGAATCGAACCCACAACCTACAGAGCAGAAGAAGGCAGAGTAACTACCAACTGAGCTATGAGGCTTGTCAAAATTCTTGTTATATTTTGAATGTCCGTCAAAAATAATGGATAGCCAATGCTAATAATATAATAATAATAAATAAATATAATAATAAGCAAGGGAGATGCTCTTAACAGGTGGAGCATTGCAGCAGGATATTGTTAACAGGTGATGGACAGGAGAAATTAAATGCAAATGTAAAAATATAATTCAACAAATTTACTTATGTAAATATGTCCTATTAGTTAATATATACAGAGGTGACGGTAACAACTTCTTTCGGTTTCAGTTTCGTTTTACTCTATTGCAGAGAAAACGGTATGCAGCGTTCATATTCTTCTTGTTATTTGAATTAACTTGATTTCAAATTATTGCAGGGAAATGCTGTGCAACGCGTTGCGTCTCCGAAGATATTATTTGGAGTTAGAAGTAGATATCACCGACCGACGTCGACATCGTTGTCGTTTCTGAAAAGATAATTATGTATCTTGAGATGAATAACATAACCATCATAGAAGTTTATTTATTTCCGCAATCTTTATTAAATAAAGCGTAGAAAATACCTATTAAATGTATGTAAGTAATGAAGTATGTTTTAGTCACTAACCTTTTGCTCCATTATCAAGTTGACCGAGACGCGCCAACTCTTTTGTGGTCACTTCTTAGAGTCGTGGCACTCTAGGTAGTCATCGAGGGCTTCAATATGCACTATGTGTAAGCCTTAGTAGAGTGTTGAAATAATAAACAAAGAAAATATTTGTTTGTTTTGCATAGGTATCACAGAACACTAATATCCTAACGATAGGTGACGTTCACAACTTTAGCTTTGTAAAGTCTTTTGTCTATGTAGTATAAGGTCCATTTCGCGCGTAATATTGTGATTTAGATATACGTTGGCTCCACCGGCCAAACCATTGTCATTGGAAGTCAGAGATAAACCATGTCATTGAAAATTTAGCAGAATACCAAAATAACAACAATCTTAATAATCAACCAATAGCATGGTGCCACCATGATTATTGCCTAAAAATAGCAGAATTGGCATTTTTTTTACATGGAGAGGATAAGGTTTCTCTCGCCCAGAGGCACTAGATTGACCCAAGCGAAACGAGGGACGATCGAGCCACGACGATAGGGACAAGATTGACCCAAACGTGGCCAGGGTAAATGGTTTACACATAACAGTACGATGGCGGGTAGCGCTTTCAACTCAATTGATTAAAATTAAAGTAACCGCCTCTGTAGTCTAGTGGTACAACCCATCGATTTCAGATCCAGAGGTTCGATCCCCAGAGGAGCAATATTGTGCTTGGTTTGGTGGGTGGTAGGATTTTCTTTAAGTCCGCCTGGCTAGGACCACCATCTTACCTAATTTTGTCACCAATAATTAATTTTTAATTTGATTCTTAAAAGAAAAATGTTGTGTTCCGGCATTTAGAGGTCAGATAGCAAGTTCCTCAGTTTATTGAGGATTCCGGGTAAAGTGCGCCTCCACCTTCATCCCAGGTGAGATGAAGGTGGATAAAAACAGTTAGATATCGTCAGTGAGATCAGACTGTCAGTGTATTGTAAATCAATAATAGTGGAAACATTAAAGGATTGATGAAGCTTTTTGACATAACGACGGTAACACCCATTTAAAAAACTCAGCTTAATAAATATTTCACGGTGAACATTTATTCAATTTCAGGCTATGTAAAAACAGGTTTGACAGGTCTACAGCTCACTGAACCACTAGTGATAAGTAATTAGGTTTGTAATTTCCAAATCAATGTTTTACTCTGTTATACAGAACAGGATATTACAGGAACATTAATTTAACACAGCGCCATCTAGTCTCAAACTAAGCATAGCTTGTCATATTGGAAATAGATTATGGATAGACACATACATACTATTTTTTTAAATACATACATATCATACAATACAAAACCGCAACACAGAACAAACATCTATATTAAATCACACAAATGTTTTTCATGGGTGGGAATCGAACCCACAACCTACAGAGCAGAAGAAGGCAGAGTAACTACCAACTGAGCTATGAGGCTTGTCAAAATTCTTGTTATATTTTGAATGTCCGTCAAAAATAATGGATAGCCAATGCTAATAATATAATAATAATAAATAAATATAATAATAAGCAAGGGAGATGCTCTTAACAGGTGGAGCATTGCAGCAGGATATTGTTAACAGGTGATGGACAGGAGAAATTAAATGCAAATGTAAAAATATAATTCAACAAATTTACTTATGTAAATATGTCCTATTAGTTAATATATACAGAGGTGACGGTAACAACTTCTTTCGGTTTCAGTTTCGTTTTACTCTATTGCAGAGAAAACGGTATGCAGCGTTCATATTCTTCTTGTTATTTGAATTAACTTGATTTCAAATTATTGCAGGGAAATGCTGTGCAACGCGTTGCGTCTCCGAAGATATTATTTGGAGTTAGAAGTAGATATCACCGACCGACGTCGACATCGTTGTCGTTTCTGAAAAGATAATTATGTATCTTGAGATGAATAACATAACCATCATAGAAGTTTATTTATTTCCGCAATCTTTATTAAATAAAGCGTAGAAAATACCTATTAAATGTATGTAAGTAATGAAGTATGTTTTAGTCACTAACCTTTTGCTCCATTATCAAGTTGACCGAGACGCGCCAACTCTTTTGTGGTCACTTCTTAGAGTCGTGGCACTCTAGGTAGTCATCGAGGGCTTCAATATGCACTATGTGTAAGCCTTAGTAGAGTGTTGAAATAATAAACAAAGAAAATATTTGTTTGTTTTGCATAGGTATCACAGAACACTAATATCCTAACGATAGGTGACGTTCACAACTTTAGCTTTGTAAAGTCTTTTGTCTATGTAGTATAAGGTCCATTTCGCGCGTAATATTGTGATTTAGATATACGTTGGCTCCACCGGCCAAACCATTGTCATTGGAAGTCAGAGATAAACCATGTCATTGAAAATTTAGCAGAATACCAAAATAACAACAATCTTAATAATCAACCAATAGCATGGTGCCACCATGATTATTGCCTAAAAATAGCAGAATTGGCATTTTTTTTACATGGAGAGGATAAGGTTTCTCTCGCCCAGAGGCACTAGATTGACCCAAGCGAAACGAGGGACGATCGAGCCACGACGATAGGGACAAGATTGACCCAAACGTGGCCAGGGTAAATGGTTTACACATAACAGTACGATGGCGGGTAGCGCTTTCAACTCAATTGATTAAAATTAAAGTAACCGCCTCTGTAGTCTAGTGGTACAACCCATCGATTTCAGATCCAGAGGTTCGATCCCCAGAGGAGCAATATTGTGCTTGGTTTGGTGGGTGGTAGGATTTTCTTTAAGTCCGCCTGGCTAGGACCACCATCTTACCTAATTTTGTCACCAATAATTAATTTTTAATTTGATTCTTAAAAGAAAAATGTTGTGTTCCGGCATTTAGAGGTCAGATAGCAAGTTCCTCAGTTTATTGAGGATTCCGGGTAAAGTGCGCCTCCACCTTCATCCCAGGTGAGATGAAGGCCAAGCGCTTCCCCAAAAAAGTTTCGGTGAAACTTAAATATATTTTTGGACTAATATGTTTTTTATGCTTATTTTATTAAATAAAAATGATACAACGAGACACTCAACTCGCGGCAATACAAAAAAACACTCCATACAACACTATAACCATAAGGTTATAATGCAATAATGGAGATATTATATACCCTTGAGAGGATTTGATATTTATTTATAATATATAAACATTAGAACGTAGCAGTTCGTCGCATTTCGTAGCAGTTCGTAGCAGTTCGTAGCTGTTCGTAGTAATTAAGCGCAAAGCGAGTTATCGATTCAGGACTTCATTTTGTAACAATGTAACTTGACATACGCATATCTACTATTATCTACTATTTACTAATTTATAATATCTGCGTTTTAGTTTGCGGAATAGATATTCAGGCTTTTTATTATTTCAAACAGGAGGACGGAGAAAGGCAGATACTTGGCATCATTAATAAACGGAGTGACATGAGATCTGGAGGTATGGGAGAACAGACACTTGCACAAGCATCATGGACACGCTGGACGAGCTTCTCTGTTCTAGCAAATATTCGAAGACCATAAACCGTATCCCCATAATTAATATTAGATAAGATAAGTGAGTCACATAAACTGGTGCCAAGATCCACATCCTGGCAGCTACGACAAGGCCTTGAACCGATAGACGATGGACACATTCTGAGATCCGGTATATTTATTTTGAGAGAACAATTGACATTGTTTAAATTAGCGTGATGATACGTGATAATATGTTTTTCGAAGCGCAATTCACTATCCATAAGAACTTTCAGGTTACGAGCACCGGCAACGTACTTATCGGGCTCACTCAAAATATTTACATTCTATGCTTAGTTTGGGCCTAAATATAATGTGTAAAATTATACCGGTCATCATGACCGATTTGAAAAATATTTCTTTGTTGGAAAGGGTCTTCACTGGTGGTCCCATCGTCATCAGGTCAGGATCTGACGATTCTGGAAACATCCGTAGTCCATAATCCGTAACTGGTAACATTTTTTTTTATTCTACGACGGGGAAGCGGCCTTCATCTCACCTGGTTACAAGTTGAGATAAGGCCGAAGGTGGAGGCGCACTTCGCCCAGAATCCTCAACAAACTGAGGAATTGGCTATCTTACCTCTAAATGCCGGAACACAACAATTTTAGAATTTTTGATAAGGCGACAGAATCAGGTAAGATGGTGGTAGCTAGCCAGGCGGACCCAAACAAAGTCCTACCACGAACCAAACCAAGCACAATATATTGTACTCCCCATGGGATCGAACCCGGGACCTCTGGATCTGAAATCGGTGGGTTGCACCACTAGACCACAGAGGCGGTTAAAAATTGGGTAAACGAAATTGTATCATAATATTTTCATTGAAGTCGGTATTCTTTTTAGTTTTTTGAAAAGTAATGATATTAAATGCCCTGTTCGGTTTTAAGCCTTTGGACGCCATCTCTTACACATGTTTTGTACTAGCTACTTCCTTCAAGCAAGCTCGTTCAATCCTTGTAGTTTGATTGAGATTAGATGCAAGATATCCAAAAGGTTTCAATCTAACACAAGAGATGGCGTTAAATAAGGTATTTCGTTTCCTTCGACGATGCACAATAATAAACCGTTTGCAGTACCTACACTGCAAACCCGGTTAGCACCCGGCACCAGGCGTAAAATCTGGGGAGTGAGGGTTCGAATACCGCATCTGGCATTAACTCTCAGGAGAATGGTTTATTTCCTGGTTTGTGTTTACTAGTAGCTCGCCCCAAACTGAGATCTCGTGATGTCTGGTTTGTGTTAGGTATTTAACCACGGAGAATATTTATTAGATAGAACGTAATTAACAAACGATAAAAGTGTGCTTTCATGACACCTTACTTATCTTACTTTTAGGCACTCTTTTTCTCGATCTCGTTCGAGTGTTCGAGGCTCTCTGTCGTTGCTAACTTTTTATAGGTAATATCCTGACTAACATGAAACAAAGGTTGTGTCATATTGAAAAGTGCTCTTTAAACCGTTGTTGTTTAAAGATTTTTGAAACACGACCATTCAGGGGTCGTGTTTTAAAAATATTTCCCTCCTGTCTACGGATGTGTAGTCAACCAAGGGCATCATCAAATAGGCAGCGGCTTTTTTGATCGAGTGAGCGAAACGAACGATATCTCTGAGTTAAGTTGGGAAATCTGGCACTGTATGTATGTATGTATATATGTATGTATGTATGCTTGTGACGGCATAACTCTCGAACAGATAATCCGATTTTCATGAGATTTCAACTGAATAGAGATAACGTAAATAGAATTTGATTGTTGCGGGAGATTATTAAAAAGTGGTGCAGTTTTTGACATATTGCGTTGAAAAGAAATACAATTTTTCACCCATACCTTTTGGATTATAATACTAGAAATAAGAATAAACTCGCTGTTCCCACAACTAGGCTCCATAAGGTTAATAAATCGTTCATAGGGCAAACTGTACGCTTTTATAATAAATTGCTAAGTGATGTGCTAAGCTTGTCAAATAATAAATTCAAAAATTTTGTAAAACAAAAGCTATCCAGGAAAGCTTATTATAAAATTTCAGATTACCTAGAAGATAAGAAAGCCTGGCATTAAAAAAATGAATTTGCTCCAGTGAATAAATTGTAATTAGTATTAGATAATTTTAAGCTATTGTAATGGATCATGAAAAAAGAAAACTAGCCCGAGGTTCTTGCCTTTCTCCTTGTGTGCTGGTCGCGATTCCGAACAGGCGGTAGATTTGACGTTTCAAAGTGATCCTAAAAAATCTTACTGAATAAATATATTTGACTTTGACTTTGACTTTGACTTTGGATGGCTGATCCGACCAAATCGAAATTTTGAACATGCAGTGATAATATTAATACTCATCAATCCGTACGAGGATTTTTTTGACACTATGGTATTTTTTGAGAAATAGGGGTGCTAAGTGAGACGAGAAGTTTTTTGGCTTGTGGGGTGTCATTCGAAAGAGTATCGAATGCACATGATTTTTTTTGTACGCTGGGTAAGCACTTGGCCTGCATCTCAAGTTGAGATAAGGCCGAAGGCGGAGTCCTCAAAAAACTGAGGAACTGGCTATCTTACCTCTGAATGCCGGAACACAACAATTTTAGAATTGTTATTATGGCGACAGGATTAGGTAAGATGGTGGTAGCTAGCCAGGCGCACTTAAACAATGTCCTACCACCAACAAACCCAAGCACAATATATTGTACTCCCCATGGGGATCGAACCCGGGACCCTATGGATCTGAATTCGGTGGGTTGAACCACTGGACCACAGAAGCGGTTAATTTTTTTTACATTTTCTTAGGGGTGGTTTTCGTGAGAAAGGGGCGCGTTAAGGGGTTAAATCTCCTGGTATGTCTTGTAGGATAGACTGTTAAAGTAGGTTGATTTTACAATTAACTTTCTTTTGATTTTCTGAAACCACCCCTGTATTTACATTTAGGGTTGCTAAAGGGGTAAATAAGATTGAAGTAAGTATTGAAAATGTGTTAAAACATGAAATATCATATGAAATAGGGGTTGAGACTGCAGAATACAAAATAAGTTTATTTTTGCCCTTATTAGGGGTGGTTTTAAAGATGAAGGGCAAAGGATGATAATCAGGTCAGATAAGATTAGAGATGGTATTCGAAATTTCATTAAAACTGATCTATTTATCTATTGTTTTTTTTTTTTTGTTGTAATTGTTATTCACTCAATAGGGAAGGGAGACGATAAAATCCAAGAATTACTTTTGTGGTTTCATGCAAGGTTTTGCGCATATTCCATATCAAAATTACATTATTGTCCACTACAGTGTGGAAAGAACTTCCTCTATAACTGTTAGGCACGGCCTTACATCGAGCACCAATCTGTCGGCTAAACGTGGTTGATAATACCACGTTTAGCCGACAGATTGGTGCTCGCAGTTACGTTTACACCAGTTTTGTTTACACAAGTTTTGTTTACACAAAGAAAGAAGCTGCTGCCTTTCTGGTTGACTTTACGACATCCGTGGACTGGAGGGGTAGATTTTTAAAGCACGGCTACTAAGGCAGTCATTTTTATATTACTAAGGTGGCAATTATGAGGCATACGGTCCAACTGATCATAAGCGTATACCGTCAGCTATTTTTTTTACTTTAATAAGGAGACGGAACATACAAGTAGCCCACCTGATGTTAAGTGCGTCTCTTGATTATAACAATGCCTTACTGCGTACGGTCACATCCACCAAGAACATAGCCTACACGGCACTGCATTGCGTTCGTCAACTTGAGGCATAAAGGTTAAGTCTCGCGTGCCTGTAATTTCACCGCCGACCATACCCTTCAAACCAAAATACAGCAATGCTGCTTAGCGACTGAAATAGGTATGGTTGTAGTATTTCCCCGGATGAGACCTTTCTCAAGGAGCTCTACTACTCTTAAAATGACGCTATGGACGCTTGCCACCAGAAGCATCACTCGCACGTTGATCCCCCTCCCCATCAACCCCCCAACAGTTTTGAGAGCACTTTTCAAAACGACATCAACCTTTGTTTCATGTTAAAAAGGAAACATTACATTAGCAACTAAAGAGAGCCTCGAACGGTGAATAAAGAGAGTTCGAGCAAAAAGTGCTTTAGTAAACTGAGGTGTAATGAAAGCACACTTTTATCGTTTGTTAATTACGTTCTATTTGAGAAATAATCTCCGTCACAAACCAGACATCACGAGATCTTAGTTCGGGGCGATTTACTAGTCTATGTGTAAACAAAACATGTTGAGCACCAAACTGTCTGCCAAATTTTCAAAACCACACATAGGTACCACCTACAAATGTGACAACGTATTTTTTCCCATTAATGGGAAAAAATGATGGCACCACGAAAAAACGGCTGTATATAATGTCGATTGTAAGTAATACGATTTGGCCATGTTTTCGTGAAACCATGAAGTCAGGCTCTAGCTTTTTCAACATTCAACGAAGAAGTTGATCGCACTAAAATGAGGGAGGCGTCCTACGCCTACTAATATTTTGAGAATCCAGCTACCAGGAGTCCATAAATCGCATGTAGTGTTATAGAAGGGGTGGGGTACCTAAACCTAAGTTGCATTCGTCACTCTTCCTCATATATGGAAAATTCACTTCCTGCTCGCTCTGTGTAGAGGTATCGGCTATGCGCAGTGAGGGCGGTGCATCATTCAAGAGAATTTAATACGTTAGCTCTTTTACTTTGAAACATTTGCTTAGACATCAGTATGAAACCTAGAGTTGCACGGGAATGTCGTCGGCTTTTAAGACACTGTCATAACGTTTTCCTATGGTTTCGTATTAGGTAGGCACACTAGAATTTCAAAACTCCTTCTTTGTCTTCTTTGTATATGCATGAAGACATCGAATATTGTAATAAAAATTACAAATGAATATTTTTGGTCGCTTCCGGGTCTGTCTGTTTGTAGCCTCGATTTTTTTGAGCATGAAAACTGATGAAAGGTTGGTTCTTGGCTTTTTTTGATGGAAATTAGTGCATACGTTTCTATGCTATAGGTACACGCCTATGATAATATTCATCAGCTCTGATCCCCAGCTTTATAGGGATCTCGAACATTGCAGTTTGAAATATTTAGGTAGTATCTTACAAATCATTTTCATTTTATAAACCAGAGTCGATAGGCACACCGGTTACCAACACAGGATGAACAGGATTCAAGAAACTTGTAGCGTTGTCGTGTAAGTCTGTCTGCATATTTTTGTATTGGCACGTTCGCCACTCGTGCACACAGAGTTCAAGTTTGGCGCAATGTCTGCATCCTGACCATCTCTTGTTTACCGACTGACAAGGTGCAGCTCGGTACGATGCGATTGAAAACATGCATGACTGCCTAGAAAGTAACACAATTGATACAGTTATGGAATTAATCTCACAGCTCTGTTGACGTTGCGTTGTAGGCTAAGGGTTCAATTCCAAATCAGGACAAACATGCTTGTGATGTAGGTATATGTGTTTATTTACAAAAAGTATTTTATCGGTACTAAACGCAAAAAATATTTCGTAATGTACCTACCTACGTACCTACTAGGTATACTAACTACTTATATGATAAGCTGTTGCTCTACTAATACCAATATGGTGTAAATTGAAATAAATGATACTATACTAAACTATACTGGTATATCGAATACGGTAATAGTCTACTTATATATACTTATTTAAGTAAAACAAAATCACCCAACTCTTTGGCACCGCCGGATAGAAAAAGCGTTATTAGGCTAGAACACAGAATAAATATCTTGACAGTAGGTACCTAACCTACCCACTGTCAGATGCTAATACTGTACATCAGCATGACTGCGAGTATCACAGACATAATCATGTTTGCACCCTTACGTGAGGGCTACGTCATCTAGGTACCTACCTACTAGGTATAGGTATTGTTATGCGCAGAACGCTGTGGAACTGCTTTCACTTTCAAAGTAAGTAAGTACCTACGTAGCTCCCACCTGTTGATTTAGCTTAAAACTACCTCTTAGAGTGCTTTGGGTGCCTAGTGGAACTGCATCGATAGAATGCACTTTTGTACCGGCTAAGCTAAGCTTGCAGCTTGGAAATGCATGCCTACATGTGCAATATGCAAGCGTTTACGTTTCCTCCATTGTTGCATCTATTTTAGGTACAAATCTTGACTAAACCAGCTTAATCCAGGAAACAAGTACCAGGAGCTCATAAATTCGTAAGATATGCATGCAAATTTAAAGGTGGTTGAACTGACCGAGAAAATGTTAATAAAACAATTTGACTTTACAAAGTGTGTTCGACGAGAAAATGTTTGACTTTGCAATTATTTACTACCACACCGATATTTTTTGCTATCTACGTAGTACCTACCTAGTAAAATGACCTATTTTCTATCATGTGAGTGACCTCTATTGCCTTCCTTCGGGTTGGACGAACCTACACATTTTTAGAAGACCCACGTCTGAATATAGTGTAGATACTACCTAATTAACTGTCTAATAAGTGTAGATAAGATATAATCTATAAATAAAGATATTCATTAATATTATAGAATATAGGTAGGTATTAATTAATATAAAATTAAGTGTATGTTAAGTGTATTTATAAACGGGGACTACATCTCACACTTACGATTCGCTGATCGTCATAATGGCGGAATCGCTGTAGGATCTGCAAACAATGCTGAACAGCTTAGCTGATGCTTCTCGTCGAATCGGTCTGGGTATGAACATAGAAAAAACTAAAATTATGATCAATGATCGTATTACCCCATAAACGATGATTGTCGCCGGGGCTCCTCTCGAAGTTGTGCAAGAGTATGTCTACCTCGGGCAGACTCTACGTTTAGGAAGACACAACTTCGATAAAGAGTAACTGAAGAATCCAGCTGTGCTGAGCAGCATTTGGGAAACTTCGTCATGTCTTCTCGTCGTCCATCCCGCAGTGCCTGACGACTAAAGTCTTCAACCAGTTCGTCCTACCTGTGATGACCTACGCTGCCGAAACGTGGACACTGTCAATAGGGCTAGTCAAAAAATTGAAAATCACTTAACGTGCTATGCTTAAAGCTTTAAGCTATGCTTGGCGTTTCTCTGAAGGATAAAATCAGGAATGAGGTTATCCGACAGAGAACCAAGGTGGTAGCTCAAAGAGTTAGCAGGCTGAAGTGGCAGTGGGCAGGCCATATATGTCGAAGGACCGATAACTGTTGGGTCATTTATTGTCATTTATTCATAAACTATCATTAAACGTCAAAAATAAAAAAACATAAAAACTACAACTACAATGTATACAAGTATACATTGTAGTATACTATACACATATACTTATGTATATGTGTATAGTACACCGTATAGGTACAGCAATGGTACATCATCTGTCTATCGGCTAATATGACTTATGAAGTCATCATATTTATGAAAAGTCTTGTCGATTAGCCAGCGATATAGTCTGTTTTTAAAGATCTTTGGCGTATCTTTGATGGACTCGGGTAGCTTATTGCACACTGCTGGACCCATAATATGAGTTAATCTCGATAATTTCTCGAGGGTCCGTGGCAAGGGCACTAGTTTGTGCTGATTACGCGTCTGATATTCGAAATAACCGTGAGTCGCGTAAGAACTAAGGTTTTTTTCTCACGTATAGTGCCACTTGTGAGATAGCTATACCGGGCAGCGTGTGAATCCCTGATTCTTTGAAATGTGGCCTCACTGTTTCGTCACTCCGTATCCGTACAATCGTCCGTACGGCCCTTTTCTGCATCCGAAACGCACGCTCCCAATCAGCAGCGCGCACCCACAGCTCGGTGCCATACTGCAGAGCGAGTGCACCGTGGCGAAGAAGCACGCACGGACGACGTCAGCGGACACTACTCGTCCCTCCCGGCTTAGTGCGTAGCACGCACTCCCTAGTCTTCCGCACAGCACATCGATATGTTTCGACCACTGCAGTCCCTTGTCAATTTAAAAACCTAGGAACGCGGTGTTCTCAACCTGGCCGATATGATTGCCATCCACGGTCACAGACAGAGATCGCGCATCACAATCTGTCAGGCGAAAATGCACGAAATGAGTTTTTTTTTAAGTTTAAGGCGAGGCCATTTATTCTAAACCATGTGCGCGTCACCGCACCATAAATGCTGTAGATGAATGCTGTAGAGAATGTATGATCAACGCTGTAGTCATACAGCGGCCACATCATCAGCATACATGAGGATCTCGGCTACGGAGACAGTTTTTGGTAGTTCATTTAGTAACATTGTAAACAGGATGTTAGATACGAGGATCCTTGTGCCACACCCACCTGCGACTGCAATGGGTCGGTTGTGACGCCACCTCCCAGTACGTCCTGCGTCCTATCTCGCATGAGGTCCGTCAGCAAAGCGTATGCTGGACCTTCGATTCCATAGTGTTGCAGCTTAACTGCGAGAATGTTATGGTCGGCGACGTCAAAGGCTTTTGATAAGTCGCAGCCTATCACTGCGACGACGTGTTGCCTACGTTTGCGCGCGGCGACTGCAAGCCTGATTTTTCGTGTCATCGACGTAATGGAACGGCCCTCGCGGTACGCGTGCTGCCGGTCAGTAAGTGCGTCAGTCGATGATAAGAATTCTGTGAGTCGAGAGCATATGCCGTTTTCGAAAATTTTAGATAGTGCAGGAATTATCGACACAGGCCGGTAGTTATCCATCTCACTCCGCTTGCCTTTACCCTTGAACAAAGGGGATACTTTGCTCTGCTTCAGTGGGGTCGGGTACGCACTCTCCCGTATACAGCAATTGTACGCGTGGGCTAGTATGGGGGTAAGAACGATTATCGCGGGGCGCAGCAGTTTCATCGACAATCCGACACCCTTTGATACCTAAGGGGGTTTCCGCTTTGTCACTATGTCATAAACATCCTGTGGTGTGAACGGTCAGAGCCCCAGCGAGCGGTCGGCAGGCGCGCGCGCCACGGTAAGCGCGTGACGCACGGCGGCGGCGTCAGCGCGCACTCGGAAGTCGATAGTTCATTGTATTTACCAGCATTTTTATATCGGCAAATATGCTACCATCTGAGTTGGTGACAACATCTATAAATTCTAGGCGAGGGGTATTATATTTACCTCTCTCTCTATTGACTACGTTCCACATTGCTTTTGTGGTATTCAAATTAGTTTTAATGCTATTTGTGTAGTAGTCCTGCTTAGAGCCATTAATAATAAAGTCATAGTAATAATTCATGACAGCTAGTAATAATTCAAATGATTCGTTTTTTTTATCTAATTTACGTATGTTAATAACCTCAAATAATAATAATTTATAGTCCTTTATTTCCTTTTATTTTATTGTCCTTTAGTTCTATATTTATTGAGTAACCCATGATCCTTCAGATTTCTTAGTTCTATAAACTTTTTTTAATGGAAAGCAGATGTACAGTTTATTTTTAATTACGTTAATAATTGAGGTCAACGAGTCAGTAAGGTGTTTGTACTTAGATAGCAGTTCATGCCAGTCAACGCTATCCAATGATCCTACAAAGTTTTTATTGTTTGCGTTGTTAAACTTCCTAACGTACGCAAACTTGGTAGTCGGTTGTGACTTAGGACGCAAAAATACCCCCTTTACTGCCAAATGATCGCTGATATTGGTCACCACAGGAGCCACAGACACAGCTCCATTTACCAATTTTGTGTAAAGGTTATCCAGACTAGTAGAACTCGTAGCCGTAGTTCGTGTCGGGAAATCAACTAGATTCCTCAAACCATGGGCAGAAAGCAAATCCGACAATTTTTTATTCAAGCTGGACAAGTACGTAACGTTTATGTTAAAATCACCAACAATGACGCAGTTGATACCTAAATCTCTGACTTTCACGACTATAATTTAAATTTTTCTAAAAAAACTTTGTCCGTTACTTATAAAAATACAGATAAGCGTCATATTGAAATCTAATAAATCGGTCGCGGATACTTCAGACTTTTTCTACAGACAGGGATGTTAGGTCAGTATTATCGACGCACTTAAATCTATCGGCTACATAAATGCATGACCCGCCACGCTCTATCTGTTGTCAACAAAACTTGTACTTAGCCCTACAGTTCAACGCATTTTAATTTTTGGTGACACATTGTGATTTTTTCACACTGATTGTCATTCGTAGTGTTGTTAGCGGCTGGAGCTATCCGACGTGAGGCTGCCACGGTGATCGGCTCCGACTGCAAGCGATCCCCACGCACTCCGCGCAGAGTGGCGGGACGCGAGCCGAAACCAGTCCGAGACCTTGTGCCCAGTGGCCATGCGTCTGCGGTACACAGAACATCATAGTACGTTTCCGGGAATCCTATTACGAATGCGGTATGTCGGTCTGTTCTAATGTTTCGCTTCTCTACTAAGTACTTTACGTACTTTTCGCAGGTTGCAATCTTGTTTATGTGATTGCGAACTTCAGTGGCCGTCTCAAAAAAGACCAGTCTTGAATACACTTCAGTCGTTCTGCAGTCTGGATTTCATCTGCGTTTTGTCCTGACCCTGTCACAATACGACGTTGTTTTGTCGGGTGTCGTTTCCTAGTCACATGTTGCCAGTCACCTCTATCGTCATTTGTCCGCACCGCTGCAGTGCTCGTGGTTACCCTACTAGGTAGGCCTATAGGTTCTTCCTTCTCTCACTTTGTCGCTGTTGGGAGTTTCAGCGGCGCCCGTGGTTTTTGGTCTCACCTTGTCATTCTTAGCCGTCATTTTTATCGTAGCCGCTGGTCATTTATTTATTTATTCTTTTTTTGCTGTGGTGCCTGATTGGGCGATTTTGGCATTTATTATTATCTGATTAGCTATTAGTCGCGCTTGCCGGACCGGCTTCGTCAAGTTTGCCCGAGTTAGCGCCTGCGCAGGTGTAGAGGGCGTTTGGGTAGACTTATTACCCTCAACTTTCGTTCTGAGTGATTTTATTATGTCGATTTGGTCAGCAATTAATGCACTTTGTTTGCATATCTTGCTTTCCAACGACCCAACTTTGTCACTCAAACCACTCACAAGCTTATGGAGTTCACGCACTGCACTTTCTAACACTTTTTACGTCATTGATTTTTTTTTTATTAAAATTACGGCAGAGGTCTTTCCACTACGCGGTCTAGGTACCCGCGGGTACAACGAGTCCTTCAGTGGAGACCTCGTCTAGGCAAGCGTTTTGTAGAACATCCTCCGGCTAGATGGAGCGACGATCTCCGTACAGTGGCGGGCAGAGAGTGGATGAGAAAGGCCAAAGATAGGGCTCAGTGGCGCACCCTGGGGGAGACCTACATCCTGCAGTGGACTGCGATAGGTTGATGATGAGGTATTAATTACTACATTTTATCCGTGACACTATTGTTGTATCTGTCAAAAATAAAGCGGAGTAAATATAGGTACCTACGTCAGTTCAGCTACACTACTAGCCGTGGGAGATTTTTCTGTCCAGTTCATTCAAACCGCCAGCTATCGAGCCAAGTGTAAAAATATCATTAGAGAACGGATCATGCCGAGATCGCGACACTTCTGCCCTGAGGTTACGATGCACAGAGAGACGTGCTTAATTTGTAGTCTAATAAAATAAAAAAAACTGTATTTTAAGATAAATGAATTAAGTTATATATTTGTTGTCCGCCTCTGCTGTCTAGAGGTTCAACCCACCGATTTTAGATCCAGAGGTCCCGGCTCGATCCCCAAGACAGTACAATAATCTGCTTGGTTTGGTTGGTGGTAGGACTTTGTTTAAGCCCGCCTGGCTAGCTACCAACATCTTACCTAGTTCATAAGCCAAGACAACATTCCAAAAAACAAAGTTGTGTTCCGACATTTAGGGGTAGGATAGCCAGTTCCTCAGATAGTTGAGGACTCTGGTGAAGTGCGCCTCCACTCGGCCTTATCGTAACTTGTAACCAGATGAGATGAAGGACAAGCGCTTCCCCGTCGTAAAAAATAGGAACTCTTGCCACTCCCGGGAATCATACCTACGCCAATGCAAGAATAGAGCACCTTGTACATTAATAACTCATATCGATGGACATAGGGTATGTTTTCTTAGATTAAAGGGACCAAGAAATTTAAAAAAACAAAGAAATTATATATTTTAGTAATGTAATTTCATTTATAATAATTCCATTATCATCGAAGACTGGATCTTTACAATGACTACGCATTTGATTTTTACTATTTGTATTCTTTGCAGGTATGCGTTGACGATCAGACTGTCCGATTTATATATTCTATTTTTATAATATAGGTATTATCAGACTGCCCGATTTATATATTCTATTTTTATAATATAGGTATTATAAAAATAGAATATATAAATCGGGCAGTCTGATCGTCAACGCATATAATACATTTTATATTTTTTGTGAATTTATGCTTTTATACAAACATTACTAAATATAGCCTAACCTCAGTAAGTTCTGGTATTATAAATAACTTTTCTAACTATAGGTATAGCTTATTGGTCAGGCTGTCTATCGACATAGGCCCTATAATTTTTGCCACATTTCCCTGCCTTTGTATTTATTTCATTTTCATGCTTTTGAAAAAATATTTTACCACTTTTTTATTTAAAAATAAATAAAAAATAAAAAGGCGTTTATTCACATATGACAATATTTTTAGCCTTCACAAGTGCTTCACATAAATCAAGGAGTTAATACAGATAGGCATAGGTATTGTGGAACTATGCCTATTGTAAAAGTTAGATGAGTAGGTACCTAGGTACTCAAGACTTAGTATAATTAAGTGCTAAGATGGGAGCATCAGAATGTTGGGTTCAATGTGGTATTATGATTACAGTCTGCAGAGCAGACCTATCGTAACAGTTCAAGGAATCAACTAGCAAGGTATAGCTCACAAAGAGAGTATACCCCGAGCACATAAACACAAAACAATAATAAAAAATTAAAAATTGGTACATACATAGGTACTTAACAGGTATATTTACGCAACGGTTTTGTAGGTACAACCTTCCAGCAGCACGAGGATTTGAGTTTTTCAAGAAGCCAGTTCTTACAATGTATTCTGTTAACAAGCCTCATAGCTCAGTTGGTAGTAACTCTGCCTTCTGCGCTGTAGGCTGTGGGTTCGATTCCCACCCAGAGCAAACATTTGTGTGATGAACATAGATGTTTGTTCTGTGTTTGGGTGTTGTATCATATAGTACGTATGTATTTACAAAAAGTATTTAAGTATTCTATCCGTAATCTAGTTCCCATATTACAAGCTATGCTTAGTTTGGGGCTAAATGGCGCTGTGTAAAATTAATGTCCTGTAATATTTATTTAATATTTAATATTTATTCTAAACTTAGCCGCTCCTTGAATAGGTGGAGGAAGATCATTCCAATATTTTAAGGCTGCAAAGCGGAAGCTGCCCCTAAATCGCAAGCGAGGGCGAGGGGTTTCCAATATGTCATCGTTATTATGCGTACTTTTCTTGTGGCATCTTCAACATTCGTTGAAGCCTCCATCTCTACTTGACCACCTTAACCTTCTAACCCAATATCTGAAACCAAATAAAAGCAAGTTTTAGTGATGATTTAATGACATTTGTCGGACTAAGATGATACTACTGAGTTGCGCGGGTTTGCCCGTGTTTCAATCCGGAGGTTGTGGGTTCACATCCAGTTATGCGCCAATGGACTTTTTTTTTTGGCAAATATTGTGTGCGCATTTCACACATGCAAATGCTCTGACGGTGAAGGTTACATCGTGAGGAAACCGGTATGTCCCTAGGACCAACACCCCAAATGTCATCTGTAGAGACAGTGAAACATTTTTCAGATACCAGCGGGCCTAGCATGGGGTTTCTTGTCTAGGGTAGAATAGATTAAAAATGACATTTAGGTGTAGAGAGTAGAAAGTTTTCTTCGATCGGGAACATGGCGTTCGAAAGAATGAACGGATAGAAATGTTTTCTAGTCTACCCTAGAGATGAGTCTACCACTGCGAGCATGCCATTCAATTTACTCTACTTTTGACGTTTGAGAATAGAAACATTTCTTCTAAAATTATCTACACCTCTCGAGACCTAGAGAAGCGTTTCTCTCGCATAATTTAGTGAATATTTTTACGGTTACTATGAACGGTGGAAGAAATTGGTTTCTGAGCCAGTACGAGGAGAAAAACGAACGGAGACGTGAAAGAATCGCAGTTCGAGAGCTCACAGTACCTCTCGATTTGCCGGAGTCCGAGTTTAGGCGCAACTTTTTTGTAACAAAGGACATGGTGAAATATTTGTGCCAAGAGCTGCAAGAAGAGCTGTCTCCTCGCACAATGCAAGGCTACCCACCAATTGTAAAAGTAAGTACCTACTTATACTATTCTAAATTATCCTATTGCAAACCGTGAATGTAAGGTTATGTTTGTGTGTTGTCAATTTTTTTTCCAGGTTCTTTGCTCCCTAAAATTGTTGTTTTCTGGCCATTACCAGAGGGGCGTTGGCCAAGAGCAAATCATCAGTATTGCCCAAACTACAGTGAGCAAATTCCTCGAACAATTTGTGAGAGCTGTAAACAGCAAGTATGTACCTACGTTATTATATTCCTACCTTTACATGTCAAACATAAAGGGTCTAGCAGACTGACGCGGCCTGCGATGGCGGTCAGTACAATTTGACGGAAAGGTGTTGTACCTACCTATAACTACCTACTTATAAAAAGGTACCTACCTAATAATGTTTCAGACTCAAGCCGAAATGGATACCTTCCCTAACACGGAAGCTGGCCGACAACAGGTGGCGGGAAAATATCGCGAAAAATTTGGGCTACCTTATATCTTGGGTTGCATTGACTGGGGTCAATCATAACATGACGATCATAATAATTTAATCACATCTACTACCGCAGATTGCAGATGCCGAGTGCCGTATTCTTAATGTGAATGCCAACTTCCAACTACCCAGGCCGTGTGCATGACCAGTTTATATTCAACAACTCTGTTATAAAAACTGAGCTGTGCAGACTACACACTGCCAGGATTGGTGATTACCATCTTCTGGGTAAGTAGGTGTAAAAGCTGTTCATTTTTTTCTAGACTAGCTAAGTACTCTTAATATTTACTCACATGCAAGAACTTTTTTCGTGTAAATTTATACTTATGAAACTTAATTATTTTCCAGGAGATTCTGGATACGCTCTTGAGCCATGGCTCATAACACCAATTCTGGATGCTCGGGCAGGAACCCCAGAAGAAAAATTTACTAAGTGGCATTGCAAAACCAGAAATGTCATTGAAAGAACCAATGGCTACCTAAAAGGTACTTTTCGGTCACTTGGCATAGACCGCAGCCTCCACTATGAGCCTGAGAAGGCTTCGGCATTAATATATGCAAGTTGTACACTATACAACATCATGAAACACTACCGGTAAATTCTCATTGATACCTACTTTATTATACATACTATGATTAGGTACTTACATTGATTACCTACCTACCTTAGTCTCCTAAACTTTTTTGTACTAAAGTATAGGTACCCAGTGTATTTTTTTACCACAAACAAAGTCCTACCACCAACCAAACCAAGCACAATATTGTTGTGCCTCCCGTGGGGATCGAACCCAGGACCTCTGGTCTGACACCGGTGGAAATGGTGACACCGAACCACTAGACCACATAGGTGGTTAAATTAAATGTACAAAAGGCTTGCACTATTATTAGCTAGGTACTGAACTTTATATTTTCAGGGTACCAATGGAGCTGTTGCCCGACTTGGAGACTGAAAGGAGAGGTGATCCCCATGATTCACCAAACAGTTTGTCTCTGGCACGGGACAAAAGACAGAGAATAGTGAGGGAATATTTTAGTGACTAGGTACCTATTTCTTTATTAAGAGTGAAATCCAGTTATGTAATGGTATTATATTTTTTTATAAAGTAATACAGTACTACAGCAATATTATAAAAGGAAATATTTGATTGTTTGTTTTGAATAGGCTCTGAAACTACGGTACCAATCTGAATAATTCACCATTAGAATGCTACATTATCCGTGATGAACATAAGCTATATTTTATAAAAAAAAAATTGGGGATCCATATGAAAACTTTAATAATAAAAACCAAGCTGTGATGGGAACAAAGTTTTAATCAAAGTCAAAGATAAAGCCCTAAGCGTTCTTCTAGTAAAAAAAATTAGGAAACTAACTATACTTAACTAACCAGAATCTAGATAGTTAAGTATACTTAGTTTTCTAAGTTGTTTATAGTGTCCTTGCGGTATTTGCGCAATCTGTAACAAGAAATAAGTAGGTAATTATTAACTTTACTTTATTTTTCAGGTACCTACAAAGGACAAGGAATGCCCTGCATAGTACAAAGTTTTGTTTCTGTCTATAATTATAATTACCTTTCTGTAACACCTGTCTCCTCATTTCAATCATCGCCAAGCAATTTTTTCTCTTTAGGTTGGTGTTTATTTCCTATAACAAGAAGTTAATAAGTACATAGAATTAAGTAATAGGTATACTTAAATTACACTTGCAGCAAAACTGAGGTGTATTTAGATAGGAACATTCACATCATCATTACAGCACATAAGTCACCACTGCTGTGTATAAACCTCTTGGAATAGATTATTTTTGATAGCATAATGGATAGCCACCATAAATACATTGAATACCTACTCTTTAGTAAGCGCATATCATTCCGATAACTTACTTTCAAAACACTTCTAGTGCTCTCATCCGAGGCCAGAAAATCATTTTTAATTGATATTGGTTGCCTGCATCTGGTGTTGGGAGTCTGGGAGGGGGGTTGTGGAGTGGTGGGCGAGTTTGGAAGTAGGCTTTGTGGTGGTGGGTATGTGCTGAGGTGGGGTGGGCTTTGACGTGGTGGTGGGATTGTGCTGAGGCTGGGTGGGCTTTGACGTGGTGGTGGGATTGTGCTGAGGCTGGGTGGGCTTTGACGTGGTGGTGGGATTGTGCTGAGGCCGGGTGGGCTGTGATGTGGTAGGCCTATTGTGTGCTGCTGTGTGGCGATGTTTGCAGCAGGAAACTGAAAGAGTTTTAATCATTTATATACATGAACCACTCACTATGAACTATTTTCATCCTAATAGTTGTACCACCGCTACTAGTTAATTAAATAGTAAGAAAGTACCTCGCCCAGTCCCGTTTCAGTGCTTTGTCCTATACCATAGGCACTCTCAGTTCCTATTATACTTAATATTTTTCTGCTGGTGCTCGGCACTGGTGGCACATAGTCTGGCTTGTTGCCAGTTTTATTTATGGCTTGATTGTGCCGAGCACCATCAATCCGGGCTTTCTTTTTAAGGTCCCTCCAAGTCTGAAAATTTCAATGAAGCTAGTAAGACATAGGTGTCTTTCCCATTATGAGATAGATATCAAATAAGGATAGTATGGATGGATGAAATAGTTTCGAAGCCTTGCAATGGTTATGGAACATAATATTGGTAAATACATACATTTTTCCATTGTTCCACAGTCTTGTGGGGCCCTAACTCCTTGAGTGCGCCTTGAAGACGCACCCATTCTTCATTGTGGGCCCGACGTCCTAGGGGCCCGGTAAACTCACCCAAGGCGAACATATTGTGTGTGGACATGTAGTCTACTAAATATCTTATCTGTACTGCATTGCTTCGGAGGCTGTAAATAAGTAGGTACGTAATTGTAAGTACGTGGATATGACGTATTGTATGAAATCTTTAGTTCGAAGCTTTGACAAGAAAGACTCGAAACTTCACGAGCACTTTGTAATAGTTCACATTATTTTATAATATCTGCTTACTGTAGGTAAGCGTCCTAGATAAAAATACGATACTTGAACCACTCACTTTTTCCGCGAGACATTGGGCAAAATGTTAGGCGAGCTCGTCATTTTTTCTACTTTTTAACAAAAGTTTAAATTTTTCTCCGAGTGAAAAATTCAATTTTCGCGCCGTACATGGGTAATGACAATGACATGACATAGGTAATGATGTGACGTAAATTGTCACAATGTCAAATGTAAAACGTTTCGTTTTACGTATAAACTGTATTTCTTGTTTCGTGTTGACATTTTGTGGGTAATGAAACGCAACGAACGAACTTCTTAAAGCATTTTATATTTGATCTGTGGTTTCGTTCCCGTTGCTATAGAAAGAGCTTGTCTACGAGGAAACTGCTTTCTAGGCTTTGCTTTGAGAAACGGCGTGTTCGGGCAAAAGAAAGATTACGAAGACAAGAAACTGTCTTCTCTATTCTAGGGTAGAGTAGAGATGAAAACCCCGTGCTAGGCCCGCAGGCTGTCAGATTATTTAACTGCTTACCAATTAACCTGACGACAATAGACAATCCGAATTTGTTAAATTATGAATTTAAAAAACTCGGGTGTTTTTACTCTACTGATGATTTTTGTTATGATGATGCATTTATAATTAATGTTAATGAATTTAATTGTATACGTCTATGTATAATTTATATTTGTGTACCTTTTTGTTTTAGTTTTAGAGTTAATTTCAGACACGATTGTATAATTGTTAATGGATAAATAAATATGAAATATGTCACTGGCTTGTATTCCGCTAAGCGGCGGCGATAGGCTAGGAACCTGTCACGTGTTAAATACTAGTCTATTTATGGACATGTGCCGACCGTAAGTCATTAGATACAATCTCTAGTCTATGACCGTGATCGTGAAAGTCTACCGACTTTTCTTACATTTCTTTTTAAGATGATTCGTTGAGACACTGGCCAAGGGGTGTGATGCATATTTTTCCCTCGGTGATGCAGAAACTTTTTTTTTTTTATACTAGTAGGAGACGGGACAAGCAAGTAGCGCACCTGGTATTAAGTGCACTCTTGCCTATGACAAAGTCCTACTGCATAGCTCACATCCACAAAGAACATAGCCTACACAGCACTGCATTGCGCCCGTCAACTTGAGGCATAAAGGTGTTAAGCCTCACGTACCCGTAATTTCACCGGCAACCATACCCTTCAAACCGAAACACAGCAATGCTGCTTGGCGGCTGAAATAAGTACGGTGGTAGTAATTCTCCGGACGAGCCCTTTCACTAGGGTCTTCTAATAAACTCAGATATCCCAGCAACTTAACCGCCGTGGCCTAGTGGATCACCCACCGGTGTCAGATTCCACCGACGGCTGGTCACCACCATCTTACACAAGTCTCATAATCATAATAAATATTCTAAATTGTTATTTTCCGGCATTTATAGATAAGTCTATTCAGACTGAGGATTACAAGCGGAGTGCGCTTCCACCTTCTGCTTTATGATATCTTGAAACAATGTCATACAATAAAACAAAAACTTCCAATCCGGAAACGGAAATCTTCCTAAGTATTATTTTGAATTAAGATTAGTAAGCGCGAATGCGCTTACTAATCATCTATGATTCATCTATGATTCTGATAAAGCGCATCCGAGGCGGGAATACTGGGCTTTGGGGTGTATTGTGCATATTCCTTTCCACGTTTCAAATCCTTTCATAATGTGCCCATTATATTAATCTGGTGAGATGAAGGTCAAGCAAAAAAAGCTGAAATGATGATGCGATGAAGGTCAAAATCCCTACTACAAAAAACAAAGATGTTACTCAGGTCCTCTGGTTTGGGCTGTGCATTGATTGTAAGTCAGACAGCCATACAATGTTTTATATATGTAGATAAGTGCATGTTTACCTGTAATTTTTGATGAGCACTAATTTGGAATTACGTTAAGTTATTGGATAAAACATAATTTTGTATCGTCTCTTGATGTACAGCTGTCTTAAGATAACATAGAGAAGGCCTTTTGATGACCATTATCAGCAAAATCTGGATCATTCTGGGACAACATTGATGAGCCAGTCAACACTTCAGTGAATATTAATTGGAATTTCCAATTATGGAAAAAGTAAGCATGAAACTATACTACTGTATACTACTATATCTACTGGTAAGGAATGGAACTGCTTGCCCTCGTCTGTTTTACCCCACAATCTTGGAGTATTTAAGTCCAAAGTGAATAGGTTCCTTTTAGACAAGCATTCTCCATCTTAGGCCACACCTTTTCTTGTTTTTGAAGTAAGCTGGTCAAATGCTTGGTAAATTTTTTATTGGTGCCAATAAAAATAAAAACTTGAAAAGGAATGAAATAATTAAACAAATATGTATTTTACTTATTATCATACTTGCTTATTTTTTAAATAAAAAATATATGATTCATGTTTTTTTTACATTTGTTCACCTAATAGTAATATAGGGGAGTTTTCTACGGTTATTATTATAAATAGATATAAAATGCATGCATGGCTAGCATAACTAACAATACAAGTAGATACCGAATGTCACTTATTGGCTTACCATCTCTTAATATTGTTCACATTTATTTTCTTTATCCTAGCTGTCTTGGTACATAGTGTAGCTAACCTTCTTTAATGGGTCACAGAGCACCAAACCTGTAAACAGAAATAGGTAATTATTACTCACATACAATTAACATTGTTACATACAAAAAATTGCCTGCCAATATTTCATATCCTGTGTTAGTTTATTGAACTAAGTTGACGACTAAGATGAACGGGTATTTTAGCAGCTTAGTCAGTAGTAGTATGTTGCGTCTGGTAAATGCCGGAGAGTTCCATTGGTTACTTTCTATCTGGGTAGTTGATCTTATACAACCACACAAACATCATCTCCCTGCACATTAACCAATGTCTATAAAATATATTGCATTCATTGGCATTTTGCATTTTGGCGTCCATTTTGAGAATGAATCAATATTTAGAAATAATGAACGCCCCTCTATAGCGCTTACACATACATGCAAAGAATTGTAAAGATGTTTTACCACTAGTTGATTGAACATCCAATAACAAAGCATATTTATGTATATTGTATAAAAATAAATACAATAAATATTACAGGACATTCATTTCACACAGCGCCATCTAGTCCCAAACTAAGCAAAGCTATATGGGAAATCAATTACGGAAATTATATTGATCATTTCAGGTTTGCAGCCCTTTACTTTTTCTAAAATTCATTTTTTACAATTCCTAAAATTTCAATTTTAATCTTACTGATTTCTGCCATCTAACAGAATAAGCCATTACCATTTTGGAAGTTATTATAGTTACTGGTAAAATAACAGGAATATGAAACTTACCATTATAATAATACAATGCACAGGAACATAGGTGTTGTACAAACCTATTATTCAATTTAAATATAAATGTGTATACCTCCTTTTGAAGGACAGACTGTCTAGTCTAGTAACTGCAGATTTAGAGTTTGCAACGAGAGGTAAAATGCTATTGGTTGCTTCACCAGTTTTCAAATCTCTTCGATTATAAGACCTAGAGAATATGATGCAATTGCAGATCTCCCATGAGTGGCATGATTTTGGTAGCCATCTGTCAAATCTTCTTTGTCCATGCAGACTTTTTATAGACACTATATCAGTAATGATTTCTCATTTCATACCATTTTCTCTTTGGATATTTAAAATAGGTGAAAGATAGGTAGATATATCATCTGATGAATGTGAGCATTTGCATAATAGCAATACAATGAGTTTAGAATCTGTATCCCATCTTCTCATGCTTTTTGTACTTTTCACTGTCTTTGTTTTGCAATCGGTTCGTCAGCTATTTGCTGGTGGCCTCTACAAAATTTACCACATAAAAAATCCAGCAGAGGTAGGTACAAATAGAATCACTCTTTGCTCATTTGGTAGACCACAACATAACTTCACAAGGGCTTTTATTCATCTGGAACATACAATTATATAAATTAACTATTGAAACCTTCGCGAAAATGTCAGCTTCCAAGTTTGTATACTTATCCGGTTTGTGCTCTGACTTGTACTCTGTACTACTAAAATAGGCAATTAATGAACTAATGAACTGAACCAAGTCCAAATACCTGCTTACCTGCTCCCCCGATTACTGTTGCTAGCACTATATTAGTTGAATAGGCAACTACTAACCTTATCACAATCTTTCATCATTTTTGCACCACCAGTATCAATGATGTATTTCCTTTTAAACATCTTAGTGTGTGCACATTCTGTTTTCTTGTGGACATTGATTCATGGGACTTGTGGGAAACAATATTTGGGCCATAATTCAAATCTGAAATGAGAAATTGACAGTATGCTAACAAACTGAGGAGCTGGCTATCTTACCTTTAAATATAGCGGAATATATAATATAATAATAGGTACCTGAAAACAAAAATGTTCTAAGAGTTGTTACTATGGCGACAGAATTAGGTAAGATGGTGGTAGCTAGCCAGACGGACTTACTTACTGCTTGTTTTGCTTTTTTCCTGCTGCTAGTTCTGGGTAGGATAAAATGAAATAAAATTAGAGAGTACCTACCTACTTACAATACCTTTCTAATTTTACTTCATTTTTGTGTGGTCATTATTTTGGTACTGAGTTGTTAGCTATGACCAATAATAACAAATTATGCTTTGAATCGAAACATCGACCTATACCTACGAGCGGTTTACTCGATACGTAGGTAGGTACCTACTGCGTAAATCTTTGTTTCGAAATGATAGCATTATTGAGAATTTACTTTAATAATTAAATTGACCGTACCTATTCCTTTTTCGAGTGTATATTTAGAAGTAGAAACTTTGCAGTGTTACCAGATGGCTCCATGCATTTCTCCCCAAATCTCACCCAAAATCCCCCCAAATTTAGGGTATTTTTAAGAAAAACCCCCAACATTCATATACCTAAAACATACTTTCTATTCCTATTACCTACCCAGATTTTACTGTGTTTATTACATATAGGTGTTAATTTTTTTTATTTTTATAATATACTTATTATAAAAAAAAAAATCGCCATTTAGTAAATACATATATTTATTAAATTTCTTTGTTTCTTTGTTTGTGTCTGAATAAATAATTTGAAAATAAATAAATAAAATGTGCAATTAAACTAACTAGGTATGTACAAACTCAGTTGGATTACCTAAGGACCGTTACAAACGGCCTATAAGGAACTCAACTATTCCAGACCAGTACCAGACGGAAGCGTGCCCAAGACACTGGCTGCATTGCCACGCTGAATAACTATGCTAATCCTCTGGCCTAAATAAGAGACAGCCCTTGGGTCACGTGTCGACTCAATCAAAAGACCCGCAAGATTTTTGAAAAGCAACAATTTACACATTACAATTACTAATTGGTGACGATGACCGATGACGAGGAGACCTTGATTTGGCTTGGCAAGTCTTTCTTTCCTTTCGTTGTGTTTCACATCATACATTTCATGTTTCACATCATACATCTCGAGTCAAGAACGAACTTCGCATCGAACGAACGGTCAAACAAATGAATGAATGGGTGAGCTCCTTTATTGTTTTATTTAATGATGGTTGATTGAAATACCTATAAATTGACCAAATTTTTCCCCCCGAAAATACCCCCAAAGGATTAGTCCCCCCAAAATTCCCCCCGAGTTTAAAAAAAAACTCCACATTTGGAGGGAATTCCCCCCATCTGACAACACTGAAACTTTGTCAAAGCAAAAGGCAAAGGGTAAAGTAACAAAAATGAGACAATAACACTTTTTTTTTTTCATCTCCTTAGGGGTAGGCTACAGTTTTTTAACCATACCGCCTTGTCTCAAGTTGTATATTTTCATCAAAGTTATTATTTTCAGTATGTACAACACAATCATGCACACTGCACATCACACTACTCCAGTGCACAGAACACTAATCATAAAATATTCACAAGAATAACATCGACTGCATAGAAATACGGCATGACAAAATATTTGAATCAGGGGCCAGGCAGCGCAGAGATAGCGCTAGGTTTTACCTACATCAATTTTTGAAATAGCTGGCGGCAAATTTGATTAGCCCTGAATTTCAAGCAGACTTATAAGGAATTTAAATCGCTCTTACAATTTCTGCTCTTTAACATGGCATTCTATCAAATGTTGACCTGATAATTATGAAGTTATTTATGGATATATTCTAGCGAAATCGCACCTTGATAACAAGACTGTCGCTAACCACTCGACCGCGTATGGCAACTATAGATCCCACCTAAAATTTGCCGTCGTACGCGGCTGGCAACTATCGATACTACTCATATTGCTTGTTAGTTTTATGTTATTTTCAACATTATTCCTATAACCATTATTTCTAGCGAGTAGAGTTCGTCAGATTTAAACTATAAGATACATAAAGTTATACAAGTCATAAAAAGTAAAATGGTTGACTCATCGGGATGTTGCATTTATTTTCACAAGTTGTCGTTTTGGGATGCCCTAGCATGAATAGTAACGTAATACCATGAATATCTACCTGTGTGTGTGTAATTTGAACCCTAGCACACTGAGAACAAAGCCACAGTCAATTATTTTCGTGGTGCGAGCGCTAAGGTGGGCTTTGTCGCCATTTTGGTTCGCGTATGTTGCTACGTCTACGTCACAATCAAAACGTCACACGGTCTAGTGGCTAAACTAAATTCTTAAATTTTGGTAATCGAAGATTCAAATATTTTAAAATTGTCTACTCGATACTGATAGTTAAAATGGCACAGGTTGTTTTATTTTTTAATTTTTTCGTTAATTTGTTAATCTGGCAAGGTAATGGCATTAAAGAGTTTTTATTCAATCTATTGTTATTATTCCCTTGTTATTTGGGGGTGTAAAAAAATATTAGCTAAGTGACACTTTTACAATAATTTTTACAATTTTTATAGTGACACCTTTTTGAAAACTAGTGTCATTAACTACTAAATGACATTATTGTTTAAATTTATATTTATATTTTTTTAAATTTAGTATCTATTGGTTGAACGTGATTTTCTATAAATTTTAGAACAAAAAAATAATTTAACTATAATTTATTCGATCTGGTTTAATGTTTTATTAAATTCCGTTTCTTAGGAAATCGCGATAGAACTGATGATCATCATTATCGGAGGAATCTGAAGATTTAGTATTACGAAAGTGCTGAATAGGTACTGCTTAGCTCGGGCAATTTTTTATTTCTAAATACTGTCTTTGTAGCTGTTTGGAAAGTACTTAGTAGTGTACCCAACTGTTTAATATCTTCAGTATACTGAGATGTCTGTGAACAGGAAATGTACACATAAAGCAGCTTTCTGTCTAGGAATTTCTTGAATTATAAGTGATTGTGTTTTCTGTACGACAGCTGGTGGTACCTAATGTGACGATGATTAGGGTTGATTTGCATTTCCATCTTTCATCAGACATTTAATTTAATTTTGTGGATCCTTGGATTTGGTAACGGGATTTATACTGCAATAATAAATGATCTAGTAAATAAAAAGATCTTACCAGTTTTTGTATGTACGATTTTTATGGTCAAAACCACATACAATTTCAAACTAAATGTGTTTTAAAACAAAAAAGATCCATTCTCATTCTCGATCATCACGACAATTGTTTAAGAATCTAATGTAGAAATACAGATACTAAACCAAAAATGACAATATTTTAAGAAACAAACTTTTTCATTGAATGGAATATTGACTCTAAACAAAACAAATCATTGTTTCATTTTATGTAAATGGCAAACTAACCATCGGCTTCGGAACAATGTCATTAAACAAAAAATTACACAGTTCTTCACAGAATCACTTCCAAAATCTTAGGAATACTACCCACTACTCAAAAAATGGCAGTCTTCCGTGTTCACTGTACACGCGTTTTTCCAAAATCCATAATGACAATAGCGCCATCTGGCGACATAAATAGCAACTGAACGATAGGTGTTTTTGCACATTAAAGATTTCGATGACGCGCAGAAGATGGCGTTTATAGCTACAAATCACAATTTTTCGTATAGTGATAGTGTGGTTGTCAAGGTGTGAAAATGTGAAATCTTGTTTCTTATATCAGATAATATATTTTTTTTATTGTACGACGGGGAAGCTTTTGTCCTCCATCTTACCTGGTTACAAGTTAAAATAAAGCCAAAGGTGGAGGCACCCCTCACCCGGAATCCTCATCAAACTGAGGAACTGGCAATCTTATCTCTAAATGACGACATAAAGCTATGGCTACAAATGGCTAAAATTCTAGAAGCGATTTAAATTTCTGCTAGGTCTGCTTGAAATTTAGCGCTAAAATAGTATGACAAATAGCAGAATCTGCATCTAGAACTTTAATTATATGTAATTACAAATCAATACAATTACAAAAATAAAAATAAAAAATATATCATAATTCAATCTATTATACCATTATATTTGTTAATTTCCAACGTATTTTCACTTTGCACGATGTGTAATACTTAATTTTGATAGTTCGAAAAAGTGTTCGTTTACTGACGACAAGGATAAAAATAATAAAGTTTGTGTAAAATTATTTATGTATCATTGTGTATCTATTCACCAAAATATTGTTTTAACATAGGTAAGTAGGTATACAATCAAAGTATGGATTTAAAGGGAATTGAAGTAGGTACTTACTACCTACTGCATTGTAAAAACAATGCCTTTGCTGGGAAATACTGGGATCAGTATTCACTGCAAGGATTTGGGAAACCCAGTAAGTATAAAAGCGGTTTAATTTGATTGTAAGGAATATTGTTATTATGAAAGAAAATAAATATTTTAATTTATACCAAAAAATAACATTCGGTCTGAATGCATCAGGCTTTGGCCAGGAAATAAAGAAAAATGATATTAAATGTAATATGTGTTTTTTTTTTAATTCTCAACATTAGGAACTACTATGTTCTTATATTCTCTATCTCATGTATGGTAAAGAAAAGTCACCACAAAATAAAATTTCACTTCTCATTCCAAAAAATATAAAATTTGAAGGTCACTAAACTTATTTCAAAAATTCTGATCGTGCGATCACTTTCTTTGTTTTCCTTCAGTAATATGAGTTTCAATAATTTTGCGAAGAACTCACATCTTTCATTGAAAAATATTGCAAGAGTTGCATTTACAGGTCGTTCTTCTATCAAAGCCTTGTCTGAGATATCTATTTGGTACAAATACAAAATCAGGTAAGTATACGAGATGCCGCACAAAGCCTACTCTTCTTCGTTGGTATCAGCACAACAATTGCCTATCAATAAGATCTGTGGATGAAATTAATGAAACTTTGTCTTCATAACCTATGTAGGTACATATAATTGAACAAAATAATTACTTATTTTTAAACCTTTGATATCGATAACCAAAGTACCAAAAATTGCACATAATCATACAGTATGTATAATTGTTTCATTCAAACAGGAATATTCAAAATATCCTCTATAGTGTATTAATAACTCAGTCTAAATCACTAGTCATTTCACAATAGCAATCGTGATCATTGTATGATAAATCGAGGTATAAAAAACTTACGTGAACCATCGGGTGGCGCCATTTTCATCAAAATAAGTATTTTATTTTTTCCTGATCTTTGACTGCCGGTCGACAGTAACACAGACCATAAAGAGAATACATAAAAAAAACGCCAAACTGTTTGATTCGGGTCCGTGAAAATTGTAAAGGAGCAGAAACAGTTTGAATATTTTTTACAATTATTGGGCTCTTTAGTAACTACCACTACACAATAAATAAGTATATACACATCTAAATGCTGATCTAACAATAACCAAACAACATAATTATTTTGTTTCATTGAAATTAAACAACACCAACTACTTAACGCTGTCAGCCAAGCTACTTATTAATTATTACTATATTAAGCATACTTATCTACAAAATTGTCATAGAAACAAGAGCCCTAGCTGAGATCAATATTGTCTAAATACAAGTTTTAATAACTTACTTAGTTAGTCACAAAAGAATCAAAGTATTGGACCGTTCATATTACATAATGTCACACAGATACATGTTACATAAATAAGCTCCTAGGTAGTGAAAGTAATTTAATAAAAAAACATATTATAGTAACAGCAAGATAAATAACTTAGCCGTACTTACTTTATACCTATCTCATTATGTTTATTTATGAAATAAATCCTTTTTTTTATTTTAAATATATGTCCAATTGTCCTTCAATACTACAATGTTATATAAGGGGCAGGAACTGACTTTGGTGTTACTTTCAGTACAATAACATGTACGCGGGGTCTATGGAGGGTAAAAAACTGCACGGTTACCTACTTTCTGATTTCAGAAGGATAGAGCTACAGTTGTCTGTGTCCTTTATGACCCCTAAAGGTATTATCGGACTGACATTAATATTATCCTTACAACAACGGAACGAACTCTCACAGTCATGGACCTAACTTTTATATACTTGGGCCCTAGGTCCATGCTCACAATTTACCTTGGTTGGTATCCAGAAATGTTTCTTTCTCGGTGGATATCATACATTTTACTACACCACCGTACCGTAGTATTCGAGTCAACGACATCTATTGAGTTTTATGAAAACATAATACCATTACTTCAAGCCTCGAAAAGTAACACAGATAGAAGGCAGGTAGGTAACTATGTACGTAGGTGGACCTACCTATTTAATTACATTTACCTACGATCATAAAACTAAAGCATAATAAAAATCGCAAACCTTACTATGCACAACGAAAATAGTGGCTAATTTTGTGTGCAATGCTAGTAAAAGATAATAACAACAGCTTTACAATCAAAGAGCAACTCTAAAGTGTAAAAAATACTACTTACTAATTAGGTACTGGATGGATTTAACCAAACATTGCTAAGTTATCATTGGCTAAGATATGAAAACTTTTTATCGACAAATACTAGGCTGATTAAATAAGTAATTCACATTTATGTTTTAATTTTAATGAATATTTTGATAACTTATATTTTAAATAACTATTTGTTTCTTTCAAAATGAGCTCTTTGTACAAAGAGTTTACTACGCGCGAGGGTTACATTCACACTGGCGCCATGGCTCTAAGTGGCTTGTCAAAATTCTTGTTATATTTTGAATGTCCGTCAAAAAATAAACAAGCCTGAGTTTCATGAGTTACTTCTTGTGAGCTAGTTTTCGTTTTGTTTGGTTCGCAGAAGCTTATGGTGCCTGCTACATAACGTGTCGCAATGCAACTTCTTGGTTCCAACGGAAACTCAGCGTTGTGTTGGATGATAAGTATCCCAACATCAAGCTGAGTTGGATGTCTCTTTGATACATAAATAGTTTAGTTTAATTGTTAGCCGTGCGAAAGCTATTCCTGCATTCAGAGGTAAGATAGCCAGTTCCTCAGTTTGTTGAGGATTCTGGGTGAAGTGCGCCTCCACTTTCGGCCTTATCTCAACCTGTAACCAGGTGAGATGAAGGCCAAGTGCTTACCAGTCGTGCAATAAAAAAAAAGAGATCCAGGACTGATCCTACGCTAATAATCATGTACCGCCTCTATCCATCAAATCCACGTGCCCGCCGTTCATAAAACAGCCCGGTGAGGTAGCGGCCAATTCGTCTATTATAGTGTGGTGTTTTATGGGGAATGTTATACCCAGTTTTTAACCCATTTAAAATAAAAAAATGCCACAGTCACAGAATCTTAGGTTAGCTTACACCGCAACAATTTTGAAGAAACGGCTTCAAAATTGTTGCAATTCTAATTATTTACCTATTTCAAGTCTACGCTCTACTTTGTTCTTATTTGTAATTGAATCGAATTGAATTTATGGATGGAGAATCCAGCTAAAGACCCCTCGCGCCTACTAAACTTCTTTTCTTTGTACAGAGAGCTCATATTAGGGTGGAGTTTTAACTGTGTTTTTTAAATCGAAGCCTTTAAAACGATACTTTCTTAAGCTCGTGAAATAAATATTTTATAACTCACTTTGCTTGCTAATATTTTGCATTAAAAAAAATTGCAATCCTCGTCCAACCAACGTTAGAAGATTTTCAAGAAGTGTATGATGAGATATAATTATCGTTAACCTTAAAGAATATTTACACAAAATTTTGTAATCTAAATCCGTTCCAGTAGAAAGTTACATACCTGCCTACGTTTATAACCCTTTTTGCTTTTTCGGAATGGGAGGGAATAAACAATAATCTACAGTTAATGAAATCCAAGAGCCTTAAATATGAAGTGATTTATTTGGATTAGAATGAACACCAAGGTACATATAACGTGATGTACTTTCTGCATGCGTTCATATGTACCTACTTTAGTATTATTTAAATCGGTTAAAGTGACAAAGCTAATAGTTGGACATTATGCTATCTTTTTTTGTTGTTATTGATGTGTTCTCTAAGAGTGTAGAACAATAAATTGTTCTACCATCAATAGTTAACGCAGCGACATAGATTCCAACTCTCCAAAACCATCAACAGTCCGTAATTGTCCGTAATGCTTTACAGAACTGTCCCAAATTGGAAGGGTTTTGGTGCATATTATTTCAAGCTATCTACTAGTTTGTAGGTATTTTATGAACAAACAAAGTGATTGAGTGATCAAATCTCACGCGTATCATCCAACTCCATACTAGCAAATTAAATATAGATAGATAAATAGATATCCCTTTGTTCTCAGTCAATGGTACAGTACCTATATACCTACTCGTCGTCCGCTCTTCTTGTAGGACTTAGATTGTTGAATAAAACTTAAACCCGGCTGCAAAATATTTTAACTCGTAGTTCGCCCCGAACTGATGATTTGTCTGGTTTGCGTTAGGTATAACTGCGGAGATAAGTTCTCAAATATAATGTAATTATCAAACTATAAAAGTGTGTTTTATAAGCACCTTACTTACCATACTAAAGCACTCTTTCTCTCAGTCTCTCTTTATTCATCTGAGTGTACCTACGCTGCGCTCTCTCGTTGTTAACTCTCATTATACACTGAGAAAAAAATGTTACTTACAAGTAACTTTCGTACGCTTATGTACCAATGATCTCGATACCTACTAATGTATTACGTGAATTGCTTACGTGATTTAGTAGCAACTTACTTAGTAATGAAGATTCATACAGATTCATTTATATGAAACATCCATCTTGATAATGTAACTTTACAAAATACAGTAGAAAGATCGTTCATATTTGATAATGGTGAACCAACATGAAAGTATGTAGGCTCCCCAAATAACTCGTACGTAATTATGTAGCGACATTATACGCATTTCCGCGTTAACTACGGTCAACTGTAGATTCATCAAAGTTACGTATGACTATAAGTGATAACGCCTCTAGCAAAGCACAACTGGTGAAACATACCTACCTACTGATAGGATGTAGTAGATTAGCCCGTAACTTTCATTTGTCAGAATAATGAAGCTCACGGTAATGCAGTAATAAAACCTACTAGTCCATGCATCTACTTGTTGTAATGTAAGAATTTAGGCTATTAAGGTAGGTACTTACAAACCTACTACTTAATACATACTTAGTAGGTACCTACCAAAATAACCAGCGAAGGTTGTACTCCACAAACCAGTACCTACAAATATAAACCTATCCAATAGGATTCAACTATTATTCAAACAAAATAACCGAACAGCCAACTGCGCTGTTTCCTAAAATGCAGTATCCAATTATTGGGTTTAATTATACTATGTAGAACGATGTACCTATACCTGACGTACATATGCAGCTGCAGCATCCATATTCGCCTTAATCATCCTATGTAGAACTATGTACTATACTTATGCGGCTGGATTATCCACATTCGGTTTAATTATCCTGTGTAGAACTATGTACCGAACGTATGCGGCTGCATAATCTATATGCGGTTTAATTATCCTATGTGGGACGATGAACCGTACGTTTACAGCTGCATTACGGTTTAATTATTCTATATAGTAGGTACTGTAACGTATACGGCTGCATTATCCATATTCGGTTTAATTACTCTGTGCGGGACTATTTAACGTACGTATGTTGTTATATTATCCGTATTCACTTTAATCATCCTGTGTAGAGCTATGTACCGTACGTATGCGGCTGCATTATCCATATTCAGTTTAATTATGTTGTGTGGGACTATGTACCGTACGTATGCGGCTGCATTATCCTTAGTCGGTTAGATTATCCTGTGCGGGACATTATACCGTACGTATGCGGCTGCAAAATCCATATTCACCTTAATCATCCTGTGTAGGACTATGTTATATACGTATGCGGCTGCATAATCCATATTCGGTTTAATTATCCTATGCGGCACTATGTAACGTACGTATGTGGTTACAGTATCCGTATTCACCTTAATCAACCTGTGTAGAACTATGTACCGTACGTATGCGGCTGCATTATCCACATTCAGTTCAATTATCTTGTGTGGGACTATGTACTGTACGTATGCGGCTGCATCATCATTAGTCGGTTAAATAATCCTGTGTGAGACATTGTACCGTACGTATGCGGCTGCATTATCCTTTGTCGGTTTGAGTGTAATGTGTATGAATATGTACCGTACGTATGCGGCTGCATTTTCCATAGTCGGTTTAATTATTCTGTGTGGGACATTATACCGTACGTATGCGGCTGCATTTTCCACAGTCGGTTTAATTAACCTGTGAAGTACTATTTACCGTACGTTTGCGGCTACCTAAACCATATTCGGGTTGATGATCCTTTTAGGAACTACGTACAGCACGTTTGCAACTGCTTGTCACAGAACCGGATAACTGTCCCGGTTTGGGCCTGCGTAATGTACCTACGTATTCGGCTGTATTATAGCCGCACTAAAACATTACATACCAACAAACTCTAAAAAAGTAGCGTAGGTATATTATGTAATTTAATAAGCGCATGTGTAGTGCGCAGGTACACATGATGTGACGGTGATTAGGTAGCCAAATACTTATTGTAGTTTTAAGACAGCCACTTCTTATTTATTTTTAAAACAAGATTAGAATTAGAAATCTTCGAAATCTTGAAAAACAAACCCCAAACAAATATAATTAAGTTAGGTAGGTATCTACCTATATATTAATATTACTAATAAATTGAAAGATAGGTAGGCACGCAGGTTGGAAGTTACTTTTTTGTCGTTTGTGTTAGGTAAGTACTATACCTAAGTAAGTTATGTTATTTAACTTTTGTAATTGCTATTGACTTAAATTGATGAATTTCATAAGACGTAGGTACCGTAGGTAGTAAATTACGTAGGTAGGTATTTAATAACGTAGTAGGTAATTAAAGTATTTATTGATCTATATAACCTTTATAAGTAGGTAAGTACCTACCTAAAGTAGATGGGTGAGGTACCCTTGATATATTGGATATGTACCTAGGAAATTATAACCATACTAACCTACCCACCTACTATATTAGAAATAGGTAGGTAACGAATATCTCTTGAGTTAGGTAAAGGTACGTTACTCCCAGTAAGTATATTATTTAAGCATTATAGTGAGTTAGTTACTTATAGGTACCTATCTACTTATTGTCTGGAGTAGTTACCTATTGTTTTCGTCATATTCTTCTAGGTTAGGAAGTGTAAATGTTGCTAGTAAGTAGGTAAATAACTTTTAAGAGTAGTAGAAGCCCTTTGTGAAAGGTCTCGTCCGGAGAATTACTACCATCATACCTATTTCGGCCGCCAAGCAGCATTGCTGTGTTCCGGTTTGAAGGGTATGGTTGCCGGTCAAATTACGGAAACGCGAGGCTTAACACCTTTATGCCTCAAGTTGACGGGCGCAATGCAGTGCGGTGTAGGCTATGTTCTTTGTGGATGTGACATACGCAGTAAGGCATTTTTATAGGCAAGAGACCCAGGTGGGCAACTTGCTTGTCCTATTTCCTAATCGTATGAAAAAAAATGGTTCTGACTAAGGCATAGCCTGTGTTCTTGCCTGAACTAATTTTGCCACTAAGTTATAATAATAGGTAGTATGTAGGTAAGAACCTATAGTATGAACAAATTGTTCTCAGCTGTTCTCTACTGTTCTCAGAAAAACCAGACCACAGACGTTGCCTGAGCATTTTATACAAAATCTACTAATGCATTTATTTTTCTCCTCAAATAAAGCATTATTTAATAAAAAAAAAAAAAAATTATAATTTGGTACAACTTTTCGAAACAATGACCTACACAAAATTAAATAGGTAGATAGGTAAGTAATATTTTTATGATGTAGTTAGGCAGCTAACATAGGTGCCAAAACAAAGAGTATAACCGTAGGCCTAGGCCAAAATGTTGATCACATCCGAGAAGTTCCGGGTGTTTCACTAGTGTAGGTAATATATGTATAATAAAAAAAATTGAACGTCTACCGAATACATATAGACAGATTTTTAAATAAACGTGCGGCGCGGCGGTAGGTCCCTAGGACGGACGCATTAAACAAATAATTCGGTGGAATTTCAAAATTCCTGTTGGCAATGGCAACTCTAATTCTCCACCATTATTCTTTCTTCGCGCGTCTCGCGCTGCGCTCGCGCGATTTTTGCAGTATTGTAGGTTATGTACTGTATTGGATTGGATCTCTTTAGCTTGTGGTTGTGATGTGATGTGACTTTCTTACTTACTAACTTTCTTTGAATTTACTTCTATTTGGATGGTCTACGCTGTGCAAGTTTTAACTGTTTTAATAGAAATAGCAAATCCGTGCCGGTATACCTACCTACGGATAACGCGTCGTTTGTTTTCGCTGTTGTTTCGGATCGCGCTGTAGGTACCTAGATTGGTATTTGCTAGTTGCTGCACCTCATCATGGAGGCGGTGCACGAAGTACTCAGAGAGATTGGGTGCCACGATCTAATAGGATTGTTTGAAGGTGAGTTTGGAGGTACTACTTAGGTACTTATCCTAGTACCTACCTACTTACCTACAAAAAGTTTGATGTTTTGTGTGTCAAAAACATCAAACTACAGGTTTATGTAAGTAATTTTATATTATTATGGTATGTACCTATAGTTTCCTGCTTTTGCTGTCATTAAACTTTTTCTCATTTGTCCATGATTATCTGAACCATGCGGAATGTAATTTGTAGTATGTAAATATGGATATGTCTCAATAACCGTTGATACATAATTATGATGTCCTTGATCAAAGTGAGACAATGAGTTGATATGATGGTGTGAACATCAATCGTTTTTGATTTTCAGAGCAGAATATTGATACTCTGAAGACTGTTTTCCTACTCCAAGATACAGAGCTAAAAGAGCTTATACCTAAAATAGGCACCCGTCTGAAATTTAAAAAAGCTGTTGAAAACTTAAGGCACAATAACATAACTGTGAGTTTATTTAAATTGTTTGTTAGTGCCACATCCACCTAAGTAGGTTCTCAATATAAACTCTCAAATGACCGATCTGCCAAGTACCTAGTTATTTACATAACATGTATTGTTAGTTTCACCTATTAAAAATTTTGTAAATGTTAGAATCATACACAAATAATCACATCACAATGTATTGTGTGTTACTCAAAATAAAAACTCATAAAAATTTTTTTTTTCAGTATATTGAGACCTATGTAGTGTCTGGTTCATCACCATCCTGAGACAAGCTTACGTAACTATGCTTACACCACCTCCATTGTTGGCAGAGCCTGTACAGCCATCAACAAATGCCCAAACAAATGAAAACAATGTAAGTTTTTTATGCTGATTTTTTATGTGAGATCACATGTAAAAAAAATATTATACAACTTCGAGACTGAACAAGGAAGCAGCCCATCTGATGTTACATGTAGCTCCTGCCTATAACAACCAAGTGACTGTTATTGCATTGGCAATCATACTTTCAAACTTAAAGCAACAATGCTGCTTGGCGGTCAGAATAGTTATGTGGTAGTACTTCCCCGGAAGAGACCTTTCTCAAGGAAATCAACTAAGTACATACACATTATATAATTAGGAAAAGACTGGGTTAGCAATTGTAATAGCAGACAATTTTATTGGTATACTTGGACTTACAATTCAACATATTTTCTGAAGTGCAAAGGTGCTTTTTATGATGATGGCTTTCAGACAACCTGAAAACTGTCATTTTGGTTGGTTTCTTGGCTTGCTCATACAAACTTATAGTATTTACTTGATTATAATCTTACATAGATGTAAGAACCATTGTGTACTTTTATGACCTTACTTTAGAGAATGTTTGTCTTTGTTTCAGGTTTTCAAAATTTTTAATGTAAAGTTATTATTTTTTTATTTTATTAGTATTCTTAACTCATCATCATCATCTTGTAGCTCATAGTAGTTTTAGAGTGTAAATTAGTACAGTATGGTAGCAGATTGATCTTGGCCATCATAAAGTTGGCATAAAGTTATAAGTAATTTATTTACTAAGCCTAAATGGTAGGTACTTAGCTTAGCTTTAGTTGTTTTAATTCTAAGCCTTTTAAGTGGTTAACAAAGCAACAAATATGCTAAGATAACCTCTTGTAACATTTTACAGGATGTTTGACACACCACATCTGTATACCTAACCATCTGGCAATCTAAGGGTATCCTCCTCTGTTTTGGGTAAAGTTTTGTTCTAAGGAAACATCTTGTGAATTTGAATGAAAATAAAAAATGCATTTTAGAATCTTAAAACAAACTAATACTTACCCACAGTTGGATGGTTTTTTATAAAAAAGAATGTTCATTACAAAATTCACCAAATGTTTCCCAAGATCAAAACTAACTATAAAAGAAAGGGTTACATTAAGTATGCTATTATCTTACCACATCCTGTATAAAATAATTATTTAAGTACTTTTTTTTATTTCAGGCTATTTTAGATGGTCGGGCAATAATACGCAATTGTCAAATCAAAAGTGGCTTATTGAAAGAAGGATCAAGAAGGAAACTCAGTCAATTGCTAATACATACCTAGTTTACTGAATCAAAATCCTGCAAAGACAATTACTACAGAAGAATTCTACCGCCTAGCTACAGATATATGCAAGCTATTCAGCAAGGAGAGTGTAGTAGTGTACTACTCGGCATATATTTCATCTACTAATGGTTTGTCTAATGGTTTATAATTAAGTATTAGAAATTAATACTGTCATTTGTTTAATTTACGATTTTATACATTTAGATGTAGGTTTTAGATATTTATATTGTTTAATTTGTGTTTTTTAATAAATAAGTCAATGATAATGTTATGTTTTACTGTTACAACTGCAGTCTTGATAATATTATTCTAGGTAAGGTATTGTAGGTACATTGTAACATAGCTGGTTTATATTCCGCGACTGAATAGTTAACGTAATAGTGCTGGCCCACTGCAGCTTGAGGTGTCATCATTTGTGAACTGATGTTACTCTAATGCTCAGATACCTGAAACCTATCTCCCAACATCGAATCGTCTTAGAATGAACATGGATAAGACAAAAATCATGTAGATACCTACTGAACCTCTAAGAAATCAACCCCTATAGTATTGTTCATCTAGACAATGTTACTGTGAATTAGTAAACACTTTGTTAGCAGCAGAATGCTAACTGATTGCAAGTAACTAATTTCTATTGAACCCATGCTTGTTTTAAGATAATATAATGTTGGGAGACGGTATTAAGGTATCTGAACATTTCAGTATCATTCGTTTGTAAATAAGATGTAGCAAGCTGTAATGTATCAGCACTATTACGTGTCTTATAAAAGACTATGACATACGTATAACACACCAGTAAGTACGTATGACGCATCAAGCTATAATGGAGCAGCACCATTACCGTACGAGGAACATACCAATACATACGTATGGCACACCAGTTAGTACGTATGTCGCATCAAGCTATAATGGAGCAGCACCATTACGGTACGAGGTAAATACCAATACATACGTATGGCACACCAGTTAGTACGTATGTCGCATCAAGCATTAATGGAGCAGCACCATTACCGTACGAGGTAAATACCAATACATACGTATGGCACACCAGTAAGTACGTATGTCGCATCAAGCTATAATGGGGCAGCACCATTACCGTACGAGGTAAATACCAATACATACGTATGGCACACCAGTTAGTACGTATGTCGCATCAAGCTTTAATGGAGAAGCACCATTACCGTACGAGGTAAATACCAATACATACGTATGGCACACTAGTAAGTACGTATGTCGTATCAAGCTATAATGTAGTAGCACCATTACCTTACGAGGTAAATACCAATACATACGTATGGCCCACTAGTAAGTACGTATGTCGTATCAAGCTATAATGTAGTAGCACCATTACCTTACGAGGTAAATACCAATACATACGTATGGCACACCAGTCAGTACGTATGTCGCATCAAGCTATAATGGAGCAGCACCGTTACCGTACGAGGTAAATACCAATACATACGTATGGCACACCAGTTAGTACGTATGTCACATCAAGCTATAATGGAGCAGCACCGTTACCGTACGAGGTAAATACCAATACATACGTATGGCACACCAGTTAGTACGTATGTCGCATCAAGCTATAATGGATCAGCACCGTTACCGTACGAGGTAAATGCCAATACATACGTATGACACACCAGTAAGTGCGTATGACGCATCAAGCTATAATGGAGCAGCACCATTACCGTACGAGGTAAATACCAATACATACGTATGACACACCAGTAAGTGCATATGTCGCATCAAGCTATAATGGGGCAGCACCATTACCGTAAGAGGTAAATACCAATACATACGTATGGCACACTAGTAAGAACGCATGTCGCATCATGCTTTATTATTCTAGCACGTATGATGTACCAGTAGTACAAGGTTGACCTTAAGTACCGGTTACTTACGAGACTGTAGCAAAATATAGGTACCACTCGTTTACGTATGGCACTACATGACAGTTGTCAGGAAGCAGGCTACGTAATGCTAGTTCATTACGCAGCATGGAGGCGGTTACATGCCTACGAGTGGTATGTTTTTGTCCAAATATATGTAAGGGGGCTCATGAATTACGTACCATTTTTTTCTCAGTGTATGCAAAGCCAGAATGAGAGCAAAGCACCAAACCACCATCACTCACCATCACCACTGTACGTCATAGTAGGTGGGTAGAAAACAAAAAGTGAATAAGTCACCCCTTGATAACATGAAACAAAGGTTGATGTCGTTTAGAAAAGTGCACTCAAAACCGCTTTTTTCCATGTATTAACAAAGCTTTACCTGTTAGCACCAATCTGTCTGCTATGCGTGGTGATTATGGTCAAACTTCACAGTTTTATATGTAGTTCTTTTCATATTGTGGTGGACAATAATGTACTGATGATGTGGAATATGCACAGTCAAACCCTTTGCATGACATTCCAAAAGGATAATTCTTGGACCTCATCGACACCCATGGTTTAGCAACCATATTGATTGAATAATTTATTTTTATTAATATTAATTTGCAAAAAATATATTTAAAAAAAAAGCAAAAACGCCATTTCTGCCTTGTGATTTTGAGTGAAGTTTCAAACACTAAGGCAGATCAAAGTTTAGTGAAACTCTGCTAGATGGCGTAACGTCGCGGGTTGTATATTTCGTGTCATTATAACATTTATAAAAATATAAATAGACCAGTTTTCATAAGATATGTAAATAAAAGGGTCAGTTCAGCAAATATAATTAAAGTTTATTGTGTTGTCAACCCCCATCAACAGTCTACAAGATGGTTATACCCTATTCTACAAGATGGTTATACCCTCTTAATGCACCCGTTTGTTTCAAAAACCACCCCTATCGAAAAGTTTAATATATGTTTATGAATGTGCAGCCGATACTCTTTCATAAGCCAAGAATCTTCTTGTCTCACCACTATTTCTCAAAAACCTAGTGTCAAAAAAAATCTCATACCGGTTGATGAGTATTAATAAAATCTTTGGCATATTCAAATTTGAATTGTTCAGATCAGCCATTCAAATGATATGACTGATCAATTGTATTTAATTTGACCCTTATTTCTGAAAAATAACCCCACTCATCAAAAATCCCCCGCCACATTTTTACGTTATCTCTTTCCACTCTTTATCTTCTTTTTCTTTATGTTAAAATTTCTTTAAAATCGGATAAGCCGTTCGATACTTATGCCGTCACAAACATTGCCACATACATATATAGGTACATACATACAGTACCAGCTCTCCCAACTTAACTCGGAGAATTCGTTTGCTTCGCTCACTCGATAAATAAGGTATTGTGCGTGCTTATTTCTCCTGTGGCGACATCTAGTTTAGTGCAGTTGTATGTCACCTTTTCAAAAGTTCATCAATTAGCCTCATTATTTTAGCACCAAAGGCCAAAGCAAAAAATATAGTAGACAAAGACATGTTAAAATAAGTATATATTTAAACAATTTGATCAGTTGTCTCTCCACTTGGTCGTTTGTCGGTTTCTTTGTATTTTCCTCATACGCCGTTTGAGTGAAATTAGTAATTTATTCCTGCGTTCATAGATATTAATCAATAAAAGCATGAATGAGCATACTTTGCACAGCATAAAGTTAAAAACAAATATTAATAAGACAACATGTGGATGAAAAAGATTACATAGATTGCATAATACAAATACCTACAATAATACAAATACAGCTAGTATGCTATAACACTTTATTCAAATACCTACTTTGTTTTCTAAAATGTTCAGTAGTTACGCATGTGTTTAAAATTCTATGAAAATTAGGTGTCCAATACTCATACTGTATGATATATTTCGAATTGGCATATTACTAGCGTTTCGTTTTGTTCCCATATTGTTCGTTTGATACCCAAATTGATGGAACAGAATCATATTTGGTGTCCACCCCCCTCTAACTTTTGATTCATACCCCCCATATAAATAAATAAATAATAAATATTACAGGACGTTCATTTCACACAGCGCCATCTAGCCCCAAACTAAGCAAAGCTTGTAATATGGGAACTAGATTACGGATAGAATACTTGTATACTTTTTTTTTTTAATACATACGTACTATATTATACAACATCCAAACACAGAACAAACATCTATATTCATCACACAAATGTTTTTCCTACGTGGGAATTGAACCCACAACCTACAGTAATATATAAAGTAATATAGCCTATGTCACTCCTACAATTCAGACGAATCAAAAGACACAACACAAGGCTAATTTCATCAAGCTGTTAAGGCTGCAGAGAGGTAGATAGAAATCCCATTCACACATACATACGTTTCTTTCGACATTGTTGATATGTGTACATACATACATACTCTCGAAAAACATAACCCTCCTTCTGAGGCAGTCGGGTAATGAGTTCACAATGTCTGATACAGGGGACTACAATACTCGTTACGAGTATTATTAGTATTATTACGAGTATTTTATCCTCCTTGATTACTTGACATGGGTCATCTGCCTGGGACATTGTTAGGAGCTGGTGCAGCCGCTGATTTGACCGAGGATCACAACAGGCGCAAACATAGTGGTCTCGGCAGAGACTATTTGACCTTTTTGAGGTCGAAACCTCAAGTCCAAGGGGAGCCGGTGCCTTCCGGGTTTTCAAAAATCTTGCGTAGCTTTTGATTAAGGCGACACGTGTCTCAAAGGCTGGCTCTTATTAAGGCCAGCAAATTAGAATAGCTATTCAGTCTGACAATGCATACAGTGTCTTGGACACACTTATGTTACTTACGTACTGGTCTGGAACAGTTGAGTTACCTATATACCGTTTTGTAAAGGTCCTTAGGTTTCCCGACTGCTTCCCTTGTAGGTATATGGTAAATTTGATGTGGGAATATAGGTAAACATATGGTTTTTATTTGTGAATTATTATGAAGTTTTTAATTACAATATTTATTCAGGCACCTAGAAAAGTTATTACTAAACAGAACAATTTACCTATACCTCATCTTGATACTTCTTGATACATCTTGATATCTTGTACCTATGGGTAACAAAGAACTTTGAAAAATTAAATTTAAAGAAAGTTTAAGATTAAGCCCAAACATCTACCTTTTTGTAGTAGAATTCGATTTTAACCATTATAAAGTTTGTAGATACCTCCTTATTCTCTTAAAAGATGTCTAATTAAAGCTATAGACAGTTAGTACCCTCCAGGCTTGGACTTCGTAACGAATAAAGAATACGTAGAGAGGATTCACAAATATTATGTAAGTACTTTTTTTTATTGTACGACGGGGAAGCGCTTGGCCTTCATCTCACCTGGTAACAAGTTAATATAAGGCCGAAGGTGGAGGCGCACTTCAACCGGAATCCTCAACAAACTGAGGAACTGGCTATCTTACCTCTGAATACCGGAACACAACAATTTTAGAATTGTTATTATGGCGACAGGATTAGGTAAGATGGTGGTAGCTAGCCAGGCGGACTTCAACAAAGTCCTACCACCAACCAAACCAAGCACAATATATTGTACTCCCAATGGGGATCGAACCCGGGACCTCTGAATCTGAAATCGGTGGGTTGAACCACTAGACCACACCTAACTAAACTAGGGATAGATCCCTAGTTTAATTAGGTAACTACATAATGATGTTTGGGTAGATGTAGATGTTTACCTATCAAAATTAGGGATCTGTCCCTAGTTTAGTTAGGTACTTACTAATTGCAGATAAGATAAGATAAAGATCAATTTATTTCATAACACTTTGGCACGAATTCTTTGTAACATAAACATAAAATAGGTACTATCTAAATATACCTATCCAGTAATGTAGACTAAAGGGTTATTCCTTATAAATATGAAGTAGTATGGTTACAAAATCGTACCCTCCGCGCTAGATTTAACTGTGTTACGGCAGGGTAATTGAATTAAGGTTGTTACTATTATAAGTGTCATAGCTGAGCAAAAACTTGCTCCTATTCCTTCCAGACTTCTACATTTCTGGAGGAACTGGTCAAGGTCGTACTGTAATCTGCGGTCTGGTTTGCCGCGACGCCTACAGCTGGGACGCTACTCTGTTCCCCACCAACCTTGCATGCAGGAGGACAGATGCAGACGTCCCAGTTCCACTTTAGCGTAGCGTAGCGGCTTTCGCCGAATTATGATTAGAAAAATATATATACCACTCGGCATTAAATTGTAACAGGCTATGCCTGCTTGCCACATCGGTGATGAAAAAAAATGACTGCTCTGCATGTGAGCACAGCCATTTTGTTTTAATTTTATAACATTTTAAAATGTAAGTTGGAACTTGTTGCAGACATTTATTTTAACAATATCTAAGAACCATTAAGCTAACATGTACCTACCTATAAGAGCAACTTTCGGGTTACCAAAGGACCGTTACAAACGATCCATAGGTCGTCAACTGTTCCAGACCAGTGTCAGATGAAAGCATGCCCAAGACCCTGGGGCTGCATTACCATACCTTACTCGTGTAGTTAAATAACTATTCAATTTTACAAAAAAGAAAAAACCCGGCGATTATTTTTGTGCTTATTTTCCTGACCCTGCAAGTATTTTGGATCCTGTAATCCATCTTCTAACCCTGAAGTAGTCTAATTGGAATTAACTGTTTCAAACTGTTGTTTATCTACTTTCTTTGGATGTGTCCCAAATCCTTAACATAATGCTGTCAATCTAGAAGTACCTACCCATGATCTTGTTAATCCTTTGCTGGTTATTATACCTTGTAGTTTGGACTCACGTCACAGATTAGAAGTTATTACCAATTTTTTTTTAATGATCTCTAGATTCTCTCTATAACATAGATTTGGAGCTCTTAAAATCATAACAATATTACGAGTTACATACTTCAAGTACCTCGTGATCAGATTTCAAGTGAAAAGCTCTACTAAATTTGACTGTGCAGATGCTACTTGTTTAAGTTAAAAATAAAAAATAATAAAATCACGGCCCGCTCTTGAGTTTTCTCTAGGCCAAATAGTAAAATATAAATAATAGAATATGCGTCAAACATCTATGAGCAGATGCTTCCTATTTATTTTAAGTTAAAATAAAAAAACTGTCTTGAGTTTCCTCTGTGCCAAATACTAAAATATAAATATAGAACATGCGTCAAACATCTATGGGCAGATATATGGATAGGTAGCAACCTATTTAATTTTAGTTAATATTACAAAATAATAAAAACACTCTTGTTTTTTCTCTGTGCCAATTACTAAAATATAAATATAAAACATGCGTCAAACATCTATGAGCAGATGCCTACCTATTTCTTTTTAATGAAAATTAAAAAATAATAAACTCACTGTCTGCTCTTGAGTTTTCTCTGTGCCAAACACTAAAATATAAATAATAGAAGATGCGTCAAACATCTATATTAAAAAATTCCTCGTTGCCCGATCATTGGAAAGCTCGATGGTAAGCCCCCGCCACCCGTTTAAAACAGGACTTTGCTCTTCATGTACAATTTCTCTTTTAGAATACTTAATGTAGAAGGTAGGTACCCCTTTTCATCTTTTCTAAGAAGTTTTCGGTCTCTTTTAAGATCCGTCCAGTGGAAATCATGCCCCGCTGGGAGTTGTCCGATGAGAATCACTTATGCGTAATGCCAGTTACAGGTAAATTGAACAGGTACTGTTTGAGCAAGTAGGTACTATCAAAAAGGACGATAATATTTTTAAATGTAGCAAAACTTACCCTTTGCGGTAACGGCTTAGCGTTTATCTGCAAGTTGACACCGCTTTGCTTAGCTAATTAAGAGGTAAGCACAAAAACCTGCCCCGGAAATCCCTTACACTTTCAGTAAGATTTGCCTGCAGAGACAGACATGCAATTTGCTTTAAAAATGTGAACCAAGAGATATATATATTTATACAATAAATAATCACATTAATATCGCGATTAAAACTCTAAACTAAACGGAGTAGTGGAGCCTAATAGCTTTTGCAGAACAGGACTCTCAAATTAAGTTTAATCGCACCAAGTGAGGGGGTCAGTTAAAAAAGAGGCCCCCTAATCAGGTCCGCGCAAGCACGCGTTAGGTACGCACTTACATAATGAAAGGGGGAAAGGGTGGTTTAGGGGGGTCAGGGCCGTCATCTGCGTACTCCCTGTCCGGCCGCCCTCGATCGATACCTATACGTGTGGACTTTATGTAAAAAGCCTCCTGCACACCCGGAGGACGCCGACCATAAGTGTCGAGAAACGAGTCGCCCCCAGGGAGAAGCACGAAATATCTTCAATTTTCGAGAGAAAATTTTCCAATGCGGGGGCGAAAAGCCCGCGGCGGACGGACCCCGTACGGCTGTGTCCGAAAAATGCTCGAACCTTAATTGAATTTAAAGATTTGCCTTTCGGAACGCACGCTCGCCCCAAACGCTGTTCATTACAGCGCTCGTTTTGTACTACTCTTTATCGGCAGTGCCAACAGACTTACTATTTTTTTTTGTACAACTAGGCGAAGGATCAAGAAAGTAGCCCACCAAATTTTAAGTGCATCTCTTGCCTATAACAATGCCTTACTGCGTAGGTCACATCCACAAATAACATAGCCTACACAGCACTGCATTGCGTCCGTCAACTTGAGGCATAAACGTGTTAAGCCTCACGTGCCTGTAATTTCACCGGCGACCATACCCTCCAAACCTATACACAGCAATGCTGCTTGTCGGCTGAAACAGGTATGGTGGTTAGTACATCCCCTAGCGAGCACTTTCACAATGGGCTCTACTACTAGATACCTAGACTAGGCTAGAAAGCGCTGTGTGATAATAACGTCCTGTAGTATTTTTAATTTATTCATACCTAGCTTTTACATTTTTATGACAATTTTTTGTATTTTTGTTATTCTAAATTAAATGTCCAACCAAATAACAATTATGCAGTTTAGAAAATCTAGAAACCAAACTACGTTTTACGTACTGTTTTTCTTGTTTTAATAATTGTAAATGTCTGAATGTTTACTTTAATCATGCATGAAACTTGACGAAGCTTTGTGAGCTTCGACAAGAAGGAAATGTCGAATATCAAAACAATAAACATAAACGTCAAAACAAAGCTTGAGCCCCAACTCTACTACTAGCTACTGAAGGGTTCCACCATCTTCTGGCAGTGTCATCAGAACAGCCCCAAGATATCAAATTATAGTTTTGTCATCCAAACTACACAATGACACGTCACCCAAGGGCTGGCTCTTATTTAGGTTAGTGAATTAGCATAGCTATTCAGCGTGACAATGCAGCCAGTCGGCACGTTTTCGTCTGGTACAGATCTGGAACAGTTGAGTTACCTATAGGCCCTTTGTAACGGTCCTCAGGTAATCTGACTGATTAACTTGTACATAGTTAGTTTAATTGTACATTTTTTTGAATTAATGTATATTAATGTATAATTGTTTTACGAATAAATCAATTTTAAAACCTACATAATACATACAATGTTTCATTTCGATACGACAGGAAGAAGTAGGTTAAAATTTATTTCGAAGATTTATTACATTGTTAGTTACAAGTAAGCTAAGTAAAGCTAGAAAAAAACAAGTGCTTTTTTGCACTTTTCCTCGCTAGTGGGCCTCTATGTAACGCTAAGTACAAGGTTATTTAACTAGTAGTACAAATAATTCAACATTTTTGCTCAAGTACTACCAGTAGTACTATAGTGACCCTATAAGGCATTGGCAGAACAAAAAAAAATGTTAACATGTATATTTCTCTTTTAAATTGCATTTGCAGTCTTACAATTGATTTAAAATAATGGTGTTGCAGCATTTTACGCAGTGATTGAAGTAAAATTTGCAAAAAAATATCAAAAAATTTCATGGAACAAAACACCTCAATCTAGACGTGAAAGAACAGTGATAAATTGATGTACCCTAATTTTTGCTTAAGTTATGTCTAGAGTGAGTGAAAACAGTTGAGAATCTAATACACACTTGCTAAATTTTAACAACCCATGTTTGAAAACAATTTAAGACAATGTAATAAATACCCTGGGACTACTTTTAGTTAACAGTTGAACTTCAAGGTTGTAAATCATCAAAAAAAAACATCATTTAATCAGCAAATTCAAGTGTATTTGCTTGTATTTTTTGTTATAGTGCTATAGACAAAAGTTTGTATCATTTGTACTCCTCAGTTGTACTTCTGATACGGAGCAAAAAAAGATAAAAGAGTAGGAAACGTGTAGCACGCTCACAGGAACATTGATGAGTTTAGTAAAAGAAGTGACACTGTGTACAACAGTGTTAATACTAGAAATAAAAATAAACTTGACATACCTAGGTATCGTTTAGGAAAAGTAAATCATTCATTCTTAGGAAACTGTGTACGATTCTATAATAAGCTTCCTCAAAGCGCCACCATACTCTCTGCTCGTAAATTCAAATTGTATATAAAGAATAATTTAATTAAAAGAGCCTACTACAAAATAAGTGACTATATCGGCGATAAGAACGCGTGGCCTGATGTTGCTGTACCAGTTGATAGTTAAATGGTGATTTCTCAATGTTATGAAACTGCCCATTAGGTAGTTATGTAATAATTAATGTTTTAAGATAATATTAAGTATTTAGGTTTATGATGTAGGTAACACTTGTAATGTTATTAAATTATTTTAAACACTGTATACCTAAATGTGAAATGGATCATCAAAAAATTAACCAGCCCGAGATTCTTGCCTTTCTCCTTGTGTGCTGGTCTCGATTCCGAACAGGCGGTAGATTTGACGTTTCAAAATGATCCTAAAAATTTTAATGAATAAAAATATTTGACTTTGACTTTGACTAGTGTGTCAGTTACCTACTTGTAATTTATTTATCGTATCATTATTATTTAATTATCGTCCACTGCAGGACCTGGGAGCACAGAGGAGAGAGCCTAATGAGCTTCGTGGACCAACGTCACATAAATTACTAGGCTCATGCTACGAAAATCTCTAGGCGTAAAATATATACAGGCTTTCTATATAGTTACGTAACACACTACCCCATTTATGAGGGCCTTTCGGGCAGCCTCGTTTGATGTCTGTGACGTCATTTCATTCAATTCTTTATCTTTTTTATGTTTTTTTGGGTCCCGGTACCAATAAGGTGCCAACAGAACCTTATAACTAAGCCTTCGCTATTTGTCTTTTTGTCTTACCTTCTATTAAACTACAAAGACACGGTGTGTGTCTTTGATTCGTAATCGGTAGTTGGTTGATGTTTTAGAGAATAAGAGTAATTATGGACTATTTGAAAGTATTAACCGCTTTTAACCGCCTCTGTGGTTTAGTGGTTTAACCCAACGATTTCAGATCCAGAGGTCCCGAGTTCGATCCCCATGGGGAGTACAATATATTGCGCTTGGTTTGGTTGGTGGTAGGACGTTGAAGTCCGCCTGGCTAGCTACCACCATCTTACCTAATTCTGTCGCCATAACAACAATTCTAAAATTTTTGTGTTCCGGCATTCAGAGGTAAGATAGCCAGTTCCTCAGTTTGTTGAGGATTCCGGGTGAAAGTGCGCTTCCACCATCGGCCTTATCTTAACTTGTTACCAGGTGAGATGAAGGCCAAGCGCTTCCCCGTCGTACAATAAAAAAAATGGGACCCCCTTTATTTAGCTCTATATTAAAAACGGTAGTAAGTGGTGCCTATGAATGTCAAACTACCTCTATAGGTGTGTTTATTGATGATCCTGAAGTTTAATAACTAAACTCAAACTCTAAAGAAAACGCTGTTTTCATGCATGACAATGCCTGGTTTCATACTGGTCGGTTATTGAATGACCTTCAAAAAGTGAAAATTTGCCTTATGGAGAGGCCAACACGCAGTTCCTATCTGATCCCAATGGAATACGCTGGAGACGAACTCGGAGGATGTACGAGACAACAATACCCATCAATGATACCGCTTCGAGAGCTCAAAATGTGCTGGTAGAGGAATAGACTTTTTTTTTTTTATTGTACGATGTGTAACCACTGGGCCTTCATCTCATCTGGTTACAAGTTGAGATAAAGCCGAAGGTGTAGGCGCACTTCACCGAGTATCCTCAACAAACTGAGGAACTGGCTATTTTACCTCTGAATGCCGGAACACAAAAATTTTAGAATTGTTGTTATGGCGACAGAATTAGGTAAGATGGTGGTAGCGGACTTAAATAAAAGTCTTCTAAAACTTCTAAAAACTACCAAACCAAGCACAATATATTGCACTCACCATGGGGATTGAACCCGAGACCTCTGGATCTGAAATCGGTGGGTTGAACCCCTAGACCTCTGAGGCGGATAGCGGTTTTTTTTTTGTGTAGACAACACAATATATTTTTTTGTTTAAGATAAGATTGTAATATTTTTCTTGAGCGACTCTTTACGAATAAAGCACTTGATGTAAGGGGAATTCAAAGATCTATCACATACAATTTATTTTACTTTTAACTAGCGTTCATGGTTTCCGAGATAGTCCGGTTTTTTTGAGATGACCCGGAGTTTTAGCTCTCGGTGATAGATTTAAGATGTTGCTAAAACCGGGCGCGATACTTGGATATTGTGTCGCAGTACTTGTGTGACGCATCGGTTCCAATAGTGCTATCAGTGGTACTGGATGGGACATCTGTTAGGTAGGTAGTTATAATTAGTGTGGGTGTGTGACACGAAAGTGGTCCCAACCACCAGTGCTGTAATCGTTCAGCCGTAACCGATAGCAAAAGCCAGTGTCACGTTACCTAGGGTAGGTCCACTAGGAGGTAGAGAGGGATCAATCTGACTCTCTCCTACGTTGCGTGACCTAAAAACGTAAGTTCTTTCAAATTTAACCCCACAATACAAATTCAACACCTCCTTGCAGAGCAAAAATGCCAACTGGGTTGGAGCTGTATTGAATACATAATTTAAAGTAAATACCCTCTTACCAGTAAATTTTGCATTATAATGATTTAAGGCAAATGTTGGTTAACAGACAGGATTGCTTGAGTACATGTAGCTTAAACATGCTGCAGACTCGTTGTATCTATATATTTGACATTTAGTATCTTAAAATAATGATAGATTCTCAATAGATGTCCTGTAATATTTATTTATTTTGTCGGCTCATGACACTTTTGTATCATATGTAAGTGCCTACAGTGACCACACGTTAAAGGGCCTATCTGAAGATCAGCGCAGAATCTTTTGATAAGCTCGATACGGCATAGAGCTGAGATAGGCTCTTTTTGCCGAAATAATTATGTTAATTATGAATGTTGTATTGTATGTCTTTGTCTATTTTTGAATGTTACAAAGATACTAAAGAGTTACCATAAGAAGATTTGCTGTGCGGGGAAATTAAAGAGGTATGTTTTATTTTTATCTATTTTTATATGTAAGGCTATGATGTTATGATGGATTACGGGGACTGCTGTTCGGATAAGAAGCCGAGGTCAAGCTGTTTTTGCAGACCAGTGTTCACCCCGTTACATAACCGGTAAGAGATGGTGATGATGATGATATAAACCAATTGCCGCCGTCCTTTCCCGCTGTTCTATCAAAGCCCTGACACAATTTAAACGGAGAAATAGAAAGTGTTCCCATTCCAAGGCAGCACACGACACGAGCTACTGAAATGTATTTGACTTCGTCAGAGGCCTATTCCGTAGCCCTACCTATACTTACCCACCGATACGCAGGGCGGGCAGCTATAGTCCGCACATGTAAAATAGCTGCGGACGAAAGGACGTATGCTCTACTTTCACTTTATATTACACGCATTTCCCGCTAGATGGAGCGACGACTTATTTCTGTGTGCCAGCAGAGTACGATCGAATTATGTAGGTAACAAACACACTTTGGGAAACCTACGTCTAGCAGCGGATTGCAATATGTGACGATGATGATGATGTCACGTATTTACCAGATCAGATTAATATCATCATATTCGATTTATTTTGTTAAATTTATTGTGGATAATTATTTAGTCAAGTTTTATTCCTTACAACGAATATTAAAAAATTGTTTTCAATGTAGGATACGGGTGTCTTTTAATAATTTAAATAAATTATTATCTGCATCATCAACATCATTATCAATAATTACCAACAATTATCAAGACTAACTTAAGACAAGTTAAAACGTAGATAAAAAATGAAATATAAAAAAAACCTAACGTTTCCAATTACATTTCAATAACATTCAGTCAGAAAAGTATCGGGAATGGATGATTTGATTATGGTTCTTAAGTTTTTGTATTTTGTTGTTGTCAGATTGGCACTACTGTTTTCGATATTGGCGCGGAGTTTGAATTTCATCTGTTAATAAGATTAAATACAGTATTGTTTTTAATTATTTGTGTGTTGCTAATTTCATAATGGACAAAAACATTGAACAAAGAGTTTGTCTTAAATTTTGCATCGCCTATGGAATTTAGTGTTCGGAATCACTAAAAGTTACAGGAGGCTTCTTAGGTGATTCGACTGTATCACACACATGTGCTTATGAATGGTACAAAGCGGTCAGATTTGCCTCGCTCGGGTAGGCCATCAACGTTTGCAACGATTTTTTTTGTAATGTTAACATCGCAAGTGAAGGAAATATTGACTGAGAATCCTCATTCAAGCTTGAGAGACGAAATTTCTGTGTCTCACGAGTCGATCTGTACAATTTTAAATAATCACTGGGTATGAAACATATTGCCGCTCGGCTAGTCCCAAAAAACCTGAGCTGTCTCCATAAATCAATCGCATAAGAGACTCACGACGCACAAGAACGAGTCAATTCCGATCCAACATTCATGAAACGCATTGTTACTGGTGAAGAGACGACGAGGTTTACGGATTTGACAAGCAAACTAAATTTTGGAGAGGCGCCTTTCAACTGAACCGAAACCGAAATAACCACGCCAAAGTCAATCAACAGTCAAAGTCACGTTGATTGTTTTCTTCCCTTTGGAACCATCGGTCTATTTTCCCCATCGATCTACTTGTCCAAACAGTCTACTTGTTCTAGCGGTATAATTTTCTGTTAGGTCTACTTGTTCAAACGGTCTAATTTTCTGATATGTCTACTTGTTCAAACGGTCTTATTTTCTGATATGTCTATTCTCTACTACTTTTACACTATCACTATTAGGAGTATAAATTATTAATGTGCCAACTGTGTTAAAAACTATTTTGTGCATAGATATGAATGTTAGTATTGGGTAGTATTGGCCACTTAGAAAAAGATTAGATTAAATGATGGCACTTCAGTGACACAATGAAACTGTCCATTTCTAAATTACCTATGTATATACATTTCAAAAAAATAATTTCATTGGGATTTTTAAAAGGCTTTACTCAAAAAATATTTTCTTAAAACGGTCAATTGGGCATGAAATACTATTAGAAGATATTTGACTGTCGCGGTGTTGTGCACTCGGAATTTTTGCCAGAAGATCAAAAGGTAAATAAAGAATATAATGTGTGCGTTATGCAGCGTTTAAGTAAGCAAATTCGACTTTTTCCTTTTATCACATTTTAAATCGAATGTAATTTCATAGTAGACACTATAAACCAGATTCATATTGTGGCTGTTTTACGTTACCTAAATAAATAAAATTCAACATTCAATTCACTTTCACGAAAGGGAGCCTTAGAAACATACTGAAACTAAGTGGAATGTTTAAGTAGAGCTACCTTTCTAGCGTTCGACTCGAAGCTTGGTACTGGGGCTACTTCTCTGTTATATCTGCTCGTCCAAGATACATGCCTCGCATAGGCACTCGTGTTACCGTCCGCGTTTGGCCGCCGGGAGGGGGAGGCTCCGGCCAGGGGGGCAAATCTCCCCTACCCCCCTACGTCATCTACTACACCGACTAGCCCGCTAGGGTTAATTCGAACTATTCAAGACTATTTGAATATTTTAAACTTGAATTTAATATAAAATATATTACTTTAATTCGTAAAGATTCAATAAATTTCACTGTCGACTATGCTATTCTGCGTGTACTTTACAATATCCTTAGGTAAATACCTAAGGAAAATAATTTTCCTCGATTATGAAACACTAACGTAACGTGGTGCTAACAGTTGCATCACAAACAGTCCCTGAAAAAGAAACCTGATGCATTGGGTGACTCACTAGCGCTTGAAATATGGTGATTCCGCAGAATCAACTAGATGGCGCTGGCAACACACAGATAAAAAACAAATTTTCTTTTAATTTTTTACTGTTCATTTATTATGACATGTGTTATGACCTGTGTATTTGTTGGCTGGTTAGACCGATAGTTTGGTTTTTTCTTCCTAAAATATGATTTAATATTTTACCCTTTCAATACTGGCGGTCACATTTGTACACATACAAAAAAGAATACTGGATTTTTTACCCTCCGAGTAAAGACTATCAAGCATCATAAGTGTAATCTTTCTTACTATGCTTTGCGTCTATAATGTACCTGTTATATATTTTTGGTCATACAACAGGCCTTAAAAATTGTTTTGTATTATAATATGTATTCTCATACAACCGAATGTAAGATAACATTTTAAATAAATAAAATATGTAGACTCACGACTTTTACCCCTTAGGATTCACCTCTGATCACTACTCAGAATGTGGATCTTATGAGGATCACTTACTAGGGGGTAGACAGAATTCTTAGTCACGTCCAAGTATGTTCGGCACATGCTCACGTTTTGCAAGTAGCTAGTATTCAATACTTGACAGGCAAGCCTATTAAGACACGGTTTCCTCACAATGTGACCTTCACCGTCAGAGCATGTGCGTGCGCCAAATTTATGTTAGAAGAATTAAATATTTCAATCACAATAACGACGTAGAATTACAATTTTGTAATGTTTGCAATGTTTAAACTTTGAAGTGTGTGACAGCCCTGAATGTCCGGCGCACAGCCCTGATTCTGTAGAACAGAGACCGTCGACGTGCGTGCCTGGCTGGCTGTAAACAGCTACCCTCGTACGTATGTAGGGTGGACGGACTTCCCCCTTCCCCCCAGAGAAAGGGGTGCCCCCGCATCTTCCTTGTTCCTCCTTGTGCAAATTCCCTTGGCGATAGAAACTGGCTCGACCACGTTTTATACAATTTCTAGCCGGTGCTACGATATCTGCTGGTCCGGGTATGTATGTCATGTACTCACATCATTGCTCATGAACTCATAAGGAACGGAGAACCAAATTCCCTGTTCTTGACATCAACTTATCAGTATTTCTTCCTGTCTGACGCATTGATACTGAAAGACTGAAGTTGACAAGTGAAGTTACCGAACACGCAATAACAACGTTCTGTTTTTATTATCCGGTTAAACATTGCGAGGATTCAATAAACGCTACTCAGGCGATTATTGTATCCTCGAAGAAGAAAAAGTCGTGAGTCTATTTTCAATTATCAAAAAAAAAACATAAAACTAAATCACACCAGGAAAATTTCAAACTTTTATGATGAGCCATTAGTATTAATCTATGTATGTCTAGAATTGGCATGCTACTACGTTTTGTTACGTGTACTTAATCATTTTTGTAATAAGAATCCCTTAATATTGAGATTGGCACCCCTACTTTAACATTACCAATCGACACATCACATGTCAAAATCCATCAAGCACATTCTTGAAACACAAAACCCTCCTTTGGAGGTTTGGGTAAAAACCGAAATTTAAGTTATATAAAATCAATGTTTATTTGTTTTGTGTGCGCTGTTATACCATTCATCCGATACGATAAAAGTTTGTCAACTTATTACTCGCACTTACTCGAGCATAGTATTTATTAACTTGCAGTAAAACCCAGTAGATGGTGCTGTGATCGCCACGGGACTTTCCACTAGCTATTAATAATAATTGAAGTATTGTAGTGTTTGAATGGGAAAGCTCTGTTCCGTATAATATTTTGATTTCTATTTATTATTTAAGAAAAATCACGGGTCACATTTTATTCATAGCCTATTACGCCTGAAAAACTTAAATTCAATTGGACGTGCGCGCTAATTCGAAATTAACGAATACATGCGTAACGTGAAGTAAAGTAAAGTAAGTGGTACTTCTGGTCTAACTCTCACGTCCAATGCTTAAAAAAATGTAGGGCTACTAAGAATGGAAACCGCGAAGGATGTATCGGTCCGTTATTTTGGGCTATTCGTACCATGCCACGATTTCATGACACCATTGTGAAATATATTATTAGGTACTTTTGGGCTGTCGTTTGTCGGACGCGGCTCAAGCATCGACCCCTCCAACTCAGCCCATGGATGTTGTAAAAGCCGACTAAGGGTGTTCACCAGAAGAAGGACAGCAGTTTCCTTCTCTGTATTATCAACACCTTTATTACAATTTGTTTGTAATAAATATATAAATTTCCGGGTGAAGTGCGCCTCCATCTTCGGCCTAATCTTAACTTGTTACTAGGTGAGATGAAGGCCAAGCCCTTCTCCGTCGTACAATAATAAAAAAAAATATGGTGATTGTGGCAAACACCTTACAGCTTTGGAGAACAGTGGACACAAATGGTCTGTAAATGTCTTTTGTGTGAGCTATCATTTATACTGTAATCTAATTAGAGAGGTTTTGGTCAGCTCTAAAATGTATATTGTCAGCAAGTAAAGTGAATTACGAAAACTGTAAATAATCCAAGTGCTCCTGGGTACAATCAAATCTTACGTAAGTAAGTAGGTTTACTGAGGTACACACATTGGTCACCTACCCCGAAAGAGTAGGTACAATAAACTTTACCAAACAAAAAGTACGTAAGTACCAACAATCGGGATTTGTATTTGAAACCTCCGGAATTAGGCTGTATTGGTTCATAAAATATAATATGTACTATGAAAACAACAAGAAGAAGAGAAACTACTCGAAAACTATGTCATTGAATGTATTGTATTTTTTTTAACCATTGCATGTTTTTTTTTAATATAACTTCTCATAGCCTGATTGATCTAATAGGAAGTTTAGATGATATGACAAAAAAATAAACTCATTTAAACAATATGATAATGCATAAAAAGATGGCACAGTGCAAAAAGTCAATGGTCTATATTTATTCGAAAAATATCAATTATACCAACTGGCTACAAGAAAAACAGTCGGATTACTTAGTAATTGATAACTCAACTGTACCAGACGAAAGCTTGCGCAGGATACTGGTTGCATTGCCGCCCTGGAAAACTATGCTAATCTGCCGACCTAAATAAGAATCAGCCCTTGGGTCACGTGCTAACTCAATTACAGGTCCCGCTAAATGAGAAGAAATCTTGTTTAAAAAAAAATAATACAAAAATATGGCTATTTGATCCAGCCAATTAGTATTGATTATTGATTTACCATCAGCGTGGTGATGCAGCCCATGTCTCGGGCGTGTCTGGTACTAGCGTGATTCAGTGAAGATTGCGAAATACGAGTACATACTTTAATTTATATTATGAAAATATTTAGCTTTATCTATTTATTTCGTGTAAGATTGCTGGGACTTCATTTTTTATTTATAAATATATGTATACATATAATTTTAAAATAAATCCTGGTAATCTGACGATAAAATAGCGCGAATCATAAATTAATTCGCACAAGTCGTTGATTCGCCGTGCGGCCGTCCTCAGAAGATTAAGTCGACTTGTGAATGGTTTGCTCCAGATATTAACGTTGTTTGTTGTGAACAATTTCGTAGGACGTTGACTTTTCCTTTCATTCACTCGCCGCCGAACTTTCCTATCGCGGATCTTGGGGAGCACCTATACCTACCTATATTTTATTTATATCCATATTTATACCTATTGCTAGTTCGAAACGTAATTGTTTACTTTGCTAAGGGGATGTTTTGGACTGAATATTTTTATAAGTATATTCTGTACTTCTCTTCCTAACATTGTATTTCAATTACCCTAATATATATGTATTTTGTGTTTGACTTTAGATCTGTAGTCATAAGTATTTATATACTTATATTTGTTAGTGGTCCTCTTTTACCACTTTATTTGGCGCAGACGCTTATGGTGCCTGCTATTTGACGTGTCGCGGCGCACTTTCTTGGTTCCAACGGAAGATCAGCGTTGTGTTGCATTTATTTTATTTTAAAAATTTTAGGAAAATTTACAGCTATTTTATGTAACACATCATCATGCTGAGTTGGACTCCAGTTTGACACATGAACAGGAAGTTGCTTAGTAAGATGTTATTCTGTATGTGTGTTGTTATTGTATTTTTGTATGTTTTTCCTATTGTTTGTGTTGTCTTTTACACTTTGTACATTTTCTTACTTTTAAATTTATTTATTTTTTTATGTTTTTATGTGCTGCCTACTTGTGTGGGTATGTGTCAAATAATTTATGTTTCTTGTTTTTTAATTACTTGAGCAGTTTGCACCTACACTTATGGTTCAATATCCCATAAATCTCAGTCAGGGACAGGTAGAGGTGGAACGGTTAACCTATAACCGGAGAACCGTGGCACACTCTGGAAGCAGCTAGACCATAACGCAGGGTCTTAGGCTGACTAATCTCTTCACCACAGATGGTTCAGAGACAAATGCAATCTCCGCCTCAATGGCTTATGACCACCATCTTTTGGGACCTGATGGAGGAGACCACTAAGTACTGGTTGCGGAAAGTATTAGATTTTCCTTTCATTCGAGAATTAGAAGAGACAGATACATTTTATTGACTATCAAAAATAACGACTCTCAACTTGACCTGCATGCATTTTGAAATGTAATGAGAACGCAAAACATTATTTTTGAGCCTCCCAAGTATCCAAATGAAATAATGTTTTGGCCCACCGGTCTGTAGTCAGAATCATCTTTTTTTACCCAAAACTACAAAACGTTTTTGGATGTCGGTCCCGGTGAACGCGTTGGTATAGCTAATTTACTATGTAAATGTTTTTATTGAAAACAGCTTAAATATTCAAATTATTTAACAAGTTTTAAGCTTTTTAATTAAAACAAAAATGTACGTACATAATATTTGTTCGTATTATGTTAATATGTAGTTAGTAGGGAATATTATTTAATTTTAATTTTGTGTGTATCCATATTAACATGTAAGGGGATTTATTATCTGAATAAATGACTGAATTAATCAAGACTCGGATACCAGGACAAACATTAACCGCCTCTGTGGGCTAGTGGTTCAAGCCACCGATTTCAGATCCAGAGGTCCCGGGTTCGATCCCCATGGGGAGTACAATATATTGTGCTTGGTTTGGTTGGTGGTAGGACTTTGTTTAAGTCCGCCTAGCTACCACCATCTTACCTAATTCTGTCACCATAATAACAATACTAAAATTGTTGTGTTCCAGCATTCAGAGGTAAGATAGCCAGTTCCTCAGTTTGTTGAGGATTCCGGGTGAAGTGCGCCTCCACCTTCGGCCTTATCTCAACTTGTTACCAGGTGAGATGAAGGCCAAGTGCTTACCCGTCTTACAATAAAAATATAAATAAAACATTTTTGTGATTATTATAGATGTTTGTTCTGTGTTTGGGTGTTGTATCATATAGTACGTATGTATTTACAAAAAGTATTCTATCCGTAATCTAGTTCCCATATTACAAGCTAAGCTTAGTTTGGGGCTAGATGGCGCTGTGTAAAATTAATGTCCTTTAATATTTATTTATTTTATTTATTTATTATTTATCTAGCAGAAAATAGGGGTTGGGGCTATTTCGCCCTCTTGAAATCTGGGCCGCGAGATGTCAACTTTTATTAACGCATATTCATGAACAGATCCAGTGGTCCATTTGTTGAAACAATATACGTAAATTTTAATATACCTTTGAAGTGCGCTTCAACCTTGAAACTAGGTGATACGAAAGCCGGGCGTTTCCCCGTCGTACATCAAAAAAACAATCTAAAAATACCTGTTAATTTTACAGTTGATGGTTTGTTTTGAGTCGATAGATTTAAAAAATCTATCGATGATGTTTCATATGACACCATTAGTGAGTTGGAGTGAACTTAACTGTTCCAGACCAGTACCAGACATGGAAGCTATGCTAATTCACTGGCCTAAATAAAGTGAACCTAGTAGGTGGAGTGAACTTAACTATTCCAGACCAGTACCAGACATGGAAGCTATGCTAATTCGCTGGCCTAAATAAGAGCCAGCCCTTTGGTCACGTCACGTATTGTCTCAATCAAAAATCCCGTAATATTTTTCTCTATCGAGAACACTATATATTTGTGCCTTTTGTGATATTCTAAAACAGTAATATTCGGAGCCGAAGTATTGATTTTTTGAATAGTTATATTTATATCCAAACATGTGTCTGAAATTTATTATTCACATTTCAAAAAATACGTTCTAAGCTAATTTGCCGAACTTATTCAACTTTTAGGTCACCAAATACCGTAAAATACTCTTTGTTAAATCAAATAAAATAAAAAGTCCCCGAAATGTATCCTTTTCTTTATCAATGTTATGGTTTGCCATATAAATGAAATACAGGAACAACACTATTTTGTCTGCAGTTGGCTGAAGTAAGATGCCCTCTTGGCTCGGCCTTTCCTAGCCGTGCCACCCAATTATGAAACGCCTTAAATGTAAATTAAATGTTTGATATCTAGATGACGGAGACTACGAATGTTTATTGCTTTTTAGGGTTCCAGACTTCAAAAGGATAAAGTTACCCTTATGGGATCATTTGGTTGTCCGTCTGTCGTTCTGTCTGTCAAAACCCTTTTTTTCTGGAATTTTAAGCAACTTGAGATACTGACAATGTCTGGGGAATATATATACCAGAACTTAATGATTTTTTTTTTTACGACACATATAATATACATTTATTCAATAAAAAGTACAATTAAACTAACTATGTACAAAGGAATCAGTCAGATTACCTAAGGACCGTTACAAACAGCCTATAGGTAACTCAACTGTTCTAGACCAGTACCAGACGGAAGCGTGCCCAAGACACTGGCTGCATTGCCACGCTGAATAGCTATGCTAATATAATAATAATATAATATAATAATATGCTAAATTTAAAATTAAAGTTAAGTAAGCATAATTTAAGATGTGACATTCAAAATTGACATTTGTATACCCACACACAGACTCGCGAAAGTAGGAAATAGTTTTTTATGTATGAGTGTGAATCTGTTTAATAGTTTATCACAAGAGATACGAAATATGGACAGTAGTAATTTCCGTATCAGGATCAGAAATTTGCTAATGGAAAAATCTTACTATTCTCTTGACGAAGCACTCCCTGATAAATTAGGTTGACATGTGTGTTTGATGATGTTTATTAAATATTGTATTGAAATTGTATTATTATTGCTTGATCTTAGGTTATCTACCTACAATATTTTTATTTTTTGTTTTTATTACGTTTACCTTTTTGTGACTTTTCCAAGTGTACTGTAATGTATCTGAATGGAATAAATATATCTGAATCTGAATCTGAAACTACAAAAACTATGTGACTTTTGAACTATGAAACTATGTTTATAACTCTTCACAGACCAATTCTCCACAAAAATATTGAATAAAGCACTTAATTAGAGAAACAAATGATGTTTCAATCTTCAAATTAAAAACTTTATTTTAATAGTTTTAATTAAAACTTAATCTTATACATTTTATTAATATTGTCATGTTGTTTTACTTAACGACTAAACGAATTAATGAATATGTCTTTACCAGAAGCTCAAAGCCTAGTGTTTAAATGGAACAACACACAATGTGTATAAGCACCCTCAAAATCAAAATTTTTCATGCAATCGACGAAAGTGTACCCGGATCCCGGATACGTATATCCGGAAATACCAAACAAAGTTATACAAAAAGGAAAAGGCGTTTTCACACAAAACCACATTAAATCCAACTCAAGAGTAGTGCCAGAATAGTGAATTCACTTTACGAAGCACTACCGAGCGGAGGTCATACAAGGGTCCACACTTGAAATACTTGTCATGAGCAGAATGCTAGGCTTTTAATTAAGGCTCAAGTAATTTAGAGGGCAGGGCGCGTATGGCCATACATATTAGGTAGGTACCTACAATCTTCTGCATACTCATTTGGAAATGTTTAAACAGCGAGGTACCCCGGGTGGTGGGAGGTGGGCGATGGTTAGTTCTCCGCTACAGATAAATTAATAACGTTACCTACTGCGTAGCTATGGATAGGTAGGGCACGCATGTCCATAAGTACTGGGCGAAAGGGTGTTCTCCTTTCGAGTGGACTTATCGATTTTGAAATCTCTCTTGGTTCCTGATTCAGAGGACATTTTTCGGGAAGGAATTAATCTAAGCTGCGCTGTTTGATGCCTGTGAAGATTCGAATACAAGGTATCGTACAAGGTGACATACCGTCTAGGAAAACCGTAGATTATAAATAAAGCATTGTTTTTTGAACACTGCGATCTCCAATCCAACAAGTGGTTATTGTGCCAAAGCGGTTTAGCCTTTGAGGAGACTCAACACCATCGGGTTGTTGATGCAATTTTCAGCAAAGCCATCATCATCATCAACGCCCAAAAAAGTCGAATGCACGAACGGCTTGTACGCTAAGAGCGCTTCTCAGTCCTCAAACTGAGCCACTTTCTTACCCCAAAATGCTGTATTACAACAATATAGAGCTGACTTAGCTAAAAAGCTAGCCGCCTGTCTTAAGTCTTATAGTCTCTAGAGTAGAGACTCTAGAGACTATAAGACTTCATTAAGATTCATTCATTCAGTTCTGAATGAATTAATGAGTGAATGAATAAAAAAATATTTATCGTACACCCCAAAGACAAATAGAAAAATTATCAATTTTAAAACTAAATTATACAGTCTTGTCTTTTATTTTTAACTTTGAAAATTAAACAACACAATTCGTCCTAAATCGTGTTGTTTAGAAAAATAGATCTACTATGGAATACTCGTAGTGACCAATTGGTGCCTCCGTGGTGCCGATGTGAACAAAAGTAATTCGAACAATGCAACACCCTGTACGCACGAGATGTGAGATGTAAAATTTGAACGGAGTAGAACCCGGAGCACACCTATTATGAAATTCGGACGCACACATGTAACTGGACACACACACGCATTCGCCTACTCGGACTTAGGCGGCTATCGCGGGCGGGGGAGGCTTGAATACTTGCGATGCTCGGCCCGGCTTAAATTTTCGTATTAATATGTATCTCTTACACGCGGATTTGGCCTCCGATGCTGCCAGTAATTATGTGGCCGACGCAGGGGTCTTTTTAATAGCAGAGGGTAAAAACAACGTTTTAAATGCGGCAGAAAGTTTCATTCCAAGCTCTTGCGGAAACAATGCTCTATCAATGCTCATCTAGTTTCCATATAGCCTACAAGTTACGCTTGGCTGGATGGCGCTATTCCATATGATAATTATAATGATGAAATTTCAGATTGTTTGAAAATGTAAAAAAAACTTATTGTATGTATATTAATCGTTCATATTTATGAAATCATGTTACATGATTGTAATGATTAAACCAATGTGGCCATTTAAGGATCCTTTCCCCTTATTTAAGGTATATATTTTCTGTTCAATTACCAAGTAATAACATTCAATGCATATTTTAGTTTCCATTTTGAATTAATCACTCTGGCACTTAAAATGTCGCTACGATTTTTGCTCTCACGTCTAAATTAAGAAATTTACGTGAATAATTAAGCTACGCAAAAAGGATTGTCAACCAAGGTTGGACAGCGAAGTAACCCCATTTTCAATGGGTAATTGAAAAGGGTAGCGTAACGTTAAAAATTCAATAGGTAGATCAATTTCTGACGTCATGTGTCGAGCGCTTCTTGCAAAGATTTTACGCCCCATGAAGTACCAGTATAATACGAAACTATAATACGAAACTTGATTATTTCATTGATTTTCCGTATTATCTTATAACTAATCTATCCCTGATCTGATCTTATAAATAATTAAATAATAAATTTTAGAGGCCATTAATTTCACACAGCGCCATCTAGCCCCAAATTAAGCATATAGCTTGTAATATGGGAACTAGATTACGTATAGAATACTTACATACTTTTGATCTGAATCCTGAACCATTTTCAGCGCATCATTACTCATAGTTTTTAATTTATTTTAATTATTTTATCTAGTCTAGTTAAATTGCTCATTAAAATACATTTATAGTGTTTAATTTATTTCGATCTTGTATCCTTCCTTCTAGGAGAACTAAATTACCTAACTACCTAAAACGTTATCGTAATTCTAGGTAAATTAGGGCTTGAGAATCCGTTAGAATTAACAGTATTAGTGGATTCTTAATATTAATACTATTGTTTATTATAATTCTTTATTATTCTCATTTAGATGTTCGTCAATGCCATGCCACACGTACATACGTTGAGCTCTGCGCTGCGCTTTCATTTTTATATAAAAAACACGGCAACCATACTCATAACGCAACGCATGTATTGCATATCTACGATACTGGAAAGTTTGGAAAATTTCCATTGTTGGACAAAATCTCCCTAAAACTTGTGATACGCCTGTCACTTGGCAGTCGAATGGGAGATTGGACAAGAAAACTATTGATTTTTTTCTGTTAGGTTCCCTTATTTTTTGTGAACAATAAAGTGTTAATTCATTCATGATTTGACTTTTACGACATCCGCAGACTAAGTAACAGATTCAATATTTTCAAACGAAGTAACAAACTTCACAAATCGCTGTAATTGCCATGACACGTTATGTCGTAAGATAACAAAGGATAACGCAGATCATACACTAAGAGCAACGAAACTATGTGCAAAGTAAAATGTCGTGAACTGAGATTATGATATTTTTCCAGTTTCCTCGCAGTTCCGATCACATAATTCGATGTGATTTTCAAAAGAACGAACTCAATGATCGTTTGCAATATACGTATACGTATACCTATGAAGTATGGAGGATACTACTGTTCGAATCCATTTACTTCTCTAAATTATGCGTAAAACGTCCATTTGACGCTCTCCCCTCTTCCCTCTTATCGCTTGGACAGAAACGGGAGCCTCGGGCGGGGGTTGCCGGACTAGGGCAAATTGGGGGGTTGTAAACCCCCCAAGTTGAGGGTGGTCCGAAGTCCTCACCCTTTAGCTACCCTGAAGTTCCATCTCTCACACCTATAAATTTGGCACACACATTTCACCCCATCGCGGGGGTAGGGAGTCTATGGGGCACCAATCCTTTCGCAGCGTGTCACACTTACCAAGCAGTGGTGACCTCAACTACAAATTAATATTCGGAAATGTTTCCGTTTGGATCGTTAATCATGGCCGTTCACTGCTTCTGATGTAGCCCATCGCCCCATGCCTACCTTCACTACACAGCTCCACAATTATCTTAATTATTTACTAATCGACATGTTATACTTACTACTGGATATTGCCATACTTAATACTCGTAAGGTGGTATTCCTGGTTACTCATCGGCCGCGATCGATCTGCGGTTTACCTTATGTGTATTTTTTTACTGTAAATGTATTTTGAAGAGTTTTTAAATAAGTAATGTGTATGGTAATACTTGTAAGCCATTTATTTCCGAAACCTCTGACATATTCATAACATAACAGTAGGTAACTTAAAACATTACCAATATTTTAAATTATTTTTCACTATTGGTCCGTGAGTAATTATTTCACTAGTGGTATTTAAGATAGTTTATAGTTGTTTGTCCATTTCATATGAGCTAAATTATCGTGATACATTTCAGTAAATATTTTTATTACAGGTCTGTAAAATCATTATATGTTATGAAAAGTGATAATAATGATTAAATGAAATATCTATTTCATTTAATCATTATTATCACTTTTCATCAAATATTGAACAAGATATTACATATTATTTGAATAACTACCTCATTACTTATATACTATTTGACCATGATTAGACTTGATCAGTTCTCACGAAAACTTGAGAGACAATTACCAACCAACTTCATGGTGTCGCTTTTAGGTGTCGGTGTGCGCGCTCGCATCATTTTTTCCAAACGCACCAATAGAAGCATACGTGATTGAAAAGACTTAAAAAAAAGCCAAAAAATGGTTCTTGCTGTAAGAATTAATCCCAGCTATTTATTAAATTTTATACTAGCATCTGCCCGAGGCTTTGACCGCATGGTACCCGGTTAAATAGCAGTTTAATAGCTATGTAATAAAAAAACAGGGAGTTACTTAGATATTTAGATAGTATTTTAGATATTTTCGACGGGGAAGGTCTTCATGTAAGTGTTTCAAGTAAGCGCACTTAACAAGTATTCCTCTGCAGAACTGGAACTAGCTATCTTACCTTTAGAGGTCAAAACTAGGTCAAATCTCTCTAACCTAAGCCTGTCGCCATAGATTTGGTAGCTAGCCAGGTGGACTTGTACAAAGATCTACTGACCAACAAGGATATCTTGACACCGGTGGGCGAACCACTAGGCCACAGAGGATCTTGTGTCTCATTTTTTTTATGTTCAAATTGTAATAGAATCAACCCAAGGAAAACTGCATCATAATAATTGATACCAAAAAATAAACACATCTCACATTTACATTCTCATTTAATTTTAAGCTTTGTTTACTCATAGTAAGTACACTTACTAACAAATATTTTATTTAAAACATCTGAGTAACATTATATATATCTTCTAACTTAAAATAAAACTGTAAACTGTGACGGAAAAGAATAAAAAAATAAAAATAGGTGGAAACACATCTATACAGAAGCCAAGACAATCGCTTTTTTTACTGTTCATTTTTGTCTGTCTGTGTGTCTTGAACGCACATCACGCTGAAATGGATGGTTTTTTTATGAAACTGCGTAATTATTACCTACATATATCATTGGCTAGGATCATGTATACTTGTTATCCTTCCACTTTATGTTTGCCTCTGAACGGGGAAAGCGTTTAAAACGTGTAGCCAACTGTTACTTTTACTGTAAAAAATTTGGAACACGAAACTTGATGCATATAATTTATACAATTATCAATTAATTGAAAATTGTTCCATTGGAGTACAGCAAGATGGCAAGTTTTTTATAACAAAATGAAAATATTGTCAGGTTGACATGAAATTTGCTCGTAAATTGGGAAACATTTGTTTCGCGTGTTTATAAAGAACTACCCATTTAACAACCAGCCTAGTAGGAGCGTTCTGTATAAAGAGTTACTACGCGTGAGGGGTCTTATCTTAGTTGGATGATCTTTTCAAACATTAAATTCAATTCAATTACAAATAAATATTAAAGGTTTGACTTAAAATACATAATATTAATGTGGCGAAACCTCCAGTTGTTTCTTTAACATGTTTAAAGTGTATATCAGTATCCGAATATATTTGTTTTTTTTTATTTCCACTGAAATGGGCGGACTCTAGAACTGAGTATGGCCATAAAGACCACACTGAGCAGACAAATTGACCACCACCTCATCGAGGTCTGTGGTGTGACTGGTGCTCACGTAGAGTTGATGGAAAGATGCGACTCATGATTACTGGCGAAGCGTCTTTTTGTACATTTAGGTCAGCCCTTTAGACCTCGAGGCTTGCCTGGTCAAGAGAAGAGGTCTTCTCTTGACCAGGTTCTCTTCGAGCCATCCCAGAAAATGCTTCAGTCAGCAGTAACATAGACTTACATAGACTGAAATGATAGTAAAGAACTTAGAGCCTTGGCGCAAGTGTTTCTGCGCGTAGTCAGCAAGTAACGAATTATTTAGTTGTACCGAAACAATATAAACAATTTGCTAAATTGTTTATATCTATATATCTATGTTTTTTTTTCTTATTTTGAAGGAGGTTAATGAAGTATACAAAATTTATAAACTATAAACCTAATTATACCCTTTAGTATCAGAAAGTTGAATTCTCATAAAGTTGAATTCCCAAAATGTTGAATTCCCCAGAATGTTGAATAATTTTTGATACGCAAAATGTTGAATTCTTAGAATGTTGAATTCTTAAAAAGTTGAATTCCCATAATGTTGACTTTTTTGGGAACACATAGTTTTAATCAATCCCATTAGAAAAAAATAAATGATGCCCCTTCTAATTTCCCACGAAATATCCCCTATAGACATGCCTTTAGGATCAGAAAGTATATGCCAAATACTACTGTTTGTTTTTTTGTTTTTTAGGTTTACAGTTTGTTACGCCTTCTGTATTTGTTTTTAGTTTGTTCGGGACTGGTACCTGAGATCTCTTCGTTAGTTTGAATGTTTTGCAAAGTAGCGTCACTTTTTCTCCGCTGGACAGGTTCTCATCTATTGTTTTAATTGTATTCGTTATCAAATATTTGTCAGCAAAATGTGATTTCTTTAAATTAATATCTTCTATGCCAAAGTCAGACAAAGATTCTGGTGAGCGAATATCTAATGTCGTGTCCTTGTACTTTGTGGTGGCTGAATCACGGTTAGAGTTGCAAACAATGTCCACTCGGATGATTTGCACAGTTTCAGGACTTTGAGTTCTTGAAATAGTCAGACTTTTTCTCCTACCAGATTTACTGTAAGTTATTTGTGCATTTTCATTATCAGTATCTTCTCTCTTACTCTCGTCAATTATGATATTTTGTTTAGCACATCTTGCATGTACGCCCTTGCCTTTTGAATCGGTTTTGTTACGCCGCGGATTTTTTGCACCAACTAGTTGTTCGTCAACTTGTGTAGCTTTATTTTCTTTTAGTTTGCATAAACTTTGTAGTAATAAACTGGATTTTTCGGAAGTTGGTCTGGATTTATCGTTGTTATATAAATATTTCACGTAATCGTCAAAATAATAGCACGTGAGTTCAGAAGATCTACTGTCTTCGTCTATGACCACATTGTCATCAGTAACTATTTGTTTGACAAACATTCTGTGTTTTACGCCGTCACTAGACAGTTTGTACTTAAAGCTGTTTTTAAAAGCTTTCGGTTGTTCAACATGACCCTGAAACTTGAGGGTTTGAACAGAAAGGCAGAGATCTGAGTCCGGATTCTCTCGGCTGCTGTCTGTTGAATCATAGGTGTTATCATTCTCATCGTGACAATGGAACCTGTAACAAAATGCAATGCCTTTAAAATTGGACTCAGGTATATATGGGTAATTTTTTGTATTTTAATGTGATCGCACTAGGTCACAACATTTTCAGATGTAAGAGCGTTTCCGACTTTAGGAAAAGATGCGGGTTCGAGTCACGGGTTGTGAATTTGTGTGATATTATAACATTTGTAAATATATGGGTCACTCAACTGATCCAGAGTCCCAGATGAAACCGTACCCATGATACTGGCTGCATTGTCTCCCTGAATAGCTGTGCTGATTCGCTGGCCTAAATAAGAGCCTGTCCAGCCCACGTCACACGCCGTCCCATAGTTTTACAGCTTCAATACAAATATTTAATATAAAACATATCGTGTACTATTAGTTAACCTTTCGACAATGTATCTAGTTTAATTTCATTTTAAAATATTGAGTAAATGATAAATATTACAGTTACTCGGCTAGTTTCTGACCTTCCGTAGATATCGGTCCACCGAGGGTCTTCTTCGTGTTCAGGGTTGATCATTCGTTTCTGACAGTACCTCAAGGGTTTCTCTGTTGAATAACAGGTTTCTGGTTTCACTCGAGTTTTCAATCTTTCTTTGAGTTGAAGTCTAGCACACTTCATATTCCTGAAATAAAAACAGCAACAATTATGTTACAATGAGCAAATATATGTATTTATGTATATTTGTTTGTATTGATTAGACTCGATAGCTACCGTACCTACTAGACCGATTTAAAAAAATCCTTCACCTATTGAGATCAATTGATTTGAAATTTGTTGGGTCGGTTTCTAACATTGTAAATGTGAAAGTTTGTATGTTTGTATGTCTGTTACTCAATCACGCTTATTTCAACGTAAACTAGGTTAAAACCCAAATATGGTTTCTGACTGTTACAATGACCTATGCTACAATGTACCTGGCATAGCTAAGAGTCGTCGTACAATAAAATAAAATACAAAAGAGAATCAATTATAAACACTATGTACAATTAAACTACCTATTAACAAAATAAGCTGTCGGATTACCTAAGGACCGTTGCAAACGGTCTTTAGGTAACTCAACTTCCAGACCAGTACCAGGCAGAAGCTTGCCCGAGACACTGGCTGCATTGCCACGCTGAAAATGACGCTAATCCTCTCGCCAGTGTAAGAGCTAACCTTAGTGTCAAGAAGAAACTACGTTCGATACACTTTTTCTAGCTTCAGCCATCTTACATAATTCTGTCGCCATAACAGCAATTTTAAAAATTGTTGTGTTCCGTTATTTAGAGGTAAGATAGCCAGTTCCTCAGTTAGTTGACGATTCCGGGTGAAGTGCGCCTCCACCTTCGGCCTTATCTAAACTTGTAACCAGGTGAGATGAAGGACAAGCGCTTCCCCGTCGTACAATAAAAAAAAATATATATTGAGCACAACCGTTTTTATTTATAAAATAGCTTGATGACGTTATCTCAGTCAGCCCACCCGATGCCAAGTGCATCCCGCCCGTACCTATAAAGAGGCATCTGCGTAAGTTACACCCACACACATCAGACCCGGAAAAGGATCGCTGGTATCAATTTTCCTATACAAATGTAGTTTGTAATTCAATTTGAAATACGGCTGAATCATAACAGCACTGACGATAACACCTGTAAAGATCTACCAGTTCTTTCTGGGAAAGCTAGACCAAAATCCTTGCTCAGGTCTAGAGCTATCCACGCCAAAAGGTCAAGAGCTAAACTATACTTTTTTTAGGGATTTTGGAAGCGTTTTTTACCCTTTATTTTCGTTTTTACGAATTTTCGTTAGAACGAAAAGATTGTGGTTGCTAGGCAGGCGGAATTTAGCAAAGATCTACCTCCATCCAAATCATGCCCATTATTGTACTCCCTTGGGGATCAAGCCCAGGACTTCAGGATCTGACACCGGTGGGTAAAACCACTAGACAACAAACGTGGATAAAATAAATAAAAACTACGTCTTTGAGTATCGTATCACTCGTATTTGTATGATAATTATTCACAAAAAAAGTATAATAGTCATATTTCCGTAATCTAGTTCCCATATTATAAGCTTTGCTTAGTTGGGTACTAGATGCCGCGGTGTGGAATTTCTAGTAATATTGATAATATGAATACAAACGTAACTTTCAATACGATAAGCGTGATAATCACAAACTTTATTTAATAAATTAAATAGAGAGTCGAGCCAAAGTTATGTCAAGGACCTCTCCGTTTCGGTTATAAACGTTTCGCTATAAAGCATAGGTTATGTTATACCTACCGCTTACTGTTTGTGTGCGAAAGACGAGTATTATTGTTTGTAACGTCCTCAACCTTTCTGGGGCGAGGTTTCAAGGCCGCTCACGACAACCCACTCACCCTCTAGTGATAGATATGAACGAATGTATCACACTGATATTATAAAAGCGAAAGTTTGAGGTTTGTCAGACTAGGAATGAGAAAATGGCTACTTTTCATCCCACAAGTTTGTTGGGATGTTTGGATGGATGTTTGTTCTTCCCACTAAAACTTTGCACGTATGTTGCTTTAGACTGGGAATGAGAAAATGGCTACTTTTCATCCCACAAATTTGTTGGGATGTTTGGATGGATGCTTGTTCTTCACACTAAAACTTTGCACGTATGTTGCTTTAGACTGGGAATGAGAAAATGGCTACTTTTCATCACACAAGTTTGTTGGGATGTTTGGATGGATGTTTGTTCTTCACACTAAAACTTTGCATGTATGTTGCTTTAGGCTGTGAATGAGACAATGGCTATTTTTCAACCCACAAGTTTGTTGGGATGTTTGGATGGATGTTTGTTCTTCCCACTAAAACTTTGCACGTACGTTGCTTTAGACTGGGAATGAGACAATGGCTACTTTTCATCCCACTAAAGTCTCAGATAAGTTCCCGTTAGATGGATATGGAATGTTCACCCACCGGTATCAGACCTAAAGAACCAGGGTTTGATCCCTTGGACACCCAGGGGCCAAGGCACATCCAATAAAAAAAAGCCCATTGTATGCACATAGGTATATTTCCAAGCGTCTGTATTTTAGCTGTGTGTAAGATGAGAGGGCTTATACATATTGCTTAGAAGCAAATCCTTTCCAGAAAATCTTTGCAAAGCACTTTAGCACAAATGGAGTCTTACAAAACAAAAAACCTACCTAGGTACTCTAAAACGTAAAACAAACAAATAAGTATGTTATTATTTTTCTAAGTCACATACTACGGATCAAAAATTATCAACAACAAAACAATTAACATTTTGTGGTAAACAAGATGATTTAATTACCAAAGTATAATCAACTTCCTTTTTAAAAATTAAACTGAGGTAGGTACGTGGCTCCTGTTGCTGATGTAAAGAGGTCGAACACGTAATGGAAGTAGTTTTGCAAAACTATACTGGATCGATATTAATGTTTTACAATCTCGCATAATGAATCACAATAACCCCATCACTACCATGCACTGCTTAGGGCTTACTATTTATCAAGTCAAAGAACCATTACCTACCTTACCTTGTTTGTTTAAATTTTGTTTAGAGTCTCGGCCTCTAAAATACAAGCTTCTAACTTAGTTTGGAGGCCCGCTCTAATGTTTTTTATATTAATATGTGCTGATCTGTGAGGTTTGTTATATTTAATATCATAATGTATGTTTTACGTAAATATTTATTTATTCTTATATCAAGTATTATATTGATGAGTATGCAATTAATAAAGAAACATACACGTGGCCTGGTAACTTGCCACATAACTGACACCTTAAAACCACAAGCACGTGAAAAATGTAACAAATCAGACTCGTTGCTTAAAATCGGCAATTATTTAACAGAGTAACTTGCGCTTCGTTATAAAAGTATCATTCTTTACTTTCCAAATGCTTTTGTTTAACATCTATTCAGTTTGGAAGCAATTATGTTCCTTCATGTTCACCTGTCTCTTTCTAGTGGTGGCGTTGAGTGATAAGGAGGAAAGGGACAGATATAGAAGTTTTTTTGAAAAGTATTGATAAAGGAACTACAATGCCGGCAGGATGGTGTATTTGATCTAGCAACGTAGCGGTCCACATGTTCTCGGGAATGGCTTCGCTATTGATGCAAAAAATATTCTAAGGCATTTTGGGGAACAAATGTTTTGATACTTGGCGAACGAAGTGTGAACTTGCACCTTTCGGAACTATGTAATTATTATAATTTTAGCGGCCAGATAATGAAGAGGTTTTGGTTAGCCCCAGAATGTATTTTGTCAGCAAACGAAGTGATTATGAAAGCTAGTTCATTCTGGGTGCAGTAAAACCCAACCACCCACTGATGTAGGTACTCCGCCACATATTTGAATTATGTATAATGCTGAATAACTTACAAGCATAATATCTATTAAAATATTATATATTTTTTTGTGTTAATTAAAAATAAATTAATGAAAAGCAATAACTGGCTCTATTTCATTAGTTTTTTTCCAAACTTGTTCAATGATTATTGATAAAACTTTAAATGACTTTAAATGAAACGCATCCTATGATATCTTTTGTTGGACGCAAAGCAAATTAAGCAAACTAAATCTCCAAAATACCTACTACATTTTAAGTTGTTCTTTATACCCGGCTGTCACCTCACAGGTTAAAATGGCATATCTATTGCGAGTCTTATTATACGTATTTTCTTAAGAAGGTGTGAAACAAAAAAATGGGTGGTGGTGGAGAATATGAAATGTTTTATTTTATCAATAGCCATTTTAGGTAATATTCAAATCAATTAAAGTGAAAGTAAAGTCAATGAAAGCTAGTACCTATATGCCGAATCTAAATTTATACAGATTATAGTGTAGAACAACTTTATCTTACCCACCCCTTTTGGAAAAATGCTCTAAATCTAAACTAAATATTTTGCAGTCAGTTTTTGTTGACCTCAAGGTTTGCCTAGGCACGGATGAGGTTTACAAAGGAGCAAGCCTTCTTAGAACATGCCTAACGAAGGTGTTGCGTATTTAAGTGGAAAAAGGACTAATCTCAACTTTCAACTTTTCTCAACTCTATTTTGCACATGCGAGCAAAATAGAGGGCAATTCTTTGACGATAATGACAATTATGTGTAGGATTTTATGCAATGAAGGTATATATTTTTCTGATTATTATTCTACTATTCTAACAAAAATCGTATATATTATCAATATATACGATGTCTGATTCGGTACTATTCATAGATTTCATATTTTCAAGTACGTTTCCTAAAATTGTTTATGTAATAAATAAATACATGCATTATTTTTGTGGAGCGTTTAGTCTTAATAAATGGAGTATCAACATAATACTCTACATCCAATACTGTATAGGCGGCATAGATATAAAATACTTACTTATGCTATTTCGAATAGCAAATGTGAATAAAAATACAGCAATATCACGCCAGCTGTAAATCGTAAAAGCAAATAACAGCATCGACATAAAAGTTAAACGATAATACGCCAAAAAACTCGTTTCCAGAAAAATAGCTTAATCGTGACTTGGCGGAACCATTATTATCGCTTTGCATAATTATCTTCAGAATTCAAACACATTTTCCCTTATTTCACCTCCCCACCTGCGGTAGTCAAATACCTACCTACCTAGCTTACCAGCTAAACAACAAATTGTCACGCAACATGTCTACGATAGAATCCGTTTCCATTTTGTATATTCTTTAACTTATCGTAACTCAAGAATGTATCAAGTCTAAGGCGTCACTGTTTAAAATTGCACACAGCTTCAAAATAATAGGCACAGCTGCTACACGACTAGAAGCATGCACACAGACAAAATCCTTGGTGCATCGCACACGGACATCTTGGATAACAAAAAAATGCATTATTATTATCCCTGCACAAGGACATTGATATCCTCAAACGATTTTCGACTTTATTGACACATGCCCCATAGCAGATATCCGAAACTCTGACAGCTAAGCTATTAACTTAGATTTTATTCGGAACTACGAGGCGTTCATGGGAATTTCTTCCCTGTCTCGAAGGTATAAGGGTTTTTATGTATCGCTATGATACGTTCAGGAATTCAAGTTTAATAATTATCCAAAAAAGTTACGTATCTCGCTAGGCGCCAAATGCACGTTGTTGGTTGCAGTAGGCCGCGTATTCGGCAGTTTGAGAATTCTGTTAGGAATGATATTCTAGACGAATGCTTTTGTCGTCTTTCTTGTAGTAGATAATGCAACTTACTAGATATTATAGGCTATGGAACTTATGAGCGAGTACATACTCTTAATAATTAATAAAAAAATAATCTTAACATAATATATTTTTTATTTTACCTATTTTTGCCACTGGACAAAGGATAATAACAATTAATTAATTGTTGTGTTCCAGCTTTTAGAGGTCAAATAGCCAGTTCCTCAGTTTGTTGAGGATTCCTGGTGAAGTGCGCTTCCACCTTCGGCTTTATCATAACTTGAAAATCAGGTGAGATGATGGTCAAGCACAACCCCTTCGTACAAAAAAAAGGTTGGTTTCTTGCTTCCATACACCATTGCTCATTAAATAATAAATAGTGAGAAAATAATAAAATAAACTATCTGAATAAAGATGAGAACTTAAAATAAATAGTAACTAAATATTAATATATCAAGACATTAATTTCTCAAGTAATGATATGTAATACTGCAAATAAAGGAAACAAAATATAGTCAACCAAGCCTTGAGTGATTTTTGAAAACATTTAAACTTAAGTCTCTGAAACTTCGAACAATGACTTGACCAATTTTATTGTATAATCAAATTATACCTCCTTTTAAATGTTTTTGTTTATGATTTCCACTAACTCGCTGTTCACAATGAAAAATGATAAAACAATGAAGAGCTTTAACTTGGACAAACAATGGTAAATAATGAACGTTAAGGTACCTACTGCTTAGCTTACAGGAATAGCAAAATATTATGAATTCTGTGTTCTTGGGCGTTGATGTAATTGTGGTAAGCCATGCTATCGGAATTGAATCCTTCCTGACTCAAATCTATATAAATGTAGTACTTACAACATAAAGTACATGATTTGCTTTATTTTGTCTATCATTCAGAACAAGCATTGTTTTAATAAAAACATTAGTGATAGTACCACGACATTATCGATATCAAATGCCTACAACAAACATACATGGAAATCTTTTAGGTAAGTATTACCTAGATATCCGTACCCCAACGGGTGGCAAGAGGACCCTTTTACTAAGTCCGTTTATCCGTTTGTCTATGAGTCAGCGGTCTCCCATGAACCTTAATAGGTAAACAGTTGAAGTTTTCGTAGTGTGCATTTTTTAGTCGCTATAATGAACAATAATAAAATGAATTTTGTTAGTAGTAAATCGTGAAAAGGCTCGTCGGGGAAGTACTACCACCATTTCAGGCGCCAAGCTGTGTTCCAGGTTGAAGGATATGGTTGCCGGTGAAATTACGGCCACGCGAAGCTTAACACCTTTATGCCTCAAGTTGACGGGTGTAATGCAGTGCCGTGTAGGCTATGTTCTTTGTGGATGTGACCTACGCAGTAAGGCATTGTTATAGGCAAGAGATGCACTTAGCATCAGGTGGGCAGCCCATCGTGGGCTACTTGCTAGTTCTGGATCCTAGCAGTATAAAAAAAAAGTAAAGGCACCTTTCCATACAAGAAACGTAATGTTTTGCCTTAAATGTGATTTGGAGCTTTCGGTGTGCGTGCTCTTTATGTATCAGATCGGTATAGATATTACATATTCTATTCGCCTTTGCTGATTCTGGGTCTTCTAACTTAAGCGGTGCAATAACTTAGTCATTTGTACCCTTTAGGAACAGAAAGTTAAATGTCTAAAATATTGAGTTTGCAAAAAGTTTTACGCTTAGTATGTTACAAGTCTCAGGATTTTAAACTGATATGATACAAGGAGGTTTTCATTTGTTTCGATTTCCTACTTAAAAAGTACAAATGAATCTATCGCTGTATACCCCTTCAAATCAGCCCATGGGTGTCGTAAATGCTGACTCAGGGATCTCACCAAAAGAAGGGCAGCCTATTTGTATTATAGATAATACAAATAGGCTGCCCTTCTTTTGGATTAGTGCTAGAGCACTAATCCGTCTAAAGAGCGTGAAATAGCAATACCCTACAGCATAAGGGGAGAAGTAGATATTTTCTTTCATAGCCCACAGAATATTTGACAAAAGTCGGAAATAACTGCTTGAATAAGTGAAACACTTCCCTATATCCCACAAGGATTCCCAAAATCCCTTCCTTAGTACACTCCTACACCTTCAATGGTACCCCTCCAAATTTCAAGTCGCTTCAGTCAGTCAGCCAATCACACACGCCAAGCTCTCATACAATATTAGTGATTATGCTCGGATAGTTTCTCGATAACCTTTCTTAGTGCACCCCGACACTTAAACTAGAAACTTTTATAAAGATTTAAGTCTCTATATAGGACCATGATTTGGACTGTATGTTGATTGTCAGTTATTCCGACAGCTACACGACAATTTTATATTGACCAACAAGCCGGGGTCAAGCATACCGACTCACTAAACCAGACCAAGCCACTTGCTTGAACTTTACAAAAACTCTTATCACTTTACAATGCAACCTGTCTTTGGGTCAAACCAAACAAAAGCAGGGTAGCTGCAACTATTGATCTCACTGCCGGAACATTTGAAGACAGCTCAAACATATCCATGACAATGGTTGACCCCCCGGGTTTTAAAATGAACAAAATGGTGTCTTCTGACCACGCCTCGAAAGCCATTTATTAGCGATTTTGAGTGATTTATCATGATTTTTTACTTTTGTGACCATAAAAACAAAACTATAACTTGTTATAAGTTATCAAAAGTATGTTTTGGAGAGTAGTTAACCTCATGGGATAGGGCTCGTCTGGGAAGTACTACCACCACACCTATTTCGGCCGCCAAGCAGTATTGCTCATGTTACGTCAAGTTGTACAAAAATATTATAAATGTTATATATGGGGAGTACAATATATTGTGGTTTGGTTGGTGGTAGGATTTTGTTTAAGTCCGCCTGGCTAGCTACCACCATCTTACCTAATTCTGTCGCCATAATAACAATTCTTAAAAAAAAAGTTGTGTTCCGGCATTCAGAGCTAAGATAGCAAGTTCCTCAGTTTATTGAGGATTCCGGGTGAAGCGTGCCTCCATCTTCGGCCTTATCTCAACTTGTCACCAGGTGAGATGAAGGCCAAGCGCTTCCTCGTGGTACAATTAAAAAAATATATTTATGCGTAATCTAGTTCCCATATAACAAGCTATGCTTATTTTGGGGTTAAGTGGCGCTGTGAAACATTCAATGTTCCGTATATTGTTAACAAAATCAAAATAGTGATAACAATGGCTGAATTCAATTGAATACTAACTACATATGTGGATACAAAATCATTTTGAAAATGATGATGTGAAGTGTATACATATTAGTGCAAGAACTGAACATTGGAACTTAACCAGTGCTAATAATAATTCGTTAATGATCTGACATACATAGCACAAAGAATATTGATGTTCTAAAGAACTAGGCGACCCCTTTGCGTCTTTAGTCGTGCACGATTGAATAAACCGGGTGTGCGAATATGTAGCATAGCAGTGAGTAAATAAAGGGATGATTTATTGAGAACAGTGCTGTGATTAAAAAAACATTTCCCGTAGTGCTGTCAAGGTGCATTCATATTAGTGCTGCCTATACTCCTTCTACTCATGGATGTATCGATGTTTTTGCTATAGAGCTTGGCTTATAGGATTTTCAAATCAAAATCTAGTGCCCGTGCTATTTTTTGAGACTAGAAATGTGGTCTAAGTCGCTTAGCCTGAAATAATTGTTTTGCTCTAGACTAGCAAACTAAAATGGATTAGCTCTTGACCTTCTGACATGCCAGATGGTGAAAATGAGAAAGCGAGCTATCTCATAAATCACGGACTCTCGTGCGCACTGACCAATTCTTAGTGCGTAGATGTACAACAGACTAAGACATTTTTGAGAGTGCACTAAATCATAAACTAGTGGTTTGATAGTGATCGACTAAAAATTTTAATAAATCAATGAACATGTGTGCCAATTTTCATCAAACTCGGATGAACAATGCAACCTGTAGGCGAGAACAAACCGACAGCCAACAGCCGACAGACAGCGGACAAAAGCATTTTTGTTCAATCTAGAAAATGAGAAGCTTCCCTCGCTCGGTCAGTTATATTTTTAATCGCCTCTGTGGTTTGCCTGCTGATGTCAGATCCAGAGGTCTCGGGTTCGATCCTCAGGGGGAGTACATTGTTTGATTTGGTTGGTGGTAGGACTTTATTTTAAGTCCACCTGGATAGCTACTACCATCTTACCTAATTCTGTCGCCATAACCAGATTCTTAAATTGTTGTGTTCGCATTTGGAGGTAAAATAGGCATTTCCTTAATTTGTTGAGGATTACGAGTGAAGTTCGCAACCACCTTCGGCTTTATTATTACTTGAAAAAATCAGGTAAGATGAAGCCCAAGCAAATTCCCGTCATACATTAAAAATATATATTTATATTCATGCCTGGGTAGCTAAGTATTACGTAAGTAGATTCATGTTACATAATTTTATCGATAATTTCATTTAATCGAAAAATCGATTCCAGATATCCCCTCCCTACTGCATCAGGTGAAGGTAATCGTTGTGGGAACTATTATATCTGTCGCACCTTAAATGTGTATATCTGTCTCACTCATATCACTCATATATTGTTCACGAGACAACCCAACACTTGAATGCAATATTCGATTGAAAAGAAACATGATTGAAATATTTTTTTATTTATCCATGCAGTATGTAGAGCATTATTATGTTATATCAAGTATAATTATAAAATAAATATGTATTTGGTATTTTCTTAGCACTTTTTTGGTCACCTCTGCCAAACGTGGTAATTAAGGCAAAACCGACCAATTTTGAAGGTTTGGTTTGAGTTGAAGACGCCATATCATTTAACTCTGCTTAAAATAAAACAAAAAGTACCCAAGTATTTTCAGAATAAAAGTTTTTAAACTCTGTTTTCTTTCAATTATTTAATAAAATAATGCATAAATTATATAATCAGTTGTACTTAATCGCGAAGCGCCATGTTGATTTTATTGGATTTTGTAACCGGAATATAGTGGTAATCATAAACTAAAAGATTTGTATGGAAATGCTTTTGCAAAATAAGTAATAATAATTTTGCAATTTGAATAGTATTATTTAAGACATTTAAATTGTTTATGCAATGTTTAATTTAGTCAGATAATGCAGGTGGAAACTTTAAAATCGTGCAGTAAATTGAACAATGAGTTAAAACGACCAATACAGCGCCTTTGTCGGTATTTTTGTTTACTTCAAAGGTTCCGACGCTCGACGAAACGCTTGTGCGCTTTTCGGTCATTATATAAAAAAAAGTTAACGAACTTAAATGTTTTGTTATAGTTTAGAAACATCAAAAATTACAGACCATTGAAAATTATGCATAATAATATGTCATTTTTTTAATGCTACAAGAACATCACTGTCAACTGAACAACTATCTTGCCTTATTACATAAACGAGGAAAGACCTAAAACACAAAGCTAATTTCTTTTTTATGTAAGAAAATGTACCTATTCAAGTATTTAAAAGAACAAAAACCATTGCCTAGGTAAACAGTCACAGAAACATACGGCTCTTTCGCTTTCGCAAATTTACCTCTGATCACCACTCAGAGCGAGGATCTTAATGGAGATCACCTACTTTATCATTTACTACTAGTGACACATGCCATTTGTATTTATGGTCCAAGGGAGATGGTTTCTTCACCATGTGACCTTCATCATCAGAGCATGTGCTTGTGTCAAATGCGCATATAAACATCCGAGAATCCAAAAAATAATGGTGCGCGACTGGATTTGAACCCACAACCTCCGGATCGGAAGGCCAACACAGCCCATAGGTACACTGTTTTTTGACAAGATATCTTCAGTTAATAGTTTAACAATGATAACTTCACCGCCTCTGTGATCTAGTGGTTCAACACACCGATTTCGGGTCCAGAGGTCCCGGGTTCGATTCCCATGGGGAGTACAATATATTGTGCTTGGTTTGGTTGATGGTAGGACTTTGTTTAAGTCCGCCTGGCTAGCTACCACCATCTTACCTAATTCTGTCGCCATAACAACAAATCTAAAATTGTTGTGTTCCGGCATTCAGAGGTAAGATAGCCAGTTCCTTAGTTTGTTGAGGATTCCGGGTGAAGTGCGCCTACACCTTCGGCTTTATCTCAACTTGTTACCAGGTGAGATGAAGGCCAAGCGCTTCCCCGTCGTACAATAAAAAAAAACTTGGAATTTTATTAACAATTTGTAGCAGACTATTTGACTCAAAAAACCGTGTAACGAGTAAGTACTCAAGCCTTAAAACGTTGTTCGGAATACTTAACTAATTTTAATATTCGGAAATGGTATATACACTAAACAAAAACGTTAAACATATTCAAACATTATATAAAAAAAAAAAACAAATCTGACTATCAAATAAATTTGAGTGGCGAAAGAGTCCATCGATAGTTCATCATCAGTCTTATTACTTAATAAAATAGACAAAACTTGACAAACCAAACAAGTAAGCATACCTAGTTAAAATAATAATGTAGCAAATAGAAAAATCTACAAATCAAACATAATTATCTATGTAAATTTCTTATACACGAGCAAGTAGCCCTAAAATGTATAAATTAGTGCAGGGTGTTCAAGATCAAAACTACAAAGTGACTAAAAAGTGCAATCCGAATTTAGAACCCCTTTCGGGAACTCGCATAGTGACTAAAAGCATTTAACAGAGGTGAAAAGTTTACCCGGCTCTCGTGGGTGGATTACAGCCGGCTGGCACGCCGGTGTCAGCCCGACTACAGTGAGAATAGCGTGTAATAACAGCCTTTGAACCGGCAAAGGCATGTCCATAATTGGGCCGACGCAAAACGCTAACAAAGCCACCGGAAATTATGTGAAATTGTTTGAGTCTCATCTGTTTTTCGTAGGCAAGGCTACGCCGTAGCTTGGAACCTACACGTAAATACAGAAGCAATATTACATACATTTAGTGACTTGAGAATCGACCCTGTATCTCAACCAGCGGATATTTTAATACCTGACTAATGATCGCATCTGAATACAGGTAGTAGCTTACTTCTGTACTTCTGTGTTATGTTTATTATACATTTCGGCAGATCGGGGGAACGATTGAACGTAGTACCTCTAGATACAAACCCTACCCGAAAACAGTGTTAATATACAACATGGACGCACCTTTGGACGGGCAAAATTGCAACTGTAGGTGCTTTGTGGGAGGTTATTTTGAGATATTACCGACATTTGCATTTTTATTAGACTAATGGAGTAGTAATAGTTTTAACATTTGAAAATTGGTTTTCTGAATACACATTTCAATTTCCATATTAATTTTGAATGAGTCAGCTCAGGCAAAAATGAGGATAATATGAGCCTACCCATAAGAAGTGGAAATACAGACGCTATCTGAAAGCTGACTCCAAGTTTTTGCAGAGCTCAAATGTAATAAAAGGTTTTTGCAAGCATGCTTATCTACCATAAATTTACTACTCTTGCCTATAACAATACCTAACTGCGTAGGTCACATCCACAATAAACATAGCCTACACAGCACTGCATTGCGACCGCCAACTTGAGGCATCAAGATGTTAACAGTCATGTGCCTGTAATTTTACTGGTTTATTTTAGGGGAAAAAGTCGTGAGTCTATTTATTATATTTTTATTATTTTATAGTGAATTTTAAATACAAAGATGTTTAGATGTCCATATAAGCCTACTGCTGAACAAAGCATAATCGGTGGGCTCGCTCCGTTGTAGATCTCATTCTTGCCCAGGCAAGATCCAGTGCTGACCCTACGTATATATTCGCGCTCTCATTCCTTAACTCCATGTATCCACCGGTCACAACACAGCCCCGGTGAGGTCGCGGCTAATTCGTTCGCTAAGTGTTGTGGTAATGGCGAATGTTATACCCAATTCAAGAGTTCACCTATTTCAAATAAAAAACACATATTTTCAGGCCTCGTCACTGCATTTTAGGTTCTTTGTAGAGAAAGATATTGAAGAAACAACCGGTGCTTTCCAAAATTAAAATTATACGTTTCAAGTCAACAGTCCAATCAAAAGTCCTTAGTAGAGTTTTTTTAGTTGATATTTCATTTATCGCTTTCAAGATTTTGAAAGGTTAGCTGTTTTAGATTATTTTTAAATATAAATAATCTAAAACAGCTAACCTAACCCTTTCATTGGTACATATTTGTTTTTACTTATGATTATTTTGTAATTATAAACAAAAATGGGTAATATCCTTGTACCTACTGTTTAGTTGTGAGAATTATTGTTAATATTGTTGTTACGTTTATGCCATGATAGTTTTAAGATAGTGTAGGTAGAGGGATTTGAGTGCCTATTGCGAGTTGCAATCGATTTATGTTTGCTCAACGTGAATAGGTATTATTTTTCATATAAATTGTCAGAAACGCAAATGCGTTCGAGCTGGTATTGAGCACATTAAAAAACTCTGTGTGGTGTATTGCAGATCATTCTGCGTTTGTAGGAAATAGGTTAGTATAAAGTTGAAGGTTTTATGTTATTATTCGAATCATGTAATAAATATGTTAAATGTTTTTGCAAAATGATATCAACAGACTACGTTTCATGTAGCTAAAGTCATTTTAAAATTATTAAAAAAAACTTATTTTCAATCGGATTTCATTGAATACTCGTATAAGATCAGCTAAGACCCCTCGCGCCTAGTAAAGAGTCTCTTTGTACAGAGAGCTCATATTAGTTTGTTTTTTTTTATACGGTTACAAAATTTAAACGAAATCATTAAGTCGTTAAGCAAATGTTCGATAATTTACTGAAAATATCGTGAGTCTGTTATTTCCTTTTTTCTTTTCCTTTGTTAGGTGCTACAATGTAGCACCAAACTTAGTCGGCGGATGTCGAAAAAATTGACTCATTAAGTCGAATTAAATCTGAAGAAGGGCAGCGGTTTCCGTCTGTGTAAACTAGCGACATAACTGCAATATTACATCCTCCTGGTTCTGTCTATACAAAGGTGGTCTGGAAGAGATCGCTTTTAGCGATAAAACCGCGCATTGTGCATTATTTGAGGCTTAACACCTTTATGCCTCAAGTTGATGGGCGCATTGCAGGCTATGTTCTTTGTGAATGTGACCTACGTAGTAAGGCATTGTTATAGGCAAGAGATGCACTTAGCATCAGATGGGCTACTTGCTTGTTTCGTCTCCTAGTTGAATAAAAAAAACTAATATGTATTAGTTTACATTATTTTTGGTGTTCAATATTGCTAAAAACACAACTTCAGTTTTTTCCCATCGTGGCATGTTAACTTATTAACAGCGGGTAACACCGCGGGGCGCAGCTAGTATAACCATAAAAGTTTTAGCTGGATAAGAATAAGTTAGATTCACCTCTACCTTCATTAGAACTGGAAAGGAATGGAACTCGTTGCCTTCGTGTTTTTCCACACTAGCTCAACCTGTCACTTGCTCTTAGCTAGTGTTCAAACGCATATTAATACCATACTCATGTTTGGTATCGTATTGTATTGTAACTGTGATTGTGACCAACTTTCCTGCCAAGCGTGGTGATTTTGACAAACCCATGTGAAGCTTACACATATCTTCAGTACAAACAATCTTTGTTAGTTGTGTCTCGTGTTTTAGGGTATCCACGAACATTTTATGAGTAAGTGTATGAGGGTTTTCATGTGAACAGATACTTTGAACCTGGCTTGAAGCAACACAACAGTGCTGTGTACATTATGGACAAAGCGCACGTAGCAATGTACTGTCAGATTAAACAGCCAGCAGCATGAATAAATTTTAGTTAAATGTAAATAGATTTAAAGATGCGTCAATGCGAGAATACGTCATGATAAAATTTTCAAGGGATGATCTTGACTCCTTATAGAGCGGTGGGAGAATTTGTGAGATCGAGATTGTTTGAAGCATTTATGTCGCCGTGAGACGTAATAGTCTAAAAGATAAACAAACCTCTATAGCCTAGTAAAGATAATATAGCACGAATATTAATTTAATCCATCATATTTGCAAGGAACCCCATTTGCACTGCACCTAACAAAAAATTTGGTACAAAATAATATTTTGTAACTTTATTATATTTAATTTGAATTTACGTAATGTAAACAAAACCAAATTGTCTGAAAAGCCGTAAAGTCGTAAATTATTGGTGAGTTTTTTTTAAACGCCTATTTGGTCTAGTGGTTCACCAGTATCATCCTGGAGATCGAACCCCGGGCCTTTGGATCTGACACTGGTAGGCAAACCACTAGACCACAGAGTTAAATGTAATATACATGCCCCTATACATAATAACCACCCCCTGTAAGACAGACTCTCTAATCAAAATAATTTACAAACAGTCATGACTGTAGATCCTGTCACAATTATAGATCTATCCAGTGGGATAAAAAAAACCTATAGATATGTTCCATCAAAAACAGCATGGATTATTAATTAAGATTATATTTAGTAACAAAATCAAATGTTTAAGTAGATGTTTCATACAACTCCATCCAACCTAAAAATTGAAGCAACGCGTGGGCCAATGGTAGGCTCTAATAAGAATTTAGGCTAGTGAATTAATGTTGCTATTCAAAGTGGCATTGCAAATCTTGGGCATGCTTCCATGTGGTACTGTTCTGAAACAGTTGAGTTACCGTTGTAAAGGTCCTCAGGGTAGTCCGACTGCTTTCCTTGCAACTAGATAGTTTAATTATAGAAAAATAATGTAAATAATAATGTAGGTGATCCTCATAAGATCCACGCTCTCGCAGTGATCAGAGGTGTGCCTCATTTTTGGTGTCATAGGTATTTAAAATGCGATATTAAATATGGTGCGTGTGTTATTAGAGGTAGTGTGTAATTAAATATCCATGCAGCACCACATCTTCAACTGATTTTAAATATTAATTCGCAGGCCATGAAACACACTAGGTCCGGTCATAAAGCGATACACGTCGGAGTGTAAATGTAAACTTAAGTATATTGCAAGAAAAAAAACAAGACCACCCAAATTGTGGCTTTAGTTTATCACCGCTCCCGCTCTAAACAATATCCTTCTCACTCTCACGCGTTTACAATTATCTTTGTATGAGTAAGTTTTATTATTATCTAAGCCGTTTTGGGGTGGTCTTTTATTAGCTGACTTATCTAAAAAGTAGTTGACAGCGTGTTGTTGATTTTATGGGTTGACATTTTGCATTATATTCGCAAATAGGTTATATAGATAGATATACAACTCTTTATAGTTTACCATTTGCACAAGACCCAAAATACAAATAAAAGAACTTAATACAACATATAAAAAAACTAAAACACTTTTAACAATGGTCGACCTTATCGCTGAAAGAGATCTCTTCCAGGCAACCGTTGGATGGATAGACAACAACAAAGGCTTTCAAGGATAGCGGTGTACAAATGAATGCACCGTACGTTACATGTAAAACACAATACATACCTATATCAGTAAATTTGAATATTGAAATAAATTAAATAGGTTGTGATAGGTTGGGACGTTGCGGTAGGTTAGTTCACGGAAGAGGAGTGGTACTCCAGACTGGAGCATCCAAACGCGAGGATCAGTTTGAAGTGATCCGCCCTATTTTTAGTAAGTGGCTAAAAGCGATTCGCCTAAAGTGGCTAAAGAGGGAACACAGTTCGCTGACCTTCCAGTTGACACAGGTGCTTTCGGGACATGGATGTTTCGCAACTACCGCGTGCCACCACATACTCCTCCAGCCTGGATTCAGCTCAGCACACGCTAGCAGAAACCCCGCATGGGATGCCCCCCGCAAGAACTGCGAACATTGATTGGGGGAAGGGATTTGTCTCTCATCGCGGTAGCTATACTACCATGTTTTCCGGTGAGAAATCATGGCATGGGTTTGTTACCATTTGCGAATCAGTTCCATGGCAAAAGGAAGCCACGGAAAGGAAGAGAGAAAAATCTTCTGATAACCCGCAGAAACTTTCACCAGATGCAGCCCCATGACCAAGGCTAAGACGGTGGCACTAAGGGGGTGTCCACCGTCCACGACTACTAGCCTTGAGAAGCGCGCGTTGAGGTTCCGTTCCTCTCTAATTTAATGGATTTAAGGGGTGCTCAATGACTTTATATGAGAGAGCTCACACGAGCCATCGAAATCGAGGCCATGGATGAATGCTTAAGTGTACCCACAGCTCTGTTAGCATTCTCTCAGATACTCCTTGTGATTTTAGCCAGCAATCCTGGCATATCCCGGTCCCCTCACACTGGGAAACCCAAACACAGAACAAACATCTATATTCTTCACAGTCCCGGGTAGTAATCAAACCCACAACCTACAGCGAAGATCAGAGCAGAGGCAGAGCTACTACCAACTGTGAGGCTCGTATAAATGGGCTGCTGATGTGTGTGTGGAGTCCATCTCGTGGTCTAGTGGTACGTCCATAGGTGTCAGATCCAGAGGTAATGAGTTAAATCCCTAATGGAGTACAATGTTGGTTTGGTTAGTGGTAGGACTTTTCTAAAGTCCACCTGGATTTCTACCACCATCATACCTAAGTCTGTTGCCATAACAACAGTTCTAAATGCTTGTGTTCCGGCATTTAGAGGTAAGATAGCCAGTTCCTCAGACTGTTAAGTATTCCATTTGAAGTGCGCCTCAACTTGATGAAACCAGATTAGAGATCAAGAGCTTACCTATCGTAAAATATATTTAAAATATGGCGATTAAGTGTTTACCTAACTTAACGCCGGGGTGTTACCTTCTAACGAACAGAACACCTCCATTTCCTCCTGAGGATGTCGTAAAACGTGACTAAGGGAATGAAATACACGAGGGGCAGCAACATCCGCCTAGGTATCACTATACTGCGTATTAATACTGCGATCACCAATCTGAGTGCTAAGCGTGGAGGTGGTAGAACTTTATTTAAGTCCATCTGGCTGGTTACCGTCATCTTACCAAACTCTGTCGCGATAAAAACAATTTTAAAACTAGTGGTTCTGTTAGAACAGTAGTCTTCGCGAGCCCTTATAAACATGCAATAAAAGATACTTTCCTCTTTCACTTTTCCTATCAAAGCGAGTAGGGGTATACATTTTAGTGATTACTCGTGTTCCAATCGAATCTGGTGTCTAGGGATTTGTCTTGCAAAGGAGGAGACAATTTCGTAGTCTGATTAGTAATCGGAGGTATAAATATTCCGAAAAAAAAACTATCTCCTAAATCCTTCAGTAAACTTTCCCCTTTTCCCCCTCCACTCACCATTTTTGTGCTTTTTTTCACAACATCCTATGTATAATTAAATCCTTAGTGTGTCTTTCAAATTAATTTGAAATCCGTTGATAAATAACATTACAGCAAACTTCCCCCCTTTTCCCCCCCAATTTCCTCCAAAAACCCTTCGAAACTGAGACACTTCTCTCGCTTCGCTCGCTCAGTCAATTATTGTGTTCCTGTATTTAGAGGTAAGATAGCCAGTTCCTCAGTTTTTTGAGGATTCCTGGTGAAGTGCGCCTTCACCTTCGGCCTTATCTTAATTTGTAACCAGGTGAGATGAATGCCAAGCGCTTCCCCGTCATACAATAAAAAAATTAAAAAACAGTACTTACCTAAATGTATATATTTCACCTCTACTACACCTCCGTAGTCAAGTGGTAGATGTTAACTATTCTGGTAGCAGGATTTTTCTTTATAAATACCAAAGTACTAGGTTCAAATCCCAGGTGGGGAATATCTTTGAGATGTTTGTTTCCAGTTGGTCCCACGAGCTATCGCTGGAAGTACCTACTCGACAAGGAGCTATGTCAGACGCTTATGTTTGTTGTACATTTTGACATCAGGGTTTGTGCACAGCCCACACGAAATAAAAGAAAGACCTATTTGAAGACCTTGGGTTCGTTAGGAGCCGGTGCCCTCGGTGTTTTAAAAATCTATCGGCGATTTTTATTGCAGCGACACTTTGACCTTTGTCTTTCTTTTATTTAGTTCAGTGAATTAGGATAGCCATTCAGCGTGGCAAAAATTCCATTCATTCATCGATAAATTATCATTCATTTAATTCACGATTTCCACCCTTTAGTATTTGTTTGAAATTTAATTCAATTGAATATGGAAAACGCATTCAGGTTAGAACCCTCGCGCGTCGTAAACCCTTGGTATAGTGCTCATATAAGATTGATTTATTTATAGTTTGTGGTTTAAAAGCTAAGTAACGATGATTATTAATATTAGTAAAACAAACAATTTTTAAGAAATATATGTATTTTTTTAAGAAATATAGCGAATTATATATACACATATATATATATATATATAATTCGTTTACCATAAATAATATATCTACATAGTTTCGTATTCCAAATCCTTTCCAATAAAAAGTTACAGACAAAAGTTTTTACCACTTTTCGCCCCTTCAGAGGAGTGAATGGGAAACAAAAATTTAACATGAATCCTAGCCGAGGATATCACTAAAATTACGCAAAGTATCATGCAAATCAATCAAGTAAACAATTTGTTGATTTGATAATATTTTAAAATTCACGATATCTGAATGGAGATATTTGAATGGAATATCCGATTTGAATAATTCAAAAGTAATTTACAGGTACTGAAACAGCCTTGAATACGAATAGCTTTATTTAGACAAGGAATAATACCAATATATAAATGTCAATAACGTGGTGTAGTTTCTACTGGCGTTTGTATTTACTTTTTCAACATTATAAATAAGTAAGATAATAATTATATCAAGTATAAATGAGTAACAGTTAATAAAACATAGGCAACGCAAGTAATTTAAGGAATTTTATCGGCAATTTTCCTTCACCTAGGGTTATTATTTTTATTAATATCAGAGTTCTTGTAAGAATCCTTAATAACACCTGACAAAAAATGTAGCCTTTATTTATTACTTAGTGGTCCTAAAGCATTGTAGTTGTGAAAGAATTTAAAATGTCGGTCCAGTGGTTTCTGAGTCTATTCAATACAAACAAAATACATAAACAAATATATTTTCTTTTTGTAATATTAATTGTAGATGTATAATATTTTAGTGTGTTTCATTATTCGTTTGTTTCATTTTATAATTATCTAGTAAAGCACTTCGTTTATTTGATCCCATGGAATATATTTAAGTCCTTTTGCACTAAAATAAAAACCACTCAAAAGTGCTACTGATGGGACTTTTTCTAAGGTACATGCTCAATTTTTGATTGCTTGGAATATGCATCATGCATACGCATCACTCAATTGTCATTCAATTTCATGTGTATTTTATCAATTTTGACTATAAAAATACCTAGAACATATATTACACTAGTAGTTCGCCCCGAACTGAGATCTCGTGATGTCTGGTTTGTGACGGAAATTATTTCTTTTTAGAACGTAATTAACAAACGATAACAAGGTGCTTTCATTACACCTTTCTTAAGCACTTTTTTCATTCTCCTGAGTCACAGATAATAAAATCCTGAGTGTTCGAGGCTCTCTCTTGTACGTAATGTCATATCCTTACTAACATGAAACAAAGGTTGATAGCGTTTTGAAAAGTGCTCTCAAAACGGTTTCCTCAGTAGACGTGGTTTAAAATATACCCGTTCAGCCCAAATATGTCATAAAGTTAACCAAGGGGCTTCACCAAAAGGCAGCAGCTTTTTTTCTGTGAGTAAACAAAATTTTAATCGTGAGTACCAATGTCTGTCAAGCGTGGTGATTACGAACCTCCAAACCTTACCGTTTTAGAGGAAGTTCTTTCCACATTGTGTAAGACAATAATGAGCTGTTGATATGCGCAGTCAAACACTAGCCTTCTCTCATCTTGCAAGACCATCCTTTGCCCCTTCATCTTAAAAACCACCCGAAATAAGTGTAAATATAAGCTAATTTTGAAATCTGCAGTCCAAACCCCCGTATCCTACGATATTTCGCATTTTAAACATTTTCAAGGCTTTGATTTTATGCAAGGTAAGTAACCCTTTTGCAACCCATATTACAGGGGTGGTTTCAGTAGATATATAAAAGGCAGTAATAAAGACAACCTCCTTTAGCAGTATATCATACAAGACATACCAAGCGTTGCACGCCTTTGTTTAAAAAAACACCTCTATTAAACATCAAATATATATTTTATGAATGTGCGACTGAATTTCTTTCAAATAAAGTATACGAGTATATAGTATAAATTACCCCTACCAGCCAAAATCCTTCATGTTTCACTTAACACCCCTATTTCTCAAAGACTACCCACCCTAGTATCAAAAATCCCCCGTGACAATCAATTTCTATTTACGTTATCTCCTTACATTTTTAATTTCATCAAAATCTGATAAACCTTTCGACAGTTATGCCGTCACAAACATTGCCACGTACATACATATAGTGCCGGATTTCCCGCTTTGCTCACTCGATCAATTATGGCTTACCAGTAGTCAGGTAAAACTGTTTCACATTTTGAGCTATAATGCGGACCTATTTCACCTCATTCAAATAGGATACAGTGGTGATTTTCAACTCAAGGTAAAGTCGAGGCCATTCTTCTAGTAGTCTACTCGTAAATTTCAACGAACCTAGCGTGCTAGTGAGCATCGGTATGAGGTATGGCTGCGGTCTGGGTAATAGCGAGCCAGACACGATAGCACGCTGAAACACCGACGACCTATTTAAAACCACTATTAGTATAGTTTAACACGTTTACTGCGGACCCATATCCGAGTTGAACACCTCTCCCGCACTGAACAAGCCTCTACACCTCACACCTCAGCCTATGAATAAAACATTCAATTTGAAACTAGCTATTGTCCGCAGGCAATCGTAGGTAGTAGACTTATACTTCTGGTGAAGTGGTCACTATTGCTCTTTAACCAGACAGTTTTTTATAAATGAATATAACATGTAATTATTTTCATACATCGCCATCTAGCCCCAAACTATGCAAATCTTGAAATATGGGAAGTAGAATACGGATAGAAGACATATATTTTCAACATCAAACAACACAATCTCAATCAGGAAAAAAACGCAATATATTCATCACACAAATTAATGTCCTGGGTGTGAATCAAAGCCACAACATACAGCGCAGAAAGCAAAAATACACTTATTACTGAGATGTGAGGCTTGTCATTTGATACCGACGAGTGAATGTAGCTCTCAAATAAAATACTCCATTAATCTAGGCAAACATAATGGCAGCTCGAGACCAACGATGGTCAATGTCGATAACATTAACACCACGCGGACATTCTTGCCGGTCCAAGTTTTTACAGGTGCAATAATGAATGACAGTTGCAAGTCGGTGGCGGTAGAATTGTATCTGTAGGTGTCCATGCAACTGGACACTCAGAGAGAGAGAGACAGAGATATATTAGATGTTTACGATGTCTGAAACAATCCATGTAATAATTTTTAATTCTCCTTACCGTTCCAATTGTATCATGAACGTGCAATTTCGCTATAAGAAAAAAGCTTTAATTTGCTAGCTAGCATAATAAATCAAAGCTGAGGCGACGCATGAAGTGTCTGTCTACCGAAGCAGTCTCCAGGCAACAATTAAGTGCATCATCAGTGCAGTTCGCGCCACGCAATGTCGCGTTTCTATCGCGAGTAGGGTGACCATTTCTTGGAACATTATATACTTGATGACAGTGAGGCTTATAAATTGAATAATTTATTTCAGTCATATACAATGTTTACACGCAAAATGAATCTATATATGACTATCTGACTACTGACTAAAATAGGGAATGCAAACATAGGTGGCTCTTATTTATAAGCTCGTTGACTACTGCTCCTCTCAGATGCAAAATAATTCACGTTACAATCACCGCAGCATTAAATGATGTACGGATTGATTGTTATTGAAAACAAACTTCTCCTCGCCGTTTTAAAATAACATATTTAAATGAATACATAATATATAAATACGGGACATAATTATTTTTACACAGCGCCATCTAGCCCCGAATCAAGCCGAGCTTGTAATATGGTAACTTGATTACAGATAAAATACTCACATTAAATTAATACTTCATTACATTCTTTTTTATTTGGAAGCACAGACCAAACATTGATATTCATCACACAACCTATAGCGCAGAAGGCAGAGCTATTAACTGAGTTGTAAGGCCCTTAAATGGTTATATCTATGCATAATTTCATTCACTAGTTAAAGCATCTATACAAAGTAACTTATACATTAATAGGAGGTTGGATGTAAACATCACATACGTCGCCTTCACTATTAGATACTCCAGTCCAGGGTTCGCCAGCAAACTCACTGAAGTTGTACAGAATGTATTGTAAGATGTGAAACCTCGTGTGGTTTTAGGCAGTAAGCCTGGCATATCCCGGTCCCCTCAGACCGGGAGACCCAAACACAGAACAATCATCTTATTCCTTGTACAGATTATTGTCCCGGGTAGCCTACAGCGCAGATGGCAGAGCTACTACCAACTGGCCTGTATAAATGGGCTGCTGATGTGTGTATGGAGTCCACCTCTGTGGTCTAGTGGTTCGCCTACCGGTGTCAGATCCAGAGATCCCGGGTTCGATCCCCATGGGGAGTACAATATTGTGCTTGGTTTGGTTGGTGGTAGGACTTTGTTGAAGTCCACCTAGCTACCACCATCTTACCTAATTCTGTCGACATTTTTATATTGTTGTGTTCCGGCATTCAGAGGTAAGATAGCCAGTGCCTCAGTTTGTTGAGGATTCCAGGTGAAGTGCGCTCTCATCTTCGGCCTTATCATAACTTGAAAATCTGATGACATGAAGGCCAACCCCCTCGCCGTCAATAAAAAACTGTAAGTGGAGCACGCTTAGCTAGAAGTTCTGTTACACTTGAAGACCACTGTTCACTGGTTATTGGTTAAAAGCCAAGTAAACCTGGTTTTTTACCTGATTAAAATAACTCACTTCTCTTCTTTTTTGAGATGTAAATGTTATTATATAGTATATAATGTAATAAGCTATTTTTCACTCAAAATATACCGAAGTTAATCTTTAGTATACAGAAGTAGGTTTAACATGGTCACCCCGTGACACATGGTAAACTTTTGGTACACTAATTTAATGGCACAAAAAAGCGCAAAAGGTCTTTATAAACGTTAGGATACCAATTAACCAACCAGTGCAGCGGTCAATATCAAAACGAACGGATTATACATATACATTTTTTATTTGATTCAGTTCTTGTGAGGCTTAGCGGTAACCTTTAAAATTAGATGATGCCTAGATTTTTTACGTTGCATAAAATTTTTAAAACTTAAGATGGTTTATTCACATGTATAGTCAAAATAGCATGGACCAAAGGCCACAGCATAAATAGAGGTAACAACAAAGATTACTTTTTGTCAAAATATAGGTCCAGGTCATATACATCAAGCTATAAATAAGTCTATCGTCGGCGGATATAACTTATTGTTCGACGGCTTCCCCGTCGAACAATAAGTTATATCCGCCGACGATGGCTTTCATCCCACCTGATTACAAGTTAAGAGAAGGCCGAAGGTGGAAGCGCACTTCACCCAGAATCCCCAACAAACTAAGGAACTGGCGACCTCTAAATGCCGTAACACAAGAAGACAAGATGACAGAATTAGGTAAGATGGTGATAGCTAGCCAAAGACTTACACCAACCAAACCAAGCACAATATTGTACTGGGGACCGAGCCCGGGACCTATGGATTTGAAATCGGTGGGTTGAACCACTAAACCAAAGAGGCGGTTAAAGTAAGACAGAAATAATTAGACGTGGAGATTGATTTTCACGGGACAATGTGAATTACACCACCATTACGTTAAGACAGGTGCCGCAGACAGGGTTGATGGTGCGGATGTGTTCAAGTGGAGACTTACTCATCATAGCAAACAAAACTTCAACAGCCCTTTAGTGTCCTTTGTTGGACAGAGCCTCTTCCAAAGCTAGAGGTTTTGGCACAGTCACCACGCTTGGCATGCGGATTGTTTTCACAGAAAAGGTAGCAGCAGAAAGCAGCAGCTTCTGCTTCTGCTGCTGTTCTTCTGGTGAGATCCCTTAGTCAGATTTTACGATATCCATGGATTAAGTTGGAGGTGTCGATTCTTAAGTCACGACCGCCGCGGCAAAAACACACCCTCCAAATTTGATGGTTCAAGTATATCAGCAGTTTAAACTGTGCGTTGATATATCAGTCAGTCAGACAGTCTGTCAGTGAATCAGTCAGAGCTTTGAATTTTATTCATACAGATGTCGTAAGTCCAGAGGGTAGACCCACTAGATTTCTGTCTGGACTGCCTTCCTGGTGTCACTCGCCATATTCCCGTTACATTAGTATCCTCATCCTCCCGAATCTATATACCTGTGTCTCAGCCATCTAGTAACAAAACGCACAAACAAATGCATAATTATTCATCAACAAACTATGGTCAGTCACTACAACGTATCTCAAGAATAAATAAGTAAAAATATTACAGAATATTCATTTCACACAGCGCTATCTAGCCCGAAACTAAGCAAAGCTTGTAATATGGGAACTAGATAACGGATAGAATACCTACAGCTATGAGGCTTGTTAAGAATCTCGCCAGAATAGCGCTACGATACCCTCAAACCCATATCAAATATATGAGGCTGTCATAAACATTATGTTTCAAATATTTTATACTAGTACATGATATAAAAAAAAGGATGAAGTCGAAGAGTCAACGACATTCTTGGAATGCGTCGTCGCACCGCCCAAATATTAGCCAAATAATAGGTACCTAGTAGCCAGTCCAAGAATTTGCAAAATATATTAGGCACTACTTACGACGGATCCAAACCACCGCGGTACTAAGACTGGGCCTCAGGGTCCGATGTAAATGAGACAAAATAGAATGACGGGTATGCCGTCTCCTACCATTGACCCCTAACTTTATTTAGGAAGACTAAATGGAACATCTGCTAGTGCAAGGAAGTATGGAAGGCAACTGATCTCGTGGCTGTTCATTGACAAGACAGTCAGACGTGATCCCTGATGACAATATAATCAATCACACACTCTATCATCAATGTGTGAATGATTTGAATAGCTATGTTCCATTTGTCTTTGTTGGTACTCATATATATATATATATATTTTATTGTACGACGGGGAAGCGCTTGGCCTTCATCTCACGTGGTAACAAGTTGAGATAATTCCGAAGGTGGAGCCGCACTTCACCCGGAATCCTCAACAAACTGAGGAACTGGCTATCTGACCTGTAAATGCCGGAATATTATTTTTTTAAGAATTGTTACTATGGCGACAGAATTAGGTAAGATGGTGGTAGCTAGAGGTAGCCAGGCGGACTTAAACAAAATCCTACCACCAACCAAACCAAGCACAATCCTGCTCCCCTGGGGATCGAACCCGGGACCTCTGGATCTGAAATCGGTGGGTTGAACCACAAGACCACAGAGGCGGTTAAAAAAATATTATTTTGATTTAGCATTTTAATTTTAGTTGAGCTAGATCTTGGTACAAGTTGCGGTGTGGTACCAGACTGTTACCCCTTTGTTTACAATTGTTTATCGTTGGATAGTAGGCCATCCAACTTGGATGTCCTACTTCAATAAATTCACGCACAAAACTGCCGACATAACTCTACGCATTACCCTACTTTCTTGCTATGTCACTCCACTCCACGCATGACGCTGCTTTAAAACACCGCATGAGCTATCGCTCTGCAAATAATGTAACTGAAAAATACCAGCTTACGTCGGCTTTATTTGCCTTTATCAAGATCAGGATCCATGTCCTTGCCGTCGAACGTTGCGGTAGATCAGTCACATTAACATGCAAAAAAGCGACCAAAATGAAGCATGTGGCAAGACAAGACAGATCATTAGCATAAATGCCCCGCGGTCGATCATATCTTTATTAGATAGCCTATTCATAGAATCCGCGCAATGGTTAAAATTCGACTGAAAATAAAAAATCATGAAATTTTTGCTTTCTGCACTTCTCCGTATGAACTTTAACTGTGCCAAATATTCTCAAAAAGAGTTGATAACTAGCGTTTTAATAAACAGGGAATATATTTATGTACTTACTGCTTGAATATAGTAGATAGAAGTAAGTAAGTATGTACTATTAAACTAACTATGTACAAAGGAAGCAGTCCGTTTACCTATGGACTGTTACAAACGGCCTATATATTATTTTTAATCTTTGTAAATAATAAACTAACTGGTAAGTATGTATAGAATATAGAACGCAGTGCGACTTGAAATTGCGCCAGTAATATATTAAGCTCGTAAAGTATTATGTGAATCACGCAAACCATTATCAATTTTATAGGCAGATTGTATCGAATCCAGTATTTAATTGACCATATTCCGAGAAACTCGAAGATTTATTTCCACAGTAAATAATATACGTACCTACAGCATTTATATATGTTATGTGCAAAGAACCAACAAAGAAGCCGGCCTCGCACCGTTGACCTATGAGTAACTCTGATTTTTTGCACCAAAAAGTAAGAGGGTCAATACCCGTCTGCTAACATTGAGACAAATATTTATATATTATTGTCGTGGTCAAATAAACTAATTGGTTTTATTGTAAAACTGCGCATTAAGAAACACCAGAACTTTTAAATGCAATCATTGACTCTGCTGCCATGTCTGTACTACACCTACAGATCCGGGTATACGTAAAGACGTTAAGTGCCATTATGCCCTGCCATACAAACAAAGAACTACTGGCAAATGTCATACTCATAAATCATGTAGGTAGAAACGAATATACTTCGTGATAAGAGATTGGAGAAAGAAGTTGCTCCAAGTCTTAATCAGGAGTGATGTGATAACCCCACCTAGTGGGGTTTGGGATGTCATGATTGTTATCATATTCTAGCCCTATTCTTTTGACCTAGGTCATGGGCCTCTCATCCAAATCAAAAAGGAATGCATGGTTTTCATGGTTGGTTTAGGTACCTGGTAATAATTGGGTAATAGATATTTTTGGATCAGATTCTCTTTTGTATTTTAAAATGGTCAGAATTAAGTAATACTTTTATTTTACAATTTAAATCTATTCAAAATAAAAATAAAAATTAATTCAAAATATAACTTAAGTACCTACATACTTATATAGATAGGTATTTGTATCAAGACATTTTAAAAAAATCAAGGTATTTTTTTTGTACTTTTGTTTATATTTAACAGACTAAAACTACTAAACCTATATACTAGATATATTCATATATAGAAACAAAAGCTATATATTTTATGAGTTTTTACTTTATTGAGGCGACACGTGACCCAAGGGCTGGCTCTTATTTAGGCCAGCGAATTAGCATAGCTATTCAGCGTGGCAATGTAGCCAGTGCCTTGGGCACACTTCCGTCTGGTACTGGTCTGTAACAGTTGAGTTACCTATAGGCCGTTTGTAACGTTCCTTAAGTAATCTGACTGATTCCTTTGTACATAGCTAGTTTAATTGTACATTTTATTGAATTAATAAGTTATCTTGAAATATAGTTTTTACTAGGGATTCTGACAAAAACTTTAACAATGTAACCGAAGGTGAAGGAAAGTAACCGATAAAATTACCTTTGTCGCGTGCGCTGCAAAAGCTATTGATTATAGAACAAAGTAATGTTTCTACAGTTTAAGAGAACATAATTGTTAAGAAAAATAGAACCTACAAAAAAATTGGTGCAACGCGTTATTTTTCAAAAGTTATTCAAAAAGCCGGTAGAAACTACAACCACGTCAATGGTTCCTTGGTATTAACCCAAATAAAATATTTCGTATTCAAGATTGTTTTAGTACCTAAAGATTACTTTTCAAATTATCTGAATCGATCATTGCACTAAAAAGATATCGTCTAAATATATAAAAATAATGAATAAAAAAATTACTCGATGGATTTGAACGAAACTTAGCATAATTATCCATCATCAAATCCTTGCATCTGGTCCGTTGGAGAGTTGCATTTTTTTCTAATAAATATTGACGGATTGACTTTAAAGTTGCTATAAATACTGAGAAAAGTAAATTATATAATATTTGCTAGACGAGTTTATGACAACCCAACCTATAAAATAAACCAAAGTAATATGAGCTCTGTACAAAAATATTACGTCACGCGAGGGGTTAGGTGGACTGGAGCTCTGTGCGAACGGGGGTCACGTATAGAGGCGGCTCACGGGCTAGGCTTGTTTTTTTATAAACATAGAATCAGTTTAGACTACGACACTTGCCTGGGCGGAGGATAAGGTCTAAAATGGAGTGAGCCTTTCCAAAAATGCTTGCTTATACGGCCTGAAATGATATAGCGATGAACTTAGAACGTTGTAACAAGTGTTACACTTGCGCTGTAACTGTATGGGGTTAGTTGTTTATATAAGGCTAATCTGTAAGCGATCAGGTTATGGTGAGCTCAAAAATATTTTTTTTCAAAGTGAATTAATAGACAATAATAATGAATGACCCGATAGTTCGAAGCCAAAAAGCAAGGTGTTTCTGGGTGCAAAAAAAAACAACACTAATATTATTATCAGGCCGTGCAATATCAACACGTATTTTTTGACGGTTAAAATATTTTTTTATTGATATCAAAAAAAATAACAATTTCGTATTAACAGTTGTTTAGTTCATTTTCCCGATTAGTCTTTAAATCACAGTCACTCTAGTCTTAGAATGAGTTTCGTGTGAATTTTGTGTCAACGCACTTTGTGGCTGAACGCAATGCCGGATCGGAAATATGCAAATACCCCACACGTCGCTTATGTAGATTTCGAATAAATAAGCAAAATAAATCGCAATAAACGATGCTAAATCAAATTATTATTAAATTTATTGCAAATTTTATGTTAGTAAGACTGCTGCAAAAAGCTCGTATACCTTTTTACCAGTCAAAAGGTATCTACACAAAAGGTTACCGTATACGCTTGGCATGCGAATTGGTGACTGACGCGATAAAAAACCATTCTGTTGAGGTTCCTAAGTAAAATACACGGCAAAGATGCTTCTTACCCAATAATTGAACTTAATTTAAGTAATGTAATTAAATTGTAACTACTATGATCAAAATTTCCAGGAAACTCCATTAGTTGACAGACGTTGGACTGAATTTCGATATCAATATTACCGGTTTTCGTTGCATGCATCAAATAATAATATTTTTCACAGCCCATTAATATCCACGGCTGGACAGAGCCTCCTTCAAACGTAGAAGGTCAAATACCTACAAATTGATCACACACTAATGCAACTAATCTTTAGTTGTCTGATGTCAGATGACCATGGCTAGTCTAGACTAGTGCTAGTCAAAAAACGAATCGAAAGTGAAACGCGCATGGCTATTAGAGCTAGCCTTGTACCCACCCGTTGCACAGTTATATTCCTGTCGGTTTCTATCTGGCGGTCGGAAGCGGGGGTGACGTCAGCCTGGACTCACTCGACGAGTTTTTGTATACGCCGCGATTTAGTGTTTATTCTTTATGCATCGCTCGCGAGTCCTAAGGTCGTCTGATATTCAAGGACAGCGCTTTAATTGCCTGGACTGTAGGTAGAGTAGCTTAAGGCAATTTTTATGTTGGCTACTCCAGTTTTTTACCAACTACAGTCGCTTCGATTAGAAAATGTGTATGAAAACTTATTCTCAGCGCCTCTAGCGTATCGAAAGACAGAAGAAAGAAATACATTGACTTGACAAACAACAATGCAGAGCATTTCATAGAATACTTACATAATACGTAGGTCACAACTACAATCACTAGTAGTTAACAAACAAAATAAATACATGTGTGACTGCGGACACACTAGATTGTTACATTGATTGGTGTGAATACTCGTGGTCACACTGCCTTGTAAACGATCACACTTGACTATTTAATTTCTGTGATGTCTAAGTACCTGTACTCTGCTCGAAGTTTTTATATATTTTTTTTTATAGTACGACGGGGAAGCGTTTGGCTTTCATCTCACCTGGTAACAAGTTAAGATAAGGCCGAAGGTGGAGGCGCACTTCACCCGGAATCTTCATCTAACTGAGGAACTGGCTACCTTACCTCTAAATGCCGGTACACAACAATTTAAGAATTGTTATTATGGCGACAAAATTTGGTAAGATGGTGGTAGCTAGCCAGGCGGACTTAAACAAAGTCCTACCACCAACCAAACCGAGCACACTATTGTATTCCCCCTGGGGATAGAACCCGGGACCTCTGTATCTTAAATCGGTGGGTTGAACCACTAGAGCATCTGTGCTCTAGTGGTTCAACCCACCGATTTCAGACCGCCTCTGGGCGGTTAATATAATTATGTAAAATTAAAGTTTCTGCTCTGTGCTCAGATTGTCAAATATGGGTCTTGCCTCACCTTAATACTATCCCTTGCAGGATAGCACTGATTCAAGCAGAGCCTTACGAAGGATGACGTCAGTTTGGGGATAAAAACTTATATATACATATATATACATATATACACATATATACATAAAAATGTCTGCCTCTGTGATCTTGTAGTTCGCCAACCTGAATTATGATATCTAATTACTTAAGTTTGCTGCCATTACCATTTATATGTAAGATAGCCAAATCCTCAGCTTGTGGATGATTCCGGATGAAGTGCGCTTCTACCTTCGGCCTTGTCATAACTTGAAAACCTGGGGAGAGGAAAGCCAAGCGATTCCTCGTCATTTAAATAAATCTATACACACAAATGTTTCGGGAATAAGTTTAAGTCAAAAAAATAAAAAATTACTGTGATCCCGTGGTTGGCGTGCCTATCAAACCTACCGAGTGCCTCAGTTCAGTCCTGATTTAAAACATTATTTACAGTCACGGCGTAGGAATCGACCACTTCAACTCCCTCTGGTTTCCCAAAGGAAATTCTTTGCATGTATATTAATTAGTTTTTTTCAATAAAAGCGCTCTCTGCAAACTTTGACTATTTCAATTCAATTTTGCTTTTATTTATATATAGAATTAATGTGAACAATTGAGAGCACTAATATTGACATAGCTGAAATCTCAGAGTGGAGTAAGACTTATTGCTCGAAGTATGCCCTTCGAAAATTAAGGCTACGGTCGTGGGGAGTTCCAGGATAATCTCTATAGTTGAGTGGACCTACCTCAAGTCCTTTTTGATGGCACAGCAATCAGAGCAGCAGCAGAGTTCAGAAAAGTCGTTGAGAATTTAGGTATAGTTATTGATCTATCATGGGCACCTCAACTAGCTGAAGTTAGCCGAAAGCCTTTTACTGCTGTTGCTTCCGTGCGATATTCAGGTGATATGATATTTATCGAATTTGATAAAATATATCTACTACCCTTACTAACTAAGTCCTACCATCAACCGAACCAAGCACAGTATTGTACTTCTCTGGGGACCTCTGGATCTGACATCGGTATGCGTACCACCAGACCACAGAGGCAGTTAAATTAAATTAAATGTAATAGGACAATAGCCTAGGTTTCACAAACTAAAAGCGTTAAAGGAGGAAACTCAACATTGAGGTGTTAATACAAGAGCAAGCGGCGTGCGCGGCCGAAACCGACTCAATTTAGGTCAAGGACCGTTTCTCCTTGCAGCCTCCTTCAAGCCACGGCCACTCACCAGCGCATACCCTTGGTGTTTTTTTATTCAGTATCAAATCATTTTTATTTACGTAGGTACCACTTGACCAGCCAAGCGGGGTTATCTGGTTATCAATCGAAGGACAAAATTTAAATAACTTTTTGAACTAAGGAAGAGCTATGGTTAACACTGGAGTATGAAACGCGGTTGTGACGAGAAAATGGGGCTTACCTTAAAACTTATCTGTATGGAACAGTATATCCTATTATCGATCGAGTGAGCGAAGCGATCGAGATATCCGAGTCTCCCGACTTAGGCAATGTGTCACTGCATGTATGTATGTAGGTATGTGTCAATGTTTGTGACGGCATAACTCTCGAACGGTTTATTTGATATAGATGAAATTTAAAAACTAGGGAAATAACGTATGTACCTATACATTTACTGTCGCGGGGGATTTTTGATAAGTGTAGTAGTTTTTGAGATATTGGTGGGAAAAAATACAATTTTTCACCCAAGTCTTTAGAATTGCTGATCAGATCAATCAAATTTTAAATCAAGTGCACATTCAGAAAATATATATTTTACTTTATAATAGTGGTGGATAAAACGTTTGGTATGTCTTGTAGGATAGACTGTTAAAGGTTGACTACACAAAACACTTTTTTATTTGCAGAAACTGCAAAAGGGGTCAATAAGATTGGAGTCTTGAAAATATGTTAAAACGTGAAATATCATATGAAATGGGGGTTGAGACTGCAAATATTTGCCTCTGTGGTCTAGTAGTGTAACCCACTAATTTCAAATCCAGAGGTCATCTTACCAAATTCTGTCGCCATAACAACAGTTCTAAAAATGGTTGTCCGGCATTGAGAGGTTAGATAGCCAGTTTCTCATCTAGTTGAGGGTTCTGGGTGAAGTGCACATCCTTTGGCTTTATCGTAAAATGAAATCAGGTGAGATGAAAGCCAAGAGCTTCCCCAGCGTACAATAAAAAAAAGGTTTATTTTTGCCCTTAATAGTGGTGGTTTTAAGATGATGGGTCAAAGGATCATCAGGTCTTGTAAGATTAAAGAGTGTAGGTATTCGGAATCTCATTAATACTGGCCTATTTTTTTTTTATTTACTCAATAGGGTTTCCAAACCAAGGGTGTCGAAAATATTATTACGTTTGGGATGTCATGACCGCGCATTTCCCACACATCATTATGGTCCACCATAACATGGAAATAACTTCTTCCAAAACCCAAACTCCAAATTGTAAGGTTTGGCCATAATCACCACGCTTGGCAGACAGGTTGGTGCTCACAGTTAAAAAGTGTTATCTAGAAAAAAGCAGCTGCCTTTTTGGTGGGGCCCTTAGGTCGAATTTCAAATAGGAAATTCAAACGGCTGTACGGATTAATATGAAATTGAGTACAAATATATTTGGTCCTCTAGTTCGTTTCTATAGGATGTAAATGACTTTTTGTTGCTCCTTTATGCAAAAAAGAATAGAGTTGAACCTTTTCACAGATATTGTTCTGGAGTGCCACGTAAGTGCATCCACGGACCGAGCCTATTACATGCGATAATGTGTCGTTCGTTTTACTGTATGTATGATACGCATGTTCCATAACCCCTATTGGTTCATCCCTACTGGTGGGTAGGTAAGAATATTTTCACAAAAAGAGAATTTAGGTATTCTACCTGTAATCTTACCGTAAACTTACCATTTCTGGGTGGACCAGTCTGATGGTTCGACCACTGGTTTTAGACCCAGAGTTCAATTGCCACAATATTGTTATTGGTGTGATTGTCTTCCCCTGACTAGCTACCACCATCTTTTTTACCAGCGATTCTTTATTGTTATGTTCCGAAATTTAAATTGTTAAATAGCCAAATCCCCATTATTTTGAGGATTCCGGGTGAAGTGCACCTCCACCTTCGGCCTCATCATAAAGTAAAAGCAGATGACATGAAAACCAAGCGCTACCTCGACCTTTATGCAATTTTCTCATTTATATGACTTGAAACAAGAAAGTAAGTACCTACATATATAAAAAAATATGGACGTGTAAATATATTTTTTCTTTTTTGTTATATACATTATGTATCTATGTTTTTTTTCTGTATATAAAAATAATTGATTACTCAATTCGTAATCCTGATAATCTATGCACAGGATTATCATCAGCTAGGCTATGGTTGCCAGCATTGAAAATAACACCTTGGCCCTCCCATGGTTGTTGTCAGAGGCGAATTGATAAAGGATAACTCCGGTAAATGGCAGTTACCCATTTTATTACTCGACACCTACACTGCGATAACCAAAATGCATACCAAGCAAGTTGGTTATGGCAAATCACATTTGTGTATTAATTGGCTAAATATTTGCAGTGGACAGTTGCAAGCTGTGATGGTGATGATGATGAGATTTGATTGCTGACTTGACTCCGTTCCCTGGGGTAGACCACTAGGAGGTAGCCCACACCCTGCATGCAGTGCCTGCAACAAATAACAACAATTTGATGTTGCCGAAATGATGATGATAATCTAAGTTATAATTGCTGAGCATAATGACATCAAATGACAACGACCTCTCGCGTTTCAAGTGCGATCGGTCGTTAGCATCGAGTGATGCCATTCCAGTCTTTAATTGAAATATCTGATACGTTTCGGAAACGAGATAAACAAGATCTAGGTAGTACCTATTTACGATCTGTGATCTTAACACGTTGACAGTACAACGGATGATTGCAACTATCACACTGTTATGGGCCCTGAGTGGAAGACTTTTTTTTTTCATATTTTTATTTAGGTGTCTTTGCGCCGTCTCAATTCATAGTGAGTGAGGAGAATCATTATTCAAATTAAAAATTAAATTAAAATAAAACAGTGAAATTAAAAATAACATAACAATAACATATAGCAAAAAAATTCGAATATCAAGTTCTAGATTTGACAACTTTCTAATCTAGGATTTGATATTCAAAAATTTTCGAATATTCGAACGCATACCACTTAGAAAACTTCTGTTGCTCTTTTATTGAATTGTATTATTATTTTGTCCGCGTATGATTCGGCGTAGGTCTCCCCTAAATCTTTATATACGTCTCTTTCCGTTTCCTTCCTCATCCAGTCTGATTCGCTTTGTTTCAAGTAAGTAAATGAGAAGAATAGCTCTAGCCGCAATCGTTTTGAGCCCATTGAGCAATGGGCTCATTTGACAGGTGACGTGTTAACCGGTGCCATGTTTTCAATTCTCGACAAGTGCAATGACTACATCACCCACTTACAAAAAGACACTCGTTGAAAACTCGCAGTGGTTCGTGCGGCGAGTCGGTGACTTATGACATTGAGCTCTGTCATGTAGGAGGGAGGGTATATAGGAAGTTACATGCTGTATCTAGGATTAAATTATTCCTTTATACCGCTTAGTCCAACTCAAAGTTCAAAAAGTTGAACCACTTGTTTTTTTTCCAGTATTTTCAACTTTGTAACTTCTTTGTGAAAGTAAAAACTTTTTAGTAGTATATATGAATGAATGAATGAAAATTCTTTATTGTACACCAAAAACAGATAGGATAATTGCCAGGTTATGATTTATAAGTTGTAAGGTTTCTTTTTGTACTTAGAAACACGTTGCATTTTAAATCACTTTGTTTGCTGACAAACAGCTGAATTTCTTCATTAATTCGCTGACCATTTAAATGATAGCCTAGAATATAGATTGCTATATAACATATTTTTCACGGTCACATTATTAACCAAGAATAAAACTAAAGTAGATTTAAAATCTCTTGAAATCCACCGCAGCCTTCATCCGCCCACGGGAACGTAATTTATGTTATCATCGGACGCGAGCTCAGCCACACCGGAAATTAATTGAATGCCGAATAAATTACTCTGTATCATATTAACGTTTCTAGCTATCTCAGGACTTGCTAGTGGAACCTGGGGTTGTGCTCATGCTTAAATCTGATACATTTACGTACCTAAATTTCATAAATTATTTATATTATGTTTTTTTTTTAATTTTTTCAAGTCAACCCTTCGATGTGTACAATTCAACTTACTTATTTTTTTCAAATTAAACTAACTAACCTTTGGACATACTTACAAATAAAGCAGTCAGATTACCTAAGTACCTTTACAATTAGACTTCGACACATATTTTTTTAATACGGACCAAAGAAGTATTCTTATCTATCTAATAATATATCTTAATTCGCCATGTCGCCAGTTTTCATTTGATAACTATGTTTTTGTCATTTAAACTATTATTTTTATTCATAAATAGTGTCGGTAAGTAAATAATAATAATAATAATAAATATTACAGGACATTTATTTTACACAGCGCCATCTAGCCCCAAACTAAGCATAGCTTGTAATATGGGAACTAGATTACGGATAAAATACTTAAATACTTTTTTGTAAATACATACGTACTATATGATACAACACCCAAACACAGAACAAACATCTATATTCATCACACAAATGTTTGTCCTGGGTGGGAATCGAACCCACAGCCTACAGCGCCGAAGGCAGAGTTACTACCAACTGAGCTATGAGGCTTGTAACAATTGTAGGTCTAACACTTCAAATTCCATCAAGTCAATGAGGCAGCAGAGCAAGACAATGAAACAGATAAACATACTCTTGAAAACCATAGCCCTACTTCTGAGGCTATTGAGTAATTGGTACATTTTGTAATGTCGTTCAGTGCGCGTTGAAGTCTTTTGTACTGACAATGCACATAGTGTATTTACTTTAGAAAACATTAAATAATATAAGTAAGAAGCATAATAGGTCAGGTGGTAGAAACTCTGCCTTATATGCTGTAGGTTGTGGGTTCGATGCTTACTCCGGACAAACATTTGTGTGATTTGTACAGATGTTTATTCTGTGTTTTGATGGTGTATCATATGTATTTAGAAAAAAAAAAGAATATGAGTATTCTGTCCGTAATTTAGTTCCCATACTACAAGCTATGTTTAGTTTGGGGTTAGATGCCTTATTGAAATTAATGTCATGTAATATTTATATTTATTATTGAGTACTACAATTAAGTTTCTTTGTATTATGATTTGGAATAAGGAAGTCTGTTCAATATTGCGGGTTTCAGTCCCATAAACACACCATAGTTTTATTTTAGCTGCAATTTAGTTAGCTATGCTTCAACACTAACTCGTTTTGTCATCGGTTTTCAACCCGAATACATCGAATTTCCTTTTTTACGCCCGACTAAAATGACTATGGGGTTAACTTTGAGGCTGTAATATGTCTGACTGAAGGTATATTTTTCATTTTTATGATACGAAAGCTAAATTATCTGCAAATTTTCCTAGTTTCTAGTTTGTTTGATGGTTCACTGCAGCTGTTTCCATGTTTGAAATAAAATGTTCTGATGATATTCACCAGAACTGAACCCCTGACAAATACCTTAAAAAATTTACCTATAAAAAAATATACCTATATACCAAACCTACACCAATATACCTAAATATACCAAATATACCTACGCTATATTATTCTATTATATTATTTAGTGTAACAAAAATAATAATTAATAATTGCATTAAAGAATACCTACATACCGACAGATCACCTCAAATCGATAAGCTCACTTAAAAGAGTTCATTTAAAAAAAACACTTTAATCACGAATACTCTCAATAAATTGTCATTAACCACCATAAAAACACACACAAATATAAATGTATGGTTATTTTATCTCCACCTATATAAAACACGTATTGCACATTCACATATATGTAAATTGCATAGGTACCTCATAACTGATATAATCTTTGAACTATCGTGAATATAGTCATCAGTTCTCACGAAAACTTGAGAGACAATAACCAACCAACTTCATGGTGTCTTTTTCAGGTGTCGGTTTGCATGATAATATGTTCGTCCCGTTTGTATGACAATGAGAATCCAGGATACTTTTAGATGATGCTGTGTGAAATGATGTCCTGACTGGAGTAAAAACCCCAGTTATGGCCCAGTTAAGACCCCAGGGTCGGATGACAAGCTAATACAGGGTACATTTAGATCAACAGCATCCTGTTGAGGAAATATTGACCAATACTCAGCTGTAGATGATGATGATAGTTTGCATAACTATCATCATCATCTACAGCTGAGCAGATGGATCAGCAGATGGATTAAACCTGACGAATTTGCCACCTATACACACAATTTATTTTTTGAGGGTGATTATAAATAAGTACTTTGTTTATCATCAAAGCCGGCCTCCGAAAGTTAAGGGAGTCATTAGAGCCCGGACAACCTCACAGAACCATCGCAACATCGAACCATTACAAACCCTCAGGAGACATTTCTCACCTCGGAAAAATACCTTAATTACCTTGTCACGCCTACTAAATGGCTTAACATCTTAATAAAATTTGGCATGAATAAAGCACACGCCATGGATCAACTTCAAGTGTTTTTATCCGGGTTACGTGATACCGGCTATTTAGTGGACAAAACCCAGTATATCTAAAAACGACTTTAAGCCATACATCAAATCGTACATCCAAAAATGACATACATAATACTGAGCTTTTTCGAGCTGCGTTCTCTTGTGTAAATTCCATCCAAAATGTAATCACATTATTTCTTCAAAGAAATCGTCTTCTGTGAATCCAATTTGTGGTTAATCTTCGAATCGTTTTCAGCTAAACACTGCGGTTGACGAATGTTAACTGATATAATTATAACTTAAACCGGGCATCTATCACAAGCTCAACATGTAACATTGTTGCTTAAACATTGTAAAGTTCTTATAGTAAGACGGTTCTCACCAATATTCTGATGACTCCTATAGAAATCGAAATAGTAAGCAAAGAAATAATAACCCAACAATGATGTGTTATTTATTTCCCCAAAGATTTTTGTTCACGTGTGTACAAATAATTATTTCAAATAATACATTACTTTTCTCGTTTTAAAAGCGGGATCAGTTGACAAAGCAAAATTTATAAAAATAATTATTATTCAACTCATCCCGTGGGATAAGCTTAGAGCGAAATCAGCTGAATAAAGAGCCAACAAATATTACCAGACAACACAACTGCAGCCTACAAAAAATTTAAACCAAGTATTCTATCCGTAATCTAGTTCATACATTTGGGAATAGGTAGCGCTGTGTAAAATGGATGTCCTGTTACATATTTAATATATTATAATTATTATACAATTTACAAGCCTAACAGCTCAGTTACTAGTAGCTCTGACTTCTGAGCTGTAGGTTGAGGATCCTGGAGTTCTTTTTTTTTTATTGTACGACGGGGAAGCGCTTAGCTTTTATCTCACCTGGTAACAGGTTAAGAGAAGGCCAAAGGTGAAGGCTCAATTCACCCGGAATCCTCAACAAACTGAGGAACTGGCTATCTTACCTCTGAATGCTGGAACACAACAATTTTAGAATTGTTATTATGGTGACAGAGTTAGGTAAGGTGGTGGTAGCTAGCCATGCGGATTTAAACAAAATCCTACCACCAACCAAACCAAGCACAATATTGCTCCCCCTGGGATCGAACCCGGGTCTGAAATCGGTGGGTTCAACGACTAGACCACAGAGGCGGTTATAAGAATTCCTACCCAGAACAAACATTTGTAAGATGAATAATGACGTTTGTTTAGGGTTTGGGTGTTGTAATTGTATGAGGTATGTATTTATGAAATATATTAGTAATATTTCAGTAATCTAGTTTCCATATAACAACAACTTTGGGACTAGATGGCGGTGTGTGATATTAAGGTGCGTACCTACTGTTATATTCCTTTATATATTTTAAATAAATATTAAAAGTAACTCATAAAGTGAAATATTATTTAGATACTTAACTCAGTAGATCGTTCCCCATCAGGTGGTATGGTGGTCAACATACTGGCGGAATTCCCACGTAAGATGGCAATACTCACCCACTCGCCAAAATAATGATTAATGAAAAAACAAAGGAAAACCTAAAAATGGAATTATGGTACATTAATTTAACACAGCACCATCTGGACACAAAATAAGCATAGCTTGTAATATGGAAACTAGATTACGGATTGAATACATAAATACTCGTTTCGTATTTTTTTTATTGAACGACGGGGAAGCGCTTGGCCGTCATCTCACCTGGTAACGATAAGGCCGAAGGTGGAGGCGCACATACCCCGGGAGTCAACAAACTGAGGAACTGGCTATCTTACCTTCAATGGGTTCAATCCCCAGGGGGAGTCTCTGGATCTGAAATCGTGGGTTGAACTACTAGACCACCGAGGAGGTTAAAACGGTTATATACTTAGTACATGATATTGTATCGATGTTTGCGTCGCGGGTCGCGAACACATCACTCGTAGCTTTGATTCGCTGCTGACCTTCGGACGAAAGCGAAACCGGTGTGGGTCATCGCGCCTGCCGCCTCCACTTCCACGTCTCCGCGTTCCCTTTCATTCTCCGCTGGCATACTTACCTGTCTACTACTCGTATTATACAACAGCACACAGTATGTACAGTCACCTGCAATCATACGTCTATACTTCAGCATTTGCAAAGTGAGACTATTACTATTATATTCGCGTCTGGTGAATGATGTCATGACTTCTGTATATTCATATAACCCGTTTAAATAAAAAATGTTTTCATACCTCGGCCACTGAATCTAAGGCTAGCACTGCAACCATTTTAAAGAAACAACTGGAGGTAATTCAATTGATTATGATTTATTTTCCTTGCATGTATTAATTCATGCCAAACCTTTAGTATTTAGCCAGCCTGGCCAAATACTAAGAGCCGTTACGCGTAGATAATTTCTTGTATAGAGAGCTCTTATTAGGATGGTTCTTTTATGGATTGATTTCCTTGATAGCTTCTTGACGATTATCATCGGACAAAATTATTTACATTGCTTTGCATTTATTATAGCAACTCTCAAGTCAAAGTATTAATATAAATTGATTAAATAAATATTTTTAACTCGGTTGAACTCCAACAGGGTTGATTTCCAAGAAATTGATGATATTATCGTTTACTTTAAAGAATAGTTATCCATATTTTCGTTTTCCAAATCCCTTCTAGTAAGAAGTTACATACAATAGTTTGTACCCTTATTCGCCTCTTCAGTGGGGTGAGGACTTAATATTGAAATTTTCAGAATGTGTTTTATGTACAAATACAGTGACCGTATCTGTAGGTACATTAAACATACAGTTTTAATATTAGCATGTATTCTTTTATTGTTTTCCAGCATTTAGAGGTAAGAACTAGTTCTTCAGTTTACTGAGGATTCCGGGTGAAGTGCGTTTCCACCTTCGGCTTTATCATATCATGAATAATTAGGTGAGAAGAAGGCCAAGCACATGCACGTCGTACAATATTAGAAAAAGAAAAAAAAACCTTTAGGTATGACGCTATAAGTCATGCAACTGCTTTAAAAACCGCAGAGTCCATAAAGTTGACTTGAGCCAAGGCCATGCTTGATTTATTTTTGAGCTACCGCCAGAGGCATTTGATGGCTTTTATATGTCTGATCAGCATTATACTTATTGCACCAATCAGGGTCGCTGTTGTAAGGTTCTACCTCTTCTCCTACCTATCTTTCTTTCAAAGAATCATCCATAAGATCTATCACTATTATTCTAAAAAAAATATAAAATAAAAGAATATAAAATAAATAAAAGTAATCTTTTTCTCTTATTTATTTATTTGATTGTATTCGGAGAACAAACAGTTTTACACACTTTATAAATAAAGTTACACAATGACTTATAACCATTCAAGTGTCCTTGCATATATTACAAGCTATGCTTAGTAAGCTAAGCTTAGTTTGGAGCTAAATAGCGCTTTGTGTTATTAATGTCATGTCCTGTAATATAACCGCATTACTAATTAAAATTGCCATATTGTAGATGTATAATTAAAAGCTATTTAGTTAAATTTTCAGGCTTTCGGTACCAAAACAGAATTTATAATGTTTTTTTTTTTGTGATTTTTAACTTAAAACCTCTCACCTGTAAAGTTTGGACTATGCTAGATGTCCCTTTTTGGCTGTTTGCCTTCGATATAATCAATTTAGATAGACCACTAATTAATATGTGCACCAACAACCACCTCTTTAGCCATAAATCCTCTCCATCAAAAGGTTGTTTGAAAGAAATCGCTTCTTAGCGATAAGACCGCCAACAAATAAAAAAAAAATTTTATATTTTTAAGGTGTGCAATAAAGTATTTTCATGCATTCATACTAATATAGAAATAAATATAGTTTGAAATTGAAATTGAATTGGATTAGTATACTTCCTGTTTTGTTCTGATGCTAAAATGTGTTTTGCCTTCCATACATTGTTGAACATAGCTTTCAACTGTAAACAATTTTGTGCGAGTAAATGTTTGCCAGACGGAAACCTAAAATCAAAGTCTAAAATGCAACTCACAGAGTTATCTCAATTGGAAGACGAATAAAGAATCAACAAGCCTCATAGCTCAGTTGGTAGGAGCTCTGCCTTCTGCGCTGTAAGTTGTGGGTTCGATTACCACCCAGGACAATAATTTGTGTAATGAATATATATATATATATATATATTGTATGATGGGTATGTATTTCAAAAAATATCCGTAATCTAGTTCCTCTATTACAAGCTATGCTTAGTTTGGGGCTAGATGGCGCTGTGTGAGATTAATGTCCTGTCCTGTCCATATCTATTATTAATTCTTGATAAGTGTGCCAAAACGGCCTAGAAACAAGATATTAATTTACTATCACCTATCATCTAAATGCTAATCTTGTACCCTGTCTACAAGACGTGGAAAAAAATAAGGCCTGATAAAAAATAGGTTGTTGACATAGCCAAGGTACCGGAGACCTGGAGCAGTGTTGCCAGAAAAGAGGTAGATCGAGGTGGAATATGCTGGAGGCTTCGTTGCGAAAGGCAGCGGCCTTACAAGTAGATGGACTTCAAAGAAACAAAGAAAACATTTGACTTTTATCTATGGATATTCAATTGTAATCATTATAAGAGCCGTGGAAGGTGTGAAAGGGCCCTTCCGGATAAGTACTATCACCATATCTATTTCAGCCGCCAAGCAGCATTGCTGTTCCGGTTTCAAGGTATCGTTGCCGGTGAAATTAAGGAAACGCTAGGCTTAACACCTTTATAAAGCTATGTCCTTTGTGGATGAAACCTACGCAGAAAGGCATTGATTGGCAAGAGATGCTCTTAACATCAGAGCCCTTATTCTGTATGGCCTTACATTAACACTACGCGTAGTACACGCGTTACAATATGACGTAAGAGAATCATCGTAACGCGGGAGCGATTGCTCATACAGTATAAGGGTGCAGGCTACGAATTATTAAGGTAAGGAGGAATACTTGTCCGGTCTCCTGGAATGGCATACCATTAGATAGTTATGATATTAGTTGGAACTACATCATTGCTGATCATCTGTCTGTTTTTTTAAGGGTAACTACCCTCAATGTGCTTTCCGATTGGCACTTGCCAGGTTTATTCGGATTTCTGACACCGTTAGAGCTTACCAAGCAGCATCTACCTACCTGTATTTACCAAATTGTAAGATAGATAAAATGTAAAAAAATCTAGTAGCTTTGTTTTAAAGGTTGATAGGTACTTACATTATCAATCCACCATTTTCAATGTTGAATCTGCAAACCTCCTTCTCACAACTTTAAATATATAGTTTAGTACAATATTATGTTTGTGACCGACTTTGAATTACCGTATTGTTTTATCTAGTTTTAATGGTCCTGTAGCCCGACTGTTTTCTTTGTAACTAATTGGTAAACTTGATATGTACAAATAAACAAACGATTATTGCTGTGTCTTATTAAGGATCTATCAGGTTATATCTGAGAGAGAAATATGCGTTTTTTTTATCGTAGAATTTAGAACCAATTCCTTAAAAAATTACTTAACTGAGTTCCTCTAGTAAGTTGCATTTTGCAAACAACATTTATCAAGTAGGTACTTACCTATTTATGTAAGTAGGTCATTCAAATTGCGGTAATTGAAGCGAACCTAGGCTTGGACATGGACTTACATAGCTAGATAATTTCAATTTATTAATAAGATAAATATAACAACCTACAAAAACAGTAAAATGTGGAAATCTTCAAACGGGAATATAGCTACCACATCTTATAATCTCACTAGGTAAGTATTCGCAAAGCCACAAGTGGGGTAAAATGAAACAATGTTATTTTTCACAGTAAATTTATATTAGATAACTCAGATCTGGACTACTGCTACAGCACGAATCTACGGTAAAAGTAGATAGTATGATGAAACAACAATATCTTGTCCAGACAAATTGCAAACAACTTATTGTCATTAGTTGTCGGTCATTGGCATGACAATTCAGGAATATGACAGTGTTGCTCCATTTTCACATTCTTGCCGATAGCCAATACAGAAAAGATGAAAAGATTGACTTTTTCCATCATATATTTCAATGTTAATCTTTATCTGTTTTGAAATAGGCAAGAATTATAAAATCGCATTGCATATGATACAGAAAATAATTCGCATTTGGTATCGGAATTGTAACTTGTTCACATGGAGCGTATTGTTTTTCTAAATTATATTATAATATATAGGAAGATTATAATTTTATAAGATGATTAATGCACTCACACGCGAACAAGACACAACGCATAGCTATATTTCGCCGTAGCGGAGTGACAGATCTGTCGCTTAGTCTATATTATCTAAAATGAATTCCTAATCTAATACAAATTTAGACAACGGTCAGGTTGACGTTACCTACGTTATCTTTACTTGCGCTTTTAACGAAACATACAACAGTAGAAATAATAAATGAAGTAGGTAATTGTAGGTATGCACCTTATCGTGGTGAATTGCTCCTCGAATTATGCTCAACCTATAATAATACAACGATATCAATAAAGCGTATCCAACAGCAGATACTTCATATTGGCTGTCAGAGACGGACATGGGAACAATATCGTAAAAAAAACAACATCTTATCATATTTTTAACTGTTCAGATTTTACTCAACTCTATGTAACAGAAATCACATGGTAACTGATTATTAAATTAACACGTCAGACACAATAATAATAAATCATCACAAAAGTCTTACACTACACCGCCTTACGAGCTATTGTTCAAAAACTAATAAAATCACTAATACAACGAACTCATTTAAAAATAAGTCTCGAGTTTGAGTGCAATAATAGAATAATATGATAAATAACAATTATCAGTACTATAATTATTTACATAATGATAATATCTAAATGATGCTACAAGTCTGTGCTTAAAATTGAGGGAGACAAATATTCATTCTAATGTATATAATAGATATAAATATATTTAAGTGAGGCTTCACCCCGCAGATTACTTCTGCTAGTTTTATAATGTACAATAGTAATATATTAAAAACAATATGGAAGGCAAGTTGAGGTACGTTTGTCGAAGTGGTCAAGCAGCTATCAGCGCCTGCGGGGTGGCTCACCACTCACACACGCGACATTTGAGGTAGTTTGTTTCATTTCAATATTCACTGTTACATTATTGCTATGAAGCCAAAACTTCGGATTTACAATTACTTTTTCAACAATTATAACATTTTAAGTACTTTGCACAAACATTTCGTATATATATAGTTATATAAATTTCATATAATGTTCAAGATATTCGTGTTTTGTACTTTCTTATTATTATTATTTTTCAATACTAATACAATGGCAAGTATTTTAAACCAACACTGGTTCTTAAGATTGCTTTTTGATTTCTTATTTTATTTAAAGGTAGGCCCCTATTTCTGTAACGTTTACATTAGTTATTACAGTGTTAACATTAATACATATCAATATAAATAAGTTGAATCATTCAAATATGAACGAAATGTATGATGTAATTTCTATTTTATGATTAATAGTTACTGATGAGGTAGATTATTATTGTTACATTTGTAATTGTTATTCTACGTGTATAAAAATATTTCTGCAATATAAACAACATTCAAATACAAACATTATCAAAAATTAAGTCGATACGATGTTTATATATTGCACAATTTATTAAATTTTATGGTAAAATTCGGTAATCATATGCGTACAGAACATTCTGTTGTTGATATGTTTGCGTTTGAGAGACGTGTCAATATTTTGATAGACAGTACCATGATAGATGGCATATACAGGTGGTAATAAATACTACAGCCGCTTGGATATTCGACAGCTAAAAGCTGATAGAAAATTTAAGCCTGATTACTATTTTGACACGCCTACAAAAACGCAACTTGGTATTGATATGTTCTATCCAATCAAATAATTAATTATCAAACAAATATTTACAAAAAGTTATATGTTCCTACATTTTTTCGACAAATCAATTTGTAGCCACGTCCATTTTTTAACTATACAAAAACATTTACATTATTATTTAAATTATTGCTAGAGAATTTCATTATCATTATACTAAGAATTATAAAAAACTAAATTGTTTCGCAATAAACAGTTGGCGGAATAAATTTGGCAACGTTTAGGAAGACTACTTTCCTACCACTAACGAAACAGAGTGTTTAACTAAATTCGTTCAAAGAACATTAACTGGTAACTATATGGACATAAATTAGTTTAGGAAATAAATCCAAACTCCAAACGTCTTCAAACTATCTTATTATTAAAACAATTGTCAACAGACAAAATAATAGTAGGAAGCACCTGGAACATATTTATAGGAATAATAATAATGTATAAGAGGTATAAACTTAAGAAAAAGACGTTAAAGTGACTATAATTATATTAAATTGTATACCTATCAATAGCTCCGCAATCTAGATACCTCTGAATCTGTTGCACCAGAAGTTAATTCATCAAGTGAGCGGAGCGAGCGAGAACTGCGAGACCTGAACAAATCAAAACAGTCGGTTTTTCATGTATGCGCAAACGGACTGAATTGAGATGGATGATTATTTTCACACCACCCGCTCGGCAATGTCAAATTATTTGGCATAATATAAACCTGATCAAAAGCAGGTGATTGTAGCCAAATCGCTGAGTCGGGAGTAATGTTGTACTGAATTTCAATATTCCCGTGCACAGATACATTTGAATTTGAACTGAATGTCCTAAGAGACCCACACAGACATAGGACTTTATTCGTAAGTCGTGGTGGATCTTTTTCGTATTTGTGAACCAGCTTCTGCACACAAAGAGAAAAAAAACTAAGGCCGCAAAACACTGTTCCAAATATAAATGCTTTGACCTTTGCTCTGTATTGTCACGCGGATAGTGTGTTATGAAGAGATTTTTCCTAAGGGATAACTCTTGAATCCTTCGTTACGCTAGGGATTTAAGCACGCCCAAAAGCATTACCTATCCCATTGGTCGTCTATTCATTTGCGTGAAGATTTTTATACTGAGAAGGGCAACAAAATACAGATGTGAGGTGAGGAACCGCGCCAAAAATATAAAATTTATGATTTAAAATATATAATTATAAATCGTTTGCTTTCATGGAGACATTTTTTATCATGCTTCGGAGGTTTTCGAATCGTATTTGACACACGTTTGTAGTATCATTACTTGGCGTGATATCACAAGAAAAATTCACTCAAACTTACCAACAAATAAAATAACGACAACAAAACAAATGCCTACTGGCATTACATATTTGTAACTACCTACCAAGATATTTGTGTAAATAATCATGTCCTTATCTATTTCGAAATTCGATAGCCGTGTAGAATGATGCGATTATAAATATATAAATCCTGTTTGAACTTATTGTTCACAGAAATCATAATTTATTTGTTTAACATGTATGTACGGTATAGGCATAAAAAATTATAATCGTATGTTTCTACATACACGAGTCATTTACTATATATTAAGATGAAACTCGAATGGGATTTGTATATAATAGGATATGTAAAGTACCTAAACCACTCACTTGAGCGATACTGATTATGTTCCGTCCGGTTTTAGTCACGGCGACGTTGTTTTTGCCGTAGATATAAAGTTGAAGACAACCAAGGCATACATACACATTCTTTGATTTTAGTTACTGATACATTGGTACTCGGTACGCTTCCAATATTATATTCTTGATTTGGAATTGCGCATAATGTGTCATTGACTGTATAGCCATATCTAGACTGTAGCGCATGGATAAGTTTCATCTGGGTTTTTTCAAATGATAACAATTGAAACTAGCTTGCTCACAAATCGCGAGAAAAGCTAGATTAATGCAATGATTAGATATAATTTATTATGTGTACGTCTTTTTAACTTTGCAAACAATTATTATGAAATGATGATGGTTATAAAATCCTGGAAAATATCACTTATGTACCATAGTCATACAATGTTTAATTAGCTAATGCATCAGAATTTATCTCGTAACCTAACCTAAACTGTCTACGATGTTTTATGATGGCATACAAATGATATGGTTCAATTGAAAGTAATATCTCACTCTAACATCAAGTAATTATTACGTTTAACGCCCAGATACCCCGGCATGTAGGTAAAGTCACCTTGTAGCCGGCAAGGTTATGTTGAATGAACAACAAAAAACAACCAAATGAATGCGCGCGCGCACTGGAATACTCAACGTGCCCTTTATTGACTAAAACATTCTATCCCACATATTTGATTAAGATGGTTTGTGTTCTAATAAAACCCGGAACGAATTGATTTAAGAACTTCAGGTAAGATTTACAGTCGACGAGGGAGAGGTTGACGAAGTAGACGTCACTGATGACGTAGAAGATGAAGAAGATCGTGAATTCTTTTTGAAGTGAGTATCAAAATGCTTAACCATGTGATCTTTTCTGATGAATCCTTTGCCACAATGGTCACAGGCAAACGGCTTGCAGCCAGAATGCAGGCACATGTGGCGGCGCAGGTCCGTTTTGTGGTTGAATGACTTCGGACACTCGCTGCACTTGAAAGGCTTATTATCAGTATGTTTAAAATAATGCCCTTCGTAAGAGATATCGTCAGAAAATCGCTTTCCGCATCGGTCACATTTAAATGGTTTTGCTCCAGAATGGAATGTTTTGTTATGCTGCGTAAGATAACAGGCCTTATTGAAAAGCTTATCGCACTCGTAGCATTTGTGAACCGTGCTTGGAACCAATTTTTTCAACTGATTGCGCTCCATGAGCGGTGAAGAAGGTACAGTAGACGTCACAGCTGATGGCGACGCCACCGTTGTCGATGACGTGGAGGACACGGCGCTCCGACTATCATACTCTGCCTTTGCACTCTCCGGACTAGCCGGGGACTTCATCTGAGATCCATAGTTTTCTTTGTTTGCATAGTCCATTATGTCTTCGATCTCCAAAATTTGAAATACGGAATCCGTCCTATGGGGGTCATTTTCGCGTTTTATCGTCTTCCCTCCCAATGCATAACTATATGGGTACAATTTCATATTTTCTGAACTATGAGAAACTATGCCCTCTTTTATATCTTTAGGTGACACACTCAACTCGTACTCCATGTTCTGCCCGCCAATTTCAGCATTGCTGTATTGGAGAGGCGAGTGAACTGGATCCACGATGATGTAGCCGGCGGTGGATTCGTCGGCAACTACTTGACCCCCCACGTTAGGTGAAATGTAATTGGAAACATAGACGCTGAAGCTTTGTGTCTGGAGCTGCGCGAAACTCGGCAAGCGTCCGCCAGACGACTGGCAAGATGTTTCCTGTTCCATAACATCGACTTCTTCAGGTGCATTTTCACCAAAAGTAGCCGGGCTGGCTATATGTTGATTGTTGATAGCCATATCCATAACGTGGGGGGCCATCCCGTTTGGGTAATTCGGTGCTATAGTCTGTTGAAAATTCTGACCCAAATATAATGGGGTGTGCGTGGGGTCCGGCACCGAAGTTCCCAAAGGATCCGTAGACCTCGGACTGTACGGGTTGACACCCAAGTGACTGAACGGCGGCAGGGTGTGCGGCGTAAGCGACTGCGTACTCTGCGTTATTGCTGGAGTTGAAATATTGCTGGTTGATACTGATAGCAGGCCCCTCATATGGTGATTTTGGGTAACAGAGGGACCTGCCTCCCCGTTTGGGGGATTCCCAGCCGTTGAAATTGATTTAGATCCCTGATGACTACTATCATTCGGAATCCCTAACCCAGGCGGTTGACTACCTATATTGAGCGGATGGGAACCAACCGGGTGCTGTAAAGGATGATTAGCTAAAGGATTATTACTGTAATTATTATCTAAATTACCCTGTTGAAGATGCGTGTACGGTGACTTTGATTGCATGACGGCGACTCGATGTGACGCATAGGGCGACTGGAGTGAAGGGTCGTCTACGCCTCGCGCGTCGTCGGATGGCACCGGACTCTGCGTGTTGGAGTCAACGTTTTGCTGCTGGCCGCGGCCCGGTATCGGGTCCCGGCTTGGGTGGTGGTGGCTCGAGATAGGCATGGTGGCCGGATCTGGCTGACCCGACGATCTAACCGCGTTTTTGTGAAGAGTTGTGTTATAATGCCTCTTCAAGTGCCCGGAACTAGTAAACCATTTATTACAGGCTGTACAATTGTATGTTTTTGGCCGTCTCGCTTCGTTCGATTTCCAGTTAGCTCCTTTTCCTGAGATTGGTGGCAATGTTGATGATGTTGGGTTAGCAGATTGTGAATTTGATATTTGCGGAGGAGCCGGTGAATCGTAAGGCCGGTAAGGTGGTTTCATATCGGCATTAGATGACGCTGAACCTACGTAGTCAGTCAAAGGCGGCATCTGGACTCCTGGATAAATCTTTTGTTCAACGTGCATGAATGGTTTCTGATCGTGATGAACACTAAGAAACTTTTCTTGGGAATAGGGAAATTTTTGATCTGGATGAAACATTTTGGATTCAGATGCGTAAGTTTTTTGTTCAGAAAACAGTTTCTGCTCCTTGAAGAGCGCTACTTCACCATTGAGCTGCGGGCTAGGGTACAATTTCTGAGCTTCCCAGGGCATCATAGGGACTGAGCGGCTACTCACTTCTCGTCCTTGCACCTGTGCTTCCTCGTAAGCGCTATTCTGTGTTTCTCCTTCATTGCCTTGGTACACAACCTTTTGTGAGTCTAAATCTAATATATCTGACGACTCTTCCTGTTCTTCTTTAACTTTTAAATTGTCATTTTGATAGCCAGTATTAGAAAATGGTTTACCAGAAAACTGTTGAAACGGCATCGAAGCGGAAGACTGCGCGGCGGCGGCGGCATGCGCGTTGTTGCAGTGCTCGTTGAGCTGCACCGCGGAGTCACACACGAACCCGCACTTGTCACACTGGTTCGGGGACGGTGACGGCGTCGGCTGATTGAGCGGCTGCCCGTACAGAGGGCTCGACGACGACACTCGCGACCCTCGGTCTTGTCGATTGTATGGATGGAAACGATTCGGTTTATGGTGGTGATACTCTTGATTGTATTGCGATTGTTCCCAGTTGATTTGGTCTGGGTGCTGGTTTTGCGAGAAGCTAGAGTGCGAGTAGGAGTTACCGAACTGAGCCGCCGGCGAGAAAGAGGTCTGGTCGGGGTTCTGGTAGGGCGAGGGCGCACTGTGGTAGCTCTGCGGTGTGGCAGGATGCGGGAACTGCGAGGTGTCAGGCGTGCCGCGCTGCGGGAACTCTGGGCTCGCCTTGGTAATCATGTTGTCACTGGAGTCGGCAGGCGCCGACACCGTCGTCTCGCTCTTCACTTTTGCGCCGTTATTATTCTCGGTGTCATTTTGGGAGTTTTGTGAGCCCCACTTTACGTACAAGTTTTCTTTGTGGTACTGCAAGTGCACCTCTAACGAGCTTACGGAATCTAAGTAAAGATCGCAAACCTTGCAATGATAGTCCCTCGGTGGCAAAGTCGACGACACGGCACTGCTGTTATCCATTTAATCATCAATCCAACGGAGAACACCGCCTCCTCCAACGAAAAAAAAAATAAAAAACGTCTGTTTTCGTCTCGACAAACATGTAGTCTTCGCGAGTCAGGCTCTACAGGTTAGAGTCATGGTCGCGGCCGGCGCGTCTCCCCTCGCGACTCAACTTTATACAATGTTAATGTTTCCCGAGAAAGTTTTTCGCGGCATTTCCGCGCGCGCTCGCTGTCACGGCCACGTGCGCGGCTGTCGCCGTCCTCGGTCGTCGGTTGTCGGTCGCCGGTCGCCGGTAGCAGCTTCAGTCCGCCCTCGCTGGACACGGGGAGCGCACTACCCCAGGCCCACACTGACCACGGCACTTCTACTAACTAAACTTAGCAGTCCTCGCTTTATTTATTATTTTAATAATTGTCTTGTATTTAAGAAACACTGCATCAGCAAAAAACTTGACACTTGTTTATAACCACGGCGACAGTTTGTGAGATGCGATAAGTGCAGCGCGCGAGTGGTGTTGTTCATCCGGGTGCGGACGCTGCGGACGTTCACTAGAGAGCGACTGACAGCCTTCCCGAAGTCGCCTTCGGGGGCATGACTTCAATAACAATTCGCAACGTCGTCCCCCACCGAGAGGTGCGCGCGAGCGAGCGAGAGCGTCGCACGGTGATGAAGTTATCGCTCCTGCGTCCTTTTGTGTGTCCTTGGTGCGAGGGAGACGGACGCTGCGGGGGTCAGCGAGGGGCGCAGGGGACGAGGCTGGTCCTACTCTTTCTCAAAATTGAAATGCCCGGTCGAAATGTCCGGTGATGCTGCGTCTGAGTGGGACGGCGATACACCCACCCTCACAATGCGGGCGGAGGCGGACAGAGCCCTGCGACGAAATTCTCTAAATTTTAAATCTCGTTCTGCGTTGCCAACTTAGTATTAAATATGCTAAATTCTGCATGTTTTTGCCTTGTTTAGCATTATAATAATAAGCAATATTACTTTAGTTTAGTGAAACAAAAGTAGCAACACTGGCTCACATTCCACGCAGAGCTTGCCCTGTGGATGGTATTTCCTGAACCATAAACAAACTGAAAGAAGAAAATATCTGATGTTAACAGCATTGGCTTGGAACATATTATAAAAAAAAAACAAATCGATTTATTTGTCACAGCTGATAATAATAAATAGCACGCTTTGATAATATGCTTTTCGTGGTAGGTTGTTTAGTAGATTGTGTTTATGTTATCACAATACCATCATCGTGCCACCTAAGTATTATCAACATTACCGGCAAGAAAATTACATAGTAAATTAAGTACCTATTTAAAGAAGTGGTTGAACATTATATAATCAAAATATTTAAGCCCCAAATTCGAGCAATTGTGAAATATGTAGAAAAGCGATATAACATTTATCTTCTAATATTTCAGTTCTGAAAATGCTCGGGACTATGATCATTAATCATAATCGTTTTTTTTTTAAATATCCACCTTCTTTGTTGGTTGATGGCACTGCAAACAGCATAGTGAACGGTATAATAATAGCTAAATAAACTTGTTAAATTATAACAAGGTTTCTGTCGGGGCTAAAAAAATGGGATTGTAGCGGATAATGCTTTGGTGATAACCGGAACTAATCATCTAATATAATAATAATATAATAAATAAGAATAATAAAACTAAAATCATCGACAATACTACAAAACCATTTTCAAGTGTCCAACGATGGTTTATATCCACTGATAATTCCTCAGATGTGAAATACTCGATGACAATCAATGCCGATATTTTTATAAGATTTGGCCAGAACAGATGAAGAGAATTCTACCACTCCTCAACAGTTCCGGACGATGTAATGAGCTGAATAGGTACCAGATATTTTGATTCATTGTTATTCCTAGCCTTTTAGTCCCGGAGCATGTTTCTGCTGATGAAGTTGACAAGAAAATTTACATACAATTACGATAGCTGAATGCCTTTAAATAAATAAAAAAACATATGATGTGACTAAATACAATGAAAACTCGTTATTTTGTAAAGTAACCAAGTAAGTATATGTACATTAAAACATATTTTTGTCATTTTTAACCATAATTCCAGCATATTCTGTAGTAGTCGAGTTGGCAGCACTGATCTCGTTCCATTATAAGGAAGAAATCTGACTTAGAACCAATTGAAACTCATACACGTAAACAAAGTTTAAAACTTAATTATTCTGACTTTGTTATTTACTGCAGGCAATGCAAGTCACCTTCAAATTAAAACACTTTTAACCTTTTTATCGTTTGGCAAATCAAGAAAACAAGTTATACCTACCTACATATGCGTTTATTCGTATAGGTAGATAGGATAATTTGTTAGCGTTAATACCTACCTACTAACTCGATACAACCTTTTGTAAGATATTTCCTCATAAGTCGTAGGTGGTAAAAAAATAGCACCTAGTACTTAGTATTTATTCCGTGGTTAAGTGTCAATAACCTGATTATGATGATTTTTATATATTATGAATACAAATAATTAACATATCACAGAAACCTTATTAAGTAGGTAGGTCATTAAGAACCTACCTATGGGATAGCTACCCCACTCGACACGCCAAGTCAGACAAAACATTCACACAGTTCGAAAAACAAGCTTACATATTAAAAATAAAATTTTACTTATTATCTACAATTGAACCAAGTTTTAATACAAAATACTACTCTTAACAATTTTACTGACACATAAAATAAAAAATCGATACGTATAACCTACTTTATCGATTTTTTATTTACTTAGAAACTAAATTCCAATGTCAAAAGAAGCTTTCCCGGAAAGCTAAAAGTATTGAATGGTTGGACGCTGCGCAACGCTCCGAGAATTTTGCATCGAGGACGCAAAGAGGCGCGGTCAGAAGGGGGAAGCGAGGAGAAAACGATTCCTAATTTTCTTTTTCCAAATTGCTTCGTGCCTACGAGTCTCGCTGTCTTGCAAATATTTGAATATTTGTATCTGTTTTTTGTACATAGTTGTATACAGCGTGTGAGAACAGCACCTAGCCACAGGCTTGTAAAGTATGTCCTCGGTCCGATAACGTGAGGTCGAAGCACCTCAGCCGGACACACGGGTCCATGCAAACTATGAGGGGGAGACCATCGATTTTCTCGGACTGTGCCGATAACTTCCTTCACGGGAACACCGAGTATTGTACCTACGTTCCTGTTTTACACTTCGTTTTTATTTAGCAGATGATTTTTTTACTTGGGTTATTATGTTATTTTTTTTTGCTAATAGGTATATTTATGTATATTAGGTTTAGGTAGGTATTTGATGTTTTAAGGTTTTGAACCCTTTAATTCTGCAATATTCTTCGATCGACTGGGTTATATTTAATGTTATTTAAATTTAACCTACCGTATTACACACAATAAGGAATCTTTATTGTATGTACCTAGTAAGCTAAGAATAAGGACTTAGGTATCCTTTTTTTTTTGCTAAGCAGACCCTATAATTCTGCAATATTTTTCGATCGACTGGGTTCAAGGTTGATATTGAATGCTAGCTTATAACTTAGTAATAAATAGTTATAAGATATTAAGTAATAAAATTATTACTAAGTTATAAGCTAGCATTAAATATTAACTTGGGCTATCTACTAAAATAACATTTAATATAACCTAGTCGATTAAAAATGTTGCAGAATTTTAGGGTCTGCTTAGCAAAAAGGATACCTAAGTCCTTCATCTTAGCTACTAGGTACATGTAATAAAGATTCCTTATTGTGTGTAATACGGTAGGTTAGATACAATGCAATACGCTATTAGCAAGGATACTGAACAAGTATAATCTAGAATTATATTGTTGTACGAACAAGCTTGTAATAAATCTACTCTACTTCTCTTACAAAACAACGAAAAGTTGTTAAAACCTTGCAAATAAGAACCTACTTTAAGGATAATGGATACAGAGTGGCCTCACTAAACGGTTAATCCCTGGTCGCGAACTGTATCATTCATAATATTATTATGAGGGACGAAGGCAATAAACACACGACTGACAACAAAGTTGGGAATCGACAACTTCTCGCGAATGCGCGCGTACCGCCGCCGCGCCTTAACGGCCGGGTGCGGAGTGTCAGCGGAATCAACAGACAAAATAATCTAATTCCTATCAAACATATGCCGCGTACCTATCCATAAAAAATAGTTTTTTTCTACTTCTTAATATTGTCAAATTACGGTAATTTTTTTTCATGTAATGAGCACATTAGGACCTATGTTTCAACGTCTTATTAATTCAGTTTTTTAAATCACTTAATTTACAAGCATCTTCATTTTGCACTGAAACTGTTAAAAGTCAATTAAAAGCCAAAATCATTTTCTAAAATTATTAAACGTTTGAACCTAAACTACATTTTATTAATACTTTTGGCACGTAAAACAAAACATATTGTAACAATTTAGGGGGTGAAAAGAGCTAAATCAGATCAAAAGTATACCAATCTCAAGTAATCTCAAGAGCAGCAACTGTCTCTGTCAGACGCATAGGGCGCTGAGATAGTCAAAGTCATTGTTAAATAGAAATATTTAATTAATTTTTTGGATATATTCTTTTAGGATCATTTTGAAACGTCAATTCTACCGCCTGTTCAGAATCGCGTTTGTATTACCACGTTTGCTAAATACCAGCAACGTGAAAACAGTTTCGGTAAGTACCTATCTAATTCTCTTAATTGCTGCAGTGACAGTTTGATAATATCACTATCACACATTTCTCAAATCTCAAATTTCTGTTGAATCTAAGATCGTCATATTACAGTCCAGCAAACCAAGCTACCAAAACGATTTTGAGACGTTCTACTGTTTTGATGCTATTGTGAATTGTAATCATTTTTTATATGTTTTTTAGGAGTTTAGTTTCTATTGTTCAGTGGAAAGTTTTATTATTAACTTATTGGAAGCTGAGCGCGATTTACAGCACAAATCTATTGAAGTTATTTTTGCAAGTAAATTAAAAAAATATTATATGGTCAAAGTGAACATATATTTTGAGAACATTTCTGTGTATATACGCTTGAGAGGTTAATTTGTATTCTTTATTAACACAAAAATAATAATGAAAGTAGATAGACAGACGATTATTCATTGATCATCAATCACAAAACAAATATGAAGAGCAATTAATTGTAACAATTGCTACCTGCGTCGACACCCTAGCGCCATCTCATCTGCCTGGGACATCAGTTAGGGCTGGTGCGGCGGCTGATTCGGCCGAGGATCACAAAAGGCGCAAATATAGTGGTCTCGACAGAGCTTACCTATTTGAGCCTTTTGGGGTGCAGACCTTGGGTCCGTGGGGAGCCGGTGCCCTCCGGGTTTTCAAAAATCTTGCGGGGCTTTTGATTGAGGCGACACGTGACCCAAGGGCTGACTCTTATTTTATTAGGCCAGCGAATTAGCATTGCTATGTGTCTAAGTCAGTGGCTGCATTGCCACGCTGAATAGCTACATAATGTAAAAAATGCAATGGTAAACATGCTACCCAGTCAGCTTAAATGCAGCATGGAGCATAATGCAATGATGATGCGCTGGTTTTCAGCCAGGGACGCTACCGCCGACGGCGAAGCCGATCTCCATTGGCTTAAAATTAGCTTCATGAGAACTAGAAACGATTTTTACTACCGGGTATGTGTTATATCCAAAATGGCGTTTCCTATCTCAAAAGTGTACACATGTTATGAAACCTATCCGTTCAGTACATTTGACGGTAAAAATCGTTTCTAGTTCTCATGAAGCTAATTTTAAGCCAATGGAGATCGGCTTCGCCGTCGGCGGTAGCGTCCCAGGTACTTATTGGCATGGCATTGTGCGTCATGACGACACGTCAAATAATGTAATACCTATAATAACAAATAAATAGCGCTGTCTTTAAAGTGCTGCGTCTAAATAAATAATTATTTCAAGACATTCATTTCACACAGCGCCATCTAGTACGAAACTAAGAGCAAAGCTGTATGGGAATTAGATTACGGATATAATACTTATATACTTACTGTAAATACATACTTATCATAAAACACATCAGACATTAGACATTAGACATTAATATATTAATATTACAGATATTAATATTACAGGACATTAATTTCACACAGCGCCATCTAGCCCCAAACTAAGCATAGCTTGTAATATGGGAACTAGAATACGGATATAATACTTAAATACATCACACCAATGTTTGTCCTGGGTGGGAATCGAACCCACAGCATATAGCGTAGAAGGCAGAGCTACTACTAACTGAGTTGTGATGCTTTGTATGTACTTTGTACGATTGTATGTGTATGTTTTAATGTACAGCACACGCGCGTGATGCTTTTGGCGGCGTTGCAATAGTCCATAGGCGACGATATCCGCTCACGATCAGTAGAAAAAAAACAGGTGAATCACTTACCTCAGTATGTACGTACCTATTACCTATCCACAACAAATTAAACTCGAGTCCTGAGCCCCTATCTACGAAACCAATCGCTTTACGCAGTAGGTATTTGCAAAATTGTGACTAGAATATCAAAAGGCACTCAGTGACGATACCATTGTGATACCGATTGGTTTAGTTTAATTGGGGCCCTGGTATTGTAACCACCGAAGAACAGCATTTTTTTTATTGTACGACGGGGAAGCTCTTGTCCTTCATCTCACCTGATTACAAGTTAGGATAAGGCCGAAGGTGGAGGTGCACTTCTCCCGGAATCCTCAACAAACTGAGGAACTGGCTATAAAATACAGTAACCTTCAAATATACAGTATATAACCGGCGATCAAAGAGTTGAGACCTTCGCTTAACCCTAGCTGGTACAATTTTCTCGCTTGTTTTACGACCACTCCTTTCCTCTGTCCACTCAGAGATTACGCTGAGTACTTATCAGCGATGAGAGGTATCACTGTCGGTATTATTCCAATTGATGATTGATATACCAATCAATAAATAAATAAAATATTACAGGACATTAATTTTACACAGCGCCATCTAGCCCCAAACTAAGCTTAGCATGTAATATGGGAACTAGATTACGGATAGAATTCTTAAATACTTTTTGTAAATACGTTCGTACTATATGAAACAACACCCAAACACAGAATAAACATCTATATTCCTCACATAAAAAAACACGCAGGAGGCGAAGTAACTGCCAACTGATCAATGAGACTTGTTCATTTAAGTATATCTAATATTAATAATAGTATTAAAGGTTAATTAATTAATTAACAATATCTGTAGCCTACTGGTATTTTAACCGACTGACAAAATGATGTTCTCGAATTAACGCGTACCTATGATGAGAACACCGGGTTACTCGCCTAACTTACACTCGCGGATTGGTGTATTGCATTGTCATGAGCGTTTTATCCGCGAATAACCTAACTTAAAGCAACGGCTGACTCTTATTTAGGCCAGCGAACGAACAGCCAGTGTCATGGGCGTGTGCCCATGACACTGCCCATTCGTCTGATACTGGTGGAGTGGAGTCACATATTGACCATTTGTAACGGTACCTGACTGCTTTCCTTGTATGTAGTTCGTTTATTATTCTTTGATTAAAAACATTAGAAGATATAACCTATAATAAAATTTCGAATGCTATTTTGTGCACTCTGGCGAAATTTTTAATGAAAAATAACATAAGATAAGTAATAAACAGAAAACAGTAAATTTGAGTTATTTCTAGGCTTAAAGTTAACACCTGACAAAACAATGACGAGATCATGCCGGCTTTGTCTTAGCTAGAGCTTTGCAAGCGACCAGCGAGGCTAAGAAATAACAATAGAGAATCATTGGTAAAACGCTTATCTATTTCGGGAAAAAAGCAATGAATAGGTAGTTGGCATAGCTCGAACAAAGGTGTCAGAATGTGTGTTATCATTCCTATTCAGAAAACGAACCGAATGCGGTGTTTAAGGAACTTCAAATGTACCTATATGACATACATCCAGTCAAATGATATATTATGTCGTTTGACTAAAACTAGACTGAGGCACAAAATGTATAGAATGAGTTTAAAATAAACTAGTACAAGTAAAATGAAATAAATTTCTTCATAAATTTTAGCTGAATTTAGAAAAAAACCTGCGAAAATGTTATATACGCGCGTATTAAATATAAAAAAAAACAATCGACACCTCACGTGTCAATCATCAAGCCTCCGAGGTTTGGTGGTTCATCCACCGGTATCACACACAGAGGTTCCGTTCGAATTCTAGGGAGGTGTTTGGGCTAGATGGCGTAGTATCAAATGTCTAGTATCTCATTTATTTATTAACAAGGTAACAGCGAGCTGATGCAAATGAGCACCAATCAACAGCAGCTCATTCGTGTCCACTGTAAGACTGAACCTCCTCCAAAACAGGTGGGTATCACGTTTGGCAGGCGGATGATGATCGCAGAAAAAAAAGCTGCTGCCCTTTATGTCTTTAGATGCATTTTTCGGTGGATACATCGTGCTTTTTTTTTGTTTTTGTTGTACGACAGGAAGCTCTTTTCCTTCATCTCGCCTGGTTACGAGTTGAGATAAGACCGAAGGTGGAGGCGCACTTCACCCGGAATCCTCAACAAACTGAAGAAAGCCACCAAAGTTACAATGTCTTGACCCTGACCGATGCTGATACCGATACGGGGAGAAACAAGTTATCTCAATATCACTTTTCAAACTTTCCGTTTGATTTACTTGAAAATTGTTACTTAGTAAACGCGTAAACCCTTCGCGTGTACTATAAATAACCTGTTTCGAGGAATGGAGGAGGATTAGGTAGTAGTATACTACTACCTAATCCTCCTCCTAGTATAAATACTTAACTTCGGCAATCAATATAGAAAGGCTTATTGCCAATTCGTACAGTCCATTGTTATGAAACTGCATTATTTGAAAAAAAGCATTTATTTCACTTTGACTATTGAGGTTGCATTTTGAGTTGAAAAGTTTAGATAAAAGTTAAGTCAATGTTATAATGTAATAGTCTCATGTTAAACTTGTTATTTCTCAAACTTTAATTATTAATTTCGAAAATTAACTAGGTCAGGAATGATTGAAAGTTTTTGTTTCTAGAACAGTTGAGTTACCCATAGACTTTTTGTAACGGTCCTTAGGTTATCCGACTGCTTCCCTGTCACCGTCAGATATATATATGTTACATTTATTATAAGGCATTATTATTATATTTATTATTAGGCATATTACAAACGGACGGTGTTTACAGTCCGTTTGTAATATGCCTCGTCATATTGCAAACGGTCGGCAAATTGTCAACAGCAACTAACATTTACTATTTTACGCTTCTCTAGCTTCTCTAGTTCTGAAACTTGCTTTAGCATAGACACAGACCTGCCTCACTCTCTCCTCAAGAGGGTGAGGTGAGCAAATGGCCAAACAGGAATGTACAATCGAATCCTGTAACGCAAGCCTAGTGGTTATTCTTCACGCGGTGCCCCCCGTTCTCGATCTAGTTCCATCAGAAATAAAGTTTACTAAAACCACAGGATGACTTCTGTCGGGATGGTGAGGTCATGTCCCGACGGGTTCATCATCGATCACCATTTTTGCCGACATTTATAATCTACTATTGACACGTTTACAATATGTCGAGGCATATTACAAACGGACGGTGCTTATAATCAAACGCTGACATATATATAACTTTTAATTCTCAATATATGTGCCAAAAACAGGCAAGCTGATTAAAATAAGACTCAAGGGGAAACGAGTTGACGAACGAGATACTACCTATGTCTATTTATTTTTTGTTACAGTAAAAGTAATTTCACGATTCACGACATTTTCTTCTTTGAGGATTCACCTCTGATCACTGATTTCATCTGAACGTGGATCTTATATCCGTATATAGGATCACCTACTAGGGAGTATTCATTATTATTAGTTAGTCATTAGTCATATGCTATTTGTTTAGGCAGGTAACTAAACTCTCAGACATTCTTGTCAATGTTTTACCTATAGGTAATGCAAGAGTTGCATTGTTTATGTACAGGCATCTTAGCACATTATTGAATTATGCATTTAGTAACAAATAGCTTGCGCTTAGGCTGTGAGCGATGTTAATCAATCATTCATTTTAGAGTATGCTACTATACCGAATGAAAAAAAAAACATTTACTAAAATGACGTTTAAAAACTAAAAATAAAACCGACTTCAATGAAGGATATGATACAATTTTGTTTACCTGGGTGACGTATTTTTTCCAATTATTTTGATGACAAATCACAGAAAAATGGACAGACCAGACAGACAGACGCGTGATACGGGGTCCGTGTTTTCCTTACTTTTGAGGTAATAAACACCCTAAAAATACCCAAACAAAATAAATAATTTCCAAAACGGTCCAGGCGTCTTCGAATAATCAGGGAAGATACACTAAAAAAAAAAAGTTTCCGACGAATTGAGAACCTCCTCCTTTTTTTGAAGTCGGTTAAAAAACAGCTTACATTTATATGGATAATGTTTGTAACGGTAATGTTATGTGGACCTACATATGAAGATGAAGAAAAGCATTCGTTACTATTGTTACTGTTAATGTTAATGAATGAAGCCGTCATATACGTGTGCAACATATAAAAAAAAATTGGAACAGCGCAAAAATAGGGGGAATACTGAATGAAATGGAAATGGGAATGTGTGAAAGAAGAAGGGCTGAATTGGTAGCTGATCTACCAACATTTAATGGAATCTATTTATTGAATACTAGCTGACCCTGCGCAGTTACACTTGCGCCACGGTTCCAAGTTTATCACTATCGTTTCGGGCCATATGAACCCACTGCTTAACAAAGGCTCTCTCCATTGTAGACCTTATACTTGCCCAGGCAAAGCTGGAGAACCGGGGCTGACTCTTCGCTCCGATATTATCTAGAGGAGGCAGGGCATAGTAGGATCTCCTACTCACCTATTGAGCAGCCCGACTGGGGAAGTACCTCCGCCTTACAGAAGATTGCAGCTAAATAGCACTGTATTCATACAGTGTTGTGTTCCTGCGGTGAGTTAAGGTCGCCAGAGCTCCACGAGGAGACGCAGTGGTGTTAGTGGACCTGTAACGGCACATTACCGTCATTGGCAAAGTGTAGGCGTGGCATGTTGGCGCGGCGGTCAGGGAAACCCGGTGAAACGGCTGTCCACTGGCCACCCGCATGCTGAATGGGTTCCCGAACCCAGGGAATACATTAATCTCTACCCTGGGAGGCTGAACTGCCAGTTTGTGTAAAGTCCTTGGAGAGGTGGTCGTGCCGGAGAAGGAGACCGGAGTGGACTTAACTTTCGGTTCAAAGCCGGGGTATGTTTGTATGTCCGGGGAGATGTATGTTGTCGCCGTCTTATCGGACTTGAAAACTGGGATCTGTCCGTGATATGGGTGCGTATAGATTATGGTGGCCACACCCGTATCTACGCGTGCCTCTACAGATCTCCCGGTGGCAGTAATCAGGACACGGACTATTTTCTGGAGTACTTGCAGACGACGACTGACCATCTCATTGAGCAGTATCCCTCTGCGGAGTTAGTGTTGTTAGGAGACTTTAACGCCCAAAACACAGAGTGGCTGGGTTCTCAACGCACTGATCACGCGGGGAGATCTGCTTACGAATTTGCTCTGGCATATGGCTTCTCACAGTTAGTGTCCTCCCCAACTAGAATACCGGATATTGAGAGTCATACTTGCTCCTTATTGGACCTCCTGCTGACCACACGTCCGGATAGTTGCACAGTAAAGGTAGTTGCACCGCGTGGCACATCCGATCACTGTCTGGTCCAGACGCAGGTGCCTTGTTCGGTCCCCGAACCCCCTCGGCCCACACAATGGCGCCGAATGTGGCACTATATATCAGCGGATTGGGATGGATTGCGTGAATTTTACGCATCGTACCCATGGAAGCAGCTTTTTTTCACATATCCCGGTCCTGCGCGGCTGCCGTTACTGAGAGCATACTGATAGGTATGAAATGTTTTGTTTCTAACCGGTCAGTGGCCACTGGTTTCAAAAGACGACCGTGGTTTAATCGGCATTGCAGGGATGCCACGACTCATAAGCACTGTTTATGAGGCTTGGATAACTGCCCGTAAGAGTAAAGACCCTCATATCTCTTATGTGAAACGAAAGCTTAACGCTGCTTCGAGGTTTTGGAGCGTGTTATTAACATACAACTGCTTAGATACCTGGAAAGAAACGATTTGATCAGCGACCGTCAATACGGCTTTCGTCACGGTCGCTCGACTGGTGACCTTCTATTGTATCTAACGCATCGTTGGGCCCAAGCCATTGAAAGTCAAGGGGAAGCTTTGGCTGTCAACTTAGATATAGCGAAGGCCTTTGATCGGGTATGGCACCGGGGTCTTCTGTCGAAATTACCTTCTTACGGACTGCCCGAGGGATTGTGCAAATGGGTTGCCAGCTTTTTATCCAGCCGAAGCATAAGGGCCGTCGTTGACGGTTGTTGCTCTGACTGCTTGGACATAAATGCTGGCGTCCTGCAAGGTTCTGTTTTGTTCAAACGCTCTTTTTACTGCATATCAATGATATGCTATCTAGTGACAGCTTCCATTGTTATGCAGATAATAGTACTGGGGACAAATTCTACATGGGCCGTGCCAATATCCCTCGTTCAATTGTTGAAGAGAGCCGAAGAAAACTTGTGTCTGAGATCGAGGAAGTGTTAACCAGAGTTTCTGACTGGGGAGAATTGAACCTGGTTAAGTTCAACCCTACGAAGACACAAGTCTGCGCGTTTACTGCCAAGAAAAATCCCTTTCCTGTAGCTCCGCAATTTCAGAACACGCCTCTTACCGTCTCTAGTAGCATTGGGATCCTGGGTATCGACATCTTCAGAGATGTTCAGTGCCGTAGTCACCTAGAGGATAAAGCAAAGCTGGCATCCAAAAAGCTCGGTGTGCTCAAAGTGGTACTTCAGTGCGGGGCAGAGACTGCTTCTTTATAAGTCGCAAGTCCGACCCCACATGGAGTTCTGTTGTCACCTTTGGGCAGGAGCACCTGAATACCAGCTTACGCCGTTTGACTCGGTTCATAGACGAGCTGTGAGAATTGTTGACAATCCTATATTCACAAGTGGTATTGAACCTTTAAGTCTCAGGAGAGAATTTTCCTCCCTGTGTGTGTTCTACCGCTTGTATAATGGGTTGTGTTCTGAGGAATTGTTTTATATGGTGCATGCAGCCTCTTTTTATCATCGCACCGCTCGCCATCGACAGAGATTTCATCCACACACTTTGAATACAATGCCGTCGCGCACCGTGAGGTTCAAGAGGAACTTCCTCCTGCGAACTATTCAATAGTGGAATGATCTCCCTGCAGAGGTTTTCCCTACTAGCTACAGTATGGGGTTTTTCAGTTTTAGTAATGCTTCTGGTGTTGCGAGCGTCCATAGGCGACGGTAACCGCTTTCCATCAGTATCGAATGCCTGTTTGTCACCTTAGAAGTAGAAAAAAAAGGCGTCTCCATGACCACCAACTCTACATGACCGCCACCGGTCACAACACGGCACCCGGAAAGATGTCGGCTAATTCATCTGCTAAGTGAAGTTTTTCTAGCAAATGTATAACCAGTTCAAGATATCACCAATTTCGAATTTTAAAAAATATGCTGCGTCACTGAATCTTAGGTTACTGGGCTATACACTGCAAAAATGTTGAAGAAGCAAAAGGTGTTTTTTTGTTTTAAATTTCATATTATACGCTACCCAAAGTACTTATTTGTAATATAATTTAGTTCAATGTATGGAAAGAGCATCCAAGTAAGACCGCTCGCGCGTAAACTCTATGTACAGAGATATCAGATTAGGCTATTTTTTTTCATAGAACAGCGCTATCTAGCCCGAAACTAAGCATAGCTTGTATTTAATACTAAGATTGGTTTCTTTTAGTCTATAAAACGATGTTTGTCATAAATCCGTGTAACAAATGTTTCACTTTGCTTAGTTTTTACAGATAAAAATGTTATATCCCAGCCAATGATATCAGCAATAATTATGCAAAGTTTCGTTCAAATCCATCCATTTTTTTTTTTCATCATATTTTTAAATTCAGGATATTTATTCAATGGAATGTCCGATTTTAATCATTCAAAAAACTATCTACAGCTTTTGAGACGCCTTGACTACGAAGTGATATTTGGTGAAGGATTCATGCCGATACAAATATCATTGTATATATTCTACCGGCTTTTATTATAACTTTTTAGTTTTCCTTCACCCTGGGTTACGCTATTAGAGTTTTCGTAAGGATCCCTAACAAAACCTGATTTAAAATATAGCCTATGTTACTCATTGATACACTAACATTACGAAATACAGTCACTGATACATGTCATTCGTATTTTGGTCCTAGAGACAATATGTCGATGCCGATTTCCTCACGATGTGACCTTCACCGTCAGACGTCAGAGCATGTGCATGGACAAATGCGTAATAAACTTCCGAAAAACATCCAATGTCACACGACTGGATTTGAACCCACAACTTCCGGATCGGAAGGCGGTTCATACACCATGGCCACATAGCTCATTAAATCATCAAGATCCGTTATAATTGTAAGTAATCCTTAGATCATAAATGCGACTGCTCGATTGTACGTTTTTCACACCAAAACGACCAAACCAATTGAGTTGAAATGTTGCACAGATATGTTCTAGGTCATTCTCGGGCTTAGCCACTGGCAGAATCTAGTCCAATCCATCATACCTACATGCTTTATTGTTGCATGAGGCCGTGAGCTATGCGAGCGTGTAACTAGCGGTGCTATTGTAGCAAAAAAGTAATTAGTTCCCATCAGTTCTCCGATTTGACTTTTAAGGCTGAGGTCACATTGGTGGATTCGCCGAACGCCCCCGTTAACAGATTCTGCTATGGACCCAGACGTGTTATTATATCGCAATTATTCAACGTCATTTGTATTATGTCTGCGGAACAGTAAAATCAACAATCCGTCATTATGAGAGTAGTTCTTTCAAAGCGCTTTCAAGAATATTTGATATTACGCAGTACACGAACTTGGAATAAGCTCCCAAAGTCTGTTTTACGCTGTTAGACCTTGCCAAATTCGTCAAGTAGAGAGTTTAAGTTAGGTACGTATGTAAGTAGGTACCCAGCACCAACTTACCTACCTTCTGGGTAGGCTCGTGGATCTAATCCTTGCCTTTGTAAGGTTTGAGGCCAAGAGCCGACGCATTATAAACAAAAAAAAAACCTTCTGACATATTTTCTAGGATCAAAGACCTAGGTACCTACCTGTACTGCACACAAGTTGAATATGAAAACCTGTCCGTTAATTCTATGATTACCTACCTGTATGTAGGACATATATCTATGTGTGTAGGTATTAAATCTGGCTGCTGCAATAATATAAAAGTTCAAACATTTTAAAACCCAATCCCACGATATACACAGATCTTCCAAACTTCTGATGCGTCTACTTAAATTATGCGACGTTGCCAAATCTACATCGACGCGACGCACTAAAAAAATGCATCTAGCAACGCCGCACTCACCCCCAAACACTCACACATGCGCGCGCGCAACAGGTGTACAATACAACCAACCGCACACATCCACGCTTCTCAAAGCCTCGTATGGACAAACTGTTTGCTAATCTGGACAACAAATGCAGAGGATTTCTAGGAACCAACACCCACACTAAGATAGTGTCGGTGCGGATTGAAGAAAAAAATCTCATCTCGTTCTAACAGAATGGCGCCGCCAAGGAAATAATGCGGTGCAGGCGCATATTGGTCGCGTCGTCGTCGGCCCGAGTTTTGCGTTGCAATTTCGTATGATCCAAATTATAGGTAGTTAGGTAGTCTTTCATTAAATACGATATGGTACCGGTATAGGTTAGGTATGTTAGGTATCTCTGAAACAAATACGTATCTACCTACCTACCTACCTAAACATACCTTGATATTCCAGTTGAATATTTTGTTAAACCTACCTACCTAAATAGGTAACTACCTATAAATTAATCACCTGGGTTATAATAGTAAATATGCTTAAGTAGTAGTATTTTTATTAAAGATAGGTAGACCTACCAGACCTTATGTGGGTAGGTAAGTACCTACAGGTTTGTTCAATGATAGGTGGGTACCCTACCTCAATACATAAATATATACCTACCCAGGCTATTGAATTACATGATAATTTTAGTTAGGTACATAGGTAGGTATTACAGACCTATTTTTGTATAAGGTAGGTTGTAAGTATCGATACAAAGAACCTACCTACCTAGGTGAGTACTACCTTCTACTTGCATAATTGACATTAATTTCGCTTCCTATTTAGGTATTAAAGTGCTAAAAGGAATTACCTAGGTATACCTACCTACCGACCTTGTGTGAGTTGTGTGCATCGCGATGATACAGGTGGTAATTTAAATTTACAAATTTTAAAAACCTGTCAAAGTAATTTGTTGATTGATCGATTGACGTTCTCGTAGATAGATACCTACCAACGTTACGAAAGCTTGGCTTACGAATGTTCTAGAATAAAAACTTTGCGTCTCAACTCAACTCAACTAAGCAGAGGGCGTTGATGAAATTCTGTAATTCGAATCATTGTTATTATGGAGCAGCATAATAGGACATTTTTGTATGCAAAACAAATACCTAACAAGTTTATTTTAAGATTTTTGTCAGAACAAAAGATACTTGAAGCGATACATCACCTAGGTATTTATAAAACGAAAAACTGTCAGTAAAGTCCTACCATGAAACAAAAAATTAGGTAGTTTGGTACCTACTTACTTAGGCTTTACCCTCAAAATTGTATGACAAAAAATAACATAGGTAAGTACTTACATTATTCACATTGTAAAAGGTAGGATGGTAGGTCCTCGGTAAAAAAATAGTTTTGATTAGAGGTGGATCCTCAAAGGGGAAATATATTTGAGATAGTTATTCATATATATACCTACCTACTGACTTGAAAACTTAGATAAGGAAGGTAGGTATAGTAGACAAATTGAAATGGTTATTTCAAAGATGAAACAGAAACGAAATCCAAACTTGAATATGAAATCACGCAAGGGATGCAACGATCCAAGGGGATGATAGGGTGAACTGGAATGCGGGTGTTATAAAAAACGATAGATACAGTTAGCTTTGCCGCGGACAACCGGTTTTATTTCCAACCACCCCGCCAATGGCAACACTGTTATTCTGAATACAACCTGTGTGTTATTATTGAATCTTACATGTTTCTATTAAATTAAAGGAAAACAAAAGATCATTCTATAAACATAAATTATCTTCTGTATTATTAATGTATTGGTACAACTAAACCAACTTATCTAAAACGATACATTCAAACGGTTTCTAAGTATTACCCATTACTAATTATTTTAATTATAACTACTATTAATAGTAACTATTACAGGACGTTAATTACTATTAACAGTATTTATTACAGGACGTTAATTTCAAACAGCGCCATCTAACCCCAAACTAAGCATAGCTTGCAATATGGGAGCTAGATTACGGATAGAATACTGATATACTTTTTTTTTTCTTCTTTACATTAAACAAATATTTATGTATAAAGGTAGGTAGTAGGTACTAAGATGTGTACGTCTAGGTAGGTATACAATTATGTTCGATTCTACAAAGGCAAAACAAAGTTTGCAGTATTTTATAACTTCTAATCACAACTTCAACAGTCCAGCCTAGAGTTTTGCCATAATCACCATGCTTGGCACGCAGATCGGTGATCGAAGTAAAGGTGAAAGACAGAAGCAAGCTGCCGCTCTTCTTCTGGTAAGATCTCTGAGTTGGATAATTGTAGAACATCATCCACCGATTTCAGATCCAGAGGTTCCGGGTTCGATCCCCAGGGGGAGTACAATATATTGTGCTTGGTTTGGTTGGTGGTAGGACTTTGTTTAAGTCCGCCTGGCTAGCTACCACCATCTTACCTAATTTTGTCGGCATAATAACAATTCTAAAATTGTTTTGTTCCGGCATTTAGAGGTATGTAGCCAGTTCCTCAGTTTGTTGAGGATTCCGGGTGAAGTGCGCCTCCACCTTCGGCCTTATCTCAACTCGTGTAACCAGGTGAGATGAAGGCCGAGTGCTTACACGTCGTACAATAAAAACAAAAACTGGGCCGAGATGAATTTCCAGATCCACTAGTGTTACGTCTCATATCACACTAGACTTGATGTAAAGGTTATAAATAATATAATCTAAACATAGAAATTGTACTATGTGATAAAATTAACTTTAAATGTATGCACAAATGTATACCTCCTACCAAATAAGTAACTAACAAGGTACCTATATGCAAGGGAAGCAGTCGGGTTACCGCTACAACGATCTGAGAATACAACAGATCGTGAACCCAGAGGAAGTAGGTACCTATTTCTCTTATATGTATTTATTTTTGATAGTATTTCATATACAGATGGTACCAGAATGCGTGCCCATAACACTGGCTGCTATGCCATCTGAGGTCTAGTGGTTCGCCCACCGGTGACAGGTCCCGGGTTCGATCCCCAGGGGGTACGATGTTGTGCTTGGTTTGGTTGGTAGGACTTTGCTTAAGTCCGCCTGACGTTATAGTTACCACCATATTATCTAAGTCACCATGACAGTAATTCTAAATTGTTGTCTTCCGGCAATTAGAAGTAGTTCCTCAGACTGTTGAGGATGTACGTTTTCTGCTTCGGCCTAATCATCACTTGAACTGCGTGAGATGAAGGTCAAGCGCCTCTGGTCAAACAAAAAAAAACGCTGGTTTAAAAGCCAGTCGTGGGTCACGTAATCAAAAGCCCTTAAAAATACATGCATAATTGTATGAGAATAAATAATAATAAATAGATTCGGGGAGCGCTTATTAAGTGAGTCTATTCAGTATCGTAATTTGTAAAACATTCCATGTTTAGTTTAGTTAGAGTACTAGGTTAGTACATCTACATCTTGTCTTTTATTTCTCGTCGACGCTTCAAGGACGTGACATTTTAGCAATGCAATAAGATTCTAAACTTGCAGTATACTTGCAGTTTTGTAAGTCATACAAGCAGAGATAAAACGTTTTCGCATGTAAAACGAATCCCAAATTTCCCGGACAAAAAATATTTTAACAATTTACAAGGGAATATTAATGAGATAGGATAAGGTTCCGAAGCGTTTTACTTTTAAATACGATATGTGTTAAATTTGAACAGATCCCTAAGGGTGGCCGGTCATCAATTTGGCGAGGCGAGGGGCGCGGGGGGTGGGGGGAGCTGAGCCTCGTCTAACCCCTTATTTTACATTTCACACTCAGGGAAAATCGTTAGAGAAATCTGCGTAGCGTGCGTGTCCGAGACAAACACACACAGACACATGCCGGCCGCCACCCGCCGTCCGCGGCCCCCCCATCCACCCTTCTATTATATCGACGAAACTTCAAGAAATCTTCTTATACGCACATGTGTATGCCTACTCGCATATGTAAATCAAAATTATACATTCAATTTCTCTCCGATTCCATCGGGCAGTACTGACGTAGAGCGTGGTGGTTATACGTACCTACCTCTATAGGTTCAGCTATCTGTAGGGTCTGTTTTAGAACCCTGATGGACTTTTCTGGTTGTAATTGTGCTATTTCACGTGTGAAGAATTACATCGCATCTTACCGTGTTTTACCTAGTTGTACATAACTGGCAATGTAATTGGTAATGTACCTAGAATGTATGTTTCTTAGTACATTACCCGGTTTTGTAAGAATATTTTTTACGTGCTGGTAAGGTAACTCAGCAATGAATGAGTAACAAGGGGCTAATAATCGACAAGCCTCATAGCTCAGCTGTGGTGTGATGTATGCAGATGTTTGATGTGATTGGTTTAAAAAAAGTATTACATCCATTAACTACATAGCTCCGACATCACCTTAGTTTGGGGCTAGATAACGCTGTGTAAAGTTATAATCCTATAGGAATAGGTACCTACCTAATATTTTGGTCCCTGCTGCCCTACAATCACGATCTACACCTGCTGCACGAAGATATGCTGAGCTCTCCTGTCCACCATCATCTGGCCACTAGCACGTGTATTATGGCTTCAGTAATCTTTGTCCTTCAATGTCCTGTGCTGGTTAAATAAAAAATAAAAAAATAACAATATTTTTAGTTTTATCTAAATATTTACAATATGTCAACTTAACTTGACCAAACGGTTTGGTCAAATAAAGTTATCATTATTTATTTTTCTTCATCACTATCCACTGCTTGATAACTCGTAGCCATTAGGTAATAGGTATACATGAGGTTCATTGACTGGAGAGTTTTGCTAAGTTTTACTTGTACCTGAGGCTTGAAATCTGTTTTAGAATTATAATACACAGTATAAGTGTACTATTACACCACACTACAGCTATAGTAATCAAAGTTTAGTAACGGTATATATATGTATTATACACATACAATAAAAATATGTACTATATTTAAACTAATTATGAACAAAGGAAGCAGTCAGATTACCTAAGGACCGTTAAAAAATATAGAAATGTGACTTAACTGTTCCAGACCAGTACCATAAGGAAGCGTGCCCAAAGCACTGGCTGCATTGCCACGCTGAATAGCTATGCTAATCCGCTGGCCTTAATCTGGCCAGCCAGTTACGTTTCACCTCGATCAAAAGCCCCGCAAGAATTTGTTAGCTGTCGTTTGAATGTTAAAATTATAATTTTGATATGAGTTGTTTTCTCAAATCATTTTCATCGGTGGCGAATGCCATACAAAGAGAAAAGGTAGTGAGAGGATCGTATGCAATTATGCATACGGGACATGTCCCGTTTCACAGCAATATTTGTCTTCTATTTTGTAATTAAAACTGTCCCAGGTACTTCGTCTCATCGTCAATTTGATTATTTTAATTTTTATGGTACTTAATGCTTATCATCAAAAGGCAACGTATTTAGCATACAAATTTTGATCATAAAATATTGTGTACCACACTCTGAAAAAGAACCCGTCTCCAGATTTCTTGCGGAACATCGTGTCTCGACACGTGACATCGGGTCGTGTTTGTTTCTAAGAAATAAACGGCTGAAAGGATCTTCATTAAATACGTTACATTAAATACGGTAAAAATTATAAGCTTGGGAAACACGTAGACTACTTTTTATCTGGGTACCTACCATGAGGGAAAAAATCAGCGAGCTTTACGCTATACATACATAATTGACAATATTTAATATAAAACACCTATTATGGAGACCGCGTTGGAAGTCGTTTCATGGAAGTCCGCGCTTTAGTCACGTTAGTATACCCTAGTTACATTCGCTAAGGTTACTTTCTCCTAAGTTCACGAGATAGTTAAATGATAATTTGATTTGTACTTAAACAAAATTATCTACGCTGCTTGGATAAATGATAGACAGTATTTTGTTTCCATCTCCTCACAAAGAGAGCAGGAGCTTCGGGTAATCTATTGGAAGGCTGACTAGGTGTAGGGCGGTAGGTAAGCGAGTGGTCACATACATTATTACCATACAATGTCACTATGCAAATGTATGTGGGAAGGCTTTGTGTGAACGCACTTACGAGGCGGGCGCCTCCACATAATCCGCTCCCTGCCTCGCGCCCAAAGATGGTTCTACGCATGTGAGCGTACACACGTGGCACTTTCTCTTGGAGCTCGCCACTGGCTTTTAAAGAGGGTGGAGGGTGCGAGGCGAGTTCACAGGGGGTGACCACGGGGGGGGGCGGTCCTACGTGCCGCCCGGAGGCTCAGCAGTGCCAGCGAGACCGGCCAGCGTCTCCGCGCCGCGCTGAGCATCACAGCAAGCACCGGACCTACGCCGATAGACGCTGGCGGCGGCCGGCGGCGGGCGGGCACGACACCCACTCAGCTGCGGTACATCTATGAGTATTCATTCTATGGATCCTTCATACAATCATTTGTAGCGTGGCTCACGCGTGCCGCTCGTGTGCGGAGACCCTTAATTGAGTGTACTCAGCACCCTCTTCGAATGATACTCACCTACCAAGATACTTACCTGTAGCTAATAGATGTTAATTAGAGCCCACCCACCCGCTGCAAAGAAAAATAATTTGAACAGGTCGTAATTAGAGATGTTTACACAACTGTAAAACAAATATTTACTTAAATTTTTATTTTTTCCTCTTTTTCTTGCGAAGGGTCGGGTTTAAGCATATTTATTTTTCCTCGGGAGTTTCTTGAGGAAAATCTGAAATTACATCTGAAAAGCGGTGTCTTCTGCAAAATGAGTAGGTGGTGGGTCGCCGTCGGTCGGCTACGTCTTGTTTGCACGAGGGCTGGCGCCGGCGCGGGTCCGGCGCGCCTCCTGCACGGAGACGCGTGCCGAAGCCGTCACGTCACGTTGGGCTAGCGGCGGCGCGCGGGGGCCACGGCTCGTTTGAATCGAACGCACGTCCGGACCCTTCATCCGCCACCCTCGGGGTGTGTAGTGGACTTTTCGCTCGGCTTGATATATATTTTCCATTCCTCCCGATCCCGATGTAGGCTACTGCGGCTGTAGGTTCCGGCCCGTGACCGTGTGTCGCTCGCATTTACATGTGACGACCACCCTGTGCCAGCCCGCTCCGATCTAATTCTATTAAAATTCACCATATCCTCTCCCTCATTAGGAATAAGCGAATCCATCTCCGAACGTACGCAGCTCGTCAGGAAGTTGGCACAATGACCGCTGCTGCTCCGATTCAGTGCTCAATTACGTTTTCTGTAAGGTATTTACCAACTTTTTATATTTGACCGGTGCTTTTGTAGGCGTCGAAAGTTATTAACCACTGGCGAATTTCACTTTTTCGAAGACTTAACTTTCTTTAAAGGCTTTAAGCATTTTTGGTTTTTTAATTGGTAATTTTTATTAAATAAATTTGTATTAAAACTAATTGTATTTGTATTAAAGCTTTTATACAGGTATAAGTTATCTTCTAAATATATATAACTCAAAGGTGACTGACTGACTGACATAATGATCTATCAACGCACAGCCCAAACCACTGGACGGATCGGGCTGAAATTTGGCATGCAAGTAGATGTTATGACGTAGGCATCCGCTAAGAAAGGATTTTGATTAATTCTACCCCCAAGGGGATAAAATAGGGGATGAAAGTTTGTATAAAACTTTGTCAATTTTAAACCGATCGGGCTCAGACGTTGCATGCATCAAGCTACTATGACGTAGGCATCTCCTAAGAAAGGATTTTGAGTTTTCGTTTGGTTTAAGTATAGGTTTTGTCGGTTAGACTTTTTTGAAATGGCTAAAGAAAATCTGAACGTTAATGGAGATGTTGAAGAATGTACTGTCTGTATGTTTTTAAGTTTTGTAGGCCCTAATTTTTTACACGCGCTAAACAAAAGTAAAGCCGCAAAAACTATACCTAATTAATAATAATACTTCTAAACGCGAGCGAAGCCGCGGGCAAAGGCTAGTATAATATAAGATATAAGGCGAAACGTGACCCAAGGGTTGGCTCTTATTTTGGCTAGCGAATTAGCATAGCTATTCAGCGTGGAAATGCAACCAGTGTCATTGGCATGCTTCCATCTGTTACTGGTCTGGAACAGTCGAATTACCTGGCCGTTTGTAACGGTACTTAGATAATCTGACTGATTCCTTTGTACATAGTACATTGTACATTTTATTGAAGAAATGTATTTTCTCTAGAAACAAGGTGCATGGTCATAATAATTCAAATTGTGTCTCTATGATAAACACCTTGGTTTAGCACCCACCGGGACAGGTGGTTCGATCCTTCTCTCTTGGATCAGTTTTCCATACATCATACAGCGGGACCGATGGGAATGAGTCAACCTTCCAAGTCGTGACTCTGTACCTGGATGTCTTGGGGTGATACATCTTCATACCGAGACGACGTTTGGGATTGAATGTCTAGTGACCTTGACTCGTAGTACACACGTAGTAAGTAGTACACTCAGTAACATAATTGTGTTCACATCCAACGACCTTCATCAAATTGTGTATTTAACTGCCTCTGTGGTCTAGTGGTTCAACCCACTGTCTACAGATCCAGAGGTCCCGGGTTCGATCCCCAGGGGGGGTACAATATTGTGCTTGGTTTGGTTGGCGGTAGGATTTTGTTTAAGTCCGCCTGGCTAGCTACCACCATCTTACCTAATTCTGTCGCTATAACAACAATCCTAAAAATTGTTGTGCTCATGCATTTAGAGATAAGATAGCCAGCTCCTCAGTTTGTTGAGGATTCCGGGTGAAGTGCGCCTCCACCTTCGGCCTTATCTCAACCTATAACCAGGTGAGATGAAGGCCAAGCGCTTCCCCGACGTACAATAAAAAAAACAAATTTGTTTTATAGCCCAAAAGGTCTTTACGGGACCCAATTACTAAGCCTCCACTGTTCTACAGTTCGTCCGTCTGTCTGTAATAGGTAGACAGCCAAAATTTCCACAATGTGTGTTTTTCTATTTCCGCTGTAACAACAAATAAAATCAAACTAAAAATTTATTGCATACGAGAAATCTGATTAGATGAATTTAAAAATGATCGCAACCCTCGGAGTTGGGTTCCAACTTGGCTGGTTTATATTTGAATGGGTTAACTCTTCAATAAAAAATGTGATTAACTTTATATTAGTGCATTCTACACTAAATCGATTAAATTCGTTGTATGTAGTGATAATAATAGCTCTGACTGTACCTACATTTAGTAACACCGAACAAGTTTTGCAGGTTTAATAATGCTTAACGATAACGAAATCATAGCATAATTATTATGACAACAGTCCATAGAATATAAACTTACTTTATTCGCCCTTAGCCCCATTTACACCAAGAGAGAGCTGGCAATGCGGGGAAAGATTTTGAAGAGTAGTAGAGCCTATTGTCAAAGGGCTCGTCCGGGGTAGTACTACCACGTTACCTGCCTGTTCCGTCTCCCAGTTGTATAAAAATTAACATGTTAACTTACTCGTTTATTACCATGTGATATGTCCTACAATCTTCAAAAAACACTGAAATTCTTGTAACCCTGTGTTATAGTTGTAATGGAACGAAAGCTGACATAATATATGTCAACTAACATTATCCTTAACTCCTTTTTGCTTATTTTTTTCTGTTACTATAACCTAAATTAATCAATGTCGTCCAAAATTAAATTATTTTATTTTAATAATTTGTTTGATAAGTATTTTAAATAATACATCTTTATTGTGGATCCATTCACATACTTCCGGAAATTTAATCCCGTTCGTGCATTATACTATTGCTTAATATTCTCTACCTACCCGTTAACAAGAATAAAGCAAACATTTTGCTGGTAGGTAGTCCAGGCAATTAATTATCAGCCGTTTGTACTCGGACAGCGGAGATAACGATTTAGGCTACCTTCTAGAATAAATTGTGATGAATCCACAATCTTTCATTTAAGTTAAATTCACTTTCAAAAATCTTCAAATAAAGTGAAAATCTTAAAAAAAAGTGTTTTACAATTTGCCAAACAATATCAAGGAGTGTATTAATTTTATTGCCTTTAAAAATAAACTCAAACTAGTTTGTTACATACATAGTTTGTTATTAAACACAAATAAAACTGTTGACTTAAATGATATTTAGTAACACCGCAATATAAGCATATACTTACCTCATAATTAATTAAGTACTTACTTGTTGTTATAATGTTAAGTAATTTGAAGCAAATATCTTGTTATACATAATATTTAGTTAAACAATATTCCTTGTAAAATAATATTTAGTCCTAATCTAATTATTTTAGGTACAAGAGGTTAGTTAAAATGTTATCCCTAGAATTCATTTGTTTCTCATGTATCTTATTTTAGGTGAACCCTAAGAGAGTATAAGAATAAAGTTCTTTAAACTAAGTGTATGTAGGATAGGACCCTACCGACAAGTACAAAAGGGTGTCAACTGAGGGAAGGTATCAAGTTAGTGTTCAATATTCAAATCGATAATACAATTTAGGCGCACGTCCAATACAAGCGCTTCTCCCAACCTGTTCCATTTCCTATGTCTGCATAATAGATAAACTTATATACCTACGTATGTAAATAATACTCCACGGGCTATATACAGGGTCGATATATAGTTTAAAGCTATACGTATACATCGGCTTGACAATACTAGCCTCCCTCATACCAGGATATTTTACTTTCTCTGGACGAGGCCCCTTGGCGCTCCCTCTAGGGGGAGCCACCCTTCTGACCCACCTCATAGTACACCATACAGAACGAACTAACTCGCTTCCAACATCTATAAGCTCATATGTATTCCTCTATAGATACTTATTTAAATACGCAATTTAGAGGCCTACGTATAGGTATGTACTTACTATAAGCAGGTAAGTTGTGTTGTGTGTAAAGGGCTTAAATCAATTTGCCGTGTAATTTTATTAGGCTTAACTGGTTTAATTTGTACGGTCTAATTAAGTTTGCTATTGTTTTAATGGAAGTTCACAATATTACCGTTTTCGTACAAGTTTTTTTTGTTGGCGGCTGTAAAATGTATGTATACCTATACCTACACATACCTAACACGTCGGTTAAATCGCTACGTAGCTTTTATACCTACCTACGAGTTCGTAGCACAGATACAACTAGGTGCTACGGTCAGCTGATTCTGCTACGCGTTTGAAATGCTACGTCATTTACGCTAAGGCACGGGTGATATCTAGTAATTTAGTCGCTTATCCAATAGAAGATAATTAAACTTTGAAAAATATTGCCGAGGTTCGCAAAATGTACTACGGGTCTTGACCGAATTCACGATAGTTTTTTGGGGTTGAGACCTTGGGTCCGTAGGGAACCGGTGCCCTTTCGGGTTTTCAAAAATCTTTTGGGACTTTTAATTTAGGTGATTTCTCAATGTTAACAAACTGCCCATTACGTAGATAGGCAATAACAAATGTTTAAGATAGTATTAAGTATTTAGGTGTATGATGTATCTACTTAGAATATAATTTAAAACTGTATAAGTATCAGGGTTTCCTTTAACTACTGTATACTAAAGTACATTACAAAAGTTATGCGTATGTTAGCTTGAGGTGATTTGTTGCCTAGGTACAATATCTATTAATGGTTATCATTATTATTAGGTAGGTATATTATATCATAGTTATTGTGCCTACCTAGCTATTTTTAAACAATAAACGTACATTATTATTATTATTATCTAAATGTTGAATGGATCATCAAAAAAATTACCAGCCCGAGATTCTTGCCTTTCACATTGTGTGCTGGTCGCGATTCCGAACAGGCGGTGGATTTGACGTTTCAAACTCTGACTTAGGTGACGCGTGACCCAAGGGTCCAATCTTTATTATACCAGCGAATTAGCATTGCTATTAATCGGTGCAATGCAGTCGGTGACTTGGGCACGCTCCCGTCTGTTTCCCGTGTGTTGTTGTAAATACGTAAGCCTATATGAAAGAAAACGAAAACCTGACTACTAAATATTTAAAGACACTCCCTTTTCCATATGGTTGGGTGAGATAATGGGTGTCTTACCTACATTAGGAAAATGTAGCCGGATGGCTTTTTAATCATAGTATCAGGAGCTGCCGATTTAAATAGTAATATGGTTAGAGGTTATTCGTTGTATTTTTTAAATTGAATGATGTGTAAAAAATATCTAACATTTTTTTAAAATAATCATCTTTATTGTCACTACATATACCTATTGTTGCTATAATTTTGCAACAACAATTTTACGTTCGTTGAAGTTTTTACCACTGAACCCATACGGAAAGGCTCAATTGCAAAGACGAACCTAGAATTACACGTTCCAGAATAGGTACTTAGGTTACGAAATCAACTTACAGGTCCGTCGGAAACTAATTACATTTTCGGTTTTATTTCCATTATTAGCCGAAATTCAAAGGTTTATGTGTGGTGCGTGTAGATCATGACAAAATCTACCATTCTGGAGGAGGTTTATATCCAAAATATGGGTTGTGGATGTAAAAGTCCGTTCACACGTGTTTTTCACGTGAGCAGGGTAAGAGCGATCTTTCTACTATAAATGAGCCCGCGTTTCGGACAAAGCCTTCTGTATATTGTGAGTAGCTAACAACTAAACCTACTGCGCGTGGTGATCAACGTTGTGATAGCAGATATACCAAGGGACTCTTATTGATTCTGTCTACTTTTCTGTGATGCTCTCTACTCTATTTTTTTTATTGATCGACGGGGATTTGCTCGGCCTTCATCTCACCTGATTTTCAATTTATGATAAGGCCGAAGATGACGAGAAGGTACGCACTTCACCCGGAATCCTCAACCTACTGAGGAACTGGCTATCTTACCTCTGAATGCTGGAACACAACTATTTAAGAATTTTGGCGACAAAAATTAGGTAAGATAGAGGTACGGACTTAAACAAGATCCTACCATCAACCAAACCAAGCACAATATTGCTCCCACTGGGGATCGAACCGGGACTTATGGGATCTGACACCGGTGGGCGAACCACAAGACCACAGAGGCGGTAAACTGCCAGGTTTGGAACTTTCCCGAAGAATGCGTGGAGTTTTAGCATAATCACTAGTTACCTACGCTTGGTTCGTTGTATCGTATTGGTAAGTGCATTTACTGTACATACTGCCATCTGTAGTCCCATGGTCACCTCTCAGTCTTACTTGTAGGGAAGATTGGGCCCAAATGCTTTTGCCGGGCCGCCCTTTTGCGTAAAAGGAAATAATTTTGTTTATTGGTCGGCAGCGAGCGAGTATGTAGCTGTCAGATGCACGCATTCGTGTTAAGAGGTGTGGTGTTGTATGTTAGTGTTTATGGTCATGAGCCGAACGTAAAAAATACGTTCGCTAGCGATCGACTTGCTTTCATGCGTCGAACTTGTTCAAACTCAGTAACATTTATACTTTTTAATAAATATCTTTTGATAGTTTTGCCTATCAGGATTATAGACCTTGCATAGGCCCTCGAAGTAAACTTTACTAGGAGTCTGAAAGTCTTTCGTCAATCAGCATAGAATATTTTGTCAGAAGCTCTGACTCTGAACTAGAAACGTAGTAGTAAGTATCCTCGTGTGGATGTCAAGGTATTCTATAGGCCGACTCTGTGGTCTAGTGGTTCGCCCAGCATCCTCAGATCCAGTGGTCCCAGTTTCGATCCCCAGGGGAGTACAATATTGTGCATGGTTTGGTTGGTCGTAGCACTTTTCAACATCTTAATTAATTATGTTGCCCTAACAACAATTATAAAATTGCTGTGTAAAATTGTAATCTAGCATTGAGAGGTAAGATAGCGAGTTCCTCAGAACGTTGAGGATTCCGGTTGAAGTGCGCTTCCACCTGCGTCCTTATCATAACTAGTAAACCAGGTGAGATGAAGGCAAAACGTTTCCCCGACGTACCACAAAAAAATGGAGTAGAGGATCATAGAAAAGTAAACAGAATCAACAAGAGTACCCTAGGTAGTACCTAGGTATATCTGCGATCACAAAACCCGCCTGCCAAGCATAGTGATTCTATAAAAAATGTTTTTTCAGGGAAGTTTCTTCGATTGCTTAAGGATAAGGACTATACTTTGCAGTAGGCTAGTTAGTTACAAGGTACCTTAGAGACGATCTACATCTCTTACCGTACACATTTTCTAACGTTTGTGTGAATGTGGGACCAAAATAAAAATGAAAAAATATATATATTACAAGACATTTATTTCACACAACGCCATCTAGCCCGAAACTAAGCATATCTCGTAATATGGAAACTAGATTACGGACATAATACTAAAATACTTATTTTTTACATAGCATACAAGTGGTTTCATGTAGTTCTCATTCACCTTCTAGTGCGGTTGAGATTTGAAAATAAAATAAACCAGTTAAGCGCGAGAATCACTCGCGTGGAGTGTTCCGAAATATGTAGGTAGGTATAGAATTCGAAGAAAATTAGAATTGGGGCGGACTGGTTTAGCTCATTGGCCTAACTCATTTATAACCTTATCAAAAATAGCCGTCTTATAATAATAACAATAGTGATAGCAGTGGTCCCTCAGAATATAAGTACCTACCAAATATATTTCCTCCACAACATCTACTCCAACAAACGTAGCACTGTCTAGCAAATATTATTTAAATATTTATTTGTAGGTTTTTTTTTGTATACGGGGAGGAGCTTGGCCTTCTACTCATCTGATTTTTTCATTTTATGATTAGACATAAGGCGCACTTCACCCGGAATCCTCAACAAACTGAGGAGCTGGCTGGGAACACGACAATTGCAGAATTATTGTTATGGCGACAGAATTAGGTAAGATGGTGGTAGCTAGCCAGGCGGACTTAACTTTCCTACCACCAACCAAACCAAGCACAATATTGTACTCCCCTGGGGATCGAACCCGGGACCTCTAGATCTGACATCGGTGGGTGGACCACTAGATCACAGAGGAGGTTTAAACGATTATATAACATTACAACTACATTAGACCATTGATCGTTTGACAACTCAATAGAATTATTATATTTTTTGTATCTACCTATCTAGGTATATTTTATAGTCAGGGAACCATAATTTCTAATTAGGTTTATCTACATAATGCTAGCTGTGGATTAAAAACAATGAACAACCTCCGCTTTTTCATTTCTTGAAAATGTTCAATTTTAATAATAATTAAATATGGGTAACCTATAGATCTTATAGACTCATGAGATCCAGGACGGAAGCTACGTATATAAGTCTGAGCCGCCTCTGCCCATCAACTACACGTGATCGCGTTATTAGATAATTCGACTGCTTCCCTAGCACATAAATATTACAGGACATGATTTTTTACACAGCGCCATCTAGCCCCAAACTGAGTATAGCTTGTAATATGGGAACTAGATCACGGATATAATGCTTAAATATTTTTGAAATAGGTACATACGTACTACATTTATGATACAGCACCCAAACACAGAAGAAACATCTATATTCATCGCACAAATGTTTGTCCTGGATGGGAATCGAACCCACAGACTACAGCGCAGAAGGCACTACCACCAACTGACCTATGGGTTACTACCAACTCAGCTATGAGGCTTGTTTATATTATAACAGAGAATCCCATAACTACTTTCCTAAATTTATCGTTAGCGTGTTCAAGCTTGTGTAGGTACATATTTACTAGCGCCATCTATCGGTACTGGGGAAGCTCGGGAAGTTGTGTTGCGTGCTTGCGTGGTATTTAGTTTAACATGTCGCATTAACTGAATTAAATAATTATCGAATTACCTAACGGATTGACAATTCGGGTCTATTTCCGTTCAAAAAAACCGATCCGTACAAACCTACCTACCTACCTTCATAAATAAATAAATATCACAGGACATTAATTTGAAACAGCGTCATCTAACCACAAACTTAATATAGCTTGTAATATGGGAACTAGATTACGGATAGAATACTTACTTGAATACTTTTTGTAAATAGATACGTACTATATGATATAATACCCAAACACAGAACAAACATATTCATCCCACAAAATGTTTGTCCTGGGTGGGAATCGAACCCACAGCTTACAGCGCAGCAGGCAGAGCTGAGCTACGACCAACTGAGATATGAGGCTTGTTGTGTACATAGGTACATAAAGCATGATTTTCGAGCTTTTATACTAGCTATACCTAACAGTGCAGTTTCACTTGCATATATCATAGGATACCGTAAATACTTACATGTTTTTTTTTTATATCCTGCCTATCCCACAGACCAACTAAATGTGAATTTACATTACGGACATTAAACATTAGCTAATGCAAAGTTGCTAGATAGATAAAGACAAGCATTAATACGGCGTACCTACTTCTTTTATCTGCATTTTTCGTAAACTTCCATTTTGCTTCGACACACGGGGCGTCATCTATTGATAATTATTTGAACTAGTCTTTCCTTTCTATGAGTTGGGACCCCAACTTACTTTGAGATTGAAGGAACGAATAATTTTATTGAAAGTTGAAAAAAAATCTAAAATACAGTCACAGCATTTTATAATTCAAATATGTTTATAATCTGCATATTTTTTACTAGAGGCCGACTAGCCATTCAGATAGGTAATATTGCTTTCGTGGAGTTCGGGTGCCATCAGCAATGCCTGTCGCTAAGTTCTCATTGAATTTTACTGTTGGTACGTAGGTAGGTAAGCTATTAGTCAATAAAAATATACAATACAATAACGCCACCTCATACTACGTCGAATCGTGGTAAAAGTGTGCAACTACGTTAGCATTCTGATACCGTAGCGAGGCGATATTATCATTTTCTTTCGTCGTTAACATAATACCTACCCACTTATTTAGAAAAATGACAGTTTTTGGTTTCAGAGTAGACTATTATATAGAGAATTTAGAATAGATAGGTACCATACGAAACTTTAGTTTCGAAACCACATTGTGTTCTACAGTTCAACAGCCCCCGATTAAACCACGTCTAATTCGCTTATTGGGGTTGAATAAAATAAAAATAATAGAAAGGTAGGTATGTTTTACGGTCAAATAAAACAACTTTTGCGAGAAGAAAGATTTAATAAATAGATATAATGTTTAAATCTAAAACAGAGAATCAGTACTAGAAGGTTAAATTTCAAATAATACAATGTTAGAATTCACAAATTGACTACACAGGAGGTACAATACAATAGATTAGTTGCCTAGATACCTATAGATTTATCAACACTATCATCTAATAAACATTCGTTTACGAATAGGTACAAGTCAGATCAATAGTAGATAGGTACATCGAGAGCAGGGTGCTCCCAAAACGGATGGATCATGAATACCGAAGACGCAAATGATTGCAGACACGAACACTAGACACAGTGATATGTTTATCTCAGCAACGAGGCTGGGACATATTGTTACATTACACGATGTCTACATCATTTTGGTCCTTTGTAGCATCTCCAACTTTCACGCAAAGGTAGGTACGTAAATAAAACATTTAGATTTAATTAAACATTTTTCCTAAATTAAACATTTAGATTATATTCAAATAGACCGAAACCCGGCTTAAATATTACTATTACAATATATAATACAACTGAAATATTTAACCAATAAAATTCTGTTAAATTTCTGGTTTTAATTGTCACCTTTGGTGCTTGTATGTATGACCTGTAAGGTCCGCTTGGCTAGCTACCACCCTCCTGCCAAAGCCCGGCACCAAACGGTTTCCCGTCTCCCGTCTAGGAAAGCTCGCTCTATCGTAGATCCCATCATTGCTCCGGCCTAGAACTAGACTAGCTTAGAAGTCAAGATCTAACCCATTATTTATACAAAAAAACATCTAGAATATATCTAGAATACAATCATCTAGAAAAACCTAGTACTATTGTCAACAATGTATGTTTTTGTTTTTATTTTAGGACGAGGATGCACTTGGCCTTCATCTCACCTGGTTACAAGTTGAGATAAGGCCGAAGGTGGAGGCGCACTTCGTCCGGAATCCTCAACAAACTGAGGAACTGGCTATTTTACCTCTAAATGCCGGAACACAACATTGTTTTAATAATTGTAATTATGGCGACAGAATTAGGAAAGATGGTGGTAGCTAGCCAGGCGGACTTAAACAAAATCCTACCACCGACCAAACCAAGCACAATATAGCTCCCCTGGGGATTGGGGGACAGAACCTCTGGATCTGAAATCGGTTAGTGGGAAATGTTTTAAAGGGCATACTGTGGTAGCTTTGCACATCAGCAACCAGCTTCCTAGTTGATGACCATTTACATAATTTCCGTTTACCGATCTACCCTTTGCAACGCAGCATTGGATATTTTATAAATCATCGTCATTTCGTATTTGTACAAACTGGGTTTCGGCATATAACTTAAAAATTAATAACTAAGTAATAGCTACTCGATTATGAGGAAGGTCAAGCAAGCACGTAATAGATGCGCGAAATCAATTGCACCCTGAGATTAAATATACCACTTATATATCAGAAATAAGATTAAACGCTAGAATATTGATACCAATATAAACTACATATAATTCCGTAACAGTTCAGTGTAGGTAACTAAATATCGATTGCTCTTACATTACCGTGGCTACGTGATGACGGTACGCACCAAACCAGCCTATCAACCTTCGTTGTTCCTGATGACGTTTCTCAAGTTGCTCCTCGGCTTTAGGTATGCGCAATTTACAGGTTTTGGCAAATTGTAGCTTCAAATCCTATCGTGGATTAAATATTGATTATCTATTGTTTTTTTTTTATATTACACGACGGGGAAGCGCTTGGTATTCATATAAACGTGGTTTCATGTTATGTCTGAGGAACTGGCTATCTCACTTTGAAATGCCAGAAGACGACAATTAAGTTTTGTTGTTATAGCGACAGACTGAGGTAAGATAATGGTAGCTAGCCAGGCGGACTTAAAAAAAGTCGTACCACCAAACCAAGCACAATATGGTACTCCTCTAGGAATCGCACCCGAAACCTCTGGATTGCAAACCACTAGACGACAGAGGCGGTTTAAGTACAGGTACCTAATTATAATAATAACAATATTTTTATTATTTAATGTTTCAATTTTCCATATTGGTTGCCGAACGTACTGAAACTTTCCTTGAAAAGTTCACTCGGGGAACCTAAACGGAAAATCTTAGAGCATTAATTTCAGCGTTGATATCGTCCTGCATATAGTGGCGAAGTACTTATTCACAATGTGGATTGAAGCTACACTTTACCAAATCATAAAGCTCGTACATAACCCCGGGGAACCACCGTAACGTACCTAATATAACTGATTTAAGTTATACACTGAACCTTGCCTTATAAAACGGAATCACTGTTAGGTCGTGGTGATCATGCAATGTGATTAAACATAAAATAATCGATCATATTAACATATCTACGTGTCAAACGTTTACCAAACAATCCATTATAATCCACAGGATATTGTATGCACCATAGACTTAAGAATAGAAGACAATGATTAATTAAATAGTACGAGATAAATCACTATATGTATTATATTATTAGCATTAAGTAAGCAAGGAAAGGTTGCAATTCATAATCAAAAGCATTAAGTATATATGAGCACCCATTAAAAAGCTAGCAATAAACTAGTAGGTGCTAAACACAAAGTACTTGTAAAATTTAAATCCAATTATAAATGTTTTCACGAAGCCCGTCTCTACGAACCGTCAGCTTACCATACTTTATTTTACATAGGTTATGGAAGACAGTAAATCTTTCAACTAGTCTGTTGCTCGTCCTATGTTGAAGATATCTGCATTTATTGACAATTGAAACCCTATCTAAGAGTGTGAAGTCATTTGCAAAGCGAATGCGCTGTGAAGTCGACAGCTAGGTGGTACAGAGGGCGTACCACGACGTCTTGAAGCTTTCTTGTTTTGATATTACTTTTGTCACAATCTACCCAGTGTAGAATAAACGAGACAAGAGTAATGTAACATCGAAACGAGAATGCTAAAACACGTGGTTGGGACCATGATTTTTTTACAGTTTTAAGTCATGATACGTTTACGTACCGTGTATCAGCTGCAGGCTGTCTAAACCTCCACAGGAAACTTGTCGTAATTGTCGCATTCGATAAACAAGGCGATTAAAATTATTATCATTCTGGCGAAGCGAATGTACGTCAACTTATACAATTGTATATCATAATAACAAACATTTGCAAGTCGCGATAAAACTTTCAAGGGCCGTGGTCCTTCAGAGTGTAATAAACTTTATCGTTATTATCATGGATTACTTATTCTATAGCTTATCTACAGATGAGGTGAAGGAGAAGCGCTTAGGCGATTCTCTGTCGTATGGTCGTGTAATAGAAAAAATATTTCTTCTTAATTATGTCAAGGTGATCTATTTATTTCGTATCGGATACATAAATAAAAAAATCACTAATAAATACCACGGACTACGGCCCTGTACAACATTACAAAACTTCGACAAATTTAACATTTTGTAAACTATTAGTGTAAACATTAAAATATCTGCATTAATGATTATTAATTTGAATATTTGTTGCAAATAGTTTGTATTAGTATTCGACACAAAAACTAGCTGAGCGATTTTTTACTTTAACGGCACAATACATTTTGCGCAGTACAGAAGCTAATGTCTGATTGTGTATAACAATATGCTAATTATGTGCACACAATTTCAAATCCATTGGCCAGTAGGTAACAAAGTGGTTTGTTACTCTGTGAACAAGAATCATCATTTATTGGAACATAATGCCAACATGTGGACCTATTTTATGATAGTGTCCCTAGTATATACAGGGCTCTAAGAATATATTTCAGTTATTGTAGTTGTAATTAGTGTATATTTTATTGATCTGTTTTATGTGTAAATTATTTGTATATCATTTTTCTTACAAATTGTTATGTAGTTACGGATTGGCTTAAGCTGTAATGTAACTATTATTTAATAAATACATTCATTCATTCATAATATATATTTGTATATAAACTACTCATATTGTTGGGTTAACAATCATTGACGATCACTGAGCAATTATTAATGCCATATTTTACAGTAGGGCTTAAACCATATAGATAGGGCATATTACTAGACTAAATAATTTTGCTAAATGTATTAATTTTACACTGATTTCGATTTAGCAGGTCTCTGTAAATAATTATACTACATAATATATATTTATAGTATTAAAAATACTGTAATGTGGGAATATACTTTTTCATAAATTTAAACATCACACAAAAACACTTCAAGTGAAAAAAGAAACAGATAATTCTATAGATTCCACTGGTTGTGCGACTAAATTGCTAGAGACATAAATTGTGCATTTGATTAATTTATTATTTTTGTTATATAGCTAACATAAAATAATACCTAAGAATTTAGCCTTTATTAATAATGAAAATGTAAAGAAATAAAACTCCTTAAGATATAAAATTACAAGCATAAGTAGATACTTAATATTAGTATTAGTTAGTATTTCGAAGAATATTTGAAATCACATAATTTTATAATGTAGGTGAATACCTAGTAGTTACAATTTAATAATGAGAACACACAATAACTATGAGATGTCAGAGCTACGTTGCTCGAAATAGTAAATTAAATTAATATATTTAGACGGGGTTCCATCAAATATATAAAAAAAAAACACGAGCAGTAATAGAGGTTCTTGAGACAATGGAAGTTTGTTTTTGTTATTACGATTCGTATCTACTTTACTTACTGTAACTACTGTACTACTATGTGTTACTTACTGTAAAGTAAGTAAAGTATATATAAATAAAGTATAGTAAAGTTTCGGCTTAGTTGTAAGACCACGGCTGCACTTTTCCTTGCTAGAGGGCTGTGCGGACCCAGTCGCAGTACACACTCGTACATGGCCTCAGTCGTCAACAGTACTATCGTCTCATGTCATGTCACGTGGTCCGCGTAGCACTGAGCTTAGCCGCCGTAGCAGTACTACGCCACGTCAACACGTGACTTCTTGCGGGGTTCCGTATGCCCGCCTGGATACGTTTATTATCCAGATACTAGGCGCCTCAGGCGAATTTAGTGCAGCCGTACATTAGCCAGTAAAATTATGGTTTATCAACCGCCGGTGGCCGCGGCAACCCGACGGATTTGGTTGACTGACAATGAAACGAAACAATGAGGGAATTAACGCAATTTTAAAGAAAAAAAAATAGTGGAAGCCTGTCCTTACTATATCACAATATTACTTTACCTTAGGAGTTAAACGTGTAATCAAAGTACTTGTAGCACATATTTTGATAATTGCTTTCTTTTACTGCTAACATTATCGCTTTCTTTCTTAAACATCGATTCGTAAATACAGATCCTCCCGAGCATAACATTACCGACCTAGTATTAGAAAACCAGCTAAACAAAACACACTAAGTCCGATGTGAGTTACAAAAAGAGAGTGTAAAAGCCGAAAGTACGAGTTAAAACATGTTAGTAAGCCGTGAAAGAAATATATATATTGAATACAAATATACAAGGGTTTTGAAGGTCCTTCAAAATTCTCAAAAGAACCAAAAACTGACGAATAGGACTCGTCACCATATGCACTCAATCACTGTTTACATTTTGTTTTCTAAATGTTTCAGTGAAATACACGGGACTTAGTTTCCACCATCCAAAGGGAAGATTCTAAAATCCTTTCTTAGTGCACCCCTTCACTACAAAGTAAAGTTACCCTAAAAATGGCAAGTCTCTAGAATCTTTAGGTTTGGGCGTTGAGGGGTGCATTCAGTCAGTCAGATGAAGATTAACATGTTTTTGTTCGTTCGCACAGCAGTAAGCGCATCATTGAGATTATTTTAGAACAATATAACAGGTAAATAGGTTAGCCAGAAATTACGTGAAGTCTAAGAAGATTCTGGACAGCTTCAGAATAGTCAGTGAGGAGTCCAGTTACCTTTTGAGTGAGTGTGCGAGAGTTTCAGAGTTACCATTACTGTTTTACTTTTATCAATCGTATTACAAAATATGAGGTATTCCACTTATATCACCAATTAATTGCACCCTAATAGTAACTGTCATTTGTTTATTCTTATTGTTTCTAGTGTTGCCAGTAACGAATTTGCTCGTCCATTTTTTTTGTGTGTAGTTTTTACAATATTTATATTTAATTATTATCAATATTGCATGCAATAGATGGGTAAAATTATAAAAAAATAAGTCAAGACTTTGCTTTACAATGGACTATTATGTCATTTTTGTTTTAATAAACGTTCTAGTCATTCTGATTACAGTAAAACAACTGATATATCGATGGAGTGGTCAACTTGTAGGCAACAAATCTTGACCTATGCACTTTTCTACTGAGTTCATACAAATCAGACATAAAGTCGGATTTGTATGAGCCGAGCTGTGTTGGATTAGGAAAACTCCATCGATTAAAAAACATTGTATTGAGATGACTCGTATTAACGAAAAATACGTCAACACAGTAATTTTTTTTTACGATTAAAATTATAATGTAGATCGCCATTTTCAAAAATCAACCGCTGTTGTTCTTATTAAAACAATCGTATGTATAAACCCTTAATGTATATTAATAACGTAATAGAATAATACTTAGAATACTCAGAAATAAAATTGTATGCTTTTTATTTTTATTAATACAACTAAACATTAATAATATCAGCTACGCGTAAAGATCAGCATAAATATTTTAATTGTTACATATTAACGTTCGTTGTATACATCTTACAAAATGTTATAATCACCCAAAAATGTACAACTTGGGAGTTAGTGGGTCATTTAAACACAGAGATTTCTCTTCTATTACCGGACTGGCATTTAAAATTGAGCCACTTGCCTGTGAATTTGACAACTTTCGAGTCATATTCTTGCATTGGCCAAGTTGTGAATTTGTGCCAACTCCCTTTTGCAATTAATTATTGTACACACATAAAAACAAAAATAAATTGTATAAGTAAATGTTATTTGTTTGCAACGTTTGTGGCGTAAATGTCTTTATATTGTGCTATAAATAGCTGACTCTTCAGTGCATTTGAATATAGTTTAACAATAACTACGGACTACTTTAAAATATTCAACGTCAAGAGGCATTGGAGTTTCCTTCTAATTTGATCTTTAATCAGCTAGGTACCGAGTTTACGGGGAGGTACCGAGTTTATTGCCAGCCGACATCACAATGCTAACATTGTGATGTCGGCTGGCAATAAGCAAACAGAGCAAGGGCCCGAGTAAGCGACGCCGTAAGTTCCACTCGTAATTAAGCCCTTAACCCACTTACAAATTTCGTGAACCTCCACCCAGAACGTGTAACTGCGTTCCCATAGATGTGATATCGGACACCCGTTATCATGGGAACTGAAATACTAAGAACAAGCTACGGTGTTGGTTATTGTCGAAACGGTATAGTGGGTGTGGTTCTTTAGTAGCAACCCGTCACGGAATAAATAGTTCGCGATATTTACATTCTGATATCTAAACTATTTTATTTAAAATAGTTTAGGATAATAAGTGTAGTATTTGTTGTGTGAAGTGTAATTGTTTCTGTTAGTTGGTACCTACTACAGCTCAAAATGTTCGCAATAACCTTAGGCCTACCGGAAGACCAGCGCTGCGGCGTGGTGACACACTTTGGCTTTTAATGTATTACCTAGTCAATAAGTTTAACTTCATTTGGTGATCCAAATATCCGGGTTCTCTGATTACTTTTGCCATAATTCATACAAATATGTTTTTATCGCATCTGCCGAAAACGGTGTAGTGGGCAAAGACCATCGCCGGGACTTAGGTATCTTATTTACATACGATTTCAGACACAGTTGGTAGTTATCTAGCGATATTATAAAAATATAGGAAATTTGTACTATCATTGCATTATGACAACCAAGGTTCGTTGTATCAGGTTATTACGACGCAGCGTACTTTATTTGTACGCTTTAGTCAAGGCGGGTAGTGTGACGCAATACACTCAGTGAGCTTCTCATAAAAAGCATTAAATACTCCACAAACACACTATCGAAACATTTGTTGACGCAACGTGCGTTATATGAAAATGCCTTTTCACATTGGATATAATTATTTGATAATAATAATAATCAAGGTGGTGATGAATATTACCGCGTATATACTACGGCTTCGGCTATCGGATAGAACTATCTAAGTATTATATGTAAGGGTACATGAAACACGTATATAATTTCAAATCCACGCGGTTGTGTCGCGAGACTCGATCAACGGGATCTATAGAGCCGTAAGACTGCCGATGAGCTCTGTCTTCGCAACCCAACCGGTTCAACGTCACTTATGATACTGTTAAACATTAAATATATTCCATTATGATTAATTATGTGGAGATAATTGTTGGATAACGATAGGCTGTAATAGAAGCGGGACTATTGAAAGATTGCGTTCGGCCTCTATAATAACACATCATACATATAAATATAATCTTTAACCCTAACGATTATTAATTGAATTGATTATAAAACACCGACTACACATATATATTAACTCGTATATAAATTGTATAATAAGCTGGTATGCAAAACATTTGGGAGCTGGCATTCTAAACATTGATAAGAATAATGCGGTACACAGCCATTTATATTACCCATCGAACTATAATAATAATACATTTACTAAAATGACGCTATTTAGACGAACGCCACCTTTCTAACAAGAGTGGTCCCGCTTACGAAAGGCAAAACGATTGTGGGCTAAAACGGTGTGTTTAAAATGTAAATCTTATCTACTAAGATTGGGAACGTCATAACACTATACACTGTAGTTTCACGCGAGTCCCGTCGCCGGGTCGCGGCGCTAGTGGCGCGCGATCTGGACACAGGGCGTGCAACTATCGCTTCACATCGCACTAGCTCTTACAAGCATGCTAATAAGGGTGATAATACAATAGGTTCGTGATCACTGGGCCTGCGGGTCGCACTGCAGTAGGCGTACGATGGAGGGGTCGCTCTTGGCGCCCTCTATGAACTCCTCGAGAGACAGCTTGCCGTCCTTGTTGCGGTCCATCTGGCGGAATATCTTGTCGGTTCGCTTCCCGGGCGTCGACTCGTCCTCCGGCATTTTCATCACGTTGCCCACCATTTTGTAGATGGCCTGGAATGTGCAGTTGTAATGGTAAGCCGCAAGATGGCGCTTATACACACTTAAAAAAAATTGTATAATTATGTTGCGGCGTTGTGTTTCTATACTAGTTTCATTTGTTGAGTATCAATAAAGTATGTTACATGTAATTTTAAGTAACTCTTAAATTAGGATAAACTTATAACATATCACAATATTTATCGCATTGAGATGAAAACAACTTCAACAACAGCAGCCATTTGTACTAAGGGGCTTTACAAATCAATACGTTCACGGCAATTTACAACCCGCCTGCCGAACGAATTGAAAATCCATCCAGTTGGCATGATGTGAAAATGAGACAACCTAACTGCCTGTTTGTCTAAAGAGACGCCAAATCTCATTTGGAATGTGTGTGCATTGTGCATGCATTTCCAGTTTGTAATCTCGGGAGTAGTAAGGGTTTCTTATTTTTTATTTGTTTTGTATGCTTACCATTCCAAGTGTAGACAACCTTCTTTTCAAAATTGGCGCCCTCTAGAGTCAGTTTAGTGTATGGAGCCACTTTGAGGTACTGACTGATAACTACATTTTTACTTTTTCGGGCGGCAACGCGCGAGTTATGCTTCTGGTGTGAGCTTCCATAGGCAACGGTTTAACAAGGCAGCTCAGTTGGCTTTGCCTTCCGCGCTGTAGGTTGTGGGTTCGATTCCCACCCACGACAAACATTAGTGTCATGAATGCTAATGTTTGTTCTGTGTTTGGGTGTTGTATTGCATGATAAGTATGTATTTACAAAAAAAAGTGTATGAGTATTATATCCAAAATCTAGTTCATGGCGCTGAGTGAAATTAATATCGTCGAAAAAAAAACGCTCAGGAACTGTAGAGGGCGATTGGGGTACTTACGGAAACGATTTCGAACATTTCCTGGCGGGAGATGTACCCGTTCCCGTCGAGGTCGTACATGGAGAAGGCCCACTTCAGCTTTTGCTCGAGTTTCCCGCGCGAGGTGACGCTGAGCGCGCACAGGAACTCCCGGAAGTCGATGGTACCGTCCCCGTTCGCGTCGAACGTACGGAACACGTGCTCTGCAAACTGTAATATTCCCAAATGTTATTATGACACAAAAATTGACCCACGGCGGGACTCGTCCTCGCAAACGCTCTAACCAACTGAGTACCGACGCAGATTCCGAATTTTTGTGACATATCTCTCAGCTAAAGCGCTGATAAATAATATATAATAAAATATACAATAATTTGCAGGCACCCATTGCGAGACAGCCTTTGCCCATCTGTCAGCAGGCATTCGACCTGCCCAGTAGAGGCAGGCCAAGAAAACGTTGGCGTGACGACCTGACTGCTGAGAAACGGCGGATGACCGCAAATCTTGGGAGGATATGGGGAGACCTTTGCCCTGCATTGGGAAGGTTAAAAATATATATACATATATATATTTAAATAAATAATATATAAGCGCCATCGTGGGTTGTGAATTTTAGTGTCATAATAACATTTGTAATGTTGTGACCAAGTGAAATCACTTCAAATACAAAAATATAATATTCCCAACTATAAATAGTCCTCGGTTACGATAAATTCCCAACTATAAATAGTCCCTGGCTGCGATAGAAAAATACTCGCAAACACTCATAGCTCAGTTGGTAGTAACTATGCCTTCTGCGCTGTAGGTTGTGGGTTCGATTCCCACGCAGGACACATATTTGTGTGATGAATATAGATGTTTGTTCTGTGTTTGGGTGTTGTACTATATTAAATGTATGTAAATATTATATCTATATTTAATCTAGTTCCCATATTACAAGCTATGCTTAGTTTGGGGCTAGATGGCGCTGTGTGAAATAAATGTCCTGTGATATTTATTAATTTTAGTTTTTTATTTATTTATCCATACAACCACTACAATTCTTTGTGAAATACAAGATTTTAATAAAGTAAAACAAACAGACCACACGCTGAATAGTGTAAATTCTTGATGAATCTTAAAAATATTTACTTATTCTCTCAAAGTGTGTTTTTTAGTGATGGCTAAGCGTATATTTCTAGCCGACTTTAAAACAGGTAACGATTTGGCCTATGAGGACATACCTTACTAGCATCTCCGTAAGGGAAAAAGTTCCCATATATTTTCTTGAACTCCTCAACCGACAGGTGTCCGCTGGGGCAATCTTTTAGAAAGCCTTTGTACCATTCCTGAATCTCAGCGTCTGAAATATATAGTTATTTTTTTGGTTGGCGATAGGACTTTGTTTTAATCACCCTGGTTATCTGCCACCATCTTACCTAAGTATGCTAAAGTAATGATTTTAAATTGTTGTACACCGGAATTTATGAGTAAGTTAGCCAGTTACTCAGTCTATTGAGGCCAGCGAATTAGCATAGCTATTCAGCGTGGCAATGCAGCCAGTGTCTTGGGCACGCTTCCGTCTGGTACTGGTCTGGAACAGTAGAGTTACCTATAGGCCGTTTGTAACGGTCCTTAGGTAATCTGACTGATTCCTTTGTACATAGTTAGTTTAATTGTACTTTTTATTGAATATACTTGATGATACAAGGTGAAATTAAGTCCAAGTTCTCCTTCATTATAAAAATGAACGATATGCATAGACCACGAGGTCGTATCAAGATCGGAACAAATTACATACTAACATTACATACTAACATATTTTGTTTGTAAGATTGTTTTGGATCATTTTGAAACGTTAAATCTACCTTATCTATAAGAACACTTCAAAATACTCGGGCTTGTCTGTTTTTTGATGATCCATTTCATAGTTACAAAGTTAACAAACAATTTATTTTATATTATATACACTTAATCCGCTACACAACTGATGTAGTACCAAGATTTGATACTAAAAGTAGTGATCTTCTTGTATTGTAGGTTTCAAATAGAACCTCTTTAATACAGACTTAATGTCGTAGAAGTCGACTAAGTGACCATTTACCGTTCTCATTTTTTTTATTGTACGACGGGTAAGCACTTGGCCTTCATCTCACCTGGTTACACATGTGAGATGTGTATGTGATATAAGGCCGAAGGTGGAGGCGCACTTCAACCGGAATCCTCAACAAACTGAGGAACTGGATATCTTACCTCTAAATGTGAGCCTCAAGGTCAAGAGCCTACACAATTTAAATTGAAAACAAATTTGGCTGTAGCGATAGAAAAAATACCTGAAAACTCAGTGTTTTGCTTCAAATCTTCCAGCACTTCTGGCTTTAGCTTGCTATTTTGTTTACCCATGTTTGTTCTTTTTTTGTATATAGTAGTCAGGACGTATTAAATGTGCAGCACAACCTTTTTTTCGATTAGTTTGTGATTTTTTGTGCCCTAAAACATAAAACAAGCTTAAGAAAATAATATAAGAGAGGAAAATGAATTGAACTCACTTTGTTACCTAACCTTTTAAAAATGATGAAAACCATGCGACTCCTTGGTTTGATAGAATTTGATTATCTTTTGTTCATGATGTGTTATTTCGATTTAATACGACTAAATGTTCAGTTTTTATTACGAATATGTTTCAAAGTATATATGTATAAGTATAATTAAAGTAAAAATTAAATGACGTTTGAAGGTAAACACATCAACCGAGAACAGATAGACCTAATTGTCTAATCTTTTTTTAAAATCCCGAATAATATGCTTTTAGGAAAATCCGGCATAGCTATTTGGGTATAATTTTGGCTACGTTGACCTTATTTCAGCTATAAATTATCTGTTTGAACTTTAAGATAACTGCTACAGCAATTTATACAAGTAATCAATCGAATGTGTCACAAAACTGAACATTTTGTCGTGATCAAGACAAATAAATAGCTTATTTGGTATTTTTATAATTTGTATATTATACATGAATAGGCAAAATGTGAATCATTAAAAATATTTATGTATTCTTAGAAATACAACAGATATTGAGGAGGTGCTGAGTACTATTTATTACACGTGCCTAATTACCGATCGCAAAAGGCGCTCACTCGCGCATAAACAGTAAAATTAATGTATATGAGTAGTAAGAAATGTAAATATATAAAAAAAATACACTCAGACTTGGAGATTCTGTATAAATGAATGGGAATCGTCGACGATTACACTCCTACTAGATGTACTCAACTCATACAATGTCTGTCACAAAAAGTCTTGTCACACATTTCCGACAGAGACCCGCAAAAAACAGGGGAAATTATATAAATTGTGAATAAATGCACCAGCCCTCGGTGAGGTGTGCTCGGAATAAATATTAAATGCAATTGAATTGAAGGTTATACGGCACAGATTCGACGATGAAGTTAATTCTATCGATTTGTGCGCCTACTGCTACTAGTTACCATAGTATATTGATGTATTCTTAACCTATGACTACGACATGAATTATAATTATTTAAATAATGAACTGCGTTTCAAATTAATTGTGCTTGAAGCTTAAATATATAAGAATGTCTACTTATAAATGTAGAAATTATACATCAATAGTAGAAAAGTTTGAAATTGAACTACGTTATGATAAAATTGATTACATATTGTGCGATACAAGTTCGATAAGTATTATTATTATAAATTTTAACCACATATCTTAAACGAGACACAAATAGAAAACCAATCAAGACAGATAAATAAATTGCGACTCTTAACACATAATTTTACAAAACGTAACCCATTATAAATTACAAAGTAGCATCAACACTTTACTAAGCAAACTACAATTAAAATTCGAAACAAAACACAGATGGCACACAATTGGTAACGAGCCCTAACCATGGACACCTAGACCGAGTTCAAAACTACTGAATTAGTAGAGAGATCAAAAGTAGAAATGGTGTTGAGGTGCAAGAGAGGCCAAGAGATACTCCAGGGTTAAGCGGGTCGGGGTCTTCCGGGCTGCAATACCGCTACAGGCTACGCCGAACAATACAGGGTCGCCAGCTCCTCTATAGGCCTGGGTCGCAACAGCAAACCTAACAACAAAACTAATTGACAAAAACATAGAAATTTAATTTCTGAGATATGTCATGCTTGTATTGTAAGCCTGCGTACCAATGAGTCGGTGACTAAACAAAGCCCAGTCAATGGTTACTTGTGATATGTTTGAACAACACCCTGTCGCAAAGCTTACCCCAGGTTTGAAATTAGAGTTGATCCCTTTAACCTAGTTGTAAAAATCAGTCGAAATTGATCAGTTTTACTATTTGAATTGTTCCGCAATTACATTTGTATGATAAACAACATCAAAGGCAAGAATCAGTTAACAAAACATGTAGCCGATATCGGCAAAGTAAACAATTAACGTAATGCTATGATTAATTAACTAAAATAGGACATAGTCATCATACGTGGAATGTCTCATTAAAAAATAAGTAATGTATTAAAATTAATGTTCCAGTGCGATGCGATTACTTACTGTGTTACTTCTGGCAAGTAAAACAAAAACGACCCGTCAAGTGGCGCCCGTATTGAAACCGACAGAAAACGTGCAAGTCACACTAGAAGCTGACAAATGTCACATACAAATGTGGGACTAGGGCACACAATTTAAATTTCGTTAACTTTGGCCGCTTTGGCATAGTAACTAACACAATCATAAAATCATAACAACAAAATCAAACAATTATAATTTCAAACGTGATTTTAAGGAATAGCCGAAATTATGAACAGATCTTTGTACAGAAAGAACTAGAAGGCACAGTTTGTGTAGAAAAGACCTGAACATCAGAGTGCATGATTTCATGAGATGGCTCCTGTGATGCCTTCAATAGAAGAAAACATGGAACACACAATTCAAAGGGACAGAACAAGCTCAAGGTCGGAGTAACTAAGCTGAAGGCGAAGATCCCTGACGAAGTTACGAATAACATCGATTATCTAACACTAAGATACCAAAATAGACAAAAATTGTTTAAAATCTTACATATTGGACAGAACCGATCAAATAGTAGGTACGCGTGAGTCTTCTGTGGTTATCCCAAGACGCGTGCGAGAGAACTCGGTTGTTACCGGTTCCTACGATCTGACCGATTCGATCGAGGTTTCGTACACATCACTACGCTACACGTCTTATATAGTAAACATTAAGATTGACTTTAGATTAAATTTATTGTGCAGTTACAGTAAACATTCATCGGACAGAGTTATATCAAATAGCAACAGCGAGCGCAGTAGGGAAAGTGGTGTGGGAAGAGAAACATGGTTCGGATTCGGAGAATGCTTATACGGAAGTGGACAATCCGACAGCGAGAGATGTTTTTTTTTATCAAATACATTTTATAAAAAGGAATGGACATTTTAAAATTGTGATTTAATTAATTCATTAACGTTTTTTCATTACTCATATATATATATATATATATATATATTCTTACATTTAAAATACTTTTCTTAAACGACAACATTACGACATGTCGGGATTTTAAAAAGAGCACGGCTTTATTTCGCACCAAGCAATACAATGATGTTCCGAGTAGATCAGCTCTAAGCTTGCTTGTTTCGTGGCTAACTGAAAACGCTTCTAGGGGCTGGTTTTCGGCAACTCATCGTCTACATTAAGCGTGTAAGCGACGGTGAAAAGCTTACAGTGTCTGCTTTAGTAGGTTATTGATCGAAGACACGTGCTTAAGCCGAGAAGAATCATTTTAGTTTCCATTTACGCAAACTCCGTAATTAATATTTGCTCTTGGTAATGAAGACCCGGTGGTCCGTGCTGCCGACACTGACGCGACGCGATCGGATTAAAACACATTCTAAAAGTCTTAACTTTTATCACGTACCTAATTACCACAATCGTTTATAAACTCTCGAAAAATCTCTCTGAAGTGATATTTGTTATTTGGACGCGGTCGTATACAGCTGCGCGGAGAAAATAATTGCTTAACGTCATGAGACGAGACGCCGTCGGGTTATCGTAAGGTATATAGTAGGGTAGGTAACAGGCGGGGGAAAGGGGAGGTGTGGGGTGCTGTAGGCGCTTAGGGCGCGAGCATCTTAGAAAGCTCCTCGTCCTGGAGACAACCCTTGAGGAACTCGTCCTGCGTGAGCTGCCCATCGTTGTTCTCATCCATTTTCGCGAATATGTTCTTGGCACGTTCCTCCGCAGAGTCAGCTGGTCGGTTACTTGAGCAAGCGCCGAGCATATCGTAAATGGCCTGAAAATCGAGAAAAAACACATGTTACAAAAATAAATATCATCTGTTCATTCGATGCTCTGGGAATCATGTCGGTTAGCAGGGCGCATCATTTAATATCAGTATTTATTTCAAACCCACATCAACGAGCACATTTATTATCCATAACCATAGATGGATAAGCCTACAGATCTGAAGTGTCCGTGTCCATAATTGTTTATTGCCTAGGGACCAAGTAACGCGCGTGTCCCAGTCCCAGCTGTGCTATATGTCAGCCGTATAAGATTAAACGGGTTAAGAAGTAGGATTAAACGGGGCACCGTTATTTGCGTGCTCTACGTAAATATACATTTATCTAGAAAACTACGAAATCGTACCACATGGTCGTAATACGAGCGCCACACCTGCGGGAAATGGCATTAATTGTTACGACACTCATGACGTCGCGTATTTGTAGCCATGACTTAGCGCGATCATTTTACAATGACATTTGAAAATTAAACATTTTACAATTAAAAAACGCTTAGTTTATTATTGGTACCATAGATTTAACAATTTTCACAGCTGTTCTCAGGTCTCTCTGTATATGTGCCCCTTCGAATTGTCTTAAGCCAGACTCATCAAGGTGCGGCTTACGATGTTGGCAATAGCGTCAGCCTCTATTATCCTTCATTCAGGTTTAGGTATCCCGCCGATTTCCAAGTGGAAATCGGTCAAAGACATTGGAAATCGCATAAGGGAACGTAAGTACGTTCCCTTATGCGATTTCCAATGTCTTTGACCTTCATTCGTCTTTGGATCCCAACGTTAGGAATACAGTCTATAAGCATGCATGAGCATGGCACGCACCATTGCTTTCTGTTGCACCCTCATTCTACAAATAGCCTCATGCGAGGGTCCATGTTTCGGCAGCATAGGTCATAGTAAATAGAACACAATGATATAATCCAACTACATTTAAGTACTATGGGATGTAAGAGCACTTGAGAATGTCGTCCATTTTACTGAACGCAGCCCAACCTAACTGATTTAAAAAAAAAAACATGTGAATGATGCTCTTCAAAAGATAATTTTAGTCTAAGATAAACATACCGATCCTCCAAATCTCTCGTATCCTACTTTGGGATCCAAGACTAATAGATAAATAAATAATCTTAAACCGTAAGACATTGGAAACGTTCCATGTTACTTTTGCCTTGGACATTTTTATCTTTAGACCAACTTGTAAAGAGGCATCAAAAAGACTTTGCAACATTTGTTGGAGATCTGAGAAGTTCTCAAAGTAGTTTATAGGTTTAACGCTAAATCCAAGTGTAGCCACTCTGTTCAACTCGTTGGGTGCTGAGCGTCCCGCACTCTATGAAAAACACATCGTGAGTGTTTTACAGCAACATATCTAAAATACCGCCTCTGTAGTCTAGTGGTTCAACCCACCGATTTCAGATCCAGAGATCCCGGGTTCGATCCCCATGGGGAGTACAATATATTGCGCTTAGTTTGGTTGGTGGTAGGACTTTATTTAAGTCCACCTGGCTACCACCATATTATATTATTCTGTCGCCATAATAACAATTCTAAAATTGTTGTGTTCCGGCATTTAGAGGTAAGATAGCCAGTTCCTCAGTTTATTGATGATTCCGGGTTCCTTTGGCCTTATCTCAACTTGTTACCAGGTGAGATGAAGGGCAAGTGCTTATCCGCAGTACAGTAATAAAAAAAAAACATGATTTCGGCAGTATTATCACGCAATAATTATCGCGTTGAATACGTAAGGCGTCAATTTGGCTGTAGGTGCTGTTTTGTGCTAACGCAGAGTTATTTTGCGGTTGTTTTGTTAATAAGCAAATTGACAAAGCCGATGTAGGTAAGTATCAAATTATATCGATCAAATCAAAATACATTTATTTGCAACTCTGACAACCTATTAAATACTAACAAACAAACGAAACAGTAGAAACGAAGTAGACAAAAACATAAAAAAATAAGAAACAGTTGCATAAAGATCAACGACCACTGCTAATTTTTAACTGATTTATAAGTGGAAAAATAAACAATTCTGTTTTTTTTTTATTTTAAAATGAAGGTGCACAAACATATACACCCCGTTTTTTTTGTGTCATTATAACGCTTGTAATTGTAAGGACCAAGTGCACTTGAAATACAAAATTAATGTGAAAAGAAAATGTTTCAGGCTACAATTACACTCGAGATTGCTCCATAAATATAATTGAGAGCTGGTGAAAACCAGAAGATGGAAACAGCCGCACTACTTCACTCCAATTATAGTTACATTCCAAAGAAAAAGCATATTTCAGAAAGATTATCATTCTTCATCTTCCTGCCCGTTACCCCACACTAGGTTGGGTCGGCACAATGAGTCTTCTTCAAGGCCATGTTGTTCAGAGTTTTGGATGACGTTGGCCTGCCTGACGTCAACCCTCCTTGGGAATTCTAGGTTGTGTAGGATGAGGAGATAATGATTAACTCGTTGGGTACTGCACGCCCCGCTCCCGCCATTTATTGTATGACGGGAAAGCGCTTGACCTTCATCTCAGCTGGTTTACTACACCTGGAATCTTCAACAACAGTCTGAGAAACAGTCTGAGGTTTTCTTGTCTTTAAATGCCGGAACACAACAATTTTAATTTTAAAAATATTTTGGACTCCCCTGGGCATCGAACTCGGGACCTCTGGATCTCAGACGGGTGGGCGAACTACTAGACCACAGAGGCCCTGTATGTAAAACACACCGTGAGTGTTTTACAGCTCCTATCGAGCTAACTCGGTGTGTGCTGCGCGTCCCGTTCTCTATATAAAACAGACGATGAGTGTTTTACAGCACCTATCGAGCTAACTCGGTGTGTCCTGCGCGTCCCGTTCTCTATGTAAAACACACCGTGAGTGTTTTACAACACATATATATATGGATAAGAGGGGATGATGATACTAATGTAACGGGAGAACGGTGACTGTGACACAGCTAGAGCAGTCTGGGAGTGCGTACCCGGAATACCTGGACAGATATCTGGAGAATCACCCGAAATTCAGTTACTTTTTTCAATAAATTACCATGACAGCTTAAACTAAATAATAACACCCTTTTATAAATCGGGGTTAAAAATAGTATAGTTGATGTAAGCTCCTAGTAGGTTTTTGCTATGGATTGGCATTAGATAGTCCCTACTGCCGCCTACTGCGTACAGTAATCCGATTCGCCCCAAGCGGCCTCTGCCTTTACGGGAATACAATGTTTTCACTAGACAAACAATCGCGTTCAGGCTGATTTATATTGTCAAGCCTGAACGGATAAAGTCAGCCAGCGCAGGTAAATGCATTTTGTCAGGTTGTGGATCGAAGGCGTATAGCAGCACCTCACACCCCTGTGGGCGTATTCGATACGGAGTTCTCTTATTGGCTTAGAAACTTACATAAGAGCTATAAGATAAAGTTGGAAAATGATCAAACTAGGACAAGACAACTTAATACACGTAGGCATCCAGATTAAAAGTATGCAATTTTTTTTTTATATACGGTCAACAAGAAAAATATGCAAAAACATATATTGACAGCATTATGTATACGTAATTCTAATTGATGGCGAAGTAAGTTCGCAGGTTGCTCGGTTTTTTTCTACCCAGAAGCATATTCACTTTATTTGCTGGCGAAATACATTTTGGAGGTTTATTTTTTTTAAGATGGCCGACTATTTAGCTACCGCCATGTTGGTCACCAAATCAGATGTATGCAAAATTATGTCACGTGATGGCTAAGAGTTTCACACCTTAGTTGCTTTAATTATGAAGAATTCAAACCAGGTAAGGATCTGACCAAAACCTGTTTAAATAATCGCCTTTACGTGGATATTTTGAGCATTACCTACCAAGGGGGATAGTTTCGTCCGAACATGTCCCAGCTTGCATGTACCTAGCCTCAAAGTATGAGTTCCTGGCTGGTATTTTACGCGGTACTGTCATGTTGCAAAAAGCAATCGTAAATGTATTTTATTATTGTATGACGGGACTTGACCTTCATCTCACTGATTGACCTGATTTTCAAGTTATGACAAGGCCTAAGGTGGTAGCTTCACCCGGAAACCTCAACAAACTGAGGAGCTGGCTATCTTACCTCTAAATGTTCCGGAATTTCAGCACACAACAATTTAAAAATATGTGGTTATGGCGACAAACTCACGTGAAATGGTGGTAGCTAGACTTAAACAAAGTTCTACCACTAACCAAACCAAGCAAAATATAAGTACTCCGCCCGGGGATCGAACCCGGGACCTCTGGATCTGACACCGATGGGCTAACCACTAGACACTAGACCACAGAGGCGGTTAAAATGTTTGGACTACATACATGAAAAACTGGACGTACTGGACACGAGCAACCAATATATAAATCTCACAAAAATACTTCATGAATACCGGAGGAGTAAAATCAAATTAATTTGGTTTTTATTTACGGTGAAACCAATAATAACGTCGCCTTTCAAATCCACGTCGATAGCCATGAACCTAAAGTGCCTTATTAAATCAGACTTGAGCGCCGAGACGCATACCAGATAAGCTGAGCAGCTCACTACAAACCGGCAAAGCGCGAGATAGACTTACGCATCGTGGGTTCCCACATGGTTTAATAAGGAATTTGTTGTCCGTCTGTCTGACCGACGTGTATTTTGTATAATGGAACACCCTTAATCATAAACCTGTTGTTACGTCGTTGGCGACTACACTACGACTACGTTTAACAAGCCTCATAGCTCATAGCAGTTGGTTGTAACTCTGCCTTCTGCGCTGTAGGCTGTGGGTTCGATTCCCACCAGGACAAACATTTGTGTGATGATTATAGATGTTTGTTCTGTGCTTGGATGTTGTATCATACAGTAAGTATGTATTTGCAAAAGTAAATAAGTATACTATCCGTAATCTAGTTCCCATATTACAAGCTATGCTTAGTTTGGAGCTAAATGCGCTGTGTAAAATTATTGTCCTGTAATATTTATTTATTACATTCCAAGTGATGAATGGGTCCACGGGTAAAAGGTGCGTTTAATCCAACTTACCCGTGGACCCACTGATACTGGCGATTATGTAAGAAAAGTTCAATGTCTAGTGCAGTGGTACTACGGGAAAAAAATACCTATTAACCCCCTTAGTGGGTTAAAGCAGTGGTACCTCGGGTAAAGCCTCGACTTAGCAGGGTGAATAGAATAGAATAGAATATTGTTTATTGTCATATAATAACACACATACATACGTCATAGTAAAAATGAAATTATGTGCGTATACTTACATAATATGATTCGTCAATAATTACATTTTCAATAAATATGATTTCATTACATAATTAGATATTTCATCAAACTAATCATATTAGGTGGTCATTTAGGGGTCATTAGGGAAATCATCATTATCATCAACAACAGCCTCTTAATGTCCACTGCTGGACGGGGTTTCCTCCAAAGCTGGTTTGCCTTAATCGCCACGCTTAGCAGACGGATTGGCGACCGTAGTAATGTGCTTAAATAGCACACAAAAGGGTTCTTCTGGTGAGCTAGTCGGCTTCTACGAGATCCGCGGAACAAACATAAGGGGATTACCTCACAAATAATATATTATACAAATCCATAATATGTGGGACATACAAGAAACGTGTTTTTTAAACTTTTTTATTACAGAGCTATCATCAAAACGTTAATACGCCTATTAGTTCGTACCTGCGGACGCAGCAACGCGTAAACAATTAGAGCACGCGTATCGACTCGCGCATACACACGCCGGCAAAATTAGAACGCAGGTACACAGGTAAAAAGTTTTTTTTTTTTTTATTTAAATTGTTTTTGGTTTTGACACTTCAGATGATATAATTTAATGTTTAAACATTGAAGAACGCGTTTATTCATCCTAACATGTTTTCAAAGTGGATATGAGGAATCTAAAAAAAAAATTTGCAGGAATAGCCCCCAAGTAAAAAAAAAACGAACATTCTATCGTATTACCCTAATTTTGCCGGCGTGAGCAGTTATTCATCCACGCGACTTGTCACCACACATTTCATAATCATTTAATGCTTATGGTGCTTATACGCGTATCCACCTGTATGCGTATTCAACATACCTGGATTACGCGTACATTGAAACGCCTAGTCCGTGCAGTGAAATAACGATACCGTTCGGTGAAATTACGGGCACACGAGGCTTAACAAATTTATGCCTCAAGTTGGCGGGCCCAATGCATTGCGTTGTAAGATATGTTCTTTGTGGATGTGACCTACGCAGTAAGGTATTGTTATATGCAAAAGTGCACTTAACATCAGGTGGGCTACTTTCTTGTTCCGTCTCCTAGTTGTGCAAAAAAATGTACAAGACGTCGTTGCGATTAATGTGCTTTTTAATAAATAAAAACAAATACTAAGAAACTGGACAAGTGTGAGTTAGACCCGCACCAAGGCTCTACTTCTATAAGGGAACGAAACTCCGCACCGACTTTCAACAAGTCGATAATCATCAAACGAGTGGCCCTGCCCTATTAAATACGACTTGAGCTCGGAGAAGTCCATTTGTTTGAGCAATCTACATACATAAAAATAAATCAAGAAGAGTACTTCCAAGTGGACATGTTTGTGGCATTTTGTTGTGAGATCAGTCACTTACGTTACGAGGGTTTACTTTCGCGCGACGGGCAAGCGCTTGACTTTCAGGGTCCGTCAAGTTGTCTTACTGTAAGACGAGCGAGCTGTCAAAATATTTGTAAATGTATGTAAAGAGGCCTTTGCAGGACACTTATGGCCTATCATGAAATGATCAATTTCGAGTTATTCTTCTTCTTCATTTTAATTAGTTATAGCAGATAGACGACAATTGAGAAGACTCTTAAATAAACTCGCAGTACTTTATCTGTTCATAATGTTACGTGTGAATTTAACAGCGTTTATAATCCAGATCACAATAAAAGTGGCTGACCAAGTCGTATATGGATGTAAAATACCACCTTTGACATGGTGTAGTCCACTCATATCACTGATGAGCCCATGATATGGACTCACAGGCCTTTGAGTCAAAACAAGAAATATGCCTTTCTGATGGGGTTTTTCCCTGTTCACATATATCGGAATATAACCCCCCAGATGTCCCTTAAAATGTTGCCAAAAACAATAATTAGGCAATTTTTTGTTCCTAATTTCTTAAACGGTTAGCGATTATATGATAATGAATATTAAATCAATGTTCAACATCGTTACACGAAGATTTCCAATTTGTGGCGAGACCAAAGTTTAACGCAAGTTCGCCAGTTGTGTGGTGGCAAGATACGAATTTAAAGCTAATTTAGTACTCTGCCTAGTAAAGTGATGCACTAGCAAAACATGTGAGGTTTTGGTCTATTATCGTAGCTGAGTTTTCATAACCAGATACGGAAATGGAATATCACTGTTGTTTTCGTAACCGGTTATTGAATAAGAAATAATTTTCCACTTTCGTAGGTGAGTTTGGTAACCAGCTACGAACATAGAAAATATTTTCCTAACATATAACTTATTATGAAAGGAGGAGTAAAATTCCATTTTCGTATGTTGTTGGAAATTGTCTCTCAAGTTTTCTTGAGAACTATAACTATTTTCAAGGCAATTCAAAGAGTATAGCAGTAATGAGTTATTCAAATATGTATGAATCTACAGTACGTGTTTCAAATCTGCGGAGATAAAAAATGTATTCATTTATTTATTTGTTTACTACGGAAAACCAACAGCTTATAAAAATCCTTAAAAAACGTATATAGAAACAGTCAGCCAATTATAGGTTTTCACTAATAATTAATAATATATAATAATATAAGTAAATACATAAGTATACATAAGTGTGTAATTTTAAATCATACATGGTGGTGAATGATAATTTACTGATTGTTCGTGATAAGTGTTTTTTTTTTTTAGTTATTTTTGTTTTCTTTCGTTAGAGAAGTATAATTTATTACGTGAGAACATAAGTACACACATAAAAAACTTATGTTCGCATTATTATATGTTGCTAGATACAGTATAAGTTGAAAGCACAGGTTTAAAACCAACAACATGATTAGAACATGATAGACATACATTAATCTGAATCTAAAAAAAAAATTCTCTATATAAGCTACAGATTACAATGATGATGCCTGCAGCCAGCTGTCCCCTTTTCAGATTGAAAGGGCATTGAAAGAGGCTTTCATTGTGCAACGATGTCAGATTACGAGTCACGATTACATTGAGGCTTAGTGCGTTTGAAGACTGCAATACTATTTTTGCATTTTTGCAAACGATGCGAAAGGACCTGTCAGCATTTTAAAAATGCTAATCGGGTGCGCATACTGTCAACTGATTTGTCATCAGATTATTTGTTGAAGGAGGTTGAAGGTCTCCCCTAAACGGTATTAATATATTACTAAATATTAACTTGTCTTATCTTGAGACAAAAACACATGAACATCATCATCATCGCGTGTCTTTTTCAAGGTTATTTTTTTGAATAAAAAGACGTTAGTAGCGGTTACGAGAGTTTTTACAAGATGCAATATACGAGCTTATGTTTGCCTTTCTGTACCGTACAACAAGTAGGCTATAATTATGATGTTCTTTGAACAATCAAATGCAAAATTCCAACTCAATCCGTTCAGTAATTTACAATATTTTACCAGACCATATTTTTATGAAATGTTTTGAGGGGAATACTACTAGCCTTGTTAAGAGCTCTTCTTATCTCACGTTACGACCTCATATTTTAACGATGAAATAGTTTGTCGGAATAAAATAATAAAGTTGTTTCGCTGTTGGAGTAAAATTTATCCTATTCATCCATTTATATGATTTTCGGAAAACATATGGAAAATATAAATTTGACAGTTCTACAGCTAACCATTTAAATTAAACATTTAATTAACAAAATAAGAAAAGATAACTACCCTAAATTCTATATTTAAAGTCTTGTGTAATAATTAATAAAAGTAGTTTTTTTTTAATGAACTGGTGTGTAAACGCTTGGATATATTTATTATTAATAAGAAAAAAAATATATTTAATGTGTGCAAACATAATACAAATAGAAGAAAGAATTAACGCTTTGAATGCAAGATGATCTCCGGTGAAATAGTCAAAGCTCTCGCCCGACAAGTACGCAATGCAATTCAGAATGGAAAATGCAATACATGGGTATGTTTTTTTGCGGAAACAACCTTCGCAGCATTGTCTTGTTGAAAGCTGCGGTTACTCTTTACAATAGGTATGTCACTCGCTTAATCCGTCTCTAATAGGAATTAAAAAAAGTGAATATTGTAAATAGTACTGCCACGATCAAAAAACAAATCACTAATACAAATGTTATAAGGTCGTGTGTTTATGAGGTAGGAGCGACGCCTATTCATAATATTATAAGCAAAGCTTTGAAATCATTGGGTTTTATTAAACGACTCTCTATGATTTGTTTTAATGTTAAGACTATTAAACTTTTGTATTGCATTTTTGCAAGAAGCCATCTAGAGTACGCTTCCCAGGTTTGGAACCCCTGCTTTATTACTTATATTGATCGTATTGAAAATATACAAAGGCGGTTTTTGAGATATCTTTGTTTCAGAGTCAAGATTCTCTACGATTCTGTAAATTAGATTAATCTTTGCAAACAGTTACATTTTTTGCCATTAAAAAACCGGCGGGATATTTCAGATTATTTATATATATTAAAGATGATTAATAATAGTATTGACTGTCCACATCTCCTAATCGAGATGCAGTTTAATGTTCCGCAGAGGATACTTAGATATAATCCTCCACTAAATGTACCAGGTGCAACAACAGATTATTTTCAGGCAAAATTCGTATTTGGTGCGAGCGAGCAGAACTGTTAATGATTTCGATACGTTATTTGACATTGATATATTCTGTACCAGCATCCCCAGTGCGAGACGGTGCCTATCCCTTCACTTCTTTGGTAGTAGGCAGTAAGATCATTTTTGGAAATTAATTTGTATCAAATCTTTTAGTAAGTAACCTGTTTTGTTTCTTGTTATAATTATTGTATTTTTTTTGTATCCCTTTTGTTTATTTTCTTTTGTGTAGCTTTTCCGTAAGTCGACACTATGAAGTTGTGTTCACATTTCTATCTTTACATAAACCTATAATTGTCTGACTGTTTCTATATACGTTTTTTAAGTTTTTTTTTATAAGCTGTTGTTTTCCGAAGTAAATAAATAAATAAATTAGAAGTCGTCAGCAACTTACCACGAGGTAGGTCTACGCTACCATCGCGAGGCGTATGGTGTTTTTACACGATGTATTTACTTTGGAGGTTAGGCATAGGCGCTTTATGCAGACTTCGGCTTCAAAAAGAATATCATACGCGTTCGCAAACTATCTTCCGCATCAGGTCAATTATTATTACTCAATAGAATAAGGCGCTTCAAAAAAATATAATTTAAGATGCGCACTGCTCCACCATGACATCAGCTGAGCGTGTCTGTATTCTATTCCCATTTATTACGATATTCATAGACATAGAGCTCGCTCCATCATCAATTTCCACACAAAGATCAAAAGCTGACTAATTTAAAATAATAAAATACCACAGCAACCCAATCATCAACATGAGTCATGTCGTTTTGACAAGACAACGGTGTATAAACTATCCCCACCATTGTAGATAACGTGTGACTTGAGTCTTCATGGCGTGCATGTTAGAGACAAACGACACGTCTATAAATCTTTTCGTGTTTTCCGCGAACTCACAGAACTTCCAGATCTCACAGAAAGTTCTCAGAACTTTGAACCTAACAAAGAAGATAAAATATAATGTAATTTTATCAAGACTCAGAACAGAACGCTAACACTAATATTTCAATTCCAGATCGAGAAAAGCCAGGATAAGCAATAAAGCCTGCGTAAGTGCTTACAAGAAAGAAGCAGACAGTGCAATTGTCTTTGTTTGTTAAATTGTCGCTCGATGTTACCCGACTCAAGTTTTGCAGAACATTTCTCGGTTTGTAGTATCTTTCCATCCATAGTGTAATCATACTATGGTTGGAGATCTGTCGATTTTGTCGGCTAATGATACGATCGATAGCGGAGGTTTGGTTCGTCTATCTTTATTCGGTTACAGCTTGAGTATACTAACTGACGAACTTTGCACCCGAGACCGCCACTTCAGAGAGACGAGAAACTTGCCTTAAATGCTTTACGGCTGCTTATGCGGTGCACGCTTCGCCTAATGCATTGTGGTGTGTGGTTTGCACTAACTGGCGCAAAGAGGGTTATGTGTGCCTCGTTAATAAAACAACCCAGCGTCATTAAGTCAACAATAAAAGGTTTGTGTTGGACTGTCAACGATATGCGGCGCATTTTTAGTTCCATAGTACGATATATATGGTACGAGTGGATGCACGCCAGGCACGCCTTTCGATACGGAGACAAACAAACTCCTTTTTTTATTTTAATTGTACGACGGACTTGGAATGAATGAATGAATGAACACTTTATTGAACACAGAAATAATACTATAGAACAACGCAAACATTTAGTAACAATAGCGTCTATCATAAAAATAATAATAGTGGGCGGCCTTATCACTGAAATCGATTTCTTCCAGGCAACCTTGTAAGAAGAAATGCAAACAGTAAAAAAATAACAGAAGTAGTGCACAACAATGAGTATAAATATAAACAGAAATTACAACAAATACTAGTTACATATATAATTAATACAAACTATGGACTAATACATACCTACAACAATAAAATAAAACAATAAATCAAATAGTCAAATAAATATATACATCAATATAAGTAGTTGGACAGGGTCAGATTTGAACAGAAGCAAGGTAGTGATTTTTCAGCCTCAATTTAAAAGTATACACTGACGGAGCGAGTCTTATTTCAGTGGGCAAGTCGTTCCAAAGACGAACGGCCTGAACACTGAACGACTTACTATAGAATTAATGGTTATGGGGGGGAAACTTTTACAAAAAGTTTTCTATATGAGTGTGAGGAGTACAGAAATTCAAATCTGTCTTTAAGGTAAGCAGGCGATTTAGGGGAAAAAGTACAGAATATAGGATAGGAGAGAAAGCCACTTGAGCATATCCCGAAAGGGAGAAACGTGGTCATATTTTCGCAAACCATATATGAATTTTATACAAAAGCTTTGAAGGCGCTCAAGCTGACATAACTGCTCCTCAGCAAGATCGCAGGCGTCAGAATAGTCTAGCACAGGGAGAAGAAGAGACTGTGCAAGAGCAATCTTGGTAGCGGTTGGCAAGAAATAACGCAATCTTCTCAAGGACGCTGCCGAAGCATAGAGCTTCTTATATGTAATCTGAAGTTGGGGACCCCATGACAAATATCGATCAAATGATATCCCAAGATTCCTCATGGTCATGCTAAAAGGGATAGGAATTCCATTAAAAACCACGTAAAGTAATGTCTGCCAGTCTATTTGATCTATTAATCTAGAGCTGCCTATAATAATGGATTGGGTTTTTGTTGGATCAACTTTTAATCCAAAGGCCTTACTCCACTCAGTGATACGGCATAAGTCCAAGTTGATACAATATACTGCATCAGAAATACTGATCAACGGAGCTTGAGTATAGATATGTAAGTCATTTGCATAGAGGTGATAGGAAGAAGATAAGTTAGATGATATGGACACAGCCTTGTGGGACACCGACCGACGTCACACACCACGACGAGATAGACTCACCGAGGTGGATTCGCTGCCGGCGCCCATATAGGTAACTGGAAAACCAGTCATCCACAGCCTGTGAGATGTTATGAGAGCGGAGTAATGCAAGAAAGATTTCAAAGATTACCGTGTTAAAGGCATTACTGAAGTCAAGCAAGGTAAGAACCGTAAGTTGCCGATTATCCATGCCTAGACGAATGTCATCCGTGATTTTGACTAAAGCAGTGACCGTACTGTGCCCTTTTCGGAAACCAGACTGCAAAGAATTAAGGATGTTGTGCATAGACAGAAAGGAGTTAAGCTGGTTGTGGACAAGACGTTCAAGGACTTACAAGACGTTCAAGGACTTGGCCTTTATATAACCTGATTTTCAATGTATGATAAGGCCGATGGCGGAAGCGCACATCACTTGAAATCCTCAATAAATTGAGGAACTGGTTTTTGGCCGTAAAGTTATCCTAACAAATATGTTGTTTGATGCGATTAATTGACAGTTGTAAGCGTAATTTTACCTTTTTTTGTTAAATACTTGTTATTATTTTCTTTTATTATAAGTCCCTTTATTTTATCTAAGTATCTCTTTTGTAAGTGTAATTTTCTTTTTTGTTACCTACCTGTTATTATTTACAACCATTATTTTTTTCTACTATGTTTTAACTTATTAGTGAATTGGTTTATAGTACATTGTTAAAACAACTCGAGCGAGCGATAACTTATTAATGTTTAATAATTATATCAGTTTGTTATGTAATTAGCTTCTTCCGAATAAAATAATAGACTATAAAACGTCAAAACCTGTCAAAAATATGTACTTGGGCAAGTGACATACCGTAATCCCTTGTTACATGTATATTACTTGTACATTACTGTTACATTACTAAAATAACTTTATTAACTAAAGAATGCGATAAATTACTATAGTATATCCCCTATTCTTTGTATTTCTTATGTTCATTTCACATTCATTATTTCACTTAATAAATAATAATAATATGTCAAGCTTGTTAATATTTGATATACTCTCAACTCGCTCCTTGGTTTTGAACAAGGAACAGCGATTTCTTTGAATAAAACCAAGTAATGTATGAAGAATATTTACATGTATATAACTGTTAATGTAATTAGTAATGTACAAAGAACGAATGTTTCTTAGTACATTACCCGGTTTTGTGACAATTCCTTGCACATTGCTGGTAATGTAACTCGAAAATGTACGAGTAACAAGGGACCATAATATGTAGACGTACCTCTGGCTACTTTCTAGTACATTATCTACGCTCCGAGAATGAATGTTCAATGTTTCCTCGAATCTCTTTTATAAGTACTTTTATGGTCACAGTTTACAGCCTGTATGTTAATTTATAAAAAAATGGATTAAAAAAGAAAACACTCAGTGTCTGAAAAAAAATCTGTGGATTAAAGCGAGAGAGCACCGTAGCAAGTCTTTTTATTTCCGCAGCAACCTCATTGCTGAGGTTTCTCGTGCAGAATTAATTAGTGCGCCCCGAGAGTGGAGTACTAATTTAATTTACAAGGCTTCTTGTAACCTACACATGATTAGAAGCGAACCACGTAGGCTTGGCACAAAAGCTGAGATACCCTCCCCCACTCCACCGTTTGCCCTACTTCGAGATACCCCTCTGCTTTGGTTTAAGTACAAAATCGGAAACGAATAAATGTGCTCAATTACTGTGCACGTAGCAGAATCAATAAATTAAATCTGTTCCGTTTTTGTGTTTGTTATTGATTGATTTCAACAATACTTGGGAATTGGCTCATACAAACCATATGATCTAAAGCTATTTTATCCATTATTTAATACCAAAGCTGTTTCATGGTTAAAAAGTGTGATGTTGTGTGTGTGTGTGCATGCTTGTTACCAAAGTCAAAGTCAAAATGCGTTTATTCACTAAGGTTTTTTTATAGGTTTTTCATGTGTTCGGAATCGCGAGCAGAACACAAGGAGAACCTCAACCGATCGATCTCGAATCTCTGTAATTACTTAACAGATTTTGATGAAATTTGGAACGTAGATAGTTTAGATTTTGGAATAACGCATAAGCTAATCTAATTTTAGAAAATTAACCCCTAACGGGCAAGCAGGGTGGTGAAGTTTCTTTGAAAACTTTGATTCCTTGATCGATTCACTCACGATATGGTATAAAAAGGAAACATTGAAACACATATATGCATTATAATTTCCAACAAACCAACAAATTTAGTTAATTTGGCAACCGACATTCGACGGGATATTTTTTGAACTATTTTAAATTATCGCAATCGCGTCTAGTAATAATAACGGTTACCTAACGTCACCTTCTAAATAATATTAGAATAGTACATTATGTACATTATAAAGTAACCTATAGGTAGAGTGCCATAGTGAACAAAAGCTTTTCGCCAACACCGAACTACTAATACTTAACCCTAATAGCAGCTTTAAACTGATGACAAATACGAATTTCATCTGAACATAGACTGGCACTACTAGCAGTTAGAACTTGGTATCTTCTCCTGCTATCGTATAAATAACACTTTTTCCCCAAGCCATGATGTTGACATTGAAGTGAGCATTTTGAAATATTAGATGAGATAAAGGCCAAGCCCATCCCCGTCGTACAAAAAAAAAAGACCGTGAACTTTAGGAAAAAAACCTCTGCATCACGATCTTTGATACCCTGATATTGTTCCAAAACTCATCGATTTCCACTCTAAAAATTAAGATTTAAGAGGAAACTTTGCGATTTTATTGTATCGAGACCAGTTGAGTCAAACATAACTTACTAACTAGAATCCTAAACTCATGATTGTCATAAAAAAGCATTTATAATTCAATGTTCTTTTGCTGCATTACCATAGCGGGCGTTTGTGCTAGTACTGAGGGTGAGGGAGGCTGCTCTAAGGTTTGTCTGAAACTGAACAGGCAACGTCAGCAAAACCGGGAGCGCCGACAATAAGAAATGTTTTCTAAATAGATAGTTACATGAAAAGCAATCACGAACTCATACAACGCTTGTTAACAAGACCTCCTTGTATGTTGTTGTCGTATGGGATAAGTAATTTGCCGTTTAATCAATCGCACTCAAGATAAGTAACGTTCAGTTCAATAGGCACAGAGTTGCTAAGAGTACGCATGGAATCAAACTTATACAAACGATGACTTTAGATGTTTCACAGAAGTTGTTCGACAGCCAATTTTGCGTGTCTCCGTATCTTATTATGTGGGCAATGTTTTATGTTTTGTAGCTCGTCTTTTATGCATTCAGGGCTACATTCAGACGGTATACAATATTCTTTATACCGCCTGAATGTATTATTTTAATTCGAGAAACGGGTATTTATCGCGTATTTTGCCTGAATTATTGAATTATGCATACAGATAAACAAGGGCATTGAAATTGCCTGAAGAGGATTTATGTTGCACTACTCACGCTTAAAATCCAATTTAAACTAAAACAATAAATAAGCCGGCTTTGTAGAATTCAATAGGTTTAAATAGGTTTTATCTGTTGCTTGCAGTCCCCGAGTGTCCAGCTGGTAAGCGGTTTATGCCGGTCGACGACATACTCATATCATACCAGCTTTTCATCACACAACAAAAGCTTTCAGACGCAACCGACACTGTTAAACAGATAAAAGTAAAATACGAGGAAAATATAAATTTCATAAGTTTTCACCCCGAATTGAATACTTTCAAAACTATTGCTATGATAGTGGTGGTTTAAAATACACCCCTTGATCGCATTTTAAGACATCCGTGGTGCAGCCCACGGGAAAGTATAACTCATCAAACATTATCTGTGAACATCAATATGTCTACCACGTGACCTACCTACGTGTAAATAGCGCTTGTGTATTATCGCAACGCAATTGAGTTAAAATAATATTCCAAATATGTATCAAACAAAATAGCAAAATAATTAAACAGATCAGTTTCATAATTTAGCCACTTTACAAAACGTTACAAAAACCCTTTAACTCAAAGGTCTCGTTCGCTTCGCTCACTCGTTTAACAATCTCGGTAAGCTCCTCATATTGACACCAAACCTTGTGGGTTTCCTTTCATTCATATTTCTAAGATAGCTTAGAGTATTGTAAGTTTAAAATGGATAAGTGTATTGTCAAAAGGCAAGTCAATACATTATGTTTTTTTTATTTGGTCAGCAAGTAAATCAACTAAAAAGTTATTTAGATAGCACATAATTCGAACTTGTGTGTTGGTTGAAATATTTTTTAACACCAACAAACATCAAGCTTTTTTAATGCACTTTGTTTGCTGATAAAATACATTTTGGAGCTTTTAACAAGCCGACCGTTAATTTAGTCTGATGTGTGCTGTAAGACACACACCGAGTTAGCTCGATGTGTGCTGTAAGACACTCACGGTGTGTTTTACATAGAGAATGGGACGCGCAGCACAAACCGAGTTAGTTCGATGTGTGCTATAAGACACTCACGGTGTATTTTACACAGAGCACGAGACGCGCAACACCTAATGAGCTTAATAGAGAAAACAACGTTGAGAAGACCGCTATTTCTTCATTATAATTCTGTTAATGTTATTTTCAGTACCTGACATATACCCGGACAACTCACACCATTACACCATCTTGACGGCAATAATTTCAATGTTTAGCACTTTTGAACAGTGCCTAGTAAGTGGGTTCGAGTTTGAGTCTTCGATGTAGTCATCAATCACTTTGTTTGTTTTTATATCCGTTCCGGCGTGTTCTGTGAAATCGTTCGGCAGCTCGAGATACGTACGGTTGTACAATGTTACAACTTCGGCGAACGACCAACAATGTAGAGCTCCACTTTATTTACATTCGTTACGAACAACAAACCAACGCAACTTTTGCAAGGGTAGCATAGCATTGATTATTCAGGGGAATAGGTACCTATGTGCCTCGTACGGCTTTGAGAAACTCTAGAGCTAGACGGTCTTAATTAATGAATGGAGAGGAATGTCGAGCACTTTGCGATCTCAATGCATTTCATCGATGTTCTACTTGTGAAGATACACAATACCTATGAGTAGGTATTGTAGGTTGAGTTCTGTTGGGTGAGTAGGCTCCATTGAATCGAACTGGTCAGACACTGGTTGTGTACGTTAACTGTCGGTATAGACAAGCCATTTGATTATGCTCTACATACACAAATATGTATTTATAAGTATGAACATGATACAACATGATAATATTTCCTATCATTCATTTTACGCAGAGCGCCGCCTGATTCCCGGCACGCCGACTACGCTTCAACTTTTGGGTATGAGTTCTCTGACGTAGAGTTTCTTGATAGCGATCTTTATAACGACGAGCGCGCTCTAGTCTCTCGTCGTTGAGTTTCTTAGAGCAGAATGTACTGACAGAATACATAATACAATACATATTCTTGATGAGAATGATAGAACCCAGAATTAAATGGCTGGTAATTTATTTGGTGATAACTCACACAGCCTTCTAATAATAACTTTAGTTACACAATCTAGACTTTACAAAGCCTTTTTATTCAAAGACGTGGTCTAGTCTAGTCGCTGCATTTCTTTAAAGAACAGGGAAGAAAAGCTGAAAATGGTCGACTTTGAATGAAGAGTATAATTTTAGACAGATTACATACCTGGACAATTTTGGTCATCTCCTGGATGTCAATGACACCATTGCCGTCGACATCATACATGCGGAAGGCCCACTTGAGCTTCTCCTCAGGAGTCCCGCTGGATGTCACATGAATCGCCTGAAGGAACTCCTACAACAAACGGTCGATCTCGTTGTACCGAGACTGTCCAGCCACGACCCACGATGTGCAGTCTCATGGCGCTAGCTATACACAATCGCTAGAGCAAGCAATCACACTTCGCAGTTGTGTTCGTACAGAGATACACGGATCGTCGCATTGCCATATCTACTCTTCACATTTTACTGCATGTGAAAGTCAATTACCGCATGGAACCCACACCTCTAATGGGTAACGTGCGACAGACAAACCAAGCGTGTAAGTTGATCGATAACCACAAATGTTCAATTAGTGGTGGTCATTATGGGAAGCATACGGTGATTTCGTGCCACATAATAAAAATGAGCCCGAGATTTGTGGTCTATTTTTCTTTTAAACGAGATAGGACGGCAATGTGACGCCTTTTCTCGATTTTATTTCCGAGATAAGTTGCTGACATGACAGTATTACTGTTCTAACACGATGAATGTCACTAGATAAATAACACGGCTTAAAATTCGCTTCCTTTAATATACCAAGCTGTAGGGGAAATTTATACCGGCCACCAACGAACACGTTTCCTTCAACCTAAATTACCTTGAAGTCGATGTAGCCGTTTTTGTCCATGTCGAATGTGCGGAATACATGATCGCAGAATTCTACCGCATTTCCAGATGGGAAGAACATCTTGTACATGTCCACGAACTTGGCGGGCGTGAGCCTTCCGTTGGGGCAATCTTGCTGCAAAACAAACGAAATACATATTACAACCGGTATAGGGTAGGTACATACAGGATAAATTATGATCGGCGGATCAAACGGAGCTGAGATTTACAACCGCCTCTGTGGTCTAGTGGTTCAATCCACCGATTTCAGATCCAGAGGTTCCGGATTCGATTCCCATGGGGAGTACAATATATTGTGCTTTGGTTGGTGGTAGGACTTTGTTTAAGTCCGCCTGGCTTGCTACCAACATCTTACCTAATTCTCTCGCCATAGTAACAATTCTAAAATTGTTGTGTTCCGACATTTCAAGGTAAGATGGCCAGTTCCTCAGTTTGTTGAGGATTCCGGGTGAAGTGCACCTCTACCTTCGACCTTATCTCACCTTGTTACTAGGTGAGATGAAGGCCAAGTGCTTACCCGTCGTACTAAAAAAAAAAACTTTATTTTTGGTTTGCTGCTGGAGTAGATTTTCTTCCGATGGATAGATAACGTTGGGTAAAATGTCCCGTAATAGTTATTTATTAGCCTTAACCTTTGTAGGCTCACCAAATTTACACGGCGACGCAAAAAGGCTCCTTGTAGATTTTCCTTTTGTACCTAGTTAGTTTTATTTGAATACAGATAAAGTCAGTTAAAATCTAGATTGTCTCAATGAATTTAATTATCCACCAGATAAACTTTTCCCAAAATGAAAGATAACCAATCAATCTTCAAGTCTTAAGAAAATTTATAATAAACATTTTTTAAATGTTTTTCATGATGACTGTCCGCATCATTGAGTCCGTGCCAGTGAAGCATCTCGTTATTTTAATGATGAAACATAATTAGGTTTATGTCATAATCAAATTCGAATAAAAGAGCGGTCAGTGGGTGACCTCTTGACTTGACCCCTTCCCAGAAAATGCTTATCAAGGTATTAATGCATCGGATTGCTAATGAGGCATCTATTCTACATCATACTGCAACCAGTTCCGTAGATTATCACTGACAACAGGCACTGATTATACGGTATCTGTGACTATCCTTAACGTGTTTAATCTCCCATAGATACGGAATCTCTAGAGCCAATGCTGCAAATCTGAGTTCAATTTGTCGGTTGACCTACATTTGACAACGGATTAGGTAGTTAGCCTAGGTAGGACAATCTGACCAGTCTGAGGTAGACAGACATTGATTAACAATATAATAGGACTGTTTTATACAGAACAGTATTTTTTAGCGTAAGCAAAGCCACCCCGATATTATCGTTCTCAACATGAAATAGGACACGATACCTTTTATTATTGTGTATAATTTTAAGATATACGTTTACATATACGTTTTCCCCTTCGAGATCTTGTTAAAACCAAGTTACGTAAATCTTTACATAGTAATAGAAGGAAAGCTCTTAAAAACTTTCAACACACTAAAAAACACAAAACAAAAAAATAGTATCTCACAAATCCGCATTTTTTTTTCTACATGTTTTATATTGTTTATTATTTTCTACAAAACCATGTAACGTAAATCTTTTCATAGTATAAAGAAAATGTTTTATCGTTTCAATTAAAAATTAAAACTCACAACTCAGCTCAGATAGTAGTATTAACGAGTTCAAACCGCACACACTAGTGAAAAAACTACGTATAAGAAGGAAAGCTCTTAAAAGCTTTCAACACTTTTATCAGAAACATTTCTCAATTTTATAGAAGGACAATGTGCATCGTATCTTAACATGGTTTTACATATTCCTTTTTATATATATATATATAGATCAACTTTCAAAATCAATCTGAAAACAAAAAAATAGTATCTAACAAATCCGCATTTTTTTTTCGACATGTTTTATATTGTTTATTATTTTCTACAAAAAAATGTAACGAAAATCTTTGCATAGTATAATGAAAATGTTTTATCGTTTCAATTAAAAAATAAAACTCACAACTAAACTTAGATAGTAATTTAACGAGTTCGAACCGCATACACTAGTGAACAAACTACGTATAAGAAGGAAAGCTCTTAAAAAGCTTTCAACACTTGATCAGAAATATTTTACAATTTAAAAGAAGGTCGTATCTCAACATGGTTTTACATATTCCTTTATATATATATATATATATAGATTAACTTTCAAAATCAATCTGAAAACACAAAAATAGTATCTAACAAATCCGCATTTTTTTTTTATTTTGCGCTGCGCTTTAACCAAATCATAACCAAACCCTAAAATAACGTGTTGATAGTGAGTGAAGAAAACCGGTGTGCAAGCGTTGTGAGAAATCCGTTGTCTCTGCCTACCCTTCTGAGAAACAGTCATGAGTCTGTCTCCTCTGCTGTGTCTCCTATTCTTCGTTACAAATTTTATCATTGAATGTATCAAATGGTTAATGCACAACATGGTATGCTAAGCCGTTTGACATTGAATTAACTTATGTGTCAAGATTTTACAAGTATATTTTCAGTTTGAGGTCTGTATTCTGCAAGGGTGATAGAAAATTTTGATTGAATAAATTCAATCAGTCTGAGAAAACAAATTTGTTATTCGAAGTTCTGTTTGCATTTCGTATCAAAGCAACGTTTGTTTGATTGAAACAGGACGACGTAACTTCGAGCGCGTATCTTCACTGTTATAACACCGATGGGATCACATTTCCTTTACGTGTCATCATGTCAGATATCGATTGAGCTCACGGAGGATATGAACAATCCGTTGTCAATGCCACCGTGAAAGCATTGTTCATCCTTAAGCCATTCGAAATAGGCCCTACGTTATATTGTTCTCATGTATATTCATAGGTATCGGATACGTTAAATTTCACGACATGATAAGGTGGTAATGGCGAAAGAGTGAATGAACGTGAGATTAAGGCTAAGTACTTTCCCGTGAAATAAAAATAAGTCGGCTTAGTAAAAGCCTGAAGAAAATAATGCCTTATTAGGTTAATGATGATGATAACGATGCAAGAAGAATTATATATATCGTGTATTCCATTTTCAAAATTAAATGGTATAATGTTACAATTCACAACCCGCGACAGGACTCAAAACGGATTCTTAAAAAAATATACGAGTATATCAAATTTGTAAAGATTTGTTAGAAAAAGACGCTTTTATTGTGATGGGACTGTATTTTGAAAGGATATAATTCTATGAAATATTTTATCTAAGTATTATAATTTTGGTCGATATTTTTGACGCTATAACTGAAAATGTGCAAAGAATAACTTTTTTTGTACTCCTAGGCTGTACCTATAGTCTGCGATATCGTTACGTTTTAGCAATACAGATATTAAGTAAGGTAATATTGGTTTGTCAGTTGTAATGTAGTCACCAAATGGACTAACTGCGTAATGACGAATCTCGAAATGGACGGACTTCGCTATTACGAACCTCGAAATGGACAAATAAAATTATGGACGAACTGAGTAGCAGACAAACGGCAAAATGCGAGATGGACGTACTGCTTATTGGACCGACAGCTGACAAATCTTTGTAAATGTTGTGATTAAGTGCGATCACTTGAAGTATTATTTGATCGTGTATTCCGTTTACACGGTCTAAGACAAAAGCCTGTGTCTAATATGTTGGCGGTACTGCCTAACCTTCTGTATTCTTCTGAAACCTCGCGATCAAATTCACACACTTGATATGTTTCACTTTAAATGTCTCCGAGATCTAAGGCATCAGATGGGCAGACCAGATTAGAAACACAATCGTTCTAAGGTGCACAAACATCTAAAGGCATCGAGATATATATCTTATGAGTCTACAGCATCGCTAGCGCGGCCATATGTCTCGCATGAAGGAGAGCAGAATTTCAACCGGGTATTCTTCTCAGAACTCTAGTACGGTAAGCATCAACGCGATGGCTAGACCGAATATATAATAATGATCTGAAAATACACATGAAGCGCTGCCAGATTGACCTATCTAAATGGAAGGAACGCAGCATTTCGTTCTGAGTGGAGAAAAATTCAATACAGGTTGACAAATTCGAGACTGAATGCAAGCTACAATGCGATAAAAAAGAGGCCCGTTCTACCAGCGGCCATTTCGTACAGCTTTATAAATGGGGCTCTGACAAGCCTACAGCGGGACCGTACTTCTTACTCACAAGATTAGGGCACGTGAGCATCAGTGCGCACCCGAGGGAAGCACCACCATTCCCTTCATAACGTTTTAACATAGTTTTAGCTTTATGCTTGACCAGCCGCTGATCGAAATCGGCCTAGACAGACACCAAATTATCACATGGTATAAAAAAACATCACAAGAGCAACGAGTTTTTTAACAAAGCGCGAGAGGTCGAATTAACCGAACAATGGACGGAATAATAACCAACCATCATTCATACAGTGCGCATTGAAAAGAAGAAACATTTGAATAACAGGACTTTAAAACTCTACCACCCATAAAAAAGCGAAACCGGAAAACAGGGGATGGATTTTATAACACGACGGGGAAGCGGAATACAACAATTTAGAGTTTTTGTTATGGCGACAGAGGTAAGGTAAGATGCTAGCAGGCGGACATAAGCAAAGTCCTACGACCAACCAAACCAAGCACAATATTTTACTGCCCTTGGGACCTCTGGATTTGAAACCGGTGGGCAAACCTCTAGGACGCGGACAAATAAATAATGTGTGAATGCAACGAACAGGACACTTTTTTTTTTTTTTAAGCGACTTGTTTCTAATGTACTACCACTTGGTGTTAATCGCACAATGGTTCCATTGTTGGACGATTACGAATATAATTAATAAACTTAACAACAATTCTAAGCTGTTGAAATTCGGCATTAAGAGGTAAGATAGCCAGTTCCTCAGTCTGTTGAGGATTCCGGGTGAAATGCTCTTTCACCTTCGGCCTTATAGCCTCATAAAACCAAGTCAAGTGAAGACCATACGCTTCCTAGTCGTAAATTTGAAAAAAAAGTTACTCATACGGTAGGCAGGGTATGCTTAGTTGTCATCTTGATGACTTTGGTATACCATTCGTTATGAATCATAAATTTATAACGCTACTGAACAGTTTACACAACGCCATCTACTATGTTAACTATATGTTTTTACGAGATTTAATTTTCCAGTAGTATGTGAAAAAAAGGGTAAATCTTGCAACTAAATTTGAGACCTGAGCTGATATTTGGAACAAATATGTATCTTTTTTTTTAATTGTTGATAGTCAAGCGTTCGACCACCAGCTTAAATGTAAAACAAGTAAAGATGTGGCCTAAGATGGAGCACGCTTACCTAAAAGGAACCTATTTACCCTGGACTTGAAGACTCCAAGTTTGTACTCGTGCGGAAAAACAGACAAAGGCAAGGAATTCCATTCCTTACCAGTATTAATGATTAAGGTACAGGCGAAACGATATGTTCGGCACAATGGAACATTTACAAGGTACGGGTCGTAGCCTGCCGTACGTCTGCTAGTCTGGTGGTGGAAAGGAGATGGAGGGGTTTTTTTTTATAGTACGACGGGGAAGCGCTATTAGGTTAAAGATATCGTGCGCACACTCGCCGAAGTAGAATTTATAGAACACACAGCCTGGCAACCCGCCGTCTATGTTCTAGGCTCTGCAAATTGGCATCTTGAATGATGATGTCAGTATTATAACTCCTTAGTGAATACTAAGTTCTGCTCGTTGTTACCTAATAAGTGGGAATTGAACCCACAGCGTACAGCGCAGAATGCATAACTGCCTACTGAGCTGCGTGGTCAGTAATACCAGGTAAGACAGTCCATGATGCCATCGGTTCCTCAACAAGGTAAATTCATAAAATACCTAAAGTACTTAAACTTCGTTCCGTAACAAGAACAAAGGAAAAATCTCTTTCTAAGTACGCGTGGTGTGAATCCAAGTACTCAACCTACACATGGTAATAGGACTTACACGTGTTTCCAAGGGGTGGAATTATTAGAATATAAAGAAGGCTCTTTAGCATTAGCTTCTATTCAGAGCGCAAATTGTTTGCTTCCAATTTGGACAACCTTGTTTGTAATGAAAAGGATGAGTGTGTGTGTGTGTGTGTGTTACCTTGAAGCCCTTGTACCACTCCTTGATAGTGGTCTCGTCATAGGACGTATTGGTCTTGAGGAAGTCCATGTCTTCCTTTGTGAGCTTGTCTTTGCTGACGAAGCAGCCCATCTTGATGTCTGTAACAAATAATGAAGATTTTAGAGACAGCTGTCACATGTGAAATCAAAGAACATAACCATAATATCTTTTGATAGTCTCTGGGACATACTCAGAAAACAACACTGCCCCCTCAGCACGGGGCGAGGATAATCTTTTTATCCTCTGTTTTTATCCACCTTCGAGAGAACTTTGTCTCCCAATGGTGGACAACATTTTTATCCCCTCCCCGTGCTGAGGGGGCTGGTCTAGAACAGTTGAGTTACATGTAGGCCGTTTGTAAGTGGTCTGAAACAGTATAGTTACCAATAGGCCGGTCATTAGGCAGTCTGACTGCTTCCTTTGTACATAGTTAGTTTAATTGAACAAATTATAAATGTAATTTTAGGGTTTCGTACATTCGATAAAAAACGATATCCATATGATCAGTTGCGTGTCTTTCGATAACGGGCCAATCTTCCAATGTAAAACGGGTCAGGAAAACAAAGCGTACCTACTGGGGTAATTACACTTGCATAAAAAAGGGTGCTTTAATCAGATAAAGTAGCTTTTTGTACTCTGATTTGAAGGGTTAAAATTTTTCTTGACTCTGCCCGAGTCCATCCTACACTTGCTTGGCCAGCTTTATTATTTACTCCTTAATTGCATACGTCGGCCAACGTCTTTCCCCGAGTTCAATCTTTATCCATATCCCACGAGCACGGCGTGAAAAGGAACAACTGTCCCTTCACTTTCATGTTTATTGCAACGAGAACGATTCATGATAAGGTTACATCTAAGTGCTTCTCCTAATTTATGTCAATTTGATCCCGCCCAGATAATGCCCAGGCAAGCCTGGAGGTCAAGAAAGTCTTACCCATTAAAAAATATATGTGGCTGCCCATCCCATGGGCAGCCACATATATCCTTTTCCAACCAAGGCATACCTAAAATACATTAAGTCAGTTCTTGCACTAAAATGAGAATATCCCCTTTTGAGTGCCTCAGATTAGTGTCAATTGATACCACATGATAAAATCACGAGGCTTCATTTAGATTTTTGACCTGTTCTAATTTAGTGTGTCAGTGGGTAAAGGGTGGTATCGATGCGAAGCGGCTTGAGGGCGAGCAAATGTCATGGACAGAGCGACGATATAGATAAAGCATGACGGCGAGTCGACCCAGCTCCCTTCCGTCAGTCGACAGAACGTCGTAGCTGATATAATGCATCATTTGAAACTAGTCGACCCAATTAACGGTATCGTGTCACCGCACAACAAGTTTCTATACTTTTTTTTATTATTTAAATATTATTTTTGAATTCAATTTTTTTATGGGAAGGTTTAGAAATTGTGATCCGCAAACTTACAAACCTTACCCATACTTTTTACACAAATAACGATAAAAAATATTATCACATACACCAAAATATCCACCTAAGAACGTTATTGGGGGGTGGTAAGGTAAACCTCTGCACCTGTTTTCTTACAACCCCTGTGGACCTCGTCCATAACAAATGTGTAACTAAATAACAGCATATTTTGTTGGGTAACATCACTAAGAAACGAATACAGAATACCGGATTTTCGGTTAACTGAGACCGAGATTGATATTACGCCTCCCTGCGACCTAGCGTATGTGCTAATAGTTACGACTTACTACAATCTCATTTAACTGGAGCATGACCACTCACGAAAAAGGCGTGAACAAGTTGAAATATGAAAAACTGAAACCAGACTGCATAATTTATAATTTTATGGTTTTACGAAAACACGGCCGGTATATAAATTTAGAATCGGCATGTTAAATAACTTCATTAAAACTTTATAGCCTATGACACTTTCACAATATATAGGATCCAAACGACACATTGCCGTGGCGGTCGCGGCTAAAGAATCGACCCCTCTAAATCAGCCCATGGATGTCGTAAAATCCGACTAAGGGATCTCACCGGAAACGCACCACCTTCTGTGTATTATCTACACCTTTACTGCGATCATCAATCTGTGTGATGTAAAACGACACCTCACATGTCATAATCCCTCAAATCACCTAGACTATAGAGCGTTTTTGGTTTTAATATGGGGCTTGTAATTGAGGCAACACGTGACCCAAGGGCTGGCTCTTATTTAGGCCGGCGAATTAGCATAGCTATTCAGCGTGGCAACGCAGCCAGTGTCTAGGGCACACTTTCGTCTGGTCTGGTTTAGAACAGTTGAGTTTGTAACAGTCCATAGGTAATCCGACTGCTTCCTTTGTACATTTTTTTTTGTACGACTGGGAAGCGCTTGGCCTTCATCTCACCTGGTAACAAGTTGAGATAAAGCCGAAGGTGGAGGCGCACTTCACCTGGAATCCTCAACAAACTGAGGAACTGGCTATCTTACCTCTGAATACCGGAACACAACAATTTTAGGATTGTTGTTATGGCGACAGAATTAGGTAAGATGGTGGTAGCTAGCCAGGCGGACTTAAACAAAAGTCCTACCACCAACCAAACCAAGCACAATATATTGTACTCCCCATGGGAATCGAACCCGGGACCTCTGGATCTGAAATCGGTGGGTTGAACCACTAGACCACAGAGGCGGTTGAACATAGTAAGTATAATTGTACATATTATGTTGATAATTTTATGGCCAATAAAAAGAGCGTTACATTGAAATAGATATATGTACATACGCTCGAAAAACATTTCCCCTAGGGCAGTCGGGTAAAACGAGCAAAATGTATGATTTTGCACTTTAAAAATTTGTTACATTTGAATTTTTCCGTCGGGTGTCGAGGGTTCTACATACAAGTATAACGGTATCACACATAGGTAATGGTGTTAGGCTAGCCGATCAGCGTCAGGTGCACGTAATAACATGCACCAATTACATTAACACCACCGGTGGCGCACCGTATTATTCACTTAAGCGCTGCTACCCATTTACGCTTCGAACCAGATGTAACGTTGTTACGATCGGGAGATCCAAGCTTACCGACCTGCCTGAAATTGATGGTATAGTGGAGAGACGCGATACTTCGTGTTATACATACATGCTATGAGCCTGTGATTTTTCGTTAGAATTGATATAGACACAACACAAATGTTAACAAGCCTCATAGCTCAGTTGGTAGTAGCTCTGCCTTCTGCGTTGTAGGTTCGATTCCGACCCAGGAAAAATATTTGTGTGATAAATATAGATGTTTGTTTTGTGTTTGGGTGTTGTATTGTATAATAAGCATGTAATTACAAAAAAATAGGCATATAAGAATCCTATCTGTAATCTAGTTCCCAAATTACAAGCTTTGCTTAGTTTGGGGCTAGATGGCGCTGTGTGAAATAATATTGTGGAACACTGGTGGTTTAATATAATAAAAAAAAACAAATCAAAGTAATAATATCAATTTATTATTATATTATATATATATATATATATATATAGTTATTATTGGCGAGATCAATCTCCCATTAAATACACCAGCATTAATTTACCAAGGGAAATTTGATAATATAAGCCGGAAAGCATCAAACAAAATCGCACCATCATGTAACAGATCCATCATACGCCTAATTTAGACATTGGGGTAAGCTCCTAGCCACTTCCTATTAATGTATCAAATGCAGGGTGGATAATTATAGCGTCAGGTTGTACTACCAATGGCTATCCGCGCACATTATTTTTTGCTCCGCCGTTTTCCGGTAAGGATCGTATTAAAATAAACGGTTTGTTCTATTTCTTACATTTATCAATTTAGCTTTACTTGTGACAATGTACTAACATCTAACTAAATCTAATATATATTTGTTCACAAACAGTTAAATTAAATTCTTTGTCTAGGGCACGATTTATCTCGGGTCTACGCGTAGGTCGTTATTATTTTTCAGATTGTCAGGCACTGCAGAGTGATGTTGATTCAGTTTATGACTGAAGCATCACTAATAAGATTGAGTTCAACCCTAGTAAATACTGTGTAATGACTTTCGGTCGGAAGTGGCGCCCTATCCCTTTTGCATGCAAAGTAAATAATGAGCCAATTGAACGTGTCAACACCGTAAGAGACCTGGGTGTAACATTTGACCACAAGGTCACTTTCTGTCATCATGTGGCTGAACTGGAAGGAGATTAGCCTATAGGCGATTGGGATTCGTACTCAGAAATTTACGTGACTTCCGTAGTGAGCATGTGATCTACCTAGCATTTAGTGCCTAATGAGTGCGTATGGAACACACACGAAGCCAAATACGCGCTTCTATTAGAAAAGGTTCAGAAGGCTTTTAAGGTTATTTTGTAAGTTTCGCTATGTGTACTTTTTATTTATGTACCCGACTCTGTTCCTACTGGGGTGCCTCGACAAGTCCGTCAGCAAGATATTCCGTGGGATGATTGATGCTCTCGACTTAAGTGAAGAGCTGTGTCAATTTTACACCCCTAATCATTATAGCGGCTGCCGTCGTAAACACAAGAGGTTTGCCGTTCCAAATGGTCGCACAGAGGCTTCATACCTTGTATTCTCACTCCTCTCAATGCTCTCCTTGGCGACAACACTGATTTGGATTTGTTTTGCGGACGGCTTGTCAGAATGCTAGAGGTTTTGTGAGAGATATGTATGTGTGACTATAGTAATTATTGAATTATGACTATGATATCAATTACATAATTATAATTACCGTATTGTGTTGAGTATTTTCGCATTTTATTGATGTGATTTTTTATAATCTATCAAATTGGTTTTTTCACCGTTTGAACTAAATAAATTATTTTCCTTTCATTTATCCGCGCACTTTTTATTAGCGCGGTCATTAATTTGTTATTCCAGTTCAGTCCAGGCGAATGAACAAACGTGAAACGACGGCAGAGGGTCTGAATTTATTTATTTTCGATTCATGAATAAGTAATTCACATATTTTGGCTTGTGATAAAACACGATGTGGATCGTAATATGTAGGAAAACTAAGGTACCTTGACTTCAGCATACTAACTTTAGTAAAAGTCATTATAATAATTATAATAACAGGAGAGGACATTTATTTCACAGCGCTTAATAGCCCCAAACAAAGCCAAGCTTGTTGTAATGAGAACCAGATATAAAATACGATACCCACAACACCTTTATTCATAATACAAAAACCAAAGTCAAAGTCAAAATGTCTTTATTCATTATTTTTTTTTAGGATTGTTTTGAAACGTCAAATCTACCGCTTGCTCGGAATCGCGACCAGCACACAATGTCTGGCATGGGTAAGAATCGAACCCACAACCTACAGCGCTATCAATTGAGCTACCAACTGAGGCGATTCAGTTGATAGTAATTGGATGTTGGCAGTTGGCCGGCTACTAGCTTGCATAACTGATATCCTCGGGGAGTAAAGCTTCTCCAATGGCAACTACGATTCAACGGAAAATAACTTGGTGAAACGACGACATCGAGGCTGTCGCGGAGAGCTGATGTTACAACTGTCGTAGGTCTATCCAGTGGGGTCTGAGAGTCAGCTGTTTCCAACACCTGTCCCATGACAGACATTTGTTGGGATTTGTTTGTTACATATTACAAGAGTGCAATAAAGGATTGCAAAATGATTAGACCACTTAGCTATACTCAAAACCAGACCACATAAATTGTGATAGCATTATTATGATCTAACTGAACGCTTCTGCAATACAAATGAGACATGAAACATGCAACAAATGCTAATAAAGATACGGGTTCGTCGTAATTTTGGTCAGCACATATAAACTCGCTGACTGTAGGTAAACACCCAGGTGTTTACCTTACCTAGCCATTAGGTGAACCAGTAATCAACGAGTTAATTTATCAGACGATGGTAAATCGAATTGAGCTATGCAGTTCTGTAAAGTGACATGATGTCACAAACTTCCCCGAACCTAATATGTGTTATTGACCAACCAAATATTATATTCAAAACGTGAAATGGGAATTCATACGTTAAATATTTTGCGATACAAAATCTTTTTTACTTGACTCTATAACACACTTCCGGTGAATCAAGTTTTTGTAGTGAAAACTTCTGTAGGCGCGTTGAGCACTTTTTGGGTAAACAAAAATCATGGAACTCGCGTCATCGTCACCGAACGCTTTCCATGTGCTATATGTGTACTTACTGTGTATATATGTGTACTTTTTGGCTGAACAAAAGCGTGAAAATCGCGTCATCGTCACCGTACGCTGTTATGTATCGTCGAGCTATCAGATTATAATTTTCGATTTATTTTTGGTTTCGTTGTTAGAAGTGTTCAACATCACATTGCTAAATTGGATTGTGTGCTTGTTTTAAATTATTAAATTATAATACAAGTTGAAAGTATTGCGGTGTCTGCGACACAAGTTTTAACATAGTGTAGACTTTGCATGTCAACAAATTTGGTAAACTTAGGTCTTAAAATTTGTAATATTAATTAATAATGTTAGATATTGTTTGATCCCAAATAAATATTGAATTTAATTTAATTACGGATTTAAGTTACTTAGTTTTCACTTCTATCGGCAGTCCCCAAATACCGCCCCGCATTTTTTTTATATTATGACTGACGTAAGGTGAAGGTTTGAAATTATTGATTCCGGCAGTCAATAGGTAGAGTACCTATACGTCAATGTTTAAGTGCTGGAGCCAATCAAAAATCGTAAAAATACAAAACATTGGCCAAGTTGAAGTCGCAACAAAAATTTACTGTTTAAGATGAACAACAAACCAAAACTAGCATTATTTTAACGAACCCGGTTCACACTTGGCCGGTTTTGTCATCGAATTAAATGTATAGACGTTCTGGCGTCTTCTTTCCATCAAATATTTCACGACATTCCAGTTAAGCCGTCGAAATAGTCCAATAACTCGGTAAATTCAATCAAGATAGTGAACATTGAATTGAAGTGGCTGTTACGAACGTATTACGTCACAAAACCTATACACGAATGGTTATTTCAGGATGTTTCCAAGCCATGAAAAAATAGATAAGTGATTTACGTTCGAAAATAGATTAACGATAAATTCGAGGTAGCACAATAATCATGTTTTTTTCAATGATGCATTCACGCAAGTGCTTCGCTTACTGGTTGAGATGTTTTTTTATTCTCAATCAGCAGAGTTTTGTAAGAAGAAAAACCCAAGTGCGAATGCGAACACGCAGACAAAGGGTTCAAACGCACATATAAAGGCCAATATCACGTTTCCTGTGTGTTCCCTTTTTTTTATTTGAAATATTTGATGTTGTAGCGCCGTGCAAAATACACACTGTAAATTTCAACTATCTACTGATTAATAACCATGGACAGACAGACGGACCCATAAGTAGTTATATAGTAATATTGTTCCGTGAGCTTTTGCTTTTTTTACAGCTATGAGCTCGGATCAAGCAAGTAGCCCAACTGATATTAAGCGCATCTTTTGCCTGTAACAATGCCTTACTGCGTAAGCAGCGGTCACATAAAAAAAAACATAGCCTTCACGGCACTGCATTGCACCCGTCAATTTGAGGCAAAAAGGTGTTAAGCCTCACATAAACCTAAATCTGTTAATCAATCATACCCTTCAAACCGGAACACAGCAATGCTGCTTGGTGGGTGAAATAGGTATGGTGGTAGTACTTCCCCGGACGAGCCCTTTCACAAGGGGCTCTACTTCCCTTGAAACTTTGGGTGCAGAACCATAATCACTTGCTTCATTTGTATGTAACTGGTAATACTGTATTATGTCAAGGAAAGGTTGCCACAGTACCCATGCCCGTAGACAATCCATAAGCTTTTTATACTCCGGTCACGTCCGACTACGCGACGCCTCCACCATTTCTTGAGCATTACCCGGCTACTGACATCATTACCAACTAGAATTAGACGGTCATTAAAGCCTCTCCTTAGCTAGACAACATTATGCTTGTTGTAAAATGCATAACCAAGTATGCATTACACAACATCGGTCATTTTCCTTCACTTTAGGTAACATTATTGGTGACGGAATTCTAAAAATTGGTCTGGTAGTTTTTGAGTCTATTCGATACAAATCTTTTTATCCGAGCGAGCGAAGCGTTTCAGTTTCGAGATTGGTCAAAAATGGTTTTGTCCGCTGTCTGTTGGTCGGTTTGTTCTCGCCTACAGGACGAATTTTTCTACCGATTTTGATGACAATTGGCATTTGGAAAGAGGAAAGCATTGGTTATTGCATGTTTATAAGGGCTCGCGAGGTATACTGTTCTTACAGAACCATTCGTAATACAAGTGTATATACCTAATCTAAACATATCAAAATATAATACAACTATTTATTAGTCTGTACGTAACTCACTAATGTTGTGCCAAGTAATGGTCCGTGATAATTTCTAAACACAACACCTTTCGGCCATCGTTTTTCTTGAGCGAAGACCGACAGATGTTCAGTTGGGATTCACAACACAAACGATTTGATATAATTGTAGCAGGATTCCTACCGCTCGATCATTCAATTTAGGCCTTATTTTTTTAGCCCCAAACTAAGCATAGCTTGTAATATGGGAACTAGATTACTGATAGAATACTTAAATACTTTGTAAATACATACGTACTATATGATACAACACCAAAACACAGAACAAACATCTATATTCAACTCATATCAAACTCAGCAAACCCTTTTAATACACTGAATTAAATGGTTTACATCCAGTCTAGAAGGCATCTTTTGAGCCACCATAAATACTTCATTCAAATTAAGCAGAAATAGAGCTGAGCTCCGCAGTCTTTCAAGAAACAAGCTCTATTTCAGTATTATATGTCTGCGACCACAATTATACAATATCTACTGTTCGCAGACATAGAAAAAATATGTATTGTGTGTAGAGGCTTAAAATTGCAGAGTATGTATGGTTGCTTAGGAACTTACTAAACGGAAAAATCTCAACTCAACTCAAGCCCAAAAGGTTTTTGAATAGTATGATGTAAACCGGAAACTCTCGCTCACACTCGGAAACCGTGCACGATAGGGGATTGAAAGAAAGAAATAAAGAAAAGAGATTTATTTACCCAATCAAAAAATAATAAAAATATACTTAGCTCAAACTAACATAATCTAAGCTAAACTATGATGAACACAATTAAGTAATATAATTGTAGCAGGATTGCTATAAAATGCTATTTCAAAATACTATATTGCAGCATCGAGCATAATGCAACGATGATGCGCAACGATTTTTTAGGTACCTACCTATATTCAAGAATTTATGATGTCTTATATTTAAAGGCATATAAGACATCATAAATGGGTCAATAAAAAACGTTTGAATGAAATGTAATTAAAATATAAATTTCTCATAGGATATTTTCAATCACATACATTTCGGCATATCCACATCCCTGGGACCAAAGAGGTGAGATGCAAAATCTTTGACCCGAGTGGAATTACATTACCATGGTGTCGCCTTTTAGCAAAAGTAGGTACCTACCTATTCAGAGTGACTACTCTTCTCTCCCGAACATTTTATCAGGTCTGATCAAGTAATCATAGATGGCAATCTCTCGCTCGACGTAAAAAGTCATTGTTACCGGGTCAAACTATTTTGCTCTGAAGTTTTTAACTCTTTAGACATTGCCAAGGGCTTTTGTATTTCGCTTTTGTGTTAAATTTTAGAAGTACTTTGACTTCAAAACTCATTAACGTAAGATACAGAGATAATAGGTGCTATATTATTTCCCGGTGATGCTACTTTACCAATAGGATATTATGTTTATTTAAATGATTTCTGGAAAAAAAAATGAACATAAATGTCTCCAAAACTTGCTTTTTATTATAATGAGAGTGTGCACTAAGAACGGATTTTAGGGAATTTCCACTGGATAACACAGGAGCGAAGGTTTTAATGCCTACGAAATTTTCACACTAGACTGGATTATTATGGTTATTGCTAACAGGGTTGGAATCGGAATCATGCATTCATAAAAAACCCATTAGTCTTCTGACGTATTCTAACATCATTAACGGAAGTACGGAATTAGGGGAAGGACACCATAAAACTCACTGGCGATATCGATCATTTCGAGGCTTGGGGGTCACACATACAAGAAAGTTGAATAACAAAATCTTGAACCACGCATACGAAACACCTTAAACTTATTCCAGGTAGGCGAGAGGTGTAAAACTAGTTTTCCAACATTGCGACATTTGTTCAGTGGTTTTTAGTTTATAGACCAACAAAAAACACTGCTTAGTAATGTGATTACTCAACGAGAAAACTTTGGGTAAACTGAATAGAAATTGTGGGGTACCTCATCGAACTCCGAAAACCCGAACTTTCCGGAGAGAAATTCAATGCAAACTCATTGATTAAATGGTGGATCTGCAAGGCAAATTGAGTTGGCATATGCTATTTGTAGATTTCGGAATGAAACATTTTGTAGAACAAAATTAAAATTTAGCTTTATATGTTGCATGACATTTAAATAGCTGACGTTTTAAAAACACAAAAAAATTAAACACTCAGCCGGTTGTCTAATCTGTCTGTCTATACGTGTGAAACATTTGAATACTGCAATGTATATTGCAATATCAAATAAGCTTATGTGTAGGGGTTGGTTTGGAAGAGGACTAGATATATTTCGGGACCAGATTTTCATGCATAAATTATCCGCGCGGGCCAGACAGGATCAGGGGCCAGCTAGCACTCCAATCAAGGTAATTCCCACCCAAACAAACGCCTCCGATATATACCTACAACAGGTTTAGTTTTACCGCAGTGACGAAAGAGACATAGACAAAGTTTGGGGAGGCAAATTATTCCAGGGCTTAGTTCGTTCTCCCCTAGGGGGAGACCTTTGCTCTCCAGTTAGGCAGCGTAGATAAGAAAAGTATGTATTATTCCTGTGAACGGTGAATAGATTTATATTTAAAATAGTGCTATCAGGTGAGAGGTTGAGGCAGACTATAGATGAGAAAGATGGATTGTGTGACTAATGTTATGGGCAAGATAGGAGAGTAGATATTAATATGACATCGATAGTGATCAAGTAAAATTATAGGTAAAAGACTCACAACTTTTTTATTTCTCGTCAAGGAATCACTACTCACTGCGTGGGTCTTATGAGATTCACCTGCTAGGGGGTAGTCAGAGGCACGTCCAAACTTACGTCGGTACATTCACACAGATTGCAAGTAGCTATATTAATTGATAGGTATTTAACACTGATACAGTGTTTTATAGGATTAGGTTCGTATGGTCTTGATTGCAAAACGTCTGGAAAATAGTCTAAGTATACCTACACAAGGTCTAGCTAGGTAGTAAATGGTTTATTTGTATCCAATGTGCCACACAATCGTCCTCTATTGCGAGAGGCTGGGATGCTTAATAAATAAGTCAGTGTTGGGTTAGGTTAAATTAAATTAAGTAGATAAGTTATTTCAGTGCCTCAGTGTTGATTTCAGTTTATTTTATTTCGTTTGTTCACAAACAAGATGTGGTCGCTGAGAAACAAAGTTCTTTTTCAATTTCAACGGGTTTATCTATCTTATACGATAGATGATGAATCCAACATTTTTTTTAAGTAAAATAAAAATAAATGATAGCCTGCAATAAAATCCATTCAAGTTCATAATGAAGCCATTAATGATTGGTAAATCCCTGTCATTACTTTTGTCTTTAATATATATACCTGATATAGATCTGTGCAATAGCTTGACACCTAACAATATAAGTTTTAAATTAGAAAAAAAAAAGAAGTGTCTTCTTGTGTTCGTAGTGATGTAGCTATCTGGATAGGTAGATACTTACTTTGCTATCCAGCAGGTAATGTAAATTTTTTTTTTTTTTTAATTATGTATCGTACCTACTTTTTATTATCTGATAGATTAGTACCTATGTGACTCACGATAGCACAAGGTTAAGTGTTAGTCTTATGTAGTGGTTTTTAAGTGCTATTTTTATTTTGATTTATGTGTATTTTTTGGTAAATAAAAAATAAAATAAAAAATCACAGATGAACACCAAATTAATAACATATCTAAATGTTGATACGAAAGCATTTTGGAGTCTCATAGCTCAGTTGGTAGTAGCTCTGCCTTCTGCGCTGTAGGTTGTGGATTCGATTCCCACCCAAGCCAAACTTTTGTGATTTATATATATGTTTATTTCTGGGTTTTGTATCATATAATAGTTATGTATTAACAAAAAACATATTATATCCGTAATGTAGTGTACCATATAACAAGCTATGCTTAGTTTTGGGCTTGATGGCGCTGTGTTATAATAATGTCCTGTAATATTTCAACATCAACAGCCCATTAGAGTCCACTGCTGGTTTATCCTGCTACCGGTTAATCCTCCTCCTCTTTGCCATAATCATCACGCTTAGCAGGCGGTTTGGTGATGGCAGTAAATGTGTTGATAATACACAGAAGCAAGCTGCTTGGGCTGAGTTGCAGCGGACGATTCTTAAACCGCCACGGCAATATTAATTATTCTGTAATATTTATTATTATTTATTATTGTAGGCATAATGATACCATAGTTTTCATAATGATTGACTCTTGCTATCTAACTACGCGTCGCGTCATACAGTGTCCAACGAGACAATGAACAATGAGATGAAGATAACAGTCACATCCTACAATAGCTGTCAAATAACGTCTATAGACCGGAGGCAGCTATTCTATACATCTTTGTGCTCTAAGGTCTATTTTTCATGACATTGAAAACACACTGATTGAACACATTGACAAATTTCATGAAATTTTTATATCACCAAAATGGCTTATGAGTGCATTTTTATTATTTCAACGCAGGTATAGTGATCAACTAGTGGCTCTGTGAGCTGTAAACGTCACGAGTTCTTCTGAATGTTTTCCTCGCACCTTAAAACAAAAAGATGAGACATTTTGATAATATGATCACTACCGCCGTTATGACAAAAGCCTTTTCAATCAATTATGATTTGTATTATACGCCTGGCGCGTTACGCGTAAAAAAAGCAGTCTCACCTACTCAGTCAAATCATGTAATTACCGTTATTTACCTAATTTAAATATCGAACAAGTAGCAAACAAAAACTATAGGTCATCAAATGCAAGTAAAGTAGCGATGAAAACACAAAAATCATAGTAAATACAAGTTTTATTTTTTTTATTATTATTTATTGACGTCCTAACACTCGCCTCTTGAAGTTTATCAGTTAAAAAGTAGTTTAGTCAAAAAAGTTGCGTCTTAAAAGTAACAGAAAAGTTTGATGAAATTTTGAATATTTTTCAAAATGACTGAAACATTATTCAACATATAGCCACCATTTTGAAAAAAAATCAATAACTACCACTATCTACTATCGAACCTGCTCACAAAGTTTCACGAGGATCGGTTTAGAAATGCGACCTGTAGAGGAGACCAGACATCCGCCGGACAGACATAATTTTTGCCCAAGCTGAAAGGGAGACGCTTCGCGCTCGCTCAGTCGATTATGCACGATAATGGCGCATCGAATAGGTAGGAAACCGGGGACAGGTTTTATTGGGGAACGCGGAAGCTGGCGTGAGCAATATGACAGCGACGCGGAATGCCTCTGCTCGGAAAATATCATACGACATATACTGAAAATTAAAGTACTTTATAACTGTTCTATAAAGATGCCCGTTGGATAAGTGTATAAAATCCCTTATTGTTTTATTTTATTTGGATAATATCAGCACGTGGGTTACGTATTTAAACATTTATTTTTCCTGAAGATCATCTGATCTGACGTTATGACGTCGATGCTATGATAAAAAATAATCAACTTTTTAAGTTAACAAATTTTTGTTGATGAAGAATTGATCTCCTTTATATTCATTGTAGGTATATAGAATAGAGCAGTATGTATCGCTCGAAAAAAGGTGCGATTACCAAACCGTGTGTATTAGGGCACAAACTACACCCTAGTTGGAAATCGGTCACGTTCTCCTCGATGAACAAAGTATTTTACTAATCCATTTTAACAGCTTTGGTAAAAAATCTTAAAAATTGGCATTTACATACTTTATACTTTAACTTAGGACGAGTCATTTTATACTTCGGAAAGTTTAATATTCATGTTAAGGTATGAACGATTTACATATGTTACCGTGAGATTGTAAAAACCGCCCGTTTATAATATGCCTCTGTGACCGTCAGATTGTAAACACCATTTTGAATTTACGAATATAAAGTTTGTGGGCGCTTTCAGTAAGGGTTTCCTAAGCGAAACTTTGGTACATAAAGTTTATTATTATTTACAGTATTAACATTGTGTTAAGCACTTCTATTACAACACTTATCATGTTTTTGTGAGCGTGCATTAGATTTTCATAAATGTATTGAGGGCTGACTGTAAGAGGTATTCTTACAGTCACCACTCAATACTATAACGCTACCTTTTTTGTCTTCATCTGACTTGATATCAAGTTATGATAATGCGAAGGTGGAAGCGCATTTCACCCGAAATCTTCAAAAGCCTGAGGAGCTCCCTGAAAGAGTCACGAGTTTTCATTTTATAAATTGCCCGTACAGCTCTTTGTTGCAGAATAAAAAGACTTCCCATCAGAATCTCGATATTCTATTAAAATTCCTCTTAGAATGAAATCAATCCAATAGATTTGTGAGCAGACGTGGCTTGCACAATTTTCATTGGGTAGGAATCCGTCCAAAAGCTATTAAATGTCGAACTGCATGAACTGCCATAGCGAAAAAGACTCGAAACATTTTTCTTCGACGGTCTGCGCGGATCCAATAACTGCGTTAAATTGAAATGCTACGGCGAGAATAACGGTAGTACTCTCGAAATTTTGCTTTATCAGTTCGCTGGGTTTTAAATTTGTACACGAGAATGTGACTTTTGCGCCAAGGTTCAATTATTTGGATTAGTTCCCATGATATCTCAAAAACACAGACTTTAACATTTACTAGTGACATGACACATGAGTTTAAAATCCCAGCTTTGTCATCACTTGCAATACTCGACACTGACAGAATCATAGATTTGGTATGCGTGGATTGGCAATGGAAAAGAGAAAGAGAATAGTGTAAGCTTATGTTAGAGTGAGAAAGTTAGACAAGACCATTCACGTACACGCTACCGGCCAGAAATTATTTGCTATATACCCTACAAATAAAAACTACCTACATTACTAATAACTACATTATTAACCTCATTATTACCTGTAAGTAAATTTTTCAATTTTTTATGAAAGAAAACAACCGCGTTACGTCCAAGTTTACCCAAACGTGAATGTTTGAAGCGCGTTATTTTGACAGTTCGAAACACGTTTGAATCGCGCCATGTCACGTCTAAGAAATTAGATTTGGCATACAGAATACGAATCTACGAAGATTTAACGCAGATATCGTAACGTGGGCGCGTAAGACACGAATGGTCATACAGAATAAGGGGGCTGTACCGGACTGGCGTCAATCGTGACCGGACACAGAATTATACGATTCACAGACATAGACTTACACTATTAAATGTTCAGCTCTCTAAATGCAATGTTTCTGAACTGCAATAAAAGTTTTGTACATACATACGGATTGGAAAAATTGAAGTATTTTATTCCAATAATACTCTGCATGTATTGTTGTTCAATTTAAAATTATTACAAATACGTGAAACACTGAAAATATCGATGTATGACAGCCAAAAGGGATAAGCGACTTTTTTTTGGCAAAATTGACTTAGTTATTGGTTAGAATCGCCTTATTTTTCCCATAAGTCCCATAACTCTACACGATACTTTTGGGCGCTTAGACAGTTCGTAAATAAGGGTCTTTCGGCTTCATCGTAAACGACAGATATTGCGTTTCTATGTTGGTTATATTAAAGTTGAATTTCAAAAACGTGACTTATGCTATTTTGCCATTTTATTGCTTGGACGTTAACCTGTTTGAGTTAGAAATATTGTTTTCTAAAACCTTGGTTGGGACATTTTGTCAGTTTCTAATAAAAATAGAATTGTCGTTTAGCCTTATTTGCCCTTTCACTGTTCAAATAATATGAGGAGCTTAAACAAATTATCCTAGTGATTCCTACGTATGTCGCTTACCCTGTTTTAACCTCCCGATATTCGAACGAGTGTGGTGGTTAGCTATTACGGTATAACTTACATGTACAATAACACTCGGCATTTGTCAGTTACCATGTGCAACAAAAAACTAAAATGTCGGTTATGCGTTTAACATTTTCAAAACGACCGGGCTTCGCTGTCTGCTCGTGAACAGACAGCGAACATATTTCTAGTGCTTATTAAAAAGCTGTTAGTGTAATCACGTTAAAAACACTTATTAGACTGTATTGTTGATTACTTGTATTCCTATTAGTAAGTAAAGTGAGATAATGTTAAAAATAGATAACTAAGTACCTGTATAATATTTAAATTTTGAGGAAAAAGACTCATGGAACTCCAAAGATTTTAGGTTTTAGAAGTTGTGAATTTGAGCCATTTAAATAATGACTGCTGATTTAGATCATAAAAAAGATTTTTTCCCCTGAGATCAAACAACGAGTAAAGTACTCTAAGTACATATTAGTCATTACAAAGAATGTTTCGTTTTGTCGTGTGAAAAAAACCGAACGTTTCTTTCAATAATTTTAGCTTGGGTATTAATTTTTCCTTGTCAGTTCATCAAAATCCAATAACCAGTTATACTATAATTGCCCCTATTTGATGTAACAAAAACTCAGTTAAGCTTTTTTTCTACTACTTAAATAATAAGAAAGGAACAGTCAAATCGTTTAGGCTGGAAGTAAATCAATAACAGGTATTCATTTAGAACGTTCTATCTGTTCGTGAAATCAGAACTATTTAGGGTAGTGACAGTAAATGGTTTCAGCAGGATGATTTATAACTTTACTAATAAAAATTGCCATATTGCAGTTAAATAATTAAAAACTATTTAGTAACACTTTCAGGCTGTCGAAACTAGAACAGAAATATACTGTTTTTTTTAATCGTTTATTTTCAACTTTCAACCACTCTACTGTAAAGTTTGGACAGTGGCGGTTATCCCTTTTTGGCTGTTTGCCATCGATATTAACCTCACTTTTGACAAATAGACTTACGACTTACTATTATCGATTACACTTATCGATATTTTACTAACTGACAAATATTACATATCGTTCCATAGCTGCAGAAGCCTGCAACGTCGTTATATTCTTGGATTTTTATTTTTACAGCAAAAGTGCAAAATACTTCTAAGGAAATCTTGCGACATTTTTATAATAAACCAGCTTTTACTCGCGACTTCGTCCGTGTATTGGTTTTTATAAATAGGTGCAAGTATTATATTATAAATATATATATTTGTTGCATATCTGGATAAATTTGACCGATTAGCTCCTACATAGTGTGCAGGCGAGGGTTCTAACCCACATTCCCAGACAAAAAATGAAGGCTTGTTGAGGTCTTTGCCGGTCCGACTCACATTTGACCAGATTTTGTTATTCATTTATTAATTTACCACAAAGTAAGCACTATACTCACACCAACTTTGTTATTATACAGGTCGAAAATAACAATTTATAAAATCGTTTCATGTATGGGAGCTTCCTCCAAAAACGGGAGGGTTTTGCCATAATCACCACACTTGGCAGGCGGGTTGGTGATCACAGTAAAGGTGTTTTGTAACATGCAGCAGGAAGCTGCCGCTTCCTCTGCTGAGGTCCCTTATATCGGTTTTACGACATCCGCGGGCTGAGTTGGAGGGGGTCGATTCTTAAGCGGGACTGCTACGGCCGGGTACATTAAAAAAAACATTTGTCGTTGAATGCCTCGTTATACCAATTTCAAAAAATATAAGCACGACTATTATACCATGCATTATTCAGGAGTTCCGCTGTTATCATTGTAAGACCCTAGTTTACATGGTTCGTAGAAGAGTATCAGACATACAATCATTTTAAATGCGCAACGCTCTTAATATGTATTACTGTTATTTACTGAAAAAACCTTTTATATTGATTCCACTCCATCATCAGACCTTGGTAGTTTTGACATTCATCCATTGCATAAAGACCACTCAAAATACACCAGTTTATTATAGAAACCACGTGTAAATCGCGTTTTTTCTGTAAAATAACAATGTTTTTTGATTTTTTTCTAACAAAAGGATGCTGCCCTTCAATTATTAAAAAAACAAAAAAAACATGAATTACGTTCTTATCTATTTCATATGAGGAATCTATAATGATAATTTTGACCTTTTATCATGCAAGGTATCAGAGTTAGGGCATTTTTTTTTTTTATAAAATTTCAACCCTTTTTGAACTCCTTAGGGTACGAATTTTCAAAATCCACTTCTTAGCACTCATTTTCTCATCAAGACAAACATACCCTTCAAATGTCATGTCTCTACGATTAGCCGTTTAGGCTGTGCGTTGTTATCAGTGAGTGAGTCAGTAAGTTAGCATTTTATATTAGTATATATAAGATTAGTTCTCTTTGGAGGAAACAAAAATCCAAAGTGTTTTGTTATGTATGGATGATATCGGTATTTTCTGTGATCTTTCCAAGGCATTCAACTGTGTGAATTACGAAACATTGATTTCCACAAATATTACGTAATGAACGCCAAAGTCTTAAAAACCTTAAAGAGAGAATATACATTGTTGCGAAAAAATATTTTTTTTATTTTATTGTTTTATTTCCAACATAAATATTAAAGTACACTTTATAGTACATCTGCGTCATATTTGATCTACGTTAAATATTTACCTCGCACACATTCGCATTACACGCATCCTAATGTATTTTGTTTTTGGTCTTGTCCTAATAACTCTATTGCCAATCTAACGTTAGTATATCTAAATATAAGCATAATCGATAAAACGGTTGCACGCCAAATCGAAGAAGTTGAAGTTGAAGTTTTGTCAGCATATTGGAACTGCAAGTTACGAGACTCTTTTACGAATTACAATGTCCTCGGAACCCGTTGCCAGACTTTCATCAATGGAACGTTGAGCACTTCATTCAATGTAACATGTTAGAGTTAGACTCAAGTTTTAATTCACTTTATCGTACGTTGCCTACGTTACGAGTCAAGTTTTAAAATGTTTAAAAGCCAAGCATCGTGAAATGTATTTACGCCGGTGTATTGTATCAATAATTGTAATTAATTCTGTGTGTATCACATCATCACAGTAGTAATGGAGTAGGTATGTATTTTTAAATTTTATCATTGAATGAATTAATTCATGAAAATTATTTATTGTACACCAAAACATATACGACAATAAACAATTTAAAGTAAAAAGTAAAATGGGCTGTCTTAACTATTAAAAGCTTTAATGGTGTTTGCATTTTGTTTTCAAATTTGTATTATTATTTGCGATTTTTCCACATACAATTTATTACGAGCCTATATATACCCAATGACATCTTCCTGGTTCTATCCATACAAAGGTTATCTGGCAGTGATCGCTTTTAGCGATAAGATCGCAAATTAAACTAAACGAAATGTATTCGTTACGAATTATTAGAAATATTTGTACCTTGGCGGTAATGGTAACTTTATTAATTGTACTTCACCATGTGCGACGTAGGACAGTATTATATATATATAAGGTGTGATGTAATATTTTTACTATCGTAAATTAAAAAAAACAAATTTAAATTAAAGCTTACCGACAGAGTAGGGTATTGTTCTGGTTCAGTTGCGCTCTCTACATAAAGCAGTTCCTACTTCGTGTCAGCAAAGTTTGCTCGAGAGCAATTGTTCTCGAGGACAATAGCCTGAACCCAACGTAGTTTAATTCAACATAAACCCTTACTCGTGTCGTGCCAAGGCCCACGATGAAATTGCTTGACTAAGGTACGTCTAAAAGCTTACATGCACAAAACCTGAGTATTAGCTGTAACTATGAATTCGACACTCAGTTGAAATACATAGGACACTAACGAACACCTTTTTTTATACGATGTTAGGTGCATCTCTTGCTTATAACAAACCAAACCGCATAGGTCATATCCGCCTAGAATATGACCTACGCGGCACTGCATTACACCCGTCAACTTGAGGCATAAAGTTGTTAAGCCCCTTGTGGCCGTGATTTCACTAGCAACCATACCCATCAAACCGGAATGCAGCAATGCTGGCTTGGCGACCATAATAGGTATGGTGGTAGTACTTCTCTTTAATAAATAAAAATATTACAGGACATTAGATCACAAGGAACTCTACTACTGTTACAATATAATAAGAGTAGCTTATTCCGTCCGTCGTATTGGAAACGAAAAGCTACACTGATCACGGCGTAGGTGTACGCCAATTTCATCTTCCAAAAGTTTTAAGTTAGGGACGACCCTGATGGTTCGATTCCCATCCAAAAGAGTTTGTAATATTTTATATTTATAAATGATTGCTCTGCGTTTGCGTGCGTATCCACCCTTGTAGCATTATAGGCGTCATTTAGATAGGTAATATATGAATACATAAAAAAATATACATGCCATGGCGGCCCATTGCTGTGGTAAAAGTTGACTAAGGGATCTCACCCAAAGAAGAGCAGCAGTTCTTGTGTATTATTATTATTATTATTGTTGTTACTGCGATCACCAATTCACCTGCCATTTTTTTAACTATTGATTAATGAGGGAATGATCATTCATTCGCTGTTAGTCTTATATTTTACGCAGAAAGTGATTAATATCCACTACACAAAATATTTTTTACGCCAATCAGAATCCGCTATGAAATCCAGAGGTGTTAGAAGTAATAATAAACAACATCCAAGGAAAGGAAGTGAAAACGGAAATCGTAATTGGTACCCGCGTGACTGCTTGTTTACTCGCACTTGTAATTGAATAGGACAAAAGAGTCCAAGAAGAGTCAATTGCACATGGGCTCTCCTATCCTATTCACTCACTGCGACGTGTGCATAACCTCAGCAAAATTTTAAGCTCAATAAAGATGAGAGTACGATAGAAAATTAGAGTGTTCTGGGTTGTAATTGTGCGCCAAAAATATATTTTGGGTCTTATACTTTCGGAGATTTTTACAATAAACAGATTTTGCCAGGGTAATATCTGAAACATTACCCCAGCAAAATGTTGTGTCTGATACGGGAACCAAACACATCAATTAGTAGATCAATACACAATTACAAAAAAGAACATCTTTATTGAGCACAAAATTTTGTTCTGGTAACGCACACCACTGCGACAGGTTACAAAGTGTGCACTTTTTTTAATAAACTAAATATATCAATTAAATTCGATGAAACTTTAAATTTTTGGTCTTTAAATTACGCACGGCCTGCGTAATTTTTTTTTTTTTTTTTGCACTGGAAATTACTTTGCCTTTTTTTTATTGTACGACGGGGAAGCGCTTGGCCTTTATCTCACCTGGTAACAAGTTAATAAGGCAGAGTGGAGGCGCAATTCACCTTAACTTCCATTGGGTGAGAAGAAGAAATGGAGTATGTATTGAGAATTCTCATTTTACCCGTTACCACTTACTCGCGTCTTGTAGCGTCTGCGTAGCTCAAAACAGATTAAAAAAGCGATTGATTTGATATTTTTGTATGAGAGAAAGAGAGGTAGGACTTAGTTTAAGTCAGCTAAGTAGCTACCACCATCTTATCTAATTCTGTCGCTATAAATAACAAAATTTTAAAAATTATGTAGTTCCGGCATTTAGAGGTAAAATAGTCCACGTTCCTCAGTTTCTTGAGGGAAAAAGAGGATCAATCGTTAAAAAAGATGACCGCATATTTTTTTTTGCTTTCCGTTTCTGCAAATTTAAAAAATGATTATTTAAATACATGCCATAATAGATTTTGCTCATACGAAGTTGCCGCCTATAAAAAAAAACTACATTGACCATTGTTATGGTCACAAGTTTCAAAAAGGGTACCCATGTTTTGATTTAGACTCATCTAAGTTACTTATACAATTACAACATGATAATAAGCTTAGGTAATTGGCTGCTGGCTGAAACAGCTCAGAATTGCACTAATACTTTCTGAACCACGCTTCAATTAGTTACGTTTTAGATCCCGTTTACAAGTGTTTTTTTCTTGTAAAAAAGTGTAAAGTAGCGCTGTGTAAAGTAGTGGCTGTTTTCTGGGTCAACACTTGCGATTGCCGTTCTACGGGAAGATGGGGCAATTCCGCCCGGGTTTTTCAAATATCTCGATCTGGTGGTGACCTAGATCCTAAGCTGTTGTAATATTCATTTTGACTATTGATCTGGCAATGCACATCTCGATCTGGTGGTGGCCTAGATCCTAATCTTCAATTAAGGTAATTTAAACTAGCTCTTGTATTATTCATTTTGACAATTGATCTGGCAATGCACATCTTGATCTGGTGGTGACCAAGATCCTAATCTTCAATTAAGGTAATTTAAACTAGCTATTGTATTATTCATTTTGACAATTGATCTGGCAATGTACATCTTATCTGGTGGTGACCAAGATCCTAAGCTGTTGTAATATTCACTTTGACTATTGATCTGGCAATGTACATCTCGATCTGGTGGTGGCCTAGATCCTAATCTTCAATTAAGGTAATTTAAACTAGCTGTTGTATTATTCATTTTGACAATTAATCTGGCAATGCACCTTATTTGCGGTCACAGCGATTGTTTTCATCTCTTTTTATGTATGATCTAACCTTTTAGTTTACAATGAATATGGAAATCATTCATCTCTTCTTGATAATAGTAGTTGAACAGACAAATTAAACTGATAAAACAATGATTTTGTAGGAGGCACTGTCCAGCAGTAAACATTAATGGCCTCCATGCCAATAAAAGTTGGTACTTATACTGGATAATCAAATATTAAACTAATGGTTACGCAGTAAGGAATTGTTATATCAAAAATAATCCGCGTATCAAGACATACTCATAAACATACACAAATATAAAGCAAGAGATAAAAATCTCAAACAAAAACACTGCATATACAATTGCTATTAATTTACATACTATTTATAGCATGTCTGGGGCCAACCCATCTAAAAACCCTTTCGTCAAAATCGAAAACAACCACCGAATTGGTACGTACCTATAGTATTAAAACTGTATGTACGTGAAGTAAATGTTTACGTTAACGTAAACACTGGCTTCAGTGACATAAACATTGCCATGCCAGTAAACAGTAAACGTGGAACGTAGAACCGAGCGTTCGATATCGGAAGTTTACCCGATAGATAAATACGTTGGCAACGCTTTAAGTTGTGTGATCGAAACAGACTGGAGACCGATGGCTGATTGCGAACAAAAGAACTTCAATCACAGTGTGGCAATGGCGGTCTGCTCTATTTATAGTTTTCTATCGAAAGCTTCCTTTAGCGCAGCGTGTGCATACATTCAACTTCTGATCGCGGTCTGTGTACCCATTCAATAGAAATGCATGATAATGAACGGATCAAAAGGGGAACAGCCATAGTATTTGCTCAGATTGTAGTGTATTTACTGCATGGTAGGACTAGTTTTTCAGCGAGGCAAGTTTAGCAATGACTTTTGTGTTTATTTGTCTAAAATATACATGAAGCAGGAGCTTCCTTTCTTTTCATTTAACTTTAATAAAGGGAAATATTATACAATGGTACAAAATACTCCGAGCTTCAATATCTTTTTCACTGAACCGAGAGAAAATAATTACTGTCATGATTACGCGACACGCCAATTAAAAGCAAAGCCTAGGCTCTCGCTCAGATACGCAATTAAGATTTTTTTATTTTTAATACTACTAGGAGACTAAAGTGTACTCTTGCCTATGACAAAGCCTTCCTGCATATGTCACATCCACAAGGAACATAGCCTACACGGCACTTCATTGCGCCCGTCAACTTGAGGCATAAAGGTGTTAAGCCTCACGTACCCGTAATTTCACCGGCAACCATACCCTTCAAACCGAAACACATCAATGCTGCTTGGCGGCTGAAATAAGTATGGTGGTAGTATTTCTCCGGACGAGCCCTTTCACTAGGGGCTTCTACTAATCTTATCTTGAAACGGATACTAAACATTTTTAATAGAACTACAAAGTAAAAATACAAGGTACATAGAGTAAAATAACTTAGTTTTAAAGATTTATTACTGAGCAAGACACGAGATAGGTACGGATGATGCACGGCTCCCTACAAGAGCAAACATATCGGAATGCGTAGGCACGTATTCTAAAGGCTCCTGAATGCTATAGGATCATGATTCTTATCTCTCCGTATGTGGAATCTATGAAAACAATAAAAGCAGACAGAATGTGAATCAATAGTGGTTTCAATTCAATTGTTTTTTATTCAGTAAGATTTTTTAGGATCTTCTGGAGACGCCCAATCACAAATGTACCAAACTGTTGGCATAGCGACCAATTACTTGGAAATATTGGAAAATCAACTATTGCTGGGATTTTTGTTGGGATTCCTGCCTATGGACATTTGTTTTTTTAAACGTTTAGTAAAAAAAATAAGTACAATCAAAACATATGTCTATTAACACAAATATAATATTATATAATCGCTGCCACAACGAGGCATTTTTTTAATTAGTGAAACCTGGAATTTGCCTTTGCGTTTGCAGCTTAAGAATCGAACCTAAACTCAGCCCGCGGATGTCGTAAAAGCCGTCAAAGAGATCACATCAAAAAAAGGCAGCAGTATTATCGGCGTTTGTGTATTCACAAATCAATATCTTATATGCACAACATTTAATGTTTCTGCGATCACCGATCCAACTGCCAGGCTTGGTGATTATGGCAAGATAACCGCCTCTGTGGTCTAGTGGTTCAACCCACCGATTTCAGATCCAGAGGTCCCGGGTTCGATCCCCATGGGGAGTACAATATATTGTGCTTGGTTTGGTTGGTGGTAGGACTTTGTATAGGTCCGCCTGGCTAGCTACCACCATCTTACCTAATTCTGTCTCCATAATAACAATTCTAAAATTGTTGTATAAGGGCATTTAGAGGTAAGATAGCCAGATTAAAAAATCACTTAATAAATATATAATAGAGGTAGTGCACTGTTAATTTATTAAAAGAATGCCTTCTTGATATTGGGTTTGCCATTGCTAATTAAGCCGTTATGCTATAATAGGACGACCTACTTTTAGGTCGTTTTGCGTTTTGGACATTTTGATGGATGGGCCATTATGCTAACATGTCCTTTCGATACGAGCCCGCAGCCACCGTGCTACGAAATCGATATAATCCGTTGGAGGTGCGGAAGCTTTACGAGGTTCATTATGTTTTACCCAAGTGCGTTAAGAGGGTTTTGTTTTTCGAGAGTTTGTATTTCTATTTCATTGGCACGTTTGCAGTCTTAAACGGCTAGATGAATTATGTCAAGAACGGTGTCGTTTGGTATATTTAAATTGTGACAAAGGTCACAATCTTTTTCTGAGGGAGGAATATAGAGTATATATTAATTTATAACACTATAGTATCAAATGATTCTAAATATATATTGATGTGTATAATTGATGAAAATAGCTTTATTCTAAATATATATCGATGTTTATTATACTTTTCAAGTCGTATTTTCGATTAACCAGTCAAATGTTGTCTGAATACCATGAAGAGATCGCCTCTACCTACCCCTCTGGGAAACAGGCGTAGTCACGAGTATTCGAGGTTACTCGTATGTATTTTTATTACATGACGGAGAGGTGCTTGACCTTAATCTTAGCTGATTTTCAAGCTGAATAAGGGCGAAGGTGAAAGCGCTATTCACCTCTAAATGCCGTAACAAAAACAATTTTAAAATAGTCATGGCGACAGATTTATGTAAGATAGGTGGGAGCTAGCCAATCAGACTTAAACAAAGTCCTACCACCAGCTAAACCAAGCACAATACTGTACTCCCCAAAAAGGTGCTGCAAAGACTTAAAGCAGCTTTTTTTTAACTTCGAACTAGGTACTTGTTTTGTTCCTAATGTCTTAAGATGTTCTGCGAACCTGGAATCAGCTCCCAGCGCCCGTTAGTACGTTCAATGGGTAATCTTAAAGAATCTTACTACAGTCAACAGTATTTTTTAGGTTCTGTATCTGTCTGAATCTTTACTTTTTGAATAGGTACACAATGTGTTTTATAGCACCAACGTACCAAAAACTGTGAATCGCTTACCTAAAGCTGAAGAGTAACCCAAATAGCATGGACCTCAGTAGCAATACCATGTACCATGTCATACTCAATATACGAATACTCTAGAACGACTAGTATCCCGGTCGTGACCTTTGCTAATGTCACACAACTAGAAGAAAATAATAGCAGTCATGTCAACAGTAATAATATGTTTGTGTTTATGTTAGAAAAAAAAACATTCCGCGTAGTTCTGTGCTAGGGCAACTGGACTACTCACAAGAAAGAACTACTGGGACTAACGGTTAAGTTCCTTAACCCGTTAATAGATCCTTAATAGGTAGAAAATTATTTATTATCCAATATAAAATAGGAGTAAACATAAATAGGTATTGCAACACTGGAAGGTCTTATCACTTGAAGAGTAGTCTCTACCAAAATGCCTTTGGATGAAAGGCTTTGTTGGATTTAAGAATGAAGACAGACAGAAGATATTAGTCATAATATTTAGGCACTAATACGGTGAATGATACCATTATCGAATAATTCACGTCCTGTGAAACCGATTAACATCGCATTCAGATTAACTGAATGGAACGATACCCTGCCCGCCCTCCGAATCGCACCACCCTTGATTGAATCCCGTATAATCTTTGACACCCTACTCCACCACTCTCAGAGGTGTTTGCTTTCCAGGGTGTAGTTTTAGCTCTTATTCTAGACCAAATGCTACACAATTGAGCCAGTTTTAATTGTACCAACCAAGCAAATATTTATTTATGTATTTCATTATTAACAAGTTTCGTTTCGTTTAGTTAGTTACGAATTTAATACCAATATAAAGTTATAATCATCATCACACCCGTATGCCTATCTTTTTTATTTATTTTTATCATGTAATTATTATTGATTGTATAGGTAGTTTTTCCTATGGCGCTGTAGGTGCGCAACCTATGAAAAATCATTTGACATTTCACCCGAAACTGTCGTTTAACCTGAGAGCTACATATTTCCCTGAATCACAAATAGAATAACAATAATTAACAGTTGTATTGTATGATAAGTATGTATTTACATTTTTGTAAATAACATTAGAATTATATCCGCAATCTAGTCAATATTACAAGCTTTGCTTATTTTGGGTCTTAATGGCGCGGTGTTAAATAATTGTCCGGTAATATTTATTTATTATTATTATTAATTAATTAAACATTTCTAGAGTAAATGATTAACAACGTAAACTTGTCGGAACCTCCCGACAAAGGGGATTATAATTATAAAACGGAAGCTTGATAAAAGTTTGACAAAAGGACGTGTGAGAATTTATTTAGAAAATTGGAGAAAATCACGTGTAATCATGAAATTTAAATTCGCGATGGTAGCCAGATACTATCATGTAAATATTAATGATCGTTTCGTCGACCACCCACAACATCTATTTATATTTTTCTACTTTTTTTAATATTTTAATATTGACGGACAACAAATAATGTCAGAAACTGTTCCTAAAGGCTTCTTTCACTAACTTACGAAGAAACGGAAGAACTCTTGACAACCCAGCAATAAAGTTTACCAAATTTATATCTATACCTTTTCTTCCCACTCCTCTCCCTCCCTTTTCCTTCCCACTCCCCACTGCGTTATTGAATATTTTTTTAACTTTATCTTCTCAAAGGGGCATAGGAATGTTTTTTTCTAACGGACAGTCAAAGTCAAATATTTTTATTCACTCAGATTTTTTATGATCACTTTGAAACGTCAAATCTACCGCCTGTTCGGAATCGTGACCAGCACACAAGGAGAAAGGCAAGAACCCTGGGCTAGTATTTTTTAAAATGTTCGTTTATGTTACTCTCCCTCTGGCTCTGTAGGTACACAATATATAAGCATTATATCCGTAATCTAGTTCTTATATGAGAAGTTATACTTAGTTTGTATTTATTATTTATTTAATTGTTATTGTTTAACTACTTGCAAGCCGTGCACATGTTACAAACGTAGGTTTGGACATGCCTTTGACTATCCCTTGGTAGTTGATTTTCATAAGATCTACGCTCTAAGTTGTGATCCGAAGTGAATCCTCGAAGGGGAAAAAGTCGTGAGTCTCTTACTGTTAATCGTTATTTATATAAAATAATTATTGACAACATAACTTTTGATATTCAACGTTAAGATTTTCTATAATCGTTCCTGATGTGGACAAATAGTTTTACCCTTAACTTAAAAATCTGGTGAGATAAAGGCCAAGCCTTTAACTCATTTACATTTAATATGTAAATGGAGTATTGAGATGTATTTTAATTTATTATTTCATAAAGGACAGTATTTTTTTTCGTAAGAATTATGCTATAGTATTTTTATTATAGGTGGACATTTGTATCATTATTTTAAGAACTTTTTACTTAACCTTATCGCAAAAAATGATTTCTGATTCAGTCTCGAAGGTATGCATAGCGTCGTTCCATTCAACATTTTTGTGCACGTATAGCCTTAGAAAGCTAGCACCTAGCTATTGTCTATCATATCACTTTACTTCTCACGCGTACCCACCGTTGAACCTTTAGTAACAACCCGGGCACCCTGTATTTGTCCGTCCATATACTGGTACGTGAAAATAGGTCATGTCAGGGCTAGAAACAAAATAGCTGAAACGAAAAGCTGAACTTAACTTGCCGTGAAGAAAGGAAAAGTGGTAAGTATTTTATGCTGCCGTGTGAACAAGTAATAAGTGGTATTGTAACGACTAGCGACCACCGTCGTGAATGCAGACTGAACACGATAGCTGTGGCATTGAAAATAGTCTATTCAAAAGACTTTTTGTGGTTGCAGCCACGAAACTTTTGTGCAACCCCGCAAATTCCAGAAATATATATAAACAATAAATTTAATTATAATATATCTGTCCCTCGTAAGCTCATAGAGACGAAAAATGTATTCACGAACATGAGGGTCAAGAATCAATCAAACCCAGCCCGCACTCGTGCGGGTTTTCGAGTATGCTTACGTATCCGAAATTCAGATGCGTATGTTAGTATTGTTAGGATTTACGTTCGGGAAATTTAACAACGAACCTATGTTACATTTGCGTGCATTTTCGTAAATCCCTAATGAGCAAAACCTTTAGAAAATAATGATTACAGCGGTAATAAATCCCCCTGCTGGCTTTATAATCACATATCAGACCCTCGTTAATAAATGTATTGTAGAACTCGTAAAAACACAATAAAGAAGTTCAAAGTCGAGCAGTTTACTAGTAGCCACTTTGACATCAGACAACATTGATCACAACAAATTATTGTATTGTCATCCTAATCCTACAAACTAGCAGTTTCAATTTGATATGACAATTAGTAGTAACCACCTCTATGCAGTATTTTATCTAACTATGCCGCTACGACTACAATTTCAAATAATTGTGGTCCGGCATTTACAGGTAAGATAGAGAGACAAATAACCAGACTGTTGAGGATTCTGGGTGGAGAGCGCTTTACATTATACCTTCGGCCTTATCATACTTGAAACCAGGTGAGATGTAGGCCAAGCGCTTCCACGACGTGCAATTAAAAAAGAAAAACCAGTCTTTGAAAAACCCTCATAATTAGCAAGCGACCGCGATTAAACGATTTTAACATTGTGGCGATCGCAGGGAGTCGATGGATGGAAGAAGCTCAATAATCGCTAATTGTGGCGTCGGTTGGGGGTCGCATTTGTTCAAAAATATACATGTGTGTGCTAATAGACGAAAGCAGCTACAGAATTGTGGTAAAAAAGTGCCTGTGCGGCAGCACATTACGTCAACTCACTAATGGTGTACGAAAATGTGCAAGATTACACATAGGTACGTACAATTGATTAATTTCACATAAAACGATATTTCACCAATATAAAGTTGTGTTAAAAAGACGACGGTGACTACAATATTAAGATTAATTATTGTTAAGAGAAGTTTGAAACAATTCTCACAAAAACCTCTTGGTTTCAACAAATAGCTTTTTGGTGAACAAAAATTATATGTAATATGTTTAGTCCAAGCGCTTCGTCGTGGAAACATGTTATACAGACAGCGTAACATTCGAGTACCTATATAAAGGGGGCTGATGCGGTGTGCCGATACACTGGTTCAATCGAGTCTTGAGGTGTAGTATAGGTAGATATAAGTATAACACATAAGCTAGCATATAAGCGACCGATCTATTGTTTAATAGAGAGTAATAAAAGGTCTTCCACCGAGTTAAGACGTTTCAATAACATCCCTTCATGGCAACCCTGCCATATTTGGGGCGCGATCGGTGCGTCACGCGATCGCGACGGATCGTCATCGCGGCTTCAAATATTAAGATCGAGAGTGTAAATCTTTAATTTAATAAAGTAAAAAAAAAAAACGTAAAAATGGGAAAAACATATTCCATAGAAGAGGTCATAATAGCCCAAAACGCGAGTGGTGGCGGCAATACATTAGATTTGGAGCAGTTGAAGACACACGCTACGTACACTAGTTTTGCTGCCGGGACCATCTGCGTGGTTATGGTCATATGCTTCATCTACGCAGCATACCGTCTTAGTCTCATAGCCGATTTGAGTATTACCCGCAGCTTTAGCTTTGACCAAGACTTACGCAATTAAACAAACGTTTTATTGCGTAGGTTTTTTCATTGTTTTGTAGTGTTACGGATATTTTTTAATGTATATTGAAAATATTGTGTAAGTATACCTACTTGTACGGAATTCAAGAAATAAGTATTGAAGTACTCCGAAAAGTTTCGTACGAGACAGGCCAGAGTCAGAAGTACAATAAATACTCACAGTAAATAATAACTATCGTATGCTCGCTCCCAATCGACAAGATGAGCATAAGCAGCAAAATATGTATAACTAGCTTTTGCTCGCGGCTTCGCTCGCGTTAAGAAGTATTATTATTAATTAGGTATAGTTTTTGCGGCTTTACTTTTGTTTAGCGTGTGTAAAATTTATTAATTTAATTAGGGCCTACAAAACTTAAAAACGACAGCGCATTCTTCAACTTCTTCATTCAAGTTCAGATTTTCTTTACCTATTTTAAAAAAGTCTATCCTAAAATCTCAAAATCCTTTTTTAGGGGATGCCTACGTCATAGTAGCTTTGCATGCAAAGTCTCAGCCCGATCGGTTTAAAATTGACAAAGTTTCATATAAACTTTCATCCCCTATTTTATCCCCTTGGGGGTAGAATTCATCAAAATCCTTTCTTAGCGGATGCCTACGTCATAACATCTACCTGCATGCCAAATTTCAGCCCGATCCGTCCAGTGGTTTGGGCTGTGATAGATCACTATGTCGGTCAGTCAGTCAGTCACCTTTGAGTTACATATATTTATATATATACAAGATAGAAGAAGATGAACGTAAATAGCATAAAGTGACTTTTGACTTTTGACGCTTGTAAGGGTCCTTCCCTTACAAGCTGTGTAGTAACTCAACTGTTCCAGTTTCAGACCAGTTCTAGACGGAAGCGTGCCCAAGACACAGGCTGAATTGCGACGCTGTAAAGCTTTGCTAATTAGCTGGCCTAAATGAGAGCCAGCCCTTTGAGTCACGTGTCGTCTCAATATTAAAGTTTATTCACATAAAACAGTTAGTTTAATCAGCGCCTTCGTTTCAAATGCTTTATTTTCGCATATTCCAAAAACTACCTGACGTTATTTCTGTGTTGGCGTTCGTAATATTATAAAATACAATTACAAGTAAAGCAGTCATGTTACCTAAGGTTCGATATAAATGGTATATAGGTAACTCCAGACCGTTCCAGTACCAGTACAAATACGGAAGTATAGCCATACTTGGTATAGACGCTGGCGGAATTACCCGGCTGAATAGCAAAGCTAGTAATATTGAAAACTTGCGCCCAAGCAAATATTCTAATAAGAATTTCCAGTTGAGCCGAAGCGTATTACTCTGCCAGTAGCTGTTACTCATCTCGCTACAAAAGTTACGTCTACCTTGTTACCAGCTGCAAAAGCTTGGGGCCGATGCTAAACTAATCATTGCGATCGTTTTTTCAATGCATTAAGTTTTTCCGCGCGAGAAATTCAGCCTTGGAATATTTCCTTGAAATTTTTAATGTAGTAGCTTTTTATTTTATACAAATCATCTAGCCCTAAACTAAGTAGGTATAACTAGCAATATAGGAACTAGACAATGAATAAATGAATGATAGAAAACTCATACTTTATTACATACCAATATAAGATACAACCGCAACACAGAGCAACATCCTATTAATGACTGAGCCTCCTCTAAAGCTACGCATATTATCACGGCATGAGAATCGTCCCCTCTAATCATGGGCTGCGGCCCATGGATGCCATTAAAGCGGACTAAGGGATTCTGTGTATTATCAACACCATTACTGTGATCACAAATCTGTCTGTGTGGTGGATATAATCTACAATGAAATACCCTAACATAGATGAAACATCTTTATTTATCACACAAACGTTTGTCTCGGATGGGAATCGACTCACAGCCTACAGCACAGATAGCATAGCTTTAGTAACTGAACTGTGACGCTTGTTTACTCATAATAACAACAAATACGCGACTATCCATGACTGAATCGATGATGAAATCAATGTTTTGAAGTTTAAATACCTAGTGTTCTTTATTTACGTTTACAAAACCGTATACCAAAATATTGCACCACAATGGTCAATTCAAGGAGTGTCCACTTTTTCAATCCATGTGTGATTTATTATACAAACACAATATGCAATATTATGCATAGGTACGTACATATATATAACACTGGTGAAATATCAGATAGGTACGAAACCTGATGCTCGCTATGCTAAAATATTGATTATTCGCTACGTTAAGCCTTTGAAAGCTTAACAGACTATGGTATATTACGGTTGCATGCATTTGATATCATTTAGTTACCATTTCATATTATAAGCAGTAAAAATGCTTTTTAGTACTAAGCATTGTTGAATAGTTCCGCAAACAAGGTTCAAGAAGCTATTTGTGATACGGTTTTGTGTATTTAGTATCATATTTTACATGTACCAACAAAGTTGCCAGATCATAGTCGAGATCGTAGCCGTCATTCCGAGGGAATTTCCCAAAATCCCTACAAAAGGAAGCAATCTTGCAAAATCAGTCTATTGGATCTCTGGTATGGGTCGTGCGTTTATGGTCAGTGTTACGACAATTTTACAGATTTCTCTATGAAGCTATCTTTTATAGATGCTGGAATTGTGCAATGAAAGCCACGCATGAAATTGTTCGATAGAGTTGCCATTGCGACCTTCTCTGTATATCTCCCATTTGGATATTTTATGCTGACGGAAATAAACAGCCATGTTGGAAAAGCTACGCCATTGAACTCTGAATTTCGGGTTCATGGGTGTTGCCAGTCATTCAAATGAAATTTCGTCTCGGGGTTACTTTCTCCAATTAATAAAAACAGCGAAGAATTTACAAAAGGTTACTTAGCTGGTCTATTGAGATATTTTTACTAATCTGTTTGATTTTGTCGATATACTAGCTAAAACTATTCTCATTCAAATAGTTTTTTGTACTAAGTTATATTGTCGTGATTGGTTGTGAATCAAATGAACTATCTGAGTGAATATTAATAAATAAATGTATTTAATGATTCACAAAAAAAAACAAACAATTTAACTTACTATGTAACAAGGAAGCTGTTGGGTTACCTAACCGTTACAAACGGTATATAGGTACCTCAACTGTTTCATACCAGTACCTGACGGAAACGTTTCCAAGACACTGGATTTTCCTAAATAGCAATGCTAATTCGCCGGCCTAAATACGAGCCAGCCCTTGAAGTAACGTGTCCTCAATCAAAGCCCCGCAATTTTTTTTCCAATAGACAAATATGAAAAAAAAAATATTAGATACATAATAGATATAATGGTAACTGTGTTACAGAAAGATTACTCGCTTTCTTTTTTGTTAACTTACTCGTATCATACAAAACAATACGGAACAAACATCTATATTCATCACAAAAATGTCTGTCAACTACTACCAACTGAGCTTAACCTTCAAAGTGAAGTTGGATGATAATAAAGCAGCTTCATTCACGTACGTAGTTATTTAAAAAAACATCGATCGCAGTAATTGCTGTGAATCGCACCACCCGCGCGCTTTCACTGCGCAATCGGTAATGAAATGACACCGGACGGGCGGCGCCGCCGGCGTCGCGGCGTCCCCACAAAGTACTCCAGAGTTCATTAATATTTCACAGTATTCCACGATTCCGGATTGAACGCAGTCAGGACTTTTCCTAGGCCTGATTTGACTTCGTTAACCATCTGGGAAACAGCGGACGAACGCAACTCCGCCTTTGTGGCCTAGTGGTTCGCCCACCGGTGCAAGATCCAGAGATCCAGGTGTCGATCCCCAGGGCGTACAATATTGTGCTTGGTTTGGTTGGGCTAGCTACCACCATCTTACATGATTATGTCGCCTAATTCTTAAATTGTTGTGTCACGGCATTTAGAGGTTAGATAGCGAGTTCCTCAGTATGGTAAGGATTCCGAGTGAAGTGCGATTCCACCTTCGGCCTTATTTTAACTTGAAAATCAGGTGAGCTGAAGGCCAAGCACTTTCCCGTTGTACAATAAAAAAAGACCTGAAAAGATTGGTCACTATTGCAGATTCAGTTTGGGCAATATTAAGCAGTGAATGTACGTGATCTGAGATGATAATGATGAGGCTCTGGGAAAGCTCGCTGTTCAAAAAACATTGACAGTTTCCGTTTGTACGCGAGAAAGAAGCGCTTAACACGAATCTAGGAAATATATTCATAGAGATGATCATCATGTGTCACGTGGCGGTCGGGGCTTAGGAATCGATCCCTCCGACTCGGCCAGTGGATCTCGTAACTGCCGTCTAAAGGATCTCACCAGAAGACGAACAGCAGCTCCTTCTGTGTATTATCTACACCTTTACTGCGATCACCAATCCACCGGCCATGAGTGGTGATTAAGGCATAACCCTCCAGCTTTGGAGAAGGCTCTGTCCAGCAGTGGACAATAATGGGCTGTTGATGTGATCATCTTGTATACTTATTTCAGGTGTAATAAGCCGATCGATTGGCAGCACCATGGGATGGTGGGAATAAGGGTTTTCATAAAGATTTGTTAGCTGTTCACCAAATGGACTAACTGCGTAATGACGAATCTCGAAATGGACGGACTGCGTTATGACGAACCTCGAAATGGACAAATCCAATTATGGACGAACTGAGTCGTAGACGAACGACAAAATGCGAGATGGACGTACTGCTTTTTGGACCGACAGCTAACAAATCTTCATAAATGCATTACTGTCAAATAAATTCTAAACTCAAATTTGTAACCAGCCATTCTCCTTTACTCTCTTTAAACATTTCAAATTGCTCGCTACCCTGGAATGTTTCAACAGAAATGTTAAGACTTTTCCAATTTAAATTTATTTCAGTATAAATCTAAGTCTCCCCAGACATTGAAGTCTACTATATTAAGCGCAGTCAACAATGTCAGGCTGCAGCTCGTGCATAAATGAAAACAGAGAATAATTTAGTAGCGAACCGTTTGAACTTCCAACTTCCTATGACAGCTTGTCAATATTTAATGAGGATTCCATTGATAGATTAGATTGGAACAAAAAGTAAAAATAAATCCATTCATGGATTTGTTCAGTGGAATAGAGGAATTTGAATAAAGAGCATGTTAATTACTTGGTAATTGCATTTTTTTTATTATTCAGTCGAGAAAATCTGTTGTCAAAGAAATTTGTGAAGTTATTTTCATCGGACATGCCTCATGTTATAATGATATAGAACTTATTGCGGAGTACATCAGTAGTTTGTTAGTTTTATGTGCAGCCACAAACATATTGCTTTTTTAATTAAATATATGTTTCTATCTTCGATTTATCAAGTTGCAACAACTTCTATGCAATTCAGACAGCCTGTTATAATTATGATTTAATTATTAATTTATTATGAAACACGTATACATTAAATACGGTTGTAAAATATTTTTAAGTAAATTGAATTGAATTATCCAAGCCTCTATGTGCTTTCAAACCATTTCCCAGTAGTTAAATTTCGCAATGCAGATGTTATCAGTAAAATCACATTGATGGTTTAATACGGAAAATCCCAGCGTAGCACCGATCAACCACGTCAAAGGAGCTTTTATGTGTTAACTGTTTTAAATGGGTAACATTATTGCATAATTGTTTTGTTGCAATGATTTTTTTATTTGTGGATACGCTTTACCTTAAATCTCGGCTAGGAATTACCTGATCGAGGATATCACATACGATGAAACGAACTTACCCAGAAGCTCGCTGGTTTGAACCATTTACAAATCAGTCTGTTCGTCTATCACACCCTGTTTCAACAAAAACAAATGAACGGAAAACGAATAGATTTGATAGAGATTTTCAAAGCCATATCATGCAAGTTACCACCTTGGACTAGTCTACTAACTAGCATTTCTGACGGCTAGCTGCTTTTTGGGCATCAATCATTTTAAAATAAAAAACTAAAACTAAAAAACATGTATTATTTAATTTTCACATTATTTGCAATGCCATATTATCCAGCTCTGATATTTCAGTGGTGCATACATTTATGGCGTTCGGATTTAGATTTTATTTCATGTACTCAAATTTAGACAGGTCGGCGGGAAAAATTAGATATGGCGCTGTGCTTAGAAAAGATATGAATTATGCAATAAATATGAGTTTCACAAATTGTATGCGTATAAACTACAATTTTGACAGGTCGGCGCGTTAAACTATGCAGATTTGGCGCTGCGCTCTGAAACGAGATGACTTTTAAATAAATGTTATGCTGGTAAAATTTAATTTGGACAGGCCGGTGAATAAAACTACGCAGATATAGCGTTGTGCTTAGAAATAACAAAAAACATGATTTACAAAATAAGGTATTCGTAGGGTGTAATTTAGAGTTTCTAGAATCAGCGAACATTATTAACCACTAATTCGACAAAAAAATCCAACTGTCGCAGATTGAGACCGTGGTCTCAAAACATTAAAAAGTTGGAATAAGCAATACAACATTTTAATCGATATTTCACATACTCATCATAAAACTGTATCGAGTCAAAATCGGTACATTAAATATATTTTGTCAGTTTCAATTAAAGGTTTCATTATTATCTCTTCTAGAATGCGGTCTCGTATAACTCGCACGGCCGAATTTAGTTTTAAATACTGTGTGCTAACTGCTCTATTCCTTTGTCTTTTATTCTCCCTTTTGTGTTATATGTATACTTAGTAGAAGGTTGGTTGGGCTTCTGTTTACGTGTCTGGCGTATCATGCCGAGACCAACTAGGCGATTTTCTTCAAACACCTTTACTTTGATATGGTAAAACGCGATTTCATATAAATCGATAGGGATTATGTGGTACCAGGTAACACTAAGGTGATATAAAATTAGTGTCAAAAACTCTTATGCCAATACTTTTGCATAAGAGTTGTTGAAAATAATTATGATCCATAATCTAGGCCCATTATACATTACGAGCATTATTCAGTTTGGGGCCAAAAATTGATGTACTGCAATAACGGTTACCGTTTACGACCAGGTATCAAGTATACCTATCTTAGTAATATAAAAAAACATAACACAACGAGAATGAGATTGAGGAAACTGGTAGAAACCGCTTTAGTTTTTATAATATCATACAGTCAAAGGTTAACCGAACAATCCGAATACAATGTTTGGTTTCGGAAGTGTATAATTAATTCGAAGGTGCTTGCGGGGGTTTACTCTCGGCTGTGTCAGATCATCCGCCGCGTGCACCATACAAATTTATTCACGCAATTTGGTCGGGTTCTCCCTTGCCCAGCAAGACTGAGTTCAAGCTAAATAGCAAATCAAGCTGTAGTGGAACTTTTCCAACTGGAGAAATGAGAAGGTGAAAACCTCATTCTCATTTCTCCACTTCCACCGGTCAACAAACATATCTTTTTTCAGCGGTAAAACAACGATTTGGCGCCCAATTTTCGCAGTTTTTCGTGCAATTACTGGCATGATTGACGGGTTACATAAACTTTAAGAGTTGTAGAGCCCCTTGTTAAAGGCCTCGTCCGGGGAAGTATTACCACCATACCTATTTCAGCCACCAATTGATGTGTTCCGGTTTGAAGGGTATGGTTGCCAGTGAAAATACGCACGCGAGGCTTAACAACTGTATGCCTCAAGTTGACGGGCGCAATGCAGTGCGTTGTAGGATTTTTTTTTTATTGTACGACGAGGAAGCGCTTGGCCTTCATCTCACCTGGTAACAAGTTGAGATAAGGCCGAAGATGGAGGCGCACTTCACCCGGAATCCTCAACAAACTGATGAACTAAGTTCTTTGTAGATGTTACCTACGCAGTAAGGTATTGTTATAGGCATGAGATGTACTTAACATCAGCTAGTGGCTGATGGGCTACTTGCTTGTTCCATCTCATAGTTAAATAAAACATTACTATTAAATTGAGCGCTATACGGTTCTCCGCGGCCAATAAGTTTGCGATATTTTACATCTGACAGCCCTGGAATATAAAACTCAAGGCCGAGCTTGTAGTCTTGTGGTCCAGGCTTTTAGGCCAGGAGCATTTTTTAGGTCACAGATATAGACGACATTCGCTTTCATACAATCATAAAAAATGCGCATTGCCAAAATTTTACATCAGCTCGTAGCGTATACATATAGCTCTAAAACTAGGAACCTTATTTCACAAAAACACTTGGCACCTAAATTTCTTATTAATGTTACATTTTTAACCGCCTCCGTGGTCTAGTGGTTCGACCACCGGTGTCAGATCCAGAGGTCAAGGGTTCGATCCCCAGGGGAGTGCAATACTGTGCTTGGTTTGGTTAGTCCGCTTGGCTAACTAACCATCTTACCCAAGTATATTGCTATAACAACAATTCTTAATTGTTATGTTCCGGCATTTACAGGTAATATAGCCAGTTCCTCAACTGTTGAGGATTCCGGGTGAAGCGCGATTCCACCTTCTTATCATAACTTGACATCAGTTGTGGTGAATCAGGTGAGATGAAAGCCAAGTTTTTCCGCGTCGTACAATAAAAAAAAACTAACATAAACAAATGTTTAATTTTATTAACATTGGTTAACCCGTTCGAGAACTCAGCAGGCAAGCATTGCTAATATATAGCTAATATATATTTAACAAGCCTCATAGCTCAGTTGGTAGTAACTCTGCCTTTTGCGCTGTAGGCTGTGGGTTCGATTCCCACCCAGGACAAACATTTGTGTGATAAATATAGATGTTTTTACTGTGTTTGGGTGTTGTATCATATAGTGCGTAGGTTTTACAAAAAAAAAAGTATTTAAGTATTCTATCCGTAATCTAGTTCCCATATTACAGCTATGCTTAGTTTGGGTCTAGATGGCGCTGTGTGAAATTAATATCCTTTGATAATAATATTAATTTCACAATCATAGGTTAATTGTTTAACACTGCAGAAGCGCCCAACTTGAAACTGAGAGCAGCTTTGCTCGTCTGACCAATTAAATAACGTAATTACGTACGAGTTCGTAAATACAACTCAAACACATCATTATGTTGTTAACGAACATTGGAATACTGTTTCAGTTTGCTTTAAAATTTATAGTTATAAAAAAACAAACGTCAAAGTTGGGTTTAAGCACAGTACAATTATAATTATATTATAATATATGTAATTGTATAAATATATATACAATTACAATTATAGCCAATATCGTTTACGTAAAACTACAGTAAGACTGTTTAAAAAGCAGGCTTCGCTGTGTTCCGCAAAAATTGTGAAATACGTTGCTTGAAAATCTGTTTAATAATTGAATATAAATGATAATTTATCTGCCTCGCCTTAAAAATACAAATAATCTCGCTTCATATCGCTTAGCATATCATGTGTATGTACGAGTATGTAATGTAGTCTGGGTAACATTATGTGTACCTAAACCTTAGCGTCGTGAATAATACATTTCCTCACTTCAAGGCCTTTACAGTAATGGGAAACACAAGTAAATTGTTCAAATTATCACGTAACTTGAAACATAACGCATTAATATAAATATTTACTATAATTTGTTTTATCTAATCGCATCCGACAACGGGCTTTATTTTTTTTTATACTACTAGGAGACGGGACAAGCAAGTAGCGCAACTGGTGTTAAGTGTACTCTTGCCCATGAAAAAGCCTTACTGCATAGGTCACATCCACAAAGAACATAGCCACTGCATTGCGCCCGTCAACTTGAGGCATAAAGGTGTTAAGCCTCACGTACCCATAATTTCACCAGCAACCGGCAATAAGCAGCATTGCTGTGTTTCGGTTTGAAGGGTACGTGGCGGCTGAAATAAGTATGGTGGTAGTAATTCTCCGGAAAATATTATTTATAAATGAAATGACATATTAAATATTGGTGACAACCATTGTACCATCCATAATACGACATTTTATTTATATACAATTGTCTCTCTCATATTACAAGCTATTCTTAGTTTGGGACTAGATGGCGCTGTGTGAAGTTTGAAGCAACAATAAGTATTGAATCAACATACCGTAGTAGGTCGGAAACTTCAAATGATCTAAATTCCAGATCTGCGAAAACCCAATTAATAGCAGGTAGATAGGTACTATCCGAATAAGCGTGAAATGCAAACTGGCAACGCTCGCAATTAGTTAGGCTGATTACGAATCAAGCTTCAGATCATGGAGCGCATAATTCGGTCGCAGGGGATTACTAACACCGATCACACTGTTTTACGTCACTGTACGTCACTAGGAAAAACGAAATATGACGGATTGCACGTTTTTTTAGTACAAAAATGACAGAAGTTCTTTGGGATCCGACGACGTTCGATTTTCATAGTAGGACCCTGAACCGAGGGAGATAACGAAAAGGTAAATATATATAGCTGAGTAGTTTTAACCATAACATTGTGAAAATTTCCTCTTTACATGTTTATATTAGGTATAAGCTCGGCTGAAACAAGCTTGTCGCTTGTACTTGCACCTACCAGATACATGAAAACCTCACCCACCAAAACTAAACGAGAGACACTTTTTTACGCGCAGAGTTAGAACTATACGTCAGTTAGTTGTAGTTATTGGTCGACAACGACGATGATGATGATGATGATGATGATGATGATGATGATGATGGTGATGATGATGATGATGATGATGATCATAATGATGAATGTGTGTGAAAACTCATCCCTCTGTATCCTTTCGTAAGCTGTGAGGACACCACGACCCGTGATACTGCATTCAATGAAAAGTTAAATACCTATTCGATCGGTTCTTGTACCCATTTTTCAGCTAATAATGGTATCAGAACAACCCTACATTTTTTAACTATAGGTTGTTTCATTTCATGTGGGTATATAAGCGTGACTCTTATAATTAAAAAAAAAAGAAATTATTGTCCGTAACTATCAGTAATACTTGCTTAAAACCCTTCACGTGTCGTATTGTAATGCAATTATTTTATAATTAATAAGGGGTTTTTAAAGTTTAGTCCAAAATAACAATTACTCGTCGTTTCTCGTATGAATAAAAATTTGCATAACATTCAACAGTAAATGGGTAGGTCCTAATAAACATGAATACAAAAAAAAACAAGTTAACCGCAAGTTTACTACAGAATACATTACAAGCAAGCTCTACATAACTTGCCCTATCAGTATGTGATAAACTACAAAAATAGATCTTGCAACTTAATTTAATACCCGTTTCTCATGTGAATGTGACCCAAAGTCCATTGGTGCACACTGCTCATTTTTTTGATAATACAATTTGATTTAATATCCACAATATACAAACCAGACACGATACAAAAACCTACTTTAGAATTTAAATCATAATTTGACTTGATGATTTGATTTGATGAATATAAAGCAATTTCAAATATTATTTTGTAAAATCAGAATTCATTTGATTATGTCATACGTACCTGAAGCAAGTTATAAGATGTACATATAGATACAATAAGATACCTAGTCGTATGGATGAGGTATTACTACTCGATTAGTAGTATATAGTAGTTTAGTATTATATTACATTATATTTGCCGTGGCGGTCGGGGCTTGAGAATCGACCCCTCCAACTCAGCCCGGGTGTCGTAAAATCCAACTAAGGGATCTCACAAGAAGGGTAGCAGCTTACATCTTTACTGCGATCACAAATCCGCCTGCCAAACGTGGTAATTATTACAATACCCTCCAGCTTTGGATCAGGCTCATCCAGCAGTGGACATGATACCAATGGGCTGTATTATTTACTTGATCCATTTTTGTAATTTAGCAACAATAATTTGTTGCCGGTTTTGTAACTTATTTCGAATTTCATTGCCGTTTCGGTAATCGGCTATTTGAATAGTTTCTGGAAATTAGTTGTTTCAGTGGTGTTAGGTGGTATCAAGATACGCAGTTGCACTGATTTTCGCCATTCAGTTTTACGTAGTTTGTTGTTCATTTCAAAATGGTAAGTCCGATTAAAATTAAATTCTGCAGGTATAATCTGATCCGCTTGGTTGGTGTTAGAACTTTGTTTAAATCCGCCTGGCTTACTACCACCATCTTACCTAATTCTGTCGCTATAACAACAGTACTAAATTATTGAGTTCCGGTATATTGAAATAAGATAACCATTTACTTAATCTGTTGAGGATTCCGGGTGAAGTGCGCTTCAAGTTTTACATTTAAAAACATGGCTGTGTATTGCTATGGGAAAAACTTAAAATAGCCACAAGAAAAACCAGCTATACTTAAGGTACTCATTTATGATTGAAGTGCGTTACCTCCCGTTCGCACGGAAGGCTACTCTGCTCTCTACACTCCACTTTGGCATGTATTTTTTTTAGTAAACAAAAAAGAGCCCTGAGCTCTGTGGCTCGTTTTAAAAATCCTTTATTTATGCTGTTTATTGGAAAAAAACTATCGATAAAGCGTCGCTGGAGCGTTAAGTACTTTTCGAATTCGGTTTGGTTCAATCTCCTATATTTGTTCAGCAGATAGTATTGAACAAATATAGGAATTTTATAAATGCCAAACGTTTTTATTTTTTGTGTGATACACGATCAAGGTTTTGATTGTATTGTTTTTGGTGTACATTATCATTTTAGTCTTCTATTAAGTGTCCGTACGGAAGGGTGGGTGCCACAGGACCCTTTTATCGATGCCCTTTTGTCCAAACTTTCAAGAGCTTTGACTTTTTAACCGTAATTGGTAGCTGGTATTATTTTTCAGAGAATATAATACTATTATGCTTTATCTTATGAACTGCAATAACTACAAGTGTCAATATAGTGCAATAACAGTATAACTAATACTTGCTATGAATTCACCAAATGTGAGTTGGACTCGCGGTAAGGTTCCAAAATAAAATTATTTTGGGGTTGAAAAGTGGGTAAGACTCTCTCGGTGTACAAATAGGCCGGTTTTTATCGTTTTTTCGTTTTGAAACTGAACGTGACCTAATTTTGCTTCCAATATATACTATACCCACTAGAGCATATCAACCGTGCGCGTATTTCCGCGTCACGAACGCAAAGACCATGAGATGGCTTTTAAATACTGTTCCACAATTTCAGCTACGAGTATGCCAGCAACATTTTTGGAGATTTTAATCTTGTACTCTGATTTTTGGAGAGAGAAAGGTTTATTTTTTAATTTTCAGAACCATGTTATTGGAACTATGAATTATTGCAATTATTTTACAGATATCAGTTTCAGTACCTCGCATAAAGATTTCGAAAGTGAGTGGTTGTCGGTTTTTTTTTAACATTCCTGTCTTATAATTATTCCTGTATGCGTTATGTTTTTTAATTTTGCATCGGCAGCTGTGTCTATATGCATAAATCTGATGCTCATAAATCGTCAGTAGATTAACCAAATAGTAGGCGCATACATCAGAGGAACAGACATCGAAAGGTAGTGTGACTTTTATACTGTACAAAGAACAAAACAAGTTTTATTCGGGGCTTATCTCAGACTCGCCCAAAAATGCCTTGCCATTTTATGACATTTATGGCCAGAATATCCGCGAACGCTGGCTTCGAAAATCAAAGTCACCTAGCGTTGCCTGGTTTTACTCTTTTTGAAACGCGGCCCTTTTTCCTGCATTGATTCACCACTGGTTGATAATTATTAATAGAATTATAATACCTACCTCGCGGGTCACTGTTTATAGGTTATCTAATAAGTTACCTGATTAATGTGTAAATATTGTACGCTAATTGGCTTGAATCTTGGTTGGCTGGCAGTATGTGGCTATTTACGTGCTTGTTATCGGTTATTTACCGATTGCAATGCAAACTTAAAACATTATTAGTACGATTACTATCAATGTCTGACTCACACACACACATACATACGGGCTGATTTTTGCCCAAGGTATGACGTTTGTTTGTTCAATAGGTTTATGAAGTAAATCTAAACGGGTAAATAGTCCTTTGATGGTAGAAGGCCATAAAATAATTAAGAAAATAACAGAAAATTAGAGTGAAAATTATTAAGAAACTTGATAATTTTCACTACAGAGACAGACATTATTTCTATACTACTCTATCAAAGAATGAGTAGCTCATCAAGCGCTTCATATCCTTCCTACTCCATTATATCGTTAGAATAGAACCTCAGTGGGTATAATTATTTTTCACGTATAAAGACAACACCAATTTTGCATTTTTGCAACAAACAATTGCCCCGTTAGAACGATATTGGCAGGAACAAAAACGTGATTTTGTAAATATTGGGGGAAAATCCCCCAAAATAAGCTCTTGCCAAAAGTAGAACATTACAACAGTTTGTACGGACAACAATCATGCTGTACAATATGCTCACGAGTGCTACTCGTGATAAGTATTGTAAGATCAACAAATGTCGAAGATACCTTTAAGAGTAGTTCCTTGTAAAAGAGCTCGGCTGGGGAAATACTAACACCACACCTATTTCAGCCGCCAAGCAGCATTTGTGTTTCGGTTTGATGTTCGGGTGTTGGCGGTGAAATTACGGACAAACATGGTTTATTTCTTCTATGCCTCAAGTTGATGGGCGCAATGCAGTGCAGTTTAATGAAGTCTCATGTAATATATAAGTTATCCAAATACAAATCCAATCCAAGTTCAAATCGACTCCGGCGGAATCCACCGTAGTTTCAAAGAGGGGTTTAAATGTTTGCCTCATTTAAAAAAAAATTAAAGAGTTTTGAAAAGACGTGAGTCTACTCCGGACGTAAACATGCATAATCCTCCATATTTTTTACTCCGTAATCTGGTTAGGATTTTAATGGTTCAAGCTTCCGAGCAAACGCTTGTCGCTTCCTCTTTTAAAAATACTCGCGTGTGAAAGGTTCAAATCAACCCAGCTGTATGTAAACATAAGAGAAATGACAGGTTTTCCAGTATAGATAAGTGTGGCCGTGACCGTTTGAAGCAACGGCTTTCGGCCTCTGGGCCCGTTAAGTTCTTTGCATGTATATCTTTCTTTTTTAGTCAATATCCATGATGAACTTGGTAAAATCGCGGTGATAGTTTGCGTGTTACATAATCAATCATCAGTGTCAGAGCTTTTTTTTATTTTACGACGGGAATGCGCTTGGCCTTCTTCTCACGTGGTTACAAGTTGAGATAAGGCCGAAGGTAGAGGCGCACTTCAACCGGAATCCTCAACAAACTGAGGAACTGGCTATCTTACCTCTGAATGCCGGAACAAAACCATTTTTAGAATTGTTGTTATGGCGACAGACTTAGATAAGATAGATGGTGGTAGCTTGCCAGACGGACTTGAACAAAGTCCTACCACCAACCAAACCAAGCACAATATTGTACTCCCTGGGTATCGAACCCGGGACCTCTTGAACTGAAATAGGTGGGTTGAACCACTAGATGACAGAGGCGGTTAAAGCCTTTAATAGCTACGGTAGTATTGCCAGTGTTGCTAAATTTCTCGTCCTCCATCGACTAGAATAATGACTACAGTTTTTTTGTTGAATCGTCAGTGAATATGAATGTCTACAGAATTTTAGCATCTGTTCAATATTCGATAAGCGCAGGTTCGAATATGATCACGTAGCGCCTTCGCCAGCGTGTATGAACTTACACAACAGTATGTACAACAATCTGAACAAGCGTCTCCCTCTTTTTCTCTCCTGTCGTGTATCAGAGATTATTGCGAGCGAAGGGAGTGGTATTTCAAGTTAATTTGAATGATTTTTATGTGAAATTGAAAATCTAAAAACCTGAATAGAACTTATCTGATACTGATGTGAATTGTTAACCGAAATGATTTTCGAATTTACAGATACATTATATAGTTGTAGATAAATCTATATACCACTGCTATTCGATAGTTGTATAAGTGGAATCGCTATTAAGAAAAAGGGGTGTAAAGAGGATCTTAAACATGAAAGACATGGGATGTCATGTAAAAAAAAGAGACAATTTATGGAGTTTTGAAGAAGTGCTTTAATAAAAAAATATGACTTTCCAGATCTGGAGGAATTGAGAATTGGGGGCGAGGGCAAAAATTTCTTCTGTATTGTACTGGACGTTATTTACAATAAAGGATTTGACTTAAAAAAATACTTTCTTCGTAATAGAACCCCTATATTGGTCGCATGATTTGTCTCCGTTCGTCATCGCAAGTTCGGGAAAAAACTACTAGTTTATGAGAACGACATCCTCGAACAAGCACAGCAATAATTGTCGCGAATTTTGCCTTTATAAAAACAACCAAGTAGATTTATATTTTGAAGCTACAATTTACCAAAAACCATTTCACTTACATATCGCAGATATAATCAGACGTAGCACGCTTGTGTATGCTCGACTGAGTTGTCCGATCGACCGTGCCTTTGTGAAATACGGAAGAAAATATTTTAGACGTGAAAATCTCGAGGGAAATTGACTGGAGACACCAAGATGAAAATGTTCTGTCGAGCGACACCTTTGCCTTTGACAATTCCACGGCAACAAGCATTACCAATGTGTATTTGGAAGACTCTTTGGATAAGTTTAATACAGGATTGGAAGGAACTTGTGAGTGAATTGCAAGAAATAAAATTTCCTAAAACGCCCACAATGTTTTTACACCGGTGATTGACCTAGAACAAACATTGACCAGCTTGGGCACCGTGCCTATTATGCTCTGCCTCAAATTCGGCAGTGAAACTGAAGCAAAGACATGCGCAGTGAGAAGAACAAGAAATAACTCACGTGAAAGGTTTTCGTAGCTTTTGAATTAATTTTCTTTTACGTGGCTCGTTTTTATTTTTAAGATATAATTTAAATACACCGAAAAGGAAAGCTTGTAGCAAATCGTGCTGAAAATACCGTTGGTTCTCTGTGGTTTACGATTTAACAATCTAACTTTAGAATATAAACCAGATGGCTGGCTACGGCATCAATAGAAATATTTGAATACACTTTGCACATGTTTTAGAAGAGAAGACAGGGATTAAAGGTATCTTCACAGGAGCAAATCAATGTCTATTAAATTTGTAAATAATATAATAAATAAAAACTAAAATACGCATTAAATGAGCAAAAAATAAATACAAAGAGTAAAATGCGTGGCAACTAAAAAAAAAACAAATAAAAAAATAATAGTATAAACGTAACTTTTGCTATGAAATAATAACAATATAATGAGTTTGATTAAAACTTACCGGTAATCCGGTGTAGAAACCCGACGAAAAGTAGCGAATTAACCCGGCGGCGATCGCAGGTACAGGTACGCGAAGGGAAAACTAAGTATCGCTCAAACAATTAGTGCCTGACGAGCTATATCGCGCGACTAAAAGTAATGTACGCGCGGCGCGTAAACAGAGCAACAAGGCTGGCGCCGACCGCAACCGCTGGACGAGTATCCCGAGAGAACGTCGAATCGAGCAGTACCGGGCTCACGAAAGAAAGATCAATACCTACGCTAACGCGCGCTCTCTTCCCAGCACCCGACTGCGACCTACGATGGCACACGGGACAGAACTCGACGAAGGCGGCTGAGGCTACAAGAGCGGAGCGGTTGTATCAGAGGTTACTCCGACTGTGACGACCTACCGATACCGACAGAATGTACGCTACTTTGCCCCGCATATTATTTTGGATCGTGGCGTAGTGGGGACGCATGAAAAGCACGGTGAGCATGCGCACCAGAGGTAGGCGCGGCGATCGCGAACCAAGCGAATAAATTCGACTTAGTCGACGGCGGTGTAGCAGAACAAAGAGATTATTATAATTATATGTATCCTGTTATATTTATGTTTTTATTATTCCCTGTAAGTCATCATCCAGTGATGTTCACCACCAAAGAGTTGCCGAACTGAAGCCACACCTGATAATCGCCGAAAAAAGCAATTCCATTTCTAGTTACCAGAGTTGGCTAACCATATAAGTTAAACAAGACGTTATCCAATGAGAGCGATTTTACAACATATTCGTAACATGTCTATAAATGCGCAGTCAATTAAACCGGGCTCTATCAGACGGATTTCATATGACGTTTGATATGAGTATGGAATTATAGTCTCATCTACTTAAACTGTATTGCAAGTTAAACGTCAAATAAGTATATGTAAATTCAAAATACAATGATAATAATGAAATTATTTTTTATTAATAGTAATTTATTTTTATTTACTTCGGAAATCCACCTTAAAAAACACACATATATATGTGTGTTTTTTAAGGTGGATTTGTGGTAAGGTGAATTGAGACAGTCAGTCAATTATAGATTTTCACTTATACTTATACTTATCTAGTAATTAAATTATTATTTTTTTTTAAATTCAGTCGGCAAGAAAAAATTTCTTCAAAGTTATAATGTAGTACATTGTAAATAATTCTAATTTATAGCGAAACACGTCAGTAGAATGTTAGGCTTATTTTGCACCCAGAAACACCTCGATTTTTTTATTCACTTTTTTTTCAAGAAAAATCACATTTTGGAGCTGAGCAATACCACTAAATACAAATTTGCATTTAGATAACGTTTTTTAAAATTGAACAGGGACGTAAACTGTGATGGAACAGGCTCACTATACAAGAGATGGCGAAGATCCCGATAGCGAGATTTTATGTATGGTATGGTATGCTATGGTTCATAACGAATAGTTTATTCTCTGTGATTGTGTTTCCCCAACTCACTCAGGTACGAGTTGTGAAAGAACTCATGAAGAACATGTTAAATTCAAAACTGTGTACCTATATCAAACATGATATGATAACTACGCAGCAAACATATTTTGAGTGAGACTTTGCTATTTGCAGGGTGAAATGCGCTTCCACATTTAGCTTTATCATAACTTGACACCAGATGAGATGAAGGCCAAGCGCGTGTCCTCCGTGCAATGTAAAAAAAACACGTAATGTGAATTAGCCGTGGAGGTCGCGGCTTTAGAACCGAGCCCTCCTACTCAGCACATTGCTGTCGTAAAACCAAAAGGTCAAAGGCCAGCTTTGGAGGAGGCTTTGTCCAGCAGTGGAGACTAATGGGCTCATAAACGACTAATTCAATGCTCCTGCCGCGTTACAACGAGGCACAAAGATTAGTTTGAGTTTCTATTACTAAAAGAACCCTGCTAAAACCCAAGGCCGTCTCTTGTGGACTGGTTTCGTCCCGCCTCCGACGGCGACCTCAGCGCGCCGCGCGCGATACACGCAACACCATCGATCAGAATACCGATTATGTTGCTTCATCATCATCTACAGTCCGATTCATTTAACTTGCTGCTCAGCCTTCTATTTTTAAAGACCAATCATCTTATTGGTTTGTTTAAGGTGCAGTTTTAGTAACAGTACTTCTGTTGTCCAGGTTTAAGTAAACAACGATCCATCTACGGTTAACTAAGTTTATTTGACTGCAGTTACAATTACAGCCAGTTATAATAAGGTTCAGCGGGCGAGGTCCAATTGCGACCAACGACACAAGACATGTTATGGTAGGTTCTGCACGCACATTTATTACGTTTACATGTAATTCTGTAAAATACATTGACATTGAAAATAATATAATAATTTACATTTAATTAAGCATTGCATCTGAAAGGTTTAATTAACAATAATTTTCAAAAAAAAAAATAAGGCTCTATTAAACCCAGTAAGTATCCTTACACTTACTTTATTATTTTGATCCTTAGCTATTTTGTGCTGGTGTCAGGAGGCCTACTACAATTCAACGAAATGCGAAATTTCGATAGAAGTTTCGCATGTTTCCTACCACGGTTCCTCTTTGTTCCGAATTTCGTCTGCACGAACTATGATTGACATTTAGATTTACGTAAACCTCTATAATTCTCCAATGCTCTGACATCTGACAGATGAGAACCAAAAGATACCCACCCTCTACGTGTCCGACGATGTCAAGCTTTTTAAGTTCTCAGCACTTCGTCTTAAGAGTCTGGACAAACCAGGATGCACTATAAGCGAAGGAAAAATAAATGATGGTCGCCCGTCTGAAAGATTTATAGACACTTCGACATATCCGGGCCATTTCCAGGGTTCCGTACTCAATGAGTGCTAATGGGAACTACTACTAAGCTTCCACCGTCCATCCCTCCGTCTGTCTATCTGTATCTAATGAAATGTAATCGATGGACAGTTGAAATTTACAGTGTGCTATTGCCGCTATCATACTTAAAAAAAAAACAGAACGTGACCCTCATTTATGAAACGTGCTTTGAAATGTCAGTCGATTGATTAGGATATAAATCTAGGCGCAAATTGGGATTGGCATCAGCATTTTATTGGTGGATTGACGTTGCAGGTATTCTATGTGATTTGCTTATTGTAAATCAAATCACCTATAGAATGCGATACATATCAAACCAGCTTTAAAGTTCTAAGTCCCGATACAGTTTTGGTTCGCTCTCGGTATATCAGAATAACCATTCCGAAGCACGCACAGTACACGACCTCTACACTACATTGCCAGCCGATCTACTTTGCATATCGATTTTCTGTTAATTCACTACTTTCTGTTTTTCAAAATAGTAATTTGTTGCTGAAGGCCGCAATCAGATGTGTCAATATTAACATTTATTTATGTACCTACCTACCTACATTTTTTTTAACAACTACGAGACGGAACACGCAAGTAGCACACCTGATGGGAAGTGCATCTCTTACCTTTAACAATGCCTTCCTGTGTAGGTCATATCTACTAAAAATATGGTAACTTGAGGCTTAAAGGTGTCGAGCCTCGCCTGCTCGTAATTTCACCGGCAACCAAACCGTAACACAGCAATGCTGCTTGGCGGTTTTTTTTTTAATGTGATACGCTTGCGTTTGACTGCTATCTCGCCTGATGTTAAGCAATGATGCAGCCTACGCTGGAGCACACTAGCCCAGAAGGTACCTATTCACTCTTGACTTGAAGACTCCCATGTTGTAGTGTTCGGGAAACACAGACTCAGGCAAAGCGTTCCATTCCTTGGCGGTGCGCATTATTAACCGACATTGATCCCCGGGTGGTGCTAATCAGGTGACATCGGTGGTAGGCCTCAAAAACCGTCTCTATTCTTTCTCACGGAGACGCAGATTGGTCGTCCTTCTGACGTGGCATACCTCTCCTACCCAGGATACACACTGGAGCACAATTTTAAGCCCAAAGCGGGTGTATGCGTGTATGTCCGTGATGATATCTGCTGTCGACGTCTCCGTTATCTTGAAGACCCTACCTGTTCTGTCATTTGGGTTCTGGTAGACACGGGTATGGATAAAATCCTATACGCCTGTGTCTATCGGTCGCACAGTGGAGATCAGGAGACGACCAGGCTCACAAAATACCTCAGTGAGGCGGCGGACGCCGCTCAACAGAAATACCCGACTGCCCAATTGGTGCTGCTTGGAGATATTAACGCTCACAACCGAGAATGGTTATTTCCAAGTCATGGCATCGACCATGCCGGGAGAGAGATAGGGTAACGTCTGAATCAATTAGCTACTTATCAACTATTTATTTATTACTTATGAAGCACTGTTTATTTACCTACCTATTAACTATTTTTACACTATCACATGTTTATAAAATGCTTAATAAAAAAACAAAAAATAAAATAAAATTGTTAAATTGGTTGAAATAGGTATGGTGTACTTCCCCGGACGAGCCTTTCACAAGGGGCTCTACTAGTCACAATAATATTAGAGGGACATTCAATTAATTATTAATGAAATGTCCCTGTGGAATTAATGGTAAGTATATCCGTCTAATAAGCAATATATACAAAAATATTAAATCAAGAATACAAACAGAAAGCAAAGGTGAATACTTTTCTATTAAAAAAGGTGTAAGACAAGGAGACCTTTGTTACCCAAAATGTTTTCCGCAGTTTTAGAACATATATTCCGGAATTTGGTGTACAAATCAATAGAGTATGGCTTAACCACTTGAGGTTTGTTAATGACCTTATATTAATCTGTGAAGATCCTAAGACTCTACAAGCGATGAGTACACAGCTCATATTTGAAAGCAACAAGATTGGACTTTCAATGAATACTGATAAAACTAAAATAACGACTAACCACAACAAGGACCCAATAAAAACTAACAACTCTTTAATTGATTACGTAGAGGAATACTCAAATCTTGGTCAGATAATCTCTCGACAAGACCTTACGACAAAAGACATTAACAACAGAATAAATTTAGCTTGGAAAAGATACTGGTCCTTTAAAGAAATTATGAAAAATCCGGAAATACCATTGAAAGCTAAAAGCAAAATATTCAACTCATGCATTCTACCAAGCATGACTTACGGTTGTCATTCATAGAGTCTAACAGAACAGAATATACACGATTTAAAAACCTGCCAACACAGCATGAAGAGAAGTATCCTAAACATTAAACTAAGAGACAAAATACAACTAAAGACTATACGCCAAGAAACAAAAATCATGGATGTAACATATACTATAAAGAGACTGAAGTGGAAATGGGCAGGTCATTTGGTAAGAAACAAAAAAGACAAATGGGCAAAAGATGTCACAGAATTGTAAAAGGAAAAAAGGGAGGCAACGTCGTAGGTGGGAAGACGACACAAAAAAAACTGTAGGAACAACATGGAAGAGTGGCACAGGACCGCAACCAGTGGAAAGGATTTGGGGAGGCTTATGCTGGAAAGCATATTATATATAGGACAGTTAAATGGTGATTTCTCAATGTCAAGAAACTGCCCATTAGATAGTTATGTAGTAATCAATGTTTTAAGATAATATTAAGTTTTTAGTTTTATGATGTAGGTAACACTTGTAATGTAATTAAATTATTATAAACACTGTACCTAAATGTTAAATGGATCATCAAAAAATTAATCAGCCCGAGTTTCTTGCCTTTCTCCTTGTGTGCTGGTCGCGATTCCGAACAGGCGGTAGATTTGACGTTTCAAAATGATCCTAAAAATCTTAATGAATAAAAATATTTGACTTTGACTTCGACTTTGACTTTGACTAAGCAAGACAATCTAAAATGAAACCGGTGTAAATAATTAGCATTAGTTAGTTTATAAGTATTAATTGTAGATTGTAAATAAAGGCTATTATTATTATTATAATAATTTTATCGCACTTTTATATCAAGGACCGCCTGGTCTAGTGGTTCAACCCACCGATTTCAGATCCAGTAATATTTAGTAATAAATCCGCCAAATCTCTCTGAAAAAATCAAGATAATCTACGCAAAGTAACGCCTGAATCAATTAGCTACTTATCAACTACTTATTTATTACTTATGAACCACTGTTTATTTACCTACTTATTACCTATCTTTACATTATCACGTGTTTATAAAATGCTTAGTATCTGTTAAAACACTGTTTAAAAACCACTTCGCTATCTATGATGTATGTACATAGCATAGTATTTTTTAGACTAAGCTATCTTTTTTCGGGATTGCATTAGTTATAAATATGTAATCCATAGATACATATAGAAATGCAATGTTATGAAATTAAAATTGATTTCAAGTCTATTAGATAAGACCTCAAGAACGAGGGGACCCTTCCAACACTGGTTTTCTAAAACTTAACAGAAGGATTCCCTTTTTGTTTTTTTTATATTTGATATGTTAACTGCATTTTAAACATATTTTCTTAGCTCTGATGTTGAAATATGTGAGAGTTGCGGGCTTAGTGGAGAATACTGCTAAGTCGCCGCCGCAGGTGTCTCGACGAAGAAGGTGCAACGCACTGACTGTATTGATAAACTGTTACCGTCAGCTTGCCACAGCCTCCCCTATCCACTGCAATGTCTTCTGATAATTTCTGTATACTGATAATATAAGACAGGTATTTTCAAAGTGTTTCATATTTTACAAACAACACAAAAAATCACAAGCCGCAACACATTAAATTATTATAACATTTGTAAATTTTGTGACTAATTGCAATCACTTGTAATACGGAAATAATATAATAATATTTCATACTTGTTTTATCAAAATAATGTTTTATAAATTATAAATAATTATACTCTCTGAGCACGGAATAAAAACGCACTCGGAACAAGCACTATTTCTAGACAAAAATCACGTTTCCTATATGGGCGCCACATGTAGTTGTTAATTTAATATTTTTTTTATTATTTGTTGTTATAGCAGCAATTGATAGAGTTCCGTTGGCAACCTTTGGGTACGGAACCCTAAAAACAAAATATTTTTTCTGTTTTCAGATTTTATTTTTAGTTGATAAGAAGTGAAAAGGTAGGTGATGGGTATAGTTGAATAAAAGTTGATTTAAGTACATATGAATCAAATATTGTAAATGTTCACTTAACAACAGAGCATTGATCTGTTGATATTATATACGAATTGTAGGTCTGGCTGCAGGCCAGAGCAAGAAGGCACAGGCAATTCCGCGCACCAAAGAACACGGCATAATGTGATTATAGACCAAACGACGCCATGACTCTGACCCCACGTGTGGTCCGATGAAACTACAAAATAATTTCAAGATCATCCTACCCCCTTGCAATTTGTATCGTCGGACAAAAAACCTAATTTGTAAATGAATACTATATTTCGTTAAGCTTGAAAAATAGATCACTTTCAAAACTAACCATTCACGCAAGTTTTGAGACGCGAAACCAAACGAGAGGGCTACGCGCGCCGCGATCGCAACCTACCCGGCGAGTCACACTCGCCCTGATGATTCACCTGTTGAATCGAAACCGTTCGTGCCTACATCAACATAATCGTTTACGCGCGTAAATACCGTGTTTTAAAATGTATTGAAATATATAATTAAATACAAATAAATAAAGATATAATTGGTAAATAGTCCATAATGTTCAGCGTCTGGATTTGGCGGACCTTTACAGATGCTGTCACCACTGCTGTGATTCTGCCGACATCACTAGCAAATGCCAGCGATTCATACACCCGGGGTAGACCACTAGGAGGTATGTCACACCCAAGCCACATTTTTTTCGAAGCGAAGTAAGTTAGGGCGGCTTGGCTCTGCAGGTAGGAGTTAAAAGTTGTCAGCGCTGATTCATGTTATTACTTTTATCGCGCGATATGGTTTTTTTTATATGGTAAACTGAAGTATATCGAGGATTGAAAAAGTTATATTCGCCACAACATACAGTTTACGTGTAACTAATAACAATGTTTTAAATCTAGCTCAATGGGTGCTGAGCGTCCCGCTTTCTATGTAAAACATACCGTGAGTGTTTTTTTATCGAGTTTATATGTAGCTTTTTCATATTATTTCAATGCTAGCTAAAAGCAGCCGTGCTACACTACGGTAAAATAAAAAACGGCATGGCTGTAGATTCCAGGCTAAACATGGGTCCTAGTCACTAGACGCTTCAGGAAATGGTTCGAGAGTATGAAAAAGTGTATGAAACTAAGGATGAATACTTCGAGAAACAATTATCAACAACATTTTTTTTAAGGGTAGTGGAGTTCCTTGTGACGGGGCTCGACCGGGGAAGTACTACCACCATACCTACTTCGGCGGCAAAGCCCTTGCTAAGTGTAACGGTTTGAAGGGGTATGGTTGCCGGTGAAATTACGGACACACGGGGCTGAGCACCATTATGCCTCAAGTTGACGGGCGCAACAACGCAGTGCATAGTAAGTCATGTTCTTTGTGGTTTTTATTTATTGGATATAGCCAAGCGCCTAAGATTGAGCTCGCTTGTCTAAAAGAAACCTATTCCCTCTTGACTTAAATACTCCAAGATTGTACCTACTCGTGCGGAAAAACAGATGAGGGCAAGGAGTCCCATTCCTTACCAGTATTAATGATAAAGGTAGAGGCGAAACGATAAGTTCGGCACAATGGAACATTTATTACTATTTAATTATTATTGATAAATATATATTTATAAGGTACGGGTTGTAGCCTGCCGTACGTCTACTAGTTCGGTGATGGAAAGGGGATGGAGGGACAAAGATATCGTGCGCACACTCACCAAAGTGGAATTTATAGAACACAGACAGCCTGACAACCCGCCGCCTATGTTCTAGGCTCTGCAAATTGGAAGCACGACGCTCAATCGAGTCCAGGGCATCGAACTGATACTTGGCTGAGCCATCCCAGAGATGGCAGCAGTATTCCATACAAGATCAGACCTGAGCTTTGTACTTAATAGCTGTCCCGGTGTGAAGTACCGCCGAAACTTAGCAAAAATACCCAGTTTCATAGCAGCGAATTTGGCCTAAGACTCGATATGGCAGCCAAAGTTCAAGTTCGATGAAAGTTCAACGCCTAAAAGGGTCAAACTATCATTGAACTGGAGCGAAGTGCCGTTAAAAATAGGTAAAGGTGTTTTTTTTTTTTTTTGCAGATATCACGCCTGAGTTTTGGAGGCGTTAAACCGTACAAGATTTGCGTCACCCCATTCAGACACAAGGGTAGTATCATTACATGACCATGACTATTTTAATCATAGGGACATTCCATTATAGCCTATGATATTTGTTATTATTATTTCTGACATTATTGTTATTATTGTCATTGCCAAAATTAGGAAGATTTAGTACATAAGAAATTGTTATTACTCACTTCAATTGTTTATTTTAATCTCAATGAAATATTGTGTTAAACATTTGCATGCCTGACCGGTAGGACATAATGGATATATTGTAATTACTTACCAACTTATCACATGTTCTGGCAAATAAATGATCTTATCTTATCTATGATTAAGGTACAAAAGCACCACTATCTCCACTACTCACTACGGAGACTAAAAATGACATCCGCACTTGCACGTGGACTGTAAAAACCTCTATCAACAACTGTGTTATTATCTGCGTACCCAGAGTTACCGGGTATTAGCAGATCATTAATCTGAAGCAAGAAAAGACTTACTATTAGAACAGACCCTTGAGGTACCCGGGTATTGATAGCCAATAGATCAGACGAACAGCCACTAAGGACTACTCGAATCGATAGATCCCTTAGAAAGTCTGCGATACACAGTAAAAGTTTGTACAGTAATCCGTAGGAGGAAAACCCTATCAAAAGCCTTCAATTTGTCTAGGGAAACTGCCATAGCTTACCCATGTCTTTCGATGGCTTCACTCCAGATGTAGTGAAGGAAATGGGGTTTTTACAGAAGGTTTGAAGCACACGCTTCTAACCTTCTTGCTAGAATTAACAGTGTTACGGCAGGGTACACACCCTGCCGTAACACAGTTAAATCTAGCGCGGAGTGTCCGATTTTGGTAACCATACTACTTCATATTTATAAGGAAAATACCCTTTACTGCGCATTTACTAGATATGTATCTTTAGATAGTATGTTTATGTTACAAAGAATTCGTGCCAATGTATTATGAAATAAGTTTATCTTCATCTTTATGTGCGTGGCATACGCTAGAAGATCCCCTGTAGATTGTTTCCGGCGAAAGCCGTACTGTCGATCACCAAGATGATCATTATACCCTAGGTATGCCAGGAGTTTACTGTTGAGAGCACGCTCCATTGATTTGCAGAGAATGTCCTCCGTTCTGTGTATTTAGTGCATAATCTACTATTACCTAACCTTAACTCTCGTTACGCGTAACATTCAGTAAGCCGTACATATATAATTATAAAATTACTGCCTAATAATCGAAGAAGGTTGAAACGTAATCATAATCACGGCAGGTAAATTTGCTGAAGCCTTCCAACGTCTTTGATAATTTGCAATAATGTTCGGTTCGGTTGAGCATGTTACGCAGTTTCGTCGTATAACTATAAAGTTTGAACAAGTATAGTGATGATTGTGTCATTGAAAATAATGATGTGCGACCTTTTCACACATCATGGAAGCGTTTTCTTTACATAGTTTCACAAAATATATTAAATACTAAAGAAATTATAAAGGTATTAAATACTTAATTACTATACGTATCTGTGTCTGGTAGTTCTCATAAGACAGATATGCCACAAGGAATTCACGTATTGTCTGCTCTTTTATTTTCCACTCGGAAATGTGGAATTTAATTGTCACATCCTGCTCTGCTCCGGAAGAAAATTTTATTTTAGCTGAATAGAAATTTCTTCATTATTCGAATTGTTTGTTTTTTTTTCCGTAATAGATACCGTACGATGTATATTGTTTTATTTTAACAACTGAGCATCATTCCTACTTCGAGAAAAGCAAGCAAATAAATCCCATACACATACTATATCCCATAATCGTACCAACAATAAGACCAGTTTTTCTATCGTTTCAGAAAAGTGTAGTCGAACAAGCCGAGACCGTTTGTTACTGTCCTTACGTGACCCGATATTGTAAATAAAATTGCCTGTTTCCCCAAAACTGGCAATTTCATTTATACTAGCTGACCCCGCGCAGATGCACTTGCGCAAAGTTTTTAAAAGTTTATCACTATCATATGCCCAGGCCCAGGGACGCTACCGCCGACGGCGAAGCCGATCATTGGCTTAAAATTAGCTTCATGAGAACTAGAAACGATTTTTACCGTCAAATGTACTGAACGGATAGGTTTCATAACATGTGCACACTTTTGAGATGGGAAACGCCATTTTGGATATGACACATACCCGGTAGTAAAAAACCATTTCTAGTTCTCATGAAGCTAATTTTAAGCCAATGGAGATCGGCTTCGCCATCGGCGGTAGCGTCCCAGTGTGGTGTTATGGCAAATGTTTTTTAACTCGGGAAAATAATTAAATGTGAAGAATGTAGTGCTATGTTTTAAAAAGCCGATGAGCTATAACAGTGCTGATGTAAAGCCCAGACGCCACCTCACCTAAGAATGCAAAATGGTGTTGTAAAATCAATGTTACACTTTGGTCTATTAGCTATTATCACATACCTACCTCACACCACTCACATTAAAACCCGCTCGTGCATGTCGAAATAACATTGAAACTGTGAAATTGAATACCTTATCTTCAATTATGTTATAATAAGGGGTATGTTTAAGCACCATATCTGGCATAAAAAGGTATAACTAAGTACTCGGGGAAGTAGTTACCTACCCATCTCCTGGATAGTTCCTTACAACATCCACGGCAAGACCGTTTTAAATTCCGGTGTATCCTAGTATCTAAGACAAGTATCTAAATACAAGCCTTATAGCCCAGTTGGTAGTAACTCTGCCTTCTGCGCTGCGGTTTCAATTGCTGTGGGTTCAATTCCCACCCAGGGCAAACATTTGTGTGATGAATATAGATATTTGTTCTGTGTTTGGGTGTTGTATCATATAATACGTATGTACCTATTCACAAAAGCATTTAAGTATTCTAACCGTAATCTAGTTTCCATATTACAAGCTATGCTTAGTTTGGGACTAGATGGCGCTGTGTAAAATAATGTTCTGTCCTGTAATCTATAAGTAACACAATGATCACCGAGCCGTTTGCCAAGCATGATAATTATGTAAAAATACCTGCAGTGGACGTTTTATGTGAACACTAAAACTTCACATAAAACGTCCACTTATTTATACGTATTTTTATTTAAGACACATTTTGAATGGAATGAACAATTTGAATCATTCAAAAAGTTTTAATTAAAAAAAAATTGGATAAGGATTATTACGATACAAATAACGTGGTTACTTGCAACCGCAGTTTCTTTTATATTTTAAAAATTATAAAATCTAGTTAAAGTGGCATAACTATAATTGTTGGACGTATGGTATTGCGGATTTTTTTGTTTATATGTGTTCTCTAAAACTATTGAACATTACTTTGTTCTATCATCAATAGTTTTCGCAGTGCACACGATGTAAGGAATTTTATCGATAAATTTCCTTCACCATGGGATAAATAACTATAGTTTAGGCAAGAATCACTAAAATGGTCTGATAAAAAAAACTGTAATACAATATCTAGTATTATCACGCTGTAATAGTTTATAATATACATATACTACTACAGCTTGAAGTACGTTCAAGATACGGATCAAAATGGGGAAAAAATGTATATTATTCAATCTATAGCGAGATCCGATCAAGTGCAAAGTACACTAATTGTTAGGTATACTTACAACAAAGTTAAGAATAACTAACTAGTATCTTAAACTTTTCTAGAGGTCCACCCTCTACCCAAAAGGGTTGAGACCCTCTACCACCTGCTCGACAATGTAAAAAATGACACAACATGCAATTTCAACGTGAAGCAAAACATTATCTCTCAAGGGAGGTAATTAAATGAAATTTAATTATTTGAATTCGGTACGCAAAATTCGTGTGGCAACTCGCGGAAAACTCAAAGTAAAAAATACCCAATGGCATTGTTAATACGGGAAACTCAAAATAAAGGCGCGATTGCAGATATTATGAAACAAATGACGTGCTGTGATTACAATCTGAATCTGATTAAAATATTCGTGTTAACAAAATATGTCTTCGAGCGATATTGATTCTACTGCATAGTTTGTCAAAACAGACGCTTTAGAGATTGTGAGTAATCTACTAACGGAAAAATCAAAACACAGATACGAATAAACATATGACGACTTTGTTCAACAACAAAAGGAGTTATCGCTGTGAATTGGAATCCGTTCATTTAGATTATTTCCAACATCAATTTTAACTTTTGATTAATCAACTCAAACTCCGAAACTAGCTGTTACAAATTAGAATTTATGGAACCCTGGCATTTTGTTCTCTAGCAGTACCTACCTGGACCTCGGCAGAGTATGCTCCTTTAGGACAAAGCATCTCTTGCTTCACTATAGTCCTTTAACAGTCCATTAACTCTAAAGTCCCTCATTACGCTCAGGGTTCAATATGCCGCCCATGACGTAAGACCTTGGTTTATCCCCTTGGTGCATAATCTACTACAAATTTACTTCGCTCATTTAAGTTTACTATGGTCTTTATGATAAAGTAAATTCATTAAACGGAAACTGATCAGTGCCATATCTATATGATATGTTATCCATATCAGGCCGGAATCATTAAAGGGGGGGGCAACCCCGGCGTGCTTTAGCTCCTAGTGTCACTCCTTGTTCTCCCGTAATACCTACCCCTTTTCTAGCCTTATCGTCCAACGCTTTTTGAAAGCGCTTATTCCTAGGATAAGTGGAATATAAAACATACGAGGATGATAATTGGCTGTGCGTCTGAAATTCTAGAAACGGTCTTATTCCGTCACATTCACATTCCTTCTTTCCACTGTTAAGGTAGAATAAGAAGGTATAATAACCTTATTTAATTTCTTTTTGGAGAACGATGAAGGTGGAATAAGTTCTTAAAAATATTTTCAGACGCACAGCAAATAATCATTCTCATCTGGCTGATATTCCAAATATTAGGACTAAGTGGTTCTAGTGGTTGGTAATTAGTGGTTCAACCCACCGATTTCAGATCCAGAGGTTACGGGTTCGATCCCCATGGGGGAACACAATACAATATATTGTGCTTGTTTTGGTTGATAGTAGGACTTTGTTTAAGTCCACCTGGCTAGCTACCACCATCTTAATTCTGTCGCCGTAATAACAATTATAAATTTGTTGTGTTCTGGCATTTAGAGGTAAGATAGCCAGTTCCTCAGCTTGTTGAGGATTCCGGGTGAAGTGCGCCTCCAGTTCAGCCTTATCTCAACTTGTAACCAGGTGAGATGAAGGCCAAGTGCTTACCCGTCGTGCAATAAAAAAAAAGCTTTAAACAATATTTTATTTTGCGCACTGCAAAAGCTTGAAATCAGCTATTACTGGCATCTATATTTCTGCTGTGAAGGGTCTTACCCTTATCTTTTCAAGACGAGGGTTAATGCTTTGATGGGCTTCATCGTAAACAAAAGTTTTCAAAATTTCGTATCCATATAAAAAAAATCGGCAAAAACTGGGGAACTTCTTTGCAATCCAAACAAAACAAAAATTTTAAAAACTTCAAAGAATATTTTTTTTCCATTGAATTGTGAAATTTCTTGTTTGCGTTTTCCCCTAAAAATTAGGAAATGGGAATGAGGAAAGATGGACCGCACAATTGACACCGATTGCCCAATTACCGAATTTTCAACATTTGCAAAGTATAGGAACAAACAAACAATTAAGTTTGCACCAGGTTTACAAATTTATTTCGTCGAAGTTACGCAAGTCGGAGTACCTACTAAATTTTGAATCACTCTCGAAATGAAATTGTTTTTGTACACCAAAATAATATTGGACAAATAATAATGTGGTGCTGATAAGCTAATCTCTTCTTATTAGTAATCCCTATTACTCTTCTAGATGCCGAACTCTCTCCCCACGATATCCGCGCTAGTACCTCGCTTGCTATAGGTATTTGTAATAGGTATGTATATTATATATTATGTATAATAATAAGAAATATGAATATATTTAATTACTAACAACTAAAAACAAGCGCGGTGATTATGGCAAAGCCTTAATCTTTGGAGGACCTCTGTCCAGCAGTGGACACTAATAGACTGTAAAGATGATGATGAATTAATAACAAAATGTACAATGCAACTAACTATTGTTACCTAAGGACCGTTTCAGCGAAGTTATAATTGGAGAAGCGTTATATTGGCAGATTGTCACTCGGTTTTAGAATAGCTTGGTGTTCAAACCGTGAAAGGTTAGCCTTGCCGCATATTAAATTTAAAAAAGAGAAAACTTACTTCTATTTTTATCTCGCTACCTATTTGTTGCTAAGAAGCGATGCGTACATCAGACGCGTCGGTCTACTGGTTCGATTTGTGCTCAGATTGGTTGGTTGTAAGGCTTGTCATATAAGTTCGCTAGTTCAGTTACCACCGTACTTAAGTTTGATGCCATAACGTTCTGGCATTTAGAGGTAAGATGGCCAGTTCCTTAATCTATTGAGGATTCCGGGTCAAGTACAATGCCACCTTCGGCCTTATCAGAATTTGGGACACCAGGCGTCCTGTTGAATTCCAAGCGCTTTCTTGTCGTAGAACAAAAAAATAACTTTTTTATTTGAGTAAAATGCTGTTATCAGATTAGGTAACGATTAGTTTTATTCAAGTTCTACTTCGTATTATTCTGATAAGGCTATTAGTGTGGAATTGGACGAAAATAACACGTGAATCATATTATACATAATTTCGTAAACATTTTCCGATATAAGTCGCGTGCGAAAAAACAAAAACATATCGCGTATTCAGGTCTATGAAATCTCCTGGATGAAGAGGCTACATTGGGCGGTGGGCAACCGTAACGAACAATGTCTGGTATTTGTTCGTTTATTTTATTATGAACGCATGAAATAGCCATGTTGAATGAATGGCTACATGCGAATTCTCAAACACGAAATATTATGTATTACAAAAGAATTGGGAACAATACCTTTTAATAATTCACATTGTACTTTATTATTCATCATCATCATCATTAACCTATAGTCCACAGTTGGACGTAGGTTTCTCCCAAGGTAAATACCGTACTTATTAGAACTAAATGCTTTCAAGATTTTCTATAGTGCGCCCTGAAAGAATTTGGAATAATCTCCCATCGTTTGTTTTTACGACCCTAATGTCTTCAAGAAGAGAGTTAATAGGCACCTTCTGGGTAGGCGTATCGCAGTCATCGTAGCCGTACCCATTGTTTAACTCTCATAAAAAAAAAGATAGAAGAAATTTTATCCGTAATCTAGTTAACGTAAAGTTTTGCTTACGCGTAGTTAGGGGCTAGTGGCGCTGTGTGAAATTCCTGAAATATTAACTCACTTAACTGTCTCAATTTTCATATTATTTCATTATGCTTTATTTTTGGTTTCTGTTATTTTTATTTTTTTGTCTACGTACGTATAATAATAAATATGATGTCACCACTGTTTCTCGTGGGCATTTTCCATTGTATGTGCCAAATTCAATAAACTATTTATATTTACAATTATTAATGGATATTTTTAAACGTAATTTGCAACACACTTGTATGTTCCAAATTCAATAAACTATTTATATTTACAATTATTAATGGATATTTTTTAAACGTTATTTGCAACACACGCAGAGGTTTACTAGCTCGCTTACATCAAAATACGTATTATAGTAACCAAGTTTATAACTATTACCAAGGACAAGCTGAGTCAATAAAGCCAGATTGTTTTTGTAGCCCAGGTGTTATATGCGCGTAGCTATACAACCCTTACTGATAACCTTACAACAAAGCCATGATCGGTATTGAATACAGTTGGCTACACTGATATTCGGAGAGTGTACAGCGGAACTACATAATGTTATTCCGCCATCCCCATTCTTTTCGAGGACAAACAGACGCTCGGTGACGCGCCACCGGTTTACGGTGGATATACCTTCCTCGCACACTAAGCTATTTTCTCCCTCATTTATATTGCGCACTGCCAAGGGATGAAACGCTTTGCCTGAGTCTGTGTTTCTTGTACACTACAACATGGGAAGTCAAGAGTGAATAGGTTCCTTCTAGGCAAGCGTGCTCCATCGGAGGCTGCATCACTGCTTAACATCAGGTGAGATAGCAGTCAATGTAAAAATATTTTGCCATGATTACTCCTCAACTTTAGTTATTCTAACGAGTTGAAGCTAATCAAGGACATAGGTGGTTTTTCTCGTGGACCTACTTTTTTGTCCTATCAATAGGTCCAGGAGGGTATCTTATTTCTCATCGTCTTACTGCTTTATGGTATGAAACTTTTTTAATTTACACCCTCACATGGTAATAGCTACACACAAAATAAATTGCATCTTCATGATTAAAAAGATACAAACCTAAATTAAAGTTATTTTATTTAAAAACATGAGGGAGTGAAGCAAATGAGAATAAAAAAATGCAACATGTACCTACTTATTATAATTATCTTAATTTATCTAAAAAAATATCAGTGCTGACATCACCATGTAATCCAATTATTTGTATAATCTATATACTATAATCTATATATATATATATATATACTATATATTCTTGTTTCGTTGTTGTATTTCATTTTTATAACCGTCCTCTTCATCCATTTAATTTATTTTTTTTACGACGGGACTTGGTCTTCATCTCACCTAGTTACAAGTTGAGATAAGGCCGAAGGTGGAGGCGCACTTCACCCGGAATCGTCAACAAACTTAACAAGCTCTTTGTTCGTAGTACTGCCTACCGCCTTTTCCTTTATAAGTTATTTACCCAAACATTTCAAAAGATATTTTTATTTACTTCTAGCAAACTTAAGCGACAGATAAAACGAGGAAATATGGCTTGACGTGACATTTATTCGATAAATATCATCTTTCAAAGAATAACAAATAAATAAATAAAAACTTTGGGGTACGCAAAAAGTTATAATATAACAGTAGGACGACGAGAAATAAGATACGTTCGTGGACCTATTAATAGAACTAAAGAAGGTCCCCTCCACGAGGAAACCCTCGGACATATTTAGGTAGTACTCGTATGTACATACACGATCTACAATGAGACACATTTGTCATTCAATTCAAATAAATACCCGTTTTCATTTCAAATTCTACATAACATAATTTACATTTAATCAAATATGCACGTCGATATAATATATCAAAGGACTGGACGTGAAACTTTACGCGTATAATATTATGTGAATTTCGCATCATCATCAATCCTATTAACGAAATTATGTTTCAACCCGTTTAAATGTTGAAATTAATATCAGCTCGGAAAAATAATTACTGCTCGGCTGTGTATTGAGGTAAGCCTGGCGGCTGGAGGTATTAATACATTAAATGTTTATAATTCAATTTGATTGAAATATTATATAACACGTTTGGAGTGAGTATGATAACAATGGCTTAATATATGGACTGGAAGAAATAAATCAGAAAAAAATATATATTTAAAAAAGTATGTACCTACTTACTCTCGCTTGAATCAAATAAGTTGTTCTGTTCTTAGAACCCATGCAAGAAAGTTGAAATTGAAACTAGGAATCGAAACAGGAGATACAGGAGATAGCAATCGGATGAAGGAGTTACAAGATGTAATCGTGTCACAGGAGATTTTCAATCTCCTGTGTGAAGCGTGAGTCTAGACACGCTTCCTATTCATAATCGAGGAATACCCACGGTATTGCGTCCTTCAACTTTATTTTAAAGAAAATATCAAACAACGTTCTCTTTGTAGTCTGGAATAATAGGCAATAAAGGCGTACTTGCCAACTTTTATCTAAGAGAAGAAGTACAGAAAATGAAGCACAGTTTCAAATTAACAAGCCTCATATTAGCTCAGTTGGTTGCAACACTGTCTTCTGCGGTGTAGGCTGTGGGTTCGATTCCCACCCAGGACAAACATTTGTGTGATGAATAGATGTTTGTTCTGTGTTTGGGTGTTGTATCATTTAGTACGTATGTATTTACGCAAGCTATGCTTGGTTTGGGGCTAGATTGCGCTGTGTAAAAATTAATGTCCTGTAATATTTATTTTTATTTAAATTTAAGAATATTTTTAAAGGACGTGATTTTACAAGCCTTTTCAATTTGTGAATTTTCATAAAACATAGTTTAGTTACGATCCCAGAGAACAGCGGAATTAGACTTGGATAGTACTTTGCTTGTTACGTAATTGACTCACGACATTTTACCCTGCTAGGATTAATCTCTGATCACTACTCAGAGCGCGGATCTTTTTGAGGATCACACCCGTTGCAAGCGAATCGTCGTACGGTTAATATTGAATTGAAAAATCTTTCTCTCTCTGCTGCCGGATAACCACAACAGGAATGAAACAGAAATAGATCCAGTTTGAACATCTTATAAAAACTGGCTGAAGGTAACATGTATATGTCTGTAATTATAGATGTATTGTTTTTAATATAGAAAAAAAAAACATTTTAGTCATACATGAATTGAATATGTACTTACTACCAAATGCTAATATTGAGTGTTTACTGAGTGGGTAGTTTAGTAGAATAGTAGTTTAGGTTAGTTTAAAATAATTATAGGTGTGCTTTGTATTTTTTGTGTATTGGGACTAACTAAACGAATGATAAAATAAAATAATCTTATTTAAGTAACCATTTTTTGTCAAACATTTGTGTTGGCGAATCTTAACAGGCTTACTTAAAATAATAATTAAATTATAATGCTACCGTAGAGGTGTTTTTAAATCAGTTTAATGCAGTGACAAACACACGTACAGAAGAATTACATTCGAATTATTTCTTAAATTCAGTAGTACAATTTATTTTGCATGTAAATATGGTTAAGATTGAAAACAAACTAGTCTATTCTAATCTGTTATATAGTATGTAAAGAAGATGACTACACCATTTGGTCTTTTAGAACCATATTAGTAATTGAATTTTGTGAAAATCTGGAAGATGCTATCATAACATCAAAGCAAGGACTTTGGCGTCTGGGCTCTGAAAATGTACATTAACTTTGTAATGAATGACGCAGACCGTGTCCAAAACTTTGAGCATGAGTTTCAGTTTTCGCTAGCTACAAGGTATTCCGCTATTACTATATTAAGCCTTTTAGAACTACGGTTTTACTGAAACAGCAGTAGCTTGTTCGGTAGAAATTCATGGATGGCTGTTCCACTACATTAACATGTGACAATGTTATTATTCAGTCTATTTTTATTTCATATATTTATTCGGGATTGCATACACAGATTTTCCAAAACATCACGGAAGGGTTCCCACTCCTATTTTAAATAATTCAATTTGTTAAGATATTTTTTTATTTGATTCGATGTATTTTGTTTTGGAATTTGTATGATCAATTGCCATTATTCTGTCATAGTAGGTACTAAGAAAGAATAGCACAAAGATTTCCAAATAGGTTGATGTGCAGCTAATGTCCATTTACATCCATGCTTCTATCCATAAAAAGGTTGTCTAGAAAAGATAAACTATGTTTCGCTATTAGCGATAAGAAACTTCGTTATAAATATAAAACCTTTAATTCGTTTAGAACACTTTGCAAATGCGTAGGTACAGAAGCAGCCAGAACACCGTAAGAACACGGTTTGAAACCAAATGCTAGCGTCTGTATTCCAACAGTCTACGGCTCCAATACGTAATTGAAATATATTAATCTCCGAGTTGTTGTTGGGAAATCCGGCACTGTATCTATGTTTGTAGAAATGTTGTTAGGTTTAGACAGCAGATTTCGTCAGTAGTTTATTCGTTGCAAAGAGGGACTAGGCCTAAGTGAAATATCATAATGACGGTTTAGACGTTCGTTCGAAATTAATTTTATTTTTGTCCGCAATATAAGTGTTTTTTAAGATAAAAGGTTACCAAGGTTGTGATGAAAATCAGCTGTTGCAAGATAATGAATTCACGTCACGCTTCTTATTTAAGGCGCGCTACGCAGCTTAAATAACGGCAGAAACGATGAGAGTTGACAACGGCAAGCTGTAGGTGGTAAATAAAACCGTTTGATAATTCTTATTCTGAGAAACACACGTCCGACGTCGACAGTGGTCACAGAGCTACTGATTGAAAGGCGGGCGCGCGGTGCGCCTGTAGTTTTTCAAATAATTCATGATTAAAATTAAATTTGAATTGGTATCAAAAAACTAGCTTACCTTTAATGTAGATCAACATGTAATCATTGTAGGTATCACAATATTTCTCTTGTAAATTTTGAAACGTACCATTTTCAATAAATATTTTTATCGAGAATTTTTTCAGCTTACCTTTAATGTAGATAGGTACCTGAAGTAATACATTATATAAAAAATAGACTCGTGACTTGTTCAGAAGTACTATAATTTTCCATTGGAAACAGAGGAAACGTGAATAATGACAGGGCCTTAAATGAAAACTGGTCATTTTATTAATGTGTCTTTCACTCAATAGGGTTGCCAAGCAAAGGGTGTCGATAAGATCTAGGGAAATGGGATATCTGAGGTTTATCTGAGCACATCACACATCAACAGCCCATTAATGTACACCACAGAGTAGAAAGAACTTTCTCTAAAACTATAGGCTGCTATAGGTATATATGCATAAATAAGGTTTAGCCATGATCACCGTGAAGACAGATTTGTTTTCACGGATAACGTTTTTTTTTTAACAAGGTCAACTTTTACGACATCCGGAGTTCTAAATACTACTCCATGTAGATTTTTAAACCACGACTGGCAGTCGTGGTATAGGAATTATGAACTTACCCTTCGAGTTATTTTTAAGATGTTAGTGGTAAAGTCGTTTCCATTTTTTTTCAAAAATAACTTATGTGAGATAATCTCCGCGGTTGATATCCAACACAAACCAGACGCCGCGAGATCTCAGTTCGGGTTAAAGTCAAAGTCAAAGTCAAAGTCAAAGTCAAAGTCAAAGTCAAAGCCAAAGCTAAAGTCAAAGAACCCTAAACATCTGAACGCCTTTATTTGAGTGTAGCTTTTTCGGAATTGTATAAATTGAGCTGAATTAATACGTCAGTAAACGGTTACACTGAGAGCAGTACAATAACACCGCAATTCAAAAGCGTTGAGTGGCAAATGGAACTGTGCATCCGAAAACAAACAATTGGTATTCCGTTCAATACATTTAAAGCCTTTGTACAGTTTTGTTGAGACATGTTTTCATTAAATCCGTGTTTCCACGCGTAGAACCAACTGCCGATTGGTAGATGGCATTCGTTTTCAAACTTTGTGCCTGCAGTTGCCAGGAATATCAGTTTCATGTATATTTTTTAAGAAAATCTATAAGTGCACGAACAATATTCAAACTCACGATCTCATGATAATTAGGAAAGCGACATAAAAATAAGTAGATTTTATTTAGTTGAACGTATACTCTATAGAAGTATTGAAAACTGAGTCTTGACCTTGAGTATCAGCTGAAGCTTTCTATTTGTATTTGTGCATTTCGAGTAGTCTACAATCCTCTCGAATCCGCCAACCGTTCAGATTTGATGCACCGAACATTTTCACCGAAAATTTTGTATTAATTTTGGTATCGGAAATGATACGACAGTGGAAATTATTCAAATGTATCAAAAGGGCAATGGACACTCAAATTTATGTTTAGTGTATAATTTGCTGTCGACTGCATCCATGCACCCAGCTCTTTCATTATTAAAACCAATGAATACCCACTTGATGAATGCTGTGCACATAGAGTATTCAAATGCGTTGAAATTGACTTGAGTGAAACCCCGAGCTCACTTCGAACGGAGACTTCATCTTGAAAAGGTACCTATGTTATATTCTATAGGTTTCTTAGTAGGGGAGACCGGGGACAAATGTAATGGCAGGTCGAAAGTAACACGCTCTGTAGACTTGACTTGACTTGAGCGCGCCGAAACGACTCGCGCGACTGTTGGTTGTTAGCTTACACCGCTCCCCGCGCATGAGTACCATCAACGCGTGTTAGTAAATGTAGTGCGATTTTTAGGACCAAAAGTCTTGCCTATTCATTTAATGTTTACGTATAATTAAGATGCTGATATTAGTTCGGTTAAGATGGTCTTTAGCATTTTATAACTTGTTTTCGTGTAACACGTTTGATCTTAAGGCTAGGTCGCATTAAATATCAAAGACGGGGTTGGGTAAAAAGTAATATCTTATGGCAGGACAAAATTAGCGTGATACTTTTGTCCTGCATGCCGTGGCATGGTAATATGTAATAAACGTCTCAATGTTTTTGTTTTGTAGCTTTTTGATTTTCAAAAAACGGGATAAGTATATCAGGTAACATGATAATGTTACGCACATAAGACAAGACCCCAAAAGTTGAATATGGCTTTATTTATTTTATCACAAATGTTATTACTAACGAGAAATCAGGCGTGGAGTACAGGCTGTTACTTTTGTCCCCGGTCTCCCCTACACGTGAAATTAAGTAATTATCAAAATGAGCTACGGAGTGCACCTTTGTGTTATAACTATGTTTCTCGAATATAGCTTGGGTGAAGCCGAGCTGATTGAAAGACGTTGTATATTTGTAATGCACCCAGGCCGGACGGAGCACCAAAGGCTTACGCAGACGATGTATGCTGTGCTTATTGATGTTTGAGCTACATGTTTACTTCGGGTGCACTTGGATATAATAGATTGGAAGAACACACAAGCAACTGCCCCGTTCGACAAGCCCATACCATGGATTGGCTATGCTGATGTACTTGAGATCTGAGAGTACACATTGCAGTATCGCATTCGACGTTCAACGTATTGGCAAATTTCGTCAAACTTCCGACTTAATAATGTAGACGGCAGCAACTATGTTTTGTTGGGTTCATTTAGGATATTGTCTATATGTTATGTGTGTATTGTTCCTTAAGGACTCCAAATATGGCTGGACCAATTTTGATGGAGCATTCACTATATAATGCTATAATGAGTAACATAGGATTATTTTATTTCAGAAAAATAATTAGGGTTCCGCAAAAAAAATAAACCCATGAAATCCAACTACATACGATAGCTTTCTTTCGTGGCAATGAATGTGCAATATAAAAAGGTTTTCGGAAACTCCCACGGGATGGCGGGAAAGAGGTCCCGGGCGTTTGGATAGTTATTCATAAATAAATAATATTGAACAATGTAAGTTAAGTATTAACAAGGGAAGCAGTCGGGTTACTTATGCACTGTTATAAGCCTGCGGAAGCGTGTAAAGAAGGTAATTAAGTAAGGATAAGACTCTTTCGGAGCAAACGTTTCAACAAGGTAACTGCCTCAGTTTAGTATTGATTTTGTTTAAAAACTACCAATGGTCATACTCAGTCAATGAGTAAGTTAAACAGTGAATAGTACACAATTATGATTCAGTAGACTTACATCGAATTTGAGCCAAAATAACATTAAATTATCTGAGAGAAATAGATTTATATTATTTCGTTTCTGCGGTCGCATAAATTCGGGCATTAAGGCGCTCTATGCATCTAAAATCGCGGCAGAAACGATTATGAGAGTTGGCAACAGCAAACGGTGGTGCATGCGTATCTTATTAACATTATATACTAATATAAAATGCAAACTGACTCACTGATAACAACGCAAAGCCTAAACGGCTAAAGTCAAAGTCAAAGTCAAATTTTTTTTCAAAAAAACTTTATTCATTAAGATTTTTTAGGATCATTTTGAAACGTCAAATTTACCGCCTGTTCGGAATCGCGACCAGAACACAAGGAGAAAGGCAAGAACCTCGGGCCGGTTAATTTTTTTGATGATCCATTCAACATTTAGATACACAATTTGTTAATATATTCTAAGTAGATACATCAAAAACCTAAATACTTAATCTTAAAACATTTGTTATTACCTATCTACCTAATGGGCAATTTGTTAACATCGAGAAATCACCATTTTGCTGTCAACTAGTATAGCAACATCGGGCCACACGTTCTTATCGTCGATATAATCACTAACCTTGTAGTAGGCACTTTTAATTAAATTATTCTTTATATACAATTTGAATTTACGAGCAGAGAGTTTGGTGGCGCTTTGAGGAAGCTTATTATAGAATCTCACACAGTTTCCTAAGAATGAATTATTTACTTTTCCTAAGCGATACTTAGGTATCTCAAGTTTATTTTTATTACTAGTATTAACACTGTGTACATCACTTCTTTTACTAAACTCATCAATGTTTCTGTGAGCGTGCATTAGGTTTTCATAAATGTATTGGGAGCTGACTGTAAGAATACCAATCTCTTTAAAACGTTCCCTAAGAGAGTCACGAGTTTTCATTTTATAAATTGCCCGTACAGCTCTCTTCTGTAGAATAAAAATGCTTTCAATATCAGCTGCACTTACCCATAAAAATATGCCATAAGACATAATACTGTGAAAGTAACTAAAATAAACTAACCTCGCCGTAGCTTCATCAGTAAGATGCCTTATTGTACGTACAGCGTATGCAGCCGAGCTTAATCTGCTAGCTAATGACTCAATATGAATACCCCATTGCAACTTTGCATCAATATTTAAACCTAAGAAAGTAGTTGCTTCAATATAGCTAATCATAAAATAAATAATAAAATAAGGCTAATCGTAGAGACATGAAATTTGGAGGGTATGTTTGTCTTGATGCGATTCAAAAAGGGTGAAAAGTTTGCATTAAAAGTATGCCCTGTATCTGAAACCTCGCATAATAAAAGGTCAAAAATATCATTAGAGATTCCTCATATGAAATAGATAAGAACGTGATTCGTGGTTTTTTGATTTTATACTAATTGAAGGGCAGGGGGTCCTTTTATTAGCAAAAAAATAAAAAAAAACATTGTTATTTAACAGAAAAAACGCGATGTACACTTGGTTTCAATAATAAACTGGTGTATTTTGAGTGCTCTTGATGCAATGGATGAATGACAAAACTAACATGGTATGATGATGGAGTGGAATCAATATAAAGGGTTTTTTTCAGTAATACATATTAAGAGCGATGCTCATTTAAAATGATTGTATGTGTGATACTCTTCTACGAACCATGTAAGCCAGGGTCTTACGATGATGACAGCGGAACTCCTGAATAATGCATGGTATAATAGTCGTGCTTATACTTTTTGAAATCGGTATAACGAGGCATTCAACGACAAATGTTTATTTTTTAATTTACCCGGCCGTAGCAGTCGCGGCTTTAGAATCGACCCCCTCCAACTCAGCCCGCGGATGTCGGATCTAACCAGAGGAAGCGGCAGCTTCCTGCTGTATGTTACATAACACCTTTACTGTGATCACCCGCCTTCCAAGTGTGGTGATTATGGCAAAACCCTCCCGTTTTTGGAGGAGGCTCTGTCCAATATCCAATTTACCACTACATAAATGGGCTGTTGACGTGACTGTATTTACGACCCTTGACTAATGTAACTTGACTACTTGATACACAGTAATCTTCTAATGCATAAAAAGACAAGTCCTGAGTGACTGATTCAACTAGATACAATGCACAGCCTAAGACGCCGGGCTTACAGACTCTAAATTTCAAGGGCATGTTTGTCTTGGTGTGTAAACGCCTGCTAAGAAAGGAAAATTCGCACCCTTAGGGTTCAAAATGAGGTTCAAAGTTCGGAGTAAAATGTTGCATATCCATGAAGCCACAAATGTTAGGCACTTGAAAATTAGTATGTTGATTGACGTATGTATTTACAAAATTATTTAATTATTATCCGTAATCTAGTTCCCATATTACAAGCTATGCTTAGTTCGGGCTAGATTGCCCTGTGTAAAAATTAATTTCTTGTAATATTTATATATTTGTAATTGGGTAAAGTTGGGGGAATTTTTAGAATGAAACTATCTTGTGGCTTCCGTTTCCAACAATTAAAGTTTCTGATTAAGTGAATAATTTAATGGAAACCTAGGTACTTTATCTAATCATGATAAGTGTCTGTTTAAAGTACCTAATTAAAAGCTAGTTGGTTTAATAACCGTTAGTATATTAAATAGATGAATGATCAACTTATCCAAAAATGGATATGTAGATTACTTAGTGACTTCGTACAATAGTGCGACAGTACAAGTAATTTGAGTTAAATAATACATCATCACTTGCAGCCTGTTTCATCCAGTGACCTCTCTTCGACAGCACAAAAAAATGCTACCTACGCTTAGGCTGCAAAACATTTTCCGAGCAAAAAACAAAGTGAATTTCTAAGCGGAAAATTAGAGAAGAACAAAAGGTCGAATTGTCTCGCATAAATCTGCCCAGGCTAGGTATTACAATATTTTTCAGTGTCATAGTTTACGACCTCGTGTATAAAAAAGGCCGGGCAACGTAAAGAATTAGCGCCACCAGAAAAATGCGATTTACCACTTTTGTAAGTGCTACTACACATTGCGCGCCAGTATTGTTTAGAGAGCGTACGTAAATGTAATTTATTAAAATTGAAGATGAGAAAATAGTTTACGTACTGAAGTAATATTATTAGACGCGGTCGCATCCTACACTCTATTCTCTCGCTAGATACGTAGATACAAGCGAGCTCTATACCTAATACCTATGTATTAAGCTAAGTGCAAAATGCACTTACTGGCTATGAACCTTGTAACAGCGATCGTCCACCGCCTGACGTGCAAGACCTTCAAGGACACGAGAAAATAAAAGATCGTACCATAAATGAAAGATTCGTTTGTTTAATGCCAATTTCTTGCACGGCAATGCATCAAATGCTATTCAAAAGACCTTGGCCATGAATGAAATAGCACCTAACCCTCGCTACGGGAAAACTGGGTCGATGGAGGTTATCATGCTGCCTAAATTGTTTGGGTCTAAACAAAAACAAGAATTACATTTTAGGTGCGCAGAGATACCAAATAGAATTGAACGCTTTTGGTCCTGATGCCGTTCAGACGCTCTTAGAATTTTAATGTATCAGACCACGATCGATTGTTTGACGATCGGGAGATTACGGTGCCAATTATAAATAGCAGTGTGCAGATAGCCTGCACAGTCTAGAGTGGGATGTTGAGGAGATCTGTCAGAATTGAGAAGACAAAGGGTCTTAAATTTGACATGTATTTATATAAGTAGGTGTGCAATTCCCTACCTTACCCTAATACATATTCAAATTCAGAGGGATATGTATATTTGATCTAAAAATAGCTCATATAGCCCAGAATTCATTGCCGTATAAAATTGTATGGTGTATGTACCTACTCACTGTTCTCTGCCTGTCAGATTGTTATACCCTTAGTCTTTACAAGCCTGCCAATGGACCACCAACGACATCTAGGTCTCTAATAAAAACAGTTGTTGATAGTAGTTCCTACATATTTTCCTAGGTGGCGCTGAAACCTCCAGTTAAAAGCGCCATCTATACAACCGTTTCAAATCATAGACAACAGTCCCGGCTGAAAAGTTTACCGAATACAATTTTCAGAGACCGACCACTTGAGGAAAATGAAGAACTTGAAGATAGTAACCAGTATTTTCCCGAGATGGTGTTAGTAGTCTGAGAAAGATTCTCACTAGCGGCTACTTAATGCAGTAAACGGGATGGACCACTTTTAGGGTTGCGAGATAGCTTTTCTTGGTTCTATTATGAATCTTAAAAATGTATGGTAAATCCGCCTGTCAGTCGAATGTAGCTTGTATTTTTTCGATTGATTTTAACATTTTCAGTAATCGGTAACACGCAATCGAACCAACTTTCAAACCCATTACAATTGCTGAATAATAAGAATACTTAGTAGGTACTTGGTAAATAACCTACTCTGCCAAATTGCTGCAAGCCTCAGCACTTTCGTATAAGCTTGCATGAAAAAGTTAGAGGAGAGTAAACCATCTCGTAGATTCATCAAAAATTTTTTCTTGTATTTATTAGTTCAATGTGTTTTTTTATGAATCCACTGTAAGTTCTTTAGCTACAATATCAAAAAATCTCGCGAGCTTATTTAAAGTGGATCATTTATACTATCGCTATTTGTGAGATAGCTAGGTTCAGATGTTTACAGCGAAATTACTTTAAATTGACTAAGCAAGTATTTGGTCGAGGGTGAGTGGTACTGTTGGGATATATCTGATCAACCAGGAATAATTTCGAGAAGGATCAGGTCAGAAGTACCCTATGCCGACCAGCATGTATGAAGTACGTGATTCTCATCACATCAATCTCGTGAAAGGCAATAGGTGTGGAATTCCGTTGCCTCTACCTGCCCTTGTGGGAAACAGGCAGGTATGTAAACTTAAGACATAATTTGTACAAAACTTAGTTTCCACTCCTTACTTTCCGACCTTGGATTTCTAACAAAAAAGTATCATGTATTGATTAGTTGGCGCGTAGCCCGTTTATTAACACTTTCCAGCTTGCTTGTGTTAAATGAACGGGTACCTATTTCTATTGTACTCTGCTTTTCATTCAGTTCATTAACAGTGGATCAGATATATCAAGCGTTTGAGTACCTACTCCCGTGGTTGCGTCTTAAAACATCAAAGGGTCGCGGATCGGGAAAAGAGGACGCTGCCAATTGTGCCACACGAGATCTTCGCGAACACGTACCTGTTACAAAAGCTGCTATAAACTACTAGCTACTTTATATTTCCTTGCTGATTAGCAAGCTACATAATCAAAAATTACAGGACATTAATTTTCACACCGCGCCTTTTAGACCCAAACTAAGCAACGCTTGTAATATGGAAAATAGATTACGGATATAATTTCAAAAAACTTATCTACTGTTGATCGTTAATTAATACTTATCAAACACCAGCGTCTGCTCACGGCTTCACGCGTATGCGGTACCCGAATCAAAAAGTAGCGTACGTGTTAATCCAGTGTAATAACTACCTTCACGTCAAATTTTATCCAAATCCGTGACGCCGTAATGGCGCGAGGGAGTTACAAACATACACAAACTTACGCTATTATAATATAACAATGAAAACCTAAACACAGAGATAACATTCTATGTTCATCACACAAAAACCCCAGATTGTCCTGGTGGAAATCAAACCCCCGACCTACAACGCAGAAGGTTAAAGCTATAACCAACTAAGCTGTGGCTTATCTTAATACATACATACAAACGTACCTGAATTTTATAATGAAGACTAGTACCTCAACCGAATTTTCTATTACGTGGACGTTTAAAAAGTTATATTTGTGACCATAGCAAGAACACGATGTGAATAGCGTTTTTGAAATTATCGCGATTATTATACATAATTAATAACAAAAACGGGTCTTCATCAAACTGTCGGGAATATAAAAAGGTACGCGATAAAGACCCGATTTTGTTATTAATTACGATGTGAATAGTATTCTGGATATAAGTTCATGTTAACTGTTCTACAGGTTTAAGGTTCTGTACCCAAAGGATGTCACCGAGACCTTATTTCTACGCAGCTATCCGCTCTTCCGTTCGTCCGTCTGTCTGTCGAGCTGTATCTCCTGAACCGGCATAGGTAGACGTATATATACCGTATGTATGTATACCTATGTATTTATATTGCTTGTGCCCAGGCGATAAACGTAATTTTATGCCGTAATAATGTGTGACGGACCCTTCGTTGTGTGTCCGCACTTGGCCGGTTAACTTCATGATCTTTTTTTATTGTACAACAGGGAAGCGTATCATTCCTTCAAATCATCTGGTTTTAAGTCAGGGCCGAAGGTGGAAGCACTCTTCACTCGGAATCCTCAACAGTCTTAGGAACTGGCTATCTTATCTCATATCATATCTTATGTTGAATTCAATCATTTTTAAATCTTGCTACAGCGACAGACTCAGGAGGTAGCTAGCCAGGCGGACTTATACAAAATCCTACCACCAACCAAACCAAGCCCAATATTGTACTCCGATGGGATTTAAACCAAGGACCTTTTTATGCTTATTATCAATATCATCAAAACGACCACTGCGCTTTGGTAAATTCATTTCATGAACCACGTTGCAGTTTGACACTAGTTATGCAATAACTTTTGTGGCAAATTAATAATGTTTTAGCTAGTGCTAAAACTATATCAAACAAACCAACTTATTCACACCTATGAACAGAATTTCCACAATCAAACTGAAACAAACATTGCTGTAACTAGGTTTCCGGTAAAATAACTACAAATGTACAGCGAGCTCGGATAACCAGCTGGAGGGAAATTTCATTTCGGTAAACTATATTGCACGTGGAAATTTCGTTTGTAACAATGGCGTAGTATGTTAGAATACATTTAAGGGCAGGGGCGCAAAATCCTCCGATATCGTATTGTACGATTGGGTCGAAAACAATTTATTGTAACACGTTAGTCAAGGCAAGTCAAGATTTTTCAATTAATTAGGATTCATAACCAGGTGAGATGAAGGTCAAGCGCTTCAGAGTCGTACAATAAAAAAAATGCTTTTCTTAAACGATACATATACTTGCGATTACGAATACGTGACCAATAAGGCCGAAAGTGGTTTCTTTGGGTTATGTACGCATGAGACAGTATTCGGTAACTTGTAGCTTGTATGTCATTGCTAATTTAAGTTTATTTAATTCACGATGTATTTTAACGGTACCATTTATCAAAAACCATATCGCGCGTACATAGCCCAGAAGAACAATCCTCAGTATAAATATTAAGATATAGATTTCATGTTACTCAAACACGTTACACGTTACAAAACATTATTATATAAAACATTTTGATTTTGATGACAATTCGCGGAATCAATAATTAATTATTTTCCCTTAAACTTGAATACAATAAATAAAATCATTTTCACTTTGAAATGCCCTGATCCGGAATGGGCTTGGATTCAATTTTGTATAAGTAAGCAGTTCGGACGCCTGCAGCACAGGCCAGCCAGTGGTGTGGGGTCCCTGTTTTCTATTTAAATTAACTAATTAATAACATATACGGGTCTTCATCGCGTACCTTTTTATATTCCCGACAGTTTCGACCGTGTTACGACGGCGTGGTCACGGGTAGACTATAGTACTCGCTGCTACTGTCGTCGTCATAGAGAGGTAGTTTCTCCAACTACCTTCACTTGTTTATTGGAAACAGATGAGTCAGTGTTCACACTGCGGCCTGCGCGTTTAGGTCTTGGTTTACATCCACCTATATAACCATTGTCTATACGAGAATCTCCAGAACATGTTTTAGCTCCCGCTCTAGATGTTCAGGGTCACAGAGGTCATGAGCTCTGTTCATTAGTGACGCGACAACATAATGTAAGTGACGCAGATGATGGTGCGAGGCAGCGTTTAGGTATATGTCTGTGTGCGTGGGCTTTCTATAAACTGAATACGATATCGAGCCATTGGATTTCACCATAACGTCGACATCGAGAAATGCTAAAGTCCTGAATTTTTCCAATTCATGAGTGAAACGCAACTTTGGATGTATGGAATTTAAAAAAACCGTAAACTGCACGTTTCCTCTCATTATGCAGAAAACATCGTCCACGTATCGTTTCCATAACTTCATACCGTGCGCATTCAGATGTAACTTATGCTCAAAATGTTCCATCCAGATATTGGCAAGAACTGGAGCAACTGGGCTGCCCATTGCCACCCCGTTTATCTGGAGGTAATATTGTCCACGGTATACAAAGAAGTTTCCAGCCACGCAATGCTGTAGTAGAATAGCATACTGACCAGGTAGCTCGTTATTTTGTAGCTTCTCTCTTATCACAGCAATGCAGTCATCAAGTGGGACGTTGGTGAAGAGCGACTCCACATCAAACCTCACCATGATTTCATCAGGCCCGATCTTCCAACTTTTCATTATGTCAGATGTGTTGCCTACCATAGGTTAAATTAACTATTTTGGTTAACACACACAGCCCAACTAGCTATGGAGCGCTATGTAGAGCTATGCTTGGATTTCTTGGATCACTCAATCCAGCCACCTAGTTGGTCGGCTAGGAATTACGTGATAAAATCCGGATGATGGTTCTGTCTGAGAGCTTTGTCATGACAAAGCTCTCAGAATTAGAAAGATGAAGTGGCAGTGGGCAGGCCACATAGCTCGCAGTACCGATAACCGCTGGGGGGCAAAGGTCCTATCGTATTGGTTTCTAATCTAATCTTTTAATAAATAAAAGTCTCAACTCGCGACCACGATTAAACGTAAAGCGGAGTATGGGAAGACTCGATCGACCGACGAAATTGTGGCGGATGCGGGGACACACTGGATGGAGGTGGCTCAGGCCATACCTATTTCTGCCACCAAGCAGCATTGCTGTGTTTCGGTTTGAAGGGTATGGCTTCCGATGAAATTACGGGCACGCGAGGCTTAACACCTGTATGCTTCAAGTTGACGGGCGCAATGCAGTGCCGTGTAGGCTACGTTCTTTGTGGATGTGACTTATAGTTATTTAAACAAAAAGGATCTCTATTTGTAGCGTCGATTGGGTAAGGACCATGTTCAGCAGTAGACTTTCGTGGGCTAAAATGATGATGATGCTGATGATTTTGGTAAATCAAAAAATATTTATTTTCAAGTCTATCCCAAACCCGTATGAAAAATCGGAATGAGACAGCTAAATATTTAACAGGCTTCTAACGGGAGCTCCATTTAAGAATTCTTGGAAGAGGAAGCGGGTTAAAAGATCTCATCTTATTTTAACATAAATAACATACTTTTGCAATTGCAATTCAACAGCAACAGCAGCTTTCCACTCCTCTATTATTGAGATTCTGACGCTGAGGAACATGCAACTGGAGCAAAAAACAACTTGCTGATTTTACTTCGATGTTCTGTCTAATGGATGCAAGAGAGGCACATCTCGAATATAAAGTAGGCTATTAAAGCAACGCTATGCCATGCCTAAAGTCCGACTTCTGCGAAGTAGTGTGGGTCACATCATTGATGTCGTCAAGAGTTTTGTTTTTTTTTTAAGTGATTTCACTTACGGTGTAAAATATATATTTGTCACTTGCAAGTTGACTTTGTCTTTACCCGACTGTCTCGGAAAGAGAGTAATATTTTTCGAAAGTAGATATGTTATTTCAACCTAACTCTGCAGATCTGGGATTTTGACAGTGGTTTATGAATTGTTTATATATAATATTAATAAGTAGAGTGCGAATAAGAAACTAAAAGGCCAGGCTGGGTTTTAGTTTTACAACGTTCAACAGTTGGACGTAAGGAAAGTTTCTATGAAATGGCCATGCAACATGATAGTGGAAACGAGGTCCCGAGAATTCGATACTAGAGGAAAAAGAACTAAAGAACACAAACTATTGTTAACAAACAACCAGAAGTAATCAGATGCCCGGGAAGATGAAGCAATGTAGGAAATAAATCTTGATAGTACTAAATCACAGTCCAAGGTTCAGATCTAGATCATTTCTAGTTTTAGTATATGCCAGTACTTCTGTTTTTACCGGTGGATGGAAGGATTGTTCAAGATTATTTTTGTGCCATTCATTCGAGGTCTTCTTGCTTATTAGACATATATAATATTGATTGTTTATTTAACATTGTTTTACACAACAGTTCAGTCGGTAGTGATGGGTATGAGATTGTTATACAGCAAAAATTTACCAATGGCAATCATTTAAGCTACTGAAGGAGGTTTTGGTGAGCAAATGTTTCTAAATGTAAAAAAAAATGACTTGACGTACGCCATTAGTTCGAATTATATGCTGTCAAAAAACTGCCGCTTATTATACTTGCTGATTTAAACAGTTACATTCCTAATATCATATACCTACTAATGTTCTATGCGAGGCGATTGTGGTTTGTAATAATAGTTTTTCATTCTGCGTTATAGATTCTGGGTTATAATAGTTACGAGCTAAATGGTGATGGGAAATAATAAATAAATATATGTATCTTTACACAGCGCCATCTAGCTCCTAACTAAGCAAAACTTGTTATATAGGAAGTATATTACTCATAGAGTACTAATGCACTTTTCATTTTTAAATACATATCTACATATCATACAATATAACACCCAAACATAGAACAAGCATCAATATTCATCACACAAATGTTTGTCCCGGTTGTGAATCGAACCCACAACCTACAATGTCCAAAAACAAAAAACAATACACATACGATCAAAAACCAATTATATACTTCATACATCACTCTTATCAGTATTATTATACTAAATTTCAAAGACCTTACCACAAAACCTTGGGCGTAAGAATATAAATAGCCACAAGCCACAACTTCCAAACAAAGAAACTACAATATTCAGCATCGTATCGTACGATTATATGTGCGATTATAAAGGTATAATTAAAGCACACTTTTATCGTAGTGTTAAGCTCTATCGATTAAGCTGATTAAATACCTAGGTTTTTTTTTCACCAGTCTATCCCCTCACTTCCTGACCACATCATTATCATCATTACTGGCCTTATGACATCTATTGCGCGAAACAGCAAACAATTGCTCTTGTCTGAAACCCACCGGGACAGTTGTTTTGAACAGTCCCTCTTGGCTTAGCGCCCACTGAGACTTTTTTTTTAATTTACTACTGGGAGGTGCTTGGCCATCAATCATCGCACCTGATTTTTCAAGTTATTTTACAATTTCTTCAAAGTCTCTCATGGCTTAGCGCCCACAGAGGCAGTTGCTTCGAAGTCTCTTGGCCTCTTGGCCTTGCACCTCCGGAACAGTTAGTTCCTATCCACCCCCCAATAACAGTTACCGCTCGGTGATTCTTGTTCATCAACCAGGGGTTAAATTTAATTTAATTTATACTTTATATTACAAACACAGAAATAGAAGTAGAAGATAACTTAATTTTTTTAAAAATGGCAAAGGCGAGCTTAACCCTAATAAGAGTTTTCTTCCAGCAAACCTAGGTAGAGAGAGAAACAAAATTTAAAAAATAATGGGAAAAGTATACAACATTAATAAATAACATACATACTCTTAGGAATAATAATAATAGTAAAACTACAATACTGTGTTTGGATGTTGTATCATATAGTACGTATATACGAGTATTTACAAAAAGTATTTAAGTATTATATCCGTAATCTAGTTCCCATATTACAAGCTATGCTTAGTTTGGGGCTGTGTAAACTGAATGTCCTGTAATATATAATACATAGTCAAAATAATTATACTGTTAATATAATATAAATCCAATTGAACTTATATAACATATAATATAAAACAAGCCCATACCTATACATACAATACATTATATATACTCGTAATATACTAAATCTACAATGCTCTTTGACGTAGCTCTGAAAGATAGCTAGCGAGGGAATAGCGAGGATATCGCGGGATAGAGTTCTTCAACCTGACCTCAACCACCATAGCAACTAGAAGAGTGATGGGAAGCAATGAGAAGAAGAGACTTCGCTGTTCTGCAGGGCTTACCACGAGGGACAAGAACCACTCACGGTGATTAGAAGAAGAAAGATGATTGTTGAGAATATTATAAAGAAGAGAGGGCACGTGTGTATCACGGCGACGACGAATAGGGAGCCATTTTAACAGGAATCTATAAATTGAAACGTGATTAAACCTACGCAAATGAAAGGATATGCAACGAATGCACACATATTGAAGACACTCCAACTTATTAAAAGTGTCTTCCGTGTCGTCTAGGTAACAGGAGTCAGCTTAGGCCAAAAGAGGTAACAAGATAGTTTGAGCTAGAGTGACCTTAGTCTCAGTTTTCTACTCTTTGACAACTACCCTATCATCACCAGCAACCCATGACCGTTCACTGGTTAATATGTTCCACTTTTAAGATGGTCTTGCTATAATACCCTTGGAAGGCGTATTAGTAATCGTAGTATTCTTACAAAATTCTCAGTAGCGTACTCTCGTATTTTATTTCATTAGTCACATTTCAATAATCTACAAGGGGATGAAGACATCCTATGCAAAGCAAGAACCATCAAACACATTTACCTTACAGCTCTGTGCCTATAATGGCGTATCGCCATATAATAAATAAGAGCTTTGGTATTCATTGTTTGCTAAATGTGCTGAAAAGGCACAGGAAGGACACTCAAAAGAAACATATTCCTTATTTATAAAGACGAAGAGACATAAAAAAAGGAAAGCCACACGTAAAAAGCTGTACCTAAACATATAATTAAGTGTCTATGTTTGGATTTTGCACACCGTTACTTATTCTTATTATTCCGTGCATTTTTCATAGAGAGCATAGTTTACTGCAACGAAGCCAAGGACAAGCCTTCCCTGGTATTGCATTTCGCTCTCGACCCTGACAAATGCTAGAGGTGCTGTATAGATTAGACCGTGATAAAGGGTTGCGGTTGCAGTTGTACGGCGTTTCCACTTCCCGGTTCCTGTTGAGAGAAGCGATTTTGCGAAAATATTTGCGATTTTATTCATTACCCAGCTTCAATCGAATTGAGTAACTTTAATCCCTTTTACGAAGGATGCCCAGCTTTTTGACCAAGTTGGCGTTCTAGACACGATGGGTACTGTCGGAGATAAATTATATCTGAACAGCGAGCCCCCGTGGACCATCGAGCTAGCGCAACCGCCTTTATAATTACTTTCTAATTCCAAGCAAGGTGAAACATTTTTTCTTCGGCTAAATACCCATTGCTTTAATTCCACCGCTGAAGTATCATCATATGATCCGGCTCAAAAGACCATTTTAATGCCGCGAGAGTTAGAGAGTAATTATAAAGATGGTGGCTGCGCAGGCTCGTTGGTCTAGGGTGCGGGCTTGGTGTTCGGATACGATCAATCTCCGACAAATGTAAAATGTCTCGTAAAATGCTCGCATAGCGTTCGAACAATTACATACTATTACCGTCCATGCTCCAAAGCTTAGTAGGCAGTGCAGGCCGTTACGCTCAACTCAACTTATTCTTTGATCAGTCGTTATAAAAGTTGTGATCAAACGATAGGAGCATTTAAGCGCTGAGTACATACATACACATATCTACTGTTTGTATACAGTCTACATTGTTAAGAGCTGCTGCATGTGTGTTTACAGTGATTTGCATGGACTTTTTTCTCAATTGAGGCACTTTACGACGACTGATTTCCCTAACACCCAATGCAACTCTGAAGTAATTCATTCTGCCTGCACATTTATGTAAGCTACTTGTAACATGGGTGGGCTCAGTCTTCTATTGTTAGTACTAAACTCCTTTTTATATCAGCCTACTTGGTCCCACTGGCGTTGACACTAGAGAAAGGCCTCCTACAAACACCTCCAAACATCTCGATTCTACGTAGTCTGCCACCACTTTCTGTCGAATGAATCAAGGTGATTTTTTTTTTTTTTTTTACCGGTATCAGTAACCCGGCCGTCGGCGACCCTCTGACTTAGACTGTCAGAGTCTTTATTCCTACTTTAGTTTGTTTTATTTTCATTTCTTTATTTTATAAAATAGAGACTTGTTGCTTCGCAACATAATGCTATGGCTTTATGCTTATATCTAGCTATATTTTAGGTAGGACAGACTTTGTACATTGTTTAGTCCTTTTTTAACTTTGGCAAGATAGAGTTGCAGCCTGAAAACTCTTCGGCTTTTTCAAGCTGCAACTCTACTTTGTCTTACATTCTCACAAAAAATTTACAGTTTCATTAAATACTTCTAACCTGGTGTCTTATTTTACTTATACTACTTATTTTCTATACAAATTTTTATTGCTGATTTTCAGATATTCAATAATATAATGTTCAAGTTGAATCAAGGTGATTGGAGAGCTTCAGGTTATACGAGTATAACATGATCTTGAACTTATCCTGCCTTTTCACTACACTTTGATGAGTCGACGCTAGCGAATTGCTACAATAATTATAAAATAACCTACTATTACTATCAGAGTCAGGTAGCAGTAGCATGCAACGCATGTTTGCAGTGAGGTAATTTTAACCGCATTTACAGTCTACAAATTTCTGCATGTGTAGGCCACATGCGTCCAATAGAATATAAATAGAACTGTGGTCGGCAACGTCTTTTTGATTGTACATTAACTTATACCGTTTTATTGCTATTTGCTTGATCTCTCATCGATAAATAAACAAGTGATCTGAACGTAGCTTACTACGGGCTGAAGGTAAACGGATTCATTTAATTATCGTCAAAATCGACTTGTATTCGGCCGACTAAATGTTTAAGTATATTTGAGGTCGTCTGATACCCTTATATGATCGCTTTAGAAGTCACGGGCGTTTTTCTACCATACTACGTAGCTAAGAGACATGTCATTTAACACGGTGTAAAGTCCTTTGTGTGCATATTTCTTAATGCATTTTAATTAATTTCATGATAGAACATAGCTCTGGACGTCTACTAGATTTGCCTAACTTTAGGCCAAAGCAAGATGACGTCTACAATGAAGCGAACTTTCGCAGATAGCCCCGACTAGACACGGCACTTTTACGATATACCACTACTTTTTCTATGTGATAAATCAATTTTGCTGTTATCCTAAGAAACTAGCGCCCTCACTTACGTTCCTGTCGACTTCAACCTCTTATTTGAAGTCGGTTAAATGTACACATTGTTTTGTATCTTAATATCGTGCGGTGCAGTTGGATGCACGGATATGAAGTTGGAAGTTATTTTAAGCATAGAAGATGAATAGTGCAGCGAATTGCCAATGGCAAAAGAAATGCCAATGTGTCCTTAGTAAACCGCTAGGAATGTCGTCGTGGGATTGGCCGCTGCAATTCATCTACAGAACTGAGCATATAAAGAGAACAACACACGTTTTTTTCAGGCTACTATAAATACAAATGGAAGATAGTGGAAACCGAACTCCCCAGTAAACTTTTGAACGAAGAGCTCACATTGGGCTGGTTATTTTTTCGTGTAGGTTTCTTTTAAAACCTTGCATAAACAAATGCTTTATAATTTACTTTGTCAAGGATCTATAGCAACATTCAAGTAAATCTGTCAATACATTCGAAATATAAAAAAAATAACACTAACCCAAATAAGTACTGCAACAGGGTAGTTTTAAAATAGAATAATTATTTTATCGTTTTGCAGAAATAATATTTATACACCTTGTTTCGTGTTCCAAATCATTTCCAGTAAAAAGTTGCATAACACGTTTTCATCCCCTTTTCACCCCTTCACTCCTGTGAAGGGAGATATTAAGTTTACTATACCTTTACTGTGCTCACCAGCCCGCTTGCCAAGCATGGTGATTATGGCAAAAATCCTCCCGCTTTGGAGGAGGCTCTGTTCAGCAGTGGAACCTAATGGGATGTTGATGTGATGTGTATGGACTCAAGGCACACAGCATTGACAGCGGTCGCTACTCGGTACCAGCCTAGCCTTTATTTACATTTACAAAGTGCGATTCAATTAATCAAACATTGTCTACGTGTAGTTGGATTGGATCTCAACATATACGTTCACCGAAAGCGGCACTTCGCCACCACGCAATGGTAATGCTAGTATTCCCAATAGCTCGGTAGGGATAAGCGTACCAGCCGCTCCCAACAAGTTAGATCACTTGAAAGGAATTATTCCGACGTTTACAGAATCCCAATACTACAGATTTCTAATATGACAGATTCCCTTGTCTACAGAATGTCAATACCACAGATTCCCAGGCTACCCGGCTTCCCGTAATCCACCAATGAAATTGATTAAACATCTCTCTGAAAATTATGCGCGTTATTGGCATTGCCTTCGCTTGAAACATAAATCATTATAATCCCATTGTTATATTATGCGATCCGAATTTGGCAAAGTCTAATTTTGGACGGCAAGTGTGAGTACATCTGACTGTATCTTATTCTTCAGCGTTATGTCAGAAGAAGCTACGTGCTTTATAGGCGACGGTTTCGTCAATGTCACATATTGTGTTAATGTCGACGAACGCTGAAATTAAGGGTAGACTAGATTGGTATAAAAACACTAATTTATGTCCCATTTATGTCATCAGCCCTGAGGCTTGACTTTTCTACTCCCTGTATCTCCGTTAGTGCAGTATACACAAACTGCGCATAGCGTATTTTGAAGAAAGTGACCTAAACAAACTTCCCACTTTGGAAATTCTACTTAGGTGAAAGGAGGAGGTGATGGAACTTTCTCAGCTGCTGCCGATAGTAGTCATTTTTCATCTAGAGAGGCGAAAACCGATCTTGACACGCACGCTTCTGACCGCATTTACAGGCAAAATCACGTAATGGTCCTTTAATTTTTTTTTTATACAATTATAATTATTTTTAAGTGGGAATGCATCTCGCCTGATGTTTTGTGACGCCTGACGGTGTGTATTGTAAACGAGGATAAAAACAGCATAGTGCGCGAGGAAAATTTATACACCATGAACCAGTGGCGCATCGCCGAGTGTCTGATTGTCCACGAAAAGAATCAAATTTATGTTGCTCCGCCGTACTCTTTTATGTTAAAGCTAATATAAAATTCACACGCGGTGATTATTGTTAACTGTCTACCTATTACGATTCATGAGATACAGCCTGCTGACAGACAAACGGACGAATGTACTGACAGACAGCGAAGGCTTAGTAATAGGGTTCCATACTTTGAGTACAAAACCTCAACAAAAGGGATACTAGGAGTCGCGCGAGGGTTTTAGCTAGATGGTTTTTTTTTTCATTCAATTAAGTACTAAATGAGTAGTAACGTGAAATATATTATGTGAATATGGAATAACCTCCAAGTTGTTTCTTCAACATTTTTGCAGTGTACAGCTAACCTAAGATTCAGAGGCCGAGGCATGAAAACCTTTTTCCCGCGACCTAACCGGGGGCTGTGTTGTGACCGGCGGCAGTCACGTGGAGTTGATGGATAGAGGCGACTCATGATCAGCCAAGGCCTGTTTTTTAATATCTTTACATAGTGACCCTACGCCCTGGATCTCTAGTCTTGCCTGGGCAATTATTTCACAAGTAGAATCACAAAAGAAGAAAGAAGTAGTCAGTATCACCGTTTAACATAGGCTATATTTTTTATCAGGCTATATTAGGGATCCTTATCAATTCTCTAATGATGTACCCAAAGTGAAAAAAAATACCGATAAAAATCCTTGTCTCGCGTATGCTTTGAATTAAGTAATGTTTTTCAGTTTTGGTGAATTCATCGATATCTACAAAAAAACCGAGATCCGAGAAATCTTTAATGTTTAAAAAGTTTATAGAAACGTCGGTAAAAACTACACCACATTATTTTTTTCTTGGTATTAATCCTTATCCAAACTCCGTATTCAAGGCTGATTTAGTACCTGTAGATTACTTTTGAAATTACTCAATTCGGGTATTCCATTCAAAAAATATAATCAAAAGTGTTAGTGTCCACAAAAAACACAGCAGGTTGTGAGCGTCCACCAATGAAGTGCTATTGAATTTACTATAATTATCATGCTTGGCGGATCGGTGATGTTTGTGTTATTTTAAGTGCTCGGATACCCCAGAAATGAATATACTTCTGTCGAGGATGTTGTAAGAGGCGACTAAGGGATACAAGGAGATGGGTAGCAGCTTAAATTATAGCTATGCCAGATGTGGTGATTATGGGAAACACTCCAGTTATTTTTACATAGTTATATAGTAAGTGAAGGTACTTTTCAACAATGTTATGGACATGTATGAGCGTGGGTTAGTGTAATGTGGGTAAGGTATGTGATAAAGCTAATAGACCAAAGTGTAAAATAAATTTTGCATTATCATTTTTCCTTCTTTCTTCACACTTTTAAAGCTCGCCAGCTTTGTGTTTTCGCACTATATTCTCGACATTCAATAATTTTCCCATTATAGAAATCATTTGCCATAATACCACAATTTGGGTGTAACTGCGAGGGGTCAGCTAGTAACTAGTATACCAAGATTTGTTCCGGAGGCCATTGTGATTACCAATCATAGGAATTGTAATCGAGAGGAAGGCTTTCATCGTGAAGCCTGGAAAGGCATGTAGGGAAAGAAATGTATCCGTTATCATGGCGCTTGCAACTGCGTCGCAATATCGGATAGCTCATTCACCAACAAATCATTGTAAATATCCTGTTGACATTAGTTATAAATAATGAATTCACTGGCACCGTACGTCCACTGATAGGTCACCAGCCAACAAAACTAAATATATCATATATTTAGTTTTGTTGGCTGGTGCTCGTAAAAAAAGATTTTGCACATGTCGATACTTCATGCACTTAGAATATGTCGCTTTCGTAATATCATCGCTACTATGTATCTTCGTACATACAAACACGTTTATAATTTGGCGAGGAAATTGAATTGTGTTATAGTGTACCTAGTACTTTACACGCAGCTTACCTACATCTAGGTACCTTCCTACTTTTATAGCATCTTAAAATATAGTTCGCCACCGATTGTGGTGGGCTTATCGCCTAAGAAATTGAGATTCTCAAGAATACCTAATAGTGGCACGTGTCCAATAAAATTGTTTGGACAAAATTACAATAAGATATTTTTGGTACATTAATTATAGTGCTGATAATTTCAAATAGAACTGTGTTCAAGTGGGTATGGGCCATCCTATCGATCCAGAAGTTGAGGGTACAGATTCATTCGGCCTCAGTCAGCGCATTTGACACATGCACTTAAAGCTCTGACAATAAAGGTCACATCGTGTGGAAACCGCCATGTCAATTTTTGCACTTAAAGCTCTGACAATAAAGGTCACATCGTGTGGAAACCTGCATGTAAATTTTTTCACCAAAGATTTTTGTTCACGTGTGTACATATATTTAAAATAATAGATACTTTACTTTCATCTTTTAAAGCGGTTTCTTTTGACAAAGCAAAATTATCAAAATCAATTATATAGTCAACTCATCCCATGGTATACGTTTATAGCGGGATCAGCTGACTAACGAGCCTAGGACCACAAATCCGAATTGCATCTGTCACTCGCTATGGTATTTTGATAAGCGGCAATGGGCTTTCACCGAGCGTAAGTCTGTACGTGCCTCTGACTACCCCCTAGTAGGTGATCCTTTTCAGATCCACGCTGAGTTGCGAGTCTGTTACTTCATTTATAAAATTTTGAATAAACGAATGTACAAGATAAAAAAAACAGGCGTTCTAAAAATAAATCCAGTGTGTTCGTATTATTTTTTTCATCGCGATTTTTGTTAAAAATATCTTGTCTAGCAGCAGTCGTTGGTGAAAACAAAGAAACGCTTTCATTGAAAATATTATATGTTCCCGGTACCATGAAACAATGAGACGGGGCCGCCGCGTTGCTACCGTTCACATAACAATATTTAATTAGCATGCGAGTCTCCTGGTAGATCTACGAGTTAGTCCGCGGGGCGATCTGGCTTTTATGTACACATCTATAAAATACTAAACTTCTTTAGATTCTATTAGAATTGTTATAACTTGACAATATTTAATTTTGTGATATCACATTGTCTGTAAGAAGCAGGAATGCCACTCGTTCCTTTTTTTGACGTGACGTCACTCCAAAGGTGATAAGCTTTTCCGGCGCCTTTATTTTTGGATGCAGTCGCATCATCTCTTTTTTGTAATTTTTTTTGGATTTTTCTAATCTATTTCACAATTTTTAATACACTGCAAGACTAACACTGAGGTGTTGGATGACTAAGTTTTCTGATTTATGGTTATAATATTGGCTAATATTATCATGTCACTGGTTCAGGCTGAGTCGCTGCATTAAATTAAAATATATAATTTTTTTTTTCCGTGCTATTGTACTTAACTAATAATAGAGTAGCGAATAGTGGAAAAGTACTGAGCATCTATCTCTACCGGTAGAAATATATCAATAAAAACGTGCAATTATCCCTACCAGTAGAGATAGCTCGGTAGGGATAAGTGTACCAGCCGCATTCGACCACCACCTCTTCTGTCGCTAGTTATGATACTGAACACGACGAGACATTAATTTGACAGCGCCGCAGAGGTTGTAATATGGGAACTAGGATATATATATATCTACACATATTTTTTATATCCAAACACAGAATAAACATCCATTACACAAATGATTATCCTGGGTGGAAATTGAACCCGCAACCTACAGAACAAAGTCAGTGCTGAGCTGTGAGGCTTGTTATATATATTTCTCATAGCAACTCGAAAAAAACAAATGTTCAATCGCTTATGCCCTGAGCCCCCGCACTATATGGTAAATAATATTATCCGGGGACGCTACCACTTCACTAGATCAGAAAACCAAATCCGCTCTCACAGATTATCTGGATCTTGGAAGCGCGCGATTCAGGCACCAGGAAGTCCCTAGCTGGGACGTATGAATTAGCATGTACTAGAATCCTCCATCACTGCAGATATAACAATACTGTACATACAGAAAACAGACACAAAATCAATAGTTTCCCGTTCATATCAGAGTAAGGGACATATTCTACACCATATTGTGTATCAAATGTCTTTGATATTACATAGATATTTTGTATCGTCTCAAACCAAGTGAGATTCATAACTAGGACCAAACCGTAGTATCGTTGCGTGATAACTTAGTTGTAACGATCGTAAACAATTATAATTATCGGAGTATTTTTTCATGATTTCCTTGGTAGCGTATCTCTACCTACTTTACGTAAATAGCATCTCTTGCCAAATCTATGTTAGTGAACTTTACATTTGGCACTCGAGAGTGTGTCTGCGCTGTTTGTTACGTTAAAAATATGCGGCGTCATGAACGAGTCACAGTGGTTCTGGGCGTCTCAGTGGGCTGGCTTAGGTCCAGGGTGCGACTTTTGTGCGCTGCGATTCACTAGCACTATTTAAAATGCTATATTTCGGCAACTTTTTCGGGTTTTAACCGGTTCTATGTTCTCATGGTCCTCCCATCGGTGTCAGATCCAGAGTTCCCGGGTTCGATCCCAAGGGAGTACAATATTGTACTTGGTTTGCCTTAAGGTCCACCTGTCTATTACCATCATCTTACCTTATTTTGTCGCGATAACAACAATTATTAAAGAGTTGTGTTCCGGCATTTAGAGGTAAGATAGCCAGTTCATCAGTTTGTTGAGGATTCCGGGTGAAGTGCGCTTCCACCTGCATCATAGCTTGAAAAATCATGACGTTGATCAATAAAAATAAAAAAAATATGGGAATATACCACGCTGCACGATGACCTTTCGCTTAGATTGGCTAACCTTCAAATGTCGCTCACGCGCCCCGCATATTGTAGAGGTATAGCGGTGTTTATGTTATTGTGTACCTACGTAACAGAGAGCAAATCGCAGTAGTGAAACAATAGCTTTGTACGGAAGCCAGCGTCGAGGTCCGCTGTGACGCATTAGCTACGTAACAAGCGAACATTCGGGAAAAATCTCCGCCTCATAAGTAAAGGAGATCTACATTACGTTGAATTATTTATGAAAGCGAGCAACATTTTTAAATAAATAAATGAACCGAGCCCGTACAGTTCCAATTCGCTGTATTTCAGATCCAATCAATAATAGCCTGTATGTAATTTGATTGCCGATCAGTCTGAGTACTCACATTGCTCTTTTATCGCATCAAACAGTTAACATGCCGGATACATTATTTGAGTTATTTTGAAAGATGCCCTTGAAACGCTGTCTGTGAAACAGGCGGGTCTAACTCTTTAAGTATGAGACGACACATTTTGGATTTGAATGAATCCAGTCAAAGCATGAGGGCGACAAGTACAACACAGGATTTGACAATAATTCAAATCGCCGATTCTACTAAACTAATCGCTGCACTATGACATTAGTATGCCGTCGCAGAATTGCCACAATGTGTGCCTCTTGGTATTCCACCATTCTCATAGTATTTCATATTATATCTCATAGTGAAGCGATTGGTATAGTATATTCGAAGCCAGAAGTTGAACAGATGATAGTGGCAAACCAACTGATGTCATAGTCGGATGCGAGTCGCCCGCTTCGTCGGACTACGTAACACTTAATGACATCACAGTAGCGTTTATTTTTAGCGCTCGCTCGAGCCTTTAAATAATTATATGGAATCGTGACACTCACAGCGAGACGGTACTTGCTGAAAACGCACACGTGTTCAGCTGTGCATGTACCCAACGCGGCCGACCAACATTGTCTCTAGTACGAATATATATATATCAGGTCGCGCAATCTTTTCCTACTAGCTGAACTGAAACCGGGAATCTATTTAACTTCGTTATTCGGGCATGTGCTATTCCGTTCTAATGGCATATAGTATACCTGATACAGTGTGTATTTTATAAATGGAACATTTTGTCAATTTTGCTTTATATGTACAAAACGTTCATAACTAAAAGTACCAAGACCAGACTGACCCTATCTTATGGTATCCATGTACATTTGTCTATCAATGATATGGTTTCGGATTTTCCTATACTGTCTAGTTATAAATGAATAATAAATATTAAAGCACATTAATTTCACACAGCGGCATCTAGCCCCAAACTAAGTTTAGCTAGTAATATGGAACCTAGATTACGGAGAGAATACATAAATACATTTTTTTCGTAAATACATACATACTTACTACAGGTATGATTGAACACGCAGAAAAAACATCTAACACAAATGTTTGGCCTGGTTGGGAATCGAACCCACAGCCTAGCTCAGAAAGCAGAGCTACTACCGACTGAGCTATGAGGCTTGTTTAAAAATAATGTTTACAAAAGGTGTCTAATACTACACCAGCATACAATTCTCATCATTAAACTCGTATTCTGAATACTGAGATTTGAAGAAGTACTAAATTCGGAGAATTCGAATTCGGTTTATAGAATTACATTGGAGAAATACCGAAACCAGGGTGATCGAGATCTGGTTACAGCAGTGTAAAGCACAAGACGGCTGCCATCAAGGAGAGCGGACGAGATTTTTCAATTACATATAAACGAAATGGGTCAGCTTTTGACTTCGAATCTTGCGTAACCACAAGATCCACGATAGAACGAACTTACCCAGAAGATAAAATTCATTTCGATTTAATTACAGAATAACAAATTAAATGGTCTTCTGTCGTAGGTTCGACCATTACAAACATAGCGAAGTTTGAGGAGAAACATTCGCAACTGTTCCTTTAAAAGCCACAAGTTTGAGTGCGAACTTGGATAACCGCCTGGACAAGATTATCAGGAATCGTGCACACTGAGGGGAGCCTGTACTGAAAATGTTGAGACCTACAACCTATTAAGAAGAATGACAATTGTTCTCCTGAGAACAATTGTCATTCCTCGTCTCTTCTGCTACCTGAAGCAGATGATGATTATGATAAAATCTTGCGGCGAACAGAGCCTTTAATCGAACGAGCGTCGTGTCATGCATCTAAATGACTTTTTTAACAAGCCTCATAGCTCAGCTGGTATTAACTCTGCTTCTGAGCTGTAGGTTGGGGTTCGATTCCCACCCGGGACAAACATATGTGTGATGAATATAGATTCTGTGTTTGGGTGTTGTATTATATAGTACGTATGTATGTAAAAAATATTTCAGTGTTATATTATTCTAGTTCCCATATTACAAGATACGCTAAGTTTGGGGCTAGATAGCGCTATGTGAAATTAATGTCCTGTAATATTTAAGTAGGTCTTGTACCCAGCATCCACTTCAACACGCAAGCAGACGCATTATTATGACCTACTCATAATTTGTAATAGTTGCAATCTACTGCTGTTGACAGATATAAGATTTTATTGGTGATAGCCAAGTTAGATCACTAGCACACTTGAAGTGGAGATGAGGCCTGAAATTAATCACGCTCTGGAAGGAACTTACGCTTAATTCTGGATAAAAATATCCATTTTAATGGAAATTTCCAAATCCATTTTTTTTTTCTTTATTATCTACATTTCAGAGAGTTAAGAGAGAATCTATCTACATAGTGGTCTCAACAGAGCTACTATTTGAGCCTTTTGGGGTGGAGACCTTGGGTCCGTGGGGAGGCGGTGCCCTCCGGGTTTTCAAAAATATTGCGGGGCTTTTGAGGCGACACGTGACCCAAGGGCTGATAGGCTCTTATTTAGGCCAGCGAATTAGCATAGCTATTCAGCGTGGCAATGCAGCCAGTGTCTTGGGCACGCTTCCGTCTGGTACTGGTCTGGAACAGTTGAGTTACCTATAGGCCGTTTGTAACGGTCCTAAGGTAATCTGACTGATTCCTTTGTACATAGTTAGTTTAATTGTACTTTTTATTGAATAAAGAGTATCTACATGATTATAAAATAGGTTCATTAAATTTCATTTCTTATCACTGCAAAAGCGCAGAGAAATTACTGATTTATGCTATCTCATGAATATAGTAAGCGGTACGGTGGACTGTCCACTGCTTCTAGAACTTATAAACTTACGCACAAATACAGCAGTAATACCTAATCCTCTCTATGCTAAGTACTAAAAGTCAAAGTTCGTTTCTACCAAGGGCAAGCAAATGTTTCAATAATGTATTACTAAATATCAGTTAAGCTTGGTCAGAAACATAGTAGTAATAATTATAACACTTCTTGGTATTTTAATTATTACAATACTCTTTACGTTTAGTCTTTTTGGTAAATTACAATAGCAAATCATTTTTTTTTATGTATTAGGGCAACAAGAAATATTAGCTTAAAAATTATTTTTACAGCATATCTCATATAAGTATAGCATTCAGAAACCCCTTGCCTTTTTAATTTACTTTGTATGCTGACTAAATACATTTAGGAGCTGACCAAAACCTTTTACCAGACATTATATTGGGGTAATAGTAGTTTGCCCCGAATTGAGAACTCGTAATATCAGGTTTGTGTTGAGTATTCAATCACGGAGATTTTTATTCATAAATAAAGCTATTAACAGAACGATAAAAGCGTGCTTTCATTAAACCTTAATGACAATAAATTAATTGAAATCTGAAATTAAAACACCCCTAACTAATGTGAAAGGATTGATATCTGTTTTATGAAAAGTATTCTCAAAAATGTTGCTGTGGTAGTCGTGGTTAAAAGTCCTCCAGACCACGGATGTCGTACAAGTCACGAAGGGATAACACCAAAAAGGCAGTAGCTTCTTTTTAGAGTTATTCGTTAACTCGCGAGCGTAAAACTCGCGAATGCGCGCGAGTTGGCACCTTCCGATTATACCTATATTTATTGTCGTCAATTCGCGCGTACTAAATTATAAAGTACAGTCATATAAAAACGTATTGAAACCAGCTAAGTCCCGACTATCTAGCTTAGTTAAGCCCACATTTCAACTTTTGTCTATACACATATACACAAAAGTTTGACTGATCACCATCTGTCTCCCAAGAGTGGTGAGTGTGGCTAAACCTTACAGTTTTTAAGAAATTTATTTCGACATTGTCACATTAACGGTATATTAAACTAACTTTCTCTAAACGTATTATGAATTTGCAACTGGCTGAGTGCTTCGGTTAACAAGTTGGCTGATATTTAGTAACTTTTGCTGCACATTTCGTACCTCGCTAATTAAAAGAAAATGTGCGCCTGCAGCCCAGTGTTAATTAAAAAGTTCAGCCCTGTTACTGTGATAGGCACACGGTCCGGCGAGGATTTTAATTGACACTTTTTTGGGTTCGGAACTCTTAAATATTCGACAAAAGTGCGAACGCTTGCACTGCACAGTCAATCGATTTTTTCACGTATGGCATTTTTTTTATACAAAATTGCTCAACAAAGATTTCTGCTAGGTCAACCATGGACTTTTGGCCCCGAGTTGTACTGCCGTCATAATGAAGAAAGACGTTTCTTCATAAAACAAAAAACGGAGAAAATAAATGTTTTTTATCTCGAAAATTTAAAAATTCGCTGTGTGAAAAATACTACTAAAATTAATGATTTTATTAAGCGATGGTTTGTAATGTGGTTTATCCTATTGAAATATAATTACTTATTTTAATAAATTTAACGTTACGTATTTAAAAAAATACATTTTCACTGTCTTTTTAGTAAAAAAAATACGAGAAAATATGTCATACTGAAATGAAAAGACGTTTCTGGCTAGAAACGTCCTTTTTATTTAGTAATCTAGTAAGTGTCTTTCTTGCTTAGCATTAAATAATGATAATAGATTCTACTCAACTATATAAAAAAGACGTTACTAGCCACTTACTGCCTTTTAAACTTGTAATGTCGACCAATTTAATCAATTAACTTATAAATTACCAGTAGATGCGCCCTTCTTAAATTTAATTGAATGCATTCTTATGAGCTGTTTCTAAACGGAATAGAAAAAAAAATTATTATCTATTACGTAAAACCAAGTATTTTAATCAGTTTTTTTTAATATATATTTATATACAGTTATCAAGACAGAATAGAAAATCATGAATAAACATTATAAGAACAACACAAAAGTTTACCTATATAAAAAATAACAGGAATACAAATCACTAACATTTGAACAAACATTAAACCATTTTAAGTAATACATATCATAATAGGAACCAGAAAGTTAATTATTATAGCTTTGTGAATTACCTAGGTACCTACTTAATCTACATATGCATTAATCCTGTTCATAGGCTTGAGTAAAATCATCACTATTTTTATAAGTAGGTATATTGTTCCAAAACGATTGTTCTGTTTTCGGGCATTACTTCGGGCATGTCTTCAATCTTACAAAAAACTTCCACATTCATTACTTTCACAGTAATGTTTGATCTGGTGTTCTAATATTGCTTGGTAAAAATCTTCAAAATCATAGATACCTATGTTATTTTGATTCGTAAAACGGGTATTTATTGCGTATCATGGACAGCTCTACCTGATGGTCAAATTATTCTGCAGCCATGTAGGTGTGACCTGCCTCTAAATATTTATATCGTCTCAAAATTAACGTCAACTGAATTGATAAGATGCAGAAAATATGAGCATAAGGTCCAGTTTTTATTCTGACCGGCACAGTTATCTAACCAGATGACAACATTTTTCAGGTGTCAATTTGCTTGCAAGAAAGCTCTAAAGCAGCTTGTTATTACACCCATTTTTCAAATCCCAAGATAGCAGTATAGGTTTGAAGAGTGGGATTGTTCTTTTTGTCGCCTATTGGCACATAACTTTCGTTAAATACAATCATTCTGGGACAAAACATGACAACTTTGAACTCATCCATACGAGGCAGCATAATTACTTTCTTCAAATCAGCTACAAAATAGGCCGTGTCTGAATTAATACTTGCGTTATTTTGTTTTTCAGCATCTATTTTATACGCTGACCTGGCTGATATAGAATTTTTCCAATGTCTAACGTAATCTCTGCATTTTTGTCAATTTTTTTACCTTTTCTACTTGTACTCCGGATTGTGGATAAATGACATCAAGAGCCAAACGCCTTGACCGCTTGGACGCAACTGAATGCTCAGAGAGTGACCGCGAACCCCACATCCCCTTTGCAACGTAGTAATACTAGGTAAAAAAGGCGCTTCTGCCACTTGCGTCTGAGTATTTTTAATAATACTAAGATGAAAAAGCATATTTAACGCATAAGCGTCTTTCCTTCTTATGATAAATCAGATATGTCTTTTCTATCTTTAATTTAGTAAAAAATTTGTTGACAAATAAGACGCTTCTACGTATATACGTTTTTTTAACGTAGTATAAGTCAGAACAGCCTTTTTTATTTAGTAATCTTCAAGACTTAATAGCAGTTAAGTCTCATTTATTAGTGCAAATAGGGTTGCGATTTTTTTTAGGAAGACAATTCAAGTACCAGTAGATGCGTCTTTTTTTGCTGATTCCGAATATGTATACAACTCATTTTCGAAAAAAATGTTAGATGCGTCCTTCTTCTTTAGGACGGCAGCTTAACTACATGCGTGCTTGATAGAGCGACGCACAACCTAAAGTAGTAGATGAGGCAGCATTGAATATGACATAAGAGCTCCATAATCATGGTACAGGTGTAGAGCTCACCTGTACCATGATTATGGAGCTCTTTGGTTTTTTCTTTTGGGACAAAGGATTTTTGGAAATACATCCATCCATCCAAGCGCGCGACACGCACACCGAAGGTTCTGCCACATTTTCAGGTATGAAATAATGTTTTTTGAATTACTTTTGTTGGTAAAAATGTACAAAGGATTCAGTCAGATTACCTAAGGACCGTTACAAACAGCCGATAGGTAACTCAACTGTTCCAGACCAGTACCAGACGGAAGCGTGCCCAAGATACTGGCTGGATTGCCACGCTGAATAGCTATGCTTATTCGCTGGCCTAAATAAGAGCCAGCCCTTGGGTGACGTTTCGCCTCAATCAAAAGCCCCGCAAGATTTGTGAGAACCCGGAGGGCACCGGCTTCCCACGGACCCAAGGTTATTGGTTGTTAGAGCAGCAATAGAAATTATTCTAAAAATTTCAAATATCTATAAAATTATTATTAAAAAATATATATGCGGCTTAGTAATGGGACCCCGTACGCAGGAACCTTAAAAACAACAGAATTATGTAACATGTACATCACAGAATATGATACCAAATCTGTAACCTGCTCTACTTGTATCATTAATAACTGGTCAAGCAGGAGAAGGAAATGTTCCTCAGACAAGGAACTGTTCTATTAACGTCTTTTTTGAGTTGATGGCATCACGTTATTGTGTCTCGATCACGGCTGTCGACTTTTTAAACTGTCTGCTGTACCACTCTAGCCATATTAAATGATCGTTGTGGGCCAATATCAGCGGTTTAGTGGATATACTATGCAGCATAAACATAATATAGCTTTGATTTGATGAGCCTCTGGATTTTCGTTGCTAACGTATCAAAAATGAAATGTCAGTAGCAAATTGCTCGACTTTTATGGTACTAAAATCTCGTTTTCAGCCAACGGACAGTTATTAGTTTTTTTCAAACAACCCATAGACTACACACTAGATTACAAACTGGGCTATCTCGTAGTGCTGATAACGCCGCAGATTATATCTAAATAACAGTTCTAAGCTAGACGGTCTATCTTATTAGCCTTCTCCATAAGACCGAGATACCAATATCAATACTACTAATATTATAAATGAAAAGGTTTGCATGGAATTTGGCAAACAGGTTACTATAGATAGTACATTGTTCATCTATATCACACCTTATAAATTCACTAGATGGCGGGTTGAATGCGGTTTCTAAAACACGGTTATAAGATTTTTTTTGTATCACAACATGCTCAATAAATGGAATATATTTATCTCATAATACTCATTGAACCTGGAGAGTTATGTAGTATTAGTATTGTCGCCAAGAGACCAATTCTAAATGATGAAGTGTTTCGACATTTAGAGGTAAGGTAGCCAGTTCCTCTGCGTTGAGGATTCCGGGTGAAATGCGTTGAAGTTCCACCTTCGGCCTTGTGATAACTTGAAACCAGGCGAGGTGAAAGGAAAGCGCTTCCCCATCGTACTATGAAAAAGCTAGTGAGCAATGTTTTCGTTGCGGACTCTATGACTCACCCGAAATATTTTTCGCGAGCGTATTAGTTAGTGCTATTTTATTCAACCGGACACCTCGCGACAAAATGTTACAAGTACACAGTTATAAATGCACCGAAGAGTCCTAATTGTGTTTATACGTTTACCTATCGCGGAAATTACAACAAATGTTAGATGCCGCTCAATCACGCAACCTCAGACCGCCCGAGCAAATCATTAAAGCATAAAAACACGGACTACCTAGGTCTGTCGTACATAAGTAGGTTAGGTACAGCTATTGTGTTTCTATATTGTGATGATTCCCGAGAACTGCTTGTAGCATGGTATGTAATCATGTTGTCAAGAATAAATTGGTTATTTGAATCGCAAACTATGGCAGCGATAATATGAACGAACCATGAGCTGGCTTGCTTTTACTAGATGTACAGTGGTCAAAATTCTACCGTAAATCTTAATATAAATCAATAAACTTTAGCTTTCTGCCCAGCTCCTCCATTAAAAGTAACCTATGTTAAATCTCACTCTTCATCCACCGTGCGCATTCAATAGTGTCCGAACTTTTCTCTTACTGTATTAATTTATATAGAGCAGTAGTCAAAACTCGACAACATAAAAATATATAGGAAATAAAAAAGCTTTCTGCACGTCTCCTCCATACAAACTCTAGCTATGATAAAAACTCATGCGTGCGCGCATGAAGCTTAAAAAGGGGTACGAAAATATGAAATGAAAGAGCTTTCTGCACTATTCCTCCATATAAAGTCTATGCCAAACCTCACACTCATCCGTGCGCTTAAAAAGAGGTCCGAATTTTTCTCATGTCATACATTTGAGCCACATTATCAATTGTGTGCCCATTGAATATCGATCCAGTGGTGTTTGCGTGATTCGAGTACAATCATAAAAATAAACAACCATTTTAAAACGTATATCTTCGTACTTATAATTTCAGTGGGTTTGCGTGCACGGTGCATTGTTGCCCGTTCACAAGGCGAAGCCTCATCATTATCGTCATCACGGGAAATAGGTATATTTTCCATAACTGCAACGTAAAATCGCGTGTGGTATCACATCACATCGCATGGTGGTAGCTATAGCCAGCTAGGCGGACTTGAAACAAGTCCAACCACCAACTATACCCTTGGGGATATAGCTCTGGGTCTGATGGGTCTGGGCGAACAACTAGACCACAGAGGTGGTCAAACATTTTTATTACGATATGGTCAGCTCTTGACCTCGACACTAACACAGACAAGACTGTGAATAACGATGGAGTTAGGTAAGCGTACACAAGTGCCCATGAACTCTTTTCTTGAAGACATTAGGGTCGTAACACAGCGGGAAAACAGACGCTTGGAGCTTATTCCAAGTTCTTGCCGCTTTCCCTGAAGGCTCTGGCTCTCCCGCGCAATGACGGAACACGGCAAACCATTTGGCGCCAGACCTCGGCAAGAGGTCAAGAAGTTTAAAAAACTTACTTATGTCGCTCTGCTTAATCATTAATTTTCTTTTTGTTATGCTTGTACCTAAATTTGTTTAATCGTGATGTGTACACATGCTTTGGAATACCACCTAGTTTAAAATGTATGTTTCCTTTTTGCCATATGTGTGCCATATGTAATAAAATAAAATAAGAGGATCGTAGCTAGCCAGGTTTTACCACCAGTTTCGTGGTCATTCATCAGTAATAGCAAGCAAAAGCCAGCGATTCTGACTGGTGTACCTACCTGTTCTTGGTCTACCCCCGGCAACAGACACACCTCTTTTTTGTACGACGTGGAAGCGCTTGACCTTCATCTCACCTGGTTTCAATTTATGATCAGTACCTAAACCCCACCCCACTTTTCTTATAAAAACATATCCATAAGACATCAATTGCTTTACACAGGTGTTTATTTTGTTTTCTCTTGTTTATGATCGTCCACTTCTGAATGAAAGTGTACCTACAAAGTTGTTTGTGATTATTAGATAACTCAAACAAGACGTTTATTTTACTATCTTTAAATTAAGAGTTTACTGCCTGAAGCTATAAAAAATAACCATAAACCTGCTGCTATTCAGTGGTGGGCTTGGTTTATCGCTATAAAGTTCCAGCTTCTAATTGGCACGCCGATCCCGGCCCAAGCAAAGCTGATTATAAAATACGACATTACAATTTGCGTAGTATGATGATAGATAACATTTAAATAAAATATGTAACGTGGTACTGACACGAGTTTCTTTTCAGAATTTAATTATATATTTCCGATACATAAAGTTACATAGCCGGGCTCCCGACGCAAGTCTGACACTGACAGGGACGGGGCTTGGGTGGCCTTTCATTGTAAAACTCACAATACGAAGAGTACAATACTAGCCACGTGTCCGCAGTTGCATGTTAGCAGCAGTCTTCGTTGGACATGCCATTCAAATTATATCTTTCAAAGCAAGATACACGCTAGAAATAACCATGATTTCTCGGAAACGGACTCGCAACGCACGTAAACGAGGTTTTGTTTGAAATATTCTTCCGAAGTATCCGTTGTTTCCATCCACATGCAAGCGAGTTGCCAACGTTGTTCCCAAGTCTCAAAAAAACTATATAATGCGACCTCGCGTACGGCACAGCTTTTCTTATCGGCACACCATAATGCTTCCGTAAATTTATCCTGCATTTCCGGGAGCATTATGCAAAGTATTGGTAGCAGACCCTCGAAATCCAGATAGAGCCACGTCACGTGCAGTTGGCCGTGGCCACAGAATATAATAAGAAGTGGCTGAAGTTAACGCGTTTGAGTCTGATAAATGAGTGGCATGGGTGGTGTTCAAAACCGACACTTTGACTATCAAGTCGTAATTGAGATAAGGGCCTTTGCCTTGTTGCAAATCCATGAAGTAGAAACAACAAGAACAGACAACTGCTTCGTACGTTTGAGGATTCCGTGTGAGGTGCGCTTCCAACTTCGGCCTTCAAAACTTGATTAACCAGGTGAGATGAACGCCAAGCGTCGATGTTTAAAATTATAATAATTATAGATTGTAATTAGTGTGAGTGGTTTTTGGCCGTTCTAGTTAATAAATAAATACAAAAAATACAAATACAATGAAAAAAAACATTGGTTGACGGAGTTCGCCTGCCAAAATGTTGTTCTAGTCTACCCTATATTTTAGTTACTCTAAATTTACTGTGGAGAACTAAAGGCGGAATAGAATTACACGATTTTAATTGCTGCAAGCTCGCGCGCATGTTTCACTAAAAACTTTTGGTTGGTTTAAATAATCACACAATTTTAAACCACACCCATCTTTGAATCGTTCGATAATGGAAATATAACAAGCAAATAATTCATACTAATATTATAAATTCGAAAGAGTCCCTTTCTGTTTGTTTGTTACGTTTTTATTCATTATATTGTTTTCACGGCTAAATGGCTGAACGGATCTTGATGAAATTTGGCAAGAAGATGTATTGCATTTGGAAAAAGAACATATAAAACAGGCAGTAACAAAAACAAGTAAAATAGGGGATGAAAGTTTGTATGGTCAACTCATAATTCCTGAAGTTAGCGATCTGTAAATTCATATTAAAGCTTTTGGTAAGTAGTAAAAAATATGTTTTTAACGTTTACGCTAAATCATCCCCGAAGGGGGTAAAATAGGGCATTATCTTTTGAGATGTTCTATAGACGCACAGAATGCTTTCCGTTCAAAAATAAATTATGTTAGCAGTTTGAAATTTAACTAAGATAGTCCCTGATAATTGTTGAGACAGTGAACAATTAACATAAACATCAGACATATTGGTGTGGGTTGCGGGTTGCGGGGTGTGGGTGGTGCTCACGCGGTCATGCGTGAAATGACTGGAGTGAATATTATAATGCGTGCACGTCAATATGCGTATACGTCAATAGGCGTAAACAGTATCTGACATTATGTCTCTATCGTGTTATCCTAACAGAGTAATATATACATTTCAAAGTACCTATTTGTTTGTTACATTTTCAAGGCTAAGCGGCTGAAAGGATCTAATAAAAATTCTCATGGAAATAGATTGCATTCTGGGAACATAAGACTACTTTTATCCGGGTAGGTACTACGCGGGCGAAGCCATGGGCAAAAGCTAGTATTTTATAAAGCGAGTCTTTAGGATGACACGTCGCGTAAAGTAATGCTTTTGTTCTACACAAAATATATTTCACGAAGTGCACATTGGATGCTTTTATTATAAGTTATTTTATTCCACCGAGACGAGCGCTGGGGAATCGTTTAAGCCTCTCAAATCAAAGAGACATTAAATATCTGCATTTTGAGATGAATAGATGAACGAAAGGTAGAGCATAGTAGGATTTTCTACTTAATATTTAGCAGCCCGTCCGGGGAAGTACACTCCTACCTCCTACTCGTACCTCCGCCTTATAGAGAGAGTTTCTCCGCTATATATAGCGCTGTGTTCCTGCGGTGAGTAAAGACGTCAAAGCTCCTTTATCGGGAGGTAGGGCATTGTAGGATTTCCTATTAATTATCTGAGCAGCTCGTCTGTGGAAGTATCTCCGCCTTACAGAATATAATATCGAAGCCAATTATAAGATACCTACTATGTTTAAATAGTGCTGAGTTCTCGGTGAGAAAGGTCGGGTAAGGTCGCTTCTTAAAATCGAGTGATGCTTCTGGCGTTGCAAGCCTCTATAGGTACGGTGGCCGCTTACGGTCAGGGAAAAATTAAAAAGTTTTTTTTATTTTTTTATTGTACGACGGCTAAACACTTGGCCATCATCTCACCTGGTTACAAGTGAAACAATTAGGTGAGAAAATTGTTCTAGCTTTTCATAAACTTAATCGCACTATACCGCACCTATAGGATTCCTAAGACACAATAAAAAAACGCCTTAGTATTAATTAATCACTTGCGGACTCTGGAGAGCTGATGCCATCAACCCAAGGTCCTGCTACGCTACTTTGCGAAGCTCGGCTAGCTGGGATTAGATTAGCTTAACCGGGAGCAATGCAATCTACACCCCAATGAGGGACGTCGTTGCAGAACACTTTACCCCCTCTTCCAAATTTAAATTAGAAATAATGTATCACTGACTCGATTCGTAATAGATAAACGTTTTCGCAAATGTTCCCAGATAGCGTTGGGACGTAGTGGAAACAGCTTTTGCGGGCATCGTTTTTTTTTACCACAGAACCCTGCTGCAAGAGCTTTGTGACTGAGTGGATATCAACCCTTCCAAATTGAAAGTTTATGGGTTTAAAGTCGGTCCCTTTCCATTAGCTTTACGGATTTTTTTTTTTTTATTTAATTTGACATTTACAGAAACTCACGACGGTGTCTTCACATAGTAAGGAAACAGGGATGTGCTTAGGACCCAAACTCTGAAATGCATGTGTCACTGGCTAGCGTTCCGCTGAGCAGCGAGAGATTGCAACCCGTCACGTATTAAAATCTCGTATTTCACAAGCCGTGATGGGCAGCGGAACGTAATTTTGGACAACCTAGTAGTTAGCTTTGGGTGCGATTAGAAGTGTGATTTTTTTCGGAGGTAAAAAAGACGTGCGTATGTTTCGTTTGTTTTCCCCTGCTGTTTTGAATTCCGTATGATATTAGAAGCTGCATATGAATGCCTTAATTACTGCATCCTCTTTAAACAACTTTGAAATTAAACTGGACAACTGATTACAAACCAAAAAACTATTTCCAACATGGAATAACCAAGTGTAGTGACAATATGTATACTCGTAAAACCAACACTGTAAAATAGGCACATCAGCCCCTGTGCAGTCGCAATCGCCTATCACCAAATAATAATAATAATAATTAGGTCAAATAGCAAGCCTCATAACTCAGTTGGTAGTAGCTCTGTCTTCTACGCCGTGGGTTGTGGGTTCGATCCCCACCCGGGAGAAGCTTGTGTGATAAATATAGATGTTTGTTTTGAGTTTGGGTGCTGTATTTAATTACAAGTTTGTATATACTTACAAAAAGTATTATATTCGTATTCTAGCTCCTATGTTACAAGCTTTGCTTAGTGCTGCGTGTGAAATTTATGTTCTGAAGTTGAAGTTGAGAAGACTGAAATCTGCGTCCCCGTTGTTCTGACGGCGAATTAATCGTCGGTTTCTCTGCTATGTTTTATGTTTAATACAGACGTACATTTCACCCTGCTAATTGCCAGTGACATTTTTTATAAGCCCGTAACTGAAACGGTGTGGTTATGACAGTTAATAGCGCTGTTGCAAGTTACCTAACTCGGTTTCATATTGGTTTATATAATCATTACGTTTTTAATAACTAAAAAGAAAACCGACTTCAATAAGGATTATGATACAATTTCGTTTGATGATTTGTTGGATGTTTTGTTGGATGACGTAATTTTTCCAATTATTTTGATCACGGATGGACGGACAGACAGACCGACGCGTGATGCGGTTATATGATATATATATATGGCCCCTATATGGGGTCCGTGTTTTCTTTACTTTTGAAGTAATACACCCAAATCGCTTGAAGTGTGCCTCAATTTTTCAGGATCCCACCATCAGATCCTGACCTGATGGTGGGTGGTGGGACCATCTGTGAATATTCAAAATCGGTCTAGACGTCTTCGAGTAATCGGGGAACATACATAAAAAAAATCCGACGAATTGAGAACCTCCTCCTTTTTTTTAAGCCGTTTAAAAAATGTGGTTTCTTTGACTTGAAAATAATGAAACCGATAAAATGTTCAGCAGCACACCGGGTTCTTTGTTTCTTTAATGATATCGATAAAACATTCAGAAGAAAAGCCGCCATATCAATTCAAACCTAAATTAAAGTCTTTCGGTGACTGTATAAATAACAAACTATAACCGTCCGGTCCGTTTATGATAACCAAGATTTATAGAAATCTTACCAGTGCTCTATAAACTATAATAGTTCTAGTAGCAGTGGGTTTACATTTGTTATCAGTAACGCTTTTCTGTAAAGGGATTACTAGCACCTTCTGGATATAACCAAAGGGTACCGACGGGACTGCTACTAAACCTACGCAGCCTGTCAGTCTATCTGTCTATCCTTGTAAAGGGTTGCTTTTTATTTGTGATGTTCGACATTTTCAAAGAATGTGTTATCATGGCGGCATACCTTGCAAATGATATAATAGGATGCCCGCATAAGAAACGCACTTTTTTATGTTTTTTTTTTATTTTAGCTCTATAGTAAAAATGGCGCAGCTTATGAGCGTCAACCAGCCCCCTTATTCTGTATGACCAAACGTGTCTTAACGCGCCCGCGTTATGGAATCATCGTATTGACATATCGTAACTCGGGCGCGTTAAGACACGATTGGTCATACAGAATAAGGGCTCAGGTGTGGTTACAGCGTTTACCGCAAATTATATTAACAAATAATAAAACGTAAAGTGCAAGTCTAACCCACGCAAATGCTCTAGAACGAGATGAAACGTATACCCACACTTTTTGCTCTGAAATGTGGAACTCGCTCTTAGCCGATTTATTTACTCTAGTATCAATGTTTTAAGATACCATAAGATTAATGCTATAATCGGTTTTTTCTTTTTCTTTTTTAGGTATGATCCAATTATTCCTGTAACACCAGTAATAATCGGATAAAACCAGCTCAAATTGGTGAATGAGTTGCTCTGGAACTCGTGATCCCCAAGGTATAAACGTTCTCGTTAGAATCAACAAGCTCCACTTCAATCTAACTTAATTCACAGAATACTTGGTACAAGTAAATGCAGTCGTTGAAGATCGATCAGCGACACTGATTCCGCGCCCGAATGGTATCGTGAATAATTTACTATCGAGTAGGAAGCTATTCTTACAGAAATTGCTTGCTTGCTTGCTTCTCGATTAAAATCGGCCAGACACTGTTTTAAATTAAGACCTAAGACACACTATTGCGATAGACCCTGTTACAATCTCAATGTTTTGATATTTTGGCTAAAGGGCGAAGTGCGCCTCCACCTTCGGCCTTATCTTAACTTTTAACCAGGTGAAATGAAGGCCAAGCGCTACCCCGTCGTGAAGTAAAAAAAAAAGAGGGGCCTTCTTGAATTCAACGTGCTAACTAAAAGAAAACTTACACGCTTTCCAATTACAGCTGCTGTTATTTTTGAGAGTTTCTCGTTTGTTTAACTTTAATAAAACATCACCATTCATTTAAAAATTGAGCTTCTGTGATGGTGATGCGATTTGAATACTCAAATTTCGAATATTAAAATCCGCCTGGCTGACTTTTATCTAAAAGTTAGTTGCCATAAAAACTGATTCTAAATTGTTGTAGTCATTTAGAGGATAGGTAGCCAGTTTATCAAACTGGTGAGGATTCTGGGTGAAGCGCGTACCTTCGGCCTTCAACGTTTATATGACAGACACTGAACAATTTGTGACGCGCATATGATTTTTGATAAATTGTAGCTTTATCTAAAACGTGGACTGAAAAAAAAATGACCGCTCCGTATCAGTAGTACCACTGGTAGTACTAGTGACCTTAATGGCATTGGTAGTACAAACTGAACACATATCATGACATTACCAATTATATACAGGACGGATCCTGCAATAGCTAACATGACAAACAAATAGCTATGGCCCCTTCACCAAGCGAACTTTGCTCATCAATATTTTGATGATTTGGTGTCAAAAACACATAAAAAATCTATTCTATCTTGATCCATCCATATGAATCATCTGCGGTCAATGATGAAACGTTGGTGTATTATATGTTAATATTTTAAATACATAAATGATTAAAAATAAGTAAATACATTATACAAATACTAGCTCGTGAAGTACCTAGGCTAAAAGGCGTAATTTTCATACATAATTATAGTACCGAGTTACGAGCTGACCGAAATATCATCGTTACAGACCTTATGCTTGGTAAACAGCACTTAAATATAATGATTCGATTCATTTACCCTATCTATAATGTAAATCGGCGCAAGCAAAGGCTTGTTTGGTGTATTATTACAACCTTCCACCCACAACTACAGAGGCATGCCTATTATAACAACTAAAACAACGCCTTTGTCTGTGTGAAAATGTGATACTGATGCAAAAAGTAATTTCATGTGGTACTTATGGGAGCAAAGTGATAGCTTTGATCTAATCCCTTGGATTAGGAACCGAAGGTAGGCTATGCATCAGTTCCAGGATTCATTACATAAATAAAAAATATTTTAAAAAATCCTCCCCCGCCTCAGCAGGATCTATCCGATCCAACTTATAATAAGTCTTGGGAGGTTCGGGAAAAAGCTCCTTAGCATTATTTTTCTCGACGACGCGCGACGACGAAGTTATTATTTAAACTGTAAAAAAGCTGAACTGAACGAAATATTTCCAGAAAGCTCTAGAACCATCGCAAGCTAACTTTAGCAAAGCTAAGATTGAAATATTGAATTATTACCAACCTACCTTAGTAGTCTTGGTTTAAAAGTCTACGCCTCCAGCCCAAAGAGGCAGCAGCTTTCCTCTATATTTAATATAGAGGAAAGCTGCTGCTGAGGTTACGTGTGAACACCAATCTGTCTGCCAAGCGTGGTGATTAAGGCCGTAACTTGAAATTTTGGAGGAACTTCTGTCCACTTTGTGGTAGAAAATAGTGCTGTTGATGTAGGATGTGCGCAGTCAAACTCCTTGCATGACATTCTAATAGTAATTCTTGGATCTTATCTACACCCCTGGCGTGGCATACATATTGAGTGAAAAAAATAACCAAAGTAATAGACCAGTTTTTGTTTTAGTTATATGCGAAAAAAAAAAGTTGGTCGGATCAACCATTTAAAAGAAATCATTGTATAGTTGATAAATCAGGAGGATGAAGGCCAGGCACCTACACGTATTAAAAAAAAGAATCAACCTAATATCTCAAAAACGACACCACTTATCAAAAATTGGCAATCAATTTATGTATATAAACTCTCTATACATTAAATTTCATTAAATCGGATAATCCGTTCGAGAGTTATGCCGTCACAAACGTTGCCACATATGTATGTCTCTCATACATATCATACAGTGCCGGATTTCACCACTTATGTAAGGCTAACCAGGCTAACCTAACTTAACTCGGAGATCTCATTTCCTTCGCTCATTCAACCAACAACTGCAATTTATAGAAAAGAGGAAATGCGTGTGAAATAAGTGGTTGATGATGTGTTGCCGGTTGATAACTAACATTGGTAACAGGAAAAATTGGACTTTTCTTGGATATGCAATGGCTCTGGAATAAAACTTTTGTAAAATTTAAAGTGTGACTATCGAGGGACCGAAATTCCGAGGCGAGATCCTGTGACACTGCCAAACAGGCTCAATAGATAACAAATAACAAAACACAATCTTCCTAAACATTATGTACCTACCATTATAACCTTTTTTTTATAATACCATATATATATATATATATATATCTCATATATACCTCTTAAACTGCTTCATGACTCAACGCTTGTTGTTACGAAAGAGGTGCACTATCTATTAGATGCAAATTATTTACTAACGGAAAAGAGTGGAACAAAAAGTAGAAACAGATCCATTGATGGATTAGAGTTTTTTTTATTTTTTATTTTATTGTACGACGGGGAAGCGTTAGGCCTTCATCTCACCTGGTTCCAAGTTAAGATAAGGCGAAAGGTGGAGGCGTTGAGGGATTGACGTTTCAAAATGATCCTAAAAAATAATCCGCACTTCACCCGGAATACTCAACAAACTGAGGAACTGGCTATCTTACCTCTTAATGCCGGAAAACAGAAATTCTAGAATTATGGCGACAGAATAAGGTAAGATGGTGATAGCTAACCAGGCGGACTTAAACAAGGTCATACCACATAGGCGGTTAGAACAAAAGTAGAAATAAACCCTATGATGGAATAGAGTGAAAAAAAAGTAGAAACAAAACGAATAAAACAGCACACATCGTTGACTTTGCCGTTCCCACATAACCCAGTTCAGAATTGCAGAAATACTCTCTAGGTATATCTTTAGAGGATGAAATAGTTTGTATGTGGAGAAAAAATATCAGTAGTCTCTATCGCGCTATCCACTTCCGACATTAGGTACCTTAACAACTGTTCCAGCGCTCACTCTCGTAGATCTACCGTAACATACCAGTTATTTTATATACTTGCAAAATAGTTAGGAAGTTTCTTCAAGCCAATAACATTTCAACAAACATGAATACTACCAAAACGTCGCAATAAGGCACTGCCCTATAACAGTTAATCCCTTACCACTGACTAAAAATTGGCTTAGCCCGGGCCCTCAGGAATTGCGTCTCTAGTGAGCTGAATTGAGGCAAATAATAAATATATATTACTGACCACCTACACGACGCAATCTCGCCCCAAGCCAAGCATAACTTGAAATAAGAACAAGCTTACGATATACAGGATCTATCGTAAGCTCTAGACTCACAAATAGTTGTCCCCAGTTAGAATCAAACCGCAACCTACAGCGTAGCTACCAACTGAGCTGTGAGGTCTGTGAAATAAAATACTATGCTCTTCTTTACACGCGAACGTATAAAAAGCGACCAAATGAGGAAGATGTCTGTCAAACAAATACTATGCTATATAATTGCCCTACCGACTAAAACATTCCAACCCCCAACTGAGCCATCCTGCCATCCTACATCATATTTCCCGCTGGGTGCTCGAGTAAAACGTAAACGGTTTATTTTTCGATCTGAATCGATGTTACCACTTTCCTCCAGCCAGTAGAACTTCGTTCTAGAATCTTGAACGATTGCGAACGTCACACATCTTCGAAAGCGACAATATAGTGTCGCGTTGTATTAAATCTGTACCTGTTTTGTAGAGGGTGACAAATAAGGATTTTAGATAGTTAAGAGCGTGTGCGAGGCACAATATTAGTTATTAAAATTCTGCAACATAATAAGAGTAAATTACAGATACACAACTTTTTTCGCTTCGAGGATTCATTTCTGATCACTATTCAGAGCGTGGCTATTACGAGGATCATCTACTAGAGGGTAGTCAAAGGCCTTACTACAAACTTACATTCACCACATGCCTACGATTTGCAAGTAATAAGTGTTATGGACAATAATGCACAATAATTGAATGTTTAGCCATTGCAGGGAAGCGGTTCTGCTTTGCAACAAGCTTTACAAGAAGATGCCTTTCAATCCTAGAATATACCTACTCTCTTCGGGAAGACGTTGCGTTGTTAGACAATAAAAATGATTTCAAGTTTTATCAGTGTGGACTATTCAAGATAAGAGAAAGAAAAAGCGCTTAATTAAATAAATAAATAAATGGCAATTTTTTTATTGTACCACGTAGAACCCCCTTCATCTCACCTGATCTCAAGTTATGATATTGTGGAAGCCCACTTCACCTGGATTCGTCAATTGACTGAGGAACTGGCTATTTTACTTCATTCTTATAATCAATATTGATATATTATCTTTATTTTACTTTACTTTCTAAATGCAGAAAAAACTATTTGTTGCTATGGCGACAAAGCTTGGTAAGATGGTGGTAGATAGCCAGGCGGACTTGAAACAAATCTACCACCCTCAGATCTAGTAAAAAAAGAGACAAGTAACACCGTCTTTGTCAGAAGTGAAGCCCAAAAAACCCGGCTCCTCTTGTGCGTGTATTTACAAGAGAAGCCGGGTTTTTTGGCTCACGCACACAAAATGCATGAAAACCAAGCTCATTTTCGCCAGTTTGTCTAGGAGTGTCGTGCAATAAAATCTGTCAAAATAATGCCGTCTTGCGTAGTTAAATGGTGAAAAAATAACACTAAAGTAAATTAAAGGCGAATGGGATATCCTTTCATTTGTAAGTACTTGTAAAAATATAATTTTTGTAATACATCTAAACTCAATCTGTGGTTACTCGCAACACAAAACGTCATCTAACCAAAGTCGTGACTCGTCGTCGTATTGCCAAATCAGTTTTATCAAATTTCCGAAAAATTAACATGTAGTAATTTTTGGTATTTTTTTTTTATAAATATTTATTATTAAGCCTTTGATATTACCTCTATGTCAATCCCATAGATATAGAATATAAATATATGGTCAGTAGGTACCTACTCGCTATTCTTATAGGTTTCAACAATAAGTTTAGTGAGAGATAAATGGGAAGCAGCTATAACACTGAGCCGAACTGAACTAGAATGGCAGCCATCCGCGTCCAGCGTATTTTGTTCGGACCATTTCGTCGACAGCGATGTGTACTTAACAAAACAATGACTTCGTCGAATAACCCGGACTGGATATCGAACTTTTTTTTTACCGAGCGAGAGCAAAACGCTTGCGAAGCGTCTTTGTTTCAGCTTGGACAAAAATGCTTTCGTATGTCGTCTAGACATCCAGAGTTCTCCTCCATAGGACGCATTTCTCAAACGATTCTGTTATTTTGTGAGCAGGTTCGATAATTATATGATATTTTTGTTCGATACAATTTTTAAAACCGTTTAAAAATCATATTCCATCCATTTAGAGAAATTTTCAAAAATGTCATGTAAAATCAAAAAATCATAGGTAATAATATTTGTAATAATGATGCCTGTCAAATAAACGTTTTTTCATTTTTCATTTTTTCATTTCAATCTTCTATCCTCGAACAAACATCTATATGCATCACACAAATGTTTCTCCTAGGAATCGAACCCACAACCTACAGCGCAGAAGGCAGAGTTACTACCAACTGTGCTATGAGGCATGTTTGTCTAAAAAGATAAATTCATAAACGTTATTTTAGGACGGGTAGATAGAATTTAACCAAAAATAGAAATGTTAAAAATGACAGGAACGGCCCTGGAACCATACATGTTCTTTACTTTAATTTGAAACTGCGTTGGTTACTTTGCTTGGTATCTGAAAATTACTTCACACCAATATTTGTTTAAAATTTTTTAGCTAGTCGATTTACACGCCCCACATTTTTTTTATAAACCGACAACACTGACTGGCTCACACGTCTTACGAAAAAATATTATTTTACCTGTGCTTTTTACTTGATCCGAGCTATCACCAATCAAATCAAACACTGGGACCTCTAGATCTGATACCGGTAACCGAACCACTAAACCACAGAGGCGGTGATACAAAACTATTTTGTCTCAATCAGCTGCTTTACGTCCGGGAGTACATTTGGCTTTAAGTGGGTTATCTAAGCCGCCTCGGACGCAAGTTACGAACAGATATTACTTGAGAAATGAACTCACTATTATTATAAAATTTCACACTCTCATAAGGATTGCTAGAAGAGAACTATTTTCAGGTTTAAGCTCGCCTTTGTCACACGTGTTTTTTTTAAGGTTGTGTTTTGTTTATAATATAAGCTGTACTTTTGTGCTTTTTGTGTGTACAGTAAAGAATAAATATTAAATATTAATTTGAAATTATAGATAACGTCTTGAAAGGGTAACTTGTGCTTGGCAGCAATTCGTGCATACTTCCGTCAATGCTTTGTAAGTAGCCACCTAATTATGCTTAGGAGTACCGTTGAAGTGTCTCAATGTTGGTTGCAATTTACGATTTAATCTTGAACATTATCATCAACCTTTAAATAAATAAAAAAATATTACAGGACATTGATTTTTACACAGCGCCAAAGTCCCAAACTAAGCAAAGCTTGTAATATCGGAACTAGATTACGGATATAATACATACATTTTTTTTTGTAAACACATACATATCATACAACACCCAAACACAGAACAAACATCAATATTCATCACACAAATGTTTGACCTGGGTGGGATTCGAACCCACAACCTTCAGCCAGAAGGCAAAGCTACTACCAACTGAGCTGTGAGGCTTGTTAGTCCGTCCATATTGTAGTCCAGTGCTGGACGAACACCTCCTTCATTCTCTGCCACAGCAATTATGTCGTTACTTTACATAGCAGCTTGCTTTTTAGTTTACCTTTAACCTGAAGAACTTGCTCGACTGAAAATTATTGAATTCAATAACTTCAATAAATTATGCTGAAACGATATTCATGATACTTTTAAGTAGTCTTAGAGGGCTTCATTCGAGAGTAATGAAGTCTATTCACCGTTAAATTTATCAAGAAATAATAAATTAATCTAACCATTTCCATTTCAATATTTTTTAAATTAATGAGAATCTAAGTATTCATGAAATTGAGGTTCTATAAAAGTAATATACGAGACGAAACGAAAGGCGATTTAAGAGTTCATGGTATAGGTACATCATAAATTGGAAACTTGCTTTGTTTTATTACAAAAGAGTCGCCCATTCATTTTTTTTTATAATTAATCAAAACCTTCACTGAAGCTTGAAACTTTATCTAGGCTTAAACAACATCGTGATATCAAACATCCATGTTGATATCACGATATTTATCATGTTGATATTCAACATCCATGTTGAATAAAATAACTCTTATGTTTTAATAAAATAAAGTAAATCGGTTAGGGGTGATCATCTAATAAGTTATTATAGGCATATATCTTTATAGATATTCGGTCAGCAAGACAGGTCAGCTGAAAAGTTATTTTGATAGCTATCATTAGATATCATTTGAAAACATGGCGAAGTAAGTCAGTAGGTTTATTAAGTTTTATTTAAACCCAGATATGATCATTTTTAGTTGACTTTGTTGACAATATGTATATTTCAGAGCTGACCAAAACCTCTGTAGTTAGCCTTTTGTAATGTCGTGTATCGCAATGATATCGCTTTCGGCTCTTTAGTCAGCTGATGCCATGAATCGCAATAATATCGTAAAGCTAACGGCTCTTTAGTCAGCTGACCCCGCTCTAAACTTATACCACGGGATGAGTTGACTAAATTATATTTTTTTACGACGCAGACCAAACAGAACGGACGTCAGATGAGAACATGGCCGGCAAAACTCACACAAAACAAAAGTTTGATGGTGCACGTTCCCCATTCCGTGTGATTTATGTGCAATCTCAGACGAATCTCACGCCTTCGTTGCATTTTTTTTTTTACATTAGTGATAGCCAAGCGTTTGACCACCAGCTTACTTGAAAAAAAGATGTGACCTATGATGGAGCACGCTTGTCTAAAAGGAAACTATTCACTCTGGACTTATATACTGCAAGATTGTACTCATGCGGAAAAACAGACGAAGGCAACAATGGAACATTTACAAGGTACGGGTTGTAGCCTGCCTTACGTCTCCTAGTCTGTAGTAAACTAATCCTACACAATCCTGTGAAAGCGTCTTAGGTTACAGGATATGTCATTAATTTCACACAGCACCTTCTAGCCATCTTGGTGAAAGCATCATCCTACTACAGCCCGACCATTTTTTTAGGTCATACATTTCACACCGCCCTTGCCCCAAATTAAGCATAGCAACGGATAGAAAACTTGAATACTTTTTTTTTTGTTAATTACCTTTTCATACAACACCCAAACACAGTTTCAAAAAAGTTACAGGAGCCTCTTCCATCACGCTTGACAGGTGAATTTGTAATCCGGACCTAGTATTAAAGATGAGCATATCGTTTGGAGAAGTGCAATTTGTACAACTTCAGTTTTTTTTACTTAGGCCTATGACTTGGAGATGCAGTCTCGGGCACGCTTCTAATCTAGCTGATCAAACGTGATTATGGCGTCATAGCCTATCTGTGGCAAGATGCTAATCCCATAAATGTGATACAACCAACCGAGTTTGATATTTGCAGAGCGATAGTAAGATATCGTGAACATATGAAACATATTAAGTATGAGTAAAATTACGGGCGAAGGCCGCGTGAGTGCGGTCAGATAAAGAACAGTGGAAACATCGGCAAAGATGCTCTTTTATTGACTCCTCAGTCTTTTTCTATGGGTCGAACCTCACTGAACCCTCACAGGGCTAAAAGAATGCCTACTACATTTAACTATCCAACACAACATGTTTGGAATCATGATCAAGATAATGCTGTAGATATGAATCATTTACATTCATTTTATGTAGTTTATACATCGTAAGAGTAGTAGAAGCCCCTCGTGAAAGGGCTCGTCCGGAGAATTACTACCACCATACTTATTTCAGCCGCCAAGCAGCATTGCTGTGTTTCGGTTTGAAGGGTATGGTTGCCGGTGAAATTACGGGTACGTGACGCTTAACACCTTTCTCAAGTTGACGGGCGCAATGCAGTGCCGTGTAGGCTGTTCTTTATGGATGTGACCTATGCAGTAAGGCTTTGTCATAGGCAAGAGTACACTTAACATCCTTGGACGCATTTAAAATCGTAGTACATACTTCGTAGTCATAGTAGTCAAAGAATATAATTATCTACACGATAATAATATGTTCAATGTGTTGTGGTGGTCGCGGGGAGTAGATAAATGGAGGCGGCTCACGTGCGCTATTCGTGGCGTTGATTGGGGGAAACTTATGTTCAGTAGTGGACGTATATTGATAGAAATGAATGAATAAATTTTAACCACCTCTGTGGTCTAGTGGTTCAACCCGCCGATTTCAGATCCCGAGGTCCCGAGTTCGATCCCCAGCGGGAGCAATATTGTGCTTGGTTTGGTTTGGTGGTAGGATTTTGTTTAAGTCCGCCTGGCTAGCTACCACCATCTGATCTAATTCTGTCGCCATAATAACAATTCTTAAGGCCCTGTCATTAGACGTTTCCTCTTTTTCCAATGGAAAATTATACTTCTTTTTTTTGTACTTCTGAATTAGTTAAGAGTATATTTTTTTATATATGTATTACTTCAGGTACCTATCTACATTAAAGATAAGCTGAAAACATAATAGCTGAAAAGATTCACGATAAAAATATTAATTGAAAATGGTACGTTTCAAAAATTAAAAAAGAAATATTGTGATACCTACAATTAATATTGACTTACGATTTATTTTAAATGATAGGTTACATGTTGATCTACATTAAAGGTAAGCTAGTTTTTTGATACCTATTCAAATTAAATTTTAATCATGAATTATTAGAAAAACTACAGGCGCACCGCGCGCCCGTCTTTCAATCAGTAGCTATGTGACCACTGTCGACGTCGGACGTATGCTTGTTATCCTCGCAGCGGTCAGACAACACCTATAAGCCATAATTATTGGGATTGGATAGGCCACTTCATCTGAGCACACGGTAGTGAGGATTAGCGGTCACGCAATGGCTCGGCTAGGTTGCCAATGCAGGGTTTTGGTCGATGAATTTAAAAGTGACTTCTTTTCCGACGTGGTGATGCTTGGCTACCTTATTTTTCAAGGTATGATAAGGTCGAGTCGCGCAATTCAACCGGAATGCTCAACAAACTGAGGAACTGGCTGTCTTATCTCTGAATGACGGAACACAACAATTTAAGAATCGTTGTTATGGCGACCGAATCAGGTGGTAGCTAGTCAGGCGGACTTAAACAAAGTCCTACCACCAACCAAACCAAGCACAATATCGAACCCGGGACGTCTGGATCTGAAACCGGTGGGCGGACTACTACCACAGTGCCGGATAACTGGGATGGGATGAGTCGTGTACGGATCAAATAAAGAGCTGACGAATTTGAAAATTGACTAGTCTGATTCTACCGTAATGGTGTAAATACATAACGAACTCACGTTCCTCGTAGTTCCCAACTGTTAATGGACATATGACTACCTAAACCTATGTAATTTACCCATACCTAAGTATCATGTTGCCCATCGAAAACCACTTTGCTGCTAAATAGTTTAGTCATAGATCCAATAATCTTATAAACGTATTTATAAAAAAAAAAACTTTATTAAATTCACTATGTATGTTTAACATGGAATCCAAAACGGCTAGACCGATATTGGTTTTCAGGCAATCTTCAGATTAGCCCAACCATCTCAAACCATCAACCCATTTTCCAGTGATGTTATGGTAGCCAAAGGATCAACTGTTTTTTTTGCGCAAGTGTTATTGCGCGGAATCAGCTTGTTTATAATAATATACTAAAGATATTGCATAATTAATGGATAATAAGTATTTTTTTTATAAAAAACTGTTATTAGGTAGGTATCTAATATTAAAGATTTTATAAATTATAGTCATGTACTTAAATCAAACTGTTTTAATTCATTTCATTTAGGTAAATTGTAATATTGTTGACTATGATATTTACCTATTTTTTACAACAGCTACAGATACAATTTAATTTTAATATTTTATGTTTCCATGCCATTCTCTAAATTTTAGCACATCGACATTCGGTTAAACAAGATGTGTCTAGCACTTGAGGCCAAATACAAAAGCGCCTGCCACGTTTTCAAATAAATAATCGTTATCCTCAGTATGTAGGTACCGTCCATTGAAAAGGCCGCATGGTAAAGAAACAAATTCTGGATTTACAAGTAATTTCCTACAGGGTCTAAGGACGTTCGGTTCGGCTCTCCAGAAAACTGCGAGTAAGCTATATTTTATAGGTATTCAACGAGTTCCAGTTCCGATTCTCAATAGATTCATGGAACTCTAAAAAAATAAACACGGAAAATGATAATGAGCTCAATGGAGATCTGAGAAAATTCTCAAGTTAAGAGTAACTTGCGAATTGTCTCAGTTTCAGAGCGGTGATCTTTGCCCCTACAAGTAACAATAAAATAATTATTGATGTTACTTATGGAACGTGTTCTACGATATTAGACGAGACCGGTAAATCTAAACTAACTACTTACCTACAAATAGTATTTTTATTCGACTGCCTCAGAAGGCGGATAATGTTTTTTCGAGAGTATGTATGTATGGTCCCGGTTTCGATCCCCATGGGGAGCACAATACATTTCACTTGGTTTGGTTGGTGGTAGGGAATAATTTAAAAGTCCGCCTTGCTAGCTACCACCATCTTACCTAATTCTGTTGTATTTTGGCGTTTAGAGGTAAGATAGCCAGTTCCTCAGTTGGTTGAGGATTCCGGGTGAAGTTCGCCTCCACCTTCGGCCTTATCTCAACTTGTAACCAGGTGCGATGAAGGCATCGCACCTGATATTGAGACCTTGAGATAAGGCCGATGGTGGAGGCGCACTTCACCCGGAATCCTCAACAAACTGAGATAATTGTACGACTTATTGAAACTTATTTCAAATCAAAAACTAGATGTCGCCAAAGGATTTTTTTTATATTGTTGGTAGTCAAGCGTTTGACCACCAACTAAGATGTAAAACAAGTAAAGATGTGGCACGCTTGCCTAAAAAAACCTATTTACTCTGGACTTGAAGACTCCAAGATTGTACTCGTGCGGAAAAACAGACGCAGGCAAGGAATTCCATTCCTTACCAGTATTAATAATAAAGGTAGAGGCGAAACGTTATGTTCGACACAATGTAACATTTACAAGTTACTACTTACTGCTAGTCTGGTGGTTGAAAGGAGATGGAGGGATTAGGTCAATAATATCGAGCGCACACTCGCCGAAGTGGAATTTATAGAACACAGACAGCCTGGCAACCCGCCGTTTATGTTCGAGGCTTTGCAAATTAGACTTAACAAGCGACTCATCACCTATGAGCCTAGCAGCACGACACTCAATCGAATTCAGGGCTTCGAGCTGAGTCATCCCAGAGATGACAGCAGTACTCCATACAAGATCGGACCTAAGCTTTAAACAAACTTAAATGCTGTCCCGGTGTGAAATACCGCTGAACCTTAGCAAGAATACCCAGCTTCATAGCAGCGAATCTCGCCTTAGATTCGATATGGGACCCAACGTTCAAGTTCGATGAAAGTTCAACGCCTCAAAGGGTCAAACTATCATTTAACTGCAGCAAAGTGCCGTTAAAAATAGGGAATATGGGATGAAATTGTTTTTTTTTTTGCAGAGGACACACACGCCTGAGTTTTGGAAGCTTTAAACCGTACAAGATTTGCGTCTCCCCATTCAGACACAAATTTAAGGTTGAGGTTCAAACGCTCCCTACGGAGGCTAAAAATCACAGCGCCATAGATGGCGCTATGATGAGATAAAGCTCACGTTTATTTGTTAAGGGTAAAGTGTACGTAGCGCAGGGTAAGCTATACCAATAGCTTACCCTCCGTTAGTATCCTGGATCCCAGAAAGCTGTTAGAAAGGCCTGACAATTTAAAATGTGCGATGTGCTATTGAAGCAAAATGGGTGTTTGAGTAATTTAGCAAGTATAGATCGTCGCTACCTATACATAAACGTTTTAAAAAAAGATTTTTTCAACTTTCAACTTGTCAATTCAATATATAAATTTTCACATGATAAATAAATTATGCTCAATTCAAAACAAAAAAATTCGAAACGCAATTCTTCGCTCTTTTATTTGCTCTATACTTTTCACAATGTAGGGATAACAATATCCTAACGATCACAATAGCATGGCTAATGCTGAACAGTTTTATTTCAGTTCGAGTATTGTCACAATTAGACATAGGTAGGTTAGGCGCATAGCCTAGGGCAGGTATCTTATTGCCGATGTTGACGTAAGTTCCTCGGCTGTCTAGGGGTACATATGGTTTAAATAAACCTATCGACGAATCACTTGGTGTAATAGTTGTAAGCGATTTTAATATGAAATGTAATTACAGATGTTACTGAAACTAGGAAATTTTATGATATTGATTCGACATTTTATTGCTCATATTGCTTTTACTAGAAAAATATTTTTGACTAGTAAGTTTATGCATTTTTATCACTAAACAAAAAGCTTTAATTAATTCGTTCGGAATCCCCTTCCTGAGATTTTTTTAATTCTTCTCCAGCACCAGTTTTCTAGAGTCTATCCACACATCACTTATCAGGGTCAGCCAGGTACCAAATTTGTTTGTTTTATGATTTTTTCCATTTACCTATACAAAATGAAAAGTTATCTGGCGTTTCCTTCCTATAAATCATCAGTCTCATCAGTTTGATTCAGAATCGGGCTACATACAGTACAATGTATGTTATACATAGCTCTACTTTAGCATTATTCTGTATGTTATGTACCTACATAGGACCTAGTACCCACCAGATTTTAAAAGAATGACAAGCCTTTTAGGAATTTGAGGACTTCAAAATGTGTGACATCCTATTGTATTGTTTTCATTTTGTATTTTCGAAGAAGGCCATACAACCAGGATCACTTACACCTAAATAGGTAAAATTCCATAGAATTTAGGTACTATGCTGGTCTTTACTGAAATACCCTCCAGTTTTGAAGGTAGTTCTAAAGAACAATGGACAATTAAGGGCTGCTTATGTATGGAGAGTTGGAGTCTATTGTAAAACCCTCCAGTTTTGGCTGAGGCATTAGCCCAACAGTGGGTTGTAATTAGACTTGGAACCATAGCACAGGAGTACATACGCATTTGGAAAATTTATTTATTTTAATTAAAACCTTATAAAAACATTCAAAATTAATTACACTGTTGTTTAAATTTTTGTTATTATGAGATGATTTTCTGGATGGTACCAAGACAATTGCTTGTACATACACTTACAACATAGGTAATTTGATAAGAAATTAAGTTATTTTTTATTTCATCAATTTAAAGTAATTAAATGGTGTTGTAGGTACAAATTCCACAATACCTACAAGAAAACAAAATCAATATGGACCAAGAGGTAGGTAAACCTGATATGTTACTTTCCTGATATGCTTCAAGTTTAACACAAGGTGGGTACTTAATAAGTATTTATAGCTTATTTACATAGGTTACAATTTACAAGATGGTGAAGGTAAATCTAATAAGCTGCTTTCCTACTTACTAGGTTATGCTTCAAGTTTGACAAGTTTTTAAGGTAAGTACCTACTTGTATTAGCTTATTTTCATAAAGTTAACCAAAAATTGATCAAGATTTAGTTTTGTCAAGAAAGTAATTGTGTTAGAATATAATGAATAACCTGAAAAACCACATAGGTGCAGGTATGCACTATGCACCTATTCCGGTGTACTTGTATCATGTACTTGTAAATTTTTAGTTACCAGTAGATTGGTTTTCTGCACAGGTTTGGATTTAATGTACCTATATTAAAGAATTATTATATAAATAACTTACCTTAAAGTCTTCAAGGAACTGCAGCCAAACATCTTTGTTTTCATTTTGCTTCACCCCTTATAGTCCATAATTTTATTCACTAACAAATTTTCCTAATAACACTACAAACTAAATTATATCTGGACAAACAAAACCTCAAATCTTTTCAGTCAACATTTTACACAAAATACCAACTAATTCTAATTGTCTAAGTACCCTGCTCTATGCAATAGTTGGATTCTAAATTTCAAATTAGTATTAGACTGGGCCGGCTCATGAACAAAAGACAGTCGTCAATAATGTAAATTATAGTGTACATTAGAACTCTATCAAACAAAAAAATTGCGAAAGAAGTTCATGTAAAAAATAAATAAAAATCAAACTTTATGCAAAGAAACCTGTACCTACATATCTTAAATTTCACATTTCACTTCCAGGCTCATATTTTTCACTGCAGTCGATACATAAAAAGCCTTAATACGTGCATGTATTTATGATAAATTTACGAATTGACGGCTCTATCACGTAGCTCCACTCACAGCATTGTACAAGTACATTAGGTACTACTACGCCAAATAATGAATTTAGCGTAGCGCAGACACTGACACTGGAAAAAGGGTACTCTGTGACCAGCAGTATGATGTAGCAAACCAACCAAACCAAACCATCAACAGCAACCACTAACCAACCATCAAATTCATAGAGTAGAAAAGTATGTATTGCACTCTGTGTATCTAGCCAAATCCACAAACCAGAAACACTCTATATTTTGCTCTACCTACATCATTGCCATAACTCCAAGCAGTGATACCAGTAAAATAAAAAAAAAGCTCGGATTGGGGAGCAAACAAAGCCATTTTGATTATTTGTTTGTTTCTAAATATTGCAACATAACAGAATCATATTTAAAGGTAAGGCATTACAAAAGCATAATAGGTACTTAGATAAAAAAAAAGTAGGTACAAGAAAATACTTCATATTGACACAATAAATAAACTGACTTTTTGAAATCAATAAATTAGTTAGATTACATTAGTTATAGAACATTTACAATAGATTCTAATAAATATTACTTACTGAAGGATTACGAAGGCCGTAGTTGGCTAGGCAGTTTACAGCAGCCTAAGATAATCCTTTGTATTTAGGGTATGCTATCGTTGAAAATATCAATGGAAACATCCGAGTTCAATAGAGTATTTAGGTTGCGTTGAGCGCGGCAGACTGGGGATTACTGACGAGCAACTGTGCCTTTTGTTTTAGGGTAAAATATAGGAATACGCCCCTGGCGGAACCTAGTATATTTATCTGGCACGTACACGTTTGCTTGCTACTGATGATTACTAGGGACATATGAGAAACCCACGTAAAATGCGGCATATGTACCTACATTATTTGCTCCTATTATTTATATTCGGACGAGTTTTGAGGGAATGGAATCCTAGGGTACCCTGTAGTTTAATTTGGTAGGATTTATGAAAGGGTTAATATCCATACGCTTATTTAAACAGAAAACGCAGGATATTTTTTTTCTGCACCTTTTCTATCATCAAGCTATACGTTCCTTCATGTGGATTCCACACACTAGAACTTGATTCGAGTTTTGAACTAATAAGTAAAGTGTTAAGAACTTTAAGGGTATTTAGGTTTGAAAATCCTCTACTATTTCTGATAATCAATCCTAATTTTTTGGATCCATCACCTGTTTCTTTATTTGATCATGGAACGTAAGCTCGGGGTCAAATAAAACACCTGAATCTTTGACTGTTCGCGGTATTTCTAATAATTTGGCTGATAACTGATTAAGTATGATTATGGGTTGTATGGCTCTACGATAATTCATTACTTACTTGGCATTTGGCAGCATTACGAGTTAGGTTGTTTTCATTACACCACAATTGCACTGCTTCTAGATCGCGTTGCATAACACGGAAGTCATCAAAGAATCTTATTTTGCGGTTTAATTTGAGATCGTCAGCATATAGCAAGTAGTTTCAGCTATCGAATCTCTTTTAACTGTAACTCTTTTTGTAACCGTCTCCATAGAGACGGTCTTTTACGAATTCTAGACCATAGTCTAGTGGTTCATCCCAGCAATTTCAGATCCAAAGGTCCCGGGTTCGATCCCCATGGGGAGTACAATATATTGTGCTTGGTTTGGTTGGTGGTAGGACTTTGTTTGAGTCCGCCTGGCTAGCTACCACCATCTTACCTAATTCTGTCGCCATAACAACAATTCTATAATTGTTGTGTTCCGGCATTTAGAGGTCAGTTAGCCAGTTCCTCAGTTTGATGAGGATTCCGTGTGAAGTGCGCTACCATCTTCGGTCTTATCTCAACTTGTTACCAGGTGAGATGAAAATAAAATCTGAAAACAGAAAAAATATTTAGTAATAAATCCGCCAATCCTCTCTCTGAAAAAATCAAATCGACACGTGTTTCGCCTCTACACGAGGCATCCTCAGGAAATATAGTCTTGCTGCTAACTGTCTAGCCCTCTGTGGATGTGTTGTCGCTCCGAGCTCTGCGCTGCAAGATGTGAGGTGAGATGAAGGTCAAGAGCTTCCCCGTCGTAAAAAAAAATGTCGTCAATCATTAATGTGAATAGCAGTTGACCCTTGGCTGATTCTAGATCTAGTATGATAATAATGGGAGTCAAATCAACTGAGTCTTGAATTGTAAACTATTTCTCAAATAATCCGCAAAGAGACGTTATATATTTGAAGCTAACCCAAACTGACTTAATTTATTTTTGAGTATATTGTTGTCGACATGATCAAAAGCCTTTACGAAGTCTAGGTAGATAACGTCCACTTGCGTGCAACAGTCAAGTTCTGCCGAGATATAATCAACAAGTGGGAACGATTTGTGTTGACTGAGCGGCTCTTTCTAAATGCATGTTGAGCGACATATAAAGAGCTTCAACTTGCCTATATATTTTAGAATGCAATGCACTCTCAAACAACTTAGCAAAAGTAGAAAGTAATGCTATAGGCCGATAATTGTTGGCTAGTGATTTGTCGCCTTTATAAGAATAGGTACTACTCACGATTGTATCCAAACTTTGGAGTAAATACAAGAGCTGAGTGAGAGGTTGAAAATATGAGCTATTAGAAGGGCAAGTTGCGTTTTAAAAGCTTTTATTATATACGGAGGAATATTGTCAGGACCTATAGAGTTTTTGGGTTTCAGTTTTTTTAATGTGTCTATATCTCTTTCTCTGAGAAGATTGTAGCATTTATGTTGCATGAAATGAATAGTCGTTAGTTGGTAATGTGGTCAACACCAAGTGTAGGTATTTGTGGAATAAAGAGGCCGCTAAAGTACTCCGCGAAATGTTGTTGATCGATTAAATGATTTTGTTATCAGAAGATGCTTTTGCCAATTTAAAATTAAGACTCAATACGAGCATGTAAAAAATGTTAACCCGATACCTATACCTATCTAGCATCAATAATTTGCATTAATTTCGTTTGAATATTACTTATATATCATATAATTTAGGTACAATTGTAATGTGTGAATTACAATTGTTTGAAATAAATGCAAATTATGTTTTATTTTAACTCAAAAATCAAAAGGACATTTATTTGCATGTGTTACACAAAAACCAACAAAAAAATAATAATGAATAGAGACAAAAAAAGCACTGAGTTCGTAGGGCGATTTCTGAAGTAAAAACTATTTTCTCTTCTCCTGTTGCCGTGACAAAATTGACGTGACAAACCATAGGTGCATTTTATTTGCGGACGATATTTCTGTGATTGTGACATCTGATAAAAAAATATGTAGTGTTAGGGATCATGAAACTGACATTAATAATACAATAGACAAAATATTACATTGACATAAATAATCTTAAAATAAATCTTGAAAAATCTAAATATATACTTACAATGAAATCAATCTAAACATGTGAAATATAATTTAACACTTAACATAGCAAAAATAAAAGCAGTCCCGCAGGTAAAGTTTCTTGATGTAATTATCGACAAAAATGTTGCCTGTAAACAAAAAGATTAATAAATTTGTATTTGCCTTAAGACAAATTAAAAATGTCACAAATATAAAAACTGCAATTATGTCCTACCATGCATATATTGAATCTGCTCTCCGCTATAGGCTCGTAATATGGGGCAATAGTACAGACAAAATGCGAGCATTTCTGGCTCAAAAGAAATGCATTAGAGCGATATTTGGAATCCTGCCTGATAAGTCATGTAAACCGTTGTTTAAGGAATTTGGTTTGTTACCTCTACCGTCGCTATACATCTATGAAGTCGCAAATTTTGTTAAACACAAGTTATTTGAAACATGCACATTTATTTGAAGAAGCATGTGACAGAAATCCTACTATGCTATGTAGAGACCCGAATAGACTTATTCTAAAAGTAGCTTCACATTCAGCCAAATATAGTAATAATTGTTTGACTATGTGTGTAAAAATTTATAATAAGATTACAAATGACATTAGATTAATGAGTACATATTTATTTAAAAAGAAATTGTTTAAATGGCTGAATGAAAATAACTTTTATGACATTAATGACTTACTTAATTAATTTAGCTAATCGCAGATCTTAATATTATTATGTTATCAATAAGTATTGCTTGCTAGACTATGGTGAAACATGAGAACATTATTTATAATTACTATTTACCACCTTTATACCATGTTTGGAGCTATAAATATATTTGAATATTTATTCAAGCTGTTCTGTAGTGAACAATGAACGAACATACAAACTTGCATAATTATTGTTCAATAAAAAGTATTTTTTTCCCGAATTTAATGGAAACATTTAAATCTGCGATAGCAGCGCCGCGTCTATGGAACTTCACAAAATTTAACTGTACCGTAAAATCATTAATGAAATGATGATAGTTATTTTATGTTGCGCATGCATGTAATGTGTCTTCCAAATAGTCTCAACTCTCAACACTATCTTTATACTCTTTGGTTTGTATAGTAAAAAATATTCTTTATGATATTAGTGTTCTGTATTCTATACTCTTTGGTTTCTATAAATACTCCATCTACGGTGCGCTGCAGGCAGCGAGGTAACTTTTAAAATTCAGCATTTTTAACTAAATTTGTATTTTCTTTAATTGCTAGATCAGTTGATTGTATTTCCAAAATGAACATGCCCCTATCGGATATTCATGCATGTCGATACAATTATAAAAGTAAGGCAAAGCCCTTCTGCCCTTGCTGGCACACAAAGGAGGGTGGAACAGGTCATTCCAGCTCCAACCCTGATGTCTGTCGTTGCGACGAAGATTTCGACAGTAAGTAAATAGTTTTGTTTTGAAATTTAGCCGGCTATCGAGGAATCTTTAAATAAATTGGGGTTGGAATGTACAAAAAGTCTCAGAATTGAAGGGCGAGCAGGAACAGACTACCTGCAATTTTGTAAGATATATGATATGTAAGTTTGGAGTACCTACCTACCATCAAATTCTTCTAATTACACTCTGTTAGCAACTCAAAATTGCTGTTCCGCAATGTAGGTTAGACATTTACATGTAGGTTTACTTTTTGAGTTCTCAGTATGTTGGATCCACCCTAGAATATTTAATATGCAGTAATAATAAAAATATAGTCATTTCTTAACTCTGCAGGACTCGTATAACCCAAAATAGCTAGACTATTCAATATAAAAAGCAGGTAGGTATATGATGATACCCAAAGTAAGAAATTCTGTTATTTAAAGTAGTAGACAGCTAGAAGACTGCTGCATAAATTATTCAATTTATAAAATGACAATGCGGTAGAAGCAAGTGCAACATAAAAATATTATTTTTTTACACTTCTAACATCGGTGAATGTTAGTATCATTTGAGCATAAAAAGACAAAAGCCAAGAATCTGGGATCATTCATCAACAACTTGCTCCTTGTTGGCCTTGCAAGTCAGGAGGCATAGCATGGCTATATCTATGAGTAAAGTAAATAATGTGTATAATAGTAATTAAAGCTTTTATTCAGATACTTTACATAGTTTGTTCTCATGTTATATTAATTTTACCTTGTCAACCCTATCTGTGTCTCTTTTGACAAAGGCCTGCTCCAACTGGGAGCCTTTCCTACTGAATGGCAATTTGAGACTGAGTTTTATTATGCACTTGGAGACCTCAATGAATTAGTCAGTGCAGGGTCTTATTTATTCAAGATTTTACTTATTGTGAATAAGTAACAATCAAAAATAATTTGTTACTCATAATAAAGTTAATAAGGTATATATTCATATGATATACTTAAACATGTTTTATTGTGCTATTCAGTTCTACTCATTTATTTTCTACAGAATAGGTATTTAACCTCTGTAGCCTAGTGTCTCCTGACCTGATAGATTTTTGTTTCAAAGTGATCCTAAAAATAATTAATAAAAACATTTTGACTTGTCTTAACTTGATGGAGACCCAGAGTTCATGGTTCAATCATCAGGGAAGTACAAATTTGTGCTTGGTTTGGTTGGTGGTAAGACTTAATTTATGTCTGCCTGGCTAGCTACCACCATATTACCTGAGTCTGTTGCCATAACATCAATTTTTAATGGTTGTGTTCCAGCATTTAGAGGTTAAGCAAATGGAAATCTGTTGTCTCTGCCTACCCCTTTCATACCCTTGTGAAAGTTCCTGTCTTTTGGGGATTCTGGGTGAAGTGCACTCCTATATTTGGCCTTGTCATAACATGAAACCAGGTGAGATTAAGGCTGAGCGTTTCCCTGTCTTACAATAAAAATAAAAATCATTTTTACAAAAGCCTATCCTCATTCAAACCAATCACAAAATTTTAGTCCCAGAAAACTAGCAAAAAGACATTTGTTTTTCACTATAAATTCTTGAGTAAAAATTAAAATGGTATTGAAAGGAGAGTAAATGTGGGTAGTTGTACATATTGCAGAGTAGTCGGTAAGTCTCACACATAGCTCAACTCTCAGTGGACAGTGAAGTGCTAATTTCAACTTGATGTATGGAAGTGAAGTTGAATGTGAAGAAGAATGAAAATAGAATGTGGTGTTGAAAATTGAAAATCGAATGCTATGATGCTTTCAGCATAAATCTAATTTGAGCTATTTGGCTAAACTTTTAACTATAAATAAAAAGTTAGAAAAAGCTCTAGTAAATATTTTTCTATAGGTATAATTAGAGTGATTTTCATTGTATCAACAAAACAAAAACAATGTAATTTAAGGTTCAGGATTGTCTATAGTGAAAAGTCATCCAATGCAAGGCTCCAACTAACTAGGTACCTCCAAGTTCAAATTGAATGGGTGCCTGAATTTTCTTCAAAATTAATATGTTGTATAAAACTGTTTAGTAAAGTCCGGGTTATAATTTTAACTGTTATTAAACTGCACTGTGATTGGGATGATTATTAATATTAATTTTTTTTGCCCCTTTTGCTTTTTTGAGCCTGCCAGTTTTCCACATAGTCGGGAATCAGCCTAATCTATATAACTATCAAGCAGCCTTCGGAAACGATCCCCAAGTTGCTTCAAGGCCCATACCCGATTGTGGATTCCATCTGGTGCTGGAGTTTAAGGCCTGGAGCTTGCAGATGGTTCATTTCCACTTCTAAAATTGGTTTAACCGCCTCTGTGGTCTAGTGGTCCAACCCACCAATTTCAGATCCAGAGGTCCCGGGTTCAATCCCCAGTACAATATATTGTGCTTGGTTTGGTTGGTGGTTAGATTTTGTTTAAGTCCACCTGGCTAGCTACCACCATCTTACCTAATTCTGTCGCCATAACAACAATACTAAAAATTGTTGTGTACCGGCATTTAGAGGTAAGATAGCCAGTTCCTCAGTTTGTTGAGGATTCCGGTTGAAGTGCGCCTCCACCTTCGGCCTTATCTTAACTTGCAACCAGGTGAGATGAAGGACAAGCGCTTCCCCGTCGTACAATAAAAAAAAAAAAACTTCGTCATCCACTCTCAGTATTGCCCCATTCCAGTCCAGTCCAGATCACCGAAGGTGCCCATGGACATAGTTTTCCTTCTGACCATTTTATAAGGGATATTGTGACCCAAAGTCCTGCTCCGGTATTTTAAGGAGATAGGCTGGCTGAGGTAGGGTTAGTTAAAACCATTGGGGTACAATGCACAATATACCCCACAGCGGGACATCAGTGCAGGCCTTGGTCACCCCCCACGCAGAATAAGAATAAGAAGGGTTGTTGTTAAGAGTATCTAGTAGTTCCTCCTTTGCCTTTTCCTTGGCTGTGCGAATGGACTTTTTTATCATTTTCATGTTAACCTCGCATAGTTGTGGATCAGCCCAAACCAAGCTTTGGGTATGGTACTTACCTAATTATTAGTATAATTTTATTTTAATGTTAAACCTACTTGCTAATAGTTGTAGCTATGTGATTTAGGAAGTTTAAATCTTTGTGGGTTTTTAGTTGCATTTTTTTTATTTTAGATGTGTTAGAAGTGTTTGTGTGTAAATGGTAAAATAAACAAATCTATGGGTATGAATGACAGCCAATTGCATGGTTAATACAATTTAGTATTTGCCAGCTCCTCATTTATTTTTGTTAATAATAGATGTTTTTTCCAATACAAGTATATATTTGTTTATTTATTTATTTTAAAAGCGAATTCTGAGGTGTCACAAAAATCTTACTATATTCCCATATTTATATTTATACTTTCTATTCATAAATTTCAGTCAAAGAATGGCGATGGGCAGAACCCTGTGATGCTCAATATAATAGAGTGGTTCTATCAGATAATAACCACAGTGTCACGTTACATCCTAGTGCTATCACACTGCAACACACTGCTTTTGTATGTGGAGACACTCCATTGAAACAAAACTACCACTACTACTGGGAAGTCAAACTACTTACAAAACCTTTTGGAACTGATATTGTAAGTACCTAGATGCGTGATGTTCCCAAATACAAAATCCTAATGCCATGTGGTGACATGGCATTCCATACAAAAGCACTGCACTGCTTTTGTATGGAAGACACTCCAATGCAACACAAACTATCATAATTACTGGAAGGTCAAACTACTAATAACACCCGTTGGAACTGATAATGTAAGTAGAAGCGTGATGTCTCATCCAAATGCTATTTCACTGCACTGCAGTGCTTTTGTATGAGGATTTTGTATTGAAAACAAAACCTGTTGGAACTGATATTGTAAGTGTATGCGTGATGTTCTATCCTAATGACATTTCACTGCGCTGCACTGCTTTTGTATGAGGAGACACTCCAATCAAACGAAATCTACCATAATGACTACTGCATGATATGCTGTAGTCATTATGGACTGATATGCTGGCCCGCAGATTCGCACGATGTACAGACTCAGTTAAAATAACTCTCTTCGAGGCCTACTTTACATCCATGTATACGGCGAGCTTGTGGTTTCAGCATCCTAAAAAGGCTTACAATGCTCTGCTGGGCCAATGCAATAATGCGTTCAGAACGTTGTTGCGTCTCCCGCGCTTTTGCAGTGCGTCAGACATGTTCGTCGATGCGCGCGCAGACACATTTGACGCCATCTGGTGGGAAAAGATTTCCTCACTGCTCAGTAGAGGGCACGCGAGCGACAAAAGTATTTTGTTATTACTAATAATTTTGAATGCCCACTGGTGTGGCAGCTCACTCAGAGGTGTTAATCGCTTTTAGTAATTAAGTACTAACCTCTAATTCTAAGTTTTACTAACACTTTGGACCTAGACGTCTGAATTTGAATTATAAGTACTGGGAAGTCAAACTACTAATTAACCTGTTGGAACTGATATTCTAAATAGATGCGTGATTTTCCATCTTAATAATATTTCACTGCATTGCAGTGCTTTTGTATGAGGAGACACTCCAATGACACACAATCTACGATAACTACTGGGAAATCAAACTAATAACCAAACCTTTCGGAACTGATATTGTAAGTAGATGCGTGATGTTCCATCCTAATGACATTTCACTGCACTGCTTTTGTATGAGGAGACACTCCAATTACTAATAATCTACGATAACTACTAGGAAGTCACACTAATAACCTTTCGGAACTGATATTGTAAGTAGATGCGTGATGTTCCATCCTAATGGCATTTCACTGCACTGCTTTTGTATGAGGAGACACTCCAATTACTAATAATCTACGATAACTACTAGGAAGTCACACTAATAACCAAACCTTTCGGAACTGATATTGTAAGAAGATGCGTGATGTTCCATCCTAATGGCATTTCACTGCACTGCTTTTGTATGAGGAGACACTCCAATTACTAATAATCTACGATAACTACTAGGAAGTCACACTAATAACCAAACCTTTCGGAACTGATATTGTAAGTAGATGCGTGATGTTCCAACCTAATGACATTTCACTGCACTGCTTTTGTATGAGGAGACACTCCAATAACTAATAATCTACGATAACTACTAGGAAGTCACACTAATAACCAAACCTTTCGGAACTGATATTGTAAGTAGATGCGTGATGTTCCATCCTAATGACATTTCACTGCACTGCTTTTGTATGAGGAGACACTCCAATGACTAATAATCTACGATAACTACTAGGAAGTTAAACTAATAACCAAACCTTTCGGAACTGATATTGTAAGTAGATGCGTGATTTTCCATCCTGATGACATTTCACTGCACTGCTTTTGTATGAGGAGACACTCCAATGACTAATAATCTACGATAACTACTAGGAAGTCAAACTAATAACCAAACCTTTCGGAACTGATATTGTAAGTAGATGCGTGATGTTCCATCCTGATGACATTTCACTGCACTGCTTTTGTGTGAGGAGACACTCCAATGAAACACAATCTACCAAAACTAATGGGAAGTCAAAACTACTAACAAAACCTGTTGGAACTGATATTGTAAGTAGATATGTGATGATCTATCCTAATGACATTTCACTGCACTGCACTGCTTTTGTATGAGGAGACACTCTAATGAAACACAAACTGAATATTGTTAGTAAATTAAACGGATAAGGCCTAGCCACACACTACAGCAGAAAACATAACACACAGGCGCTTACAGAAGTCACAGACAAGATTTGCTTCTCACGAAGGTTTCATAATACTTTTCATCACTCTCTAATAAAAACGCAATAAACTACTGATACCAGGCCAAAACTATCACAAGCAAAAGTTTACCGCCAGAAACAAATGTACTTAATGCAAGAGGCGGCTCAGAAGTCCGATTGACGTGTCCAATTACAACTACTAGACCGTAGTTGGTCGTTAATTTCAACCAAAACATCTAAATGGGTTTTCCTATACGAACACTCTTTTATTGAGTTTTGTTATTTTCTGGGAAATAAAAACGCATCGTGGACACTCAGTGTTCTTAGAGGAAGCAGGTTCTTCTCACTCAGACTGGCTTTGTCACTTTTTACAGCCGATACGCACATTATCGATCGGCTTCTGGATTCTACGACTGGCGCGCTTATTGAAACCTGAACGAAAGTGTTAACATCTTACCTTGGACCAGATATTTTGAGGGCGAGTTGAAACCCTATCCGATGTATCGCTTTCTTCTGATTTATCATACTCGTACTCAGCGCTCAAGCCGAGTATCAATATGACACAAAAACCCTCGTGGATCAGTTGGTTAGAGCGTTTCCGGCTTTAGAAAAAGATGCTGGCTCGAGTACCGTCGCGGGTTGTAATTTTTTGTGTCATTATAACATTTGTTTGAATATCTGTTAGTCGTTGCGTAAATTCATCCACGTTTATTTTTTACAGATGGTAGGTGTCGGCACGAATAAATTCGACCCGTCGAAATACAATAATCGACAGGTATCTCTACTAGGCATCAACAAACAGTCGTACGGCCTTTCCTTCACTGGAGCAGCGCAACACAACGAAATGTTCGTAACTCGCGAGACGCAACGCTTCCGTGATGGCAGCGTCATCGGCATACGTCTGAACATGTGGCAGGGGACATTAGACTTTTTTGTGAATCGGAAATGCCAAGGTAAATTTTGCACACCTTACAAGCCTATAATTGTTCCGTCTGGTAAACGTAGCGTAGATATTATGGCGAAACTCTAGTCTGTGTCTAGAGACGTGCGAAGACTAAGGTATAGATTCTATAATGATAAAATTTCGCACAGATATAGTTCTAAAACGAAAATACCTACAATGAGTCTATTTTTTTTGTACAGAATAATACATCTAGATACAATTATTTTTAATCTATGCAGAGTCAACGGTGAGATCTAGGTACCTACCATAAGGATCTCTGTTCCCGTATACTTGGTATCAAACGAGCTTGTGTTGATGAATTTATCAGTTGTGTTTTAAAATCATACGTGTTTGTGTGTGTGCTGTTGTATATATTTTTTTATTGTTCTAGGGTCCTGGTCTTAGTATGTTATATATATATATATATATATATGATAGTTTTTACCCAACTCCTCAGAAATAGGGTTATGCTTTTCGAGAGTAGGGTCCTATATGACGTTTGGTCATTAAGATCTGATCAGCCACTTATTCATAAAAAGGTACAAACAAACACACGTAAGGATTCAATTTATGAATATGTTATAGTATAGCTTCATCCCAACTTATTTGTAAGTATTGTTTGAAGAGATACAGAGTGCCTGCTTTTCTTCTTCACCAGCCCATTAATGTTCGATCCCCATGGGGAGTACAATATATTGTGCTTGGTTTGGTCGATGGTAGGATTTTGTTCCGGCATTCAGCGGTAAGATAGCCAGTTTATTGAGGATTCCGGGTGAAGTGCGCCTCCACCTTCGGCCTTATCTCAACTTGTTACCAGGTGAGATGAAGGCCGAGCGCTTCCTCGTCGTACAATAAAAAAAATGTCCACTACTAGACAGATCTTTCTTCAATATTGGAGAGTTACGCCAAAATCACCACGCCTGGCTGGCGGATCCGCGATCACAGTAAAGTGTTAACATTGCACACAAGTAAGCTGCTGCCTTCTGGTTCTTACCAGAAAGGCATCCCGTACCGTTTTTACGACATCCGCGGGATGAGTTGGGTCGAAATTTCAGATCCAGAGGTCCCGGGTTCGATCCCCATGGGGAGTACAGTATACTGTGCTTGGTTTAGTTGACGGTAGGACTTTAATTAAGTCAGCCCGGCTAGCTACCACCATCTTACCTAATTCTTTCGCCATAATAACAATTATAAAATTGTTGTGTTCCGCCATTTGGAGGTAAGATAGCCAGTTCCTCAGTTCCGGGTGAAGTATGCATCACCTTCGGCCTTATCTCAACTTGTAACCAGTTGGGATGAAGGCCAAGTGCTTACCTGTCGTACGAAAAAAAAAAGTTTTTTTTGTGTCCGGCGATGGGAAATGTGCTTTTGGGTGTTTATATTGCACTCCAAAGAAAGGTCTTCCTCCAGGTACCACGTTTTATAATCTCCGTCGGCACAAAGCGGCGCTGTACCCCATGCTGAGTTCCGCTACCTTCCAAACTACCTTCAAATTGGTGTATGCCGCATCGTGGGAAGCTTCGCTCTTCGCGGACTCGCTCCGGGTGCTGGCGCCCTCACGGAAGAATCAGATTGTTCTTTCCTCGCTGCCACAGGGGCTTCAGACACTGCTCAAACGCTATTTCTGGATGAACTTGACAGAAGGTAAGTCTTACTGATAAGCACTGTATTCGAAGCACACCTTTCACAGAGATATTTCAGACTTGAATCACATGATTGTGTTCTAGGTTTACCCACCGGTTTGATTCCCAGGTGAGTACAACTTTGTGCTTGATTTGGTTGGTGGTAAGACTTTGTTTCAGTCTGCCTGGCTGCTATCTTACCTAATTCTGTCGCCACAACAATGTAAAAATGTAATGTTGTGTTTCGGCATTAAGATAGAAGATAGCCAGTTCCTCAGACTGTTGAGGATTCCGTGTAAGTCGTACCCACATTTGGCCTTATCATAACTTGAAGGCCAATCGCTTCCCGGTCGTACAATAAAAAAGAAAGTAAAATTATGCCGTTAATATCCTTCGGAGGGTACATTAAGCTGGAGGTCCCTTGTACTGAGTAAGTAGCTAGTAGTTGCCATGTCAGTCCTCTATAGCGGATCGTAAAGTTCAAAACTCTTTGGTTTCACTGCGCTGGTTTTGAGCCTGACAATATTAAAATCACACATAAAATTGAGCTCACACCGCCACACCATCAATCCGTGTATACTTATGTTAAAAAAGTTATCTAGGCAGCTTTCCCTTAGTTTGAAATTTCTGTTTTTATCTCTATCCATGGTGGCCCAGAGGATTCAGTAGGCCACCAGTCAAGTGGACTGACGATATTTCTAATGTACAGGGTAAAACCTGGATGCAAGGGGCTCACAGGTTATAGTGGCGTTTGGTCCAGCAGTTGGTTACCTTAATAGCTGTTGATCTCAATCCATCTTCAATCAAATTTATGTCAGTAGATGGCGTAAGTTGTAATGAATATCAAAATTACGTCGCTATAACGCTAAAACTAGAGATAGAACTTGAATCAAATCTATGTTGCCATTTCTCGCAATTTGGTTTGTCGCAGTTTGGTAGGTACAGTAACGAGTAGGTGGGTTCAGAGGATCTTAGGAGAGAAGGAGATTCAAACATATAACACGCAGACAACGTCGCGATATGAGATATGAGCTAGACTAAAGGTACTTTACAAATACCAAATTATAAGAAATTGACTTATGATATTTTTTAGGCGCCTGTTTATCCGACTGCGCTTGAAGGATTACATTTTTCGAGAGTATTTATGCATGTATTTGTTTATTAGTCTGTCTTACTCATACTTAATTGTCTCTACGCTATATTATTCGAATATTGGGGTGCGAATCAAAACTTGTTTGTGTTAAACGGTTCACGGTTGTTATCCATCTTGGATAGTCCCGTATCTTAAACATATGTTTTTATTTCAATTTTCAGTGGATGAATCACCAGTAAAGAGGTCGATCTATGCAACTAAAATTGTGAGTATAAAAAAAATAACTTATTAATAAAACACTTTTAATATGTAGCTGGCCTCAGCTCAGTTGGTTGCAGCCTTCCATGCTAGAGGTAGGTTCGATTCCCACCCAGGCCACATCCGGTGTGATGTGCGTGGTAGGCGTTTATTTTATAGTTGACTCATGATCTTTTACAGAAATGCAAGCGACTGCAAAAAACATCAAGTCAGCGGTACTCTGCGGCCTTCTTAAAGCGGGCGTTTCTGTCAAATTTAGAGCTAATCTAAAGCAAATCTAAGAACTAATCGCGTGAAGTACGCGCGCGTTTTTGGTGAATTGTTGCTTTAAACAATAAATATGTGAAATTCGCCATGAATAACAATATTTCTGAAATTCGAAGCGTAGATTTTCCCTAACTGTTTAGAGCGGCAATTTACCAAAAACCACCTCGCGTTAGTTTAAGCCGGAACATAATTGAATGAATTTGTAATTATTATTAAATACTCGCCAAGTCTGTCCGTTTGTTACGGGAATGGCTTCACATTATGCCGTGTGGTATGAAAAGCTAGTGTGTGCACGCCTCAGATGTACGCTAGACTCCATACTACATGGTTTATGGGGATTTAAGTGATCCAATGTAGAAATCGATTGATTATTCTTTCTCAGTTTTAAGTAAGCATAATATCGTTTCGAAATTCGCCACTATTTACAGGCTACAGTATCCAATAACAATGTATTTGGAATTAATGCTTAGATTTAAGTACAAAATCGATTTCCTAACCGAGCAAGCCCGTAAAGATTCAGTCAGTCAAAGAACCTTTATGGAAAATCGATGCATTTCATTTAAATAATATTGTTGTTCTTGATAGGGTTACATGTAGTGGTCTATCTCACGTTTTTGAAGCTACAATTTACAAAAATACCGTCTCATGCGTACTTACCGCTGAGGTTCTGTCTCAAGATATGATCATGGTTTAAACGATGGATATTGTGTAAAATTGTAGCATGTTATCGAATAAAAAAAATATAAATGTAATTGTAAATATCTTGTTATGTAAGTGAAACGAAAATTTATTATTTATTTAAGTTTAAGCTTTACATCGCCAGCCTAACTAATCTAGAGGCTAGCTGTGATCTCATCAATTAGGTACTAAGGAACCGTTGGCAAAAAGTATGGCACTGCCGCTAGAACTGCAGAACATATTTTGTGTAGAGCATTCTAATTTACTTATTTATTAATTTAATAAGTGGTTTAAACAACAATAATCGTTCTATCGTTTTAAAACGATATTATATATTATAATGTGGATTGGGGTAGCAGCGCCCTGAGGAGCCTGTTGATGCCATGCTCAACTTTGCGAAAGCCTTTTCCCATCGCGATTTTGTATTGAATATAGTAAGTAGGTAGGTAACAGTTTTTTACTCTTATACTAAATGAAAACCCATCGTTCTAAATAAATTAATGATATTGTTAATCTTTTTACAGTTTTATAATCACGAACACATTTGGGTAAATAAGAAAATGCTTATTAGAAAAATATTTTATTGTTACAAAAAATAGGTATTCAATTTTAATGTCTAAGTCGTAGCCTACTTCTGAAACTTTTTAAACTTTATTTTACCATCAACTTAAAACGTCATACCTACATAATTTTTATATGTTATAAAAGCTTGTTGATACGAGTACCTACTTAAATCTCGCGACAAACTTTTATAACATATACATTGTGTAATGAAGTTATAAGTTGACAGTAAAAGTTTTAAAGTTAATGTTTATTTTGTGTTTTAGCGTATTTAAATATAAACTAAAAAAAAATTTCACTTTTGATTCATTTTATTCTTTTTAGTTATTAGCTGGACAGGTTCCTCAGTCTAATCATCTCAATCAACGCATCATTATTGCAAAGTCGATGAATTTCTTGAATATTTCATTTACCACGGTATGTGACCATAAGTGAATCTCGCTTTCTTTTTAAATCTACCACTGGTATTCCCATATGCTCGCTTATGCGCATCCAAGCATCGTGCACATATTGCTTGTCCTTTTGTTTGGTATCTTTTGAGTTCCATAGTACCGGCTCCCTTTGAAAACACTCCAAAAATTCCAATTCACGTTCGTTACCACCAGACCACATTTTGACGCGTCTTCACCTAAACACAGTCAGCCGGCAACTGCGTGAAACGAGTGTATACACGTTCGCTCTCGTTTTCCTCGCGAGGGCCAACGAGACCCTTTGACTCGGGCGCAAAAACCGACAAGCGATCGAGACCGAACGAGGCGAGGCGAGGGAGACCGAGACGAGAGAAGAGCTCCATGTACACACTCGCTCTCGGCTTGCCTCGTGGTGTCTCCCCGAGTGTGTACAGCCGCCATAAGAGTTCATTAAATTTAAATAGTCCGCCATCTTGTATGTGCCGCCATGTTGGATTAAGAATGACGTCACACAGTAAACCATGTATTGTCATCCAAACCAAAAGTGTACCTAAATAAAAATTTCAGCTCAATTGGTTGAGGAAATCTGCTTCAAAATTGACCTACAAGATTTCAACCGAACAAACATAGTACATACATACATTGCTAATTAAATAAAAGCTCGTAAAAAGATACAGAATAACATCCAAACAGAAAACCTTTTTTTTTCGATAACAGGTGTGACGGGTGAGATGGGTGAGGTTTGTGTATGTGAGAATTAGGTAGGGTACGGATGCGTTTGGTGTTGGTGCTTCTGCTCATCGCTCGAGTTCGTGATTATGTAGTAGGAGTAACCATGAGGAAGGGTATGTGTGTATGAGGTGTCTAAGTGTATGTGTGTTTGTTTGAGGTTTGGAGCTTTCTGGTAGGGTAAGGGACATTATGATGCGATTCGAAGAGTTCGAATAAGTACCTACCTATAGAACATCATTCTTTTATAACATTACTCCAGCCCTAGAAATGTCACAGCTGTTACTGTCCCGCGTAACGTATAAAGCTATGTATAGTCAAAAATATTTGGCAACAGCAAACCACAAACTATTATTTATGGTAGAGAATAGTTAGAGAGTTACAGTTTGTTAAACCTGTGACAGCTAAGGTCAAAATCACGCGCATGAAGTCGATATGTAGTATTTGTATTAGTTAATATGTCATAGATTTAGTATACGTAGATTGGCAATGCAAAAGAGAAAGAGAATAGTGTAAGTTTATGTTAGAGTGAAATAGTTAGACGAGACCATTCACGAACACGCTATTGACCTGTACCAGATTGAAGCCGTCCACCGTGACCGGAACTTCTTTTATTTTATAAAAAAAAAACGCCAGATCAAAGAAGTTGAAGTTAAAAAACTGTAGTGTAGAGTAGAGAATTGATGGTAGAACGCAGCAAGACAGCCAACCATTACTGTTACGTTACTTATACTCTTTGCTGCTTTGCTTGCATATTGCATTGCACTCCGTCAGGATATTAGTGTTCTGTGATTGCACTGCACCTTTTTGTGTTGTTGCATTACAGTAAAAGCGTAAACCTACGAACAAATAAAACATGGAATAAAACGTCCAATTTTGCCAATGTTGTATATATTGCCCGATTAGACAATTTTATGCTTGATCGCAAAATTATAAATTCCTATTTTATTTACGTTGATTTGATATTTTTTAAACGAATGTTTATTATATTTCTGGCAGGACTAGGAATGGTTTTTTTATTTGACTTCACTAAGTTGCTTGTCAGAGCCTGTCAAAGTGCACATGTTTTTTGTTGCGGGTCAATTTAGCCTCAATGTTTCTGGTATAGGTACTAGTCAATAGCGAAGACAAAGGAGAGTTTTTTTTGATACTCACATGGTCTATAAATTAGATTTAAGAATCTTTTTCCTATGCATTCTATGATGTACGTAGCTTAAATCATGAATGTTGACGATTGGCAAAATCAGCCGCATATGTTGCGTCTCCTAGTTGTCAATTTTGCCCATCCAGAGAAGTATACAAGGGTTGTCACCTTCTTATTACCCAACTGTCTGAGAATGGTTAGGTATGTTTTTCCGATATATTTATACACGTATAAATTTGTGAGTTCCCATGTGAATTTGATGTTTGAGGTGTCATCATAATGTGTTAAATGAAAACTTCTTCAGGGGATTTTTCATCCAATTTGGTTCAAATTAATAACACTTGTTTTATTTATTAGATTTAATATATTTTAATATTTATTATATTGGTATTGCGCTTGTAGTATGTATAGGTACCATTTTTAATCAAAATGTAGGTTTATCTTTAACAAAGCCCAGATAAAATTATTTTATTTTATTTTTATTCCAAAGCATTTTTAATAAATTAATCAAGGTTTAAAATTAACAAATTAAACTGCACCAGGAATAGTTTGCAAAATAGACATTTTAAAATCTGTTTTAAGTATTTTGCTTTTAAGTGTTTTATTATTTTTTCCAGAAAGCGATGAATTAGGTTATGTAATTAGCTTACTATTTAAAAATGTTGAGTTCAGATTTTATAACCGTTTGAATACGAGTACACAATATATTAATATGTTGTTATTAACGAGTACAAAATTAATAAATATTACTTTTGTTTAACATTTTACTCATTTTCAAAACTGAGCCAACCTGATTACGTGTATCAAATAACATGGATATTGCAGGCTAAATTTGCCCGAGCGTTTTATGGTGAACCTATTGCTCATTAGCGCTCATTGGTACCATGATAGAACGTCATTTTTGCCCAGTAACTTTTATTAGTTCTTTGACAAAAATGACATAGGAGCTACTGTTTCACAAATAATGGATGTGGGCAAACATTGAAGAATATGAAAGTAAAATTGCCAGTCATCAATTTATCAATTTACTTGAAATTGTACATAAATAAGACTGAATTTACAGTTGTAGCGCAATCACATGATCAGCTAGGCAATCTTAGGAGACAAAGAAGTTATACCTTACCTTAAAATATATATAGTAAATCGACATATTTGTAAAAAAGGAAAAATTGGACGGTTTAACGGCACCAATTATTGACACCACTACACAGATTACCAAACAGTACCTACTTACTTCTTCAAAAGGTACGAACACGCAACTAACACTGCATTAAAAAAAAAACGTTATTCCTAGGTTGCTATTGTCATTATGGAACTAGAGCGGGACAAGCTCTGCCATTAGGTGCATGGGCATCAAGTGGCTAGCTGACGCTAACTTCGTACTGATGGATGTATTATGCAGTAGAGCTTCAATCAGTAAACGGATAGTGCAATGCATTATTAAACCTTATTATTGTAATTACTTTTAATGTCGGTTTTAAGGAGTATACATAGTAGGTTTGTATGGGGTAAATATAAGTAATAAACTTTGTAGGTAGGTATTTACGTAAAGTCTTGTAAAGTCAAATAATAGAAATAGATGGTCCCAAAATATATTTTATTATTTACATGAGTCACTTTTAAACTTTTAAAAGCTAGGTTGCGTGCCTAGGAAAATTGTGAGCTTGTTCAATTTCTGCCATGATGAGTGTAGTAGGGTATCATTTTTGGCAGTATAATGTAAACGTATTTGAATGTATTCTTGAATAATACTTTTGATGAATAGTATATCGTGGTGTCGGGTTTCTGATCACATATTGGAAGCATTTCTTTGATATTACAGTCAGGGTATGTATGCTGGTCAAACATTTTCCTGACTGAACTTTCATAATATTTCGTAGGACACACTCGGCACGATAGCATACTTTAAACAAAGTTACTGAATGATACGCCAATCCACCAAAGTCTTTTAGACATATCAGTTGGTGAAAATACAGTTTTTCGCTTGCCAATAACATTCCATGCATTCTTCGCAATTGATTTTGGAATGTAGTTTTCTTGCCACGAACCCAGAAATGTATCCTATTATTTCCTCAATCGTGTCTGGCAATTGGTATTTGAATCAAGCATTGTGGCAAATACACAGTTGTTCTCTTCATTAGATGGCGTTGGCATTGGCGGCACATTTTGACTAAGTTCATCGTTAGCGTCAAATCTAAATCCAATTGCGGTTTCATTAATTATTTTTATCGATTAACTGGTGCAACTGAGCACAGGAGCACAAAGTCTTCTAAAGGAATACAATTAGCTGTAAATTTGGAGCTTAGCTCCAAATTTTGCAAAGTTTTACGGTAAATTCCCATGAACTGGCGCGCATAAGGAATATTATTATATCGTCCATGGTTTTGGATTACACCTTGTAAAAAGTTCCACTGTACTGAGAGTCCATTTTCATCAACAAAGCCTTTTTTCGATTCTTACGAATTTCTTACTAGTTTTACCATGTGGAAGGGGTCAAGAAATATCACTACTTGTCTGCCGTTTGCTGGGTGCCTAAAATATGTTTTTAAGTCAGTGGGATTCCCAAAATTACACCCAAACAAATTGGCAGTAGCCAGGTTAGCGGAACATCCATCAAAAGTCAGACTTACAACGTCCGCCCCAACTTCGTGATACCCTTTGCTCTGCAGACAAACCACTTATGAAAAATTAGCCCAGCGGCAGCTTGAATGCGTCATTGAGTGCCACCAGCATTAACACATACACCTGGGTAGCTGTTTCATTTGTAGGTCCAAATGTGGCAAGACCATCGATGTCTTTACCATTGAATATTTTTTGCTGCCTTATGGCCATTTCATCGAGCATCGATTTCCCTTTGGGCATATTTGGAGCGCAGTGCTCTAAAAGCTTCTACAGTAAAGCCAGGGCTTGCATCAATCGCCTGATACCATTTCGATAGTGTTGAGGGATGGGGCAAGCAGGATTGAAATTGTCTACGGACGTACTTGTAACCAGACGGAGAGTAGTAGTTAAGGATCATGGCAAATTTTTTGACCGCTGGTGTGAATTTAACCATACTTTTCTTCCCATTACCCTTCTGCTTTTTTTTAGAAAAATACATACAACAACTTTGTACATTTGGCATGCCATCCCCATATAAAATATGAGTACCTATATAGTTTGTATACAATGCACAGTGCATTGTATATAAATAAATAAATAATCAAAAATATCAGTTCGGGACAAAGTACCTACCTACATAGTTTGAGTGGCATAACACCATCCCCATAGAAAGTATGGCATGATTATTTTATATGGAAGGAAATACGATAACAGCGATGTACTTACAAGTGAAAACTAACACCAACATTATTTTTATGTACCTAAATGAGATTGACTTATGCACCACTTGACCGCATAGGAGGCATTTTTTATCATAAAACCAACAAAAATCCGATGAAATGATATAACCGCACCGCCGGCCGCCGTCTTCAAGCGAACTAAACTCGTTCGCAACTCAGTTGACAAGCTCCGCCTACCGCAGCACACTTTGCGTTGGGTCATTTAGTGGCGCTAGGAATGCTTCCATGTTTTATTTGTTCGTATTCGTAGGCGTAAACTAGTAAACCAGGCCAGAACGATGCAAATGTTCAATATTACTTAAATTTGCGTGGTTTATTTACAAAATCACAGTCAAATTTGATCGTTATTGTGTTTATCTTGTTATTATGGGTATGTTTCGAAAAACATTATTACGAGTTACGTACTGTTTAAAAGTTTCATCTTTTTATCTTAAAACTTGGGTATTTTCTTTCAGAAAATGTAAGCGATGACCGTGAAAATTTGAATGATTTTCTTCAAGAAGCCGAGCTACAGCAGTATTATGAATTTTTTAGGTAAATTTTATAGTACTACAGTTATTCCCTTGTACTAACTTTTCTCCCTACATATGAATCAAGCTTTCTTGTGTGCACAGCATTTTATTAATTTCTTAATGTGAGTATGTGAGTTTTGTGCATCCTGTCCAATATAAACAGTGTAGGTTTGCCATGGGATGAACAAAACTGCAAAGCAAATCAGTTTTAATTCAGATAATCATCAACATTGCTAGGTATGTACCTAACTACTCAAGTGCTTAGTGCTTATTGTTAGTGTGTGGTACCTACTTAGTGTGGTTATTAGATTGTTATTTGAATTTAATCATAAACAAACATTTAATACTGTTAAATTAATAAGTAGCTGATAGGTACTGGAATAATACAAATGGAATAATGAGTAGATATCAAGGAACAATTTAAATTATCTCACATAAATAACAACTATTATTCTTCAAAGCTTCACCCCATGATTGATAAAATAAAATTTAATCCAAGTACTGATCAGTACAGTACTTGGATTATGTTCCTGATCATGCATTCCATGACATTATGCCCTTGTTAAAGGTGAAGAGACATTATGTCTATAGTGCTATAAAATACTCAATGTGTTTAAAATGTTGCAACAAGCCTCGTAGCTCAGTTGGTAGTAGCTCTGCCTTCTGCTCTGTAGGCTGTGGGTTCGATTCCCACCCAGAACAAACATTTGTGTGATTAATATAGATGTTTGTTCTGTGTTTGGGTGTAGTATCATAATATCATTATATCATTTATATCATTGTAGTATGTATGTATTTACAAAAAGTATTGAAGTATTCTATCCATACTCAAGTACCCATATTACTAGCTATGCTTAGTTTGGGGCTAGATGGCTCTGAGTGAAATGAATGTTCTGTAATATTTATTTATTTATAAAATAGAGAATCGAATGTGCAGCACTCAACATGTTACCTCAATGGGTGTTGTAAAACGCTCACTGTGTTTTACATGTAAATGGGGATGCATCCAATGAGTTAAATATTTATGCAAGACTAATCTTGGTAGCCCCATTCAAAAATGTACCTACATGAAAAATAATGTAACAGTCTTGCCTTATATTGGTTGCATATTGTTTTGCGATTTTGATTGTGTTTTGTTGTTGCTCTGTACTTCTATGTTATGTTGTTTCATGGTACTTCTAGAACATTTAATATAATTACCATCCTTATACTTAAGTAAATATATATATGTATATATGTATTTGTGTATTATATTTGTATAGTATAGTATGTAAGTACATAGTGTATAACATGTAGGTATTTATATTATATAAGTAGTGTGTATATTTATAGCATAGCTTTACTTTTAATGTATGATATATAGTTAATTTAGCTAGACCCCTAATTAATATGTGCACCACCAACCACCTCTAGCCATGAAATCCTCTCCATCCAAAGGATGTCTGGAAGAAATCGCTTCTTAGCGATAAGACCACCCATTGTATATACATTTTAGTTATCGAGTTCTATTTTTAAGATGTGCAATAAAGTATTTTCATTCATTCATTCTATCATCGGATGAGTGTGGCTTCACAGCTGTGTAGTAGCTCTGCCTTCTGCGCTGTAAGTTGTGGGTATGATTCCTACCCAGTTCAAAGATTTGTTTTATTAACTAGCTAGTTTGGGGTTATAAAAGGTGTAATGTATAATGTCTAGTTATATTTATATATATATATTTTAATTAAACATTGTAAGCATGCGGCAAAAGCTCAAAATAAGGCGAATGTATATCTTGTGGCATTAACATATTTCGGATTTGTGCAAATAATTAATGCCTGTGCTGAAGGACACTGCTATACATACATTTGGTACCTACATTTATTAGATCATTTGGTACTGCATCACATGACATTCTCAATACATCTGACATAATAATGCTGCTGTATACTATTGTTTCCCTTTCTTACCATCAACCACTAAAATTCACACTGATAATGAGTCTCTTGGCCCAAAATATTATAAAAGACAACTTTCTTACATACAAAATGAATGGCTGGTTGAATTTTTGCTGTGCTTATTAATTCATACTAAAATTATTTTTTCTTCTATTCTGCTAATTAGCAATCTGTCAATATTGTCAAATTAAATATCTGGTGTCTGAAAATATGGCGTTGTATAAGAGGCCAGTCCATTGACTCTTTTCTCAGTTACTGTCAGTGAATCTTGCAGTTGAGTGACTTCTATGCCTTCTTATCAGCCTTAATGGATATTGCTTGCTGTTTGCGCCTCAATATCTTTTTTCACTGTTCTCAATAACATATCCATGTACATAAACTGGTTGCTTATATGTTGTAGAATGTTGAACATGTTTCTTATCTTAACTAATACTGTTTATTTATTTATTATTTATTTACTTCAGATAACCAACAACTTATAAAAACACTTTACAGCTTTACACTATTAACACCTAGGTATATAAAAAAGTGAACACAACTTAGCAACCAACTTAGTGGCTCTCACTGATCCCGAGATCCCGGGTACGATCCCCAGGGGAGTACAATTTGTGCTTGTCTTGGTTGGTGGTAGGAATTTGTTTAAGTCCGCCTGGCTAGCTACTCCCATCTTACCTACGTCTGTCACCTTAACAACAATTCTTAAAAATTGTTGTTTTCCAGCATTTAGAGGTAATAGCCAGTTTGTTGAGGATTACGGATTCCATTGTCATTACATAGATACATAGATGATAAAAAAAAACACATGTAATAATATGTATAAATATACTCGCTCTTCTCGAAAAACATCAAACACTCACTCATGATTGCCTTCCATCCATCCACAAACATGTTACAATTTGGGTTTGCGTCCATCAGGGGGTTGAGAAATATATCCCTATTTCAATCAAAAAACGCGATTGACTAAAAAATTTAAGTAAACCAAGGAACTTGTGTGCCAATTTTCGACAAATTCCAATCCAATCTCGAAACAGAGACGCTTCGTTTGCTCGGTTAATTTATGGGATAGTTGTTAAATATTCCGTTTGGTAATATTAGTTACAGTTAGATCTGACCGGTGGGCGAACTACTAGAGGCGGTTAAAAAAAATCTTTAAATTAGGTAATTTAAGTTTATTCGCCAAAGCTACCTACGAGAAAGCAATGCGATGGTGCAATGTCATTACAAATATAATATTACCTAATTAAATCTATATGCCTCATGGTGATGTCTGTTATGCAGTGCCGCGTAGTTCATGAGCTATATCAATTTGCAGAAATGCTAGGTTACAGACAGCAGTTGCATCAAGTGGGCAGCTTGCTTGCCACAATTTTGGCTATCGCGAAATTCTGTATATATTAATATTCCAGTTTGTAGAAGAACATGGAACACTCCAGAACACAATATGTTGTCTCATTGTTGCAGAGAAATATTGAAGGTAACAAAAATATCTCAACTGAAGTTTGTTGCAACGGAGGACTTGGTGCAGATTGGCCTGTCTAAGCCTGAGCAGAGGCGTTACAAGAAAATATATTCGAGATTCTTCCCAAATCCATATTTGTTTAAAATTAAAAAACTTCTTGGTACAAATAAGAAAAATGAACTGGTAAGTGATTTATGTATTTAGAACCTAAAAATATTGTTTCTTTCTTACTTCGAATCGGAACCATGAGGTGGATGAGACGGAGGCGGCTCAGGCCGCCTCCGTCCATCGACTCCACGCACAAGCCACAATATCGTCGGTCCATCGAGTGGGGGTTCTCCCACAATCCGTTTCGCGTTTAATCGTGGTCGCCATGCAAGAACCTTTGCTCCCCAGCGGTTATTGGTTCAGCGTGCTATTTCTGAGAGCTATTTCAGCAACTTTGGTTCTCCTACGGATATCCACATTCCGGATTCTACCACGGAGGAAAATTCCAAGCATAGCCCTCGCCATAGCTCGCTGTGCGACTTTGAATTTATTCTCAAGGCCTCTAGTTAGCGACCACGTCTCGGATCCGTATGTCATCACTGGTAACACACACTGATTAAAGACTTTCGTCTTGAGGGACTGCGGTATCTTTGACGAAAAGATATTTCGAACCTTATCGAACGCAACGGGATAAGGATTGTGCTCTGGTCCTGGAGACGGATAGTCATGGTGGCCTTGCAATACAAACACTTCAACTTCGATATACCGGTAGTCGATTTGGCACCGCTGAAGAGACTAGCACTGCCCAGGTTTCGACTGAATCGAAGACTTTCTCGTAGTCTCAGTCTTCTGTATAATCTGCCGGAGCGTATGTATCTGGTCTACGGTACTAAAGCCTTTTCGAAACCCGGCTTGTTCGGGAGGCTGGAAGTCGTCAAACCTTCGAGCGAGACCGTTGGTGATTACTCTCGAAAACAGCTTATAAACGTGGCTCAGCAGTGAGATGGGCCTATAGTTATTCAGAAGGGCTTTGTCACCCTTCTTGTGGAACAGTACCACCACGCTCCTGCTCCACGCTTCTGGCGTTGTCAAGGCGTCAAGGATGACAGAGTCAAACAGCCTCTGAAGGACTTAAGGTACCAGTGTTCCACCCGCTTTCAGATGTTCTGTTGTTATTCCATCATCCTTGTTGTTTTAAGCTGTTTGAGAGCCGTCCTTATCTCGTAAAGGCTGACGTCCGGGATGTCTTCTGTATAGTGTCGGGTTAAACGGGCTCTTTTATCGCAAGTCAAGTTGTTGACAGGACTTTGCGATGAGGTGTAAAGATGTCCATAAAACTTTTCAAGCTCTCTCAAGGTCTCTGGCTTGGAGGAAATGATATTGCCGCTTCGTCAGCTTCGTCAGCTGGCTTTGCCCAATAGACAAATTCCTTGCGAACTCTTTTGAGCCCTTGTTCCGGTCTATTGCGCTCATACAATTTGTATTATACGAGCGCAAATCTTGTCGCATGGATTTCGAGATTTTGCCGTATTTTGACATGTCAACTGAAGACTGCCTCATTTCACTCCTCTCTGCCATTAGATTTAAAGAATGTCTTGAGAGTCTCTGGGTTTTATTCTGGCGTTGGGTCTTAAATAACTCTGACCCGACCGCATGGACAGTTTCCACCAACCCGTTGTTCAGCTCGTGCACTGTTGCGCATTCCGCGAGGCATTCAAAGCGGTTTTGTAACTCCAACTGAAAAGCTCTCGGGATTTTAAATTTGAATGGAATTTGGGCGTGGGGTAGACTTTATCAGACGAGACCGTTCCAGCTTAACATTGATATTCAATGACGCTCTGACCGTACGGGGATCGCTGCCGGTTTTAACCCTGTTGATCACAGAGACGTCATTGAATATGTGCCTGTGGGTCATCATGACAAAGTCTATCTCATGCTTATAACCGCCGGGGTGTAGCCATGTCCATTTTCTGGACGACCGCTTCTCGAAAAAAGAGTTCATCGCGAAGAGTCCCTCCTCCATGAAGTCAGCCAATCGCTGGCCCCTTCGGTTCCACTGAGAGTTTTGATTTGGACAACGGAACCTCGTCATACTTGACCTCCACTTCATCATCAGGGCGTTTCGAGGTCGGGGCGTAAACCTATATGACCTTCAGCGAATACCAATCGGTAATTCTGAGTATAAGGTACGCCACCCTGCTCGAAACACTTTCGATCTTTACAATGTTATTGACGAGGGACTTGTGGACCTGAAACCCGATACCGTATTGAGACAGCTGGTCGCCCTCCCGGTAGAGAGGACAAGTTGCCGGAATTAAGGGTGATCGTATCCTCCCCCTCTCTTCGGACTTCTGATAACCCTATAATATCCCAATGCAACTTGTTTACCGCTTCTTTCAGCTCGAATAACTTCTCGTCGGTCCTCAATGTTCGTGCGTTATAAGTTACCAGGTGCAGGGGTCGTTGGTGCTTAGGTTGGTAGCCTGATCTCATCCGGTGATTCTTAGCACCCCTCCGCCATTACCGTGGCCGCTACCGTGGCCAGGAATAGCAGAGATGCCGGGAACTTGGAGCCGTTTTCTATTTGTGTCTATCATTTTGGTGGTGGGGAGAGGGTTTGCCATAATCACCACGCTTGGCAGGCGGGTTGGTGATCGCAGAAAATATTAAAAGTACTCAGGAGGACGCTGCTGCCCATCCCCTGGTAAAATGTGTTGCTGTTGTTGCGCCAGAGCCGGCATAGTCCTACAAAAATATTGCGATTGACAGTAAATTTGCTTCTTGATGCATGATGATCTTGAAATATCCAATGACGCAATATTCTGTAAAACTGCTTGATTTAAATATATTCATTGTCTTCGGTCACTTTTACTTCAAAATTGCAATTTAGCATTCAATGCATTCAATATGAATAATGTATTCCAGTATCCGCACTGTCCCAGTGCCGTTCCATTGGAGGCTCTGCCGTTTTGTGACAACAATGTTAATGTTCCTACAAAACATATCATATCGATAGAAGATATCACTATCAATAAGGAACTAGGCATGGGCCAGTTCGGGGTTGTGCAGCTGGGCACATGGACTACAGGAAATCAAAGAGTAAGTTCAATGCATACATAAAGTGATGAAAGATTTTGGCGCCTCTCTCTCTGTTCGATACAATATCAAAGTCAAATATATTTATTCAATAAGAATTTTTAAGATCCCTTTGAAACGTCAAATCTACCGCCTGTTCGGAATCGCAACCAGCAAGGAGAAAGGCAAGAACCGTGGGCTAGTTTTTTTTTTCATGATCTGTTACAATAGCTTGAAATTATCGGATTCTAATTACAATTTATTCACTGGAGCAAATTCATTTTTTTAATGCCAGGCCTTCTTATCTTCTAGGTAATCTGAAATTTTATAATAAGCTTACCTGGATAGCTTTTGTTTTACAAATTTTTTGAATTTATTATTTGACAAGCTTAACACATCACTTCGCAATTTATTATAAAAGCGTACAGTTTGCCCTATGAACGATTTATTAACCTTATGGAGCCTAGTTGTGGGAACAGCGAGTTTATTCTTATTTCTAGTATTATAATTATGTTTATTACAGTTTTTGTCAAATAAGCTTATGTTTTTACGTGCGTTCATAATATTTTCATAAATATATTGGCAGGGCATAGTCAATATATTTATTTCCTTAAACTTGTATATAATATATTGCCCACCATAAAAGTGTAGATATGTACAAAGAATGTAAAATGAAACTTTTGAGCAAATAATCGTTCAGCGTAATTTGAGATCAGTTCAAAGTGACTGACTACTCACGATGCAATTTCATATTCAATCCATGCATTGATTCAACAGCAATAAATAGAATGCGCGTTTCCATTCGAGTCGATACTTAGCATATTTAAAGTAGGCATCAATTTGCCTTCTCACCGCGCTATCTGTCAAATAACTCAGGGCTACAATGGAGCGAGCTTACCCGGAGGGTACGGGCTCTCACCAACGGAACACAGCGAGCTGCAGGCGGTGGACTTCGGCCGAATGGTGGTCGCTAGCCAGGCGGGCCTTTGCTGGTCCTTCCACCAAAGCTAGGACCGTTCAGCCGTAACCGATAGCAAAAGCCAGCGATTCAGTTGCCCGGGGTAGAACACTAGGTAGAACATTCCCCAAAATATGAAGCCTCGTTTGTCATTAAGATTTTAAATGCGTTTAATGGTATGTGAATGGTCTGTGGCCCTGGCAAAAAAATGGCCTGTTCCTGTTATATAGTATAGGAGGCGATACTAGGAGATGTGCAGGTGATGTAGCATCCACCTGAGCTTGTATCAACCTGTCTTCGTCGTGATCGTACCAAATGCTCCCATTGTGCACTATGGGGGCTCTGGGTACTGCCAGAAGTTGGTGAGGGCGCGCACGTAATTGTTAGGTACATAAACTCATCCACAGCCGACGCGGGTTAGATTTATTGAGCTGCTGATGATCAGAATCCAAAAATTAATGTGAATTTAAAAAAAACTAAGGCATAATATAGCAAAAAAAACAAATAAATCAAATTTTTGAAGCACTTGTTTCTCTCTCAGTTTGAAATTACTCTAAACCGATATGGAGTGGTGCTACCAAAACAATACTGCTAGACCTGAAAAGAGCACAGCGGTCGCCACTAAAAGTTATGCAGTTTTAGCCATTTCTAAATAGAAACAAAATAAGAGAAGAAAATATACGTTTTACCCCTTTTTACCCATTCAGAGGGGTGGAGGGGAGATACCAAGTTAACATAATCCTAATCATTAATATCAGTAATAATTATGCAAATCCATCCAGTGTCAATAATAATTGTTCATAAAGTTTTTAATTTGATAATATTTTGAGACTTACGATGTCTTTTTTTTAAACAGCTTTTTGTAGGAAGTGTTTTTTTACCGACACGGTACAAATAATTTGTGAACAGTGCGGATGACTGTACCTATTGTTTTGACGAGCTCACTTGCGTGCGACCGCTATTGTATAAGCTCAACATAAGACATTTAACAATATTGTACTGATTTTTAACCTCGTCTTGCTTTGCCATCCAAATACTAGACATGTACTAAGATATGTCTATCAAATGTAATGCTAAACTAAAGCTTATATATAATACTAGCTATACTCGCGACTTCGTCCGCGTATTGTTTTATTGAGATAGGTGCATATATTATAAATATATATATTTGTTGGATATCTGGATAAATTTGACCGATTAGCTCCTACATGGTGTGCAGACATGCACACAGAGGATTGTGACCCACATTCCCAGACAAAAAAATGCAGGCTTTTTGAAGTCTTATTGCCGGCCCGACTCACACTTGGCCAGATTTTATTATTCATTTATTTATTTACCACAAAGTAAGCACTATACTCACACCAACTTTGTTATTATACAGGTCGAAAATAACAATTTATAAAAACAGGCTAAAGGTGTTATGTAACATACAGCAGAAAGCTGCCGCTTCCTCTGGTGAGATCCCTTAAATCGGCTTTTACGACATCCACGGACTGAGTTGGAGAGGGTCGATTCTTAAGCCGCGACTGCTACGGTCGGGTAAATTAAAAAAAAAAACATTTGTCGTTAAATGCCTCGTTATACCGATTTCAAAATATATAAGCACGACTAATATACCATGCATTATTCAGGAGTTCCGCTGGCATCATCGTAAGACCTGGTTTACATGCTTCGTAGAAGAGTATCACACATACAGTCATTAAAAATGCGCTACGCTCTTAATATGTTTTACTGTTATTAAGTGAAAAAACCCCTTTATATTGATTCCACTCCATCATCAGACCTTGGTAGTTTTGACATTCATCCATTGCATAAAGAGCACTCAAAATACACCAATTTATTTTAGAAACTACGTGTACATCGCGTTTTTTTTCTGTTAAATAACAATCTTTTTTTTTCTAATAAAAGGACCCCTGCCCTTCAATTATCAAAAAACAACAAACCGTGAATCACGTTCTTATTTATTTCATATGAGGAATCTATAATGATAATTTTGACCTATTACCATGCACGGTTTCAGAGTTAATACAAAAATACAAAGGGACTTTTAATGAAAGCTTTCAACCCCTTTTTGAACCCCTTAGGGTACGAATTTTTTAAATGCCCTTCTTCGCAATAATTTTCTCATCAAGACAAACATACCCTCCAAATTTCATGTCTCAACGATTAGCCGTTCAAGCTGTGCGTCGATATCAGTGAGTCGGTTAGCATTTTATATTAGTATAAGATAATATAAATTGCTCATTATTTTTCTCATATACAGCTAATAAAATGTCCTTTATGTTCCGTAATTCGTAAATAACAAGTATGTCACATGTTATAAAAAGCGTATATTTATAAGCTTTGTTAATGTGCTATTTTTAAGTTTTAAAATAGGATAAATAGGAAATTACACTGAAGATTGTATCACCTTACATATTATAACTAATAATGATCTTTTGAAATTAAAAAAAAATGTACTAAGGTACTAATAACGTGGTGTAGTTTCTAGTGTCGTTTATATTAACTTCTACTTTACCATGTGATACTAGGTACTTTTATAATTCTGTTGGTGAAAGAATCTCAAATCGGTCCAGTAGTTTTTGAGTCTATTCAATACAAACAAAATACAAAATCTTATCTCTATGTACGTTGTACTATGTACGTAATGTATTATGTACGTACTCTATTACTCTATTTTAGATAAACTGTTTTATTTGAAGTAATATTGGTTTCAGCTGCAGGTGGCCATCAAATGCCTGGGCCACGAGCGGATGACTCCAAACTCCACAGAGTTCCTTAAGGAGGCAGCGGTGATGCACAGCATTGAGCACCCGAACATCGTACGACTCTATGGCGTAGTACTTCACATGGACGCCCTAATGCTGGTGAGCTAATGTTTACTGCTTTTATTGTGCTTTGACTGCCCTTGATAAACACGAAATCATTGTACTGACAGAGATTTTTTTTTATTGATAATAGTCAAGCGTTTGTGTTTTTTTTTGCGCCTGGCTACCATCATCTTACCTAATTTAACCACTTAACTTAAATTTTCCATAACAACAGCTATAAAATTGTTGTGATCCGGATTATGATATATATATTTAGAGGTAAGATGAAAGTCAAGCGCTTCACATACGGATAACAAAAAAAAAGTACTTATATGACAATCAAATATAAAATAAATCTGAAACACATATGACAAATATGAAATAAATACATTACAATACCATTTAATTTTCTTTAATGAGTACTAAAAGTAAATAAATAACAGTAAATAATGCACAGTGGGTGGTCTTTACGCTAAATGCGATCCCTTTCAGTTAAAATTAAATACATAGAAAACAAAACCGCTTCACGGCCAGTTTTACAAAAAATGTTTAGATAGCTCAAATCAACCAGTTGCGTCAAGCACAGAGCTATTTTTGCTATATCAAGTAGTAATGACTGGACAGCATGAAAGGGATATTTTACAGAGGTAAGTGAAAGGTAAGTGTCGGGTATGTACAGCAAGAGACGAGACCATACAACACGTAATACCCGGATGCGAAAAACTAACTGGCACTTACTACACTAGAAGACACAACAACGTTCAATATGTCCATTGGACGTTAGCTAAAACACATAAGTTTGAAGTTTTATTGGTGGAAGGAAAACACCCACAAGTGAAGGAGAATGTTGAGGTCAAATGTGGGAAATTCAAGTTCAAACAAATCGACCAGACATTATATACATAAACAAACTATAAAACAAAACTAGTAAGTATCGACTTTGGAGAATATCAGCTGAGGTCATACCTATTGTAGCCGGAGCTACTGTTGTAATAGGTAAAAGCTTATATAGGTATTACAACAAGACTCATACATCAACATTCACACTATAAATCAGGCAGCCATCCACACTGTGTCGATAGCAGGTAAGTAAAATTCTTGGGGATATCGTATTTGTCAAAGGAAATTAAATTAATGAAGATCGGGGGGAACCAAGAAGAGACAAGTTATCAATATATTTTTTTCATCTTAAAAAACATACATATACAACGTAGCTTAATTTACATATTATATACTAACATCTACATTATAAATGTTATACATTAACGTAATTAGCAAACGATAAATGTGTGATTTCATTACACATATGTAAGGTAAGTATTAGGTACTAAAACACTCTTTTTCTTATAATAGAAACGTTGCCACATACGAGTACATACATACAGAGTCGGATTTCCCAACATAACTCGGAGATCAATGAATTCGTTCTTTTAATAAAAGTTTTGAATTAAATTGAAAAAAAAAATTGTGAATGTATCATTTTTGTACCTACCTATCCTAATCGACTGAACAGTTTGACCACGATCATAATGAATGTGACAGAAAAAGGAACTAAAGTGCCACGGAAGTAAGAAACGTAATTTTTGCAGTTTGACGAAGGCGGAGACGCCCTCACTCATCAATAATTGTGGTCAGACTATTTGACATGTGGTAAAATAGTATTCGTTTTTGAAACTCGTGTATAAAAGGGGTCTTCAAAACATGAGGTTTTTAGATGTGTGGACTTCAAACTAGTGATTCAAAATTTTAAAACATACTCTACACCACATTTATTCAATAAAAAAAACAATGTAAAGTATGTTACTATGCAACACTATTTTAGAATTTACGTTAGAAATGTAGAAAAAAAAATCCATTGATTTTTTGTTATGATAACGCCATCTTTTGACAGGTGACGGAACTGGCGCCTCTGCGCTCGCTTCTGGAATGTCTCCGCGAGGTGTCGCTGCGCGCCAACTTCCCGGTACCAAATCTGTGCGCGTTTGCCGAGCAAATCTGCGATGGCTTGACTTATTTAGAAAACAAAAGACTGATTCATAGGTAATAATAATAATCGTAATAAACATTATTTCAGAATAAATCTTGCAAAAGTACAATTTATAAGAGTCAAAAAATGTTACCTGTATTGTGCAATAAACGTAGCGGCTCTGGAAACCATGTATGGCATTTCTATATTATTCCGCCCATCCATGCTACATCGCTGTTTAACATCAGGTTCAAAATTATTTTGTCGATGTCTTTCAATCATAAAAAAAAACTCTCGCGATAAGACAGTCAACTCTGTGCGGTACGGTGACAGCAAGACATTGATGCTACCACGTAAGTGGCGCATCAAAAATATATCACAAATAACTCAAACTAGTTTAATAAACAAACTTTATTGAAGCAGCATTTTAAGACACGATCTAAGAATGTATAGTAATCTATATATATTTAGAATCGGGATCTTATCTTTCATTCGTAACCCATGTTGTAGTAATAAAACATTTTTTAATTGATAATTTAATATTTTTTCAAAATGAAAATAATAGGATATCCATTATTGGCAGTAGGTTAATTATAAAAGTCTAATGTATTATTTTATGAGAGCTGTGGATTTTGTTTTAAATAAAATAAAATAATTTGAGATATGTTGTAAATATTTAAACTGAAGCTATGCAGGAGGGGTTTAATATAATAAACCTTTAATATTGTTAAGTTCATCTCTTGCCAATAACAGAGCCTTACTGCGTTGGTCATATCCACAGAGTACATGACCTATGCGGCACTGCATTGTGCCCTCAACTTGAGACATAAAAGTGTTAAGACAGCCCGTAATTTCACCGGCAACCTTTTTGATAGACAATGTTCCATATAAGTAAATAAATAAATATTACAGGAAATACATTTCACACATTGCCATTTAGACCTAAACTAAGCAATATGGGAACTAGATAACGAATATAAGACTTACATACCTACTGTTTTTTTAGATATATTGTTATCATACAATACTAAACTCAAACACAGAACTAGTCAACACACAAATGTTTATCCAGGGTGGGAATCGAACCCACAACCAAAGTTCAGAAAGCAGAGCTACTACCAACTGAGCTGTGAGGCTTCCTGAGAAAGTACATTTATTTTCTTCATTTTCGGATCAATTGTGGGTTCGACTCTATTATTAATTATAAGATGGGTACATTATACAACGATAGAACAATCGTTATTTATTATATTAGGGCGGTATATTGTATGTACTTATGTATTTATATTATTCATTAGTCACTTGAAAACAGCAAGTAAAGATCTACATCTTTACTTACCTAGTAGCCTTAAGTTTTTTTAATAATAAATCATTAAGTATTCTTTCTGTAATCTAGTTCCTGTTTTCTATGCTTTAGAATTAGAAATAGACGCTTGATGGCGTTGTGTGAAATCCTGTACAATTCATGCATAAATTTGCAATGCTTTTTTTTTTATTTGTTGTATTTGTTCTAACCGTTGACTTTCTTTTTCCAGGGACTTAGCAGCTAGAAATATTTTAGTGTTTAGCAAGGACAGAGTAAAAATCTCTGACTTTGGCCTTTCACGAGCGCTGGGCGTCGGAAAGGACTACTATCAAACGAATTACAATGTGAATCTCAAACTGCCTGTTGCTTGGTAAGATTTTTACTTGCATGCCTCGGATGGGGTCTAAGTGTTTTTTTAATCTGCTACAATAAAACTTGTATCACTGGCCAGCTTAACCGATGTATCTAGGAGTATGACATTTTATACAGAAGTGTTTCGTATCGCGTAGACCTCCAAATTATTCATAAACGCCCTTTGGTTGGTTGGTGGTAGGACTTTGTTTAAGTCCGCCTGGCTAGCTACCACCATGTTACCTTATTCTATTGCCATAACAACAAATTCATCATGTTTTTGTATTTCAAGTCAATTATTTACACTTGGTTACAACATGCGAGTCGGGTTTACAATTTCCGTCGCCGGTTGTGATTTTTTGTGTCACTATAACATTTTTTAAGTCTTAAATTGTTGTGTTCCGGCATTTAGAGGTAAGATAGCCAGTTCCTCAGACTGTAGAGGATTCCTGGTGAAGTGCGTTTCCACCTTTCACCATATCATAACTTGAAAACCAGATAAGATGTAGGCAAAGCGCTAACCGGTCGACAATAAAAAAAAAATGAAAACATGTTCTCTGTGGATCCTCAGGGGTACGTGAACGGTTTTTTGGAAAATATAGCATCAATATGTACCGTGGATTCAAAAGAGTGAAATTCGCCATTACGCACACGCTACATGTAACGAATAAATTTCATAACTGAATCTGTGCAATCAAAGTTAGGGAACTAAACAATTCAATCGTCAATTTAATTCAACAAATATTGTTGTAATTAACATAAAACATCAGAACATTTATTTAGTAAAAATAAGTATTTACAGTATAACCATATTAATTTGTGATATTTTACATAATTTAAAACAGTAGGCACAACTTGGCTCACGTTGACAAGTAGGTAATGGGTTCGTAGGTACACTAATTATAACATGGCTGAGCTCCAACCCCCAACGAAGTTTCCCTGTGTTTGGGATGTTAGCACTCAAAAACATGTCTGATGTTTGCTAGTAATCTGCTGCATCAAAAGCTTAAGGCCCTCTTTTCTATCATACTGAGATTGGTAGGATGCACGAATATTATATTTTGTTATATAACTAAGTATGTAATAGTAGTTTATGCAACTGTCATATAAGAAGGGGTATTAAAACACGAGAGTCTGTTTATGCGATAATAGGTTGACTCAAGAAACAAGACAGAAGAGATGGTGAAGCAGGCTGGTAGTGGGCTGGCCATATTTGCCAAAGGTCCAACAAACGGTGAGGTCGAGTCTTTGTTCGTTCCTGGAAACGACATATAAGCCAGCGTTGTGTTGGACGCCCTACGTCAAGATAAAAAATACAAGATAGTTATTGGTGAAAAAAATAGATTTTACAAGTCGTAAAAACAGAAAATAAAAATTCAATTTCTAATATTATGTAATGAATCACAAATAATGACTCACTATAAATAATAATAATAAATAAATATACGCAAATATGCGCCATTTAGCCCCAAACTAAGCATTGCTTGTAATATGGGATCTAGAATACGTATAGAATACTTAAATACTTTTAGTAAATATAAACGTACTATATGGTACAACACCCAAACACAGAACAAACATCTACATTCATCACACAAATGTTTGTCCTGGGTGGGAATCGAACCCACAGCCTACAGCGCAGAAGGGTACTACCAAATGAGCTATGAGGCTTGTCGATGTTTTTTTTAATATTATGTTATCTCATTGTATTGCTTCAGGTGTGCCCCGGAATGTATCCTGTACCTACGTTTCACGTCAGCGAGCGACGTGTGGGCGTTCGGCGTGTGCTTGTGGGAGATGTTCACGTACGGCTTCCAGCCGTGGGCCGCGTTTTCCGGCCACCAGATCCTGGAGGCGATCGACGTACCCAACTTTCAGGTGACATATGTCGTTCTCAACTCGCGACACGTGGATGTTCGGCGTGAGTTTGTCAGTATCGAAACCAACATTTAGAGCCAATAAATGCTTAACTATAAATTTAATAAAAATTATACATACAGTAACAGCAAGATGAAAATAAATAACTTAGTTGTACTTACTTTATACCTATCTCATCAAGTTTATTATTACTCTTAATGCTTCAAAAACAAATTACATGTGCTTTTCAATTTATAATATAACCCAACCAAACATTAATTATCAAATAAAAATACATTCTTCTCAACACATTTTAGGTAACCATCTTAAATGCAACTGTCCCACCATCCAAAAGGTATACTCAACCAAGTACCTGGGTGTAAACATAGATCAAAATATGACCACGTCATATTTTGATCTATGTTTACCCCCAAATTCAAGCCATCTCAACAAGAATTAGAAAGTTAATTTGGATATTTAAAATACTATGACATGTGGCTCCCAAAGCCTTGTTAAAAAATATATATACCGCATTAGCTGAATCTGTTCTTAGATATTGTATCCCTGTATGGGGTGGGGCTGCAAAGAGTAGATTCATAGAAATAGAAAGGGCACAACGTTTACTTATTAAAGTTATGTACTTTAGACCATACAGATTTTCTACGGAAATCCTCTACGCCACGAGCAATTTACTTATAGTAAGAAAGATTTATATTCTACAAATAATACTAAGACAGCACGGAAACCTTGTGTATGACCCAGAGATTACTAAAAACAGAAGGAAATACAAAGCCATTAATGTCCATGCAGTAAAAACCACATATGCCAGTAACCAATACACTAAAAAATCAGCTCACTTATATAATACAATAAATAGAACCTTAGATATATACACCAAAAAATACTACGACTGCAAAACGGTTCTAATAGATTGGTTATTATCAAAGAATTATGAGGAGACAGAGAGCCTCCTGAACTTTATAACTTAACCCATAATGTACTCTTAAATGTACATAAATCCTCACCCACACACGCACACACCATCACACATAATTGGGTACTCCTGTTGCCCGGACTCTTAAGAGACCGGTGTTATCGGGAGTCCTAACAACATTACTCGCACAAACGCACACACACACATACACACATACACACACACACACACACACACACACACACACACACACGCGCACACACGCACACACACACACACACACACGCACACACACACACACACACTCGCACTCGTACCTACCCACCCTCGCATAGTAAAAATATTTAATTTAATACTCAACTTAACTGTAACAACTGTATTTTTGGTAACCACTAACACTGTTATGCAAGAGCAAGGCTCTCTAGCACAAGTATACTTAATACTTAAAAGAGGGCCTTAAAACCCGTTACTGTAAAAAGTGGTTTGGTTATGTAAATAAAAACATTTATTTTATTATTATTTATTATGTACGGTAACTTGTTAAGAAATAAATACATTTAACAAAAAAAAAACTATTAGACCACGGATTCCGAGGTTTATCACGCATATGTATAGTATACTATAGACGTGGACTAAACATGTATGTCAAAGATGTCTTCCGAGGTCTATAGCGCATAATTATGTTAATATAGTATACTATAGACGTGGACTAAACATGTACACAGTCAGGTCATAAATTATGTCACAAGTTTAATATAAAATAATTGAAACAAGTTTATTCATTATGTAACCATTTATATACCAAAATGAACTTAACGAAACATAGATTCTTATGACAATAAAGTTTATACAAAATGACATCCGTGATTTTGAATACAGGCCTTCAATCTGCGCGGCCAGTCGTCTATCGCAGCACGAACGAGGTCCATGTCAATATCGGCGGCTGCCTTAATCAAGGATGTCTTGAGTGACTCCAAATTGGGATGAGGCTTTGAGCACGCCTTTTCCTCGAAGTGTTGCCATATCTTGTAATCTAACGGACTCAAATCTGGACTGGAGGAGGGCCAGTCTTCGTGCCGGATGAAGTCGATTTCACGCGCCGCCAGCCATTCTTGTGTGCTCTTCGCTCTATGAGCTGGCGCCGAATCTTGTTGGAAGACCCAGTGCCTGTTATTGAACATGGTATGAGAAACAGGTTCCACGAGGTTCGCCAGGACTGTATTTTGATACACAACTGCATTCGTTTTTACACCTTTCTCTCAAAAATGTACCTCTGTTAAGCCCCAATAAGAAACTCCCAACCATACCATGAGCGAGGATGGAAAATGACCTCGTTGGACACGCGGAATACGGTTGCTCGCTTCTTCACTACTGTGTGCGCACACCTTATCATTTTGTTGTAGCTCTCTTCTACGGTACAATTTTTTTCATCCGAAAAAAGAATTTCCCGATATTTTTTTCCCGCGTACCGCTTCAACAAAGCGCGGCATCTCTTCAGTCCCAGGTCCATTAGACGAGCATTTAAACGATGTCTTGTTTTTCTTCGATATGCCCGAAGCCCTAAGTCTTCATTTAACACCCTTTTCACCGGGGTTCTGCTTAACCCCATCTGAAGGGCCAACAGTTTCTGCTGACGTTTGGGATTTCTTTGAATTCGCGCCTTCACAGCTTTTATCACTGCTGGAGTCCTAACAGACCGAGGGCGACCACTTCTTGACCTGTCATCGACACTAGAGTCTTCATTGTATCGTTTGATGGTACGATAAACGAATCTTTTGGTTATATTCAAATTTTTCAGTATGTCAAAAATTTGAATTGGCGCGTAACCGCAACGATGCAACGCAATAACTGCAACACGGTCTTCTTTAAGCGTCCACTCCATATTTAAAAATGAGTAAAATTCTAAATAGTATACATTTTTATTTTCAAGAACAATTCGAAATTCGAATTCAATAAACTTTTTTGTGGCCAGCATTCTAAAAGAAAAGTTTTTACAGTGTGACAATACTTATGACCTGACTGTGTATGTCAAAGATGTCTTCCGAGGTCAATGGCGCATAATTATGTTAATATAGTATACTATAGACGTGGACTAAACATGTATGTCAAAAGTTGTCTCTGAAAGCCTTCACCACATCACATTCAAAGGTTGTGAGCTCCGACTCATATCCTGAGCTCCTTGAGAGACGAGTCTTAGAATCCCTATGGTTGACACCAAAACAGTTCTCTAGGCGACACCCCACGTCTATCCTTCGGTGTGTTTTTAATTTTTCAGCAGAGAGTGCGACACGAAGTTGCTTTCTACAACTAGGGCTAAGGCATTGGTTCTCACTTCACTAACATCTAAATCATACGAGGAGACAGAAAGCCCTCACATAAAAAAATACAATCATTCTTCTTCCACTTCGTCCCCGCAATTCTAGCAATTTTGTGTGCCGATGATCATATTTCTCTATAACTAACACTCCCAGGACTTTTACTCATAGGTTAGGTAGTTACTCAAATACAAACTAACAAACTCACATACCAACTTCCTCACAAACATAGTTTTCAGACCACGACTCTTCTACTTATTTTCTCTTTTCTACTTATCTAAAATGTATTGTGCATTAATAATATTATTTTTTTAACATACATGATTCCGGATACTCTCGGACTTGTAAAAAACTATTATTGATAATCGTCACTGGTACCCACGACACGGGCCTAGAGCCTAGTGTGTTTAAAATGTATTTTTTCTTGGTAAATAATAGTAGTTTATGCAACTGTCATATAAGAAGGGGTATAAAACACGAGAGGCGAAGCCGAATGCGATAATAGGTTGACTCGAGTGTTTTAATACCTAAGTTATATGCAGTTTCATAAAAAATGAAATTAAACAAAGTAGGTAGGTTACAAGGAAGTAATTTTCAATCTATAAATTCTTGGTACATTTTTTCGTAATTTTTTTTGATTTTTCTGGCAGGAGACTTTCAGTTAACGCCAATGCCGCGTCTAGAATATCTGGCGGAGTGAAAATCTCGGCATCACTACTCTCTTCTCCAATCATATTTTAATCACTTACAGGACATTAGTAAACTTTTTTGGAATCCCGAATACAAAAACACGATCGGCAAAAAAATTTATGGGAAGCGCGGGAAATTAAGTTCAAGCTACGCATGCGTGCGCCATTTTTTTCACAGTTCGAACTGCGCATGTGTGCGCTTTTTTTTTCATATTCAGCCTAAAACCATAGACTACTTTAATGAAATAATAAAAAAAAAGATAGCGGTACTATAATGAGTTTTATTCTTAATTTTATGTATATGCGTTTATAAAGTAGGTCTGTATAGAACCGTCTTTGAATTCGTAATTCGAATTTTTCGATTTGAGTGTAAATATAAATTTATGTCATAGATATTGTTTTTACGCTTGCAACGAAATCGCTGGCTTTTTGGATGATCATGTAACTGCTGGTGGGATGTGTTAAGCTCCACTTGGCTTATACAGAAATACAGACTATGGCTAGCGACAACTCTGCTTCAGAAGTCCGGTGTCAAACGGTTTGCAGTGTGCCGTCGGTTCACGGGAGAGCCAGTGCCTTCTGGGAAAGCAAGCGAGCAACGTTGACCTGGGCTTTGCTCTGGTCCTTGCTCTGGCTTATAGTTAGATAAAAGATACGTGAGAGCCTATATTTGGCTTTCTATTTGAAATAAGTTTACTATAGTGTAAATACCCGTTGGTTTTCCCAATAACAATAATTAATTAACAAGAAAATAATAGGCATATAGTAGATTTATGCTGTTGTGTGACCTTCGAATGCGTTAATTTCAGAGACTGGAGCGGCCCGAGTGCTGCCCGGAAGGGTATTACAAAACAATGCTCGAGTGCTGGTCTCACGAACAGAACTCGCGGCCCAAGTTCAAGGAATTGGGGCCCAAGTTGCGGGAAATAAGACCGGAAGAAGTGAGTTATCTGATCAACTTCCATCTCTCTTCTTCAACCTACAGCCAGTGTTGAAAAGGTCTCTTCAATGCACGCCACCCATTTTGATCTTGTTTCCTTTTTGTATTTGGCCAGTGGTGAACCATCTAAACTAGATTTTATTTTATTGTACGACGAGGAAGCGCTCGACCTTCATCTCACCCGAAATCCTCAACAAACTGAGCAACTGGCTATCTTACCTCTGAATGCCGGAACGTAACAATTTTTTTTAAGAATTGTTATTATGGCGACAGAATTAGGTAAGATGGTGGTAGCTAGCCAGGCGGACTCAAACAAAATCCTACCACCAACCAAACCAAGCATAATATATTGTACTCCCCATGGGGATCGAACCCGGGACCTATGGATCTGAAATCGGTGGGTTGAACCACTAGACCACAGAGGTGGTTTAAAAGGCGGTCTGTTTGTTAACGGCCAATACTACCTCAGATTAGCAACTCAACGCAACTTCACTCTAAGTTTCGAAATAATATAGAACAAAGGTGACATTGCTGTGCGCTCAACCACGGCGCTTATGACTATCAGATGAAAGAAATACGCGCGAATTTCTACGTTTTCACGTTAATCTAAGACACAACCCGTCTGCTGTGTACTGTGTTTATTTACTGTACAAAGTGTCAAGGTCTAATTGGGCGAATTTATTGAACAGCGAAAATTTTTGGTACAAGTAAATGCTACAGTTTTGTGGAAGATATGATCGCTGAAGCTAAGCCATTTCACGTATCATACTCTTAATTAACCTTTTCATATCCTTCTTTCCAACTATGGAAAGAGAAACATGATATATGAAGGTGCGCAGATTTGTAATAACTTACATGATAACATCAAAAACTGCATAATTGATATGCACGTAGTTTTGAAAAGATTAAAACAATATATTTATGAGAAAATTTGCTAGCCACACGGAACTAATCATAGCAGTAAAAAAAAAACTTAAACTACTATACCTATGTACCTATTACAATTATCATAGGATAATATATATATATATATTTGTATATTAAATAGTTTAGTTAGTAATTTAAGAATATTGTATACATTCTCATTCTCATTTAAGTGAACTTTGTTCTTTTGAGTAATGAAATTCTTTAAACGGAAATGGAACTGAAACTGGTATCATGGCCGAACTTAATGTAATTTTCATTTAATGTAATGACGAAAACGCGGGTGAAACTGCGGGCTAAAGCTAATATAAATAAAATAAATATTACAGGTGCAAGCGATCGTGGACTACCCAAAACCGGAAGACGGTAGAAGGATTAACTGGCTGGAGTATAAATCCGGACAGATTATAACAGTTCTGGGGAAGGAGTAAGTGTAATTTTTATTTATCATCTGCGTCTGTGTTTTTGTTGTCTTTGTGTGTTACGACTCGACTTTTTGACCTAAAATAATTCGGAGAGAAGGGGGAACGTTTTCAGTACTAACATTCCGCATTGGGGTGTATCGTGCATTGCCCCCGGTTCCAGTGTTAAGATTCGGCTGCGAAATTACTACGATCATACAATTTTTTACATTAATAAGTAAAAAATAGCTGTTAAACATATACATGTTTTTTTTTCTACCTCTAAATGACAGAACACATTTTTTTTTAAAGAATTGTTGTTATGGCGACAGAATTAGGTAAGATGGTGGTAGCTAGCTAGGCGGACTTAAACAAAATCCTACCACCGACCAAACCAAGCACAATATTTTTTCCCTGGGGATCGAACCCGGGACCTCTGGATCTGAAATCGGTGGGTTAAACCACTAGACCACAGAGGCGGTTAGTGAAAGAAAGCTTAGGACGGCGACTGCCGGCTGTACGAGTTTTAAAGCCACTGCGCATGCGTGGAAGGGATTTGTGACGGTCCAATAATCATCTCGTCTCAATGGAATTTAAATTCGCATTTCGTCCAACACGCACTTCGTCCAACAGGTATTTCGACCAGCACAAATTACGTAAACACGTATTTTTATTTGTATAGATGAAAAAGCAAATAAACGATATTGTTCTCGTCGGTGATCCTTTGAACCTCACTTTGATCATGTTTTCATCATAACAGCTCGTAAACATCCACTGTTGGACATGGGTATTTGCCATAATCACCACACTTGGCAGGCGGCTTGGGGATCGCTGTATTGGTGTTGCGTACTCAGGCGGATGCTGCTGCCCATGTCTGCTGTATTTAATTCCCTTAGTCGCCTTTTACGACATCGAGAAAAAGGAGAGGAAATGGAGGTGTCCTATTCGACCACCTCGGCGTACGAGCATGTATTAGATACATTAAGATATATAACGTGTAAGTTGTTTATTTAATAGAAGGATTGAACCGTTTGTACATAATTTCAATTGAAATTATTTGCTAGTTTCATAGTTTGTCAGCGTGATGTTTTAGCGGTCGGGTTCAGTTTTAAAACTTACTTTTTATTGACTGAGGATAAGTGGCGTATTGACAAGATGAAAATAGCACCGTGCACGAAATTATTAGCGTACTTACCCTTAAATTATTCTACGCCCCTACACCCTTTTTTGTTCACATGCAGCCGAGGAAGACAAGACGTACTAAGCCTGTTCTGTCTCAATTCCAGCACCGGTACTAAAACTTCGATGTGGTATGGAGTCCTGCCTGGTGGAGCGTGTGGAATGTTCGACCCCTCATTGACAAAGCCTTACACCAAGCCAGACGTATGATTCATGAAGCAGATTTATTTCTGTGGACATTTCATATAGCCGAACGACATTTCATGCCCATAATACCGCAGTGTACTCGAAATATGATACATAGGGTGTCGCATCGGGAACGAATGTTTAATTTTTTTGTTTCTTCGGAAGTTATAGGAAGGGTTTAAGAGTAGTAGAGCCCCTTGTGAAAGGGGATTAATTCATCCGCAGCATTGCTATGTTCCGGTTTGAAGGGCATGGTTGCCGGTGATATTCACAAACAAAAGTTGTTTAGCCTCACGCGAGGCTAAACAACTTCTTGCCTAATGCTGGCAAGCGCAATGCTGTGATGTGGATGTGACCTACGCAGTAAGGCATTGTTATAGGCAAGAGATGCACTTAACATCAGGTGGGCTACTTGCTTCCGTCTCTTAGATGTATGACTAGTAGTTCACCCTGAACTGAGATCTCGTGAAAGTGTATTTCACAAAGCGATTTTTTTTATTCAAACGTGCGTAAACATTTTTGTTTTGATTCGATTTTTAAATTGTGCTAGAGTTGAGCGCGTAATAATGTTTGCAGAAATTTTTGTAACTGACTTTTGGTTACGGTGTTTTGATTTGCTTTGTGTTCATTTGTTTTATCGTTGTGTTTAATGAACTGACTAATTAACTTCTAGCTACATTAATTCATCGGTAACAGTCATTGCTCGAACTTTATTTTGTGGAAGCTAAAAGCTAAAAGACTAATCCTCATGTAATTTATCTCATCACTTTACAAAGTCGAAAGAAATCTAAAAAAAATCATGAAATTGTAAAACTCTCCAGTCTTGAAGATGGCTCATGATTGAACGGCATTGCAAATTACCAATTTCTTACACTTTAAGTAAGCTCTTTACTTAAAACTTTCTTATTTATTACTGTTTTTTTTCTATTCAGTGGGCACTAGCTCTTCCGTTCACCAACGGTATCCAGCGAGCTGATTATCCGTAGTTTACTTTGGCGTATGATATAAATAACCTTGCTAGACCGTTCATAAAGCAAATTTCGAACTTAACCTCCACAAAATAATTTTCGAACGTCATTCGCTCCATAAGGTGATCAGTCATGCGTCGATCTCTCCGCACCCGAGCCGCCAATCAGCTCGCAGTATCCGTTCATCGCTTCTCCGCAGTGACGTGACACGTCACACATACACAGGCAAACGGACCATACAGCGCAACATGATATCCGCCCCGCAAGGAGACGTCAAACACACGGGCCATGTCGGACTAGACGGCGCGTATTTCGGAGACATATCCTTCCTCGATCCCGCTGGATGTGTGAGTATAATGACGTCCCACGCCACATGTACACAGGCAATCGGATTGTACAACGCAACATGATGTCCATCCCGCAAGGAGACGTCAAACACACGGGCCATGTCGGACTAGACGGCGCGTATTTCGGAGACATATCCTTCCTCGATCCCGCTGGATGTGTGAGTATAATGACGTCCCACGCCACATGTACATAAGCAATCGGATTGTACAACGCAACATGATGTCCACCCCGCAAGGAGACGTCAAACACTCGGGCCATGTCGGACTAGACGGCGCGTATTTCGGAGACATATCCTTTCTCGATCCCGCTGGATGTGTGAGTATAATGACGTCCCACGCCACATGTACACAGGCAATCGGATTGTACAACGCAACATGATGTCCACCCCGCAAGGAGACGTCAAACACACGGGCCATGTCGGACTAGACGGCGCGTATTTCGGAGACATATCCTTCCTCGATCCCGCTGGATGTGTGAGTATAATGACGTCCCACGCCACTGTACACAGGCAATCGGATTGTACAACGCAACATGATGTCCACCCCGCAAGGAGACGTCAAACACACGGGCCATGTCGGACTAGACGTCGCGTATTTCGGAGACATATCCTTCCTCGATCCCGCTGGATGTGTGAGTATAATGACGTCCCACGCCACATGTACACAGGCAATCGGATTGTACAACGCAACATGATGTCCACCCCGCAAGGAGACGTCAAACACACGGGCCATGTCGGACTAGACGTCGCGTATTTCGGAGACATATCCTTCCTCGATCCCGCTGGATGTGTGAGTATAATGACGTCCCACGCCACTGTACACAGGTAATCGGATTGTACAACGCAACATGATGTCCACCCCGCAAGGAGACGTCACACACGGGCCATGTCGGACTAGACGGCGCGTATTTCGGAGACATATACTTCCTCGATCCCGCTGGATGTGTGAGTATAATGACGTCCCACGCCATATGTACACAGGCAATCGGATTGTACAGCGCAACATGATGTCCGCCCCGCAAGGAGACGTCAAACACACGGGCCATGTCGGACTAGGCGGCGCGTATTTCGGAGACATATACTTCCTCGATCCCGCTGGATGTGTGAGTATAATGACGTCCCACGCCATATGTACACAGGCAATCGGATTGTACAGCGCAACATGATGTCCGCCCCGCAAGGAGACGTCAAACACACGGGCCATGTCGGACTAGGCGGCGCGTATTTCGGAGACATATCCTTCCTCGATCCCGCTGGATGTGTGAGTATAATGACGTCTCCTTATGAGACCTTAAATAACGCACAACGCCTGACAGTAAAAATTACACCAACGGTGAAATTTCTCAGATACACTGATGGAGATATATTTACCTGGTATCCCGCTGAAGGAGTAAACATAATGAATTCACACATTAAAGCCTTCTAGAAAGCATCATAGGCTGATTTAATTTAGTAAGTTCTTAGATAAATATTTTATTCCACCTGTATTTTAGATCCTAAATTTCCATATGACAAGCTTTGCTTAGTTTGGGGCTAGATAGCGCTGTGTGAATAAAAGTTATGCAATATCTATTTATTTTTTGAGTGATCTAAAATACGTGGTATGTTTATATTTAGTAGAGTGTTGCACTAAAACTACAGCGCTTGGTTGTGTGTTATCGGTTTGCGGGTACTAACTTGTAAAATATAAAATTAAAAAAATAAGGTATGCATAAAAAAAGCTTATGACGCATGGGGAGGTACCCCATGCGTTAGTGCAGAAAATCCCCCTCTATCTAGCAAAAATAAAATAAAAGTGTTCAGAATGAAGTTTAATTACTTTCCGGGAAAGCTTAGGAAGAATAGGTCAACGGCTGAACCATCCTTAAAAATATGAGCTCTGTCTAGCTGTTGGTACATCTACGTAAATCTAACGGTTCTACAAACGTGAAATCAGGCTTCAAAGCAGAAAAATATAGGTATTGAACTCTCTCCAGCTTTGCTCGTAAAGTTATAAAATAACCAATATAGTCAATCCCTAACCTTCACCTTAATATTTATGGTTTCTGGTTTTCCCTGCAGCCGCCACAGCAAATAGTGACTCCGTACAAGCCATCGGAAGACCTGGAACAGATGCCGCTGATCAATCCCAACTCGCCGTCGCACCTCAGTGGCGCGGGCGGCACCTCACTCTACCCACTGCTGGCTAGCAGCGCACGGGCCGAATGCGATGAAGTGGATCTATCCTGTAAGTAAGCAAGCGAAAAGCGAGTAGAGCTCGCTACTTCTAGTAGCGAGTGCGGCAATCACTCGCACCATTCGCCTTTGCTCTACATACTCACTTCCTCAGTGTCCGTCCGCCAAGCGAGCGTCACTAAGCGAAAATATCGTTGTTAGCTTGTCGTTTACAATTAATTTGAAAATTAATTGTAAACGACAAGCTAACAACGTCTACACTTATCCTTTCTACACTTTTCCCGCCCGGAATGTACAGTAATGACGTACATTCTGCCTTATAAAAAAAGGGTTATCTCTTATCTCTCATAAAATTGATGATCCTAATTTAGCAATCCATAACAACCTTTGCCATAATAATCAAAATTCCGAAACCTATTTTGTCGAATATCATTTTACCTATCATCACTTGCACGTCTTGCAAATTCTATAATAATCAATTTTTTTTTATCATAATTCACATAATCCCGAATATTCAAAAGTGATAAACACTTAATCCATAGTTTGGTTTATCATAACAGTCATGTTCTATACAAAATAATTTATTCTAAAATGCAATCGACGAGCTCCCGCCAGAAAGCTCGCTCGTCGTCTCTGAGAATCACTGAGATTTTTTTTTTATATACACACCCCAATGTCAAGCACAAGACCAGGTAGAGTCGGGGTTGGCCGTGTCGGTTCTGTCATTTGTTCGCTACGGAAGTCAGCGGCTCGCTTCGCTCGCAACCTCGCAACCTTCGCTGCGCTTTGTTTCACGAGCTTGCTTCTCTCAGAACCTTCTATGTAAGCTTCTGGCTCCGGACCCACCGTGTCGGTTCTGTCATTCATTTTGAACGAAATCGATTGCTAGTATATCAAACAGTCCTGATGAGCTCGCAAATAAAAACTATGAAAATATAGATCTGTCACCTAAGTATACTTGTAATTCGTAATACAACCAAATAGGTTACATAATTAGTATTTAGTTTTTTATAATTTTCATAGTTCGGAATACTTTGTATTATGTTATATCATCAATAAGGTATATGAGTTTAGGAACATTGAAATTCGGAGATGTGAATATTATGTATTACTATATTATAGCTGAAGATCATTCGGGAAAAAGAGTATTATAATAATCAAAATGTATTAGAATCTAGCATTATGGCAAGTGATGATTATAAGATGTCTGATGATTATGAGTCGTACGGGAATCCCAAAAAAAAGGCACTTTCCGAGCATGTATAGTATAAACACAATTTGGTATTGTTATTTGTACCACCATGTATATTGTTTTGATATGTCTATCTTTTTCATTCAGATGGCGATTCCAAGTCAAAGAGTTTGAAGAAATGTCACAAATCAAATTGCGAGCCAACTACGAGTAAAAGCATATTGAACAAGGTACACCAACTTATAAGTAAGTAGCATAGTATCTGAAAGGATTCATTTGTCATTAACTTATTAAATATCACTTTTTTTTTGAGAAAATGATGATAAAATAAAATATACATTTTGTCCTTGAAGGTCCCTCGAGCAAACTCAACCTGTATACGTATTTCGAAAGCAGAGTATGCAAAACCAACGCCAGCTATACATAACTTATACTAATAATAATAAATATTACAGGACATTAATTTTACACAGCGCCATCTAGCCCCAAACTACATAGCTTGTAATATATGAACTAGATTACGTATAGAATACTTTAATACTTTTGTATATACATATGTACTATGTTATACAACACCCAAACACAGAATAAAAATCTATCAAACCCATAGCCTACAGCGCAGAAGGCAGAGCTACTACCAACAGCTATGAGGCTTGTTATAACTACTTCAACTTACATAACACAAGGCCTTGTTTGAGAATAGCTTGCGAAATTGTACGTTGTCGAATAGACTCACGGACATTACGTCAGATGGTAGTATTTTTACAAATATGTATACCTCTCTTTCTGCTTCTCTCTACGTTATACATTTCTTCGCTTTCATATAACTAAATGTGCGTAAAGGTTGTGCCTTGAAATTACACCCTCAATTTCCATTCTTCAGACAAAATCGCCTGCGGAAAGTAAAATTGTTTGCAGCAGTCACGTGACATATCTGATGCTAATGTCAAATCCATGCAGTTTGATCCTAACGCTTACGAATTTGTCTTAACCCTCTGGTATAGTTATTAACGACTACCTATTCCCATATATGACTATATTAAGTACACTCAACGCGTCCAGCACGGAATCTTGTTACTTATCAGACTCAGGTTATTGTACCTTTTTTTATAGTATAGAGGGATGTACTTGGCCTTCATCTCACCTGATTTTTAAGTTATGATAAGGCCGAAGGTGGAAGGTGGTCCGCACTTCACTCGGAATCCTAATCATAGTAAGGAACAGCTATCTTACCTCCAAATCTAATCTGTGCGACTTGTATTTACCAGGTGGGATGATATTTACATACGCAGACGATACCGCAATATTTTTTAGGGGCAAACTTGGGACAGTACATATAATAACGCGCAAAATAGTTTTAATAAAATCAACTCATGGCTCTCACAAAATGTTCTCTAACTTAATTCTGATAGAACTAAATACTTAAGATTCTCCATAAATAACACTGAGCAACTCTCAAAATATGATTATACTATAAAAGCTCATGATCATAATTGTTCCAGACTTTGTGCAGATGACAACTTGAAACAATGTTTTGTGAATGACTCGAAAAGGTTAATAACCTGCGAACCTAATGTTATTCTACCTTGGAATAACATTAGATTCTAATCTGTCATTTGGCAATCATATAGGAACTTTAACTGGTAGAGTTCGTAAACATATAGCTATTTTCAAAAATATTAGACATGTTGCTGACAGAAAAATGATTAAAACGGTGTATTATACTCTGTGTGAGAGCCTTTTGAGTTATTGTATTGATTCGTGGGGTGGAGCCTCTAAATCTATTGTAATGCCGTTAGAGAGAGCCAAACGTGCAGTGCTTAAAGTGAGCTACTTCTTGCCCTATAGGTTCCCGACAGAAGCCCTATATGAGGAGTTTAATGTCCTAACGGTGCGGAAATTATTTGTTCTGGGAATTCTTATAAAACGGCATCCCTGGTGGGCCGCTTACGCCGCAGCTCGCACAGCCTTCTCAGGACAGTGGCCCAGGATTTGAGGTCCAGTATCATGAGTCACTGGATGGCTGTTTTAAAGCCGAAGTCTCCTCTGGTGGCTCAATGACCTCAAGTCCTAGTCTAATGTACTTTTGTTATTTTATTTATTGCACTATGTTATTTTCTGTGTCATTTATGTATTCTGTCTTGTATTTTATTGTTTTAATTATGGATGAAAGTCTGAAATAAACGTATTTATTATTATTATAAAACAACATAAATTACGTCCAGTGGTAGTGGATCATAAGCGGCGCTTTGACAAAGTTTTTAATGTTTCACTTTTTAAAACATGTCTCATCCATAGATTCTTCTGTTTTCTGGGTTCATTTTAATACAAAAAAAAAAAAAAAACGCTTTTTTAAACTTAAGCTCACTCAAGTTGATATCAAATCTTACAAAGATACTCAGTACTTACACATATGATGATACCGAGGATTTGTTCATAATTTTACAATAATCTGATAGTTAATTATTTAATAAAACATATTTATTTATCTAAGAAAAAATAGTTATTAATATATAATAATCTTAACACAACAATACATCTAGGTAAACAAAAATTGCTTGATTATACACAAAAATACAAATAATCATAAATACATTTGAATAACACACACATTAGGTACTCACCACACATACTACGAGTATACCCACACCACATACACACATTTTGTTAGCAATATTATACTTATAACTCTAATTATAATAAAAAACTTGACTTATATAAATTATTAAGTGTAGATTCACGTATCAAAGTGTAGCATAGACATCTGATGCTAACCAAAGCAACCCTTTTCCTTTTTCAATTAAGTACATTAATTTTATTTGATTATTATTTTTTAGGTTGTATTGAATTTTATTGAGTCCAAAAATAAATTTATTCTTTATTCTTATTCTTTAAATGCCGTAACACAACAATTTAAGAATTGTTGTTAATGCGACAGAATTTCGTAAGATGGTGGTAGCTAGCCAGGCAGACATAAGCAAAGTCCTGCTAAAACAAGTACATTATTGTACTCCCCTTGAGGTTCGAACCCGGGACGATTGGTACTGACATCGGTGGGCGGTCAAGCCCGCCATGTCCTAACCAAACCGGGAACGATTCGAACGGATCACAAAGATAGACTGCACCTGAGATTTGAACCCAGGACCTTCTAGTCGAGAGCTGTACTACTATTAGATCATGAAGGTGGTATTAGAAAAGTGAGTTACCGAGAGAACATAATGTTCAATGTATGAAACAAACAGTCAATGCGCACATGACATTGACTTGAATCTCGACTGGTGATATCCAATAAAGCAGACTATTATCGGCTTAAAAATACTCTTATATTCAGGTAAAATGCGCGACCCTGGGCCGATCTCACAAGTCAGAAGAAGATTCTTCGAAGACTGACGAGGTTCACGAATACCATGAGATATCTGACACAGACACGGTGAGCCTTATCGATATAGTACAGAGTCGTAGTGTTGCTGACAGACTGGCTGATTGCCTGACTGACAATCCAGACGCAGCTCAAACCAATGGTATCGTCATAGAATGGCCACTATTAGGTGCCTTTTTATTCTAGTGGCCATAGCCATTCTGCTATGATACCATTGTCACAGGGAAGCGATTGGTTTTGTGGAATCCGGACAAAGAGGTCCTACAAAGCGACTTAAAATTTACGTTTCTTCTTACTATTGTAGTGTAGGGGTGCACTAAGCCAAAGTTTTTGGTAATTCGGGATAACATAAATTATATCGGGCAAAATTAAAACTACGAAATTTTAATATTACAATAAACGTGTTATTAGGGCACCTACCCCCAAGTGTCAGCATTTCTGTTAATCTAGTGCTAGCCGGTATAACAATAAACAATAATAAACCGGTCAAGTGCGACTCGGATACGCACACCGAGGGTTCCGATCCACATTTCAGATGCGTTTTTTCTTGTTTTTATATTTTTGTATTATTACTATTGAAATGGATAGGTACCCATCAAATGACCTATTATGAGCAGACAGATAGACAAACAGACGGTCAACAAAATCATAGTAATAAGATTCTGGTACATTCGTTTGAAAAAAATCAAATCGCCTCTGCCGATCCGAGGTAACAAGTCGGCAGAAGGTGCGTCAGCTCAGCAGCAAGACTATATTTTCTGATCGTGTAGAGGCGGAACTCGAATCGATATGATTTTTTTCAAACTTATTTAGCGGATCTGTTACTTTATATCTTTCTGTTTTCAAATTATTTATTTTGAACAGTGGATTTCCGCTAAAGAACGCCTGAATCAATTGTTAGCTATCATAGATTGAATTGGTTATAAATTATAAAAAGCAACATTCAATACGATATAAATATGAACATATAACCTAGGATTTATTACATCAATAAATGTATAATTAGCTAGCACCTTTCGGACCTTAACCAGCTCTTCTTCTACCTGCCCAAGTTTTCCTTATAGGCTCTATAAGGTTCTTATTTAGTAAAAAGTCCTCATATGTAAAATGTACTTACTAGCCTTACTATTAACTCATCTCCTATTCCATCTAACAAGTAAATTACAATACAAAGAAACGTGCTGACATACTTACGAACGACGATTTATATATTATTCATCCGTTTTTAAACAGGGCACAAACACCTAATTCATTGATCTATGAATGCCAGAACTTGTAGGTATATGATGTGGTGTTTGCAATCGCCTATTTCGAAACAGCCAGATCCAATTGTAATTGTAAAACTGGCCGTTGTGTGAATGCGTGCGCATGTGGTTTTGACTTTTTAATATTATTGAACGGCTCAGGGATCAGTTAAATTTGCATCGAATATTTTATTCTTGTTTATATTAAGGTGCTTTCTTAACGGTGAAATGCAAAATACGTGTCGATTGATTTGGCTTTTTGCTAAACACCTCTGTGGTCTATTCGTTCGATACAAAAGGGAAGTAGAATATTGTGCTTGGTTTAGTTGGTGGCGGGACTTTGTTTAACGCCGGGCTATTTACCACCATCTTACCTAATTCTGTCGCCATAACAACACTTATTAAATTGTTGTGTTCCGGCATTTAGAATACCGGGTGAAGTGCGCTTCCACCTTCGTCCTTATCATAACTTGAAATCGGGTGAGATGAAGGCCAAGCATCTCCCCATCGTGCAATAAAAAAACATTATCTGCGGGCCTATAACCTAACTCTGTTTCATTTGGGTTTCAATCGGAGAAGCAGGCATTTTAACCCAAATGAAAGGTAACAGATTTGGGTAACAGGCCAGCTGTTCTCTTCTTTTAAAGGTTTGAAACTATTAGTTCGCCCGAAAATGAGATCTCGTGACAGTCTTTGGTGTATAACCACGGAATTATTTCTCAATAATACAATAATAATCGTAATAATTAACAACGTTAAAAGTGTGCTTTCTGTGATAAAAGTCCTAACTTACCTTACGTAAGCACTCTCTTTCTCAATCTCTATTTATTCACCTGAGTTATCGAGGATCTCTCTTGTCTGTAACTCTCATTCTATGCCAAGCCAGAATGAGAGCAATGCACCGATTCTACGTCATAATAGGTGGGCAGAATACAATAAGTGAATAAGTCACTCCTTATTAACAGGAAAAGAAGACATCAAGTCTTTTTGAAAAGTGCTTAAAACCGTTGCCTTAGTAGTCAGTTGTCGTGGTTGAAAAATCTACATCTCAAATCTACACCCAACAAGCCAAAAATCTTCTTGTCACACTTAACACCCCTATTGCTCCAAAACTACCCTATTGTCAAAAAATCCTAGTACCGATTGATGAGTATCAATATACTCTTTGCATATTCAACATTTGAATTGATTGGATCAGCCATTAAAAAGATATGGGCGAAAAATTATATTTATTTTTAACCCAATATCTCAAAAACAACCCCAATTATCTTAATCCCCCGCGACAATCAATTTCTATTTATTTTAACTCTATTTAATTTTATATTTCATCAAAATCGGATAAACCGTTCGACAGTTATGCCGTCACAAACATTGCCACATAATACATACATACATTCATACAGTGCAGGATTTCCCAACTCAACTCGGAGATCAATGATTTCATCTTTAAAACATAACTATTTAAATTTTCACTATGCACGGCTTAGCAAGAGATATATATCTTACTGATGATATAAACGATATCCCACGCAAACCATTGAATTTTTCAATGTCCGAAATTTCCGTTCTTACCTCACCAAGATAAATACACCCTAAATGGAATTTCCCGTTACAAGCAGGGTTTGCAGTTATTGTAATTTGTGTGCAATATAATGTCCTGAATGTTAACGCAACATTCTGCGCATTACTCCATGATTCATGATACATTTAAATCAGGTGAACTTTGTTTTTGTATTTTGTATTTCAGTAAACACAAAGAAAAATTACTTGGAATGTAAACTCAAGAGAGTTTCTTTTTTTTTTATTGTGCGAAGGGTAAGCACTTGGCATTCAGGTGGGCAGTATGCCTGTTCGCCTATAGTGGTATATTTTTTTTTCCATACATATCGCAAATTAGTTAACTTATGGAGATAAGGGTGTAATATCTATATCCGATTAAAGCAAGGGCTTTGGATAGCTGCCCATACCTCCTATATACTTACCTGTATGTTGCATTAAAATATACCACGTTAGAAAAACCCATTTGAAATTGCTCAACTGCTTAACGGAAATTTAAGGAAAATTATATTTTTTCATTTGTTATGAGGTTTTTGGATTAATTATAGTATTGTATATAATTGTTTCAGGAAAGCAATGCAGATAACATGAGATCAGATAATTTCGTGCTCCCCGAGAGTCCTGTCATTCCGGTAAGTCAACAGATCAGATAATTTCGTGCTCCCCGAGAGTCCTGTCATTCCGGTAAGTCAACAGATCAGATAATTTCGTGCTCCCCGAGAGTCCTGTCATTCCGGTAAGTCAACAGATCAGATAATTTCGTGCTCCCCGAGAGTCCTGTCATTCCGGTAAGTCAACAGATCAGATAATTTCGTGCTCCCCGAGAGTCCTGTCATTCCGGTAAGTCAACAGATCAGATAATTTCGTGCTCCCCGAGAGGCCTGTCATTCCGGTAAGTCAACAGATCAGATAATTTCGTGCTCCCCGAGAGTCCTGTCATTCCGGTAAGTCAACAGATCAGATAATTTCGTGCTCCCCGAGAGTCCTGTCATTCCGGTAAGTCAACAGATCAGATAATTTCGTGCTCCCCGAGAGTCCTGTCATTCCGGTAAGTCAACAGATCAGATAATTTCGTGCTCCCCGAGAGTCCTGTCATTCCGGTAAGTCAACAGATCAGATAATTTCGTGCTCCCCGAGAGTCCTGTCATTCCGGTAAGTCAACAGTTAACGCCTCTGTGGTCTAGTGGTTCGCCCACCGGTGACAGATACAGAGGTCCCGGGTACGATCCCCAGGAGTACAATATTGTGCTTGGTTTGGCTACTTGATACCCCAAATCGAATATTTTTTCAAAATGTATAAATTAATCTAACACTTGCATCGTGGTTTCCTTAAACCATACAATCTGTTATTTTTTTTTTATAATTGGAACATGGGAGTGATAATGGGAAATCAATAGTACACAAAATATCCATCTATAAATATTAATTTTAATCTGCGTATTAGAGTACGTAATACATAATGAATACCGTTTATTGCCCATCGCGAATTCTACTGTACGATCCATGGGCATTGTTTTTTGCCCATGGTCTACAATCATTTAGATGATTAAAAAGCGAAACAGGGCCGAATGTAATGCGCCATGCGATAGATTGACGAATAATGTTGGAAACTTTGGTCGCGAGAGCTAGTCGACATTGTCTTTTTAACCGACTTCGACAAAAGGAGGAGGTTCTCAATTCGTCGGAATCTTTTTTTTTATGTATGTTCACCGATTACTCAAAGACGCCTGGACCGATTTGATTTTTATTTATTTTTTATTGAAAGGTTGTTCCCATCAGATCATCAGGTCAAGATCTGATGATGGGATCCTGAAGAAATCGGGGGAACTCTTCAAATGCACACTTGAAGCTATTTGGATATTTTTAGGGTGTATTACCTCAAAAATAAGAAAAAAACGGACTCCTTATAGGACTCACGTCTGTCGATCTGTCATCAAAGTAATTGAAATACGTCATCCAGGTTGACGAAAGTGTATCATATTCTTCTTTGAAGTCGGTTTTCTTTTTAGTTAATAAAACGTAATTATTTAATAGTATTTATACTTGTAATTTCAGAAATGCTACGGTGATTTCAGTCAGAGCCTGCTTGACGAAATGGAATCCATGTTTCGCAATCTCGACGGCAGTAGAGGCGGCGATTTGGTACGGTACATTTCGTTATTATATACACTTAGGCCATAGAGTTCATCCTCAACTGAAGTGCTATTTAGTAATTTGTTGAGTTACTTCTTGAGAGCTTGAATATTCTCACATCACACATCAACAGCCCATTGCTATCCACTGCTGGACAGAGCCTCCCATAAAGCTGGAGTTTTTTTTTTTTACTACATAACCACCACGCTTGGCAGGCGGGTTGGCGATCGCAGTAATGTTGTAGATAATACACAGAAGGAAGCTGCGTCCATGCTTCTGGTGAGATCCCTTAATCGGCTTTTACGAAATTCATGGGCTGAGTTGGAGGGGTCGATTTTTAAGAGGAATATATTTTTTTACATCCATTTCATACTACTGTTATAAATTCGTTAGTGTCCGTTTCGGCGGCTCTTTATGAAATTTGATTAGAGGAATATTACATTTGGGAAATAGGCTCGTAGAACGGAAGCTACTCTTTGCCACAAAAAACAAACTTCAAGGGGGTAAAATAGGGAATGAAATTTTGTATGGACAACTCATAATTCCTTGAGTTAGAGATATGCAAATTCATATACAGGCTATCGCTAAGAAATTAAAAAATATTTGTTCAACGTTTTTGCTAAAAATTCCCGAAAAGGGTAAAATAGACGATTAACTTTAGAGGTTCTTTAGATGCATAGCTTACAAAAATAGTTATATTAAAAACACCGAGGAAGTTTAACTAAAGATAATATTTGCCGTTAACATCATGCAATTTGGACGAATAGTTTTTGAGATAATGAACACTTAAAAACATTTCAAAGTATCTGTTTGTTTGTTACATTTTCACGGCTAAACGGCTTCCGATCAGCCGTTTTGATGAAATTTGATATAGATGTAGATTGTATCCTGGGGAAGAACATAGACTACTTTTATCTGGGTAGGTACTACGCGGGCGAAGCCGCGGGCAAAAGCTAGTGTTCAGTATATTTTTTATTAAGTCTTGGTCATGACAGCTTTTTTGAATAAGTGGATTTACTTACAAGGAGTACTATGGACTTGTAATGCTCTGCAGCCTAGATGGCTTGATGTTTCGATATAATATTGGCTACATAATTTCAATATGATGGGTGCGAATATCAAGTATTTTTAGATACGATATGGGTATCACATTAAAGATAACGCCGATTCTAAATATGTAGGAATATATTTGTGTCTTACTATTTTTTAAAGATGTGATCTCGTAAAACCAATTTTGTAGTCGACATTTAGTTTACTAACTTTCAATGTTTAGATTAGCCCTCAGGCATTGAAGCATTACGCTGACCCATAAAATTAGACGATAGGTACGATGTTTTAAAAATCGTGTATCGGAAATGACAAATTGAAGGGGTGGTGCGTTTGTGTAAACATTTTATAAGAATATAGATGAGATCCTTGAACACAGAAATCCATCGCAATCAATCTTGCATCGAATCTCATATGTATAGAAATTGATATATGAGACCTCGATTCGAATTCTATTTATAAAAAGTGTCCGGTGGAACGGGGTCTCACATAATCAAAAACAGTATTTATTTCCATCGGACCATAAGAAGCGTCAGTTTCAACTGTCCTGTGTTACTGGTATAACGCAAAACATAGCATTGCTTCATTACATTTCAGCAGTTACAAGTGTCGATTTGTGTCTATGTAACAGTTACTATCTTACGTTTCATTTTGTTTCTTGTTATCAGTATTATCACAAACTGGGGCATTTTTTTTTGTGCGATACTGAAATACGAATTTGTTTTACGCCTAATTAGTTGATTTGTTTACATGTAGCGATATGTTCTCCCATTCAAACGATACGCGTCTTGTTGATAAATTACAATATTTGTTCCTTGTCAAAAAAGTAGAACAAGAACTCTTGCCAAAAACTAAAGTTTATAATATACTAGCTGAAAGTGCCCGTGCTTCGCTACGGTAAATCAAGAGAAACGGAGTGAAATAGGGCTCCCAGGTTCTACATGGCCCGTCCCGGTAATTCTGCCACACCTGCCCCCTGGAATGATCTGCAGTGGCCGGTTCGGAAACCACTGAACTGACAACGGACTCAAGTTCGCCGCTGCAGTAAAAATCTAGCGAGGTGGGGCAATAGAGACTCATTGCGAGTGTGGAGGTCCCGTATAGGAAATGACCTATCTACTTTCCTGCCCACTGTGCCGTGGAGCTGTAGATGTTGTTTAGTATTTTTTCCCCTTCCCCTTTCACCTTCTAAGAGAAGAAATTGCCAAAAAGTATTTTCAAATACCTAATATTTATCACACATAGTTACACAATTTCATCTTAATCGAATGAAACTAAAGATTTTAAATGTTGAAGACTTTTGCCCCATTTCACACATAATATAAATATATATTTTTATAATTTCGATTTATTACTTTTTTTCTTCATAAAATTATTACATATTAGAAAACCGTATAGTTTCGTCCTATTTCACCCTAAATAGTAAGGCTTGTTTTTTTTTTTCAAAATTATAATAAAAACACGTACTAAATTTTAACTCGATCGAATGAAACTAAATATTTAGAATTTCAAGACTATTGCACTATTTCACCCTTTCAGAGGAATAATAAACATGACAAGTACCTTTCTATATAGTCTATGAAACACAAATACATACAATATTTTAACTAAATCTAATTAAAAAGGTTGTAAATCCATTTTTCCCCCATTTCACCCTTAAAGAGGCAGAATCCAATGATTTTTTTAAAAACTTACTTACATTTTTTTTACTCAATCGGATCATAAATAACAATTTTGCATACAAACAGTTTTGCCTAATTTTGAAAAAAAAAAACTAAGATTTCGCCTCTGATAGGGAGACATAGGGCAAATCTTTTTGTACGCAGATATTTTTTTATTTGATACAATCGTGTTGAAAATTATAGATATAGGATCCAAAAGTCCGATCGATCCCCAGGGAGAGTGCAATATTGTGCAGAGCTTAAACCAAGTCCTACCACCAACCAAATCATGCACACAATATTGTAAATACTGACACCGGTGTTGATCTGACACCGGTGGGCAGACCACTAGACCACAGAGGCGGTTAAAAAACCCTGGTTATCCAAAACACTGGCAGTAGATGCCCGGGACCGACAACGGCCTTCCAAAGCAATCAGGTAATCCTAGCCTGCAATGTTCGTACAAAACGGCCCTTCGGCTTCCAAAGGAATACCGCACCCGTGAATCGGAACTAGGACTGCTAAAAACACTAGACAGGTGCGAGTCTGTAAAGACCTGAGATATCCGAAGATTGTTTTCTACTGTGCTTTTTAAATTCAAGGATACTTATGCCTACTACTTAACAACCTAATACGTACCAGGTTCTCTTTCTTCTGTATTTTATATCAAATAGTATAATTAGATCCGGACATTCGATTTCAGAATTACCGGGACGGGCCGTGTAGAAACCTTGTCATTCTTTACCCCTATATACTAGGTATTAACAGCCATTCCTTTTTGCTTATTTCACAGTAGCGAAGCACGGGTACTTTCAGCTAGTAATAGATATAGTTAAGTACATATTTATAAACAAACTAACATCTGTTTCTCTTATTCAGCTGATGTTCTTCAGGACAATCGGTAAGATTATAGAGCAATCTACACATTAGATAGAATCCACTGGCATTTCACTAGTTTAGCGCATTTGGGACAGACAGACCGACACCGTAATACCACGATTTGAATAGTTGAGTTATGATTTTTTTTGCAAACAAAAGTCAAGTCACCTCTTTTGAATGACAAAGATTTAAAAAAATCTTGAGAACCATTGTTATCATCTTTAGGCCCCAAATGTTAACCTTTGACCTCATAAGAGGATAATTCGGCGTAGGTAGATTACAATCTCGAAGACAGATCTAGATTTCACCGTCCCACATCACACTAGGCTGTACACGGGTATATGATGGATAATACACAAGCCTCATAGCTCAGTTGGTAGTAACTCAGCCTTCTGCGCTGTAGGTTGTGGGTTCGATTCCCACCCAGGACAAACATTTGTGTGATGAATATAGATGTTTGTTCTGTGTTTGGGTGTGTATTGTATGATAAGTATGTATTTACAAAAAAAAAGTATTTATGTATTCTATCCGTAATCTAGTTCCCATATTACAAGCTATGCTTAGTTTGGGGCTGTGTGAAATTGTGAAATGTCTTGTAATATTTATTTATATTTATACAATCACCGCAGTTTGCATAGTTTACGTTACATATCATTTGTAGATTGTTTAGTTACATGCTGTCATTATTACATTTTGTTTTAATACATCGCACCTTGATAACCACACTGTCACTATACGAAAAATTGTTATTTGTAGTTATGAACGCCATCTTCTGCGCCTCATCGAAATCTTTAATGTGCAAAAACAACCATCGTTCAGTTGTTATTCTAAGTCGCCAGATGGCGCTAGTATCATTATGGATTTTGGAGGAACGCGTATACAGCGAGTACGGAAGAATGTAATTTTTTGAGTAGTGGGTAGCATTCCAAAGATTTAGGAAGTGATTCTGTGAAGAAGTGTGTCATTTTTTGTTTAATGACATTGTTCCGAAGCCGATGGTAAGTTTGCCATTTATATAAAATGGAACAATGATTTGTTTTGTTTAGAGTCAATATTCCATTCAATGAAAAAGTTTGTTTGTTGAAATAATTACATTTTTGGTTTAGTGTCTGTATTTCTATATTTTATTCTTTAACAATTGTCTTGATGTTAAGAAATGGTGGATCTTTTTTGTTTAAAACAACGAAATCTTTCGAAGAAAGAAACACTTTTTGTTTATAATTTTATGTGATTTTCACCATAAAAATCGTAGTTACAAGAACTGGTAAGATCTTTTTATTTACTAGATTATTTATTATTGCAGTATAAATGCCGTTACCAAATCCAAGGATCCGATAAATTTAATGTCTGATGAAAGATGGAAATGCAAATCAACCCTTATCATCGCCCCATTAAGTACCACCAGCGGTCGTACAGAAAACACAATCACTTATAATTCAAGAAATTCCTAAACGCTGTTTTTTGTGTACAATTTCTGTTCATAGACAGCCCAATATACTGAAGATATTAAACAGTTATTTGGAAATAAAAAAATCCCCGAGAGACAGAATGACAAATCTGAGCTAAGCAGTATTCAGTACTTTTGTAATACTGAATCTTCGGATTCCTCTGATAATGATGATCAACAGTCCAATCGTGATTTCCTAAGAAACGGAATTAAAAAAAATAATTAAACCAGATCGATTAAATAATGGTTATTTATTTTTCTAAAATTTATAGAAAATCACATTCAACCAATTGATATTCTATTTAAGCAATAATGAAATTTAGTAGTTGATGACACTAGTATTCAAAAAGGTGTCATTATAAAAATTGTAAAAGGGTCACTAAGCTATTTTTTTAACCCCAAAAAAACAAGGGAATAATAACAATAGAAAAAACACTTTTATGCCATTACCTTGCCAGATTACCAAAGTAACTAAAAACATTAAAACACAAACAACCTGTGCCATTTTAACTATCATTATCGAGTAGACAATTTTAAAATATTTGAATCGTTGATTACCAAAATTTACGAATTTAGTTGAGTGACCGTCTGGTTATCAATGTGCGACACGTTAAATCTCTCTTACTGTGATGGCAGTTAGCAAAAACGTGGTGTACAAATCTCATCGTTACACTATGTATTTGAGTGACGCTTGGTGCTTTATTTTGTATCATAACCGATAGATGTTGCAAACAAAATAATTTACTTCGCGTTACTTGACAGTTTCGATTACATTAATCTCCAATTGATATGCGAAACTCTGTGAAGAAGTAAATGATTAAATGTACAGTTTAATCATTTAGGTTTTTGCATGATAGCAGCAGGCAATATCTCGTGCACTTAAAAAACTAGGTGTGTCCAGAGAATGCTGTAAAATATGTTAAACTCTCAGCGAACGAGATAAAAACGTGTAGATTTCGAACGTAAACAAAGTAGATGTGTACACGTAATTATCGAAATCCATTAGCTTACGACCTTTTCGATACTGTATTTTAAACTCGCGTTGTACAAATGAGTGTTGTTGTGTGATACATTTGTGGGAGCGATGTTTCATCTGGTGCGTGACGCGGGGGCGCAGTTGTTAGACAGAGTGCGCCGTGTCAGTGACAGATGTAGGGGAAAGTACTTCCTCATTGAAGAAGATGAGCTCTACTTGAACTCGTGAGTTGAACGTTGTTCTCATAACATTTACGCTTTCAGGGCGCCTCGGCTAAGCATACCGACCACGATTCAGCCGCCAGGTTCGTTTGCTTGCATTTTATAAAGTTTCCATCCATTGCATGAAACTCTTACCAGATACTCTAATCGCCAGATTTTGTTCCATTCAACGTGTTGCATTTTTCAAAGACATATCTAATATGCTAATCGTTTATTGGTCGCGCTATTGCAGCATTTTGGTGCATCATCGCTGATGTTCTGGCTATGTTAAGACCGGGCTGGGGTTTGTGGGTGTTTTTTTGGGATTTTTGGGATTAGTGACATTTATTTCCTAGTGGGCTACCACCGGCAACAGAATCGTTGGCTTTTCCTAGCGGTTCCGGTTGAATAATCCCAACACCGGTGGTAGGACCTGTAAATTTTCAACTGGGTTGCGCAAACCTTTTGCCGACGGGTTGCCGTGTTTTGTCGGTGTGTGGGAAAGCTCGCTCCGTCTTAGACATAGACAAGCTTTGCTTAAAAAAACGAATTTGATTTAAGCTCCTCTAATGGCATTCGACAGATGCGAAGCCTCGTCCGTTTTGTTTAGTGATCAAATTTTAATATACAAATTAGTTTTATTATTTCTGTTACCTGCTTATTAATGTTTCCGGTTAATAAAAAATGTGTTCCATCATAAATCGGCGCGCTAATGTTACTGAAATGTAAGAAAACAAAGGTTTGTGATATCTTTTAATTTTGTTTCATGATTCTTTGAATGAATTGTCGTTCTGTTGAGTTTAGAATCTGGTGAATCACTCATGTGCCGTTCATACTACCATCTCATATCCACAGCCTGATTCTAAACATGTTATCCCGACTGACATCAAACTCTCTGAGCGTTTGATGTCATATTAAATGGAGAAGTAGGTAGTAGGTACCTAATTGTCTTGTTGTTGAAACACTGATTACTTTGTAATAAGATAAGATTATCGTTTATTTGAACCGAACATGAGGCAGTTTCACTTGCTTACATAAGGTACAAAAAAGAGAGAAAAAATTAATTAAAGCGTTAGGTGCTGAGCCCCTAGCTATTCTGTGAAGAACACACCGTTTCTGTTTTAGTAACTAACGAGTTAATTAAGCTGGTATATAGACAGGGTACCTCCCCTCCGTGCTAATTTAAATACGGTAGGGAAAGGAGTCTACTCATGTAATGTTTCAAACTGCCCAGATCTCAAACGCTCAGCAAAATGGAGAAGAAAAAGGGATTCCACACAAACACGATGAAACCCATGTCAGCCCATGACGAGCGAACGCTTAACACAGCAGTTGCGATGGCCAACGAAATTACTACGAAGTAAGTATACTTCTTACTTATTTTTATTATCTTTCCCTGCAAAATAGTAGAAAACACTTCTTTAACAGACTCAAAAAAGGGAGAAGGTTCTCAATTCGATGGAACCTTTTTTTTATGTATGTTCCCCGATTACTCGAAGACCCGTGGACCGATTTGTAAAATTATTTTTACGTTTGAAAGGGTATACTGCACATGTGGTCCCATCGTCATCAGGTCAGGATCTGATGGTGGGATCCTGGAGAAATCGAAGGAACTCTTCAAATATTATAGGCACACTTGAAGCGATTTGGGTATTTTGAGGATTTATTACCACTAAAGAAAGGAATAACGGATCGGACGGATTTGTGTGAGTGACGATATGCATGTGAGAGTAGTGCACGATGAGTTGACGGGAGACAGGAGAGAGTGGAAGAGGAGATCGTGCCTCCCTTAGTGTGGGATAAGGACAGAAAGAAAGGCTACCCAGCTTGAGTGACTACAACCTTCTCCAAGGCGAGGCAAGTTCTGCCATAAACACCACGCTTCGCAGGCGTTTCTTTTAAATGGGCATATGTTTATGTAAATAGGGATATTATTGGTTCTACCGCTGAGCAGGTATCAGTTGGTAGTAACTCTGTCTTCTGCGCTGTAGGCTGTGGGTTCAATTCCCACCCAGGACAAACATGTGTATGATGAATATAGATGTTTGTTCTGCGTTTGGGTGGTGTATATAGTTCGTATGTATTTACAAAGTATTTAAGTATTCTATCTGTTATCCCATGTTACAAGCTATGCTTATTTTGGGGCTAGATGGCGCTATGTGAAATACATGTCGTGTAATATTGGTTATTTATTGTCGGTATCTGAATCGTGTTCAGATACAATTACAGATATACAGACAATATTTATTTTGAATCCGACATGTCATTTGCAATAATAACAAATAGTAATTAGTTAATATTACAAGACATTCGTCTTACACAGCGCACAGCGTTTTTGTAAATACATACATGTCATACAATACAACATCCAAACACAGAACTAACATCTTATAATCAATGAACGACAATCTACGTTAGTATGGTAAAGGGGTTATTTTCTATTATTGCTATTTACGGTTTAAAACACTTATTCTCATGAGAATTACAAAAAAATGCATATGTAGAGAACATAAAAACTAGGGATTCATATTATTTTTTATGAAATAAAAAACTTTGAAATAAACAACTGTCTTGGACACGCTACTGTCTGGTACTGGTCTGGAACAGTTGAGTTACCTATAGGCCGTTTGTAACGGTCCTTAGGTAATCTGACTGATTCCTTTGTACATATTTAGTTTAATTGTACTTTTTATTGGATAAATGAATTTCATTAACGTATAATATTAAATTTATTAAATTTAAGTAGGTACATAATTTCGTATGTTGTATCTAAGCGGAGATGTTGATGGATATGTTATGTGCAGGTCAATGCACGACCTAGGCGGTGAGAGGCTCCCCAGCTCGCCCAGCGACCGCTCCAAGTTCCATTTCAAGTTCCCGCAGCTCTCTCTTCACAATCCGCCTCACGAACTGGACAAGGATGCTATGAGTAAGTTAATAATAGTATAAATAATAATAATAATAAACGTTTAATACAGGTAACATAAGAATAGTACATGATGTTAAATACAAATTCTAGGACCCATAAAATATGTACCTTAAAACTAAAATACATATTAAAACTTATTTAATCTAGGTTAATAGGAATAATGAGTAATAAATAAATATTACAGGACATTCATTTTACACAGCGCCATCTGGCCCCAAACTAAGCATAGCTTTTAATAATGGGAACTAGATAACGGATTGAATACTTAAATACTTTTGTGAATACATACGTACTATATGATACAACACCCAAACGCAGAACAAACATCTATATTCATCACACAAATGTTTGTCCTGGGTGGGAATCGAACCCACAGCCTGCAGCGCAGGAGGCAGAGTTACTACCAACTGAGTTTATGAGGCTCGTTGCATTAATACTCACACTTGTTGCCATCTGATCTGTCATTGCAGTGGATGAAGGCCTGAAAGAGAAACTTCCTATTACACAACAAAAAAATACATAAATAAACACTCTTGCTACAATAATTAATCATACAGTAGTACAAATTCATCATACAAAACATTATAGGTATTATTCTAAATTATAATCATATTTTATGTTAAGGTACATTTAGTATACATTTATAAATTACGGACAGTATTTGGATTAGGTCATTTAAATTAATTATGATACAATTTTTATTTTTATTAACTGGCAGCTCATAAAACTCACTTATAATATAAATAAGTCTATTAATAATAATATAAAAAAAATTATAACTAAACCTACTAACATACTCCGATATAAGTTCGAAACGTATGCTGTCAAAATAACTTTTAAGCAGTTTTTTTCTTGCTGACCGAATTATGTGTGTTAGTAGGGGTGTTTTTTTTAAACATCTAGTTGACTGAATGGGGAAGCAAGTCTTTTCAAGGTCTGAGAGACGGACCACGATGTCTTTAGAAATGTATAGCCCTTTCAAAGTCAGAGAGAGGGGCGGACAACACAATCCTTAGTAACATATATAATTAGTTCAGTACACTAAACTAGCCAACGGAATAGACGCTAAAAGTCTTAACCGCCTCTGTGGTCTAGTTCAACCCACCGATTTCAGATCCAGAAGTCCCGGGTTCGATCCCAGGGGAAGTACAATAATGTGCTTGGTTTGGTTGGTGGTAGGACTTTGTTATAGTCCGCCTGGCTAGCTACCCCCATCTTACCTAATTCTGTCGCCATAACAACAATTCTAAAAATTGTTGTGTTCCGGCATTTAGAGGTAAGATAGCCAGTTCCTCAGTTTGTTGAGGATTCCGGGTGAAGTGCGCTTCCACCTTCGGCCTTATCTCAACTTGTAACCAGGTGAGATGAAGGCCAAGCGCTTCCACGTCATGAGGAACAGGATCGTGCTGCTTCAGGCAGTAGATTTGACGTTTCAAAATTATCCCAAAAAATGTTTATGAATAAAAAAAACTTCCGTTTCTATTCTTAATCTGAAATCGAATAAGAAACTGAAACGTAGTCCATCCAGCGGCAACATGCTGGTCCGCCTGGTTAGCTACCACCCTTTTACCGAAGTCCGGTGCCAAACGGTTTTCGGTGTCCTGTCGGTGCACGGGAAAGCCACCTTCTGGGAAAGCAAGCAACCAACGTAGACCTATCCTCGCTCTGGCCTAGAGCTAAAGGCAGAACTACTGTTTCTGTCAACTGTGCTGTGAAGGCCACGAATAGAGGATTTTTAGAGCCAATTTTAGATGAGGTATATAGTCGAAAAAAAAACGTAATAAGTAATCTAATATCACTAATGTGCGACGTAAAATAATTATTATTTGTTCATCAGGCAAACAAGCAGAACGTCGAAACTTCAGCGAGGAGGCCAAAAGTGTTCCCGATATTCAGGTAATATTTATATCACGATTTCGGCACTATATGCACCTGCTTGGAAAGGCCCTTGTTTTTTTTTATTATTATACGACGGATAAGCACTTAGTCTTCATCTCACCTGGTAACAAGTTGAGATAAGGCCGAAGGTGGAGGCGCACTTCACCCGGAATCTTACCTTTAAATGTCGGAACACAACAATTTAAGAATTGTTATTATGGCGACAGCATTAGTTAAGATGGTGGTAGCTAGCCAGGCGGGCTTAAACAAAGTCCTACCACCAACCAAACCAAGCACAATATATTGTTTTCCCATGGGAATCGAACCCGGGACGTATGGATCTGAAATCGGTGGTGGTGAATGAGAAAGAAAGTAGTTCATTACTGTGATCTCGTGGTTCGCCCAGAATATTGTGCTTGGTTTGGTTGGTGGTAGGACTTTGTTTGAGCCCGCCTGGCCACCACCATCTTACCTTATTATGTCGCCATAGCAATTCTTAAATTGTTTGGCATTAACAGGTAAGATAACCAGTTCCTCACACTGTTGAGGATTCCAGATAAAGTGCGTTTGTAAGCCAGGTGAGTTGAAAGCCAAGCGCTTCCCCATCGTAGGTAAGTTAACCAGTTCCTCACACTGTTGAGGATTCCAGATAAAGTGCGTTTGTAAGCCAGGTGAGTTGAAAGTCAAGCGCTTCCCCATCGTAGGTAAGTTAACCAGTTTCTCACACTGTTGAGGATTCCAGATAAAGTGCGTTTGTAAGCCAGGTGAGTTGAAAGTCAAGCGCTTCCCCATCGTAGGTAAGATAACCAGTTTCTCACACTGTTGAGGATTCCAGGTAAAGTGCGTTTGTAATCCAGGTGAGATGAAAGCCAAGCGCTTGCCCATCGTAGGTAAGTTAACCAGTTCCTCACACTGTTGAGGATTCCAGATAAAGTGCGTTTGTAATCCAGGTGAGATGAAAGCCAAGCGCTTGCCCATCGTAGGTAAGTTAACCAGTTCCTCACACTGTTGAGGATTCCAGATAAAGTGCGTTTGTAAGCCAGGTGAGATGAAAGCCAAGCGCTTCCCCATCGTAGGTAAGATAACCAGTTCCTCACACTGTTGAGGATTCCAGATAAAGTGCGTTTGTAAGCCAGGTGAGATGAAAGCCAAGCGCTTCCCCATCGTAGGTAAGATAACCAGTTCCTCACACTGTTGAGGATTCCAGATAAAGTGCGTTTGTAAGCCAGGTGAGATGAAAGCCAAGCGCTTCCCCATCGTAGGTAAGATAACCAGTTCCTCACACTGTTGAGGATTCCAGATAAAGTGCGTTTGTAAGCCAGGTGAGATGAAAGCCAAGCGCTTCCCCATCGTAGGTAAGATAACCAGTTCCTCACACTGTTGAGGATTCCGGGTGAAATGCGCTTTCACTTTCGTTCAGAATTATCATAACTTAAAAAACACATGATGAGATTGAAGCCACGCGCTTCCCCGTCGTGCAATTTAAAGAAAACTCTTATTACGAAGACATAAGGCTCATTTTGGTGAATTTTCCTTTCAGTCAACCATAACTGCAGAAAGCAAGTTAGCGTACGCGAGCCTCATAGAAGACCCCACACCGACGATGTCGCTAATGTCTCGGCTGGACGCGAAGGGCATGAACAAACCGTACGCCATACTTAAACCGGCAGCGCCACGCGGTCTGGAGCGGCCCCGCTTCCACTCGCTGCAAAAACCTATCGTCACCAGGTATCGTATCCAAACCATCTACATCTTCAATAGAGTGTATGGTTTCTTCAATAGAATGAATGGTTTCTTAAATAGAGTGAATGGTTTCTTAAATAGAGTTAATGGTTTCTTCAATAGATTGAATGGTTTCTTCAATAGAGTGAGTGGTTTCTTCAATAGAGTGAATGGTTTCTTCAATAGACAATGGTTTCTTCAATAGAGTGAATGGTTTCTTCAATAGAGTGAGTGGTTTCTTCAATAGAGTGAGTGGTTTCTACTATCTATTATCAAGCCTCAGCTCAGTTGGTAGTTCTACCTTCTGCGCTGTAGGTTGTGGGTTCGAATCCTATCCAGGACAAACATTTTTGTGTAATGAATATTGATGTTTGTTCTGTGTTTGGGTGTTGTATGTGAAAAAAAAGTACTCGAGTATTAAATCAGTAATCTAGTTCCCATATTACAAGATTTTCTTAGTTGGGGACTAGATGGCGCTGTGTAAAATTCCTGTTATATTTATTTATTTATTTATCATACGAAAATGCTCTTTGTTTTTTATGTGCTATGTATATATAATATACAGCCATATTCCGCCCCACATTTATAAACAAAAAAATCACGTTACTCGTATGCTTTGTTACTTGTGTATTCTTGCCATTAGTATCCTATCAGCCATTTAATCGGAAGGTATCAACGAACAAACTGAGTCACTTTAATTTATAACATGATTATGGTATATTCGTATAATATGATATATAATATTATATCACGTGACCCAAGGGCTGGCTCTTATTTAGGCCAGCGAATTAGCATAGCTATTCAGCGTGGCAATGCAGCCAGTGTCTTGGGCACGCTTCCGTCTGGTACTGGTCTGGAACAGTTGAGTTACCTATAGGCCGTTTGTAACGGTCCTTAGGTAATCTGACTGATTCCTTTGTACTTAGTTAGTTTAATTTATTGAATAAATGTATAATATTATATATAATATGATTAGATTGGATGGTTGTCTAGTCCTGTATATGAGTCAATTTATATTTATAAGTTTTGAATGATGAATTTGTACTCCTTACCTGAATAAGTGTGATTAATTGTTGTAGCAAGAGTGTTTATTTATGTATTTTGTTGTTGTGTAATAGAATGTTTCTCTTTCAGGCCTTCATCCACTGCAATGACAGATCAGATGGCAACAAGTGTGAGTATTAATGCAACAAGCCACATAAACTCAGTTGGTAGTAGCTCTGCCTCCGGCTGTGGGTTCGATTCCCACCCATGACAAACATTTGTGTGATGAATATAGATGTTTGTTCTGTGTTTGGGTGTTGTATCATATAGCACGTATGTATTTACAAAAGTATTTAAGTATTTTATCCGTAATCCAGTTCCCATATATTTATATTAAATTGCAAATACCTTATTATTAATATCTACCACCAATAATCTTTTGACTCTACTGTTACTATTGTTATGTTGTGTTGTGTACTGTTATTATTATTATTGTTATTATTTTTTAATGTTATTTATTGATTATATTCATGTTATTCACTCACTTGCCACAACATTTTGTAAATATTATATGTTGTGTGTTTACTTTAATTAATAAATGATTCTATTCTATTCATATTAAAAGCTATGCTTAGTTTGGGGCTAGATGGCGCTGTGTAAACAATAATGTCCTGTAATATTTATTATTGAACTAGCGAATGCCGCTGTTTCACGACACCTGTTGGTATGTTAATATGAGCTCTGCCATTAATACTGGGCGATTACATGTCAGGAATTTCGGAAACATCGGGCATCCAATAGCAGTTGATGCAACTGTCATATAAGAAGGGGTATTAAAACAAGAGAGTCTGTTTATGTATGTTTATGAGTGTTTTAATACCTAAGTTATATGCAGTTTCATACACTACTTTATCTTCACTCATAGGAAAAATTTAAATTAAACAAAGTAGGTAGGTTACAAGGAAGTATTTTTCAATCTATAAATTCTTGGTACATTTTGTCGTACAATTTTTTTTATTTTTCTGGCAGGAGACTTTCAGTTAACGCCAATGCCGCGTCTAGAATATCTGGCGGAGTGAAAATCTCGCCGTCACTACTCTCTTCTCCAATCATATTTTAATCACTTACAGGATTTTAGTAAACTTTTTTGGAATCCCGAATACAAAAACACGATCGGCAAAAAAATGTATGGGAAGCGCGGGAAATTAAGTTCAAGCTACGCATGCGTGCGCCATTTTTTTCACAGTTCAAACTGCGCTTGCGTGCGCTTTTTTTTTCATATTCAGCCTAAAACCATAGACTACTTTAATGAAATAAAAAAAAAAAAGATAGCGGTACTATGATGAGTTTTATTCTTAATTTTATGTATATGCGTTTATAAATTGCGTCTGTATAGAACCGTCTTTGAATTCGTAATTCGATTTTTTCGATTTGAGTGTATATAAAAGGTTATTTATTTATATTTATTATTTTGTTAAGCCGCGCCTGCCACGCCCAATTTAGGTTCTGAAAAAAGCTTAGGGGGTTTTGGATTTTTTAAGCCGCGCCTGCCACGCCCAGTTTAGGTTCTGAAAAAAACTTCGGGGGTTTTGCATTTTGTCAAGCCGCGCCTGCCACGCCCAATTTAGGTTCTGAAAAAAACTTCGGGGATTTGCGATTTGTTAAGCCGTGCCTGCCACGCCCAATTTAGGTTCAAAAAAAAACTACGGGGATTTTTGCATTTTGCTATATTATATGAAATCATTCTAAATCTACATGTTAGCAGCGTTTTAGCCCTTTTATAAGTATTGACGTAGTTGTTACAAACGCCTAAGCTTTCGCATTTCGAACAATCTTACGCGTTCCCCATTTTATTGGGATTAGTTTACTCGCTTTGATAACTCTCTTATCTCCACAGAGCAAAAACGAGCTGCCGCTCCCACCGAGAAGCACAAAGCCGAAGCTGGTTGACAAACCTCGCCACTTCCGAAAGCACCCCCTCAAAATCCCCATCCCCCCAGAAAACAGACCAATCATATACCAAAACGCATTATCTGCGCCGTGCGTACCGCCGAAGAGTGTAGACGTATGCGATGGTTTGGTGATGATGGAATGTGATGGTTTGGTGATGATGGATTCCAATCAGACTGCGAGCGACCCTTTCGACAGCTTCTTAGACGAAGTCGACCTTCCCCCGGATTATGATGGCAGCGATGATGACATTGGCGTGAATGGAGGGGGGCTGGTAAAAGGTACGTTCGAAGTACACTAACCAGATTCTGACCGCGAACAAAAAGAGGATTGCGGAAAAAAAACAATGTAGGATACATTGTTTATAATTTGTGTACAACGCTGTTAGTCTTCCTAAGATAAATAAATAAAAAGAGGATTGTGGAAAAAAAAGGGGATTGTGGTAGTTATATTTTATATAATTTATACAACTTGGAGATGGGTCAAGGCAGCCCACCTGATGTTGAGTGCTTCTCTCGTCTATTATTATTATACATTTATTTCAGATCATATTAATCCATAAAAAAAATATAAAACACTATTGCACACACTTAAAACTAAATTACATAAAAATAACAGTACCTGAAGCATTATAAATCATAGTAATAAAATATATAAATTAATGTCATTATTTTTAAAATTAATATCAAATAACACAAAATGAAACACAACACGAAATTAGAATATGCATTGAAATTAGATAGAGCCCAACATTATAAAAAAGCCTTAATGCGTAGGTCATTCACAAAGAATATGGCGCTAGTGCTTTCCCGGACGTGCCCTTTCACAAGAGGCTCTACTATTATTAAATATGTTGCCACAATTCTCAAATCCCCTTAGTGTCGGATAAGGAATATTATAATAAAGGGAACGAGTATACGCTAAGATAACAATTCGAACTTTTCTAAGCAAATACAAAAAAGTTTAAGATTTTGTATAATTATATAAAGTTTATACGAGGAGCAGAAATCTGCTTTGTTTATTTCGCTTTCTCGCTATTTAGTATCTAATAATTCCTCTTAAAAACCATGACAACTCTCTCAAGAGTGTAGCAAAAGTGTCTGTGTTTTAGATTTTCAAAATTACATACATACATACATAGACTCACGCCTGTTTCCTAAAGGGGTAGGCAGAGACAACGGAATTCCATTTACTACGCTCCTTGCACACCTCTTTTGCCTCATTCAATCTCATTACTTTCTTCATACATGCTCGTCGGTTTAGGGTACTTCTGACCTGGCCTTTCTCGAGAACGTCTCCAATTTGATCAGAGAACGACCGCCGAGGTCTTCCTCTCCCAACTTCACCATTCACATTCGACATATATAATTGCTTCGTCAACCTGCTTTTCAAAATTAATATTTGTTTTACCGTAAAAAAAAACAAAACGAAATTCGCGCATATTTCTGTCATCTGGTGGTCATAAGCGCCGTGGTTGAGCGCACACCAATGTCACCTTTATTATAACTGTACCTTAATTCGAAACTAGAGTAAAGTTGCGTTGAGTTGCTCATCTGAGGTAATATAGGCCGTTAAATTGTTTTTTTTTTAGTAAATATATACGTAAAATGATATATGAATGAATTAATGAAAATACTTTACTGCACATCTTAAAAATAGAACTAGATAACTAAAAAAATAAATATACAATGGGCGGTCTTATCGCTAAGAAACGATTCCTTTCAGACAACCTTTGGATGGAGATGATTTCATGGCTAAAGAGGTGGTTGGTGGTGCACATATTAATTAGGGGCTAGCTAAATCATATATCATACATTATAAGTAAAGCTATGCTACAAATATACACACTACTTATATAATATAAATACCTACATATTATACACTATGTACTTACATACTATACTATACAAATATAATACACAAATACAAATAAATATTCAGCGTGGCAATGCAGCCAGTGTCTTGGGCATGCTTCCATCTGGTACTGGTCTGGAACAGTTGAGTTACCTATAGGCCGTTTGTAACGGTCCTTAGGTAATCTGACTGATTCCTTTGTACATAGTTTGTACTTGTACTTTTTATTGAATAAATGTTTAAATAAATATTTACTTACGTATATGGATGATAATTATATTAAATGTTTAATATACATTGGTTGCCAGACTCGGATCACGTGTCAGTGGAGGATCTGTTGGAGTTCGCGGACCAGAAGCCTTGCGGGCGGCAGCGCGGGGTCGAGTCCGACGAGGTGCGAATCATGAACAAGGTGCTCAAGCAACAGGTGAGGACATGTCTCCTTCACTAATTCTTATTCTAGTATTTAACCGCCTCTGTGGTCTAGTAGTTCAACCCATCGATTTCAGATCCAGAGGTCACGGGTTCGATCCCCATGGGAGTACAATATTGTGCATGGTTTGGTTGGTGGTACGACTTTGTTTAAGTCCGCCTGGCTAGCTACCATCTTACGTAATTCTGTTTGTTGTGTTCCGGCATAGGTAAGATAGCCAGTTCCTCAGTTTGTTGGGAATTCCGGGTGAAGTGCGCCTCCACCTTCGGCCTTATCTCAACTTGTTACCAGGTGAGATGAAAAAAAAATAGTTTTTTTTATATTATTGTTGTACGACGGGTCAGCACTTGGCCGTCATCTCACCTGGTTACTAGTTGAGATAAGGCCGAAGGTGGAGGTGTACTTCACCCGGAATCCTCAACAAACTGAAGAACTGGCTACCTTGCGTCTAAACCTTCGCGTCCTGAACCCAGCCAGCCCAACTCAATAACGGAGAAGGGTCCTAGGATGCTGACAGCATTGCTCAGAGTACTTGATGTGGCCGCTTGTTCCTCAGCAGATGGGTCAAGTAGCTTTTGTAGACCAGATTTCACTCTGGCTTCCCTTAAGGCCGAACAGTGAAATAACCACGTGATCCCCCGTTTCTTCTCATCTGCGACATAACCCAGTCTGTGGCCAGTCTTGGCAAGATGGTGGTCAGTTCACAATGTCCTGTGACAATGTCCTTTTCCTCTTATCTGCGACATAACCCAGCCTGTGGCCAGTCTTGGCAAGATGGTGGTCAGTTCACGATGTCCTGTGACAATGCCCTTTTCCTCTCACCTGTGACATAACCCAGTCTGTGGCCAGTCTTGGCAAGATGGTAGTCAGTTCACAATGTCCTGTGACAATGTCATTTTCCTCTCATCTGCGACATAACCCAGTCTGTGGCCAGTCTTGGCAAGATGGTGGTCAGTTCACGATGTCCTGTGACAATGCCCTTTTCCTCTCACCTGCGACATAACCCAGTCTGTGGCCAGTCTTGGCAAGATGGTGGTCAGTTCACAATGTCCTGTGACAATGCCCTTTTCCTCTCATCTGCGACATAACCCAGTCTGTGGCCAGTCTTGGCAAGATGGTGGGCAGTTCAAAGTTCAAAGTAACTGTTTTTCAAGTATGTACACCTTTATTTCTTTATTTTTTTATTTTTTATTGTACGACGGGAAAGCTCTAGGTCTCCATCTCACCTGGCCGAAGGTGGAGGCGCACTTCACCCGGAATCCGCAACTTACTGAGGCTATCTTTTGAGGTTGGTGGTAGGACTTAAACAAAGTCCTACCACCAACCAAACCAAGTACAATATTGTACTTCCCCTGGGGATCGAGCCCGGGATCTCGATCTGAAATCGGTGGGTACCACTAGACGTTGGTTGGTTGGTTGGTTGCAGGCGACTCCGGAGCTGTGTCTCCAAGCGTTGGAACTGAGCTCGTGGGACGTGCACCTCGCGATCAAAGTGGTGCTGGTTCAGCTCTCGGCGGAGCACCCGCAGCCCTCGCTGGCGCAGTGCGCCGCGGAGCTCGGCCGCGCCGGCTCCGACGTCGCCAGGGCCGTCGCTTCTCTCACACATCTCAATAAACACGGATAATTATACAGACTTTTATTTACTACTTACTAGTACCACGTTAGACGGCTAGAGACTACTCCATTACTGAACTACGTTTTATTATATATTACAGACTTTTGTTTACTACTTACTAGTACCACGTTAGACGGCTAGAGACTACTCCATTACTGAACTACGTTTTATTATATATTACAGACTTTTGTTTACTACTTACTAGTACCACGTTACACGGCTAGAGACTACTCCATTACTGAACTATGTTTTTTTATATATTACAGACTTTTGTTTACTACTTACTAGTACCACGTTAGACGGCTAGAGACTACTCCATTACTGAACTATGTTTTTTATATATTACAGACTTTTGTTTACTACTTACTAGTACCACGTTACACGGCTAGAGACTACTCCATTACTGAACTATGTTTTTTTATATATTACAGACTTTTGTTTACTACTTTCTAGTAGCACGTTAGACGGCTAGAGACTACTCCATTACTGAACTACGTTTTATTATATATTACAGACTTTTGTTTACTACTTACTAGTAGCACGTTAGACGGCTAGAGACTACTCCATTACTGAACTATGTTTTTTATATATTACAGACTTTTGTTTACTACTTACTAGTACCACGTTACACGGCTAGAGACTACTCCATTACTGAACTATGTTTTTTTATATATTACAGACTTTTATTTACTACTTACTAGTACCACGTTAGACGGCTAGAGACTACTCCATTACTGAACTATGTTTTTTTATATATTACAGACTTTTGTTTACTACTTACTAGTACCACGTTAGACGGCTAGAGACTACTCCATTACTGAACTATGTTTTTTTATATATTACAGACTTTTGTTTACTACTTACTAGTACCACGTTAGACGGCTAGAGACTACTCCATTACTGAACTATGTTTTTTTATAGATTACAGACTTGTTTACTACTTACTAGTACCACGTTAGACGGCTAGAGACTACTCCATTACTCAACTATGTTATTTATATATTACAGGACATAATTTCACACAGCGCCATCTATCCATATACGTATTCCTTCCGTATATATCTATTTTTAACAAGCCTTATAGCTCAGTTGGTAGTTACTCTGCCTTGTGCGTTGTGCATTGTGGGTTCGATTCCCACCCAGGACAAACATTTGTGTGATGAATGTTTGTTCTGTCCTTGGGTGTTGTATTGTATGATAATATGTATGACAAAATTAAAAAAACAAGTATATCAGGATTATATCCGTAATCTAGTTCCCTTATTACAAGCTATGCTTAGTTTGGGGCTAGATGGCGCTGTGTGAAATTAATGTCCTGGAATATTTATTTGTATTCCTGTAATATTTATCCCCAAACTAAGCAAAGCTTTTAATGAGGGAACTAGATTACGGATAGAATTCTTTTTTTCCTCTATTGGCTAGACTTCACTAATTTTTTTTTGGTCTCTTCGAGGACTTGTGGAATGTTATTGGATTTTTTCAAAAAAGTTTCAGACACCAAAAAGGATTATTAGTAAAGGTCAGCGGGACTTGTATATTTATTAAATATTTACATGAAATTTATTATCCTCGTAATATTCGAAGGACTATCTAGAATAAAACCGTAGTGTCGTTGTTAGATTAGTCAGTCTAACATATAAGAATATTGTAACGGTCCTTAGGTAATCTGACTGATTCATTTGTATATAGTTAGTTTAATTGTACTTTTTATTGAATCAATGTATGTAAGAATATTTATATCCAAATAATCATCGAACTAGTAGGACTTTTTGGAATAAACCGTTTTCAATACATTTGGTGGTTGAGGGATCAATTCCGCTGGTCACCAATTACTTTTTTTGTGCTAAATCATGACTAGTAAAAGAAAGATCTTGCTTACATAATCCTTTATTACTCAAATTAGACCAATTGAATATTTAAATATACTCACGACATTTTCTCCATTGAGAATTAACCTCTGATCACTACTCAGAGCGTGGATCTTATGAGGATCACCTACTAGGGGGTAGTCTGACGCACGTCTATACTTACGTTTAGCACATGCCCACGTTTTGAACCAATTAAATGTAATTATATTTATTGGTCCATTATAATATATATGTAGAGAAGTTTGAGACATTATTTTATATGAGATTGGAAACGTAAACTCATCTATGGACTCGTAATGGACGCTTTTGGAATGTGTGAAGTTTGTGTCGTTGTTTAGGCTTATTTTAAAATTAATGAAAGCTGCTAGTTATATAATAAAACATGAAATAGGTCCCAATGACAATCTTGCACGTGCGAGAAATGCTGGATATTAATAATATGATACATAAAATAAATATTACAGGACATTCATTTTACATAGTTAATTACACTGTCCCAAACTAAGCATAGCTTGTAATTATGGGGACTAGATAACGCATAGAATACTTAAATACTTTTGTGAATGCATACGAACTATATGATACAACACCCAAACACAGAACAAACATCTATATTCATCACAGAAATGTTTGTCCCGGGTGGGAATCGTACCCATATCCAACAGTACAGAAGGCAGAGTTACTACCAACTGAGCTATCAGGCCTGTTGTTTTAAAATTGGCGCAGATTGACTAAGTTCGCGACTGCGCAATGAAGTAAAAGCTGGATAACCTCGTGACCTACATTCTAGGATTAAGTATACGAATTGGTAAGCAATGTTTTTATACTAAGATATAATTAAGGCACTAAAAGGTACATATCAGGAAACAATATCAACAAAATATCATGAAATAGCCGTGGCGCGGCTTAAAGATCGCCCCCCATCTCAGCCCATGGATGCCGTAAAAGCCGACTAAGAGATATCACCAGAGGGACAGCAGCTTTACCTTTACTGCGATTACCAATCCGCCCGTCAAGCGTGGTGATTATGGCAAAACCTGTGTACTTACTATGTATCGACGGTGTAAGGATACGGTACACCTCCAGTTGGTCTAAACATTTTCAATAAAACCGCGGTAGTTTTTTTTAACGTATATTTCGTTGCCTCAGTCATGTAGTTGTGATCTTTTGAGTGATTTGGAAACGGGAATTATATAATGCAACTGACTGCAGCGATCGATGCACATTTTTTGATACCTCCACGCGTTCCTGAGAAAAGGGTCTTGGCAGAAAGACAAGACGGACATCAAAGTGATCCTATAAGGGTTCCGTTTTTTTCATTCTAGGTACCCTAAAAACAATATGGTTCCATACCTCGGTAGATGTCGTTGACCCGATCTATAGTTGTATGAAAGGTATGAGAAACCACAGAAAAGGAAACACCTCCGAGTAGGTAGGTATTAGTGTGGCACATATTAGTCCTGGAAGTAATATGTAAGTACTACATACATCTTCCTGGGTATTAGTAGGTATGAGGTACCAAATAGTTAATGATCTGTGATCAATACCGCATAAGACTATAAGGTATACATATAAGATAGTAATATCTAGTATGAAACGATGATAGGATCTCATTGCTGATTGCTGTTTGAGTGATTGTCTCGTCATTTCGTTGATTTGTGTTGTATTAGTGGTAGGAGGTACTTACTGCCTTTCTAAATTTGACCCTACCGATTCCTTACGTGTGTTTGAAAAACAAATGAGTAAATAGTTGTAGCCTATTACGAAAACGACGAAGGATTGAGTGCAGACCGTCAACGGATTTTTTTTAATTTATTTTATTTTATTCGGGAAGCATACAGATACAAGATACTTACAATAATATAAAAAAGGTAATACATTACCTACTACAAAAGAAAGGAAGTGGACAAATTGAAAAATAACAAACAAAAACAAAAATATACATATACCAGAGTACTTCGACTACCTTTAAAATAACCTACTTACAATATATACTTAATACAGCGTTGGCATGTCATTTCCCGTAGACGGTGTTCACTTTTTTTTCTATAAAATGCGCCTTTTGAGCCCTGATATGTGTTTTCCTTTGCGGTGTCGATGAAGCCGCCGAAACGTTTAACACTAGGAGTGCTGAGTCCCTACCTATGAAGAACGCAACGTGTGTTTCGCAACCAACGAGTTAACCGCCTCTTTGTACAAGCGGTTCCACCGGCGAGCGTAGTTGCCTTTTACGACATCCGCGTGTTTAGAAGAAGGGGCTGTCTTAGGCCGCCGTTAGGGGCTTTATCTTGTTTAGGTAACTGTTTAAAAAAAACTTGAATATTAGGATGGATTTGAAAGTTTTCACACAGACGAGATGACAAAAGATTTTGGAAGGTACCTAGAATTTTAATTTTTTTTCTACTCTGTGGTGGTGAAGTAGGTGTGATGTGTTCTTAATTTTCTCGAAAACGACTCTACGCTCACCTAACGTGAAACAAAGGTCGTTATAATATTTCCAGGCGAGTCAGGTGTCCCCGAGGGTTGGAATTGGGTCAGACGTGCTTGTGCCACCCTCGGCACACTCGCTCCCTGAACCCGGCTTAGAACGAGGTTCCGTCGAGAGCAACGCGAACTCCGAACATTCGTCTGTGATCTGCGCATTCGTTTGAGGTCTCCCTTCGTTGTTTCCCCTTATTTTATTACTCCCATTCGCGGCGTGTCGTGGCGGTCGCGACTTAAGAATCAACCCTTCCAACTCAGTCTATGGATGTCGTAAGCGTCGTCGTAAAATGAATAAAATAAAATGGATGTCGTTGCCGACTTAAAGATCTCTCCAGAAGGACCCCTGATACACAGCTTCTTTCTGTGTATCAGCGTCACCTTACTGTGATCACAACTATGCCTGCCCAACCAAAAATATGTGATTATGGCAAAACCCACCAGCTTTTGAGGAGGCTCTGTCCAGCAGTGGACAGTAATGGGTTGTTGATGTGATACGCGACGTAAGTAACGTGTCATGCTATAAGTAGGTATGTATCTAATTCTTCATTTTGTCGTGTGGCTTCCGGGCACCCGCCAAAAAAGTTTAAGCCGGCAATGTCTATAACAAACATCACTCAGATGTGTCGCCTTCGTGATTCGAACCCAGGACTTTCTGAGAAAGATTCACTCGGACCACAGAGGTAACGGTCGACGCGCGAATCTGACTCGTACTTGGCCAGTTTCACGCAATTCAACCCGCGGAGAGGGCAACGACTTTCTTGTGTATGCCAAACACCTTTACCGCGATTGCCGATCCGTCTGCCAAGCTAATTGTTGGCGCTATTGATGCTTAAAAGCTCCCGCGGTCCCTTTAGGCAGTGGTCCCAATCGCTTGTCTCAACAGATTTTTGATAGCTGCATAGCATATTGACAAGTGCCGACTTCAATTCAGAATCTTGTTTCCCGACTGTGAAGGTATGCTGATACACAGATCGCGCCTTAACTTTTCTGGGTCAGTGCTGGAATATTTTACCCAATCCATTTAAGAGGGTTTCCTCGTAACTGCAGAACTACATATAGGTTTATGGAACGGGCTGCATGCACAAAATGATGCTGTTATATTTGCAATATTTTTTTGCATAGACAGCGTTCATTCAATACTTACTAAAATATGCTTACCTACTGCACTCGATTACGAAAATTGGTAAAGATATTTACTAAGTGAATGTCATCTGATTTTAAATTCTTTACGTTCTGTTATATCGAACTGTAGCTTCCATTTTTTAAGGTACAACTTTGAAATTTGTAGCTAAGCCGAACTTTTTGTTAGGTATCTATTATAAAATCCAAGCATATCGGGAATCAAGCATAGCGGAACTAACCGGATGGTAGGAACTTGGTTTTTTTTTATTGTACGACGGGGAAGCGCTTGTCCTTCAACTCTTCAAGGCTTCAAGTTATGGAGTAATATGGAGGCGCACTTCACCCGGAATCGTCAACAGTATGAGGAACTGGCTATCTTGCCTCTAAATGCCAGAACATAACAATTTAGAATTGTTGTTATGGCGATATAGGTACTTAGGTAAGATGGTGGAACCTAGCCACCCAAACCAAACACAATATTGTAGCCCCTGGAGATTGAGACCTAAGGATCTGTGACAGCGGTATGGGCCTGGGTGATTTATTAAATACCTAGTGTATGATTGTGTTTCAGTACTTGGAGGCATACCTCCAAGTACTGAAACACAATCATACAACTCGGAATGATCAAGTCTGAGAAACAGACTATCATAATAGTCTGTTTCTCAGACTTGATCATTCCGGGTGAAGTACGCTTACACCTTCGGCAATATCACACCTTGAAATCAGGGTGATATGGCTAAAGGCTCACGAGTCATATAAAAAAGAAATTGTGTACCTACATATTCAAGAAAATATTTTTCTTTATGCCGAATGTAGGTTTAGTAGTTTTTGTGTAGGTTGTGTCACAATCCGTGCTATACTTATGGCGTCTTAGGTACATAGCATGTAGTGGTCTCCAGGTGGAGGATGGAAGTTTGTTCCTACCTGAATAAGTATTTACTTGTTATGATTACTACATTATACTCATAACGTTACGTTACATATACGTTAGTTTTTTATTATCTTTGCTCATACGATCCATGCTCTGAGTAGTGATCAAAACTGTCTAAAACTTACCTACTGCTATCGCGATTCTTCTTCCACCATCATCACAATTCTTTATTCGCCTTTTTTTTCATCCTTGCCGTTCATAGGAAGATTTTATTACATCATCCCGCGAGTCGATGTAGGTAGTAGGTTGTTTTACCCGCAGCGTAATATCTGGATAGAAAATTGCCTGTGTGGTCCCTATGGCATAGAATGACACTGTAGCCATGCCACATTTCATTAAAATCTGATTAGCTGTTTAGACGAGTAAGGGGAAGAATACAAACAAAGAGACCGAATCACTTTCGAAGCCACTTTTTGGAAGCAAAGAGTATCTATCTAATGTGTTTATCCAGGTATAATAATATGTCTGTATGCCATGTTTCATTCAAACTAGCTTAGCCGTTTTTGCTTTATATAGTAAAAACATACCTACTTACAAACAAACGTAGAAGTATAATAGGTATTAGTAGGATTGGCGTGGATGGATTTGTTAAATATTTCACATACCTAACTAGTTTTTGAATGTACCTAGTAAGTAGTGTTCGTTTCGTCAGCAATAAAAAACAGCTGAAAGATATTTTGACATACAATTAGAACTTATTGCGAGGTTGCTTCTTACGTCAGTGGGTTGTTAGTTTTTATGGAACACCTTGCTTTCATACTGTCTAAATACATTTTGGAGTTAACCCAACTTTGAAATGTTAGCCATTTATTTATTTCACATTAGATATATAAAATTACATTATATAAGTAGGTTTAAAGAATATGTATGTATTACAGGACATTTATTTCACACAGCGCCATCTAGCCCCAAACTAAGCATAGCTTGTAGTATGGGAACTTTTTAACCGCCTCTGTGGTCTAGTGGTTCAACCTACCGATTTCAGATCCAGAGGTCCCGGGTTCGATCCCCATGGGGAGTACAATATATTGTGCTTGGTTTGGTTGGTGGTAGGATTTTGTTTAAGTCCGCCTGGCTAGCTACCACCATCTTACCTAATTCTGTCGCCATAATAACAATTCTTAAAAAAATGTTGTGTTCCGGCATTCAGAGTTGAGATAGCCAGTTCCTCAGTTTATTGATATCTTCGGCCTTATCTCAACTTGTTACCAGGGGCCCTACCGCCGACGGCGAAGCCGATCTCCATTGGCTTAAAATTAGCTTCATGAGAACTAGAAACGATTTTTACTACCGGGTATGTGTCATATCCAAAATGGCGTTTCCCATCTTAAAAGTGTACACATGTTATGAAACCTATCCGTTCTGTACATTTGACGGTAAAAATCGTTTCTAGTTCTCATGAAGCTAATTTTAAGCCAATGGAGATCGGCTTCGCCGTCGGCGGTAGGGCCCCAGGTGAGATGAAGGCCAAGCGCTTCCTCGTCGTACAATAAAAAAAAAAAAAGAATACAGAAGTCAGTATTTTTTACTTAACTTATCTATTTAGCTAAATGGTTATCTTGGGACAACCTTTCTCGAATCAGAGCTTTGGTTCCTGTTCTAAGTAAATAAATACTTATCTGTAAATAGATGCGTAGACACAGGCTCTCAGTGTCAAACCAATGAAGATTGGAGTTAGTTATATGCCTATAGCCATTGATAACTAACACGTCGTAGCTCAGTGCCCACAGAAAACCTAAATATTTGACTGCCATTGTTAGGTATTCGTTTCAATCAACTGAACAAAGGCACTCGACAACGAAGTCATAGTAATAGGGTCTTGTTACCATCCTTTGTGCTCGGTACCCTAAAATGGATAAACGGGCAATTTGAGCGTTCTCTCTACTTATTATAGCTATACAATTGTTGCTACGTCGACGTATAAGTAGCGAGCATGTCTATATGTGTTTGCAGGGAACGTCGACATTCGACCTAGTTCGGAAGCCTGCCAGCTGTCATGTCGCACGCCAATTGCCGAATTCAATTCGCTAAGAGATAACACAGTTCAGCGGTCGTAGGTATCAATAGGTATAAATTTAACCCTCCTGCTCACACAATAACTTGCTTATTCTGCTAACCTAGATTTTTAATATTGCAACGATTTATCTATGAGGAACGGTTCTGACGTGGTGATTTTGATAAAGTTTAGCCACGTAGATGTACTTAACTACACGACAAGATATAAACGCGAAATAGACTTTAAAGGTCTTTGACTCCTTTCACAAATTGTAGGTATATTGTAATACCTGTAAAACAGGTTCATTTTTATGTACCATAGGTTCTTACCTACTACAGGTTTTTGGGCATATCCTAAGGCGACAGTCTATCATTATGCAAATACAGTATCTAAATATGATTGTAAGTACTCCATCCATTGACCATAATTATGTAACTTCGGTGAGATTAAATAAATATAAGTAAATTCTATAAATAAATGTCAGTACCTCCCTTCTCATTTTCATTTAATTCATATTTACGTGTATATCATTGAATTTCTAAGCGGCTGGACCGATTTCGATTGTTTATTTTTTAGGTACATCGCGCTGTATTACTAGCGCAATATTTTTCAAAGTTTATCACTATCAGATGCCCAGCCCAGTGTGGTATCAGCTCAGTTGGTAGTAGCTCTGCCTTCTGCACGGTAGGTCGTGGGTTCGATGACACACAATCACATGAACATTTGTGTGATGAATATAGATGTTTGTTCTGTGTTTCGGTGTGGCAATGTAGGTATAATAAAGATGTGTTGTCAAAAAAAAGTAATTTATCCATAATCTAGTTCCCATATTACAAGCGATGGGGTTAGATGGCGCTGTTTGAAATTAATGTCCTGTAATGTTTATTATTTATTTTATATGTATGATTTATTAATTAATTAGCAAGATTAAAAATAAGCAATTACACTAATTAAATATAGTACAAACCGAATAAATATTATTATTATTATTTACTATGGCAAATGTTAATCAAATGGGAAAATAATTACCCACCATAACCCAACAATGTAAAATTATGTTGTACTAACAATGGTCTATTAGCTTTATCAGACCCGCTCGTACGTACGTACATGTCCACTGTTGAAAAGGACCTTCTCTATGTTTTTTTTTATTATTGTACGGGGAAGCGCTTGGCCTCATCTAGTTACAAGTTGAGATAAGGCCGAAGGTGGAGGCGCACTTCATCAGAAATCCTCAACAAAGGAACAACAGTTTTAGAATTGTTGTTATGGCGACAGAATTTGGTAAGATGGTAAATATAACTGGAGTGATTCCCTTAATCATAAGGCTGGGTGCTGCGGGGGTGGTTTATTATAAGGTTTAATACGATGATTAACAATACTAAAAAAACATTTGTTCAGTATCTATATTATAGCTACTATCAAGCCAATCCGTCGTTATAATTAATCTATTAAAAAAAATATGTCCCTGTAGGGTTACCCTTTGCAAACTTACAAACCGTTTCTACTTTTTTTTTGTACCTAGGTTGTTGTTTCGTTTTCCAAATACTCACCAGTAAAAAGTTGCATGCAAACGTTTTTGCCATTTTAATACCAAGTATTCATAACAATTATTATAGGACATTAATTTCACACAGCACCATCTAGTCCCAAACTAAGCAAAGCTATGGAAACTAGTTTACGGAAATACCTAATACTTAGATACTTTTTAATACATACCATTACCATACAATATAACAGCCCAAACACAGAACAAACATCAATTTGCATCACACAAACGTTAGTCCTGGGTGGGAATTGACCCCACAACCTACAGTTCAGTAGGCTCCTCGCGTCTCTCGCGTCCTAAGAGTAGTTGAAGCCCCTAGTGAAAAGGCTCGTCCGGAGAAATACTACCACCATAATTATTTCAGCCGCCAAGCAGCATTGCTGTGTTTCGGTTTGAAGGGTATGGTTACCGGTGAAATTACGGGTAGGTACGTGGGGCTTAACACCTTTATGCCTCAAGTTGACGGGCGCAATGCAGTGCCGTGTAGGCTATGTTCTTTGTGGATGTGACCTATTCAGTAAGGCTGTGTCATAGGCAAGAGTACACTTAACACCAGGTGCGCTACTTGCTTGTCCCGTCTCCTGGTAGTATAAAAAAAAAAAAGCTACCAACTGAGGTGTGAGACAATCAAATGTGAAAATAACAATCTTTTCACCCCTTAAGAGGAGTTTTACCTAGTTTTGGCTTCAGTTTCGATTAATGGGTTTCCTCCACTTGGATATTAGTATAATAGCAGGCAATGCTATTATACTAATAATATACTACTTTTCTATCGGCAGTCATGCGGACTGAATGAGAAAAGAATGCCCGAAGACATCATCGATTTTTCTTACACAACTTAAAGACGACTTTAATATAATTTACAAACATTAAAAATTACATGTACAACTAAACTATCTATGTACAAATTGAACAGGTCACAAACTTACATGTGTCGTATGAGGGAGCATTCTTTCAACTATTTCTTCAATCTTTTTAATCATGACCTGCAATCAGGCTTCAGAACTAAATGCAAAAGAACTGCCGACTTTTTCCTAGAAATGTCGGTCGAACTTTGGTGTGATAGTCCATCTCACGCCCACTTTGAGTTGTCATGCACCTACTCGTATCCATACATACATATTTATAGGTGTATAGGAATAGATGTATAGGGACAGGTATAAAGATGTAGATACCTACATTACCTCTCATACATTGTAAAATTAGTTTGTGCAGCAATTATATTGCTAGAAGTAGGTAAAAAACGTAACCACGTAAGTCCTTAGGTACCTACCTCTTATCACGTTGAACAGTGACCTATTCAACTGTAGTCAAGATTAGCTTAGTTATTATTATAGACGAACACATACGTAATCAATAAGAATCGATTACGTTTTACAATCTAGGTGGGCTATTTTTTTGCTCCAACAACTAGGTAGGTATACAATACTAATGTTTATTTCACCTAACAATTGTTCAGTATATGTATTATTATATCTACAAATTATCCTCCTTTGTTCGTTAAAAAGCGTGTGTATGTGTAAGTACACATAATATGTAAAATGTTTAACCGCCTCTGTGGTCTAGTGGTTCAAACCCACCGATTTCAGATCCAGATGTCCCGGCTTCGATTACCAGTGGAAGTAATATTGTATTTGGTTTGGTTGGTGGTAGGATATTGTTTAAGTCCGCCTGGCTAGTACCACCATCTTACCTAATTCTGTCGCCATAATAACAATTCTTTAAAAAAATATTGTGTTCCGGCATTTAGACGCAAGGTAGCCAGTTCTTCAGTTTGTTGAGGATTCCGGGTGAAGTGCGCCTCCACCTTCGGCCTATCTCAACTTATAACCAGTTGAGATGAAGGCCATGCTTCCCCGTCATACAATAAAAAAAAATAGGTCTTCAAACACAGATAAATCTCGGTGCTTGCTACAAATCTTATATATCGGCACATCCTCCATTTGAATATTAAGAAACATGATTGCTGAACATTCTTTGCAGATTCTGATTATGGCATATTTGGCTTACAACACTAATACCTGCTTGCTAACTCCTCTAAGTAAAGTATTGTGATCTGAGTGTAGTCAAATTTATGAAGACATGACCTACTTTACATTGCATTGCGCCCAACATATTTAGGCTTGATTAAGGTCTTGAAAGAAAGAAAGCTAAGCTTTTCGATTATTGCATAAACGCACGTGTTTACAAATTTATAAGGTCTCAATTCCACTGGATTAGACGATTAACAATACCTTCAAACTTAACGGACTCATATATTGTTGACAATAACTGCTATCAACACTCGCAGACGTGTTTTGACTGTGGCTCTGCTCTTAGTTGACTGCTTCAGCATAGCCAGTTAGATAGCTTGTTGTTTTTCGGAATTTGTGACGAACGTTTAGGTTTGATATTGATAGAAGTGATCGTTGATTTAAAAGTGTCAAGATCATGAAGAAAAAACATTAAAATTATCAATTAAATCCGCACCATCAGCTTGTAAGTGCAAAGGAAATAATAATAATAGCACCTACTAAATTTTGTTTTAAGCTGTGTGAATCATGTGTGTACATTATTTTTATAGATACCTACTATGGTACATTTATTCAATAAAAAGTACATTTAAACTAACTATGTACAAAGGTATCAGTCAGATTACATAAATACGATCAAATCACAAACGGCCTATAGGTAACTCTACTGTATGTACATAACTTTTTGTCATTAGCTAATTGCCGATCGCAGCATATCCAGCTGGTTGCTGGTACTTCACTGAAGAAGACGATCGTTTGAACCATGAAATGTCTCGTCTGCCAGATCCACGTCATCTTCACCGACTCTGCTACACCAATATATGTCATCGGCCAGACGCAAGCGATACTGAGCATCATCTACTTTGACTACGGTACAACGTCCTATCACCCAGGCCACAGCCAGGATGAAATAAACCTCAGCTACAACCACGATAAGAGCTGACTGCCAAGTCCTGCCACCCTGAGAACAATTCTTCCACAAACGTGCTTCACCCAAGAAAAGCCGTTTTGAGCAGACTATCAATATTCCTAATAATTAATTTGGTCTGCTAGACACCTACCAGTTCCAAAGCCTTGTTGGATCTTGGTCACTATCTGATTTAACTTATGAAAGTTCTAGAAATAACTATATCTGTTTCTTTCTTGCATGACGGAAGAGTTATACCGTATAATCATCGGCCAAAAACAGTGATTTGGGGATTTCCTCTAGGCAATCATTCAGAAACTTATCACTGCGCGGCGTCCTGCATCCAGACCAGTAATGTGTACAATATGTTCTTCCTATATTTTCCCAGCCACCTCAGCCAAATAACCATTATATTATACAGGCAAGGAAACAACCAAGTTATTTGTACCTCTAGAGGCAATCTACATCACTCTTATAGACTTATATATGCTCATAGCTCATACTCATAGCTCTGCCTTCTGCGCTGTAGGCTGTGGGCTCGATTCCCACCCAGGACAAACATTATCTTAAAAAAATGTTGTGTTCCGGCATTTAGAGGTAAGATAGCCAGTTCCTCAGTTTATTGAGGATTCCAGGTGAACTGCCTCCACCTTCAACCTCATCTCAACTTGTTACCAGGTGAGATTAAGGCCAATCGCTTCCCCGCCGTTCAATAATAAAAAAAAGACGTCAAATCACGCATCATTATTACCACTGATGATGCGTGATTTGTCTCCTCGGTTTGAAGAGCTTTCTTACACCATCTGGTCGCGGACCGCATTACTATCATAAATCAGGGTCACGTGTCACCTCAATCAAAAGCCGCGCAAGATTTTTGAAAACCCAAAGGTCACCGGCTCCCCACGGACCCGAGGTCATGACCCCAAAATCGAGCCTATTATGAGGACAGGTAAACTCTGTCGATAATATTTGCGCCGATAGTGATCCTCGGCCGAATCAGCCACCGCACCAGCCCTAACCGAAGTCTCCGACATGACATGTTTGTTCTGTGTTTAAGTGTTGTATTGTATGGAAAAGATGTATAAAAATAAAGTATTCTATCCGTAATCTGTTTCCCATATTACAAGCTATGCTTAGTTTGGTGTTAGATGGCGCTGGGTGAAATGAATGTCCTGTAATAATAATAATAATATAAGTTTATTTCAGGTACCGTAAGAATAGTACAGGATGTTTAAATACTAATTCTAAGACCCATATTAATGTATACCTTAAAACTAAAATACATACAAAATAGAACTTAAACTAAGGCACTCGTGATGTCGCCGACGTGTTTCGGTGCGGGGGGATCTCGCGACAGGCGACCCTTGAATCGCCGGAACTTCACCCCTTTCGGCCAGAAAATAGGAACTCAGTATAGTCGAGAGGCGATCCGTAGGAACTCTCACCGTAAATGAGCTGAAACTCACATTATGACGAGAGTCCAGCTTCTCAACCCTCAACCCCACTCCGACTTTCCTCTTGACGTACTCCACCACCTCTGCGGTCTTCACGTCGTAGTGGACGCGGGACACGTAGATCTGCGTAGTGGGTACTTCCTACTACGCAGATCTACGTATTCTTTAATAATGTCCTGTAAGGCCTACCCATTTCCCAAGGGACAAGAGTCATACCGTCGAGCCGTTTACCATCATCACTTAACAGATCATTCGGCTCTAAAGGATACTTCAAATTGTTTTGAGATTCAAAATTCAAATAAAAAACAATATGAACAGATTCCAAATTCAAAATTGCCAGTATGTTAATATGAAAACGACAAAACTGAAAAAGCGTCCCATGTACACAGCAAAAATCTACGAAAGCTACAACTGCGAGAGCTCGGTACTATTCAATACTCTGACCTCGGAAATACTCGGAGAACGTTCGCATTGGGATCGGGCATTATGGCACCTAGTTTCAACTTCCGCTACCGCCCGCGCCCCTCAGGTCAAAAGGCACCCCCACGACCTATTTACTTCCTGCTTTACGTAATGCCCGGCTCTCTTTACTACGGGCTATGAGGTTCACAGTACTTAATGTTTTTTTTTTCAGCATAAATTAAATAAATTCAGTTGTTTTGTCAGCATAAACTTCGAACCTATGACGGAGTTCGTAAGTGGTTGCAAGGATTGTATCAGCTTTTCTCGACTCACTTGATTATTGAAAAAGTACATTTTAGAGCTGACCAAACCTCTTTATTTTATGAAAAACCTGGCATGGTACTCCCCCGCACCGACGGAATACAGTGAACAGCGTGGTGCCGGACTTCGACAGGAGTATGAACGGCCAGGCAGACCTTTTTTTATTATTGTACGGCGGGGAAGTACTTACTTTAAAGGTCTACTAGCGATTGCTCTGCTCAACACGAACTTGGGCTTGTGTTCTTTGGGTCCACCACGCACACGTTATTTTGTTACATACTTAAATAAAAAAAAGTATTGAAATAAATATTACAGAACGTTAATTTCACACAGCCTAGCCCCAAACTAAGCATAGTTTGTAATATGGGAGCTAGATTACGGATAGAATACATAAATAAGTTTTTTTTTTAAATACATACATACTATGTCATACAGCACACAGAACAAATATCTATATTCATCACACAAATGTTTATCCTGGATGAGGATCGAACCCACAACCTACAGCGCAGAAGGCATTAATCCCGTATATTTATTTTATTTATTGTACATCGGGGAAGCGCTTGGCCTTCATCTCACCTGGTTACTAGTTGAGATAAGGCCGAAGGTGGAGGTGTACTTCACCCGGAATCCTCAACAAACTGAGGAACTAGCTATCTTACCTCTTAATGCCGGAACACAACATTTTTTTAAAGAACTGTTATTATGGCGACAGTATTCGGTAAGAAGGTGGTAACTAGCCATAGGCGGACTTAAACAAAGTCCTACCACAAACTCAACCATGCACAATATTGCTCCCCTGGGGATCGAACCTGGGACCTATGGATCTGAAATCGTTGGGTTGAACCACTAGATTATAGAGGCGGTAATGTCGGTTTTCTCACGATGCAAAAATATCTTACTCCGTTTATCTTAAAAAAACTATACAAAAACACCTAGGTATGTATAATTATTTTATTTTTTATATTGTAACTCATGTAAATTTTGAGTTCTTCTAGTCAGTTATCAACAGTCAGTGAAACAAACGATTTCAATGTAGAAGTAGTATTTACTATAAGGGTTATAGTTTAATTAAACACATATACTTAGGTAGTCAATGGTAACGACACGCTACTGGAGTCAATGGTGGTACCTGCCTACCTACGTATAGCTAAGGTACACGCATTTTATAGCTGCGTTCCGTTTGAGTTTGAGTTCGTTATCGGTATGTAATTTCAACTGCTACAAAATATATTTTTACCCATCTCTAAAAGTAGATGTTATGACTCTCACACCATAGTTTAATATACCTACGGATTGATCTGAAATTATTGGCATTGTTGTTTGGACAATGCGCTGGCCATGCTCTGCGCAAAACGCGAAATGAAATGTTACATCGATATTGTTGTAAATCAAAGCGACCTGTAGGTATAATGCGAGAATTCGACCAGTATTTACTGATGAGTAGCTACTTGGGTGGAGTCACAACCATCTATTTCTGCTAAGCGGCATTGCTATGACCAATGCAATTCGAATCTGGATCAGGTTCAAATTTCAATATTTACACGCAATATTAATTAATAATTGTGTAATTTTCGATGATGTGTTAGGTATGGTTCAGAGCTGGATCTGACGACTTTTTCTAAAAAATATATACATCAAAAAGTTGTGTTGATTTTAATAACATTATCCTTACCTTACCTTACCTTGCATTTTAGTTTAATGCATGCATATCTTATTTATTCATGATTGGATAAATGAAACGAATGAACAGAATGAATTGGTAACCCAAATATTACATATTCTACCATTGCAAGTGTCATTGAAATCGGTTCAGTACTTTCAGAGATTAGCGTGGTCAAAGAGACGTTTTCGGCGTGACGCATGTAATGTAAACACACTTTTAACTTCTTTTGATGATGAGTAATGAGTTAAATATTCCTTGGAGGCTTAAATTTTAACTAAGAATGTATTATTTTGTAGTTACAAAAGGTATGCAAAACCGTAAAAGGTAGGAAAATCGAACGTGAAATATTCAGAGTTGCTGTGTATTATTGTGTACGCTTGGCTACGGAACACATGTTTACTTTTGCAGTCCATAACTGTTAGTTTATCATCATCAGCTGTTATTCACCTGCCCGTATCTCTCATTATATAGATGGGTCAGTATCATCATCATCATCATCATCATTGTTATAACCGAAAAAAGTTTGTCATAACCACCATGCTGGGTGGTAAGTCGTATTGATATCGCTAAGTTCCTAGATATTTATTACTACTCCTCCTATATCCCATACTCCTGCCATTATCTCATCTCATTTAATTCTGCATCGCGTTTGCCTTATAGATGGTGCTACTGATTCTGTGGGCAAGACATGTTAAACTATCTTTTTACTAGACCATGCACTGGCCGTGCTCTGAACAGAACGACAGTCATTGCCACTATACGATACGTAATCGTAGGTACTAGAGATAGTATGAGCAATGTTTGTTCTATTAACGTTTTTAGGTTTTCGTGTCATTATTATAGCCCAAAAGAGTTGTACTACATGAAATGGGCCACGCTTGGCAAGCGATTCGGTAATCGCAGTGTTGGTGTATATAGTAGTGATCCTCTTGGGATCCACGTTCTGAGTAGTGATCAGAAGTGAATCCTCGATGGGGAGAAGTGAGTCTATTTATTTGTTTTTATTTTATCTAGTACATTATTGTGAATATTGCTGTTTTACCAGATGCCTAACAAGAGTGGAAAATGTGTATTTACGGCGTCCTGTGTTATGTGCAAGTGAAACTGCACTGGTACAGCTAGTATACATAAATAAAACGTCAAAATCGCGTCAAGAGTAACGAATTCACGATGAAATCTTGCGTAGTCAACCTCATTTAGTTCTATAAAATTCCATAACGTTTCCAATTGTGCGCTAGTGTCGTATTCGATAGTGATAAATAACAAGATCGGCCTAAAGCCCGATTCACTATTCCAATCGTGTGTAGAGCCGAGAGTCAGGCCCCTGGTTTGAATATACAAGGTGAAACAGAATATGTGTACTAAGCAGTGGTGGGGCTTTTCGGACCAGGAAAAGTATTTGTTGTGGTGGGGAGATAATAGTGAATTCCCATTTTCAGTTTCCCATACAAATCTTTTCATTTTCTCAATGACAATAAATACTGACGACCCTATTCCTCTACGGCACTATGCATGTAGGTAGGTAGGTATCAGTTGGTGCAATTTTCTGTGTCAAAGAGTATTAAGGACAGATGAACCAATTTTAGTGAAAACTTGGAGTCATCTCGTTAAAGTAGGTTATTGATAGAACATACACATTGATAAATTACATAGGCACCTACAGTTACAAAAAGACGATAAATGCGATATTGGACGAACAAAAGTACATTATAGGAACGATTATTTTGTATTTTAGCTAACAGATAGATAAAATTCTTATTGATTTGACAAATTAAACCTTCTAGTAATGGATTGTCTCATTAGCAGCCCAGGCTTTTCGACGATTTTCCTCTGTTAGTGAAAGCGCTTCTCGTTCTTTGTGGTTGTGACCTTCTGCTATGTTGCCTCATCTGTCTAGAGCTGAGGTCATTGACGCGAGTTAAGAAACAGCTGATTTTAGGGTAGTCTCAACTCAAAAAACCAGCTGTTGGTGTCTGAACTTTGATCTTGTTTTACCAAAAACTTTGAACCAAAATTCAAAAAGTCGTAAAACAAACGTTGTTCCACGAGTCGGGTCGGATAACCCCGTTTCGGCATAGTACACATATTCTGTTACAGGTTGTATGTATTATATATGTACGCTCGTAGTTGCCATATTGCTATTGGTGAGAATTGGTTTCCAATTAATTAGCTATTCAGCGTGTCTTGGGCACGCTTCCGTCTGGTACTGGTCTGGAACAGTTGCGTTGCGTTACCTATTTAATGAGTTGAATACATTGAAATATTGACTTGCAATAAATACGAATCAAAGTAAATAATGAAACATTTGTTCTACGAGTTTATGATAATCATCGTTCTAAAGGCTTGAAAGAAACTTTCCCAACTAACCAACACAATATGAGTAGAATCTACTTATACAAAGAGTTTACTACGCGCGACGAGTCGTATCTGGATGATTTTTTAATTCAATTACAATTAAGTTCTAAAGTTGTTAAATTAACTTATAAAATGAATATGGGAAATCTACAGCTTCTTTAAAATGTCTGTAGTGCAGTGCTTACTTGAGTTTCAGTGGCTGATGTTTCAAACATTTTAATTTCATTTCGAATGGGTGAACTCTTGAACTGGGTATAACATTGGCCATAACCACCACACTTAGCATACGAATTAGCCGCGGCTTCACCGGGAGCTGTTAATGCCCGATGGTCACGTGTTGTTGATGGAGGTGGCTCATAATCAGATGTGAGGCCTGTTTTTTATATTATATCGGCCCTGGATCTCGAGGGATCACCCAATGAGGTTCAAAATGGGGTTTAAAGTTCGGAGTGAAATGTGGAATTACAGTTACTGGGATAGACCCACACCAATGTATTGTAGTGGATGGGTGCGATATACGGCCACTCTTCATCTCATCAGTCTCTGTCACTCTTCATATCGAGCCTACCCTCGGCTCTCGACCTAGTTATTGCTGCATTCATTCTGATTAGATCCGGCCTGGTTCTGACGTTTGCATGTACTAACTCACTATTCTGTAACATTTTTTCCAATAACATTAATATTGTGGATAGATTGTGCTGTAGAATTCATTTCACATCAGGAACACTGCCAGAAAAGCGGAATGAGTCCCGTGACAGGACTCATTATTCCACTGTAATCTGGATAGATACAGGACTCCTGTATCTATCATCAGTATCTATCCAGATGATAATTAAACATAGCTTCGAGATTATTCGGGATTTGAAGACACCGTGTATACCAAGGGTGGTCATGTTCCTTTAGGATTATATTTTTGACTCCAGGGAGAGTTAGTACAAAAGTCAAAATGTTAGGTACAACAATGTCCAGGATATAATAGGTACCACTGGTCAAATGTCCATAGAACATGTCATTGTGTCAAAATAGAACATGTTCGTGTACGAGACCAAACGTCTTATCGAATAAGTATAAAGAAACAAAAGTTCTCCAGGATAAACTATTAGGTCCTTACATATGAAATTGGCGTTTTGTCGTACTGGCCACTTTGATCTTAAATATCTCCTCTTTGGTTAGGAATACCAAATTCAAATTTAAACAGCTATTTACTCATGCATTTGTGTTTCGAAAACCGTAATTCATTTGTTTTTTTCTCTTTTGCTTTTTTCTGCGTCACTCATTTCACAAAATGGAAAACTTAAAATATCGCATTATTTACGAGTACGAGTTCCACCGTGGCACCAGTGCTGCAGAAACGGCTCGAAGGATTAATGATGTGTATGGTGGTGGTGTCACAAAAGAAAACACGGTGCGTTTTTTGTTTCAACGCTTTCGTTCTGGAAATTTCGACCTGCAGAACAAGCCCCGTGGACGGCCGGAGACCAAGGTCGATAATGATGAATTGAAGGCTATTGTGGAAGCAGATCCATCGCAAACCACATCACAGTTAGCTGCAGGCTGCGGTGTTAGTGACAAAACCGTTTTAATCCACTTGAAGCAAATTGGGAAGGTGAAAAAGCTTGAAAGGTGGGTACCTCATGAATTGAGTGAAGCAAACCGACAAACGCGCGTCGACTGCTGCGTTACATTACTCAACCGGCACAATAATGAAGGATTTTAAATCGGATCATTACATGTGATGAAAAGTGGATCCTGTACGATAATCGTAAACGCTCATCGCAATGGCTGAACCCTGGTGAACCAGCAAAATCTTGCCCCAAGCGAAAATTGTCTCAAAAAAAGTTACTTGTAAGCGTTTGGTGGACTAGTGCCGGTGTCGTACACTATAGCTTTCTTAAATCTGGTCAGACGATTACGGCTGATGTCTATTGTCAGCAACTGCAAATCATGATGGAAAAGCTCGCTGTTAAACAACCGAGACTTTTCAATCGCTCTACGCCACTGCTGCTTCAAGACAACGCTAGACCACACACGGCCCAACAGACGACTACCAAATTAGAGGAGCTTCAATTGGAATGTCTAAGACATCCACCGTACTCTCCGGACCTTGCTCCAACAGATTACCATTTTTTTCGAAATTTGGATAACTTCATGCAAGGAAAAAAATTCAATTCCGATGAGGCAGTCCAAACCGCTTTCAAAGATTTCATTGATTCCCGTCCGAATGGTTTTTTTAGTAAAGGGATCAATGAACTACCTATAAGATGGCAAAAGTGTATAGATAGCAATGGTACATACTTTGATTAATAAAATATATTTTAATATGAAAAAATTGCCTTTATGTTCCTCCCATACAAAACGCCAATTTCATATGTAAGGACCTAATATTAAAAATCATCTTTCTAAATCTTTGGGCTAAATACAATACTTGTTATCATATCTTTTGTAAACACACGCAAATTAAGTTCTCTTTAAAAAAATCTAAAAACGAATGGGCACAAATCTATACTGAAGATTGAAGACACTCCCAGGCACAGCATACTAGCTAGTAAGTATTGACCGGGGCACAGCGTTCTTTTTCCCCCGTGCAACTGTTATGCCATTTCGTAGCCAAGACCAAGACATTTGCTGAGAGGGGGGGCGTTCTATAGATTGGTATCGGTAGGTTGGTACAGCACAATGCGACGTTGAGAGCGGCGCGGCGGCGCGAACCGCCTTATAAATATATATAAACAGTATTCCTTCGACAGGAAGACACTCCACCAGACATCTTCGAAGCACCCGGACCCAGGTGAGTCCCTGAGCCCTGCGATTATAACCTGCTTTCCTATGCTTTGCTTTTCCTTTACTCCTATATTCTGTAAAGACATCTTGTTGGCATCCTGAAGCCCACGATGACAGTTCTTGGTTTCTATACTATGCATTTAGATAACCTTATATTAGACCTTCCGTCTCTTGTCTTTATTTTCTATCAATAGTCCAGTTCTATTGCTAGTTTAAAGTTTGTGACTTTGGAATGTGTCCTTCAACAACCCATTACTACTTGTGGATTCTTTCAATCAGCGTCCTTTAAAAGGGACGGTCTAGCACGATCACCACACTTGGCAGGCCGATTGGTGACCGCTGTAAGGGTGTGCGATAATCAACAGCAGCAAGCCGAAGCGTCCCGCTTATCCGTACTAAGCGCTCGGTTGCACTTTTATCATGCCAACGGCTGAGAAGTGGAATAGGTTGCTTGCGTCTGTTTTCCCTGACATTATAATCCTCTTCAAGGCGAGAGCGTATAGATACATTGTCGCTTCCCATCAGCAGAGGTGAAAAGTAAAAAAAAAAATAGGTTGCCGCACCCATTGCCGTTCCGGTGAAATTACGGGCACGCGAGGCATCACACCTTTATGCCTCAAGTTGACGGGCACAATGTAGTGCCGCGTAGGTCATGTTCTCTGTGGATCAACGCAGTAAAGCTTTGTTATAAGCAAGAGATGCACCTAACATCAGGTGGGCTGCCTGCTTGATCCGTCTCCAAGTTGTAAAAACAAACTCAATGGGTGCCAATGGACCCTGCTTACCCGCAGTCCGCTGTATCTCATGGAACGAATGGCCAGAAAGTTTATATTTTCACAGAGTAGGTTTGTACTTATTTCTTTCCCGGCCGCTATCACTCGTGGGCTAGGAAATCAATGTAGCAGCAGATAATGTGTATTTATCGGGTAATATCTCGGTCTATTCGAATGATCGTAAGTACATAAAAATATTATACGACTTTAATTTCACACAGCGCCGCGCCGTGTAATATGGGAACTAGATATATTTAGTTATTATTATAAAAGATCGGCTGGCGTTCGACTGCTATCTCGCCCAACCTACGATAGAGCACGCTTGCCTGAAGGAACCTATTCGTACACTTACACACACTTGACCTAAAGATCATGTAGTAACATTATATCCTTTATAGTAGTAGTATTATAAAAAAAATATTGGTTTATGCATAATTATTTATGTAATAGTATCAATAATTAGGTACCTACTTACATATGAAAAAAAATGCTTTCATACACACAACAGACAAAGATAAAATAAAACTATAATAAGGTTAAGGTTCACAAGCTGTGCGTGTTGAGCATCCATGTTTAAGTACATTATAATGTACTGTGATTCACACACTTGATAAAATTGGTATCGTGGGTATCAATACGATTACCTATTTGGAGCCTTGGTTATTAGTGAGGTGCGCTGGATTGGAAATAAACTAAGTATTATTACAGAGACTATACAGAGACTATATTATGTTAGTTAGTAGGTACATATTCTATCATATTCAAATTATTATAATCTGACTGATTCCTTAGTATACCTATAGATAGCTAGTTTAATTATAAATATTTTTGAATAAACGTAGGTATTCATTGAAATGAATCATTTTTGTTTGAAAGGGTATAACTTCACAGGTGGTCCCTTCGTCACCAGGTCCAAATCTGACGATGGGATACTTGAGAAATCGAAGGAACTCTTCAAATATTATAGGAACACTTGGAGCAATTTGGGTATTTTAAATGGACTCTTTATAAGATCACGCGTGTGTCTGTTGTAAAGGATAAACAGTTCCTCTAATAGACTCCAGTGGAGCGAGTATCGATCTTACAGTCTCTCCATCCATCTGTCACAGCCAATGTATGTACTTCGGAACTACTGGACCGATCTTATAAAACTTTATATTTGAAATAATTTACGTACCTACTTTTAAATTTGTCAATTGTTCAATATGTTTATGATGTACAATAAAGAATTATTGAAAAACAGACTCGAGCACACCATTTCCTTCGCTCCTTGTCGATGCATACGTATTATTAAACGTGATACAAACAGCTTAGTGCGTGGGAGAGGTATCCACCATAAACCGATTTGTCAGAATGGCGCAACGCCGAGCGTCTTATGGTTGTCCGAGAGAAGAATGGTGATGGCGTAAATTGTGAAGTTCCGCGACACACTTTCCAAAGTGTCTCCGATAGAAGTATGATAGGCTTGCGACCTTTAGGCGAGGATCTGGTCAGACTGACGCGTACTCCCCTCCCCCTAGCTGTATCACCACGTGAACGTGCCCTAATCAAAATAGCATTATTAATAAAATGTTTAAATTGCGCATAAAGTATGTAACTGCATACATTTTGATCATCCAGATGTATGAAAGCTTTGGCCTTGCGTCAAACGATCTTGCCATCTTAAGAAAATAGATTACTGCCATGAATCCCACGTTTTCAATTGTAAAGGATAAACAGCTCCTCCAATAGACTCCAGTGGAGCGAGTATCGATCTTACAGATCGCGAATCGATAGCGAATCGCAACGATGATCGTTAAAATGAACCGAATCGTATCGTACCTCACTAGTATGGAAGTCCAGTCGGTAACTCATATCAATACGCTACGATAAGCTTGCAATCGTCAAAGTACTTGCAATTTTCATAATAGCCATGGTAGTTAAACCCAATTTTATTGAAATTAAACGATTCTAAATGTCAAATTATGCGATCGGTAAGAACCGTACTCGCTCCGCAGTATTGTATCCTACACTGCACTACAACACCAGTATCTTCTCGATAGTATTAAACCTTTAATGTATGTATGTATGAAATTAATTTCAGTTTCTTTACAACCATAAAACATAATAATAATCATAATCACATAATAATAAATACACAAATAGGTACACATTAAAATTAAATTTTAAATAGCAGATAAGATTTGGGAAATTTCTATTTGATGACAAAAATATTTGAAATTGCCTTTTTTGCTGCTAACTGAATCAGTTATGGAACCAGTAAGGGAAATCTAAACTTTAAAGTTAGAATATATTGATGTCAATAGTAGCTTGTATGTAAGCGACTTTCACTTTTTTGTATTCACGATGTGTTTTGAGGCTACAGTTACGGATAACAGAATACTGCTACAGTTTACCAAAAAATTTAAAACGTAGTGGTGCTAAGAAAGGATTTCTTACGGACAATACACAATAATTACAGGATTATAGAACAAAGTACTGAGCGAGATGGACATCAAGAGCTTCCCCATTAGATATAAATAACTAGTAGTTCAACCTGAACTAAGATCTCGTGATGTCTGGCTTGAGTTAGGTATTGAACCACTTAGATTATTTCTCAAATAGAACGTAATTATCAAACGATCAAAGTGTACTTTCATTACACCTTACTTAAGCACTCTTTTTCTCATTCTCTCTTTATTCATCTGAGAATCCAAGACACTCTCTTGTTGCTAAATCCTATTTGTAAACCAGAATGAGAGCAAAACACCAAACCACCGACTGTACGTCATAGTAGGTGGGTAGAAACAGTCAAAGTGAATAAGTCACTCTTTACTTAAATGAAACATAAGTTAATGTGCTTTTGAAAAGTGGTCTCAAACCCAATGCCTTAGTAGTCGTGACTTCTAGGCAACAAAAAAAAACTACCCTTAACAATCTAATTAACTTTACGACGTCCGTGGGCTGGAGCCTACGGATATCGTAAAGTCAACCAAAGGGCTTCAACAAAAAGGCAACAGTTTTTTTTCTAGTATATAAACAAAACTGTAACTGTGCACACCAATCTGTCTGCCAAGCGTGGTGTTTATGGCCAAACTTTACAGTTTTAGAGCAAGTTTTCCCACATTGTGGTGGACAATAATTTGCTGTTGAGATGTGAGATATGCGCAGTCAAACCCCTTGCATGACATCCTATAAGTAATTCTTGGATTTTATCGACAACCTTGGTTTGAAAATCTTTAGAGTGAATTACAAAAAATAAATAGACCAGTTTTCATGAGATTTCGAATACTTCGAACCTTCTCTTATCTCACAAGACCTGACGATCATCTTTTGCCTTTAAAAAACCTTTTGCCTTCACTTTTAAAAAGAGTCTATAATATGTGAAATGGATTAGCTTCAACGATCATATCTTCCACAGTAATGTAGTATTTACTTTGAAATTAACATATGCCATAGTTCAGGATTGATGATAGAACGCTTGTGTTTTGAAAACACGATTAAATAAATTTTCTATATAGAAAAAATGAACAAAGTTGACTCTAATTTGTACCAAAAATGTTCGCTATTCAATAAATACGCCCAATTAGGCCTTGACACTTTGTACAGCAAATAAACACAGTATACAGCAGAAGGTCTGGTTTTTAAATTTTCAAAATTATTGTTTGTTTTACCGTAAAAAATAAAAACGTTGAAATTCGCGCGTATTTCTGTTACCTAGTGGTCATAAGCGCCGTGGTTGAGCGCTCAGCAATGTCACCTTTATTTTAACTACAACCTGTAACAAAATATGTGTATTATGCCGAAACGGGGTTATCCGACCCGACTCGGGGAACAACGTTTGTTTTACGATTTTTTGAATTATGGTTCAAAGTTTTTGGTAAAACAGGATCAAAGTTCTGATACCAACAGCTGGTTTTTTGAGTTGAGACTACCCTAAAATAAGCTGTTTCTTAACTCGCGACACCTACATGACCTCAGCTCTAGACACAGATGAGGCAACATAGCAGAAGGTCACAATCACAAAGAACGAAAAGCGCTTTCACTAACAGAGGAAAATCGTCGAAAAGCCTGGGCTGCTAATGAGACACTACTAGAAGGTTTAATTTGTCAAATCAATAAGAATTTAAGAAGCCAGTGTCTTGGGCACGCTTCCGTCTGGTACTGGTCTGGAACAGTTGAGTTACTATAGGCCGTTTGTAACGGTCCTTAGGTAATCTGATTGATTCCTTTGTACATAGTTAGATTAATTGTACTTTTTATTGAATAAATGTTTATAAGAATTTTATCTATCTGTTAGCTAAAATACAAAATAATTGTTCCTATAATGTACTTTTGTTCGTCCAATATCGCATTCATCGTCTTTTTGTAACTGTAGGTGCCTATGTAATTTATCAATGTGTATGTTCTATCTGATAACCTACTTTCACGAGATGACTCCAAGTTCTCACTAAAATTGGTTCATCTGTCCTTAATATTCTTTGACACAGACAATTGCACAAAGAAAGCGCCTAGCTTTGACACTCCGGCACGGCAGCATTGTCAAAGGAAGGACGGCCGACGCGCGCGAGCGCGCCCCCTCTTGCTCGGTCTCTTTGAGTAAACCGCCACTTTAAGTATTATTTTTAACAATGGTTCCGTATATTTTTTTTATCTAAAACACATTTTACAAAATTTTTGTATAAAATAGAATCTGTATTTTCTACTTTTCGTGCAGATGCTAACATAAAAAGTACTTAACTACCTAAAAAAAAATTACTTAGGTACCTATGGCTTTTTTCAGTTCGAACTCAGATCATTACAAGTAGAACTTTTAGAAGGTATTATTTACGGCCGCTTGTCCACCTACACTAATAGGTCGTTCTAGGTACAATCTTTGTCTCAAGCTTCACTATGGAACTAGCTGCAGGTAGGTAGTGCAAGGTGTGGAATACCTCAGACTACTTATTGGCACATGAAAGTAAAGTAATAGGTGCATGAAGGCCTATTTTGACTGCATCTTCCGTTTTTATTTTTCGCAGTATGTTGTAAAAGAACCCTAAAATTTTTCGACAAAAATCAAATAGGTACCTGCCACAACACTAGCCGAACCGAAAGTACTTTAGTCTCGTTTCGTTCGCGGTTTGGGTTGTCCGGTGAGCAATTTTTCGGATGATCGTGTGTTTTTAAATCGAATTAAAAAAAATGGAGACGTACACTAATGCTGAATATTATAATATGATGTTGTGTGTTGGTGAAGCTCCAAATAATGAGCTGACGGCGGCAATGTGGAGGAGCTGCCCTCTTACCGTTGCTTTCGTGAGTAGGAAGACTCTTTTCGACGGAAACAACATAGTGAATTTGAGCTTGTTTAAAATCGTCTGGTAATCTTCCGACCAGCTGATACCTACTTAAACAAAGTACGTACAAAACATACAACATAGGTAGGTAGTAAATTTGTGCGTGTTTAAAATAGTCTTGTAATCTTCTTACCAACTGATACCTACCTACCTACATGCATAGTGCGGTAAAGGAATAGGGTCGTCACTATTTATTGTCATTGAGAAAATGAAAAGATTTGTATGGGAAACTGAAAATGGGAATTCACTTTTATCTACCCACCACAAAAAATACTTTTCCTGATCCGAAAAGCCCCCCAAAGCTTAGTACACATATTCTGTTACACCGTGTATACTCGTATCTTAGTTCGAAACTAGACTGAAGTTGCGTTGTGTTGCTAATCCGAGGTACTTAAGCCCGTTAAGGGCAAAAATAAACGAATTTTGAAATCTGCAGTCTCAACCCCCATTCAAGTTTTCACACATTTTCAAGACTTCAATCTTATTTACCCCTTTCGAAGCACTTAATGTTAATACAGGTTTTTATTTAAAAAAAATACTTATTTGTGAGGATAATAGTGTATCCTAAAAGACATTATTAAGCGCTTTAGCTTCATAAACGCGCCCCTTTCTCACAAAAACCACCCCTATTTAAAAGTTAAATCTGTATTTTTTAATATGCACCCGATACTCTTTCAAATGACACTCCATTAGCCAAAAATCTTCATGTCACACTTAACACCCCTATTTCTCAAAAACTACCCTAGTGTCAAAAAAATCCTAATACCGATTGATGAGCATTAACATATTCCGCGTCTACAGTCGTGGAACGCCTCGTCAGTTCACCTAGGTAGACCACGACCAAAAAATTATGTACTTACATCGGCCACCTTTGTCCACCTAGTTGTTCCATCAACACATTTTTTTCACTTTACTGTGTGGTTCACTTTACTAGGTATGTGAAATTATTTAAAAGTCATTAAAAGAAAAGATCACATTTGCACACCGAACCTAGCTAAAAACTTTCGAAAAATACAACCTGTATATAAAACATCAGTCGTTTTTATTTTTCATTAAGACACTTTGTTTCTTAGAGATGTTATTTATAACGATTAGATTTTTTTCACAGGTGAACCAAGAACCATTCGTTTCTTAGATTATTGTAATAGTAATGAAAAGGTGGCCACGATCACAATTTTTTGTTCAAGGTACCTAGTAACGAGGTGCTCCACGACCAACAGGTGACATATTCTCTATTTTTTTTTAATAGATTGGATCAACCATTCAAAAGATATGGACGAAAAATTGATTTTCTTTTAACCCCAATATCTCAAAAACTACCCCACTTATTAAAAACCCCCGCGACAATCAATTTATATTTATGTTATATCTTTACAGTTTAAATTTCACCAAAATCAGATAAACCGTTGGACAGTTATGCCATCACAAACATTGCCACATACAGTGCCGGATTTCCCAACTTAACTGAGAGATTTCGTTTGCTTCGCTCACTCGATCAATTATTCTCATCCGTAATCGTAACAAATATTTGTATGATAGTTATAGATGTTAATTCTGTGTTTGGGTGTTTTTATGTTAAGTATGTTTAAAAAAGGAGTATTGGAGCCATAATCTAGTCTTCACATAACAAGCTTTGCTTAGTTTGGGCCTGTACATGGCTCTTTGCGTAATTAAGGTCCTGTTACATTTATAAAAAAAAGAAGTCCCTGTGGCGTTGTCAGATTTGCTAATTTTTCTCGTCGTGGTTTATAAGTATACAGCTAACTAATTAATACATTTATTCAATAAAAAGTACAATTAAACTATGTACAAAGGAATCAGTCAGATTACCTAAGGACCGTTACAAACGGCCTATAGGTAACTCAACTGTTCCAGACCAGTACCAGACGGAAGCGTGCCCAAGACACTGGCTGCATTGCCACGCTGAATAGCTATGCTAATTCGCTGGCCTAAATAAGAGCCAGCCCTTGGGTCACGTGTCGCCTCAATCAAAAGGCCCGCAATATTTTTGAAAACCCGGAGGGCGCCGGCTCCCCACGGACCCAAGGTCTCCACCCCAAAAGGCTCAAATAGGTAAGCTCTGTCGAGACCACTATATTTGCGCCTTTTGTGATCCTCGGCCGAATCAGCCGCCGCACCAGCCCTAACTGATGTCCCAGGCAGATGAGATGGCGCTAGGGTGTCGACGCAGGTAGCGTCCCACACCAAAGGCCTACCCATTTCCCAAGGGACAAGAGTCATACCGTCGGGCCGCTTACCATCATCACGTAACAGACCATTCGGTTCAAGAACGGCTGGCACATCTGTGTACAGTAAATAAACACAGTATACAGCTAACGGTCTGTGTTTTAGATTTTCAAAATTAATATTTGTTTTACAGTAAAAAAAATTTAGGGCATCCAAAATTTTATGTATTTGTGTAAAATTTTGGATCTTATTTGCGTTTAGTATGATGTGTATATGTCAGTGGCAAAAATGCCCTTGCGATAAGTTTCTTCGGCATTTTGTTGTGTCAGGAGGCTGGTTTCCTGGCGTATTGTCTTCTGAGTAGGCACTAGGCGCCCCCTGCGTAGGAACGGAGAACGGCGATCGGAGTGGCTTTGATGTATCCCATGACGATAGTACACAGTTTGATCGTATTCACAAATAAAAACATTCGATGTTGTCTTTTGTGTATGTTGCAAAATAATATAAAAAAAAACTATACGTTCATACATTTTTAAAAGAAACTCTTAGCTAACCCAAACAACCGGCTATTTGTGTTAACGGGATATAGTACCTCAGATTAGCAACACAACGCAACTTCACTCTAGTTTCGAACTAAGATATAGTTATAATGAAGGTGACATTGCTTTGCGCTCAACCACGGCGCCTATGACCACCAAGGTGACAGAAATACGCGCGAATTTCAACGTTTTATTTTTTTACCGTAAAACAAACTTTAATTTTGAAAATCTGAAACACAGACCGTCTGCTGTATACTGTGTTTATTTACTGTACACAGAGTCAAAGCCTAATTGGGCGTATTTATTGAATGGGGAACATTTTTGGTACAAATTAGAGTCAACTTTGTTTTTTTTTTTCTATCGAGAAAATTCTACGTAATCTTTTTTTCGAAACACAAACGTTCTAGCATCAATCCTGTATTATAACAAATATTAATTTCAAATTATATACTACAGTATTGTGGAAGATAAGATCGCTGAAGCTAAGCCTTTTCTCATATCATAGACTCTGAAGTCGACATCGAACTCACGACCACCCAATTTATTAGAAACCACCAAAAATAATGCATTAAAGTGGGACCAACTTCAGACATACCCATATCGATCAAAATATAATTACGCGAATCGATTATGAACACACGGAGATCGTTATCGGCTACATGTACGGGGAATATCTTTACTATTCTTTAATCGTAATAATGATAACAAAGTCGTATCGTTAGTTCCATCATTTCGGTTACAATTAAAAACAATTACATTAAAACCTCATAGCTCAGTCGGTAGTATCTTCTTCTCCTTAGCCTTCTGCGCTGTAGGTTGTGGGTTCGATTCCCACACAGAACAAACATCTCTGCGAGTACCAATTCAACGATTGTGTTGTCGCCTGTAAGTACCACCCACTTCAGTATACTTATTTATGGTTAGTTACTGTTTAGTATTCTATTCGGATCTCATTGGAACATTGGGTTTCAAGTGTCAACCGTCAACGTAGGTATAACAATAGCTGATACACAAAATGGCTTCGGTTACCATTTGCAAGTGCTTGTGTCCCCATCCCCATCGATTCGCGTTTGCTCACCGTGAATGGTAAAATGTAATATTTTTTCATGCAAATTGTCGTAATCGCAAACGCGTTCGAGCAGGTATTGGGCAAGCATAAAACTCGCACAAGACACTGAAGAGTCTATGATACGTGAAATGGCTTATCTTCCACAATACTGTAGTGTTTACTTTTAAATGAATAAATGTTACAGTTCAGGCAGGATTGATGCTAGAACGCTAGGTGTTTGAAAACACGATTACATAAAAATATCTCGAATAGAAAAAAAAACAAAGTTGACTCTAATTTGTACCAAAAATGTTCGCCATTCAATAAATATGCCCAATGAGGCCTAGACACTTTGTACAGTGAATAAACACAGTATACAACAAACGGTCTGTGTTTTAGATTTTCAAAATTAATATTTGTTTTACCGTAAAAAACAAAACGTAGAAATTCGCGCGTTTTTCTGTCATCTGGTGGTCATAAGCGCTGTGGTTGAGCGCACAGCAGTGTCACCTTTATTAAATACTATATCTTAGTTCGAAACAAGAGTAAAGGTGCGTTGAGTTGCTAATCTGATGTAGCATAGGCCGTGAAGGGAAACTGAAGCTGAAAGGCTTCTCGGTTCGGTACTCGGCATGATGCGGGTAGAACTAACATTGTAAGTTATTTTTGTATATATATCTCATGTCAGGTACTGCAAATGCTTAAATACCGCACCGCGATAGACTAATGCTGATAAGAGGCGGTAGGTATTAATGTCGCGATAAGAAAGAACTGTATTTAATAGACACGACTAAAAACAAATAATAATTCTGCCGCAGGGCATGGATACAACGCCGCCTATAATTTCTATTTAATTTTTTTATTGGATCGTAGTCCACGATAAGAATGTATAAGACAACAAGATGGCCAATGTGGAATTAAAAATACTGAACATGAAACACTGTTTCCCATTTTATGGTTACATGATAGTAACAAGCTAGTCACCTTGTGAAACACGTGAGTATACAGAATTAAAGTACTTCATTGTACATATTGATAAAACTATCCAGCATGCTGGACGCCTTCTTTTTAGTTTTTGATCTCAGAGATAAGTTGGTAAATCTGGCACTGTATGTATGTACCTACCTATGCATGTGGCGATGTACTTATATGTCACGGCATAACTCTCGAACGGGTTATCCGATTGAAAATTTAAATACATTAACATAAATAGAAATTGATTATTGCGGGCGGTTTTGAAAACTGATGTAATTTTTGAGATGCTTGCTTTTTGCTTTTTATTTTATTTTTTGATTGTGCCTGGTTTTTGTAGCAAGTTGAGATACGGCCGAAGGTGGAGGCGCGCTTCACCCGGAATCCTCAGTAAACCGAGGAACTGGCTATCTTACCTCTAAATGCCGGAACACAACAATTTCAGAATTGTTATTATGGCGACAGAATTAGGTAAGATGGTGGTCCAGCTACCACTCTTGGTATCTCTTCCCAACCTTTTGGTAGCTTTTTAACCGCCTCTGTGGTTTAGTGGTTCAACCCACCGATTTCAGATCCAGAGATCCCGGGTTTTTGGTTGGTGGTATGACTTTGTTTAGTCCGCCTGGCTCGCTACCACTATCTTACCTAATTCTGTCGCCATAACATTAATTGTAAAATTGTTATGTTCCGAAATTTAGAGGTAAGATAGCCTGCTCCTCAGTTTGTGGAGGATTCCGGGTGCAGTGCGCTTCCACCTTCGGCCATAGCATAATTTGAAAATCAGGAGACTATAATAAAATAAGATTGTGTATCTCAAGGTTGCAACATTTGACTTCTTTTTTGTATTGGTCTATTTATTGATTATATTTTCACCCAATAGGGCTGCCACTCTATGGCTGACAATAATACTTTTAGGATATCATGTACGGTCGGTGCTATGGTGTTTTGCTCTTGATTTAGCTTTGCACAGAATGACAGAAAGCCTCGGAGCTCTCGGTGTATAGCAACAGATTGAGAAAAAATATGCACAAAGAAATGTGTAAAGAAAGCACACTTATACACCGTAGTGTTGAAAGCTATATTTTTGACCAAAAGGCTATTGTGTCAATACTGGCTATACTGTCATTGTCATATAATAGAAGCGATTAGTTTAGTATTTATTATTAATATATTATTATTAATCTGTGCCCAAACATCACGCGATCTGTTATGGGCGAACTTATCATGTATTTGAAAGTTTTTAACTAATGTAAATGGATTTACATATTAAAAATCTATGACCGAAAGTAGAATCTGTATTATTCACAACAAGGAAAATAATTATTCAATCGCAACTAACAAATCGAAAGAAGATAAACAATTCCTTCACATCTGGTTGCGAAACTTCGTTGCCAAAGGCAGTGTTTTACTTACGGCCTTAGTTGTCAACGCGGCTCTTATGCTATTTACAAATTTGTATAGGCTGTAGAAGAATGAGTAAGTATCTACCTCTATCTACATAAACGTACGTAAGCTAGGTACATGCGTTATGAAAAGTTTTGGAATATTTTGCTGATAATATCAAAATCTATGTTATGATGACTTGATGTGATGCGCGTTAAACTTTATTGCATTAGAGGACTGCAATATCATTTGAGACACCTTTGTCTAAAGTTGGTCAAGTTAATTGAAAACTTACCATATTGCTGCAATAACATTGTTTTATGGGATAATTATTACACATTTTCGAAGATAATTTTCTAGTTAATGACCTGAGAAGAGTACATGCTTCTTATTCTTATTGTGAGTGAGGCACCGAGACCTGCAGTGGGCACTGCATGGTCCCGATTGTCCCCAATCGATTCAACTAATGCTATCCCAGCCTGGCCGGGACAGCGATGATTTAGTGGGTGGGTGACAATGCTTGCTCCAAACCCGGGCCAAGCATTTCCAGATAGCCCGTCTTCTCCCTAGCTGATGTGTAGCCGATCAGTGTTGGATCACATGCTTTATTGTTTCTATAAGCAGCTCCGGCACAGAGCGTTGTTGTGTGATTTCAGTTTTGAACATGTCAGGTCACATGATACCGCCAACAGTGGCAAAACATATATGTGATTATGGCAAAACCCTCCAGTCTTAGAGGAGGCTCATGTCCAACGTTTACGGGCTTTTATGATGATTCGATATTTTCGTGTTCGGATCTGGGAGCATCATCTTCAATATCCTAAGTAGGTACCAAATTACCGAACCTACCCACAATCTTGCCGGACGATTGAGGCGACGCGAGAACTGGCTCTTATTTCGGCCAGATAATTTATTCAGCGTGGCAATGCAGTCAGTGTCTTCCGTTCACGCTTCCGTCTAGTACTGTTCTGAATCAGTTGACCGTTTGTAGCGGTCCTTAGTGAACCCCACTGCTACCCTTGTAATTAGTTTGTTTAATTGTGAGTTTTTTTTTATAGTACGACTGGGAAGCGCTTGGCCTTATTTTTTATTCAAAACTTGTAGTTTTGCTTGTGAAGGCGGCTTTGCTTGTGTAATTTATCTGTGCAATGCTTTTGCAGCCTTGGTCGGGCCATGGTCGGGCTTTGTCAGTAGGCATATGGAGAGTATAATATCAACCATAGAGCTACGATACGAACAAATGAAATATTTGTTTCGTAGCCATGGAGGTCATAATGAAACCCGCGGACTAGATTCAGAGATCCAAACCAATTTAAAAATAATATCAGACTACCTATATCCTGCAATTTGTAATGTGATGGACGCATTGCCGTGCCACGTAGATATGATTTTGGTGAATTTACATATACAAGTGTTTTAGTAGTAGTAGGAGCTAGGAGCTAATCTTGACTTGAGATTTACCCATTTCATGAAAAGATAATCCTGCTTTGTTTCATATCCATCCTCAATAAATGAATAAATGATTGAACGAGTGAACATTCTTTAGTGTGATAGCTACACTAAAATAGGTCGATAGGTAGTCTAACTGTACAAAGTTATTCCTTGCTACTTATGTGGTTGATAAACGTAATTACAGGTACTTACTTACCTACATAAATACATACTTATGTAAATATGAATAGGTACTACAATAAATTATTTTCTGTAGTACCGACATTATTCCGCATTCCAAATAGCGCAGCTGGGACCTTGCCTATAGTCATTCTTCTTCCGAGTCAGTTGGTAGTTGGTAGGTATAACTCTGTCGGATCAAAATAGTGGCTCGCTAAACAATCTACCGCTATTCTTCTCACTGCCGTTTGCCTGCACTAGTTTCGGCCGTCCGTTGGAGATTGATAAGTGTAACTTATAATAATAATAATAATAATAATAATAATATAGCCTTTTATTCAGATCTCTTAAATAATTTGAACTTAAAAACGAACACTTGTCTTATAACTATTGCTATAGGCAAAGGCCTCCTCCAACCTTTTCCATTATTTCCTTTCTTGTGCTACTCTGGTAGGTACGTACCTAGTTTTTATCTGGTCTACAGTAATATCAGTAGGAAAAACATCAGGGAATCAAACGAACTCTCTTCATCGAAACGAGATGTAAATATCAGTAGGTAAGTACCTACTTGCTTAAATATTAAGTATTTAATCAACGCAACGAAAAAATGTGGGAACCTTCTAAGCCATATCGACCTTGGGTGAAACCACACATCACAAAATTTTTGAATCCATTCCGGAGTTACCTACTAATAAGTTCAAAAGATACAAAAATATAGGACCGACCTAGGTACCTACAATGTTATGCTTGGGGGTAGGACTTTGTTATCTTACCGTAGCCATTACAACAATTCTATATTGTTGTGTTTTGATATTTAGATAATTACGTAAGATAGCCTGTTCCTCAGATTGTTGAGGATTCCGGGTTGCGCCTCCAACACGGTTTATAGGTACCTACTTGTTACCAATTGAGATGAAGGACAAACGCACGTAGGTCCTACTTACAATGAGCCGCACACTAAATTCTTTGAATACCTTCTTACCTACTTCTTAAGTTGCTTTGTAAGGCTTTGTAAGTAGGTACCTAGGTATAAGTTTGTTATTACGTTCCTGCCATGGTAATAACTGAGGATATGAAGGGCAGTTCACATTCATTGAATTGATTTCCTTTGTTCGACCATTCGGCCTCGCCGTAGTCACACGTAATAATTTCGATACAGCCATATTAATATGTAGGTCCATACCTACCTTTACCAATAAGTACATACTACTACTTATATACTATTATTCTATTTACCCTCATATTAGGTAGGTACTAGGTACCCTTACTTCTATGTGTTAACTTTAGGTAGGTAGGTATCTATGTAGTGTTGTAGGTAGGTATCACACTATGCCGGTTCTTCCCCACCGTCCACCTGCTGAGACCACCTGGATGAACCGTGGAAAGTATTTTTTTACAACGGCTCACCTCTGTCCACCTCGTTATGCGTACCTACCTAATACCTACCTAAAGAGGTAGGTACTTATAGAGGTAGGTACTTATAGAAATAGAGGGCTCAATCTCACCTACCTAAATGTAAACATAAGAATTTCAGGTCATTAAAAAACGCCTAAGCATGTTACTGCCACTAATGCAAGAATTTATCTAATATCTCATTTGAGAGTGCAAGAAAGATGTGGAACTCGATTTCGGCAATTGAAACGTCCAGTGTTAACTGGCCTACCCTGCCCCTGGAGCCCTGATGGAAGCATTCGTGAAGTCCGGATCACATGCAATTTGTCGCAGGTCTCTAGATACTGGTGTGAACTGTGAAGCTATGAGTTGCGTTAGCGGCTGCGCAGTAACGGTGCCCTAGTTATTTCGGGTGCTGTCCTAGATTCAAACGAGGTCGCAACGCTGTTTTCATCATCTGCAGCGGGTTTTATTCGATGGGGCCGCGTTGGGCTGCCGCGCCGCCGCCGCCGCCGCCGGCCTCGTGCATAGATACTCAACTGGGTTAGATAGTCGTCAGCACCGTTCACTCGGGCTCGTGATTCGATTATAAATTATTCGTTTTGCTAAGAATATTGCCGGACGGTAAGATGTTCGAAACTGGATAGGTAGTACCTGCATACTGTTTCCGATAACAAAACTCATAAATCAGCTCCGTTCCATACATACCTACCTTTCGTTCATGCTTACTTTCACAGGCAAAACCCACCGTTTCACCCGACTTCCTAAAGAGGTTTGTGTTACCTACTTACCAGAGTCAATTTCATTGGTAACTACCCTCTGCAGCCTAATTGTTCTGTGGTAGGGTAATTAATTATTTACAAAACGATTCAACAACTAATCACGTAAGTACCTACCTAGTAGGTCTGTACCTTACCTACTACCTACCTAAGTATATTTGACGTAGGTATCTACGTAGGTAATCGTAATTCGTAAGACTGAATTATCTGTAAGTATACCTACCTCCTGTTTATTGGTGGCCTAAATTTGCAGATTAGATACTTACCAACCTACCTACATAGAGTAGCCTTCGAACGAATGAACAGAAACGTTGTCTCATCAACAGTAGGTGGGTAACCCAAGTGTGCACAACCGTCTGCTTTATTTATAACGCCGACGTCTGTCGTAGAAACTTCGTTATTGGCGTAAAGAAAATGGTGGATGAGAATCCCGGATAGAAAGAAACCCTCCAGAGAAGGGTAGGTGCCATGCTAAGCTGTTTGGTAAAGTAAGCCAAGGCCGATGTAGGGGGGATAACGCTTACACGTGTGACCCAGATAGAAGCCGAACGGGCGCGGAGACGCACGAGCTAAGGCCGAGCGGCTACCGCGCCGCCGCCGCCGCGCCGGTCGATACCAACCCAATGATAGCGCGGCACTCGCGATTCAGGCAACCCGCTCTATTCTAGACTAGCTCACTCCGTCCGTGTTGACGTAGGCAAGCATAGGCACCGCACCGCGGAATGCGCCCGCGCTCAACCCATGCCTGGGTGCGATGCGATCAATCTTTGTTACTCCACTACACGTGGGCATAGACACGTGTCTGCAAACTCGGTCACTGACCTGGCGATTGCCCAGTGTCATTCGGACGAACTAGTCATTCTACATAGAACGCTCGTTGCCCAAGCTCTGTACTTTCATTCCTAGGAAACCTAGGCCGAATCGCATCATCGATTGACAAGGGACTTCCGAAGCGTAGTGGATGAGGTGAACGGCGGCGGCGCGGAGTGCATCGATCGCGATTACATCACCACTCGCGTCCTTTCTCTGCGCGCGCAATAAGTTCCCCCCTTCCCGTCCCTCGACCCTTGCCGTGCCCCCCTTTGCGGCGGTCGGCACCTCGGCACTCAACGCCATTTATCTCCGCCATGCGCAACCATTCGCACTTTGGTCTCCGCCAGCACCGGTCGTTCCACCTCCTCTAGTGGGTCCGCACCCACTGGAACCTGGAGGTTACTTCAGCTCCACATTTTCAATCTTGACTATCCAACGGGCGGTCGTGCTCGCGTCACTTCTAACGGGAAATATAAATTATTAGATGGTGATAGTACATTTTTGGCAGTGCTTTCAAAATAAATTCCTAGTTTTGTCTAAATATTTGTGAAACTTCTCGGTCTATTACAAAAAACTTTAGCGGTGATTAATTTTTTTTTTAATTGATATATAATATTCAATTCCATTCATAAATTTTCGCGTTAAATAAATTTTTGAACTGAGCGCCAGTTACGGTAATTAGTCACATTTTCCTGCTGTAACGTCATGTGAGTCATTGTCTCGCGCGACAATCGAGACGCGGGGGCCGATAGTCGATGATTTAACTGTAGCAAGGACTCGGGAACGCCGGAAGAAAGAAACATTCAAGAAAGAAGATCTCCGAAATGTCTTCCGTGTCGGGGGGAGATTTGGACGTGACTTTGTCTATCAGTCAGTCTTTTTCTCTCTCCTATACGGTCGACATGCAGTCATCATGCCGTTCTGTCGCAGTGGGCCGCAGCCGCAGCCCATCAACCACCGCGTCCTCGGTCGCCGTGGGCCGCAACCGCAGCACGGCAACCACCACAACCCCGTACTGAGCCGTGTACGCAGTGACGTCGGAGGTTACGCAAGCTGTACTAATTATTCGGCTGCGAAATCTTCGTACTTTCTGTTTGAAACACGGTTCTTCGGAAATAACTGTTGCTTTTCTATTTTGATGTATAGATGTGAGCCGTATGAGCGCCGAGTTTGTCCGAAATTATCTCCATGTCGCAACGGTTTGAGTCATTGTACCGTCGCTCGTTGGAATGACGAAATCGGTAATGTCGGCGGCGGCGGCGGCGGCCGCGGCGGGAATTGGGCAATCAACGAGCGAGCAGCGCGCCCCGCCCGGCGCCCCTGCCTTTCCCCGCTGGCTAAAATTTCAACTCCTGCCTGGAAGATGCGCGAATTCAACCGTTCACCAATATTTGAACTGTCGTAATTGTTTCTTTTGTTCCGCAGCTAGCAACGACCGCTGATACGACGTCGCGACCATTTGACGCAGCGTCTTCTATTCTATGGCGAATGCGATAGTAGCTTTAGCTTGTGCGATGCGACTGAATAAATGATATTTTATTGAATTGTGTTTTTTGAATATTTTATATTATATTTGACTTGTTACCTATCAATCGGATAAACCTGAGTGGCCTGACCCGATGATAGAGTTACAAATTACCTACAAATTTTACATGGGATGCGTTGCGTTGCGTCCTGACTCCTGAACCGCCCTATTTCAATGAGCCAATGGCGCATCGCATCGTTCTGGCCATGAAAAAATCTACCCACGCGCTTAGCGAGACGGCAGACATTTATTAAGTATGTCTATTACTTATTTATAGCAACTAACGTGGGTATGCTGACAGCTGACAGGGACTGTTTTTTTATTGTTCGATGGAGATGCGCTTGACCTTCATCTGACCTAGTTTCAAGTTATGATAAGGCCGAAGGAAGCACACTTCACCCAGAATCCCCAACAGTCTGAGGAACTACCTATCTTACCTCTAAATGCCGGAAGGCCGGAACAAACATAATAGAATTGTTGTTATGGCGACAGAATGACCTATAGGTAAGATAGGTAGCTAGTCAGGCGGAGTCTAACGAACTCCTGACACTGACCAAATCAACCACAATATGTACTCTCAGATCAAACCCCCAAAACTTCTGGATCTGACATCGGTAACGAAACATTAGATACCCGAATCTCGGTACCTGCTTTTCTTTCTTGAATTTGAATGTCACATAGCAAAATCAATATCTGCGCGACTTATCTGTGCACCTCGCCATGACGTCAAGTTCCAGGGAAGGTCATGGGTTTGTTAGTAGGGAGGTACCTATATATTTCCCGCGATACTAATTGGAACAAGTACCTACCTGTGCAGGGTACTTAGTTAATGCATAATTATAATAGAAAACACCTTTTTACTTCTGAATGACTTCCAAAATTAGCCTGACTACATTTTTACGCTGCAAAGCTTAAAATGTACCCGCGTTTTTTTTTATTTGGATGAGGAGCCTCATCTTGAGGCTTTTTTAGTGTTTCAATTTTGATGTATTGGTCGCCGTTCGGTTACTTTTTTCGACTTGCTGCCATTTCGTCAGTGTTTTGCAAAAGGCAGTGCCAAGTGAAAAATGTTCACATTCAAATTTTGATTCTTTGTCATAGTTTTATTATTTATATCTGTTACAACGTTCTACTGAATAATCTTCTTACGGGAATGTCGTGGATAGTTTATAAAACAAGAATACATCGTTTGATTAGTAAATAGTAGGCACTTGCGTTTTCTTATCAGTTAGAATGCAGCTGCACAAAACATATTTCTTGCCAGATCGGTCTTTAAAGAACGCTTAACAGTAGGTAAGTACACGAATTACAAAATAGATACGGGTTTGATGGTTTAAATTGACATAAAAACCATCGGATCGGAATTAGGTCGCTAGAATTCAAGTCTCAATCTTTCGCTGAAATCGAACAAACCTATTTTAACTAACTTTGGCATTTGGCTCAATGGCCGGATCCTAATATGGCCGGAGGTGGAACTCTTCATTTATAGGAGTTGCTTAGGGCTAATCCTGAGTAAAGATTTTCGGTTAATTGGATCAAATCGTATCGATTCATTGTTCTCAAGAAATTACCATACTAATTTTCACTAAAAATATAAAATTTCATGCCCTCTGCAACTTAGGTGATTTAATTGATAACATTTAACATGGAGTATCTCAGACGTCAGTCATTTAAGAGTGACATGCCTAGATTTTAAAGCTTTTTCCTCGGACCCAAGGCTCTAATCAAATTATACATTCAACAAAATCGTATATTAAGGTACAAATCAGTCTTAAAGTTGACCAAAATTCTGCATAAGAGTTACAGTACCCTAGATAATTGCAAAAACCTCTTTGCAAATTGTCTAATATCTGAAGCTGAGCCAATGCTCAGCAATATATTGCAATCAATATATTGCATTCTTACAAGCGGAACGTCTGCCCATACAGTCTGATGGAGTTGGTACCTACTTAAAATTAAAATTATGAGAGATGAGCATAGGTATAGCTCACCACTCATAATTTTAATTCGGTTCTCTTCTCATATCTTCTTGCGATTCCCTATTTCCTTATTGTTTATTACTTACAGGACTTGTTGTTTCTTCATCAGACACAAAGTCAGGGTTGCAACAAAATCATTGAATTAGATTTCTTGCCAAGCTTCTCAAGTTAATTTTCAGTTCGAGTTGACTATTCGTCTATAAATTGCTTATAAGCATTAATTACAACAAAATGTAGGCTTATGCGACTGTTGACTCTCGGTACGAATAAACAAAATTTACTTTCAAGTAAAATTATAACCCATCTTCAGAGTCGAGGAAACAAGCTGTTTTTATCCAGTTGGATAAAAGCTGTTTTTATCCAGTTGGATAAAACAGCTTGTTTCCTCCTCAACTGTTTCAATCTTGTCTGAAATCAATAAGTTATTACTGCTGCTGTTCCGTTGAAACACCATCAAGATGTTTCAGGACTCATCTTTGGAGCATATACCATATAATGGTCAATGGGGATCATGTCAGGCGACTGAGCTGGCCACGGTAAAACGCAGTTTACAGTCATTCATGAGTCCGCATTACTGTATGCGGACGGGCATTGTCGGGCATCAATGTGAACTCAAGTTCCATTGCTTGTGAAAATAGAACCACATTAAGTACACGCACACGGTTGCCATTTTTAAAAACGAGATAGGATTTTCGGTCTTTAGCTATTCCAGTTCAAACCAATTATTGCTGTCGAGCCGCTGTATGGGTGAACTTCCTTAACACATCTCAAGCGTTCAGCATTTTCTGAGCGACGTTACACCCTCATTCTTCACGTACAGACTTGAAATCAACTCGAGATTCATCGCAGAACATAATGTTGTAGCCTTGATGTGATCTCTTGGGCAGTCAGCTTTGGTTCATGTCTACTTGTTACCTGGATGTATTGATCTCAATGACGAGTGGTACTACGGCCTGGCCCTGGGTGCTGCTCAGTCGGATCTCATGTATCACAATAACACATCCAGCACCCTTTTTCTGCAAGACCAATCGTGTCTTAACGCGTTACGATATGATGATACGATGATTCCATGCAGATATCGTAACGCGAGCGCGTTAAGACACGATTGGTCAAACAGAATAAGGGCTCAGAGTCGACAAGTTACAGTTATTATAAACGTCTAAATGCCCGGCGACATTGGCTTGAATTTTATCAATTTATGGCACTCCTACAGCTCTTTGCATTTCTTCCATGGTAAGATGATGTCGCCCCATTAGGTACGATATTAAAATCTTGTGTTTTTCGCAAAACATAACTCGTGAATACTGCGGTTACAGAAGATTTTTAATCGAAAAAGAAGTAAAACACATGCAAGATTTTTTTATTCACAATTATTTTTAGTCACAATTAATGGAATATTATAGCTATTATAAAATAAAAAATACCTACTAAGTTCAGCTGATAGTTCTATAAATCATCATAATTGAAACAAAGTTCTACTAACCAAACCAAGCCCAAGGGGAGTCAAAATTTGTACCCTCCTGGGGATCGACCCGGACCCTCAGGGTCTTATAACACCACTAACCACTAGACCACAGAAACATTGAATTGGAGCCTGCTAACTAAACATTACCTGAGAACCTACCTAACATACTATTACCCCTACAATCCGAGGACCACATCTTTGGGAAATTGCAATAATCATTACGACAATCGGGACGTTGCGCAGGTACTAATTAGCATGTTTAGTTTACATTGGCATTGGACGGTCTGTTTTGACAGATCAAAGAAGACCTCCTTCTCCTTCATCTTGAAAAGTGTAGTTTTCAACGCACAGTATATTGGCATTCGATCTAGGATTTTACTCTGTGATTTTATATGTATTTTCAAGCTTGTTGGACGTTAGGATGATGACGCTAGTGGCTGTAGTATGAGAATAAACTACTGAGAGGTATTTTGAAATTGTTAGTCTATCGGTAGCAACAAGCATTCATTTTTATTTTACAAATGTTACTGACCTCTATCTAGTTAACTTGTAACCAGATGAGATGAAGGCCAAGTGCTACCCCGTCATACAAAAAAAATAATCTTTGGAGCAGTTAAAACCTTTTCAATCTAGATACTAAGGAAATTACTTAAGAAATCAATGAAATAAAAATGATGTTGAAACATTCTGCAGTAATCAGTAATGCTATACTGTTATTAAGTTTTGACCCAACACTTCACCTGCTGCTGGCGACCAAGAGTACTATGTAAACCTGGACATTGTTTATTATTTATTTATCGTTTATTTATTTATATTTCATTGATTATAATTTAATTTAAGAATATTTTTATTTAATTAAAGATTTTCACAAAAACTGAAAATAATTTCTTTACAAAACTAGGTATGGCAAGAATCTTTATTTTGTGTTGTTTATTAATAATAATAAAAACAACAGTTTTATGTAATTTTTAACACTAAAGTAGGAACAAAACCCTTAAAAATCAGAAAAATTACAAGGTTCTATAAATTGTGTTTAAACTATTTTTCGTTGCCATGACTTTATAAAATTACCTTTTTACAATTTAATAATCGGTGTTGCCTCCCCTGACGTTGATAACACATCTGCACCGGTTATTCATACTCAAAATTAGGGTGTCAAAGTCTCACTGGGGTATGCGATCCCATGTTCTTTATAAATGGCAAAAAAGTTGGTCTTCTGTGGTAAAAATTGATGGCAAATTGCTGAAAGCCCTTCGCTGTAACATGTCCCAAGCGTATTCGATTGGGTTTATGTCTGGTGACTGTGCAGGCCAGTCCAAAACCGTGACATCATGTTCCTGAAGGGCAGCTGACACCAAACGCGCCGTGTGTGGAGGGGCATTATCATGCATGAGCTGAAGTTCCTGGCCAATTTGAACTCTGTGAGGGATGATCACAGGTTCTATGAACTCGTTCCGGTATTTTAGTGCTGTCATGCTGCCTCTTATCCAAATGAGCTCGGTTCGCGCGCCAATACGAATTCCCGCCCAAACCATTGCACAATCTTCTCACGATCAATACGTCTAAAACCTCTTATATGATTCTTACTGCTGTTAATAAAATTATACCCCCTTTTACACCTCTTAAAATTAATGGAGAATACATTCGCCAGTCTGAAAGTGAAAAGTATCTAGGACTGATACTAGATGACAAGTTATCTTGGAAACCGCACATTGCACACATACAATCAAAATTAACATCGCTTACTGGAGCCCTGCGCAAAATGGGCAATTGTGTTCCACCTAAATTCAAAAATAGTATCTACAATTCACTTATAAGACCACATTTAGAGTACCTAATTGAAATATGGGGCTCTGCAGCGCAAACAAATTTGATGGATCTACAAAGATCACAAAATAAAGTAATAAAACGATTATTCAATTACGACTTCCTAACACCGACTAAAACTTTATATAGTAAAACAAAAATACTGAACCTGTCGCAAACATTCACATATAGTACATGCATTCTGGTTAAAAAGATCCTTGACAAAACAATTAAATCAAATCTTACATTCACAGTCAGAAAATATAAATATAACCTTAGAAATAAAAACAAACTTTACGTACGTCCATCCCGAACGGAAAGATATGGAAAAAGAAATGTGCTATGCCAAGGAGCATTATTATACAATAAACTCCCAGGCGAGTTAAAAGAAAGCCAAAGTATAAATGTTTTTAAAAAAAAACTTAGACAACACATTATTGGCCTTATTCCTATGCCTAACTAATATAAAATCATAAATATCGAAAATCACTAATTGATAAAAGTAATATTTTCCGTCCTGACCGCCCCTAACTTATCGCCAAATACACATTATTATATCGTATACTTATATACAAAAGTTTTAGCTAAACTAAAAAAAAAAAAAAAAACCGTTTCAAATGTTCTTTTAGGTAACTTAACTCAATATATAAATTAACAAGTAAAAGTAAGGTATTATAGATAGATAATAATATCTCCTTGTACCATAATAATGTTTAAAACAAATTCATTTCATAACTTAATAACAAGTAACTACTAATTATAGAAGGTGAATAATAGTAATCATAACTTGTATAATTACTGCCATCTCCTAGACTATAACTCTGACAGAAATAAAAACACATTTATAAATCGCAACCAAATTGAGGGTAGATAGCTGTTCCACTACTTTGTACCAGTCTAACTCAGTACAACATCTTTATAATCTACCTACCATCAGTTGAAGTAAGAATATTTGACGTACCTACACATGTGATGTAACAGGTAGTCCTACCTATTAAAGTAAAATCTGTTTGCACTGACTTCGAACATATACAATGTAAATTGAACTAGTAACTAGCCAATAAAATGTTTACTACTTTATATCTCATATTAAGAGAACTAATTCTAAGTTTTTTATGAGAAATAAATTCTTTAAACCGAACCATGATTGTCCCACCTCGGTACTAATGGACCTCTTGTGGCTGCTGAAAGCGACTTTCTCTGCCTGGAGCTCTCCAAACACGTGTTCTTCGTGAATCGGGGTGGAATCCAAACCGAGACTCATCAGTAAATAGAACCATTGTCCATTGGCCATTGTTCCATAACAAATGTTCTTGAGCCCAAAGAAGTCGCCTTCCGCGATTGCCTCGTTTTAGAGCTGGCACACGAAGCGGCCTACGAGAATGAAGATCGACTTCATGTAGCCTTCTTCTGACGGTTTGGTCGCTGACTGACAGCTGATGGTCTGACTGAAGCCTTTGCACTAGCTGCTTTGCTGTGAGATTGGGTTCCCTCCTGGCGGAATTTTGGAGAAAACGATCTTGTCTAGGGGTGGTTAGGTTACTCGTAGTGTGGCCCTCTCTTACATCCCCAGTAATACGATAACGTGACCACAATCGAGAAATTACGTTTTGATTGGTGTTTAGGGTATTGGCAACCACGCGTTGGATAGCACCGGCTTGTAACATGCCTATCGCTCTTATCATTTCTTCTCTGCTTAAATGTCGACGTTCCATGACATTACGAATATCACAAGATCCGTTAAAATTAAAAATTACTTAGATAGCTCTAATTGATAATTAAATAAAAGTTAATTTATCTTAGGCAAAATTAACATTGTTTAATTTAAATCGGAGTCCCATTCTATCTTTTGTTTATTGCGTTCTATTTTTATTTTTTTCTAAATTTTGAAAAGGGAACAAAAGAGGTTTCATTCCATATATAAGTAATCTTTTTCTAAAAAGCAAATAGTTTGTAAGCAAATCATTTCGAAATGGAATATCCCTAGACAATATTGATGTGTATATAAACATACTTATGGACTACCTCAGTGTCTGAATAAATAACTATTTTATTTTGATTGAATACATATTAAGCTAGTAATTTAAAGTATTACAGTAAAGAGTTTGACTTAAGCAATTGGAAAGCGATAATTAAATTAGACAATTTCGCCGTAAAATGGGTAACACAAGCCATTAGAAACATTCGATCGATCCACGCTCTGAAAAGTGATCTAAAGTTCTCACTTGAAAAAGATCTGAGTATATTTTAATAAAATCGTAGTTGTCTGACTGCTAATCAACGTGCATACCAAAATCGAGGACTTAGATACATAATATCATCGCTAGCTTCTTGTAGTGTAGGGCATTTCTTATTAAATATTATCAGAAATGCCCGCGGAATAAAACAATGAAACAAGTTGAAAGTTAAAAATACTAAAACCCGACTGCAAAATATTTTAATAATTTGACAACGCGTGCAATTTTTTCCTGTGCCGCCATCTAGTTTGATACCTTAGTACACATACGTAATTAAAATTGTGATTAGGTATACACCATAAAATACTTTGTTTAGTAAAATTTTCGGTAGATAAGCATTTACATTTCTATGAAAACAAGTGTTTTCATAGAAATCACCAGCTTACACACACGATAATTTTAACAATAGATTCAAGGTACGACTGACATACTTTAAACTTATGTTGAGACTAAGTGGTTGCTTGAAAGCGGTTTGATATATATATAAATAAATAAATAAATTACAGGACATTAATTTCACACAGCGCCATCTAGTCCCAAACTAAGCATAGCTTGTAATATGGGAACTAGATTACGGATAGAATACATAAATACTTTTTTTTGTAAATACATACTTATCATACAATACAACACCCAAACACAGAAGAAACATCTATATTCATCACATAAATGTTTGTCCTGGGTGGGAATCGAACCCACAACCTACAGCGCAGAAGGCAGTGCTACTACTAACTGAGCTGTGAGGCTTGTTTAATAAATTAATATATATCTATATATATTTAGAATTGGCATACATTATATAGCTTTCATTTGATAACCATATTCATGAAATAACTGCATCTGTGGTCTAGTGGTTCAACCCACCCATTTCAGATCCAGAGGTCCCGGGTTCGATCGGGTACATTAAAATAAAGTAAATAAAATTATACAATATTGTGCTTGGTTTGGTTGGTGGTAGGACTTTGTTTAAGTCCGATGTCCGAAGTCCGGTAAGATGGTGGGAGCTAGACAGGCGGCTAGCTACCACCATCTTACCTAATTCTGTCGCCATAACAACAAACTGGTTGTGTTCCGGCATGTATAGGTAAGATAGCCAGTTCCTCAGTTTGTTGTGGATTCCGGGTGAAGTGCGCCTCCACCTACGACCTTATCTTAACTTAACCAGGTAAGATGAAGGCCAAGCGCTTCCCCGTTGTACGATAAAAAAATAAATAAAAAGGATATAATATTTTTTGTGTCGTTGATTCGAACTCATAAATAATACAGCTAGTCACTCCCTCAATTCAGATGAATCAAATGACACATAACAAGTCATATTTAATCAAGCCGGCTGCAGAGTAGAAGATAGAAATCCCTTACATACATATAGGCATATACGTTATACTCTCCAAAAACATAACCCTCCTTCTGAGGCAGTCGGGTAATAAGGAAACAAAGTCCAGGGGAATTTCCGACATTCCCTCTGATTATAATATCAGATTATTTTCAGCCAAGTGGGCTGAAAATAATCTGATATTATTTAAAATGTATGATGTATGATGTATATGATATTATTTACGGTTGTGTATTATTTAAAACCTTTAATTCGTTTCAAATCCGCAAGCCACGCGTTGTAATTCTGGCAAAACCTTTTAAAGAGGCTCTGTCCAGCGGTGACCATGGCCATTAATGGGCTATTGAAGATGAAATAGTTCATTTCTACTACGAAATAGACAACTATGGCGTATACCAAATATTGTAGAACGATTAAAAATTGAAATTTTCTAATGTATTTCTACAAAGAAATCTCAATTTTTTATCGTTCTTATATTTGGTGATGATGATGAAAAAACCAAACAATAGTATAAGAGCGTTTAGGAAAGGAATAATTAGGATAAACTTCAAATAAAAGTTGGGTAACACACGGAATTTTTATTACAATTACATTCCCATATTATCCTTATATGTTTTCCTTATGCTAATTATTGTTATTTACTTCCGTCAGCAAAGAAAATAACTGTTGCCATAGAGCCGAGGAAACCAAACCAAACGAAAAGTTGAAACAAATTCTGAGAAATTCTTTGAATACGTACGATAAATAATTATCTTCATTTCGAAAAGAGTTCCTTCGGCGGTCAATAGAATGTTTCTATTGACTGTTCTATTGATTGAAATGATATGAAAAGTCCACCTTAGAATTTGTTTCTATTAGAAACAAGTTCTGAGGTGGACTTTTCATATCGAAGTATTGAGCTCAGCATGTTCGAAATAGATGTGGCATCGATTTGTTCAACTTGCACCACGACACAAAGTACCTACAAGTCACGCTCGGTTTAAGTCATAATATCGAATCAATGTAGATAGACTCATTTTACGTTATTAAATACCGACGTATATAAAGACTTCAAAAATGAGGAGATTCTCAATTCAGACAGTATGTTCTTTACATTAATACTTATTTAGAGTTAAGGAGTTTAGACCAAATTTTATTTGCAAGCGGGGTTTATAACTGGTGAGGTTTTTGTCCGACAAAGTAGCAAGGGCAGTGTTTGGTTAATCCAGCCAAACCACCATACGCCTAATTAAAAAAAAAACAGTATTATTAAGTAGGCTAGGTGACGTCACAAACCTAACGAACTTCATCTCGTTATGGGTTTTATTACATTGCTGACTTTAATATTAACAAAAGTTTTTTGTGATAAATGTTATCGATGAAATTCGTTGCCTATAGATATATAAGAATAAAAATACAATAATATATGTAATAGAATAGGTACCTATTCCAATGTCAACATATATATTCCCTGAATAAAAACCAGCCAGAGTTATATACTTTACTTTTTTGCTTTAGAAGGGCTATGATTTTGAGAGTACAACCATATGATTGTACTCTCAAAATCATAAAGACACATAAGGACATATGTCAATGACAAGCAAAATCACACTTATAAGTGTTATAATATCGTAAGTATGTGGTCAGTATAATCATCACGCTTGGCGGGTGAATTGGTGATCGCAGGGAGTATTAAATAGTACGCAGGAGGACACTGCTTAAGACGAAAGAAGCTATTGAGAGGGCCACGCTTGGAGTTGTTACGTGATAATGTTGACATCCGGAGAAGAACCAAAGTTACTGACAGCCCTCAGAATTAGCAAGCTGAAGTGGCAGTGGGCATGCTGCAAAGCTCGCAGAACCGATTACCTACCGCTGGGATATAATAGTTCTTGCATGGCGACCGCGATATGTGATTTGTCGAAGGCTTTTGACTGCGTGCACCATGAAACACTGATTATAAAATTAGACCACTATGGTATCAAGGGTGTTACACTAGACTTTTTCACGTATTACATATGTGTTCGCATACAGTGAGTCGACGTGAACGGCCAGCGTTCTTCAGGATCTTTGGTTACCATGGGTGTGCCGCAGGGTTCAATATTGGGGCCTTTCCTAGTTTTAGTATATATTCATGAGAATATAATCTGTCCCAAAAAGTTAAAGATGACCATGAGATTGTACTGTTTGCAGATGATACGTCCCTTCTATTTAGATTGAAGCGGCAAATGACTAACTTTGAACAATGTAAACAATGCAATTCTAAAAAATGGTTAACTGGTGTTCTTTCACAGTATTATGTCTTATGGCATAGCATAATATTGTGGGGAAGTGTTGCAGATATAGACACCGTATTCGTATTGCAGAAGACTAGCTGTTCGCGCTGTTTACTGAATGGGTCCCAGAGATTCAATATGAGACGAGTTTAAGGAAAGAAATATATCGACTACGCTCTGCCAATATATTTATGAAAATATTATGTACGCACGTAAAAACAAAAGATTATTTGACAAAAACTGTGATAAACATAATTTATAACACTAGAAATCAAAATCAACTCGCTATTCCCACAACTAGGCTCCATAAGGTTAATAAATCGTTCGTAGGGCAAACTGTACGTTTTTATAATAAATTGCCAAGTGTGATGTGCTGAATAAATATATTTGAATTTGACTTTGACTTTGATTAAAGTGTTTGAACCTATATGAGGGTCGAAATCATGATGATGTTGAGATGCTATTACTTTTTAACGTTTGGTTGTCACAGACACAGCCTATCCCAGTGAATCCCAGTATAAAAGAGGTAGTTCCCTTCACTCGCATGATCAAGACGACCGTTGTCGCTATCTGGGGCAAACCTCACCAAGAGCAAATAAATTAAATTCCTAGGAATCTGCCTACTCCAATGGAACAAACAGTTAGAGCATGCTACAACAAAAGCCACAACCTTGCAATTGCAATGCACACGGGCTGTAGATAAAAACTGGGGTCTAAAACTTTAAATTTACAGCAAGAGTGTATCCCACAGCGGGAGTGCAGTGCAGTGCCTTGGTAACCCCCACTCAGAATAAGAATAGAATTAAGACATCCACCTGAGTATTTTACTTCTATTATTTTTCGGTGTTACACACCAGGGTTTTTAGGAGCGGCTCCTAAGCCATAGTGTCTCACATAGCTCTTTGAGGTCCACTACAAGTGACAGCAGATTCCCGGGCCTGACGATAGCACTCCTGTGCAATCTAGTCATTCTAACGGCGAACAAATCTCACAGAGACCCGCGAGTCGAACCTAGGAATGCAAAAACACTAGAAAGGTCTATTCTAGATATATATTTTTCTAATCTAGACACTATAGATTATAGACACTATTGTGCTGTGGATTCCTAACATTACTTTTTGTTGTGTTTTGAATTTCAATGATACCTACTAACAAAATATAAAGTACTGAAAAGGTAAAATAAATAACATTACAATGTGGAAAGCTGGAGGAGCATAATTTTAAGACAAAGGTCTCTTTATCATTTCTTATCATTAAAATATATATGTATATATGATGTAACTAAAAATCGAATGTTTTCAATTTTTTTTCTATTAAACGTTGCTTCATGCCAAATTTCAAGATTCTAGGCCAACTGGAAGTATCCTTTAGGTTTTGATTCCCTTGCGAGTAGTTGCGATTGCGAGTTTCAAATATGCGGCTTAAATTGCTGTTGTCATACTCCTACACCTACACCCTATGTACCTTTACAGCCATTCCGTTTTTATTATTTTACCGTAGCGAAGCAGCGTATACTTCCAGCTAGTATTTAAATATACTACTATCAGATAAATAAGATTTAAGAGTCAGTTTGTAATGTGAATGGCGGGAACAGCTGGGTCGGCAGGCCGTTCCCGCCGTTCGACGGGGATGAGGGTCTGTGCAATGGAGGCCGGTTGAACGCCCCTACGTTCCCGGCCCCCAGACCCCCATCTGATCCCTTCACTGCCCGACAGGGTGGCCGAATTGACCCTCGCTGCTGCGCCGCCAGCGTTGAAGGCCGGCCATCCCACGACCCGAAGGTCCGCTGAATCCCTCACTGGGACTCCCCGCCCCGCGGAAGACCGCCTGTCCATCCACTGTGCCCTATGCTAACTTCATAGGGACACGCGGAGGACACCCTCGCGTCGGATTATTCGCTGCCGTCGATAAGTCCCCACAAGTGGGAAGTGATCAACGGCACCCAGGGTACACCACGAGGAGGTTATCCGACCCAGTACCCCTGCTGCTGTAAGGCTGGGTTATCCTGGCTAAGTTTCGGAAGTTCTTCACACCGGGACGTACAAAGCTCGTACGATATTGTATAGAGTTGGAATCTAGGAATGGCTCAGCCAAGTACCAGTTCGAAGCCCCAGGGCTTCAAGTCAGTCCAGATAGAATTGACTGTCGTACTGCTAGGCTTATAGGTAACTCGCTCGTTGAGGTCGATTTGCAAAGCCGTGTTCTAACAGGCGGCGCGTTGCCATTGCCAGGCTCTCTGTGTTCTATAAAACCACTTTTGGGAGTGCGCGCTCGATATTTCGACCTAATCCCTGCATCCCCTCCACCACCGAACTAGCAGACGTATATGGCAAGCTACAACACGTACCTTGCAGATTTTCCATTTTTCCTCAATACCACTACAAATACTACCGATTTATAAATGTGAAAGTTTTTATGTTTAGAAGTTTGTTACATAATCACGCAAACACGACTGAATGGATTTGGGTGACATTTGGCACGCAGATCTTTTATTACCTGGATCAACAGATACGATAGGCATAATAGTACCTATCGTACCTATTTGTTAATGTACCGGAAAAATTAGGTTACCGCGGGAATGTCTTAAAAAAGCTACAGGACGTATCCACTTGAAATTTGTTATAGGAGTGTCATATGGAGCATTATTACGGGATAATAGTACATTATAGTACTAGTGTGTAACATTGGTGATTACCGCCGAGGCGCCATTGAGTCTTAAGAGAGCCGAGGACGGTAATCATCAATACACATGTGTATCATACTTACGACGTTTTTCTACACACTTGTGAATAAAATAACAATAAAAACTATAATTCCAACAGTGAAAACGAGTTGTGAAAAATGTTTCGCTATGGCGGGAAAAATTAATCAGTTTTCATTTCAGAACATTAATTTATTTGATCTTTTTTTGATTAAAATATTTTTTAAGAACAAAAAAAGTCAACCAATAAAATTTAAAAAAAATCTATCACTCATGCAAGCAATGAAAAAGTCACAGTTTGATTATGGGTGTTATTCTGTGCCTAATTGCGTGACCATCTTTATGAGCAAGTGTGTTGAAAAAGTATTTTATTTAGCTACCTATAATTAATCTGCGAGTCAAATTTCACCAGAATCCGTTCAGCGGTTGTGTGATGTTCATGTGCATAATAGTAAGCTATAGTACATTGTTCACAACGCAACAGCCAATCAGAATCGCGTGTCTAACACGCGGTGTCAAAGTTCCGCACCGTACCTAATACGAGTATTATCAAGTCCCCTGGTCACACAATACCAGATCAGGCGGGTACCTTTTTCCCTCCTGTATCCATCGTAACTATCTCCATCCGTCAAATGAGTAAAAACTATATAAATTCTGTAACTCTTCGTATATACCTACACCATAATGAAATATCTAAAAACTTACTTACTTTCCAAAGCGCAAAATCACTGATCTTGCGCTAATGGAAGAATTTCTTCGAGAAGGATTCATTTCTCTCTGGACCAAATTCTAAGGTCAACGCGGACAATGCCGCAGTCAGTTGCTAGTCTCATATATAAAAGTTGATGTGTCTATTTGACTATCCGCCACATATCAGATTTTAAGTTAAATTGTAAGTAAGATCTTTGTCGAGAAACCCTCGAACATGCCTCCAAAACATCCTGGGATCAATATCATTCCACCATTTTGGTATTTTCCTCGTGATTCGATTGAGGTATAGGTGGCAGTAGTAAGTGCACGACCGTATCTTTCATCTTATTTTTTATTGTGCACATCATAAATATAAAACACATGTACAGAGGCGTGCTTAACCCTTAAAGAGTTTTCTAACAGCAAACCTTTGAGAGAGAGAGAGAGAGAGGTGATACACTGGAAAGGTAGAAAAGAGTACTTGATAAGATTTTTGAGAATTATGCACGCCATCATCAAGAATTCAACATCCAATTTACCAAATGCAGCCCGACCTGCATTTGGTAAATTGGATGACATTGTCAAGTCACCTGACGTCCCACAATGCTTCAAATCCTGAATTTTTGACCAGTGTGTCTTACCCACTATGATTTACGGTGCCGAAACGTGGACGCTCACCCATGAGGCTGTGTATAGTATGAGAGTGGCACAGAGAGCCATGGAGCGCGCCATGCTTGGCATCAAGCTTATAGACCGTAAATCCATACCCATGAAAACCGAAGATCGCAGATAGACATTGTTTTCTTATAAAAAATAAACAACCAAAATTGATTGCCCCCAATTACGAACTAAAATAAACTTTATTGGCCCTTGTAGATTACCTCGTCAATCAATCCCACTCCTAGTAGGTACCTCCTTTCTGCACCATTGTACTCGGCAGCAACTCACACATCCCACAGATAACGAAGCTATCAATATTCACTGTGCCCTTGTTGATATCTTTTTCAATAAAAATCCAATAATTTCATAAATTCTTGTCTGATAATTGAGATAACATAATATAGATACTTAGTTAAGTTCACCTTTTCCAGCGATTGTACATGGGCCCTGTTGGTTTCTCCTATTTTCTTTTTCTTTTACTTTTATTATTTTTACCTCTATGAAAGCGCTTAATCTAAGCTCTTCTCTTCTTACTCGTCTATTTAGTTTTATCTAATTTAATTTGTGTGCTCCTAATTTTGCATGCTGTGTTTGCCTTTAATTGGTTGTGCAATTAGCTATAAATATTAATTAAGTTTAAAGTAAGCATGTAATGTTGTAGCAACCGTTGGTAAGCCAAATAAATAAAACAAAAAAATTAATTCCCATCGTCGAGATCCGAAAACGAACGAAGGTTAGAGTTCCGCGCGAAACAATATTTAAACCCATGAAATCCAAAGAAACCAGAGAATGACGTTGGCAAAGTTTGGAGTGTACCACGGGTAAAGTTCTATCTACTAAATGAATGAAGCCTTATGCCTCAATCTAAACATCCCTAAAAATGCCTCAGTGAAATTTTCCATAACCACACGTTTGCCAGGCTGGCGTTGGCGTATGATCATCCCCTGTGTTTTGCATTGACTACTTGCAGGTTATATTACTACGATACTGGCACGCAGCAACAACAACAATCGCTTCTTATCGTCAATGCAGCATGAACCACGTCTCATTTGATTTCACCGGCGGTGATTAGTTTTGGTTTGGTACTCGTACTAACACGTAATTTCACTTTCGACCAACACTTGGCTTGATTTGGAATAGAAAGTGGCGATTGTTTTCTAGTGGTTCTTATTTTCGTTTTATTGGTTGTTGATCATTATCATCTAAGATTAGAAAAGATACGCGTACCGAAACGTTGGCATTCCTGTTTAACTACGAAGCACATAAAAAGTAAAGGAACAGACTCTCAATCCTACCACCAACCAAACCAAGCACAATATGGCTCCCCATGGGGATCGAAACCGGGACCCCTGGATCTGAAATCGGTGGGTTCAACCACTAGACCACAGAGGCGGTGGACTCACGGCTTTTTTCCCGAGGATTCACCTCTGATTACGTAGTCTGGATCTTATGAGGATCACCTATTGAGGGGTAGTCAGTAACGTTCGGCATACGCCCATGGTTTGCAAGTATTATTCAGTTTATTGTGTTTGTGTGTTGTATTGTATGATAAGAATGTATTTAAAAAAATAAATTGTAGATATTATATCCATATTACAAGTGGTCATAGGTACTATGCTTAGTTTGGGATTAAATGCCGCTGTGTAAAATTCTGTCATGTAATATTTTAGTTCTTTATATACGATCCGCTGACAAACAAGATGGACGGACGGATACAGACCGATAACGGAGGCGTAGTGATAGGGTCCTGTTCTGTTGGCAGCCTTTAGTTACGGATACCTAAATATATACTGCGTGAAGCATGCTCACATGGACCCAGTTCTTGGTTCAGTTCAAAATACGTTAAGAGACAGGCCAACATGTTCCTGTGTCTTTGAACCAATTTCACATAAATATTCTAACAATGTGAAATTGATATTTCACGTTGTAATTGTCGCTGGAATCAATACAATTCAGATGTTTAGTTCCGATCGATCAAACTACACTTATGTGTCCGTCAGGCCATTCTCAAAAATCACGGTTTCCGCTATTTTTAGAAACCTGTCGAACAAGTCCTGCCCCTGCCCAGTCTGGAGCCGCACAGCTTTTGGAGGTGAAGCGTGCCTGAACGAGATGGATAGAACCATCTAATGAGTAGAAATAGGATGGGTGATTCGCGAAATTCTTTCGTGGAGGCTTGGGCCCCGTCCGAATATGCGTGAACAGTTATTATTATGGCACAGCGCATTTAGTGTCGCTCGACGCGCCGCTAATTTAAGTTGAAAGCGTCACTGGAAGCCGTTTTTGGTATTACACGATCATTTCATTGTCATCATCTCATCAACCCTTACGGAAGACCACCAGAAGGCAGCCAGCTTCATTCTCTTTTTATTCCGATTATTAATTGTCATTAAGTCAAAAGTCTTAAATAAAACATTACAGAATAAAAATCCAATGCGATGCGTTACATTTAAAATGCTTAAATCATAATGTGAGTAAGTACAGATATCTATTTATTTATAAAATTAATAATTATATATTAATATGAAAATAATAATTAAAAGGAAAATAAAAAAAGAAATAATGTTGGAATAAGAATAATCAGTGACATAACGAAATAAATAATATATTATCATTAATATAGGTACATCCATCTCATAAATGCTGATATACTCGTATACTTAGTAGGTAGCATAAAGGTAATTTACTTTCGCAGTAAGCAAGAACCTCTCTATCATTTTCCAGCCGTCCGCAAACAGATCCACCTGAGGTCGTGGCTACAAGTATGTTGAGGTTTCTTTGTGCTCTACAGATTCTTGCCGAGATACGGGTGCCGACAGGGACTCGTCCTGGACGAAATCTATCGCAACGACTTTAAGGTAGGTACGCAAAGTTGTCTGACTTCACTGAGTAATATTGGGCAATCGAGATTCTAATATTATATCTGGTTACGAAACTTTTCAACCGACCGATTGCCGTCGGCAGCGTTGCTAAGGCCTGTCCTTGCCTTAGCAACGCCGCCGCCGCCGCGCCAGTAGGCTGCTTCGGATTATACGTGGGACGCGGCACATCACACCTGTTACTAGGCGAGTGAGAGGCGCGGGCTGCGTTATTTGGCAATGTCAAAATCGGCCGTTCTCTAACTTTCACTTCATAGCTGTTCGTGGAAAAATATAGGTACCTTTCTACGGTCATAGAATAGGTATGCAGATGAGGCTCGGCTAGCTATGGGCATGGACGGCGACACGTCACAAACTTGGAAAATCGCAGCAGGATGTTGCGTGAGTTGTAGGTACTACGAAAACTACTGAAGAGATAAAACAGTCTGGTAACATTAATATTTTTAAAAGAAAATTTCTAGATTTTTTTTATGAAAAACTTTACTATAGTATGAATGACTACCTGTCGAATCCATGATGTTGTTATGTGTTTTTGTAATAAATAATAATAAATGTAAAATAAACATGAGCTTAAATAAAATTTGCATGCCTCCATGGTAGAAATAAGTTGAGACTAATTTAGTAGATTTAAGAACTTGTAACACTTGTTTCGTGCAAATAAATAATTTGATTTGATTTGATTTGACTTTATTCCGCCATCACTATTTATATTAGGAACTTCCTTTTTTTTTTTTAATATGGATTTTGCCATATGCTTGTCATACACAAGCATATGGCAAAATCAGAATCTAAGTTCCCATATGATACTTATATATGCTTTATGTTATGGGCTAGATGGCGCTGTGTGGAATAAATATCCTGTAGTATTTATTTTACTTCACAACTGGCTATGGTTCTTCCATGGTTAATCTTCCAATAGGACATCAGCGTCTTATTTATATCATAGAAAAACAGGTTTTTTTGTTTTTATAAACGAAAAGAGAGTCGAAATGTAACTTCCTTCTTTCTAATGATTTATCTATCAAATCGTAGACCATTTCCTTTTCAACACAAGCTTGAGATCCAGAATTTCCAATACTTCACAATTCGAAAGGTGGACATTCAAAGAATAACCAAAGAATAACCAACCGATAGCTCTCGGAATTGATTCTGAGAGATAGTAGCAGAGAGACCTACTGTACCTACAGTCAGCGTCAAATTGACACGAGCGTCTAGAGTAGTCAAAATGATCTGAAAAACATGAAACCAATTTGATATACGCAGTTCGAATTATCATATTGTTGTAAGCACCCCAGGTGTTCATAATCTTACTAAATACCTACTAATTGGTTGATTCAATGCACTATTGGAATGTGTGAATTCTGTCATTATTATTATTTTTTGAAGATTATACCTTAGAGAACTTTGTTTGCTAAGATAAATTTGAAGACCCTGACTGCTCATATAATTATGAATGAAGTCAAAAAGTTAAAAGTAAATAAACAAAAGTAGGTAACGTTTTTGTACTTATTCAAATCCCGCTCGTCCGTTTCACTCAGGTACGTGCGATAGTGTATAGCTCCGTCCCTCTTATTTTGGACACCTAGGGTAGCCTCAAATTTGACGTGGTGTGGCCCTCAGAGGCAGTGCTATCTATGTCGAGAAACGCAGTAGGTACCTATTTGGGTTGTGTTGCAATCACGACGTACTGACTGGTTACTCATGATGTGAAGTGATGTGAACGCCGCCTTGCTAACGTCCTCAAGTAACCTAGACCTACCTTCTAGCGCTTTATATACTTAATCATAAATCTGTTATTTCTAAACATAATACATTTAGGTACTTATTTTAGTAAAACATAGGTTATTCCCTACTATTCCTCAATAATATTCATAAGTAAGGCTCTATTCCTCGTAGGTACAAGGACTTGGTAGCCTGAGTATAGCGAGGCCACAGGGAATGTGGTCCGTTTGTTTGAAAACATTCAATTAAAAAAACCGGCAAAGCGTGAGTCGGACTCGCGCACTGAGGGTTCCGTACAAACCTGTATGTATATACTTAAGTAAAAGTTATGGTATTTTCATTGCTAAATAAAATCCATAACATTACAATGCGGAAAGCTTATACATGCATTTAAGACAAAGGTCTTTTAATCGTTTAAAATTATTAAAATTCAATATTGTTTCCTTCATGTGTGCTATAAAACGTTGCTTCATGCCAAATTTCAAGATTCTAGGTCAACTGACAGGGATACTTCATCCTTTGGGTTTAGATTCCCTGGCGAGTAGTTGCGAGTTTCAAAATATACGGCTTATGCTGTTTCTTTTGATTGCGCTGACATAGTAGTTTGAGTTTGTTACAGCTTATAAAGGTATTAGAGACCTGATTATTTGATATAAATTTCAATATAATACTACTACGCGTTCAAGAGAAAAGGGGTAGTAAGTTTAAAATGATTAGAATATTTTTTTCATATGTGATTTACATAACTAAAACGTTATGCTTTTCGCAATTTTTCCTTTATCTGTGCTGTAAGACGTTGCTTTGTACCAAATTTCAAGATTCTGAGTTCACGGGATTACCCTATAGGTTTTGATTCCCCTGCTAGTGTCGAAAATTTTCGGCTTAAACGGCGGTATCATTTGATTGCGTTGGCTTTGAAGTTTGAATTTTTCACAGCTCTAAGGGACTGAGTGACTGAGAGACTAGATCTGAGTAATTGATATAATTTCAGCTCGATATCTCCATGCGTTCCTGAGTAAAGGGTCTTGACAGACAGACGGACATGAAAGTGATCCTATAAGGGTTCCGTCTTTTCCTTTTGAGTTACGGAACCCTGAAAACAGTTAAGTACTTGAGTAATTGTAGAGTATTTTTTTGGTCTGTGATGGTATATTGCCACTTTGGTGTGGGCCCTTTGATGACTATGAGTAGGTACCTACCTATAACTCATATACGTACCTACTACAAGGGTCATTCGAGCTAGTTCAGTAGTAGACGGTAGTAGTTTCCAAATATAACCACGAACAATTGAGATTTCTTAAAAACTGCGCTCAGTTAGTTTGTAAAGAAAAGCCTTATTATATAATATGCAATGATAAAAGCAAAATCATATCAATTTTCCTAACCTACTTGAAACCAACTTGAACATATAAAAACGTTTCACCCTCTTATCGTAAGAGATGAACAATAAAAAAATCTTTATTTTTTGTGAAATTGTGTTTTTTTATTCATTTTACTAATGAAAAACATTTGACCGCACACGCAAATCTTTTTAATTTAAGATCTTTATGTTTGCTCTCAAGTAAAAATGCCTAAACATTTCCACATAGTACCTGTTAGCATTAACTACAAAATTAAAAATTGGTGTGATTGCAACAAATACTAAAACCCAGACAAACTTCAGTAGGTACTGAAGCCAAAACAGCATTTACTGATACATTACGGCTATCCCCAAACTAAGCATAGCTTGTAATATGGGAACTAGATTAATACATACACAATACAACACCCAAATACATAACAAACATCTATATTAGATCAGAAGGCAGAGCTGCTACTATCTGTGAGGTTCGTTTTTTTGTTATGTATAGGTATTGGTGTCTACCTATACGTGGCCTTTCTACGTATACTGGCAAAGCACCCTGAACAAACACCCCGACAGTGATGCGAAGGAAACAGTACGTCGCCGACGGGCAGGTAACTATTATTACAGTTGCTTGGTCATTTCATCAGTCTGCAGATATCATTTCCTAATTATAATATTCACGGGAACCGCATGTCGCCCCCGCTTGGCACTTCTCCAGCGATATTTATAAAACCGGACCAACTGACATTTTTAACCGACTTCGGTGAAGATGTTGTCAATTTTGGGTTGTTAACAAAATAAGTGAGGTTTCGAAGCGGTAACCTTTTTAATTAATGTCAAACTTTTGGCAACTAAAACAAGTACTACCTATGTAAATGTATGTACCTAATCTGATAGAAACGGTAATTACGTTGAATAAAAAAAAAAGAATATAGATTATATAAGTTCGTTTGAAAAATAAAACGTCATCCAGCCCCCTCAGCACGTGGCGGGGATAAAATTTTTGTCCTCTGTTTTTATCCACCATCGGAAGACAAAATGCTCTCAGAGGTTAACAAATTATTTTGATGAAACATGAACGGACAGACAGAACGACGTGTGAGTCAGAAGGGGACCGTCCGTTTTTCTTACTTTTGAGGTAGTACACCCTAAAACTACCCAAATTGCTTCAAGTGTGCCTTTAATACTTGAAGAGTTTCCTCGATTTCTCCAGGTTCTCATCATCAGATCCTGACCTGATGACGGGGGTTCATTTTTCGCTTACTTTTGAGGTAATACACCCTAAAAATACGCAAATCGCTTTAAATATTACAGGACATTACAGGACATTAATTTCACACAGCCGCTATCTAGCCCCAAACTAAGCATAGCTTGTAATATGGGAACCAGATTACGGATATAATACTTAAATAGGTACTTTTTGTAAATACATACGTACTATATGATACAACACCCAAACACAGTACAAACATCTATATTCATCACACAAATGTTTGTCCTGGGTGGGAATCGAACCCACGGCCTACAACGCAGAAGGCAGAGTTACTACCAACTGAGCTATCAGGCTTGTCAAGTTTAAGTGTGCCCATAATATTTAATGAGTTCTCTCGATTTTTCCAGGAACCCATCATCAGATCCCGACCTAATGACGATGGAGCCACTTGTGAAGTATATACCCTTTCAAGCAAAAAATTTTTTTTTCAAATCGATCCAGTTTTTGAGAAATCGGGGAATAAAAAAAAAATAATAGAATTCCTTATTTTTAAGTCGGTTAAGGTTAAAATAAGGTATGTATAGGGTACAGCATTAAACTAAGGGGCGAGGGGAGCTACGATAGGAAAGCCTTCTTCCTGAAGAAGCCTTTTTCTTCCTCAGATTATTGAGGATTCCGGGTAAAGTGCGCCTCCAACTTCGGCCTTATCTCAACTTGTTACCAGTTGAGATGAAGGCTAAGCGCTTCCCCGTCGTACAAAAAAAAAGAAGGCTTTCAATAAGCAAAAGCGTGCAATTGGTAAATAGCAAGAATTTAGAAAAAGCTTTAGCTGAAAGGGTATTTCTACTCCATTAATGTTTTTTTTTGCAGTTATCTACTATTTACCTACTAATTAATAGATCTGGGACGCTACCGCCGACGGCGAAGCCGATCTCCATTGATGGCTTTAAATAATCGTTTCTAGTTCTCATGGAGCTAATTTAAAGCCATCAATGGAGATCGGCTTCGCCGTCGGCGGTAGCGTCCCTGTTTTTTTAATATTTTGTAAATACCCGACTGCAAAGCAAAAAGGAGGGTTATGATTTAGACTGATATGTGTTTGTGTAGGTACAACTTAACTACGTCCTACGATTAATATTTTGTTCACCAACAGTTATAATAATTTAGTTTTAGTTATAATTCAAACATATTTTTTATGAATATAAATATGATGATAAGCAGCGTCGAACACTTGTGCCAAGCGTGGTGATTGTGGCAAATTCCATCTCACTTATTGAAGGCCGTCGTTGGGTCGGTTAGCGATATTTGATGATTCATAAATTAAACAAATTAAAAGTATCTTATCAAATAATATTTATCGTCCTAGCAATTTTCGTCAACTTACAGTGGAATACATAGTCACGGCGGCGAGTTCATGTGTCACTTTCAGCGTGATTTCACAGATTAGATAATAGTTGCTAGGTGATGTGTGACGGATTCAACATTTAACGCATTTCATAAAGAAACCCCCAGTATGACACTTGTCAGGTCAAGACAGGTATAGACTGACTTAGGACTGTGTGTTATGAGGCGGGTCTCTGCATTTCGTAGACGTTTTCTGTAGGTACCCATTCAAATAAAAATAAATCATACAGACCGAAGCAATTCAGGCACCAGAGTATCTCGTCAAATTTCTATATATTATTACAATCCAATTGAGTTGTTAGCTTATTACTACTTCTATACTTAATTTTGTGATCTTTGGCCGAATCGGTATTAGGACAACCACTATGCCAAGCATTCGAGCCTCGTCAAGATAAGAAATTTCGAGCATATTGCCAGGAACAGCCGTAATTGATGGTGTTAGAATTTTATCAACCAAAGAATGTGTACTATAGACGGAAGACAAGAACGCTGGCAAAGCAACACTAGAAATTTTGCGAATACCTAGGCTGCATAATCGGACAGGCAGAGAGGCCTACGACCATGCTCCACTGAGGAAATGGGAGGTTGAGGAGGGTGTTCTTTATTATTTGTTGTCTAAGCCTTGCACCACCAGTTTAACCGCCCCTGTGGTCTAGTGGTTCAACCCACCGATTTCAGATCCAGAGGTCCCGGGTTCGATCTTGTTTAAGTCTGGTTAGCTACCACCATCTTACCTAATTATGTCGCCATAATAACAATTTTTAAAAAAAATGTTGTGTTCCGGCATTCAGAGGTAAGATAGCCAGTTCTTCAGTTTGTTGAGGATTCCGGGTGAAGTGCGCCTCCATCTTCGGCCTTATCTCAACTTGTTACCAGGTGAGATGAAGGTCAAGAGCTTTCTCGTCGTACAGTAAAAAAAAAACCAGTAAATAATGGGACAAAAAGACAAAATTTTATAATAGCCATATTATGAGAGTTAATTTTTGAAAGTCTGTCTGCAACCTTTATTATGTTTTGAATTATGCCGTCGACAAAACCCGGAATATGAAATCTGTAGGCAACGACCATTTATTTGATACCCAACGTGATTTGAAGGAAAAATCAAAAGACGCAAACTTCATACAAATACAACTTCATCTTTGAATTCCGTTGGTGTTCTGTGTACTATGTGGCTATGGCGTTCAGTCGCTATGTGACCCCTAAGCATTTCATAGACGTAAAAACCCCGCTAGACTGACGGAAGCCAGGAGTGGATGTTGCTGGATTAGCTCAGGACATTAACGTTGGAAATATCATGCCGCTTCATGTAAACGAGACGAGCTACGGCGTAGTCCCAACAGAGAGCTAAGAGAGCTGTAATTAGCTAGCGGATTTCTATTTTATGCCAAAGGATGTTTCCGCAGGTTTGTACCTTTCGACCTGCATGTAATGACCAAACTTTGAATTAAATTTAAATCAAGTGAGAGCCTACAAAGCATTTAATTAAAAGTTCCTTCTACAAAATTAGTGATTATGTCGACGATAAGAACGCGTGGCCCGATGTTGCTATACCAGTTGACAGCAAAATGGTGATTTCTCAATGTTAACAAACTGCCCATTAGGTAGATAGGTAATAACAAATGTTTTAAGATTAAGTATTTAGGTTTATGATGTATCTACTCAGAATATAATTATAAATTGTGTATCTAAATGTTGAATGGATCAACAAAAAAAATAACCAGCCCGATTTTCTTACATTTCTTTTTGTGTGCTGGTCGCGATTCCGAACAGGCGGTAGATTTGATGTTTTGAAATGATCCTTAAAAAATCTTAATAAAGAGATTTTGACTTTGACTTTGACTTTGACAGTATAAGTCCTCTTGGACATCGTTGGAGGAGACCAAAGTACCAAAGGACCAAGGTACACCGGCGGGGGTTGAAGGTGACCTCCGCGACATATCTCTGTCGCTTTGTTTTGTTTTTATATCGTGAGATATCACACGGTCTCTAGTACTGGCTGGCGTACCTTTGGCCGCCTCTTACCATATCCATTGGACATAACCAAGGGCCCTCATTTTGTAGCTAACAACTATCGCCCACGCGCATTTGTAACTTGTTAACAAGAAACCCGACAACGTCGTGTTGAATCATCATGTTAGATCTTCACTGTTACATTTTACATGCGTCCATTCAAACTATTAAAGTAAGGTTACCTCACCAACCTACTGTTGTTTTTTTATTGTTGAGTGCTTATCCGAAGCACTTGCTCAGTCGCTATTGGTAATTCCTTACACAATTTCAGAATCTTTACCTACCGCTATAATTATTACATGAGGCCATGCAGTGGTTGGCAATCGACAGTAAAATATATATATTAAAATGTAAATAATTAAATTTTTCCGTATATACGATGAAAATATGAAAATCTCACGCCCCGCTTCTCCGTACGCGCAAAAGGGATATTCGCATAGTGTATTTCTATCCTACGTTTTCTCCCAATATTCAATATTTCGATGGTTTAACGGCACGGGCCTAATTTTTAGCGTTTCGGGAGAATCTGCAATAATTGTCGGACTGGTCGCACCAGTGGATAAGTCTAATGTTTAACGCTAATATTAAGGTATTTTGTAATTTGTCATGTACTGATAACTGGTAAGTACCAGAGGAACAATGATTAGCTAATCTATCTATTAGTGTCCCATTATTAGGCAAAGGGATGCTGTCCCACTCTTTTCAGACTGTTATATCTCGAGTTTTAATAGATTAAAATCAATTCATTTTAGTATTTCAGTATGCCTTAGAAGAGATATTCTAAGGCATATGGGGTCCATGGGAGACAATAACAACATCAATATTTACAACCTATTAGTGTCCACTGCTGGACATAGCCTCCACAAAAATTAGGAGGTTTTGCCATAATCACCACGCTTGGCATAGGGGTTGGTGATCGCAATAAAGGTTTTGGGTAGTATACAGAAAGAAACTGCTGCACTTCTTCTGTTGAACAAAATCCCCATATCCTGTTACGACATCCGCGCCGCGACTGCCATCCCGTGGCATGGGAGACATAATGAAGAGAAATTGACCGATATCAAGCAGGAGGTAATTGGACGTATTTATCCTTCCAGTCCTGACGTAACCTATACGGTGCGCAAACCTGGTCGCTGACTCTTGTTGTCAAGTATAAGCTCCGAGTATGGACAGATTTTAAGCCCTGAGCTACGCTCAAATACCGCTACGCTGAAGTGGAACCGACCACGACTGTCGGATAACCCATCAACATTGGGCAAGGTCCTTGCCACTCGGTGATCATCCTGGCCGGAAGGATAATCACCGAGTGGCGTCCCGGCCCAACAGGGGCGTCACGGCAGAACCAGTTCCTCGAGATAATTGTCAGCTCAGGATAAGACAGTCTGAAATGAGGGGGAGAGGCCATTGCCCAACAGTTGGACACTTATGACCCATAAGTGTTATAATAATTTTCAGACCTGGATTCGTAACTTTCACATGTTAACATAGTAATAATAAATATTACAGGATATTAATTTTACACAGCGCTATCTAGCACCAAATTAAGCATAGCTTGTAATATGGGAGCTAGATTACGGATAGAATACTTACTTACATACTTTCTTAAATACATACGTACTATATTATACAACTCCCAAACACAGAACAAACATCTATATTCATCACACAAATGTTTGCCCTGGGTGGGAATCGAACCCACAGCCTACAGTGCAGAAGGCAGAGTTACTACCAACTGAGCCATGAGGTTTGTTAAGATACATAGGAATAAAGATGAACGTAAAAGTTGTAAAACAGAAAATACAAATGTGAAATATTAAGAATGTTATTATTTAAACAAACTATTAAAAAAATACAATAAAATTTTATTAATTTATTATTAAGTATTCTATCCGAAATCTAGTTCCCATATTACAAGCTATGCTTAGTTTGGGGCTAGATGGCGCTATGAGAAATGAATGTAATATGTATATTTAAGGTATTAATTTTTTTTTATAATGTTCAGTTAAAACGAATAAATCTGTAAACATGTTTAAGTTTAAGTAAGTAGATGATTTGTTTTTTTTTCTTTGATTGTTGTACTATTAAAGTTTGTAGTATCAAAATTAAAAAAATAAATGTTACTAACTAGTAATCGATCCCGTCGTAAGTTGCTGTGTCTTATCGGGGTCGTGAGTACGATTTCCATACATTATACATTTGCATATGTACTCTAATATATTGACTTTAACAGATTTTGATGATGTGACTATCTAGCGTACCACATTTATAATAATTTTCGTAACAGCGGCTTTTTGAAATGAAATAAAAAACCTATCACTTTAAAACTTTATCGAAACAGCGTGCGTCGCAACGACGGTTTTCGAATCTATTAGTAGATTCAACAAGAATGGCAAGAAACTCGGACTGTTCATTTTTCGATGATCCATTCAACATTTAGAGATGTAGTTTTAAATACACGTACATCATAAACCTAAATACTTAATACTATCTCAATTTTTACATAATGGGAGTTTGTTAACATTGAGACATGTGTGGCTCATAATAATAATAATAACCCCAAAAACTGGACTACCTGAACTGATGCTGAGCTGATTTGCTATGCTGATCTAACAAACCGACTATTCCATAGATAAGTAGTTATGAACTACGTATGTAATGAACTAATAATTTAAGGTTGAATTGCGACCAAGGCTAAATCGTTAGAGCTATATTGTGGAGTAGAAATAGTAAAAACTTGGTCAAGGTTCCATTGGAGCCGTCAAACCAAGTTTTTTTGAAGGCTTTTGTGTTGGTAATAACAAGAACTTTACTAATAATAAATAATATAAATAAAAGAAAATAGCAATAGCTCTGCAAGTTCAAAATGTTGAATTTCGGATCAGTCATTCAAAAGATATGGGCGAAAATTTTTATATCTTTTCACCCCAATGTCTCAAAAACTACCCCACTTATCAGAAAATTCTATTAACGTTATCTCTGAACAATTTAAATCAGATAATCCGTTCGAGAGGTATGCCGTCACAAACATTGCCACATACACACATACATACATATACCGCGTACCTGTCCATATCCATACTAAAAGAAATAGCTCTTTTCAACCTCTTTATATTGTTAGATTTCGGTGTAACTTTTTTATGTAATCAACACATTATTGTTTTGTTAGTGTTTAAATCACTTTATAGGTACAAGCACCAGCCATGTTTTAGGTCAGGTAGGTAAATTACGAATCAACGTCCTGTACCTGAACTAACTTTAATATAATATGTCAATTACATGAATTACTTATCATAGTGAAACATCAGGGACTGCTTTCCCATCGGTGATCGTGCAGCGCCATCTAGCGGTTGTGAATCTGAATCATCAAATTTCATCAAAATTGGACTAGCCCAAGTTCAGTCACAAACACACGTACAAAAAAAAACGTTTTAAGCGGTAGAGCTTCTTGTGAAAGAGCTCGTCCGGGGAAGTACTACCACCATATCTATATTGTGGCCGCCAAGCAGCATTGCTGTGTTTCGGTTTGAAGGGAATGTTGCTGGTGAAATAATCTGCTTACCATCTTTATGCCATAAGTTGATGGTCGCGAATCTGTTTTTTTTATGCACAACGGGGAAGCGCTTGGCCTTCATCTCACCTGGTTACAAGTTAAGATATTGCCGAAGGTGGAGGCGCTCTTCATCAGAAATCCTCAACAAACTGAGGAATTGGCTATCTTATATTTTCTGTAATTTTGAAACATCTCCCACACAACAGTTATATCCTACCGGAAATAAGCAAGCTAGCGCCTCCGATTTTGTCGCAGAAACTAAGCTAGATGGTGCGAAATTTAAAATGCGCTTTTAGGTAGGTAGGTATAGCTAGATAGGTAGGTTTATAGATATTTAGGGTTTAAAGGAATGCTGTAATTTTGTAATTTGTAATTTGTGTAAAGTGGTAATTTTGTAATTTGAGTGGACACATACCTATAAATTATCACTCCAACAGCTGCTGACTTTGTATTTATCTGATCTTGAGCAGATGTTTTTATTGGTGTTGCCTGCTTTTTTTTATTATGCACACTCTTGCATAGGTATATCAAATTTCAGCAGTCTTTTGACATTCCAAACATTCCAAAACGTCACATCGGAATTAAAGGAGCCCCGGGATGACCTCGTTCATCGGACCCCGGATGACCAGGCGCAGGAGCCTGCCGGCGGTTGCGGAGAGACATTGTTGACCTCGACGGCTCCGGCCGGAGGTGACGAGCGCACGCCTTCACCAGATCCAGAGATGGACACAAGTTATGAGTATCAGCCTGCTTAGGAAAGGCGCAAGTAATTGTTATTTTCTAATCCGATGTTTCTATACCTCCTACCACCAACTTAACACAGTACTACACGTAAATACCTTCACACCATACACGAACTCCCTCTACGCACAAACACACAACACGCACGCAACGCACACACATCATAGCACACAACCTTCCGTTGCCCACTCTTATGGAACTGGTGTTCTCGGGAGATCAACTCGCCACTATTAGCACACACACTCAAATATACATCCTACTCCACACTTAATTCTTATTGTTATAATCGTCAATTGTTTCTAAGTAGGTAGTACCTACTAACTAACATTATATTTTATAAAATGTAAATATTTGAATACAGGTTTCTTGGGCGTAACCTAATGGTTTCGCGACACAGTTTTTAAAAACTCTTGCGAGCATTAATATTGTTTACTTATATCCGTTTTCAATCCAATTAAATAAATTAGATTTTTGTTGAAAAAAAAAATAACATTAATATTGTTTACTTACCTATATCAGTTTTAAATCCAATTAAATAAATTTGATTTTTGTTGAAAAAAAAATAACATTAATATTGTTTACTTATATCAGTTTTCAATCCAATTAGATAAATTTGATTTTTATTGAAAAAAATAAAAAATTATAATTAATCATAAAAAATATAAAATTATATAAATATTGCAACAATATAATTTATAATCGAGAATACTTATCAAATGTTTTTTATTGTTCGGCTTAGAAGCGCTTGTCCTTTATCTCATTTGGTTACAAGTTAAGATAAGGCCGAGATCCTCAACAATATGAGAAACTTCCATGAACTTTGCTCACATTCATCGTTAATTCTGTTCCTATTCACTGGCATCTTTCCGGATCGGTGCCAAATCACTGAAGTGCTTGCTGATCCAACCACTCCGAGATCTCCAACTCTTAAAACATGTCAGATGAGAACAGCCTAAGGATGTTGCAGGTTGCGGTTTTGTACCCGGCTTGATACCAGATAGACAGACAGACGGATAGACGGGCGGCAGTAGAAGTATAGTAATCTATATATATATAAACAATTCAAAGTCTTGACTGACTGACTGACTGATATATCAACGCAAAGCCTAAAACGCTGCTCCTAGAGACATTAAATATGCAGGGTATCTATGACTTGGTGTGCAAACGCTCACTAAGAAAGGAATTTTGAAAATTGCAAGGGGTTCAAACCCGACTTTGAGCCGAAATCGTACTTATATGATTTTTCATGACGTTTGAAAATTCGTAGATTTCTCATATGAAATACCTAAGCAATGGCATATTTAAGGGTTTTTAGAATTTTCAAAATTAAAGGGAAATAACCTCTAAAGAGGTTTATCAAAGTCTAAGTCAAATATTTTATTCAGTAAGATTTTTAGGATCATTTTGAAACGTCATATCTACCACCTGCTGGTTAATTTTTTGATGATCCATTCAACATTGAGGTGTACAAAGCTTATAATAATTTAAATAACATTACAAGTAGGTAGCTACTTACCTATAACATAAACCTAAATACGAGTATCTTAATACATTTATTACTACCTAACTACCTAATGGGCAGTTTGTTCATATTGATAAATCACCTTTTAGCTGTCAACGTATAGCAACATGGAGAATAATGTAGATATTAACACACCGAACATACAAGAAAAGTTTTTATAAATTGTTAATTTAGCTCTGTCGTAAAAATGGTACTTAATATCTTTAAGTTTCTAACTTAGTGTGCCGTCTTACCTAATTCTATCGTCAAAATAACAAAAAAAAAATTGTGTTCCGAGATGTAGTATAATATATATTTATATATTTTTATAAAAAAATGAAATGTGGGTCGAAACCATCGGTGTTCTTTAAAATAGTGGGAAAAGGAAATAGCGGGCTAAATCACGTAGCGGAAAAATGAAAGAAAATTCCTGAGTGACTGGCTGATTCAACTAGATGCAATTTCAGCCTAAACCTCTGGTCCTACAGACTAGAAATATGGAGGGTATGTCAGTCTTGGTGTGTAGACACCCGCTAAGATAGGAATTGTGAAAATCCGAACCCTAAGGGGCTCAAACTCAGAAGTGAAATGTTTGCATATCTCTGAAAACTTACATGGCAAGCACTTGAAAAGTTGAATGTAGATTGCCTGTACGAAATCAACAATGGCATGATTTAGGGTTTTTAAGAATTTTCAAAGAGGTTCAATATTTAAGGATCTTTTGAACTGTAACTGGAAGCAGTGTGCGTATCCGACTCGCACTTGGCTATTCTGACAATTCAAGCACAGTCTCTGTAGGCTGGCAGGTCCTAGACATTAAATGCCGGTGCTTCTCCTTGCGCCTATTTTAAAAACCATTACGCGGACGAAGTCACGGGTAAAAGCTAGTAGGTAGATAACATGCATTACGTGTACATTATTTTTACTTCAATAGATACAAAATTATCATCTCCCTTTCCAGCCCAAAATTATAATAACACCAATAAAGGTACGTTGAGGTTTTTTTCAACCTTAGTTTAATTTTTAACTATTAGCCTAATCACAAAATGTTAATCTCATAACTTTGAAACTGACAGACTTTAATTTCCTATTTTAACCCTATAAGGGTGAAATTTTAAAAATCCTTCCTTAGTGTATGGCTACACTGTAGGTACCTATATACCTAGGTCATATACTTATCTATCTACAAAATTTCAAATTTCCGAGTCCAGCGGTTTGGGCTGTGCGAGTCAGTAATTAGGTACCAAATTAGGTACAAAATTTTATGGACTTGCGATACACAGCATCATCTTCACTATTTAATACTAATACAGATTTATTGAGTAGGTACCTACCTCACAGTAGGTTTATTTTACGAATTAGGCTAGGTGGCTACCTAAATTTAGAGGAGCACTAGGATTGTTGAGTAATAGTACCTACCAATATTTTTGTGTAGGTACCTAATTCTGTGTATAAACTGTTTGTAGGGTGGTCCGATTAAATATATAAATAAGACCTTAAGACCAAAACAATACATATTCTTATATATAGATTGGTTATGTAGGTACTAGGTAGGTATTATTTGCCAAAGTGCACAAAGTGGGTTGGGTTCAGGCACAGATAATAAAATACATTCAGGCGAACGCAGAGAATCTCATGCCAATGCCACCCGAGGGCGAGGGTGGACATGCCAGCTTGTGGTCGATCGATGACCTACTTCTAACGGAGCGATACCATACCACAGAATATAATAATAAGATACCTTACCTACCAAGAGGAGCTGAAATCAAATTCGGAACGAAGTAGTCAACTACTATTATTTATTCTGTGTCAAAGGTTTGCATTGCGATGATATTTTTAAACATTCGCTACTATAAGAGCCATCTGCCTTGTTATTTGGAAAATTTACGTGTTGCATATTCTCGTACTAGATGGCACTGTAACTGAGTTCTAAAGGCTGTTGTTTTTCTGAATGTAAATGGAACTGCCATCAATTTACCGTATTACCTACCACAAATTATTATTACAAGTTGCCTCACTCATAATGTTTTTCACATTTACGAACCTACCAACTAAGAAAGCGACAGGAATCTAAACATTACCTTTAGCCACGACACGACATCAAGTGTCCCAATTCAAAAATAAACACAGATACCTAGTGGGTGTTAAGTAGTATATTCATATAACGCGCTAATATTTTAATAAATGCATGAAATCACGATGTGCTTAGTAAGTGGACGGAATTATTTAAACAAACTAGTACCTCACATTAAAACACTTGAAACAACAAAGAGGTGTACCTACGCACAATACACCTGTCCTAAGCTACTACTACCTATAGGTGTTTAATTGCTATACGTAGGTATCATTGGTTAGTGGATCACTCCTTATTCTGGTGCCGGCGCTCATCATTTGCATATTTTTCCAAGCATAAAAGACATTGACATCTCTGATGCGGATGCACTGGCAAAACATTAACATAATGCTCCACCATGCCCAGAGAAGTCATGTAGCAGATCTGTGTTTTCTCGTCTCTTTCAACGCTTACCACCTCCTGGCTATATCCTGGTTTCGGAGTCGAACACATCACGAAATGTTTTTCTCCAAACGAAATAATGACGCGTCCAGATTCATAAATAGTCATCTGTCCTCTCGACTCGTTATGTATCGGCCAGCTGTCGGAGGGCTGGGAGTCGTCTGTTCCACTGCTTTCACCATCAAGGGGTTCTTTCGTTTCAGGGAAATTCAAAAGGAAAATCGTTGGCTTATTACCGTGGATAAATTTTCTAATATCCTTCTTACCCATGAGACACTCCATGGAGTTGGAGACCTTTGATGTCGATGGCTGGCTCACTGCACCTGCCACCGCCATGTCCTCATCGGGCTTTGAGGTGGTGCCTGAACAGGTGGGTTTTTGTTCATCCGTCACCTCTGCAGCACCTTCTACAGGCGATGCCATGTCGATCTTCAGTTGTTCCAATCTCTGTCTAAGCATATAATTCATGCGCAGTGGATTGCACTGGCCGGTACAGTGTTCTTGATCAGTGGCCGGTAGACTTGAAGACAGGAGTTCTGTTTCTGTTTCAACTTCCGAGGTCAGGGGACTGTTTTTGACACACTTTATGCGATTCCACTTATCCGCTAGCATGTGCATCAGGCGTTGGGGATAAGGCTTTGGTTCATGGGATATGATGCTGGGGGTGGTATCGAAGTAACTGTCTACACTCGTAGACAAATATTCCGAACTATCGCTCTCAGACATCTCAGTATTTTAAGCTTGAAGTCGTGACCGCGACGAGGCTTTCGGCTGAGACTTGCATTCAAACTGAACATTTTAATAAGAACAATGTGTAACTAATGTAGTCCAATCGATAACATCTAGAATTATTGATGATCGTATTGCATCGCTCCATTTAGTGTTGTTTCACTCCACGCCGCGCCTGTTGGCCGCCGATACGTCGATAGGACCATAAATAGATCGCACCTGCATAATTTAACACCGCCGCAAAAGGAGGGAATTCCATAAACTAAATACTTAGTACCTTTACGTATTCATAGCTTTCAGTAACTAGGTAACCTGTCGAAGACAACGAATCACCAGGAATCTACAGTCTACTTAGGTACCTACATACTGTTTACTACTAATTGTATCTTTTGTGACTATGTAGGTACATTTTATTAGTTAGTTACCTATTATGTAAGTACGATAAGGTAGATATACAGAAATGTAGGTACTTGCACAAAGAACCATGGGCGGCCTTGTAGCTGAGAGTGATCTCAATGGATAGATACCTATAGTCACCGTCCAAAGTCCTCTGCAGGGCAAGGGCTTCTCCCAAAAATGCTATGAAATCAGATATGGTTGCTGGAAGGTGCGAGGATGAATTCCGCTGGCGTTATATTATTACATTATGGTACTAAATTCGTAACATTATATTTCTATTAGGTATTATTCCGTAGTCACCTTGTACGACATCCACGTGAGGATAAGGAGCAGTTATTTTAGGTACAGTTATGTATATAAGTAAACAAAACACAATACAGTTGTCCGTATATACAAATTTTATTTGTGAGAAGGCATCTTTCATGCATCTAACTAATAGCATCAGGTTTCTGATAAATAGTCACAAAATGTTTCATTTTTACATAATTATGAAAGGATTAAAATGTCCCAACTGAAATTACATCTCTATACTAATTTCTGATAAATAGTCACAAAATGTTTCATTTTTACATAATTATGAAAGGATTAAAATGTCCGTATATACAAATTTTATTTGTGAGAAGGCATCTTTCATGCATCTAACTAATAGCATCAGGTTTCTGATAAATAGTCACAAAATGTTTCATTTTTACATAATTATGAAAGGATTAAAATGTCCCAACTGAAATTACATCTCTATACTAATTTCTGATAAATAGTCACAAAATGTTTCATTTTTACATAATTATGAAAGGATTAAAATGTCCCAACTGAAATTACATCTCTATACTAACTTACAAGCTATTAGGCATCGGCCTACCTTAAAAAATAAAATACTGCTATGAGGTACTTACAGGCAAGGCAACCTTTACATTACAAATCTTTTAACAAAATAAATTATTATTAATTCCAACATAACACCACATTGAATACATTGGTTAATCTGTGAACCCATCTGTAAAGGCATCAAGAAGTATTCGCTCAAACCACCGCAATCGTTCATTGGACTGATTCTCATCATTACCTTCTGTAGATTCATTCGGTGTTATCCTCATGGCCCACCAGTAGAACTCTACAATCCACTGAATATAAGGATTCTCATAAGTCAACTCCACATCCTTCACTGTCACTCTCCTTAAAACATCTAGTACTGTAGTATACAATATGGATTGTCTTGTAGCCGGCTTACATATCGATAGGTGATCAAGTGGTAACTGGTAGAACACTCCTCTGCCAAGATCAGCGGAGACTGCCTCTACTAAATGTATTGGAACTTTGAACGCTGTGACTAGAGTGGGCATCGCTTCAGCGAAACTGATAGTCTCCCAGTTGTAGATGTCGGCGAATTTTAGAAATGACGTGTGGAGCTCAAGGAGTGTAGGTGAGTTTTGTTGGAGCTGCGTGACGTCATTAGAAGGCCAAAAGACGGCAGCGGCAGCGCGCGGCATCGTCGCTAGCGAGCTGCCTTTGTGAGGAGTACTGAAGAACAGAATAGCTTTTGTATTTTCTGCAAGCTTCTTTACCATAGAGTCATTTGTATCTGCTGCTACATTCAGCACTTGCTTTACTATAAGGCCTCCCATGGAGTGTGCCAACCAAACAACTGGTACTTTCTTCCTGCCAACCCCAGCATCAACTAAAGCAGGTGCTAGATGAGCAGCCCTAGTCTCTATCTCCGCAGTCTGCAAGGGGCATCCCCCTAGCCATTCTGACAGCGAGCTCCAATAGTTAACACCTAGGATTCTCAGGTTATTGCAATCTTTTGGCAGCCAGTCCTTTGGCCAACAGAAGGAGCGATTACATTTATCTTCATCCTCCTGTACTAAAGCTTCTCGTTTTGCAGTAGCACAATTGTATGGATAGGATAAAATAGGTTCCCTCTTGGATGCTATGGGCACATCATGAAGTACAACATCATAATCAGCCAAAAAGGTTTCTTCCTTAATTTCCATGAGGTCTTTCATCACATCTTGGATTTCTGGGTCTATGTATTTAGTATCAACAACTGGAATCTCTTCACATGGTTCACAATCAACATCTGAAACTGTAACCTCTATGATACCAATGGGTTCTGAGCATTTTTTATCTCTTTGTCTCCAAGTAACAAATACTCCACCTCTTAGACCATGGACTAATAGAGTATCACAGGTGTGTGGAGTGGAGGTTCGATACAAAGGGTGCAGCAGATATAGTCCCGGTCTGTAGCAATATTCCCCAGATAGATTTGCCAAACAAACTGCAGCAGAACTAGACAAACGTATATCCTTTGACCGGACTAGCCTTGACAGTTCTCCAATGAATCCATTCTGAAAGAAGTCAGTCAACAAAATAGAGTGAACACTCAGAACTGTCAAAACCCTCAAGACAGCCATATCTACATCTACATCATTTTTGTGGCGCAGCAATAGCTCCGCTAAATTTGATAACAGCCCCATTTTTATTAGAGTTTCTGTTGAAATATCACTGTCATAATCATTGGTGTGGAATAAAGTGATGTGGTGGTGGATCGCATCCAGGCACAAGATACAGAGATCTCGTTCCGGGATGCTGTCGGGTTTGATGGGGATGCCATCTGCCTCCATAGCCTGGTCTTGGACGTTGATGAAGTGCTTGGATAGGAAGTGTTGAATGCAGCTGTGGCGGTTGATGGCTTGCACAGCGACGATGAGGTCGCGGAGCTTAAAGGAAAGTAGCTCAGCGGAGAGCGCGGCGCGGCGCACATGCAGCGGCGGTGGCAGGAAGTAGCGCAGGTCGGCGCCGCGCGTGCGCGCCAGCAGCGCCGCCGTCTGTGGATCTAGTGCTTGCGCTAATTTCAAACAATCCCACTTCTTATTGTTCTTAAACCCCGCTAGCTTCTCCAACGCGACGTTACGCTGCTCTCTGTTCCCGTGACGACACAGCCACAACAGCCGCCATGCCAGCGAATGCTTCAAACTCTTCCAGATCCTCGCGAGCCCTACCGATTGCTTAGACTGTCGGTCTTGCTCAATCTGCAGGGTGACATTATACGTGGGATCCTCAATATACACATATTCAGCGGTGTACTTCTCGCGGTCCAGTACATTGGGATTTACCACCTTGTTTATAGATATGTAAGTCTGTCTTATTTGGTAAGCAACGAATAAAACGCCACTGCTACATATCGAAGCAATTTTCAGAAATTTCAAAACTGGTTTCAATTTGTCCCGAAGGCTCATTATTTAGGATTTAGAGCATTATTGTGCAAAAGTAAGTTTCTAGAAAAAAGCAATCAAGTAATTATAATTAGTAAGTAAACTCAGTAGGTACCTGGATTTAAATCCTACTCTACTATACTGTGCTCGTATTTAATAATTTTATTGTACAATATTATATACAAATTGTAATGTAAATCCGTACTGTGAATGCAAATGTAAACAAATCAATTTTGTTTTTTTACCCATTTCTCCATTCATTCATTACAGAAAGGCCACAGAGCACTTATATCCTTACGGAAGGCTAAAGCTTATCAACCATACCGCCTTGTCTCACAAGCGAGTGGCACCGAAGAAGGGCCACTCGCTTTCTTGATATTTTCAGAATCAGACAATTGAATTTAATCTTGAAACCAACCTTATTTTAAACTAGTAGACCCCACGAAGATACACTCGCGCCACCGTTATTAGTGCATCTCACTGTGCATCAATAACATTTCAGCCAAATCATACAATTCCAGTAAGCATGCTAGGTAGGTAGCTGAATTTCATCAATGTAAATATGTAAATATATATTCAGCAAAGTCGCTTTCACAAAAATTATCTACTTGTCTGGAACAGTTGAGTTACCTATAGGCCGTTTGTAACGGTCCTTAGGTAATCTGACTGATTCCTTTGTACTTAGTTAGTTTAATTGTACTTTTTATTGAATAAATGTATTCTTGTCTGGTAAATAGGGTTGTGGCATCACGTTTCGTTACAGGACCTTGGATATTCTGTAGCATTTTGTAAACCCCGCAAACACATTTTGACAGCTAGTAGAATAGTAGCGAGCTATACTATTAATTTGACAATCTCTTAGAATGACAATCTAGAGATACCAACAATGAGATATCCTCTTTGGAAAGAGAAGGTACAATTTTCCCCCGGTGATATTTTAGAGATCCACGATAGTGATATGAAACTTTGTAAAACTCTAGTGAATAAACATTATGAATAGTGGCTAGAATAGTGTTGTTATTTCTAACATCCCTACCTACAAGTACCTCTAAAGGGTCAAAGACTTCATACCATAAATTAATTGAATAAACCATCAGTGCTCCGCTGCTAGGCCGGGTTCTTTCCACTCTCTCCAGATTTCCTGATCTTGGGCATCATTCCTCCAGTCTTCGAGAAATACGTCTAGCTCGTCACGCCACTAAGTCTGCCACGACCGCGACGCATCCTGGCCGTGTCTGGGAAGACTTAATAAATAAAAAAAATGGGGTAAAGACCTTAGCTTCATTGTTTTTTATACGTTCGCGAATAGAACAGATTATGTTAATACGAAAAAAAACGGGTATTTATCTGTCTGACCGTGACCACGGCTGGTGCATGCAACCCTGTTGAAACGTAGTTATAAATATGGGCCAAATACGCGAACTAAACCCCGTTTTTTTTTCGAATACTTAGTCTAGTTATATAGAGGTGAATAAACTTGATTGGCACAGACTTTTGCGGGCGCTATTTACATCAAGGTGAATGGTCGGTGATGCTGATTTTTATTCAAAGGTTATAATTTTAATGTTAGGGGGCTACCAGGTTAAAAAATAGCTTCTGTTGGTAGAATCAATGGTAGCTTTTAGAAATGGCCCAACAAATTTCGCCGGATTTTTATTTAGCTAATACCGTGAAGAAAATAAAATGAGAAACAATGTGTGGTATTTATTTTTGCGTTATTTCTTTGTACAACAAATTTTTATTGTGGAAGACATCTCTCCATACTGGCATCACACGGCCTCTACAAGGTTCAGAACATTTCATCTTTTTCGAAGATAGTTTTTTTTCAAAATGCGTGATTGCTGTGCATTGTTAAAGCGTTTGTTTGTTGAGTCACAGTTGACTTATATCTCGTTTTTTCGTTTGTTATTTTTTGTGTGTTCTGGAGAGATGTTTGCTTCTTACCCGCACCTCCCAGAAAAGGTTAAGGTAAGCTGACGACTTATACGTCTCATAGTCCCAATTAAAATAATATAATGTAATATTATATGTATTCTTAGCTGCTACTAGCTGTGGAACTAATACCATGTTGGTACCTCTATGTACGGTGTGGCTATCAGCAACAAACAATTTTATTATCAAAGAGGAAATATATTAGGAAGAGGGCATTGTAATAATTTTGACGTTGACGTTGGCGGTGAAATTTTTTTTTAAGTATCATGAAGACAGAACTGAACTACAAATTCCAGTATAATTTTCTAGCATGCGCGACATCTACACAGGTAATGCCAAACTAAGACAATGCTAACCAGAAGCAAACTTGGAGTAAAAAAACAAATATAGGGACCTACTAGGTACCTACCTACTCTACTCAAATCACAAATCAGTGGCAGAAAAATGAACTAACGGCGAAAAGAACTACAACCAAGGCAAGGCTCAAAATGTTATCAGATTAACGAATAACGCCCAGACAAGGTAAGAAACTAGGTACACTTTTGCATATTTTTTTGGTGTACGAAGACCGTCGCGTTGCCGCCGCCGCCGCCGTATATAGTACCTACCTACTCTTCACAGACCAATAGGTATAAACTAGGTTGGTAGGTGTACAACCTGTGTATTCGAATACTCGGTAGGTACATTGTCTTATTCCCCACCAAATTCCCCACTGAACTATCCCAAACATGGGGGATTATGACAATTTGCAAACAAATATTATATAGATACTCAATGGACTAGGGTAGTTTTTGAGAAATAGGGTGTTAAGTGAGACAAGAAGGTTTTTGGCTTGTGGGGTGTCATTTGAAAGAATATCGGCTGCACATTCATATAAAATATAATTATAAGTTTTGAATGGGGGTGGTTTTTGTTACAAAGGGGCGAGTATTGAGGGTAAAACGCTTAAATATGTCTTGTAGGATATACTGTTAAAGGGAGTTGACTTCACAATTAATTTGTTTTTTTATTAGCTGAAACCATCCCTGTATTTACATTAAGGGGTGAATAAGATTGAAGTCTTGAGAAAATGTGGGAAAACTTGAAATATCATTTGAAATGGGGGTTGAGACTACAGATTTCAAAATTAGTTTACCTAACATTACAAAACACCGTTTACGAACAAGACATCACTAGATCTCAGTTCGGGACGAACTACTAGTATAAAATAAACCTATTTTTTTTTTATTTTCACTCCACATTCACTCACCTAGGTAAGGTGGTACCTTCGAAAATAAACCGAATAAACTTTCATTTAAATCTAATGTCGAGTCTTGTAATTGTAACTAAATTTAATAACTCATATAGGATCACTGTTTTGAACAGCGACAGGGATGATTATAGTTCTTCTACTAGAAGTAGGTATCTGGGAATAAATAAGTACGAGTATATGTAGCATAGGTCAAGAAATATGTGAATGACAGGGATTGTTGTCAAACCGCCACTTTTTTCATAGTGAAAAAATTGATTTGACGGTTTTTTGTCGTTATTCAATTAATATTTGTTCACAAACACAGAGTTGACTATCAATCACGGTAAGTTGTTTTTTTACGTTAAATCTAATCTGAATTATGAATGCAGTTACATTTAACAGACTAAACATTAAAAGTCTGGTTATTGCGACTATTAATTAATTACTTACTATTCAGGTTATTTGCAATTATTTGACCGTTTTGTTGTTTTATTTGCAATTAGTTGACCGAATGTTATAGTAAAAATGACTATGTCGATAAATATGTTTTATCGAAAGGGGAACCATCAATTCTTCCATAGGTACCATACATAATTTCAGTGTGCTTTCTACTTATGTCATCTTAATTCATTCTAGGAATGATCATTCTAACTTTGCCAAAAATTCACTAAAAGGATTTATATCTGTTGTTGTTTAAAATATGACGAATATATTTGTGTACCTATGTCAACTATTATTCACCGTCTCTGGGATAGGGAACACGCGTTGCCAAATATAGCCAACGCCTGGCAGACCACCAATACTTTCGAAAGAATGGGAAACTTAAGTAGCTTCCCATCTCAATGGGACGGAAAAATCTTCAAATCCTATGAACTGTTTTCATGGCATGTTTTACAAATTTAAGAGTAGGCAAAACCCATAGAAAAAATAGTAAAACAAGCAGTTAGTTGCATTGCAATCACCCGCCAGACGAGTAATTGCAATTATTGCTTCCTGTGTCAGGAATTTATGAAAATCGGATTTGTATTCTTCATAGCTTTACCTACATGTTAATGTGCCTGTGATATTAAATCTACATTAAATTTTATGAACAAATATTTCAAAATATTTTTTGTGCTTATAAATGTAGGATTATCAAGCGATGATGTAGGGACTCCAATATTTTAGTTGTAATTACAATACTCTACCTTAATTTTAATTGGATGAAATTGTCTCTTTTTTGCAGAGAACACATACTCCTGAGTAATGGAAGCGTTAAGCCGTACCAGATTTGCGTCAGATAAGACTCTAAGTTAGAGCAACGGAGGCTAAGAATATCGTCCGCACTAGCACGTGTATGGATAAACATCTATCAACAACTGCGTACCTGTAGGTACCTACACAGGTGACAGCACAGTAGGTACACAACGGGTATTAGCAGATCATTGATTAGGAGCGGGAATTGGGTTACTGATAGTACATACCCTTGAGGTACACCGGCATTGATGGCCAATAGGTCGGATGAACAGCCTTAACGATCGTTCACTCAGAAAGTCTGTGGTCCACTGTAAGATGTGTAATAATAATTCACACTATAAAATAGCGCAGCAGCTTTGATCTACATCTTGAGTGTGTAATTTTCAACGCCTAGCTTAATATTTCACGTGTAGTTAAGTAGGTAACTCAGGTACTCTGTTTTTGGTTGTAGGTATTTTCAAGCAATAAATATCACATTGATAGAGATTATATCAGTTATCGTTGATGTTATGTGGCTGTAGCATAACCGTATAAAATAAATTAATATGATACATTTAGGGAACCTTAGTCGATACTTTTTAGGGGATTAAGTGAGTCACCAATAATTTTCAATTTGTTTATATTTTTATTGATACATTGTTTGTGTTACTGTTGTAGGTTCATACAATTAAATGAGAATTTCCATTTACGTATTCTAGAAACTACCTAATGACTTGATATAAGCATGACGTAGTGAGTGCTGCTTAGCTAATAAGTGAACTATGCTATTAAGGCAAAGTTTACATAAGTTCTACTAAACTAAAGACAAAACATTAAAAAAACTAGCTAAAATACTAAACATGTTTTTTGACATTAAATACGAACATAAAATAAGTAGAACCTAGTACTTAGTAGTTATGTCGCATCTAATCTTTAATGTCCTGTAAAAGTCCGGCGAGAGGTCAAGAGCTAACTCACCATTTAAATGTTTAAATATTTATTATAATGATATTAGTAGGTACATATTTTGTATGTCATGTTAGTAACATATGGTAATATCATGGAACAAATCTATGGCGACATTAAAAAATGTGCTACAATTACATGAGTTCTCCTTATCTTAACTATTCTACACCAATTTTGGCTGGTGGTAAGACCTGGCTAACTACCACCATCTTACCTAATTCTGTCGCCATAATAACAATTCTAAAATTGTAGTGTTCCGGCATTTAAAAGCCGCCCCAGTGGTGGGGCAAATAGGAATACCTTGAATTTATTAGTGGAATCTTCCCTACTATTTCAATTTGATATAGGCCAGATTCTACTAGTCTTAAGGGTCTAAAGTCTAAAGTCTAAGTCTAATGGGCTTATCACTAGATAAGCCCATGCCCATTTTATAGCTATAGCTGTTACAGGACATTAAATTCACGCAGCGCCATCTAGTCCTAAACACATAACTATTGCGATATAGTTTATGTTTGGATTCAACATAGGTTCAACCATTGTAGGTCATATTTGGCTTTCTTTGGGTTATGGTGGATGGCCCAGTTCAGGCACTCGCGAAGCCGGTAAATTATAGCTTCAAAACGTATCATGAATTCATGAAAGTGAAATCACTCTACACTACGATGAATTGATCCATCCATTTATAGAAACATAATCATATTTCAAATTTAACTTTGAACATGAAACACACAGTTGTTATTTCAATGTAGCCGAGTAAGGAAGGAGGTGTATATGGAATTTCGTTGTGCCTACCCCTCTGGCAAACAGGCGTGAGTCTATATCTATGTATGAAGCCGGGTAATTGTTGCACTTTTATAAACACGGGAAATGCTCTGAAGCTATAATTTACCAAAACACCTACTAACTACCTCTATGTTAACTCGATGGGTGCTGTTAAGTACTCACGGTGTGCATGGAAAGCGGGGCGTGCAGCACCCAACGAGTTGAGATTTTTTTTGGTTACCTCGAGACTCATTACCAAAGTAGATATAAGTCGCATTACCTATAATAAGTGTATACACTTCACCATGTTCAAAATCAAGCCATTACTAAATGTTACTGTAGACTGGAAGAGATCGCTATTAGCAATAAGGCCGTCCAATGTTATACCAGTTTCGCTTAGATTAAGTTTATTTTATTCGTCCTAATGTATGTAACATCTTTTGTGAGTAGGGAACAGGGAACAATATTGAGCTGTCTGGTAAATTGGTGACTGACTCGTGTCTACGCCTAATGTCCCCATCGGGGAGATATCAGAACTTATTTCTGTCACTACCCTTGTATTTAAGCCTACTTGATTTTCGTTATGCCTTTGTTTTTTTCGTCATTAAAATAAGAGATGTTTTTTTTCACATTTAAGTTGTTTCCATTCCCAGACGAAGCAAGTTATTTTTTTCATTTAATGCAGTTAATTAACTTTTTAAAACAAAATAAAGTCTCCTTTCCACAAAATATCCCATCTACAATATTTAAGGTACTTTCCCTTCATGTCGCAAGTCTTGGGACGCCCTGTATACACACTTGAATATCAAATTAATAACATATCTACGAGTACCAGAGTCCCGATGTGGCTATAAATCCATTTTGAAAATTATGAAGTGTATGTATAATTGCAGACAAATGTACCATATAAAAAACATCTAATAGTATCTACTAATACTTAAGCCTATTTACTAAGACAATATCTTTGAATAATCTTAACTGTATAAGTAGGTACTTAGTCTAGGTATTACGTATCATAATTAGGTTGTCGATCTGTGGTTATGTGTTTTTTTTAATTTACCTAGCTTAGGTACTATAACGCTTTAAATAGGTACTATACAATTACAATAAAGAGACAAATAGATACAAATGAAAGCCGTGGCTAGTACGGCCGGTCAGGGGAATTCAGCGTATTTTCGCCATACAAACGTAGTATGTAAAAAGACATATCCGATTCAAAAGTTTTGCAGTAATAATTGGATTATGCTATTTTAACATTAATTGTGTTTTAAGAGAAAAAGTAGCGCTACAATCTTTGATGTACTTATCTTGTTTGTCCATACATGCTATTTCGAAATGAGCAACAAACTACATTTGTATGGGAAGGCGAAAAAAAAAGGTGCTCTGTGGCCTATTTAAAAATCAAAGTGGCCGAGTTTTCATTCATCCGCGCCGACCTGGAAGTTGTGTACTCAAATAACATCATTATCAATGGATTTTCGTTTAGGAAATAAGGTTTGGTCAAAACAAGAATCCAGCATGTAATTTTAATTTGGACCTGGGGGGTGGCAACAACCTCTTGGAGCATTCTTGTTTTGATATTACTTAACTTTTGTCACTATCTATCCAGTGTAGAAAAAACGAGACAAAAGTAATGTATTATCAAAACGAGAACGCTATAAGACGTGGTTAGGTTATCTTCTCGCTATGTACAGTCAAAGACGCCCAAGGTATTTTTCGTTGAAAAGAGGTCAGCTCTTTTGATAAAAAAATATGTATCTTTTTATAATCTCAGCATTCTCAAATACTGAGACGATGAGTTAATTTCATAAGTGTCGGTGTTCCAGTAGTGGGACGAGTGTCTGACTTCAGTACACTTACAAAGATACACAGCCAAAGAACCTTGAAGAAAAAATACACATAGGGCACAGAAAGTAGTTCCTAATCTATAATCCCTCAGGTAAAACAAATTTGAACTACAGCTACGTCCGTGTGTATATCTGTTGATAAATGTATCACTCAGATTTTAGTATAAATCACCTTCGGTACTCTAAAGCTTAAAACCTTATTGTCCGTAATTCAGTGGTAATAGTTGTGTATGGCGGCGGCTGGCGACGGGCAAGGCGCAATGGCCGCCGGCGACGGCAGGGCGGGCAGCGGCGTCGGCGGCGGCGTTGAATACATCTATAACAAGATGAATAGCTAATAAATAGGTTGAATAACAACAAAATAAGACAAGTCCGAGTTGGGCACGCACAATAATTTTAAGTCAATAAGAAACGGGAAAATGCGATGCGAATTCTGCATTTCTAAAGACTTGCGGAGCGGGTCCAACTCACGCTTGGCAATGTCTCAGTGGCTAGTAGCCGATGGGTTTGCAACCCGTCATGTATTGAATGCTTGTAAGTCAGCCGTGGGCAAGTGCTGAACTTTAGTTTGGATGTGCCTCTGAATCCCTTGTAGTAGCTGATCCACGCTCTTATTAGTGACATAAAGTAAATAATACTGCGCAGTGGTCTGAGCTGACAGAACAGGGCCGAAGTCCGGTACTGTTCGGTGTCGGACTTCGGCAGAAGAGGAGTTTCGTTATGTGTGTGTTTCGTTATTAAAAAAAAAAAAGATGCGTACCACATGATGCCAATGTAATCATGTTTTAAAATGAGAGCTAAGTTAACAACCTTACGATCGGGAGGTATGGTGGGTAGGGGAGAAGACAACCCGAAGCCCCCTAGACTGCTGATAGAAGACCCCCCGGACAGCATCTGCCCGTGGACTCCTCGCATCCCAGCGAACATTGGCGCCGAACCTGGAAAATATAAATACGAACGCGTCAGATAACGAAAAACTGCCCGGTGGCGCACCCTCAAACCCGTTTTTTTTTTTTACTAATCTTTTTAATGTTACCAAATATCTTGCATGTTAATTATGTAGTAGATATGTAAAACTTTTACAAATTCACTGAATGTGTGAACACTTAAATAATCCAAATCATTTAAATCCATCCATCTACCGGCGCAGCTGTGAAACAGTTAAGTCGCCATCTACCGGCACAGCTGTGTAACAAAGCAAATGCAACACCATCTAGCATAGGGTACCTACAGTTGTCTGAGTTCACTTTCCTAAACTGAACTCAGTGTGGCGTATCTATCTCGGTCTTGTCTTATTAGTAATAGCATCGATAAGGTATATTCATATTTTATCAATGGTGCTGTCTATGTACGAGTCTGTCTATGCTTTTTTTTATTGTACGTTGGTGAAGCGCTTGGCCTTCAGCTGGGAGCAGCCAAGTCCTGTAACGCTGGCTTTCATAACACAGAAAGCTCTTAATAGACACGAAAGATGGCCGACATTTTGTAAATTTGATTACTTTTTTAATTAGGACGAAATTAATTTCTTGTATTATTTATATTGCTTTTACAGGAGACTAGGAGCAGCTGAAGGATCTACGTAGGGCCACTGCACGAGGCTGCGTTGTAGTACCTGCAGTGCAGTCCTAAGTCTTAGGGCGGGATAAACTTGTTGGCGGTGTTCATTGGCACACTTCACACCGCTAATACATTATCCTACGCTAGCCTGCCTGGTGGATTTTTAATATTTTTTTTATTGTACGGCGGGTGTGCACTTGGTTGTCATCTCACCTGGTTACAAGTTGAGATAAAGCCGAATGTGGAGGCGCACTTCACACGGAATCCTCAAAAAACTAAGGAGTTGACTATCTCACCTCTAAATGCCGGAACACACCAATTTTAGAATTGTTATTATGGCGAAAGAATCAGTTAAGATGGTGGTAGCTAGCCAGGCGGGCTTAAATAAAGCCCTACCAACCAAACCAAGCACAATATATTGTACCTCCCCATGGGGATCGAACGCGGGACCTCTGGATCTGAAATCGGTGGGTTGAACCACTAGACCACTGCAATGTTAAACTGCAATGGAATCAGGTAAATGCTTCACACGGGTCGCAACTCGCAAGAGATCAAAATCTCTTTTTATAATTAATGTCTAATGCAAGTGCTACGGAGCTACGAAAGTGCTACGATATCGTAGCACGTATGTTTTAGACCTCTTAGAAGTATTTTTACCGAAATCAAGCTTATTTTCCAGGTGTTCTGTAAGTAATCGTTATTTTTTTGTAGGTTTGCCAGGTGTATGCTATGACTTTCGGGGTGTTCTTTCCGAAATATCATTACCGTCAATCGAGAGGATTTGATGAAGTCTGACTTACAAATCATGGGTTCCGATCCGACCCAACTTTAACGCAGTAAAACGTTTATTTTACCGAAATCAAGCTTCCCCCTCGCTACATTTTCCCCTTTGAGGATTCACCTCTGATCACTACTCTGATCATAAATCTTAAGAGGATCATCTACTAGGGGGTGTCAGAGGCACGTTACGTTACAGATAAAGACGATCTGTCTTCATCTAAGGTTTGGCACATCCTCGTGGTTTGCAACTTGCAAGCCCATCGTCATATTTTGATCCGTGCTATAAATTATTTTCGTCCACCGGTAGTTGTGAAACTTGAAATCCACGTCCTGTGGACTTCAAGTCAATCACCAGTGTCAAACCCAGTCGGAATTTGTCAAAAATTAAGACGAATATGACAGTTGAAGCCTAGACAAGGTTTCACACAATAAGGGAGTGGGTCAAAATATTGAAGTCACGATACTTCCTAGATATATATTATTATTATTATATAACAGGACAGAACGTTGATTTTACACAGCGCCATCTAGCCCCAAGCTAAGCATAGCTTGTAATATGGGAACCAGATTACGGATAGAATACTTAAATACTTTTTGTAAATATGTGCTATATACACCCAAGCACAGAACAAACATCTATATTCATCACAAAAATGTTTGTCCTGGTTGGGAATCGAAACCACAGCCTACAGCGCAGCCGGCATAGCTACTACCAACTGAGCTATAAGGCTTATTATATATTCCCAGCATTATTGTAACACGTATAAAAACCAGTGAAAAACTGTGCTCTGTGATTGCACTCGTTGGTCTGTCTGGTCCTTATCTATCAACGGCCATCTGCAGTATAGCTGCCATTCTCTAAACAAACGTACTCGGTTTTACGAATTAAACGTTGCTGGGATTATACCTCTTCCCAGAACCGCACATGTTTTTGGTTGAATTATCAAAATCTATGCTAGACAGACTCTCACAGCTTCGTACGTGCCTAGTGCATTATAAGTGTTGTGTATTTGTTGAATATATTTTAACATATAAAATAAATAAAGCCACAAAGAACAGAGGCATAAAAGTGTTAAGCCCCGTGTGCCTTTTTGCTTTTAGCGATAAGGTCGCCTATTATACATTTGCAATATGTTTAAACCGCCTCTATGGTCTTGTGGTTCGCCCACCTGTGTCAGATCCTGAGGTCCCGGGTTCGGTCCCTAGGGGAGTACAATATTGTGCTTGGTTTGGTTGGTGGTAGGACTTTTTTAATTCCACCTGGCTAGCTACCACCATCTTATCTAATTCTGTCGCCATAACAACAAAACAAGTATTGTTGTGTACCGTACAAAAAAAAGTGTTACTTTTTTATTATTGTACGACGGGGAAGCGCGTGGCCTTCATCTCACCTAGATGAAGGCTTATTAACTTAATGTTTGTACAATTCCATTGTTTTTTTTAATAAAGCGTTATCAAATCAATTCTCTTCATGAATACGATCCGTGGTGATTGTGGCAATATCAGTTTTGAAGCATGTTATTTCTACATTGTGGTGGACAATGCATGTTGACAAGTTATTGTACAAAATTTGCTATTGATATCCGTAGTCAAACCTCTTGCATGAAATCCCAAAAGTAATTCTTGGATCTTATAACCCCTTGGATTGGAAACCCTAGTTAATACCCCATTTTTTTTTCACTCAATAAGCGGAACATGTTGTATTAAGTATATGTTGTCTGAAGCTTTAGTATGAGTTTCTGACAGCGAACTGAAACTACATTTTTGTAAAAATCGTTCGTTCAGATCCTGCCCTGTACCACACACAACACATAATCGAAAACCACATCCAAATCGATGAAGCCGTTCTAGAAAATGCGTGCACAAACAAACAGACAATCAGACTAAAATCTAAAAACTGTATTTTCATGCTCGTTGCCTATCCTTAGTAGATAGCACCAATTTTTACTTCAAAATATTAAATGTACATACACAGCTATTCTACGATTTTATTATAACTATGGATAGAAGAAGATAGATAGATATATAGATATAGAATAGCTGTAAATGTGCTTAGAAGTCCAAGAAATATACAATTTATTAATTTTGTATTTGTTTAATATTTGAAATTCAATACATAAAATAAAACATTTATTAATTAATCCAAGTAAATAATTGAATTGTTATAAAATTGAAATCAACAATATACCGAAGCTTAACCCAGAAGTAGATATACCTGTCGTGACACCATGAGGATAAGTAATTAGTGTATTTAAAATATCGCCTGACTATGACCTAACTAATATCATACATTAATTCGATATAGCCCGTTTCCAAAACTACACAGTACCTTTCACTTCAACTGTATCGATGAAAGCTAAAGCTAGAGTGGGATGCTCTCATCATTTTCGTAAGGTGCTGTCATCACATGCTCGTATCGTAGAACGCTGCTCGGTATAATGGCTCTCAAGTTGCCAGGCGACGATAGAAGCCCACCGGCACACATTCATATCACCAATTACTTTAGTGCCCTTCAACCAATGATCTATTGGAATTTAAGTGCAGGCTAAGGAGAACGGTTCCAAGACGGCACGCACTCATGAACGCTCTATGAGAAAATTCAAACATGTACCTACCTAAGTCATATAAATATCGCACAAGTCGCTCAGCACATTGATACACATTTGTCAAGAATAAACATATTTCGCCAGCGAGCTATGTGAATCCTGAATGCCGGAAAATAAAGATAAACATTTTTTTATGTCATTACAGGCAATGAAACGTGATAATTTTAGTTTACGCCGAGAACGATACCTAATTATTAATTAATGATCTTTGCAACGTAATGTAGAATTTATCCTAAAATATATAAATGTTTGCTTATAATTAGCATTGAGGATTCACGAGGGCGCAACAATCCAGAATATTACATTTCGATTTTACATTCGCGTTCCTCTGCCGCCCACGCTACGCACGCTATCTGTCAAATTGACATCTGCCATTTTGTCAAATAGCGTTAGTCCGTCCACGGGTGCAGTGAATATGCAGCTTAGACTGAGGGAATTCGCAGATCAACTCTGATCAAGTACCTGAATGGAAAGCATTGTTTTTAACTCGTGCTTTTCACGTCACAAACGATGCGTGCCAATGCCAACGTAGGTCTGGTATTGCGCCTTCGATCCTCCCTATGCAAAGGAAAGTTGACATTAAATTCTAGAAAAAACGTTAAAAATATTTACAATGACTCATAAAAGGATGGGATTTAAAACAACACGATTTTTACAAGGTTAATATTAAGTTACCGACAAAAAAGGGTGCGTAAACATATTGCGGTAGGTACTTCAAAGGGTGAATCTGGATCACCCAGTATTTTGTGAGTTTTGATGGCTACTTACTGTCTCCAAGTTACGACTACCTATTTACTACTTACATACTCGTATTTAACTGATTTAACCAGGAAAAACAGTAATTTAGCTTTCATGTTAATAATCACGTATCACCTGACTAATTTCACAAATATAATAATTACAATGTTATGTCTGTTATGTATGTTGTTAAGGTTAACATGCCTGTCTGCCAGAAATAATAATTGTGTACCTCTACCTACTTGATAAAAAAAAATTATCGTTGATTTTGTGTAGGTTGTATACCTCATTATTAATACCAATATAATATTATTGACAAATTGGTTATCTTTACGATTGATTACGATGACGATAACCCTAATAATTAGGTCCAAGAGGGCCTTTGCCACTTAAAGAACCAACAAAAAACCCTTTGTTCTTTATTGGAAACCAATCACACGGTGCTAATGATTATCTTAGAATTCAGATAATTCAGCCAGAGTAATTCAAATAGCGCAGAAAACCGACAAGACAAGTGGTCCGTTCTATTTCGGGATCGTTTATTTGAACAGATCGATGTATTGTAATGAGCTAAGCTATGTGTGCGGTCGGCCGGGTGTCCCGATTAGTACCGACTGGCGATCATTGTAACGACCTCGCTGGATTGCCGCCGCGCAGCTTGTGAGCCATCAGTTTACGTGTCGATTCCCGGGACGAGACAAGTTTGAATAAACAGCAATTTCTGATTGTGGAGGAGCTTATCAGGCTACGTATAATAAATGCAAAGCAGGTATTTTTTTCTCTAAAATAAAACTATATCGGTAGGTACTTGAGTCACTTGTATGGATTGTGATGTACAACAAAAGTTTTACAATATTCAGTTTATGCACACGATTTTTTTTTAAACTTTAAGAAACTTAAACTGGATGTACCAGGATATCATATTCATGAAGGAGAATAGCGATTTCTATCGAGAGTAAAAGTTGTTACGGGATGAGGTTTACGCACAGATCAGATAACAGAATACGTATTATCGGTATAATCGGGTTGGTCATCGATTTCTATGAGTTTTTTAAATTATCGCGATTATTATACATAATTAATAACAAAAACGGGTCTTCATCGCGTTCCTTTTTATATTCCCGACCACGGCCGTTGTAACACGGTCGTGTCGGGAATATAAAAAGGTACGCGATGGACACCCGTTTTTGTTATTAATTATGATTTCTATGAGGGCTCACGGCACTAATGTTAGTATCTGTCATGTTTGACACATGTGGTTTTTCTGTTGTATTTTTACGTTCAGGTTACATGTACTATTGCATATTTATTTGCTATGTGTATGTAAAACAAAAACAACAAATTAAAGGAAACAAGACTAATAAGTTTTCATTTATCGAAAAATATGGTTTCTATGAGTTTGTTGTGTTGAATTTCACTGAAAAATCAGTAAGCGCGTCATGTGTTTATGAGTGAGTTTATAAAATATTGATTAATATATCAAAGAGGATGTTCATCCATCCCTTTATAATTCATCTTAATTGATCGATCATTACCACCTAAAGCTACCAGGAACATAGATGATAAGGCTAGGAAGGAATAACATGCTTTCTAAAAAGGCTTTTATATTATGATATGACACTGAGCCGAAGGTTGGGCTCAGAAGCGCATACCTTGAGAGACCAACGTCCAGCAGTGGACTGTGATAGGTTCATGATGATGATGTAGATAGTAAATCATTTAATTGGGAACTCATGACATTTTATTATTATGGATGTGAATTATTTAATGAAAAAATAAGGAATAATGATCAATTTTAAAATAAAAATAAATTAGATCGATAGGTATCAACAAATGATCGACATTGTCCACACAAAGCTCGAATTCAAAAAAGTTTATTAATTTCTTGACATCAAAGCTTGTTTCTTTACCAACAAATTATAAAAAAGTACGTGCATTGTTAGCATAATTAAATGTAGGATGATGATTAAATGTTTATTTAGTGGATTGGCACACAATTTCATAAAAAAAGTTATTTTCATGATAATACGCGCCAATGCGGGTTGGATTGACTATTGGCGGTAGTATACAAGGAGAGCAAAACTTTTAGGCGGTAGTTAGGGCGTGCACCTCGGAGGTGTCTTGCATGTGTGAAACTGTGTGAGCTGAAACTGAAAGTAGTGCATTGCGCATGTGCTGAAGGCAGAATGAAAGAGACGGCGCATCCTAAAATAATGATACCCTCATAGTTTATTGAATAAGTTAGCTTATATATCGATGACTCTGCACAAAAAAAAACCTCATACAACATGTCGTTTGCAATAAGATATGAAAAATCCTTCGTACGGACTAGTGGACCAGTTTGTTGCTATTCTGTTTGTCAATTTTGTTGAATGCACTACTTTTATATCTAACCGTACTAAGGAACACTACAATTTTATATGACCGCGGATGAGCAGTCATTTGTATGTGATTCATACTTTTAAATTTCAAATCTGTGATTCAAATATAATTATAGCATCATCCAAACACGTCCAAAAAGTTCATAAAGAGCACCCAGAAACATCAAGGTGTCGTTCACAAAAATCATTTTATTTTTTATGGAAGAGCAGTGTTCCGTTATTTTCGAAATACCTATAGCATTTATAAAGATCAAACGGGTGGAAACGGGCGTACTGTAAACACATCATGCGAACGTAGCGTACGGGCACGTGTTAGTGTTACCGTACCCCATTATCTTTACGTAAACTAAAATACTCAGACGAATACTTTCGAGGTGGGCCTTGGAATAGAGTCTACTTTCAAGCAATCAAATATCTTCTCATTCTACAGCTACCAGGCACTGCAGGGCAGACATCATTTTCTACGTGCTATTTACGAGTGAGTAGACACCGTAACGGATTACTTTCGACTAATCCACGAGGCATCACACCAACAGCCCGCAACCACTGAAACTTAGACGTGAATCTCCTTGTAGTGGCATTTATTTCCAAGGAGGTTTCATGGAGGGCCTAAATTAGACGGTCATTTGCAGCCTACTTATTTACCCTTTCAGACATCAACACACTGCAACTGCCTAATAGTGCACATCAGCATGATTGGATCCAGTTCTGGAGGTGTTTGCCGATCTCTCATTTTCTCTATGGACCGAACAGTTGAGATTTCTAGAATTAGCTAACCAGTTTTTCTGAAAATGGATCAATGTCCATTATTGCACGGCTGTAGGTTGTTGATATCAGAAAAGGAAAAGAGTAGTACATAGGTGCTGTAAATGGAAATACGATTATTAATAGAAATCTCCCGATCTGTGAAGGTGAACTGTATTCTACATATGAACAGCTAATAAATCGGAGTCCGGTGGGTAATCGTGGATTTATTGGCTTCCATGTGCATCTCAGGCCGTTTCTCAGAAGCTCACTCCCTTACGACGTCATAAAATCTGTGGTAACATGTGCAATGCCAGTGCAGGCCGGTCAGTCGATGCCTTCCTTGCATCGCTCTGTTTGAAACCATCTTGGGATGATCCTACGGATCTAAGCCCCGACTTTTGATCGCGTAGATGCGTGTTTTAGAATTAGGTACTATTTTCGTTCTGCTATTGACTTCAAGGCTTGGCTAGGCAAGGACTAAGTCTACGGCGGAGCGAGCTTTCCAATCATCGGTCATAAAATACCTTTGAAATTGTCAGAGAGCTTCCCATCGGTACTTTGTTATACCTCCGACATTCATGATTCCAGATATGCAACTGGTAAGAAATTAAGACATGTGTTTTAAGATTTTTCTAAATTTTGGTTAAAACGGTATAAAAAATAGAATAAAATAAAAATAAAAAAGCCTTTATTATATTGCCTAAAATTTACATTATATCTATGTTCTATGAACTTATTTACTACTTATTAAACTACGGTGTATTCACTATCTTGGTCCGAGTCTGGCTCGGCAATAGTCGCCTCTACGGCGTAGGCCTCCTCTAAATCCCTCCATACGTCCCTTTCCCTCGCCTTTCTCATTCATTCCGATCCGCATTGCTTTGCAAACACGTCTCTCCATCGCATTCTAGGTCTTCCTTGTTTTCTTTTCCATTCCAGTGGTATCCACTCAGTTTTTCGCTTTGTCCACTTAGGTTAAAACGGTATAATGCATACAAAAATACTAAAAATCTGCCAAGGTAAGTCGGTCCCGCATCCACCCTAAATGTGCATATCCCACTTGCACTATGAAAGTAAAGTATATACTTCTAATACTATAATACCCATTTTGCACAAGGAGGTGGAGCTTGCAGTGCATCAAAATGTGTGTTGGTTACGCCTTGATTCACACATGGATCTGAGCGGTGGAAAAACTTGGAATCGTACAGAAATCTGATATCGACAATGTGTGCGTGATATCCTCACTGTAAACGTAAGCGAGTATGTATGGATGTAAGTGGCGACGCACGCATGGAACTGACTCTCAATAAATCATTCCATCCCCGTGGAAGCCAATGAACCTCGGTACACCATTGGCGAGTATGAAATTATTTTACACCCGACGATACCAATATTAAATGGGTGATACAGATGCATTCACGAATTAATAGCTAAAAAACTAAATTTACATAAAAGGATGAGTGTGCGATGCGAACAGAGATATCCTAAATCATAGCGTGAACAGTCTTTTATCAGAGATATTCGGAAACTATAGTTTGGTAAACATCAGAAAAATATCGTATCGGGGTTGTAAAGCGCAATGATAATTTATTTATTGGCTATGGGCCTTCGTAAACCATGAGTTACTGGGATATCAGAAGCGTGAAGGAGTTCTTTCGTCACACAGATTGAACTCGAGTTGCATCCTACAACAAACATACTACATAGCCTACCATGCCTAGAGGGAACCATCCAGACAGGATAGGCTATCATGCCATCTCACCACATCGATCTTTCAGATACTACCTTTTTGACAAGACTAGATTTTAGAAGTTCAATCAAACTGTCCATGTAAAAAGGATATATTATAATTATGGAAAAGATTGACGAACGGTTTTTAATAATACCTACGTAGGTATGTATTTGGGACTAGATGGCAAATGAAATGCATGTCCTGTGTTTACTTATTTATCATTTAATTAGAAGTAGATTTTTGTTCAAAATAAACAGTTTTTTAAAAAAAAGCAGAAATATTCTACCAGGTACACATGAAACTGCAGGAGATTGTTTGGTTCTAACTGTAGGTAACTACTATTCACATCTGTGGCTAACTGAACATCCACGAAAGCGAAAGTTTATTTAACCGCTGTAGGCATTCATGCTTTTGCTCTAGCATTTACAGTGAGGACACTTTTACAGGCACAATGAAGGTTTTTAATTTTATTGTATTGAATCAGGTTGAAAAATAAACTCTACATTTTTTCCAGACTTTATTTCAAAATTTCCGGTTCGCGGCGACACGGCAAGAAATTTGGGTCCCTCATTAGATTCAACTAAGGGATTTCACCAGGAAATGGACCGCAGCTTCCTGTGATCACCAACTTACCTGCCAAGCATATTGGCTATGAATCCCCCATCACTCTTAATGGGTGATAAGTAGCAGCATAAATACAAAAAATACTAATTCTGTGATCAACTATCCTGCCAAACATGGAAATTCTGGCAAATCAGTAAAAATCATTGAGAGATAGGTAGCTCCTCATATAGTTATTAGTGGTCTATGGTGACTATGAAAAAAAAAATGCTCCTACAGTTTAAAGTATAAAATATAAATCTCAGACCTCTATTTCGGAGATACGCGTGCACAAACAAACAGACGAATCAGAATGAGAACAAAATTTCTAATAACTTTATACCTATTATTTGTACTTAATAATTTTTTTTATTCATAATATAGGTAATTTAATTTGATTGGGTTCCCAATATGAGCCTGAGCTTAGAATAAACGATATTTATTTTTTGTTTATTTATTTTATTTATAGGCTCAGCTGCACGTCTATCTACGAGTATAGTAGGTAGGCCCAATTTTCACTTGTAAATAAAAATGTAGAGACACAGCTTTTTAATGATTTCATTGAATGTATAGATTTTCCTTTCCGACCAAAAAAGGCTTAACTCTTCTTCTCTTTGTTCTGAACGTTTCTTTTAATGGGTAAGCCCTTGACCTCGAAACCCGCCTGGGCATTACCTGGGTAAGGAAGTTAACGATGAAACTTTTTGACGTTTTAATATGGCTATCATGACGCTTTTAGAGCTTACTGTAATGTTTTTAACACATAACAAGGCTCTTCGCGAATTTGAAGTTTTGATTAATATTAGATACCACCTAACAACGAACTGAAAAATCATAAATGAATAATAATAAATAAATATTCCAGGACATGAATTTCACACAGCGCAATCTAGACCTCGCGAATTTGAAGTTTTGATTAATATTAGATACCACCTAACAACGAACTGAAAAATCATAAATGAATAATAATAAATAAATATTCCAGGACATTAATTTCACACAGCTAAGCATAGCTTGTATCATGGGAACAAGATGACAGATAGAATACTTAAATTCTTTTTTTTGTAAATTCAAACTTATCATACAATACAACACCCAAATACAGAACAGACATATATAAGTATTAATCACACAAATGTTTGTCCTGGGTGGGAATCGAACCTACAGCGCAGAAGGCAGAGATACCAACAACTGAGTTATGAGGCTTGCCTATCATCATGAAAACCGTATTTTTTATTGTACTACGGGGAAGCGATATGTTATGATATAGCCTAAGTGGCGCACGTCACCCGGAATCCTCGACAATCTATGGTTTTTTTTTACTGTTGTTATGGTGCTGACTTAGCTAAGATGGTGATAGCTAGCCAGGCGGACTTAAACAAAGTCCTGCCACCAAACGATGCACAATAATGTACCCCTCTGTGGGTGAACCACTAGTATACAGAGGCAGTCTGATTATAGCCCAGGGGTTCAAATGTTTAATTCTGGTCTAGCTAACGAAAAAAACGTATGCCAGGCAATGTTAAGCAGCGATCCGTAAACAAGTTCACCTACTCGAGAGAAGGGCGACGTTGATGCGAGCCAGGCGCGGGAAGTAGCGTGTTGACAGGTTGGCTCGAGTGCTTCTCAAATGATGGAGTCATGAGAGGGAACAGCTACTCGTGTTTTGCGTTGGAACCACTTGAAATAATCAGCACTTTTTTCACAAGCTTTGATAACGTCACTTGTTTACTCGCTATCCGTCAAAAGGACATTTCGTTAGTATTCAATGGTTGAATGTACCATAGAGTAAAGGTTTTTTTTTAATAAACATTACCGGACATTATTTTCACACAGCGCCATCTCGCCGCAAAATAATATGCAAGTAAAAATAACTACACTATACATACATGTACAAGGGAAGCAGTCGGGCTTCCTCAGGACCGCTACAATCTGTTGGCAGCTAAATTGTTCCCGACCATTACCAGATGGAAGCATTCCCAAGACACTGGGTGCATCACCTCGCTGCATAGGTATGCATATGCCAATTCACTGGCCTAATTAAGAGCCATCCCCTGAGTCACGTGTCACGTCAAACGAAGGCCCCGCAAGATTTGAAAACCCGGAGTGCACCGGCTGTCCACGGACCAAAGGTCTCGACCCCAAAAGGCTCTAATAAGTGGCTCCATCGAGACCACAAGTATTTGTGAGTTCTGTGATTCTCGGCCGAAACACACGCCGCACCAGCGTTAACTGATTTCCCAGGCAGATGAGATGGCGCAAGGCTGGCGAAATTGTCGACGCAGGTAGCATCCCACACCACACCACAGTAGCATATGGCCAGATGAACTTTAAAATATATGTGAATATGACGGACGACCTTAAGTAATAAAAAGTACATCTTTCTCTGTTCATACAAGTCGTGTGTACATATTTGTCTTTTAACTCGATCATTAAAATGATAATTAATGGCTTTCATTATAATTATTTGTCTTACAACAAATACTTGGTATTTTTTAAACACATATTAGAATACATTATTTCGATCCGAAAAACGGGTATTTATTACATATTTATCCCGAAGTTTCGACGGGGTGCAGCTTACAACAAATATCAATTTTTGGCCAAGTGTGATATGGACCCGCACTGAGCTTATGGAAAAGTCATGCTTATGCTCTCCGACATGATATTGTGACCACGTCAATGACATGCATGAGTGATGCGTTGCGCCAGACTGGCGGCCGGCGCGGCTCGGCGTGGTAAAATATATGATACAGGGTGGGCCAAAAGAAGTCATCCGATGTTGTTTGGCTCTCTTTTTTTTTCTAAAAGAAAAACTTCGATTCTGTTTTTTGATTATGTTTATTTGAACCTTTAGAATTGTATTGGTTAAGTCGAGAAGATGATATCGGCTAAATGGGCGCCGTCACAATTGATTATCATACGGGCTCGTTTTATGCCATTTTTCATCACTTCAGCGAGAACTTCGGGCGACAGATTCTCGCACTCGTGTCGAATGTTGTCCTTGAGGGCTTCCAGAGTCTCGGGCTTGTTCACGTAAACACGGGACTTCAAAAAACCCCACAAAATAAGTCTAAAACGGTTAAATCGGGCGATCTTGCGGGCCAGTGCAAATCGCCAAAACGAGAGATGAGGCGACCCGGGAACGCCGCCTTCAGAATATCGGTTGTGGGTCGCTCAGTGTGTGCCGTTGCTCCGTCCTGTTAGAACCACATGTCCTGCAGTCCTAATTCATCCAATTGCGGCAGAAAAAACTCGTTCAACATGGCCCTATAGCGCGCACCGTCCACTGTTGTCGTTTGGCCAGCGGCGTTCTCGAAAAAAATGGCCCGATGACTCCTCCAGCGTGAACAGCACACCATGCAGTCACTTTGAGCGGGTGTAATGGCTCCTCGTGCATTACTCGTGGATTTTCGGTGCCCCAGAAGCGATAGTTTTGCTTGTTCACGTACCCGCTGAGGTGGAAATGAGCCTCATCGCTCATTATGACTTTGGTCGAAAAATCGTCCACTTCTTCCTCGAGATTGAGGATGGCTTGGGCGTAGGTTACGCGCGTTTGGCGGTCGGCAGGCAGCAGCTGATGCACGGACTGGACTTTGTACGGGAACATGCGCAGGTCTTTGACCAAAATTCGCCTTAGGGACGTCCGGCTGATGGCTAATTGCGTGGCACGGCGTCTGGTCGATGTTTCCGGCGACAGCTCGACATCCTCGGCAACAGCGGCGATATTCTCGGCAGAACGGGCGCTCCGGGGCCGGTCACTCTTGGCAACGTCTCGTGTGGTCCCATACTCTTCAAGGTTGGTGGCCAAACGGCGCAGTGTTTGCGCAGTCGGTGTCGGACGGCCGGGGAATCGGCGACGGAATTCGCGCTGCGCCAACACCACAGACGAATTGTTACGCAAAAAAATAGACACAATTATTCCGCGTTCTTGGGGAGTATATCGCTCCATGGCTTGTTCACTGGTATTCTGCATCTGTCTAGTCCACAAATGTCAAAACAGATTTGACATTGGCGGCCATTTGCAAAAATGAGAGCATCTTCTAGTAGGGTGATTTCTTTTGGCCCACCTAGTATATGACAATATTTTAACTAAAATTTCAATCAACATTAAATTTCCCAAAATTATTGTGTATAATAATAATAATAATCAACATTACAGGACATTAATTTCACACAGCGCCATCTAGCCCCATGTATCGGTTCAAAGTAGTTTAAACTGCTGTCACACACATTTTTTGGTGAAATGGGTATTTCTAAACATTTAAATTAATTTTATTCCATCAATCTTACAAAAAATATTGTAATATGATAGTGTATAATAGGGTAGTGTTTTTAGATTTGTGATTATTTTAGACTTAAAGTTTTCACTTCTGGCAGCAGTCCTCATAACTGCCTTTATTTGGTAGAATAACTTACTATCGATGATGCTAGAATAATGATTAAATATTGTTTGTAATATAACAGGACCTAATTTGTCATAGCGCCATTTTCCAGCAGTTCACGGCGTTGCACATTTTAACCTCAAATATGTGCATCGAATCAGTTCGTGAACTACTGGTAGTTCACGATATCTGAGAAAAATCTAGGAAGAAAGCAGCGTTTTCCTGCATTTTAACCTCAAAAATATGCTTTACCGTTATAATGTTAAACCAGGAGTTCACAACACCTGAGAAGATATTATATTCAGGAAGAAAATCGACAAATTGCGCACATTGAAAGCTTTCAATTTGCGCATTGTATCGAGCGACATTTTTCTGAATTTAACCTCAAAATATGCTTTGCCGTTATACAGTGTAACCAGGAGTTCACAACACCCGAGAAGATATATTCAGGAAGAAAGTCGATGAAATGCGCACATTGCAAGCGAGAGTCCTAGGCTATGTCAATATGCGCAGGTTACATTTAACTTTTGGCTATCGAGGCCTAGTAATAGTTGCATGTATTATGCATCCTGTAATTTAAAAGATTACCGATGTAATCTATATTGCTTTCTATTCATGAAAACCTCTTATTGCCCTAATGTTGTTATTATTGTGTTTCATTAATGTTGAATGTGCTGTTGGTTTTCCTAGAAAATAAATAAAATAAATATATTTATGTACTGATATTACTTTATTTTTGTCACTATCTGGTATGTGTAGAGAAAACGAGACAAAAGTAATGTCCGATCAAGATGAGAATACTATAAGACGTTGTGGTCAGGCCTCAGTTCTAGCCAAAACCAGTGTGCACTATTTTTGCCTCAATTTACCAGGGACCGAAAGAGCTCGAGGAGATTCGATTGTAACCTAATTGAAAGTGAAAACTCATCTGAATGCGACTATACATGGGTAGGTACATATTATATACGACGACATGGTATCCCGTGTATCGATCTGGGATACCGGCGTGCTGTTCAGGAAGAAAGTCTACAAATTGCGCACATTGAAAGCGAGAGGGGTTCAATTTGCGCATTGTATCGAGCGACATTTTTCTGATTTTAACCTCAAAATATACTTTGCCGCTATACAGTGTAACCAGGAGTTCATAACACCCGAGAAGATATATTCAGGAAGAAAGTCGATGAAATGCGCACATTGCAAGCGAGAGTCCTAGGCTATGTCAATATGCGCAGGTTACATTTAACTTTTGGCTATCGAGGCCTTGTAATAGTTGCATGTATTATGCATCCTGTAATTTAAAAGATTACCGATGTAATCGATATTGCTTTCTATTCGTGAAAACCTCTTATTGCCCTAATGTTGTTATTTTTGTGTTTCATTAATGTTGAATGTGCTGTTGGTTTTCCTAGAAAATAAATAAAATAAATATATTTATGTACTGATATTACTTTATTTTTGTCACTATCTGGTAAGTGTAGAGAAAACGAGACAAAAGTAATGTCAGATCAAGATGAGAATACTATAAGACGTTGTGGTCAGGCCTCAGTTCTGGCCAAAATCAGTGTGCACTATTTTTGCCTCAATTTACCAGGGACCGAAAGAGCTCGAGGAGATTCGATTGTAACCTAATTGAAAGTGAAAGCTCATCTGAATGCGACTATACATGGGTAGGTACATATTATATACGACGACATGGTATCCCGTGTATCGATCTGGGATACCGGCGTGCTGTTCAGGAAGAAAGTCTACAAATTGCGCACATTGAAAGCGAGAGGCGTTCAATTAGCGCATTGTATCGAGCGGCATTTTTCTGATTTTAACCTCAAAATATACTTTGCCGTTATACAGTTTAACCAGGAGTTCACAACACCCGAGAAGATATATTCAGGAAGAAAGTCGATGAAATGAGCACATTGCAAGCGAGAGTCCTAGGCTATGTCAATATGCGCAGTTTACATCTAACTTTTGGCTATCGAGGCCTAGTAACAGTTGCATGTATTATGCATCCTGTAATTTAAAAGATTACCGATGTAATCGATATTGCTTTCTATTCGTGAAAACCTCTTATTGGCCTAATGTTGTTATATTTCTGTGTTTCATTTATGTTGTATGTGCTGTTGGTTTTCCTAGAAAATAAATAAACATGTAAAATAAATAAATTTACATATTGACATTACTTTTTTTTGTCACTATCTGTCAAGTTTAATGAAAACAAGACAAAAGTAATGACAGATAAAAACCTGAATGCTATAAGACGTTGTGATCAGGCCTCAGTTCTAGTCTGAGGCCTGACCACAGTTATTGGCCTAATGTTATTATTTTTGTGTTTCATTTATGTTGAAAGTGCTGTTGGTTTGCCTAGAAAATAAATAAATAAGTAAAATAAATATATTTATGTACTGATATTACTTTATTTTTGTCACTATCTGGCAAGTGTAGAGAAAACGAGACAAAAGTAATGTCAGATCAAGATGAGAATACTTTAAGACGTTGTGGTCAGGCCTCAGTTCTAGCCAAAACCAGTGTGCACTATTTTTGCCTCAATTTACCAGGGACCGAAAGAGCTCGAGGAGATTCGATTGTAACCTAATTGAAAGTGAAAGCTCATCTGAATGCGACTATACATGGGTAGGTACATATTATATACGACGACATGGTATCCCGTGTATCGATCTGGGATACCGGCGTGCTGTTCAGGAAGAAAGTCTACAAATTGCGCATATTGAAAGCGAGAGGCGTTCAATTAGCGCATTGTATCGAGCGGCATTTTTCTGATTTTAACCTCAAAATATGCTTTGCCGTTATACAGTTTAACCAGGAGTTCACAACACCCGAGAAGATATATTCAGGAAGAAAGTCGATGAAATGAGCACATTGCAAGCGAGAGTCCTAGGCTATGTCAATATGCGCAGTTTACATCTAACTTTTGGCTATCGAGGCCTAGTAACAGTTGCATGTATTATGCATCCTGTAATTTAAAAGATTACCGATGTAATCGATATTGCTTTCTATTCGTGAAAACCTCTTATTGGCCTAATGTTGTTATATCTCTGTGTTTCATTTATGTTGTATGTGCTGTTGGTTTTCCTAGAAAATAAATAAACATGTAAAATAAATAAATTTACATATTGACATTACTTTACTTTTGTCACTATCTGTCAAGTTTAATGAAAACAAGACAAAAATAATGACAGATAAAAACCTGAATGCTATAGGACGTTGTGATCAGGCCTCAGTTCTAGCCTGAGGCCTGACCACAGTTATTGGCCTAATGTTATTATTTTTGTGTTTCATTTATGTTGAAAGTGCTGTTGGTTTGCCTAGAAAATAAATAAATAAGTAAAATAAATATAGTTATGTAATGATATTACTTTATTTTTGTCACTATCTGGCAAGTGTAGAGAAAACGAGACAAAAGTAATGTCAGATCAAGATGAGAATACTTTAAGACGTTGTGGTCAGGCCTCAGTTCTAGCCAAAACCAGTGTGCACTATTTTTGCCTCAATTTACCAGGGACCGAAAGAGCTCGAGGAGATTCGATTGTAACCTAATTGAAAGTGAAAACTCATCTGAATGCGACTATACATGGGTAGGTACATATTATATACGACGACATGGTATCCCGTGTATCGATCTGGGATACCGGCGTGCTGTTCAGGAAGAAAGTCGACAAATTGCGCACATTGAAAGCGAGAGGCGTTCAATTTGCGCATTGTATTGAGCGGCATTTTCCTGATTTTAACCTCAAAAATATGCTTTGACGTTATACAGTTTAACCAGGAGTTCACAACACCCGAGAAGATATGTTCAGGAAGATAGTCGATGAAATGCGCACATTACTAACGAGAGTCCTAGGCTATGTCAATATGCGCAGTTTACATCTAACTTTTGGCTATCGAGACCTAGTAACGGTTGCATGTATTACGCATCCTGTAATTTAAAAGATTACCGATGTAATCTATATTGCTTTATATTCGTGAAAACCTCTTATTGGCCTCATGTTGTTATTTTTGTGTTTCATTAATGTTGAATGTGCTGTTGGTTTTCCTAGAAAATAAATATATTTATGTACTGATATTACTTTATTTTTGTCACTATCTGGTATGTGTAGAGAAAACGAGACAAAGTAATGTCAGATCAAGATGAGAATACTATAAGATGTTGTGGTCAGGCCTCAGTTCTAGCCAAAACCAGTGTGCACTATTTTTGCCTCAATTTACCAGGGACAGAAAGAGCTCGAGGAGATTCGATTGTAACCTAATTGAAAGTGAAAGCTCATCTGAATGCGACTATACATGGGTAGGTACATATTATATACGACGACATGGTATCCCGTGTATCGATCTGGGATACCGGCGTGCTGTTCAGGAAGAAAGTCGACAAATTGCGCACATTAAAAGCGAGAGGCGTTCAATTTGCACACTGTATCGAGCGACATTTTTCTGATTTTAACCTCAAAATATACTTTGCCGCTATACAGTGTTACCAGGAGTTCACAACACCCGAGAAGATATGTTCAGGAAGATAGTCGATGAAATGCACACATTGCTAACGAGAGTCCTAGGCTATGTCAATATGCGCAGGTTACATTTAACTTTTGGCTATCGAGGCCTTGTAATAGTTGCATGTATTATGCATCCTGTAATTTAAAAGATTACCGATGTAATCTATATTGCTTTCTATTCGTGAAAACCTCTTATTGCCCTAATGTTGTTATTTTTGTGTTTCATTAATGTTGAATGTGCTGTTGGTTTTCCTAGAAAATAAATATATTTATGTACTGATATTACTTTATTTTTGTCACTATCTGGTATGTGTAGAGAAAACGAGACAAAGTAATGTCAGATCAAGATGAGAATACTATAAGATGTTGTGGTCAGGCCTCAGTTCTAGCCAAAACCAGTGTGCACTATTTTTGCCTCAATTTACCAGGGACAGAAAGAGCTCGAGGAGATTCGATTGTAACCTAATTGAAAGTGAAAGCTCATCTGAATGCGACTATACATGGGTAGGTACATATTATATACGACGACATGGTATCCCGTGTATCGATCTGGGATACCGGCGTGCTGTTCAGGAAGAAAGTCGACAAATTGCGCACATTAAAAGCGAGAGGCGTTCAATTTGCACACTGTATCGAGCGACATTTTTCTGATTTTAACCTCAAAATATACTTTGCCGCTATACAGTGTTACCAGGAGTTCACAACACCCGAGAAGATATGTTCAGGAAGATAGTCGATGAAATGCACACATTGCTAACGAGAGTCCTAGGCTATGTCAATATGCGCAGGTTACATTTAACTTTTGGCTATCGAGGCCTTGTAATAGTTGCATGTATTATGCATCCTGTAATTTAAAAGATTACCGATGTAATCTATATAGCTTTCTATTCGTGAAAACCTCTTATTGCCCTAATGTTGTTATTTTTGTGTTTCATTAATGTTGAATGTGCTGTTGGTTTTCCTAGAAAATAAATAAAATAAATATATTTATGTACTGATATTACTTTATTTTTGTCACTATCTGGTATGTGTAGAGAAAACGAGACCAAAGTAATGTCAGATCAAGATGAGAATACTATAAGACGTTGTGGTCAGGCCTCAGTTCTAGCCAAAACCAGTGTGCACTATTTTTGCCTCAAATTACCAGGGACCGAAAGAGCTCGAGGAGGTCGATTGTGACCTAATTGAAAGTGAAAGCTCATCTGACTGGGACTGTACATGGGTAGGTACATATTATATACGACGACACGGTGTCCCTGGTATCGATCCGGGATACTGGCGTGCTCGGTGCTTCGAAATCGGTTCTGAAACCGAAAGGGCTTATTATGCAAATCGAACAATATGTATATTCTTAATTTCCTGAATTGTCTTACGAATCCGGAAACACCCTTATTGTAAAATGTATCTGCCAGAGAATTGAAACAAGGCTCTCCCAATCCTTTTTAGCCCATTTTTTCTTTGTTCGAACGGAAAGCGCTTGGCCTTCATCTCACCTGGTTACAAGTTGAAATTCGGCTGATGGTGGAGGCGCACTTCACTCAGAACCCTATACTAACTGAAAATGCCGGAACACAACAATTTGCCCTACCCTAAGGATGGCGAAGAATTTGTATTACGTTTTGTAGCTCTTGGCTTGTCTAGCTCAAGGACAGAGCTAGGATGACGTCTAAGATGGAGTGAGTTCTCCCTGAAGGCGAAACACGGCATACCGTCAGAGCCGGACTTCGTTGGAACCGAAACACGACCTATACCACGCTGCCTCATTCATCCGTTACCTCTAGCAAAAGCCAGTGGTTCCGTTGCCCGTGGTAGGTCACTAGGAGGTAGATCTTTATTTTTATTAATATATAGATTTAAAGTGACAAATATTACATTTATTCAATAAATTAAACTAACTAAGTACAAAGGAATCAGTTAGATTACCTAAGGACCGTTACAAACGGCCTATATTTAATAAAATATTAGATTTAATAAATGAATTAATGTATGAATGAAAAACTTGATTGTTAACTTTTAAGATTATCCATCAAAATTATATGTAAAGTTGTATAGTAGGTCTACTTATATAATATTAATATCAGATATTATGGCATATTTACGGTGAAGTTGAATCTTTATGTTCGGAGATACCAAGCTTTTTGAGACGTTCCGATTTTCAAAAGTTAAGCAATAGAGGGTTTAATAGCTTCGCTTAGGCATTTCAGACTATACGTACTACTATTTCTAAATTCATGAACTTGAATTACTAATTTTTCAATTTTGAAAGTGTTTCAACATCTTTGGGCTCAAAATCATCATATTTTTTTTTATTATCAAACAAAGAACTCAAAAATGCGAAGAAAAGTTTATTTCAAAAACTCACATTTCCAGAAAACCTAAAAACATATATCGTTTTTTTAACACAGAACTTTTTTTTTTTAAATCGAGCCCGTAACTTCTTACATGACTTTTCGATAACTCTCACGGTTTAAGACTGACGACGTGATCTCAGTGGCCTTGGAAAAAAACTTAGCTCAGCTCCCTATACTGTATAACCATAAAAGTTTCAAAATTTGCATTGCCCATTGGACATTTTAGTGAGCACAGATTTATCGTAAGGCATTTTCCAGCAGATCACGGCGTTGCACATTATAACCTCAAAATGTGCATTGCCGCGATTCAGTTCTACCAGGAGTTCACAATATCTGAGAATTTCAGGAAGAATGTGATACGCTTTCAATGTGCGCATTTTATCGATCGGCATTTTCATCTACGTTAGACAATTTAACCAGGAGTGCATAACACCTGAGAAAATATATTCAGGAAGAAAGTCGATAACGCTTTCAATGTGCGCATTTTATCGATCGGCATTTTCATCTACGTTAGACAATTTAACCAGGAGTACATAACACCTGAGAAGATTTATTCAGGAAGAAAGTCGATAACGCTTTCAATGTGCGCGCATTTTATCGAGCGGCATTTTCATCTACGTTAGACAATTTAACCAGGAGTACATAACACCTGAGAAGATATATTCGGGAAGAAAGTCGATAACGCTTTCAATGTGCGCATTTTATCGAGCGGCATTTTCATCTACGTTAGACAATTTAACCAGGAGTACATAACACCTGAGAAGATATATTCAGGAAGAAAGTCGATAACGCTTTCAATGTGCGCGCATTTTATCGAGCGGCATTTTCATCTACGTTAGACAATTTAACCAGGAGTACATAACACCTGAGAAGATATAATAAGGAAGAAAGTCGATAAAATTCGCACATTGAAAGCGAGTCCTAGGCTATTTATTACATTTACCTTTTCGTAAGCGAGGCCTAGTTTCAGTTGCATGTATTATGTAGACTCTTCCTGTAATTTAAAAAAAAATCGAACGAAAAACTTCAAGCTGAACCACTAGATGGATTGGACAATTAATTCAGAAAATTATAATTACTTCTGTTAGAAGCGCCAAAGAAATTGTCAATATTACATACGTAAATACATACTTAAATACTCCCGAAAAATATAACCCACCACCGTGGCAGTCGAGTAAAAAGTAACTCAGTATCAGTATCTATCCGAGAAAGTGCTTTCAGAAACTAGGCTGGTGTATAAAATTCGATTTAAAATAGTTCAGTTCTAACCAAAACCAGCGTGCACTATTTTTGCCTCATTGTACCAGGGACCGAAAGAGCTCGAGGAGGTTCGATTGTGAGCTAGTTGAAAGTGAAAGCTCATCTGAATGCGACTGTGCATGGGTAAGTACATATTATATACCTACGACAACACGGTATCCCTGGTATCGATCCGGGATACCGGCGTGCCCGGTGCTTCGGAGTCGGTTCTGAAACCGAAAGGTTATTTATTTTAGTTATTTTTTAATTATTTTGGATTATCTCATCCATCATTGTCATTCATCCATTTCTTCATCCATTCAATCATTTGATCCAATATTATATATTATATTATATTGGAAGTTGTACTGTATGCATATATATAAGTATAAGTATGTAGTTACAAGTATGTAAGTATTATATCCATAATCTAGTTCCCATATTACAAGCTTTGCTTAGTTTGGGACTAGATATCGCTGTGTAAAATTAATGTCCTGTAATATTTATTTATTTATACCCACATTTATAATTGGCTTATCGCTTAGGAGCGATAGCTTCCAGACAACCATCGGATAAAATGAACGATAAGGTATTGAAGTTCTTGGCTTTGAAGTGGATGATAAACTGTCATGGAAAGGTCTACTATGTTATCAAAAAAGTCAAAGAACGCTGCCTGCAGATTGGTTGCCGCCAAGGCGGTACCTCTTTCCGATTTCCAAAGTGCTATGACCATGTGGAATATTAGTTTGGGGCAATGCGGAAACCTCTGAAATAATTAAAACATTGCAAAAAAGAAAAAAACCTTTAGGACTAGGCCTTGAAACAAGAGATACTTGCCGTAGTGTATTTTCAAGATATTTTGAGATCTAGGTTTGATCTTTCTATAGACATTTACTGAAAAATCTTACCACTTAACTAAGGTACTTTTTGTTTTTCAAGTGATTGCTACACATTTGGTCACAACATTGTGAAGACAGGCGATTGGGACTGGTAATGGCAGCGTTACCTACATAAATGTTATAATGACACAAAAACTTAAACAACCCGTATGCGTTTATGGCAGCTACAATTATTGCTGTCGTATTCTTTTCATAATATTTCCTAGGCCCTTATACATCAGCAATAAATTAATTTAAATTTTCTTTTTTTTAATTGTACGACGGGTAAGCACTTGGCCTTCATCACCTGGTTACAAGTTGAGATAAGGCCGAAGGTGGAGACGCACTTGACCCGGAATCCTCATAGAATAATTTTGTTTCAATGACGTTATTATACGCACATATTTACTTTACTCATTTATATTTTAGAGCAGGTAATTTTGTTTCATTGATACAATTTTTTGCTAATAGTAGATCACACATTTTTTTTACTTGTGACATGTTCCTAACGAGTCATTAGTAAAGTAAATATGTTTAAAAATGCACTTTCTAATATCTTACGCAAAAAGTTTATTCCTCTGAGAATGAATTCTTAAATGACATGTATATTTTATTTTTTTAACTACGTATAAATTTTATTTTTGACAACCTAAAAACAAATGATTACTTGCCACAATTTAAATCTTAGTTATATCACTGACATGGTTCGAATTGTTTGTTGCATGTTTTTTTTGTATGTCAATCGATCATTCTCAGATCATTCTTCAGATTTAACACTGAAACACTTTGTTTATTGCATGCTAAGAGGAAGTGTCTATAACAGACATTGATTCCTGTAGGTATTCCTAGTAGGTATTCACCTACTAGGTGGAATCCGTGATACTATTACTACATTATGACTTTTGTACATGTACCTACCATAATTCAACAGACTAGTATATCATGTATTATTTAATTATCTAATAATAAAATTATACAGTGAATAACACTACGCGTAACTTTCATGTAAGATACTTGTAATATGAAATATGGTACCCAGTATAAAGTGGCAGACGATCTGATGAAACGCACCATGAAGTTTCAAGAAGCTCAAATTAAAATATTGCAACAATTATTTTACAAGATTCATGAAGCTGAAGTGTTACAGACATTTAACACAAGAATTAAAGAGGAAACAATTGTTCTCTGCTATCAGACGTTATCACAGCACGCACTCCTCTTGTACCTCACTATCCCTATATAACTTAGGTACTTATTTATATTACTGAAATCAATACGACCTGTTGATTTAGTAGGACAGTTCCGGTTTATCAAAAAAACGACCAGGGTTTCATACAGGCAATGGAGGCTATTTTTGCGAGCTCATGAACCTTTCAGGATGAAAGAGAGCGAACTTTGGTGAAATAGGAAATATAGTCACAAAATATCTCGCTGTTGTGTGAAACAATCATTCTGAACTAAGAACGGGTTTCATGTTAAGTAAAAGTTGCACTATTCTTTAGACTAACTAGAAGTAGTTAGTCTAAAGAATAGTGCAACTTTCGTCAAGATAATAGTATCAAAATTAATATAATTATATTTAATGTCGCAACGTCGGGATAAATACAAACGAGCACACGCGAATCGATCGCAACTCGCACTAGGCACTCTGGTCAGCGCACCATAGATGTAATGATGAAAACGAAGGATGCATATATTCATAGCATCCGCTTAAGGGATAGCGGTAAATTTTCCTTAATTATGTCATTATTTTGATCCCAGGGTACGATCCCCACAATATTCTGCGTAGTTTGGTTAGTAGTAGGACTTTGTTGAAGTCCGCCTGGCTAGCTACCACCATCGTACCTAAGTCTGTCGCCATAACAATAATTTTTACTTGTAACCAGGTAACTAATAACCAGGTTTTTCAAAAAAATAAAATAAAAATTACCCTACCTGGGTAATTTTTAGCTTATCAAAATAATAATATATAAATAAATAGACTAAAGACCCTTCGAGGATTCACCTCTGATCACTACTCAGAACGTGGATTATTTATTAATTGAAAAAGTTGGTATTACTGCGAAATTTAAGAAATATATGAATGCGAACATACATTTGATTTTCTCGCAATTGAATTGAAATGTTTAGTGTGCGGTGCGTCGTGACGAAAACCTACGCGCACCGAACTGTAGCCGCGTCGTGGGACCCGTCACATATCAAAACTTATTAAGCTGCTACAGAGTGTGCTGTTGAAATAAACATACAAAAAAACTCACAAAAATCGTGGCGTATGCAGTCCGGTAAAAATATGTATTAAATTAATTGCTATGAAGGGGTTACAATACATCTTTGGACTTGATCGGTATGCAACCTGCAAAACTGGCGTGCAAATTGGGGGAGATGTGCGCTCCCAGAATGAACTTTGTACCAGGGTCGCATACATACGTAAGAGTTAGTTACAGTTTGCGCTTACAAGTTAAAGTGATGTACCCCCCGTGATGCGTCACCCTTCGTATGGATCCTCCTATAGCGGGTGCACTACGCTGCCCATCCCCTGTTGCATCCTCCCGCGTCTAAGCGATACCTCCCCACTGCGATATACTGGTAGTTCCAGTTGGAGCCGACTTGCCAAGTCTAACAACAGGATCGTTGTCCTGTGGTAATCTCATCTCACATACCGATAGGCAACGCATCACGAAATGTATGAACATACAATTACTTTCAAGTTAACAGAGAAGTTGACTTCTTTCTTTTTTTAAACTTTTTTACCTCTTTGTTGTGATAAGGGATTTCATTTAAACACGGTTTAATCACACACACAAGTAACGTTTACCCAGCTAAAAGTAATGGGTGTCAGCTTGTCAGTTTATTTAACCACCGTTATCGGAATGATCCCAATCAAATAAATGACAAAAGAAAGCGAATTCTACATTAACTGGCGGAAATAATTTTGAGCTGTTTCTTGAGAAGTTTTTGGCCCAAGGTTCTCACCGAAGATACAAAGATCTTCACCGAAGATCAATATCTGTTTTATCTCTCAAGAAAATAATTACGCAAATCGCTTAAAATCGACTGCGTAATTCCTTCAGTAGTTCTTGTAGTGTACTAACTGTAATGAGCATACATAGACAATAAATGGGTGTATAGTGTACGCTTGGGACAGCGCGATACAAGTGAAAACATATAATCTTAATGTAATCTTGTTCCTTTATTACAAGCTATGCTCAGTTTGGGGCTAGATGGCGCTGTGTGAAATGAATATCCTGTAATATTTATTACTATTATTATTTTTCTAATTTTCAAGTTACAATTTGGTACCTGTATGTTATGGGTAGAGTGATACGCGTATTATTATTAATAAATTACGATGTTTTCAAGAAGCTCGTGACTTCTAAAAAACTTCGTTTTATAAAAAAACGTGTGATGCTTACCTATTGCAATAGGTACTATAATTACTTGATTAGGTACCCCCACCCTCAAATGTAATTTGATTGTTTTGATAAGAAACCTCATTTTATCAAGCAAAAATAATAGAAAATTAAAGTTGACTCATAAAATATTACAGTACTGCCGTGGGGCCACCTGCAAAACTGCCGTGCTTTCGGTGCAAAGCTAATTCCCGCAAAGCAAGATTGTACCAGGATTGCATACATACCTAGGAGTTTGTTACGGTTCGCGCTAATAAGTGAAAGTGACCAACCCATTGGGAGGGTGATTGCACCATCCTGCCTACCCCACTAGAATCACAGGGTATGGACTTCTGCATATCCCCTGATCTTCTGAGCCGCATCATCCTCCAGACTTTCGGTACCTATTATACTTTCCCCTCCCAAGCGAAACGATTCTGGTCAAAATCTCCTAGTTATAGTGTTGAGTACGTTGAGTAGGTATTAATTGACAGGCGTTGACTTCTAAATAACAAGTAGTTCGCCCTGAACTGAGATCTTGTGATCTCTGGTTTGTGTTGAATTACTTACTACGTATAATATTGTAAGAAAATAAGTTTTAAACAAACGATAAACACTCTAAGTACACTTTTTATAACACATCTTTTTATGCGCCTTGAGTGTTCGAAGCTCCCTTTCGTTGCTAACTCTAGCAAAGCACCAAATCACCGATCGTTCATCATGAGTGGCAGAATGCATTCGTTAAATAAGTCACCCCTTACAAACATGAATAGCACTATGTAATTATTTTTAAAAGCGTTTTTAGTAGCCTTGGATTTAAGTTCTACGCCTCCAGCCCACAGGTGTATTAAAAGTCAACCAAGGGGCTAAAAGACAGTAGCTTTCTTCTGTGTTTAAACTAAACTACAACTGTGGACACCAATCTGTCTGCCAAGCGTAGTGATTAAGGCCAAACCTAATTTTTTTGAAAAGTATAATAATGGTCATTTAGCTAATGAATGCTATAAAAATAAAATCTAGCATTCGCAACCTAACTTGCATTACGTCAACAATTCAAATTTTGGCGCTAACAAATCATGTGGTTATTGTAAAAAACGAGGTCACTTGATAAACGAATGCCGCAAACTTAAGTACAAAAATAATAATGCGCAGAATGTCTCCCGTAACTCTACGCTATCAAATACCAATGCACCGAGCTCAAGTAACATGCCGAGCTATAATCGCTCTAAGGTACCTACACAATGTTGTTGATATGCAAAGTGATAATGAAAATGATTTAAACTAAATTCTGTTTCGGTCCCGTGTCTGCCCGAACATACATATGTTTTGAATGACACGCATAACATTAAGTCCTATATTATCTAAAACGCGGATAAAAAAGAAAATCTTGAGAAAGTTCCTAAATTATCTAGGTCTCAGAACCTTTCGCGCTGTGCTAATAATTTTTCCAAAGCACAGGTCAGCCCAAATTTAGACTCTCAAAAGCTCTCTCATTGTGCTCTTAAACTTTGCAAAGCACAGTTTAATAAGCACTCAGAGAATAAAAGTCCTTTACACTGTGTTCCTAAATTTTCTTCAACACAGGTTAGTGCAGGTACAGAGTTTTTTTATGTCGAAAAAAAAACGACTATAAATTAAGATAACCACTCACCTCGAATACAATCGAGTACTTCTCCTAGGGATGCCACGCGTGAGAAAACATATAGTATAAACAATATTAATAACAGAGTTCCTCTACCTCACGTTTATTTAAAAAAAAATACAGTGACAAACTTTTGTGTTTTTAATCGACACTGGATCTACAATTTCAATTGTCAAACTTTCAAGCTTATCTAAAAAGCCAGTACTTGGATCCGAAATTATAAAGCTTAAAGGTATAAGCGATAACAATTCCTATTGTGAATCTCTAGGATCTATTACACTAATCTCTAACCTGTTTATTGAAAAAGATGCAAACTTTCAGTGGTCTCACGACCAAGAGCAAGCTTTTAATACTCTAAAGCAAAAGCGTATTTCAACTCCCTTGTTACAGTATCCACATTTTTCTAAACCTTTTATTGTAACTACAGATGCTAGTAACTACGAAGTTGGCGCAGTTTTATCACAGGGTGAAATTAATAATGATAAGCCAATTGCTTATGCATGTCGAACTCTAAATAAACAAGAAGTTAACTATTCAACAACCGAGAAAGAACGAATTCGACCCTATATTTACGGTAATAAATTTAGAATCGTGACCGATCATCGACCTCTACACGACATGGTTTTTTAATGCAAAAGATCCAGGCGGACGGTTACTTAGATGGCGACTTAAACTAGAAGAGTACGATTATGAGATAGCTTATAAACCTGGTCGAGTTAATAGTAACGCAGATTCTCTATCTCGTTATCCAGTTAATGCTCTTACAAATTCTTGCTTAAATAATATAACTTATTAGCAATACTTTAAAAAACAATTTACAAACACTACTCAACCGAGTGATACTAAAATCGAAGAACATAATCAAAGTTTAAATTTGACAAAACAAAAAGCAATCGCTTGTCCAGTTTCTCTAGATTTTGACTACTCTATGCCACATTGCGAACAGTTGTTATCATGGTTACATGGCTCTTCAGCGTTCTTGAGTAATGTACGGGAGAAATGAGTAATGATACTATTTATTCAATAAAAAGTACAATTAAACTAACTATGTACAAAGGAATCAGTCAGGTTACCTAAGGACCGTTACAAACGGTCTATAGGTCACTCAACTGTTCCAGACCAGTACCAGACGGAAGCGTGCCCAAGACACTGGCTGCATTGCCACGCTGAATAGCTATGCTAATTCGCTGGCCTAAATAAGAGCCAGCCCTTGGGTCACGTGTCGCCTCAATCAAAAGCCCCGCAATAAATACCATCAATTAGTCCGACAAAGTACAATATTTATAAAAACTTGCCGCTACCTACTCCTCACGAGTCAAACAATTATCAGACTTATGTTTTAGTACATCCTTCTAAATTATACATCGCTGTAACGGATGAAAGATTAAGTTACGCATTATTAGACACTCTTATCGATTGTAGTTATGTAAACAATGAATACATGATGTGTCCAATGCAGTCAATAGTATCCACCATCATCAATTCATCTTGTGAAACTAAGTTACTTACGGAAGTTTCTCTATGACTTCCTGATAATCAAGAGAAAATAAAGAAATAAAGAGAATATCTAAAATAATTTACGGAAATATTAACGTTTAGCAAAAACTAAACGATGGCAGATATATTTACGTGCAGTCTAAACAGGATAAGGTAACAAAGTAATGTAATAACTCTGTTACCGATCATACCGTACAAGGTACAGATATTTTAACCCTTCAAAATGATTGTATGGCTTATGTCCAAACACTACAATTTTATTCTTCACATAGTTATCGAACAGTCTTACCAAACCAACTATCTTTCGACTTCGATTTAACCGAAGATAATTGTTGTAAAATGAATATAATTAATAAAACCATACACGGTATATCTCCCATTACTTTATCTAACACTAACCTCGAATCTTTGAAATTAGCCTCACATAAATTAGATTATTTGGAAAAACAAATAAACCAAGCCAAAAATCGATCCCATATAGTAATATATGGACATTATTATTCTGGATTAACATATTTTATAATTTTCTTGATTTTCTGTTACATTATATACAAAATATATCGTGAGTGTTCTCCTAAGCATTGTAATAACAAATCTTGTTGTATACAAATATTTAACCAATGTTATAATAAAAAAGCAAATAAGATGAACTGTAATGTAAGTACATCTATCGAGTTATTTATTCGAGTTAACCAGAATTCACCAATCGAAATCTAAGTAACTATTAAGTTTACTTTTGAAAAAACATAATTAGTACTACCATTTATTTCTTTCTATTTCAGAACTTTAATAAGTTAAGAAAATAGTAGATTACTACATACTTATAAGTATTTTTAGTAAATTTTAACTACATTGTTTAAAATTGCGTGTCTCTAACATTTTTATTAGTCGGTAGTATACAAATAATAATTCGTAGGTAAGTAGTATATAAAAAATAATTTTTCATCCCACCATCTCGGAAAGAGTATTTTTACTATTCGATATCTGAGTGCAAAAGCCGTTTTTATCCGCTAGAGGTTAAAGTAAAATTGAATTTAGACTGTGCACTAAGTTTGTGAATTCAAAACATCAATTAACCTATTTACTTCTACCTCCATGGTGCCGAATTCATCATACAACCTTTTCTAATTTGTTAAAAACTCGAAATCGGAACCTTCTTGGTGTATTACTTGTAAAGGTATCGTAGGAGCCATTACACTGAAAGAGCCTCAGTCAGATCCTTGGACTGGCCCTTCTACATCAAAAATGAGCCATTACTAAACACCTAACCATCGCTCTCTCATGCCAACATTTACGCCAAGGGAATCCGATGAATCGGTACAACTATTAGTATGACAGATAGTTTACCGTAAAACAGTACACAAGTGACTAACACCAATATTACAGTACCAAACAAAAATATTACACTCAATTTAAATAACTGTAGCAACGTTACTTTCAAATTTTCTTAATTATACCTTAGTATTATTTAGTTATAATTTAAAGATTATTCTGTAATACTTACCTGTCATAATGTAGTAGTTAATACCTAAACTGAAATAAAAGTACCTATCTTGTGATTATAAACGTTTTTTTTTGCATTTAGTCATTTCCTCGCTGAGGTGGAATGAAAAGTTACATGTTGCACTCGAGTGCAAAGATTTTTCACCTCGTGCTCTTTTGATTCCCTCGCTAACGCTCAGGATTCTAATTTTCTTCGAAAAGGATTCTCCTTCGCTTGCTCAGTCATCAAAATTGAACACGCGATTAAAAAGCAACTTTGCACTCTTGTATAACAAATAACTATTAATTAATACTATATATTATCTTTTTAGATAATTATACATTGCTTTGTTTCCTTTTCATCGTTTTATAATGATTCATAAATTTGTGTCTTTTTATTCTAAATGGGGAGGTGTTATAAGTAAATGATATAGGTAATTTTGCAAACCTAAGTACTCCACCCCGCTTCCATATAAGCTTATATAAGGCCTTCAGCCACGCGGTTTTCAGTCAGAGTCAGTCAGTCAATCTTGTTCAGTGCAGTAACCATATTCAAGTCAGAATCTCGCTCTGATTTTCATTTTGTAATAGTTTAGTTAGTGTGTAACGTTTCTCTGAATTATATAAGTTCTCGGGTAATAAAGTGTTTTTTTTTAAAGGACTCCATTGCCATCCTAACAGCACGCATGCAACAAAAACCAAACCCTTCAAAAAAGCAACTTTAATTAATGTGCAGTCTATATTATTTCAAATGACACTCCACAAGATATAGATCTTGAATGTCTCACTTAACACCCCTATTTCTCAAAAACTACCCCTGTGACAAAAAATCCATAAAACGATTTGCGATTGATGAGTATTAAATAAGTGTAATCTCTGCATTACATTTCATCATTCTGCTCAGTCATAAACATTGCCACATACAGTGCCGAATTTCGGTTTAAAGAACTTGATTTGACGTACTCAATAAGAACATACAGTTCACTTAAAAAAATAAAAAAAATAAACTTCGATTTCTTGTTCGTTTCGCTCACTCGTTCAACTCGGGGGGAATAACTAGGTAAGCGATCATCTAAGACAGCCGTCTAAAAATACCATTTGGCTAAGTGCAAATCGGCACACATGACAAATGCTTTCGATCTCATTCAATGATGATGAATGATGAAATGATCTCGGTGGAGCGCAGAACCCAGAGTCTCATTGGTGAAGAGTATCATTTCAAAGCAAGACGAGACGGCCTGAACCATGGCAAGGTCGGCTTTTTAGTTATTAACATATTGTTGGTCTAGTGTCGCTGTCCACATGCAAAACTGTCGTAATTATTGGAGCAAAATGTGTATTCCCACAATGCAGGTGTACCAGGGTCTCATGAACCAAAGAGTTTTTTATCTTTCATGATAGTTTCGGATTTACTTTGCGTGTGTTTTTACTGACCGTGCGATAATAGACATCATATCTCAGCCATTTTCAAAAATGTAAATGTCCCTTATACTTTTTTGTTACCCTTATTAAGACGCAACTTTTCATCTAATAAACTTCAATGGGTCGAGGGTGTACGGGGTGAAAAATTATTAGTGAAAAAAAAATAACGCAAATTTTCTGTGTGACATCAAATTACAAGGTACTCGTAATTTAATTCGCGTTCAGAATATAACTATGATTTTTGGTTTTGATTTGGAGGTGACCCATTCATATTCCATTTATTATATACCTACTAGCTGACTGTGCCCGTGCTTCGCTACGGTACATTAATAATACGGGTGACCTCACAAATAATGTGGCTTTCTAATAATAATCAAAATCGGTTCAGTAGATCCAGAGATTACCCCTACAACCTCACAAACTTTACGTCTTTATAATATATAATATTTTGAACACTTTTGGTTACATTGCTGGAGTTTTAGTAAGGATCCCTCATATATTTGAAAACATAATATAGCCTATGTCACCCGGGGATAGTAAAGTTTCCCAACGGTGAAAGAATTTTTCAAATCGGTCCAGTAGTTTCAGAGCCTTTTCAATGCAACCAAACAATAAAAACTTTCCTCTTTTAAATATTTGTGTAGTGTAATCATAGAAATAGTAATCGGAGGTTTTTCAAATTTGTAAAACTTAAATACAAAAACAAAATGAACTAGTAGGTATACCTACAATTAGAATGAACTACATAGGTACTAGGGAAGCAATCGGGTTCCCTGGGGACCTTTACAAACGGTCAATCGGTACCTCAACTGTTCCAGACCAGTACCAGGATTGAAGGGGGTGCCCATGACACGGCTTAATTATCTTCAATATTACAGTCTAATAAATCTGACTAATAGCGCTTTGCGATTATGACTAGATGAAGATGTAAGTCATAATTATTGGCACAATACCACGGCTTTCTTCGTTTATTTATTCTTCATTGACTACCAACAATCCGAAAAAGCTATCGAATAACTCGACGATACAATTCATGTGCGTGCGGGTCATCGTCGGATGACGCGAGTTTCACGCTTTTTATTCACCCATAAAGTACATATATACACAGTAGGTACACATACACATGTATATAGCACATGGAAAGCGTTCGGTGACGATGACGCGAGTTCCATGATTGAAAAAGTGCTCAACGCGCCTAAGAAAGTTTCACTTCAAAATTCGGCGGATGAGTTTTGCACCCGGGTATTTGACTGAGTCTGCTTGCCCTGCCACTCATTGTAAAGCTTACACGTTCTAATTCTGCATGAAATTAGTTGAACGAGCTACGCCCTATATGTACCAGTTTTCAGGTCGCAACCTCCCATTAGAGGTGTGAGCGAGTAATAGAGGTGCGCATTTTGTTATTACTTATTTCATCCGAGTTCTTCGGATCTTTTTTTTATAGTACGACGGGGAAGCGCTTGGCCTTCATCTCACCCGATAACAAGTTGAGATAAGGCTGATGGTGGAGGCGCACTTCACCCGGAATCCTCAACAAACTGAGGAACTGGCTATCTTACCTCTGAATGCCGGAACACAACATTTTTTTTAAGAATTGTTATTATGGCGACAGTATTAGATAAGATGGTGGTAGAAAGCCAGGCGGACTTAAGCAAAACCCTACCACCAAACAAATCTCAAACCACTTGCACTGCTGTAAGCTCCAGGTGATTATAAACGAAAATCAGTAATTGTTATTGAAAAAAAAAATGTTTATTCAAACTGTACTATATATATACATATTGTTTACTATGTACAATAAATAAATAAATCTATACTAATTTCATAATGAAGTAAAGTTTGAATGTACCAAGGAGGTATCATCGAAACTAATCATACGATTTCAAAAATTCTTTCACTTATATTTAGAATAGACTTTCAGTGTTGGTAGACATCAGTTAAATACGTTTGAAACTGAATAAGACTTGCAGAAATACTCTTCAAATATTTGGGTATTTTTTTCTTTCAAACTTCAAAGAAATGTTATAATTAATCTGTGTGTAAAATGACAACAAAGTTCTATCAAGCCTCAGTTGGTAGTAGCTTTGCCTCTGCGCTGTAGGTTGTTGGTTAGATTCCCATCCGGAACAAACATTTGTGTATTGAATATAAATGTTTATTCTGTGCTATAATGCATGATAAGTATGTAGGTATTAACAAAATAATAGGTAAACATATATTTGATCCATAAACCGGGAACTAGTCCCAAATTATAAGCTTTTTTACTTTGGGGCTAGATGGCGCTGAGTGACATTGATGTCTATTTATTTATTTATCAAAGCTCTTAAAAACGAAACAGGTTATAATTTACATCAAAACTAACAGCCCATTGCGGATTTATATTTTACAGTATACATGCCCTAAAATATTTATTAATAATTCATAGTATCAAGATTCATTTAGTTCTTAGTAGCTTCGTCAAGTAATTACAGTAATTACCTAAACAAATTGTTTAGGTAATTACTATTTATTATTAATTATATGTTTCATCTCGTCCAGCTAAAATATTTCCGAATACTCTTCTACCTTTTACAAGGTGGTCGTAGAGTAACTTGAGTTTTCCTTATGTTTTTTGAGTAAATCAAAGGTTTCTTGTGCCCTGACTACTAGCGCCCGATCTTACGCACCGCGAATATAATATCGAATACGTTACTTTATCTACCACAAAACAGTTGACGAAACAATCGTTCACCTGTTCACCGATGTTTCTTGTATATTGAAGTTAAAACTTCTTCAGGGGCGTTCAACACTTTTTGTGAACAAAAATAATGGAACTCGCGTCATCGTCACCGCACGCTCTTGTGAATTGTATCGTCGAGCTATTAGATTATTATTTTCTAATTATTTTTGGTTTGTAAAAAAGTGTTAATAATCAAGGATTCGTGTTTAAATTGGTCATTAACACTTCATTACACATCAAAAATAATTCAAAAATGATAATCTAATAGCTCGTCAGTACAATTCACAAGTTACTTATTTTTCACTTCTATCGGCAGTCCACGAAGACTGCCCCGCATGTTTTTTTTCTATTTGAATCGAAACAACAAATATCTCAACAAGTAGTAATCTCAATATATGCACAGTGCTAACTAACTATAACTAAGTAACTTTAATAACGGTTGAATTGCAACGAAGTACCTATTAAAAATGATTCCGGTTTTGACTGGGAGAACATAATCCATGAAGAGGTGAATAGGCGTGGGGAAAAAGGTAACCTCTATAGATATAATAGTTAGGTACATCAGCTAGTATTGATTGCACTGCGCACATTGAAAGTGAAAGTCTAGACTACGATTCAGTTAATTTCATAGGCAAGTATCGATTAAAGCTCCTTCCAAAGGACGGAAGTAAAAATGTAGCTGTTTCACTCTCTTGCTCGAGAAATGTGTCATTTTAAGCCCGAGGGTAAACAGGTTATTATCATCAATGAAGAACATTTAAATTTTTGGAAATGGAATTAAAACTACTACGCCTTAGGTGTTAGCGCGAAATCTCTAGAATTTTTACTTCATCAAATATTGAGTGTAGGTACTCATACACATACCTGACTATTTTGAGTGAGATTTTTTATAGAGTTAATTATAAATATATGAATCATTCAAATTCTTCAGGTTAGCCTAGAGGGTGTCCTCTAGTCATGACTTTGTGGGTATTTGTTAATGTACCATATGAACTGCAAAAGTCTGAACCGAGTTTGATGAAATTTTTAGGCTATCGTTAGATTTGCCCAGCAGTTGATCTTATGAAGTTCGATGGCGATTGGATCAACAGTCACTTGTGTAATAAAGTTCTATGAAGTTGGTGGCGTAGGTTCAAAAGACTTCAACTTGCTACTGTATAGTATCCTTAGTCAAATAATAGCAGACTATTATTGTGACTCTTTTGTGGCTCAAATCGAATTAGAGGGCCACAATATAACACAAGTTGGGCAAAACTGAGTTCTTCCCAACTGGCACTACAACAGGTACTGCTGATGGGTGTCATCAGGAAATATTTGAATTGAGAATATACAAAATGCAAATAAAAATTGCGCGACTGTAGTTGGAATAATTTTGAATGTAATAAATATGATTTTCGGTCTACAGATTCAGAAGTATTTTTGCATTTTAGTTCCATTTCCATAAAGAAGAAGAATTTATTGTCGCTCGATGACATTCTTACATTAACTATTATGTTCACCTTAATTTTGTGAGGTGAACCTCACAGATTTCGAGCCAACACTGATTGTGTATATAAACATTATATTAGTTCCATTAAAAAAACTAATGTTCTTCAATGGTATACATAAGTAATTTATTTGTTTATCATAGTTTGGCCTTAAATGGCTTTAATTTCACACTATTTGAACAAAAGAAGTTAAGAGATTAGACTCAAGACTCAAACGCAAATGTCACTTTTCGGCGTGTAAAATTCTTCCGATCAATTCGAATCCCACCTCAAAAACATTAAACATTTCTGTTAGCTAACTATTATTTAGTACTTAAATGCTATAAAAACATAATGTTTAGCACAAAAACGGTATTTTTTGCGTAATTAACCAATAATTACGGAGGGGTAATCATTGACTGGAGTTCAGGAGCTATATATCTACCATGTTGTAAATGGGACACAAAGAGCAGAACTCTGAAATGATATTTCCAAATTGAATTTTTAATTATGAATAAGTTATGAAACATATGGACCGTTTTACATCAAGTACTTTTTTGTAATTCGATGCTGAAGAATGCAATGATTTTAATACTAATGAGACGAAAACACAGGATCATAATCATGAACAAAATATTGTTTCAACGTTCAGCCTCTAGCTTAATGCGGAATGATGGATTTTGAGGGACAGTAAACCTTTCAACAATGATTAGGACACAGTAGTAGTGCACTAGTTTATAACTCACCATGGTCATTGGCATACTGGTAGCCGGGGATGAGGTCCGGCAGTTCATGGTGCGGTGGCGTGGCCGGCGGCGGGCGGTACCCGGGCTCCACGGCGCCGTACGGCAGCGACCACTCGCGTTCCATGCCACCGTACGCACAGTACTCCCCCCCGTAGCCCAGCTGCTGGCCCGCCGCGCTGTGCGAGTACGCACATGACCCGTACTCCATCCCCGGTCCGCTGGTCGTCGGTCCACTCCCGCTCGCCAACTCGTACTGCGTCTGCGACGTCGGCAGTGCCGGTACCCCACTCAAATACCCTCCGCTGTACTGAGGCTTCAGCGCCTGACATTTCCTCCGAAACCCTCTCGGACGTCGTCTAAACGAACCTTCCTCGAACATAAACTCGGACGACGGATCTATCGTCCAGTAGTGACCTTTCCCCGGCCGCCCTAGCCCTTTCGGCAGCTTCACGAAGCACTCGTTGAGGCTGAGGTTGTGCCGGACGGAGTTTTTCCAGCCTTGATAAGAGCTGCGGAAAAACGGGAACTGCTGCTGGAGGAAGGCGTAGATCTCGCTAAGGGTGAGTCGTTTGTTGGGGGAGTGTCGGATGGCCATAACGATGAGGGCTATGTAGGAGAAGGGTGGTTTTTCTTGGCGACGTGTGGCGGGCGCACGGCGCGCCGCGTCCTCGGTGGAGTGGTCCTCGGTCTTCATGCGTGTGCGCGTGCGCGTCGAGGCGCGTACAGAAACACAGTGGCAACGAGCGGTCACCCGCGCGCCGCCCACCGCCGCCCGCGCACCGCCCCAACGGATACTCCCACGTCCGCCTCTGGATCCTACATCGACCTCGCGAGATGATCTGCCTGATGCTTTGCAGAACTTGTGTACTGAAAAAGACTAATTAGGTAGGTAATTAATAATTGTATTGAAACTTTTTAAATTTAGTTGCATTCGATATTCAGTACCTAGTACCTCTATTTCTTATTTATTCAAAAGTTCAGAACAATAAAACGGTGGGTATTTTAAATTGATTTAAATCAATTAATATACAATTAAGTAGTGAAAATAAACATTTCGATTGTATGTATACCATTACAACTGATCATTTTCAAAAACATTAGATTTTAAAGGTTAAAACTACCAACCGTAAAGGTTGGTAGATTCTGTCTGGGGTTCAGACGGGGAGATGACATCCACTGGCTGGATTGAAGGGATTATATTGCTTAAATAGGTCTATTAGACCCAGGCATAGGTTTTTACAACTTATGAAACAAGTATTTTTGGGAGTTCCACACAACTCACCAGCATAGCACACACATCTTCACACACCACACATCACACAAAATAACAACACCCTCGATCAAATTATTGTTAAAGCTTTATTTAACACGACGCTTAATTTTATGTAAAATAATAATGGAAGAGATACCTAACCTAACACAGGTATCTTTTAATATATTCGGAGGTCTCAATCACATGTAATTATATTGTACTTAAGTATAAGTACTTACTTAAGTATATTAAGTATAAGAAATCATTTGTATTTGTTGTGTTTGAATACCTATTAGTATTGGTTCAGGTCGATGCACTGCGCCAGTCTGCGGCTTCATCCAAACACCCAAACATCGGAAAACCCGTTTAGACAATAATATTTACAAGTTGCAAGGACGCCTGTCGAAGCTGCTCTTGACCTAACACAATTAAACTAAACATTTTACTAGAACTATAAAACGTATACCAAATATTTACCATAAAACGTAAACCAAAAGTTTTGCATTAAACTCGTTGGATTTATTTACCCGCGATGTAAACTAAACACGTCGACGAAATTGAACCTTATGTAGTGAAGATAAGCGCGCTCAGTTCACAGCTATCAAGAATGCTTACATCCAATGGCTTTTCGGGTCAAAGCTCTAAACTTTAAGTACTTTTCATTCATCTATTGTGTTACCAACTTTAAAAGTGACAAAAATGTACTATGAATCGTCGAAGCTCAAATAATGCAAAAGTTAATGCGCAATCTAATGCTGATATGGACGTAACTAACACTGCAAGTGATAGATTTTACAAGTTAAATGCAAGTTTCCCCACCGAATACGAATTCTTGTACTATTTATGATGTATAAGTAATCCATACATTTGCCGATAAGTAAGAAATACAACCTTATGATTATGGTAGCCTAGTAAGGATACCTATACGGTGAAACCTTGGCCTCATACTTTGGTCAACGTTGGCCCATTATATCTCCGACTTTCCCAACAGTATCATGTTCTTATATACTGTTGCTATCGGTGAAAACCTGTAATTGGCTATCTTTTGCTATTATGTTTGTTGGTGACATTATATATCAGCTGTTGGTTTTCCGAATTAAATAAATAAAATACATGTAGACAATAACTATAGTCGTAAATGTGAACCGACGACGCCGCGGTTTGCTGATCTTTCCGATAAACATTTGCTCTGTAGTAAACACAGCTCCACCGGCATCCCCGATAGTAACTACTTTGTATTCTATGACAAAACAGTTACGGTAATGTTGTCACAGTGTTGCCAGGAAATTATATTTAAGCTAAAACTATATGCATGTGAAAGTATATGCGACACATTGAAAAAAAACAATATAGCTGATATTTTAAGGAGTAACAGAGGTTACTTTTATTTTAGACAAAATAAACGCATGAAATCCTACTAATAAATATATGTAAATGTTTTTTTTTATATTTAGATGTTTGTTACTCAATCACGCAAAAGCGGCTAAGCAGATTTGAATGAAATTTACTACATATCGATAGTTTATTAGCTGGATCACTAATAATACAATTTATTGCGGAAGAACATTAGGTTCTCTTATATTTAGTCTTTCTTAATCTTAATATTTAGTTTTTTTAAAGATAAATATAATTTATTTAATTATTATTATATATAATCAGAATCAGAATCAGAATCAGAAATTATTTATTTACTGTTAAGACACACAATGAGACACACATATAAAAAAGAACATAATGACATTACACACAAAAGAAAATCTAAGCAATCTAAATACAAAAAAAAAATTGAAAGTAAAAAGAAAACATTATTAGAAACACGAAAAAAATTACCTAGAAAATTACATAAAGTAGGTAGGTAATACAATTGTGTGCCACAACAGCAAAAAGGCACCGGCTCTGAGAAGTAGTAAGGCATTCATGCTGTAGTAAGTAGCTGGTATTCTGCCGAAACCTTGACGAGGTTTGCTAGACCTCGCGAGATTAGCAATTTTGTGAAGTGTATAGTGAGTGTGTTTTGTATTGGGTGTGTAATATTTATTTCCATAAGTCAATTATTTAGTTTAGTCAATATATAAGTCAATTATTTATTTCCATAAGTCAATTGGTTAGTTGCTAGGTATAATTGACCTTATAAAAGGTCAATTATACTTAGCAACTAAACTATTTCAAATATTAATAGCGATAGCACAATTTTGTGCAGGTATTTAATAGTAAAGTTACAAAAACTATCCCTCAGTGTCTGTGCCTCTGTTTTTAACCGCTGTGTTTGTTCGCCCACCGGTGTAAGATCCAGAGGTCCCGGGTTTGATCCCCACGGAGTACAATTATGTGCTTGGTTTGGTTGGTAGTACTTTATTTAAGTTCGCCTAGCCAGGCGAACTACAACCATCTTACTTAATTCTGTCGCCATAGATAAAATTCTTAATTTCTTGTATTCCAGCATTTCGAGGTAAGATAGCCAGTTCCTCCGTTTTTTGAGGATTCCGGGTGAAGTGCGCTTCCACCTTCGGCCTTCAAAACATGAAAATCATGTGATATTCATCGTGGGATGAAGGTCACTTCTCCGTCGTACAATAAAAAAGTGATATAGTTTTATACAGGGCAAACTCTTTATAGTTCCTATTTTCTCTGCAATATTGCCGACGAGCATATTTGCTAGTTAGCAAATCTAGTACCAAAAATGGTACGCAATTCATCAGTAGATGTTTTAAATCTAGATAACAATTGGTATGAGTAAGTAGGTCTAGCAAATAAAGTACTATTCTACCTCTGAAGCTATTATTTCATTAAAAAATGCTGCAACTTTGTTGTGATATCAACCTGTAGGTACCTACGTGCCCAATTATTTGTTGCGTAGGCATGAATACTTCTTTGTATCGTGACACTAGGTCTGACTAAGATCAACAGACGCAGACGATAATTATATTGTTCAATATCAGCAATACCTACTAAGAGCTCTTATAACGGAGAGATTAGACCGGGGCCCAACGGATGTTTACATAATAAAATATGTATTTTAAATAGGTACCTTGTCATCTTTTTAATTATTGGTCCAGGTCAGATTAATTCTAGAGCCATTAATCAGTTTCAGAACAAACAATTTGACTCGCCCGCTTCACAGATGTATATAGGTACTTATTATTATTGTCAAGAGGTAATTTTACATTTTTTTTATTTGCTTGTTATGTAAAAGACTCCCGTTTCAAGTAATTTTAAAAACTACAAAACTGAAAAAAAATACTTAGTAACGGTATTAACCCATACTATTTTTAGAGTTCTAGGCTATTAATTTAGTATAATGTGATGTATTATCAAGACATCGCTTATCAGCGTGCAGCCTGGCTGCGAATAGACTATGCCTACGTAATAATAAGGTTAGTAACCTTAGAGTATGTTTTGACGATTTATCCCGCTAGAGGTACCACCGAGAACTAGACCAAAAAGGTTCACCAAAAATTTGAGCCTCTAAAGAGGATTATTACTATTGTTATCACACTTGGTAGGCGGGTTTGGTGATCGCAGTGTTAATTGTAGGTAGTCACTACACTAAAACATTATTTGTTAATAAATAGCATATACTTACCTAACACAATAAGATAAACAACGGTCCATAAGAATTTGTCTGTTTAGATGTAGGTGTGTAAGAATTATAAAAGCTCAGTTTATATTTGTAATATACACACTTGGCAGGCGAATTGGTGCAATCGCCACAGGAGCTATGTCTTAGACCGACAACATTGTAGCGGTCATGGGGTTGATGGGTAGAGGCGGCTCATGATTGTTATTTGATAGGTTGTTTGGAAGAGACCTGTGATCAGCAGTAAGTGTGTTATGATAGTGGTGAACTTAGAAACTTTGCGCGGGGTCAATAGTTTTATGTGAAAAACTAAAGTTTGTAGGTGTACTTTACCTACCAACCTGTAGTACAAAATAGTGTAATGATAATTGTACTATCTATAGCAACCAGTGGGTAAAAGTTCGTTCGACAAGGCACTTATAAAGTGAGGCATAACCTACCTAGTATTCGGTTACTTGATGTGCGGATGATGATAAGATTGACACACGCGGCTAAGATCATTGCTGTATCAATTTTTTTTTTTTTGTACGACGGTGAAGCGCTTGGCCTTCATCTCACCTGGTAACAAGTTGAGATAAAGCCGAAGGTGGAGGCGCAATTCACCTGGAATCCTCAACAAACTGAGGAACTAATAAATACACTATTTATGAAATTTAAAACGTACTGCGGCGTGCAGACATTCAAACGGAACTACCGCTACCGTTAGATGCCTAATTACTATTTGTTTTTTCTTTTTATTCAAACTTTTTGGTCTAGGTACTTTAAAATAGTAGGGTTCGGGAAAATTACGAAATTTACTCCTCAGTAATGACCAATAAGAATTTCTTATAGTAAAATTGAGCACGAGCGTGACTCTATTTCCTTTTATTCAGATTGATAATTTAGTTTCACATGTTCCCACAACATTTTGAATCCCAGAGGATTACATGAGCGCTTTCAGCTTTAAAGTCGATGTGTTCCAAAAATAGATTTACCAGGTACACTGTAACAAACGTACCAACCAAATGGTGGGTAGGTATTGGTAGGTACTGCGGGTACTGGAATGTGCTTTTAACAACGCTACTTTTCTCTTTTCCTCAACGGTGTAATCTCCAATGAGTAAGCTCCGCCTACAAAATGGCGTTGAACTCACGCGCATCGCATGCCTTCAACAACGAAAAACAGCAAATATTACCAATGCGATCTAATCTGTGTGACGCACGCTACCAGTACTAAATCTTATTTCGTAGCTATTAAGACTTAAATTGTCTTGGCGTTAGATACACCATCAGCACGTTTCGGTTCTTCAGACAATTACTGGCGTATCCCTGGCACATGCAATGTAGACTCTATTTATGAGCATTAAGATAGGTTTTCCTTCTTGGTGTGTGGCATAGTGATGATCATCAGTGTAGAAGCACACGCTAATCTTGAACCCTCCATTCATCACCCTTTACGATCTCGAGATGTTTGCTTTGTGGTTTTACGGTTTCGCCTTAATTTCTGTACGATTACATTTTTATGGAAGTAAAATTGATTCACCCACCATTTATGCATACCGAAGGAATCGGGTTATAACAATAATCATTGCGTGATTAATAACTTCGTTTCTTTTGTTTTGTAGAAAGCATAATGGCTGGTTTTTCTTCCGAACAATTTTTCTGATTCGAAAGCTGAGCCGCCATTTTTATTAAAACCAAAATGAAACAGAATGTGTGCGCATTTCATTTGTACAAAAAAGATTGAAACCACATTCGAAGAAACCAAGTTTAAATATTTGCCGTGGCTCTGTATTTTACTATTTTAGAGTATTTTTCTTGGTTTTACTGAAAACTTCTCCTATCCTATCGCTGGTGGATGGTCCACCTGGTTTGCCTGCTCGCAAACGTGCCGGACTAACTGCTTAAAGGCTACATTTAGTGAAGCTCTCGCCCAGGTTGGAGGCCCAACGTGATCTTCCAGACCTAGAGCATACCCATCTCAAAGAAAAATAAAATGACAAACCGGTATCACTTATATATATGCTGCTGAATATTTAATGTTAAAATTTCGAGTTTCATCACATTTTTATTTTCACATGAGTGATGTTGAAAAACCTTAACTAAATTGAAGGCATGATATGCCAACCCCAACTAGTGTCGGATAACGACCAGTAAGATGATGACAGCGGAAAAAAAATACGATGCTACCATTTATTTAAACATTTTACATTTATTATAGGTATCCTTTATCACGACACGTAACCCAAGGTCTGGCTCTTAGACCGGCAAATTAGCATGGTTATTCACGTGGCAATGTAGCCATAGCCAGTGTCTTGGGCATGCTTCAGTCTGGAGACCGTTTGTAACGGTCCTTTGGTAATCCGACTGCTTTCTTTGTACATAGTTTAATTGAACATGTTACGCTATATTTCATCTTTATGTAAATACTGTTGAATTTTTGTACAGTTTATTTGTAGGCCCCCAGATGTTTTCACATAAGAACTGTGTCTTGTGAATTGAATTTTATGTGTGAATACCTACGTTTATTGTTTGTGTGTCTTACCCAAGTAATTTTCAATACTGATTGTATTAGAATTACATTTGTTATTAATACCTAGTATATTGATTGCTTTCATACTAAGTACAGACACAGATATCAAAATACTAACGCGTACTGGCATGCAACGCAACGGAAATCTCAAAAACTACGCCTACACACATGTAAGTAAATAAATAAAGGTTGTTTATGACACATCAGTGGCTCTAAGAATTGAAAGTACGAGGTAAGCATAAAGACCCGAAACAAGAGACTACGGCGCGACGGTCGCTAGATTACGATTACAACAAAGTTTTATATCACTTGTTTGTGTGTGATGAGCCGACTGTCCGCCGGCTCATCAAGTTACACAATAGTCTAGTGTTTATCAGTTCTGTGGCTATAATAATAATTGTAATAATACCTCAAGTAGGTATTATTACAGTAACCGCTTTTGAGTCATATCCACAACCAAGCGTGGCCGTGAGCAATATTGTCCTATATTCGTATCACATCACACCAATAGTACATTAGTGTCCACTGCTGGACAGAGCCTCCTACAACGCTGGAGGGTTTGCCATTATCACCACTTGGTCTTGATTTTATCCGTTACAGATGTGCTGAAATATTTATATATTCATAACACACACAAACAAGATGAACGATACAAGTATAGTTACAATGGACGGTTTAATCGCCCAAAGAGAATAATAATTAGGTAAGTATCGACTAATATTTAAATAGCATACACTGATAATAATAATAATAATAAATATTACAGGACATTAATTTCACACATCGCCATCTAGCCCCAAACTAAGCATAGCTTATGGGAACTGGATTACGGACAGAATACTTAAATACTTTTTGTAAATACATACGTACATACGATACAATAATGCTCGATATGAGAACGGATGAGCCGTTTTTTTGTATTTGTTTGTTTATTTTTTATTCAAAACCTTATTTGGACAATTGTAAACGAGGTCAAGAGCCGTTCTGAAAAATGGCAAGCGGTCACTGAGACCCCTATTATGTGCTCCGGTGGTTGTTACGGCCAACAAGACGCAAGGGATGCCATTTTTTTAAGCTGGTTCATTTTTATGTAAACAACTTGTTGGTCTTCAACAGCTTATGAATGTCCACCACTGGACTAAACAAAGTACTGCAGAAGGGTTTTTAATGTTCTAGTAGTAATTTCCTCTTATTTTGTTCTCTGGTGACAGTACGTATAATTTTTATTCATGAAAGTTATAGGTTACATGATAATTATGCTAGCAAACAATGAAGTTGTGATTATGACCATTGTTGTGTTCCGGCATTTAGATGTCAGATTGACAGCTTTCATTGCCAGTTCTTCAGAGGATTCCGGGTGAAGTGCGGTTCCCTTCAGTACTATCATAACTTGAAACTAGTTGAGATCGATGTCAAACGCTTCACGTCATGCCTTAAACAAAACAACAATCAAATTACTTATATCTGTGACAAAGGTGCGTAAGTCGGTAGTATTAAAAAAATATTTATATTATTATATTTTGCTCTATAAATGTTGTGAACTTGGATTTTATAATTTGCAAGTTCGCTTAATTAGGATTATTAACTTTATTTAAAAATGGTAACCTGACAGTAACCTTCTCTGTGGTCTAGTAGTAGTAGTAGTAGTAGTCCGCCCACCAGTTTCAGAGCCAGAGGTCCCGGGTTCGATCCCCAAGGGAGTACAATATTGTGCTTAGTTTGGTTAGTGGCAGGGCTTTGTATAAGTCCGCCTTGCTAGCTACCACCATCTTACCTAATGTAGCCATAACAACGATACTTACATTGCTTTGTTATATTTCAGAGGTAAGATATATAGCGATAGTTCCTCAGATTCTTGAGGATTCTGTGTGAAGAGCGCTTCCACCTTCGGCCTCATCATAATTGAAAAAAATCAGGTGAGATGAAGGCCAAGCACCACCCCATAGTACAAAAAAAAGTAATGTAAAATAGCGTGAAACTTAAATTGAGCAAACTCCTTCATGAAAAAAAAAATCATTTAGGTACCTACTTACTTGATCATTTCAATCTGCAATCTACAATAATTTGCAAGTAACAATCTTTTTTTTATTGCACGATGAGGAAACGCTTGGCCTTCATCTCATCCAGTTTTCAAGTTGGAAGGAATGTGTGTGGTGGAAAGCGCAATCCACCCGTAATCCTCAACAGTCTGAGGAACTGGCGAGGAATTCTTCTAAATGCCGGAACACAGGAATTTTAGAATTGTAATGGCGACAGAATTAGGTAAGTTGGTGGTAGCAAATTAAAAAAAAGCACTGTAGGGATCAGTTTTGTGAGAGTCTGGTGCTTAAGTGTGAAGATTATCTACTTATATAAAATTACAGCTGATGCAGTTAAGCCCATATATTATAGTTATCGTACCGCTTCTAACAATATGCATTTGTGAATGGTACCCGGTGTGCATTCAGCCAGCCTCAGGATTTAGCAAAAACAGAGACCACCCACATAAAATAAACTGAAATATTTTATTGGTTATTTTATACTTATGTATCGGTGTGTAGATAAGTAAATAATTACAAAGTCAAACATTTTCTCGTCGAGCAAACTTTGTAAAGTCAAATTGTTTTATTAACATTTTCTCGGTCAGTTCAACCACCTTTAGTTTTGCATACACATCTTATGAATTTATGAGCTCCTGGTACTAGTTCTCTGGATTGAGCTTGCTTAGTCTAGATTTGTGCCTAAAATCTAGACACAGGCGCGGGGGGACGTGAAACGCTAGCTGCAGCAAGTATTTCTAGCTGCAGTCAGTACAAAAGTGCATTTAATCGATGCAGTTCCACTAGGCACCCAAAGCACTCAAAGAGGTAGTTTCAAGCTAAATCAATAGATGGAAGCTGCGTACTTTGAAAGTGAAAGTAGCATTCTGCGCATACCTAGTAGGTACCTACATGACGTCAGCCGAATGTAAGGGTGCGAACATGCCGATAATACTCTCTGCGATGGAGTTTTGAATTTTTAATAACAGACTACCAATGCGTTAATCTTTAAATTGTTATACAACCTAGTAGAAAATGTTGTCAGTAATTTGTCAATTGATTTGTTTATAACGTTTACGGAAAATAATGGAGGATGCTCGCCATTGCTGTTCTGTATAATTATTTATTTAGTTTACTTTTATCGGAATACAAGTAAAAATCGTTATGGTACTTTGAACTTAACAAAAAAGAAAGGTGACGTCTCGAATGAGTAGTAAATAAGCGAAGCAATTATACAAAAAGGAATCCAACAAACTTAAAAAGGCCTGATATAAATGCAAGGGCTACATGATTGTGGACAATTTAATAGGTAAATGAATGTTCTTATGTATCTTAGGCTCAAGTTTCTCAAGTTTTAAATATATTAGAACTACATTTTACATTTTATTTCCCTACATCTAAGTCAGTCTATTAAAACTAAGTGTTGTCCTCTATGATTTTATATATGATTTAATCGTTTATAAGTTCTCATCACACAGTAAATTTGTTCAACGGAATAAATGTAGTAATAAGTCGCAAAAAGTAGTCTTTAGTTTATTACATATACCGCTAACTGTAGAGACTAGACAGTTTTTTTTTTTTTTTTTTTTAATTTTATAGGACATAAATATTTACACAGCGCCATCTAGCCCCAAACTAAGCATAGCTTGTAATATGGGAACTAGATTACGGATAGAATACTTATTTTTATTTTTTTTAAATACATACTTACTATATTATACAACACCCAAACACAGAAAAAACATCTATATTCATCACACAAATGTTTGTCCTGGGTGGGAATCGAACCCACAGCCTACAGCGCAGAAAGCAGAGTTACTACCAACTGAGCTATGAGGCTTGTTATGTAAGTGCAAAGATAATTTTAGATTTTTTTATATAATTTTATTTAATAACTTTTGTAAAATATGCAACCCGCTTCTATGCGTTCAGATCTGTTTTAAAAATTACATCCTAAGTCTGACTGAATCGTGCGCGATAATAAAATTATTATTTAAAATTATTTTTTTTAGAAATATAACTGTCCGTTATCTAGCAAACTGGACGTTTATTTTAAAAGTACTGTCACCTCTCAAACTTCAAAACGAACGGTTACCGGGCCATCAACTTTAACCAAACTTGGGACCATCGATTAGTGGGTCAATTCTGTTCAAAGTTAATATGACAATACTTTTGTGGTCTGCTATCTTGAATTAATATACGAATTCTTCGGTATATGGAAGCAACATTTTCCAGTCCATACTGTATAATGTGTGAGACTGCGCTAATCGAAACATTTCAGAAGAGCAAACTAGTATAAATGTGATAATAAAAATGTTTTTAAACTACTTACCTTCATTATTGCCAAAACAGATCCAAAAGAGGCCATAAACAAAAAAAATATGAATAGGTACAGGGAGCATGTTTCCTTTTTTTATGGAACATGGTCCACCATAATATTTACCTTAAAGCACAAGAACTCTATTCCTGACAATTTATTCAATATCTACTCAACAGTACCTATTCCTGCAAATGTTTGCACAAGGTGCAACAAAATATCTACCTACTTTTCTATGCTACTAGGAGACGGAACCAACAAGTAGTCCACCAGTGCATCTCTTGCCTTTAGCAAAAATTTACTGCGTAGGTCACATCCTCAAAGAGCATAGCCTACACGGCACAGCATTACGCCCGTCAAATTGAGGTATAAAGGTGTTCAGCCTCGCGTGCCCGTAATTTCACCGGCAACCATACGTTTTAAGTCGGAATACAGCATTGCTGCTTGGCGGCTGAAATAGGTATGGTGGTAGTACTTTCCCGGACGAGCCCTTTCCAAAAGGGCTGTTCAACTTTACTACATTAGGTACTGGATTAGAGTTCCATTTGTATCTCCAAGCTGCACCAAAATAAGTATCAAAATACACAAGAGTTCATTTTTTGCTCTATTATTACTACAAGGTTATTTATAAGTACATAATATGTACCCAAGACCAATAGCTCCATTCATGCTGTATAATTGCACCGTTGCGGTGCACCAGAATAGGTAGGTACCATTTTTTCATCAGGTATGTGATTCGTATCTAATGAGTATATTCTCCGAATAAACTGTAATTTCTAAAAAAGAGAGCCGAGCAAAGTTTGGTCGCTCAGCAGCTTAACAATAACATACAAACTTATTTCGTAGAACGAGCTCCAGTCTTAGCCAGATTTTAAGAAAAACTCAAGAAACAAAGAATATCGTGTGAGAGCAATACAGCCACCGTACCGAAACATGGTTATAAATTATCATCATGTTTTATGATGCAGGCCATGTGTGCATTGTCCGTCGAACGGGCCAAGGCGGCGGCGCGCGGCGCGGCGAACCGTTCTCCAGTTCATCGATCCATCCTATGCGGATTCTGTGAGCTGTGTGGAGACTTCGAATTGCTTATAATGCAAGCCGTGGAAATGTCTCCACACTTACTGTTCCATCTAATGGGTATGATGGAAACAGTTTTAGATACTCACGTGTTTGTATTCCAAGTGATAGCACTTGGTCACAACTTTTACAAATGTTATAATGAGACAAAATTCACAACCGCATCAGCGCTCAAGTGAAGAACGAATATGATACAAAAAATCGGCATCTGCGTCAGGACCATCTTGGTATTAGGTGCGGACTATTTTAATGTTTCTAATTAATTTTAAGTAATTGGATGAATTCCGTTCTAATTATCTATATATAAATAAATAAATAAAACTACTTTACAGATATATAAATAATTTTTCATTTATCATTATCTAATTTAGAACATGCTAAGCCTAACATAGCCAATCGATTCAATAATAGGTAATAATATGTTTAAAAGCTAGGTATAGCCTAGGTATTCAGTAATTGTCAAAAATACGTTTTACTGATTCTATGATTCTAAGGTGACATAATTAGGTCACATGGTGGTAGCTAGCCTGGCGGAGTTAAATTATTAAATAATTGTGTTTTATGTATAATTATTTACAGTATGAATGTTTATAGAATCCTTTGTTTCTATAAACATTCATAGGTTTAGTTTTATTTCTTAGATTTCATATTATCTCTTCTAGTATGTATCATAGTTAATTCATGGAACTTTTTGATTTGTTTTCGGAGGAGGGCGCTGACTCTGCTACTCAGTTTTTTATTAAACTTTTCCAGTGTCATCGTTCCAATTATAACGTATGCCTAAAATGTATAGTTCCCAATAAATATTTTAGTATTTTTTTAAATAAAGTCCTACCACCTACCTAACCAAGCAACATTTCACTCTCCGGGATCCGGAGTTACATAATTCCCCTTTATTGTGAACCCGGGACCTCTGGATTTGACACTGGTGGTCGAACCACTAGCCCACAATGGCGGTCACCTCACGACTTCCCCTCAGATCACTGCTCAGAACGTGGATCTTATGAGGATAACCTACTAGGGGTAGTCAGAGGCACGTTCCATCTTACGTTCGGCACATGCCCACCATTTGCAAGAAGCTTACATGCAATACGTGACAGGTAGCAAGCCTATCGCCTCTTAGCGGAATACTAGCCACCAGCTGACCCTGCACTGAAAAAAATAGTGCTCATACGACTATACATGTGTCTTGGTTGACAAATTACTGTTTGAAGCACAAAAGCAACCAAAGAATGATTTGCATCGACTAATGTCACTTACTTACTGCAACTATTTTAACTTGATAGATATCTTTATTGTTTGCTTAGAACAAGTATCATTTTCTTTTCGAACATGATAAATTATTAATTAATTTAATCATTACGATTAGTTGCCCTGGTTATTTTTTTATGTTAAACCTATCAAGCTTTATTAGATAACCATAACAAGTACTAATGATTAATCTAGCCACTGATAAAAATTAAAACTAGACTAGATTAATATTGAACTCAAACAGGATATTTAGTTGCCGATATCATTTATATTTTATTGAACCTACTAAGTTCAATGAATTACTCCAAACAAAGAATTTTGGTCAACCAAACCCAAACAAGACATATAAATCTGAGATTGGGATAATCATATACAATGAATTACTAACTTAAAAAACACTTGATGCTACATGTTTAGTTCGTAGTTACTGTGTGCTTCGTCTATCCGGGCCTTTTTTAATTTTAGCTACATTCAATTCAATAGTATACAATTTTATGTATTAACATGACGAGAAAGTTGATACAGTTGAATAGTTGTAGTGCCATTCCAAAGTTACTAGCCTGATGGTATTGTGCATTTACCCCCTGCGAGATGACTCCTATCAGGATGCCATTAGAACACAGCCAGATGTATATATATTGCCGGGTTTTAAAATACTGCTGTGATTTTTTATTTTCTGCTATCTGTGATTTTAGTAATCATGCATGTTCTAGCAACCTTTAATCAACACTTTTAAATTACTGTACTAAAAAGTGGTAGTAGGTTAGCACTTGTAAGGGTAAAAAGTAAGGTTTTAATCTAGTATAAATAATTTTTGAAATAACACCTTAAAATAAACTGAAAATGCTGGTAGGACTTCCTGGAAAAAGGAGAAAACCCTTATTGCAAGGACAGTGTCATCATCTAATTTTGTTTTCAGGGCCTAGATGAAGATGATACACGTACAGCTGGGTAACGCGTTATGACCAGAGAGGTCATAATTATTAGGTTGCTATATTATAGATAATTAATCAATGCAATAATCAAGTTGAATATTTTTATATTTTCTTATTTAATTATTTTTATATTTAATCATGAAAAGTTTCATTAAAATCCATACATTTTTTAACATTGATGGGCGAAGCGTCTGGGCTTTTTATATCATCACACTGTTATGGCTTATCGACTTTGTAGCGTCGCACTATATTCAACAATCAACACTTTAATCAATCAACAATTTACCACAGTCAATTATTTTCCTTCAAAGTCCAGTCAAAAACTTTGCGTAAGTGTATACCTGAGCGGGGTAGCTAGCAGGTAGGTACAATATTCCTAAACCTATGTTCCCAATACCAACGCAATCGTTATTTAAGCGGATATGAAGTAAGTATCAAGATTAAAAACGTTCCAGCAAACCAAGTCCCAAAATACACGTTCTGAAAAATTAAATGATGAACACGCTATTATTAGGAATGCCATGTAGCAGACATCTATCAGTACGCCTACATTTGCATGGCACAGGCAGGATCCATTAAGGATGCAATGTAAACAACGCCATGTCGGACCGGCGACTTAAAAGGCGTTAGGGGAATCTCTCGAATCACTACTACTTGGTCTAGTAGTTACCAACGTTATAATTTATTACATTACAATGTAGGAAGTAATTATTATGGTGCATTTTGACACAGTCAAACTACTTTCTTGAACAGTTTCTTCTTCATATTCTTGTGCTTATCCCACAATTAAGCGAAGCTGGCAAAGCGTATTCTTCTCTTCTACTCACTCTGTCACCCGTCACCTCAGAATCCACTCCTCTCCCATGCATTTCGGCCTCGTCCATTTATCACTTCCTCGATTTACCCCTCCTACAAGCGTTCTTATTCATACCTTACACTATTTATTTCCTCCCCGTGAATGTCCAACCAAACCACGCAAACCTATTAGGTACCTACTCTTAATTATTGCCTTCACTTTTCTAAACAGTTCAGTGTTATAAATTGACAACTACATAAGTACTTAAAAACTTAGTCTAGGCTTTAACTGTCATTTTAATCTTTATTTTTAACAACTGGGGTTTGACACTGGTAATTGACTTGAAGTTCACTGGTAATGGATTTCATGTTAATATGCTTCTAGCCTGCGCAAAAATGTATTGCGTTTTATCACCGTAAGACATGAATATGCTTAGCGCAAGTGATTTGTAGTTTCACCATGAACCCTTTATACTGGAAGACAGAAATGCTGGCTTAATATTAGACGAGCATACTGTATAAAGCTTTTTTTCCTAGAAAATACTTTCAAAAGCTCAAAAAAAAACAGAATATGATTAGATGATATCAAATCCCCAAAAGATTATAGTTTTTTTTCATCAAACATACTATACTTAAAAAGAAAGGTTTCATCTAGCTCTTTTATAAAACATACTACATGCAAGCTCTGCTCTAAAAATGTAATTGATCGATGAAATCCTAGTAGGGTATCTCGTCAGTCAGTTATACCTACCGAAGATTTTAAGATACCTATTTAGATTTCAAAATGCTATTTGTCTATCCCTTCTTGGTCCACGAGAGTAAAAAGTTGACGTCGCAAAAGAATACAGTTCAACCGCGGGCACGCCGTATTTTGTTTCGAACCCTTTCCCATTTTTTGTGGAGCGTGCCATTTTCGGGCACCCATTTTAGGTACCAACGGATGTAAACAAGTAAACGGCCACACGTGGTTGAAGTTAAAAAACTACTGTAACGCGCGATACCGATGAAAAAATGAACGTTTTACAACACGTCTGGTTAAAGATATGCCAGGAAGGTGGTGCGAACTAATGCATTACTACATTAGCAAGCCTCTATTCTACTAAAAAAAATCATGGACGGATCTGCTTCTACTTTTTGTTCCATCCTAAACCATCGATGGCTTTGATTTCAATTATTTCGCGCTAATCCATCAAATACATTTGGCAAATTCGATACGACAAGGTAGCTAAATAGCTAAACATAATATATTTGTGTTTCGTACCAACTAGTAATTATTATTGAAATCAATATAGAATTCATTTAAGTCACTCGAAAGTATGAATTCTAATAAAATAAACATAAACATCAGATATACCGCACTAAGTTGTATAGAAGTTCTAAAAAAGATAATTGAACAATTGTTACTCGTATTTTATAATCTGCGAGTCGGGTACCAATTCTTGGGCACCTACTAATTATTAAATAGGTACATATAGATAAATATTGGATAAGATAATTTCTTCTGGTACCCACGACACAGGCCTTAATTTATGAGGCAAGGCATGTATTGTATATATTAGATAATATATACCACTGAAAGATACATATTGTCTTTGTTCCTCAGTTTGTTGAGGATTCTGGGTGAAGTGCGCCTCCACCTTCGGCCTTATCTCAACTTGTTGCCAGGTGAGATGAAGGCCAAGTGCTTACCCGTCGTACAATAAAAAAAAAACATTTATTCATAAATTCAATACATGTTTTTTGTTTTTGTTTAGGTTATTTATTATATAAATTGTGTTACTTTCTAGGCGGTAATAGATTTTTCAATTGCATCGTATATTTTGACGAGCTGCATGTTGTCAGTCGGTACACAAGGGGCTCAGGATGCAGCCATCGCCCATCACGTACCCTTTGTTTTCATGAGAAACGAATGTGGCTTTACAAAAATATACAGACGGCCTAAATGTAGCCAAGTCGCGCCCACACGCTCTGAATTGTTATCACGATATTGGTGGTTTGACTACACATACATCTTAAAATGCTAGCGAAAATCGTAGCAATAAGAACTTATTACATATTTTTATAACAAGACTTACAGCCCAGGTGGTTGTAACCTGTAGGTTGTGGGTTCGATTACCAGCCAGCCCGGTAACAAGCATTTGTGTAAGGATTATAGATGTTTGTTCTGTTTTTGGGAATTGCATGGTATAATGTAAGTGCATATTTAGAAACAAAAGCACCTTAAAGTAGGTGTTCCATTCGTAATCTAGTTCCCATTATACAAGCTTTGTTTAGTTTTTAGCTAGATGGCGCTGTGTGAAATTTGTCCTTTAAAAACATCATAATGTCATTCGTGCCTTGTAGGCAGGTATCAGGTGGTCACTACTTATATTAAATATGTTACGAGTATTTACGATACTCTTGAAAGTAAAATAATTATTTCTTATGTTTCGAAGTTGGAGTGTGAGGACTTTACTCAATGATATGCCAAAGTCTCCAATAAACACGGATATTATTATAACAAGACAATAAAAAAAAGCCCCAATCTCAAACCATAATGCAAGCATAATGGTTATACTTATACTTATATTTATATTTTTATAGAATGTTGTGCACACGGAGCATATTGAGAAAGCATCTAACATGGAAACGGTCAAATCAAACTTATGTCAACAGGCTCATGGAACTGTGGGATATGGGAATAGCATTTTCCAAGGGAAGGGATACATAGGTAGTGCTTTATACTATACCGTTTATAGAAATTTATAAATTGTTACCGTTAATAAAACTTTTTCTCTCGGTGGTCTAATTTTAAATATGATATTCAGAAACAGAGTGGCAATTATCATTTTGCAAACTTAATATAATGGAATATTTATTTTCATTTTTTGGTAGGTACCATATAAAGTTCCACACTGATATGAATAAAAATAAAAATAGCAACACGTTTTTTCTCAAATTGGTACATTTTCATAGACTTTTTCTGCCCGCTCAGCGCGTTAACGTACGATTTCCAAACATTTTTTCCGCCTGCATAGGTATTTATATCATTAGGTATAGAAAATAACTATAAATATAAAGAACGAAATAGGTAGGTAATATCATTCGATTTTTTTTGTAGTACAAATGTCCGTTATTTTAAATTAATCAAAAAAGCTATGAAGGCCTTTTGCTGTTAGACAGACACTCTGCATCGGTCGCAAAACAGCTTTTAAAGCATTTTGCAGTTACCACCATCAGTCGTTAAAGCCTTGGTACCAGGAGCACATACCATTTAAGGAGTTTAGATAAAGAAAGCTTGGATCAAGCATCAGCAGAACACGGTATTTCTGCTCAGATGTAGGTAATGCAAAGTAATACGCTTTGTACATTTTCACAGGCTTATGTAAATATAAATAATGTTTAAAAACCAGACTCTGCAGACATCTCGTTCCTAATTAGCCTATTTTTTTTTCCAGAGATCGCACTACGAATACACTAGTTAAAAGTTGTAAAAGCTACCTGACTGCAAAATCTAAATGAATACTTATTATTTATGTTTTTTTTAAGCTGTACTTTTTTGTCACGTTAGGAAAAATATATATGAGTGCACTTTTGAGTACAGCAAAGAAACAATTCAGACGGAGTTCAAGTGATAAAAGCTGCATAATCTATCTATACACCTATCCGAAAAAATCGGAATCACCATCTTCACCCATCGAAACATGTTAAGTATTAATATTTTGCCGATAGGTATTTATGTTATTGTACTCATTAGATTATATCATGGAAAATAACTAAATAAATAAAGAACTATATGTAAAGGTAAATAATTCATTAGATTTGTGTATACATTTTTTTGCTTCACAAATGTCAGTTACATTAAATTCAAAAGCTTTGAAGGCATTTTGCAGTTAGACACTCGCACCGGTCGCAAAACAGCTTTTAAAGCCTTTTGCAGTTACCAACACCGGTCGTTGAAGCTTGGTACCAGGAGCACATATCAATGTAAGGAGTTTAGTTAAAGAAAACTCGGTACAAGCATCAGCAGAACACGTTATTTCGGTTCAGATGTAGCTAATGCAAAGTAATTCGCATTGCACATTTTCATAGGCTTAAGAAAATTTTAATAAATTTAATAAGACCGAATTTTTGAGTTCAGATGCACAACGGCCTGATATTAATACCATGAATTAGTCGATAAATCTCCCTTGACTATAATGTGGTGTAATATCTATGTTCAAGATATCTATTCTGGTATTTCTTTCAGGCTTATGTAAATATAAATAATGTTTAAAAACCAGACTCAGCAGACATCTCGTTTCTAATTAGCCAATATTTTTTTCCAGAGATCGCACTAGTAATTGACTAGTTAAAAGTTGTAAAAGCTACCCGACTGCAAAATCTAAATTAATATTCATTTTCTTTTTTATTATTATTTATCATGTGCTGCCTACTTGCGTAAGTGTCAAATAAATGATTTTTCTTTCTTTCCTTCTTCATTATTTATGTTTTTTTAAGCTGTACTTTTTTGTCACGTTAGGAAAAACATATATGTGTGCATTTTTGAGTACAGCAAAGAAACAATTCAGACGGAGTTCAAGCGATAAAAGCTGCATAATCTATCCATATAGGTACCTATCCGAAAAAATCGGAATCACCATCTTCACCCATCGAAACATGTTAAGTATTAATATTTTGCCGATAGGTATTTATGTTATTGTACTCATTAGATTATATCATGGAAAATAACTAAATAAATAAAGAACTATATGTAAAGGTAAATTCATTAGATTTGAGTATACATTTTTTTGTTTCACAAATGTCAATTATATTAAATTCAAATGCTTTGAAGGCATTTTGCAGTTAGACCCTCGCATCGGTCGCAAAACAGCTTTTAAAGCCTTTTGCAGTTACCACCCCCGGTCGTTGAAGCTTGGTACCAGGAGCACATATCAATGTAAGGAGTTTAGTTAAAGAAAACTCGATACAAGCATCAGCAGAACACGTTATTTCGGTTCAGATGTAGTTAATGCAAAGTAATTCGCATTGCACATTTTCATGCTACTAGGTACATTATTCTAACATAATGTTATATTTTTATCAAAATTATTGTTTTATGATGTAATCCTAAAAAACATTAAAACGTGACGAAAAAATGGAGTGCAACTGACTTCAAATAAAAAAAAACGAATCGCATATTTTGTTGTCCATAATAATGTTCATCGGGTAGTAGTCACTTACGTCAATACACTTACACTAAAGTGCAGGCTAACATATTTTGTCGTTTATTTCGAAAATGAAAAAAAACATTTTTTTTTCATACCTCAAACACGTGTTAAACAGCGTCACTGAAAGCCTTAACTGCCCCTTCCTCAGTATGGATCACATTAATAATGCAGACATTATCGAAGAGCGACGTCACCAAAATCGTCAGTGCGGGGATGCCCCCTCACTCACCCCTCTTTTCCTTCCCTCCATGCAACGTGAGGTCGATATATATATCAACCTAGTGCTTGGTCAGCTTTTATGCTTATTTGTTCAACTTCAGTTGCCCCTCCCTACCCACATGCATCGTGGTAGAATATACGAGTAGCTATAGTGTTTTCTACCACCCACTTTCAAAACATCAATAAAGGGTTCAGCCGTTAGTAGGTAAGCTAGTCGACCTCCCCCACCTCCCTGTATGCATCGTTCGTAACCGTAGCATCCAGCTCGAACATATCTTTCAGTTTATGTTCTCCGAGTCCTCAATCCGCCATTTTGCAATTTTCATAGGTAACTCTTGAATTTGCAGTTTTTGTGAATTGACAGACATATTGCTGCATTATTGTTGTATCATTCTCTCGAATTCCAGTTTTGGGATAAAAGTAATTCGTCATTATGTAATCGTCGTTTTAATTTATTATATTATATATAATAAATTAAAACGTTATTCAAATTGTTTTTTCTTCATACATGACCAAATACGAGGCGTATCGGCTACGCGGAACTTGATAATGAGAGACTAACCTTTCATCTCAAAGTAATCCATTTCAAACAAAGTAGTACCTATTCAAATTTTTTACACTCAATGTCAAAGGTTCTCCTTATCCTCCCCAGAATGACATAAAATAAAATTCCACTGGGAGTATAGTCTACAGACTACAGAATTCTGACCAACTTACTTGCCTATGATGATTTCCTAATTCCTCCATTTAACTAAGAAGAGTGAAATGGATGGGCAGGCCTATAGAAGTGTTTTTTTTTTGTGTGCAGAATGTGGGAAGGTGGGAAGTTGGTAGTAGAAAAGGGGTTTGATGATGATGATGATGATTATAATAACAAAACATTTACCAAATAATAAGAACGCTATTTTTACCAGTCTTAAAATCAAGGTAAATAACGAAAAGGGAAAAAACTTATTACAGTGGCAATGCAGCCAGTGTCTTGGGCACACTTCCTTGGGAACTGTTGAGTTACCTATAAGCCGTTTGTAATGGTCCTTAGGTAATCTGACTGATTCCTTTGTACATAGTTAGTTAATTGTACTTTTTATTTAATAAATGTATTTTCATTACAGTGTAATTGGGATAATTAACGTAAAATAAACAAATAAGTTCTAATAATCCCCATTTATCGGGATTTGGATTAGGAGTCAGGTCAATAGGGATTTTTTGAACAACTGCTTTCCAAGGCAGTCGGCTAAAATGCATCAAGTCGTTGACATCAAGCCGATTACAGTCCAAAGCAGTCATACTCGTACTAAGAGTGCCTGATTGTGCAATGTTCTATGCTTAAGAACTAGAAACACATAATCTGTGAGGAGCTGCGAGAAAGCTCAATGGACTCACACAAGTAATAGTTGTTCTTATTCGTATATACCTATAATACTTGTTAACATCCACGTTCAGAACGTCATTGAAAGCCGTTATTGCCCCCTTGCCCTGCTTCTACAATAATAACGTCGATACTTTCCGGTACGTCACTAAAAGCTTAATTTAACCCTCCCGACACCGCAAGCATCGTGATTCGTGACGTAGGTACTTAGTTCATACCACCCCCCCTTTCAGGTTATTATCCAATTGCTGTATCCGCCATATTGTCTATTTTGTCGATATTTTTAGTTTGAGTACTAGGATCTCATAGTTTATGGAGAGCTTCAAGAAAGAAAATGGAATTGCCCTCTAACCCCGCCTTCCACAATTATAGCGTCAATACCTTTCAGTACGTCACTGAAGGCTCCAATTGACCCACCCCATCCTACAAGCATCGTGATTCGTGACGTAAGTACCTAGTTCTTTCTACCACCGGTTTCAGGTCATGTTCTACGAGTGCTGTATCCTCCACATTGGTTATTTCCTAGATATTTTTAAATTTAGCACCAGGAACATTGTCATTGTCATTGGGAGCTCCAAGAAAGAAAATCAATAGAACCGCAAAGTATGAAAGTGCATAGCATTCGCTTCATACCTCAGTAGTTAAGTCGTCGAAGGCCCCACCCAGCATGCATCGATCGCGATGAGCAATTGCCACCGTCACTGAAATCTAGCTAACCCCTTTCCCCTGCATGCAACTTACGTAGTGTTTCCTGTTCTACAAAATGCTGTGTTCGCCTTATTGTTATTTCCCAGTTTTTTTTTTGCAATGATATAAGCTTCAGCACCAGGAACACATAATCTAGTGCTACAAGAAAGGTAATCAATAATTATGGAAGTGTGCTAGTCATGCGCAATGCAAGTATTCGCTTCGTACTACAGTAGATATATAACCGAAGGGTTCAACTGCCCCGTCCAACCTTGAATGCATCGTGACGAGTGTTTACCACTTTAAAATACGTCACCGAAGGTTTTTTCTTACCCCTCTCCCCCTGCTATAGGGAGCTCCAAGAACGAAAATCTATGGAACGTCACAGAAAAGTCACTTGAAATTGTTAATTACTATTATTCGTTTTTTAATAACGTAGGTAATTATAAGAATAGGTTACTTATAACTAAACCAAGTAGTTTTTTTTGGTGTGGGTTGAACCGTAGCAAATAATGGAGGAGGCCACCAGCGTTAACTTTGATGGGCTGTTATAGAAAGAAGAAGACAGGAAATCAGTAGTAACCCTGTGGTCGGAATTTGACCATAATTCAACATCATTCATCAATAATTACACGGCCACTGTCTGACTGAAATTAAATTAAGATCAGGCCATGCAAAACAATGTGAACGTATTTATTATAGTTCAGTTGTAATTTTTTCTAAAACATTCCCGTTTAATGCGGTATAGAAATTCATGAAATTAAACCTTGGTGGCCGTCTAAAATACCTTCAGCCTAAGCCAGATCTTATTTTTTTTTTAAATGTTCACCCTTCCTCCACACAGACACGGAATAAATGCCCTTACCTAGTCTAGATGCCTCTCAGTATAACGTATGGCAACAGCTGACTGACATTTAGACCGTATGTAACAGTTCTTAGGTAATCTGACTGCTTTATTTGCACGTACAATTTGTTTAATTGAATTGTACATATTACTTTTATTTGTTTGTGAATAAATACATATTTTCTTAAGTAAAACTTTTCAGCTCAGTGACCATCAACGCGGCTTTTGTTTCGGATCTTCTCGTGTATGTCACGCATATGTGACATTAAGCAAGAAGCCATAAGAAGCCATTGAGAAACATGGAGAAGCAATAGCTATCGTCGTGACGTCTCAAAGACATTTGACCGGGTTTGGCACGCAGGCTTGCTGAATACTTCTTGCGAACGTGCGTTACCTCCTGATTTTTGTCCAGGCACAAAGTATCAGAATTCTTGAGTGGACCGTCTATCAGAGTGGTAATTGATGGCTGTTCATCGCACTATTTTGCCATCCACGCCGGTGTTCCTCAAGGGATATAGTAGATATAGAGTTGTAGAGAGAACATCTACAACTCTATATCTACTGCACATTAAAGATTTGCTACACCTAGACATTTCTGGATACTGCCTGAGTCACCGTCACGAAGTTATTATTATCCCCACCTGGTTGAACCTAACGTAGATTGTGATCTCCATTTTGGTCAACCAGGTGGTTCTTTGTCTGTGTATCTTTTGAGGTCAAAAGACGAAACATAAAAAAACTTTAAAAAAACCCTATGGGTGGCTAATAGCTACTGGTTATTATGAATATTTGTTGCAATATTCGTCACTTGCGGATTTCGTAAATTGTAGGTATCTTATTTATATCGGGTTCATTGAAACATCGGCTGCAACCAACAAGATACCGTGATACGTAATCCCTTTGTTCCAGAATAAATAAAACCACCTTTAGTGTCATGAGCGCCTGGTTATTCAGATGCGTCTAGGACAGAAACGCCAACTGCGATTCCGAGATTTATGAGCGAGCTGTTTTCGTACTAGTAATTTTACGTGTTTATCTGTTTAGAACTAACAATAAATTAAAAAGAAAAAATGGTAATAGCAGTGTTAGCAAATACAAAACTCCCTCATTAACTATGACCATATAGACTAAACTACTAACTATATTTAATAGTACCTATAATATGGATGTGCTAACCTATCTCTCAAAAAAGTGATGGGGGATTTGTCATAGTCACTAATTTAGGCTGGTGAATTGATGTAAGGTTAGGTTAGTTCGTTCTTCTGGTGAGATCCCTAAGTCTGATCTAATAATATCCACGGTTAGCCAAGGACTAGAAAGCTTTACAGTAATAATAATGTCACTGTTCTAAAATCACGGCTTGTCTTTCTGAGGGGTAGTTAGAAGAGATTAAATTTTTATGTGTTTCTATGATATATAGAAGCGTGCAGACGTTTTTTTTTTATTGTATGACGGGGAAGCGCTTGGCCTTCATCTTACCTGGTAATAAGTTAAGATAAGGCCGAAGGTGGAGGCGCGCTTCATCCGGTAACCTCAACAAACTGAGGAGCTGGCTATCTTACCTCTGAATGCCGGAACACAACAAAAACAAAGTCCTACCACCAACTAAACCAAGCACAATATATTGTACTCCCATGGGGATCGAACCCAGGACCTCTGGATCTGAACTCAGTTACTTTTGTTAGTTATTTAGCCAAGGTTCTAAGTTCATAACTATCTCACTAATACTCTGTCAAACAAAGCATTTTCTCGGAAGGCTCGCTCCATTGTAACCCTCATTGTTGCCCATGCCAAACTCGAGATCCAGCGCTAACCGTACGTTTATAATCATAAGCTGCCTCTATCCACCAACTCCACGTGACCGCCGCCGCCGGTCACAACACAGGTCCCCTGAGATCGCAGCTAATTCGACTGTTAAGTGTAGTTTTTCAAGCGAATGTATACCCAGTTCAAGATAATAATATCATCCTTTCAAATGAAAAATAAAATATTTTCATGTCTCGTCACTGAATCTTATCTTATAAAAATTAAACTGGGCGCTTTCCCTAATTCATGTTAGATATTTCAAATAAGGAACTTATTTGTAATTAAATTTAGTTGAATGTATGGAAAGATCATCTAAGTAAGACCCCTCGCGCGTAGTAAACTCTTTGTGCAGAGAGCTCAGATTAGGTTGTTTTTTAATAGATTGGTTTCTTTAAGTCTCGTCTTTAATTCGATGATTATCATAAACCCGTGAAACAAATGTTTCACAATTTACCTTGCCTTAAGTTTATATCAGCATTAACTATATAATTAAAGTTTCGTTCAAATGAATATATAAATAATAGAGAAACATCTTATTAGATAAGAGTATTATTATGGCATTACAACTAATATTTTCATGCCAACGATTGTGGTAGGACATACTATGGGCATTATTAACCTATAAGACCTTATTTAACACATACACGTATACGTACTAGTCTTAATTCTTATCTTAATTTTCGAATCCACTTAGTATTATTTTTTTATTTATTTTTTTATAAAATTATTTGAAATTTATGATATCTCTTGAGCGGAATGTCTGATTTGAATCATTCAAAAAGTCTACAGGTTCTGAAACAGCCTTGACAACAAAGTTATTTATTTGGTTAAGGATTAATAACAAGGTCAATATCGTGGTTTATTTTCTACCGGCGCGCGGTGTTTATTAACATTAAAAATTATTAACTTTATAAACATTAAAAAGTGATTATTGTGACATAACTATAATAGTTGGACATAATAATATTAATAATACCTACCTACAAAACAGCCATCGACAATATATTATGTTGTTACATATCAATTGCTATTTCGAAATCAAATACGAATATTTTGTTCATGAGTGTTCAAAAATATATATTATGGCCTAATTGGTATAGCTTAAAATATAGACTCTAGGGCCTAAAGGTATCTCTTTCAACCCGGCGGCGCGGTGTTTATTAGATAAACTATGACCAACATGTAGAATAGAGAAATGAAAATCCATTTTGTTTTAGAGGTAAAATGATCCCTGATCGGCCGGGCTGGTAATACGAGACAAGACTTTGCCGCCTGGTTTTTGACTAGGAGACCATGAGCTAGCAGGAGCTACATACGAATCCGCCTGGGTCTTGACGTGCGATAGGCACGGCACACTAACCACAGTAATAACTAACAAAATACAGGATCACCTTAACCGTTATAGTTAAAGGAAAACGTCCCTAGGAGCCATCTACTCTTTATTTTAAATTTTGTTGGTTACAAGTTGTGAATAGGCTGGAGGTGCACTTGACCCGGAATTTACAACTAACTGAGGAACTGGCAATCTTAGTTCTTAATGCCGGAACACAACAATTTTAGAGGCGACAGAATTAAGTAAGATGGTGGTAGCAGACTTAAACAATAATACCACCAAATAATCATTCATAAAACGGCAATCATTTTGAGCAAGTGAAACATCTAAAATGTAGAAAATGTATTATAGTTGAGAACATTTACATTCTGAATGTTACCATGGACGAAGGAAATTCCTTCGTCCATGATGTTACATTCAGATTCTAAATGTTACCAATCTACGTCTGTGTTTGAAAATACATGTAATTTTATTTCATTTGATTTTAATTGGTTTTAATGTGCTGTAGAAGATAAGCGATGGAACTATGTGTATAATTTTGTAGGCAGATTTTCTGTTTCCTCTATTAATTTGGTATACTTACTTTACTTTACTCTAATATTAAATGCTCCCATTTGATCATCATATGAAACAGAATCGATTGGCATAAAAAAGTTGTTGTGTATTACCACTTTCTTAGTATTACCACGTACTTTTTTTCAAAATCTGTGAATGCAGTTCAGAATATCTCAGAAAATAAATAAATATTCAAGGATATTAATTTCACACAGCGCCATACAGCCCTAAACTAAGCATAGCTTGTAATATGGGAACTAGATTACGGATAGAATACTTAAATCCTTTTTTTTGTAAATACATACGTACTATTATGATACAACGAAAAAAAGTTATGGACGGTCTCCTAGGAACGTTTTCCTGTAACTTTTCTGCCCGTCTCAACAATCCCCCTGTAAATTGTTTTTCTATAAATAATTGTGTCCATGAATGAAATAATAATTAAACTTGAACATTCATAGTTCATGACGTTGATGTGTCCAATGTCCATTAGTTTCAAGGCACATTTTTATATCATTATCAAAACACAATGTCGTACATTCACAATAAAAAAATGTAGTTAGTATCATAGATTTTTCGATACATCAATGATAATAATAATGTTTAAAGTACGATAACAATTGTTTTTTTTATCCCTAATATATAGCTGCAGGGTGCAACGGGTCCAAACCCCAAGATCGTGAGTTAATTTAGAGCTGCTGATGATGACGATTCTGAATTAAATAATTTATTTATTCTAAGTAGGTACTTCTACAATTTTGCCCTTCCATTTCTCTACATACTCATACCTCATTTTTTTTGACCGGGGGGAGTGCTGATATCTCAAACACAGGGAAACGTAGTTGGGGGTTGGAGCTCAGCCATGTTATAATTAGTGTACCTACGAGCCCATCACCAACTTGTCGACGTGAGCCAAGTTGTACTTAGTAGTGCTTTAAGTTTATGGTTATTTTGTACCTACTTATTTTTACGAAATAAATGTGTTTATGTTATGTTCATTTTTTATGTGATACCGTTCATCCTCTTCTTCTGGAGAAATAGCGTATAAATTTTGAAATTTTGGAAGAGAGGAACGGTAGAAAGAGGAAATGGAAGCAGATGGAAGAGGCCTTATATCCGTCGAGGGACTATAAAAACTTAAACGTAACAAACAAACAGTAATAAACAGTAAATTTATACTCGAAAGTATGAATTTATTTGTTTATAGGTTTTGCTAAAACGGATCTTACCACCGCTTAAATCTATATATATAATATTCTGCTGTGAACACTAGTAATTTCAAATAAGGTTTTGCATAAATTAATAGCTTAGTGAAAAAAATGTTTAACAATAAAAATGCTCTACCCAACCCACCTATGCACGGGAATCCTGGCATACCTTGCACATGTACAATAGTAGGATCATGTGTTGGACATGGTTTTCACAAAAAAGGTTTACCTCTGGAGGTAAACCTTTTTTAACCTTTAATTAATATTTCCAATGGACATGGATCGACACACCGGGACCACATCTCATGCATTTAAGGTTCACAGGACACCTGACATGCCTTGCACCTGTCCCAGAGAAGCATAACGCTCAAGTGTAATAAACTACGTTTACTTATAAAGCTTCACTAAAGTTTAGTTCACAACTCTCCATTCAGCTTTCTAAAAGCTGCCTCTTCCGTAGCACCCTATACTCCTCTGTTGGACGTCGTCCCACCTCACTAATCAATCAATACACATGAATTTAGATGCATCTGTGTGCACAGGAAACCTGGCATACCTTGCACCTGTACCAAAGTAGCATAACGCTCCAGAGGTGTAATTTGGAGATCCACGTTTACCTATACTTTAATGTTTACTTCTATGATACATAGACCTGACTGCAACCTACAATTCAACTTTCTAAAGCTTTTTCCTTCGTAACACCCCATACTCCTCTGCCTGACGACCTCCCACCTCACCAATCAATACACATGCATTTAGATGCACAGGAAACCTGGCATACCTTGCACCTGTACCAAAGTAGCATAACTCGCCAGAGGTGTAATTTGGAGATCCACGTTTACCTAAACTTTAATGTTTACTTCTATGATACATAGACCTGACTGCAACCTACAATTCAACTTTCTAAAGCTTTTTCCTTCGTAACACCCCATACTCCTCTGCCTAACGACCTCCCACCTCACCAATCAATACACATGCATTTAGATGCACAGGAAACCTGGCATACCTTGCACCTGTACCAGAATAGCATAATGCTCGAGAGTTGTAATTCGGAGGTCCACGTATACTTATACTTTATTATTTAGTTCTATGATACGTAGACCTGACTGCAACCAACCATTCAACTTTCAACAGCTTCCAGTTCCGCGGCACCCCATACTCCTCTGCTGGACGTCCTCCCACTTCACCGATCAATACACATGCAATTAGATGCATTTAGGTGAGCAGGAAACCTGGCATACCTTGCACCTGCACCAGAGAAGCATAATGCTCAAGAAGTGTAATTTGGAGGTTCACGATCAGTTATACATAAACGTGTAGGTAGTTCTATGATACGTAAACCAGACTCCAACCCACCATTCAACTATCAAAAGCTTCCTCATGAGCACCCCATACCCCCTTCCCTTGCTGGTCGTTGCCCTACCTTCTGTGATTATGCGACTCTAGTCTCCATGGTAGTTAGAGAATCACCGGAGAACGCCAAGTTGCGTTTTCTAACTTTTCAGACGTGCCATAGGTAAAGTGCTGTTCTACTAAATTAATCTGTTGGGTGGGATATGTATTTCTCCGATAAATCAACAGAAAACAATTCAACTCGAATACCGAAAAACCCTTGATTAAACTTCACTGCTATCTTTACCTCTCAGTAGCAATCCTAGAAATAGTATTTTTTTTTAAGTATTTTTTGGTTTCAGGAGTGCTTCCTTTATAGGAACCTACTGAAACCTCAAAGGTCGTTAGTTATCGAGTGAGCGAAGCGAACGAGATCTCTGAGTTAAGTTCGGAAATCTCACAGTATGTATGTATGTATGTATGTAGGTATGCATGTATGTATGTGGCGATATTTATGATGGCATAACTCTCGAACGGATTACCCGATTTTCATAAAATTTTAACTGAATAGAGAAAACGTAAATATTATTTGATTGTCTAGAAAATGCGTTAAAACATGAAATATCATATGAAATAGGTGTTGAGACTGTAGATTTCATAATAAATTTATTTTACGCTTATAAGGGGTGGTTCTTGTACACAACTTGTAAACAGGTCGTGTACGATAAGAGAGAGTATTCGAAATTTCATTAAAACTGGTCTATTTTTCTATTATTATTCACTCAATAGGGATGGTTATCGATAAAATCCGATAATTATTTTTGGGGTTTCATGCATGCCCTTGCATGAAACCCCAAAACTATGGATATGGAATATGCGCATGACTGCGCATATTCCATATCCATAGTACATTATTGTCCACCACAATATGGAAAGAACTTCCTCTATAAATGTAAGGTCACCATTATCTCCACGCTAAGCAGATCAGCAGACAGATCGGTGCTCACAGTTTTAGTTTGGTTTACACAAAGAAAAAAGTTGATGCATTTTTAGATGACATTATCCGTGTGCTGAAGGGGTAAATTTTTAAACCACAGTGCAGTGAGAAAGTTGTAATGAAAGCTCACTTGTATATTGTCGTCTATTTGAGAAATAATCTCCGTCACAAACCAGACATCACGAGATCTCAGTTCGGGGCGAACTACTATGAGGATTTTGATAAACAAAGTTTTAAATAATAGATGAAATAAGGTTTTTGTAACTACCTACTATCATAAACAAGATTTTCAAGATCTAAGTGCTTAAATTTTTACCAAAATACTAGAATATACAAAGAGCCAAAAAAGGCTACTTGACTATTCAAGTAGCCTTTTCGATCATAATAGTAGCTGCTTGAACTTAAGCCCCGCTAAAAGAATGCTCAATACGAACTTGAGTTTCGATACTCCACAGACATCGTCAATATTACAATACTATCTACTATACAATACTATAAAATTAGCCATCGTCATTGTACGACGACTTTTTTATAATTTAGAAATAATTTGGGAATGACTGAAAATTCGAACCGCTTTTATCTGCCCTGAATCGTGAAGGCGTGAATTCTACCTTGCACTTGTACTAGGAACTCATAACCACGGAGCAGAGTTAGTGCTGAAAATAGAGACAATTTCACTCACTCCACTTTTGACCTGATGGAAGGGGGTAAGAAGAGCTCGACCGACTAGGTGTCTCTGTCTAAGCTAGTTTTGAAATACTAAAATACTAAAATAAATCAGGGATGAACAATGATTATTTTGAATGTTATATTATTTTAACGTCTTTGGAGACTGACAACGTGCAACTCTTTCTTACAGATCATGTTCCTCACATACGGATACTAAACTATTTTAGCTATTTCTCCTATTTTACACTCGATAATTCTGCTCAAGTTATTTTCCAATTGATGCTGATTAATGTAGAGCTGATGCTGCTTTGGCACAAGACAACCGCCGATTAAGCAGCACTCCCCCCCCCCCTACTCTACCAACCCTAAAAAGCAGACGATCCCTTCCTTTGTTTTACTGTAAGTTTGAAGACCACTATCAATTTTCATAGCATGACCTTTCTGCTAAGCACATACTTATAATAGAATGCAAACTGCAATCTATAGGCGGCAAAGATTGTGAGAACTGAACCGAAGATAAGAATAGTTGTATGGCATGGAGAATAAAACGATGTTCATCAGTAGTAGATTAGCCTTCTTTATCACTTAAAGGCTGAAACGGTTTTATTGCAGCGGCAGCTCTAATATCCTGTAACAATCCAAACAGTAGTTATGGTAGGCACTAAGACCTACTAGAAAGAGGATCGGACTATATACCGAATGGCTGTAGAGAGAGTGACAAAAATATACTCTACATTTACGAAAAAAGTAGTACGTTCCTAGGTTCCCTTGAATTTTCTTTGAAACCCTTTAAATCATTCCGCAATGCGCAAATCTCAATCATCGCAAAGTCCATAATATTTAAACTGCATTTAGTTTAACGTTTCCGCAGTGTCCGTACCCAGATGGTATGGGCTTCTGGCATACAATTTTACCACACCATTATAAGCTCTATGCGTATGACAAATGAGCTCAAACCAGACATTAATGTTACCTCTTGAAAACGGTTTACCCAGGTGTCAGGTCTCAGGAGGTGGACGGTAGGTAAGAACCGCCTCCTAACCACCCTGCGTTTGAATGGGTGGACGACTATCGGAACACCACATCCTCAATATGAGGTCCTAGTATTATCGTCCGATAATAAATATGCAATACAATACAATGCAAAAAAATATTATTTGGCAATACACACACACGCACACGCCATCGCACACCATCTTACCTACAACACAACATAAAAAAGTAAAAAAAAAAACTATCAAGCAACCTACATGAAACGTACATTCATTTCATTCTTCTAGTTGATTTTTACTTCCTAACTTTCATAAGGTCTTGGTATTCACTTCTAATAATATATCTATGTGTCCAATGTCCAGTGGTAGTTAGTACTCTGATATCTGTGGTCCAAAGTAAAATAGCCATGTATGCAGTGCAGCTATTTTAGTTACTTTTATCGATTAGTACTAGCACAGAATATTATAGTAGGTTCTAGTCTAGTAGAACACTTTATCCTTACCTTCATAATCTCCTGGTACCTAGTTCTAATTATAAAAACTGAAAATCAATATCAGAAATATTATTGACATGCAACCTTCAACCTTAACTTTATTGATTGGCTACTAGTGACTACCTCTACTATGAGTATTAAACCTTACCATTCATAGCTTCCTGGTAATACATTCTAACAATAGAAAATTGACTGCAACCTTCATTCAAATTATTGACCATATAAACTCTTGTATCCTAACTTTCATAACGTCCTGGTATTCAATTCTAATTTTAAAATTGTCTGACCCCACAGTAAATTTATGGGAACCGAACAGGTGTGTCTAGTGCGAGTTTTCTACTAGCTTCAAAAGTACTCGGAACGGTTTTGCGATTACCATGATTTTGTTAATAATAGAGGGGGAGGCACCTTTGAACATTTTCTACTTTTGTGTTAGTAAAGTCTTAACTAGTTATTGATATTTAGCTTTTTATGCTTTTGAAGTTAGTTGTATTAATTTAGCCATAAAATGTATTCCATTTGTAATCAATATGTTGATATTTTGTCATAATTTACATCTTAGAGAAGTAACTCAATATGTGCAAAGCTGCCCTATACCACTATATTATATAGTACAGAAGATTAGGTCCGCAAAAACATTTAAATAAATAGTGTCTCTTGCTACGACACAACAAACGTTGTGACACGCAATATACCTAAAAAACAACATTTGCACTCTAATACCATAATCTCTATAATTCATAGACAAAATGACGATTAGAATAATTGACAATAAGAGGGTGTACACATATAAAAACAGACGTAAACATAGTACCTACATAAATACAGTGACGAAATGACGAATGATTGAATTTTGGTTAATTATCAAGTAATTATTTTTTTAAATATCTGCAATACAAACCATAGAGAAAAAATAACTATCAGGAACTAATCTGGTCATAATTACGTCCAGAATGATTAAAAAACATTCAAGATAGACCTACGATTTATAATCTCACCTCATGATAGAGTCGTAAACATAAATATTATAATGTAGACTTTACGTGTGTACAACGTAAGCAAGTAAACTTTATCTGATTCTAGCAGCCGACGTAACTCTACGTACCTTATCCGTCTATTCGTGGCTCGTACCTCTGTACCAGCAGATTGACTGATTGCCGCCGAGAATTTATCAAATATTAAATGTCGGTGCGTTTCTAAGTACTACTGACATCCAGCTAGGGTGTCATTTTTAACCGACTTTCAAAAAAGAAGGAGGTTCTCAATTCGTCGGAATCTTTTTTTTTAATACCCATATCACTTCAAGTGTGCATAATATTTGTAGAGTTCCCTTGATTTCTCCAGGATTCCATCATCAGATCCTGACCTGATGACAAGTATACCCTTTTAAACAAACTAAGAATTTTCGAAATCGGTCCAGTCGTCTTCGAATATTCGGGGAACATACATAAAAAATATTATTATTACTATTATATTTATACTACTGGGCAAAGGCCTCTCACCACTCCTTCCAGACGATCCTATCCTGAGATGCAATTCTCCAGTTCTCGAGGAACTGGTCAAGCTCATCTCGGCATCAGCGTTTTGGTCTGCCGCGACGCATACTAGCTGGGTTGTGACGACGCCACTCAGTGACCGCTCTTGCCCAATGCTGAGTCGGCATGCGATAGACGAGGCCGGCCCGGTTCCACTTTTTTCCACACATAAAAAATAACATAAAAAAAAAAGATTCCGACGAATTAAGAACCTCCTCCTTTTTTAAGAGGGTTCAAAAATTGCAGTATACCTCATTTGCCCGCAATCGCTACCTTTTTTTTTAAACAACTAGGAGACGGGACAAGCAAGTAGCCCACTTGGTGTGCATCTCTTGCCTATAACAATGCCTTACTGCATAGGTCACATTTACAAAGAACATATAGCCTACACGGCACTGCATTGCGTCCGTCAACTTGAGGCATAAAGGCAACCATACTCTTCAAACCGGAACACAGCAACGATGCTCGGCGGCCGAAACGGGTACAGGTAGTAATTCTCCGGACGAGCCCTTTCACAAGGGGCTTCTACTACTCTTCTACTACCTATTGTTATGCAATTGATTAGCTAAGCACGAAAAGTATTTTTTACTCTATTTGCAATGGTCACCAAAATCAATTTAATGGCGGCCATAGAAAATCGAATGGATTAGTAGAATACCAAAAGGCACCTATAGTGTCCATTCTGCGTTGAAACCATTGTCATTGTGAAGCGATTGATTTTTATTTTTTATTTTTATTAACTGAGATTTCGTAAACTTACGGGAAATACCAAAAATAAAAATTTTGGTATTTACCGATTTTCAAAAAAAAAAATACTCTTCCTTTTCCCAACCGGCTATGTATAGAAAATATTTTCCATGTCCGTAGCTCGTTACAAAATCTCAGTTACGAAATTGGAACAAAGGAATTATTTGAAGTAGATAGGTGGGCAAAAAAAAAAACGACATAATTAGCTCTTTACTATCATAAGCGTAATAAAAAACATAGTACTAACGTGTAGAAAATAACAAGGAACATTAGCCATTGCAAAGGAATTCAAAAGTATTGGTAGGCGCACAGTTGACCACTTCTATAATACCTGTAATACCAACTCAACTGCGTATCAAAGGAAATTAGTTTTACATTTATTGTTTTGCTTAGTTTCCAGTGAATTTCAATTGTAACTCCCACTAGGCACTCTATTATCTATTATATGAAAACGATTTAGCACTGACGTTATAGGTAGGTATTCATCACGCTAGCGCCGAAACTGTAAGACCTAAGAACTTGTATGATTTAAAACAGTGAGATGCTATAAGGTTTTTAATAATAAATAAGTTATGTGAAATATTTTATTAATAAATATAAATATTTTTTAACAAAACAGATAAAAAGTAGTCAAATTTAGAAGTATTGTCTGTGAAAAAACAAGGTTGTGAGATCTCACCAGGATTATGATAAAAATGAATTTTGCAGCTTACCAAAAACCTTCTATGCATTCCATATCTACTATTCACTTCACAAATTGAACGGACACTTGCAAATCGTCTAAGAGTATTCTTGGGAAAACTTTGAATGGAACTGTTTGAAGACGTCCATCATTTGGAGAAGCAGCCCTGGCTGCGGAAGTATGGTGGTGCGTAAGTGGTAGGAGCCGGGACGCTGCCCGAAGCCAGAACCAGGAACTATACAAATACCTGCGGGCAAACAGCGTCTATTCAAGAAGATCTATACGATCTCCTCTGGTCGTTTACCACTAGTTTATCAGTTCGCGAAAAACAGCGACAGATACAAGAATAGTTCAAAATTCAGGAAACCGTATTTTGTCGATAAGTCGGCATCATTTGTATCTTCGCATTTTTTTCGTATCAGTTGAACAGTATAAAATATTACATTACTGTACTTAGCTCCTAAATAATCAGATAAGATGTAACAATTATTATTAAAATTAACACGAATATCACAAATTACATCTTGTCGCTTTATTGCTTGCTGTACCAAATAAATTAATGGACCCGTTGGGAAAGGAAATATTATTAAATTTAAAATGTCGCTGACCCGTTGTGGGAATCAAAGTATAAACATATTTTTTGGAAACAATGAAGTCGTGGACCTCTGGTAGCAAACCACATAGAGTTTGCAGATGGCCACTGCTGTAGTAGCACAGACAAAACTAGACGAAAATATTAAGGGCTATCTTCTACGTTTCTACAAAGCATACGGACCTGTTTCCTCGAGCAGTTTGAATGCGTAGAACACATCGGGTGCTTGGCCTGCCTTTGTGGCCGCATCCAGAGCCTTAGGAGGCAGGTGAATGTTGGGAAATGCGTACATGGCTCCCTGAAACATATACAACAACACTGTTAAAATTATCTGGTCGTCCTTTCTAGTTTTCCCATTCTTGTTTGAACTAAAAATCAACAATTACACTTATATCAAATGTTAGTTTTTTTTATACATAATGTCTCGGAGAGGTCGGCAAAGACATCGGATTTTTAAAGGTTTTCGTTTTTTTGTTTTCTGTTCCACAGTGACAAAATGTTTAAAAAAGATGAGAACTTTTCCGTGACACAATAATACCGATATAAAATTACCAAAAATTGGCGATGCTTTTAAGTCGAGGCTATGTTTGACTATTTGGAGGTATTGGTTGGAGTATTGTATGAATTTATTACGATGCCATCTCATCTAGAACCAACTGACTAGCGGACAATATGCTTATGACTGACTAGATATCCTGGGTACCTAGTACTCAGGATGATCGCTCAAACAATGTAGATCTTAACCACTAAAATCAAGGCGTTGCTCACGTGACTGGAGTCAAGCAAGGCCATGAGCTGACAAGCCGTAAGAATACCTGCACCACATTGCATCGGTAGCCAGTCATGTTGTTGAAGGTGTCGACTACTAGGCCAGCGCGGTATTTAAGGGCTTCTAATATTTGCGTCTTCTCTGTATTGAAAAGCACGTAGGACGGGTCTCCAGGTTGCGGTGGTTTGGCCTGGACATTAAACGGTACTTTAGCCATGTTGTAAATCATCATCATATCAGCCCACACATGTCCATTGCTGAATAAAGACCTTCCCTAATATATCCTGCTCCATCGAATACCCGTGGCTGCCAGTGTCGTCGGTCCATCGAGTGGGGTCTTCCAACACTCCGTTTTGCGATGAATATTGGTCGCCATGCGAGAACCTTCACTCTCTAGTCTAGTGGTATACATTTACTACGATAACATGAAAATCAAAAGTTAAAGCTTAGATATTCATGGGCACTTCGTGAGGCAACAAACAGGTAATCAAAGTCCAGTTATTTTGAACATGAAGATCAAAATCAAAGTCAAAGCGTACAGTCTGAAGTACACTTGACTTTTGAATGGGCCGTGAAATGTTTTAAAAAGAGGTGGTATACTTACTATGCAGTCTATGGCAATTTGTCCAATGACGTTGGGGCACAGTGCTGCCGAGACGCACTTGAACATGTGAACTTGTACCTGCAGAAAAACACATAAATAACTGACATTCGAACACGCTATAAAAAAAATGGTAAAGTAATGCTTTTCACCAATGCATTATTATTATTTTGTTATTTGCTCTGGGAAACATACAGATACAAAGGTGATACATTTTAGGACTTAAAATGAACTTCTATACCTACACCGAGACACAAACTTTCAAAATGTCGAGTCTGTCAGGCTTTTTCATTATTTATAATAATTATTATATGATTTCTTGTTTCCTGTACTGCGTCCGGCGCTTACGTATAACGTGACCAGGGGCGCCAATAGGCTTTGCCGCGTTTTAGCAGTGCGTTGAGATGGTTTTCAAAAGCTCAAACAGTCGGCTTTGCTGACATTTAAAGGGTGCGGCGCGGCGTGGCACTATCCAGGCCCAAACTAAGTTTTTTTTTTTTGTACGACGCGACGGGGAGGTGCTTTGCCTTCATCTCACCTCATTTTTTCAAGTTACGATAAGGCCGAAGGTGGAAGCGCACTTCACCCGAAATCCTCAACCACTCGAGGAACTGGCTATCTTACCTCTAAATGTCGGAACACAACAATTTAAGAATTTTTGATATGGCGACAGACTTAGGTAAGATGGTGGTAGCTAGCCAGGCGGACTTAAACAAAGTCCTACCACCAACCAAACCAAGAACAGTATTGTACTCCCCGTGGGGATCGAAACCGGGACCTCTACCTCTGGATCGGACACCGGTGGGTGAACCACTAGACTACAGAGGTGGTTAACACTGCTACTACTGATGTTAAGCTCGTTGAATGCTGGAAAAGCCACGAGGGTTTTACAACGCCTAAAGAATTCATGTCAGCATTGCGTCGCACCTGTGGGTCCATATTGACGAGTTCCATCCATCCCCCGCGCAGTCCACACTCCCCCATGAAGCCCTTGCTCACGGACATGAAGGATGCAAGCTCGATGCTGTCAAATGGGTGCCCCGACTCCCGGAGTACCTGCACCATTGTGAACACGTAAAACTACCTCAACGCCCCCCACATGAGCGCCGCCTCTTAGACTTTTAGCTGTGGTCTGCTTTTATGAAACAAATATGGAGTATATATATAGCATTGCGGTGATATGGATATCTCTTGACAGTTACACAGGTAAAACTTAAGTAAACGATGGAGCTATATAGCTTACCTAGAGGACAATAGCTTTCACGCATACTAACACTGGACCTTTCAGTGGACTTCGGCAGGAAGGTGCGGCTTTTACAGGTCCTACCACCAGAGTTGGGATCATTCAGACGTAACTGCTGGCAAAAGCTAGTGATTCCGTTGCCCAGGGTAGACCGCTAGGAGGTATTCCCCACTTAGTTTTTTATGTATGGTGCTCGTTTGCGGTACTCAGAAATATGGGCATAAATTCATGACATAATACATATAACTAAAACAAACATGCAAACTCATCATGGCCTTTACATGCCTCAACGGCAACGCTCAAGTGCTTCTAAGAAACATGTTTTTATATTAAAGAGATTATACTCAGGCTTATCAATAATCCGGCGAAGTGTGAGTCAGACACGTCCATCAAGGGTTCCAACGGCGAAGTTGTAGGTATTTTGACCTACGCTACATTTTAACACAGACACAGGCAGTGGTCTTAAAAATGGTCTAATAAAAATAATGTGAGTTCTGACGGGCTGGATCTTGGCATAGGTGGGTAATTTTACCTTCTTAAATGAGTGGAACTTGCAGTCTTCGGCGTACACATTATCCTGGTAGACCTCATCGGCAAACAGGAACAAGTTATGTTTATACGCGAACTTTATTACGTCTTCGATGTTCCCTCGCGACAGTACCTACGACAGAGAACCAATACTATCTATAATATACTCCTCACAAAGCTTTATCACGTCTTCAATGTTTCCTCTCGACAATCCTTACAAAAGAAGAACTATACTATGTATAAGATGCTCTTATAAGCTTTATCACGTCTTCAATGTTTCTTCACGACAGCCCCTACAAAATAGGAACTATACTATTTATAAGATGCTCTTCTAAACTTTATCACGTCTTCAATGTTTCCTCACGACAGCCCCTACAAAATAGGAACTATACTATGTATAAGATGCTCTTCTAAACTTTATCACGTCTTCAATGTTTCTTCACGACAGCCCCTACAAAATAGGAACTATACTATGTATAAGATGCTCTTCTAAACTTCATCACGTCTTTAATGTTTCCTCACGACAGCCCCTACAAAATAGGAACTATACTATGTATAAGATGCTCTTCTAAACTTTATCACGTCTTCAATGTTTCCTCACGACAACCCTTACAAAAGAGGAATTATACTATATATAAGATGCTCTTCTAAACTTTATCACAACTTCAATGTTTTTTCACGACAGCCCATACAAAATTGGAACTATACTATGTATAAGATGCTCTTCTAAACTTTATCACGTCTTCAATGTTTCTTCACGACAGCCCCTACAAAATAGGAACTATACTATGTATAAGATGCTCTTCTAAACTTTATCACGTCTTCAATGTTTCCTCACGACAGCCCTTACAGAATAGGAACTATACTATGTATAAGATGCTCTTCTAAACTTTATCACGTCTTCAATGTTTCTTCACGACAGCCCCTACAAAATAGGAACTATACTATGTATAAGATGCTCTTCTAAACTTTATCACGTCTTCAATGTTTCCTCACGACAGCCCCTACAAAAAAGCAACTATACTATGTATAAGATGCTCATTATACTTTATCACGTTTTCTATTTTTCCTCGTGAGGGGAGAAAACCAAGTTTCTTATATGGATTAAAAGTCTCTATGGAAGTATTTAAAGTATTGAGTACTAGAAATGACAGAAAAGGAAAAAACTCTTGCCATATATTTTGTACGGAAAAACGATTTATCAACTTGAAATGTTATTTGCGAAACGATCATATTTATAACTGTGATCAAAAGACTCATTGAGCCCAACTGAAGTTTGAGCACAGAAACTACGATAAGTTAAAAGATTTTTTTTATGGGGCCAAAATGTGTGAATGCTTTTCAGAATATAACAAAAAATGAATAGTCTTATATATAGCCATGACACATTTTCCTGTAACTATTAAGGTACCGGCCCTAACTGTGCCATCTCAATAATCCAACCTGTATATTCCTCAAAACTTTATCACGTCTTCAATGTTGAACAGAGAACCAATACTATGTATAACAAACTCCTCGAAACTTAACACGTCTTTAAAGTATTGATTTAGAGGGCTGGCTAATATTTAAGCCAGCAAATTAGCACTACCAATTCAGTGCTTCAATGCAGCCAGTGTACTGGGTACGTTTCCGTCTGGTATATACTTAACAATATGTATCTAAAAGCTGGTTACTGCAAATCGATATGAACCCAAGTCCTTTCCCAGTAATAAAAGAACGGACCTGTCCAGTAGGGTTCCCCGGATTGATGACAACGATAGCGCGGACCGCACAGGTTGCTTCCGAAACGGCTCGCTCCAGCTCTTTAATATCCAGCCCCCAGTTGTGCTCCTCGTCCAAGTAGTACTCTACTGCGTCCAGCCCGTACTCTACAATACTGGCGGAGTACAGAGGGTATTGGGGGATGGGTATGAGCACGCCTGAAACAACCGGTGATCGCAGTTTCGATCACAAAACATTCTGATATCTAAACGTACACTAATAGTGGAACGCTTTCGTTAAGATTATTTACATATGCCAGTCATCATTATCTTCCTGCTTGTTATTGCATTGTTACGCACATCAGGTGGAGTGTCTTCTTTAAGGCCATGTTGTTAGGTTTTTAGTTGAAATTGTTAGAGCGGCCGCAGGATCCGTACGTCAACTTTCTTAGAGAATACTCGGTTGTATGGTATGAGAATATATATAGAATATATCCATGAGAATATATGGATATGGCTATGGTAGGATGAATACTAAAGTCACGGAAGAATGATGAGTGTGACTAGCTAGAGCAGTCCGGGTTGTGAACCTGTAATTATTCTGGCCAGATATCTGGAGAACCATCCTTTTGTTTCGTATGCCAGTATCAAACGGATTGTAAAACGTTTAACCGAAAGTAATTTATTTTTCAGACAAATTTTTATCACCTTTTTATTTTTTATTGTACGACGGGACAGCACTTTGCCTTCATCTCACCTGGTTACAAGTTGAGATGAGGCCGAAGGTGGAGCCGCACTCCACCCGGAATCCTCAACAAACTGAGTAACTGGCTATCTTAGCTTTAAATGCCGGAACACAACAATTCTTAGAATTGTTATTACACACGCATACGCAACATTATTAGGTAAGATGGTGGTAGCTAGCCAGGCAGACTTAAATAAAGTCCTACCATCAACCGAACCAAGCGCAATATATTGTACTCCCATGGGAATCGAACCCGGGACCTCTGGATCTGAAATCGGTGGGTTGAACCACTAGACCATAGAGGCGGATACACTCACAATATTAAAGTTTCACCTACACCTCCCACCAATATTCTTACCATAATTGTTTCTATTTTAAACCATTTTTTCGAATATATCAACATTTAAGTAATTAATTCTAGTCTATTATAATAAGATAAATGGTTTGAAATTCTACTTCCATACATATGTTACGAGTAGATCAGCTGTCTGCATTTGATTTTTTGATTTCCTCGTGTGCTGGATGCGATTCCGTACGGGTGGTAGAGTACACATATATGTGTATATCACACGAGGAAATCAAACGCAGACAGCTAATCTACTCGTAGCATATGTATGGAAGTAGAATTTCAAACCATTTATCTTATTACACTACAATATTAATATTTATTATTGGTCACCTGAAGTGCCGTTAAACAGGTGCTGGATGAAATTGGAAACATAAAGCCGTACAAGATGTACGTCACCCCATTCAGACACAAAGTTAAGCTTGAGGTTCTAACGCTCTACTATTTTTATTTCGTGAAAGTTTCGTCGGCAGCCATCGGCAGCCCAAAAATATACTACCGTAGATGTGAGTTGGTTTTTATTAAGGGAATGTTACTGCTCAACCAAATACCAAACAAGAGTTATGGTGTATTTGGCATTGCCACTATGCTTGGCCAGTATGTTGGTGATCAAATTCTTGGTGTTAGGTAGTTACTAAGAAATAATAAAGCTGCTGCTTATATGAAATCGAATCTATTGACATCCACGGACTTTTAGCAGATATTCTTTGGGGGCCGTCGTAAATTAGAAACCTTGCATTCAGTCTTTCATTCGTTAATAATGATATCAGTAGTGTATCACATCACTATGTCATCAGCTACGTCTTTCTGTAAGGCAAGCAGGAGTGATCAGTCTTGTTGGCATAATCACCTCGCTTGACAGGTGCGTTGATGATCAAAGTATTTGTGTCCGACAGGTTTTTAGATGGATGGGCCCGCTTATTCCATTCGAATCTAACATCCACAGGCTAACAAGGACCCACATTCGTAGCCGTGCTTCCGCTGCCACGAACTAGAAACTTTGCATCAGATAAATTTTATGTCAGTGATGTAAAATCACTCGTTTTTCTAAGGGGTATGCAGGAGAGATCCCAGTTAATATGGATAATATGTATTGTCGGTGTCTTATGAAATGTGCAAGTGATAATGCACTTTTACAATTCTGAATAATTTCTAAATACCTATAGGAGGAAAAAGTCCATGAGACCGAAATTGGAATGTTTTGATACGTTGTGTGACAAGGTAATATGGATTGAGGAGTAATCGTAACCGAAAGTTCTCGTCAACGGACATTGGATTTAGGCAAATCTAAGAAGTACTAGATGGTATATCCTCTTAACACTGTGTCAAAGAGAATATTATATAGAAAGAAGTATACACTGAATATAGACAGTTGGATGATGATGTACCCCGTTACAAAAAATAGGAAGTGCACGAAACACTCTTACCAAAAACTTTAACTCGTTTCTGGGATATTTGGAACTAGAGATAAAGTTTGTCCTTTCACGTTTCATCACATTTTATTGGTCTGTGCTAATATAATATTTGTTACCTTACCAGAATTTTTTTCTTCTTCGGGTTCGTGGCGCCCCTGAGATTTCTCACAGGAGCAGACACATCGTGCCCCTGTGGACACGCCGCCGCATAGTCATCATTTATAATTTTAGAAGGCAAAAAAAATAGATTACTATGTACGTTGCTTCTGAAGCGGCCCTGGATAAGGATATAGACGAGCCCTTCCTCTCTTTCCAAGTCGAAATAAGTTTCTAGGCATTATATCAGATATTATATCGATACTGCAATCACCAAAGTTGCCTATCAAGTGATGGCATATAACAAAGCCCTCGCGTAATATTATCTACAAGGAAAGCTTTTATTATGTGTTACATCTCCGTGCATGTATGAAACTAATGGCTCAGAAGCAGATTTCAAGGATCTTTATAATTTGTAGCAGCGGTCGTAGAAAAAAATCATGTTGTTTGTCAAATGAGTGAGATGCTTCACGTTTATGATCTATATGTTTATAGGCAAAGCTTGGAAGCGAGAGGATCACAGTCACACCAGTAATAGGTGAGTTGTTAATTGGGTAGCTATGTTTCAGATTGAAACACAACAAAACACAGAAACAGTGTGCCTACGTATGTAGGTACTCCTCAATTCGGATTGTGGTTACGGAGTAGCGAAAAATTATCCGCACTTTGGACCTTTACAGTAACATTTACTAGTTAGATTCGAAGGTCTGTTTGCTTACCCGTATTAAGGCCCCCGATCTTATTGCAGAAAAGTTTGAGGCAGTTCCTGATGGCTGTAGATGCACCAGTAGAAAGCACGATGTTCTCCCACTGGGCGGGGAACCCGTCACGGCGCTCTATGAACTCGGCCACGTGGCGGCGGGTAAGTTCGATGCCGTGGGAAGAGGTGTACGCACCCACGGAATTCCCTCTGGAGATGTTAATCAGACCCGTTACTAAGTTTACTATTCCCATTCCTCTACAAAATAGTCTACGAGCTATTGTTAAAAATGAGATAACTTCATTATTCGCAACTGAGCCGTGTCTTCAGCCACCTTGCGCAAGTCAGCGCTCTATCTGCCAGTGGTCATCCAAGACTACACTAAGTGTGCCGAGACTCGGTCTCTCCAGAACTGGCTTACTCCAACGATTGTCGGGACTCTAGTCTAGCCTCCCATAATAAATGATGTATGTTATGATTGTTTCACATTTCCATCGAGAATTTAGATCCGATTTATTTTTATTTTTCCACCATCTACGTAAGTTGAGTCCGCGTATCGAAAGAAACCGAATTACTTTCGCTTGTCGAGATAAGCCCGGTGCCCTAGCAATGGGAAAAATAAAAGGCTGATATCATCGTTTGACCCAAATGGCTTTGAATGGACTTTGACTTGGGTGGCTTTGAAGACCGGGATCAGAAGCTGTGAGAATATACTATAACAACATACTAAAATGCCGTTATAGATAGGTTAACTTGCCCGCAAACTTCGAGTAAATCCTTTGCCTTTTGTTTAGCATCCAGAGGCATGTCTCCTTTTTCTATCATGACCGGGTAGATACAGAGAGCCAATACCTGCAATATACAATCGTCATGGAAAGTTCACAAATTTTAATAGAATGTGTATTTCTATTGCTGCTATAGAGATATCTAAAACAACAAACATACAGTAAGTAACAAACTCATGACTTTTCGCCTTCGAGGATTCATGTCTGATCACCACTCAGAGCGTGGGTCTTATGAGGATCACCTATTTGGGGGTAGACAGCACGTCCAAACTTTCGTTTGGCACATGTCCATGGTTTACAAGTAGCTAGTATTCCTCTAGTACTTAGCCAGCCCCTTAGCGGAATACTAGCCAGTGACACATGCCTTTCAGATTGTTGGTCGTAGATACCTGCCGATTGCCTGTTCCAAATGCGTAATACACTTCCGAAAAACCTAAGACTCCCATTGGACTTTTTAGGTAGTGAAAGATGGTGGAATTTTGGGAAGTCTTGGTAGTTTGATGTGCACTATAATGTGCACGACTGGATTTGAACCCAAAACCTCCGGATCCACACCCGCTTGGCCACACAGCTCTCAGTATACTATGAATTACGGTTGAGTCTCGACCACTGGGCGGGTCGCCCAGTGGTCGAGGCTAGTTACAAATTGTACATAACAAATAAACAAACGCCTGTACAAACAAAACGGTTTAATTTACCTGTCTGATGAACGTAATGGGAACCTGCTCCATGGCGTGTGCATCACCGATGTTGGCGGATATTACCCTCGAAAACGGCTTCGACACGCCCTACAATCAGACATACAATCAGGCCTATGAGTTAAGATAGCCAGTTCCTCAGTTAGTTGAGGATTCCTGGTGAAGTGCGCTTCAACCTTCGCCCTTATCTCAACTTGTTACCAGGTGAGATAAAGCCCAAGCGCTTCCCCGTCGTACAATAAATAAAAAAAAGAGTATAACACATATCAATACAAATAAATAGAATTGAAGTGTCTCTTCGTAATTTCAAAATAACAACGTTATTCTAAATGCATATGAATTTATACACATACGGTACCTACTTAAAACAAAAAGAAAACAATCAAAACCTTTTTGTCTCTCATGTCTTTTGTCTGTTTGTTCTGGCTGGACTGATTTTGACGGTTCTTAATGGCCGTTTTTTTAACGGGGAAGTGCCTTTATCTCATCTTGTTTCAAATTATGTTAAGGCCAAAAGTGGAATCGCACTTCACGCAGAATTCTCAAATCTGAGGAACTGGCTATGGTACCTCTAAATGTTGGGACACAACAATTTAGAATTGTTGCTATAGCGACAGACCGGAGATGGTGGTAGCTACACAGGCTTAGCCAACGTCAAACAACCAATCAAAACAACCACAACATTGTACTCCCTCGTTCGAAGGACTCGAATCGAATCCGGGACCTCTGGACATCGGGCTCACCAGTATCAGGTACTGGTGACCATAGAGGCGGTAAAAGATCATGTTTTAAGGAGTAACTCGGGCTACTTTTACCATAGAAAATGAAACTGGGTTTCGCGCAAAAATAAAACTGCCCCTGTCCAATATCTGTTTATTAACTAATAAAGTATATTAACGTTATCACTGATCATGGGATATCAACAAATTGTTTCTTCAAAGTGTTTGCAGTGATATAGCTAACCTAACGTTTAGTGGCTGAGATATAAAATATATTTATAAACGTAGGGTCAGCCCTAGACCTCGAGGATTACATGGGCAAGCCTCGAGGTCTATACCTCGAAAATGCTGTTTGAATAGTGGAGCAGCATTTTCACATCGGTCATATTAGTGTTGTAAAATGCACGCATACACTTCCTAAAACTGTAAAGTCCATTGGTGCAGGACGACCGGTATTTGAACACGGCCTACTTTAATGAGGGGTTGACCAATCGACACCCAGTACTTTCATTTTCGGGCTCCGTGCCCAAAGGGTATCTACGTGACCCTGTTATTAAACCTCCGCTGTCTGTCCATCCACCCTTCCGTATGTCTGTCAGTGGTCTGTATCTCATGAACTGCGTATTATAGCAGCTTTAGCACCATCAACATTACCATCAGCGCGCTGTCCACACCAGGGACCCTACCGCCGACGGCGAAGCCGATCTCCATTGGCTTAAAATTTGCTTCATGAGAACTAGAAACGATTTTTACTACCGGGTATGTGTCATATCCAAAATGGCGTTTCCCATCTTAAAAGTGTACACATGTTATGAAACCTATCCGTTCAGTACATTTGACGGTAAAAATCGTTTCTAGTTCTCATGAAGCTAATTTTAAGCCAATGGAGATCGGCTTCGCCGTCTGCCGTAGGGTCCCAGGATGGGTTAATACAATAGCTTCAAAGCCATGTTGTCTAAGTTTTGGCCGAAACCGCTATAACAACGAATTAAAAAACATATACCTACCGGAGAGCATTGGCTCTACGGATCCATGGCCTCAACTCGACAATTCTCAAATAAGTAATTCAAGTAATATAACAGGATATTCATTTTACACAGCGCCATCTAGCCCTAGCTCCAAGCAAATCTTGTAAAATGGAATGTAATAGAAGTAAAGGGCTCACTTTTTCAATCTCTTTCTGTATTTGCGTGGCACGGATCACTATCGGCCCGCGTACAGCATATTCCATCTTTACGATGTTCGGGTTGATGTTATCCATGTTCAAGGATTTCACATACTTTTTTTTTAACTGTTCAGCCATTGCTATAACAAGTTCTGTTTTCAGTATGATCGTTAGAACTCGGTGGACACTCCACACGGTCACGTAAAACAATAAGGTTATTAGTAGAAATGGAATAACAATATTTGAGATCAGTAGTATCCGTGATGACATGCCATAGTGGTGATATATTTACATATAAACGTTAAAAAAGCCTAATTTTGTGATGGTAAATTTTCATGGTAAACCACAGATCAACAACTATGATTATAACAATGCGTTTTTCAGTGTTTTTTTTGTGACGTTTGAAAATATCAAACAAAGAGAATACACTACGTAAATCAAAATGAGAATTTACGATGTAGGTTCTAGTATAAATTTTACAGTCGTCCGTCCAACAATTTATTTTACTTTTGACAAAAGCACATTATCATGGAAAATGGACCAAATAAACTGAAGTCGTTTCCATTTTTACCCAAAAAAAGTTTATTATTAGCTTTTCTTCGATTTAAAACCTACGACACCACGACGTCTCCGTCACCCTATTTAAGACTCTTAAGTGGGTGTGCGGGTGCAATAATATGGGATTCTGGGAAATATGGGAACGAAGATAAATACAGATGACCTAAACAAAAGTTTTAAAAAATCGGTTCCTATATTAGTGCAGTAGGTATAGGGGTGCACTATGTCACGATAATGATAACGATCTTTCGTTCCCATTATCTTGTTTATCCTATCCTGTTATTCAAAATACAGGAGTATTTTGATTTAAAAGCCAAACTACTGGACTGATTTTGATAAAATTTCTATGGGATTGGTCCTCAACTGAACTCAAGCGGTTTGAAAAAATATTTTTGTATGTAAAGATATGATTCCATATTGACCGGGAATCATATCTTATCATACAAAACAATATAACGGAGATCTGAGGTAGTACTCGTTAATGAGTCATCTTAGACGCCTATAGCGGCGGCTCGTAAAGTCTGATATCAGAACTGTTCACACGAAGAAAGAAATAATGAAAATCACCAACACGCCTGCCAAGCGTGTTCACTATGGCAAAACCCACCATTGGTTTCTTTAGCATTGGGGGAGACCGCTGTCCTATGCAGTGGACTTTTATGGGCTGTAATGTTGATGATGATACAAGTATACAGCATTTATAGCCAGAATGCGTCATAAAACAATTCCACTAAGCCCAAACAATACGTTAAATTGTTTCTTTTTACGGAGTTTCCGTGAACATCGCCATTATCGTCATCTGATGATGAAGCCAAAGGCCTACCCTAGACCTACCGGAAGGCAGGCAGTTCAGTGGGACTACTACGTATCATCATAACTGCGATCAATAACACGCCTGCCAAGCGTGGTGATTATGGCAAAACTCTGATGATGATACTGGAAGGTAATCAGTTCAATAGGTCTACTCTAGTGACCGTAAACACCACAGGAAAGCAGAATATACAATTTCGTTTAGGTACTTGGATGACATATTGTTTCCAGTTATTTTGATATAAAAACCAATATACTAAACAGATTTTATTGAAATTTCTATACCTTGGAAGTATGGCCTACCAAACATAACAATAATCATAAAAAAACAAAAACATAGGTACAGCCGAATTGAGAACTTATTCCTTTTGAAGTCGGTTAAAAATGGCTAGTATGCCATTTTTGCATACTGATGGAAGCCGAGGGTGGAAGCGCAATGCAACCGGTAGGTACTATCAAACGTCTGAAGAATCTATCTCAAGTCTAAATAGCGCAACACAACAATAGAGAATTGTTGTAATGGCAGCATCTTTTGAAAAATTGTAGACCTGAAGATTCGGAACTAATTTTGGTCCAAACATTTTTTCATGCGCTCAACCCTAATTAGGGTTGAGCGCAATTGAGATGGAGATTTTTTTTTATCTTAGGTACTTATGGTAGGTTACCGTGTTTGTTAAAAAAATACTTTTAATGTTCATATTTGTTCAAGATGAGTTTAAGTAAATTATTCAATAAATATAACAGGACATTAATTTCTCACAACGCCATCTAGCCCCAACTTAGCATGTCTTGTAGCATGGGAGCTAGATTACAGATTTAATACTCTATACTTTTTTTTTGTAAATACATACGTACTATGTAATACCTACAACACGCAAACAGAACAGTAATTTGGGAATAAGGGAAATGTAAGGTACTCACGACACGGCAAGGCGTAGATTATCAGCAGGACGTATCCTGTCTTCCTGGGTACCCAAGGATCACTCTTCTGGTATGAATAATTCATTTTAACACAGTTAACCCTCTGGTTTGAGCATCGCCGTAGTGAAGATTCATCACTATTGGTTTTGTTCCTTGTTTGTATGTACTTATATATGTAATGTACCCTGAATTTTTGCAAACACCATTTTTCTTTTACACGTAATTATTTTCCAAAACTTATACTATATCTTTATGAAAATAATAAAAACAATAATTATAACTTCATGTATACACTATATTTGATGTTATTTTATCATGATTATAAGTTTAAATTCAAATCAGGTACGGAATAGGTAGCTGGTTTGTGGAAGGGAAAAGGATGAAGCCGTAACTTATCACATGAAATCATCAAAGGATTTCATTAGTTATCAGAATAGGTCCAAGTTCCAATGAAAAGGAGTATCAGCTATGCGGATTCACATAAATGTCCTCAAAGTCATGTTTGGTGCAAACTAAAAGATAAGAATGTGTATTGTTGTTCATGGTAGGTATATGAGTAACCAGACTGCATTTGACAAGGGTTTTTATAAATTGAGAAATGTTAAAAAATAAAAAGAAAACATACTAAAGTAGGAACTTATAATATTAGGTGAGTATATAACCTAAAATGTATAGATTAATCTTAGCTGAAATAATATAATACATCTACCTAAGCGATAATGATTTAATTTAATAAATTACTGAGATTGGACGCTGATGTCCGGAGATGTTGGAATAAAACAAACCTTGTTTGCGGGTCGAGTTAATTCGCCTTTAACTGTTTTGACTGTTACTACGCGAATATGATTGTCTTTTCCTTTGTGCAATTTTATTACGCGACCTGTCCTCCATGTGTTTGGAGGTAAATTTGGTTCAATAATTGTTACAAGATCATCCAATTTTGGTTCCTTGTTTTCCGGAGTAAACCATTTATTGCGTTGCTGGAGCGTATGTAAATAGTCCCTGGACCAAGCTCGCCAGAAACTTTGAGATAATCGTTTTAACAATAGCTAGCGCGTGCGCAAAGGTACATTGTCGGCGTAAGTAGGTTCGGGCAGCGACACCAACGGCCGGCCTATAAAAAAGTGACCAGGCGTAAGTGTATCAACTTCTTTTGGGTCAGGCGATAAGGCGACTAAAGGTCTTGAGTTTAGCATAGCTTCAACTTTAGTAAATACGGTGTAAAGCTCTTCTCAAGTTAAGACCTGCGATCCTATGACTCGCTTAAGGTGGTGTTTGGTACTTTTTATTCCACTTTCAAATACCCCACCGAAGTGGGCCCCTGATGGCGGGTTTATTTTCCAGATTATACCGCGAGATGCGAGTTTTTCTGATACGTCTGATAAATAGTTTTTTGCACCGACAAAATTAGTTCCTCCGTCAGTAGTTATAGATTGGCAAAGACCTCGCCTAGCACAACAAAACGATCTAATGATGCGATCCAGGCTTTGGTGGTCAATTCTGTGACAAGTTCGAGGTGAACGGCCTTCACAGTGTGACAAGATAAGATTTATAGATACCAGGATTGCGCCGTCGGCTTTCCTTAACCATGAAAGGGCCTCCGAAGTCGATTCCGACGGACTGAAAGCAGTGACCTGGTATCAGTCGGGATGGTGGAAGATCACCCATGATAGGTTGAAAGGGAATAGGCTTGGTCTTAAAACAAGATAAGATTTCTGAGTCCAAGGATCCTAAACCGACGCTGGATTAATGAGTGCAGAAGACGAGATCCGCTATGAAGATAAGATACATGATAGTGGTCGGTTAGGAGTGTACTCAGCCGAGATTGTTTAGGTAGAAGGTAGGGATGTTTGGCACTGTCAGATAAGTCAGATTGGGTCAAACGCCAGATTCCAGCTCAATCGGCAAAGATTGCAAGCTTTCGCAGATGTTTAGGTATATGTTTGAACCAGGAGAAAGGTCACGTTTCACTAACGTTTGGAGAGATAGATCAAGCTCGGATGTGAATAAATAGTTGGATAAGTTGCGCTTAGAAGAAACGACTCTTATGTTGTTGATGAAACGATGTACCCATGCTGTGATTCTTTGAAGTCGGGTAAAGGTGGAAGTACGTTCGAGTAGGATGTGAAGCGCGTCAGCCTCCTGAGTTTCAACGAGACTCAGGTGTGACGAAGGCTTCAACTCGGGAACGTCGTTGAGCTCGACAACTGATTGGACCGGCCAGTTGGATAAATCTGCGCCCAACCAAATTGGACCAGACCACCAAAATTCGCAAGCGGCTAGTTGAGAGCAGGGTAGACCACGACTACAAAGATCAGCTGGATTATCATGGGTTGACAAATGCCGCCATACAAAGTTAGCTGTAGTTTCAGTAATTTTTTACACACGATGTGCTACAAAAGTTTTTAACTTGTGTGGTTCTGTGCCAAGCCACGACAGCACAGTTGAGCTGTCAGTGAATAGGTACGATCGAGATACATCCAATTTTTTGCTAAGCAAGGAATAGATACGATTCGCTACCGTGGAGAGTAAAACTGCGCCGCAGAGTTCCAAGCGGTTAACAGTTAGTACCTTTAAGGGTGCGACCTTGGACTTAGCTATTAGTAGAGAGACTTGAACCTGATCCACAGTAGCAACACGAAGATAGACTGTGCATCCGTACGCCTTTGACGAGCCGTCGCAAAATCCGATCAGCTGAATTGCACGGGCTTCAGACAGAGTCACGTGACGAGGTATTTTGATAAGTTTCAAGTACTCAAGCTCGGAGATAAACTCTTGCCAGCTTTTAGATAAGTTTCTGGGCAAGGCTTCGTCCCAAGAAATGTTTTGACGCCATAAATCTTGAAGGAGCAATTTAGCTTGAAGAATAAAAGGTGTAAGCCAACCTAACGGATCGAAGATACGAACAACGTTCGATAAGATAGAACGTTTCGTTGGTTCGCACTCTGCTACTTGGGAGAGTGAATACGTAAACAAATCAACCGTCGGGTCCCACTGGACTTCTAAGATTTTTACAGTGCATTTATCGTTTTCTTCTAAGAAGAGTTTGGGGGTTTGACAATGCTCAACTGGAAGTGTTTCCAAGAACTCTATTGAGTTACTACACCATTTTCGAAGATCCAACTGCGCACATCTGAGTAGCTCGATAAGTTGAGATTTTAGTTTCACAGCGTCTTCGATAGATGGCGCACCGGTCGTTATATCATCGACAAAGGTTTCTTCACTAAGGGCGATTGCAGCACGAGGATATTGATGACCGTGATCGCTAGCCAGCTGATGAAGAGTACCTACGTACCTATACTTAAATACGGAGAACTACTTATCCCATAAGTTATTGTACGTAGCTCGTATTCCTTCAAGGGTAGGTTAGCTGACTCACGCCACAAGATGTGCTGGAAGCAGCGATCTTCCTCTCTGATAAGAAAGTTTCGAAACATTTTCGAAATGTCACAAGTAAACACTACGGTATGTAGTCGGAAACTAGTGATAATGTATATAATATCAGTTTGGAGCTTCGGTCCAGAATATACGAGGTCATTCAAGGACAGGCCATTGTTGGTCTTGCAACTCGCGTCAAACACCACGCGCAGCTTGGTTGTTGTGCTTTCTGGACGAATGACACAATGATGCGGGATAAGATGTGTTCGCTGGCGAAGCGGAGATAGGTTCCATGTGATTTAAAGTTTCGTACTCTCGCATAAAATTGATATAATCTGACTTGAGTTCACTGTTTCGGCTAACCGCGACAATGCGCTAGTATATGAATCACCTAATGTACATTCGAGGTCTTTGAGTAGGATAGGAACAACGTAGCGGCCATCAGGTTCACGGTACGTGAGATCTGTATACATTTGTTCGCATACTTCGTCTGCCGGTACCGGAATGGCAACGCACGGAACTTCTTCAATCTCCCAAAACCGTTTGACCTGGTCATCAAGTGTGCGAGTAGCAGCTACAAATGAGGATGTATTGAGATGAGTACCTACATCGAGATCGAGCGCGCCTGTGAGAACCCATCCGAAAATGCTATGAAGAGCGGTAGGTAAACCGGGCCCTAGATTGATACGTTGACCGTCATAGATGTCGTGAAATAGTTCCGGCACCGATAAGAATGTCTATGTCCGAATGTACATCAAAATCGCGGTCAGCTAAGATTAAATGCTGACAATGATCTCGAACGGTCGAAGGTAGCTCCACGTTTAGCATTTGTGCGGTGGTAGTATCTAGAACAATAGGTCTTATCGTGAATTGCGGTTCCTCTGTATGGAGCGGGTGCAGTACGCACCGAGTTTCGCCCCGCATTTGTGTCACTTTGATCTGTCCTAAGCCACCTACGACAAGATTGCAGTGTTGAAGCTTCAAACCTAATTTTTGAGCAAAGGCTGTGCGGATAAAGCAATCTTGTCTATTAAGGCACGGGCCGTAAGTTGAGCACCAGTGGTAATACTACACACGCGTACTTGGCAAGTACCTAGTAGTACGACACTAGGAATGTTTCCTACGTGAGTGCTGGAGCTAGCATGAGTTATCTCGTTATAGCAAAGTTGAGAATGTGCGTGGGCGCTAGCATGACTTACGCTTACGCTAGGCTTAGGGCCTTCAGAATGAAGAAGAGAATGGTGACGTAGTCCACAGACAGAACAGGAGACCATCGAAAAACATTTATCTATGACATGGTTAGTACGAAGACAATTCGAACAAAGTTTTTTTCTATCGACTAATGCGAGTCTAGCTCGAGCATCCATCGATTGAAAGGTAGGGCATCGATAAGTCGAGTGCGCTTCACCACAACACGAGCAGGTATAAGATACTGACGGGGTACTTTTGTTGAAATAAAATGAGCGTTTTGATCCACTGCTGGGTGCGTGATTACGAGCCGCTGGGGTTTTCCCGTCAGGGGTACCTCGTGTGGTTGCAGGTGGAGGATTGTTAGATGACAGTCGGCAAGTTTCTAAGACCTTGACGTAGTCTTGAAGAAACTTTATCAGCTCACAGTATGAAGGTAACTCTGAACAATTTTGAGATTCGAAACGTTTACGTGTGTCCACATCTAGTATTCGAGCAGATAAATGGAATAGAATAAAATCACCAAGATTTTGAATATTTAAGGTTTGAGCGCCTCAATTGATTCATGGAGTGTATTGGTCAGAGTCTGTAAGTCTTGAAAGTTACCTGATTTCAAATTGGAATAGTTTAAGATTTTATCCAAAAAACGTTAAGGCAAAAAAGAGTTTCGAAAACCACCTCATAGTTAGTAGATATAAAAAAATAAATAAATAAATAAATAAATAAATAAATAGTTGGTCTCCGTAATAGGTACACCCTTCGCGAGCGATAAGGCATAGCCCGAAAAACACGACAAAAGATAGTGAAACTTTTCTATGTAAGAGATTGTTTTCATGAATTAATGACCTAAACGTATCATAAAATGTTTGCCAGTTTTCTATTTGACCATCGAATTTAGGTAACTCTATTTTAGGTAAACGCGCATTGACAGAATATGACTGCATGGCTGGCGAAGCGGAAGATGCGCTAGCGTCAGCATTTTCCAACCGTTGTTGGTTGGGTTTCGATATAGCTATTGTTTCCGCAGCAATTAAAATTGCGTATTACAAATCGTCAAACGAGCTTACTATTTTCTAGTCAATTGTGGCTTCAGGGTTGATGGCTAATTCCAAAGCTTGTATTTTTTCGTTAACTTGAATGAACTCATCGCGAATTTATTGAATCCTAGTTAATCTAGATTTGAACGCGGGAATCTTTGTACGATCTTGTAAGATTTCTGTCGAAAGATCATAAAAAACTTGTATCGCTCGAAACACATATTCACGCTGAGATGTATAGATTTTTAACTTGGTTTGCTCCATTCCAAATAAGATTGCAAGATATGGATTTTACCTAAGATTGAAGGTAGGATGTTGTACAAACTTAGGTAGATGTATGTTGGGTACAAGGTTTATCGAATACTTAGATGCAATGTGTGTAAACTGTATAGAATAACGTGGTTGTAAACAAAACTAATGTTGGCTGCAAGAGGTAAATGCTATGCGGCCAACTTAAAAAGTTAAGTGAATCCGAAAAGGTGTTGCCGTTCCAACGACCAACTTGATTTGGTCGGGTTATAGAAAATTGCCAATGAGATAATATAATGAGGTAATTACGGTCGACTATATTCTAGTCGTCCGTCTCGGAAGGACCACTTATGGTTATAGATGACTGACTTATATAGAAATATTAACTTTTTATAACACTTTTTTGTTAATGTTCAGTTCACCACTTACATAGAAATGTATCAGAATAATAATTAGGTACTTAATGCAACAATTGGCTTCCTTATCCCTGAAAGTGATTTCCGCTAGACAATCTTTGGATGGCAGAGAGAGAAGATAATGGTTTTCATGAATAGCAATTGACATTCTTGCATTATCATGCAATTTTTTTTACATTTAATAATGTACAATCAAATACACCATAATGTTCGTCAATTTTTAACAATAATAATAATATAAAGGAAAACTACAAATGTACATGCAAAAATTCAATTGGTATCCTGCCTATCCTGCCTACATAGGTATATCTAGCATTATCGAGTTTGAATAAATACCTACACAACAAATATGATATGCTATAATTGATTCTGGGTTTGAATCGTGCCGGATTTCCGAACTTAACTCGAAGAGAACCGCCTCTGTGGTCTAGTGGTTCAGGCCACCGATTTCAGATACAGAGGTCCCGGGTTCGATCCCCGTGGGGAGTACAATATATTGTGCTTGGTTTGGTTGGTGGTAGGACTTTGTTTAAGTCCGCCTGGCTAGCTACCACCATCTTACCTAATTCTGTCGCCATAATAACAATTCTTAAATTGTTGTGTTCCGGCATTCAGAGGTAAGATAGTCAGTTCCTTAGTTTGTTGAGGATTCCGGGTGAAGTGCGCCTCCACCTTCGGCCTTATCTCAACTTGTTACCAGGTGAGATGAAGGCCACGTGCTTACCCGTCGTACAATATAAAAAAATGGTAATAAAACTGGTAATCCGATTTTATTGAAATTCAACTGGTTGACCCGCGCAGTTACTCCTGTGGTTCCAAGGTTCCAAGTTCATCACTGTCAATTCATGCCATATAAGCCCACTGTTGAACAAAGCATTTTCTCGGAAGGCTTGCTCAATTGTAGACCGTCCAGGCAAGCTTTGAAAGCACCCTACGCATAGTTCGCTTGCAGGGAATTGATCAATGACTACAGCATACGAAACATCTCTGACAGCACGGCCACACTCAGAGCCTTGGAAAGCAAAAACTGTATCTCAAAACTCATTCACAAATGCCACCTAGCATTGGAAAGGGTCGCCACCAAGAACAAGGTGACCCTACAATGGATAAAGGGACACAGCGAATCTCTAAGAAACGACGCCGCCGATAAACTCAACAGGCCAGAGCAGCGCAACCGATTGATTCACCAAGATTAACACGACGACTTCTAAACCTTAGGAGACAAGATCTCCGAATCATAGTGGGGACACTAACGGGCCACTTCCCCACTAAACAAACACTTGTTCACCATTGGAGCAACAGACAGCCCCCTGTGCAGAGGGTGTCTAACCGAAGAGGAATCAGCTGCCCACGTAGTCCTGGAATGTGTGGGAGTCACAACGCAAGGAAATCCTCCATAAGCCGAGGTCACTCCGTGAAGCCTGTGAAGTCCCCAGGAATACTCTGCGCTTCTGGTCGGAGTTAGGCTGGCTATACTAGCCGGACATTCCTCACCCACAATGGACTACTTTGGAGTCTAAGTGCGGAAACGGGAGTCTTTTTACATTTACATTTACATTTACAGGGAATTGAACTATTTTTTTTATATTATTTGACATTTTAAATGCTATCATAATAGAAGATCTAAGATCATAACCGGAATTAAATATTATTCTATTCTGATAACCCTTTAACTGTGTCGGCCATATTTCACGTGACGTCGCATGTGTGTCACAACCGTGACGTCACGCGCGGATTTTTATGATTTATTTTTTGTACGACTGGGAAGCGCTTGGTCTTCTAGGTTACAAACAAAGATAAGGCCGAAGGTGGAGGCGCACTTCACCCGGAATCCTCAACTAACTGAGAAACTGGCTATATAGAATAGCCTACCTCAAAATGGAGGAACACAACAATTTTGTAATTGTTATTATGGCGACAGAATCAGGTAAGATGGTGGTAGCTAGCCAGGCAACCGTCCTACCACTAACCAAACCGAGCACAATATTGTAGGTACTCCCTCGGGGATCGAACCCGGGACCTCTGTATTTGAAATCGGTGGGTTGAGCCACTAGACCACAAAGTCGGTTAAAAATATAATCATTTGCCGCCTCTATCCATTAACTCCAAGTGACAGTCGGTCACAAGTTGTGACCGGCAGTCACAATGGTGAGTTCGCGGCCAAGTTGTCTGCAAAATTTGAATGTGCATTTATCATATTTATAATTTGTATGCCAGGTTTTTTTATTGTTCTGAATGGGTAAAATGGGGAAAAAGGAAATTTTCAATCTTTAGTTTCATTTGATTGTGTTGAAATGAAACCTATGTGTGATAAATGTGTTTCTAACGTATTTTTGAAATTTCTGATAATCGGTGAAAGGGAAAATAACACCCTTTTTATCCATTTGACATTTACATTTAACTTTGAAATGCTTTGAAATGGTTTTTATATTTTTGTTACATAGACATTCGGACTTTTATTCCTAGTGATCTGCCTCATGCCGATTTCATCACGATGTGGCCTTCATCGTCAACAGTTTATTAGGTACTAGCTGCGCCCAGCGGTGATACTCGTGGTTATTAAGTAAATCTCTCTACCTTGTATAACTGTTGTCTCGTGTATAGGGTACATATCCGAAAACTTTGAAAGAAGTTCGAATATGTCCCCTTTACAAAGGCAAAGGAAAAAAAGATGACCCTGACTCGTACAGACCGATCGCTATTATCCCAGCACTTGCAAAAATCTTTGAAAATGGCCTGACCACAAGCTCTATCTGAGCGTTAGTTCGCATACCGCGAGGGGCGCTCGACTACGATGCTCTCCAGAGAAGTACTACACCGTATGTTGCAAGCTCGAGAGCATAAACAAGAAGTTGCTGTGCTCTTCTACGACCTTTCAAAGGCATTTGATGTCGCACACCATTGCATCTTGCAAACAAAGTTAAAGCACCACGGCATATCTGGACCAGCACTCAATCTAATCAAAAGTTTTTTGAGTATCAGAACTCAATAGAAATAGAAGATCGTGGCAAGATACAATATGTAGGCATGACAACCACAATCGGTGTGCCACAGGGATCTTCTCTTTCGAATCTCGCCTTCTCCCTCCTGCTAAATGACTTGTCAATGGCAACAACAGTAGGGGAAGTGTTCATGTATGCGGACGATGTCGCGGCTATAGTAACGGCATCATCACTAGACCTGTTAGATACACGTCTGAACACAACAGCTGCCGAGCTACTTTTATGGTTTACACACAACGGCTTGAAGCTCAACTTAACAAAAACCCAATTTATGAGCTTCAACCTCTCTGGTAGAGTTAAGCGACCATTGGTGGTAAGCATAGCTGGCGAACGAGTGGATCAGATTCAAACAGCAACGTTTCTAGACTTTAATATCGATCTGGCGATAACGTGGGAATCTCTCATCGATAAATTTTGTGGAGGGCTGGGTAGTGCTTGCTTTGCCCGTAGCAGAATTACGTGTACGTTACCACGTGACGTCGTACGGTCATGTTACTTTGCATGTGTGCAATCAAAGCTTCAATACGGGCTCGAGCTATGGGGTCGCGCTTCCTCCTGGGAGCGCGTCTTCCGCTTGCAAAAACGAGCAGTAAGATTGATTGCAGGCGTTTACAATCACGACCAACGCGACAAGCGCGACCGTTCTTCATAGAACTAGGAATAATGACCCTGCCTATTGATTTATCAAACCGCGGTATACACGCATGAAAACATTGTTTCATACTAAGCGAGGTGACTGTCTAAGATTTAACCTAAGAAACCCCCAAAAACTTAGAAGGGTACGTTTATTGGCTAAGTCTGGAAAAACGGTTCACGATATGAGAGTTGACGTGTACAATAGGTTGCCTACTTCTGTCATTGAGGCTCCAAGCCTAATGTCATTTAAAAACAAACTTAAAGCATGGCGCATCAAGTAGTGCATTCTACTTTTTCCAAGAGTTCCTGGAATGGAATGTAAACAGATAATGTAGGTACTTGTTACCTACCTAGTTCATTGTATATTGTATACCTATAACTTATGCCAAAACATCTGAAAATATAATCATGAACCTATTGATGTACTGTAACGTAACATTGTTATGTATTTAATTGTAAAAAATATTATCGTTTAGTTTGACCTGTAATTGACATTATTAATAAACGAGTTTGAGTTTGAGTTTGTTTGAGTTTAGCTCTCAGAATTAGTAAGCTGAAGTGGCAGAGGACAGGCGACATAGCTCGCAGAACCGATAACCGCTGGGGAGCAAAGGTTCTTGCATGGCGACCACGATTAAACGCGAAACGGAGTGTGGGAAGACCCCCCACTCAATGGACCGACGACATTGTGGCTGTTGCGGGGAGTCGATGGTTGGAGGCGGCTCAGGATCGCTATTAGTGGCGTCGATTGGGGGAGGCCTATGTTCAGCAGTGGACGAATGTGGGCTGAAATGATGACATACTTAGTTTCCACAATATGTTTTATTGGAACTATGATATTTCTTATTAAATGGTTGAAAAACTGTTTTTTTTTAGGAACAGTTATTTTGTATTGAAAGGAATAATAATAATGTCACGGTATCTTGAGATATATATTATTTTAATGCTTACAATATGTTTAAATATTACTTAATACTGTATCATGGAAAGGAAAAATAATAATCGATTAATCTAGAGATGATATTATGTATGTTATGATCAACAAAAACTACTAAATCCACTAGCGGAACCAATCATGGCCCTTGTTAACTATGGCCAATCATGTCGTAACGCGCCCGCGTTAATATATTTGCGTGCAATCATCGTAGCAGATATCGTTACGCGGGCGCGTGGACCGAATACCTGTTCATACAAAAAGATAAGTATACCTAGCTCTTTTCTACCTTTTAACATAATCGGACAAGATTTCGATGATTTTCTTTTTCATGTAATTAACACATTACCTAGTCCTATTTTTGCCAGTATTTTTAATCACTTTATAGGTACAAGCATCTTAACCGGTATTTTTTTTTGCACTTAAACTACGACTATTAAAAGTCAATATTGGCATGATTGGTCATAGTAGTGTAGCCAGTCGAGTCAAAACCAACGGCTTCTGAAACTGATATTTTCAAGAAAATTATTTGTTTTAGAATAAACGTTATCATTATCATATAAGTTGACTTTAACGTAACTGGTGAAAAAATAATTCAGTTCACGGGAAGCCGGCCGCAAAGAGCGGGCGAGCGTCACTTGTTGCACTATCGATCCATCCGGGTCTGCCGAATAATATCATGATATCCTGGTAAGGCTACTCAGGAAAACCTTACCTGGCCCGGACAACGGAGGTGAGGCTTACACAGGCCTCAACATATTCGCATTTCATAACTAGGGTATCACGACTATGCAGAAGGCTAGAGCACCTACACAGACAAACTACCTTCAATGTGGTACTGCACCATTCGGGAAAGCTTGCACGTACTATCCAACACATTCATACACTGCGCTTGTGAAAACTTTGAATAAGCGTATGTCTTGATTATGACGACACACTGGTACGCAAATTGCATCTCTGTCTCTCTCGCACGCTTGACTATGTCATATGTCATACATTTGGTGTACCATTGTTTTGTAGTGTGGGTGTATGCGATGACGCTAAAGGCGCCTTCAGCGTATCCGTAGGTATTATTATATTGTATATAATATATAGCCTATATTGATTTGCAGTCCGAGTGAGCTTGCACTTGCTTAGAAGTGCGGAGCTATAAAGAGCTGCAAATTAAAAAATGGAATCCGTTTTTAGAATCTATTATTTGTAACACGAGTGGTTTTGCTTCTCTCATATTTTGCGCACCATAAATTCGATAGAATTTAGCACAGAGTGGGTAATCTGTGGATTCCATGAATAAATATCGCAATCTCAATATCTATAACTGGAGTAAACTGTTGACTTGACTGGCCTCACAGTTCAGGGTCCTTATTCTGTATTATATTATGACATTAGAGATTCCTTGCCACGTGTGATGTCATAACGGTAGTAGCTTTGCCTTCTGAGTCAGTACGTTGTGTATTTGATTCCCACCCGGGACTAACGTTTGTGTGATGAATATATATATTTGTCTGGTGTATTATATGATAGGTTTTCATCATCATCATCATCAACAGCCAATTGTCCACGGCTGGACATAGCCTCCTCTCAATCTGTAGGAATTAGCAGTAATCACCTCGCTTGGCAGGCGGACTGATAATTGCAAAAAATGTGACGATAATACACAAAAGGAAGCTGCCCTTTTTCTGAAGAGATGCATTTTACGATATCCATGAGCTGAGTTGGAGGGGTCGATTCTTAAGCCGCGACCGCCGTTTGACAATAACAAGTAAACCTACAGTATGAGTGGGTTGGCATAGCAAAGACTTTCACGCTTTGCTCGTTCTACCCTTACTCCTACGTTCGTCCACATCCATAGCTAATTTTATTTTAGTTGTGGCTTTTTTCCCTGCGACATGTCCGTGCCACGCCACCTACTTTCAGACCTTTCCCCTAATGTACCAACTCATTCCATATCGAATCCATCCTTGTTGTCCATTGAACCACACATCCACCCCATTAACATTCGAATCTCAGTAGCATGCACTCTCTTTGCATTCGTCTTTTTATTTGGCCAACATTATGATCCAGACAAAACAACAGGTCCGATGCCATTCTTGTAGATTTTACCTATAAGTTTAAGAGGATTAAAAAATATTAGTAGTCAATGATAGCCGACTTCGATTGATCTATTGATTTGAAACTTAATGTACAATGTATAAGGAAGTATGTGGGATCCGGATGATAATTTGCTGCCATCAAATTGATCTGATGATAGAGCCAGATGGCGGTCTGTTGAATTTATCTGCGGCTACTATAGTGCACACCTCAAGCTCGACCTCGTTTGATTCGCTTTGACGAGTAAAAAAGAATAAAATAAACTATCGCGTGCTTTCCTATACCGTTAAGGCGTTACCCCACCACAATTGTGGTGTGGGTAGCTTTGTGCCCCCACATTTGTGACTACATAGCCAACTATTTTTATTCAACCCCTCCTCCTCCAGTGCAAGCTTGTGACGTTGTGACTATCCCTTTGCAGTTTATGTTTGCCTGGTGTTGTATCCGCTATTTTGACCCTTCCCAAGGATATTGCATGAATTTTCAGCTGTATATTGGTTTGTATTTTGTTGCGTTGTTTAACAAGAATATATACAATTTTAAAAGCTTATATATAATTTTAAAAACTAAGTCAGCTAGTTGTACTCATGCAGTTCCACTTTTTCCTAGGTTCTAAGTTTATCACTATCATATCACGACATCAAATATAAAGACATCAAAGCATTTTCTGAAAGTTTCGCTCCATTGTAGACCTCATTCTTGCAGGCAAGCCTCGAGATCCAGAGCTGAAAAAAATTGGCCTCGCCAGTGATCACGAACCGCCTCTGTCCATCAACTCCACGACCGCCAGTCACAGCCCACGGCGAGGTCGCGGCCAATTCGTCTGCTTAGTGTGGTGTTACACCCAGTGGTCCAGTTCGCACGGCGATCGTCATTTAACTTCCTGTTACACAGTTCCGCCTCTTTTAACAAAATCACCCCCATAGATAGCTGGAAAACGGGAGGAAAGATCTCCCGTTATCTCGTGAGAATTTCTTCAAATCCTGTAGTAGTGCGCAACTACTCTACGAAAGTTACTCTGTAACGTTGTAGTCTTTAATATTTATATTTAAAGTTATTTTTGTACCGTATTAAAATTTTTGCTTCTTTCTTTTCAAGTTATTCATATTTTCTATAAATTGTAATTAATCGGTGTTTTTTAAAATTTTAATTTTCTAACCACTACTATCTTTTGCGGCTATGCTCGACTAACATCGAAGCTCGAGCTTTTTATTTGGGGTAGTCTGAAAACCAGCCCTGCGTAGACCTTAACTTACGCAGAATAAGGCTGATGGCTACCCCCTTTGCTTATTGTTTAATTCTTGATGTATGTTCTTTGTATTTATTTAGTAATATATTATTTTGTATTGTATTGTAGAAGAATGGTTATAGAAACTGGTTCCTGTTCCTGGTGGCCATGAATATTAATATAACTGGACGACTATACGGAGAGTATACGTGAATGAGAATAGTTGATGAACTCAATACTCTCCTTGTATTTCCTACTTAATGGAGGGTGTGAGAGGTTTATAAAGCATGTTGTTGAGGAGAGACAGGATATGAGTATTGCGGAGATGAAATTAAAGCCACGTGAGCTAAGAGACATGAACATATTGTGCAGACCAAAAATCTGTCATATGAAGAAGTTCTGTAGACCGCAATTGTTAAATTTCATTTTATTGTCATCATACTTATAAATAATTTTGTTTCGTTTGCTTGATTTCAATTCAAATACTTTTCGCGAACTGTACTTGAACCATAGATTTAGTAGTAATTTTGCGAGTGGTTTTGGAGTGGTTAAAAGTAATAAATTTATATTGATCACCTACGTCATTTGTTTGACCTATTGATCAACCCCCCTACCCCATCTCCATTCTCCTGGGTGCACCATTCAAGAACACCTCGTGCTAATAGCCACCCCCTGACAGTTTATGTTCTCCTGGTGTTCTATTCGCCATTTTGACATTTCCCAAGGCTTTTTCTTGAATTTCAGGTATTTTTGCACTGTATGTGGACAAAATTTAAACTTAAAAAAAAAACAACTTTTATAAAAATTGTATTCGTACACTAATTAGGAGCCGGTTTATGGTGGATAACTATACCTTCCTCGCGCACTAAGCGGTTTTCTTCCTCATTTATAATGCGCACCGCCAGGAATGGAACGCTTTGCCGGACTCTGTGTTTCCCGAGCACTACAACATGGGAGTCTTCAAGTCAAGAGTGAATAGGTACCTTCTGGGCAAGCGTGCTCCATCTTAGGCTGCATAATGATGCAGCCTAATGCTTGCCCATCTGGCCCACACACGTCCACGCCTGGACCTAAGAGTAGATAGGCCTCCCCCAACCGTCGCCACAAATACCGATCCTGAGCAGTAGATACTAGTAGGTGAGAGCTAGTAGGTAGGTAACTAGGTACCGAAGATGTCGGCGATTCGTTTCTAATTCGAATTTTTCCACGTCGAATGATACTTAGTATCTACTTAGGAATTGGACTTTAATTATCTTTTGCCTAGAAATATAGCTAATTATCAAAGCTGACTCTGCAGCCGAAAATAGCTATAAGAATTTGTCATCATTTGAAAAGTGTGCATTTTGCAGAGTTACGCATCGCACCACAAGCAAAAGCGCGCTTTTTCGAAGCTTTTGTACCAGGAGAACATAGCATTAAAGAAAGCTCGATGATAGTGGGATGCAACCTGCAATGTTACGTACAAGCTCAGCTTCGTTTTCAGGAAGTTCCGCTGTGGATCGATAATACTATTGAGTTGTTCAACTGGTAGTACAATATATTCAACCTTGTAGTACTAACGTAGTACTTGTGACGTAGTTTGCATTATTATATTTTATATTGCTCGTATTCGATTTCTTGTGTGAACAGTACCTGATGCCACTACCTATCGGTGGGCCACATGTCTACTATGTACGATTTCTGCTTGTCACCTACGTCATTTGTTTGACCTATTGATCAACCCCCCTACCCCATTTCCATTCTCCTGGGTGCACCATTCAAGAACACCTCGTGCTAATAGCCACCCCCTGACAGTTTATGTTCTCCTGGTGTTCTATTCGCCATTTTGACATTTCCCAAGGCTTTTTCTTGAATTTCAGGTAAAATATTTTTGCACTGTATGTACAAAATTTAAACTTAAAAAAAAAACAACTTGTATAAAATTTGTATTCGTACACTAATTAGGAGCCGGTAGATACCTAAATACGCGTGATTAAAGTATTATGTAAATTGTATCTTGAAATTAAAAAAACATCGTAATTTCAATACACTAAAACAAGCCCTATACCTACAATTACATACTAGTCATCAGCATGATCACATGCTTTACTCATCTAAGCGGCTACGAAGAATCTCTGCTGCCCACATAATATTATTACAGGACTTTAATTTCAAACAGTGCCATCTAGTCCCAAACTAAGCATAACTTAGTATATGTATGTAACAATTATTAATAACTAAAATGGAACTATATTACGTATATAATACTTTAATACTTTTTTGTCTACCTACCATATGATACAATACCTAAACACATCTATATTCATCACATACATTTTTGTTTTGGATGGGAATCGAACCCACAACCTGCAGCGCAGAAGGCATGAAGAAAATGTATCAACATCATAATATGTCAATAACAGAATCAACACAACTTTTTACGTACCTATATGCTTTTTCGAAAAACATTACATATTATCTTAGGATCTCGGTCAATTCAGTCAGATGAATTGACCGAGATCTCACATTCCCAGGCAAGCTTCGAGTTGAAGAATACTATCCTCTCGTAGATGTTTTAACGGCGGCTACGGGATGACGATATACCAATAATTACGTTTCAAACTAAAAAGAAAACCGACTTCAATGAAGAATTTGATACAATTTCGTTAACCTGGCTGACGTATTTTTTCCAATTATTTTGACGACAGATGAACATACAGACAAACAGACGCGTAATCCTATAAGGGGTCCGATTTTTTCTCACTTTTGAGGTAATACACCCTAATAATACCCAAAACGCTTCAAATGTGCCTATAACATTTGAAGAGTTCCCTCGATTTCTCTAGGATCCCATCATCAGATCCTAACCTGATGACTATGGGACCACCTGTGAAGTAAACCCTTTAAAATAAAAAAATAATTTCCTAAATCGGGCCTCAATGTACAAAGAACGAATGTTTCTTAGTACATTACCCGGTTTTGCAAGAAGAATATTTTTTCCTTGTACATCATGGCTGGTAATGTACGAGTAACAAATGGAAAATCCGACGAATTAAGAACCTCCTCCTTTTATAAAGTCGGGTAATAACATAAATTTGTCCTTGGCTGATGTCAAAACGGTGAACACCACACCAGGAAAACATAAATAGTATGGGGGTGGTCACTAACACGAGAAGGTGGGGGCTTATACCTCCTATAGTTTCCATATCACCTGTCGATAACGAACAAACCCCTTCCCCACCTCCTCCACATTGCACTTGTAATCCCTTTGCAGTTTATGTTCTACTGGTGTTGTTTCAGACATTTTGACACTAGCCAAGGACATTTCTTGAATATACGAGAAGAGAGAGAATAATGTTTTCTGCGTGATCATAATTTTTTGGGTTCCGTACCCAAAAGGTGCCAACGGGACTGTAATGGTACTGCCTGAGAAATCGGTGCCAGTTGTTTCATCAATGGTACACAACACACTGTCTAATGGTACAAATGGTCCGGCGGCAATAACAACATTTCGTTGCCCATATTATTATGTCCAGATCGAGACGGACAGACGCTCAGTCTGCCCACAAACACAATCCACAGATAATTTATTTCTGTGGCTGTTTCTTTTTTTTATTTTTTTAATCCGCGAGCACTCGCGCTATGAGCATTTTGCTCACAGTAAATTTAAAACACGCGCCATTTTGTCAAAATTATTCGTACGTACATCGTTCATTCGGTAGCTGAGTTTTGTTCCGTCCCCCACCCCTGTATGCAGTTCACTTCGCGCCAGTGTGCGCCAGTCACTTGGACGAGGTGGTTTGTTGCGCCGTGTACCATTAGGCGGCGTTTTGCTCATCGCGCGGGTATCGACGTAAGTACTTTTTTTTACTCATGATTTAATATTTTATCATGTTAGCGACAGTTTTACTGCTACTTTTATGTAATATTATGATTTTACATTACTGAAATAGTAATCTATTATGTATTTCTATTATAGATGGATCGTGATCGAAGGGACGAACATGTTTTGGCATGGTTGATGGAGGAAGATTTAGAAGATATTGAGGACCCGTCTTTTAGAGCCGATGATATTGAAAGCGATCGTGACAGTGAACACAGCCATCATTCCACTAACACCGAACAATCGTCATCAGAAGTAGAAGGTGAGGTTTTTTCAACTTCACTGGGCAATCAGCTGTGTTACGTAGGCAAAGATGGGTGTACAAAATGGAACTATTATCGACTTCGTTCCAATGTGAGAACAAGAGCTCACAACATTATCGAAAAAAAACCAGGGGTAAAACCAGTGGCTAAAAATGCTAACAATATAATGGATTGTTTTCTCCTCTTTGTAAGTGAAGAAATGCTGACTGATATAGTTCGCTTTACAAATATCCACATCAGAAAAAATCAAGGACCAATTCTCAAGGGAGAGAGATTGCAAAGAGATGGATATTGTAGAACTAAAAGCCTTTATTGGTATTTTGTACATGGCTGGTATAAAAAAAGATGAATCACTTAAATTTGAAAGAGATGTGGGACAAAGATGGCACGGCACCTGATTTTTTTAGAGCTGCTATGAGTCGCAATAGGTTCCTTTTGTTGATGAGAGCTATAAGGTTCGATGACACAAACTCCCGCTCCGAAAGGTCACAGTATGACAATATTGCTCCAATCCGTGAATTATTCGAATCTTTTATCGCAAAGTGTCGAGCCAATTACCAAGTAGGAGAGAACGTGACTATAGATGAAATGCTGGAATCGTTCCGAGGACGATGCAAATTCCGCATGTATATAGCAAACAAACCAGCTAAGTATGGTATAAAAGTATATGCTTTGTGTGATTCAAAGAATTTTTATACAAGTAACTTAGAAATTTACCCGGGAAAGCAACCGAATGGTCCACACAAATATGATAATACTGCATCTGCAGTTGTGAAACGTTTATCACAAGATATTTTGAAGACAGGCAGAAATATTACGGCTGACAATTATTTTACATCGATTCCATTGGCCGATGAATTACTAGCTGAACGGACTACTATCGTTGGTACTCTTAGGAAGAATAAAAGGGAAATTCCACCATTTTTTCTTGACATCAAACAAAGACCAAAACCTAGTAGTATCTTTGGTTTTCATAAGAGCAAGGTTCTGGTGTCTTACGTACCAAACAAAAAAAATAAAAAAAATGTTCTTATGATAAGTACACTTCATAACGACGACCGAATCGATCCAACTACTGGAACTAACGCGAAACCCGAAATTATCACCTTTTATAATAAAACGAAAGGAGGTGTTGATGTTGTAGATCGACTAAAAGAAGAGTTTTCTGTGGCAAGAGTGGCATGTAGATGGCCGCTGAGATTATTTTTCACGATCTTAAACATAGCCGGAATCAACAGTCAAATCATTTACAAGGAAAATACGGGTATGTATGTAATCATCACGCGCAGAGACTACTTGAAACAACTAGCTCTTCAACTAACACAGCCACATATCCAAAGAAGAAGCACCTTCCAAAATATTTCATATCCTCTTCAGCAAGTGATGAAACGTTTTGTACCAGAATCTGAGTTACCAGAAGAAGAAAAACCAAGTGGTATCTGCGCGGTTTGCCCATGACGCAAAAATCGCAAGACCAAAAAGAGCTGCATTTACTATCAAAATTTTTTATGTACCGAGCGTAGTCGTACACTATGTGATATGTGTAAAGCTCGCGTATATGACGAAGATTAGTTATTCATACTTAGTTTAAAAAGTTTTCTTGAAAAGTTTTTTTTTTTCGTTTTTTCCCTAAGACTTTGCCTTACAAGACTGGCAAATTAGTTCCTATGATTGTTGGTTAAAATAAAAAAAGATTAATATTGTTAACTTTTTGAATATATATTTTGTAGAATAAATAATGTGCATTTTATTTAATAAAATATTTTTTTATTCATATTTTTTGGTAAAACTTGCATTTATTGACATTCATAAACGTGAGCAAAATGCTCTACACGCGAGTGCTGATGTAATTTCTTGAGGCGCGAATACTGGCGGGTTAAAACCTTTGTCAGCTAATCCACCGTAATTACGATGGATTAGCTGACAAATACAAGCGGTCCTTACACGTGGTCAACCTTGCTACCTGGTTTTATTTATAAGGTTTGGCATTGAAGTATTTTTTAACCAACATCCAAAGAGGAAGTACTCAATGCACAGAAGTGTAGCTTTAACAATAATACAATTAGGTATAGAAAGTGCCTTTTCACTTACTTTTAGCTACTAAACTGCATGTAGTGAATGTCCAGGCGAGCCCCGAGGTCAAGCTTTTAATTTCAATGTAAAAATGGTTTCCCACCCTCGTGCATGAGCGAAAACAATTTGGTTCACGCACGGCTGGAAGAACTACCTACAGAGAATAGAAGGGAATTTGGGAAATCTAATAATATCCATACATCCACATGAAACATCCTAATATATCAGATTCAGAAGTATTTATTTCCTAAATATTGAGCCGACGGCATTACCGCGAGTGAAGATACCTCCAGCTCCGAAGGCGGGTGCGGAACGAGTTTTTATTCCGAAACACCAATTGTGGCCGACCGGGGAAGTGGAACGACAAGCCACCCTTTGCTCCACCGTCGCAATACGGAACGTATACGAATTCTACAAACACGGCAAAGATACGGTCAAGCGCTCTTAAAGCAAACTTTATAAATATACCCGAAATACTGACGGCTCTAGAACTGAGATGTACCGTGGCCTTTACTTTATTTCCTCAGGACGTGTACCGAGTCTAGCAGGTCGCACCACCGGTCGCATTATCCGCACTTCGCCGACGTGAAGAGGCAGGGAATGATCGCGACGCCTACGCCTCTGCGACACTACCAACCGTCTGTATGACCGCCTGTGTAGTGTAGCGGTTTGCCTACCGGTATCAGAACCAGAGGTCCTAGATTCTATCCCGAGGGGAGTACTATATTGTGCTTGGTTTGGTTGATAGTAGGACTTTGTTTAAGTCCGCCTGGCTAGCTTCCACCATATTACCTAATTCCGTCGCCGAAAAAAAAAGCCGTGGCCACCAAACCTAAACAAACATACTTACAAACTCTCGAAAAACATGACTCTCCATCGCAGTCCAGTAATAGTTATTTGTTATACAAGAGTGCAAAGTTGCTTTTTAACCGCGTGTTCAATTTTGATGACCGAGCAAGCGAAGGATTCTAAAATTGAATCACGAGCGCAGCGAGTGATTCAAAATTAGAATCCTGAGCGTTAGCGAGGGAATCAAAAGAGCACGAGGTGAAAAATCTTTGCACTCGAGTGCAACACGTAACTTTTCATTCCACCTCAGCGAGGAAATGACTAAATGCAAAAAAAAACGTTTACAATCACAAGATAGGTACTTTTATTTCAGTTTAGGTATTCACTACTACATTATGACAGGTAAGTATTACAGAATAATCTTTAAATTAGAACAAAATAATACTAAGGTATAATTAAGAAAATTTGAAAGTAACGTTGGTACAGTACTTTAAATTGAGTGTAATATTGGTGTTAGTCACTTGTGTACTGTTTTTCGGAAAACTATCTGTCATACTTAATAGTTGTACCGATTCATCGGATTCCCTTGGCGTAAATGTTGGCATGAGAGGGCGATGGTTAGGTGTTTAGTAATGGCTCATTTTGTTCAGGCTTGAACATAAGGGAGCCTAATTCGACAAATTAAACTCCAGCTTTCGTATATACTTGTGTAATACAGTTAAATTATAAGTACAGAGATGACACGTCCATTCGGATGGTTTTTTGTGTTGGAAGAAAGAAAGGTTTGACATCAGTAATTATCAAACTAGTACGATGGCTTGATACAAAACACCTTATGAATTTAACACAGCAATACACCTACCTACCTATTTCCAAGCTAGTTCAAAACATAAGGCGAGGCTCGAACATCTTCCCGCCCCGGGAAAAATAAACAAAATGGGTCCTCAGTAAACCAACAGCCTTAACAAGAGTGAAATTGATTTACAATCAACAGTAAAAAAAAAATTAAGATACTAAGAGACTAAGATCTACCTATAATATATTACGTTAAGTTTAGTGCAAAATCTAGGTATTGAAATCCAATTCTTCAGCCGTGGGAAGTGGACATAGTCTTGTAAGGGACCGTCGCGCGCAGCCTCTCGCAGTAATGACGTCTGCAACTCTTGCAACGCCGTCCGGTCCAGGGAAAAGACGAGCCACTCGTCCAAGACGCCAACAAAGAGGGGGTACATTGTCTTCTTGAAGAAGGACTAAGTCGTCGAGCCTCAACTTGGCAACGCTGGTTTTCCACTTGGTCCTCTGTTGGAGCTCAGCAATGTACTCCTTCTGCCATCTTTTCCAAAAATGCTGACGGAGTAGCTCAATCCGAGCATAACGATGTAGTGCATTTTCTTTCCGGTCTTCTAGAGATGGTGATGGCATCGCAGTTAAGGGTAAGATGACTATTTCCTATTACGCGTCGTAAGTGGTGCTTGGCGGACTTCACACCGGCCTCAAATAATCCTCCGAAGTGGGCTGCGTAGGGGGGTGAGAAAAAGAACTTAATACCTTCCTGACTTGCAAATTCAGATAGAGGTTCCGCAGTGGACTTTATGAACTCACCTATTTCCTTCGCGGCTGCTACAAAATTGCCACCATTGTCACAGAATATTTCCGCTGGCTTTCCTCTAAGAGCAATAAATCGACGCAGTGTCATTATAAAAGAATTTTTAGTTAAATCGCTTACCCCTTCTAGATGAATACACTTGTAACGCAAGCATACAAATAAACAGAGATAACATTTTATTAACCGGCTACCGCGACCTCTACGATTAAGTATATGGAACGGACCCGCCATGTCCACACCAACGGACACCCATGGGTAATTTGGTGTAATTCGCTGAGCCGGAGATTGCCCGTCTTAGGTAGTAATGTTTTACCACGCATACGTCTACATCGCACACAGTTATTAACGGTACGCCGAGACAAATACCTACCATTGACCGGCCATACGTACTCACGCACGGTAGCTAACAGTGATTGTGGACCTGCATGCATACTACGTAAATGTTCCATATCGAATATTAGTTTCGTTAAATGGTGCGACGCGTGAAGTAAAATTGGATGCTTCTTATCGTAGGAGTACTCCGAAGCACTGATACGTCCACCAACTCGAATTAATCCCTTACTGTCGAGGAAAGGAGACAAAGATAATATTTTATTTTTACAATGTAAGGATTTATTAATAACTAAACAATCGTATTCCGTAGCAAACGACTCGCGCTGTGCCTTAATACAAAGCGAATTAAATGACTCATTCCATTCGTCGACAGTAAGAATACCTGTAGTTTTATTATATTTATTTTTTAAGTTATAAATAAATGTTTTTACGTAAGCAAATGTTCTTTGTAGTTTTATCAGTTTAGAGTGATTTTCGAATTTAATTATGTTATCTTTAATAGTGACAGTGTTGCATTTTATTTCTGGTAAATTATCTTCTATTCTAGCATTTAATACGGGCCATTCAGACTCGTCTTTAGTTAGAAAACTAGGGCCAGTCCACCACATCTGCATGGACAATAACTGGCAGGCATCCACCCCCCGAGAAATTAAATCAGCGGGGTTGGCTGCGGTAGGTACATACCGCCAAGTCGATTTGCATGTAAGCTCTTTAATTTCGCATATACGATTCGCTGCGAAAGCCTTTAGCTTGCTTACGTCGCTATTTATCCAAGCAAGCACTATAGTGGAGTCACACCAATGCACGACGCGCGTAGGTATGTACCGCAACGAGTCGATGACAGACCTACTCAGCTTAGAAGCGAGCAGTGCAGCACAGAGCTCTAAGCGTGGAATCGTCGTCGGTTTCAATGGCGCGACCTTGGATTTTGCAGTCAGCAATCGACTAGTGATGTGACCATTCACATTTGTGGAGCGCATAAAAATACATGCCCCGTACGCGTTTGGCGTTGCATCACTAAAAACATGCATTTCAATGTCTATAGGAGCATCACACAGAACTCTCCTAGGGATTTGTAAATCCTTAAGGAACGATATATTTTTATAAAATCGTTCCCATTCGTTTTTTAATTCAATGGGAACCGGCTGGTCCCAATCCAATTTATGTTTCCATAATCTTTGCAGTAACATTTTGAGTTGTATAATGCAAGGACTCAACAGACCTAAAGGATCAAATATTTTGAATGACGTCGACATAATAACACGTTTAGTTATTATATTAGAAGGAATTACGCCCTTTATCGGGAAGTTTAAAGTATCGCTAGTCGGACACCATCCCAACCCTAGTGTACTCGATGACTCACTTATCGTCAAGTTTTGTTGAGCATCGACGTTAGATGTTTTAAATAAACCATTTAAATTACTTTTGAATTTTCTTAAATTGAAACAGCCAGTTTTTAATGTATTTACAACTTCTCTTTGTATGTATTTTAGCTGTTGTTCGTCGTCGGAGCCTGTAATAAGGTCATCGACGTAAAAATCATGTTTTAATATTGTTTTAATCAATGAGTCACCGTGCTCCTCTCCTCACTGCTTTAGACAGCGCGTACTCAGATAGCTCGCGCTTGCAGTTCCGTAGGTTAAGGTATTTAGTTTTAATGTTTTTATTTTTTCCGATTCACTTTCGCGCCACACTATGAGCTGCAAGTCGCGGTCATTTTCAGCCACCTGCACTTGCCTGTACATTTTTTCAATGTCACCAGTTAACACGTACTTGTACTGACGCGCTCTAATCAGTATATTAAACAATGAGTCCTGAACACTGGATCGGCCAGCTGGACATTGTCAGGTATCTTTAGCCTATCTACGTTTATATCAGATCTAGGCAAGTTACTTGTTAGCTCGTTTAGCACAAAGCATGACAACAATACACTAAATGGTGTATGAAGCGACTTTAATTGAACGTCACTCCTTTCGACTACCCTATCCGAACAATTATTGCCAATCCCAATAACCTTTAGCGCGTCTATGGGACATGAATTGAGTGATAGTTTTTGCTGTAGTCTTTTAGTTATAAAGGTAGACTGACTACCGCAGTCGAGGAGCGCGCGAACCTTTAGTGTCTCCTTTGTTACAGGATTCACTAGTTCGATCAACGCAGTAGATAACAAAACTTCATTGCAGTTTTGATTGGTGAAGTTTACAGCTGTTATTTTGTCCTGATCACATTCAGCGGAGGCGTGGTTTACCACAGACTGCTCCGGGTTATGTAAAAGAGAATTGTGACCCTTGTGACAAATTCGAGATTGCCGTAGACAATTGGAACATAGTTTGTATAGCTTGACGTCCTCTAAACGTTCATTTAGACCTTTGTTTTTAAATACGACGCACTCATATATTCTGTGATCCTTACCGCAGATAACGCAAATGTATGATGATTTTTTATTTTCATAATGTACACTCGCAAATGATTTTGTTTGATTTGAATTTTCTTGTTTGTGTTTATTTGTATTAAAGTTGTACCTATTGTTGTTATTTTGATTTCCTTTGTTATATTTGTTAATGTTAGTTTGTGTAGAACCGCGTGAAATTTCAAATGAATTTTTGCTGCTATTATTAATGCTCTTATTGCGATTCAGTGTCTCTAAAACATCAGCGCGATCAGTCAACAATTTAAAGAAATCGCTTAGGGAAGGCTGATCAGTGATGGTATTTCTGTATCCCTCCCATTTGGCTAGCGTTTGAGAATCTAATTTCGACGACATCATAAAAATGATGAGGGTATCCCATTTATCTGTGGGCTGACCTAGACTGCGCAAAGCACGTAAGTTTTTTGTTACTGTGTCCACTAAATACCGAAGAGATCTTTCAGTTTCATTAGCGGCCGGTTGAATGCAAAACAACGCATTTAAATGGTGATTAGTCAACAGCCGTTTGTTATTGTAGCGGTCACAAATCAACTTCCAGGCCTCCTCGTACATATCGGAAGATACCTCTAAATTGGAAATAATTCTTCCAGCATCCCCATCTAAATAGGAGACAAGATAATGATATTTTTGAATCGGAGTGATTTTGTCATTATCGTGAATTAATAATAATTAGCCTTATAGGTATCGTGAAATTCAAGCCAGCGGAAATACGAACCATCAAACTTTGCGATATCTCTTTATGATCGCGTGAACACTGAGGAACAAGAATAGATTCCCTCCTTTGTTCGGTCTCAGATTTAAAATATTTATCAATTATGTTTTTAGCCGCAGCAATATTGTGAATAAATTAATGCTCAATGTTTTCTCGTTCTTCCAATTCTGACTTTAAGTTCTGATAATTTAGGACCTCAATCTCATCTTGCAAGTTATCAAATCGTATCGATAATGCCTCAATCTTTTGTAGTTTTAATTGTAATTCAGTTACCTCGATGGAGGTAAACTGAGTTTTTATCGTTAGATTAGCTAAATAATGCCTAAATTTGGTAATTTGACCTTTTACGGAACTACGCTTTCTGAATAACTCCTCAAAAACTAAGGCACCATCGCTATCCTTTGACGTCATTATAGGAAGTTAATAAAGTAAGTTTTTATTCTCACGCTCCTCGCTATATCCGAGACCGCATAGCACCACTCACGCAGCGAGGCTCGCCGGCCGGCGGCGGCCGAACAATAGATAGATGACGTATCACCTAGCTCAAACCGCTCGGCAGACTAGATACACCTGTAACGCGTCCACATATCACGTTATCAAAGCGAATTAATAACAAGGAACGCGGATCGCAGTTAATTTGATCGTTAATTAAATGTGAAAAACACTGGTAAAATACGTGGGCACCACGTTGCAATGTACCTACTCACTTTATCTAGATTAAACTAATGTGATTAAATGTATTTCATATTTATCTTCACACAGATTTAAATGAACTTTAACAACACTTTGTTTAAACACAAGTGGGACCTTTTAGATTGAGAAGTTAATAATGACATTTAGGTTAGGAAGAACAAAGGAACGGGGCACTTATCTTTTCTCAGACTGCAGGCTGCAGGCGTGAATCTTTAGCTAATCCACTGACCAACTCCAATGTTTCTAGTCTTGATAAATAACTCCGTTCAATTTCATTCGGGTTTGAAATAGATTTTTTCAAAATCCAAAGATCTTCACCAACCGCAGGGAATTCCAGAGTATCCTGATTTTTCTGGGCAAATATTCCCCTCATGGGCCACCAAATTATGTTCAGGCTTGAACATAAGGGAGCCTAATTCGACAAATTAAACTCCAGCTTTCGTATATACTTGTGTAATACAGTTAAATTATAAGTACAGAGATGACACGTCCATTCGGATGGTTTTTTGTGTTGGAAGAAAGAAAGGTTTGACATCAGTAATTATCAAACTAGTACGATGGCTTCATACAAAACACACCTACCTACCTATTTCCAAGCTAGTTCAAAACATAAGGCGAGGCTCGAACACATTTTTGATGTAGAAGGGCGTTAGCGAGGGAATCAAAAGAGCAAGAGGTGAAAAATCTTTGCACTCGAGTGCAACACGTAACTTTTCATTCCACCTCAGCGAGGAAATGACTAAATGCAAAAAAAAACGTTTACAATCACAAGATAGGTACTTTTATTTCAGTTTAGGTATTAACTACTACATTATGACAGGTAAGTATTACAGAATAATCTTTAAATTATAACAAAATAATACTAAGGTATAATTAAGAAAATTTGAAAGTAACGTTGCTACAGTTATTTAAATTGAGTTTAATATTTTTGTTTGGTATCTACTGTAATATTGGTGTTAGTCACTTGTGTACTGTTTTTCGGTAAACTATCTGTCATACTTAATAGTTGTACCGATTCATCGGATGGTTAGGTGTTTAGTAAAGGCTCATTTTTTATGTAGAAGGGCCAGTCCAAGGATCTGACTGAGGCTCTTTCAGTGTAATGGCTCCTACGATGCCTTTACAAGTAATACACCAAGAAGGTTCCGATTTCGGGTTTTTAACAAATTAGAAAAGGTTGTATGATGAATTCGGCACCATGGAGGTAGAAGTAAATAGGTTTATTGATGTTTTGAATTCACAAACTTAGTGCACACGATGTTCTAAATTCAATTTTACTTTAACCTCTAGCGGATAAAAACGGCTTTTGCACTCAGATATCGAATAGTAAAAATACTCTTTCCGAGATGGTGGGATGAAAAAAATATTGTTGAATTATGTTTGAATGAGCACCTCATTTATTTAAAAAAATGTTGGCAAAAATTTCCTTGAGCTCGATTTGGTATTGCAAAACTGGCGGGTGTGCGCTCCCAAAATGCAAATGTACTAGGAGCGCATAGATACCTAAGAGCTATTTACAGTTTGCGCTTCTAAGTGAAGGTGAAAGCCCTTCATCGGGAGGCTGTTTGTGTCACCCTGCAACACTTTATCGTTTAACACTTTATTGCACAAAACATAAAACTAAATATTATAAAATTGATCGCGTACTAACTTATTAGGAAAACTTAAAAAGGCAACCTAACAAAAATAACCATCTTTCTATCAATACTTATAATAAAATCGTAGAAAAGCTGTGTTTGTAAATTTAATATTTACAGTTCAAAATGCTACCTACTAAAGTCAGGTAACGAGCATGAAAATACAGTTTTTAGAATTGTATGTCTGTTTGTTCACGCGTATTAGTTTTCGATGATGTGTATGGTTCAGGGCAGGAACTGACGACCAATTTATTCGAAAAAATATGTACGTAAAAAATGGTGGGTAAGAAAACAAGGGGTATTTAACAAAATAGCTATGTACAATAAATTACCAATTAACCTAACTAAAGTCAAGCATTTTACAGATTTTAAATGGAAGTCAAAAAAATATATTTGGACAATGCATTTTACAACATAAATGAATGATTGGACGTGATACTCTCAGAATCTCAATTTAATAAAGCTTGACACGACACTAAATTACCTGAATTATTTTAAAAAATTACATATTTAGAAACTGTTTTATCAGATACAAAAACTATTTTTATGTATTCTAACATTATTTTTACTATAAAAAAAAAAAAAAAAAAAATATATGTTTATTTTCTCTCACAAAGGTACATACATATAGGTATATAACATAATGACTTTGATCACAAAATGTGACATAACATTTTTCTTTCTTATTATTATATTAATCCTTTTGTTTTGTAAATGTTAGTTGATTATAAGTATGTCGTGTGTTATGATTATGATTATTTATTTCTCAAAAATGTACCTACTGCTGTAAAATGAAGTGCCTAGTAATAACGAACGTAGTTGTAATAAAATCAAATAAATGATGTTTAAAAAATCTGAAATCTGAATCACATCTCGTTTATTAATCTCTACACTTATGTACTTATAACTTTATATATAATAACGATGTTTTTTTCTAATGCTATTTTAAAATATCAAAACTTAAAAAAAAACATATTTCTTGTAACCTTATACAAAAATTGCCTTTGCCTTTGTCAAAATAATTATGACATTAGGAACTACAAAAAAGAAAAAAGGTCATCAAACAAAACATAAAAAAAAACTCTTCAAAAGCCAAATAAAAAATAAAGTTAGCTAGTGCACGGAGTGTATTTTATGGTTCGCCATCACTTTCAGCTTCAACGTCCAATGATATTTGCGATATTTCCTCTTCGGATATTATTTCCTCTTTAAGAAGTGCTTCACGATACTATACGACGACATTCACGTTCGTAAGACATGCTAAAACAAGATTTAGAAATTAGGCAAGAACGTAAATATTGAGTGAAATATCGATGAAGTAATGCAAAAAAAATACTGATACTTACCTAATTCTGTCGCCATAATAACAATTCTTGAAAAATTGTTGTGTTCCGGCATTCAGAGGTAAGATAGCCAGTTCCTCAGTTTGTTGAGGATTCCGGGTGAAGTGTGCCTCCACCTTCGGCCTTATCTCAACTTGTTACCAGATGAGATGAAGGCCAGGGGCTTCCCCGTAGTACAATAAAAAAAAAAGATTACTGAATAATAATAATCACAAGAACTAAGTACACTATAACAATAATCAAAATAGATACACATGCTTATCGAAAAGTGAAAATCAAAATTATAAGCTTTGACTAATTGACTTACCTACGTAATCTGAGCAACGAAACAGTTGAAAAAGTATTTACGGTGGCCTCTTGAAAATTGACGATATTCCCGTGCAATTCTAGGTTTCAGACTAAACTTTAAGCGCTTCAATATATATGATGGGTATGGGCTGGCAACGTATATTCTATTCGCTTTAAAATTGAAACGTCTAGATGCACCGCCCTCACTGCGCATAGCCAATACAGAGCGAGCAGGAAGTTAATTTTCCTGTATGCGGAAAAGTGACGAATGCACCCTTAGGTTTACCCCACCCCTTAGTGCAGTATCACTACATGCGATTTCTGGACTCCTGGTAGCTCGAAACACAAAATGTTTGTAGGCGTAGGATGCCGTCCGTCTAGATCAATAGCTAGCTAACTTCACAGAATAAATACGTATAAGATTAGGGAACAATTTTTGTTGTGTGTGCATACTTTTTTTTTATTAATTAGTACTTATTCATTTTGAACTATCGTCTACTGTGTCTGTTTATGTAATGACTTATTCACTTTATATATGTACCTAATGTATATAACCAACGGAAAATTTTAATTGGCCTTTCTGCATGTAGCATTTATGGCTACATGTAAATAACTACTAAGTAAGCTTAGCTGTAAGTTTTCCGAAAATTAATTTAAAATAAATAATTGCGGGGCGAAGAAGAAACGAAGATTCTGAGGTGCCTTTTCCTTGAGGGTTTCAGGACGGGTACCATAGAGTTATTACCGAGGAAACTCGAGCGAGAGGGAAAAAAACTTTTTCGAGTCCCTACATTAGCTAATTCTACTTATCCAGATACTACTGTGAAGTGAAAGTTATATCGATAGTCATCATAATTATGCTCAGTTTGGGGCTTGTTGGCGCTGTGTGACTTACCTGGTTAAACGAATAACTGTAAATTCAAATGATAGGCGTCAACATCCATGTTTTTTTTAACTGCCTTTGTGGTCTAGTAGTTTACCAACCGTGTCAGATCCAGAGGTCTTGGGTTTGATTCCCAGGGGAGTACAATATTGTGCTTTCTTAGGTTGGTGGTAGGACTATCTTCAAGTCTTCTGGCTAGTTATCACCATTTTACCAAAGTCTGTTGCCATAACAACAATTCCAAATTGTTGTGTTTCGGCATTTAGAGGTAAAATAGCCGGTTCCTCAGACAGTTGAGGATTCCGGGTGAATACGGTTTTACCTTCGATCTTATCATAAGTTGGAAACCAGAAACAAAATATAATAAAATAAGTAGAAAAGGCATGTCGCGCGCGACGGCTTCAATTCACAGCTTTTAACCTACCTTTTACCAATACATTTTGGAAAACCCTAAAAAGCGCTATCTTACAGTGTTTTCCTTTGTTCGAGAAAGGCACTGAGCTAAATTGAAGCATGGGGTTCCAACTCACAGAAAGGAAAGGCTAGTTCAAACTATTATCAATAGATGACGCCATCTTATACTATCTTACAGTGTATTCATTGTAAAGGCAGTGAGCAATATTGAAGTATGGGGTTCGAACTCATAGGGAGGAAAGCCTTTTTTTTATTGATTGTATGACGGAAAAGCGCTTGGCCTTCATCTCACCTGGTTACAAGTTATGATAAGGCCAAAAGTGGAGGCGCACTTCATTCAAAATCCTCAACAAACTGAGGAACTGGCTATTTTACATCTAAATGACGGAAAACAACAATTTTAGAATTGTTGTTATGGCGACAGAATTAGGTATGATGGTGGTAGTTAGCCAGTTAGTCCTACCACCAACCGAACCAAGCACAATATTATACTCCCCTGGGGATCGAACCCGGGACGTCTGGATCTGAAATCGGTGGGTTGAACCACAAGACGACAGAGGCCGCCTCTGTGGTCTTGTGGTTCAACCAGGTGGTTGTTGCAAACCACAATTCGTAATCATGTATTCTAAATATGGGAGCAAGAAGAATATTTTTTCCTTGTACATTGCAACGGGAGAAAAACATACATGTAAATTAATGTGTCTTCAATGTATTACAGATAATGCAGGAGGTCAGACCTGATTCCAAACGGTTGGTGGTGGACTTTGTAGCGAGCCGGGCTAGCAACCACCATGTTACCTAAGTCTTTCACTACAAAAAAAAAAACAATCGAACGAAGGCAATCAACGGCTTGTGACGTTGGAGGCTGGTAGGTTATATAAAACACCAATCACACTCACGTCAATCACAATTTTGTTATAATTCGTGTTAAGCCCTGGTCACTGATTTTACGAAGTTGCGTTCGAGGAAGGTGTAGTTAGGTACTCCCCTCGGAAGGTCCAGGAATGTGGAGCCGATGGAGATGTCCTTGTCAGTCTTGTAAGTCAAAGAGTATTTACTTAATCACCTTCCGCACATACATTGACGAATCACAATCGCATAAATGAATTAGAGGCTTGATTGTGCTCGCTACGTAGAGAAAACCTTGATGGAATCGTACACGCTTGGCTGGGATACGGACCGCGCCTGGCAGGGAGAGGGTAAATAAGGGATGGATTTTGTATTGGGAACGAAAGGTTAAGCATCGCTGGGCGCGGTCAATACTTGGATGGGTGACCGTCTCTTTTTGTATTTCATAGAGTTTTCAGGTATGTTTTATTTACAATACAATTCTGTGATTGATTTGTGATTACAATTTTATATCAAACATTATATATTAAATCTTTACACTATATATCCAACATTCAATAGTTTAAAAATTATAACCAGCAACTATATCGACCTACTTCATCATTTTATAATGTACCTAAATTTTTTTTGTTAATTTATTTTTATTTTTAATATCAACCTGTGTGTTCCTGTACCATTGTTCTCTGAGGCATGCTCTCACTAATAATAATTAATTGCAATTGACATTTAAAAGCAATTATTTTCTTTTACATATAACATTTTTTCATGTGTTTATTTTCGACGTTTGACGTTTTGTATTTAATTTGAATTTGAATTTTATTAATTTTGATGTCCCTTTATTTATATATATATTCTATTTATTAATGAAATTATTGTTATTAATTTGTTATACCTTCTCAATTTTTTGTTCTGTACCTTGTTTCATGTAAATTTTGTATTTTATATGATCCTGTGTTGATTGAAAATAAATTATTTGAATTGAATTTATAAGACGTACTTTATTTCTTGTTGTTAATAAGTTAATAATGTTAATATTGTTTATCTATGTCATTTTGTAACTTATTCCAGCAATAATAATAGTACTTTTATTTTCGTCCAATTTTACAAAAGGAAGGTCAAAGTCGATACTAGCGGATCTTCACTCTTTTTTTTTATTATTCGCAATAACTATTATTAATTTAAATAAATTAGACTAAATATAAATTATTGCAGGCGGAGAATTAGACCGGCACCCCGCCACACCGGTTTTCGCAGTATCCTCGGACCCTCCCATACTACACTATTTGGAACTTTCACCCAAGAAATCTGTGAAAATATATCGTTTGCGCGATTCAGGATTTGAGTTTTGATCGCTTGTTTCAGCCAAATAGAAATATTAATTACAACAAGATTTGTCTCGTAACCTTTTAATTGGTGCCAAGTTTTCATAAATGATTATCATTTTATATTTTCAGGCTTATGTGTAAAGATATTCGTATTTAATAATAATCCGAGTCTCACGATGTTTTGCAGGAGTGTGAACGAGATAGCAATATTGAGTACTGTTTTGAGTTCCCGCTCTTTTTCAGTCGGTCATGCGGGATAGGGTGCGTTGATTTGATTTCGTACTAATAATTACATCAATAAGAACCTCTAAAGTGAATTTTGCGGCATCTGGCGGATTTGACTATCGGTCCCGTATTAGTTCCTATTAATCCTGAATTATTCGCATTGTTGCATTATTTTATTTATCGCTTCTAGCCAGAGCGCATGTCCATACCATGTTTTGGACATGCGCGATGTTGAGAATGAGAACCCCTTACCGACAATTCTTGAAATCTCTTGATGTTGAAATCAATGCTCTTGGAAACGAATAATGCACATTGCTCGTCAAACTTAAACAACCATAGTTTATGGAGATTAATATATATTTGATGGTCACGTAGGTACCTGTACTTACTGTGTAAAATTAATGTCATGTAATATTTATTTGTTTACCTATTCACTTACTGGCATTACTTGGTTTAGTTGATTATAGTAGCTTTGGTCTCTGCGGTTGCGAGTTCGATGGAGGATGGAGGTTCGAACTGGCTACCTGGGATCTTTGCAAAATGACGTCTGAAGTTGACCAATGTAATGTACTTGTCAGTAATTAATTATTTGAAACGATTTGAATTGAATTGAACATACAGCTTTTTACATTTATGATACTATTAATAGTAGGAGTTTAATAATTTTGCATTCAACTTTGTTCCCTTTCTACATTCATAGTTTTATATATCAATTTTAAATCAAAATCGGTTATTTTAAAAAGCGATTGCCCCTTGAATTGTTATGCGGGGGCAACCATGACCTTTAAATCATTATCAAAGTGATGTTACGTAGGTACATTCAAATTACGTTCCATGACCAAATAAGTACATAAAAAACTTGCTTTATTATTGAAACGGCAAAGTAGGTCTTGGTGACATCACAATAAATAATTTGCTCAAACCGTTCCATGACATGCCTTCAGACAACAAGTAAGTATACTACTTTTCCTTTAGGATCCGAAAGTTTAATTCTCATAAAGTTGAATTCCCAAAATGTATAATATCCCAGAATGTTGATTAATTTTTGATACGCAAAATGTTGAATTATTTTGTTCAAACATCAGGTTTAGCAATTTAAAAGGTGCGCGGCGCGGCTTTTTGTGTAGAAAACAGTATTATTGTTTTCCACATTATATCATAAAATTATCATTTTCATCCGCTTTTCTATACAAACTAGCAATGCACGTTCTTTCGGGGGACTGACAAAGTAGCGTTTCAAAGCTCAAAGCTTTGTTTACGGATATAACGTGATACTGAGTTGAGTTCAAAGTTCATAGACTTTTTTAATGTGAAAAAAACCCTGTCTATTCCTAGAAAGCTCTTTGTAAAGATTTAAGCTTAGTGAATGTTTGTGTAAGTCATACGCTATACCATTTTCGTTTCGCGTTCAGAAAACCATTTTTATACTCGACGGACCTACTTTACACCGAAAGTATACTTCTACGGGTACGTCAAATTTATATTTCAAACGCAATTCAACGTTTCCACAAAATTTCTACCTCATGCGTCATCGCTACAAACAGATCCAGAAGATACACCTCCTGGGAGACTCCCAAAACTAAATCAAATTTCGCCCAGAGAGCCCCGTCCTTTCTGTGCCCATTTCTGTACTCGAAAGCAAATAAACACCTCGAAATCTACTTCTGTCTAAAAACAAAATGCAAACGGTTGGTTGACACCTGGTTGATTTCACACAACTACTTACAGACGGAACAAATTCTAAAAGTCATGCAATGATTTAGAAACTTATTGTATTCGACTAAGACAGTTAAATTCTACTTATTTCCCCTACTTAAGAGTGTGCAACAGTTTAATTCATGGAGCCCATTTACATAGTTTATATTAATTAATGTAATTGTGAGTCTTTATTTAGTCTACAATACCCATACAAATTAGAATAATGCATTATAAAGAACTAATGCAATAATAATAATAAATAACAAAACCAAACCTCATAAAAAAAAAGACCATCACTCTTCTTCAAATAACATATTAAAAAGCTCGTATACAATTACAATTATAATTATAATTATAACATGATTGGCACAATGAATCAGCAAATTATAGAAGACACATGAATTTTATTATTTAATAAATATAGCATATAGATACATATACATTTTTAAAAAATAAACATTGATTAAATAAATTATAATAATTAAATAACCGAATGAATGTATATCATTATTTAAGTTTGAATGCCTATTTTTAAGTAAATAACGCATGTCACAATTGTTAAATTCCTTCCATCGTACCTAGTAACATAGCTACGTCAAATAAGCAGCACCGTCTATGTCACCACTCATTGTATCCCCAACTTAAACATAACATTACGCACACATTCTCACTCGGTTGTTCACTGCCTAACACTTTAATAATGATTTGCGTTTCAAAACCCACAAGTGAATAGCCTACCTACCCTCAAAATTAAGCATAGTTTGCCTTTACTCATTGAATTGTACTTCTTTCTGTTTGCAACAAGTAGATAGGTGCGTTGTTAGCACCTACCTAAATGTAACAAATAGTAACTATTCATTCAATACAATACGTATCGTACCTACCTAACTGGAATGGGTGAGGAGATGGGTGGAAGGTTGTTTTATTATTTTGTTGTTACCTTCGTTACTACGTCTTTTAAACAAAACTGATTCTTATTTACAATCCTATTTTGTTTTTCAACACTCCCGGAAGTACCTAGCCGCCCGCGACACAGGGAATCCTAGTGTGGGGGCTAGTGTACCACAAAATAATATAATATTAATCCTATTATGTAAGCAAATTTATAATTATTACTTCGTATGTTATTTTGTTTTGATGACCATGTTTCTTGTTACTTAATAAATAAATTTTGTATTTGTATTTGTATTTTGTTGATAATCTAATGATACAACTTCGATTCCTTTATCTATAGTTAATAAATTGAGAATAAATTCATAAACGTATTTATAACGCACAATGCACAATGCAGTATTATGGCTAAACTTTAAAAAAAAACAATGCACACAGGTTGTATGGATGAAACTAGGAGGACGTAGATACGCATATATGTACAGTGGCATATAAGTAGTAAATACTTAATAGGTGTGTTTTTGTTGTCTGCCAGCTATAAAACATTCTGTTTAGTAGAAAGCCTACAAAATGGTTTGGACGTCATATGTTTCATATGTTTGGTACTAGCTGCCTCCTGCAAGTTATTTCGTTCTAGCTTTCCTTGAGATTTGATTGTGATTAGAGATATTCAAAATATTTTGATCTAACACGAACGATGCCGTTGAAATAAAGATGTGTCGTAGCATGAGGCACGAGGTGTGATCCAAAGACAAGTTCTATGAATATGTGAATCGGATCTTATCTTATAAGTAATCAAGACCAAGCTAGAAGGCATTACTATGTGGTGCGCAGATAGGCAGAGACTACACCGTGCATCGCGCCTGAGTTTAGCTTTGTTACTGTTACCATCTGTTACTATGTACCTACTAGTGACATAGCTAGATATAACAAATCCTTACTTATTAGGTCTTTGCTACTAGATGAGCTAGCTATTTTTGTTCTGTTTTATTATTTGTATCATTTTATCGGGGAGTGACATGGTCACTGTGTGATAAAATTCCCAGGTACTTCGATATAAGTATTATTGTTTCATATAAAATAAAACCAATTTGGTTTTTGTATCTACCTGTTGATCCTGTGATGAAGGTGAATATTAACTAGTCGTAGGGTATCGATACAGTCTACGCGAGTATTTCGCATTTATCGCACGTATATATATATATGTTAACAAGCTTTTACTTCATTGCGCAGTCGCGAATTTAGTCAAACCACATCATCATCATCATTTCAGGCCACATACGTCCACTGCTGAACATAGGCCTCCCCCAATCGACGCCACAGATAGCGATCTCCATCCTCTATCCATCGACTCCCCGCATTAGCCACAATGTCGTCGGTCCATCGAGTGGGGGGTCTTCCCACACTCCGTTTCGCATTTAATCGTGGTCGCCATGCAAGAACCTTTGCTCCCCAGTCGGTTCTGCGAGCTATGTAGCCTATCCTCTGCCACTTCAGCTTGCTAATTATGAGAGCTATGTCAGCAACCTTGGTTCTACTACGGATATCCACATTACGGATTCTATCACGTAGTGAAATTCCAAGCATAGCTCTCTCCATAGCTCGCTGTGCGACTTTGAATTTATTCATAAGGCCTACAGTTAGCGACCACGTCTCGGATCCGTATGTCATCACTGGTAGCACACACTGATAACATCAGATAAGTTGAGTGACTGCGGTATCTTTGACGAGAAGATATCTCGAAGCTTACCGAAGACCTCTTTATCTATGTTGGATTTACCTAGTTGGACCATCTGGCCTAGATCTACAACTTCGATAACATCGTTTCCAACATTGACAGGCATGGGTGCAACATTAGCGTTTGACATGGTGTTCGTCTTACTCATATTCATTTTTGACCCACCTGTCGGGATGCGATGTTGAGGTCTCTGAGCATTTTGCTAAGGTCTTCCAGCGAATATGACTGAATAGTCATTAGGACTATATCGTCAGCAAACCGAAGTCAAACCACACCAACTTCAAATGTTCCGACAGATCGTCTAATACACACAAAATCATAGTCAACATTATTCATTAACATTTAAGATTTTTGTGATTAGGTACCTATTACATGTAAAATTGGTCAAGTAGTTATAAATTTGTTTGGTGGCGGGTAGTAAAGTCAGACACCACCACACGAAGTCTTCCTGTCTCCTAAGTCTTCGTAAGTTTTTTTACTCTGTCGACACTATATTTTGCAACAAATCCCAGATAAATAAATCTTATTCTTCTTTAATTTAAGAGGTTGACTATTGTCGGTTCTGATGAATCTTTCTCCATGTTGATCTTTCCAGGGCAGCCTCCTTGACCTCCTTGTACGATACGACCTAGTTCCCATATCACCAGCTATGCTTAGTTTGGGGCAAAAAAATGTACATAAATATTACAGGACATTAATTTCGCAAAGCGCCATCTAGCCCCCAACCAAGTATAGCTTGTAATATGGGAACTAGATTACGGATAGAATACATAAATACTTTTTTGTAAATACAAACTATCATACAATACAACATCCAAACACAGAACAAACATCAATATACAAGCCTCATAGCTCAGTTGGTAGTAACTCTGCCTTCGGCGCTGTAGGCTGTGGGTTCGATTCCCACCCAGGACAAACATTTGTGTGATGAATATAGATGTTTGTTCTGTGTTTGGGTGTTGTATCATATAGTATCTACGTATGTATTTACAAAAAGTATTTAAGTATTTTATCCGTAATCTAGTTCCCATATTACAAGCTATGCTTAGTTTGGGGCTAGATGGCGCTGTGTAAAATTAATGTCCTGTAATATTTATTTATATTCATCACACAAATGTTTGTCCTGGGCGCAGAAGGCAGATTTACTACCAACTGAGCTATGAGGCATGCCTAAAAGCTTCCATTATGGTCTCACGACAAAACTTCCACCAACGTTTTGCCACAATCAACATGATTGACAGGTAAATCGCAGTATCTGTACCTTAATTAAACATATTATACCTACTTACATAGAATTTAATTGAACTGCCTACTAAGTTAGATTCGTTTCCAGTATCTATCATGTTCTTGTGATTTTAGTGGAACATCGAGTTTCAAAGGTGGACGAGCTGCTGCAGCACCCAATGACGTTGGTTTGGGATCGAGATCAAAGGAGGCCATTGATCGTGAGTAAAATTATCTCCCTACCAGGCTCAACGCCCACTGTAGTGGTGCTACAAAAACTGGCAAGCGGTGGAAACGTGTATAAATTCTTGTTTTTAGGGTTCCGTACCTCAAAAGGAAAAGATGGAACCCTTATAGGATCACTTTGTTGTCCGTCTGTCTGTCAAGACCCTTTTTATCAACACGTGGAGGTATCAAGCAGAAATTCATTCCTTCATTTCGTATTTGTCTTACATTTATTAACTCGTGCATCATGCTTGGCTTGTTACGATAGAAGACAACGCTTATTTATTATGTAATTAGTACTCCGCGGACGCGAAGCTTCTGGAACTGGTGGTGGGCCAGCTACCCTCAACTAACTGTGAGAAACGGACAGAAAAGTCCTAGCGACAATCGGCGAGAGTGCTGTGCATAGTGACACACTGCACAGGGTGCCTGCCTTCTTAAGTTTTACCTACTTTATTACAAAATTTTCCGACTTGCACAATCATTAGATACCTATAGGTACACGTTTATCTCCAACAATCTAAAACTGGAGAAGAAGAAGAGAAGAGTGAGAAGTGTGTCTGTACATTAGATTTTAATTTAAATTTTGCCTCTGTTTCAGTTATCAATTCCAAACAAAATGTTAACAAATTGCCCATTAGGTAGATAGGCAATAACAAATGTTTTAAGATTAAGTATTTAGGTTTTTGATGTATCTACTTAGAATATAATAACAAATTGTGTATCTAAATGTTGAATGGATCATCAAAAAAAATAACCGGCCCGAGGTTCTTGCCTTTCTCCTTGTGCGCTGGTCGCGATTCCGAACAGTCGGTAAATTTGACGTTTCAAAATGATCCTAAAAAATCTTAATGAATAAAGAAATTTTGACTTTGACATTGACTTTGATACACTCTGGAGATCGAGAACTCTGTGATTGAATACCATATGATAAAGGGGTAGTTAATACCTCTGAATGCCGGAACACAACATTTTTTTAAGAATTGTTATAATGGCGATAGTATTAGGTAATATTGTGGTAGCTAGCCAGGCGGACTTAAACAAAATCCTACCACCAACCAAACCAAGCACAATATTGCTCCCCCTGGGGATCGAACCCGGGACCTCTGGATCTGAAATCGGTGGGTTAAACCACTAGACCACATAGGCGGTTAATGTGGTTTTAAAGGTTAAAAATCACATGACCCTTAGATTTTTTTGAACAATGACAGATACAACTGATGCCACCAAAGCAGTTCCAAGCAGCCCACAACCTTCAACGTCCAGGCAAATCGTTGGTTGGTGAAAACCACTAATTCAACGTAAATCAAAAATAATAATATCGAAAAAAATAGTATATTTTCTATATTTACAGATAATTGAAGTTCACGATAAATATAATGATAAATGTAACGATAACATAGTTACATTTATCATTGTATTAGTATATAATTTTAGCTATATAGGTACTTAGTATTTCTAATAAAATAAATATACCAGGTTAAATACTAGCTTGCCCGTGGCCTCTCCAGCATAGTACCCGGATAAAAGTAGTCTATGGATTCAATCTTTTCCATGCCAAATTTCATCAAGATCAGTTCAGCTGTTTAGCTGTGAAAATGTAACAATCAAGCAGACAGAGACACTTTCGAATTTATAACATTAGTATTTTATTCGTTTTTAATATTTGCAACGACCTAATAGGGTTTATAATGGCATATTTTTTTAGGTAATTTTAAGGTCAACATGTCAATAATTACGTTTTAAAAACTAAAAAAAAAGCCGACATTGATGAAAAATATTACAATTTCGTTTACCTGGATGCCGTATTTTTTTCAATTATTTTGATGACAGATGAACGGACAGACAGACAGACAGAAACGTGATCCTAAATAATAGGTAATTCACCCAAATCGCCTAATGTGTGCCTATCGGTACAGTCTTATAATTTTGGCATGAGCCGTGTATTGTAGGTATACAGTTGATTAAATATGAAGGTATGGCGCAATTTTAAAAGTGCCATCAATCAACCAAAATCTTGCCTCACACAAACTTTTGATTAGCTGTTTTGTGGTACTGTGTAGGTATATCGCACCTCCAGTCGTAAACTGGCTTAATCCAAAATTCATGTTTTTTGGGAAATGAAGAAAACGTGTTTCGATCCTCGACAATTTTTAGTAAATCACACAATAACTTTATTAAATAAAAAGTTATTTATAAAATTAAAATATCTATAGGTTATTTGGTCTAAGGACTACCGATTTAAATAAAACTTTCATTAAAAACATTTAAAACTACAGGAGTAAATCAACGCTGAAAAAAAACTTCCAATAAAGAGTCACTATAGTACTAAAAAAACTTATAAATTTTGACTTTTATACAAAAAGGTCTCTTTAATTCCTAGCAACACATTTGATTGGATGACTTATTTATAAATAGTTCTCTTTAATTCTTAACTTCAAGATTTTTTCGCGGTCTAATATTCAAAGATGCAAGAAATTATGAACTAAAATAATCGTATAGTATGCGAAATTAAACATAAATTGGTATTTCGTTCTTTTATTATCTCTTGATTAAACCTCTTAAATCAACTTACGTAGTATTATTTGCTATCATGTCATAACGCACATTGTACTACGGTAATAATTTCGAAACGTTGCTATTTATTTACTAAACAACATAGGCTTTCAATGCCACTTACTGTGCCTATTCTAAACAACAAAAATAAATATTAAATGAAATAGTACTTAACACAATTATTATTTTTACTAAGTATTTTTGTTTGAAAACCGTAAGTATCACACATTATTATTAGTCACGGTTTAACTTGCGTAATGACTTACTTAACAACTCTACTAGGATTCGATATAAAATACGTCATCATCAAACATCTTCAATGAGTACCTACTAACAATACTTAACAAACTATAGATTCATCTAAAATCCTTCGTAATCAATTGTTTTTTTTATCAATTCCTCTACGACTTCTTTTATTCGGTTTTCTTGGATGCTGCATTTGAGTATTTATATTTGGGTGCGACTGAAATAATACAAGATCGGGGATGTAAGCAGTATTTTCATCCTGGTTTGTATCCAATTGTCAAAGTTCCTTTTACATTTACTGGACTGTTCGAGAGTATCTGACGATCAATGACGAGGCTGTGTTGGGAATGACTAGGAGCTTGTAGGTGGATATTTAGAACACCACTTTGTGTATTACTTGGATATGTTATATTCGAGTCATTAAAGTCTAAGTTACTTTCTTCAAAGTGGATTAGTAATACCTGATAGTTTGGACGAACTGCTGAACGTGTAGCTTAGAATTAGTGTGCCTTGACTAGTCTGAAATAGACGAACTCATAGAACAAAATGAGGAAGACCTGAGGAAGAAGTGGATAAAGACGGAACTAGTGGAGCTTGATCGGATGGATGCTTCCACTCTTGAGTCAGATGTTTTTAAAATCTAAAAGTAAGATAACATAATTCATAAAACTCTTCGATCTTTATATTACTTACTTTTAAATTATTATTTCTCTAAAATAAGAATGTAAAAGTTATTAAGTATCTCAGACGTCTGTGTCAATTGGATTCTCATTTTATTAGGCATGTCTCTCTCTGCCGTATTTTCAATAATAGACAGTCATTCAGTAATCTTCACAATTAAAATTTATGATACTAATAATAATCGTAGGTAAGAATAAAATTAGTTTTTGAGTCTATGGATAAATTCACTGCTATGAAGCTGGGTATTCTTGCTAAGGTTCAGCGGTACTTCACACTGGGATTGTTTTTAAGTTTGTACAAAGCTCAGGTCCGATCTTGTATGGAGTACTGTTGCCATCTCTGGGATGGCTCAGCCAAGTATCAGTTTGAAGCCCTGGATTCGATTGAGCGTCGTGCTGCAAGGCTCAAAGGTGATGATTTACTTGTTAAAGTCAATTTGCAAAGCCTAAAGCATAGACGGCGGATTGTCAAGCTGTTTGTGTACTATAAATTCCACATCAGCGAGTGTGCGCACGATATCTTTGACCTAATCCCTCCATCCCATTTCTACCACCGGACTAGCAGACATACGGCAGGCTACAATCCGTAGCTTGTAATTGTTATATTGTGCCGGACACATCATTTCGCCTCTACCTTTAGCATTAATACTGGTAAGGAATGGAATTCCTTGCCTTCGTCTGTTTTTCCGCACGAGTACAATCTTGTAGTCTTTATGTCCAGACTAAATAAGTTCCTTTTAGGCAAGCGTGCTCCATCTTAGATCACATCTTTACTTGTTTTACATGTAAGCTGGTGGTCAAACGCTTGACTACCACCAATAAAAAAATAATAAAAAAATAGTGGTTTTAACCTCACCTGTATTTCTTTTTCTGGTATAGCTTCGGTGATTGATGGACTTTTATCTCTTGCGTAATTCTGCGAAATAGTTTAAATTATTTTAGTGTGTGAACTAAACAGGAAGGACTCGGGGCACCAATGTATTAGTAGTATATAAAGAAGTATACCTATTAGGATACTGGTACAATGACACCACAAGGTGCCTCGGTATTTTGTTTTAAAAACATAAATATTAAATTGTTACATAGTCGGTACCCCTTTCTCACATGGTCACCATTGAATATGATCAGCCGATCATATTCAATTTCTCTATTTATTATTTATATCGTATTATTTTTCATTGTGTGATAAATCTAAAACAAACGATATCAATATTTTGTTGCTAAAAAAATAAAATAAACTGACACATAACGAAGTGCAACATCAGATTGTTTTTTACATATTTAGTCGGAAATGGACCTAAGCACCATAAGTCCAAAAAGAATTAAAATTAATTAGTCAAATTCAGACTTAAACTATAAAAAACCCATAGTTTCTATAAAATATTCAGTACAAACATGACCCTACTCGGTTTAAGTCATAAAAATACCTCAGCTTATAGTTGTAAAGTGACTTAAAACCAATTTCGGTCGCTTTATGATTGCTTTTAACAAAGTAAACTTACCCCAAGTTTTGTACTATAGTGACACATTGAGGCTTATGACACTTTCTCACTATTTGCGCAGCGTCTGACTCCAACCACTTGTGACGCAACAATAAATACGTCACTATCGTAATGACGAAAGGCGCCGGAATCGTGATTAAGAAAGGGACACAAGATTGCGTTTCTCCTTTTCTAGCCTTATTAGGGCAGTTTCTGATTTACTAGATAGAGCGCGCTTTTTTGAGACGTTCTGTATACCTAACTCAATTCACCAAAATTTTGGATTGAGCCAGTTTACGACTGGAGGTGCGATATGTGTCGCCCATGTTTGAATTGAGAACACAAAGCTATCGTAAATTATTTGAGGGTAGTATCGGAATTTTATTCTAACGACTTTTTAACTGCTGGACGGTTGTGTTTTAATAGATGCGAGATCAAATAAATCAACAGTGCTCTGTGTTGTTTTTATAAGTAAAGTGAATAAATATGGCGAATCAGTCGGTAAGTTCTGTAATATGTAGAAACTTGAAATTGGAACTCATCGCTGATACCCAAAATGTTATCCATTTGAGATAAATGAGTAAAATACATAGCGAAAAATTTTAAACCACTTAAATTTGGCTTGAGTCAACAAAATGTGAATGCTAACCTACATAATATCATACTAAGCCTACCTATGTCGTATATTGGTGACAGACAATCGTTTGACCACCAACTCACTTGAAAAACAAGTAATGATGTGGCATAAGATGGAGTACGCTTGTCTAAACGGAACCTAGGACTTGAAGAAACCAAAATTATACTATTGTAGGTACAACTAAGTTCAAGTACTACCTATCTTATTATAAGCCTAGTGGAAAAGGTTGTGCATAATCTAGATCGGTGGTAGGTACCCACAGTTCTTCACAGATATTTGAAGCCTAGTAATTAAACAACTCTTAACAAAGTTTTGATAAGTGAAGGATCTTTCCAGTTTTGTAGGGAACCTACAGCAAACATTTACAGACTGGTAAAGTGGTAAGAATTAATAGCACATTATTGCAAAGGCCGCGAAATAGGCAATTGCCATTTCCACCGAGTCATACATAGTGATTTTCTCAAAAGAATGCAGGGAATTAAAATATACCTTTTAAAATTATACGTTTAATTTAATTAATATTAAACGTTATATGTAGTCTTATTGGGACAATTATGTAGATGGCTCTTTGTAGTTTTAACAATCTCATTAAAATACGCCAAAAATACTGTTTCCGAGAAAATGTTAACATTTTTCTAGTTTTTCCAGCTTGGCTTCTGATATATAATCTGGTGGAGTACAATTTCAATCTCCATTTCACTCTTTGAACGTCGGAACTCATTTTAATTATTGAATTTATGTATTATAATAAGTACAATGTAAATAACAAATCAAGGCGTATTTTCAGCTTGGCCGCCAATTTACTAGTTATCGCCTATGTCGAAAGACAATTATAGTATTAATATATAATTATATAATATATTTATAGCTATACAGCCACGTGAACACAATTTGTACTAAGCAAAGACACTTACTTTGGTACATATGCTAAGATTGATAAAAGAGATCCATTCAAAGTGTATCAATAATATTCAACAGCACACCGTTTCAAACAACATTATGAAACGTAGTTCTCCAAATTCAAAAAACGCTCCAGCAATGGATTTGATTTTCTATGTCCGTTAATTCAATACATCGCGTGTTCTTTTTTAGAAAATAATCACAACATTTCCATGCATGCTTGAGAAAGGTATATCTAAGAGTTATTTATATTAGGTGTTCTAACAAGCCCCATCGTAAGTAAATATTACAAGTACCTAATATTTATTTCACAATTTCAGCCCACTGTTGAAATTAAGCATCCCCCAATCAAAGTCACAAATAGCTATTCTGAGCCGCCTCCATCCACCAAATCTTCCCACCGCCACAATTTAATGTAAAAATAAATGTTTCTAATTATTATAATTTATTTCAGGAGGCACATACAGATGTCGTGGAGCTTTGTACGTTGCTGCAATGCCTAGGGTTCAGTGTGAAGTCGCTCGACTATAGTGATGGCAACATTAGCCAGTCGAAGACAGCTGTCAGGACCGTAGTCATCAATTGCCAGGTTACCTAAACTTTAGATCAAGATCACATAGATGAGCGTGCCAAAGAACGGGCCTAATGTAAACGTAAACGTAAAGTAATGTAGTCAATGTCAAGGTATCATTATCATTGAGGCATTTATGTCACAACGGCCATCCACTATCGCGCAGCGTCATTTGGCATTTCCAACTTGGCAGTTTGGTATACAGTAAGAAACTGTAGATCTCTTAGTCGTTTTTTGTGACATCCGGCGCGTCACATTAATTTCGTTACAGACGTCAGGCCTACACGTATTGTTGGAGACTCCGAGCGTGAACTGCTCCTGCCCAGCGCTGCGTGAGCAGCAAAGCAGTGGCTCGATGCAGGTCTCAGCAGTCAGCGGGGGACAGCAACTTGAGGTATTTCGATTTCAATATCTCATTAACGTCTACTGATATACAGAGCTGCTTCGGAAATTTGATTATTTTGCCATAATCATAGCTTGACAGGCGGATTGGTGATGTTAGATAATACATAGAAGTTATCTGCTGCTTTTCTTCTGTCTTATATCCATTAGTCATATTTTACGATCTCCGTAGGCTGAGTTGGAGGGGTCGGTTCGACCGCCACGATCTACCGACTACTGACTTAATATTTTACCTATGCTAATTCGTTTTTATCGATTCACGAACTGACTGCTCAAGACTGCGTTATCGTACACTGAAAAAATACGTTGTTTGAATTTGCCAGATTCCTGTTAAAAGTAACCAAATTAAACGTTTAAATGAGGACCTACCGCTGAGTTGGTTTTACCAAACTGCAAAAGTTGGAAAATTGTTGGAAAATTGTTGGAAAATTGTGGGTAGTTGAAGTGACAACACTAAATTTTTGTAGCTCTCTATTTATTTGTAAAATTATATTAATTTATCATTCAAAGTCTATGAAAACTTACGGGATTTGCTAGTATACTGTCCCTCCCACACTAGTCAATAACATAATCTCCTCTCCCCTCACCGGATACACTGCCAGGACTGCAACTATGGACCTCTATTCAAAACTGTCTACCAACTTGGAGGAGTTATCAAGGTCATTGGATTCCAGGATGCATGAATATGAGAGTAATCTCAAAAACCTAGCTAACTTAGATGCTGGAGAGGTCCCACACAAAGACGTTGCTGGATTATCTCGGGAGTTCACTGAATTCAAATCACTTGTGTGGAAAGCACTCGGGTCCATGAAACTGCAGTTGGAGCTTCTAGTCCAGGGTTTGGACCGCCATGAGACAGCTTCACGCAGAAAGGTACTTTTGTTTCATGGGGTGGCTGAGTCCAAAGACTCCAACACTGTGGACTCCATTGTGGGCATATTACACAATCAGTTAAAGTTGGCCAGCATTTCCTCGGGACATTTGACCTCTTGCCATCGTCTGGGAACTGATACGGGTAGGCCGAGGCCTCTGATGGTGCGGTTCGAAAGCTATCGGGTTCGAAGCGAAGTTTGGTATTCCAAGACAGCACTCAAAAATTCAGGGATCACAGTCTCTGAGTTTCTAACAAAGTCAAGGCATGAAGTCTTCACCGCTGCACGCAAACACTTTGGCTTAAGGAAGTGCCTGACATCTGAGGGCAAGATCGTCATCCTTCTCCCTGACCTCAAACGCCATAGAATAGAAACCATGAGGGAGTTGAGTTCGCTTATCCTGAAGCCTACGGCGGCAGCTGCCGTTCAGTCTGGCATGGATAAGTTGACTCCCGGTACTTCGCAGGCTAAAGAAAAGACTTCTACGCTTCCTGTAGTGAAGGTCGTTAAGGAATCTAGGACCAAGCGCAAATGAAATGAAGTTAAGCTCCAAACGGGCTTCTTATTTCCTTCGACGACGGCCCCTGTAACTTGTCACGGTAACCATCTCAATTTTGTAGGATTACAATGCAATGCAAGTAACATAATCTTATTGTGTATATTTGTAGGTAGATTTTGTTTTCATCATTTTTATTTCGAAACTGGTAAAGTAAAATAATTATTTCGATGTTGTGTAAACAAAACTAACAAATTCTGATCGTAAGTCACCTTGCTTTGTCTATTGTCAATTCTATTAATTGTAAACGTCAATGTCATACTTTGTCTTCTTCTTTTTTTTTTTGGTATCCCTAGTTTCTTACCCGTAATTGCAACCAAGGGTGGCGTAGTTAATTGCTAACGTAATTATGTACTCCTAATTTTCTATGTTTTTGCTGGCAGTATTTCTCTTCTAGTAAACCGACTGCTGTGTGTGAGATTAATAAATACGTATTTAGTTGTTAGTTTTCATAGATTTTTGTAGATAACTATAAGTAGGTGTAGGTGATCTGTATATATTTATATTTTTAAAATAAGTATTTATTTATTTTTTATTATGTCGTATGTATTTAATAATAGTTTTTTCTCTTGTTCATCTAATTGCTCTTCTGATGGGGAGTATGCTAGTGCTCTTAGTGATGACTCTCTCCAACTTCATGATCTTCTTGTGAAATCCTTTTCTGGCTTTTCTAAAAATCTTAATATTATACATATTAACGCTCAAAGCATCCCCTCTCATTATGATGATATTCTTACCGCTTTTGATTCTCAGCTAATTGATGCAGTACTTATTTCTGAATCCTTTCTAAAACCCTCACTGCCATCATGTCACTACCCACTCCCTGGCTTCAGACTCATCAGGAATGATAGAGTTGGTAAGGGTTGTGGAGGTGTAGCAATCTACTTACGCGCTGACATCCCCGCTAATATCGTTGATCACTCACCGATGGACTATTGTAACTTTGCTGAACACCTTTTCATTGAGATCACAGTAAATCATTCTAAAATTCTCCTAGGCGTTTATTATCCTCCGTCTTGTGACATTAACTATTTTTCTTCTTTTGAATCAAAACTTGAATCACTCACCCCTCTTTATGATCATACACTCATTCTTGGGGACTTTAATACATGTCTGCTTAAGGGTGACTCTCGGGCTAGGAACCTTACTTCTATAATTTCCTCAGTAAACATGCATATCCTTCCGCTATCTGCTACTCACCATGCTCCCCACTGTACCCCTAGCCTTCTCGATTTGATAATCGTTTCAGAGCTTGACCGTGTGGCGACACATGGTCAATTGACAGCACCCTTTTCTTATCATGATCTTTTGTTTCTTTCGTATAAAATCCGTTGCCCCAGACCTAAGCCCAAATTTCGTCTTCTTCGCAGTTTTAAAGACATTGACATGGCTCGTATCAAGAGTGACGCAAATAACATAGATTGGTCTCCTGTTATTGTGGCCGACAATGTCGATGATAAGGTTTCTGCCTTTAATAATATTATCACTAACCTATACGATATACATGCCCCGCTTAAACGTGTCAAAATTAAGCACCCCCCAGCTCCCTGGTTGACACAACCTATAAAAAGAGCTATGTGCAAGCGGGATAAAGCAAAAAGGCGCTATAAGAAGTATCCCACAGAGGGTAACCTCACCACGTATAGGAGTCTTCGCAACCGATGTACCAAGTTATGTCGGAATGCAAAGAGACACTACATTCATAATGCAATTCATAACTCTGACCGTGTGAAATGTGTGGAAATTTCTAAACTCATTAGGAATTGGAAAAGGTTCTAACGACACGCCTATCTCTTTTAATCTTAACTCTATCAACGCTCACTTTTCCTCTTCTCCCGTGCAGCTGGACGAAAGTATTAAGCGTACTACTATTGACCATTTAACTCGTTCCGATAAACCTAATTGCCCCAGTTTCGACTTTAAAGAGGTTACAGAGGAAGACATTTTGAAGTTCATTAAATCCATCTCCACAAAAGCTGTTGGTGTGGATGGCATTAGTGTCAACATGCTACAGATTCTCTCCTTTGAGCTTGTTTCGGCTATCACTCACATAATAAATTTCTCTTTAGAAACAAGCTCGTTCCCTGTCATCTGGAAAAAAGCCTTTGTCATTCCTCTTCCTAAAACCTCCAGTCCCTCTACCGTTTCCCAATTTAGACCCATTTCCATTCTACCCATCTTATCCAAAATCCTTGAGCAGGTTGTGCATAAGCAATTGTCTCTCTTCCTTTCTCAAAACAGCCTCTTGAACCCCTTCCAATCTGGTTTTCGACCTGGCCATAGTACCGTCAGTGCCTTGATTAAAGTAACGGATGACATTCGGAGGGCCATTGACAATCGACTTCTCACTATCCTTGTGCTACTTGACTTTAGTAGTGCTTTCAATTCAGTTGACTATGATATACTTCTTTCCATCCTTTCCTCTCTCAATATTTCTCCCGCTGTAATCTCTTGGTTCCATTCTTATCTTTCAGGCCGTTCACAGTGTGTTCGCTCGGAAGAGTCTTACTCTGATTGGTGTAGCATTACTGTGGGGGTGCCGCAAGGTGGTGTCCTTTCTCCTCTTCTATTTTCAGTGTTTATAAACGCCATCACTCAAGTCATTTCTTCTCATTTTCATCTGTATGCTGATGATCTTCAAATTTATAATCATATCAATGTTGATGAGATGTCTGTTGGTATAGCTCAGATAAATTCTGACCTTAAAAGTATCCAGTTGTGGGCGGAGGCTTTTGGCTTGCTAGTTAATCCTGCTAAATCTCAGGCACTTATCTGCGGCAGCCCGTATATGCTTAATAAGGCACAACAAAACTCACTGCCTCCACTACTCTATGCAGGTGCCCCCATTTGTTATACTACTGTCGCGAAAAATCTGGGTGTTATTTTTGATCCCAAATTATCTTGGATAAACCATGTCAATGGAATTAGTAAGCGCATTTACTTCTCTTTTCATTCCCTTAAGCGACTCCAGAAGTTTCTACCTTTTGAGACAAAGGTCTCTCTAGCTCAAACTCTCCTCTTACCTCTTCTGGATTATGCAGACTCCTGTTTTCTTGATGCCACGGAGGAAATTTGCAATAAATTGGAACGTCTTCAAAACTTGTGCATTCGTTTTGTATATGGATTGCGTAAGTTTGATCATGTTTCCTTTTACAGAGCCCAGTTAAAATGGCTTCCTATTCGTCAACGCCGTGATTCACATGTGCTTTCTCTTCTCTATAATATTCTCAACAATCCTCTCTCTCCACCTTATCTCCGTGAGCGGTTTCAATTTATGGTTCCCCGTGGTAAGCCTTGCAGAACAGCTAAATCTCTACTTCTTGCTACTCCCCAACACTCCTCTAGCTGTTATGGTGGCTCGTTTACTGTGAAGTCAGTTAGGCTGTGGAACTCACTTCCCATGACATTCGCGCTAGCCCCTCACTTGTAATCTTCAAGCGTAAAGTCAAAGAGCACTACCTCTCCTTATAGATTCATAATATATTAATATGTATATATGTATATGTATAATATGTATATGTTATGTATATCTATATATGTTATGTATATCTATATACCTATGCTATGTATATGATTATATTTGCATATATATTATATTTAACTCTTATTCTTAGTAAGTAAATTAAGTATTATCGATAAATTTAGTATAATTTATGTGTCTTAGTTATATGTTACTTATTAAACTTTATCAAATTGTTATGTACACTATTTCCCAATTTTTAACTATCTTTTCTCTCTCCACATCACTGGTTTGCTGGAAGAAAACTCTTTTTAGGGTTAAGCTCGCCTTTGCCATGTATTTTAATTTTTAAGTTTTTCTTTGTTATTATGTTTATGTGTGCAATAAAGTATAAATAAAGTTGACCGATTACCAAACTGCTTTGTTAGGTATTTTACCATGAACTGTGGTAAGTTTTAAGAGACAACTGTTGTGTGTAATTTACCTTAACGTTTTGTATAAACTATGTAAGTAGGTAGATAAGTACTTTAATATCTACTAAAGAACTACAGTAATTGTAACTAGACCTATTTTATACAAAATACCAAAGTACTTTCATAGCTCTCGTAGATTTTACTATGAATTGTGGTCAATTTTGATAGTCAACTTTGGTGTTAACTATCCTAAACACTTTTATAGATTCTGCTACCTTTCGATATTTTTTACTAAAAATCATTTGTGTTATCACCTTAGGATTTTGTAATACCTACCTTGTTGTTGTAGATTCTACTAGACTACTTCAGTGTTAACAATCTAAATACTTTTATTATTCATGTAGATTTTATAATAAATTATAGTGATTTTTATTTACTACACAAATTTTGTATGATCTACCGAAGTACTTTTATTGGTCTCATAGATTTTATTATCAAATGTGTTAATTTTTACTAGGCCACTTTTGTATTTTCTACCAAAGTACTTTTAATGACTTTGGTAGAACCTGCTATAATTTAGTATTTTTTACTAGAAAGCATTTGTGAAATCAGCCTTAGGGTTTTGTAATATGTACCCAACTACTCCCGTATATTCTACTATGAACTGCGGTTATTTCAGCAAGATGACTTTAGTATTATCTACATAAATACTTTAGCAGATTCTACTATAGCCTTTGGTAACTGTTACTAGAATACTTTTGGGTAATTTACCCGAAGGTTTTGTATCATCTACTTAGTTACTCTAGTAGATTCTACTTATAAACTGTGGTATGTTTTACTAAACCACCTAAGTATCGTCTATTAAACTACAATGGTAATCCTTACTTAACAACTTCTTTTGATTCTACTTTAAGGGGCCGGCGAACGGAGCTTGAAATTTCACCTCCCAAACTAACGTAATACCAAATCACAAGTAATTGAAGCTTTACACCATAATAATTATTTTTCGGATTCGGATACCTAGTACTTTTCTGTGTCATTGATACATATTTGCATAAAAATACCCAACCAGAATTGAACTATATGGAAAAAAGTTCTTGTATGGAAAACATATTTTTGCTCATATTTTAATTTTGGGTGGGTTTATTCATGCAAATAATATGTATCAATGATACAGAAAATGACTATCCGAATCCGAATAATAGAATATTAAGATGTAAAAAAGCTCCAATTACGAGTGATTTTGGTATTACGTTTGTATGGGCAATGAGCAGTTCGCCGGCACCTTAAACTTTGGTATTTTGTACGAAATGCCTTTAGTGGTTTCGGTTTAGGTACACGTAACATGCTATTAGGTAAATTGTAGCTTCAAAACTTATAGTGGATTCATGACAATTATTTTCGCCACTATACAGGCCAGATGTTATTAATAACAACAAATTCAAGTTAGATTTCCAGTATTGGTTCCATGACGAAGTAAACTTTCCTCGATAAGATTCTGAAAGTTATGGAACTAATATAGAAAATATTAACATTGAATATCAAAAAATATTTACAGTTGTTATAAATTACATCTAGCCTAATATACAATAGCAAATTTCACTTTCACGAATACACGATGAGTTTTGATTTAAAAATTCACCAAAAACCATCTTGTGTGTGTGGGTGAACCAGAGGATTTACCTAATTTTTTATACTATCATACAATTTTGATAACTGGTGGGTACAATAAAATCATACAATCTACAGCAATTGGACAACATTACACAAGAAGTACCTAAGTATGATAGATTACACAAAAAATAAGTATGCCACTCAAGGTTGTCCGTACAAAATAAGTAGAATCTAAAAATCTGTTAAGATAAAATTCACAATGTAATTTAGATAGACAGTTCATAACATTAAAGTAAACCTTCCAAAATGTATGTAATAATATCCAAAGTAGGTATACAAAAATAATAAATGAAACATAAGAAAAGGTTTAAATTTTTATTTAAAATTATAGTTTAGGTACGTAGGTACCTGCCTTACTCGTATCTTACGCATTCATCAATAATCATAACGACATTTTTATATTAGCTCGGATGTAAGAAATTTAGTAAATAAAGCCAACTGAGTAATATTGAACAAATATAACTAAATAAAAATGTTGATGTGAAACTTCACAATTGTAATTTAAACAGACAGTGCAAAACATTATATTATATGTATACAAACATAATATAGTGAAGTATACCGTACCAAAATTTATGTAATAATATCTAAAGTACTTACAAAAATAAACAATCAAACTTAAGAAAAGGTTTAAACATTTATTTAAAATTATAGGTAGCATTATGCAATAATCATAGAACAACAACACCATTTTATTAGCTCTGATGTAGGAAAAAATATTTTTTTGGTAACGGAGTAACGTTGAACAAACTTAACAAAATCGATTATGCAATACTATCACCCACCTAAATAGCAGCTCTGTAATTAAAAGTAATTAAATCGACAATAAGATTCACCTGTGGCTATAACATGAGTTGTAGTTGGCCGAATAATTAAATCGTCTGGCTTTAAAATCAAACTAATATCGTTTTCGCCATTAATACAATATGCTTGAAAATGCTCACTTGAATTAAATAGACTAATTACCATAAATAACAAATATCATTGTATGAAATTTTTAAAATTATATCCCTAAAGTGTGAGGCTACCACTATAAATAAAAAAAACTTAAACATCATTATATTATACATAACACAAATATTTACCAAATTGCCCAAATTTTGTGGGTAGTCTACACTAGCTACTTATGTACATAATATATGTTTATGAATTACAATGCAATTAACTTGAGGGTAGGTGTACCTTGTGTTCATTAATAATTTGTGACTCTATTTTTATAGAAATCTCTTCAAAGTCATTCCTGGTCATAGTACCATATTCTTTTATATAGTATTCTACCACACTTTTTACAAGGCTGTTTCTTCCACTGTTATCTAATTTATTGTTCTTTTTTAATGTGGCTAAGCACAATTGCCCAGAATTGTTACTATTTAAAATGTTTTTTAGATTGACATCCTAAAGAAAACACAGTCTATAAAATAACATAGGTGGCATATTTAAATTTCACACTGATATTTTAAAATAATCCAAACATAAATCAGGGCCAGGGAGTGTCTCACCTGTGAGCCATCCAAGGCAGAGAGACGGATTGCTTGCATGGATCGTCAAAATTTTGTATGAAATCTGTGAGCCATCCAAGGCAGAGAGACGGATTGCTTGCATGGATCGTCAACATTTTGTATGAAATCTGTGAGCCATCCAAGGCAGAGAGACGGATTGCTTGCATGGATCGTCAACATTTTGTATGAAATTGAAGAGTTTTAGAACACACTCTGATGGAACACTAGGCTGAGAAGGTTTTCATCCTGATACTTGTGGAATTTGTGTAACCTTTGAAGAAAGCTTAGTTAAGTAGCTTGCTAAAATTACCTTTTTTATACTTTTCTTAAGAGAACCCGGACTAATGGGTACAGTGTCGACGTCCCAGGTGGGGTTATCTTCTTCATTCGTCCAATCAGCCTCAGAAGCAGAATTCTAGGCAAATAAAAGGTATTTTAGTTAGAATATGAAATTGAAGTATAGATAGGTAGAATATAGCTCCATTTTGATAAATGGGTTATTTGCAGTAAAAATTAGCTTTTATTTCTGGGGTCCACCTAACACGGTCCACATTTAGAAAGAAAGAAACATTACTTAAAAAAAGGGCATAAGGTAAAGATTGCTTACCTGCTTATCAATATGTTCGATGTCTACAGAGCGTAAGGACTCAGTGTCAATAGATGAGTTTGATAGTGAACTCTAAAACATACATGTCAATAAATTAATAAAAAAAAAAAAAAATTCAGACCACACTAATACCTACCATAAACCAGTACTGCCAGGCCTAACTATTGCTGTGGCAAGAGCTGTAGTGCTGTGTGAAGCCCGGACATGTGGGTAACTAAGAGTACCTGACCTACAGCTGACCAGCAGAATGAGAATGTTATCATATAACATAAATGTTATAGTTTTAACAATTATTTACTCTAGTAACCTACCTAGTTTTATAAATATAGGTAGGTACCTGAGTACCAATTCAGTAGCTAAGTAGTACTTTCACAAAACAGGTTTTCTTTTTTGTATTGTTGCAAACCATGCCTAAATTTAATACGATCCTTAATGTTATCAGCAGGTATTAGCGATTGTATATCGGTTTCTGTTATATTATCCAAACAGGTTATATCGATGTCTTGCGCTAAAACAATAAGAACAGACGTGATTGAGCAACATAGCACAGTAGGTACCTAGATAAAATAGATCTGATATTTAGAAGGCGGTAGCACCGGCCGGCGGCGGTAATTGTTCCTACCCTTTGAGTAGTTAGGGAGAGTAAAAAATACTATAACGGTATTGTACAAGTTATTTATTACATAGTGTCTATAGATGTATACATACTCACATTTAAATACTTCTTGTGTCCTCGTAGAAACCCCCCATGACTCAAGCAGTTCGATTACAAAATTAGCCGGTATGATTTCTTCTGTTTTAAGAATATCGGTCATTATTGAAGCAAATCACACTAGGTAGGTACCCTACACTGGTTGAGTTGAGCGTTGAGAGTTGACTTAGTATTTTTTTATTATTGATTCCGGAAACTTTTAGTGTGCCCCACGTACAAGCACTATTACAATTTTATATAGGTACTTACACGTGATGCTGAACATTACGAATGAATACGACAAACAATAATTAGCTACACTACGATTGTACCGAAACCGATGCAGACTCATCCGATCACACATACATTTTACAAAACTTATTTGGTTATTATGGCAATGTAAATCTATATCTACTTAAGTTTATCTACTTATACATATACATTTTAAAGAGGAATGATTTGATTGTTTGAATTGAATAGGCTTCGAAACTACTGGACCGATTTGAAAAAATATTTCACCGTTGGGAAGCTACACTATCCCCGGGACATATGCTACTTATATAATGTTTTAAAAAAAAATTGAGATCCTTACTAAAACTCAAATAATGTAACTCTTGTAAAAAAAATGACCTAATAAAGCCCGTGCGAAGCCGGGACGGACCGCTAGTATTAAAAAAATGTTGGAAAAGAAGTTAATTACATATCTTAATGTAAGTAGATTATGAATGGGTACCTACCTACTATTTAGCCAGTGCTATTAGTTTTTTTTTATCGGTAATAGCCAAACGTTTGACCACCAACCTACTTGAAAACAAGTTAACAAGTTATTATGTGCCTAGGTTTTGTGATATAAGGTGGGTATCTAATAAATAGGTACCTAAATATACTCTAGGTCCCTACGACGTCGCGTCGTCTGCCCTATGATAACTTACTGTCTGCCCCATGTTGGAAGCTGGTGTGGGCAAAAACAACTAGGTTTAGTAGGTAGGTTCTTCCGGAGTGGATCTCTCAAACAAACCAGAAAACGACCATACAGCCTCAGATGAATTTAAAAAAGGGTAGACCACGCCTATTTCAGCTTAGTACCTAGGTACTAGGTATTAGGCTAAAGTTAGTACCTATTCTGATGTGGTTCAGCGCAGTTTCTTACCTAATATCTAGGTAGGTAACGCAATAGTTAAAAGTATAATCTTGTATGTAGGTACGTTTACATACTTATATAGGTAGGTATTTATGGTACCTAAGATCATAGTGTCTCGTAATGGTAGAAATTGCAACATATCTATCAAAGTGAACACGTAAATCTAAGAATACCTATTTCCGCTGTTATTTTTACCTTAGGTAGGTAGGTATATTATTATTATGTTACCTGTGTAACGTATACTATCTACTTCATGTAACTATTGCTGCAATTTTGGTAAAATCAACGTGAATATTTTGTCATTTAAACTTCAAGTTATATGTTACGGACACACTGCGGTAGAAATGGGAGCTATTCTACATAAGCTAGGTATGTCGTAAACTTATCAATACTCTCAGGTCGATTCAATGTAAATTCCAGAAAAAAATGCTATTGAATTATATTGAAGTATAGTGGTAAGATTAAGGTATAAGTATTACTTATACCTAGATGTACAGAGAGAGATACAAGAAGAAATACCTAGGTACCTACATACTTGAACACTAAACTAATTTTGGTATAGGTAATCTGCAATCATTTTAGTATTTTATTATTAAATATAGCAAGATGATAGTGAATCGTTATGGTAGAATTGCAACTTACCTACCAAACAATGAGAGCTGGTAAATATACTTCCGGTGTAGATTTTTCGTTAACAATTGTGAAACGTGCAAAAGTTGTTGTATAATATCTACTACATCAAATTAGCGCAGCAAATTTGATAAAATGAACGTAAATATTTTGTAATTTCAACTCCATGTTATGTTACGGACACAGCAGCGCCTCACTGCGGTACATAAAGGTTTTTTCTACCAAAGTGAACTCGTAAGGCCATCAATACTCTCGGTCGATTATACAAAAAATAGCCTGTGAAATATGCTACAGAAATATTGTAATATTCACTGAACTATTATTGATAAAATCTATTTATATTCGTGGTAAATTCTACTTTTGTTTATCGTAAGATTAAAGTGCCCCGCTATGGTTAAAGTTGCAACTTATCTTCCAAAGTAAACTTGTAAATGTGACAATACTCTCGGTTGGATTCATCGTTAAAATCTGTGAAATTTACAACACCACTTTGGCAATACCTAATAATCTAACATTTTGGTATAATCTACTTAATCTTTTGTATTTTGATTATTTATTAATACAATTAAGTAAATGTAACTTTTTGAATTGTTAATTTCATCATGTTATAGTGGTATAAACATTTATTTCGTCTTCAATATTTATTGTTTTGTTATTTGTACAAGTAAGATTTAGTAATTTTTACTACTGATCGTGTAAATGTTATTAACCGCCGGGAATTTTGTAAATTCGACCATAGTAAATGGTAATTTCAATAATAAAAAATGGTAAACCTTTTTTTTTACATCAACCTTTATTGTTTTGTAAATTGAACAGCTGACATTTAGTAAGTTGTACTATTTACTCTTGTAAATTTCGACAACCGTCGGGGCTTTTGTAAATTCAACCATAGCATTCTTTCAGTGTACGTTTGGCTTACGATAACGCAGTCTTGAGCAGTCCTTCTTGATTTTCCAATACTTTTTTTGTAACTATATTTTATACAACTTGGAAACAGAACAAGCAAACAGCCCTGATGTTAAGTGCATCTCTTGCCTATAATAAAGCCTTACTGCGTAGGTCACATCCACGAAGAACATGGCGCACGCGGCACCGCTTGAGGCATAAAGGTGTTAAGCCTCGCGTGCCCGTAATTTCCCCAGCCACCAATTCTAAACACAGAAATGCTCCTTGGTGGCCGAAATAGATATGGTGGTAGTAATTCACCTGACGAGCCCTTTCACAAGGTTTCACTCTCATCTCAAAAAGATTCATGGAATGAAATCCCGTTTCAAGGAATTTGGCGGCAACATCCTCGACTCGCTCTCCATAGTCCATCGAGAGCGTCGCACGAGGGGCCTACTTAAAATGATCAGCTGCATCAAGCTGTGGAATGAAACCGACCCGGGTAACTTGAAGGAGGAATGCATGTCTGCTAGCGTGGTTGAACTGAAGACTTCGGGGAAAATGTAAGAGAAACAGGCCTCGTAGCTCAGTTGATATAGCCACAGTAACTCGGCGTTCTGAGCTGTAGGTTGTGGGTTCTATTTCCACTGCCAGAACAAACATTTGTCTGATTAATGTGTGTTCTGTAATACTTATTTATTTAATGATCGAGTGAGTGAAACGAACGAGATGTCAGAGTTAAGTTAGGAAATCCGGCACTGTATGTATGTATGTATGTGGCAATGTTTGTGACGGCATAACGTAACATCTCGAACGGGTTAGCCGTTGAAATATAAATTGATTGTCGCGGGGGATTTTTGATAAGTGGAGTAGCTTTTGAGATAAAGGGATGAAAAGAATACAATTTTTCGTCCATATCTTTTGGATGGCTGATCCGATCAATTCAAAATTTTGAATATGCAGAGATTATATGAATACTTATCAATCGGTATGTGTTGGCGACACATTCAGTTCATCATTTTGAATCTGTATTATTTATAAGTTGAGGGTACATATTGGTTTTGTTTTTTAGGCTACGGTAGATAGTATCTAAGACAAGGGCAATAGCGTCGCCCTCCGTTTTTACTGTGCACGTCAAAGTTACAAATAAATTGTGGAATATTCAAAGCACGCTTATTTTTCTCTAAACCAGCCCGCCCCCACTAGTTACAGTATGAGATTTTTTTTGACACTAGGGTAGTTTTTGAGCAAAAGGGCTGTTAAGTGAGACAAGTAGCTTGTGAGGTAACATTTGAAAGAGTATCAGCTGCACATTTTTAAAATTTGTTTTTAACTTTTGATAGGGGTGGGTTTTGTAACTAAGGGGTGCATTAATAGGGTATAACGCTTGGTATGTCTTGTAGGATATTACACTGTTAAAGGGCGTTGACTACACAATATACTTGAAGCCCCTAGATTGACTTTACGACATCCGTGGGCTGGAGGGATAGAATTTTAAGTCACAACTACTAAGACAACGGTTTTGAGAGCACTTTTCAAAACGACATCAACCCATGTTTCATGTTAGTAAAGGGTGACTTATTCAATTATTGTTTTATACCCACCTACTATGACGTACAATCTGTGTTTAGCTGCTTTGCTTTAAATCTGGCTTTGTAAAGAATGAGAGTAAGCAACAAGAGAAAGCCTCGAACACTCAGGTGAATAAAGAGAGATTGAGAAAAAGAGTGCTTAGGTAAGTTAAGTAAGGTGTAATGAAAGCACACTTTTATCGTTTTGAGTACGTTCTATTTGAAAAATAATGGCCGTGGCTAGATTACTAACACAAATCATGAGATCTCAGTTTGGGACGAACTACTAGTTAAAAAAAAAGTAATATTTAGAGACTAGCCTTAGTGATCGCGAAGTTAAAAAAAATGCTGTAAGGAACCAAGAGCGCTGGCTGAATGGTCATAATTATCTATGGAATTTTGAATGAATTATTTTCTATAAAACCTACTTATGCATGAATCGGATATCCGAAACGTTCAGTTGGCCTCTGGCAAGCAAAATAGGGGAGCGAAATTCTGAAGTCATTGGTTTATTTTCAGACATTTTGATCAGAAAGCGGAGACCCCAACTCGGTACCGCTCGCTGGACACACTGACGTCTACGAAGGCGGCGGGGCAGCAGCTGCCGACTCCTGGCCCGCTGCTGCAGCGCGCTCCACACCTCTCCGAATCAGAGGGAGTTGACAGCAATACTCATAAACCAACTAATCGGGTAAAATATTAGGCCAAATTGAATCTTCTGGTAGAGGACGAAGTGTCCCGGACGATTCACTTTAACAAAGCGGGACATTTTATCCGCCTCTGTTGTCTAGGGGGTACCTACTAGTATCAGACCCAATGGTCCACGGTTCAATCCCAGAGGAGAAAAAAATTGTGCTTAGTTTCAGTCCGCCTGGCTAGCTACCACCATCTTACCTAATTCTGTCGCCATAACATAACAATTATAATTTGTTGTGTCCCGGTACTTCAAGGTAAGATAGCTTGTTCCTCAGTATAGTATGTTGAGGATTTCGGGTGAAGTGCACTTTCATCTTCGGTCTTATTATAATATATATATTATTTTTATTACTTGAAACCAACTTAGACGTACTCCAATTGTTTTCTCGTCATCTGATAAAAAAATGGATTTATTAATTTGCAGCTATATCAGTGCCAGTTCTTATTCAAAACAGACTAATCATTATCCTCTCATACCAATAGGGACGCTGGGAATTAAAATTCCTTTCTGTCCCATTCCTCGTCCTATGACAATAATGTAAGCTATTTCCCACCTATTTATCCACATCTGTTTGCACGTGCAAACGTACCTATAATTCAACCTGTTACCTAGGTCAACTGGTCGCGAAAAGGAAAAATCTTACTCAGGTCAGTAGCTTGGGCTCACTCACAATGCATTCATTATGTTACAGAAAGTAATGTGCGTTAGAGGCGATACCTTCAGAATGCCTACGCTGCCACCAGGAGACAGTCTAAGGCAGCGGAATAAGACTTCAAGGTACCTATACCGAAATCACTACCATCCGTCCATTGCCTGTGTTCGGCAAGTTTCTCTGTCTTTTGACCCAAGTTCATTCTAATTTATTCAATAAAGGTTTATTTAAAGATGCTATGAAAACGCGGTTGAAATTGTCTACGATCCTTCTTTCTATCTAACATACAACACAGGCATACTTTATTTAGATCTAAGTAAATCTGATTTATTATTTTATAATTTATGATCGGCTCTAGACTTCGAGGCTTGTCTGGGCAATGGTCTACGATGAACACAAATCAGACGAACGAACGCTTGGCAGCTGATTCATGCCAGTGTCCGGCGCTTATTTTTGCAGTTCGCATTTTACAATTAGGTGGGTCAGGTCCCATGCTTCACCTTCTCCACCTGGGTGAAGCACAGGGACTTGTAAGGTCCGGTGCTCCAACTGATGACGTGATTGTACAGTGAATCAGTAATAGGTAGGTATGGTTTTTTTATTGTACGGCTAGGAAGCGCTTGGTCTTCGCTTCACCTAGTATCAAGTTGTGATAGCGCAGAAGGTGTAAGCGCACATCACCCGGAATTCACATTAGACTGAGGAACACATCCGTGTTAAATTTTGTATTTTTGGGATTAACCTTAGATAATAAACTTCAATGGGGCCCACACATAGATAAACGGGCGAAGAGAATTAGTTCTGCAGCATATGCTGTAAAGAAGATACGTCTTCTCACAGACGTTGCTACAGAGAGACTAGTACACTTCAGTTATTTTCACAGTATTATGTCATACTTATGGCATAATATTGTGGGGAAGTGCTGCAGATATAGACACCATATTAGTTTTGCAGGAGAGGGCTGTTCGCGCAAAATGGGTCCCAGAGATTCAATATGAGACAAGTTTAAGGAAAGAAATATATCTACTCTGCCAATATATTTATGAAAATATTATGTACTCGCGCAAAAACATAAGCTTTGACAAAACCTGTGATAAACATAATTATAATACAAGAAATAAGAATAAACTCGCTGTTCCCTCAACTAGGCTCCATAAAGTTAATAAATCATTCATAGGGCAAACTGTACGCTTTTATAATAAATTCCCAAGTTAAGCTTATCAAATAATAAATTCAAAAATGTTGTGAAACAAATGCTATCCAGGAAAGCTTATTATAAAATTTCTGATTACCTATAAGATAAGAAAACCTGGCATTAAAAAAATGAATTTGCTCCAGTAAATAAATTGTAATTCGTATAAGATAATTTTAAGCTATTATAATGGATCCTAAAAAAAACTAGCCCGAGGTTCTTGCCTTTCTCCTTGTGTGATGGTCGCGATTCCGAACAAGCGGTAGACTTGACGTTTCAAAGTGATCCTAAAAAATCTTACTGAATAAATATATTTGACTTTGACTTTGATTCATCCGACGCGATTGGTTTGGGCACCCTGTTAAAATGAATTTAAACTGTCTAACTGTTTCTTCAGTTTTCAACAATGAATAATCTAATTTGTTTTATGTTAGGTACGAATAATTTAACCGCATTAGATAGGTGTTGCTATAGAATATATATTTCTAGAATTTTCAGCCCTATATACCCGTCAAGCACCCCTCAAGTTTCGATGTTGGACCAGCTGGTGGCAGCGAAGAAGTTGACCGAGGACCTCGGCAACATGATAAGTTCAGCCATGAACAAATGCTCGGAGGACAAAGACTGTTCCTCATTATCCTCGATGGCGCTTGACGTGTCCAAAATATCCGTTGATAAGGTGGGTGGTATTGTTACATCCTAGGTATACGAACTTACTTATAGGTATAATTTAAAGTTTTAGTGAAGTTTGTTTTCAGTAAAAACTTTTTAATAAAAATTTAGTAGTAACTATTTAATTTTAACACGATGTTTCAATAGTACTCGTCACGATTCACCACCAAAAAGTCTATCGTGTCCGGCCGGAATCGAACCCGATCACCAAATTTATTTAAAACCACCATATTATCTGTAGGTACCACTATCTACCATATACAAATCGGACATCAAATGGAGATGATCTGTGATTTGATGTTGTTCGTGGGGAGTTTTGGACACGAGGTCCAATCTCCAATCTTAGTCGGATTTTCACCAAATTAAAATGGTACCTATTTCAGACCTCCTTTTGCGAAATTGTAACATTTTTTTTTATAACCTATTGCTATTTATATTTTTTATTAAAAATGCACATATGATTATATTCAGGGTGCAGAATGTGTGAAGCCCCAATACGCATCTAGCTCCAACCTTTCCGGGATATTACATGATGGCTCTACTAAGAGATTGAAGCGATTCGAAAGCTTCTCCACCTCTAGCCTCCCTGTCAAAGCAGAAGCAGTGAGAAAAGTGTCGAGCTTCAAATGGATTTCACAACAGACCTTCCAGAAAAAGGAGATCCCAAGTATCACAAAAGAGAACACAAAGACCCAGGATAGCAAGAACAAATTGAAAAGTAAGATACATTTTGTTTATGTTTTCGTGTGTTTTTGCCTGTATCACACAGGTATCTGAACATAAGATCTCATTCATTATAATTTCTGTCCACATACAACCATTGCTGAACATAGGCCACCATTCTAGAAATACGTAAATTTGGCACCGACGAAGCCTGCATACATTGCGTGATCGCCTCAATATCGTCGGTCCACCTCCCACACTCATTTTCGCGTTTAATTGTGGTCGTCATGCGAGAACCTTTAAGGTTACATCCGTACGAGACATTCCACTACAGGACATGAACCTCGCCCAAAGGATCCCAAAGAGCGACCCCGCTCCAATCATGGAATGCGTGGTGATTCCAAATTGGTTCCCTAACTGACAGTCAGTTAGGAAAACTTATAATGAAAATCTAAATATTAAATAGGCATCTAAAATATTGTTGTTCTAGGAACATGTAATGTAAGTACCTACTGTAGTAGGGATATAACATCAAATTTCACGTTTTAAAATCTACTATGTGTTTTGAAGCTACATTTAGCCAAAAACTATCAAACGCGTAGGTACCTACTTATAGCTGAAGAACAACCTCATAGATATTTGGCATGGATATAGTGTACGCCGCTCCATATGAAGAACATTGAGGCTACTTTGGCGGGCAAAAGCTAGTCATTCCTATAGATGTTTATGTCAGTACTTACCTACTGTTTTTGTTGTCAGATTTATTTAAGTCAGCATCCGTGCCACCGATACTTACATGCAAGGATCATGCTCCGCCAGAGCTAAGTCCGATTCTCGGCAATTCTTCAAGAAATAAATACAGCCACATCAAGTCGACTATCCCAAGACCCACGAAAAAATAATAAGATATTGTGTGGATTGTAAGAAGATCAAGATGAGTTGACATCGGTACTTATAGGTTACGTAGGTACCCCTACGTAACCTATAAGTACCTATGTCAATAAAAGAAGTTCTGCTCTGCGTCTTTTATTACTTTTATACTATTTTTAAAACAAATTAATAGGTTCACAGAACTGTGTTTGTATTGAGTTGAGTAACTGCTCATTGGGCCAAATTCACTTAATGCATAAACTTTATATCAATTAACCAGTTAAGTACTTAAACTAATAAAATAATTGTTTTTAACTTGTTATGGCATTTTACTTAGAACTCTTACTACTTATAGGTACCTGAGTACTTCCACTATCAGATACGTCAGAATTAGTGCAAGGTATCATTAATTTCTCAACTTCTTTCTCTTAATGACTGCTTTAATGAACGCCTACTTTTACGTCCTAGTTTAAGATTTAGATCCGTTATTACTGTTGCTGGCTTTCTCTTTTTGAGACTTCACACTAGTTACACACGCCTTTGGAATCTGATGATGCTATAGGATACAGAATCCCTGTTGACTCTTCTGTACAAGTCTTGCAAAAATCTCCTTTGTTTTTATTGGCATGATGGCAGTGGTGCCTTTTCTTATGCATTTACATGCCTTTTTTAATAACATAGTCTTGAAAACTGTCATTCTCACTATTTATTGACTTGTATGGGATGTATCTTCTATTCTAGCTCTTTCCTTGATCTCTTTCTCTGGGCTCTTAGAGTGGTTAGATATTTTAATGTAGGTATACCTGTCATTTCTCAGCATCGATTTACGATCTTTATTGGCAAGTTTGAGACAAATAGTGGCTATGCAATATCACAAAATTAGGTAAAGAATCTCCTTGGATGGATGTCATGTGTTTGATTGATGAAAGGCTCAATTCTTAAAATGTGATCAGCCTGTAATGCTTTAATTGAAGCTCCCTAATGCCTAAAATAAAAATGGATATGACGATATTATATCTATATATGTAGCCAGGTAATAATCGTATAAAAAATGTTTACTATTTAAATTAATGTCCTGTATTTAAAAGAAAACAAAAATTGCTTGAGTGCGAGTCAGATTCGTGTACAGAGGGTATCCGTACATAAAACATTTTTTAACTCATTCTTTTATTTTAGCGTTTTTTTGTTACCCCTAATTTACTTTATTACGTTTGTGTGATCAAACATATCTAATCTGCGATTTTTTTTGTTACTATTACGGTTCAACACCTTGCACCCTTTAAAGTAAGGACGGACAGACGGACGTCGAAGCCTTAGTAATAGGGTTGTCTTGGTAATAACTATTTGGGTACGGAACCCTAAAAAATTTGACTCTTTTTTTACTCAAGTTTGTCAAAAATAAGGAAGTACGAATAATGTCTATCTCTTTCACACAAAAGTCAAATTACTATAGCAATATTGAATATAAGTAGTTTATTTGTATATAAGTAGTGTTTGTTCTGTGTTTGAGTGTTGTACTGTATGATAAGTATGAATAAAAAAAACTATCCGTAACCTAGTTCCCAATCTAAGCATAGCTTGTACTAGGCTTAGTTTGGGGCTAGATGGCGCTGTGTGAAATTAATCTCCTGTATCATTTATTTATTTAACATGCAACTGTACATGCTAAGTACATGACGAGATAATTTAACTATATGTATATGTTTTGTAAAACATTTTAATGCCTGCCACTAATGTTGATGAAAACTGGGGGCGTCAACCAAAGGTGCATCGACCACCGGGGGCCTAAGCCACGAACCCATGATACCTACTGACAAGAACAATAGACAAAATGGGTAGAGCTGGGCGCCTTTTGTAAAATAATACTAATAGCTCAAAGATGAGTAGGTACTACAAATACAAGGCCAGTGGATCACAGAGGCCAACCCAGAGGCCGCACAATTCAGATTATTACCAGCAACCAGTCCAGAATAACACTATTATTTTGAATTAACTTATTGATGATGTAATGTCCAAGGTGTGTAGAGAAGTTTTGACGGTTAGTATAGACGACACAGAAAAATATGGACCTCAGGCGATCAGGGGGGAACCCTGACAGACTGAGGGTACCGTGGAGGGATTCGGAGAAACGGGTTTCAGAGGAACGGAGCCCGCTTAAACCGAACTCGGCACCGCTCCAGGCCCAGTCGGTACAGGCTGGCGTCTCCAGATGCCTACATCTGGCTATGCAAGGACAACTGACTGATAGCGGTAAGACTTAGCTCTTCTCCAGCCGGACTCGGTTGACGCGGCGCGCTAGGGCTTCGCACCGTTAAGCTCCGGTGCGGTCTAAGTATGGGTACGTGGGTACTGCTATACTCCTTGATTGGTCTCACCACAAGCCCAGTGGCGTGCACACGCAATCAAATTTTCTACGAAGAAAAGTAGAAAGAAAGTTTGACAGGCGCACAAATCCTGCGAATAGAAATATAAAATATATACAGGACATTAATTTTATACAGCGCCATCTAGCCCCAAACTAAGCATAGCTTGTAATATGGGAACTGGATTACGGATAAAATACTTAAATACTTTTTGTAAATACATACGTTCTATATAATACAACACCCAAACACAGAACAAACATCTATATTCATCACATAAATGTTTGTCCTGGGTGGGAATCGAACCCACAGCCTACAGCGCCGAAGGCAGAGTTACTACCAACAGCGATGAGGCTTGTATAAAAATCTTATTCGTTTTACGGCCGTATTTCTACCACTGTATGAACACATAGTCGTTATAATTTGTTTCTCCTAGAAACTGCTGGGCTGAATAAAAGATATCGTATACAAATGATGCGAAGTTCATTCGCAAGGGTGGCGTATCGATTCGAGAAGGGTGCCGAACAATAGCCTACAAATAAATAAATATTACAGGACATTCACACAGCGCCATCTAGCCCCAAGGGTATAGGTCAAGGTTCACAGATTGTTATGAAGAGCTTTGTGCGCATGTGTCGACATCACAGACCCCCTCACTCGGAACTAGATGTCGCTGCGAAAAGTGAACGGCTGTTAAAACGCGCTAACGATGTGTTTTGACTTCTCCCATACTCATGCCATCTGATCAACTTTGTGTTATTCTTATCTAAATCCCCGAGAAGAAACCCAACGAATTTAAATTTTTTGAATGTACACCGTGTATAAAACCACGGATACGAAAAACTCACTTAAACCTAGGTTTGTAGCATATGAAAATTCTCCAGAAATTACCTAGAACTTTTCAGGGTTACCACGACCTCTTATAGCATTCTTGTTTTCATATTACTAAACTGTTGTCACTATATTATGTCAAGTGTAGAAAAAACGACACAAAAGCAATGTAAGATCAAAACGAGATTGCTATAGGACGTTGTGGTGAGGCCCCTGAGCAGTTATAAAAGTCGATACGATTTGTCGATAGTACAAATACGATTGTACTATCATATGTTGTGTTTGCTTATAATTATCTCATGGCCTGCTTGTTATGTATTTTTTGCACCCATACATTCTTCACAGAGCGCTTCCGCGTCGTATTTTAATAAATATATAACTATAAATATAATAAATATTACAGGACATTAATTTCACACAGCGCCATCTAGTCCCAAACTTATTACAATGTATCCAAGCAAAGCTTGTATGGGAACTAGGTTACGGATATAATTATACACTACAACACTTAAACACAGTCCGTCTTTTCTTTACTTTTGAGGTGATACAAATACGTAATAATGATAATAAAAATGATACCTAAAAATACCCAAATCACTTCAAGTGCCTATAATATTTGAAGAGCTCCCTCGATCTGATGACGATGGAACCACCTGTGAAATAAATCCTTTCAAACAAAAATGAAACATTTCAAATTGGTCCAGGCGTTTACGAGTAATCAGGGAACATACAATGAATTGAGAACCTTTTTTTTAAGTGCTTAAAAAGGGAGAAACTTGTTTTTGTTGTAAACTGATCTGCCTCGCTGTGACGCTCATCTCTACCCTGGGCACCATTCTATTGACCTTTCCCTTGCCCAGCATTCAACACGAGAACACGAACTCGAAAAACATTTTTGCTCAACATTCAAGGAATATTTTTCTGAATACTAAATCTAGCTAGATAATATGCATCACATAACCAGAAACACAACGTAAATGACTAGCTTTTAACCGAGGCTTCGTCCGCGTAATGGTTTTTAAAAATAGGTGGTGTTGGAGCCTATCTACCTTTGTAGGAGGCATTGTGGGCGATACTACCCCTTGCTAAATGAAAATAGCAATTCGACTTCAACGTGTCGTCATTCAATAGTACTATAAGGAGTTTTAGTTTTAAAATGCCTGTCATGCTATAACTTGGTAGCTGTCAATTGTCATTACAAGCCACGCATTCACACAACGTTAATTAGATATAATTTAAATATAAGATCTTCTTGATAAAGTCCAGTTTTATTGAAGATTTTCAAGCGACTCAAAGAAGCCGCTACATTGGCGACCGTGACAAGACACGGTTTCACAGGACTACGAAGAGGAATTGAACAATCTATCAGTGTGCTATATCACTCAGCTGTGCCAGCGTTTCCAGCCCTCCATCAACAGCTCATAGGGAGCAGTCAGTCTACCTGAGTGTCAGCAAAGCCGAAGGCAACCGCCAGAAGTATCTGAGAGTTAGCAGCTATCAGCAATCTAAAGTCAAAGCCGACTTGCAAGACTTAAGATAAGTGCCTGTCCCTCATCTAATCCTAGTCCTTTAGTCCTGTTTTCAGGCCGTGTCTACTTGCGCAATCATTCAATCTATCAATCGTAAGGGTATTCATAAGGTACTTTCATATTTAATCACTCCAAATAGCTACAATATTTTTCTCTAAGGCCTACTTATTTAATTACACATTCCATTAAAATCTAGTCCCCTTTTAATAAATCGTACAACGTAGGTACGTACACAAAAGCTTACTAAAGTGCAGTGTTAAATAATAAGTGCAGATACCTAACTAATGTTTCTTCGCAGCGCGGCCGCCGCCGCCGTCGCAAGTTTCTTATCTTGATCATAGCTCAGTAATTCTGTACAGGCCATTTATAACCTTCATTGCGCACATCATAATTATGCTCAGTGGCGCAGCACATCGCATTGTAAACATGGCTCAACAGTAAATATTTTAGAACTGTGCGACTTAAACAAACATTAGTGGTACCTGCTTACCTAATTTTGTGAACTCGTGAACATCCAAGTGTTGAACTGGGAAGGAAACGTACCTACAATACGTACCTAGTTTAATTCTGTAAGTAAGTGAATTTTTGATAAATTTTACATAGGTAGGTTATTATTACAACTGTTTACTCCTCTTGGTTTGCAATTTACTGGTTAGAGGAAGGTTTTAGTTCCTAGTTTTACTTAGTAGCCTAGTAAACCCAGCTTACTTAGTAGTTAAGAATGGCACAAAGCGATGGCCCAGATGTGCAAATAGCGTCCAAGGAATACAAGGACATGTGTATAAAACGAAGTTCAGTAAAGGGTCGCGTCACTAAGTTTAAAAATTACATAGCAATTATTTCTTCCATTGTAACTTTAACCACTATCCAATTAAATGAATTAACAATAAAAAACAGTAGATTGCAAGCTCTTTCGGAGGAGTTTGATGCGCTGCAGGGTCAGATTGAACTTGTTAATCCCAACTTTTTGCTACATGAATTAAATGAACGCGAAGATGTCGAACAGAGCTTGGTGACCAGTTTGGCTACGGCTCAGGCCATTCTGGATAAGCACAACAATAAAAACAGCGGTGGTTGTTGTGTTTCCAGTCATTCTGACCGCTGCCAGGATAGTCACAGCCATAGTCAGGGCCTCAAATTACCTCAAATACAAATAGCTAAATTTGATGGTTCCTACTTCCGATGGTTAGAGTTCCACGACACATACCTGACTTTAATTCACAATAATGAACATATGAAGGAAATTCACAAATTTCACTATCTAGTGTCCTATTTACAAGGCGAAGCCGCCCGCGTTATTTCTAACGTTGAGATTTCTGAAGCTAACTATAACAATGCCTGGGCATTATTATGCGAACGCTATAACAACAAGCGCCAGCTGATCAACTTTCACCTAACTGCTTTGTTCAGCATTGAACCAATAACACGAGAATCGGAGGTATCTCTCAGGTTTCTCGTGGATCATGTTTCCAAAAATCTACGGGCTTTAGCTAGCCTTGGTCAGCCTACAATACATTGGGACACCCTGATCATCTACATGGTGTCGTCGAAATTAGACAATCAAACTTTAATGAAATGGGAAGAACAACGCAATACCTTTGATGACATGCCCACATTAATTCAATTCAATAAGTTTTTGATCAACAGAGCTGATGTGTTAGAAGCTCTCCATAGCAATAAAACAAACCACACAAAACCACACAAACCTATGCAAACAAACTCAAATTCTCGCTATTCCACCCCATCAACACCACCCCATCAACACCACAAGACTGGATATCACACATGTACAAATCAAGTTTCAACAACAACCGTCGCGAAGGCTACCTATTACGATTGCGTCATTTGTAAAGACAATCATAAAGTATTTGATTGCCCTACTTTTCAGGCTATGAGTGTGGTGGAGAGAAACGCGGAGGCATCCCGCTTGGGGCTGTGTCTCAATTGCTTACGGTACGGACATCCCACAAAGGCATGCCGATGGGGGCCATGTCGGGAATGTAATGGTCGTCATAATACGAGTCTACACATCCCTGCGGCCGATAATACACCCTCAGAAGAGCCTGGTCAGTCCGTTGTCACTTTTACTAATCAGAGTTCCAGTGAAGTTATGCTTTGCACAGCCTTAGTGGAGGTAATTAATCCCGAGACGAACGCCAGTGTAATCGCTCGATGCCTACTAGACTGTGGTTCTCAGTCGTCTTTCATAACTGAATCCTTAAAACAACGACTATCTTTGAACACAAACTCCACTCAAATCAGTGTGCTCGGGATAGGTAATCAATGCAACAATACAGTAACTGAAAACTGCTTAATCAAAATGAAATCCACCAGAAGTGACTTCCACTTGACCTTTTCATGCTTGGTCCTAATGGAACTGACAGGCTTACTACCCAAAAAATACATCGCCCGTCAGTCTTTCAAGCTACCTGAGAACGTGCAACTCGCGGATCCCTCCTTCAACGAGCCAGCTCCAGTGGACATGCTTCTAGGCGCTGATGTATTTTGGGAGTTGCTAGGAGCGAACGTTATAAGTTTAGGTAAGCAACAACCGCAGTTGCGAAGTTCTCAACTAGGTTGGCTAGTGGCGGGTAATATAACACCTACACATGCGTCTGTTCTTTCGGATAAAACACAAAATTTCATTCAATGCAACCATACTAAAATTACACACACACCCGTGCAGCCAGAATTTTTAGATTTTCATAAACAAATGAGTAAATTCTGGGAGTTGGAAGAATTACCACAAATTCGAGCGCTAAGTAGTAATGACAAGGCTTGTGAGGAACATTTTATAAAAAACACTACACGAATAGAAGCGGGAAGGTTTTGCGTTGCTCTGCCCTTAATCGACTCACCCGAGTGCTTGGGCAATTCTTATAATGGAGCTAAAAAACGGTTTCTTAATCTAGAAAAGCGTTTTAGACGCCAGCCTGATGTTAAAAAACAATACGCAGAATTTATTAAAGAATATAGTGATTTAGGTCACTTATCCGTTTGTCCACAGCCCATAATGGAACCAAAGCATTACTTGTGCCATCACGCTGTCTTTAAGGTAAATAGCGAATCCACTAAAATACGCGTGGTTTTCGAAGGATCAGCGCCAACCTCTTCTGGGCTATCGCTAAATGACCTCCAGTTAGTAGGTCCCTCTATTCAAGACTCGCTGTTCTCCATACTTATTCGAGCACGACATTATAAATATCTTCTGACAGGAGACATCGCTAAGATGTATCGTTATGTTAAGGTACAGGAAAATCATCAGAACCTTCAATTGATATTGTGGAGAGAGGATGAAGCTAAGCCTCTCCAGACCCTGCGTCTCAATACAATTACGTATGGTCTGGCTAGTTCAAGCTACCTTAGCACACGTTGTCTCTGGCAGGTTGGAGAGGAATGTGTGGACAATTCAATCAAGAAAATAATCCAATCGGATTTTTACGTTGATGACCTCTGTACAGGCGCCGACAATGAACAAGAAATTCTGCAAATACAGCGGGCGGTGTCTACAGAATTAGAAAGGGGGTTTTTTCCTTTAAGAAAATTTCGATCTAATTCAAAAATAATAGAACAAGCAAACACAACAAACAATACAAATGAAAACACACAAGATTTTTTATATTTCAGTCAATCAACAACTATTCTAGGTCTTGGTTGGAAACCTGAGGAAGATGCATTCTATTTTCCTTCCTCAAATATTTGCGAGGTATCCACCACTACCATAACTAAAAGAACCATACTATCTACATTGTTTCAGATATATGATCCTATTGGGCTATTGAGCCCGTGCATCATAAAGCCAAAAATGTTGATGCAAAAATTATGGCTTAAGGGCGCTACTTGGGATGAACCTGCCTCATCTGATATTGTGAGTGAGTGGAATCAGTTTCGAGCTAATATACATTCGTTATATGTGCTCCACATTCCTCGACATGTTTTGTGTGACTCACCAACCTACATCGAGCTCCATGCTTTTAGCGATGCTTCGCAGGTAGCCTATGGCGCCTGTATATACATGCTTTCCAAGGACTCGCTCGGTAACATCCATGTCAGATTGCTGTGTTCTAAGTCTAAAGTAGCCCCTTTAAAGCCAGTCACTATACCTAGGCTCGAGTTAAGCGCGGCGTTGCTTGCTGCCCGTTTAAGCAAATCAGTGATTGACTCTCTTCGACATAAATTAAATAACTTTGTCTACTGGTGTGATTCCAGCATCGTTTTGGGTTGGTTGCGCAAAGACCCACGACATCTAAAAACAGTCGTGGCCAATCGAATAACCGAAATCTGTGAATTGACGGATGCCCCTTCATGGCGCTACGTTCCCACTGATCAAAACCCCGCTGACCTTATATCTCGTGGAGTAGATCCCCAGCATATAGGTGACTTGAATCTATGGTGGTTCGGACCCTCGTTTTTAACCCAATCTGCTAGTTGCTGGCCAAAATTAGACAAATCCAATGACAAACACGAGTTGCCCGATGTCAAGTCTAAGTCAACGAATGCCCTTGTGGCAAGTAATCAAGAAACGGACATTATTGAATTCGATAAGTTCTCTAAGCTAACAAGATTGCAGCGAACATTCGCATATGTAAAACGTTTCATTCATAATGTGAAGCAACCCAACAATAAGCGCAGTGGTCCTTTGTCATTGTCCGAACTCCATGACTCTTTTAATAATCTGTGTCTCCTCGCACAGCTTCAAACATTTTCGGAAGAGTATAAGATATTAAAGAATAATAAGCAGCTGGATGCTAAATCAAACATTATTTCACTCACGCCATTCGTTTCAAGCGAAGACAAACTGATACGGGTCGGTGGACGAATCCAAGCCTCACCTCTCAATTATAATAAAAAACACCAGATTCTGTTGCATGGCTCCCATCAGTTAACAAAACTCATTTTCACATACGAACATATCCGACACATGCATGCTGGGCCACAACTATTACTCGCTAGCGTTCGAGAGTATGTGTGGCCACTTGGCGGACGCAGTGGTGCTCGCCGGGCATACCACGACTGCTTGACATGCTGGCGCCAGCGTCCACGGACGTTGAACCCAATTATGGGCAACTTACCTGTTCAGCGTGTCACCACTGACTATCCGTTTCTCTCGGTACCACTCGATTTTGCTGGACCATTTGCCGTTTTAAACCGTAAAGGTCGGGGTGCTCAAGTAGTAAAATTTTACCTTGCAGTATTTGTATGCTTGCGGTATAAGTGTATACATTTAGAAGCAGTAAGTGAGCTCAGCAAGGAAGCATTCCTTCTTTCACTAAGACGCTTCATATCTCGTAGAGGTAAGCCTACAGAGATTTTTTGCGATAATGGCCGAAACTTTGTGGCAGCGTCCAAGGAAGTAGGAACCTTTTTAAAATCAAATAATACTACATTGACTGACACTGCAGCGCAAGATGGTATACGATTTGTTTTCTCACCAGCTTACAGTCCCAGTTTCAACGGTTTAGCAGAGTCCAGCGTCAAGTCATCCAAATTTCATATAAAGCGTGTCATGGGTAACACCAATTTAACTCAAGAAGAGTTTTCCACACTTCTTGCGCAAGTAGAAGCCATTTTAAATAGCCGTCCCTTGCATCCTTTATCCTCGTCTCCTGACGACCTCTCTTTCCTCTCCCCAGGGCATTATCTGATTGGACGGCCTCTCACTTCGCTTCCGACGCCAAGCAGCAACGATGACAACTCTGGCCCATTACAACGATATGGGCGACTGGAGCAAATTCGAAGGCACTTCTGGGATCGTTGGCAAAAGGAATATATCAACGAAATGCAGATCCGTACAAAATGGCGCCAAAACTTCGACAATCTCAACGTGGGTGATCTGGTGCTTATTCAGGAGGATGGCGTTCCCTGCTTGTCCTGGAGAATGGGTCGAGTCATCCGCTTGTTCCCGGGACCTGACGGAGTCTCCCGTGTAGCCGAACTGAAAACGCTTCGTGGGACAATAAGAAGAGCCTTCACGCGCCTCTGTCCGCTTCCCGTTCGATAAACGTTGAAACGTCCTGGACGTTTCAAGGCGGGGATGATGTTGGAGCCTATCTACCTTTGTAGGAGGCATTGTGGGCGATACTACCCCTTGCTAAATGAAAATAGCAATTCGACTTCAACGTGTCGTCATTCAATAGTACTATAAGGAGTTTTAGTTTTAAAATGCCTGTCATGCTATAACTTGGTAGCTGTCAATTGTCATTACAAGCCACGCATTCACACAACGTTAATTAGATATAATTAAAATATAAGATCTTCTTGATAAAGTCCAGAGTTTTATTGAAGATTTTCAAGCGACTCAAAGAAGCCGCTACAGGTGGTTATTTTTTCAGTCTTAGTGCGGATCCAACTCGAGCTTGGCCAGTTATAATTTCTTTATTCATTGACCTATAGTAAGCTCTATATTCACACCAAGTTTTATATACTTATGTAGGAAGTAACAAATTATATTAACGTTTATTATATGGGAGCACCCTTATATTTTGAATTGATGTTTCACAATTGGCCAGTTTTTATAATTTATTGGTATATCTTTAAAGTAAGCACAATATTCACACGAAGTTTGAAAAATAAAGGTATTACAGTACAACGAAAGACCTAAAACTTAAATTTATAAAAACGTTTTTGTATGGGGACGCCCCTTTTTATATTTTTTCAGGTTATTCAGTGTAATAGTACATATTCTCCGACTATTTCAACCAACAAGAGTTCAAAAGATATCGTTCTCTTAAAAGGTTGTTTACTTAAATATTTGAACCCCTACCCTTTAATTTTGAAAATTATTAAATATCCTGTAATATGGCATTGTTTATCAAATATGGGTAATCTAGATACAAGTTTTCAAACTTCTATCATGTACGGTTTCGGAGATATGCAACATTTCACTCCGAACTTTGAACCCCATTATGAACCCCTTAGAGTGCGAATTTTCAAAATTCCTTTCTTAGTGGATGCCTTTAAACTAGATATCCAACAAATATATATTGTATTTCTATATTTGAATAACTACGTACCACATTACTGTTATACTCTTAGAGCTATCTTGAATATAGCAATAAGTTCTGACGACAGAGACAATTGCCAACCAACTTCATGGTGTCGCTTTAAGAAGTCGGTATCGTAAAAAAATCACCCTCATCATTTTTCACAAACGCACCAAAAGAAGTAATCATTCCCATCTTATAACTTCAATAAATCTAAAAAGCGAAGTGCAATTGGAAATATAAAATTTAATCAACACGGACTTGATCAAAACATAAAACATACACTTCTACACTTAAAACTATATATCATAATAAAATGATTTAAAACGAACCAATAATAGCTTCGGCCGGTATTCCCAAGCTGTAGCCCGCTTGGCTCGGCGGAAGGATTTCAGCCGCGTAGTACATCGCCTCACCGTCTTGAACCGGCTGGAGATTTGCCAGGTTAAGGAACTCCAGATCGTTCTGCTGGACGACCTGCGCGTATCTTTCCATGGGCAGGGACCCGTCCGCGACGTGAGACCGCACGTGGAAGTTGAGGTGGCTGCTCTGCTTGAACCGCCGGCCGCAAACCGTGCACTCGAACGGCTGGATGTTCGTGTGTGTTCGCATGTGCTGCCGCAAGTGGACGGACTGCGAGAAGCTCTTGCTGCAGATGACGCAGCGAAACGGTTTCACTTTCGTGTGCGTGCGCAGATGTTGGTCGAGCCCGGCTTTCTGGGTGAAGGCTTTGGGGCAGAAGGTGCATGCGAACGGCCGGATACCGGTGTGCATCCGCATGTGTTGCTGTAGCCCGCCGTGCTGGGTGAACTTCTTGGGGCAGAGGGGGCACTGGTGGGGTTTGATTTTGGCGTGGACGACGCGGTTGTGCGTGTCGTAGTCGGAGGTGTCGCGGAAGGTCTGGCCGCACATTCGGCAGGAGAGGATGATGGGGGGGATGACGCGGGGCTGGGAGAGCGAGCTGAGCGAGAGGTCGGCGTCGAGTCGCTTCTCGCACACTTGGCACCGGAGCGCGGCTTTGCGGCGCTTGGTGTGTTCGTCGCGGTAGTGGTGCGAGTAGTCGCAGCAGTTGAAGAACGTCTGCCGGCACTGGCGGTCTGGCTGCACGCTGGACGGGCACGTGCATGTGAATGGACCCCTAACCAACATATCATATAAATACATTGCACGGAACATTTCACCAAGCCCTAAACTAAGCAATGTTTGTAAGTATGGGAAGCATAAATAGTAGATTATACATCGAGGGGATAAAGCACTGTTTTATGTCACGGGCGCGATATTGAATTCTGAACGTAACGAAGGACTCCAGATTTAACTCCTGCAATAAGAACTATGAAAAGTAAAAATATTAAAACCCAGCGGGTTATAATGAGATTCAGTCCAACAATACACCCCGGCTAAAGGCAAGGGCTTTAATGACTTGCTTTACGTAAGGTTGGCATGATATGTAATTTGGCATTGTCGAGCAAGTGGTGTGAAAATTATACTTTTCACACCACCTGCTCGACAATGGCGCGCTTGAACCCCTCACTGCGCTCAGGACTCGTCTTAATTATAATAAATCTGGAGTCCTTCGTTACGTTCAGAATTCAATATCGCGCCCGTGACATAAAACAGTGCTTTATCCCCTCGATGTATAATCTACTATTATTCATACAGGAGGGAAAACCCTTTTTTCTAAAAATATAGTGAAACAGTATGACTAAGAGAAAATGTTTATCCTTATAAACATACTGGTATAACAAACTAGCATGAACACCAGGAAATGGCGGATAAATACACCTGTAAAAAAACAAATAACTGTAGGACATGTACCACACATAGTGGTCCATGTCCTACAGTTATTTGGTTCATAATTGGTAAGGAAGTCCACAGGTACTAATAATGATGTATATATTATGTTCGAGGTATAATTAAAGTGTTCATCTGTCTTGTGTTTTTCATTCATATTAAATTTCGTTATTTTGATTACTTACGCAGTGATGTAGCGGTGGCGCATCTGTTGGTTGTTGGACGAGATCGCTCAATGTACAGTTTCTTTTGTCAACATTTATTAGAGCTCAAATAACTGTCTCAAGTCAAATCTTTGACCCCAAGCCAGAGCAAGGATCTGCGATGGAGCGAGCTTTCCTAACAGGCTTGGTGCCGAACTTCGGCCGGTCATTGGCTAGGTGGACCCTTACCGGTCCTATATACCAGTGTTGTGATTATTCTACCCATTTTAACCGCCCCTGTAGTCTAGTGGTTTGCCTACCAGCGTCAGATCCAGAGGTCTCGGGAGGGATCCCCAAGGGTAGTACAATATTGTGCTTGGTTGCTTGGTGGTACGAATTTGTATAAATCTGCCTAGCTAGCTACCACCTTCTTACCTACTTCCGTCGTCAAAAGAACAATTCTTAAATTGTTGTGTTCCGGCATTTAGAGGGAAGATAGCTAGTTCCTCAGTATATGGAGGATTCCGGGTGAAGTGCGTTTCCACTTTCGGCCTTATCATAACTTGAAAAATCAGGTGAGATGCAGGCCAAGCACATCCACGGAGAACGATAAAAAAAAACATACCCGCTATCAAAACCCTTCATTTCATAAGCAATTGCATTATCGTACTTGAAATTTACTCATAAAATTAGCACAATATATTATTAATTTTATCCAACAAAAAAAAAGGCCTCGAGGTAGATCACACACACCCTACCCTGGAAGTTTTGTCAAGCTGGAGATCATGGCGCTGCTTTAAGACACAACGAACAGGACTGTAGCGCTAAAGATTGGGTGACAAGCAAAAAAAGTTCATGCAGTAAGTTAGTAAACCTTCTTACCTCAAATCAACCAGAGATTTTGGCTTCGCGACGACCTTCCTCTGGTCGTTCCTTTTGTCCATAGAAGCCTCGTCACCGTCTACCTTCACAACTAGATACAAGGTATCCTCGGTGAAGGTGCGGGTCGTCAGGCCGTCATTAATGTCCTGCATTGAAGGATTGACTGGCGCAGTAGATGCGATGAACTTGAAACCGCCAATAAAACTCTGGAACAAGCACAATAGTGCGTAGCGTATACGAAATAGTTTTTTTTATCAATCCAAGAAAAGCATTGGTGCGATGAGTTTCGAGTGATATTCTTGTGGCAAAAAGATTGTTTATCGTTTTCTTATTTCAAACGCAATGGAGTAAATTTTTAACAACTCGCTATTTCGTAACATTTTGTGATAAAAAGACGTTACTATGCCCAAAAAGGGTATCGAGGTTGCTATTTTTTCTAATAACCCTTAAAAACCAGTCGAGTAGTCATGTCTCTGATGACTAATTTCCAGAGTTAGGTAATAATTAAATACTTATTTGTTTAAGGTACATTTACTTGTGCTAATTGATGTATACAGATTCTTGGATTGGTATTGGATTCTGGGATAGGATTTCTTGGGTTTTTCACGAAACTCTAATTTATTTAACCTGAGTTACTCCCTTTAACATCAGCTATTTGCCAATAAAAGTCTCTTCAAAATCGTTCCAGCCGTCTCGGAGATTAGCCGGATCAGACTGACCAAATAAAATGAATGTGATTTTGTTATCAGGTACCTGACATACCTTTTGCATTTAGTAAAAACTGAGTATTTTTTTCTGAACAGGCGCTAACATAGGCGCGGCGGATGATTTGATGTTTCAAACTGATCCAAAAAAAATTAATAACACCTGTAAATGCAATGTTTTTGAAACTTTTATGGGAGTTATTCTGATCTGCAACCATTTGCGTGACGAAAAGTGGTGGGGCACTGTGTCGGGTAGAGTGGGAGATAATATAAAGTTTCCCTGTAATACAAAAGTTTTAATTACATCGTGTGTCTACGAAACACCCTGTTATATTTCTTGAGCATAAGTTTACCTAGTTATAGAGTGAACTTACCTTATCATCATAATAAGTGGGCGTCTGGTATTCGTTGTCGCTGCAAGAGATTTCGCCATCGTGTTGCGTGTTCCTATGGTTTTGCAGTGCGACTGCGTTGTAGAAGGTCTTCTTGCACAGACGGCAGACGAACATCGCCGGAGGATAGTTGCCCCACGGGAATTGATGCTGTAAATCATCCCCTGAATATTATTTGGTAAAAAAAAATGTATCTACTGGGCATCACCTTCATAAATTAAGGATGCTAGGTCATTTAGCCACGGAATTTAACACTGATAATATTATCGTGCGGGACGCTTGTGTACTTGACCCACCGATTTTCGACATCAACATCGACATTGCAGTGAATCCTTCTGAACCAAGTAAAGCAGCTTCATACCTGGAGCTCATGTCACATTATGGCTACTTTATGGGCCATCAACATCCTACTCACGGTTTTACATGCCTTTGCCATTTTTTTTTCATTGATCACATGTTTGTAAACTCAAGAAATAAGTCGAAAGTCGTAGTTTGTGCATCCAATATAACAGATCACGATTCTATTATCCTCAGCATACAAATTAAACCTATCAATGTTGCAAGCAGTATTAAATCCAGAAAAGTATCTAAATACAACTACTCTCAAATACTAATGGATCTTGAAAAAGCTAATTGGAAGAATTTGTATGAAATCAGTGATATAACTGAAGCCTTTGATTATTTATACACGATAGTTAATAATAGTATTACATCAAATAAAGTAACTGCTACCATATCAAACTCTAAGCTTAAGCGTTGTCCGTGGATAAATCCAGGACTCATTAACTGCATAAGACGCCGCGATCTACTTCATATGCAAGTCAAAAAAACCCCCAAAGATGAAAATCTGCTCCTCAAATATAAAAATTACCGCAATCACTGCAATAACCTACTTCAAAATGTAAAGAATGAGCATGACAAATCAAAACTTGCTCAATGTAAAGGCGACAGTAAAAAAACATGGAGAGCTGTAAAATTGATTTGCAATATTTCAAGTGGCAAATGCTCTAACACGTCACTCACAGTCCAAAGTGAATCCCTCAGCAAAGTTAATCGGTTTTTTTCGACTGTAGGTGACAACCTTGCCAATGATATTTTATGTAAACTTAATACAAGCGAACAGAGATTAGCAGATCAAGCCACATATAATATGCAAACTATAAGCCATTAAATTTACTTTAACCCAGTTGATGAACATGAGGTTTTAAAATTGTCGCGTTTCCGAACGAACTTTGTTCACTCAAAGTGTCAAAAATTCAAGATGGCGAAAATTCAAAAATATATGATTCATTGTCCTCGTAACGTACCTACATGTTTAACTTCAATATACGAAAATATCTAAAATCTTCGGAGTTGTTCATTCCTGACCAAAACACCAGCCTGCAGCCGCAACATATTGGACCTTCGACCCAAATTCAACAGAATCTAGCCTGTGGATTGGATTGGACACTGCGGACAACGCGACGCCAAGCGCCAACGGTCATCCGCAGAAGAAGATTACGAAAAATATAGAAGATCGCTGTCCTAAAGCACACAACCGCTTTATATTCGAAGAGACGGTACGGCCAGCTATCTATCCTATCTATAAAACCTTTTGTTAATTCAGTGGTAAACAGTTTCAGTGATTGAAACGCAGTGAGCTTCCTTTTTTGATAAGTGCCTAGCAGTGTGTGCCGTTGCTAGCATCAGCTGCCGCTTTCCAATCGTGAGTACTCCATCTTTCACTAAACTTCCAAAATGACAGACAGGGCTAGATCTTTATCCCCAACTTGTAAAATAACCGTTACGAGCGATGACGCCACCAATTTACTTCTACGTGAACTTATCAAAAAACGATCTATCGTTAAAGGCCGACTTACACGCTTTTCTAACTACTTAAATTCAATTAATTCAGATGAAATTTTGCCCGATCAAACGCGTACCGAAATAAAGATACGTGTAAAAGGAACCGAGAATCTATTTTCCGAATTCAACAATCTTCAAACGCAATTAGAGGAATCAGTGCTAGATATTGATATACCAGAACAGATAAATCAACGCGATTCGTTTGAAGATAGTTATTACAAAATTATGGCTAGGGCTGAATGTATGCTAAGTAGTAGTGAAGTTGATAGAAGCTCTAAGGCACCTAGTGACTTCAAAGCCGTAAAACTGCCAACTATTTCGATACCTACCTTTGACGGTTCATACGAGCATTGGTTGGAATTTAGAGATACCTTTCAGTCTCTAATTCACAACTCCGATCACATCACCGCAATCCAAAAGTTCCACTACCTAAAGTCGTCACTAAAGGGCAGTGCAGCGTTGGTGATCGATTCTATTGAATTCTCATCGGCTAATTACGATGTAGCTTGGGAATTACTACTCAATAGGTTGTTGGTCCACAACCACGTCAAGTCGCTGTTCAACCTTTTACCATTGACGAAAGAGGCACCAGATTTATTACGAACCCTAGTAGATACTGTTTTAAAAAATGTACGTGTGTTAAAGCTGCTAGGAGAACCAGTAGACAGCTGGGACACGCTCATTATCTACATAATTGTCACAAAATTAGATAGAACCACTGAGCGTGAGTGGGAGCAGTATAAATCCACAAATTTAAAAAGATCTGGTAACTCCAAGTCAATAATGAATTTAGATGTTTTGTTGGACTTCCTGCGAGACCGGGCTGATATATCAGAAACGTTATTTGTTTCACACACAAACACAAGTAGCAAAAAACCATTTGTAAACACATCAAATAATCACAAGGTTCAATGTAACGTTTCTACGAATAATCCCTCCGGTCAAGCAAAGAAGTCGGTGTGTTCACTATGCGCTAAAGGTAATCATCCACTTTATGCATGCCCAACCTTTCTTGGTTTAGATATCCAAGCTAGGCTAAAGCACATCAAAGAAACACGTTCGTGTGAAAATTGTCTGCGCGCGGGCTCGAGTCACGGTTCAAATGATTGTAGGTTCGGTTCCTGTAGGAAATGTGGGAAACGCCACAACACGTTAATTTGTGAAAGTAAATTAAGTGTTGATGTTCCTCCGCCAACCGCAACTGTGAATAAAAATGTGTGTCCGTCCTTCGACTCGTCTCCGTCCCTCTCCGCGCAGCTGCTCACCCCGGCCGAGCCTGAGCTTACGAACAGAACAAAAGGTTCGCACACCGATATCCTATGCGCTAATTACTCGTGTGTGCAACCGGTCCTGTTATCGACAGCAATAGTGGAGGTAAAAGATATACATAATACCTATCACGTTGTGCGCGCGCTTCTAGACTCGGGAAGCGAACGATGCATTATTACGCAATCATTATGCGATATATTAGTTTTAAAATTAATACAGTCCACTTAAGAAATACGAGGGATAGGCAACTCGATCTCACAGTCAACACAAGTATGCGAAGTTGATGTTAGGTCGCGTACCAGCCCATACACTACACGAATGCAATGTTTTGTTATAAATAATATTACATCCACGTTATCAGCGGTGCCCGAACAATCTGCGAAGTTCGGAATCCCTGATAATATTCAATTAGCTGATCCCGATTTTCATAAATCTCGAACAATCGATATCCTAATAGGCGCGGATATATTTTGGGATTTATTATGCGAGGGAAAAATGCGTTTACCTAAAGGCCCGTACCTACAAAACACGGTACTAGGTTGGGTCATATCGGGTCCTATAAACACTATGCAAATAAAAAGTCACGTTCAATGTAATTTTTCTCAAGCGGCCGATGAACAATTACGCAAGTTCTGGGAGCTGGAAGAGCTACCTACGCTTTGTGATACGCGCTCCGAGGAGGAGAAAGTATGTGAGGAACACTTCGTCAAAACTACGATGCGCAATAATGATGGAAGGTTCTGCGTCAGCATTCCTTTTAAATCCTCGACACAAAGCCTAGGCGAGACATATCCTCAAGCTTTAAATCGGTTTCTAGCTTTAGAAAAACGATTACAACGCGATCCAGAATACAAAAGGTTGTATACAAACTTCATACATGAGTATGTAGCCTTGGGTCACATGACGCGCGTCGACTCATACGGAATACATAACTTTTTCATGCCGCATCACGGCGTGCTGCGCGAGCACAGCACAACCACTAAATTGCGAGTGGTATTCAATGCGAGTGCTGCCTCGAGCACTGGAGTTTCATTAAATGATCTCCAGCTCGTAGGCGCTCCAATACAGGGCGACTTGCTGGCTATCCTTCTTCGTCTACGTCTACGTAAGTACGTCGCGTGCGCGGACGTCGAAAAGATGTATCGACAGGTTGAAATCGTTGAGAACCAACGCGATCTTCAATTGATACTGTGGCGTGATGATCCGACGCACGAAATAGGTATTTATCGCCACGGTAGGGTAGTGTACGGTACTGCATCGGCAGCTTTCATGGCTTGCAGAAGCCTCAAGGAAACCGCGGCTAGTTGTTCTGATCCTAAGGTTAAATGAATCATTAACGAGGATTTTGTGGACGATTTAATTACCTGCTCAGACGATAAAAACGAGCTAGTCGATTTATGCGAAAAAACATTGAATGTTTTGCAATCGGGGTGCTTTCCATTACGCAAATGGATTTTTAACTTCAATTGTGATGATCACGAATTATCAAAAAAAATATTTGAAGGCATTAAACCACTAAATTTAGACCAAACAAGTCACTGTAAAACGTTAGGCATTGGGTGGAACAACTCGACCGATGAGTTCCATTTCAATACGGAGTTCAAAAGGGACATAAAAGTTACAAAACGTTCGATTTTATCTTACGTATCTCAGATCTTTGACCCGTACGGTTTGCTGAGTCCTACTATTATGATGGCGAAGGTATTATTGCAAAGCCTATACTTACTTACTTACTTACTCCAACGGCGCAGGAACCCAAAGTGAGTTTTGGCCTCCGAAACGAGAATTCTCCACATATCCCTGTCCATTGCGGTCTCTTGCCAGCTGTCCGCCTCAAGCTCGCGCAGGTCAGCTTCCAGTCTGTCCCTCCAGCGATACTTGGGACGACCAACTGGACGACGTCCAACTGGTCGTCCCAGGTATGCTCTCTTGACGCTCCGATCTTCACCCATTCGATGTACATGACCGAGCCAGCGGAGTCGGTGGCATTTATATTCTCCGATAATGTTGGGCTCGGCCACGAGGTCTTCAATCTCGGTGTTTTTCCGCACCCTCCAGCTGCCATCCTCCCTTCTTACTGGCCCCAAGATTTTCCGGAGAACTTTCCTCTCTGCTACTAAAAGCTGATTCTCCTCCTTCAAAGTTAACGTCCAAGCTTCAGAACCATACAACAAAATAGGCCTTATAACGGTTTTATATATGCGTATTTTGGTTCTTCTGCTGAGAAGCTTGGACACCAACACTTTGTGTAGTGATGCGCTGCAACGTAAGGCATTTTGGATACGTATTTGTACTTCCTCTTCGCGGGTGTTTGTGTCTGTTACAGTGCAGCCCAGGTATTTAAATTTGGCCACTCCCTTAAACACGATATCTCCAACTTTTAGATCCTGACGCTGAATGCGAGTGTTCTTGAAGCGCTTCATATGAAGATACTCGGTTTTCTCGTAGCTTACCTTAAGGCCAACCGTGCCCGCTTCCTCTTCCAGCACTCTAATAGCCTGTGCAACTTCTTCGCGGCTTTCACCAAGTAGGGCTAAATCGTCAGCATACCCTATCACCTTATGCCTTCCCTCAAGTGTTATACCTGACTCCAGTGCAAGCACTTTTCTGAGTATATATTCCAAAACCAAGTTAAAAAGCATTGGTGAAAGAGCATCACCCTGTTTAAGTCCAGTAATCACGGCAAAGTCATCGGTAAGCTCACCTCCTACTCTCAACCGCATTTTACTTACGCCTGTGGCCACAACTATCATTTCGACGAGTTTTGATGGTATTTGGAACTCCCTTAGAATAGTATACAAGGCATCCCGATCTATGCTGTCATAGGCTTTTTTGAAGTCCACAAACAGTGAATGGATACTCTGAGCGTATTCCCACTTTTTCTCCATAAGTTGTTTCAGGAGGAAGATCTGATCCACCGTACTGCGGTTTCGCCGAAACCCACACTGATAGTCACTTAGAACTTGTTCCGCATATGGTTCCAACCGATCAAGCAGCACATATGATAAGACCTTATACGCTGTTGGCAATAGAGCTATTCCTCGATAATTTGTGCACTGTTTTTTGGATCCCTTTTTATGTACTGGACAGATAATTCCAACATTCCATTCCATCGGTTGCTTTCCTATTCTCCAGATGATTTCCAAAAGTTCGAATAGCTTGACTTGGACCACTCCTCCGCCGTATTTCCATAGTTCGGATGGTATTCCATCAATGCCGGAAGCCTTATTATTCTTAAGCCTCAAAATTGCTCTCCTGACTTCATCGAAAGTAAGTGGTCCTACCTCAACAGTATTGTCTCCCCGAGACCGATTTATGGCTGCTGTGGGCGATGGACAGTTCAGCAAAGTATGGAAGTAGTCGCACCACATGGTCTTTATTTTTGCCATTTCGGTGATAAGATTCCCTCTTTCGTCCGCCAATATTTGAGTCAAAGCCTATGGTCGTTAAAATTAGACTGGGACGACGCGCTTTCTCAAGATGTCACAAATGCTTGGAACCGGTTTGCTAACAATCTATCAACGCTAGACTCGATTCGTGTGCCACGACACGTTATAGGTAGTGAAGCTACATATACAACTGCATATTTGCTACGACGCTTCCCAAGTTGCTTATGGGGCGGTAGCGTACCTACGCACTGTGAGTGAAACCAATACAGAAGTAACTGTGAGGCTGCTGTGTTCTAAAGGCAAGGTGGCTCCGTTGAAGCCGGTTAGTATACCTAGGTTGGAGCTATGCGGAGCTTTATTAGGCGCGCGCTTATACAAAAAACTACGAGACTCACTTCATTACAAATTCGAACGAGTAGTGTTTTGGACTGACTCCACCATAGTGTTAGTTAAACATGGCACCTAACTTACTAAAAACATTCGTGCAAAACCGGGTGACAGAAATCCAGGAACTGACTCGAGGCTTACAGTGGCAGCATATTAGTGGGAAGGAGAATCCTGCCAATTTGGTTTCGCGAGGCGCTCACTTACCAGATTTAGCTTCCTCGGCGCTGTGGTGGGAAGGGCCACCTTTCCTTCGCAGGTTTGATTTAGACTGCGGTGATTTAACTTCGGACTCAAGTTCAATTACGATGCGGGATGATTTACCTGAAGTTAAATCTAATACAATGAAAGTTTTGCACACCACACAAAGCGATGAAATATTTCCGTTTTCCAGGTTTTCTCAGTTCGAACGAATGAGACGTTCCTTTGCGTACGTACTGCGGTTTATTTATAATACACAAAATAAATTAAGTCGTAAGTCTGGCGCACTAACAGTGGACGAGCTGAGACAATCTGAACTGGGATTAGCCAAAATATCTCAGAAGGAATCTTTTTGCGATGAATATGATTTACTTCATAAAAATCATTCGTTAAAAAGGACGCCAAGTCTTTTTAAACTAAACATGTTCCTCGACAAAAGTAATTTAATGCGTGCCGGTGGCAGAATTAGGTACGCCGACGATTACGATTTCGACAAAAAACACCTGTCGTAATAAATTCAAAACATCGTTTTTCAGTTTTGCTCAAGCGACACGAGCACCAACGCTTGCTCCATGCCGCTCCTCAGGCGCTGCTGTATGACATTCGCCAACGATGGTGGCCTATCGGGGGTAGAAATCTCGCACGGAAAATCGTGAACGAGTGCGTTGTGTGCAAGCGATTGAAAGGTAAAACTTTAGACATAATCATGGATAATCTTCCCAAGGAGAGATTGTCCCCAACCTACCCATTTTTACACTGCGGGGTAGACTACGCAGGGCCAATTCTCACCTTGAACCGCAAAGGTAGGGGCGCGAAAACGCAAAAATCATATGTCTGTTTGTTTGTTTGCTTCGTAACGCGCGCGATCCACTTGGAGCTTGTTAGTGACTTAACTACCGAAGCATACATTCTAGCACTAAAACGGTTTATTTCGCGACGCGGTAAACCGAATACAATATATTCGGACAATGGCAAAAATTTCGTCGGTGCAAATAACGAATTAAAACATTTTTTGCAAGCCTGTCCCCCTGACATAACTGACTACGCTGTTAGTCAGGCTATTCAATTTAAATTCACCCCCCCCCCCCCCCTATACTGCTCATTTTGGAGGTTTGTGGGAGAGAGGAGTATTATCTTGCAAGCAGCATTTATCACGCGTGGTAGGAAATGCTCGTCTTACTTTCGAGGAGTTCACCACGGTTTTAACCCAAGTAGAAGCCATCCTAAATTCCCGTCCTTTATCCCCGCTGTCTTCTGATCCCAATGACTTTCTTCCTCTCAGTCCAAGTCATTTCCTAGTTGGCCGTCAGCTCACTTCACCGGTATACCAGGACATGCGAGGTGACACTGGAAAAATGCTCAACCGATACCAGAGGGTGGAGCAGATTCGGCACAACTTCTGGACACGTTGGGCTAAGGAGTACATTTCGGAGCTACAAACGAGATGTAAATGGAGAGAAAACGTCGATACCCTTGAGCCAAACACACTCGTGCTCATCAAGGATGACAGGCTTCCCCCATTGAAGTGTTCTCTTGGGAGAATAGTCAGCACCATCAGCGGCAAGGACGGCGTATCCCGGGTTGCTGACATTCGTACTGCGTCGGGCACGGTGAGGCGCAGCTATTCAAAAATATTTCCCCTGTTTAAGGAAGAGGATCCATAGGTGTAGCAACATCATCCTCATCTGCAGCTTTCTACCATTGGAGCTGGAGCTTCCAAGGCCGGGGGCATGTCGCGTTTCCGAACGAACTTTGTTCACTCAAAGTGTCAAAAATTCAAGATGGCGAAAATTCAAAAATATATGATTCATTGTCCTCGTAACGTACCTACATGTTTAACTTCAATATACGAAAATATCTAAAATCTTCGGAGTTGTTAATTCCTGACCAAAACACCAGCCTGCAGCCGCAACAAAAAATAATTAATGGTTTAAAATCGCAATCAGCTGCCGGTTACGACAATATAAATAGCACCCCTAACTCGCATCTTTAACCTGAGTTTGTCAAAAGGTTCAGTACCTGACTGCTTAAAGATAGCAAATATTACCCCCATCTTTAAATCTGGTGATCCCCTTGATGTTACCAACTATAGACCCATTTCTTTGCTCACATCATTTTCCGAACTGCTGGAAAAGGTTATAAATGTAAGGTTAATCTTTTAGCGGATAATCAATTTGGTTTTAGAAAAAACAGGTCAACGGAAGATGCCGTTATTCACACGATAACTCATATAATTTCTAAACTAGATTCTGGTAAGAGGTGCAATGGCGTTTTCCTTGACCTGGCGAAAGCATTTGACACTATTTCTCACAAAATACTCTTTGAAAAAATGCAATGTCTCGGTATTCGTGGCATACCGTTGAATTGGTTTAAATCTTATTTCTTTAAGAGAAAACAAAGAGTATGTGTTGGCTCTAAAACAAAATTCCTTAATTTTAGTATATCGATTCGTACAGCTCCAGCTATCATACCGAGTGTTAAATTTCACGAATGTAATGATATATCCTCGACGGAATGTCTATGTCCATATACAGAAAACATTTTTTCAATAAAATACTTAGGAGTCTGTATAGATGAGAGATTGTCTTGGCTTAAGCAAATTGAAGCACTCCATACTAGGGTAAGAAAGCTAAAATATATTTTTGTTAGGCTCAGAAGTGTCGCTGATGGTGATCTAATAAGAACTATATACATGGCTCTCTGTCATTCTATTCTTTCTTATTGTGTAACAACGTGGGGCGCTGCATGTAGTACATTTCTAATGAAACTTGAGGTAGGGTAGCAAAAAATATTGCTATTTTAAATTGTAACAGAAATAAATGTAAACGCTTGATAAATGAGTGGCTGAGTTCGCTCAACTACATAGAAACTGAAAACCTACTTGATATCATAAAGTAATTTAATTTATATTATTTATTTTATCGGCGGCTGATTCGGCCGAGGATCACAAAAGGCGCAAATATAGTGGTCTCGACAGAGCTTACCTATTTGAGCCTTTTGGGGTGGAGACCTTGGGTCCGTGGGGAGCCGGTGCCCTCCGGGTTTTCAAAAATATTGCGAGGCTTTTGATTGAGGCGACACGTGACCCAAGGGTTGGCTCTTATTTATGCCAGCGAATTAGCATAGCTATTCAGCGTGGCAATGCAGCCAGTGTCTTGGGCACGCTTCCGTCTGGTACTGGTCTGGAACAGTTGAGTTACCTATAGGCCGTTTGTAACGGTCCTTAGGTAATCTGACTGATTCCTTTGTACATAGTTAGTTTAATTGTACTTTTTATTGAATAAATGTATACGAAGTTTAAGGAAGTTTAATTTTTTTTTTTCTTTAACCCAACAATATTTGCTATCAAGAAATACTAATCGTATATATATACATATATATATTCACATACAGAGGCACTTATATAATATTTTTCTATTTACTTACAAAAAAAAGGTAATATTTTAGAATCAAATTAAATAAGTAAACTATTAATATTAAGTAGGTACTATCTATTTTTATGAACAATGAATATAATGAATTTACGATTGCTTGCTTATTCTTTTATAAACACCATCTAACATTAAATAACAATTAACTATTATCCACACCATAAGTATTGATATTACATTTTATACATAATTCATAATTTGACTTAACTAAGTAACTTTAACTTACCATTACGCATTGATAATTATCAACGAACATAATCCCATTGTGTCCCCAACTTAATACCGCAACTCATCACTACACTACATCAATCCTCACAAAACTGACAAACACTCACGCACACACACACACACACACACACACACACACACACACACGCACACACACACACACACACACTCTCAACAGCACCTCTGTAAACCTCAGAAGCAGCATAGTAGGTTGGCCTACCCTCAACATTAAATAGGTACCATTTAGATAGAATTCATCTAAACATACAGCTTTAAATATGAATCCATGTTGGTATGTAGCAAGTAATGGTAACCCATGTTAGATGTATCGGTGTTTGTGGCTACCGTTGTAGCATTCCTAGTTGCTAAGTTGTAATGATTAGTCTAATAGCTGCGTAGATACCTATAATGATAGTTAACTGGTTTAGCAAGTACCAATGAGATTTAGGTTGGAATACATCTGCACTGCTCCAGATGGTAAACAAGTAGGTGCCTATATATTTATTTTTCAATGTATACATTCCTTACTTTATACCCATAATAATGTAATTTTAAAATTTTCACATTTAATTAACAAACTTATTTGGCCTTCTGCTGAATAAAACAAAACAAATATCTACAATCAACCAAATACCTGTAATATTAGGTCATAAATAAATACAGGCATTTGGGAGAGACTAGCTACCCACAACACAGGGTATCCTAGTGTGGGAGCTAGTGTTCAATATTTTTTTTTTCATTTTGTTTAAATTTACTTTATCTACCTACTAAGATAATGCTAGATTTGCATGCACTAGCACGCATGTTTGTTTAAATGTTAAATAGAATGTATAATTAATAATTGTTGGCTACAAAATAAATAAATTATTATTATTATTTCAGATCCAGAGGTCCCGGGTTCAATCCCAAGGGGAGGACAATATTGTGCATGGTTTGGTTGGTGGTAGGACTTTGTTTAAGTCCGCCTGGCTAGCTACCACCATCTTACCTAATTCTGTCACCAGAGCTACAATTAAAAAAAAAATGTGTTCTGGCATTTTTATCAGCCAGTTCCTCAGTTTGTTGAGGATTCCGGGTAAAGTGCGCCCCCACCTTTTTCCTTATCTCAACTTGTAACCATGTGAGATGAAGGCCAAGCTCTTCCCCTGACAATATATATATATGATAGCTCGGCTGACGGGTGCAGCACGAAGGCAATAGTTTCTTCTAGTAGATACCTACATACACTTACCTATTTTTCAAGTTCTCCGCCATTCCCATTCTCCATCTTTATATGTAAGTAGGTACCTAGGACACCATCACCACTTGTCAGAAGTTTAGATAGGTATAATTTATGTAATCTACACTATGTTCTTTGCTAGCATTAAGTATGGCATAATAAAGCTAGTGTGTAATTGTGTGTAGGTAAGTAGGTGATCAATAAAATTACAGTCTAGGTACCTATATCCCTACCTACCTGCTAATTAAGGACCTAGGCTGTAACTATCCTCGTAACAGGATTCCTGGTACCGACAGTTACCTACAACGGGACTACACTTATTTACTTTGTTTTGTCAAATAAATACCGACATCAGCTATCATTTATGTATTCTGTGCTTACATGGACATTTTGTGGCACTGGTAACGCTGGTTCCACCATTAGTTTTCCTGCAGAATTGATTTCCGTGTTGTCCATTTTAGTTCTTAATTTCTGGAAAACAATGAAAATGGTACCATCTGTTGTATTGTTCGGTGTTCAGTTTTAGTTTACCTACTAGGTAATTATTTTATCAATATTCAAAGGTTAGGTACCTACCTACTACGTAACTTCTGTCTCAGACACACAGGCAAAATCGTGAACATCTTTAGCAAAACCTAACAAAACTCATTTTTTCACTATACCAATCAAGTTTCAATTCTTTGGTGATCATATAATGAATACACTAATAAATTGATACTGTTATTGGTATTTTTACTCTTTGGAAAGCATTCGAAAAAGGCCGCCATTTGAACCATAGACAATAAAAATCGTTCTGTCATACCGGAAGTACATAAAAGATATCTATTCACTGTACCTGTGCCTGTGGTGCAGTTGGTTCACTGTTTTTTTTATATTTTCACTACGCATGCGTTAAATGAGAGAACGTCCCAAGAAACTGTAGGGAATTATCGATTTTTCTCTCAGCATTGTTTCCAATAGGCACCTTTTCAATAAAATTGCGAAAATCATGAACGTGAACTCAAGTTTAGCGTACGAAATATTGCTATATTTAAATAGTTTTTATATAGGAATGTTCATTGTGTGCGAGATAAGTATCGGCATTCTGAAAGTATGTAACGTGCCTTATCCTGAAAACGCAATAATGACCGAGAGCGGAATATTCGGGGTCCTATGTTTGATCGAAGTAATACGCATCTTCTTGGGAAGAAAAGGAAATCTGGTCAACCGAAGTAAGTTGGCTTAGCTTAGCTTAAATACTCGTTTAATTGATTGTAGTGCTCGCCCAAAACGCAACACCATTATGTATGCTTAGAAAATACCTATATATCTAGATAGGTATTTTCTAAGCATACGGTACTTATTGGGCAATTGCTGCCTACCTACTTCAAATACTTACCTATATAGGTACCACACGTGATATATAATATATACATTTATATTGCAGTCACGGTGAGTGATGCAACTCAAAGTTTGTCTTTGTAATTTTATGGGGTTAAAATTATAATGATTTTTGTAGGTAGGTGAATAAATTTAATTATCATTTATTTTTTTACAGAAATGCCAATATTCTTCTCTCTGCTGCTCTCAATTCCTTCCTCATTTGGCGTCTGTATGTTTATTATCTACCAGACTCACATCTTAAGGCTTGAATATATCTGGTGTACGGTTATGATACTGTTCCAGGCCCTGGAACTAGGTTTCGCTATCTTATACATGGTCACTGTATGTAAGAACCGTCAGCGTCCTTAGGATACAGCCAATTCATCAGTGTCATCAAACACTGATGATCTTCCTACATCTGTAGAGGTATACTAATCGAAGTCTAATAAGACATTTTGCAGGACTTAGTAAAGTATGATATCCATGTTCTAACGAAAATAGCATTATAATGTTATTGCATTTTGTGATTTTTTGTGTTATTATAACATTTGTAAACATGTTGTGTAACTTAGTTAATATCTTAGAAAAAGTAAGTAATATTTATACATATATCTATGTATAGGTAAACCAGGCTACATATTATGCCTAAAATATTATAATTTTTACGAAAAATGTATTTATTGGTAAAATTTATCTAAACAAAATTAGAATAATACTTATGTAACACAATATGAAGAACATTATTATTCTAGTTTACCTACTTATTGTTATTGTCAGGTGTAGTAGTAGTTATATGTCGGTATTAAGCTATAATTATATTTAAAAAAAACAATGGATGTTACTGATTTTAATAAATTGTACCAAACCATACGGGAGAGTACTGTTTCCTGGGCCACAGCTCACACTAATCTAGGAAGCAGGGCCCCATTATTTGTGTCAAAAATATGGCTAGTAAAAATGTATGAAATAAGAATTAAATTATGAATTTGTCTATGTTTAAACTAACTAAGATATACGAGTTTAGTAACTAAACTAATATAAATATATATAACAAGCCACATAGCTCAGTTGGTAGTAACTCTGACTTCTGCGCTATAGGTTGTGAGTTCGATTCCCGCCCAGCACAAACATTTTTGTGATGAATAATATGAATGTAGATGTATCATATAGTACTTATGTATTTTTAAAAGTATTTAAGTATTCTATCCGTCTATCTATGCTTAGTTTGGGGCTCTGTGTGAAATTAACGTCCTGTAATATTTTATTATTATTTATTGACAAGGATTCAGTTGTAGGTACTTGATTGATATGTAGAGTAGATTAAGAAGAAAAATACTAATTTTGCGAGCAATTAACCCTTGGATGAACCGACAGTTCAACACAACGACAGACGCCCAGTTCAAAAGTGCAAGTAAAATTATTGTAGGTACTTGATGTGTAGCAGTATTTTAATTAACGATTAAGCTGTACCTACTTTGGTATGAGTTAGGCACCTACTTACAGGGCTTCATAAGTATTCGATTTATGTACATACATAATTGTTACCCTACACGGTCGAGTGGTTAAATTATGAAAAACACATGTTTGAACCGACTCAGGTTACCATTTACAAATAGTTAAGTAAGGGCCTGTCTTACCATAAAGGCCTATACTAATGCCTAGAAAAATATGTAATCGTAAAAATATGTTTAGTACCTATGTATTTCTTAAAATTAATAAACATACCTATAATAAAGTCAATTTCACTGAATATTTGTTTATGTTTTAATTTATAATGTGTACCTACTTATATAACATGGCTTCAGCCGTTTATAAATTAAGTAGATACCCACCTAGTTATGCAAATAAAATCAAGGTGCTCAAGCAAACATTTTCCAGAATTATTAGTCATGCACCTATGCTCTAAGTGCTATTAACTTCTTTTTATCTAATGAACTGGACTCAAGCGGGTTAAGAGAGCGTAAGAGCCGGTGGCAACTATCTGGTGGTAATTATTCCTAAGGAAGGTATTAGAATCACCCATCTTCATAGCTTGCGACATACTTTTAATAATTAGTTCTCTTTGGTGGAAAATTAAAATCCAACATGTTTTGTTTAATTGGATGCTATTGGTATCTTCTGTGATCTTTCTAATTCATTCGACTGCGTAAATTACGAAACATTGATTTCCAAACTGAAATGTTACGGAATTAATGGCAAAGCCATTGTCAAACCTTTATGAAAATTGACATTGTTGCAAAAATCAAGAATAATTTTATTTTATTGTTTTATTTCCTACATAAATGAAGGTAATTATTTTAAGGTACATCTGCGTCAAATCAGGTATTATAAACAAAGTATCAGGTGGTTCATGGCGCAGCACTATTTGCCTTGCATACATTCACATTACACGCACACTAATACTATATTTTGTTTTTTTTGTCTCGTCATGTTCACTTTATTGCCAATTGAACGTTATAATGTATTCTAAATCTATGTGTGCGATCGAACAAACGTCATAGATCAATAGTTTCTTGTTGATGTTTACATGAAAATGACATACACGTCATTCGCATAACCATAGTCGTGTCGGAGAGCGCGTCGTTGCGCCGCCGCCGCCGCCACTGTGTATTGAAGAGGTCTACAGTAAGCTAAATACATGGAACATCTTTGGCAAAACCTAAGGACAAAACCAATTATAAAAAAAAAAAAAAATTTCAAATAGGTTTCTTCATCTAAATAAATATTATGCATTTTTTGACACACCATGATATACAATTTGTTTACATGCAAAACGGTCATAATTTTCATTAAAAGTTGGTAGTTGGTATGTGAATAGCTATAAAATCTGTTCTATGGTCGTATTAAGTTCTGAAAGCATTCATTTATTTTGACATTGACAGGTGTACGTTCCGTGGCTCAACAACATTATTGACAGCACTGAACCGAATGACGCTCATAATATGAGCGTTAGTCAGTCAGATAGATAATATCTAGTCTTTCGAAGCAAAACCAAGCGATTTAGCGGTCGTCGCTGCTGAAGTTGATGCAAAAAATGAGAGACCAAGGCTCGCTTCTTACCCGCACCTCCTTGAAACGGTAAAGGTGTTGAAGACCAGTAATGATGACTGACGCTGAGCTGACGGACGTACTGATTCGACTGACTGAGCTGAACTAAATGAAGGTGAGTGACGTGACGAGCTGACGAGTGACTGATTGATTTGATTATAGATAAATAAACTGGAATGGAAATGTATAAGGATACTATTGGAAAGGTCCAAAGAGTATAACTGTATTAGAAAGGTCGAATGGAAGTGGAAAAAAGACATGCAATGAATAAACACGCAAATTTTAACAAAGAGTAGATTTTTCGGGTCTTTTTCTTAGGACGTCACCACCTACAGACTTGTTCTTCTTGTTTAAAAAGACTGGGCAGTGCAATAATAATGGCTGGTTCGGCTCTCAGGCGGCTAATGGCTGAATATAAACGTAAGTATCTTGATTTGCATTATCATGTTGATGCACGCACTTACAAAACGAAATCAGTTTACCGTCAAAAATCCTTCAGGACTAGTCTTTATCTTGCCTACTGAAAAGCTATAGACATTGCAGACAGGTAGTTATCTGATGGAGTAATTTATAGTATGCCATTGAATATCTCTATCGAATAATATTGAACTCTATATTTGAGTGGCATTGATTGCAATCTTTTTTGTTACAGAACTAACAATAAATCCTCCAGAAGGCATAATAGCTGGCCCAATAAATGAAGAAAACTTTTTTGAGTGGGAAGCTCTCATAACGTAAGTAAAACAAGCCAAGATTTACTATCATAAGTATGAATCAAAGGTTTATGCTAAACACTGCTGAATTCTGGTATGTAAAGGTTCTTAAATGACTAGGAGTATGGCTGTATGTACATAAACTGAAAATAAATTGTCCGTAGGCCCCTAACTTAAGGCAACATCATCATTGTATTGGATAACTGAAGCAATGCTAAACTCACAGAAAGTTTTCTTATGGGAAATATAACTTTTAATCAGATTCAACTTAGAATCTGAAAGATTTCAACACTATTCTCAAAACAATTCTAAAAATCTTCTGTGGAAGTCTCAAATACTAGTTTTGGACATTTCCAAGGGAAGTTTCTGAATTCAATCCGACAAGGTTTCCCAAATGTTTTAGAATACCTATACTGAAAGCTAATGGTGGCAGTGTTTGAATCATTAGGATATTCTTTTTTGTTATTTATTTTTCTTGGAATGGTGGGTACTCATTAAAAATTAGCTAATATGTGTCCTTGTGGGGTACTCATACACCATGATCTAATCATGCCAAATATAACTAAGATTTTTCTAGCCATTTAGTTGAGAAAGGATTACAAACAAGCAGACACTTCTGTTTTATAATATTAGTGAAGATAATCCTTTTGACGAGAAAGTAATCTATTTATTTATTGTTTCAGAGGACCTGAAGGCACATGTTTTGAAGGAGGAATCTTCCCAGCAAAGTTGGTGTTCCCTCCAGACTACCCCCTTAGCCCACCAAAGATGCAATTCATTTGTGAAATGTTTCATCCTAATAGTAAGTCATAAAAGGTCTTGGAGCCACTTGACCTGAGTATCTTATATAGATTTCAACTTTACCATACACATTTCTGTGAAATTGAGAACAGATGTACAACAAAGTGATATTATGTCAAGGGAGAGCTAGAAACTAGCAGGATGTATGAAGTTCAGCTAGGTTTGTCGCTGGGCTGTGTTGCAAGTGCAACTTGATAATACTCACACCACTCACTATGGTCGGCAGAGGCATACAATACCAAAATGGTTTCTGGGTATGTTCTGTCCACCAAGCAAGTATCCCTGGTGGAGTTTATTTGATAGGTCTTATTGCTGCGACAAACTATAAGAAAATTAAGTAAGTCACCAGCACAATGTGAACAGTCAGCAATCAACTATGAATGGTAAACAAGTGGTTCATCACAAGCAGTGAACTCTTATATATGCTTAATCACCTGGCAGAGTTTGCGGAGGGGATAAGACTAGATGAAGATCACATAATAGATAGTGTTTATACTCACACAGTATATGTACCTCTATCTATAATGTACTAATTTATTGCTTAAACAACCCTAAACATAAGTGTAAGCACCCAAAGTCAGGCTTAAAAAACTTTAATAATAAATTAGAAACTAGAAGCTTGTATTTTTTCTATTCCATATTTTTTACGTTTTGGCGTGCATACCGACATAGATTATAACGAAATAATTTGATCTTGGCTTCGATCATCCAAAACTTTTCAATTTATCATACATTGGATGGTATAAATAAATAATTAAATTAGCCATTTAGATATTTGATATCCAATTATAGGCGTAGGTTCTCCATCCATTTCCATTTGTCACTGTGGTAGTTCTTCAACATTTTTATGGAAAGCTGGGCGACTTTTTATTTATGTATTATATTATTTATTATTTTTCTATCGACTGCAGAGTGTCTAGGCACTATTGCCGTTCCAAGGACCTGGGCTGGCAAGGCAAGGCTGGCTGGGTGTGTGCAGAAAATACTTTTCCCCACCCTCCAAATTAGACTAAGAATTAAAATAAAGTAAATATAATCATGATATTCGTTTTCATAAAAGTATGTCCATTTTCCAGTTTACTCGGACGGCAGGGTATGCATATCGATCCTGCACGCGCCAGGAGACGACCCGATGGGCTACGAAAGCAGCTCAGAGCGGTGGTCGCCTGTACAGAGCGTGGAGAAAATACTTCTGTCTGTCGTTAGCATGTTGGCAGGTTAGTTTCTCTATACAATATTTAAGAAGGCTCCATATCACTGCTGATTTCAATTTTATATGTCTTTGACGGCTCTTGTCCAGAGATTTCCCCCAGACTCCTACGGTGTCATCGCTCCACCTTTTGAGTGGTCGTAGGGACGACCACTCAAAAGGTGGAGCGACGACACTTCTAAACTTCTTACCTCTAAAACTCTAATTCGTTATGATCTGAGACCATCTCCATTTTAGTCCCAGTATTCGATCTGTTTTTTGTTATCTTTGGCCTTAGTTTGTTTCCTATTTTTAGTATTTCTTATTCGATCTTTAAGTCTCATTCCCATGGAGCTTCTCTCCATCGCTCTTTCGGTAGTTTTAAATTGATGGGGTTGTTTTTTCATAAGGGGCCACGTTAGGCATGCATGTGTTAAACTTTGATCAGATGTCCATGGCTTTTGTTTTAGCTCAACTGGTAAAGAGCTCTTAAAAACTTCCTTCATAGCCTAGAGTTAATTCCATTCCTCCAGATATATTGAGCCCATTTATCTTAAGTCAAGTCGTTTGAAATGTGCTCAAATACCTTCAGCTATACATAGATTTGTCCCCTTGATTTACGCCTCGCTCTAGCCTGAACGATTGTTCGGCTGACTCATTGAAGAACATTTTAATTTTTGCGTACTCTCCTAGCGTTTCATATTATGAATACTCTTACTCAGTTTATTATTTTGGGTGTTTTCTTCTTAACGATGCTGGTTTATCAATTTCCTATGTCATAGTATTTTTTTTTATATAATAAGATTTTGTAGGATCATTTTGAAACGTCAAACCTACCGCTTGTTCGGAATCGCGACCAGCACAATGAGAAAGGCAAGAAACTCGGGCTAATTAATTATGTTACTAGGATATCACAGGTCATACACCAGACAGCCAGATGAGTCACTCAATATAGATATTACCTATGGTAATGTTTGTGTTATTTGATGTCATTGTGAGTACAATAAAGGGTTATTCGACTCAATTAAAATTGTTTCTATTGGAATTTGTAATCGTATATGGAGTCTGTGCACTTTTCACACTACTGTGCTACTGTGCAAAATAAACTAGTTTGAAAGAAATCTTCAATATCCTGGTTGAGCTGTCACATCATTTTTTTTTATTGTACAAATATACATTTGCACACACTCGATTGAGTGGTGAGATAAATTTAAATTTGACAATAGGTACCTTCAAAATTATTATCATTAATAGATAGAATAAAAAAGAAAGAGCTGCTTAGCCATAACCTGCAAGAGGTGATTGAAATAAATGCACGTTTATTGTCTCTCGTTTCAGAACCGAATGACGAGAGCGGTGCTAACGTAGACGCAGCAAAAATGTGGAGAGAGGATCGAACACAGTTCAATGAAATCGCTGAGCGACTTGTCAGACGGACGCTCAGCCTGCCGTCGCCTTGACCCATACATACTCATCCTTCCAGTAGGTTATATAGCTTAGCTGTTATACATGGATGCGACCTGCCCAGTTATATTTTACTGACAGGTTGCATTACATCTCATCATGTTGTATATCATAAAAAAATCAAATATATTTATGGTACCACTCACCTATAAAAGCTTAATTTGTCCTTCGAAATGGAATGTTCCAAAAAATAATGTTGCTGGTACAATTTGATAGGGGTTATTTATAGGTTATCTTTATTAAAATTTTAATTTTATTAGATCCGGATGTGCCAATGCTCAATGTGCGCCCAACTAAGTTTGTATGGGAGCGCTTCTGGGCCTTCCCAAGTTTTATTCATGATTGTATAAACGTAAAAATATACGAATTACTGTTAAAGTGAAGTTTCTTTCTTTGGATTTATGTTAGTTCCTATTTTGACCACAAACATCCGTGTTATTCAAGTGTTTGGTCTGAGACCAAACACTTGAACGGATGTTTGTGAATTACTGCTAAAGTGAAGTTACTTTCTTTGGATTTATGTTAGTTCCTATTTTGACCACAAACATCCGTGTTATTCAAGTGTTTGGTCTGAGACCAAACACTTGAATAACTATTATCTGATAAGAGAGATGATTCAGTGCTTCGAAGGGCATGCCGTTGGTCTTGGTATTAAATTTTACGTATATAGGTATTTTAAAAATCGTTAGATTTTGCTAGGTCGTTTTTCCTATGCTTAATCACAGGGAACATGCTAGAAAACTGAAATTGAGATCTCGTAAAATCTGGTTTGATGGAGATCATTTCTCGAGGCTTTACCCGTGTTCCCACTGCTTTAACCCCCTGGGGGGTTCATGGGTAATTTTTTTCCCCGTTGTCCCACTGCACTAAATATTGAACTTTTCTTACATAATCGGCAGTTTCAGTGGGTCCACGGGTTGATTAAACAAGATTTTTACCCGTGGTCCCATTCATCACTTGGAATGTAACGTAGTCGGCAACGACGTAACATCAGGTATGTTATTAAGGGTGTTCCATTACACAAAATACAAAAATATTTATTTCGTAACAAGTACATTAGATACCATTATAAATAAAACAAAATAATTAGATACGGTTTATCTGTGTATACCTAATCCGTAATCTTGTGATTACATAATTAGTAATGATAGTAGTACCACAGAAATTCTTTAGATGGCGCGATTCCAATGACTATTATTACCATATATCTGAAACTACTCGTCTTAGACTCTCCATTCTTAGTTCAAATAAAAACTATGACCAAGATCTACATTTTCAATGACAGCTGTCAAACTTCAAACGGCCATATCTCTAAAACGACTCGTCCTATACTCTCGTTCTTAGTTCAAATGAAAGCTATTTAGGAGAACTACATTTCAGATGGCAAATGTAGTTTTGACAGCTGTCTTTAAAAATGAAGAGCTTGTTCATTGCTTTCATTTAAATTAAGAACGGAGAGTCTTGGATAAGTAGTTTCAGATATACCTATTGCCGTTTGAAGTTTGACAGCTGTCATTGAAAATGTAGATCTTGCTCATAGGTTTCATTTGAACTAAAAACGGAAAGTCGTGGACGAGTAGTTTCAGAGAATCATTGATCAGGCTATTTGAAGCTAAACAGCTGTCATTTAAAATGTAGATCTTGGTCATAGTTTTTATTAGAACTAAGAATGGAGAGTCTAAGACGAGTAGTTTCAGATATATGGTAATAATAGTCATTGGAATCGCCTTCTCTGGCTGTGTTCAAAGTTAGGGTTAAATGTTTTTACTTAAATGAACCTGTTTAAATAGTCTATCTCATCCTTCGTCACCACAACACGTATTTGCTGTTTTCTGCGCCGTTTTATATGTTTTTATCATGGTACTCCTAGAACATTTATTATAATTATCATCCATCTAAGTAAATATATTTATACATGTAAATATATATTTATATTTGTATAGTATAGTATGTATAGTATAGTATGTTGGTATTTATATTTATATTATATAAGTAGTGTGTATATTTGTAGCATAGCTTTACTTATAATGTATGATTTACGTATAGTTAATTTAGCTAGACTCTAATTAATATGTGCACCACCAACCACCTCTTTAGCCATGAAATCCTCTCCATCCAAAGGTTGTCTAGAAGAAATCGCTTCTTAGCGATAAGACCGCCCATTGTAAATTTATTTTTAAGCTATCCAGTTTTTATTTTTAAGGTGTGCAATAAAGTATTTTTCATTCATTTCATTCATTCGTTCACCTTTTATCTGAACTAAGAACGGAGAGTCTAAGGCGAGTATCTTTAGAAATATGACCACTCGAAGTTTGACAGCTGTCATTGAAAATGTAGATCTTTGCCATAGCTTTCAAGTGAACTAAGAACGGAGAGTCCGAGACGAGTAGTTTCAGAGATATGGCCATTTGAAGATTGACAACTTCGACGTCCACTTCGTCAACAAAGATTGGTCTAAGCCACCACCGCAATAAATATTAATGAATTACAATGAGACCTTCTCAAAATTTAGAGGTTTGTGTTGTTCAGTTACCATGCTTGGCAGATGGATTGGTGATCGCAGTATCACGCTGTTATATAATAAAAAGACGAAAGCTTTTATATGTTGAGATCCCGTAGTCGGCTCTTACGACACTGACGTAGAGAAAATGCAAAGAGATAACAATGATTCCATCCTATTTTGAGTGGGACTACGGTTAATTGATATTACCCGTAAAATTACCCGTGATCCCACTCTAGTGATCTTATATAATGATCGTTCGTCATAGTAGGTGGGCAGAATACAATAAGTGAATAAGTCACCCCTTCCTTACTAACTACGCTAATATGAACAGATATATTATAGTCATATTTATGAAATGTGCTCAGCCGTTGCCTTAGTTACCGTGTTTAAGAGTAGTCTGATTGTTTATTTATTTTATAGTTTGGTTACTTACTTAGTTACTAATAAAAATATTTTATCAAATAACAATTTATGATGATTGTACTTCAGCACCAGCACGAACCTGCTTTATAAAGAATCTGCCATAACCAGAATGTGGGTAAAGTTTACGCTTGCGACAATGAGCATAATATTTTTACGCAAAGAGTATAACAGTAATTGGGACGTACGACGCCATCCACGTCCAGTAGGTAACTACCTACCTACCTTTAACAACGCATTCAGGACAATGCGATATTGCGGTTGCCCCTCTATTACAGTCACTGTCACCGCAAACATCCCCAATACCTACACTGTAATACAGTGTAGGTATTGGGGATATTTGCGGCGGTGGCGGCGCGGGCGGATAACTGTTTTCATACCACCGCACCGTGCGCAAGCGCACCGCGTCCATGGTATGCAGGCAGTGGGCCAGCTAAAAGATATTTCTGTCACGTCACGATGGTATAGACGGAAATTGAACATCCGTGGCTAAATCTTCGACCACACGTACCCGCTTTTACCCTTAAGTTAGTTCACGGGGCATCCATCGACAACAAACCTGATTCTTAGATATTCTTGCAGGATCTTTTACATTTGACTCGTACTAGCCCCAAGTTGACGTATTAGTTCTCGGTGATGACCTTCGCGAATCTCGTCCCTGAGTGAAACGCTCTATTCCACTCTAAACCAGTAAACAAATCCATCAGTGGATGTATTTCTATTTTTGCTCTACCTGATCTATTGCCGCTATGCAATAATTTCCACTACTTAGGTACACGACCTTAGTTGAACTCTTCGTAGGTACCTACCAACGTCTCACAATGCTCACATGTGGTGGATATGAGATCCGCCTCTGTGGTCTAGTGGATCAACCCACCGCTTTCAGATCCAGCGGTATCACAATGACCCCAACTCTCAATTTCGGATCCTACATTGAATCAAAAGCCCAGTTAGCTGCTAAGAAACTGGGTATACTGGCAAAGGTGAGACGGTATTTCACGCCGGGATAGCTGCTCAACTTATACCAAGTACAAGTCCGCTCTTGTATGGAATACTGTTCTCACCTTTGGGATGGATCCGCACAGTACCAGTTTGAGACTCTGGAAACAATTGAGAGGATAGCCAAGAGATTAATTTGCGATGACGAGATCGTCAAGGCAAGGCTTCAAAGCCTCGATCATCGTCGCAAAGTTGCAAGCTTATCAGTTTTTTATCAGATACACTTCGGAGAGTGTCCCCATTTTTTTCGCGGACAACCAGACGCTCGGCGATGCGCCACCGGCTTATGGTGGATAAGTATACCTTCCTCGCGCACTAAGCGGTTTTCTTCCTCATTTATAATGCGCACTGCCAAGGAATGGAACGCTTTGCCTGAGTCTGTGTTTCCCGAACACTACAACATGGGAGTCTTCAAGTCAAGAGTGAATAGGTACCTTCTGGGCTAGTGTGCTCCAGCGTAGGCTGCATCATTGCTTAACATCAGGCGAGATAGCAGTCAAACGCAAGCAGCCTATCAAATTAAAAAAAAAATGTTGTATAAATAATAGCTAAATTATAAATAATAATAAGAAGGAAAAGAAAAAAAACCTAATTTAAATCTTAAACTTAAAGCATCTGTGGTCGTGGTAATCTATTAGGATTTTCAGAGTATTTTTTCTATCATAGGTACTCACACCTATACATTCCTCTCTCACTAATACTTCCTTATTAAAGGTGGGAAAATTAGGTGTGTTTCTATTATAATATCTTATATTACAGGACATTACTTTTCACGCTGCGCCATCTAACCCCAAACTAAGCATAGCTTGTAATATGGGAGCTAGATTACGCAATATTTTAAAAATAAATTAAATTAAAAATAGCGCCATCTAGGTCCACCCGTTTGTACAATATCTATATTCTCTGGCGCTATCTGGTTGGTGGTGCATAAAGCTACGTTTGGAAGTTTGTAATTCACGCCACGCCGTATAGTCCAGGGTCGATAATTTTTAAAACCAAAAAAAATCATAGTAGGATGAAACCCATTAGAAAAGGAGGGAATTATTATAAAAATTAAAGGAAAAATAATTTACGGGCGATCTGAGGTCGGGAAGGGGATGGGGGTGAGTTTTTAAGGGTAAAAAACGGTTTTTCCCGATTTCCGTCAAAACTAAAAGTCCTATCGAAAAAAGTCAAATGGCAAAGTTGTAGATAATGAAAAGATCTAAAACTTTTCTATTAACACTTTTTTCACATAACCTCAAAATTTATGTGAAAAATTCAAAGAACCAAGTTTTTGGTTTTTTATTTTTATCTTTTACATAAAATCTTTTTTCTTAACGAAATTTTGTGAAAACTTACCTTTTTATGTGCCAAATACGCTGTAATTTATTTGATTAAAAATATTTATTTTTTCACCTTATTTTGAATGAATATCGAAAAAACACCCTAATTTTCAATCGAAAATTCACCCGTCAAAATATCAGCTTTTTTCAAAAAGTTGGTATGGTTTCTGTTCGTTGAAATCTCTACTTTTAGGTGGTGAAAAAAAATATATATGTTACTATGGTAAATCTTCTCAGAAAATGCAAAAATTCAAAAAAAACTTGAATTCGAAAAATTCCCTTTTAAAAAAAATTCCCGTCCCTTTTAATTAAATGACACTCGATATCGTTTTGAAAATGCTCTTTCAATTTATTTTTAATAGTTGTGTAGTCTGGAAGATCTCCTGAAAATCCCTCTTTTATTTCATTTACAGAAAATTGACATTCTGTTTCGTTGTCAACGATATAATTAATAAGATAATTAATAAAATTCTTAGTGTTTTCACATGCTGCGCGACCCCTTTTTCTTTCTGTTCTTTTGTTATAAAAATTAGCCATACAAGCAGTGTGATAATGCGCTTTTACTGCGACTAAATCAGGCACATTTTGCAAACGAGCTGAAATCTTTTTATCAAAATCATTTAATGTGTTCTGTTTTTGAATATACTGTAATATATTATCTCTTGTATCGTTGCTTTGAACACATGAAATTTTTTCTTTTGAGATATTACCGAAAAATCCACCACAGATAAAGCAATGAGATTCAAAATTAAATCCAAGAGCATCTTTAATTACTTCTTTTCCTTCCTTTGCTTTTTTTTGTCTTAAACTACAAAATGTAGCTATTGCGGTCTCGTCATTATATTGACTTTGACAACTTCGATGAATAAAAGCTGATGTTAAAGTCTCAAATTTTTTGTATTTATTGTCGATTCTTTTCTTGCTGGATACCACTAAACGATTCAAAGCTGCTTTTTTTATTGCATACACTTGCTTATCATCTGCCTTATTGCAAATGATACAAACAGATTCATCCATACTGATAATCTGAAAAGACAAAATCGAATTAATAATGTCTTCCCTATTTAATCGTGAATAAACTCTCATGAAAAAAAATATATTAAAGAAATAAATGTCAAAATGTATGAATAATATATTATAAATCTATAAAAAATGTATCTCTATAAATGTATGTAAAAAATGTAACTTTCTACAAATATTGTAGATGTCTTATTAAATATTAATTTAATTAACTTATTTGTTTCTTGATTATAGTAGTATATTTTTATTTGCAATTTTTTTGCTATCAACGTCACATGAAATCTAACGTTTTTCGAGTAATTAAAGTGTAAATTTTAATAAATAGCTCAAAATTATTTATAATAATTAAAAAAAAAAAATCGAATTCAAGTTTTTTTTGAATTTTTGCATTTTCTGAGAAGATTTACCATAGTAACATATATATTTTTTTTCACCATCTAAAAGTAGAGATTTCAACGACAGAAACCATACCAACTTTTTGAAAAAAGCTGATATTTTGACGGGTGAATTTTCGATTGAAAATTAGGGTGTTTTTTCGATATTAATTCAAAATAAGGTGAAAAAATAAATATTTTTAATCAAATAAATTACAGCGTATTTGGGACATAAAAAGGTAAGTTTTCACAAAATTTCGTTAAGAAAAAAGATTTTTGTAAAAGATAAAAATAAAAAACCAAAAACTTGATTCTTTGAATTTTTCACATAAATTTTGAGGTTATGTGAAAAAAGTGTTAATAGAAAAGTTTTAGATCTTTTCATTATCTACAACTTGGCATTTGACTTTTTTAGATAGGACTTTTAGTTTTGACGGAAATCGGGAAAAACCGTTTTTTACCCTTAAAAACTCACCCCCATCCCCTTCCCGACCTCAGATCGCCCGTAAATTATTTTTCCTTTCATTTTTATAATAATTCCCTCCTTTTCTAATGGGTTTCATCCTACTATAATTTTCTTTCACTTTTCATTATTTTTAAAGGCTTCTACCCTGGTCTAGTATCCAGTGTATGAGTTTTGATTCTCTGTTTTATATTTTTACGACAGGGAAGCGCTTGGCATAGACCACAGAACAATGAATCTAATAGAAAGGTATTGTGGGCGGGGCAGGCGCGCCGCATATATGCTCAAAATGGGCATATATTGAATAAACTCGCTTCAACCGCTAATAGTCGCTCTCGGGCAATGTGACAGTGCAAAGCTCTGCATAACAGTCAGTCAGTAAACAACAAACCGCACGCACGCACTTTGACCGGTTTAGCGCTGTCGCTCACATCCAGACATCCCCAACTTTTATTTTTCGCGGGCCGATACATACACCTACAAATATGTTTCAATGCAATAGCTGCAACGCTGAGTTCCTGGATGGAGCACTCTGTTCCGGTTGTCAGGGGCACTTTGACTTCTCCTGTGCTGGAATCACCGAAGACGGATATCGCAAATTGGGTAACAGGAAGTCAAACTGGAAGTGTGCCTCCTGTAAGGCTACCAAACCAACAAGCCCACTCCCACCCACCACCTCAAAGTCTCCCGCGCCGGCAGATATGGACGACGTACTGGCGGAGCTCAAGCAGTTGTCACTCCAGGTTGCCGTGCTCCCGAGACTCGATAAGAGCATTCAAGCTATCAAAGCGGAACTGTCTGAGTTAAAAACAATAAAGCCCGAACTGTCCGACATTAAATCTTCATTGGACTTTATGGAGCACAAGATCGTGGCTTTGTCGGACAGGATTGTCGAGATGGAAAAGGATATCCAAGGCCTTCAGAAGACAAAAAACGAAGTGGAATATATGCAGCTACGTCTGGAAAAGATAGAGGTGCAGCTAAAAGACAATGAACAAAGGTCACGTCTCAACAATATTGAGATAAAGGGAGTTCCTGTCTCCAACTCGGAGAACCTGTTTGACATCGTAGCGAGGCTTGGTACCCGCATCAAGTGCAGAATACCAAGGGAACAAATTAATTATATTGCAAGAGTACCAATGCGCAACGATAAGAAGAACAAGACGATTATCGTTGCCGTACACAGTAGATACGTCAAAGACAACTTTGTAGCAGCGGCTAAGAAGTGTAGGTACTACAACTGCCACTGACCTTGGGTTCCAGGGAACCAGCCGAGTCTATGTCAACGACCACCTCACTCTGGACAACAAGATCCTGCTAAACAAAACCAAGACATTAGCCAAGGACCGTGGGTTCGCGTTAACCTGGGTTAAGGGTTGCCGGATCTTCGTGAGAAAAAACCCAGCCTCCCCTGTGATACCCACAAGAGCGGAATCTGATTTAAAAAAGTTTTAATTTATAGAGTTTGGTGCTCACTCTCTGTCGCTATGCATTATGCGGGCCTACACTGTTGCTTCCAAGGGTTGGCGAGCGCTGTCTCACTAACCAGTATAGTTTTACTCAATGCAGCTTGTTACGAACGCTTATCGCTACCCTCACAGGTGAGTCATTCGGCTATTGTCTCGAGTTCCTTTTGTTTCGCTAATCGTTTTACTACCCTTTTGTCACTAATTGCCACCTTTATTGATGTGTTTATTTTATATTATGCTCATTCTTTAAAACAAATTAATGTTAGACAGCTTTTGTTGCACATTCACATTGTTTTATATTTTGCCTATTCGTTAATCGTATTCAATGTTTTTCTGCTATCTCAGTTCCTACTACCTATTCTTTACCTGATAATACTTTCTTTTAAAAATGATTCCGTTTAGGATTTATTACCAAAATGTTCGCGGTCTTCGTACAAAAACCGCAGTTTTCAATAGAAATATGTCCCTGTACTCGTACGATATAATATGTATCACAGAAACTTGGCTGAACGATAGCTTCAATAATAACGAACTTTTTGATGATCGATACATGATCTGGAGGCGCGATCGTAATTTTGAGAAGACTGGTCAGGAATACGGGGGTGGGGTTCTCATTGCTGTTCGGAGGGAGCTGGCGGCAGAAGGCCGTTTGGATTGGTCTTCCAGTGCCGAGGATCTTTGGGTCACCTTAACATTAAAAAATCGACATTCCAGATCTACCTACAAAATGCACATATGCGTAGTATATATTTGTGATGAGAATTTAGGTAACAAAATATCTGTTCAATTATCCAACTTTGCCATAAACTTAACGAAAATAACATTAGACAACCCCTTAGATAAAATGATTGTATTTGGTGATTTTAATTTGCCAAACGTTACTTGGACTTTAGATAATAATGACGGCATTTCACTCATCCCCTCTAATCTGCAAGGTTCGCATCAGTTGGATTTTATTGATAACCTTAATACTTGTAATTTACTTCAGTACAATTATTTTGTAAATGCTAGTCATGGTCGACTGTTAGATTTATTTTTTTCAAACGATGATGTAACTATTAACCTTTGCGACAGTCCTCTAGTTGACGAGGACCCCCACCACCGTTCTGTTGTAGCTACAGCGGATTTTGTTCACTTACATACCCTCAAACCGCGTCCTTATAATAAGTACATGTATCACAGCGGTGATTATGACTCAATTTGCACTCACTTGGACACCGTTGACTGGTACTCAGAGCTAGGTAGCAGAAACATTGAAGATGCTGTTTCATTTCTTAACAATACTTTATATAAATTGCGGGATACCTACATCAAATCTAAGCTAGTTACCCCATCCCGTAAGTACCCGTTATGGTACAAGCGGCCTTTGCTTAAATTACTCCGTGAAAAGGCAAAGTATCACAAAAAATTCTAAACTTATGGTAACGCGTATGACCGTGATTCATTTATTTTACTTCGCGAAAGAGCGCATTCGATGGAAAATGATATGTATAAAACATACATATCTAATATTGAATATCATATTAAATTAAATCCTCGCGCTTTTTTGTCATTCATTAAAAGTAAAAACCAATCAAACTCTTATCTTATCCATCCATGCTAGAGTACGGTAACCTCACGTCTGATAAGGGAGACGAGATTTGTATTTTTTTTAGCGAGTTTTTCCATTCCACCTTTCTTAATACGAGTAATCAACAGTCTATTGTACAGGTTTGCTCAATTTCTTCACAGGATTTTGGACCCTCTGCAGATATATGTACGGTTGAAGTTCTGGAGGAAAATGTTTTAAAGCTACTTAAATCTATCGACCTAACTAAATCTGCAGGTCCGGATAACATTCGGCAGTATTAATTGTCAAATGTGTCAAAAGTCTCGTTCTTCCACTTTCGTTACTTTACCGACGTTCTCTCACTGAGGGAACAGTCCCCAGGGTCTGGAAGTCCGCGTTTATAACTCCTATCCATAAAAAAGGCCCAAAGAATAAGATCGATAATTAAAGACCTATATCGAAACTATGTCTATTTGCGAAGGTACTTGAAAAAATCGTATACACTCAACTGTATTCCGCCCTCAGGCATAGCCTCTCATTGAATCAACATGGTTTTTTGAGAGGTAGGTCGACTACTTCCAATCTTCTACTGTGTACTGAATTCTTGTCGCAATTTATGTCGGAACCTTCACAGGTGGACATTATTTACACTGATTATTCTAAGTGCTTCGATCGAATTGATCACTCAGTTCTGCTTGAGAAGCTACTAGGGATTGGTATTAGGGGGAATCTGTTTAGATGGTTTTCGTCATATGTTTGCAACCGATGCCAGACCGTGGTCCTAGGAGGATACTCTTCGAGCCCTGTGAACATTCCCTCGGGTGTTCCCCAGGGATCTTTATTGGGTCCCTTGCTTTTTTCAATTTTTGTAAATGACATCTTCTGGCTTTATTTATTCTAAAATATTATTGTACGCTGACGACATGAAAATTATTTGCCAAATAAAAAACCTTAATGATACCCTCCTCCTTCAAGATGACTTAAATAGATTTCAAAATTATTGTTTAGTAAATAAATTAGACTTAAATGTGTGCAAATGCTTCGTTTGCTCATTTACTCGTAAACCTACAGTAGTTACTTTTAATTACACATTTTATAATTCACCGCTGACCAGACTGAATACAATTAAAGACCTGGGAGTTACTTTTGATAGCAAACTATTATTTGACCAACATATAAATACTATAGTTAAGAAAGCGTCTCGTTCCCTCGGATTTGTTTTAAGAATGTCATCAGAATTCGCAAGTATTAAAACTTTTAAAATACTATATTGTGCGTACGTACGTAGTCATTTGGAATACGCTTCACAAGTGTGAAACCCCAGCTATAGCGTTCATTCGTAACGTTTAGAATCCATTCAGAAAAGATTTCTACGATACCTTCAATATCGGGCTCAAATTTTCCTACCAGACTATGACACGAGATATCGAAAGTTTCATTTCCTACCGCTTTCCGAACGAAGACAAATAGCCGACTTGACTTACCTTTTAAACATAGCAAACGGTACTGTGGAATGTCCAGAGCTTCTTGGGCAACTAGGTCTGCGTACTACCAGGGCTTCTTTGAGGAACCCTAACGTACTTTATGTTCCAATAGTTAGGACAAATTATAGGCAAAACTCATTTATGGTTAGAGCCGCTGGCTCGTTTAACACGTTGGCTAGGGCTAATACAGATATTGATCTATTCAATACCAAAACAAGTAAGCTGAAACGCTTACTTAGCGATACCTACTTTAATGTTGGCTAGATTGGGCACTTAACTTAACTTCTTTTCTTGTGTGTGTGTGTGTGTGTTTGTGTATTTAAATGTTTTGTACTATGTTTGCTGCTTTTTATAAATATTGTCTACTTTATCTGTTTATGTTCGTATATCATTTATTTTAGTTATCTGTGGAAACTTTTAATTGGCCTTCCTATTATGTAACATTTGGTTGCATAGTTATTCAATAATCTATTGTACAAACCTAGCTGTAAGTTTTCCAAAAATTGTAAAAATAAAAATAAAATATTATTATGCCGAATTGCGCTGTCCTAAGCTGTAATAAAAGAAGCCAGGTGTGTAGTAAAAGGCAAGGAGGGATTTCTTTTCACCGGTTAGTCCATAAACCTTTAAATAAACGTGATATTTAAAGATATTGTAAAAGTATTATGTAGTTTACAGACGAAAACGATACAATCGCAAACAGATGTAATTTTGTACATTGCTTACTATGCATGGATACCACCTTATTTTTACATTGTCGACCGCGCAGTGTATTGCGTTTGCTGTAAACTGAGTAGATGAAGGTATTGTTTGCACTACGATTTAGTAGTAATGGCCAAGACGCGCGCGCATCGACTAGTGTTGCTCGAGATTCGTGCAATAAAAGATTACGCGTTTCATGTCGATAAAATTTGTCTGTGTTTTTGTTTTATCATATTGTTCGCGACGAGGCCCGCCTCTGTATAAAAAGAAGAGGTGAGGGGAGCGGGACACACCACAAGGCGCGGGGGACGGGGACCATCACTCGCCGCTCGGACAAAGCCACAGACGCGCGCGCACGCAATATTATAACACCAAATAACTTTCTAATAAATTCTATTTCATAGTCTTGAAGATTAGTACCTAATATATTTTGTAAGCAAAGGATTGTTTCATTTGTTCACCGCAACACATATTTTATTGACACAAGTTATCTAACTTTATTAGTAATTTAGTTCTTCTCAGAATTTCATTTTATTTGTATGTAGAATAACTGTTTATTAATAATTATTAAACGAAATATTAAGCACACACTATAGAATTATTCGTTCATGTAAATATTATTTATTCTCTATTTTGCGAATTTCGGTAGCCTCACGAAACTATGGTAACTGCACGATTAGTATGCAGTTTTCACAAGGTGGTAGCATCAAAGATTGCACGATTCTACAAACTGTCAAAGACATCCATAACCAAGTCGACATAAAGGTTTATTTTCAATGACTTCGATTATCGGAAACTCGACCAATGAATGATAAGTGTTATATGTGTTGTTAATATGACATGCTACGTGAGTGTGTGTAGCCTGCCACAGCGGTACTAGAACAAATGTTTCTAGATGGCCTTTCTAACCTCTATCATGTGTTCTGTGGCATAGACTAATATAATATACGGAAACTTGGCGCATGGCCTTCATCTCACCTGTTACAAGTTAAGATAAAGCTGAAGGAGGAGGCGCACTTCACCCGGAATCTTCAACAAATCAATTATCGATTGAATATAGAATCTAAATAGAATGATCGGCAGGCAGGCCCAAATCCACTTGACGAGTGGTCAAGCTCTATGCCCAAATCCAGGAACATACCAATTTGAAAGGTTTTTATGTCGTCCTATTTGGATAAGATGGTGAGTGTGATGTGAGCTAAGCTAGCCAAATAACTCTTATAACACCACTACCTACCCTAGCACCAACCAAACCGAGTACAAATGTGTACCTACCTACCTCCACTGAAGATCAAACCTGAGACCGCAGAGTACCTACCTACCTAGTAGTTACTGGATAGTTCAGCATATTTTGTTTCCAAAATTTCAAAGTTCCAGTCAAGTCAAGACCAAAACTAAACCTAAGTCCACATTGAAGTTTTCCCGTGCCGTAGGTACCTAACCTACACGGTCGAAATTCACAGCTTCAAGTCGTCTTTTTTCGACGCTACTGAGACAATATGACATCTGCTGAGCATGTAGGCTTCTACTAATCGTGTAGTTATGACGAAAATTACGTCCTTACTGCAATATTCTACACTTCACACCTTACTCACATAACTTACTTACTTAGAGGACATCTCTATGTAAAAATAACTGGAGTGTTTCCCAGAATCACCACATTTGGCATAAAAAGGTATAACTTAATAAATACTCAGGAAGTTGCTGTTTATCCCATGTCCTGTTACCTACCTATAATCCGTTAGGTACAGGACCATATTAATTTAACCTAACATCAACACAAAAAACACTGATCGGCTTGCCAAGTATGATCATTATAGCACTAGGTACAAGTTATATTTTCTGTGCCTGCAGTAGACGTTTTTTGTGAAAAGACTTGATAATATTTTGAATTCTTGATATCTTTTGAAAGTTATTTTTTAAAATTTGAGTAAATGACAGGTACTAAAACAGCCTTGAATACGAAGTGATTTATATGGATATGCATACCTACGCAGGTACAAATAACGTGGTGTGAATCGGCGTTTCTAATAACTTTTTGAGCACAAAAATAGATTGATGACATAACTATAATTTATATACTTATATGATATATATAACACAGATTTTTTGTAGATATTGATGTGTTCTCTAAATTTGTTGAACGTTACTTTGTTTCATCATCGATAGTCTTCATTGAAGTCGGTTTTCTTTTTAGTTTTTACGTAACGTAATTATCAATCTGCCACATTCCTTTATCGACATAATTTCAAAAAAACACCTACAGCCAAATAATTAATTGCTGTATACGTAAAATTTATAAAAAAAATACAAATATGTAGTTTTAATAAAACTATCTATGGATAGATTGTTTGCATTATGTCTGCACATTACTATTTATTATTAGGTACTTTCATCGTAGTTTAATCGTTTTATGTAACGCAATGGTGCCGTTGCCGTGGCGGTCGCGACATTAGAATCGACCCTTCCAACTCAGCCCATGGATATCGTAAAAGCCGACTAAGGGATCTCACCCGAAGTAGGGCAGCAGCTTCCTCCTGTGTATTATCTATACTTTTACTGTCATCACCAAATCGCCTGGCAAGCGTGGTGATTACGACATAACTCTCCAGCTTTAGAGGAGGCTCTGTCCAGCAGTGGACACTAATAGGCTGTTGATGTGATGTGATATGCATAATAGGTACCAACCTATTGGAAAAGGTAATGATAATAAATATGCCGGTAATAGAACCTGCTACCGATTTCACATACCGGTCATTGTCGCTAAGGAAACCGCATGTTGTGTTTTATACGAGGTATCTAAATTATTCCAAACACACTCCAAAAGTAGGTATGGGTTTGACTGGTTCGCGATATTCCGGTCCGACTGCATAAAATTACCATACATTTCTAGTAAATGTGCAAGTTTTATGATGCAGCGTTACCAGGAGCCAAGAAGTAAGAAAGAGTTGATCTGTGCGCGATTATTTGGCTAAGTAGGTATTGGAGGTAGGCATACCTAATTGTAGCATATTATAGTAGCATGTACCAGTATAGTACTACAGCAGTCTGCAAAATAGCTGGGTAGCTAAGATATATCTATAAACGTTGGTACCTAAAAAAATAAAAAAACTGGCCAGTGCTCGATGAGTGCCTCAATCTTACTCTGGATTTTGAGCCACAACTTTAGTTCAACATTGTAGGCAAGGGGAAGTGCCATCATATCTAATATCAAAAGCTTAGTAAGAACATCTACTTAACATCAATGGTTGTATCGCTTCGGATAGACAGAATTGGATTATCAGTTATCTAGTAAGTGGAACTTGCTAACTAATAGTACCTACACACCTACTGGTATGTTATGTAGGTAGGCACCTACTGATTAGTACATAGGTGATGATGAAGATGAAGAATGTAATAGGCATATGTACCTATATGACGTTCCTGGCCTAGCGTTTTACTAATTTTGGCTCAATGGCTCAATATCCTGTCAAAGTCTAGTCTTAACAGGAGCACTTGAATATAATACATAGCTGAAGCCGTTTGACTACGTTCAAAGACGAGAATTGTCGACGATTCCATTACTCACAAGTGGTATTGACCATCTCACGACTAGAGAGACACTGTACCTTGGTCCGGTCGTAATTCAATGCCTCTATCTAAGTATATGACTAACAGTGTGCTCTGTCATTTAGCAGTGTTCGAGTGCAATTTGATAATTCATCATTTTGTTTAAAGCAAAGAATAAGTGAAAAGCCCCGTACATTTTTTTTTATGAAAGGGCTTTGTCGCTTAGCGACCACGGGGCTTTACACAAGGGCATTTAGAAATGTTGAAACCGTCGATAACGATGTAGATGGGCCAAATGTCTGTTTGCCAACTTAGAGGTAGGTACAAAACATATAAAAAAAAGTAAACGATGAAATGAGTAGTTCAAGATCTTACTTCGTATCAGACTAGTAAGTTGTCTTGAATTGTGAGCAAAATTAAAAGAAGCATATAAAAGCATGATATCAAGGTATTTCGAATAAAAATTGGAATATCTATTTATCACGTCCATCATTATATTTTCACCATCCGGTCAAAATGAGATCGGCGCAAACCTCTAACGCATACCGTGGGTTCCGTTCCGATCCAGACACACTTGTGACTTGAACAGTAAAATAATGACTTCGTACTAGTACTACTAGTAGTCGCCTGCTAGTACTATTAAAATTATTTTTTTGACAAACTCAGCTGCCAGCATTTACAATAACCTACATAACTAGGATATTTTTTTTTCAATTGTCAAATTTGTGCTTGTATTTACCTACAAGTTACTAAAGGTCATGTGTACATGACCCTGGCTTAGACCTCCGCGCCGTGTTTATGCCCAGGACTGCCAAATAAGTATTTGTGTTTACGTTAATTTTACCTTTACGTATTGTGTCGCAACGTTGCTGTGTGTAGGTACATGCCAGTATAGGCCAATGTCAGAATGAATCATTTGTTTAATAGACAAGGCACTTGCGGTGTGATCATTTAATTAAGAGTGCTACGAAAGTCATTATTTAAATCTGTGGTCGCAGCTACGGGAGGAGTGACAAGCTTGAAGGATACAGCTGAGCTAAAGTCGCTTCGTACACTCGCCACCACTCAAAAACAAATTGTTGTATAATCAGTGTGTGGTGCAGACGGTAAAATAATAACAGTTTTCATCCTTTCGAATCATGTTCAGTACCAATGTTATACATCCATGCTTCCGTCTAGCACTTGGTCTGAAACAGTTGAGTTGTAACGGTCTTCGGATGGGAAATTCTTTGTGTATTCTATTTGATGGTACAAACTATAATTTGACCTCTATCAAAATCTCCTTAAGTAGTAATACACATAATATATTATTTGATTGTACCATTATATAGAAAATTCAAAAAATTGCCCATCCGCCCGAATTAGTCTTACATAGAACTCCAAAACGCAATGGAGCCGCAGTTTGCAGTCAGGTAGTTACTAATAATCTGTCAAGTTATGAAAATTTAGGTTTACGGATGTAAGTATACCTATTTTGTATAAGCAAAATTATTCTACTATTTTCGGAGCGCATACTTAGGCGAGCGATAAGTTTTGTTTTTTCTTTCTAAGCAATCTACCTCATCTATTCATTAACATGATCAGCTTTGCAAACTTTCATGTACCTATACATAAAATTGTCGTGTAGCTATCTGACAATCAATGCACAGCCCTAAGGACTTAAATTGGTCAGGATAACATCCTTTCGTAGTGTAGGGATGCACTAAGAAATTCCCACAGTAGGACGGGAACATAAGCCCGCCTGTTACAGTATAACATAAGTAGGTACATCTTACAATGATTTTGCTAGCCACATTTTTAATTAATTTCGATAGATATTCCCAATTAAAATTAGTTTTTTTTTATTGCACGACGAGGAAGCGCTTGGCCTTCATCTCACCTGGTAACAAGTTGAGATAAGGCCGAAGATGGAGGCGCACTTCACCCGGAATCCTCAACAAACTGAGGAACTGGCTAATACCTCTAAATGCCGGAACACAACATTTTTTTAAGAATTTATTGATTTAGACTAAGCTCTGCAAATTGCCATTCTTATATAACATTTATTCCTAGCATGTACAACACATTTTATGCCTAGTCAAAATTTGTTTATAATTTTAAAGAATTGTTATTATGGCGACAGAATTAGTAAGGTAAGGTAGGTATTTTTCTAAAAAGAACTTATTTTTACAAAAGGGCTTTGCCATAATCACCACGCTTGGCAGGCGAATTATCCATCGCAGTAAAGGTGTAGATAATACACAAAAGGAATCTGCTGCCCGTCTTCTGGTGAGATCCTTAAGTCGGCAGTAACGACAGCCAAGGCATGCAAACTATAAGATTACATTACATTATTTATACATAATTTACATTATGGCCAACATAATCACCACGCTTGGTAGACAGATTGGTGCTCACAGTTAATGTTTTAATTTTACACAGAAATAAATTGCTTATACTTTATTTCAATTGAACTTACTGGATAAAAACTCTTTTTTTTTTTCAACTTTTACAAAGTACCTATAAAATTGAAATAATTGAAGAAAAAAACAAATAGTTCAACTCGTTGGATTCTGAGTTGAACTTAGTGGAATAGAGGGGTATTTTTGGCGAAACCTATTGGTTGACTTTTACGGCAAAAATGTTACCACGAGCACTAATGCAACGGTTTGAAATATTTTTTATTATATTAGTTAGGGGTAACTTATTCACTGGTTGTTTTCTGCCAACCCACTATGATGCTATGATGTTTTGCTCTCATTCGGGCCTACACTAAAGTGTAAATAAATATAATAAATAGAAATATTACAGGACATTCATTTTACACAGCGCCATCTAGCCCCAAACTAAGCATGGCTTGTAATATGGGAACTAGAGTACGGATAAAATACTTAAATACTTTTTGTAAATACATACGTAGGTAATAACGAGAGATTTTAAGTGTGTATATGTATTTGTGTTTATGAAAGCACACTTTTCTCGTAGAGTGTTTTCGTAACTTTATTTTTGAGAAATAATTTCCGGGGTTAAATACTACAAACCAGACACCACGAGATCTCAGTTCGAGGCGACCTACGTGCTATGTTTCATTGAAAACCAATAATGTACTTTTTTCTACTCTCCCTCTCAATTTTTGATTGGTCACTTCGATGTAATGTCATTCGTTCATTTGTACATTCTACAAGTTAATTGTATGCCAGACCTCCTTAGTTTTTATACTTTGGTTTTTAATATTGGGCATACGGGATCCTAAAAATGATAAACGATAATATTACATTGCATTACACAAAGCTAAGCGTTTACTGTAAATAGGTTATGTTTCCAATGCTATAGAGGTTTTTGCACTGCAAACAGAATACAATACTGCCTATTTTCTGTCTATGGAGTTCTGTAGACATGTAACATGAACCGCGGTGTGATCGGACACAACGAAACGAGAGTAACACTATAACCTATGTAACTTATGCACCGTACTCTTAAGGAAACTACTGTAGTGGGCTCGTCAGATAATTTTAGAGCATTTATTATGTAGGCGCTGTGTGAAATAAATGTCTTGTAGACATTTATTTCACACAGCGCCATCTAGACCCAAACTAAGCAAAGCTTGTAATATGGGAACTAGATTACGGATATAATACTCAAATACATTTTTTTTAATATACATACTCATCAATACAAATATAGAACAAACATCAATATTCATCACACATATGTTTTTCCTGGGTGGGAATCGAGCCCACAACCTACAGCGCCGATGGCAAAACTACTGTGAGCTGTAAGCCTTGTTGCATTAAGTTGTGGTGAGGCCACCTGTTGGGTTCTCCTGTCAACGGAACCCGAGCATCACTACCGGTTCGTTCTATTACTATATATTTTCATATCTTTCATGAAAAATGAAAGGTTCTAGAGTTTGGTCAACTAATCATATACAGCGTGGATTTTTGAGACAGTAAGGGCAGGTACCCTAACCGTTATAGTTACAGGTAAACGTTGTTAGGAGACTATCCATAATTTTTTGAGATATTCTGAACGGAAGGGTAAAAGTATAGGTATAGATTTTTAGAAATTATTCTATAAAGACTGAAAGCGGTTACCAAAATCTCTCTGTATTTTGGAGGTACGAACATATTTTTTTTAGGATTTGTAGTATCAGAAAACTACAACATTTTCATTCTTTTCATATTTATTATAAATAATAATCACCATAAATATAAATATTGTGTAGTTTGAACTATATTGTAAACATAATATACCTACAAATCCGCTTAAAAAACCATTACTGTCTGACGCCAAAGAAGTTGTGAGTCTATTTTAGGTCAGTGATAGATGGCACTCTATGCAACATTTTTTTGAAACCAAATAATAATTAAATAGAATCACGACATTTTCCCCTTCAAGGATTCACTTCTGATCACTACTAAGAGCGTGGATCTTATGAGGATCACCTACTAGGTTACCCCCTAGTAAAATAGAGCGGTAAAAAAATATAGTGTCTAATACCCCGAATGTGTTTATAGGTATTTACTAAGTACGGTAAACATTATAAGAGCGGGAAAGTTCCTTGTACAAGTGATCGGCGGGGTAGTACTACCACCGTACCTATTTCAGCCGCCAAACAGCATTGCTGTGTCCCGGTTTGAAGGTATGGTTCCCGATAAAATTACGGGCACACATGCTTAAAGTTGAGGGGTTTAATGCAGTGCAGCGTAGGTCATAGTCTTTGCTGAGATGACCTACGCAGCAAGGTCTTTTAGTATACCTGTTAGTATTTCGGGTATTTATTGAATATGTCTCGTTTCTATAGGGTGCCAACGGGACGTATTATAAAGCCTGCGCTGCCCGTCCGTCTGCTTGACAGCAGGTTTTATCACATAATAAGGAGACAATTGTAATTTGTACAGAGTGTTTCTATTTCCGAATAAAACAAAAAATAGACATGACATGGAATTAATTTATCTGTGGTCTAGTGGTTCAACCCACCGATTTCAGAACCAGAGGTCCTCAGTGTGTTGAGGATTCCAGGTGAAGTGCGTATTCGGCCTTATCTAACATGTAACCAGGTGAGATGAAGGCCACGCGCTTCCCCATCGTACACTAAAAATAAATAAAAAAAAACCCTCGGTGTGCGATGTGTAATGCATGCGGTAAATAACCAAAATCATATTAACAGTGCTGATTATCTCCGATCTTGGTTCTTGGCATATAGAAATGAAATTAAATAAAAAAAATACAAGAAACGTGTTTTTTTTTGTTCTGACTCTTTGTAGAGTTCATTATTATGTTGTTTTTTATGACCTTAAAACGATGATATCATAAACTCGTGAAACATTATGTTTCATAATACTACCCCCTTCGAGTACTTTAGGGTTGCAAAGATTTTTAAATAAATTGAATATATTGACGGACTGATTTGGAAGTTGTATAAATTCAATAGTTACCTGTCAACTTTTGACTTTATGGGGTATATAAGCATTTACCAAAAATAATATAATATACCCACCAATTTTCCTGCTCCAAATCATTTTCTGTTAAATACAATCATTTATTCCCCTTTTCCCCCGACAGAGGGGTGAGAGGAGGGAAGATAAATAGGTTTCTACAGTGCAGAAGGCAGAGTTAACCTGCTACTAATAGCTGTAAAGTCAGATACGTTAATTTATGTGAATAACAGAATTAAATATCATTCAATAAACTAAGAAAAAACATTTCTAACAGAAGAGAAAGTCAAAAGTCCAAATGATACATTAAATAGTTAGAGATTAAAATAATTTAAGTAACATTTAAAGCAATTTTATTTTATATTCATAATAAATAATATATCTACCTAAATACATAATACTAGGCATCTTTAAAATATTTATTACTACCGACTGATAGAGGAGAGAACATTTCTAACTTGTACATAGTAAGATAGTAGGTAAGAGATGGCGAAAAAATTAAGTCTGTTCCTAGTTTTAGATTTTAGTTTAGTTTTAGTCCTAACCCTAACTACATAATTATTAAAAAAATTACTACACACAACAAAATTATTACTACATAATTATTAACAAAAAACGGGTCTTCATCGCGTACCTTTTTATATTCCTGACAGTTTCGACCGTGTTACAACGGCCGCGGTCACGGGTAGACCGAATAACTATTGTGTATAATCATCGCGATAATAAAAAAAATGATAACCCTAACTAATCCCACAAGAACAAACACTGGCAATTAAAATGAAATAAAACCATCAGCAAATAAACTAAAAGGTTGGCAAGTTAAAGTTACGTATGATGTGTTTCTGGTACTTATGATCTTTAAAAGGCAATAAAAGGTATTGAGCTCATTTTGACGTTTGTCATGTCTTGTCCTTTTTTACGGTTGCTGTTATAGCGGCAATAAAAAAATCTACACATTCTGTTAAATTTTCAATTGTTTTATGGACGGACAGCGGAAGCTTTGTGATTGGGTCCCGATGGAACCTGTTGGTTATGGTACCCTAAAAACACAAAGGTACATAGGTACAAATAACAATACTAGATATACCTTCTAACGCTGTTTTCATAGGTTACCTATATTATGAGTTATATTTTTTTGTTTTACCGTTGTGTATACCTATATCAGTACATAGAACCTAGACAACCTTAAAGAATAAATAAATATTACAAGACATTAATTTCTCAGTTTTTTATTCACAATCTAGCCCCAAAATAAGCACAACTTGTAATATGGGAACAAGATTACGGATATCATAATTACTTTTATACTTTTTCTTTGTAAACGTATGTACGTACTATATAATACAACACCCAAACACAGAACAAACATTCATATTATTCATCACAAAAATGTTTGTGCTGGGCGGGAATCGAACTCACAACCTATAGCGCAGAAGTCAGAGTTACTATCAACTGAGCTATGAGGCTTGTTAAAACCTTAAATTAACTTTAAGTTCTTAGTTGTTATTTTTATAGTGTAAGGTTTTCCCAATTATTAAGAAACAATAAATAAATAAGCGATAATCAATTTACAATCATCGAGTAAATACCTAGTAAAACCTAATATTTTAATCGCAAGATGAGAGATGAAGAATATAATAAATCTCTGACAGCTTAAAGGTAGGCAAGTTATCTGGGTAGTACTAATGGGTTCCAGCCTTTCAAATAAAATGCCAGAAACTCGCCTTACTAAAATCAGCAATGCTAATCCACTTATAATATAAGTTATATTATATTTATTCAATAAATTAAACTAACTAAGTACAAAGAAATCAGTCAGATTACCTAAGGACCGTTACAAACGGCCTATAGGTAACTCAACTGTTCCAGACCAGTACCAGACGGAAGCGTGCCCAAGACACTGGCTGCATTGCCACGCTGAATAGCTATGCTAATTCGCTGGCCTAAATAAGAGCCAGCCCTTGGGTCACGTGTCGCCTCAATCAAAAGCCCCGCAATATTTTTGAAAACCCGGAGGGCATATTATATCATATTATATTATATTTTCTAAATAAATGCATAATTAAACCGTTGGAATCAAGATTAAAATTTTAGCTTTCATTAAAATTTTGCTGACAATATTAAATCTCAAATTATTTATCACTTCTATTCCTTACTCTTGTGTAGGTCAATGAACACAACGCATAGGGAATAAGTATAACTTGATATAATAAATATTAGGAAGTACCAACAATACTGAATATTTTACAATATGTAATATAAATATAATAACGTGCTTCATTATAGGGATCCTAGTGATCTAGAAAAGAGGATATTTCAAGTGGATTCTGCCACTAACCCTATACTCCACACATTCATAAAATGTTAATTCGCTACTACAGGCTACGAAACAGTAATGTTTTTTGTAAAAAAGATTAGATTTTCCATTTTGGTTCCTAATTTGAACGAACTTTGCTCGTAAAGATTTGTGCAGATTGGGATCCAGTCAAATGTGATAAGTTACTACTACAGAGACAAGTAAATAGTTTTTTTTTTATACAAAAAAATCAGTATACAAGGGAAGCAGTCGGGTTACCCAAGGACCTTTAAGTAACTCAACTTTAACAGACCAGTACCAAATGGAAGCTTGCCCAAGACACTGGCTGCATTGCTATGCTGAATAGCTATGCCAAATTCGCTGGCCTGAATAAGAGCCAGTCCTTGGGTCACGTGTCTCATTTGACATCACTTTGTCTGATGTGTCCCGCACCCCTCAGCCCACTATCGTTGAAATTGAGGTAGAAACGCCAGAATTCCCTTCTTTAGTAGGTGTGCACCGACTTTATCAGGCATCATATTAAACGCCTCGTTATAATACCAGTATTGGCGGTATCGGTCATACTTCTATTAATATTTATTTTCATAGAATATGTTTTTGCTTGTTGAATTAGTTAGCAAAATATAGTTTTGACGCCACAAAATTACTTACAGGAAGTCGAAATCGAAATCAGAGAAGCCGAAAATGTAAGTGTACAATTTTAAAACGAAGGGACATTGATGTTTTTATCTGGAAGCGCGGTTTGTAATAAGTAACACCAACATTATCAATTCTATGTTGCCTTATAGGGTGGAAATTATAAATGATTCATTAGTCTGTTGAATAATGGTAAATGTAAAGGTCTTTAATATCATTGTATCATAGATTCTACCTATAATATTTATTTCCATTTCCACGTAATTTCAATAATTATAGATCAGCTCATTTGGTAGCCATATTTGCTGTAGGTATTTTGTGGGTTAGATTCCCACAGGGGTCAAACATTTGTGTGATGTTTGTTCTATATTTAAATATTGCTTGTTTTTGATTTTGTACCAAGTAATTTACAAGAAAAAAAAAGGGTAATTCTCCGCAATCTAGTACCTTTTTTACAAGTTCTCCTTAGTTTGGTGCTAGATGGCTTTGTAAAATGTCTAGCAATATTATTTAATTTTATTAAAGCGAAAATAGGTACTTGAAAGAACACAGATCAGGATTAGGAACCTGTTTATGTGGCAACTTGGCAGGTTTTTAGTTCTACGAAAAATATAACTAGGTACAACTGCTCATGTAAATAAACATTGTTTTTCAGGACAAGATAGAGTAAGCCGTTCCTACCTACTTATCGAGTTGCTCTTAACCATTATCGTAACGTTTAACTCAATATTTGTGTCCTACTTGTATAAAGTTCCAAAATCTAAAAGAAACATTATTTATATCGTAAAATAACTAAAGGCTCCAATGTAATGTGCCAAATACACCTTAAATATGTATATGTGCACATCATTGTTTTAAGGAATTAATAGAAGTAGTGTATATTATATATATATATATATGTGTAAAATAATAGTGTAGAAGTAGTAGTGATATGCGTCGAGTGCAAGGGTGCTTTAAACAGAGTACAGCCTTATTTCTTTAAATAGATAGGTACCAGAACTGACGACTATTCAGTTTTATTTTATCAGTATTGCCAAAACGACTAATGATCATAGCATAGCTTTGATTTGGACGTCAGCTACTACTACTTATTTTATTGCACTGATTGTGGGACTTGGGATTGTGAAGACTACTGGCCTTCCTTCCACCTGGCTAGCGACCATCTTGCCGAATTCCTACGCCTTTTTGCCGTGTTGATCGGTGCGCCAGAGGGCTTGGGAGGGCCATACCCTACTGCAAAACCTCGCTCCATCGTAGACTTTATACGTACTCTGTCATAGACAATCTTAGCTGATTCATGATTTATAAAAAAATGCAAAAAAAATACCTAAATATGTTTTTAGATGGATGCTGCATGCACTGATTAGAGTGACTAAAGAGTTGGTATTTTACTAAGAATGTTACGCACAAAACAAGTACGACTGTGGGATATTCGTGACCGACTTGAAAACTTGGCCATTTTCTCCTCTTTCGGAATTCTCTGCGGGGTTGAAGTTGTAGTAGGTACCTTACAAAAGCATGCGCCAGGATTTTATATAATAAAAGATGAATGAAGTTAGCACATTCCGAAAAAAGGCCTAATTAATCTATGTAACCTGACTTGGCACCACGTTTTTTAATCAGGCATTATCAGGTATGGTCGGCGGTGAAATTGGTACTCGAGAATTGACACATTTATGCTTCAAGTTGACAGGCGCAAAGATGTGCCGTGTAGGTCATGTTCTTTGTGGAAGGACCTACGCAGTAAGGCTTCATTAAAGGCAAAAGTTGCATTTAACAGCTGATGGGCTACTATAGCTACTTGCTTGTTCCATCTAAAAGTTGTATTAAAAAAATCTTGGCGGATCGCTTACAGGTTATAATACAACCCTGCAAAGTTTTATTGACTGAGGTATCGTAGGTCGATTGGTTTCTTAATATCTTTAAAGAAACCAATCTATTAATATTTAATCATATCAATTAAGGGATTTTAAATGTTTTTTGTCATCATTTAACTATTGTATGGCAATGGAATATGACCTAATTATGTCCGAATGGCACAACCAGTAACTGTTGCGGTTTGACCCCCAGCGCGGCGGTTTCTTTAAACTTATATTATTGATAACTTGAAGTTGCAAAGTTTCTTGTTAAAACATTATTACCCACTCACGATTAAATCATTAATGGTCGATGTTAGGACTTTGTTGATATTCTACCACCAACTTTCCTTAGTATATCGCGATAAAAACTATTCTTAATTGTTGTAGGTTTAGAGGTAAGAAAGTCGGTTTTATCAGTGTGATGAGGATTCCGGGTGAAGTGCGCTTCCACTTTCGTCCTTATCATTACTTGACACCAGTTGAGATGAAGGTCAAGCACTTCCCCGTTGAACAAAAAAACCTACATATTGTAAAAAAATGTTTTATAACAAATCACACGTAGACCTTGCTACAACATACGCGTAGACATTACTACAAATCACGCGTAGACCTTGCTACAGAATACGCGTAGACATTACTACAAATCGTGCGTAGACCTTGCTACAAGATACGCGTAGACATTGCTACAAATCATGCGTAGACCTTGCTACAGAATACGCGTAGACATTACTACAAATCGTGCGTAGACCTTGCTACAAGATACGCGTAGACATTACTACAAATCGTGCGTAGACCTTGCTACAACATACGCGTAGACATTACTACAAATCATGCGTAGACCTTGCTACAGGCTACTCACATGTATTTGTTATTCTTCGATAGATATAAAGATAATACTCGAATTTTTTAAAGCAGGTATCTTAATGACAAGGTATATTGTTCTAATTGTAAGTAGGTAGTGAAAAGTTTCTACATAGATACACATCTTTATTCTTGTCCCGTAAATATTTAAATTCGGATTTATATAATGTGCTTCGATATTCTATTGATGTATTGTTAGAATTTTAGGTATGCCGATATACGAGTAGTATATTTTTTATTAAAATTTTAGGATTATAAGAGTGACGTCACGTGTGTTATTACTCAAACACTGTCCACAAGTCTTATTTGATTTCGTACTATGTATAATGTGCTCAGGCCTATTTATCAAAACCTTCGGCGTCATTCTTGGAGGGTTCTCCTGTTGGACGAAGATCGGTATGCCCAGATTATACCACTCGGCCACGTTAGGAATGTCATGTAAGACCAGCATTAGCCCCAGCTGTCATCACCGCTACTGCGGCTTTTTCTGGGCCTACTCTTAACATGCAAGATATGCACAGAGTTTACTGGATGATGCCGAAGCGGGAAATTTGTAGAGATGGTAGATTTTAGGGCCTCTTTACATGGCAGTCAACTCAAATAGACTTCATTGAGGATTGTATGGATAAAATCGAATTAAGGCATGATAAGCCTTATTCTGAGCAGTAATACTTATTCTTGATTTTGGGACTGAATCTGAATGACCGAAATTCCCTCTTCACTATCCCATTAATCTACTACTCACATAATCCCATAATTATTAAGTTTTAAGAAACTTTAACGTCCGGTTCAAGTTTTAATACGTATTTAGTAATTATGTGTGTAAACATATATTAAATGTAATAGAATGTATATATGTACTTAATTGTATAGGTACAGACAATATCTAGGTTAGAGTAAACTTTTTTGATGAGTATTATTGTTGCTCTCTTTAATGTTTTTTTATTTGTCTATCAAGACATTAAATTTAACATTTAAAACGGTTTGTTGTTTTGTCTATTTCAACTTTTTGCTTCAGTTGAATAATTCAATTTATGCAGCTCGTAATCAAGGTTGTCCATGGCTTTTAGCAATGAGACAATATATTTTTTACTTAATATGTGTTACAGTTTAATACAAAGTGTATATATCTTTTTAAATTAACTTCCTTATGTGCTGAGCACGTCCATGTACAATAACTAAGTGTGTTTTATAGCACCCAAAGATTTAAATATACCTACTTACCTAATGTTGTATCTACCTGTTGTACTACCTACTGTCCAGGTCTGGTCCAATTTGGTTGGGCGCAGATTTATCCAACTGGCCGGTCCAATCTGTTGTCGAGCTCAACGACGTTCCCGAGTTGAAGCCTTCGTCACACCTGAGTCTCGTTGAAACTCAGGAGGCTGACGCGCTTCACATCCTACTCGAACGTACTTCCACCTTTACCCGACTTCAAAGAATCACAGCATGGGTACATCGTTTCATCAACAACATAAGAGTCGTTTCTTCTAAGCGCAACTTATCCAACTATTTATTCACATCCGAGCTTGATCTATCTCTCCAAACGTTAGTGAAACGTGTTCGAGTGACGAGTGACCTTTCTCCTGGTTCAAGCAAACATATACCTAAACATCTGCGAAAGCTTGCAATCTTTGCCGATTGAGCTGGAATCTGGCGTTTGACCCAATCTGACTTATCTGACAGTGACAAACATCCCTACCTTCTACCTAAACAATCTCGGCTGAGTACACTCCTAACCGACCACTATCATGTATCTTATCTTCATAGCGGATCTCGTCTTCTGCACTCATTAATCCAGCGTCGGTTTAGGATCCTTGGACTCAGAAACCTTATCCGTTCTCGCCTATCGAGATGCGTTACTTGTTTTAAGACCAAGCCTATTCCCTTTCAACCTATCATGGGTGATCTTCCACCATCCCGACTGATACCAGGTCACTGCTTTCAGTCCGTCGGAATCGACTTCGGAGGCCCTTTCATGGTTAAGGAAAGCCGACGGCGCAATCCTGGTATCTATAAATCTTATCTTGTCACACTGTGAAGGCCATTCACCCCGAACTTGTCACAGAATTGACCACCAAAGCCTGGATCGCATCATTAGATCGTTTTGTTGTGCTAGGCGAGGTCTTTGCCAATCTATAACTACTGACGGAGGAACTAATTTTGTCGGTGCAAATAACTATTTATCAGACGTATCAGAAAAACTCGCATCTCGCGGTATAATCTGGAAAATAAACCCGCCATCAGGGGCCCACTTCGGTGGGGTATTTGAAAGTGGAATAAAAAGTACCAAACACCACCTTAAGCGAGTCATAGGATCGCAGGTCTTAACTTGAGAAGAGCTTTACACCGTATTTACTAAAGTTGAAGCTATGCTAAACTCAAGACCTTTAGTCGCCTTATCGCCTGACCCAAAAGAAGTTGATACACTTACGCCTGGTCACTTTTTTATAGGCCGGCCGTTGGTGTCGCTGCCCGAACCTACTTACGCCGACAATGTACCTTTGCGCACGCGCTAGCTATTATTAAAACGATTATCTCAAAGTTTCTGGCGAGCTTGGTCCAGGGACTATTTACATACGCTCCAGCAAAGCAATAAATGGTATACTCCGGAAAACAAGGAACCAAAATTGGATGATCTTGTAACAATTATTGAACCAAATTTACCTCCAAACACATGGAGGACAGGTCGCGTAATAAAATTGCACAAAGGAAAAGACAATCATATTCGCGTAGTAACAGTCAAAACAGTTAAAGGCGAATTAACTCGACCCGCAAACAAGGTTTGTCTTATTCCAACATCTCCGGACATCAGCGTCCAATCTCAGTAATTTATTAAATTAAATCATTATCGCTTAGGTAGATGTATTATATTATTTCAGCTAAGATTAATCTATACATTTTAGGTTATATACTCACCTAATATTATAAGTTCCTACTTTAGTATGTTTTCTTTTTATTTTTTAACATTTCTCAATTTATAAAAACCCTTGTCAAATGCAGTCTGGTTACTCATATACCTACCATGAACAACAATACACATTCTTATCTTTTAGTTTGCACCAAACATGACTTTGAGGACATTTATGTGAATCCGCATAGCTGATACTCCTTTTCATTACCTATTCCGTACCTGATTTGAATTTAGACTTATAATCATGATAAAATAACATCAAATATAGTGTATACATGAAGTTATAATTATTGTTTTTATTATTTTCATCAAGATATATAGTATAAGTTTTGGAAAAAAATTACGTGTAAAAGAAAAATGGTGTTTGTAAAAATTCAGGGTACATATATAAGTACATACAAACAAGGAACAAAACCAACAGTGATGAATCTTCACTACGGCGATGCTCAAACCAGAAGGTTAACTGTGTTAAAACGAATTATTCATACCAGAAGAGTGATCCTTGGGTACCCAGGAAGACAGGATACGTCCTGCTGATAATCTACGCCTTGCCGTGTCGTGAGTACCTTACATTTCCCTTATTCCCAAATTACTACTGAGCCAGCTCTTTTGTCTTTTGGTGGCATATCAAACCAACATCCATACCAGTATGTTTGTAGATATAAGAGTCTTCCAAGTGCGAACAATAAAAAGTTCAAACACTATTCAAAAATATTTATAGAGTCCAGTCCAGATACTCTATGAGTGGATAGTGTAATAAGTTTTTTTTTTTTTTTTATGAAAGGACAGTACGCTGGCCTGGTTCTGAACCTGGCGGCAGCTTTGCTGAAGGAAAATGGTGTTTGTAAAAATTCAGGGTACATATATAAGTACATACAAACAAGGAACAAAACCAACAGTGATGAATCTTCACTACGGCGATGCTCAAACCAGAAGGTTTATAATTTTGACATCGCCAGTGGAAAAAGCAAAAAACAGTAATATCCTGGGAAGAAGCCACTCAACATACGTGTTCGCCTACACAAGAAACAAAATCTCCTATGGCGAAAAAATATTTATAAATATATATATATATATATATATATATAGAAGCAGTGGATGAACAAATAACATATTGGTTGTGCCAGTGATATTCATCGCACAAACAATCGTTTAGAAAGATGGCATAGACGTCTGAATTTTATATGATAATTAATATCAGAGTCTCAATAGCAAACCTAAAATATGAAGAAAAAAATACTTGAAGGGAACACAAGAAGGAAAATAGATGGTTTTTTCAATGCAACAAGAAGGAACTTCGTAAACGGCTAGCCTCATAGTTCAGTTGGTAGTAGCACTGTCATCTGCGCTGTAGGTTGTGGGTTCGATGCCCACACAGGAGAAACATTTGTGTGATGAAGACCTTCTAAATGAAAGAATACATTAATAATATCCACACGATAAATACGATAAAATTTATATTTCACTTACAGATACTTTTCCCACATATACCGATACTACAACACACACAACACACGCACACACACACACTTTTCATATGGAGTTTTCTGTTGCCCAACTCTTATGAGACTGGTGTCCTCGGGAGCCCCGGTACCACAACAACAAACAAAACACATACACTTCTCTACACATCCAACTCACTTAAGAAGACGCACACCTGTATACAACATGCCGTTTTTACCTACTAACTTATTATCTATTTATTTATTTAATTATTAATTTATTTATTTAGGTATCACCATAATCCTATATTGCATTTAATTAATATTACGGTCATATACAATAGGTTAACTTTTCATTATATTATATTAAAAATATTATAACATGTTCTGATGTTTTATTTGTGTAAATTGTTTTAAATATTGATAAATTGAATAAGCGAAGTAGGTAAATTTTCAATGACTTACTTAAGCATATTACTTAACTAACCTAATACTTAAAATATTGAATAAATCTTACAGGTCATTAATTTCACACGCCGCTGTGTCAAATTAATGCCCTGTCTATTCTTTTGTATGACGGGGAAGTGTTTGACCTTCATCTCACCTGGTTACAAGGTAAGATAAGGCCGAAGGTGGAGGCGCACTTCACCCAGAATCCTCAACAAATTGAGGAACTGGCTATCTTACCTCTAAATGCCGGAACACAACCATTTTATGATTGTTGTTATGGCGACATAATTAGGTAAGATGGGGGTAGCTAGCCAGGCGGACTTAAATAAAGTCCTACCACCAACCAAACCAAGCACAATATTGTACTCCCCTGGGGATCTAACCCAGGACCTCAGGATCTGACACCGGTAGACGAACCACTAGACCACAGAGGCGGTTAAAATGTAGTCTAGCATCCATTCCTAAACTAAGCGAAGCTTGTAATATAGGAACTAGACTACGGATATAATACTTACATACTTTCTTTTTCTTGTAATTACATTCTTATCATACAATAGAACACCCAAACACAGAACAAACATCAACATTCATCACACAAATGTTTGTCCTGGTTGGGAATCGAACCCACAACCTACAGCGCAGAAGCAGCTACCACCAAAAAATAATACATAAATCTCAATAAATCTGATGACGGTTCACAATGACACAGTTTACTGGGTCCGCCACGAACATCAAAATAGGTACCTACTTCAGTAACATTAATGGATTTTTAGAGGCATGACCAAGATCTAAATACTTATAAGTAGGTAGGTGGGCATCTTTTAATAATTCTGCTGATTAACCGAGAAGACAACCTTCATATAACTAGGTACATAAAAAATTAGATGCTAGTCTCAAACTTTTTAATTATAGTATTCACAAAGGAAGAATGTAGGTACCTACCTTGCATGCCGATGGTAATCGTTCAGAAGCTAAAAATTACAAATGTTCGTCAATTTATCACGTCAAACCGTTTAAAAATTAGTGTAATATAACATTTTTACCTACCTAAAGTTTTCTTAAGCCGATCGTGCAAAAAAAAATATAACTCGACCCTGCCAGGACTCGAACCTGGAATCTTCTGATCCGTAGTCAGACGCGTTATCCATTGCGCCACAGGGCCTCTTATGGGGAAAGTGAATTTATTCAACAGTTCCGTCCATATGCAATTTAAAAACCAATATTTTTGTTTGCTACGTTGAGCCGTGAAACGAAACAAACTAGCATGAGGCAAAACAGAACTCGATTTGAGGCAGGCTGTGAATAGCTCACAACAAATCTGTCAGGAATCTCAATTAATTATAATACGAAGGAACCAAAGACCACCCAGCACCTCTTTGGTTAGCTTTGTACAATTATTGATTACAATTACAAAACCTATCTATATAAATAAATAAAAATGAATTTATTTCTTAACAAATTACCGTACCGTATATAGGTATTGTAAGGGTACTTATATTGTTATAGACAGCTTTGGCCGAGATGAGAGACTAGATGTCGCTACGGGAACTGAATGTCCCTAAACGCGGATGCATTTGTATCGTTTGCCATATCTCCAAAATAGATGGATAGATGCCGCGCCTGTTGCATCACATTAGGTTCCTATTATAGATCCGAATCACTAGATGTCGCCACGAAAGCCGAGACTGGAAACCCGTTACGTTTCTTGTATGTTTCTTTCATTTTAATTTTATTATTAGTTGTTGTGGCGGCAGCTGCTGTCTACCTATTAATGTTGCTGGGAAGCAGCCTGCTGACAGACAGATAGACGAATGGACAGCGGAGGCTACGAAATATTGTCCCGTTGGCACTCTCTGCGTACGAAACCCTAATAATTGTGTTGTAGCATTTTATCGGGACGGATAATTGTTATCATAATGGTAGTTTAGACCTCCAAATATTTCGAAAACTCGGGAAATTTCACTTTAAGGCAATTAGCCCTAAAGTATAATTTCCTGAACGAGTACATTTATACTTAACATTTTTTGCTTGTACAAGTGTCTCTTACCCATATTCCCACCTTCACTGTGCGCGGAAACATTGAAAAGAAAAGGGCGGCCGGTGGATCTTTCCATAGAAAAATGTTCGAACCCCTCTATATAAAATTCGCTAAGCAATGCTTAGCCACTTATATCGAGATATTTTTTCTACCAAACGACGCCAGGCGATATCTGCTTACGAAACATTGAACGGTTGTTTCTTGTACCTTGTCGCAAAGCGAGGTAATAAATAACACGTGAAGGGGTTAAATAGGAGCTTTAGCTTAGCTCACAACTGATATGATATTACTACTTACTAAAATAAGGCGCGAGGCTGTGTTTGATAAATCGTAGCTTCAAAACACGTGTTTGTGAGAGTGAAATTCGCGATAATAATACTGCATTGAGCTAATAACAACAGTATTTTTAACATATTCCCTACGCTTAGGTTCTGTAATCCACTGAACTGCTGCCGAGTTCATGATTCGATGTATGTTCAGTAAAATACAGATTAAAATTTTAAATTGCTTGCATATATTGGTCCAGATTATGCATTCCTATAATTTATGATGACGACGAATTAATAAATGCATAATATTGGCATTTACTTAACTTCAGGTAGTTTAAGATATGAAGTTAATAATTATACCTAACAAGGTTGAACAGGTAAGATAACCGGTAGTGCCAGGGGAAATCAAATTTACAATGACACTACTGGTGAAGGAGTAGTGTGATGGGATATGCTGTTTTACCCATGGCACTACTGGCAGTCACACGAAACAAAGTCTCCCACGGTGGTAGTAGTAGTAGAATCCTCGCAAGAAAATAACGCATTCATTCAAACATGTTTATTTAAAAGCCCTTTATTGTAACAATGTTCTATCTAATACCGTTAAATTACCTTAAATTTTACAACGTACAACATTATGACGAGTGATCTTTCTCTAAACTATCATGTGAAGCAGCTACTCAAGTGGGCTTAGGGTTAATACGTAGACATATATTGGTGCTGGGAAATTGACAGCCGATTTACTTAATAGTCGGATCAGACTAGGACACGTGAGCCAAATGTATGTTTGAATGGAACAACCGCTTACAATTTGATCGTCGTTTTTGTAACATCTGAAGTGTATATGTATCCGACAGTCTGATTCAACCATCAGTTGCAAAATCGGACAAGATCCGCAGCTGTACACAGACATTGATAAACTAATACATCAAATAGTTTTGCTATGCGTTACATATATAGCCTCCCATTCTGACATTGTAATTATGTTGATTAATTAAAACCACTCGCATCTACAGTTTGATTTTATAAATATAAGTGACTAGCTATCAACTATAACGCTTATTATTCGTGGTCACGTATGAAACGACCATATTGTATTCAAAACATTTATACACCTAGCATAAACTAGTAGAAAATCTAGCTAATAAAGAGCAAAAGCTAAAAATGGACCAAGGGTTATATTATTTTTTAAGATATTGGCACATACACAATAAGTACAAGCTTTACTGTCAACACGCAGACACAATGTGTATACTTGTTTATTGAAAAAAGTATATTAGATGTAATAACAATCATAAAATTGCATCAGTAAAATAACATGGTATGATCGGATTTCACAGGCCTCCCAACTTAGTTGGTATTATTTTATATTACAAGCTATGCCTAGTTTAGGGCTAGATGGCGCTGTGTCGGTGCCAAGAAATAATACTAAACAGTTTCGCGACCCGATCAAACTCATTGCAATTTTATACTCAGCTAGAATATAAAAAAAGTGCCAAGTTCAATCTCCTAGGTCTGGGAAGTTAGAATCATGGTCAGTATAAACGTGGAAAGCTTCACTACAAAATAAAGGAAGACCATGACAGTTGATACAAATTAATGGAGAAGAAAACCGAATTGAGACGACCTGCCCGAGGTCTTCATACACCAATGTGTATGTCGTTCTGGCTCTTAGCAGGTCTTCCTGGTTCCTGAGATTTCTCAGTAACCAGGAAGATCACAACGATGGAGAAGGCCATTCCTTATCGTGTAAATAATATACACCTCTGATGTATTGTCAACTAGCTTGAGTCTACAATAAGGCACAGGAAAGATATAGCACAGCAAAAACAGGCTACCTAGCAAGCTACACGCATAGTTATATCTACGTGACTCGGACAAAATCATAACTTAATCAAATAAGAAGTACCTACGTAAAAGGTGGGAGACTAAATAACTAGAATCACTAAAAATACAGCAGTATGCTACTCTTATATTATTTCTTGGTCAATTATAGCAATCTTATTCACGTAATCATGGTTACCAATTTACAAACCAAAACTTAGTACTTACTAAGTTTCGATGCCTTATTGTATTTTTAAGTACGTCAGGTAGATCATGTACATACAACAGTAGGCAAAACGATGAATAACGATGATAATTGTCTCGCATTAAACTATGTAAGAACTGTTTAAAACAATTCAACGTAGTTTTTAAAATTATCGCGATTATTATACATAATTAATAACAAAAACGGGTCTTCATCGCGTACCTTTCTATATTCCCAACAGTTTCGACCGTGTTACAACGGCCGTGGTCACCCGTGTCACATGCGATGAAGACCCGTTTTTGTTATTAATTAATTCAACGTAGCGTTATTTGAACGTATATTATTTCTAACGAATTACATACGAGTAGCTACTATAAAAAACTGAAACATACAACAAATTCAGCACCGTACACATAGTCAAATGTACATTCTGTATACTTATTAAAAAAATATGCTAAATGCATAATATAAGTTAAAACAATGGCCTTTATGATTAACATGATAAATATGTTGTAATGCGTTTGTATTTAAAACGAAATATGTAGTTAGTATGTTGTAAAACATGTTTTTCGACTAGACTATGCGCAAACTAGTCAAATACAGATCAAATCTAATACACTTTGTAGATGCGAAATCCTATCATTCACAAAATTTGCTACAGAGGTACATCATACTAAGGATAAGCAGGAAGACTTTTAACGTAAAGTGATATTTTTTAATGAGAAAACCAAAAAGAATTAAGGCTTATGGAGTTATCTCATAGAACCTTAGATCAAAAAACAAAGGATATCGCACTTAGCACTGCGAAAATAGTGGCATATTTTGTGATGCGATGCTTGTTAAATATAGCAACAGAATTTTACATATGTATTTTCTGCTTTTCATACGAATAACAACAATAAATTAGAGCTTAAAATGCAGTGTTCGTGACGATCTTGACTAACAACGAATAACTGAATTAAGTGCTGTTCGGGCGGATGGTGCAAAATCCTTTATTCTTAAGAATTACTTGGATTCCTTACAATTCTATTTACGTATTTGCAAACGAACGTTAGTCTAGAGGCCTGTAATAATATGTAAACGCTTCAGCATTTTAATGGTTTGAAAAAGTTATGGTTTAGCATCCACATCTGGTAGATATGTTACTACTGATCAACTATGACATACATATCATACTGGTATACAAATGTAATGCAGTTTTGACCAGACGTAGCTTCATTTTGAATACTAAGATGTATGCTATACTTACGCCTATTTCCTAGTGTTATACGAATCTAACTGAATTCCAGCATCATTTTTATACAAAAATATATAAAGAACGGAAAAAAGCACTTTTAAAACTACCATGGTTATGAGTTACTCTTTTAACTACAAAACTTTATCGATATATTCACCACGATTTCAGCATACTAACATCCGAGAACCCTCACGCTTACAAATTCTTGGTAAACATCCAATTGATATTGTTTACGAGTACCATTCATCTATTATATCTACATTTTACACTGGATATCATTCATGTTAAATATAAATAAAGTTAAAAAGGAAAGGTGTTCACAAATGATTATGAAAGAGAGAGAGATAGAGATTGAGAAAGAGATATTAGATTTGAAAAAACGAATGGGCAAAGTTGTTGTTTGCCTTAGCCTGTTGGTGCCGTTGGTCACTTGCCAAACAGCAGTAACAGCACTGCGCTACATTCCTCGGTAAGGCCACTTGGCCTTAAACTTTTACATGAAACAGTAACTCGAAGCTCGAAAGTCTCCAATACAGGTCGAGGGCCTCTCCAAAACGTCGCAAGGTCATCTCATATACAGCGATAAGCGCCGCCTTCCAAAATATATGAACTTACCAATAGAATTAGTTTTAAGTTTTTACTGAAGCATTTTTTTTTACTTATTTGAATGCAGTTATGTATTAAAATCATTTAGTATTTTAGTATCAATCAGGAATGACACGTGTTGTGCCAGCTCTAACGTGTGCAAGAAGATAATGTATGTTTATGAGCAATAAAAAAAATCTGTCAGAAAGTGATATTAGCTGTTTTCATATTACGGATCTATTTTTTCCGTGAATCCTGTCGAAAGTGCGCTTAGCATAGTCGGTAATCTAATATCGATACGAAGCAGGTACATGAGATAAACAAAAGCCCTTCAAAACGCGGAAGAGTAAATTCATAGAAAAACCTACGCAAATTAAGTGTCTTATTTCGTCGTGTGCAGTCTTCGCTTTACATTAACATCAGTCTTTCTAAATTCCCACACTGGCCATTACAACTGCACAGGACAATGTCCCGTGAACTAGAAACTGGACCTCAAACTATGATCTAGACTCAATTTTACCGCATGGATTGCGAGATTTTTATTGAAAATAAAGAAATACATTTGTAATTCTACAACCCTCCTTCTCAAAAGTAAGGGTGTTTTAGGGTGTAAATCCCTGTCTGTATAATCGACTCTGTGATTTTTCAAGACAGAGTACAAGCAGATGAGTTAAGATATTTCCCTGTACAAGCACATAACAACAGATCTAAGCACGAGCCTCGATCCAAATTTGATATACGAGCATAACCTAAAATCACCATGAGTATATTATGATTTATTAAACCATGATTAAAAGTAAGTACTTTGTAAAATATACCAAACAAACTGCAGAAATCTTTTACACGAGACAATAGTTTATAATATTCCCGCCGCCGCGCCGCCATATTGCTTTACACACTACGCTGATTTTTCAAAACGTTAGCAAAAGACTAACATTCGCCTCATCATATGACATCATCAATTTGGCCTGCGCTCGAGAAGCGAAAGCGATTGGGTAATAATGAAACAAAATAGATTTTGCCCGCGGCTTCGCCCATAAGATACCCGGACAAGTGGCCTATGTTGTCTTACATTTAAATCCTCTCCACATAAACACCCCTGTTATATATGAAATAATTTATTACTATGTTTTAAGCTCTCAGATGTTAAAATAACAATAAATATATTTTACAAATTTATGCATGGTTAATTTCATCAGCCGCTAAGTCGTGGAAAAGTAAAAAACAAAAAACCATGTTATTTAATATTTTTCTTTTGACATATTGAAATTTTTCTCAGCAAAGTGATGCGTAATCAATTATCTAAAAAAAAATTTTCAATTTAATAAAAAAAACAAAGGTTTTTCGAATTAATAGTATAGGTGAAGAAATCGTCATGTCCTTAAGACCAAAAATCCGAATAGTATGTCCACTCGGCGATGGGCTTGCAACCTGTCACGTATTGAATATACCTACATGCTAACTATTGTCATATGTGCCGACGTATTGAATATATCTACATGCTAACTATTGTCATATGTGCCGAACGTAAGTATTTGGACGTGACTATGACTATTCCCTAGTAAGAGATCCTCAAAAGATTCACGCTCTGAGTAGCGTTCAGAGGAAAGTTGAAGCCACGAAAGGGAAAAGAGTCTATTACTTTTCTTTTCAATATTGGTATGGAAAAAAGTGAGACATAGTGTGGGCCACAATGAACGGCAGTATTCCTACATTAGAGCCTTTTGGCTTTATTTCTAAATCACTAATTATTATTTTAATGGCTATATACCTATCATAGTAACCAATTACGTAGCTGACAATATAATTTAGTACGCACTAAAACCGTGGGCCAGCCTCGAATTAACCTGGGACAAGTTCGTGAAGGTTTAACTAAATTTCGTTCATGCATACCTAACTAATACATTTACTTTTCATATTTTTGGCGGGACACACAGTTAAAATAAATAATTATATATATTTGGACATCATTATGATACTACAATTCCATTACCGCAGTTAGTCGATTGACTTAATCTCATATACGGATATCAAGTCAATTGACGTTTCATCAGCGTGTCAAATTCTATTGCAGTTCTGAATATTTCCTTTCTGTGGGATTGTTGTTGTTGTTATTGTTATGTTATTATTTTTAAACAAAATTGAATGGAATCACTAAGTAACAAGGCATCGGAGTACCGCTGATTTTCGCTCTCCTCCAGTTCAAACTTAATCGTTTATTTCAAAATGGCATTTTATTACAATTTTGATTGTTTCTATAAAATGTAAAGCAATGCAAACCCAGTAAAAATTATATCTAATAAACAATTTTCCAATTACACCGGTAATTAATTTAATGGGTTTGAAGTATAAAATGAACGACAAACTGCGTTTGTATGGGAGAATGATATAATAGACACAATTCGTATCGACTACTTCAATCTAATTTCTACTCGGTAAGATATTACCGAATTAAATTTAAGCAAATATTATTACTATATTAAATTAGCAAAATGACCCCAGAAATGAAATAAACTGCGGCAATGAGATTGAATCAAACTAGACCCTGTTCCATATCAAAATGATCTCAACCACAATTACTACGAAATAACTAAAGCAATAAATATAATTATCCAATTAATAACTCAGCAGTAAATACTTTACATTTGAACTTGATTAATGTTAACATTAATATCATTAAAATGTATTGTATATTACCTAGATTGATTGATTTAGAGAAATAACGATTTCTCCAAATCAATCAATCTATGTAAATTGGAACCATTGTCTTAGATAATATCCTAAACATGTATATAAATAGACAATGTGAAGTATATCCAAAGATTCCTAAGCGCACCTAAGTGATCACAAGAATTATTTTCTGTGGTATTTGGCGCAACTACATCGCGCCGTTTACGTACGAAGCACGCCAGCAAGCCTCTTACTTTAAACATAAAAATCCAGTTCTCAAATCTCCAATGTTGCAAATGTTACAACATTTTAGTAAAATATAAATAAAGGATGCATACAAATGTCATGCGCAATGAGGCCTTAGTATGAGGCCATACATTTGGTTGACGGAATAGTAAAGCAACTGTAGTTCCTTTCAATGTCCGCTAACCAAATGTATGGAAATAAGCGCCGTATACGAAAACGAAAATAGTTTCAGTTAACTGTCAGAAACTCATACTAAGGCCTCGGTTTATGAACTGCACTGCAACATTGGAAATTGGTAAATGAAGAAATCCCTGAAACATTGCAAAGCCAAACATTCATTCGCATAGAAAAGACAGTAAATTTACTGTCATTATAGGTACCTAACATCAATGTTTGCTCTGAGCAATGTTAGACACTGAGCTACTCACCTTTTCATATCCTGCAACACACATAGCTTACTTTAAGGTATCTACATAGTGAATGTGTTTTTATTATGTTTAGTTATTATCATATTTTATAGTTTCATCTCTTAGGTTTGATCTAACATCAATGCCTCTTTTGTTATCTATGTGTTTTTGTTCTGTCATTATATCTCCTAATAATGTTTACTTATCAGAGCCACCATAGACAAATCGGCACGGCTATGATCGACGCGACCCTGAATCATAACTAAGCATACCTAGCCCTGATAGCATGTATTCTTGCTATCTGTAAGTCGTTCCAACCATTTAATTTACTTTTGACAGCTCAGGTACCAATCGATAAATGGTGTCCTAGAGCATCACCGAATCTATTTCATATAACAATCGATTTTTTTAATACATAATTTTTGATAAATTTAATAAATTACTGCTCGACATTAAGTTTTGTTTTATAAACACACCCAGGTGATTAAATTACTATATTTTATGGAACAGAAAAAGATATCTACATCTGAGAAAAAACGTCAGCATACTAAATAAAGTGATAATATTACGTAATTTACACCGCCATATTTTGTATTGAAAATACATCGTTACATAACATATGGGATCGATAACGTCAATATTGATAAGATATCGGCTAAGTTGTTTATTAATAAATATATGCATACTATGCCAAAAGTAAAATGTAAAAAAAAAGGAACGAAGCTCACACTAAAAATACATTCTTAAACATAGCATAGCCAAATATTCGCATTGAATAAGTCAGGTGATTGTGCTAGGGCAGATACGCAAACATGGTTTTTGGTGTAACTCGCATATTTTTAATAGTTACGAGACTATGGGAACTTTGCTTTACTATACAATTTAGTCAGTTGCGGAACTGAGGAATCTCAACAATGAATATTTAAATTGTTATTGTTCAATTTAGTCCGTTGACTTTCGCCAATTTCATCTCAAAATCACGATGTGTTTTAAACTAGGATTCACCAAAACCATAATTCGTGTATAAGCCAGAGGATTCACCTAAAACGCGAATAATGACCGACGATGTATACTGACAAGGTCAGCTGACCTATGACAGACGAGGAGTGCTACGAGAGATGTTTCGCGTAGCACTGCTACGGCGGCGCATGTCAGTGCTACGCCAAAAAGACATGTGACATGTTGCAGGCATCATGAATGGTTCAAGAGTGATCAGACCCGCCCTCGGAGTTACTGTTGCTGAACATTGAAGCGACCATACTATCGAACTCTGGTACCGCGTCCTCGTACATCTTGAGCTGGCGGGAGAGAGTCTCGCTGTCGGTGGATGCCGAGGTCTCTATCATCTCGCTCCATTCGTCGCTCATGGAGCGCGCCTGCAGGCACTCGTGGTAGAAGTTGGCAAGCTCCGCGATCGGACTGCCGTCGGCGAACGGGAATTCCTGGGGAATAAACATAAAGTTTGTCTTATTATACGACAGACTAATGACAACCATCAGGAATAGGGGATCTACCGCCTAGTGGTTTACCAGTGTTATCTTTTAGTCAACTGTTTCTAGTCTCTTTCACTACCCCCTGTCTCCCGTCAACTCAGTATCCACTCCTCTCACGTCAGTCGGGTTACCTAAAGACCGTTACAAACGGTCTATGGGTTACAAATGGGCGTGATCAAAGTCTATAAAACTTTGAATAAGACATCTCATCATAAGAAGGGCAGCAGCTTTCTTCTGTGTATTATCTAGCCTACCCATAGGCTATGTCTAACAGTGGACAAAAATGGACAGTTATTGAGGATGATGATTATGATGATGATGATAATAATAATACCTCAATAATATATGCATACACCCGTGAATGTCGAGGAAGGAATGATACCACCAGATACCATAAGCAGCAATATAACACCAATAACGCGATCACCAAACAGCTTACCAAGCGTCGTGATCATGGCTAAATTCCCGCGGCCTTATGCGTTTCTTTGAGTGAGGCAATATCTAGCAGTGTACTTTTACAGGTAGTGTTGATGATGATGATGATTAATTAAAGTTGGGAGACAAATTTTGAGACAAAAAAATAATGTTAATGTAAAAAGTAAGCCGACCCTGCCAGGATTCGAACCTGGAATCTTCTGATCCGTAGTCAGACGCGTTATCCATTGCGCCACAGGGCCTTCTGAAAGGAGTGGTGAATTTATCCAACAGCTCCGTACTTTGGTGATCGGAAAAACAAGCGGGCTTACCTACCATGAAATACTCGTAAGTCAAAACAGCACTCTTTCATTCGTAATACGAGTAACTACATGTTTCTGAAAATCCAAAATGGATATTTATACATTTCTGTTAGTGAATCCTTGATAAGCAGCCACTTGTTATATGAGAGTCTTGACTCGACTGAATGAGATATACGAGTGACGAAAAAAAAATCTAAACACAAAAATGGCGTAAAAGAATCAAACCGTGACGCTCTCGCCATCCCGTGGGAATTTAATTCCTACAAAAACACACATGAAATTTTTACTAGGACTAATCAGCTACACGATAATCTATACCAACATTATCATAACGTATCATATGTATCACAAATATATGTGTAATATATTCGAACGGCCGGATGGATCTTAAGAATGCCCAGTAATCTCACTTTCCCATACAAACATAGTTCCATTTTCATTTCAAAATGGCAACTCCGATTCATCAAAGATTTTTTGCAGGTATAATCGGATAGGGATAATCTGTGTCTGTGGAGCGTTACTTTTTACAAAAAACGAAAATAAACCAGGATTTTATATGGAAAAGAGTTTTTCAATACGAACACTCTTCCATATAATTTCGTTGTTATTGCGTATTAAGTAAAAAAAGCACACCACTGACACAGATAATCCCTTTCCGATTAAACCAGTAAAAAATCATGCGACTCGGACTTACCACTGCGAAATGAAAATGGAACTACATTTGTGCTGGAGAGCGAAAATCAGCGGTACTCCGGGGCCCTGTTAGTAAAAAGTCACTGAATAGTACATAAGTTACTTAGATCCGGGTACCAATGACGCGTGCATGAACTAGTTTTTTTTTTTTATTCATTGTAAAGGGATGTGCTTGGCCTTAATCTCACTTTTTCTTCCTTCTCCACCACGATTTTTAAAGTTAAGATAAGGCCGAATGTGGAAGCTCACTACACCCGAAATGTTCTTCAAACTGAGGAACTCGACATGCCTCATAGCTCAGTTGGTAGTAACTCTGCCTTCTGCGCTGTAGGCTGTGGGTTCGATTCATCATCGAATATAAATAAATAATACAGGACATTATTTTTACACGGCGCCATCTAGCCCCAAACTAAGCATAGCTTGTAATATGGGAACTAGATTACGGATATAATACTTAAATACTTTTTGTAAATACATACGTACTATATGATACAACACCCAAACACAGAACAAACATCTATATTCATCACACAAATGTTTGTCCTGGGTGGGAATCGAACCCACAGCCTACAGCGCCGAAGGCAGAGTTACTACCAACTGAGCTGTGAGGCTTGTAATGAGATGTTTATTCTGTGTTTGGGTGTTGTGTCATATAGTACGTACGTATTTACAAAAAGTATTTAAGTGTTTTATCCGTAATCTAGTTCCCATATTACAAGCTATGCTTAGTTTGGGACTAGATAGCGCTGTGTAAAAATTAATGTCCTGTAATATTTATATTTATTTATTTATAATTGGCTATCTACATCTGAATGCCGGAACACAACCATTTAAGAATTGTTATTATAGCGACAGAATTGGGTAAGATGGTGGTAGCTAGCCAGGCAGACAAAATCCTATCACTAACCAAACCAAGCACTATTACTCCCCCTGGGGATCGAACCTCTGTATCTGACGCCGGTGGGCGGACCACTAGACTAAAGAGGCGACTTAGATAAAAGAAAGTTACCATCAAACCGGTGTACTTGTCGCTCTTCCTCGGCATTTCAATGGCGGTGCTGACGACGTGAGCTGACGTGGAGGCCTCGCCGCGCTCCGCAACCGACAGGCATTTCATCTTCTGAAACATGAGATGCGATATTTTTTATTGATAAAGATGACAACAGCTACCTTAAACTAGGTAAAGGTTAGGACATTAATTTTACACAACACCATCTAGCTCCAAACTAAGCGTATAGCTTGTAATGTGGAAACTAGATTATAAAAATAAAATAAAATAAAAAAGCCTTTTATTCCGCAACCCAATTTCAGTACAATAATAACATTGTCACAGTAATAATAATTTATATAAAAAAAATGTTGTCTCATTAAAATGTAAATGTATAATTATAGAAATGTCACTAATGAAAATTTAATTAAAGCTCAAGGCCAAGTTTAGGTTAGGACCCCTCTCGGGTATAGGCCTCCTCCAGTCTTTTCCACTTGTCACGGTCTGCTGCTGTATAGGTCCAGTTTTCTGTTTTGGTTGTACTCTGTATGTCATCTGCCCACCTAGCTTTTGGCCTGCCTGGTCTCCTTGTTCCTGTAGGGGCTTTCCATATTGTGACTCTGTTTGTCCATTTGTTACTTTGCATTCTGGCTACATGGCCAGCCCATTTCCATTTAATTTGTAGTGAGTGTTCTAGTGCATCAATTAGTTTTGTTTCGTTTCTGATTTTTGTGTGTCTCACTTTGTCTTTTAGTCTTATTTTTAGAATGGACCGTTCAATTGCCTTTTGGCATGTAGCAACTTTATGTTTTGCTGTTTTGGTGTATGTCCAGGTTTGACATCCATAGGTTAACGAAGGCAACAGGCAGCTATCTATAACTTTCTTTTTCATGGTTATGGGCACTGGACCTTTCAGAATCTCTTTCAAACTCCAGAATTTGTTCCATGTTGTTGACTCTTCTTTCTATATTTCTTCAATATTATTGTTTGTTTTAAATGAGATTTGTTTTCCAAGGTATATGTACTCATTTACATATTCTAGTTGTGTGTTATTTATGAAAAGCTTTTTCTCTGTTTTATTTGTCATAGCTTTTGTTTTTTGTAAGTTCATTTGCAGTCCTATTTGGTTACTAGTTATTTGTAGTGTTTTAAGCATGTGTTGTAGGTCTATAGAGTTGTTCGACAGAAGTACTATATCATCTGCAAAGGCTAGGTGTGTAAGATGTTTATCTCCTATATAAATACCTCTGTTTTCCCAATGTAGAGTTCTCATAATATAGTGTAAAACTGTTATAAACAAGGTCGGAGACAATCTCCTTATCTTACTCTACCTATGCTTATGTATTCTCCTGCTTTTTCGAGTCGAACTTTACTTTTACATTCTGGGTAGATATTTTTTATAATTTGGATGTAATACTCTTCTATTTTAGCATCCAGCAGGGCTTTCCATATGGCTTCATGATCAATTGAATCAAATTCCTTTTGGTAGTCAATAAAGGCCATGTAGAGTGGGCTTCTGAATTCTTCATGATTTTCTATTAGTTGTTCAATAGTGTGGATATGATCAATATTACTAAAACTTCTTCTGAAACCAGCCTGTTCGACATTAAGGTAGGCTTCTATTTTTGCGTTCAACCTTTGTTGAATTCCTAGGGAAAAGAGCTTGTATACACTTGACATGAGGCTTATGGGGCGGTAGTTGTGGTATCAGTTGGATCTCCTTTTCTCCTTTCTTATATAAAATAACAATATCTGATTCTGTCCATTGTGATGGTATATCTTCATTAAGTAGAATTTTGTTGAAAAGTAAGGTCAGTAGTTTCAGAAGTATTAAATCAGAGGTTTTGATTATATCATTTGTGATGCCATCCGAGCCTGGACTTTTGCGAGGTTTTAATTTCTTGATCAGAAGGTCCAGCTCTTTTGTTGTGAAAGGTGTTATGTATTTATTCATTGTGTGTTGTATGTTGTTTATATGTTGGATTTTTTTGATGAGTTACTATTATGTCAGTTTCAATTTGTTTGCTATACAATTTCTTATACAATTCTGTTGCCGTTGTAAGGATATCTTTTCTGTTCTCTCGGCTGATATCTCCTTTTTTAAGTTTTTGTATCCATTGTTTTGTCTTGTTTAGTTCTTTAAAAGCTCTTTTTAGGCTGCCTGAGGTAGAAAGGTTTGTATTCAATGTGTTCGGTAGTCTTTTTTGATTTGGTTTTCTTGTATAGGAGGCTTAACTCGGTTTTTTCTTCTTTACTTAGGGGTCTTTTGTTCTGTAGTTTGTCTTTTTTTTATTAGTTGTTTAGTTGTTTCGGATATTTTATTATTTGATTTGTTTTCATATGTTTCCTTAGCTGGGATGCTGTTTATTTCTATTTTGTTGTAGTACTCCTGGACCGTTTCCTTGTCATTTGTCTGCATTATACCTTCTGAATTTTTGATTAGGTTATTTCTGTATGTCAGTTTTTCAGGTTCTGTTTCTAGCAGTTGGGTCATACATTTACTAAATTTTGAACGGGTTTTCTTGGTCTTTCCTAGGTTCCAGGTTCCTCTTACTAGTCGGTGATCTGATGCATGGGAAATGTTTAGCACTTCCAGATTGCTGAAGGGTTTCCGTTTGGTGCTCAGAATGTAGTCTATTTCATTTCTTGTTTCTTTGTCTGGTGAAAGCCATGTCCATCTGTTTTTGTCTTTATTTTTTGAAAAATGTGTTAATAATTTGTAGATTGTTTTCCAAGGCGTATTCAATCAACCTTGCTCCTCTATCATTGCGCGTTCCCAGTCCATATTTCCCTGTTATAGCGCTCTCATGGATCTTTGGTATGCCGATTTTTGCATTAAAGTCACCCATTATAATTTGTTGAGTTGAATCTGTCATAGAAAAGTCGTATCTTGCCATCATCACGTTTTTTTCCTAGACGTCTCACTTCTTCAATGTTATGTTCACCCAATGTTAACTGCATGTCTTTGTTTATTATCTTTAGTATAATTTGTTGCAGGTGAAAGTAGCTATTTTCGCTTTCGTCAACTCCGAAAAAGATTAGGTTCCTTTTTCTTGCTACTCTTTCCAGTTGCTTGATATGTTTGCTCTAGTTTTCTACTGCTTTTTCCAGCTCATTGTATTTTGAGTCCAAATGTAATTTGTGGTATGTTCTGTTTCATATGACGAATCTCTTTTGTTTGTTCATCTAACTTATTTTGTAGGTTTTTAAGTATATCTGTAAGTTCTTACATTGTTTTTGTATACGCAAAATCTTCAGAGCTTCAACTTCTTTGTTGCATGCCGGTCGAAAACAAGCAAGCTGTCCCGCCTCTTCAACTTTTCTTTTGAACTGTCACTGTTGGGGTTTGAGCTTGACTGTTGTCCAATAAAATTGTTGTTTGATTATTCAGGTGAATGATTGATGGAGTGGCTAAATCTTTGTTTCTGTAGTCCACTGGTTCCGGTGCTACTACTACTTGTCGCTAGGTGTCGCTGTCTGTGTGGAATTACGATGCTGAGACTGAGACAGAAGCGATGAATGATGACTCACCGGTGGGATCGGGATGACTAATCAATAATTTTGATCATGAATAATGATTTTAATATTCAACACTTTACACGGGTTATTTTTATTTGGCATGGTAGCTTTTCCACTAGTATTTGTATTGCATCATTCTTTGTTGTTTTGCACAGTTTGTCCAGCGGTTTTGGGTAGATTTTTAGCTTGAAGTCTCGTTATGATGTCGGCATATTTAGTTGTTTTTGTCACTATTTATAACTTTAGCACTAGGTCTATTTGATTTTCTCGTTTATTTGGTCACTGTTTTGATATTTGCACACTGTTTGTCACTGTTTAACGATTATTTCCTATTTTAATTGTAAATTAATACGGAGCTGATGTTTACTCTGCCGTTTGAATCAATAATACCAATATCAATCAATATATATTTATTTTTTTTCTTCACAAATAAGGCTTTAAAACGGGTAAATTATACCATAATGTAGTGTTTGTACTAGTGCTATTTAAAAAACACATTAACAAAGTGAATAACCGTAGATAGAGACAGTAAGAAAAGTGCTAACGGACACATTCTTAGTTATAACTTGATGTATAAATCTAGATCAGTTTTGAATTACTTATTAGCCTACCACTTGGCTAGATCGTAATACAATTGGAATATATTTTGATTTGCATTCTAATATAAAAAAAAAGATTATCCTAACATGGAACTTTCAAAATAGTTTGTAAATAATTTATATATAAAAAATACATATCATGTTAACATTTTCAGCTCATGATCAACATAAGGTCTATTCAAATAATGTTAATGGAAACAAGCAGTCTTCAGCTGTAAAGGGGCCTCGTCAGTGAATTATACCGAAGGTGGAGGCACACTTCACCCTGAATTATGAACTGAGGAACTAGCTATCTTACCTCTAAATGCCTGTACACAACAATTTTAGAATTGTAGTTATGGCGACAGAATTAGGTAAGATGGTGGTAGCCAGGCGGACTTAAACAAAGTCCTACCAGCAACCAAACCAAGCACAATATTGTACTCCCCCTGGGGATCTGAAAATGGTGGGTTGAACTAGACCACAGAGGTGATTCTACTAAACAGTTACTAGGTGGAATCAGTGAGACCATTGATACTACCTATTTCAATCGACAAATAAATTATTTCATAATCATTACATATAATTATTATTATTTATAATCATTATATATACATATAGATAAATTATAATAGATAATTTATTTATGATTATCTAGTGGAGCGCCCACCGGTATTAGATCCGGTGGTCTCAGGCTGGATCGTGCTCAGTGTTGATTGGTGCAGGACTTGCTAATGGTGATTTCTCTAATTGTTAACATGTTTGTATCAAAGCGCCCTGGAAGAAGATTGTAATCAACTCTTTTTTGTTGAGTTTCTCTTATTATGTCCATGAGTAGAGTTCAGTTCTGGCATTTAAAGGTAAGATAGCCAGTTCCTAAGACTGTTGAGGATTCCGTTGATCGTTGCAATTTACCTGTTCCATTTTCTCCTTTTCGGCCAGCAACCACTGCATGGGCGGCTCCGGCGGCAGCTTCTGGCTGAGCGTCTGGTGCAGCTCGTTGATCTTCGCCACGTCGACGAAAGCGCCCGCGGTCAGCGGCTTAGACAGGTCCATCACCTTCTTGTCGTATGTTTTCCTGGAAATTACAAGAGAAAGCTTCCCTTTAATTTAAATTTCTCTAATTTTTGGTATGGGTCGTGCAATATACGATTCCACGTTTTCTTCTATGCACTCTTAAACCCAACAACCACGCTTAAGGTTGTTGTATTATAGGTTCGATATGATAAAGGAAGTAAGTAAGGAAGGAGGAAAGTGCTAGTAAGGTTACCCAATCTCTTACCTCGGACTGTCCGAGTTGAAATGATCGCTCTTCACCATAATATCGTTGTGGGCTGTGTGCACCATCTTGCGGCCGTCCTCCGGAACTATGCTCATCTTGGTTCGATATACCACCTCGATCATCAGAGTGCCGATCGGTGTGTGAAGTTCACTTACTTTCACTGACTTGTGCTTCTCGCCTGAAACAGTGCGTGGTTACAATAAAAAGCTGCCCTTACAGCTCAGTTGACTAGTCATACATACTCTCAAAATATTGCCTTTCTGAGCATTCGGGTAAAATTACTTTTTTAACCGACTACCTCCGATTATATCACATATCATGTAATGACTTTCGCATAGTACTAGTTGTGCTAAGTCTAGGGCTAGATGGCGCTGTGTCTAATTATGAATATTACTAGCCACTGCTTGCGGCTTCATCCGCGTGGTACCTGGATTAATAATCTACAAGTTATTTCCGGTCTTGAACAGTACCTATGTAATATTTCAGCTCATTCCATTTTAATTCAACGAATATTCCTACGTTCGCTATTACGTTTTAATGGAGTGTTGAATGACGTTCCGCTAATGCCAAAGGGTTAAACGCAAACAAAAGAAAAAAGTCGCAATTGCTAACAAACATTTTAATTACTGCTTAAAACAGAAGTGACATTTTAAAATCGCATATTTACAAATAAGATGAAAACAAATATGTCGTGTTTTTCGAACACCATGTTCGGTCTACTTCTCAGCAACCGACACTATCAACTATGATGATATTTATATGAACGCAGGCGACGTAGCTGCGGTAATCACGGCATCTATATTATAGCTATCGATAGCGAGTTGGAATACAGACTGAAGACGGTTGTCCACCAACTGGAATAATGGCTTAGACAGTTGCCTTGTATGTAAAGTCTGTGCGAAGCAATGTAGCTCTCCTGCTTTGCATCTGCTTACGAATTTGCGTTGGCATATGGTTTATCTTATTAGTTTGCTCAGTATCCTTTCCAACTAGAATACCGAATATCGAAAGTCTTACTTGGTCTTCATTGGACCCACTGATCAAACGTCCGGACATATAAACCGTAACAATTAATGGACCAAGCAATCAAGCTTTCTGCTTACGAGGCTTCGACTATGATACGAAATACTAAGGACCCTAGAATCGCTGATGTGAAACGCAAGAAAGCAAATTCGAATTCACTAACATTGGTGAGAAACTAGCTAGCCACCACTTTGCTGCTGAGCTTCCTGTTCATTCGCCAAGGCAACCAAAAGAAACTTTTGTCGGTAGTCCTTGCCACAGCTTTTCAGACAATTAGGGTGGTTTGATGGTGATCACTTTTAGCAAAGTGACTAAGGTTGGTGTGTCATGAAGTATACATATATTGTTTTGTATTGCGTACTACACAATCCCTTTCGAGACGTAGTGATACAGAGCTTTTTGGTATGGCTCTCATTACACTCTATACTCTAAAAAATCTATCATTTTTGTGTTAGTTACAAAAAACAATATAAATATTCAGCAGCAGTATTTTGTGTTACAATATCTATTACTATATAATATACACATTTACGACTTTTTCTTGCAATTTTTTTAAATCAAATAGTACAATGGCATAGGCACCTTGAGCATGTAAATATTATGTATTTAGCTTATGGTTGCTAGAATCTTAATAGGAGCAGAATATTTTATAACAGGAACAATGAGTAAAGTGTGCAAAAGGTCATGGATAGCATAGGGCAATTTTATACTGGTAAAATAATTAAGAATACGTACAAACTTAATAGTCATATGATAGAAATTTATAAGCTATCAAACTATTCAGTCCCTCTTTATTCACAAAGCAGGGCCCATATTCACTAATAAAACTAGTGTCTTAACGCACCCACATTACGATATATCAATGCGATGATTCCATGCAGATATCGTAATGTGGGTGTGTTAAGACACTAGTTTTATTAGTGAATATGGGCCCTGCTTTGTGAATAAAGAGGATTTATGTGTTAGTTCACCATCTTCACTCCTTGTGCAGCTACAGAGCTTGAATAAACAATTGTTATCGTAATCATGTGATTTTTTGGCCCCAATGTTAAGTAGTATATGGATGCAGGTGTTATAATTATATAACACCTGCATCCACTTTCACTGCATAAAATTTGCTAGCTTAATATATATATGTATAAAGCTAGCAAATTTTGTGCAAAAACTATTTTTTAATTGAATTAACAAGTAATTTTGATTAAAAATTAAAACTTACCTAATAATGTGTAGTTTGGTTCCCCACCATAGATTTTGTGGTAAATCTTGTAAGACTCATTTTGCAATCGCGCCAACTTATAAGCTGGTGTTATCCTCGAAATGCTCAATGTGGATTTCAGCATCACACTCATTCGATAGTATACAGTTGGTAGGGAGCATATCTCAATGCCGGACATAAGTTTTACCGTCCACAATTCGAGTACCATTTCATCTCCATCTGAAGTGCGAAGTGATATTTCTATGCACAGGCTTCTGGTGAGTGCATCTACAACTTCTCCATTGAGAACATGTTTGGTTTCTTCATTTACTTTTGGTTCATCAGGAATGGATAAGTCAAACTAAAACAAAATGTTTGTATACATTTGACACATTAGTTACACTATACTTAAATGATTTTTTTAGATTAGTGATATTGGTTGATAATATTCAGATAACTTTAGTAACATTCAAGAGAGAATTCAAGGTTTGCTATATCCTAGTAGGATGGGCCTCTCAAGCTTGTGCTCCTCTGCCATCCTTGTAGTATTATATCAAATACACACTTACCCATTGCAGAGGTGGTGGGATCAGCTCATAGTTATCATTATCTACTAGCTTTGGATGCTGCGAAGTGATCTTCTTACCCTGTCGACTTTGTACGACTATCTGAGCCACTTTCAATGTCCACTCCTTAGTATACTTATACAGTTTGTATCTGTCCTGGATTTCTGCGCCTGATGCAGCCATTTTATCGTAACGAACACCTCAAACACTGCTAATAATGAACATAACTTTTCGCAGCCATGTGTATCACAAGTACGCACACCACACCTGTAATAGAATCATTTCCAATCCAATCCAAGTCACATCACATCACATCTCTCCTCATTCTTCTCGCTGAGTAGATACTGTCCGTACTGTGTTGAAGCGTAACAAAGAGTATAGAATAGAAATAACACTGGCTCTTTATCGCAAAATGGTCACTGAGCAACTACCTACTCTACTATCATCTTGGTTAATAGGTAAGGGAAAGGTAAGGTGCTCCCTTATGAGTAGGTAATAGTATATTATGGGTGCTCCTGCCAGCTCCCCGAGTAAATAACAAAAAAAAGGCTAGTACAGCAGTCAGCAGCAGACAGACCGACAGCAGAATACAAATGCAACGTAAAACGTAGTAGCAATAGCATAGTAGCACAGATTTTTTTTTTAATAAGCGTATTTTAGTTTCCAAATCCAAAGAGCAAAGAGTATGTATAGATTCGTACCGATCTATAGAATAGAGCAGTGTTGCCTGATGTTTTTGATGAGCAATCGTACGCTGGCTGGTATGGAATAAAACGTCTATAGTTCATCAAATCTAAGAAGTACACTTTGACAGCTGTCAGATCAACTTGTCTAGGGATGTGAACCAAATAATCGCCATCGAAAATATATAAATATAAAAAAATTGTACGTCTACGTCTTATACAATTGATTACAAAAAAATTGACCGTTTCACTTGCTGCACCAGCTTCGGATGATGATTCGTCTCCGTCCATTCTATAGATGGAAAAAATAATTGCCTTCAATCAACCGTGACCAGTGAATAGTTAATTAAAAGTACCTAGGTATACAAACAAGCTAACTTTCTAAATTGCAAACACCGTAAAATATCCCTGTCTTCAAACTAGCGCAGGATTCAGAAATCGGTTGGATAATAAATGATGTTGAATGAACTTCCTCGATAATGAAAGGGTAATCCCGACTAGTGATGGGAGTACTCGGAAGTAGTGATGGGCAAATACATTTGTTTGGTTGACGGTTTATTAGTTTGATAAAGATCCTCTAAGCTTTGATTGATTGCTTTGACATTACGCATGACTGACGTGACGTGAATGACATTGACAGACAATAACAATTACTAAGACCACCGTTCAAAAACCATTTTTAGGCAAAAAAAAAGGAAAAATCCATTTTGTAGGATCGGTCATACATCTTTAAAAAATAGTACAAATTTTGTACGATTTCAGTAACTCATCGTAGAACAGGAAAAAAAGTCGTAAGAATACGGTTTAAATGCTACATCTGGCAACGCTGAAACAGAGTCACTCCGACTCGGATCGATCCTATTGTCAACCGACTTCAAAAAAAGGAGGAAGTTCTCAATTCGTCGGAATCTTTTTTTTATGTAGTAAAATGTTATCGTTATAGTTTATGTAATTTTGCAAAGCAAAGGACAAAGAAAATAGTGTACTAGCTTATGTTAAAGTTAAATAGTTGTTTTACATGTGAGCTGGTGGTCAAACGCTTGACTATTATTAAATAATAAATAAATAAATCAATAAATAATAAATAAATAATAAATAAATAATAAATAAATAATAAATAAATAATAAATAAATAATAAATAAATAATAAATAAATAATAAATAAATAATAAATAAATAAATAATAAATAAATAATAAATAAATAATAAATAAATAATAAATAAATAATAAATAAATAATAAATAAATAATAAATAAATAATAAATAAATAATAAATAAATAATAAATAAATAATAAATAAATAATAAATAAATAATAAATAAATAATAAATAAATAATAAATAAATAATAAATAAAATAATAAATAAATAATAAATAAATAATAAATAAATAATAAATAAATAATAAATAAATAATAAATAAATAATAAATAAATAATAAATAAATAAATACTACAGGACATTAATTTTTACACAGCGCAATCTAGCCCCAAACTAAGCATAGCTTGTAATATGGGAACTAAGATTACGGATAGAATACTTAAATACTGTTTGTAACTACATACATACTTTATGATACAATACCCAAACACAGAACAAACATCTACATTCATCACAGAAATGTTTGTCCTGGGTGGGAATCGAACCCACAGCCTACAGCGCAGAAGGCAGAGTTACTACCAACTGAGCTATGAGGCTTGTCATAGCTCAGTTGCCTATTAAAAAAAAAAAGATACAGTATTTAAACGAGACCATTCACGTAGGTGCACACTACTGCCCCGCATCGGACTGGCATCAATCGCAATCGGAACAAATGTTAACACTATTCTACCACATCAATCGATCGACTGAACTGATGATGTCAATGATGGACTATGAGCGGAGCATATCTGTAAATGATGTCAATAATAAATATTACAGGACATTAATTTCACACCATCTAGCCCCAAACAAAGCTTAAAAACAAATGCTTCATCTCATCTGCCTGGGACATCAGTTAGGGCTGGTGCGGCGGCTGATTCGGCCGAGGATCACAAAAGGCGCAAATATAGTGGTCTCGACAGAGCTTACCTATTTGAGCCTTTTGGGGTGGAGACCTTGGGTCCGTGGGGAGCCGGTGCCCTCCGGGTTTTCAAAAATATTGCGGGGCTTTTGATTGAGGCGATACGTGACCCAAGGGCTGGCTCTTATTTAGGCCAGCGAATTAGCATAGCTATTCAGCGTGGCAATGCAGCCAGTGTCTTGGGCACGCTTCCGTCTGGTACTGGTCTGGAACAGTTGAGTTACCTATAGGCCGTTTGTAACGGTCCTTAGGTAATCTGACTGATTCCTTTGTACTTAGTTAGTTTAATTTATTGAATAAATGTATACTTGTTAAAAAATGCTTCATAATTTAAAATATCCTAGGTTTTATAGTGTAAAATTATTGTTAGAAGAAAAAGGTAACATGAACGGTACAAGGATGTAACGCATCTAAAAAAGAAAACCCACAGAATTATACATTTCATATATATCACACCTACGATTGAAATGTTCAGCTGTAAAAATACAATGTTTTAAAACGGCTATAAAAGTTTTTTCCAATCAATGTATTGGAAAAAAAATCGTATTTTCTCCCATTATTACTCTGAATGTATACATATTCAATTTAATATTCAACTTAGTTTTCACGGACTTTCGTGAACAAGGTCTGCCGGCAGGATTTTGCGTCACGCAAGTTTTAATGACATTATCCGTCGAGCTTTTACCAGTGTCAATGTTCCAGCCGTTCTTGAACCGAATGGTCTGTTACGTGATGATGGTAAGCGGCCCGACGGTATGACTCTTGTCCCTTGGGAAATGGGTAGGCCTTTGGTGTGGGACGCTACCTGCGTCGACACCCTAGCGCCATCTCATCTGCCTGGGACATCAGTTAGGGCTGGTGCGGCGGCTGATTCGGCCGAGGATCACAAAAGGCGCAAATATAGTGGTCTCGACAGAGCTTACCTATTTGAGCCTTTTGGGGTGGAGACCTTGGGAGCCGGTGCCTTCCGGGTTTTAAAAAATCTTGCGGGGCTTTTGATTGAGGCGACACGTGACTCAAGCTGGCTCTTTTACAGGCCAGCGAATTAGCATAGCTATTCAGCGTGACAATATAGCCAGTGTCTTGGGCACGCTTCCGTCAGGTACTGGTCTGGAACAGTTGAGTTACCTATAGGCCGTTTGTAACGGTCCTTAATATGAATGATTCCTTTGTACATAGTTTAATTGTACTTTTTATTGAATAAATATTTAAAATAGTATCAAATACGTACGTGAATTACTGATAACATTAACCTCACTTTTGAGTTTTGACACATAGGAACTTACCTTACACTTTTCAATATCTTGCTAACCGGCAAAGGTTCCATACACCCTGTATTTCGTTATATTCTTCGTTTTTTTTTTATAGCAAAAGTGCAAAATACTTTTTAGGATAGCTTGCGACACTCTTAATGAATTAGTTCTCTTGAGGAAAATAAAAATCCAACATGTTTTGATTAGGAGGTATATGATAAGCATGCTATCGGTACCTTCTTGTGATCTTTCCAAGGCATTCGACTGCGTAAATTGCGAAACATTGATTTCCAAACTTAAATATTACGGAATTACAGACTTCATTTTATTTAATGTTACACATTAAATCACACCAGCAGATTTTACAATTAAAATAATATAGGTCGCATTGAAAGCCGAGGGCAGGCATTAGCATCTGTTATGCAACAAAAGTACGGAAAAAAATCGTGACCGAGAGGTAGGTAAGGGCACAGAATATTAATACCTATCAACTGGTAAGGGGAATTATTTTCCCAATTCGAGACATAGTGCATTATCGGGCAAGGGGAATTTATAACCCACCGAAAAAAAGGGGTTCTTCCTCTTTTCGACCTTTTTAAAATACTTCACCTAACTTTCTAGCTTTCACATAGGCTGGCGCCTAAAGGGTTAATAAATCGTAATAATAGTTAGGTAGGTCATACATTTATTTATTGGCATTTCAAGCACATTCCACTAATTCAAATAATTAGGTACATTACAAATAACATTCTCAGCACACATTACATTACATTAAATTAAATAACAAGTGATATAAGTACTTGATATTACATCAAATAGCTTGTAAAACATAATAATAGAGTAACATCATCTACACATCGCTAGGACTTGTGTCGTATTGCTGCGTGCTATATAAGGTATACTTACTTCGTTAAAGCCTGAATGTTTAGTTTAGTTTAGCGAAGAGCTTAAATTTTTATTACCATGAATAATGTAATTGCATTATTATGCAACAAGTATAATTAACATAATTATATAATATTTATTGGTTAGCCAATAAATACCGTGTTTTATAGAAAGCTCATAAGGTCATAATATTGACAATTAAAAAATAAAATGTAGGTACTTATTACATTTCCATTTCATTGTATTATATTACTGTAAGTACATGAAGATGATGATTAATCAATAAATAATTAACTCTATACTTGATTTTTAATAAGTATATTTGATGCTATGTTAATATTGTTTAAATAAATAAATAAACGAGGAAAATAAATAAACCGCGGTACGGTCGTGAATTGGTAACAATAATTACTATGTTTCTAGGCCTCTAGAAGGACTCTAGTGCGCTAGGTGGATGTACAGACACTAGACGTCTACGTTTGAATCGCAGCCGTGTGCTAAGAGGAACTTGGAGAGCCCCCATCGCGTGGTTCTGGCTTATCACTTGGGTAAATGCTATACACCTTCACGTTTTGACCCGTGACATTCTGAAATAGAAAATACCTAATTAAAATGCATTAAAATAATACAGCTGAGTAACGGCTAAACAGCAGATTTTCTTAAAAGAGGAAACCAAGAAGCTACAAAACACAAGCTAACAAAAGTCAACTAGAAGGTGATACGGAGTGCCGTTATGATCCACGAGCCAAGGAATTCTAGGCTCTGGTCAAGTCGGTTCAAGCAAACGTCTCCAAGCTTTCCCTTCCCCCACTCCTGAAACCGTACGGCTCACTCGCTCACAACGGAAATGAGAAAGCCAATCAATTTGCTACTCAATTTGCAGAAGGTTCACCCTATACACCCACCGTAGCAACTAACCTTCCAGTGTGTGAAACACTCGTGTCTGAAATACGTATTCATCAGTTGGACGTCAACAAAGCCTTATTGTTAAGCACTTTATGGCGGAAACTAATCCTAGGTTTCTAGCACCGTCGAAAAGTCACTTGCCCATCGATATTATATATGTGGTATTTGGTGAATGCGCAGGATTTGCACGATCTGATACCACCTCCTTTCCACAACAGGATAAGCAGACGCACAATGCACTACCATCCATACCTTAGCCCAGTGTGCAAATTTTTACGGTCTTTCCTGCTACATCAGTCAATTACCGACACTATAAATTACACCGACAGTATAAATGAAAATACTTGTTAATAAGATTTCTAAATATATATTTTGCTTTTTACTTTTTGAAAAATATGAATCATCATGAAAAATACTTGTTATTAAGAACAGGTGTCACCTAGATCATCGTGCTGCATTAAATCTACTACCCAAAGTCTCGAGGAAGATATGTCTCGGCACGCCTGCGACATATAATCGAAAGCCTAGAAACAGTGTGGCAGAAACATTTTCGAATACCTAAGTCCCTGGAGCTCTAATCGAGAGTCGGAACGCGTATATCAGTGGCTGGATCAGGAATGTCTAACGTTATCGTAATGTAAAGGTAACGTGTTTACGTTTCGGTTACGGAGCTTTACATTACTTGGAAGCACGAAGCACTATCGTATCACTCACGTAACAACGATAGGTAAACGCGAGTGACGTCGAGTGACGCTACGTTAACGTTACTTTTACATTGCGATACATGATATTTATATATATAAATATATATTTATATTTGTGTATTATATTTGTATAGTATAGTATAGTATGTAAGTACATATTGTATAGTATGTAGGTATTTATATTTATATTATATAAGTAGTGTGTATATTTGTAGCATAGCTTTACTTATAATGTATGATTTACGTATAGTTAATTTAGCTAGACCCTAATTAATATGTGCACCACCAACCACCTCTTTAGCCATGAAATCCTCTCCATCCAAAGGTTGTCTGGAAGAAATCGCTTCTAAGCGATAAGACCGCCCATTGTACATTTATTTTTAAGTTATCCAGTTTTTATTTTTAAGGTGTGCAATAAAGTATTTTTCATTCATTCATCTGTCAAAAGGTTCGTGATCGCGAATTTAGTTCTATTTACGTACTGTAGAGCATGCCTATACAACATGCTAACGTGAACGATACGCCGTACGATAGCATATTCGTGATCGGGCCTCAGTGCGTGCGCATACCCGGTCATCGAGGGCGGGTCCGTAAGTGCGCAGTACGGGCGCGCACATCCTCTTGGCGGAGAGCGAGCGGCGATGGTGCGCGCGCACCGCGTCCAGCAGCAACGCGTGCGTGATGCGCGCGCGGTCCGCCGAGCGCGCCTCGCACCGCGCCGCGCGCAACGCGTCCAGCGACACCAGCAACCGAGCGCGCCCGAGGAACGCGTACAGCGAACACTCTTCTGACAGCTCCTAACCAACGAACGTAACATATTATTTTCACCTCTGTGGTCTAGTGGTTCGTAACGGTGTCAGTTCCAAAGGTCCCGGTTTCGATCCCCAGCGCAATATTGTGCTAGGCTTGGTTACTATACCTTAGCTAATTCTGTCGCAATAACAACAATTCTAAAATTGACGTGTTCCGGCATTTAGAGTTCCTCAGTTTATTGAGGATTCCGGGTGAACTGCGCCTCCACCTTCGGCCTTACCTTAACTTGTACGTAGGTGAGATGAAGCAATAAAACATAGCTATACTACCGATTCTTTTTATTTTATTGCAGTGAAAAAAACCGTTGACTTACTACCAACTAAGCTGTGAGGCTTGTCAAGTTTCCGTGGCTCTCTCGGCTTTAGAATCGACCCCTCCAACTAATCTATGTCAATATATTTTCGTGTCAGGTGAATTCCGCAAAGCAACGCCTGAACTAATCAGCCTTTGGACAATCTTCAATCATAACTTTTGAAGTTGGCGCGTTTTTTTTATATTTTTATTGATGGCCTAAGATGTAGCACGCTTGCCTCAAAGGAGCCTGTTCATTCATCAACTCCGTATTAATATAAAACTCCGTGTATCGGCTCTCCGATACAACCTCGGAGAGATGAAGAAAACACCTTTATATACACTCAAATCGAAAAATTCGAATTACGAATTCAAAGACGGTTCTATACAGACGCACTTTATAAACGCATATACATAAAATTAAGAATAAACCTCATTATAGTACCGCCAACTGTATCATAAAACTCATTATAGTACCGCTATCTTTTTTTTATTATTTCATTAAAGTAGTCTATGGTTTTAGGCTGAATATGAAAAAGAAAGCGCACGCATGCGCAGTTCGAACTGTGAAAAAAATGGCGCACGCATGCGTAGTTCGAACTTAATTTCCCGCGCTTCCCATACATTTTTTTGCCGATCGTGTTTTTGTATTCGGGATTCCAAAAAAGTTTACTAAAATCCTGAAAGTGATTAAAATATGATTGGAGAAGAGAGTAGTGACGGCGAGATTTTCACTCCGCCAGATATTCTAGACGCGGCATTGGCGTTAACTGAAAGTCTCCTGCCAGAAAAATCTAAATAATTGTACGACAAAATGTACCAAGAATTTATAGGTTGAAAATTACTTCCTTGTAACCTACCTACTTTGTTTAATTTAATTTTTTCCTATGAGTGAAGATAAAGTAGTGTATGAAACTGCATATAACTTAGGTATAACAGACACTCGTGTTTTAATACCCCTTCTTATATGACAGTTGCATAAACTACTATTAAAACCTGAATAGAATACCTTCTGTCTGTCCTTTTCTATGACATCTTCCTGCAGTTGTTTCACTTCCTTTGCCCAGCCTCTGAAAAGACGAACACATTGTTTATATACGAGACTCCGTTTCCGTCATCGATTGATATTCCCTCATATAATTATGAGACAGTACCTATTAGTAGGTTTATCAAAAGTTAGTTCTTGCCCTTATCCCACACCAAGGGAGGCTCGATCTCCTCTTGCACCATCTCCTGTCTCTCTTCAACTCATCATCCACTCCTCTCGATGCATATCTTCACTCACACCACCCATACACCTCTTCCTCGATCTACCTCTACTACAACGTCCAAACCAAACATTATATTTGTTATGTAACTTTCTTCGGTAAAAATATTACAGGACATCCATTTCACACAGTGCCATCTAGCTCCAAACTAAGCAAAGCTTGTAATATGGGAACTAGATTACGGATAGAATACTTAAATACTTTTTTTTTGTAAATACATACTTATCATACAATACAACACCCAAACACAGAACAAACATCTATATTCATCACACAAATGTTTGTCCTGGGTGGGAATCGAACCCACAGCCTACAGCGCAGGAGGCAGAGCTACTACCAACTGAGTTATGAGGCTTGTTATAAACAATAATACGGTCTCTTTTTTTTGTTTTAGTAAATACCAACTCATCTATAATTTACTATAGAGAATAAACATATCAATATACGAGTACAATAATATTTCTTTATTAGCTATCATAAATCCCTATATTTATCCACAAACATTAGAAATAATATGTACAATTAAACTAACTATGTACAAAGGAAGCAGTCGCATTACCTAAGGACCGTTACAAACGGCCTATAGGTAACTCAACTGTTCCAGACCAGTATCAGACGGAAGCGTGCCCAAGACACTGACTGTATTGCCACGCTAAATAGCTATGTTAACTCGCTGGCCTAAATAAGTGCCAGCCTTGAGTCTCGTGTCGCCTCAATGGAAAGCCCCGCAAGATTTTTGAAAACCCAACCCGTCGAGACCCAAGATCTCGACCCCAAAAGGCTCAAATAGGTATAGAGACTACTATATTTGCGCCTTTAGTGATCCTCGGCCGAATCGGCTATTAAAAATTAATTACCTCAGTATGTCAAGTTACATTGCTCCTACTTGTCTGTTACGTTAGTCAGTCAACATACATAAAAGTATAACTAAGAAGACATGTATATCCGTAGTCATACTGGTATGACAAATAAGTAGGACCACTGAGAAACCGCCGGCTATTTTGAGGTCGAACACGAACAAACGAAAGAAAGTATGGGAAGCCGTATCATTACTAAAGCCACGAATATCCGACTTCAAAGGGTATTTACAATCTATGTGTATGGATGGAGTGAAAATAAGAGGCTAAATGCATTTGAAATCTGGATGCCCTTAACTTTAGTGATCAGGGTAAGAAATAACAAAAAGAAATTATATAAATTTTTATTTACACTCAAATCGAAAAATTCGAATTACGAATTCAAAGACGGTTCTATAGAGACGCACTTTATGAACGCATATACATAAAATTAGGAATAAAACTCATTATAGTACCGCCAACTGTATCATAAAACCCATTATAGTACCGCTATCTTTTTTTTTATTATTTCATTAAACTAGTCTATGGTTTTAGGCTGAATTTGAAAAAAAAGCGCACGCATGCGCAGTTCGAACTGTGAAAAAAAATGGCGCACGCATGCGTAGTTTGAAATTAACTTCCCATACATTTTTTTGCCGATCGTGTTTTTGTAACCTACCTACTTAGTTAAATTTATTTTTTTCCTATGAGTGAAGATAAAGTAGTGTATGAAACTGCATATAACTTGGGTATTAAAACACTCGAGTATCGATAAACAGACTCTCGTGTTTTAATACCCCTTCTTATATGACAGTTGCATAAACTACTATTGCTCTGGCGGTCGCGGCTAAGAATCGACCCCTCCAACTCAGCCCATGGATGTCATAAAAGCTGACTAAGGTATCTCACAAGGACAGCAGCTTCCTTCTGTGTACTAATCTACACCTTCACTGCGCCAAACCGCCTGCCAAGCGTGGTGATTATGGCAAACCCTCCAGCTTTAGAAGAGGCTCTGTACGTTCTATACTTCTGTACGTCTATACGTTTTTTTTTATTCTACGACGGGGAAGCGTTTGACCTTCATCTTACCTAGTTTCAAGTTAATAAGGCCGAAGGTGGAGGCGCATTTCACCTGGAATCCTCAACAGACTGAGGATCTGGCTATCTTACCTCTAAGCACAGGAACACAACACATTTTTTTATTGTCGTTAAGGCGACAGACTTAGGTAAGATGGTGGTAGTCAGTCAGAATTAAATTAAGTCTTACCACCAACCAAACCAAGCACAATATTGTACTCCCCTGGGGATCGAACCCGGGACCTCTGGATCTGACCACTAGACCACAGAGGCGGCTAATATCCGTCTTATACCTTGATTTAAATAATCGGGGTATAAATAATACCTGCCAATTTGCATGAACTCCTCAAGTATTGCCTCATCGTGCGGCAAAAACCCTGGACACTGCATCTTAGTCTCTTCCCAGACCTCGTGCAGCCTCAACGTCAGGTAATGCGAACACAGCACTAGTATGCACTGGAAAGAACAAACAGTTTCGTAGTTTCATTTATCTTTTGAACCTGAACACGCTCTCAAAGTTTATTTTGTTTCGTGATGCAAAACGAGCAACGGAACACGCGAATCAGTCGACAAACGGCGGAAGATACGGTGGCTCGTTAATGAGTTCCTGATCTGCAGGTAATAAGGTCCTTGTCATATTTACACCTAGACAAGACACTTATTTACAAATAGAAATAGTAAAACAAAAAGATTCCGACGGATTGAGAACCTCATTTTTTTTTTAAAGTCTGTTAAAAATAGGACAGCATTTAGAGGCTCAGTCTGTTGAGGATTCCGGGTGAAGTGCGCATCCACCTTCGGCTATATTAACTTGTAACCAGATGAGATGAAGGCTAAGCGCTTCCCCGTCGTACAATAAATAAAAACCAATTTCAGACATACAATTTTTTAAAACGAATCTGTATAAAATCTGGTACTAGTAAAGCTAAAGTTTGATATAAAAGTTTGTTTCGCTGTTTGTTCTTTCTTCGCGTAAAAACTACAGAACAGATCGAGCTGAATTTTCGTGAAGATATTGTTCTGGACCAGTATAACATATACGCTACTTTGTAACGAGGGCCGAGCCGCGAGCAAAAGCTAGTCAGTAAAATTTACTAGACATCTTACACATCGCGACCTAGCCCCAAACTAAGCAAAGCTTACGTATAAGGGAACTACATTACGGAGGAAATGAATACTTATGTAGTTTCTTTTATAATACAAATAAACATATTCCACAGAACAAACATCTATTAAACCACACAAATGTTTGTCCTAGGTGGGAATCGAGCCCACAAACTACAGCGCAGAACCTAGAAGGAAAGCAGGACCTACAACACAAGTTTTTTTACTTAGTGTGGGTCCGGACTGTTTTTTTTTTATTTGGAACAGCAAACAACTATGCTAAAACATTTTTAAACAAATCGTTAATAACAACGAGGTATTATTTGCATAATCCACGACGTTATTCACATGTTAGATGAGTGCTTGTTGGTATCAAAGGGAACTAGAAAGGCAATTGCAATAAAATGATATGGGATTAAAAAAAATTAAGATTTAAAAACAGGCCATTTTTTTGTATCCAACTTGATTGATCCATAGGTATGTTTTTTATTTGTAAGCTTGGAAACGTAAATTGTTATAAACAAATGTAGTATTATTGTTTTTTTATGGTGCCTACTTTTATAAACAAATGGTACACATATTTTGTAATTAATATAGTATAGGTATAAATATACCTACTTATCTTATGCTCGAAGTCGTCCAAAACTTTGTGAAATTTATTAATTAGCTTTCAGCGTCTATTTGTTTACCTAGTCTATAAGTTTGCTGTTAATTCCTGAATATTGTTAAAATAAAATAATATATTTTATTATTATTATATAGAGCTACTTCCAACTGAGCTGTTAGGCTAGCAGTTCTATACAGTAATAGAGTGTGGCGAATAATGCAGTTGTGTAACAGACTGCCGAGCGAGGAGCGACATCTAGTGGCGAACAGGGCAGTCAGTTATCTGCACAGACACACAGTAGTAGAATACGGTCATAATGAACGAGACAAAAGCCTAGACTAAACTAGGAACTAGCTTATGTGTGTTTACCTATCGACTACTCGATAGGCCACCCCTTGGGTTGAGAATTGACGTGGTGACGTCAATTGACGATCTTTGTAAGTGTAGCTACCAGTTACCATTGTGTACATATAAAAAAAAAACGGGACATTTTATTTTTAAACCATCTAGGCCCAAACTAAGCAGAGCTGATATGGGAACCAGATTACGCATAGACTTACTTTTTTTCTGTAAATACATACACATGATACAATACTACACCCAAACACAGAACAAACATTTATATTCATTACACAAATGTTTGTACAGGGTAGGAATCGAACCCACAACATACAGCTACTATACTGTAGTATGAAAAGTCAGTCTTCAGGCCAGCTTAGTCTTACTCAATTTAATCTAGTATTGTGATTATTATAACTCAACCTTAATCATAATATCGATTTGACATTTGTAATTGTAACAAGGTAATTATAAAAAAAGAAAAAAATATTATATCAATTAGGTATTTCGATTCTATTCATTCTGACATTGATATTTTCCTCAATTTATTCATAGGCATTTTAATTTATTTATTGTTAATTTGTAAGCTATGAACTAAGTAGTCTTAATGTATAGAATAAATCCAAATTCAGACACAATTGTAAATTGTCATTGAATAAATGAAATGAAATGAAATAAAATGTTTTTTGTCTCTATAATATAACCTCGCCCACCTATTAAGAGAAGCTTATTTTAAGTTTTTTTATTGTACGACGGGTAAGCACTTGGCCTTCATCTCACCTGGTAACAAGTTGAGACAAGGCCGAAGGTGGAGGCGCACTTCACCCGGAATCCTCAACTCTCCGAGGAACTGGCTATCTTACCTCTGAATGCCGGAACACAACAATTTTAGAATTGTTATTATGGCGACAGAGTTAGGTAAGATGGTGGTAGCTAGCCAGGCGGACTCAAACAAAGTCCTACCACCAACCAAACCAAGCACAATATATTGTACTCCCCGTGGGATCGAACCCGGGACCTCTGGATCTGAAATCGGTGGCTTGAACCACTAGACCACAGAGGCGGTTAAAAGGCGGTTTTTGTATATAAGACAAATATATATGGATTCCATCAGTCATGTGGGTGTAGTACCTCATCTTCGGGGGCAAGCGTGATGTTCTTGTATAAGTTGTAAGCTTCATCAGCGAGCGATACTTTGTGATCCAGGTCTGTAGACAGCATGTGCAATATCCCGAAAGCCTGAAAATAACAATTCAAAAACATTGACTATATGACTTTTTATTATCATTAATTATGAGAACATGTGGGCATATTTCGATTTAAATAAATAAATAAATATTACAGGACATTAATTTTACACAGCGCCATCTAGCCCCAAACTAAGCATAGCTTGTAATATGGGAACTAGATTACAGATAGAATACTTAAATAGTGCTTTACTAAAACTTTTACTTAAACTTTTTTGTAAATATATACGTACTATATGATACAACACCCAAACACAGAACAGACATCTATATTCATCACACAAATGTTTGCTCTGGGTAGGAATCGAACCCACAGCCTACAGCGCCGAAGGCAGAGTTACTACCAACTGAGCTATGAGGCTTGTTTAAATTGATTGATTTTGTCAGATGTTTTTTTTATTTTATTTATATGATGGGGAATCGCTGGTCTTCATCTCACCTGGTTACAAGTGAAGATAAATGAGATGATGGAGGCGCACTTCACCCGGCATCCTCAACAAACTGAGGAACTGGCTATCTTACCTCCAAATGCCGGAACACAGATATATTAGAATTGTTGCTATGGCGACAGAATTAGGTAAGATGGTGATAGCTAGCGAGGCGGACTTAAGCAAAGTCCTACCACCAACCAATGAGATGTCATAATGCCAATAATCATAATATTTAATTGTTTTATTCATCTTTGAATACATATAATTATATGGTGCCATATTTGCCAAAGTAAGTTTGTGAAAACTTGTATTTTGGCAAGTAGTACTCTTTCCTAATACTAAAGAGTGTGTAAATATTAGCTTATTTTATAATGTTGGTATAGAATAGTGAAATAAGTTAAAGAAAAAATAAATTAAAGGAAATAAGATACCAATTCAATTGTAATTCTTAATAACTAGGTAAGTACATTTTTTTAATTAGTAGCAATGATGATGAGTTCTCTTTATAAATGAAAGTTAGGCGAGCTCGAAGTTTTTGAGTAACTTGTCTATCAAAGTGCACTTCGATAATCTGTGGTAGCAGCATACTTAGGTATCACAAGGTCTCACAGATTATAATGATCTTGTAGTAGTTACAATTACAAGCCACGCGATCGAATGAACGTTACCTACCAGTCTATGGATATAATCTGTGGTAATAGCATACTTAGGTACCACAAGGTCTCACAGATTATAATGATCTTGTAGTAGTTACAATTACAAGCCACGCGATTGAATGAACGTCACCAGTCTATGTAAATTATGGTTGGATATTATTTATAACTAATCCAACATTGGTGCCGAAACCAGGGAAGCAACCCAAATACATAAACAGAAATTGAAGCCAAAATAAATAAACCGATGGAGCAATTGAAGCCAGAAGAGGCATTGACAGCGGCGCGTTCAAGACCAACCTCGCCGGTGTCGCAAGTTCACGTGGGCACGTGCGCAAAGCTGAGGGCTGCTCGAGGGCAATGCAAGGCCAAGCTTACCAGAGCTGAAAAACATGCTGCAAACATTACGGAAGCAACATTACCGGCGATTTGCGAATTGAATGTTCGCCGCAAATTACTACAAGAGGTTTATAATCAGTACTGCGCACATCAGATTGACCTCGTGGCGCTGGAAGCTGCCGATGATGAGGATGAAGGGGACTTTGAAGAAAGATATGTCCTTCTCGTAACCAAATTCGACTCGTGGATGGATACGGTTAGACAACGTGAGAGGAAAAAACAACCTCAAAACGTGAATACTTCAATATCGCCCTCGGGCGGCTCGCATCTTTCTGACGTTGATTCGAGGAGCTCGCAGCTTGCCACTCAGGATCCAGAGCTACCCACGGAGAAGGCGTCTTCACAACACATGTCCTGCTGTAGAAAAGGAACCAGGCTGCCATCGGTGGAGGTTCCACAGTTCGACGGCCTGGATGTCAAGGCCTACAAGCCCTTTATGGACATGTTCATGGCGGTGTACGACGGCAATCCATCGCTAGCTAAGGTAGAAAAGCTTTTCTATTTAAGAAAATGAGTTAAGTTAGAACCGCTAACCCTTATAGATAACTTGCCATTGACCAATGACTCCTATGGTCCTTGGTCCTTGTATCCTATGGTCCTTGTATCGGTCCTTGAGTTGCTGCAATGCTGCATGCATTGCAGCAACTCAAGGACCGATATGATAATCCCAATTTATTAATACGGAGTCACATAAATACTGTCCTAGACTTGCCATCCATCACAAAGGGTACCGCTCAGCAGCTGCGTGAATTTTTATCGAGGTTCAGACAGCAAATTAACGCTCTTAAAAATATGGGTGAGCCCATTGAATCCTGGGACAGTATGATGATATGCATAATTATTAGGAAACTAGACACATTGACGTGTAGGTTGTAAAACTCTGAATGTACTGGCAGTCCCACATTACAGGACTTGCTCCAATTTTTGGATCGGAGGGCAGCAGCCTTAGAAGCTAGCCCTTCCCAACCAAGGATTGAGAGTAATGTTTCACTCAAAGGCAAATCAGTCACTCTGTTAACTACACAGTCAACAAAAAAAAGGTCTCCTTGTAAAATGTGTAAGTCAATTGAGCATTTATTATACAAATGTCCTAACTTTATTCTTTGTTCCCCAGCACAACGTTTGGCATTCATTGAAAAACATGATTTATGTATGAGGTGTTTCAGATTTCATACAAATAAAAAATGCAGATACCGTTGATCGCACAAGCTAAATTGCTTTTACAAAAAATTTGGATGCAAAATGTTGACTGGAACACTCCTCTGCCTGAGGACCTGAATAAAGAATGGCTTGTTTTGTTACAGAGTGTTACGACCATGCCGGCCATCTACATACCTCGCAACTTGGGTCTGACAAACGCTGTCGACATTGAGCTGTCTGGTTATTGCGACGCTTCTGCTGAAATTTATGGCTGCTGCATTTATGTAATCGTTCATGACAAAACTGGTACTCATAGCAATTTGTTGTGCTCCAAAAGCAGAGTAAAACCACTGAATTCTGTTCTTACCATTCCACAATTAGAACTAAATAGTGCTCTGATGTTAGCGAGGCTTTTTTCAAAGATAAGACCTATTTTTGCTAACGTAAAAATCGTAAATCTGTACACAGATTCTCAAATTGCACATTCATGGATCAAGGACAATTCTCTAAAATTGAAACCTTATGTTTACAATAGAGTAACAATAATCAATCAGCTCACTGTCAACAACTGTAACTGGAATCATATATCCGGCTCTATAAATCCGGCAGACATAATAACTAGAGGTTGCGACGCCGCGACCTTAATTAAAAACAAATTATGGTGGCATGGTCCGTGGCACTCCGGTGTGTATCAAGCAGAAAGGGATCAAATAGCATGTCAAGTTTTCACAACTGAATCGGCAGAGCAGAGTCCCCTTTCGCAGCAAAATGTCGGTCTTAAAAACGTCACGAATTCGACTATCTGGCCGCTTCTCACGAAATATTCCTCTTTCACGAAATTACAAAATGTCATGTCCTATATATTGAGATTTATAAACCAATGTAGGTATAAATTGGGTAAAGCTGTAACGGTGCATCATGGAGTCATTGACGCAAGTGAGCGTCGCATTGCCATTCAAAGGATAATGAGATGCACACAAGCGCATTATTTTTCCAAGGAAATCTCTCTATTACAGGCCAATAAAGAAATACATACTAATTTAGCTTCATTGCATCCTTATATTGATTCCAATTCAATCATGCGAGTAGGCGGCGATTACAAAGGGCTGAAATCCCCTTTGCGCGGCAACATCCAATAATATTGCCTAGTGATGCTCACGTTACAAATCTTATAATTCGACTAGAACATTTGACGCTTCTGCATTCTGGATTAAAGCTTACTTTAGCATCCTTGCTTCGAAGATATTGGATTGTGAGCGCCACTCGTCAAATAAAAAGTGTTATTCACAAATGTCTGAGATATTTTCGCTTAAAATGTGATAATGCTAAACAGCTGATGGGATCTTTGCCTACCGATCGTGTTACTCCTTCACGTCCATTTCAAAAGGTAGGAATTGATTACTGTGGACCTTTTAAAGTAAAACAGTCACGCATCAGTAGCTTCACCTCCAAGGGATACATAGCTGTATTTGTGTGTTTCTCAACCAAGGCTGTTCACTTGGAGTTGGTGTCAGATATGACTACGGAGTGTTTTTTTACAGCCTTCAAAAGGTTTTGTTCACGCAGGGGGTGTCCAAGCGACGTGACCTGTGATAATGCTGGTACCTTCAAGGGAGCCAGTAACGAACTCAAAGCTCTGTATGATCTTCACAAAAAATCTAATCATCAGCTTCTAGTGTTAGAATACGCTTCTAAAAAGGAAATAATGTTTCATTTTGCCCCTAGCTACTCCCCTAATTTTCAAGGATTGGTAGAGTCAACAGTTAAATCCTGCAAAGATCATTTGAAAAGGATAATAGGTAGCGCGCCATATACTTATGAAGAATTCAATACAATAATTGTCCAAATAGAAGGAATTTTAAATAGTCGCCCGATTATAGCGTTGTCATCGGATTCTAGCGAATACACATATCTTACCCCTGGTCACTTCCTTGTGGGGACGGGGTTATCCAGTTATCCGGAACAAAACTTAACTGAAGTGCCTACTAACCGTCTCACCTATTGGAGAAGATGCACACAAATACAGCAACATTTTTGGAAGGTCTGGAGTATTCATTATTTATCGCTGCTCAATCAAAGGACAAAATGGTTAAAATCATATCCTAATTTAAAAGAAGGCATGTTGGTTCTACTAAAGTCTGATAATGCACCTAGCCTTCATTGGGCGGTTGGTAGAGTCTGCAAGGTATTTGTTGGTCCAGATCAAAGGGTCCGTGTTGTAGAAGTCAAAACAAAAACTGGTACCTATCGTAGAGCGATTTCCAAAATTGTAGTACTTCCAATAGATGATAATTTGTAATAATGTATTATAAATGTAAGTAGGGTTTTCTATGTCGAAATACATTGTAAAGAGTCCTTCAGACTCTCTTCAAAGGCTTGGAGGCACATCGTCCTACCAACCAAGTCATAATATATTGTAAAGAGTCCTTCTGACTCTCTTCAAAGGCTTGAAGGCACATCGTCCTACCAATCAAGTCATAATATATTGTAAAGAGTCCTTCTGACTCTCTTCAAAGGCTTGAAGGCACATCGTCCTACCAATTAAGTCGAAATATATTGTAAAGAGTCCTTCTGACTCTCTTCAAAGGCTTGGAGGCACATCGTCCTACCAACCAAGTCGAAATATATTGTAAAGAGTCCTTCTGACTCTCTTCAAAGGCTTGGAGGCACATCGTCCTACCAACCAAGTCGAAATATATTGTAAAGAGTCCTTCTGACTCTCTTCAAGGCTTGGAGGCACATTGTCCTACCAACCAAGTCGAAATATATTGTAAAGAGTCCTTCTGACTCTCTTAAAAGGCTTGGAGGCACATCGTCCTACCAACCAAGTCGAAATATATTGTAAAGAGTCCTTCTGACTCTCTTCAAAGGCTTGGAGGCACATCGTCCTACCAACCAAGTCGAAATATATTGTAAAGAGTCCTTCTGACTCTCTTCAAGGCTTGGAGGCACATTGTCCTACCAACCAAGTCGAAATATATCGTAAAGAGTCCTTCAGACTCTCTTTCTGATTCTCTTAAAAAATGTTTGAGGGTAGAGTCATATATTATAGCTGATTTTAGTCCTTCAGACTCATGCCATTTCTTACTCTACCTATAAAGTCTGAATATTGTTATAACTATAGATGAGTAAATATTTAATTATGTATATGCTAGCTTAGAAAATCTTTAAATTATAGTAACTAATGTGTATAGTTAGCATATGTCTGCTAAATATTGTAAAATGTTGTCATTTTCTCGCTTCGCCGCGCCAGTTATGTTAACAGAAAGTCTGTAACAGACTCAATATGTGGCCTCAAATGTGCCAAAGAGCGTGTATCCAAGCTTGAAACTGTCAAATAGACAGAAATGTCATTATTCTACTTTTATCTGTGGAATTTCTTACTCCTTTTGCCACGCACTTAGATCTACGTAAAAAGTCAAGAATAAAAACTAAAACAAATTATGGTTGGATATTATTTATAACTAATCCAACAACAATTACAAGCCACGCGATTGAATGAACGTTACCAGTCTATGGATATAATCTGTGGTAATAGCATACTCAGGTACCGCAAGGTCTCACAGATTATAATTATCTTGTAGTAGTTACAATTACAAGCCACGCGATAGAATGAACGTTACCAGTCTATGGATATAATCTGTGGTAATAGCATACTTAGGTACCACAAGGTCTCACAGATTATAATGATCTTGTAGTAGTTACAACTACAAGCCACGCGATAGAATGAACGTTACCAGTCTATGGATATAATCTCCGGTAATAACATACTTAGGTACCACAAGGTCTCACAGATTATAATGATGTTGTAGTAGTTACAATTACAAACCACGCGATAGAATGAACGTTACCAGTCTATGGATATAATCTCCGGTAATAACATACTTAGGTACCACAAGGTCTCACAGATTATAATGATGTTGTAGTAGTTACAATTAGAAACCACGCGATTGAATGAACGTTACCTTGGACATGCGCGAGCCGGCGACATCGGCCGCGGGCAAGCACACGGGCGAGCGCAGGCCGTCGGGCGCGGCGCGGGGGCGGCGGATCTCTTCACGCGTGTCCGTCGACATCAGCGGGCAGTCAAGCTCTGCACCAATCACATGCACTGTTCGTATGTTTGTTTTTTTATGTAAGACGGCCAGGTGCTTGGCATTAAGTTATGATAAAGCCGAAGGTGGAAGCGCACTTCGCCTGGCATCCTCAACAAACTGAGGAACTGGCCAGTTCAACAATGAATGAATGAATGAAAAATACTTTATTGCACACCTTAAAAAAAACTGGATTAGTTAAATAATGTATATGCAATGAGCAGTCTTATCGCTTAAAATCAATTTCTTCCAGACAACCTTTGGACGGAGAGGATTTTTATGGCTAAAGAGGTGGTTGGTGGTGCACATATCAATAGGGGTGTTACTGAATTGACATACTTAAAATTAGCCAATACACATACATATTATATAACATAATGATATTGACTATGGACGATGGATGTCGAGAAAGACGCTATGATTATCGTTGCCCAGGTTTCTCAATTTATACTGAATAATATGAAAATAAATATAAATTAATATAAATAGTAAAAATTTGGTGCCAGCTCCCTCGTCATCTACTTTGTGTTACTTATAATAAATAACGAAATAGCAACGTATAATGTTACAAATGTACGTAATCTCCGAATTTTACGTTTTACATTCATTGTATGCGACGACGAATGCCTAACCCATTTCTTATGTTAAAATTACGTTTTTTTTTTAGTATATTTTTTGAACATTTGACAATAGAGATTCTTACCCATAATGACTCCATTATGGTCGAGCTTCACGCCAGTCACTCGGCATTCGTCTCTGAACAGGGCCGCTAGCAGCGAGGCTATGCTCGCTCCACGCTTCACAAGGTAAGGGTGCTGTAAGAAATGAATACAAAACATTTCAAGTACACCAATAGTACGAAAAATCTGCACAAATAAATAGCATTTAAGCTGTGATGCCGAATCACACCTTTTACTAAATGCATTTGATATATATACATGGTACTTTACATTTATAATGAAAAAAAAAATGTCTTTAAAAAAAAGCTGTAATTTCATATACCAGAGCTTTTTTGTACATGGGTGCAATAAGCGAGGATTTTGGGGAGTACCCATGGGATTGATGGGAACTCGGCTTTCTGGTTTTAAGTAAGCTAGTACAAAAATAAATGCGTTTGACAACCAGTTCTGCTCACAGCTACCACCAAGTGGACCCGGATGAAAGTAGCATTTAGATATGTTATGGCTCGTTTAGAAAAATGTCCGTGCTAAGTAACCAGCTTAACGCAAAGAACACCCCGAATTAGCTAACAAAGTGAGCATCTTACCGCACTGGATGCCCCGATGTTAGCTCGGGAAGTGACCAACTTACCGCACTGGATGCCCCGATGTTAGCTCGGGAAGTGACCAACTTACCGCACTGGATGCCCCGATGTTAGCTCGGCAAGTGACCAACTTACCGCACTGGATGCCCCGATGTTAGCTCGGGAAGTGACCAACTTACCGCACTGGATGCCCCGATGTTAGCTCGGGAAGTGACCAACTTACCGCACTGGATGCCCCGATGTTAGCTCGGGAAGTGACCAACTTACCGCATTGGACGCCCCGAGGTTAGCTCGGGAAGTGACCAACTTACCGCATCGGACGCCCCGATGTTAGCTCGGGAAGTGACCAACCCGCATTGGACGCCCCGATGTTAGCTCGGGAAGTGACCAACTTACCGCATTGGACGCCCTGAGGTTAGCTCGGGAAGTAACCAACCCGCATTGGACGCCCTGATGTTAGCTCGGGAATTGACCAACCAGCATTGGACGCCCCGATGTTAGCTCGGGAAGTGACCAACTTACCGCATCGGACGCCCCGATGTTAGCTCGGGAAGTGACCAACTTACCGCATTGGACGCCCCGAGGTTAGCTCGGGAAGTGACCAACTTACCGCATCGGACGCCCCGATGTTAGCTCGGGAAGTGACCAACCCGCATTGGACGCCCCGATGTTAGCTCGGGAAGTGACCAACTTACCGCATTGGACGCCCTGAGGTTAGCTCGGGAAGTAACCAACCCGCATTGGACGCCCTGATGTTAGCTCGGGAATTGACCAACCAGCATTGGACGCCCCGATGTTAGCTCGGGAAGTGACCAACTTACCGCATTGGACGCCCCGAGGTTAGCTCGGGAAGTGACCAACTTACCGCATCGGACGCCCCGATGTTAGCTCGGGAAGTGACCAACCCGCATTGGACGCCCCGATGTTAGCTCGGGAAGTGACCAACTTACCGCATTGGACGCCCTGAGGTTAGCTCGGGAAGTAACCAACCCGCATTGGACGCCCTGATGTTAGCTCGGGAATTGACCAACCAGCATTGGACGCCCCGATGTTAGCTCGGGAAGTGACCAACTTACCGCATCGGACGCCCCGATGTTAGCTCGGGAAGTGACCAACCCGCATTGGACGCCCCGATGTTAGCTCGGGAAGTGACCAACTTACCGCATTGGACGCCCCGATGTTAGCTCGGGAAGTGACCAACCCGCATTGGACGCCCCGATGTTAGCTCGGGAAGTGACCAACTTACCGCATTGGACGCCCCGATGTTAGCTCGGGAAGTGACCAACTTACCGCATTGGACGCCCCGATGTTAGCTCGGGAAGTGACCAACCCGCATTGGACGCCCCGATGTTAGCTCGGGAAGTGACCAACCCGCATTGGACGCCCCGATGTTAGCTCGGGAAGTGACCAACTTACCGCATTGGACGCCCCGAGGTTAGCTCGCCAAGTGACGAGCTGGCCAACGGCGTCGCCAGCCCTTGTCGCGTCACACACTATCGCCAATGCTATGCACTGTACACACGCTCTGCTCATCTGAAAATGTAGATGATTAACGAATACAATCACAAGAATACAATCACAAGAATAGATTAGGAACAGATTATACAGTTCAAGTGAATGAGGTGAATGAATAGAAAGGATATATATATAATTAATAAATATTACAGGACACTAATTTCACACAGCGCTATCTACTCCCAAACAAAGCATAGCTTGTAATATGGGAACTAGATTACGGATAGAATACATAGATTTTTTTTTTTCTATATTTATCACATAAATATTTGTCCTGGGTGGGAATCGAACCCACAACCTACAGCGCAAAGGCAGAGCTACTACCAACTGAGCTGTGAGGCTCGTTGATTGGGAATGAAATGAACAATTTAAATTACACTTCACGTGGCCGCTCTTACATAGTATAGCTATACATTCCTAGAGGGCGCACGAGTGCTATCATGAACTGTCTCTCACTTTGGAGAATCAGGACGCATGCTTCTATCATGAGGATTCAATTATGAGGTTCAGTAATGTAACGATTATTTAATCAATACGTTCATTCATTCATTCAGTGCTACGACGGTTCGACGTAAGTTTGGATACTTGAATTTCTAACCGTAATGATATCCAACAGCTTATAAATTCCATTTCTCAGTATGAACAGTTCTCTGTAATGTTCATTCCAAATGATGGCTTCCCATATGAAATTCAAGAGAGCAATTAACCACCTAGAAACAAGACATTTTTTACACTTTCGTTTCGTGAACTGATGAGCGTAGCAAGTCAGACTATAAACTTTTTTTTTTTTTTATTGTACGACGGGTACAATAAAAAAAATATATAATATATTTTGATCTGATACATATCAAAAATAATCGGATACATCTAGTTAGCATATCATTTCGATTCGCTAAATTAGAATCGTAACTAGTTAGATGTTTTAACCGTGATGCTTTAGAATTGAAAAAGACGAGCCATTGTAAAACTCGGGGTAAAGGTTTCATCGATTTTTTTTATTTAAAGTACACGGGTCTAATGTGCAAGTTTTTAGCCGACTGCAGTCAGCAGCAGGCGACAGCGACACTGATGCGATGTACTACGGCGACATGCGGGGAGGCACTGGAAGAAGTTTTAACAAACATCCCGGGGCCTTCCTTTGCATCGAGGCCACCGGGGGGTTTTAGTGAATCTTCAGAGTCCCGTAAACCTCAAATAACCTCATCGCACCCTCAATGCTATGTATTTCTTAAAATATAATAAAAATACCTATAATAAGGTCAAATTCACTGATAAAAAAAAAAAAAAAATTAACAGCAACACAACTTTATACATAACATAAGATAATACAATGTATAGTGTATAGGGCCCAGTACTATCACTTGTCGCTGTACCACTAATCGACGCATTTATTTATTAAATTAAATATTACACGACAGGACATTAATTTAACACAGCGCCATCTAGCCCCAAACTAAACATAGCTTGTAATATGGGAACTAGATTACGGATAGAATACATAAATACTTTTTTATATTCACCATTCTGGGTGGGAATCGAACTCACAACCGCAGCGCACGAAGCGCAGAAGGCAAAGTTACCAACTGAGCTAAGAGGCTTGTTTAGGGTGTTCTTAGTGTCTTAGTCATTAGCATGGTAATTCCCACTTAGGTTATTGTTTTACCTGTCGCTGACGATGTAGTGTTTCTCCAGCGAGTAAATGGCCACATCGAGCATGGTTTTCGCGAGTCCGTTGACAGCGTTCGGCCATTTAATGTTCGGATAGACGCAGCACGAGACCCTCGTCTTCGGCTCAAGCGCGCTCGTCAGGATCCGTAGGGCGAGCCCGAGCACCGCCTGTCCCTTTTCTACGGGCGGAGTCTTCTGCTGAAGGAGGGTGTAGCAGAGATCTGGAACGTCACAGAAAGCACTAAATTAATGCTTCTTTTCTTCATTTTCATGTCTATAGCCGTTAAAGCTCCATGGGCCACGATGAATACTCATGTTTTTTTTTTTTTTTTTTTTTCATTAATTATTATTTATAGTTTGCGTTATCAAAATGGTAGCCAAGTTACATATTGAACGCACAACGCATAATCTGCAGCGACACACGCCTGCTACATTTGAATCTAAGTATATTGTCATATTGTCAGTTGATTAAAGTCACGTCGGCCATTTTGAGGGAGCAATCACCCACCGCACTGATGATGCGATGAGGTCACATAAGGTTGTCGAGACTACGGCGACACTGAAACCTCCTCGGTGGCCGGCCTCGATGGTGAGGAGTACTCTGGGATGGTTGTTGAAACCTCAATGCCCTCTCGAATATACCGTCTGTAGCATCCCTGGGGCGACTTCCCGCCCCAGCTGCTCGCGGATCGTGACCGCGCACGCTGGCATCCCCTTGGGCGTAGGACGGCTGACTACAAACCGCCCTATAACCACCCCGTCTGATCTGAGCAGGTACATAGGATTCCGTACCCACCCAGCTGGAGGATTTGAATACTTTTCACAATCCCGATCGACTGAGCGTATTTGTGCTGTATACGCCCAGTACGAACGAAAGGGATCACAAGCTCCCTCTTTCCCACTGCCCAGGCAAAGGTATTTTACCGCCTTTTACTTCGTAACACACATGAAGCAAATCTCGCAATACATATCTTCACACTATGAGACATCAACTTTAATCCTCCATAATTGTTACAACCTTGTAATGCATATTGAAGAATAAGATGAACTCTCGCAACTAATCTATCTTAAGGAACTTCCATACTTTCGCAGACTTACTATCTGGGCATTCCCATTATTCATCCCTTGCACAGCATACCTCCATCCATACTCAACTCATCCTTTGATATCAATTCTCTAACACTAATGAAATCATTCTCTTCATAAGTTTTTCAAAATATCCATTCCACCTTTCTTATAACATCATCATATATATAATATATGTAAATAGCATTATTTTTATTTGAATACATATATAAAATCTGTTTATTATGTTTCGCCATGAATTTTCTTATATTTCAGTATTTTTAATATCATATTTTTTATTTATCAAATGTATAACTTTAGCATTTAACTATGTAGTATGCTTATGTATGTAATTTTACAAATATATTCATTTTATTTCCATAGCACATTTTAAGTTCTCACAGGGTCTTAGGACCGTTTTGAGTCCAGGCTGAAAAACAGCGCCCTCTGTGTTCAGCGGGCATTAATGCTGAGCCGAGACTTTTTTGCTACTGTAGCACACACACACCTGTTAACGTGTTTCATTTATTTTTAAGTACCTACCTACCTTCTTAATTTCCTGTTGCTTACTACCTACTATGTTTTTATCGTTTTGTGATGTTGTGTAGTGTGCTATATTGAGTGAATAAATGTTATCTATCTATCTATCTGTATGCCTGTCTCCCTCTATCTTAGTAAGTAGACGTACGTATGAGTATGATGACCGCATGCGAGTCGAGCAGGTCGTTAAGCGCGGCGTCCCTGATGGACGCACCGCGATGCCCCGCGGCGCACTGCAACAGACGCAGGCACCAGTACAGGACCGGTAGCTCGTACGGACTTTCGGAGTACCATTCGATGTACCACATTAACCTGTAATCGAAATATTCCTCTTTTATCCACGGACCACTCAATACATCCTACATAATGCTCAGACATACTTACAAGGCTTTGTTAGCTGTCGGTATAATAAGCAGCTCGTCCAAATGGAATTTAAATTCGCATTTCGTCCAACCCGTGTTTGGTCCAAAACGCACGTCGTCCAATAGGCGTTTCGACCAACACAAATTACGTCAACACGCATTTGGTCAAACACGTATTTGGTCCAACAAACATTTCGTTCAACTGCACAAACTATAGGGATTAACACAAAATATTTTACAATAGTCCTTCACATTCATAAAAGCCTGTTACTTTAAGAACAAGTGGAAGTATTTTATCCACTTCTTATAGAAAGAGACTTCCGTTTATATTGATGGAACTGTTTTGTTACGATATATTTATATAGGTAGGTATTGTATGTATCTCATTAATTATAATTTGGTCGGTATTTTTGACGCATTTATTGAAAATTTGCAAAAAAATACAGTTTCTTCGTTTCATATGATAATTTTTAAAAATATGTATATTACAATAATACAATACAATATATAGAATGTAGTCACCAAATGGATAAAATGCGTATTGCCAAATCTCAAAACGGACGAACTGCGTAGCTCGAAATGGACGAATCAAATTATGGACGAACTGAGTAGTAGACGAACGGCAAAATGCGATATGGACGAACTGCTTATTGGACCAACAGCTAACAAATCCTTACAAGATCTAATCTTTTGGATAAAAAACTCAAATCCAACCGTAAACAAATGTTAAGCTTTTAACACTAAGGAGTGCAACGTACGACCTTAATAAGTAACAGCTGAAAATATTTTTTATTATTTTTCACCCTCGTTAGTGCGCTAGTTTAGTACTGGCCCGGGACTTCTTTTCCGTTATCCCATGGAAATTCCCAAATTACTTTCATAGTGCACCCATAGACAGTTCAAGTCTCACCAGAATGGTTTCCCATGGTGTTCGGCAAGGAATGTCCTGGGGCCACTTTTATTTTTAGTATAACATACTATATATGTATAAACATATATTCATGACATGCCTCATTTAGTGACTAATCATTGAATTACTCTTCTTGATACGGGCGCGTGAAGCTAACAACTTAATGCCTCAAGTTGACGGGCGCAAGGCAGCGTAGTGTAGTGCGGTAGTAAACGCGTAAACCATGTGGATATGCCTTTGTTGCAAGTAAATAAACATAACAGGTCATTAATTTTACACAGCGCCATCTAGTCCCAAACTAAGCAAAGCTTGAAATATGGGAACTGAATTACGAATATAATACTTACGTTTTCTTTTTTTGTAAATACATACTTATCATACAATACCACATCCAAAAACAGAACAAACATCAATATTCATCACACAAATATTTGTCCTGGGTTCCCACCCATCGAACATCGAACCCACAACCTACATCGCTGAAGGCAGATAGGCAAGAGATGCACTTAACCTCAGCTACTTGCTTGTTCCGCCTCCAAGCGGTATAAATAAATAAAAATAAAAAGAGCTTTAATATCCACACAAATACAAGAAATACACATAATACTTAAATAAAATCACTAATCTATGTTTAAATTCGATGTAGCATACAATAAATGAAAAAATAACCTCCGAACCAGACCGCATTCCTTGAGTAGGTGCGGCGGGGTGTGAGGGAGCGCGCAGACCAGCGCCCGAAGAGTGGTCTGCCGGAGCTCCGCGAACAGGGCAGGCGACCAGCGCGCCCGCAGGCTGCCCAGCCCAGGGTCTATCAGGTACATCAGCCCTAGCAGCCAGTGCTGGCTATCTACCATCTGGGACAATAGCACACCACGTCAATAGCCCATTGTGCCAGAGCCTCCTCCGAAACCCCAGTTTTGTCATAATCACCACGCTTGGCAGACGGATTGTTGCTACTTAATACACAGAAGGAAGAAAGAAAAAAAAGAAGTATAAAAAAATCTGAGGGGCGGCCCCTCTGATATTTTTATACTTCTTTTTTTTGTTTACTACGGGGAAGCTCTAGGCCATCATCTCATCTGATTTCAAGATAAGATCAGGCCGTGGAAGCGCACTTTACCCGGAATCCTCAATAAACTGAGGAACTGGCTATCTTACCTCTAAATGCCCGAACACAACAATATTAAATATTAACAATATTTTATTATTATGGTGTACCAACCATACCAAATATTATTACCCCCATATTGTACCCCCTAGGGTTTAAACCCCTGGCCTTTAGATCTGAACATAACAAGTTTTATTGTAGGTACTATGGGGATGTGCTTGGCCTTTATTTCACCTGATTTTTCAAGTTATGGTAAGACCGAAGGTGGAAGCGCACTTCACCTTGAATCCTTGAAATTTTAACCGCCTCTGAGGTCTAGTGGTTCAACCCACCGATTTCAGATCCAGAGGTCCCGGGTTCGATCCCCAAGGGGAGTACTATTGTGCTTGGTTTGGTTGGTGGTAGGATTTTGTTTAAGTCCGCCTGTAGTACGCCTGTAGTACTGCTGCTGATCTAGTAACACGGCTTGTTAATATCGTAAAGGACAGTATGCTCAGTCCAGGGTATATCAAAAGCTCCAGATGTGCTGGCTCTTTACCTACAGAACAGCAGCAGTTGGCAAGGTACCCAGGTACCCTCCAACTCAGCCCGCGGATGTCGACTAAGGGATTTTTATACCCAACACCTGTACTGCGACCACCGATCCGCAGTCAAGCGTTTCGTTTCGTTGGTGATGATGCTTCACTCACGCATCCGTTGAAGTGGAACACCTCCAGCATGTTGACGCTGAGTCGGATGAGCTCCTGCTTGAAGAGCGCGTCGAGCCGACTCGGGCTGAAGTTGACGGCCGCGGTCCAGTCGCCGCGCGGAGGCAACTCCGTTAGCACCGCCAGCGTCAGCACATCTGGAGCAGGTAGACCGCTGAATAGCGCAGGTGAAGTGCGCCTCCACTTGCCTCCACCCGGCCAGGTGAGATGAAGGCCAGAAGCTTCCACGTCGTACAAAAAAAAAAAAAAAGGTTCTCAATTTTCTTAGATTCGTGATTAACCTTGTTATCGGTACCAATACGAAAGTTGCGACCTGGATACAGGAACGGACAGTAAACTCTAACCTAATTATTTGGTTTTCCGTAACAAAAGGGGCATACTGCACCTTTGGAACTGTGACTGAAAATAATAAAATTAATAAAAAACCTATTAAAAAATGCGCATTTAAAATGTTCCATAATTTCTCAAAAGAGGTAGGTACGTATAACGTTTGTTGTTTGAGCTCTATAGTAAATCCGGTAATGTCTACCAAGTTCAAGCTTATTCCTTATCTTGAAGAACAAATACTAAATACTTCAGGCGATACGAAATACGAAATGAACCGAATGTCCAAGTGGTGTTTTGCTAGTTACATTATAGCAGTAGTTATTAATACATAACTAGTTATTGACACAGAAAAAACGCACCATTGATGTTAGGTGACCTACTTATAAGAGGTACGAAATTGTTTCACACTCTTGAACGTTATCCTCTAGTGTCAGCACATATAGATGGTAGGACAGCTTGTTGGTCAAGGAATTAGGGCGCATGAGAAAGTCATCATGGGTACCTCACCTGGCATCAAATGCTTGGAGAACGCCTCCAACCGATCGCGGAAACAATGCAACAGCTCCGAGGCTATCACAGTAAGCGTGATTGTCTCGTGTCAGCACAGATAGATGGTAGTACAGCTTGTTGGTCAAGTAATCAGGGCGCGTGAGTAAGGCATCATGGGTACCTCACCTGGCATCAAAGGCGTGGAGAAGGCCTCCAACCGATCGCGGAAGCAATGCACCAGAACCGAGGCGATCACAGTGAACGTGATTCTCTCGTGTCAGCACAGATAGATGGTAGGACAGCTTGTTGGTCAAGTAATCAGGGCGCGTGAGTAAGGCATCATGGGTACCTCACCTGGCATCAAAGGCGTGGAGAAGGCCTCCAACCGATCGCGGAAGCAATGCACCAGAACCGAGGCGATCACAGTGAACGTGATTCTCTCGTGTCAGCACAGATAGATGGTAGAACATCTTGTTGGTCAAGTAATCAGGGCGCGTGAGTAAGGCATCATGGGTACCTCACCTGGCATCAAAGGCGTGGAGAAGGCCTCCAACCGATCGCGGAAGCAATGCACCAGAACCGAGGCGATCACAGTGAACGTGATTCTCTCGTGTCAGCACAGATAGATGGTAGGACAGCTTGTTGGTCAAGTAATCAGGGCGCGTGAGTAAGGCATCATGGGTACCTCACCTGGCATCAAAGGCGTGGAGAAGGCCTCCAACCGATCACGGAAGCAATGCACCAGAACCGAGGCTATGACAGTAAACGTGATTCTCTCGTGTCAGCACAGATAGATGGTAGGACAGCTTGTTGGTCAAGTAATCAGGGCGCGTGAGTAAGGCATCATGGGTACCTCACCTGGCATCAAAGGCGTGGAGAAGGCCTCCAACCGATCACGGAAGCAATGCACCAGAACCGAGGCTATGACAGTAAACGTGATTCTCTCGTGTCAGCACAGATAGATGGTAGGACAGCTTGTTGGTCAAGTAATCAGGGCGCGTGAGTAAGGCATCATGGGTACCTCACCTGGCATCAAAGGCGTGGAGAAGGCCTCCAACCGATCGCGGAAGCAATGCACCAGAACCGAGGCGATCACAGTGAACGTGATTCTCTCGTGATGGTGGTCGCGAGCGCGGCACTCGTACCGGTACGCCCATATGAAGCATCTGGACAGCGAAAGGTAGTCAGGGTCACGTCCGCACATTACACACGTGACCATATTACATAAGCCAAAGTGACAGTATGTCCTAAGAACCACCTTAATATAAGTGAAAGATAGTTTGTTGCCACAAACAAATTCTAACTAACATAATATGTTTTACAGGCTTGTTAACATCTGGCAAGATATCGCTTGATGTAATGCAATGATGCTGTCTACGATTGTGAATGCCTAGCTGTGCTTGCCTAGAAGGAAACTCTTGACTTGAAGACTCTCATGTTGTAACACTTGGGAAACACTGGTTCGGGAAAAGCATTCCACTCCTTAGCAAAAAATGCGAGTTGGTCTCCCGCACCGAGGGTTCCGCACAATCTTGTAGGAAAGGCTTCTTTGCGTTTCTGAGAAAAAGGGTGTAAAGACCCTTTCAGAGACAGACAGGCTAAAGGACAACAAAGTAGCTTTAAAGATTCCTTTTTCTTTGGTACTATCAGCTAGTGGCACATGGCATGTACTACTGTAACTCTCCTGTAGCAGACTAACACCAATGAGACTGGTTGTTGAAGCTATACCTACTTTAATGTAGTTGCTGAACAGATTCTAATCACATCATCATCATTATCGAAACAAAAATGTTGGATTACTAGATAACTAGTAGGTACCGGTACACTATAATTACACTTGTAATTAGTACTTGTTATTATAGTGTCAAAACTAAGCATACCTAAGTAGGTATGCTTAGTTTTGTGTTGATAACATTTATATGTTGAGCCCAACATGTTGCTATTTTGTTGCACATAGTTTCATTGTGATGCACTCAATAGTATACAAGTAATAGGCAATTGTTAAACTAAACCCCATGTTTCAAGCTTGGCTTAGTTTGGGCCTAGGTGGCGCTTTGGGAAATAACATGTATGTCCTATATATAAAGATTTTTATATAAGTAAATAGCTTTACAAGACCAACCTCTGTGCATATCGGTCAGGGCAAGGCAGCAGCATACCGGACTTTGGATTCTTGTCCAAGTGGTCCTTAGTAGTCTTCAGCAGCACAAGCAGCACGGAGAGTGTTGTAGACATGTTTTTACTACTGTCTCCTGGAATAATTTATAGATATTTTAGCCTGAGGAATGAGTGTTCTACAATCAATTTGTTGTCACTCAAATTGATGTCATTCTGAGGTAAGATAGCCAGTTCCTTAGTTTATTTAGGATATGGGACTTGTTAGCAGGTGAGATGAAGGCCAAGCATTTCTTTGATGTGCAAAAAAAAAAAAAAAGTTATTTGGGGTTTGTATTCCTAAACTCTGTATGTAAACTATTAAATAATTTTAATTAGTTGTGTATATTGTAACACAAATTTGATTATTATCTGCTTTGTTAAAAAGTAATATGTCATGACAGAATGTCTCTCTGTGTCCAGTGCATCATCATAGGCTGCTGATTATCTATGACCAATATGGCAACCACAAACCCACCTGTTATTTGAGGAAGGTCTATATACCCAAGGTCAAGGCCAAAATTTTGGTGACCTTTTCTAGGCTATAAGCATCTATTCCATTAGAATACTAGCGAATGAAGATTAGGAAGTTTGCATGTAAAATGTTTTGAAAATATACATTGAAAATATAAATAGTACAATGGAAATCATTGGAGGTAAGAAAAGGAATTTGTTTTCTTCATTCAATTTTTTATTGACATGAATTTAATGAATTAATAATGATATGTATGTATATTGGTAATAATAATTGTAAAAGTAATGGGCATGATTGAAATGTAATTATCATAGGTAGGGAGGTAATTTACTTATTTTGTTTTGCTGTGGTGATACATGTTTGCATGAAGGTAGGTCTTAGTACCACAAAGTGTGCAACACTGAATTTATATGATATGATATTTTGACCATACTTAACGCAAATAAATACCATTCTATTTTATTCATTTGGAAGGTTTTTATAACAGCCCATCTGAGCAGCTAGTGTAAACACCTTACCTAGTTTGACATTGATATTCTGTGGGTCATCAGGGTTGATGTCATATAATGGCAGCTTCCTGTTGGGGAAATATGGGTTGAAGCGATAAAATATATTCTCTATGATATTTTCCTTCATCAGCTCTATGCCTGTAACAATTGAAAGGTTCATACAGACAGATTCTACAAACTTATAGGTAGGTATATTATTAATAGCTGGCTTTTGTTCACAGCTCCGCATATGTTGTAATGAATCAAAAGATGGTATTTATGGGTTATTAGCCTGGCCAAGACCAATATTTGTGCAAAATTTCGGTTCCATTTGTAGTTTTAAAGGAGGAATAAACACCCAAAGAATAATTCTCGTAGATAGATGGTTAGGTTATTCCATTATATATTAGTGGAATAGGTTGGAAATCCAAATAAGGAATTAAAGGACACATTATGGTATGTACCTCCTATCATGTAACTATTACCTTTGAAATCTATATCTCTAGCTACTATAGTTTCATGCTACTGTAGGTATTTACCATGCCTAGCCACAATTTACTTAAGTTAGTATGCAACAAAATTTTAAATACTGGTAAAATGGGGTGATAAGGGATTGCGGGGGGGGGGACAAGAGACATCAAGCCTGATTTAATTGAAACCTTACTGCTAAGAATATTAGGCTTTGGATTCAACAATAAACTATTCAATTTAATAGTTGGTACCTAATATTTTGCTACATATTCCTGGCTACACAATGCATCCAAGTCACGAAATTAACAAAAAAAAGCAGTCAAAGTTGAGCGTGATAAAACACAGGTTTTCACATTGCAAAAAGCATTGTGAAAGCATTGTGAAATTTTAAGTTTAAGTTATCGATCGGGGAGCTGGGTCGAGAATGAGGTTTCTAGGGACGCTAGAAGGGCGTGTCGGGTTACTATAGTTAGGGTTGTCAATTAGAAATGCATAAAAATGTTAATATCGTATCGTAAGTAGTATCTAACAAGGATGATGATTATGAGGACGATGACGGTAGGTATACCTAATTAATTCTGATAACAAAAGTGTCAACCCTAGTAGAATTCCCTACTGTCCTCTTTAACCCCAACTACAGGGTGAGAAGGGATGGCACATATTTTTGTGTTTCTTGCTCGTAATATCAACATAAATGACCAAAAAGTTAAAAATAATAAAATATAAGGTGCTGGAACTACTGCTATTAAATTGTAAACCAACCCTAGCAAGAAGAAACATTAAAACTGTTTAAAAGTTCTAGATCGTCCCTACTGACCCCATTTTACGGTAGTGAGAGGAGACCGTGACCATGAGTAAAAATGTACCTCTAAGTATTTATCTCGAGAGAAGGTAGGTTCTTTTCTTACCGTACCAGGCCCTCCTCATACATTTCCACTAATGTGTGATTGATTATACATAGAAAATATATAAGTTTTCTATCAACATGCCGGCCTTTTCACGTTGATGTTTACGTCGAGATCGTGAATGTTTTCATTTGAATCGTCGTCGTAAGAGTACTTCTCGTATTCGCAGTGTTACCAGTGGCAGATAGTCAAATATAACATGAGACAACTCAAAAAGTAACATTTTCACGAGAAAAGTAACATTACCATAGATTATGTGGAAAACGACACAATACTTTATTATGGCACTTTATTGCACAAAAACTAAAATAAGTGTACATGATATGATTGAGTGAGCGCTAGCTCAGTGTACTACATTCATTCATTCCGCTCATGTCTAGTTCATAGACGGTTCAATGGTTCAATCAATCAATCAATCAACCAAATCAAACATTTAATTTAAAAATTGGTATCGACTTCCAATATAAGCTTGGAAATAATTATTTTTCTAACTTCATAATATTTTAGAAGGCGGTGCCTATTGGTATGCGATGAGATAACCTTACGATAACAATCATGAGTGGTATAACTTGACAATTTTGCGCACTAGATTCATTCAATCTACATTCATTCATTCCGTACATGTCCGGTTTCATTCGGCTCAGTCAATCCAAATCAAACCTTTTAATTAAAAAATTGGTACTGACTTCCAATATAAGCTTGAAAATTATGATTTTGCTAACTTCATAATATTTTGGAATAACGGTATGCGATGACTTAATCTTACGACAACAATCGTGTGGTTGGCTTTGCAATTTTGCCCTACCTGATTACCAATGATCGATTCGCTGCTAGTCATCACTCGCTTGCTTGCTCGCCTTAGTAAGCGGGATGAAAGATTAAGAAATACACGCGAGTGAGTGAATAAGCGGTACGACTAAGTGACAGATTTTCACGCAGGCATCGCATCAGTCAGTCCACAAAATAAAGTGCGCCAACATGACACAAACATAGAACAAAAACAAAAACATTCTTGGATGCGTTCCGTTTCACGATATTTTTTTGTTTGCTGGTTTAATGTTTTTTTAAGTTTTTTTATGTACAAAAAATTACATATTAAGTCGTGTAACATGGAGGTAACATGAGAGGGTCAAAAGTAAAGTAAAATGTTACTTTTGTAACATTCTGGCAACGCTGCGTATTCGTACTCGGGTCGGGATCGGGAAGCAATAACGCATAACCAAGCCAAGCCAATAATGTAGGTACGGCCCGATAATGCACGACCAATAATGTACGACTGATAATTGGTGACTATATAAAACAATCAGTCATTCAGTGAGTCAGTGATATTGCAGCTATATCAGTGTGTTAAAAAGTGGACTAAGATTATTGGCTGTAGCTACATTATCGACACGTGTCAATAATGCACAGCCAATAATCCGTATCCACTTTTTTTTGTAGTAAACTACCTTGATGCCTTATTTTTATGGGCGAGTGTAGTTTTATTTCCACAGAGTACCTAACCTGTTCTTACGTAGTTATACTATTGTATTCGCTTTGTATTGTGCCGCGTTATTTTCACTAACGACAAAATTTTTAGCAATCATGTTATTAAACATACCACACGCAAACCAAAACACCAAAGTTTCATGTGCCCATAAATATTAGATTTGTAGCATATGCAAGCACCGAGATTTATCTGTGTATATGACCTATTTTACATACTCTCCTATAGTGAACGTGTATAAGTAGTGGACCACTGAGCACACAAAAAAGAACATGTGCTTATTTCCAAAATCAGCCAGATAAATAGTAATTTAAATAGGGTAGGTACCTACTTAATAAAAAAACCCCAAATTAAACATAGCTTGTAATATGGGAACTAGATTACGGATAGAATACTTAAATACTTTTTGTAAATACCCAGGACAAATATTTGCATGATGAATATAGATGTTTATTCTGTGTTCATAGCATACGTACTAGGTGCGAATCGAACCGACAGCCTACAGCGCAGGAGTTACTGAGCTATAGGCTTGTTAAAATTAATGAAAAACTCACAGTTATCAGCATTATCGCAAACCAGCACCAATGCCAAGTTTAGGAAAGTGGGAAACCGATGCGCTGCTGTGACCGCCAGCATCCTGCTGACTGTTTGATAGAGAAGCGGCGCTGAAGCCGCCAGCGTGATGCGCAGGCGTACTGTTCCGGGGTCTCGAAGTGTGTCGGGGGTTGTCAACTGCCAGGTTATGGCCTTAGAGACCAGATCGAACTGTCGATCGTCCTCTAAGCACATAAGAAGATAGCCTGTCAACATAATTAAAGGCAGCTGTACCGCTTCGTTGTCATTGTTATTATATGACATCCATACGTGCTGTTGGTTTGGAGCTACATACAAATGTTAGCTTTTACAATAAATGTTTTCCTACCTCGGGGTACGACGATACGACGGCGACCCTGACTTTCCTACCTTACGATGCAGGGTGTTTCAAAATCTTAGTCGCAGCACACATCAACATCCCAAGTGTCCACTGCTGGACAGAGCTTTCTGAAAAGCTTCAGGGTTTTGCCATTATCACCACGCTTGGCGGATTGGTGATCGCAAAAGGTGTATATCGCTATCGCTAATAAATAGAAGGAAGCTGCTGCCCTTCTGGTGACACCCCTTAGTCGGCTTTTATGACATCTTTGGGCTGAATTGAAGGGCTCGATTCATAAACCGTGACCGCCACGGCAAAAGCCGCCTAACAGACCGATCATTTGCACAGAGCTTTCGAGCAGGTGTAAACGAACCCCAATATTCTGAAGCGTAGAGACATCAAGGATTCATAATGTTTTTTTTATTTTTATTGTGCGACAGAGACTGGTTTCAAGTTGTGATAATGTGGAAAAGGTGGGCTTCCACTTTCGACATTATCACAAATTGAAACATAATACTACATCACTGGGAATTTTCAACAGTCTGATTTAACTACCTACATCCTAACCAGCCACTAAAATGGTAGTAGCTAGCCAGGCGGACAAAATCGTACTAACAACCAAAATTCTTAGTATTCTTTACCTTATGTTGCCTACATTGAGTAGTATGTAGTAGGTACTAATATTGAAAAACATTTGATTGGTCTTCACTTCAAGTTCCTAGGTAGGTAGGTACTTGAAGTGAAGTTCGTACCCTACTGACGGAGTTCAGTCAAAGTAGGAGGTATCTACCTACCACGCATAATGAATGTAGGTTGGGTTGGTATTGTCGTAATGGCTCAGGGGAATTTTAGTCTATTCCTCTTTAGTCAAGTGGGCCAAACGTGCTTGACGTACGAAGGTTAGGTAGGCCGGTCTTTCACTACGACCATTGTTTGACACAATAATAGCTACGTAGGTACCTATACACATTATGGATCATGTCAGAAAGAAGCCCTTTTACTATAAACCACAGGTAGCTATGCCACTTAACATGGATAAATGTGTAAAAAATATGTACAAGCGTTTGACCACCCTAAATACAAGAGGGAATTGGCTTACATCCTACCTATCTTGATAGGTAATAAGATGAAAATAGCTTTTCTAAAATTCCTCTCTGTAGCAGCAGGGGGTTAGGTAGGTACCTACTAGGTAATCTTCAATCTTCGACTGCTTGTCCGGAGACAATGGAAGGGGGAAGGAGAGAGCTTTTAAATAGCCCACTCACTGCTAGAAATTATAAGCCCTTTATGTCTGTCTCATCTCTGTCTATAGATGTATGTAGGTATAAAGAGGTGCCTCTTACCAAAAAATCCAATATAGTTGCCAATATTCTCAAAGTATTTGACAACATCGGATTCCACGATCAGCCTAATGGGCTTGGATAAGTTCTCAAGGAGCTGTGTAAGTGGACCGATGAGGTCGCGGTGCCTCTGCAGCGAATCCACCAGGAAATCCAGAAGAACGCATACATTGTCCAATGTGTCTACTCTCTGTGCTTGCTAAGGATCATCGTGGTATCAGAGTACTATATGCTCAGGACATGGATCCATAAAGGTAATTTATGTCTCAAGTTCAAATATTACGATCAGCACATGCAGGGAACTAAAAAAAGTACTTTCAATAGCTCAGTTGATAGGTTTCTATGCCGTAGGTTGGTGGTTCGATTCCCGTCTGGTTCCAGGTATTTATAGGTACCTAGGTATTCATATTTCCCGTAATCGATTCCCGATAACAAACTATCCGATAACCGCTTTGCTGAATAAGCGGCGTGTAAAATGTCTTATATTTATGATTCGCCAAGAGAAAAATGCACATTTATCTCTGTGGAAGTTTCAACAAGATTCTAGGTTTATGGCTGAAGTTCTATGTACATAAACGTAACCTATAATCATCAGCTGCTGCACATATGCCTTGCTTATGTTATTCTTATAGCCATTAGTCCATACCAATGGCTATAAGAATAAGGTTAGACTTCTACTGGGAGTGACCATTATTCTCTGAGGTTATACTAAGCCAACAAAATCATGCATTCAGACAGGAGCGGAGCGAGGGAAGATCGAAGTACAAGATGTACCTATACATAGATGATTTGATAAAAGTTGAACAGACGACGCGACTTAATCTTACGTTATTGTATTGTAGGCCTACAGGCACACAGTGAGCCTCAACATTACTATGTGTGCAGCTTTAGGGAACAGACAGTGCCATAAAAAAGAAAATGCCTTCAATTAAAGGATACATATCCTGCCGCAGAAGTTCTGGCGAAGTCCTCAATGTGCGTCTTCAGCCGTTCCTTCTGCAGGTAGACGGTAGGGTCCCGCACCAGAAACACCAGCTTCTCTGCCATCCCCCAGCCGTAGCCAGGTGGACATTTCTCAGTCCATTTTTTGTCTACAAATTATAAAAAAAAAAATTATAGCCCGTTCGTCAAGCGTGAGGAGGTGACTATGGCAAATGCCTCCATTGCACTCCTTGTTGAGCCATTTGTCCTGCCGTCGAATATTAGGGTATGATGATTAAGAAAGAAAATGCAGGGTCTCCTTGCCTAACTTAGTAATTAGGTATGGTACATTGGTAAAAAGAAATAAAATGGTTGCCTATAAGTAATTTCATAAAAGAGAACTTCACTAAAAACTTGAAAACAATTCTATGGATCATAATATATTTGAAGTTATATATATTTACAGAATAACTGTTATTCATAATGTAATCTATGAATAACAGTAGGCTAAGCCTGTTATATGAACTTACCAATATAATTATAATCAAATTTTGAGTGGAGCCGGTAGACATTTTAATACCTACACAAAAAAAATATTGCGCCATGATGGGAATCGCCTCCTATTTGGGTTAAAAAAGTCGGGTTAAAAAGAGACCCGTTTATCTACTACATAATCTACTACTAAGTAGTAGGTAAAGTAGTAGTAGTAGGTATAATAGAAGTATTAATAAACTTCAATTCAGATAACTTAAGAATAGTACAGAATGGTAATTTAACTAATTCTAAGACCATAGGTAACCTAAAATTAAAATACATGTAAAATACTCGAGCTTAAGTATAGGTAAGGTAGGTAGTATTAGTAGCCTGTAGTAGCAGGTAGGTACCTACTTAGATCATTAGCAAGCACTAGGATCTACGTTTGTGTAATATACTGAAAATTCACCATTCACCACACTTTCACCTGAAAATAACTACAAAGGTACTCGAGCAATACATTTCACCTGTAGGTAGGTACATCTGTTTCTACCCATACGTTGTAGGTACTTAGGTACCTGTAATTTATTTATTTTGTCTTACGATAGGTATGCCTCAGAAGTTGTATTGTATCATAAAATGTGTTCTCGTGCAAGTGATGTCATATTCTTTGAATTAAATGACTCCAAATAAATTGGGAAATAAGCTGGTAGACATTGTTACGAATGCAGCGCGTTGGGAACCCGGGACGAACCTAGGGTTGCCAACTATACTGCTAAAACAGTATTATACTGTTTTTCACTACGTTATTCTTTTTACTGTTGAACAAAAATAGAGTATACAAAATACTGTTTTCAACGCATCACTGGTTTTTAATAGAACTGTTAATAACTTCATACTTTTCATTGCTAAGGCTATAAATTATATCGAGCGGAATGGTTCGATTTCAATCAGTCTAATTGTTAAAAAGTTCCATAGGCTAGATGATTAACAATCAATACTGAATTGATATAATTTTACGTAATTTATTTAAAACTATTGGAAGTAAGAGATTTTTTAGAAAGGGCTGGTCAAAAGCGGAGACATTTCAAAAGATGGCAACCCTAGACGAACCCCTAGCAGGTAGGTAGGTACCTACCAAATTACAACGAGCAAATACCATGTCATGAATGAAATGAGTCCAATACTCAATAAACCGAATGCAATCAAGCTAAGTCTAGAAAACATGCAACGTTCCTAGAATCTAGTCCAGCTGCGGCGCCGGTAATTGTTCAACCTTAGTTTGTAGAATCTAGAGGCCAGTTAAGATAGTTCTAGAAAAATCTATGATATTTAAGTTAAGAAACTTGTTGAAAACTTGAAACCTGCCACCTTATTTCCTTCCAAAGCATTTTATGCTATGTCGAAAAGTTAGGTTTAGTGTCTCCGATGATCGTGGGTTCTTATCCCGGCTGACAGAGATTTTTTTAAATCGAAATGATGAGTTAGCTCTTGCCTTAAGGCTTGTATTGCTCTAGATCAGATCAAGGATGAGCTCTACGATGGAGTCGGCTTTATCAGAAAGCACTGGGTCTACCGCGCACCGATGGAAGACGGCAAACCGTTTGGCGCCGGACTTGTGGAAGTGGACCGCCCATAACTTCAGCCCGTGATAATTTCCCAAAACACTTTCTTAGTGCACCCCTACAAAACAAATAGAAGTTAGCCTTTAGTTGTGCGATATAACCAGTGAATCAACTACTTTCACGATCATTTTAAAATTTTGATATGTAATAAATTTCACATAAGTCCTGAAGTCAAGGCTCTCAAGGTCACCTGGTAACGGAGTAATTAAATTTCAATATTTTTTTCAAATAGCCAAAAATATCTACCAACAAAAGGCGATCAACTAAAGAACCTTTTAAAATTAGATACTTAGGCACCAATCCTACACAAATGGTAGACTCGTTCATTCGGCTCTGTAGGTCAATTTAAATTGGACCGAGAGAAATTTTATTAACCGCGACTTATCTGGGAAGTAGGCGAGAAAGTCACCTTAATTTTCAATGAAAGGACAGCCCTATTGTTGCACTTTCTTTCATTATAATCTAGATATTATACTTAACACTTACTTACACAGCCTAAATAGTTCATAGGACATCTTCCCCCGAAGAATGCATGAAGGAATGAATGAAAATTCTTGAGTGTACATCAAAAAATTAAAGATCAATTGTCAGTTAAAAAAAAGGAGATTTGTCATTATCATACTACTTTGGGGACAGTTTAGGTGCCGAGACCTACTTCGGCATGTATATATGTGTCACGTGGTCAAGTCTGCAGGTGCCAGGGTCTCAGTAAAACGTATCATCATGATTTCACTCTATTCCTGTAAGCCCTCTGCTGAATAGACCTCCCCAATCGACGCCACAAATAGCGATCTGAGCATACATCCATTGTAACCCGGTGACCGCCACAATGTCGTCGGTCCATCCAGTAGGTCCATCCAGTAGGTCCATCGAGCCTGCCGCCTGTGGTCTAGTGGTTCACTCGTATATCAGTATTTATCTACTCATTTTCAAAAATACCTACTGATAATAGTTACAGTACGTAGGTATCAACGCAGATCATAAAATTTGACAGAATAAAAAATGCACGGGGTTTATTAAATCCTTTTTGGTGCACTCTTACGCTACCCTTATCATTTCAATTCTCTACGGCCGGTGGCTACGCTTTGATTATTAATCATGTCGGTCAGTAAGCTAGGTGCACGACGAAATAATACATAAGAAATGAACCTGTTGGAATCGGATCCAGTTCCTTTTGCAAGTTCCTGTTCAGAAGACCTTGCGATGTGTATTGTTTGCCTAGGACTCCATGCTCGCAGCGAAACGTGTCAGACCCTGAAATGCTCTCCGGGATTCCAAGGTACTCATCAGTCGTGATCCGTTTGAACTGCTCCTCGTGTCTTGGAACTCCAAAGAACTGCGTATGAGAGGTGCTCTGAGATACATCGCAGTGTCCTCTAGCTCTCCTAGAAACTACTTTCATCTTCTCAGTCTCACTCAAAGCGTTGTTGCTTTTGAGCGTGAAGGCTGTGTGTTTTTTATCCATACTGTCTTTTGCAAATTGTATGTGAACACAAACAAACAAGCATTGGATGGAAACAATCTCCAATTTGAAAAACACGACATCGGTTTGTCAACATATGACGGGTATCATTGCGATTGTGACATTGTGGTTGTGACGTGCAAAGCGGCGTGACATGATAATAAGAATTTAAGTAGGTGGTAAAAGAACGGAATAAAGAGATTTTAAATAATTTGCTGTTTATTCATTTTTTATTTGTTATTTGTATGGCTGGTAGGTACTCATGTTCTGTTGAAGCTGAAATAAAAACTTTTAATTACAAATTAGTTTATTTAGTTCCAGAGCTAATAAGGACTGCTAAATTCAAATTACTGATTTTAGGAGAGTACCAACAGTATCAAATAGGACTAGTGGCTATCTATAACAAACCACAGATCTCATTTTTGGATATGAAACTTTGGTGGTACAAACCACATATCATCGTACTGAAGACAACTTCGGTATGGGTTTTCAGAAACACGATTGTAAATAATTTTGTTAGGTAACATTATCGAATTTATCGATGAATAATCTGTGAATCGCTCATATTTCCAATTGTTTCAATGAAATAGTGCGATTATTTTGAGTTGTTTTGTTGGATAGGTAGGTAATACTTAGGTAACTTTTATGTGTATCTTAATTCTGTGTTTTTGAATACAGGATAAAAAAAATATCTTTTCATAAAAAAATAGTAAAAAAAAATGTGTTGTAATAAATCTCGCTCATCCGTTTTAGACGTGCGAGTATGCTATGTATATTGACCTACCGTTCCTCTGATTTTGGGATTTTTTCGTGGACCTTTTTGTCCTATCACTTATTAAAGGTTGCCTGGAATAAATCGCTTTTAGCGATAATGTCGTCCATTGTACTAATATTCTACTATCTAAATGTTTGTATTGTTCTGAAGTATGATTTCTGTGTACAATAAAGTTTTTATTAATTAATTCATTTTTATTTTGTGCATATACTTAAGTATATATAGTATAATAGACTTATATTTGATGATGTACATTAGTTATTATAATAATAATTATGCCCCCGTGCCCACAATTTAATGGAACCAATCGATACGTATACGAGCGTTACATTGAAATAGACATACATTATCGACCCTCGAAAATCATTACCCTCTTTCACACACAATATCAACAGCACATTATATATTGGGAAGGCTCGCTTTATTGCAGACCTCAGTCTATCCCAGGCTAGTCCAAGGCTTACCCTATATATATAAGAAGCAGGCCTCGCCAGTAGCCCATCAACTTCACGTGACCGACCTTAGTATGTCATTACCATAACAATGATTCTAAAGTAAGATAGCCAGGGACGCTACCGCCGACGGCGAAGCCGATCTCCATTGGCTTAAAATTAGCTTCATGAGAACTAGAAACGATTTTTACTACCGGGTATGTGTCATATCCAAAATGGCGTTTCCCATCTCAAAAGTGTACACATGTTATGAAACCTGTCCGTTCAGTACATTTGACGGTAAAAATCGTTTCTAGTTCTCATGAAGCTAATTTTAAGCCAATGGAGATCGGCTTCGCCGTCGGCGGTAGCGTCCCAGGTCATCAGTCCGTTGATGATTTCGGGTGAAATGTGCTTCCTTCTTTTACTTACATTACAAGCAGAAACTTTTTATTTTTTTTATTTTAGGATATGTAATAAGTAGGTAAACAATATTAATAATAAAGCAATTACTTCTGAAATATTCACAACCTAAATATTTACAGTTTGAACGAAGGTACTTCGTCATACTTTACATTCCTGATTCGTAGTTGAGTATATCTTGTCTTATGTTATGACATTACATATTTATAACATTAGTGCTATTTATTTATTTTTCATCGACTTTTCCTTACAAACTTGCATCTCTTCATCATGATATACATTTCCTAGATCCATTTTAATGTTCTACTCACGAAAACTTTATTGAACCCGTATGCAAAAGTTCATGCTTGGTATTTTTTTTCTATAAATAAGTAGCAGTTAGTACAGGCGTAGTTAACAGAATATGATCAAATTATAGGTTTACACTTTAATAACATTACATTATGTCAAAAACAAATATGACGAAAAACAATAACAGTAAATTTGAAAATAATATTTGTAAGTAGAAGAAGATAAGTATACAATGAAAAAACAAGAAAAACGAATACCTATATCAACAACAAACGAACAAAAATTCTGACGCGATTTTTTTTTTTTTACGTTTTAAATACAAATAACATACGGGTGCGCTATGTGGAAGTACTTTGGTACGCTTCGTCTGGGGGCGCTACGAGGAATGCCTCACCACAATTACTAATCATTTCAACGCTATCCTGACGAGCTTAGCGCCGCGGAGTTGTGGGAAGTCCTTGTCCCCGAACTGCTCGTAAATGTTCCACGGGATTAGGTCACCAGCAGCTTTGCGACCGCGGCCTGCCGCGCTGTCGCGGACTGACCTGCAAAATAGGTCAAATTATACAAGTAAGCTAATCTTTTTAAGCTTACAGCTAGGAATTATAGTAGTATACATATCCGAACGGAAGACCTAAGTTTCATGTGCTCAAATATTCGATTTGTAGCCCTTACAGAGATTTATCTGTGTGCATAAGACCTATTCTACATAGAGCTCTTAAAAGTTTTCAGACAAATGAAATCAGTCACACAAAGTTCGGGGCATTTCAAACAAAATGTGTCTGAAGGAGGTTACGCAACTGCTGCGAAGTGGCAACTGAGGCCGTTCATCAAGCGAGGCCAATCGGTCATTCCCATACCACTACCGTCAACACCGGGCCTCCGCGCCGCCGCGTCGTACTTTTATTCGAAGGACCAACGCGAACGCGACCGTCCCGCGTGCCGTGCGGCCGTGCCGCGTCTACCAACTCCAGTGAACTAGCTTGTACAGTAGTCAGTGGCTGGCGTACGTAGCTAACCTCACCCGTAACGCCAGTAACCAGTTGCACTCCGGCTTTCGTGAGCATCGGCCGACCGCGCGTGCGCCTTTTAGCCTACTCGATAAATTCATTAGTTTTCCTCTCGTGAAAACCAAGTGGAATACAAATAGTAGCGACTCTGTGGACTAGTGCGTGGATTATAATCTTGAACCGGATGTCTACCGGTAAGTGTATTTTTTGAGTTATTTCCTCAGTTTTTCTCATGGTTTACTACACCTACCTAAGTACTACGTGTATGTACCTATTTGGTAGGTACCTATGTTTTGTTGACATTGTTACGTTATTGTGTTGTGCCTTGAGAGTTGAGATAGTGGTTTGCAAATGCTGCAACGCAGGTGCCGAGAAACAAATACCTACTACCTGTACGATGTACCTTACTAGGCAACCTAGCTACTAACTAGCGACATTCACATTAAACAATAATTAGCTAAGCAGGTTAACACGGTTTGGGCATGAAGAGGGATGATAGCCTTTTATTAAAAGAGTTTTGTAGCGATAGGTGGAGCCTGTGTGTAAGAGGATATGAGTAAGTCTTGGATACAGAGTTGACGGCTGAAAGGAGTAAGTGGAAGAGGAGAACTTTGATTAATTTATCAACATTACAACTATTTTTACAGGCTTAATAGCCTAATGCAATAGTGGCAATAGTGCAATAGTGGTCATCGAAGTATCAAATGTTGCGCCGACCCCACCAAGCGTGGGATAAGGGCAGGATAATTATGATAATAGGTAGGTACCTACCCAAATTACTCGTCACTGTTTGGCACCTACGCAGGTAGCAATTGCGAACAGAAGATGACTGAAGTATGTATAATTCGATAATTTCGATTCATAAACACAGTCATTATATATTTGTTATTATTGAAAAACAAAAAATTGCAACCTACGTCGGTAACCAATGTCACACGTCGGTAGTATGTACCTACCTACCTACTTGTAAAAATCTACACAGACAATTACCTGAACAGCACGATAGCTGCACAGTTGCAGTATGCAGTTTACATAACTGCATCACAAATGTCGATAGGCTGTGAAGCTAGAAGGATGCAGTCAGTCATTTGTAAATTTTTGGAGCAGGTTGCAGGTCGGTCACCTACATGGTTTACCTTACTGCACGCCATACAATTATAGATAGGTAGTATATTATATATTTAACATGAATTAAGTATATAAATATATTATTTAAGTATATAAATAAATTGAGTGTTCTCATTGTGTGTGTTAATTGAAAAAAATGCGAATGTAACTAGACTTTGGTAATGGATTTATAACAGCTATAAGTAGATAGTTATAGGTTAGGTTATTGGTAAAATTATTCTAATAAATTTCGTAGGTAGTTACCTACTTTTAGTATGTAGGTATTATGTACCTACCTAGAGTACCTACTTTTATTAAGTAGTTAAGGCGGTAAGCATAAATCAACCAGTCAAGTGCGAGTTGGATACGCACACCGAGGGTTCTGTATGTCCCATATTTAAAGGCAATTCATGCATTTGCATTTCATTCTGGAGCGTTCGTGTGGGTCCGGCTCACGCTTGGCCAATCTTCAGAAAATAAAGTAGGACTATATCAGTTAAACTTGGTGATATAGTATCACACCAAGTTCAACTGATTTTATTGGCTCTTATTTAGTCCAGCGAATTAGCACTGCTATTCAGCGTGGCGATGCAGCCAGTATCTTGGGAGCGCTTACTTCTGGTACTGGTGTCGATCAGTATGATGTTACCTATATACCGTCGGTATTAAAACGCTGCATAAGTAACCCGAACGCTTCCCTTTTAAACAGTTAGTATAATTGTACATATAATTTGTGAATTAGAAATGTAACTATAACATTATTTAAAACATAAAGTAAATCCAAACACTGAACTGGTATCCGAAATATTGGTGTGATTGGTGCTAGTAATTAGTTAAATGATAGAGAATTTAATTTTCATGAAAATCAACGAGGTTTCAAATAACAATCTCGCGCGTACTTGAGCCGGAGGAACTTGGCTACGATTTCATGATACTATGGACCATCTTGTATGTATCCAAATAATGACGTTTAGTGTACCTACGTATGTTTGATTAACCACTTACCAAAAATGGTCTTGTTATAGACCGGAAGGAAAACATACCACATTTAATTACAGACGTACCTATTCACGGCTAAATTTGTTAGCGGGTAATGTTAATTACTTAGCGCTTCGCCTTCTGATTTGGTGCACAAATCATTCCTTACCGAGGTCTGGTAGAAAAGAAGCAAGCATTTCTGCCACTTACGGGTCGAAAAGGTGACTAATTGTCATAGTAGCACGCTGTTTTTTTTTTTCAAGTACTTCTCATCTTGTTACTTGTTATTGTGGATGCAAAGAGCACAAGACCTGGACACGTGGAAGGTCTTAGAGAAGGCCTGTACCTGAAAGGGGCCTAAGACTAAGTTAGTTTAAATTTACCTACCAGATATGCTATTTTGTTAGTTTAGTCAAGGAGATTAAAAAGGCTTTATTATTTTTATTTATTTATTTCTTCTCAAATTTTCTGTTACTTTCACACTTTCATACTATATATGTTTCATATCTTACCTATACCCGTTACATCCAATTCATCATTATCATCTGTCGCATGCAATTTGCTTTCGTTACGTTGTTGTGTCATATTTAGTTGTCCTTTTTGTATTATTATTTCTTGGAGTAGGTATAACATTTCGTTAATCACTCTAATAACTGTTATAAATTGTAAGTTTGTGTGTATGTATGTTACTACTTCTCACCTAGAAGGCTAAACGAATTAGGATGAAATTTAATACGAAGATAGTTTAGACTAATATGGATTAAATTTAGTAGCATTACATACAATAACAAATAGGCTACTTAACATCCCAAAAGTCAGTTCCTGTGAAATGGGAATAAGATTTCAAACATCGCAAAACGGATAAAAAACGTATTATACAAACGTATTTATGCACTTTATTTTTCACGCATAAACTACAAAACAGATTGAATTGAAAATATTTGATAGATATTGTGCTGAAAAGGAACCAGGAAAATACAATAGGTAGGTACACTTATTTATATCCCCTGGCAAAACCGTATACTGAAGCTACTGTGAGTATAAATACTGCGGTCAGTATTTACCTATATTTAGGTAAATCGGAGCTAAATTCGCTAGTATTTCATAGGTTTAATTTGATTTAAAAGTATAATTCAAATGAACGCCTACATCAAAAATTCTTTGGACGTGCGAGAGTCATACGTTGATATCCTCTCGTTGTTTTTTGACAAGCCAGATGGCGCCGAAGGATGATATATTTGTCTCGCTTCACAACATTGTCACAACCAAACGTCATGCTTTTGGTTTTTAGCGGTTAGCAGCTGTAAGTTGTAGTTGCATAGAATCTGACATAGACCTAAGTCAGTCTCAAAAATACGCAAAAAATATTATTATTTATCCTATGTCAAAGGATGTAAGTTTTGTCAGCTTCTTCAACGAATCAATTAATTTTCTCCTATGATCACATTGGCTTATGATCTCTTCTTTGGTTATGGTTACTATGTAGAGACTTAGTAATAGACAATCCATAACCATTAACCGCCTCTGTGGTCTAGTGGTTCGCCTACCGGTCTCAGATCCAGAGGTCTGAGGTTCAATCCCCATGGGGAGTACAATATTGTGCTTGGTTTGGTTTAGTTTACTTTATATAAGTCCGCCTGGCTAGCTACCACCAAATTACCTAATTCTGTCGCCATAACAACAAATCTTAAATTGTTGTGCTCCGACATTTAGAGGTAAGATATCCAATTCCTCAGTTTATTGAAGATTCCAGATGTAGAGCGCTTCCACATTCTGCCTTAGCATAACCTGAAAAATCAGGAGAGATGAAGGCCAACCATATATATCTCCGTCTTACAATAAAAATAAAATCCTACCGGCGCCACACCGCCAACCCGTTCTATTTTACTGTCTTGTGGAGTGCACCCATTGCTAGCATTTGGTTTTGTCCATTCAAATGTTGTCTGGTAGAATCGGTGAACTTTGGTGTTCCTACAACAAAATAACATTTGTATTTGTATTTGTGTGTGCTGGCTGCTGCACCAAACGAGCATATATGTAAATATAAGCTTATGCTATTTCGTCGATAATTTCAATGACAGTTTCATGCAGTTTCTTTAGGAAAGTCTGTACTGTCTACAGTATCTTACTAGATGATTGACGTGCTGTTCAAAGATAACTGATATGGTAGAGAGACCCCGCATCTGTCATGATAACATCTCAATTTGTGATAAGCCAATGATAAGTGAACATTTTCAGTTTGTTCTATTTTCCGGTGGTGTGTGCTCAAAGGTTTTAAATGTGGAAATATATTGGCAGTTATGGCGAATATTCTGAAAAGGTAAGTAGTTACTATATTTTGGAAATTTTGAAATGTTTATTCTTCGATTTGGTACTGGTATGTCAAGCTACATAGTCTTTCGGATCCTGGGTTCTGACCCTGGTTCTGGCACATCGATTTACGTGGTTTGTGTTCGGATAAAATGGCCAGATCGCTTAATCTGATGAGTAAGATTATTTTAAATTTTAATGAACTAGGTACTGAGAAAATACTTTTTGTTTGAATAGGTACGTAACGTATAAATAACTTACCGAACAAGTTACCCAAAACAAGACCGGCCGAAGGGACAGGACAGGTGTAGCCAAGTCGAGTCACGAGACCGAAACTAGTTTCAAATACCTATTCTAACCGCCTTTGCCTGACCTCAACGAAGGTCGTGCTTGGTAACAATGCAATGGTAGTAATTAATAGCGGTATTTTGGTACTGTCTATAAATAGTTGACCGGCCTACGCGGAGTCGGTTGGGCATATGTGTCCATGATAGTTTAAATATAACCCAAAGTCCTACTTCGGTGTTTTAAAGGAGCTGGTGTACTAACCCTAGTAACCTCTTAGTTTAAATAATATGCTGAGATTGACAAACCCATCCTAAACTCGATTTCAGCACATGAGTCATAATAGTTCTACAGTACATTTGGTCTCCTCGGATTTGTAATTGCGTGGATAGAAAACTTTGGAGCTCGGACTTTTTTAGGCATTGAACGTACGGGAAGAATGGGATTTAGCAACACTTAGCTAAAGTTTGTATGGAGGAGAAGTGCGGAAAGTCATTTTCTTGTGTCAAATACTGCCCCCGTGCCGACACAATAGCCTGTTAATTATACCAGACGGTTGCTAGCCATCTGATGTTCCTTAGAAGCACATTACGACGTAAAGGATATGAAGAGGCCGAAGTTCTTTAGTTATTGTTCATGGAACCTATATCTTAGATTATATTTAAAAATGCCTTAAGCATGCGCATTGTTCTATCTGATTGGTACAAATTTCTGCCAGCTCTACCCACTTGATTTGTTTTGGGGCCTAATATCTGTAAAGTGTATATCATCTAACACCTTTCATCATCAACATCATTATTATCATCATATTAATCGTTATATAACATTCTTTATTCAATAAAAAGTACAATTAAACAAAACAAAACAAAATACCTAAGGACCGTTACAAACGGCCTAATATAGGTAGCTCAACTGTTCCAGACCAGTACCAGACGGAAGCGTGCCCAAGACACAGGCACGTCGAATAGCTATGCTAATTCGCTGGCCTAAATAAGAGCTACATAAGACTGACAGATAGGAGATAGGTAAGAGTGTTGGCTCATTTCTCGCTCGAGAATATCTTTGGCCATTTATCGCAAGAATGTAGCCAGTGCTCATAGCTACATACTTATTTATTTTTATATGTTTAGTTTGTAGTCTAGTCTTTAGGTTATTTCTTCCTACATTATGATTAGTTTATAAACCAAATAATCACAAAATAACCAAAGACTTTTAAATAAGATAAATATTGAATAGTACCTACAATACCCAACCTACATTACTACGCTACATATTATTATAATTACAATAACCGGCCGTGGTACAGGAATGTTCAAACATTGTCGCAACGAGGTGGCGTTCGTTACAAAGGCATAGTTTTAGGTTGTTGCCTCAGAAAAGGGCACTTGTTCAAATTTTGTTGACCTGAGGCCGGGAGACGATCGAGGTAGAAACTGTCTTTCCTAATTCGGGTAACGAGTCACAATATTTTATTGTACGTCGGTGCAGCGCTTGGCCTTCATCTCACCTGGTTGACAAGATATTATAAAGCCGAAGGAAGCGCACTTCACTCGAAATCCTCAACAGATTGAGGAACTGTCCATTTTACCTCTAAATGCTACACAATAATCAGTAATTGTTATGGCGATAAATATTCTAAATGGTTTTGTTCTGGAATTTATAAGTAAGCCAGTTCCTTAGTCTGTTGAGAATTCCGAATGAAGTGCGCTTCCACCTTCTTATCATGTCTTGAAATCAGGTGACATGAAGACCACGAGATTCCCCGTGGTTTAATAAAAAAAAAGACTGTGTGAAATAGTCTGAATCTGTTGCCTAGAACGACATCCGGGAGTGGATGGGATTTTGTACTTTTATTCTCAGCCAATCAAATGTAGGTATATTAGGCCTCCTAGGCATTTACTGTCTTCTCTCCTCAGTGCCTCTGCTTTGCCTAGGTAAGTTCAAGCAAAACTGTTCCAATAACCACAGAACTACACACAGTTGCTATGCGACTGCGACGAATGAAATTGAGATCGAGCGATAAAGCCTTTACTTTCACTATTGTACCTCCCACCTCCCACTCATTGTCTCATTACGAGTCAAATCTACATCATAGGGGAAAGTGTAATGTAAACTTAATTGGACTCTGGCCTGGACCACAATTATTCGTATGCTGGCTTCCGCACTAGATTTATGCAAAACGTCATGGCACCTTGCATAACAGCAGCACATACGATGATATCCATTAGCCGAGTATTTAGGGTTCCGTACGATCCGTACGTACGTAAACCAAGGAGTGCAAACGGGAGTAATAGATACTAAGCCTCGGTGGCTTTGGTACTATAATGTTTTCATCTTCCACTCAATTCTACTAGCCGTCTCTTCATCAACGCTTTCATACCCAATACAATAAACTAGTTTTTTGATGATATTTTTTCTATTATAATTGTAAAAGCAATAAGACCTTAAGACAAATGTCGTTCAAACTTCGTTTTATAAATTAATATTACTGGACATTCATTTCACACAGTCCCAAGCCATCAAGCCCCAAACTAAGCATAGCTTGTAATATGGAAGCTAGATTACGGATAGAATACTTTTTGGACCACTAAGGTTCTCAGCTATATTACAAGGCAACATTTGCTGGTATTTGGCATATCGTTAGGTCTATTATAAATTTAACAAGACTCACAGCTCAGCTGGTAGGTTATCTGCCTTCTGCGCTGAAGTTGGTAGGTTCATTTCCCACCCAAGACAAACCGTTGTGTGATGAATGTAGATTTTTATTCTGTATTTGGGCGTTGTATTGTATGATAACTATGTTTAAGTATTTAAGTATCTATCTGTAACCTAGTTCCCATATTACAAGCTATGCTTAGTTTGGGGCAAGAAAGCGCTTTGTGAAATAATTGTCCATTAATATCTATTTATTTATTTACTCTTATCAGCCGTAAACTCTGCATGTACTACGTCATTCATACCTATGTCCTTATTCTCACAATCCATTTGCTGCGGCTTTTCTCTGCTCGAATGTTTAACCACGCTCTTACTCTTTTAGTCAAATGGCTATCATCCCTCCTCATTACATGTCCACAATTTAGCCTTGTCTTCTCTACATTGCTAATTGCAAGATCCCTACCCACACGCCAGTAGAAATCCCGGTTTATTAGAATATCTGTGTAAATTTCAGCTCTAAATTCAAAATTCTCTTCACATAGTTGTGAAGAGAATTGTGTAAAATGTATATTAACTCGTTGGGTGCTGCACGTCTCGCTCTCTATGTAAAACACACCATGAGTGTTTTACAGCACCCATCGAGTTAACTCGTTGGGTGCTGCACGTCTCGCTTTCTATGTAAAACAAACCGTGAGTGTTTTACAGCACCCATCGAGTCAAAAAAACAGTGAAAAAAGATTAAGAATTACAGGACAATATAGGACATTAATTTCACACAGCGCCATCTAGTCCCAAACTAAGCAATAGGTTGTCTAGTATCTCTGATATTTTGTACTTTATAATGCAGCTCATTCAATACAAAAACAAAAACGATTGACTATTTATGTACCTAATAGTCAGACCCGTTTTTGTTTTACTTTGTGTTTTGAAAACCATCTCCTGGCGCGCCCACCTTACCTATATATAGGTATTCTAATATCTGTGCCTATACTTATGTATAGCATCGCGGTGAGTAGAGCATTGTGCAAATCGTGTGGCAGGTGGCTTTAATCGTTCGCCAATTGCTCTAATGACCAACGGTTGTCGTGTCATCACGCGCGCCGTCTGTACTCAGCATTCACAGTAACGGTCGTAGGTAGCTCCGTTTGTTTCAATTGATAACTAGCCAAACGTCCACTGCTGGACAGAACTTCCTCCAGAATCGGAGGGTTCACAACTTTTGTGATAACTTGAAAACGGAATCGAAAATTCAAAAGCGCAGTAAGTATTATAATATGCACATCAAATAGCTGTTTAACAAAAATATATCAAAATACTTTTTACTTGCGCTGTTTCATACGGACACAGCTTTTCGTTTTTTTCTCTATCTATATTTTATCAAGTGCTACACTAAATATTTTTTATTGAACACAAAGCACTAAGTTTCATGTACTTTAATCGGCATCTATAATTATCGATATACACTTATTTTACATAGCACTACTATCTATAGTTCCCAAACTAGAACACACATGTGTAGCGGTGAAACAATGAGCTCTCTGAAACGGGAAAAAGGGATGTGCTCTACATGAGATATACATGAGCTCTACATGAGATATACATGTGGTCTACATGAGATATACATGTGCTCTACATGAGATATACATGTGCTCTACATGGTCGCAATATAATACCCATATTGCGATGACCAGCTCGCCTGCCGAGCGTGGTGTTTTTGGCAGCCCATGCCCTGTGGTGGGATAACGGTCAAGCGAAGCGAGAGAGGTTAGTTGGTTATTGGCTGGTCACCCAAACGAAACCAATGGATCTTCTGAGCCGGAGCGAGCTCAATTGACTCCAATAGAAAGGTCGTTCTAATCGTCTTATCACAATAGATTCACATTGACCTTTTCATCAACAGCTTGTAGTCTGGATATGCCTCCTCTAAAACATTAATTAGAGGTCTAGACTAATAGGTGTTTTACATTCTACTTACTTGCTTTTATTGATCTTTATGCTTTTACTGCAAAAACTTAGAATCAGCTTCCGACGACTTTCCATTGTGTTACGTTCATCATAACAGCATACATATATTTGAAAAAAGCCATTAACTAAGATATGATTATTATTGTTCTCTACTACTCTTCTATAATATAATAACACTACAATTTATTCCCAAAACAATACTTAAAAATATTAGATACCTTACAGTAGTTTACTTACATACTTTGTTTCATATATAATTGAATTTTCTCCTCGGCGCCCCATCACCATCACTACCCATACCACGTTCTGGTCGTGTATAGCGAAATGTTCTGGCATGTTCTGGCACGCATGCGCGAAACAACTTTAGAGCAATCTCTGTTTTGAAACGATTTCAAAAACAGGCGTCACAGAACATTTGTTATTAGCTGTGCCTTCTTCGCCATAGATTGTTCGATTCTGTGGGCTCTATTTTTTGTGTTTGTTATTACATTATAAGTATTCCTGCAAAAACAAAATAGCAATCCGTATTTTTTCTCCTATTTACAAGCTACGCTTAGCTTGGGGCTGAATGGCTTTGTAAAATGACCTATTTATTATACACTGCCAATACTCTAGCTAGTAGGTCTCAGGCTCGTACTAAATGTAACTGTACCTACCTTCTAGTAGCCTATCAGGCAGTTGACGGATGACATCGTAGATGCTAATAGCACGATCGGGGTCAGTAAAACCTCGTGGCTGCCCGTGCTAACCGCCAGCTTGAACTTGAAGTCTCGAACATAATAGGCGCCGCACGATACAGCGCAAGATGAATTGTCAGTAAGGACTCGGTAGGCCACAGTAGAATCGTTGAAGCCGACCAGGTGCCTGCTGAGATATGTACTTCGGACCATCTGACCACTCTAGTAGTAGTAGATGGAAGTTGCTGCTCCTCCATCAGCTTGTAATATCCCTTAGTCGAGTCTAACGACTTCCGCGGGCGGTGAGCAGAGGGCTCCACATTCTATGCAGTGCTGCCGCCACCGCCACGAACTAGAAACTTTGTATTAGATTAATTAATGTCAGTGATGTAAAATCACACTTTGATTTTCTAAAGGCAGGAATGATCCAAATCATGTAATGACACTAAAATTCACAATCCGCGACGGGACTCGAACCCGCATCTTTTCCTAAAGCCGGAAACGCTCTCACCGATTGTGGGATTTCATTCAACATCTTTGTTCTTCAACGGTAAATAACTAAAGCCTCGTTAATATATAAATATTACAGAACATTAATTTTACACAGCCCCATTAAATTTCCAAACTAATCAAAGTTTGTAATATATCGGAACTAGATTATGTTTTTAATATAAAAAATTATAAACTTTTTTTTGTAAATAACTACATACCACTAGTAAGTGGTATTACTTATCATACAATACAACATAAAAAGAATGTACCAAGCAAGCAAATTATGTTGGTTAAGTTAGAATGATGTTTGAGAGACACTTTTATTTTATCGTCGAAATAACGGATGTGGAAAACATTAAAAAGGTTGTTATCACGAAAGTAAATTATGACGATGCAGTGTGTCAAGCCAAACTGGACTACGCCGTTGAAACTTTTAAGACAGAAATACAGCAAATGCTGCAGTAACAACTAATTTTAAAGTGGTTAAATCACACACTGGTCTGACTGGTATTGCCAGAAGCCAAAAGACCTTTCATATAATAGAGTAAGATGTGAATACTTTGTAGCAACGTAAGTACGCTTTTACCAGCGACTTTGTCTGAGCCATTCACGAGCCGAATGGTCTGTCTGTTACATGTAAGCGGACCAACGAAGGTACGGCTCTTGTCCTGTCTTTGGGAGATGGCATTTGGTGTGAGACGCTAACTGCGTCGACACCCTTGCCTTCTCATCTGTCTGGGACAGCAGTTATGGCTAGTACGGCGGCTGTTACGTCCTTGGATCACTTATGGCTAAAATATAGTGCACTGGACAGAAAACAAACACAGACAAACAGATTCAAGACTCAGAGCGTGGATCTTATGAGGATCACTTACTAGGGGGTAGTCAGAGACTCGTCCGGTCAGCACATGTCCACGGTTCGCAAAAACTATAAATTCCTGACAGGTTGCAAGCCCATCACCGCTTAGCTGAATACCATGCCATTCGGATTGCAGATACTAGGGGCATGCAGGTTTCCATCAGAGACGACTGGATTTGAACCCATAACCTCCGGATCGGAAGGCTGGCCCATACCGCACTTGGGCACAGATCTCTTTTGTTCTCGAAAAAGCTCAGGTGATTGAGCCTTTTGGGGTTGAGACCTTGTCGCTTAGGCACCCCAAAAAGCAAAAAGTTCCACGTTTTTAAAAATCTAATTGAGGTAGCGGCGCGTTAATAGCTGTGCTTTTCAGCGTGGCAATGTGGCCAGTGTCTTTGGCACACTTCCGCCATGTGCTGGTCAGGAGCACTCGAGTTATCCATAGACCGTTTGTAACAGTCCCGCTAGTTAAGCAACCCGACCCGACTGACTTTCCTTGTAAACAGTTAGCAATCAACATATTGTTTGTGTATCAATCATTGACACTATTAAGAAAGAACACTACTTGCCAAAATACAAATTTACACAAACTTAGTTTGACAAACCGGGCACCAAATAATTGTATGTACTTAAAGATAAAATTCAATAAAAAGTACAATTAAACTAACTATGTACAAAGGAATCAGTCAGATTACCTAAGGCTCGTTACAAACGGCCTATAGGTAACTCAACTGTTCCAGACCAGTACCAGACGGTTAGCGTGCCCAAGACACTGGCTGCATTGCCACGCTGAATAGCAATGCTAATTCGCTGGCCTAAATAAGAGCCAGCCCTTACAGATAAATATAACAATTTATTATTATTATATTATTTTTATTATTGATATAAGTCACTTCTTCCCCATACCTCAACTAAATTGCTCAACTAGATGAGCAGTAGGAATGTGTACTATCAAAGACAATTAGTGGGGTTCTTAAAAATCAGCATTGAAAATAATAAAACGTTTATTTAGGAACAAAGCAGGTAGTTACGGAAAAACGGCCCCTCTCCGAGTGAAATAAGTAACTTTCCAGGTTGCGTAAACCATGGTTTCTAAACCTAACTCAAATAAACAAACAAGCAAATATAAGTTTTAATAGGTGTTACAAAATAAAAAATAAATTAATTCAAACATATCCAAAAAAAAAATTAAGTTAAACAAATTGATGAATAGCGTGTCAGTAAGAGTGTAAGAGGTTATGTGTTACATGAGATTAACATGATTTACATGAGGTGAAAAAGCAAATCAGTTGTGCTTTACACCATGTAATAATGATAATTTGTGATACTTCGATCCAATTTCAAACAATTCCACATAATTCTTTCAAAGTACCTACATAAGTTTGTTTATTGCTGCATCTTGAAATTGAAACCAAAAAACGGGTGTTATGTTAGTCGTAATATGTACTAACTCTAATCTTAAATACCATCGTGATTGGTGTGTACTTACGTTTGTGAGTATTAAAAAAAAATACCTAAGCCCCGTTTCAGCACTAGCAAATAACCGCCTCTGTGGTCTAGTGGTTCGCCCACCGTTAGATCCAGAGGTCCCGGGTTCGATCCCCAGGGGAGTACAATATATTGTGATTTTTTATTGAACGGCGGTACAGCGCTTGGCCTTCATCTCACCTGGTTACAAGTTGAGATAAGGCCGAAGGTGGAGGCGCACTTCACCCGGAATCCTCAAAAACCTGTCTTATCTATAAATGCCGGAACACCACAATTTAAAGAATTATTGTTAATCTGGCGACAGACTTAATTAAGATGGAGGCAGCAAGCCTGGTTGATAAACAAAAAAACAGCCAAATCACGTTTCTTGTCTGTAACCTTTAATTTTGTTTTTCGTTGCTATAGCCGAAACATAAATACCTACACAATTAAAATTATATATAATAAAATTAAACTGTCGTACGGACGACCGTTCGTCCGTCTGAGCGTAGGCTTAGTAATGGTTCCGTTGAATCCATTTGGGTACGGAACACTAAGAACCTGGTTTACCTATAATATTTTTTTGAGTAATATGATTTAAACAGCCGTTATGTGATATGATTAAACGTTGGCTAAGTTTATCAGCCACCTTTCCAGTTAAGCAAAACCTGTCGGAGCTCTGTCAACAGCTTGTTATCGGTACCTATAATGTCAACAGCGCCACCCCTTCGGCCCACTGATGTCGTAAAACGACAAAATGTTTATTAATTACCGCTTTGAAATGCGCAGTGTTAATGTTTATTATATGTTGTCTTTTTTGTTTGTGTTGTCTCGTACCTACTATTTAAATGATTTATGTACTCTGCCTTCTGCGCTGTAGGCTGTGGGTTCGATTCCAACCCAGGATAAAAAATTGTGTGATGAATATTGATGTTTATTCTATACTTGGGTGGTGTATTGTATGATAAGTAGTTAAGTATTTACAAAAAAAAAGTATGTAAGCATTATATCCATAACCTAGTTCCTATATTAAAAGATTCGCATAGTTTGGGAGTAGATGGAGCTGTGTAGAATTAATGTCAAAAAAATAAGAACTTTGTCTCAAATAAATCTTACTCAATTTTAACAATGCGATCTCCAATGCCAAGGGACAAGCATCCTATGATTTAAAAAAGCTATACCGTTTTGTAGGTGCTGATGCTAAGTATGTATGGTGTGTAAGGTGATGAAAATAGGAGTGTAATAAGTTTGAGCCTTGAGGCATCATTATGTCTGTAGCCACGAAACTATAGCTTCGATTTCATCGAATTTTTTCAAGTTCATTGAAATTAGAACTCTAGAAAACTTTCCCTTGTTTTTGTCTTATTTGCAAGAGAACTCTAAATGTATTGATACAGAGGAAATAAATGTATCTTTAACTATTTGTTTTCGACGTGGTCTAGTAGTTTTTCTACACTGTTAGCTGTGTAAGTACACTTATGTGGAATATTATAGGTCATTGGGCCTACAGATAGAATATTCGACTTATAATCATAACCATTGGGTTATCGTAGACAACAAGTACAATACAGTAGGCTTAGTAGGTAAGCTACAATACTAGCTACAAATTAAAATAACAATCAGGCCAAACTAATGAATCGGTATAATAACTTCCTACTGGCCAGTGTACCTATTGACCAAACCAATCAATGGCAGGTAAAAAGTAACACAAATACATTTTGCAGTTATGCTTGAGCCTTGATATAATAAGAAATAGACTCACGACCTTTTTCCCTTCGAGAATACACGTAGATTTTACGAATCACCTACAAGGGGGTAATCAGAGGCACGTCTACCACTAGTCTACCTCACGTTTGGCACATACCCACGGTTTGATGATGATACTCGTATCTTAGGCGATTTCGACCACAGCGGCTCTGTTACCTGCTCAAGCATTTCAACTCTAAATCTATAGGAATGGTGGTGCTTATCTTTATTAAGTCCTATGAGGCTCACACCTTGTCTTGTGAGTAAATGTACGTACGCATGCTTTGACTGGGCATTGATATACCCACAGCACAGATAATAAAATGCTTACCCCACATGCATGTTAAAGCCCTGTATGATGTTGTAAGAAAGCCTAGCTCGTCTCTTTTATCAAATAAAATCAAAAAGACATTTGCAACTCTTACACAAAAACCAACATAAAAACAATAATAAATGGAGACGAAAAATTAAAAGGTAAATTAAATAGATTAGGCGAGTTGCAAAAAGGTCTCAACTCAGATATGCAGGTTCAGGGAACCTGCGCTGATCTTTTATTGAAACCTTTAGGAACCGGTACGAACAGAAAAGAGGTAGATTTGACGTGAACACTAAAATAAAGTTTTTATTGAGTTAATTTTGCCTTTTGATCTCGTATTCATTAACTTTTTGGTAAATTGTTTGTCTCCACTCTGGGCGCTTTGCAGCGGTGTCCACCCATTTCAACGAATTGTTACCGGCTGCCCAACAATTTTAGAATTGTTACTATGGCGACAGAATTAGGTAAGATGGTGGTAGCTAGCCAGGCGGACTTAAACAAAGTCCTACCACCAACCAAACCAAGCACAATATATTATACTCCCCCCGATCGAACCCGGGACCTTTGGATGTACCCAGCATGTATAAGGCCGAAAATGGAAGCGCACTTCACCCGGAACCGATAATAAACTAACTGAGGGACTGACTACCTACTTATATACACATACTACGTATAAATGCTGGATCACAACAATGTAAGAATTGTTGTAATGGTGACAGACTTAGGTAAGATGGTGGTAGCTAGCCAGGTGGACTCAATCAAAGTATGTACTCTCCCTGGGGATCAAACCAGTGACCTCTGGATCTGATACCAGTAGGCGAACCACTAGACCACAGAGACTTCCTTCATGCGAAACACATGGCCATACCAGTGAAACTGTCGCCTAATAAGATACATCTCAACGCTTCCGATGTTTGCGCGTCTCATTACGTTTGTGTTATTGATCCTGTTTGACCACCTGTTCTCTTCTGTTTATGAGATTTCGGAGGCATTCGAACTGAAACATATCGAGTGTTCGAATATGCTTGCGGTAAAGCATTTATTGTATTTTATTATGAATATAAATATTGACTTGACATTTAACACATAGCCATCTTGTCCCAAACTAAGCACAGCTTGTAATGCCAACTAGATTACGAGTACAAGTATTTTGATACGAAAAACCGGTACTTATCGGATGTTTGCTAGCTAGATGGACCTGGCTAACCATCCAGAGGTCCGACGCCAAACGCTTTGCCATGTCTTGTCGGTGCCTTCTGTGACAGTATGCGGTCATACAAATATGAGGTCATCGTAGACCTCATCCTTGTTGTAGCCTAGGGCTAACTAAACAAACCTAGAGGTTAAAAACTGACCTTGAATCATAAAAAAAACTGTAAAATATTGTTTGTGTAGTAATATATAATATAAATAATAATATAAATCTATGAGTAGGTAATTAGTACAAAATAAGTACGCTATGATGTCACTCGCAGTGGAAAATAATGCAATGTATGAAACATTCTAGGCTGTCACATGAAACGTATGTCGTCATAGTAATATGACAAATTATATGCGACATAGATATTTGTAGCGCTGATACTTAGCAAATAGATATTTTATAGAGAAATATAATATAGCGAAATAGAGCCTTCTCAGTGATTACAAAACGATTGTATCTAAGATGTCGAGTTTTTTTATCTTGAAAAATAAGTAAAGATGTAGCCTAAGATGCAGCACGCTTGTCTCAAAGGAACCTGTTCACTCTGGACTTGAAGAATCCAAGATCGTATTGGTGCGGGAAAAAAAACCAGGCAAGGAGTTCCATTCCTTACCAGTATGAATTATAAAGGTTAATCGATGTGTTCGGCACAATGGAAGATCTACGAGGTACGGGCTGTAACATGCCGTACATCTGCTTGGCCGGTGATGGAAAGGGGAAGGAGGGATTAGGTCCAAGATCTCAAGCGCACACTCGCCAATGTGGTATCTAGAGAACAGTAGTAACGTAGGCTTTTGTCCAATAGTGCACAATTTACAGTCAATCGATGAACAAACCACCTTGAACAATGTCTGTAACAGATTTGTTTCAAATATATTCAACATCATTTGGCCTAACCTAACTCCGTTTCATTTGGTTTCCTTGAAAATGGCGGCTTTTCTACTGAACATTTGGTTTCTTATAATCTACCTATTGACTATCTGAATTATTTTTTGTTTTCCTAACGCCTTACGTAATGTCTTACGATGAACCTGGCGTCATGGGGGTTGGGTAAAAATAAATCTGGTTTCATTGGATATGAAAGAAAAGCCGCCATTTTTATTGAAAACAATAAAATAGGGTTAGATAACGAGCCAGGTCACGGCTGATATTTCATTATATAGTTCCATGAAGGGCCGATTTTAGAACAAGTAGGCTGTTCCGTTCGGTAATCGCCATTTCCGCCGCACAATAGATGCGTACTATGCAGTATTCTGCGGTAGCCCCGGGTGCTCGTTTCACTCATAGATGATATTGCTCAGTGCAAATATAACATAAACTAGTGAAACCCCCTGGACCTCGTTCCCGTTATCTTGTGGGAAATTTCATCAAACAATTGTGCACCGCTACACTACGAAAGGAAACTATTTTCAAAAGTTCTTGTTTATGGACCTCTGGTTTGGGTTGTGCGTTGAATTTCAGTCAGTCGGACAGTCAGCTATATAGCCCCCAACATAGCCTAGCATAGGTATATGGGAGCTTACGAATATGCAATACCTAACTACTAGTTTTTTGTAGTGCATGCATAGTTGCATGTAACTAGCTTAGTGTCTGTCATTCTTATGAAAAAAAAAAAAAATCTATTACTGAAAGTATAACCGTAATCTAGTTCCCGTATTACAAGCTTTGCTTAGTTCGGGGCTGGATGGTCCTGTAATAGGTAGGTTTATTTAGACATCTAAATTCATTAAACAAAAGTTTATCTCTGGTAGGAATCGGGCCCGACACATACAGCGCAGTAGGGCAGAGCTACCAATACCAACTGACTTGTGTGGCCAGTCAATTAAAGTAAAAGTGTTTAAAAAATAATTTTAAATCCACACTAGTGATCCAGTAAGAAATGCAATGAAGGTTACACTTTCCGAAATAGTTGCATGCTGTTAGATTGATAATGTCTATTGACTGACGATTGATGATACAATTGCCAATCTGATGTTGAAGCAAATGATAATAATGAACAGACTTTGCCATTAAAACTCTATGGTTTCAGTAATCTGTGGTGCATTGTGGTCTTATGGACGCGCCACCGGATTTGAAACGGCAACAATAGTAATAGCACAATATCGACATGGTAAAAAAAATATTAGACTCACGACTTTTTCCCCTTTGACAATTTACCTCTGATCACTACCTAGAGCGTGGATCTTATGAGGTTCAGACTTAGTAGAGGATCACACATGCCCACTTGCTAGTAGCAAGCAAACGTGCCTTCTGCCATTGGTTTCGCGTATTGTTTATTTAATCTTTTTTACTGTACAAAAAAAGTATGAACATATGAATATTATACTTTTAGAGATCAGCGAAGAATTAACATTTTCATTTTATTGTTAAATGCACTAGTACCTACAATAAAAAATCATTTTCCTGTAGCATTGCCTATACCTACTTGCTTGTAACCATTAATGTCAATCGCTTGTTCATATAAATACACATCTACTGCAAATCTACTGTACTAATAATAATAATATCTATCGAGATTTACCAAATATAGCTACTTACTTTTAAAAATTGTACTTGCCCACTTGCTATAGAAGCTCAGTCCCCTAAAAGCCTTTTATTATATGTAAATATGTAGTAGGTATTTGTAAATACCTTCCTAATAGCTTTACACTTTCTGTTTACTTACTTACCCTATACTTACCAACCTACCAATAGTAAATTATCACATCGTACTTAGTTAAATCTGAATACTTATTTAATTATACCTACCCATAATACCTAACTTTTTTCCTACATTTATATTATAATGCTATAGTTCACAATACATATATTATACATACATAAGTACAATATTTCATTTTCTGTTTGCTTAGCGTAATTTAAGGGGGGCACTGAGGACCGGTATAGAATCTCTATTAAATTATAATTGTACCAAAATTATATGTATCCTAGTGTTTTAAGAAATAAATAAATATGCGAATGTCCTCTCGCGTGGACCACTTATCGATATTTCATAATTACCGGCACAAGAAGGCAAAACGCCGAGTGTCGCCATATCCCTTGCAGGTTTCGAATGTCGAAACCTGTCGGGTGTTGCCCTTGATTTAAAAATAAATAGAGCACTTTCGACCAACACTCTTTTTACCCAATTGCCTCAGAAGGACGGTTATGCTTTTCGAGAGTATGTATGCATGTATGTATGTATGTTCATGATTTCTAACTTCCACTTTGCAACCTGTTACCTTAACGGCTTAGTGAAATTTGGCTTGGGATGTGTCTGAATTGTGGGAGTGACATAGGCTATATTATTTTTATATGGGGGGTATGTAATCAAAAGTAAGAGTGTTGTGCTTTCAACCCCCCATGGAATCATTTTTGTGAGGGGTGCTCACAAAAATGATTCCATCAATATGGGTATCAAATGAAAGTAGTCATTTGCCAATTCCTAATATATATATTAAACCACTTGTATGCATATTAACAAATTAAGTTAAAAGTATGTCGCTTGTACCTTGAAGCTATTGTTAAAATTATCGTCTGTGTAAGCTGGTGATATCTATAATATTGAACACCGGTTTACATAAAAATCTAAACATATGTTTACTACTGATTATTTTTCTAAACAAAGTGATTTATCGCATATCACAAGTATAATTATGTAGGTATCTATACTTATTTTAACTCAAAACAAGATGTCGCAACAGGAAATCTAGCACGCGTTATCAAAGCAATTCGGCTAATTTATTTATTTATAACTGGATTTCACCACAGGAAAAATTTGCCCGCGCAAATTATAATTAAATTACAATTTACCTTATTAAAATATTTTTCGGTCGGTTTTTACTTTTTTTCAACTTTCAACTTGTTATACTTACTATCTACGTCAACAGCCTATTTAATCCACTGCTGAATAGAGCTTCCTCCAAAAACGGGAGGTTTTTTGCTATAATCACCACTGGCTGATTGGTAACGCAGCCACTTATTTATTTGATCTGTTGCAGCCAGTGTCTTAGGCACGCTTTCGTCTGGTACTCTTATGGAACAGTCGAACTACCTATAGACCGTTTGTAACGGTCCTTAGGTAGCCCGACTGTTCACTTGTATTTTATAGAGTTAGTTTAATTTAACACATTTTTTATATAATTTAATTAATACATACCTATCTATGCCATTTCACGTAACGACACCCGAAACGAATAAAAACGTAAACAAGCCTCACAGTTTAGTTTTTAGTAATTTCGCCACGATTCCCACCCAGGACAAAACATATTGTGATGAATATTGATGTTTGTTCTACGTTTGGGTGTTGTATAGTATGCTAAGTAGGTATTAAAAAAAAATGTATTATATCCGTAATCTAGTTCCCCAAATTACAAGCTTTGCTTAGTTTGGGACTAGATGGCGCTTTGTAAAATTAATGTCCTGTCACATTAATTTGACGGCACATAGATTCATCAGTTGCGCCGACGAGAGTCAAACTCTTTAGTTAAAGAGGAATAATTATTTATTTATTTGGTGAATTAGCGCATAAGTGTTGGCTCATGGTATCTACCTCAAACCACACCATCAAATAGCCACAAATACAGTATTTTTTTATGTAGCGTCGGGGAATCGCTCGAAATTCATCTTTCCGGTATTCAAACTATGATTAGGCCTGAGATGGAAGCGGCATGGAATCTATACTATATTATATTGATAGGCACAACACCCAAACACAGAACAAACGTTATTCATCACACAAATGCTTGTCCTGGGTGGGTATAGAACCCACAACCTACAGCGCAGAAGGCAGAGTTACTACCAACTGAGCTATAATGGCATGTCAAAATATATATTTAATGGTACCTATTTGTTATAGGTCTCCAATTCCGAACAAGCGGATGTTTTGACATCTAAAAAAAACACTCTGACTCAGGTACTTTGATCATTTCGCTATGGGTGAGCGGTACAGTAATCATACGTACTTTCTTCAGCAGGCCTATTACCTAACTCTGTTTCATTTGGGTTTCAATGGGTTTCAATTAAAATGCCTGCATTTCTGATTGAAACCGATTAGGCTAACAGGGCTACAACCTTTTGTGGCTCTTGGTCTCTTCTGCTGCGGCTTCCAATCTGACAAAATAATCGTATATAGTAAAGTCTAATCTGGACACTTTAGTGTTTTTTTTTTGTACGACGGAGAAGCGTTTGGCCTTCATCTCACCTGGTTACAAATTAAGATTAATCCCGGAAAAGTAATAGTTCTATTATACTAACTTTAGGTCCTTTAATTTTATACTAAAATGTACGCGTTAATATAGTGGATTACAAAAATCCCGGAAAAAACCGTAGGTAGGTATTAGCGTTACCTATATTATTTTTTTTGGTTTGCCATAATAACCGAGTATATTATAGTAATCGTAGAAATTAAGCAGGTGGATTGGTGATCGCACTGAAGGTGTATAATATATATATTATATTAATATTATAATATAAGGTGTATATAGAAGGAAGCTGCTGCACTTCTTCTGGTGAGATCCCTTAGTCGGCTTTTATAGCATCCGTGGGCCGAGTTAGAGGGGCTGATTTTAAAGCCTGCTTTAGCAAGTTCTTAGTCTTGTTTCGTGCGTAATTAAAAAAAAACGCGAGATATGTTGCGCATCAGCACTCGCACGATTGGCTCGGGGCGGCGGCGCCTTAACAGAATTGAAATTGATTCGAATCTATAATGTACATTTCAATGTTGATTTGCGATCTTGACCAAATAGAGCTGTCAATTAGGAACATTTCGATGTAAATTACAGATAAATCTATTATTTTATCAATAGAATTGGGTTGCGTGGGTTATAACGACCTTCGCGCGAGTTGAGTCGATATATTATTCTTCTGTTTGTGTTAGGGGGAACTAACTATAGCCCGCTGTGTGGAGTCAGGTCGAGTAGGATAGCACCAACCCGCTCGACTACTTGTGTCGTGTAAGGAGACTAATGCAGTAGGTACCTTCTAGGGCTCTACATAGACGGGGAAATTGGATGCACATCGTCTTTGTGTTTTTGGGTTAAAGAAGAAGGCTTAGTGTATGTTTAGCTGATTTTCGTAGACACATGTAAAACGTTTTTTGACGCTCATTTTTAATTGGCATGTCCATTAAAAATATAACATTGCATGTATCATGGTTTAAATCAAAATTTTACATTCAAAAGTATTTACCCAAACGAACACGCTTGCATATATTTTGATTTGAATTGGGGTTTTAAAAAACAATAAGCGATAAAAATTATTCCTAAGTGATTATACCTGCAAAATTTCAGACACACCATTTCAATACGAACGAAAAACATCGTTAGTATAAGATGTTTTATGTAAATACACACTGAGGCCTTCTTGTGACTAGAAATTAAATCTAACTATTTTTGATAACTGCAAATTTTACAACATAATATGAAAATATTATGTCGTATCATCATCATCCAGCCCATATAATATTGTATCATACCCTATACATATTGCCTTGATTATAAATTTCTATGAATTTTGTTCTAAATAGTAACAAGAACATAACGTTTTGTTAGTGGTAGGATTTTTGTCTAAGTCCGCCTATCCCATGTAACCTAAGTTTGTTGCCATATTAATAAATTTGAAATTTATTGTGCACTGGTGATTTGTGACGTAAGATAGCCAGTCCCTCAGTATGTTGAGGATTCCGGGTAAAGTGCTCCACCTACTACTTTCACCACAGCCTTACCATAACTGAACACCAATAAGAGATAAAGGTCAACAGCTCCCCCTCAAAATACAAAAATTACAGCAATGCTATTTGGAGATACAATGAAAGAAAATGATGATTCTCGGTGCATCTATTTACATATTGCTGACCCTCACGCACTCTAGTTTCGAACTTAGATATAGTAATAATAATGGTGACATTGCTGTGTGCTCAACCACGGCGCTTATGACCACCAGATGACAGAAATATGCTCGTATTTCTACGTTTTGTTTTTTTACGGTAAAACAAACGTGAATTTTGAAAATCTAAAACACAGACCATCTGCTGTATAATGTGTTTATATACTGTACAAAGTGTCAAGCCCGTATACATTATATATTAATTGGGCGTATTTATTGAGTGGCGAACATTTTTGGTACAAATTAGAGTCAACTTTGTATTTTTTGTCTATAGAGATTTTATGTAATCGTGTTTTCGAAACACTAGCGTTCTAGCATCAATCCTGAACTATAACATCTATTAATTTCAAAGTAAATGCAGCATTGTGGAAGCTATGATCGCTGAAGCTAAGCCATTCAACGTATCATAGACTCTGAAGTTAATATCATGATAGGTTTCTTGCAGAAAGTGCTCAACAACGCATGTTGTATGTTTAATCAATAAACCATTCTATTATCAAAACATTCACACAATGTTATTTGTCGCGTGCCCCTATTGCTTATTAAGCTACTTGGTATTTAAATGATACATATTTTTCAATTTACAAATTAATTTGTCGCGTGTCTAGGTACATGTGATAGAACGTATTTTTGTATACCTATTTATAAATTACAATAGTGAGTTAGTAAATATTGATAAACATTCATGTACTCTCATAATAAGGTATGCACTTAGTGTACCTAATCTTAGATTAGGTACATTTATTTCAAGTTTTTTTTTTCAATTTCAAAAGATCTTTTTTAATTATAACACCTGAGTAAGATGATACAATCTTCCGTGTAAAATTTATCCTAAAAGGTATCTAGCTTTAAAATAACACATTTATAAAGCTTATAAATATATGCTTTTCTTGAACTTGTGGCATATTTATTTTATACGAATTACGGAACATAAAGGACATTTCTATTAGCTATTCATATGGGGAAAATGTAATAAACAATTTATGTAAGCTTTAGTTTAGCATTACATTTCATAGGCATATCTAAGTAAGTACATGTCTTGTATTTGGATGGAAGGTACATTTATTACATACTCTTGTATGTAGTACACGCCCAAGCCCTCTGATCCGACTTGTACCTTATGAAAGTACTCATTTAACCTTACGAATCTGCTATTGTAGAATTTTTATTGTCTGTCCAATGCCAACCAGAACTCTCCACATTATCTCATGCGCATCTAGACGGCCATTTTGAAAAGTCCTATGAATACGAAAGTCATTGAAACATTAAAACTTGTTTTTGATCTATTTGTTTTCAGTACTTTGTTGGAAACACGTTTTTTTGGGGATAGTTAAGCTTTTTATATTTGTAACTGGTTTTATTTCGCAAGGGTGGACATAACATTTTTATGAAAGACCATTCAACTTGTTTTATTTGTAAGCTCATTTATTCATATATTTGCACTACACGTCAGAAAAAAGCAATAATTCAGCAATGTATTATTGTATTTTGCTATTGGTGTATGCGGCATGCAATGTGTGATACCTATTGAGGTACAATATACATTGCATGCCGCATACAGCAATAGCTATCACATAATTACATTGAAAAATGAATTTAAAATAAGGACTCGGGTAGCTACAGGTATTATCATCAGGTATTTATACGACTAGGCCCGTAATGTGACTTCAGTAGATGACTCGTGGAAAGTCCGTGGCAATGACACGGATGCTGGTGTGATATGATATCGTCGTGAGTCGCAAAAGAATCAAGGCTTTTTAACACGCTTAGAACCAATTTATTTTTTATAGTACGACTATGGGAAGAGCTGGCCTTCCATTTCACCTGGTTACACGTTAAGATTAGGCCAAAGTAGGAGGCGCACTTCACCCGAGATACTCAACAAACTGATGAGGAACTGGCTATCTTACTTGTAAACGCCAGAACATAACAATACAATACAAATAATTTATTTCACATAATCTAAAATACATACATGTTTCATGGTTTGAGACCCTCTAATAAGTATCAAAATACCTGTGACAGAGAGTCTCCGCTCTTAAGTTAAAATAAATAAAAAAATACTAAATAACAATATTAGAATAGTTGGTGGTTGGGTTAGTGTAGTATTATGGCGACAGAATTAGGTAAGATGGTGGTAGCAAGCCAGGCGGACTTAAACAAAATCCTCACCAACCAAACCAAGCACAGTATTGAACTTCCTCTAGGGATCGAATCCGGGACGTCTGTGTCTCTGTTGATTTACCATGGCGTTTGCGGCTTAAGAATTGACATTTACAAATCAGCCCATGGATGTCTTAAAAGCCGACTATTGAATTTCACCAGAGCCCTTCTTCTGTCACAGTTTCCTTCTGTGTATTATCTAGACAGAATAGAGACATTTAAGAGTAGTAGAGCCCCCTGTGACCGGGCTCGTCCGGAGAAGTTCTATCACCATACCAATTTCAGCCGCCAGCAGCTTTGCTGTGTTCCGATTAGAAGGGTATGGTCATTGGCGAAATTACAGGCACGCGAGTCTTAACACCTTTATGCCTCAAGTTGACGGGCGCAATGTAGTGCCGTGTAGGCTATGTTATGGATTTAACTTACGCAGTAAGGCATTGTAATAGGCAAGAGTGTAAACATGAGGTGGTCCACTTGCTTGTTCCGTGTCTTAGTTAGTGTAAACATAATCGAACTGAGAGGGCTTTATCCAGCATTGGGCACTAATGTACAGTTGATGTGTGTAATGACAAGCCTCATAGCTCAGTTGGTAATAGTCCTGCCCTCTGCGCTCTAGGTTGTGGGTTAGATTCCCACCCAGGACAAACATTTGTGTGATGAATGTAGATGTTTGTTCTGTGTTTGGGTGTTGTATCATATGGTACATTTGCACTTACAAAAAAAAGGTATGTGAGTATTGTATCCGTGATCTAGTTCCTATATTACAAGCTTTGCTTAGTTTGAAGCTAGATGGCGCTGTGTGAAATTAATGTTCTAATATAAAAAAAGAATGTAAAGTAATAGAGCCACTTGTGAGATAGCTATACAGACTCAGCTCTTGATATCTTATTATCGTTTGGGCATTACCTGTGCTGAGGATGGGGTCCTTAGAACTTAGGTAGTTAATGGGAAAGCTTTATCGTAATAAAGCGAGCTTACCCACACCGACGGAACACATCGAATTGCTTGGCGCCGGACATCGGCAGGGGGTGATCACTGGCGAGGCGTACCTTTACAGATCCCACCATCAGTATCACTGATATAGCCGTAACCGTTTACTAAAGGTCAAGTATTCTTTTGCTCGGGGTAGACCACTGTAGGAGTATTTTTTTTTAGTCTTGAAAGTACATAATTTACACAGTTCGGGCTGGTGCTGTTTCGGCCGATGATCATAAAATGCGCATATAAAGTGGTCTCGGCTTAGCTTCCTTATATGAGCCTTTTTGGGTCGTGACCTTGGGTCCGTAGGGAGCAGGTGCTTTCCGGGTTTACAACGATGCTTTTGATCGAGACGATACGTGACATTTGGGCTGGCTCTTATAGACGAAAGCGAATTAGCATGACCATTCAGCGTGGCAATACAGCTAGTGTCTCAGGCACGCATCCGTCTATTACTGGTCTGTAACAGATGAGTTACATATAGACCGTTTGTAACAGTCCTTAGGTAAACCGACAGCTTCCTTGTCCTTATTTAGAGTAATTGTGCATATTAATAATTCCAGGACCCTCTAAAGAAGTTTTGTTTTTATAATTCTTGTACTCATACGTATTTATTACAAAAATAAGACGTATAAGGGCTTTTACCAAAAAACTTTGCGTAAATTCATTTTCTCACATATCATGTATCTCACTTAGTGTAGGACGAATTGACATCGCGCTGTCCCTCTCTCTCGATCAGTGTTTGAGACATCTGGTTGTCAAATGTCACGCATGGTTGGTTTGACAGACTCGACAGTACCTACAGTTAAGTATCGGCTACAGTTTTATAAGATGAATGTTGAATATTTTTGGTTTTGTTACGTGTCAAGCACTTTCAATTTTAGAATGAAAATAGCTGCTTGTTCAAAGCTATTTCTAAGCATTTTTTATCATAACCTACATCTATCTTTATATGAGAGTGAAAAGACGATATAACAAGTCCCAAAATGTTGTATGTTCATTTATGTTCTTACCAATACTAGCAATACTAGTCAGTTGTTTCCCTATTCAATGAATCATAAATGTTAGGCTACTTGAGACATGAGCTTTACACCCTGATATCTAATAAAAGGTAGGTATACTATCAGACAATGCGTTGAGGTTGCGGTGCCGCTGTGCTGTGGTGTTATTTTTTAGGGTTCCGAACGCAAAGAGTGCTTATGGGACCCTATTACTAAGCCTCCGATGTCCATCCGATATAGCCCGCTGACAGATAGACGGATGGGCATGGATTGTGTATTTCTATTGCCACTTCACATAATATACAGGTGAATTAAAAAAAAAAAACTTTTCCATTAATATTATAAAAAATATATGTTCTAATGCAGAACTTATTTTTTTTTAATCGAGCACGTAACTCCTAACATGACTTTTCGATAATCCTCACGGTTTCAGACTTGGCCTCAGTGGCCCTGGAAAACAACTCTAAAAAACTTTAAACTGTATATAAAATACAAACTAACTTAAAAACAGATTTGTGAGGGATTTTTTGTTTTGAAAAGTAAGTTTAAGCCTTCTTCGGTGTGCTTTTTTGCTCTTAGTCTAAAATTGTCCATATAGACAGTTATATTAAACTTAGGTAGAAGCAATACCCTCCGTGGATTGCGTAAACGATTTGTGATAGCCTAATTAGTAAGTAGGTATGCATATTTAATACATTCGTAAGCCTTTGAGTTACGTATTAAAGTAAATAATATGATTACTGGGTATAGTCATCATCGGTGTTTATTGGAGATTCGACCGACTCCACATTTGTTTCGGTGAATTTTGTCCCAGTCTTAAAAGGAAGCCAGGAGAATTAGCTGTGAGATCTCAAATGACACAAAACTTGTGGGGGCAAATAAAAGCAGTACGTTTTCTTATGACCTAAGATCTTTAACCGCTTCTGTTGTCTAGTGGATTTCAGATCCAGAGGTCCCGGGTTCGATCCCCAGGGGGAGCAATATTGTGCTTGGTTTGGTTGGTAGTAGGATTTTGACTTAAGTCCGCCTGATTAGCTACCACCATCTTACCTAAATCTGTCGCCATAATCACAATTCTTAAAAAAAAATGTTGCGTTCCGGCATTCAGAGGTAAGATAGCCAGTTCCTCAGTTTGTTGAGAATTCAGGATGAAGTTCGGCTCCACCTTCGGCCTTATCTCAATTTGTTACCAAGTGAGATGAAGGAAAAGCGCTCCCCGTTGTACAATAAAAAAAAAGAACATTGGAATGTGAAGATTAAAAAAAACATTCAAATCTTCTAAAATTAATAATAAATAAAACATATATCGCTCTTAAAAAATAAAATAATGCTGAAATACCTTTTATAACGCTTTAGGTACGAGACCCTAAAACCTACAATAAGTATTACGCGACGAGCTAAGTAATCTCCAAAAGTAATCTGTGCTCTTAATTTTATCTGTGGTAACAGCACATTACCGATTAAAGGTTGTTTGGGCGTTCACGGTCAGAACGTGAAGGGGAGAATGTAGGACATTATACACGCAATATTAAGGAAAATCTACTAAGGAGGCCATATGCCGACGTAAAGGACATATTACGAGAAGGGAAGAAAGTCACCCGTACTACCAGTAGTACCAGAGGTAGTATCAGTAGAGATTTATATTTATGAAAGTGCACAGTAGGAGTAAAGGTAGAACAAGGAATGGAATTTTAACCGCCTGTGGTCTTGTGGTTAGACCACCGGTTTCAGATCCAGAGGTCCCGGGTTCAATCCCCAGGGGGAGTACAATATTGGGCTTGGTTTTGTTGGTGGTAGGATTTTGTTTCAGTGCAGCTGGCTAGCTACCCCATCTTACCTAAGTTTGTTGCCAGAATAACAAGAGGTGGGATAGCCGGTTCCTCAGATTTAGAGGTTGAGGATTGACATTATCCGTCGAGCCAGTGTCAATGTTCCAGCCGTTCTTGAACCGAATGGTCTGTTACGTGATGATGGTAAGCGGCCCGACGGTATGACTCTTGTCCCTTGGGAAATGGGTAGGCCTTTGGTGTGGGACGCTACCTGCGTCAACACCTAGGGTGTCGACGCAGGTAGCGTCCCACGCCATCTCATCAGTACAACGGGCTGAATATCACTGAAATACATTTTTTCCCTGCAACCTTCGAAGGAGAAGGAGGAACAATAAATTAAAAATATATACGATAGCGCACAAACTGGGGAAAATTAATAAAATTAACTGTAAATAACATATACATGCATAAATTATTAAAAACCATAAACGAGTACATACAACATACGTTGGCATAAGCCTTTGGTAGCCACATGTGTATTGCTACAACCGGCAAAGGTAACTAATGTTAATTATTTTTAAATGATTATTACATAATCCAAGAAAATGGATCGCGATTTGAACGAACAAAAAGCGTTTGGAATTTACAAATGTGACGTTACATGCTATGGATTTTTGAACCCATTCTAACAACACATTAAAATCAGTCCAGACATCCGTTTAGATGGACAAATACTCGTACAGAAAAACAATATGTGTATTTTATTAGCTGTCAAACGCACGCCAATTGTTTGCGATTGACAGTTATCTCTATAAGCTTACGATGGACGCCACGTTTTTCTACCACGTCTATTAATAATTGTGGTTCTTGATCAGTTCGATCGCGGTTTATGGACTGGGCTGTCCACAAGTCCCGGTTCTCCACGAGAGAGCGGCCAAGCGCACTGTGCAGTGGACCGTCGCGGACTCTACCGGTGTGCCAGTCCAGGGCAATGTCATGTGTTGTGGTCCATTGCATGTACACGTAATAACGTACCAAATGTACATGTTTTTATGGCTTCGTACCATATATTCGCCTCTGTTGTCTGCTCGACCGTCCATCTCGAGAACCTTAATAGGTTAGGTAGACAGTAGACAGATATAACAACAAATAATACAAATTTAGGGAGGCGATTGAAGCGACACGTGACTCTAGGACTGGCTCTTATTAAGGCTTGTAGGCATATTATATATAGGTATTCGGCAACGTTTTCATCTGGTTCAGTCAAGTTACCTATTGACCGTTTGTTACGGTCCTCAGGTAACCCGACTGCTTCTCTTGTACATAGTAACTTTAATTGTTAATATGTGAATTAATATAATTCTCCATTAAAAAGTCAGGTGTACCTTGCAAGAATGTATAAGTTTTGCATAGAAATGTGGTTCAGAACCATCAGTGTGAGTGTGTTTGAACACGATCTCATCTGATGGAATGCTATGATGTGGCTGATTCTACGTGGGGCAGGCTTGACGAGCCGCCACCAAAGGTCTGGTACGGCTTTTTGCGGGTACGATGTGGAGCTCTGGAACTAAAATATGGCCTCCAAAGCTAGGAACCATCTTACATATTGGACAATCAGGTGATTCAAGCCTGCAAAGTCCTAACCATACCGCGGACGAACTTCACAAAGAGATTTAATGTCGCACCTGTGAATACATAGAAGGTCATCGCACTCCGCTGCTGCCACTCTTACTTACTGTATAACTAAAGCAATATCCTTGTATTATCAATCTAATCATTTAACTATTTTAAACTAGTTACTGTTGACATTGGATTATCGGTTTGACCACCGATGGTCAGTCGATTGTCGATCGAACGTAATTCGATTATCGAAATTGTCTGCCACTTGCCAAACGTGATCTGAATTAATTCGAAATGCAACGTCGCCTTCGTTAAATGCTCAAGGCTCTCGAATTAATAGCTCCGATTACGTAACCAGAAGCAGAAGTTTGCATATTTTGCGCAATCTTTTTAGTAAAAGTTGTCTAGAACGCGTCTCGTCTCGGTGCCAAAAAGGCCTTTAGTGACGTTGTAACCAGCGATCCATCACAGAATGACGTCGCGTGACGTCACAGCGGTCGATGACCTCAGTGAAAGTGACCGAAAGACGGCAAGCTTGCAGGTACCTAGGTACTACAGTTGGCGATACCATCGATCTTTACTTTCGTCACGGCAAGTCGATTGTCATTCCGAGTGATCCTCGGGACGATTTCACCCTGAACCATCGCCATTAAAGCGAGATACGCTTGGAGGAACAGCTGACTGCTCTTTCAAGGTCTGGTGGAACCGGTTTTGGTAAAACGATATTGCGGACGTAACGGGCGGACGTTCGAAGGAAATCGTTAAGTACCCAAGTACCTACGCATAGGTATGTTTAGCCTTGCCTCAGATCCGTTTTGGATAAAGTTAGGTACTGAGATCCCCGTACGTTATCACATTATTATCATTACTTGAGATGAAGGTCAAGCGCTTCCTCGTCGTATAAAAAAAAAAAAATGTATATCTTCTCTAGGATGTATTTTGACTTACAAGTAATTAAATGGTCTTTATCAGCACGAAAATCAGCTAAAAAGTTATTTTGATGATTCGAACTTTATACATTTTGGAGCTAACCAAAACTACTTGCATTAGCCGACCGTTTATTTGATAGCCCTTACTTATTACTCATACATACATACATACCTACAGACAGACTCGATTAGGTTTGAAAGCCTCATAGTTCAGTGGTAGTAGCTTAGCCTTCTGTGCACATAAGTTGTGGATTCGATTACTACAGAAAAAAAACATTTTCATCCCACCATCTCGGAAAGAGTATTTTTACTATTCGATATCTGAGTGCAAAAGCCGTTTTTATCCGCTAGAGGTTAAAGTAAAATTGAATTTAGAACATCGTGTGCACTAAGTTTGTGAATTCAAAACATCAATAAACCTATTTACTTCTACCTCCATGGTGCCGAATTCATCATACAACCTTTTCTAATTTGTTAAAAACTCGAAATCGGAACCTTCTTGGTGTATTACTTGTAAAGGCATCGTAGGAGCCACTGAAAGAGCCTCAGTCAGATCCTTGGACTGGTCCTTCTACATCAAAAATGAGCCATTACTAAACACCTAACCATCGCCCTCTCATGCCAACATTTACGCCAAGGGAATCCGATGAATCGGTACAACTATTAAGTATGACAGATAGTTTACCAAAAAACAGTACACAAGTGACTAACACCAATATTACAGTACCAAACAAAAATATTACACTCAATTTAAATAACTGTAGCAACGTTACTTTCAAATTTTCTTAATTATACCTTAGTATTATTTTGTTATAATTTAAAGATTATTCTGTAATACTTACCTGTCATAATGTAGTAGTTAATACCTAAACTGAAATAAAAGTACCTATCTTGTGATTGTAAACGTTTTTTTTAGCATGTAGTCATTTCCTCGCTGAGGTGGAATGAAAAGTTACGTGTTGCACTCGAGTGCAAAGATTTTTCACCTCGTGCTCTTTTGATTCCTACGCTTGCTCGGTCATCAAAATTGAACACGCGGTTAAAAAGCAACTTTGCACTCTTGTATAACAAATAACTATTGTGTGATGAACCTATGCTCATCACACAAACATATAACATATAAATGTTTGTTCTGTGTTTGAGTGATGTATTGTATCAAAAGTATGCATTTAAAAAAAACTATGATTTAAGTATTCATTCCCATATGGGAACATGTTTTTTTAGTAATATTAATAGCTTTGCTTAGTTTGGGGCAAAATGGCTTGTGTAAAATAAATAATACTTTGAACACTGTGTGAGCTAAGTGTAGTAAGCAACTTCTGGCTCTCATGTCGTATAAAACTTGGCCATGCCAAGCGTGGATCACGTAGAAAGTAAAGAACCACAGCACCGCACACTCACGATCTGTGGTTTAACAACAATTTATTTTCTGAGTGCATCCCTAACACCACTAATAGATTTCTCATACAAATCATGTATTTCTATGCTGTGATTGAGTCATGGTTTTGAGAGAATGGATATATTGGCCAGTGTGCCCACCACATTTTTACGTGACGTAGTACAGTGTGCTGCCGAATGTTTATAATATATACACCAAATATAAAGTTTTGTTACATTACCTCTACTGCTTGCTAGCGATTGTAGTTGGCATAAGCCTTTGGTAGCCACATGGGTATTGCTACAACCGGAAAATGTAACTGATGTTAATATTTTTTTTTAATGTTTATTACATCATCAAAGAAAATGGATCGCGATTTCGCAATCAGGCTTCAAAACTTCGGCAGGAGATTGGCTGCTAGTCAGATGATCCTTTACAGGTACCAATTTTGTGACTATTTAGCCGTAACCACTAGTATAAGCTAGCGATTTCTTTGCCCATGGTAAGAGTTAGAACACACTACACTACCTAAGCCGGCAAACCCCGTTTTTTAAAGTTCAAAACAATGAAAGGATCGTCGTAATTGTAAAGTTTATTTTTCGGATTTGCATTCTCCGGTAGCATTTTGACTGAGTAATGAAATATTTAAATTTTATCATTTAAACGGTCAGCGAATTGACTAGAATATGTCACCAAAAAAGTGGCAAACTCCGCTATAAATTCGAATTACATAGTCAAAATATTATAGTTTTAATTTCTTCCTTCATACTTATTTTAAAAACACCTTGAATCACTTGCCGTTTTAAATACGATCGAATAAGACATAATAATACGAAATTAAACCTTTCCGGAAAGTTTAAGGTGCGCGTTTATGTCATTTATACGGACCTTTAAAATAGACCTTGGTGAACGCGGAAATAATCGCAATTACTATTTTATTGGGTAGTGTTAGCAAATTTCCCGCATGTTTGCGCAAATTAAAATCAGTAATTAAAAAATATATTATCACGTACTCGTTTCAGTTTCATCCAGAGGGTGGTTCTATCAAACATTTTATATTTCAGCCCATATTATTTCTTGTTAGAAATAATGAAATGTTCTTTCCGTCCAATTTTTTTTATCACTTAAACCGTCCATTATTATATTTTTCTAATTATAAATAAATAATTATTACATTACATTTGTCTTGCTATAGAGTCTGCCGCCATTACAATAATTTATAAATATTGTGTTCCGGTATTATGAGGCAAGACGGCCAGTTCCTCAAGTATTGGAGGATTCTGGGTAAAGTGCGACCTTCGACACTATCATTACTTGAGATCGATGAAGGCCAAACGCTCCCCCGTCGACATAATACAAAAATGAAAACAACTGCGCTTGTTGGCATCATACGGGAAATAATTATTGACCGTGTTTTTAACGCATATTATTTTTAACAGTACATTCCATCGAAAGGTTGACTGGTAGAACACTTTTAGGCGATATAACAGCAATTGTAAAAATGATTAGAAATATCTCCTTGTTTGTTTTTTGTGTTATTTTTTTTATTTAAATAACGAATTTTCTGTTTATTGTTCGCCTACTGGTAGTCGAGCTGGTAATAAATGATCTCTTTTTTTTTTCATAAATAATGTCAGTTCAGGTCAGTTCAGTTAAGGTCAGTTCTAGACTTTCAAGGCTTGCCAGGGTTAAGATGAGGTGGATGATGATGGAGCGTGCTTTCCTAGAAAAATGTTATTTAACCCTATTGTGGTAAGAGACAAACACCATGAAGAAGGGTACTGCTATTTCCGTTGTGTTTGACGTAGTGACCCAACTCGCTTGCTAAGTATCGTTTATTCAAAAATAACATGAGTATCGTAATTTTATAGCTTATACATTATCAAGCATACATAGATAATATCTGCGTTGTATGTTCGAGTGACTTCCCTTGAAGTCAAAGTCAAAGTCAAATATTTTTATTCGTTAAGTTTTTATTCGTTAAATTTGTAACAAATATCATGTATGTAGTGGCGAATTCCATTATTACTCACACTACTATATTTTAATCCACTGTGTGTTATGAGGATACAATTTACCAAAAACCAGCTTGTGCGTACTTTCCTCAGAGATCCACCACAACATTTTAATTTAACTCCATCCGTGGAACTAAATATTATGTAAAAACCCTACCGCAGGCTAAACTCAAGATTTTCCAATCATACCGACTATTGTGAAACCATTATCGACTAGTTACGTTGCACGATTATGTCATAACTACCTGGTAATGCCTTTGTGTACCACTACAGTTATTATTTCACTACATACAAGCAAAAGACAATAACTGTCTGTAACGATCTAATAATAACGTCCATGTATGCTGCCATCCCTTCGTGAGAGTCATCTATCATCTAACTTTCAAGCCACTTTGACAAGCCTCATAGCTCAGTTGGTAGTAACTCTGCCTTCTGCGCTGTAGGTTGTGGGTTCGATTCCCACCCAGGACAAACATTTGTGTGATGAATATAGATGTTTGTTCTGTGTTTGGGTGTGTGGTATTGTATGATAAGTATTTATTTAAAAAAAAAACATTGGTAAGTATTATTTCCCTAACCTAGTTCCCAGATTACAAGCTTAGATATGAAGCTACGGTGAGGTTAGTTTATTGTAGTTACTTTCACAGTATTTTGTCTTATGGCATATTTTTATGGGGAAGTGCAGCTGATATTGAAAGCATTCTTATTCTACAGAAGAGAGCTTGTACGGGCAATTTATAAAATGAAATCTTGTGACTCTCTCAGGGAACGTTTTAAAGAGATTGGTATTCTTACATTCAGCTCCCAATACATTCATGAAAATCTAATGCACGCTCACAGAAACATTGATGAGTCTAGTATAAGAAGTTATGTACACAGTGTTAGTACTAGAAATAAAAATAAACTTGATATACCTAGGTATCGCTTAGGAAAAGTAAATATTAGGTCCTTACATATGAAATTGGCGTTTTGTATGGGAGGAACATAAAGGCAATTGTTTCATATTAAAATATATTTTATTAATCAAAGTATGTACCATTATACATTATACTATACACTTTTGCCATCTTATAGGTAGTTCATTGATCCCTTTACTAAAAAAACCATTCGGACGGGAATCAATGAAATCTTTGAAAGCGGTTTGGACTGCCTCATCGGAATTGAATTTTTTTCCTTGCAAGAAGTTATCCAAATTTCGAAAAAACTGGTAATCTGTTGGAGCAAGGTCCGGAGAGTACGGTGGATGTCTTAGACATTCCAATTGAAGCTCCTCTAATTTGGTAGTCGTCTGTTGGGCCGTGTGTGGTCTAGCGTTGTCTTGAAGCAGCAGTGGCGTAGAGCGATTGAAAAGTCTCGGTTGTTTAACAGCGAGCTTTTCCATCATGGTTTGCAGTTGCTGACAATAGACATCAGCCGTAATCGTCTGACCAGATTTAAGAAAGCTATAGTGTACGACACCGGCACTAGTCCACCAAACGCTTACAAGTAACTTTTTTTGAGTCAATTTTCGCTTGGGGCAAGATTTTGCTGGTTCACCAGGGTTCAGCCATTGCGATGAGCGTTTACGATTATCGTACAGGATCCACTTTTCATCACATGTAATGATCCGATTTAAAATTCCTTCATTATTGTGCCGGTTGAGTAATGTAACGCAGCAGTCGACGCGCGTTTGTCGGTTTGCTTCACTCAATTCATGAGGTACCCACCTTTCAAGCTTTTTCACCTTCCCAATTTGCTTCAAGTGGATTAAAACGGTTTTGTCACTAACACCGCAGCCTGCAGCTAACTGTGATGTGGTTTGCGATGGATCTGCTTCCACAATAGCCTTCAATTCATCATTATCGACCTTGGTCTCCGGCCGTCCACGGGGCTTGTTCTGCAGGTCGAAATTTCCAGAACGAAAGCGTTGAAACAAAAAACGCACCGTGTTTTCTTTTGCGACACCACCACCATACACATCATTAATCCTTCGAGCCGTTTCTGCAGCACTGGTGCCACGGTGGAACTCGTACTCGTAAATAATGCGATATTTTAAGTTTTCCATTTTGTGAAATGAGTGACGCAGAAAAAAAAAGCAAAAGAGAAAAAAACAAATGAATTACGGTTTTCGAAACACAAATGCATGAGTAAATAGCTGTTTAAATTTGAATTTGGAATTCCTAACCAAAGAGGAGATATTTAAGATCAAAGTGGCCAGTACGACAAAACGCCAATTTCATATGTAAGGACCTAATACTTCATTCTTAGGAAACTGTGTGAGATTCTATAATAAGCTTCCTCAAAGCGCCACCAAACTCTCGTAAATTCAAATTGTATATAAAGAATAATTTAACTAAAAGTGCCTACTACAAAATTAGTGATTCTATCGACGATAAGAACGCGTGGCCCGATGTTGCTATACCAGTTGACAGCAAAATGGTGATTTCTCAATATAGGGATAGATAGGTTATAACAAATGTTTTAAGATTAATTATTTAGGTTTATGATGTATCTACTTAGAATATAATTACAAATTGTGTATCAAAATGTTGAATGGATCATCAAAAAATTAACCAGCCCGAGGTTCTTGCCTTTCTCCTTGTGTGCTGGTCACGATTCCGAACAGGCGGTAGATTTGACGTTTCAAAATGATGAAAAACTTAATGAATAAAGAAATTTTGACTTTGACTTTGAAGCTATGCTTAGTTTGGGTCTAGATGGCACTGTGTGAAGTTAATGTCTTGTCCTGTTATACGTAATATACATACGAGCTGAGTTAAGGTTCGTTCCTGAGTTGAAACTTAACAAATACTCATCTCGAAATAGAATTTCGATGAATTTGTTTTCAACATCAATTCAAGGCTACTCTTATCAGAAAAGAAACGGTTTCTCTCTTACTTTTGGATTGCAGCCAAGAAAGTTTTTAGCCCACACAGATTGCAAGAATTCTAATACACTTAATATATCCAATACATATTATATTTGTGTTATGCGTACTGCAGGTACAATATACAAATCTTTATGGAAAACAACGCCAGGATGCGATTACCCGAGTGAGATAGCAGTTTAAACGGTAAAAAACATGAAATCTCAATCCGATTAATGGGAGCTGATACTGCTATAAGAAATAAATAGACTATGGTTAATTCCTGGTCTAGATCAAAAAATGTGCACGATGCAGCATAATCCGTTCTGTTGTTGTAGCGTGAAAGAAACATCATGGATCATCCATGGAAACACATAAACATACAAACAATATTTTTTATCACTTATATAAGTGTGATGTGATTCGCAACTCTTTCAATAACTCGCCAACATCAACAGGTACAAGATGACGAAAGATCTCCTAAAGAACTCCATGTTACGATGTCAGATGATCGAAGCGATAAATAAGCTAGTGGGTATTTAGTAATGGCGCCCGTGCCAGGGTCGTAGTAAGGCGCACCTAGAAAGAAATGTCTGCAAATTTTTTGTTTTTACTGTATGATGGGGTAGGTACTTGGCATTAATCTAAAATTTTCAAGTTATGGCCGAAGGTGGAAGCGCACTTCACCCGGAAAACTTAACAAACTGAGGAACTAGCTATCTTACCTCTGAATGCCGGAACACAACATTTTGTAAATTGTTGTGATGGCGACAGAATTCGTTAAGATGGTGGCAGCTAGGCGGACTCAGAAAGAGTCCTACGACTAACCAATCCAAGCACAATATTGTATTCCTGGGGATAGAACCCGGGACCTCTGAGTATTTAACACATGCATAAGTTTTGACAGTGAAGACGGTTACCCGCGGTTAATAAGTAATAAAATAGTTAAATAGTTTAAAAAGTAATAAGAATTATTTTTATGCGATCTCGATAGAAATCGGGATAATATGTAGCCAGGTCATTTTCTATGTATATTGCAAGTTTCAGCTAAATCCGTTCAGCCGTTTCAGCGTGAAGAAGTAACAAACACACACACACACACACACACACACACATACACACGCGCAATTACAAACACAAAACTTCGCATTTATAATATTAGTGTGATAGGGCAATAAAAAGCTTTGTTTTCACATCCCTTTTCCTGTGGTTCTAGGTACAGCGTTACCCCACAAACGATCACTGAGTCCGTCCCGCGGATTGCCGACACCCGTGAACGGTTACAAAACCGCTTGGACTGAGACTCTGAACAACTATAAAACAATAATAATTATTTCAAAACTGACACAATTTTTTGTAATAAGTTTCATGCACATATGTACGGCTGAGTAATTATTTCCTTCAGTTTTCTCACGGTCATTTCCGAATAAACATAACGTTCCTTTAAGGCAGTGAGGTTAAAACAGAGATACGTTTTTTACCTACTTGCGAGTCCGTTACACTTGTTAATTGATATGAAGTTGTTGAATGGTTCTTATTTTACCGACAGCCGAAAAACCAGCTGCTTGGCGACAGTTATTGTAGGTTATCCATAGAATTGAGAAAATATGTTACCGACTTCCTCTCATCTAAGTCTGTCGCAATAAAAACAATCTAATTTGTTGTGTTCCGGTATTTAGAGGTAAGACATCCAGTTCAGGATGCGCTTCGCCACCTTCGGCCTTTTCATAACTTCAAACAAGATGAGAAAAAGGGCGAGTGCTTCCCTTTTTAATTTTATCATTACATATTTTTTTATATTTCATGGAATTTTGTGTTTAAATATTTGGCCAGTAAGGAAAAACATGACCGCTAACGATTGGAGAGCAAAGATTTTCGCATTACCACGGTTTACCGCGAAACGGAGTGTGGGAAGACCCCATGACCCGACGACATTGTGGCTGTTGCGGTGAGTCGATGGATGGAGGCGGCTCAGGTCGCTATTTGTGGCGTCGATTGGGTGAGGACTATGTTCAGCAGTGGACGTATGTGGACTGAAATGGTGATGAAGGAAAAACATAATAAAATATTTTAACCCAAGCAAAGAAGCGGACGACGTCAGTACCTACCTAGTCAATAGGGTTAATTTTGTGACAAAAATAATATTTAAATAAAAAAAAAACACTTTACACTCCTAAACACTATTCAGATTATCACTATGTACACTTTTAATTTATTTTGTAGGTGAAAAAAACGTCTTTAATTAGCTGACCATTGATATTATTGCCTATTAAAAACATGTTATATTTTGAAGTTGTTCTGTCATAAATAATAGGAAACGGTGAGTAAGAAGTGTTACGCATGCGCAGGAAATGAATCACATAATGTGCATATTGTAACCTCATCGTTGGTTATTTAACATTTCAAAAAATTTTGGTGGGTAACACAGATATATTGCTATGCTAATTATGAATTGGGGTTAAATATATGTTCTTTTCCTTCATTATAATGATTCGACTAAATTACAGATAAAGAATTATGAACACTGGTTTTTGCCAACATTACTTACTTGTTAAACTATAAGTATAAATATCAAATAAAAGTATATATCTATAAAAACCAAAAACTAAATAACACGTAGGTAAACAAAAAAAGCTAGGAATTGTTTTTTTATGTATTTATATATCCATGTATATTTGACGATACACTATTGGTAGCATAACTAACAGTTACACTATACATGAACCAGAAATAGACAGGTAAATAATTATATAGAAACAAGGTAATAACGTTTCAGCTTCAATTAAAATTAGGTAGGTACATACCTTCATAACTTCAGTAGGCAAAATCATTCCAATGACTAATCGCCCGAAACTTTAAAAGAATTGACTTCAAAATAATGATCGTGGGGGGAAAATTGCATCGCACTGCAGGTAACCAGGGCCCTGATTCAGCTAAACCAATCTCTTCACTATGACAATGGCATCGTCGTAGAATGGCCACTATAAGCGTGGTTTTCTAGTGGCCATTCTTCGATGATATTTTTTTTTAAACGTTTAAGTGTAAAGATTGTTTGTTTAAGTCCGCCTGGCTACCAACATTTTACCTAAGTCTGTCACTATAGTAACAGTTTTGAGGATTTTGGATAAAGTTCGCTTACACCTTCGGCATTTTCGTCACTTGAAACCAGGTGAATTGAAGAGCTCGCTTCGTAATTCGGCTTTCGTAATAGTGAAGCGATTGGTTTCGTAGAATCGGGTCCCAGAGTGGTGGATAGCGGTGATCGCGTTGCTCGTCTCTCCCTGAACATGATAAAGGTAGTAGGTCAAGATAATCATCACGTAAGTAAAGGTGGAATCTTACGATTAGATAAGCATTAAACAGTTTATGATAAATTAGTGTTTGCTTCAAAACACCCACACACAAGTACAAAACGCCCGAAAAAAGCTAAGCTTAATAATCTGTAATATGGGAACGAAAGTTACGGACAGAATACTTCGATGCATTTTAGTTGACAGATAATCATTTAAAGTTATATGTACAATTAAACTATGGAAAAAGAAAGCAGTCGTATTACCTAAGGACCATTCCAAATTCCTATAGGTAACTCAACTGCTCCATACCAGACCAGTGCGGAAGTGTGCCCAAGACACTGGCTGCATTACAACGCTGAATAGCTATGCTGATTCGCTGGCCTAAATAAGGTCACGTGTCGCATCAATTAAGAAGGCCCCGCAAGATTTATTGAAATGTAAAAAATAATCATTGATATACATGCTTGTATATAAAATGTATTTTCTTGCCATCCAACGTGGTAATGCCGCCAGTATTCTTGCCATGTTACAATCTCCTGGTGGAAACGATCAACTAGGCTATAAATATTAATTTCATAGATAATCCAATTGATATTTTTGTATTTAGCTACTGAGTACTTACTTAAGTTCGTACCTACTACGTGTATCAGGTGGCTCTGATCGCTATTTGTGGCGATGATTGGGAGAGGCCTGTGTTCAGCAGTGTACGTGTTAGATGAAAATGATCATGATTATATAACTGACGAAGTTTTTGGTGGTAAATAGTTTACCTAATGTAATGACAAATTATTGTACCTATAAATTTCTAGTTTCCTTACCACTACATAATTTGTGTATCCACTCTTCATGTTAGCTGTGCTTCTCGAGTTATTTTTTTATTTCATAGACTTTCTTATATGCATGATATATTTATATTTAACGATGAAACTAATTGTATAATCATTTTGTTTTGACAACACCCAAACACAGAACAAACTTTTTGACCTATTTATCGTTCAAATATTTGGCCCCACAACCTACAGCAATGAAGGCAGAAGTACTGAGCTGTGAGGTTTATTCATAAGTAATTATGTGTGACGAAGCATACGAAGTGTTCAATGAATAAATATTATAGGTCGCTAATTTCACACAGCGCCATCTAGTCCCAAACCAAGCCAAGCTATGCAGCCTCAAAAGCTCTTCTGAAGTCAATCTACTATGCCTTATGTCAATCTCTCCCTACTTACTGCATAAGTTCGTGGGGAGGAACGTACAAGACACATTTTCTTGCTCTCGAAAGAGCCCAACGAGCAGTTCTCAAACTTGCATATGCTCGACCTATTCTATACCCAACGCACCAGCTCTACACGGAAGGCGAAGTCTTAACTGTTCAGCAACTATTTATAAAAGCAAGTAATTAAAGATAAATTAAAAACCCCATACTTCATTGACATGCTGAAAAATAAGCAAACACGACGTAAAACTTCAGGACCCCCAAGTAACGCCGGTAAAACATCGTTTGCCCACCGACGTACACAATTTCTCGGTAAGCACTTGCTCAAAAAGTTTATTAAAAACATTCCATTTGACGTAATTAATATAAGAGGATGCAATGTTAAATTATCTAAGTCGCTTCTTCAGTTCAATTATGAACACACCGAAGAGCTTCTTTCTATAACAACTTGAAAATCCCTTACTTCGGAACACCATTAGACACTTAAATTTTATTTATTTGTATAAAATGTATACACCTATAATAGATACAGTAAGTAGGTATATTCAATTATAAATTAACATACACAACACTTAAGTTTATGTTATTTTATCAGTAAAACACACACTCAACCATTACACTCATCCATCTATTAATCCCAATCCCCAACACTCCCTCCACCCCTCTATTTTTTCCAGTTAGACATTTCACACATCATCTCCATTGCAATTGCAATGTACCTAAATAATTCTATAAATAATTCAAAAAATATTTTATATTATTTCATTTTATATTATTTAAAAAAATAATATAAATAATTCACATTATGTGCAATTCCATAATTATGCTATCGCACAGGCTTTGGCTTAGTTTAGATATGGAGGAGCACACTTTTGCGACTTTGTAGATAGGTGCCTTAAATGTAGGAGGGTTCTTTCCTGCCCTAATTGTATTGTTAATTGTAATTGTAGTCTAGTGTATAGCTTAAATAGTACCTTATGTACTTACAAGCAGGACGAAGGGCCTGGTGACCAGCCAAACAGGTTTTTTTAGACAACCTTGCAGGCACCAGCTCTCCCTCATGATGATGTCTACTTTAGCATTAGAATTCTTTGTTTGTTTGTGAGAGAAATAAATAATTTAATTTCAAACCTAGTAATGTGGGCACAAGATTACGAATATAATACTTTTTTTTTCAATCCAACTTATAACTTATCATACAATACAACACCCAAACATAAAACAAACATCAAAAGTCATCACACAAATGTTTGACCTGGGTGGGAATCGAACCCATATACAACCCACCACTTACAGCTCAGAAGCAGAGCTACACTGAGCTATGAGGCTTGTTGGAATATAGTGAAGTAAATAAGAATTGTAATGAATTGTGTTCAACTTGTTATCAGAACGCTGAGTGCGATCAGCAAGGAGGCTGGCGGCAGTGATGCGCACCAGGAGACGACGCCCGCCAGCATGAACCGGGAGAACATGACCACGAAGATCGCCGCCGGCATGGACCGCTGGCAGAAGCTAGAGGACATGATCCACATGCGGTCCAACCACCAGCTCTTCAAGGACAACTATTGGGTAAGCCCCCATTCTTCTTTGTCGCTACACTCTTGCCAGTGAGTGAGTGAGTGATCGTGATCATGTAAAGTTGTAACAAGGTTTTTTTTTATTTTACGAAGGGGAAGCGCTTGGCCTTCATCTCACCTGGTAACAAGTTGAGATAAAGCCGAAGGTGGAGGCGCACTTCACCTGGAATCCTCAACAAACTGAGGAACTGGCTATCTTACCTCTGAATGCCGGACACAACAATTTTAGGATTGTTGTTATGGCGACAGAATTAGGTAAGATGGTGGTAGCTAGCCAGGCGGACTTAAACAAAGTCCTACCACCAACCAAACCAAGCACAATATATTGTACTCCCCATGGGAATCGAGCCCGGGACCTCTGGATCTGAAATCGGTGGGTTGAACCACTAGACCACAGAGGCGGTTACAATCCTGCGTGACTTTTCTCTAGCGGCTGCTTTCCTGGTCCTGGTTCCCGCCTTGATTTGGTCTGTCATCATGGGAGATATGACACCTCCTCGCTTGCCATCGACTTTACTGTACCACGAGGCGCTCAATGGACGATTCCCCAAGCAGACAAGTGGCGCGAAGAAAGTAACTATTTGATAATGGACTTTCGATGACAGACGCTTCTGGCTGCCGAGTTCTTGAATTATAGAGTCATTGGTACGAATTGCTGTCCAAGATACTCTAAGTATACTTCTCCAGCAGCACGTATTGAGAGCATCTATTTTCTTTATTTTTTTACTTTCTCGTAGGGACCACGTCTCTGCAGCGTAGAGAAAATTGAATAGGGAATATCAAGCTAATGTAGTATTCCAATAAACAGCGATTACCTTACAACTTGTCACTTGCTTGGGTGCCAGTTACTTGCAAACCGTGACTATGTTCCCGGGTGGTTATGGAATCATATTTTGATCTAAAGATGGACATACCTACGCAGTAAAGCTTTGTGGATGAATTTTCTATCTAGCCGTATTTTTAATTTCAAATCAAAGTGTGCCAACGTTATTATTACTTTGAGTCCACTGTTGGTCCGTTAGTCATTCTGTCAGAAATGTACCTTATGATATATTGCTTTTGCTATAGCCAATGCATTTACGTAACCCTACCATGGACAGTCTACGTTCAATAGGTAATATTGGCCGAGCAGTTAATAGACGCGCAACGGTTTGTTCAATGGATTAAATTATACTATCATTATACATACCGGGTACAAAACACACTGTAGCTTTCTTTGCGCACTTTCTCCGCCTTGGAAAATGCGCTGTATTGACCAGAGTTTAAGGTGCATTGTTGAATATTTGTATTCACTGTGTGCACATGAGTGGAATGGCGACGAGCGCACGTGCTTCCGCCCGGGAAGCGCACCATTTTAAAAATGGAATCGATACAAAAATAAATCAAGTTTATTTTATCTTTCTATTGTGTTGTGTATGTACGTGTAGCTTTATTAGTGGACGAGACTATCTAATTTGTGAATTGTAAGTTAAAATAAACGCTGCCTAGACCTAGTTATGGTAATGACGTTGAAAGTTGCATTTGCAAGCGAATCTAGAAAGACGAGGTATATATATAAAATATAAAAGATTTATGCTGGTAGAGCGTCTCACGTTCTATTATCAATGCATCGTGTAGTTAAACATAACAAGGCACTCATTTCATACAGCGCCATCTAACCCCCAAACTAAGCAAAGCTTGTGATAGCAAGAAGCAGAAGGCAGAGCTAGTTATAACTGAGCTGTGACGCTTGTCCTCAATAAAATCAGTAATTGCAATTTTCATCGGTCTAGTGGTTCGTCCACCGGTGTCAGATCCTGAGGAGTTGTAGAACTCCTCAGGATCTGACACCGGTGGTTACCAGCACAACAGGTTTCATCCCTCAAAGAGTAGTCTTTGAGGGATGAAACCTGTTGTGCTGGTTTGGTTGGTGGTAGAAATTGCTTTCCACTATCTTTTCTGAGTCTGTCGCTATAACAAAAATTCTCAATTATTGTGTTCCGGCATTTAGAGGTAAGATAACTAGTTTCTTAGACTGTTGATGATTCAGGGTGAAGTGTGGTACCACCTTTAGCTTATCATAACTTGAAACCAGATGAGATGAAGGCCAAGCGCTTCCCCGTCGTTACATAAATTAAAAAAGTATTGTGTATTGTTCTCTATCCGAAGGTTGTCCTAACGAAACTATGGAAAATGATTACATTTACATCACGATATAATAAGATAAAGAGCGCACACTGTATATTTTTACCCAAGATGAGGCAATCTGAAGATGGGTTTTTATTTACTAAGCATGTCGATGAAGTCGACATCTACTTCATCGACATGCTTAGGCTGGTAGAGCCTAAGCGGGAATATATATTTTGACATATGATTACTTAATTGTGGAAGTATGAGGGGTGCAAATCCAAAAATTAAGATATTAAATTTTGGATTTGCACCCATTTACATTGCTCATTTCAGGTAATAAGGGGCCTCATGTGGCTTAAATATTTAAAAAACAAACAGGGAAAATAAATTAGTATGGTGGATTACCTGATGACATATATTAAATAAACCAGTATTATTATTTTAGTTTTTATTAGTTGTTAGTATATATCAGTATGCGAATCATTCATGCACAATGAGGGTTCCAAACCACGTTTCGAGGCGAAAATTTCGATTAATAACATGTAGTTCTAGGGCCTTAATGCGTTATTTATTATACATCAAGGCTTGCTTAGTTTGAACTCTGTATTACCGAATTATGTTCGTATACTTGCACAGATTTACATGAGGTCTAAAATTGTGGAAACATGCCTGCATGTTTCCGAATGAAGATTTATATCTTCTGTTTGTATTTTTGTACTGTATGATGTTGAACAAAATAAACATACAAAGGACAAGGCGTAAACGTTCCCAATTCCCAGCTGACAAAAAGTGTATTTTTTATTTTATTGTACTACGGGTAAGCATTTGGCCTTCATCTCACCTGGTTACAAGTTGAGATAAGGCCGAAGGTGGAGGCGCACTTTACCCGGAATCCTCAACAAACTTAGGAACTATCTTACCTCTATGTGCCGGAACACAACAATTTTAAAATTGTTATTATTGCGATAGAATTAGGTAAGGTAGCTAGTTAGGCGGACTTATACAAAGTCCTACCACCAACCAAACCAAGCACAATATATTGTACTCCCCATGGGGATCGAACCCGGGACCTCTGGATCTGAAATCGGTGGGTTGAACCACCAGACCACAGAAGCTATTTAATAAGACAAGATTGTACAGTACAAGACTTCTACAAGGTTTCTTAACCACGTCGAAATACCATCAAGCCGCGACTTTTTACCTATGACACGCAGTGTTCAGTGTTCAAGAGGCTTGCGCAAGTGTGGTCAAGCATGCGAGTGTGGTAGAGGCAGGCCTATAACAGACACGTGCCTTGTGGATACCATGGAGGTTTTAGTTCCTAGTCTGCCAGTGCCAACCGCTAATGGCAAGGAAATGCCACAACTTTCTATTAGATTTATCCAGTCGTCGCTATTACACTTTTAATGGTAGGTAGGTACTACGTTTATCTTGATGTCGTGTTTTAATGACTGTAGAGTAACAAATAGGCTTTTTTGTAGGTATCATATAAGCTACTAGCTGACCCTGTGCAGTTTCACTTGCGCCAAGGATCTAAGTTCATCACTATCGTTTCGTAGACCTTATTCTTGCCCAGGCAAACCTCGAGATCCAGATCTGGCCCTACGTATATAACCATGAGCCTCTAGGTATACACCAATATATATAATATATACAGCCCTGGGTTTGGTCGCAGGTTGTACGTCTGGTAAGTGTGGTGTTTCAAGCGAATATACCCAGTCCAAGACATCACCCAATTTAAATAAAAAAACTTGGTCTTGAAAACTCCGTTCCAAGCTGGTGATGAAAGGGGCTACCACGCATAAAAGAGGTGATAGTTACGAATTGCCCATATCACTCTCTGGAGCCTGTCCCATGTCTTGCTGTGTTTTGTGACTAGTTTTATCATAAAAGTCAGCCGGATTTATGCAGTAGTAAGAGTTAGATAATGCACTAACAACATAATCATCTCTAAGTCGGCTTTTATGATGTCCGTGAGTTGAAGGGGTCCATTCATAAGCCACGGCCAATATGTGAATAGTTATGAAGTCAAATCATCAGTAATTCAATTTATGCCATAAAGGATAAAATGCTATATTATTCACAATATCTACTTGGTATAATAAACTATATAGGGACATATATAAAGTCGTTGTGTAGATAATATAACGGAATAAGACTAATTGACTGTCTGACGATGACAATCAACATTATTATACAACCTAGAGGACCTAGAAATTTCGTCAGCTTTATTTCATAATGTAGGGGTGCACTATGAAAGGACTTATAAAATTCCCACGGGGGATGGGACTGAAGTCCTGGACATATGTTTGAAAAGCCCAGATCACGTGAATAATATCTTTAGAAACCAACTTTCTATAGCAGTTTCTTATATTTCCAGCGGGGATGTTTTGTGCATCTAAGCACATTTTTATACTTATAAATAGGTATTAGAAGATAAGATTAATAAGTAAAACATGGGAAAGGTAGGTAAGCTCACTATTAACTAGCAAACTGCTTATCTAATGATAAGAATAGTTTTACCTAGGTAAAACGTATAGCTAGCCTAGACCTTGCTCAGGGTCACTTATTGTAACTAGCACTTATTAGCGAGTCTTACTACTGATTCACTCATTTCTGTGTTTTCTGAAGGTCAGATTACCTAGCAGTTGCTTCCTTTTCCTAAATAGTCACTTTTCCACAATACCTAGTAAAGAATGGAACCTGAAGAATATCAAGGATATATAATATACATTTTGTTCGAAATTGAAATTTCTTTCTAAAAAATAAACCGTGAGTGAATAATTTATGCAAACATGAAAAGGTTGATGTCGTTTTTTTTGTATTGTACGACGGGGAAGCGCTTGGCTTTCATCTCACCCTGGTAACAAGTTAAGATAAGGCTGAAGGTGTAGGCGCACTTCACCCGGTATCCTCAACAAACTGAGGAACTGGCTATCTTACCTCTGGATGCCGGAACACAATTTTAGAATTGTTATTATAAGATGGTGGTAGCTAGCCAGGCGGACTTGAACAAAGTCCTACCACAAACCAAAGTCATTTTGTAAAGTGCTCTCACCGTTGTCTTAGTAGACGTGGTTTAAAAATCTACCCCCCACGTACAGCCCACGGATGTCGTGAAGTCAACCAAGAGGCTTCTTCAAAAAGACAGCAGCTTTTTACTGTATATAAACAAAACTTTAACTGAGAAGAACCCACCAATCTGTCTACCAAGCGTGGTGATTATGGTCCTTACAGTTTTGGAGAAAGTTCTTTCCACATTTTGGTAGCCAGTTATGTGCTGCGCTGTGGGATAAGCATAGTAAAACGCTGCTGCACGTCATCCGAAAATAAATTATTGTATTTTATCGACACCATTGGTTTGGCAACCTTAATGAGGGAATATTACTTTTTACCTATTTCTCAAAAACTAAAGTATCAATAAGTATCAAAATAATTTCTGCAGATTCAAAATTTTGAATTTATTGGATCAACCATTCAAAAGATAAAGAGAACTTTTAATTCTTACTACACCAATATCGCCACGACAATCTATTTCTTTTAATATTACCTTTTAATAATTTCATGAAAATATGATAATCCGTTCGAGAGTTATGTCGTCACAAACATCGCCACATACATACATAAGTACAGTGCCGGATTTCCCAACTTTACTCGGAGATACAACAATGTAATTCAACGGTTTAATCACAGCGCTGGGCGCGCGGATTGGTGAGCGGGTTTAGTGTGAAAATTATCCTAAAAGTAGTGGTTTTCTATTTCAGGCACAGAACGGCTTTGATGAGCTCCGCCGCTACGTAAAACAAGGAAGTGACTTCAGCAAAGAACTGGCTTCAATTCTACAAGAGAGGTAAGATGAATGACTAATCGCTTTTGACATAAAGGTATCTTGTATGGCCCAGCGCTGGAACATACCAAATATCATAATAATGATTGTACGCTTACATTTGGCCCGTAAATTAAATCATTACAGGCAAATCTTATAATTAACGTCTCGCTTACATTTCGGTTGCGAGTTTGTGTGGAGGTGAAGTCCTCTAAACAAATAAATTTTGTTGAGCGATATACTTCGTATTTTTCAGATTTTCTTCGTTTGTGGGCAGTAGAGCTATTAAGTAGTGTCCACCTCGCCAGTCGCGCTTAGGTATAATAGAAACCATGCATTTGTCGTTGTCTTTGAAGAGGCACATTACCCTACAACGATGACCGTGGATATATTATTTTCTAAATCTCTTATATTAGTATTACCGTTGAATCGTATCATCTATTATAGACTAGTCACTAGACTATTAATACATAATTGCATACACACGTTTGTTGCTCAAAACATATCAGTGCAATGTAATATACTTGTCTGGAAAGGAGTTGGCTATGCCTGGTTACAAGTTAAGATAAAGCCAAAGGTGGAGGCGCAGTCACCCGGAATCCTCTATAAAATGAGGATATCTTACGTCTGAATGCCGGAACACACCTTTTTTTTTAGAATTGTTGTGGTAGCTAACCAGGTGGACTTAAATAAATTCCTACCACCAACCAAACCAAGCACAATATGTGTACTCCCCCTGAGGATCGAACTACTAACACTAGACCACGAAGGCAGTTACATCACTAATTTTGTACTGCCAAATGTATTCTGGAGGCGCTGTATGTATTCTTACCTTTTCTCTACTGTACTTGCTAGATGTAGCAGTTGACAGGCCGTGGTAGCCACACTGCTAATATGTGGCGACCTTCGAAGGCGAGCAGTTATAGCGGTACCGCAATAATGACCACATAACTGCACAATCGTTAGTGCAATAAGAATGCAGTCCGTCCCAAGTGGCAGAACTGTCATGCATGATTGCGCACGAGCCGCCCCACTGGCCCAGCCTCTGCGCACAGTTACAATAAAAGCGGGTTACTTGAGAACCAACTTATATCACAAACTTACATATTTTAAAATCATGTTTAGTTTGAACCATCAAATCCAGCGGCTGTTTAGATTCGCCTCTTTGAAGTTGATCTGTACATACAAATGTACATTTCATTGGCACCTATAATTTGTCTGAAGAATCAATGCACAAACCCAGTTCTTTAGTTTTCTGACACCAGTCTAGCTTACAACGTCCAGCCCAAGGGGCAGTACCATGAAGTCATATTGCGATTTAATCGACGACTTAAACTGAGCTGAATTGCTATTTCGTACCACGACGTCGCATAAGCGTGTCAGGTATGTTCAGTTCTAAACGAGCGACTCAGCAATCGAATCAGAATCGAATCGCAAACAATGTGTTCATTCATTCAAATAAGTAACCGCAACATTCCGAAAAAACTGCTGATTTAATTTCAGAACGTAGTCCTCAGACCAGAGACAAAATTTAGTTCATTCAACGATTCAAACGCTAACCAGCTGTATAGACGTCATGATACCAAATTGAGCGAGGAACCTACACTGAACTGCATCGGATTTTAGTGGCGTCTAACTATGTGATGGTAGGCCAAACAAAATGTAAGAGTGGATTCCAGAGCATTTACAAGCTCTTTTGAAAGTGAGTTGAGATGTACCTAAATAATTAAACAGGTACGACACATGCCGGGCGCTTAGACACGACGTGGTCGAACATCAAAATCGACATCACGATCGATGTTATTGTTTGATTCATTCATTCATGACTTTTCGTTACCTAAAAAGCTAGCTAAGTCATAAGGGCTATCAGTGAGTCATTCTAGTAAAATTCCTGAAGTTTTAATGCAATATTTATTGTAGAATTTGCTGTCAACTGCATCTTGTCTAGACACCCACAGCAGTACCGGACTTAGATGAGGGATCACTCGACCAGCAAACAATAGCCTACATTATTTTATCGACGTGAAAGTAAATGATGCTGATAAAATGTAGCGTTGATATGAGAGTTCTGCAGAAGCGCATTTACTATACAAGTTGATCCCTGGTCAACGATTCATTCCACATCCGAATTATGGGGTTGTGAAGTTTAAAATTGAACCTTCGTGCTGCCAGTCCCAACATGAAACCTTCGTATTCTATGACTTTTGTTCCGGCGACGTGGCTCTCGGTCTGGAAGTATAGGGGTTCGATCCCTGCGTAGGGCATTCTCAATAAGGTCAGTTCCCATTTCCAGCTTGGTCGGGACATTGAAGACTTTAGAATTTTATTAGAAAAATGATACCGTCATACCATTTACAAATGTTGTTTTACGGATGCGAGTGTTGTTTACATGATCTTTCGCTGGACAAATCTGAAGATAACCTAAAATTTCAATAAATTTGGTCCAGCCGTTTTGAACTCCATAGAGGAAACAGAAACATATAAACATGTCGACTTTTATATTTAAGAAGATGTAGCTTTTACAAGCACCGAAAATTATCGATTTAACAACACAGCTTTTAAATACATAATAGAGCTCCGTATCACACGTATCGAGCTATGTATGAACCTGCTAAGAGTGGATTTGCAACGCAACGTGAGAATCAACATTAATTGTTATTTCCGTCGATATGTGGCCCACTTGGCGGAACCCGCGATGCACTATAAATACCCGGGCCACTAACGCGCCCTCTGGCCACTGATTTCACAAATAGTTTTATGCTATTACACCGGCATATGTTACACCAAATAATTTTATGATATTTTATGCCGCTCCCACAATTGTGACACACTCTTCATGAAGTTGATCTTGAAGTATACCTTGAGGAATACGTTCAAGTTATTAAATAGTTATCCCCCCGCTTAAATGACACGCTCTTCATGATCATGCCCATCAGAGTAGTCTAATAAATCGTACTAGTTCTGTAGCTGGTGTGGGTCTAACGTTTGGCTGTTTTGTTGTTATTTTAAGATGAACATTTTAACCGCCTCTGTGGTTTAACCCACCGATTTCAGATCCAGAGATCCCGAGTTCGATCCCCATGGGGAGTACAATATATTGTGGTGGTTGTGGTGGTGTGGTTGGTGGTAGGACTTTATTAAGGTCCGCCTGGCTAGCTACCACAATCTTACCAAATTCTGTCGCCATAATAATAATTCTTAAATTGTTGTGTTCCGCCATTTAGAGGTAAGATATTCCTCAGTTTGTTGAGGATTCCGGGTTAAGTGCGCGTCCACCTTCGGCCTTATCTCAACTCGTAACAAGGTGAGATTAAAGCCAAGTGCTTAACCGTCGTACAATAAAAAAAAAATGAACGCAAAAGTATGTTTACCGTAAGTATTCCATCTTTACAAAGACCTTAATTATCCGTTTATAAATGACATGATATTAAAGTTATATAATATTAAAATTCGGGTAGAAGTCTATCATCGTAATACGTAGTCTGAAAAATTCAACCGGCAACCAATTAGGGTTTTTAAAATACAGTCCCTTAAACGTAGGGCTAAGTCACTATTACGGGCAACCAATTAAGGTTTTTAAAATACAGTCCTTTAAGCGTAAAACTAAGTCACTACTACGGGACTAAGGTCTCGTTATCCTTTGTATATGGAACCTTAAAACACATAAACAAATGGTTCCTGTGGCTGTTAAAGATACCGCGCAAGCAAATCGCTATGAAATACACCCAGATATTTGATTTTACTGACATTACTTGTCTGACTTGTTATACAAGTCAGACAAGTAAAGTCAGTACGGATCTGAAGGTTCCAGGTTCAATTATAGCCGGGTACATTTCCCGTTGTCATTATTTTAGTATGTAGAGTGCCCTAATAAAATAAAGTCTGACCACGATCTCGAATTCACGATAACAATATGATCATGTGTCGCATTAGACGGAGAAAGTGGTTCTGTGCGTGCGAACAATGTAGGTAATCGCTAATCAATGCGGCGAGACGAGAGCTTTCTGATTGGACCAGATCTGTAGCCTTTACAGCTGTATCGAATTATTTTAGGCCATTTATGCGAGCTTCACGTTTTTAAGAGTTCTTTTCTTAACCTTAGTTGAGAAAGAAAACAGATTAAAAAGTGAAATGTGTTCAATTTTGAATAACTACCTAACATTATAAAATGAACCAAGTTAATCTAATGTAATTATACTGATATTATAATATGTATAGGTTATTAGCAATACAAAACATACAATGTAGTTCATATTTCAAATACGTATTAGATTTTATGTTTTCTGTTGTACAAAACACCTGTTCACCATTGAGATTTTGGTTGGTAGGCCTTTCTTTCCTAAGTTTTTAGCTTTAACAACAATTCTTAAATTGTTGTGTTCTGGCTTATCAACACACAAATGTTTGTTCTGTGTGGGAATCGAGCCCGCGACCAACAGCGCAGATACTACTAACTAAACTGTGAGGCCTGTTACTACTTGCCATGGTAAACCCTCATTGCATATCTGCGGAACTCCCAAGTCCTGCAATAGATCTAGAAAAATGGCGAAATAGTAGCACCGAATAATTTTGCAATTGTAGTAGAAGATGATAACGTTGTCTTTCTGGTTTCCAGGGTGGAGGCGGAGGTGTACTATTCAAAATGCCTGGCGAAGCTAGGCACGAAGCTAGGAAAGGCCTGCAAAGAGAGCGTTGGGTCCTGCGCTGACGCCTGGAAGCATGTCGCCCTAGAGATGGAAAAACGAGCAGAGATTCACAGGTGTTTATTATTTCACATTAGAACCGCTTATCCCGAGGGACTTGGGAGCACACGGGTCCCTGAATTACAATGCGGCTTTGCGGTAGACCGACAGAGAGACGGGACGCCAGTAAAAAAGGGGGATTGATCGAGCTCAGGGGCCACAATCTCGATACACGATTGAATTCGTGATAGTGGATTGGTAACTCAAAAGTAAGGCCCCAGGAACTGTATTTCATGTCAGTCGAAAATTAGGTACTATATAATCTAGCGCGCTTTGCAAGAGACCTCGGTAACATTAGCTGTTCAACATTACCAAAACGGTCACATAGACTAGAGTGAGAAACTCTACACGCTTTGAAATATTGGTTAGCGTGTAGGTGCTTAGTCTTGTTGTAATTTCTAGTACAACATTTTTATTTTGGTTTAGAGGGCTCCTTACCTTATTCCTTCTAAGTTGTCATTAGAAAGTTTTTATACAAAAACAAATGAAAGTACGACGTTTAATACGTGTGTATAACATCCATTGAGTTGAGAGCACTACTTTGTTTTGAAGTGAAAACTTCTTTACGCGCGTAATTTTTAACCGACTTCAAAAAAAGGAGGAGGTTCTCAATTCGGGTATATGTTTACTTTTGCTGATTTCTCCACCAATTTGAAATAGATTTTGATGATTCTTGTTACGTTTGGTAGGCCATACTTGCGAGGTGGTCCCATAGAAATTTTATCAAAATCGGTTCTGTTGTTTGGTTTTTATATCAAAATAACTAGAAAATATATGTCATCCAAGTAAACGATTTTGCGTATTCTGCTTTCCTGTGGTGTTTACGGTCACTAGAGTAGACCTTTTGAACCGCTTACCTTCCAGTATCATCATCAGCATCATCATCAGGGTTTTGCCATAATAACCACGCTTGGCATGTTGTTGATCGCAGTAATGATGATACTACGTATAGTAGTAAGCCGAATTGAGTTTGACGCATTCTGGCTATAAATGCTGTATACATGTATCATCATCATCATTACAGCCCATAAAAGTCAACTGTATAGGACATGGGCCTCCCCCAATGCTAAAAAAAGCAATGGAGGGTTTTGCCATAATACTCACGCTTGGTAGGCGTGTTGGTGATCGATGACTCTTTAACGACTACTACTGCATTACCTCAGAACTCCGTTATTACGCAACCGATTTGGAAAATATATTTTCATACAAAAAATAACGTATTGTTGCACCCTCACACGACTCTTAAATAGTGTGTCGGAGACGTCGTGGTGTCGTAGTCGTTTTACAACGAAAAAAAGCTAAAAATAAACTCTTTTGGGAAAAATGGAACCGAGTTCACCATTAAAAGGGTAGGTTCATATAATTTGAAGGCGGTGCCATGCAATAACCATGTTGTTGTGCTTGGCGATTCGGCACCAACTTCAAATTATATGAACTTACCCTAAGAGTTATTTGTAAGTTTTTAGTGGTGAACTCGGTTATTTTTTTTCCAAAAAGAGTTTATTTGTATTCCTATTATCTGTTCAAAATGTCCGCTCAATATGTTCAGAAGTTTCAGTGTGAAGGAGGGACAAACAAACATCTGCATGGTGACAATACCGTAAAATTACACAGTCACGATTCCGACACCATTTACTGTAGATAAAACTCGGCACGGCTATCGAAGTATTCCACTTACACCGATGCTCTACTTATGGTACTCTACTAGGTACATACATACCTACTTTTCATACTGTAGTCTGAAAAATTACCTCTAACTTATTGAATTCAGAGGCACACACATTCGTGATTTCGGAGGTGACTATGATTGGCCATTCAACGAGTTAAAAAATGTGTAGAATATAATAGAATGCCGATACCCACGTTCATAGTTAGTTCGGATTGGATTCGGATATATAGCTAAAATATCAGTTATTATTTTTGCTAAATCCTCAAATAAAGTCGAATACTTTTTTTACGTTGTTGAAATATTTTGATGAAATTACTACTCAGGTCCATGCCATGAACGCCCATTGTTATGTTTTTCTGATCGCCACTCGACGTGTATATTGCTAATTTTAATATTTCTCCATGAAAGCAGTTTGATATAGGTATCACATGACTGTTTCCACTTTTTCAGAAACTATTCAAGTTCTCTAGCAGATGAGTTGGTAAAGCCAATGAAGAATGTTATCGACAACCAGCTGAAACTCAGGAAAAAGGTGAGTTGGAACAATACATACTAGAGTTGTGATCATGAGCGGATCTTGTTGAAAACAAGCCTATGTCGTTTTTCATGATTTACACTATACCCATGCCAAATTTCATTAAGATTCGTTCAGGAATTAAGTCAAGATAAAGGTAACAAACAATCGATCAGAGCATCTTTCGAGCTTATAATATTGATATTGATGTATTTTAAACTTTTCATCAGTTGGTTAACATTTCAAAGACACAAGTGTATACATCTTGTAGGAGTTGTGATCAGTGAAAAATCATCAGCAGTTCTATTTCAATCACTTATTTACCTTACAGATTGAAGGGAACGTCGATAAAACAAGTAGAGCGCTCACCGACTGGAGGACAGCAGAAGCTAAGTCAAAAAAACACTCGCACACCGCGGCTAGAGAAAATGAGAAACTACAAGATGCCTCTAAGGAAAATAGGTGTGTTTGTATGACAACGTTTTGCGTTGACTCGCCATGCAGATTAAACTTGTCCTCCTGATTTATGATATTTCAGGTTGCGAGTCTAATAGCCGAGCAATAGTTCTTAAGGAATAAAGTAACAAGTTTCTAGTTTTACTATACCTAGAGATAAATAGCTCCGGTCCTCGGCTTATTTCATTTATGTGTTTACGACCGTATCAACAATTGCTCTTCCTCTTTGCGTCTGCACTTAGGAATTGTTTGAGATACAAAATGCTTCAGAAAATTTGGAATAAAAGATAAATGAAGCGGCAGCTTTTTGGGGAAACACTTATCTCATTTAGTTAAAAAGTGTGGAAACTGCTATCTCGGTAACAGCATTTTGCGTTTCAAGTGGCCTATGTGCGATTAATATTATTTTGCATAGTATTTAAACCTTGACGACACCAATTCGTACACATTTTGTTATAAAGTATGTTGGCTTGTCAAGGCTGAAGGATCCTTCTTGTTCATCTGACAATAAGTACAATTGAAGCACTGCGACTGTAAAGCAAAGCAATGATTTGGCGAATGTTTTTAGATTTTCATCCCGTATATTGAGTCCCTAATGTTATTTCGTCATCCAGTTTTTTACTGCACTTGTTTTTTAGCGGCGCTTTAAAGACTCGTTTTTATGTAAACTCCACAATGCACACCAATATAATGCCAAACTGAACATGCTTGTAACAGTTTTTTTTGGTATAAAACCTTGATGCGAATGCACTAGACCCTGGGTATGCTCTATATCTGGTAAGTACCCAGGGTATCCTAAACCCGGTATCGTTCACAGCCGAATGTCCCGCAGTTCAAGCATGGGGCATATCCCCCACTCGCACTCCATCCTGAACGCAGCGCGAGCGGAACGCTTGGTTACCACGAGTGAACGAGACGCAGCTAAACTGCAGGTCAAGAAGAGAAAGACGGAAGATGCGGTCAAGAAGACAGAAGTCGAATATTACAATGTTTGTGTGCAGGCGGAGAGAGCGAGGTACGGTTATATTCTACATCAAAGTGTAGAAGTAAACAAATGCTAATGTAAATGTCAAGTTATGTGAACAACAGTAGGGCCCCTTGGACGACTTGCGTTTCGGGGTTGGTACCAACAGGTAAAGCTAGCCGAGACTTGAGTATATATAGCCAGTTTAAAATAATTTAGAACTATTTTGCTTGAAGTTTCGCTAAGTTATAAATCTGGAATGTAAATTTCAACAAGAAAACTAAAAGCTACCTGACAAAGCTTTAAGAATTAGTAAGCTGATGTGGGCAGGCCACAGCACGCAGAACTTATTCGTGTTCAAAAATACCGATGGCGCTGTGTGAAATTTCCTGTAACATTTATTTATTTATTGCCACGCTGAATAGCCAATTTACTGGCCTAAATTAGAGCCAGCCCTTGGGTCACGTGTCGCCTCAATCGGAAACCCTGTAGGATGTTTGTAAATCCGAAAGGCACCGGTTACCTACGAACCCAAGGTCTCGACCCAAAAAGGCTGAAATGGGTAAGCTCTGTCAAAAGATATTTGCGCCTTTTGAACCTCGGCCGAATCAGCCGCCGCACCAGCCCGATCACAAGCTATTACTTCTCTAGTATCTACTTTTTTTACTATAAAGTAAACATTTATTGCTTGAAGATGTTATAAACTTTAGGTATCAAATCAATGTATCCTGCCGTAATACGGCGTGCAATTTTTTGAACAATTAAAATTGTACTTACAATATAAAATAAAATAAATTATGTCATTGTCATTAAAAATAAAAATAAAACTAGTTACTGCTTACAAATACGTACTAATAAACAATGAAAACAACTCTAGACAATATCTTTTATTTATTTATTTATTTGCCTTTTATTTCAATTTGTTACATAGTAGGTACCTACTTAATTTTAATATTTTACATCGACACATTTATCTGTTTGCCCTTTTTTGGCAAAGGCCTCCTCCAACTTCCTTTCTGTCTCTCGCTATTCTTGTCCATGTTTTCCCTGCAATATCCTTTATCTCGTCCTCCCATGTTTTGTACTGTCTCCCTCTTTTACGTTTATTGTATTTCGGGAACCAATTCATCACAGTTCTACTCCATTTCTCTTTTCCCCTTACTGTATGTCCTGTCCATCTCCATTTTAGTTTCTTTATTTTAAGTGTAACATCTTCTATTTTTGTACGTCTTCTTAGTGTTTCGTTTTTTGTTTTATCCAGTTTCCTTTTTCCGAACATATTTCTTTCCATGGCGGATTGGCAGACTTCTAGCTTCTTGGCATGTGCTTTTGTTAGCGCAACAAAAGCTAGACAATATCACACAAAATTAAACTGGGAAAAATAATAGGTTGAGTATCAGAAATGAAATACAATGTCAAAAAAAATCTGGTCATTCATGAACTATTCGATCTCGTAATAACATTTACTAACTAACGTGGCTTACAACTTTCTCTGAAAAAGTGAGGTCGGTAGTTCCCTTAGTGTTTTAGGAAGTTTATTATAAATAGGAGGTGCCATACATAAGATACTCTTGCGCATGAACGCGGCCTTGGAGATCTGTACACAAATTGTATTGCTGTCTCTATACATGAATATATACTATGTATACTATGAATTTCAGGTTAGAATGGGAAACATGCGTGGTGAAGGGCGCTGGTATGCTGGAGACTATTGACGAGGAGCGGCTGGCGCAGATGAAGACCAGTGCCGACTGCTACCTCCGTCTCACTGCCGCCATACCTGCTCAGCTGGCTGAGGTAATTACTGGTCTTACGGCGACTAGAGGCAAAATACCTCTTTGCAAGACAGCTAATTAAGACAAATCGAATTAGTTCCAAGAACAGTGGCATATAATCTCTCTTATTTGACATATGTTTAACCCGAAAAGAAATATTTTGTACCGTGAACTGGCGAAAGCGAGTAGAGAAGCACATTTTGCGAAAACCAAGTCCTCCCATTCTGATTGAAAGATATGCTTGACGTGAGCACTGTCATCCAAAGGGGCGTTGAAAATGGTTGCACATGATGCCCCAACTGCTGTGTCAGACTCAGTTATAAGTATCCAGAATAGGGAATATCGCAATATAGTATGTGATATTAGGAACGAAAAGATACGTGAAATAACTAAGGCTACATGTGACTTTATCTTTGAAAAACGATTTGGGCCATTATTGGAATTTTGTATTTTTTCGTCAATTAAATCAGACAAAGATTCGTCAAGTAAACCTTAAGAGATGAAGTGAATTCTTGTTAAATAAAAATAATGATCCAAGGGAATAAATACATTCGAATATATCTAGCATTTGTTTTTTTATTAATGTTAGCATTTGTTGAAATTAAATTGAAGACCTAATTCCCTAAAACTGAAAATGAGTTCACTCAAATCTTTTAGAATGGTATCCATATCACCGACTAGGTTGACATCTGACATCATCTAAATACCATACATTACATTTTGATTCCAAACGTTTGATGATAGGATTAGTGGCGGAAAAGGAAATACTAATACCTAATGTGTAAAGCTTGTTATTTAACATAACATTTTTCTACCGCGGCTATACACACTTAATTTTAATGTGAACAAAACATTCCGAAACAAAAATATCTTCGTTATCTAACGCATCGCGCATGTTTTGTTAAGTCTTCAATGCACTGCTACGCCAGGGCTGCCCACGTGAAACAGATTTTTCGTAGAATGAGAAGCTCGCCGCTCGGGCTATCACCGAGCTGCTAATAAGCCTGCGAGTGAAAACGAAAATAAAATACAACTTCATAGAACGTTTTAACCGCTTCTGTGGTCAAGTGATCTCAGGTTCCATATTGTGCTTGGTTTATTCCTCTATTCCACTAAGTTCAACTCCTTTGAGTTCAACGAGTTGAACTAATTGTTTTTTTTTTCAATTAATTCTACTCTGTAACAATTTTATAAAATTTGTGGTAGGACTTTGTTGAAGTCCGTCTGGCTGGCTACCACCATCTTACCTGAGTCTGTCGCCATAACAACAATTCTAAATTATTGAAACTTGAATCCAGCAGGCTTAGCATTGTCTGGAGACAAGTCTCCCCGGGGAGAGGATAAAAATCTATTCCCCTGAGACAAAATTGTCTACTCTCCGAGCACGGGCTAGACTGGGGATATTCTATCCACGGTGGAGAAACCCTTTCTCTCCGTCGTTGTTGCCATACAAAGAAAATTAAATAAAAATGTCATTTCATTCACTCAATTTAGAATAATAGTACGTTCATTTGCTTTATCATCAAGTAATTTTATCATACGTCTAATTTAAAATGATGCTATTGATGTGAGTTTCTTAGCATGAAAGCGACATTTTATTTTAGTAGTGCTCCAGCAGGTCTTTGTATTATTGACTTCAACTTCTTTGTTTTGGTTTTGGCGATGTTGATGTTACTGATCAGGAATTCAATGAATTCAATTCAGTAATAGTATGTATGTATTATTATGTGTTACAATGAGTGGTTAGAAGTAAGTAATGTGGTAATTTTTATTAATACTTAAGGCGGAGGAAATATATCGACATGGGTGCAGTCACTAGCGTCGATTACCTATATCAGGAAGACCATGCTTTTGTTGGAATCCGTGAGATACCTTCTGCTTTGCACTCTCCGTTCCCGGAAAAATAATCCACTTTGGCACGAGTCTAGTATAATTAAATGAAGCAGTTTTTAATTAACCTCTATTTTGATGATAATAAACAACTAAATCAGTTACAAACATTCTAACGATGGCACCACTAATTTGGCTCAGATATTTACTTAGCTCAGAGCTAAATACTAAGATACTAAGTGCTGGAACGAATTAGGTTAGAATTTAACAATTAAACAAATTGTTATAATACTAGGTAGGTACTAACCTTCACATCCACCGGCAAACCATCCCAAGTATTGATCGGTTTCAACGCGGTATTAAGCTCCTTACTCAAATAAATAAATATTACAGGACGTTAATTTTACACACCGCCATCTAGTCCCAAACTAAGCACAGCTTGTAATATGGGAACTAGATACCGGATATAATACCATTATACTTTATTTTATATATTTTTTAATACATACCTACCTACTTATCATACAATAACCGCCCAAACACAGACAAACATCAATAGTCATCACACAAATATTTGTCCTGGGTGGGAATCACACCCAAAACCTACAGCGCAGCAGACAGAGCTACTCACAACTGAGCTGTGAGGCTTGTTAAATACAGGGCCATATTTACACAAACAATTTTCTGTAATTTGTTGTCCGAAAGCTCGAACGAATTCCTGGTATATCTAATAATATATCTTCGGTGCTGTTTCCGCTCCATTATTTGCATTTATCGCGTCAAAAGGTAATTAAAGTATGCTCAAGATATATATTTTTCGTGAAATAATAATTAATCCCCACCTCATAGGATCGTTGATAGCCTCTCTCTATCTTATGTCAAACGGGGACTATTTTTATCCACGGTAGGTATGGTTCGTGGATAGCCTCTCTCTATCTTATGTCAAACGAGGACTATTTTTATCCACGGTAGGCATAGTACATGCTTTGATACGGAGACATATTTCCACCACAAATGTCAAAAGGGGATAAATTTATCTTCTCCTCTGTTGGCGAGCTCTACATGGGAGAGAAGATAATTTAATAAACAAAAAATACAGGGGAATAAAATTTTATCCCTGGCCCGTGCTGAGGGGGCCAGATGAGATAAAGGTCAAGCGCATCCCCGAAGTGCTAATAAAAACTAAAACCTTTGTTTTTCCAGGCCACAAATCAGCTAGTGACCCCGATTCAAAACGCAAACGCAAACGTAGATATGCGTGTAGTTCGCAGCGTGCGGTCTGCACCCGCTGGCCCCAGCGAGCAATTGCTGCCGGACTTCTACTGCGAGCACACTACGCTGGCGATGAACCGCGAGCGACGCAAGCAGGTATAACTATCAGTACAGTGACTAACGTGGACATGCAAGAGCTAGCAGTGCTGCCGGACTTCTACTGCAAGCACACAACGCTTTCGATGAACTTCGAGCGACGCAAGTAGGTATAACTATCAGTACAGTGACTAACGTGGACATGCCCGAGCTTGCAGTGCTGCCGAACTTATACTGCGAGCACACCACGCTTTCGATGAACCGCGAGCGACGCAAACAGGTATAACTATCAGTACAGTGACTTACGTGGATATGCCCGAGCTAGCAGTGCTGCCGGACTTCTACTACGAGCACACAAGGCTTTATATGAACCGCGAGCGACGCAAGCAGGTATAACTATCAGTACAGTGACTAACGTGGACATGCCCGAGGTAGCAGTGCTGCCGGACTTATACTGCGAGCACACAACGCTTTCGATGGACCGCGAGCGACGCAAACAGGTATAACTATCAGTACAGTGACTTACGTGGACATGCCCGAGCTAGCAGTTGCTGCCGGACTTCTACCGCGAGCACACAACGCTTTCGATGAACCGCGAGCGACGCAAGCAGGTATAACTATCAGTACAGTGACTAACGTGGACATGCCCGAGCAAGCAGTGCTGCCGGACTTCTACTACGAGCACACAAGGCTTTATATAAACCGCAAGAGACGCAAGCAGGTATAACTGTCAGTACAGTGACTAACGTGGACATGCCAGAGCTAGCAGTGCTACCGGACTTCTACTGCAAGCACACAACGCTTTCGATGAACCGCGAGCGACGCAAGCAGGTATAACTATCAGTACAGTGACTTACGTGGACATGCCAGAGCTAGCAGTGCTGCCGGACTTCGACTGCGAGCACACAAGGCTTTATATGAACCGCGAGCGGCGCAAGCAGGTATAACTATCAGTACAGTGACTAACGTGGACATGCCAGAGCTAGCAGTGCTACCGGACTTCTTCTGCAAGCACACAACGCTTTCGATGAACTGCGAGCGACGCAAGCAGGTATAATTATCAGTACAGTGACTAACGAGGACATGGCCGAGCTAGCAGTGCTGCCGGACTTATACTGCGAGCATACAACGCTTTAGATGGACCGCGAGCGACGCAAGCAGGTATAAGTATCAGTACAGTGACTAACGTGGACATGTCAGAGCTAGCAGTGCTGCCGGACTTCTACTGCAAGCACACAACGCTTTCGATAAACCGCGAGCGACGCAAACAGGTATAACTATCAGTACAGTGACTAACGTGGACATGCCAGAGCTAGCAGTGCTGCCGGATTTCTACTGCGAGCACACAAGGCTTTATATGAACCGCAAGAGACGCAAGCAGGTATAACTGTCAGTATAGTGACTAACGTGGACATGCCCGAGCTAGCAGTGCTGCCGGACTTCTACTGCGAGCACACAAGGCTTTATATGAACCGCGAGCGACGCAAGCAGGTATAACTATCAGTACACTGATTAACGTGGACATGCCAGAGCTAGCAGTGCTACCGGACTTCTACTGCAAGCACACAACGCTTTCGATGAACCGCGAGCGACGCAAACAGGTATAAGTATCAGTACAGTGACTTACGTGGACATGCCCGAGCTAGCAGTGCTGCCGGACTTCTACTGCAAGCACACAACGCTTTCGATAAACCGCGAGCGACGCAAACAGGCATAACTATCAGTACAGTGACTAACGTGGACATGCCAGAGCTAGCAGTGCTGCCGGACTTCTACTGCGAGCACACAAGGCTTTATATGAACCGCAAGAGACGCAAGCAGGTATAACTGTCAGTACAGTGACTAACGTGGACATGCCCGAGCTAGCAGTGCTGCCGGACTTCTACTGCGAGCACACAAGGCTTTATATGAACCGCGAGCGACGCAAGCAGGTATAACTATCAGTACACTGACTAACGTGGACATGCCAGAGCTAGCAGTGCTACCGGACTTCTACTGCAAGCACACAACGCTTTCGATGAACCGCGAGCGCCGCAAGCAGGTATAACTATCAGTACAGTGACTAACATGGACATGCCAGAGCTAGCAGTGCTGCCGGACTTCTACTGCAAGCACACAACGCTTTCGATGAACCGCGAGCGACGCAAACAGGTATTACTATCAGTACAGTGACTAACGTGGACATGCCAGAGCTAGCAGTGCTGCCGGACTTCTACTGCAAGCACACAACGCTTTCGATAAACCGCGAGCGACGCAAACAGGTATTACTATCAGTACAGTGACTAACGTGGACATGCCAGAGCTAGCAGTGCTGCCGGACTTCTACTGCAAGCACACAACGCTTTCGATAAACCGCGAGCGACGCAAGCAGGTAATACTATCAGTACAGTGACTAACGTGGACATGCCAGAGCTAGCAGTGCTGCCGGACTTCTACTGCAAGCACACAACGCTTTCGATAAACCGCGAGCGACGCAAGCAGGTATAACTATCAGTACAGTGACTAACGTGGACATGCCAGAGCTAGCAGTGCTGCCGGACTTCTACTGCAAGCACACAACGCTTTCGATAAACCGCGAGCGACGCAAACAGGTATTACTATCAGTACAGTGACTAACGTGGACATGCCAGAGCTAGCAGTGCTGCCGGACTTCTACTGCGAGTACACAAGGCTTTATATGAACCGCGAGCGACGCAAGCAGGTATTACTATCAGTACAGTGACTAACGTGGACATGCCAGAGCTAGCAGTCCTGCCGGACTTCTACTGCGAGCACACAAGGCTTTATATGAACCGCGAGCGACGCAAGCAGGTATAACTATCAGTACACTGACTAACGTGGACATGCCAGAGCTAGCAGTGCTGCCGGACTTCTACTGCAAGCACACAACGCTTTCGATGAACCGCGAGCGACGCAAACAGGTATTACTATCAGTACAGTGACTAACGTGGACATGCCAGAGCTAGCAGTGCTGCCGGACTTCTACTACAAGCACACAACGCTTTCGATAAACCGCGAGCGACGCAAGCAGGTATAACTATCAGTACACTGACTAACGTGGACATGCCAGAGCTAGCAGTGCTACCGGACTTCTAGTGCAAGCACACAACGCTTTCGATGAACCGCGAGTGACGCAAACAGGTATTACTATCAGTACAGTGACTAACGTGGACATGCCAGAGCTAGCAGTGCTGCCGGACTTCTACTGCAAGCACACAACGCTTTCGATAAACCGCGAGCGACGCAAACAGGTATTACTATCAGTACAGTGACTAACGTGGACATGCCAGAGCTAGCAGTGCTGCCGGACTTCTACTGCAAGCACACAACGCTTTCGATAAACCGCGAGCGACGCAAACAGGTATTACTATCAGTACAGTGACTAACGTGGACATGCCAGAGCTAGCAGTGCTGCCGGACTTCTACTGCAAGCACACAACGCTTTCGATAAACCGCGAGCGACGCAAGCAGGTATAACTATCAGTACAGTGACTAACGTGGACATGCCAGAGCTAGCAGTGCTGCCGGACTTCTACTGCAAGCACACAACGCTTTCGATAAACCGCGAGCGACGCAAACAGGTATTACTATCAGTACAGTGACTAACGTGGACATGCCAGAGCTAGCAGTGCTGCCGGACTTCTACTGCGAGTACACAAGGCTTTAAATGAACCGCGAGCGACGCAAGCAGGTATAACTATCAGTACACTGACTAACGTGGACATGCCAGAGCTAGCAGTGCTACCGGACTTCTAGTGCAAGCACACAACGCTTTCGATGAACCGCGAGCGACGCAAACAGGTATTACTATCAGTACAGTGACTAACGTGGACATGCCAGAGCTAGCAGTGCTGCCGGACTTCTACTGCAAGCACACAACGCTTTCGATAAACCGCTAGCGACGCAAACAGGTATTACTATCAGTACAGTGACTAACGTGGACATGCCAGAGCTAGCAGTGCTGCCGGACTTCTACTGCGAGCACACAAGGCTTTATATGAACCGCGAGCGACGCAAGCAGGTATAACTATCAGTACACTGACTAACGTGGACATGCCAGAGCTAGCAGTGCTACCGGACTTCTACTGCAAGCACACAACGCTTTCGATGAACCGCGAGCGACGCAAACAGGTATTACTATCAGTACAGTGACTAACGTGGACATGCCAGAGCTAGCAGTGCTGCCGGACTTCTACTGCAAGCACACAACGCTTTCGATAAACCGCGAGCGACGCAAACAGGTATTACTATCAGTACAGTGACTAACGTGGACATGCCAGAGCTAGCAGTGCTGCCGGACTTCTACTGCAAGCACACAACGCTTTCGATAAACCGCGAGCGACGCAAACAGGTATTACTATCAGTACAGTGACTAACGTGGACATGCCAGAGCTAGCAGTGCTGCCGGACTTCTACTGCAAGCACACAACGCTTTCGATAAACCGCGAGCGACGCAAGCAGGTATAACTATCAGTACAGTGACTAACGTGGACATGCCAGAGCTAGCAGTGCTGCCGGACTTCTACTGCAAGCACACAACGCTTTCGATAAACCGCGAGCGACGCAAGCAGGTATAACTATCAGTACAATGACTAACGTGGACATGCCAGAGCTAGCAGTGCTGCCGGACTTCTACTGCAAGCACACAACGCTTTCGATAAACCGCGAGCGACGCAAACAGGTATTACTATCAGTACAGTGACTAACGTGGACATGCCAGAGCTAGCAGTGCTGCCGGACTTCTACTGCAAGCACACAACTCTTTCGATAAACCGCGAGCGACGCAAGCAGGTATAACTATCAGTACAATGACTAACGTGGACATGCCAGAGCTAGCAGTGCTGCCGGACTTCTACTGCAAGCACACAACGCTTTCGATAAACCGCGAGCGACGCAAGCAGGTATAACTATCAGTACAGTGACTAACGTGGACATGCCAGAGCTAGCAGTGCTGCCGGACTTCTACTGCAAGCACACAACGCTTTCGATAAACCGCGAGCGACGCAAACAGGTATTACTATCAGTACAGTGACTAACGTGGACATGCCAGAGCTAGCAGTGCTGCCGGACTTCTACTGCAAGCACACAACGCTTTCGATAAACCGCGAGCGACGCAAACAGGTATTACTATCAGTACAGTGACTAACGTGGACATGCCAGAGCTAGCAGTGCTGCCGGACTTCTACTGCAAGCACACAACGCTTTCGATAAACCGCGAGCGACGCAAACAGGTATTACTATCAGTACAGTGACTAACGTGGACATGCCAGAGCTAGCAGTGCTGCCGGACTTCTACTGCAAGCACACAACGCTTTCGATAAACCGCGAGCGACGCAAACAGGTATTACTATCAGTACAGTGACTAACGTGGACATGCCAGAGCTAGCAGTGCTGCCGGACTTCTACTGCAAGCACACAACGCTTTCGATAAACCGCGAGCGACGCAAGCAGGTATAACTATCAGTACAATGACTAACGTGGACATGCCAGAGCTAGCAGTGCTGCCGGACTTCTACTGCAAGCACACAACGCTTTCGATAAACCGCGAGCGACGCAAGCAGGTATAACTATCAGTACAGTGACTAACGTGGACATGCCAGAGCTAGCAGTGCTGCCGGACTTCTACTGCAAGCACACAACGCTTTCGATAAACCGCGAGCGACGCAAACAGGTATTACTATCAGTACAGTGACTAACGTGGACATGCCAGAGCTAGCAGTGCTGCCGGACTTCTACTGCAAGCACACAACGCTTTCGATGAACTTCGAGCGACGCAAGTAGGTATAACTATCAGTACAGTGACTAACGTGGACATGCCCGAGGTAGCTGTCGGTACCAGACTTCTATTGCGAGCATACCCCTACATTGGTATGTAACCATGTTTTTTTTCATTGTTAATGTGTATATGTGCAAGTGCATTGCTTTATGTGCAGCATTTTAACCGCGACTAGCTAGCCGGAATAGCAGACGTACAACAGGTTACAACTCGAACCTACCTTATAGCTGCTCCATTGTGCCGAATACATAGATTTGTCTCTACGTTTATCATCAGTACTGTTAAGGAATAGAATAGAGCCTATTTTTGTGGGGTCTCACTTTTTCATATTATAGGTAAGCTGCGACCACTGCTGGTCATGTATCCATCTATTGCAATTTGCATGTCTGAGCCGTAAGCAGTTGCCATGCGCTCGTGATCATAGAGATGTTTTTAAAGATAATGTTTATTACAGGCGCTACTGAAAATCCTTCAACTAGTGAAACTAGACATCGAGAGGGAGCGCAAGTCAAAGCAGGGTCTGGAGAAGCTGTCGATGGCCATCAAGCAGACACCAACTTTTGGCAACGATGACTCACAGCAGAACGTGGCTGACAAACTATACCATGTAAGCCGATATCATAAAAAAGTACTTGCCTATTGCATAGTTTTTTGTAACCACATAAAATCATGCAGCGACAATGCCAATCTCTGTAGATTTGCATCACGAACCGTCGCCATAGGTGAGTAGCTCTACTAGTACCGGAAGTAATCGTCAATAAAAGGGGAGTCTGTAGCATACGTTCGTATGAAGTAGACAATTAGGCGATTTATTCTGAGCATGTACAACCCTGCATTGTTCTTAGTAACAGGACATAGCAGACTTGAATCACCTTATTGTCTTATAAGTAAGAAGCTGGTGGTGGTTTGAATTTTCATTCAAACGTTTTCAACTGGACCCCATAGGGCCAGTTTTTTCCGGGGCCAGTTGACTAAAGAGCCTTTTGTTCATTGACAAATGCCATGTCCAAATTAATGCAAAAGAGCATGGAGAAATCCTTTGCGTAGATTTTGATTTTAATCGTGCCTTTACTACATAAATTATTCTTATCCGATTGATTATACCTGCAGAATGTATTTTACATTGGAAGTGCCATTATTAAATGACATAAAATATGAAATATGAAATAAAAAACGACAAACTACATCAAAATCCAAATCAGTTAAAGTAAATCAGATTTGACCTTTTTTTTTACTGTACTGCTTGGCCTTCATCTAACCTGGTAACAAGTTAAGATAAGTCCTTAGATAAGATGGTGGTAGCTAGCCAGGCGGACTACAACAAAGTCCTACCACCAACCAAATCAAGCACAATATATTGTACTCCCCATGGGAATCGAACCCGAGACCTCTGGATCTGAAATCGGTGGGTACTACCACTAGACCACAAAGACGGTTAAAACTAACAATAAAGCAAGAACACCAGTTTGGTTTTTATGGTCGTACCTACTGAGACATTTCTTGCCTACTGCGGTGGCAGTGCAGTTTGACAGAAGCCATCAGCCAACACGAACAAAGAAACCTTCTCTTGTGCCATTATGTAAACAATGTTAGTTTAACGAGTGTCTGCGGTTTAACGAGATGAATGTATGAGTAAAATGTTTGTGTTATATTTTTATGTATTATTTATGATAATTGACATGTGAATTTATTTGACATTTATAATTTTATTTTATATTGTGACACTTGTTTCATTGTTATTTTTAATTATTTTTGAACTTTAACCTACAATTAATTTTATAAGTTTTGATTTTAATTTTTTAAAAAACATTGTTATGTAAGTGTGTAAGTGTGAGTGGCACTGGCCGTTCTAGTTATTAATAATAAATAAATGTTCATCTTCAGATGAGAAGCATGCTGACGTACCTGGAGGCAGTGCGGTACAAGATGGCGTCCAGCCTCAACGAGTTGGATAGCCGGCCACCGGTGCAGCATCCGTTGTCTACGCATATACAGATCGTAAGGGACAAGCAGGGCTTGCAGCAGAGCATTTTGAAGGTACGAGTAGTCTGTAGCGAGTCTGTCGGTGTCCGATTTTCTTAATGATAGGTTTTCCTATAGGCTTGTCTAGTTTTAACCCAGAGCAAGGCTGAGGAGGCATATGTACATTATCGTACAAGACCAAAGAGGCGCATAATGAACCATTTGGGAGTCTAAGTGCGGAAACGGGAGTCTTTTTACATTACAAGACCAAAGAGCCGGGTAAAATAACACATTATGTAAATGTGTTGACAAATGATAAATAATCAAACAAGTAAATGTTAATAATACTTTTAACTTTTACTTTTTTTTTGTATTTTAGGACATTTGTTTTATACAGTGCCATTTAGTACCATTCTAAGCAAAGCTTGTTTTATGGGAACTAGATTATGGATATAATACTTACATACCTTTTTTTTTGTAAATACATATTTGTCATACATTACAACACCCAAACACAGAACAAACATCGATATTCATCACACAAAATATTTGTCCTGGGTGGGAATCAAACAAACAACCTACAGCGCAGATAGCGCTGGACCAACTGAGCCGTGAGAGTCGTTTTTTATTCGAGATGGATTGAGATATATCCGAGTAGGCATGATAAGTCAGCACATCTTATTTTACTTATTTATTTATTTAATTTATTGGAAAATCAACCGCTATTTTATCTTAGATGGATTACAGTAACAATAACAGTAATCTAATTACAGATTTTCACGTATAGCAACAATATAATTAACAATAATGAACATAGATACACAAAAACTTGACAATGCCATGGAATTATATTTATTTATTTATTTATTTATTTTAGGAAAACTTACAGCTAAACATACATAGTAGTCAATTAAATAGTGTATGTAACCATAGATGCTACATGCAAGAAGGCCAATTAAAAATTTCCACATATAGATAAATGAAGTGAATTTGTAATAAAATAAACAGACAGTAGACGACATATATAAAAGAATAAGTTATACTAATGAAAATAAAAATAAAAACAATAAATTAAAGTATGCACATACATAAAAAACACACACAACAAAGATGGGCCTCTAATCTTATGCGTTAAAGTACCTATCACTAAGTAAGCGTTTAAGCTTACTTGTTTTTGTATTGAATAGATCAATATCTAAATTACCCTTAGCCAATGAATTAAACGAGCTACCAGCTCTCAACAAATATGAATTTTGCCTATAATTAGTCCTAACTATTGGAACAAAAAGAGTATTAGGGTTCCTCAATGCAGCCCTAGTAGCACGCATACCTATTAGCTCAAGAAGCTCTGGGCAATCTAATTCTATATCTACATGTATAATAATCTGTCATGTGTAATAATCTGAATTATATATCTACATGTATAAACTATACGTAGAGTCTTGACTTTTACATCTCTTTGAAAGTAAAGTTATACGTCCATTAAATTAGGTGCCGCCGTGGCTGCAGTCCGACTACCAGACGGAAGTGAACAAGAACCTGCAGCCGAACTACACGGCGCTGTCGAAGAGCGTCTCAGGAGCGGTCGAGGAGCGGGACCGACGCGACTCCATCATGAGCCGGGCCTCCAGCAAACTCAGGATAGAACATCTCTCCTTCCGACGGAACACCGACAACAAGAGTGCTCCAGGTGAGAACACACTTTACTTACTCACTGCCTTCGGGTAGTAGCTTTGGTCTGAAATAATAATATACCCACCGACATAACCAAATAGTAAATGTTATTCACCAAAAACTCGCATTAAAACATACTCTCTTAGAACAGACAAACACGATCCCATATTACGAATACATACCGAAGCCTGTACTGGAGAATCCCAGACATAGAATGTACTACGACAGAGCCATATTAACAGATAAAACTGTACACAACAATAGACCAGATATAACCTTAATTGACAAGATTAATAAAATTACATATTTGATAGACATAGCAGTACCAAATACACACAATTTAAAAAAAACAATATCTGATAAAATCCAAAAATATACAGAGTTAAAGGAGGAAGTTATGAGAATCTGGAAAATGAATAAGGTGTTCATTATCCCTCTGGTACTTTCTAGCACAGGTGTAATACTTAAATCCCTTCATCTTAGCGTCAAAACACTAGACTTGCCTACTAAAATCTACATTACAATGCAGAAAGCTGCAATCCTCAACACTTGTCGCATCGTCCGAAAATTCTTGCAGGATGAATCTTTCCAAATCCATTAAAATGAAGCCCACTTGGTGTAAGCCCGTGTGCTTCATTAAACCACCGAAATACTTTATATTTCGAGGTAACGTGATGTAAAAAATAATAATAATAATAATTTATTTATTTTTTCTCACACAAACAGATCCTTAAAATCCTTTGAAATGTATTGATATTCGGATACCTGTGTATCTGTACCTGCCTGAAAATGAACGCTACTCCCATCGGTGACGGTTACATGCGAAGACGGTTTATTGACGCAAACCATGTGTGTTCATTGTCATTTTTTATTTTTTATTGTGCGACATGGAAGCGCTTGACCTTCATTGAGATCATTCATTCATCTTCATTGGACATCCACCTTCAGACTTTTCTCAACTTGACGCCTGTTGAGCTGGTTACAAGAAAAAAAAAGAAGAAAAGGTCGATGGTGGAGGCGCAGTTAACCCGGAATCCTCAACAAACTGAGGAACTGGCTACCTTACCTCTGAATGCCGGAACACAATAATTTCTAGAATTATTGGTATGGTGACAGAATTAAGATGGTGCTAGCCGGGTGTACTTAAACATTTTCCTACCACAAACCAAACCAATCACAATATTGTACTCCTCTTGGGATCGAATCTAGCACCTCTGGATCTGGAAAAAAATCAAAAGTTGACTCTAATTTGTACCAAAAATGTTCGCCATTCAATAAATACGCCCAATTAGGGCTTGAAACTTTGTACAGTAAATAAACACAGTATACAGCAGACGGTTTGTGATTTCGATTTTCAAAAATCATACTTGTTTTACCGTAAAAAAACAAAACGTAGAAATACGCGCATATTCCTGTCATCTGGTGGTCATAAGCGCCGTAGCAGAGCGCACAGCAATGTCACCTTTATTATCACTATATCTTAGTTCGAAACTAGAGTAAAGTTGCTAATCTGAGGTACAATAGCCCGTTAACGTCCCTAACAAGGAATATGAAATGTTTACGGTACCCATAACAAATTATTTCACTCTAATAGGGGGTAAGAGACGATGGTTGACATCCGATTTCTCGTGAACAAACAATTGGCGACAGACCAATAGGAAGTACCAAATATATTAGCAAAATGAAGGTTGTGCTGCCACACGCTCCACGCATCATAATCTTGGATCGCGGAGCGCGCGTACGATGGAGCGCGTTGAATCGTCCGGTGTGAACCCAACTATTGACAAAGCATACGTCAATGCATCTTATCCGCATGTGAGCGTAACCTTAAGTATGTAGCCAAATACGCTCTCGTCACTATCCAGACCAAATGATCATCCTTTGCAACCCTTTATTTAGAAAAACTCTTCAGGGATAAACATATCTTTATCTGGTATCCCACAAGACATACCAATGATTCATGCTCTTTACTGCAGTGACACCGATCAGCATGGACATTCCGCCTCAGCTGGTGAAGGCGCAGAGCATCGATGCGCCCGGCGGCGGCGGCGCGGAGAGCCCCCTCGACTGGGGGGAGCGGGGTGCGGGGGACGGACTCTCCAACCAGCACGACAGCGACAGCGGTGAGTCTGACTGGAAGCTCCTTTTTTGTATGAAAGGACAATACGCTGGCCTGGTACTGAACCTGGAGGAAGACAGCTTTGCGCGGACCCGGCTGGCGCTGAAGGCGCGAGCCTTTGATGGCTTTTGCCTTTTGATGGGGGAGGATAGGAATGGCCGAAGGCGATACCGAGGGTAACGCTTTGAGACGGAAAGGTTCATCGACTCCGCCGGTGGAGTCGGTGTATAGTGTTTTCTCTGTGTGACGAGATAGTTAATGAATGGATGCCGTCACCTCCGGGTTTGCGGTGGAGAGTGGGTCATCCGGGTCTCCAAGAACGTGTCTTGGCCTACGGAGGGACCGGTCAGACGGCGGATCGGTTGGGTAGGTTGGGATCACTCGTATCAGAGGATTCGGATGATTGGCAGCTACTTTATAATGCCGCTGGAAAGCGTGCTTCGTAAAGCAGGCGATGGACTCGAGATCAAGGTCTCGGTGGAGATCGTTATTACGCATGTACCGTGGCGCGCCAGTGGCTTTGCGAAGGAAACGATTTTGGACAATTTGGAGGCGTGGGATATTTGAACTGTGAGCAAACGCTACTGAGGCGTATGTCATTATGGGACGGACGCAGGCTTTGTAAAGTGTCACCTTATTTCTAAGGGACATTTTACTTTTTGCGTTGATCATGGGGCCTAGTCTGCCTAGGATGTAAAATGCACGGTTACGCACCGTCCTAATATGGGCTTTAAAGTTTAGACGGCTGTCAAGTTCGACGCCCAGATAGCGGGCGGAAGGGACCCAGGGTATGGGTTTACTAAAGAGTTGGACAGGGTCGGGTTTATGGAGGTAATTCTTTGAAAAGAGCACGGCTGCGCTTTTCGTAGGATTAACCTCAATTCTCCAGTTTCGGAACCACTCTCCCAGAGTGGTGAGGGCGGATTTCAGTCCTATACAGATCCGATCGGTATTCCGATCGGAAGTATACAAGGCTGTGTCATCCGCAAAGAGGGCTAGTTCTACCAGATTGGTACGGGGATATCGCTGGTGTACAGCGTGAATAGAAGGGGACCGAGAACGGAGCCGGCTCGGATTGGTCTGGGGGCAGAGAGCGATCCTTCGACTCGATAGCGAAAGCTTCGACTGTGGAGGTAGTCTCGTATAATGAGTACGAGTCTGTCTGGTAGTCCAAACTCAAATAGCTTGTAGATCAAGCCATTGTGATCAAGACCTGTAATTGGCTATCTATTTCTATTATGTTTACTGGTGACATTATATATCAGCTGTTGTTTTTCCATATTGAATAAATAAATAAAATAAAATAAATACCACAATAAGACATAAGGGTGGTTTCTCTGAGTGTAATTGCAGCTTCATAACTCATTGCGGATAAAACACGTCTGTACTCGTACACTGTACTACAGGTTGGCATCATAAGGCCACATGTTGATAATGTTAAAATTATTGATTAGCATTGTAGGTACTACCTGAGGTTTCTACCTATAAAACGTATTTTTTATTTTATTTTTACAACTAGGAGACGGGACAGCCTGGTGTTAAGTGCATATCTTGCCTATAACAATGCCTACACGGCACTGCATTGCACCCGTCAACTTGAGGCATAAAGGTGTTAAGCCTCGCGTGCCCGTAATTTCACCGGCAACCATACCCTTCAAACCGGAACACAACAACGCGGTAGTAATTCTCCGGACGAGCCCTTTCACAAGGGGCTTCTGCTCGGTGTCTCGTAAATTCTGACACCGGAAAAACAAGGGTGGACAAATCATTTTGGTAGGTATTATTTTATAAAATTCAACAGCCGACTCGGGGATCCTACCAAAGAAAAAGCAGCAGCTTACTCCTGCGTATTTTTTGTCACTTTTACTGCTAACACCGATCTTTTGCTGATTGGTGTCATAACAGTTTTGGAAGCTCTGGATGATTTCGATAATTTGATGTAATTGTGTTTGGATTATAATGAAACTTGATAATTGAATCTAACATTCCTTTTAACAGCTAACATCTGGTTCAACCACACCTTTTTCTCTTTAAAACAATCGAGCCGACAGAGGGAAATCATCGGCTTTGTTGAGTGGGAAAATTCCAGATCTTCTCTGGAATTTCGTGTTATTTTCTCTTAAAACTATTACCAGTTTTCAGTCTCAAATTCATTTTAGTCTATTGTCCTTGAATAAATGAATAAAATGGTTAAATATTACAGGACATTCATTTTACACAGCGCCATCTAACTCCAAACTAAGCATAGCTTGTAATATGGGAACTAGATTATAGATATACTTATACATTTATTACGGACATCAAAATAAAGTTAGTTTAGTTATATATAAAAGTAGTTTCGACGCAATTGCATGTTACTGAGCGGTAGTCTATGACGTCATCGCGAGAACAAAACAATCTTTTTATTTTTATTTATTTATACTTTATTGCACACATAAACATAATAACAAAGAAAAACTTAAAAATTAAAATACATGGCAAAGGCGAGCTTAACCCTAAAAAGAGTTTTCTTCCAGCAAACCAGTGATGTGGAGAGAGAAAAGATAGTTAAAAATTGGGAAATAGTGTACATAACAATTTGATAAAGTTTAATAAGTAACATATAATTAAGACACATAAATTATACTAAATTTTTCGATAATACTAAATTTACTTACTAAGAATAAGAGTTAAATATAATATATATGTAAATATAATCATATACATAGCATAGGTATATCGATATACATAACATATATAGATATACATAACATATACATATTATACATATATACATATTAATATATTATGAATCTATAAGGAGAGGTAGTGCTCTTTGACTTTACGCTTGAAGATTACAAGTGAGGGGCTAGCGCGAATGTCATGGGGAAGTGAGTTCCACAGCCTAACTGACTTCACAGTAAACGAGCCACCATAACAGCTAGAGGAGTGTTGGGGAGTAGCAAGAAGTAGAGATTTAGCTGTTCTGCAAGGCTTACCACGGGGAACCAGAAATTGAAACTGCTCACGGAGATAAGGTGGAGAGAGAGGATTGTTGAGAATATTATAGAGAAGAGAAAGCACATGTGAATCACGGCGTCGACGAATAGGAAGCCATTTTAACTGGGCTCTGTAAAAGGAAACATGATCAAACTTACGCAATCCATATATAAAACGAATGCACAAGTTTTGAAGACGTTCCAATTTATTGCAAATTTCCTCCGTGGCATCAAGAAAACAGGAGTCTGCATAATCCAGAAGAGGTAAGAGGAGAGTTTGAGCTAGAGAGACCTTTGTCTCAAAAGGTAGAAACTTCTGGAGTCGCTTAAGGGAATGAAAAGAGAAGTAAATGCGCTTACTAATTCCATTGACATGGTTCATCCAAGATAATTTGGGATCAAAAATAACACCCAGATTTTTCGCGACAGTAGTATAACAAATGGGGGCACCTGCATAGAGTAGTGGAGGCAGTGAGTTTTGTTGTGCCTTATAAAGCATATACGGGCTGCCGTAGATAAGTGCCTGAGATTTAGCAGGATTAACTAGCAAGCCAAAAGCCTCCGCCCACAACTGGATACTTTTAAGGTCAGAATTTATCTGAGCTATACCAACAGACATCTCATCAACATTGATATGATTATAAATTTGAAGATCATCAGCGTACAGATGAAGATGAGAAGAAATGACTTGAGTGATGGCGTTTATAAACACTGAAAATAGAAGAGGAGAAAGGACACCACCTTGCGGCACCCCCACAGTAATGCTACACCAATCAGAGTAAGACTCTTCAGAGCGAACACACTGTGAACGGCCAGAAAGATAAGAATGGAACCAAGAGATTACAGCGGGAGAAATATTGAGAGAGGAAAGGATGGAAAGAAGTATATCATAGTCAACTGAATTGAAAGCACTACTAAAGTCAAGTAGCACAAGGATAGTGAGAAGTCGATTGTCAATGGCCCTCCGAATGTCATCCGTTACTTTAATCAAGGCACTGACGGTACTATGGCCAGGTCGAAAACCAGATTGGAAGGGGTTCAAGAGGCTGTTTTGAGAAAGGAAGAGAGACAATTGCTTATGCACAACCTGCTCAAGGATTTTGGATAAGATGGGTAGAATGGAAATGGGTCTAAATTGGGAAACGGTAGAGGGACTGGAGGTTTTAGGAAGAGGAATGACAAAGGCTTTTTTCCAGATGACAGGGAACGAGCTTGTTTCTAAAGATAAATTTATTATGTGAGTGATAGCCGAAACAAGCTCAAAGGAGAGAATCTGTAGCATGTTGACACTAATGCCATCCACACCAACAGCTTTTGTGGAGATGGATTTAATGAACTTCAAAATGTCTTCCTCTGTAACCTCTTTAAAGTCGAAACTGGGGCAATTAGGTTTATCGGAACGAGTTAAATGGTCAATAGTAGTACGCTTAATACTTTCGTCCAGCTGCACGGGAGAAGAGGAAAAGTGAGCGTTGATAGAGTTAAGATTAAAAGAGATAGGCGTGTCGTTAGAACCTTTTCCAATTCCTAATGAGTTTAGAAATTTCCACACATTACCCGGTCAGAGTTATGAATTGCATTATGAATGTAGTGTCTCTTTGCATTCCGACATAACTTGGTACATCGGTTGCGAAGACTCCTATACGTGGTGAGGTTTCCCTGTGTGGGATACTTCTTATAGCGCCTTTTTGCTTTATCCCGCTTGCACATAGCTCTTTTTATAGGTTGTGTCAACCAGGGAGCTGGGGGGTGCTTAATTTTGACACGTTTAAGCGGGGCATGTATATCGTATAGGTTAGTGATAATATTATTAAAGGCAGAAACCTTATCATCGACGTTGTCGGCCACAATAACAGGAGACCAATCTATGTTATTTGCGTCACTCTTGATACGAGCCATGTCAATGTCTTTAAAACTGCGAAGAAGACGAAATTTGGGCTTAGGTCTGGGGCAACGGATTTTATACGAAAGAAACAAAAGATGATAAGAAAAGGGTGCTGTCAATTGACCATGTGTCGCCACACGGTCAAGCTCTGAAACGATTATCAAATCGAGAAGGCTAGGAGTACAGTGGGGAGCATGGTGAGTAGCAGATAGCGGAAGGATATGCATGTTTACTGAGGAAATTATAGAAGTAAGGTTCCTAGCCCGAGAGTCACCCTTAAGCAGATATGTATTAAAGTCCCCAAGAATGAGTGTATGATCATAAAGAGGGGTGAGTGATTCAAGTTTTGATTCAAAAGAAGAAAAATAGTTAATGTCACAAGACGGAGGATAATAAACGCCTAGGAGAATTTTAGAATGATTTACTGTGATCTCAATGAAAAGGTGTTCAGCAAAGTTACAATAGTCCATCGGTGAGTGATCAACGATATTAGCGGGGATGTCAGCGCGTAAGTAGATTGCTACACCTCCACAACCCTTACCAACTCTATCATTCCTGATGAGTCTGAAGCCAGGGAGTGGGTAGTGACATGATGGCAGTGAGGGTTTTAGAAAGGATTCAGAAATAAGTACTGCATCAATTAGCTGAGAATCAAAAGCGGTAAGAATGTCATCATAATGAGAGGGGATGCTTTGAGCGTTAATATGTATAATATTAAGATTTTTAGAAAAGCCAGAAAAGGATTTCACAAGAAGATCATGAAGTTGGAGAGAGTCATCACTAAGAGCACTAGCATAATCTTCATCAGAAGAGCAATTAGATGAACAAGAGAAAAAACTATTATTAAATACATACGACATAATAAAAAATAAATAAATACTTATTTTAAAAATGTAAATATATACAGATCACCTACACCTACTTATAGTTATCTACAAAAATCTATGAAAACTAACAACTAAATACTTATTTATTAATCTCACACACAGCAGTCGGTTTACTAGAAGAGAAATACTGCCAGCAAAAACATAGAAAATTAGGAGTACATAATTACGTTAGCAATTAACTACGCCACCCTTGGTTGCAATTACGGGTAAGAAACTAGGGATACCAAAAAAAAAAGAAGAAGACAAAGTATGACATTGACGTTTACAATTAATAGAATTGACAATAGACAAAGCAAGGTGACTTACGATCAGAATTTGTTTGTTTTGTTTACACAACATCGAAATAATTATTTTACTTTACCAGTTTCGAAATAAAAATGATGAAAACAAAATCTACCTACAAATATACACAATAAGATTATGTTACTTGCATTGCATTGTAATCCTACAAAATTGAGATGGTTACCGTGACAAGTTACAGGGGCCGTCGTCGAAGGAAATAAGAAGCCCGTTTGGAGCTTAACTTCATTTCATTTGCGCTTGGTCCTAGATTCCTTAACGACCTTCACTACAGGAAGCGTAGAAGTCTTTTCTTTAGCCTGCGAAGTACCGGGAGTCAACTTATCCATGCCAGACTGAACGGCAGCTGCCGCCGTAGGCTTCAGGATAAGCGAACTCAACTCCCTCATGGTTTCTATTCTATGGCGTTTGAGGTCAGGGAGAAGGATGACGATCTTGCCCTCAGATGTCAGGCACTTCCTTAAGCCAAAGTGTTTGCGTGCAGCGGTGAAGACTTCATGCCTTGACTTTGTTAGAAACTCAGAGACTGTGATCCCTGAATTTTTGAGTGCTGTCTTGGAATACCAAACTTCGCTTCGAACCCGATAACTTTCGAACCGCACCATCAGAGGCCTCGGCCTACCCGTATCAGTTCCCAGACGATGGCAAGAGGTCAAATGTCCCGAGGAAATGCTGGCCAACTTAAACTGATTGTGTAATATGCCCACAATGGAGTCCACAGTGTTGGAGTCTTTGGACTCAGCCACCCCATGAAACAAAAGTACCTTTCTGCGTGAAGCTGTCTCATGGCGGTCCAAACCCTGGACTAGAAGCTCCAACTGCAGTTTCATGGACCCGAGTGCTTTCCACTCAAGTGATTTGAATTCAGTGAACTCCCGAGATAATCCAGCAACGTCTTTGTGTGGGACCTCTCCAGCATCTAAGTTAGCTAGGTTTTTGAGATTACTCTCATATTCATGCATCCTGGAATCCAATGACCTTGATAACTCCTCCAAGTTTGTAGACAGTTTTGAATAGAGGTCCATAGTTGCAGTCCTGGCAGTGTATCCGGTGAGGGGAGAGGAGATTATGATATTGACTAGTGTGGGAGGGACAGTATACTAGCAAATCCCGTAAGTTTTCATAGACTTTGAATGATAAATTAATATAAATTTACAAATAAATAGAGAGCTACAAAAATTTAGTGTTGTCACTTCAACTACCCACAATTTTTTAAATCTTTATAAAGCCGTCAGATGGATCTTGCAAAGATATTTCTTTTAAATATGTGCTTTTGAATTTTTCGAAAGCGAAGCTTTCAAAAGTATCTTCATCATGTTTTTATAACCCGAAAAATGACGTGCTTTACTAAACTAACTTAGATAAGTGGTACTTACAATTCCAGATGAGTTCTCCTCGCAAAGTGGCAGCAGCTCCGCCGATCTCACGGAGCTGATGAAGAACGGCAGTACCGAGCCCGCCCCGGTGGCGCAGTGCATTGGCAAGTGCCGCGCACTGTACACGTACGAAGCGCGGCTCAACGACGAACTTACTCTAGCTCCAGGTATCTCCTGAACCCACTTATCCATGATTACAATCACAGTCGCGGTGCCCAGCCCGGCGTGTCGTAAAAGCTGACTAAAGGATATCATCTGAAGGAGGGGAACAGCTTACTTCTGCCAAGAGTGATTAGGGAAACCATCCAGTTTTGCTGGATTTTTAGGGGTTTGTCCAACAGTTGATATAAATAGCCTGCTGATGATAACATTGTATTCTATAACCTCTTAATGATGCATCATAATACACACGATGAATCGTTTTATTATTGTACGACGGGAAAGCTTGACCTTCATCTCACATGGTTAAAAGTTAAGATATGGCCGAAAGTGGAGTCGCACTTTACCCGGAATCCTCAACAAACTGAGGAACTGGCCATCATACTTCTAAATAACGGAACACAACAATTTTATAATTGTTAAGGTGGCGGCAGAGTTAGGTAAGATAGTGGTTGCTAGCCAGGCGGACTTAACTCTACTGCCCCCTCAGCACGGGGAGGGGATAAAAATTTTGTCCTCTGTTTTTATCCACCATCGGTAGATAAAATGCTCTCGAAGGTAGATCAAAACAGAGGACAAAAATTATATCCCCGCCCCGTGCTGAGGGGGCAGGTGTTAAGTATTGATGAGGCTGAAGGAAACACTCTTTACCCGGAATGTTTAACGGTTTGAGAAACTGGCCATCTTACCTCGAAATACCGGAACACCACGATTAAGATATGTTGTTATGGCGGCAGAGTTAGCTAAGATGGTGGTAGTTAGACAGGAGGCCTTCAACAAAGTACTACCACCAACCGAACCAAGCAAAATTTTGGTCTCCCTCTGGGTATCAAAACTCTGAATCACAGAGTCGGTGTAAAACCATTGTGTTGCGTTACAATGGGCTCTACAATTTTATTTCATCAACGAGAAGGTGCCTATTATACTTCAGAGAAAATACTTAATATGTTAAATACTAGACTCCGTACAGTAATACTTGTGCTAAGGTTCAAAGTTCTTCATGATTATTACAGTAAGTACGTTCACTGCTGGACAAAGCATTTTCTTAGGAAGGCTCTATTTTAGATCTCAACATAAAAATGTAAGCTACGTAGTAGGTACCAAGTATTTCACTATCCCTACCTGGGACGCTACCGCCGACGGCGAAGCCGATCTCCATTGATGGCTTTAAATTAGCTTCATGAGAACTAGAAACGATTTTTATCGTCAAATGTACTGAACGGATAGGTTTCATAACATGTGTACACTTTTGAGATGGGAAACGCCATTTAATAGTTGCCATATGACACATACCTAAATCGGACCTGTCCCAGCAAAGCCATCTACTAAGCGTGGTAATTAAGAAAACCCCCTATCTAACTCTCTTGCTGGTCGAGGTATACCTATACCGAGGGGTACCTACAAAATAATTAACAATTGTGTACCTCCCAAGCCGCGATGGGACTCGAACTCGCATCTTTTCCCAAAGCCGGAAACGCTCTAACCAATAAAACGAATGCAGTACTGTGATGGCACACAACAAAATGTAGGTCGATCCGTTGAATTGTGAATTGATTTCCCTCTCATTTTATTTTTATATTAATGAATGAATGAATGAAATGAATGTAAAAATACTTTATTGCACACCTTAAAAATAAAAACTGGATAACTTAAAAATAAATGTACAATGGGCGGTCTTATCGCTAAGAAGCGATTTCTTCCAGACAATCTTTGGATGGAGATGATTTCATGGCTAAAGAGGTGGTTGGTGGTGCACATATTAATTAGGGTCTAGCTAAATTAACTATACGTAAATCATACATTATAAGTAAAGCTATGCTACCAATATACACACTACTTATATAATATAAATATAAATACCTACATACTATACAATATGTACTTACATACTATACTATACAAATATAATACACAAATATAAATATATATTTATATATATAAATATATTTACTTAGATGGATGATAATTATAATAAATGTTCTAGGAGTACCATGATAAAAACATATAAAACGGCGCAGAAAACAGCAAATACGTGTTGTGGTGTCGAAGGATGAGATAGACTATTTAAACAGGTTCATTTAAGTAAAAACATTTAACCCTAACTTTGAACACGTCCAGAGAAGGTGATCGCCTTATTGAAAGCGGCAACGCGTTCCATAGGCGTACAGCCTCCACAGTGAAAGACTCATTGTAAAAACTTGTTTTGAACTAGTTATTTTATTTTGTTTTTACCTTATTTATTTTCATTTTTACAGGAGACGTGATAAGCATTCACGAGAAACAGGACGACGGCTGGTGGTCCGGAGACTTGAACGGAACCTGCGGGATCTTCCCTTCGTCTTACGTTGAGGAAATCACCACTTGCATCTGATCCTCAAGTCGTCCTCACACCTCTGATGCGCGGATATCTGTGGCGGTGGCGCCCTCTGTCGTTTCGTGTACGAACTAAATGTACAGCACACATTGTTTTTTTTCATCTCACCTGGTAACAAGTTGAGATAAAGCTGAAGGTGGAGTCGCACTTCACCTGGAATCCTCAACAAACTGAGGAACTGGCTATCTTACCTCTGAATGCCGGAACACAACAATTTTAGGATTGTTGTTATGGCGACAGAATTAGGTAAGATGGTGGTAGCTAGCCAGGCGGACTTAAACAAAGTCCTACCACCAACCAAACCAAGCACAATATATTGTACTCCCCATGGGAATCGAGCCCGGGACCTCTGGATCTGAAATCGGTGGGTTGAACCACTAGACCACAGATGCGGTTAAAATAACATACATATAACATATGGCGCCTGATTTTGCAAATGTCATAGTTCTTAGTGCAATGTAAATAATAATTATATCATAACGTTTTCTTCGGCAAATTATTAGATAGGCAAGTGAGCGCTACAAACAAGCGAAAACTTCGACAAGCCTCATAGCTCAGTTGGTAGTAAGTCTGCCTTCTGCGCTGTAGGCGGTGGGTTCGATTCCCACCCAGGACAAACATTTGTGTGATGAATATAGATGTTTGTTCTGTGTTTGGGTGTTGTATCATATAGTACGTATGTATTTACAAAAAGTATTTAAGTATTTTATCCGTAATCTAGTTCCCATATTACAAGCTATGCTTAGTTTGGGGCTAGATGGCGCTGTGTAAAATGAATGTCCTGAATGTCGTGTAATATTTAAACACTACAGCCTACAGTCCGACGATTAGTATTTAGTTCTAAAGATCATTTATAATGGTCGTCGAAACTCGTTTAAAATAGAAAATTCTCCTCATTTCGTTGCTGAAAATGATTAATTCTGTAGATTGAAATGACACGACATCTTATAGCTAAATTAGCTTGCAGTAATGTCAAGGCACAGAAGGTAATGGAGATTCAACGCGAGTTCTACGCACGTCGTCAAACAAATAAACGATTGATTGATTTGTTTGGCTTTTACAGGAATCCCGTTTACCAAAACGGCTCGTACTTTACACTATTATGAGTAGGAATATGATTATGATTAGGTATAAATGAAATGAAACCATTTCATTTATTCCTAATCAATCAAACCGGGTTTTCAGAGCAATGTTCCCAATATATTCATAGACATAATTCCCTGCTACAATGTTTCAGGTGGCCGGATTCAATAGTATATTGCAGGTATGATAAGATAGCGATAATCTAGGTAAACATTGTTTCTAATTATATGCAATTTAAAATGCATGCAAATAATTTTACCATTATTTCGATATTGATTGTGAAAAAAGCATAACTATGCAATGCAAGATCATTCTAACCTGATGATACCTACCTGTAAAATTCCATGTGAATTGGACCAGCTATTTTAAAACATTCGACAAACTGCGTTTTTACGGTAGAGAGCAACCACTGGGCCTTCGTCTCCATCATTATTTAATTAATTAAGTATATTATCATGTTTTACTGCCAACTTGGAATATGTTATTGAACAAATGTCATGCCTCTTACATTTATATTTGAAGGTTGTATACCCATTTCACTTCCTACCTTTATTATATCACTACATATATTTTAAGGTTGTGCACTTCGCACTTTGGTGGTCATTTTCCAATAAAATAATAATCGTCAAGTGGTTTTCAAGTAGAAGGTACAATATCACATTTATGAATATCGTTCCAAAATAATATTATTTGATGTAAAATACGGGAATTTTAATGAAATTTTAATACTTGAGAAGACTTAAGACACTGAACTCCTAAACGGCTAGACTTATTAAGATGTTTATTTTTGTGTGTGTTTATGTGGACTCCTTGATGATTTAAATTAGCAGTAGGACCCAGTAGGTGGCGCTGCGAAGATGAGATCGACGTCTTAGCCATTTCACTAGTAGATAGTTGAAATGTTTACTGTGTAGTACTTATATAATTATGTTTATTATTTTATTTTTATAGAAGCAAATAAGTTAAGACTGTGTTTTATTTTTATGAGAGATAAATTACTTAGGTGCCGTGGATATACAATATATTTTTACATAGCTAAATGTTATTACGATCTAGGAGATGTAAATTATTAGTTTAGAATGAACCAAAGTGTCGTTTATGTGAATTATATAAAATTATATCTGTAGTAAATGTTTTTTTATTACAATTAAGACATTTTGCGATCTGCTTATTATAAGATCTACTCAGTTTGCGACCTGCCCGTTTAGCGTTTGCTCATTATAAGATTTGCACGTTTTGCGTTTTAACCGCCTCTATGGTATAGTGGTTCAACCCACCGATTTCAGATCCAGAGGTCTTGGGTTCAATCCCCAGGGGGGTACAATATTGTGCTCGGTTTGGTTGGTGGTAGGACTTTGTTTAAAGCTGCCTGGCTAGCTACCGCCATCTTACCTAATTCTGACGACATAAAAACAATTGTAAAATTGTTGTGTTTCGGCATTTAGAGGTATGGTAGCCAGTTCCTCAGTTATATTAGTTGAGAATTCCGGGTGAAGTGCGCCTCCACCTTCGGCCATATTTTAAGCAAATTTAGATCTGGCAGATTTTAGATGCTGAGCGCCACAAGTCTGTCAAGGCTGTTGAGACAAGAGCAGACACTAAATGGTACACGGTTATAAATTACACACCTGGAGGGCGAAAATGTTTTGGTTAACTCCAACAGATGTAGCTTTCCAATACAAAAGAGTGCAGTTCCCTATAAAAATCTGTTTTCGCTATGACGATCAATCATAAAACTCACGGACAAATACGTATTCTTCATAACCCTTACAAATTATCACTTACTTAATTTAGAAATCCCCATACAAATGTTTATTGACCTATTGTGTGCGGTTTTGTAGATAAACATTATTTATAAAACGTTGCCGCCCGTAGGTATGGCCATCTTCACAACAAGAGAAACACATCGTCTAATTTTCAAGTCTAACAGTTTAAACTGAGTTTTGTGATTGTTATAGTTATTATATATATATTGTTATATATTTTAATGCAATATCTACATTCTGTTTTAGGATATGTCAACCAATTAGGACTTGTATTATAATGCGTCTGACTACGGATTTGAAGATTCCAGGTTCGAGCCCTAGTAGGGTCGTTACATATTTTTGCATGTTTTTGTCACAAGCCTCAAAACTATTTATTTTTATTGTACGACGGGGCAAAAAACGTGGGCAAGGTTACAAGCACCTTCCATATTTCATGACATGATTTTCATGTTATGATAACGCCGAAGGTGTAAGCGTGGAGGCGCATTTCACCCGGAATAATATATTAAATATGTAAGTACAAACTCTGCAATATTGTTTTTTTTTATAAATAAACAACTTACACATAATAAATTTCAACTGATGCACCTTGATACTATTTTGACTCAAATGCCTTACCACCAGTGATAGTATCTGTCAGCCGTATGTATACTAAACTAAGCTAACTGTACTCGCGCGGTTTCACTCGCGTGTTCATACGTTATGTTAGTCTGGGTCCCAGATTTGTCTAAAAAAACAAGATTTATAGGAACATAGATTTATTCTCTTTAACTTTGTAGGTAACTACACAACTTTGATCTTTGTCGGATCAACGGGTTTTAAATATAAGTAAATAAATATTATCGGACATTATTTTTACACAGCGCCATCTAGTCCCAAGCTGAGCGAAGCTTGTAATATGGGAACTAGATTACGGATACAGTGCGCGGGTCTTCTATATATTTAGAATACTCTGGAGCTCATGCTCCAGCCGGCGGGCAAGAACCAAGTCCGTAGCTGGGGAGAGGCAGCGTAACCTTCTAAGAACTGACTGAACGAAAAACCCAAAAACTGTGGTAAATACTGCTGGATTGCTTAAATTTATATTTATATAAAATTAGTGGTGTGAGTGAGGATTGCTCACCGCAAGTAGAAAAACATACGGCCCACCTAATAAGTGGAATATTAAACTGATCTGATAAATTTGGAGTGCAAGAACGGAGGCGGTGGAATAAGGTTGTTAAGCTCCTAAACATACACAAAAATGTGTCCTGTAAAAAATTTACAAACACATCACCACCTGTAGCCTATTTCACACTCATTTTCTTTAAATTCTTTGATTAATACCAAAGACGATTAAATTGCAATTAGTAAGGCCTCAAATTATATAAATCAAAAAATGTTTAATAAGCAGGCCATGAAATATAAGATATGTGATAAGTGAACACAGTACACAATAAGCAAAACGTTTCGATAGTACCATCGTATTTGGTTGCGATTTTTTATTTTTATAACTGCCCTGAAAAGTTCTAGGTAACCTGATAAATTATCATTTGCTACAAACCTAGGTCTTAGAGATTTATTCGTACCCGTGGTTTTACACACGGCGTACATTCAAAAAATACATCAATGAGGCTTTGTCAGTGATGTTGGTATAGTACATATAGGTAGAGGTATAAAAAGTAGATCAGATGGCAAAGGGTAGGTGAGAAGTCAAAACACATCGTTTGCGAGTTTTAACAGCCGTTCACTTTTGACAGCGACATCTAGTTTCGGGTGAGGAAGACTTTGCTGTCGACACATGCGCATAAAGCTCTTCATTTTGTACCATTTGTTACATGGCCAGCGTATATTATAGCTTTCAGAGTATCGCCATTAATGACCTCAATGAAGTCCTCAGTGCTTACCAGTTGTACAATAAAAAATAAAAAAAATACAGTCCTCATGACATATTGGCTTTTGCAGAATTGCAAACACTGAGAAGCAGTTAGTACTTCAATACATTAATTTTATTTGGAACAAAGTGTTGAGCTTCTAAATTTAGAAATGTTTAGATTTCAAGTTAAATGTCAAAACGCATTGTATGCTTTGACATTTAACACAGCTTTTTTGGCAGATTGGGTATCCTGTAGGAGCCTGGTGATGCCTGCGCATCAAGTCAAAGTTATCTTACTTTTGTTGTAAGTGTCAGTATTTCAAATTTCGAATGGATCAGACCTTTTTTTAAGCGACTTTGTGGTCTAGTGGTTTGCCTACCGGTGTCAGATCCAGAGGTCCCAGGCTCGATCCCTAGGGGAGTACAATATTGCATGGTTTGGTAGATGGTAGGAATTTGTTTAAGTTCGCCTGGCTAGCTGAGCCATCTCACCAGATTCTGTCGCCATAAAACAATTCTTTGTTGTGTTCCGGCAGTTAAAGGTAAGATAAGCAGTTGCTCAGTTTGTTGAGGATTCCGGGTGAAGTGGGCTTCCACCTTCGGGCTTATCATTACTTGAAAATCAGATGAGCCAAGCTACTCTTCGTCGTACAGTAAAAAAAAACTGTTTGTGTTTTAATTTATCTCTACATCAACTAGAAAAGAGGTCTATAGAGGATGATCTACAAACGCCTGAGCGAATTTAATGTTTAAGCCATGAACTAAATATTATTTAAATGATGTCGTGTTGAAAATCAAATATAAGAGCTCTACATATTACAAATTGTTAGCTGTTCTTCGCGGGTTTGCTTGCATGCATCCGATAATTAGGACTATTATATTTTATTAGCCACTTACACGTTATGTTTTTTATCAATATAGTGATGTTTAGACAGAGGATATCAGTTGTTATAATTATGCTGCTTTGCACTTAAGCTTATGATTGCTTACTGTAATAATGTATTAATCAGTCTATACTAAAAAGGATTTGTTGAAGAATTCTAGTTTGTATAGAACACACGGCTCATAACATTTTGATAAAATGAAGTCTTGAATTGAACTACTCGGTTCTGCACTAAAATACTTGATACGAACGAGATCTCGTAGCATGCTTTCTCGAAGATCTTATAGCGCATAGCAGTCCGTAGCATTTCGTAGCAAAGTCTAATAACTGCTACGATTTGCTACGATCTGCTAAGCGCTCGTGCTAAGCTTATACGAGATCTCGTACCCCAGCTCTGACTAACAATGACAATGTACATTCTTCGTAGCACTGAGCTCACATATAAGCACAGACAAGCAGCATTTACCTTAGTTCGTAGTTACACTGCAATCTCCAACCCGCCTGCAGACAGTAACATTTTTGTTTGTATTGCCTCGTAGCTCTGAAAATCGAACCCTGATTACAAGGCTTAATTCTTTTGACAAAGCTGAATAACGCGTATAGTTCTTAACGATATTTGTTGACACTCGCTGTTTCCTAATTTTTCGAGGCCTTGAGTGACAGATGATCCCGTCTCCTTGATCTAGGTTTTTTTTCGAGGCACGTTCGGTTCGAAGAAATACTTACAATCAATCATACCAAAACGCATGTGAAGTTAGATACGAGTCGAGGAAATGTCTGAGAAACGAATGAAGGTAAATAAGGCGTGATATGTCCTTTGTTTTTTCATCAAAATAATGTAGGTAAAAAAGAAAAGAACACGACCAAGGACTCTAAATAGTCATAGAATCTTCTTGCTGTTTAAATGCACTCACAAATTTAATTTGAGAAAAAGTAATATGAACGAGGAAATGCAGCCAGTGTCTTGGGCACGTTTCAATTCTGCTCTAATCGAGGACTAGCTCTGAGGATCGAACCCAGGTCGATACTGGTGGGCAAACCACAGATGCGCAAAAGTAAATCTGTGACGCTGCACTGCGTAGTAAAATGTATTAAATGGTGTACCATTTGATTTTAGGTGGAGAAATGAGCTGAAATACCCATGGAGAAAATATGAAAAAATGGACACCTGATGTCAGTTCCCGTGTCGTTACTCCTATGTCATAAGGTTGAGATACGAGAGTGCCGCAGTTCCTGCTGTGTCTGTCTGCTACTATGTCTAGTATCGAATGATATTTTATGAGGAGCATGAAAAGAGCGTTTGTGTATATATGCATGTAGCGACGGCGCAGTCTTTCTTGACCGAGACTAGATGTCGCTAGTAAAAGAGAGCAGAGGCTGCATCGCGCTATCGTTGCGTTTTACAAGTTCCTTGTATGGGTATTCGATTTATTCATAGTTCGTTTTGCACTGGTTGCTTGCAACTCGTCATGATTCAACTTTAAATCATGCTAAATTTTGGAAGTACACCGTCCGCGGAGTACATAAATATTTGAACATTTCAGCGATACAGCTGAGTGAGAATCTTCAGTTATTAGTCTATTTACTGAAAAGCACTGAAGAATTAACCATATTATATATATCTGTATAATAATCTGTCTATGTCTATTGCCTATCTACTTATACCAGACTAAATAAAAAAATACCATATCGTCGTTACCTATCTTATCATTACCACCATAGTCTGCAAATTTACTCTTTTCCACACAAACATAATTGTATATTTTGTGGAAGAGGTGTTTTTTTCTACAATTACATGAAACAAATGGTCGATTCTTGTCCTGAAAATATTTTCTAATTTGAATATCGAAAGATTGAGAGAAGAAATCTTCCAGTAATAGGGCATTTAAATATTCAGAATTAGGGGTCTAAGTTAATCTGATGTTGTTGTTGCTTCCCTACCTGCTGTGCTAATAAAGAATTCAATTGAAGATAAATGTTGAAAAGTTTGTAATTTCAGAAATATTCTCTTATTTCTTGTTACATGCTTTTTAAAGCCTGTTTTTTCAGTCTTTAGTTGTCGGGTTATACTATTTTGAATTATCTATTTTAATATATTTGGGTTTTCAAGATGTTCATGAAAATTGTGTTTGTTTGAAATATTGTTTTTCCGTTTATTGATATCCGTGCATGAGTCGGACCATAAGTAAATGCAAAATATCTGCATTTTTAAATGGAAATGTGGGCAAAAATCATTGTTTTTTTTTATACAACTAGGACAGGGAACAAGGATGTTAAGTGCGTCCTTTTCCTTAACAATGCCTTACTGCGTTGGTCACGACATCCACAAAAAACATAGCCTACACGGCACTGCATTACGCCCGTCCACTTGAGGCAAGGTAATAAGCCTTACGTGCCTGTAATTTCATGGGGGGATACGGGGTTTCAAGTAACTTCTTCGAGACCCAACCCAACCTTACCTGTAAGTGGTACCCCTGCTAAACAACAGACAAGGCTCTGGCGCAACAACAGCAACACATTTTACCAGGGGATGGGCAGCAGCGTCCTCCTGAGTACTTTTAATACCTTTTCTGCAATCCTCACCCGGTCCCTAGTTCCCGGTAGCTCTGCTATTCCTGGCCACGGTAGCGGCCATGGTAACGGCGGAGGGGTGCTAAGAATCACTGGATGAGATCAGGCTACCAACCTAAGCACCAACGACCCCTGCATCTGGTAACTTATAACGCACGAACATTGAGGACCGACGAGAAGTTATTCGAGAAGGTCCTGTAACCTGGTGGATTTAAATGAAAATTTGCATAAATATGACGATTATCCATATTTCATTCTCTCCCTTCCACTGAAAGAGCGAATGGTTTGTATGAAACTTTTGCTGGAAACTAGACAAGTATTTGGAAAAGCTTCAATTCAATTCAACTACGAAACATACTATATATATATATATATATATGCGATTTTTGGGAAAATCCCCTGATTTTATTTTAATTTTAAACAATGCTTCCATTGCTAACATATAGTGACGAGGTTTGAATTCATTTATTTTAATTTAAAGTGGGTGAACTCAAGCAGTCAAGCAGACGCGAGCTCATGGTCTGGCCCTGGTTGCATGGTCATGTAAACAAGCTAAAGGCTATATAAGCTATAACTAGAAGGGCTAGTTATGGCTTAGTCGTAGTCAAGTAAAAAAGCCACGTTTAGTGGAGGAACTATGATATGGTTTATAACGCCATCTGATACAAATGTTTGGCACTTGCTGCCTCCTTCAAGAATACTGGTTCGGGGTTTTCTTGTCATTTGATGAAGATTAAATGCAAGGTATCCAAAAGGTTTCGAACTTACACATGTGATGGCGTTAAATGGTGTCTTAATGTGGATGCATCTACCTAAGTCAAAAGTAATCGAATAAGTATTACGCTCGAGATGCAGCTGCTGCAACCATTAAGGTACATTCTCTAAGTACTCATTACAACCGTGCGAAATTATCTTACCGGTTAGTCGGAAACTCAATTTTTTTTTTTTGTAATCCGTTTTTCAAAATGACGGTACCTTCGAAAACCACGCACTTTTAGCTAATAACAGCTTCGAATGAAATTAACTATTTATTGCGACGGCACGTCACTCGACTGCAAAATGTTGATAAAAAAGGTAGATGCTAATGTAATGCTTCCGGGAGCGGCACCACCTAGATTCCTCAACAGACTGAGGAACTCATACCTCTAAATACCGGAACTCAACAATCAGCTTTGTTTTTATGGCGTAAACTCATGTAAGGTACCTACCCCCTGATGGTAAGGTCTGGTGTTTAACAGCCTCTTTGGTCTAATGGGTCACCTACCGGTGTCAGATCCAGAGTTGGTAAAAAGACTTTGTCTAAGTCCGCCTGGCTAGCTACCAACGATCTCACCTAAGTCTGTCGCCATTATAACAACTCTAAATGGTTGTGATCCGGAATTTAGAGGTGAGATAACCAGTTCCTCACACAGTTGAGGATTAAGGGTGTAGCGCGCTTCCACCTACGGCCTTATCATGACTGATAAGGCCAATCAGGTTACCTCCCCGTGGTACGATAATTTTACCGTTTTTGTGGACCACCGATTTCAGATCCAGAGGTCCCGGGTTCGATCCCCAGGGGAGCACAACAATGTGTTGGTTGGTGGTAGAACTAAGATTAAGTGCCAAACCAAATTTAAGTGCCTCTCTCCCAGCATAGTCAATACTCACTGTGGTGCAAGAACTACCCTGACCCGTACTCACTCGGTTGGTTCATGGCTACACCACCCAGGGGACACGTGTAGGGACTCTAGGGTTATCACCTACGGACGTGAGCAGCAAGGTCTCACAAAAACAAGATTTCCCACCACCACTTGAGGCCTATCTATAGTGTATCGTCATTGCATAGACGATTACATTGCACTTAGTAAGGTCTCACATTATATAAATCAGAAGATAACAGAAGAATGTGTGCGGGTGTGCTATAAATACATAAGAAGCACTGAAGCAGGCCTTGCACCATAATATAATCAAACAAATCACATAATAAGCATAATACGCAATACCTGGCAAATTTTCATTTGCTACAAACCTAGTTCTTAGAGATTTATTCGTACCCGTGGTTTTACACACGGTGTACATTCAAAAATACTCAATCATTGAGGTTATGTCAGTGAAAGGTTCCGTATAGTTTAGTATAGGTATTGGTGTAAAAAGTAATTCAGATGGCAAAGGGTAGGCGAGAAGTCAAAACGCATCGTTTGCGAGTTTTAACACGGCAGCTAGCGACATCTAGTTTCGTGTAAGGGAGACTTTGCTGTCGACACATGCGCATAAAGCTCTTCATATAATTCTGTGTTCAGTAGTGGATGTATGGAATGGATATTTAAGCAATAGATAAAAACCTAGGCTAGTTTTTATGATTTCATATATTTATATTATGTTTTTGTAGTGACTATAATTGACGATAAGAACGCGTGGCCCGATGTTGCTATACCAGCTGACAGCTAAATGGTGATTTCTCAATGTCAAATTAACCAAATGCACTCATCACTATTTCTCGTTCAGGAAAAATTCAAGTCCTGCTCGCTCTATCGCCGGTATTGGCTACGCGAAGTGAGTGCGGAAACTACCCATCTATACGTGTCCGTTTCGAAGTGATGGGAATAATAATAAATAAAAATTACAGGACATAATTTTTTTTACAGCGCCATCTAGTCCCAAACTAAATGACGATATATAGAATATACTGCCTCTGTGGTCTAATAGTTTTTCCACCGGTACCAAATCCAGAGGTCCCGGGTTCGATCCCTTGGGGGAGGAATATTGTGCTTGGTATGATTGGTGGAATGAATTTGTTTAAGTCCACCTGGGTAGCTACCACCATCTTACCTAATTATTATATTACATAATAACAATTCTTAAACTGTTGTGTTCTGGCATTTAGAGGTAGGATATTTCCTGAGATTGTTTTCCGGGTGTAGTGCGCTTCCACCATCGGCCTTAATATAAATTACTTTACCACTCATATTTTGAAGCATCAAAAGTTTCATATGAAATCTAGAATTGCAATGTCGTCAGTTCACAAGTTTTTCTTTTCCGTTAAAGTTTTTTACAGTATTGTTATAGACTAGAATTCCAAAACTCTTACTTTGTCTGCTCTACAAAATAGAAAAGCATCCACCAACTATAGGTAGAACTAATCGATGAGCTATGTGAGGAGATTGAAGTTAGGCGCATCTGAGAATGCGCCTAACTTTCCAGCTCAGCTCTTCTTTCATAACTAGGATTATTATTATTTTGAAGATTTGTTTGTGTGTGATGAATGTAATCACTTGAGTTTATCTTTTATTTAACTAATTTTATTTCTACTTACTGTCTTAAGCTGTCTCTTACTTTTTATTCCTTTTTTAATCTGTTTCTATACCTACCTATATGTGAATGTCTGCTATGAATATCTGCTATTGGCTTTATGTTTCCATCTTTACCTATCTTATTCTGTTTTTATAGCTGTAGACTTTCCTTTGAAATAAAATAAAATGAATGCTTACTCCTTTACGGGTAAATTGATTATTCTAAGGCCAAATTATTTATCACGTTTAGGTCTGTCTGTTTGTGGCCTAGACGCTCCCGATTTGAATGTCTTTATTTCGTATGAATACTGATTAATCTGGGACTGTTCTTGGCTATGTTTCAAAGATGCTCGGCTGCACCAATGTCCGTTTCCATGCTGGCCATGATACTATTCATCAGTTCAGTTCTCATCCAGATTTAGAGGCATTTAGAGCACGCAGCTTGAAATACTTTTGATTGGTGGTAGGACTTTTGTTTGAGTCCGCCGGGCTGCCTACCACCATTTTACTTAAGTCCATCGCCATAACAACAGTTCTTAAAAATTGTTGTGTTCTGGCATTTTAGTTAGGATAGCCAGTCCCTCAGCATGCTGCAGACAGCATGCTCGTCATAGTACTTAAGTTTTGATTTATTTATTATTTTACAGCTGAATCCAATTCCCGACTTTCTAAATTATCTATCGGTTATTGGCATTAATGTTTCTAAGTTATATCTTTTGTAAGTATATATCCTTTGGGGAGCCTCAACCTCGGGGTGAGGCTCCCCAAATGTTTTCAATAAATAATTCTTATTTTATCTAATCTTATTTGTTCTACCACTTTCACCACGCCGACCTTACTAATTAACGAGCAATCGATTTTTTTACACACGATCACATAGCGGTTGACTAAAAGTCCTAGGGCATTGTACATATCATGCTAATAACTCATTTTAGTAATCTTAGCCACATTTTATGGAATAGTCACTATAAATAACAGATTTTGACTCATACTCCGCACGCACCGGCGGCGGCGGCAGAGTAATCGTTTACGTAAAGAAAGTTTTTATTAAATCGTAGGGCATTTTAACTTTTTCTTCAGTAACGAAAGAGTATTGCATACCATTAGAAAGGAAGTTAATTATGATCTTTACAAGCACCATTAATACTAACACAGCAATCAAGAACCCCTCAAAGCTTTTCATATACTCTGTACAGCACCCTACGTTCACTTGTAAGCGTAAGCTGTACTAACTCTTACGTATGTATGCGACCCTAGTACAATTTCATTTTGGGAGCGCTCATGTCCACCCATACTCGCCAGTTTCTCTGTACCGAATTACGCCTCGGAACTTCAACGAGTTGAAGTCTAATTAAGTACTTGGTAATACGCTCCATCATCAAAATTTACAATGTTTCAAAAGTTCAATATTGAGTGATTGCTATACAGGTGAGTTTTTTTCCAGGGCTATTGAGGCCAAGTCTGAACCCGTGAGAGTTATCGAAAAGCCATGATAGGAGTTACGTGCTCGATTAAAAAAAAATTAGTTCTGCATTAAAGAAAAACTTTTTTTTGTACAGTTTTTCTGAAAAAATATATATTTTTGCAATATGAGTTCTTTGTTTGATACTAAAAAAAATAATGTGCCCAAAGTTGTTGGAACACTTTCAAAATTGAAAATTTATAAATTCATCTTTATGCATTTAGTAAGGTTGTACGTATAGTCTGCAATACGTAAGGGAAGCTATTAAATACTCTTTTGCTGTTCGTGAAAAACTTTCTAAAATCGGAATGTCATCAAAAAGCTTGGTATCGCCGAATGCGAAGATGCAACTTAGCGTTTGAAAACAGAATTACTCATAAAATTGAAATTTGTATTTTTTTTTGAATTTTTTTTTTAAATGTTCAGCCATTAGGGTGTACGTGCCTTGTCATCAGCCGCGTTACCACAAAATGCGAACTATTTTTTAATCTTTAATGCAGAACTTATTTTTTATTAAATCGAGCACATGTTAGGAGATACTAATATGTCTTTTCGATAACTCTCACGGTTTCAGACTTGGCCTCAGTGGCCCCGGAAAAAAGTAATGAAAAAATATGTTCATTAAGTTACAAAAGACAAAAGCAATAGACACATTGATCCTCTTGAGTCTAATGATATGTTGTATGATGCACTTTTTAAAAGTTTTTTTTTTTTTTCAAATTATAAAAAGATAACCGTATAGTTTTATTTTCTTGTTGTTCTTGCAAAATTAAAATGGACATCAAGTACATGACGTTATTTATTTATTATAAATGGATACAACAAATTATTACAATATAATTTCATAATACACACCTACTTATTGCTACTCAAATAATCAATAATAAAAACTTCATCTCACCTAAGACTAGGTACTGTCGTAAAATTCCACCAAATGCAACTCCATGCATGGTCCCTGTATCGAGTAGGCTATTGAGTTGCAAGACTACTCGTGGCTTTTTTATAAAGTCGACGGAAAAAGTTTTTACTACAACGATTTTTTTATAAATTAGAATGCATAACTAAATACATCCCAATCGCATTACGATCTATCCAAGTGGTAGGCTAATGACTAATTAAAAACTGACCTAAATTAATACATCGAGTTATAACTAAGAATGTGTCCTTTAGCACTTTTCTTACTGTTTTCATGTGTTTTTAAGTAGCACTAGTACAAACACTACATTTTTATATTATTTACATTACACTAACTCAAAAGGTTTAGTTCTTTTGAGTCTTCTTACTCGACGTTTACATGGTAAAGAAGCCTTCGCTCATAAGCTTCTGCATGCCTTTGTATTTCTTTGGGGACGAGATTAATACTGAGGTCCCGGTGGAGATCGACGTTTTTAATGTACCAGGGTGCGTTCACAGCTTCTCTAAGAATAATTATCCTAAATCCGCCACCGTGGGCTTTATCTTCTACTAAACCTGTACCTAAAGGTATGTCGTAGAGAACGACTAAAGGCTGCCACCAGAAGACGGGGAGCAGATTTGTTTTATGTACCTACAATTTAATAATGTTACATTGATGTAGCGATCGCAGGAAATTATTTTCCAACTGCAAGCTGGAAACTAAAAGTGGAAACTGGCGACTGTCCAACAACGGATCTTAATTTAAGCGGGTTGATGGGACATGACATGAGAAGATACCATCTCATGGAGACTATCCATTGGAAAATACGATGTGTGTTTACAGATTTGAAGCCGAGTGCTTCCATAGTTATTTAAAAGTATCAATAATTCTTATTTTCACCAAGTCCAAAAATGTAGGCATGAAATATATTTGAGTTCAATTTGGTACTACAAAACTGTCGAGTAATAGGGGTGGGCATGTGCGCTCCCAAAATGGAAATGTACTAGGGACGCATAGTTACCTAAGAGTTTAGTAAATGTGTTTCTTGAATAATGCGCGGATTTTCAGTATCGTACAGAAGCAAGTATTCTGCTTTGACATGCCTACTTACTTACTACTTACATACCTATTTTACGCCACTCAGTACAATGTGTCCATGAAAAGCAATTGTTTTTTTGTAAATTAAAACGCTCAGAGTTGAAAGAGTGGAACCCCTAGAGTCAGCCCATGGATGTCGTAGAAGCCGTCTCCGGGTTCTCACCAGAAGAAGAGCGTTGGCTTCTTTCTGTCTCTATCTACACCTTAACTATTATCACCAATCCGCCCGCCAAATGTGGTAATTATGGCAAAACCCTTAAGCTTTGGATGAGGCTCTATCCAGCAGTGGACACTAATGTTAATATCATGTGATGTGATGTCCTGATTCGAACTTTTAGGCCGTCATGCATTTTATACAACATTGCAAGATATGCAATAGCTTAAGATCTATGAGATGCCGCAATGAAATGCAATAGATTAGCAACATGGTAACACGGTAGTAACATTGCTCTTAGATCTACTAAAACTGACCATTTCTCGCTAATATTAATTATATAGAAGTATATAAATAGTTCAGTATTCCAAATAAGGCGAATCAGTATACGCCTTCATCCAGTGCCAAGCACGATAATTCTTGATATCGATTCTCTTCACAATTATTTTTCTTATGCAAGTAAACTGCTTCAAACTGCTATGTTTTTTTTATACTGTGGCAATCTGGCAAAAGGTCCACTCGATCGTACGTCGCTACCGTCGCCTATGGACGCTGGCAACATCAGAAGCAATTTACTCCCTAGATCCCAAATGTGGTGATTCTGTCGATTTATAAGTAACCTAAATTTCGAGATTAAAAAAATGCACTTTTCCCGAAATTCCAGCCTGGCATTTTGCACGTGGAGCGACGATCCGTTTCCACATTTTACTACCAGGCTCCCATAACGACACAAGAAATCAAGTACAAGCAACAGGTGAACCACAGACACACTGGTAGTTACCATATTGATTTTCGTGAGCGTCTACCAACGGGCCTGTTTCACCGTTCGCTGCCCTAAAATCTAGATCTATAAAACTAAGTTCAGCCTGATCGAATTCAAATGTTGATTTTAATAATTTACATGACATCGATTTCACTAGCTACAATTTGATCATGTTTACGAAAACGCAGTTTACGTGCGATATAGAATGTCTCTGAAATGTGGTCACAAGCAGAGTCAAAGTTATAAGAACCCACAAACCCTAAAAATCACCATTAACCGGGGAAGTAAAGATTATTGAATTTCGACGCGAAATGGAGTGTGGGAAACCCCCAATCGTGTAAATAGACAATATATACGAGCTCAAAAGTCAAACAAAAGTAGTATGGGTTATCGATAAACCCCATAAAATTTAACGAATGTGCACCGATTTTGCCTACCCATCGGTAACCGGTTGGTACCGTAACTTGCGATGGTCACTACAACCAATTTTATCGAATTATATTTCAAATTTCGAATTTTAAACGTCAAATTATGCGATCGGTTAGAACCGTACTTGTTTTACTGTTTTACCAACCGCTAGTGATAACGCTCTTCTCATCTTTGTTTCTTATTCATGTTAGTCGATGTGGAGCCAAAAAGTGCACTTTTGCCGACATTCCAGTCTGGCATTTTGCACGAGGGGCGACGATCCGTTTCCACATTTTACTACCAGGCTCCCATAACGACACAAGAGATCAAGTATAAGCAACAAATGAACCACAGACACACTGGTAGTTACCATATTGATTTTCGTGAGCGTCTACCAACGGGCCTGTTTCACCGTTCGCTGGACTAAAATCTAGATCTATAAAACTAAGTTCAGCCTGATCGAATTCAAATGTTTACGTGCGATATAGAATGTCTCTGAAATGTGGTCACAAGCAGAGTCAAAGTTATAAGAACCCACAACCCTAAAAATCACCATTAACCGGGGAAGTAAAGATTATTGTATTTCGACGCGAAATGGAGTGTGGGAAACCCCCAATCGTGTAAATAGACAAAATATACGAGCTCAAAAGTCAAACAAAAGTAGTATGGGTTATCGATAAACCCCATAAAATTTAACGAATGTGCACCGATTTTGCCTACCCGTCGGTAATCGGTTGGTACCGTAACTTGCGATGGTCGTTACAACCAATTTTATCGAATTTAAATTTCAAATTTCGAATTTTAGACGTCAAATTATGCGATCGGTTAGAACCGTACTTGTTTTACTGTTTTGCCAACCGCTAGTGATAACGCTCTTCTCATCTTTGGAGTTCAAAAGCAATATAAAAATAGGTAAAAAACAAAGAAACTCAAGAAAATATACCTGTCTGCTTCGCAATACGCTGTTAACAGCTCTTGAACTGTCAGTATCGTTTAAACAGAGATGCAACATACTACAACACAGGCAGATAGAGCGAGATCCAGATCATTACATACTAATAGTACGAAAAGGACAGATTACCGCTAGGTATCGCGGATCACTGCGGAAATTAAAACGCTGTTAAATAATATTTAATGAATTATTAACATTTTCTAGATTATTCTTTGGAGATTTTTTAAGTGTTTTGCACTTGGTCACAAACACAAACATATATACAAAATTAAAAAATAAAAGCAAAAAAGTTTGCAAACCGCGTCCGGACCCTCGTGGCTCATTTCGTCAAGAGCATTTCCGGCTTGAGATGCGGGTTCGAACCATGTTGCGTGTTGTAAAATTGTTTGTGCCGTTAAAACATTTGCAAGTACCTATTGACATTAGTTTTCTAAACGTCATAAGTCAGAATATGTCAATAATCGGTTTCGATTCATATCTTATTATTCAAATTCTGATCTTCTGAATGGATAAACCTTACCGAACCCATTAGTCTTAAGCACTCCTTGAAGCCATACAAAACCTAGTGACGACGCCTATATTATATCTGTGTCGCGTCTTTCTATCTGTATGCGGCAAGGGGCGTGTCTCCTCATCCACTATAGCTATACTACTGTTCTAGCTATTGCTTATTCCATAGTCGCACTAGACAACCTGTATCATGTTCTTGAAGCCCTGGTATCCGCGGACGAACTTCGACATAATGTCAGCGGCTGTACAGATAGCGCATGCGCCGTGAGAGCGCCGAAGCCGCACCACGCGATTAGCTCTGTATTCATCAAATTTGCAATGTATAGTCTGGTTTCATCCATATTCATAAAAGTGGCTCTATGACACGTTAATCTCGCGATTTTATCTCTGCGTATAGGTAAAAACAAAAGCCTTTAAACATAAAACTGAGACATGACAATATTTTTTTTTCAGTAGTTACCTATTTTTATAATGATCGGCGTTTGCCGACTTTCGTTCTTTGCCGACTACCTAGATTTGTTTATTTTAGATTTTAGGTATAGGTTTGCCGACCTCAGGTGAATCTGCTTGCGGACGCGAGCTTACTGCGTAAGTAAATGACCTTTATTTATATATTTAAGATGGGTTGGGATGTCAAGCATCGCCATACAAAACTGATTGGTTATCTTTTGCTTCACGTAAAAACTAACACACGGATATACCTCCACAGATTTGTTCTTGATCGGTGGTTTCAACGAATTCTTCAGATCACATCAAGCTTAGTGTATGACACCCTCCGGAGAGATGGAGCGACGACTTCGATACAGTGGCGGGCAAATCGGATTGGAAATGTCGAAGATCGGGTTCAGTGGCACTCGTATTAACTAACACTGCACAAAGGAATCAGTCAGATTACCTAAAGACCGATACAAACGGCCTATGGGTAACTCAACTGTTCCAGACCAGTACCAGACAGAAGCGTGTCACAGATACTGGTTGCATTGCCACGCTGAATGGCTATGCTAATTCGCTGGCCTAAATAAGATCCAGCCCTTGGGTCACGTGTCGCCTCAATCGAATACCAACAAACATAAGTAAGAACTATTCCGCATAAGTCAGCTTCCTTCCGATAAAAACCACTTCGAAATCGTACACTACGTTTCAGAGTTTCGAGGCAAAGAAAAATAAGTATTACGCTTTGCAGGCAGATTGGTGATCGCTTTATCGGTGTTCGGTAAGAACAAATGCAATTAAGAATACTCATGTATTTGTTACTTAGAGCTATGGTACGAGATTTCGTAGCTCGTAGCACGAGCGCGTAGCAGTTCGTAGCATTTCGTAGCATTTCGTAGCATTTCGTACCAGTTCGAATCAAGTAGTTTTAGAAGCGAGTTATTTGATTTAGGGTTTCATTTTGTGTCAATGTTACTAGCCGTGATTTATATTTGATTTCTCATCAGCTTTTATTTACAAACTAGCATTGTACCCTCTATTGGGATGACTTTTCACCAATTTTTTTTACAAAAATAAAAAATAATTTTAGTAATATGAATTCAGATTTATGAATTCTCAAAGTGAGGATAAGTGTTTCGTCGTCACAATTTAATGTGTACTTTCAAAAAATTACTTAGTGTGCTTATACAGGTTGATTCCACTACCTTAAACAGTAGACTGGAAAGCGGCTGTTTATACGAGAACGTGCAAAATTAGCAGCGCCATCTAATACAGGACTTCGAGACTACTATCATCGAGTTTAGGCCGGGAGAAATGTAAATCTTAACATGTTTATGGAAAGGTATATTTGATCTCATAGCCAACTACAGGCCAATTAGTCTTTATAAAGTTTTTTCAGCGACACTGATGCGCAGAATATCTAACATTATGAATGAGAGTCAACCGGTTGATCAAGCCGGTTTTCGCAAAACACTTTCCACTGTTGATCATATACTTAGTTGAAAAATCAAGATGTCGTTTAAAAAGACAAGACCAGGTACAGCTTAGATAATCTTTACCTCGTTCTACAGACAATCAATTAATGTTATCATGTATCATTAAGGTTCCACGACATAAGTTCTGTGGCTGTTGCCGTGTGGCGCTAGTTTCTTCGCTGATAGAAGTAGCGATATGTGGCAGACATCAATGACTTTTTTAAAAAGGGATCACATACATTTTTAATTGGGTAGTAATAAATATATCTCACTATTGAACATCAAATGTAGTATTGATGCGAAGTTGTCACGTGCCAAACGCACCAAAAATGGCTTTAATGAATGAGCTCATATTGTGGGATATTTTTTTTATTGTCTTCCTTATATAACAAAAAGTTTTGGAAAGGGAATGATGATTCCAGGATTTGATCCTGGAATCATCCGACTAATCAGTCAGATGCGTTATCCATTACGTCACTGGGTCGCTGAAGAATGTTCCATTCTCTTTAGTTTAACCCGGCCTTTACTCAAGTTTAAGATAAACCCACCTTCGTCGTAAGAAACCCTCTGCTCGCTAATTCGTCTAATACTTGACCGCTTCAATAAATAATTATTTCAATAGTTTCTGGCACTGATCACATCAAAGAAAAACTGTAGGATTTCGATATTTAAAAAGACAGGTAGCGAGCATTTCTGGAGATGTCCCAATCCAGGGTTTTATCTTCATAAGCGTTAAAATTTATTAGTAACTTAACACTGTGTCGAAATTAATCTGTTGTAATTAGTCAATACATAATTAAATGGAAAGCGAGCTATTTGATTTTTTTAAAGGACTATAGCACTAAACCAATACAGACATAGCCGTATCTGCTTAGCACTCGAAACGGGAGGACGGGGGAACTAGTCTGGAACGGGGTTGGTAGAAAGATTACCTTATGACTAGTAATTATATATAATACAATAATAGAAGTAATTTACTTTTATTTAAAAAATATATTTTGTTGATCTCTGTGTTATGTTGTGAAATCCGGCGCTGTATGTATGTATGTGGCAATGTTTGCGACGGCTTAACTCTCGCACGGATTATCTGATTTTTATGAAATTTTAACTGGATAGAGATAACGTAAATAGAATTTGATTGTCGCGGGGGATTTTCTATAAGTGGGGTAGTTTTTGAGATATTGGGGTGAAAAGAAATACAATTTTTTGCCCATATTTTTGAATGGCTGATCCGATCAATTCAACATTTTGAACATGCAGAGATTATATTAATACTCATCAATCGGTAAGAGGATTTATTTGACACTAAGGTAGTTTTTGAGAAATAGGGGTGTTAAGTAAGACGAGAAGATATGGCTTGTGGGGTATCATTTGAAAGAGTATCAACTGCACGTTCATAAAATGTATATATTTTTTTTATTAAGGGTGGTTTTTGTAACAAAGAGGCGCGTTTTTAACAAGAGTTTAAAACGCTTGGTATGCCTTGTATGATAGATTATTAATGGGGGGGGTTGACTCAACAATTCACTTTCTTTTGATTTGCTAAAACCACCCCTGTATTTACATTAAGGGTAAATAAGATTTAAGACTTGAAAATGTGTTAAAACATTCAATATCATATGAAATAGGGGTTGAGACTGCAGATATCAAAATAGCTTGATTAAAGTAATTAACAAAAGTAATTTAAGATGAAGAGGGCAAAGGATGACCATCAGGTCTTGTAAGATAAGAGAGCGTATTCGAAATTTAATTAAAACTTGCCTCCTATTGTTATTCACTCAATAGGGAGGGTGTCGATAAAATCCGAGAATTACTTTTGATCTTTCATGCAAGGGTTTTGACAGCGCATATTCCATATTAACAGTACATTATTGTCCACCACAATGTGGAAAGAAACTTCCGCTATAACTGTAAGATATGGCCATTCTCACCACGCTAAGCAGACAGATTGGTGCTCCAACACTCAGGTAAATAAAGAGGTCGATAAAAAAGTGCTTAAGTAAGGTGAGAAAGGTGTAATGAAAGCACACTCTTATCGTTTGTTATTTACGTTTTATTTGAGAAATTATTTCCATCACAAACCAGACATCACGAGATCTCTGTTCGGGGCGAACTACTAGTTTACTTAGTACCTGCTACCTGCCTCCTACTACTTACTAAACGCAATTTTATTAAACTTGTTATGCATTTTATCCAACTGTTCTACACCAGTCAAGTCGTTACAGACTAGTAGATGTGTTGACGTAGTTTGGTCAGTCAAAGGCTTTGAAGAGAAGCGTATGCGAATAGAAATTGGTTGATATTTTCATTTCTTCGTTCTGAGGCCCTGTGGCGCAATGGATAACGCGTCTGACTACGGATCAGAAGATTCCAGGTTCGAATCCTGGTAGGGTCGATATATTTTTTGTCTTAACCCTCAAAAAGATGGTCAAATTCTTAAAACCTCTTACCCAGTTATTTTCAAAACCCATTTCTCAAAAAGATTTAGTAGTGAGATGCCTATTACCGAACTTGACATTTTTATATTTTATATTTGTCAATTTGACATATTTTGTACCAACAACAAAACAAAGTACAAACTCAAATTTGTTTCATCTGATCAAAACTTGGTACAGAAATTTGTGAAACGCGTTATGTTATGTTTTATCAATCTGCATTATGACATTCTTCTTACGTCGTCACAACAGCTTTTGTCCTACACGGCTGTCAACGTAGCACTTTTGTTTAAACTTTTTGAGTGAAATTATTTTCGTTCAGACCAGAAAGTTGAATTCTCATATAGTTGATATCCCAAATCGCAAAATTCGCAAAATGTTGAAGTCTTGTCGTGTTAATTCTTTTGAAGTTAAATTCTCATTACTGTTCTTTGACACACGCCTACTTTTTGGGCTAGTCGACGCTTCAAAGAAACATTCAGCATAACATAATTATATTAGTTTCCATGTCTTTATTCAGTATGGGAGTAAACCGGCCTTTCTTCCGGTTTTTTATAACATTGTAGAATTACCGTGAGTCAATAAAAACATTTTCTCAACCTATATTTTTTTAAGATTTCTAAAATTTAGTTTTGATGTTTCAAGGAGAATCATTCCCCTATTCCTTTTTAATTTTAACCGGCTTTAAATAAACGAAGTGTTTCTCAATAAATTCGAACGTATTTTCGAAGTAAGTCAACCTAATACTGCAACAAATAATTCTGATAGAAATTCAAATTGAGTACTTCTGATCCAGTATGCGTATTAACTTTTTGATCGATAGAAATGGATCTCTACCAAAAGATCTAAAGATCTAGATCGAGAAGACTTCGATCAATGAGTCTTTGGTGGAGATCTTCAAGCGAGATTAAAATTTCCCAACTCACATTATATTGCAGTGGAGATATCGTTTCGACACGGGACGATGATGTGATGGGGAACAGAGCCACTACAAACGCTCGAAAAACTTAACTCTCCTTTTTAGGCAGTCCTATAAAAGTAGAGTTAAATAATATAGGAAAGGGTCCTCATTTATTGAAATAAAAACAAGGTAGGTATGTGAATCATCTAAGCTCCGTTCGGTATTGCAAAACTTGCGAGTAAACTTGGGGTAGTCATGTGCGCTCCCATAATGCAGATGTACTAGGGTCGCAAGCATACGTAAGAGCTAGTAATAAACCTTAGTACCTACCTACATATTAATTTTGAGGGCGCATACAGTCACCCCTATGCTCGCTATTGACTACCCGTCTACTAAAATCTTTTCTTTTTTTAAATAATGTTACATTTCCAATTCATATCGAGAGTAATTCCGGAGTGTGAATGTGAATCATCTAAGCTCCGTTCGGTATTGCAAAACTTGCGAGTAAACTTGGTGTAGTCATGTGCGCTCCCATAATGCAGATGTACTAGGGTCGCAAGCATACGTAAAAGCTAGTAACAAACCTTAGTACCTACCTACATATTCATTTTGAGGGCGCATACAGTCACCCCTATGCTCGCTATTGATTACCCGTCTACTAAAATCTTTTATTTTTTTAAATAATGTTAAATTTCCAATTCAAATCGAGAGTAATTCCGGAGTACACTAGTCCCCCATGGTTTAAAAAACCCTACCCCAGACAGCCCACCTCCTTAAAATAAAATACTGGAGCAGGACTTTGGGTTGTTGGTGACACTTATTGAAAACCCGAGTTCGCAACAGCGGCAAAGAAAATTTCACAAGTGTTGTGGGCATGCTTGCTTCAAGCCGGGGCCAAGCATTTCCCTAACGCCCAATAAGACGAAATAGAAGAGATTCATTAATTGAGATACTCTAATTAAAATAAAAAAATATAATTGGATTAGGTCTCCATCCAAAGGACGCCGACATTGAGTAACTTTTTATACAGGTAACAACTGGTGTGATTTTTAGAACATTATCACAACATTATAAATGATACGAAAATAAAAAAAAAATCGTATAAATACAAACATATTATGATACTTCATGCACGGCGGGATCTGACACCGGAAGGCAAACCACTACACCTGAGACGGAACATTAACTGAAAGCGTATTCAACACGCTTTCAATTTCAGGTAGCTCTCAATGAAACCTCCTCAAGCTTTATGGGTCCCTGGTAAAATTAGACAAAATCGTGCACACTGTGCTAGTTGATTGGCTAGGAACTGAACTATTTACACCCCATGTCCTCCTGCCCAGTTTTAGAAAGCACTTTCTCGGGAGTGTTATTGACTTGGGAGACCCGGCGCTGTATGTATGTTTCTAGCAGTTTCGCACTTAGCGACCTTTTATTTGCGCTGCGCCATTGCGATCCTTACGTGAGTGGCATACTTCACACATATTTTTCTACTTAGCCGCTTAATGTTTACTTCATATTTTTCATTTTTTTGTGAATAATAGGTGACCTGACCTAACTATTTACTTATTAATAGCTTTAACTATTTAACACTGTCGTGTAATCTTCTATTTTGGTTGAGAGTAGCGCAAAATCCAAATTTAGTTTTTAGGGTTTATTAAAAAAAGTACATTCAAGTCATTTTTGATAAAAATATGTCACAAAAATGTATGTATGTATGTGGCAATGCTTGGCATAACTCTGGAACGGGTTATCCGATTTTAATTGATTTTTAACTTAATAGAGATAACATTAATAGAAATTGAACGGGTTATCCGATTTTAATTAATTTTTAACTTAATAGAGATAACATTAATAGAAATTGATTGCGAGATGGTTTGTAGTTTTTGAGCTAATGGGGTGAAAAGATAATATACAATATTTCGCCCATATATTTTGAATGGCTGATCCGATCAATTCAAAATTTTAAATCTGCAGAGATTGAACTTATACTAATCAATCCTTTAAAAGATTTTTGAAGCTTGGGTAGATTTTGAGAAATGAGGGTATTAAGTGAAAAAATCATCACGAAGATCTGTCTTAGGGGTGTCATTTGAAAAAGTATCGACTGCATATTAATAAAATTAATTTAACTTAATACAAGGTGTGGTTTTCGTAACATGGGGACGCGTGAAGAGGTTTAAATGTATTTTGTATCGTTTAAAAGGGATTTTAGTTTACAAATCACAATTTGTTTATTTATTTACTGAAATCAACAACTATATACACTTATGGTTGCAAACTTGGTAAATAAAATTAAAGTCTTGTGACATTCATGAATATAGATGTTTGTTCTGTGTTTGGGTCTTATATTGTATGATAAGTATGTATTTAAAGAAAAAAAAAGTATTTAAGTATTCTATCCGTAATCAAGTTGCATATAGTATATATATAAATAAATAAATAAATAAATATTATAGGACATTAATTTTTTACACAGCGCCATCTAGCCCCAAACTAAGCATAGCTTGTAATATGGGAACTAGATTACGGATAGAATACTTGAATACTTTTTTTAAATACATACTTACTATATGATACAACACCCAAACACAGAACAAACATCTATATTCACCACACAAATGTTTGTCCTGGGTGGGAATCGAACCCACAGCCTACAGCGCAGAAGGCAGAGTTACTACCAACTGAGCTATGAGGCTTGTTATATATATATATATACATATAGTATATTCCTATGCTTAGTTTGGGACAAGATGACACTACTTATAGATTGAAAATTTGTTACTGACCTTAATAGGGTAGGTTTTAAAGATAAAGAGTAGCAAAGGTTGATCATCAGGTCTTGCAAGAACATCTACTTAATTGATTTAACCATACGGTGCACCCCATATTGAATTGCCACGTGAAATGTGCCTAAAATGGTTCACTTTTCCTGCATACTGTATGTAAATGAAGCTACGCCTCGATAACCTAGAGTTAAATATGTTGGTACTAAGTGTCAGTCACCTGCGCAGAATGTCGAAGCCTAGGACTCTCGCTTTCAATGTGCGCATTTTATCGATTTTCTTTCTGATTACATCTCCTAAGGTTTGTAATGTCCGGGTAATATTGGACAACGGCGTTGCACATTTTTGAGATTAAAATGCAACAATACCACTGCTCTCTTGATTTCAATGGGCGCATTTCAGCTATTTTCTTCCTGATGATATCTCTTCAGGCTTTGTGAACTCCTGGTTAAACTAGATAACGGAGTTGCACAAAAAATCATTAAAATTGGATTTTTCAAGTTTTGCGCAATATTGTGTGAAATCACTTTTAAGAAGAGCGCATTTTAGTCCATCAGCAACTGTAAAAAAAAATGTAATCCATCAACGGGTTGCCAAGATATTAGCTTCACAAAACAAAGATTTTTACCTCGAGAAACGCGTCATCTTGGCACTTGTAACCTACTCGCGGCCCACCGTCACGAGGCGTGACGACAAACACCTACCTGACACCGACTCCGAAGCCGGTCCCAAGACTTCCCCATCAGCCTACAGAGCAGCCACGAGACCTTCATCAGCTCACCAGGTAAACCTCGAGGTATCTTCCAAACCAGTTGTCCTAGAATACTCGTGTCGTGTACCTTCAGAACCGGAATATTAGGACGCTTCTCCTCCCCTCAAAATATTCAAACCCAGTGGGTTATAATGAGATTCAGTACAACATTACACCCCGGCTAAAGCCAAGGGCTTTGATGACTTGCTTTACGTAAGGCTGGCATGATATAATAATTTGGCATTGTCGAGCAGGTGTGGTGTGAAAAAATCATTTTAGTGCTATCATCCTAAATTTAGGTTTAGAATGGCGCCAACCGATAAGGAATCTTAGTTTGACAGTTCTAAACCTAATTTTAGTCAGATTTAGGACTGACTAAAGCCAACCGAATTGCGACCATTATCACTAAGAGTCGTTCAAATTGTAATAGCATTTCTCAATAAGTAATTTCAATTTATTTTCGGAGGTAGTTATTTTGTTCATCTTTTATCTTATTCTTATCTTTTTTAGCCCTGAGCTGTGCATCTGTAGTTTAGACTTCGGTAGATCTATTTTGTTTTCATACCTACAAGGATTGCGTCGTGGTATGTCACCTTTTTTGAAAAAATTGAGGGTGGTTTTATACAAATTTACAAGATTCAAATATTGACGGCTTTGGTGAAGAATTAGATAACTAACATTTTAGGCGAAATTGTCTTCATTGCGTTTTCATCTTATCTTATTCATATACATATATATAAAATAAATAATAACATAAAATGCTAACTGACTCACTGATAACAACGCACAGCCTAAACGGCTAATCGTAGAGACATGAAATTTGAGGTATTTGGGTATGTTTGTCTTGGTGCGAAAATGAGTGCTTAGAAGGGATAACAGAAAAAACGCGATGTACACATGGTTTCTATAATAAACTGGTGTATTTTGAGTGCTCTTTATGCAATGGATGAATTTCAAAACTACCAAGGTTTGAGACGATGAAGTGGAATCAACATAAAGGAGTTTTTTCAGTGAGTAACAGTAATACATATTAAGAGCGTTGCGCATTTAAAATGATTGTATGTGTGATGCTCTTCTACGAACCATGTAAACCAGGGTCTTACGATGATGGCAGCGGAACTCCTGAATAATGCATGGTATAATAGTAGTGCTTATACTTTTTGAAATCTGTATAACGAGGCATTCAACGACAAATGTTTTTTTTTAATTTACCCGGCCGTAGCAGTCGCGGCTTAAGAATCGACCCCCTCCAACTCAGCCCGCGGAAGTCGTAAAAGCCGATTTAAAGCATCTCAACAGAGGAAGCGGGAACTTCCTGCTGTATAACCCGCCTGCCAAGTATGGTGATGATGGCTAAACCCTCCCGTTTTTGGAGGAGGCTCTGTGCAAAATCCAATTAATAATTAATATTTTATCATTGGCAATGTTACAGCAGGCGTGTTGTTGATCGCAGTAATGATGATACTAGTAGTCAAACTGAACTGGCTGCCTTCCGGGAGGTCTAGGGTAGGCCTTTGGCCGTCAGATGACGATGGTGACGATGTTCACCGAAACTCCGTTTCCTAGCACCGTTAACCTAGCACTTTTTGGTCTTAGTGGAGTTGTCCTAGGATGCATTCTGGCTATCAATGCTGTATACTTGTATCATCATCATCATCATTTATGCCTATAAAAATCCACTGCATAGGACATGGGCACCCCCAATACTAAAGAAAGCAATGGAGGGTTTTGCCATAATTATATGATAAGGCGAGTTGGTGATCGCAGTATCTACTGATAGGTACTTATATACTTTTTTTTAATTCTTTCTTTCTTCGCGTGGTCCGTGTGACAGTTCTGGTATCTGACTATACGAGCTGCCACTATAGGCGTTTAACATGGCGCAGTTCCGATGCCATAATCTTAACGACTCCTAGCATTACCTTACCTCGAAACTCCGTTATTACTCAACCGATTTTGCATTTGTTTAGGTCATCTGTATTTATCTTCGTTCCCATCATTGCAAATGTATATTTCCCAGAATCCCATATTATTGCACCTTTCTCACGACTCTTAATTTCCTTAATTTTCTTAAGGTTACATTTTTTTTTTAAATGTTACCGACTTCACCACTAAAAACATATTGTTGTGCTTGGCAATCAGGCACCAACTTAAAATTATATGAACTTACCCTTAGAGCTATTTTTAAGTTTATAATGGTGCAGTCGGTTTTTCGTTAGTTCAGTCATTTTTATTCAAAAGAAGTTTATTTTGAGATCGGTACTGGGAAACCCTGCTCAAAGTTTGAAATTGTTTGGACCAAAGAGACATTTCATTTAGTTTTGAAGAGCTTGAGCTTGAAGTGACCACACATAAGTGTAACGCCAATTAGTCTCTGTGATTTAAAGAAAATATGGTTCGCTTCCTTTACACGACTTCATTATGATGAACGCTGTAGGTAAGTATGCCTTTAAATTCATCATTGTTTCTTGATATTGTGGCGACCGCCATGCGGGTTGGCGCCCTCGTGTCCTCCTTGCTCTGAGTCCTCCGGTCGAAGCCCAGAAGGACATCTCTCAGGTCCCTAGGTTAGGTCCTGCTGAGGCAACGTGGATACGATAAGTGTGGAACGGCTCCATTATGCCTCACCCCGGCCACTCCATGCAACAAGTCAATGTATCCGTGGTTTCAGCAGCTCTTTTACTAAGGTGCACTAGCTCCTCTTAAGACATGAAGCATTTCATCAAAACGTAGTACATACCGACATGCGTTGCGTGCCATCGGTACCTACTATAACAAACGAAAACCGTAATTTCGCGAAGTTTGCAATTTGTCGATGTTCTATGTTCGATCGAACTTTTGGATTTGAGTCTTTGTTTCGTGAGTTTTTGTCAATTAGCACGAAGGCATAAAAGCTGACTTTTCATTTTCGCAAGCTTATTTTTTAACTGATAAACATAGGTCGATTCTGCATATTAATTTCAGACAGTACAACGTTCTATGATAGACCAATTATGTAAGTGGTTTAATAAGTGATGTTCACACATTACCTTTTGAATCAAATCAAATCAAATCGTTTATTTGTCAGAATGTAGGTAACATGGATTATAATAGTTAATATTATAATAAGTAGGTATAAGTCCCAATACACACTTACCTAATTAGGCATGCAAATTTAAACATAAATTAAACTGAATTTATCCAAAATTCCAAAATATATTATTTGTAATTAAATGTCAAAATACCATTATAAAAAATAAATACATTATTAAAATCAAAACTTTTTAAAAGTTTGATGGTTTATTACCTTCATGACAGCTATGTAACTTGTGTTACTACTTACTTAGTCACTAAGTTTTACAGAAAATGGCGATATTAGTCGCACTAGGTATTTGAAACCGAGAGAGAAGAGCGTCTAGAAAGAAGGACACGCTGTTTTCTCAACCCATAATAAAACCAAAGTTAATTTGACCAAATTTTTGTTGTTTTCTATCATGAAATAATATAGGTACCTACAAATTCTTCAGTAGGTACATCCATGGACGAATTTCTTCGTCCATGGTATATGAAAGCAACGTTTCCCACCCAGTAGCCATACAATACTACAAGAACTGGGATAACTAAAAATAATTAAAATTCCAATCTATAATAATTATGTAGTTAGTGATCTGTGTTCCAATCCAAGTTCCAGAACAAATAAAAGCAAAAGTGTCGCTACTTCATACAAAAAACGATGTATGAAACAATGCTGTAGGTCTACTCTACAAACCGATAAACGATATATCGGGACAATTATCGTTCAAAAGGTACTCTTAGTGACATCGTTTTGAGTATCGTTTGAACGATGGATCGTCCGACATTAATCTCGACAATCGATGCCGAAATCGTACTCTATGCATTCTGGCTATCAATGCTGTATACTTGTATCATCATCATCATCATTTATGCCTATAAAAATCCACTGCATAGGACATGGGCACCCCCAATACTAAAGAAAGCAATGGAGGGTTTTGCCATAATTATATGATAAGGCGAGTTGGTGATCGCAGTATCTACTGATAGGTACTTATATACTTTTTTTTAATTCTTTCTTTCTTCGCGTGGTCCGTGTGACAGTTCTGGTATCTGACTATACGAGCTGCCACTATAGGCGTTTAACATGGCGCAGTTCCGATGCCATAATCTTAACGACTCCTAGCATTACCTTACCTCGAAACTCCGTTATTACTCAACCGATTTTGCATTTGTTTAGGTCATCTGTATTTATCTTCGTTCCCATCATTGCAAATGTATATTTCCCAGAATCCCATATTATTGCACCTTTCTCACGACTCTTAATTTCCTTAATTTTCTTAAGGTTACATTTTTTTTTTAAATGTTACCGACTTCACCACTAAAAACATATTGTTGTGCTTGGCAATCAGGCACCAACTTAAAATTATATGAACTTACCCTTAGAGCTATTTTTAAGTTTATAATGGTGCAGTCGGTTTTTCGTTAGTTCAGTCATTTTTATTCAAAAGAAGTTTATTTTGAGATCGGTACTGGGAAACCCTGCTCAAAGTTTGAAATTGTTTGGACCAAAGAGACATTTCATTTAGTTTTGAAGAGCTTGAGCTTGAAGTGACCACACATAAGTGTAACGCCAATTAGTCTCTGTGATTTAAAGAAAATATGGTTCGCTTCCTTTACACGACTTCATTATGATGAACGCTGTAGGTAAGTATGCCTTTAAATTCATCATTGTTTCTTGATATTGTGGCGACCGCCATGCGGGTTGGCGCCCTCGTGTCCTCCTTGCTCTGAGTCCTCCGGTCGAAGCCCAGAAGGACATCTCTCAGGTCCCTAGGTTAGGTCCTGCTGAGGCAACGTGGATACGATAAGTGTGGAACGGCTCCATTATGCCTCACCCCGGCCACTCCATGCAACAAGTCAATGTATCCGTGGTTTCAGCAGCTCTTTTACTAAGGTGCACTAGCTCCTCTTAAGACATGAAGCATTTCATCAAAACGTAGTACATACCGACATGCGTTGCGTGCCATCGGTACCTACTATAACAAACGAAAACCGTAATTTCGCGAAGTTTGCAATTTGTCGATGTTCTATGTTCGATCGAACTTTTGGATTTGAGTCTTTGTTTCGTGAGTTTTTGTCAATTAGCACGAAGGCATAAAAGCTGACTTTTCATTTTCGCAAGCTTATTTTTTAACTGATAAACATAGGTCGATTCTGCATATTAATTTCAGACAGTACAACGTTCTATGATAGACCAATTATGTAAGTGGTTTAATAAGTGATGTTCACACATTACCTTTTGAATCAAATCAAATCAAATCGTTTATTTGTCAGAATGTAGGTAACATGGATTATAATAGTTAATATTATAATAAGTAGGTATAAGTCCCAATACACACTTACCTAATTAGGCATGCAAATTTAAACATAAATTAAACTGAATTTATCCAAAATTCCAAAATATATTATTTGTAATTAAATGTCAAAATACCATTATAAAAAATAAATACATTATTAAAATCAAAACTTTTTAAAAGTTTGATGGTTTATTACCTTCATGACAGCTATGTAACTTGTGTTACTACTTACTTAGTCACTAAGTTTTACAGAAAATGGCGATATTAGTCGCACTAGGTATTTGAAACCGAGAGAGAAGAGCGTCTAGAAAGAAGGACACGCTGTTTTCTCAACCCATACTAAAACCAAAGTTAATTTGACCAAATTTTTGTTGTTTTCTATCATGAAATAATATAGGTACCTACAAATTCTTCAGTAGGTACATCCATGGACGAATTTCTTCGTCCATGGTATATGAAAGCAACGTTTCCCACCCAGTAGCCACACAATACTACAAGAACTGGGATAACTAAAAATAATTAAAATTCCAATCTATAATAATTATGTAGTTAGTGATCTGTGTTCCAATCCAAGTTCCAGAACAAATAAAAGCAAAAGTGTCGCTACTTCATACAAAAAACGATGTATGAAACAATGCTGTAGGTCTACTCTACAAACCGATAAACGATATATCGGGACAATTATCGTTCAAAAGGTACTCTTAGTGACATCGTTTTGAGTATCGTTTGAACGATGGATCGTCCGACATTAATCTCGACAATCGATGCCGAAATCGTACTCTAGCACCAAAAACGATACGATGATTTGAATTAGACCAATAACAGCTGTTAATTCGACCGAGCTTGACGAACATTGTAACGACACATAGTTTGCTATCGTGTACGTTATCGTTTCTATTTTTTTAACAGTGATTCCTTGATTTTCTGCTTCAAATTATTTAAGTAGTAGGTATAAGAGGTACCTAGAATGTTTATATTAACTTAGGTACCTACCTAATAAACACAAAAAGTCCAATCGAATTATTTCTGTAGGAGGTACCTAGGTACAGTGTTTATGTTAACTACTTAGGTACCTACCTAGTAAGCTTTGGGTTACTAGGTAGTGGACTCGCCTTACCTTGTAGATGGATTCAATAAACTCACCACCATCTGTAACTTTTAAAGTTATATGTAACCCAAAGTTTATTAGGTGGGTACCAAAGTTAACAAAAACATTATAGGTACCTCTACTATTAAACCTACTACGATTTGACTCTCTTCTGCCATGTTAATTATGTAGGCATTCTTGTTTTCGGTAAAATGGTGCGATTTCTTCTGTTCGTCCCAAATGCTTCCATGGTCAGAAAAAAATAACTCAAAATAAGAATGTACCTACCTATACATATAGAACATGAAAGAAGAGAGTTAAATCCAATTATTTAAGTAGTAGGTATAATAGGTACCCACAATGTTTAAGTTGATTACCTTATCTTTTTAGTTTAGGTACCTACCTAATAAACTTTGGGTTACTTATAACTTCCAATCCAATCAAAAAGAGCAATCAAATTATTTCTATAGGAGGTACATAGGTACAGTGTTTATGTTAACTACTTAGGTACCTACCTTGTAAGCTTTGGGTTACATACAACTTCAAAAGTTAAAGATGATGGTGAGTTTATTGAATCCAATCACAATGTAAATGAAATTGGTTTCAGACAATGTTTTCTATCATATTATGTAAACTACGTAGGTAGGTAGACGTTATCTACTTTTTGCTACTGCTGGACAGTATTATCACAAATTTATACCATTGGTACCTACTTACCTATGGTAACTGTAGCTCAAAATGGTGACGCGCACTGGCTGGTGATTAGACCATAGAGAACAATAAGTGGTATGGTTGTATAACTTTAGCCTTTCCGTAATGGGTAACTAAAAGTATGAAACATAAAAAAACAAAGTCAACAAACTTTGACATAAAAACGGATCTAGACCATCAACCAAAGAGATTTGTGCCAAAAAACTTTTATCCATGCCATGCATTTTGTTGTCATTCGTTCCGAGCATTCGATACAACTTTCGACAGACGATGATTATTTCGATGTTTTTCAGAGTACCGTTGTTTCCGATTATTCGGAAGACTATCGTATCGTTTCGAATATATCGCAATCGGTTTGTAGAGTAGCACTGCAGAATTTTAATGGCGAATATTGTTATCTCACTCACTTTATAAGTAGCCCCGTTTTTTAGAAAGGAATCCCGTCTGATCCCGTCGAATCCAGTTAGTGCATATACTGAAGAATTGGTACATATATATTACATATAGGTATTATTTCATGATAGATAACAACAAGAGTTTAGTCAAATTAACTTTGGTTTCACTAAGGGTTGAGAGAACAGCCTCTCTAGTTCTTTAGTGCGACTAATCTTGCCATTTTCTGTAAAACTTAGTGACTAATTAAATAGTAACACAAGTTACATAGCTGGGTACGCCAGCATAACTATCAAGCTAGCGTACACATGACCGTACTCGAAAACGGCTTATACTATAGCAACGAAGTTTACACACAAAAATAGAGCACAAATACTGCCCGAGCTATACAAAATTTCATAATGATTGCTTTTATAGGAACGGAGATATTGAACAAGACTTTTGAATGACATTCCGAGCTGGCGTTATGGCAGCGTAAACAACGTAATAGTTCTTATAGAATTTTTCTTATCATAAATGCTATACGTATAAATTGTGTTGAAATACTGCCTTTGCCAGTAGTCATAGGTACTTTATGTAATTTCGTAGTGGAACAATGTAAAAAGTCTATGTGAAGTTATAGGAACAACTGCATTGTGGTACAGTCGCACACAAAAAATAATTTGTCAGTGAAATTATACACCGAACAATTTAGGTAGGTGGTAAGAATTAATAGTTTTGTTACTTTAAATGAACTTGCTTGACGAGAAGATGAGCTTTCGTGAGTACTTTTACCCATATTTGGCTACTTATTAAGCAAAGCACAGCTAAACGTGTAGGTTCATTTTAATTAGAACTAGGTACTTGTTCAAATATTTTCCTGAAGAGTACTCATGCAGTAATTTTTGGATTAACGAGAATCATTTTCGAACAGCGGCAACACATGTAGATACCTAGATACTTATTTATGTAGTTTTCGTATTTCGTTCGTTTCATTTGCCTTCGTCACATACCGCGCGGTTTAACTAAACAGGTCAATAGGTACATGTTTGTAGAACTTGAACCGCGCGCTGCCGTGCCTAACAGTCGCCCACCAAGTAGTATATACGCAACTACTACTTGGTGCCAGCGATAAAATTCCGTAATTGGTGTGAAACTATAAGTAGGAACAGACAGACATGTTTTATCAAAAAAAATCTTTAGTAGTATTTTTTTTTAAATTTAGTTTATAAGTTTATAAGTCATTTTGAAAGGTACTTAGAAAAGTACCTTGTTTATTGACTTCATGCTCTTAGTTTACTTTATTCATTTATTTTAACATAAATTAACCTAGGTATGTTTATATCGGCGAGTGGAAACCCTATGCTCTGAATGAATGAATGAATGTATTTATTAAATAATAGTTACATTACAGCTTAAGCCAATCCGTAACTACATAACAATTAAAATAAAAATTATACACTAATAATTTACACATAAAACAGATCAATAAAATATACACTAATTACAACTACAATAACTGAAATACATTCTTAGAGCCCTGTATATACTAGGGACACTATCATAAAATAGGTCCACACGTGTGATGTGGTAGTCGAATAGCCCGCGACGACGACGGACTCCTCTCAAACAATTATCGGGAACATACAGAGATAAACTACCCAGTATCGTTGGATTGTTCACCTTATTGCGCAATATTAGGCAATAGCATGGCTAGATGTAACTTACGCCGCAACTGCAAGGAGTCCAATCCAACCATTCCGGTAACAAATAGGGAAGGGTAGAGGTATGGGTAGTAGCCAAACATACGCTTATATACGTATCTGGCAAATTTACGCTGTATTCTCTCTATAATAACCGCATATTTGGCCTCACGTGGATCCCAAGCTATGTAGCTAAACTCTAGCCTACTGCGCACAAAGGCGTTGTATAGCATTATGGCAAGAATGCAATTCGTGGCAGACTGGATGGATTTATAGATTTTTATATCATCTGCGAACATCAGGCACCGGGCATTGGCCAATTTAATAGGGGGAAGATCATTTATCGTTGTCAAGAAAAAAGTTTTTTAACTGAACATATTGCCTCCGATCGCATAAATAATTGGCAAAGAATTTCAGCAACTGAGGAGAAGCGCCTAGAACTGAAAGTTTTGATAACAGTATGTCAAAACCATACCTACCATGTCAAAAGCTCGCCTGAAATCGATAAATATAGAGTCTACCTGCCGTCCAGCATCCATATGAGTCGCAACACAGTCGACAAAAGTTGCGTGGTTGGTAGCTGTTGATCTAGCAGGACGGAAACGTTCTGTGTGTTGCGAATCATGAAATGCACCTTCCAATTGCCGAGTAATATGCAGATTCAGAATGAACTCAAAAACTTTTGCAAATACATATAGAACTGCAATAGGGCGAATATCACTGACTTCAGAGGCTGTACTGGTTTTTGGGACAGGCGTGACTCTAGATATTTTCCATTTATTTGGATAGCAACCCATCCTCAATATTATACATAATATATGATAGATTATAAAGAAATAGTAGAGGCTCTCCCAGGGCATTCAAGCAATGCTTTACTAGAAAGGGTGGTATGGTATCGGGCCCGGCTGCCGACGATGTTTTTAAGCGACGTACATCATCCTCCGAAAGTCTACTAATAACCACAAGCTGAGATTCTTGCCCTCCCATAGAGTTCGCGCGCTGCTCTGCCTCTAAAGCGTCCAGCTTCGGAATGTCATCCAGGAAAACTGAGCTTTTCTGTTGTAAACCAGGGTGTTGTAAACTGGCGTTTCGGCATAGTTACCTAAACGTACATTACGAGTAGGTACATGTTTATGAATTGCTTCATACAGTTTTTCATAAAACAGATTGAACTATGAACGGAAAATACAACCCTAATCATAATCAAGAAAATAGTCGATAAGCACCTTCTGGGTTAGCTTACTACATCGTTGACCTCACCGTCGATCCTTGCATATGCAAGCTTCGTAAGTAAAGTAAAGTAAGTATGCTTTTGAGATACTCTAACTGACAACACCCCATATCATGGGTATCTACGTAGGTAATGGAAATCCATGAAATCCACTTTGTTTGTGTACCCAACATTTCAAATGATGAAACCCTACTGTATCATAATTTGAAATATTGATAATTAGCTCACCTAGCTGTGGAAAGACAGGCCACAGCCGGGGTACCATTCCTTTTTACATCTATACACGCAGCAAAAATACACATTTCCTCTATATTTAAATAATTGTATAGCGTTATAATATGCTTGAAGGTTAGCCGTTAGGCAAAGAAGCCATATTGATTTAGTAGTTTTCTGAGTAATATGGACACATATGGATGACTAAATACTACCATTATCACTTTTACACGCCTGAATTCTATATTTCGTAAGTCACTTTGTGGTAGAGGATTTCATAGTTGTAAAATAAAAAAATAGATTAAATAATTGTTTATATGAACATTTATTCAATAAAAAGTACAATTAAACTAACTATGATCAAAGGAATATTTATGCAATGTCTATCAAAGTAATATCATAAAAAAATAAAGAAAAGCAAAGAATGCTCCCAAGGCTTACCAAAGGGGAATTCAATAAGTAGTAATGGCAACATGTTAGACAAGGAAGCATTCCTATAAAAAACGAGCCAGGTGAGGTAGCTCAGTTCTGAGCTACCTCACCTGGCTCGTTTTTCTACTTTGACATAAGACAAACAATTTTGATACTTATTTTAAGCGCGTGGAGTGTAAATTTCTTGTACCTAATTTTTGAGTGCGCTGTCCAGTTTTAGTACACGTTCATGGTGTTTATATCACACTGTCATCATCGGTCTTCAACACTTCTACCATTTCTGGGAAGTGCGGGTAAGAAACGAGATTTGACTCTTATTCCTAGCATTATATTTATAATTACTTCAGCAGTAACGACTGCTGAGTCATTTGGTTTGCCTAGTTTTGTAAACCTTTCAGCGGCTTACAATGTCCTCGGCTTACAATTTCGACTGCCGGTATCTTCTTGGCTTGCGGTATGCATGTCAATCTAATGTTAGTGATTAGTAGGTTAGAGGCTAATTACAATTTTGCTTGTACAATCAACGGTCTAATATACAATCACCAAACAATTCATAAAAAATCTACATAATAATAAATCAACATAATATCACACTGTGACCAAGTTGTCACTCTGACAATAACATCGTTTGACATTTACTTGTTTACAAAATTTAGATCTTTGAATAAAAATCAGGCGGGGCAAGCGGCGCACGTCACACGCACGTGTATTGAACAAGTGCTGCAGATTGCATGCGCGGATTCACTGTCAGTTTCTTTGAGTACCTACTGGGTGACTAGTGCAGTGAAGCGTTCGGAAACATGTTGCTCGAAGCTATCGATAAAAGAAAATACATTTTTTTTTATATAAATTATTATTTCCGAAACATTTTCAGTAGGTACTTAACCTCTAGTAACCTCAAAAAAATCCGCACGTTTTTAAAACATTGCATCCTTTGGTTGGAATACCAACCTATCAGTAAATGTGTAGCTACCGTTGGGTAAGTATGTTTAGTGAAAAATCCGTTTACTCCAAGTGGGGTGGTGGCGAGTTGGTTCCGAATTGCCATGGACAACAACATGTTTATTGTATGGCATCGCCTTCAAATTATATGAACTTACCCTCAGAGTTATTTTTAAATTTGGAGTGGTAAAGTCTGTTCCATTTTTATTTAAAAAGTTTATTTTTAGCTTGTATTTTGTAAAACCTTATAGAACGTCTCCGACACCCTATTTAATAGCCGTGTGAGGGTGCAATAATACGGGATGCTGGGAAATATCTACGCAATGATAAGAACGAAGGTAAATACAAATGACCTAAACAAATGTTAAAAATCGGTTCCTACTATAGTGAAGTGCAGGGGTGCATTATGTCAGGATAATGGGAACGATCTTTCGTTTCAATTACCTATCCTGTTTTCCTGTTTTTTTTTTATTTAAAAGCCAAACGACTGGACTAATTTTAATAAAATTTCTATGGCATTAGTCCCTCAACTCAACTCAACATTTCACAACTGAACTCAAATATTTTTTCAGACAAAAAATATGGTATGAAAAAAAAAATGTCGGAGTATGGTAGACGCTGTGCTTCTAGTTTAAACGATTGTAACTGTGTATTGATATATTTTCATTAATTATTTAAGTCACCTGTTGGTGTTATTTCTATTTAGTTTTAAGCGCCGCCTATCGGCTATTGATTTGGAAACGTCAAATGAATCACTTGAGTGAAGTCGGTGCAAAGTAGACAGCGGGCGCTTTAGAGCTGTGGATCATTGACTTTGGATCTGCCATTCATTCGTTTATCCGTTCGTTTGTTCGTACGTTCGTTGGCATTTGTTTTTAGGAAAGCGATCGGGTAAGAGACACTTTATTTCTGACTGTTCGTGGTTTGTGTCTACTTTGTGCCGAACTCACCGCGTTTTCACTTCATCGTTGGTTTTCATTGTTGCTAATGCTAGTAGTCGTTAATAAGCCATGTTAGACGCCAATAGCGGCGGCTCGTGAAGTCTGATCAGTCACACAGAGGAAAAAATAATTATTATATGTATTTACAAAAAAAGTATATAAGTATCATTACTGCGCTCACCAACACGCCTGCCAAGCGTAGTAATTATGGCAAAATCCTCCATTGCTTTCTTTAGCATTGGAGGAGGCCTATGCCCTATGCGGTGGACTTTTATGGGCTGTGTAATGATGATGGTTATGTTACAAGTACCTATACAGCATTTATAGCCAGAATGCAACATAAGACAATTCCACTAAGCCCAAATAATGTTAGGTTATTTTTTTTTTTTTACGGAGTTTCGGTGAACTGCCTACCCTTTGGCTTCATCATCAGATGACGATGAAACCGGAAGGCAGGCAGTTCAGTGGGACTACTACATATCATCATTTCTGCGATCAACAACACGCCTACCAAGCTTGGTTATTTTGTCAAAACCCTGATAATGATGATGATGATGATACTGGAAGGTAAGCAGTTCAAAAGGTTTACTCCAGAGACCGTAAACAACACAGGAAAGCAGAATACGCAATTTCGTTTACTTGGATAACATATGTTTTCCATTTATTATGATATAAAAACCAAACTACTCAACCGATTACAATGAAATTTCTATGGGACTACCTCGAAAGTGTGGCCCACTAAACATAATAATAATCATCAAAATCTATTTCGAATTGGTGAAGTAATCGAGTAACAAAAAAAAACATAGCCGAATTGAGAACCTCCTCCTTTTTATGAAGTCGGTTAACAAATACGTAACAAATATAACTCTTAATTAAAGAATTATGACTACCGTGTGTATATTTCTCCTAAAACCATTCACAACAGGAAATATAAATATTAACAAAATTAACCAGTAGAGAATTTCACACAGGCAAAACAGAACACTGAACTTGATATTATCTGCAATAAATGCAGAGATGGTTACCAGAATAGCTATAACGGCATCTACGCAGATATATACTATGCCAGCCCAGAGGTAGAGTAATATGAGATATTCATTGTAGGTCACAGCTGCGACTAAAAGAATAATGTGTATCGCACACAGCAGTACTCCCATAGTGGCATACACGAGTACAATACCTTCGGCGGCTATGGGCGCCACGCCTCGAGCGACTAGATACGAACCCTCGCTCCCGAATGTGACAATCAGCATTGCACTCGGAACAATACCTATCAATGCTATGATAATAGTCCCGATCTTTGGGGTTATGCTGAAACAGCAGCGACTTGAAGTGGGACATTTGTTCAGGGTCGATTGTGTCATCGTTTACTGTTCGAAGACCTGAAAGAAATGGGCTGTTGTAAACGTAGTACCTACCTAGGTACCTAAGGTAGAATTTAATTATTTTTGCCACTTTTTGTGAAATTAGCCGTATCAATACAGTTTGACAAAAAGTGATAAGTAAAGGTCTAACTAAAGCCAAAGAAAGGAAACTGAACAATGAAACCTGACGGCTATGAGCCTGGGTCAACGATAGACAGCGCTAAAATATATCCCATAATTATTATCACCATCATCATCATCGCAATCGTTATTATGATAATCATTACCTACAAGGTACCTAACCAGTTAGCTATTATTATTTATAAATTATGTAGGAAACTATATAACATACACGAAGTAGGCATTTAGAGCTGAAAGACTAAACACTGAAACACTGAAACTTATTCCATGCCAGTGTTTACTTTTGTCTCGTTTTTTATACGCATAAAAACATGAATGCATTTTGATTGAAAGGTAGGTTAGGTGCTCAATTACAAAGATATGTATGATTACTAGTAGGAGATGACCAAGGGGGTCATCTTTTACGGCATCCGTGGGCTGAAGGGGTAGAATTTTAAACCACGGCTAACATTGCAATAGTTTTGAGAGCACTTTTAAACAAAAAAATATCCAATTAATATCAGTAAAAACAAAATAGCCTACGTAGAGAGATGGTGGAGCTTTTGAAAATGAAGTTTTCAATGCTCTCTTTTCATAATGTCTGAATGTGGTGACGTAAATCTTGTACTGTTTTACCCTTCCAAAACTCAGGCGTGTGTGCTCTCTGTTTAAGTATGTACCGTGCCTGGCTAGCTACCACCATCTTACGTAATTCTGTCCCCTTAACAGCAATACTTTAATTTGTTCAATTGTTGTGTTCCAGCATTTAGAGGTAAGATTGCCAGTTCCTTTGCTTCCACCTTCGACCTCAGGTGAGATGAAGGTCAAGCACCTAAAATTGATGATGTCCTTTTTGTGACATTTATAGATGGACTGTGTACGGAGCGCAGACAACCGAAGTCTCATAGTGCATAATAAAGGAGTTCATTCAGAAATGTATGGGGTCCAGGCTAGATCGTGTACCGGCAACTGGACATGGTGAAAATTATTGCAAACGTTTTCCAATCATCCATTTACTCGAGTTATGCATAGTTTTTGTGTACAAAATTAATTAAGTGACCAGCGCGGGCATCACTGTAGTACTATATCTTAGTCTATGGTGCCCGCAACAGTTATGGCGGATGTAGCCTATTTACGTAAGAATAGAAAGTATGTTAAATCATCGTAAATATTTTATTTTGTTTCATTCATTTTCAAGCAGATTGATAAGTTAGTATTATTTAAGCTTATTGTGTGAATAAATGACTAGGTACTGCGGTAACTACCTGGGTGCTTACCTATATTTAGTCATCTCCAAGACAAGTGACTAGGGTTTCTTTACTACGAATTTACATTAACGTAGATAAGGAGGACCATTGATGACAAGTCCAATAGCTACATACATAGAAACTGAAAGATATTGAACTACAGACTTTGAATAGATTTTAAAAATAATTGAAAGTGTAACCTGTAGGACAATATTCATTGATATATAAAAGTAGGTAGTGTAATAAAAACAACATTATAGTAATAATAATTAGTCTTTGTGGTTCATTTCCCTCATCTTATAATATATTATAAATAAATAAATCTTCTCTTACTAATAATCCATTAAAAAATGGTGCAGGTGGATCTATATGTTCCCCGAGCTAACCCAAATACCATACAATTGTCATTGTGTAACAACCCACTGTTTGATGGCCAGCAAAGCAACACAACAGAACTAACTGATTATCCAATCATCATAACATGATCCTGCCCGAGCCAACAATATATAAGTGTAGTACATTTGGCCTGACAAATGGAGTGACTTGAACCAACCTAATTAAAATAGCATCATGTTGAGATGGGGTTCCCTCTGTAACAACTTCCAGTTAGTCAGATATTTCCATGTGGAATGACCCATGCTGCCTTATATGTTCCCTTAAATAACTCCAAGCTTGTTTTATTTAATATACACCTAAATTGAAAGGAATAAGTTCAGACATAGACATAAAAATATCTCTGGAAGTTGCGCATCAATTCAAGTAAATCAGGCTCTGTACCGGTTCATACGATTACTACTAATTATATGTCCTGCTAACATATTTGGCATGTTTAACCTTATCAGTGCATGATTCAAACTAGCTTCTACATCTGCTTTGTCAACAATTCACGGATGGAATGCATTGATTATAGCTGCACAAAATCGGCGGACATCCATCAGATGAGTTGCAGCTATATTACATTAAACTTGTCTCAGCAGCTTAGTCTTTTTTAAACGGCCATTCACTATCTCTACCACCCATCTGTAGTGTTACACATCTTGATTCATAGGCACGGATGGTTGGCATTGAGAGCACATTACTCCATCATCGACAACCTGTAATAATACCAAGATTTAAAGAGAGCTAGGGAAAGATTTAGCTTTCCTATTATTTATTATATCCATAGATAATATTACCTGATGTCCGAGATGTCTGTTAAATGACAGAAATGATTTCGGGTCCCAAATCATTGACAAGATATATATGCAACATCTTGTCAATGATTTTCTATTTAAGAAGCAAACAACGCACCATTATCAAACTGAAATAAGGACGACAACATATCTTCCTTACGATTACACACAATAGTCACCGTAGATTAGACTAGGTAGACTACATAGTACCTGACCATGAACTTGGAACTGTTGCTTGAAGTTGGATCAGCAGTGCGATTTCGTAACTCTAATTGAAATGTGTCTCAATGGATTTCATAATTAAATCCAAGAAAATGACAGTTTTGCGATTACGTAACCACCTTCTCCCTCTATCAAAGCATCATTGAGGGAGAAACCACATTTGAAAGAAACATATCTATCGATTCGTTAATTTTGCGATTACCGATGCTCGGTTTGAATGAAACCACAGAGCACTGACAGCTATCGTTTACTTACATCTATTCAAAATAAGAAACAGCTTGGGTGTTGTATCTGTCCAACAAAATATAAGTATTTTCATGTGTTTTCGTGGCTTAGTTCAGAATTAGATAAAAATGTATGTACCTACCATTTACCTTATCATTTCTATTCACATTATATTACCTATATACTACTTGGAATTGCAATACAAATCAATTTTACAAGCCACGCGATAATCATTTTTTCATTGTAGTTTGAGATGTCGCGTCAATATTTATTGTATTTGGCGGAGGAGCAGCGTCGGAAAAATGCGTTGGTCAGCTCTAGGAGACTGATGCAAGACGCCAGCGACCCACTAATGCTCCCGAACAGAGAGTTTGTAGCACAATTCCGGCTCACTAAGGAGGTGTTTGCTACTCTTTGCCAGGAAGTTGTGCCACTTCTTCCCCAAAAAACCCGCTCAACAGCCATTCGAGACGACCTCAAAGTAAGTTATCTATTGTAGTAGTAAAGTTTTTTGAGAGGTTATAAGTAGGCCTAGGTACCTATTTAGAGAGGAACAAGGATCTCTGGGGAATAATAATAACCCAAAAAATAGGCTACCTATTACTCATTGATTCATATCAATCATAGATTTGTGTTGATACCTACCTATTATCTAATTACTTGGCTATTTTTTTTAGGTTCTTGCAGCCTTGACTTTCTACAGCCAAGGTTCTTACCAGCGAGGAGTAGGTGCCTCCTACCTTCATAACCTGTCTCAGACAGCCATGTCCATCAGCTTAGAGGAGGTGACAAATGCCCTCAATTCGCCAACAGCTTTACTCAAATATATTAAATTTACAAACCAGCGTCAAAGAAGGGAAGCAATTATGTCAGAGTAAGTCATCTACAAACTACTTACCTATGCTATGTTGTTTTTATCTAAAATGCTGTCTTGTTGAGTACCAGCTGAATTGAGTTTATTAGCACCCGACAAGTTACCTTTATCAAACCCGTTTACTTAGTTAACCTTCTATTCCAGTTTCATGAGTAAACATGGGATTCCCGGAGTGATTGGCTGCATAGATGTCTCCATAATTCGGCCAACAGAGCATGAGGAGGCTTTTTACAACCGCAAAGGGTACCATTCCCTTAATGTATTAGCTGTAAGTAGGAATTTCCTTCTTTATTTAGGTATATCTACTAATATTATTATTGCTTTAAATTACCTACTTACCACTTTTTTTTTGTTGAAGATATGCGACTCACATCTTAATATTCAATATTTGGATGCATCATTTGGGGGAGCAGCCCACAACAGTTTTGTTTGGGCTACCTATATTGCTCTGAGTGGGGGGCATGGTACTTAATATTTTTATTTTTGTTGCAGATAATCAATTCAAATGAAAGCAGCTAACTCATGAGAAACTGAAGAAAAAAAGGACAGTATAATTTTGATTTTTAAATGTAGGCTACTACATAAATACTGCTCTGAGTGGTACTTATTATTTTTATTTTTGTTGCAGATAGTCATTCCAATGAAACCAGCTAACTCATGAGCTTGAAAAACTGACAGAAAAAAGGACAGTATAATTTTGATTTTTAAATGTAGGTAACCTATATTGCTCTGAGTGGTACTTAATCTTTTTATTTTGGTTGCAGATAATCCATGGCTATACCTACTAGCCAGACATTCCTTATGCAAAATGGATGAATGGACACTAGGTACACACAGTTACCTAAAATGTAGAGCTTCGTTGTTTCAATGAATAAATGTTATTTTCTACTACAAATTATTTTAATTTAGTTGTATTTATTTGAAACCTTTTTTAATATTTGAGGAGCTCCGGATCAAAAACCGATGTTTTTCCTTTAGTCTAAGTGTATTTACATACCCAAGTGCTCATTAAGTGCAGGAAAATTATATTATAATATTATAAACATACTAAAACAGGCTGTAAAAATGTAGAAAAAGGATTTAAAAACGAAGTTGACTAGGTAGGTAGCCACGCATAAGTTGCAATAAATAATTTGAGTAAGTAGGTACCTCATACATACCTAGGTAGTCGGTGAGTAGTCACCTACCTTCCAAACCAAAATGTACTACTACTACCTACCTATGACAAAGTAGGTACCTAGAATAGGAACTTGTTGTTTAACAATACATACTATAAATATGAAACTACTTTTAATTAAGATTATGATAAAAGCAATGAGGATCAGTAAAGTTATAACAAATTCAATAGAACTATATCCATGTTATTCTTTATGACATAAAATTTTTGCACTGTATGTTAAGGATTACTTAGCTCTATAAATCTGCATTCTCAACTAAAAACGTTACGGATCCTCATTCTTAACTACAAGTAGGTAGCGGTAACAGGTATGATTAATAAAGTCAAAGTCAACGTCTAAAGGTATTTATTTAATAAAATTACAAGGATCACTTTGAAACGTCTTAAAACTAGGTGAATCGAGGTGCCAGTTCCACGCAACCAAAGCCTAGAAGAACAGGCAAGAAACTTACGGCTTGGTTCCTACTGTTCTTTTGTATGATCCTGGTTACAATGTAATTATAATACAATATTGAAGCTAGAAGCTAGTTACATTTTAAAATCAAAATGATACTGTCCTTTTTTCCCTCAGTTTTTCAAGCTCATGAGTTAGCTGCTTTCATTGGAATGACTTATCTGCAACAAAAATACAAAGAATAAGTACCACTCAGAGCAATATAGGTAGTAACATTTAAATTAATTAAGTTAGTGATTAGCTTTGGCTTTTATCCGACACTTTAATAAATGCCAGTACTTGTGGGGAAAACATAACATTTTGTTAGCAAGTTTAGTGCACAAAGAAAAACAGTATGTTGTTAGTATGTAGGTTAATGTAATACATACATAGTGCACAGTAACACAGTCAGGCAGATAAACTACCACCACTACTGGCACACTAGAAATATAACATGCCTTGCAGGTAAGAAGATTCTAAGCGTCTGCTTTACTTACTCGCTTCATTTGTCTACCGGCTTATTTATTCCCTCGCCCAGGGAGTTAAGCCTGTTGGACAGAACTTGCCAGGCTTTGTTGGCTTCCTGATGGCCCAGAGGGCCGCCTGACCTCCCGCTGTTTAGAGCAGCATCTCTGTTCGTTTCAGCAAACTCCACAAGCATTTCATACTGTCTGTGCGTCAGTTGTCGCAAGGGTGCCATATCTATAGATAAATATAACCTAGTTTAGTACCATTTGGATATGAAAAGACCAATTAAATTCCATTCAGCAATGTAGATGCACTCACTAGCTTTTCAAATCACTGCACATACATTTACTTTACTTACTTCAAATGAATACAGCTCTGGCTGTTATAATTGTAACAGTCGAAACTAAAATAATTAATCTATCCAACTTTCTTTTCACAAAAAGAAACGATGCACTTGCTTCCCGGCAAAAACAACCTCAAAAAAACATTAAAATTGGATTTCAATAACAGAACCTATAGACCGAGAGTTGTATAATACGACCAAATAAAGGATATTGAGTTTACGCGCGGTCACCACCCTAATAAGTAATATGTGAATTGGTCGGGTTGGCAATCACTCGTCATTCATTCAGTCAATGTGATCACAGGCGAATCGGTAGAAACGGTTTTACGTAATCGCAAATTTTTCATTGAAGTACTTTTCTGTTCCATTGATGTAGCTAAATGATGTCTCAATGAGACAGAGTTACGAAATCGCACTGCAGATAGATCGTCAACACCGAAATCACGTAAAGGAATCAGTATCCTGTGTTATGGAGAGCCTGGTCAAAATATTAGCAATCAATCGGAGTCTGGGAGTCCGGAGTATTAGGGTCATAGATTACTACTTTAGGGTCACGAAGTAAATCAAAACTATCAAGAAAACTCTACAAAACATAACCAACTCAACGCGCGTAGCAGAACAAACAAAAACAGATTTTTACACGTACGTAGGATATGCAAAGACAGCGAAAGTGGCACTTGAATGACGTCAAATCTGTCAAAGTCAATGAAATCACAATGGCGGCGGCGGCGGTGTTGCTTGATTTTCAAGCGAAAACGTTTCAAAAAATATTTTTGTACACCGGAATTCGTTAATAAATCAGTCACATTATATTTTTAATAGATTCCCTTAGTTTTTTTCAATTTTTCTACGTACTGTACATGTCTTAGCCCATTATGAACAATGTCCTTTTACCAATAAATACATTTTTCGTAAAAATTATAATATTTTAGGCATAATATGTAGCCTGGTTTACCTATACATAGATATATGTATAAATATAACTTACTTTTTCTAAGATATTAACTAAATCACACAACATGTTTACAAATGTTATAATAACACAAAAAATCACAAAATTCAATAACATTATAATGCTATTTTCGTTAGAACATGGATATCATACTTTACTAAGTCCTGCAAAATGTCTTATTAGACTTCGATTAATATACCTCTACAGATGTAGGAAGATCATCAGTGTTTGATGACACTGATGAACTGGCTGTATCCTAAGGACGCTGACGGTTCTTACATACAGTGACCATGTATAAGATAGCGAAACCTAGTTCCAGGGCCTGGAACAGTATCATAACCGTACACCAGGTATATTCAAGCCTTAAGATGTGAGTCTGGTAGATAATAAACATACAGACGCCAAATGAGGAAGGAATTGAGAGCAGCAGAGAGAAGAATATTGGCATTTCTGTAAAAAAATAAATGATAATTAAATTTATTCACCTACCTACAAAAATCATTATAATTTTAGCCCCATAAAATTACAAAGACAAACTTTGAGTTGCATCACTCACCGTGACTGCAATATAAATGTATATATTATATATCACGTGTGGTACCTATATAGGTAAGTATTTGAAGTAGGTAGGCAGCAATTGCCCAATAAGTACCGTATGCTTAGAAAATACCTATCTAGATATATAGGTATTTTCTAAGCATACATAATGGTAGTGCGTTTTGGGCGAGCACTACAATCAATTAAACGAGTATTTAAGCTAAGCTAAGCCAACTTACTTCGGTTGACCAGATTTCCTTTTCTTCCCAAGAAGATGCGTATTACTTCGATCAAACATAGGACCCCGAATATTCCGCTCTCGGTCATTATTGCGTTTTCAGGATAAGGCACGTACTTTCAGAATGCCGATACTTATCTCGCACACAATGAACATTCCTATATAAAAACTATTTAAATATAGCAATATTTCGTACGCTAAACTTGAGTTCACGTTCATGATTTTCGCAATTTTATTGAAAAGGTGCCTATTGGAAACAATGCTGAGAGAAAAATCGATAATTCCCTACAGTTTCTTGGGACGTTCTCTCATTTAATGCATGCGTAGTGAAAATATAAAAAAAAACAGTGAACCAACTGCACCACAGGCACAGGTACAGTGAATAGATATCTTTTATGAACTTCCGGTATGACAGAACGATTTTTATTGTCTATGGTTCAAATGGCGGCCTTTTTCGAATGCTTTCCAAAGAGTAAAAATACCAATAACAGTATCAATTTATTAGGGTATTCATTATATGATCACCAAAGAATTGAAACTTGATTGATATAGTGAAAAAATGTGTTTTGTTAGGTTTTGCTAAAGATGTTCATGATTTTGCCTGTGTGTCTGAGACAGAAGTTACGTAGTAGGTAGGTACCTAACCTTTGAATATTGATAAAATAATTACCTAGTAGGTAAACTAAAACTGAACACCGAACAATACAACAGATGGTACCATTTTCATTGTTTTCCAGAAATTAAGAACTAAAATGGACAACACGGAAATCAATTCTGCAGGAAAACTAATGGTGGAACCAGCGTTACCAGTGCCACAAAATGTCCATGTAAGCACAGAATACATAAATGATAGCTGATGTCGGTATTTATTTGACAAAACAAAGTAAATAAGTGTAGTCCCGTTGTAGGTAACTGTCGGTACCAGGAATCCTGTTACGAGGATAGTTACAGCCTAGGTCCTTAATTAGCAGGTAGGTAGGGATATAGGTACCTAGACTGTAATTTTATTGAGCACCTACTTACCTACACACAATTACACACTAGCTTTATTATGCCATACCTAATGCTAGCAAAGAACATAGTGTAGGTTACATAAATTATACCTATCTAAACTTCTGACAAGTGGTGATGGTGTCCTAGGTACCTACTTACATATAAAGATGGAGAATGGGAATGCCGGAGAACTTGAAAAATAGGTAAGTGTATGTAGGTATCTACTAGAAGAAACTATTGCCTTCGTGCTGCACCCGTCAGCCGAGCTATCATATATATATATCGTCAGGGGAAGCGCTTGGCCTTCATCTCACATGGTTACAAGTTGAGATAAGGAAAAAGGTGGGGGCGCACTTTACCCGGAATCCTCAATAAACTGAGGAACTGGCTGATAAAAATGCCAGAACACATTTTTTTTTTAATTGTAGCTCTGGTGATAGAATTAGGTAAGATGGTGGTAGCTAGCCAGGCGGACTTAAACAAAGTCCTACCACCAACCAAACCATGCACAATATTGTCCTCCCCTTGGGATTGAACCCGGGACCTCTGGATCTGAAATAATAATAATAATTTATTTATTTTGTAGCCAACAATTATTAATTATACATTCTATTTAACATTTAAACAAACATGCGTGCTAGTGCATGCAAATCTAGCATTATCTTAGTAGGTAGATAAAGTAAATTTAAACAAAATGAAAAAATATTGAACACTAGCTCCCACACTAGGATACCCTGTGTTGTGGGTAGCTAGTCTCTCCCAAGTGCCTGTATTTATTTATGACCTAATATTACAGGTATTTGGTAGATTGTAGATATTTGTTTTGTTTTATTCAGCAGAAGGCCAAATAAGTTTGTTAATTAAATGTGAAAATTTTAAAATTACATTATTATGGGTATAAAGTAAGGAATGTATACATTGAAAAATAAATATATAGGCACTTATTTAATTTGATTCTAAAATATAACCATTTTTGTAAGTAAATAGAAAAATATTATATAAGTGCCTCTGTATGTGAATATATATATGTATATATATATATATATATACGATTAGTATTTCTTGATAGCAAATATTGTTGGGTTAAAGAAAAATCAATAAATTAAACTTCCTTAAACTTCGTATACATTTATTCAATAAAAAGTACAATTAAACTAACTATGTACAAAGGAATCAGTCAGATTACCTAAGGACCGTTACAAACGGCCTATAGGTAACTCAACTGTTCCAGACCAGTACCAGACGGAAGCGTGCCCAAGACACTGGCTGAATTGCCACGCTGAATAGCTATGCTAATTCGCTGGCATATATAAGAGCCAACCCTTGGGTCACGTGTCGCCTCAATCAAAAGCCTCGCAATATTTTTGAAAACCCGGAGGGCACCGGCTCCCCACGGACCCAAGGTCTCCACCCCAAAAGGCTCAAATAGGTAAGCTCTGTCGAGACCACTATATTTGCGCCTTTTGTGATTATCGGCCGAATCAGCCGCCGATAAAATAAATAATATAAATTAAATTACTTTATGATATCAAGTAGGTTTTCAGTTTCTATGTAGTTGAGCGAACTCAGCCACTCATTTATCAAGCGTTTACATTTATTTCTGTTACAATTTAAAATAGCAATATTTTTTGCTACCCTACCTCAAGTTTCATTAGAAATGTACTACATGCAGCGCCCCACGTTGTTACACAATAAGAAAGAATAGAATGACAGAGAGCCATGTATATAGTTCTTATTAGATCACCATCAGCGACACTTCTGAGCCTAACAAAAATATATTTTAGCTTTCTTACCCTAGTATGGAGTGCTTCAATTTGCTTAAGCCAAGACAATCTCTCATCTATACAGACTCCTAAGTATTTTATTGAAAAAATGTTTTCTATATATGGACATAGACATTCCGTCGAGGATATATCATTACATTCGTGAAATTTAACACTCGGTATGATAGCTGGAGCTGTACGAATCGATATACTAAAATTAAGGAATTTTGTTTTAGAGGTATTCAATGATAAAAGATTACGATTCAGCCATCCCTTGACACGCCCAAGACCATTGTTAGTAGCATTTGTGACATCATTCCACGACTTTCCATGAAATATGAGTGCTGTGTTATCCGAAAATGCTAGTGTTTCAGCTTGAACCAAGTTATGCTTGCATAAATCATTAATGTTAATTAAGAAAAGGCTTGGCCCAAGCACAATACCTTGTGGTACGCCAAATGTAATTTCTGAGAAGTCGCTGTAATTTTCGAAAACACATACTCTTTGTTTTCTCTTAAAGAAATAAGATTTAAACCAATTCAACGGTATGCCACGAATACCGAGACATTGCATTTTTTCAAAGAGTATTTTGTGAGAAATAGTGTCAAATGCTTTCGCCAGGTCAAGGTAAACGCCATTGCACCTCTTACCAGAATCTAGTTTAGAAATTATATGAGTTTTCATGTGAATAACGGCATCTTCCGTTGACCTGTTTTTTCTAAAACCAAATTGATTATCCGCTAAAAGATTAACCTTACATTTATAACCTTTTCCAGCAGTTCGGAAAATGATGTGAGCAAAGAAATGGGTCTATAGTTGGTAACATCAAGGGGATCACCAGATTTAAAGATGGGGGTAATATTTGCTATCTTTAAGCAGTCAGGTACTGAACCTTTTGACAAACTCAGGTTAAAGATGCGAGTTAGGGGTCCGACTAGTACGTGTTGAGACATTTTCAAAAACGTGTTATTTATATTGTCGTAACCGGCAGCTTATTGCGATTTTAAACCATTAAATAATTTTAAAACCTCATATTCATCAACTGGGTTAAAGTAAATTAAATGGCTTATAGTTTGCATATTATATGTGGCTTGATCTGCTAATCTCTGTTCGCTTGTATTAAGTTTACATAAAATATCATTGGCAAGGTTGTCACCTACAGTCGAAAAAAACCGATTAACTTTGCTGAGGGATTCACTTTGGACTGGGAGTGACGTGTTAGAGCATTTGCCACTTGAAATATTGCAAATCAATTTTACAGCTCCATGTTTTTTTACTGTCGCCTTTACATTGAGCAAGTTTTGATTTGTCATGCTCTTTAACATTTTGAAGTAGGTTATTGCAGTGATTGCGGTAATTTTTATATTTGAGGAGCAGATTTTCATCTTTGGGGTTTTTTTTGACTTGCATATGAAGTAGATCGCGGCGTCTTATGCAGTTAATGAGTCCTGGATTTATCCACGGACAACGCTTAAGCTTAGAGTTTGATATGGTAGCAGTTACTTTATTTGATGTAATACTATTATTAACTATCGTGTATAAATAATCAAAGGCTTCAGTTGTATCACTGATTTCATACAAATTCTTCCAATTAGCTTTTTCAAGATCCATTAGTATTTAAGAGTAGTTGTATTTAGATACTTTTCTGGATTTATTACTGCTTGCAACATTGATAGGTTTAATTTGTATGCTGAGGATAATAGAATCGTGATCTGTTATATTGGATGCACAAACTAAGACTTTCGACTTATTTCTTGAGTTTACAAACATGTGATCAAGGCATATGAAACCGTGAGTAGGATGTTGATGGCCCATAATGTAGCCATAATGTGACATGAGCTCCAGGTATGAAGCTGCTTTACTTGGTTCAGAAGGATTCACTGCAATGTCGATGTTGATGTCGAAAATCGGTGGGTCAAGTACACAAGCGTCCCGCACGATAATATTATCAGTGTTAAATTCAGTGGCTAAATGACCTAGCATCCTTAATTTATGAAGGTGATGCCCAGTAGATACATTTTTTTTTACCAAATAATATTCAGGGGATGATTTACAGCATCAATTCCCGTGGGGCAACGATCCTCCGGCGATGTTCGTCTGCCGTCTGTGCAAGAAGACCTTCTACAACGCGGTCGCACTGCAAAACCATAGGAACACGCAACACGATGGCGAAATCTCTTGCAGCGACAACGAATACCAGACGCCCACTTATTATGATGATAAGGTAAGTTCATTCTATAACTAGGTAAACTTATGATCAAGAAATATAACAGGGTGTGTCGTAGACACACGATGTAATTAAAACTTTTGTATTACAGGGAAACTTTATATTATCTCCCACTCTACCCGACACAGTGCCCCACCACTTTTCGTCACGCAAATGGTTGCAGATCAGAATAACTCCCATAAAAGTTTCAAAAACATTGCATTTACAGGTGTTATTAATTTTTTTTGGATCAGTTTGAAACATCAAATCATCCGCCGCGCCTATGTTAGCGCCTTTTCAGAAAAAAATACTCAGTTTTTACTAAATGCAAAAGGTATGTCAGGTACCTGATAACAAAATCACATTCATTTTATTTGGTCAGTCTGAACCGGCTAATCTCCGAGAAGGCTGGAACGATTTTGAAGAGACTTTTATTGGCAAATAGCTGATGTTAAAGGGAGTAACTCAACCTGAGTTACTCCTCGAAATAAATTAGAGTTTCGTGAAAAACCCAAGAAATCCTATCCCAGAATCCAATACCAATCCAAGAATCTGTATACATCAATTAGCACAAGTAAATGTACTTAAAACAAATAAGTATTTAATAATTTACTTTGCCTGTAGTACGTTGTCGGTATACTTAATATATTATTACCTAACTCTGGAAATTAGTCATCAGAGACATGACTACTCGACTTGTTTTTAAAGGTTATTAGAAAAATAGCAACCTCGATACCCTTTTTGGGCATTGGTCTTTTTATCACAAAATGTTACGAAATAGCGAGTTGTTAAAAATTGACTCCATTGCGTTTGAAATAAGAAAACGATAAACAATCTTTTTGCCACAAGAATATCACTCGAAACTCATCGCACCAATGCTTTTCTTGGATTGATAAAAAAAACTATTTCGTATACGCTACGCACTATTGTGCTTGTTCCAGAGTTTTATTGGCGGTTTCAAGTTCATCGCATCTACTGCGCCAGTCGATCCTTCAATGCAGGACATTAATGACGGCCTGACGACCCGCACCTTCACCGAGGATACCTTGTATCTAGTTGTGAAGGTAGACGGTGACGAGGCTTCTATGGGCAAAAGGAACGACCAGAGGAAGGTCGTGGCGAAGCCAAAATCACTGGTTGATTTGAGGTAAGACGGTTTACTAACTTACTGCATGAACTTTTTTTGCTTGTCACCCAATCTTTAGCGCTACAGACCTGTTCGTTGTGTCTTAAAGCAGCGCCATGATCTCCAGCTTGACAAAACTTCCAGGGTAGGGTGTGTGTGATCTACCTCGAGGCCTTTTTTTTTGTTGGATAAAATGAATAATATATTGTGCTAATTTTATGAGTAAATTTCAAGTACGATAATGCAATTGCTTATGAAATGAAGGGTTTTGATAGCGGGTATGTTTTTTTTTATCGTTCTCCGTGGATGTGCTTGGCCTGCATCTCACCTGATTTTTCAAGTTATGATAAGGCCGAAAGTGGAAACGCACTTCATCCGGAATCCTCCATATACTGAGGAACTAGCTATCTTCCCTCTAACTGCCGGAACACAACAATTTAGGAATTGTTCTTTTGACGACGGAAGTAGGTAAGAAGGTGGTAGCTAGCTAGGCAGATTTAAACAAACTCGTACCACCAAGCAACCAAGCACAATATTGTACTACCCTTGAGGATCACTCCCGGGAGCTCTGGAACTGACGCCGGTAGGCAAGCCACTAGACTACAGGGGCGGTTAATATGGGTAGAATAATCACAACACTGGTATATAGGACCTGTAAGGGTCCACCTAGCCAGTGACCGGCCGAATTCCGGCGCCAAGCCTTTTAGGAAAGCTCGCTCCATCGCAGATCCTTGCTCTGGCTTGGGGTCAAAGATTTGACTTGAGACAGTTATTTGAGCTCTAATAACTGTTGAGAAAAGAAACTGTACATTGAGCGATCTCGTCCAACAACCAACAGATGCGCCACCGCTACATCACCGCGTAAGTAATCAAAATAACGAAATTTAATATGAATGAAAAACACAAGACAGATGAACACTTTAATTATACCTCGAACATAATATATACATCATTATTAGTACCTGTGGACTTCCTTACCAATTATGAACCAAATAACTGTAGGACATGGACCACTATGTGTGGTACATGTCCTACAGTTATTTGTTTTTTTACAGGTGTATTTATCCGCCATTTCCTGGTGTTCATGCTAATTTGTTATACCAGTATGTTTATAAGGATAAACATTTTCTCTTAGTCATACTGTTTCACTATATTTTTAGAAAAAAGGGTTTTCCCTCCTGTATGAATAATAGTAGATTATACATCGAGGGGATAAAGCACTGTTTTATGTCACGGGCGCGATATTGAATTCTGAACGTAACGAAGGACTCCAGATTTATTATAATTAAGACGAGTCCTGAGCGCAGTGAGGGGTTCAAGCGCGCCATTGTCGAGCAGGTGGTGTGAAAAGTATAATTTTCACACCACTTGCTCGACAATGCCAAATTACATATCATGCCAACCTTACGTAAAGCAAGTCATTAAAGCCCTTGCCTTTAGCCGGGGTGTATTGTTGGACTGAATCTCATTATAACCCGCTGGGTTTTAATATTTTTACTTTTCATAGTTCTTATTGCAGGAGTTAAATCTGGAGTCCTTCGTTACGTTCAGAATTCAATATCGCGCCCGTGACATAAAACAGTGCTTTATCCCCTCGATGTATAATCTACTATTTATGCTTCCCATACTTACAAACATTGCTTAGTTTAGGGCTTGGTGAAATGTTCCGTGCAATGTATTTATATGATATGTTGGTTAGGGGTCCATTCACATGCACGTGCCCGTCCAGCGTGCAGCCAGACCGCCAGTGCCGGCAGACGTTCTTCAACTGCTGCGACTACTCGCACCACTACCGCGACGAACACACCAAGCGCCGCAAAGCCGCGCTCCGGTGCCAAGTGTGCGAGAAGCGACTCGACGCCGACCTCTCGCTCAGCTCGCTCTCCCAGCCCCGCGTCATCCCCCCCATCATCCTCTCCTGCCGAATGTGCGGCCAGACCTTCCGCGACACCTCCGACTACGACACGCACAACCGCGTCGTCCACGCCAAAATCAAACCCCACCAGTGCCCCCTCTGCCCCAAGAAGTTCACCCAGCACGGCGGGCTACAGCAACACATGCGGATGCACACCGGTATCCGGCCGTTCGCATGCACCTTCTGCCCCAAAGCCTTCACCCAGAAAGCCGGGCTCGACCAACATCTGCGCACGCACACGAAAGTGAAACCGTTTCGCTGCGTCATCTGCAGCAAGAGCTTCTCGCAGTCCGTCCACTTGCGGCAGCACATGCGAACACACACGAACATCCAGCCGTTCGAGTGCACGGTTTGCGGCCGGCGGTTCAAGCAGAGCAGCCACCTCAACTTCCACGTGCGGTCTCACGTCGCGGACGGGTCCCTGCCCATGGAAAGATACGCGCAGGTCGTCCAGCAGAACGATCTGGAGTTCCTTAACCTGGCAAATCTCCAGCCGGTTCAAGACGGTGAGGCGATGTACTACGCGGCTGAAATCCTTCCGCCGAGCCAAGCGGGCTACAGCTTGGGAATACCGGCCGAAGCTATTATTGGTTCGTTTTAAATCATTTTATTATGATATATAGTTTTAAGTGTAGAAGTGTATGTTTTATGTTTTGATCAAGTCCGTGTTGATTAAATTTTATATTTCCAATTGCACTTCGCTTTTTAGATTTATTGAAGTTATAAGATGGGAATGATTACTTCTTTTGGTGCGTTTGTGAAAAATGATGAGGGTGATTTTTTTACGATACCGACTTCTTAAAGCGACACCATGAAGTTGGTTGGCAATTGTCTCTGTCGTCAGAACTTATTGCTATATTCAAGATAGCTCTAAGAGTATAACAGTAATGTGGTACGTAGTTATTCAAATATAGAAATACAATATATATTTGTTGGATATCTAGTTTAAAGGCATCCACTAAGAAAGGAATTTTGAAAATTCGCACTCTAAGGGGTTCATAATGGGGTTCAAAGTTCGGAGTGAAATGTTATCTCCGAAACCGTACATGATAGAAGTTTGAAAACTTGTATCTAGATTACCCATATTTGATAAACAATGCCATATTACAGGATATTTAATAATTTTCAAAATTAAAGGGTAGGTTCAAATATTTAAGTAAACAACCTTTTAAGAGAACGATATCTTATGAACTCTTGTTGGTTGAAATAGTCGGAGAATATGTACTATTACACTGAATAACCTGAAAAAATATAAAAAGGGGCGTCCCCATACAATTTTTTTTTTATAAATTTTTGTTTTAGGTCTTTCGTTGTACTGTAATACCTTTATTTTTCAAACTTCGTGTGAATATTGTGCTTACTTTAAAGATATACCAATAAATTATAAAAACTGGCCAATTGTGAAACATCAATTCAAAATATAAGGGTGCTCCCATATAATAAACGTTAATATAATTTGTTACTTCCTACCTAAGTATATAAAACTTGGTGTGAATATAGAGCTTACTATAGGTCAATGAATAAAGAAATTATAACTGGCCAAGCTCGAGTTGGATCCGCACTAAGACTGAAAAAATAACCACCTATTTTTAAAAACCATTACGCGGACGAAGCCTCGGTTAAAAGCTAGTCATTTACGTTGTGTTTCTGGTTATGTGATGCATATTATCTAGCTAGATTTAGTATTCAGAAAAATATTCCTTGAATGTTGAGCAAAAATGTTTTTCGAGTTCGTGTTCTCGTGTTGAATGCTGGGCAAGGGAAAGGTCAATAGAATGGTGCCCAGGGTAGAGATGAGCGTCACAGCGAGGCAGATCAGTTTACAACAAAAACAAGTTTCTCCCTTTTTAAGCACTTAAAAAAAAGGTTCTCAATTCATTGTATGTTCCCTGATTACTCGTAAACGCCTGGACCAATTTGAAATGTTTCATTTTTGTTTGAAAGGATTTATTTCACAGGTGGTTCCATCGTCATCAGATCAGTATCTGATGGGATCCTAGAGAAATCGAGGGAGCTCTTCAAATATTATAATTTGTAGGTATCATTTTTATTATCATTATTACGTATTTGTATCACCTCAAAAGTAAAGAAAAGACGGACTGTGTTTAAGTGTTGTAGTGTATAATTATATCCGTAACCTAGTTCCCATACAAGCTTTGCTTGGATACATTGTAATAAGTTTGGGACTAGATGGCGCTGTGTGAAATTAATGTCCTGTAATATTTATTATATTTATAGTTCTATATTTATTAAAATACGACGCGGAAGCGCTCTGTGATGAATGTATGGGTGCAAAAAATACATAACAAGCAGGCCATGAGATAATTATAAGCAAACACAACATATGATAGTACAATCGTATTTGTACTATCGACAAATCGTATCGACTTTTATAACTGCTCAGGGGCCTCACCACAACGTCCTATAGCAATCTCGTTTTGATCTTAAATTGCTTTTGTGTCGTTTTTTCTACACTTGACATAATATAGTGACAACAGTTTAGTAATATGAAAACAAGAATGCTATAAGAGGTCGTGGTAACCCTGAAAAGTTCTAGGTAATTTCTGGAGAATTTTCATATGCTACAAACCTAGGTTTAAGTGAGTTTTTCGTACCCGTGGTTTTATACACGGTGTACATTAAAAAAATTTAAATTCGTTGGGTTTCTTATCGGGGATTTAGATAAGAATAACACAAAGTTGATCAGATGGCATGAGTATGGGAGAAGTCAAAACACATCGTTAGCGCGTTTTAACAGCCGTTCACTTTTCGCAGCGACATCTAGTTCCGAGTGAGGGGGTCTGTGATGTCGACACATGCGCACAAAGCTCTTCATAACATTCTGTGAACCTTGACCTATACCCTTGGGGCTAGATGGCGCTGTGTGAATGTCCTGTAATATTTATTTATTTATAGGCTATTGTTCGGCACCCTTCTCGAATCGATACGCCACCCTTGCGAATGAACTGTGTGTTCATACAGTGGTAGAAATACGGCCGTAAAACGAATAAGATTTTTATACAAGCCTCATCGCTGTTGGTAGTAACTCTGCCTTCGGCGCTGTAGGCTGTGGGTTCGATTCCCACCCAGGACAAACATTTATGTGATGAATATAGATGTTTGTTCTGTGTTTGGGTGTTGTTTCATATAGTACGTATGTATTTACAAAAAGTATTTAAGTATTTTATCCGTAATCCAGTTCCCATATTACAAGCTATGCTTAGTTTGGGGCTAGATGGCGCTGTGTAAAATTAATGTCCTGTATATATTTTATATTTCTATTCGCAGGATTTGTGCGCCTGTCAAACTTTCTTTCTACTTTTCTTCGTAGAAAATTTGATTGCGTGTGCACGCCACTGGGGTTGTGGTGAGACCAATCAAGGAGTATAGCAGTACCCACGTACCCACACATAGACCGCACCGGAGCTTAACGGTGCGAAGCCCTAGCGCGCCGCGTCAACCGTATGTCGGCTGGAGAAGAGCTAAGTCTTACCGCTATCAGTCAGTTGTCCTTGCATAGCTAGATGTAGGCATCTGGAGACGCCAGCCTGTACCGACTGGACCTGGAGTGGTGCCGAGTTCGGTTGTAGCGGGCTCCGTTCCTCTGAAACCCGTTTCTCCGAATCCCTCCACGGTACCCTCAGTCTGTCAGGGTTCCCCCCTGATCGCCTGAGGTCCATATTTTTCTGTGTCGTCTATACTAACCGTCAAAACTTCTCTACACACCTTGGACATTACATCATCAATAAGTTAATTTAAAATAATAGTGTTATTCTGGACTGGTTGCTGGTAATAATCTGAATTGTACGGCCTGTTGAATTGGTTGGCCTCTGTGATCCACTGGCCTTGTATTTGTAGTACCTACTCATCTTTGAGCTATTAGTATTATTTTACAAAAGGCGCCCAACTCTACCCATTTTGTCTATTGTTCTTGTCAGTAGGTATCATGGGTTCGTGGCTTAGGCCCCCGGTGGATGCACCTTTGGTTGACGCCCCCAGTTTTCATCAACATTAGTGGCAGGCATTAAAATGTTTTACAAAACATATACATATAGTTAAATTATCTCGTCATGTACCTAGCATGTACAGTTGCATGTTAAATAAATAAATGATACAGGAGATTAATTTCACACAGCGCCATCTAGCCCCAAACTAAGCCTAGTACAAGCTATGCTTAGATTGGGAACTAGGTTACGGATAGTTTTTTTTATTCATACTTATCATACAGTACAACACTCAAACACAGAACAAACATCTACTTATATTCAATATTGCTATAGTAATTTGACTTTTGTGTGAAAGAGATCGTACTTCCTTATTTTTGACAAACTTGAGTAAAAAAAGAGTCAAATTTTTTAGGGTTCCGTACCCAAATAGTTATTACCAAGACAACCCTATTACTAAGGCTTCGACGTCCGTCTGTCCGTCCTTACTTTAGAGGGTGCAAGGTGTTGAACCGTAATAGTAACAAAAAAAATCGCAGATTAGATATGTTTGATCACACAAACGTAATAAAGTAAATTAGGGGTAACAAAAAAACGCTAAAATAAAAGAATGAGTTAAAAAATGTTTTATGTACGGATACCCTCTGTACACGAATCTGACTCGCACTCAAGCAATTTTTGTTTTCTTTTAAATACAGGACATTAATTTAAATAGTAAACATTTTTTCTACGATTATTACCTGGCTACATATATAGATATAATATCGTCATATCCATTTTTATTTTAGGCATTAGGGAGCTTCAATTAAAGCATTACAGGCTGATCACATTTTAAGAATTGAGCCTTTCATCAATCAAACACATGACATCCATCCAAGGAGATTCTTTACCTAATTTTGTGATATTGCATAGCCACTATTTGTCTCAAACTTGCCAATAAAGATCGTAAATCGATGCTGAGAAATGACAGGTATACCTACATTAAAATATCTAACCACTCTAAGAGCCCAGAGAAAGAGATCAAGGAAAGAGCTAGAATAGAAGATACATCCCATACAAGTCAATAAATAGTGAGAATGACAGTTTTCAAGACTATGTTATTAAAAAAGGCATGTAAATGCATAAGAAAAGGCACCACTGCCATCATGCCAATAAAAACAAAGGAGATTTTTGCAAGACTTGTACAGAAGAGTCAACAGGGATTCTGTATCCTATAGCATCATCAGATTCCAAAGGCGTGTGTAACTAGTGTGAAGTCTCAAAAAGAGAAAGCCAGCAACAGTAATAACGGATCTAAATCTTAAACTAGGACGTAAAAGTAGGCGTTCATTAAAGCAGTCATTAAGAGAAAGAAGTTGAGAAATTAATGATACCTTGCACTAATTCTGACGTATCTGATAGTGGAAGTACTCAGGTACCTATAAGTAGTAAGAGTTCTAAGTAAAATGCCATAACAAGTTAAAAACAATTATTTTATTAGTTTAAGTACTTAACTGGTTAATTGATATAAAGTTTATGCATTAAGTGAATTTGGCCCAATGAGCAGTTACTCAACTCAATACAAACACAGTTCTGTGAACCTATTAATTTGTTTTAAAAATAGTATAAAAGTAATAAAAGACGCAGAGCAGAACTTCTTTTATTGACATAGGTACTTATAGGTTACGTAGGGGTACCTACGTAACCTATAAGTACCGATGTCAACTCATCTTGATCTTCTTACAATCCACACAATATCTTATTATTTTTTCGTGGGTCTTGGGATATTCGACTTGATGTGGCTGTATTTATTTCTTGAAGAATTGCCGAGAATCGGACTTAGCTCTGGCGGAGCATGATCCTTGCATGTAAGTATCGGTGGCACGGATGCTGACTTAAATAAATCTGACAACAAAAACAGTAGGTAAGTACTGACATAAACATCTATAGGAATGACTAGCTTTTGCCCGCCAAAGTAGCCTCAATGTTCTTCATATGGAGCGGCGTACACTATATCCATGCCAAATATCTATGAGGTTGTTCTTCAGCTATAAGTAGGTACCTACGCGTTTGATAGTTTTTGGCTAAATGTAGCTTCAAAACACATAGTAGATTTTAAAACGTGAAATTTGATGTTATATCCCTACTACAGTAGGTACTTACATTACATGTTCCTAGAACAACAATATTTTAGATGCCTATTTAATATTTAGATTTTCATTATAAGTTTTCCTAACTGACTGTCAGTTAGGGAACCAATTTGGAATCACCACGCATTCCATGATTGGAGCGGGGTCGCTCTTTGGGATCCTTTGGGCGAGGTTCATGTCCTGTAGTGGAATGTCTCGTACGGATGTAACCTTAAAGGTTCTCGCATGACGACCACAATTAAACGCGAAAATGAGTGTGGGAGGTGGACCGACGATATTGAGGCGATCACGCAATGTATGCAGGCTTCGTCGGTGCCAAATTTACGTATTTCTAGAATGGTGGCCTATGTTCAGCAATGGTTGTATGTGGACAGAAATTATAATGAATGAGATCTTATGTTCAGATACCTGTGTGATACAGGCAAAAACACACGAAAACATAAACAAAATGTATCTTACTTTCCAATTTGTTCTTGCTATCCTGGGTCTTTGTGTTCTCTTTTGTGATACTTGGGATCTCCTTTTTCTTGAAGGTCTGTTGTGAAATCCATTTGAAGCTCGACACTTTTCTCACTGCTTCTGCTTTGACAGGGAGGCTAGAGGTGGAGAAGCTTTTGAATCGCTTCAATCTCTTAGTAGAGCCATCATGTAATATCCCGGAAAGGTTGGAGCTAGATGCGTATTGGGGCTTCACACATTCTGCACCCTGAATATAATCATATGTGCATTTTTAATAAAAAATATAAATAGCAATAGGTTATAAAAAAAAATGTTACAATTTCGCAAAAGGAGGTCTGAAATAGGTACCATTTTAATTTGGTGAAAATCCGACTAAGATTGGAGATTGGACCTCGTGTCCAAAACTCCCCACGAACAACATCAAATCACAGATCATCTCCATTTGATGTCCGATTTGTATATGGTAGATAGTGGTACCTACAGATAATATGGTGGTTTTAAATAAATTTGGTGATCGGGTTCGATTCCGGCCGGACACGATAGACTTTTTGGTGGTGAATCGTGACGAGTACTATTGAAACATCGTGTTAAAATTAAATAGTTACTACTAAATTTTTATTAAAAAGTTTTTACTGAAAACAAACTTCACTAAAACTTTAAATTATACCTATAAGTAAGTTCGTATACCTAGGATGTAACAATACCACCCACCTTATCAACGGATATTTTGGACACGTCAAGCGCCATCGAGGATAATGAGGAACAGTCTTTGTCCTCCGAGCATTTGTTCATGGCTGAACTTATCATGTTGCCGAGGTCCTCGGTCAACTTCTTCGCTGCCACCAGCTGGTCCAACATCGAAACTTGAGGGGTGCTTGACGGGTATATAGGGCTGAAAATTCTAGAAATATATATTCTATAGCAACACCTATCTAATGCGGTTAAATTATTCGTACCTAACATAAAACAAATTAGATTATTCATTGTTGAAAACTGAAGAAACAGTTAGACAGTTTAAATTCATTTTAACAGGGTGCCCAAACCAATCGCGTCGGATGAATCAAAGTCAAAGTCAAATATATTTATTCAGTAAGATTTTTTAGGATCACTTTGAAACGTCAAGTCTACCGCTTGTTCGGAATCGCGACCATCACACAAGGAGAAAGGCAAGAACCTCGGGCTAGTTTTTTTTAGGATCCATTATAATAGCTTAAAATTATCTTATACGAATTACAATTTATTTACTGGAGCAAATTCATTTTTTTAATGCCAGGTTTTCTTATCTTATAGGTAATCAGAAATTTTATAATAAGCTTTCCTGGATAGCATTTGTTTCACAACATTTTTGAATTTATTATTTGATAAGCTTAACTTGGGAATTTATTATAAAAGCGTACAGTTTGCCCTATGAATGATTTATTAACTTTATGGAGCCTAGTTGAGGGAACAGCGAGTTTATTCTTATTTCTTGTATTATAATTATATTTATCACAGGTTTTGTCAAAGCTTATGTTTTTGCGCGAGTACATAATATTTTCATAAATATATTGGCAGAGTAGATATATTTCTTTCCTTAAACTTGTCTCATATTGAATCTCTGGGACCCATTTTGCGCGAACAGCCCTCTCCTGCAAAACTAATATGGTGTCTATATCTGCAGCACTTCCCCACAATATTATGCCATAAGTATGACATAATACTGTGAAAATAACTGAAGTGTACTAGTCTCTCTGTAGCAACGTCTGTGAGAAGACGTATCTTCTTTACAGCATATGCTGCAGAACTAATTCTCTTCGCCCGTTTATCTATGTGTGGGCCCCATTGAAGTTTATTATCTAAGGTTAATCCCAAAAATACAAAATTTAACACGGATGTGTTCCTCAGTCTAATGTGAATTCCGGGTGATGTGCGCTTACACCTTCTGCGCTATCACAACTTGATACTAGGTGAAGCGAAGACCAAGCGCTTCCTAGCCGTACAATAAAAAAACCATACCTACCTATTACTGATTCACTGTACAATCACGTCATCAGTTGGAGCACCGGACCTTACAAGTCCCTGTGCTTCACCCAGGTGGAGAAGGTGAAGCATGGGACCTGACCCACCTAATTGTAAAATGCGAACTGCAAAAATAAGCGCCGGACACTGGCATGAATCAGCTGCCAAGCGTTCGTTCGTCTGATTTGTGTTCATCGTAGACCATTGCCCAGACAAGCCTCGAAGTCTAGAGCCGATCATAAATTATAAAATAATAAATCAGATTTACTTAGATCTAAATAAAGTATGCCTGTGTTGTATGTTAGATAGAAGGAAGGATCGTAGACAATTTCAACCGCGTTTTCATAGCATCTTTAAATAAACCTTTATTGAATAAATTAGAATGAACTTGGGTCAAAAGACAGAGAAACTTGCCGAACACAGGCAATGGACGGATGGTAGTGATTTCGGTATAGGTACCTTGAAGTCTTATTCCGCTGCCTTAGACTGTCTCCTGGTGGCAGCGTAGGCATTCTGAAGGTATCGCCTCTAACGCACATTACTTTCTGTAACATAATGAATGCATTGTGAGTGAGCCCAAGCTACTGATCTGAGTAAGATTTTTCCTTTTCGCGACCAGTTGACCTAGGTAACAGGTTGAATTATAGGTACGTTTGCACGTGCAAACAGATGTGGATAAATAGGTGGGAAATAGCTTACATTATTGTCATAGGACGAGGAATGGGACAGAAAGGAATTTTCATTCCCAGCGTCCCTATTGGTATGAGAGGATAATGATTAGTCTGTTTTGAATAAGAACTGGCACTGATATAGCTGCAAATTAATAAATCCATTTTCCAGAAATTTGCTGCGCTAATTTGATGTAGTAGATATTATACAACAACTTTTGCACGTTTCACAATTGTTAACGAAAAATCTACACCGGAAGTATTTTTATATTTACCAGCTCTCATTGTTTGGTAGGTAAGTTGCAATTCTACCATAACGATTCACTATCATCTTGCTATATTTAATAATAAAATACTAAAATGATTGCAGATTACCTATACCAAAATTAGTTTAGTGTTCAAGTATGTAGGTACCTAGGTATTTCTTCTTGTATCTCTCTCTGTACATCTAGGTATAAGTAATACTTATACCTTAATCTTACCACTATACTTCAATATAATTCAATAGCATTTTTTTCTGGTATTTTACATTGAATCGACCTGAGAGTATTGATAAGTTTACGACATACCTAGCTTATGTAGAATAGCTCCCATTTCTACCGCAGTGTGTCCGTAACATATAACTTGAAGTTTAAATGACAAAATATTCACGTTGATTTTACCAAAATTGCAGCAATAGTTACATGAAGTAGATAGTATACGTTACACAGGTAACATAATAATAATATACCTACCTACCTAAGGTAAAAATAACAGCGGAAATAGGTATTCTTAGATTTACGTGTTCACTTTGATAGATATGTTGCAATTTCTACCATTACGAGACACTATGATCTTAGGTACCATAAATACCTACCTATATAAGTATGTAAACGTACCTACATACAAGATTATACTTTTAACTATTGCGTGTACCTACCTAGATACTAGGTAAGAAACTGCGCTGAACCACATCAGAATAGGTACTAACTTTAGCCTAATACCTAGTACCTAGGTACTAAGCTGAAATAGGCGTGGTCTACCCTTTTTTTAATTCATCTGAGGCTGTATGGTCGTTTTCTGGTTTGTTTGAGAGATCCACTCCGGAAGAACCTACCTACTAAACCTAGTTGTTTTTGCCCACACCAGCTTCCAACATGGGGCAGACAGTTAGTTATCATAGGGCAGACGACGCGACGTCGTAGGGACCTAGAGTATATTTAGGTACCTATTTATTAGATACCCACCTTATATCACAAAACCTAGGCACATAATAACTTGTTAACTTGTTTTCAAGTAGGTTGGTGGTCAAACGTTTGGCTATTACCGATAAAAAAAAACTAATAGCACTGGCTAAATAGTAGGTAGGTACCCATTCATAATCTACTTACATTAAGATATGTAATTAACTTCTTTTCCAACATTTTTTTAATACTAGCGGTCCGTCCCGGCTTCGCACGGGCTTTATTAGGTAATTTTTTTTACAAGAGTTACATTATTTGAGTTTTAGTAAGGATCTCAATTTTTTTTTAAAATATTATATAAGTAGCATATGTCCCGGGGATAGTGTAGCTTCCCAACGGTGAAATATTTTTTCAAATCGGTCCAGTAGTTTCGAAGCCTATTCAATTCAAACAATCAAATCATTCCTCTTTAAAATGTATATGTATAAGTAGATAAACTTAAGTAGATATAGATTTACATTGCCATAATAACCAAATAAGTTTTGTAAAATGTACGTGTGATCGGATGAGTCTGCATCGGTTTCGGTACAATCGTAGTGTAGCTAATTATTGTTTGTCGTATTCATTCGTAAAGTTCAGCATCACGTGTAAGTACCTATATAAAATTGTAATAGTGCTTGTACGTGGGGCACACTAAAAGTTTCCGGAATCAATAATAAAAAAATACTAAGTCAACTCTCAACGCTCAACTCAACCAGTGTAGTGTACCTACCTAGTGTGATTTGCTTCAATAATGACCGATATTCTTAAAACAGAAGAAATCATACCGGCTAATTTTGTAATCGAACTGCTTGAGTCATGGGGGGTTTCTACGAGGACACAAGAAGTATTTAAATGTGAGTATGTATACATCTATAGACACTATGTAATAAATAACTTGTACAATACCGTTATAGTATTTTTTACTCTCCCTAACTACTCAAAGGGTAGGAACAATTACCGCCGCCGGCCGGTGCTACCGCCTTCTAAATATCAGATCTATTTTATCTAGGTACCTACTGTGCTATGTTGCTCAATCACGTCTGTTCTTATTGTTTTAGCGCAAGACATCGATATAACCTGTTTGGATAATATAACAGAAACCGATATACAATCGCTAATACCTGCTGATAACATTAAGGATCGTATTAAATTTAGGCATGGTTTGCAACAATACAAAAAAGAAAACCTGTTTTGTGTAAGTACTACTTAGCTACTGAATTGGTACTCAGGTACCTACCTATATTTATAAAACTAGGTAGGTTACTAGAGTAAATAATTGTTAAAACTATAACATTTATGTTATATGATAACATTCTCATTCTGCTGGTCAGCTGTAGGTCAGGTACTCTTAGTTACCCACATGTCCGGGCTTCACACAGCACTACAGCTCTTGCCACAGCAATAGTTAGGCCTGGCAGTACTGGTTTATGGTAGGTATTAGTGTGGTCTGAATTTATTTAACTTTTTTATTAATTTATTGACATGTATGTTTTAGAGTTCACTATCAAACTCATCTATTGACACTGAGTCCTTACGCTCTGTAGACATCGAACATATTGATAAGCAGGTAAGCAATCTTTACCTTATGCCCTTTTTTTAAGTAATGTTTCTTTCTTTCTAAATGTGGACCGTGTTAGGTGGACCCCAGAAATAAAAGCTAATTTTTACTGCAAATAACCCATTTATCAAAATGGAGCTATATTCTACCTATCTATACTTCAATTTCATATTCTAACTAAAATACCTTTTATTTGCCTAGAATTCTGCTTCTGAGGCTGATTGGACGAATGAAGAAGATAACCCCACCTGGGACGTCGACACTGTACCCATTAGTCCGGGTTCTCTTAAGAAAAGTATAAAAAAGGTAATTTTAGCAAGCTACTTAACTAAGCTTTCTTCAAAGGTTACACAAATTCCACAAGTATCAGGATCAAAACCTTCTCAGCCTAGTGTTCCATCAGAGTGTGTTCTAAAACTCTTCAATTTCATACAAAATTTTGACGATCCATGCAAGCAATCCGTCTCTCTGCCTTGGATGGCTCACAGGTGAGACACTCCCTGGCTCTGATTTATGTTTGGATGGATATAATGTATTATTTTAAAATATCAGTGTGAAATTTAAATATGCCACCTATGTTATTTTATAGACTGTGTTTTCTTTAGGATGTCAATCTAAAAAACATTTTAAATAGTAACAATTCTGGGCAATTGTGCTTAGCCACATTAAAAAAGAACAATAAATTAGATAACAGTGGAAGAAACAGCCTTGTAAAAAGTGTGGTAGAATACTATATAAAAGAATATGGTACTATGACCAGGAATGACTTTGAAGAGATTTCTATAAAAATAGAGTCACAAATTATTAATGAACACAAGGTACACCTACCCTCAAGTTAATTGCATTGTAATTCATAAACATATATTATGTACATAAGTAGCTAGTGTAGACTACCCACAAAATTTGGGCAATTTGGTAAATATTTGTGTTATGTATAATATAATGATGTTTAAGTTTTTTTTATTTATAGTGGTAGCCTCACACTTTAGGGATATAATTTTAAAAATTTCATATAATGATATTTGTTATTTATGGTAATTAGTCTATTTAATTCAAGTGAGCATTTTCAAGCATATTGTATTAATGGCGAAAACGATATTAGTTTGATTTTAAAGCCAGACGATTTAATTATTCGGCCAACTACAACTCATGTTATAGCCACAGGTGAATCTTATTGTCGATTTAATTACTTTTAATTACAGAGCTGCTATTTAGGTGGGTGATAGTATTGCATAATAATGATGTGAAAAATAGAATGAATGCGGGATGGATGAAGTGGCGACAGGTCTCGGGAACAACATGTGACCCACAAATGCCTCTTAAACTTAAGGGGAAAATTTACAAGACGGTCATCAGACCTGTCGCAATGCATGGATCAGAGGGTTGGGCTATGAAGAAGGCGGATGAGAGGAAAGTGCATGCGACTGAGATGCGAATGTTAAGATGGATGTGTGGGGTGACAAGGTTAGATAAGATCAGAAATGAGTTTATAAGGGGAAGTTTGAAAGTGGCACCAGTTGTAGAAAAGTTGAGGAGTGCTAGGTTGGCATGGTATGGGCATGTAATGAGGAGGGATAATAGTCATTTGACCAAAAGGGTTATGAATTTGAGCGTGGATGGACATGTGAGCAAGGGAAGGCCGAAAAAGAGATGGATGGATTGTGTGAAAGAGGACATGGGTATGAAAGGTGTAGATGTAGAGTTGACAGTTGATAGGAGTGAGTGGAAGAAGAGAACATGTTGTGCCGACCCCACCTAGCGTGGGATAAGGGCAGGAGAATGATGATGAGTATTGCATAATCGATTTTGTTAAGTTTGTTCAACGTTACTCCTACCAAAAAAATATTTTTTCCTACATCAGAGCTAATAAAATGGTGTTGTTGTTCTATGATTATTGCATAATGCTACCTATAATTTTAAATAAATGTTTAAACCTTTTCTTAAGTTTGATTGTTTATTTTTGTAAGTACTTTAGATATTATTACATAAATTTTGGTACGGTATACTTCACTATATTATGTTTGTATACATATAATATAATATTTTGCACTGTCTGTTTAAATTACAATTGTGAAGTTTCACATCAACATTTTTATTTAGTTATATTTGTTCAATATTACTCAGTTGGCTTTATTTACTAAATTTCTTACATCCGAGCTAATATAAAAATGTCGTTATGATTATTGATGAATGCGTAAGATACGAGTAAGGCAGGTACCTACGTACCTAAACTATAATTTTAAATAAAAATTTAAACCTTTTCTTAAGTTTCATTTATTATTTTTGTATACCTACTTTGGATATTATTACATACATTTTGGAAGGTTTACTTTAATGTTATGAACTGTCTATCTAAATTACATTGTGAATTTTATCTTAACAGATTTTTAGATTCTACTTATTTTGTACGGACAACCTTGAGTGGCATACTTATTTTTTGTGTAATCTATCATACTTAGGTACTTCTTGTGTAATGTTGTCCAATTGCTGTAGATTGTATGATTTTATTGTACCCACCAGTTATCAAAATTGTATGATAGTATAAAAAATTAGGTAAATCCTCTGGTTCACCCACACACACAAGATGGTTTTTGGTGAATTTTTAAATCAAAACTCATCGTGTATTCGTGAAAGTGAAATTTGCTATTGTATATTAGGCTAGATGTAATTTATAACAACTGTAAATATTTTTTGATATTCAATGTTAATATTTTCTATATTAGTTCCATAACTTTCAGAATCTTATCGAGGAAAGTTTACTTCGTCATGGAACCAATACTGGAAATCTAACTTGAATTTGTTGTTATTAATAACATCTGGCCTGTATAGTGGCGAAAATAATTGTCATGAATCCACTATAAGTTTTGAAGCTACAATTTACCTAATAGCATGTTACGTGTACCTAAACCGAAACCACTAAAGGCATTTCGTACAAAATACCAAAGTTTAAGGTGCCGGCGAACTGCTCATTGCCCATACAAACGTAATACCAAAATCACTCGTAATTGGAGCTTTTTTACATCTTAATATTCTATTATTCGGATTCGGATAGTCATTTTCTGTATCATTGATACATATTATTTGCATGAATAAACCCACCCAAAATTAAAATATGAGCAAAAATATGTTTTCCATACAAGAACTTTTTTCCATATAGTTCAATTCTGGTTGGGTATTTTTATGCAAATATGTATCAATGACACAGAAAAGTACTAGGTATCCGAATCCGAAAAATAATTATTATGGTGTAAAGCTTCAATTACTTGTGATTTGGTATTACGTTAGTTTGGGAGGTGAAATTTCAAGCTCCGTTCGCCGGCCCCTTAAAGTAGAATCAAAAGAAGTTGTTAAGTAAGGATTACCATTGTAGTTTAATAGACGATACTTAGGTGGTTTAGTAAAACATACCACAGTTTATAAGTAGAATCTACTAGAGTAACTAAGTAGATGATACAAAACCTTCGGGTAAATTACCCAAAAGTATTCTAGTAACAGTTACCAAAGGCTATAGTAGAATCTGCTAAAGTATTTATGTAGATAATACTAAAGTCATCTTGCATAACCGCAGTTCATAGTAGAATATACGGGAGTAGTTGGGTACATATTACAAAACCCTAAGGCTGATTTCACAAATGCTTTCTAGTAAAAAATACTAAATTATAGCAGGTTCTACCAAAGTCATTAAAAGTACTTTGGTAGAAAATACAAAAGTGGCCTAGTAAAAATTAACACATTTGATAATAAAATCTATGAGACCAATAAAAGTACTTCGGTAGATCATACAAAATTTGTGTAGTAAATAAAAATCACTATAATTTATTATAAAATCTACATGAATAATAAAAGTATTTAGATTGTTAACACTGAAGAAGTCTAGTAGAATCTACAACAACAAGGTAGGTATTACAAAATCCTAAGGTGATAACACAAATGATTTTTAGTAAAAAATATCGAAAGGTAGCAGAATCTATAAAAGTGTTTAGGATAGTTAACACCAAAGTTGACTATCAAAATTGACCACAATTCATAGTAAAATCTACGAGAGCTATGAAAGTACTTTGGTAGATTATACAAAATAGGTCTAGTTACAATTACTGTAGTTCTTTAGTAGATATTAAAGTACTTATCTACCTACTTACATAGTTTATACAAAACGTTAAGGTAAATTACACACAACAGTTGTCTCTTAAAACTTACCACAGTTCATGGTAAAATACCTAACAAAGCAGTTTGGTAATCGGTCAACTTTTGCAGTTTGGTAAAACCAACTCAGCGGTAGGTCCTCATTTAAACGTTTAATTTGGTTACTTTTAACAGGAATCTGGCAAATTCAAACAACGTATTTTTTCAGTGTACGATAACGCAGTCTTGAGCAGTCAGTTCGTGAATCGATAAAAACGAATTAGCATAGGTAAAATATTAAGTCAGTAGTCGGTAGATCGTGGCGGTCTAACCGACCCCTCCAACTCAGCCTACGGAGATCGTAAAATATGACTAATGGATATAAGACAGAAGAAAAGCAGCAGATAACTTCTATGTATTATCTAACATCACCAATCCGCCTGTCAAGCTATGATTATGGCAAAATAATCAAATTTCCGAAGCAGCTCTGTATATCAGTAGACGTTAATGAGATATTGAAATCGAAATACCTCAAGTTGCTGTCCCCCGCTGACTGCTGAGACCTGCATCGAGCCACTGCTTTGCTGCTCACGCAGCGCTGGGCAGGAGCAGTTCACGCTCGGAGTCTCCAACAATACGCGTAGGCCTGACGTCTGTAACGAAATTAATGTGACGCGCCGGATGTCACAAAAAACGACTAAGAGATCTACAGTTTCTTACTGTATACCAAACTGCCAAGTTGGAAATGCCAAATGACGCTGCGCGATAGTGGATGGCCGTTGTGACATAAATGCCTCAATGATAATGATACCTTGACATTGACTACATTACTTTACGTTTACGTTTACATTAGGCCCGTTCTTTGGCACGCTCATCTATGTGATCTTGATCTAAAGTTTAGGTAACCTGGCAATTGATGACTACGGTCCTGACAGCTGTCTTCGACTGGCTAATGTTGCCATCACTATAGTCGAGCGACTTCACACTGAACCCTAGGCATTGCAGCAACGTACAAAGCTCCACGACATCTGTATGTGCCTCCTGAAATAAATTATAATAATTAGAAACATTTATTTTTACATTAAATTGTGGCGGTGGGAAGATTTGGTGGATGGAGGCGGCTCAGAATAGCTATTTGTGACTTTGATTGGGGGATGCTTAATTTCAACAGTGGGCTGAAATTGTGAAATAAATATTAGGTACTTGTAATATTTACTTACGATGGGGCTTGTTAGAACACCTAATATAAATAACTCTTAGATATACCTTTCTCAAGCATGCATGGAAATGTTGTGATTATTTTCTAAAAAAGAACACGCGATGTATTGAATTAACGGACATAGAAAATCAAATCCATTGCTGGAGCGTTTTTTGAATTTGGAACACTACGTTTCATAATGTTGTTTGAAACGGTGTGCTGTTGAATATTATTGATACACTTTGAATGGATCTCTTTTATCAATCTTAGCATATGTACCAAAGTAAGTGTCTTTGCTTAGTACAAATTGTGTTCACGTGGCTGTATAGCTATAAATATATTATATAATTATATATTAATACTATAATTGTCTTTCGACATAGGCGATAACTAGTAAATTGGCGGCCAAGCTGAAAATACGCCTTGATTTGTTATTTACATTGTACTTATTATAATACATAAATTCAATAATTAAAATGAGTTCCGACGTTCAAAGAGTGAAATTGTACTCCACCAGATTATATATCAGAAGCCAAATTGGCAATGGACAACCTGGTTCCAGCGAAGTCAAAAGAAACATACCAGAAAGTATATGAAAATTTTATGAGTTGTGAGCTGAAAATGTTAACATTTTCTCGGAAACAGTATTTTTGGCGTATTTTAATGAGATTGTTAAAACTACAAAGAGCCATCTACATAATTGTCCCAATAAGACTACATATAACGTTTAATATTAATTAAATTAAACGTATAATTTTAAAAGGTATATTTTAATTCCCTGCATTCTTTTGAGAAAATCACTATGTAGGACTCGGTGGAAATGGCAATTGCCTATTTCGCGGCCTTTGCAATAATGTGCTATTAATTCTTACCACTTTACCAGTCTGTAAATGTTTGCTGTAGGTTCCCTACAAAACTGGAAAGATCCTTCACTTATCAAAACTTTGTTAAGAGTTGTTTAATTACTAGGCTTCAAATATCTGTGAAGAACTGTGGGTACCTACCACCGATCTAGATTATGCACAACCTTTTCCACTAGGCTTATAATAAGATAGGTAGTACTTGAACTTAGTTGTACCTACAATAGTATAATTTTGGTTTCTTCAAGTCCTAGGTTCCGTTTAGACAAGCGTACTCCATCTTATGCCACATCATTACTTGTTTTTCAAGTGAGTTGGTGGTCAAACGATTGTCTGTCACCAATATACGACATAGGTAGGCTTAGTATGATATTATGTAGGTTAGCATACACATTTTGTTGACTCAAGCCAAATTTAAGTGGTTTAAAATTGTTCGCTATGTATTTTACTCATTTATCTCAAATGGATAACATTTTGGGTATCAGCGATGAGTTCCAATTTCAAGTTTCTACATATTACAGAACTTACCGACTGATTCGCCATATTTATTCACTTTACTTATAAAAACAACACAGAGCACTGTTGATTTATTTGATCTCGCATCTATTAAAACACAACCGTCCAGCAGTTAAAAAGTCGTTAGAATAAAATTCCGATACTACCCTCAAATAATTTACGATAGCTTTGTGTTCTCAATTCAAACATGGGCGACACATATCGCACCTCCAGTCGTAAACTGGCTCAATCCAAAATGTTGGTGAATTGAGTTAGGTATACAGAACGTCTCAAAAAAGCGCGCTCTATCTAGTAAATCAGAAACTGCCCTAATAAGGCTAGAAAAGGAGAAACGCAATCTTGTGTCCCTTTCTTAATCACGATTCCGGCGCCTTTCGTCATTACGATAGTGACGTATTTATTGTTGCGTCACAAGTGGTTGGAGTCAGACGCTGCGCAAATAATGAGAAAGTGTCATAAGCCTCAATGTGTCACTATAGTACAAAACTTGGGGTAAGTTTACTTTGTTAAAAGCAATCATAAAGCGACCGAAATTGGTTTTAAGTCACTTTACAACTATAAGCTGAGCTATTTTTATGACTTAAACCGAGTAGGGTCATGTTTATACTGAATATTTTATAGAAACTATGGGTTTTTTATAGTTTAAGTCTGAATTTGACTAATTAATTTTAATTCTTTTTGGACTTATGGTGCTTAGGTCCATTTCCGACTAAATATGTAAAAAACAATCTGATGTTGCACTTCGTTATGTGTCAGTTTATTTTATTTTTTTAGCAACAAAATATTGATATCGTTTGTTTTAGATTTATCACACAATGTAAAATAATACGATATAAATAATAAATAGAGAAATTGAATATGATCGGCTGATCATATTCAATGGTGACCATGTGAGAAAGGGGTACCGACTATGTAACAATTTAATATTTATGTTTTTAAAATAAAATACCGAGGCACCTTGTGGTGTCATTGTACCAGTATCCTAATAGGTATACTTCTTTATATACTACTAATACATTGGTGCCCCGAGTCCTTCCTGTTTAGTTCACACACTAAAATAATTTAAACTATTTCGCAGAATTACGCAAGAGATAAAAGTCCATCAATCACCGAAGCTATACCAGAAAAAGAAATACAGGTGAGGTTAAAACCACTATTTTTTTATTATTTTTTTATTGGTGGTAGTCAAGCGTTTGACCACCAGCTTACATGTAAAACAAGTAAAGATGTGATCTAAGATGGAGCACGCTTGCCTAAAAGGAACTTATTTAGTCTGGACATAAAGACTACAAGATTGTACTCGTGCGGAAAAACAGACGAAGGCAAGGAATTCCATTCCTTACCAGTATTAATGCTAAAGGTAGAGGCGAAATGATGTAACTTAAATTAATAACTTTTTATTTAATAAAGTTATTGTGTGATTTACTAAAAATTGTCGAGGATCGAAACACGTTTTCTTCATTTCCCAAAAAACATGAATTTTGGATTAAGCCAGTTTACGACTGGAGGTGCGATATACCTACACAGTACCACAAAACAGCTAATCAAAAGTTTGTGTGAGGCAAGATTTTGGTTGATTGATGGCACTTTTAAAATTGCGCCATACCTTCATATTTAATCAACTGTATACCTACAATACACGGCTCATGCCAAAATTATAAGACTGTACCGATAGGCACACATTAGGCGATTTGGGTGAATTACCTATTATTTAGGATCACGTTTCTGTCTGTCTGTCTGTCCGTTCATCTGTCATCAAAATAATTGAAAAAAATACGGCATCCAGGTAAACGAAATTGTAATATTTTTCATCAATGTCGGCTTTTTTTTTAGTTTTTAAAACGTAATTATTGACATGTTGACCTTAAAATTACCTAAAAAAATATGCCATTATAAACCCTATTAGGTCGTTGCAAATATTAAAAACGAATAAAATACTAATGTTATAAATTCGAAAGTGTCTCTGTCTGCTTGATTGTTACATTTTCACAGCTAAACAGCTGAACTGATCTTGATGAAATTTGGCATGGAAAAGATTGAATCCATAGACTACTTTTATCCGGGTACTATGCTGGAGAGGCCACGGGCAAGCTAGTATTTAACCTGGTATATTTATTTTATTAGAAATACTAAGTACCTATATAGCTAAAATTATATACTAATACAATGATAAATGTAACTATGTTATCGTTACATTTATCATTATATTTATCGTGAACTTCAATTATCTGTAAATATAGAAAATATACTATTTTTTTCGATATTATTATTTTGATTTACGTTGAATTAGTGGTTTTCACCAACCAACGATTTGCCTGGACGTTGAAGGTTGTGGGCTGCTTGGAACTGCTTTGGTGGCATCAGTTGTATCTGTCATTGTTCAAAAAAATCTAAGGGTCATGTGATTTTTAACCTTTAAAACCACATTAACCGCCTATGTGGTCTAGTGGTTTAACCCACCGATTTCAGATCCAGAGGTCCCGGGTTCGATCCCCAGGGGGAGCAATATTGTGCTTGGTTTGGTTGGTGGTAGGATTTTGTTTAAGTCCGCCTGGCTAGCTACCACAATATTACCTAATACTATCGCCATTATAACAATTCTTAAAAAAATGTTGTGTTCCGGCATTCAGAGGTATTAACTACCCCTTTATCATATGGTATTCAATCACAGAGTTCTCGATCTCCAGAGTGTATCAAAGTCAATGTCAAAGTCAAAATTTCTTTATTCATTAAGATTTTTTAGGATCATTTTGAAACGTCAAATTTACCGACTGTTCGGAATCGCGACCAGCGCACAAGGAGAAAGGCAAGAACCTCGGGCCGGTTATTTTTTTTGATGATCCATTCAACATTTAGATACACAATTTGTTATTATATTCTAAGTAGATACATCAAAAACCTAAATACTTAATCTTAAAACATTTGTTATTGCCTATCTACCTAATGGGCAATTTGTTAACATTTTGTTTGGAATTGATAACTGAAACAGAGGCAAAATTTAAATTAAAATCTAATGTACAGACACACTTCTCACTCTTCTCTTCTTCTTCTCCAGTTTTAGATTGTTGGAGATAAACGTGTACCTATAGGTATCTAATGATTGTGCAAGTCGGAAAATTTTGTAATAAAGTAGGTAAAACTTGAGAAGGCAGGCACCCTGTGCAGTGTGTCACTATGCACAGCACTCTCGCCGATTGTCGCTAGGACTTTTCTGTCCGTTTCTCACAGTTAGTTGAGGGTAGCTGGCCCACCACCAGTTCCAGAAGCTTCGCGTCCGCGGAGTACTAATTACATAATAAATAAGCGTTGTCTTCTATCGTAACAAGCCAAGCATGATGCACGAGTTAATAAATGTAAGACAAATACGAAATGAAGGAATGAATTTCTGCTTGATACCTCCACGTGTTGATAAAAAGGGTCTTGACAGACAGACGGACAACAAAGTGATCCTATAAGGGTTCCATCTTTTCCTTTTGAGGTACGGAACCCTAAAAACAAGAATTTATACACGTTTCCACCGCTTGCCAGTTTTTGTAGCACCACTACAGTGGGCGTTGAGCCTGGTAGGGAGATAATTTTACTCACGATCAATGGCCTCCTTTGATCTCGATCCCAAACCAACGTCATTGGGTGCTGCAGCAGCTCGTCCACCTTTGAAACTCGATGTTCCACTAAAATCACAAGAACATGATAGATACTGGAAACGAATCTAACTTAGTAGGCAGTTCAATTAAATTCTATGTAAGTAGGTATAATATGTTTAATTAAGGTACAGATACTGCGATTTACCTGTCAATCATGTTGATTGTGGCAAAACGTTGGTGGAAGTTTTGTCGTGAGACCATAATGGAAGCTTTTAGGCATGCCTCATAGCTCAGTTGGTAGTAAATCTGCCTTCTGCGCCCAGGACAAACATTTGTGTGATGAATATAAATAAATATTACAGGACATTAATTTTACACAGCGCCATCTAGCCCCAAACTAAGCATAGCTTGTAATATGGGAACTAGATTACGGATAAAATACTTAAATACTTTTTGTAAATACATACGTACTATATGATACAACACCCAAACACAGAACAAACATCTATATTCATCACACAAATGTTTGTCCTGGGTGGGAATCGAACCCACAGCCTACAGCGCCGAAGGCAGAGTTACTACCAACTGAGCTATGAGGCTTGTATATTGATGTTTGTTCTGTGTTTGGATGTTGTATTGTATGATAGTTTGTATTTACAAAAAAGTATTTATGTATTCTATCCGTAATCTAGTTCCCATATTACAAGCTATACTTGGTTGGGGGCTAGATGGCGCTTTGCGAAATTAATGTCCTGTAATATTTATGTACATTTTTTTGCCCCAAACTAAGCATAGCTGGTGATATGGGAACTAGGTCGTATCGTACAAGGAGGTCAAGGAGGCTGCCCTGGAAAGATCAACATGGAGAAAGATTCATCAGAACCGACAATAGTCAACCTCTTAAATTAAAGAAGAATAAGATTTATTTATCTGGGATTTGTTGCAAAATATAGTGTCGACAGAGTAAAAAAACTTACGAAGACTTAGGAGACAGGAAGACTTCGTGTGGTGGTGTCTGACTTTACTACCCGCCACCAAACAAATTTATAACTACTTGACCAATTTTACATGTAATAGGTACCTAATCACAAAAATCTTAAATGTTAATGAATAATGTTGACTATGATTTTGTGTGTATTAGACGATCTGTCGGAACATTTGAAGTTGGTGTGGTTTGACTTCGGTTTGCTGACGATATAGTCCTAATGACTATTCAGTCATATTCGCTGGAAGACCTTAGCAAAATGCTCAGAGACCTCAACATCGCATCCCGACAGGTGGGTCAAAAATGAATATGAGTAAGACGAACACCATGTCAAACGCTAATGTTGCACCCATGCCTGTCAATGTTGGAAACGATGTTATCGAAGTTGTAGATCTAGGCCAGATGGTCCAACTAGGTAAATCCAACATAGATAAAGAGGTCTTCGGTAAGCTTCGAGATATCTTCTCGTCAAAGATACCGCAGTCACTCAACTTATCTGATGTTATCAGTGTGTGCTACCAGTGATGACATACGGATCCGAGACGTGGTCGCTAACTATAGGCCTTATGAATAAATTCAAAGTCGCACAGCGAGCTATGGAGAGAGCTATGCTTGGAATTTCACTACGTGATAGAATCCGTAATGTGGATATCCGTAGTAGAACCAAGGTTGCTGACATAGCTCTCATAATTAGCAAGCTGAAGTGGCAGAGGATAGGCTACATAGCTCGCAGAACCGATAACCGCTGGGGAGCAAAGGTTCTTGCATGGCGACCACGATTAAATGCGAAACGGAGTGTGGGAAGACCGGGGGGTCTTCCCACAATGTGGGAAGACCCCCCGGGGTCGTCGGGGGTCGTCGGTCCATCGAGTGGGGACTCGATGGACCGACGACATTGTGGCTAATGCGGGGAGTCGATGGATAGAGGATGGAGATCGCTATCTGTGGCGTCGATTGGGGGAGGCCTATGTTCAGCAGTGGACGTATGTGGGCTGAAATGATGATGATGATGTGGTTTGACTAAATTCGCGACTGCGCAATGAAGTAAAAGCTTGTTAACATATATATATATACGTGCGATAAATGCGAAATACTCGCGTAGACTGTATCGATACCCTACGACTAGTTAATATTCACCTTCATCACAGGATCAACAGGTAGATACAAAAACCAAATTGGTTTTATTTTATATGAAACAATAATACTTATATCGAAGTACCTGGGAATTTTATCACACAGTGACCATGTCACTCCCCGATAAAATGATACAAATAATAAAACAGAACAAAAATAGCTAGCTCATCTAGTAGCAAAGACCTAATAAGTAAGGATTTGTTATATCTAGCTATGTCACTAGTAGGTACATAGTAACAGATGGTAACAGTAACAAAGCTAAACTCAGGCGCGATGCACGGTGTAGTCTCTGCCTATCTGCGCACCACATAGTAATGCCTTCTAGCTTGGTCTTGATTACTTATAAGATAAGATCCGATTCACATATTCATAGAACTTGTCTTTGGATCACACCTCGTGCCTCATGCTACGACACATCTTTATTTCAACGGCATCGTTCGTGTTAGATCAAAATATTTTGAATATCTCTAATCACAATCAAATCTCAAGGAAAGCTAGAACGAAATAACTTGCAGGAGGCAGCTAGTACCAAACATATGAAACATATGACGTCCAAACCATTTTGTAGGCTTTCTACTAAACAGAATGTTTTATAGCTGGCAGACAACAAAAACACACCTATTAAGTATTTACTACTTATATGCCACTGTACATATATGCGTATCTACGTCCTCCTAGTTTCATCCATACAACCTGTGTGCATTGTTTTTTTTTAAAGTTTAGCCATAATACTGCATTGTGCATTGTGCGTTATAAATACGTTTATGAATTTATTCTCAATTTATTAACTATAGATAAAGGAATCGAAGTTGTATCATTAGATAATCAACAAAATACAAATACAAATACAAAATTTATTTATTAAGTAACAAGAAACATGGTCATCAAAACAAAATAACATACGAAGTAATAATTATAAATTTGCTTACATAATAGGATTAATATTATATTATTTTGTGGTACACTAGCCCCCACACTAGGATTCCCTGTGTCGCGGGCGGCTAGGTACTTCCGGGAGTGTTGAAAAACAAAATAGGATTGTAAATAAGAATCAGTTTTGTTTAAAAGACGTAGTAACGAAGGTAACAACAAAATAATAAAACAACCTTCCACCCATCTCCTCACCCATTCCAGTTAGGTAGGTACGATACGTATTGTATTGAATGAATAGTTACTATTTGTTACATTTAGGTAGGTGCTAACAACGCACCTATCTACTTGTTGCAAACAGAAAGAAGTACAATTCAATGAGTAAAGGCACACTATGCTTAATTTTGAGGGTAGGTAGGCTATTCACTTGTGGGTTTTGAAACGCAAATCATTATTAAAGTGTTAGGCAGTGAACAACCGAGTGAGAATGTGTGCGTAATGTTATGTTTAAGTTGGGGATACAATGAGTGGTGACATAGACGGTGCTGCTTATTTGACGTAGCTATGTTACTAGGTACGATGGAAGGAATTTAACAATTGTGACATGCGTTATTTACTTAAAAATAGGCATTCAAACTTAAATAATGATATACATTCATTCGGTTATTTAATTATTATAATTTATTTAATCAATGTTTATTTTTTAAAAATGTATATGTATCTATATGCTATATTTATTAAATAATAAAATTCATGTGTCTTCTATAATTTGCTGATTCATTGTGCCAATCATGTTATAATTATAATTGTAATTGTATACGAGCTTTTTAATATGTTATTTGAAGAAGAGTGATGGTCTTTTTTTTTATGAGGTTTGGTTTTGTTATTTATTATTATTATTGCATTAGTTCTTTATAATGCATTATTCTAATTTGTATGGGTATTGTAGACTAAATAAAGACTCACAATTACATTAATTAATATAAACTATGTAATGGGCTCCATGAATTAAACTGTTGCACACTCTTAAGTAGGGGAAATAAGTAGAATTTAACTGTCTTAGTCGAATACAATAAGTTTCTAAATCATTGCATGACTTTTAGAATTTGTTCCGTCTGTAAGTAGTTGTGTGAAATCAACCAGGTGTCAACCAACCGTTTGCATTTTGTTTTTAGACAGAAGTAGATTTCGAGGTGTTTATTTGCTTTCGAGTACAGAAATGGGCACAGAAAGGACGGGGCTCTCTGGGCGAAATTTGATTTAGTTTTGGGAGTCTCCCAGGAGGTGTATCTTCTGGATCTGTTTGTAGCGATGACGCATGAGGTAGAAATTTTGTGGAAACGTTGAATTGCGTTTGAAATATAAATTTGACGTACCCGTAGAAGTATACTTTCGGTGTAAAGTAGGTCCGTCGAGTATAAAAATGGTTTTCTGAACGCGAAACGAAAATGGTATAGCGTATGACTTACACAAACATTCACTAAGCTTAAATCTTTACAAAGAGCTTTCTAGGAATAGACAGGGTTTTTTTCACATTAAAAAAGTCTATGAACTTTGAACTCAACTCAGTATCACGTTATATCCGTAAACAAAGCTTTGAGCTTTGAAACGCTACTTTGTCAGTCCCCCGAAAGAACGTGCATTGCTAGTTTGTATAGAAAAGCGGATGAAAATGATAATTTTATGATATAATGTGGAAAACAATAATACTGTTTTCGACACAAAAAGCCGCGCCGCGCACCTATTAAATTGCTAAACCTGATGTTTGAACAAAATAATTCAACATTTTGCGTATCAAAAATTAATCAACATTCTGGGATATTATACATTTTGGGAATTCAACTTTATGAGAATTAAACTTTCGGATCCTAAAGGAAAAGTAGTATACTTACTTGTTGTCTGAAGGCATGTCATGGAACGGTTTGAGCAAATTATTTATTGTGATGTCACCAAGACCTACTTTGCCGTTTCAATAATAAAGCAAGTTTTTTATGTACTTATTTGGTCATGGAACGTAATTTGAATGTACCTACGTAACATCACTTTGATAATGATTTAAAGGTCATGGTTGCCCCCGCATAACAATTCAAGGGGCAATCGCTTTTTAAAATAACCGATTTTGATTTAAAATTGATATATAAAACTATGAATGTAGAAAGGGAACAAAGTTGAATGCAAAATTATTAAACTCCTACTATTAATAATATCATAAATGTAAAAAGCTGTATGTTCAATTCAATTCAAATCGTTTCAAATAATTAATTACTGACAAGTAAATTACATTGGTCAACTTCAGACGTCATTTTGCAAAGATCCCAGGTAGCCAGTTCGAACCTCCATCCTCCATCGAACTCGCAACCGCAGAGACCAAAGCTACTATAATCAACTAAACCAAGTAATGCCAGTAAGTGAATAGGTAAACAAATAAATATTACATGACATTAATTTTACACAGTAAGTACAGGTACCTACGTGACCATCAAATATATATTAATCTCCATAAACTATGGTTGTTTAAGTTTGACGAGCAATGTGCATTATTCGTTTCCAAGAGCATTGATTTCAACATCAATAGATTTCAAGCATTGTCGGTAAGGGGTTCTCATTCTCAACATCGCGCATGTCCAAAACATGGTATGGACATGCGCTCTGGCTAGAAGCGATAAATAAAATAATGCAACAATGCGAATAATTCAGGATTAATAGGAACTAATACGGGACCGATAGTCAAATCCGCCAGATGCCGCAAAATTCACTTTAGAGGTTCTTATTGATGTAATTATTAGTACGAAATCAAATCAACGCACCCTATCCCGCATGACCGACTGAAAAAGAGCGGGAACTCAAAACAGTACTCAATATTGCTATCTCGTTCACACTCCTGCAAAACATCGTGAGACTCGGATTATTATTAAATACGAATATCTTTACACATAAGCCTGAAAATATAAAATGATAATCATTTATGAAAACTTGGCACCAATTAAAAGGTTACGAGACAAATCTTGTTGTAATTAATATTTCTATTTGGCTGAAACAAGCGATCAAAACTCAAATCCTGAATCGCGCAAACGATATATTTTCACAGATTTCTTGGGTGAAAGTTCCAAATAGTGTAGTATGGGAGGGTCCGAGGATACTGCGAAAACCGGTGTGGCGGGGTGCCGGTCTAATTCTCCGCCTGCAATAATTTATATTTAGTCTAATTTATTTAAATTAATAATAGTTATTGCGAATAATAAAAAAAAAGAGTGAAGATCCGCTAGTATCGACTTTGACCTTCCTTTTGTAAAATTGGACGAAAATAAAAGTACTATTATTATTGCTGGAATAAGTTACAAAATGACATAGATATGGACAAACAATATTAACATTATTAACTTATTAACAACAAGAAATAAAGTACGTCTTATAAATTCAATTCAAATAATTTATTTTCAATCAACACAGGATCATATAAAATACAAAATTTACATGAAACAAGGTACAGAACAAAAAATTGAGAAGGTATAACAAATTAATAACAATAATTTCATTAATAAATAGAATATATATATAAATAAAGGGACATCAAAATTAATAAAATTCAAATTCAAATTAAATACAAAACGTCAAACGTCGAAAATAAACACATGAAAAAATTTTATATGTAAAAGAAAATAATTGCTTTTAAATGTCAATTGCAATTAATTATTATTAGTGAGAGCATGCCTCAGAGAACAATGGTACAGGAACACACAGGTTAATATTAAAAATAAAAATAAATTAACAAAAAAAATTTAGGTACATTATAAAATGATGAAGTAGGTCGATATAGTTGCTGGTTATAATTTTTAAACTATTGAATGTTGGATATATAGTGTAAAGATTTAATATATAATGTTTGATATAAAATTGTAATCACAAATCAATCACAGAATTGTATTGTAAATAAAACATACCTGAAAACTCTATGAAATACAAAAAGAGACGGTCACCCATCCAAGTATTGACCGCGCCCAGCGATGCTTAACCTTTCGTTCCCAATACAAAATCCATCCCTTATTTACCCTCTCCCTGCCAGGCGCGGTCCGTATCCCAGCCAAGCGTGTACGATTCCATCAAGGTTTTCTCTACGTAGCGAGCACAATCAAGCCTCTAATTCATTTATGCGATTGTGATTCGTCAATGTATGTGCGGAAGGTGATTAAGTAAATACTCTTTGACTTACAAGACTGACAAGGACATCTCCATCGGCTCCACATTCCTGGACCTTCCGAGGGGAGTACCTAACTACACCTTCCTCGAACGCAACTTCGTAAAATCAGTGACCAGGGCTTAACACGAATTATAACAAAATTGTGATTGACTTTCTGGTGTTTTATATAACCTACCAGCCTCCAACCTCACAAGCCGTTGATTGCCTTCGTTCGATTGTTTTTTTTTTTGTAGTGAAAGACTTAGGTAACATGGTGGTTGCTAGCCCGGCTCGCTACAAAGTCCACCACCAACCGTTTGGAATCAGGTCTGACCTCCTGCATTATCTGTAATACATTGAAGACACATTAATTTACATGTATGTTTTTCTCCCGTTGCAATGTACAAGGAAAAAATATTCTTCTTGCTCCCATATTTAGAATACATGATTACGAATTGTGGTTTGCAACAACCACCTGGTTGAACCACAAGACCACAGAGGCGGCCTCTGTCGTCTTGTGGTTCAACCCACCGATTTCAGATCCAGACGTCCCGGGTTCGATCCCCAGGGGAGTATAATATTGTGCTTGGTTCGGTTGGTGGTAGGACTAACTGGCTAACTACCACCATCATACCTAATTCTGTCGCCATAACAACAATTCTAAAATTGTTGTTTTCCGTCATTTAGATGTAAAATAGCCAGTTCCTCAGTTTGTTGAGGATTTCGAATGAAGTGCGCCTCCACCTTTGGCGTTATCATAACTTGTAACCAGGTGAGATGAAGGCCAAGCGCTTTTCCGTCATACAATCAATAAAAAAAAGGCTTTCCTCCCTATGAGTTCGAACCCCATACTTCAATATTGCTCACTGCCTTTACAATGAATACACTGTAAGATAGTATAAGATGGCGTCATCTATTGATAATAGTTTGAACTAGCCTTTCCTTTCTGTGAGTTGGAACCCCATGCTTCAATTTAGCTCAGTGCCTTTCTCGAACAAAGGAAAACACTGTAAGATAGCGCTTTTTAGGGTTTTCCAAAATGTATTGGTAAAAGGTAGGTTAAAAGCTGTGAATTGAAGCCGTCGCGCGCGACATGCCTTTTCTACTTATTTTATTATATTTTGTTTCTGGTTTCCAACTTATGATAAGACCGAAGGTAAAACCGTATTCACCCGGAATCCTCAACTGTCTGAGGAACCGGCTATTTTACCTCTAAATGCCGAAACACAACAATTTGGAATTGTTGTTATGGCAACAGACTTTGGTAAAATGGTGATAACTAGCCAGAAGACTTGAAGATAGTCCTACCACCAACCTAAGAAAGCACAATATTGTACTCCCCTGGGAATCAAACCCAAGACCTCTGGATCTGACACGGTTGGTAAACTACTAGACCACAAAGGCAGTTAAAAAAAACATGGATGTTGACGCCTATCATTTGAATTTACAGTTATTCGTTTAACCAGGTAAGTCACACAGCGCCATCAAGCCCCAAACTGAGCATAATTATGATGACTATCGATATAACTTTCACTTCACAGTAGTATCTGGATAAGTAGAATTAGCTAATGTAGGGACTCGAAAAAGTTTTTTTCCCTCTCGCTCGAGTTTCCTCGGTAATAACTCTATGGTACCCGTCCTGAAACCCTCAAGGAAAAGGTACCTCAGAATCTTCGTTTCTTCTTCGCCCCGCAATTATTTATTTTAAATTAATTTTCGGAAAACTTACAGCTAAGCTTACTTAGTAGTTATTTACATGTAGCCATAAATGCTACATGCAGAAAGGCCAATTAAAATTTTCCGTTGGTTATATACATTAGGTACATATATAAAGTGAATAAGTCATTACATAAACAGACACAGTAGACGATAGTTCAAAATGAATAAGTACTAATTAATAAAAAAAAAGTATGCACACACAACAAAAATTGTTCCCTAATCTTATACGTATTTATTCTGTGAAGTTAGCTAGCTATTGATCTAGACGGACGGCATCCTACGCCTACAAACATTTTGTGTTTCGAGCTACCAGGAGTCCAGAAATCGCATGTAGTGATACTGCACTAAGGGGTGGGGTAAACCTAAGGGTGCATTCGTCACTTTTCCGCATACAGGAAAATTAACTTCCTGCTCGCTCTGTATTGGCTATGCGCAGTGAGGGCGGTGCATCTAGACGTTTCAATTTTAAAGCGAATAGAATATACGTTGCCAGCCCATACCCATCATATATATTGAAGCGCTTAAAGTTTAGTCTGAAACCTAGAATTGCACGGGAATGTCGTCAATTTTCAAGAGGCCACCGTAAATACTTTTTCAACTGTTTCGTTGCTCAGATTACGTAGGTAAGTCAATTAGTCAAAGCTTATAATTTTGATTTTCACTTTTCGATAAGCATGTGTATCTATTTTGATTATTGTTATAGTGTACTTAGTTCTTGTGATTATTATTATTCAGTAATCTTTTTTTTTTATTGTACTACGGGGAAGCCCCTGGCCTTCATCTCATCTGGTAACAAGTTGAGATAAGGCCGAAGGTGGAGGCACACTTCACCCGGAATCCTCAACAAACTGAGGAACTGGCTATCTTACCTCTGAATGCCGGAACACAACAATTTTTCAAGAATTGTTATTATGGCGACAGAATTAGGTAAGTATCAGTATTTTTTTTGCATTACTTCATCGATATTTCACTCAATATTTACGTTCTTGCCTAATTTCTAAATCTTGTTTTAGCATGTCTTACGAACGTGAATGTCGTCGTATAGTATCGTGAAGCACTTCTTAAAGAGGAAATAATATCCGAAGAGGAAATATCGCAAATATCATTGGACGTTGAAGCTGAAAGTGATGGCGAACCATAAAATACACTCCGTGCACTAGCTAACTTTATTTTTTATTTGGCTTTTGAAGAGTTTTTTTTTATGTTTTGTTTGATGACCTTTTTTCTTTTTTGTAGTTCCTAATGTCATAATTATTTTGACAAAGGCAAAGGCAATTTTTGTATAAGGTTACAAGAAATATGTTTTTTTTTAAGTTTTGATATTTTAAAATAGCATTAGAAAAAAACATCGTTATTATATATAAAGTTATAAGTACATAAGTGTAGAGATTAATAAACGAGATGTGATTCAGATTTCAGATTTTTTAAACATCATTTATTTGATTTTATTACAACTACGTTCGTTATTACTAGGCACTTCATTTTACAGCAGTAGGTACATTTTTGAGAAATAAATAATCATAATCATAACACACGACATACTTATAATCAACTAACATTTACAAAACAAAAGGATTAATATAATAATAAGAAAGAAAAATGTTATGTCACATTTTGTGATCAAAGTCATTATGTATAGTAAAAATAATGTTAGAATACATAAAAATAGTTTTTGTATCTGATAAAACAGTTTCTAAATATGTAATTTTTTAAAATAATTCAGGTAATTTAGTGTCGTGTCAAGCTTTATTAAATTGAGATTCTGAGAGTATCACGTCCAATCATTCATTTATGTTGTAAAATGCATTGTCCAAATATATTTTTTTGACTTCCATTTAAAATCTGTAAAATGCTTGACTTTAGTTAGGTTAATTGGTAATTTATTGTACATAGCTATTTTGTTAAATACCCCTTGTTTTCTTACCCACCATTTTTTACGTACATATTTTTTCGAATAAATTGGTCGTCAGTTCCTGCCCTGAACCATACACATCATCGAAAACTAATACGCGTGAACAAACAGACATACAATTCTAAAAACTGTATTTTCATGCTAGTTACCTGACTTTAGTAGGTAGCATTTTGAACTGTAAATATTAAATTTACAAACACAGCTTTTCTACGATTTTATTATAAGTATTGATAGAAAGATGGTTATTTTTGTTAGGTTGCCTTTTTAAGTTTTCCTAATAAGTTAGTACGCGATCAATTTTATAATATTTAGTTTTATGTTTTGTGCAATAAAGTGTTAAACGATAAAGTGTTGCAGGGTGACACAAACAGCCTCCCGATGAAGGGCTTTCACCTTCACTTAGAAGCGCAAACTGTAAATAGCTCTTAGGTATCTATGCGCTCCTAGTACCTACATTTGCATTTTGGGAGCGCACACCCGCCAGTTTTGCAATACCAAATCGAGCTCAAGGAAATTTTTGCCAACATTTTTTTAAATAAATGAGGTGCTCATTCAAACATAATTCAACAATATTTTTTTCATCCCACCATCTCGGAAAGAGTATTTTTACTATTCGATATCTGAGTGCAAAAGCCGTTTTTATCCGCTAGAGGTTAAAGTAAAATTGAATTTAGAACATCGTGTGCACTAAGTTTGTGAATTCAAAACATCAATAAACCTATTTACTTCTACCTTCATGGTGCCGAATTCATCATACAACCTTTTCTAATTTGTTAAAAACTCGAAATCGGAACCTTCTTGGTGTATTACTTGTAAAGGCATCGTAGGAGCCATTACACTGAAAGAGCCTCAGTCAGATCCTTGGACTGGCCCTTCTACATCAAAAATGAGCCTTTACTAAACACCTAACCATCGCCCTCTCATGCCAACATTTACGCCAAGGGAATCCGATGAATCGGTACAACTATTAAGTATGACAGATAGTTTACCGAAAAACAGTACACAAGTGACTAACACCAATATTACAGTAGATACCAAACAAAAATATTACACTCAATTTAAATAACTGTAGCAACGTTACTTTAAAATTTTCTTAATTATACCTTAGTATTATTTTGTTATAATTTAAAGATTATTCTGTAATACTTACCTGTCATAATGTAGTAGTTAATACCTAAACTGAAATAAAAGTACCTATCTTGTGATTGTAAACGTTTTTTTTTGCATTTAGTCATTTCCTCGCTGAGGTGGAATGAAAAGTTACGTGTTGCACTCGAGTGCAAAGATTTTTCACCTCTTGCTCTTTTGATTCCCTCGCTAACGCTCAGGATTCTAATTTTGAATCCTTCGCTTGCTCGGTCATCAAAATTGAACACGCGGTTAAAAAGCAACTTTGCACTCTTGTATAACAAATAACTATTACTGGACTGCGATGGAGAGTCATGTTTTTCGAGAGTTTGTAAGTATGTTTGTTTAGGTTTGGTGGCCACGGCTTTTTTTTTTCGGCGACGGAATTAGGTAATATGGTGGAAGCTAGCCAGGCGGACTTAAACAAAGTCCTACTATCAACCAAACCAAGCACAATATTGTACTCTCCCTCGGGATAGAATCTAGGACCTCTGGTTCTGATACCGGTAGGCAAACCGCTACACTACACAGGCGGTCATACAGACGGTTGATAGTGTCGCAGAGGCGTAGGCGTCGCGATCACTCCCTGCCTCTTCACGTCGGCGAAGTGCGGATAATGCGGGGGCCGGTGGTGCGAGCTGCTAGACTCGGTACACGTCCTGAGGAAATAAAGTAGATAGATAGATAGATAGATAACTCTTTATTGTTCACCATTTACAAATAACATAACAAAACACAGATATTGGAAACTTAATCTAGTCACTGGTAAAACAATGGGCGGCCTTATCGCTGAAAGCGATCTCTTCCAGGCAACCGCTTGATGGAAAGATAAGATAACGACTTTCAAGGATAAGAATTTAATAAGAAGATTTCAAGGAAAGTAAAGGCCACGGTACATCTCAGTTCTAGAGCCGTCAGTATTTCGGGTATATTTATAATGTGGTAGCTTTAAGAGCGCTTGACCGTATCTTTGCCGTGTTTGTAGAATTCGTATACGTTCCGTATTGCGACGGGGGAGCAGAGGGTGGGTTGTTTGTCGTTCACCTCACTAGGCTTGTCGTTCTACTTCCCCGGTCGGCCACAATTGGTGTTTCGGAATAAAAACTCGTTCCGCACCCGCCTTCGGAGCTGGAGGTATCTTCACTCGCGGTAATGCCGTCGGCTCAATATTTAGGAAATAAATACTTCTGAATCTGATATATTTAAATGTTCCATGTGGATGTATGGATATTATTAGATTTCCCAAATTCCCTTCTATTCTCTGTAGGTAGTTCGTCCAGCCGTGCGTGAACCAAAATGTTTTCGCTCATGCACGAGGGTGGGAAACCATTTTTACATTGAAATTGAAAGCTTGACCTCGGGGCTCGCCTGGACATTCACTACATGCAGTTTAGTAGCTAAAAGTAAGTGAAAAGGCACTTTCTATACCTAATTGTATTATTGTTAAAGCTACACTTCTGTGCATTGAGTACTTCCTCTTTGGATGTTGGTTAACAAAAATACTTCAATGCCAAACCTTATAAATAAAACCAGGTAGCAAGGTTGACCACGTGTAAGGACCGCTTGTCTTTGTCAGCTAATCCATCGTAAGTAATTACGGTGGATTAGCTGACAAAGGTTTTAATCCGCCAGTACTCGCGCCTCAAGAAATTACATCAGCACTCGCGTGTAGAGCATTTTGCTCACGTTTATGAATGTCAATAAATGCAAGTTTTACCAAAAAATATGAATAAAAAAATGTTTTATTAAATAAAATACACATTATTTATTCTACAAAATATATATTCAAAAAGTTAACAATATTAATCTTTTTTTATTTTAATCAACAATCATAGGAACTAATTTGCCAGTCTTGTAAGGCAGTCTTAGGGAAAAAACGAAAAAAAAAACTGCTTCTTCTTTGGATATGTGGCTGTGTTAGTTGAAGAGCTAGTTGTTTCAAGTAGTCTCTGCGCGTGATGATTATACCCGTATTTTCCTTGTAAATGATTTGACTGTTGATTCCGGCTATGTTTAGGATCGTGAAAAATAATCTCAGCGGCCATCTACATGCCACTCTTGCCACAGAAAACTCTTCTTTTAGTCGATCTACAACATCAACACCTCCTTTCGTTTTATTATAAAAGGTGATAATTTAGGGTTTCGCGTTAGCTCCAGTAGTTGGATCGATTCGGTCGTCGTTATGAAGTGTACTTATCATAAGAGCATTTTTTTTATTCTTTTTGTTTGGTACGTAAGACACCAGAACCTTGCTCTTATGAAAACCAAAGATACTATTAGGTTTTGGTCTTTGTTTGATGTAAAGAAAAAATGGTGGAATTTCCCTTTTATTCTTCCTAAGAGTACCAACGATAGTAGTCCGTTCAGCTAGTAATTCATCGGCCAATGGAATCGATGTAAAATAATTGTCAGCCGTAATATTTGTGCCTGTCTTCAAAATATCTTGTGATAAACGTTTCACAACTGCAGATGCAGTATTATCATATTTGTGTGGACCATTCGGTTGCTTTCCCGGGTAAATTTCTAAGTTACTTGTATAAAAATTCTTTGAATCACACAAAGCATATACTTTTATACCATACTTAGCTGGTTTGTTTGCTATATACATGCGGAATTTGCATCGTCCTTGGAACGATTCCAGCATTTCATCTATAGTCACGTTCTCTCCTACTTGGTAATTGGCTCGACACTTTGCGATAAAAGATTCGAATAATTCACGAATTGGAGCAATATTGTCATACTGTGACCTTTCGGAGCGGGAGTTTGTGTCATCGAACCTTATAGCTCTCATCAACAAAAGGAACCTATTGCGACTCATAGCAGCTCTAAAAAAATCAGGTGCCGTGCCATCTTTGTCCCACATCTCTTTCAAATTTAAGTGATTCATCTTTTTTTATACCAGCCATGTACAAAATACCAATAAAGGCTTTTAGTTCTACAATATCCATCTCTTTGCAATCTCTCTCCCTTGAGAATTGGTCCTTGATTTTACTGATGTGGATATTTGTAAAGCGAACTATATCAGTCAGCATTTCTTCACTCACAAAGAGGAGAAAACAATCCATTATATTGTTAGAATTTTTAGCCACTGGTTTTACCCCTGGTTGTTTTTCGACAATGTTGTGAGCTCTTGTTCTCACATTGGAACGAAGTGGATAATAGTTCCATTTTGTACACCCATCTTTGCCTACGTAACACAGCTGATTGCCCAGTGAAGTTGAAGAAACCTCACCTTCTACTTCTGATGACGATTGTTCGGTGTTAGTGGAATGATGGCTGTGTTCACTGTCACGATCGCTTTCAATATCATCGGCTCTAAAAGACGGGTCCTCAATATCTTCTAAATCTTCCTCCATCAACCATGCCAAAACATGTTCGTCCCTTCGATCACGATCCATCTATAATAGAAATACTTACATAATAGATTACTATTTCAGTAATGTAAAATCATAATATTACATAAAAGTAGCAGTAAAACTGTCGCTAACATGATAAAATATTAAATCATGAGTAAAAAAAAGTACTTACGTCGATACCCGCGCGATGAGCAAAACGCCGCCTAATGGTACACGGCGCAACAAACCACCTCGTCCAAGTGACTGGCGCACACTGGCGCGAAGTGAACTGCATACAGGGGTGGGGGACGGAACAAAACTCAGCTACCGAATGAACGATGTACGTACGAATAATTTTGACAAAATGGCGCGTGTTTTAAATTTACTGTGAGCAAAATGCTCATAGCGCGAGTGCTCGCGGATTAAAAAAATAAAAAAAAGAAACAGCCACAGAAATAAATTATCTGTGGATTGTGTTTGTGGGCAGACTGAGCGTCTGTCCGTCTCGATCTGGACATAATAATATGGGCAGCGAAATGTTGTTATTGCCGCCGGACCATTTGTACCATTAGGCAGTGTGTTGTGTACCATTGATGAAACAACTGGCACCGATTTCTCAGGCAGTACCATTACAGTCCCGTTGGCACCTTTTGGGTACGGAACCCAAAAAATTATGATCACGCAGAAAACATTATATATATTATATTTATATTCGTTCTCGTATATATTCGAGAAATGTCCTTGGCTAGTGTCAAAATGTCTGAAACAACACCAGTAGAACATAAACTGCAAAGGGATTACAAGTGCAATGTGGAGGAGGTGGGGAAGGGGTTTGTTCGTTATCGACAGGTGATATGGAAACTATAAGAGGTATAAGCCCCCACCTTCTCGTGTTAGTGACCACCCCCTTACTATTTATGTTTTCCTGGTGTGCTGTTCACCGTTTTGACATCAGCCAAGGACAAATTTCTGTTATTACCCGACTTTATAAAAGGAGGAGGTTCTTAATTCGTCGGATTTTCTATTTGTTACTCGTACATTACCAGCAATGATGTACAAGGAAAAAATATTCTTCTTGTAAAACCGGGTAATGTACTAAGAAACATTCGTTCTTTGTACATTTAGGCCCGATTTAGGAAATTATTTTTTTATTTTAAAGGGTTATTTTAAAGGGTTTACTTCACAGGTGGTCCCATAGTCATCAGGTTAGGATCTGATGATGGGATCCTAGAGAAATCGAGGGAACTCTTCAAATGTTATAGGCACATTTGAAGCGTTTTGGGTATTATTAGGGTGTATTACCTCAAAAGTGAGAAAAAATCGGACCCCTTATAGGATTACGCGTCTGTTTGTCTGTATGTTCATCTGTCGTCAAAATAATTGGAAAAAATACGTCAGCCAGGTTAACGAAATTGTATCAAATTCTTCATTGAAGTCGGTTTTCTTTTTAGTTTAAAACGTAATTATTGGTATATCGTCATCCCGTAGCCGCCGTTAAAACATCTACGAGAGGATAGTATTCTTCAACTCGAAGCTTGCCTGGGAATGTGAGATCTCGGTCAATTCATCTGCCTGAATTGACCGAGATCCTAAGATAATATTTAATGTATGGTTGGGGGTTGGTTAAGACGGCTGTTTTTTTTCGAAAAAGCATATAGGTACGTAAAAAGTTGTGTTGATTCTGTTATTGACATATTATGATGTTGATACATTTTCTTCATGCCTTCTGCGCTGCAGGTTGTGGGTTCGATTCCCATCCAAAACAAAAATGTATGTGATGAATATAGATGTGTTTAGGTATTGTATCATATGGTAGGTAGACAAAAAAGTATTAAAGTATTATATCCGTAATATAGTTCAATTTTAGTTATTAATAATTATTACATACTAAGTTATGCTTAGTTTGGGACTAGATGGCACTGTTTGAAATTAAAGTCCTGTAATAATATTATGTGGGCAGCAGAGATTCTTCGTAGCCGCTTAGATGAGTAAAGCATGTGATCATGCTGATGACTAGTATGTAATTGTAGGTATAGGGCTTGTTTTAGTGTATTGAAATTACGATGTTTTTTTTAATTTCAAGATACAATTTACATAATACTTTAATCACGCGTATTTAGGTATCTACCGGCTCCTAATTAGTGTACGAATACAAATTTTATACAAGTTGTTTTTTTTTTAAGTTTAAATTTTGTACATACAGTGCAAACATATTTTACCTGAAATTCAAGAAAAAGCCTTGGGAAATGTCAAAATGGCGAATAGAACACCAGGAGAACATAAACTGTCAGGGGGTGGCTATTAGCACGAGGTGTTCTTGAATGGTGCACCCAGGAGAATGGAAATGGGGTAGGGGGGTTGATCAATAGGTCAAACAAATGACGTAGGTGACAAGCAGAAATCGTACATAGTAGACATGTGGCCCACCGATAGGTAATGGCATCAGGTACTGTTCACACAAGAAATCGAATACGAGCAATATAAAATATAATAATGCAAACTACGTCACAAGTACTACGTTAGTACTACAAGGTTGAATATATTGTACTACCAGTTGAACAACTCAATAGTATTATCGATCCACAGCGGAACTTCCTGAAAACGAAGCTGAGCTTGTACGTAACATTGCAGGTTGCATCCCACTATCATCGAGCTTTCTTTAATGCTATGTTCTCCTGGTACAAAAGCTTCGAAAAAGCGCGCTTTTGCTTGTGGTGCGATGCGTAACTCTGCAAAATGCACACTTTTCAAATGATGACAAATTCTTATAGCTATTTTCGGCTGCAGAGTCAGCTTTGATAATTAGCTATATTTCTAGGCAAAAGATAATTAAAGTCCAATTCCTAAGTAGATACTAAGTATCATTCGACGTGGAAAAATTCGAATTAGAAACGAATCGCCGACATCTTCGGTACCTAGTTACCTACCTACTAGCTCTCACCTACTAGTATCTACTGCTCAGGATCGGTATTTGTGGCGACGGTTGGGGGAGGCCTATCTACTCTTAGGTCCAGGCGTGGACGTGTGTGGGCCAGATGGGCAAGCATTAGGCTGCATCATTATGCAGCCTAATCTATAAGTTTAATCTATAAGTAATAATAAATTTTACACCAGTGCCCGCTGTAAATTCTTCAGCGGAGAGTTGAAGTACGGCATTTATCGTTTGCATCATACCATCAAAGCATGGGGGGCGAGTAAGTTGTTGGGTGTTATTTTTTTTTAATGTTATTTTTTTTAATTTACTAAAGATTTCTTTGCTTTTACTTAAAGTTTGATTTACAGCAGTATATTTATTGTTTGTTATTGCACATCTGTAGGGATTAGGATCAAATTTATTTTTTGAATTTAGGCAATCAAACAAATCATTACATAATTTAACAAAATCAGCTGTGTGCTTTGCTGTATCGCTCTTCAACTCTCCACTGTCAATGGCAGTTTTGATTGCTCCAGCAACTGAATTGCTTAGCACCTGTGTAGCTAGTTTTACCTTCATTTTTTGGAAGTTATTTGGATTGATGTGCACTGGCGTCAGTTTATTTAAAGATTTACTTTTATATTGTTTCTATCTATGTTATATACATGAATTATATCGTTAAATGATATTTGATTACCGTCAAGCTCGAAATCATTGTTAAGTAAATTTGTCCTAATATTTTTAATCAAATGAGGCGCATCAAAAATCGCAAAAATCTTACGTCCATTTAAATAAAAAAAAGGGTAATCTGAGCTGGCTCCCAAATTTTTAATTAATTTAACATTTGTTGTAGCTTGATCGCATATTGTTACTTTCGGCAATAGACCACTTGCAAAAAGTTTATTAATGATTGATTCGATAATCACTTTTAATTTATCTGAATCAACAGTTTTAGATGACACAAAATATGCCACGGGGATTTTCCAATTCTGGAAAATCCCCCAAGCAATAAAAACTAATGCATATTTAGCTTCTTTTTTAGTTCGTTGACCAGCACCAAAATCTTCAAATCCTTCAATTAAATCATATTTACAATACTCATTTCATCAAAACATAATGTGCAAGCCCTCTCTTTTATCGGTTTATCTGCAAATTTATTTTTAATATTTTCAAATATTTCATCATTGATACCAGGCAAACAATTTGTTTCCTGAAGCCAGCGCTGTATTGTAGATGGGGCAGCAAGCACAATGCCAGAATTAATCATAAATTTGTATGCTGTGGGAGATTTATAATATAATGACATACAAAATTTTTTTCATCATTGTTCCATTGTTTTTTATTTTTCCTTATTTGCATTGTGGTTAATAGTTTACTCGTCTTACTTTTAAGAGTATGTTTAGATAAATTGATTACATTTTTGTTGCTCACTTTTGACTTTAGATTAGTATTCTTCAAGATTTCACGTTTTAATTTTTTTTTTGAACTAACCAATAAAGTTTTGAGTTGTCTGCTTTTTGGGGTATCTTTATTAATTAGAGCTTGGGTTTTCCTTCTCTTTGGTGTTTCCCAGTGTTCTGTTTGGCTGTTGGCCTCATCTTGCATATCAATTGTTTCACAAAATCTCCTCTTGTTTGCATATACCTTTTGTGGGGTTAGAACTTTCAAACTTGGTGAACCTAGAAATAATAAGAATATAATAAGAAATGATAATAAAAATAACTTTTTTATACTACATGGAGATGGAACAAGCAAGTAGTCCACCTGATGTTAAGTGCATCTCTTGCCTATAACAAAGTGTTACTGCGTAGGTCATATCCATCGACTCGAGGCATAAGGTGTTAAGCCTCGTGTGCCCGTAATTTCACCGGCAACCATACCCTTCAAACCGAAACACAGCAATGCTGCTTGGCGGCTGAAATAGGTATGGTGGTAGTACTTCCCCGGACGAGCCCTTTCACAAGGAACTCTACTACTCTTAATTACTTTTACTTATTAATTTACTTTTCATGTAAACAGATTTTACAGATGACGGTCCAAGTTTTAATAGAGCCTGGTCCAACTCTCCAACAGTATTAAAACCTGTTATCATCTTACGCCTAATAAATCAATCATCCCCAGATTGCCACTTGTTTTTATTTGTTATTTTGCAACCAGTACAGTTGTTAATTTTTTTAAAACCAACAATTAATACCTATAACTAATTGGAATAATTCAAACAAATAATTAAAATATTGCACGCACATACTATTTGGCATAATTAAAGGTTATACACAGAGTAGACATTACTTCAGACATACTAAGGCCACAAATATCAGAATATATAAGGGTTCTGACTTATAAAATAAAATGAGGAGTATTTAGTAAATATGTGACAATGCATACCTTCTGGTGAATCATGTTCAACAAATCGTGTTCATGCCAAATTTAGAGAATATGGACACCTGCCTATCTACCCCTAGATGTCGTAGTTGCATCCTCTTGTGTACAATACCACAACTGCGATTGCCAACCCATCTTCAAAGTGTGCTGAGTGTTCTATGGGCATTGAATAAGTTTAATAACATCTGTAAGTGTTCTATTGGTGCCTGATATATTATATTATTATCTCCCCATTGCATTCCGATGAATGCTTTGTGAGAGGTGCATGTCTTGCAGTAAACTTTCTTTGGGCTGGAACATAGATAAACCATGGACGAAGGAAATACAATAGACTGACAATCTTCCTACTATCGAGCGTGGCACGATAAATAAATACTTTCTATGACGTGAGATGTCGCTACGTGTTCCCAAACGAAGTAATAATAATTGAATCATATTTTTTCTAAACCTCAATCTAGCCCACTCCTTTTTTCGTACGAAAATATACAGAGAGATGGCGCTTTTTCTGACTAGCACAAATGTTATTTCTTTGCTGCGAGGTTGCCAGCATGTGCAAAAACCTACGCACGGCAGCGGCGGTGGCGTTGCCGCTCTTAAGACTCGAATTGTCTCGTCGTCGTCTTCGTCGCGTGCAACTGCAAAGTGCAAAATAAATGGGTACCGTAAAACTGCACACAGGCGGTCAACCCTCCCGCCCCGCCGCCGCCGCCACCACCACCACCGCCGATCTACATACGATTTTTTGTGTCCTGTACTGTATATTTAGATTAGATAGTAAATTGTAGATTTTCTTCAAAATAAGGTTTATTGAGAAAACAAAGCCTGGTTGCCTTCCTTGTCACCATTATGTAGGTAAGTACTTAACCTATACCCCTATACATAATGGTGAAGTAAAAAAGGGTTAGTTAGGTAGGTACCTACCCTACCTATACATAGTGCATAGTGATGCCCAGAGTTGTACCTACCGCATCACATGCGCAGCGAAAACTATTGGTGAAGGAACAAAGTGAGGTCTACAATGAAGCGAGCCTTCCGAGAAAATGCTTCAGCTGTGGGCTTATAGGGCCCAAAACGATCGCAGGGGGTGTCACTGTGAAGTTTAGGTTAGATAGCGGCAGTAGGTTGCAACTCGGCTCTCGTCTCTGGTCACACGCTAACCGCGTCGCTACCTACCATGCGTACCTAATTTTTGTGATTTTTGGATCAATCAATTATTATGACTTCGAAACATAAATAATTCGTTTAGGTACATGATACTGTGACGCACCTACTCAATTCTCTACCTACCCAGTAATAGTTGCGTATGTTTGTAGTTATCTAGACAGCGATAAAATTCTATAATTGGTGAGAAGCTATAAGTAGGTACAGACATACAAAAAAAAATCAATAAAAAATCTGTACTTAGTAGGTACCTATGTATGTTAAAGTGTTTTCACGACACTTACTTATTAAAGGTAGGTATTGATGTTATATACATAGTTAACATTATTGATTTATTTTAACATAAATTTTACCTATATTAATATCGGCAAATGCTCTGACCGCGAAACCGTTTCCAAGTCAGCAGAGACAAACGGATTATGAACGCTAATGCCACACGATAAGATTCAATTTCGCGTGCAAGTCTTAACAGTAAGTCCATTTTTGTACCGAAACATGGCTTTTTAACCTCTTTTAAAAAAAAGGAGGAGGTTCTCAAATCGTCGGAACGTTTTTTTTTTCAATGTTTGTTCCCTGATTACTCAAAGACGGCCGGACCGATTTAGATATTTTTTTTAAAGGGAAGATTTGATGATCAAGGTTTGATGACAATGGGAAGACCCATTGTCATCAAGTCAGGATCTGATGATGGAACCCTGGAGAAATTGAGGGAACTCTTCAAATATTATATGCACACTTGAAGTGATTTGGGTATTTTTAGGGTCGGTATACTTCCTAGGTGATCCCATTGTCATCAGGTCAGGATCTGATGATCAGATCCTAAATAAATCGAGGGAACTCTTCAAATATTATAGGCACACGAAGCGATTTGGGTGTATATCTCAAAAGTAAGGAGAAAACGGACCCCATATAGGGTCACGCGTCTGTCTGTCTGCCCGTCCATCTGTCATCAAAATAATTGGAAAAAATACGCCATCCAGGTTAACGAAATTGAATCATATTCTTCATCAAAGTCGGTTTTCTTTCTTTTTAGTTTTTAAAACGTAATTAGGTTAGAGAGTGATCCTTCTGTACGCTAGTACTATTTATTATTCTGTGACGAAAGATATGAACTATATATATATATATATATATATGAAATCGTTCTCATAAATGAATTTATTTTTTGATTCAATCAATTGTTGTTATTCTTTTTCTATAGGCATCATCATTATTCTCCTGTCCGTATCCAACTCTAGATGGGGTTGGCACAACATATTCTCCTCTTCCAGTCACTCCTATCAGCAGTCAACTCTGTATTCTCTAGTCTTTCTCTGTATTTCAATATTCAATTTTCTGGTAGGTACATATTTTAACGATTTAACCTGCTTACTTTGATGACATAAACTAGAAAAGTAAATACCGGAGTTTTCAATATTCCTATAGTCTGCAGGTACCTGTCTGAAATAAAAATAATACTTACTTTGATGATAAGCGCCATCTAGTTAAACAACGATGCGTTACATCGCATTTTACGTACGTTTATTTAGAGTTTAGTTACACGCCATCTATTAGCAGGCTCGTAAAATGTGGTGTAATACCGCTGTGAAACAAAATTGATAAAACTACACTGTGAACAATTTTTACTATTCTAAAAAAAAATAGATATCAATCGAAGAATTTTACCATACAAATAATTGAAAATATATTCGTTTTAGATGTTGATTAGAATGCTCCCAGGCTACGAGACAGCGCCATCTAGAAATAATACCGGATTTTGATCATTTTTTGATCTACAAAATGTTCTATGGGATTAGCTGTCTATTGTATTTCCTTCGTCCATGGATAAACCAAGCATCATACTTATGAACTCATTCTGATGTCTGTGGTAGGTTCTAACTAATAAATACCTTTTTAACAATCACCAATCTACATACCAGGTGTTGTATAAAATTATCTGTGACTATGGGAAAATCATCTAGTTATTTTGAAGGAGGTATCTCACTTTTAATTATTAGGTATACACGAAAAAGTTTATTTTTTACGGGTACCATGCAGACGAAGCCACGAACAGATAGAGAATATTTGGCGTAGGTAGGTACCTACTTACCACAATTTTTGCGCCACACTTCCAAGCGACTTGCTTCATTCCAAGGGAATCGAAACATTGATTTTTTATCTGACGTGTTTTCACACCTAAGGTAAAAACATTTATGTGGTGGCATTCTGTAGCATCACAGATGTTCACTTTGATATCAGCTAGGCAGGTACTATTAAAGTACGGTAACTGTACGTAGCCTAGTCGCCGGGTCGTCAAGCAAATCAGAGTCCAGGTTGAGGTAGCCAAAGGTCAATCGTAGTAGTAGCCAAGAAAATCCGTTAACGAGCAGAAAGTTGATCGAAATAAAGCTTTATCAGAGTCCGTATCAAATCCAGGTCAATGTAGGAAAATATAAAACTGATTAGAAACGCCTAAAACACAACACTTCTTCACTTCACAACAAGAACCAATCATTCGAACCGTTATTCAAAACTGACAGCGAACATCTACGTTCCGTTTCGTAAAAAAACAATACACAGTCGCCGTCCTGTCATAACAAGTAACAATAGCGCCATCTATAATAAAGAATAGTACTAACATATCAATATTCTCGTAAGTAGTGCGCATGATTGCCGTTAAAAATACGACAACAGCGCTAAAAATATTATTATTTAGCAAAAACCTGAAAATCGTGATTTTGACATTATTATTTCGTCTTTTTTAGATTATTGTATTTAATAGATATTAAAACAAGCATTTTATGGGCTCACTTGTTCATTATTCTGCATTTTTCATAATCTTCAATATTGCTGTGACACACGTGGCGCCATCTATTGATATTTATTTAAATTAGCCTTTCCGTTGTATGAGTTGGGACCCCATGCCTAGGGTGAAGCATATAAAGCAATGGTTACCTAACTTTGCCTTTCTGAGTTGTATTGTTTTAACATTGGCGCACTCGTCATTGAAATGATCTCCACTGCAGAATATGCACGACTACCTCCTTCTCTTTTGAGTAGATGCCAAGTGATTTCCTTCATCGGTAGACTTACGTTTATTGTTATTGTTATATGTCTTATTGAATGCAGCTAAAGTTGGTTTAAATCTTTTGTGTGTGTTCTTACTAGTCTCTGGCTTCATCGGTCTTAGTTTTCTCTTGACTCTAGACTCATGTGTAAGAAGCGTTTCGGTAGTATAACTCTTGCTTTTACTATGGACTTCTTCGCAAGTTTTTCTCGCGTCTTCTCTGGCTGTGAGGACCAGTTGTAACTGTTTTCTTAGCTCATGTATAGTCTCTTCTTTAAGTTTCAATTTCAATTCGTATATGATGTCTTCGGGAAATTTTTCCATGATTAAAAATCTCAAATGATTGTGTTCTGTGTTTTCTCCTAAAGAGTTCAATACTCTCAGGTGTCGTTCAATGTCATCCAGCGTTTTCCTGCACTCGTCTGGATTCTCTGCTCTTGCCATTTTATATAACTTTGAATAATGAGCATCAATAATTTGTGATTTTCTACCATATCGGTCTGTGAGTGTGGTTACCGCTATCTTGTAGTTGTCATTGGTTGTTTCTAATCCTTCTAAAATTGTTTTTGCATCTCCATTCAGAGAGGTTTTCAGATACAACAGTTTGTCTACGTCTCCGAAATCTCTTTGATCAATATTTGAGCTAAATTGATCCCAGAATTGTGTCCACTGTAGGACATTTCCGTCAAATGTGGGTAAATTAAGTTCTGGCAACTTTCCTCTATTTGTGTGATGATGATGATGATGACCTGAAGTTGTAGATGTACTAGTCTTGTCTCGTTTGGATTGAATGTGGGCATTTAATTCAGCTAGACTCTCTTCACCGTCTAATTGATCAGTTGTCAGGTTGGATATCTCATCAGCATTGGGATTGGTTACTGTATTAAGGTATTGATACAATTCTGTATTGAAGCGAGTTATCACAGCTTGTAGTTTTGCTGAGGTGATCTTTGCTTGTTCGTATTCTTCATCATTCCATGATTTTAATACACTAAGGATCTTTGAGTTGTTGGACAAAATTTTCAATTCTGACACAAATTTATTTAATCTTGTTAAATATATCTCGTCCATTTTGTCGGACCTGAAATGTCATTATTTTTACTATAATTGTTTGTAATTAATAATCTATGTACTAAACTGTTGTCTCCTCAACACAATTTGTCGGTAAGAGGCCCTCATTTAAGCATAAGTTGTTTTTCTAGTTTGTGTTAGTTTGTGATTGTGAATTTAATTTACTTTGACTCTCATTATACCATTTCTGCTCTGAGTGGTATATGATGTGTGTACTGGTCATAGCTCAGAATCGTTACTCTTACTTAGCAAGGTTTTGTTTAGTTCACATACAAATCCCACACACAGTTCGACCTAGTCTATAAACATAGCACTAATTCCCGAACAAAGCAATATGTCATGTTAATATTACTTTTAATTTTTATTTCCTTTTGACTTGGATGTGAAACTACCGTGCTCGCCTTTTGCAATTTGTTTACTACAGCAAGAAGTTTCATGAGCATTCACTTGTTTTATTCATTCAACAAGAAAAATCACAATCAAACACAAACTGTCCGGCACTTATGTTATTAAATTTTAAGTTCAACACAACTGAACTTGTATGTCTGGTATCTGTGTTCATCATAGATATTATCTAGTATAACACTATTCAAAGGTAGTGTGTAGCTAGGACTCTTATTTAAATAAATGGTTTTACGTAATTTGTCTCATGGACTCATAAGATTACTCGTTGTGATAAGTCATTCATTGCTATGATATCGTTTGGACTACATTCTCGATTTAGACTCTAATACTAAAAGTTGAGATGTTTTATGAAGAATTGAACTAGATCCAAATACCTTGTTTGTTGTAAATCTATTTCCTTATATAGGTACCTATGAAGGCACAGTTGGCGTCTAAATGCCGGATTTAATTATCCTTAGGATGCTGCATCAATGCAATTGTCACACAACTTGATGGAGTTGTAGATAATTTTCAGTTAAATTTCACATACAACTTCGATGTGAACAGTTGAACATTTTCAAAGTTTTTTGTGACCTCGTACTTGTCCGTAAGTATTGTATTCTCTTTGCTTGTCGGTTCCTGTCGCTAATTTCACTGCGTACTTGATCTGTAGTCTATGGAGCAAATAACAAATTTCATTTCACGGTACCGTCTGGACTTTCCTCTTGTTTTTTTTTTTGTTTGATATTACGCAATTTATAACAAGTTCACATTGTTAATTAAATCCATAGTTATTTCAAAATAATTATTGGTTTCTATTCTAAAATATTTTTTATAGCACAAACACTGTTCTTAACGCCATCTGTGGTGGAGTAGTGGTCTCTCTCCTATGAGACGCCATCTACCGTACAGTGGCTTAACTATTTGTAGGCTTGCTTGCCTCACAGTACTGTGAGGCAAGCAAGCCTACAAATCGTGTGTACACACGGGTTAGATAAATAAGTTAGTTTTTGATGTTTAATACTAAAAGGGTTTATAAATAAAGTACAACCACATTTCCTTATGAGATATAGATACTTGATTGCTTTATTCCGTGAATTATCCTGAAAACCTTATTTTATTCAATATGTCGATTTTCAATACCAAGATCCCAAGTTCATCTACTCCTCCACAGATGTCGTTGCCTGTTTTTAAATTGTAATATTTTAATGCTTTACCAAGGCAGGATGATTTCATCTACCATACAGAAATCTCTCATTATTTCTTATAGTAAATATGAGTGATTATATTAGATTAATATACAATCCCTGCATCTCCACCATAAATATGTACCAAAGGGGATGACTTCAATACACATTTAATTTGTTGTTAATTATGTGATCTTATTATGAGTCTTAGACTCATGCCTAGGTACCCTAACTCAATGGTTTTAATAATGAACTGCTTTGTTTGTTCAATATCAAGATAGGAATAAGGTTATGAAACATGAGAGTTTGTTCTGTATGATAGATATGTGATCATCCTTACCTTAGAAGAGCTTCACATGACATGGGGTCGAGATGTCCAAGGTTTCATACGCATAACACAGTAATGTTGAGCTTCAAGTAGACCTGTGTAAAATTTGGTCACATTGATTCTAACTGAATCACTAGGTATTCCCTTATTTTAGCTTATATTATACAAGTGATCTAACCTCCAAGTTAGACCAGGACTTGGGGTTGTTAGTCAGTACAGCTTTGCTTTATTTTGTCATTTTATGACCGCGCCAAATACTTCTGGCTGAGACTACCCGCACAGAGATGCTCTTTATATTTTATCCTATACCATGATATATTCAATATGAACGGTGGCAAAACCGTTCTTATTCGGCATCATCATTTTACGATACCTTGCACCCATGGACTTGGGTGCAAGGTATCGTAAGGACATGGTGGGGCAGCAACTGGACGAACCGATCCAAAGCTACCCCAAGCCTCATACTTCTTTTCTTTCCTCAGCTGCAGACATGACTCTAATCCATGATCTACAGCTGACCCTTATGTATTGTAGTAAGCATATAGTGACGATTAATAACACCAGCCCAAGCCTTATTTTACAGAAATTATGCAATTCAATGTATTAAATTCAGACATGACTATTTCTAAATACTTAGCTTGAGTTAGGGTACCTAGGCATGAGTATAAGACTCATAATAAGATCACATAATTAACAACAAATTAAATGTGTATTGAAGTCATCCCCTTTGGTACATCAAGTACCTACAATAATTTTACTTGCACTTTTGAACTGGGCGTCTGTCGTTGTGTTGAACTGTCGGTTCATCCAAGGGTTAATTTCTCGCAAAATTAGTATTTTTATTCTTAATGTACTCTACATATCATTCAAGTACCGACAACTGAATCCTTGTCAATAAATAATAATAAAATATTACAGGACGTTAATTTCACACAGAGCCATCTAGCCCCAAACTAAGCATAGATAGACGGATAGAATACTTAAATACTTTTAAAAATACATAAGTACTATATGATACATCTATACCTAATCATATTATTCATCACAAAAATGTTTGTGCTGGGCGGGAATCGAACTCACAACCTATAGCGCAGAAGTCAGAGTTACTACCAACTGAGCTATGTGGCTTGTTATATATATTTATATTAGTTTAGTTACTAAACTCGTATATCTTAGTTAGTTTAAACATAGACAAATTCATAATTTAATTCTTATTTCATACATTTTTAGTAGCCATATTTTTGACACAAATAATGGGGCCCTGCTTCCTAGATTAGTGTGAGCTGTGGCCCAGGAAACAGTACTCTCCCGTATGGTTTGTTACAATTTATAAAAATCAGTAACATCCATTGTTTTTTTTAAATATAATTATAGCTTAATACCGACATATAACTACTACTACACCTGATAATAACAATAAGTAGGTAAACTAGAATAATAATGTTCTTCATATTGTGTTACATAAGTATTATTCTAATTATGTTTAGATAACTTTAAGAATTTTGTTCATTCAGAAATGTATGGGGTCCAGGCTAGATCGTGTACCGGCAACTGGACATGGTGAAAATTATTGCAAACGTTTTCCAATCATCCATTTACTCGAGTTATGCATAGTTTTTGTGTACAAAATTAATTAAGTGACCAGCGCGGGCATCACTGTAGTACTATATCTTAGTCTATGGTGCCCGCAATAGTTATGGCGGATGTAGCCTATTTACGTAAGAATAGAAAGTATGTTATATCATCGTAAATATTTTATTTTGTTTCATTCATTTTCAAGCAGATTGATAAGTTAGTATTATTTAAGCTTATTGTGTAAATAAATGACTAGGTACTGCGGTAACTACCTGGGTGCTTACCTATATTTAGTCATCTCCAAGACAAGTGACTAGGGTTTCTTTACTACGAATTTACATTAACGTAGATAAGGAGGACCATTGATGACAAGTCCAATAGCTACATACATAGAAACTGAAAGATATTGAACTACAGACTTTGAATAGATTTTAAAAATAATTGAAAGTGTAACCTGTAGGACAATATTCATTGATATATAAAAGTAGGTAGTGTAATAAAAACAACATTATAGTAATAATAATTAGTCTTTGTTGTTCATTTCCCTCATCTTATAATATATTATAAATAAATAAATCTTCTCTTACTAATAATCCATTAAAAAATGGTGCAGGTGGATCTATATGTTCCTTACCGAGCTAACCCAAATACCATACAATTGTCATTGTGTAACAACCCACTGTTTGATGGCCAGCAAAGCAACACAACAGAACTAACTGATTATCCTATCATCATAACATGATCCTGCCTGAGCCAACAATATATAAGTGTAGTACATTTGGCCTGACAAATGGAGTGACTTGAACCAACCTAATTAAAATAGCATCATGTTGAGATGGGGTTCCCTCTGTAACAACTTCCAGTTAGTCAGATATTTCCATGTGGAATGACCCATGCTGCCTTATATGTTCCCTTAAATAACTCCAAGCTTGTTTTATTTAATATACACCTAAAGTGAAAGGAATAAGTTCAGACATAGTCATAAAAATATCTCTGGAAGTTGCGCATCAATTCAAGTAAATCAGGCTCTGTACCGGTTCATACGATTACTACTAATTATATGTCCTGCTAACATATTTGGCATGTTTAACCTTATCAGTGCATGATTCAAACTAGCTTCTGCATCTGCTTTGTCAACAATTCACGGATGGAATGCATTGATTATAGCTGCACAAAATCAGCAGACATCCATCAGATGAGTCGCAGCTATTATACATTAAACTTGTCTCCAGAGCATGATTCAAACTAGCTTCTGCATCTGGTTTGTCAACAATTCATGGATGGAATGCATTGATTATAGCTGCACAAAATCGGCGGACATCCATCAGATGAGTTGCAGCTATATTACATTAAACAGCAGCTTAGTCTTTTTTAAATGGCCATTCACTATCTCTACCACCCATCTGTAGTGTTACACATCTTGATTCATAGGCACGGATGGTTGGCATTGAGAGCACATTACTCCATCATCGACAACCTGTAATAATACCAAGATTTAAAGAGAGCCAGGGAAAGATTTAGCTTTCCTATTATTTATTATATCCATAGATAATATTACCTGATGTCCGAGATGTCTGTTAAATGACAGAAATGATTTCGGGTCCCAAATCATTGACAAGATATATATGCAACATCTTGTCAATGATTTTCTATTTAAGAAGCAAACAACGCACCATTATCAAACTGAAATAAGGACGACAACATATCTTCCTTACGATTACACACAATAGTCACCGTAGATTAGACTAGGTAGACTACATAGTACCTGACCATGAACTTGGAACTGTTGCTTGAAGTTGGATCAGATAGATCGTCAACACCGAAATCACGTAAAGGAATCAGTATCCATAACACAGAGCCTGGTCAAAATATTAGCAATCTATCGGAGTCTGGGAGTCCGGAGTATTAGGGTCATAGATTACTACTTTAGGGTCACGAAGTAAATCATAACTATCAAGAAAACTCTATAAAACATAACCAACTCAACGCGCGTAGCAGAACAAACAAAAACAGATTTTTACACGTACGTAGGATATGCAAAGACAGCGAAAGTGGCACTTGAATGACGTCAAATCTGTCAAAGTCAATGAAATCACAATGGCGGCGGCGGCGGTGTTGCTTGATTTTCAAGCGAAAACGTTTCAAAAAATATTTTTGTACACCGGAATTCGTTAATAAATCAGTCACATTATATTTTTAATAGATTCCCTTAGTTTTTTCAATTTTTCTACGTACTGTACATGTCTTAGCCCATTATGAACAATGTCCTTTGATGTTGGTGTATGTCATAGTATTTTGTCCGATCCTATGCGTAAAGTAGCTCAACTGTTTTTTAATTTTAAGTATGTGTTTTTTCTTTTTTTCTTTTTACGCTCTTTTATTTATGTGTCTTGTGTTGTATGATTTGTTATGTATGATTGGGCGATGTGGTCGCATAGCGACAAAGCACTACCTATTGTTTAAAAAAAAAGTCAAGCTCCTCCCCGTCGTAAGTGTCAAAACGTTTTGACAGTACGAGAAACATTGAGTAAATGAGTGAGATAACAATATCTGCTGTTAAAAAGTCTGCCTAGCTAGCTTCGCTCCCTACATCGTATAATTTGTTCAATGTTGCGATTGCGACCTTGCGACTTTAAATGAATGAGAATGACTGGACTGTTAGTGTTATGTTATGATAAATAATAAAATAAATAAATATTATACATATGTAATATAATCAAAAATGTAATGTAATGAGAGTTTCGTTTCTATTCTTAGCGGAGCGCTCAGATCAAAGGGGCTTGGAAAGATTCACCTTTTTCCTTGGTCTGAGGCGCAGCGCAAAGATAAATTGAGATGAACTATGTAGATAAGTATGTATTCTCACTCTCACAATCACAAGACGGCGGCAGCCGGCCTAAACAGCGTGCGTGTGCGTTTGTGCAGTGCAGCGTGCGTGGCGGTAATCGGCATTAAGTACTAAGTTTTGTAACCAACAACGAATATCTAAGTGCCTACCTACCTATCAACTTTATAAATGTTACGTTAAACAGCCATGGACAAACATAAAGAACAAATGGTAAGTGGCAATAAGTGTGTAAAAAGTCCACCACTCTAAAAGTTAATAATTAGGTAGGTACATAAATAATACAAAAGAATACTTACACCTAAACCAGTGAAGTTTCCACAGGGTGGGTACAAATAATATATAATAACAGACCTGACCAAGTAGGTACTAACCTATACCATATTTGATATGAATACCATCATCTCAGACTATTAATGTCCACTACTGGACAGAGCCAGGAGGCTCTATCTATATAGGTATATATAATGGCAAAATTCACCTGCTTTGAATACTAATCAAAATATAATAGGTACTTAAGTAGGTACTGATATGAACATTTTGGATTTATACCTAATAAAAAATTGATATGTGATCTACACTAAAAACAAGAGAAAATGAATTGATTGAAAAGTAAACAAATAGTCTAGGTTAGTTCACCCCAAACAAAGATCCTGTGATGTCTGGTTTGTGTTAGGTATTTAACCACTCTCATTCTATGCAATGCACCAAACTACCAACTGTACATATATTTTGTTTCAAATAGTTCTCAAAACCGATGCTTTAGTAGTTGTGGTTTAAAATCTACCCAGACCAGTATTAATGAGATTTAAAATACCATCTTTATCTTGCAAAACCTGATGATCATGCTTTGCCCCTTCATCTTAAAAACAAAAGGCAAAAATCAACTCATTTTTAAATCTGCATTCTCAAACCCCGAAATGATTCATATGATATTTCACATTTTCAAGGCAATCTTATTTACCCCTTTATTTCTCAGGTTCTCAATTCGTTTTTTTTTCTTTTTTTAATATTTGTTGCCTCAGAACTTCTTAATTCCTCAACCGATTTGAAAAAGTATTTTTTTGATTTGAAAGGGTTTGACTATAAATTGGAATTCTATCCGTTTTAATTTAATCCGTCAAATAGTTTGGCTTTTAAATAAAAAAAAACTTGTTCCCATTATTCTGACATGGGTTCACTGCACCACAGTGTGAACGAATTCTTAACATTTATTTATGTCATCTGTATTTATTTTAGTTCCCATCATTGCGTAGATATTTCCCAGAATCTGGTATTATTGCACCCTCACACAACTCAAATAGGGTGTCGAGGACATATTGGTATCGGTTTCAAAACGAAAAAAGCTAAAAATAGGTTATTTTTGAAAAAAAAAGATCTTATTCATAGAAATACTTAGGTACTAATTATAGGTTATATATTCGCTCAAACTTGCTAACTGGGTATAGGTTATAGGTAGGTAGGTATACTTACTGAACAGTGCTGTAAACCTGCTGTAATAGCAATGCCATCGCTGCTATGTTAGCTACCTACCTAGCTACCTGCCAATCTATTCAAATGGTTGTGAAATACCATTAGACCTTTACCCATAAATTGTGTGAGTTGATTGTTCAATTCACTCTGCAAAATTACGACAGTCAAACTTAATTGTGAGGAGTACTAGGTGAGATCCGAAACTCATCTAACCCTTGTCCACATATTGACAACGTTGGAGCTTTGGTCTTAGCTGGTTGTCCAGTTGGTGTGTTGTGTCTCTCTCAGAAACAACTCTTACTGCAATACAGCACACGGCAACTTACACACGGTCCAGTCTGTGCGTGCCATCTGGTGAGAAAGTGTGCGTGTGTATATCCTATAGCTTGGCCTTCATCTCACCCGGTCCGAAGGTGGAAGCGCACTTCACCCGGTATCCTCAACAATCTGGAGGAACCGGGTATCTTACCTCTTAATGCCGGAACGCAAAAATTCAAGAATTGTTGTTATAGCGATAGAACTAGGTGAGATGGTGGGAGGTAGCCAGGCGGACTTAAACAAAGTCCTACCACCGACCGAACCGACAACACTACCCCCCTGAGGATCGAACCCGGGACTTCTGGATCTGATATTGGTGGGTGCCATGTTCTGCTTCATGAATGAGTCTGTTCCAGTACAAGTTACCGTGGTACAGACACGTGACCGTTGAGCCCGTCATGTTCTGCTACATTAATGAGTCAGTCATAAGTTAGTAAAGGCACGGCTCGTGTATCGTCTGTTCCAGTACAAGTTGCCGTGGTACAGACACGTGACCGTTGAGCCCGTCATGTTCTGCTACATGATGGCGTACATGATCACCAACGTGACCGAGCAGACATTCTACGTATTCAAAGCCTGCACCGTGAACCACAACTACACGGCGGACATTTGTTACAATATTACCAACAATCCAGAGATCAATCAGGAAGTGCAGGTGAGTACATGTACGTACACCTGCTAGCCGATCGGGCTGTACGTACCGTTGCACGGGAGCGCGCTACCACTGCGCTCTCCGAGTGCAGCTGTACGTACCGTTGCACGGGAGCGCGCTACCACTGCGCTCACCGAGTGCAGCTGTCCGTAGCGTAGTGAACGTACAAGTATCCTTCCGTTGTTTGCAGATGACCGTGACCACTTTCCACCAATGGAACGGGGTTGCGAGTCACGTGGTACCGTTGCTTCTCGCGTTCTTCCTCGGCTCGTACAGCGACAAGAGAGGTCGTAAGTTCGTCCTGCTGGCCGGACTGGTTGGGAAACTATATTTCTCGATCATGATCACGGTCAACACGATCTATGGTAAGTCCGTTTTGACATACTTTGTAACTCGGTACGAACGCAGTTCGACGTTCGGTTCCAAATGGCCCTTCCGATTTCAATCAAATATACTTATAGCAATTAAATAATTCACGTACCTACCTGCCTAAATACCTGTCATCGGATACAAGTAATGATGTCGCTGATATCATCGGCTAGGGATTGTGAAATGTTGCCGGTTTTTAACCGTTTTAAAAATTGGAGGAGGTTCTCGATTCGAATTCATGTTTTTGTTTGTTTGTTACTCGATTACTGCGCCGATTCGAAATAGATTTTGATGATTCTTGTTACTTTTGGTAGCCCAAACTTCCGAGGTGGTTCCGTAGACATTTCATCAAAATCGGTACAGTAGTTTGATTTTTATATCAAAACAACTAGAAAAAATATGTCATCTAATTAAACGAAATTGCGTATTCTGCTTTCCTGTGGTGTTTACGGTCACTAGAGTAGATCTATTGAACTGCTTATCTTCCAGTATCATCATCATCATCATCGTCTGATGATGAAGCTAGAAGGTAGGCGATTCACCAAAACTCCGCAATAAAACAATTTATCATCATCATTAGCCCGTAAAAGTCCATCGCAGGACATGGGCCTCTCCCAATGCTAAAGATAGCAATGGAGGGTTTTGCCATTACTGTACACTTACCGTTATTTCTGTTTAACCTTTCTCATCGTGGGTTCGATTTAAAAGCTTAAAAAATCCCGAAAATATGAAGAATAGTAAACGTAACTCATACCTAGTATGTTTTTTAATAATTTGTATCATATTCTCCATTGAACTCGGTTTTCTTTTTAGTTTTTAAAACGTATTATTGTATATTTTTTTGAAATATAGAAAGTAACGCATCACTGACAGTTGATCCTTATGCAATTATACTAGCAAACATTTGCATCGACCGGTTCGTTCGTCCAATGCAATCGTTTAGTGAGTCGCTGCAGTGAGTGAGTGAGCGGTTGTTGCTGCAGTGAGTGAGTAAGCGGTGGTCGCCGCAGTGAGTGAGTGAGTGAGTGGTGGTCGCTTGCAGAGTGGCCGCTGCAGTGGGTGGTGCTGACGGCGTCGCTGCCGAGTGCGCTGACGGGAGCCGACCTGGCTATCTTCGCGGCGTGCTTCTCGTACATCGCCGACGTGACGTCACTCGCCGACCGCACCCTGCGGGTCGCCATCCTCGACGTGGTGTACCTGAGCGCCATGCCCTCGGGCGTCGCCATCGGTGAGTATCTACCTGCCTGCCTGCCTACCTACCTACCTACCTAACCTATGTGTATTTTTTTTTCTAGGGCCTCTGAGGCCAAGTCTGAAACCGTGACAGTTATCGAAAAGTCATGTTAGAGCACGTAACTAATGTAACATGACTTTTCGATAACTCTCACGGTTTCAGACTTGGCCTCAGTGACCCTGAAAAAAAACTCACCCTGTATATAGGTAGGTACTCAGCCGACCAGATAACATGCAATGATAATCTACATTCAAGTGATCTCTGCCGGTATATCTATCGGTACTTACCTAGTATACCTACCTGTACCCACGAACCTATCTGATGTCACGTGACTCGTGCGGACAAGATGGCGATCTCGGCTCGGTCGAGATCTACCGATGTACGTAACTTATCTATCTATCTATACTTATAATAAAATCGTAGAACACAGCTTTTCTGTACATTTAATATTTTCAGGTGAAAATTGGTGCTACCTACGAAATACAGGCAACTGAGCATGAAAATACAGTTAGTAAAATTTTTGTCTGCTTGTTTGTGCACGCGTATTTCTGGAACGGCTTTACCGATTTGGATGTGGTTTTCGATGATGTGCTGTGTATGGTTCAGGGCAGGATCTGACGATCGATTTTTCGAAAAAATATATAGGTAGGTATACATAAATAAGTTGTGTTGACTTTATGTAGGTACTTTATAACATTTACCTCCTTGCGTTTTGTTTTAATTCAAATTCAAATATCTTTATTGCTCCAAACATGGTATAAAGGTGGTAAATAATAATTATAAATAATGTTATCATGTTTTACTATAGTCTAGACATAAAAGTTATTTTCATTCAGCCATTTAAACAATTATAATATAGTGTAATATCATTTTTATTTATGACTAGCCTGACCCGGCAAACGTTGATTTGCCATGTAAATTATTTCTAGTGAATATTTTGGCAGTCATATAAAAAATAACTCACTTATTGTAAGTGTGTGGGGATGTAGTATGGTATATGACTGAAGAGGAATGGAGCGCTGTGAACGACGACGGCCTATAAAAACACCAAACATTCATTTTTTTAATTCATTGTACTTTTATTTTAACTAAGTAATCAATTTCAAATTACATACCTATCACAAATTATGACATTAAAAAAACATTATCAGTCTCTTAGTGCAATGGAGTGTATGATATTTTTAGTGAGTCCATGTTTAGCCAACACAAACAAACTGGATGGTTTACACACGCGAGAACATGCCACGTATTGCACATATTGTAATTGTCCAAGTGAAAAACACGGTTTGCCCAAATCTAAGCCACAAACAGCAATTTGAAAATCATTGCAAATTGATTGAAAAGCTGATTGTAAGTCTGTGGAAATTGAACCCGTTTCAATTCTATTGGCACATCTGTGGGTATAGCAGGGACTCGTGGTAGTAATACATCTTCTCGGAACTTGCCATTCAAAATGCTGACGTCGACAACGTTTTACATCAATCTTTAATGACTAATCGCGTGCCATTTCACAGCCGTGGTGGGTTCAAATTACGAAGCTAAATAACCGGAGATCCAACCTTCAGTAGTATAGGTATGATGCGGTGGCATACCTGGCAAATCCGATGACTTCTAAAACTCTGCTGGATAATTTACAACTTCGTTGGTATCGCAAACTGTATCCATAGATTTGTATAACACCAATGATAAATGACAAATTAATTTATTGTTTGTATGACAATAATCAATATTTTCAATATATATTTCTTCACAAATAAGGCTTAACTTAAAACGGGTTGTTACAGAATCTGTTTGTCCCGGGTTCCTATAGTGCGAGAACGGCCACCTCCGCAGACCGCCGAACTCTGACATATTTCTATCAAGAAGATGTCAGACCTCGACCGTTCATGGAAGAGACGATTATAGCTAAAAGAAGAAATAATTTGAATCCGATGCCAGTTGTGAGTGTATGGTAAAAGGGGTAAGTGTGTAAGCTGGGTCTCCTGATGACACCAGTCTCTAAAGAGTCTGGGCGAGCGGTGACACCAGCCTTGGTGAGTGCATGTGTATTAAGTGTGTGTAGTGTGGAGGGGTATGTGTGTGGAGGAGTGAGTGTGGCAACTGTGCAATGGAAACATCGAACATAAGACGGGAACAAGGTACAGGGTAGGCACAGACAAGAGATTAAATAATAGGTTTAAGGAAATCTTCTGTTGAATTGTAGTCCAGCTTTTTGAGCCAGGACGATTTTTTTTTCTTGCAACTGTATTTATGCAATGTGTTTTATATTTTAAGTTTTGTTTAATTTGTTATAAGCATAGGGACCTAGATAACTAAAAAACCTGGGGGACCTAGATAACTAAAAAACCTGCCGGCGAGAGAAGTGCGGTAAGCACGGGTTTCACAAACGGCGTCTTTCCTGCGCTTGTCTTTAAGGCTGGCTGGGTCATATCCTAGGAGTGAGTGTTGTTTTAATATGGTTTGAAGCAAGAAAGTTTGTCTAATAGAGAGCACATCCCATTCCTTATAGAGATCAGTGGTTGGAAAGCGGAAAGGTGAGAATGTTTTATTGTAACCAGTAGGAGACTAAATCAAAACCCTTTTGGGCTGAAGAGAACACGTCGAGCCATGAGTCGCCATGGAAAAAAAGAGAGAGCGTATTATCGGACGGATATGATACCATAAGTCACAACCTGTTCATCACTAGTCCAATTATTCAATTTATTTTATTTATTTAATTAGTTTCCTTACTCGTTGTGAGCGGTTTGACAGGTAGTCTTGGAAAAGTTGGAGAGGTGTCACCCTTATTCCATAATATTCCAACTTATTCAGCAGGAGAGTGATAGAAACTGTGTCAAACGCCTTTGCTAAATCAAGGAAAATAGTAATGCATTTATTTTTTTGTCTAGCTTACTAACTATTGATTCCACAAGAGATAGAACAGCATCATTGGTTGATAATCCAGACCGAAAGCCAAATTGAGAGGATGAGATAAAGGTATTTAATTTGATTGAGAAAAAGAGTGTTTCAGTAACAAATACTCTTTTTCTCAATCTCCTTTTATTCACATGAGTGTTCGAGGGTCTCTCTCTTGTTTGTAACTATCATTCTATGCAAAGTCAGAATGAGTGCAAAGTACCGACCGTACGTCTTAGTGGGTGGGCAGAATACACTCTGATTTTTTTATCTTTTTTTTGGCAAAGTTTTTTTTCGGTTTTGAGAGCACCGTTGCCCTAGTAGTAATGGTTTAAAAAATCTACCCCTCCAGCCCACGGATGTCGTAAATTCAACCATGTGGTTTTACCAAAAAGGAAGCAGCTTTTTTTGTGTGTAATTAAACTTGTAACTGTGAGAACCAAGCGTGGTGATTACTGCTAAGCCTACAGTTATGGACGAAGGTCTTTCCACGTTGTGTTGGACAATAATGTGCTGTTGATATGGGATATGCGAAGTCAAACCCCTAGCATTACAACAAAATAAATTGGGCAAAACCCTATTAAATTAATAAAAAAAAAATTTCCAGTTTCAATGACATTCCGAATACCCTCTTTTATCTTGCAAGACCTGATGATCATCCTATAACCCTTCATCTAAAAAATCACCCCTTATAAGGGCAAAAATAAACTAAGTCAACCCTCGTTAACAGTATATCCTACAAGACATAACGTTTACCCTCTTTACGCGCCCGTTGTTACAAAACCCCTGTTAAAAAGTTTTTTTAATATGCGTACGATATTCTTTTAAATTACTCCCCACAAGCCAAAAATATTTTTGCCACACTTAACACACCCATTTCTCAGAAACTACACTTGTGTCAAAAAAAACCTTGTACCGATTGATGAGTATTAATGTATTATCTGCATATTCAACATTTTGAATCTATCGGATTAACCATTCAAAAATTATGAATGGAAAACTGTATTTCTTCCCACCCCAATATCTTAAAAACTACCCCACTTATCAAAACCCCCCCGCGACAATCAATGTATATATAATTTATCTCTGTAAATTTTAAATTTCATCAAAATCGGATCAACCGTTCGAGAGTTATGTCGTCACAAACATTGCCACATACAGTGCCAGATTTCCCATTATAACCGGAGATCTCGTCGATCATACTCGATCAATTACCTAACTACCTAATGGGCAGTTTGTTAACATTGAAAAAATCATCATTAAACTGTCAACTGGTATAGCAGCATCGGGCCACGCCTTCTTATCGTCGATATAGTCACTCATTGTGAGTAGGCACTTTTAACAAAAGTATTCTTTACATACAATTTGAAATTACGAGCAGATAGTTTGGTGGCGCTTTGAGGAACCTTAGTATAGAGTTTTTTTTTTGTTTTTAGTATCAACACCGTGTACATCTCTTCTTTTACTAAACTCATCTATGTTCCTGTGAGCGTGCTTATAATACAACTAATCTCTTTAAAACGTTTCCTGAGACGGTCGAGGGTTTTCATTCTATGAATGTCCCGCACGGTTCTCTTCTACAGAATAAAAATGCTTTCAATACCGGCTGCACTTCCTCATAAAATAACACTGTGAAAGTAATTAAAGTAAAGGAACCTTCATCGGACAGATGCATCATTGTACGTACGTAGGTACTGCGTCAGCTCGACATAGACTAGAAACAGAAAAGGTCCTGAAATCGATCCTCGTGTGAGTGGATGCTCCCGTAGGTCCGCTACCGGGGATGTTCACTTCGGATGATGTTACGATGTAAGGCATCCACGTCCGTGGTTACTAGACAGTGTCGGTATCAGATAATCTACCGACACCGCTCTGCTCATCTGATCAGCACACGTGTTCATCTCGAGGTATATCTCTCGATAGCACTCGTCATCTCGACATTCGATAGATATATGACTTGACAGCATCCACTTGAGAACCGACTTAACGGTGGATTCACTTATGCCGCGAGCATCACCGATGATAACTTGTTTTTTTTAAACTCTTTTTGTACCCCTAACTCAGCAAAGGGGTGCCGCACTCGATGTTGGTGGTTGTAGGGTCCGTGGGTACCGCCAGCTGGCTCGGTGCGGCACTTCGGCCGCTCCTCTCCAGGCGCACGGTAGGTACCTGCACTTGTGAGACCTTCTCGCCTGGTTGTCGAGATATATTTATATACTAGCTGTACCAGTGCAGTTTCACTTGCACATAGCACTGGACGCCGTAAATACAAATTTTCCGTTTAAACTTGGATCCCTCCTGCCCTGCTCCTACCCCACCGAAAAACGAAGTAAAATTTTGCATCACTGACATTAAATATTACCTATCTAATGCAAAGTTTCTAGTAGCAGCAGTACGGTAAAGACCAAGTATAAGTGGCTAGCAGAGGGACTTATTGACCCGCCCGGGGATGTGATTCGATTCGACTTAGGGATTCTGGTAAGCAATGGGCGAGCAGCAGCTTTCATTCATTTAAGAACCTACCTGACACCAATTCTGTGATTACCAACTCACCTGCCAAGCGCGGTGATAATGGCTAATCCCCCCCATTACTCTTATTGGGAGATGGGCAACATACTCTTTGGCACTAAACAAATACTGCTACCATCAACTTGTCTGTCAAGCGTGGTGGTTATGATAAATCCCCCAGTCACATTCGTTGAGAGTTGAGAGATAAGTGGCAGCTTACACCCAAAGAGGTAGTTTATCAGTGTGGGTTCACTCCATCGTAGACCTTATCCTTGTCTGTGCAAATCTAGAGGTCAAGAGCATGGTACATAAAAAAAACTGCCTCCCACGCCACGGTTGATATAGAGATACCAACACTACAATAACTTACTCGCTTGCTACGCTTTGCCCATGTTCTGTAGTAATACTTTTTGAGTGAGGATGATGATGTTTCAAATTTCCTAAAACTATGCCAGAATATCAGTTTTCATATAATGTATAGGCTTCTATTAAAATTAGAACGTATAGGCGCAATGGCAACGTCCTACACGTTCACATGCAAAGAATCAAAAGTATAATATTCGAAAAAAGTAGGTAAATATATACCTATGGCTAAGAAAGTAGCTGTACCAGGGCAGTATCACATGGACATAAAATAAAACGCCAAGAAATAAGCTTTGACCTATCCTGCTTGCTCTTCAGAAAGACGTACCACCGTAGTTTGATTTCTCACCACAGACATCGTTAATTTGGAACGCAAGCTTTGGTCAGTTTTTTTATCTTAGAGTAAAAGGTTTCTAGTTAATATGGGTCCCTCTGCTAGCAGCTCACCCGTGGCAGGTGCCTCTGCTAGCAGAGGGAACCATATTAACGTTGCCCATGTCATGCAGTGGTACTTTTTCGGGCTATAATTATTACACGAAAAAAAAAAACGATACAAAAATTGCTTATACTCTGGTACCTACGTTTACGTATCGTAGTGGCAATGACTGTTGTTCTGTCCAGAGCAAGGTCAGTGCATATTCTAGTAAAAAAAAAAACCTATACTACATGCCTTTGCCTTCAGAATCAGTAGCACCACCTACTTAAAAGGCAAACGCGATGCAGAAGTAATGAAATGAGATGAGATAATGGCAGGAGTATGGAATATACCATATTCAAAGTCGTAAAAGGCGACCAGGAGATAATGAGTAGTATATATCTAGGGACTTAACGATATCAGTACGACTAACCAAACGCCTGCCCAGCATGGTGATTATGACAAACTTTTTTTGGTTACAATGATGTTGATGATGAAACTGACCCACCACACAGACAGGAGAATATCAGTTGATTATGGTAATGATGATGTAAAACTAACATTTATGGACTGCAAAGATAAAAACTAAGTTCAGAAAAATGTACCGTGATGTTCCGTAGCCAAGCGTATACACAACAATACATCGTAGCAACTCTGAATTTACCTACCTTTTACGATTTTGCGAACCTTTTATTATCTGTAGCTGTACTACAGATTCTAAAAACTAAAAGTGTTTTAAGTAGGTAGGATCATTTTTTTTTAATATTAAATGTACAGACACAGCTTTTCTAAGATTTTATTATAAGTAGGTATAAATATATTTTTATATCGTACGACGGGGAAGCGCTCGGCTTTCATTTTACCTAACAATGTAACGAGTTAAAATAAGTCCGAAGATGGAGGCGCACAGGCGACACGCGCGACATTATGGCGATGGCGACAGTAAGATGGTGGTGGCTAGCCAGGCGGACTTAAACAAAATCCTACCACCGACCGAACCGAGCACAATATTGCTCCCCCTGGGTATCGAACCTGACCTGACGGCTAGACCACTGAGGCGGTAACAAGTTAAGATAAGGCCGAAGGTGGAAGCGCACTTCACCCGGAATCCTCAACGAACCGAGAGACCGGCTATCTCACCTCCGAATGCCGGAACGCAACAATTTTAGAATTAGGCGACAGGATTAGGTGAGACGGTGGTACCTAGCCAGGCGGGCTTAAACGAAGTCCTACCACCGACCGAACCGAGCACAATATCGTACTCCCCGTGGGCATCGAACCCGGGAAATCGGTGGGTCGAACCGCTAGACCGCTGAGGCGGTTACCTAATTCTGTCGCCGTAATAACGATTCTTCAATTGTTGCATTCCGGCATTCACGGGTGAGATAGCCGGTTCCTCGGTTTGTTGAGGATTCCGGGTGAAGTGCGCCTCCACCTTCGGCCTTGTCTCAACTTGTAACCGGGTGAGATGAAGGCGAAAAACCTTTTCGGTCGTACGTTAAAAAATAATGTATACGAATAGGAAGGTACGGATCGAACGTCGCTCGTGTGACACGAGATCCCGCTCCTTTGTCTGCGGAGTATGCGACAGAGATCCGAGTACTGGAACCATGTATCTTCGTTGTCCTGCGATGCGCGATAGTGAGGTGAGGTGAGGTGACGTGACGCGTTGTACTCGCAGGTAACGTGCTGTACACCTCGGTGGTGAACAGATCGTTCACCGCGATGTTCGCCATCAACTCCTCGCTGATGGCCGTCGCCACGCTGTACGCGTACGCGTTCCTCCGGTGGCAGACCTCGCCCGACCAGCAGTCACCGCGACAAGCCGGCGTCACCAACGCGCTGGCAGACTTCTTCCAGTGGAGCAACGTCACCGACACCGTGCGCACGTTGGCGAGGCCGCGCTCCGGGAGACGGCGGCTGTTACTGTGGCTGGTACTGCTCTCGATGGCGTTCTACACCTTCCAAAGAGGTGAGTACATACATACATACATACACTCACCGATACCGTGCACACGTTGGTGAGGCCGCGCTTCATACAAAGGTACCTAACTACATTTTAATACAACACCCAAACGTCATCTGAGAAAATCTGTCATTTCTGTCCTCTGTTTTTATCCACCTTCGAGAGAATTTTGTCTCCCGATGGCGGATAAAAACAGAGGACAACATTTTTATCCCCGCCCCGTGCTGAAGGGGCTGGGTAGGAATAAACCCACAACCTACAGCGCAGAAGGCAGAGCTACTACCAACTGATTATAGATGTAACAGAATAGTGAGACGTGTTAGGTTCGCTCTCAATGCAGTTGGTGTTTGTCCGCAGACGTGTAAGGTTCGCTATCAATGCAGTTGGTGTTTGTCCGCAGACGTGTAAAGCTCGCTCTCAATGCAGTTGGTGTTTATCCGCAGACGTGTTAGGTTCGCTCTCAATGCAATTGGTGTTTGTCCGCAGACGTGTAAGGTTCGCCCTCAATGCACATAGTGTTTGTCCGCAGACGTGTAAAGCTCGCTCTCAATGCAGTTGGTGTTTGTCCGCAAACGTGTTTGGTTCGCTCTCAATGCAGTTGGTGTTAGTCCGCAGACGTGTAAGGTTCGCTCTTAATGCAGTTCGTGTTTGTCCGCAGACGAGCGCCCGATGATGTACTTGTACACGTCGCAAGTGTTCCAGTGGGACCAGACAGCGTTCAGCCACTTCCGGACGTACCTCAGCGTGCTGTACGTGCTCGCCTTGCTGATCGGGATACCGCTCATGACCAAAGTGTTTCGCTGGCGGGACACGGTCAGTATGTCCGTACACTACGCACACGCACACACGCACACAAACACACACGCACTCACACAAACACACAGGTTGTCACAGTGGTTGATTGCGCTCTCACCGCAGGTTATAGTGATGATCGGAGCGAGCGCGCACATGGCGGGCCACGCGATATACGCGCAGGCGACGACGGACACGTACATGTACGTCGGGGCGACGGCGGCGGCGCTCGGCCCGAGCGTCGCGCCGCTGCTGCGGTCGATGGCTTCGAAGGTGCTGCCTGCGGCCGAGAGAGGTGAGGTGTGATGTAAACTGCCAGGTGGTGCTCTACGTGTCATGTAAAATGCAGGGAGCGTCGCAGCTGTACGTGTCATGTAAAGCGCGTGGTTCTTTCGGTTGCAGGCGTCGCGTACACGTTTCTCTCGGTGATGGAGAACGCGGTCGCCATGTTTGCGTCGCTGCTGTACGGGCAGCTGTACCAGGCCACCTTCACCAACTACATCAACGCTATCTTCTACCTCACGATTGCCACGCAGGCCGTCGTCTTCTGCTTCGCTCTGTGAGTAACTCTCTTTATTTATGTTCTGTAGGCGGGTCGGCACAACGGGACCGTCCCTCGCCTTCCTGTCGCTGTAGTCGGGTCGGCACAACGGGACCGTCCCTCCCCTTCCTGTAGCTGTAGGCGGGTAGGCACAACGGGACCGTCCCTCGCCTTCCTGTCGCTGTAGGCGGGTCGGCACAACGGGACCGTCCCTCGCCTTCCTGTAGCTGTAGGCGGGTCGACATACCGACCTCTGGGTGGTGCGTCTGGCGAGGACCTGCCTCCGGGGGGGTGCGTCTGCCGAGGACCTGCCTCCGGGGGGTGCGTCTGGCGAGGACGTGCCTCCGGGGGGTGCGTCTGGCGAGAACCTGCCTCCGGAGGGAGCGTCTGGCGAGGACCTGCCTCCGGTAGTTGCATCTGCTGCATATGATCGCACATGAATATGTTTCGTTGTCGGTTCTAGTACAATGGAGATTCTCCTGAAGGGACGGAAGTTGGAGAGCATCGTGGACCTGGACGACGAGTGTATCTCCACATCGCGACCGGACAACGAGCGCGGCCGACCTAAGTAACGTGTACCTACCTACCTACGTATGTACGTAACGTGAACGTGAGGCAAGTCCCGTTCCATGTTCCCGGAGCAGCTCCTCCACCTTCGACTTGCCACCTCTCGATACACCCTTCCACCTGCCACCACTGAGTATAAACCCGAGTTGGGACGGGCGCGACTCGCTATAGGAATAATATAGACGACGACGTCCCAGAGGTTACCTTGTCTTGTGAATGTGAACAGACGTCCCAGAGGTGTACTAGAACCTTCCAAGGGGACGCTTGCCTGAACTGTATCGTTTCATGAATGTAAATTGAATGACACATGACCGTATGAGAGATATAGTGGTTTCCTTTTGTGGAATAAACATTATCCGGGTAAAACCCAGATAGATTAGTTCTAGAAATAAGATAAAATTAAACAACTGAAGTGATTAAATTTAAGTTTTAATGTGATTGTATCAAATACAAGGTATCAGATTTATGATTGTTTATTTTTGAATTATAGTGGTAGTTACCCAGTCGGTAGGTTGGAAAACAAACTTATCACAGTTTTCTCGAATCTAAGCTAAGTCAGGCTGAGGGGGAGTGGAGTACTCGGAGAGGCGACGGGCGCAGCCAGTCGGCGAGCTGGCGGCGCAGGACGTCGCGCGCCGCGGACAGTGCGGGCGGGTCCGTCGCGCACGACGGGTACATGTCCGCGCAGTGCGCCGCGCCTGCCGAACACAAACATCTTTAATAACAAATTTCTTAATGGCGCGAGTCTGTACGTAGCGGGAGACTGTGATGCCCAGTGCGTGCCTCGGGTGTATGATCTCCGGTGACACTCACCGTGTATGTAGATGGCGCGAGTCTGTACGTAGCGGAGACTGATGCCTAGTGCGTGCCTCGGGTGTATGATCTCCGGTGACACTCACCGTGTATGTGGATGGCGCGAGTCTGTACGTAGCGGGAGACTGTGATGCCCAGTGCGTGCCTCGGGTGTATGATCTCCGGTGACACTCACCGTGTATGTAGATGGCGCGAGTCTGTACGTAGCGGGAGACTGTGATGCCCAGTGCGTGCCTCAGGTGTATGATCTCCGGTGACACTCACCGTGTATGTAGATGGCGCGAGTCTGTACGTAGCGGGAGACTGTGATGCCTAGTGCGTGCCTCGGGTGAATGATCTCCGGTGACACTCACCGTGTATGTAGATGGCGCGAGTCTGTACGTAGCGGGAGACTGTGATGCCCAGTGCGTGCCTCGGGTGTATGATCTCCGGTGACACTCACCGTGTATGTAGATGGCGCGAGTCTGTACGTAGCGGAGACTGATGCCTAGTGCGTGCCTCGGGTGTATGATCTCCGGTGACACTCACCGTGTATGTAGATGGCGCGAGTCTGTACGTAGCGGGAGACTGATGCCCAGTGCGTGCCTCGGGTGTATGATCTCCGGTGACACTCACCGTGTATGTAGATGGCGCGAGTCTGTACGTAGCGGGAGACTGTGATGCCCAGTGCGTGCCTCGGGTGTATGATCTCCGGTGACACTCACCGTGTATGTAGATGGCGCGAGTCTGTACGTAGCGGGAGACTGTGATGCCCAGTGCGTGCCTCGGGTGTATGATCTCCGGTGACACTCACCGTGTATGTAGATGGCGCGAGTCTGTACGTAGCGGGAGACTGTGATGCCCAGTGCGTGCCACGGGTCTATGGAGCCGTGTACGTACACCACTCTGTCGGTAGTGTGTGCGATCTCCAACGCGCCGTATTCGGCGTTGGTCCACTGAACTGCCGCGTCTATGAATCGCTTGTCGTACCTAAACAAGTTACAGGAAATACATTTGGAGAAGAACAGTACAGTGCGCTGATTAACTCGTTTGGGGCGTAGTAGGCTTTCTGCGTCGGATCCACCCAGTCGGCCATTTGGAGGGGGGACTACCTAGTTAAAATCGTTGGTACCTACAACTCTCATACAACATTCATACCTTCCGCAAATAGTGCATAGGGTCTACCTCGGTCGTATTAGCAATCCACCTCCGGTGGCGAGGCAGCTAGACAATGTGGATGGCCTGAAGGGAGGCGATATATGTTTTATTATCGTCGTCCAGACACTGCAGCTTTACTCCGCCCCGATCGTAGCGGCTACCCGTTCCATTGGGCCAGAAGAGTAAAGAAGAGGGGCGCGTCTGTGTTTGCGCGAACGCTTACGCACCATAATATATCCTGCGCAACGGACTGTTTCTGGATACTGGAAGAGACTTAAAAGTCCTGTGGCGATGGATTGTGGTAGAGAGGTCCGTCAGAGGTCTTTGTCTGAAGTCTGCACACAGGCGGCATGGGGAGAGTGGTCGTTTTTGCGCTGCACCGGAACAACAGCGTGAATTGGGCAGCACCTCGGGTGACAAAGCAGCCCTATTTAGGGAGGCACTGCTTTCCTCGCTCAGTCGGGGAGCTAGAAAAGGTGCTCCAGAAATTGATTGTTTCATCTAAGCGGGAGGTAGTAACCACGGCTGCCTATGCTACCCATTCGGCGTGGTCGAAATACAAAAAGAAAAGAAATAAATTCAAGGAAACCAAAAATATCGAATCTATTTTATGGTGCGTGGAATGTACGCACCCTTTTGGACAGGGATGTTAACTCTTGTCCAGAGCGAAAAAAACAGCTCTAGTGGACGCGAACTACGCCGCTACAACGTTGACATAGCTGCTATCAGCGAAACACCTTGCTGAGGAAGAACTTGTGGAACATGGCGGCGCTTACACATTCTTCTGGAAAGGTACCGCTGCGAATGAACCAAGGCTCGGGAGTTGGATTTGCCATCAAAAACTCTCCACGAAAATTGTGTTTACATGTCCAAAGTGTTGCCAAAACTCTTCGGAGTCAAATGTTCTCTATCGCAAGCACATTCGTACACAACATGAAAATCCGATGATCGGACCGCATTAGGAATACAAACGTCCTGAGGCGCGCTAACATCGGGGGCATTGAGGTGTATCTGATGAGGCGTCAATTGCGGTGGTGCGGACACGTGCCTCGTATGTCGGAGAGTAGAGTGGCGAAGCGCATATTCTTTTCAGCTTTCAACTCCAGTACGTACTACCTGTAAGCGTAAACTCGGTGGCCAGTACCTAAGGTATAAGGATGTTCTGAAAAGACATATGAAAAGATGCAAGTTAGAGCCCTCTCAGGCGAGGCGAAGGCAGCACAGTGCCCTGAATGGAGACGTCTTATCCACGAACAGGTTAACACTTTTGAAACTGACCTTCGTGAGGAGCTAGATATAAAGCGAGACGAGCTCGAGGCCCGACCACCAGCGGCCATCTTATATGATTTTGTAAACGGGGTGTTAACCTGCCCCAAGTGTGCTCGTACCTTCAGCAACAAAATTGGGTACGCAACCCAACAAAGAGCGCATCTAAGGGCGAAACACTGACACTTGAATTAAACGTGAATTAAATACTCCATTAAATATATAATAATAAGTTAAATACGCCTGCTCAGTCCAAATAGTCGCTGTGGCCGAAATCGGTTAGGACATCATCATCATCATCATCATCACCTATGCAGTGAGCAGAATGAGAATGGATAGACACACTGTACCACAAATATGCTACATTTATTTATTCTTCATTTAACATAAAAATGTCAAGCGACTTTTTACTCAATTAACGATTAAACGATAAAAGTGTGCTTTTATTACACTTTCTACATTTACTTAAGCACTTCTTTCTCGAACTCTCTTAATTCAGGCTCTCTCTTGTTGCTAACGTAATGTAATTCATTCTAACATGAAACAAAGTTTGATGTCTTTTTGAAAAGTGCTGTCAAAACTGGTGCCATAGTAGCAGCTTTTTTCTTTTTTCGTACGTAACCGTGAGCACCAATATGTCTTCTGAGCGTTGTGATAATGGCCGTACTTTAGTTATAGAGGAGGTTCTTTCCATAATGTACTGTTGATAATATCAATTTGATTTGATATGGAATATGCGCAAAACCCTTGCATAAAACCACAAAAGTAATTCTCGGATTTTATCGACTCCCTTCCCTATTGAGTGAATAAAAATAGATAAATAGACCATTTTAAGTTATTTTTATGTTATATTTATATTATTATATAAGGCCAAAAATATATTTATTTTGAAATCTGCAGTCTCAAGACTTCAATGTTATTTATAGACATACCAAGCGATTTAACCTCTTAACGCACCCCTTTGATACAAAAACCACCCCTAATAAAAAGTAAAATATATATTTTATGAATATGCAGTTGATATGTACTCTTTCAAATGACACCCCATAAGCCAAAAGTGTTCTCATCTTACAACACCCCTGTATCTCAAAAACTACCATAGTGTCAAAAAAATCCTCTTACCGATTGATGAGCATAAATATGATACATGTAACATTTACAAATGTTAAGGTATGTGTTTATAAATAAAATGCTTACTTGTTGCCGAAAACATCTCGGCACTGCTGGGCGAAGAACTCATAATCGAAGTAATTGCCGAAAACTTCGGCAGTGCCCGTCGAAGTCTGGTAGAAACCGAATTCCGTGCAGGTTTGGTACATCCATTGGCGAGCTGCAATGCAATTCAACATACACCAGGATCTAGTGGTTTGTGGAACTTGTTGGGTACGCACCGGATGAGGCAGGTACCTGGATATAGCCAGGTGTGGGTTGTCACGGCGATAGGGTATCTGGATATAGCCAGGTGTGGGCAGTCACGGCGATAGGGTACCTGATACAGCCAGGAGTGGGTTGTCATGGCGATAGGGTACCTGATATAGCCAGGAGTGGTTTATCACTGCGATAGGCTACCTGATATAGCCAGGTGTGGGTTATCACGGTGTTAGGGTACACCTGATTATTATCGATTCTTCTGGCTTCTGTAGCCAAAACAATTGATGTTTTACATTTTTGTCTGTCTGTCTTGTAACGAAACAGGCAGGGTTCGTAGAAGTCACAAATGGCAATATACATTTCATATTTTCAAGTAAAATTTGGTAATACCCACTAAATACAGACAGCTGACCATGAATTCCTATTTTCAGTTTCCCATACAAATCTTTTCATTTTATCAATGACAATAAATAGTGACGACCCTATTCCTTTATCTCACTATGCATGTAGGTAGGTAGGTATTAGCTGGTCAGAAGATTACAAGACGGTTTTAAACACGCACAAAGTTACTACCTACCTATGTTGTATGTCTTGTACGTCGGAACATTACAAGACGATTTTAAACACGCACGCGGCGGCTTTGTCAAAATATAGGCGCTCTCTTTGTGCAATTGTCGGTGTCAAAGAATACTAAGGACAGATGAACCAGTTTTAGTGAGAACTTGGGAGTCATCTCGTGAAAGTAGGTTATTAGATAGAACATACACAATGATAAATTACATAGACACCTATAGTTACAAAAAGACGATGAATGCGAGTTAAGAAACAGCTGATTTTAGGGTAATCTCAACTCAAAAAAACCAGTATCAAAACTTTGATCCTGTTTTGCCAAAAACTTTGAACCAAAATTCAAAAAGTCGTTAAACAAAACGTTGTTCCCGAGTCGGGTCGGATAACCCCGTTTCTGCATAATACACATATTATGTTATAGCTTGTATATAATATAACATAAAACTCATAAACAGGGTTATTGGTAATTCGACGTATTCCCGTTAAGAGATGATAGGGGTGGCTATTTGCAACAATTTTAACCCTGATGTTTATTTTGCAAAAGTGAACCGTTTTAGAGTTATCATATTTTTTATCTTTTTTCAAAATAAGTCAAAAATGCAACATCAAAAATTAATTTTAAAAAAAGTATCAGTTTAATTATCACTTCTTCATGTGATTTATAAAAACGACTAGCTGAAAGTGTCCGTGCTTCCCTACGGTAAAATAAGAAAACGGAGTGGCTGTAGATACCTGGCAACGATACAGACAGACACCTGCCCCCCAAGCCCCCCTGGACGTGATCTGCAGAGGCCGGTTCGGAAATCACTGAACCGACTACAGACTCAAGTTCTTCGCTGCAGTAAACATCTAGCCAAAAGAGACCTCTCGAGCGCACATTGCAGGAAATGGCCTACCTACTTTCCTGCCTGCTATGCCCGTGGAGCTGTGGATGTTGTTTCCCCTTCCCCTTTCACCTTTTAAGAGGAGAAATTTCCAAAAAGAATTTTCAAATACCTACTATTTAAATATGTTTTTCTAAATCCCATTTTTAAACTATACTAACACTGTGTACGTGTGTTAGTATAGCTTAAAAATGGGATTTTCAACTTAATGCATACAAAAATATTTTTCCCTTACAAAAAGAATTGCCCCATTTCACCTTATAGCGGAAATGTTTAGTTATTATTAGTATTTGAAAGTTATTTTTATTTAAAACTCGGTAACAATAAAGAAATTTCGTAATTTAGCCTAATTTAAGTTCTTGCACGAAGTGACTTCCCCTATTGCGTGCGCAAAGTCGCATTCTTTTTCAGAGTTGTGACTTAACTACAGAAGTAGTCAAATTATTCCGCATCGCGTTTGCTGCGTTTAGAATTATTCCGCGGATGACACAGGCGAGACGTCGTAAACAAGGGATTTCATGTGATACGGACTCCTCGCAGACCACGGAATGAGTCCTCCTCGCCCTGTCCAACGATTAGGAAAATGGCTATCGAGCCATCGCCCAGCATCGACACCAAAATGTGCAGGACATCCGTCTTGCTGGTATATCATGTTTTGCCTTTTTGCCAAAGGCACGTCTTCGAGAAGGTCAAACATTTCATTTGTCAAAAAAAAATCGTAAGCTGCAGCATTCAGATTGCTCGGTAAAAAAATGGTCCAATTAAATTGCCGTCGATTATTCCCATCCAGTCGAAATTGAACGAAAAACGGCGTTACGACACTTTTGGCCTCTTTTTATAAGGATTTTTATGCACATTGTCACTCCAATAATGTTCACTGTGGTAGTTAGTAATCCCATCTTGATCGAATTTGGATTCGTCGGTCCAAAAGTTTCAGGTCAGTTTGGAAAAAATCTTATGGACCTAGGGGTCTTCCGCCATTAATTTATTGTCTCTGAACACTACCAGTTTCTCGGATTCACCTGTACACTCCATTAAAACTGATACATGGGGTAACCGGCGATTAGGAAACCGACGCGAATAATATTGACGAGCTGCTTCACTGTTACCGTTGCAAAAGCCGTAACAAAACACACTATACGGCGTATTCTTTATTTGTCTAATTTTGAAAATAACTATACTATACATATAATTTAACCTGCCAGTTTGCTTCCTGAATTAGCTTAGGTACGCATTAAACCTATTTGCAAGATATTCAAACAGCGACGTTAACTTTAGTTCGAATACGAATTTCCGCCTGCTTCCTTTGTGATCATTTTTTTTTCAGTGTCTTTGAAATACGTTCCTAGTTTGTACGCATTGTTGGAGAGCTAAGAAAACGGTTATGTTTTTTAAATAATCTGCAAGCCAAGTTTTACAACGTTTTTTCTTTAAGGTTTAAGGTAAAGTTTATTTGAATACAATCTCAAAAACATAATGAAATAATATCGTTTTTCGTCTCGCATATTCATATTTGAACCGATAATTGCTGTTTTAATATTGATGAATAACCAGTGTTTAATCGTTTTTATAAATCAGAAGAAAAAAATAGAAAAAAAACAAGAACTTTTTTTTATATTATTTTTTATGTTGCATTTTTGACTTATTTTGAAAAAACATCAAAGACATGATAACTCAAAAATGGTTCATTTAGCATAATAAATATGGGGGTTATCGCAAATAGTCACCCCTATCACCTCCTAACGGAAATACGTCGAATTACCAACAACCCTAAACTATAAAATTGTATCCTACAAGAAGAGCTTCCAAGCGTTTTACATTCTTAACGCGCCCCATGTTACAAAACCGCCCCTATAAAAAGTAAAATAACTTTATTTGAAATGTGCAGTCGATACATTTTCAAATGACACCCCACAAGACATCAATCTTCTTGTCTCCCTTAACACCCATATTACTGAAAGACTACCTTTTTGTCAAAATAATCCTCGTCGATTAATGAGTATAAGTGTAATCTCGGCATATTGAATAAGTTTAATTGATCGGATCGATTATTTAAAAGATAAAATATTGTTAATGTATGCGTAATTTAAACATTGTGTCTATTCATCCCAATATCTCAAAAAATAATTCACTCATCAAAACTCTCCTGCGACAATCAATTTATATTTATGATATCTCTTTACCGTTGAAATTTCATGAAAATCAGATAACATATTCGAGAGTATGCCGTCACAAACATTGCCACATACATATATACAAACAATGTCGGATTTCCCGACTGAACTCTGATAAATCCTCTCGACTCACTCTATAATGTATATGAATGTATTATTTAAAGTCCACTAACTAGAAACAACACAAGTTTTGAAGAGAAGAGGAGACTCAGAAATACTTACTTCCTTCAGGAGAGAGAGATATGTTCATCAGAGCTTCAATTTCCGCTCTGTAGCTATAATCCAAACACGTTAGATTGGACTTCTCTAGTGTTATAGAGTTGAATTTGGCCAATCTTTTGTAAGCTGGCAGAGATCCAGGCTCGGTTAACAATTCGCAAACCTGAAAACAACAACGAAACAAACAGTTATGACTCTTTTATTTATTTAAGCCTTCGGTTGCTATCGACTGATATCTCGCCCGATGTTAAGCAATGTTGCAGCCTAAGATGGAGCACGCTTGCCTAGAAGTGCCTATTGACTCTTGACTTGAAGACTCCCATGTTGTAGTGTTCTGGAAACACAGAGTCCGGCAAAACGTTTCATTCTTTGGCAGTGCGCATTATAAATGAGGAAGAAAACCGCTTAGTGCGCGAGGATGGTATGTCTACCATAAACCGGTGGCGCATCGCCGAGCCTCTGGTTGTCCGCGATAAAAATGGGGATGGCGGAATTAGATTGTGTAGTTCCGCTGCACACTCTCCGAAGTGTATCCTATAGAAAAGCAATAAGAGAGAGAGATAATAAGCTTGCAACCTTGCGATGATGATCGAGGTATTGAAGCCTTGCCTTGACGATCTCGTCATCGCAAATAATCTCTTGGCTTTCCTCTCGATCTGATAAGCCTGCAACCTTGCGACGATGATCGAGGCTTTGAAGCCTTGTCTTGACGATCTCGTCATCGCAAATTAATCTCTTGGCTCTCCTCTCGATTGTTTCTAGAGTCTCAAGCTGGTACTGTGCGGATCCATCTCAAAGGTGAGAACACTGTTACAAGAGCGGACTGGTGCTCGGTATAAGATGAGCAGCTGTGCCGGCGTGAAATACCGTCTCATCTTTATCAGTATCATACCCAGTTTCTTGGCAGCTAAATGGGCTTTCGATTCAATGTAGGATATTACATTAAGAGTTGGGGTCAATGTGATACCAAGAAGCTCAAGGTGGTCAGAGATCGGAACGGATACACCTCGAAAAGTAGGATTCAGGTGGAATTGATTCCGTTTGGCGGAGAATAAACACGCTTGGGTCTTGAAAGCATTGAACTTAACCAGATTCGCATCACCCCGGAGATCGCCTTTAAGGAAGAGTTCAAGCGTTCGACAGAGATACTGTATTTGCGCTATACCAGCCCGAGCACCAGATGTATAGCTCTCAACAACGGTGCTGTCGTCTGCGTACCCAAAGTTTCCGGGCTTTAACAGGTCATTAATATGCAGCAAGAAAAGAGTTGCTGAGAACTGACCCTTGAGGAACCCCGGCGTTGATTGCCAATTGATCAGATGAGCGGCCATCGATGACAACGCGAATCGATCGATCCCACAGGAAGTCAGATATCTAGGAAAAGGAAGCAGACCGTATGACGGAAGGTTGCTAATAAGTCTATCGTGCCAGACTCTATGAAAGGCCTTAGAGATGTCAAGAGAGACGGCTAGAAACTCCATGTTTTTCTATTGCCTCATTTGTTATGTGTGTGATATACGCTAGAAGGTCCCCAGAAGACCGATTTCACCGTGGAGATGAGCTTCTAGGTGTGCCAGGAGCTTGTGACGTGACGTGATAGGTCTGTAATTTGTTGGAACGGCACGACTACCTTTTTTGGGCACCGCTTGCACATTAGCAAGCTTCCAAGACTTTGGTACTTGAGCAGTCCTTATAGAAAATCGGAAAAGGCGTGTTAGATACAGGAGCCGTGTACAGGAGCGAGCTCAGGTCTTAAGTACTATTGCAGGAATCCCATCTGGGCCACTGGCTTTGTTAACGTCTAGATAGCGCAGCCATCTACGAACCTCGGTCTGATGGATGATAGGTTCCGGCACCAGTGCCGCAATCAGATACACTCTGAGATTTCTTGCCTGTAGCGTCTAGAAGTGATGATGCCGCGAAAAGATTTGCAAACAGGTTTGCTTTATCTTCAGCGATATGTGCCAGTGACCCATCAGGTTTCTGCAGTGGCGGTAGTGAGGGGCGGCAGACGTTCGATTCGACCAACTTAGCCAGGGCCAGAAAGCTTTACTACCAGATGGGTAGCTAGCTTATTCTCCATTCGACCTATGCATTCAAACCGAGCCTTCTTAATGGCCTTTTGCAAGACTTGGCAGCTTGGTTTTAGGCCTTCTTCCTCTCCGACGCACGCCGACGACCTAGGCTACTCGCTATCCCGAGGGCGAACACTGAGCGATGTATACGCACGCCGACGACCTAGGCTACTCGCTATCCCGAGGGCGAAAACTGGGCGATGTATACGCACGCCGACGACCTAGGCCACTTGCTGTCCCGAGGGCGAACACTGAGCGATGTATACGCACGTCGACGACCTAGGCTACTCGCTATCCCGAGGGCGAACACTGGGCGATGTATACGCACGTCGACGACCTAGGCTACTCGCTATCCCGAGGGCGAACACTGGGCGATATATTTGCACGCCAACGACCTACGCTACTCGCTATCCCAAGGGCGAACACTGGGCAATGTATACGCACGCCGACGACCTAGGTTACTCGCAATCCCGAAGGCGAACACTGGGCGATGTATACGCACGTCGACGACCTAGGCTAGTCGCTATCCGGAGGGCGAATACTGGGCGATGTATACGCACGTCGACGACATAGGCTACTCGCTATCCCGAGGGCGAACACTGGGCGATGTATACGCACGCCGACGACCTAGGCTACTCGCTATCCCGAGGGCGAACACTGGGCGATATATACGCACGCCGACGACCTAGGCTACTCGCTATCCCGAGGGCGAACACTGGGCGATGTATACGCACGCCGACGACCTAGGCTACTCGCTATCCCGAGGGCGAACACTGGGCGATGTATACGCACGCCGACGACCTAGGCTACTCGCTATCCCGAGGGCGAACACTGGGCGATGTATACGCACGCCGACGACCTAGGCTACTCGCTATCTCGAGGGCGAACACTGGGCGATGTATACGCACGCCGACGACCTAGGCTACTCGCTATCCCGAGGGCGAACACTGGGGGATGTATACGCACGCCAACGACCTACGCTACTCGCTATCCCGAGGGCGAACACTCACCTCCTGGGCGAGACCCCGCGGCGCGCGGGTCCTTCCTACAATTAACTGTGTTAGCACAGCCGAAAATATTGATATTTTCAATATTACGTTGACGAAATACACAGAAACTCTCTTGTTATTTTTAAGTGGGACCAATCGATTGTTATGGCAACTGTTTAAGCTTCAACTGTTTGATGTATTTCTTTGTCGCCTTGGTTTTATACTGTAATGGCAATGTAAATATTAAATACATAAATACATTTTATAAAAATAATGATATGTAGGTACATATCAGTGCAACATTCAACTCGATCTGTTCGATCACTTGGAGCTGGAGAGGATACCATGTGAATGATTGTGATGAGAATGATACAACTTTAACAACGCCCAGCAGATTTCATATCGAAGTAGAACTGTTACAGAACTGTCCACTCGGATATGGATCATCTACGTATGTAATCCCTCACTTTTTCTATAAACACAACGACAATCAAAATAAATGCAAATAGTTTTCTCATACACACACTGATTTTAATACATTTCGATTTTAATTGTGTTTTTTATAAAAAATAAGTTAGATTAACGTATATTGTGATTATCCATTCACATGTGATTATACAAGCAACGTTAATTTGTAAACCTCGATGACCCGTATGTGATTATACAAGCAACATTAATTTGTAAGCCTCGATGACCCGTATGTGATTATACAAGCAACATTAATTTGTAAACCTCGATGACACGTATGTCATTATACAAGCAACATTAATTTGTAAACCTCGATGACCAGTATGTGATTATACAAGCAACATTAATTGGTAAACCTAGATGACCCGTATGTGATTATACAAGCAACGTTAATTTGTATACCTCGATTACCCGTATGTGATTATACAAGCAACGTTAATTTGTAAACCTCGATGACCCGTATGTGATTATACAAGCAACGTTAATTTGTATACCTCGATTACCCGTATGTGATTATACAAGCAACGTTAATTTGTAAACCTCGATGACCCGTATGTGATTATTCAAGCAACATTAATTGGTAAACGAACCAACTACAAGTCACGTTTGTACCGGCGAGTACCTACTTACTGTTGTCGTACCACCGACGACGACGACGCAGCGATCGGCTGTGTGTGTTTGTATATCCAAGAGAACATAATTGTTACGGATAGCGGCGCGAGTAAAGAAAGCGCTCACCGTATTTATGGTCAGATTCTTATACTGCGGTGTGACGCTGAATCGATTGTCTTCATTGTACTGGACGAGGCCGGCGAAGTCATCGGCGATGCTGCTGAAGAAGTTCTGCAGGTCTCGGGTAGAGGCGACAGCGAACGGCTTGCAAACCCTGCGCAAAGATACCATACCACCAGCTGTACCTACTCATAGGTAAACGTAGGTACGTTCTCGATGTGATGTGACACATCACAACACAACACGTGCCCCAGCTGATGTCGGTCTGGTGAGTGGTGATACCATAGCATCAGCTGTTCTTACTCGTAGGTATACCTAGGTACGTTCTCGATGTGACACAAACACAACACAACACATCGAGAACGTGGTGAGTGGTGATACCATACCACCAGCTGTACCTACTCGTTGGTATACCTAGGTACGTTCTCGATGTGATGTGATGTGACACAACACAACACGTGTCCCAGCTGGTGTCGGTCTGGTGAGTGGTGACTACTCCCTAAGCGCTCCCTTAAGTCCACGTATCGTCTCGAGACATCAACGAAAAACTTAACAATGCGAGTGAACTCAGAAAATTATTTTGAAAAAATATACGGGTATCAATCGCGTATTTAAAACTGACTTCAAAAAAAGAACCTACCTTTTTTTACTAATCATACTTCGCAGTCCTCTCCGCCTTTGCAAGACAACTCCGTAAATACCAGGTTCGATCTCCTCAGACCAAGGGAACGCGAGCAATCGCTAAAACTTATACCCCTATTTGCTCAAGTCTAAAAGGAAAAGTGAAAACAAAAAGCATCCGATATTTCATGGTTATAAGGGCTCGCGAGGTCTACATACTGTTCCTACTAACTAAACTACTAGTAATATGTTAAGGACGCATCAACAAATATCAATGGTGTTTAGGTACCATTTAATAAACCAGGAAACACAAATGCAGAGATGTCATGGTAAAAAAATTAAGCTTATATATTCATCTACAAATATAGCGAATAAAAACTGGGCAGTTCTTCACAAAATGTTCACATAAATACGTGTTTACCGTCGCAAGAATCGAAATGATGTCTGGATTAGTACATAAATAGCTAAATCCGCTGCATATTTTATAGAAAACATGAGAAAAAATAGGCAGTCGAAAACGCAATAAAATTTCTCCATACATTTTTCAAAGGAAATCTGCTTTATATAGACATTCCGCGCTCAGACGCGGTCATGGAAGCAGATTTCAGATAATAGAACGTTTTATGATTGACTAATTCAAGTAAGTTCACACATAAACTTTTAAAAGTTTGATAGTTTATTACCTTCATGATAGCTATGTAACTTGTGTTACTACTTAGTCATTATGTTTAACAGAAAATTGCAAGATTAGTCGCACTAGGTATTTGAAACCGAGAGAGAAGAGCGTCTAGAAAATGGAGACGCCATTCTATCTACCCTTTGTGAAACCAAAGTTAATTTGACTAAACTTTTGTTGTTTTCTATCATGAAATAATATAGGTACGTAATAAAATAAATATATATGCATGGATGAATTTCTTCGTCCATGGTATATGGAAGCAACGTTTCCCAGTCAGCAACAATAGAATACTATGTCAACAAGGACTGGCATAACAATAAATAAATAGAAGTCCAAGTCCCAAAACAAATAAACGCAAGTGTCGCTGCTTCATACAAAAAAAAAACGATGTATGAAATAAGGCAGAATATTAGTGGCGAATATTGTTATCTCACTCACTTTCTAGGTAGCCCCGTTTTTTAGAAAGGAGTCCCGTCTTTTCTTAAGTAGTACTGTATTATTTTTTTTTACTACGACACCAGCAATTCATATTTTTTGTTATATTATCAGTGGTTCATTCGGTATCGTTCACGACGGTTGTCTCTGGATCACCGCGCCGGCAGATGCGATCCGAAAGTAAACAACACATTAGGTTTTACGGTCGTACTTCGTTCGGTGCCGCAATTGCGGATGTAAATAATAAGAGTAGGCCCTCAGGTCACGATGTACAGACGTGAACGATACAGAGTTCGCAAAGATGTTAGCGCAGCGCGTAGGTGTTATGACGTAGGCATCCGCTAAGAAAGGATTTTGATTAATACTACCCCCAAGGGGATAAAATAAGGAACGAAAGTTTGTATGAAACTTTGTCAATTTTAAACCGATCGGGCTGAGACTTTGCATGCATAAAGCTACTATGACGTAGACATCCCCTAAGAAAGGATTTGAGATTTGGCATTTGTTTTGTTTTAGTTTGAGTATACGTTTTGTCGGTTAGACTTTTTTTAAATGTCTTAAGAAAATCTGAACGTTAATGGAGAGGTTTGAAAATGTACTGTCGTTTAAAGTTTTGTAGGCCCTAATTGTTTACACACGCTAAACAAAAGTAAAGTCGCAAAAACTATACCTAATTAATAATAATACTTCTTAACGCAAGCGAAGCCGCGAGCAAAAGCTAGTTCATACATAAATGTGTAATACATGTGTATTCGTGGTCATGACATATTTATTATGCTATGTACGATTCCAAAATCAATTTTAGACATTAGTTTGTACGTTATGTTCATTGACATATTTATTATGCTATGTACGATTCCAAAAATTTGATCCTTTTCGCCAGCGGTGTCAATTGAACCATGCGATATGCGCGAGAAAAATAGAGCGATTGTGCGAGTGAGGTAAAATAACAGCGAGCTACACAACACAACACACGTCCGAATGCTGGCGATGGCCGAGCGGTACTGAGTGAAATTTTGATAAACTTTTTATTATATATGTTTAATTTCGGTAAATCTACTTCAAATGTTTTTTTAAATGCAGTTTTTTTACATTTAACTAAGAAATTGTTGTTTTAGGAGTGGTTAAAGTTTGACTGCTCTAAACCATTATTTTGCGATAGAAAAACATATATTTTTCATTGATGAAATTCATTAATATTTGGTTATTTAAACCGCTTTAAATAAGAAAATGAAACCATTTAGTTTAAAAGTAACCCGATTAGATTGTTGTAGAAGATCTGGAGATAAATATAATCTGAATACATTTCCTGTTTTTGGCTTAGCTTTTTCGTGGCATGTGCATGAATGAGATCTAGTACGCGTGGAACTAAAATATAGGTATGTTTAAAGCCTTAAAATAAATAAGTGCTTTGAAAATGTTTAATCCCATAATTTAAAATAATAATAAATGTATTTCATTTATAGCACTTCTAATAACCAAAATAATATATTTATTTTCTGATAATTCCGCAAGAACAAAGGCTTTTGCGAGACGCCAGCCTTAAGAGCTGTTGGTTTTCCAATAAATAAATAAATAAATATAGTAAAATATACTTACATGAATTCCTTTTCGATCTCTGCAGGGTCGGCTTTTATAGCAAACACAATTTGCTGGTGCGCCAGCTTGATCTGGTTCACACATGTGTCCCCGCCGGTCTTCTCGCGCAATGCTTCTACCACCACCTGGTAGTACTCTATAAGCAGAACGCACGCTTGCCTTAGTATAGGTTCGCCCACCGGCAGGTTGGTTACCACCATCTTACCAGACCCATTTAGAGGTAAGATAGACTGTTGAGGTTTCCGGATCAAGTGCGCTTCCACCATCGGCCTTATCATTCGATTTTAAATTTGGTAAGATGACGACCAAGAGAAAATAAATTGCTGAATGCCGGAATTTATATTAAAATGAAACATTGCAGAGAGGCTTTTGTTTGGTACTCAAAAACTATAAATGATGGAGACACCATTTTCTAGTATTTTATCTTTGTTCCCGAGTCCCAGGGACGATGACATCACAATGAATTATTTACTTTTCCTAAGCAATACCTAGGTATATCAAGTTTATTTTTCTTTCTAGTATTAACCCTGTGTACATCACTTCTTTTACTAAACTCATCTATGTTTATGTGAGCGTGCTTTAGATTGTCATAAATGTATTGGGAGCTGACTGTCAGAATCTTTTTATAAATTGCCGGTACAGCTCTCTTCTGTAGAATAAAAATGTTTTCAATATCAGCTGCACTTCCCCATAAAAATATGCCATAAGACATAATACTGTGAAAGTAACTAAAATAAACTAGCCTCGCCGTAGCTTCATCAGTAAGATGCCTTATTGTACGTACAGCGTATGCAGCCGACCTTAATCTGCTAGCTAATGACTCAATATGAATACCCCATTGCAACTTTGCATCAATATTTAAGCTTAAGAAAGTAGTTGCTTCAATGAAGTTAAGTGTTTCCACATTTAAGATAATGTTAGCATTGCTGACTTGAACATTAAGAAAGGTGAAACGGATGAATTTTGTTTTTTTCTCATTTAATAGGAGTTTATTTCTGTAAACCAATCAAGAACTTTAGCTAGAGAAGCATTTACATAATCATAGCTGTCTTTAGCCCTATCGACTCTAATTATTAATGAAGTATCGTCAGCAAACAATACAATGCCACATAAGTCCCCTACACAGGATGGTAGATCATTGACATAGACTAGAAACAGAAAAGGCCCTAAGATCGATCCTTCTGGTACACCTATGTTAGTGGATGTTTCCGAAGATCTGCTACCGCTAATATACACTTTTTGAAAGCGATTCGATAGGTAACCGAGCATGAGGTTTATTGCCTGATTCTGGATACCGTAATGTTTAAGCTTTGAGATCAGGGTGTCGTGATCTACGCAGTCAAAAGCTTTAACAATGTGGAACCAATATGTCTGCCAAGCGTGGTATTTATGGCCAAATTAACAGTTTTAGAGGAAGTTTTTCCACATTGTGGTGTGCAATAATTTGCTGTTGATGTGAGATTTGCGCAGTCAAACCCCCTGCATGACATCCTATAATTAATTCTCGGATTTATCGACACCCTTGGTTTGACAACCCTATTGAGTGAATTACAATAAATAAATAGACTAGTTTTCATGAGATTTCGATTACCCTCTCTTATCTAACAAGGCCTGTATTATCTTTTGCCCCTTCATCTTTTAAAAACAACCCCTATTAAGGCCAAAAATAAACGTTTTTGAAAACTGCAGTCTCAACCCCCATTTCAAATGATATTCCAAGTTTTCACATATTTTCAAGCCCCTTTTTCAACCCTTAATGATAATACAGGGGTGGTTTCATCAAATCAAAAAATATTTTTATTGTGAAGTCGACCCCCTTTAACAGTATATCCTACAAGACATTATTAAGCGTTATTACCTTCATAACGCGCCCCTTTCTTAATAAAACCACCCTATTAAAAAGTTAAATCAATATTTTATGAATGTGCAGCCGATACTTTTTCAAATGATACCCCACACGCCAAAATACTTCTTGTTTCACTTAAACCCCTATTTCTCAAAAACGACCCCAGTGTCAGGATAACCCGTCATGCCATTTATGCCGTCACAAATATTGCCACACACATACATACAGTGCCGGATTTCCTAACTTAGAGATCTCGTTCGCTTCGCTCACTCATCTTGTATTTCTAAGTTTGAAGGCGTGAGTATTGTTTTGCAACTTACCTTTAAAATCCCCTTTAGCCAACAAAGGTCCACTAGAGGAAACGGCAGCGTGGACCACATGAGGGTACTTCAACCTCAGCCACGCAGCAAGTGAGCCTGGATAAGACCCTCCAAAAGCAATCCATTTCACATCACTCCATCTATATTTCTCATTCATAGCAGTTATAAAGTTCGCAAGGTCGGCCAGAGCTTGATACGATGATAGATATTGTAGGCTCTTTACTGACAAATCTCTGAAAACCATTATCATCCTCAAAACTCTAAACTTAACATTAAACCACCAATGATTGTTGCTCTTCCATACAAATGTACTTTGATGGTTAACTCAAAATGGTATGTCTGATTCCAAATAAATTTTGCAGATACAATGACCTAGAGATTACCTCTTTCTGTATACTTTTTAACAATAAGATAAGAATAAAGATATTCATAACGGTGTTTGTGTGGAAAAAATATTTTCATTATTTCCCCGAAAAATTTGGAAAGATTCTATTAATCATTCGTAATCTGAGTGCAAAAGAGCATTTTATTCTTTTCAATTCAATTTCCCTAATTATACTCGTAATTAGTTTTTTGATAAAATCGTTAGAGATCATAAATCATGAGGGAGTTCTGATGAGCAATGACTAAGATATAAATTTAATACCATTTTAATTCATTATCTTGAAACGAGTGGTATCTACACAATGCCAGATTGGTTTTCCGGAAAAATCGCGTGAAAGTACAGTTGGTTCAATGCCACACAAACATTCTACAGGCGCTAAAACGTTTTCGGAGACTGTACCTAATGCTCATTGAACTTTCAAAAACAAGGAAATCTAGAACACTTGTAGGAAACATGTAAAAAAAGAATTATTTTTAAGCGAAATGAATATCAGTGTTTTGGGCATCACTGAACACTTTGAATTGGATTAAAAACTACTTACTTACTACTCCTTAGAGACTCTGTCTCTGAAGACTACTATATTGCTAGCGCATACAAGCGAAACCATTGTTAAGAATTATCCTAAATGTAAGAAACTTGTAAAGATATTATGCTCACCGCTGAAGAAGTTATAGAGCTGTCATGTGTTGAAGTGGAGCAACACTGGTAGGTATATGTCTATACCAAGAAAACCCAGAATATGTTCTATGGAAAGTGTTTATTAGGTATTAGGTGTTTGAAGGAACACAGGACATTTATTTAATTACCTGATTATGCATAAGAATGTGTCTCACTGGCAATATGTTTAAGAAAACCTTAAAACCTCAAGAACAATTCAATACATACTGCGCAAACTAGCCTGAAGCTCTCCGCTACCTAACCGCTAGTGGTTCGCCTACCGGTGTCAGATCCAGAGGTCCCGGGTTCGATCCCCAGGGGAGCACGATACAATACAATAATTTATAAAGTAGATATTTAAGTAAGAAGAGTACAAAGGAAATATAAAACCAAAATAAATTGATCTGAATAAATTAAAATATAGAGATGAAGTTCAAAAACGGTATACCTAGTGATATGATAGAGAAGGAACTTGATAAATATATAGAATCCGCTATTAAGAAAATAATAGAAAAATCAAAGAGAGGAGTAAACTTTAATGGAGAAATTATAAAATTCTTAAGATTTGCAGACAACGCAGCTCTAGCAGAAACAGAAAATGATTTACTTACAGGCTCTACTTGACATCATAAGCAATTCTTTCAAAGAATTTTCTCTCAAAATTTATATGGAAAACAAAAACTAACCTAATTGAACTGGAAAACTTACTATCAGCAACCAAAACCGACAATATAATATTCAACACAATTACTTTAGATAACATCAATTCAGGACGAGTTATAAGATGTTCAGATATTTAGATATTTCGACACCAGATATTAAATCAAAACAAGCATTTAAAAATAAAAGAAACATTTTTACATCAAATATATATCTATAAAACACAAATAAATTTATAAAAACATATGTTTGGGCGCTGAACAGGTATGAGACGTGGATGATGACTAAGAAAGATAAGAATATAAATAGAGGCATTAAAAAACTTTGCAACCCTGTAGTACTCCAATATGACGCTTAGATAAAGTTAAAAAGATAAACTTTTCTGTTATCTGTATTTTGTAATGTTATTTGTAAATGGTGAACAATAAGTTATCTATCTATCTATAGGTATATTTTTTTCAAGAAATTGATGATGGTGTGTAGTATTATTTGCCAATAAAGATATTATTAAGCACTAAGTTTCGTGTTCCAAATCTTTTTCAGTAAAAAGTTACATATAGAATGATTTTACCCTTTTCTGCCTTTTCTGTGGAGAGGGGAGATGAAAAGTTTACATGATGAGACTGTCTGATTTAAATAGCTAATTCAAGAAGTAATCTACAGGTATCGAATAATGATTTATTTTGTAGGTATAGACATGTTCTTTTAAACTGTTCAACAATACTTTGCTGCATCATCAATAGTTTTCGCAGCAATATAAGGAATTGTACCTATAGGTAAGGCATTTTCCTTCACCTTAGGTTACATTACTAAAGTTTCAATTTACCAATTAAACCTGATAAAAATATAGCCTAAGTCAATCAGTGATACTTCATATAGCATTTTACTGTCCAAATATTTTAATAAATCTAGTTCTCATAGGTTTTGAGTGTATTTGATACAAATTATAATACAAATAATTGATCTTTATAATATGAATATGATATTGTAGTGGACGCTAAAAATGTGATAGCTATATGAAAGCATCATTATGAAAATTTGTTATGAAAATTACCTACATCCTTTGGAAGAATGCAAGAATGAAATGTTTCCAATAACATCTGCAAAATTTCCTTTGAATCAGATAGTGTGTATGCTTTTTTGAAATGAATGCCAAACTATGTTTGTATGGGAGAGTGGAACAGACAGCGTCAAATAGTTATAAGCGTCTATAGAGTAGTCAAAATGATCTGAAAATCATAAAAGTAATTGCTTTTTTTCAAAATATAATGCTCCTTTTCTGCTTTTCAGATAATAAGACTACTTACGTACTCTAGACACTCTCTATATCTGAAAGTAGGTACTATTACTACTACTCAGTCTTCCTAAATCATATAAATGGTACAAAAGCTAATTAAATTTGCATCACCTAAATAAAATATGTTGCCTCCTTGATGTGCCCCATGAGGATTCCCAGATAGCATTGATGACCACCTGGTCACCAGAAAACTCTAACCAGAAAACATTAACTGTAACTACTCATTTCTCCAAACAGTTAATAGGTAATAATAAAAAATAAACACATTGATATTAGGTACGTATTATAAACAGTAAAAGAGCTTTACTTACTTGGTTGGAAAGCTTTCTCCATAAAAGCGATGTTCCAGATTAATGCACAGAGCATTGAAATGCTGAGCATATTCAATCCATGCACCCCTGACCATCCACCGTGCATCTGCTGGACCTTCTCCACCGATCATTAAAAATACTGCTCCGGGGATTTTACCGTCATAGAAACTGTCATTGACAAAATATCTCTGAAAAGGTAGGGTTAACAAACACATTTCATTTAAAAGCTAACTAAAAATATAGGCTAAGAATTAAAGATGTCAATTCATAATAGACAATGCCAGTAAGTCAGTAAGTCACAAATCGCACACTCAGCCAGTTGTTAATGCAGCCAGTGTCATGGGCACGCTTCCGTCTGGTACTGTCTCTTCTGGAACAGTTGAGTTACCTATAGGCCGTTTGTAACGGTCCTTAGGTAATCTGACTGATTCCTTTGGACGTAGTTAGTTTAATTGTACTTTTTATTGAATAAAAGATCTATATAGTGTGGCTAATGATATATGTAAAGCACATAAGTACCAACCTGATTCCAAGTTCTCAAGTCTGAGGATTTTGAATGATCAAGCTTTTGTTTGAACCATTGTGCTTTCGGTAGGTTTTCATGATTGTAATCTCCAGGAGCACCAAGATTGCCCCCGGTACTACGGCCATGTCGAAACTGTTTCGTTTGCTTTCCGTAAACCAACAAAAACACTTGCACAAACAAGAACACAATTTTAAATAAACTACACATTGTATTTTTGTTCGCGTCAGAAAAACTAATAAATAATTAATTTGTCTCTCTACTGCATTAATTGTGATCACTGAGCATATAAGGTGTGATTTTAGTTACCTACTACGTATTCTGATTTTTAAACAAAGCAAAGATCAAAATCACTGACTGAGCATTTAAATCAAAATTGTTAACTTATATAGGGTTATCAGATTAAAAAATAGCTTCTAGTTGGTAGAATGAATAGTAGCTTTACTAAATGGCCCAAAAAATCCTCAGATTTTTTAGCTATGACCATGAAGAAAATAAAATAAAAAACAACGTGAAGTATTTTTTTTGCGTTATTTCTTTGCACAACAAATTTATTACAATTATTTATCAATATTTTGATAGTAGAAAGCTACTCTGCAAACGCTGTACAATTATGTTCAAAACATTTCTTCTTCCTTTCATTCATTCGATTCTCGGTGTTCTTTAATTCGGATGTGTATCTCGCTGCTTGTTCGCTGGGCTAAGCTTTATTATTAGGACCGCCGACGAGGTGTATATTTTTTTGCAGATAGGTTCATATAAAATAAAACTACCTGCGAAGTCTCAATATATGCAAGTTAATAGGTAGTTTTTTGAGAAAAAATATATTGAAATTTCAGTAAATAACGAAAATTTTTAAAAAACCGACACGGCCAACCCCGACTATAACTAGTCTAGTGCGTGACATTTGGCTGTGTATGTAAAAAAATGGGCGAAGGGATTCACAGGGGTGACGACCGAGCTTTCTGGCGGGAGCTCGTCCCAGAAAACACGCTTGCTTGCTGCCTGCTTGCTACCTACTTGTTCAGTACCTAGAGTTCAACTTAACCTCAAAATTTCATTTTAATTTATCACAAAAACTACCTACAAGGTTACGCACTACGCAGCCCCCCATTCGCAGGTGGGGTTCCCCCCACAACATAAATAAATAATGTGTTCGTTTTATTCAGATACCTACACCATTTTATGTGTTAGGTTTGTTACTTTATGTAGCCCTGTTACTATAGGTACCTAGGCACAAATCGTTTAAACCAGGCGTAACCTTGTATCAGATAGGGTACACTGTGTTTTGTCTTCTGCACAAATTTGTGTGATTTCATATTCGATCGAATTAGACAAAACGCGTTGTAACTTATCTAAGGATATGCTAGGTGAATTAGTTACGATTTATAAGTAAGCAGGCATTCGATCACGCTGGTATTTTATTTCATTAGGTATCGCAAAGTTAAATGCGGGTGGGGTGATAATAGCTAGGTAGGTAGGTACTTAGAAAAGTGATCCATTGAAATTTAACAATACCATTGTTTGACATTTAACTGTTGTCAATTTTGATAAAGTCAAGTGACATCAATGGTAAGTTGGTAAAGGTACCTACGTAGATGAGGTTTAGGTACCTAAATACTTATCTTGTTTTCTGTAACATGAGATTAAATAATTTTATAAATGTCCCTATTATGTCCCTCGTCAATAACATTGTAAAAATCGTGTTTCGAGCCTTATAGAGTAGCGTACCTTTACTCAGAATTACCAATCGGTATTGTACTATAATGCGAGGCAAGACGTGAGGAGCGGTGATGAACTGAGAGTAGGCCAATTTTTATTTGGACAGCGGAACCGAAGGGGCCAGCGATTGGCTGACTTCATGAAGAAGGAGTGAGTCTTCGCGATGAACTCTTTTTTCGAGAAACGGTCGTCCAGAAAATTGACGTGGGTACACCTCGGTGGTTATAAGCATGAGATAGACTTTATCATGATGACCCACAGGCACATATTCAATGACGTCTCTGTGATCAACAGGGTTAAATCCAGCAGCGATCACCGTACACGAACAAAGGTTCTCGCATGGTGACCACGATTAAACGCAAAACTTAATGTGCGAAGACTCGATGGACTTATAGACCGATGACATTGTAGCGGTTGCGGGAAATCAATGAATGGAGGTTGCTCGGGATCACTATTTGTGGCATCGATTGGGGGAGGCCTATGTTCAGCTGTGGACGTATGTGGGCTGAATAGATAGATGACTTCAAAATAGTCTCGACTCGACGAAGGAGGTAGGTAATATTAGACTATATAGTACCCGTATAATAGGAAGCTAACCACAGTTGGTTAGCTTCCTATTAGTCTGTGGTGTAAACGTACCTACCTATGTAATGTATTGCTGTGTTGTTTGTTCTAGTTTTGTTTATCTTGTAGTGTAGACGTATCTACTTCGTCTACTGTAGGTACCTAATCTAAAATATGAGTAAAATGATACATGAAGGTGAAATAGTGCTCAAAGAAACTGTAGGGACAACTCCAAAGGAAAGACTTTATGTAAATCCTCCTGGTATGTAAACAAAGTTACTTTATTTTTTTATTCTACCGGGAAGTACAGATGTTACATAGGCTTCGGCCGATGCAAGTTTTAGTAGCTATGAGTTCTGAAAAACTCGTGGCTAATGAACTCCTGGCCTTCCTTCAAGACCGCCTGGATGTCATGGACGAAGTCTCGGCGATGCAGATCTGTACATCGAGTTTCTCCGAAGAAGAGATCCACAAGGCCAGGTCGCTGCTGTACGAGTCTCTGAATATCATCGAGAAGATGAAGATGTACAGAGATGAAGATGTACAAGAGATGAACGAGGTGAACGCAGCCTGCAGGACATCATCACCGTCCTCAAGGTTACCGACCCAGACGACGTTCCCGCGTTTGTCGCCCGGAACCTACATCGAGTGCCGCCATTAGACTTCGACTACATTGATTGTACGATTGCTCAAGGACATCAAATCGTTGAAGTCGACCGTAGCACAGATGCAGCTGAAGATGGATGCCGCTCAAAACACCATCGCTGATCTGCGCAGTGAAGTCGCTTCATTGCGTGATGCGCAGTCGGTATTTAGCCGCGGCGCGCAGTTGAATGCGTCGGTAAGCAGTTTTGTGTCGACGTCAGCTTTGCCCGTGGCAAATGATTCACCGGCGCGCGGCGCGAGCGCCTCCGCCCCTGCGCCTGCACCCGCGCCCGCTGCCGTGACTGCTCGTGCCGCCTGCGTCACTGAGCCGTCACGTGTCACATCCACCCCGCAACGTGACTACGCTGCCGTTGCCGCGACTCAACTCGCGCGACAATCTTGCAAGGGGAGAAAGCAGAGAGGCCGTGAACCTAATCGTGGCGCTTTGCCTTCGGGTCCTGAAAAGGGCCAATGCGACAAGGAGGGTTTTGTGCTCGTTGAAAGGAAGAAGAAAAAACCTTCTTGTCGCAATCAGTGCGGGGCTGCCGCACCGAGCGCACTGGGGCCCCTGTCCCTGCTACGTGCCGAAGTACCTACCACGCAACTCTACGTGTCGCGCGTTTTCCACTCTGTGACATCCGAGGATGTGGGAAGGTATCTGAGACAGAAGACCGGCGTCTCCTTGAGAGTCGAAAAATTGGAATCTCGCCGTAACGTGAACTTCGGTTCATTTATGGTGAGAGTGCCGACGGATCGTCTCCACGTTTATGGACAGCGGGTTTTGGCCGGAGGGTGTCATTTACAGAAAGTTCATTGGACGTCTGTCAAACGACACCGCGATTACGTCATCGGAGCGTCGATGACACGTGATTTATAATTTATATGTATGTTAATCTCTAAGGTATATATTATATGGGCCCTAAGTTAAGTTACTTTTTTGTAAACTTTCTTTGTTGCCTGAAATAAAGTTATTATTATTATTACTATAGGTAGGTACTTGTACCTTCCGGTATGATGCCTGCCGGTAGGTACGCATGTTACATACCGTAGGTATGTTAAGGTAGAATAGATGCTTCCGTTGTATTCTACTTTACCTATGTAAAACTGTAAATTGTGTCAAAATCTAATATCGATAATTCTAGGTATGAATATTTGAATTGGAGGAAGCACTGGTAACAGAAGCCTAACCTTGTCCATTTTTGTCTGTTGGACTGTGTCTTGAGCCCACTTCTGAACAATGCATTTTATTGTAAAATCTCACTATTGTAGACTTTATTCTTGCCCGGGCAAGCCTCGAGATCCACGATTTAATGCTTACACATGGTAGGAGTGCCACACTGGTGTGGCTAGTAGGTATTTAAATTGCTTGTGGTCACACTGTGTGGTGTGATCAATAATAAGCTATTCAAACATTAGACTCATGATCACATTACTAGTGTGGGGAACCCTACATAATATCTGTAATAATGGTGATTAGTTCCTAATTTCTTAAACACTGTAAAATTTTGTTAATTATTGGGACTAATTGCTTTTTATGAAAAGTCTTAATTTTACCAATTCTTAATTTTGCTCTCTATTGCATTAAGAAGGTACCTTACTAATTTAAGATGACTCTTTGGGTTTTCTGTGTGTCTTGGCTGATAATGATAAACAATTTGATATTTTAATGTTTAAAAACATTATTTATTATCAGTTAAAGCTATACTTTAACTTAAAGTATGAATTATCATATATATTTATTTACTGATAATAAGTAATGTTTCTTTATGTGTACAGAACATTAAAAGATGAATATAAAAGTAATTCCTTATTGTTTTCACAGGAGCCATCCTGTGAAACAAGCTATTTTTCCCATTTCTACGGATTGGAACATAATATCTATAGAAGATGATATAAAATATTGTGATTTGTATTCTATTTTTAAATCATTTTTAAGGAAAGATTAATGCCCCACATTCAAAGATTATCCCTATCAGATCGGTAGATCCTAATACAAATCACAATATTTTATATCATCTTCTATAGATATTATGTTCCATGCACCTATACATACTATATTGCATTTTTAGATAAAATTAGCGCATCGCTGCACAACACAACACACTATCTCTCTCTATGCGATTATACCTTCAACATTTAATTTAAATCTGACAGCTATATGAAAATTATTAGCAAAATACATTTTTACTGGGAAGTGACGTCGTTCGTGCTTTATTTTATCTGGTAAAATAAATGGAAAAGTGTACCCATCAGCCTCCTCAGCATGGGGAGGGGATAAAATTTTTGTCCTCTGTTTTTATCCACCTCAGAGCATCTTGTCTCCCGATGGTGGATAAAAACATAGGACAATAATTTTATCCCCCCCCCGTGCTGAAGGGGCTGGTGGGAATGGATAGACAAAATGGTTATACCTGGGTTATACCACAGTTGTACAAGGGGGGGAGGCAGAATACCATTTCGGTAATAACTTGACCTCGGTATGAATAGATAATAAATCACCAAGCAGGTTGACAATATTTGTTCCCCATTTGAACAGGGCAAGTTGGCTTAGTGGTTGTGAGTTCCGAAGATACAAGCAATGTATGCGACTGGTTTGCGAGGATATTCTTTCCTCAGGGATACCCAGACAGTGTCAGTGAAGATTACCTAGCATACCAAACATGGGATACTGCTCAAGCATTCTGCAGCACAATTGCAGGTACGTACTTACCTACACGTATTTTGAATACAGAATCATTGATACATACACTGTAGGGACCAGCTTAACAAAGATACTTTTAGTTATTGCCACATGCAATGTACTAATGCAAAGCAGCTTCTAGTAAAGAAAGTTTCTTATATTTTTTTGTTTTTGTAACTAAGTACTAACATCATATATAATCATAACTAACAGTAACCAGGAAAATTACAGGAAACTTTCAGCTAAGTACACATATACACAACTAAAATAAATTTAAATAAATAAACATAAACTTACTATAGGAAGGTACAAACTTACAAGTAAAAATATCAAATGTATTATCTAAAAAAATAATATATTAGAGATAACCCAATCGTTCGTTGTCATCACCAGATTGTAACGTGGCCAGAATACTGGCGGCATTACCACATTGGATGGCAATACTCACCCGCTGACCAAAATGTTGTCCAGCGTTCTGGTCACTTGTAGACTCTTTCAGCTTCGCGGCTATAAATTATATGTGCCCTGGTCCACTAAGTACTTTTTTGTTTTTTGTTACATTAAAAAACTTAAGCTCAGTAGTACCGGTGTTCCATACATACATAGCTATGTGTAAATGTATAAATAGAGATAATCTAGGTTTTCCACACTTTTTGTAAAACACATCAAAACATTAGCAAAACACAACACTACGAATATACGTAGGTAATGTTTAATGTCAGATTGTAATGTCCCTACCTGCAGGTATTCTAGCAACCCAAGAAGTGTTGCGAGGAGTTGGGGTGGGCGACGCGCACGCCACACCTCTCGCGGCCACCATCACCTGGATCCTCAAGGATGGCTGCGGCCACATCGGACGGATTCTCTTTGCCTATTCTCACGGGTAAGCTTTAACATTAAGTACACCTAACTAATTCATATAGTAATAAGACACTCACATAGTAGGTACGTAGCCGATCTGTGTTTCTGTCGTTCGCCAACTCGATCGAAGTCGAAGTGCTGAACTATCTTCCTCTTACGAAACATTTGCACATTATTTAAATAAGCACGTGGTTAGTGTATCGCCTGCTAAAACAAAGTTTCAATGATGTAGGTACCTAGTCCTTGAAAGGAATGCTGTTTCATTCTAATTCGAAATGGATGAAAAATGTTCTGCACTGATGTTGTAGGCATCCGGGTAGGTATAGTGTGGGATTACGGATCATTTATAGGTACAGACAGTGTCACACATAAGCAATAAGTCTGCGATGCGAGAGTTCTAAATATAATTTTATTACATTCAAAATGCCAACTATCTAAGTCTTTTCGATGCGAGAGTCCTAAGTAGAATTTTATTACATTCAAAATGACAACTATCTAAGCATGGTCGATGCGAGAGTCCTAAATATACTTATATTACTTTCAAAATGCCAACTATCTAAGTCTAGTCGATGCGAGAGACCTGAATATAATTTTATAACATTCAAAATTACAACTGTCTAAGTCTGGTCGATGCGAAAGTGCTGAATATACTTTTATTACTTCCAAAACGCCAACTTTCTAAGTCTGGTCGATGCGAGAGTCCTGAATAGAATTAGAAAACATTAAAAATGTCAACTAACCGTCTCTATGGTCTAGTGGTTCGCCCACCGGTGCCAGATCCAGAGGTCCCGGGTTCGATCCCCAGGGGGATTACAATATTGTGCTTGGTTTTGTTGGTGGTAGGACTTTGTTTAAGTCTACCTGACACCAATTCTTAAAAATGTTGTGTTGCGGCATTCAGAGGTAAGATAGTGAGTTCCTCTGTTGGTTGAGGATTCCAGGTGAAGTGCGCTTCCACCTTCGGCCTTATTATAATCATCCCCGTCGTACTATAAAAAAAGCTATCAAAGTCTGGTTGATGCGAGAGTCCTGAATAAAATTGGATTACTTTTAAAATGATTACTATCTAAGTCTGGTCGATGCGAGAGTCCTAAATATAATTTTATTACATTCAAAATGCCAACTATCTAAGTCTTTTCGATGCGAGAGTCCTAAATATAATTTTATTACATTCAAAATGCCAACTATCTAAGTCTTTTCGATATAAGATTCCTAAATATAATTTGATTACATTCGAAATGCCAAATTTCTACGTCTGGTCGATGCGAGAGTCCTGAATATAATTTTATTACATTCAAAATGCCAATTATCTAAGTATTTTCGATGCGAGAGTCCTAAACATAATTTTATTACATTTAAAATGACAACTATCTTAGTCTTTTCAATATAAGAGTCCTAAATATAATTTGATTACATTCGAAATGCCAAATTTCTACGTCTGGTCGATGCGAGAGTCCTGAATATAATTTTATTACATTCAAAATGCCAATTATCTAAGTCTTTTCGATGCGAGAGTCCTAAACATAATTTTATTACATTTAAAATGACAACTATCTTAGTCTTTTCGCTACGAGAATCCTAAATATAATTTTATGACATTCAAAATGCCAACTATTTATGTACCTATCCAGACACAATTTTTTGCCATTTTCATCGATTCTTGCGACGGTAAATACGTATTTATGTGAAAATGTTGTATAGAACTACCCAGTTTTTATTCGCTATCTTTGTAGATGAATATATTAGGTCCTTACATATGAAATTGGCGTTTTGTCGTACTGGCCACTTTGATCTTAAATATCTCCTCTTTGGTTAGGAATTCCAAATTCAAATTTAAACAGCTATTTACTCATGCATTTGTGTTTCGAAAACAGTAATTCATTTGTTTTTTTCTCTTTTGCTTTTTTTTCTGCGTCACTCATTTCACAAAATGGAAAACTTAAAATATCGCATTATTTACGAGTACGAGTTCCACCGTGGCACCAGTGCTGCAGAAACGGCTCGAAGGATTAATTATGTGTATGGTGGTGGTGTCGCAAAAGAAAACACGGTGCGTTTTTGCTTTCAACGCTTTCGTTCTGGAAATTTCGACCTGCAGAACAAGCCTCGTGGACGGCCGGAGACCAAGGTCGATAATGATGAATTGAAGGCTATTGTGGAAGCAGATCCATCGCAAACCACATCACAGTTAGCTGCAGGCTGCGGTGTTAGTGACAAAACCGTTTTAATCCACTTGAAGCAAATTGGGAAGGTGAAAAAGCTTGAAAGGTGGGTACCTCATGAATTGAGTGAAGCAAACCGACAAACGCGCGACTGCTGCGTGACATTACTTAGGCACAATAATGAAGGAATTTTAAATCGGATCATTACATGTGATGAAAAGTGGATCCTGTACGATAATCGTAAACGCTCATCGCAATGGCTGAACCCTGGTGAACCAGCAAAATCTTGCCCCAAGCGAAAATTGACTCAAAAAAAGTTACTTGTAAGCGTTTGGTGGACTAGTGCCGGTGTCGTACACTATAGCTTTCTTAAATCTGGTCAGACGATTACGGCTGATGTCTATTGTCAGCAACTGCAAACCATGATGGAAAAGCTCGCTGTTAAACAACCGAGACTTTTCAATCGCTCTACGCCACTGCTGCTTCAAGACAACGCTAGACCACACACGGCCCAACAGACGACTACCAAATTAGAGGAGCTTCAATTGGAATGTCTAAGACATCCACCGTACTCTCCGGACCTTGCTCCAACAGATTACCATTTTTTTCGAAATTTGGATAACTTCTTGCAAGGAAAAAAATTAAATTCCGATGAGGCAGTCCAAACCGCTTTCAAAGATTTCATTGATTCCCGTCCGAATGGTTTTTTTAGTAAAGGGATCAATGAACTACCTATAAGATGGCAAAAGTGTATAGATAGCAATGGTACATACTTTGATTAATAAAATATATTTTAATATGAAAAAATTGCCTTTATGTTCCTCCCATACAAAACGCCAATTTCATATGTAAGGACCTAATATATAGGCAGAATGTTTTAGCGCATGATTATGATGTAATCCTAGTTACAGAAAACAATTTATTGTTATCTATATCTCAGTTATGTTAGGAAATCCGGCACTGTATGTACGTATGTATGTGGCAATATTTGAATTTGAACTGAGAACTCAAATGTCAGACCAAGGGTTAAAATAAATAATCTGAAAACAGAAAGATATTTAGTAACAAATCCGATGAAATTGTTTGTATAATTCCAAATCCACGTGTTTCGCCTCTACACGAGGCATCCTTAGGAAATATAGTCTTGCTGCTAAGCTGACGTGCCCTCTGCCGACGTGTTGCCGATCCGAGCGCTGCGCTGCAAGTGACGTGAAGTCACAAACGATTTCAGCGGATTTGTTACTAAATATCTTTCTGTTTTCAGATTATTTATTTTGAACAATGGACTTCCGCAAAATAACGTCTGAATCAATTAGCTAAACCTAGGGTGTTGATAAAATACAAGAATTACTTTTAGAATGTCATGCAAGGGGTTTGACTGCGCATATCACACAATAACAGCAAATTATTGTCCACCACAATGTGGAAAAACTTTCTCTAAAACTGTAAAGTTTGGCCATAAACACCACGCTTGGCAGACATATTGGTGCGCACAGTTAAAGTTTTGTTTATATACTAGAAAAAAAACTGTTGCCTTTTCGTTGAAGCCCCTTGGTTGACTTTTCGACATCCGTAGGCTCCAGCCCAAAAAAGTCGTAAAGTCAATTAGATTATTAAGGGTATATTTTAAAGTCACGACTACTAAGACAACGGTTTTGAGAGCACTATTCAAAACGACATTAACCTATGTTTCATTTAAGTAAGGGGTGACTTATTCACTTACTGTTTTCTACCCACCTACTATGTCTTACCTACAGTCGGTGATTTGTTGCTTTGCTCTCATTGCATACAATAAGAGTCGGTAACAAGAGAGAGACACAACATACACTCCACACTCACAATACACACCTATATTTTCCCTTGGTTTCAGGTGCTAATTGTAATACCCTAGTTATTATTGGAACGACAGCTTGGCTCACAATGAACGAGTTCAACATTTATTTGATATAAATATGGTTTTAAAATAAATGTTATATTAAAACACTAGGTTTTGGACGAAATAGACGAAACAACAGCGATTGAATGTCATTCCTACAACTCTCCAGAATCATGCAAAGACTCGTTAAAATAATGCAATGGCGATTTTAAGATCCTTTGATTTAATGTAAGAAGCTTGCAGTATAACTTAGATATTTTTTTAACATTTCTACAGCGTCTCAATTCTAATATCGATATAATCGTGCTCACAGAATGCTGGTTGTCTACCTATTCACCAATAGATTACTTACCGGGTTATAAAGGACATCGTAAACACACGCAATAGTATACAAATTATACATCGAGGGGATAAAACACTGTTATATGTCACGGGCGCGATATTGAATTCTGATGTTATGAGTTAATTCCCGAGTGAAGCGAGGGAATTAAGACGAGTCCTGAGCGCAGTGAGGGGTTACGTAAAAACGTGTTTGTATTTTTTTTATATATGACTGTGTTATCTGTATGTTTCAGGTCGTACCTAGACGCGTACAGTAAGAAATGGCGAATGTACGCGGATATATTGAACGACGCCGCGATGTGTATCGAGCTCGCTCTGCCCCTGTTCAAAATGTATGCGACCTTCGCCTTGTGTGTGACCACGGTTATGAAAGCCATCGTTGGAGTTGCGGGTACGTACCTACCTGGACACTACTAGTATCACATGTCGATGTCCATTTCCATTGCACACAAACACACAACCGGCCAAGTGTGAAACGGACTCGTTGGAGTTGCGGGTACGTACCTATCTGCACACTATCACATGTCGATGTCCTATTCCCATTTCCATTGCACACAAACACACAACCGGCCAAGTGTGAAACGGACTCGTTGGAGTTGCGGGTACGTACCTACCTGGACACTATCACATGTCGATGTCCTATTCCCATTTCCATTGCACACAAACACACAACCGGCCAAGTGTGAAACGGACTCGTTGGAGTTGCGGGTACGTACCTACCTGGACACTATCACATGTCGATGTCCTATTCCCATTTCCATTGCACACAAACACACAACCGGCCAAGTGTGAAACGAACTTTTTTTTTTTTAATTTCAGCATTAGGTTGTGGATTGCGAGTCCTCGCAATCTCACCTTTAGTTTGGTTGTTCTGTACCGTTTGTATCGGTTGGTTATACATTATACTTAAATGAAGCACTACTATTAGTTCGCCCCGAACTAAGAACTCGTGATGTCTGGTTTGTGACGGAGATTATTTCTCAAATAGAACGTAATTAACTAACGATAAAAGTGTGCATTAATTACACCTTTCTCACCTTGCTTAAGCACTTTTGTTCTCGAACTGTCCTAAATTCGAATTAACCTGAGTGTTCGATGCTCTCTCTTGTTGTTAACGTAATGTAACCTTACTAACATAAAACAAATGTTGATATCGTTTTGAAAAGTGCTCTCAAAACTGTTGCCTAAGTAGTTGTGGTTTAAAAATCTACCCCTTCAGCCCACGGATGTCGTAAAGTCAATCAAAAAGGCAGAGCTTTTTTCTTTGTGTGAACAAAACTTTAACTGTGAGCACCAATCTGTCTGCTTAGCGCGGTGATAATGGCCGTACCGTACCTTATTGAGTTAATAACAATAGATAAAATAGACCAGTTTCAATAAAATTTCGAATACCCTCTCTAATCTTACAAGACCTAAGGATCGACCTTAGCACCCTTTTTCTTCAAAAACACCCCTAATAAGGGCAAAATAAACTAAATAATACAGGGGTGGTTTCAGCAAATCAAAAGAAAGTTAATTGTGAAGTCAACGCCCTTTAACAGTCTATCATACAAGACATACCGAGCGTTTTAATCCCTTAACGCACCTCTTCTCACGAAAACCACCCCTAATAAAATATATATTTTTTGAATGTGCAGTCGATACTCTTTCAAATATCACCCCACAAAACAAAAGAAAACCCGACTCACTTAACACCCCTATTTCTCAAAAATTACCCTATTGTAAAAAAAAATCCTCGTACCGATTGATTATATTAATAATAGTAGTTTGCTCCGAACTGAGATCTTGTGATGTCTTGTTTTGTATTAGGTATTTAACCACGGAATTCTTTCTCAAAAGAACAAAAGTAATTAACGAACGATAAAAGTGTGCTTTCATTACACCTCACTTACTTAAGCTTAATCTCTCTTCAACCACCTCAGTGTTCGAGGCCCTCTCTCGCTGCTAACTCACATTCTATGCAAAGCCAGAATAAGATCAAAGCACCGACCGTATGTCATAGTGGGCGGGCAGAATACAATAAGTAAGTAAATAAGTCACCCCTTACTAATACGAAAATATTGATATCTTTTTGAAAAGTGCTCTCAAAACCGTTGACTTAGTTTAAAATTGAACCCTCCAGCCCACGGATGTCGTAAAGTTAACCAAAGGGCTTCACCAAGAAGGCAGCAAATTCAAAGTCAAATATTTTTATTAATTAAGATTTTTAGGATCATTTTGAAACGTCAAATCTACCAGTTGTTCGGAATCGCGACCACAATGGAAAAAGGCAAGAACCTCGGGCTGTTTAATTTTTTGATGATCCATTCAACATTTAGGTATACAGAGTTTATAATAATTTAATAACATTACAGCAGTTTTTTTGTGTTTACAAAACTTTAACTGTGAGCACCAATCTGTCTGCCAAGCGTGGTGATGAAGGCCAAACCTTACAGTTTTGGAGGAAGTTCTTTTCACATTATGTTGGACAATAATGTGCTATTGATGTGGAATATGCGCAGCCAAACCTCTAAATGATATCCCAAAAGAAATTCTTGGATTTTATCGATTCCTCGAGACCTGATGATCATTCTTTGCCCCATCATCTTAAAAACCACCCCTAATAAGAAAAAATAAACGAATTTTGAAATCTGTAGTCCAAACCCCCGTTTCATACAATATTTCAAATTTTAACAAATTTTCAAGACATCGATTTTATTTACCCCTTTTGCAACCCATATTACAGGGGTTTCAGCTATTAAAATAGAGTCGTTGTGAAGACGACCTCAAGACACAGCAATCTTTTTAACTTCTATACGCACCCCAAACTACAAAAAAAAAACTACAAAAACCACCCCTATTCTAAAAATTCCGCCAAAAATCTTCTTGTCGCTCTCAACTATTGTATTTATCATAAAATACCCTTGTGACAAAAAAATTCTTATACCGATTTATGGGTATTAATGTTAATTATACTCTGCAAATTCAAAATGTTGATTCGATCGGATTACGGACCATTCAAAAGATATGGGCGAAAAATTGTATTTCTTTCCACCCCAATATCTCAAAAACTACCCCACTTATCATAAATCCCCAGCGACAGTAAATTTCTATTTGTGTTATCTCTTAACATTTTCAATTTCATCAAAATCGGATAAACCGTTGGACAGCTATGCCGTCACAAACATTGCCACATAAATACAGTGCCGAATTTCCCAACTTAACTGTGAGATCTCGTTCGCTTCGCACACTAGATCAATAATCTCTGCATATTCAAAATTTGAATTGATCGGATCAGCCACTCAAAATATATGGGCGAAAAATTGTATTTCTTTCCACCCCAATATCTCAAAAACTACCCCACTAATCAAAAATCCCCCGGGACAATCAAATTCTATTTACGTTATCTCTATTCAGTTTAAATTTCATGAAAATCGGATAATACGTTCGAGAGTTATGCCGTCACAAACATTGCCACATACATGCATACAGTGCCGGATTTCCCAACTTAACTCAGAGATCTCGTTCGCTTCGCTCATTCGATCATAAAATACACAGTTTGGTGTACACGGTAAAGTTTTATTGATAAACATACACAGAAGGAAGCTGCTGCCTTTTTGGTGAAACCCCGTTGGTGACTTATAAGTATTTTCCCTCTCCTGAGCCGGCGAAAATCGCGTTTCCAAAAAGGAAAGTTTTTTTTATAATTTTGGTAAACTTAAGTGTGTTTACAGCTGAAAAATCACGTTTTTTTGTACACCAATATTTAAGAAGGGTTTGATTTCTTGGGCATTTAATAAGCTGGGCTGTGATCAGACATAGCATAGTTTAGAACATATGTGGAGCAGGGTTTTTTAAAATTGTGCGCAAAATTATCTATGCAGGTGTTCTTAGCCAGTCTTGTGGGCTGTTTCAGAGCTAGTTTCAAACCATAGTTTCGAAGTAGAGATTTGAAGTCTTGAGTTGTACAAAACAACTTTATTTTTAAGATATCTATATTGAAATCCTGGGGATTTCATTATATATAACACCTCAGAGATCCGGGGGGAAGAGGAGATTCGACCGAAGGATTTCACCAGGAGATGGGCAGCAGCTTTCATCTATCTTGTACCTAACCAACCTACCTAACACCGACACTGTGATTACCTGCCAAGGATAGTGGCAATGAATCCCCCATTACTCTACAAATAAATAGAATCACTTTTTTTCCCTTCGAGGATTCACCATGATCACTACTCAGAACGTGGATCTTATGAGGATCACCTACTATATAAACTAACACTGCGATTACCGAACCGCTTACAAAGCGTGGCCCATGTCATGCAGTGGTACTTTTTTTTGCTTTGATGACACGAAAACCGAAAAAGGACACCAGAACAAAAATTGCTCATACTATCTACCTACCGTAGTACCTACGTTAACGCATCCTAGTGGCAATGACTGTCGTTCTGTTCAGAGCAAGGCCACATAATGGTCTAGTAAAAAAAATAGGTTTACGAGCCTTTGCCCGACCGCGATTCAGAAGTAATGAAATGAAATGAGATGAGATAATGGCAGTAGTACCTATGGGATCTCCAATCTTAAATATCGTAAAAGGCGACCAGGAGATGAGGAGTAGTATATATATATATCTAGGAACTTAACGAAATCAGTACGACTAACCACCCGCCAGCCCAGCATGTTGATTATGATAAACTTTTTTCGTTTACGATGATGATGATGATGCTGACCCACCTATATTATGAGGGATACGGGTAGGAGAATGACAGTTGATGATGATAAACTAACATTTATGGACTGCAATGGTAAAAACTACATTTTGAAAAATGTACCGTGATATTCCGTAGCCAAGCGTATACACAACAATGCATAGCAACTGTATTTTTAATATTGGATATTACCTACCTTTTACGATTTTGCATACCTTTGACAACTACAAATAATAAATTCTATAAGTTAAAATTTAAATCTCCAAAGAGTATTTAACTCATCCCTCGTCACCAACCTTTCGCTTACGCATAGAAGCGTGTTTACTTTACACGCGTCACTCCGAAAACGTCTCTTTGACCACGCACGATCTCCGAAAGTACAGAACCGATTTTGATGAGGTTTTCAATGGTAGATTGTGTAATATTTGGGTTAACATTATTCGTAATTTATCTAAATCCAATCATAAAATAAAAATATATTCATGCATTAAAACAAAATGCTATACAATATTATAAAAGTCAACACAACTTTTTTATGGATACATTTTTCCAAAATCGATCGTCAGATCCTGCCCTGAACCATACACAACACATAATTGAAAACCACATCCAAATCGGATAAGCCGTTCCGGAAATACGCGTGCACAAACAAACAAACAGATAAGAATTGTAAAAACTGTATTTTTATGCTCAGCTGCATGTTTTAAGTAGCATCAATTTTTTTTTGAAAATATAAATGTACAGACACAGCTTTTCTACGATTTTATTATAAATATAGATAGATAGATAGATAGATAATGTTTCAGCTTACAAGATGTTAGCTATAAGCTGTTCGTTTTCCATATAACATAAAAAATATCATAGCACTTTATAGGTAAAATAAGTTGTACACATGACTTGCTTGTGCTTGGTGTAGAGTAACACATGTATGTTCAAAGTTTTGGCTGAACTTGCTGAATAGTTTTAGAGCGAGAGAGAAACGTACGTACGGACGAACGGTATCTATCTCGCGATGCAAGTGTGATACTGTGTGTGACACATGTCGTACGGGAGCCGGCTGACGAGCACGAGGTTTCAGGAGGAGCTACGAGAGCGGCGCTGACGCAGCATCACTCGCTGACGGGCGGGCTAGCGGACGTCGCTGCCAAGGACAGTGCGCAGGAGACGGCGGTCAACTTGCTCGCCTCGGTCGTCGCGCTGGTGCTTCTCACCACGCTCGGGTACGTACCTACCTAACCTAACCTACCGTTTACCGTCTGTCACTTATCTCACTATCACTATCTACCGGTGCTTACTGAAGTTGTTGTACCGACTTACCGAGATGCGATCGTACACGGTGCATCGCCGCGATGTAGGGGGCGAGATCATCCCGAACGCAGCGAGGGTCATTCGTGGCACAGCGTACGACGGTGTCGGAAGCGAGGTCGTCTGTAGCGCCGCGAGACGCGATCGACTCAGGTACACGGTGCACCGCGATGTGTACACAGATCAACGGTAGCTTCGGTTTTGCTTTATCGATGGTTCACCAAATCTTTATCCAAATGAGCATCACAAGGTTGACAATGTAGAGATTTCAAAAGTTTGAATTTATCGTCAGAGCTTACAAAACTGTGAGGTGGAAAGTGAGGAATTCGAATTTAGAAGAAGTTACAGAGCTGTCGCGTGATGAACCGGAGCGGAACATCGGGGTTTGATTTGTGTATTATAACGCGGGGGGTGACCGAAGGGCCCACGGGCAAACCTTTCAGCGTGGAGGTCTCCGCAGCCCGACGGGGGACAGGGGCTGATTGATCTCAACGACCTCCACGACGTACTAACAGGAAAGTTGCGAGCTCACGAGTCGTAGGTACGATAACGTATCTTAAAGATAAAGCCTTTATTTTAGTTACTTCTACAGCGTGCTTAGCAACCAAATGGGAGCTGTACGGAAAATTTATAAAAAGAAAACTCGTGACTCACAGGGAACGTTTTGAAGAGGTATTCTTACGGTCGATTGGGAACTCCAATACATTTATGAAAATCTAATGCACGCTCACAGGAACATTGATGAGTTTGGTAAAAGAAGTGATGTACGCAGTATTAATACAAGGTTAAAAATAAACTTAATATACCAAGGTATCACGTACGAAAAGTTAATATTTCATTCAGGAAATTGTACGATTATATAATAAGCTTCCTCATAACGCCACCAAACTGTCTGCTCTTATATTAAAATTGTATGTAAAGAAAGAAATAATTGAGTGTCTACTACAAAGTAAGTGTCCATATCGACGATAAGAACGCGTGGCGAAACATTTTTTGTATTTCGTTTTTCCCGAAGTGAGATCTCGCGATGACCGGTTTGTGTTGTGTGAGGCATTCAATCATCATGGATATAATCACACAAACAAAAAGCCTTTAATACTCCTAAAAAAAGAGACTGCCCGAGAAAACACATGGAGCCTAAAAAGGCAAAATGTGCTTTCCCGTCCAGTACTTCATAATAGGCTCTGAAAAGAGTCGTTTTAACCGGCCAAGTGCAGCGCGCAATCCTACGGGCAAGCATATTGGCCCTAATGGATAATGCCCTGCGCTCCCTCTCCATATCCATCTCATCTTTGAGCGTCTCGGTAACCCAGTGGCCCAAATATATAAAATGCGTAACTAGCTTCAGCTCAGAACCATTCAGTTTAACAGGCGGTATGGTATCATAGGTTTTAGAGCCTGCCTTGAACACCATTAGCGCGCTTTTGCTTGCATTATATTTGAGCCGTCTCCGCGTAATTCTCACAGATGTCCAAAAGTCTCCTGAGGGCACTGATCGATGGGGTCAGCAACACCATATCGTCAGCATAGCTTATGTTATTATTACAAACTCCATCAATAGAGCAGCCGACCTGCGCTGCTGAGCCCACGGATCAGGCGATCCGTGTATAAATTGAAAAGGCGGGGCGAGCTTAATCAACCTTGCCTTACTCCACATTCCAAGCCGTAAACGTTCGAAAGTGAACCTGCCCATCGTACATGATTGGTTTGGCTGCCATACCAATACTGAAGCAGAGAAGTGAGCTCTTGGGGAAGATCGGTATCACTGTCCAGCTTTTGCCACAACCTTTCATACGCTACTAGATCAACAGCTTTTGACAGATCGAGAAAGCATGCGTAGACAGGTGTGCTTCTGTTGGTGTAGTACTGGACGGTATGTTTGAGACTTAGAACTGCAGTTTCAGTAGACAACCCATTTCTATGTAACTCGAGTAACTCGACGGTGGTGTACGTGTCGCTGCTGGTGCTGCACGTGGCGTGTAACTACCGAGCGGTGCGCGCGGTGTGTCTGCAACACAACCCAATCCCCGTCCCCCCGTCGGTTCCTGCCAACCAACCGTCAGTTGACCCCAGCCAAGTCGCTCGTCCTCAGTAACTCGATGGTGGTGTTCGTGTCGCTGCTGGCGCTGCACGTGGCGTGCAACTACCGAGCGGTGCGCGCGGTGTGTCTGCAACACAACCCACTCCCCGTCCCCCCGTCGGTCCCTGCCAACCAACCGTCAGTTGACCCCAGTCAAGTCGCTCGTCCCCAGTAACTCGACGGTGGTGGTCGTGTCGCTGCTGGCGCTGCACGTGGCGTGCAACTACCGAGCGGTGCGCGCGGTGTGTCTGCAACACAACCCACTCCCCGTCCCCCCGTCGGTCCCTGCCAACCAACCGTCAGTTGACCCCAGTCAAGTCGCTCGTCCCCAGTAACTCGACGGTGGTGTTCGTGTCGCTGCTGGCGCTGCACGTGGCGTGCAACTACCGAGCGGTGCGCGCGGTGTGTCTGCAACACAACCCACTCCCCGTCCCCCCGTCGGTCCCTGCCAACCAACCGTCAGTTGAACCCAGCCAAGTCGCTCGTCCCCAGTAACTCGACGGTGGTGTTCGTGTCGCTGCTGGCGCTGCACGTGGCGTGCAACTATCGAGCAGTGCGCGCGGTGTGTTTGCGCACGCTGAACGAGCCGCGGTTCCTGCTTCTCATCGACTCCTATCTGCGGCTGGAGGAGATCGCTGCGCCCTGCGACATCAACAGGGTCGAGCCCATCTTCTACTATCACCGCACTTCCTGCGCACCGGGTGAGGATCGTTTCTTGTTTATGTTCGTTGTGGTTATGTGTGGTGTGAGCTCTTAGTGCACCATTCGATACGTCAACGATAAGCTCACACCTTACCGATATGAGAACAAGGTGATTTGTGCTCTATGAAAAGTTCGCTCTAAAATGTTGCCTTGATAGTCGTCAGATTTTGACGGTCTTTGCAGCCCACGGATAGCGTGAAAGTCAAGTATACTCACGGATAGCGTGAAAGTCAAGTATACTCACGGATAGCGTGACAGTCAAGTATACTCACGGATAGCGTGAAAGTCAAGTATACTCACGGATAGCGTGAAAGTCGACCAAGAGGTCTTCCCAAAAGGGCAGCAGCTTCTACCTATGTCAAAATAAAATTATAACTGTGGACACCGATCTGTCTGCCGATCGTAGTCATTATGGCGAAATCTAATAGTTTTATCCTATTTACCCCCTTTGCAACCCGCAAAGGGGGTAAATAGGATTCCTGTGGATTCAGTAGTAGTTTCTGTAAATAAATAAACTAATAGTTCCTAGCAGACATACAAAGCGTTTTACTCGTCGTTTGCGACGCTATGGAAGTCCCTCCGTCGCGTTTTACTCGTCGTTTGCCACGCTACGGAAGTCCCTCCGTCGCGTTTTACTCGTCGTTTGCCACGCTACAGAAGTCCCTCCGTTGCGTTTTACTCGTCGTTTGCGACGCTACGGAAGTCCCTTCGTCGCGTTTTACTCGTCGTTTGCCTCGCTACGGAAGTCCCTTCGTCGCGTTTTACTCGTCGTTTGCGACGATACGGAAGTCCCTCCGTTGCGTTTTACTCCTCGTCTGCGATTGCTACAGAAGTCCCTCCGTTGCGTTTTACTCCTCGTTTGCGATTGCTATGGAAGTCCCTTCGTCGCGTTTTACTCGTCGTTTGCCACGCTACGGAAGTCCCTTCGTCGCGTTTTACTCGTCGTTTGCCACGCTACGGAAGTCCCTCCGTCGCGTTTTACTCGTCGTTTGCCACGCTACGGAAGTCCCTCCATCGCGTTTTACTCGTCGTTTGCCACGCTACGGAAGTCCCTCCATCGCGTTTTACTCGACGTTTGCCACGCTACGGAAGTCCCTCCGTCGCGTTTTACTCGTCGTTTGCCACGCTACAGAAGTCACTCCGTCGCGTTTTACTCGTCGTGGACATTTTATCAGAAATTTAAGAAGTCCTACGTCCCGTTTGCTACATAGGTACCGACCGTCTTACCCTTTAACCGCGCCCCCAAATTATGAAAAAGTGTTGTTTTTTTAAGTGTGTAGTCGATACTCTTTCAAATTACACCCACAAGACAAAGATCTTCTTCAATCACTTAACACCCCGATTTCCAAAAAAATACCTTGTTAAAAATCTTTTACAGATTAATAAGTGTAAGTGCAAGATAAATCTCTGCAAATTCGAAATTTCAAATTGATTGGATCAACCATTCAAAAGATATGGACGAAATATTGTAGTTCTTTCGAACCCAATGTATACAAAAATAACCCTGTGAGCAAAAAATAATAATCAATTAACATTTCTGTTAAGTATCTTTTTGTATATTTAAACTAGCTGACCCAGTTGCACTTGCGCAAAGATTTTTTAAATGTATCAATATACTTGGTGTATACAAATGTATCAGTATACTAAGTATATACAAAATGTATCAATATACTTAGTGCATGAGATGAGCTATAGCAGTGTGGAGTCCAGAACTCATCCCCACACCCAACAATGTTAAATATTGTTGCAAAATCAATGTTTGGTCTCAAAATTTTAATTATTTATTCAAACTTACGCCACAATCAACTAAATTGAATGTAATTAAACTCCTCTTGTTAGTAAAACACTGTTTATTCCGTACGCAATCTCGAGAGCATATCTCCTCAACAACAATATATTTCTTACAGAAGTAACGCCCTCGTGGTTCAGACCTGCGACACTGCGCACGCGAATGGTATTACAATACAATACAAATCGTTTATTTTCAATCAACTCAGGATCATTTGGTATCACAAACAGTTTCATACAAAATAGGTACATACTTATAAATCTAGCAGAAATTGGAAGGATAACGGGCATGTCACAAAATACGAATTTAAATTTAATGAATTACAAAATGACAAAATAAAATATTAATAAAAGTCAAAAAACAAAATAATGATTTAAAAATGAATTGAATTGCAAAATGTCAAGATATTCATAAAAGCCACAACAAAGTAATTATTTAAAAATGTCAAGTCTGAATTTATTATTATTATTGAGAGCATGCATCTGGGCGCAGTGATACAAATAAATGCAGTCAAACCTATTTGCAAATACGTTGATAATGCTGTTGGAGCTGGCCCGGACCCTGCGCATCAGACATGTACCCCGCTTGCGCATGGTGCTGTAGAAACGGTCCACGCGCATCTCGGCGAACATCCCTGACGCACTGCAGAACCGGGGCAGTCCCATCAGCACTCTGAACGCATTATTATATTGAACACGCAGAGCGCTGTACTGTTTTTGCGTATAGTTCACCCATAGGCTGCACGTGTAGAAACTCGAACAGTAAGCCTTAAAAAGTGTAGTTTTCACTTGTTTTGAGCAGCGTGCAAATCTACGAGCTATCATGTTCGCTCTTACAGACAGCGCCCTCCGTTCTCTCTCAATGTCAGCATCGTCTTTCAAGTCAGAGGTCAGACAATGTCCCAGATATTTAAACTTATCTACTACGTTAAGCGGTACTCCACTAGCGACGAACGGAATGGCGAGTGGTCGATGTCCCGTCCCTCGTTCGCGTTTACCGTTTGCCAGCAAAACAAGTTGGTGCAAACGTCATTTCTGTAGCTACTTTATTTTACAATTGATTAAATTAAGCAGACATATTATCCAAATAAGGGTAAATTAATAAATCAAAATAAACAAAAACAATAAAACCTAACAATAGAAAGAATATTCATATGAAATTAAGCACTAAAATCGATTCAATAATACAAAGAAGCTAACAATAGGCATTCCTCATCCTCGCCTGTGCAAGAGTCGAACTCGAGAGATTATCGTTTTCAAGTAAGAACACGGTACACTAGTCGGTACGAAATTTTACAACAAAAAAACAAATAAATTGCTCACTTTATTTGATCCAACGTTTTCCTTTACAGATTTAAAAATATCCGGCTTCGAAATAAAACTAGGACAGTCGTTGAAAAATGTGCTCAGTGAAAACACGCAAGCGAGCCATTTGAAGAAGCTGCAAGAGATCTACAAGCACAGGAATTACATAGTCGTGCCGGACGTGCGAAGCGAGAAAATGTACGTGCTGCTACGTCGCGAGGCGGACTCGGCGGACGTGCTCTGCGCGTATCTACACGCCACGCTGCTGGCGGTAGTCGCGAGCGCCATCAACGGGGAGCCCTCGGTGAGTGGATCCCAGCCGGTACGTCGCGAGGCCATCGGCGGGGTGATACGGTGACATCGGTAGGTCGTCGGGTACGGAGTGATACGACCGCCGCTGTCCACAGGCCGGGTACTGCCGCGGAGAGGGTTGGTTCGCTCGCACGTGCCGCATGCTGCAGGACGCGCAGTGGACGCGCCACGACGGCGCGGGTCGCCAACCGTCCTACCGGCTGATGAGATACCTCGACGCGATCGTGCAGACGCAGTGGCCGAGGTTCAGCAAGGCGCTCCGCCAGACCGGTACGCCGTTTACCGTCTTCCGCTTCTTCCTTTTATAAGTTTTTTTAGGATCTCGAAGACTTTTCAGTACCCCGATGGGTACCGAATGAATTGTAACCAGTTGGAAACTCCGGTTAACACTCCCTCGATCTCAGACACAAGTAGTTACGGTTTCTCTCATCCTTTGATTCTTCGATTTTACGACACCCGTAGGCTGGAGGGGTAGATTTGAAACCACGACTACTAAGGAAACGATTTTGAGAGCAATTTTCCAAACGATATCAACCTTTGTTTCATATTAGTAAGGATATTGATACATTAAAATTAATTATTCATACAATAAAGAGAGTTCGAGAACAAAGCGCTTAAGTAAAATAAGAAAGGTGTATTGAAAGCACACGGTTGTTAATTGAACGTGACCTGACAAAGCTACGCTGGAAAGCTCGCGTCAAGAAGAAAAAGGAAGAGTTAGATATTAGATACAAAAGGATGTACTGGCTCCTAGGAACTTTGACTAAATAATGTTGTATAAAGCAGTCCAGAAGCCACTATGGACTTATGGTATTCAGCTGTGGGGCTGTACCCAAAAAAGTAACATCAAAATCATCCAACGCTTCCAAAGCAAGGTACTCAGGGATATAGTGAGTGCACCTTGGTACATCAGGAACGACGACCTCCACAGGGACCTTAACATAGAGTTCGTTGATAAAGTTATAAAAAAACATGCAGAAGCTCACGAACAAAGACTTCATAAACATGTAAACGTTGAGGCAATCCAGCTGCTCGACAACACAACAACAGTGAGAACACTGAAAATAACTAAACCTTTTGAGTTAGTGTAGGTAATGTTTAGTAGTATAAAGTAGTGTCAGTGTAAGTGAAAGTGCTACTTCAAAGAACACAATAACGCAGTGTCTCCCCTTAAATAGAAACTGTAAGAAACGTGACATTGGACACATTCTTTAAAATTATTTCTTTTATAAAACTATGTTAGCATAAAATAACTCATTAGCCTACCATATCAATTGAATATGCACTAAATAAAAAATTAAAAAAAAACAGCCGTTTGGCCAATATCGTTCATTAAAACGGTCAATAAAAGAAAGAAGAAGCATGTAAATGTGTTTGAACTTCAGGATGGGATCTGTCGAAGCACCTGTTGATTATCGAGCAGTGGCGAGTCTGCAGCCGAGACATACACACGAGACACATATCCGCGGAGCTCCCCGACGAGGCTCGTCGCGCGGCCAGCGACGACAAGGAGAGCTTCGAAGACCTGGAACCAATCCGCGAGGTAGGTGTGGCTGCGGTACTGTGCGTACCTACCGAGTCATTACTGACCAGCAACGTTCACTGAACGGATCGACCTGAAATTATGCACACAATGTTGATGCCTAGCTCACATAACCTACCGAATACGATACGATAAACTTTATGTTGATCGATGAGATGAAATCACTCGGATGTGAAACCTCCAGAAGCTACAAAGCTACAATCATTCAAATCGTACTTTTACGGTAACAAGTTGAGATAAGGCCGAAGGAGGCGCGCTTCACCCGGAATCCTCAACATACTGAGGAACTGGCTATCTTACCTCTGAATGCCGGAACACAACACTTTTTTTTAGGAATTGTTATTATGGCGACAGAATTAGGTAAGATGGTGGGTATGATAGCTAGCCAAGCAGACTTAAACAAAGTCCTACCACCAACCAAACCAAGCACAATATATTGTACTCCCCATGGGGATCGAACCCGGGACCTCTGGATCTGAAATCGGTGGGTTGAACCACTAGACCACAGAGGCGGTTAAAACCTTCGCGGGTACTCCCTTCCACTGGCAGAGTACATACTCGTTCAAATAGTCATCATATAATGTTGAGCTAAGACAATAGCGGTCGAGCTCGTTTAAACGGTAGGTGGGTCCCTATCGTCCCTCGCCACGCCCGGGCGTCTTACAAAGTGCCAAAAGGTCCCCTTAGCAAAGCAACACAAAACGACATACGAAAAAAAAAAAAAAAAAGAACGCGCTTATAACACCGCCATATAATTCTTAATTGACTCAAGTGTATTCACGAACTAACTGGGTAGTTTATTATAAACTAGCTGTACCAGTGCAGTTTTACTTGCACATAACATAGGACGCGCTAAATACATATTTTCCATTCAAACTGGATCTCTCCTGCATGTGGGGTACCACAGAAAAACGAAATGAAATTTTGCATCACCGACATTAAGTATTAAGTACCTATCTAATGCAAAGTTTCTAGTTCGTGGCGGCAGCAGCGCGGTAAAGATTAATATAAATCGCTAGCAAAGGTACTTGCAAGCGATTTATTTTAGTAGATTTTAGCAGGAAATGGGCGAGCAGAGCTTCCATCTATCTTAGAACTTAACTGAAACCAATACTGTGATCACCAACTCACCTGCCAAGCGTGAGGATAATTGCAAATCCTCCCCGTTACTCTTGTTGGGAGATGGGCAATTTACTCTTTGGTACTAAACATAAATACTGCTATCATCAACTCGCCTGTCAAGCGTGGTGGTTATGACAAATCCTCCAGTCACACTCGTTGAGACTTGAGAGTTGAGAGATAAGTGGCAGTATACACTCAAATAGGTAGGTTATCTAGGTAGGTTCACTCCATCGTAGACCTTATCCTTCTCTGTTCAAATCTAGAGGTCAAGAGTAGGTATGGTACATAAAAAAAAACAGCCTTCCACGGTTGTCATGGAGATACCAACACCACAATTACTGACTCGCTTGCTACGCTCTGCCCATGTTCTGTAGCAATACTTTTTGAGTGATGGTGAAGACGATGATGATGTTTAAAATTTTCTAAAACGATGCCAGAATATCAGTTTTCATATAATGTATAGACTTCTATTCAAATGAGTATGTATACGCGCAATGGCAACGTCCTATACGTTCACATGCAAGGAATTAAAAGTATAAGATTCTAAAACAGTAAGTAATACAGTATCACTTGCACATAAAATAAAACGCCAAGATAGAAGCTTTGATATATTCCTGCTAGCCCTTCAGAAAGATGCACCTAGGTACGTAATTTCATTTTACACAACTGACATAGTTGATTTCCAACGCAAGCTTTGGTCAACCTTTTTATCTTAGAGTGTAAGGTTTCTAGATAATATGGTTCCCTCTGATAACCGCTCCTGGATGTCATTAGATTCGACCGAGGGATTTCGCCAGGAGATGGGCAGCAGCTTTCATCTATCTTAGTACCCAACTAGCAAAATTTGGTCTTACAAATATCCTGAGACAATATAATATTTTTGGCTCTTATGGAGCTCTTCAAAACGTCGAAAGAGGCGCAGTTTATAAGGGCATTTACCCTCGTTGTTGTTGTATCATGGTCTTATCCGGTGCGTTTTTAAGCTTTCAATAACATTACTAATGCTGTTGTAAGATCAACATAACTTTAAAAAGTCTTACACTAGTATCTAGATATTTAATCTTTGAGCGTTATCTATTGCGATGAACGACTTGCGGAGTACAGTTCCTCGTTAGCTTTGTTGTAAATATACCAATATTTTCACGGGCCCATTCTAGAATGTATCTATAATATCTTCGAATAATTAATTTTGAATCAAGTAGTGACACTTTTTAAATAAATACAAGTCCGATTGCTCTTTTCTAAGATTGGTGTATGGCTAATATTTCTTATATAACACTGTTTAAGTCAATTATAAGTATTTGGTCTTGTAGAACACTTAATTTAGATAATAGGTCTGATTGCCATGTTGGAAATATTAGGGTTCATTACAAAGGAACTGACAAAGAAAACTCACGTTTGATATGGCGAGTAGGTACATAATAATGATATTATATTAAACCACCTGCATATCTATATGCAGGCGTTGTTTCAGTAATTCGTTTATATCTACCTTAATACGAGACGTGTAAAGCTGAAATTTTCAGGATATAATTTTCAATAACCGCTCTAATTCTAAGGTGCTCTAAACTCACAATCTTAAAAGGTTGAAAAGGTTTCTTGCATTTTGACGTCAAACTTATGACATTAAAAGTTTTGATCTAAGCTATATTATTCAAAAACGCTTGTATGTGCATTCCTGAAGTTTTATATGGTTGTATAGAATAACAACAAAAACCGAATACCGTTTACAATGAACTTGTATGTTTGCCCATTTAAGAGCTAGACACTTTTTAGGGTTTAAATAAAAAGCTAGATTACTTAAAAACGATATATATATTTGATAATATTAATATGTCACAAATACGCACAAATGAAGAGCTACTCATGTATGTATATCTTACGGGTGCATTTTACGACATTTAAGATGCAATCTTAAAAATCGTAAAATCGTAAAATCGTAAAATACGACCAGGAGATGATAAGTAGTATATATCTAGGGACTTAACGATATCAGTACGACTAACCACCCGCCTGCCCAGCATGGTGATTATAACAAACTTTTTTTGGTTACGATGATGATGATGATAGTGACCCACCTATATAATGAGGGAAACGGGCAGGAGAATAACAGTTGATGATGATAAACTAACTGCAAAGGTAAAAACTATTAATTTGAAAAAATGTACCGTGATGTTCCGTAGCCAAGCGTATACAATGCACAGCAACTCTGAACTTTTAATGTTTGATATTACCTACCTTCGATGATTTTGCATACCTTTGACAACTACAAATAATAAATTCTAAGTTAAAATTTAAATCCCCAAAGAGTATTTAACTCATCACTCGTCATCAACCTTTCGCTTATGCATAGAAGAAGTTAAATGTGTGTTTACTTTACACGCGTCACGCCGAAAACGTATCTTTGACCACGCTAATATCCGAAAGTACTGAACCGATTTTAATTAGGTTTTCAGTGGTAGATTGTGTAATATTTGGGTTAACATGATTCGTTTAATTTATTTAAATCCAATCAAAAATTAAAAACATATGCAAGAATTAAAACTAAATGCTATAAAATGTTATAAAAGTCAACACAACTTTTTTTATGTGTATATTTTTCAAAAAAACGACCGTCAGATCCTGCCTAGAACCATACAAACAACATAATAATTGAAAAACATCAAAATTGGATAAGCCGTTCCGGAAATACGCGTGCACATACAAACACAAACAGACAAAAAATATAAAAAGTGTATTTTTATGCTCAGCTGCCTTTTTCAAGTAGGTAAGTATCATTAAGTCAGTTAATCAGGTAAGTAGGCATCCATTTTTTTGCATATATTAAATGTACAGACACAGCTTTTCTACGATTTTATTATAAGTATAGATAGATAGATCGATATACATAGCTATGGTTGGAAATTTAATTTTGCTATGCAATTTATTCAGGTTTGTTTTATACCGAAAGTTAAATCCACACTTTAATCTTAATTTTAAACGACTTGTAACTTGCTAATTTTAGAAGCACAAGTACTACTCTATAAAGGGTATGCGTATATAATACGGGGACGTACTAAGGTACGATATATATAAAGTTTTTTTTTTTATTTGACGACGGGGAAGCGCTCGGCCTTCATCTCACCTGGTAACAAGTTAAGATAAGACCGAAGGTGGAGGCGCACTTCACCCGGAATCCTCAACAAACTGAGGATCTGGAACGTTTTACTGCTGAGGCATGATCTTTTATTAAGGAGATATATTTGACAGCACACTGTTAATCGATGATCATATTGACACTATAGTCAAGCGTCACGAGCATATTAAGCTTTGTTCTCAGAATGTCGTCGGAATTGACAAGTATATAAACGTTCAAAATACTTAATTGCGCTTTCGTGCGCAGTCATCTAGAATACGCCTCGCAAGTATGGAATCCCAGTTATGACGTTTATTGTTCACGTTTAGAGTCCATACAAAAGAGGTTTTTGCGTTACATTCAATACCGAGCACATTTATATTCTTACCTGAGTATGATGCGAGATGTCGCAAGTTTCACTTCCTTCCGCTATCCGAAGGGAAATGGCCGATTTGTCTTATCTTAAACATCCTATTTTTCTTTTACTTTTATTTTTTTTACCTTTATAAAAGCGCTTAAATGAAGCTCGTCTCTTCTCACCGGTCTACTTAGTTATATCTAATTTAAGTTGTGTGCTCCTAATTTTGCATGCTGTGTTTGCCTTTAAGAGAGAGCTTCTTGAGCTAATAGGTATATATAATAGATACTTTAGATATTGATCTATTCAATACAAAAACAAGAAAGCTTGAACGCTTATTAGTGATGAGTACTTTAACGCATAAGATTAGGGACCCATCTTTGTTGGGTGTTTTTTATGTATTCTTTAATTAATTGTTTTTTTTTCATTAGTATAACTTATTGTTTTTTATCTGTCGTCTACTGTCTGTTTGTTTATTACCAACTCACTTCATTTATGTATCTGTAGAAAATTTTAATTGGCCTTCCTGCATGTAGTATTTATGGCTACATACACTATTTTATTTAATACTATGTATGTTTAGCTGTAAGTTTTCCTAAAATAAACAAAATAAAATAGGGCTTAATACGTTTAGTGCTTTATATGTTTTAACCTTAGACCGTTTGAGCTATCGACTCTGTTGTCTAGGTATGTTGTTTGTTTCAGATGCAAGAGTCGGCGGAGGCCAACTTCACGATCGAGCCCGACTCGTCAAACAAGAGAGTCGATCTGAAACCGAAGCACTAGTCGGTGTTGTCGGTGCCTTGTACGACACCCGCGGGGCAACTCATCACGTACATCCACAGCTCGGCAGAGACCCCTCGGTCGCCTTGTACGCGACACCCGCCCTGAAACTCTGCGGCAATCATATTACTTCTCTGTGTGGTTCTTATGAACAGTGATGCATATTTATTACCAAGGCCCAGTAGTAACGCTCTTCCATACAAAGTATTAGATCATTGTGTCGCACAGACGGACTGAGGTACTTCATGTGTCTAAGTATATGAACTACAATTTTAAGTAAATAAATCTATTTTTTATTGTATTACCACTTGTTTTCCCTTGGCCACTCGCACAAACCAAAATGTCGTAACCCTTTCTTGCCGTTGGCTACTAGCACCAACCAAAATGTCGTAACCCTTTCTTGCCGTTGGCCACTCGCACAAACCAAAATGTCGTAACCCTTTCTTGCCGTTGGTCACTAGCACCAACCAAAATGTCGTAACCCTTTCTTGCCGTTGGCTACTCGCACCAACCAAAATGTCGTAACCCTTTCTTGCCGTTGGCTACTCGCACCAACCAAAATGTCGTAACCCTTTTTTGCCGTTGGTCACTAGCAGCAACCAAAATGTCGTAACCCTTGCCGTTGGCTACTCGCACCAACCAAAATGTCGTAACCCTTTGCCGTTGGCCACTAGCACCAACCAAAATGTCGTAACCCTTTCTTGCCGTCGGCCACTCGCATCAAGCAAAATGTCGTAACCCTCTCTTGCCGTTGGCCACTAGCACCAACCAAAATGTCTTAACCCTTTCTTGCCGTTGGCCACTAGCACCAACCAAAATGTCTTAACCCTTTCTTGCCGTTGGCCACTAGCACCAACCAAAATGTCTTAACCCTTTCTTGCCGTCGGCCACTCGCACCAACCAAAATGTCGTAACCCTTTGCCGTTGGCCACTAGCACCAACCAAAATGTCGTAACCCTTTCTTGCCGTTGGCTACTCGCACCAACCAAAATGTCGTAACCCTCTCTTGCCGTTGGCTACTCGCACCAAGCAAAATGTCGTAACCCTCTCTTGCCGTTGGCTACTCGCACCAACCAAAATGTCGTAACCCTCTCTTGCCGTTGGCTACTCGCACCAACCAAAATGTCCTAACCCTGTTAGTCGTTGGCCAATGGGCTGCCACTGCCACTGCTCCGTACTCGCGTGTTCCTGCATCGGTCACGTGACGTCACGTGAACCGCATAGAGGCCACGCCTACAGCTGGTACCTACCTGGGTGCCGTGTCGTCCTCTCCGTGTCTGTAGTGAGGGCAGTAGGTACCTATCTGATACTCCATCCGGTTTGTCATTCCGGAAGCGCAGAGTCGGGGGCTCTGCTCATGCGAAGCTACATATCGTGTTCTGCTGTTTCGGAGACCCCCCCGGGACCATCTGGGTGGGAGATGGTATGGTAGGAAGTCTTAGGCTCCCATCATATTGCTTTCATAAGACAGGCCCTAAGATGTAAGTATAATATAAATTACCTACGTACCCATGATACCTACTTTTTTAATGTACGACGGGTAAGCACTTGGCCTTCATCTTACCTGGTAACAAGTTGAGATAAGGTCGAAGGTAGAGGCGCACTTCACCCGGAATCCTCAACAAACCGAGGAACTGGCTATCTTGCCTTTGAATGCCGGAACACATGTTTTTTAAGAATTGTTAGTATGGCGACAGAATTAGGTAAGATGGTGGTAGCTAGCCAGGCGGACTTAAACTACTACTTGCGCCCTGCGGTTCATAAATGAACATACCACGATGGGTGATGATAAAACTAAAGTTGTGTCTTTTGATGATATTTGTTGTGGCAGGTACACTGGCTGGGCATCTACAGCCACGGCCAAGTCAAGTACTCCCGTCCCGTTGGATGACAAACGTAACTCACAGGACGTTACTTACTCTTTCACTCTCAAACGGCTGAACGGATTTTGATGAAATTGGTTATAGACAAGGTAGGTACAAAAATTTGCCATCCCACGTAAATACTATTTTTATTGCAGCGAAAACTACTTTTTATCCTGAAAAAAAATATCCCACTTACTTTATACTTTACAATTTCGGGATAAAATGTAACCTATGTGTTAATCAGTGGGAGCCATCATTTAATTTAATTTTTATTTCAGCTGGTTCCTGTAGTTGCTTTTTGTTTCTATCCTTACATACATGCACACACTCACAAACACACCTACACTCACACGCACACACACACCTACACACGCATACATACATACATACACAAGCTTGCTCACGTCTTTATATTCAACCTTGTCTTGATCCACTTAATTTAACTTAATTTAGTTTCGTTAATTTGTACCCACTATACTCGTTTCTTAATTTATATATCCTATTTACAAGTGTCTAATTCCTCAAACTGTCAATCAATCTATCTCGGATGCCCGCAGCACAGGCCAGCCCTAGTGCGGGATCCATTTGTAATCTGTTATATTTTGAAACATAAATATATTGTTAACATTTTTTGGTAAATAAAGTAATTATCTTATCTTAAAGTAATTATCTAATCCAGGTCATCTATGTATACTCCAAGCTTCAGCCAAATTTTGCAGGATCCTATAGGTCCTATCCGATGGGAATTGTTGTCTGGTCCTAGTATTGGATAATGTATGTGGATGTTTCACAAGGGACATAGTTTATTCTAACCATATTTTGGCCTAGCCTAGACATGGTTTATTTTTACCCCTAGGCCCTAGGCTAGGCCAACACGCAATGCAAAAATATGCATGAAAGTACCTATGTCACGGATCACAGACATTTGTTTTAGAAATAAGCATTATTATTTGGTCCCTGAGGGTAACTGCGCCACGCGTCACAAGCCGTCTCCTCAGCCAGAGACTACCTTCCGGGGATGGAGGAAGCTCAGGACATGTGTACCTTCATATCGCACAGTCGCCAAGGACAGGGTACGCCGCGCCGCACCGATACCTCATAAATAACCACTCGAGGTGCTCAGAATCAATGATTTACAAATAGGTACCTAAGTATAAGAGGGTTAGTTAGTACCGATAGTTAGTACCTATGGTATAGTATAGTAGTGTTTAGTTATATATTTATTTGATCATTTTAATATTTGCATTGCGTTCAATAAATGGGTCCACCCACACCGGACGATCCAGATGGAGCGCGCGCGCCAAGTCCCTTCCCTTCCGATCCCTTTTTGTTTGGTATTTTGGCCTCTAAGGAGCCTCGCGTGCGTGGATCGCGCACGCACACGCACACGCATTACAGAAGTCCAGTAAAGTCGCCGCTTCACATCAGTTTACAACAAATATAAAATGTTGATGGTACCCAAACAATTTCATTTACTCTATACTCTGCTCTAGTTATTAGAAGGGAGTATATTAGGAGTGTAAGAGACGATGCTTGACATCAGATTCGTCGTGATATGGGCATCAAACCAATAACAAGTACTAAATATTTAAGCATGAAGGTTGCTGCTGCCACAGCAATTCGAAGCCGCCGCAGTAATGTACGTGTGACTCTATCGCCAGCAAGAGGTCCACTGAACCACGGATCGCGTATGGATCGCAGTTTCCACAAACTTGGATCGGGCTACAGCTGGTGACACGCTCCGCTCCACACATCGTGATCTTGGATCGCTGGATCGCGTTGGGTCGTCCGGTGCGGACCCAGCTAATGGAGTGTCGTTTGTCGCCCAATTTTTTTATAAATAAATGTTACAGGACATTCTACAGCGCCATCTAGCCCCAAACTAAGCATAGCTTGTAATATGGGAACTAGATTACGGATAGAATACTTAAATACTTTTTGTAAATACATACGTTCTATATGATACAACACCCAAACACAGAACAAACATCTATATTCATCACACAAATGTTTGTCCTGGGTGGGAATCGAACCCACAGCCTACAGCGCCGAAGGCAGAGTTACTACCAATTGAGCTATGAGGCTTGAAATTAGTTGTGCAATATATTCGCCGGTACTGTAAGTAGGTCCCTACCTATTTGACGTGCAATAAATAATTGTGCAATATATAGGTTAAGTTTTAGTAAACATTGAAAACGAATAAGAATCTAGAGATAGAATTCCATATTTAATTCATAAATAAATAAAACAAATGACAGGTATTTGACAATAACATTAACACCCGCTTCATATGTTGCGACTCGCGAATTGTTCAGCATCTGTGTAAAGCAGGTGCAACTTTTAATTGATTAAGTACATTCAGTGGCGACATCACATGCCAGTAGGTAGTTGTGTGCTGTGTGTTGTGTACTATGTACTGTGTGTCCGAGTACACCGTAGTCCCACGTACGACGTCCCCAGCTGGGTACAGTCGCCCTCCACAGACCCACCTACCTACTGATCAGAGCAACACACTCACGTGTCACTTCGTCGTTGCTCGTTGCGTTGCAACAAGTCCCACTTGTTGCCATTGTCGTATGGCAATGGTAGTGTAGGGTAGGTAGGTAATGAGTGAGCGATACACGTAAAGTAAGGACATTGCACTCGGTCTCCGCGCGCGGCGGTCGGAGGTGGACGTCGTACAAGTCCACTCGAGGCTTCCCGGCGGAGTTGCCTACACTAGACGATGATGGGGATACATTACGGAAGTAAGTACAACGCATACGTCACCATACCATTTATTGCATATAAGTATTGTCGATCGATAGGACAGGTCCGTGACATTTGTGTCCGAATTATTGCTATGTAACACACCGTAACGTAGCCATAGCCACGGCCACGTACCGCGCTATTAACTGAACGCATAGCTACAGTAATACCACACTACTCTAAACTAACTATAGGTACTGGTCAATCAATAAATACATTTTGAAATTGTTAAACGTACAGACAGCCAACACGACATGACACTTGCGCACGACACGATACACACGCAGTACATAGTACACAGTACACAGTACACGTTGTGCAAACGGTTTAGCCACAAATAAATACAAGTGCTCACACTTTGGTAACTCGTCAATAAATTACAGTACAGCTAAAGCAATCATTTACAAATAAATAGGATATTGTTGAAACATAATAATAACTAAATATACTGATTTTACAATTTGATTGATCTGACACATTTCTACTTATTCGTAGACTACATCATTAATATCATAATATTTAAGCTAGGTATTGTGTAAACGGCCAATTGATCGGTATCCACAACATTTAAACTTGTAAACAGTCGCTTGTCGCAGGTACCTACTTGTACGGGATGTAGGTAGCTTACGTACATAGCCGATATAACAATAATCATTTGGCCATTTACCGAGATGTACAGTACACGCTACACGCAACGGTAGGTATGTACACTAGTACACTTACAGTCACCGTCCAATAAATACGTACACTACACTACGAAATATGGTATCGAATAGATATTCGTGCACCACGACCCGTTCGACATCGATCGATGGCGATACTGTACGGTACTGTACGGTATCCTCCAAACAAGGTATTCGAGGACAGGTCGCGAACAGCTACACCACACCACCACCAACACTAATTCATCGTTTACCGAATACTAATCATATGACCATAAACAACATTTTACATACATCGAAATCACAGAGATAAGTACGAAATAATTACAATAAAATAATAAAAATATCACTCATCACTACAAGCTAATACTACGAACGTATGAGATACGATATCATAATGTAGCAGTGGTCGCGGTCGGTGGTCGCGGTTGGTGGTCGCGGTCGGTGGTCGCGGTTGGTGGTGCGAGCGAGCTGTGTGTGGGGCGTGGGGCGTGGGGTTGAGTGCACGTTTACTTGCCGTATTGTTTGATTAACAGCTCCGATGAGAGGGACTTGGGCCGCTCGATGGGCAAACCGAGCGCCCGCGACCAGATCATCTGCGCGAGACAGCCGAGCGCGCGCGACACGCCGAACATCACCGTGTAGTAGTTCATCTCCTTCAGCCCGTAGTACTGCAAGCAAACAAACAAACGAGCTTATACACACCACTTCCTGGACATGAGTGGAGTGTTGTTAGTGCTGCTCGAAGAAGGTTTTAATGTTTTCAAACGATCATATGCTTCAGATAAAACATATTTTAAACAATCACTTTCTGAAATGTTTACACAAATATGTAGTACATAAAACGTTTGAACTGAATGGAATTATATAAAGGTTTTCGATGCATGTTTTGCCCCTTTTCACCCTTTAATAGTTCTGTGTCTGCTACATGTTTTGCAATTAAGCATCTAGTTATAATAAACACAAATATACAAAACTTCAACTTGATTGGATCAAATAAAAAGATTTGTCAATTTGAAAAGTATTACCCCGCTTCATCCTCTAGAGGAAGAATCTACCAAGGTTTTATTTTAGCATTTCATAGTTATTATAAATACATACACTTTCGAATTTTCAACTCAATCAGATCATTAATAAAGATTTTGTCTACAAACTGTTTTGGCTCATTTTACAATCGGATCAAATATAAATACATCTCCATTCAAAAGGATTTGCCCCGTTTCACCCTTTTGGAGGAAAAATCTCCCAAGTTTTATTATTATCTCAAATTTATTACAATTACATATCAACTCAATCGGATTATAAATAAAGATTTTGTTTCTACCCCATTTCAACCCCTTATGGGAGGAATTTCGTAAAATCCGTTCTTCGTCACTTTGATATCGCAATCGCGGTCTTACAGTTTCGTCGCTAGCGTAATGACTACCTATAAGGTCAGTTGTAAATCGATTTTATGTAATAGAAGAGAATTATTCCCACAACCCCAATACTACAGATTGTCTGTCAGTACCTACTACAGATTCCCATGTCCACACTTTTCTATTTCTACAGATTCCCATGACTACATATTTCCAATATTACAGATTCCAAAGAAGACATGGGAATCCGTAGAAATGGGATTAATAGCTTGTTTGCCATCCTGTAATAAAATTAAGGAATATTTCATTTTTGTCTTTTAATGATATGTTCTGTACACCTAAAAAACGTATTTTTGTTATAAGTTAAATGAGAACAAATCATTCATCATACATTATTTTTGCTCGGTTCTCTATTGCATTACGCGTACACTTAATGCAGAACCGAATCAGGCATTATTGGCTTGTTATAACGATTTAAATCTTTTAAATATTATATATTAATATCTTGAGTCGCGTCAATGCAATGTCATTCAGATTGTTAGGTATTTATGCTTATTTATTCAATTAGTCACTGAAGTATATATCAGCATTGATAATGAGTTGCCGGAAAATTGTTGAAGTCTTTTTCAAAATTTGACGACTATTTTACAAGTACTGGATATAAATAATTACCGGTAATTGTCATTGGCACGACTATGTACATCACTGCAGTGACTTACTTACAAACAATTCATTAGAAGGATATTCATAACAAAATAAATAAAAAAAAAACGGAAAATTGTTGAAGTCTTTTTCAAAATTTGACGATTTTACAAGTACTGGATATAAATAATTACCGGTGTTTGTCATTGGCACGACTAAGTACATCACTGCAGTGACTTACTTACAAACAATTCATTAGAAGGATATTCATCACAGAATAAATTTAAAAAAAAATCGCGTAATCCAAGCTTTTGATTTGTTTATCAGCTTGTTAAAAAAGAAGCCAAATTCCAAGAGCGGAGAGAATATGGCAAAGCCGGCACTTACCAGGCAAAAAACGCAAGTCAAGAGATATTCTAATGAACATTTATATATATAAATATAAAAATAAAAATTGAGATTACATATGTAGCATAACAGACTGAATAAATGTAAAATACTGTTGACGAACGATTCATTTTTACATGGAAAAATGTTTAAAATTAAATGAAATAGGTACCTAATCAAAATAAACTGTTGTTTTGCGAATAAGTACTGGGGAGGGTGGATCGTCCCTCTGTAGCTACAGACAGATACATAGAGCGAGGGAGTCTCACCTGCAGCAGGACTCCGGAGTGCGAGTCCACGTTGGGCCAGGGGTTCTTCACCTTGCCGAGCTCAGTGAGGATCGGAGGCACCACCTTGTACACGGTGGCCACCAACTTGAACAGCGGGTCGTTGGGCAGATGCTTCAGTGCGAACTCGCGTTGGCAGGTGTACCTGCGGACACGCGGACGCGGGCGTCACTCGTACTCAAAGCTCGGAGACCGTACGCACGAGTACCTACCGGTCCAGTCGGGACTCACCTGGGGTCCGTCTTGCGGAGCACGGCGTGTCCGTACCCGGGCACCACCTGACCCGACTTGAGCGTCTTCCAGATGAACTCCTTCAGCTGGTCCTCGGTGTAGTCGTCGCCGACCTGCTTGCGCAGTCTCTCGAGCCACACCAGGACCTGGCGATGGAAGCCGATTGATCACATCACAACGCGTCCCACCTTCCCACTACAACTAACACCCCGAAAGTGTACTTTACTGCCGCTCCCATACTCGACGGTCCTATTCAAAAGCACCTACGGCCGCTGAAAAACATCAAGTTATCACCCGATTCGAAGGGATGTGTTTTAAGCTAAATACAGTGTTATTATTATTTTTGATGGGTGAATAAATCTCTTTTCTTTCTTTCTTTCCCATACGAACACTCTTTTCCTATACATTTAGTTCAGCGCTCCACAAACACCGCTCGTATGAGATACGGTTGGGTACCCCTGCCTCCTGGCGCGGACAGGAACCGCTGGCTTTTGATAGCATTTCAATAATCCATTTGTAACTGACTTTTTCAAATATACATATATTTATCATTATGGTATGAATGTAAACTGAACCGAAATAAAACGCAACAAAATAAATAGTCGATAATTTAGAGTGTGACAAGAGATTCGCGTGTTAGCGCACGAGACGATTAATTTACCGGCAACAGACCGTGCGCCTGTTAACTGGATATTTTAAACGGTTAGCCTGTTTAGCCACACTGTACTGATTTACTGATTTGATTACACACGATGCTATCAGTGCGTGTGTAACGTTGCTATCAGTGTACGTGTAATGTTTGTCAAAACACAATTTGAAAACAACAAAGGAACCGATCGAAGGAAAAAATAATATATGCGTAAAGTGACTTTTGAATTGACCTTTGACTTAGTTCTTTCATTGGTTCCAGAGAATAGTTTTAAACGTAAACATGTGCGTTAAAACGGTTTACGTTTCGCTAAGTCTCATTAGTATATATAATACAGGATAATAATTTCACACAACGCCATCTAGCCCTAAACTAAGCATAGTTTATAATATGGGAACTAGATTACGGATAGAACACTCAAATACATATGTGCTAGGTATATGATACAACATCCAAACACGGATCAAATATCTATATTCATCACACAAATGTTTGCCCATCGAACCTATGAGGCTTATTAAATGTATTTATGGTTTGACAAACTGAAGAACTGAGGTATTTTAGTAATGAAATTCAAATTATTTCAAAGTGCCGCGAAGGTCTCGCGACCTGCCGCACCAGCAATGCTGTGTTACGATGGATAAGATTGCATTTATCAGCAGATGCGACTGCACGATTGTTCCAACTCCAAATTGGATTTAAAAAAAATCACCTGTGAAATTTCAGCTCAATACAGATTGATATATAATTATAACATAGATAGATTTATAATTATGGAGATATAAATAATATACCAAACATGGTAGAGCAATGAATAAGCCGTGGCTACGAAAAGCAGCCATACCATTTAGATACTTGTATAGTATCGTACAGTTACTTGCTCTGCCCCTTTTTGGTATTTAAAACAAGTCTCGATGATTGTACCGAGTACCTACTGAGTTGAGCTAATTTATGGCATATTGTCATGGTAGACCTTGCGTTTGAATCGATGTTAGTGTCTCGCAGACAACGCGAGCGGGCTCTGTGGACCTCGATACTTTACCTTTGCAGACAACACGAGCGGGCTCTGTACTCGATACTTTACCTTGGCTTTGTAGGTACGTGATCATGTGGGAATAGTCACCGATTCAGAGAAATGATACCTACTTATACAATACATGTCTATACAGTTCATACAATGTGTATACTCTTTTGTCGACGTCCGACATAGATCACACTCGACCCGAGATAACGAGAATGTGGATCACGTGTCGTGTCGTGTCGTGTCGTATCGTGTCGTGTCACCGCCGCGAGGAGACTGCGATAACACGCTGAACCGACCGACGCGACGTGCGGAGAACGTATAATCGTCATGTGACATGTATACGTAGGTAGGTAGGTAGGTACGCGATGTGAGAGACACAGAGAGGGTAGAAATATGAATTACCTCCTGGTTGGCGAGTCCGTGCAGAGGTCCAGCCAGGCCGTTGAGCGCAGCCGAGAACGAGAGGTAAGGGTCGCTGAGAGCCGAGCCCACGAGGTGCGAGGTGTGGGCGCTCACGTTGCCGCCTTCGTGGTCGCTGCAATCGAACACGCACACGTTAGTGACAGGTGCTGTCGTGTAATGACAGGTGCTGACGTGTCGCCGGCTGGAGGTACCCGCGGGAAGGGACGCCGCCCGGACCCCGTATCTTATGTTCAGCCAGAGCGTGGAGTGGTGGACGGACGTGGATGCCTGATGATACGTCAATACGTAATTGAAACTTCTAAAGTGACTCCATACCAGTTTTCTAATATTCGCATATGCATATTGTCTTTACATATATTTAATTATGAATGCAACTATTTTAATCATATAAAACTAAAGGATTAAAAAATATGTTAGGTACATGAGTTAATTGTATAGTAAAAGTATAGCGAAAAGGTAAAGATTGAATGTCCCTGAATACATAAACGTGGGCAACGTACGCACGGAGCGCGGCTGCAGGCCGTGAAGAGAACGCAAGGACTCCCACTTCCACCTGCGCTCTCCCCGTATTCCATCATCGTCACCAGCCGCGAGGGCATTGTGCGCAACGAGTGGCCACTGTGCGCAAACCTGCGCTCCCGGCGTTTCTCGACTCCGCCCTCGGGTTCGTCAGCGAGCGCAGCCATGAGCGCAACAACCTCGGCACAAAGCTCGAGTGAGATCGCGTCACGCACTCGGACATACGATCACAAACACTGCAGATAATAGCAGATATTTGTCACAAAATACAAAGCTCAAGTGGGAGTGGGTTGCGGACATATCATTGTGTGCTGCATCTCAGACGAGGAATGCCTCAGAGAATGTGTGCCCGACGGGCAACGGCCACGCGGAGGTGGCGAGGCGAGCCACACTCCTACGAGTACATCAACGAATTGGCCCAATCAGCCAACGATGGAGATCGGTGGAACGAGGGATACACCCCACGATAATCGAATCCACAACTATGAACTAATGACAAATGCGAACAGATTGTATCCACTTACGACGGCAAAGAATCTGTCTTAGGGGTGGAGAACAGTCGCCTGCTCGAACATTATTGGGAATGGCATTCACTTGACCCGGGTATCTTTGGCTCTGGACTCAATTATCTAGCTTATATTTGCGGAAACATTTCGCATGTGCGTAGCGTATGAGAGCTCAGTCAGGACAGTATGGAGCCCACACCACAACTCACCTCACCACATCACACCACAGAATCTCACTTATATTGAAAGTACCTACAGAGAGAATTCAGGGCAAGTTTATAAAACATTTCAACTATCGGTTTTATCGTGACTTTAATGCCGGCTGTCAGGAATCATGTCGCTCTCATCATCATCACTTGTGTTGTGTACTGCATGTTTCAAGTGTCTCGCATCACACGATACGAGTCCTACCTACGAAACGTGCGATATCATACGATATGTACTTATAACATTTATAGATACAGTACATACCCGCTCGCAGCGACTTATTACTTTAGTAAAATGAGGCAGAATGACATTACATGACTGTTGTATTGAATTGTACTGTATGACAATGAATCGCCAACGCCCGTGCACCTTGGCCCAACAACAGCACTACACCCGCGTTGGTACTCTGTACTTTCTCCCCTACGTATGCCTTGAGGTAATGGGAGCAATGTATTGCAATATCCCAAGTTCTACATAAGTGGATGTGATGTCACTCACTCTATGTCACTGTATCTACCTCACCCCGAGACGAGGTACGTGTGTCAGTGTATCTACCTCACCCCGAGACCACGTGCGTGTGTCACTGTATCTACCTCACCCCGAGACGACGTGCGTGTGTCACTGTATCTACCTCACCCCGAGACCACGTGCGTGTGTCACTGTATCTACCTCACCCCGAGACGACGTGCGTACTGTATCTACCTCACCCCGAGACGACGTGCGTGTGTCACTATCTACCTCACCCCGAGACCACGTGCGTGTGTCACTGTATCTATCTCACCCCGAGACGAGGTACGTGTGTCACTGTATCTACCTCACCCCGAGACCACGTGCGCGTGTCACTGTATCTACCTCACCCCGAGACGACGTGCGTACTGTATCTACCTCACCCCGAGACGACGTGCGTGTGTCACTGTAGCGGTCACACGATGCGATGCAATACAACTCCATCGAAATTCATATTATGTTGGCCGGCATCAGGTCCACGGCTTACGAACTAAGAGCATACATATACATTTATGTGCATAAAAAACAGATTCGTTTAACGTACCGACCTACTCAACTACATTGATTGTATGTTTATTATGTTGTTTCAGTCACCGGCGGCGGCGGCGGCGGCGGCGGCAGCGGCCGAGTCTTAATATAGACAGGTGTACGCTATAGGTCCATCGCATCGGGTATCTATACTATATACCTAGTAACCAGAGCTAGCTGTAAAACGACGCGATTTAAAATAGGTAACCTTTCACGCGTACCTACCTACACTCACTTCCGCAGAGCAATGGCCGCCCCGCCGGTGCTGTTACGTTACGTTACGTAAGCGAGTTCGTCTTGTTTCAGCGCGTTTACACTTGCGCCAAAGTATCACTTAATTTCAGCTTACACCTATGTACCTGTATGAGCCCACCGCTGAACAAACTATTTTCTGGGAAAGCTCGCTCTATTGTAGACCTCTTTCTTTCAAGATCCAACGTATATCAAAATAGATCTCGCAACCCGGCGAGGTCGCGGATAATTCAGCTGCGAAGTGTGTTGTTGGTAAAGTGTGGTCCCGGGTTCGATCTCTAAGGGGAGTACAATATTGTGCTTGGGCTATTTGGTAGTAGGACTTTGTTAAGTCCCTGGCTATCATATATACATACCATACCACCGTCTACTAAGTTATCTTTTAACAGAAAAGGATTTGGAACACGAAACTTAATTTGAAAAAAGCATAAGTAATGCTATTACATTACAATGCTCATATACTGGACTAGAAGTTACTATAATGTCTTTCACTATTGTAATAGCATTATGCTGTTTTTAAATGAAAAGTAGTTAATATCGCATAACACAAAAACAGTGAGCAAATACCGGTAACTATTTGTAAGAAGTATTATGTATTTACGATGTGTCTTATCTAGATTAGTTATCTACATAGCCGGTTACGATTCTTGATAAGCATTAGCAAAGGACATCACGCAAGGTAATGAGAACGTTACTAAAATACATCGAAACCAAACAGTGTTTACTAAAGATATGTACCTACCGTGTTAAAACAAAGTGTTACGTACGACGTAGGTACGTGTGTTAGCATCGACTTGGAAAACAAATACATGTAGTCCAAAAATAAGCAGCGTTTTCTGTTTCGAAAAATATATGGATTCGGTGGTTTATCGAGACAACTTCGCATCGCAAAATAAATCATAGCTAGCTAGGTAGGTACATGACGTAACATTTTTTATGTACCTAGTGACCAGACTATCAGCGACTCGCTTCAGGCATGGGTTCCTACCGGCTCCGGCTCCGCTAGATGTTCATTATTTAGGGGCTTATCGCAGTGTTGCCAACTATCGATATCCCTCCAATGGAACGGAGGTGTACCTTCCTATGACGAGGACGAGTAGTCTCTTCATCTCGTGCCCAGCAGTGAGAGTGTCTGCCTTATCATTCATGTTTGCGACATGGATCACACACCGATCACAATTACAAGTAACTGATTTTAAATTGAGATAAAACAACATGTGAAAACCGTCAAACACGTTTGTAATTCCCTCTATCGAGAAGTGTGAAGCGCAAGCACGCAGCCCGCCCTACCTACTCTCCTACCTCTGTTGCGGGTAGGTTAGGTACCTACCATTGATACTCCCTCCGGTTCCGACTGGTGTAAAAGTCCATCATCTCCAGAATACTAACAAAACCAATTAAGTATGATATCTGCCTAATGGAGTTCTGCCATAATGTACCTGACTCTTGCTATCTGATTCGCTAATTAATAAGAAGGCGTTGTTTTCTGTACAAGAGGTAAACTGAACGAACGCGTATGATCATGTGACGAGACGAGTGTGTGTCACGTGACACGCGCCGCCGCCGCCGCCGCCGCGTATCACGGCTGACCTTTACGTAACAGTTTGTCCGATCGATGTAACGCATCGCGCTCACCGCTGCGCTGCGTTGCGTTGCGACACCTCAACTCGACAAACGTTCTGAGGCTGAAGGGTTATTTGAGCACGCGCCGCCCTCGGGGCGAGCTACCACTTCGCGAAGCGCAGGCGGCGGCATGCCAGCCACGGATTGGATGTATCCAAATATTGGCTGTATTCTGAACTACGAAATAATACCATGCAATACATGATGTTTCCACACGAATATGCTTTATGACTTGTGTAACAGCTAAACATCACGAGAGGCACGCGATCTAACATCGTACTATTATTATCCACGCACAGAAGTATGTGCACTAAGTTCCCTTCAGCGTCGCATCGATCAAGTCAAAGTCCGCACCCCGCACCCCGCACCACGCACCTGAGGGGTGCGCCCCGCAAGCTAAACCCAAAGGGTTGTCGGTTGTAGGCTTCTACGCTAGGAATCGATTGAAATGTCCGCACCCAGTTTTGATTTATACCTAATCGAATTTGACCGTTATCAGTTTCAAATATTCGCATTGTAACCTACAAGTAAAGTATGATAAATAATGAAGTGTCATGATCATCATAGAAAGATATGAAATAAAACTTTATATTTTATGTCTTTCTATGAGGATCGTATCATGTTGAGTAACGCGTGGCCTGTGATGGGATGGGATGGGATGGGACGGGATGGGATGGGATGGGACGGGACGGGACGCACGTTCTGCGCGAGCCGGGCCGGCTGGTCCCTGAAGCTCGGCTCCGCTCGGCATCACGTCGACACTCAACATGCCTACTGTCAATCTGCGTCGAGTACATTGCGTGTTCTCGTGACACCTCGACAAAAAGTCACGCGACATTTATTATGGGACTTCGATACAATACGTACTTTTACAAGCAATTACATAGTCAAATAACCGGTAACGTTTCCGAAATAAGAACATTTGGCGAATAACGATTTACATTTGCTTTAACTATCAAAGATTATTTATTTGGATTATTTGTGCGTTTCAAAATGAAAATCTATAGCTTTTGCGATGGTTAAATGACAGAAAAAACGTTTTTGTTTATGAATCACAGTTTCTAAGTGATTCTGTAAAAATGATTTGTATGGCTAGTAATTTTGCACCACACACATTCAGTCAGTCAGTCAGCATTGCGTTGCGTTGGTGTCACGGCACGACCATGGACATTATTCTAAAGTAAAACCGTCCGAACTATTTTACGTTGGTCGCTGTAGCCGAGTTCACCTGCTGTGTTCGCGCAACGTGTGGCATACTGTACCTAGTACCTACTTATTTATATCATAGCGTAGCTCACAGTCGATTTTTAATTTATTACTTGCATTATAATTACTTGTATTTGTATCACATGTTATAATAATGGCTATATGTTATAGTTAATGTTAACTTTATACCTTCCCCTCTCCATCCTGATAGGGCAAATTAATTGTATGTATGTATGTATGTAATGTATGACTGTATGCAACATTCTACTGAAAAAAAAATGGAATACGAAACTTGTGTAAATATTATTTATGGTAAAAGGTAATTTCCCTCATTATCAATTTATTGAAAATCTACCCTGTTCCAGTGCAGAGTTGGACATATTTTTTTAATTAATTGAAGATATTGACAGATTGACTTGAGTTTTTACGAATACTAAGAAGTAAAGTAAATTATGAACATTTGTAACGAGTTTATGATAATTATCGTTTTAAAGGCTTTAAAGAAATCAACTTAAATGAGCTATCTGTACAAAGAAGAAGTCTTAGTTGGATGGATTTTTTTTTCAATTAAATTCAATTACAAATAAGTACTAAAGATTTAATATGAATTTGGAAAACCTTCTAAATATTAAGTCAGCATGTATAATATAATAGCCTTTTGAGTGTTTTAGTATCAATTAACGGCAACCGATATGAGTTGTAGTTTTCATCATCTTATTAATATCAATAGAAATCCATGATTTAAAAAATGTTCAAGAGGTGTCAAGAATAGCTCAAGAAGAGAGCTTAAGAGTAACACTGAATTAACAAAAAATACACGTTTGTATGTTTGTATATATTGTATGGCTTCTTGAAAGCGTATCTAAAGTCCAAAGGCACCACACTGCTAAATTTGTCTTAGTGAATACGATCTGTAAATAATGTTTACTCATAACTAAGTAATCGATCTAAATCAATAAGTATAGGTACCTTGTGTGGAAGTGGGATGATTAAATGTTCACAATAATATGTTTTCCTCTACCTTTGTAGCCGTTATAAACCTTATTATTTCCCTTCCTCGAGCAGTAAGACCATCGTTATCAACTATACTCTTCAAAGTATACACGAGCAAGCAAAACAATCGCATATCGCCATGAGCTACGGGAGAATCAAATTCGCTGTGCAGAACACGAGCCAGGGCCGGCACCCACCAAAGCGGAACGCACATGATATTTTACCTCGTTCAGTGCTGTATCTACCACACACGAGTGTGGACTGTGGGCTACCGAGCACAGCACTCAACGAATATCAACACTGACCAAATCATTTTGCCGAGATCTCCGAGTTAAGTTAGGAAATCCGGCACTGTATGTATGTGGCAATGTTTGTGACGGCATAACTGTCGGACGATTTATTCGATATAGCCGAATTCAAAAATGGAATGAGATAACATAAATATAAATTAATTGTCCCGGGGGACTTTTGATAAATGAGGTGAAAAAAAAAAAAAATCTTGGCCCATATCTTTTGAATGGTTGATCCAATTAATTCAAAATTTTAAATATGCAGAGAATATGATTAATACTCATCAATCGGTATGTTTTTTTTTTACACTAGGGTAATGGTAAGTTTTTTGAGAAATAGGGGTGTTAATCAGTGTTTCAAGAAGATTTTTGGCTTCTGGGGTGTCATTTGAAAGGGTGCATATAAAAAATACATATTTTACTTTTTAATAGGGGTGGTTTTTGTAACAAAGGGGTGACTCTGGTTTGGCTTGTAGGATTTACTGTTAGAGGGGGTTGGTCTTCACAATTACTCTTCTATTTGCTTGTTGAAACCACCCCTGTGTAGACATTAAGGGTAGCAAAAGGGGTAAAATAAAGTCTTGAACATTTGTGAAAACTTAAAATATCATACATATATCAAAGGGGTACAGGTTTCAGAATCTCATTAAAACTGGTCTATTTAATGTTTGTTATTTACTCAATAGATTTGCCAATCCTAGGATGTCGATAAAAACCAAGAATTTATTTTGGGATGTCATGCAAGGGGCTTGACTGCGCGTATCCCATATTAACAGCACATTATTGTCCATCACAATATGGAAAGAACTTTCTCTAACGGCAAGGCTTGGCAATCACCACGCTTGGCAAACAGATTGTGCTCATAGTTAAAGTTTTGTTTACACACAGAAAAAAGCTGCTGCTTTTTTTGATGAAAAATAAAACTGTATAGAGATAACTTAAATATAATTTGATTGTCGCGGGGGATTTTTGATAAGTTTTTGGGATATAGGGGTGAAAATAAATATAATTTTTCACCCATATCTTTAGAATGGCTGATCCAATCAATTCAAAACTTTGAGCATGCAGAGATAATGTTGATACTCATCAATCGGTATGAGGATGTTTTGTGACACTAGGGTAGTTTTGAGAAATAGGGGGTATTAAGTGTATTACCCATATACACATAATACCCCTATTTCTCAAAAAACTCTTAAATTAGACTTTGGCTTGTGGGGTGTTATTTGAAAGTGTATCGACTCTTTATCACAGCACATTCATCAAATATATATTTTACTTTTTATTAGAGGTGTTTACGTAACAAAGGGGCGCGCTAAGAGGTTAAAACGCTTGGTATGTCTTTTAGGATACTGTTACAGGGGGTTGAACTCACAATTAACTTTATTTTGATAAGCTAAGACCACCCCTGTATTTACATTAAGGGTTGCAAAAGGGGTAAATAAGATTGAAGACTTGAAAATGTGTTAAAACATGAAATATCATACGAAATAGTGGTTGAGTGGTCAGAATTCAAAATAATTATATTTTTGCCCGAATTAGGGGTGGTTTTTAAGATAAAGGGGGCAAAAGATGATCATCATGTCTTGTGAGATAAGAAATGGTATTTGAAATTTCATTAAAACTGGTCTATTTATTTATTGTTATTCACTCAATAGGGAAGGGTGTCGATAAATTCCACGAAATACTTTTGGAGTGTCATGCAAGGGTTTTGACTGCGCATATTCCATATCAACAGTACATTGTTGTCCATCACAATGTGGCAAGAACTTTATCTACAACTGTAAGGTACGGCCATTATCACCACGCTTAGCAGACAGATTGGTGATCGCATTAAAGTTTTGTTTACACAAAGAAAAAAGCTGCTGCCTTTTATCGTTGCCTTTACGACATCCGAGGGCTCAAGAGGTAGATTTCTAAACCACGACTAAGGCAAAAGTTTTGAGAGCACTTTGCAAAATGTCATCATCCTCTGTTTATGGATATTACAATAAGTTAGCAACAAGAGAGAGCCTCGAACACTCAGGTGAATAAAGAGAGTTCTGGAAAAAAGTGCTTAAAGTAAGGTGAGTTAGGTATAACGATAGCACACTTTTGTCGTTTGGTAATTACGTTCTATTTGAGAGATAATTTGTGCCGGAGACCATCAGATCGCATTTAGTGAAAATCCGATGAAGATCTTTTTTTTGGACCTCACTAAATCATAGATGATGCTAACTGAGGTGCGATATGTATGATTAATATGTAATTTCATCGGGTAGCTAAGATAAATGGTGGTTTTAAAAAGTTCATGCGTTCGAGTTCAGCCTGACACGAACATATGAACTTACCGATCATATTATGTTCACATTTGAATCTTATTCTGCAATACTTTATTTAAATAACAGTGTTGTTAATATTTCTAGTAAAGTAATATTAACGCTAACAGATGGGCGAACTTCAGCTATGAAGCATTTTCTTCATAAAAACAGAGTATAATTTTAGTCCCTTGAGGGATAGAGAGGAATACAAATTGACGAACTGATCCACTCGTGAACGATTCAGTGATGTCATTGATTTATTGAACAAAAAACAGTCATTAAATCTGAGACCCAAATTAATTAAATAATATTATAAAATTCAGAAAAAAAAAAACAGTTTTTAAAATAGTTCGTAAATATGCGTACCTGTGTGTGTTTCGTTGGCCTTACCGATTCAATCGATGCGGTATGGATACCTATGCAATGTGATGCGGGCCAGGTCCCTATAGAGGTAGATGTAGAGGTAGGTAGGTAGGTGAGGCACCCACCGCTGGATCCCCTCAGTGCAACTCACCTGTGGATGGTGAGGTAGAGACGCATGAGCTCCGTGAACTTGGGGTCGTCGAAGCCCAGCATGGAGGCGTAGTTGGCAGACCAGTCCTTGTTCTCGTCGATGGCGCCGATGCCCTTGCCGTCGCGGAACGAGTTGCGGTAGATGGTGGCGGCGATCACCGGCAGCTTGGCGATCAGATTCATAGAGTCCTCGTAGATGTACTGACGACAAACGTGAAGCTCATCACTTGCCGCATTGCCGTGGTGGTGGTGGTGGTGGCAGCGGTGGGTAGGTAGGTAGCTCTAGCCAACGTCCACGTGGACAAGCACCAGCCCTACCGTATCGAGACCACCGACCAAACTACACAGTTCCCTTGAATGTCAACCGGTTCGGATGGGAGTTGTTGTAAAGATTAAGTCAGGTCAGGAACCGACTATTGCCGGATCGATGAATATCATAAATATAACCGCTGCTGTGTATGAGAACGTACCGATTGTAAGAGGGGTGAGAGCCCCCTCACCTCCCAGTACTTGGATTTGTGGACCCCCTCGGTGTAGGCCTAACGTGGTGTTAGTCAAATGTGCGTTCTCGAGATGGAAGCGCCCCCTCACCTCCCAGTACTTGGACTTGTGGACCCCCTCGGTGTAGGCCTAACGTGGTGTTAGTTAAATGTGAGATCTCGAGATGGAAGCGCCCCTCACCTCCCAGTACTTGGACTTGTGGACCCCCTCGGTGTAGGCCTAACGTGGTGTTAGTCAAATGTGCGTTCTCGAGATGGAAGCGCCCCCTCACCTCCCAGTACTTGGACTTGTGGACCCCCTCGGTGTAGGCCTAACGTGGTGTTAGTTAAATGTGCGTTCTCGAGATGGAAGCGCCCCCTCACCTCCCAGTACTTGGACTTGTGGACCCCCTCGGTGTAGGCCTAACGTGGTGTTAGTCAAATGTGCGTTCTCGAGATGGAAGCGCCCCCTCACCTCCCAGTACTTGGACTTGTGGACCCCCTCGGTGTAGGCCTAACGTGGTGTTAGTTAAATGTGCGTTCTCGAGATGGAAGCGCCCCCTCACCTCCCAGTACTTGGACTTGTGGACCCCCTCGGTGTAGGCCTAACGTGGTGTTAGTCAAATGTGCGTTCTCGAGATGGAAGCGCCCCCTCACCTCCCAGTACTTGGACTTGTGGACCCCCTCGGTGTAGGCCTAACGTGGTGTTAGTTAAATGTGAGATCTCGAGATGGAAGCGCCCCTCACCTCCCAGTACTTGGACTTGTGGACCCCCTCGGTGTAGGCCTAACGTGGTGTTAGTTAAATGTGAGATCTCGAGATGGAAGCGCCCCTCACCTCCCAGTACTTGGACTTGTGGACCCCCTCGGTGTAGGCCTAACGTGGTGTTAGTAAAATGTGAGATCTCGATATGGAAGCGCCCCCTCACCTCCCAGTACTTGGACTTGTGGACCCCCTCGGTGTAGGCCTGCACGAACGAGGACTCCGAGTTGAGCGCGGTGACGGCCGCGGAGAACTGCGACATGGGGTGCAGCTTGCTCGGCATGTTGTTCAGCATGGTGACCACGTGCGCGGGCAGCTCGGCTCTACGGTGAACAGACAAACAAACAAACTAACTAAGATCTTAGTTCACTCAATTTACTTTCTCATTACAACGTGTCCATCTTTAAAAAAAATGGAAACACAAATACCAAAAAAAATGTCCACCTCAGTTTGTTGAGGATTCCGGGTGAAGTGTGCCTCCACCTTCGGCCTTATCTCAACTTGTAACCAGGAAGAGATGATATGAAAGCTAAGCGCTTCCCCGTCGTACAAATAAAAAAAAAACCTTGCGCCCATTTCTTAGAAAGTAATCAACGTCTGCAATGCATACCTTTGCGCCCATTCCTTGGAAAGGGCTTTTGCTTGAGCATCAGTGGGGACATCTCCCGTCACAAGGAGCCAGAAAAGACCTTCAGGGATGGGTTCCTCACCACCCTTAGCCTTGGGTAGCTGCGCCTGGCATTCGGGGATAGACAGTCCACGGAACCTGATGCCCTCATCGGGATCCAGCACGGAGGTCTCCCAGACCAGACCCTTGATGCCGCGCATACCACTGTACATCTGGCAAACACAATTATCACAATGTCACCTTCCACAGTAAGGACGTCACGTAGACACGCGTAGACATGACGGTACATTATTATTATGATAGCAATCATTGTAAACAATAACACAGGTTTACAAAACAGTCAGCCAGCTCCATGCCGGTAACCTAGACATTGAATCTAAATGGAAGGAGGCGACAATGGCCGGCGTGCTCCGGTGCTCGTGAACTGTATGGGTCCAATAAACGGTCGTTGAACCTCGCCTTGCTGGCCCCTTTCATTGCCAATTCGATACAAGCTCAATACAAATTCTCTTTCCACAGACAAAAAATTCAAAACAGACGAGTGTTTTGGGGTAAATTGTTACAGGAAACAGGACACCGTGATTTTATAAAATTACACAACATAAGTATATCATAATTTAGGATCATGTACGACTAGGAACTACAACAAACGTGGCCTACGTATGGGTGGTATTAGTAGTTATTTGGTAAACTACTTAAAGGTACAACTGTACAATACTAGCATCGTGCGTACGTTTAGCAGTAGTGTGATGGGTCGCTCTGTGTACTTTTCCTCGCTTAGTAGTATTTGTGATTGTGACCACTTTTTGGGCGAACCGTAAATGTCCGCGATAAGCGTCGAGTCAGCCAAATGGTTCTCGAGAACAGTTCGCTGCTACTCAGATATTACAAGCAACTCCTATTAGATCATAAGTAAAACGTGTAATCATCTTTCAGTTAGTGCGTCATCATTTAGGAAAGAGCCGAGAGGTTTTTACTTTACTATGCCTTAAAAAATTCTTCAATAATGTTCCCCGTATGTAGGTAAGGTTAGTTCTGAGCTCAAAGTCCCGCTGCGCTGGTACAATATCTTCGCGAAAGTAAGTACCTAGGTACCTAGAGGTACTCACCATGTCCACGGTGACTTCTCCAACTTTGGTGGATCCATGTTTCTTACGGAACTCACGGACCTTCTCCTGTTCCTTGGGGATTTTCTCCTGGAGAATGCTCTTCAGATTGGTGTTTTCGGCACTGAGGCCTCTGAGCACAATCGATGCTGTGGGGCATGCTTTCTGTAACAAAACAACATATACGTATAAATTATTCATGACATTTTTTTCCGGAATCCATTCCATACGTAATGGAAACATCGATCTGGCAAAACAAATTTTTTGAAGGAAAACACACCATTCGGTAGTAATAGTAACACCATGTACTGTCGGAGCGTACAGGTGACCTGTACCTGTACGCTCCGTTGTTGGTGTTACTGTTACACGAATACCTACATCACTGGTAGTGGTAGGTGTGATGTGAAGTATTCGGTCATCAGAGCTGCGCATCGCACGGGCACGTGGGGTCCGCACTCATAACAAAAACATAATATCCAAACAGTTCGTGGTCTATTACATTTTTTGTAAAATTTAGAAAAATCCCAGTTTTTATCACAATAGTGGGCTCACCTCGAAAAAATGTTTATAAATTTGCAAATTTTAGAGAAATGAAATGAAACTTTTACACTTCAATGACAAGTTGAAAAGGGTCGTTATAGTGAGTGATTTTTCGTGTTGCATCTGATTTTTGTAAATTGAGTTACAATGTGTAAAGTATATACCTACAGTAGGTTACGATCAAATAGAACTAAATAACGCAAAACTAGTATTTTTCACCAGTATTTGACCTATATATATCACGACATTTCGGCTCAGTAATATTACGATTTAAAGTACTTTTTTTAACGGGTTGGCTAACACAACTTCGATACATTCTTAGCAGTTAAGTAAATTTCAAAAAATAAAATTTATACAAAAAAAGGCGTAGACCGCGAACTGTTTGGGATAGACTGTTTAATTTTTTTGTACGACGTGGAAGCTCTTGGCCTTCATCTCACCTGGTAACAAGTTGAGATAACGCCAAAGGTGGAGGCGCACTTCACCCGAAATCCTCAACAAACTGAGGAACAGGCTATCTTACCTCTGAATGCCGGAACACAACATTTTTTTAAGAAATGTTATTATATAGACTTTTCTAGGTGTGCCCCTGTATATATATTTAATATATACTTATATATGTAGGCATACGAAGGGCATATAGGCACCGGGCACATAAACAAGTTAATTCAGAAATGTATGGGACCCAGGCTAAATTGTGAACCGGTAATTGGACATGGTGAAAATTGTAGTACCTAAACGTATTCCAATCATCAATTGACTCTAGTTATGCGTAGTTTTGTTGTACTTTATTAATTCACCAACGCGGGCGTCACTGCACTATTTTAATTGATTATTTTTAATGCTTTTGTGAAGGTTTATTACCCCGCTCAGCGTTCCACGCTGGCAGGACATGCGTTGACCTTCAAGTTACTTTTAAACCGCCTCTGTGGTCTAGTGGGTCAGCCCACCGATTTCAGATCCAGAGGACCCGGGTTCGATCCCCATGGGGAGTACAATCTATTGTGCATGGTTTGGTTGGAATAACAACAATTAAAAAAAAATGTTGTGTTCCGGCAATTAGAGGTAAGATAGCCAGTTCCTCAGTTTGTTGAGGATTCCGGGTGAAGTGCGTCTTCACCTTCAGCCTTATCTCAACTTGTAACCAGGTGAGATGAAGGCCAAGCACTTCCCGTCGTACAATAAATAAAAAATAAAAAAAGTAATACTTGTCATTTCGACTCGTTGTCACATTTTAAAACAAACGAAGCTAGACTAAATCAATAATGATGCCTAAAAGTTGAAATAGCTCGAAGTGAAACATTTCCTATGGATACTCATATACTGGATGGAAGAGAGCTTAGTACCTATTCGATCTTCGTTATCATATCGTACAAGACGTAACAGTCACACGTTGCACTTGATCGATTCTTGTGACAGGTTTCCTTTCAGACAAGACACGCTACGTACGTGCTGTGCCGATACAGGGACGCTACCGCCGACGACGAAGCCGATCTCCATTGATGGCTTTAAATTAGCTTCATGAGAACTAGAAACGATTTTTACCGTCAAATGTACTGAACGGATAGGTTTCATAACATGTGTACACTTTTGAGATGGGAAACGCCATTTTGGATATGACACATACCCGGTAGTAAAAATCGTTTCTAGTTCTCATGAAGCTAATTTTAAGCCAATGGAGATCGGCTTCGCCGTCGGCGGTAGCGTCCCAGTCCTGTGTGGTGTGGTGTTGTGTTGTACCAAATGTGTTCGACAATTGTGGAAATGTGCAGTATTTAGTACGAACGATGCCGATGAGATATAGCAGTGTGAAGTCCAGAACTCGTTGATCCCCACGCAACAATGTGAAATATTGTTGCAAAATCAAAGTTACACTTTGTCCAACTAGCTTTATCGCATAGGTACATACATACCCAACTCACATTACATTAACACCCGCTCGTACATGTCCACTGTTGATAAGTACCTACCTACCTTCTCTTCATGTATGTTAACATAACTTAAGGGTTAGATATTGGACACAAAAATGATTCTATTCTATGCCATCGATATGGGTATCAAATGAAAGCTAGTTATACTTATGCCAATTCAAAATATATATATACAGGTGAGTTTTTTTTTCAGGGCCACTGAGGCCAAGTCTGAAACCATAAGAGTTTTTTGTAATCGGCCCAGGCGTCTTCGAGTAATCGGGGAACATACATAAAAAAAACCGATGTATTGAGAACCGCCTCCTTTTTTTGAAGTCGAGGAAAAAATGGGGAAAATAACTATTGTGTGGCTTGGGTATCGATAATAGTGTTTCCTTCAATTACAATTTTCAAAATATATTGAATGGTCAGATTTTAAAACACTACCGCCTTTTTGATCACAATGCCTACGACGCGAAACGACTTAGTCGCAAAATAGCTCACATTTAAAACACCGTATCATACCGTATTACACACCTATAGATATGAGTATTAAGTATAAGTAATCTCTATTTCAAAACACGCTGAAGAACACAATATGTTGCACGATTCAGTAGGTAGGTACGTTTGCATGGTAACAGTGTAAGTGACAGTCATTCTATAAATGAACAAGACGTTCAATAGATCATGTCAAGGGTCAGATCAACCATCAAGCCAAAGGGCAACCACTATGAATCGCCATTGCTCAATCATTCAATAAGGTTTAACTCGATAGAGTGTAACAAATTCATTGTTTTGTTTTCTATCGATTGCATTATTTCACTGAACGAAAATGATAGAGCAATATGTATGATGCATTCTATTTTGGGTTTAATTGAACTAGCGAGCTGTGTACGGCGACCATAAAATCTGCAGTGACAATGGACTTAAGTCCATCAGTCCCTTGGCGCATTTGACAGATGCACATGCTCCGACGGTAAAGGTCACTTTGTGAGGTATCTGATAAGCGTGTTGAGTGCAATGCAAGTCACTTGCAAACAGTGGTTGCTTAGTAGTTGTCTAGTACCTATATACTCGTATTTGTTGCTGTATGTATTAGTTTATGGTTTTATAATATATTATTTACATTTATTTAACATTTAAATTTAACGAATAGTTGTTGTTTTTAGTTTAATCCCTACCTATTTATATTGTTACTATGGCAGAGATTCGCTTATGCTTTTTATTACAAAAAAATACTTAACATAGACTTGATTTTAGTTTGCCATCTACCATCCTAGTAGACAAAACCAAATAGCTCGTGTTAGGAAGGTCGCGTTTCGTTGTATAAGATGAGGTATACATATGTACGTTAATGTTCTCATTATATTGAAACGTATTACATATTTTCGTTTGTTCGTGCGCTATTTGTGAAGTGTTTACTTTTGGTTTCTCCTACTTGGTACCATCAGGTTGCCTGGAAAAGTTCTAATCGCTATTAGCGACAAGGACGCCCATTGTACTTATACACTGTTCTACCGAATGTTTGTATAATTCGTTGTCATGAAATAAATTGCCGAATGGTCAATTGCCGAGCTGCGGCTGTTTGAGACGGAAACCGCCTTTCATCAGGACCGTATGCCTATTGGACTCATTGGTGGTATCAAAAAATACCTACAAGGAAACGAAATCTTGTGACGAAATGCATTGTTGGAGTGAAACGAGGGCATGGCGTACCTATGCCTGTTAAGGTCGGCGGAAAAAGGTCAAAACGATTTTCTTGTAAAACAGCATTAATGTAACATTTTCCTTAATGACTAAAACCTTCAAACATTAGTACGTGAAGATTTAAATACAAGAAACAAACAACTTGTCTAGGTCGAGTTGATAGTAATTCGATGCGTTAACAACGAATTAACTGGGTAATTAAGCCGATACAGAATACCGTTCCGTTATCTATGAAGTTAGTTGTCGTACCACTGTTATGATATGGGATTTCCAATATTCCTGTCTGACAGGAATATTGTAGTAAGTGAGTCACAAGGTTTTTACCCTTCGATGATTCACTTCCGATCGTTGCTCAAAGCGTGGATCTTACGAGGATCACCGCCTAGGGGGTAGTCAACCGTGGGCATGTGACAACATGTTGCCACCTTATCACGTGACAATTACGCACAGCGGGATACTAGCCGCTAGTCTAGTAGTGACAGTGACACATGCTGTTCGGATTTGTGGTCGTAGTGACATGCCGCGCCGGCCTCCTCACTATGTTGTGACTTGTTCATGTGTCAATCGAATGGACTTGTTCCAACGGTGCACGACTTGAACCCACAAACTCTGGATCGGACAGTTGGCCACCCAGCTTGTGACATGTGGCGACATTAATTACATCCGTTACAAATGAAACAATCACCCTGGCGCATTTGATATTTTGTAGGTACTTCATACCTGTACCTACCAATTTAAGTGGGTGCAAACTGTTATTTATTCTGTAACAAATATCTTAATGTGCTGATGATGTCATGATCCTCGTAAGCCGTCAAAATACTTCACGAAGCTACGATAGTTACCTTCACAGAATATTTTGAGTATACTTATATTTGAATAACCTGCTAGGTACGATGTACTAAGATACTTAGTTATATCAATCGGAGAAATAAGAATTGATTTTTAATATCGACTAGCTGAATACGCTAACGTGATATAAATTCGTTTAATATTCGCGTTTTTTTGCATATTCCTATCCTTTACCTGATTATTAATAAACTCGCATTTATAATATTAGTACGGATGCTCATAGGACGTAGAAAAATAAAGTATGAATTAAAAAACTCACTCATGTATCTAGGTAGCATACTTTACCTTTGCAGTCCATAAATGTTAGTTTATCACCATCAACTATTATTCTCCTGCCCGTATCCCTCATTATCATCATCATAAACGAAAAAATAATGACATAATCACCATGCTCGAAAGGCGGTTGCTTAGTCGTACTGATATCATAAGTTCCTAGATAGATACTACCCCGCATCTCCTGGTCGCCTTTTACGACATTTAAGATAGCATATCCCATACTCCTGCCATTTTCTCATCTCATTTCATTACTTCTTCATCGCGTTTGCCTTATAGGTAGTGCTACTAATGCTGTGGGCAAAGGCATGTAAAACTATTTTTTACTAGACCATTCACAGGCCTTGATCTAAACAGAACGACAGTCATACAATATTTGGACCCTGGATACCTGGAAAAAAATAATCCATACGATTGAGCTTGAGATCGAGTTTTTTTTTGCAATTTTTCGGGTTCCGTTCCCGGATCCGACAGGTGATTTTTCAACAAACTTTGAATGCAGTTTGAGTTCTTTTTAAAATCAAAATGAAGTCTTCTTTCAGTAATATGCTCTATCTACAATAATTAATTATATAATTAATATGTCCTCCGTGTGGCATGGCCGTGGGACACCCTGTACACTAAAGCTAAAAACTATTCTTCTTAACCATCGATCTACTAATACATGGATTTCGAGTCCGCGCTCATAAGTGTCCACTATCAATATCAATATATGTTACCGGAAATATGGAATATCATATTTCCGGTGAGTATGTTACCTGTTATAACTAAGAAATTCCTATTTATTTTATCTCGAAACACGATATTTCATCTATTACTAAATAAAAAATAAATATTATGAACAATAACAGACTATATCTGCCACATTTGTTCTCGAACTCAGCAGAAAAATGAGACAGACATCGTTTTAGCACGTTCACTCGCACGCCGACGATTGCGGAACAACAATTGCTTAAAGGAATGGAGTCGCTAGTTCATTTATAAATTAGTCAGGTATTTCTTAATCTATTATTTCTTCATCATCATCATTACCGACAAACTTTCTACGACCGCTGTTATTTAAAAATAATATTACTATTCAAGAAGTAGGTAAGCCGCGGGCAAATACTATCAGATATTATTTATTTCCGAATTCCTAGTGATCTAACACGTTATGAAACTTGGAGAAAAATCGTAGCAGAATACCACAATGATGTGTATTTCCAACCAAAACAGACTAACCAATTATAATACAACTATTTAAATTTATTTCAAGGTAATTGTCATGACTATGACTTAGACATAGAAAGTTAATAACAATAAAATCATTCATTTTTTGAATTAGCGTTTTCTTATTTACCCAAATGTTTCTGTGAATATAAAACCGTTTAAAGTTTAACAATATTCATAGGTATATGATATTATTATAACAAGATAGGCAAAAAAGTATAATAAAAGCTACTCCATTACTATGTTCCGTAACTTTCACTAAAAAGTTTGTAGGGTAGTGCAACAACCATCAGTCGAAGCTGCGTATAAATTGTTGCAATCAAATGTATGCTGTGTGTTTAGTGATAAGACATAAATTAAATTGTTTTAGTTTATTTAAAATAACATACACGTTTCCATGTTTGTATAGATTATTCTGTACACTTTTTTCGCGAAGTTTGTGTTAGACCCGAGGTCCATTTGTTTATAGGTCAATGTTCTTATGTAATTTACGGGTTAGCACCACTTGAGGTGGTCAAAGCCTCCTCCAGGTGATGCCATCTCTTTAGAATCTCTAGAATGTCTGCTCCTAGCTTTGCCGGCTACAATCGAATAAAACTAAAGATTTCAATATTAAAGCTTCTGCCCGATTTTACCCTTTTAGAGGAATAACTAAAAAAATACATTATTATAATCTCAATTCACTTTTACTCAATAGAATTATAAAGATTTTAGAAGCACTGAGTTTTTCCCGTTTCCCCGTCAAATAGTAAGATTTCGATCTCGATCGGATCAAATATAAAGATATCTTCATACAAAAAGGTTTGCCTCTCTTCACTTTTGTATTTATCCTATACCTATTATCTCAAAGTTTGTAAAAATACAAGTTGTACAGTAATAAAAAAAAAAAACTATAAGCCCATTTGAACGCATATACCCGGACTAGAGCAACATAATAATTGTGGTTTCAGCTCGATCCGATCAGTAATTTTTGCGTGAGGGAGGAACCAACAAACTAAGTTTCCTTTGTATTATATTAGTGATGGATATATAATTAAATCCGCATCACATGGCCGACTAACTCGTACCTAGCTAGTCGTCAGTCGTCACCATGAACGAAGCCGTACCAGCACTGTGTGGGGTGGTGTGCTATGTGTCGGGGTGGATGGCCGTGGACGCATGTGTCATATCATACTCATGCTCAGTCTCATTCTCATCACATCCCTCTGCTACCACTTGTATGATATGGTACCTAAGTGACACCTTGACTAGACGTATGGGAACTCAATTCAAATGAGAAATTATTCAAAAGAGTCACATGTACTTTATTACAATCACAACGATTATTATTATTACGTTAGGTACCTACTGTCATTTTCATCATCACACACACAGGTACGTACCTACTTCACTTACGCGTGTTCCTACCACGAAATTGAATAGATTTAAAGCATAACTTGATGGAGGTCATTATTTATCTAGATGTTTTATTAATTATCTTTTAGACTTCCTCACCACATCGTACTACTCCCGCAATGCCGCTGCTTTTCGCTCTCAACTACAAATGTAGTTAATTTAGAAATCAATTCAATTCAAATGAAATGTAGCAAGTAGCGTCCAATAGGGATAATCTGTGACAGTGGTGCGTTAGTTTTCGGTAGCGGTAGGTACCTATTCCAGAACTCAACGTTGTCTCCGATTGGATAAAAGCCTCCGTTTAACCGCCTCTGTGGTCTAGTGGTTCAACCCACCGATTTCAGATCCAGAGACCCCCCGGGTTCGATCCCCATGGATCGAACCCGGGAGTCCATGGGAGTACAAAATATTATGCTTGGTTTTGTTGGTGGTAGGACTTTGTTTAAGTCTAAGACTCCAACCAACTATACACTACTACTACACTACCACCAACAATACACTACTACTACTAGGTCTTCTTACCTAGTTCAAAGTCAAAGTCAAATATTTTTATTCAGTAAGATTTTTTAGGATCACTTTGAAACGTCAAATCTACCGCCTGTTCGGAATCGCGACCAGCACACAAGGAGAAAGGCAAGAACCTCGGGCTAGTTTTTTTTTTTTTTTCATGATCCATTACAATAGCTTAAAATTATCTAATACTAATTACAATTTATTCACTGGAGCAAATTCATTTTTTTAATGCCAGGCTTTCTTATCTTCTAGGTAATCTGAAATTTTATAATAAGCTTTCCTGGATAGCTTTTGTTTTACAAAATTTTTGAATTTATTATTTGACAAGCTTAGCACATCACTTGGCAATTTATTATAAAAGCGTACAGTTTGCCCAGTTCTCGTGTTCCGGTATTAAGAGGTAAGATAGCCAGTTCCTAGCCTTGTTCAGGATTCCGAGTGAAGTGCGCCTCCACCGTCAGCCTTATCTCAACTTGTAATGTAACCAGAGCTTCACTGTCATACAATAAAAAAAAAAGCATAACGTGATTGCAATGCCGGTGCTAGAATAGACAGTTCCCTTGGGCATGTGGGCGTGTGCCCGAAACGATATGATGCGACTGCTGCGGTTATCTTTACAACATCGTCGGAGAGTAGATAGAGTAGAGTAGAGAGGATGGTACATGTGAATATCTACCGATGCCATAATCGATCCGTGAGCCCTGATATGAGTGACTGATATGATAAGAATCTCCTTTGCCCGAAGCTACATGTATTACAAGCGGGGTAGCTCTCCAACGGTTCATCCCATGTTGATATACTTAACTTACTTAATTAAAATAATGAGATAACACACATACCTATTAATTGATAGCCATGCGATATTTTGGGTAAGTGGGATAGATTTTAAGACATTGGACTGAAAATTATTATTAAATAATCCCACAAACCATACATTTAGATGACCCATCACTTTTTCACAAAAACTAACAATACACTACCTACTAAAATTAAAAATAAAGAAGTGATCTAATTTAAAAAAGAAATCCTGAGACTAATAGAGCTACTAAGTGACTGACTGACCGACTGACTGATTTACCTAAATACAATGCACTGCCTAACTACACCGCAGGTTTTACAAATTTGAAATTTTAAGGGTTAATTTTTAAATCTCCAGTACCTATTTCTAATACTTTCCCTTATGGTGGCGTTAAAAATTTCACCGTGTATGTAAGTATTTACAAAAAAAAAAAATTCTATGTATTCTAACCATATACCACACCAATACTAAAACACTGCTGTGACCTTTTCTTTTATGAAGAGGTAAGAGGTTTAACATGGTTGACGTTATTAGTATTAGGTACTATAATTACAGGCAGACTTAAACAAAATCCTACCACCAACCAAAAAAATATTGCTCCACTGGGGATCGAACCCTGGACCTCTGGATCTGAAATAGGTGGGTTGAACCACTAGACCACAGAGGTGGTTAAAAACATTTACATTGCTTACATAGCATTATATAAGATTAGTTAATTTGCCCAAAATTAATTAAGAGCTTTGTATCAACCTATGCTGGCGGTACTACAATGAAACTCTTAGGGCTTCAGGTCCCGCCAATTTGATTACTACGCACGTTTTGAAAACATTGCGGGCAATTTCGAAATTGTATAATAGGTACCTAATGAATATAACCTTCAATTATCATTTAAAATCATGTGATTTTAATGATAATTGAAGGTTTATTTTGAAGACTCGTACATTTCGTAGTGTAAGCATTTCACAAAACGAACGGATTTATTTATTTGAGAAATGCGTGGCATGGACCGAGACACGCTCCTTAGGTACCTACCTAAATGTACGAGCGAAACTTCGCCAACTTAGTTGAGACACGATATGTTATCCGAAATCACCAATATCACACAAGTAGCAATAATTGTACACCAATAAATAAAATATGTACCTACAAAATTATCTATACGGATAATTCTCATCTAGCTCATTACATAACTTCAGACCCGAAGTCTGGAAATGTAGGTTAGAAAAAGCACTCCCAAAACTTAGGAAGAATACGAATATTTATGAAGGAAAGGTGGTAAGATTTGATTGGAGTAGTTATTGCAAATATTTACCTGCACTTCCACCAGTTTGGTTGATGTAATTCTGAAAAGAGCCATTTTTAGATCCCGCCGAGCGTTAGGTAACAACCGCACTACACGACACCTTGCTTGTTCGCGATCGATCGCAAGTGAGTGAAGGAAAAAAAATACTGTCCTGTCTATCTAACTAAAGCCAAGGCATGGAAACTCAGAACAAAAAAAACCTGACGGCTATGAGCCTCGTTGGGTCAACGATAGACGGCGCTAAAATATATCCCATCATCATTATCATCTAACTTTTATCCTAATCATCATCATCCTCATCCTCGTCATCAACATTGACCTACAAAGTATCTAACCAAATAGCTTTATTTTTGAATAATGTGGGAAACTATTCTGTACATTTTCTACATTTTCTGCATTCTTTAAAATAAAAATCTGTTATAATTGGGTACCTACCTACATGAAGAAGGCATCTGATGCATGTAAGTACCTCATTACTTATCCCATCAGTGTTAACTTTTGTCTAGTTTTTTTAAGCAGAAATATAAATATATAAATAGCCAGTTCCTCAGTTTGTTGAGGATTCCGTGTGAAGTGCGCCTCCACCTTCGGCCTTATCTCACCTTGTTACCAGGTGAGATGAAGGCCAAGTGCTTACCCGTCGTACAATAAAAAATGAATGCATTTGGAATTAAAGGTAGGTTATAAGCTCAATTATCTATGTTGATTGTATGTATATCTTGTTGTATGATGTTAAAGTATGATTGTCTTACAAATATTTCTGACTTTTTTGTACCTACCGACATATTAATGTTTAGTACTAATAGCTAACTTGTAAAAAAAGTGTAGGTAGGTAGTATGTTTGTCTCTAATTTTACTAGAAACATTCCCCTATCCAGAAGCAGTAGCAACATGGGTAGTCAGATGGTAGTCAGATGTTGCTGCACAGTTGTACTGGTAATGTCAGCTGATGAGATAAGGATAAAATAGGTGACGTCGTCGTCATGTGATAGTAAAACAAAAAAATATGAATACCTAAGTAGGCTTAACTTTTAGGTTTTTGTGTTAAGAACTTTTTTTAACGATTGGATGTTGCCTATCTCTTGGTAGGTAAATACTTTTTCCCTTATACGACATCCACTGAATTCAAATTATTTTGTCATAGTAAATATTTTCATAACAGCCCGCTGTTGGACTTAAGCCTCCTTCAAGAATGGAAGGCTTGGCCATAATTTCTGCTGAAAAATTACTGCCTTTTTAAATGACAAACGTTTTTTTAAAGTTAACAAATCATTATCAAAGCTTCACAGCTCAGTTGGCGGTAGCTCTCGATTTTGACCTGAAGTTTGAGGGTTAGATTCCCACCAAGAACAAAAATAGTTGTGTGATGAATATTGATATTTGTTATGGTACCGTAAACTGGGGCTTTTTGGAATACAAGGGGCTATTTGGAATTATGAAATTACATGATTTGATTGCTTGTATCTTTTTATCCAGTAATGATAAAACGTTTTCGTCGTAACATGGCAGGACCTGTGACTTGTGTTAATTTTACTGTAAACAATTGAAGTTGCTAGCGTTTCTCACAACCAGTTCAACACATATTGTTTGCGACCATGCAAGCTGAGAGTGGTAAAAAGTATGTGTTGTTCTTCTTGTTGAAACGCTTATTTTTTGAGATTACGTAAATAATGCTTTACATCTTGCGTGTCTACGTTTTATTGTGATTTTACTAGTAAAATTCATTTGATTCTAGCTCTTTTAAAACGGTATTTTTATTTTTTAATGAATAGAAGGTTTTTTTAATAACTTTTGAGGCTATTCGGACCGAACTCATAAAAAAAAATATATATATTAATATTAAATTAATAAGTAGGAACCAAAAAAGGCAAATCCTACACTCCTTACCAAAGTTATTCTAAGGAAATTTTCAATTAAGCTATTCAAGCAAAGGAGTTAAAATTAACGGATGCTGCGAAAATGTACAGTGTGCCAAAGAGCACATTAAAGACAAGGAATGTTGTGATGTTGTTAGTTTATTTTTTGGTGATGACTCTTGAAGCAAGCGCAAATTTTCCACCTTATTTTTTGTTTTTAGAGTTGCTTGTTTATTCAACAGATTGTTTCATAATTTACTACATCCTCGAAGTTCCTATTAGTAGGTATTGATTGTTTTCCATAAAATTTAATTTTAATTACTAGTTTAAATAAGAGCTTGGCTTATGTAGCACAATTAACCATATTGTTTTATGAAACAGCGTAATTCATGAAAGTATAAATGACCCTTAAATTCCAAATATAACCCATCTTTGCCGGTGTATGTTTATATGAAAAGTAACTTTAGATTCCACTTAGCCCCAAAGTTGTGATTCTGATTTTTTGTATTAAACATTTCAAAGTAGTAGTAGTAAAGTATGTTTTTTTTTTAACTCAAACCATACAAAACTCACTTTAAAGCAAAGGAAATATTCCTTTTCATCTTGATTTTTATCTTGAATCAACACATCCGGATATGAAGGAAAAACCGTGGTCAAATTCCAATATTTCAAATAACCCCAAAATAACGATATTTGGAACAGCCCTTTCAAACATATATATCTCTGTATTTTTCAAAACAGTATGAGTAGAAATTCACTAAAAGCGAATTACTAAAAGGCAATGATAAGATCTACGGTAAAAAAAAGCAGTACAACTTATTAGATTTCAAGATATTTTTTTTTTTTCATTTAAATGATCCAAATAGCCCCAGTTTACGTAACTACGATGGGAAGAGCTTGTCCTTCATCTCACCTGATGTCAAATTATGATAAAGTCGAAGATGGAATAAAACTTCACCCGGAATCCTCAACAGACTGAGAAGCTGGCTATCTTACCTTTAAATGCCGAATCACAACAATTTAGAACTGTTATGGCGACATACTTAGGTAAGATTGTGATAGATAGTAGATTCCGGGTACCTCATAGTTGAGATCTACTAGTGATTCAAACAGTAGGGATCAAGTGTGTATGAACAATAAAAAAAAGTATATCTGTAATCTAGTTGCCTTATTACAAGCTATGCTAACCTGGGCTGTGGGCTAACTAGCCCATAATAATAAATAACAGGACCCAGCGCCATCTGATGCCGTGTGAAATTAATGACTTTCTTGCGAATAATTGCATGAAAGCCGTTAGTGCGCGCCTCGGAAAACATACCGGATGTGCTGCACCAGCGAGGTAGCCGCATCAGCATCCTGAAAATGTTGTTGTATTGGACACGTAAAGAGCTGCCGACCGACGAGTAACGTTTACCCACAAGCTGCTCGAGTAGAAAGATTGACAGTAGGTACGCCTTAAAAAGGTTGATTTTGACTTCTCTCGAGCTGCGTGCAAACCTTCTTGCGAGCATGGTTCCCCTGACCGCTAGCGCTCTACGTTCTCTTTTTATATCTAAGTCATCTTTAAGTTCCTCCGTCACAATATGCCCCAAGTACTTAATATTAGGTCCTTACATATGAAATTGGCGTTTTGTATGGGAGGAACATAAAGGCAATTTTTTCATATTAAAATATACTTTATTAATCAAAGTATGTACCATTGCTATCTATACACTTTTGCCATCTTATAGGTAGTTCATTGATCCCTTTACTAAAAAAACCATTCGGACGGGAATCAATGAAATCTTTGAAAGCGGTTTGGACTGCCTCATCGGAATTGAATTTTTTTCCTGCAAGAAGTTATCCAAATTTCGAAAAAAATGGTAATCTGTTGGAGCAAGGTCCGGAGAGTACGGTGGATGTCTTAGACATTCCAATTGAAGCTCCTCTAATTTGGTAGTCGTGTGTTGGGCCGTGTGTGGTCTAGCGTTGTCTTGAAGCAGCAGTGGCGTAGAGCGATTGAAAAGTCTCGGTTGTTTAACAGCGAGCTTTTTCCATCATGGTTTGCAGTTGCTGACAATAGACATCAGCCGTAATCGTCTGACCAGATTTAAGAAAGCTATAGTGTACGACACCGGCACTAGTCCACCAAACGCTTACAAGTAACTTTTTTTGAGTCAATTTTCGCTTGGGGCAAGATTTTGCTGGTTCACCAGGGTTCAGCCATTGCGATGAGCGTTTACGATTATCGTACAGGATCCACTTTTCATCACATGTAATGATCCGATTTAAAATGTCTTCATTATTGTGCCGGTTGAGTAATGTAACGCAGCAGTCGACGCGCGTTTGTCGGTTTGCTTCACTCAATTCATGAGGTACCCACCTTTCAAGCTTTTTCACCTTCCCAATTTGCTTCAAGTGGATTAAAACGGTTTTGTCACTAACACCGCAGCCTGCAGCTAACTGTGATGTGGTTTGCGATGGATCTGCTTCCACAATAGCCTTCAATTCATCATTATCATCATATTGTTCTGCAGGTCGAAATTTCCAGAACGAAAGCGTTGAAACCAAAAACGCACCGTGTTTTCTTTTGCGACACCACCACCATACACATCATTAATCCTTCGAGCCGTTTCTGCAGCACTGGTGCCACGGTGGAACTCGTACTCGTAAATAATGCGATATTTTAAGTTTTCCATTTTGTGAAATGAGGGACGCAGAAAAAAAAAGCAAAAGAGAAAAAACAAATGAATTACGGTTTTCGAAACACAAATGCATGAGTAAATAGCTGTTTAAATTTGAATTTGGAATTCCTAACCAAAGAGGAGATATTTAAGATCAAAGTGGCCAGTACGACAAAACGCCAATTTCATATGTAAGGACCTAATACTATTTACCAGCCTTAGTGCCGCGCCATTCAACCTCATTGGTGGAACATGCACTGGCTTATTTGTACCACTTGAAGATTAGTACTTCACTCTTTTTGGCGTTGTAGCTTTGTCCATGTTCCGCCGCATACGTCTACATACATATTGCAACCAGTTTGCGAACAGCCCCCACCGACGGGCCCAGAAACACCATGTCATCTGCGTAACTGATATAAACACAACAAACAAAAAACATTGCTAAAAAAGAAAGTTGCATGAAAACAAGTTAATACCAAACATCGCTTATAAAATGTTTCAAACCAAATTGTTTTGTACAATTTGAACGTTGTTTGTGTTCAGGGTCCTTAAAAACGCAGCACCTTTAATTTGTTCAGACTTTACAGGACCTGGAGTGAAGTGAAGTCAAGTCAATGAACATCAACCAAAGTCAACTCAACGTCAAGTCAAGCGACGGGAAGTAAGCCACAGGCTCTGGGTAGGTATAGGTAATGGACGTATATATAGGTACTCTAAAATGTTGCAAATGAGTTTTTTTTTTGGTAACATTTTTGTGATGATTTTATTGTCTGTATGTATGTGGCAATGTTTGTGACGGCTTAGCCGAAGACTTGCATCAAAAGCACATGGCCCTCTCTGTTCTGTACAGAACATGAAATTAAAATTGTTGTTTTTTGGGAGATTTAATAACTTAGTTTACATACAAAGTTATTAAATCTCCCAAAATATATAAAACTAGCCGTATCGGATAGTTATGTGGATTTCTATCCATATCCAATTATATTGTTTAAATACGTAGGTGAGTTATTGTAATTATTAAGTAGTAGATAAATCATTTTCGTTAAAACCTACAATGATTATGATCGTTTTAAATGATCGTGATCATTGTATCATTAAAAATGGAGGAATGTTTTAGCCTAAAGGAGACCGCAGCTTTGGGCCCTTGTGAACAAATTGGACATCTACCGTAAAAGAAACAGTATATTTTTCTGAGTTTTTTAAGTATTACAATTTCAACCTACCAACAGTAGATCTATTAGATTTTAAAGTGAAAGGGTGGTCTAGTTTGAAATATTTTCTACCAAAGTTACCATCTTGATTTGGTTGGCAATCTCCAGCTTCTCTTAAAGAGACGGGTGCTAGATTTTCGAGACACATAGTATGAAAACTCTTTCCTTTCTATACAAATTGAGCAAGCGTTGTTAGCTTCCTATTAGTCTGTGAAATTGAGTAAAATAGCGAGTACAACCACTCTACTTACAGCATATTATGGTCACATCACACTGCTTCAATTTTAAGATTTGGGGTTCTTTTTTGGGGTAAGTCGACTAACAAAACGAAGGTATTTATAGCACAAAAGATGTGTATGTTCGGGCTTAGACAGCGAGACACCTGTAGTATTGTTTTTAAACATTGGAAAGTATTGACACTAACATCATTATACATTATTTGAGGTAGCAATGTTTATGCATAGTAATCTAGATCGGTTTTCCCCATTACCTGCTGACAGTCGTCTTGATGCTATGTACCATCCATCACCATGCAAGTCAAACAGCGCTGCTACATCACAGTATTTTCTGCATGGCACCTAGGTAGGTAACAATGGTCTTAGAATCTATCTTAAGATATATTCTAAGACCATTGTTACCTACCTAGCTCTACAGACAATAAATTCATTTATCACTATCATTATTTTTGTATTTTTGATAATTATGTCAGTCAGTTAGTCAACCAGTGACAGTTACATGGCGCAGGCTTTTGTCGTGCGAAGTTACTGTGCGTTTTTGGTGTGTTCTCTGATAATTTCGTCTGAACCTTCTTATCTTATTGGACTGATCTTACTCTGATGTTTACCTGGCTATAATTTGGATTACGATTGCTTAAAGATTTGTTCGATACCATGTCAAAACGAGAAAAAACGCTGAACACTCAATCTCGTGAACTGGTAGTAAAATTCCGCGATTATTTCGAACGTGAATCTGTTAACGGTGGGCCTTTTTTCCTGTGACACAACCGAGTGAACGCGTTGTCATAGCATTAGGATTGGGGAAGAGGACAGTTACCCAAATTCTCAATATGGAGAAATATGGAACATCAGGCTTAGAAGAGAATACTTTACGTAGGTACGCCGAAAAATAGGAAGAGAGAAAAGAAAATTGTTGGCTTTCACAATTTTGATGCTGCTGCAATGGTCTGTTCGCCGCTTGCCCCCTTTATGATTTCGTCTATTAATTCTAGCCATCCATAAGAAATTGTGGATTTTTGCCCCCTTTTCGAAAACTTGTACTTTTATTAGTTCATCGCCCACTTTTCTTACCTCTGTAGTACTTTATCAAACTATGTCCTCTTTTTGGAGTATTTTTGAATAATGTAGATATTTGCCCTATTCTGTACAGTCAAAGAGATTTTTTTTTTCGAAAAAAAAACAATAAAATTTTATTAAGCAAATAACAAAACGAGTAGGTACATCAATAACATTGGGCACTCAAATAGCATAACAAACAAATTGAAATATTCACTGAAACAAAAATTACCTACATACTCAATTTAGAAAAATAACAGGCGGCCTTATTGCGAGCAAATAATAATAATTGAAATTAAAACAAATAAACAGCCAAATTAAGTAAATTTTACTTTCGTTAGTCGTGTTTAACATTCTTCTATGCTGATTTTATTCGTCAAATGGTCTTGAACGATCTTGGTGATGCGTTGATCAGCAACAATGTCTTTTTCTTGCCTTTTTTTTGTAAATTGTACGTATACTTTTTGTCGCCTCACCAAAAATCGTAATGAATGCTCTCATTTTAAGAGCGTTAATCACCGGAAATAAATTGGTCTTTTTTAGCTTGACTTTTTGGTTGAGTCGGAAATGCCAACCCTCTGTAGCGTTTATGGTACGATGACGATTGTTGTCAAAGCAACTTACTATTTGAAAGTATTAGGCTTCATCCATTGACGAATAAAGTATGAAAAAAAGACATCCCACTCTTAAATAGAAATTATTATTAATTATTATTATAATATTATTAAATTATTTAAGTTTTTTTTTTTATGGCAATTGGATTTACCATCTGCCAGTGTCACGTCAGTAAAGATAAAAATAACAAGAAAGCGCGCGAAATGCAAAAATAAAAATAATTTGGAAAATGTGAACAAAACCAGTTGTTATAGTCTAATATTATTAGAATTTAAAAATGTAACAAGATAATTAAAAATAGTCGGGTCTTTAGAATTTAGAAGAAACGAAATGTTTAGTGGAAATGGGACCCTGATGTTAATGAGTGACTGAAACAATTTTGAATGATATAATAAGGGACATGAAAAAAATATGTGATTCAGGTCACCTTCATCGATGCCACATTCGCACAAGGATGAATCTCTCACGTGAATTTTGTGTAAATGAACTGGAGTACAGCAGTGATTCAACCTCATGCGAATAAGCATCGATGTATGAGGTTTTATAATTTTGATTCTCGAAAACCATGGCTTGCAGGGAACTGTAGGTTGAATTTTACCAAAAAAGGAGCCTTTTGTTAATGACGTTTTCTTCCATCGGGACAACCACCGGCTACGTAGAAGGACTGAGGGAAGAGCAACCAAGTCGTGACAATAATTTTTAAAGCCTACACGATCACCACAAGAAATGGCGTCTTTTGCGGCAGAGTCAGCTCTATCATTGCCAGGAATGCCGCAATGGCTCGGAATCCAAATAAAAACACCTCAAGGCCTTTGGAAAAACATTCCATTACAGTTTTTTTAATTTGAAAAATAATATAGTTAATTTTACCGGAAAATGGGTTGGAAGAGAGCGATTGTAGAACACTACGAGCGTCAGAGAAGATAATAGATTTTGAGAGCTTGAACAACAAGACATACTTGACGGCTTCAAGTATTGCTAAACATTCACCTGTGAAAACGGAACTTTCAGGAGGGCTTTTTACTTTTTGGACAATGTTGTATTGCGAATGATAACTAGCATATCCAACAGAACCTACAGGAGAAAGTTAAGAAGCATCGGATAGTATTGTGTTATATCCACGCCAGTCCCGATTCAAGAGGTCTTTGAAAAGAGAACCAGCTTTTTTATCTTCCTTGCAAATACCAAAATCAAGGATAATACGGGGGAGGAATAATAGAATTTCATAGTTAAACTCAAAAATAGGCAGATTAGGCATACGGAACGTGGGGTCTTTTAATGATTTGAAATTTTGAAAGCTTTTGACTAGAAGCGGGGAGTTTTTGACCCGCCAGAATGAGGATGACAGAGTGAAGCGTTGAAGAAGTTCCAACTTTGGGATAATAGGATGATTCAAAAACTGTAATTATCGGTAGAAATAGCGATCTGCTAGAAATTGTCGTCAAATGTCTAGAGGAGGCTCCACACATTCAACCTGCAAGTATTAATTGGAGACGACTTCATTGCCTCCGTAATTAAACGAAGGGCTTTCGATTGAATGAGGTTAAGCTTGTTCATGCAAGCTTTATTCGCGGGAACCAATAGAAAAGACCCATATTCCATGACACTGCGAATAACAGCGTTATATAAGATTTTTAAAACAAAAGGATAATTATATAATAAAGGAATAGTTTTTTTCACATTTAATATTTATTTTTCTGATCGCAAAAACTATTTTTCAATACAAATCAGTTTAATGACAAATATGTAATGTCATAGCCATTGATATTTACGAAGGATGATGTTATCTACGCATGTAAACTTTATCACTATGCAACATGCATTTTGTACTTGATTACACAAATAGTGTACAAACGGCTAAGATAGTTACGTATAGTCCCAGTTTTGTACCAAAAACGAATCTATTGATCACATCGATCTATTGAACGAATAAAAAGTACAAGATTTCAAAAAGGGGGCAAAGATCCACAGTTTCTATGGACGGCTAGATATAATAGACGAAATCAGAAAGGGCGCAAGCGGCGAACAGACCGCTGCAATCCGCAACCACATAATATGGATTTTACTCAAAAAAGGAATATCCTACACAGAAAAAACAAATGGTTTCATTAAAAGAGGCAGGTTTATTTTCTGGCGTCATCAACATCCCGTCAGCAAGGGACCTTCAGTTTTCTTGGCAGACACCCTGTAAGGGTGAAGTGTATGTAATGAGTTTTGCCCAGGTTTAGTACAAGACCGTTGTCTCTGAACCATTGCGCCACCCGGGAGGCCACGTTGTTCAGTTTTTGATCCAGTAATGTGGCAGATGACGCTGTCACCACTGCGGCTACGTCATCGGCGTACATTATCACATCTGCATCGTCGATAGCGTCTGGGAGATCATTCATAACAGCACGTTAGATACTGACGAACCTTGGGCTACACCCATCGTGGTTGTCAGTGCGTCTGATCTGTCTGTTCCGCCTGTCCCTACCACGATCTGGGCTCGATCGCGCATCATACTCTCCAGCAGCCAGAGTGGCCGGCCAGTGAATGGTAACAGTATGTCATGGTCAGCCACATCAAACGCTTTGGATAGGTCACAGCACTGACACGTGCTGCTTCCTTTGACGAGCGTCAAGGACGCGTCGTAAGACAATAAGAAATAGTCATCAGACAAATAAATATCATTACATTTTATTGACAAAATGTATAATCGTTGAATTTCTCAGTCCGTCTTCACTACATTACGAAGAAAGATTCTCTTTTCATGTCTTCTTAACAAAAGCTGAATAAATAAATCACATTTCGTGGAACATATAATTCTTTGATGTTTAAAAGGTAACCGAAATTATATTATAAAAAAAACATTGAACAATAATATTGTTGACTTGGTCCTCATATTGCATAATATCATCCACCACGCTTTGACTCAGCTGTCATCAGACATTGATGCACGCGCAATCCCTGCTTTCGCTCGGCAAGCGTGAACCAATCTCTGCTTATTCTGAATTTAGTTAAACCAATCACCAAGGATGTTTATTTGTAACTATGGAAGGAAATGAATAGTTTTTTGAACCATAAGTCATTTTGGTTTTTAAGTATGGCCTCTTTTTGAATTTTGGTTGAAATAGAGTTATTATTTATCCGTAGGTTCAAACCATAGATTTAGAATAACTTACTCTTATCTCACTAACGTTAGATTGGCAATAAAGTGATAAGGACAGGACAACGAACAAAATACAATAAGAGGTGCGTGTAACGTGAATGTGTCCGAGGCAAATAGTGCTGCGCCATACACCACCTGATACTTCGTTTATCGTTAGTATCTGATTTGATGCCGATGTCCCTACCATAAAGTGATTTAGGATATTAATGTAGGAAATAAAACAATACACGTCGGGTATCGTTTACAGAAAGTTCATTGGACGTCTGTCAAACGAAACCGCGTTTACGTCATCGGAGCGTCGATGACACGTGATTTATAATTTATATGTATGTCTCTAAGGTATATAGTATACCCCATTTCAGCTTCGACAAAAATGCTTTTGTATGTCCGTTTGTAATGTTCGGTCGTATTCCTCTACAGGTCGCATTTCTCAGGTCATTATCTTCAACCGATTCACTTGAAATTTTGTTAGCAGGTTCTACAAGTACTTAAGTATATTGTTTTTTTTTGTCGATTCAGTTTTTGGATTTTTTTTTGGGTTTTTTTGGGTTGCAAACATAAAATATATCATAAGTATATTAGCTATTTTAAAAATGATTTTTTTTGTGTTACATGGGAAACAAACAGGTTATAGCTAACATCTTGTTAACTAAAACATTATGAACAAATAAAGCTTTATACAGTTTTCACTTATAGAATACCGATTGATACAGATGTGGAGAAAAATGAAATCCTTAATTACTACAATAATAACATAACATTCTGCACAATGATAGAGAAAAATAGAGAATGAATATTAAAAATACATGCTAAGGTGTTGCATAGCTTGCAAAGTTACAAATGACAAGTAGTTTTCACCAACTGGCATGCCTACTAAAGAAACCAAATATAACAAAAATAAGTATATACCAAGATGAAAATAAGTAGTGTAATATATAGTATATATCGCCGCCTCCGTGCAAAAACCAACTATCTCGAAGTTTTGGTTGATTTTCAGCTATTGGTGCTTCTATATTTATTTTTTCATTCTCTTTCTAATGGTAAAACGTATTAAACTCTAGGGCTTCAAGTTACTGAGATACAGAGTTGAAAAACCAACTATTTAACCAAATTTGTCCAATACCAACCGATTAAAATAAGTTACATATATTTTTTGGCGTAAAATCCGAGACAATACCAATTACTCGAATATAATAAGCATAAATTGTAAGAAATACAGGAGTAAAAAAGATTTCTTCCTCTTAATTTTAAATAATTTACGTTTTCGCTTTAGGTAGAAAATAATAAATCTGGCTAACAATTTTATCTGTGGTCAATATATAGTAATTTTGAAAAGTAAAAAGAACTTAATTTATGACGTCGTTTTTAACCTTTGTTAAAACTTGCTTTTAAAGACTCACTCTAGATTCAAAACCAACTATTGCTTTTTATTTAAATATTATTAGATAAAAAAGTTGAAACAATGATACTAACTTGATAAAATCGTTTTTTGTTTTAGTTGCAATTAGCTTATTAGCACGCACTCTAGATGTAAAAGCAACTATTCCCTAGATACCCGCTACTACCTCCTGCGCCCGCGCCCCTGCCTCTCCCACTCAGCCGTTGAGCAAGCACTAGCGTCAGTTATTCAAATAATTTGCAGCGCATAACGTCATTTGCTACCGGTTTCGGTAATGCTTTAGTGCTTTTTTGGATGCAATTAAAGTGAAAATGGACTCGGAAGAGTGTGATTTAACCTGTGGAACCAGATAAAAACTACGATGGATACAAAAAAACACGCCTAGGTATGTACCTACTATTTATTATGTACGGTTGTTTGGAGGTTATATTGTTACTTTTAATGCTAGATTCTGAATAAAAAAAAAGAAATAAGAATGAATTTGGGAATTCCTTTCTTAATACATAACTAAGCCAGAAGAATCTAAAATAAACAGTCAGGTTGTCTCCTAATTTCAGCTCTCTAAATTTATGGTATAGGATAGACTGCGATTATTGTTAGTCAGTCAGTTAGTTAGCTAGTCATTTTCATTCAACCAGTTAGTAGTTCGAGCCTAACCTAACGATCAATATTTTTTAAATTATTGTCTTCTTAAGCAGTTACCTTCTTACCTACCTATCTACTTACTTACGCTACCTATGCTACCTAACTTGCATCGCGGTCTTACCTAATTAACATTTTGTATTCCAGTGAGGTTAACCATGTTTTAGGTGTTACCGTTTAGGTGGTACCGGGATTAAGTGCAGCGTGGCACTTAATCCCGGTACATTAGATCGAAATTTGTAGTATGTACTAGTATCTCCTACTAGGTACAAACCAACACGTCCCTAAACCGGTAGATAGAATTAAATGATAAAAAAGGTAATCTAGTTTTTATTTTATTTCAGATGCAGATGAAACTGATTTGGATGAAAATGATGACATTCTGTTCACAGGCATATGACGTTTTTATCTATCAGTCTTCTGCTGCAGATGGAAATAACGTTTCGTCAATGACACTTCACGAACAAGGTAAATTTTACCTATTCTTCTACCTATTACCATCTGAGCGTTCGAAGCTTACGTGCTTTGGAGAGCACTTGGTCCCGGCTAAGATACATACAGAAAAACAGAGAGATAAAGAGCGCGCAGAAAGAGATAAGAGCTATATGTCAGCCTCTTTTGATTTGCAGGCGTGATGAATGAGGCATTTTGCTATGCATGGACTGAAGTAAATGGTAGAAAAGGAAGTTGTGAAATTGGCTCTACAATTTTACAATATTTGATGCAAATTCCTAATCATGTCAAAGAAGTTTCATTGTTTTCTGACACATGTGGTGGGCCAAACAGAAATCAATACATGGCGGCAGTCTTATTGTGGGCCGTGCAAGCTATTGACCACATAAATGTAATCGAGCATAAGTTTCTGGAGTCGGGTCATTCGTACATGGAAGTAGATTCCATGCACAGTCGCATAGAGACGGCCAAAAAATACACTAGTGTGTACTCCCTTTCTGAGTGGCTAAACATTTTTCGAAGTGCTCTGTCGACACTCAAAAAGAAAAATAAAACTAAAAACCCCTACAATGTCAAAGAAATGAAGTACAATGACTTCAAAGACTTAAAGCATCTTGCTAGATGCCTAATGCTACATAAGACTAAAACGAATGAACCAGGACGTGTCAAGTGGTTGAAAATCAAAAGAATGAGGTACGTGAAGAACGAATTCAAAATATTTTACAATTACGACATGTCAGACACCTTTTTTGCCATAAAGCTCGAAATGCAGCAAGGACAATTATTAGGGATACAAACCAACAGTGACCAACACCACCACTGCTATGGTACACGGCAAAGAGCGAAGAAGCTGGTGGTTATCGAAGATCTGCTTCCAGTTCCCGTTACTGGTCCTTATTTTCCTGCGGAACTGGAACAGTTATACACAGCACCGCTACCCATCTCAGGAGCAAAAAAAGCAGATCTTATCCAACTTTGCACGAAAGGAGTGATACCTGAGGAATATCATGCTTGGTTCCGCGATTTAAAAGCAGATGGTGATGTCGTTGATCGTGCACCTGATGTGACGGTTTCAGATGAATCTGAAGAAGACTAATTACCTTCATTGCAAAAAATATATAAAAATACTTTAATTTGTTATGGTGTTTTATTTGGAACATACAAACAAAAAGATCAGGTCAAAATAGTATAAGAATGAGTAGTAGTTGCGTTTGACACTGTAAGAACCCTAATGCAATGATCTAAAGAAAAAAACAACTTTATTTATAGTTTTTTGATATTACTTAATCATTAATACATTGACCACCGCCTTCGTTGGTATATTCATAACTGGAAATCTTTGGTTTCACTGGAAGGAGACGAAATAATCATAGAACCATGAATTCGACAAGTTTTATCAATTGAGTAATCTAGTGGTTAAACCAACTAACAAGCGAGTTTGACATAATTATCGTTTTTCTGAGCCATAAATTATGAATATTTGATGTAAGAAATATACAATATTAGAACCTAAATATGTATAGTATACGCTATAAAATAATTAGGAAGCTTGTTCAAAAACTACTAACCTAAATGGGGCATCAAACTTTGAAAACGCGATTACTCAAAAATTTGATTTAAATTTTTGGGCATAGATAGTTGGTTTTTGCTCGAAGGCGGCGATATAGTAGGTATAAGGGGGTGAAAAATGAATAAGTAATGAAAAAAAAACGCTCATTTTTTGAGTGATATCAAATTACAAGGGAATTTCATTCGCTTTCTTATTTCGCTATTATGCATGTTGCTTAGTAACAGTAACTATTGACTGTTGACATGAACGTTAACAAACTTGATTAAAGAAAAAACGATCTATCTAGTTATACTGATTTTATTACGCTCTTCATAATTTATCATTGTACCACTTCTCAGCTTTTACACATACAGAGGGATTCTCCCGAAACATATGTATATATGGTCAGGGCTGTGGTGGGTTAATAGCTTGTTTCAAGATGTCTAATTAGGTAGGTACTTATGTACCGCTATTTGACAATGACATGTTTCTCTGGACGTCTACTCTACAAACCGATAAACGATATATCGGAACAATTATTGTGCAAAGCGTACTCTTAGTGCCATCGTTTTGAGGATCGTTTGAACGATAGATCGACCGACATTAATTTAGACAATCGATGCCGAAATCGTACTCTTTTTGGTGCTACCAAAAACGATACGATGATTAATTAAGTTAGACCAATAACAGCCGTTAATTCGACCGAGCTTGACGAACATTGTAACGACACATAGTTTGCTATCGTGTACGTTATCGTTTCTATTTTTTTAACAGTGATTCCTTGATTTTCTGCTTCAAATTATTTAAGTAGTAGGTATAATAGTTACCTACCTACAATGCTTACATAAGTTAACTTAGGTACCTACCTAAGTTACCTACTATTAAACTCAAAAAGTCCAATCAAATTATTTCTGTAGGAGGTACCTAGGTACAGTGTTTATGTTAACTACTTAGGTACCTACCTAGTAAGCTTCGGGTTACATACAACTTCAAAAGTTTAAGATGATGGTGAGTTTATTGAATTCAATCACAATGTAAATGAAATTGGTTTCAGACAATGTTTTCTATCATGTTATGTAAACTACGCAGATAGGTAGACGTTAGGTATAGATAAGTAACATACAACCTAATTTTTGCTTCTGCTGGACAGTATTAACACTGCCGATTAGGGAGTTAAGAAGTTGTGTCAAATCTTGAAATAACCACCATGCCATTAGCAGATCCCTTGCTAGATCCCTATGCAGGGTCAAATAAATCTAGCAAGTCGTTCAACGTTGATGATCAAGCGTTGACGTAGAGCTCATATTATCATGCCGGGAAGGGTGCCGTGGGTACTTTCCGCGCCATCGATCGATCCTATTTTACACCATGTCGCACACGCAAGTAAACTATACCAAATTTATACCATCGGTACCTACTTACCTATGGTAACTGTAGCTCAAAATGGTGACGCGCGCTGACTGGTGATTTGACCATAGAGAAAAATAAGTGGTATAGTTGTATAACTTTAGCCTTTCCGTAATGGGTAACTAAAAAATGAAACATAAAAAAACAAAGTCAACAAACTTTGACATAAAAACGGATCCAAACAATCAAGCAAAGAGATTTGTGACAAAAGATTATTATCCATGCCATGCATTTTGTTGTCATTCGTTTCGAGCATTCGATAATCATAGACGATGATTATTTCGATGTTTTTCAGAGTACCGTTGTTACCGATTATTCGGAAGACTATCGTATCGTTTCGAATATATCGCAATCGGTTTGTAGAGTAGCACTGATCTGAGAGTATTACTCTCACTTCCTGACCTTTCTGTGACAAGACAAATGTCACAAAGAAAAGAAAGTGTATATATATATATGTAGTTTTAATATCTGTCACTGTCAGCCAGGCAGGTCTCAGGTCAGGAAGCAGGTCAGTTCAGTCCAGTCAGGTAACCACAGATCAACAACTACCTACGTTACGTTACGAAGAGATCTTGAATTGAAATAGGCGCATAGCTTAATATTTATTTTCTAATGGCGCAGAATGTTTTAATCACTTATGTAGGCAGTGTAGATTTTTTTGTAACTAAATGTAAGTACTTACGTATAATGTGGACCTCAGTTAACAAATCAGGTTAGACCATGTAATGAAAATGGCTATGACTGGTTCTGTTGAGGAAACACACCTAGGTATCAAAGTCAAAGGGGATCTCGGTGATTTTAAAATTGTTGAGGAAAAAAGTGACAGTGAGGTTGAGGACAGTGTTACAAAATATGAGAATTCTAAAGCGGTAAGCACAGTCGCTACGTTACCACAAGACGTGGTCAAACCTAGCGCGCCTGCTATTGGTAGCGTGTCAGTCGCCAATTCTGAGAATGTGCACTTCGGGAACAACACGTACTTTAATGGCCCTGTGACCATAAAACAGGTTGTGCACAACAACACAGAACATGACAATCCAGGGTATGAGCACACAGAAGATGCAGATACACACCCTTCCCCTCTCAAATCGGATACTAAAGTCTCTACACAATCTGGTAAGTACCTACCTTACCTACCTACTGTATCGTTTGCTTATGTATTAGCTTTTTACTCCTACATATGGTAGATACCTAATTGGCTTTCTATGAGGAAAATGCTGGAAGTAAATGGTGCTTCTTTATGTTAATATCACCTGAAACATCACAGGAAATAGAAAACAGTATTCAGGAGTTGATTATATATATGATATGCTACTACTGAATTGGCATGATCTCTCATTATTTGTAGGTGATGATAGGAGATGATCTTGAGCCTTCCTTGCTGCTAGAGATGTCACTATCACAGCCACTCTTCAAACATAACCATCAAAATGTCCCCATTGTAAAAATATAAATGTTATAGGACTCCCGTTTCCGCAATTAGACTCCCAAGTGGTCCATTGTGTGTGGGGAATGTCTGGCTAGTATAGCCAGCATAACTACGACCAGTGGTGCAGTATATTTGTAGTATATACTTTACAGGCTTCACGGAGTGACCTCGGGTTGTTGAGGATTGCCTTGCGTTGTACTGTTACTCCCACACATTCCAGGATTATGTGGGCAGCTAATTCCTCTTTGGTTAGATACCCTCTGCTGAGGGCTGTCCATTGCCTCAATAGTGAACAAGTGTTTATTTAGTGGGTAGTGGCCCGTTAGTGTCTCTACTATGATTCAGAGATGTACCCATTGCATTTATATGCTTAAAGTGAAGTGATTCCCTAATAACACGTTTTGACTGTACTGAAAATTAATTTTAAAGCATATGTTTTCGATGAGAATCATACCTTTAAGAAACTAATTCGCCAGTTATGGGAGTCGAAACATGATTAACTAAACAACTTGTTACAACTAAATAGCATCATTCCTTATAAAATCCTTATTTTTAGATATTTTTAGAGATACTTCTATGGAAAAACCAGTATCATTTGCAAGCTATTTTACATTTTTCAACATAAATTTTGTCTTTGTTTTCTATAAGAAAAACTTTAGGCGATAAATAGGTTTTATTTGATTGCAAAAGAGTTATTTTGTAACTAGAAATACATCAATAGAAATTAATTAAAAACATCCAGTGAAATTGTGCACAGTCCGGTCAATACCCCCCACTCTCGCTGTCCACAAGTCAGTCAACCACAATCCCGCTTCGCCTAAAAGCATCTAATAGCATACCTCTTTCGGTTTGTTTTGGTTTGAAGCCTTATTATTATTGTCAGAAATTGGTGTAACCATTTTCATACCATTTCATACCCAAATATTCAAAATAATATGAGCAGGCTTAGAGCAGCTATAGGTAAAAGTGGTGTAATCACATCCACGGAACATACAATTTTTATGATAAAAAATTTTAAATAAAAAAACTGTATTCAAAACTAAAACAAAAAATCTTAACCTAAGCATAGTGCCGATGCGGTGCAGCTATAGATCTACTTGATGATCTACTGATTGGGCCCAGGATCAGAAAAAGCGCAAATATAGTGGTCTCGATAGAGCTTACCTAAAGAGCCTCTTGGGGTGGAGACCTTGGGTCCGTGGGGATCTGGTGCCCTCCGCATTTTCAAAAATCGTGCGGGGCTTTTGATTGAGGCAACACATTACCCAAGGGCTGGCTCTTATTTAGGCCAGCGAATTAGCATAGCTATTCAACGTGGCAACGCAGTCAGTGTCTTGGGAATGCTTCTGTCTGGTACTGGTCTGGAACAGTTAGGTAATCTGACTGATTCCTTTGTACATAGTTAGTTTAATTGTTCATTTTATTGAATAAAGAAGTTGTATGTAAGCATTATTGAATTATTTATTTACTAAGTTAAAAGTTATGAACACGGGGTTTAAAATATAATAATTGAATTACTAGTTCTTTGATACTGAGTCATTTGCATTGAGATAATTTGAGTCTCTTGATCATTGCCATTGAGCAACAAGCTCATTTCTATTTATCCAGGTCAGAAAACAAATAATTTGTAATTTTCAGAAAACAAGGAATTGGAACTGAAGCTATGGCTCAAGTTAACATTGTCAGCAGTATGCATCATAGTCATTGGTGGCATTTGTGCTATCTTGTCTATAACAGTAACAAACCAGACTCAAAGTAATACTCCTTCTGCATTCAGCGACGAGGAGAAAGCAGCAAGTAAGTCATACTTAACACAGATGTAGTACCTACCTTCCTACTGTATCTTGTGTATCCTACATCTTGTTGTTATTTGGATTGAGGATAAAGATAATGTTCTGCACTGATGTCCCATATACAAGTGCAATGCACAATGCTCTTGCTGGGTGAACCCATCCAGCCTTATTAATGTCACGGCGAAGGGCCAAGGGATGTTGACATTGTTGCAACAGGGTTCCCAAAGTTGATGCTTGTGCCCCTGCAGGTGTTAGTGTAGGTGAAGCAGCTTTTGCAGACCTGCTTTTCTGGTTTTGTCTATAACGGAGCACTGAAATAACTAGGTACATGCTACACTATTCCTTCATCTTGAAAACATCTGTCACATAATGTATTGTGACTCAAAAATTCACAACCCACGACGGGACTCGAACCCGCATCTTTTCCTAATGCCGGAAACGCTCTAACCTACCGAGCTACGGGGCTACCGACGCAGATTCCGAATTTTTGTGTCATATCTCTCAGCTATAGCGCTGAGTCATAATAACATTTGTAAATGTTGTGACGAAGTGCAATCACTTGAAATACAACAATTTGATCTCATATAATCATTGATATCACATAAGTCTGTTTGTAAGTGGTAAGTAGAAAATCAATAATTTAGTAAAGTCACAATTTGGCTGTGATGGCAGGATCAATGCATGACTTTATTTTAAATGTACAATCATCTTTGAAACTTATTCTTTACAATTATATTCACACCTGTGACTAGGGTTAAGCGTGAACCAAACAATAATGTGGCAAAATCAAATTCTTGCTTCACCTTAAATACTATTTGATCAATATTAAAGTCACTCAAATGTCATCAACAATTATAATTGGGCACAATAGCAATGTTGGTATCCCATATTATGAACCCATAGGTGCTTGTCAATGCAGAGGCTACAGAGCGAGTGCAGTGGGCAGCCATGTACTCAATGCAGACACTATGTTCAACTATGGCAATGGATCCATACGCTTGTTTGTAATAATTATATGTTGATGTGCTACTCCCGGGACAAAAGTGGAATTGATTTATATGTTCTCATTTAACCTTCGTACAGGGGAATACCATTATCTAAACATATACCTTTCATGTATCATACTACGAAATTAAATAATCAGCCATATTATTGACATAAAAAGACTGCTTTACTATACTTTAACCATCTTCTGTAATCTATAAAAGTTTGTGCAACTAAATACATATCTATCTATCTATACTTATAATAAAATCGTAGAAAAGCTGTGTCTATACATTTAATATTTTCAAGAAAAAAATTATGCTTCCTACTTAAAACACGCAGCTGAGCATTAAAATACAGTTTTTAATTTTTTTATCTGTTTGTTGTGCACGTGTATTTCCGGATCGGCCTATCCGATTTGGATGTGGTTTTCAATAATGTGTTGTGTATAGTTCAGAGCAGGACTTTTTCAAAATAGTCACGATTTTTTCGAAAATATATAATATAAAAAAGTTGTGTTGAATTTTAATCATAAATGAAAATTAATTGAATTTTAATTTCAATTAACTTCTTGTAAGCATAAGCGAAACATTGATGACGAATGATGAGTCAAATGCTCCTTGGAGATAGATTTAAATTTTAACTAAGAATTTATTATGTGTAAAAAGGTAGCTAATATAGAACATGACAAATTGTTGTTGAGTATGAGTTGTTGTGTATACGCTTGGCTACGGAACATCACGGTACAATCTCCTGAAGGTAGTTTTTACCTTTGCAGTCCATAAATGTTAGTTTATCATCATCATTATCATAATCAACTGTTATTCTCCTATTATTAGGAGTGGTTTTTAAGATGCCTTCATAGGGCAGAGGATGATCATCAGGTCTTGTAAAATAATAGAGAGTATTCGAAATTTAATTAAAACTGGTCCCTTTATCTATTGTTATTCACTCAATAGAGAAGGGTGTCGATAAAATCTGAGAATTACTTTTGGGGTTTCATGAAAGGGTTTTGATTGCGCATATTGCATATCAATAGTTTATTAGTACATTAATGTCCACCATAAGAACGCTGAGAACAGCCAGCTTTAAAAGGAATTATATCCTTCAAATTGGTCTTATTAATAGTATTTTATCTGATCCTCTATCGCAGGAGGCGGAGATCTTGTGTAAATTGGTCATTAGTAGTTTAAGTTAATTTAAGAAGATACCGTAGTTTTTTACTACCGCACAGCTGTTTTCAGTTTCTTTTCATAATGTTTGTTAGCTTAGTAAGTAGTATTTTTTATGGGACGACGTGGTCGCTAAGCGATAAAGTCCTTTTTGTTAAGGACGCATCAACAAATATCAATGGTTTTTAGGTACCATTTAATGAACCAGGAAACACCATCACGATTGAATCATTGATGAATATATTACGAATATGACACTTATTTTAGAATTAAGAATGGCGGATGTCACTTTTTCAAGAAAAAATAATATGCTTATCACTTTTAGTGTTTTTGAGGGTGGTGATTACGATTATGACACTCATTGTAGAATTCAAGATGGCGGATATGTCACTTTTCCACGAAAAATCAATATCATACCATTTTCAGGGTTTTTGAGGGTGACGTTATTTTATATGTTTTTTTAAATAGGCGCAAAGAGAAAGACTGGGATTTAAAAATCTAGAAAATTTAAAGTCTAGGATCTTCCAGCCTACAGAGGCTGTCCTTTAATTGTCAGAACAACCAAGTACGAGCCAGACACGCACACTGAAGGTTCCGATCTATATTTCTCAGCAAAAAAATAGTTTTTTTTTTCAGTCATAGTGCGGGTTCGACTCACGCTTGGCCAGCTTTTATAATTGATTGGTGTACCTTTAAAGTAAGCGCTATATTCACACTAAGTTAAAAGAATATCGATACTACCATTAGCTAACGACAGAGCTAAAATAACAATTTATAAATACGTTTCTTGTATGAATCGAATCCCCTATATATTATTTTTTTCAGGTCATTTCGTGTGATAGTACGTTTTCTCTGAAAATTTAAACCTGCTACGTGTTACAGTTCAAAAGATGCCTCATTGAAGGTTGTTTCAAACTATCATGTACGGTTTCGAAAATATGCAACATTTCACTCCAAACTTTGAGCCCCAATTTAAATGAAAATTTTCAAAATCACTTTCTTAGTGGCGTTTGCACTCCATAACAAACATACCCTCCAAATTTCATGTCTCTAGGAGCAGTGGTTTAGGCTGTGCGTTTATAATATATATCAGTCAGTCAGGACTTTATTTATGAATATAGATTATAGTATAGAAAATTAAGACAAAGAAAATAAATACTCGTGTAGCACATGCTATTGAAAAATTTTAACACCTAATTTTTCAGTTTTAAGTTTTATTTTCTTACTAACCCATATGGATTTTTATTATCTGAAATATTTTTTTTTTATTTATTTTTATTATCCTTATGTACACTACTTAACCTTCAAGTATCAAGATTAGTTTATTTATGCATTAAATTGGGCGTCAATCGGTTTCGATGTGTGCGTGGGCTCCTTGCTGGTAGTGGCTTAGATACCTAAATTCGAGTGCGTCAAAAATGTAATTCCGAACTTAAGAATAAAAAAAAATAGTGGGCTTGAGGAGTAGATTTTTAAATCATGACTACTAAGGCGACAGCTTTGAGAGCACTTTTCAAAACGACTTCAACATTTGTTTCATGTTAGTAATGATTACATTAGGTACGTTAGCAACAAGAGAGAGCCTCGAACACTCAGGTGAATAAAGAGGGTTCGAGAAAAAAGTGCTTAAGTAATGTGAGAAAGGTGTAATGAAAGCTCACTTATATCGTTTGTTAATTAGTTCTATTTGAGAAATAATCTCCATCACAAATATCACGAGATCTCAGTTCGGGGCGAACTACTAGTATTGTTTTATTGTTGACTTGGTCCGATCCTCATATTGCATAACTTCGTCCACGCCGCTTTGACTCAGCTGTCATAGCAGACATTGCAGCACGCGCGTTAGCCAATCCCTGCTTTCGTTCAGCAAGCGAGAACCTATCTCTCCTTACGTTCTGAATTTAAACCAATCATCAAGGATGTCTATATTTAGTAACTATGGAAGTGATTCGTTTTTTGAAGCATACGTCATTTTGGTTTGAAGTAGGGCCACTTTTTGGTTGAAATTTGTTCTGAATTAGACTTCCTAACTTATTATTTATTCGTAGGGTAAATTGATGTGATAATTGTACAAACGATTCATCTGTTCGTTTATTATCCTGTTACCTCCATCAATAGTGGTAAGGAATAAGTATAACTGTTACTCTCTACATGAATAAGATCTCGTGGATCTCATCTGTTTCTCCACACCTACTATGTTGAAGTTTAGTCCAGAGTGAATAAAAAGCATCTCGCTTTAGATAAGGGCTGAGGCCGAGTCCCGGAAGTGGTGAGCCCGCGTGGATAACGTCAATACAATGGTGAATGATGTCATGTCGTGTTTTCAGGGTGTTCGACGGTGTCGGGGTGGGGGTGGTGCGGGGTGTGGTGCGGGGGGTGGTGGTGGGTCTCCATGAGAGTGTACACAGTGTGTGTATCGGTGGCGCTGCTAACTGTTGCATTTTACTTGTTACTAACGAAGGAAACGGGCAGCGGCGATAAGCGACCTACTCCCGGCGCTGGGAAGTCACTTCCAACAGATTCGTATGATGCTCAAGGTATTTGCATGAACCTACCTATTGTATTAAACTGGTGCTGGTACATATACATTGATGAAGTGACCATTTGCTTGTGACTTGTGGGTCACTCCCGGAGCTCGCTCGCCTGCGGTCAGCCGGCATCACGAAACGCACTCGGTTCATCAGCTGGTGCTCGCTGATATATTACTTTGTTTTAACATAAGTTATTCCTATACTTTGCTTAAATGTACAAATAATAGCTCCAGAGGTCCTTAACACCTGGCTTAGTAACGATATTTGCTTGTAACGGTCAATAATGTAAACATTTCCCCCGGTGTATTCGGTAGCGTGTTTCGTTGGCGGCCCCCTCACAGCTGTGTATGATTTCAGCGGACCCGCTACTGATAGCTCCGAACCACCTGCGCATCGTGGCGCGGACAGACTGGCTGGCCAAGCCGGTGGAGAAGCCGCTGGACTTGTTGCGTCTCCCGGCTCCCTGGGTGATCATCACACACACAGACACGGAGGGCTGTTCCTATCAGGTTTCTTACCCACCATACACTCACACGCGGTTTTAATAACACTTTATTTTTGTCACTGGCCAGTGTGCAGCGGGCAGATTGTGTACGTTGCGTACTTCAAAGTGTTGAAGTATAAATTTGAAAAAATGAATGATTCAAATGTCGTGGTCGTACCGCCCATTCCGACCAACTGTTGCGAATCCATCTTCGTTATAAGATTGAAATAAAGTAGGAAAATACTTTAAAATAATAAACAACAAAACGGTACAGAGCAGTACACATGCAATATACGAGTACGTCGCAACCTCGATCACAAGCAGTTTTCAACAAATATATGTATACGTACGCACATACATCATGATTCGATACGACAGACTGAACCAGCATTGTTTGTCCGGGAGTACTGTACTAAGATGAAGTAACTCCTCACAGCCTCGCAGACAATTCACCACTGTAGAACATATCTCGAAACACTATGTTTATGTTTTACTGTACTACAGTAAAGCGCTTTGTCATTATCTCATCTGATTTTAAAGTTATGTTAAGGCCGAAGATGGAAGCGCACTTCATCCTGAATCCTCAACAAATATTTAGAAGTCTTGTTTTAGCAACAGAATTTGGTTTAAATTAAAAAAAAAATCCTACCACCCCGATCGAACCAAGCAAAATATTGCACTCTCCTTGGTGATCGAACCCGGGACCTCTGGATTACTTACGTTTGATGTTTTTTTTTTATTATGAAGGTAGCTCTTACCCTGGATTACCACATTAAGCTACTTATCACCCAGAATAAAAAAGTTTTCCCGTGGGATGGCAAACGGAACGGAACTCGTACCTAGTATGTATGTCTGTTACTCGGTCACGCACGTGACCGTCGTCTCGATCTTCAAGGCTCCGGCCACCGCTGCGATCCATCGTACGTAGTCGTAGAGCCACGCGACACGCACGCGAGGGCTCCAGGTGGAATGCGTGTGTGTGTGTCGTTGCAGAGCGAGTGCGTGCTGCGCGTGCGTCTGATCCAGATGTTCCACGTGGAGTCGCGCGGCTGGTTCGACATCGGGTACAACTTCCTGGTGGGCGGCGACGGGTCCGCGTACTGCGGCCGCGGGTGGACCAGCCAGGGCGCGCACACCCTCGGCTACAACAAGTACAGCGTGGGCATCGCGTTCGTGGGCACCTTCAACGCCAACCCGCCCCCCAAGAAGCAAGTGGACGCCGCGCGTAAACTGATCCAGCTGGGCGTGGCGCAAGGCCACATCGCTCACGACTACAAGCTGTTCGGGCACCGGCAGCTCGCCTCCACGATCAGCCCGGGCGACAAGCTCTACGACATCATCAAAACGTGGCCGCATTTCTTCGCAAACGACACTGACATAGCGGACATAGTGCCCGACTATTGAGTGTCACGTGACACCGTTAACGTATCGATTTGCTTGCTCTGTCTGTACCTCGTAAGCATGGCAACATCAAACTTTATCTTTGTGTTTTGTTGTATAAACCACTTTTGAAGGCGTATTATCATTGATAGGATCACTCGACACAAAAAAAATAAAAAATAAAGCTAAAAAGGCATCGATGTACGGTATATTAAGTGTATGCCAATAACTTGCCTGGCATAAAGCTGTCTTGACCACATTCAACTTGTGAAGCTTCTGGTGGGGTTCGTATCGCACATTGGTTATATTGTAGTGTACCTACTGTTTGATTATATTGCAGTGTACCTAGTGTTTGATACGATGGATCATTCTATTAGCACTAATAGAATGAGCCATACACGTTGTTAACTCATAAGGTTATATCAATTATGAATGGTATAAAACAAGCGTCTTGCCTTGTTAGTATACGAAAGCTTGTGATACTTGCACTAAATATAAAGCAACTGAAATGTAATAACGTGCTATGTAATATTGGTTTTTTAGAAGCACCCTTGCTTCCATTGAAACTAAAAAGCCAGCTCATATTCGGTCAATTTTATATTGTTGATTAAAATTACTAGTATGGACGTTTTTCAAGTAAATTGATTATCCTTGAAAAATGACAATTGGAAATACTCGTTAGTCAATTATAAATTTGAGGGTAAGATAAATGAGAGGGGTCTGATGAACAAACGGTCAATTCATAACGATGCACCACAATGTTGTAATGTTACACAAATACCTGTTGTACCTATGTTTTATATAAGTACGCCTTATATTTTATACTTTTATTTATAAAGACAAAAGTGATTGTTGTGATCGCAATGCGTTAGTATGTGTGGTGATACACTTACGGTGCCCAAGAATCTACGTTCTGGTCAGTGTAATTTCAGCCAATATAGCCCACTGCTGAACAAATAATTGTCTGGGATGGCTTTCTGCATTGTAGACCTCGTTTTGCCCAGGCAAGCCTAGAGATCCCGGGCTGTTCAGTCGCGCCAGGGCTATCTCGTTCTGATGATAGTGAGCGTACATCGTACGGTGCTACGACAGCGGATATGTTCATCGTGATTTGTACGATGGGCGCATCCGTGTCGTATATTACATAGTAATATCATAATAATGTATTATGTAGAGCAAATATAAAACTCCCGACTATGAAGGAAGAGTCAATTGAAAACTTAAATGTAAGTTTAGATAAGTTTAGATAAGTTGTATGTTACAATCGTTAAAGTAAGTTCGTAGGAATTAGTATAAGTACCACCATCATTTGTGTATAAATAATATAGTGAGCGTATTATTGATTCGTGCCGGGGTTCGTAAATTGAAAAGCAACCGATCATAACTCCAGTGTAGACACGCTTGTTGAGAACCAAACGAAACGAAGTGCCTAGTACTAGTACTGGGGAACACTTGGTAGGTGTTGGAGGCGTGGCGTGGCGTGGCGTGGCGTAGCGTGGCGTCACCTCGCTATAGGAATGAAAGTACGCAGGCTCTATGGATTATTCTGGTATGTGCGAGACGAATCGCGACGCTTATTATCGCGTTATCTGGGATAATATAGTCTTGAGCGATCGTAAACAAGCGTGTTGTTATGTTTGCATTGTTTATAACGTTAACTACTCATTTTTGACTATTTTCACGGAACTATGTCAAGTCCGATTTGTGGAGCGATGTAGAGCTTCCTGGATTGACGTAACGTTATGTATGTGTATGTGTAGGTGTTGCTCGAATGAACATTTTAAATAAATACTATGTACATATGTAGTAAACCGCTCAGTTGGTAGTAGCTCTGCCTCCTGCGCTGTAGGATGTGGGTTCGATTCCCACCCAGGACAAACATTTGTGTGACGAATATAGATGTTTGTTCTGTGTTTGGGTGTTTTATCATATAATACGTATGTATTTACAAAAAGTATTTAAGTATTCTATCCGTAATCTAGTTCCCATAATACAAGCTATGCTTAGTTTGGGGCTAGATGGCGCTGTGTAAAATTAAATTCCTGTATTTGTTTTTTAAGTGTTCGCTACACGGTAGATAAGTACGCCCATTATCGTCTACCTACCTACCGTTTGTAGCAGGTACTGGGTGTCTGTTAGTACACCAAATACCTACTGTAATAGGTATATTACTGAACTAGGACAGTAGCGGATATTTACCAAGAGGCATACGCAATAGGAACGCATACGTTAGGCGGAGGTACTTACCGTGGCGGCGCTGGCTTTGCGAGTAGGAAATCCTACTTAACCGTACCTCTCGATTAAAATATTATACCAAATTAAAAGCACATCTGTTATATTTGTTAATAATTTGATATTCAAATGTGATATATTTATCAGCGCAAAAACATAAATATTAAATAATAAACGTGATTAAAAGTATTAACTTCATTTTAAAAATGATGAAGTGTACGTACCTATGTAATTTTGTTATACATAATGATTGTGCAGGCGACTATACCTACTAGTAAATAGACACACATTACAATTACAACACAACACTTAGAAATAAAACAAAGCTTAGTGTAATAGGTAGGTAAGTGTAACTGTTGCAATAGGTACTTATTTAAATTCTAGACTTTCATCGAAATCATTTGTATTGATATCATACATAGAACAAATTAGTTTTATCAGTTTTCGGAGGCCGGGCTTGTATTGTATATACTTATATATTATGTAGGTTTTTATAAATGGACCTTTTTATTACTATAAATGGACTTAAAATTATGATGTTTATGATTAAACATTTTTTTTATGTTTCTTACCTAATTAAAATAATTTATAAGTTATGAGCATTATATATAGATCCTTAACAATGTATACACATTCTTATTTAGACGTACCTACTTATTAATATGGGTAATTATTATATTAGTAAAAGAACAATAAGATTTCCACAAATAAACCGATCTCGCCATATTTTATTGAGTAGGTGCCTACCTGAAGGTACCTATATAAGTTATCGCTCTCTCTCTTAAGTATAATACCTATACGTGTAATTGTATTGATGTCTCATTTCAATAACATCCTGTCGATATAGGTACCTACTAGGTACATAACATACTATACCTACCTGTAATACCTATACCTATACGTATACCTGCTCGAAGGTAGAACAATAAATGTATGGATGGAGGCGTCACATTCACAGCACACGGTAGGTAGGTACCTAGGTATAGGTATAGGCAGGTCAGTAAAAGGTACGCTCGTGTTGCTTTTGGTAAATTGTCGCTTCGAATCGCATCGGGGGCTCCACAAAGCGGCGCGCGACGCTGGAGCTCGCGACACCAACGACTAAACTCCGATTGACTGATCCGATTCCAGCAATACTTTTGATATTCGACGGTAACACAATGACATAGATAGGACCTACCTACCATTGAATACCAAAACATATTGTTGTAGCCAACGCGCAACGCAACGTACCTGAGTCTGAAGCCTTCGAAGCTGCGATTTATCAAAAGCGTTAGTCAACTCGCACGACAGAACGAACTTGTGAAAAGTTTATATTCGACCTAGTTTAGACGAGTAGGCACCTAAACTTAAATAAATGACTACTACCTATGCAAATTACAGTATTTTTTTTCGATTCGTTTTCTGACCCCACCTCCCCGTGACTCCCCGTGACTCATTGCCATCGCTCACCTGTGTTCAATAGCCGAGTCCGCACCGGACGACCCAACGCGATCCAGCGATCCAAGATCACGATGTGTGGAGCGGAGCGTGTCACCAGCTGTAGCCCGATCCAAGCTTGTGGAAACTGCGATCCTAAACTGCGTTCCAAGCGATCTATATTTATTCGAAGTATTTAATTAAAGGCGAATACTTCTGTGATTGCCCGGCTGTTTAGTCAACTGAGGCCGCTCGATCATATCTAGTTGACGTAATAAATATTTTGAATCGAGCAACTAATCCCATTGATACGATTTATGTCTATACAAATAGACATGTAAAAAAGTGTTACGACATTAGGTTTGCCTACGAAAACAACGCAACCACGAACGCACAAATGCATTGCGCTCGATTAATGTCCAGCTCAAGTTCGACTTCTGATAAGTTAAGTAAACTAAGGCCAGTCAGTTTCTACCGTTAGTTTATTAGAAACAAATGTCCAAAAATATTCATGAATACTTATTACCCACATGTGTGATTTCGGCTGTAAATTTTTATGTAATGGCGAAAATAGTAGATTCACTTTCAGGATCTGCTGACTTTGTATTATGAGACCATACATTTCAGCTCTGGCATCGAATCTCGACGTCTTTCGCTAGAATAACTCGCATCACAAAATATAAAGATCAGAGCCATTTTCTACTTCTTCACATTCAGAGCTACTAGCAACTTCAATTCACTTTCAGAGCTACTAGCAATTATAGTATACTTACATACTTTGCCTACCTATCTGTAAATGATTAATTTCTCTAACTGGATTTCACGTAAAAGCTTTTTACAATTGTGCTTGAAAACTTTCAAACTTTTCAGCATACGCAATGGTGGGGGCAACCTATGCTTGAGATTCTCAAATACATTGGTACATTTCCGACTAGGGTAGGTACCTACCTTGACTTAGCTTTAGCCCAGTTTATCTTTTCAAACAAATATCTAGGGGACTTATTTTTAACAATACTTACTAAAGAGAAGTACTTACCTACAGAGAGACGGAGCTTTCTGGAAGCTTCCATCTTAAGCATGTTGCAGGAAATCAAGCATGGGGTGATGTGTGAGCGGGTGAGGGACATGAAAACAGAAACGTGTACGTACATGCATTTTGGACACGTTGAATTAACTTCATAGTTCTACTGAGTAAGCACGACCAATAGACTGCATCACCGTCATTTAATTTAGACAGGAGAAGATTTTCACATAAATTGATTCTGATCGCTTCATTTATGAAAGGTCTTATTTTATATTCTAGCCGACTTGTACAATAGATGCATCAAATTATGTGGCGAATACCCTACGCCGCTCAAGCTTAGCAAAGTTTCACCACTCTTCATAGGCAAAGGAAAACTACACGATATCGACTAGTACAGGCCCGTGTTCTTCCTAGGGAGCATGATGCTGATGCGCGCTATGGTACGAATAGGTAGTAGTAGGAGCTGGAGGAATACCTACTCTAATCTGACGCGTTAACTTCCACAATGGGGGTAGCGCAGGGATCTTCTATTTCCAACATCCTATTTACCCTACTACTCAACGATCTTCCTGAGTAGGTACGTGACTGCCGCTGAGGTCATGATGTACCTACGCAGATGATGTTGCAGCAGTGGTAACAGCGCCATCTATTGACCAACTTGAACTGAACCTGAATATCGCATCTCACCAGCTGGCGGAGTGATTCAAAGCAAACGGACTCGTACGCAACCTGTCGAAGACGCACTACGTCCACTTTTGTTTCTCTGGACACCAGGTAAGAAAACTGAAGGTATTTGCGGGTGGAGTGAAAATCGAGCAAGCTGATCGCACGAGGTTTCGAGATAGACAAAGGCCTAACATGGGAATCGCACATTAACAAAATGTGTGGAAAACTAGGAGGTGCATGTTTCGCACTGGACCGACTGTCACGTTTCCTGACCAGGGATGTGGTCCGATCGTGCTACTTCGCCACGTCCAGTCACTGCTCCAGTAGGTTCGGGGCGGAGCTGTGGGGCCGCGCGGCCGAGTGGGAGCGTGCGTTTTGACTTCAGAAGCTCGCTGTAAGAGCCATAGTTCGAATCGTCAGCGACGAAACTGTGAGACCTCACTTTAAGGACCAAGGTATACTCTCACGGTGCCTTCCTTATTAATCCTGCACGTGAGTCTGCACGTGCTTACATACCCGCAGTTGTACAAAGGACTTGAGGATTCGCACACATACAACACGCGCAACGCGAACAAGCTGGCGGCCGTCCCCCGGAATCTAGCTAAATCCGACAAGGTACCTACTCATGTCAAGGGTCCGACTGTGTACAACCTATTACCAAAATCAATGATTGATGCTCCGAGCGATCTTATTTTTAAGTCAAATTTAAGACGCTGGCTCGTCGAGCAGGCCTTCTACTCTTTCGTTGAGTTCAGCAGACGAAAGCAGGTAAGTAGATGCGCCTACCGTATGACCGAACCTAATCCTACATGTTAATGTAGCATTTACATATATATTTATAAATACTTTAAGACGGTCCATATGTAATCTGACCGATTCCTTTGTACATAGATAGCTAGTTTAATTGTACATTTTATTGAATAAATATTTATATTCTTTAAGACTTAAACAGACGAAATTGTGTCTACCTTAAAATTTGATGCACACTTTTACTTTTGTAGTTGTTGACGTGAGTTAATGATAACCCTCTTAAAGCTCTGCTAACGAATTTGATTTTATTCGAGCATCTTCGAGTAAAATTTTCTCGACCTTTTCCATGTTTTCTTCCATATAAGTATATTATAAATGTATATTCTAAATCTATGATCTCTAAATGGATGATTTTTTGAGTTTAAATTTTTTCGTCAGGAATTTAATAACAGCGCGGTGCTCGATTTTGAATGCTTTTTTTATTGAACGACGGGTAAGCGCGTGACCTTCATCTCACCTGGGGCCCTACCGCCGACGGCGAAGCCGATCTCCATTGACTTAAAATTAGCTTCATGAGAACTAGAAACGATTTTTACTACCGGGTATGTGTCATATCCAAAATGGCGTTTCCCATCTTAAAAGTGTACACATGTTATGAAACCTATCCGTTCAGTACATTTGACGGTAAAAAATCGTTTCTAGTTCTCATGAAGCTAATTTTAAGCCAATGGAGATCGGCTTCGCTGTCGGCGGTAGGGCCCCTGGTCACAAGTTGAGATAAGGCTAAAGGTGGAGGCGCACTTCACCCGGTATCCACAACTAACTGAATAACTGGTCTACATTTGTTTTTTTTCAACATTTTCGTGCCAAACTTGTTGCACATGAGTGCAAAATGTCTGACGCAAAAATGTTAAATCTATGAAGGCTACTAAGTATACTTAGGAAGGTATATTTGGATAAAGTCATAAAAATGTTCCGATACCGAGAGTACTTTGAACTTCCCTTAGTTTCCGTACTGACTGAATCCTGAATCCCAGCAAAGTTCGCTGAGTTAGGGACCAATATGGAAAAACTACTACTTACCTTTAAGCTTTGACCTACAACAATATTGTTGTTATTAGTTACTCGTAGCCAGTAGGGACATGGTGTCGAATTTCACATATTGAATCCTCGACGCACTCTAGTGGGCATTTAGGTAACCCAGAGAAACCACCTCTTTCCACTGAATGGGAGTAGGTGGGTGTAGGTGGTAACCTACACCCACCTCTCCACTGAAAGTAAGCACCTAACGTAACCCAGAGGAATCGCCACTATACCTACGTTTAAAATACCTACTCATCAACTCATGGCATGCACGCACGCACAAGCACGCAAGCACACGCATGGTGTGATTATAACAATTATACTTCAGTTAGTACTCATTATAATGATAATAATCATATCGAAGTCCTTGTTTTTGATTAATCTGTTGTTTGACGTTCAAAACGACCGTGAAAGAATCCAATGTTAATCGCGACGATAATTATTTTCTATTATTATTGTAGTCTAAGATCCGAAGGCAACGTTCATCATTCATAATTCATTTATTGCATTATGTCCTGATGAATATAGCATCATGTTATAGCTTAGATGTAAGGTAGCTTAAAGTGTAAGTAGGTACATTGACCCGGTCAGGGCGTTGCAAGTCACATGTTCTTCTAAAATACAAATTGATTACCTACATTGATGTCAGATAAATAAAATTAATACAAATTAGAATAATAATCATATTTAAGCACGTCAGTTGGTCAGACATACGTATAACTGAGAGTAAATGTCAGAAACAAAGAAATATCTGTAGATAGCATTTTTTTATTAATATTATTAACAAGCAAATAGTAAGCACTAGTAAGTCAAAATTTATAAATATTTATACCTAACTAAATGAGTGAATGTCAGAATGGTCGAAATTATGTTAGCTTGTCAGATAAAAAATCGTCAATAGTACCTATCATATAGGCTTTTTTTTGTAATATGGCTAAACTTTCTAAATTGTTTGTACAATGAGTCTTTCTTTTCATTCTTCTCGTTACATAAAAAAAAAAAAATACAAGACACTAACTTCACACAGCGCCATCTAGTCTCAAAATAAGCATAGCTTGTAATATGGGAACTAGATTACGGATAGAATACATAGATACTTGTTTTTTCTTTTTTGTAAATACATACTTATCATACAATACAACACCCAAACACAGAACAAACATCTACATTCATCACATAAATGTTTGTCCTGGGTGGGAATCGAACCCACAACCTACAGCGCAGAAGGCAGAGCTACTACCAACTGAGCTGTGAGGCTTGTTAAAAAAAAAATGGATTCGATTTATTTTACCAAATGTAACTGAAGTTGAAGCTAATGTAAACGTTAAAGAGGAAAACATAGAATTACTCAGTACCACTGTATTTTAGGGATTAACCTTAGATAATAAACTTCAATGGGGCCCACACATAGATAAACTGGAATAAGATACTTAGTTCTGCAGCATATGCTGTACAGAAGATACGTCTTCTCACAGACGTTGCTACAGCAAGACTAGTTTACTTCAGTTACTTTCACAGTATTATGTCATATGGCATAATACTGTGGGGAAGTGCTGCAGATATAGACACCATATTCGTATTGCAGAAGAGGGCGGTTCACGCTGTTTACAAAATGGATCCCAGAGATTTATTGAGAGACAAGTTTAAGGAAATAAATATATTGACTATGACCTGCCAATATATTTATGAAAATATTATGTACGCGCGTAAAAACATAAGCTTATTTGACAAAAACTGTGATAAACATAATTATAATACTAGAAATAAGAATAAACTCGCTGTTCCCACAACTAGGCTCCATAAGGTTAATAAATCGTTCATAGGGCAAACTGTACGCTTTTATAATAAATTGCCAAGTGATGTTCTAAGCTTGTCAAATAATAAATTCAAAAATTTTGTAAAACAAAAGCTATCCAGGAAAGCTTATTATAAAATTTCAGATTACCTACAATATAAGAAAGCCTGGCATTAAACAAATGAACTTGATCCAGTGAATAAATTGTAATTAGTATTAGATAATTTTAAACTATTGTAATGGATCATGAAAAAAAAAAACTAGCCCGAGGTTCTTGCCTTTCTCCTTGTGTGTTGGTCGCGATTCCAAACAGGCGGTAGATTTGACGTTTCAAAGTGATCCTAAAAAATCTTACTGAATAAATATATATATCTGACTTTGACTTTGAATAAATAACTATAGCCATTTAAAAGATACAAAGGTGTTTTATTCATCCCCATATGGTGGTTCAATTGACCCCAGCATGGGGTCAGTTGAACCACGTCTCTATTTAATTTTTATGTGGTTTACGAAGCTTAAATTTTAATGCTAGAGCTTTCAAATAAATTTTATTTAGGAACTAGATATATATTCCTTCTGGTAGCACAAAAATATTGCCTCGTAAATACAAAAAAAACTCCAGAACATACAACTGAAGTTAAATTGTTTCAACCATGCCCAGTCAACCCTACAATGTTGTGCTTGGTTTTATTTGGACTTTATTTAAGTCTGCCTGGCTAGCTACCACCATCTTTCCTAATTCTGTCGTCATAGCAACAGTTAAATTTATTGTGTTCCGGCATTGAGAGGTAAGATAACTAGTTCCTCAGTTTGTTAAGAAAAAACTTCCACCTTTGGCCTTATCACAACTTGAAAATCAGTTGAGATGTGTATTTTTTTATTATTTAAAAAAATATTAGAACTATTTTGCCATAACGGCGGTAGGGCCCATACTAACAAATGTCTCTAAGCTTATTGTTATTTGTACCTATATTAATAAAAGGTGCACATCTCGCAGAGCCACTAGTCATAAAATATGTTGTTTTACATTGTCATTGTCATCATAAAATATGTTGTTTGTATCGTCATTCTTATCATATACTATGTGGAAATATATCGTCATTCTCATCATAAAATATGCAGTTTTATTTTGGCACTGTCGTCATAAAATAGGTATGTCGTTTTACACCGGCATTCTTCCTAGCATAATAATATCATTATATATGTACTTATGTTTCCCGAATAAAATAAAATAGTTGCACGACATCGTCAGTCTCATGTTTAAATATTTTGGTTTGTATCGTCATTCTCATCTTCAAATTTGTTCATCATAAAATATGTTGTGTTATAATTCTTATCATAAGATGTGTTGTTTGTGATTTTATTAGTCATACAAACATTTGATATACTTATAAACATGGATTTCAGTAAGGTACAAATAACGAAACCGGATCCTTGACTATAATAAATGTTTAATGAGGAGAATAATTGTAGGCGATATGATTGGTTATTGTAGGCGAGGTGAGTGCTCATTGTAAAACCTTTGGCCTATTTCTGGCTTTATAAGGTTTCAACTCATATATACATAATAATGTACCTAACTGTGTAAGTATGTACATAATTGTACATTCTTAGCCTTCGGTCTTGGGCACACACAAGACTATTAACCCAGCCTCTGGTATCATGGAGTGCCTTCTCTATGTTCCACTTAGACAACTTCTGCCTCGCGCATCCACGCTGCGGGGGTGGGCAACATCCCCCAATCCAGTAGGCCGGAGTATGCGGTGGCCAAGTCCAGATAGGGTGTGGGATAACCCCGCATGTTGGAGTCATAGGTCACACCGGAGCTACACTGCCAGGCAGGGTGGTGGAAGAGAGAAAGTAGTACCTACCTATTACCACTAGGGCGTCCTCAAGCGAGGGTAGAGACAACAATGCGAATAATACTAGGGGGTCTCAACAAAATGACGGTCGAAGTAGAACCACATGCACAGCAACAACCCTGAGGATGGGTTGATGGGCTCCTGCCTGTAATAGAACGTTGGTTCCATGTCAGGGACGATACCGCCGACGGCGAAGCCGATCTCCATTGGCTTAAAATTAGCTTCATGAGAACTAGAAACGATTTTTACTACCGGGGATGTGTCATATCCAAAATGGCGTTTCCCATCTCAAAAGTGTACACATGTTATGAAACCTATCCGTTCAGTACATTTGACGGTAAAAATCGTTTCTAGTTCTCATGAAGCGATTTTTAAGCCAATGGAGATCGGCTTCGCCGTCGGCGGTAGCGTCCCAGGAAGGAGCGCCCAACTAAGAAACTTTTTGAAGAAGTCAAAGTCAAAGTCAACATTTCTTTATTCATTAAGATTTTTTAGGATCATTTTGAAACTTCAAATGTACCGCCTGTTCGGAACTACAAGCACACAGGGAGGTGTCAAATAGATGCAAGCTGTGTTCAAGAGACCAAGGAGCGTACTATGAGCCTATAGCGAACCTTTCAATTTCAGGCAGTTCAACAGCTGGCCTGCTTTTGCAAGGCTAAAATTCGTACCATAACTGCTAAAAAGGACTTTCTCATCAAGGTGTATTTTTTTAACCCAATAAGGGAAGGCTAAAGTTTCACAACCATACCGCCTTGTCTCACGTTGTATATTTTCATAAGTATGTCTTCCGTTCTATCCATATAATACATTTGTATTTTTGATATATTTTGTCCATTTAGTCTCTATCAGAGTATTTTGTCGTAAGTCCATTATTGTCATAGTAGAACAAAATAACTATTGTCTGTGAACTTGACATATCCATATTTTTTTTTCCTTTTATAAATACCGGTCTAGATTACACTACATTTAAATTAATTACAATGACCTTAAAACTATCAAATTAAATATCATGTACAGTGTTAACTATAAATTTGTACAAGTATACAATTAAAATTAGACGGGTTTTTAAGCAGATCCTACTAACATCGTGGGACTGATTCGTGATTATCATGGAGTTCCATTAGGTCGTCAATCAACACAACACGCTGAATGTTGAATGACGAACATTCAAATAAGATGTGATCGAGGGATTGAGTATTGTCATGTCGACAATAACTACAAATTCGAGAAGTAGACAAGTGAAGACGGTAAAGGTGAAAATTTAAATGACAATGACCAAAACGCAACCGACAAATTGTAGTGTTTAACTTTCTATGACCAAAAAATTTACTTTTGCAGAACCATGAAAGAGAATTTATTTGAACATCTAGAGCATCAAACCAATTGCCCTTATTTTCCACCTGTGTGCAATGATACGAATGTCTTCCCCACTCGTGACACATCCGTTGTTTTAGCAAACTCACAACATCCGTATATGGTAAAAAATCATTAGCGTCACTGCACCCAAGGTTGGGTATATTATCCGCCATATTAACAATGATATTGCCTAGATAATCTGCTTTTTCATTACCTTCAACACCTATGTGCGAAGGAACTCATGCAAAGTCGACGTATACATGAAGATTAACCAAATCCACCCATAATTGTTTAATTTCATAAATTATGTAGTTTGTGCCAGAATGTTTCTTGTTAGATACATTTTTCAAAACGCTCATGCTGTCTCTAACCACTACCCATTTGGTACGACCTAAGTAAAAGTTTTTAATATTTTTTAAGGCAAGAATAGCAACAGCTTCAGCTGTGAAGACACTAGCATTATTGTCAATTTTAAATCTTACCCCTCTATTTAACAATGGTTCAAATATAGCAGATGAAAATTTTTTGAGCCATCTGTATTATATACATTTGAAATCTATCCATTCCAATAGCATATTATTTACATCTTCTTTTAATAACAAGTTTTTATCAATTACTACTTTCATAGCCGGAAATTTACCCATGAATGAACCTTAATAACAAGGCAGAATGAATTTTGGTTGATAAAGGTTTAATTTTTTTTTAAATCTAAGAACCTTGGCACCTCCATCGAGTCTAAAGCGCAAATTGCGGCCAAAAAGCTGGGCATCCTAAATAAAGTCAAGCGATATTTCACACCTGATCAACTTTTGACTTTATATAAAGCTCAAGTTCGATCCTGTATGGAGTATTGCAGCCACCTTTGGGATGGTTCAGCCAAATATCAACTTGCCGCACTTGACTCGGTGGAGCGCAGAGCCAAGAGGCTCATAGGTGAAGAGTACCTTGCCAAAGCAAGGCTCGACAGCCTGAGCCATCGTCGCAATGTTGCGTGTTTGTCGGTGTTTTACAGATTGTACTTCGGTGAGTGTGCTCAGGAGCTTCACGACCTTATACCGCCTTCGCCGTTTTTCAATAGAAATTTCATACGCACAGCCTATTATCATCCTCACCTGGTTGATATCCCACGCATAAGAAATAAACGCTTTCAAGAATCTTTTATTGTGCGCACTGCAAGAACTTGGAATAAGCTCCCAGCGTCTGTTTTTCCGCTGTGCTACGACCCTAATGTCTTCAAGAAGACAGTTAATAGGCACTTTCTGGGTAGGCTCGCTCCATCGTAGATCTCATTCTTACCTTTGTAAGTTTCGTGGTCAAGAACCGACTCATCGTAAAAAAAAATAAAAAATATATACATTTATTTAGAATGAAAAGTGGTTTCTAAACTGTTTTGACACCTAGACTAAGGGAATTGCCAGCGACACTAAAAAGCTTTAGCAAAAATCTTGCCTTCAGATACATAAAACGAATAGAGATTGGTGGAACTCCACATTCAATTTGCATTGAGTTTATAGAAGTAGGTACTTTTAAATGCGCCAGTGATTAATCTTAAGCATTTATTTTGAAAAAGTTATTTTGAGTATGGTTTTCTAATGATTTATATAACATTAATAGAACCTTCGGATCAGCACCCCAAAAGGTACCGCACAAAGATTTTAGTATATTATGAGCCTTGCTGGCGTGATCGTTACTAAATAACGATCTATTTACAATAGATACTCCAAGATATTTTTTGTGAGAAAATTACTCCCAAAAACCTGACCTCAAGCGAAGAAGATAATACACTACCGTTACAGTGAACGTCTGATCTGACGTGTCATTTTTTTGTAAACTATGTAGGGCAAACCATCAAGACCGAAAGCCGTATCTTTTCTAGATTGTATTGCAGAAACAAGCTCTTGGATTAAAAAAGGTTCAATAAGAAAATGATTACTATTGTTACAGCTATTAGAGTTCTGTGATCTGGGTTTGGGTAATACAGAGTCAGGTGAATATACATTCTTAGAAAATTTGTTATCCAAGAATCATTTTCAACATTGTTTTGTACATAAGTTTTATTGAATTTACGAATGAGTTTCCAAATTATGGATAAAGGTAGGAATAAGTACATCGATTAAAAGATTCGCAGAAAGAAATCCAACATTTTTGTCGTTCTATTTTGATAGTAAGTTTTTTCAAAGCACGAAGTCTTTTAAACTCCACGTAGTTTTCATCGGTTGGATTATTTTTAAAAACCATGTAAGCTGCCTTGAAATTTGAGATGACCTCTGAGCATTTTTGATTCCGCCACGGAATAGAAGGATTCTTAGAAGGACTTGAATAGCATGATTGTTCACCAGTTGTGTTGGAACTATTGATCCAGGAGTTGATAGTTCGATTGAATTTCGAATAGCCACTACAAAAAGTAAATACTCATTCATTGAAGAGGGATCATTTAAGTCTATATCAACCAAATTTGAATCTAGAGTACTAGAATCATCTTCCAAACCACTCTTTTATAATTTGGACGAATCGGAAGATGCTTTTTTAAGAAAACAACGTGATTCACGTGAGTGCAATCATTATTTTTATTATAGCCAAGAAAGAACTTCACTATTACAGGAAGATGATAACTACTGCCAAGAGGTCTGTTGTGAACAGTACATTAACATTGTATAGCTAATGATGGAGACACAATGAGGGCGCCACGCCGATGAACCAATTTTTGTTACTTGGCCATCATTTAGAAGAACCAAATTACTGTCGTCAATAGCTTCATTACTTCTCTACCACGAGGAGAGTCGGATGTACAGCCCCAAGATGAGTGATGGACATTAAAATCACCAGCAAATATGAAAGGAGTAGGAATTGAATTAATAAAATAATTTAATTTACCCTTGATAAAAGCGGAAGTCCAATTAGCTGGACTATAAAAACTTACAATGCTAATTTCTTTATTATTGACATTAACGGTTATGCAAATATTTTGTAAAGAGTCATCGAAATAGGTACTGTGTTTTTTATACTGTAAAGTGTCGTAAATAGGAATGGCAACCCTGTTTTGATCATTTCCACAGTCATTTCGTTCGATTTGATAATATTTAATTTTAAAATTTTGATGGCTTTTCAATCATGTTTCTGAAATAATAGCTAGCTTAATATTGTGTGAATAAAGAATGTTAGTAAGTAAATACTTATTACTATGAATACTTTGTGAATTCCACTGGACTATATTAATTATATTGTGTACATCCATCATGATGCTGTGGGCAATTTGTTGCTGGGTTTTTTTGAGGGTCTCTCTAATAGACCCGGAGTTGATGGGTTCATCTTTGTCGGCTAAGATTTTGGTTATGGTTTAAATTAAAATGTTGACAAAAACTTCTGATTTCATTAAAATATTAACTTCGACATCTAAGGTTCTTGCAGTAAGCTGCGGGAATGCTTTCGCATCGAAAAGATCCGAGTAGTTAACGCTCCTGGATTTTACTTTGTTTTCCTCAACTTTTTGTTTATTTATAGGACAGGAAGATGATATTGCAATATGATTACCTTTGCAGTTAAAGCATTTGGCGTTCTGAGCTGAAATTGTGCTTTCTGTAAAAATCGAACATACCTCGGCATTTCTACAAAACTTGGCAATGTGTCCATACCTCATGTACTTTACACATTGTTTTACAGGAGGTATTTTCACCTCATGTCTCCAAGAGTCTAGGTATATATGCTCCGGAAGAACCACGGAAGCAAAGGTAACAGCGACTGCCTGAGTAGGTTGAAATTGGGGAGCTGCGCCACTGGCACCTCTCACTCTACGCATAAATCAACTTATTTGTACCACCTTGTATGAACTGCTGATAACATTAAATATGTCTTTATTTGTCATTTCTATAAGTACTGAGGTAAGAACCCTAGTCACCACTGTGTCATTTGCAGGAATGCTTGCTTTCAAGCCTAACTGATCCAGTAGTTTTTTATTTTGCATGAACATGTTTGCATTATATGGGAGATCAAATGTTATGCCTACTTTATATTTGTTTATTTATCTCAGGTGCAAAACACCTGATACACCGTGGTCTCTTATTCCTTTCGACAGAGCCTTGCGATCTCTATCGGCAAAAACACAGTTATCAGCAATATGGTTCAGGTCGACGATATACTCCTTTTTAGTTGAGTTTTCTAGGTATCTCTGAGAATATCCCGGAGATCTAAAAGTTTCGTATTTATTAATGGAAATATCTGAACTTGTTTTGGTGAGTTTTGTTACCCGAGTTGTTTCAATTTCCATATCAGTTTCAGATTCCGACGATTCGGAAACTGTTGGTCTACCTTTGTCAGGCAATTTTGGAGGATCGTCCTTCCTTTTATTATTTCTTTTCCCCATTTTAGGAGCCGAAACAATTCCTACAAAAACGAACAATTTATAAATAAAATTTATTTTATGAAAGCGCGCCTTTAAGGTTACGAGGTTCCCGCCAATAATAAACTCATCAAGGTGAACGATTATGCTTGTTTCTGCCTGCTATAGTGACAGTTGTCGTTTTAGCGCTGCGTTAAAAAACTAGAAACGAGGTAATTTTTCGTTTTGTCGGAATTCCTCGGTTTATTTTTTAATCTGCAAAGAATACTAATTTGTTGGAGAAAATGTATGTTATTTATGGTTATATTTATCATAATATTATTATGAGACATAAGTTTAACTTCTTAAAAAGCCCAAGATTGCTTCACATTACAATTTTGCGTTGTAATGATAAACCTCAAGTATTGACTAATGCAACATGATTCCGAACGTATCTTCTATATATATAAAATTAAAACTGACTCACTGACTAAACTGACTGAAATTTAGAGGGTATGTTTTTCTTGGTGTGCAAACGCTCACAAAGAAAGGAATTTTGAAAATACTAATACACCCCACGAAGTTCATAATGGGGTTCAAATTATGGAGTAAAATTGTTTTATATCTCTGAAACCACACATGATAGGCACTAGAAAATTAGTATTTAGATTGTCCGTATGAAATCAACACTGGCACGTTTTAGGGTTTTTGGATTTTTCAAAAATAAGGATCATTGGTCCAGTATTTAAACTGTAACTAGAAGCAGGTTAATATTTACAGACCTGACAAATAATAAACAAAAAATAAAAATAAAAGGGGCTCCCATACAAGAAACGTTTTTATAAATTGTTATTTCCTACCTTAATCAAACTCGTGTGAATATAGTGCTTACTATGAGGTCCATAAATCCATAAATAATAAAAACTGGCCTAACGTGAGTCGGACCTTCATTAAGACTGAACAATAAAACTGATTTTATTGCCTAGAAATGTGGGTCGGAGCCCTCAGTGTGCGTGCCAGACTCGCACTTGGCTGTTCTGACAATTCAGGCACAGCCTCTGTAGGCTGGTAGGTTCTAGACTTATCAATTTTCTAGATATTTAAATACCAGTCCTTCTCCTTGCGCCTATTTAAAAAAATCATTACACGGACGAAGTCGCGGGTAAAAGGTAGTTATCTATGTGTGGTTTGATTAATTCTGGCGCGAAAACATAAAAATATAAATTTGTAGTGAATTACCATACACATACAACAATGTCGTAAGTACCTACCTATCTATGCAAGAATCAATAAAACAAATATTTTTATAATTTACAATTTAATTTTCATTTTTTTATAATGGCGCACAGAACCTTTATTTTCAGTGAAACAAGACGTACGTATATGTGGGAGTTCCTGAACAAACAGTTGCACAAGCAGTTGGATATAACAAATCCACCCCAGCCCGGGACCATTTTAAGTTTACCTAAATTCATTAATAAATTCCCTTTCATCCATTTCAAAAGGGTATTTATATCCCTTGTATGACGCCGTCTGTTTCTTTTTTGAGTGCGATATTCTGTCTCCAGGTAGGTTTACAAATAATTCATACTCGTCACACTACAACAATTCAAACGAAGTTCTTAGCAATTTATTATACCTACCATCTACTTTAATTTTAAGTGCTTCTATATCAATCAAAGCACATAGGTACCGCGATTACGAAATGAGTTCTTGGTCAAAAAAGACTCTCAACTCAAGCGTAACCACAAATTATTATCCCACGTTATAAACTCTGAACGTTGAGTTACACAAACAAATACTTCACAAAAAAATACGTAATAGCCAAGTAAAAGCACTAATATTTACAAGACAATGTTGATAAAACTCGTAAATAGTAACTTTTTCAAGATGTCCTTATTTGACATTCAGAAACGCTCAACAAACATGTTAGTACGAAACTCAATATAAAAAAAAGTGAACAGTTTTTCAAAAGTGACCGGGAACAAGCCTTTTACTGCCCTGCTTTAATGATGTCATGGTACAAAAAAGCAGGACAGGTCAACTTCTGTCCTGCTTTAAGAGCTGATAGTCAGGCACCAAGTGGAAGGGATAAAAATCAAGACAAATTGGTAATGGGTTCAAACGTGTTTACCACGGAACAATCACCGGCAGAAGCGGCATGGGCATGATTCTGTCAGATCAACTATTGCAACGGCTTGTCAGCATCGACCGTACGCGACCGATATAAGTCAGTTAACATCGCTTTAATACCCAACCTTGTTTTAACATCGTGTCATCATACGTCCCGCCCCTCAAGCGGGCATTTCAGATGAAGTGAAATAGGCTTTCAAAAGTCAAAGTCAATGTATTTTTTTTTATTCATTTTTTGTAGTTTGACAGTTTTTGGATCATTTTGAAAGGTCAAATGTATAAAAGGCAAGACGCTCAGGCTGATAATTTTCTTATGATCCATTCAACATTAAAATATAGGTACATTTTTAAATAAGATTCTAAGTAAGTACATCATAAAACGAAATACTTAATAAATAATTATTCTGGGATGACCTCTAACCGACCTACAAACGAATCCAATCTGGTGTAGATCTAAAGAAACAACCCCCACAAAGAATTTAATCTAAATGGTCATGTCAATCTTAGGTCAGCTAATACACAGCAAAATATTTAGTTTTAAGATTTGTTCGATTTGTGCCTGAAACGCATTTCTCAACGTTGGCCGTTTTTTCCTAATCGCGTTTTGCCATCGATCGTGCTTAGTCACATTTGCGATATGTATGACAGTATCTTGAATACCCGATGAAGAATATATCCAATGTTACTCAGTGAAATATTAATACAGTAGCATTCTACTGGTGAAAGAAATAAAAAAAAAACGGTTCATTCGTTTTTGGGTTTATTCGTTACAAACAATAGTACCAAAATGCAAATGTACAAGAGAAACTCTATAGAAAATAATGATTTTAACGCTAAAAATTAAATGGTAATTAATTAAATAATTTATTAATTTAATTACTCATGAACCACTTATGGTCACACAATTTGTTTTAGAGTTCCATTTACTAACAATGAATCTTACACTTCACTGCCTGAGCATCCACCTGTACTCGTAGGGTGCTCAGCTACCTCTCAGCACCAAACGTGCGTAGACCGCAGTTGACTCAGCACCCATTGAGTTTCTCTTGTTTGTGTTTTCTTGTTGATCTTTCAGAGGTCTGAGTTCGATTTACTGAACTTTCTTCCTGTTACAATTATTAATTAATTTATTTATTTGATTTAATTAACACGGATAAAATCCAGTTACATATATAAGTATGTAATTGTTAACAGTCATCAATAATAGCTATATATCGTATTTAACCGCCTCTGTGGTCTAGTGGTTCAACCCACCGATTTCAGATCCAGAGGTCCCGGGTTCGATCCCCATGGGGAGTACAATATATTGTACTTGGTTTGGTTGGTGGTAGGACTTTGTTGACGTCCGCCTACCACCATCTTACCTAATTATGTCGCCATAATAACAATTCTAAAATTGTTGTGTTCCGGCATTCAGAGGTAAGATAACCAGTTCCTCAGTTTGTTGATTCCGGGTGAAGTGCGCCTCCACCTTCGGCTTTATCTTAACTTGTTACCAGGTGGGATCAAGACCAAGCGCTTCCCCGTACTACAATAAAAAAAAATATATTTAAATACATGATTAGAACTTACTTAAGTATCAAGATGAAAACAAAAAAATAAAAACGTCGACATTGTTAAAATAATAATAATTAAAAATTAATAATTAAGATAACTTGATACAATAATAAAATTCCGAATTATAATTAGAATTACAAGCATTCAGACAATATAACCGTCCATCCGTCCGCAAATAGGTCAAGTGTTACTGTCGAAGAGAGCGTTGAGCGCAGTTAACATTCGGGGTACCGGGGAAGAGACCCGAACGACCGTCCGGCATAGTGGGGTGGCAAACAACTTTGGTTTACGGCGGCAGCCGCAATGATTATTGGGGACGTAAAATTGGCAGAGTTCATCACTCAGGTCAGGAGCGTCGATCATTCCTCGGAAGATCTTGCACGCCTTTGTGATTTGGGCATTGGTACGGCGGACTTCTTGCGAATTGTATCCGATCCGAGACATCCCAGAACAAATTTTGTCGGATACATATATGGATAGTATCCATAACGAAATTTATAAAGGAATCTTAAGAAAGCCTTTTGAACTTTCTCAAGTAGTAGCGCGTATTTGCTTTCGTGTGGATTCCACACAGACGTTTCGAGCTTGCTCCGAACAAGAGCGCCAAAGACGAGTCGGATAACATCTTCGTTGTGGAAGTCCCGCGAATTTCATAGAACGATCGCCAGACGTCTGTAAGCCTCCTCGACATGGCGAAAAGTTAGCTTATGGTCAAAAGTAACTCCCAGATCCTTTACCGTGCTGACACGTAATATAACCTCATTATTTATTGTGTAATCAAAGAGGAAAGGACGCCACACTCGACCAAAAGCATTAATGCATTCTGCTTCTTACAATGCTTATTTAACCCTGGATAAGAAGCCCTCTTCTTATCCGTTAACACACCGGCAGGCTTATTACCTATCTTGCAACAGGTTTGCAACAGCCGTAAATTTTATCTGTCAAACTCCACTTTCGTATTATGTATCAGCAGAAACAGAGCAGACAGCAATCGAGCACTAGTTTTCATCGATTGCTGCTTAGTGCTATGTCGCTAGTGGCGCCACTTTCAATGAGCAAAGTGCATTCAGCAATCGTTCTCGCGACAAGCGGGCGATAAGCTTACATAATATGGCTTCTAGTAAAGTTTTGTAAACACCCGCGTTGCTGTTGCTGTTGCTGTTGCTCTGCTTCTGCTGTCGCTCTGCAAAATTATACGTAATAAGCCTGCCGGCTATGTTGCGGTCTAATACATTACGTTATTGGAGGTTAAATTTAAATTATGCATCATTAATGCATTATAAACAAAGATAAGATAAGATAAGATCGTTTATTTGCCAGAACATGTGATAAGTTGGTAAGTAATTACAAATGTCCATTATGTCCTACCGGTCAGGCATGCAAATGTTTAACACAATATTCAAATGGTAGGCCTTTGGTGTTACCTGCGTCGACACCCTATCTCATCTGCCTGGGACATCATTTAGGGCTGGTGCGGCGGCTGATTCGGCCGAGTATCACAAAAGGCGCAAATATATAGTGGTCTCGACGAAGCTTACCTATTTGAGCCTTTTGGGGTCGAGACGAGCCGGTGCTCTCCGAGTTTTCAAAAATGTTGCGGGGCTTTTGATTGAGGCGACACGTGACCCCTAGGGCTGGCTCTTATTTAGGCCAGCGAATTAGCATAGCTATTCAGCGTGGCATTGCAGCCAGTATCTTGGGCACGCTTCCGTCTGGTACTGGTCTGGAACAGTTGAGTTACCTATATAGGTAGTTTGCAACGATCTAAGGATCGTTGCAAACGACCTGCCGATTAAAATCTGACGATTAAAATAAACAATTGAAGCGAGTAATAACAATTTTGTTTAGTACTAAATCTTCCAAATTTTAGTTATTTCAATAGTATAATAATGCCAGGAATAAGAATAACAAATATCCTAGGCTATAGTTGAATGTCCCTAAAATGAAAATAGTCATGTAACGAATACTCATTAGCCATTGCTTAAGATTTATTTAAAAAATATTAACAGAAAGGATTTTAACCTCTTCTAACAATTTATTATAAATTTTAATGCTCATAATAATAAGCTTGGTTTTGTGTCATAGTGAGTTTGTATCTCGGAGTATACAATCGGTTATCTGACACATCCTTTAAATGTCTTTAATTTGCCATTAATTGGCCTTAGCCTAGACTTGAATGAGCAACCGAGCAAGTACGACTCATAATCAATTTTGTCCGAAAATCACTTTCCCTCACAGACATCTCATAATCATCACTTGCCATAATGCTACATTCTCATCAATTTTGTTTATTATAATACTCTTTTTCCCGAATGATGTTCAGCTATAATACAAGGTGAAACAGAATATGTGCAGTGGGGGGGCTTTTCGGACCAGGAAAAGTATTTGTTGTGGTGGGGAGATAATAGTGAATTCCCATTTTCAGTTTCCCATACAAATCTTTTCATTTTCTCAATGACAATAAATAGTGACGACCCTATTCCTTTACCGCACTATGCATGTAGGTAGGTAGGTATCAGTTGGTGCAATTGTCTGTGTCAAAGAGTATTAAGGACAGATGAACCAATTTTAGTGAGAACTTGGAGTCATCTCGTGAAAGTAGGTTACATAGGCACCTACAGTTACAAAAAGACGATAAATGCGATATTGGACGAACAAAAGTACATTATAGGAACGATTATTTTGTATTTTAGCTAGCAGAAAATTCTTATTGATTTGACTAATTAAACCTTCTAGTAATGAATTGTCTCATTAGCAGCCCAGGCTTTTCGTCGATTTTCCTCTGTTAGTGAAAGCGCTTTTCGTTCTTTGTGATTATGACCTTCTGCTATGTTGCCTCATCTGTCTAGAGCTGAGGTCATTGTCGCGAGTTAAGAAACAGCTGATTTTAGGGTAGTCTTAACTCAAAAAACCAGCTGTTGGTGTCAGAACTTTGATCCTGTTTTACCAAAAACTTTGAACCAAAATTAAAAAAGTCGTAAAACAAACGTTGTTCTACGAGTCGGGTCGGATAACCCCGTTTCGGCATAGTACACATATTCTGTTACAGGTTGTATAGCAATACATAATATACACATCTTTTAATTTCAATATTACTAAACTCATGTATCATATTGATGATAAAACACAATAGTTTGTATAGTGTATTGTATTATGTATTAGTATTGTGTGTTTTGATTGGTAGTAAGGTCGTGAAACAAAGCGTAGTGCTGGGGAGAGGTGGCGAGCGAAGCGAGCCGCTGACCTCCGTAGCGAATAAATGACAAAACCGACACGGCCAACCCCGACTCTACCTGGTCTAGTGCGTAACATTGGGGTGTGTATATAAAAAAGGCGGAGCCATAAGCTTGCAAAGGAGGTCCTGAGAGGAGCCCGTGAAACCTAGCGAAGCGAAGGGGGAGGTGGCGAGCGAAGCTAGCCGCTGACCTCTGGAGCATAGCGCAGGTTGAGTGGGTGAATTTATTCTCAGGTGCGACGAGCGAGCTGGCAGGAGCTCGTACCAGAAAACATGCTTGCTTGCATGGTGCTTGTATGCTGCTTGCACTAATTGTATTATAGAATAAATTATATTTATACAACATGACTGTTATGATAAGCCAAACTATGGATTTTGTTTATTTCTTTTTTGCCATTTGAATATTCGGGATTATGTCGATTATGACAAAACACTTTCGGAATTTTGATTGTTATAGAATTTGCAATACGTGCAAGTGATGTTATGTAAAATGATAGTCGACAAAATAGGTTTTGGAATTTTGACTATTATGGCAAAGGTTGTTATGGATTGCTTAATTCGGATTATGAATTTTATGAGACATAAGAGAGAACCGTTTAATAGACTAGGATAACGTAAATGGAACCTTAAAATAGGGCAGTTTTTTGAATACTACTTAATGATAGTAGTTGGCACAGTTCAGAGCCAACTGTTTGCCTCCCAGTACGAAATGATTAATTAAATACAGACCTGACAACGGTCGACCACATAGCTCTGTGAATAGGTAAGTAGGTAGGTACCTACCTTCTCTTATCTGTCCAATCTGGGGTTGGTAGGTACCTACCTAGCTTTTTATAATTACCCCCGCGTGTGGCACCTGACAAATCACGTGGGGCTTTTATATCGCCAGTTTAAATGCACTCGTAGGCCAAATAGTACGTTTCACTGGAACAATGATTGCTTACGGACCGACAAGGTCCGATGTGAAAGTTAAAGATAGTGGAGCGACCGCGGACAAATGCGGCCGGGAGACGCGCACGGGCTTTGTCATCGGTAAATTCGTAGAGTTCTGCAAAAGGACCGATTTGCACGGATACAAGTACATTGTGATGGACGATCTCAACTCCGTTGAAAGGTAATTACCTTAGTAAGGTAGGTGATTAACACCCACCTAACTTAAATTTGAAGTAATTCTGTAATGTACATGAAAATTTAAAAAACAAGGTTCTAATTATTGGTACTTTTATTTTATGAATCAAACAATCAAATCAAATAACACATCAAAATTAATTAGACTAATAATTTTCATGTTTATCTAGCTTTTAAAAAAACCCTCCTTTGGGCGTTATTAAAAATTATGTTTAAAATAACGCCCGATTTTAATGCTAAAATAGACTGAATAGAAATAAAGTTAACAGCAGAACCAAAATACCACCTTGCGTTATCTTCATTACACTAAAATTAAACATATAAAATCAACATTTAATCAAAATTTTGCCCAATTACATAACATACCCAACCATTTTTTGAGTATTTCCATATAACATATCATGAGTACTTTGCATATTAACTGTTTTTAAGGCTGAATTGAGATAAACGTTAAATGTTCATTGGGCAATATTGAACGGTAATAACGCCCGAAGATGGGAAGTTATAATGAAAAAATAATTTGGAGTCGTTCCATTTGTTCTATGCAACATTTCTACTAACAAAAAGTGGTTCGACAAGTATTCTTCTGTGGGTTTTTATTTCTCTAGCACTTTTCTGCTTTTTAATAGTACTAAGATAAAATAAATACTTGGATATATTTTAATTTATTTTCGTGTCATGATTTTTTCCTCTTCGTTCTTTTTTGTTCTTGTTGATTTTTTTCTTCCTGTTTCTTCTTCTGGAATTTTTAGTTTCTATTTCATTTTTCTGTTTATTTATATGCCCACTTTTCTGATCTTTAGCAGATGTATTCATGGTTTTGTTATTATTTTTCCTTCTATCATTTTCAGTTTTATCATTAAATAAGTCTTTAGTGATTCTTTGTCCTTTGTTCATTTTTTTATAAAAATGCCCTTTGTCATTAAACGCCCATGCATGCTATTAGCGCCCAGCCGTCATTTTACTGGACGTTTATCTAGGAGGGCGCTATAATCATAAAATGATCTTTGTTATTATCATAAATCGACTCAAAACATGCTAATAATAGTTTAATCGGTTAATCTTGACCCAAATAAAACAAAATTCCACACAAAACGTAACAAAAACCAGTAAAAACTAACGATTTTGTCGCAGCACTTCTTATAACAGCGTGGTACATTACCGATCCTGCCGAAATGCGGCATCTCACTGCCACAATTGATGCGCGAGCGAGCCGCCGCAACTTTGCGCGTTCTTAATGGCTTATTCTATGTATGCGTAGAGTTTTCACTAAATCACACCATATCTAGTGTGTTTTCTGTTACCTGGGCGTAATTAAACAGCGGGCGTTAATCACCCAGCCTACCTTACTTCGCATTGTGATACTCGAATGCATCAGCACTTTACTTTGTAGCGAAATGGATCTCAGCAGCTCTTTGCAGCGTCTAATGTTCGTCGAAGAACGATGAGGAACGGTGAGGTGGCATCAGGTCATGGAGCAAGAAGGGTTACATCAGAGTTGTGATCTTGCTGTCACAATGGGCTGTCTTATCGAATTGAAATCATATAATTTCTAATCGGAACACACACCTGTTGTCTATTGTAACGGACGTATGTTAGATGGTTATAGATTGCCAGGCGAACTAAAACAAAGTCCTACCTCGAACCAAACCAAGTACAACATTATACTCACATGAAAAACGAACCCGGACCTCTAGATCTGACACCTGTTAGTGAAACACTAGACCACAGAGATGGTAAAAACGTACTATTCAAATATTTTAAACGTGTACATGCGCAGTTACCTATACTCGCGCCAAGGTTCTAAGTTTGTCACTACCATTTCAGCAAATGTTCTAAAAAGGTATTTTATCATTGTAGACCTCAGTCTTGGCCATGCAAGCCTCGGGATTCAAGGCTCTGCCGACGTCCCTATATAAAAACAGGAAATATACCTAGTGGCTCTCGATCGTGATTACAAGCCGCCTCTATCCATCAACTGACATGACCCTCGTCGGTCACAGCACAGCCCCCGTCCCCGCGAGGTCGCGGCCAATTCATTTACTAAGTGTGGTGTTTATGGCCAATGTAATCCAGTTCAAGTGCTCACCCATTTTAAATGAAGAAAAAATGGCCACTGAATATTATGTTATCTATATACTTATACATACACTGCAAACATTTTGAAGAAACAACTGGAAGTTTTCTCAAAGTCAACCCTTTAGGTAGGTTACTTACTTGTAATTGAATTTAATTGAATGTATGAAAGAACCACTAAGACCTCTCGCGCTTAGTACAGGGCGTTCAAGTAGTTATATTTTGGCTGGTTTCAAAGCCTTCAAAACTATATAGATAGCCTAAATCCGTCAAACAAATGTGATTTTATATAATTTACTTGGATACGCTTCTGCCTGTTACTAGTATTACATTGATTGAATGGTTGATTGATAGACTCCATACTTAGCAGAGGAATTGGCGACAACCTCACTGGGAGGGGGCTGTGTCCATTGTGACTACTTTGTGACCACTTACGCCAAGGACCTTGGCGTAAGTGTAACCGTGGGGTTAGCTTGTACTCTATATGTATAAGAACTATCTGTCAGCCACATTTATAATTCCGCTTACTTTTCAGAAGCTGCTGGGCCATTGCTGTGACGGTCAGTTTTATAGTGGTCGCCAATTTCGTGATAACTGCTTATAGATGGTATGCGAGGAACCCAATCGTCACGGTAAATTGAGACCTTTACTACACAGACTACACACTTCAATAAATTCAGACCTTCACTGCACAGACTACACACTTAAATAAATTAAGACCTTCACTGCACAGACTACACACTTAAATATTAAAAAAGTTGAGACCTTCACTGCACAGACTACACACTTTAATAAATTGAGACCTTCACTGCTCAGACTACTTACACACTAAAATAAATTGAGACCTTCATTGCACAGACAATACACACTTAAATAAATTGAGACATTCACAATAAGTTATCCCTCACTAATAGTGAAAAGGATGATATCTGTTTTTTGTTTAGTATAAGTTTACAACCGTTTTCTTATTTTATATTTTTTTTCCAAAAACGAGTTCCACGTCTCGCTCTAATGTAGTCCCAGATAGATTTAGGATCTCTATCTAGCTAACATTTTCTGAACTCTCCCTTCATGATACATTTGAGTTCCCTCTAACTTATTTTTTACCATTGCAACAATGTAAACCTAAATCAATGAATAGTTTTTAGGATCACTTTGAAACGTGAAATGTACCGGCTTTTCGGAATCGCGACCAGCACAGTACACGAGGAGGCAGACAACAACCTCAGACTAGTTTTATGGTTCATCACAAATAGTTGAGATGTTTATTCGTACATTACCAAGTTATAATATCAACAAGGAAAAAATATTCTTCTAACAAAACCGGGTAAAGCCCTAAGAAATATTCGTTCTTTGTACATACATTACTAATTACAATACCAGTTATTTACCAGGATGTATGTCTATTCAATACAAAAACAAGTAAGCTGAAACGCTTACTTATGGCGATACCTTCTTTAATGTTGGCTATATTGGGCACTTAAATTCTTTTCTTTTTTTGTTTGTTTGTATATTTTTATTTTTTCTAGTATGTTTGTTTTTTTGTTGCTTTACATTACTACTAGATTTTGCACGCGACTTCATCCGCGTAATAGTTTTTTAAAATAGGCGCTGCATAGACTGGGTTTAAGAAATCTAGAAAAATCTAATCTTACAGAGGCCGCTTAATTGTCACACCAGTCAAGTGCGGTTCAGTCACACACACCGAGGGTTGCGACTTTGCGACCCACATTTGCAGGCAAAAAATGCAGGTTTTTTTAGTTTTAGGGCGTGAGTGGGACCCGCATCCCACTCACGCTTGGCTAGTAATTATTATTTAGTTATTTATTTACCTCAAAGTATGCACTATATTCACACCAAGCTTGATATAGGTGGGAAATAACAATTTATAAAAACGTTTCTTGTATGTTCCCATACCCCCATAGTCTCCGTTTATTCAGGTCTGAAGATTTTAACCAGCTGTCTGTTACACTTCAAAAGATCCATCTCTTTATAGGTTGTTTCCTTAAATAATTCAAAAATACCCTAAAATATGTCATTGGTTGTTTCTTATGGGCAATCTATACCTATACGAATTTTCAAACTTTTATCATGTACGTTTTACATGGTTTCGGAGATGTGCAATATTTCACTCCTAACTTTTAACCCCATTTTGAGCCCCTTGAGGTGCGAATTTTCAAAATTACTTCCTGCTTAGTTAGGACAGACCAAAACAAACACACCCTCCAAATTTCAAGTCTTTACGACCAGCGGTTTAGGCTGTGCGTTGTATCTAGTCGAATCATCCAGTTGAATCAGTCAGTCAGTCAGTCACTCACTTAGGACTTGTCCTTTCATATATTAGATTGTCTACCTTATCTGTTATTGTTCGTTTATAATGTATTTTAGTAATCTGTGGAAACTTTTAATTGGCCTTCCTATACGTAACATTTAAGCTTATATGCTATTCAAATAATCTTTTGTACAAACCTAGCTGTATGTTCTTCAAAAATTGAAAAAATAAAATGTAAATATTCTTCCTACATTACTTGGTTTCGTTTGAAGAAATCGCAGTCCCTTGTGCAAATCCAAAAAGGTTCTCCGAGCAGTGTAGGTATTTAACTTCTTAATGTGGGTACATCTATTTTTTTATAAATATTGTCAAGCTTGACATATTTTTAATACTTATGAAATGAAGATAGGAAGAACAAAAGAAAGGGGAAATTCTATAGTAATCTAGCGCATTTCTTTAGTCAATTCAAGATGTGTGTGTGTGAAAATTTGGGTGAAAAATATAATTTATTTTGACCCCAATATCTCAAAAACTACCCCCTTATTAAAATACCCCGCGACAATTAAATTATATTTATGTTATCTCTTTAAATTTTCAATTTCATAAAAATCGGATAAACCGTTCGACAGTTATGTCGTCACAAACATTGCCACATACATACAGTGCCGGATTTCCCAACATAACTCGGATATCTCGTTCGCTTCGCTCACTCGATCAATAATTTCAAGTAGAACATGGTTTTTTAATTTTAATTTGTAAATTAATGTCACAGTAAAGTTAAGTTAGTTAAGTTGCTGTGACATTATTTTAATTTATTTTTTGTCGATTATATGTATAAATTAATTATTACTATTATATGTGTATATGTATTATGTTAATAAAACTTTTCAGGCTCAGGCTCAGGTTTCCACATAGACCATTTTCGGTTTGGGTGGATTTACTAGCCCCTTGCAAGCTACGTCACTGTTTTTTTTCCTCAGACCGTATATATCTTATATCTATCTTCTATCTTCTAAATATATATAACTCATAGGTGACTGACTGACATAGTGATCTATCAACGCACAGCCCAAACCACCAGGCGGATCGGGCTAAAATTTGGTATGCAGGTAGATGTTATGACGTAGGCATCCGCTAAGAAAGGATTTGATTAATTCTACCCCTAAGGAGATAAAATAGGGGATGAAAGTTTGTATGAAACTTTGTCAATTTATTTATAAACTACAAACTTTGTCAAATTAGTTGTACTATGATGTAGGCATCCCCTAAGAAAGGATTTTAAGATTTTGCATTTGTTTTGTTTCGCTTTAGTAGTTTTGGTTATAGACTCTGCTTTGTATTTGGCATTTGTTTTGTTTTCGTTTGGTTTAAGTATAGGTTTTGTCGGTTAGACTTTTTTAAAATGGCTGAAGAAAATCTGAACGTTAATGGAGAAGTTGAAGAATGTACCTAATTAATAATAATACTTCTTAACGCGAGCGAAGCCGCGGGCAAAAGCTAGTACTAATATAAAATGCTAACTGACTCACTGATAACAACGCACAGCCTAAACGGCTAATCGTAGAGCCATTAAATTTGGAGGGTATATTTGTCTTGATGCGAAAATGAGTACTAAGAAGGGAATTTAGAAAATTCGTACCCTAGGTTCAAAAAGGGGTTGAAAGTTTTCACTTAAAGTATGCCCTCTGTAACTCTGAAAGCGTGCATGATAATAGGTCAAAATTATCATTATAGATTCCTCACATGAGATAAACAAGAACGTGATTCATGTTTTTTTTGTTTTTTTAATAATTGAAGAGCAGGGGGTCCTTTTATCAGAAAAAAAAACAAAAAACATTGTTATTTAACAGTTCAAAAACGCGATGTACACACGTGGTTTCTATAATAAACTGGTGTATTTTGATTGCTCTTTATGCAATGGATGAATGTCAAAACTACCAAGGTCTGATGATGGAGTGGAATCAATATAAAAGGGTTTTTTCAGTATATAACAGTAATAATTAAGAGCGTTGCGCATTTATAATGTTTGTTTGTGTGATACTCTTCTATGAACCATATGAACCAGGGTCTTACGATGATGACAGCGGAACTCCTGAATAATGCAAGGTATAATAGTCGTGCTTATACTTTTTGAAATCGGTATAACGAGGCATTCAACGACAAATGTTTTTTTTTTAATTTACCCGGCCGTAGCAGTCGCGGCTTAAGAATCGACCCCCTCCAACTCAGCCCGCGGATGTCGTAGAAGTCGATTTAAGGGATCTCACTAGACGAAGCGGCAGCTTCTTGCTATATGTTACCCGCCTGCCAAGTGTGGTGATTATGGCAAAACCCTCCCGTTTTTGGAAGAGGCTCTGTCCAATATCCAATTAACCAGTACATAAATGGGCTGTTGACGTGACTGTATTTACGATCCTTGACTTATGTAACTTGATACACAGTAATCTTCTAATGCATAAAAGGACAAGTCCTGAGTGACTGACTGACTGATTCAATTAGATACAACGCACAGCCTAAGCCACTGAGCGTATAGACATGAAATTTAGAGGGTATGTTTGTCTTGGTATGTAGGCGTCCGGTAATAAAGGAATTTGGAAAATTATGGTAAGTAGTAATTAAGTTATGGCATATTGTCGGTCTTCAATAGTTTTCAGAAATAAAGGGTGGGGTGTCCAATATTCAGACCTGACTAATAATAAGAATAACAACTAATAATAAACAAAAAAAAATAGGGGGTTCCCATACATGAAACGTTTTTATGAATTGTTATTTTCGACCAGTATAATAACAAAGTTGGTGTGAGTATAGTGCTTACTTTGTGGTAAATAAATAAATGAATAATAAAATTTGGCCAAACATGAGTCGGACCGGCACTAAGACTTCTAAAAGCCTGCATTTTTTGTCTGGGAATGTGGGTCAGAACGCTTGATGTGCGTGTCTGCACACCATGTAGGAGCTAATCGGTCAAATTTATTCAGATATCCAACAAATCTATATATTTAAAATATAATACTTGCAACTATTTCAAAAAACCAATACGCGTACGAAGTCGCGAGTAAAAGCTAGTATATTATATTATGTTTTCAGGTTATAGAGAGCACGCAAGGCGCGATATGGGACGTGCCGTTTCCAGCTGTGACGATATGTGATTTGAATATGGTGTCCCGAAAAGCAGCCTGGTTATTTGCTTCTAATATGTAAGTCACTTGCTTGAATACCAATGCCGACCTACGCGTACGTAGGGCTTAGGAAATGTTGGTATTTTCAAAATAACTCCGGGATAGGAGGAGCCCATCCATACAATGTTAGCGATACACTGTTGATATACTTAGATGCCAGTTTAGTCCTACCCATTCTATTCTTACATCGGAGTATTGAAATGGGTCTACAAAGAGATAACTTTATTACTATTACAAGTATACAATCGTGTTTGAAATTAAAACAAAATCTACATTCATGAAAAAGTAACGCATTATTTATTGTTTATATATATATGTATAAGTCGACTTAATAAAGAAACGATCAAAAAACATCTAAAATGGCGCTAATCATTACCTCTCATTCACACACTATTGTTGTCTAAACTCACAAACACGGCTGTACAACGTGCAAAAAATGATTTGTCTGTCTAGAATTCAGGGCTTCATAACGTTACCATTTACCAACATCAATAACGGTACTTTCTTAAAGTTACTTGTTAACAATACTGTCTCAAATAAATTACCTTAACGGTAATTTATAGTAAGTCTAACCTTTTTCAAGAAAATTGTTGTAAACAAGGTTGTCATAAATTCTTCCTACCGTGAAGCTTTTATGTATGGGATTTAACTTTCAAAGGCTTACATAGCTTATTATAAAGAATAAGATATGAAAAATATAATTCCTAATCACATTTTTGATTTACTTCAAATAACAGTAGGTAGGTACTCAAATTTGCATCTTTAAAAGTAGTAATAAGAATAACCAGTTCTTTTTTTTTTTAACCAGTTCTAATTTGAGTAGAATAAAAAAAAAATGCAAAAAAGGGTCAGCCTCAGCTTTAAGTTGAACTTTGCCTAGACGAAGAACAACGCTGGTTTTCTGACTGACCCTGATTCGAACACTAAATGGTCTACGAAGGGACTACGAAGGGTCTACGAGGGTCTACGAATAGTCTACGAAGCGTCTACGAGTCTACGCAAGCTCTACGAAGGCTCTACGAAATACTTCTTAAAACTACGAAAGGCTTTAAAAATATTCTTACACGATATCAAATAGTCAACAAGCCGTTTGTGGAGAGCCATTTTTTTATTGTACGACGGGGAGCTCTTGGCCTTCATCTCACCTGGTAACAAGTTAAGATAAGGCCGCTCTTCACCCGGAAACCTCAACAAACTGAGGAACTGGCTTTCTTACCTCTAAATGCCGGAACAAAACAATTTTAGAATTGTTATTATGGCGACAGAACTAAGTAAAATGGCGGTAGCTAGCCAGGCGGGCTTAAACAAAGTCCAACCACATGGGGAGTACAATATATTGTGCTTGGTTTCGGCCTTATCTCAACTTGTAACTAGGTGAGTTGAAGGCCACCCGTCGTCCAATAAAAAAAAATGCACATTGAATTCCCATAATAATGACTTTTAAATCGCAAGTGTTGTGTTGGTCGCCAGCAGCCCGGGCCTTGGTCACGTTATTGTATTGCACGTGTTGTGTTGGTCGCCAGCAGCCCGGGCCTTGGTCACGTTATTGTATTGCACGTGTTGTGTTGGTCGCCAGCAGCCCGGGCCTTGGTCACGTTATTGTATCGCACGTGTTGTGTTGGTCGCCAGCAGCCCGGGCCTTGGTCACGTTATTGTATTGCACGTGTTGTGTTGGTCGCCAGCAGCCCGGGCCTTGGTCACGTTATTGTATCGCACGTGTTGTGTTGGTCGCCAGCAGCCCGGGCCTTGGTCACGTTATTGTATTGCACGTGTTGTGTTGGTCGCCAGCAGCCCGGGCCTTGGTCACGTTATTGTATTGCACGTGTTGTGTTGGTCGCCAGCAGCCCGGGCCTTGGTCACGTTATTGTATTGCACGTGTTGTGTTGGTCGCCAGCAGCCCGGGCCTTGGTCACGTTATTGTATCGCACGTGTTGTGTTGGTCGCCAGCAGCCCGGGCCTTGGTCACGTTATTGTATTGCACGTGTTGTGTTGGTCGCCAGCAGCCCGGGCCTTGGTCACGTTATTGTATCGCACGTGTTGTGTTGGTCGCCAGCAGCCCGGGCCTTGGTCACGTTATTGTATTGCACGTGTTGTGTTGGTCGTCAGCAGCCCGGGCCTTGGTCACGTTATATGTTGCACGTACAAACGAACACACCTCAGCACTCACTGACCTGAGCAACTTCAATTAGAGGCAATCTCCAAACAAAGCATCGTCCGATGACATTTACCAAGTAAGTGCGTGGTTTTGTTACAGGACTCTTCTTAAAAATGAGACGAAAGAGTTTGTGTTCGACAGCCTCCGCTTGGTGCCGCTCCTGCACTCGATGTTCACCACCACGGTGGAACAGAAGGAGACCCTGAGGCAGCTGCAACAGATACTGACGTACAATGGCGTCTCCATCGAGAGCCTCTTCAAGACTGTAAGTTTCCCGCCATGTTTGTTCGACATCTTCTTGCATTCATCGATACTTCAGAAGCTACTAAAATTATACAAGCTAATTAATACCCGTGTACATGCGGTATTGTATCGATCACAGAACTAATTATTATTGTTTTTTTGATATTTGAATGTTAAATATTAACCACTGCAAAAGATTCTCTGAGGTAAGGTTCCTATCCTATAAACCTGCGGCCTTTTTGAAACTAGAAAATCCTTTGCAGATTGTGACACGAAGCTATTTTTCTTCTTTCTACTCTTTGGTACAAGAAAATGAGACACTTGTTATTTGTAACCGGAACCGGTGCTGGTAGCCACTTCCATGGTACAACTGGGTTGCTACTTGAAACCACTAGACCCAAGTATGGACCGAAAAGAAAGACGCAACGAACGACGTACTCACGCAGTTGTTGCGGACGCAACATTGACGAACACCTTTCGTTTTGAATACTTATACAAACATACGGATGATTTAGGACTAGGGTCATGACCCTAGTCCTAAATCATCCGTATGTATTTTCACAGAGTAGCATGCTACTCTGTGAAAATTCGTGAGACATGTATAAAGTGTTGCTAACTTAAACGATCTTCGGTCAAATGTAGCAGATTTGCATGAGGGCTGTTATAAATGGCTTGGTATAATGCCCGTTCCTATTTGAAGGTTTAATTATCCGTGTCTGCTTGCTTGATTAGTCACAGTTACCACAGGCATTTTTAAACGAGGTTTTCATAGGTACTTAGTGTACATTTAATAATATCTAATATATTATCATTGTTAATATCTCTATATGAGCTTAAAATTGCACGAAATAAACGATTATGATTAATTTTATTTTATAATTTTTTTGTTATGTATATGTGCTTGATTTTTTTGGTAGTAGGACTTTGTTTATGTCCGCCTAGCTAGCTACCATCTTACCTTAACCTGTCGCAATAACAACGAAGTATATAGTGTTGTGTTCCGGCATTTAGAGGTATGATAGCGAGTTCCTCAGACTGTTGAGGATTCCGGGTGAAGTGCGCCTTCACCACCAACCTTGTTTTAAGTGATAAGAACCAGACGCCAAAACTACTGAACAGATAGAGATGAAACTCAGCATATAATGATTCGATATTCGATATAAGAATTTTGTTCTTGACTTGACAGTACATATGCTACTTTTTATCTACAAGTCAGCTCCTGAAGGAAGCATGGAACATCATTACTGTGCTGTCGAAAGTGCGTCTGCTTACTTAAAACTTACGACTAAACTGCTGAACCGATTTTAATAAAACTTGTCGTGAACGTAGTGTTACCCAGGACACGACATCGGACTCATCTTATCCGGGTCCCGCGGGCAACTGCTACTGTTACATATAATATATAATATAATCGCAGGTGTCACCGGCGAACCACTGTAGCGATCTGATCCAGAAGTGCATGTGGAAGAACACGATATATCGCTGCGACCACATGTTCCAGCAGGTCTTCACTTTCATCAATCTATGCTGTGCATTCAATTATTATGCAGTGGAACCTGATAAAAAGGATGGGTAAGTCTTATGTGCTCACAACATACAGTAAGTACTTATATAATCACAACATACAGTAAACACTTATGTACTCACAAAATACTAGTGCGAATACCAACTCTCGCTACTCCATTCAAAGGGTCACCATAACGACCATGGCGAGTTATTATTATTTATTTAACCTCTATCATAGATGTATTCACCAAAATATAAAATTAAATTGCACAATTTATACTCACAACGTACAAGAGAAGCAATCTGGTTACCTAAGGACCGCTACAAATGGTTAACAGGTACCTAACTCAACTGTTCCATACCAGTACTAGACAGTGCCTATGACACTGGCTGCTATGCCACGCTGAATAACTATGGTATTCGCTGGCCTAAATATGAGTCAGCCCTTGGGTCACGTATCGCCTCGCAATATTTTTGAAGTTTGAGTTCTGAATCCAGATCAGTTGGTACTGGAGATTTTGCTACTGGTGTACCAGAGTATGAGTACCTATATACCGAGGGACTCGCTGATCTGGTGCTTTTGCAACCAGGGCACTTCCAAGTAGTCTTCCTGTCAAAAGTACCCAGACAGACCGAACTCTGCACTCCATCCGTGGTCTGCACGCCACAGCTATTCCATTTAAGCATCACGGATGGGTTGAAGTTATAAAAAAACGAAACAAAATATAAATGTTGAGAGCCGCTGACCGTAATGCGAAGTAGAAACCGCTGGCCGAGTCTGGACTATCCGAAGAAACACAACCCTTTGGGCTCAGTGATGCAATTACACCAGTGGCGCACTTTTGAAGAACCGACGTCCAGCAACCGAGGTGGAATGCAATAGATAGCCGATGATGGTGGGAGTCTACAGCTCAGCATGGCCCTAGCGCGTAGAAACCTCCGTTTCTGATGATTGTATCTCTTTATCTGTCTGTTTCTGGGAGAACCGCCAGTAGAAACGAGTTGTGGTCGATTTAGTTATGGCAATGTCCTCCGCGTAGGCGGCCAGTCGAAACAAGTTTTCGTCGAATCAGTTATGACAATGTCCTCCGCGTAGGTGGCCAGTCGAAATGAGTTGTAGTCGGTTCAGTTATGACAATGTCCCCCACGTATGCGGCCAGTCTAAACGAGTTATGGTCGATTCAGTTATGACAATGTCCTCTGAGTATGTGGCCAGTTGAAACGAGTTGTGTTCGATTCAGTTATGACAATGTCCCCCACGTATGCGGCCAGTTGAAACGAGTTGTGGTCGATTAAGTTATGACAATGTCCCCCACGTATGCGGCCAGTGGAAACAAGTTGTGGTCGATTTAGTTATGACAATATCCTCCGCGTAGGCAGCCAGATTAAAAGAGTTGTGGTCGATTCCTAGTGTCACACATAGTGATCGTTTGCCACATGAGGTGGTTTTGGTCTGCAGCGGAGCGAATTGGCCAAAAACCGCACTGATACTTGTTCAGCATATTTCAACAGCCTTATGTAGAGTATACCCGTGTGTTTTAATCAACTTTACTTATTTATTCATAAGATCATAATAACCTCGACTGCTCTACAAATTAAAATATGTTAACTCTCAACGATTTCTCCGATTACGATTATTTTAATCCACGCTACGTTATCACAAATGGGAACTATTTATATCTTCTATCTGACAACATGTTTTTTTAAACCACATCATGTGCGTCATCACTGAAAATACTCAGATTCTACGTTGATAAAGATTGCGATAAAGCACAATACTATTACATGAGTGGGTTCTAAATATTTCCGACAAATACTTACTCATAAAAATAGGTTTTAATCGTTATCTTAGAGAAAAAAATTAACCTTTTCTTTACATGGGGCCTCGTAAATGTAGACAAATTATGTTGTTGATAATTTTGTTTATGCAATCCACAAGCGGAAGCAACAGGACACGAGATATGTCTACGACTGCGCAGGCGCCTACAAGTTGGTTTCATGTTATTCGTATTATTATAAACTAGTAGTTCGGCCTGAACTGAGTTCTCGTGATGTCTGGATCGTGTTAGGTATTTAAATTTAATCATGGATATTGCACCATATTACACCGTACTGTAAACTTTTTTATTCTCAATCTCGCACGTTGCTAACATCCATTTTAGGCAACGCCAGAATGTGAGCAAAGCGCCATTGCTCCGACCGTACGTTGTAGTCGGTGGGCAGAATACAATAAGGGAATAAGTCAACCCTTACAAATATGAACAGGTTGATATCAGTTTCATGAATAGCGCTCACATAATTGTTGCCGTTGTGGCTTAAAAATCTATTAAGTCGACCAAAATGGTAGCAGCTTTCATCTGTAGCAAACTTTAACCGTGAACGAATATGTCTGGTGATTTTATTTTTATTTTAGAGGAAGTTAATTCAACTTGGCGGTGGACAATAATGGGCATTTGATGTCGGATGTGAGCAGTCAGACCCATCGCCTTCCATGACATCTTAAAAGTAATTCTTGGATCTCATCGACACCCTGGGCTAAGAAACCCTGTTAAATGATAAAACACTGAATGACTAGACCATTTTTAATTTATATATGAAGCTAAATACAATTACGTCATTATCATGCCTGATAAATACCTCAACCTTTGCAATATTTGCAAATCTAAAGTTATTTTTAGGAAAAATGGAATCGACTTCACTCATACGTTGAAAATTATGCGGGTCAGTTCATATATATATATATATTTTCGATGTACCACCAAAAAGTCATTGTTATCCAGATGGAATTATTAAATTTATTTAAAACCAACATTTATCTGTTACCCAATCAATTAAAAAAAATAGGCGAATATATCTATTTGCTATTGTCCGTTGAGGAGTTGGTACATTTCAATCGTACTACCACAGAATTATTATGGTCGTCCGGAAACTTCGGTCGACAATGACGAACTAAAGGCGATTGTGGAAGCTTATGATACTCAGTTTACTGTAGAATTAGCAGCAGTTTTCGAAGTTAGCATCAAAACATCTTAACTCAACTACATTCAACATCTTCGATCAATCTTGATCCAGGTGCGCGGTGAGGCCTGCCTTGCGCTGCTCAACAGGCACAGAAACAAAGGAATTTTGAATTACATTGTTACTTGCGATGAAAAATGGATTCTTTTCGACAATCGTAAGCGCTCATCGAGTTGGTTAGATCCTGGTTCAGCACCTAAAAATACCCTAAACGAAAAAATACACCTAAAAAGTGATGGTCACTGTTTGGTGGTCTAGCACCGGTGTGATTCATCACAGCTTCTTACCAAACGGGACGAGCATTACTGCTGCACGATAACGGGTGACTTCACACCACACAACAGACCGTCTCCACGCTACAAGAGCTGGGGCAGGAAGCTCTCTGTCATCCGCCGTACTCACTAGACCTTGCTTTACTTCTACTTTTTCCAGAATTTGGACAACTTCTAACGGGAAAAAAATTCAATACCCGGGAGGTAGTACAAAATGCCTTTGAGTTTGTTGCCTCCCATCCAGCAGACTTTTTCAAGAAGGCATCGATAAATTGCCACTGCGCTGACAAATCTGCGTCGACTACATGGGATTTACTTTGATTGATGGAAATAAATAAGATCGAAAAAAAATTACTTGCATTGATTTCATACAAAACGGCAATTTTATAGGTAAAAACCTATAATATATTCTAAATCTATGGTTCAAGGGTCCCTTGAATATGCTCCTTGTTGGTATGAAAAAGTTGATAATTACGTTTTGAAAAGTGCTCGGTAGTCATGGTCCCAATATCTACCGGCTACAGCGCAAGGCTGTCGACGAAACTCTTCAGTCTGTGTATAAATAAAACTGATGCATGAGATCAACACAATTTCCTGGATCCAATTACGGTTTAGCAAACCAATTGAGAGAAATAATAATCTTTAAACATACCAGATTTCAATATCAATAAGATGTCAAATCACGTCCCTGTCTTGCAAGATCTGACGCTAATACGGGTGGTTTCAGTAAATAAATATATAATTAATAATTATATATAATTAATTATTAATTACAAGTGAATTGTGAAGTCAGCCCCCACACCCTCGATGCCAAGCCTTGTGAGGCTCTTTCATTTTTTTGACAATTGTTATGTTCGAATGTGTTTAAAACAGCCGTGTGACATTCAGATACACGCCTGGCCTGGGAAAAAGTTCAGGCGAAGTGCATACCTCCAAGGCTACGTGTATCCAAATAGATACACGAGTTAAATCATGTAAATAACACGAAAGCTAGTTTATAGTGATTTCAGGACTGAATGAAGCGCTCCAGATAGAACATAATATATTCGAACACACCGTGCCCAGACACTGTGTGACAAAAGAATACACACGGCGCCGAGGGTGTTTAACATTATATCCAACATAACATAGCAAGTTACCTATAGGCCGTTTGTAACGGTCCTTAGGTAATCTGACTGATTCCTTTGTACATAGTTAGTTTAATTGTACTTTTTATTGAATAAAGAAATGTTATACTATTTACATAGCAAGTGTTTAACCCTATAACGCATCCCATGTTAAAAAATCAACCCCTAATAAAAAGTCAAATATTTTTTTGATATGCGAGTCGATACTCTTGCCAATGCAACACCACAATATTGACATATATCATCTAGTTAACACTCCTATTTATCTAAAACTAGTTCATACAAATCCTTAGAGATGAGTATGTGCACTTATAATTATCGAGCTGATATCGGTGTCAATGTTGGTGCCGGTCTCGAGCCGTAACGGTAAGCGGCCCGACGCTACCGTATCACTCTTGCCCCTTGGGTTTTCAGGGACGGTAAGAGGTACATAGTTCGCAAGAAGAGCCCTCGACGGGTGGCGTCCTGCGGCTACCAGACGGGACTCACGGTGCTGCTGAACACCGACGTAGCCGACTACTACAGCGCCTCGGTAGCCTCCCAGGGCGCGCTGGTGAGTCGACCCGATCGTTTACAGTACCACGATCACACGAATACGGAGAATACATGTCTTTAAACTATTGTTTCAGTAATATTTATTTATTTATGATAACAGGGCATTAATTTTACACAGCGTCATCTAGACGATCTATAGAATACGTTCAATGTTGTCAGAAAGACAGACATTGTAAGGGTCAGATCGCGTAACGTATGTTATGTTAATTATACAATCTATGATAACGGTGGTAGACGATAATAATAATGACCGTCTGCCACCGTTCGGTGAGAGATATCGCATTGGTGGTTGGCGGCTCTCAACCTGTTACATTTCCGACAATGTCTTTACACAATTGTCTACAGATTACTATAAGTGTGATTTTAATGAACAACAAACAGAAAAGACAGATATAGAAGATAAGAGTGAGAATATAATAATTTATGAGAATTAAGATGTTCTAAGATTTTTTTTATTCCAGTCTAGAATTATTTCTAAGAATAATGAAATCTAATCAATGATTAAAGTATACGTTAACGATGTCTTTTCACATCACTAGTGCTCCGCACGAGACGCAGAACTGCGTCATAACAAAAGACAAAACATGATGAATTCCAAAACGTACTGTACATTTTGAGGTGTTTAAGATTGATGGACGATAAGAACGCGTGGCCCGATGTTACTATAAAAGTTGACAGCTAAATGGGACTTTCTCAATGTTAACAAACTGCCCATTATGTTATATCTTTTAAGATAGTATTAAGTATGAAGGTTTATGATGTACCTCTACATATGACGAACCCTTCGTAAATATAAAAAAGGGGAGGCCAGATGCCATTCTGCCAGCTTAGTGACGTCAACAAATGGAAAATACATGCTTTCATGCAGACGCCTTTGGCGGCTCGTAAACGACATATACATCCAGGTTGTTACCTCCTAGACGAAAACTCCTAGCATTCGTCGTTACGACGGCATAGGATATAGTTCCCAGTTGTACATCACACATACGTACTCTTGTTCTGCAGGTGTTCATCGACAGTGCTTACAACGTCCCGAATCATGATTCTCCAGCCCGGATGGTGAACCCTTCCTCCGAGGTCCTCATAGCGTTGTCTCCTGAGAGAACGTACGCTACCAGCGGAGTCAAGTCCTTTGCGCCAGTGGATCGCCAGTGCTACTACAGTGAGGAGGAAGTGAGCTTCTCAATTGTTTAAACCCTGAAGTAGATCGACGTAACCAGTTTAACATTTTACAAACGATACGCTTTTACCGATACTCACGATCACATAAGCCCACTGTTCGTCGTAATTACATTTTTATTAAGAACTAGCTGACGTTGTCCTGTTAATTTATACAAAAATAGAAAGATCATTAAAACACGGGTGCTTCTTGTTGAAAACCTGAATTAGCAAGATACTATTGCTGGTATCGTAGCAAGATACTATTGCTGGTATCGTGTACATAATTTAGTCCTGTATTTAATTATCTTTTAAAACGACAACCTGAACAAGTCTTTTGAAACGACAACCTGAACAAGTCTTTTGACACGACAACCTTAACAACAAGTCTTTTGAAACGACAACCTGAACAAGTCTTTTGAAACGGCAACCTGAACAAGTCTTCTGAAACGACAACCTGAACAATTCTTCTGAAACGACAACCTGAACAAGTCTTTTGAAACGACAAAATGAACAAGTCTTTTGAAACGACAACCTGAACAAGTCTTTTGAAACGACAACCTGAACAAGTCTTTTGAAACGACAACCTGAACAACAAGTCTTTTGAAACGACAACCTGAACAAGTCTGTTGAAACGACAACCTGAACAAGTCTTTTGAAACGACAACCTGAACAAGTCTTTTGAAACGACAACCTTAACAACAAGTCTTTCTTGCCTGGTTCGCTACTCACTAAACTCCTACTTCCTATGATACTTCACGTTTAAACCAAGTAATTTTATTTAAAATCACCATAGAAAGCACATTTAAATTTATGACAAGATTTAGACACCAATATCATAAGGTTCAGTTCTTCTGTATATTATTCAGCAGGCTGCTGATTCTTAGATGGTATATGATATAAAAGTGGGTTTGCCTTGCACTGTGACAGTGGCGGACCCTATCGATATTTTTTTTGTAGATTATTTTTTCGGTTGCATCTACGTACTGTTCACCTGTATGTGACCGTCGCGTCGCCATTATCATTGTTACAAAACATATTTGTCGAGCCTTTCCTGTGATTTAGCGAGACTGACGAACAGCAATCGATTTTCAAACAAATTATTTATGAAAATTCTGATATTTTAACAGTCAACATTCCGGGCGCAGACAAATCCAACAAGTTAAAAATCATACAAATATATTATCTCCACCTTCGGCCTTATCTCAACTTGTTACCAGGTGAGATGAAGGCCAAGCTATCCCCATCCCCGTCGTTCAATAATAATAATAAAAAAAAAACAGTTTAGCCGTTCTTGAGATACACCACTGACGAATATTTATGGATTTCGATTAGTAAAGTGTAAGATTTCCGAGTTAAAAGTGTGGAAATTGGTGTTCAGAATATAATAGAATGGTACCTATACTTCAGAGAATTATTCAAAAATTATCTTACAAGGCTATGAATTCAAGACAACCGTCGAAAAATAAACTTCATCTACTTTAATTGAAGAGTTGGACTCTTGTCGGCACAACTGATGAATGTTTCTCCATGTCGATCTTTCCAGGGCAGTCTCCTTGACCTCCTTACACGATACGACAGCGACCTTCTCTTTCACTTGCTTTATATAGTTAATTCTCGGTCTCCCTCTTCTCTTCTACCTTCCACTTTCCCTTCTATGATGTTCTTGATGAAATTGTCGAGTCGTTTAAGATGGCCGATCATTTTTCGTCTTCTGTTCTCAACAACTTGTAATAGAGAAACAAAATAGTAATAATGAGTGGTGAGTTGACAAATAAATAATAATAATAAAATAATAAATATTATAGGACATTCATTTTACACATCGCCATCTAGCCCCAAACTAAGCATAGCTTGTAATATGGGAACTAGATTACGGATAGCATACTTAAATACTTTTTATTTGTAAATACATACTTATAATACAATACAACACCCAAACACAGAACAAACATCTATATTCATCACACAAATGTTTGTCCTGGGTGGGAATCGAACCCACAGCCTACAGGGCAGAAGGTAGAGCTACTACCAACTGAGCTATGAGGCTTGTTAAAATAAAATGTTAAATAAAATAATATATAAGGGTAAATAGGGGTTGAAAGTTTGCATGTAAGTTTGAATTATTATATTATATGTGAATACTGCTGTTTTTGTCGGTCTCGTATTAATTCATAAAATACTTTTGGATTTTTGGTTTAGCCAGCTTATCGGGATTATTTCTCCCATTTAGAAGCCAACTCTCAAGCCTGGCTACGAGATGGAACTAACTGTATATGCATGAGGTTGCATATAAGGGATAATTAGGTGTACCTATGTAGTCATTTTTAAAGGTATATAAAAATAGGACCGATTCCCTCCATGCTAGTTTAAAAACTGTGTTATATATAGACAGATAATATATAGACAGATAATAATTATGACCTGCATAGGTACTGGGTAATTATTTGCTCAATAAATTATACCTTTGTCTAGGACGGCGCAATGTAAATAAACCAAATTACGTTTGCAATGTAATGTTAGGCTATTGATTATTATTATTATAAAGGTACCAGTAAATATTCATTATTACTCCACCTACTCATGTAAGTAAGTAGCTATGTACAAAGTTTTAGTTTGAGTACATACGTTCTAAGTCACTAAAAAACTTAGATTAGCTTCTTCAATTTATTCTTTGATTTATTAAATTGAAGCGGACACTTCAGTACCTTGCGTGTTTAATTATAGCCCTGTATGACTATTGCTGGTACCTGGATTATGATTTCTTAAATTATGTTATATGTATTAGTTTATGGTTTTATAATTTATGTATGAGTCTGTTATATTATATATATATATACACAAGGTGAAACAGAATATGTGTACTAAGCAGTGGGGGGGCTTTTCGGACCAGGAAAAACATTTGTTGTGGTGGGGAGATAATAGTGAATTCCCATTTTAAGTTTCCCATACAAATCTTTTCATTTTCTCAATGACAATAAATAGTGACGACCCTATTCCTTTACCGCACTATGCATGTAGGTAGGTAGGTAGGTATCAGTTGGTAAGAAGATTACAAGACTATTTTAAACACGCACAAATTTACTACCTACCTATGTTGTATGTTTTGTACGTACCTATTAAGCAAGCGAGCAGTTGAGAACAAAGCATTTTTACATACCTTTGATCACTTTTATGGTGAAGAACAGCGAGCACTTTCATCACAACACTGTGGGCTCCTCGGAGCGGGTACACTCGCGAAAACTACACGTACAGTCCTTGAAAAGGCCGTTCTTACGATTGCATGAAGAACAATTGCACAACTTTCACTTTTAACATAGTTTTGGTCACTTTCAAGGTTACGAAATTTTTCACTTTTTTCGCTCAAAATTTCACTTGCTATATACCTTTTTAGAAGCGCCGGAGCACGTAGATCACGTTAATTTGCACATATTGTCGAAATATAGTCCGAGTAACCGGTAAAATGAACACAAAGTTTCGCGCTCGAACCAAACTTTCATCACGTCATTGTGGAGTCATCTGAACGGGTACACTCGCGAAAACTACACGTACATTCCTCGAAAAGGCCGTTTTTACGATTGCATGAAGAACAATTGCACAATTTTCACTTTTTACATGGTTTTGGTCACTTTTATGGTTACAAAATTTTTCACTTTATTCACTCAAAATTTCACTTGCTTCCTTTTTAGAAGCACCGGAGCACCTAGATCACGTTAGTTTGCACAGATTGTCGAAATTTAGTCCGAGTAAGCGGTAAAATAAATGAACACAAAGTTTCGCGCTCTCACCGAACTTTCATCATGTCATTTTACGTTTTATTTGCGATTATATTGATTATATTATATTTGATATTATGCGACTACACTCGCGAAAACAACACGTATTGTCTTTAAATCTATTAAACTTTATTCAGCACGAAGAAAAACGACACTTTTCACATTTTAAACACATTTTTTGTTTGTTTTGAAGCCGCCGGCTATCTTTGACGACGCCGACGTGGCGGAGTGTCAAGTCAAAGGTAAGGCGCTTTCTTTGTGCAATTATCTGTGTCAAAGAATATTAAGGACAGATGAACCAATTTTAGTGAGAACTTGGAGTCATCTCGTGAAAGTAGGTTATTAGATGGAACATACACATCGATAAATTACATAGGCACCTACAGTTACAAAAAGGCGATAAATGCGATGTTGGACGAACAAAAGTACATTATAGGAACGATTATTTTGTATGTTAGCTAACAGAAAATTCTTATTGATTTGACTAATTAAACCTTCTAGTAATGAATTGTCTCATTAGCAGCCCAGGCTTTTCGTCGATTTTCCTCTGTTAGTGAAAGCGCTTTCCGTTCTTTGTGATTGTTACCTTCTGCTATGTTGCCTCATCTGTCTAGAGCTGAGGTCATTGTCACGAGTTAAGAAACAGCTGATTTTAGGGTAGTCTTAACTCAAAAAACTAGCTGTTGGTGTCAGAACTTTGATCCTGTTTTACCAAAAACTTTGAACCAAAATTAAAAAAGTCGTAAAACAAACGTTGTTCCACGAGTCGGGTCGGATAACCCCGTTTCGGCATAGTACACATATTCTGTTTCAGGTTGTATACTACTAGGGGACGGGATAAGCAAGTAGCGCACCTGGTGTTAAGTGTACTCTTGCCTATGATAAAGCTTTACTGCATAGGTCACATCCACAAAGAACATAACCTACACGGTACTCATTGCGCAACTTGAGGCATTAAGGTACTAAGCCTCACGTACCCGTAATTTCACCGGCAACCATACCCTTCAAACCGAAACACAGCAATGCTGCTGAAATAAGTATGGTGGTAGTAATTCTCCGGTCGAGCCCTTTCACTAGGGGCTTCTACTACTCTATTCATATAATTAACAGATATTACAATACAATATTATATCCCATTATTTAGTACTAAAAATATAACTGTAATGTAATGTTTGTTGCATTTCAGACTCCTATATCTGATCTCAGCGCCTTCACTCGGTATTCTCTTCACAACTGTATGGCGTTCTTAGAAATAAAAACAATCAAAGATGTGTGCAACTGCGTGCCATTCTTCTTTCCAGTCAAAGGTAAGCACCGTTTGCGAGCAAGAGGTCTGTCGTGTCTCTGAGCGGACGACAACGACCGGACGGACAACCTCTCGACGACCTCTTAGTGGCGGGAGCACGTTGGTAACGAAAGCCTCATGACTCCTTCCGTTATCGTCCCGACTGACATTGAACGTAATGTAAGATAAAGAATTCCGTACTAGAATACTAAGAGATACTACGAATAACAAGCTTTATATTCCCAAATATAAATTAACTATGTCACAAAATCAAGCACTTTACATGTGTATTAAGATATTTAACAGGCTGCCAAATGAAATTAAAAATTTAAAAGGAGATTTGTTTTGTGGATAATTAAAAAAATGGCTAACCGATAGTTGTTTTTACTCAATCAATGAATATCTAAATTATAGGGAAACATTATACACATACTAGATAAGATTATTAATAAGACTACAACTAATATTTGCATGCCAACAATTGTGGTAGGACATACTATGGACTTTATTAACCTATAAGACCTTATTGTAACACATATGTTCTAGTAAATAAATTTTCATTAAACTTGCAGGTTACCACAGAGCGTGCAACTTCAACGATATGGAATGCTTGGATCGCGCGATTCGTAAGTTTCATGAGATCTGCCGAGGCTTTTGTTTAGGCCCTATTGCGTCCGGAGCTGCACCTTTTATCTTCATTAGACGACACGCGATCTCCGTCAGAGCGACCCGGGACTCTGCTCTCAACATGTGTGAATTTATGAAAAGTTATGATTCCATTTATATCAACATTTTATCGCCAAAATATCTTCTCGTTATCATTTTCGCTATCTTGGAACAGTTGTAAACGTCTTTGTGTTATGTTAGGTACCTACTAGTAAACGCTTTTTATTTTAAAATGGTCGCTAAAGTACCCACATGAAACACCTATGCGAAAATAATTAGTGACGTGTTGACGACAGTTATATTCGCAAAAGTAATACGTGTATACAGGGTGGGGCGTGACGTAATGAAGGGTGATGGGGTACCTACGGGTAGAGGACATTGTAGCGGTTCAGAAAAAAAATGTTTATGTTTTAAAATGATAGTAAATTATGTTGAAATCCGGGGGACTTTTACTGAACATTAACATTTTTTTTTCTAAACCGCCACTATGTCCTCTATACCCGTAGATAACCATTCATTATGCAACACCCTGTATACATATAATATGATGACATCGAACATTTATCTAAAGCAAGGATCAGACAATCAGTAAACACCGCGATCACATCAACACCGACCGCGGTACTCCACGGTCGGTATTGATGTGAAAATGAGAACTTGTTTCCCAGATAGAGACTAGTAGATATAATACCTACTCAATGCTGATACCGGTATCACGATGTTGGATTGCGTCGTCGAATTGATTCACTAATCCTTGGCTAAGCTACCGTATGATTTATGACGTATGCCTAACTGATCGACAACTGAAGCATAGCCCCGATCGCTGCTAATACGTAGCAGCTCAGGAGTGGTATCTATGCCTACTTTACAATGTGACTTCCAGAAACTGTAGACGACGTGTTCAATGCGACTTCAGAAACGTTTACTTGTCTACCGGAGTGTGAGCATTTTGACTATCCTATTGAAGTGGCTATGGGCAAGCTGGCAAACCACGTCGAGTTGAAAGGGTTACCGTTTTAGTAAGTTTCATTATTCATATATCAGCTGGCACGTGATTACTTGGTTTTAAGAACATTTTTTTAACAACTAGCTGTAACGCACTATTACAACCACGTTTTTTTGGATTGAAATACCATGAACTGACTACAATACCATGCAGCTGTAGCACATTAATAAGACTCTTAATTACCACTCTTACAAAAAATGAGTAGGTTTCACATCTCTATACCGTATAGATGGTAATACCAATAGAGTTCACCCTAACTTAGTGAGATTAAAGTGCTTACCTTGATTTCTGATATTAATTACTACACCTGGGGAAGCGTGAGTCGGACTCGCACTAAGCTCCAAAACTAAATGCAAATAGGCTGTCAGATTAGCCGAAATAACTCACATTTCTAGAAACATCAAACAAAAACACACACCCTTTGAGTTGATGATGGAAAATTAAAGATAATCGATTTATTTTAAGCGGTAATCTTCAAGTCTAAGTGCTCTTCATTTTTGCAAAAATAGTATTATTTGTGGTTATTGAGATATGTAACAATTGGTTCTGTCCTTCGACCCCAAGTTTGTACTCTTACTAGTGCGAATTTTAAAAATGTCTATAATAGTGCACCCCTACACTACGAAAGGAAGCTATCATAAGTTGAAACCATGTGAGATGGGCCAAGCGCTTCCTTGTTATACTGGCTTATCATTGGTTATGCGATTATAATAATTGTCCCTCCGTCAATCAGCTTCGCGACCATTGTATTACGTAATAAAAACTTTTTTAAAGATTTGAAAACCTTTTCTTGGAGAGGACTGAGAGATCAATATAGACGTTCCTATCCATATATGTATGTTATAAATCAAAGAGACTAATGCATACCTACTAACGCACGTAGCATGACCGCTAGGTTTTAAAGCGACACAACACGTATGAGAAATGGGGGCACACGGAAATAATGTATTACCGTCTGCCCCCACGTGGGGATCGTTCGTGGGGGCAGATGGTAACAATTCAACCATAGCACATAGTCTCGCGTCCTTTTGTGGCAAATACAATTATACAGCTATAAAATATCCATCAAACCATCATGACTATAGAATAAAATGTTGTTTATTGTCATATCGTAACACACAGTCTAACATAGTAAACATTAAATTATGTGCGTAATGTGTTTTTGTTCTACATTATATTTTACAAACATAAAAAATAATAATGTACAAAGGAAGCAGTCGGATTACCTAATAAGGACCGTTACAAACGGCCGATAGGTAACTCAACTGTTCCAGACCAGTACCAGACGGAAGCGTGCCCAAGACACTGGCTGCATTGCCACGCTGAATAGCTATGCTGATGTGATCATAATTGATTCGTCAAAATTACATTTTCAATAAATATGATTTATAGTATGATTACAGTAGGTACATTATTAGGTATCTTATCAAAATAATTGTATATGAAACACACATTAAGAATAAGATATGCAGGCAATAAATTATATATCAAATAACAAGAAGGTATATACAATAGTAAGTTTGTAGGTATGGATTAAATCAACATTTCACATCACAAACTGCGCGAACCCCAATTATTTTGGTAAGTAGTGCAAATAAATAGCTAAGATCCTAAATAGCTATGTTTAGGTTTCTAAGTGAGGTTTTTGTATTACTTTACGCTAGTGATAGGTGATGATTACAACTTCTTAAACTCATTTATTTTTTATAAAAGCCATCGGGTGCGTGTTAAGCTCTCAAGAATCCACCACGATAGCGCACCGTATCGAGAACTTGGCTATGGGCATTTTTCCTGTTGCAGTCATAGCAATAACGGAATCGCTCAGTCAATCGGTAACGAGTTACGGTGAACTCGTTACCCGATAATAATAATAATAATAATAAATTTATTTTAGACTTAATGAAATGTAACAGATAAAATTAATGTCAAATAAAATTAATGTAATTAATAAATTTGTATAAGTTACTTTAAAACGCCGCGCCGGCGCCGGTCAAACAGGCATAACGATTTTGTAAATAGGTCGCTGTCAGTGTGGAATCGTGTCTGTGGACTATTGTTGTTTGTTCAGCTTCTAACGATCAGCATACCGAATTGGAAATCGAGGGAAATATTCAAATATTACAGTCACACTCAAAGTGATTTAGGTATTTTTAGCGTGTATTAACTCAAAAGTAAGGAAAAAAGGACCCCGGACATCAGGTTAGGGTCTGATGATGAAATCCTGGAGAAATCGAGGGAAATATTCAAGTAATAAAGACCCACTTAAACTGATTTTGTTATTTTCAGGGTGTATTCACTCAAAAGTAAGGAACCCCTGTCCTCGGATGATGGGATCCTGGAGATATCGAGGGAACTCTTCCAATATTATAAATATTACAGGACGTTAATATATATCATATTCTTTATTGAAGTCAGTTTTCTTTTAAGTTTTTATTACGTAATTATTATTTGAATGAGATCCAGTCAAGTTAGGATATCCGGCACTGTATGTATGTATGTGGCAATGTTTGTGACGGCATAACTCTCGAACGGGTTATCCGATTTTTATGAAATTTAAACTGTAAAAAGATAACGTAAATAGAATTTTATTGTTGCGGGGGATTTTTTAAAAGTGGGGTAGTTTTTGAGATATAGGGCTGAAAAGAAATACAATTTTTCGCCCATATCTTTTGAATGGCTGATCCCATCAATTCATAATTTTGAAAATGCGGAGATTATATTAATACTTATCAATATGTATGAGGTTAAGGTTACTAGGTTTTTTTTATGGTATAACTGGGAATCGCTTGGCCTTCATCTCATCTGGTTTAACGTATCCTTCGAAGCACGATATCACCTTCGGTAAGTACCTACTATTCGAACCATCGAGTCATTAATTTATGGGAAGTCCTGTTAAGTGAACTCGTAACCTCCAAATGTGAACCCTTGCCCTACTCTAGACCACGTGCGTGTTTTATTATAACTCACATCATGATATGTGTAGGTGTAGGTATGTTAAACAGGGTGAGTCTTATTCCATGCAGGGCCACTGACGTCGTGAAGTCTGAAGCAAACCGTGATCGAAAAGTCATGTCAAGAGTTACATGCTCGATTTAAAAATAATAAGTTTTGCATCCAAAAAAATCTATTTTTTTGTAGTTTTATTGGAAAAGTGAGTTTTTTTTGCATTATTTAATTCTTTGTTTGAGAATAAAAATTAATGTATGACAACTACGTGCCCCATACGTATTATGCGTAAGCAAAGCTATTAGCTAATAGATACCAGCCTCTTTGAAAACGTCCCTTTTATTCAAAGTTGTACACGATCTGAAAATACAACAAAAAAAACTTACGCATAATCTGAACGTACAACCTTTAATACATTCATAAAGTTTAATTTCTACGTTTTCTATTTTAAAAGTATTCCAACAAGTTTGGACACAGTGTCGTAGTTTTTTTTAACCGAATTAAAAAAAAGGAGGTTTTCAATTTAAAAAAAAAAGGGTGAGTGAGTTTACCGAAACTACGTAAAAAATAATTTAACCTAGTATTGTTTGGGTTCTAGCTATAAGTGCCGTATACTTGTATCATCATCATCATCATCATTACAGCCCGTATAAGTCCACTGCAGGACATGTGATAACCAATGCTAAAGAAAGCGAGGGAGGGTTTTGCCATAATCACCACGCTTGGTAGGCATGTTGGCGATCGCCGTAATGATCTGATGACTATTTTTTTGTGAATATATAATTTCTTTCTTTCTTTCTTCCTTCGTGTGGACTGTGTAACAGATCTGGTATAAGACCTTACGAGCCGCCGCCATAGGCTTCTAACATGGCTCAATAACGACATCGTACTTCTATACTACGATAATATTCTATGGTACGATACTAGCATCATACTTCTCGGGCAATCAGGTAATTCGAGCCTGCAATACGAGTACTCTACCCAGGTTTGTCCCGGGTAGGAATTGAACCCACAACCTTTACATCAAAACCATTTTTTACAGAAATCTATCTAGATGTTGGAAAGATTACGCAACCGAGTCATTTCTGTTAAAACTTTCTCATCGTGGGATCGATTTGAAAACTTAAAAAAAATCCGAAAAAAATAAAAATAGGAAACGGAACTCATTGTATGATTGTTAATAATTTGTATCATACTCTTATGGTAACTCGGTTTTCTTTTAAGTTTTTAAAACGGAGTATTATTTTTATCATCAAACAAAGAACTCAAAAATGCTAAAATGTTATTGAACTCACTTTTCTTGATACATTATAAAAAAATCTATTTTCTTTTGTAGAACTATATTTTTTTTAAATCGTGCTCGTAACTCCTACCATGACTTTCCGATAACTCTCTCGGTTTTAGACTTCGCCTTAGTGGCTCTGGAGAAAGACTCACCCTGTACTACCAATGAGCAGTATTAATTTTCACTTGTACATTGTAATCTGTTCAAGGTACGGTAACAGCGCTGATAATCTCTAAAACCTTATAAAAGGCTTTAGATGAGATAAGCACAACAGCTCATTTTCAATTTTATCTACTTTCTTAAAGTAAATAGTTCACCCCGAACTGAGATCGCGCGATGTCTGGTTTGGGAGGTATTTAACCTCGGAGATTGTCTCACAAAAATAAAGTTATCACAATACGGTGTATTTGCTATGATTATGACACGAAAACCGAAAAACGACACCAGAACAAATATTGCTCATACTATCTCTCGTACCTACGTTTACGTATCGTAGTGACAATGTATTCAAATGAGATGAGATAATGATTGGATTTGCCATCTTAAATGTCCTAAAGGACGACCAGGAGATAGTTTATATACTAGGAACTTAACGACATCAGTACGACTAACCACGCCTGCCAAGCATGGTTATTATTATAAACTTTTTTCGGTTACGATGATGATGATTATTATTATACTGACCCATATATAGATATATAGGTGTATAATTAGGGATACGGGCAGAGGAGAATAACAGTTGATTCTGTTATTAATGATGATTAACTAACATTTATGGACTGCAAAGGTAAAAATTACCTTTTGAAAAATGTACCGTGATGTTCAGCAACTCTGATTTTTTAATGTTTGATATTACCTACTTTTTACGATTTTGCATACCCTTTACAAATTACAAATAATAAATTCTAAGTTCAAATTTAAATCTCCAAAGAGTATTTAACTCATCACTCGTCATCATCCTTTCGCTTATGCAATGAAGTAAAAAGTGTGATTATTTTAATGAGGTTTTCAATGGTAGGTTAATATAAAAAAAATGGTAGTGTAACATTTGGGGTTATTCGTTGAAATTATCAAATTCCAATAATAAATAAAAAAGATATGCATGCATTTATACAATATTATATATTATTATCACAAAATGCTATAAATGTTATGAAAGTCAACACAACTTTTTTATACAGATATTTTTCCGATCTAACCTGCCTTGAACCATACAAAACACATAATCGAAAACCACATTAAAATCGGATAAGCTGTTCCGGAAATACACGTGCACAAACAAACAGACAAACAGAGAATAAATCTAAAAACTATGTATATGCACAGCTGCGTTTTTTTTTTAAATATTACATGTACAGACACAGCTTTTCTACGATTTTATTATTAGTACTAGCTATACTCGTACAGTTTCACTTGCATATACCATAGGACACTGTAAATACATACTTTCCACTCAAACTTGGATCTCTCCTGCCTACCATGAGATTTTACATCACTGACTTTAAATATTTCCTATCTAATGCAAAATATTACCTATCTAATGCAAAGTTTCTAGTTCATGGCGGCAGCAGCGCGGTAAAGACTATTATAAATCGCTAGCAAAGGTACTTATCGACCCGCCCGTGGATGTCATTCGATTCGACTTCGGGATATTAGCAGGAAATGGGCGAGCAGCAGCTTCCATCCATCTAAGAACTTACCTGACACCATTACTGTGATCACCAACTCACCTGTCAAGCGTGAGGATAATGGCAAATTCCCCCCCCCCCCCACCTCCCTTACTCTTGTTGGGAGATGGGCAGCATACTCTTTAGTACTAAACACAAATACTGCTATCATCACCTCGCCGTTCAAGCGTAGGGGTTATGACAAATCCCCTAGTCACACTCGTAGAGACTGAGAGTTGAGAGATAAGTGGCAGCATACACTCCAATAGGTATTTTATCAGGGTGGGTTCACTCCATCGTAGACCTTATCCTTGTCTGTGCATATCTAGAGGTCAGCTTTCATCTATCTTGTTACCTACCTACCTAACACCGACACTGTGATTACCTGCCAAGGATAGTGGCAATGAATCCCCCATTACTCTACAAATAAATAGAATCTCTTTTTCCTTCGAGGATTCACCTATGATCACCTCAGAGCGTGGATCTTATGAGGATCACCTACTATATATACCAACACTGCTATTACCGAATCGCTTGCCAAGCGTGGCCCATGTCGTACAGTGGTAATTTTTTGGTCTATGATGATGACACGAAAACCTTAAAAGGACACCAAAACAAAAATTGCTCATACCTTCTCTAGTGCCTACGTTTACGTATCGTAGTAGCAATGACTGTCGTGATGTTCAGAGCAAGGCCACAGAATGGTCTAGAAATAAAATAGTTTTACATGCCTTTGCCCAACCGCGATTCACAGAAGTAATGAAATGAGATAAGATAATATATAGTATCTTATCTAGGAACTTAACGACATCAGTACGACTAACCACCCGCCTGCCCAGCATGGTGATAATGACTAACTTTTTTCGGTTATGATGATAACGATGATGACGATGATGACGACACTGACCCTATATAATGAGGGATACGGGTAGGAGAATAACAGTTGATGATGATAATGATGATCATAAACTAACATAGGACTGCATAGGTAAAAACTACCTTTTGAAAAATTTACCATGATATATACAATATATGTATACACTACAATACATAGCAACTCTGAACTTTTTTTTTTCAACTCCTAACATAACTTTTCGATAACTCTCACGGTTTCAGACTTGGCCTCAGTGGCCCTGGAAAACTCACCCTGTATATTTTTCAAAATAATCGATCGTCATATCCTGCCCTGAACCATACACAACACATCATTAAAACCTTACCTAAATCGGATAAGCCGTTCCGGAAATACGCGTGCTCAAACAAACATACAAACGGACAAACAGACAAGAATTCTAAAAACTGTATTTTTATGGTCAGCTGCATTTTTAAGTAGGTAGCTTTTTTTTTTAAATGTGAATTGTACAGACACAGCTTTTCTACGATTTTATTATAAGTATATATGGATATGGATAGATTCTTCTCTCACTTAACGCCCCTGTTTATCAAAATCTAAACTTGGTAAAAAAACAAACGTTAAATCCAGTTAGTATTAAATATACTCATTGGTGGGTTTAAAGTTTATTTTTCTCTAGATCTCTAGATTCTCAACATCTTCCAATTCATCATTACTAGTATTCAAGTATGCTTTTGTCCATGGAAGTATGGATATCCTTTAAAGGAGAGATAGAGAGAAACAATACAAAGATACATACACCATTAATTACGGGCACGAGAATTCATTTTATAAAAAAATGTGTCTTAGCAATAATCAATGGGATGAGCTCCCCGATTGAAAATATTCACTGGGTCAACTAATCCCGCGGGATAAAATCGAGCGGCCTCAGTTATCAAGCTGTGACAGCTCGCGTTAATAGTGTCACAGCTATTATTATTTATATTTTTTATTTTCAGCTATTTATATTTTTTTTATTATTTGCTTGATTATTATTCGTGAAGTAGATGCGCTCTAAGACACTTAATGTTTCAGCTACAACGTGGCTCTGAAGAACCAGTCGGTGCTGAACGTGTTCTTCAACGACTTGGTATCCACCAGGTACAGGAGAGATGTTTATTTGAATTGGCAAAATATTTTAGGTATGTATAAATTTGGCTGACGATTTCATGATTCATGATGAGGAACAAGGTTTGGATTTCACGTAAAAACTTGTAACCGGCAGTCCTGTTTGTTTTTGTATGCGATTTTTTTATATATATCAAACAAGTATACTTGTGCATCATCATCATCAAAACAACCCAATGAAGCGTATCGTACTTTCATTACATTTTTGCCTTTTAACAAAGTGCATTAATTATGTGCGGATAGTTTAAGCCCTAAATATATACATATATATATATATATATATATATATACATAAATATTTTGACAAGACAATATGTATCTGATGAATCAATGGAATGTTTTCTTTTTGTACGACGGGGAAGCGCTTGGTCTTCATCTCATATGGTTATAAGTTAAGATAAGGCCGGATGGAAGTCACCCGGAATCATCAACTAACTGAGGAACTTGGTAGCTTGCCTTTAAATGCCGGAACACAAAAATTTTAGAATTGTTGCTATGGCGGCAGAATTAGATGAGATGGTGGTAGCTATCAGGCGGACTTAAACAAAGTCCTATCACCAACCTAACCAAGCACAATATTGTGTTGTTCGATCCCCAGGGGAGCCCGGGGTACGAACACCTGAAATCGGTGGGTTAAACTACTTGACCACAGAGGGTTATATACGTGGTACGTGTATGATTTCCGATGACTGGCTGAAAGTTTAGCAGAATATCGTTCGGCCTATTACATACCATCCCTACCAGGGATATACGATGCTGCTCCACGTGTCCCTACAGATACCAAGTACTATTTCACCTTCATAATGTGACTGTTTCTGCATTGCATGATTACATGTTACCACGCAATGTTTTTGTCAAGTTGAGATTAGTGCGAAAGCCGCTATTATTGGTCGGAGGAGGCTACGAATCATTTTTATCACTAAGAAAGATTTAATTTGATAAAATGAATTTTGCACCTCCATTTTTGTACTAATAATGATTTCTAGGCAGCAAATCATGCAGCCTGGAGAAGTCCACTGCAGGTAATATTTGGGGAATTGCACCGCAAAGGGTATAATGACAGCATACCCTGCCAGTTTGTGTGCTGCCTATTACCGAGTGAACTAACCGAAGAAAAGACTCACAACTTTTTGCTCTTGTACCTAATTCTGTCTTTATTTTCCAGCTGCTTTCGGCGGACTCCTGAGCCTAATGCTCGGTTTCACCCTGATATCTGGAATAGATGTTGTACTTTTCTTCTCGCTACGGGTGGTGTACCAATCCTTCGCAGGACATTTCCAGCCGGCATCTCCTGTGGTCAAAGTCAGGGAACACCACACGAACGGCTGGATTAATAATACAACCAAACTGGACACATATTGATTCATTTTATAATATACACTAAATCGTTTTGATTTAGTCTCTTTATTTATTTAGTCACCTGATAATATCATGACACACAGAGCACAGCCATAACAGAAAACTGGAACGAAACACCAGCAGACCGTGGACAAGTGGAAAACACTGGAGGAGGCCGCCCGGGGTCCTAACACAAATTTTACCAAAGAACTTTAATTAAGTTTGCATAAGTGACATTTAACAAGTGACATTCTGATAATTATATGAAGTACCTATGACATTTTAATAAGATAAATTTTGATATAAATGATTATGACCACGTTGTTATTGTATAAATATTATTAATTACCATTATGTATCACTGACAAAAAAAATACAGTTTGAAATTGGGTTCTGGAATAAAAGGCCTCATTTAGGTTTTAAGCCTCGCGAATATAGGATTACCTCCCGTTTTTATTGATTGAGAATCAAGATTTGAGAGGTTAAGTATCTAGGCTGCAGAGTGACGGCGGACCTCAAAGTCAATGATACCATTGAGAGGGACCGTATAGCGATGGCTGCTATAGCAGCTTTTGCCGTCGTTTTGCTAGATGGACTGATGCAGTCAAACTTGCTCTGTTTCAAACGTACTGTCATGCCAGTCCTTTTTATACTAATATCTTTACAGGACACAGCGCCATCTATTCCCAAACTAAGCATAGCTTGTATAATACAAGCTATGCTTAGTTTGGGAACTAAATTACGGATAGAATACTTATTTACGTTTTTTTTTGTAAATACATACAATATACAACACCCAAACACAGAAAATAATCAACTTTTATGTTTTACACGTGCATCAGGCATATGTGCTAATGCTCGGAGTGATGGGTTTCTTGCCATCCTCAGAAAGCGAGCAGCATCGATGCCAAGCCGTATCAGCGGCAGGATTAACCGCATCCAGGGGCCTAACCACAACGTCTTTTAGCGTTCTCGTTTTTATATTACGTTACTTTTGTCTCGATTTTTCTACACTGGATAGATAGTGACAAAAGTAAAGTAATATCAAAACATGAATGCTTGACGTTGTGGTTAGTGGTCTCCCCCCTGCTGCTCGTCATAATGGATCAGGTAGACTGCCCTTTTCTGTTGCAACTTTTATGTGATGAAAATACCCGTGCATCGCTACGGAAAATTAGAAAAATGGAATGGCTATATATATACCTACTCCTCAAGCGCACCTTGATACCTACTTTCCTACCCACTATGCCCCGTGGAGTAGTGGAGGTTGTCTAGTACTGGTCGAATCGATATTTCTTGTTGAATTGAGGAGGAGAAAAATACATTAATATTTACTAGTGACAAAATTAAAATTAAATTAAAATAATTACCCCCCTTTCCCCTTCTAAGGGGAGAAATTTCCATAAAATATCATAAATACTTTCAAATATCGAATATTTATCACACATACAAAATTTCCATTTAATCGAATAAAACTAAAGATTTTAATTTTCAAGACTTTTGCTGTATCATTTCGGATTGATGGTGGGGGGATAATAGAAGACATAATGTATTATAATCTCAATAGTTTACATATTTACTTATAAACACAAACTATAAAGATTTTAGATGCATATGCCCCAAATCACTGGTTAATATTAATACTTTCTAATTTTTTTTTCTAAATAGGCATTTTAATACTAATAAAAACTCATACCAAATTTCAACTGGATCTCGATTTTTTTTTCATAATTAGCATTTCAAAGTTACTAAATATCTACATGCGCAGTTTCAAATTAATCGAATGAATTTAACACAAAATTTCAACTCGATCGGATCAAATATAAATACATCTACATACAAAAAGTTTTGCCCCGTTTCACCCTTTTAGAGGACAAATTTCCATGTTTTTTTTTCATAATTAGCATTTCAGAAGTATTATAAATACACATTAGTATTTTCAACTCAATCGAAACATAAATGAAGATTTTGCATAAAACTGTTTTGCCCCATTTTACCATTTAATAGAAAATGTTTTTTTTTTCTTAGTACGCATTTTTAAGCAATAATAAACACATTTATTTTGTAAAAAAAACCTGGAAATTTTGTACAATTTCCAGGTTTTTCAAAATAAATACCTCAAAGTTATTACAAATACACATACAAAATTTCAACTCAACCGGATCATAAATAAAGATTTTGCAAACAATCTATTTTACCCCATTTCACCCCCTTAGGGGAGGAATTTCCTAAAATCCGTTCTTAGTGAGCATCTAGATATCATAATGAACATACTGGCAAAATTTCAAGTCATACAATTTCGGCGCTAGCGTGATCATACCTACCTACCTACTGTACCTACCTATCACGTCAGTGGTAAATCGATTTTATATAATAAAAGATATTGTTGTGGACTTACATTTTTGTGACTGACCTCCAAAAAACGTGGAGATTCTCAATACGGTTATATTATCTACATTTTTTATGATTGTTACTTCGGAACTCCGTCATTCAATAAACGATTTGGAAAACTATTACTGGACAGATTGAAGGTAGGTATGAATGAAATTGACCCCATTTTTAACCGACTTTCAAAAAAAAGGAAGAGGTTCTCAATTCGTCGGAATCTTTTGTTTTTCTTTTTTTTTTGTAGATATGTTCCCCGATTGCTCGAAAACGCCTGGACCGATTTCGAAAATTATGTTTTTGTTTGAAAGGGTTGAAAGGTGATCCCACCGTCAATAGGTCAGGATGTGATGATGGGATCCTGGAAAAATCGAGGAAACTCTTCAAATATTATAAGCACACTTAAAGCGGTAATACGCCCAGTATTACCGCAAAAGTAAAGAAAACACGGACCCTATAAAGGACCACGCATCTGTCGAAGATGCGCCACCGGCTCGCGCACTAAGCGGTTTCTATGCACATTTATAATGCGCACCGCCCAATGTCTTCAAGTCAATAGTGAATGTGTTCTTCAGTCAAGCGTGCTCCATCATAGGTTCATCATAGCTCCACCCATTGGTGGAGGAAGTCGGTCTGCTGGTGATGATAATATTGAAAGCCGGGATTTCTTTAAAATATAGCCCTGTTTGTGCTATTGTGACATTGCATTCGTATAGGTACTTACCTACCCTACTTGAGTCACACTCTTACTGAATGTAGTATCATAAAAAAACATGTTATCAATGTGATTATCTACTAAGAACGAGTTGCGTTGATATTGTTGGTTTAGTTTATAGATGAAGAGCCTCGCAGTGGTTTTGCAATCGAATGGTTCAATTCTGTAAAACGCACAATTCACCGAACAAAAGGACTTGTTTAAATGTGAGTACCAGTCTGACATACATATTTATATCAAAAATATATTAAAAATATATTAGTGTACAATCGATGGATAGGTACTTCACTTTTCATTGATAAAATGATATCGCCTCAAGCGCTCGATCACATTTTGTTGTGAAGTAAAATTAATATTAATATTATTGTTCCAGTAGGAACAACAATATTAATATTATGATCATTTACTCATATAAATGGTATTTTTAATGAGGTTGAAATTGTTTGAAGTGAACCGCGCTGCAACCTTCAGGCTTCTTTCAATACTTAAATGAGTAAACATTCATGTTATTTAGATACATTGAGCAAAGTATCAGCACAGTTGCGAACATACACTAGCTAATAGTGTATCAAAATCACTTTAGATAGAGTTCTATCTTATGTGATTTTGGTGAGTTCAAGTTATCAAGAAAACAAAATGTTTCAAAACAAAACACTCCATCTTTTATTTAGAAAAGTGGCAACGCAACGCAACGCAACGCAACGGCATCACACCAGCTGTGGTATTTTTTAAATCGTACCTATAGCTGTTGCCTTTTGTGCTGCAGGATGTCGATTTGGATTCTCACCCTTAACAAACATTTGTGTAATGAATATAGATGTTTGTTCTATGTTTGGGTGTTGTAGGTATTGTATGATGAGTATGTATTTAAAAATGTATAATTATTTATTCCCCTAATCTAGCTCCCATATTACAAGCATTACTTAGTTTGAGACTAGATGGCGCTGTGTAAAATTAATGTCCAGTAATGTTATGTGTCTCTTCTCGCCTCGTGCATTTTTATTGACTGTTCAAACTTAATTTGACCTTATTACAAAAAGTAACTATGTGTATGGTCTTTGTTACTTTTATCTCTTCTTTTACATATTACCTACCGGGTGCGCATTCGGTATTGTATAGAGATTTTAAGAGTAGTAGAGACGCACATTTCGCACATCCCCAAACTGTAGTTTCATCTATATTCACTGTTTTTTTTAAACTCATCATCATCATCATCAATCTTTCGCAGTCCACTGCTGGACGTCGACACCTTGGTTCTCTGTCGGATAACCTCATTCCTGATTCTATCCTTCAGAGAAACGCCAAGCATAGCTCTTTCCATAGCACGCTGAGTGATTTTCAATTTGTGGACTAGCCCTATTGTCAGTGTCCACGTTTCGGCAGCGTAGGTCATCGCAGGTAGGACGCACTGGTTGAAGACTTTAGTCGTCAGGCACTGCGGGATGGACGACGAAAAGATCTGACGAAGTTTCCCAAATTTTCACAAAATTGGATTCTTCGGTTTAACTCTTTATCGTAGTTGTGTCGTCCTAAACGTAGAGTCTGCCCGAGGTAGACATACTCTTGCACAACTTCGAGAGGAGTCCCGGCGACAATGATCGGTTCTGGGGTAGTACGATCATTGATCATAATTTTATAATATAAAATATATTATATGTTTTTTTAAACTCAAGTACACAAAAATAAACGCATCATTACTTATGTTACAATGACATAAAATTCACAACCCGCGATGGGTCTCGAACCCGCATCTTTTCCTACTTGGATTATAGGATTCCGATTGTTTGTGCCATATAACTACTAAGCTTGAGCGCTGATCAAAAGCCATCTAGAAGAGATTCACTGAACTGTGATCTGCCCTAGTGTCTGAAATTACATTCAAAATGACTAGCGAAAAATGGCGTTTTTACTTTTTTATCATATTTTTGTATTTCAAACGATTGCACTCGGTCCCAAAATTTACAAATATAGCTCATCCAATGACGGCTCGAGGGTCACTCTCAGTTGACCAGCAGCAGTAAACTAAACTTAAACTGTACGCACCTGTCTGTCTACCATTCATGGTGTTTATGGCCAAGCCTTATAGTTTTAGAGCAAGCTTTTTACACATTGTGACGGACTATAATGTGCAGTTGATGTGAGATATGCGCGGTCAAATGCCTTGCAAATCCTAAAAGTAATTTTTGGATTTTATAGACACCCATGGTTTCGGCCTTGCAAATCCTAAAAGTAATTTTTGGATTTTATAGACACCCATGGTTTCGGCCTTGCAAATCCTAAAAGTATTTTTTGGATTTTATAGACACCCATGGTTTCTGCCTTGCAAATCCTAAAAGTAATTTTTGGATTTTATAGACACCCATGGTTTCGGCATTGCAAATCCTAAAAGTAATTTTTGGATTTTATAGACACCCATAGTTTCGGCCTTGCAAATCCTAAAAGTAATTTTTGGATTTTATAGACACCCATGGTTTCGGCCTTGCAAATCCTAAAAGTAATTTTTGGATTTTATAGACACCCATGGTTTCGGCCTTGCAAATCCTAAAAGTAATTTTTGGATTTTATAGACACCCATGGTTGCGAACTCTATTGAGTGAATGACAAAACATAAATAGATCAGTTTTCATGAGATTTCGAATATCCTCTCTTACCTTACAAGACCTAATGGTCATCTTTTGCCCCATCATCTTTAAAAACCACCCTTAATAAGGGCAAAATAAACTCGTTTTGAAATCTGCAGTCTCAATCCCCATTTCAAATGATATTTCAAATTTTCACACATTTTCTAGACTTCAATCTTATTAACCCCTTTTGCAACCCTTAATGTAAATACAGAGGTGGATTCTGCAAATAACAAAACAAATTAATCAACCCCCTTTAACGCTAACTAAAACTACGAGACATACACCAAGCGTTTTACCCTGTAACGCGCCCCTTTGTTACAAATACCACCCTTATTTAAAAGTTAAATATATTTTTATGATCGATGAGTATTGATATAATTTCTGCGTAATATACATTTTGAATTGATCTAAGCTGATCCTTTAAAAAGATCTGGAAGAAAAATTGTTTTTCTTTTCATCTTAATATTTCAAAAACTACCCCACTTATCGAAAATTCCCCGACGCAATCGTTTATATTAACATTTACGTTACGTCTTTTTAGTTTAAATTTTATAAAAATCGGATAACCCGTTCGAGAGAAATGCCGTCACAAACATTGCCACATACTTACATATACACATACAGTGCTTGATTTCCTAACTTAACTCGGAAATTTCGTTCGCTTCGCTCACTCGTTCAATAAATATCTTGTGCTGGCAGCCAAATACCTGGCTATTGTCTTAAGATGTCTGAAGATTGAGGGTGATTCGCGGGTGAAGGTTGCAGGTATGTTGTTTGTAGGTAAGTTGGTCGCGGTCAGAGATACCTACCTACGTGCTACACACGTCACCGGCCAGCGTATCGGTACGATCGGTGATAGATAACCGATACTACCTTCATTTAACTTGTGACAAGCGTATCATGCTATCTTCTCTTCTATTCTTTCGTGAAGAGAAAATATTTGCATTTTTGTTTGTATTGAATAGGCTCAAAAACTACTTGACCAATTTTATGAAATACTTTAATAATATAATGTTATTAAAGTTGTCTTATTGAGTAACATAGGTAATATATTTTGTCATCTTTTTTTATAAGAGATTCTTACGAAACCTCTAATAATGTAGCCCACGGTGTAAAAAAACCGCAATAGCATAAATCAGTCCAACTACTTATACAGTTATGTCACAATAACCACTTTTTAATGTATAAAGTGTTAATATAAACGCCAGTAGAAACTTTACCACGTATCTTGATATTAATCCTAATCTAAATAAATCACTTTGTATAGGTAGGCTGTTATAGTGAACGAATATATTACAATTGGACATTCCATTTAAAATACATTATGAGTTTAAATTATAATCAAAACAACAATATTATTTTCTGCATGGATTTGAACTAAACTTTGCATTATCGTTTAAAATGTCATTGGCTAGGATGTAAACTTTTTATCTATAAATGTTAAGCAATGTAAATTCTGAAACATTTGTTTCTCGAGTCCAGAAATTCCAATCTATCTATCTTCTATCTATATCTATACTTATAATAAAATCGTAAAATAGCTGTGTCTGTACATATAATATTTAAAAAATAAAAATGATGCTGCCTACTTAACACATGTAGCTGAGCATAAAAATACAGTTTTTAGAATTCTTGTCTGTTTGTCCGTTTGTCTGTTTGTTTGTGCACGCGTATTTCCGGAGCGGCTTATCAGATTTGGAGGTTTTCAATGATGCGTTGTGTATGGTTCAGGGCAGGATCAGACGATCTATTTTTTTGAAAAAATATATACATAAAAAAGTTGTTTTGACTTTTATAATATTTTATAGCATTAGTTTTAATGCATGCATATCTTTTTGATTCATGATTGGATTTTGATAAATTAAACGAATAATGTTAACCCAAATCTAACACAATCTACTATTGAATTTCATTGAAATCTGTTCAGTACTTTCGAAGATTAGCGTGGTCAAAGAGACGTTTTTAGCGTGACACGTGAAAAGTAAACACACTTTTAACTATGCATAATTAATTGGAAGGTGATGTGAATGTAAAGTGATGAGTTAAATACTCTTTGGAGATTTAAACTTTAACTTAGATTTTATTATTTGTAGTTGTCAAAGGTATGCAAAATCGAAAAAGGTAGGTAATATCCAACATTAAAAAAACAGAGTTGCTATGTATTGTTTTGTATACATGTATTGTTGTGGCTACGGAACATCACGGTACATTTTTCAAAAGGTTGTTTTTAGCTTTGCAGTCCTTAAATGTTAGTTTATGATCATCATTATCATCATCAACTGTTATTCTCCTGCCCGTATCCCTCATTATATAGGTGGGTCAGTGTCGTCATCATCGTAACCGAAAAAAAGTTAGTCATTATCACCATGCTGGGCAGGCGGGTGGTTAGTCGTACTGATGTCGTTAAGTTCCTAGATAAGATACTATATATTATCTTATCTCATTTCATTACTTCTGTGAATCGCGGTTGGGCAAAGGCATGTAAAACTATTTTATTTCTAGACCATTCTGTGGCCTTGCTCTGAACATCACGACAGTCATTGCCACTACGATACGTAAACGTGGGCACTAGAGAAGGTATGAGCAATTTTTATTCTGGTGTCCTTTTAAGGTTTTCGTGTCATCATCATAGACCAAAAAATTACCACTGTACGACATGGGCCACGCTTGGCAAGCGATTCGGTTATAGCAGTGTTGGTATATATAGTAGGTGATCCTCATAAGATCCACGCTCTGAGGTGATCATAGGTGAATCCTCGAAGGAAAAAGAGATTCTATTTATTTGTAGAGTAATGGGGGATTCATTGCCACTATCCTTGGCAGGTAATCACAGTGTCGGTGTTAGGTAGGTTGGTTAGGTACTAAGATAGACGAAAGCTGACCTCTAGATATGCACAGACAAGGATAAGGTCTATGATGGAGTGAACCCTCCCTGATAACCTACCTATTTGAGTGTATGCTGCCACTTCTAAACTCTCAAATCTCAACGATTGTGACTGGGGGATTTGTCATAACCACCACGCTTGACGTGAGTTGATGATGGCAGTATTTGTGTTTAGTACTAAAGAGTATGCTGCCCATCTCCCAACAAGAGTAAGGGGGGTGGGGGGGGGGGGGGGGGGGGGGAATTTGCCATTATCCTCACGCTTGACAGGTGAGTTGGTGATCACAGTATTGGTGTCAGGTAAGTTCTCAGATGGATGGAAGCTGCTGCTCGCCCATTTCCTGCTAATATCCCGAAGTCGAATTGAATGACATGCACGGGCGGGTTAATATGTACCTTTGCTAGCGATTTGTAACAGCCTTAACCGCGCTACTGCCGCCACGTACTTGAAACTTTGCATTAGATAGGTAATATTTTACATTAGATAGGTAATATTTAAAGTCGGTGATGTATTTTTAGAGTAGTATATTTCAATTAAATATACTACCTACTCTAAGATAAAAAAAAGCTGACCAAAGCTTTCTTTAGAAATTAACAATGTCAGTGGTGTAAAATCAGTCTTAGTACTGTAGGCCTTTCTGAAGGGCAAGCAGGATAGATCAAGGCTTATTTCTTGGTGTTCTTTTTTATGTGCAAGTGATAGTGCCCTAAAGTTACTCTGTTGGAATCTTATACTTTTGATTCCTTGCATGTGAACGTGTAGGCCGCTGCCATTGCGCTTATACGTATTCATTTTAAGAGAAGTCATAATAAATTATATGAAACCTGATATTCTGGCATCGTTTTAGGAAATTTTAAACATCATCATCATCATCATTATAATCATCACTCAAAAAGTATTACTACAGAACATGGGCAAAGCGTAGCAAACAAGTCAGTTATTGTAGTGTTACCAACACTCTCTATGACAACCGTGGGAGGTAGATTTATTTTTGTACCATGCTCTTGACCTCTAGATTTGCGCAGACAAGTTTAAAGTCTACGATGGAGTGAACCTACCAATATAACCTAACTACTTGAGTGTATGCTGCCACTTATCTCTCAAGTCTCAACGAGTGTGACTAGGGGATTTGCTACTACCATCACGCTTGAAAAGCGAGTTGATGATGGCAGTATATTTGTGTTTAGTACTAAAGAGTATGTTGCCCATCTCCCAACAAGAGTATGGCTATTATCACCACTCTTGACAGGTGAGTTGGTGATCACAGTATTGGTGTTAGGTAGGTTCTTAGATTGATGGAATCTGCTGCTTGTCCATAGTTTAAAATCCCTTCATCATCAACATCATCCGCAGCCTGATTTCACCTACTGCTGTTTACACGGTAAATATGTATTTACGGCGTCCTATGTTATGTGCACGTGAAACGGCACTGGTACAGCTAGTCTATAATAAAACCAACCTAATCTGAAATCTCTTTTAATTATATTAACCTCTTGCATTTTGCTTTGAAGCATATATATCTTATTTATTCAATATTGGATTTTGAAAAAAATAACAAATGATGTTAACCCAATTATTAAACACTCTACGATTAAAAACCTCATTGAAATCGGTTAAGTACTTTCGGAGATTAGCGTGGTCAAAGAGACTTTCGGCGTGACGCGTGACGCGTGAAGTTAAAGTGTGTTTACAACACACTTTAACTTCTTCTATGCCTTTGATGACGAGTGATGAGTTAAATACTTCTTGGAGATTTCAAATTTAACAAAGAATTTATTTTGTAGTTGTAAAATAACTATATATATAGTTGTACCTTTTAAGGTAATATCGAACATGAAAACTCTACACGGGGATTGGACATAGGATCACAGCTACTAACAGTATGGTGCTCTACACGGGGATAGTACATAGGCTCTTCAACTACTAACAGTATGTTGCTCTACACGGGGATAGGACATAGAGGATCTTCAGCTACTAACAGTATGTTGCTCTACACGGGGATAGTACATAGGCTCTTGAGCTACTAACAGTATGTTGCTCTACACGGGGATAGTACATAGGCTCTTCAGCTACTAACAGTATGTTGTTCTACGCGGGGATAGTACATAGGCTCTTGAGCTACTAACAGTATGTTGCTCTACACGGGGATAGTACATATGCTCTTCAGCTACTAACAGTATGTTGCACTACACAGGGATAGTACATAGGCTCTTCAGCTACTAACAGTATGTTGCCTCTACACGGGGATAGTACATAGGCACTTTAGCTAGTAACAGTATGTTGCTCTACACGGGAATATTACCTACATAGGCTACTTTTCATTTAGCAAATCCGATGTGATTCGAATGTCAAACATTATTTTGTTTAATCTCGACTCGATTATTAATGTGAACCCGAGCTTTAGTCTGAAATACTCGATTTGATTTCTGAATGTAATGTCGTCCTCGGAGGGAAACTAGAAACTAGAAACGTTTCATACAACTCATTACTGACACTCTGTTGTCAAAATTTGTTTTAATAATCATACAATCGGTAAACTAATCTCATTAAGTAACTGATTAAAAATAATCATTGACGTCTATTCTGCTCAATTATCTGTAAGATTAAATCAACGATTATTTGTTACTGAGTTTTATCTAAAATTATTGAAGTACTATAAATAATACTTGAAATAATCAATAACATTTTTTCCGGTGGTAGGTATGTGTCCGGTAATTATTACATACCGTTGCCTCGGTGATTATTTGTCCAATCTACCATTGGTTACAATTTACAGGAGAAGCGGTATTTTCTACATTTGAAGGTTACCTATTTCATTTCTTATTACATGAGGTTGATATAATTTTCGTATTGAAAGATGGTCAAAGTCAAAGATAATTAATTATTCAGTATGATTTTTTAGGATCACATTGAAACGTCAAATCTACCGCCTGTTCGGAATCGCGACCAGCACACAAGGAGAAAGGCAAGAACCTCAAGCTAGTTTTTTTGATAGTCCTTAAAATTATCTGATATGTTCGGTGACGACCCATCCACCCACTGGAATTTCCCACTGGTGGCCTGGTGGGTGGACGTAATTCACGACTACCCCTCCATCCACTGCGCTAGTATGAATAGAATTAAGTACCTAGTTATCTATTTATTTTTGAATAACTATAAATTCAAATAAATTGGAACATATATTTCGCTTTCATTTTATTAAAAAAACTAATTTAATTTTAATTATATTTTTAATTTTAATTTTTTATTCTCCTGTATTATAAATAAAAAAACATGCGTTTGAAATAAGTCGGGACTTTGAGTTTTAATTTATTTTGCACAAAATATTATTATTAAAACCACTGGCCCAAGTAAACAAAGATGAGGTTGAGATGAGACATTGTCTATTACTTGATTTATGTACATTTGTGCAATATTGTGCATTTATATTGAATAGTTTAGAGAGCAATAGAAAATAATGCGGAACACAAGGAGAAAGGCAAGAACCTCGGGCTAGTTTTTTTTTATAATGATCCATTACATTAAAATTATTTTATACCAATTACAATTTATTGACTGGAGCAAATTAATTTTGTTTAATGCCAAGCTTACTCATCTTCTAGGTAATCTGAAATTTTATAATAAGCTTTCCTGGATAGCTTTTGTTCAACACCATTTTTTAATTTGTTATTTGACAAGCTTAGCATATCACTTGGTAATTTATTATAAAAGCGTACAGTTTGCCCTATGAACGATTTACTAACTTTATGGAGCCTAGTTGTGGGAACAGCAAGTTTATTCTTATTTATAGTATTATAATTATGTTTATCACAGTTTTATCAAATAAGCTTATGTTTTTAAACGCGTACATAATATTTTCATATATATACTGGCAGGTCATAGTCAATATATTTATTTCTTTAAACTTGTATCTTAATTAATCTCTGGGACCCATTTTGTAAACAGCGCAAACAGCAATCTTCTGCAATACGAATATGGTTTCTATATCTGCAGCACTTCCCCACAATATTATGCCATATGACATAATACTGTGAAAGTAACTGAAGTAAACTAGTCTTGCTGTAGCAACGTCTGTGAGAAGACGTATCTTCTTTACAGCATATGCTGCAGAACTAAGTCACTTCGCCAGTTCATCTATGTGTGGGCCCCATTGAAGTTTATTTTCGAGGGTTAATCCCTCTATGTTTTCCTCTTTAACTTTTACATTAGCTTCAACTTCAGTTTTTCATTTGGTCTTTTTCTCATTGAGTACTAAGTTATTTACATTAAACCAGTTAACAATTTTTAAAATTGCATTGTTTACGCTGTCAAAGTCAGTCATTTGTCGCTTCAATCTCAATCTCATGGTCATCTTTAACTATTTGGGGCAGTTCATTAATATATACTAAAAATAAGAAAGGCCCCAATATTAAACCCTGCGGCACGCTCACGGTAACCAAAGATCATGATGAACGCTGGTCGTTCACGTCAACTCGCTGTATGCGATCACATAAGTAAGAAGTGAGTAAGTCTAGTGCAACACCCTTGATACCATAGTGGTCCAATTTCATTATCAGTGTTTTATGGTGCACGCAGTCAAAAGCCTTCGACAAATCACAAAAGACTCCCAACGCATCATGTGATTTCTCCCAGGCCTCGAAAATATGTGATACTAAACTAATACCGACATCAGCAGTTGAGCGACCTCTGTGTGGCCGGGTCTTATTGTGGAATGGACATCAGTTTTACAAGCACAACGTTTATAAATGTAAATCATGAATTTGGACTTGTTTTGCCAAAACAAAAACTGAAATGTAATGGATCTGTGACAATTGATGAAGTAAGTAACACTCTGAATGCGTATACGTTCGTTCGTTTGCTAGGAGCCCTTTTACGTTCCCACTGCAAGGGTACATAGCCTACTCTCATACATGAGTGATTCGGCCGTAATCCACCAAGCTTGCCCAATGCGGGGTGTGGATTTCACTTACACCTTCGATTTTTTCTTCTCTGCTGTTAACAGGTTCCACGATGTTTTCCATCACCGTTAGCAAGTGGTACTCGAATACAAATTCAATCCGTACATAAGAAATGAAACTTAGACGTACAGACTAGGGTTGTTGCTGATGCAGTTTTTTACAAGATCTCTATAACTATTTCCATTAATTCTCCACCATTCAAGCAGGCTATGTGATATATACAATATGATTACAATAAGTTTTCTTTAAGATTATTTTTTAACTATGCCTTCAGTAGTATCCAAGATTTCTACGTCATCAGTGTCGCTTCTTCCCTCTTCCCTCAAATCTAGCATATTTTCCAGTTACCTACTTGTTTGTTTGCCTATTTTCTTACAATTTAGTGACTTAAGCCTCTTTCGAGACACGCGTGTTGTGTCTCAAGATCAATTATCCGCAATGAATATCAGCATCGATCAAAGCGGATGCAGATATTTTAAATAATGCGGATCATCCGCAGATGCGGATGCGGATGCTGATATTCGCAACAACTCTGGTACAGACCGGGATCGAACCCGCGCCCCCTTATGAACTAAGAGGCGGCCGCTCTACCGACTTGGCTATCACTGCGTATACGCGTATTTTAGAAGGTTAGGTAGTCAATATATTTATATACTTATGCCCTTTTTTAGCGACTTAAGTCACTTTCTGACTACGTCACTTGTACAAACTGTACAGCATGGTACACTTTCTCAGATATTGTTAAAATTTGTTATTTATTTGAATTTGTCCATTACAATCACCTGTTTTTTTATACATGAAGTGGGAGAATCAGTTTTTGAATAAAATGAAAGTGAAATAAATGTTTCAATTTATTTGAATTTATCGAATTGAAATAGTAGATTGTTTTACAAGGGACTAAACCATCCCATACGAGGTTGTTATACTCCCGAGCGTAGCGAGGGAGGATGACAAGACCGAGTTATAATGGGTGGTTTTGGCCCGAGTAAAACACTCTACTTTTCACTTCGATTGCGAGAAAATAAAACAATTCAAAATTAAACAATTTTCAGTAATTTTATTAAAAATTAAATGTGCAGTTAGAGCAATTTTGAATGTTTAGTGATATGTTTTTCCCGGGAAATTTTATTTCAGTTCTCTGGGATTGGGATGTGATAATATTTTGAGTTGATTGTTGTGGAGTAAAAGTTGGAGATACTCGACTCATGCTTGAGTTTCCTGCATTATTGATCTGAGTGCGGCTTCAGCTGAGTTGACATATTCATCCAATCCCGCGATGTAGATGCTTGGGGTTCTGTAATGTTTGGTAGAATATTGATTCCTTCCGTAATCCGCTGCGTGACGTGATACTTGTTTTGTATAGAGTCCTCTATGTCACCTTCAGCCACTTGATCGGACCTCCATCCACCGTGCCGTTTTAATGTCGTTATATTCGCACCAGAGCCCGCCAACAGAGTCGCGGATGTTCTGCGGAAACAAAGGCTCGTGTAGAGTTCCGGATTTGGTAAATTTAGATAAGTGGCAATATCTTTAAGCATGTTACCAAATTTATTTTTGCCTATGACTTGCCTTGTGCATTTACCATTTTGATAATTTAGAAAAAATCTTCTCGTTGAAACATTAGTGGGACGGAACTCCTGATAGGCTTTAACTATATTAAGATATTCTCCACTGATGACAAATTTACGCTCTTTGTTTGTTTTCGTGTTCGGCAGACTCACAGCTTGTAAGTTTGTATCCGTTTCTACGTCTTCTAGCGTTATATTAGCAAGCTCTATTCCTCTGCATACACCGCTGATTCCATAAATTAAAGCAACCTGTTGAACAAAAAAATAAGTGTGTTAATAATCGTAATACCTAGGTACCTATTTTAGGTATGTAGGTAGGTATCTATTTATTTAGTTTGAGTAGAGTAGATAAGTAGGTTACCTTTGTTGCCAAGTATTGTTAATTTGGAGCGTTATTTAAAAATGTTTCGATTTCTTGTGTCGTCAAGACTTTAGATTTTTTTGCCTTGTAGTATCCAGTGGACAATTTCTTCAGTAAAGCCGTCAAATTTACATATTTTTTAATATCGACGTCGTGTCTCGTTTGTAAGGTCATTCTTAACATTGAATATGTGCTCCAAAGAGTCGACGATTCCATTTTTTTCGATAATTCATCAAAATAAGTGAGAAAAACCCCTTCAGTAAAAGAATCCACACGTTTTTCATCTCTCCATTTTATAAAATTTTCGTAACTCTTTAAATATATTCCACGTGATTTTGTCGGCAACAGATTCATAATTATTTCTTTGCCCTTTTCTTCCATTTGCATATTAGCATCTTCACTATTACTTGATGACATTTTTCACGTTAACAATTTGGAAGTAAAAGTCGGGAAGTTATACGTAAAAGTTGGTGATTTGGAATGAAGAAAATTCTAGAGATTTAGCGCCAATACCATCTTTTTTTTAAAATCTCTATCTAACCCGCAACGAAACAGTTCGCATTCTACCGTGAAGGGAAGAATTAACCTTCATAAAACATCACCAAGAAGGTTCTATTTAAAAAAAAAAGATTGACGGAGCACCAAGAAGTCGGGTTTTTATGTAAGAGACCGAATGCTTTGTACGGGCTGATGATTTTAGACAAAAATTAAAAAGAAAAAATACTTTTTAGCCCTAGGTATTAAACTCGAGTTTTAGGCCCGCTAAGCTACACTATTATGATACACTTTTTGAGCAAGAGAAGTGAAAAAATAATCGCTACTAGGTACCTACTTAATTCGGTTCACACTAGCGCAGTAGGCGGAGGGTAATCGTGAATTACCTGTCCACTTATTCTCTACCGAACATACACGTCAATGTAAGCATACGAGCATGAAGCTGTATATTGATCGGGTGAGCGAAGCGAACGAGATCTACGAGGTAAGTTGGGAAATCTGGCACTGTATTTATGTATGTGGCAAGTTTGGGACGGCATAACTCTCGAACAGATTATCCGATTTTCATAAAATGTTAACTGTGGAGAGATAACGTATATATAAATTGATTTGATACATTGGGGTGAAAAGAAATACAATTTTTCGTCAAATCTTTTGAATGGCTGATCCAATCAATTCAACATTTTGCTTATGCAGATATTAAATTACTACTTATCCATTGGAATGAGGATTTTATTGACACTAGGGTTTTTGAAAAATAGGGATGTTAAGTGAGACAAGATGATTATTGGCTTGTGGGGTGACATATGAAAGAGTATCGGTTGCATATTCAAAAACATTTTTTTTGTTATTATTAATTAGGTTCGTTTTTGTAACAAAAGGTAAGAGAAAAATCAAAACGGAATCGAGTTTCAATTACAACGTTTTTACTGATGCAGCTACGTCTGATTATATCCACTTATGTATAGCATAAGTAAATATAAAGCTATGCTTGGTTTGCCTCTTCCACTTAGTTCAACTTAAATTGCAACTCGTTGAACTAATCGGTTCTTTTTTCATTTATTTCAACTTTGTGACTATACTTAGTGGAAGTTGAAATAAAAGGAATAATCCAGTAAGTTCAAATGATATAGAATATTGCTAAATTATGTAGGTTCCGACTTAGCAAACTTTTATTTATATTTATTATGTTTTATTTATATTTATTATATTATGTTTTTTTATATACCTGGTGATATTCCCACTAGAATTTATCCGCAAGTAAAACGATTACAAACCATAATATGTAATATCAAAATGTATGTCCTTAAAATACCGAAGACTGAAATACATAATTTTTGAAATATATAATGCCTCCAAATTCTTGCAAATATGGATGCAAATGAAAGCTGTAAACGAGATCAACATTATTAATGCCAAATCTCTGAAACTATTCGTCCCTTTTTAGTTCAAATTAAAGATATTGAAGAGAAGCGTTTTTCGGCAGTTTTCGGTGCCAGACAACAAGTGTTAGAATAAGGTACAAGCGCAACCTCCTCTCCGCCAATTAAAGTCGAACAAAAATAGAATATACAAGTATGACGTTGCGGAGGACTGGGGTGCCTGGTAAGCATCATTAAAGCGCGCTCTTCGCCCTTCACCTGTTCTAATAAGTACGTATTTCTTTACATCATTTATTTACCTTAATAATTGACCGAGCGAGCGAAGCGAGCCAAGCGTCACAAGCGTTTCGAGATTGGCCAAAAATGCTTTTGTCCACTGGCTGTCGGCTGTCGGCTGTCACAGTGTGACAGGTCGCATTTTTAACTGATTTTGATGAAAATTGCCACACATGTTTCTTGGTTTACTGAACATTTTTAGCCGATTAGCCGATCGCGATTTTTGATTCAGGGGAAAATAGGGGGGGGGGAAAGGGGGGAAGTAGCAAGCGTTATTTATCAACGGATTTCAATTAAATTTGAAGGACGCACTATGGATTTTATTCTACACAAGACTTTGTGAAAATAAAAAACAAAAAGGGAGTGTAGGGGTAAAAGGGGAGAAGTTTATTGAGGATTTCAATTATTGTTTTTTTCGGAAAATTTATTTATACGTTTACTAATCAGACTACGTCTCCGCATTTGCAAAACAAATCCGTAGACACCAGGTTCGATCTCCTCAGACCAAAAAACGCGAGTAGTCGATAAAAATTGTACCACTATTTTTTCAAAAGTTTAAAAGGAAAAGTGAAAGAGGAAAGCATCGGTTATTGCATGGTTATAAGGGCTCGCGAGGTCTACTGTTCTTACAGAAACACTATTATAATATTGGTTGAATTACTACATTTTTTTTGCGTGTATTTTTATATCATACAAAAAAAATATATTAATATCTTTCCTTTCTATTATATATTTATTTTATATTGGTATATATTATATTATATAGTCTGTCATTATTTATATAGTATTAGGATGTCAGATATCTCACCCAGGCGCTATTCGGTGGTGTACTGGTGACTATATAAAGTCGTTATATAATATGACCGTGTAATAACCACCACGAACACATCGCTTCAACCCACACCAAACATTTTCAGAACAATAAACCGCAGATTGTTATCAAATATACGGAAATTTGATACGTTATTGCATGCATTAATAAACAATCAGATATGCTACAAACAGATGTATTTCCTTATCACTTAAGGATTAATGCCTCAAAAATATGAATACAGTAAGCTCTTTAGTTTACACTATAGTTGGAGCTGCGGCTTGGAGGAGCTAAGACATAGTTTATTGTTTTAGCTCGTGGTCTTCGTTTGTGGGGAAGAACTGGTAAAATGGCAGTTGGTGCGGTATTCTGGACCCTGGCATTGGCTTTCATTTGCGCGTTCAACACTGCAACTGCGAATTTTATCAGTAAGTTTTTTATTTATTTATTTTAATATTAGTAGGTAAGTAGTATAACCTGTTCAAGGCTATTGAAGACTCACGGTAACGTTTATATCCTAGGAGTAATTTGCAAATATGTTATTTGGCCCGCCCCTTTTGTAGGTAAACACAAGTATTGTTAACAACACTGAAACGTAAAGTTAGCCGTGATTCGTTTTGTTGAAGTTGAAGATGCTTAAGAGAGAGAGAGATATTTTAAGTTATTACACAAGCAAATAATCAGAAAAACAAGTCATATTGTATTGTAAGTTGCGAGATTAGCCTCCAGTACATCGGGAAGTTTGTTATACAGATTGCAAGATTCGGATCCCTAAAGAGTTAAAGAAATCGTTTTTTTTTAAAGAGCTACATAAACTTATCTTAAATAGATTTAAAATAAGGTTATAAAATAACTAGCAGCAAATTGCACGTAGGTATACAGGTTGTACGATATACAACGTACAATACAATAAAAACAATTCGCATTGACCCAAACAGCTGGAATGCTCATCTAATGTCCAAAATCTTCAAAAATAAAGCAAAATTAAAATGACTGTTTTCCATAAGGGTGTACGTTACGGTTTTTTTCAAAATGTTGTTAATGTATCCATATTAACTCGTTCTTAAGTTTTACGTTTCAATCGTGTTTTAGTGATTTGTTTGACTTCTTTTGTAGATGAGACGGAGATAGCGTATTTAGAGATTACAATAAATGGCAAGACGATACTTATACCGGATCATATACAAAATAAACTAGAGAAAGAGAGGAAGGAGTGGCATTGGACTCCCTGGCAGCGCACCCGTCTGGAGTACGTCGGCAACGTCGCAAGAGAACTGGTTCTTTCCGATTCCATCGAGAGCTTCCCAACCAGCATATTTACAGGTGAGCGCCAGCCCGCGGTCCTGTCACCCGTTTCCGTTATTAGGAGGAGAGACTTGACAGATCATATCCAAGATGATCATAGCTCTGTGAATATTTTCCCATATTTTTCGATATATTGTCACCATGAAAGTGCATCTTCTACTCATGCTGGTAAGTAGCACACTGGTACAACTGGTGAATAACAAGTGGCCGCCAATTTAATGTCAAATTAATATCGAATGCGAGCGCTTGCCACTAATATGAGACTACTAGTCGCAATAGTTCAAGAAATTAGGATAATTAAAAAATAATTATCAAAAATATTGCGGGGCTTTTGATTGAGGCGACATGTGACCCAAGCACTGGCTCTTATTTAGGCCAGCGAATTAACAGCTATTCAGCGTGGCAATGCAGCCAGTGTCTTGGGCACGCTTCCGTCTGGTACTGGTCTGGAACAGTTGAACCGCCAGTTTGGCCGTTTGTAACGGTCCTTAGGTAATCTGACTGATTCCTTTGTACATAGTTAGTTTAATTGTACATTTTATTGAATAAAGAATTGTAAACTAAATAAAAAAAAATGTCCTATTCCACAAACTGCTCTTTGTTTTATTGTAAATTTTTTTTGTTTATTGGACAGACGGAAGCGTGCATAAGACACTGGCTGCATTGCCACGCTGAATAGCTATGCTAATATAATATAATATACTAGTGTGTTCAATAATAGGTATATATCGAAAAAAATAACAAATAAAGTAACAATGTACAAGGGAAGCAGTCTGGTTACCAAGGAACCGTTACAAACGGTCTACCTGGGTAACTCAACTACTCCAGACCAGTACCAGAAGGAAGCCCAAGACACTACATTGTATATATATATATATATATATATATATATATATATATATATATATATATATATATATATACATTCAAATCTGCATTGCCAGGCTGAATAGATATGATAATTCGCTGGCCTAAATAAGAGCAAGCCCTTGGGTCACGTGTCGCCTCAATCAAAAGCCACGCGAGATTTTTGAAAATTTGGAGATACCGGCTCCCTACGACCCAAGGCATGGTCCCCAAAAGGCTCAAATAAGTCAGCTCTGTCCAGATACTTGATCTTTGGCCGAATCAGTCGCCACTTTTACATTTATATGACTGAACTATATGTTTCAAAATAAAAGTACAAAAATATAGATTACAAATGACATGCTAAGAGTGAAATATTAATGTATAGTCTGTAACTTATATACAATATTACGTAGACATTTTAATGACATTGTAGTGAGTGCATCAATGACACAGCAATGGGAGCGTACGAAGACAAGTAGAAATCGAAGGCTTTGGCTGTTGTTTTTAGTTTTTTGTTAGGTACCAAGATACCAGACTGCAGCCAGCTTTCCGTAGTCTACCTAGGATGTAGTCCACCAATATAGGCATATAGCTTTTATATTAATTTTGTGAAATAATTCTTAGAATCACGTTTATAGATTCTAAGATTTAAACCGACAAACAAACAAACTTACTACAATCTAACAAACTTTACCTCATTATAATAATAGTATAGATAAATGTTTAGAAGTATAGATTATGTTGCGGATTATAAATGATTTTTAATGGAACATTTTTATTTAATCTAATAATAATTGGTTTTATCTTTAATTGCGCATTAAATGAAAATGCTGTGATTCCATCGTACCGTAAGAAATCGTTACACTTGTTAAGTGACTGACAGAGAAGGAATATTCTAGAAAAAAATAAGTTAAGTACGAGTCAGACGCGCACACCGAAACTCTTCACGTCAAAACAATGTGATTCTAATATAACAACAAAACCCATATCTAAATAGCAAAATACAGTGTCATTAGAATGTAGTAAACAAGTTTGAAGTTGAAAAACTGAAAGACAACTGCAACATTTAAAACATAGGTAATGGTTTTACGAGAACAGTACCTTATTACAATCTAGTACATTTAGAATTAGCTTGTTACTATTAATTTACACATAAGTACAATAATCATATGTAGGTAACATATACCCATGTTGTTATTAGTAAATTGTATCCTTCCAAAAACATATTAAAATAATATAGCCTCGGACACTCCCAAAGTTTTGAGAAACCAAACTTCACCTCACATTTCAAAATACATCGACCCGTCTAGGCTGCAGAGGGTGACAATCAAATGGACAAACATACATACCAGTACATACATACTCTAGAAAAGTACTACTGCCAACCGACAAACCACCTAGTCAAATTATTGGTATTTCTTTTTTGTTAACCGACACCCTATTTCGTTTGTTCGTTAATAATTAACATTTTTAATACTAACCGACTAACTTTATACAAATGAAATAATGGTTCGTTAGTTGATAAACTTTTTTTTAAAAACTGCCAAACCATTTTTAGTTCAGCAGTTTCCAACCGTGTATAAAAATCAGCATATCTATCATAATACTAACAATTTTTCTGCTAGCGAACAAAGTCAGTTGTCAAGTATCGTTACGTATTTTCAGAATTGCGTTTGTATGCTGTATGCTGGCGGTGTCTTCTGACAAATGATAGGTCTCATTGAGATCTCCATTTTGGATGACAGCTATCAAACTGCAAACACCCGTAGCTCTAAAACCAAATGTCCTACGCTAGTGGTGTCCTGCTGGGACAAATGATAGATCTCGTTATTTTTTAATATATTCTGAGGCAGTGAGGAAAATTTTATTTTCTGGGAAAAAATATACCATCTCATGTGCTGTCACTTAAGCACATAATCATGATTTTATTTCAGATTGGTCGTTAAATTGTAGACTTCATATAAGTAATATATACTTACGACAAAATTATTTAAATTCGTTTGACTTTCCTCCGGTGTAATAATCAGTCACTGTTGAGAAAGTGATCACAAATAAATCAATAAATCCAGCTATAATAACTTGCACCTTCGACCATACCATTGATTAAGGAGTGAAAGTACTGACTATCTTCAACTATTTATTATGCAGAAAAAATGTATCAGAATTGTATTTAACATAGGGACGTCGAGAGTTGCAAACCTTACATTGTTGAAAATGAAATACTGACATTACCATCAATTTACATTTTGCAAGCGTGTTTGTTATAAAGTGTATAAGGCACAATAGATATATGTATAAATCGAATTTAGAAATCCAACAAAACTATAATAGATTGTTCTCAAGCGTTGACCACCATCTTACATGTAAAACAAGTACTTAGGTAAAGATGTGGCCTAAGATGGAGCACGTAACAAAAACAAACGAATACTACCCACGACTACTTTGCAAACAGTTCATAACAGCCCTGAATACAGACTCGTCAAAATATACAATCAACTGCCCAACAGAGTAAAAGTTGAAGAGAAATACTCATTGTACAAAAAAAAATATCAAATCTATTTTACAAGAAAAAGCCTATTATACTATTGTCAATTTTTTATCTGACAAGCTTACATAATTTAATTTCTACCATTCTGACTCTTTATGTTGGGTATATTTCTAAAAAATTGACCTCCTTGTGCTTATTATTTGTTCGTTAATATCAATCTATGATTTATTATAGATTTTTCTTTGATTCTGACATTTACTCTCAGTTATATTTTTGAACTAATGACGTAGGTACTTAATTGTGATTCTTATTCTAATATTAACTTTATTTATCTGACATCAATGACTGACATCAATTTGTAAGTTTGTAATTATTTTAATTACCTATAGGCCGTTTGTAACGGTCCTTAGGTAATCTGACTGATTCCTTTGTACATAGTTAGTTTAATTGTACTTTTTATTGAATAAATGAATTTGTAAGTAATAAATAAGAACATGTGACTTGCAACGCCATGACCGGGTCAATGTACCTACTTTCACCTTAAGCTACCTTACATCTAAGGTATAACATGTATTTGAGCAGGACATTATGCAATAAATGAATTATTATAATTATTATTATTATTAATATGAAGGTAACGCATCGTCGGTTTCCACCAACGACATGGCCGACAGAAACACTACATAAAACCATCGATAAGCACAGATCAGCCTTTATGAGATAAGGCGATCTCATAAACAGCTTAAAAATAAAAAGGCGCCGGGATGATAGAGTTACAACATAACTTCTGATAGAGGGTGAAACACCAGATCTTAGAGCCCTTCCTGAGGCTGTTTGATCAACACAATGTGGTGACAAAGCCCTTTTGACGAACTAAACGCCCATTCCTACGTTTACTACGTTATAAGCTGTTTTTCAAAAAAGCTGGTTTCCGAAGCAGCCTTGACTACGAGAAACAGACAGTGGACTACGAGAAAACCTTCAATTCATTCGAAACCTGGACAGTGCTTACAGTGTCCCCAGCGATGTCAGATCAACAGTGGTATATCGAAGTGCTGTCCAAACACTTTAATATTGACCGAACTTTTAAACGGTAAAGCCACCATGTCTATCTGACTCCGGAACCAGAGTATGATTGTGCTCCAACTATTTGGTCACGCTAGGTAAATCCAACTTCGATGCAGGTTAGCAGACAAATTCAACTCGAATGGACTTTGACTTTGACTTTGACTTTGACTTTGACTTTGACTTTGACTTTGACTTTGACTTTGACTTTGACTTTTACTTTGACTTTGACTTTGACTTTGACTTTGACTTTGACTTTGACTTTGACTTTGACTTTGACTTTGACTTTGACTTTGACTTTGACTTTGACTTTGACTTTGACTTTTACTTTGACTTTGACTTTGACTTTGACTTTGACTTTGAGTGCAAACTTGTTATGTAAAAGTTGCCGTATCTTGTATTGTATAATTTAAATTGTTGCTACAATTTTACAAAACGTGTACTAAATTATTCAAGAATATTTTTGTTTTACAGATGAGCAACTTCGACAAGGTGGTTTTCTTCTGTACGTGCTGCTTGCGATAAGCTCGTTCACACTTCTGGCCATTGTGTGCAATGATTACTTCATTCCATGCGTGGAACTTATCTGTGAAGACTTGAAAATACCGCAGGTAGGGCAGCATCACGAATAGTAAGACACGCGCCACCAATATACCGACGTAGGTTTATTCTATTAACAACGAGGTACAAAAACTAAGGCAAAGTCAAAGTCACAGTCAACATTTTTTATTCATTAAGATTTTTTAGGATCATTTTGAAACGTCAATCTACCGCCTGTTCGGAATCGCGGCCTAAAACATATGAGTTTGACATAAGCGACAACGAAGAGATTAATATCAAGGTACAAATAGCGTGGAGGAGTTTTTACCAGCGTTTATTCGACTTTTTCGACAAAACCACCATACCACAAATGGTATCCCGGATAAGTGCTACAGTACCGCTCTATTGGTAAATATTTTTTTTAACATCAGTGCAGTAGTTTTTGAGTCTTGAATAGACATATAGATAGATACGAAAAATAGTACATTATGGTACTAGTGTGTAACATTGGTGATTACCGCCGAGGCGCCATTGAGTCTTAAGAGAGACCGAGGACGGTAATCATCAATACACACGTGTATCATACGACGTTTTTCAACACACTTGTGAATAAAATATCAATAAAAACTATAATTTCAACAGTGAAAACGAGTTATGAAAAATGTTTCGCTATGGCGGGAAAAAATAATCAGTTTTCCTATGCGCGCGCATCTCATGATATGCGAGAGTATTATATATATTATATGTAAGTGGGTATATAATATATCCTCACTCAATAAAAAGTACAATTAAACTAACTATGTACAAAGGAATCAGTCAGATTACCTAAGGACCGTTACAAACGGCCTATTGGTAACTCAACTGTTCCAAACCAGTACCAGACGGAAGCGTGCCCAAGACACTGGCTGCATTGCCACGCTGAATAGCTATGCTAATTCGCTGGCCTAAATAAGACTGGCTCTTATTTAGGCCAGCGAGGGCCTGGCTCTTGGGTCACGTGTCGCCTCAATCAAAAGCCCCGCAATATTTTTGAAAACCCGGAGGGCACCGGCTCCCCACGGACCCAAGGTCTCCACCCCAAAAGGCTCAAATACTTAAGCTCTGTCGAGACCACTATATTTGCGCCTTTTGTGATCCTCGGCCGAATCAGCCACCGCACCAGCCCTAACTGATGTCCCAGGCAGATGAGATGGCGCTAGGGTGTCGACGCAGGTAGCGTCCCAAACCAAAGGCCTACCCATTTCCCAAGGGACAAGAGTCATACCGTCGTCGGGCCGCTTACCATCATCACGTAACAGACCATTCGGTTCAAGAACGGCTGGCACATTGACACTGGTAAAAGCTCGACGGATAATGTCATTAAGACTTGCGTGGCGCGAAATCCTGCCGGCAGACCTTGTGCACGAAAGTCCGTGAAAACCAAATTGATAAATTGATCTACGGCCGCACCGCACCGGCACTGGTGAGAGGCGCAGCATCTTGCACCCAACCGAAGACAAGTGGCAATACGGAGAGTTACAGGATCCATAAGTGTACCGGTATTGTGATATAATATATATATATATATATATAATATATAGTATTATTTAATATATAAAAAAAATCTTTATCTTTTATTTTCTACGCATAGGGTTTGCGCCTATTCTGCCACGTACAAAATGGGGAATTTAACGTTTTCTTTTATTATAGAGAAAACAAAAGTTATATTTGAGTGAAAGTTTTATTTATTAAATAATACGAAGATTACGAGTAAAAAATATCTATTTAAATAAGAAGTTGCTTGAAATTAGCAAGCAATAGGAACATTAATTTATTTTTTCTATTAAACACGATCTTTTTTTTGCTTAAAAACTTTTTTAAAAAAATCTTTTACCAATAAAATTAAAAAAAAAATCTATAACTCACTAGTGAGTTAAAGCAATGAAAAAGTCACAGTTTGATTATGGGTGTCATTCTGTGCCTAATTGTGGTGACCATAGAGCCACTTTATGAGCAAGTGTGTTGACAAAATATAAAATTCCAAATACGCTCGTAGTAATAGTGTAACTGTTGTTTTTTACTGACGTAGAGACGCAGCACTGGATCTCGAGACTTGACCGGGCGATAACGAGGCTTAGAATGGAGCGAGCCTATAGTGACATTGGTTTAAATCACGCTAATGTTACTATGGCTCTTTAACTTTTACCTATTACCTAGATTGTTTCAGCTCTAAGATCATGAAAAGCGAGGCCGAGTGTAGAATTTATCTAAGTATAGGTTTGCCTGTGGCATCCCGCACAGGCTTATGGATATGTACACCAATACTGCGTTCAAATCGCTGTCAAGCATGGTGATTATGTGAAATGTTTGGAACGCTTTATAGGAGTTGCCTTCCCATAGACTTGTATATAATGAAATTTGGCCGTGCCGTAGTAATGGTGATGATATTATAATGTGATTGGTTGCAGCACATTGCAGCCGCTACGTTCATGTCCGTGGCGACATCCAGCCCCGAGTTCTTCATCAACCTGATCTCAACTTTCTTGACGCAGTCCGATATGGGCATCGGGACTATCGTCGGCTCTGCGATTTTCAATGCTCTCATGGTCGGCGCCATCGGGAGTCTCGCTGCTATACGGGTACGCTAGTTTAGCAACAGCGTAGCGTCACGGCTGGTGAACAGTTTCAGAGATAATCTTTTTATGTTCGAAGGGTTCCGTGTCCCCCAAGGAACCCTTATAGTTAGTATAGCATAGTCATGTTTGTTTGTCTTTTCGGCGTTAGTGCTATCATGTAACAATTCGTTTTACTATCCGTCAACGTTATGGAATGAAACACTCAGAGGTAGTACCAAAATTTCCCAATCACATGAGAAGACTGCATTTTACAAGCAAAGTTCTTTCAGATATGAAACCAGGAATTAGGTATCTATGGTAAATCGCGTTTAAAAAAACATAACCCCGAAGAACCACATTAAACTTTCGTTATGGAATCATTGATATCATTGGGTCGATCTGACGGTGGTTCCAGAGAGTGGATACAAGAATCCCTTTGTCGCTAATTATCATTCTTAAGTTTAGGTTAATTTGGTTCATTTTACCCTGTGATTTTACCTATACATAATAAAGATCTCAGCTATTTTATTACGGCACTGTGAGAACTTGGAATGAGCTCCCAGCGTCTGTTTGTCCGCTGTGTTACGACCTTAATGTCTTCAAGAAGAGAGTTCACCGGTCAAGAGATATACCTTCTGGATGAGCTCTCTCCGTCGTAGATCCTTCTCTGTGTACGTTTCAAGATCAACAGCCGACCCATTCTAGAAAAACAAGAATAAGCTGAGGAGGTTATGACTGATTATTTTGTGATTGTTTCAGCCCATCAAGATAGAGATGATGCCAGTGACCCGGGACGTGATCATATACATGGTGAACGTTAGCGTGCTCGTCACGATCGTGTGGGACGGCCAGATCGATTGGTACGAGTCCACAGTGCTGGCGCTGCTCTACGTGTTCTACTTCCTCTTCATGTTCAACAGCGTGAGGCTTTTCAACGTGTTGGACAAACTCGTCGCGAACTGCACTAGGGGCAACAGTGGAACTGGGACAGGTGATTTTATATTTATATATCAGCATCATCAACATATTGCAGTCCACTGCTGGACATAGGTCTCTCCCAGGTTGCACCACAGAGGATATTCGGCTCTCCCCATCCAGTTTTTGGCAGCCACGTTGCGCAAGAGAGTACCTCCATCGTGCCGGTGGTCGTCCAATACATTACGTTTACCGAGATGTGGTCTCCACTCCTGAACTCGTTTACTCCATTGATGGTCGGTTCTTCGGACCAATGCCCAGTGCCACTTCAGCTGGCCGGCCCAACGCCACTTCAGCTGTCCGGCCCAATGCCACTTCAGCTGGCCGGCCCAATGCCACTTCAGCTGGCCGGCCCAATGCCACTTCAGCCTGATCATTCTGTGGGCTATGTCGGTTACTTTGGTTCTCTGGCGAATATATTTGGTCGGATCTTATTTCTTAGAGCTTGCTTAATTCGCTACCGAGTACCTATCTAGGAAATATACTAATATGTAATTATTTGTAAATGTTGTCACCAAGTGCAATAACTTGAAATACGAAATTTGATTAATAAGCAATATCGCCATCTCTCGCTAGTCATATATAGTTCAGTGAATCTCGGCTAGATGGCGTTATCAGTGAATCAAATTTGTGTCAAATATGACACAAAAATTCGGAATCTGCATCGGTTGGCTTGAGAGCGTTTCCGGCTTTAGGAAAAGATGCGGATTCGAGTCCCGTCCTGGGCTGTGAATTTTTGTGTCATTATAACATTTGTATATGTTGAGACCAAGAGCGATCACTAGAATTACAAAAAAAAAATATTTTTTATTTGTGAATGGTATCTGTGTTGATTATATAATTTAGTTAGTTTTAGATGCTGGTGTGTGTTAGTACGTTGTAGTGAATTTGTGTACTTGTGAGATTTCCATAACATATTGATTACATAACATTTAAACACTTAAAATTTACTTATTTACCAAGAAGCTCATTATAGATGTACCTAGTAGGTTGTAGTGAATTAAGCCGATAACCTCATAAAATATGTACCTTAGATATAATTTTGACAGTTGAGAAGCAGACGGACCAGTTGGTGTAATGCAAGTTTATTTTATTTCAGCAATTATAACAGATACAAGTACCCCGGTAGAAGAGGGGGTAGACAACCCAGATCACAGCACTAATGGTATCATTGTGGTTAACGGACTGGGCAGTCAAGAAAAAGTTAAAGTTTCTGAAAAAGGTGAGCTGTTTATTATATTTTGTTGCATAAATCATAAATTAATTAATATATTTAATCATTATGAAGTTTAATAATAAAAAAAACACAAACAAATAATAACTTAGCTCACGCGAGGCTAGTAAGGTACCTATATTTGTAAAGTAGTATGGTGGCATATCAGTGCTAATTACATTAATTCCAAATATCAATTATGAATGATATCCATATTATTTCAGAACATACCGTTGAAGATAGCCAAAGTCAATCAGAAAGTATCTTCAGATTTCCTAAAGGCGAGTCCGCGCTAAGAACTGCCGGGTGGCTTTATCTGTGGCCGATAAAGATGCTCCTCCGCATCAGCATACCCTCGCCTGTGCGTCGTAGGAAATGGTATCCGTTGGCTTTTATCATGTGCATCATATGGATCGGTGGGAACTCCTACCTCGTCGCCTGGGCCATGACTGTTATAGGTACATTTTATAATACATTTGTGTAGTAAATTACACCTATTTTGATTATCATTCAAATGATCATTCACTTTGAAATGTAAAAGGCAAGTAAGCAAGTTAAAGGTATTGTCTATTATATGTAAGTAGATTCTGCACCAATGGGATAAACCAGGGCTTACGACACGGGCGGCTGCATAACCGCCTCTGTTGTTATCCAGAGGTCCCGGGTTTGATCCTCAGGGGCAGTACAATATTGTACTTGATTTGGTTGGTGGTAGGACTTTGTGGCTAGCTAGCCACACCTACCTTACATAATTATGTCGCCGTGACAACAATTCTTAAATTGTTTTGTTCCGGCTTTAGAAGCAAAATAGCCGATTCTCAGTTTATTGAGGATGAAGGTGAATCCGGGTGAAGTGCGCTTCCACCTTCGGCCTTATCATAACTTGAATATCAGGTGAGATGAAAGCCAAGTACCACCGCCCCGTCGGACATTTTTTTTTTTGTTGCTGACTCTCATTCTATACAAAGCCAGTATTTATTCTGGCTGTGCCTAGACCATATGTTATTGTAGGTAGGTGGGCAGAATACAATGGGTGAATAAGTCACCAATTAAGAATAATTTTCTTTATTCAATAAAATGAACATTTTAACTAACTATGTACAAAGGAATCAGTGAGATTATTAGGACCGTTACAAACGGCGTACAGGTAACTCGACTGTTCCAGACCAGACCAGACGGAAGCGTGCCCAAGACACTGGCTGCATTGCCACCTTACCACCCTTAAGTGTTTTATGAACTTTCGCGATTATACCACATTGTTTTGATTAAAAAAAACGGGTATTTATCACTCATTACTAACATGAAAAGGATGATGTCAGTTTTTTTTTATTTGCTCTCAAAACCGTTGCCTGAGAATAGGGAGTCTCATACAAATTTACCTGCCTCAGGAGGTCAAGCTTTGCTGTAAGTTGAGATTGCATGATATGTAATAGGACATTGTCAAGCAGATGGTGTGAAACATATATAAACAAAACCTACGAATGATAAGTATTCGAATGTTTGTAAATAATATAGGTAATATGAGTAGTGTACGGAATCGTTTCATTGCAGGCTACGTGTTCTTGATCCCGGACTCGGTGATGGGGATGACATTCCTGGCACTCGGCGGCTGCCTGCCCGAAGCTTTCTCGATATACATCATGTCAAGACGAGGTAGCTCACCGCTTATATTATACATCATATTACAACAATAATGCATAGCTCTACAAGGGGAGAACGGTATATAGCGCTGATGGTTGAACACAACGCTAGCCCGTATTAGACTATGCTACCGCTATGTTATTTTATAATGGTTTGATCCGTTTCCGAGTTTAAAATTTAAAACAGTTGACATTTTTCAAAAACAGGTTTTTACACAGTTAAACATAAGAGACAAATTATTAAAAAAAGTTCGAGTGTTTTCATCAAATTTTATACATAAATGTGAATGTGTTCAGTGTAAACTACAAGCTATAAACTATAAGTATAATGGCATCTTGATGTAGTTGCCCCCGCGAAATACAGTTTTGTGTCAGCGAATTTTAATGGATGTTTTAGTCTATTTAATTCATTTTTTTAGTCTTTAAATTCACGATGTCTTCTGCTATAATATATTTTTCTAATATTATGTATTTATAATGCCAGCTTGCGAATTCTTATAACTTAAGTCATTTGCGAATCGCGAATAACATTGCAAAATAACATTATTTTGCGATGTTAAGCATCACAAGTTTTATGTGCACATCGAGACGTCTTAAATGATTTGTTTTTGTTTTGTAGGCGAAGGAGGCATTGGCGTGTCGAACGCCCTCGGAGCGAATTCTCTTGCGATCCTGTTCGCGTTGGGCATGCCATGGTTCATCAGGTCTATGATCAACTTGAGCCAGAACTTGGAGGATACCACCATCCTTATCAACTCCAGCGGTATCGACTTTGTGGTCGGTAGTCTTCTGGTAGCCGTCGCTTGCTTGTGGCTTGTACTATTTGCAGCTAAGTTCACGTTGCGTAGGAGTGTAGGCTTCGTGCTTCTCGGGCTATACGCAGTCTCTATCACGTTCGCCATTCTCGTCGGACTTGAGGTGATCCTATAACTGTTGGCTTATGGTATGGTATAACACCATGTGCGACTCTAAAATGTGATATGATATTTTCATGTTAGAGTAAGAGGCTAAGATCTCTGAGGAGGAGGCAGCCTGACAGGCTAGAAGACATTTGATTGACGGTTATTTTAAAAGATTGTGATATCATGTGCAGGGAAATAATACTCGTTTTATGTATCCAACTAGTTTTGGTAAAATGTTTGTAGATATAAGTACCAACCTATTGTAAATATGTAGTAAGTATTATTGTATTACAAGTAGGTACTACATATTTATAAGGTATCTGTTTACCGGGTCACTCAAGAACCATTTCAAACTATCTAAAGGTAACTCAACTAATCTATTTGTTTTTTCTTACGGTAAAATGTAAATATGTTTTATTGGTTATTGGTTTCAAATGATGTTTGATGTGTAATATTTTTCTAATGTTATTAGTAGTTATACTTTTCTGTTGAGATTCGAAGTGTTGCCAACGTTTATCACAGAAATGTTTGCTTGTGATAGTGTAGGTACCTACAGGTTCGCTGGAGATCTAACTAACGTGTTTCAGTGGCTAGATGTAACAACTCTACACATACATACATTTGATGAATGCTGTTTATACATGTTGTTTAAAGTTGGCATTCGTATATACAACTATCTTGATTAGGTTGAATGTTGTTGTGATGTGAAGATACATTTGAATTAAAACATCGGGTTCCTAATATATATTCCATCTGTGTTCAATTATTTGTCAACAATTTAATTGTCTACCAGCTGAGCGCTCTTCAAATCCAGTTACTACGTATGATGCTATTTGAGAATCATACCTACTACATTACACCTAACCTATTTGCACTTATTCAATGATTGGTAGTCCATGGTAGTACTCATAGATTTAGAATATAGGTAGGTACTAACGTTAGATTGGCAATATAATGATTAGAACAAGACAAAAACAAAATACATTAGGGTGCGTGTACCTCGGCCTCTTATAGCATCCTTGTTTTGATATGACTTTAATTTTGACAATATCTGTCCAGTGTAGAAAAAACGAAACAAAAGTATTGTAATATCAAAACGAGAATGCTATAAGACGTTGTGGTTAGGCTCCTGATACTTCGTTTATTGATAACGTCTGATTTGACGTAGATGTATATAGAAAATAAAACAATTAAATGAAATTAATTTTGATTTATGCAATCAATGTATATTATCACTTTATGGTTCGACATTAAAAGATTTAAGGCTTTGCTTCATTCCGTAATATTTCAGTTTAAAAATCAATGTTTCGTAATTGACGCAGTCGAATGCCCTGGCGAGATAGCAGAATACACCAATGGCATCCGTAAACAAAACATATTAATAAACTTATTTCCTGAGCGAGAAATGAGCTGAGCCAGCCCGATTGTCTAAGGCGACGTCTTTAGTTCCTTTCGGCCGACTTCATACCTGAGTTATGTAACCAGTTACATGTTCAGGGACATAAAATGGGTGGAAGACGTGCTTCATGGCTCCCATTCTCAAATGTTAGAGGAGCAAATGTGTACTAATAGGAGGAGTAGGTACCCGCGCCACTTGCGGAAAACCCGCTGCTCCCGCCGCGCCCCCGCTCCAGGCAGAAGTCGATCGTTCTGCACACTTACCACGTTAATACACGTACCTACAGGATTCATTCGGTTCTACCTGTTTCCATATAATTAAATCAAAATATTCACTATCGATTTCAGTAAAAGTGTATAAAATATGATGCTTTCTAGACATTTATTAAACGTATTAAATTGTGTACAGGTATTTCTTGCTTCATCCATTCAGCGTACGGTTTCGAAGATTGTACATGAAAAAATATTATAATATCAATATTCTGTATTTATGGTAATATCATAATTTTCCATCAACTGTTAGTCAACTATTATTGTTTTGGAGGAGTATTGCCCTTTTATAACAGTTTAAACCTAGAGTTTACGAACAATTCAACATTATTTTATAATAATACATTAATAAGATATACGAATAAAGATACGATTAGTACCTACGAGCTTACGTTGAATTAACATATCTGGTAGAGATGACTGGTAGAGCTAGTCTAATTATATTGCTTAAATTGTATTATTTAATACACGAATTATAACATATATCTAGTTATAATTATAATGTCTTCCGTCTGGTACTGGTCTGGAACAGTTGAGTTACCTCCATAGTTAGTTAAATTGTACGTTTTATTGAATAAATTAAAATTTATTATAATGTAGTCCATGTATGTAAATAAACATAAATATTTATTAGAAAATAGGAAACAACTCCACAAACGAAATGAGTACTTTTCTTACTAACAAAACTCATAATAAATTGTTCATGAAAATAGACCTCGTAAAATGATATATACAGACTGACAAACAGACAACGCACATGCTGAACCATTGGATGTAGAATCATACAATTTGGCATAGGTGTTAATTATACAGGGTGAGTTTTTCTAAAAAATAATATTTTTTGAAAATTCTCCTCTGTGTTATTTGACTTTTAGTCAAATAAAATAATAAATTAACGAAATATTTGAAGAGAAACAATATAATACGGTTTATACTTACATGACGATATATAAACACATTCAGTATATGTACAAAATAACATTAAAAATAAATCTAAACGAACATCTTACAATAACGGTGGTGCGTAATGTCATTTCGGTAGGTGGTCAACAATCTAGCTGCTGGTTGTATGATGGTACAGCACGCTCCGGAGCAACATGCTGTCTCACGGAGAGACGCTCCCGCCTCCCAGCACCTAACGACTGAAGTCACACACACACAAATATATATAGGTTAGCACAGTACCTAAGTGTGTGTTACTGCAGTCGCGTTCGCGTTGTCAAGCGTGACGGTGACGGACGTCATTCGCGAATTAATTAGCATTTATTTATTTACGATTACACATTTATTTTATAGTGCCTATGACGGGGAAGCGCTGGGCCTTCATCTCATCTAGTTTCTATTAGTACTTAAGACATTTATTTCTAGATAGATGGACAGCATTCAAAGATTAATGAGAAATAAAGAATATTAGGTACCTACAGGCTATGATATGGAAGCGCGCTCCCGAAATTTTCAACGAACTGAGGTAATGTCTGTGTGAGGAACTATCTTACCTGTAGATGACACACACACAACAATATAGAATTGCTGTTATGGCGACAAACTAAGCTGCGATGGTGGTAGCTAGTTAAGCGGACTTAAACAAAGTCCTTCCACTAACTAAATCGTCAGAAAGTAGCCACTTACCTAAAACTTACCTTTTTGTCCCAAGTTTGGGTGTCCTATCGAATCTTACATTTTTACAGAGAAAAAGTACTAACCGGTGGAGCGATTATAAAAATAAATTGGTTCAAGTCTCCGATTTCAGATCCAGAGGTCCCGAGTTCGATCCCCATGGGGAGTAATATTACAACAAATACACAATATATTGTGCTTGGTTTGGTTGGTGGTGGACTTTGTTTAAGTCCACCTGGCTAGCTACCACCATCTTACCTAATTCTGTCGCCATAATAACAATTCTAAAAAAAATGTTGTGTTCCGGTATTCAGATGTAAGATAGCCAGTTCCTCAGTTTGTTGAGGATTCCGGGTGAAGTGCGCCTCCACCTTCGGCCTTATCTCAACTTGTTACCAGGTGACATGAAGGCCAAGTGCTTACCCGTCGTACAATAAAAAAAAATTGAAAAAGGTTGCATACATGACCTTCATTTATATTATGTTGTTAGGTACCTATTAATATGATGTAAACTATCATGAACTTTTTAAGAATCCACATAATCCTACAAGGAAGAATATTTAATACTTTATTCCGCTCTCACTACACCGGGGAGAGTTATTTAGTATGGATGTCACATTCTGTATAGGTACCTACAACCTACCATCGCATACTGCAGAAATTTTGCAAAGAACGAATTCCCTTAAGGCCATTCAAGTTTCAGCAGTGTCCATTTTAGACGCACGCCTTTAACATTTTAACATAAGGTATACATATATATATTGAGATTATTTTAATTGAAGCTATCGTCATTTTATGGTATGTTTTCGCGTGTGTTGTTTATACTCTCGCCGGCCGTAACTCCTGTGAAATATAACACAAGTCATTAATATTACGTAGATTAATTCTCTATTATGTTTTATAACATGATGGTAAAGTAACACACAACTTGCAGAAGTTTGTATGATTTTCTAAAAATGTTGCTTTATATGTTTTCGTATACCTATATCAAATCATTTATTTATTTGGGAAATATCAAAACACAAAATATAATAAAATTAGTAAAGACGGGTAATCCCAAAGGGCAGCATTAATGTGAAACCTGCGCTGATCTTCCGTTGGGGCCTTTGAGAACCCGTTTGGATGTGTTGAGTTGAGACACAATAATTTACCTAATAAATGCTAGTAGTTCGCCCTGAACTGAGATCTTGTGATGTCTGGTTTGTGACGGAGATTATTTCTCAAATAGAACGTAATTATCAAACGATGAAAGTGTTTTATTACACCTTTCTCACCTTAGTTCATAAGACAATAGAGGAAGTCTCTAGCATAAATGAGCCACCAAATATGTCAAGTAAACATAGCTTAGTAAGCAAGTCAAAAATGTGTATAAATAACTTGCCCAGATCAAATAAGCCAAATAGGTGTAATAATATACTGTTAAATAATACTAAGGAAATATGCCCCAAACCCAAAAAAAATATGAAATTGTTAAGTCAAAACATTGAAGGCTTAGAAAATAAGGTGCTTGAACTGGAATTATTCATGAACTCTGATCATATTGACATCATTTGCTTAACTGAACATTGGCTTAAACAACATGAGCTCATGTTTAATTTCAGTAATCACCAGATTGGCAGTTCTTTCTGCAGAGTGAACCATATCCGGGGTGGCTCAATAATATTGTTAAACAAATAAATAAAATTTAAAGATCGGACTGTCATTGTTAGTAATTCAGTTGAAGAGGAAATAGAAATAGCTTGTGTCGAGCTGGAGCAATTCATTATCATAAGTGTATGCAGCCCATCTTGTGCCAAATATTCAATTTTTAAAAATGTTATGAAAGAAATATTGTATAAATTGACGGATCCAAAAAAACAATAGATAGCTTGTGGAGATTTTAATATTGATCTATTGATTAAAAATGCATATAGCAAAAATTACTAACTTTTTTAACTCCTATAATCTAAAACCTGTGTTTATGGAGCCTACTAGAATAACTGAAACCTCAGCTAAATGTATAGATTGTGTAGCTAAATGTATAGATATTTACAGATGCCAACATTATATGGAATGTTAAATATAAGAGTAATTAGTAAAATAAAATCTGACCATCTGGGAGACATTATTAAAATCGAAACACAATGTAAAACTAATATGAAAAGAAAAATTACTTTTGTACCACTGACAGCTGATAGAGTGGAAAAATTAAAATCAGCACTAATGTCTAAATTACCTGCTTCATATAATGGCAACTATCCTGACTATTTATATCATACATTTTTTACTAAATTTGGCAACATATTTAACTCAACATTTACATCCAAAACAATCACAGTCTCTGATAATGCAACATTTAGTGAGTGGGCAGCACCGGGAATACATAAAAGTAAAAGAAAATTGTATGAACTTTGTGGTGAAAAACAGTACAACTTTATTTGAGCCTTTTGGGGTGGAGACCTTGGGTCCGTGTGGAGCCGGTGCCTCCGGGTTTTCAAAAATCTTGCGGGGCTTTTGATTGAGGTGACACGTGACCCAAGGGCTGGCTCTTATTTAGGCCAGCGAATTAGCACAGCTGTCTTGGGTACTGGTCTGGAACAGTTGAGTTACCTATTTGCCGTTTGTAACTGTCCTAGGTAATCTGACTGATTCCTTTGTACATAGTTAGTTTCATTGTACTTTTTATTGAATAAACTTTAGTGAAGAGTTTAATGATAAAGTTAGAAAATATTCTTAAATCTTTAAAAAAGTTTGTGTGGCCCCTAAATCCCAATACTTGAGAAAAAAAATGAATATATTACTATGTACAATTTTATAATTAGATAAAATTAAAGCTACTTGTAAAATTATTAATAGTGAGACTGGAAAAGGGAAAAGCAGTAACACTAACGAATTTAATTAAAAAATAGGAAATCTTAATACACAGTCAGGTCATAAGTATTGTCACACAGTAAAAACTTTTCTTTTACAATGCTGGCCACAAAAAAGTTTATTGAATTCGAATTTCGAATTGTTCGTGAAAATAAAAATGTATACTACTTATTTTACTCATAGCTCAGTTGGTAGTAGCTCTGCCTTCTGCGCTGTAGGCTGTGGGTTCGATTCCCACCCAGAACAAACATTTGTGTGATGAATATAGATGTTTGTTCTGTGTTTGGGTGTAGTATCATATAGTACGTATGTATTTACAAAAAGTATTTAAGTATTATATCCGTAGTCTAGTACCCATATTACAAGCTATGCTTAGTTTGGGGCTAGATGGCGCTGTGTGAAATTAATGTCCTGTAATATTTATTTTATTATTTTATTTATTTACTCATTTTGAAATATGGAGTGGACGCTTAAAAAAGACCGTGTTGCAGTTATTGCGTTGCATCGTTGCGGTTACGCGCCAATTCAAGCAGAACCACGATGTAAAGGTGTTAAATGAAGACTTAGGGCTTCGGGCATATCGAAGAAAAACAGTACATCGTTTAAATGCTCGTCTAATGGACCTGAGACTGAAGAGATGCCGCGCTTTGTTGAAGCGGTACGCGGGAAAAAAATATCGGGAAATTCTTAATTTCGGATGAAAAAATTTTTACCGTAGAAGAGAGCTACAACAAACAAAATGATAAGGTGTACGCACACAGTAGTGAAGAAGCGAGCAACCATATTCCGCGTGTCCAACGAGGTAATTTTCCATCCTCGCTCATGGTATGGTTGGGAGTTTCTTATTGGGGCTTAACAGAGGTACAATTTTGTGAGAAAGGTGTAAAAACGAATGCAGTTGTGTATCAAAATACAGTCCTAACGAACCTCGTGGAACCTGTTTCTCATACCATGTTCAATAACAGACACTGGGTATTCCAACAAGATTCGGCGCCAGCTCATAGAGCGAAGAGCACACAAAACTGGCGGCGCGTGAAATCGACTTCATCCGGCACGAAGACTGGCCCTCCTCCAGTCCAGATTTGAGTCCGTTAGATTACAAGATATGGCAACACTTGGAGGAAAAGGCATGCTCAAAGCCTCATCCCAATTTGGAGCCACTCAAGACATCCTTGATTAAGGCAGCCGCCGATATTGACATGGACCTCGTTCGTGCTGCGATAGACGACTGGCCGCGCAGATTGAAGGCCTGTATTCAAAATCACGGATGTCATTTTGAATAAACTTTATTGTCATAAGAATCTATGTTTTGTTAAGTTCATTTTGGTATATAAATGGTTACATAATGAATAAACTTGTTTCAATTATTTTATGTTAAGCTTGTGACAGAATTTATGACCTGACTGTGTATATCACGAAATATTGATGTTACGACAGCTTTTGAAAAGTTTTTTTAGTGATAAACCTATTTCTACCACAAACTCATTGAACACTTCAAATATTATGGCAGGGGCAATACTGAAAAATAATGTACCATAATGTAATAAACCATTTTATTTCAAATATATTAACAATAACGATATTATTAAAGCATTTAGACTTATAAATAAAAAGAAGACCATTGACCTCTGGGGCATCTCTGTAAGCATTGTAAAACCAATTATAGGCGTTATAAATTGAATTAGCTTTTATTTTCAACGAATGCATCGACTGCGGCGTATTCCCAAATTAAATGAAATATAGTAAAATAACTCCTCTTTTTAAATCTGGTAACAGTTCTGATCCAACAAACTTTAGGCTTGTTACTTTTTATCAGTACTACCGATATTTAGTAAAATCTTTTAGAAGATTATTCTTACGCAGTTACAATGTCTTTTTTATACTAACGCCCTATTTCACGATGAACAGTTTGCATTTACAAGAGGTCTCAACTGCTGATGCCGGTATTAGTTTAGTATCACATATTTTCGAGGCCTGGGAGAAATCACATGATGCGTTGGGAGTCTTTTGTGATTTGTCGAAGGCTTTTGACTGCGTGCACCATAAAACACTGATTATTAAATTAGACCACTATGGTATCAAGGGTGTTGCACTAGACTTACTCACTTCTTACTTATGTGATCGCGACAGCGAGTCGACGTGAACGACCAGCGTTCTTCAGGATTTTTGGTTACCATGGGCGTGCCGCAGGGTTCAATATTGGGGCATTTTTAATTATTAGTATATATTAATGAACTGCCCCAAATAGTTAAAGATGACCATGAGATTGAGATTGAAGCGACAAATTATTAACTTTGACAACGAAAACAATGCAATCTTAAAAATTGTTAACTGGTTTAATGTAAATAACTTAGTACTCAATTAGAAAAAGACCAAATGAAAAACTGAAGTTGAAGCTAATGTAAAAGTTAAAGAGGAAAACATAGAATCAGTCAATACCACTATATTTTTGGGATTAACCCTCGATAATAAGCTTCAATGGGGCCCACACATAGATGAACTGGCGAAGAGACTTAGTTCTGCAGCATATGCTGTAAAGAAGATACGTCTTCTCACAGACGTTGCTACAGCAAGACTAGTTTAGTTCAGTTACTTTCACAGTATTATGTCATATGGCATAATATTGTGGGGAAGTGCTGCAGATATAGACATCATATACAGAATATTTATAAAATCTCTGCATATTCAAAATTTTGAATTGATCTTATCAGCTATTATTGATATGGGCGAAAATTTGTATTTCCCAACTTAACTCGGAGATCTCGTTCGCTACGCTAACTCGATCAATAATACCTAGTACCAATGTCAGTGGTTTCAATATACACGGTAATAATGTGAAAAATGTAGTGCGTGGTTAATAATGTAGGTAATATGTATCAAAATTATACGTCTGTATGTTTTATAGCTCTAAAAAAACTTATAGGATTTATATCGGTTAAAGGCTTATACGGTTGGAAGGTAAGAAGGTAGATTAAGGTAAGAACTTTTTTTTTTACTTGCACCAAACACAATTATTTAATTACAGAAATGGATGTTGAGGCTTTTGGAACTATTTTTTTTTGTACGTAGCGGAAGCCGTTTTTATGTTTAAAGTTAAAAACGTATTCAATAACGTAATTTAGGTACAAATAAAGCACATGTCAAAATAAACTAGCTATGAGGTCACATACCAATTAGATGTCCGAACAATATAAGTAAGTACCTACAAATGGAGCGACAGCGGATCGTAATCGTAAAGAAGCATGTTTATGATGTTGATACGATGGACGTGCTGACTGTGTGTCGGACTCCGAGCTGGGAGTAGGTTTACAAACGCCGTGTCTCGAGTCTCGTTAGAATTGTTCGAGTCGAGGCATCTCTGTCTCCGGAGGCCGCACACCTATTACCCGCACAAATTATATGAATACTCATCAATCGGTTTTAAGATTTTATTGACACTAGGGTAGTTTTATAACAAAAGGGCGCACGCTTAGTGTATCTTGTAGGATATACTGTTATAGAGAGTTAACGTCACAATTTTCTTCTTTAATATTTGCTGGAATCAACTAATTAATTAAGATTAAAATAAGAATGAAATAGTAATTGAGATTAAAGTCTTGAAAATGTGTAAAAACGTGAAATATCATATGAAATGTAGGCTCAAACTGTAAATTTCAAATTCAGTTTCTTTTTCTCTTTATTAGGGCTATTTTTTCTCTCTTTATTAGGGCGGTTTTAACGGGCTATAGTACCTCAGATTAGCAACTCAACTCACTCAACGCAACATTATTCTAGTTTCGAACTAAGATACGGTCATTATAAAGGTGACATTGCGCGTATTTCTAAGTTTTGTTTTTATACGGTAAAACGTATATGAATTTTAAAAATCGAAAACACAGACCGTCTGCTGTATACTGTGTTTATTTACTGTACAAAGTTTTAAGCTCTTATTGGGCGTAGTATTTATTGAATGGCGAACATTTTTGTACAAATTAGAGTCAACTTTGTTTTTTTTTTCTATGGAGAAAATTTTATGTAATCGTGTTTTCGAAACACAAGCGTTCTAGCATATATCCTGAACTATAACATGTATTAATTTCAAAGTAAATGCTACAGTATTGTGGTAGATATGATTGCTGAAGCTAAGCCATTTCACATATCATGGACTTTTAAGTTTAAGTGTCTTGCTCAAAGCGTAGGTCCGCTTTCACTCTATTGCTATGCCCTAATAGGGTTATTTAGTATCATTTTTTAATATCACATGTTTTTTAATTTGATTTGATTCATTGTCTTATGATTGAAAAAATGATGATCCTCTATATATTTAATTAAATTAAACTATGAACATGTTTCAACCTAAAGCACAAACTCAATAAACCAACGAATGCCACTCTAACATCTGCCACTTGCATTGATACTTAGTATTATAATTGTAGTGATATCTCCCTTCAAAAAAAATACTCAAACAAGTATGGTCAGTGTTATTTTTGATTATTATCCTAAACAGGAGCTTCTGGAAATAACTTACAGGTTAATAAATGAAAGTATCATTCATATTCAAAAAAACATTGGACAACTATTGGACACTAGGGTAGTAACTAAGAAATAGGAATTTAAATAAGGGTAATTAGGTTAGGCAGCATATTCATAAAAAATATCGTTTAGTTTTTAACAGGAGTGATCTTTGTAATAAAGGGGCGCGTTAAAGGCATAAAACGCTTGGTATGTTATGTAGGATAGACTGTTAAAGAGGATCGACTTCACAATCAACTATTTTATTTGCAGGTGGTCCCTGTATTTACATTAAGGGTTGCAAAAGGGGTAAATAAGATTAAAAGTCTTGAAAATGTGTGAAAACATAAAATATCATATACACTAGGGATTGAGACTGCAGATTTCAATATTAGTTTATTTTTGCCCTTATAAGGGACGATTTTTAAGATGAAGGGGCAAAGTATGATCAACAGTTCTTGTCAGATAGTAGAGAATATTCGAAATCTCACTAAAACTGTTGTATATTTTTTGTTATTCACTTAATAGGGAAGGATGTCGATGAAATCCAAGAATTACTTTTGGGGGTCATGCAAGGTGTTTGACTGCGCATATCCCATGTCAATAGTATATTATTGTCCTATGGTGGACAATGACGTGGAAAGAAATTCCTGTATAACTGTAAGGTTTGGCCATAATCACCACGCTTGGCAGACATATTGGTGCTCACAGTCAAAGTTTTGTGTAGACACAAAACAAAGCTGCTTCCGTTTTGGTTGACAACACGACATCCTTGGGCTGGAGGAGTAGAATTTTAAACCACGACTACTGAAGCAACGGTTTAACATGCTAGTTAAGGATATTATAATAAGTTAGCAACGAGAGATCTGGCTCATTCTGGTGCATAAAGAGAGATTCAGAAAAAGAGTGCTCGAGTAAGGTAAGTAAGGTGTACCTTATTAAAGCATACTTTTATCGTTTGTCAATAACGTTCTATTTGATTAATGATCTCCGTGGTTAAATACCTTCCTAACACAAAACAAACATCACGAGATCTTAGTTCGGGGCGAACTACTAGTTAGTTATAGCAAATAAATAGCCTTAAGCTCTCCGCTACGTAACCACCTCTGTGGTCTAGTCGTTCGCCTACCGGTATTAGATCCAGAAGTCTCGGGTTTGATCCCCAGGAGTAGCACAATATTGTGCTTGATTTGGTTGGTGGTAGGACTTTGTTTAAGTCCTTTGTTTAAGTTGTTTAGTCCGCCTGGCTAGCTGCCACCATCTTACCTAACTCTGTCATAACAACAATAGTAGTAGTCGGTACGTAGGCTTTGACCGTGACTGATCACCACCCAATGGTCTAATTAGCTTATATAATACCAATAGCATAATAAAGATGAAGAGGCGCTCTTTTATTCACCCTTAGTGGAAACACTTTTTCATTGATTTTAAATCTGGCATTGGAGTCCCCTTCAGTTCAGAGTAACCCTTCAGTGATAAGAAGGCACACATAGTATGGTACGTATGGCAAAGTGCGAGTACATTACCGGTCATCGGAATGCCATCGTTAGGTCGCAGCGCGCGGGCCCATCGCACCTTGGCGGCCGCGATCACTTCGTGGTTGGTGAAGCAGAAGAGAACAGCCACGCACACACCCTACAGGTACAACAAAAACAATTTAATAACAAATAGCATGTGGCAATGTTCAGCTGTTCCAAACATCGCCACAGCGATCCGCTGATGTTATACTTCACTCTTGAACATCTCTTGACTTTATATCTACCAATACACAGAGAACAAGTCCGTTGCTGTATGGAGTATTGCACCATGGATTGCAACATCTAGTTGTTTATTTATTTGTTTATTACCAATCTTTTTTTTTATACAATGGATGCTCGAATGGATGATCGTTTACCTGCAGTCAACAAAGAGCTATCTATAGGTTACTATCGCTTACCTGCAGGCTAGTCAACAAAGAGTTATCTATATGTTACTATCGCTTACCTGCAGGCTAGTCAACAAAGAGCTATCTATATGTTACTATCGCTTACCTGCAGGCTAGTCAACAAAGAGTTATCTATATGTTACTATCGCTTACCTGCAGGCTAGTCAACAAAGAGCTATCTATATGTTACTATCGCTTACCTGCAGGCTGGTCAACAAAGAGCTATCTATATGTTACTATCGCTTACCTGCAGGCTAGTCAATAAAGAGCTATCTATATGTTACTATCACTTACCTGCAGGCTAGTCAACAAAGAGCTATCTATATGATACTATCGCTTACCTGCAGGCTAGTCAACAAAGCAGACACAATTTGGTAAACCTTCTCGTAAGCAGAGTCGTGGGCTGGCCGCAGTGGGATCAGCACGAAGTGGAGTCCGAAAAGAGGAATCTGTGACGAAGTTATTTTTATATGAAACCCAAACACCATTTTTCGTACATGTATGTACACTCCTTAGAAGCTGCATATTAAAGGCAGCTTTTGAGAAAGTTTGCTAGTGGTTAGGTGTTTGAGAAATGACACCTGTCACAATAATCAAATATGTCAAAATCTTCACTCATTCGATGCCATCTGAAAGATTGACGTTTGAAGAGCGGTTTGCCGCTCAATTTGACCATGACACTGCTATTATGTTATTGATTGAACTAAACAAGTACCTAAACTTAAATAAAAATTAAATACTAATATTTACTTTTTTATTATTATTATTTAAGCCTTTTATTTCAGATAATTTCACATTAGGTTCCTAATTTAGTATTTTACGTGACATCGACACTTATATCTGTTTGCCCTTTTTTGGCAAAAGCCTCCTCCAACTTCTTCTTAGAAGAATATTTACTTTTACACTGCATCAAATCAGTGTGTTGTTTTGTGGTGTGACTTCGGCTGGACTTCGCGGACTGAAGGTGTGCTTGCTGGGATAATCGTCCGGGTAAACCGGCTGCTCTAAGGTTTGAATTTTGGTAAGGTCCGAGCTGATTCTCAGCCTAAAGTGGACCTCGTTATATCTGGATCTCTTCCCGTGGCGGCAGCAGTTTCAACGGTACGTAGATCGGTACGTAAGACCAGTACGTTTAGTTACCACTATAAAAACACTTTCTTTTACTACAAAGGTCCTCGTAAGATCTTTTTGTCATTTTCACTCTCTTGAATCAACATCTATATTTTACGCTGCACCTGTGACTGTATGCTCACGATCACGACCATATACTGTAAATTTAATCATCATTTATTCAATAAACATAGATAATCAAAGCTGAAACCATAAAGCATATTGATTATCCAAACTCTTTCTTAATATTTATTATTATTATTGTTTATTTATTTTGTTTAATACACGTTTAATCTTTAAATGTATGAATATCTTATTTTAATTGGTATTGTTATGCGTGGTTTCGCTCGAGAGGGTTCCACGTGAAAATCAGCGCCTCTTAACTCCATGGTGGAGTGGCTTTTTGCTGAGGTGGTACCTTTTTGGACCAGGCCGCAACCCGGCGCAGTATATTATGTGTACGTACATAACTAATCTTTTTTTTTTCTTTACCTTTTGTTACTAGATTTAAGTTAGTACCTACCTATATAAGTTGTGTGTTCGTGCTCTGTGTTTGTTCTTGGTGCTAACTAAATATTTTTCTTTCTATCTTTCTTTCTTTCTTTCTTTCTTTCTTACGTGAAGTTCTAGCTTTTGAATCACACTCGTTCAGCACTACAGAACACATATTTGTGTTGCAAATTTGCATTATCTTTGTACCCTCATAGTATCATACATAATTTACAAGAAGAAGAAGGAGTATCCACTGCACATTTGAAATAAAGATACTTAACTTATTAATAGCGGTGGTTATTGTAACATCGCCTCCATGTTTAGATGGTAAATCACTTGGTTTGTCTTGAAGGATAAAATATAGATATTTTATTTGGAACAAAATTATAATATTGAAAGGGGTTGACTTCACAATTTTCTATCTGTTAAGTTATTTTCTGAAACCATCCCTGTATACTATACGGGTTGCAAAGGGGTAAATAAGATGGAAATGTTTGACAGCAGATTTCAATCTATTTTTACTTATTAAAAGTATATTTTAAGTGGTAAAGTAGGTAAATGTTTTGAAAGGATGATCATCAAGTCTTGCAGGATAGTGACGTGATATTTTTCTTCTTATTGGGTCGGGTATTTGGATGTTTTCCTTATTTCAGGGGAGTATTCTCGGACCCACACTATTTCTCATTTACATAAATAGTCTCTGTGACATGTCATTAAGTAATGGGAGCATACTTACATTCGCCGATGACACTGCGCTGCTTTTTACTGGTGATAGCTGGCAATCAGTCTTCAAGAGTGCTCAGGAGGGTTTTAACAAGGTTTGTGATTGGCTACAGAGTAATGTTCTGACATTAAATGTTTCTAAAACCAAATATATTGCTTTTGCACATAAAAAAAACCTGCTACCTCCAACTTTTCTGACCATCAGGGCCCACAGTTGTTCTGCAAAAGCTATTGACTGTAAATGTCCCTGCGTTGAAAGGACAGAGTCGATTAAGTATCTTGGCATCACCATCGACCAAAGACTTACCTTCAAACCTCATATTGAAGTACTAGTGACCCGCCTTCGTAAACTAATTTTTGTCTTTAAAACCCTTAGACATGTTGCCGACCGCAGAATTATTAAACTTGTCTACCTAGCTCTCTGTCAATCAATTGTGGACTACTGTGTCTCTTCTTGGGGTGGCGCAGCCAAGACACATCTCCTCCTGCTCGAGAGAGCCCAACGAGCTATTCTTAAAGTTAGCGCTAGATACCCCTTTCAGTTCCCCACGGTAGACCTGTACAGAGAGTGGGACGTACTGACTGTCAGGCAAACTTTCCTATTACACGTCTTGCTTAAACAACACGGGCAACTTGTTTTCGACCCACAGACTAACAAAGGCAGGCGTAGAAGAGGTGCGGTTTGTCGTACTACCCCATTTAGAACTAGGTTTGCTCAGAACTTCTTCTGCTTCCTAGGCCCCTTTATTTACAACATGCTCAATGCCTCTCTCTCAATATATTCTCTTCCAAAATACAAATGTAAAAAGTCGATAAGTGATTGGCTAAAATCACTAAATTATGACGAAACAGAAGCTGTAATGTTACCTTCCTCCTGAGTAATAACTAACACTTGTTTACACTCCTTAGACCACTACAACAACTGTCCTCTAGTGTGGCTTGAATGAAGTCACTAAGTGAAGCCTATTATATTGCACTCTCCCCAACTACCCTCAAACGAGATCCTTTTCCCCATTCACACACTCACTACTAACATAATTCATGAATTTACACTCACCTACATTTACATTTCCATCCACTAAACTACACAAACTACTCTCCACATACCAATACACTCGTACCTCACCCACACATACACCTATCCATCCACATCCACCACTGTATACATTTTCAACTAGTTGTAGTTATATGGTCACGAGCCCAAATCATATTGTTCTAATAAGTTGAAATTATGTCGTCAAGCTCAATCAGCGGAGTGCGGGCACTGGTGACCTGTATTACAGGTTTGTTTCAAACCTACCATAGGCACCAGTCTCACACAAAACAGGTTATTCTAATCTATAATTTTAGCTAAACCTACTATGTTACTGACCTTTTTGTATGAGAAAATAAATAAAATATTTGATTTGATTGATTGATTGATTTATATACCAGCTGTACCAGTGCAGTTTCACTTGCACAAAAAATGGGACGCCGTAAATATATGTTTCCCATATAAACATGGATGTCTCCCACAGAAAAACGAAGTGAGGTTTTACATCACTAATATTAAACAACCTAGGCAGCAGAGCGGAAAAGTCTAGGTATACATAAGTCCCTAGCAAAGGGACTTATCGACCCGCCCGTTGATGTCATTAGATTCGACTAAGGGATTTTAGCAGGCGATGGGCGTGCAGCAGCTTCCATCCACCTAAGAACCAACCTGACACCAATACCAACATGTGATCACCAACTCACCTGTCAAGAATGGTGTTAGTGGTAAATCCCCCATTACTTATGTTGAAAGATGCGCAACATACTCTTTAGTACTAAACACAAATACTGCCATCATCAACACACGTCAAGCGTGGTGGTTATGGCAAATCCACTAGTCATACTCGTTGAGACTTGAGAGTTGCGAGATAAGTGGCAGCATACACTCAAATAGGTAGGTTATCTAGGTAGGTTCACTCCATCGTATAATAAAAAATCTGCCTCCAACGGTAGTTATAGAGATACCACCACTACAATTAATTACTGACCCGCTATTGCTACGCTTTGACAATGTTCTGTAGTAAATATTTTTGAGTGTTGATGATAATGATGATGATAAACTAACATTTATGGACTGCAAAGGCAAAAACTACCTTAAAAAAATGTACCTTGATGTTCCGTTGCTAAGCGTTTTGCATACCTTATACAACTACAAATAATAAATTCTTAGTTAAAATTTAAATCTTCAATGAGTATTTAACTCATCACTCGTAGTACTTCTTAGAGTAAGCATAGAAGTTAAAAATGGCATTAAGGCATTACACGCCTTTTTGGTGAAACCCCTTGCTCGACTTTTATGACCGTGGATTGGAGAGGTACATTTTTAATCTACAATATCCACGTCAACATTTTTGAGATAACTTTTCACTAAACATATACATTTAAATTGTATTTAAATTAGTAGTGGTTGTTTAGTATTTTATCTTATCACTATGTCATATCTCTAGAATACCAAAAGGCGCCGTTGTTAAATTATTAACAAATTGAAAATGATTGAAGTTTATTGATATGAAAACGATTTTTCTGGCGTTACTGTAAATTTGGGTCTCCCAAAAAAGTAGTAGCAGTGATGTAGAATTACGCTTCGTATTTCTGTGGGGTAAGAGGGAGAGATCAAGTAGTTTTGTAATGTACAGACATTGTGATTCTTATTAATTTAGGCGTAGTCAGTGATAGCGGGTGTTTGTTCTTACCAGCAGAAGCGCGGCCCTGGTAGCTTTCTTCGCGGGCTGCGAAGAGTGTTGGTGAGGCGCCGGGTGGAGCTTAGTCAGCAACACGCGGACCACGTTGATCAGAAACACTATCAGATGAACCGAATACGAAAACCGAATTAGTAAATACCATCGGCAGGTACATTACCTGAAGAATAATCTGCAACGTATGAACGTATAGCACACTGCCTCAGCTCACTCTCACTCTTATCATAAAAGCGAAAGTTGCTGAAGTAAGCTGTAGAGACAAGAGCCATAGCCAGCTAGCCCCAAACTAAGCTTTAAAGGTAGAGTGCCTAAATGGATGGTGTAGCTAATGCGTAGAGGGACTAAATCGCATTATGACTAGTCATAGCGCGAAGTAGACAATAACGTTAATTAGGCATACTGCGATATAGGTTAGAAGAGAGAAAAGCAAAGAGATTCATGGAAATGTCAAGTTACAGTTCAACAGCGACCTACCTACCTAAGTCAAGTAACGTTTTGAACTTCATATTTTGGATGACAGCTGTCGAACTGCTAACAATCGCAACTCTGAAACTAAACATCATAGACCAGTGGTGTCTGCGTACAAATGATAGGTAACATTGAGATCTACATTTTGAATGACAGATGTCAAACTACAAACAACCGTAACTCTGAAACTAAACGTCATATACAAGTGGTATCTCAGGACTAATGATAGGTAACATTTTGATCTATATTTTGGATCAAGAACAATCTAGTCTTAAGTGCCATTACAAGAAGTTAAATACGATAAAGTTTGTATACTAGGTTGGTATTCTTTGGCATTTAGGCAAAACGCAATTTAGGCTGATAAATATTTAGGTGTAATAAAGGTTAGCCTTATAACGAAGTAAGCAAGCTGATAAAAATACTAAAAACGTTCTAGACAAAGCTAAATATGAAATTTAGTCATAACGTGACTTAGTCTCTCTACGCATTAGATGCACCAGACATAAAGTAAAATATCAGAATTAAAGACCACATGATTTAACACTGACAAATGGAGTGATTAAACAACACAATCAAGCATGTACTCGTAATAGATTATTAGGCATAATGACGAATGCCAGATGGTTTCATTGGCAACTATCCAGATACAAAGCCACGATTGACGAGGGGGCAGGTGCCATGGTGCCGGCGTTATCAACGAGCGTTCAATAATGTTTGCGCAACATCGTGTCTTCCTTGACAACCGAGTGTTTCATTTCCGTTAAACGAGGTGAAAGGAAACCTTACTATACTGAAAATGGTCCTTTTATTTTTGTGTTGAACACAATTACGTGACGGTTCCTCTTGAAAGCTACCTACTTGAATAGTGATAGTCTCAACTATATACGGTAGTCTAATCACATTGTTATTGGAAAAACTGAATGCTTCTCAGCTCTACCAAATAGATACTTATGTTAGTTTTACCCAATACTCATTCCTCGTTCAACCCGATCGCAAAATGTTAGTCCCAGTCGAAAAAATCGAGGGAACTCTTCAAATATTAGGTCCTTACATATGAAATTGGCGTTTTGTCGTACTGGCCACTTTGATCTTAAATATCTCCTCTTTGGTTAGGAATTCCAAATTCAAATTTAAACAGCTATTTACTCATGCATTTGTGTTTCGAAAACCGTAATTGTTTTTGTTAATTTTAATTGTTTAATTTGTTTTTTTCTCTTTTGCTTTTTTTTTCTGCGTCACTCATTTCACAAAATGGAAAACTTAAAATATCGCATTATTTACGAGTACGAGTTCCACCGTGGCACCAGTGCTGCAGAAACGGCTCGAAGGATTAATGATGTGTATGGTGGTGGTGTCGCAAAAGAAAACACGGTGCGTTTTTGGTTTCAACGCTTTCGTTCTGGAAATTTCGACCTGCAGAACAAGCCCCGTGGACGGCCGGAGACCAAGGTCGATAATGATGAATTGAAGGCTATTGTGGAAGCAGATCCATCGCAAACCACATCACAGTTAGCTGCAGGCTGCGGTGTTAGTGACAAAACCGTTTTAATCCACTTGAAGCAAATTGGGAAGGTGAAAAAGCTTGACAGGTGGGTACCTCATGAATTGAGTGAAGCAAACCGACAAACGCGCGTCGACTGCTGCGTTACATTACTCAACCGGCACAATAATGAAGGAATTTTAAATCGGATCATTACATGTGATGAAAAGTGGATCCTGTACGATAATCGTAAACGCTCATCGCAATGGCTGAACCCTGGTGAACCAGCAAAATCTTGCCCCAAGCGAAAATTGACTCAAAAAAAGTTACTTGTAAGCGTTTGGTGGACTAGTGCCGGTGTCGTACACTATAGCTTTCTTAAATCTGGTCAGACGATTACGGCTGATGTCTATTGTCAGCAACTGCAAACCATGATGGAAAAGCTCGCTGTTAAACAACCGAGACTTTTCAATCGCTCTACGCCACTGCTGCTTCAAGACAACGCTAGACCACACACGGCCCAACAGACGACTACCAAATTAGAGGAGCTTCAATTGGAATGTCTAAGACATCCACCGTACTCTCCGGACCTTGCTCCAACAGATTTCCATTTTTTTCGAAATTTGGATAACTTCTTGCAAGGAAAAAAATTCAATTCCGATGAGGCAGTCCAAACCGCTTTCAAAGATTTCATTGATTCCCGTCCGAATGGTTTTTTTAGTAAAGGGATCAATGAACTACCTATAAGATGGCAAAAGTGTTTAGATAGCAATGGTACATACTTTGATTAATAAAATATATTTTAATATGAAAAAATTGCCTTTATGTTCCTCCCATACAAAACGCCAATTTCATATGTAAGGACCTAATATTATATAGGCACGCTTGAAGCGATTTAGGTATATAACCTCAAAAGTTTGACGCGTAATCCATTCAGGATTACGCGTCTGTTTGTCCGTCCATCTGTCATCAAAATAATTGGAAAAAATACCGGATATAGTCATCCGGGTAAACGAAATTATATATATTCTTCGTTGAAGTCGGTATTCTTTTTAGCTTTTAAAACGTGATTATTATTTATTATCTTATCATTACTTGTTACTGTGAAAGCGGTCAATTGTAGCGGTCAAATGAGCTGTAAGATGAATAGCACTTTAATTAAAAAAAATGCGATCAGTGGCTTTGACGCATTGTGGCGGTGTGTTAAATCATTCACTAAAGTGCGATCATAAAAACTACAGCGTGCCAATTAGGTGGATACTCAAATTTTAATTCATTTATATAATATTGATCAACCTATTAACCTACACTATTCGAAGTATTAATAGCATTCGTTTCTGGAAATGGATGGATACAATGACTTATTTCTCCAACATAATTATTACATAAAATGGTGATCCCGCACGAGTACTGCAGCAGTTAACTGGTAATAATCTTAAACTGTAAGGGTACGTAGGAACCTACACAAATGTAATAACTACCGAAGCTCATGTCAGACATAAAATATAATAATAATAAATATAAATATAAATAGAAGAATAAAAGCGGAATGTTAGATAACTGCGAAACATTTTGGTTTCATGCCGTGACGGGGTACAACGGATGCAATTTTCGCACACGCCAACTTTCTGAAAAGTACAGCCATACTCACAGAAACCTGCACATGGTCTTTGCAGGCCCTGAGGCTTACGTCCGAGTTGCCTGGGAAGTTCTGTGGTGGGTTTTGAATCAAAAAGATCGCCAGGGAAGTATAAGGCTTGTGAAAGCTGTATGCAGGATCGCGCACGAACGTACGGTCTGAAGCGGGCGTCACTGACGAGTTAAATATACCAGTAGTTTTACACCAGGGATCGGCTTTCAGCCCTTATTTGTTTATCTTACTTTACTTTTTAAGGATTTGAGATATGATAATAATATCAATACCTGAAGTTAAATTAAATTACAGGGATTAAAAGAATATCTGTCTCATTGTAAGATAGAGTTTAGAGCCATTCAGTGCCAGCTTTTTAAAATTAACCCTAGTAATGATAAAAAAAGGGTTATGTTGGGCTTGTTGTACAAGAAAGGCCCAAGAAGGCAGAAGAATTTGTTTGAAAATACTGTTAAACATATATGAAACTGTCCATACTATTAGTTTTAGCTAATACCAACCTACTTAACTTAAATCTGTCTAAATAAGGGCATGAATTTTGAAATAAAAGCTTTGATTTCATATTCTAATATGTTTTTTTAATAAAAACCGACCTTTGCTGACCTTTATGCTTGTCTGGGGCTCATTTTACACTGTGTCAAAGTCAAAATGCGTTTATTGAGAAGGACTACAGCCTGTTCGGAATTGCCACCAGTGCCTACAAAAGGAGTCGCAATAATCGATCAATAATAATCGAACATTTGTAAATCTAGTAGATACGAATAAAATCGCCGATTGGGTAGTAAATCCGAGGGTTGAACGAGGAGGCACCAAACACTTACTGAACGAAGCCAACAGGGAAATGACCACCGGAACGACGATTATCCAGAACGTGTCACTGAGGTCCATCCAGCACCTGCACAAATTATTACAATGCAACTCACATACGCACATGGTGAAGCCGAGAAACCTTTACTTGATCATTTCTACGTCAATTACGTTTTAAAACACGGATTTTACTCATACTTTTATGTATTATGGTTATTGTATTAATTTATCCGTATACCCATGTCTTAAAATGTACTGAATACTGTAATGAATAGTACTACTAACGCAAGTTTTGAAATATATATTTCTGCATAATCATTCTAATACAATCAAATATTTATGTTATTTAATATTAATATGTCTTAGCTATGTCTTCGGTTGGGTGCAATATGCTGCGCCTCTCACCAGTGCCGGTGCGGTGCGGCTGTAACCGGTGCGGTGCTGTAAATCAACTTGATTTTCACGGACTTTCGTGCACACGGTCTGCCGGCAGGATTTTGCGCCACGCAAGTCTTAATGACATTATTCGTTGAGCTTTTACCAGTGTCAATGTTCCAGACGTTCTTGAACCGAATGGTCTGTTACGTGATGATGGTAAGCGGCCCGACGGTATGACTCTTGTCCCTTGGGAAATGGGGAGGCCTTTGGTGTGGGACGCTACCCGCGTCGACACCCTAGCGCCATCTCATCTGCCTGGGACATCAGTTAGTGCTGGTGTGGCGGCTGATACGGCCGAGGATCACAAAAGGCGCAAATATAGTGGTCTCGACAGAGCTTACCTATATTTGAGCCTTTTGGGTCCGTGGGGAGCCGGTGCCCTCCGGGTTTTAAAAGTTCTTGCGGGGCTTTTGATTGAGGCGACACGTGACCCAAGAGCTGGCTCTTATTTAGGCTAGTGTCTTGGGCACGCTTCCGTCTGGTACTGGTCTGGAACAGTTGAGTTACCAATTGGCCGTTTGTAACGGTCCTTAGGTAATCTGATGTATCTATCTAATATATCTAATATCTATAATATATCTAATCTGATATATTATATGGTAATCCTTTGTACATAGTTAGTTTAATTGTACTTTTTATCAAATATTTTAACCGCACAAAATATCTGTCTTCCTTTATCTTACAAGAATATCGAGATTGTAACTTTTCTTTCCATTTCAATGACATTTTGAATTAACTATGTTTGCTCGTATTTCTAATACTATTTAATAACTTACATGTGTGTAATTTATGTATAAATTGTAATTTTGTTAAAATCGATTGTAATTTGTTACTATGGACTCTGTCTAAAATAAATGGCATTTTTTTTTATATACGAAGTAAGTAGGCACCTCATAAATATAATTTCGCTTTAGAATGTCACACAAATGTATATATGTTATGCACTAAGTTTGGCGATATTTTAATGAAAATTTTCATTGAAATATCGTTTTATTTCACATTCGCATAAAAATAATATTCGTCAATCAGACCGAAAAACAAAAAAATAATATTATTGGAAAATCCATATCATCGATAGAAAAAGGGATGGAGGAAATTATAGTAAGTACACAAAATTCGGGAGGATCAGAAACTGGAGAGGACACAGCTACTCAGTCGCGTCGTGAGACAGTATCAAGGTATGCCTGGCCTGGCGTCTGCGGAGCGGATTATGAAGATGTACACTGTGTTTTCTTGTTGTCCCAATTATTATAACTTTTCGCTGTTCAATGCCCTCATTACAATAAAGTTTCCGCTTCCTTCCAATAAAAGCCCTCCTTTCCTCATCCGATCCTTGTATAAACCAATGTTTATCGTTATTTATTGAAAATAATAATGTAAATGTTTTGTTAGTTATTTATTCTTATTTTACTCTACACTTACCTAGATATGTACAAACTTACTATATTTTATTCACCTACTTTAATGTATGTTTAGTTCTATGTGTATTTATTATTTAAACCTACTGATCCATCCCGTATCGCGTATCCTCGTTTTTATACTTATAAGAGTCCCTATACTTATAAGTTTACTTGTATAGACTACGACTGTGCGCAATCGCGAATCGCGTAAATAAAGGTCTACCGTCTTGCTAGTAATAAGTTGCGTGTAAGTTATATTACATATAACAAAGTTCCCCCAGGACGCGGTGACTTAATAGAGCAGGACCACTTCTCTTTACTCCGCTTTATTTAGACCAAAGTCGGTTCTGAGTTAGCAGACCTATTGTCACGCGCAAATATTGTCAATAAAGAAGAATTGTATGGCCTATTGAGTACCTACGTGTCCGCTTTACGATCCAAAATTTGTAGGTTCAATCCGGACGTGCACCAACCACTGAACTTTTCGGTTTTTCGGTAATGTATGTGCATTATGCTTAGTTTGGGGCTAGATTGCGCTGTGTAGAAAATAATGTCCTGTAATATTTATTTATTTATTTATTTATTATAATGTTTCAAGTCATAATTACCGATAGACAATCTCTGAGAAATATTAGGGACTCTGACGGTAAAAGCTACATCGTATCGAATGCTACTTGCAAACCGTGGACATATCCCGAACCTGACTAACCATTAGAAGGTGGGAAATGCTCTGAGTGATCAAGTGAATACTCGGAAATAGTTTTAAGTACCTACCGATTTTTTTAAAAGACAATGCAAGTTGTTGTTCTTTAAACTTTTGTATAAGCATGCTTACAAGATAATCGTAGCTCTTTAGATTTGGGAGCAGTCTGTTTCTATGAAATGTAAAGCGCGATAGGCGAGAACAAAGTTAGGTACCTATACCTAAATACGCTTGACAAAACAATATTTGTAAAGAGAGATAACGAACATGTTTATTGCAGAGCACGAATTAAATAAGCATTCGGATTCTCTCCATCGAGACACTCCAATCTGTTTGATGTATAGTTATGGGATATTTTGTACAGTTACTATGGGGGTTAGACATACAAGTTTTGTCAATATGTTTTCATGATTTTGTTTATTTATAATCTAAACTATTATTGTAAAGTACGAATACGATAATAAAGTAGATAATATTAGTTTTTAATTGTTTGTATATATTTGTATTGAATTTAGGTACTCTAAGCTTACAAACCGATTTTAAAAATTATTTCACCAGTAGCATGCTGTATTATCACTAATTTGTTTTTATTGAATAGACTGAAAAACTAAAGGATCGATTTTAAAAATGATATCACCAATATAATAATATTGTCACTAAGTAAGGGGTTATATTTTAATTTGGTGTTATATTTCGTAAGGATCCTTGGACCTTACGAATACTATTCATGATAAAACTAAGTAATGTACCTACTACATTTTGAGAGAACACTTTGTTTTTATGATACGACGTGGAGGAGCTTGGCCTTCATCTCATCTGACTTTCAAGCTATAACAAGGCCGAAGGTGGAAGCGCAATTCACCCGGAATCCTCAACTATGTTACATCTAATTGCCGGAACACAAAAATAATAGTTTAGATACCTACAAACAAATGTTAGCGATACCATTATGTCCAACAAAAAAATAAGTAGTTTTGTCACTATATACCTATTATTTGAATGCTTAAATAGTTAATAGCAAGACTGCTGCACAATGATCCTTTACAAAAACTCTAAATAATTGAATATGCAGGGTTTTTATTTATTTATCATGACGTGGGCTGAAATCATGATGATGATGTTATAACTTTTTACCGTTTAACAAGCCACAACCGATCCCATCGGGCTGTGTAGCAACCCTGGTGTTAGACTTTACGGGACAGGACTTTTGATATGGCTCTTTGACGACCATTACCAGTGGCAGTAGGTGCCCGGGACCGACGACGGCCTTCCAAAGCAAGCAGGTAATTCTAGCCTGCAATGTCCGTACAAAACGGCCCGGCGATCAAACCTCACAAAGAAATGCCGCACCCGTGAATCGGACCTAGGGCTGCTAAAAACAATAGACATATGCGAGTCTCCAATGCGCTGAGAATTACAAACAGTAGGTACAGTCGCCTGCATAAATATGTATACGTTCCATAAATTTCCAAATGATGTACAAATTTTCATAATAATGTATCCAACAAAGGGTTCAAAATAATGTAATCACTCGTTTCTGTCAAAATAATGTACGAACGACGAAGTTGAGGATTCCGGCTAAAAATGCTTTCGATATCTGCTGCATTTCCCCATAAAAATATGCCATAGGACATAACGCTGTGAAATTAACTAAAATAAACTAACCTCACCGTGGTTTCATCAGTAAGTTGCCTTATGGTGCGAACTGCATAAGCTGCCGAGCTTAGCTTGATAGCTAATGTATTAATATGAATTCCCTATTGCAACTTTGCATCGATATTTAAACCCAAGAAAGTAGTTGCTTCCATAAAGTTAAGTATTTCCCCATTTAATATAATGTTAGCATTGCTGACTTAAACGTTAGGCAAGGTGAATCTAATGCATTTGTTTTTTTTCTCATTTAATAAGAGGTTATTTACCGTAAACCTATTAAGAACTCTAGCTAGAGAAGCATTTACACAATCATAATTATATTTAGCCCTATCAACTCTAAATATTAATGAAGTATCGTTTGCATTCAATACAATATCACATACATCCCCTACACAGGAAGGCAGGTCATTGACATAGACTAGAAACAAAAAAGCCCCCAAGATTGACCCTTGTTTGCTACCCCAAGATTTGCTACCGTTAATGTCTACTTTTTGAATGCGATTCGATAGGTAGCTACGCATGAGGCTTATTGCCTGATTCTGAATGCCATAGTGTATTGCACACACATACACATACACATACAAACCGACACAACAAAGATGGGTAGACCTTATCTGATGCGATGAAGTAGGTAATTATCACTAAGTAAGCGTTTAAGCTTACTTGTTCGTTAGGTATCCGTGGTCAGATCAGTTTGCTAGATTTATTATTTTTTAGATATATCGATACATTGGCACTTATAAAAAATCAAGGTTACGTGATCTCAAATAGGGCGAAAGTTATCCTTTTTGAAGTTATGTATCAATGTATCATGAGCCATTTGAAAGCTCATGAAACATTTTAATACCAATATCAATTCAAGAGGGAATTAATTAGTTACCACAAATACTGACTAATTGACAATATGAGAAGGCTTTGAGTGAGGCATTTAGGATCAGTTCCAAAACAAATAAGTATTTAAGAAAAACCCAGAAGGACATCTATTACGGTTAACATTTCTTAATACTTTTTAATAGAATGCGCTAGGCCACTAAACTTGGGTGCTCCACTCTTGTCCTCGTTATTGTCAGGAAACATACCTGCTATCATCATGAACATGCGGCCTTTGTCTTAATCTTGTTCTCACCTCTCGGTTGATCCATAGAGATAGCGCACCACAGCGTAGCTCATGGTGACAAGCAGAGCCAAGCCCCAACCGATCCCCACGAACCAGCGCATTGCCACCTCATCCTTCACAAACACCTGACACAAATACCAGACATTTCATATATAAATTCAGTAAACCTTATTAGGTACTTTTACTCGATTATTATACCAATATTTTATATTGGGAATCAATGCTGCAATTTTCTGAGAGCTTTCATCTTACCAAAGGTGTAGATTTTTATTTTGTTGAGCTAGCTGTGTGCCAATGTATTGTATGGGTAGTGTGGAGGAGAGTAGTGGAACCTGTCTGCCATTTACTAAATCAGTGCGTCCGCTTTTAGCCCTTTTGTGGCGACTTTTGGTCTGAACACATACTGATGTAGGTATCGTTAGCAATGTTTATGTGCTACATCTATATAGATACACACTGTAGTTCCCACTGTTTATAATATGTAGTCATTTATATATGTGTGATATAACGAAATAAAGAAGAAGAAGGAAACGTGCCTAAGATACTGACAGCGAAAAAGTGTGTGCGTCTGTCCCCCGGTACAACCATTCTGATGCGAACTTTTCCTAACCTAAATAAGATTCCTCCAAATTTGCTATGGATAATTTATGTTATCCAACTTGTTTACTCTAGTTATTATTATTTAATACTATTTTATTTTGTCATTTTAGGCCTTTGCCGAGCAGAGTATAATATGTATATGTCATTCTCTGAGATAATGTGTGCATTTCCATTACCCTTGGTTTAAGTTATATTGGGCCTTTTGACTTTTACCCACTTACCACAACTAGGGCGATATGCAAATGCAGTCCCTCGCAGAACATCCAAAAGTAGCTCGTGACCATGAAGTAGTTTGTTACGACGTGTAGCACTTGACACCACTCCTGGAAAGTGCTATGTTGTAAGTCATTTCAATAATTCTTCATCCCGAACCAAGTTCTCGAGAGGCAAAGCAGTAGGTACCACCGTTGTCTATCTGACAAAGGCGTGGCGCGCGGCGGGCTGGTCTTCCTTGTGTGTAAATAAGAAGCTTAGATGATAATTAATCACTTTGCCCGATGTAGCTTGTCATTATAAATAATACCCGCATTAATAACTTGGTCCATAGCATATCGCATGAATGCATGTGCACATTGTTTCTGCCATGGAGTGATTATTATACTCTTAACTCTTGCTGTCACCCGGGCTACCACAAATCTATAAAATATATGTGACAGATTAACATTTCAGGAATTTAAACAAAATGATTAACATCAAAAATATCCAATTTTAATGAAATATCGATATCGATATCACAGTTGATAATCATTCTGATTTTTATTTAAAGCTTATTTTATTTTTTATTATTTTATTTAAACTCAGAAAGGAGATAAATACATATAGTGCAAAATTAATACTTAAATGTTAAGAATATAATTGAATTTAATTCTTCAGACCGAAGAATTAAATACAACCTTGGGTCCATGGGGAGCCGGTGCCCTCCGGGTTTTCAAGAATCTTGCGGGGTTTTTGACACGACGAAAGGTCACGGAGGACCAAGGGTCACATGTCGCTTCAATCAAAGTCTCTTATTTATGCCAGCGAATTAGCATAGCTATCTCTGAAACAACTCGTTCTAGACTCCGTTCTCAGTTTAAATGAAAGCTAAGACCAAGATCTAAATTTTCAATGACAGCTTTCAAATTATCATATCTCTGAAACTACTCGTGCTAGACTATCCGTTCTTAGTTAAAATGAAAGCTATGACCAAGGTATGTAATTGTTTACTTGCGGATAATCCCATTATCGTGGGAATATCGGGGTAAAAGTAAGCTATGTTTACATTCCAAATTTGGTGGCCCAACAATAATAATTATAGGTACAAATAATTATTTTACACAATTTAAAAATGAACGCTGAAGTCGCCCGAAAACTATGGTCGACAAATTAAAGGCGATTGTGGAAGCTCAATCTACGGTTGAGCTAGCAGCAGCTTTCGACGTTGGCATCAAAACAATATTGATCCATTTGCGACAAATTGACAAGGTAAAATCGCTTGGGAAATAGGTGCCACTTAGACCTTAGTGCCACGCGATATCGCGACCTACGCGTGAGGCATGCCTTGCGTTAGTCAACAGACACGCGTTGTAGTACCTCAGATTAGCAACACAACGCAACTTTACTTTACTTTCGAACTAAGGTAAAGTTATAATAAAGTTGACATTGCTATGCGCTCAACCATGGCGCTTATGACCACCAGAAGACAGAACTACGCGCGAATTTCTACGTTTTTTTTTTTTACGGTAAAACAAAAATCTAAAACACAGAGCAGACGGCCTGTGTTTATTTTTTTTTGTGTTATTTAGAGTAAACAAACATAATGTTACGAGCTTTGGTTCGTAAGAATTAAAAGCAACCGGTTGGTACTCAAAATAAGACACGTTTATTCAGCACCAAACTAATTACTCTCAAACACAGTACAACACTACTTAGTTATACTACCGATTCACTAAACACTGTTATCGCACTCAAATATCACTGGCCTTCATTTCATCTGGTTACAAGTTGAGATAAGGCCGAAGGTGGAGGCGCACTTCTCCCGAAATCCTCAACAAACAGAGGAACTATCTTACCTCTAAATGCCGGAACACAATTTTAGAATTGTTATTATGGCGACAGAATTAGGTAAGACGGTGGTAGCTAGCCAGGCGGACTTAAATAAAGTCCTACCACCAACCAAACTAAGCACAATATATTGTACTCCCCATGGGGAACGAACCCGGGACCTCTTGATCTGAAATCGGTGGGTTAAACCACTAAAACACAGAGGCGGTTATAAGCAAATCATCACACATCATCAAGCATCTGCGTCAAATCAGATATTATCGGAAATCGAAGTATCAGATGGTGCATGGCGCAGCACTATTTTATTTGTGTATCCACATTATACGCACCCCAGCAACCCTAATGTATTTTGTTTTGTGTATTGTTCTAATCACTCTATTGCCAATCTAACGTTAGTATATTCTAAATCTATGACTACTGCAGGTGACTTCATCACATCTACTCGCCTTCGTTCGATGGGCAAAATCAAACTGTTTCTTTTGGCGTGATACGATTGCTCACTTCAAATCATCATTAGTACAGCCGGTAAATTGTCTACTACTGGACATGGGTCCCCCCAAAACATCCCAAATAAGGGAACCAACACGCTTGGCGGGCGGGTTGATGATGTGCTGGTATTTGTGTTGTGTGAATACCTTATTAGTTTGCACGACGGTGACTTGATCGACCACAAGCTTGTACCAGAGGATCCAGAGGACGTTGTTCAGCGCGACGGAGGAGAACAGGTGCATGTGGATACGGATGCGGGTGCATTGCAGCGAGCTACAACACAACCATTGCACCAGCTCTGTATGTAGGTACCAATAAACCATTGCACCAGCTCTGTATGTAGGTACCAATCAACCATTGCACCAGCTCTGTATATATATGGGTCAAAAAAACAATTTTGGAAATCTTCTATGGAAGTCTCGAATTCTAATGTCAACATTTTTACATTTAGGCTAGGCGTAGTATTTACATGGTTATTCTGATTTTTTAGGGTTCCGAACCTCGTCGTGAGGGTTTCAAAGGAACCCTTACTGCGTGACGTTGTCATTCCATCCGTCCGTTTGTCTGTCTTTCTGTCTGCATCTGTAGCCAAAACTACTGAAGTTTTCGCCTTTTTAGTTTGGTACAGAAGTAGATATTGTAGCCGTAGCACGTGGCAAGTTAGGTTTATGTCTAGAAAATGTACCTTATTTTCTCTTATTTACTTATGTACCAACATTTAATGCCGAACTGTACCTTGTGTTCCTACAGTTTCAATAAATGAAATGAATTGAATTGAATTATCATAAGTATTGCCAAAAATAATGGTTATAAATTTTTACTGATAGAAAAATGTAGGTAAACGTACCTATTTGATATACGTACCTAAACTACCATTTCCTGTGCATGGATATTTTCAGTGCAATTATCAATACGCTTGCAACGTGTAAATATTTTGTCAGAATCCTTCAGCTTCGGGGCGGTTCTGTAGATTAGATTACAGGCTGTTGGTGTATGGAGAGTTGGCGATAACCTGCAGTTTTTGCCGACGCTAATGCCAAGCAGTGGATGGTTTTCATGGTTATAGACATGAGGACCCGTGGCACATTTACAGTAGATAGTCCAATCAAATCAAATCAAAAATTCGCTCTGGTCAGTAACATTTTGAAGGATAATTCTTCGCGCCACTGCAGGTTAAAATAACATATGTTACATATGGAGTGTAAACACTTACCGGAAATACATGAATATTGCCAGAGATGCGAGCAGCGCAGCCACAGATACCGAATAGCCAATCACGTAGATAGAGTTTACGTCGGTTCGAAACTGTAATACATCAATCGCTGTTAAACATACTCTACCTACGCCGCGTACCTACTTCATGTACCTACCTATCTACGTGACTCAAATTCTACTCTGAGACCTTCGAAGGTCTTATATTCTTCTGCATGTGAGTATGTCAAAAATCTGAATTTAAATAAGTGTTTCAAGTAACAACCCGATTTTGCATGCCTATCGCTTCGCGCTGGCTTTTGGTCAAGAATGTTTATCTGTATATTCGGTTTACAGCCAACTATAACAATAACGCCCATGTTTATAACACAAATAAAAAAAATAGTCAACATATTCACATTTCGGAAGTGAACCGACCCTAGTGAATACTTAGTTTCATCATCGTTGCAAATGTAATACAGTTCCTAAAACGTAGATATACCTAGATCATTCGATATATACCTAACGCATCACTACCCTTTGCCAGTTAGTAACGTTGAAATCATCAGCTAGAGATATGATCTCATCACGATCTCAAGTAGTGTAGAGTACCTACCTTCCCTTTTTGATGCAAGTAAGTAGGTAGGTACGTCTGTCGACACAGTACAAACATTATCGTATATTCCCTCTGTCCTGATAAAAATACAGTTTAAACACTTACCATAAATCAACTTTGTGTAAGCAATAATCAGATGCGATAAACAGCGGTAGGTGTTTTGAGATAGAAGGCAACAGGAATCAGTGGTAGGTACCGTGGTATGCCATCGCTCGGCACTCTGCGCTGATAGCAGAGTAATTACCTTACTTATTACGAGAACATAGTTCTGTGGCGAAATACAGTCAAACCAAAGTTTACCCAAAAATAAAAACCTTAGCTCGATAGTGTGTATAATGGCACTATCTTGTAGTTTTTCTAGTGTGGTATCGCACAATTTTTCTAGTTATACCTACTCATTATACTTATTATATTAGATAAAGGTGAGCCAGTCGTCAGTCATCAGGATGATAATTACGTTAATCTACTGAGAAATTGTGGTAAAAGTAAACACTGGTTATTTTAAACTTATAAATTAAATCATTATTGAATGGTCAAAACAAATCCAGAAAAACGTATCTGTAATTTCGTACTCATGTTTCCTTGTAGGAAAAAGACAAGCCTAGTTATTAGCCGTAACAAGGCTTACGTAAAAGTATTGTTCCGTAGCACTTCAATCGAATAAACTCTCAAGATTGAGCGTAAATCCCCGCGCCGCGCCGCCGCCGCGTATAGAACTCGGTGGCGCGGCGGGTTGGGAACGTTGCCGACTTGCGCTGCGTGCGCCACATTCAATAAGTATCCGGAATACCTAATCTCGGAGATAAAATTCTTCAAACGCTCCTCGCTCTTTATTTGCTCTATTTGTTCGAATCAGTTGGCTCCTTGTTTTGGTATTTGGGTTTGGTGAATTTCATCAGATTAAATTATTCTTGGGGATATTAATATAATTAATGTATAGTAAGACCGCGTGATACTTGACCTCCCGGCTTCTCCGGGATGCACGTTGCAGTTGCAGTCACAGTACAGCCAATCAAATGGTGCATCCGAGCAGCGGACTGCATTTTTCATACATATTTTATATGAACTCGCAGCACACGGTTGAAACCGGTGGTCGCTTCACTCGTTATGTGGTGGGTACCGTGATTACAGCTGCTTCGAGCTGGGGCGGGCGGAGGATGTGAATGTGATACGGGGAAGGGGCACGCAAATCATATCAAAAGAGTGTTGGGAACAAAAATTAATATCGAACCCTGCTATATGCGAATAAAATATTTCGTTAGCTAGAGGTAGGTAGGTACCTACTAGCTAACTGACCGGTAACGTACCTACTCGTATCGTATATATGTATACCTACCTACTTACCTAATATACAATTTCAGAACATTATCGTAGGCTTCCACTATTGTCTCATATTTATCCAATTTACTACAAAATGTTTTATGTATTTATACATATTGTCTTAATATAAAGCTGTTGCATGCTACTATTGTTATTGTTTTTCGATATACATCATTTTTTTTATAGTACGACCGAAATGTGTTTTGGGCTTCATCTCACCTGATTTTCAATTCATGATAAGGCTGAAGCTGAAAGCGCACTTCACTTCATCCTCAGCAAACTGAATAACTGACTATTCGTTGTACCTCTAAATGCCGGAACAAAACCATTTCAGAAATGTTGTTATGGTGACAGAATTAGGTAAGGTGGTAGCTAGCCCGGCGGAATAAAACAAAGTCCTACCACCAACCAAACCAAGCACAATATTGTACTCCCCTGGGGACCGAAATCGGGACTTCTGGATCTGATACCGGCGGGCGAAAAACTAGACCAAATAAGCGACTTAAATCTAGATCTTAACCTCCGTATAAATGAGAAGACCGAAGACCGTTCGGGACCGCTGTCCCGATCGACTGGATAATCCGATTCTATGAGAAGATACCAGTTATCATGCATAAATAATAAATAATAAATAAATATTACAGGACATTCATTTTACACAGCGCCATCTAGCCCCAAACTAAGCATAGCTTGTAATATGGGAACTAGATTACGGATAAAATACTTAAATACTTTTTGTAAATACATACGTACTATATGATACAACACCCAAACACAGAACAAACATCTATATTCATCACACAAATGTTTGTCCTGGGTGGGAATCGAACCCACAGCCTACAGCGCAGAAGGCAGAGTTACTACCAACTGAGCTATGAGGCTTGTCAAATGTAGCTATGTAAGACGTGTCAGACCTTATTGGCGGCTTGTAAAAGTTTGCTGGGTCTGAGGTTTCAGTTTGAGATGAGCTATTTAGGTAGGCACACTTCTGTGTGGCAGGTACCTGTCGACATTGGTTGTAGAGTACGTGCGGCAGTATGTTCTCGCGTTGAGCGGCCTGGCTCCCGACGAGTAAATGTAAGTGTATAAGAACCCCACATGTAGATAGAACCGCCGCCCCAGTAATTGGGACTATAAAGCTCTTACAAGTAACAGAGACTGAATCGAATAGAGATGAGGGAGGCGTCAGTAGAAGAACGAAAGACTTACTATTGGACTTTTTACAACAACTGCCTATTTATGATACAGATAACTATACATATAATTCATTAGAGTACATACTCTCATTTAAATAGCGAGACTGTTCGCGAACTATAGTAGTATATGATGTAGGTACTCGGAACTCACACTTAAATCGTCGACATCAACACAAGACGTGTAGTTCGTCCACGGCTTCTTCGATTCAGGGTAATCTGGATGCTGCAGCCACGTCCCGTTGTCTGTGCAACTGTGGGGAATAAGGACGGTCGTTAATCAGCCCGCCTCTCGTTACAAGCATTTACTAGTGTTAACTCGACTCGCACAGCTAACACCTATTTGTTATCCGCAGTAGTTTGTTATATGAAACTAGTTATCCAAATACATGTACGTGTAGTGGTCTGGTGATCAAGTAACGGAAAGGCTAATAGTTTCGGCTCATCATCATCATTACTATTCCACAAAAACAAAGCAAGTTCTCGCGTGCCTGGATTCCACTGTGATGGATACGAACGAAGTGACATTACCTGCCGGTACAGGATGCCTCCTGTTATCCTACTTTTAACCGACTTCAAAAGGAGGAGGTTCTCAATTAGCCTGTTCGAAATAGATTTTGATGATAAAAAAAAACATTTATTGCTCAAAATACTTACATTAAAAATTCATAGTATAACCTATTCTTATTCTGTAGTATAACTAAAACTAAAAATAGATATAGGTATCACTTTTTAGTAAGAAATTTTGAGTGCTTTGAGCAAAAGGGGTAAATTCAGCAAATGCTGCATGCACAAAAGTGCAGTACAACGCTGGTTTTACAGTTACCCCTCTCGGATAGTTGGTCACCGAGGGGTTTACAGTTATAAGCGGGTAGTTGGTATTAGAAATTAAATAAAAATGAAGCTATACAAAAAAAAAGATTTAAACTTGAAACTGGAAAAGGAAAAAAACATAATAATAATGAGTGAGCCTTACTTAACTACTATGAGCTGGACTACCACTAACAGTATAATTTGTGTGCATGTATATGTGTGTGATGTGAGGGTGTGTGCGTGTGTGTGATGAGTGTGTGTGAGCTTCCCGAGAACACCAATTTCTTAGGAGTTTGGGCAACGGGAGACCCAGTGTGAATGTGAAGAAGTGTTGGTAATGTGAACGTGTGTAATGGATGGAGTGTGTGTGTGTGTGTGTATGGGTGGGATTCTTGTTTTGTTTGGTAGGCCATACTTCCGAGGTGGTCCCACTAACTGCTTACCTTCCAGTATCATCATCATTATTATTAGGGTTTTGCCATAATCACTACACTTGATAGGCGTGTTGTTGTTCGCAGTAATGATGATCGTAGTAGTCCCACTGAACTACCTGCCTTCCGGTATCATCGTCAGCTGATGTAGGCAAAGGGTAGGCAGTTCACCGAAACTCCGTAAAAAAACAATTTAAACTAGCATTACATCAGAACTCCGTTATTACTAAACCGATTTGAAAACTTTTTTTTGCTCGGAAAGATATGAGCCCATACCAATCTGGAATCATATATTTTCATACAAATAAAAATTCTGATCGGTTGAGTGGAGTTGATAAAAATGATAAAATTTCTATGGGATTGGTCTCTACCAAACCTAGTATTTTTATCAAAATCAGTCTAGTAGTTTGGCTTTTAATTAAAAAAACAGGATAATGGATAACAGGATAATCCTGACATAGTGCACCCCTACACTGCAATATAGTATTAACCGATTTATAACATTTGTTTAGGTCATCTGTATTTATCATCGTTCCCATCATTGCGTAGATATTTCACAGAATCCCGTATTATTGCACCCTTACGCAACTCTTAAATAGGGTGTCGGAGAAGTCGTGGGTTTTACAACGAAAAAAAGCTAAAAATAAACTTTTTTGAATAAAAATGGAACCGACACTAAAAACTTAAAAATAAGTCCATTTTTATCATGTACATTAACAGTTCAGGCTCTTTGGCGCAGATTTTCTTTTCACATGTATCTATAAGATGGGTGGCCAAGTGGGTATGCGCCCGCCTTCCTATACGAAGGTTGTAGGTTATATCCAGTCGTGCACCAATGGCCTTTCGGTCTTTCGGAAGTTTAAGTGAGCATTTAATATCTACCTACACATGCTTCGACGGTCTCATCGTGAGGAAATGAGATTTTGTTCCTAGGACCAAAATCATGTTTCGTATGGTATTTGGTATATATATTTTGCTATATGTATGTTTAGACTTGCCTCTGGCTACCCCCTATTAGGTGATCTTCATAAGATCCACGCGCTGAGTAGTGATCAGATGTGTATCCTCGAAATGGAAAAAGTTTAGAGTCAATTTATTGCGGCGGCTACTAGCTGCTAAACGTAAGTTGGAACATGCCTCTGACTAGTAGGTGATCCTCATAGGAGAAAAAGTCGTAAATCTTACTGTTTTTACGTTTCTTTATTTAGTGTTTAGATTAAAAACAAGAAACACAAGTGTATATTAACATCATTTTCTGACTGACAATCAAAGTACAGCCAAAAACTAAAAATGTAGGTAAAATCAAATACTTTTACCTAGGCACCGTAATGTACGAAGAGTAGGTTTTTGATCCAAAAGGGTTTTTGCTACATTTCACGGGAAGACAGAAATGAGGTCTAAGGTAGGTATCTACTGAACGTCAAAAGAAGATCCGACGTGTTACATCGCAAATAACATAGTACCTACCTGGCTTTATGCTAGCAATATCAACACATGTTTGTCTATTTCGTGTCGTATGAGACGAATCGCCTCGTGTACTAAAAAATAAATGAGCAGACGAATATAATCTACATGGAACAAATACTTGGCAATGAAAGATATTATTATATTCAAAAGTAATAAAAAAAATTATTGAAATTGCCCAACAAACTAACAAGCAAAGCCGATATATGGATATCTGTTTAACACCCTGTCTAACCTATGCCTGCCAAACCTGGCCGATCACAAAAAGGCTGGTAGATAGACTTAAAATATCTCACAGACGAATAGAGAGGAGCTTCTTAGGTATGAAACTCAAAGACCGAGTAAATATATAGAGATAAGAAAACAAACAAAAATAAAAGGTGTATTTAGTTAAAAGGATATTGGGCTAAAAGTGGCAATGGACTGGCCACGGACAAAGAATGAAACCTATAGATGCCTGCATATCGCGAACTGGATACCCCTAGATAAAAAAATAAAAGATTAGATGTTTTATTTAAGTACCTACCTATTTTTCTTGTAGCTGTGGAAATAAAAGGAAGAATTATTATTTTTTGTTTGAAAGGGTCACAGATGGTCCCATTGACACCAGGTTATTATCTGATGATGGAATCCTGGAGAAATCGAGGGAACTCTTCAAATATTATATGCACACTTGAAGTGATTTGGGTATTTTTAGGGTCGTTATACTTCCCAGGTAATCAAATCGTCATCAGGTCAGGATATGATGAGGGATCCTGGAAAAAACGAGGGAACTCTTCAAATGTTATAGGCACACGAAGACGAAGAGAGCATGCCATCCATCCAACCTTCAGAATTGAACATAATCATGATTTCTGTCAGAGACAGTCTGACAGAAATCATGATCATGATCAGAATCATGAAGTGGAACACGAGGCGGTATGTAACACGATTCTACACCCTTCTAGATCCTTCCGCAAGCACGCCGCACCGCGCCGTGACGCCACTAATTCTGTTGGGTAATATCTATCGTCAAACCGCTTTATCTCATTTAATACATTTGAAGTTGAGCCGTTGTAGTTTCTAGTTTTTATATATGAACAATTAATTCTGTATTTATTGTATACAACCCTTCTAGAAGTACGCACCGAGGTGAATGCAATTTATTTTCGCTACTACTTAATACGTACTTATTCCAATACATAGATATTTCTGAACTAACCTATTTGCGGTACTTTAAAAATATGTATTTTGTTGCAAAGGAATCGTTGGAATGTATTTTTTTTGCTGCTAGACCTCAGGTATCCCATGCTTCACGCAGGTGGAGAGCCTAGGTGGAGAACGGAACCTGACCCTAATTTAGAAGTATCTCTGCACTGCCCACACAAGAAATCTAGAAGCAAAGGCTTTCGTATCGGTAAAGATTGTTCGTCCCGAAACCTATTTCCTGAGACTTCGCTCATCTCATTGATCTCATTGAAAATGAATTATTCGTCTCGATTGTGTGTTGTCCATACACTGTGTAGGGTTCCGAGTCATTACGAGTTAAACAAAAAAGAAAAAAAACGAATTAAAATATATCGGTGAATAATTTCTAGATCCTGTTCAAGAGAGGAAGATCTTGAACGGTTTGATTGAAGGGAAATTAAGTTTTTCATCCCATCGATTCGAAAATGACGACTTTGTTCGACTTTAAGTGCACACAAAGCTGGTGTTTTCTATAAGAAACCTTTAGCGGGCTTTATAAGTGCGAGGCAAAGATAATTGCGGCGCACTTATATTTGAATTTGGAACATCTTAATGTTCGGCGCCAAAGAAATCGAACGCAAATATTGTTTGAATAAATACTGGCTGGAACGACGGCCCATAGTCACGCCGCCGCCGGCTTGATAAAAAAAAAACTAATTAAAAAAGCGCGAACTACAGCCCGCGCTTTCGTCAATTTCCACGGATTGTTTTAGAAATTCATGGTTTTGTTTTGAAAAATGGAACTCATTTCAAGTGACAGTAAAAGTATAAATAAATAAATATTACAGGACATTAATTGCACACTGCGCCATCTAGTCCCAAACTAAGCTTAGCATGTAATATGAGAACTAGATTACGGATAGAATACTTTTTTATATTTTATTATATTTTAATAAAAAAATTTTAATACTTTATTTTATAGTACAGAAAGTATTAGAACTGACGCAAGAAATGTGATGGATAATTTATTACCTGCAAAATCCCAGATACAGACTAGAGAAATATATAAAAGACTATGGTAATTTTATTGAATGGAGAAATGCAAGAGGCGCCACGAATTTTTCAGAAACTGTGTTTTTGGCCTACTTCCAGTACTTAGTCAAAACTAAACAAACTTCCACTCTTTGGAGTACCTACTCAATGCTAGAATCAACAGTCAGTTCTAATAACGACGTAAAACTGGACACATATTCGAAATTGATAGCGTATCTGAAGAGAATGTCTGATGGATTTAAACCTAAAAAATCCAAAGTGTTCTCAGTCGAAAGCGTGGAGACTTTCCTTAATGAGGCACCCGACAAAGTTACTCTATGTTTTATTAAATAATAGTATTACAAAAAATTTGAGGCGCCTTTTATTTTCTCATAGTGGATGATAAAAAGTAGTGTATCACTCGGGCGCAAAATATATTTTTGAGTTACTTTTTAACCTTTTACTCTAGAATCTCTCACTTCACTCTGGATTAAAAAAAGCGCCCTCATAAGTTACAATCTATTATTAAAGCTTCCGACTGATATTTATTAGATTTACTGCAACATCGTTACTCAAGTTACTCAAGAGGGCGACTGAACATTGTTATTTTCAAAGAGCCTGCTCCGTGTAACAGTAATTAGGTTGGTTAGGTTAGGGTGCACTGCCGCAACATAGCTCGGAGCGTCAGCACGACGGCAGAGGTCGACAACACATTTCCTGAGGATGCCTCGTGTACAGGACGAAACATGTTGCCAACCATTCGATTTTTTCATATTCATTTATAAATACTTACATCCTGTTTATGTATATTATTATTATATATCTGTTTTCAGGTTTACATTTAAATGGATCTTCGCACATCAATTAGCTATGTACCATGACTTTTTTTTTTATACTACTAGGAGACGGGACAAGCAAGTAGCGCACCTGGCGTTAAGTGTACTCTTGCCTATGACAAAGCCTTACTGCGTAGGTCACATCCACAAAGAACATAGCCTACACGGCACTGCATTTCGCCCGTCAACTTGAGGCATAAAGGTGTTAAGCCTCACGTACGCGTAATTTCACCGGCAACCATACCATTCAAACCGAAACACAGCAATGCTGCTTGGTGGCTGAAATAAGAATGGTGGTAGTAATTCTCCGGACGAGTCCTTTCACTAGGGGCGTATACTCAATGACTGTACAATATTTAGTTTTTTGTGAGCAGTACCTAAAGTAGGTAAAAACTAATTTCGACATTCTAATTAATTAATTAGAATGTCGAAAATACAACTCACATGCTGTGAGTACCTACTTTTTTTTAAATATGTACCTACAGATATTAATTTAATTACAACAAAAAACATATGTCACGCAAAGTAGCTGGTTGACCAACTACAGGAGCATCATCTCAGATTGCACGTTTTCTATCAAATAATACGGCCCTAGGTAGGTACTTGGATCCAGGTAGGTACGTGGCCCAAGATAGGTACGTGGCCCCAGGTCGGTACGTGGCCCCGGCCAGTTCTCTAGTTTCATCTATACCTACATATAAAGCTGTCGACCACTGATACTGGCAGTAATGGCCACGCTAAGATCGAAGCCAGGCCTCCGAAAACAAATGTTTACCAAGCTCCACTTTGTACCAGATAAATTACTCTTAAGCAAACATAATGATTATTTTAGAACTTGCAGACGATTACGATGATTTTTAATTTATAATAACGTAAAGTAGAAGCAATGTTTGGGTTACGCGTCACACCGACGTTAGCATATATGTTCCGCGCTATTACAGCTTTACATTGAAATATTGAAAAACGAAGCTGTAGGTACGTTCAGCCGTCTCGAGCCTCGAGGGCAAAACTGCATTTATAAACAGCTGATGCCGATAGCAACGCGACCTTTCCTTTTACAGAAGCTCTGAAATAAATGTAAACTGAACTAGGTTTAACAAGCATCATAGCTCAGTTGATAGTAACTCTGCCTTCTGCGCTGTAGGTTGAGGATTCCCACCCAGGACAAAGATTTGTGTGATGAACATGGATGTTTATTCTGTGTTTGGGTGTTGTATTGTATGATAAGTATGTATTTACAACAACAAAAAAGTATTTAAATATTAAATCCTTAATCTAGTTCCCATATTACAAGCTATGCTTAGTTTGGGACTAGATGGTGCTGTGTGAAATTGATGTCATCTAATATTTATTCATCATTGCCGTACCTACAGTTTTTACTTGTTTAATGTCTATGCATTATTAATCAGAAATTAAAATAAACAAATTAGTCAGAAATAATAAATTACAAATGATAGGTTCAAGTGTTTAAAATAAATAACAATAAAGAAAGTAGTTATACATAATTTCAGGCCATAAAAGACATTAATCTTATAAAATGGCTGTATGTGCCAGATTTGGAGTACAATATTAAAAGAGTGCGTCGATGGTGCGTCAGTGATATGAGATGGAAGGCGGTGATCCAGCGCTGGCACCAGCTCGTGAAGATTAGGTACCTATTCCGATTCGGTCACGTGGTATTCGATCGGTCGCCGAGTCTTACATTGTACCTCTCTTATTCTCCTTAGATAGCGGCTCGGTCGATCAGCAGTGAGTGGACAATTACCCTAAGGGCAATGAAACGAGGTCTTGCAGAGGTATCTTGCGAGACACGTACCTACTACTATCCGCACTGCTCTCTTTTTTTTATTGCACCTGGTTACAAGTTGAGACAAGGCCGAAGGTGGAGGCGCACTTCACCCGGAATCCTCAAAAAACTGAGAAACTGGCTATCTTACCTCTAAATGCCGGAACGTAACTTTTTTTTGAGAATTTGGTCTTCGTGACATTTATTTAGCTCAGGCCATTGTAGCCAAGCCACTGGTGAAATTTGCCCGCTGCATAATTCTTAGGAGCTTCCACCACTGCCGCTATATCATCTGCGCACATTAGGATGTGGCATCCTTTATCAGCTGAGTTACTTGAAGTCTGGTATTTATTGGTCAATCATTGCTCGTATAAACCATAACAAAAGTTTTCAGCAAAACTCTGCTTACATTGGTTACGTAGGCAACAGGCATGCTTGCTGTTCAGAATACTTAAAATAGGAATATAGTTGTACAGATGCGATAATAGGCAAAGTGTGATTTAAGTTATGGAGTAGTTGAGACAAACTCGTAGACACCAGATTTGACCTCCTAGGACCAGGGAAACACGAGTAATCACTAAAGCTATTAGCTCAAAAGTCTTTTAGGAAAAATGAAAGAGGAAAGCATAGGTTATTGCATGGTTATAAGGGCTCGCGAGATCTACTGTTCTTACAGAACCACTAGTAGTAGCAACCCTGTTCCTGTTCTATCTGTAGCGCTTCGATCGTATTACCGAGCTCCCGAGCCGACAGTGTATCACGTCGACAGACGCCTCCGATATACCCATAGGCACTTTGCAGCATGGCCTTAGACTACTATCACACTGAACGAGTGCGCCAACTTCGAACTTAGACCTGAGAGCCTAGTGCGAGTTGTTATCGATTCGCGTTTGCTCACTTCGAATGGTGAATAGGTATTATTTTTTATGAAAATCATCGTAAACGCAAATGCAAGCAAGTATAAAACTCGCACTAGACACTCTATAGTCCATCAAATCTAAGAAATACACTTTGACAGCTGTCAGATCAACTTGTCTTGGGATGTGAATCAAATAATCACCATCGAAAATATCCGATATTCATGAGAGATTGAAAAATCGATATTGATACTTTATAAAAAAAAAAAAAGGTATATTTAAAGCACACTTTTATCGTTTGTTAATTGCGGTTTATTTGAGAATTAATCTCCGTTACAAACCAGACATCACGAGATATCAGTTCGGGGCGAACTACTAGAATATAATTATATTTTGTATGTATTTAGGTACCTATTCTTGTATTCATGACAAGTAATTCGAAGAACTACTGAACTCAATTTTGGTCACTCGCGCACTACACAAAACTAATCTCACTGAATTTCCGCCAAAAAGTCGATTAAAATTTAACTATTTAAATATTTTTACCGATTATTTGGAAACTCAAGAATTTTAAATTGTCGCAGCACTTCCGTAAACAACTTAATGATATAACATTGTAAAAACGTGAACCTCATTTACAATTTTACTGATTGTTTATGTTTTAAACTAGTTTTACGAGATTCAAATATAGATTAAGATACGGGAATGTTTAATAAATATAATTATTAATCTGAGTGAATATTTTTTCGACATAATAAGAATTTACTTAAGAATTTTATAAGAATTACTGTTTGTAATATGTTGTGTCTACGTTTGAACAAAGTTATAGCGTAATAAGAAAAACGAAACGTCAAAATGTATTTCTTAGATTGGATGGACTGTAGTGACGTTAAGCTGAGTAAACCGGCTTAGTCTCAATTTAGGGAAATACTAATAAAGCCATCTGTTAGGATGAAGATTATGCTAAGTAATAAGATTAGGCTAGTTGTAATAGCTTTAAATTTGATCAAAAACTACCTGAAAATGCCGCACTGGTTTGGAGATAATGTCTGTAAAACTCAGTTTCAATTTTGATTTGCCCTCTATTTTTCAAAAACAAAAGATTTGAATTACAAAAACTGTACAGTTAAACTGACTACATATACAATATAACTAAAGAAACAGTCGGGTAGAATAATATAAATCGGCCTATTTAATATTACAATAAAATTTGTAATATTGAATTGCCGTTTGTAACGGTCCTTAGTTAATCTGACTGATTCCTTTGTACATAGTTAGTTTAATTGTACTTTTTATTGAACGATAAAATAATATAGGTAACAGTTGATGTTTGAAATCCGGCTGACAGATGGGCAAAGGCTGTCTCTCAATGGGTGCCTGCAGATGGATAACGAAGTAGAGGTAGGTCAAGAAAACGTTGGCGTGACGACCTGACTGCATTTAACCCAGACTAGTGGAAACGGCGGATGACGGCAAGTCTTGGAAGGATATGGGAGACTTTTGCCCTGCAGTGGGACAGTATAGGTTAAAAAAACAATCAAGAAATAACTTTAGTGTTCTAGTCCAAGCCTCATAGCTCAGTTGGTAGTAACTCTGCCTTCGGCGCTGTAGGCTGTGGGTTCGGTTCCCACCCAGGACAAACATTTGTGTGATGAATATAGATGTTTGTTCTGTGTTTGGGTGTTGTATCATATAGTACGTATGTATTTACAAAAAGTATTTAAGTATTTTATCCGTAATCTAGTTCCCATATTACAAGCTATGCTTAGTTTGGGCTAGATGGCGCTGTGTAAAATGAATGTCCTGTAAAAAAAAAAAAAAAGGTACCAAACGGTAGCATGCCCAAGGCACCAAAATAAAATTATAACATATTTATAAGTTAATTGGTAATTTGTTGAGTACATACGTTTTATAGACTGTAAGCCGCGGGTCGAAGCCTATGACGAACACGGGACAAGGTTGTGCCGCGACTGCGCCCGCTGGTGTGTCGTCCCAGCACGAGAACCCGTCGAATAAGCGAGGGCACCGTGGTCCGACTTCTATAAAAACAACATATATTTTCGTAATATGATCCCGAACTGAGATCGCACGATGTAGGTATTGTTTGTGTTAGGTAGGTGTTTGACCACAACGATTATTTCTGCAAATGTTTAGAGACTGCTCATGATTATATAGTAAGTAGGGCCAGCCCTAGATCTCGAAGTTTGCCTGGGCAAGAATGAGGTCCACTACAATAGAGCGAAAAACCAGAAAATACTTTGCACAGCAGTTGATATAGGCTGAAATGATAGTGACACACTTAAAACATTGATTGGCCCACGTGTTACAGCGCAGGGTCAGCTGGTTACTATACTCGTAATCAGGTATAATATTGCTTCGCGTTTTAACACCTGCATTTGTTTTTTAATTAGTCTCGAACATTATCATGGTAAGGCTAACGATATGACTCCATTATTCATTTGCCATTAGCGATATTAGATCGCAAGTTGATTGAACGCAAAAACGATTGTTTATAAACTGAAGTCAATATGAGCTTTACCTATATCGAAGTAGGTGTTATTGGTTCGTGTGGTGATACGATTTAAAGCGGTACAATACCGCAAGGCAGCTGTTGACTACTAACTAAGATCTCTCAGAGGAAGAAAGCTGACCATGGCCTACTTGTTGGTTCTACTTACTACTTTCACATCAGCCCGAAAAGGTCCACTGCACCGTATGGAGCCTCCTTCAAAGCATCCTATAGTGTTCAAAAGGCAATGCAAGAGGTACATTGGTTTTTTTATCGTACAACGGGGAGATGAAGTCCATGAACCTGGCTATCTTACCTCTTCATGCTTCATGCGGAATATAATAGTTTAATAATTGTTGTTATGGCAACATAATTAGGTAAGATGGTGGTAGCTAGTCAGGTGGACTTAAACAAAGTCCTATCACCAACCATACCAAGCACAATATTGTACTTCCACTGGGTATTGAACGCGGGACCTCTGGATGTGATACCGGTAGGCGAGCCACTAGGCCCTCTGGTCTAGTGGTTCGCGCGGTTGAAGTTGCGTGTCCAACTTTTTCTAAGCAGTTGGAATTTATTTAAGAAAGCACTAATGGTTAGTAGTAGTTATTTATTAGAAAATGGGCGTTTTTGTTGTACATTCAGGTATAAGTTGTTCCTCTAAAACCTAAAACAAAGCGTGTATGTTCCGACCGAAACCCTCAGTGTTTGTCCCAGAGATTCATTAAGAGACAAGTTCAAAGAAATAAATATATTGACTATGCCCTGCCAATATATTTATGCAAATATTATGTATGCGCGTAAAAACATAAGCTTATTTGACAAAAACTGTGATAAACATAATTATAATACTAGAAATAAGAATAAACTCGCTGTTCCCACAACTAGGCTCCATAAGGTTAATAAATCGTTCATAGGGCAAACTGTACGCTTTTATAATAAATTGCCAAGTGATGTGCTAAGCTTGTCAAATAATAAATTCAAAAATTTTGTAAAACAAAAGCTATCCAGGAAAGCTTATTATAAAATTTCAGATTACCTAGAAGACAAGAAAGCCTGGCATTAAAAAAAATGAATTTGCTCCAGTGAATAAATGTTACACGTAACACGCACTGTTCTGCCGACGAAGCTTACCGCCGCCGCCGGCGTCGTACCGCCGGTCGGACGAGAGCGTGCTGTGAGTGATGTTGCTGTACAAGTAGCACTCCCTGACCAGCAGACTGAGGAACTCGAACTTGGCATTCGCGGCTGATTTGTTGCTGCTTGAGTTCTGCATTGTGACAGTTATTCATTGCCCATTCTCGTACCGTATCACTTCGGTCGGGCTATGCTTCGGAAAAGCCATTTAGAACGGAATCCTTAACCTGGAACAAAAGCAACTACTTAGCGTGCTTTTAAAAATGTTATCAATAACCAAATAGCGTAAATTTGATCGATTAAACCTAAAAAAGCATATTGTCAACATTATATTCATTTTGTGAATCGTTGTTTTCCTCAATCCCCGGTTACGACGGGCTCACACAACTATCTATTAAGATTCTTATCTCCCTGAGTCATTTTAATTATTCCCTGGTTGTGAACCCGATTCCATTTTGTGAAGTTTAATTTGTTTGCGAGGAGTTGTCTGATGCGGATTGGAAGCGGATTGCATTGAATTGAAATAAAGTTATGCCATCTATTCAATTGAGTGGCAGTCTTGCACGGTATTTCTGTTTGTATTTGAGGGTGCCGACGCGCGAAGCCGTCTCTAGTTTGTACAATAGAATATTAAACTCGTTGAATGCTTCTACGTTCTTAGTGTGAACTTACAGCAGTACCTACTTGTCTGCCGGTAAGTACCTAACGAACAATAGTCTTGCAAATATAGAAAAATTTGCTCTATTGCTTTTTATATGGACTATAAGGAATGCTAGTCTTTGAGTACGATCGGTATGGCCACTGATATCATCGATTACGGTCTACGTAAAGGACACAAAACACCCACAGTTTTGAACGATCTCAACACGATCACATAAAAGGTAGGTAAACCAATTGAATGATCCAATAATGTTACTGTCTGTGAGACTTTGCTCAAGTACCTATATATCAATCGTATAAACCGATGAATTGGTTTAATACGTATGATTCAGCTACGCGGACACGTAAACTCTAGGTACGTACCAACCCATCTGAATATAAGATGTACATTTTGACGTTTGTAATTTTTCATCACGCATTAACCTTTATAAAATTTAAACACATGATTAAAAATATGATTATTCAAATTCTTGAGTTATTCATACTGGCGCAAAAGTAATGAACACATTTGGCTACTTGTAAGTGTTACCGTCTGCCCCACGTGGGACTAGTTGTACGTTGTGCCATGAAATTTCGTCGCCTGAGGATTTTACGATGATGAGACAAATTCTTAAAATTAAATGGAGTCACCATTGACTGTGACTGGTGAATCAACTCTGGAGAGTTGATGCACGTTTGAGCCCGTTGTTTTGTCATTTTCCAAACATTTCCGTAACACTTCCTGCGATGTGTTCCTTATTTCTTGATTAATGTTTTCTTCTCTTTTAGTTATTTTTTATGGCTGCGAGAGTCTGTGGCTTGTTCACATACCTACTCCAGATTTCAAATAACCCCAAAGAAAGAAGTCTGGGCAGGTCAGATCGGGTATTATTTAATTATCATTACGATCTAACAATAATTTCGATTATTTGCTTCATATCATACCAGATTGACATGTCTAGACATGTCAATCTGGTAGCTATCAAAGTGTATTTTATAGATTTGATGGACTAGTTGTGCGTTGGTTCACACTATTTTGTACGTTTAGAATTCTAGACATACCTACATGAATCTGCCTGTCTGATTGGACTGACAATCAGATCCGCCCTAGACAAGAACTACTCTAATACTTTAGAGAAGATTCTCTTCGGTGCAATATGAAATGATTTTTTCTAAATTCCCACAGGATGGCGGGATCGAGGTCTTGGGCGTTTGCTCGTTTCTATAAAACTTGTTATTTTACTCGTTTCCCGTACATTCCTGGAACGGTTCGCCAATACTCTCACCGTCTCACGGGGATCGAGTAACTCCGGTAGAGTGTTGGCTTTCTTGACAATTTATGTCTTTAGAGAAATCATAGAAACTACCGCAGAATAAAAGTTGATTTTATGAAGGAAATAACCGCAAATCACGAAAGTCATCATCAGATGATCGTACGTCTCTCCCAAGGTAGGTACCTTGGGAGAGATCATCTGAGATACTGAGTCTGGTCTTCAACATTTGGCATCGACTAGCGACGACCCCATTGTGGTCTACACCGAAGAACTGATTGACCCCATTGGTTGTCGGTCTTTATGTTCTGCCTGTTAATTTAAGCTTTGGCGACACAAGTAGGTAGGTGGTGCTCTGTCAGTTAACCTCATTCCTGATTTTATCCTTCAGAGAAACGCCAAGCTCAACTCTTGCGCCAAACGCAAGAGTTGAGTCTTCAGGCACTGCGGGATGGACGACGAGAAGATCTGACGAAGTTTTCCAAATGCCAACCTGCCCAGCTGGATTCTTTCTCGAAATTGTGTGTCCCTAAACGCAGACTTTGCTCGAGGTAGATACAGGTACTTGTCATGACGTTTTACCTCGCATACACACATATTTTATATTAATTCGTGAGAAAACTAACGACCTATTGTAAGGGTTCCGTCCCAATGAAACCAAAACCAGGACCCTTTCACCAAGACCTGTCAGTTATTAGGTTCGGTTAGTTAGGTGTTGTCTCTATCAGAGACCATGTGTTATTACGGCGAATCATAGAAAATACATGTTAAAAAATTTAAGGTGGGACGGTCCGCATACAACTAATTGTTATTTGAACTCTATAAAACGATAATACTTGCAAAAATCAAACGAATAGTGATTAAAGTTTATTTAATTTAAAATTACCTTGAGGTGTAATGACAAATAATTACGTTTTAAAAACGAAAAAAATAAAGAAAATGGGATCCATGCCATGATCTGAAGCCATGATGGCATCAGATCCTGACCTGATGACAAAGCCACCTGTGAAGTATACCCTTTCAAACGAAATAAGAATTTTTGAAATCGGGGAGGCGTCTTCGAGTAATCGAGGAACATACCTACATAAAAAAAAAGATCACGATGAATTGAGAACCTCCTCCTTTTTTTAAAGTCAGTTAATACGTAATCAAAATGATAATAGCTCACACTTCTACGGCAGGCTAGCATTTTTTGGCTTTTCAATAACTTCGAAGCCTACATCACTCTGAGGAAACAATGATGGCGATAGAAAATAGTAAACATATACATTTGATCAAAAACATAATGATAGATAAATAATGTAGCAAAATATCAAGGTGTATTTAAACAGGTAATATAATGTTCGCTTGAGACCACGGACACAACACAGTGAAAACAAAACGTCCAGTAATTATATTCGTCTTCTACATGTAAGTTGCCTAATATATTTAACATTAATTAAGCAAGGATGCATAAATAACGCCGAATCTCTTTCTACAGCGCATGAGTTTTGTCATAATTAGATAACGTACTTACCTTAATGAACATTTGTTTTCGACAAGAACAAGTAGAGAAATCGATATCACTAAACACTTTCCAATCACCCAACTTTTTCAGCACTATCAAAGATTTATGAGATATTTTCAGAAGTAGTTGTAAACTTTTATGAATCAGCTGTATTTAGGTGAGGTTTTTACGCACGGCCGATCCCAAGGGCGGCTGGAGTAGCACTGATCTCGAGTCGGGAGAGCTATGAACTCAACTGTAACTGAAAGTTCAAGCTCTCGTAAGTGCAACGCGAACAGATGTACAGTTATTACATGGAAAGCAGGCATTTGGTTTTTATTTTTTTTATACAACTAGGAGACGGGGCAAGTGTTAAGTGCGTCTCTTGCCTATAACGATGCCCTACTGCGTAGGTCACATCCGTAAAGAACATAGCCTACACCGCATTGCGCCCGTCAACTTGAGGCATAAAGGTGTTAAGCCTCGCGTGCCCGTAATTTCACCAGCAACCATACCCTTCAAACTGGAACACAGCAATGCTGCTTGGCGGCCAAAATAGGTATGGTGGTTTAGGTATTCTCGACGAGCCCTTTCACAAAGAGCTTCTACTACTCTTTCATGCAGGATGTCAGCTGACAGTGTTTAAGCAATGCCTTAATATGTTATCTCGTATCCCGATATGTTTTCATGCAGGATGTCAGCTGACAGTGCTTTGATCGGAAAACAAAAGTGTGTGTGTGTGGGTGTGTACTTGTGTACTTATGTACGCAGGTAGAAGTTATACTGCCTTAGCATAACAAAACAAAAATATCTAAATTATAATAATTTGTAATGGAAACAATTAAAATACATACATAAAGTTACCTTAAATCTATAAACCCAGTTCTAGTATAAAATAACACTTTTATTAAGCATACTCACAATAAATTATCATTTATCACCATATATCATTTAAAAATCACACAAAAGTTCACATTATAAACTTGTGTTTGAATCGTTTTTTATCTGTGGTCTATCGTTTATAGTGACATTAAACACGTACTTACCTATTGTAGATTCATATAATATAATGTTCAATATTTGAATAACTACCTACCTCTTTGAACTACCTTGAATAATCAGTTCTCACGAAAACATGAGAGACAATTACCAACCAACTTCACGGTGTTGCTTTTTGGTGTCGATGTGCGCGCGCATTGTAAAAATCATTCGCATTATCTTTTCCAAGCGCGCCAATAGAAGTTAGCTTCAAAAACTCTTATCTATAGGTACCTATGACTAAGTGGCGTTTCAAGGTGTAAGTGTGCAAGGTTTAATATAATTTACAAGGTTTTTTATTTGTTTAATTCAAATGACATTAGTTTTGTTATCCTTTTCCGTCCCCTTCCGTTCCGTAAAAATATCTAGCTGTATTAAATTTTATAATATATACCTACTTATATCCTAATTGGTACTGACAATTACCAGTTTAACAAACGTTTGTACAAAGTTTCCACTCATTGTGTATAAGAATCGATGCATTTTGATGAATAGAGCCAAACTAACATTCTTAATGCGAAAAAACTCGTGTACGTTTGTTTGTGTCTCTTCCACTCTCGCTAAATAACTGAATGGATTTTATCAAGCTCCCTGGCCCCAAACAATTAATTTTAGAGCAGCTCGGTGGTTTTCTTTACTCTTGAATTAATTTAAAACATAATGAAATAAGTATGTGTGTTTAAATTAATAGAATAATGATATTGAATGTAGGTACGTTTTATTCAAGAAATTATCAGTTAAGTTTTTTTTAATTTGTACAACAGGTTGTTTGGCATTCATCTCATCTGAATTTCAAGTTTAGATATGGCTGAAGGTGGAGACGCACTTCACCTGGAATCCTCAACTAACTGAGGAACTGGCAATACAACTAGGGTACGGAACAAGCATGTACCTGGTATTAAGTGCATCTCTTGCCTATAACAATGCCTTACCTACTGCATAGGTCACATCCACAAAGAACAAAGCCTTAGGCATTGCATTGCGCCCGTCAACTTGAGGCATAAAGTTGTTAGACTCGCGTGCCCGTAATTTCACCGGCAATCATATCCTTCAAACCGGAACACAGCAACGCTCCTTAGCGGCTGATATAAGTATGGTGGTAGTAATTCTCCGGACGAGCTTTTTCACAAGGGGCTTCTGCTAATAATTTAGTGTGTGGTGTTTTGATTAAGAATTGTAGTTATGGCGACATAATTAGGTTAGGTGGACCTAAAAAAGTCCTAACACCAACCAAATCAAGCACAATACTGTCCTTATTAACCCGACAACCTATTATGTAACTTGGTATTAATCCTTTTTTGTTCCCTCTTTCGGGGGAAAAATAAAATTTCATCATGTTTCACAAGGTACATGAAATTCCCTTTTATTACAAATAAGTACTAAGGGATTGACTTGACATATGTAAAATGAATTTGGGCAAAACCCTGTTGCTTCTTCAAAGATTTTTTGTAAGACGGGGAAGCGCTTAGCCTTCATCTTAACTGGTAACTAGTTGAGGATAAGGCCGAAGGTGGAGGCGCACTTCACCCAGAATCCTCAAAAAACCGAGGCTGAGATGTGAACAAAACTCCAGGCTCAAGTGGGACCGGGTCCCACTTGTGCCTGGAGTTTTGTTTCCGACATATGTGATGACAGTCTGGGCGCTTAGCACGGTGTTACCTGCCTACTCTATCAGCACGTTAGAAGCCGAGAATGCTAACGGTCCATGGCGCTCTTGTAAATCTTTAGCTTGGACTTCTGTGCCTTTTCAATTACCAGGTCTGTGCAATATTGGTTAGAACAGGCAAGATACATATCGATGAATGGCGTTTCAGAGTTAGTCGAAATTCACATTTCATGTGTTCCTTCACAGCCCAGAAGATCTTCCACCCGGTTTGAACACGGCGATCAAATTTCCCGATCTTGCTGGTTTGAAAGTAGACTTATCTGGCCCAAGAGATGTAGGTACTCACTGACATGTTGTTGCCCGGGCACCTCGACGCTGCGTTTAGTGTTACCTTTGTATTTCAATGATCTATCAGAAGTATAATGATAATGAGGTGCAAAAAGCACAATGTCATAAGCAAATCGGAGATTTGTCAAGCGTTTGCACCCGACAACCAACCTGCATCGCCTTTTATAGCACGGATAGTTCAATGGAGGAGGCTCATAGGTCGATAGTTGCCAGTATGAGATGTCTCTCTCCCTTCTTATAAAGGATAACAATATTACAGTGGCACATTCTTTGTTTGGTCGCTCTAAGAGATTATGATACATATATTTTGTAAAATAGGGAGAGGTTTGGTTCCCAAACATCGCAATGGGACATCGAGGCGTATATGACATATAACATGATATGGTTACAACCAGTGTTATTACTCCCCGGGATTATTTTGAAACCAATATGATCACCAAAATGGAACTCTCTTCCTCATGATATCCGCGCTAGTCCCTTGCTTGGTATTTTCAAACGTAAAGTTGGTAATCACATATGTAAGTATTTAAATAATTTATATTCATTTCTATAGTGTATTTAAACAATTATAAATATGTATTATGTTTGTTGTATTTTCATAATGTAGTCATATATTTTATTTTAGTATTTTTTGTGTTATATTGTATCATAATTATGTATGCTTGTAATTTCTTCTGTCCGTATCTTTTATATTTAACTGACTCTATTATTTTAGATATTAAAAATCACTCTCTCATAAGGTTTGCTGGAAGATAACTCTTTTCAGGGTTATAAGCTCGCCTTTGCCATGTTCATTATTTTTTTAAGATTGTTTATTATATGAGATGTATTTTGTGTGTGCAATAAAGAATAAAGAAAGAAACATTATGTGATTAATAATTAATAATTCTTAGATAAAGCTTGATACAACATTTATAAGCAACATGGCCATGAAAGAAAAGGAAATGATGTATATTGATCTGAGGAGGGTCGCGCGGGCGAAGCCATGAGCAGTGAATAATAATTACATACTTATGTTCTGTATATATTGAATGATGTAAAATAATTCCATTCAGAACTACTTGTTTTGAATATAATAAAAGCAGATGTCTCGGTGAATAAATGCATGGTCAATAAAATCTGATTTTGAAATTAGATAGAAATCCTTTAACTAAGTATTAAAGTTTGAAAACTTACAAACTCACATTATTAAATTATAAAAATAATTATGATCTAAACATTCTGAAACCGGTAATTGAACTCATATACAGTCTCGTACGAGGTGATTATAATTGATCGAACGAACTGTGATCTGTATTACCTTCCTACTGTCGAACGGGTTATCAGATTATCATTGAAAAGTACTGGATATAAAGTTTTTGAAATATGTACATACAAGCTGAAACGGTGCAGTTACATATATTTTTTAACGTTTGTATATATTTGACTATATCATATTCGAATATGCCGCTAGTCAACAAATTAAATTTAAAGTTATTTCCCCTTATTCACCACATTTCAACGGTTTGTGTGAGTCAGGAGTGAAGGCATGTAAATACCACTTACGACGTGTTGTAGGAAACGCGCACCTCACTTTCGAAGAGTTAGCACAGTGTTATCGCAAATAGAAGCTGTCCTCAACTCCTGACCTATATCTCCTCTATCTCCTGACGCCAACGACCTAAGTCCTCTGACTCCCGCTCACTTCTTGGTTGGTTGACCGCTGACTGCACCTGCCTGTGATGATGTTAGAGAGACTTCCGCACCTCGACTGAAGCGCTATCAGAGGGTCGAACAAATTCGCCAGCATTTCTGGAGCCACTGGGCTAAAGAATACGTCTCCGAGCTACAGGTACGCACCAAGTGGACCAAGCAGACGGTGGAGTTGAAGCTAAACGCACTAGTCTTGATCAAGGACAACAACCTTCCACCACTGAAATGGAGCATGGGCCGAGTGCTTGCAACTTTCCCGGGCAAAGATGGCATCACCAGAGTGGCGGACAAACCACTACAGGCGTGATTAGACGGGCCTACGCTAAGATCTGTCCTCTAATCGAAGACGCGCATCATGCAGATGAGTCCACGAGCCTTCAGGATTGAAAGCTACTTCTTCCAAGGCCTTCCATGTTCGAAAATGCGATAGCAAATTCATCCCAGCATTTAGGCACCCCGTCTCAAACATATCTACTCAACTATTCCGTAGCTGCAGCGCTAGGTAGCTACAGTAAGCTCTGTCGAGACCACTACATTTGCGTCTTTTGATATCCTCGGCCGAATCAGCCGCCGCACCAGCCCTAACTGATGTCCCAGGCAGATGAGATGGCGCTAGGGTGTCGACGCAGGTAGCGGCCCACACCAAAGTCCTACCCATTTCCCAAGGGACAAGAGACGAGAACCGTCGGGCCGCTTACGATCATCACGTAACAGACCATTCGGTTCCAGAACGGCATTGACACTGGTAAAAGCTCGACGGATAATGTCAATAAAGCTGGCGTGGCGCGAAATTATAATTAAAATTTATCATAAAATCATCTATTTCATTATATCATTTTTCAATGAGTAATTTAATAAATCTTATCTTGAATTAATTGTTACTTAGGTCTCTATAGCTCTTCGGTATTTTGTTATAGATTTTTGGATCCATGCAGACTACACTTTTCGCAGCAAAGCGGTTTTTGATGGGTGTAAACATAATAGTCCATCTTCACGCGTCTGTCTGTCATTATGTCTGTCCGTCCGTCCATCTGTCATCAATATAAATGGAAAAATACGTCATCAGTGTAAACGGAATTGTATCATATTCTTCACTGAAGACGGTTTTCTTTTTTAGTTTTAGAAACGTAATTAATTTAGGTATTGACAGTAGCTCACGTCTACGTATGCAACGTCAACCGTCGATCGAAGCGCTGGCGCAGTAGTAGTACGTTTATTTGTAGCACCTACCTAGTCTAACTACGGTAGCCGTAGAGCCCGAAGTTTACGCTTAGCCCTACCAGCCCTGCCACCACACACATTATTAGTTTTATACATTAATATATACCAAAGAGTATCACAGCAATCTGTCCCTGCGTCAACTGCCTACTAGATTCGTTTATTTGTATTTACTTTTAATGTTTACTATAATAGCTTGTAACCATAACCATGTAATGGAATTTTGCTTACACCAGAACAATACAAATGGCATTAATTCTGGGGTCCAGGCTATCGTGCCAAGAACCTAGTTCAGTGCATTTTGAAAGATCGCACTATCCCGTTGTTTGCTTCGATTGCAAAAACGCTATAATATTGCTTTACCTACAAAACTGGAATGTCTGTCGAACTGGAATGTCTGTCGAAATCCTTTTAGAAAATCTATCTCTGCATTTTACCGCCTCTGTGGTCTAGTGGTTCAACCCACCGATTTCAGATCCAGAGGATCCCGGGCTCGATCCCCATGAGGAGTACAATATATTGTGCTTGGCTTGGTTGGTGGTAGGACTTTGTTTAAGTCCGCCTGGCTAGCTACCACCATCGTAACTAATTCTGTCACAATAATAACATGTCTAAAATATTTGTGTTCCGGCATTTAGAGGTAAGATAGCCAGTTCCTCAGTTTGTTGAGTATTCCGGGTGAAGTGCGTCTACACCTTCGGCCTTACCTCAACTTGTAACCAGGTGAGATGAAGGCCAAGTGCTTACCCGTCAAACAATAAAAAAAAAATGCTTTTGTACGAGTTTGTCCGGGCGTTTGTCCAGTGAATGTCTGTTCTTCTATTGTAATCTATAATCTATGTCTATTTGAGCTAATTGGATTTATTTTTTAAATTTAAAAAAATGGCGGCGTTTAAAACGGAAAAATATACCATTCCATTCTGAGAAATTTTCAAAAATGTTACAACACTTTTTTGTTACCGTGAAGTAACTTTTTTGTCCAACGCGGGGAGGGGTGCGACGGAGGGGCGCGGCGGGTAGCACCACCGCATTAATAATATTGCCTACCTTACTGTTATTTAAAGAAACAATAGTTGAAGTAGCTTCGGGTCGCGTTTCCAACGTTTTGTAAACAGAGCGAACAGCCCTCTTCTGCGATACGAATATGGTGTCACTTCCCCACAATGTTGGTGACATAATACTGTGAAAGTAACTGAAGTAAACTGCTCTTGCGGTAGCAACGTCTGTGAGAAGACGTACCTATCTTCTTTATAACACCATAGTAGGAGCCGATTCTTAACATTTTGTTAGGTCTTCTGTATTTATCTTCGTTCACATAATTGCGTAGATATTTCCCAGAATCCCTTATTATTGCACGACTCTTAAATAGAGTGTCGTAGATGTCATGGTGTCTTAGGTTTTACAAGGAAAAACAAACATGTTTATTTATGCACCAACTTCGAATTATATAAACTTACCCTTATTTTTAAGATTGTGGTGAAGTCGGTTTTCTTTTTTTTTTTAAGATAACTTATAAGCTATGCTAAGACAGACTCGCGGGGACTACTTACATCTCATACAGCTTTAGTTATAATTGTGTAAAGTAGGCATAATAAATTAAACTAACGGGGACATCTTAGTCATACCTACACTGTAACATGAACACTAAAATATTACCTTTACCTACGAATTCGTCAAGGTAATATTGTGGTGCTCACGTTAATTGCATATATCTTTATGTAGGTACACGCTATATAATAGTTTGCGAGAATAGAGAAGGGTAGTTCAAATCGTGTAAAGATTTGCTTGCACGAGAAGCCTCGCCCCGCTCACTCCGTTTGTGGTAGTGCAGCAAAGCTCTACGTTTGTGGTGGTGCAGCAAAGCTCTACGGCGTAGCATGTCGTAGACCCTCTACGCTTGGCAATTACTTCGATGTTAGTCCACGTTTGTTTACTGCGCAATAATATCTATACTTATAATAAAATCGTAGAAAAGCTATGTCTGTACATTTAATTTAAAAAAAAAATTGATGCTACATACTTAAAACAAGCAGCTGAGCATAAAATACAGTTTTTAGAATTTTTGTCTGTTTGTTTGTGCACGCGTATTTCCAGAACGGCTAATCCGATTTGGATGTGGTTTTCAATGATGTGTTTTGTATAGTTCAGGGCAGGATCTGACGATCGATTTTTTGGTAAAAATAAATATACATAAAAAGTTGTGTTGACTTTTAATCATTTTGGTTTAATGCATGCATATCTTATTTATTCATGATTGGATTTTGATAAATTACACGAATAATGTTAACCAAAATATTACACAATCTACCATTGAAAACCTCATTTAAATCGGTTTAGTACTCTCGGAGATTCGCGTGGTCAAATAGAAGTTTTCGACGTGACGCGTGTAATGTAAACACTTTTAACTTCTGTAGGAGGAGGTGCGGTCAGAGGGCGCTGCGCCCTCGCTCACGGCGGACCTCAAAACAGAACTACTCGAATGCGGAGCTATTAGTGTTATCGCTGTGAATGGTTGAGTTATGCTTCCGATCACATTTTCTACAGGGCCCGAATTTACAGTCAACAGGCGCATGACCTACGCGTAAAAAGTTTTAGTAAAGTTTGTTGTGGCGTATCAACCTTGACATCGATTCCAAACTACTATCTAAATACTTTTGACAAGAATACAGCGGGTGGAATTCTTTACATTTAAAACAGGATCTAGATTGGCGTTTGGATTGGATTGCCTGTTGGTAGGAACATTACAGTGTGTTGTGTTTTGTGAATGTGAACTTAGTTTTTTAAACTCACTTTGTGAACTATGTTCTTTGTGATGCAAAAGCTGTAATATTTCTAACATGTCAGCCCGATCCTGCAATAGTGCAAGCAAATCATTTAATTTAACAGCGCGTTCAGAAAAGTTATTAATCGGTGATAACGTGCATTTGTAGGTCTCCCACTCGCGTTCTGTTATTTTATCTAACTTGGACACAATAATATAATTAATGAGCGTGTCCCATGAGTCAGTAGGCTCAACTAGTATTTTCAATGCGCGTAGATTTTTTTAAATTGTGTCAATCATTTTCCGTAGATAAGCGGGCGATTCCCCAGTCAGCGCGTTTATGAAGAACAAAGCCTTCACGTGGTTGTTTACCAAAAGTCTATTATTATTGAATCGATTTAACAATAGATCCCATTCAATGTAATAGTTATCTGCGAAGAATTTAATCGATTCTTTTACTAATAGGGCATTACCTTTCAACGATGATTTAAGGTAGTGAAACTTCTGAATTCTACTTATTTGTTTAGAGTTGTGCACTAGCGATCAAAAGGTATCCCTATACTCTAGCCAGCGAACCATCGAAAGTAGGCATGGAGATAGTAGGTAGCCTTACTGATTGCGGTTGATTGATGATTCCCTATTGCTCAGTTGATCAGGTATGTCACTATCATCGACATATTCTTCGATATGTGTGATAGTTTGAATGCTATTAAACTCGGCCAGTAAAGATGTCGCGTCTTGAATTCGTAACTTTTAATCAATGCGATCTCGAGAAGAAAGTATTGGATCGGTATTTAATGAATTTAAATAGTTATCAAATCTAGTCGTAACTAGCTCATGAACTAAAGTTGGGTTAGAACTGAATGAATATGAGACTTTATTGGGAGATTTAGACCTATTTTTAACTTTAGCATAATCTACATTTAATTTAACGGAAATGGGAGATACATCGCGAGATTTTTTGGACATTTTCAACGGTCTATTTCAATGAGGAGTACTTACGTGTTGAACCCGCGATAGAAGAACAATTCAGCAGTGATTGCAAGCCTTCGCCCTCAGAACAGGGAGGTGATAGGAAAAGAAAGGATGGTTGGTCCCACCAGAATGCGTGCGAAGTTCGATGAGATAAAAATCCACATTCAATTCCAATGCGCGCTTAGCCTCCAAGTGCATGCTTCGATCCAGAAAATGATGCGTCCTGGTTTCCTGGTTAGGTGCAGAAATAATACGTTTCGAAACTGCGTAGTAATTACCGATTGTGCGAATCGTCCAGTAATGGCGACCGCGTCCAACGTGTCCACAGGTTGATGGATGTCATATTTGGCGTAGGAGGACCAAAATGTAGCTGCAGCTACGGAATAGTTCAGTAGGTATGTATGAGACGGGGTGTCTAAATGCTGGGAATACTTTGGGGTTGCGAAATAAAATCGAGGTGCTTTATGTTCAATAGATAACATGCGTATATTCTTCGATATATTACAAAGCTCGAGGAGAAAGAGGTGAAGGGAACAGTTTATTTTATACCAATGAGGCGTTGACTTAAAACTATCACGTCATGGCGATCGGCTGTGATTGGTGCAATGAAATACTCTTATTTAAACCAGCGAATTAGCATAGCTATTCAGCGTGGCAGTGTATTGGGCACGCTTCCGACTGGTACTGGTCTGGAATAGTTGAGTTACCTATAGGCCGTTTGTAACGGTCCTTAGGAAATCTGACTGATTCCTTTGTATATAGTAAAATTGTACATTGTTACAACAACATGTTATGGATCCCATCATCAAATCCTGGCCAGATGACGATGGGACCACCTGTAAAGCATACCCTTCCCAACAAAAAAAATACTTTTCCAAATCAGTCTAGGCGTCTTCGAGTAATCGGAAATTACATAAAAACTTCGGACCGTACATAAAAAAAATAAAAGTAAAGAATATAAAAAGATTCCGACGAATTGAGAACCTCCTCCTTTCTTTGAAGTCGGTTAAAAACGTTAAAAAAGAAAGAAACCACCTTGTCAGTCCATGGAGGAGGCAAACTCATCAGAATTAACGAACATGGTATACATAAAAAATACAGTATAAGATACTAATTAATAATATGTAAGAAATTTTGCGATCGCATTTTTTTTTCAAATATTTTAGTAGTTTATACTCGTAGTAGATACTTGGTTCATTAATAAAATGTTGTTACCGGTTGTTACTTTTATGCTTGTATTAACGTAAAATAACCTCCTTTTACATAATAGTAGTTACCTACTAAAAAGATTATGAAACAAATTACAATTTATTGACAATCAAGTCATTGTGTCTAATTTATTTTTACACTTCTGTCAATACAAGGACCATTATTAAACCGATCAAAAATCAAAACAAAAGTACCTACACAAAAGCCCAAACTTTATAAGAATTGAACCTATGCGTAATTTATGCAGCAGTTTACATTCAGCATTTCTATAAAAAATCAAACAAACGTTACAAGTAGGTAGTAGGTCCTGTTCCGTGATAGTTATGTTCCTCAAAATACAAGCTGTAAAGGAATTCCGGTACAAATAAAATAACAAAAACAAAAAAAAACAAATATTTGATTTGAATATTGAAGCACACTGATCAAAAGCTACCAGAATGTCGGTTGCTCTCGATTCGGCACTGGACCCTATGGAAGAGATCCGCTTCAGGAAGAAGCACGGGGTGCTCTGGATTGAAATTCAAAAAGAAACTCACTTTTCATTTGATGAATTGGAACGTAAGTGAAAGCCGAACCCTCTAACTCATGCCGCGGATATCGTAAGGTATCTTACTAAAGAAAGTGCAGTTTCCTTCAGATTTGATTTCATATTTAATTAATTTAACCTTATCACAACTGTGTTTGTTAAACTTGGCACTTGGCAAGCAGATTTGTAATCGCAAAATAGGAGTTAGTAAATAATTTACTGAAGTAAGATAATGCCCTTCCTCTGTCGACATTTTTTAGTCGGTTTTTACGTGATAAGCCGAGGCCGTGACCGCCGTGAAAGAGATGACACAAGTAAGTCTTGTGAGCTATTGTACTGCCGTCCTGGCAGTAGCACACGGCTACAGGCTGCCATCAACACATGATCTATAATGAAAATCCTTTTTTAAATGCAGCTGGCGAACTTGCACCCTCAGATGTACCGATCTGCGCATGAGACGGTTTTTGCAAAGCGCATACTGGATATCGGATCCAATATGCGGATCAGGAGGTTTTGGAAGTTAAATGTTATTGGGTGCTAACTTAGATTATCCATATTGGTTCCGTAAATAATTACGTTCTAAAAACGAAAAAGAAAACCGACTTCAATTAATATGATATATTGTCGTTTATATTTCGATGGCGTATTTTTTCCAATTATTTTGATGACAGATAAACAGACAGACAGACAGACGCGTCATCTTATATGGGGTCTTATATTGTTATCAAGTCAGGATCTGGTGATGGGAGAAATCGAAGGGGCTCTTCAAATGTTGCAGGCACTCTTGAAGCGGTTTGGGTATTTTAAAAGGGGTCCTTTTAAAATACTATAGGTAAAATACTAAAAACTAAAATACTTTTAAAATATTATATATACTTTAGGACGTCACAGCCAATGTACCTACTTCATAAATACTGGACCGATTGAGTTGAAATTTAGTATACATTTAAAAATGGGTGAACCAAAGATATACATATGCGTGTGGCGTAAAATAAAAATACAGAAAATAATTCTATACCTATAGATCACAGGAAACCCGTGAGTTCATAAGAAGTCTTTGTAAGTTATTGTATTTAAAGTAACATAGAACATTTTCTCGATACTTGTACGTATTAACTTGATGTATGGAAGCCTCTAAACGCGAGTTTAATAAATGGATGTACTTATAAAATATAGGTAATTTTAAATTGGTCCCTTAGAAATGTAATCAAAATGGGATCAATAGTTTGTTTTCAAATCAAAATAATGTAAAAAAATACGTCATCTAGGTAAACGAAATTGTATTCTGCTTCGAAATCGGTTTTCTTTATTAGTAAATGTAGCCTACATAAGTGGCGAATTTAATTTTTGATTCCACAATTTGAACAAGCTTCAAACAGAGCTACAATTTACTTCTTTTATCGTTTCATTGGTGTGTACCTGTACGAGTATAACTACAAGATTAACGAAGCCTGTCCACTTCTAGCGATCGACGGCCAACCAACACCTAACGACGCTCCTGTGGTATTGGCATGTTCTTTATATTAGCTTTCGTGTAGTGTAAGGATTACAAGAAACTCCGACGGCATAACTGACTCTTAACGTTTGCTTTTCAGAGATCATGGTTATATTTTTCAAAATACAAAAAAGAGACGATAAACCAGCTGCTTCTGATTTAATTTCAAGGTTGGTGAGGAATAGGGTGTTTCTCGGGCATTTTTCTCCATTAAACATTGGAAAGTGGCATTACATATCCACCGCATACATATTTACAAAATGGACTCCACGGCTTGTTAATGCTCAGAGAAGGGTTTTGTGAAATAATGTTGATGAGTTATTTTTATTAAAATGATAGTATATGTGAAACCCGTGCTTACCGCACTTCTCTCGCCCGCAGGTTCTTTAGTTATCTATCCCTATGCTTATAACAAATTAAACAAAACTTTAAATATCTACCCACAGCATAAATACAGTTGCAAGAAAAAAAATCGTCCGCGCTCAAAAACCTGGACTTCAATTCAACAAAATATTTTCTTAATCCTATTAGGTATTTAATCTCTTGTCTGTGTCCACCCTGTTCCCGTCCTATGTTCGATGTTCTATTGCAAAGTTGCCACACTCACTCATCCACACACACACCCCTCCACACTACACACACTTAATATACATGCACTCACCAAGGCTGGTGTCACCGCTCGCCCAGACTATTTAGAGACTGGTGTCATTAGGAGACCCAGCTTACACTTACCCCTCTTACCATACACCCCACGTATACATACCCTCACAACTGGCATCGGATTCCAATTATTTCTTCTTTTAGTTATAATCTTCTGAATTCCTTACTAATTGTATGATATCTATTTTATATTTGTAATGCTTATTACGCTGTACTGTTTGATACCGTGGAGCGAGAGGTCTGGTGACCTATAACACAGGTTTTTTCTAAACCTACTTCAGGCACCAGTCTTCACAAACCAGGCATCTAAAGTATCAAATCAGTAAGAAAATTATTAAATTAATAAATTAATTTATAAATGTGACACTGCTTTTCCAAGATTTTAATATACCTGAGTGTAGATTTGAAATATATGACGTGAATATTTTTGTTGGTAAATATTATGTTAACGAGGTACCTACTTGCGCAGATAAACCCAACGGTAACATTTCGTTGTCAGGATACATTTCCGAGACGTGCTCCACAACGGACTCGGGATGACGGACTCTTACATGATGGAGCGGGTGATGGTTGCGCTTGACCGAGGGACCTCGCCCTTCGTCACGATGGCCACATTCGCCAAAGCCATGTCGCTCTATCTGCGGGGGGGTCTCGAGGAGAGGATTACTTATGCTTTTACCGTAAGCTATCTCACCACCTAGTACACTTGCACTAGGTCAAAAGGTAGAACATAATTATGGGAAGCACGTTATTGTCTGGAAAAACTTGTCTGGTTATTAGTATCCTTTTTGCGATCTTAAAATACTTAGCATACCTACATACTTAAGCTTCAAGACTATTTTTTAAACAATTTCAATTAAACATGTCAATTAAACGACAGTTTGGTGGGAGGGGCCTAATAGATCTAAAAAGGTTATGGGAAGGACAAGTACAAAGTCTTAGAAACTTCTTTTATGAAAAAGCGAGTACTAGTGTAATTCACTGTAACAGTAACTAATTCTGACTATAATTTCACGCCACTAAACTTAAAAAGAAGTGATATACCATAGAGTACTCCGCTAGAACTGGATACTGCAAAAATAGCAAGATGGTGAGAAAAAGAATTACACGGGCGCCAACCTCACGACCTCGAACAACCACACGTGGATCTGGAAGGCTCAAAGGCGAAACTATACAGCACATAGCTAGCCGCGTGCCCTGCGCACACAAAATGACTTTAGCCATCGACATAACCATATAGTTAATGTAATTCTCTTCTTAGAACAGACAATCACGATTCCATACTACGAATACACACCGAAGCCTTTACTGGAGAATCCCAGACATAGAATGTACCACGACAGAGCCATATTAATAAAACTATACACAACAATAGACCAGATATAAACTTAATTGACAAGACTAACAAAATTTAATTTTTGATAGACATAGCATTGACAAATACACACAATTTACAAAAAACAATATCTGATAAAATCCAAATATATACCGAGTTGAAAGAGGAAGTTATCAGAATCTGGAAAATTAATAAAGTGTTCATTGTTCCTCCGGTACTTTCTAGCACAGGTATAATACCAAAATCCCTTCATCTTAGCGTTTAAACATTAGACTTGCCTACTAACATCTACATTACAATGCAGAAAGCTGCAATACTCAACACTTGTCGCATCGTCCGAAAATTCTTGCAGGATGGATCTTCCCTAATCGCTGAAAATTAATCCCGCTTGGTGTAAGCCCGTATGCTTCCTTGAACCACTGAAATAATTTATATTTCAGTGATGTAAAAATAATATTAATAATAAATATTACAGGACGTTAATTTCACACTACGCCATCTAGCCGTGATCTGATGATTTCAGTGCTACGACCTGCTGGGCGAAGGATATCTCCGCCGCGAAACCATGTACCAGTGCATGAAGAAAGCCTTGACTAAATCGTCCAGAGATGACGACGTTGAGGAAGCTGTCAAAGTAAGTATTACAATGTTTTCTGGGACACTACCTATTTGAAATCTCGTTAAAAATAAAATTGTACTTTATTCAGAGATCTGAATATGATAAGGGAATTCCCACACTCCACCGCTATATGCCATATAGTAGTTTTCATATGAACACGTTGCCTGAGCCTGGTTCTCGATATGTACAACATGGGAGTTTACATATGAATATGTTGTCTGAGCCTGGTTCTCGATATGTACAATATGGGTATTTTCATTAGAACATAGTTGCTTGAGCCTGGATCTCGATATGTACAACATGGGTGATTTTATTGGTACACGTTGCCTGAGCCTAGATCTCGATTATGTACAATATGGGTATTTTCATTAGAACATAGTTGCTTGAGCCTGGATCTCGATATGTACAACATGGGTGATTTTATTGGTACACGTTGCCTGAGCCTAGATCTCGATTATGTACAATATGGGTATTTTCATTAGAACATAGTTGCTTGAGCCTGGATCTCGATATGTACAACATGGGTGTTTTTATTGGAACACGTTGCCTGATCCTGGTTCTCGATATGGACAACATGGGAGTTTTCATATGAATACGTTGCCTGAGCCTGGATCTCGATATGTACAACATGGGTGTTTTTATTGGAACACGTTGCCTGATCCTGGTGGTTTCGTGGTACAACAGTCAAAGTTCGGCCGCTTTAACTTTTTGGTTAGGAATTGACAACCAGCCTCAACATTGGCATAATCATCGAGTCTGCTGCCATGACGCTGGGCATCGTAATGAACGCTAAGAGATACTTAACCTACTTAACTTACTTAACCTTGCCTGAGCCTAGATCTCGATATGTACAACATGGGTGATTTTATTGGAACACGTTGCCTGAGCCTAGATCTCGATATGTACAATATGGGAGTTTTCATTAGAACATAGTTGCTTGAGCCTGGATCTCGATATGTACAACATATCTATATTTCTCCTTTTTTTTAAAGTCGGTTAAAAAATAGTCTTAAGAATTTCAAAATCAGACAGTTTTAACACCTTTAGTGCATTGTTAGCTAGGTTAGCTAGGTTTAACCTTTTAACCCTATATGATACTAATGAGATAAATCGTAGTCCTATCACCAAAAACGTTTATTCAGTATTTGTTGATGTAATGAGTATATCCAGTCAAGAGTTTTGATGTTACTATGACTAAACAAGAACATGATCAAACCAAAACATGACCAAATCAGAATATGATCAAGCATAGACCATGACTTAAACCGAACATGACAACCATCTAATAACCCTAAAACTATTACTAAGATAAAATGCTAACTGACTGACTGACGTATGCCTTATCTCTGAAACTGTGCATGATAAAATGACAAAATTATCGGCAAAGAATCCTCATATGAAGTAGATAAGAACGTAGTTCATGGTTTTTTATTTTTTTCATAATTGAAGGAGAACTAGCTTTTTAGAGGGTCCTTTTATTAGAAAACAAATAAAAAAAACATTGTTATTTAACAGAAAAAACGACGTACACGTTTATTTCCATTATAAATTGGTGTATTTTGAGTTGTCTTTATGCAATAGATGAATGTCAAAACTACCAAGGTCTGATGATGTCTGAGGAATCAATATAAAGGGATTTTTTCAGTAAATAGCAGTAGTAAATATTTCGAGCGTTGCGCATTTAAAATGATTGTATGTGTTATTACTACGAACCATGTAAGCCAGGGTCTTAAAATATACCAGCAGAACTCGTGAATAATGCATGGTGTTATATTCGTGCTTATCCTTTTTGAAATCGGTATAACGAGGCATTTAACGGCAAATAACTGTATTTACCCGGCCGTAGCAGTCGCGGCTTAAGAATCAACCCCCTCCAACTCAGCCCGCGGATGTCACAAATGCCGATTGAAGGGATCTCACCAGAGAAAGCAGCAACATCCTCCTATTACATAACACCTTTACTGTAATCACCAATCCGCCGGCCAATCGTGGTGATTATGGTAAAACCCTCCCGTTTTTGGAGGAGACTCTGTCCAATATCCAATGAACCACTACATAAATCTGTTGACGTGACTGTATTTACGTCCCTTGACTACTTGATACACATAACTTGACTACTTGATACACAGTAATTCTTGATAAAACCGGCCAAGTGTGAGTCGGACTCGCGCACGAAGGGTTCTGTACCATCTATATACATATAAAATTCAAAGTCCTGTCTGACTGATATATCAGCGCACAGCCTGGAGACGTGAAATTTGGAAGGTGTGTTTTTTGTGATGTGTAGGTATCCACTAAAAAGGGTTTTACAAAATTCCACCCCGAAGTGGGTTTAATTTGGGTTTAAAGTTTGGAGTGAAATGTTGCATATCTCTGAAACCGTAAATGAAAGACGTTTGAAAATTCTTATGCAGATGGCCCATAAAAAATAGTTTTTAAAAAGAGTTTTTGAAATTAAATAAATAAATAATAAATAAATATTACAGGACATTCATTTCACACAGCGCCATTTAACCCCAAACTAAGCACAGCTTGTAATATTTGAACTAGATTACGGATAGAATGCTGAAATACTTGTAAATATAATACATACTAATAGTACATACTTATCATACAATACAATACAACGACCAAATACAGAATCCTGGGTGGGAATCGAACCCACAACCTACAGCGCAGAAGGCAGAGCTACTTCCAACTGAGCTATGAGGCTTGTCAATATCTATGGTAGGGTATAATGGTAGGGGGTCAAATATTAAAGGAAACAACCTTTCAAGTGCTATATCTTTTAAACTGTAACAGGTAGCAGGTTCAAATTCAGAGAATATGTATTATCACACCGAATAACCTAAAAAATAATAATTATATTACTAATATATTTATGAAAGGGGGTTCCCAAACAATAAACGTTTTTTAAATTAGTATTTTAGGTCTGTCGTAAAAATTGTATTTTCTATCAATATCTGACTTAGTGTGAATATAGCGCCTACTTTAAAGGTATATCAAGAAGTTATAAAAACTAGCCAAGCGTGAGTCGGAGCCGCACTGAGGCTACAGAACTAACTGCAAAATGACCTGTAATTTTTTGACTGGAAATGTGGGTCGAAACCTTCGGTATGCGTTACAATAACGGGAAAGGACATAGCGGGCTAAATGATGTAGCGGAAAATGGATGTAGCAAAAGGAAGGAAAAGTCTTAACTGACTGGTTGATTCAACTAGATGCAATTTCAGCTTAAGCAGCTGGTCCTAGAGATGTAAAAGTTGGATGGTGCGTTCTTTGTTTTGTGTAGGTATCCACTAAGAAAGGTTTTTTTTTTATTTCACCCCTGACGGGGTGAACAAGGGGGTTGAATTTACCATGAAACTTTTCAATTAATTCTATGGGTCGATTGATTTAAAAATTGCTATAGGTACATTCTCTTCAATTAAAATAATGAGACATGTGTATCACAGTTTTCCCAAAATCATCCCCCACGCGATCAAAGTGATGACTGATTGACGGACTGTCTGTTATATTAACGCACAGTCTTAATCGCTGGCTGTACAGACAAATCTTACAGGGTATATTTCGACCTTCGAGACGCTCTTAGAATAGAATAGAATAGAATAGTTTATTTCTGTCTTATAAAATATTAACACGTAAAATAAATCAAAATCTTACTACTGGCTAAAATATGGAATGCGAACATAATTGGTTTAACAACAGTAGCAAATTAAACATAGTTGCACGTCTAAGTAAGACCATAAGGCGTACATTACATGGAGTTCCTCGCTCTAACTAAGTATATACTTGTATGTAGATGCGAGGGCTCTAACTTAACACCAGGTGGGCTACTTGCTTGTCCCGTCTCCTAGTTGTATAAAAAAAAACCTATGTAGTACTTACGAGTGCATTCCACGCTTTAACCTTAACACGAATTTAATCTTCATTTAATGACATATTGTACTGTCCATGGGGATCGAACCCGACAACTCTGGATCTGAAATCGGTGGGTTGAACCACTAGACCTCAGAGGCAGTTGAAAAAACGAGAATGCTATAAGACGTACAACGGACAAGGATCATGTTTTGTTTTAAATCTGCAATAAGCCGTTGATTTCAGTATGTGGTACCTATATCATAATTAACGTTTGTTCTAGACCAATCTTTTAATTGATCTCTAAAATTAAAACCACTTTCAGTTTTCGATTCAGAAGAATCGGAATCACTGTCCACTCCATCAATTTCCAAATTTACTGTGGTAACTTATTCTTTCTCGCAATCTGTATTCTCCGTTAACAACACTGAGGTCTGAGTCTGAGTCAAACATGATGCATCGATAACGTTTGCATCACTTGAACGCACACTTTGTCGCTTTTTTATATTTATTACACGCCGACAAAAATCACCATAGGTATCTTTTTAATTTTTCAACTTCATCCATTTGGTTCTATTTTGTTGAAATAATCCCGTTAAGTGCACGTTTTCTTTAAACTTAATCATTTAAGAAAAAAGGAATAAAATATACTTCAGAAAATCAGTTTTTAGAACTTGGTGTTATCTTAAGTTAATGTTATCTTAAGTTGATCTACAAAACCTATTTTTACTTTGCAAGACAAAACCGTTTCTTCAGTTATTCAATAAAGTTTTAAGTAAGCTTTAAAATAATCTGGCTATAGTAAAAAAAATAGTTAACTACTACTCTACTTGGGAACCTATAGGTAATAATCCTTACCTATATATAACCTATAATAACATGAAACAAAGGTTGAGGACGTTTTTAAAAGTGCTCTCAAAACCGTTGCCTTAGCAGTCGTGGTTTAAAAATATTGCCCCTTCAGGATACGGATGTCGTAAAGTCAACCAAAAAGGCAGCAGCTTCTGTCTGTGTGTTAACAAAAACTTTAACTGTGAGCACCAATCTGTCTGCCTAGCGTGATGATTATGGTGAAACCTAACAGTTATATAGTCGTTGAAACATTAGTGTGACGTAACTCCTGATAGGCTTTAACTATATTAAGTAAGGTATTCTCCACTGATGACAAATTTACGCTCTTTGTTTGTTTTCGTGTTCGGCAGACTCACAGCTTGTAGATTTGTATCCGTTTCTACGTCTTCTAGCGTTATATTAGCAAGCTCTATTCCTCTGCATGCACCGCTGATTCCATAAATTAAAGCAACCTGTTGAACAAAAAAATAAGTGTGTTAATAATCGTAATAACCTAGGTACCTATTTTAGGTATGTAGGTAGGTATCTATTTATTTAGTTTGAGTAGAGTAGATAAGTAGGTTACCTTTGTTGCCAAGTATTGTTTATTTGGAGCGTTATTTAAAATGTTTCGATTTCTTGTGTCGTCAAGACTTTAGATTTTTTTGCCTTGTATCCAGTGTGGACAATTTCTTCAGTAAAGCCGTCAAATTTACATATTTTTTAATATCGACGTCGTGTCTCTTTTGTAAGGTCATTCTTAACATTGAATATGTGCTCCAAAGAGTCGACGATTTGAATTTTTTCGATAATTCATCAAAATAAGTGAGAAAAACCCCTTCAGTAAAAGAATCCACACGTTTCTCATCTCTCCATTTTATAAAATTTTCGTAACTCTTTAAATATATTCCACGTGATTTTGTCGGCAACAGATTCATAATTATTTCTTTGCCCTTTTCTTCCATTTGCATATTAGCATCTTCACTATCACTTGATGACATTTTTCATGTTAACAATTTGGAAGTAAAAGTCGGGAAGTTATACGTAAAAGTTTGTGATTTGGAATGAAGAAAATTCTAGAGATTTAGCGCCAATTCCATCTTTTTTTTTAAATCTCTATCTAACCCGCAACAAAACAGTTCGCATTATATCGTGAAGGGAAGAATCAACCTTCATAAAACATCACCAAGAAGGTTCTATTTTCAAAAAAAAAGATTGACGGAGCACCAAGAAGTCGAGTTTTTATGTAAGAGACCGAATGCTTTGTACAGGCTGATGATTTTAGACAAAAATTAAAAAGAAAAAATACTTTTTAGCCCTAGGTATTAAACTTGAGTTTTAGGCCCGCTAAGCTACACTATTATGATACACTTTTTGAGCAAGAGAAGTGAAAAAGTCTTTATTGTGCTATTTCACACACATAATAACTGTTTTGTTGAAATATTAGGTCCTTACATATGAAATTGGCGTTTTGTCGTACTGGCCACTTTGATCTTAAATATCTCCTCTTTGGTTAGGAATTCCAAATTCAAATTTAAACAGCTATTTACTCATGCATTTGTGTTACGAAAACCGTAATTCATTTGTTTTTTTCTCTTTTGCTTTTTTTTTCTGCGTCACTCATTTCACAAAATGGAAAACTTAAAATATCGCATTATTTACGAGTACGAGTTCCACCGTGGCACCAGTGCTGCAGAAACGGCTCGAAGGATTAATGATGTGTATGGTGGTGGTGTCGCAAAAGAAAACACGGTGCGTTTTTGGTTTCAACGCTTTCGTTCTGGAAATTTCGACCTGCAGAACAAGCCCCGTGGACGACCGGAGACCAAGGTCGATAATGATGAATTGAAGGCTATTGTGGAAGCAGATCCATCGCAAACCATATCACAGTTAGCTGCAGGCTGCGGTGTTAGTGACAAAACCGTTTTAATCCACTTGAAGCAAATTGGGAAGGTGAAAAAGCTTGAAAGGTGGGTACCTCATGAATTGAGTGAAGCGAACCGACAAACGCGCGTCGACTGCTGCGTTACATTACTCAACCGGCACAATAATTAAGGAATTTTAAATCGGATCATTACATGTGATGAAAAGTGGATCCTGTACGATAATCGTAAACGCTCATCGCAATGGCTGAACCCTGGTGAACCAGCAAAATCTTGCCCCAAGCGAAAATTGACTCAAAAAAAGTTACTTGTAAGCGTTTGGTGGACTAGTGCCGGTGTCGTACACTATAGCTTTCTTAAATCTGGTCAGACGATTACGGCTGATGTCTATTGTCAGCAACTGCAAACCATGATGGAAAAGCTCGCTGTTAAACAACCGAGACTTTTCAATCGCTCTACGCCACTGCTGCTTCAAGACAACGCTAGACCACACACGGCCCAACAGACGACTACCAAATTAGAGGAGCTTCAATTGGAATGTCTAAGACATCCACCGTACTCTCCGGACCTTGCTCCAACAGATTACAATTTTTTTCGAAATTTGGATAACTTTTTGCAAGGAAAAAAATTCAATTCCGATGAGGCAGTCCAAACCGCTTTCAAAGATTTCATTGATTCCCGTCCGAATGGTTTTTTTAGTAAAGGGATCAATGAACTACCTATAAGATGGCAAAAGTGTAAGGTAGCAATGGTACATACTTTGATTAATAAAATATATTTTAATATGAAAAAAATGCCTTTATGCTCCCATACAAAACGCCAATTTCATATGTAAGGACCTAATATGTTTATACTAAACTCCACCGAAACGGCTATATCGATTCCTATGCAATTTTGTGTGTGTATTCCAAATGACGTAAGATTAAGGAAAACATATTTCATTAAAAATAATTTCTTTAAATCGCTGAATGAAAATAACTTATGAGACATTAATGACTTACGTTTACCTAATCAATTTAGCTAATCGCAGATCTCAATATTATGTTACTAAGTATCTAACAAGTTGCATGCTGAAACATTATTTATAATTATTATTATTTCTACCGTGTTGAAGCAATAAAGATTGCTTGGATTGAGGAAAGGTTGAGTTGGTGCCGAATTGCCAAGCACAACAACATGTTTATTGTATGGCACTGCCTTCAAATTATATGAACTTACCCTAAGAGTTATTTGTAAGTTTTTAGTGGTGAAGTCGGTTCCATTTTTTTCCATAAAGAGTTTATTTTTAGCCTTTTTTCGTTGTAAAACCTACGACATCACGACGTCTCCGACACACTATTTAAGAGTCGTGTGAGGGTGCAATAATACGTTATTTTTTGTATGAAAATATATTTTCCAAATCGGTTGAGTAATAACGGAGTTCTGAGGTAATGCAGTAGTAGTCGTTAAAGAGTCATGGATCACCAACACGCCTGCCAAGCGTGAGTATTATGGCAAAACCCTCCATTGCTTTCTTTAGCATTGGGGGAGGCCCATGTTCTATACAGTTGACTTTTATGGGCTGTAATGATCATGATGATACATGTATACAGCTTTTATAGCTGGAATGCGTCAAAGTCAATTCCACTTACTACTACGTATCATCATTACTGCGATCAACAACATGCCAAGCGTGGTGATTATGGCAAAATCTTGATGATGATTATGATGATGATGATGATACTGGAAGGTAAGCGGTTCAAAAGGTCTACTCTAGTGACCGTGAACACCACAGGAAAGCAGAATATCGTTTACTTGGATGACATATATTTTCCAGTTATTTTGATATAAAACCAAACTACTGAATCGATTTTAATAAAATTTCTATGAGACCACCTCGCAAGTATGGCCTACAAAACATAACAAGAATCATCAAAATCTATTTCGAATTGGCGGAGAAATTGAGTAACCAACAAAAAAAAACAAACACCCGAATTCAGAACCTCCTCCTTTTTTTGAGGCTGGTTAATAATTTATAATTTTAAAAGAACGTTTGCCGGGTCAGCTAGACTATTTATATGTTTCTGATTCGCAGGAGTTTGTGGATATCATGCTGAAGCGCATGGACCGAGATTTGGATGGTGTTATCAACTTCAAAGACTTCCACGACTCTGTGGAGATCACACCGTCCCTCCTGGAGTGCCTCGGGTACTGTCTCCCGGAGCGGCCGGCGGTATACTGCTTCATCGCAACCTGGTGCCCGTCGTGGGGCAAGATGTGAATCACGGACTGGGTTCGCAATCCTGCGATATCATCAAGGACACCTTGTGTCACTAAATCGTATTTCAAATCAACAAATCGACATTGTGGGAAAACGGTTTTTTACAGCCTTTTATTACCTTGTACTGGAATATGTATCTACATAATTATAATACCTACTTTTTCCTTAATAGCTCATAACCGTCCACTGCTGCACTGAGCCAGCTCCAAAATGGGTTTTCCCATTGTCATAATTCTTGACACGTCGATTAGAGATTGCAGTAGGTAAAGGGATTAGTTTGATATCCGCGGGCCAATCATTTTTTTGTGGAAATCTTTAATATGGTTAGTTTTTTTTCGTTTTGATTAAGAGATTGCAGTAGGTAAAGGGATTAGTTTGATATCCGCGGGCCAATCATTTTTTTGTGGAAATCTTTAATATGGTTAGTTTTTTTTCGTTTTGATTAAGTAAAAAAACCAATAATAATGGTTGTTTCATCTTCATCCTTCTGTGTTCATAAATCCTACCTATTAATTTATAAGATGCTGAACATTTAATGTTACTTCCTTTGTACCTAGCTATTCTATGTGATTGATATCTTGTTGCAATTTCTATAGGTAGGTAAATACTGTATAGTAATTTTGAAAACAGTTATTGTTAGCGTGCATTTTAAAGTTGTTTAATAGTAAAACTTCTTTTATAATAAAGGATATGGCACGCCTTTTTTACTGCGAATATTTTGTCATTGTGATGCTAGTAAAAAAGAGTAACTGTTCCGGTTCGTTTTGGTGGAGTTTTAGGTAGATAGATACGATACCTAAGACAATCGAGCGGATGGTGCAAAATCGTTTGTTGTCTTGATACAAATAAGCAAATCAAATCAAATCAAGTAAACCTTTTTGAGCTGTTATAGTTTCATCATTTTAACTCCTCGAGCACAACGAGATTCAACGCCACTGTTGACTCTGTTCCAATGACACAATTGAGTACAATGATATTCACCTCTGTCGAATTTCTTAGTGATCCTAAGGCACATCCAAGCCTTGCATCCCAATAATTATATTAATTCTACTGAGAAGTGATGTTGTACTTATACCAAGCCCACTCCAGCACAACTACTGGAAACATTATTTCCCTTGCCACACTTTCGATTAGCAAATAGCTAGCATTCAACACTTACGTGACGTTGCAAGGCCGTCGTCATTTAATAAGGAGCCGGTGACACCATTCGGGTAAGTAAAAGGATCCCGTTGGCACGTTGGATTGGGGGATTGGGATCCAACGTGATAGGAAACCTTAAAATAGGCAACTATTTATATTATCTACACCATATTCAGTCAAATAGAGATGATATAATTCTCTGCAGGATTTCCATGAAATAAAATAACAAGATCATCAGAAAAAAATAACATAAAATTGTTGAACATAATTTAATGTTAATTTAATTAAAGAAATAAGTGGTAAGTATTAATTATTTAATTATTATTATCGGTAAATATTTCGATACAAAATTCCAATGTTATCACTAATCCTCAACCTTTTTGGAAAGTCATTAGTCAGTGCAAAATTACCTCCCCAGTTTTAAAACGTATTCCTAGAGGTGCCCGTCTCTCTGTCGCCACAGCTCTCGGACAAGCCATCAAAAATGCAATATCTAAAAATAATAAAGAGGCTTGGGAACATCTTCTAATATTTCCGTATAGTGTACTACACGTAAATAAAGATTTAGATCCTAAAACATCATTAACTATTAGAATAAAGCAAAATTGTGTAAGGTACACTGCTCGCGATGAGCGCACACCTTTTTTGTGTAATGATCAGGACCCGATTAGAAATTCTAAATTTAAGCCATCCCCGAGTCTGCTCTCTTCAAACTTGTAGAGAGTAAGATTAGCGATGGTGATATTAAGGGTGCCTCCCGTATACTTTTTTCTAGTGACACGATAGCTCCAAATTCCGTTGCAACCCTCATTTCTCTTGAAAGTAAACATCCGGCCCCGGGGCCAGATTTCCACCTCCCCGATGCACCTCAAGATAGTGATTGCGCTGTTGAGGCGACCAGTCAGGATGTACTCAGTGCCGTTATGTCCTTTCAGAGTGGCTCAGCCGCTGGCCTGGATGCTGTGTCTCCACAGCATCTAAAGGACCTGCTATCTGGTGGGTCTGGCCATGCGGGTGATGTCCTTCTTGAAGAACTGACGGCATTGATCAACCTCATGCTGTCGGGTCGAGTCAACAGCGAGATTACAGAAATCTTGTGTGGTGCTAACCTTTGTGCTTTAAAAAAAAAGGATGGCGGGATAAGACCCATAGCCGTAGGCACCACCTATCGCCGCCTTGCAGCCAAAGTCTGCTGTCGCAAAAAAGCCGCGTATCTAGGCGACTATTTCCGAGCCGTGCAGCTAGGCTTTGGTTCGCGAGGCGGTTGTGAGGCCGCGGTCCATTCTTTAAGAACATTTTAGATAGAAATTACGGGGAGGTTTTTCTAAAAGTAGATATCAAAAATGCTTTTAATTCGGTTGACAGAGGCACCTTGCTAAATCAAATCAAATCCAAAATTCCCGAAATTTATCCTTTTCTTTTTCAATGTTATGGTTCGCCATCTAAATTAATTTACAAGAACCAAACTATTTCGTCTGCAGTTGGCTGTCAGCAAGGTGACCCTCTAGGCCCGGCCATTTTTAGCCTTGCCATTCACCCAATTATTCAACGCCTGAAATCTAAATTGAATGTTTGGTATCTCGATGACGGAACCCTGGGTGGCGATGTGGACTCAGTATTTGGCGATCTAAAAATTATTATAGATGAATTTCGGCAGATTGGCTTAGAACTAAATTTTTCGAAATGTGAAATATACATTTCAGATACATGTTTGGATAGAAATTCAATTATTCAAAAGTTTGAGACTTTGGCTTCCAATATTACTGTTGTAGATAAGAGTTCACTCCACCTACTAGGTTCACCAATTCTTGATGAATCTTTTCCGGGTTTCGTCGACGACAAAATTCAAAATTTTATGAAGGTTTCGGACAGACTTTCAAAAATTAACTCACATATGGCTTTCACCATTATAAAATTTTGCCTTTTTGTCCCAAAATTTACTTATGCTTTACGATGTTGTCAACAGTGGAAACACAGTGAGCTGGTGGAAGGCTTAGACAACATAATAAAGAACACCCTTTCCACGGTTTTGAGTTGGATGACAGAGCATGGTCGCAGGCCTCATTGCCTATTCGATTGGGCGGCTTAGGTATACGCAAAATTTCTAGTGTTGCTTTGCCAGCGTTCTTGTCTTCCGTCTATAGTACACATTCTTTGGTTGAGAAAATTCTAACACCATCAATTTCGGCTGTTCCAGGCAATATACTCCAAATTTCTTATCTTGACGAGGCTCGAAATGCTTGGCATAGTGCTTGTCCTAATACCGATCCCCCAAAACACCTTTCGGCACAACGGCAGTGGGACGGGCCTCTGTGCGAGTTGACACGGAATTATCTATTACATACGTGCTCAACCTCCACAGATCGTGCTCGTCTCTTAGCTGTTTCAAAATGGGAATCAGGTCTTTGGCTGCAAGCACATCCATCTTACAATACCGGTACACTTATGGATCCTGTAACTTTCCGTATTGCCACTTGTCTTCGGTTGGGTGCAAAATGCTGCGCCTCTCACCAGTGCCGGTGCGGTGCGGCCGTAGATCAATTTGGTTTTCACGTACTTTCATGCGCAAGGTCTGCCGGCAGGATTTCGCGCCACGCTAATCTTAATGACATTATCCGTCGAGCGTTTACCAGTGTCAATGTGCCAGCCGTTCTTGAGCCGAATAATCTGTTACGTGATGATGGTAAGCGGCCCGACGGTATGACTCTTGTCCCTTGGGAAATGGGTAGGCCTTTGGTGTGGGACGCTACCTGCGTCGACACCCTAGCGCCATCTCATCTGCCTGGGCCATCAGTTAGGGCTGGTGCGGCGGCTGATTTGGCCGAGGATCACAAAAGGCGCAAATATAGTGGTCTCGACAGAGCTTACCTATTTGAGCCTTTTGGGGTGGAGACCTTGGGTCCGTAGGGAGCCGGTGCCCTCCGGGTTTTCAAAAATCTTGCGGGGCTTTTGATTGAGGCGACACGTGACACAAGGGCTGGCTCTTATTTAGGCCAGCGAATTAGCATAGCTATTCAGCGTGGCAATGCAGCCAGTGTCTTGGGCACGCTTCCGTCTGGTACTGGTCTGGAACAGTTGAGTTACCTATAGGCCGTTTGTAACGGTCCTTAGGTAATCTGACTGATTCCTTTGTACATAGTTAGTTTAATTGTACTTTTTATTGAATAAATACTTTTCTCTTAAGGTTACAGCGCGCGAGTGAGTGTTTGTTTAAAAAGAGGCATGTTTTTGAAAGACATCTGGTGTAAAAAAAATATAGGTGTTTATACTTAAATATAAAACGAAAAGGTTGTAAAATAATGGTTACATTTCATGGATATAATTTTTTTGTACATACCTAAAGGTGGAAAAAAAACATTCTTCATACTTTCACCCTATGCGAACAAAATTTGTAGAGTTATAAATGCAATAACTATATATCTATATATCCAGTTAGTTTAGTTTATAACAATTTCAAATATATATAATTTAATAGTAGATTTGAAGTTTCCAGAAATCATTGATTTTGTTATCGTACACCGATTGCGGTGCAACCACTGAAACAGAACAAGCGTTAGCTTCCTATTAGTCTGTGGTTCTAAGGGAGTGCCCAGTCTGAAGCTTCCTATTAGTCTGTGAACAGGACTGACAGATGCGTCATATTGCTCAAAATGGCGTCATCAATTGAGGGGATATAACTTTGTTCAAACGTAGACACATGATTACAAACAGGAATTCTTATAATGTCGTAGAATTATTTACTCTGATAAATAATTATTTTTATTAAGATTTTTGTAGAATAATCTACACTTGAATCAAAATAAAACTAATTTGGAACAAAAACAAAAAAATAAATTGTAAATGAGGTTCACGTTATTGAAATGTTTTATCATTAAATTGTATACAGTAGTAGTTCTGCGATAGTTTAAAATTCTTGAGTTTCCAAATTATCGGCAAAATATTGAAATAGTTTACATAATCGAACCAAGTTTTTGGCGGAAATTCAGTGATCTTAGTAGTGCGCGACCGACCGAATGAGCGCTCCCACTGAAAAATTACGCCAGCTAGTTATACACAGTCCGGTCATAAATTCTGTCACAAGTTTAATATAAAATATATGTAACAAGTTTATTCATTATGTAACCATTTATATACCAAAATGAACTTAACGAAACTTAGATTCTTATGACAATAAAGTTTGTTCAAAATGACATCCGTGATTTTGAATACAGGCCTTCAATCTGCGCGGCCAGTCGTCTATCGCAGCACGAACGAGGTCCATGTCAATATCGGCGGCTGCCTTAATCAAGGATGTCTTGAGTGACTCCAAATTGGGATGAGGCTTTGAGCACGCCTTTTCCTCCAAGTGTTGCCATATCTTGTAATCTAACGGACTCAAATCTGGACTGGAGGAGGGCCAGTCTTCGTGCCGGTTGAAGTCGATTTCACGCGCCGCCAACCAGTCTTGTGTGCTCTTCGCTCTATGAGCTGGCGCCGAATCTTGTTGGAATACCCAGTGCCTGTTATTGAACATGGTATGAGAAACAGGTTCCACGAGGTTCGTCAGGACTGTATTTTGATACACAACTGCATTCGTTTTTACACCTTTCTCACAAAAATTTACCTACCTCTGTTAAGCCCCAATAAGAAACTCCCAACCATACCATGAGCGAGGATGGAAAATGACCTCGTTGGACACGCGGAATACGGTTGCTCGCTTCTTCACTACTGTGTGCGTACACCTTATCATTTTGTTTGTTGTAGCTCTCTTCTACGGTAAAAATATTTTCATCCGAAAAAAGAATTTCCCGATATTTTTTTCCCGCGTACCGCTTCAACAAAGCGCGGCATCTCTTCAGTCTCAGGTCCATTAGACGAGCATTTAAACGATGTCCTGTTTTTCTTCGATATGCCCTAAGCCCTAAGTCTTCATTTAACACCCTTTCCACCGTGGATCTGCTTAACCCCATCTGAAGGGCCAACAGTTTCTGCTTACGTTTGGGATTTCTTTGAATTCGCGCCTTCACATCTTTTATAACTGCTGGAGTCCTAACAGACCGAGGGCGACCACTTCTTGACCTGTCATCTACACTAGAGTCTTCATTGTATCGTTTGATGGTACGATAAACGAAGCTTTTGGTTATATTCAAATTTTTCAGTACCTATGTCAAAAATTTGAATTGGCGCGTAACCGCAACGATGCAACGCAATAACTGCAACACGGTCTTCTTTAAGCGTCCACTCCAAATTTAAAAATGAGTAAAATTCTAAATAGTATAAATTTTTATTTTCATGAACAATTCGAAATTCGAATTTAATAAACTTTTTTGAGGCCAGCATTCTAAAAGAAAAGTTTTTACTGTGTGACAATACTTATGACCTGACTGTGTAGTTACTTGCGCGATCGGTCCGAAGATTAGTTCAGTATGTTTCTTCAAATGACTTGCCAGATAAACAAAAAATTCAATAAATAAAAAAAATAAAATTATCTATTATGTTTGTCATGGCATGGCATGCCATTTGCCTTTAGAAAACCTGTTCATGGAATTTATTTACTATCTGGGTTTCTAGTTAAATCAAAAATAGTAGGTTATCGATTATTTCTTACCTACAAAGTATTGTTATAGATTTTATTAATTTTTCATCATTATCGGATAATTTTCGATAACTTAATCGAATAAGTTAATCCAACAGCTGTCAAAGTTTATTTCTTAGATTTTATGGACTGTAGTGGTTGGAAAATGTTTTTCGTTCGATTTGAAGACGTGACACTAGCTTTCATTCAATTGAAATTGATATTTGTTGGACATCTCTATTGCTGAGAACCAAAACTCTATGGTCATAGATAGAAGAGAAACCAGCCACACAGTAAAGTCAAAGTCAAAGTCAAATATGTTTATTCAGTAAGATTTTTTAGGATCACTTTGAAACGTCAAATCTACCGCCTGTTCGGAATCGCGACCAGCACACAAGGAGAAAGGCAAGAACCTCGGGCTAGTTTTTTTTTTCATGATCTATTTCAATAGCTTAAAATTATCTAATACTAATTACAATTTATTCACCGGAGCAAATTCATTTTTTTTTTAATGCCTGGCTTTCTTATATTCTAGGTAATCTGAAATTTTATAATAAGCTTTCCTGGATAGCTTTTGTTTTACAACATTTTTGAATTTATTATTTGACAAGCTTAGCACATCACTTGGCAATTTATTATAAAAGCGTACAGTTTGCCCTATGAATGATTTATTAACCTTATGGAGCCTAGTTGTGGGAACAGCGAGTTTATTCTTATTTCTAGTATTATAATTATGTTTATCACAGTTTTTGTCAAATAAGCTTATGTTTTTACGCGCATACATAATATTTGCATAAATATATTAGCAGGGCATAGTCAATATATTTATTTCTTTGAACTTGTCTCTTAATGAATCTCTGGGACCCATTTTGTAAACAGCGCGAATAGCCCTCTTCTGCAAAACGAATATGGTGTCTATATCTGCAGCACTTCCCCACAGTATTATGCCATATGACATAATACTGTGAAAGTAACTGAAGTAAACTAGTCTTGCTGTAGAAACGTCTGTGAGAAGACGTATCTTCTTTACAGCATATGCTGCAGAACTAAGTCTCTTCGCCAGTTTATCTATGTGTGGGCCCCATTGAAGTTTATTATCTAAAGTTAATCCCAAAAATACAGTGGTTTTGACTAATTCTATGTTTTCCTCTTTAACTTTTACATTAGCTTCAACTTCAGTTACATTTGGTAAAATAAATCGAAAACATTTGGTCTTTTTCTGGTTGAGTACTAAGTTATTTACATTAAACCAGTTAACAATTTTTGAGATTGCATTGTTTACGTTGTCAAAGTTAGTCATTTGTCGCTTCAATCTAAATAGAAGTGACGTATCATCTGCAAACAGTACAATCTCATGGTCATCTTTAATTATTTGGGGCAGATCATTAATATATACTAAAAACAAGAAAGGCCCCAATATTGAACCCTGCGGCACACCCATGGTAACCAAAGATCCTGAAGAACGCTGGCCGTTCACGTCGACATGCTGTATGCGATCACTTAGGTAAGACGTGAGCAAGTCTAGTGCAACACCCTTGATACCATAGTGGTCTAATTTCATAATCAGTGTTTCATGATGCACGCAGTCAAAAGCCTTAGACAGATCACAAAAGACTCCCAACGCATCATGTGATTTCTCCCAGGCCTCGAAAATATGCGATACTAAACTAATACCGGCATCAGCAGTTGAGCGACCTCTTGCCACATTCAGTGCCACATTCACTGGCGTAAAGTTTTGTGAAGGTTTGTTATGTACGCGTGGATCCCATCCCACCTAGGAAGATATTTACTCTATTTTTTCTAGTTGACAGTTTTGTATTATTATTTTATTATATTGATTGATCGAGTGAGCGAAGCAAATGAGATCTCCGAGTTAAGTCGGGAAATCCGGCACTGTATATTGTATATATGTATGTATGTGATCGCATAATTCGAACGGATTATCCAATTTTTATGTAATTTAAACTGAATAGAAATGAAGTAAATAGATTTTGATTTTTGCGGGGGATTTTGAGATATTGGGGTGAAAATAAATACAAATTTTCGCCTATATTTTGTAGTTGGCTGATCAAATGAATCAAGATGAATTTAAATTTTGAACATGCATAGATTATATTAATACACATAAATCTTTACGAGGTTTTTTTTCGTCACTAGAGTAGTTTCAAGAAATAGGGGTGGTAAGTGAGTCGAGAAGATTTTGGCTGTTGGGGATATTTGCCGATATTTGAAAGTGTATCGGCTGTACATTCATCTTATCTTATCTTATACTAATGTAAAATGCTAACTGACTCACTGATAACAACGCACAGCCTAAACGGCTAATTGTAGAGACTTGAAATTTGGAGGGTATGTTTGTCTTGATGCGAAAATGAGTGTTAAGAAGGGGATTTTGAAAATTCGTACCCAAAAGGGTTCAAAAAGGGGTTGAAAGTTTTCATTAAAAGTTAACCCTAACTCTGAAACCGTGCATGATAAAAGGTCAAAATTATCATTATAGATTCCTCATATGAAATAGATAAGAACGTGATTCATGGTTTTTTTGTTTTTTTAATAATTGAAGGGCCTTTTATTAGAAAAAAATAAAAAAAAATTGTTATTTAACAAAAAAAAAACGCGCAGTGCTATATGGTTAGCACATGGTGGTGCTATAGTTTCTATAATAAACTGGTGTATTTTGAGTGCTCTTTATGCAATTAATGAATGTCAAAGCTACCCTTGGTAGTCTGATGATGCAGTTGAATCAATATAAAAGGGTTTTTTCACTAAATTACAGTAATACATATTAAGAGCGTTGCGCTTTTGAAATGATTGTATGTGTGATATTCTTCGACGAACCATGTACATCAGTGTCTTACGATGATGCCAGCGGAACTCCTGAATAATGCATGGTATAATAGTTGTACTTACTCGGTATAACGAGGCATTTAACGACATTTTTTTTTTTTGTAGCATAATCGACCCCCTCCAACTCAGCCCGGGGATGTCATAAAAGCCGATTTAAGGGATATCACCAGAAGACCATGTGCCGGTTTTGATGTGCATGGCGGTACTTTTCGGTGAGTTAGTTGGTGCGTAGTGCGAAAATTGCACCCGTTGTTCCCCATCCCGGCATGAAACCAAACTGGTTCTGAGTTCTCACAGTCCGTTCATAATTTGTACATCACCTTTATTTTTAAAGATGTGAACAAGTGAACTGCTGCACCACTTCCGGGATCGCCTCTTCATGTAACAACTTGTCACTGTGTTAACAAGAACAAAGTCAGCCATTTCATCCATCCACTTTCATAAACTTCCATAATTAAAATGGTATTCCATCTGGACCAACCGCAAGCAATTTTTCATACGTTGGACTGCCATTCGTACTTCATTCACATTTACCTCTTCTACTAAAACCAAGTTGATACGTACAACATCTAACTCTCCACTCCAGTCATTCTCTTCTTTCATATATCTTTCAAAATAACTCTTTCATCAATCTTTTATTTCTTCATTATCCGATAACATTCTTCCATTTACATTTTTCTTGCATTTGATGCAAGAAAAATGTAAATGCATTCTTCTCTCTGGCTTTTGCTAAGCGGTCAAGATGTTTTTGACCGAGAGGGGCGAGAGGGCTGTCAAGGTTTTTGTGCAGTCTGTCTTGAACTTGTCTTCTGGCGATAGCTACCTCTCTCTTAGCTTTTTTTTTACATTCATCGTAGACCAATCTTTTCTCTTCTTTCATTCTAAGGCTAGTGTTGTTCATATTTTTATTTTTTTAAACACATTCTTCTTTTCTTTCAGAACTGTTTGCACATTCCACCACCATGTCTCTTTATCGATCTTTGCCTTGCCTTTTGACTCACCAAAAACATCCTTCACCACACTCCTATACAAAGCTATTTTATTCCAACACTCATTCGCACATTTTTTATTTTACTTCAGTGTATCATCCACCTTGATAATTTTATCAACCACTCTCTTTTCTTTTTTGGAGTGAGGGGCTTAGTTTTATTTTAGCTGTTTCTCAAATTATTTTCACCTCTAGCAGAAACAGTCAGTGTTGGGTCACTAGTGGCTCATGATGACTGATGTTCATGGTGATTTATATGAGTACCGTAGATTAAGGTGTTTAGAAATCACGGGGTGAATACAAAAAAAATACGGAATTTTTTGAAGTGCATATAGTTTCTGCCACTTGTTTTTGGATTTTGGTAGAATTTTATATTTTGATAGAGCAATACTTGTTTTATTAGGGTAGTACCAAACATAGTGTCAAAGAGGTTTGACATTGGCATAAATAATTCTGAAGATAAAACTGTAAATTTTGTATCTAGTCATCACATTCTAACCTCATCGCATAAAGATCTTTTTTAATAACGACTTGTGTTTGAATGTCTGTTTTTATTTAATAGATTGTAGTTCAACCGTCCATTAAAAATAAATCATTAATCAGCGCCGATTTCTCATTTTTCATTCATTTTGCCCACTTCTCCTGTATAGGACTTACAATACCCAACACTGGCAGGCAGAACCGATATAACGGTTGCACGCCATACCAAAGAAGTTGAAGATGAAGTAAGGCAGTCCAAAACTGTCAATTTTGGTCTCGGTAACTTATTCACAGACTACTATTATAATGTACCTACTAGAACTTATTCCTCAAACTGTGAAAATTAAAAAGTTCTATCAAAAAGCGTAATAATATGATAAACGGTTATTTTATTAATATACTGTTTGATTCCACTAAAATTATATTGTAATAATTTCCCTTATAACCGTAATTTGCTAAAACAAAGCGAGTGCTAAAAACTTCGAAAAAATGTCTGATTAGAAGGTTGAGAGGGGTGAATAGAAGTTTGCTATGGGGTGAATTGTAACGTTAAACGGAGAAATAGAGCTACTAGTGGGGTCTATACAACTACAATGAGGTGAATTAATTTGTTAGAATTTTTAGTGTTAAGGTTGTCACCTAAGTAAAATTGCTAAATTTAATGCATAATCATCATCAGTGGGTGGAAGTTAAAGTAAAATAATTTGACTTGTTAATTACTAAACACAAAGATATATACCTAGACTTTTTGCATAGTTTTATTTTCACATTCGGTAGGTACCTTTAATTACTAATGTAACGGAACGTAATCACGTGTAGTCTATAGTCTATTAGCAGAGCTCACGCGCCTCCGTCATTGGCCGATAGATGGCAGGATGAGAGTTCTAACAACGCCCGTCTGGACGCCGCCGGTCGCGAGCGCACGAGACCCCAATAAAGGGGTATATAGAAATATCGTATATTATTTTAGTCTTTTTTAGCAAAAGCGATAATAGTTCTAACTAAAAGAAGGTTAGATCTTGTCCTCAGGGTCCCGGACGGTATACTAAGCCACTCAATGTTAAAAAAATACTCAGATATTATGTTAAAATGTTATGTGTATTCAAAATTACTCTGATTCACCCATATCTATGGTAATGTACCTCAAATATGTATATCAATTATTTACTTCGAAATACCTAGCTAGGGTTTTTTTTTCTTATTATGTACTTTGGTGGGAATGTTTTCTAATACTTCTTACTTTACGTACCTACTTCATGAGATGCGAAAATGAATATAGGTATGTAATTATGTATGTTTACATAAGTAGTAATCACAACCTACTTCTTGAAATAAGTTTTAACAAAGGTACATGTACCTACCTACTTCAATAGAAAATACATTTTCACACATGTTTATTTCTTTATATTTTTAGTTAATATATGACGAGGAGGGGCTTAATCTTAACTGATTTTCAAGTTATGATAAGGCCGAAGGTGGAAACTCACCTCACCCGGAATACTCAAAAAACTGAGGAACTGGTTATCTTACCTCTAAATTCAGGAACACAAGAATTGATGTTATGGCGGTAAGATGTTGGTATCTAGCCAGAGTGACTTAAACAAAGTCCTAGGATCAACCAAACCAAGCACAATATTGTACTACTCCTGGGTATTGAACCCGGGACCTCTGGATCTGACAAAGGTGGGTGAAACACTAGACCAAAGAGGCGGTTAATTATTTTAATCGAGCCGATGACTGCAAGGCCTTTTATTTGGTGCCATACTTGCGCTCGACTCGACAAGTCAGTAGCCGCCACCGCGCCGCTGGCCGTCACGCTTTCACAGCGAACTGATTTACCTAGCATAATGTGTCTTTGACGGTGGTGTAATAAGAAGCGCCTAAATTGCTTCTTAACTTTGATCCTTACTAGGACGACTGAATGTAAGACGGTGTAGTAACGGAAATAAAACTCTTGGGGTTTCCGTATGGACCACTGAACACGCCATTGAAAAAGAAGAAGAAATGTATCACAAAACTCAAGAAGATGATTGATGATAATAATCGTTGATTTGCTGTCGTGTCGTCCTGCTTCTGCAAACACGCAGTACGATGTTTTGCTGGGCATATGATGATAATAAAAAAACATTGGGTATTTATTCATTGAAATCGTGGTATATATAATAGATCTGAAAATATAGGTACAGCCATTGTATCACTGATTCCACATAGTTGGTACCTATGCAGATCTGTAGCCGCTTTTTAGTATAGATTTTAATGCCTACCAAGCGCATGCGGCATTATGTAAGCCATGCCGCGTTTGCTCATAATTTTGAATTTGTTTGCAGTGGCAGACGTGAGTTGAGGATAGGTAGGAGCACTGCATGGGCTGCGTGCGTATGGACTAGCTACGGCGTGTTCCACGTGCGAGTTCCCTAACGCAGGCCCGGTCAAGTCTGATCAAATTAACCGTTATGCGTTTTTAACGGGGCAATTAATGCCGACAACGTTAAAATTGCTAAAAAACTATTTGGTTTTAAACTACCTACTTATTTATGGTAGTAACCTGTTTTCATGCAACTTTTTTGTTTGTAAAATGTGCCAAGCATCAAAATGTTTTATAAAATGAAGAATATTTACTGTTTTGCCAATATCGTGTACATTTAATTTTGTAACTACAGTTCAAAAAGTGAAACAAAAAGAAAATTTAACAAATGTGGTCATTTACCAGAACCTAACGACAGTGTAAAGATTAAATCTCCAGTACAACTGTGCAGTAATTACTGACCACCAGGGTTGCTACTGCTTATGGATCATAAGCTCCCTCTAAAATTGCTAAATCCCACGAATCGTGAGTTGTTGACGCGGGGGAATGTTTCTGGTGAAATAATATGTCGGTAGGTACAAAAAGTTAGATACGTTAAGTAATAAATATTTAATGCATAAACATACAGATCTATGTAATTGTGCACAGGTTAAGTTAAAATAAACACTGACCGGATAACTAGGCAGGTACTCACACAATTATAACCGATTGTTCTTTTCACGTTATCAGAAAATGTTTGCATAGATTAGTTTCCAACACTATTCAAAAATAAAAAAAGAGCTATTTGGTTAGGTATCTTGTAAGTCAATGATGATTATGATAAGGATTGCGATAGTGATAGGGATGATGGGATGTATATTAGCACTGTCTATCGTAGACCCAAGGAGACTCATTGTCGTCAGGTTTAATTGTTCCGAGTTTCAATTCTTTGGCTTTAGACAGTAAAATTTTCTATGCGGTGAGAAGAAACTTGACAACAAGTTTTAAATTAGACACTGAAGTAAACTAGAATACTAAAATCAAGTTTGGCCAAAAGGACCAGTATCCAGGCTGTAAATAATACATAAAAAGTCTCCGTATCTCTTTGCCGCACCACCATAGCGAATATAGAGGGTAAAGATGCAATCATCAGTGATTTTATACCCTTTGATGAGAATAAAGTTTTTGATCTGTGGTGGTCTGTTTCTTCCGAGTAATATACGTAAAATCGACACGATCTGTGGTGATCGATCTGTTTGCTCGCTTTGCTTGCGGTTGCGGTGCGGGCGGCATTGCATATTTTTCCAAAGACGATTATTGGTACTTACTATAATTATTTCGTTTGATTATTTGATTAAATTTATTGTGTTCGTAGTGCTCATATGGTGTTTAATCAAATTAACTGCAGTGGTAGTGTTTTTTGATAGAATGGTGGCCCTGTTGCAATTGGCGATTTCTGATTTTTAGGGTTCGAGTATTGGGTATTGGTACTATCATAGAGCTTGGGACCCATGTGAATCATGATAAAATTAACTGTTAAAACGTTGGATTCCGCCAACCACACCTTCAACGTTGAAGCGGAGGTAAGTCCTTTTGCTTTTTACTACTGGCTCTCGGCCGTATGTGCCGACGCCTAAACTTGTGTGTCAAGCAACTCGTTTCGCCATGTTAGAATTTATATTGATTTTGATAAGTAATAGGTATTAACAGAATCGGAGTTCAGGGCCTGCAGATCTATTGAATAGCTGTACATATTGTACCACTAGACCTCAGATGTGATTACCTTTAATTATGATTTATATGCTCAATCTCGAAATTTCACCTTGAGTGAATTTTGTGAAGTAGGGATTATCTACCTACATTATACCAAGAAAATATGGGACCCAAAATGTTTTCAGAAATTGATGAGATTTATTAGACAGGTTACTCTTGGTCTTTGCAACGAAATGAAAATGAAATTTTTTCACTACCTACCTATTGCTTGGTAGGTAGTGAAAAAATTTCAACTCTATTAGAAAAGTCGGAAAATGGCGTCGCCTAAAACATACCTACACTACCATTATCTACTAGGTACCCTAAAAATACCTTAAAATATAAAGAAAAACTAGGTACCTATGCTTTTATTTGATTTAGATCACATAGAAAAATGATTTTTTCATTTAGTAACTTTACAACATACTACTTATTGCTCATATCATTAAATTAGATGACCATGACTGGAACTGCTAGTACCCCTGATTGACACTTGCGGGTGTTTGGTGGGGATCTCACCCTTTCTCCCAAAAGCTTCTATACAATGCCATAATTAGAAGTCATTTTGATTATGGCTTGTTCCTTCTCAATCTCTGCAACAAATCTCGCTTCTACAAGATAGATAAAATTCAATCCAAAAGTCTACGCATTGTTATTGGGGCCATGAAGTCCTCACCTATTAATGCTTTGCAAATTGAGTGTAATGATCTGCCCCTTTACTTGCGTAGACAGTTCCTGTCAGATCGATTTATCTTTAAAATATCTCAGAACTCAAATCACCCTCTCCTTCCCAAATTAGTCCGATTGCGAGATTTGTTTGGCTCACTTGATCTAGATAAATCCCCTTGCATTCTGCGTAGCTTCTTAAAATACACGAATATGCCTAATCCCATTTTTCAATTTCCTACCCTCCCTCTATACATGGTCCCCTATGAAGCTTTAATATTCCAGCCCAATATACTACTATACTTTGGTATTGATAAAGACACTACTAATGCTCGAGAAAAGTTGTATGAAATTACACTCTCAAAATATGATGGCTGGCGCTATATCTTTACCGACGCCTCCAAAGTATCATTGGACAGTAATGTGGGAGCCGCGGTCTGGATACCTTTCACTAATATTAGTTTTTTTTTTTTAAGTGCCCCCCCACTGCATCGGTATTTACCAGCGAAGCTCTAGCATTATTAGAAGCTATTATTGAAATCCCATAATCTGAACCAATCTTTCATATTTTCGGACTCAAAAAGCTCTCTCCAGTCAATACTCTCTAGCCCCTTCCGATCTAAAATCTCTCGAATTCCTCTAATTCTTAAAATTAAACTTTGTCTATTTGAGTGTAAAAATCTTGGAATCAATGTCGTTCTGGCATGGATTCCAGGACACTCGGGGATTCCCGGTAATGAAAAAGCAGACTCTTTCGCCAAATCAGCCACAGAGATGGGTTTGAGTATTTTAAAACGTATTGTCACAACTTATGCCTACTCCCAAATCATACCTTCATGAATCCTGGACAAATGCATGGAATAATTCTAAATTAATCAAGGGTAACTACTTCCCAAATCATACCTTCATGAATCCTGGACAAATGCATGGAATAATTCTAAATTAATCAAGGGTAAACATTATTCGGACATCCAGCCTGACATTCCTGCCAAACCATGGTTTTTCAAATTTAATAAGTTTAGCAAAGTAGTGACTTCAACTATTTGTCGCCTTAGATTAGGTCATTGTCTTTTTGGCCAAACTTAGGATTAGGAATAGCTCGCTGTGTGAATGTGGCTTAGATGAGGGAAATGTGAATCACATATTCTTTAATTGCCCTTTAAACCAATCTCTCCACGATATGCTCCCTCCTGATATTCCTCATCCTACTTCCCTCAAATCCCTCCTTAGCCTAACCTTTTCCCCCCTTATTAGTATATTATGTAAATTTATACATAAAAATAGCATTAAACTGTAAATTTTGTATATAGTCATCACACTCTAACCTCATCGCTTTTATATATTTCACAACATGTGTTTGTATGTGTGTTTTTATTTTATAGATTGTAGATTAAACCTCCTTAAAAAAAAAAAAAAAGGAATCAATCAAAGTGCCGAGCCTTCAATATTGTTCTCCCACTTTTTCTGTTTATGATACTAACAATACTTGACACTGGCAGAATCGATAAAACGGTTGCACGCCATATCAAAGAAGTTGAAGTTACATTGGCATTTTTACAACTTCGCAAAGTCCTGCTCTGGCATCTTAAGGAGCTGGGATAGGATTAGTTAAAATCATGGGAGACAAAACACCCCACTGTGATGTCAGTGCAGTCCTCCGTCACCCAGGCACAGGATAAAGAGAGGACTGTCAAATAAGATATCTTTATTTCTTTCTTTATGTTTTATTTTATGCAATTGTTATTTTTATTGTGTACTATTATGCCTTTCTAACCTCTATTCTTCAACATAGCTTAAAGATACAATATAATGCAGGTCCTGTGAATTATTCATGATAAAGGAAATGGATTTCATTGATATCCACATATGGGTTTACAAAAATGATGACATCAAAGTGCTTTTATTAAGTAAGGGTTGGAATGTACAATCCCACAGAATTTTGGGTTGAGAGGGAAAGGGCTGGAAGGTGGGAGGGGAGTATTATTCAATTTTTGACAGTCTGTATCTTGAATGCACATCATACTAAAACTACTGAATGGATTTGAATATAACTTGGCACATTTATTACATCATGTTAACTTTTTATATTCTGTCTCCTTTGGAGGGTCGAAAAAGGTTAGTGTGATGTCAGCACTTTTTGAGGCATCTTCAAACATTTTAATAATGTATTCACTCAAAAAAAGTTTTCTTTCTTTGGAGATCAAGATAAGCTGCCTCTGATGAATGACACAATAGCAATTGAACCTACTTTTGCATTAAAGTCACTCATCAGGCTGGACTACATCATCATGATTTTTTTTGTGTATTTTAAAAGTTCTTCAAGTTGACCATAAAATTCTTATGTACCTTCTTAAACCTGAATAAATGCATATTCAACAGTTTTCCTTTAAGTTGTATAAGTAGGGCATAGACAGTGGTAATTATAAATTGGTGGATACTTTGGATGTTTCTTTACACATGAGCACTCCTACCCAATGATAATCAGAAGACCAATCATTTTCAGGGTGATGAGTATAGAATAATGCTCTTAGAAGTTTCATATTTATCTTGGCCAGACCATTCCGTCTCACATAATCCTATCATATCTAGTTGGAGGCAATCCATCTCATTTTATAAGGTTAGATAGTTTTCCATGCTTCTTCCATTCTCTTACATTCTATGTTGCTATTTTTATCCTTTTTATTTGTTCCTCTTCAGGGAATCCTTAGTTTGGGCCTAGGTGGCGATGTGTGTACCCTTTTTTATTTTTCTCAAGTTCTTAACATCTCTGCATAATATTTTTTTACTATAAATAAGTCTGAGAAAATCCGAAGAAGATCTTTGGACCTGGAGATCAAAACTACTCAACTGACAGCAAATTAGATTGTAGTTAATATAGCTAACCTAACAAAGAAGATACGCTGAATGCCATTTACAGTGGAGACCGTACCGTGGAGAGAAGTTAAAGTAATATTGCTGTAGTTAATATAGCTAACCTAACATAGAAGATACGCTGAATGCCATTTACAGTGGAGACCGTACCGTGGAGAGAAGTTAAAGTAATATTGCTTCAAAAACCTGGCAAAACGGATTATTCCCAGCCAAAATCATTCAGGCCGATAAGTCTAAGCTCATTTCTGTTCAATACCTTAGAAAGACTATGCGACCGACACACACGCAGCGGGCCATTGTCTGCCAACCCGGTCAACAGCAACCAGCATACCTATCAATCAGGCAAGTCAACAGAGACAGCTTTGCATCACGTTGTACACAAGATTGAAAGGCTTTGCAGACAAACAGTCAAGCCTCGTCACATTCATATATATTGAGGGTGCATTTGACAAAACTACCTTCCCGAGCATTGACAAAGGTCTAAGAAACATAGGCGTCAACAAATGGATGCAACAAATGCTGTAGAACAGGGCAGCCATCATAGAAGGTTCGGTAAAGGCCAGGTGTGTGGTAATAAAAGGATGCCCACAAGGTGGGGTTCTATCAACTCTACTGTGGGTGCTAGTTGCTAACGAACTCCTGGATCTACTGAACAAAGACGGTGTTCATACAGTAGGATACGCGGACGATCTGGCCATTATATTGTCAGGTCTGTTTGAATCTACCTAAGTGACAAAATGCAGAAAGCAATGAAGACAGTCGAATCGTGGTGTCTCAGACACTGCTTGTCTGTGAATCCCAGCAAAACAGGGGCAGTTCTCTTCACTCGCAATATAAAGCTGCCAATAAACCATTATCGCTATTTGGAGCAAACCTGATCCTGAGCAAAGAAGTAAAATATCTAGGAATCTGGCTAGACAGCAAACTCCTATGGAACAAACAATTCGAACATGTTACTACAAAAGCCACAAACGTGCAATGGCAATGCACCCGGGCTGTCGGTAAAGACTGGGGTCTTAACCCAAAACTCAGGTTGTATGAAGTCACCATATGTCAGTACAGCCTGTACTGACATATGGTGCAGTAGTCTGGTGCCAAGAACATGCCTAGCCACGGCCATCGACCGACTACAGCAAGTACAGAGACTAGCCTGCTCACTTATCAGTGGGTGCTCAAAGAGTAACCCATCAGCAGCATTGGATTTAATTTTAGGACTGACTCCGCTTCATGTGCATATACAGCAAGAAGCCATGGTGGCAGTCTTAAGAATCAGATCCACAAATCAATGGAAAGGTCACAACAGAACAACGAATCAATGCACAATACTAAACAGGGTCACCAATATTATTCCGGAAGCCATGTATGGCACGGACAGGGTAGACACAACTTATATAACAAATAAAAACTACACAGACGCAACACAAGAAAGGAAACTCCCCAGCCCGATATTTGGGATAACCTATAACATTTACACAGACGGGGCAAGAAACTCAAATGGAGCCGGCTGCGGGTATCACTGCCCCAAAGCAGGACTCTGAAAGTCCCAGCCTCTCAACGACACGACTACGGCTCTTCAAGCAGAGAAAATAGGGCTTACATTAGCAGCAAAAGTCATACAGCAATTAATTCAGTCATGAATTAATTGCTGTATGCAACATGTATGTAGTCGTGACTGCAGTCATGAACGCACTTCGCGGACACAAGGTTGTAGAGTGTCACTTAGCGCTGCAGAAACTCGCTGCGGAGCATAAGGTCACCATCCAATGGACTAAAAGCCACGGCACTTGCCTAGGAAACAATAAAGCAGACAAATTAGCCAGAGCGGGAGCAAATCTTACACCAAGTGACCGAGACCTCAGCCTAACAAGGCCATCAACGATGGGAATAAAGAAAAGACTGAAACAATACTCAGATATGGAGCACAAAAAGTTTTGGGACCAAAGGAAGGACTGCAGGATATCAAAGATTATGTTCGTCGGTCCGAATAGGAAAATATCGAACATTCTGATCAAAATAAAACCCAGTGATCTACGGCTGATGGTAGGCATCATCACAGGACACTGCGACCTGAATTATCATCTGTTCAAAACCGGAGTCACTGACAGCGCGCTGTGCCGGGGCTGCCTACAGGAGGAGGAAATACGAGAGCACGTGATCCTACACTGCTTGGCTACAGAATCAGCTAGGGTGAAGATGGGCCTTAGGAAAATGCTTGGCCCCGGCTTGGAGCAAGCATCATCATCGCCCACAACCTCAGAGTCACATTCAATGTCGCTGTCGCGAACTCAGGCGCTCAACAAGTGACAACAACAACCCAAAGTCCTGCTCTGGTATTTTAAGGAGCTGGGCTGGCTGGGGTAGGGTTAGTTAAAACCACGGGGGGACAATGCACAATACAGCCCACAGCGCAACGTCAGTGCAGGCCTTGGTCACCCCCACTCAGAATAAGAATAAGAATGATAGTTGTATGTAACGAAATGTGGTCGCAGGTTCCATTCTGAGATGGAGAGCTGCCCTGCAAATTGTTTTGGGTGCCTTAGTCATCTTAGTCATTCATTTATAGCTCTCACTCTGTGTGTTGATCTCACATCCTTGAACATATTAATATATAGGGCATATTTAGAATTCATGGACCTCTTCTGTCTTAATATGGCGCACTTGATAATGATTTGTAGAGATATGTGACATCACATATTCACCCTTCCTCATCACATGACCATATCGCGCTAACCTAACTTTTCAGTCACTGGCGCCACTTTCACAATCCCTCTAATATATTAGTTTCTTATGTTATTCATGCTCATGACTCTACACATTAGGTACTACAGGACAATATTGGAGAATCTGGTGGGACCATCGAAGTCACTAAATAGGTGTTCTGTTTTGTTTCGATTTGTTTCTTCAGTCCGATGCTCTCAAGTTTCTCCTGCCATTTGTAGACGCGTCTTCACTGATTAGCATCTGCACAAAGCATGCAGTACGGCTGATGTTCATTTGTCCAGGATGGACATGTACATGTAATGTAATGTAATGTAAAAAGACTCCCGTTTCCGCACTTAGACTCCTAAGTGGTCCATTGTGCGTGAGGAATGTCCGGCTAGTGTAGCCAGCCTAACTCCGACCAGAAGCGCAGAATACTCCTGGGGTCCTCGCAGGCTTCACGGAGTGACCTCGGGTTGTTGAGGATTTCCTTGCGTTGTGCTGTTACTCCCACACATTCCAGGACTACATGGGCAGCTGATTCCTCTTCGGTTAGACACCCTCTGCATAGGGGGCTGTCCGTTGCTCCAGTGGTGCACAAGTGTTTATTTAGTGGGCAGTGGCCCGTTAGTGTCCCCACTATGATTCTGAGATCTTGTCTCTTAAGGTTTAGGAGTCGTCGTGTCAGTTTTGGTGAATAAGTCGGTAGTGCTGCTCTGGCCTGTCGACATTCAGTAGTAGAGTTGGTCCAGCGTTCGGTGTGTAGGTCCCGGGTGTGAAGCCTTATCCATGTGCGGATCTGTGAGAATGGCAGGGGGAGGGACGGAGGCGGGCCTTCTGTGGTGGTTTCCGACCCTCTCCTAGCCAGTTCATCGGCGGCGTCATTGCCCAGTGACCCGCTGTGTCCCTTAATCCATTGAAGGGTCACCTTGTTCTTAGTGGCGGCCCTTTCCAATGCTAGGTGGCATTCGTGAATGAGCTTTGAATTACAGTTTTTGCTTTCCAAGGCTCTGAGTGTGGCCGTGCTGTCAGAGAGGATTCGTATTCTGTAGTCATTGATTCCTCGTCTGCATATTGCTCTTGCGGCCTCGGTGATGGCTGCACATTCGCATTGAAAGATGGAACTGTGTATGCCTAGTGACATAGTGGATATGCTAATGTTGAGGTCCAGAGAGTGGATTCCAGCGCCCGTGCCTTGGTTGGTCTTAGAACCATCCGTGTAGACACGGACTTCGTGAATTCCCGATTCATCTTTCTGGTCCTCCCACAGTTGTATTCGGTAGTGTTTCTTTGTTATTTGTAAGGTAGGTATTCTATCGCATGGCGCAGCTATCAGCGGCTGGTAAGCTGTCACCTGGTCTAGAATTTTTGCGTGTGGACTACTAGTGTTTCCCCAGAGTCCTAAGTGTTTCAGTCTGATTGCAGACATTGTCGCTTCTTGCTGTATGTATAGGTCGAGTGGCGCTAGACCCAGAATAATCTCGAGAGCGGCACTGGGTGTTGACCTCATGCAGCCAGTTATGGCGGAGCATGCCAGTCTTTGGAAGCGCTGTAGTTTGGCTATGGCAGTACTTAGTTCGGTTCTCGGCCACCATGCGATTGCTCCGTATGCTAGTGTCGGCCTTATGACGGCAGTGTATAGCCACATGGTTATTTTTGGTGAGATACCCCAGGTTTTACCGAGCATTCTGCTGCATTGAAAGAAAGTAGCGCAAGCTCGTTGTAGTTTGTAGTCAATGTGCCTGTTCCATAGTAGTTTGCTATCAAGTATGACACCTAGATATTTGACTTCGTTTGTGAGTTTGATTTCGGTTTCGAATAACTTCGGTAGGTTGATACGTCCGAAGTTTCTTTTGTTTGTGAACATTATTAGTTCTGTTTTAGTAGGGTTAACAGTCAGGCCGTGGTTCGTGACATGTACATGAACATGTTTGTTTATTAAATGAATTGTTTCAGTCAACGGTTGAACAACTTAAAGAGACGATCAGAGACGCGTTGAATCTTGAAATTGATAGACAGCGACTCATCTTCTGTGGAAGAGTTCTTCAAGATCACCAGAAGCTTAATGAATGTGGTAACTAGTGCTTTCTTTATTATTATTATTATTTTTATCTCCACAATGCTGCTAGCTACAAGCTATTTTATCCCAAGTTCATAGTTTTTCAGAGCAGACGCCTGTGAGCGTATTCTGTACAAGTCTGATTATCAAAAAAATATACAAGCAAAAAAGGAATGGTGTTGAATTTTAAATTGTGGTGTTGCTTATGTCGATGATAAATCAAAGTAGTTACTTGAGCTCTTCCAAAGGAATGGGAGAACCGCAGTAGTTCGTTTTGAGGAACGTCAAAAGAACAGTGGCTTATAAACAATGTAATCCACTCTGCCAGGAACTATAGATAGAAGAAATTAATTTATATTTTCTGTAGTCACACATTAGTATTCACTTCAGGAACAAGAACAAATAGAGCTATATTAACATTATTTTGTAGGGGTGGACGATGGCAAATGCTTGCATTTGGTCGAGCGTCCGCCGCCGAGCCCGCCATCCCGACGCAGGGACAGGGAGAGAGTAATGGATATCTTAAGGGGAGATGGTGGAAACAGACATTCCGCTAGTCCGCTTCGGCATACTATTCGACACCTTTTGGTAAGTTACGTTACTTGAAGAATCATTTTCACTTCATTTGCTTGAAACAGAGGGTCTGTTGATAGACATTACATAGATTTTTACTTCATGCCCGGAACAGGCCCAATATTAGCTAGGTACTTGTACTATGGAAAGTCGCTCTGTCTCTCTCGCACGCTTCCTAAGCTATTTATTTTATACTGTTACTCATAACAGCCCTGGTGTCAGAGTTTACGAGCCGCCGCCGAGGGCTTTGATTTTGATTGTGATTATATGCAGTAAAATACTTTGTTTTCCATTTTTTTCAGTAGATAAGCATGTGTTTACTTTCTACGAAAACTGGTGTTCAATATTATAGACATCACCGGCTTACACAGACGCTTTCATTTGATACCCATGTTGATGAAATAGAATATTTTTGTGCCCCCCCTCTAACTTTTTATTCGCAGTAGACCTATCTGCCTTCTGGGGGCCAAATTTAAGTTTAAATTTAAATTTTAATATAACCCTGCCCGCATATTAATAAGTTTTTTTTTCGTTTTCCTCTATGTATGCTTTGGTAAGAAGTACAGGAGATTAAGGATTAGAACAAGTTGAGAGACACAAGTTTTTGTTTTGTAGTCGGCACCGTCTGACCTGGTGCTGGAGCAGCAACAGGCAATAGCGATGACCCCGACGGCTGCACGCATGGACTTCATTCGTCGGTTGATAGCAGAAATCAAAGAGACAATGGCAACACTCAGATCTCTCTGTGAGGAATCGGTAAGGATAGGATTTACTACTAGATAGATGGATAACTAACACTTTATTGTTCAATACCTATGATATGATATACAGATAGAAAAAACTTCATCAAAGCGACACTGATAAAACAAAAAACTATTTGTAATTGACGAACAAATCTACCAACGGGATTCCAGGACCTCAGTACGTACCTGATATTTACTCTACTTACCTAATAATATGTTAAATGTATGTCACATTTGCTACTGTAGCACACAGCACAAACTGTATTCACTTATTACTCATGTTTTTCTGTTTGACAATTTAATTCTGTTATGTTTGTGTATGTGTGTTATAATAGTAAATAAATGTATGTATATATGTCTATTGATAAATACAGACCAGAATCAATTTAATTAACATATTGCCGTGCCGCTGGACCAGCAGGTACTCATTAAAATCCCTGGGAACTACATTACCTGGATAAAGTATGTAAGGGATAATAATATGCATAATATTTCATACATTGCCTTGACGCTCCAGGTATTCTATACTTTGCCTAGGTCAATAACTAGGCAATGTATAGAATACTATGTATTGTGAGTCATTCTGACTCGCATCTCGATTTTTTTTTTAAACAAATAGGTAACACAAAAATCACAAAATGTATATTTTGCATCGTTGATCACATCAAAAACAGAATTTTAGTGATTGATGGTTAGAGCCTCCTACAAAGCTGGAGGGTTTTTACCATAATCACCACACTTGGCAGGCGAATTGGTTATCGCAGGAAAGGTTTAGTTTAATACGGAAGGAAGCTGCTGCCCTTCTGATGAAATCCCTTAGTAAGCTTTTACGACATCCATTTGCTGAGTTGGGGGTGGGGGGGGGGTCGACATTAAGCCGCGAGCGCCATGGTGATCGGCCGAATGTTGATTAGTGTCATGATGCGCCTACGTTTTGTATGTACCTATGTATGTTACTTGATGTTGTTTGGTGCAGGGCTGGTCTGAGGAAGTAGAAGAGCCCGGGCTCGACGACGCAGCGCCCACCGATGTGCAAGTCGACACTGAGGTATGTTCATTGCGGTTCTACACTAGATCTACCGATCCGTGTAGCTTCACTGCCGTCTATCTACATCTACTTTTATTTATGTTAGTGTTCGCTAAAACACTAACACAAACGTTTTGTTTGGTTCTGTATTCGTCGCATATTATTGTTGTACGTTTTACTCCACTCCGGTTTCACTTCCTCTGGAATAGGTCCCGTTGCTAGTTCTGGAAAGGCTCGGTGCTAGCTTCAGTTCTACCGCAACTGCAGAAGCAAAAAGGGCAATGGAAATCATCGGATGATGATATTCCCTTGGCTTCTATAATAAATAAAATAATAAAGAGCCTGTTTATTCCTAAAATTAACTTGAGTTTTTTACAATCTATATCTATTATATATACTATAACTACAATTTATATTCTGAGTTATTTTTAAAGGCGTTTTTAGGACCCCTCTCGGGTAAAACCCTCCTCCAGCTCTTTCCATTGGTCGCGGTCTTCTGCCACCTCTGTCCAATTTGAGGTTTCAGATGGATCCTTGGCTTCTATGGTCAACCCAAATTAATTGAAGTTTATGTCGAATCTGACGGAGACTGATTTTCAATTATTGATATATTCCTATAATGTTAATATGACGGACGGAAGCTGTTTTTACTCCTTGTTCGTTGTATTATCATTTTAAATAAAAATACCAAGTTAAGTAACATTTATTTCTATAGTGTGTTTGTTAGAATCGCTTAAATTATTAAGCATTAGTGATAAAAAAATATAACAAATAATGTCTTATTATATCCATATTACTTAGAACCCTGGAGCCCTATTCATAACTTGCGGCAAAAAAAGGAGCACCAGTTTTTTTTTATTATACGACGGGGAAGCGCTTGGCCTTCATCTCACCTGGTAACAAGTTAAGATTAGGTGGAGGCGCACTTCACCCGGAATCCTCAACAAACTGAGGAACTGGTTATGTTACCTCTGCCGTATCTACCTATGATTCTCAACAACAAGGATGTTTCTTGTCTGTATATTCTACAGCTCAAAATATAATGGGGTGTGTTCTATGAATAGTTTATTTGATGCCTTCAAGTGATACCACTCGCTATCGGCAGATGTTCATGCACGATGCATTAGATTACATTCCGGTGTGAGGTTCAAGTTTTTTCCACCAAAAGAGTCGGCAACGCGCGAGGTTGGTATACCTATACCTTTGGTGCTACAAGCTATATATGTATATGTTTAAAAAAATTCAAAACGCCCTTTTTGAAAAACCCCATACTACCCCATAGTATGGAAAACCTCGACAGGAGATCATTCCACAATGTAATAGTTCGCGGGAGGAAGTTCCTCTTGAACATTACGGTGCACGACGGCATTGTGGTCAAATTGAGTGATGGAATCTCTGTCGATGGCGAGCGCTGCGTTCACAAAAAGAGGACCATATCAATAAATTCCTCAGAACACAACCCATGACACAAGCTGCACTCTAACAATTAGTTTATGCTAGTAATAAGTAAGCGCCTCGGATGCAATGGAGGGCTCAGTTTCATAGTAAATAAACGTATCAGCTAGAAGAGGACTGCAAGCATTTCACCAGTTAATTGGACGGAAAGGAACACACTGAAATGTTTCCTTGATTTGTTTTAGAATGAAGAAGAGGGCGCCGAAGGAGCAAACGGCGAACCTGAAGCAAGCAGTAGTGCCACAAGGTGAGTACCTCCCTACTACCCACATATCATCAGCGAATTTGATTGACAAGTTTCAATGCGCGGGGCGAACGAGCTATTATTTTTATTGTATTGAAATGTCACATCACACCAAACAACAGGAATCTTCTCCGACACTAGCTTAGCGCTAGCGGCGTCATCTCGCTAGGCAGGTGGTGGAGTAGACGTCTTGGATAATATGTAAGCGGCTTTTCTTCTGCTGGTGAGATCCTTTAGTTCACTTTTATGTTATCGGTGAGCTGTCTTTGTTGGATTAAATTCTTATTTTAAAGCGAAGTGAAATCTTAGTATGTAGTATATATTGCGCGCATGTAGGAACATTAACGATGAGCTGGGAATATACCTTGCCTGCTGATGACGGCCCAGAAGAAGAGGAGACTTATGTATTCTGGTTAATAAGTGCCAGAAGATTTAGTAACATTAAAAAAACCCTCTACACTGAGTTCAACTATCCACTAATTTTGCAAGATATATCAATAGGTATATCTTGATATAGCAATATATATAGCATATATAGATATAGCAATTATAATCACAAAAGGTAATTTGTGATTATAATTGCTGTTTTGCAATTGTTAATGCTACCTTAGTTAATTGATCACATTTAAAAACAAAGCTTAAAATCTTGGACCTATATATTTTATTATTCCATCCTATAAAAATAAATGTATATTTTAAGAAAAAAATAAAGCAAACAAAGTAAAGCCATTTTGATAACTTTCATTTTTTTCCCATAATCAATCAAGTTTTGCATTATATTTATACCTAATCGTACACCAGTACTTGTTTATATATTTATTCATTATTTTAAATTCATGCTCTCTACTTTGTTAGTCTCTATTTAAAGGATTTGCACAGAGAAGATCCTATACATGTTATTTGTACCTATTTATATTGTAAACTACTTGTGATTGGATAATAACGTACTCATTATATTGTATGTAAAGCTCAGTGTTGTTGTTATTTTTTTTTCTCTTATTATTTGTATGATGTATTATTCGATTGTCTCACTCCCTTTCACTGCCATTATGTAATTTTTATGCTATCTACCTATTTTTGGCACAGGTAACAGGTAACATAGCAACCCTTCAGCACTGCAAAAATGCTAAAATACTACATACTGCGTCTGTAAAGGCCACTAAGGAACACTAGAAAAAAAAATCTTAATGCAAAAAACAGCTAAATATCATTTTTTTTATTGACCGAGCGAGCGATGCGAATGTGTTGTAAAAATTGGGGAATCACAAACAATGCCACATACATCCATTTAGTGCCTAATGTCATAAATGATGTCATAACTGTCGAACAGGTTATCCGATTTGATGATATTCAAAACTTCAGTCGTTTTTGAGTTATTAGGGTGGAGAAAACTACATTTTGCTTCTTATATTTGTTCTTCTTATTGTTATTAAAACTGGTCTTAAGTACCACATCCCACATCAACAGTTTATTAGTCCACCTCATGGTAAAAATAACTTCCTACAAAACTGTTAGGTTTGGCATCAGCGATCACCACGCTTGGCAGACAGTTTTGTTTATACACAAATGAAGGCTGTTGCCTTTTTCAAAATGACAAATTATCGAAATCTCTAGGCACATTGTTAGAAAGTAACTCGGGTAGAGGTTTTTTAGATATCATTAAAACTCCTGGTACTTAACAAGATATGGGAAATGGATAGGCCTTCGGTGTGGGACGCTACCTGCGTCGACACCCTAGAGCGCTATCTCATCTGCTTAGGACATCAGATAGGGTTGGTGCGGCGGCTGATTCGGCTGAGGATCACAAAAGGCGCAAATATAGTGGTGTCGGCAGAGCTTACCTATTTGAGCCTTTTGGGGTGGAGTCCTTGGGTCCGTAGGGAGCCGGTGCCCTCCGGGTTTTCAAAAATCTTGCGGGGCTTTTGATTAAGGCGACACGTGACCCAAGGGCTGGCTCTTATTTAGGCCAGCGAAGTAGCATAGCTATTCAGCCAGTGTCTTGGGCACGCTTCCGTCTGGTACTGGTCTGGGACAGTTGAGTTACCTATAGGCCGTTTGTAACGGTCCTTAGGTAATCTGACTGATTCCTTTGTACATAGTTGGTTAGTTTAATTGTACATTTTATTGAATAAAGTTTTAGTACCAAGAGCATTTTGTTTTTTTTGTTTTTTGTGTTGATCTGCGATCAGTCTTGCGACTATAAGCAAATGTGTTGCGGGATTCAATATGATGTGACTTGTGCTCCACTTTTCAAGTCAAGTCAAAGTCAAAGTCAAATATATTTATTCAGTAAGATTTTTTAGGATCACTTTGAAACGTCAAATCTACCGCCTGTTCGGAATCGCGACCAGCACACAAGGAGAAAGGCAAGAACCTCGGGCTAGTTTTTTTTTTTCATGATCCATTGCAATAGCTTAAAATTATCTAATACTAATTACAATTTATTCACTGGAGCAAACTTTTTTTTTTTATGCCAGGCTTTCTTATCTTCTAGGTAATCTGAAATTTTATAATAAGCTTTCCTGGATAGCTTTTGTTATACAAAATTTTTGAATTTATTATTTGACAAGTTTAGCACATCACTTGGCAATTTATTATAAAAGCGTACAGTTTGCCCTATGAACGATTTATTAACCTTATGGAGCCTAGTTGTGGGAACAGCGAGTTTATTCTTATTTCTAGTATTATAATTATGTTTATCACAGTTTTTGTCAAATAAGCTTATGTTTTTACGCGCATACATAATATTTTCATAAATATATTGGCAGGGCATAGTCAATATATTTATTTCTTTGAACTTGTCTCTTAATGAATCTCTGGGACCCATTTTGTAAACAGCGCGAACAGCCCTCTTCTGCAAAACGAATATGGTAAAAATTTTGGCTCACAACTCCTAATGCGTTACTGCTAGAGATCTGATCTAGCGTTTGAATGTCAGCTCTATTTAATCTTTTGTGGTAACTGGGCTGGGCAAGCTTTTTGTTGCTAGTTGGTTGGGATGGTGTGATAATCGCTCCATGTACTTATAAGAAGTTAGCCGGATTTCCTCTTTAACTGTGCTCATCTGTAGTTGTTCATGTACTTCAGTGTTAGTTATGAACCATGGTACATTTGATATTGTCTGAAGCATCATGTTCTGAGCTCTCTGTAGTATAGATATATTAGAGTTGCTGGCGCATCCCCACAGTTGTATTCCGTACATCCAGATGGGTTTCAGGATGGCTTTCTATATGAGCAGTTTGTTGTCTGTGGATAATATTGAGTTCCTTCCCAGTACCCACAAGAGGTTTCAAAATTTTAGGTTCATTTGATCTCTTTTTTTTATGTGTGTCTGCCAGGTTAGTCGTCTGTACCCTTTAGTCCACGTTCATAGCTGATCTTTGATAACCAGCTACGAACATGGAATTTTTTTCTTGCTTGATATCCAGTTATGAGAACGGAATGTTCTTGCGACGTTGTCATTGTGTGGTAGATCATTTACTCCGAGTTTCACTGCTGGACAGTTACCTTTTCTTAAGGTAAAAGTAGTTTGTACTGATTTTGTAGCACTGGCTTTGATTCTCCAGTTATTCATCCATTCTGCAATCCTGTCCACGCCTCTTTGGAGGGCTTCAGATGCTAGTTGTGGGTCGTTATTACTAGACAATATTGCCGTGTCGTCAGCATAGGTGACCAAGAGCATATAGAACTCATTTTTTATTGTATGGGCCGTCACGATTCGGCCTTTTGTCCGCATGCGGCTTGTGGTCATCTCCTGGTGACACCTGTAGAATCTGGTGCAATGGGCGAGCACTAGTATGTAATGTCTGTTTCCCAGTGCCGTGTCCAGCACGAGGTTCGCAGCGCACCGCTGCTCGCGGCCGAGTGACCTGGCCCAGTTGATGGAGGACCTGGATACGCTGCTCGCTGACTTCGCACCGTTTCGCGAGCTGTACGTGACGATACTGCGCGATGTCAACAACGCCACCGTAAGTTTATACGTTCGGCCGCACTTGTCTAAGTCTAGCTGTCTGCCCGGGCATTGGCTCGGCGAGCACGAGTCTACGATGGAGCGTGCTTCCCTCATACATGATATGATTTGTAAGTGAGTGAGTAGGTAATGAATGTTCCTCAGTACGATGTCTGCCCGGGCATTGGCTGGGCGAGCACGAGTCTACGATGGAGCGTGCTTTCCTCATACATGATATGATTTGTAAGTGAGTGAGTAGGTAATGAATGTTCCTCAGTACGATGTCTGCCCGGGCATTGGCTCGGCGAGCACGAGTCTACGATGGAGCGTGCTTCCCTCATACATGATATGATTTGTAAGTGAGTGAGTAGGTAATGAATGTTCCTCAGTACGATGTCTGCCCGGGCATTGGCTGGGCGAGCACGAGTCTACGATGGAGCGTGCTTTCCTCATACATGATATGATTTGTAAGTGAGTGAGTAGGTAATGAATGTTCCTCAGTACGATGTCTGCCCGGGCATTGGCTCGGCGAGCACGAGTCTACGATGGAGCGTGCTTCCCTCATACATGATATGATTTGTAAGTGAGTGAGTAGGTAATGAATGTTCCTCAGTACGATGTCTGCCCGGGCATTGGCTGGGCGAGCACGAGTCTACGATGGAGCGTGCTTTCCTCATACATGATATGATTTGTAAGTGAGTGAGTAGGTAATGAATGTTCCTCAGTACGATGTCTGCCCGGGCATTGGCTGGGCGAGCACGAGTCTACGATGGAGCGTGCTTCCCTCATACATGATATGATTTGTAAGTGAGTGAGTAGGTAATGAATGTTCCCCATTACGATGGGTGTGAGGGGAGGGTGGGTATACGATACGAGTCGTACGTTGCAGTATGCTGATACAGAGCGGGACCGCCGCCAGCGCGTGTCCGCATTGATCAGCGACATCCTGCACAGCATCGCGCACGTGTACCACGCGATCAGCGACATCACCTTCCACGCGGGCCAGCGACACCCGCAGCTCACCTCCGACCAGCCGACGCTCGCGCGGCACGAGCTGCCCGTGCAGGTAGCGTACCCTCGCGATCCTCACCTACGTACATACAACACTTTATATTTCTAACGGTAATTAACTGGTTACTTCACTTTTGGATCACCACACGCACACAGATACTTAGCGATTCGCCCCGGTTCGTCTGACATGTCCGACGCAACACTGCTGACTAAAATCAATTTAAAACAGTTGTATCGCTTTGATGCATACATTACATTTGCAGGCGACACGTGAAGTTCAGAGCAACCCCAGACGCAACGTAGTAGGTCTCAACTATTTGAAAAGCAAGGTACTGTGTTGGTGAACACTCGATTACAATTTCAGGCGCACATCAACGTGGTGACGACGATGGGGCGCCGTCCCCACCCTGCCCCCGCGGCGGCCCCGCAAGCCCCGGCGCCTGCCCCCGCCCCCGCCCCCGCCCCTGCCACTAACCCGACCCCCACGCCTGCCTCTGTACCTGCCGCAGCCGCTGTCTCGCAGCAAGCCCAAGCCGTTAGCTCGACCCCTATTCCTGCCGCTAACCCAACCCCTATCTCCGCCCCTTTCTCTGCCGCAGCTGCCCAAACCCCTATTTCCGCCCCTGATGCAGCAACCCCTGCCGCGTCTGGTCTCACTCCAACCCCTGCCGCGTCTGGTCGCACTCCCACCCCTGCCGCATCTGGTCGTACTCAACCTCCTCCCGCGGCCGCAGCCGCAGTCGCAGCCGCCGCTGCCGCTCGTCTAGCCGCCTTCGCCCGCTCCACCATCGCCGGGTCCATCCCTCTACCAGGTGCTTTTCAATAAATAAATATTACAGGACACTAATTCTACACAGCGCCACCTGGCCCCAAACTAAACAAGTACAAAACATTTGCATGTCACCCGCTTCCGGCTTCTGGCGACGTCGACTTCTGGGACAACCTGTATAGTAGCCTATGTGTTTTTCAAAAATTATATCTATCTCCTTGTCAAATTGTATTAATAGTAGGGGAGCCCACGAGGCTAAATGGGGATTTACTCGAGCGTCGTAGAGACCTATTGGGATGCAAAGCTTAGATGATAAGAAGAAAAAATGTTATATGATATATACCTTTACATCGGTGGGGGAAGCGGCTATAGATTTTTAAATATGTAAAAAAAAACTGTTGCATGGACATCCTCGAGCGCATCAGATATTGATAGCATCAATGCCCTACGTATTTTTAATAATGTACGTATGTTAATCTGATCGTTTGCATGATGCGGGTGGTTGTATTTAAGGGTTGAAAATTAAAAAAAAAAAAAATTTAATCGAGCGCGTCAGATTTTCTAAGGGAGTTATAAGTACACCAAAAAAAAGCTCTCATTCACTAATCTGACGATTTCGATGGGACGCAAACTCGCGGCCATTTTCATAATGTGCAAAAAAAAATCGCCATTTTGAAATACTCAAGCGCGTCAAGATATATATGGTTCATCTTTATGTTCTAAACGTACTGTCTCATAATCTGACGATTATCTAGAGGGATTCGCCTGATCTGACAAAAAAAAAATAGAAAAACGGTTCACTTTAAAGGCCATCCCTGCAAAATCCCGCTAATTCCATTCCTGGGCGCTTGAAATTGTACTTATGACATTTTTGAGCTCAAAATATAATTTATGTGATATTTTGAGCTCGCTGAGTTCAAAGAAATAATATTTCTATGCATTTGAGCTCTCCCAGCTCGAAAGTCTGATAGAAGTTTCATAGAACACTATTTTTGGAATTTTCAAACCGCAATAACTTTTGAATGGATTAATTCACACAAATAATATTAAAATAGCCAAAAAAGCCAAAACGTTGGAAACACGTTGTAAACAGTATGCCACGAACGAGTCTTTATGATCAGCTGTGATGGCGTCATGGCAACAGAAACCAGAGTGGGGACGGAGTGAGAGAGTAATAGATAGAGAAAGAGTGAGAGAGGAATAGAAACGCGGAGAAGGAAATGTAGGCATCACGCAGCTGCACGCATTTAACTTTATCGACGAATTTTTGTTATTTCGGCTTGCGGAAATCGTCAGATTATATATTTTTCATTATTCTTGAATTATTTCCTTCAAAATAAAAAAAAAATTTAGCTACGCTCGAGAATGTCGAGATGACGTTTTTTTTTTACAACTTTGTTGCCCTCCCCTTTTTTACGTCACTCTCAAATTGTCAGATTAGTGGAATATACACTTTTTAGGATGTAATTAACTCACCCTACCTTAATCTGACGCGCTCGAGAATTTCTGATCGTCAATTTTTTTTTACTAATCTGATCCTGTATCCTTCACGGGCGGCCTTATATATGGGCCTCATGTTTTGTGGAGGTACTTAACCGGGTACAAGGTATCCCCCTGTATATTAATCTGCCGCGCTTTAGTAAATCCCGAAATCCCCGCTTGGGCTCCCCTACTATAAGATCTATTCAGCCGCTTAGTTGTAAAACGTAACAGTCTTATGACAGTTTGACAAATTTAAGTAATATATGATGTATGGGTTAGGCATATGTTAATGAATGTATCACCCAGAACTGGTTCGAGGAGGGACCTTCTTGATGCACCAAGCGCCCTCCGCGGATGGCACTCACAGCACCATCAGGTCGTACGACCTCCCCGCAGGCAACGGATCCACACCGCAGACCTACCAAGGTATGCGTTAGTTCGCCGACGTAGCAGACGTGCACGTGCATCTGTCGTTGTGCAATGTTAATCTGAACGTTTGTTGCTTCAAGTGGTCGGGATCGAGAGAGGACACATCGCTATACCTCTGGACGTGAGCGTGCTCAACGGGCTGTCGACCGTCGCCGGCGGGATCCAGCACGCTATGGCCAACGGAACCGCCTTCAGCTTCGTGAGTTCTCACATTTACAGTCAGCCGGCCCTGCCGTGCTCGTGGCGTGTCGATCTGTGATCGATCGATAGCGATAGCGCTGCATTAGGCTGTGTGCGTATAAGAGCCCCAATGCAAACGAGTTCGTCTAGTACCAAATATTACAAGTGCCTGATAATAAAAGTCAAATTTAACTTTATTAGTTAAAAAAATGTACACTGGTTTTGAACACTTAATGCAGTTTATTTATAATTAAAAGAAGTAACAAAATATTTTTCTATTTAAGTAAAATGTAATTAATTCTTCGGGAACCATCTACGCATTAAACTTCGTCCATCACATTCAACGGCGCAAAATAGTTCGTCTACCACTTAGTGGTGTCACCTTTAGCATCGATCACGGCCTTAATTCTTCGTGGCATCGTTGCTACCAATTCTTGACATTCTTGAGGAGTTATTGAGTGCCAGACAGATTTAATTTTCTCTTTCAGATCACTTTTAGACCTTGCTGGATACTTGCGCAGCATTTTCTTCATTTTCCACCACAAGGTCTCAATCGGTGACAAATCTGGACTACTGGACGGCCACTCCATTGTAGGGATCTGATTCCGGTTAAACCAAGCTTTCGTTGTCCTCGCAGTGTGACAGGATGCACCATCTTGTTGAAAGGTGTAGGCATTACGATGTTTCAACGCTGGAATCGAGGGCATGAGACTTGTTTCCAGAATGTTTTGGTACTTTACTGCATTAACAGTGCCATCTACATAATGTAGATGACCCAGACCTTGTGCTGACATGCAGCCCCATATCATCACCGATCCAGGAAACTTCACTTTTCTTTTGATACAATCGGTATGGAATGCTTCATCTTTATTTCTGATAACTTTTTTCCGTACATCACCGATCGTCACCTCAAATTTGGATTCATCACTCCATATTATTTCACGCCACTGGTCTGCCGTCCAATTTTTATGATCTTGAGAGAATTTCAGCCTTTTCTTTTTCTGGAGACGCGTGAGTAAAGGTTTTAGCAGTATAAAATCCATAGCCCAATCGTTTTACGACCCTCTTGCAGGTATCGACAGATACATCTTTGTGAATCATCTCTCCACTTCAAGGTCAGTCCTCCTGCGCGGGCACGACGATTATTTTTAATGATTTTCTTTAGAACTCGATTTTCAGCTTCACTTGTGATTCGCGGCCGACCAGGTTTTTTCAAACATTTAACCGTGCCATTTTTCCTGTAATGTTCGATAATGGTCGGAACTGTCGATCTTGGTAAGGATAAGTCCTTGGCTATTTGGTAAGCAGATTTGCTATTATTGTTGCTATGAATAATTATTTTTCGTACTTCGTCAGCGATAGGTTTCCCGCGAGCCATTTTGTTTGAAAATGATAATAAAATTCTATGAAATACGGTTTTTATATATTTGAAAATGACAGTGACGCGTCATGTGACGGATGATTTCTATTTTCAATTCAAAGTTAACTTAATTTTCAATTAAAACAGACAGTATTGAGACATAGACGAACTATTTTGCATCGATTAAAAACTAGACGAACTATTTTGAGTTAGACGAAGCAAATCAAAGTGCCATACATAATTTAGGTAAAAGATGTTTTTATTTAAAATTGTCTGATTAACAACAATAGGATGGCGAACTTCACCCCATAATTTTTTTTTTCATAGGCCTATAAATATAGTGAAGTTGAAAACAGAAATCTTTTGCAATTATATGACTAGACGAACTCTTTTGCATTGGGGTTCGTATACACATTCACATGTGTAGCGGTTCGCCCGCAGCTCACAGACCTCCTGGGGCTGCTCCCAGTGCGGAGCTTGAAGTGGTTGGTTTCAAGTCTGCCTGTCTAGCTACCACCATCGTTCCTAAGTGTGTCGCCATATCAACAATTCTAAATTGTTGTGTTCCGGCATTTACAGGTAAGATAGCCAGTTCCTCATACTGATGATGAGATTGATGAGTTTGGTAAAAGAAGTGATGCACACAGTGTTAATACTAGAAATAAAAATAAACTTGACATATCTAGGTATCGCTTCGGAAAAGTAAATAATTCATTCTTAGGAAACTGTGTACGATTCCATAATAAGCTTCCTCAAAGCGCCACCAAACTCTGCTCGTAAATTCAAATTGTATATAAAGAATAATTTAATGAAAGGAGCCTACTACAAAATAAGTGACTATATCGACGATAAGAACGCGTGGCCCGATGTTGCTATACCAGTTGACAGTTAAATGGTGATTTCTCAATGTCAAGAAACTGCCCATTAGATAGTTATGTAGTAATCAATGTTTTAAGATAATATTAAGTTTTTAGTTTTATGATGTAGGTAACACTTGTAATGTTATTAAATTATTATAAACACTGTACCTAAATGTTAAATGGATCATCAAAAAATTTATCAGCCCGAGGTTCTTGCCTTTCTCCTTGTGTGCTGGTCGCGATTCCGAACAGGCGGTAGATTTGACGTTTCAAAATGATCCTAAAAATCTTAATGAATAAAAATATTTGACTTTGACTTTGACTTTACTGTTGAGGATTGCGGGTGAAGTGCACTTCCACCTTCGGCCTTATTGCAACTTAACACCAAGTGAGACGAAGTCGTACATTTTCTGTCTGTTGTATTTTAAAAACATAATTACGTTTTAAAAACTAAAAAGAAAACCGACTTCAATGAAGAATATGATACAATTTCGTGTACCTGGAAGACGTATTTTTTTTTCATTATTTTGGAATCCTCAATCTCTATCCTCTTAACTGAGGAATTGGCTCAGTTAAGAGGAATCTTATAGCTAGCCAGGCAGGCTCAATCAAAGTCCTACCACCAACCAAACGATACACAATGTTGTACTGGGGATCGGACTCGATACCTCTGGACCTGACCCCGCTGGGCGAACCGCAACACCACAGGTATATCTTCGAAAATTCTCGCCCAGATGGCGTGCCTCGAGGCTTAAAACGCTTCAAATAAAGACCAAAAACAAATACGACAAGCATCAGTTCGAACAGATGTGAAATAAAGCGCTGCATTACATTCATTTAATACTTAAAAGTTTACGAACTCTTGCAGTAAACACAAAAACAAAACGTTTTTATCCACAGGAAAATCTGGCAGCGGCGGTAGCGTCTCAAGCTTTAAACATACCGATGGGCATCGGGCAAGGCCAGAGCACGGCTGCTAGTGAGGCCAGTGCTCCGTCCGCGGCCCAGGCCGCTGCTAACGCGGCGGCTACTGCCCGGGCCCAGGCCCAGCGCGCGGCCGCCACCGCTCAGTCCGCTGCTAATGTGGCGGCCACTGCCCGGGCCCATGCCCAGCTCGCGGCCGAGACCGCTCAGTCCGCTGCTGATGCGGCGGCTACTGCCAGGGTTCGGGCCCAGCTCGCGGCCGACCCCGCTCAGTCCGCTGCTAATATGGCGGCTACAGCCCGGGCCCATGCCCAGCTCGCGGCGGAGACCGCTCAGTCCGCTGCTGACGCGGCGGCTACTTCCCGGGCCCGCTCCCACGTCGCGACCGACACTCCTACCGCTCAGGCTGCGGCATCCGCTCGGGAAGCTGCTGGGGACGGACGTAACAACCAAGATCGTTCGAATGTGTACCACTTCCAAACCGCGCGCCCGGAACGACAGGAGCCGGTGCCGCAAACTCAAGTGCCGCTCCCGCAGGGTGCCTCGCCACCGGCCCCGGGCCAGATGTCCGGACAGCAGGGCCAGGCGCCAGGACAGCCACGCCACAGACAGGACCCAGGACTTTTCCAGACGACTATCGCTGGAAACATGACTGGGCCCCGCCCTCGCGTTCTCATGGGTAAGTTTGTTGTTGATCCAGTGAGCGAAGCGAATGAGATCTCGTCAGTTAACTTGGGAAATCCGTCTCTGTATGTGTGTATATATGTATGTGGCAAAATTTGTGACGGTCAAACTCTCGATATCCTATTTTAATGAAATTAAAACATAAGTTTATTATTGAGTTACTTAATACAATGGCTAGTTAAACTTTATGGGTATCGTTAGTGCAAATGACTGGCTTAGAAACGTTGCATTGCACCTATTTTACGGTAGACGTGGTGGCGCTTTACAGTCGACTCTTCGACGTTTGGTGGCCAAATTTGAGACGACCGGTTCTGTAATGAATCAGCCAACAAGGGGACGGTTGTCGGATGGAACGCGAGATCGGCATCGATCGAGAACGTCACCTCGCTCCGTGGAGGTCAGGAGTACACTCCACCTCGAAGCTGCCAGTTAAAGTGAAGTGATTGTTGTTGTGTGTGTAGATCTCGAGAACCTTCTGCGCGGTCTCAACCACGGCGGAGGTGTCGAGGTGGTTATGAGCATGGAGGAGATGCCGGGCTTCGCGCCAGACCCACACTTTGACAGAGAATTCGGCGACGAAGGTACACATCACGAGATTATCCAACGGGTCACGTGACTACGACATATCACTATATCTACTCAGACAGACATATTTCGCTTGGCGCAATGCAAATACTTGGAATCAGCTTCGAGCGTCTATATATTCTGCTGTCTTTCGACTTTTATGTTTAAAAGAAGAGAGTTAATAGGCACCAGATGGGTAGGCTTGCTTGCTCCTTCGTAGAGCTCATCCTTGCCTGCGCGAATTTTGAGGAGCTAATAAAAAAAAAAGACTATCAATAATGATTTTTGCTAGTACAATGTACATTAACCTTATAGATATGAGAGTTGCATTGACAAGGCAATATGTTTGTTGAATAACTGAATTTTATTGGTGTAAAATTGTAGCTTCTAAATACACTGTGGTTTTAAAATAGTTATTATCAGTTGGCCGCTACCTAAATGCAAAAATAATAACTACATTGGAAAATATTTAAAGTTTCTGTCATTCTTTATTGGTTATTTATTCTTAACTGACTAAAAGCTTACTAGCAAAGTTCCCTCTGTTAATAAAATCTGAATCTAAATATTGAAAAAAAAGTTTGTTATAACGTTTTTAAATCCACAATGTGTTTCGAATGTATGATTTACATAAACCGTCCCATTCGTACTTATCTCGCAAGAATCACCTTAAGATTATATATATATATATATATATATATATATATATATATATTGTGCAGTAGGTACTGTTGTTGCTTTTAATGCCATTTTAGTAAATGCGATTTGCTACTGTTAGGTCCAACCATCTCTTTCATTAATCTTGAGATGCCTTTATAACCTTTTTTATTGAACTTCAAAAGCAGTGTCTGTAACCCGAATACTGTTAAATGCAGGCGCTCCAACTACGGAACTACTGCAAAATGTTATTGCAAATTTTTTGCGTCAAAACATAAGCGATGCGTTGCTAATGCACAATACTAATCAACATGGAGCCCAAGGGCAAACTTCGGGGGCAAATCAAGAACAGGGCCAAAGTGGCAGGCCGGGGCAAAGCCGGGAGCATGGGGCGGCCAGGCAGAACTCTTATGGGGAACGTCGGCAGCCGGGGCAAGGTATGATCGCGCTCACACCCCACCATTGACACCTGGCCCAGATCACCATCGAACGTAGCCTTCCACCAACATATCATACATCATGTCACTTGAATTGAACTGACTACCATCCGTTGGAACAAGCATCTAACCTGATCATGTTTGTTTCCATCTGTTATCGACTACTTATACCAAACATCCTATCTGTAGAGTTCCAGTACTATAAGGGGGCTGGGGTTGACACAAACTTGTTGAAAATAACGATATACCCACTCGATCGACTGAACAAAGACCTCTGCACGACACACAGGGTAGAATAAATGAAGCTACCACCCACCCTGCCACCTGATCACTGCTACCTCTTGTGACAGCGAATTCTTCTTGTAAGAGTGGGTCTCCAGGTGTTGCGCTAATGGTATTGATTAAGAGCACACAGCTCTCGCGAGAACAGGGTGTTATTATCCACGGCAGTGAATGAGCTAACTTGGTGATTCCAATGTCCGAAATGTATAAAAGAACGGATGCGACCTTTGTTGGAAAAATACCGAAGCCAACTGGTTGTGGCGGCAAATAATAATAATTCAATAATAAATAATAAATTTAATCAAATAATAATCTGCTTTCTACTACAGAGGGATCAAATTGTAGCAAAATCACACGTTGTATTTCTTATTTGAATGGCAATTTCATATTATATGTATTCTATATTAGGGCCATTAACCCATTTATTGGGGTATTTAGGACTCATAGAATATATTGCTTGCTTATAATGATTGATCATGCTTTGAATGAAAATGTGTTAGTAGTTTGTAGATGTTATTATATTTCCTTTGTCACTTGGTGATTTTATGATATACTTATATTCTTTTGAAGTTGATTTTGAAAACCAAAGGTCCAATCAAATATTTGTTTAAAGAAACAATTCGTGGCTCTATCTCTGACAAAAGTAGCTACGTTAGTAAACTTACCATAGAAACTGATCAGCGATGGTTGTCGCAGGCGGGTCCCGCGGCGCCCGCGGCCTCCGCAACGACGAGGCCCACTCGCTGGCGATGGCGTGTATGCTCTACGATAGATACCTACCCTGTGATTCTTCGCATGCTAGGCGCCATCTTCAGGAGCGCAGGTAAATTATTTTAATTGTTTTCGATGATATTCACGAAAGCCCTAAACTTTACACAATATATCCTTCAAAACTTCATCCAAATGGGTCCAGTAATTTCGGAGATGAGCGTCGTTTTAGACTTGACGCGTGTAATGCAAGCGCGCAAATGTTGATGACATTAGGTTTTAGTTCGTAATTGTGCACGTCACGCATTTCTGTGTAGAAGCCATTGAGAAACATGAAGCAATAGCTCTCTTGAAGTCTCAAAGGCATTTGAGCGGGTTGGACACGCGAGACGGCTGAATAAACTTCCTGCACAGGTTTACCTCTTGAATTTTGTGCCTGCATATCTGACTTCTTGTGTGAACGGTCCATCTGAGTGGTAGTTGGTGGCTGCTCCTCGGACTATATTGCTATCAACGCCGGTGTTCCTCAAGGGTCTGTTCTGTCTACGCCTCTATTCTTGCCACAGATTAATGACTTGCTCCAACTAGGCATTTTTGGGTATGCAGATGACAGTACTGTTACAGAGAGATACATATCTAGCGCACGTTCTACCAATCTGGTGTGTTCTCTGAGAGAGGCCATGGTTGAGCGAACGCCACAGGCTCTTAGTCTTGTTACCCAAAGGGGAAACGTTTATAGAGTCTGTTTCACAGAACACATGATAGAGGTTAGAAAGGCCATCTAGAAACATTTGTTCTAGTACCGCTGTGGCAGGCTACACACATTCACGTAGCATGTCATATTAACAACACATATAACACTTATCATTAATTGGTCGAGTTTCCGATAATCGAAGTCATTGAAAATAAACCATTTTGTTGACTTGTTTATGGATGTCTTTGACAGTTTGTAGAATCGTGCAATCTTTGATGCTACCACCTTGTGAAAACTGCATACTAATCGTGCACTTACCATAGTATCGTGAGGCTACCGAAATTCGCAAATAGAGAATAAATAATATTCACATAAACGAATAATTCTATAGTGTGTGCTTAATATTTCGTTTAATAATTATTAATAGACAGTTAGCGGATTGTATAAAAATTATAAAATAACTGCTAAAATATAAATTGCAATTTATATTTTATCATATTAGCTGGTATCCCGGCGATAGAGATGTACCCGTATTCATCGATAAAAATAACTTTAGCATTGATACTCAAAATTAAGCATGTGGCTCAAAGTAATACCTTACACATTTACTACGAGCACCGATCCATCTACCAAGCGTGGAGATTTTTCTCTATATTTTTATCACGGGTTACATAATAAAATACAGTTAGCGACTCCGTTGCTAGCGCCGGCCGCCCGCAGAACAATTGATAATATGTGGTCACGTGACGTCACGATCTACACAACAAAATTTAAATCCATGAACGTGTGCGAAGTCACTGGCTACAGCTAATTGTATAGTAAAATGAGATTGATATAAAAACGGAATCCACCAACTTAGCTCAAGTGTGTCGTATAAGTCCATTGAAGAATCTCACTAGAACAAGCAGCTCTCATCTGTGTATTTAATACCACATTTTACTCGAGATTCGGAGGAGGCTCTGTTCAGTATTGGACATTAATGGGCTGATAATGTAATACATACGATACAAACTATTATTTATATTCTTGCAGTGTATGGTATCAAATAAAGTACACAACTAGTGAAAAAATGTGCTTGTATCCCTCGCTCCGTTCAAGATTAAACACAAGAATCCCTCGCTGCGTTCGGCATCTTACTTTGAAAGAGATAAGATAGATGTTAAATAAAGAGATTTAGATTGTATATATATATTATTCATTAGATACACAGTATATACAAATAGACAATGAGATTTAACAAACAAATCGTATTCCACTAATTAATTACATGTAAGTATATCGTGAACATTCTATTGCATAATGAACTATTAAGTGATCAGAGAGAATCAGGGCTTGAATTTATAAAAATTTTCTGTAAACATATTAAGCAAATTATCAAATAAAATAGTGCCGTATAGTCACCCTCCCATATTTTGTAGGGTCAGCCCGGAATCTCGATGGTTGCTCTGGCAAGAATGGGGTATGCAAGTGAACCAGCCTTTCTAGAAAATGCTTTGTTCAGCAGTGGGCTCATGTGGGCTGAAATTGGTGCAAGTGATTCTAGTTATTAAGTGATTGAAATTCTTTCTACTCTTGCTTAAGTCTGTCGCCATAACAACAAAAAGCCTTATTATAGCTTAAAAGCCAGGTGAAATGAAGGTCAAAAGCTTCTCCGTCATACAATCATAATTATGTTTTTTTATTTCAATTTAAAACAAGATTTCGTCACAAGAAAAATTATACACATTGTCAAAGCATTTCGGCTAACTTTCCTTACTAAAATCTTTGGCAGTAAGGTTTCATTTATTTCAACTTTTTACTTGTTACTTCTTATGCTTACGAAATACATGGTTTTCGTGGAATTTAAAAGTTTGTGTAACGATAGCTTTTGAATGGGTTCACTTGACGTGTTTACGAAAACATAAAAAAGCAAAAGATTTTTATTGCGAAAATACTTATAAAAATCAAAAAAGTTATTGCGAAAGAGTTTAAAGTTAGTTGTGAAACATGGGTCGAATGAGTCATGACGCTAAAACGCAAGTTCTGAAACTGGATTTGCACTGACATAAAAAAATGAAGTGTCGTACTAATACGTACGTTAGTCTGGCTCATGGGTGTAGGCGCTGGCTAGACCATTGTATCGTTTCGGAATCGGCTTGGCAAACCATTCTTGAAGTTAATGTTAGAGAGGATGTTTATGTGTCAGATCATCTGCCTCTTGTTGTGAAATGTGATTGAAACTTTGTAAGACCGAAGCTGCTGACTCGTGACGTGCATCGTAATACGGTTTTATGGGGGCGAAAGAGATGGTACACAAATAGCTAAATACCACGAACTATGTCACAACAGGCTTCGTGAAATTGATTTCCCCTCAGATTTCGCGGATTTCAGTCACGGATCGTGAGCTTGGGGGAGCATAAGATCGTGTCAGACAAGCTTTATAATAGTATTGTGAGTGCCATAAGTGACGCGGCTAGCAATTCAAGTGAGTCAAGTAGCAATCGTCCAGCTGTAGAAAGGATATACGATCAAATGAACGAGTCTCGTAAAATATTCAAAAGTAGATTAAAATGGTGTCAACGCAACCAAAATTAGCTCAAGATGGACATACTAGCTAAGCATAGATCAGCAAAAAATTTTGGCAAATTTTGGGAGGCAACGAGAAAGCTTGATCTTAGATTAATGTAGATGGGAATAGTGAACCTGCTGATATTTAAACTATGTTAAAGGAGCGTTTTAAAGTGCATTCGCCACTTGGCCCTTCGGCTTCTATCAAAAGTCTTAAATCCGGATGTCTGGTGGATGTGCCACTGGTGCACTAAGCAGTGCTGCTAAGCAGATAAGGGATGCCCTAAAGAAAATGAGCGGTGGCAACTCGCCCGGGCATGATGGTATAAGTGTAGAGCGTTTGAGGCATGCGGGGGTTCACTTACCGAGAGTCCTGGCTCTGTTCTTCACAATGTGCATGAGTCATTCGTACTTACCAAGTGATTTAATGAAAACTATAGTTGTGCCTATTGTGAAGAACAGACTGGGGATATCTCAGACAAGAATAATTATCGCCCGATTTCGTTAGCAACAACGATTGCTAAGATGTTGGACAGCGTGCTAAATTCTTGCCTGGAAAAATATTCCGATATCCATGACGCACAGTTCTGATTTCGATCGTTGGAAAATGACGCAACACAATAGTTATTCGAGGTCCCGGGGTTCGATCCCCTGATGGGGATCACAATATTGTGCTTGATTTGGTTGGTGTAAGTTCACATGGTTAGCTACCACCATCTTACCTTTGTCACCATAACAACATATCTTAAAAATTGTTGTGCTTAGGCATTTAGAGATAAGATGGTCAGTCCCTCAGTTTATTGAGAATTCCGGGTGAAGTGCGCTTCCGCCTTTGGCCTTATCATACATTGAAAATCAGGTGATGTAGGCCAATCAACTCCACGTCGTACAAAAAAAAAATTTAGGCCATCTGTGATTTAGGCTGCTGAATATTTAGGTTTGATAACTATGAGCTTTAAAACTAGAGACCATTCTATTTGCGCCTTCTTCGACCCTCGGCCGAATCAGCCACCGCACCAGCCTTAATAGGCATAGGCAGATAGTATGGCCCAAGGGTGTCGACGCAGGTAGCTTCCCACACCAAAAACCTGGCCCTTTTTATTTCTATTTTATTGTTACGCATACATTGTATCTTACTCAGGGAATTCATCAATTTAACTTAGTATGTGTGTATGCACCACTAATATTTAATTACTAAAAAATACACTAGTATGTACTGCCTTTACAGATGATATCAACTAGGTATACCCTAAGTATACCTAGAGTATACTAAGTATACCTAGGGTGTCGAAGGTTTTCATTATTTACGTACATTAGGTAGGTATGTGTACTTAGGGGAACTGCTTCTATGATTTATGACGAATTTCTGGAAACTTTAGAATTTAATAACTTTATTAGCTTAAAGTAAATAAGACTTTACTACAATTCCCGGGTCAAAACTACAATTCTACAATTTTGTGAAATTGTGAAAATATAAAATTATCCATTACTTACTGAAAAAGGCACAATAGTACATTTTTTGTGCGGGATGGCTCCTAATTTTAAATGTCGTTTGCCTGATTTTTTTATCATGAAATCATTTTCCGCAAAGTTTTGTGAGCATATTGTAAAAGATGATCTAGGTATCCATTCAACTCTGCCCGTTGCCTCAATCCACTTTTTTTTTAATATTTACATCTTTTGGGAAACTGAAAATATATTTTTGGCGTTTAACTAAGCGTTACGAACTTCAACATACAAATAAAATGAAATTCTAAGAAGAGCTTAATTACTAATCCAGTTAGATAACTTGTGTCAATAAAATATGATAAAACAAAACGGACAAATTTTATCGACATGACACGCGTAATCTTTAATTGCACGAATCTCGAGCAATACTAGTCGATGCGCGAGCGTCTTGCCCATTACTACTAAATCGTAGTGCAAACAATACCTTCATCGCTGTGAACGCAATACACTGCGCGGTCGACAATGTAAAAATAATGTGGTATCCATGCATAGTAAGCAATGTACAAAATTACATCTGTTTGCGATTGTATCGTTTTCGTCTGTAAACTACATAATACTTTTACAATATCTTTAAATATTACGTTTATTTAAAGGTTTATGGACTAACTGGTGAAAAACACTCCCTCCTTGCCTTTTACGACACACCTGGCTTCTTTTCTTACAGCTTAGGACAGCGCAATTCGGCATAATAATATATTTTATGCAGAGCTTTGCACTGTCACATCGCCCGAGAGCTACTATTAGCGGTTGAAGCGAATTCTTTCAATATATGCTCATTTTGAGCATATATGCGGCGCGCCTGCCCCGCCCACAATGCCTTTCTATTAGATTCATTGTTCTGTGGTCTGTTTCAATGCCTCCAAAACTCATAGGAACTGGGAACCAAAATTCCTCGAAGAATGACAGCAATTAATCATAGATGTCTCCGCCATTTGTGGTTCGATCTGCAACGTTATTTTTATTTAACCAACAGACAAATGGTGGTTTCAAATATTTTGGTGGTCGTGGGTTCGACTACGGCCGCACACCAATGCCTTTTTGGTGGTAAATCATGGAGTTTTTAGTGAAGTCAGTTCCAATTGTTTGAAATAACTTTCAAGGAGTATACATTCCATTCTATGCGAGATCATTGATCTATTTGCTGTCAGGCTGCCACGCCCATGTAGTCAATCAATGTTTTCATTGTTTCTGTCATGATGATGAAATATTGATATTTTCTGTTAAATTATACATTAAAACAGAATACATTAATAGCTCATATACGTATACCCACAGCACCGTGAAAACTGATATTTTTCTGGATATATACTTGGTCTGGTTTAATTTGCCTAAATTGGCTCCGCACCGCGAGGATATGTTCTTTGCGTTCCGTTCAAGATCAAGTTCTCGCTTTTCTTTTCACGGTTTTTCCCCGCGCGCCGAAAGAGTTCTAATCTGTCATCTGGACATTGACAGGAGCAATTTCCATACTGATCTCATGGATGATGGCTCTCCCGCAGCCCCGAGTGTACAAGAGGGATAACATACTATTATACATAAATATCGAGTCATGCATGTGAGTGTGTGTATGTCATTTCCCTTATAAACTAAACAGGTAGTGTAGCTTAGAATCGATTATTTTTTCTGTGTGATTACCCATTACTCTGATATCTGTGTATGGGAAAGAAGAAAAACTTATTTGTGGATCGAACCGAAGTCTCATTTATTGCGTATATTTTAGCTCTTCATTACATAATTTTTATATTGAACTATTGTCCATGGGCAAGCAGATGCTTATGACACATTGCTGTTTGGATACATATAAATATATTGGTGTCTTGCACAATCTGTGCCATTACAGACTAATAAAAAAAAAAGTAAATAATATACATAGATATGGGATATTGGGTGATTTGGCTTAAGCAATATTTCATTAAAGACCTGGTATGTTTTAGAGAGCGTTACCAGCGACAGGCGGAGTCCCAAGAGCGCGCTCGAACCGCAAGAGGCCCAGCGCCTGAGATAGATATGCTGATGGAAAGGAACCCTAACTTCACCCCGGTGAGTTGACAATCAAGTGGAAACGTAGCCTTGATCTCTCGTAAGAGTATCTAAGCACGAAAGGGGTTCAGTCTAACTGGGAAGTTGACGTAATACTGTCGGTGACGGGTAACTACACATAACGGGCCTGCTTTTTAACTATTTAAATAATCTTCACGGCTTCATGATAACGCAAGTTGTTAGTACTGAACAAAAAATGCCGGTGTCCCTTTCGTGACTTGTGCTAGTTCTAGGGAGATCATATGTCGCCTTGTACGTGTTGCCGCGTGCGTGTGAGAGAGAGCAAGCGGCTACAGGCGGCGGTACAAGTACTGTGTTTCCTTGTGTAGGCTTGGATCACATCGACGGCCTTCAACAGTGGAGTATCATGATATGTTTTGATTCCAGCAACACATGTCAGTGATGGCGCGTCTGCTCAGCGGGCCGGTCTCCCCGGCGGGGCAGCTGAACGCGCTCATGGTCGCAGTTGTAAGTGTTACATGTAAATATTTGTGTGTGTGTGTGTGAGTGTGTGTGTGTGTGTGTGTGTGTGTGTTTGTGTGTATGTATGTGTGTTTTTATGAGACTTTTCGAGCCGGTGTCGTTCGCGTCTGACAGGGCTCCAACGAACTGAATTTCTTAAAATAGAGGCATTATGTGATATGGGTTGAGGCTCGAAATCGCAATGTTAAGGACTTATCTCAGAAGAAAGTGGCATATTATAACCAAGACCTTGCCAAAAAGGCTCGGTTTCACAACATCTGATAGCTGGTAGTAATAAGTAATTCAGTCGATCGAATCGTACCACTTGGCACGTATGCTATGCACTCAGGGTTGTAGGAACTAGCAACCTCTGCAATGCTTGTTGACGCTCCAGACACAAGCATGCTCGTGGCGTAACACACTGCTTTATCCCCTACTGCATTAACCATAGTCGTACACTACTTTATGTACAGTGAGAGGTACTGTGTGTTTCAAATATATCTGATATATAGATGATTAATATTCAAAATCGTAAACATTTCATTATTATGTAAGTTATCTGGGTGGGCTGTGTAAAATGGAAAACCGGATAATGACTCGCACCGAGGTTTGCGTACAAACTTGTCAGTATAGAAACCTCGGTGTGTCCTCTATGAATGAGTGAAGGGCACTCCCTTCGATTGTAGGGTCGCGAGCTGTTCCTGACGCCGCTGAACGAGAACCCGAGCTCGCCGATCCCGATGCCGGCCGAGTTCCCCTTCATCCGGATGCAGCTGTTGGAGTACGTGCGTCGCGCGCTGGTGCGTGCGTTCGAGGTGCGCGGCCGCGACGGCGCATTCGACGAGGTGGCGGACCGCGTGCTCTCCGACCACGGGGACTTCCTGCGCACCCTGGTACACACACACACACACACACACAAACACACTTTTATATCAATCACAGTCATCTTGCTGCCACGAATAATATGAAGGGCAAATCGAGATAGTAAATATGAAATGTAAATAAGACACATCAATTAACTAAGTGGAAAGAAAAAAATAATTTACTAACTTAATAGTCATTGAAAATATACACAAATATGTTAATTATACGCAAAAATGCTATTGTAAGTAGTAGTTGGTAAATATATACCTACACAGTTCTACAGGTGACCCGCGGGTGCTTTACTCATGAACTAAATGTGTGTGACGGCGGTTGTAGGCGCTACTGCAGGAAATAGCCGTATGTCACATACATCACCATCAGTGTCATCTCTAAATTTACATATATAGTAAACCAAGAATAGATACCCGCGTTTCATCTGTATTTATTTTTATTGTACAATGGGAAAGTGCTCGGGCCTTACATGGTATCAAATTAAGATAAGGCCGAATCCTCAACAGACTGAGGAACTATTACCTCTATATTCCATTTGGTAAGATAGTGATGGATGGCGGACTTGATCAAAGTCTAAGCACAATATGATATCCTCTGTGATCGAACCCGGAACCTCCGGACTCATCTGACCACTGTACCGCAGAGACTGTCAAAACACTTGAATGGTGTGATTATGTGAATAGTATTCTTAGCATATCAGTTATGTAATGAGGATTAGGTTTCATATTTATAAGTTCAGTACCTACTTTTTAATTTTTCATATGCAATAGAAGGCAAATCTTTAGTGATGTACCTACTCAATACTCTTTTGTGTCACTCAGTCAGCAGTCAGAGCAAGAGCCCTCGCATCTACATACAAGTTTTCACTTAGAGCGAGAAACTCCCAACACAGATGCCTACTTAAAACTATAGTGAATCCTACCTACATAAATAATAATTATAAATATTATAGGACATTATTTTTCTACACAGCGCCATCTAGCCCCAAACTAAGCCTAGCTTGTAATATGGGAACTAGATTACGGATAGAATACTTAAATACTTTTTTTTTTAAATACATACTTACTATATGATACAACACCCAAACACAGAACAAACATCTATATTCATCACACAAATGTTTGTCCTGGGTGGGAATCGAACCCACAGCCTACAGCGCAGAAGGCAGAGTTACTACCAACTGAGCTATGAGGCTTGTTTACATTACTTAGTACTAAACATAAGCATGTTTAGTACTAAGTCTAATTGTTTTATGTTTTAAGTTTTTTACTGGAAATTGAAATGAACGTTTACTTTACTTTAATGTGATAAATGGATACCTACACAGTTCTACAGGTGCGCTATAATAATACAAGCTCACTGTTGTTTCGAGTGACACGTGATCCGAGAATGAACTAACTCATGAATGTTATGTAATGTTATGTGTGTGTGTGTGCGTGCGCGGTTGCAGAACCGCGTGGCCGCGATAGTTGCCGGCGTGGACCCGACGGCGTCGCTGCGGTCGCTACTGCGCTCGCGGCTGCCCTCGCTGATCTCGTGCATCATGTCCGAGGCGGTGTCGGACGCCTTCGTCGCCAGGTTCTTCAATGTGATGGCGAGGTTCTTCACCGACCTGTGCTTGCTCTCCATCAGCTTCTGCGTGGACGGGTTCGAGGGGCTCATTCGAATCTTCGACGCGTTCATTGTGAGTCAAATCAAATCAAATCAAATCATTTATTTGCGAGAATACATATGATAGTGTGTAGGTACATTAGGTCATAAAAATACGATTGTAAATGTACTCAGCCTGCATGCAGGCGTGCAAATATTAAAAATGTCATGCTAACATCAATTATTACAATTATTTTATACAATAAATTAATACAGTTGTATGATAAATATTCGTCAAGGCTATAAAAACAATTACACATTAACCGTTCACTTATTTTTTTCTTAAATACAATTCCATTTAACATTTTAATTTCGTCAGGTAATTTATTATAAATTTTTATACACATACTATAAACATTTCTCTTATAAATGTCTTTAGAGCAAAGAGGTTGATACATAAGGTTAACAAACCTGGCCCGTTTTTGCCTTGTTATTACATTATTGCGTGTTGTAAAATAGTGTGGGTAAGTTTTTAAAAAAATACATAATTCTCTTATATACATACACAGTCTTATATACAGTCACTTGCCGATGTGCTTTTACATTTATTGCAGCTTCTATCTAAACACATCGCGGTTTCAAACCACCTTGTGTTTACATTGTCATGACAAATTTGTCGCTGTATACTTTATACTAATAAATGAATAACAATATAGACTACACACACTGTAATGCAATTATAAAAGTAAATATATGATTAAATGTTTAGATTTTCCATATAAGATAGTTGTGTCGCAACGTACCACTGTTGTAACCGGCACCCGATGTGAGATAAGCATTACCGAGCCGCGGTCCGAGCGACGCGATACTCGGCGGCGCTCCATCGCGTGCGATCGTAGGTACACGAGATTGTTGTCCCCAGTTCTCTATAACGGAAGGCTTCGAGGCTAGCACGCGCGGCTGGCTGCGTCTGATCAGTCGCGAGAACCTTATCGCTCTGCAGACCTCGCTGGAATCCAACACGGACACCACCGTGCGAATGTTCTTGCGCCGCGCCGACGGCTCCATGCTGCTGCGAGTTGTAAGCGAACCACTACCACCACCACCACCACTACACCCCCACCACTGCACCACCCGCTATATGTTTCAGTTGACCTTGAGATGAGATGATGTCATGTCACGTGGCAACTAAGGGGGAGGCCCCTTAGTTGCCACGTGACATGACATCATCTCGTTGCACAGCTTACACGACCACTCGTAACACATATCGCTAAACCTTGCCCGCTTCCTGAACGTTTACTGAATGATATCATATCCAGAGGTCCCGGGTTCGATCCCCAGGATTACATACAATCTTGTGCATGGTTTGGAACTCCAAGGTTGCCAATTAACTTAACATATGTGCGAAGATTCGGTATGAGATAAACGGAAAATGGTAAAGTTGTGTCTGGGCCGACTGTCTACATTATGACTTATTCTTCAATAAATCGTTGCAAGAGAAGGCGATCCCGGATGTATGGTCCAACAGGCAACGGTGCCCATTCACAAAAACAAGGACGATGCTACAGCCTTGCAACAACTTAACTGAACTATGGTCGTTTGGGAGAAAGTGATAGCGAGAAGGACATCGGAAACATCCACCGGGATGGAGAATGAATGCGGTATGGACGAAGTGGGGTCAGGGCTCCGCAGCAACATTGGACTGACGAATGTCCTAAAAAGTAAAGGGAAAAGGCCACAAGTCTGTCACCAGACCTGTTTTGTTGTGTGGATCTTAATGTTGGGCTGCAAAAGGGAGTAGGTCCCATTTGTTCTATGGAACATGACGTCATCGAACAAAATTTTCTTCCTATTTTTTTCCATAGAACAACATACTAGCTTTTTACCCGGTTTTCATGCCATAGAACAAAATGCAAATCAGATTTTCTCAAAATCTTCCGTGAATCTGCCTGCCTAAATGACATTGGTAATGACAATTATGCTGTCATATCTGAATAAATAAGAATTAATAAAATTGAATAAAATAAATACTATTTATCAAACGTCTGCCTGGGTAAAATAATCCTAAAAATCGAAAGAATGTGGGAGGACTCCAGATTATGTAGAGAATTCTCAGTCCATTCCATCAAGAGCATTCTAGTACCACCAGTTCACAATAAATATACAATCTTAAGGGGTCTCATTTACCGTGTCCTATAGAACAATTTGAGAAATAAAAGTGTTACATGTTCTTTAGTACAAAATAAGGAAAAAGTATCGTATCTTGTCCTATGTCGTCATGTTCCATGGAACAAATGGGACCTACCGGCAAAAGGGACGGATGGAAACCGAGTGCAAGCAACGGAGATGCGAATGTCAGCATGGATGGGTGATGTGTTTGCACAATGCCATGCTTTTCGTACTATTTCGTGTGTTGTGATTATAATCATTGTAAACAAATCATATGAGCCCCAAACTCGAGGGGTTAACGAGAAGCCACTGAACAGTTCCGCTATCCATCTCCTGACTCCATCATCAGAACAGCTTCAAGATACCAAATTACAGTAATCCGAACTACATACATACTAAGTTTAATTTGGATGTGACAATTATACAAGGTAGGTTAAAATTGACTTTGATTTTATTACATTGTTTGTTAGTAACTTTTATAATTATTTGCGTTTTTTCTCGTTTGGTCTTTTGTTTGTGTGTAGTGCTTGCGTTATTATTTGACTAAAGTAGAGGAACGACGTGTTGGCTTCGCGTTCCTACTCGACTAGACGAGAGGTGTCGATCAGTTAGCAGGGGTCGACTGCTGCTCCAACCGTCATTCGCCTTGTTGGGAGAGATCACTCTCTCGGTATTATATTATTCGTTTATTATTTTGGCTTTGATTCGTTGCTATTTTCTAGAAGGTTTTGTTGCTGTATTATTATTTGCAGGTGCTTTGTAGAATTGTACAGTACAAACAAATCGGATCGCTCTACAATCTGGCAAGTATGTCGTGTCGTATGCTTTTAAGTCGTCAGTCTCAAGCATGGTGACAACTTTATAGTTTGAAAGTACCGACGGCTTGTTCTGTCGATGCGATCACGTTAAGGCACTCACATTGACCAATCGCGCGAGAGGAATACGATTTATTACGTTATTTTAAATACAAACTGGGTTTTTAACTGCCTCTGTGGTCCGTCATTGGTTTTCCTACCGTTGTCAGATCTCGAGTTCCCGGGTTCGATCCCATGGAGAGTACAATATTGTGCTTGGTTTGGTTGGTGGTAGGATTTTTTTTTTCAGTCTGCCTGGCTAGCTACCACCATCTCACCTAATTATGTCGCCATAACAACAATCTTTAAAATTTGCATTGTAAAGGCCTCGGAGTACCGCTGATTTTCGCTCTCTAGTACTAACGTAGTTCCTTTTTCATTTCGAAGAGGTAAGTTCGATTCACATAAAATTTTGCAGGAATAATCTGTGTCTGTGGTACGCTACTGTTTCTTAAAACAATGAAAATATATGGAAAAACTCTATCATATATTTTGGTTTGTATTAGTTTCTTAGAAAAGATAACGCACCACAGACACAGATTATCCCTATCCGATTATACCTGCAAAAAATATTTTGAATCAGACTTGCCACTTTGAATTGAAAATGGAACTATGTTTAGCAGTAAGATGCCAGCTACTCAGCCAGTTACTCAGACAGTTGAGGATTCCGGGTGAAGTGCGCTTCCACCTTCGGCCTTATCTTCACCTGAAACCAGATGAGATGTAGGCCAAGCGCTTCCCCTTATACAATAAAATGAAACAGACAACCTAAAAAAAAATGCAGAATTTTTGCTTGGTTGTAGTAATTTGGGTATTAAATGTAGTTAAAAGTCGTTGGATGCATCGCGTGAGTGTACGTGTGTGCGTGTGTGTGTGTGTGTGCGTGTGTGTGTGAGTGAGGTTTGGTCAGTGAGAGCGCGTGCGTGCGTGCGTTGATCGTGGAACGCGGCCGGCGGCACTACTAGCTACGTACTAAGATGTGAGTGAGTAACATTGCATACACTTGTCCCAGTGCTGCATGTATCAGGCTCTGCGCGAGGACGTGACTATTTACACGCCGTCCGGCGCTGGCGGGCCGGTACCGTACATTTGTGAGCATCACCAGCGACAGACCATGCCGCTGACGACGCCGCCGCTGCCCGCGCCGCCGCCGCTGCCGTCGCGCACGCCTTCGCCTTCGCCTCTCCATCGCCGGGTACGTTACCTGTACTACCTTGTCGGACGTCACCCTCGCCATTCACACTCCGATTCACCTGTATGGAACGGATTGTTAGTAGGTGGTTTAACGAAAGTCGATGCCCTCGTTTCTTTGTAGAACTTACTTTTCCTTTGGTTTTGTATTTTTTTTTTTCATTTTCATTTCATAACTTTTACAAAGCTACTTTTTGCGACATAAGATGGAACACGCCTTGCTTGGAAGAAGTCTTCGAGTGAAGGGGTCTCTCGAAGACGAATATGTACGTTGGTGTAGAGCCTGATTGGCCTGATGAAGCGTCGGAGCCACTTTGTCCGACTGGTCCTGTCTCGATTAGGCACATCGACTTTGGGCCGCCTACCTCCAACGAGGGCGCCGTTACTTGCATCGCCACAGCTCCTCTGGTCCTACCACGTCGCCTTTTTATTTGTCTGTCTCAAACTGTGACAGTTGCCTGTATTGCGGCCTTTGCTGTGTTGCCTGACTTCGGACACCTTTCGGATCTCTTTCGCTTGTTTGTATTCAGCCTTCGAAACTGAGTACGCTCTCGCTCTGGCTCACTTGGTGCTGCATTGTTTCGCGGCCAAGTGCCGTGGCTCTCTTTGACTGGCGACCTCGTCAGCGCTGCAGCGAGTTCCTGCAGCGCTGAATGACGCTCTACAACCGTTGCCGTCAGCAGCCAGCACTTTCGTTTGTTAATGTAAGTCGCTTTCGCCTATGTATGCTGTATGTGTTTTGGTGTTAATAGCGCGAGCCCTGTGGTGTCTGCTTGGAGAGCCGTAGTCGTGTCGTTGAGAGTCTTGTTTCGGGTGGGCGGTACTCGTAGCCTGCTACGTTTGAGTTGCTCGCCGCGTCTGTTTACATGTGGGCTTGGAGTTTATTACGAAGAGTCCGAAGAGTCTTTACTGTTTTGAGCGTTCCATTGTTTTGTGGATCTAATCCTTAGGGCTGCTGCCGCCATGGCTTCTTGCTGTACATGTTTTTTTTTATATATATTTTTATAGGTGATGGTCAAGCGTTCGTGTACATGAAGCGGTAGGTGCCTTTTGAGCACTCGCCGATTCGAAAGCAGTATATTAGCAATAATAGGGAAAAGCGTTCCTTTGTTAACATAATGAATCGGAATGGAGACTGTCTGTTTGTTGGCGCACCGTCCCTGCAGCGGCCAGTGCGAGCCCGCTCGATTGTCGCCAGTTGATCGTGCAACAAGATGTCACGAGTTTCATTTTAAATGAGATCCACTTTTCGTTTGGTAGGAGTCAAGCCCTTCAACAGCTTCGGACGGAGAAGGGTTTGATGAGTTGGAGTCGCTTGGCTCACTCAGCTCATTGAACGACCAGCAGGGCCCGCTGAATCCCGAAGGCGAGTCCTCATCTAGCACGGACTCGCAACCAAGGTACGCACTAGCTAGATTCACTCCGGAATACTTCGCACTTATTATACTAGCTAACATATCATCTTTGTTGTGTTCTAATATAAAATGGGGTATGTAACTTTCTAAGACCCTTGCTATATAGCAATTTTACTTTTGTCAGTACAGTTAGTTAAGTACTAACCAATAAGTGTTAATTTCCAATGTGTTACCGATTCGATTTCTCAACACAATCGACTTTGGTTTTGTTTGTTTAGTTTTTTATCATGTTTATTGTTCATTGCATAGTATATTATATGCAAACAAAAAAAATATAAGTATGTATCTTTATTTATTATGAAGTTGTAATCGACTTCACACATTGATATTACATTTTTGCTCTTCATTCTAAATATATTAAATTATTATATAGAACGAAACAGAACAAACTATCTATACTGCAGATTAACTTCCGCATATTCGTTGGTAAATAAATAAATATTTCAGGTATTTTTTTTTTATTATACGTCGGGTAAGCACTTGTCCTTCATCTCACCTGGTTACAAGTTGAGATAAGGCCGAAGGTGGAGGCTTATAATTCAGAAGACTAATATCACACAGCGCCATAAAAAAAATATGTCAATATTTCATTTCTTTTTCAAACTAAATTGTACCCTTGGAAAAATCGAGTTTCGAAATGGGTTCACAGATTATACCAAAGTTAAAATGATGAAAGATGCAGAACAGAACAGGTTATACACAGGTATAAGAAAAAACGACCCAACGGCGTATGCATGTCCTTGTCTCATTGTGATTTTTTTTTTATTTATTGTACGACGGGTAAGCACTTGGCCTTCATCTCACCTAGAAACAAGATGAGATAAGGCCGAAGGTGGAGGCGCACTTCACCCGGAATCCTCAACAAACTGAGGAACTGGCTATCTTACCTTTGAATGCCGGAACGCAACAATTTTTTTTGTAATTGTTATTATGGCGACAGAATTAGGTAAGATGGTGGTAGCTGGCCAGGTGGACTTAAACAAAGTCCTACCACCAACCAAACCAAGCGCAATAATTACTCCCCATGGGGATCGAACCCGGGACCTCTGGATCCGAAATCGGTGGCTTGAGACCACAGAGGTTAAAAATGGATATTACAGCGGTGATATTGTGTAGCACGCAGACTTCCCCGCGGCTGCGCAACCTGCCCTCGGCCATGATGCAGCGCGTGTTGCCGCCGCCGGTCATAACCATTGGATTGGCCGACTCGGAGTTTCCATCGGTGAGTGTTACTGTTACCGTTACCGTTACTTACTCTTGCAAAGCGCGATCCTCTACTCTACATTCATAAGTGAACTCATTTAGCACAGCGTGATCAAGCCCAAACTGAGCAAATCGAAACAGACATTTGTGAGATGAACCCTAATGTTTTTTTTCTGTATCTGGGTGTTTGTTGTTGTTTGGAAGCAATGTATCCGTAAGAAAGGCTAGTGCTGTGTAAAATGTCCACTAATATGAATAGTTATTTATTTATTCAAATATTTGTTGCAAATACATGCTCTTCAAAACAGCGCATTCGAATAATACGATCGGATGAAGACTTTGTAAATCAGCCAGATCACCCCTAGTGCAAAATAAAATACCATGTATATCGCTCACCTATGTAAGCTAATAACACATTCAGTCATTAGAAAACAGGGCCTTCAGAAGGCACTGCTCATCTGCGCTCTCATACAAACGTTGTTCATCGAAGAATGCGGTACGAAATCGACTGATTATTAGATACCTTATAGTCGCGGCGTCGCCCTGTGGGACCCGCTACTCCTGTAACTGTTCCTGGTCAAGAACAATCCATATAAGATTTTGATTCATTAGTGAGAATATAATTATATTACTTTCTATTCTATTCTCACCTTTTTTTTTTTTACGGGGGGAAATCTGTTCACAGACACCCTAACGCACCGAGGGATGCGAAAGGGTAGTTTGAGGATGACGGACTCGTCGACTCACTAAAACCATCCCGGTCGGCCTTGATGCGTGTCGACAACTCTCTAAAGAACATTTCGGTGCCGCCCTCGAATATCGCCTTTAAATCACGTCTCGGGAACGACACCCACCATTCCCGGGACTCTCACCTAGCCTAACCAAACTAATACATTCTGTAAACGTATTTGGAAGTGAAGTCGAAGCGCTGAACCCGAATCCGCTGTGAGAGAGATAGTCTAGTATCGTGCAGAGTTCGATTGTAGGCACCTACCTGTGACGCAGCGCAGAGACTCGCGTGCTAAACAAACAAACAAAGTAACTAACTATGTCGAGTGACATTCTCACATTACAATACGAGTATATAACATAATAACCTGCGATTGTTAGGGTTAGGGATTTCCGAATCATCTAAATAAACGAAACTACGAACTCGTACTCGAATCCACCTGTCGAATTAAATTGTCGTTTTGTGAGTGGTCACGGCATAAATAACGTATCGGTTATTCGTTTTCTATCAGTTTATTTAAAGAAGCTGCAAGATTTCGGTACGTGTCCAAATATTAGGTCCTTACATATGAAATTGGCGTTTTGTATGGGAGGAACATAAAGGCAATTTTTTCATATTAAAATATATTTTATTAATCAAAGTATGTACCATTGCTATCTATACACTTTTGCCATCTTATAGGTAGTTCATTGATCCCTTTACTAAAAAAACCATTCGGACGGGAATCAATGAAATCTTTGAAAGCGGTTTGGACTGCCTCATCGGAATTGTTTTTTTTTCCTTGCAAGAAGTTATCCAAATTTCGAAAAAATTGTAATCTGTTGGAGCAAGGTCCGGAGAGTACGGTGGATGTCTTAGACATTCCAATTGAAGCTCCTCTAATTTGGTAGTCGTCTGTTGGGCCGTGTGTGGTCTAGCGTTGTCTTGAAGCAGCAGTGGCGTAGAGCGATTGAAAAGTCTCGGTTGTTTAACAGCGAGCTTTTCCATCATGGTTTGCAGTTGCTGACAATAGACATCAGCCGTAATCGTCTGACCAGATTTAAGAAAGCTATAGTGTACGACACCGGCACTAGTCCACCAAACGCTTACAAGTAACTTTTTTTGAGTCAATTTTCGCTTGGGGCAAGATTTTGCTGGTTCACCAGGGTTCAGCCATTGCGATGAGCGTTTAAGATTATCGTACAGGATCCACTTTTCATCACATGTAATGATCCAATTTAAAATTCCTTCATTATTGTGCCGGTTGAGTAATGTAACGCAGCAGTCGACGCGCGTTTGTCGGTTTGCTTCACTCAATTCATGAGGTACCCACCTTTCAAGCTTTTTCACCTTCCCAATTTGCTTCAAGTGGATTAAAACGGTTTTGTCACTAACACCGCAGCCTGCAGCTAACTGTGATGTGGTTTGCGATGGATCTGCTTCCACAATAGCCTTCAATTCATCATTATAGACCTTGGTCTCCGGCCGTCCACGGGGCTTGTTCTGCAGGTCGAAATTTCCAGAACGAAAGCGTTGAAACCAAAAACGCACCGTGTTTTCTTTTGCGACACCACCACCATACACATCATTAATCCTTCGAGCCGTTTCTGCAGCACTGGTGCCACGGTGGAACTCGTACTCGTAAATAATGCGATATTTTAAGTTTTCCATTTTGTGAAATGAGTGACGCAGAAAAAAAAGCAAAAGAGAAAAAAACAAATGAATTACGGTTTTCGAAACACAAATGCATGAGTAAATAGCTGTTTAAATTTGAATTTGGAATTCCTAACCAAAGAGGAGATATTTAAGATCAAAGTGGCCAGTACGACAAAACGCCAATTTCATATGTAAGGACCTAATATTTAGCAGAAATGAACACAAGTCGCGATAAATCGATTGCCACAGGTATTGAGTGAAAGATTAGGTAAGTACTGCGACGCCTTTCTGCGAAGGTAAAGGTAAGTACATAAAAACTAAACGATAGCTATTATTTGTAATAAACACTATATATATTTTACAAACCTGATAAATCAATGGATGGTTTGGGTAGGTAGGTTTCTACTTGTAGTACCCGCGTAGTGTGTAGTACTTAGGTATGTAGGTAGGTTGGTACCTAGGTCTTTATATTGTGTGCAAATGAATGACCGTGTATTTAAGGCAGTGGCGTTCGTGGCTCAAGAATCGAAGCCTCCAACTCAACCTGCGTATGTCGTAACAGTCGACTAAGGGTTCAAAGTAGAAAAAGAGCAGCAACTTCCTATGATGTATATTTCAACACGTCCCCCCAGACTTCTGACCAGCAGTATACATTAGTGTACACTGTTGGACAGAGTCTCCTCGACCTTGGCGGTTGATGTGATGTGAATAGTAAACCTGCTTACCTATTATTTGTTTTTTTTTTGTCAGGGATCATTAAGTATGTATGTACATTATAAGTATTACTGAGTCCATCTTCTCTTACTCATTTGATTTTTAAGTTGAGTTGTTCATGATAAGGCCGATTTGTCAGATTTGTCGAGTACAGTTGTAACGCATAGCTTCAAACCCTGTCATCTTTCGCTACTCACTTGTGCTCCGAAACAAACAGGAAACCATTGCAAGGTAAGTGGGTTAGCTTTCGAAGTGAGCTCGTCACTTGAGGGACTTCTATTTCGGCCTACATATATACAGGGTGCATTTATGAGCCTGGCCAGTGTGGGCAGGTACTTTAACCGATATACTTATAGGAAAACGTTCTTAGGAGGCCATCCATAACATATTGAGATATTCTGACACATCATTTACAGATTTTGGAAGAAATGTAGTTCGCAAGAAAACTTTCATTTTACAAAAACTTTTTTTTATTTTAATCGATTCTGTTTCTTATGAGGATGAATAGTCTTTGGGACCATTTAGCACGCGACACGTAATTCTAAACCACATCTATTCCGAATATACACGTGCACAAAGAAATAGTAAAAAATTCTAAAAACTGTAACATATGCTGAACTGTGTTTGTAAAGCAGAAATGAAATTTCAAAATTACTACCATAGTTTTGTTGCGATTTTATAATTTGTATATTACTACGTTATAGTCTTAAGGTATTTTGTGTTTATCAACATTATGAGTTGGAGAAGTTTGAATTTAAAAGCTGCTTAATGGAATTTACCGGTAAGTTTATTATTTGTTTGTTATATGTTTACTATTGTTTTTCCTTTTTATTTATTTGACCGTAATTTGTTTGTTTTTTATATTCGTTTATTATAATTGTATATTACATCACGTGAGAGCTTATTGTCCAATCGACCAAATAATATTTTTAATCGGAGAGCTTTTTAGGTTAACATACACATAAGTGTGCTAATGCTGAGTTCATTCTGCATATTTATGTGTTATACTAATAATAATATGTACGTGTATCCCTGGGCACATCTTTTCAATTTTTTTTTCAAGTGAGCTTTTGGTCCAACGTTTGGTGAGATAGACCAATAAAAATATATAAATTATAAACTAATGTTGTATGTGATGCTGAATGCGGGCGGGTACTGGGTACAATCGTGGAGTCAAGATGTGTAAGCATCAACAATGAGGTGAGCATCGTTTGAGAACAACTTGAATGCTGTACAGGTTGTGTATCAAAATTAAGCCTCATTTTGAGATCCTTTGCTTACAAAGATCACTAGATCTTTGTAAACTTTACTGTGAAGCAAAAATACAGCAAGAATGATGATTTTTTAAACCGACTAATGGAATAGTGGAATCGAACTTCCAGACAAGACATAATTATTCCCTGAAAAAGCGACTGATTAAGTTGTTATTCTCATAATAATCAGCCTCGAATCTTGTCTGAATATTTTGTTTAAAATGTCCATAGTTTTGGTATGCGAAGAACAAGTAATAAGTGCAGTCGGTGTCTCTGTTCCAGTTAAACCTGGACGACGAACTTCAAGATTTGGATGAAGATGGCTACGAACTATCACAGCAGGCTTTTTTGATGAGGACGATGGATCTCCCATTCGACTTTGATTCGGATTATGAAATCGAAGAGCTGGAAGCTAATGACTTTGCCAACTATATTTTCATGCCGTGTCAGATGCAAGAAGAAGAAGTAGAGGAAGACACTTCCTCTACTTCGTCTTCTTCTCGCATTGATGTGGCAGTGAATCTTCCAATGGTTTCGGTGAATCTTCCAATGGTTTCGGCACCTGCAGACGAGACAGGCCAAGAAGGAAATGACGAGGAAGACAAGCGTACTGAGTGCGACAATCAAGTTGATAACGTTGAAGACCAAGAAATGAATGAGTCGCTTAGTAACCGGCCTATCCGGAATAATGAGAGCGAGCTTCAGGACGCTTTCAATATTATTGAAGAGAAGAGGGAACAAGATTATCCTCATACCCAAGAACAGGCAGGATCACTAAACAATACAAAGATTGGTGATTCACCCAAAGAAACGAAACATGTGCATAGTGATTCTGATAGCCAAGAAATAGGAGAAGCACAAGATGATACCCATATCCCCGAAGAAAAAAAACTTGTCTTTGATGAAACTGACAGCCAAGAAAAAGAAGAAGCGAAGGACGATCCCCATTTTCAAGAAAAAAAGAAAGAGTTGCAGTGCGATTTCTCAAGCCATCAGCTGGAGATGCAAGAACCTAGAGATATGTGTACTAAAGAAGAAGACAGAAAGCTATTGGACGTTATGTTTGTCAAAGATGAAATAGAAAAGATTAAAGAAAAGCCAGATGATGTCAACATTATATCCCATCCTCCTCTAGTACATCCTGCAATAAAAGAGCCAATAAAATGTGCAGCCAAGCGTCTTGACGCCTTATCAGAACGAGAATCCACTGCGTCTTTGGACGCAGAGGAGAAACGTTCTGCTAGTATTTTGAAGGAGCCTTGCGATTCTCAAAGGTCTCACGATAATAAAACAGAGAAAGTTTCAAAAATTGATCGTTTATGCGACGGACGTAGCTCTGCTGCAATGACGCCACAACAGCGAGGTCCGGTCCGTGAAGGCCACTCGCGCCTCTTACCGCTACTGTTACAAGATAAACTAGATGTAAGTATCCCTTGTGGATATTTGCTTTGTAGGTTTTATTTTAAGATGTAGTAGTGTTGCTGGCTACGATAATGCGGTACCCATATCAATACAAGCCAAAAGTAGTGTCCTTTAATAAAATAAATAGCAAAATATGCCTTTTTTTTTATAAAGCTCAATCCGGTCAGTAGTTTTGTCGTGAAGAAATATGTACCAAACGTTCTAATTGATAATATTAGTGTGATCTGTGATTATCTCGTCATTTGCGAATTATCTACGTATATTCCGAAAAATAAACGAGATCTGGTCGGTGAAGTTCCGAAGTGATGATAATTAATGCACATTTCGGACATTTATTGCGTGCGGTTGGTTAATCAGTAGATTTACCAGTAGTTCTGCAAATCAACTGCATTTTGGACATTAACAGTAACATATACACTACAAAAAGCGAGGAATTCTTTGAAGCAGTGAGCAAGCGATTTTGAAGTGCGTTATCTATAAACATTGGTCACAATTGACTAGTTTTTATAAACCAGTCTTATCTTTATGAAAACTAGTAGTTGATTCGATTCAATAAGTTATAATAAAAACATCGACTCAGGATGCACGCTCATTGTTAAAAGTATCTTGCAAAAAATCTGAGGCTTTTATTCTATTTCTGATTTTAACATCTCAAAGCGTTTAATTTTAGCTTTAAAATGAGTGGTCTTCGTTGTTATTTAAATATATTTTGCAAAGAAAAAATATTAAATGAGAAATAGTCTTAAACAATGAAAAAAGGTGAATAACAGTATCAGGTTCTTCATGGATCGAATAAGTTCATTTACTCGATCTTGAGAGCTCTGAGCACTGCTATGAGGTCCGATTTCGTTTCTGGTGCACAATTTCAAGTGCGAACTTTTCTTTTAAGTTCACCCCACAAGTCCGGGTTACGCGCTGGCCAGTCCTTAGCGGCAATTTCGACCCTGTAAATACTGCCGGACGGAACCTGCAGTATGTGAACGGGCATTGTCGTGCATTAAGCTGAAGTGTTCGCCGATGAAACCGGCGTAGTGATCGACGTGATCCCCCAAAAATCTGTTCGATGTCGGTTTGCCGCCAATCCTCCCACTCGACCGCCAGTTTCAATAAAAACTCGGTTTTTGTCTCCATTGGAATGCCCGCCCACACCATCCAGGAACCGCCTCCAAATGCCACATTTTCTTTAATGCAGCACTGCGCGAATCTTTCACCGGGTCTTCTGTAGACTCGTCCAATGCAAGCACACTCTGCTTTTATCTGAGAAGAGAACGGAGCTCTATTGTTCGTCAGTCCAGTCAACGTGTTCTCTGGCAAATCGTAGGCGGTCTGCTCGGTGGGCTGGGGTTAATTTGGGCCAGTAGCTGGCCTTTTTGTTTCAAGGTTATCTGCTTTAAATCGTGTTCTGACTGTCGAACCACTGACAGCCACTCTCGCGTTTCTCTGAGCTCTCGTTGAACGCCAGTGAGGGCCCGATTTCTCAGCGATGTGCTGACGATGAATCGGTCATCTTTCTCCGATGTGCACCTATTTCTTGCGGAACCACGTCTTCTATTAAAGTTTACTGGTAACTTTTTCCTTGGTCCACGGTAAACTTTGGAAACAGCAGACTGGCTCATGTTCAGCGCACGTGCCACTTCGCGCTGCTTTTAATATAATAAAATTCATAATTTACAGTCCACTGCCTAAACATTTGGTCACGCACAAACACGGCCCGGACGGTCGATCGAGGCGACCACTCCGGAAATCATTAAAAAAGTCGAAAAAATAATACTGGAAGATGCCAGACTAAAGAAGAAACAGCTTGCAGAAATGGTTGGAGTATCGGATACGACAATTTTCAAAATTCTAAACGATCATCTTGGCATGACAAAGGTCAGTGCAAGATGGGTGCCAAGAATGCTCACGCCGCCTCAAAAACAACACCGCGTGGAGTGTTCTCGCATGTTTTTGGACCTCTGTATCGAAGATAAGGATGGACTATTAAGTCGAATTGTTACTGGAGATGAATCTGTATTTTTGCACAGTTCTTAATTAAGTGACATCGAAAATTTTCAATCATCGAAAAAAAAATGAAAAAAATATCACACCACCTTTGAAAGTAAACAGAAACTGCAGTAGCACTGCTAGCAGATGTTTTATTTAAAAATAATTTTATCTTCCACCACCTTATTTGAGAGCATATTTAAATCATTTCAGTCCTACTTTAGGTTCGTAATTTGTTATAGTATTAATTAATTGTTGTATAGAGTGTCTTCTCATGTTGATGCATGTTTCTTCCGTGTCCAATTTCCACTAAAAAGTCAAAATGTACCGATAAAGCAACTCTGACCCAAACCTGTTTTCACTCAGAAGTAATGCAGTTCATACATGGTTATATTTTAGATAGGTAATAACAAAAAAGTTATTATCTTGGCTGTAAAAACTATCAGTAGCAAATTAATATGAAAATCTCCAAAGTTAAAGGTAGTATTGAACAGTTTCAGAACAAAAAATAAAGCAAAAAGCGATCACCCATCTAAGTATTGTCCCCACCCCCACCTAACATTGCTTAACTTAGATTATCATACATACATGTTCTTCTGACTTCACATCACATATGAGCAGCCCATTAGTGTCCACTGCTGGGCAAAACCTCTTCCTGAGCTGGAGAATTTGGCCTTAATCGCTTGGCAGGTGGATTGGATATTGCAGTAAAGGTTGAAGATAATACACAGAAGCAAGCTGCTACCCTTCTTCTGGTGAGATCCCTTAGTCGGATTTTACGACATCCATGGGCTGATTTGGAGAGGTAATATTTTAATCTGCAACTGCGACAGCCTTTCGACTTGGTATCTATTTATATATTTGGTGCTGTATCCGGTTCAGGCTTAGGCTTAGGTGCAAAGCTTGGAGGTGAAATCACTCTTATATCTCCCCGAGCAGCTACTACTGCTACCTGCTTAATGTTATACGCAGTGCTTCCTGAAATTGAGATTAAATTATCATAAACAATGTAACGCTATTCAATCTAATTTATATTTTGGAACGGGCCAGTGGCATCCGTCTTCTAATACGACTCCTCCGTATTAGAAGACGGATCATCTCAGATACGAATACTTACAATAAACGGAAACTAAAATGTACCTAGCTGTTAACATTGCTGTGCTCGTTCTAGTCAGGGAATTATAAACAAAAGTAAGGCATCGAATGTTCCAGCCTCCGGTGGGATGAGGCTTGGATGTTTGCCTACATTTCGCACATTTCGTATCGAATCCATCATATTTGTAAACATAAATACAACGTAAATGAACGAACTTTGCTTTGCAATAAAATGTATAACAGATCCAGGTAAGTATCCTACATAACATAAATTCGTTTTAAAAGAATGTATGTTGGTAGTTTGAATAAGTTTTCTTTTGTTGACGTTTTGATCACAGATCAATTAGGTACCTACTATACATTTGATTATTGTGGTTATACGGCTGCATGATTGGCTCTTCACCTAACCATCAATCAGTCAGTGAAATGGAAGTTTGATTATAGCCATTTCAAATATTGATTGGATATATTTTTGTATCAACATTACTATGAATATGAACCCACCTTGCCGCCAGCCTCTCGATGCGAGTTGGATTGGATGGACCCCCCTGCCTGCTCAGTACTCGTTACCACTGTGACGTGTCAGCGTCTGTGAGATCTATTAGAGTAATTCTGAACGTATTGTTACTTTCAAGTGTTTCAACATGGGTAAAAACGGAAAATGTGATGGACTCAGGTGCTAAAAAATATGTAGTCCTCACTGCACAACAACATGTTTGCCTAATAATTATACTTTGTATCTACTAACCTAATGCACTTTTAAACCATGAAAGGATCCTCATTTCGTTGAACATTCCGGGCCTTACCATAACTTGAAGAATCAGGTGCGATGAAGGACACATCCCCGTCGCGTCGTACACTAAAAAAGGACTGTCTTTTATCTTTATTATAATATTGAATTACTTGGGTTTTTTTGCGCGGAACCCAAATTATTTTCTAAAATAAAAAAGTGATCTCAGTTAATCCTTGTAATATCAACTATCTACCAGCGAAAGTCCTTTCAATATGGTTCAATGTTTTTGGAGATGAGTCGGACAACCAGACAGACTGACAAAAAAAAAAATCTTATAAGTATTATATACGCACTTTCATATTCATGTAGCATAAAACTGTTATAAACAGACTTCAAGTTTATTTAGTTGTTTAGATGAAAATGAGATAACCTAGGCTATGTAAATAGGTACGTACTAGTATAGTATAGTCTTTTTTAAACTTTCTCGATTAGAACACATTATTTTAATTCGAGAAACGTCCGCCCGCGACCACGGCTGGTGCAACCCTGCCGAAACGTCGTGATAAATATTTGTAAAATACGCGATAAATACCCGTTTCTTGAATTAAAATAGTATAAACCAATGATTGGTCCACTGCCACGGTACTAGGTAGGTGTAGATACGTTCTCATCGAGCTGGGACCTAATCGAGATGTGTATAGGTAGGTACTATGTTATAGGTACCTACCTAACGACCAAGGAAGAAGTTTCGATTCGAACACGGGTTCAATAAAATGTAATAGATCTATTTATGACTACAAACATACCTCCTACGCGACCGCAGAACCAACTCAATAGACACACCAATATTTAGACTACGAATGCGCCATCTACAGCTTTCTTTTGACAACTCTCAGCCGTGTCTACCGCGATTTTAGCAGCGTACAGCGCTTTAACGACATTTTTAGTAACAAAATAACTCATTTTGCTTTTGAATTAACTTTTTCTAACGCTTATAAAATTCATAATGCTTGTTTAAAGCGTCGTCGGTCCGCTTTCACTTTATTGCCATGGCAGAAGAGTGAAAGCGGCCGACGCGATAATGGGTTTAATAAGGTTGTGTTTATAACTTGTATCAATGGTAACACCTCGTAATCGTACCTCAACATAATTATAACTTAGTAATGTATGTTAGTGGAGTAGAAACCGCATTAACTTATTAACAAGTTTTTCGGCCGCACGATCCTACATCGTATATTGGACAAAATAGACCGTGTCGATGACAAAAGTCACGTAACTTATTCAATGTTTAATGCATGATGCATGTATTTATTTAGCGTCACACTAATGATGTACGAGTAGAATGCTTTAGTATCGTGTGTTCTGTCCCCTCGTCAGTAGCGTGCGTCAGTCAGTGTTGCGTGCTTCGCGCTCGTGCTTGTGCAGTAACAGAGTGCTTATTGCAGCCGACGCCGATGGAGAATGCGCTGGAGCACTTCAGCAGCGAGTGGGAGCCGGTGCTGCGCAGCGACGAGGCAGGCCAGGCGTCAGCGGCGGGGGGTGCGGCGGCGGAGGGTGCGGCGGGGGCGGGGGCGGGAACACGCCCTCCGGAGCCCTTCAGCGACGCCTACCTGTCGGGCATGCCGTCGCGCAAGCGGCGCTGCGTGCGCGACTCGCGCCCCGAAGCCACGCTGCGCTCGCTGATGAACGGTAACTAATACAACCACCACATGTCTCATGTCTCACGAGAACGATCCCTTAATCTTTCGTTGGATAGTCTACACCAATACATCTATAAAACTAAATAACTTATTATTTAATCTCTTGTCTATGTCCACCCTGTTCCCGTCCTATGTTCGATGTTCTATTGCACAGTTGCCACACTCACTCCTCCACACACACACACCCCTCCACACTACACACACTTAATGCTGGTGTCACCGCTTGCCCAGACTATTTAGAGACTGGTGTCATCAGGAGACCCAGCTTACACTTACCCCTCTTACCTTACACCCCACTTATACATACCCTCACAACTGGCATCGGATTCCAATTATTTATTCTTTTAGTTATAATCTTCTGATCCTTACTAATTGTATGATATCTATTTTATATTTGTTATGTTAACTACTTATTACGCTGTACTGTTCGATACCGTGGAGCGAGAGGTCTGGTGACCTGTAACACAGGTTTTTTCTAAACCTACTTCAGGCACCAGTTTTCACAAACCAGGCATCTAAATCCGGATGACATAGAGTGGTCCGTCGCTTTCATGAACGGTCGCGGTCTGACATCTTGATATAAAAATGTTGGAGTTCGGCGGTCTTAGGAAATCGACGATCTCGCACTATAGGAACCCGGGACAAACAGACTTTGTAACAAAAAAAGCAGTTAATTAGTTGCTCAAGTGAAACACCAAAATGTTCAGCGTGACTTGATGGCCTATAAAATGGTGACGAGTCACACCGTGTGTGTGTGTGTGTGTGTGTGTGTGTGTGAGGTGCTTGGTGGAAACGCAACAAATGTTACCTAGATGGCGCTGCGTGAATTTAATGTCTTGAAATAGTTATTCATTTAGTATGTTGTACTTGTATTATATGACAGAAAAATCGAAAAACTCCAAAGTAAAGTACTCCAAGGAAAGGGTGCCACCCTTTCCTTGGAGTACGGAACCCTCAACATTTGCTAACGTTTTGAGATGATTTTGATAAGTCTTCCTCACGAAATAGTAGTAATAACCCTAACACTAAATAAATAAAATTAAAACTATCAAGTACTCGTTTAAAAAATGTATTGTGTTGAAATGTGAACAAGACTGTTTAAAAAAAGTCTATTTATAATTGTCTTTACACGAAATCACTTTAAAATATGCTGATGCTGAATCATGTGTTATTATATATCCACAATTGATAACCTACTATGAGTATATTTTTTAAGCACTTTGCATAGCATATCTGAGAGAAAATGATCAACTGATTACGAAAATAGACACTCAACGCCAACATCTGGTATGGTTGGTACCAACAGCACGAAACAGCATCAATGTTGAATTTCACATACACACAGCATGAGCGCAGCTCTCCAGGCCCATCACTCCCATACACAAAGTAAAGATCAGTCCTCCACGAACAACATCCCCCTTCACACAGCGTAAGCAATGGAAACAATGCAAACAAAACAGACATGTACTCAAGTTAAATAGGAACGGACATATGTCACTTACTAAGACACGAACTTTAAGCAATTTGGATTTAATGAAAGAGATCCAAAGATGCATACGGTATTTTTTGCTCCCATGGCTTTCGACTGCGTTAGGTATTCGATATTCTTACTGCTAAACCTTAGCAATACGATGTAGCCCTCTAAGCCTTAATATGTTTAAATGTCTACATATCTAATAGATAGACAATACGAAGTCAAAATTTCTTTATACATTAAGATTTTTTAGGATCAGTTTGAAACGTCAAATCTACCGCCTGTTCGGAATCGCGACCAGCACACAAGGAGATAGGCAAGAACCTCGGGCTGGTTAATTTTTTGATGATCCATTCAACATTTAGATACACAATTTGTAATTATATTCTTAGTAAATACATCATACACCTAAAATCTTAAAACATTTGTTACTACCGATATCTCATCATATAATCATATAAATGATGTAAATACATCAATGGTTCAGTGCAAATATTCTGATGTTAAATGACAAAATATATAAAGTTTTACTCTGCTCAACCTTCAAATCACTGAAACATTTGACAATGTGAGCAAGTACGCTGTTTCTTGGGCTTACTTTAGACTCAATATTGCTGTAGAAACCTCATATCAGAGGTATTTCTAGTTGACTTAGTTTCTAGTAGTTCAACTGATAGTTGAACTGATACTCCCGGCGTGGGCGTAAAATACGTCAACTGACGGATGTTGCCACTGCAAGCCTTGTCTATTATAGCTAATTTCATAACTTTATGACATATGGCTTGCTTCTCTGGGGAGGGGTAAAAATTGGTGGTTCAAGCGGCACCGATAAAAGTAGTTTGTCTCATTCCCGGTGTAGAGCACCATATTTGCAAAGGGTCAGCTGACTCCGTTGAGTAGTTCAGCCGTGAAGAAAGACATTATCCATCAATGGAAACGTTACTATTGCAGAGGGAGTGCGCGCGGTGGACGAGGGCGTGTCGATGTCGCCCGCGGTCGTGGACACGGACCAGCTGTGTCTGGTGCTCCGCGAGTCTGTGCGCTCGATGGTGCGCCAGCGGTCGCATGAGGCGCCGCAGGACTACGACGCGGCGCACTTTCACAACACCGCCGCCTTCATCGACTCATCTGCCAAGTAAGTGACTACGAGAGGTTGATACTTAGATACCTCGCGATGAAGCCCTTTCTATGAATCGGAGTAATTGTAGCTGTTTTCCAGATTGTAAGTAACAACCCTTTCAGCAATTAACCTTTTAAAGAGTAACGACAATGGAAAAAAAGATATGATCAGATATGGATGAAGATCAGTACCTGATGATTTATTGCAATCTAGTTTTCCACATGTTCTAAAATGTCAATAGAGCTAATATCGAGTTCATGGGATGTAGAGGATGGCGATGATAGCAGCTATTGTTAGCAGTAGTTTCATTTGAAGAATGAAAAGATACATCGAAACTGTTACATTTGTATGTCTTTTACAGTTTTAAGATCTTTGTACGTTATTACGGTTTGGTAGGTATCCATTGATTTGTTTATTTGACTGAACCAAAACGACCAAAATGCCCTGGGGTTGTTTATTGAGTTGAGATTTCTACTGATTTCACGTACCTGTCATAGCTTTCCTGTTCGCCTCGTTTGGCCCATTACCGTAGTTCAGCGAAGGAATTCATATCAGCTACCTTTTAGCCGACTTTAAAAAAAAGATGAGGTTCTTAATTCGTCGGTTTTTTTTTATGTATCCTGGAGAACATATTATGTGCACACTTGAAGTGATTTGGGTATTTTAGGGTCGGTACACTTCCCAGGTGATCCCATCGTCATCAGGTCAGGATCTGATGATGGGATCCTGGAAAAATCGAGGGAACTCCTCAAATATTATATGCACACTTGAAGTGATTTGGGTATTTACGGGTCGGTATACTTCCCAGGTGATCCCATCGTGAATAGAATTGGCAATAGTTATCAGGTGGCCTTGTCTGGATGGACCGTTCGGCTTTTGTTTGTTTTAGTACAAATGTTTATTTGTACACAGTTCGAAGAGTCCGGAGCCCAAGGAGAAAAAGCCGTGTCCTGCGCCCGCGCCCGACTCCGCCCCCGCCCCCGCCCCCGACGCCGTGGAGTGAAGCACCCGCGCCGGACTCCGCCCCCATCGCCGTGGAGCGAGCACCCGCGCCCGACTCCGCGGCTCCTCCGGCTCATTTATCATTTCTCTCTCTTCTCTCTACACTACTAAATTATGTATTTTAAACTATGTTAAAAAGTATTTGTATACATTCAAGCAGGCGGGTTATTTGTTGCCGATTCTTTTATATGTTATATTTATTATTGATGCGATTCAAGTAAATCGATGTGGATGAAAGTATAGATGTCCTCGAAGTATGTGAATTACAAATGTGAGGGTCGTACATTGAAAGTGCAATATGAATGCCTCGTCGTACCTACCACTACTATGGGGATCGTTCCCCACCTGAGGATCACGTGATCAAATCCACGTGGCTCTCGTTGCTCACCGACTGTTACACCAGACGTGATGTAAAGTCACAATCAACCGCAATGTATATCGCGCGTACCTTCTCGTGTCACCCGACACAAGAGGCTCGTGCACAGTGCCGCCAGTCCGCAGCGGCGGCGGCGGCACGCTGGGATGGAGAATGACGCCATTTTATTGAAGTGAAATCACTTGTTTTAAAATGTTGTGTAGTTATGTAGCGCGACCGGACACCGGAGCGCACTGGTCATCTCGGATATCTGAAGGATGTCGCCACGTTTATAGTCACGTGACACGGACCCACTCGGGACGTGTCACACAGCGGCCAGCCAACTGGCCGGGGGACTTGTGTAATCACTTGCTGTAGTATTGGATGTTGTTCTTTACATTAGAGTAGAGTAGGTCTACCCACGCCACGCCACGGCACGGCACGGCACGGATGCAGCTCGCTACCAACACGGATGGTTCTTCGCGCGATATTTGTACGGGATACAATCGCAGTAACACGCGGTGATATGTTAACAGCGTTACGTTGTTAAGCTTTGGGGTACATATATTAAAATAATCTTAGTACTTACTTATTAGGATCTTTATGTAATTAATGTGTAACTTTTTCAATATGTATTTAGAGTTAACCTAAGACGACCTACTATTTTATAAAAAGGAACATGACTAAATCGTTTTCTCACCACAAAGCAAGGCTTTGTCTAGTACCATACAGACATTCGACGATTTATTTCACAGCTTGAGTAATCCCTGTTTGGAGTTCATAAGTCATTCCGCCATTAACATGTTGGGAAACGCGAAACAATGTTTCAAACACATCACGTGACATTTGACATATCCTACTTTAACAGCACATATACATGAACGTGGAGGATTCTTCATCAGATAATAAATCTCCCCTCCCTGGCCCTGGGTACAAGTACATAACAAACCTGTTACATCATATTCATTTCCACCAGTTGATGAAACCATCCCTTTTCACCGGGAAAAGGGGTCTTCCTTTTCAAGGAAAATCTAAGCATCTTCACCCAATATTATGAGTAAATTTAATGTTATTACGTACCAAGCATACCGGTTCCTTTTTATAGAACGTAGGTACCTATTTAAATTCGTGTCTACATAGAAGTCGAAAGTAAATCAACATATTAATAACTGTCCCTACCTGTATCGTAGGTGTAAAGCACAAGTTTTTGATGTCTTTAGTATCTTAGGCATATTTCGTTTATTTATTATTATACGTTCATGCAAAAGGTCGTATTTGATCTATATTTATACTCCGCTATGTATACTATATTTAACTTATCGTTAAATCTTATAATCTGTATGTCCTGACACCGATATCAAGTATTCACTTATATTTTACTTAATTTTAATTATCAGGCACTACGTCACTTAGACCTAGGTGCATTAAAAGTTAAAAGACAACACCCTTATAATTTATATCAATAGTAATGACATATTCAATTTTGTCTCCTTGATTTGATAATTTGTTCAAACGCTTCGCGGCCTATGCTGTAAGTATTTATTTGCTATACCGTTATTAAATGGATGATTTACTATATATTTTTTGATATCGGTGCCGAAACCTAATCAATCATCTCAATGTTTTTAGATTAAGCGAACACCGCAACTATTGTCACCAGACATTTTACGTACCTATAGTAGATGTTTTTGAAGTTGTAATAAACGTATAAAAATAAAATGTTGTTTCATTTCAACTCATTTACATTATACAGTGTTTTGAACTGGGTCAGTACGGGGGCACCCTGGCCTGAGGAGATACAGGTGCAGTTTCTTCCGAAACACCAACACAGTTTGTTTTTTTGGAGAAAATCATTTTGGCCAAGCGTGAGTAGCGCCTTAAAATGAATGAAGTAAGAAAACTAAGTCCCTTGTAAGGATATTTTTTTACCGACTTTCAAAAAAAAGAGGAGGTTCTCAATTCGTTGGAATATTTTTTTTATGTACCTATGTTCCCCGGTTACTCGAAGACGCCTAGACCGATTTGGAAAATTATTTTTTTGTTTGAAAGGGTTTGCTTCACAGGTGGTCCCATTGACATCGAGGATCAGGGAGGCTACCGGGCATTTCGCCGAAGTTCATTGTCATCCATTGATTTCATCTCCATCTTCATCAATTGATAAGTCTGCAATGGTACCGCCGTTCTTTATGAAGTTCGTCAATGTTAAGATGGGACTTCTAGCATACAATGGATTAGGGATTTCAATAAGAAACAAATATTAAATAAACGAAACGCAACGTTTTAATAAAAATGCGATCTACCATATTTTTTTAATTAGAATGTCATTTATTGATACTCTGTAGTACTTATTATTTTTTATTTCAAGGTATAAAACAGTAATTTTACCTTAAAACGAATTATTTTAATCATAAAACCGAAAAATGGTTTGTTATGCAAACGCAACGAAACGCAGAGGCCAATCAAAGAAGAAGAAGTTCCCAATGTGATGAGAGTTTGTAATAGAGATGGTGTATTAGGGTCATATTTTCGTATTATTTAATTGCTGGGATTATGTTATGATACCTATTATAATATAATAGTCAAATAATAGGTAGTGTTTCGACTGATTCCGATTCTGTATTCAACGCTACTTACGGCGTTTAATAGATATTCTATCAGGTATTCTCTTTGGGTAGGTATCCATAATCGGATAAAAGTATATTATGATACGTACATAATGTAAATGTAACGGTTATTAAATTTTTCTTCATCTTTTATGAGGCTTAGGACTGTGAACGAAAATAAAAATAAGTTGGCGTATTTAAAAAGTTAATTACCTATGTAGGTACCTACAAAGATTATTTATTGCTATTATTCACACAAATTGACTCCTTAGCAGATGAATATCAATCACAGAGACTATTATTTACTCAAATTCACTCACTTCTAGACGAATATCATTCGCACAAATTCACTCATTAGCAGACGAATATCAATCAGACTATTATTTACTTAGATTCACTCACTACTAGACGAATATCATTCGTACAAATTCACTCATTAGCAGACGAATATCAATCACAGAGACTATTATTTACTCAAATTCACTCACTTCTAGACAAATATCATTCATTAATAGACCAATATCAATCACAGAAACTAATTAGTATTTACTTAGATTCATTCGATTCAAGACGCATATCAATCAAATCATAGAATAACTATTCATCTCACCCTCGCTCGCATGAACGCTAGTAAGAACAGCGCTTCAGTACCTACGTACGAGAACACATAACACTAACGGCAGAGCAGAGCGACAATACAGCCACCGCGGCGAAGTTCACGAAACGAATCTTGGATCAGGCTAATATTAAACTATTATAAAATAATATTATACCGAAGATTCCAATACCTATTACGAATATACGTTGCTAATATTAGGTTATCTAACTATTATTAATTTATCAGTCACACCTCTAATGTGATGCGAGTTTGTATTTGTAAACACAAAACAAATATATGAGAAAATGTTCTAAATAATTAATAATTATAATTTAGAGCGCTTTGTAGACACGAAAAGTAAGTAATTCTAATAATTTATAAGTAAAATGTGCGTTAACTTAGTTTTCCACGTTTTACTTACGTCATGAGTGGTAATTTTTAGATATGCCGTCCCCTCGAATAGTTTCCCAAAGACGTGGAAATCTTGCTGCAAAATGACTGCGGCTCTTCGTTTCGATTGTAGCATCCCGACTTAACTCTATAGGGTCGGGGACCACGAAGACTTCGCCCGAAATGGAGGGATAGTACTTGCGTGAAGTGTTGGAATTACGGGACATGAACGGGACATGAATTTTACACAGCGCCATCTAGCCCCAAACTAAGCATAGCTTGTAATATGGGAACTAGATTACGAATAGAATACTTAAATACTTTTTTTAAATACATACGTACTATATGATACAACACCCAAACACAGAACAAACATCTACATTCATCACACAAATGTTTGTCCTGGGTGGGAATCGAACCCACAGCCTACAGCGGTAATTAATACGGAATTAGTTTGTGGGTGTGTATTGCAGCAGCAATACAACAGCAGTAAGTGCACTGTTGTTTGTTCTAGATCAAGCAGACCACCGCCATACATACTTATTTGGCAAATACAAGAATGGCTTGATGATTTTTTGTCTCCAACTTGTTCTAATAAGGTCCTATTATTTTCAGAAAACCGATTACATATTGGAGCCCCCGGCTTTTTATAGCACCAAAGGAGGACTTGTTATAGCCTCCACTCCCTTGAGGAGTGGAGTTGGTGGTGAAGAGCAAATGGAACTGCTATGTTGAGAATGGCGGACAAATCATAGTGGAAGATTAGGTTAAAATAAATAAAAAAGACTTTTATGTTTACCGCACTACCACAATTAGGAAATGCTTATCTAATAATAACCCTAATTTAACTTTTGTTTTAATCATAATATGTTATCTTACATTTATGTATATTTACAGTTAGGTTTCTGAGGTTGTCGCCTCAGCAGCCTTGATCAGAAGAATTTGGAAGAGTGGCAGTTTAGTATGTGTTAAATTGAGACAACCGCATATTCACTTAATTAGATTTTAGAATCAAATATGTAAATAAAACCTATATACCTTATACTTAATTGCTTATTATTTATATATAAAAAGGGGGGGTTTCATGATGAAGTGCCATACTTTCTGAGAGAAGCATAAATAATACCTTATAAATATTACAGGACTATTTCATGCTGTGTGAAATAAATGTCCTGTAATATTTATTTCCATCATGCCTAAACCAAGCAAAGCTTGTAATAAGACAACTAGATTTTGGAAATAATACTGTATTGTTTGATGTGTATGTATCATCATATAATACAACACAGAACCTACATCAATACCTATTCATCAGGAACTAGATTTTGGAAATAATACTGTATTGTATGTAGGTATCATCATACAATACAATACTACACAGAACAAACATCTATATTCATCACACAAATCTTATTGCTGGGTGGGAATCGAACCCACAATACAGCTCAGAAGCACATAGGCTGGCTGTTCTTTCGAAGGTTTCTCCCTGTCCATGTGCTCTAGGTTTCGAAGATCTTCAGCGGCCTACAACACAACTCCCTCCACGGCTCTCAACCATAAGGAAAAGACACACACAAATTACTCTGAACACGGCAATAGGTAGGTCACTTATAGAAGGTACAACACAACTCTCTCCATGGCTCACAACCATACGAAAAAGACACATAAAAATTACTCTGAACACGGCAATAGGTAACATAAAGTAGGTAGATACTACCCAAAATCGCCCACAACCCAACACTCTCCATGGCTCTCAAACAAACGAAAAAGACACACACAAATTACTCTGAACACTGCAATAACATATAGTGCCCAGAAAAACCCAAATATGTATCCTAAATTTGCCGAAAGCTGAATAATTCGGATGATGGTATTGATAACCGGTGCTCTACGGTAACCGGCTTCAAGTTATTCATCCAATAAAGATACGAACCATGGCAAAACAATTATTGAAGCCCATCTGCCTTACGCGGTACCGAATCTGTCATCTAAACGTCAAAATGTACTGAATGGACGGGTTTCATAACATGTGTTCCCTTTTAAGATGGGAAACGCCATTTTGTATTTGACACTTGTGATACCCGGTAGGTAAAAATCGTTTCTAGTTCTCATGAAGCTAATTTTAAGCCAATGGAGATCGGCTACGCCGTCGCCGGTACGGTCCCAGGATCTGATAACGATCCTGGAAGAATCGAGGGAATTTCAAATATAAAAAACGGACCCCTGTCATCAGGTCAAGATCTGATGATGAGATCTTGGAGAAATGGAAATATTATAGGCATACTTGAAGCGATTTGGGTATTTTTAGGGTGTATTATTAATTTGGGTATTTTAAGGGGGTAATTATATATATACCTCAAAAGTAAAGAAAAAACGGTCCCCTTATAGGGTCATGCGTCTGTCTGTCTGTCGGTTCGTCCATCTGTCATCAAAATAATAGGAAAAAAAGTACGTCATCCAGGTAAACGAAATTGTTTCATATTCTTCATTGAAGTCGGTTTTTCTTTTTAGTTAAAACGTGATTATAAGTAATCTTCAATATTGAAGAACAATTTATAGGTATAAATAAAAACCAAGTCATAAGGTTGTGATTTGATTGATATACCTACACGATGGCTCAATGGTAGTGGCAACGACCCCGTCACTTATGGAGGGTTAATATAACTATTCGTTTTCGCAATATTTATCTTAATTAGAAATTCAACTTTTGAAGTTTTGAGCATCACCTCAAAAATGGAGACACATTATGTGCATGTCTCCAGCTTGCACAGAACGAATCTGTAATTTCTAAATATGTCAATATTTGGTTCAATCTGAAAATCTAGTTTAAAATTTAGGTTCTTATTTCTTTATTTTCTTACACATTCATAAAATATAGATTTAACTTTTGAATAGGGGGTGGTTTTTGTAAGAAAGGGGCGGGTTATTGAGGTAAAACGCTTAATAATCTCTTGTAAGATATACTGTTAAAGGGGGTTGACTTCACAATTAACTTGTTTTTTTATTTGCTGAAACCACCTCTGTTTTAACATTAAGGGTTGTAAAAGGGGTGAATAAGATTTCAAAGTCTTGAAAATGTGTGAAAACTAAAAATATCATTTGAATAGGGGGTTGAGACTGCAGATTTTAAATTAGTTTATTTTGGTTTTTAAAGATGAAGGATCAAATTATGACCGTCAGCACCACGCTTGGCAAACAGATTGATGCGCACAGTTAAAGTTTTGTTTATACTAGAAAAAAGCTGTTGCCTTTTGGTTGAAGCCAAGGTAGGTTGAAGTTTCGGTTGACTTTACGTCTCCAGCCCACGGATGTCATAAAGTCAATAAAATGATTAAAGTTAGATTTTTGATTCACGACTACTAAGACAACGGTTTTGAGAGCACTTTTCAAAACGGAATTAACCTATGTTTCATTTAAGTAAGGGGTGACTTATCCACTTACTGTTTTCTACCCACTAACTCAACCAGTCATGACAAGATCTCAGTTTGGGGTGAACTACTAGTAAATTTATATACAGTGAGTTTTTTTCAGGGCCACTGAGGTCAAGTCTGAAACCGTGAGAGTTATAGAAAAGTCATATTAGGAGTTACGTGCTCGATTAAAAAAAAATAAGTTCTGCATTTAAGAAAATCTATTTTCATAGATTTTCTCGAGTTTTTGAGAAAAAAAATGTTTACTTATTTTAAGAGATGATGTTTAAAATTTCCTAAAACAACGCCAGGAAATAGTTTTAAAATGTACTTACACACATCAACATTGTCTAGGGATATTCCATTTCGAAATGATTTGCTTTTTAGAAAAAGTTTATATATGGAATTAAACCTCTTTTGTTCCCTTTTAAAAATTTAGAAAAAAATAAAAATAGAACGCAATAAACAAAAGATAGAATGGGGACTCCGATTTAAATTAAACAACGTTAATTTTGCCTAAGATAAATTAACTTTTATTTGATTATCAATTAGTGCTATCTAAGGAATTTTTAATTTAAACGGATCTTGTGATATTCGTAATGTCATGGAACGTCGACATTTAAGCAGAGAAGAAATGATAAGAGCGATAGGCATGTTACAAGCCGGTGCTATCCAACGCGTGGTTGCCAATACCCTAAACACCAATCAAAACGTAATTTCTCGATTGTAGTCACGTTATCGTATTACTGGGGATGTAAGAGAGCGCCACACTGGAAAAAAACGAGTATCCACCCCTAGACAAGATCGTTTTCTCCAAAATTCCGCCAGGAGGGAACCCAATCTCACAGCAAAGCAGCTAGTGCAAAGGCTTCAGTCAAACCATCAGCTGTCAGTTAGCGACCAAACCGTCAGAAGAAGGCTACATGAAGTCGATTCATTCTCGTAGGCCGCTTCGTGTGTCAGCTCTACGACGCAATCGCGGAAGGCGACTTCTTTGGGCTCAAGAACATTTGTTATGGAACAATGGCCAATGGACAATGGTTCTCTTTACTGATGAGTCTCGGTTTGGATTCCACCCCGATTCACGAAGAACACGTGTTTGGAGAGTTCCAGGCAGAGAAAGTCGCCTCCAGCAGCCACAAGAGGTCCATTCGTACCGAGGTGGGACAATCATGGTTTGGGCGGGAATTCGTAGGTATTGGCGCGCGAACCGAGCTCATTTGGATAAGAGGCAGCATGACTGCACTAAAATACCGGAACGAGGTCATAGAACCTGTGATCATCCCTCACAGAGTTCAAATTGGCCAGGAACTTCAGCTCATGCATGATAATGCCCCTCCACACACGGCGCGTTTGGTGTCAGCTGCCCTTCAGGAATATGATGTCGCGGTTTTGGACTGGCCTGCACAGTCACCCGACTTAAACCCAATTGAACACGCTTGGGACATGTTACAGCGAAGGGCTTTCAGCAATTTGCCATCAAATTTGACCACAGAAGACCAACTTTTTTGCCATTTAAAAAGAACATGGGATCGCATACCCCAGCGAGACTTTGACAACCTAATTTTGAGTATGAATAACCGATGCAGATGTGTTATCAACGTCAGGGGTGGCAACACCGATTATTAAATTGTAAAAAGGTAATTTTATAAAGTCATGGCAACGTAAAAATAGTTTTAACACAATTTACCAAACCTTGTAAATTTTCTGATTTTTCGAGATTTTGATCCTACTTTAATGTTTATTAAAAAATTATATAAAACTGTTGTTTTTATTATTATTAATAAACAACACAAAATAAAGATTCTTGCCATACCTAGTTTTGTAAAGAAATTATTTTCAGTTTTTGTAAAAATCAACAAAATGTTGAATATCCCTAGACAATGTTGATGTGTGTACTTCAATTATCTTTAATAAAAATCACGGTGGCAACTTCCTACACGATCAAATGCAAGGAATCGAAAGTAGGTACTTATAAGATTTTAAAAGAAGTTACTTAACCTATGTCCCAGCAAATAGCTGTACCTACCTACCCGTGCAGTATTTATGACAAGTGATGAGTTTAGAAAAGAAGGTGCTGTAAATGAGATAAGTACCTCCAGACTTGAAGACTCCGTGAAGAGTGAAGCAAAACAAGTTGGCTTTCTCTCCAGCAGTGTGGGCTAACGATCCATCAGGTTTTAACAAAGGGCGACAGAAGCCAGTTTCAACCACCTTGGCAAGAGACCAAGAAGCTTACTTCCAGGTGGATACGAAGCAAGCTTGGCTCCGATTCTGCCAATGTGGGTAAATCGAGCCCTCTTCAGCACCTTCTTGCACGACTTGCCAGCCCTGTTAAATGCTCTCTTCTTTGACCTTACATTTGCAGACTTGCCGTTGCGGGCTGAGACCCAGGCTAGATAGGCTTCATGCTTCAGTGCATTAGATTAGATTATTAAGTCTTTAAATGTCAAACCTTAAAGAGTCACTCTATTGCCAATCTAACGTTAGTATATTCTAAATCTATGATCGCATGCGCTTTCCAGCTAGAGACTCCCAAGACGCATTTTCGATATGTCGCATCTTTTCATGTATCGTGTCGCAGCATTGCATCGGAGAAATTAACCGCCACAATTCCGTTTGCCATGCTTCCATTCAGAATAGCAGAAACAAAATACATACCTACTAATTCTAATTCAATAATAGGTAGGTACCCCCCATCCCCACAATTCATAAAGAACCAAGTGCTTATCGAACCATTTATTATTACATCACATTCAGATCATTTTATCTCAAAGCAAGCAATGACTGCTACTTCAGACTATAATGCAGAACGTATTAAGCTGAAACTTTGCACATATATATGTTGCTCGATCCGGGAATGACAATTAAGTTACTTTTTATCCGTAAGATCCGTTCCCGTGTGACGAGAAATGGATGTCATACAAACCCGACCGTTATGTGTTGCCTTCACCTTCACACAAATCTAGGTACTTCACTAACGTTTTCGACTTAAACATTTAAACATAAAAATGGTATGTATAGGTACCTACTTACGTAACTTATCTAATAAAACCAATAAGGGCATGATTGTTTAAAAGTAAGGCCTAAGACTATTACACTGATGAAGAGAACATAAGTATTCGACTGAGGGTAGTATTTATATCATCAGTACTGAAGCAAGGGAAGAGTAAGAGATCCACAGTCCCTTGGTTGGCGAGGCTGCACACACTCGCCACAAGCAACATGAGACGGCCGAATCTGGTGAGATCCTTCGTAGAGCAGTGCTCTTGCAAAGATGCCAGCGTCTGGTCTTGCAGTAACTCCACGTGAGACGCAGGGTTTTCAGAGGAATCTAAAAACATAGAACACGTAACAAGATCACCGATATCGCTGTTTCAACAAACAACATCATTAAAACAGCAATATCTGACGGTAGGAATCGCGCAGGTTTCAGAAGTACCTAGATGGGTCGGCACTATTCGCTCTCGCGTAGATTAAACGGATCTAATGTAGAACCTATCACGTGTGATGGAGTCGCTTTTCGTACCCTAATTTCTTCCGGCTTTCGTATGGATTTTGCCCACTAGACGACTGGTGGTCGTCTAGTGGGGGAAATCGTAAAAATCTCCTTTATGAAAACATTACATACGTCTAGCTAGACTTTAGTCAATAGTATGCTAACTTCTCCACAAAGCTCTACCTGCCTATAAGTATCTATAAGTAAGCCAATCTCACACTCAAAAAGATGCATGGAATGTAATGTACATACCTGTACGGAACACTAACGCCATCTTGATCCAGTCATACTCAGATTTATCAAATCTACATTTAGAGATCTTCTTCAAAAGATTTGTTATTTTTCTGAGGTTCATTTTTATATTTTTCGTGTTTGATGCTAATGCAGAAGGTACGTAATCTGAAAATAATAAATAAGTACAACACAGATAGGTACCTACCCACCCATAGAATCACGATGATCGCGTGTTCGTTACAACAGACCGAAACGGAAACTGTTTCATCGGACTGTAAGTTGAGCGCCATTAAGTAATAGGTTAGGTTTCGCCCCTCCGTATTTATTACCTAGGTATAGGCATATTTGTTATTGTGGGCAAACCTAGACAAAACTTTGCCACTAGAGCTTGTTAGCATTTTCATGGATTGGTATGAAAATCATCAGAATAATGTAATATCAGACTAATGGACAGTCGGGCATGTACATATACTTAGTTCAAGTTGGAACGTGGCGTCAGGCTGGGGGGAATCACATAAGCTTGTAAGTAAGAACGAACTGATCGTTGAACTCAGCACAGGCATTTTTCCTCGTTAACCAACATTAGCTACGCTGATTATATGGTGTTGCTGAGTCCATCAATCAGTGTTCTGAGATCCCTTACAAAGGTATACGTGTCATATGCAGCTAGTCGGCCTTTCATATATTACCAAAAAGAGTGCAGTTGTAGTATTCACAGTATACAGCTCCGAATTGTGTACATGACATCCCAAAAGAAATTCTTGGTTTTTATTGACACCCTTGGTCTGGCAACCCTATTGACTGAATAACAAAAAATAAATAGACTAGTTTTAATGAGATTTCGAATAACCAATAAGCTGCTTTATCTTAAAAACCACCCCTATTAAGGGGTAAATAAACCACTTTTGAAATCTGCAGTCTATACCCCCATTTCATACGATATTTCACGTTTTGCACAAAATTTTAAGACTGATCATATTTACCCCTTTTTACCTCTTTGCAACCCTTAATGTCAAACAGGGGTGGTTTCAGCAAAAAAATAAAAGTTAATTGTTAAGACAACCCCCTTTAACAGTATATCCTACAAGACATATCAAGCGTTTTACTCTTTTAACGCGCCCCTTTGTCACAAAAAACACCCCTATTAGAAAGTAAAATATGTACTTTTAGTAAATGCAGTCGATACTTTTTCAAATGTCATCCCACAAGCCAAAAATTTTCTTGGCACACTTAACACCCCTTTTTCTCAAAAACTACCCTAGTGTCAAAAAAAACCTTATACCGATTGATGAGTATTAATATATTCTCTGCATATGCCGTCACAAACATTGCCTCTAACATACATACAGACAGACATACATACAGTGCCGGATTTCCCAACTTACCTCGGAGATCTCGTTCACTTCGCTCACTCGATCAATAAACGCTATGAAGACGCTATGAGCAGCTGAAAATCACTTGCAATAAAATAAATATATTAAAATATATAATAGTATGTGTACGTACCTTCCTCAAAGTAGAAGGAATATTGAGCTGCTGTAATTAAGAATATCTCTCTCCAGTTAGTATGGAGTAGCGCGACTTGCTCAGAGGCTTTCATAAGTGAGAACACTCCGATGCCGTGCAGCCATTTTATAGAAGCTACCAATACTTTAGCCGCCGGGTCGTAGATCCCTCCGCTAGATATCTTCTCGTACTCGTTATGTTTCTTTAGCTTCGTCTCTTGCTTGGTAACATCGAGGGTTCTGCTATCGTCTTCTCCACTCGTGTACTGCTTGTTGAGGACCACGTCGATGGACATGGCTTCCTGAGGCTCAAACTGTGATGCTTTGGATACTATGTGTATCGGTGGTTCCAAATTATTTGGACACGGCCGAAATAGGGTTCTGCAACCTAGAGAAATGCAATTTAAATACGAATACTTTCAGGATGATTGAGGTTTATCTTGAACGGTTAAATAACGTGGTACATGGGTTAGGTACATAAGACAGTAGGTTCAGGCAATTGATACAGGGCCTTATTCACTATGATCAATCGGTGTCCTAATCGCGCCCGCGTAACGATATCTGCGTGGAATCATCGTAGCAGATATCGTAAGGCGGGCGCGTTAAGACACGTTTGGTCACAGTGAATAAGGGCCCAGCCAGCAGGATCACTGGAACAAAGTCTCGAGCTTTCACCATAGTCAATTAATAAAGTATGTATAGCCTGATTTTTATTCAACGATCCAAATCATTGTAAACAGGTAAATATTAAACTATGTCATTGTCAAACCCACGAGAACAAAATATGTTTTCAATGGATCAATTGACTATACTAGCACCTAGCATCCACCCACATCTAAACTTCTGCGGTACCTACCTAATGAGATAAACTAACAGATCGAATACCTTCTTACTTTTAAATCTTAACTAATTAATCTAGCCTAGCGTATCCTTAGAGTAGTTACAATGCATGTTGTCTCATTCCATCTAATTTGAAATCGCCTATGAATGCAGAAGACAAAACAGTGTAGGTACTTAGGTACCCTAACAGATACAAGGATACGTCTAGTTTATTCGATTGGTATAGTAATAAGGTTACAATACCTCACCTAACACATAATATATAAATATTACAGGACATAAATTTTACACAGCGCCATCTAGCCCCAAACTAAGCATAGCTTGAACAACAATGAGATAACATACAACTTTCAAACTCAACAATAGGAAACAAAAACTTTAACAATGCACAGCAATCACGCAGCGAAAAACATGTCCGAATTCAAGAGCAATGAGATGAGAATCGAATGCAACGAATGAGATGAGCAAGAAGATTTTTTTTCAGTGATACCATTATGGAGAGATGATTTCTACTATAAACATTTTAACTAATTTGTTGCACAAATAAATAACGCAAAAATAAATACTTCACATTGTTCCTTATTTGATTTTCTTCACGATCTTAGCTAAAATAATCTGCCGAATTTTTTGGGCCATTTAGAATAACTAACATTGATTCTACGAACCCGAAGTAATCTGCAGGCTTACCCTCGAACCCAATAACAATTCCAATTCAACATCAATCGCAATCCAATACTCTTACAATATTGACTAATTGCCTCTTGAAAAACAATTTGATAGCATTGGATTGAAATCGGTATTGCGCTAATATTGGATTATGATTTTTTTAATACACTTCAACATTTAGGCTTTTTATCAGTACACAGTGATTACAAATAGTTTAAAACATCAATCTAAACTATTTTCGAACAAATTCAATATCAAAATCGTTGTTTTGATAAAATTTTATTATTTATGGCGGCATGGATTCTAACCCGTTGCTTAGGGCATAGATGGATTGGACAGTTCAATTCCAATCGCTATTGGGTCATTCAATATCCACACAATATGAAATCATTTTGGCGCTAGGTTCGCATTCAAGAGTGTTCAAGAGTAGGAAATGACACAAATTCAATAACGATCGATCGGAATCGTGTTCAAGGGTAAGCCAGCTGTGGTAGCCCTATTTCACAATCAGGGTATAGGTATGACAAGGTCACCGATTAAATCTCACAATTTTGGGAATGTCCCATAATAATGATTATTAAGGCTACAAGATATCTTACCATTTTCAGCTTTGCTCTCCAAGGTGCTTTCAATTTTAAAAGCTTCTTGTGAACTCGTAACTTCGTCTTCCTTGATTTTGTCAACAAGGTGCGAGTCTGGTTTCTGTTGTATCACCGCCGTTCCCTTCGAACTGGACGTATCCTCCGCGGCTTCTGTAAGAAACAATCACCGATTGTACACATGCGTATACAATTCTCGGATACATATTCATGTGAACTTACTGTTCGCTGTGGTGGTTGAAGTGTCGGCGACAGCAGGCGGGTAGAAAATGTTTGTAGGGAAATATCCGGGGTGTGATACCGGGTAGTGTAGCGGTAGTGGGGTCGAAAGTAGCGGTATTGTGAATGAACTCAAGGAATTCAAAGCGTTGTTGGTTTGAGAGCCGATAGGGGGGGGAGCGGCAGACGTCTCGGGGATTCTCGACATCGCGAAGTCTTGAAAGGGGTATCTATCGAGGAACGAGTGTGCGCTCGGCAAAGAGTCTGCGAGTGGCATCCCACTGTATGTGTAGGATGGGAATGTGGAGAAAGCTAGGGGGACAGGGTTCGGTACAAAGGCGTGTCGTCTTGTGAAGGGGTATCCGAGCTTCTGGAGAGCTATCTGATGAGGGGTCGGTGGGCGCGGCGCGCGCTCGTGCTGGACGGCTGTAAGCATATTGTTTAATTGTACACTTTTATAACATTCATGTAACTGCAAGATAATCACTATTACAGCCCATTTCAATATTTTAGCTGATCAGATTTATAGGGATTTTTTTATCAAATAGATATTGAAGGTAAATAAGTAGGTACAATCCAAGACCCTGGAGTTTGTTATTCGAATGACTTAAAGTCATCTAAAACTAAAATAAATATTTTAATGCTGTAGTCCTTCCCCTCTTGGATACGGATGCAATATTTGGAACCCACAACATGAAATATAAACAAAAAGACTAGGGAGTGTACAAAAACGTTTTCTTTTCGAAATGATACGATAGTCTTTCGAATAATCGGAAACAATCGTACTCTGCATAACATCGAAAGTCGTATCGACTGCTCGGAAGCAATGACAACAAAATCCATGGCTTGGATAAAAATCTTTTGGCACAAATCTCTTTGCTTGATTGTGTAGATCCGTTTTATTTTATTTATTTTATTTTGACTTCGTTTTTTTTATCTTTGGTTTTTTTAGTTACCCATTACAGGAAGGCTAAAGTCATACAACCATACTACCTTTTGCTGACTTTGTGTGCCCAATTCAGTTTTGATTTGGGAACTGTTTATTGGTGAAATGAGCCGGTAAAAATGTAAACGAGAGAACGCGTTCCTCGTAACATAACGACACTTTCCTCCTAGAGCAAAATAGCTAAGTAGATCGAATCTTTCCCACATTTTTTTTTATTTCAAGTGAATGATTGTGATTGATTGGTCACAACATTTACAAATGTAATGACTCAAAAATTCAAAACCCGCGACGAGACTCGAACCCGCCTCTTTTCCTAGAATGAATCTCTGCTAGATGATGGCGTAGATAGATAGATAGATAGATAACTCTTTATTGTTCACCATTTACAAATAACATAACAAAACACAGATATTGGAAACTTAATCTAGTCACTGGTAAAACAATGGGCGGCCTTATCGCTGAAAGCGATCTCTTCCAGGCAACCGCTTGATGGAAAGATAAGATAACGACTTGAAGGATGGCGGACTATGCGAATAACCAATATAAAATAAAATATACATACATAAAATTACATCAATAATAAATCATGATAATAATGATTTATTAATAAATAATCAGAGCTCAAGCTGACTTTCCCACAAATGTTTATAAGTAGTGAAACTTTGACTGCATAGAACTGACAAACCGGTTGCAAACAACTTCCCCACTAAACTTCCCAGATTATATCGGCTTACACCCTGGTTTCAGTACATTTCTGCAGAACAAACTCAAGCCAAAATCCCGTTGCGCATAGATTATGACATAGCATAGCAACTTAGTATTCATTTTTATGTTTAATTTTAGTTATCTTGTCACATCTCATTATTTTTTAATGTTCCCTTGATTTATATTAGTTTAGTTGAGTTACTACTCGTACGTAGCTTACCAAGTATGTTTTACGCATGGATGTGGCTACCTATAAGAGGAGCACTAGATTTTCATATACCATCAATTATCAAAGGCCCATTAGTGTCCACTGCTGGACAGAGTCTCTTCCAAAGCGGGAGGGTTTTTTCATAATCACCACGCTTGGCAGGCGACTTGGTAATCGCAGTAAACGTGTTATTTGACTTATTGTATATTTTCGTTTAATGTTGTATCCTCGTGGTCCAAATAAATACACAAACGTAATCAGATGATTAGGTACACAAGGAATTTGTAAAGATTAAGATCCAGCATCGCCCGTGACCCGTGACCCGTGACCCGTGAGCGATACTGTAGGTAGGCGATCTGATGAAGAGCATCAAGAGGCGGGCTTTTGTGTTGATATAGGGGACGCTAAGTGTTATATAATAGAAGCGTCAGAAGGCGTAAAGTGTTCGAAGGTGGCAAGTAGGGTGAAATCAATTTCATAATGTAAATAAATATCTGTGTGAAAAGCGGATGCGGACGACAGGCGAGGTTCGGCGGTGACGACGCGTCTCCAGATTTGTTTTCGTAACACTTCAGGATGGGTTGGCGCAGGCGGTCAAGTAGGGCGCCTTGTGGGGAACTGAGCGTGTGCAATCTCGACTGCCATGTTCACATTTAAACCAACCAAAATCACTCTTGTTTATGATTTTCATAGAATGAAGTATGACCACAGAATTAATCGAACGTTGAAAAAACAAAAACTAAATATATCTTAATGGTTATACGAAAATCCGCCCTTATAAAGTATCGTAAGAATTAGCATATCATTAGAGTTTCAATCTTTTCGTATCCATACAGTTGAAATAACAAATATAAAAAATGTTACTCCTTTCCAAAATGATATAGTATGACCAACCTACTGTCAAGCCCACAATTCATACACTCCAAACGATATCTTACACATCGAAACCCATAAAACCGTTTAGGCTGTAGCTTGCCTGTGAAAATGACATGCACTCATACCTACAGACATAGGTACTTTCGAAATACATGATCCTCCTTCTGAGACACACGGCAAAAACCCCTAATTTTAAACTCTAATAATCTCAAGTAGATAACACTGAAAATAATGTCTGGAGCGGACATTATCTTCTGAAATATATTTCTTAAATAGATTCAATAAGTAGGTAGAGTTACCTACAAATAAAATAAACGAGTAAAGGTCGGCTGGTGACAAATTCACCAAACATGAGTGATATCGACCTCGCGAGAGGGCAAGTCGCGGAGCCCCTGGTACAGTCACCACTCAGCGGCACTTGTCTACCGCAAATACTTGAAATGTTTCCTAATGGAAAAGACATGCTGCGACTGCGATGTAACCAGGAAAATGCTTTATTGAGACAAGTGCTCTCCTGTTTTCTATTGATTGGCGTTAATGGCGCGCCTTTAACATTTTTCCGGAAACAGCTGATAGAACTTTCGAAACAAATTTAGTTGGAAGTTTCAAGTGACGATATCACATTGTTTGTAGGTACATCGTTAAGTCGTAAACAATCCCTGTCTAGCATGCAGACGACGAGATAATATTATTATATTATTCGCGGGTAACACGATCTCATTTTGCCCATGTCGATATCTCGTTTACATTTTGCTTCATTTGCAGACTGACCTATACCTACATTAATTTCACACAGAGCCATCTAGCCCCAAACTAAGCATGGCTTGTAATATGGGAACTAGATTACGGATATACTCAGAGCTATGAGTCTTGTAACATTAGGCCTCATGCCTCATGTGCATGTATTGACTACTGATTCTAAGCCATAATTTCAATAGTATTTTGCTTGGGATATAGGTAATTACCTATATGTGAGAAGATATGCGGAAAGGGAGCTGAGGCGCAGGCAAAAGGTATTTTTATGTAATTTTAGTAAGGTACTTACTGCCATGGTTATTTCGAATATCAGAGATAATATACTATTAATATATAGAGTATTCGTCATTATCTAATCTTGGACTTATAATAAAACATGTATAAAATAAAATTATAGAGAACGACTCTTCCGGGTCTATAAATATAATTGATTGTATAGGGTTAAAAACAAGTCACATCCCAACAATACTACAATCAACGGCTGTATATAAATATTGGCTGTTTTAATGTAAATTTGTTGTATTTGAATAGTCGGGCGCCGTCGCTTAAGAATGGGGTATGTAGCGTTTTTTTTTAAATATCGCGATTATTATACATAATTAATAACAAAAACGGGTCTTCATCGCGTACCTTTTTATATTCCCGACAGTTTCGACCGTGTTACAACAGCCGTGGTCACGGGTAGACAAACTGTCGGTATATATTAATATAAAAAGGTACGCGATGAAGACCCGTTTTTGTTATTAATTAACTGGGTATGTTATGGTCACATTCATTTGTTATGTTTGTTATAGATATTATTGTTTTAAAACATGATCGCCTCGCAATCCGGACGTCGCGTGTTCAGTTTTTCTCGTGTACCAATGATTTTTTGCGCCAACTAAGTAGTCTGACACTAAGCATACATTGTAGTCGTACTTCTTCAACAGCCTATTAATGTCCACTGCTGAACAGAGCCTTCTCTAAAATTGGAGGGGTTAGCCACAATCACCACGCTCGGCCGGCAGATTGGCAATTGCAGTAGTTGCTAGAAAGTATACACAAAAAGAAGCTGTTGCCCTTCGTGTGGTGAGATCCTTAGTTGAGTTTCAGGTACGACATCCACGACGGCACTAGGTATTCGTACTATAGTAATAATTGACTTACCGTCTTTCTTCATGTTGACCCTGAGACACTTTGAGAACCTGCAGGCCTGGCATTGGTTGCGTCTGGTGACATCCACCACGCATCGCCCGTTCTCTTTGCACACGTAATCTAAGTTCCTATATAGTTTAATGAAGGTTCAATTACAGAATACCTCAGTACACATTTTATTCAAATGTAGGTAGGTATTTAGTTAATGTAGGATGTAGGTACCATAAAAATATTTATCGACAGCTAAATTCATAACTAAAACTTACTAAATGTGAAAAATACGTAGGAAATACGGACGGTGTGTGGCTCATATGGCTAATTCTGGTGGAGGAATGAATTTGATGGAAGTGTTCGATGTCAGGGGCGCTTCCGAAGTGATCTCGAACGAAAGTTACCGTCGGATGCTCCTCTTGAAGAACCCTCGACAGCCATCGCACGACGCCACTCCGTAATGCTTGCCGGAAGCCTTGTCTCCGCACACGCGGCAGACCGATTCACACTTGCCAGTACATTCCATGACCTGCTGATGAAATAGTAGATTATTAACCAAGGGGATAAAGCAGTGTCTTCTGTCGCGGGTGACGATTTAAATCACGAGCGAAGCGAGGGATTTAAGTTCACCCAAGACTAAGACAGCTTTATCACCGAGAAAAATACTCTACTTTTCGTACCATTTGCGAAAAAATTAACACAATCATAATATGAGATAGGTATTTATTAAAAATAATGACAATTACAAGTAAAAGTTAACATTCGAAACATTGGTCCAATTATTGATAGAGAGAGTTACATTTTTGTTTGGTACATTTATTGTTGATGAGTTGATTTGAGTATTTCTCCATTGAGCTTTCGATATAACCCTCAGCTACTCTATCAGAGCTCCAACCACCGTGTCTTTTTATTGACGTAATATCCGCCCCTGAATCCGCCAAGAAAGTCGCCGAAGTTCTTCAAAGCAGTGACCGGTGTAGAGTTCAACATCTTTAAGTTTTAAATATTTAGCTATTTCCTTTGGCATATTGCTAATTTTATTTTTGCCAATGGCTTGTCGAGTCCATTTCCCATTCCGATAGTTTATAAAAAATCTATTGTTTTCCATGTTGGTGGGACGTAATGCTTGGTATTTATGAATGATTTTAGTATATTGACCTTGTACAATGAATGACCGCTTTTTCTTTGTCTTAGTTTCCTTTACATTAATCAGCAGTAACTCATTGGAATGATTTTCAACGTCCTCCACCTTTAAGTTTACCTACAAGTTCACATCCGCGCACAGTCCAAAAATTAAGGCCACCTATAACAAAGATAAAAAACAGGTAAATATATACAATAATTACCATTACTAAGATACGAAATATTCATAGTTAAATCATGTATACTTACTTTTGTGGCCAGAAAAATTTCGTCAGGAGCTTCATTGAGCTATTTTTCCACATTTGAGTCGTAAAAATTTTAGACTTCTTTGCGCAATGCCCTTCTGATTTTCTTTTTAAATAAGCCAGTAATTTCGTGAATCTATTTATTTCAATGCTGTGTTTGATGCTTATTGTAGCTTTCAGTTTTGAGTATATGCACCAAAGTGTATTCGGATTCTTTGTCTTGGATAAATAATCAAAATAGACAAGAATTACTGATTCTGAAATTGATAGGCCTTTCGCACTTCTCCACGTTGAAAATTCTTCATAAGTTTTTAAATAATTTTCCTTGTATTTTGTCTGAAGCAAATTATTTATAATTGCGGCAGCATTTGCACTGATGGAATCCGTCAATTCACTGTCACTGTCGCTTTGTTTATCATCGTAACGTATTTTTAGAACATTAACTTATTTATAAATTAAAATAAACTTAACGTTTATGTATTTGAAGAAAACAAAAACGCGGCAAATTCCTAGACTAATATTTTTTTGTCGGAAAAGCAAAGGCATCAAGCTCATACGGCCTCGTCGGTTTTCGTGATTTTATTTAATAAACATAACTGCATAATAAATGCGTATTCCTTTTTCAAAAAGATGTATTAAAAATATGTTTATATACAAACTCAATGGTGTAAACACAGATGTAGTTAAGTATAAATTTCGGTAAGTATTCCAAATTTAAATCACATTCTCCTCCTAGAGGATTGAAATCCTGAATGAAATTGAGATGGACAATTTTCTTTCCCTGTTTTTAACAGATTAAAAATGACTATTGTTATGTTCGCTTTTTGCGGCATAGAATGTCACTTTTTTGAGCAAGTGGTACGAAAAGGTTACTTTCAGGGTTTGTATACTTGTCTGTCTAGACGTCCGTCTGGTCTCTCTGAACTTTTCAACCGTAAAAGGTAGTCGGTTGAAATGTTCAGTGAATCTGTATTATAACGGCGGTTTACCTAACAATTAATTAAAGGTAAAATTAACAAAAGTTTAGCTCTATATATATACAGAGTAACTACAAACTAATTTTGTTTATAGAGCTAACCTAAAAATATAACAACGAATACTAAGAATAAGAAGATTCCTTTAATGTACAACCAGATATTATTTTGTTGAGGATTAAAGGGTAAAGGGCGCTTCCACCTTTGGCCTTATCTTAGAACTTAAAACCGGGTGCGATATCTATATTAGTAAAGCGCTTCCCCGTCGTACAGTAAAAAAAGTTGCGTTTCTACCAGCCCAGGAAAAAAGTAGGACCACGAGAAATAACTGTCCCCAGTGGTCCTACAGCAGTCACATAATTCCGAGCTAAGCAGGGAGAGCTTAGCTCGTTGGGAATTACTGAAAAACGCACGGCGTGTTGCTGACCAAGTGAATGGAGTGGCATCCTCAACGAGTTATCTGTCGCCGCTCGCCGCTTGTATGTCCTCCGAATCGATTGGTTCCTTTAGTCTTCCTTCAACTTGCAAACGTAAGTAGGTAGGTACTTTTGTTATATATAACAGTATTGTTGTTTTGTCGTAAACGAACTATATAGGTACTTTAATTGTATTCGTCTCAGTACTTAACTCCACCAATCCATATCTAACAGTCGTTCTCGCACGTTTCCGTAGTATTTCGCTTGACGAAACAAATCCACAGATCAATTTAACTGTAAAAACCATGTTTTGTTTTACTGCTATTGGGTTTGTAACAATGTATACTACAAATAATGTATGTACATTATTTTATATCGTAGTTTCAATATAACAATCATAAATGTGCATAATAATGATCAAACAATGGCGTAATCAGGTTGACGTCCGCCGAACTTCACCGCAATATTTCAAAAATCGCACCGAATGAAAGGATGTTGCCGTGTCACCGACTCTCCACATCAATAAGCGATTGATTATTCAAATTGATCGCTCGGCACCTTGCGGGGAAACATGCAAGTAACTTTATCAGTGTCAGCTTGGATAAAACGAGGTATTTATTGCATGGTGTCGAGAGAACCCTCGGCTAAAGTTCGAGCTGAACATCCCGAAGCACCTACCGCTCAATTTCGCTCTCCAGTAGATACTCATGCACGACACTATTACATTATATAATATTTAGATTTTTGTTGTCTGTATAGAAAATGTCAATGTAATCGGACGCGCCATTTCGAAATTAACGAAAAACTACGATTGTAAGAAAAGCGGTGGGTGCTAATACATTTTGAATTTCTTAAAATTGTATGAAGGTATGTGAATAGCAAAATTAGTTACGGTAAGCTCTTCGGCACAATAAGTGAGACATTTCAGAAATCTCTATGTATCAACTTAGTAAAAGTTACTTGATCTCGGCAATGAATTTCACTTTTTGCCGAGGATTTTAAAAATAATGGGGTTTATACTTACCTTGAGTTTGTAGATAACACACTCTGTAAAACTCATAATATTGAATATCCCGATATCATAGATATCAACTAATATAAATATATATAAATATAAAGGCAAAATTTTAAAAAAAAAAAAACCTTGGTTCGGTAGACCAGCAGCGCTAACGTCACACAGTGAGTACCTGCTTGCTATTTACATATAAATTTACGAGTAGGTATCATGCAAGGCTATAATATCTAGTCTCACATTAGAACAAAGGATTGATCTTAGATTAGCAGATCGTCTATAGGTACCTACGGACGTGCGGCGCCGCGATTATCTTTTTTAAGAAATTAGTTTTTGAAGCGGGAAGACGTCGCGTCAAACATTTTATTTAGCATACATCATCATCATCATCAACAACAAAATATAGCAGTCCACGGAGTAGGTCTCTCCCAAGCTGTGCCATACAGAGCTCGGTCTTCAGCTATATTGTATTCAGCTGCGGGTGAGGGCCTCTAATAGCTGGCTATATTTGCCCTGTTCACTTTCAAGGCGAATATCACGAGATCTCGGGGTATTCCGATGAAGCATTCCTCTGGCTACATTTTTCAGTTTCGCTGAAGCAAGCTGAACGAACTGATATTCACACCACTCCGACTGCAATCTGTGGAGTGTCTAGCCCAGGATTTTGAGGGACAGGGGCCACCAGTCTTCGAACGTCTGGTGGCCGCCAGTTCGTCGGATCTTTCAGTAAATGTGACTAGCCTACTGCTACTTCGCCTGCTTATCCTTAAAGCTGTCGACCACCTTGGCTCTCTGCCGGATATACTCATTTCTGATTTATCCTTATGAGAAACGCCTAGCACAGCGCTTTCCATAGAATGCTGAGCGAATTTTGATTTGTTGACCAACCCGATCTTCAATTTAATATGTAATATGTGGTGACCACGCCAACGCCGCCGCGGTACTGTGGTTCTAGGTCCAAACTGCTCGATCCCCCCATTATAGACGTTCTATACCTACATACAATATCAGTAGCAAGTAGTAAAGCAACACACTTACATGCTTAAATCTATTAATAATTTAGTCGTTTGAGTCCTTTGACTATTAGTAAAGTCGGTCGGCTCGGCACACAGCACATAGCCCTATCAACGTGTTGTTACTTGACTAGACGACATAAAGGTTGGATAATTGTTCAGAGCGAGTGGCGCGGTTCCCACGAAGCTCGTGTTAGGGGAGTGCTGTGCTGACTTGCCATAGGTATCTCCGTCCGCGGGCGACGTGCTTACTATTTAATGTCTTTTAGAATATGCAATAGATTGAACGTTTTTTAATATCTTTCGGTCGACCACTTCACAGGTTTCATGTCAACGTAAATAGGACCCTCAAAAAAAAAGGTCAACAAAATAAGGCGCGACGATCCGAGAAAGATCTCAAAGAGAGGCTCTTAAAATGTTTACATCTTGGGGAAGAAAGGATCAAATTAACGGCAGTTCATAGTAGAGGCGAAAACCCAAAAAGGGAAGCACAATGTACTCAATAGGGATGGCAGAGTACGTATGACATCGTTTGATTGCAAGAAAGTAGGTATAAAGTACCAATAACGATGATGGACACGTGCAAGTTAACGTAAGGAAGGTACCAAGTTTATGATATCACTGCGGGCGTGAAGTAAGCCTGATGGCATGCCGCTCGCCCCTAATCGACTGCCCGATAGTTATCAGGAAACAGAGCCAATCTGGCAGGTTTTCATAATTGTCATGTTCCGTCATTCATGTCACCCACAGGCCACAGGCCACAGGCACCCACAGCCCACAGCACAGGTCACCCATTACGCCGTATGTGCGGCAAGCACGAGGGGCGCCCTCGCCCTAATTATGGATTGACTCACGTATCATTATGTCCGAGTCAAAACGATTGACTTTATGCAACCTTCGATATTGCATGTTCGCCAAATATCGAATCCACCTAACAGAATACGTTTTAAAAATAAAATAAAAACCGACTTCAATTAAGAATATTATACAATTTGGATGACGTAAATTTCCAATTATTTGCATTTACAGACAGACGCGTGGGGCATAAGAAGTCCGTTTTTTTTACTTTTGAGATAATAAATACACCCTAAAAATACCAAAATCGCTTCAAGTGTGCCTGTAATATAGAATAGTTCCCTCTATTTCTCCAGATGATTCTGGCCGGTCTGACCTGATGTCAATGGGACCGTGAAGTATTATAGCCTTTTAAACAAAAAATAATTTTCCAAATCGGTCTAGACGTCTTAGATTAATCGGGGAACATAAATAAAAAAATTAAAAAGATTCCAACGAATTGCGAACTTTTTTTTTAAATCGGTTAAAAATGTATTTACCTGTTATTTACCAAAGTTTTCTTCGTTTGACGCTAGTGTTGTTTGTTAGTCGTTTGTGAGAAACACCTCTCTTCGTTCCATTGTTGTAGGTACTTTTGTTGGTCAGTCGAGAGTGCGCAAACTCGCGTCGTGACTCGTGATATTTGAGCGATAATCCCGATCGCGTTCAAAACGAAAATCTTGGATGTAGCGCTAGCTGCCATGCTTAAATGGAACTGGGCTGGTCATGTCTGTCGCATGTCAACTCTACGATGGGCGAGGGTCGCCACCGAGTGGCACCCAAACCCGACCAGAAGGCGTTGCGGCAGACCTAAGCGCAGATGGCGTGATGAGCTAGATGTATTTCTTGAAGACTGGAGGAATGATGCCCAAGATCGGGAAGTCTGGAGGGAGTGGGGGGAGGCCTTTGCCCAGCAGTGGGACACTGACGGCTTAATATAATATAATAATCCCGATCGGCAAGGTTGGTTTTTTTATTCACTTCACCCGGAATCTTAAACTGGCTATCTAACTCTAAATGCCGGAACACAACATTTTTAAGATTTTTGTTATGGCGACAAACTAGTCTATTACTTACCAAACCAAGCACAATATTGTACTCCCCTGGGGATCGAACCCGGGATCTCTGGATCTGACACCGGTAGTCGAACTGCTGGACACTACTAGCACAGAGGCGGTTGAAATCTTATGCTGTTCGCACTAATGCTTAGCTCGTCTATATCTGCGGCTGCCGGACGATCTAAGGTTGCTCAGCAACTCTCAACATATACACGGAAGGAGTTGAACTAGGAGACGGAACAAGCAAGTACCCTACCTGATGTAAAGTGCACGCTTGTCTATAAAAATTCTGTATTGCGTTGGTCAAATCCACAAAGAACATGCGAACTACGGCATAAAGGTGTTAGGCCTCGCGTGGCCGTAATTTCACCGGCAACCATACCCTGCAAACAGGAACACAGCAATGCTGCTTGGCGGCTGAAATAGGTTTGGTGGTAGTACTTCCCCGAACGAGCCCTTCACAAAGGCCTCTACTACTCTTAAAGTAGTATTATATACAGGTGCGTAATTTTTCATTAGTATTCGTTACATTTTGTAATATTATCATCTTATTTCAGCAGTGGTAGATATTACGGTCTACAGCCAGTCCCTACGCCTAGCCTAAGTATCCACTTGTTTTTTGTACTTTGTCAAGTACAGCATTCATCAATCTATGACGATAATAACATGCCTATAGAATTCCCTATCGTAATATCCGAACACGCAAGGGTAGCCGCCACGAGCCGTCAAACCAATTGTCGGTATTATTAAATGATGTGATTATAAAACATACGTCCCTGATTCGTATTAGTGGTGGCGTGGTGGCGGCGGTGGGCGGTGGCGGTGGCGGTGGCGGTGGCGGTGGCGGTGGCGGTACTCGAACTGAGCTGACCCGACCTGACCCGATAGAAAACTTTCAAATTGAGTTCATTTCAAGCAACGGATTGTGGTGTTGAACCAAATTTACGAAATATCAAATAAAAGCAAACCATTTCCTATCAAGAATCTATAATTAATATGTTCGTTAATAGAACAAATCACACCCTTTTCAGAGGCGTGTGAGATTTGGCAGAGTTTAAGTTTATACCAAGGAAAGGTGTAGAAAGCGATTTTATTTTTTATATAAAAAAAAAGAAAATTGCTTTCTGCACCAGTTTGTGTGATGGTGAGTTATACTGTGGACTCGCATCTCCTCGCTCGAATGCGGATTCGTTTTGCTGATTGAGCTGATTAATATTAGATACAACAATTGTAATGTAAGATGGTGGTATCTGGCCAAGTATGGTCTTGAAACAAACTTTCACACGACCAAATCGAGCACAAACTTGTGGGTCTAATACAATTTCGGTATACCTAGTATGGACCATAGTTTGTCAAACTTAATTGATCTGACGAATAGAATTGACAAATTAAAATTAAAACCACAACTAAGTACCAACTTATCTGCATAAGATTGGATTACATCTGCACTCTCCCTCAGATCGTAAAGAAGTAGGTACCCTATATAATTATTTTTCAATGCCTAAATTCCTTACTTTATACAAGGGACCCTTAATAATGTAATTTTAAAATTTGCTCATTCAATTAACAAACTTACATCGTCTTCTTCTGAATAATACCAATATCAACAATCAAACAAATACTTTTTGCTATGATAATACCCATCACAATACCGCAAAACTGTAATATTAGGTGATACATAAGTACATGTACTTGGAAGAGACTAGCTACCCACATCACAGGGATCCTAGTGTAGCTAGTGTTCAATATTTTTTTCATTTTGTTTACATTTACCTACTAAGATAATGCTAGATTTGCATACACTAGCACAAATGTTTGTTTTAAAGTTAAATAGTATATCATGTATCATCATATCGAATATCATATATACAGGTGAGTTTTTTTCAGGGCCACTGAGGCCAAGGCTGAAACCGTGAGAGTTATCGAAAAGTCATGTTCGGAGTTACGTGCTCGATTAAAAAAAAAATAGGTTCTGCATTTAAGAAAATCTATTTTCTTTTAGTTTTTCGGGAAAAGTGACTTTGTGAAAAATAAATTTGCATATTTGAGTTCTTTGTATGATAATTTAAAAAATATATATATGATGACTATGTGCCCAAAGTTGTTGGAACACGTACAAAACTGAAAAAATATTAATTTTAAAAAAATAATTTAAATGCAACATTATTACTTAATTTAGTGAAGATTGTATACCTATGTATACTTAGTCTGAAATGCGTAAGCGAAGCTATTAAATCATCTTTTGCTGTCCATGTAGAACTTTTGAAAATAGGAACGTCTTCAAAAAGCTTGGTATCGCCGAATGCAAAGATAGGTACAATTTAGCGTTTGAAACCAGATATACTCATAAATTTCAAAATTAGAATAAAGTTAATTTTAAGTCATCAAATTTCGGGATACTCCTGTTTTATAACTCACTTTTCCAGTAATTATAAAACAAAATAGATTTTCTTAAATGCGGAACTCATTTCTTTTTTTAAATTGAGCACGTAATTCCTAACATGACTTTTCGATAACTCTCACAGTTACAGACTTGGCCTCAGTAGCCCTGAAAAAAAACTCGCATAATAATTGTTGGCTACAAAATAAATAAATTTATTATTATGTTAATTATATGAAACTTGATTATGTGAAAGCTAAGCAATATAAGAGTTTTAAATATGAGTCTACCTCAACAGAGTGAGGAACCGGCTATACTCTAAATGCTGGAACACAAAAAAAAAAAAATGTTATGGCGATAGACTTATGAGATGGTGGTAGCTAACCAAGCGTCCTACCACCAACCAAACTGCAAGCACAATGTTGTGTAGGTCACATCCACAAAGAACATGGCTAATGCGGCACTGCTTTCCTTTCCTAACCCTTTCATACGATGAGACTGAGGAACTCTTGATGACCCTTGTATAAATCTTAAAACATGCCCTTTATAAATTAATAACACCTTTTACATAATTTTAACTAACACAATCATAACTCACTCTTACAAACATTCCCTCACACGCACACACACATTACACACATACTACACTACCATTCACTACTCACAACATCCCACACACTCACTGTTCCGAGCCGTTTACTTTATTAAATTCCCACCACCATCCATTCCAAAAGTATATTGTTGGAAATTTGTTTTTGTCACTCAATAATATAAATTCTTTTATTTTTATTTTCTTTTCCTCATCAGTATGTATATGTTTATTTTAAAGTAGATTAATATTAAAATTTTAAATATTGTATATAGGGACATAGACTACTTGTTCTTGGAGGTGGGCGTTGGTGACTGCGTCACAGTTTTCTATAACTATTGCTGTTACCATCGTTTGCTATATATGTTTTGTTCCGAATTTCTTTGTTCCCAATAAATAATTTTGTATTTTGTATTTTTTGTACTGCATTGCACCCGTCGACTTGAGACATGAAGGTGCTAGTCCTTGCGTGCCCGTAATTTCACCGGAAACCATACCCTTCAGAGCGCAACACGGCAACGCTACTTTGCGGCCGAAACAGGTATGGTGGTAGTACTTCATAGGCCTAGCCCTTTCACAACTCTACTATCCTTGCTAGTAGTTTACCTCACACTCTTTAAAACCAACGTAACGTAGTCCCAAACACTGATTGCTATTTTCCGGCATCATACCAGCATAGTGAATGAATAAAGAGAGTGTAGCGTTATGGAAAATCTTACAGCAAAAATGCCGGGTCATCTATAAAAACTTGAATATCACGGAAACCATGAATGCTAGCTTAGTGAAATAAACTGTGTTTGATAGAAAATGTAACACTTCATGGTTGGTGTCAAGTTATGCCATCAAAACTGACATAATCCTACATTCTGACATAATTAATTCTCCGGGAGCTGGCACTTACACACCAGTTTGTATACCTCGGAGGAAGCAACCCCTAGTGCATAGACAGTCGCACAAATATTTTCGTAAGCTAATTTGAAACCATTGAGAGATTGTGAGTCGATATTATTTACCATAGGTGCCATTGCCCTACATATTTACAAATTAAATAATTAGTCTTCAGATTAATCGCATTGTATTCACCAAAATATAATTGATGCAGGGCCATTATAATATTCGAGACAGGGCCGGGGTAAAAATACGCTCACAACAATAAAATATTCATAGCATTACTCATACACTCATTAAAAAATTACCTAACGTAACCTAACATATTCCTCCCTGAGACAGGTAATGACACTGCAAATCATTTTTTTTCCTTTTTAGACTTATATAGACTATAATTTAGTTTTGAATCAGTTACTGAACAACTGACAGCCCTACACCGTTGATGTGTCATTTTAATATTTTCCACATTTGTTAGCAACCAGCCACACTTGATGTACGAAACGTATGATTTAAATATTTTCCATATGTTTTTTCACTAGCTATTCACTTGAATTACAAAAATGCTAGGTCATTAAGCTTTCACAGACGGTAGAGTTTTTCGTACGGACACCGCACGGCAGGCTACGCTATGCGTGCTTAGTGAGTTGACTCGCCGAGTGCTCGCAGCTGGACGACTAAAACACGTATTTCTTATCAGCACTGAGAGAGCTATGCGAGCCATGTGGTGACGACATTGTGGTGGTCGCTATCCATTTGTGGAGACGCTAGGCGGTTCATTTCTATACTTGTGGCGTATGTTGAGGCAGTGGACTTATGTAGCCCATCTGAGATGATGATTTAGAAAGTACCGGGCCAATATTCTTGTCCGGCTTGTGAATTGTAATAGTATAGATTGTGCAACATGAGAGTTAAGTTTGGTTTTAGTACGAGTGTGAAGCCTTTGAATATCGAGCAAACGAAGGATTCTAAGTTAAAATCCTAAGTGTAGTAAGGGATTCAAGCCTTTGCACGTAACAAATTACTTAGCATTGTGTGGCTCATACATTTTCACTTCACAGCGAAAAATCACAAATGATAATGATAGGATAGAAAACAATAAGTGAATAAAAAGTTACCCCTTACTAACATGAAAAGTGCTCTCAAAACCGTTGCCTCAGTAGTCGTGGTTTAAAAATCTACCCCTCCAGCCCACAAGTGTTATTTCTTGGATTTTACCGACACCCATGGTTTGGCGAACACCACCCCTAGTAAAATATATATATTATGAATGTGCAGCCGATACTCTTTCAAATAAAATACCACAATCTTCTGCATAATCAACATTTTTAACTAATCAAATCAACCATTCCAAAGATATAAGCGAAAAAAAAAATTTATTTTTACCCCAATAAGTATCTCAAAAACTACCCCACTCATCAAAATCCCCCCATTATATTTATTTTATCTCTTTAAATTTTCATTTCCAGAAAAATCGGATACTTAATCTGTTAAAGAGTTATGCCGTCACAAATATTGCCACATACATATATACATACATACATGTATACATACATAAATAGGTACATACAGTGCGATATTTCCCAACATAACTCAGAGACATAATTCGAACTTAACCTTTAAGACCTATAACTTTTTTTTTAATTAATTTCTAAATAAAACGAGGTTAATATCAAACACGACTTCAAAAAAATATAATTACTACTAAAAACTTAGCTGAATAAAAAACTTATACTTTTAAATTATTTTTATTATTTCAGAAAATATTGGCTGTTTCCTTTAAATAAGGCATTTTTTCAGATTATGTCAGATTATGGTTAGTGTAGCATTATATTATGTGTGCGAATAGGTTGTGTTAAGTTTCACGCTTTAAATCCGGAGGTTGTGCAATTGACGTACTCCAATGGAATAGGTATTCGCTTCCAAATGCACTGTGGTCTAGTCACGGTCATCAGATTACTAACGTAGTTTCAAGATTCAAGAAAAAAACACTGTACAAACCGACCAACCAGTCTTTTTTTTTATTTGCCAAAATAATCTTAAATAATAAACATGGTTGTAAACATAGCTTTAAAAAACCAAGGAGGTTTGTCCTAAAACTAGTCTTAGATAACCTAGTCAGTGGCACCATGGGTTATGGATATCATACAGCTTCATATTCTAAATTCGCAATCAGAATAGTCAGTTTTAACGTTAAATAGAAGTAATATATAAATAAATATATATAAGTAAGATATAATTTAAAAGACAGAGATAAGCAGAGTTCATTCAAATTTCCTTTTTCTCTAAGGAAGGTAGTTTCTTTTTTATCATACGACGACGACGGGGGGGCCAAAGGTAGGAGCGCTCTTTACCAGGAATTCTCAACATACTGAGGAACAAACTGAGGCTATCTTACCTCTTAATGCCGGAACACAAAATTTTAAGAATAGTTGTTAGGTATGTTGTTATTGGTTAAAATTACGCAAAAATATGTTAATGGTAAATTGTAGTTATTGACCGAGCGAGCGCGAAGCGCGATCTAAAGGTCTCCATTTCAGCTTCGACAAAAATGCTTTTGTATGTCCGGATGTTTTCCTCTACAGGTCGCATTTCTCAACCGATTCTCGTGAAATTTTGTGAGCAGGTTCTACAAGTGTATACAATTATTTGTCGATTCAGATTTTGAAAATTTTTCATAATGGCGGAGTTATGGGGGTTGCTAACATAAATACATAATTTTTCAGCTATTTTCAAAAATTATAAAAAATAACCCTAATACTTTTTTGTTACCCTTACTAAGACGCAACTTTTCAACCAATAAACTTCAAGGGGTCGGGGTGTAAGGGGGTGACAAAATGCAATATGAAAAAAAACGCTAATTTACTGTGTGACATTAAATTACAAGGGAATTTCATTCGCTTTCGGAATATAACTATATTTTTTGTTTTGATTTGGAGGTGACCCATATTCCATTTATTACTAGCTGACTGTGCCCATGCTTTGCTAAAGTAAGTAATCTATACTAATACGGGTTAATATAAGCCTAATGAAACTCACAAATAATATGGCTTTCTATTGGTAAAATAATTATAAAAATCGGTTCAGTAGATCTAGAGATCACCCCCTACAAACTCACAAATATCCACATAATTGTGCACTACCCGCTGATCGCCCATTGGTAGTAATGGTCAGATTTGACCACTACACTGGCCCAATCATAATGGGATCAGTGCCTGACGCCGCTGTCACGAGAACTTGGCGCTCTAAAGAGCTTTCATGATCTAGGACTCGGTTTCCACTTATATTGTCATGGGCGGTCACTATACATAAGTCGCAGGGTTCGACATTACCTAGGATAGTGGTCGACCTTGGATATAGAGAACTTGCTGTAGTTATTCATATGTTGCGCCTTCTCGGGCTCAAAGACAGACCGATATAATTCAGAAGCCGTTTAATTTTTATCGCCTCACCGAAATCAGAACTATGAAACTCCTTCTCCTGCGAATCGAGGAGGTAAAACGGCTTAAAAGACTGACGGACCAAACAAATCAGTATTACAATTAAGGCCCTGTCATCAGACGTTTCCTCTTTTTCCAATGGAAAATTATAGTACTTCTGAACAAGTCACGAGTCTGTTTTTTATATATGTATTATTTCAGGTACCTATCTACATTAAAAGTAAGCTGAAAACATAATAGCTGAAAAAATTCTCGATAAAAATATTTATTTAAAATGGTACGTTTCAAAATTTGAACCAAGAGAAATATTGTGATACCTACAATGAATATTGACTTACGATTTATTTTAAGTGATATGTTACATGTTAATCTACATTAAAGGTAAGCTAGTTTTTTTATACTAATTCAAATTTAATTTTAATCATGAATTATTTGAAAAACTACAAGCGCACCACACGCCCGCCTTTCAATTAGTAGCTCTGTGACTACTGTCGACGTCGGACTGTACTTGTCGTCCTCGCAGCGGTCAGACAACACCTAGGCTCAGAATAAATATTAGGACGAATTTAAATAAGTTATTTGTTCTGTGCCATTAAAGGTACCTACTATCGTATGGTCACATTACCTACCTACAACCAGCAACGCGATCTCAGAATAAGAATTATCAAAAGGTTTTATTTACGATACGCACGCGCCACCTACAGCTTGCCGTTGTCAACTCTCATAATCGTTTCTGCCGCGATTTTAGCTACGTAGCGCGCCTTAAATAGCGTCCGCTCGCGGTTTCGCCCGCGATGATAACTATCTTCATACAAAATTTCATCCAGGAGTAAAAAACATACACACATACGCACAAACGTACGCATTTATATAATACTTATTAGTGTGATATACATGCAGTCGCTGACTTTAGGCCTCGTAAATAAGTTAAAAATTGCTCAGCGAGCTATGGAGAGAGAGCTTGGAGTTTCACTACGTGATAAATTCCGAATTGTGGCTATACGTAGGAGAACTAAAGTTAGCATAGCTCTCAGAATTAGCAAGCTGAAGTGGCAGTGGGCAAGCCACACAGCTCGAAGAACCAATAACCGCTGGGAGTAAAGGTTCTCGCATGGCGACCACGATTAAACGCAAAACGGAGTGTGGGGAGACTCGATGAACTTATAGACCGATGACATTGTAGCAGTTGCGGGGAATCGATGGATGGAGGTGGCCCTGAGCCACGTTATTTGTGGTGTCGATGGGGGATGCCTATGTTCAGCACGGGACGCATGTGGGCTGAAATGATGATGATGATACATACATTAAGGTGGTTCGGTACCTAATAACAAAATTGACTTTGAAAAATATTGTTGATATTAGATACACGTAGCCTGCAGTGGCGAATTTCACAGTTATGAATCCACGATGTGTTTTAAAGCCATAATTAAAAAAAACTACAAAATGTAACTCAGAGCAATACTTAAAAATGTTTGGTAGCTTTTGATTTCGATGAAGAATGAAAGACATCGGCGTACTTGCCTTCCTTAACGATATTTATGAAAATATTTTCTAATTGAATAAGCTTGGATAGGCTGCTTTTTCGTCTAATTGTAATTTTATTTTATTTTTATTTTATTTTATTTATTTGGGACAAAAAAAAAACAGTCATACATTGTATATTGTAAACTAGTATAGAACTAAGTAGGTAAATAAATATATGACCCACAACTTTATCCACGGGTTGACAAAAACAATGTTAAGCGATTTCTTTTCGACACATCTAGTTATATAAAGACAATAATAATTTAGATTAGGTACAAATATCATAGGAGCATTGTCACAGTGAGACAGGGGATGGTGTCAATTAACGGTGACGGTGACGGTGACGGCGGCAATATTAATGGATTGAAGAAGCTTTGACAAAAAGGCGGTAGCGCTTGTATAAAAAACTCAACTTTTTACATTACATTATGTTATCATGTTTTATGTTATGCAAAGACAGACTCGCGAGGTCTACAGCCCACAGAGCCACTAGTAAATACTTATATGTTTACTGTACGACGGTGAAGCACTTGGCCGTCTTCGCATCTGGTTTCAAGTTAAGAAAAGGCTGATGGTGGAAGCGCACTTCACTCGGAAGCCTCAGCAGTCTGAGGATTTCGGGATATATATTAATAATTTTTTTTTTTTTATTGTACACAGAAATATACATTTATTCAATAAATTAAACTAACTAAGTACAAAGGAATCAGTCAGATTACCTAAGGACCGTTACAAACGGCCTATAGGTAACTCAACTGTTCCAGACCAGTACCAGACGGAAGCGTGCCCAAGACACTGGCTGCATTGCCACGCTGAATAGCTATGCTAATTCGCTGGCCTAAATAAGAGCCAGCCCTTGGGTCACGTGTCGCCTCAATCAAAAGCCCCGCAATATTTTTGAAAACCCGGAGGGCACCGGCTCCCCACGGACCCAAGGTCTCCACCCCAAAAGGCTCAAATAGGTAAGCTCTGTCGAGACCACTATATTTGCGCCTTTTGTGATCCTCGGCCGAATCAGCCGCCGCACCAGCCCTAACTGATGTCCCAGGCAGATTTATATATCGTAATGCTTACTATTATTATGAATATATAGTTTATTCAGATTGCTAAGATCCATATGATATTAGTTCAAAATGTTAATGGGTACGTAGGTGTAATCAAACATAATTAATTAAAACGTAATAAATGTATTTTAATGTATACACAGGAAAATGTTTAATGATTATTTTGAGGTCTTACCTCTAAATGAGTTCAAATTGAATTTGAAGTAGTCCCTCGGGAAGACTTTTCAATCAGAATTACCTTCATTTGTAAGTATTATCTTAAATAAAGTCACATTCGCTGATAATAAATCATACCAAAATCAACAATCAATCAAATTATCTAGTTTAAAAAGTACGACCCATTCCTCTATCATTCTGGTATCCAAAGCTTAAATACAGTTAAGTTTTTCATAATTAAGATAAAATGTAGCAAGACCTCTTTTATGTAAAATTTATTTGTATGCAAGTCGCGGAATACATTGTTGGTGTCATATTAAAATAAGTTAATTTAGCATAAACCACTTGTCTTATAAATAATATATATCAATAATAGGATACTGATGGAAATAAAAAAATAAAAAATATATTATTGTCCGTGTTTAAGGAGAGACTAAGGTTACTGAGAATTGGGCTAACTTTTGTATTCATTTTGATACTTACTATGATAGTGATTTTAATATTGCATAAAATAAAAGGTAGTTATTTGCAATCCTACGACTGTGATATGCATTATAACAACATTTCCATCGGTTCGTAGGCATCTTCGATATAAATCAAACATAGCCCTTTAAAAATATTTAAAAATTAATGCTTTATTAATTTAATACATTCGTAACAGCAACACTATATATATATGCTTTACTATGTTACATAGTACCTAACTATTCGGAGAGCGTTGTTATTTATTAAAATAAAATAAAAAGTTATAGTTAACGTCCGTTATATTAAATACACCTACTGAAGTAAATATATTTAGGCAGCCTCAAGAAAATATTCAGAAAATGTAATTACCGACCTCAACAGACTGATAATAAGATATCATTCGCAGAGCAAAAATAATTTCAAAAGGTCAATCAAAAACTCACCGATATGATGTCCTGGTAGATAGGTTCAGCGCGTCAGCTGGAGAACACCAAGTGATCACTTCTTCGCGGCGAGTAGGGGTGTCTGTCCGTATCGCTGGGGGTGGAGGCATGAAGGCGGGGCGTCCTTACATCCCCTGGTTCATTCACTCATTGGGGGAACTCGGTGGGCGTGGCGACTCCTGTCTACATCCTCACTTTCAGTTGACATAAATTACAATGAGGAATTATGTATGCTTCGTTGACGCATGACTGGTTACCTGGAATAATTAATACCCATTAGTTGCGCTTTACTATACTTTACTTTACAATATGATCCACGCTACTTACTTTATAGCTACTTGGTAGATAGTAAAACACCACAGCAATCATTTGAAGGTATTCTATCTGTTGATGTGACAATCAAATACACGAATACATAATTATTTCCTATTCTACGATCACTGCTACGAGCGTGCTACGATCCGCGTAGCATCAGCTGCACCTCTTTGCAAAACGATTTCGATAAAATCGAAACGATACGATAGCCTTCCAAATAATTTGTAAAAACCTTACTCTGGAAAACATCATGACATCGTCTGTCGAAAGTAGTATTTTATTGGTGATATAATTTGACCACCAGCTTACATGTAATTACAGCAGTATATGAAAATTGGCTTACATGGATATTTTTTTTCCACAAATCTTTTTGAATGACCGAGTAGATTCGTTTTTATGTCGAGTTTGTTGACATCTGTATGGTCATATCACCGGACAGCGCGCGTGGTGCCATTCTTGGCAGTTTTATTTACAGATATTTTATATATTTCCACAATATTTGCGTGTGCGACAAGGAGTAGGTAAATACAGTGCGTGGACGGTGACGATAGGCGATAGTAGCTGAAAATCTGAAGAAAACATGACCTGCACGTCCACGCAGTTGGACGCCTTGCTAGTTCCCCTAGATCTGATTCCAATGATCTAGCAAAGGTAGGAACTTTACTTTTTAAGGTAGGAAGGTTTGGCGCAAACGGGCCACCGACCACAGCCAACGGTGGCTGTCGCACGCTACCGCCTGTTGCTAATGTTTCCACTTTCGTAAAAGTCGCGGAAGCGTGCGACCGCCACCGGTGTACGGAAGCCGCCCCATTTAATAACCCCCTCACCGCTGCGCAGTGTAACGATGGACTCTGACACGGAAAGTTTACTCGCGATATTGTTAATACCCAGACGACGCCGCCGCCGCCTCTATTGGGCACATACAATTTTGGCTGGTCCTACAGTGAAACATTACCACTCGCTATAGCAGTGTCCGCGACTCGCCACCTGTGGTCGCTGCCGGCCACACAAACGCCGACACGCGCCACTGTCGCGCTGCCCCCACGGCGGCACCTCAACGGATATCGATACTTTCATACCGTACAGTACACCGTAACACTGCGCAGCGAAGAGCGGGTTATAAAATGTGGCGGCTTCCGATCACCGGTGGGTGTCGCTTCCGCTACTTTTACAAATATGGCGGTAGCGCGCGACTTCCTCCGACCGGTGGTGGATCAGTGACCCGTTTGCGCTGAGCGTACGGACTTCCGACGGCCGCTATACGGTGAGAAGGTTGTGTCAAGAATTTACACTTCTAAATCATCTGATGCACCTGGAGACAGTTTATTGTGCCATCGGTGCGTAATGCCTCGTCCATAAACATTCAGAGCAAACATTAAGAAACACAAGAGCTATGTAGGTACTCGTACTTACAATAACTAAAGCATTTAAATGTGATACCGTGTCGATACGTTCATATCAGCAGTCAATCTCAGCACTCACTTTGCTTATAAATACATAAGGCTCATAATTTGTAGAACATGGATGTGCAATGAACAGAATTCTATCAATTTAGGTATATTTTTTTATTTTTGGATTTTAGTTACAACCTCAAGTTACAGGTGTTGGTCAGTTTATTGAATCGAGCACAAAGTAAATCGAGAGGGCAGCAGCTTACTTCTGTGCATTATCTTCCACCTCTACAGCGATGCGATCACCGATTCGCCTGCCGTGCGTCACGATTAAGTCATAACCCTCCCATTTTGGAAAGTGCAGTGGAATTTAACATACAACCTGTTGAATAATATAATCAGTTTTACGTGACTGATTGTGGAAATTAAACATATTTGCAAATATTGATTAGCCCTAATTAACTTGATGTCCCAGACAGATGAGACAGCGCAAGGCTGTCAACGCAGGTAGCGCCTACCCATTTCCCAAGAGTCAAGGCATACCTTCGGGCCGCTTACCATCATCACGAGACCATTTGGCTCGAGAACGACTGAAATATTGACACCAAAAAGCTCGACGAATATTGTTGCTACAAACTGAGCTATGAGACTTAAACCGTTATGCTCATTTAATGATCAGAGTCCGCTGCAACAGAGAAACGGGAAATTCACGGCAGCACCATGGAGGTTCGATGTAGGTACACTGTACGTACGTGGCGTACAAATCTCCCATAACTCGTTTCATCTAGTAGGTAGGTATTATTAATCACATGTACTTAAACCAAACCCTACCCTAGGTATACTTAGGTACTCCGCTCCATACACAGGTGCAGTGGAAGTCGACAAAATAAAACATGAATATATTTGGAACCTATTTATTCCGGAGTTCCGTTTTTATAAAACAAAATGCACTACCTACCTTAAATATAAAGAATTACACAAAAGTGCATTACATGCGTTACATTAACTTTCATATTACATCCAATATACATAACAAATAAACAGTTAATAAATGTTAGTAAATAAGTATACTTAGTCCATCTAACGAAGCTTACCTACTTTAAAACATACTATTTTTTGCTTTGGGAATAACCTTAGATTAATTCAACAATAAAACATGGATAAAATATCGGACAAATCAATGACAAATTACAATAACAATGCCTTGTTGGATCGGAAGGAGCTGAATTGTTATATTATGTGTTAGAAAATAAACTCGCGCTCACCAACGTGTGATGCCCAATGCCCGCAGGCGGCGGCGTACGTCGTGATCCCGACAGTACTCGGACCAATATAACTCATCATCATCACTTACCAATGACCAAAGTGTAACACAATCAAGTTGACCACAATAGAGACTTGGTGAGGGAATCCATTTTTAAAGTAAGACGGAAACACAGGTGTATCCTACTAGAAAATTAGCTCAAAATAATATATTTGGTCAAAATTATCGAAGCTTATTTTCTATTTATGAAGTTGCAAGTTTAAACTATTCCTTTTACCTATTGTCAAAGTCAAAGTCAAAAATGGTTTTATTAATTATGATTTAAAGATCATTTTGAAACGTCACATCTACCGCCTGTTCGGAATCGCAACACTAAGAGAAAGGCAAGAGTAGTTAGCTTCTACCCCAACCGAATATTTTTTAAAACGGTGCACAATACTAAGAATTTTGATGTCATATGCCTTAAGTGCTTTATTGGTATACATTGAATATACCTTACTCACAAAATATCAGGATAACGGATATAGAATATGTTTTAACTTAAACATTAACACACATTGTTAAGGTGGGTATTCTTCGAAAACAGAACACAACAAAGTCAGTAAAAATTAAAGTAAAAAGTATGAGTGAATAATAAATTATCAGTTCAAAACAATTAATTAATTTGAAGTAAATTTAACGAACATAAATGTATATTTATATATACAGGATTTTATATTTATAAGATTTTTTTTTCAGGGCCACTGAGGCCAAGTCTGCAACCGTGAGAGTTATCGAAAATTCATGTTACATGCTCGATTTCGGGTTCGTGGGGATTCGGGTTTGATAATAAAAAAAATAATGTATGATGACTATGTCCCCAAAGTTGTTAGAACACTTTCAAAATAGAAAATTTATAAATTTAACTTGATGAAATTAGTAATAGTTGTACGTATAGTGTGAAATGCGTATGCGAAGCTATTAAATCCTTTTGCTGTTCGTGTAGAACTTTTGTAAGTCGTAACGTCTTCAAAAAGCCGAATATCACCGAATGCGAAGATACAACTTTAGCGTTTGAAAACAGAATTACTCATAAGTTTCAAAATTAGAACAAAGTTGGTTTTATTATCTGATTCTCCAATTTTGCACAATGGCGTCTCCATTGTGCAAAACTGGAGAATAACCAATACTGAAAAAAAAAAAGTTCTGATTTTTTTTTAAATTCTTATAAGCAATACTGAAAAAAAAAGTTCTTAATTTTTTATTTTACGAAATATTTTCTATCTGCAACTATACGGTGGATACGACAATATTCAAAATGTTCAGCCATTAGGGTGTCCGGGTCTTGTCATCAGCTACGTTACCACGAAAAGCAAACGTTTTTTTAATTTACGATTAAATTTAAGCTCATCACGAACAGAAAGAACTGAAAATACAGCAAAAGAAGATTTAATAGCTTAGCTTACGCACAGTCTAAACTGAACGTACAACCTATACTAAATGCATAAAGATGAAATAATAAATTTTCAATTTTGAAAGTGTTTCAACAACTTTGGGCACATAGTCATCATACATTTTTTTTTTTATCATTAAACAAAGAACTCAAGAATGCAAAAAAAATATTTCAAAAACTCACTTTTCCAGAAAAACCAAATTTTTTTTAATGCAGATTTTTTTTTTTCAAATCGACCTCGTAACTCCTCATATGACTTTTCGATAACTCTCACGGTTTCAGACTTGGCCTCATTGGCCCTGGAAATAAAAATTAACCTTATATATATATATATAGATTAAATGACATCACATGAATGTTTGTAAATGCACAGTCTTCAAACTAAATTATCCTTTAGTCATTGTATAATCATTTCTTCGTAATTTACCAAATTTCACAGGTAAAGTCTAGTTAAAAAAAAAATAGGGTAAGATGAAAACGTATTACTTTGTAATTATAATCTAGATTGACAGTTAGGTAATATACCTCCGTTATTTTTTTTAAATACTGCAAACTAATATTCCTGTATCAATTACTTGAAATGGATTCCCACAGCTCGGAGCACATGGTCCAACTTTTCCGAGTTACAGTCCTCGACAGCAAATATGCGCCGATATATCATGCATGCAATGTTTTTACATAGTCACATATAAGTACACTGTAATAACACCACGACAACTTTGTCTTTGTAAACGTACGTAATTCAATTTACAATGATGACGCCATGAATTATTATTAGGTTAGGACCATTATGGCTTCTTCGTGACTACCCGGATCAGAACCAGGGTATGTAAAGCTTTGTGGTAACACTAGAAGCTTTGTGGTAACACTAGTGACAAATGAGTATGATCACGACGAAATAGCGGGAAACATGGAAATAGTTCATGCGCAAGACAAATACCACTTAACAAAACCCGTGTACATATTTTACTCTTTTCATGTTCTGTGCATCCAGACGATCCTGAAGCCAAATAGTCCGATCCAATCATACATCCAATCTCGAGCTTGAGAAGAGATGGCGTTGTCTACGTACGGACGATCTCTACTCACAACTAAGCTCCGTCTGTCCCTTGTTATAAACTGTACGTACCTACTGGTGACCATATTTGTAAGTATATACAATCATAATGATTGCAGATACATTCACTTTAAGAGCCCAACAACTACACGACTGATTTGATACAACTTTAAAATATTAAAAAAAACATAATTTATGCTCCTTTTCATACATTAAGTATATAATTTGACTTGAGAATTTTGCTAACGAGCCAGAACTATCGATTGATAGTTCTGGCTCGTTAGCAAAATTCTCACATACGTCATGCAATGCAAAATTATAATTTAATTTACCGTACTAGGCCGCAAATAATACCCAACTAGCTGTAAAAATAAATAATCGATTAGTTTTAACTGGGTTTGATTCCAAAGAATTCACTGGTTCAGACAAACAGACCGGTATGTGATGCAAGGAGTTGCATCACTTACCTGTATCTACTGATGATCGGCAAAAGGGAACCTTTACCGTAGCGTGCTGTAGGTACGCCTGTGAATCTGGTGGTGGCAAGGGGAAGGCGGGATTAAGCCTCTTCGAAACGTCACACATATAATAACAGAGAAGATGTAAGTGAAAGCTAGTCGATTGTCTATTCCATTGCTTCGACCTAGTACTGTCACTAGGATCTAGCTATTTCTAGGACCTATAGTCCATCGAATCTAAGAAATACACTTTGACAGCTGTCAGATCAACTTGTATAGGGATGTGAACCGAATAATCGCCATCGAAAATATCCGATATTAACGAGAAATTTAAAAAATAATATTGATACTTTATAGGTAGGAAACAATCGGTTACTTTTTTGATAAAACTATAAACTCAGATAGAATATAAATAAATATGTAGCGCTTACTTAATACCAAATAAATCATGAAATAAATTAATTATTTCTGCTTATTTTTTTTTCAAGGTACCCACCCACCCACACAGGGCCACCCACAGACTAAATTGGAGGTTGTATTGTACCTGCTTGTGCCTACGGAGTGAACTTCAACTTCAACTTTTTTATTTTGGCTTGCAACCGTTTCAACGATTCAGCCAGTGACAAGTGACGTATTGGAAGTGTCAAGCTTATGAGATTTCGAAAGTGTATGTATGTATGTGGCAATGTTTGTGACTGCATAACTCTCGAACAGATTTTCCGATTTTCATGAAATTTAAACAAAGAGATGGATTGTGGCGGGGCATTTTTGAAAAGTGGGGTACTTTTTGAGATATTAAATAAAAAGAAATACATTTTTTTCTCTTTTCAAAACGACAACAACCTTTGTTTTATGTTAGAAAGGATATTACATTACGTTAGCAACAAGAGAACCTCGAGCTCAGGTGAATAAAGAGAGTTCGAGAAGAAGTGCTTAAGTAAAGTGAGAAAGGTATATTGAAAGCACACTTTTATCGTTTGTTAATTACGTTCTATTTGAGAATTCATCTCCGTTACAAACCAGACATCACGAGATCTCAGTTCGGGGCGAACTACTAAAATATAATTACCTATATATTTTATTTATTTGGGTACCTATATTTATTCATGACAAGTAATTCGAAGAACTACTGAACTAAATATTGGTCACTCGCGCACTACACAAACCTATCTCACTGAATTTCCGCCAAAAATTCGGTTCGATTAATCAAATTATTTCAATATTTTTAACGATTATTTGTAAACTCAATTAAACTGTCGCAGCACTACTCTAAACAACTTAATGACATAACATTGTATAAACGTGAACCTCATTTACAATTTTACTAATTGTTTATATTCTATACTAGTTTTACGAGATTCAAATATAGATTAATGTACAGGAATGTTTAATAAATAATTTTCGACATTATAGAAATTACTGTTTGTAATATTTTGTGTCTACGTTTGGACAAAGTTATAGCGTAACAAGAAATGCGAAACGTCAAAATGTATTTCTTAGATTTGATGGACTGTAGTAGGTACTGTCACTAGGAGCTAACTATTTCTAGGACCTAGTTACTGTCACTAGGAGCCAACTATATGCAATAAAATAGTACGTACGTACGTACATAGTATTGCAAAACGAATAAATGAATTACATTCATCGTATAAAATATACGTATATGATCTAAACAAGAACAAGTCGACCTTTTACTTTGTACTTTAGCTAAGCCAATTGTCAGTGTCAGCTGTTCGCAGGCAATCATTCTACATATTGATAAGTCAGCGGAGACAGTACATCGACAGTAAAGACAACACTTTGCCTGAAAACCTCATAACAACCTCGTAAATTCAATGTTGGATGTTCAAAACGATTTGATATTTCGTAGCTTATACGAGATAACACTTGGTATCACTCTTATTATGAAACTACTTTAGAATACATGTTTTCAGTTTTTCAGTCCATTTCCCAGAAGACAGTGAAGTGACCTAACCCATTGTTCAGTGGCGTAGGTACGTACCTAATAAAATACTGCATAATATTTTAGTTCAAGATAAAATCTAATTGACAGTGTCACTTTACCAAATCTAAGCCAGAACTTTGTCTAACGAGGTAACCGACTGAACTGGGCAGTTCGGGACCACACCGAGGTACAAGACAGATCGTCTTAAGCTAAAGCTCTATTGGGCAATGTGCAGTGATTCCTCGACAGTGATATTTGCGAACACAATCAAACAGCCCTTTATCAAGATTATTCTCTAAACCATTTCATATTCTCAAGCTATTTGAGATTATTGAAATTGGAGACGTAGTTGCAAGTGGAATTCCCGGCATCCGGACCGGTACAGATAACAGATTACATTTGATCCGCCTGACTAGCTGTCGCCATAACAACAATTCTAAACTGTTGTGTTCCGGCATTTAGAGGTAACATAGCCAGTTCCTCAGTCAGTTGAGGATTACGAGTGAAATGCTTCCACCATCGGCCATATCATAACTTGAAGCCAATGAAGGCCAAATGCTTCCCAATCGTACGAGTTTATACTCACACATAATTTATTTCAATAACGCGTAGATGTTGGTTGCTCACCTACGCACGGCACGGTACTGAGAGTTAGTTCAGTTTTAATGTAGGTACTGAAACATTTAGTAAAGCTTTTAAGAAAGCTGCATATATTTAACTTTATCACTGTAGTACAAAATATGATGTATTTTATTATCATTTTATCACAAGTGCTTTGTCAACGTTAGTACCTACCATCAATTGACATTAGCCTCGGGGGGGCTTGGCTTGCATTGAAACGCCGGCAAAACAATATCATAAGTTACAGTTAAATTTTTTAAACCCACTGTTATGATTTTGACAAATTAGCCTAGTTCACGAAAACCCCGTTTTGAAGTCACTTTAAAATAACGGTCAAACGATTTTAACATTATCAAGCTACTTTAATATACTTTAATATGATTATAAAATTTGAGGTTATACAGGTATAACAGTTTATCAAAAGTCTTGCTTTAGTTTAGATGTGTCGAAAGCGAAATTATCAAACTTTATAGTCAAGTAACTTTTCACAAATTATTTTTAAGACAAGACGTCGTAAATATAGTTTGGGTGATCGACGATGGCCTTCAGTCTGTTTGCGAAACAATATTGGAAATGTAACCATTGAATATGTAGCATACTGCTAGTTGCGTGTGGTCTGGTTCTTGTCGACAGCTTCACTTTACGAATACTTATAAAAGTCATTAATCCATTTTTCATTCATATTTTTTAGGATCACTTTGTAGCGTCAATCTATCGCCTGTTCGGAATCGCGACCAGCCCACAAGGACGACAAGAACCTCGTTTTCATCAAGCTACATTACTTAAGAATATGATTGTAGTCGGACAATTTTTAACCGACTTCAAAAAAAGGATGAGGTTCTCAATTCGGCTGTATGGTTTTTGTTTTCACATACAAGTCGTTATTCACAAATTATAGACATATTCGCACCTTAAAGACCCCACTATAGCCTAAACAAAGGTTCATTACAATTAACCGGCTCTGCAATCTAGTGGTCCGCCCACCAATGTCAGATCCAGAGGTCCCGGGTTCGATCCCCAGGCGGAGTACAATATTGTGCTTGGATTAGTTGGTGGTAGGACTTTGCTTAAGTCCGCCTGGCTACCACCATCTTACCTAATTCTGTCGCCACAACAACAATTCTTATTTTTTTGTGTTCCGGCATTCAGAGGTAAGATAGTGAGAAGTGAGAGATCGAAGGTGGAAGTGCGCTTCCACCTTCGACCTTATCATTACTTGAAAAAAATCAGCTGAGATGTAGCACTAAGCCCCCATTGTATAAAAAAAACTTTACTTTTACGAACAGTCTTTCGATGGGCTTTAAGTTCAGCATTTTGGTAGTGATTTTTGCGCAAGTACCTACGGAGTATATAATTACTTATTGAAGCTGTCCTTGCTCGTAATGTTTAGACTTCGTGTCTATTCACCAACAAACACACACAACGTTACGCACACGCACACACACGCACGCCTACAAATACCTACAAGTACCCACAGTTGAGAAGTTGAACTACGAGTAGATAACAACCGAGTTATATTGGTTCGTCTTCAGTTGCCGATGTTCTACTGACCAGCGCAACCACACGCCACATGTTCGATCAAAGATGTGAATTGCGCAGTGTCTTCCGATAGGCGGTTCCAGCTACCATCCCTTACAAAAATCTAACGTCTACTTCCAGCCCCAAATGGTGACATATTGTTTTTTAGTTTGTAACTGTACTATACGACAATCTACCTAATGCCCAAAGCAACGTAATATTACCATCACCACAGTGTTGTAGTGGCTACTCTGAAGCTAACATTTATAAATATACGTTTTTTGCACCTTGCTAAGTATTTTGAACTAGATTTCGATAATAATTGCTCGCATTATTCACAACGTTAAACATTTAGTAAATAATTTATAATCGTTTACATATATACTTGTGTATATGTAGATAAGATAGTAATTACGATAGACAATGTAATATAACATGCATCTATGTTGTTGGTGCCATGCTACTGACGCATGGCACCAACAACATTCGGCGTTGGATATTTAATACCAATTAATAATAACATCCGTTAAACAAGAGCATTGCTTTGCGACACTACACACACAATGGCCGGTGTAGCTATCATCATAACATTATATTGTCTCGCTCTCTCATTCATCAACCCTAGAAGCAAAACTCAACATCGATCCTTCTTATTCACCAAAACGCAAATCAAGCGTTTAACAATTCAGCTGTACCGAGGCCCCGGAGTACCGCTTATTCACACTCCAATACAAACGTAGTTTGACTCCAATCGGCAAATGTTTCCGGTATAATCGGATATTAATAATCTAGGTTTTTACAGCGTTACTTTTAGATCACAATTAATATATAAATAAATGGAGAGTAGCGATCGCATGGGAGAACTCTCGAATCGGGCATGCCACATCAAAAGGGGCGACAAACTACGTTGGTATGAGAGAGCGGTACCACTGGACCTAAGAATAGAATCAACATCAAGTAGCAAAATTTCAAATTCAGTACGTTTGTTAGTATACATAATAAAACGGGTAAATCGATCTTATGAATAGGTATATAACACTAGCACAGCCGCCGTTCAGATAACTCAATATGTCTAACTATAAGGTATGACCGTGACGTCGCGCCGCAAGCCCTGGCGGGCGCCGCCTCCAGTGTACGACACGAGTACGTAACTAGCGCCACCGCCCTACGAGCTCGGCGATCGTCGCGCACGTATTCATCATTTCAATAAAGCGTTTCACAAGGTAACATAATTGAACTTCCCTGCATATTTCAATTAACTTATATCAGTAAACCGGTGGACTCTGTCGTCACAAAACCTCCTGAATCTGTTAAACAGTAACAATTTACCGTTAAACAGATTGTCAGCATAATCGACATATTTCGATATTATTGGGAGGCGCCCGAACTCTGCCCAATTTACTATATTTCCCAAAAGTCATGTCTTGATGTTTGTCAATATCATATTGTGCTTGTGTAAAGATCGGTGTTCAATTATATTATCCTGTATTTGAATCTATCTCAGCCTAAGATTACTAAATAAATTATAAAATGTATAAGAATAAGTCTTACATTTATATTATATCCACAGACTGCTACTGAATAGTACAATCTTTAATAATGATTATCATAAGACCTTTATTATGTTTAATTATATTATGCGATCACTACCAATTTATTGCTTATAGTTATATTATTTGATTGATTCTACCAGGCAAGAAGGCAGTTTGTACTAAACATCAAAACTTTAACGGAAGTAGAAAACAATTGAGAAGAATAAAATTCAATTCCATAGAATAAAGCGATATTATGATGTCTTAATGCTCCATCTACTTTTATATCGACCAAAGACAATCCTAGTAATTATATCAACAGACTATGTATTTGTTTCAATTTGGTAATACTCCACTAAATAAGTTAATTTTATTTACAAAAGTTATATTACAAAATTACTGGAACTGTCTATTCACTGCAAATACCGCCCCGCTTCCAATTGTAATTATTTGAAGATATCTTCAATGCCTTCAAACCTGATGATGGGATCTCAGGGAAAGTATTAATAACCCTGTGTTCAATCGTACAAAACTTATCGGCTAGTGGCATACAAAAATAATGTCTATAACTACCAGGTACTAAGAGCTGTAGGCTAAGAATCCAACAGAGCGGAGACATGTCCAATTGATCACTTATCGCTATACAATGACACTAGTACATAGCACAGATCCGCTTTGCTGTGGCAGCAAGCAGCCACCATACAATGACACGTGGTCTAGTACATAGCACAGATCCGCTTTGCTGTGGCAGCAAGCAGCCACCATACAATGACACGTGGTCTAGTACATAGCACAGATCCGCTTTGCTGTGGCAGCAAGCAGCCACCATACAATGACACGTGGTCTAGTACATAGCACAGATCCGCTTTGCTGTGGCAGCAAGCAGCCACCATACAATGACACGTGGTCTAGTACATAGCACAGATCCGCTTTGCTGTGGCAGCAAGCAGCCACCATACAATGACACGTGGTCTAGTACATAGCACAGATCCGCTTTGCTGTGGCAGCAAGCAGCCACCATACAATGACACGTGGTCTAGTACATAGCACAGATCCGCTTTGCTGTGGCAGCAAGCAGCCACCATACAATGACACGTGGTCTAGTACATAGCACAGATCCGCTTTGCTGTGGCAGCAAGCAGCCACCATACAATGACACGTGGTCTAGTACATAGCACAGATCCGCTTTGCTGTGGCAGCAAGCAGCCACCATACAATGACACGTGGTCTAGTACATAGCACAGATCCGCTTTGCTGTGGCAGCAAGCAGCCACCATACAATGACACGTGGTCTAGTACATAGCACAGATCCGCTTTGCTGTGGCAGCAAGCAGCCACCATACAATGACACGTGGTCTAGTACATAGCACAGATCCGCTTTGCTGTGGCAGCAAGCAGCCACCATACAATGACACGTGGTCTAGTACATAGCACAGATCCACTTTGCTGTGGCAGCAAGCAGCCACCATACAATGACACGTGGTCTAGTACATAGCACAGATCCGCTTTGCTGTGGCAGCAAGCAGCCACCATACAATGACACGTGGTCTAGTACATAGCACAGATCCGCTTTGCTGTGGCAGCAAGCAGCCACCATACAATGACACGTGGTCTAGTACATAGCACAGATCCGCTTTGCTGTGGCAGCAAGCAGCCACCATACAATGACACGTGGTCTAGTACATAGCACAGATCCGCTTTGCTGTGGCAGCAAGCAGCCACCATACAATGACACGTGGTCTAGTACATAGCACAGATCCGCTTTGCTGTGGCAGCAAGCAGCCACCATACAATGACACGTGGTCTAGTACATAGCACAGATCCGCTTTGCTGTGGCAGCAAGCAGCCACCATACAATGACACGTGGTCTAGTACATAGCACAGATCCGCTTTGCTGTGGCAGCAAGCAGCCACCATACAATGACACGTGGTCTAGTACATAGCACAGATCCGCTTTGCTGTGGCCGCAAGCAGCCACCATACAATGACACGTGGTCTAGTACATAGCACAGATCCGCTTTGCTGTGGCAGCAAGCCCTTGTATCGGTATCGATGACGGCACTAAATCATAAGAGTATCCTCTTATACTATTACTGTCTTACAAATATTATATGTTGTTATATTTATTAACAAAAGAGACACATAACGGAGTTAAAAAGAAAACATCAAAATGTTTAGAATGACTTTCATAGGATCATGCTAGCAAGAAGGTAAATGCTAACCATTTCAGTAATACACTAAAATGACACGATCAAAATAAATATTCAAACTACACACGTGTATATTAGTATAATTGGTTTGATATACAGACAAAAGTGTCATTACAAAAATAATACTTTCATTCCTTATGTGGTGACACTCAGTTGTTCAGTTTTAAGGCATATAATGGGTTTAAGAAGCTTTCTTAAAATTATTTGTACGGTGGCAGTGTAAGCAGACAAAGTTACACCCACAAGCAAACAGTACATTTAGCTTGCTCAAAGTACACTCAAATCGGTGAATAGAGTGAATATGATTCAAATGGTTGATTCGGGAATGGTATTATATAAACACTGGTGATATAGTGGTGGGATACGTGTCCGCAGTCCAGGGCAGAAAGTAGACTGCCTCGATCAGAGACCGCATATTTGTCTATTTACTTTTTATCGAACAGATGATATTGTGAAACTACACTTAGCAGATAGCAGACCTTTGGCCTCCACTTCTTCAGTATATGTTTCAAAATGTAACAGTCATGGCCGCATCGCTATAAAAGTTGGACACGCCAACGATCATGTTCCGGAGAAGCCTGTTCGCTTATCGCTTTAACCGTTCAAGTGTTTGTTTTAAGAAAGCCACTTTAAATAGTTGCAGCTATGCTAATACATTATTACACAACCTTTATAATTAACATCTATATCATCGCATTCGTCATGTGAACAATATTGTCATAAGCAAAGTATCTATCACTCTTTTATCTTACAAAGCATCGTCGTTTTCGCCGTATTGTATATCCAATTTAGTACAACATAAATAAAGTGTATAAATCACAAAAATTCAACGGAAATAATTACAAAAATACGACAATTTAGGATATAGTTTCAATTATGCTATGCTTATCGACTGATGTTCGGAAATTATTAAACAAAATCAGTCATTATTTTTAGCTAGGTATCTAATGTTAATGTTAAATTTATAATTCATATAAAATGTTTACCGAACTAAAAATAACTAAAACAACATAATCAAATTCTCCATACATACTGATTGGCAGGAAGCGCACAGCCTAAGGCAGTGTATGTACAAACATGAAGTTAGGCACACGAGGTCCTAGTAAAAGGAAAAGAAAGGATTTACACATTTCTGACATGAAGTTAGGCACACAAGGTCCTTGTAAAAGGAAAAGAAAGGATTTACACAATTCTGACATGAAGTTAGGCACACGAGGTCCTAGTAAAAGGAAAAGAAAGGATTTACACAATTCTGACATGAAGTTAGGCACACGAGGTCCTAGTAAAAGGAAAAGAAAGGATTTACACAATTCTGACGATTGTAAGTGTTTAAGGTTAGGAGTATGAAGCAATTTGTGATAATGCGCTGTTCCTGAGATTTTGCCCATGGTCAATTCCATAGAGTTCACACAGCGTTATCTACCTCTGCCCTGAGCTAAGCTTGAGTATGGGAAGTAGATGTCCGTTACAATAGGTACATGTAAAACATTAACGGTGTGTTCTATATAGAGAAGATATGAAGTTCCGTTTTTAGATGTTGGCCATCCTGAGATTTTGTATCTCTGTTTTATGTTTATACAAGGAATGGGAGAGAGAATACAGCATGTAACACGTGCATCACAGTGCGTGCTGCGTTGGAATGTATTCAAACCGTGCGACATAAAGCTTTATGAAAAGGTTCCGGGCGTTTTTACACTAACACGTAGCTTCTGCACGCGGTTGCACCCGCGTGCTATCCGGATCACAAATAACCTATGTCCTAGGGCCATGCCTCATTTCATTAGGATCCGTTCGGTTGGAAACGGTGAAAAAGTAACACACTGACTCTTTGGAAGTATAGATGCGCGCGCGCGTGCCATTGTTACTGGCTTTCAGTTTACCCAGCGTCGTTATCCTCGTATTTTTGTAATCATTTGTAGTTGTTGAAACCTACATATATATAGTTGTCACAACAAGTGTTTTTACAAATAAATAAGTGTACATGCTGACCGGCAAGTCACGCGTCGGCGAGGAGCTCCGAGTAGTAATGCGTGGCACTCAGGTAGTCCAGAAGCCGCCGCGGCAGAGGCAGGCCGCGGATCAGGTCGCGGCGCACGTACTTTAATATCACAAATCTGGAACAACCAGGTCAAACCACTCAACACATTCCACACTAGGCGGTAATAACACAACGGGCATCATCGACAACTATGTTTATATACACTCAAATCGAAAAATTCGAATCACGAATTCAAAGACGGTTCTATACAGACGCACTTTATAAACGCATATACATAAAATTAAGAATAAAACTCATTATAGTACCGCGATCTTTTTTTTTACTATTTCATTAAAGTAGTCTATGGTTTTAGGCTGAATTTGAAAAAAATGCGCACGCATGCGCAGTTCGAACTGTGAAAAAAAAATGGCGCACGCATGCGTAGTTTGAACTTAATTTCCCGCGCTTCCCATTCATTTTTTTGCCGATCGTGTTTTTGTAACCTACCTACTTAGTTTAATTAAAATTTTTCCTATGAGTGAAGATAAAATAGTGTATGAAACTGCATATAACTTAGGTATTAAAACACTGGAATCAACCTAGACTCTCCTGTTTTAATACCCCTTCTTATATGACAGTTGCATAAACTACTAGTAGCTAACACGGCGACACAAACTGGAATAATTCCCTACAAATCAGTGTGTGTGCATATAAAAGAACAGCGCACCTGCACAGATGCTGCAAGCTCTGCACCCGTTTGAACCGGGAGACGGGGTAGAGCAGCTGCACCCGCACCGGCCCCAGCACCGGCCGCAGGTTCAGGAAGAACAGGTACCGTCCGCTGCGCGACGTCTCCACCGCGTTCTCTATGAACTCCACGATCGTCTGCGCCTTGAACATGGTGCACCCGCCGAAACAGAAGTTCCCTACAAATATACATACATACAATGCACGCGACAACGAACATCTAAACATCTGCACGAGCCTAACTAACCAAAAGCTTTACAGTGCACAATTTTGCTACGTCATTCCGTCTTCGCCTTTCTTTTGTGGGAATTTTAGACGCAGTGCAGTATCATCCTCACCAGTTGGGTAATCTTGGTGGAAACCTTCGCAAAGGGTATGCATTTTTTCTTTCAAATCACTGAAAATTAACTAATTATCTAAAACATATTGACACCCACAAAATGTATAATTAAAATAACTCCTAGTACAGGTTCCAGTCAAGGACTAAGCGCTTGCAATACTATGTATTTGTCAAAACATTATATTGTTAGCGCACTGCAATAAAAACAGCTTTTAGCATATGTGGCTTACTATACTACCTAATGTCTACAAGAACATTATTAATATAAAATATTAATAATGAATTGTGTCCGGAGTGCGAGAGGAAGAGGAAGAGACACCGGAGCACGTCATCTTGCAGTACGCAGCCATAAGCGAAGCAAGGACACCATCTGAGGTGCAGTCCCATAGCTCGTCGGGGGACACCAAAGCACATTGGGAGCAATGCAATACACTGGGGATGTCAGTGCAGAGCTTTTCTCCCACCCACTGAATTTAAATCAGTATTAAATGAGGCGGCTTCGGGTAAGGATTTCTCCTCGGTAGAACTCTCTTGTCTATGCACGTTTCGAGGTGGTGCTGACCGATGTCACATACTCATGCTCATACGTCTTAACGTACCTCACCGAGAAGAAACATACGTGTCCTACTCAATTCTGCTATGGAAAAAGCTTTATGTGAACCCTGAATTTGAATTTGATTGTTGGGACAGTGAATTAATCTGTCACCCCTTTAGGTGTATATTCTAACAGAATACTTTGCTAGTAATCAACATCAACCTACAGTGATGGTCGGACAAACATAGCTGCCCCACTGCCACTTCTGCCTGCTAATTCTCTGGGCTTTGTCAGTGACTTTGGTTTTCTATATATTAGTTTCAGATATACTCTTAGTGCGCTAAAGTAACTCTTCTGCCAAATATTCATACTTCCTTTTTTATCGGTTTAGAGTGTACTTTGTCAGTCAGCGTTTGGAATTGTGATAAAGCGTCATCATCTGTCCTTCATTTAAGTGTGGGGTTGGCACAGCAGCCTTCTTCCGTTCACTTCTCTCAGCTATGCACTTGAGTTTTGTACACAATCAATCTTCGGCCTATCTCTACTTCTATGTCATACAACTATAAGTAACATTGGCATACATGAATATCCTTCTTGCTAAATATCTCATTACTATTGGCACCGGCGGCGGCGCGGCGCTACTTTCAGACTTCCCCTGACATGCTCATTGTTTATCCCAGAAGAACCTTAAGCGAATATAGATGTTGCCAGGTTCCACTCACCCTGGTCATGTTCGATCCTGACATGCCGCAGCCCGTTGAGTTTGAAGGTGAGAGTGAAGATGTAGTGGTCGTCGCTGCTGTCGCGCACTATGAACGACCCGTCCGGCTCACTGCACAGGATCTTCTCGGCGTCCTCCACGGAAATGGGGCCCCAATACCAGCCATACTGAAACATGCCACCTTTTTGAGGGTTCTGTAGTAATCTACATACTTATGAGGCAAGTCGGAAATCGCATTGGAGATTTCAGTTTGTATAGAGGATGCTGCCCATCACCGACGCACAAGTTGTTTCATACGAGACTCACGCTATGAATCGATGGGCATGACTTATGTAAAACGAGTGAGTTGTCACTTACATCTTTAACCTTCTGTATGGAGGTGGGGAAGTCCGCGACGGTGTCGTCGTGTGGCCTGCGCGCGCCCGAGGAGCGCGGACCCTGCGGCAAGGGAGGCAGCGCGCGTCGCACCGCCGCCACCGCCGCTACCCCCGCCACCCCCGGCGACCCCTTCGTCTCACACGCGGGCGACTCGTTCTGACTGTCCCCCCCCGGCTGCCGACGCCAGCGAAACAAATTGCAAAAGCTTTGCTTTAAATTTATAGACAGTATCCGCACGGGCGACATCTTCACCTTGTGACTCCCCTTCTTCCCTTTGTCACTCTTCTCCCCCTCCGCTTCTTTACTCTCTTTATGCTTCTTATTTTTCGCGTTCAACCCGAAAGTATTCTTGGTCGACTTTTTGTGATGAGTATTCTCCGCGGGTTTGGATTCGCTGCCCGCTAACGGCGCGCTATCTTTATCGCGCCGCGCGTGAATGCCCACACTCGCCACCAGCGCGTTATTCTTTTTGATAGTCGCCTTGCACTCGGAGTCACTTGAGCTGGAGTACAGCGTGTGCAAGTATTTCCTCATTTCGCGGAGCGTGAGATGCAACGAGTCCGTATCCGAATCGATGTTTTTCTTGTAAGAGGAACTTGGCAAGCTGTTCCTTTTGGATTTGGCGTCTTTGTGTCTGTTTAATTCCTTTGGCTTGTGGGTTTTGTCGAGTGAGATGACGCACGTCTGCTGCGTGCTCTTGGCGCGCTTCTTGTTCCTGGGCGGTTTCTTTCCTTTGTTCCTCAGGTTCGAGGGGCGGACCATATCTATGGGGACGGCGTATATGTCACTGTCGAAGGGGACATTGTACATGTCCGTTATGTGGGACGTTTTGGACGAGAGCGTGTCGTGAGAGATGGCCTGCGTTATGAAGGAAGAGTCGTCTGCCTGGAACTGGGAGACGAGGGAGTTGTGGCTGCTGGAGAGCCGGGACGCGAGCGAGCTCCGCGACGAGGGTCTGTTGGCGCGGCACGGACTCAAGTGGAGTAGCCGCGGACTGGCAAACCTATGGGTCAGGCATTGGCGCCGCTCGTATAAACTCTCAGCCTTTAACTTCCTGGGATACAGAGGCGAAATGTGCCGCTTGCTCTCATGCGGTAATTCTACTTGTAACGTCGTCAATGGTGAGCTAGCGCTCAAAACGACCGATGGAGGCACAAAGATACCACTGGATGGGGCACCAGCCACTTGCACAGGCGAAGTTTCGATGATTACTGGCGACGGATTGTCCTGCAAAGTATCGCAATCCACTTAATTGCGGTTAGCATTTTCCTGTCCTATCGCCATATATTACAACGTCAATATGTACTAAATTATTATAAATCATTTTAGCGTTTTTTAAATTATCGCGATTATTATACATAATTAATAACAAAAACGGGTCTTCATCGCGTACCTTTTTATATTCCCGACAGTTTCGACCGTGTTATTCGTAGCTGGTTATCAAAGATCAGCTACGAACGTGGACTAAAGGGTTACAACGGCCAAAAATACAAAAATTAAAATTGATAAACGAGTTGGAATTATCTCGCTATAGTAAAAGTATTTATATATATACATACATGCACGGCAGAACTATCAAAACGAATCTCGTTGTATCCGTGTTGGCATAGGAATCCCTACATTTTGCAGCACGAGTTTAACAGGAGCGGGCGGAAGTTGCTTCATACGTTGCCTGGCTGTGTGTACCGAGGTATGCTGGCCATATCATATCATTTGCAACGTTCGACGGTCTTTCAACGGTCAACGTTAAAAATCCGTTTTTCTTATTAAATCAATCTTAACATGATACAAGCATGGACCAAATATCCATACAAGTAGAGCAACTGCAGCATCAAGCACGCTGTTATCGGTATCTACCGATCGTGATATAACACGTGACGTTACCTGTACGATGTAGGTACTGTACTGTACTGTACTGTGTGAGGAAGAACAATTTGTGTCGCTTAGTGGGACGACGGAATCAGCTAGTTATTATCTAAGAACGATAATTGAAAACTACCTGGAACTCTGGTGGAGGTTCAATAGTGGTAACTGTTGTTTTCCCCGGGCCTTTCTTTACAGTGTTGAAAAAATCTCCGCACATACGCTCCGAGGCATCAGTCGATTCGCAAAGTGACAGGGACCTCTCATCAAAGTCAGTTTCTTGTAACTGCAACAATGATTATATTAGACCCGTACTCACTACATTTATAAACATGTCACAGTGAGTGTGGTTTATTCAAAAGGGTCCGTAAGACTAGCGACACTTTGTCGTCGATATCACCGGCGCAGACTGTCAGGGCCATTGGCGACAGTCCAGCTGACGACGACGTTGACGACGAAACTGGCACCGGCGGGTATGTAGTTTACGATGGATTACATTTGACTTTATAAATCATGGGGTAGCTGAACTTTAGGCTAGTCTCTTGGGCTAAGATAATTATAACTGTGTAAATGAGTTCTTGATTAGTAAATAACCTAGTATTCAATAACTTTCTGTCTTTATCTTATCATTTTCATACATGGGGAAATACTTAACATCATTGGCTCTCTTAGGTTTGAATATTGATGCAAAGTATAATAGGGAATTCATATTTATTAATTAGCTAGCAGGCTAAGCTCGGCTACATAAGCAGTATGTACAATAAGGCATCTCACCGATGAAGCCACAGTGACATTAGTTTATTTTAGTTACTTTCATGATGTATTAATTTAATAGTTTCATTTTATTGGGATGGCACAAGTATTTTTATTCTGCAGAAAAGAGCCACATGGCTAATTTATTAAATGAAAACTCGTGACTCTCCCAGGGAGTGTTTTAAATAGATGGGTGTTTTTGCAGTCGGGTCTCAATACATTTCTGCCAATCTAATGCACACTCACAAGAACATTGATAAGTTTGAGAAGTGATGAACACATTGGTCATAATGTGCTTGAAATAAAATAAAACTTGTAATACCTTGGTGTTCCTTAGGAAAAGTTAATCATTCATTCATAAGAAACTGTGTATGATGATATTAAGCTTCTTCAAAGCACTATAAGACATAGGTAGTAATAAATATTATTAAGATTGAATTAAGTAGGTACTTATTTAGGTTTATAATGTACCAACCTACTTATGTTATTATAAATTATTTAGCTTTTCTCCTTGTGTGCTAGTCAAAATACAGAACAGGCAGTAGATTTGAAAATTCAAAAATATGCTTAAAAATCTTACTGAATAAACAATATAGGTTTGTCTAGCTCTAAGCCAGAGCAAGGAAAAGGTCTAGGATAGAGTGAGCTTTCCCAGAAGACTGTCCCACTCACAGTTGTCAGAACATGGCAAATCGTTTTGGCCTGACTTTGGCAGGAGGTCCACTCTAGCCAGCTGGACCTTTACAGGTCCCACCACCAGTGTGGTTATCATTCAGCAGACCGCTGGCAAAATGATAAATTCCGTTGCTCGTAGAGCACTGGGAGCTAGATCACACCAACCCCAAACAGCTCTTCTGAAGGAGCACTTAGATTCATCTTCATGAATAAAGATAAAATGAGGGGACATATTTGAAACTTGCAAAGAATGAAAGGACTGCAGGCTGCAGCAGTGGCAATGGTCAGTTGTCAAGTCCGAGTTGGACTCACATGGAGAGGCTTTTGTTCTACATAATATAAGTAGGTATATTATACACTAGAGCCTTAGCCAGGTTAAATTAAATAGATAAAAAAAACTGAATTGCAAAAATGGAAAGCAAAAAGACAACCGTTGGCTGCAGTTTGCCTCCCTATGAATGTTAGTCAAGTACTATAAGCACTAGAGCAAGCGGTATTAAATAAATGGTTTGAAAGTAGCCAACAAAAGAATTATTAAAGTTAACGAAGGTAACCTAGCAACTGCAGACATTTGTTATTGACTGAAAAAGTCTCTGTCAAGTGAAAAATACGAAACTGGTATAATGTTCTTTTAATATTGTGTTTATATAATAAAGTTAATTTGGCCTTTCAAAGCATTCTTCTTCTGTAAAATCCACCACCTCCAAGTGGTTATGGGCCCAAGATGTCGTTATTGATGAAGATCTAGATGAAGAAGATGTTCAAAGTCTAGATAATGTCATGGACGAGGACGATATCGTAAATCATGATGTTTATGAAGATGTGTTCCCGGACCATATGGTACTTCGTGACCGATCTTCGTTACGTCCTCCAGATCGATTCAAAGATTTTGTCATGAATGCTATTATGGGATACATAGAGCCAAATTCCTATAAAGAGGCGATTAGAAGCCCGGAGAGAAATCTATGGGAAGAAGCCATGGACAGCGAAGTTAATTCTTTAAAAGAAAATAGTACTTGGAAGCTTGTAAATTTACCTAAGGGAAGAAAAGCAATACCATGCAAGTGGGTATTTAGAGTAAAGATGAACGCTGATGGCTCTGTAGACAAATACAAGGCAAGACTGGTTATAAAAGGTTTTCATCAGAAAAAAGGAATTGACTATGAGCAGACATTTAGCCCTGTTACCAGGATGGGAACCGTTCGCTCTGTACTTAGTGTGGCAGCTAGCGAAGGAATGACAATGATGCAGTTTGATGTCTCGACTGCCTTTTTGTATGGCTCTTTGACTGAAGAAATCTTTATGAAGCAACCAGAAGGCTATGACGATGGCTCCGGTAGAGTTTGTCTTTTACAGAACAGTCTTTATGGGTTAAAGCAAGCACCTCGATGCTGGAACCGATGCATTTTAGACTTCTTCAAAGAGATTGGCTTTAAGACTAGTAAAGCAGATCCTTGTCTTTTAACAAGTGAGAAAGGATGGCAGATCCTTGTCTTTTAACAAGTGAGAAAGGATGTGATTCCGAGAACCGAGATTCGGGATGGATACCTGTAAACCGGTCTCGACGCCTATATATTATATATTATATATATATATATATATATAGCCTATATAGTAAAAGAAGGTACATCAAGCGAGAAAGTGGATATGAGTTACATGAAAAGTAACTACAGGCAAATCGTTGGTGCCTTAGCATATTTGATGGTATGCACTAGACCTGACATTGTGTATGCAGTCAGTGTAGTCTCACGGAGTCTGGAGAAACCAGAAGAAGCAGACTGTGTCCGTTTGAAGCGCATAATGCGATACTTGCAATACACACCAGATCTAGGTATCATGTACAAGAAGCATTACAAGCAAGGCATTTTGGAATGCTACAGCGATTCTGACCATGTAGGTGACATTAGTACTGGAAGATCCACTAGCGGAGTGCTGAGCATGTATGCGGGAGGAGCGATCTCGTGGCTAAGCCAAAGACAGGCAAGTGTCGCGATTTCGACAACAGAGGCAGAAATTGTAGCCGCCAGCGAAGCAGCCAGGGAAAATGTATGGCTGTCTCGGCTCTTGAGTGATCTTGTTGTTCTCAAGAAGATTCCGTGCTTAAAAGTGGATAACGAAGCTGCAATAAGGCTAGCTGAAAATCCTGAATTCCATCGACGGACTAAGCATATACAGGTACGGCATTTCTTCGTACGGGAATTGGTGACTAGCGGAGAGCTAAGTGTGGACAAGGTTACCAGTGAAGACCAGGCAGACATATTCACCAAGCCTCTTCCAAGACCGAGGATCAGAATGATCTCAGAGCGCATGGGTCTTTGTTGAGAGGAGATATTAAAGTTAACGAAGGTAACCTAGCAACTGCAGACCTTTGTTATTGACTGAAAAAGTCTCTGTCAAGTGAAAAATACGAAACTGGTATAATGTTCTTTTAATATTGTGTTTATATAATAAAGTTAATTTGGCCTTTCAAAGCATTCTTCTTCTGTAAAATCCACCACCTCCAAGTAGAATTACTTATTACAAAATGATCATTTATTGCATTCCATAAGAACATAAGATGTTCAAAAAGTTACTGTTAACATTATGGACCCTGTCGGGTATAGCAATTTGTAGTAGAGATTATGACTGATTTTAATATATTAAAATTTATCATTTCAATAATTGATTATAATTATCATAACATTTAGTCATAATAGGTGTTAATAATTAATTCTAAATCAGTAGTACACATTTATACATTGTTGTATCAAGTCTGCCACCATTTAAACTAAGTCTGAAACCATAACAACAAATTTACAAAAAAAATTGTGATGAAGACATGTTCAGATGTGATCACTTAGAGGTTGATAGCCTAGGAATTGGCTATCGAGGACTCCGGGCGAAATGTACTACCTTCTTTGTTCAGACTGACTGGCACTTAGCCATATATATCGAAAAGAAAACTGTTACTTTGACCACATGGTGGAGGTCTAGATAAAACATGTTTATCTAAATGTCCTTATCAAATAATGATATACCTATTAATAAATATAATAACAATCAATATTAGGTACAGGATTTTAATTTACAGTTGTTTCAGCAGTTCAGCCAAGAGAAAGTACTGAGATAAGTTGCTTGTCTTTATATCAGAGTAATGTGACATGATACTGTGATTATACTTTATTTCTGGAAGGTGCCTACTTTATAATGAAGAAGATATAAGTAAGTCATGAGAGTTAAAGGAACTGTGTCAAAGAAAAGGTCAAGGGAATACCTATGTAATGTTTTTATTGATTCACACTGCACACCTAAATAATGATGATGTGAAGAGTTTCTAAATGACGATTTAGGTAATAAGATTGACATTTAATTATGATTATAGGTTGTTATGTATGATTATAGTATTAAGGTATTTGATATTTAAATTGCAATTTTATTCTTAATGTATGTTATTTTAGTTAAATTCAATGTATAAATTTTATGTTGACATTTGCATGCCTAATAAGGTAAGACTGTAGTGAAACTTATATTGCTGAACCATATAAACGTCTTGCATAAACCTACTTTCTGACAAATAAACTATTTGATTTGATTTGATTTGAAATATGTATTCACACAAATAAATCTTTCATAGGTACCATAATATGTCATTGCATACTAACATAGACAGATAATCTATGTTTTGGGTAGGCAAACTATAAGCTGAAGGCTGAAGTGGCCTCAAACTTTGTATGAAAAATTTGATGTCCCAGACAAGCTAACTAGGTAGGTAGGTACATATTTAGCTATAGATTAAAGACTATGCAAACCTCAGACGCAACGTGATGCCATCCACTCGCGGAATCACTTGAGAAGGAGCCACTTGTAATCAGTAAACCACTGTCTTCGCTCAACGGGGGTGCTTCAGAATGTGTTGAGAAAGGCGGAGACTCCATTACCCCAAAAGGCTAGAGATTATGAATGTGACTGGCTAACGACATAGAAATGGCGCTTAATTAGCCAATTTCATGAGAAAACGAAAAAATACATTGTGATTGGAATCACTTGCCAGCACCAAAGAGAATGCATACAATACAGCGTTTATGCTATACGTTCTTTTCTTTCTGCTAATTGATTGATTTTTGCTATCCTGTCCTGACGACATGAACACAGATTCAACAACAGTCACTTTTATAACATACAAAACAAAGCAAAGCAACTTTACCAAGTCTATGGTTAGCAGTGCTGCCAGAATTTTAATAAATGACAATACACCAAATGTACATTTATAATACATACATAGTAGCTAGTTTTCTTGTTTTTCCAAAGGTTCGGACTAGAATAAAGCTCTATAATAAACTACCCGCAACTATAAAAATGTTAGCTCCTTTCACGACGCACTCAAGACGTCAAGACGACGTTATCTTAATTAATTATTGACAACTACTAAGATGCATATTGAAACAAAGTCGGAACTTTGTTGCCTCAAATGAAAGTGGTGCCTCCAATAGTTGATGAATATTAAGATGCAAAGAGTGGACGACGAATGGAGATACATTTGCCCCAGGCCCGGTCAAGTCTGAACTAAATTAAGCCTTACGCGTTTTTAACGGGGCACTTAACGCAGACACCGTTAAATTGCATAAAAACTATTTAGTCTTAAACATTTTATAAACTTTTTATGATAGAACCTGTTTTCAAGAAATTTTATTGTTTGTCAACATGCTAAACGTCAAATTGATTGACAAAAATACAATCAAATGAAAAATATTAATTGTTTTTATGTTATGGCATTCATTTTAATGTAATTAAAAGTAAAAAGTTCATCAACAGTTAACCGCCTCTGTGGTCTAGTGGCTCAAGCCATTGATTTCAGATCCAGAGGTTCGATCCCCATGGGGAGTACAATATATTGTGCTTGGTTTGGTTGGTGGTAGGACTTTGTTTAAGTCCGCCTGGCTAACTACCACCATCTTACCTAATTCTGTCGCCATAATAACTATTCTAAAATTGTTGTGTTCCGGCATTCAGAGGTAAGATAGCCACTTAATCAGTTTGTTGAGGATTCCGGGTGAAGTGCGCGCGTCCATCTTCGGCCTTATCTCAGCGTATTACCAGGTGAGATGAAGGCCAAGTGCTTACCGTCGCAAGACGGGTAAGCACTTGGCCTTCATTTTTCTTGACCCAAGCAGGCTCATAGCCGACAGGTTTAATTGTTCCGATTTTCCGTTCTATGGTTTCAGACAGTAAAATTTTTCTATGATTTTTTTAGTCTAATGAAAGAAAATATTGACATGACCTTACCAAATTTTCATGATTTTAAAAATATTGTACAGTGTGCTATTGCTGTGTTTACCACATTCCGATGCAGATTGTGAGCGCTGTTTTAGTTCAAACAATCTAATAAAAACAAAGAGCTGCAACAAACTCAAAAGCGTGACTTTAAATGGTTCATTACTGTCAAAACAGCATGTTAAATGTTTCGGGTGCTATGAAAGTAATGAATCAGCAAATGAAACGCTCAATTTGATCAACAGTATAAATTTGTACAAGGCGTAGCTAAAATTTTTTTTTATTTTTTTTATTTGATTCTCCATAGGAAACACGATTTCTTTCCATACTGTTATGGAAAGAAATCGTGCGATCGCAAATCAATCATTGTGAGAGATTAATATGACCGTCTGGTACTGGTCTGGAACAGTTGAGTTACCTATAGGCCGTTTGTAACGGTCCTTAGGTAATCTGACTGATTCCTTTGTACATAGTTAGTTTAATTGTACTTTTTATTGAATAAATTTGCAAATATGACTGATGATTGTTATTATATATATATTTGGACTATGTATTGACTATGAATTTAATTACTTAATTATTATAACTGTATTGTGTTGTGTATTTTATTAATTAGTGACATGTGCATTTGTATAATCTATCAGTTTTGGTTTGAAAAATATTTTTTGTTAATTTAATTGTCGTCCACTCTTTGCATCTTAATATTCATCAACTATTGGAGGCACCACTTTCATTTGAGGCAACAAAGTTCCGACTTTGTTTCAATATGCATCTTAGTAGTTGTCAATAATTAATTAAGATAACGTCGTCTTGACGTCTTGAGTGCGTCGTGAAAGGAGCTAACATTTTTATAGTTGCGGGTAGTTTATTATAGAGCTTTATTCTAGTCCGAACCTTTGGAAAAACAAGAAAACTAGCTACTATGTATGTATTATAAATGTACATTTGGTGTATTGTCATTTATTTAGTTTCTTTGTAAATTGTTTTTGTACATGTATGATATGGATAGTGAAATAGTAATTTTATGATTTTATTTTGAAGGATATGGATAAGTCGACTGGGGCGTAGCTTGGGTTTGGCCGTATTGCCCCAGATTTCAACTAGATACAGGATGTGTGGTTTGACCAATGAGTTATAGATTGTGTAGCGTACATGACGCGGAATACATCGTACTATATTACGTAGTAAAAGTAGGAAAGGGATGAAAGTTTAGCACAAATTTTGTCACTATGAGAACTCACACACGTCAAGCCGCTGTCCAATTGAAGGTCAAGATATTTACACTGGTTTTTTCTTCGATGGTTATATTGTCTATTTTTTAAGTGTCATTAGATGCAATAATTTTATTTTAGGCTTTAAAAATTATATAACATGTTTTTGAGGAATGAATAGTTAGAAGATAACAACTCCATCTAAGCATAGCTAAAAGATAGGTAACTAAATTGTTCCTTAGAACACCGTGTTTTCTAAAAAATACATTAGTTTTTATCAGAAATGAACATAATAATTATCAATTTACACAACATGACACAGACATTAATAAAAATACGATAACATGTTATCCACAGATCAATGATGTCAACAAAACAAAACTAATAATGGCTGCGACTACTCCGTCAGGCTCCATACTAAAATAAAATGTTACAAACCCTTTGTGATACTCTTTCAAATTACATTTTCACAAGACATCATCAGATCTTCTTGTCTCATTTAACACCTCTATTTCTCAAAATCTACCCTAGTTTAAAAAAATCCTTATTGACGAGATGATTGTGATCTCTGCATGTTCAAAATGTTGAATTGATGTGAACACAACATACAATCACACAAGTATTCGTTAAATAATATTATATTCTATAGATTATAACTGGTCTGGAACAGTTGAGTTACCTACAAGCCGTTTGTAACTGTCCTTAATCTGACTGATTCCTTTGTACATAATTAGTTGTAATTGTAAATTTTAATGAATAAATACCTATATTCTGAGAGAACATAATATTATTCGATAGATACAGTTATATAATTGTTATACTCTTTGCTTGCTAACACAGTTAGATACTATGTTCTGTGAATCAAAGAGAAAGAAAGCACACAACACAAAATTAACAAACAAAACTTCGTTTGCCACGGTTTGTCATATTACGGTACCGTACCGCTACTTTACATTACGTACTCTTTGGTTAGATTAAATTAAATTCGATAGTTTTGGATTTGACTATTGGTTGGACCGCTAATTAAAAGCAATAAAAAATTCTCTATTTTTATAATTCTTAAAGTTATTTATACATCAAAGTAATAAATTATTCTTGCTACACAATGTAACTAAAATGTTTACCTAATAGGTACATGTAAACACAAGTTTTACCTGCTTGTGAAAGAACACGTGAAAAGTAGCTTTACCCCGATGACCCTATGCTAAGAGATCCACTGTACAACTTTTACCTACCATGAGCGATCCAAACAGAAGAGCAGTTAGCGGAATTGAATTGTTCTTTCCAAGTGCCAGGTGACTGAGTGACTCAATGACAATATTCAACATTGATTTGGAAAGGACATTCTGTGAAATAGGATCTACAAACATGGGAGACACGCAGGTCGCGAATATAGTGCATGAGATATTGGTAAGTGATGCTTCTGCACCAAACCTCTTACTTGAACAAGTACCTGTGATTGTGTGATACAGTAGTTAGGTATGAGTAATTACCTAGGTACATACTGTTTATCTCAATCAGTAAGTAATATTTTAAGTATCACACGCGGATAAACAAGACTCCAGTTAGTTCGAATTAATTCAGTAAAAGGTTGCCTGCAGTGGCTGCACTTATAGTAAGTATGGACTAGTAATGAACATTTGAAAATGAACCTACTAAAACTTTTTAATAAACAAACTTGCTATAACTTTTGCAACAGGCCAAACATGAAGACTGCAGGACTAGAAAAGCGTCATGGAGGCACACCAACACAGGATACTTTCTGTGAAATTGTGTATTAAACTCAGATGTAAATGTACTAATAGTTATCATTGTATCATTAGTGGAAAAAAAGGATTTACTATTGTTTTTAATAAATGTGTTCCTAGAGGGTGGAGGCTGTGGAAGAAGCATTCAGCTGCTTCTTAGTTTACAAAAATGCAGAGGAAAACGAAAGATTGTCAAAGTATCAGAAGAAGCTTCATAGCATTATGTCAACCCTTGGACCAGAAATGCAGGAATCTGCTGTACGTCAATACCTGACATTGGCTGCAGTTCTCACCAATGGATATAAAATGAGACAGCTGCTAGTGCTATTGGAAAACTTGATTAACTCAAATATTTTACAAGCCAGGTAAGTTTGTTTTTTGAAAGAATTTGACCTATTTGTTTCACAAACAAATCATTATGTTTCTGATGAAAAATGTCAGTGGTCAAAATGAGACAAAAGCCCTGAAGTGTTTCACTTTGTTTATTTTTGTTTGTATGTCCAGTCATCCATTTTAATGTTGTTGCATTTGTTGTGATTAGTATACTATTATAATACTTCACATCTGATATTTTAAGTAAATATTATAGGACATTAATTTTACACAGCGCCATCTAGCCCCAAACTAAGCATAGCTTGTAATATGGGAACTAGATTACGGATAGAATACTTAAATACTTTTTGTAAATACATACATACTATATGATACAACACCCAAACATAGAACAAACATCTATATTCATTACACAAATGTTTGCTCTGGGTGGGAATCGAACCCACAACCTACAGTGCAGAAGGCAGAGTTACTACCAACTGAGCTATGAGGCTTGTTTAAGTATACAAACTGAAGCAGTTTTAACATACTGTTCATGGTAAGTATAATATTAAGAAGTCCCAGTTGCATCACTGTCTTATACAAACTTGGCTTGTCTTTCATTTTGAAATGATATTGTCCAATTTAAAATATTTTTGACAGGCATAATTAAATAGAATGGATGTTTATATGATAGTAGGAGGTTTGTGGTGCTTTACTTTTTCAACAATCACAATTAAAACCAAAATAATATGCAAAATCATTTTCAAATTTAATAACTCTTTAGCATGAACATCATTATTGATTCATAGACTATATTAGTTTTAAAATTCTCTGCTTCATTTGGAATGTTCTCATAAATTTTTAGGATGCTGTGCGATTGTATCTTTACAAATGAAAAACTAATTTACCAAAACGCAGACTTTTGGATTGAGTGCTTCAATCTGATCAGACGAGTCATCGGCGGTGTTGATTACAAAGGTGTCCGAGAGATTATGAAAGTATGTATGCTCTGTTTTAACTAATATATGTTTTTGCTTAGATATTTCAGCATCAGTATCAAATAAGTTATTTTTTCTCTGTGATTGTTATTTTGCTATCAGTCCTCCTGACTTAATGCAGAAGTGAAATTGTTGAGACTTTTTGTTGAACACTCATCTATAAATATAAAATTCAAAGCCCTGACTGACTTTCTTACTAACTGATACATCAACGCACAGGCTAAACCGCTGGTTCTAGAGATATGAAATTTGGAGGCTGTGTTCTTTGTGATGTGTAGGTCCACTATGAAAGGGTTTTACAAAATTCCATCCCTGAGGGGGTGAAATTGGGGCTCAAAGTTTTGAGTGAAATGTTGCATGTCTCCGAAACCATAAATGGTAGATGTTTGAAAATTCGTATGTAGATTGCCCATATGAAATAAGCAATGGCATATTTTATTTGAAACAACCTTTTAAGTGCTGTATCTTTTGAAACCTGAAAAATATTAAAAAAGGGGATTTCCATTCAAAAATCATTTTTATAAATTGTTATTTTAGTTCTGTCGTAAAAATGGTAACATCGATCAATTTCTGACTTAGTGTGAATATAGCGCTTACTATAAAGGTATACCAATTATAAAAACAAGCCAAGCGTGAGTCGGAGCCAGAGGCTTCAGAACTAACTGCAAAATAACCTGTATTTTTAGCTTGGAAATGTGGGTCGAAATTTCCACCCCTAACGGAGTGAAAAAGGGGGTTGAGTTTTCCATGAAACGTTTTGAGTGCATTATTTGAGGAAAATAAATAATAAAAACTGGCCAAGCTTGAGTTGGACCCGCGCTACCACTTTATAAAACCTAAATTATTCGCCTAGAAATGTCGATGTGTGTGACAGAACCACACTTACTGGTCTGACAATTTAGGCATAGCCTGTGTAAGCTTGGAAATGCTTATTTCGAAATCCCAATCTATCTCTCCTTGCGCCAATGTTAAAAACTATTACGCGGACGAAGGTCCGCCTAATAGGGGCGTAGGCATAAGCTACTTTTTCATAACAAGCATTTATTTGGTAGCAGCAATATGATTCAGTTAGTGACTGAGCCATTGTCTGAGTTATTAGTATTAGTAATGCATATGTTCTATTGCAGGGATGCAGAGAGAAAGCTCATACATTGCCTGTAAAACTAAACTCTAGTACAATGCCACAATTGAAAGCCTTATACAGCGTAATGGAGTATATTTTTGATCGTAATGCTTCTTTATTACCTGCATACTTTATAGTTACTGAGATACAAAAAGATTATCCTGATAACACTCACTGGCCTCACTGGGTAAGTCTATTTTATGAAATCAATTGAAGATTTTTTAGTACAAAAGGTATTGTCTTGTACATATTTAGGATATCACTATGGTAGTTGATGAAATTCAATACATTAAAAATTTTATTGATCATGCAATGATAGAGCCCAAATATGGTCAAGATGATGGTACTTTAGTACACTAACACCTAGCACAATGTAATAAGTGTGCTTACCATACTTGATAGAACACACAATCCTGCTAGGGCTCCCATGCAAGGTTCTCATGTACAGGATCATGCACGTGTATTTAATGGTTAATGATTCATTGATTTTTGACACACATCAACTTGGCTCATCTACGCCATCTTCTTATTCAGCCTAACAAAACAGTTTGCATGTGTGGAACAATAACATTAAGCCCCTGGATTATGGCACGAAGTTTTCTTGCAACAGAAAAACCGGAGGATGTATGGGACATCGGAAAGCATGTAATTTACGCGCTGTGCAGAAGTCGCACTCTTCAGTGATTGATACAATTTGTTTTGTACCTTGACTCCTCGCAATGAAGTAATAAATATATTAATTAATTTCAGCAACTGGCAAAGCTGCTTACTGGCTTTGTTGAAAGTTTTAAACCTTGCGCGCAAATGGTTTCAATAATTGGACATTCACAAATGCTGCCAGTAGTTGAATTTTCTGGCTATGCGGATCACCTGATTAACCCTTGGAGGCTGGATCCAACCACACTCAAGTTCTCCCTCAAAGGAAACTTGCCTTACGATAATGACCTCCTAAAACCACAAATATCTTTGCTAAGGCATGTTCTTCAGCAGCCCTATTCTAGAGACATGATGTGCTCAATGCTGGGTCTACAAAAACAGCACAAACAGCGATGTATCGCTTTAGAAGATCAGTTGGTGGAGCTTATGATACTGCCAATGGAGCGAAGCGAACAAGAATCTGAGGAGGATGAGATGTCGTCCAACCACTGGAGCTGGCTGCACTTATCCTCGCAAGTCATCTATTTGATCCTGATAGGGTTCGCCGACTTTCCCAACATAGTCATGGGGCTTCACAATAAGCTGATCGGATATGACAAGAAAGGACGAGATCATCTGATGTGGGTACTGCTTCAGTTCATATCCGGGAGTATTCAAAGAAATCCTCTGTCAAACTTCCTGCCTATTATAAAGCTTCATGAGCTACTTTACCCAGAAAAGGAACCATTACCGGTCCCAGACTGTGCCAAAGCACATTGCACTCAGCAGATGGCGGTGGTCTGTATTTGGATGCACCTGCTAAAAAAAGCTGAGTCGGAGCATAAGACATTGACTATGCCGCAGAACTTAAAAGTACAATATGAGTAAGTACTTATTTATATTACTAAAGTTTTACCTGAGATCAAAATCGTGCAAACAGCACCATCTTAAAGACAAATTAAAATTACCTAATTATACATAATTAGGTAACTTATATACTTTTTTAATTTATATATTTAATAACAATTTTTTTGAAGTTGTACTGCGTTTGGTGTGTTTGGATAAAATGATATTTTTTTTACGAGCGACATGGTCTTCTACATAACAATATATTTGCTACGAACCTAGTGAAGCAAACGAGATCTCCGAGTTGATATGTATCACAGTATGCATGTGCAATGTTTGTCACGGCATAGCTCTTGAACTAGTTGACATTTATAGGATAAAGAGACGCACTTAAATAAAAATGTATAGCTATTTTTGATAACTGGGATAGTTTTTAGATATATTGGGGTGGAAAGAACACGATATTTCGCCTATATCTTTTGAATGGTTGAGCCATTCAATTCAAAATTTTGAATTTACAAAGATTATACTTATACATTTACTTTTTTTTTACATATACTGTCCAACTGCAGGGCAAAGGTCTCCCCCCATATCCTTTCAAGACTTGCCGTCATCCGCCGTTTCCCACTTTTCACTCACGAGCACTTTTATACTTATACTTTATTATTCATCGATTAAATATTTTATTTAAAAACAGGGTAGTTAAGTGAATGTCAAGTGAGACAAGAATTTCGAGGCAAGAATTTGTCTTTATTATTCGTCATAATCGTAGTACCTACCTATATATTATATTTATTTTTAATATTATAAATTATGACATTATATTTTCTTACGAAAGCGAGAAGTGTTTCTCACGGACGTACATAAATAAAGATAATTACACACATACGCTTTTTTATGTGTAAATGATGGGCTAGCTCTTGACCTCTAGGCTAAGGATGAGTACTACGGTGGAGGGAGCTTTAATTGTTTACTGTTGATTGACTGTCTGACGATTACACAGCTCAAACCTTGACATTTTTCCTATTGTTGTTTAGGTTCTCCTTCAATGATGCCTAAATTGGCCCAATACCTGGAATTATACAAAAATATTATTAATTGTATAATGTAATGTCATATAGTGCAATAAATATGCAAACGCTTTAATAAAATTTAAGTTAGGGTTGGTCTCTCAACAACATTTTCCGTTCTGCCTTTCGTAGTACCTCCGCTAAGTGTACCTCCCTGGTAATATCAATGTAATAATGAATTGATGCAAGTGTGTAAATATATATTTTCAGATTTCTGCAGCATTTGGTGACATCAAACAACGCGCCACCTCTGATCGGCACAGACTACCGCATCGCATTACTATGCAACGCCTACTCCACCAACCAGGAGTTCTACGCGCGGCCTATGGGGATCATCATAGAAACACTATTCGGAAGCCAGAAAGCCATACCGAACGGGAACCCTGGGACCCCGTTGCCCACAGTGCCCCTGTCCATGTGTATACTAGACAGCCTCACGTTACATTGTAAGATGTCACTGATCCATTCGATCGTGACTCACGTGGCCAAGCTGGCGCAGAACAAAACGAATGTACCCGGCAGCAGTATGATGGCTCCCGCGCTGGTCGAGACGTACAGCCGGTTGCTGGTTTACACAGAGATCGAGTCGCTGGGGATCAAGGGATTTATTAGTAAGTTTTCATCTTTCGATCTTTGTTTCGAGCATACTGTCTCTCTCTGGCGAAATATACGCTCGCGGCGCACAGTGCTGTCCGCGTCCAGTACATCAATGCACTCAGGGCGGTGTTGGGGCTGCCCCGCTATCGCAGCGCATCGGGGATGGTTGCGGCGGCGGCGGCGCGGGTTCATTGTTTTCACAAGATGGTTCGTAAGCGTGCCGCGTCCTGGTGCGCAGATTGCGGGCCAGCTCCCTCCTGAGAATTATTGCTGGTAGAGTGGACTGCCCTATACAAGGCGTTGTTGCAAGCGACATCTGCCCTTTATTCTTGTAGTTTTTAAATAATGTTTATGTTTTGAACCTGTATTAGTTTTTATGCTCGAAATAAATGAATTATTATTATTTATTCTATATAATCTGCATATTTCGATACAAATGTGTCTTTGCAATTGTAAATTATAATCGGATCAACAAACATTAAACAGTTATTATCATCATTATCGTTCTCGTGCCCTTATCTCAAGCGAAATGGGATCGTCATCCCGTGGGAATTTCCTCTAATTCACGTCCTTAGGGCTGTGCGTTTATTGACAGTCGTCCCCTCGTGAGATGTCGCAGTCGCATTCCATACGATCCCGGCCAATGGGTTAACCACGACCTCATAACGTAGGCTTGCTTAACCGCCTGGTGGAAGTGGCCTGGAGGTTCACCCACCGGTATCAGAACTAGAGATCCCGAGATGATCCCCAGGGGGTAACAAACATGTGCTTGGTTCGGTTGGTGGTAGCAACTATTAGTCTCTCGCCGTAACAATAATTCTAGATTGTTGTGTTCCAGCATTTAGAGGTAAGATAGCCAGTTCCTCAGACCGTTGAGGATTCCGGGTGAAGTGCGCTTCCACCTTATCATAACTTAACACTAGGTGAGATAGGACACGTGCTTCCTCGTTGTTGGTCGCCGCCCTGTATTGGAGTGATCTATGCCTCTGAAGCGAGACGAGAAAACTGAAGATTGTAAAATGAATAAACTCGTTGCGTTATATTTCAGATCAACTGCTGCCGAACGTGTTCAAGTCCCACGCGTGGGGCATTCTCCACAACTTGCTGGACATGTTTTCGTACCGCATTCACCACATAATGCCGCACTACCGGGTGACTCTGCTCTCCAACATCCACTCTCTAGCGGCGTACCCGCAAGCGAACCAGGCGCAACTACAGCTCTGGTGAGATTATATATATATATATTATATTTATTTACCAAAATAAACTTTAATAATAAACATAGTTGAAAACATAGCTTTAAAAAACCAAGGAGGTTTGTCCTAAAACTAGCTTATTTACAAAAATAGCTGCCAACAGCAAAACAGAATTTGTTCAATGTTGAACGAAAGGTTCACATATGCACTACCGTGTAACGGGTCAAGGGGTTTGGGGTACCCCCTCCCCTCCACGCCCCGCCTAGCAGGTGACCCCCCCAAACGATCCACGCAGCACACTGCAAACTTATAACGCGCCTCACTTTCGACACGGGTTAAAAATATAATAATTTGGAACTAAAGTTGTAGAATTGAATGAGCACATTTGGGTCGGTTCCTTTGTGTCCCCTTCCCCCCCATCCCCTCCGACTCACAGCTGCCAAGGCTTTAAGTATGTGAACCAAAGCACCTCGAACAAGTGTCCGATGGATTTGCCGAGACCGTTCTATTGAACTGGGACACTGTGGTTGTAGCTTCGAAAGCACCGCGCTCCGCCTGATAACGAGCCTCGGCAGCAGCGGGGTGCAGCTGCAGATGTCCCGCGTGGTGTCGGAGCCCAAGTCGCTGGTCTCCTCCGAGAGCGAGGAGCTCAACCGAGTGCTGGTGCTGACCCTCGCGCGCGGCATCGCCATGACTGGGCCAGGTAACCTGGCTCATTGGCCATTGTACTTATTTATTTATTTATTTAACACTTTATTGCACAAATGGTGAGCATAATGCTAGGGCATTTTCTAACTGCTAAACAAATTGGCAGAAAACATCACAAAAACGATGGCGTACTAACTTAATTGAATAAGAAAAAATTTAAAGTCTATCTAACAAAATTTATAAATACCTTTATATATATATACAAAACAACTACTAATATAAATATATACTAATACAAATATTATAAGAAACGTACAAATACTGACACATAAATATGAAATATATAAATATAACTACTCACTCGGACTCTACTGTACTCGGAGGTTTACGGTTACAGGATCGCTCTTTAGAGCCTTCGTAAGACCGGGCTTGCGCGAAACGAACGCGTACTTATTATCTTTTTTTATTGCGTTTGAGTTTCAAGGATGCGTTTATAAGAAATGTTAGCTGTCTCGGAGTACCGAGGCCTGCTCCGCGGACATCAAACAAGTAGACAGACAGATTCTTGAAGGTGCTCGATTTACGAAGAATTGCTTCGAGTGAAGCTTTTTTTGGCTTTATAGCGAGAACAGGACAGGACAGGGTTTTAATTTCACACAGCGCCATCTAGCCCCCAAACGAAGCATAGCTTGTAAATGGGTACTAGAGTACGGATAAATAAATATTACAGGATATTAAATAAATATTACACGACATTAATTTCACACAGCGCCATCTAGACCCAAACTAAGCAAAGCTAAATAAGGGAACTAGATTACGGATAGAATACATAAATACTTTTTTTTTTGTAAATACATTTATCATAGAATATAACACCCAAACACAGAACAAACATCTATATTCATCACATAAATGTTTGTCCCGGGTGGGAATCGAACCCACAACCGACAGCGCAGAAGGCAGAGTTACTACCAACTGAGCTATGAGGCTTGTTAAATAGAATACTCAAATACTTTTGTAAATACGTACGTGGTATATGATACAACATCCAAACACAACAAACATCTATATTCATCACATGAATGTTTGTACTGGACGGGAATCGAACCCACAACCTACAGCACAGAAGGCATAGTTATATAGAACAAGGAGGACATTTGATTGAGCTGGACTGTCACTGGGGATGAAACTTGGCTTCATCACTATGGACCCGAATCATACGAGTGAAAGGTTCCTTCTAGGCGAGCGTGCTTTTGCGTGGGCTTTGACATTAGGTAAGGCAGCAAATGACGCAAGCCTAGAATAAATATTAATATAATTCACAAATATTAATAATAATCATAACACTTTTCCCATGCAAACATTATTTTGACTATGTCAGTTAATCAGATTATACCAGAAAATGTTATTTAATCGGACTTGCTACACGTAAATGCACGTCAAACCACGTTTTACGGGAGATTGTGGGGCGGGAGGCATTGAGTCGTTGCAGACGACATCACCTTGTGTTAACTTACTATTACAATATAATTGTTCTAAAAGGTATTTATTGTTTAAAGGTCGTGTATTATTATAATAGATTTGTGTATATTGTTTACGAATAAATGAATAGAATAGAGTAAGATGTGCGATGCGCGTGTGTCAGGTAGCGAGAGCGCGGCCGTGAAAGAGCTGCTATCGACCATCATGACAAACACCCCCCACATGTGGTCGCACCACACGCTGCAGTGCTTCCCCCCGGTGCTGGTCGACTTCTTCTCGCAGGTACATTATCATTACTAACATTAATTTTATCCACGAAGGTCATAGCTATAATAATAATTTGGATTCTGGAAAATGAATAAGGTGTTCATTATCCCTCTGGTACTTTCTAGCACCGGTGTAATACCTAAATCCCTTCATCTTAGCGTCAAAACACTAGACTTGCCTACTAACATCTACATTACAATGCAGAAAGCTGCAATACTCAACACTTGTCGCATCGTCCGAAAATTCTTGCTGGATGAATCTTCCCAAATCCATGAAAATGAAGCCCACTTGGTGTAAGCCCGTGTGCTTCATTAAACCACCGAAATACTTTATATTTCGAGGTAACGTGATGCAAAAAAATATTAATAATAATAATTCATTTATTGTTCGTGAACCTAGGTATACAAATGTCTTAAAGCTTGTTCTATCTGCTAGGTCCTGCTAATTAGCATACAAACATTACAATTTTTACACATTTTACATTGTATGTCTCTAATTTTAAATGAATTACATGTCAAAAAATAATAATATATTTAATATAATTTTAAGAAATATGTCAAATAAAAATTACAGTATCTTCTAGAAATGGTCGTTCAAAAACTCATTTAGTGTATAATACGCCTTTTTTTCTAAAATATCACATAATCGACACCTGAATTGATTCGTCGATAGTGTACGAATTTATCGAGAAGTTATCGAGATTTGACTGATACATTCAAGCAAGTAGCCCACCTGATGTTAAGTGCATCTCTTGTCTGTAACAGTACTGCCTTTTCCACTTTGCCTTATTCCACAAAGAACATAGCCTACACGGCACTGCATTGCGCCCGCAATATGAGGAATAAAGGTGGTAAGCCTCGCGTGGCCGTAATTTCACCGGCAACCATACCCTTCAAACCGGAACACAGCAATGCTGCTTGGCGGCTGAAATAGGTATGGTGGTAGTACTTCCCCGAAAGCGCCCTCTCACAAGGGGCTCTACTACTCTTAAAATATATAATCTATAAACTTTGTGACTGCTGATCTGAATACTGGTGATCTGGCTCCACAGATATGTAAAAGGGGCAATAACAATGATAAGCAAACCATGACCACTAAATATAAAACTTACAAATTCAAGGACTTATTACAGACTAGTTAAAGGTGAATAGTCTATTTGTTTCACGATTGCAGGCAGTGGTACAGGTGTGTGTTGTAGGGGTTATGAATTGAGAAGTAGGAGTGTGTTAAGTTTATCAGACTTGGGATATGCTTGATTTACCGGCCAAGTGCGAGTTGGACACGCACACCGGTTTCCGACCAGCATTACAAGACAAAACATACTGGTGTTTTGCTATTCGTTCTGGAGCATTCTTGTGGGTCCGACTCACGCTTGGTTGATTTAAGTACGTAATTTTTATAAAAACAATAAACAAAGTTGTCTACAAACTAATTGTAACTTATATATAGATAAAATACAAAACATGAATAAAAAAACATGTTTTGTATTATCTATATTGTATTATCAATGAAATTCGAAAACGAATCATTGCTTATTATATGGAAACTATACTATAGAATAATTTGACGCGTATGAAAATGAGATCTCGTACTACTAAATTATACATTAAAATCATTACCTACTATATACAAGCAAACGATAAAAACTATCTCTAAAATGTATTTAAAGACATTACTCACATAAACATATTTACATATGTTTAATACCCAATAGATTTATAGTTACAATTTAATTTATAGTAAAGTACGCTGGCTATATAGCCAAAGATATCGGAATACTTACGTACTATAATATATAATATACCTATGTATGTATATGCTGCGCCTCGTTATGCGCGTCGTGTGCCTATCACACGGGAAACGCACACTAATAATATCCATTTAGACTAGACAAACAATATAACAGGACATTCATTTCTAGCCCCAAACTAAGCAAAGCTTGTTATATGGGAACTAGATTATGAATACTCGAATAAAAACACAGCTAATATAGATAAGCGTGACATTGAGTGAGAGCCGCCTGTCAATGTGGTTTCAGAACACCACGAGCCAGGAGAACAAGCAAGTGCTCAAGAAGTCTGTGGAGGAAGAGTATCGCAAGTGGACGTCGATGGCAAACGACAACGACATCATATCGCACTTCTCGGTCCCCGGCACGCCGCTGTTCCTCTGCCTGCTCTGGAAGATGATCTTCGAAACCAACAGGATAAACCCGATCGCCTTCAAGTGCGTCTACTGTTCATACGTTATCTTAACGTACACCGCTCTCATATTGATGTACCATCACCTATACCATCACATAAGGAATGGAACTCGATGCCCTCGTCGAGTCTTCCAGTCCAGAGTTAGTAGGCTCCTTTTAGACAAGTGCTACTTAGGCCACATCTCAAGTCAAGTCCGGCCACACATGGAATACTGCTGGCACATTTGGGTAGGACCAGGATTCCATCTTGGTCATATTGACTACATATAATTATATATACATACATATTTATTTCACAAAGCGCCATCTAGCCCCAAACTGTTTATTATTTTTGTTTATTATTTTTATTATGTTTGGGTACAAAAATGTTGGTGACTCTCAATGCACTTGATGCTTTCAGGGAGTTTGTTGTACAACTTGTGGCCGATGAATTTCGTCAGTTTTTCCGACATGTTTAATCGATGTGTACCTACATAGGTGTATTTAACCTGAGAGGATTTCTTAAATTATAGGTTGGTACATTTTCTCTTCTATTAAATTATTTAAGGTTAGATCGAACAAATTTTACAGTTTTATATGAACGGATACAGATGTGAGTATATGAAAATCTTGAAAAGGTGTCTACACGTCTCCTTAAAATGGACGTTTGCAAGAACTCTATTAGCCCTTTTTTGCATTTTTAATACGCGCTCAAAATCCGTGGAGTTCGCAATTACATACGCAATTACATACGCAATTACACATACGCAATTACACTCCATGCATGCACTCCACACTCCATAATTGCCGGGTTTACTATTATTATAATTCGGGATCGATACTCAAACGGCAGTGGCGAAAACACGATTGCATAAACATTTTTTAATATCTGTTCCTTGTAAAATAAATGGATAAAGTAAATTATTTAAACTAAAGCAAAAATTCTGTATATAAAATGTTCAATTTCATTTGGTTAGCTGATTTGATTTGAAAGGGCAAACATATTCCGGTGTAACTTACTTACTTGGCACTTGGCGCGCGGAACATTTTGCGCAATTGTTTCCTACGGGCCCTTTTTCGTGACGGATGGGTACTTTATACTTCAGCCACCCGATGTCCTCCCGAGAACGCCAGAGCTCGCTGATGCTGGTGCAGGCTTCCCTGGGCGTCCTCGGTGTCCCAAGGTGTTGTTGGCGTTGAGATGCCACGCCTGTAGTCTTGTAGTCTGTCTGTAGTCCTGTGTACTTGCCCAGTAGTTTTGATGCAGTTTTGTAGTTTGGTCGTGGACCCAGAACGTGGCTGAAGGATCATCCCTGATTGAAAAAAAAAATGTTTGAGATTGCTCAGACAAAAAAAAAGATCAAAGTAAAGTAAAGATCTTAGAGTGAAGGTGTTTCTTATCATAGCTGAACTGGAGGATAGGGTTGCCCCTGGCATACTCATCTATGATAGTGGTATGATGTGCCTGTGGGTTGTGCTTCCATAGTTTGAGAGTCCAGAGCCTGAAGGCAGCCGCCGCTGCCTCTTTTTGCATGAACAGAAGTAGGGGCGGCGAACCGATCAAGGCTTCTGGGGGGGGCAGTACTCATACATCATGTGGTCGCAACACAAGCCAGTCTCTGGATTTTCATAAGCTTGTTTTTGTGGTAATTTGTTTAGTTCTAGGCCACCATACTAGAGCACCATGTTATTATGCTAAAGGCTTTATTACGGTGTTGTAAAGCCAAATAATATTTTTTAGGCTGAGACCGCATGTTTTACCTATCATTTTCCAATATTGCCAAAAAGAGATCGCTTCCTTCCTTACTTTGTTTTCGTTTTCTTTGTTTATACCTAGGTATTTTACTTCCTCCAAACCAAGCTCAATAAATTGTACTCCCGTGGGATCGAACCCGGGACCTCTGGATCTGAAATCGGTGGGTTGAACCACTAGACCACAGAGGCGGTTAAAACAACGTACAGCAGCTCTATGCTGTAACATGATTATAATCCAATCTGCCAGTGTTGTGTCGGCGCCATGATTGTAGCAGCTGCAGAGCTGCGTTGATACTGTCAAAATGTGTCATGTCAAAGGCCCCCTCTATATCTAGGAAGAAAGCAAGTCAAAAAGTCACAAGAATTTTGTTTATTATGTCACGTTCTGTTCTACTTACCACTACATGTAGCGCTGGTTCGGTAGATTTTCCCGCGCTGTAGGCACATGCCTACAGCGCGGGAAAATCTACCGAACAGCAACATTGCTGTGGATGTAATGGTGATGTTTTAGTATGTTGCCTCTTAACGTGCTGGTCTCATAGTCAACCTCAATAAAGTTTTGAGGTTGAAGGATGTTGAGAGTGATCGGCTTATAGGATTTTGCTTCAGTATACCTAATCATAATAGATAACACTTGACCCCCCTCCATATTAGTGGTACATAACGGAACGCTAGACAGGCTCTGAAGATCTCTGTCAGCAGTTCGTTAAGGTGAGGTTCACCCCACCGTAAGAGGCCAGGGAAGAAACCATCCATGCCCGGCGACTTGTACGGCTGAAAGGTACTGATTGCCCAGTTTACTTTGTTCTTGGTCACAATAGTGTGAGCAACCGACCAGTCTGCCCCCGTGGGTAAAACAGGGCTAGTCGTATGCTCCTCGGCTGTTTTTCCGGTGGCATCCCGGGAAGTATGCTTGCAGAAGGAGCTCATGTTTTTTTGTAGTTGTAGTTGTGTTTAAGGTTTCATCTGGCTTTTTCAAGAAACCAATCTCCCCGTTTGGTTCGGCAGCTAGAATATTCCTAATTCTATTAACTGAAGAGCTAGTTTCTATTTTAGTGCTAAATTTTAGTGTTTTTCCACCTTTGACGAGTCCTGCGACGAATACCTGTTGAACAGTCTTCGATTTGTTTTAACCAGCCTTGTTTGTCTGCACCCCATCTCTAACCACGGTAATATTCCGATGTTAAATGATTAGTATAACTATTTCAGGATACTGGAGCGCATAGGAGCCCGCGCGTTGTCAGCGCACCTCCGTAAGTTCTGCGACTACCTGGTACTGGAGGTGACCAACCCGGCGGGCGGGCCGCACATCAACAAGTGCGTGGACGCGATCAACGACATCATCTGGAAGTACAACATCGTCACCATCGACAAACTCGTCTTGTGCTTGGTCAGTGAGTCAGTCAGTCAGTCAGTCAGTCAGCATCACACTAACGTAGGAGTCAGCGCACCTCCGTAAGTTCTGCTAGCTAGTGCTGGAGGTACGAACTCGGCGGGCGGGCTCTACTTACTGGAAATAGGACGGGGTACATTTAATCCCATAAATCATGTTCCCGTGGGATGAGGTTGGGACTTGGGATGTGAAACATCGCCTAACATGGGTAAGTATGCTATGGGACTCAACATACGCTGCTTTAGAACCGGGTAGAACGCGGGAAAAGCCGCGGGCAGTACCTAGTTTTCGGTATAGAGTACGATTATTATTATTATTATTAGCCTTGGGTGTCCCACTGCTGGGCCTTTGCCCAGCAAAGGTCTGGAAGGAGTGGGAGAGGCCTTTGCCTCTCCCACTCCTTCCAGACCGTTCTATCCTGAGCTGCGATTCTCCAACTCTCGAGGAACTGGTCAAGCTCAGGAGTACGATAATATTTTTTTTATTTATATTTTATTTTACTGGACACATTATATTACTAGTAGTTCACCCAGCAATTAACCAACGCAATCAAGCAACGAGATAGAGCCTCGACCACCTGAGTGGTATCTCGTTGCTAACTCTCATTATATGCAAAGCCAGTATGAGAGCAAAGCACCAAAGCACCGACCGTTCGTCATAGTACGTGTGCAGAATACAATAAGTGAGTAAGTCACCAAAGGGCGACTCATGCACTTATTCACAAGTTAGCGTTTACTAACTTGAAAAGGTTGATGTGTAGTTTGAGAAAAGTGCTCTTAAAACCGTTGCTATCGTAGACGTGGTTCAAAAATCTACCCCTTCAGCCGACAGATGTTTTAAAAGTCGACGAAGGCTTTTCACCAAAATGACAGCAGCTTCCTTCTGTGTAGAAACAAAACTTTAACTGTGAAAATCAATCTGTCTGCCAAGCGTGCTGATTATGGCCAGCCCCTACGGATTCGATCGTCCACCACATTGTGGTGTTCAATAATTTGCTGGATGTTAGCAGTCAAAGCATTTGCATGACATCCCAAAAGTAATTCATTTAGCATGGCCTAAAGTATAAAAAAAAAAAGACCAGATTGAATTTAAATATGAAAAAAAAATGAAAATGAAAAAACGTTTATTTGACAGGCATCATTATTACACATATTATTACCTATGGTCTACACACTAAGCTGAGCCTGTACTGTGTAGGTCATACATTTTGATTAACAAAAGTTTGTGCCTCGGTCTCTACCTATACAAAACAATGAAAGTAAGCTATTTCTAAGTGAGAGAAAAGAAAAACGAACTAAGATATAGGTATTGAATAAATGATAATATTATAAACTCTGATAATAATAATGATATATTAAAACTATTTTATTATTGATGATTGGCTGTATTATAATGTAATCATAAATAACAACCCTAATGTCAGCATCTTGCAAGACCTGATGACTTTCCTTTGCAACCCTTTATCTTGAAAACCCAAAAAAGTTTTTTTGGCCTTTAATTAAGGGCAAAAATTAATTAATTGAAATCTTGTATCTGAACCTTGTCATTTGATATTTCACAAGACTTAGCCTTGTTTACCCCTTTTGCATGCCAATGTCAATACAGGGGTGGTTTCAGAAGTTTGTTGTTTCACCTCATTGGTGTCATTTGAAAGAGTGGTATCGTATTTTATTTAAGGTAGTTTTTGTATGATAGGGTGTTATAAGAGTCTTGTAGGATATAAAGGGGGTTCACTTCAAAACTCACTACTTGTTTTAAAATTTTCTGAAACCACCCCTGTATTGACATATGAATGCCTCACTTAACACCCCCATTTCTCAAAAACTAAGGTAGTTAAGCAGTTTAGACGATTTATGAGTATAGGTGTAATCCCTGCAAATTAAAAAATTCGAGTCGCTCGGATCAATCATTCAAAGATATGGGCGGAATATTAATAGCGAAGAATTAATTGTCGCGGGAGATTTTTTGATGACTACCCCAGTTAACAAAAATCCCCCGCTACAATCAATTTCTAGCTTCGCTCACTCGATCAACAAAGATTGCTATCCAATGCAAGTCTCCATTTTTACACAAAATATGTTGAACTTTTTCAGTAGTACATGAAATATATTTATATATGTAGATATTGTTTTATTCGTTTATTTTCAAATACTTATTTATTACTATTCCATGCACTACTGAAGAAGTTCAACATATTTTGTGTAAAAATGGAGACTTGCATTGGATAGCAAGGGCTCTTATTTAGGCCAGCGAATTAGCATAGCTATTCAGCGTGGCAATGCAGCCAGTGCCTTGGGCACGCTTCCGTCTGGTACTGGTCTGGAACAGCCGAGTTACCTATAGGCCGTTTGTAACGGTCCTTAGGTAATCTGACTGATTTATCGACAGGTGCTGAGACCGAACCCCGACGGCAATGAGAGCCAGGTGTGCCTGTACATCATCCAGCTGCTGCTGCTGAAGGGGTCGGAGCTGCGGATCAGGGCGCAGGAGTTCGTCAAGGAGAACTCGCCGGAGCACTGGAAACAGAACAACTGGTGAGTCGGGTAATGTTTCTCACATCGCCATCCATGTCTTACAGTACTCTAAAACATACACCAAACATTTGTTAAACATACCGATACCGGCGATAACGATCATTTGAACATTTATCTTACGCGAGAAGAGTAGTAGAAGCCCCTAGTGAAAGGGCTCGTCCGGAGAATTGCTACCAGCATACTTATTTCAGTCGCCAAGCAGCATTGCTGTGTTTCGGTTTGAAGGGTACGGTTGCCGGTGAAATTACGGGTATGTGAGGCTTAACACCTTTATGCCTCAAGTTGACGGGTGCAATGCAGTGCCGTGTAGGCTATGTTGTTTGTGGATGTGACCTACGCAGTAAGGCTTTGTCATAGGCAAGAGTACACTTAACACCAGGTGCGCTACTTGCTTGTCCCGTCTCCTAGTAGTATAAAATATATATACATATAAAAAACATGGTTTCAGAGAGAGGCCACACTGGTAGTAAATCTGCCTTCTGCGCTGTAGGTTGTGGGTTCGATTCCCACGCAGGACAAACAGTTCTGTGTTTGGATGTGGTATCATATAGTACGTATGTATTTACAAAAAGTATTTAAGTATTCTATCCGTAATCTAGTTCCCATATTACAAGCTATGCTTAGTTCGGGGCTAGATGGCGCTGTGTGAAATGAATGTCCTGTAAATTGATTTATCCAGAGATTAGGAGAATGTTCGATGTGATAGGTTACCGCAGCGCTAGTGTAATTGTAAATAACGTTGAGGTTGTTGACGTGTGAATTATAGGAACGACGCCAGGGGTTCCCAAAAAAAACCGATTTTTCCCAGTAAATTTAATTAAAGAAAACTTATAAAACATTAATAATCTAATTACGACTAAAAGTACGTTCAAGCTCGAAGCGGGAGCCAGAAGTGAATCATGTTGCCGATGGCCGCGCCTCGTGTCTCGAGTCAGCATTCTCACGTTCGGATTCCGTAATTGCGCAATCGTCCAGTTAGCTTATTACATAGAGGTGATAGGTATAACATGTGTGTGCGCGTGTGTGTGTCAGGTACGAGAAGCACCTGGCGTTCCACAGGAAGTTCCCGGAGAAGTTCGCGCCGGAGGACTCGAACAACGCGTACGGAGGCCCCATCCCGGTGTACCTCAGCAACGTGTGCCTGCGGTTCATACCGGTGCTGGACATCGTGGTGCACCGGTACCTGGAGATCACGCAGATCAACAAGAACCTGGAGCAACTGCTCGACCACCTGGGGTACCTGTACAAGTTCCACGGTGAGTGCATACACACATACATACATACATACACACACACACGCGGTACAGCTATAGCTATACATATTATCACAAAAAAATATTGTATTATCTTACAGGGATTGTAATACTCTTATTATTCTACTAGCTTGTTTTGTTTTCATTATAGTGCGACGAAGTATGGGAAGCATAGACAAAGTCAAAAATATTTTTTATTAATATAGATTTAGGATCATTTTGAAACGTTAATAAAGCGGAGCAAACGGGCAGCTATTTCTGTGGTATTAGGGTTAAAAGTAGCCTATATCCTATTTACCTATGGCCTATAACTAACGCATATTATGAATGCGAAGGTTGGATGTTTTGATGGCGGTAATTCAGTCAAATCGCATGGACAGAATTATTTTAAATTCGATACATAGGTTCTTCATGCTCTGGAAAAGCAGAAAAACTACTTTTTACCAAGGGATGATTTAAAATGGTGCGACCGTATGTAAAGAACAAACAGGGAAACTGCTTTATCACGAACCTTCATTTAATGTTGTGTTAGTCCAAGTATTTTCTACTTGATGTAAACAATTATCTTACAACCATAAATACAAAAAAAAACTAGATGTTTCAATTCATATATCCGTAGTTTGTACATCAAGCAAGTACCAGCCACAAAAGGAATTGTCAGATTTATATAACAGACTTATTATATGTAAAACAAAGGGAGATAGAGCACACAGCACTCGCGACAAGATATGGCTCATAATTACTCTGTATTGTTTCTGTACTGTGTCACAAAGATAAGTGAGATACTTGGCGGTTTAAGTAGTTACCAGCAAAGATTAAAATGGACTCACATGGAAACTATTTATGAAAATAGGGGCTTTTCTAACTTTGGTTTTGAGCTGGATATTTCCCAGCTATTTCCTTTACCGCAACCAGTTACGTATAGAACATAATAATGTTTCGTTCGTAATTACTTACAAAGCAATGGTTACAATGGCGTCCAAAACATTCAGTCTTTTCTACCTAATACCACTCTCCAAAATAGATGAAACGTGCTTTGAGCAATGACACCTGCATCTGTCGTACCTACATACAAATTTGAGTAACCAGCCATACAAATCGAAGTCCGACACACCAAGGATTATTGGACATTCCCACGGACTGGTAGAACCCGTGTCCTGGGAGGTACCACGACCTCTTATAGCATTCTATTGACTTTTGTCACTATATATCCAGTGTAAAAAAAAAACGAAACAAAAGTAATGCAACATCAAAACGAGAATGCTATAAACCGTTGTGGTTAGGCCCCTGGGCGGTTGGCTGAAGTACCTACAGGTTCACTAGAGAACCCGTCTGGTTCCGTAGCTATGTATAAACACGCGCGCGGTGATTCGAATGCGCGTTCGGTTGCAGACCGTCCCATCACGTTTCTGTACAACACCCTGCACTACTACGAGACGAAGCTCCGCGACAAGCCGGTGTTGAAGCGGAAGCTCGTGAACGCGGTACTGGGCTCGCTGAAGGACGTGCGTCCGCCGGGCTGGGCCGCCACCGAGCCCTTCCAGACGTACCTCTTGACTGAAGCTGACCCGCCGGTGTGGACCTCCGACCTGAATTACTACATGACGCTCATCAACAGAATGGTGGATAGTATCCTTTTTACAAGACAACGAGAACAAGAACATTTCCATTAGCGAAGTCGGCTCAAGTTTTACTTTCATTGTCATCATCATCGTTTATTTTGTACCATTTGTGTAAATCTGCATTCGGGTATGATCCAATGATTAGTATAATTTGCGTATTTTTCATTCTCAGCCAGCGAATCTGCGAATTAATGTTTACATTTTTGCTCGGGTACTATATATATTTTCAATTAGAGTAGTAAGAACTAGATTCAAGTGAAACACGCGATATATATTCGATTCGAATTTATTTGAAGGCAGTTAAAATCTAGATTGTCTCAATGAATTTATTATCAACCAGATAAACTTTTCCCAAAATGAAAGATAACCAATCAATCCTCAAGGCTTAAGAAAATTTATCATAAACATTTTCTTAATATTTTTCATAAACATAATAAGGTTTTTGTCATAATCAAATTCGAATAAAATAATGGTCAATGGGTGACCTCTTGACTTGACCCCTTCCCAAAAATGCTTATCAAAGTATTAATGCATCGGATTGCTAATGAGGCATCTATTCTGCATCATACTGCAACCAGTTCCATAGATTATCACTGACAACAGGCACTGATTATACGGTATCTGTGACTGTCCTTAACGTGTTTAATCTCCCATAGATACGGGATCTCTAGAGCCAATGCTACACAACTGAGTTCAATTTGTCGGTTGACCTACATTTGTCAACGGATTAGGTAGTTAGCCTAGGTAGGACAATCTGACTAGTCTGAGGTAGACAGACTTTGATTAACAATATAATAGGACTGTTTTATACAGAACAGTACTTTTAGCGTAAGCAAAGCCACCCCGATATTATCGTTCTCAACATGAAATAGGACACGATACCTTTTATTATTGTCTATAATTTTAAGATATAGGTACGTTTTCCTCTTCGAGATCTTGTTAAAACCAAGTCACGTAAATCTTTGCATAGTGTAATGAAAATGTTTTATCGTTTCAATTAAAAATTAAAACTCACAACTCAACTTATATTACTTTTAACGAGTTCGAACCGCATACACTAGTGAACAAACTACGTATAAGAAGGAAAGCTCTTAAAAGCTTTCAACACTTTATCAGAAATATTTTACAATTTTATGGAAGGTCGTATCTCAACATGGTTTTACATATTCCTTTTTTTTATATATAGATCAACTTTCAAAATCAATCTGAAAACAAAAAAATTGTATCTAACAAATCCGCATTTTTTTTTCTATTGCGCTGCGCTTTAACCAAATCATAACCAAACCCTAAAATAACGTGATGAGAGTGAGTGAGTGAAGCAAACAGGTCGTACGTTATGCGGTGCACGCTTCGCCTAATGCGTTGTGGTGTGTGGTTTGCACTAACTGGCGCAAAGAGGGTTATGTGTGCCTCGTTAATAAAACAACCCAGCGTCATTAAGTCAACAATAAAAGGGTTGTGTTGGACTGTCAACGATATTCGGCGCATTTTTAGTTCCATAGGTATGGTTATCCATCTGATTGATTCTAACAATTGTGTTAGTAATAATGTTTATTTGACCCGAGGTAGTTACTACCTACCAAACTTTTATAAACGACAGGTAGCTGTGTCGCTATCTTATTTTTTTAGTATAACAGCCAAGAATTTGGCTAATCAGACTGCTTTTATTGAGCACAGACAAGATATTAATCTATTGGAAAATATTCCAAGTAATTTAAATTAGTTCATAAGACAATAGAGGAAGCCTTTTGCATTAATGAGCCACCAAATATGTCAAGTAAACATAGCTTAGTAAGCAAGTCAAAATTGTGTTTAAATAATTTGCCCAAATCAAATGTCAGATAGGTGTAATACTATACTGGTAAATAATACTAAGAAAATATGCCCTAAACCCAAAAATTCTATCAAATTGTTAAGTCAGAACATTGAAGGCTTAGAAAATAAGGTGCTTGAACTGGAATTATTCATGAACTCTGATCATATTGACATCATTTGCATAACTGAACATTGGCTTAAACAACATGAGCTCATGTTTAATTTTAGTAATCACCAGATTGGCAGTTCTTTCTGCAGAGTGAATCACATCCGAGGTGGCTCAATAATATTGTTAAACAAACAAATAAAATTTAAAGATCGGACTGACATTGTTAATCATTCAGTTGAAAAGGAAATTGAAATAGCTTGTGTAGAGCTGGAGCAAATTCAAATTCAAATTCAAATTCATTTATTGCCAATAAGTTTAAATCAATTACAAAATTACCAGAGGACCCCACACTAGGGCTAGCCTGTGCCGCGGGAGTCTATTTAAAGAATTACCAAAAGACTTGTGCTACTAACAGGGCAAAACCAAATTAAATTAAAAACAAAAAACAAAATTACTGAGTATGACAGTGAAAAGGGGGGGGGTGTGTGTGTGTGTGTGTGTGTGTGTGTGTGTATGTGTGTGTATATTAGAGTGTGCATGCGTTATTTGGATAAGTAGGAGTAAGGAACACGGATGGGAAACAAAGAGCAAAGTTATTGGGATTCACGTCAGGATTGCTAAAAGTCTCTCTGTATCATCATAATCAAGGGTGAGGAGCCACTTTCTCACTTTCTCCTTAACGCCGTAAAGTGAGCAAGATAATTCACAATGTTTGCTAGCAATGCGATATATAAATGGAAAGGAAAAGAACTTAAACCGTCTTGCGAAAGAGGTCTTAATAGCAGGAACATTTATTCTAATGCGACGCTTCACAGACGGGGGAGCAGCCTTCTGCTCAGTCAGAAAAGTCTTATGGTAGGTGATTATCACTTGCTGGAGGTAGAGCTGGCGAACACTCAGTGTTTGAGTTTCAGTGTGTAGTGAAATAGTAGGGTATCTAAACGGCTTGCGGAACATGACTTTGAGCACCGATCTGTGAGCTCTTTCAAGGGTAATTAAGTGAGTCTTGCCTGCACCACCCCAAACCGTAATGCAATAACACAAGATAGACCGGCAAAGAGATGTATACACCAACATCAGAGTATCTACATCTGAACTATCACGGAGAAGCTTTATTATGTGAATGAGTTTTCTGACTCTAGCAGAAAGCGAGAGAATATGATGCTTAAATGTTAAATTTTGGTCAAGGTTTATACCTAGATATCGCAGGCATAGTGTTTTTTCAATAGAAGGACATGTACAATTATTTGCAAGTCGGTTATAGCATTTATGAATTTTAATTGGAAGAAGAGGAGGAGGACTAGATGCTTTGGTTTTATGGAAGCATAAGTATTTCGTCTTAGCAGCGTTAAGAGTAAGCAAATTAGCGTCAAGCCACGCAGCAATACAGGACAAACCATCTTCAACGAATTGAGAAACTTGCACCCAACTATCTCCAAGGAAAACGATAGCTGTATCATCGGCATAGCATGTGATTTGGCCATTGGTAGAGTCATCAAAAAATTTGAGAGCAATTCATTATCATAAGTGTATACAGCCCACCTTGTGCCAAATATTCAATTTTTGAAAATGTTATGGAACAAATATTGTTTAAAGTGTCACAATCAAAAAAACAATTGATAGCTTGTGGATATTTTAATATTGATCTATTGACCAAAGACACATTTAGCAAAAAAATTACTAACTTGTTTAACTCCTTTAATCTAAAACCTATGTTTATGGAGCCTACTAGAATAACTGAAACCTCAGCTAAATGTATAGATATATTTACAGATGCCAACATTATATGGAAGAGTGTAATAAGTAAAATAAAATCTGACCATCTAGGAGAAATTATTAAAATCGAAACACAATGTAAAACTAATATAAAAAGAAAAATTACTTTTGTACCACTGACAGCTGATAGAGTGGAAAAATTAAAATCAGCACTAATGTCTAAATTACCTGTTTCATATAATGGCAACTATCCTGATTGTTTATATAATACATTTTTTACTAAATTTAGCAACATATTTAACTCAATATATACATCCAAAACAATCACAGTCTCTGATAATACAACATTTAGTGAGTGGGCAACAGCGGGAATACATAAAAGTAGAAGAAAATTGTATGAGCTTTATGGTGAAAAACAGTACAACTTTAGTGAAGAGTTTAATGATAAAGTTAAAAATTATTCTAAAATCTTTAAGAAAGTTTGTGTGGCCGCTAAATCCCAATACTTGAGAAAAAAAATTGTAAATAGTAAAGATAAAATTAAAGCTACTTGGAAAATTATTAATAGTGAATTATTAAGCATTGTAAAACCAATAATAGGCGTTATAGCGCCTGAATTAGCTTTTATTTTCAACGAATGCATCGACTGCGGCGTATTCCCTAATTTAATGAAATATAGTAAAATAACTCCTCTTTTTAAATCTGGTAACAGTTCTGATCCAACAAACTTTAGGCCGATATCAGTACTACCGACATTCAGTAAAATCTTTGAGAAGATTATTCTTATACAGTTACATAGTCATTTTTATACTAACGCCCTATTTCATGATAAATAATTTGGATTTACAAGAGGTCGCTCAACTGCTGATGCCGGTATTAGTTTAGTATCGCATTTTTTCGAGGCCTGGGAGAAATCACATGATGCGTTGGGAGTCTTTTGTGATCTGTCTAAGGCTTTTGACTGCGTGCACCATGAAACACTGATTATGAAATTAGACCACTATGGTATCAAGGGTGTTGCACTAGACTTACTCACGTCTTACCTAAGTGATCGCATACAGCATGTCGACGTGAACGGCCGGCGTTCTTCAGGATCTTTGGTTACCATGGATGTACCTCAGGGTTCAATATTGGGGCCTTTCTTGTTTTTAGTATATATTAATGATCTGCCCCAAATAATTAAAGATGACCATGAGATTGTACTGTTTGCAGATGATACGTCACTTCTATTTAGATTGAAGCGACAAATGACTAACTTTGACAACGTAAACAATGCAATCTCAAAAATTACACTTAGACTTAGTTCTGCAGCATATGCTGTAAAGAAGATACGTCTTCTCACACCACTTGCTACAGCAAGACTAGTTTACTTCAGTTACTTTCACAGTATTATGTCATATGGCATAATACTGTGGGGAAGTGCTGCAGATATAGACACCATATTCGTTTTGCAGAAGAGGGCTATTCGCGCTGTTTACAAAATGGGTCCCAGAGATTCATTAAGAGACAAGTTCAAAGAAATAAATATATTGACTATGCCCTGCCAATATATTTATGAAAATATTATGTATTCGCGTAAAAACATAAGCTTATTTGACAAAAACTGTGATAAACATAATTATAATACTAGAAATAAGAATAAACTCGCTGTTCCCACAACTAGGCTCCATAAGGTTAATAAATCGTTCATAGGGCAAACTGTACGCTTTTATAATAAATTGCCAAGTGATGTGCTAAGCTTGTCAAATAATAAATTCAAAAATTTTGTAAAACAAAAGCTATCCAGGAAAGCTTATTATAAAATTTCAGATTACCTAGAAGATAAGAAAGCCTGGCATTAAAAAAAATGAATTTGCTCCAGTGAATAAATTGTAATTAGTATTAGATAATTTTAAGCTATTGTAATGGATCATGAAAACAAAAAAACTAGCCCGAGGTTCTTGCCTTTCTCCTTGTGTGCTGGTCGCGATTCCGAACAGGCGGTAGATTTGACGTTTCAAAGTAAAAAAAATCAAAATAAATAAAAAATCTTACTGAATAAACATATTTGACTTTGACTTTGACTTTGGTACGAGTGGATGCACGCCAGGCACGCCTTTCGATACGGAGACAAACAAACTTCCTTATTTTAACTGTGCGATGGACTTGGAATGAATGAATGGATGAATGGATGAATGAATGAACACTTTATTGTACACAGAAATCATACTATAGAACAATACAAACATTTAGTAACAATAGCGTCTAAGTACAACGGGAGGCCTTATCGCTGAAAGCGATTTCTTCCAGGCAACCTTGTAAGAAGAAATGTAAACAGTAAAAAATAACAGAAGTAATGCACAACAATGAGTATAAATATAAACAGAAATTACAACAAATACTAGTTACATATATAATTAATACAAAGAAATACTAGTTACATATATAATTAATACAAACAAATACTAGTTACATATATAATTAATACAAACTATGGACTAATACATACCTACAACGCATGGTATAAAATTTCCAACAAACCAACAAATTTAGTTAATTTGGCAACCGACATTTGACGGGATATTTTTTGAACTATTTTAAATGATCACAATCGCGTCTAATAATAATAACGGTCACCTAACGTCACCTTCTAAATAATATTAAAATAGTACATTATGTACATTATAAAGTAACCTATAAGTAGAGTGCCTTAGTGAACAAAAGCTTTTCGCCAACACCGAACTACTAATACTTGACCCTAATAGCAGCTTCAAACTGATGACAAATACGAATTTCATCTGAACATAGACTGGCACTATTAGCAGTTAGAACTTGGTATCTTCTCCAGCTATCGTATAAATGACACATTTTACGCAAGCCATGGTGTTGACATTGAAGTGAGCGTTTTAAAAAATCAGATGAGATAAAGGCCAAGCCCATCCCCGTCGTACAAAAAAAAAGAGCGTGAGTTTTAGGAAAAAAAACCTCTGCATCACAATTTTTGATACCCTGATATTGTTCTAAATTTCATCGATTTCCTCTCTCTAAAAATTAAGATTTAAGAGGAAACTTTGCGATTTTATTGTATCGAGTCCAGTTGAGTCAAACATTACTTACTTACTAGAATCCTAAACTTATGATTGTCATAAAAAAGCATTTATAATTCAATGTTCTTTTGCTGCATTACCATAGCGGGCGTTTGTGCTAGTACTGAGGGTGAGGGAGGCTGCTCTAAGGTTTGTCTGAAACTGAACAGGCAACGTCAGCAAAACCGGGAGCGCCGACAATAAGAAATGTTTTCTAAATAGATAGTTACATGAAAAGCAATCACGAACTCCTACAACGCTTGTTAACAAGACCTCCTTGTATGTTGTTATCGTATGGGATAAGTAATTTGCTGTTACATCAATCGCACTCAAGATAAGTAACGTTCAGTTCAATAGGCACAGAGTTGCTAAGAGTACGCATAGAATCAAACTTATACAAACGATGACTTTAGATGTTCCTCAAAAGTTGTTCGACAGCCAATTTTGCGTGTCTCCGTATCTTATTATGTGGGCAATGCTTTATGTTTTGTAGCTCGTCTTTTATGCATTCAGAGCTACATTCAGACGGTATAAAATATTCTGTATACCTACCGGGTGTTTATCGCGTACTTTGCCTGAATGCTGTATGCAAAAACAAGGGCATTGAAATTGCCTGAAGAGGATTTATGTTGCACCACTCACGCTTAAAATCCAATTGAAACTAAAACAATAAATAAGCCGGCTTTGTAGAATTCAATAGGTTTAAATAGGTTTTATCTGTTGCTTGCAGTCCCCGAGTGTCCAGCTGGTAAGCGGCTTATGCCGGTCGACGACATACTCATATCATACCACCTTTTCATCACACAACAAAAGCTTTCAGACGCAACCGACACTGTTAAACAGATAAAAGTAAAATACGTGGAAAATATAATTTTCATAAGTTTTCGCCCCGAATTGAATGCTCTCAAAACTATTGCTATGATAGTGGTGTTTTAAAATCCTCCCCTTGGTCGCATTTTAAGACAGGTGGTCTGGACCACGAAAATAATATATAATGATAAATAGTATGAAATTATAATATAAAATGCGACCAAGGGGAAAATATAACTCATCAAACATTATCTGTGAACATCAATATGTCTACCACGTGACCTACCTACGTGTAAATAGTGCTTGTGTATTATCGTCACCCTAGGCTTGGCATCGCAATTGAGTTAAAATAATATTCCAAATATGTATCAAACAAAATATCAAATAAATTAAACTGATCAGTTTCATAATTTAAATATAAAGCAACTTTACAAAACGTTACAAAAACCCTTTAATTTGAAGATCTCGTTCGCTTCGCTCACTCGTTTAACAATCTCGGTAAGCTCCTCATATTGACACCAAACCTTGTGGGTTTCCTTTCATTCATATTTGTAAGATAGCTTAGAGTATTGTAAGTTTAAAATGGATAAACGTTTACGTTATATTAATATTAAGTTTTTTTTCCTACGTTATAACGTAAGAATAAAAAAAATAAGCTTCACAAGATATTATCTCAATAGACTCTCATATTTACACCAAACCATGTAGTTTTTTTTTCATTTACATTGCTAAGACAGCTTAGAGTTTTGTTAGTTAGAAATATGATCGTAAATGTATTGTCAAAAGTCAATACATTATGTTTTTTTTTATTTGGTCAGCAAGTAAATCAACTAAAAAGTTATTTAGATAGCACATAATTCAAACTTGTGTGTTGGTTGAAATATGTTTAACACCAACAAACATCATGCTTTTTTAATGCACTTTGTTTGCTGATAAAATACATTTTGGAGCTTTTAATAAGCCGACCGTTAATTTAGTCTGATGTGTGCTGGACGCGCAGCACACACCGAGTTAGCTCGATGTGTGCTGTAAGACACTCACGGTGTGTTTTACTTACAGAGCGGGACGCGCAGCACCAGAGAGTTACCTCGATGTGTGCTATAAGACACTCATGGTGTATTTTACACAGAGACGCGCAACGCCTAACGAGCTTAATAGAGAAAACAACATTGAGAAGACCGCTATTTCTTCATTGTAATTCTGTTAATATTATTTTCAGTACCTGACATATAGCCGGACAACTCACACCATTACACCATCTTGACGGCAATAAATTCAATGTTTAGCACTTTTTGAACGGTGCCTAGTAAGTGGGTTCGAGTTTGAGTCTTCGATGTAGTCATCAATCACTTTGTTTGTTTTTATATCTGTTCCGGCGTGTTCTGTGAATTCGTTCGGCAGCTCGAGATACGTACGGTTGTACGTACAATGTTACAACTTCGGCGTACGACCAACAATGTAGAGCTCCACTTTATTTACATTCATAAAAAAAAAAAAACTTTTTTCTTTCTTTCTTTCTTTCATAGCATTGATTATTCAGGGAATAGGTACCTATGTGCCTCGTACGGCTTTGAGAAACTCTAGAGCTAGACGGTCTTAATTAATTAATGGAGAGGAATGTCGAGCACTTTGCGATCACAATGCATTTCATCGATGTTCTACTCGTGAAGATACACAATACCTATGAGTAGGTATTGTAGGTTGAGTTCTGTTGGTTGAGTAGGCTCCATTGAATCGAACTGGTCAGACACTGGCTGTGTACGTTAACTGTCGGTATAGACAAGCCATTTTATTATGCTCTACATACACATATATGTATTTATAAGTATGTACATGATAATATTTCCTATCATTCCCAGCACGCCGACTACGCTTCAACTTTTGCGTATGAGTTCTCTGACGTAGAGTTTCTTGATAGCGAGCTTTATAACGACGAGCCACATAATAAAAATGAGCCAGAGATTTTTTTTGTTCTAACACGATGAATGTCACTAGATAAATAACACGGCTTAAAATTAGCTTCCTTTAAAATACCAAGCTGTAGGGAAAATTTATACCGGCCACGTTTCCTTCAACCTAAATTACATTGAAGTCGATGTAGCCGTTTTTGTCCATGTCGAATGTGCGGAATACATGATTGTAGAATTCTACCGCATTTCCAGATGGGAAGAACATCTTGTAAATGTCCACGAACTTCGTCTTCCGTTGTGGCAATCTTGCTGCAAAACAAACGAATTACATATTAAAACCGGTATAGGGTAGGCACATACAGGATAGATTATGATCGGCGGATCGAACGGAGCTGAGATTTACAACCGCCTCTGTGGTCTAGTGGTTCAACCCACCGATTTCAGATCCAGAGGTCCCGGGTTCGATTCCCATGGGGAGTACAATATATTGTGCTTTGGTTGGTGATAGGAAGGACTTTGTTTAAGTCCGCCTGACTTGCTACCACCATCTTACCTAATTCTGTCGCCATAATAACAATTCTAAAATTGTTGTGTTCCGGCATTTAAAGGTAAGATGGCCAGTTCCTCAATTTGTTGAAGATTCCGGGTGAAGTGCGCCTCCACCTTCGGCCTTATCTCAACTTGCTACCAGGTGAGATGAAGGCCAAGTGGTTACCCGTCGAACAAAAAAAAAACTTTATTTTTGGTTTGCTGCTGGAGTTGATTTTCTTCCGATGGATAGATAACGTTGGGTAAAATGACCCATAATAGTTATTTATTAGCCTTAACCTTTGTAGACTCACCAATTTTACACGGCGACGCAAAAAGGCCCCTTGTAGATACTTTTCCTTTTGTACTTAGTTAGTTTTTTTTAATCAAGTAATTGTTTTATTTGAATCAACACAAATGACACAAATGGTGTGCTCCAATTGCAAAAGGCTATGACAAGACTGCCTCTATAAAAAGTGATATCCTCTGTTATCTTTGCTATCAGAACGCTCTTGTACCCGTAACAAGCGAACAGATAGAATGTGCTATGTACAATACTCGTATAGTATATAATATCCTCAACATATCCGATCAGCGATGACCGATAGCTCCCACTTCCCGAACACGGACTGGCGGTTCAACGAGTACCCCAACCCGTCAGCGCACGCGCTGTACGTGACGTGCGTGGAGCTGATGGCGCTGCCGCTGCCGCCCGGCGCGGTCGGCGCCAGCCTGCTGGACGTCATCACCCGGGGCTTCGTCGTCATCCCGCCGACCAAAATACAACTGTGGATCAACGCGATAGGGCTCATTATGGCAGCGCTGCCCGACCCCTACTGGACGGTGCTCCACGCGCGGATCTCGGAGGTGATCGCCGACGGCCAGCTCGCCGAGTGGACGTACCCTCACACGCCGTTCCAGCTGTTCAGCTTGAAGACGACCAACGAAGTGATGCTGGAGAACAAGTACAGCCTGACGCTGGCGCTGGCGCACGCCGTCTGGTACCACGCTGGCGCTGGGCAGATCACGCAGGTGCCTGTGTGAGTACTGCCGCGGTCCGGGGAGGATCGATGTGTCGGTCAATGTATGGGTGATGAATGTGTAAATAGTTAATTTTGCTAGACCCTAATTAATATGTGCACCACCAACCACCTCTTTAGCCATGAAATCCTCTCCATCCAAAGGTTGTCTGGAAGAAATCGCTTCTTAGCGATAAGACCGCCCATTGTACATTTATTTTTAAGCTATCCAGTTTTTATTTTTAAGGTGTGCAATAAAGTATTTTTCATTCATTCAAATTCGTTGTATGTTTAGATTCATAAAAGAGAAGCTGTCGTCGGAGATCCAGAGCGAGGCGCAGCTGCTGTTCCTGTGCCACCTGGTGGGGCCGTTCCTCCAGCGGTTCAACTCGGACCTGTCGCGCGCCGTGATGGACGTCACGCTCACCCTGTACGAGTTGCTGGCGCGCATCGACAAGGCGCAGCCGCATCTCGCCTACATCGATCCCATCTGCGATCTGCTGTATCCTTTTACGTGAACACAATTACGAAATCTCACCGACGCTTAATCAAACTTAACTCAATTCAATTTCAAAAGATCTTTATTCATTATAACAAGTAAGGTGATACAAACTTTAGTGTAAATTTATCCTAAAAGGTATCTAACTTAGAAAATAACACATTTACAAAGCTTATAAATATACGCTTTTCTAAAACTTGTGGCATACTTAATATATACGAATTACGGAACATAAAGGAGATTTAATTAGTTATTCATTTAAGGAAAATAATAATTAACAATTTATGTAAGCTTTAGTTTAGCTTTACATTTAATTTATCAAACTTAACTAAAATACGCTGAAAATGGTCGATTGTTTTAAAATTGCAATTTTAAAGAATTCTCGCAAGTACCATGGTGAATCTGAATAATGTTTTTGTGAAAGTAAAGCGCCACGGGCACGGTTTATTTGTCAAAGGTTGGAGTGCAATACGATTCCTGAACGAGTCGCAGATACCACATAAAGTACATGTTCGTGGGCGACACGATGAAGAGCGAAGTGGAGTGCGTGATCCGCAAGTTGCGGCCGTCGCTGCAGATGCGGCTCCGGTTCATCACGCACCTGAACGTGGAGCAGATCCACTCGGCGTAGCGACGGGACCACTGCGGCTTCACCCCCCCGTCCTCCGCGACCTCGGACTCGGACTGATGGGGGAGGAGCTGTAGCAATCTGTAGCCACGCGGACATTCACTCGTTGTCATCTCATGTGGGCGAATGCAAACGTTAGAACATGTCTTCTCCATTATTTTTTAAACATTCACGATAAGAACATAACAACAAAATGTAGTTTTCCCGCAACCACGGCTGTTCCTCTCCGAGGTCCCGAGGTCCTCTCCGAGGTCGCGAGGTCCTCTCCGAGGTCGCGAGGTCCTCTCCGAGGTCGCGAGGTCCTCTGCAACCCCGCCGAAACGGGTTAATATATAGGTGAACAACGCGATTAATAACCATTTTTTCGAATCAAAATAATTTATACTCCACTGTTTAATGTTGATCATACAAACCTATGAACTACATCAATTTCGTGTCCTGTAATGTATGGATTCAGAAAGTTAATTTCGGTATCAGCATAACTTTTGAAATTAGTTAGATCCTTTATGGAAAATCTAAACATTGAATTTAAAAAAAAATGGCGGCGAATTGAACTTTTTTTTCCACTATGTGTTTAGAAGCTACGGTTTGTCAAAAGCCGTCATGTGACCCTGTTGTCTCTGCCTACCCATTTGGGAAACAGGCGTGAGTATATGTATGTATGTATCGGTATGAAATATTTAGACTTCCTAATTTGATTTTAACCGCCTCGTGTGGTCTAGTGGTTCAACCCACCGATATCAGATCCAGAGGTCCCGGATTCGATCTCCACGGGGAGTACAATATATTGTGCTTGGTTTGGTTGGTGGTAGGACTTTGTTTAAGTCCGTCTGGCTAGCTACCACCATCTTACCTATTTCTGTCGCCATAATAACAATTCTAAAATTGTTGTGTTCCGGCATTCAGAGGTAAGATAGCCAGTTCCTCAGTTTGGTGAGGATTCCGGGTGAAGTGCGCCTCCACCTTCGGCCTTATCTTAGCTTGTTACCAGGTGAGATGAAGGCCAAGCGCTTCCCCGTCGTACAGTTAAAAAAAAATGAATTCAACAAAGAACAAGAGGCGTAGTACAGTTACTTCAGGAAGCAATGTGTTGTAAATCGTACTTTTGTTCAATGTAGTTGGGCTGTGTACTTATTGCACCAACACTATATTTTGAAGGAACAGACAACAGCAATGAAGAGTCAAATGGAGAGACTTGTATCGTGAAAAGCATCGAGATTGTACTATGCTACTTTAGAAACGTTATTTTCAATAAAAGTAATTTGTCTTTGTCGAAACTAATCACTACCTACCGTGTTTTGTCCGCGCGTCTGTACGTAGCAGAAACATGCGTATGCTCTACGTGCACTACTCCACGAGGAGTGTAGTAGTTGAATACAACACGAGTCACGTTACCGTACCTACAGTATCAACACGTTTACAGTGAAGTCTTGTCTTCTCCCGAGTCGATACCGATACCGAGTCCGGTCGACGGAGAGGCGCTGTACTCGGGTATTTGTTCTAGCAAGTTGTGAATCCTCATGGTAGCCGGAGTAGTGTACATTAGCATTCCTAGCATTAGCCTAGCATTCGACATCGTGTGTGGACACTCGTGGGTATATTCTGTGACGGTGGATGTACAGCGACGGTCATTACGAATATTAAACACGGGGTGCGATTGTGATTATGAAAACTTGATGAAACGTAGTCACGGCGCCGCATACCGGTATGCCTCGAGAGGTTCTTACTCAAATATGGCAAAACGTTTCCCAACTCTGTTGGGTGCTGGTGTTGACCTCCCACACCGGTACGTAGAAAAACCGTGTGTGTTTCTCAGCATCCAAAGAGCTAAATAAACTCGCTGGCGAGTCTGCAGAACAATGTTTTCCTTTACTGGATTGCTATAGGGTATATAAACAAGTACCTAAGATAAGATTGTACTTCGGAATGAACTGAATGAGTGAAATTACATTTGTTCTCTTCACTGTAAAAAAACTAGAGTAGTGGTGAGCATGTGCGTATTGTCTATTCTAATTAGATATATGCATTGCGCATATGACAACTATCCAATTGGACAAAACCTTTACTATACATATTAATGTCAAGTTTTCGAATGTACAAATAAATCTTATATTTTTCACAATCTAATACGCGTGTCAAACATGACATAGGATGTTGTAAATTGAATGTATTTTAATATATATATTTCGATAGGAATCGCTAATGGATGCCAACATTGCTACATCGGCCTTAAGGTAGAATAATCTAGTTTTAATGTAAAATACTTGTCTGAAAAATAGTGAGAGTATTGTTAATTATGTGGTTATATTGTCTTTATACATATAAGTAGTTATGTAATAAACTAAGAATAAAATAGCAATATACCTAATTAATAATAATATTTATATCTCCACAGAATTTAATAAGTCAACTGCAAGATTTCGGCCTGAATAATTGAATGGTCTGAAAGATTCAGATAATGTATATGAGGATGGTATATTATTTTATTAAAATGTACATCACGCACGAAACAATCACATGTTCAATAACATGTTAAAAGTATGCAGAAAGCCTTTAATAATATTATAAAGCATATACTTCAATATAGTTATGTAAGATAAACAGACAGTTTTTTCATGTTGAAAAACTGTACATATACATTATACATAATACATTTACATCATTAAATTATAAAATAAGTTTAGATAACTCAATCGCTTTGCTTTACAATTGGTTGTTTTTTTTTATACGTTATTGAAAAATCATTTCTATTTTGAAGTCATTTTTGATTGAGTCACTATAGTCGTTAATTGCTTGGGAAATTGAATCAAAATACAATGTTTATGTATAGAATGCTTATTATTGAGTATGTGACATCGAACAATATATCTTAAATGTTTTACAATTTTTTACACCTGGTACCTACCAATTCTGCTATATTTCTGCAGCCTTATTTATTCTAAAGAAAAGGCAATTTACGTTAACTTAAGACTTTTCTGTCTTACACAACCATAACCACTGTATTCGTTACATAAAGAAAGCCAAAATACAAGTTAAACGAATCTGTAGCTTCATTTCTGATAAACGGATGGGTTTTTTTTGTTATAGAATGCTACCTTAATGAATGTGTTTGTTGTTTTAAGGTTATAATCTGTTCCGAGTTGATGTAAAGATTACACAGAAATCCATTGTTACCATAAACGTCCGAGGTGCGGATTATCTGCAGATTTACCGGTTAGTTCGTGGTAGGTTAGGTAGTTTTAAGGAAGCGTTATATTTTTTATTTTGATGTTACTTGGTTCAACGAGTGTTTACGCACACGCACATCAAAATTATTGGAAAACTCTGGTGGTCATCTGGTGATACATGTAATTGAAGAAAGAAGTGTCTTAGTAGGTGTATTTATAATTAATGTCATTCTACCTCATATTTATATTGGTACTTACTAACCAGCAAAAATTGTCTGTGGTGTCTACCTTATACATTATTATGGTATCCAATATATCAAAATGGTGGTGTATGTACATGGCAGCAACTTGTAAATTATTTGCCCAGATCTGAATACATCATGACTAGAATGTAATATTTTTGTAGTATTTTATGAATTGTACGTAGTACACATCGGAAATTACTATTATTTCTAGATAACAAGGTAAACATTAAAATGACTTGAGCAAAAACAATAGCAAGAAATATAATTTATCTTAGTAGGTACATAACATACTTACATTTTGTACGTATGTGACCTGATGGAATCACATTTACTATTTTGGAAAATGAGCGACTGTTTTGTCCGTAGTTAAATTACTTAACTGAAATTGAACGTCTTAGAAGTCGTAGTGTTCAGATCAAAGCAAGGGTCTTTTAGCTGCTATTTCCAAAATAATGTTTGGTTACTCCATTTCACTACTAAATCATAAAAGTGTTTTAATATATCTATTTCAGATAATTGTTATTACCTATATATATATATCAATAATCAAAAGCAATAATAGTGAAGCTAACAATTCCAGCCAATATTACCGTAGGTACATATTGCTGTACAAGATGTAAGCTACGATGTAAATAGGTATAGAAACGTATGTAACACTTATATATTTGTGAACCTCATATATTTTTTATCAATTTAGTGCTGTTTTCCTTTGGTGTATTTTGGGTATATTGGTGTTGTAACAGAATGATCAAGAAACATAATATTTATATAAATATTAATAATATCTTGCTGATATGCTTTTTTACTATTGTAAAATTAGATATAAGTACTACGATTCTAGTAATAAAAACAAGTATTGATGAATAAATTACAAAACTTTTTCTTCATTAAAGGTTTGGTAGGTATAGAATTTTTTTATATTTTTTTTTTCTATCTGCATCTGTACGGTGGGTACGACAATATTCAAAATGTTCAGTCATTAGAGTGTCCGTGCCTTGTCATCAGCTGCGTTACCACAAAAAGCGAACGTTTTTTAATCCGATGACGATTCAATTTAAACTCGTCACGAACAGAAAATACAGCACAAGAGGATTTAATAGCTTAGCTTACGCATAGTCTGAACGTTCAACCTTTACTAAATGCATAAAGATTAATTTATAAATTTTCTATCTTGAAAGTGTTCCAACAACTTTGGGAACATATTCATCATACATCATGTTTTTTATTATCAAACAAAGAAGTTGAATATTCTATGAAACTTTTTATTCTCAGGGTCGATTGACTCGAAAATTGGTACACATTTTCTTCAATTACTTATTATCCACTTGATGTCTCCTAATTAGATCTTTACATACACGCTTTGAGTTCTGTTTACCGCCTCTGTGGTGTAGTGGTTCAGTTCAATTCAACCCACCGATATTAGATCGAGAGGTCCCGGGTTCTATCCCCAGGGGGAGTACAATATTGTGCTCGGTTTGATTGGTGGTAGGACATCTTACCTAATTCTGTCGCCATAATAACAATTCTAAAATTGTTGTGTTCCGGCATTTAGAGGTAAGATAACCGGTTCCTCGTCAGCTTGTTGAGGATTCCGGGTAAAGTCCACCTTCGGCCTTATCTTAACTTGTTACCAGATGAGATGAAGGCCAGGCGCCTCCCCATCGTACAAGAAAAAAACTACTCTCATCCCTGGAATTATTCCTTTGTTCGGTGTTGGACAGATTCGTAATTCGGAAGGATCTGACGATCGATTTTTTCGAAAAAATATATAGTTACATAAATAAGTTGTGTTGACTTTTAATCATTTTGGTTTAATGCATGCATATCTTATTTATTCATATTGGATTTTGATAAATTACACCTAGGTTAGCCCAAACATTGCTCAATCTACCATTGTAAACCTCATTTAAATCAGTTCAGTACTTTCGGAGATTAGCGTGGTCTCAGATAAGTTTTCGGGCGTGACGCGTGTAATGCAAACACACTTTTATCTTCTTCTATGCTTACTCTAAGAAATACTACGAGTGATAAGTTATATACCTACACCTTGGAGATTTAAATTTTAACGAAGGAAGTATTGTAGTAGTAAAAGATTTGCAAAATCGTAAAAGGTAGGTCGATCATGAAAAATAGTTGCTGTGTATTGTTGTGTAAACGCTTGGCTACGGAACATCACGGTATATTTTTCTGAAGGTAGTTTTTACTTAAGCAGTCCATAAATGTTAGTTTGTCACCATCAACTGTTATTCTCCTGCCCGTATCCCTCATTATATAGATGGGTCAGTTTCATCATCATCAGCGTAACCGAAAAATAACACCATGCTGGGCAGGCGGATGGTTAGTCGTACGGACACCGTTAAGTTCCTATATATATACTACTTCTCATCTCCTTGTCACCTTTTACGACATTTTATGTGGCATAACATGCCATTATCTCATCTCATTTCATTACTTCATCGATTTCACCATATAGGTGGTGCTACTGATTCTGTGGTCAAAAGCATGTAAAGGTTTTGATATACACTCCAATCGAAAAATTCGAATTACGAATTCAAAGACGGTTCTATACAGACGCACTTTATAAACGCATATACATAAAATTAAGAATAAAACTCATAGTACCGCCAACTGTATCATAAAACTCATTATAGTACCGCTATCTTTTTTTTTATTATTTCATTAAAGTAGTCTATGGTTTTAGGCTGAATATGAAAAAAAAGCGCACGCATGCGCAGTTCGAACTGTGAAAAAAATGGCGCACGCATGCGTAGTTTGAACTTATTATTCTATTATATATTCTTATTATATATTTCCCGCGCTTCCCATACATTTTTTTGCCGTTCGTGTTTTTGTATTCGGGATTCCAAAAAAGTTTACTAATAATAAAATCCTGTAAGTGATTAAAATATGATTGGAGACGAGAGTAGTGACTAGCGGCATTGGCGTTAACTGAAAGTCTCCTGCCAGAAAAATCAAAAAAATTTAAAGACAAAATGTACCAAGAATTTATAGATTGAAAATTACTTCCTTGTAACCTACCTACTTTGTTTAATTTCAATTTTTCCTATGAGTGAAGATAAAGTAGTGTATGAAACTGCATATAACTGCATAAAACACTCGAGTCAACCTATTATCGCATTCGGCTTCGCCTCATGATAAACAGACTCGTGTTTTAATACCCCTTCTTATATGACAGTTGCATAAACTACTATTTTTTACTAGACCATGTACTGGCCTTGATCTGAACAGAACGACAGTCATTGCTAATACGATACGTAAGGTATCTACTAGGGATAGTTTGAGTAATTTTTGTTTTGGTGTCGTTTCATAATCATAGCTCAAACAAGTACCATTGCATGGCATGGGCCACGCTTGGCTAGCGATTCGATAATCGCGGTGTTGGTATATATAGTAGGTGATCCTCATAAGATCCACGCTCTGAGGTGATCAGAGGTGAATTCTCGAAGGGGAAAAAGTGAGTCTATTTATTTTATTTTATTTAGTACATAAATAAATATATTGCTGCTTTACCAGATGCCTAACAAGGTTAATAGGTGATTTGGCATTGCCATTTGGCAGGTGAGTTGTTGAACACAGTGTGGGTGTGAGGTAGGTAGGTACTAAGAGAGATGAAAGCTGCTGCCCATCTCCTGGTGAAATCCCTTGGTCGAATCTAATGAAATCCAGGAGCGGTCAGCAATGGGACCAAAGGCAGAAGCAAAGATAGCAGAAGGATAAAAAACTGACCAAAGCTTGCGTTAGAAATTAACGATGTCAGTGGTGTAAAATCAAACTACGTCTTTCTGAAGGGCAAGCAGGATAGATCAAAGCTTATTTCTTAAGCTTTATTTTATGTGCAAGTGATACTGCACGGGTACAGCTATTTTCAAGGTCATAGGTGCCCTAAAGTTACTTTTTTGGAATATATATACTTATACTTTTGATTCCTTACATGTGAACGTGTAGTACGTTTCCATTGCGCGTATATATACCCGACGAATATTAATAGAAGTCTATACATTATATGAAAACTGATATTCTGGCATCATTTTAGGAAATTTGAAACATCATCATCATCACCCAAAAATATTTACTACAAAACATGGGCAAATCGAAGCAATTTGCACGAAGGGTATTTATTTTTTTATTGGAAAACCAACAGCTCTTAAAGTTAAAATAACAAAAGCTATAGAATCAGAAAGCTAATAACAGGTTTTCACGTCTAGACAATATAATAGTATGAAAACAAAGATGTGAACAAATGATCGACTTAAATAGTACCTATCTGTAAGTTTAAGGCTTCATAAAGTATTGTCTACGATAGAGTAAACCCACCCTTAGAACTTACCTATTTAAGAATAATATGCTGCCACTTATCTCTCAACTTTCATGTCTCAACGAGTGTGACTGGGGTATCTTCCTTAACCACCACGCTTGACAGGCGAGTTGATGATGGCAGTATTTATGTTAAGTACTAATGAGTGATTTGCCATTATCACCACGCTTGACAGGTGAGTTGGTGTTGTAGTATTGTTGTCAGGTATCATACACAGTATTGGTGTCAGGTAGGTTCTTAGATGGATGGAAGCTGCTGCCCGCCCATCGCCTGCTAAAATCCCTTAGTCGAATCTTATGACATCAACGGGCGGGTCTCTAAGTCCCACTGCTAGGGATTTATATAAAGTATTTACCGCGCTGCTGCCTCCACGAACTAGAAACTTTTCATTAGATATATAAAATTTAATGTCAGTGATGTAAAATCTCACTTCGTTTTTCTTTGGGGTAGGCAGAAGAGATCCATGGTTATATGGAAAACATGTATTTACGGCGTCCTATGTTTTGTGCAAGTGAAACTGCACTGGTACAGCTAATAGTAATTAATAAAAATTGATTATCTGTATTATATTACCTAGATTATCTGTCTACCTATCTGGTTTTAACATACCTAGGTACCTACTTACTACCTACCTAGATCATAAATCCTTTTTTTTACATAACATATTATTCCATTTATGCTTTGCCGGCTGGAAAGCACTGCGTACTCCTTTACCATTCTCAACTACATACCTCACAACGTGGTTTATCAACGCTGTTGGAAATAAAAACTAAACAGAAACAGACTGCACGTTGAAAATGATCTTCGCTGTGCATTGACTACTATGAAGCCACGGATTCACTAATTGGTTAATTAAGTCCAGCCACAGTGCTCTCTCTAAATGTATTACCTACTTGTCATTTTAATAAAAATAAACTCTCGTTTATATTTTCATTGTTTGTTTAATTTTCTTATCCCCATTTCAACACCTAGGTAGGGGGCGTAATTTTTTTTGCATAACGTTGGGTGAGGCACATATGGTAAATGGTTGGAAATTCCTGTTCTACAAAAAAAAATGTGCTTACATTACACGCGTCACGCCGTGTAATGTAAACACGTCTTTTTTCCAAACGTCTTTTTGAGCACGCCAATCTCCGAAAGTACCGAATCTATTCAAAGAAATGTTCAACGGTAGATTATGTAATATTTGGGTTAACAAAATTGATTTAATTTATCAATTCATAAATCAAAATTATATGCGTGTATTAAAACAAAACGCAAGAGGTAAATGTTACAGAGTAAGTATATGAAGTCAACACAACTTTTTTATGTAGGTATATATTTTTTCGGAAAAATCGTCAGATCCTGCCCTGAACCATACACAACACATAATCGAAAACAACATCTAAATCGGTAAAGTCATTCCAGATATACACAAACAAACATACAAAAAATATTCAAAAGTTAAAACTGGATTTTATACTCCGCTGCTCGTCGCGTCGCGTAGGAGTAAAGAGCCAAGCCGAGAGGGTACTGTATCAGTACAGTACCCTGTGGATGGTCTGCTTGTGTCAGCACAAGCAGACCATCTACACTTTTTTTTGTGACGCGTCGTCGTCGCTAGTTGCGTCACAAAAAAAGTGTGGATGGTCTGCTTGTCAGTCGACGACGATACGCGACGACGACGACGTCGAGCGACGCGTCGTCGTCGCCGTCAAAATACACAGCATGTGGATATGGCATTACATTACAAACGAATTCTATGGGAGCATCGGTAGGTAGTCTGTGCTCTGTGAGGCCCTGTCGCGCATCTCGCACGCAGTAGGGCGCAGCCGCAGAACAGATGTGTTCTGTGGCACGTAAAGCGGCTTTGGTTGGCTTGGTTGAGCTGAGTTGGGATTGGTTGGCTGGAATTTGAATTTTATTGTTCGAATCGACTTCGTTAGCTACGGTCGAGTCGTGTTTCGCAGCGGTGAAACAAAAATAATTCTAGCGCGCAGATTCGTTGAGATAATATAAAAAATATTAAATACGTGAAATTTAGTTATATTTTGTAAAAGACTTTGCAATGACAACTGAAATAAAAAGCAACGTTCCCGACAACGGGGGAGAAAAAGCAAAAGAATTAAAAGAGGACGCGCCGGCAGACAATGGCCAGACGAAAGAAGAGGCACCAACCGGCGAGAAAACCGAGCAAAAGATTGATGAGAAGAAGGTCGAGCCAGCTCTGCCAAAACCGACCGTGCACAAAGTTAATTTCGAAAAAGATGTTGCTTACTTGTACCAATTCCCGCGGACACCTTTGTTGCCGTCGACTTCTCCGTACGCCTTGAAAGTTGAAACATGGCTCCGTCTCGCTGGCATCAAGTACGAGGTAAGTGCATCAACTACCTATCTACTGCATTGAATAGGTACCATACTCATCGAGTCTTCTCATAAAAATGCTTGTGCTTCCATCGAATCCCTTGTACCCGTTTTATTTAACTTCCACTTCATTCATGTGTGCATTACTATTCTTGTAATGCATTTATTTATCGCATTTCTAAATCTACTGTACCTGCCTACTTAATTATTTGAAAACGACAACTTTCAGTTGTTTTTAAAATAATTTTAACATAATTTCTTTGTTTATATACCTATTCAATGTAGAGTGATAAATAAAGCAACCCATGGCGTGCAGCTGCGAGTTTTATTTACTGTAATTTTTGTTGTATTTTGTGGTCCGAGAAATTTAAGTTTCTACCTACCTTACTGTTTTTATAAGCTTGATATTTTTTACAATATTAGTGAATTATATGGGTGTAAAATTTCACACCCACTTAACTCTTTTGTGGAAAACACTGACATAGGATAACTGCAGAACAGTTTTGGTTCAGGCTCCTGATTTTTGTGCATAGGTACAATTAAATACCTACCCAACATGTTTCAATACAAAACATAAAATTAAAATGCAACAAAAAAAATTTAAGTCATATCTTTTATTATTATTATTATATTAAGCCGTCAGTGTCCCACTGCTGGGCAAAGGCCTCCCCCCACTCCCTCCAGACATATCATATCTTAAACTGTTAAATAAAAAAATCATAGCAGGTTGCTGACAAACACACACACACACCATGTGTTCTTCATAGACAGCTAGGGGATCGGTTCCCACATTGCTTGGGGCTCAACACCAAATGCCCTACCTACTACAATAACTGATGCATCAGCTTATGATTGAATAGATTAGTCTCAAAAAAATGAAGCACTGTATGTACCTAACATAGCAATTGCTCTAATATTTTAAAAGCAAAACAAGTAGTTTGTTCGCTTTTTATACCTTGTTCACCTTATTCTCGAGAGTTGTGATCACTTCTTTCCTCAAATAAGAATAGTACATCACAGGGATAGCCATGAAAGCAATTCCTTTGTTTAAAATATACCTAAGATCACAATCACACAAATCTACAAAACCTGGTTTCTAGAAATGGAGCCCCTATATTCAGAAGGATATAGATCTAGAGTGTGCAAAGGTGCACTATCTTTAGTGCACTATCCTTTATTAACCTTATATGTAGATGCCTTCATGTGGACTTCAATGAGACTTTCAAGATACTATCTCTCTCACATGTATAATCTGCTCAACATCCATTCCATATATTCACTGAAAAAGACACATGGTCCTAAAACCATTGCAACCCTCAAAGAATTGCATACCATTTCCTCTATAATAGAGTGCCAACTGCGATACTGGAACAGTCTGCCTGAAGAAGTTGTAAATACTGCCTCCTCTGGAAAGAGCTTTTAAAACAACCACACAAGGCACATCAGACTCAGTGCTGCTCGCCTATTGTCAAATAATGATAAAAATGAAACTATATCCAACTGAAGCTGTGCACATGATGCTGCTATTCCTCTAGACCGAGAGACGGATACATGCCATGAATCAGTTCCTGTGGGATGTGAATGGGGAGTTAAACATTGCCATACAAAACCAATTCATTCTTTATTGCTCTTTTGTGCCAACATATCTGAATCTGAACCGATTGAACTGAATTTTGCACAGATATTATTCTGGGACAAGAAAAACATAGGTAGGCTACTTCTTATATATATTCCAGGTACCATGTGGACAAAGTCGGTAGCACAAGCTAGTAACCAATAAGTCGTGAATTTGAAGTGAATTCCTACTTTAAGTGATGAATTATTGATGATTGATAGTCTAATGACTAACTGGCAGGTGATAATTCACCTGCTAAGTAAGCCTTCTTCAAGGCTTTTGCCATAATCACACATTCACAGAATTAAGATCGCAGTGTTATTGTGCATTTAATACACAACAGAAAACGCTTCTTTCCCTTATGAATTCTATGGGAGACTAAATGTCTGCCTATATAAAAGGAGTTGCCCTCACAACATAAGAACAGCAAAAAGTGTTTGCTATTCTACTTTAACGGAAACACGACACGGAGAACGAAGGACCATTATCTATCACCTAGGTCACCGGTATCTTTTTCTGTGGGATAGTATGTCAGCTGACAGCAAGAACTCGAATGATTGTCGGCACCGAAAGCCTGGTTCTTACGTAAATCTGGCATGACTGGAAAGTGGGATGGGGGCTGAGTTAGCCAACCGCCCATAGGGAGAATGGGTAGCTTTCGATACGCGAAGCAGCTATTATAATACTGAGGTACAAACTAGGCCCAGACTGAGTCTGCCGCGTCATAATCCTCATATCTAGCAGAGTTTATAAATAGCCTCTAGCAGACCTACCTTACCAACCTACCTACAGGGTTTTGTCTGAGTATCTACTTGAGCTGAGAGGTGAGGTTGCTGACAACATTAAGTTTTGGAGATTGTTACACGTGCATGTTTGAGTTTTTGCAATGAGTGCAGTAATAAGCACCTATTTCGAACTGTATGTAGTAGATAAATATAGTAACTAGCCTCATAGCTTAGCCTTCGGCGCTGTAGGTTGTGGGTTCGATTCCCACGCAGGACAAACATTTGTGTTATGAATATAGGGTGTTGTATCATATACCTAGCACGTTACATACGTGCAAGGTATATGATACGTAATCGTATTTTCGCATTTAGCTTAGGCTAGAACGCAAAAATACGATTACATAAAATTTACTGCAAGAAAAAAAAAACAATGTTGACTCTAATTTGTACCTAAAATTATTGCCCCATTGAAACTTTGTACAGACAATAAAGACAGTACACATACGTACATATATCAGAAGATCTGCGTTTTAGATTTTCAAAATTAATTTTTGTATCATCGTATAAATTCGCGCGCAGTTCTGTATCTCGTGGTCATAAGCGCCCTGGCTGAGCGCACAGCAATGTCACCTTTATTATAACTGAATGTTAGTTCGAAATTGAGGTAATATCGGCCCTTATACGTATCGATGTATCTTCGGTAGACGGTAGTCCTACGTAACGAAAGCTTGCCGAGCCGTGCTAACAGTACCTACACCTAGTACCGGCTATTGGCTCTTGTTATATACATGAACCTTCATATCAGACGCACTTGAGTAGAGTACCTACCATTCTTGTTAACGCATACCGCAAGCCCTTTGTTTGCCTGACAATTTTAACGTTGTGTGCGCTACGAAGCGTCCATGTTAACACATGCTTGCCATGCCTAATTAACTTCCTGCAGGCACCGCATTCCTAAGAAAATGATTCATTATATTATAATAACTACGTACAACAGAACTTGTACTGTACTTGTACTGTCCACCGCGTGAATAGCATCAACAGTATGGTTAGGACTTACTACATCAGCAGTGCAACTTATACCGATCCGTTTACGGTGACGGCACATTTAATCACATGAAACGATAATCGAATCCAAAAAAGATATGAGTTTATCATAAAAATCGACAGTGTGGTCATCAGATGGTATCCATACCAACATTACATAAGAGCAGTCTCTCGCTAGCCCGACAATCTAGTACCTTCCTTCCCATCCCACTTTCCACCCACCCTCTTGGTGATCGGTCTCATTATTTATTTTGCCGTCGGACGGGACATTCATTATTTTTCTTATGCGTAACAGCGGTCAGCTACAGTTATAGCACAACCCATGTATTTGGTGTCTACGGGAACGACAATAAGACTTCGATTCGGTTAGCTGATATTGAACCTGGATTAAGTTGCAGGCCGCTGCTGGCTTCACCAACAAACACTCTCATCTGATGCAGCTCAGGGCTGTCAAACTTTGCGTTTTCAATGAAAATGATACAATCCTCATCTCAGTCTCTTCTATGTAGGTAGCTTGCCAGCAAACAAAAGCCCTGCAACGAAATTGCAATGTGTAGGATTTCCCGTCCAAAGCGAAACTGAGCTAGACAATTTGATATCACTACCTACGGTTAGGCATGGTTAACCACGAACAATGTAATGCTAAAATGCAAGCATCATGTTTTTGAACTGTGCCATCGGGCTCAGCTCATTAATTATTTGATACACGTCCTCATTGCAAATACATAGATAAGTACATTTAGTCCTTAAACACGTAACTAAGTGTATTTGTAGATCGCTTTATGTACAGAGCACATTCCTCTCACGCCCTGCTACGCTGCTCATCGTAGGTTACGTACATAAATATCTAAATTGTAATGGATATCATTATAACGCTTCAAAGTTAAAAAACGAAAACCCAACTGCTCCATTTGAAACTGCATGGTTTTACCAAGATACATTTCAAGTATTTATTAAAAAAAAAAAGAATTTAAATCATAAAAAAGTACTAGTAGTTCGCCCCGAACTGAGATCTCGTGATGTCTGGTTTGAGTTAGGTATTTAAGCCACGGAGATTATTTCTCAAATAGAACGTTATTAACAAACGATCAAAGTGTGCTTTAATTAACTTACAAGCACTCTTTTTCTCAATCTCTCTTCGTTCACCTGAGTATCCGAGGCACTCTCTTGATGCTAACTCTTATTGTATGTAAAGCCAAAATGAGAGCAAAGCACCAAACCACCGACTGTACGCCATAGTAGGTAGGTAGAAAACAGTAAGTGAATAAGTCACCTCTTACTGAAATGAAACAGGTTAATGTCGTTTTGAAAAGTGCTCTCAAAACCATTGCTTTAGTAGTCGTGATTTAGAAATCTACCCTTCCAGCCTACGGATGTCGAAAAGTCAACAAAGGAACTTCAACAAAAAGTCAACAGCTTTTTTCTAGTATAAACAAAACTTTAACTGTGCGCACCAATCACTCTGCCAAGCGTGTTGTTTATGGTCAAACCTGTCAAACCTTGCAGTTTTAGAGGATGTTTTTTCCACATTGTGGTGGACAATAAATGCCGTTTATGTGAGATATGCGCAGTAAAACCCCTTGCATGACAAGCTAAAAGTAATTATTGAATTTTATCGACACTCTTGGCTTGACAACCCTATTGAGTGAATTACAAAAAATCATTATTATTTTCATGTGATTTCGAATACTCACACTTATTTTACGAGACCTGATGATCATATTTTGCACCTTCATCTTAAAAAAACATCCTTTTAAGGGCAAAATAAACTAATTTGGAAATCTGATATTTCAAGTTTTCACACATATTCAAGACTTCAAACTTATTCACCCCTTTTGCAACACTTATTGTTAATACAGGGGTGGTTTCAGCAAATAAAAAAACAAGTTAATTGTGAAGTCAACCTCCTTTAACAGCATATCATACAAGACATTATTAAGCGTTTTACCTTCATAACGCGTCCCTTTCTAACAAAAACCGCCCTTATTAATAAGTTAATATATCTATATTTTATTAATGTGCAGCCGATTCTCTGCACGAGCTCTTTCAAATGCTACCCCACACGCCAAAAAACTTCTTGTCTCGCTTAACACCCACATTTCTCAAAAACTTATTAGTTTAAAAAAAAACCTCATATCTATTGATGAGTATTAATATAATCTCTGCATATTCAAAATTAAGAATTAATGGGATCAGCCGTTCAAAAGATATGGATGAAAAATTGTATTTCTTTTCACCCCAATTTCTCAAAAACGACCCCACTTATCTTAAATCGATGCGATGAGCTCCACAAAATACTGATACACTACCTTTTCATTGGAAATAGAAACCTCACCAAGAACTCTCCTCGTAACTTCAAAAAAGGTGTTCTTTCATACACCGATTTCATTTCTTACACCCATAGAAAATAGGTATAGGTTACAATAACTTTTTTTTTAAATAGGAGGTTAGTGGAACGTTATAATTTCTTACTGAAAAATTAACATAATTTTCCATAGGGTGATGATATAACTACTTTGGGAGCAAAGTAGTTATATCATCACCCTCTGAAGAAATTAATTGACACAAATGAATAGCGTTGTTTTATTAAACCGCTCTAACAACCCTATTATGATGTTTTACCAAAAATCTTTTCTTAGTGCTTTGCACTTTCACATCCTCCGATTGCGTTGTCAAACAGTGAGTCGGTGTATATCTTTGGAATAAGTAGATGCAGGCCACTGCCCTTAATCTACCTGGAACAGAAAATAAATAACGGTAACCTTATTTCCTGTTTATATGACTACTTACTAAATCTTTGATGGAACATTTCGAATGAACGCTCAGGACTATGTTCCCGTTCATAATTTCCCAAAACTTTTTTCTTCCAACTAGAATTTTCATGATTCCTAAAATCGGCGAAACAAGAAAATCTGTATAAAATCTACGTTTTAAAAAAAATACGGAGCAGATATGTTTAAAAATCCATGTCTATACTCTCATCTCTCATATACCTACTGAAACTACCAGCGACCAAAAAGGTTGCCCGAAAAGTTTTCATATGTTAAAACGTATGCATTTAACACCAATGCGGTTTCAAAGCAAGCATCGAGTTGGTGTTCTTTTAAATGAATGTAAATCTTCGAATCATAGAAATCGTACGATCGTACGTTACTCATGAACGATTTCATAGCGGGAATAATATACTTCTAGTCTTTGGGACCTTTGAATGTGGCCGTACGTTGATTAACAGTCAGTCAGTACACGACATTTATTTATATTTAGATAATAATATTATGAAACATAGCGTTATCCACTGGTCAGAGGATCGAATAACGAGGCCTTGTCGTTAGTTCTTACGTTGTGTATGTGTGTGTGTATACGCTTTACTAGATCATATTGAGTCAACGCAATGAATCTCAAGTAGTAGGTACACGATAGTAAACGATATCGTGGCTTTGGCTACAATTATAACTCACATGAATGTAACGAGATGATGCTTTTCAATGGTTTATCGTTCAAATCTGCGTGTAAAATAAGTGCACGGGGTTTTATCCATCTCAGATTTTTGTCGTAATCCTCCACAGAAGTAGTAATATACTAATTCTGTGGGGGTCGTTCGTGGGGATTATTGTAACAATCATGTAGATTATAGTGGTAGTAGTAGTCTACAATACAATATTTCTAGTCTATCTATAATTATTGACTAGGTACCCCTAGTTCTTTGTAAAAATACATGCAGTGCATGTATTTTAGCAGCATAAACAGTTGGCTCGGTCGGTCCTAATTGCCACGGAAGATGAAATTGACCATATCGCCATGTTACATTACAATACACCGGCAAGAGTGCCACTCATCGCTTTGTTATGTGAACGCATTGTTAGCTAGAATTATACGTAGTTAGTACTCACTGGGTTGTGTCCTAGAAACAAATGCATTCCTAAGCCTACGGTGAGTGAACCCATCTATCCTTTGACATAATCTCGTGTCTGGATCTTGTATCAATTGAAGCCAGGATTGCGTCCGTCGCCCGCGCAGCTCGCAACCCGCTACCCGCAACCCGCATCGCTCTCTACTCTCTCTACCTATCACTATACTAGTGTAGTGGAGTAAGGTGACCGGTGGCGGCCCGCGCACACACACCATAAACGCCTCTCCTTCAGCAGCGAATAAGATAGTAATTGAGTCGAGCCGAGAGTAATCGTACATAGGTACAGGGCAGCTATAACACCGACTCCGAACCATGGCCACCATAGAGGTCGACGACCTCGGTGCTCCGATGGCCGGTCATTTAACAAATGTTACTCCCAGCTCCAACGTTTTAATCATTCATATAAACGAGCTCTAGCAACTATTACATTCGGTTCATTTTGTCGTGACGCATAAGTAACTATAATTAAAGTTTTGAATCGCTAACGAATGTTTTAAAGTTTTATTCAGTGGTAGCTTTTGTGTCATGTTATATGCTTACCTCCTGGTAGTTTTGAATTACGTACCTCATACCTTACGCCAATGGTTTATGCGTGTACAAATACATTTTCAGAATAAACCGTGGCTATTTCATATTTTAATAATGCACAGGAAACTGCACAAAAAGCATCGGAGCCTTTCTTGTCAGCGACATGCCGTAGAAAAACGTTTTTGCCTTCATGCCTTATTAATGTTCAAAACTATTCGACGATGATTCGATACTCAGAAAGTGCAAACAGTATAAAAAAAACTCTCTCCGATTATAAGCTAAAGCTTTTGTCTTGGGAAACTAGGTAGTGAGCGTGGCAATGCAGCCAATGTGTTGGGTCTGGAACAGTTGAGTTTGAGAGTTGACAGCTTGTCCTTGGGTAAACAGACTGGAGCAGTCGGGCTGCTTTGTACATAGTTAGTTTAATTGTACCTACATACTGCGTAGATAAATATTACAGACCAAAAAAAAGTGCTGTTATTTTATTTTTCATCTTTTCATTACTTATTTTCTTATGCATGAAATACAAAAATATGTGCATCGTTAACAAATAAAAGTCAGTTATAATCTTATAGGTACCTAACTAGTTTTCTAAAGTTATATGGTGGGTAAAATTAGAATTGAATGGAAACTGTCAATAAAAAAGAAAACTATAACAAGCCTCACAGCTCAGTTGGTAGTAGCTCTGCCTTCTGCGCTGTAGGTTGTGGGTTCGATTCCGAGTGTGTTTTATGTGATGAATGTAGATGTTTGTTCTGTGTTTGGGTGTTGTATTATATGATAAGTATGTATTTACAAAAAAAAGTATTTATGTATTCTATCCGTAATCTAGTTCCCATATTACAAGCTATGCTTAGTTTGGGACTAATATTTATTTATTTATGATTTATTTATTTATTTATATAATAACACAAAATATAGGTATAAAAAGGAGATTTATTCATATGTATCGCAATTATATGTACTTACATTTATTTAAAAGTCTACTTACTACAATATCGGTGTCGAGAGGACCGACGCGCGACGCGACGCGACGCCGCCGTCAGTTTCATGTTCATGCGTCGCACATGTACACGAAACACGGGTTGCGACCACCACACATATTACATTGATGAATTAATGCATATTATTGGACATTTTAGACAGCACCATCTAACCCCAACTAAGTATTACTTGGGAACTATATTACGTGTATTTACTTTTTATTTAGAGAGAGACTAGATAGATGCTTAGTATCAACGTGTGGATACGGCATGACAAGGGGAAGTAGCCGTTACTTTAGAGTGTAGGCGCTGAGTTAACTGTCCATTCTATCAAAAATACATTTACACTTGTTCATTTGATATTTATTAAGATGGCGTACGACACCGTAAGGTTCGGTGGTGGTGGAGGGCAATGAAAGAAAATAGAGTCTGAGAAGCTGTAACTGTCTGTATGTTACAGCTAATACAGATCAGATAAAAACAGTGCATGTTATTTGCCGAGAACGAGGATTGTATTAGCCCTTAAAATGTGTTTGAGGTAAAATGCTGCTGAGTAGGCTGGCTGGGGATATGGCAGTGTCGGAAAATAAGCTGAACCACAAACAACCTGCTTAGTTACTTTGTAAGTTTATTGTATAATGTCTTAGATGGTGTATCTCTATTCCGATTTTCGGATCCTCGACTTATTATATCGTTAATTACGACCATATTGAACTCGATGTGAAAAAAAATATAAATGCAGGGTGGATGATATAGCGTCCGGTTTCCGGGGCTATTTGCAACCCCTAATCTAATTTCAACTTATGTTAAAAGTAAAACTTTCCACAAAACCATCGTGAGACCTGTTGTAATGTATGGAACGGAATGCAGAACATCGAATGTGACTGATGAAAGCATGGTGTATTGAATTTGAGGAGTGGAGTAAAGAAAATTGATCACATAAATAGTTAATATAACAGGAATTACAAAAGGGGCGCTGATTGTGACAGAATCGTTGAGTAGGCGATCGTGATATGGACATGTTAATATATTGACATGTAATGAGGGATGAAAGCTATTTCGTGATAAGAGTGTTGAATGTGAGTTTAGTGTAGAATGATATGAAATGAGGGCAGAGGTAGGCCGAAGAAGAGATGCACTGATTTTGTGTTGGATGTTATGGACATGGAAGGAGTGAGTGATGAGATGACGTCCAATAAAGGAGAATGGAGTAAGAGGATATGATGTGCCGACCCCGCCAAGTCTGGGATAATAAACAGAATATGTGATATGATAACAAATTTTAGATTACTTGTTAAATACGTGTACTTGAACACAAAACGGAAATATTATTGTTTTTCTCTCGGTGATTTTGTGTAAAAGTTTATTTAATTGAATGTTACTTACCATTTCGGTTATCCGCATATCCGAATCCGAATTTAGGTTGGTGGTAGGACTTTGTTTAAGTCTGCCTGGCCAGCTACCACATCTTACCTAATTCTGTCGCCATAATAACAATTTTAAAATTGTTGTGTTCCGGCATGAAGAGGTAAGATTGCCAGTTCCTCTGTTTGTTGAGGATTCCGGGTGAAGTGCGCCTCCACCTTCGGCCTTATCTCAACTTGTTACCAGGTGAGATGAAGGCCAAACGCTTCCCCGTCTTACTATAAAAACATTGCAAGCCCTACCTAAGTTTACTAGTGTAGTCATGCTAGTGTCTAACAAAAACTAGTTATAAAATTTCACTGAATACATAGTGTCTTCGGTTCTGTCCCTACTGGCAATATTGTGAGACTGAACGTGTCATGTGAACTATCAAACACAAAAATATACTAGTTTGATAGATTTGAGTAGTTCACGTTACCTAGATAACAATGCTACTAATTCATCAAGCTATTAAAAAAAATCCCCTTCTGCTTTACATTATACTGTTAGATTTTAAAAATAATATTGTAAATAGTTGTAAACCGATGAGTTCTTCACAGCCAAAAAGTATAGTATCAATTCGTGTCTCAAGTTATTCCGTTTTCTTTTTGTTTTTTCAACATCGGTGGCAATTGTTATCTACTATTCCAATTGAGAGCGACTTTGTGTCGCATGTCGCATCGCACGGACGCACGGTTTAGTGTTTCGTAGTCGATCTTTGTAGATAGGCTCTTCAGCTTCGGTCTTTGTAAGCGCACATTACCCTAGAGCCTTTTCCAACCAGATAGGCGCATGTAGACTCCGAACTGCTTGGTGGCTGGAAGTTGCAAATACTGAACTCGATCAATAATCGTCTGGTTCACAGCCGAGCAGCTGTAATGCAATGCAATGTGTTAGAAAGCCAAGGATATACCGATTTCACTAACCATAACGTGGACAGTGCGAACAAAACTGACGACTATCCACAATGACGTGGATCACATACTTTTAACTAGCCTAGCACTAAATGTAATTCGTATTCGTATGCCGTCCTTTATTATAATAATAGCACCGTTAATGTGTCCTTCATTAGATATCGCAACACCGCACCGTCCCGCTTTGGAGCATACCGTTTTCACGTTGATGACCTACCTCGCTACCTAACCTAGTCCCGTCACACTGACACTTCCTTTTTGTAAGGGTGTTTGTCTATCAAATCGAGCTCCATAGTTGGTTTGACAGCCATTTGAACGTCGCTTATCATGGAACCGCGGCTCGGTGTTTAAAGAAAGAAAGACAGCCAGTGATACTTTACAATATTACATATACACCGACAGCTCAATAGATGTTTTTTACCAACTTCAATTATTATACAGTGCTTGAAAAATACCCCAAGTATACTTATGGATTAATACACATTAGTGAGATATGTTGCAATGTGATCGAGAAACCGCAGTAGCTTGCCTATAGCCACTGAGCTATGAAATCATGCGGCCACGGTATACGGACTGCACTTTCTCAAGTTCCGGCCAACTTAGCACTACTGGAGCCACTATCTTTTTTTTATAAGTTTAACTCAATTTTGTGCTATTATTGGCTGTTTCTCAAAAATATTGTCAATAATAATAATAACTTCGATAATAATATCAAAGAAAGAACAATGACTTTTAGCTAAGGATTATGAATTCTGTACGCTTTACTTCTGTAAAGTTTAAACTGATCATCATATCCCATGAGTGTTCCTGCATTGATCAAATTTTCCTTTTTGTCTTTGTTGTATGCCTTTGAACTAATACCAAATACCCTGTATGTTTCTTACTTTTCCATAGAGTAAACGATTTCTCGCCATTAAGTTGGGCATCGGTCCCTAATCTAATGAAGTTCGCAATATGTATATGAACTGCCTCAGCCCAATACGATGACTGTAACATACCTACATCTTGTCATAGGCTCACGCCTTTTCCCAGAGACCTAGGCAGACGTCAACGGATTTCCGGATAATAAGGATCCTTTTACACATCTTTTGCCCCACACTCATTACGTTCTACATACATTATGACGTTTTTAAAAAAAGTTGAAGAACCCTTCTCATTGAATTCACTTGCCATCATGTTCAAAGTTGTATGAATGAAAACTAGTACATACTGAAATGATTCATGAATGAAAGGTTTCCTTTCCCTCCAATGAACACACTCGTGCTGTGTGAGTGTGAGTGATATACGAGTAGTTGAGAACTGCACACCGGCCGGCAGCGTGGTCCTCGTCTCCGCCCGTTCAACCGTTATGATAAGCTAACCAGTTTATCAGGTTTAGAATAACCTAGACTAGAGCCATACCAACTATACCTAGAGGTGGACTTAGGTAGCGTCAAAGCCCACTGTGCGTACAATGATTATAAAAGTAATTTGAGACTGGAACCAACTCACTACTGCAGTAATTCCTCATAATATTCGGAGTCAGGTAGCTCTCTCCTGCAGTCGACCTTGGTCGCACCCAAAGTAACGAGTCCGTGCTCAAGAGAAAGTAGATGACGGTGGACATGTCATATGTATATCAAGCGATGTACCGAATAAGCCTCGAATACTACCAATAATCCAATTACATCAAATGGTCGAATACATTGTACAACTACAAGAAACTCTTTCGGAGTTAGTTAAGACACATTACCACGTACAGAGATCCTACTGCCCACTGTGCGTACAATGATTATAAAAGTAATTTTAGACTGGAACCAACTAACTACTGCAGTACCTCCTCATAATATTCAGAGTCAGATAGCCCTCTCCTGCAAACGACCTCGGTCGCACCCAAAGTAACGAGTCCGTGCTCAAGAGAAAGTAGATGACCGTGGACATGTCATATGTATATCAAGCAATGTACCGAATAAGCCTCGAATACTACCAAGAATCCAATTACATCAAATGGTCGAATACATTGTACAACTACAAGAAACTCTTTCGGAGTTAGGTAAGACACATTACCACGTAAAGAGATCTTATTGCCCACTGTGCGTACAATTATTATAAAAGTAATTTTAGACTGGAACCAACTAACTACTGCAGTAACTCCTCATCAATTTCGGAGTCAGGTAGCCCTCTCCTGCAGTTGACGTCAGTCGCACCCAAAGTAACGAGTTCGTGCTCAAGAGAAAGTAGATGATGGTGGACATGTCATATGAATATCAAGCGATATACCACTAGACTAGAGCCATACCAACAATACCTAGAGGTGGACTTACGTAGCGTCGCACAAAAACGTCAAAGTTGAGAAATTCCGTTTTCAAGAGATCTAATCTAGGTCACTCCAAACTTTGAATAATGATAAAATTGTCTAAAAAAATCTCTGAAAGACATTTGGGTCGTGTTTACATATGGAATCTTCCAATATCACGATAATGGGTTCTTAGGGTCTAGGGCAAGGCAAGGGTTCAAATCAAGCGACGACGGTTCGGTGGAGCTGGCGACTTGCCACTTGCCAATTGCGTATGTAAAGTAAAGTACAGGTAAGGTAGGCATAGGCTCTGGACACATAAGGTCACATCTAGGTCCTGGAGGGAATGAATAGGGATCCATGGGGCCGCCTTTATAAGGTAGTGGTAGGCAAGCTCCGACCATGGGTCACTCCCCTGACGGAAACCCTGGATCCAGTGTTGGTAGGTAGTCCCTCTTGCCCCAAGATACCATCAGACCTTAACATCTGGTCCTGATGTCCGGATGAGTTGGGGGTCACCGAACAGGAGTTGGGCCGATCAGTAACGCGTCTCAGAGCCAGAAACAAGTCAAGATGGTGGCGGCGGGCTCACGCCGGTAGAAGTGCGGGTACAGGAGCGCCGACGTGCGTTCGAGATGTGGTAGTAGAGGCTATGCTGGTATTATGGTAGATAGAGAAGCGTGGATTGCGGTAGCCTCTTTTTGTGAGACTGTTATGGTCCAGAAAAAGGCGGCCGAGCGGGATCGTGAGAGGGCCAATCCCGCTCGGAGAGAGCAATATGCGGGGAGGCACTGGAAGAAGTTTTAACAAACATCCCATCCCATCCTCAAATCATCCTTAGCATCGAGACCGGCCACCTGGGGGGTTTAAGTGAGTCCCTTAAACCTCACATAACCTCATCGCACCCTCAATGCGGTGGGGTACTTATCTTGTTAAAGAATTCACCCTCGAGAAAAAAAAAGGCTCTTGACACATTACACTCTTGGTGTTCTTCATTGTCGCCTGGTGGAAGACCGCGGCCTGAATGAATAACAATTGGTATCGAGTTTTTGTGATGATTCCGAATGTGTCTTTGCAAAACGTGGTGGGTTCAACAAGGTACCATACTATTTTTTAAAACAGTTATCGTCTGTATATAATTATGTTATGGTACAAGGTTGTTAGCCCCTTATCGGTCCTGTTTGTCCGCGGCACATTCCTGTGGTACCTACTTTATTACTCGTAAATAGCTGCATTATGTCACTGTCACTGCGGAGATATGTAGAATGGTATGGAAGCTTGTGACCTACCCCTCTACCATGACAGCTTTAGAAGCCACGACGCAGCGTTGAAGAGTCACTAAACTTAGGTCAGGATAATATAAACTTAACACATGCATTATTAGTATACAAGTACTCCAAGTAAATGCAATCTTTGTATATTTTAAACGCCTCTCTAGTCCAGTGGTTTGCCCATCGTTATAAGACCTGGGTCTTATAGATCTTGGATTAAATCGTCAGGGATGTTAAAAATTGTACTTTGGCATCAACCAAACCAATATACAATTCTTAAACATAAAAAAGTCCTACCATCAGGTATGACTTTTTTTAATTCTGCCTGGAAAGCTACCACCATCTTTCCTAAGTCTGTCGCAACCATTCTAAATTGTTGTGTTTCGGCATTCTGAGGTAAGATAGCCAACTGGCTATTTCAACTATACTTCTCACTTCACCCGGAACCCTCAACAGTCCGACGAACTTCTCAGACTGTTGAGGATCCCAAGTGAAGTACGGTCAAACTTCGTAGAACGGTAACAACATGGAGTTGATGTGACGTTCGCACAACACATTGTATCGTGTGATGCGGAGCTGTCTGTTTTGTTTACACCTACCCGAGCTTCAACAACAACACACATTGTTTAAATAAGCTTCCGATCCGATGAACTATGGCTTCCACTTAGCCATTATGACAGATTCCATTACATATAGGTACCTATGTCTACTTAGTGTATTGATACATACTAACTGACTGATCAGAACAGAACAATGCAATGCGGCCTAGCACTGAGCTCTCTGCTAAAGCACACGTTTGAACCAATTAGGGTCGAACAATCCTCAGTTCATTCAAGTCAAGAGATGCTCAAGATTCCTGATTTCTGGAATATCGGCCGTGGCATTATAATTTGAAGATGTTACTATGTTATCCATTGCACTACACTCTAGTTAGAATGATGTGGTCCTTTCGCCACTGATACACCAGCCTTTGCCATCTGGAGTTCTGCGTCCTGAGTTCTATTGTTGGTTAACATTTATTTTGGTAGATATCGTTATTTTACATCATGCGTAGTTACCTATCGAATCGCATTCAGAAAGTGTACTTTAACGGTAGCAAATCTTCGAGACATCCACTAACATCGCTGTACCACAAGGGTCGATTTTAGGGCCTTTTTTGATTCTAGTCTATGTCAATGATCTGCCTTCCTGTGTAGGGGATTTATGTGATATTGTATTGTTTGCAGACGATACTTCATTAGTATTTAAAGTTGATAGGGCTGACATTTATGACTATGTAAATGCTTCTCTAGTTAGTTCTTGATTGGTTTACGGTAAAGAACCTCGTATTAAATGAGAAAAAAACTAAATGCATCTGAATTACCTTGCCTAATGTTCAAGTCAGCAATGCTAACATTATCTCTAATGGGGGAAATACTTTATAACTTCTTTCGTGGGTTTAAATTTCGATGCAAAGTTGCAATGGGGTATTCATACTAATACATTAGCTAGCAGGCTAAGCTCGGCAGCATACGAGTACGTACAATAAGGTATCTTACTGATGAAGCCACGGCGAGACTAGTTTATTTTGGACACTTTCAGTGTTATGTCTTATGGCATATTTTTATGGGGAAGTGCAGCAGATATTGAAAGCATTTTTATTATGCAAATGGGAGCTGTACGGGCAATTTATAAAAAGAAAACTCGTGACTCTCAGGGAACGTTTTGAAGAGGTATTCTTACAGTCCCAGTACAGTACAGCTCCCAATACATGTATGAACATAATGCACGCTAACAGGATCATTGATAAGTTTTAAGTTTAGTAAAAGAAGTACACGGTTTTAATATTCGAAAAAAAATTAAACTTGACAAAAATTACGATTTTATAATAAGCTTCCTCATAGCGTCACCATACTTTCTGCTCGTAAATTCATATTGTGTATAAAGAATAATTTAATTAAAAGCGCCTACTACAAAATAAGTGACTATATCGAAGATAAGAAGGCGTGGCCCGATGCTGCTGTTGCCAGTTGACAGCTAAATGGTTATTTCTCAATGTTAATAAACTGCCCATTAGGTAGTTAGGTACTTAATAATAATGTTTTAAGATAGTATTCAGTACTTAGGTTTATGATGTAACCACCTATTTGTAATATTATTTAATTTAAATGCTATATCTAAATGTTGAATGGCTTAGCCCGAGTTTCTTCTTGCCTTTCCTTTTGTGTGTGGTCGAGATTCCGAGCAGGCGGTTGATTTGACATCACAAAATGATCCGAGAAAATCTTAATGAATAAAAATATTTGACTTTGACTACATTTCTGCAAATAACGTTATTAGAAATGGAACGCGGAACTCGACAACTTGTAGATTTTTTGGTTAATTCTCTAAAAAACTGTTAATTTTTTTTCAGTAATCTATATAAACTACTAAGCTATGCTTCTTTTACGTATTTGTTATTTTTGCAGAATAGTATTATTCGAATTTGGCATAAAAATAATATAACCTCAACATTTTTGTTAACATTGTCGCAAATCGTTTTTATTCTCATATCGTTCGCTCTATTGGAGCTAAACGGTTCTTTATATTTTAATCGTATCTTAGAAAAAGCGTTGCGATAAGAGTGCTTTTTTAAACCACAATCGCTCAAGCTTACGAACTATTTCGATTTGGGCACCATTTCATTATCAGTAAGTTCTCTTATCTACGTTATGTCGGGAATTGAACCCTGACTATTGGCCCAACAATAAATAAAAAATAATTTTAAAGTAGGAAATAGGTCAAAGTATAAATTTGCATTATAATATTCATACCTACATAGTATACTTCCTGACTCTTCAGAGAGGCTTGAGGACATTTCCAAGCAGTGGCAGCTGATATCAATTACAATCTATATTGAAAAATATACCTACTCTACCAAAACAAACCGAAGCCGACATTTTGTCAGTACCTAAATTAAGTGGCCGTCTTACAAAATAGAAACCATTGAAATTGGCGCTGAGGGACGATAGTAGAGCGCAATACGTTCACAAGTCACAAACTCGGAACAATAATTTGGTGTATCGAAACGATTCTTTGAAAAGGGAACAGATCCGAATATTGGTAGCGCCTAGATGCGGGGGTAACAACCGCGAGGGCTACGACCCGCGACTCGCGGGAGACGCGTGCGCCTGCGCGTCGCCATCGACCAGCGCCCGCCGCGCCGCCGCCGTGCAGGGTGCGCCGACACCCGACATCCACCCCTGTCCACCGCCACACCACCCAACCCAACCCAGCCCATGAGATTCCACTGTACCAAAATCATTGTCGCTTAATATTTTTTGTCTGCGCGCACCATTTTATGTTTTCCATTTGTTACCCACAGCCCATGAGTACATGATGATGGTGGTACAGGGGATGAGTAAATCCAGTCATAACATAAGCGATACAGATAACCTGCCACAAGCCATATTTTATAGGTTATATTAAATTCTATAGCGCTGCACCGAAATGATGTAGGTAGGTACGTAAAGTGATTGAGAACCTTCGCGTGCTTCTATATAAAATTGGGAAAATGATCGCTGGAACGGCTTTTCCGAACGTCTAGGTATAGTTATCCCATTCAAAACGCAATTCTGACATACAATCTGAAATCATCAATTCGCACAAAAAAATCATCATTTATAAAAATAATAGAGGTTTTATGATCATGAGCAATGTTTCATTTCTGCTGAGCAGTATAGTTTCTTCATTATTATGAGGCATCATATAGCAAAAACAACAAAATATTATTTGTAAAAGTATTATCGTAAAAGAAGCACTAGTAGTATGCCTTGAGACAGAAACCCTTTTTTTTGTTGATAATAAATAGCCAAGCGTTTGACCACCGACTCACTTGAAAATCAAGTAAAGATGTGGCCTAAGATGGACTCACGCTTGATAGAAACCTGTTCACTCTGGACTTGAAGACTCCAGTATTGTATTGGTGCGGAAAAACAGACGAGGGCAAGAAGTTCTATTTCTTACCAGTATGAATAATAAAAGTAGAGGCAAATCGATGCGTTCGGCACAATGGAACATCTACAATGTACGGGTTGTAAACTGCCGTACGGTACGTCTGCTAGTCCGGTGGTGGAAAGGGGAAGGATGGATTAGGTCGAAGATATCGAGCGCACACTCGCTAAAGTGGTATTTATAGAACACAGACAGCCTGGCAACCCGTCGTCTGGGCTCTGCAAATTGGCCTCAACGAGCGAATAACCTAGTAAGTCTAGAAGCACGACGCTCAATCGAGACCAGGGTTTTACTGATGATAAATCTGTCCCTTTTTATCCAAAACGGCGTGCATTTAATCGAGCTATATAAAGGATTTGGTGCGTAGGAGCGTGTCATAAGTATTCAATATTTAAAAAATCTGCACCTTACATAAACCACTTTGACCTTCGAAACTTTTAAAAAGTTGCAATTATTTCCTAAACTTAAATTTCGAGAAGCCAATCACGATCTTCTTAAAACTTTTCGAACTTACGAGTTTGAACTTTTGTTGGAATAATTCAAACTAAAAAAAGTTTTTCTTAAAATATCTTCGCTAATATTCTATGTAACAATTATGAAAGTGTACCTCCGATTCAGCCCGCGGATTTCGTAAAAGCCGTGTATGAGATCTCACCAGACACCAGAAGGGCAGCAACTTACCTGTGTGTATTACTAAACACGCTTCCCTGCCATGGCTGGTGATTATGACTTTAATTTCGGTGAAGGCTGTGTCTAGGTTACATCAGGATATCATAGACCACTGCTGTACGAGTAGTTTTGATTGTATCAAATCAACTCTGTATTTGATTGATCCGTTACTTCAGTGATGATGGTGCTGGTGGCTCCTAGCTGTTATCAAATGCGGTTCTGTAAGTAGGTAGAGTACCTACAGTACAATGTACCTAAATACCTAATGTTTTTGTAAATCAAGTGTTCATCTTTCAGTCTCGTCAGTTCAGTCTCCTGATGTTGTTATCGTTATACTCGGAGATGATTCGAGTGGTTCGTGGTAATCATTTATACCGTACCGACTTGTATCTAAAATAAAACAGACTACCAAACTCCGCTTCTGTTATCTCAGTACCTACGAATCTTTAGAATTACACCGGTTTCCTCCTTTTCCCGATATGTCCTTTAGCGCCTGTCAACCAAGCAAATACCGTGTAGTCTGAATCGTTATCGTCTGGTTTCGTCGATCCGGGTTAGTTCGTTTTCAAGATATGAAATCCGATCACCTCGGAAACTTTTTGAATATTACTTCAGGTACCTACCTAACTACCTGCTTGCTTCACCGTATGTAGCTTACTATATTTTATTTACAAATGTCAAAGTATCATTTTGACACGTCAAATGTATCGTATTGGAAGATTGGAAGCTGACTGTAAGAACACCAATCTCTTTAAAATTTCTCTGAGAGAGTCATGAGTTTTCATTCTATTAATTGCCCGTACAGATCTCTTCTGCACAATAAAAGTTCTTTCAAAATCTGCTGTACTTCTCCATAAAAATGTGCCATAAGACATGACAATGTGAATGCAACTAAAATAAACTAACCTCGCCGTGGATTCATCAGTAACATACATAACATAACAACAGCTGTTATGTATGTAGCAGTACGTACTGCGTAAGCTTAGCCTGCTAGACCATTGCAACTTTGCATCAAAATTTAAACCTAAGAAAGTAGTTTCTTCTATAAAGTTAAGTGTTAAAGTTTTTTAATTCTGATGTATTTTGTTTTTGTATCATTTATAATCAATACGAGGTCATTTACAGTAAACCAATTAAGAACCTACCTAGAGACCTAACCTACCTTGCTACCTAGAGAAGCATTTACACAATCGTTATCTTTAGCCCTATAAACTCTAAATATTAATGTGTCAATAGTGTTTTGAGAATAAGGTGCTACAATGTACGCAGTCGAAAGCCTTAGATAAATCACAGAACTCCTATGGCATCATGTTTTCCTTCCCAGCCTCAAAGACGTACATCCGCATACTACTACAACATACCTACTTATAAACAAACTGCTCAAATAGTTGCCCCGAACGAAGCCAATGTAGGTCACACACACATTACACTCAGAATATGGCTACGTTGCACTTAATCAAGAATCTTTGCTTTTGCTGATACATATATATATCAAGTAACACTGATCTCGTTGAAAAAATCTACAATCTGCCATACCCAAACCACGCTTGGTTGCCGAACGAAAGCAACAAGTCACAAAACTAGTAATGTTTTTATTGAGAACCCAACTACCTTAGTATAGTAAGGGCGATGCGTGCTACTTTTTTACACTACACATCTAAAATAAATAATTAAAAAATGTGTACTAAAAATTAGATTATGACGCATTTTTTTTTTGTGAAAGGACTCGTCCGGGGAAGTACTGACACCGTACCTATTTCAACCGCCAAGCAGCATTGCTTTGCTCCGGTTTGAAGGGTAAAGTTGCCGGTGAAATAACCGGCATGCGACGCTTAACACTCATTTTGACGGGCGCGATGCGGTGCCGTGTAGGCTATATTCTTCGTGGCAAGAGATGCACTTAACATCGGGTGGGCAGTAGCCCACCTGATATTAACATATAAAAAAAATACTCTTTGGCTCTCGTATTTTTACTAGTCATTCTTAATAAAATGTTGTTGAAAATACTATAATAATATACTAAAATACTAATGACAAAAACATTTCTATCCCTGTTCTTTGTTCCTCCTTCACGCCAGGACTGGATATTTCTGCTCCATCCAGAGCAGAAATATCGCTCAGATACTGTCCTGAGCAAATATAGTAAAAAAGTCACCTCGTGGAAATGAAAGCCGCAATGATATTAGGGTTTCGTACAAGGGGTGCCAATTATCGAACAAAATAAGTGTGTTCTTTTGTTGAGTGCAAATTTGTATTTATTTCCAATAAAAAATAATTGTATACCTATCGATAATGTATGGGCAAGGTATAGTGTAGCATATCATCAGAGCAGAGGTACGGTCTAACGCTATGTACGCTACGTACACATAGCGTTAGATCGTCGCGTCGCGTCGTCGGCCGCTGAACCTCGCCAGAAGAAATCAATACAGCTGCTCTCCCGCTCTCGAGTCTGGAGCCCGTCGCGATGGCAACGCGGACAGAGCTATAAGCTAACCTAGAACGCCCGCTCTGACCCCACACCCCCCACCCCCTCTCACCGCTCATCTCAACCCACGTCACCATACCCCTATTACCTACACCCAACTGATTTTTCTTTGTTACAAAGATTTTAAGCAACCTGTTGTTGTTGTGCTGTCTCTGGCTACCCCCTAGTAGATGATCTTCATAAGATCCATGTTTGAGTAGCAATTAAATTAAAGGTCTGATCCACGAAAATAAAAATCGTGAGTCTGTTTTTTTGTTATTGTCTTGTCGGGGACACGCTTTGACAGAATTGACATGCAATGGAACTAAAAATGTAAAAGTGTGCGGAACCAAACTGGTTCAAATAAGTTGAATTAACCATAAACTACGAGCACAGTTCGTCATCAAATAGCTTATTTTACTTTGAATGTATCTGTGGGGTTCTCTGACACTTCGTAGTCGACATGATCGCAGTAAACGTATAGTTAGTAGAGGTAAGTTGTAGTCGAATTGTTAAAATAATTAATTTAATAAACAGTTTGTTTCATGAATTTACAAATTTACAATTGTCAAAGTACCCGAGATCATCATAAATTCAGAAACTAAGTACACTTTGCTTAATCAGTCAGAGTCTGCCTGAATTAGCAAAGAACATATATATCTCTCATCTATATAGCCACGGTCAAATGCTTTTCTTTGTGGCTCTGAACCTAAAATAAAACACTTATAAAATCTTGCATGGCGAATTAGTAACAATTTACAATAGACTGATGCCTAAGTTCTAGATACGACACGCCCTTGATGTCACGGCTTAAAAATCGATCCTAACAACTCAGCCCATGGATGTCGTAAAATCCGACTACTCACCAAAAGAAGTGCAACAGCTCTGTATATTATATACACTTAACTGCGATCACCAATCCTGGCAATCATAGTGATCGGCAAAACCCTGTCTTTGGAGGAGGCTCTGCCCAGTAGTGGACACGAATGGTCTGTTCATGATGGTTCCGGTGCATGAATCACTTGACCGAATCCCGTGGGTCGTATTCGCAACTTATGAAGGGCGAGGAGCTATACCAATGCCAACCAACAATACCCGACGCATTCTATCTCCCAGTCTATTCTTGAATGACGCATTTTTCCCTAGCGAAAGCGATATAGAAAGAGATTTGCACAGCGATTGATATTGTCTTAACGGATCAGCAAATGCAAATTTATGTTAGTTTTTATATAAAATTACCTGAACCACAAGCAAATAATGCTACTAAAAATTATCCGTTGTAATTATTTCACTGTGTCTAAGTTTGTTTGACATGTATGTCTTGTGTGGACTTATATTTTTGATCAATGTCTCGAGCTTCCCGGCGTCGTCATCACGTTGTTGGTTTATATTCTGTCCGTGTGAAGTAGGCCACTACCTACCCATCGTACGAGTACTATGTCAAAGAATGTGGTTGACACATGCCATGCCATGCTACGTACAGTTTGTTTCTGGTGCCCACAATGTGTTCCGACGCATTCGCATCCTAAACGAAACACGCTATGCAAGTTTGTATGATACCTACTACGTCGTATGTGGGTGCGTGACTGGTCTGGTAATTATTAACAAATGCGAATGCACTGCTCATGAGAATTGCGAAAGTTTATGAATTGTTGGTTTTAGAAACGGACCACGCATCATTATTACTCCATGCGTATTTGCATTGTTCCAGAACGTGGACCATAAGGCCAAATTCCGTTCCAAGAAGGGACAACTGCCGTTTGTGGAATTGAATGGAGAGGAGATTGCCGACAGCGCCTTCATCATCAAGGACCTTTCGGAGAAGTTCGGCAAGGACCTCGATGCGTGTAAGAACATTATATCTACTGCTTACTGATACATATTGATCCTATGTTTGTAACACAGCGCACAATTACATTTCTCCTAATAACACAAGTAAAAAAGACATATATCAAAAAACGAGAAGGTTTTATAAAAGAACTAACCGACTACCCAAAACGTAGACGGTTCTCATTCGAATCATTTTTTTGATTTCTGTTTTAAATTATGTAGGTAAAATATATATCCTACATAACCACTCCATGTTTTAAAATGTTCGATCGCCAGTAGCGATGTGTTTGCGTCGCCATTTGTCATCGCCACGCGCCACATCAACAGGACTCCACTGTCGCATATCCTAATTGCGACGCACAAGGGCTCCTTGTGACACATCAGATAAACATTTCAACACGAGGACAAACTGATTATTGTACATTCTTCTCGAGTGACGGACCACTGCTTTAGGTGGTAAGGTCGAGACGTCCGTGGCTCCTACGGCAGGGACACGATGACATGGCATTCCATAAACAGACATAAACATTTTATTAATAATTTGTCAAATAATAAGTCAGAATTGTAAGCACATATATAATAATCATAAATAACACGTATAAAATTCACTTCGAATTATCATACTATTCATTAAGTTATTAAGAGCAGTTGAAGGTACCCGTCGTCGTCGCCACTTGATGCGCCTCTACATTCATATGTATTGTTACGCCAGTCAGAAACGTCTAGAACATTCGCGAGCCGAGAGATTATTTTGAGTAAAAACCGATTGCTTTTAATTCTTAAGAACCCCAGCTCGTAACAGTATTTTTAAAGCAATTAATTGAACCGAGCCTTGTACTAAGTAATGGTAAATGAGACGTACGATAACAAGTAACAAAACAAAAGACACGAAGGTCGGGTCTGATGATAAATAGTTTAGATCTCTGCTAAAGATAGATTATATTGCAATGTGCTACCCAATAAACAAAGTACTTTAGCAAATTTATTTTAAAAACTAAAGTTTATATGAGAACAGTTACTTATTTGCTAACCATTCCTGTCAAAAATACGAGTTCAGCACAGATAGACCTCCCTGGAGTAATGTATTTGTATGAAACAGGTAATGATCGTCCGTTCTTAGGTTAGGTCACCGCTCTGAAATCTTGGGAGTATCGATCCAGTTGAATCTAGTTCACCACATCTAGGGCATCGCGCTTGTGCTCTCGCTAAAAATTACAATGTTTCGAGATTAGAGCGCTTTTTGTTTTATCTCTAAGCGTTTGCGTCCTTTACTGAAGATAGCTGCAGTAGGAATACTTTCAATAATCATAATCAAACCTAATCATCAACTAGCTTCAGTATTTAACTAATTACTGTCAACCAAGAAATGTCATAGTTCATTATCCAGGGCAGGTACTTCCGACCCCAACACTCCCTGGGTGGCCTACAATCATCGCGCATGTGCAATTGCATGAAAGATGAAACAAAAAACATATTTTCAGATCGTGGTTTATTCATACCAGAGGTAGCTGCGGTGAGCTCGTGGTGGCCTTTGGGGTTTAAAATGGAGATTTGGCAAACTTTCATGGTTTTATTGGTATATTCATAAATTATGATCTACAGAAAATATTGATATGTTTTTGTTGATTGCTATTGTAAGGAAAATACGAGTGCCGGGCACTTCTCTCAGACTAGTTGTTCAGAAGAGTCGTTTTTATGACGCAGCTCTGACAGCGGACCAGCGCGTAGTGGCCCACGCGATGAGCTCCATGATCGAGAATCACCTGTCGTGGGTGGTACTGTGGTGGCGCGCCAAGTACCCAGACTCCGTGATCAAGGGGTACCAGCTGGATCTACAGAGCCAGCTCAACACCCGTCTGCCGAACCCGATTCTCAACTTCTGCTACAAGCTCACATCCGGACGCAAGGTTTGTTCACCATCTATGTTGGCACTCCTAACTTAAGTACTCTACTGGTTAAATGAAAATCAAATATGAGAAGAATAAGTTATTTTTGAAAAAAAAAATGGAACCGACTTCACCACTAAAACCTTAGAAATAACTCTCAGGGTAAGTACATATAATTTAAGTTGGAGCCGAATTGCCAAGCAATACAACATGTTTATTGACCCAAAAAATAACTTATTTTTAGCTTTTTTCGTTGTTAAACCTACGACACCACGACGTCTACGAAACCATATTTGAGAGTCGTGGTGCAATAATACGGGATTCTGGGAAATATCTACGCAATGATGGGAACCATTTTCGAACGAATCGACGACCTAAACAAATGTTGAGAATCGGTTCCTACTATTGTGCACTCCTGCGTGCCCTATATCAGAATAATGGGAACGATTTTTCATTCCCATTATCCTGGCTTTTTTTTAAAGCCAAAATACTAAACCGATTGTAATATAATTAATGATAATATGATGATGAGTAAATAAAGATCATCGTTTTTTTTAATCGAGTTAAGCGTTGAACCGTCGTCGTCGCCATGCGAGAACCTTCTGTAACTGTTCTCCTACGGATCTCCACATTCACACCGGTGGGAATGATGGTCATTTTTGGAAAGAACAGGTACATCTGTGTAGCGATTCTCTAAAGGAAAGTTTTCCGATCGGAATCATCACTTTTTGTCGATATCGACTTAGAATCCGATAGTTCTCAATTTTTTTCTAAAAATCTTCTGTGAAAGTTTCGGCTACTTATGTCAAGATTTATAGATTTTCGGAATAGCTGTCCCGGAATCTCCATCAGAAGTTTCAGAATTCGATCCGGTAAAACTTTCGGAATGTTTGAGAATCAACTTTCCAGAATAGTCTATTTTTTGGCTGAACTTGGTTTTTCTGGCTTCACTGCTGACAAAGGCGGTATTCCATCTCCCTTTTTTCCTTGATCTGAGAATCCACTCGACAAGTTTATGGAACTTACGAAGTTTCGTAGACTTGTGTTTACAAGGATTTCTCCCGGATCTGGATGTTAGCTCGTTAGAAACTTGTACACGCTTCATGTCTGCTTTTGTTGTGTACTTTATGTCATAAGTTCAAGTACTTGTCTTAAAGTTACTTGATAAAACACACTGCTGAAAGTCAATATTTGTATCAGTTACTGGCGGATACGATCACATCAAGTACCTAAAACAAGTTGTACTCAAATGGTTAGTAGTTCACGTCCTGTTAATTTGGATGTAAATGTTGAATGTTGGGTAGGTGAGGACGACCCTTAGGCACAGAAGCTAGTAAGACCTAACAGGCAGGTAGGAAGGTACCGTTATCTATCACAGACAAGGGATTACCTAACCTCCTGCATGTCTCGGCATGTTATTTTATAAATACATTATGTATAATACCGTTTACATTACCGGCACCGTTTACGAGTGTCTGGGCTCCGTGGTGTAGCTGAAGAGTTCCTGTTCCAGGGCATGAAGAAGGCCAAGGCTCACGGCATCGCCGTCCACTCGCAGGAGGAGATCATCGAGCTCGGCAAGAACGACTTGCGCGTGATCTCCGAACTGCTCGCCGACAAGCCGTTCCTCTTCGGCAACGAGCCTTCCGTGGTGAGTTCTCTCTCTCTCTCTCTCTCTTGCAGGGGTCTCGTGTCTCGCAGGGGGCCAGCGCGGGGCGAGCTGGACGTACCCGTGATAGGACGCTGCGCGTTCGAAGGAGGAGTCTATTTACTGTTCCAGTTGTGTTGTGGAACACACTCAATCTGTACATATGATTATCGTATCAATAGTATTGTGTATAATATATTTCGTTTGTTTGTTTGGTGTGCGTGGTAGCTGGACGTGGTGGCGTTCGCGAATCTGTCCCAGCTGCAGTTCCTCGACAAGGAGGTGGTGCACCCGCTGCGCGACGCCGTGGACGAGGACTTCCCCAACCTGGTGGGGCTGGTGACCCGCGTCAAGGAGCGCGCCTTCCCCGACTGGGGGGAGCTCTGCGCGCCGCGCGTCGCGCCCCACGCCCTCTCCAAACAGGTACTGACACAACGTCCTTCTCCTACCCGACTACCGTTACCGTCATCTGGTAACGTTGGAAGTCTCTTGATCGACCGCTGCTTGTAGGCTGTGACGTCACATTAAAACAGATATGGTGCCCTCTAGACATAAACTACATTATATTTTATTTCAATGATGCCGTGCTGGGAATCAAATGATGATTAGCATTATTGGACATTCACATTTGGTTTCTTCCTTTTTATGAGGGTAACAAGCAACAAAGTCACTTTCGCATATTTAGTTAAGTAAGAAGCACAGATGGACATTTAAGTATGAATTAATAGCAAACTTCCTTAGTGTTCAAACTGTAAAAATACGTGTTATTCAGTAAGTATTTTAGGATCATATTGAATGGCCTGTCAATAAAATGCACGACGATTTGTTAAAGTGTGATCAACATGTGATGTGATATGAATTGCAGAGCAAGGAGGTTAAGGAAGCCAAGGAGGCCGACGCGCCTGTGGAGAAGCAGCCGCTGCCTGATGAGCCCGAGAAAGGAAAGGTACATTACATTATTATACAAACGAAACACTTCGTCTTCCATTCATGTGACTTTATTCCCAGTTTACTTAGCGTCGGCCGTTCCATATATCTGGGGCCCATATTTATATACCGGGAAAACGCTTGGCCTTCTAACCTGCTGTCAAGTTATAGGGACGAAGGTGGAACCCTCTACAGTCTGAGGAACTAGCTATACCTATAAATGCCGGAGCATAACAATTTAGAATTGTTGATATGGTGACAGGCTTAAGTAAGATGATGATAACTAGCCAGGTGGACTTGAACAAAGACCTACCAACAACTAAACCAAGCGCAATGTTTTACTCCCCTGGGGATCGAACCCGGGACCTCTGGATCTGACACCCGTGATCCTCTAGACCATAAAGGCGGTGTTAGAAATATTTAAACTAAATATACATGTTGCGATGTAGTGGAATTACTCGGTCGGACATTTACAATTCGAATGTACATTTCAAATATTTTTTCCAGGGAGATGAGAAGGAAAAGGAATTGGAGAAGGAGCCTGAAAATAAGAAGGAGAATGAGAAGGAAAAGGAGAAGTAGAGTTTGCGACGGATGCAGACCCGCACCACTGTATTATAGCGGCAAATCCATTTGTCTTACCTATTTCCCCTCTCCCCTACACCTCCCCCTGCTTTACTCGGTACTCAACGGACACTCATGTCCAATATAGTCTAATCTAAGCTATTTTATGATAACGTTTCCTATCGCTTCTCGATAAGTTAAGTGTAAGTTATTTTACTTTTAGTTCAGTTGACATAACTATTTGTATTCGTTCTTATATTAATTATCTTTGATTATATGGTAATTTAACTTTTTTATTTTTATACTTTCGCGACAATGTTAGGGAAAAGCGACGTGATTGTCTGAAATTAATTTAATTTGACATCGGAATAGATAAGCTCAAGTCCACAAAACTGACGCAATTAGTAAACTTATCTTGAAATGTTTAGACTGTGTTCTGATTCTTGTACATTATTCAGTTTATACGAAAGAAAATTTACATTATACAATGTTTTATAGTCAAAAGCCAGGAAGACTGTTTTTAGATAGTCCTTAACATTTTGATATTATATTATTAAGGTTTAGGAAAACTTATTCAAAATTATATTGTCTCATTTAATTATAAATATGAGCTTTCGTTAGTTAATACGTTAATTGAATCGCATTCCTTAGCCACCCGACCGAAGAGTGCTTCCATACGGACGCGCGCTCGCTCCGTGCTCACTGAAACAGGCATCCAATACACTTGCATTTACTATCTTTTACATTCCAGTTTTAACTTAACAATCTTCATTAGTGGTAGGCGTATGTTACAATATCGATATAAGATGTAGTTTTCATTATAATATCGTAACAAGTAAATTAAATATTTCAGTGTTGTGGTTCTTCGATCGATTGTAATAGATAACGTACGTAGTTTCAATGTAAGTAGCTGTCGTATCTAATGTTGTAGCAGCGTGTGTAAGGGACACACGTCCGTTGAAGTTCATATTACGATCACGTGTGTAAGGGACACACGTCCGTTGAAGTTCATATTACGATCACAACGTGTGTAAGGGACACAGGTCCGTTGAAGTTCATATTACGATCACAACGTGTGTAAGGGACACACGTCCGTTGAAGTTCATATTACGATCACAACGTGTGTAAGGGACACGTCCGTTGAAGTTCATATTACGATCACAACGTGTGTAAGGGACACACGTCCGTTGAAGTTCATATTACGATCACAACGTGTGTAAAGGACACACGTCCGTTGAAGTTCATATTACGATCACAACGTGTGTAAGGGACACGTCCGTTGAAGTTCATATTACGATCACAACGTGTGTAAGGGACACACGTCCGTTGAAGTTCATATTACGATCACAACGTGTGTAAAGGACACACGTCCGTTGAAGTTCATATTACGATCACAACGTGTGTAAGGGACACGTCCGTTGAAGTTCATATTACGATCACAACGCTATACTCGATCAATATGTTTGTGCCAGCGGATACATCTGGTACCATGTGGGGTATCTGGTGACTACCGCTTCCGAGATTCTTATTAATATTGAAACGCTTTTCTGAAAGATCTGGTATTCATCGTAAGTAAGTAATGGTACAACTTTGATACACACAAGTGGGTATTTAAGGTATGCACTGTTACCGAAGTACTTATTACTATAGCTCTGAAAGATCTGGTTTCATATGTAGCAAGTAATCGTAGAAGTTGAATAGCGATAAGTATTTTAGGATTATCTGGATCATCGGTAGAGGTTAGGATAGGCGAGCCGCCATGACGCTCGGAGTAGGTGACGTATGTAACTTCGTCACGTGTTTCTGTTATCGTACGTTATTATTTGAAATGTTTGGGTGAGAGGACGACTCCGCGATGCTTGTCCGGTGAATCGTGAATCGTCACGACACGACGGCGCAGCGGACAACCCGCCCGGCGTGTGTCACTCGAGCCACAGCCGCTAAAGCACTGCCAATTGAAGTAACTGTGTGTAATGTAAGGATATATTCGATAAGATTTGTAGTTCATTCACATCATTCATTAAAAAATCCGGTTTACCAACACGAGGTTTAAATGACAAATGATTTTTATGAAAACCACATATTAGGCTCAAGAACGTACGAACGAACAACAGACAGAGCCTGTTTCAGTGTTTTGCGAAGGTAATCCGATTCACAAACATTTGTAGTAGTGATCGATTCGTATTTATTGATACAAGTATTTGCTGGAACTGTGTTTCAGACGTAACCTAAGGAGTTTGTAAGTCTAAGCATATGTGAATTGTATACTGACTACTCATCTGAAAGTTAGAGGCATTCATATATGTCTAGAAGTAATTGTACCAGTTTTATTGTAGGTTAGTTATATTTAACAAAATGTAATCCTGACTATGTATATGCAGTGTGAACCCAGGGCGAGCATTGCATTGCGGCATTCAAGCTGCGTGGGATCTATCGACGTATCCGTGTGGGTACGTCCGGCCCGGCGCAATGCAATGCCCACTGGGTTCATACCCAACTTTCTGAATTATTGATTTATTCTACTTTAATGTAATAATATAATGAAACAGTATGTTATGACAATGTTACTCATAAAATATGATTAGGTAGGTATCGTAATCAGTGGATCCAATGATCGTGTCAATGTTCGTATTCAGTAAATGTAACGGTCGCGTATGTACGTCTCCATAACTGTAATAATTATCATACCAACTGAATAATAACCAAATTGTTCTTAAAATTTCCGTGTAATATTCTGTCGCCATTAAAGTATATTAATCTAAAGAGACTAGTTTTATTTCACGTCCTTGGGCTAGTAAGTACCTGTATCCCACACGACAGCAATCTGCGATCCCACTCTGCTGCGAGATTTTGTGTTTCGAGTTCATTCTATCTAATGCGCCTTCGGGGATGGGTGGGTTAGTCAATTTTGATTTCAACTGCGAAAATAACTCTTAAAGCTTTAATTTCTTTGAAACTGAAAAAAATCCTATGACTAATCCCTGTCGGTAAAAATAAAGTAAAAGACTCACGACTTTTTCCCCTTCCCAGGGAAGGGGGAAAAAGTAGGCAGGTATCTTACAGAAATGTTATCATCAAACTCCTCAAGAGTACCTATGTACCTAATTTGATAATACCTTGAGACGGTGTGCATTACTCCAGCAGGAAAGTATCTTCTAGAACGAATTGAGTTCAACACATACTTAGAGCGATATATGCTGTATTAGTGCGCCAAGTATGAAATTAGTGCATGTTACCGTTTTGGAATAAAACGTTTCCTGCTGGAGCAACGTTCTTCCAGCAGGAAGATACTAAACGAATGACCGTAGCCATAAGTGACATGTGTATTCCTGAAGTTTTATATGGTTGCATAGAATAACAACAAGAACCGAATACCGTATACAATGAACTTGTATGTTTGCCCATTTAAGAGCTAGACACTTTAGGGTTTAAATAAAAAGCTAGATTACTTAAAAACGGTATATATTTTTGATAATATTAATATGTCACAAATACGCACAAATGAAGAGCTACTCATGTAGGTATGTATATCTTATGTGCACCCGACATCTAATGGTTTCTGAGAAAAACGATTCTGCAAAACGTTCCCCCAGCAGGAAATGAAATATATCAAAAACCTTAAGGCCCACAAATTATTTCCCATTTTTCGCGCACTTTTATGCACAAATGTAAGCTATATGTCACTTATGGCTACGGTCATTCGTTTAGAATCTTCCTGCTGGAAGAACGTTGCTCCAGCAGGAAACGTTTTTCGCGTTTTATTCCAAAACGATAACATGCACTAATTTCATACTTATAAGTATGTGTTGAACTCAATTCGTTCTAGAAGATACTTTCCTGCTGGAGTAATGCACACCTTGAGACGTGTGTATGGATAGAGAGGTAACTCAATCCATGGGACTGGGATTGTAGAAGACAATGGTTAGGCATTTAATAAAGTAAAAAGAAATATGTTAAAACATCTCGGAATTTGTACAGAAAAAAAGTTATAGACCTAAAGGATTATAAAAGAGTTAACCGGTAAATCTTTTACTAATGTTTCTGAAGCAATAGAAATTAAAACGGAAATATTAGAAAAGACAGCTAAATGGTTGCTGATAATTTTAAAATCATAAATAAAATCGGTTTATTTCAGGCATGGAACCCATATAAAATGAAAATAGTATGAAATTACAAAAGCAAAAAAAAATTGCTAGTAGCTCGCCCCGAACTGAGATCTCGCGATATCTGTGTTCGGTATAGAACAACGGACTTATTTCTCAAATAGAACGTAATTAAAAAACGATAAAAGTGTGCTTTTGACCTTACAACACAATATTAAAATTAAAATAAAATACTCTTAGTAACATGGTAGACATAACGACATAACATAACGTGACCACGGTCACATTTTGTTTTCGACCATGTGTGCCGAAGTCCAATACTTAAATATTGGATTAGCCAGATTGCCCAAGACAGTCCTCAAAATGGGATTGTTTTAATAATTCTATTTAAATCTCCCTAAACAAACAATTAACTCTTTTCATGTTAATATAGATGCGACATCTAAAATGTACTTAGTTCAGTATTATATTTTCTCGTTAATAGTACACAGATCTGACGCTAACAATATTAGTGTAAAAATGTATGATGCAATTAACAATATAGAAATAGTTATTTGTTATACAAGAGTGCAAAGTTGCTTTTTAACCGCGTGTTCAATTTTGATGACCGAGCAAGCGAGGGAATCAAAAGAGCACGAGGTGAAAAATCTTTGCACTCGAGTACAACACGTAACTTTTCATTCCACCTCAGCGAGGAAATGACTAAATGCAAAAAAAAACGTTTACAATCACAAGATAGGTACCTACTTTTATTTCAGTTTAGGTATTAACTACTACATTATGACAGGTAAGTATTACAGAATAATCTTTAAATTAAGTATAACAAAATAATACTAAGGTATAATTAAGAAAATTTGAAAGTAACGTTGCTACAGTTGTTTAAATTGAGTGTAATATTTTTGTTTAGTAAGTACTGTAATATTGGTGTTAGTCACTTGTGTACTGTTTTTCGGTAAACTATCTGTCATACTTAATAGTTGTACCGATTCATCGGATTCCCTTGGCGTAAATGTTGGCATAAGAGGGCGATGGTTAGGTGTTTAGTAATGGCTCATTTTTGATGTAGAAGGGTCCAAGGATCTGACTGAGGCTCTTTCAGTGTAATGACTCCTACGATACCTTTACAAGTAATACACCAAGAAGGTTCCGATTTCGAGTTTTTAACAAATTAGAAAAGGTTGTATGATGAATTCGGCACCATGGAGGTAGAAGTAAATAGGTTTATTGATGTTTTGAATTCACAAACTTAGTGCACACGATGTTCTAAATTCAATTATACTTTAACCTCTAGCGGATAAAAACGGCTTTTGCACTCAGATATCGAATAGTAAAAATACTCTTTCCGAGATGGTGGGATGAAAAATGGTTTTATTTGCAATAATTTGTTACTTATTGTTAGTGCCTAGGTAGGTACATAAATAATACAAGTCAAATTGTATGCACTTTTCTCTAAAAAAAAAAAAATTTCGTAAATACTGAATTGAATAATAATACTAATACTAGAACGACCTTAGCTCATAGTTTAGTGTAACAGACAACTTAAAATTTTTGGGCATTGAATTTTGGTCTTGGCTAAAGGTGCTCTACTTGCTACGCAATACGAAATGTACTTAGGTACAAGAGTTTTGTGGTCTGGAAGCAGCATGTCCGTTTGTTTCCCTTGGCACTACTACAAGGCACTACTTACTAGTAGTGCCGTGGGAGATTTTTATTGCCCGTGAAACTATGAGTAATGCCATGGGTAAAACTGCTATTTCCATGACACTAAGTATTCCTTTAAAGTAGTGAGATAGTAAATTTGATTTCTCATGGCGCGGCCGGTTATCTTACCTATTTCATCCTAGTTAGATATATGGACTACAACTTCAAATCGTAAACTATTATATATAACGTAATTGTTTGAGAAATTGTAGCTGCATTTTTATTGTAAGATGGGGTGCTTGGCTTTCATATCACCGGATTTTCAAGTTAAATTTATGAATTGTTGTTATGGCGACAGAATGAGATGGTGGTAGCTAGCCAGGCGGTCCGCCTGGCTAGCTGCCACCACTAGGCCGTTGCTCGTAGCCCCTGGGCTACGAACCCGAGGACTCAGGATCTGACACCGGTAGTTCAACCACCAGAAATGGCCGTGGCCCCACCAGGCGAACTGTGTGCGGCTGACTGTTTGCCTCTAGTTCGCCTTCTTAGATATCTTAAATGGAGTGTCCATACAGCGCGTACTGTACGCAGTTTGCGACGTTTCGCTTGCAGACTCACTCAGTCATTCCTTAATCCTCAAGACTGATGATGCTCTTGCGGTCTACTTGTGTAGTATCATTGGTAATCAGTTAATCCACGGGGATTATTTCAATATATGAGTCAATCAGACGATGAGAATAGTAGTCACGGGAAAGAAAACTCTCCCACGGCACTATTAGTAGTGCCGTGTAGTAGTGTCAAGGGAAACAAACGGCTAAGTCAATATACTTTACTTATTTTTATATAGGTAGGTACTAATGAGTTATGATAAGTATACTGGTTTGGGGAAATGTAGCGAACTCCAATAGAATATTCTTATTGCAAAAACGCAGCATTACATATAGCATAGGTACGTTTTATTCTGGGTTTAAAATGGAGAGAAACGTGCCGATATGTGTTCAAGCAGTTAATCAATGTCACATAAAAAATATATTAATGATTTTACAACATTATCGGCAAACCACAATTACAATACTAGACATAGAAGTAAACTACAGACTCAACTGTGTTAACTTAGCTGAAAGCTCAAAGATCTTTGCTGCTAATTTGTAGGTTATATCATTTGGGTAGGTACTTACTAACTGATAAGATTAAAAAGCTAAGCTAGATTTGTTGTAATGTTTGTTCATAATGTTTACTGATATGTGTATTCTGCTTTTAATTTTATAATCATAGTTGCATCTTGACCATAACTAAGTGTTCCTTTGTGATCGTAAAGCTACAAATAAATGAAATGAAATTTCTACAAAATAACAGGTAGGTATTTAAAAGTTCGTTGGTTACATCGCATAACATAAGGTCGTAGTAATTAAAAAAGTGTCTAGGCATTTAGTAAAATGTCTTCTTATAGACAATCGTAAAACGGTTACTGCATATCGGGAAGAATTATATAAAAAGTTACAGCCCTAAAGGTGTGGTCACTCAATTCACAAACACAAACTGAAAAAGTATCCACAAATTGAAATATTTGCGATTTTAGACATTAATAGGAGCTGAGACGAGAAAGTCTCATCAGTACAATCATCGGACTTAGTAATCGGACTACCTACTATTCTACAAAATAACAAGTCACCAAGCATCATAGTTAATCTATGGTTCAATATCTACAATCAGTTCGGTACCTGCTACTTATTCGTTTCTTGTAGGTTGGTAGTTACTAAGTCGCCCTCTGTAGGCAAGGGACCTTTATATTTGGGTAAAAAAAAAGTAATTCCTGCCAAGTGAATGTCTTGCTACGCCATTTGCAATACCTAATTCCGCCTGTCAACATTTAATTTTGTAGCGACATCTTCTGGTAAAGCGCAATATGATGTCGAGTCTAAGAACCTGATACAGCCCATCGTGCGGTGCACAGGAACCTTGCACAAGTTATATGTCACCAACATAGCCAATGTTTTACAGATGGTGGTAAAGTACATAATAATATCAAAGGCGAGTGTACCACGCGGACTCAATACGGATTGGTAACGCAATGGTCACGACGGCGACACGTGAAATCCACATCGCAGAGAAACAGTACCTCTAGTAGTACCTTCGGTATCAAATAGTATTTGAATTAGCTGTGTTAAATAAATAAACAAAATAACCTGGCACCTTGAACCCGGTTTTATATATCCATATTAGGTATAGCAATTTTGTGCTGGAACATTCGAGAACCCTGCATCGATGTCTCTGCTATTGCAGATATAGCAGTATAGGTACTCGCTGTCAGAGATCCCGGAAACCACCTGTGGCGATCTCCCCATATTTTCCTATGGTAATTACTTCTATTTATTTATTTTTATCACATACTTACCTAGTACCTACCTAATATTGATTGAGTTGAAATTTGGGAAATCCGGCACTGTCTGTATGTATTTGGCAATGTTTCTGACGGCATAACTCTCGAAAGACTTATATACGATTTTGATGAAATTTCAAATGTTAAGAGATAACCTAAATTTAAATGTATTATGGCCGGGTGAGTAGTTTTAGAGATATTGGGGTGAAAAGATATAGGTACAATTTTTGCCCATACCTTTGACTGGCAGATCCGAACAATTTAAAATTTAGAAAACGCAGATAATATACCTACTACGTTTTGAATGAATACTCATAAATCGATATAAGGTTTTTCTGACACTTGGGTAGTTTTTGAGAAATGTCATTGAGACCTGAGACAAGAATATTGTCATTTGAAAGAGTATGAAAGGAATGTTCATCATCATGTTAGAGGGGGATGAATTCACAATTAACTTATTTTAATTAATTTACCATGGGTCCGTGGGGTGCCCTCCGTCCGGGTTTTTAAAAATCTTGAGGGGCTTTTGATTGAGGCGCAAAATTAGCATAGCTATTCAGCGTGGCGATAAAGCCAGTGTCTTGGGCACGCTTCCATCAGGGGCCCTACCGCCGACGGCGAAGCCGATCTCCATTGGCTTAAAATTAGCTTCATGAGAACTAGAAACGATTTTTACCGTCAAATGTACTGAACGGATAGGTTTCATAACATGTGTACACTTTTAAGATGGGAAACGCCATTTTGGATATGACACATACCCGGTAGTAAAAATCGTTTCTAGTTCTCATGAAGCTAATTTTAAGCCAATGGAGATCGGCTTCGCCGTCGGCGGTAGGGCCCCTGGTACTGTTCTGGAGTTACCTATAGGCCGTTTGTAATGGTCCATAAGTACCTAATCCAACTGATTCCTTTATACATAGTTTAATTTAAATTTCATTTAATAAATGAAATAATACCATAATACTAAAAAAGGAAATTGGTAGTAACCTATGTATATATATCACTTATTTTATAATATAATATTATTATACATTATATTATCATCACAGAGAGAGCGTCCAAAGCGGATCGCTGAAACCTCGCCACACAGGCTCTTACGATACCAAGTGCGAGGGACAGAGCTCAGCCAAGGAGGTACACTAGTACACTACACAAAAATACCATGGTGGTCTTCACTATGGTATTTTTCTTCGGATTTCTCTTCGGATTGTAAGAAGGTACCTTGTAAGGTAGTACGTAAGTCATCAAAATTTTTACGAATTAATATATTTTTATTTTTTTACTAAGGATGGTTTCAGAAAAAAAAAAAACAAGTTCATTGAGAAGTCAACTCTAAGAAGTCTAATAAAAAGTAAAATATATATTTTATGAATGTGCAGCCGATACTCTTTCACATGACACCACACAAGCCAAAAACCTTCTTGTCTTACTAAGAAACGTTTATGAGAGTTGACAACGGCAAGCTGTAGATGGCGCATGAGTCAATATTATTTAATATTTTACACAATACATTTTTCAACAATGAATAATTGTTTCTACTATTTCAAAGCATTCTCCATAAACTATCAATCTTTGCATGGCTGGACACCCGATTAGGTTTATCCTAAATTTTTAGGACCATGATTTCCCACCATATCCTGAAAATAATATTTTTTTATTTTATAAAGCTTCCTCCCTTCTTAAAGAATTGGTATCTCTCCACATAGGGCTATCCCAAGGTAAATGGAACTGGAACTTATCCCTATTTAACTCTATTTGTTCCCCCAGGAACCTTCCCGACGTTAATATTTGATTTAGAATTCGCCTAACAGCTTGCTAAATAGTTTCTGAGCAAACTAACAGATGTCGTTACCAGTCGTGAAAGAACTCTAAACCATTACACTGCGAACATGCGTTTGCATTTGCAGTCATTGCACGTAGTAATATATAGGTAGCGTACTAACCTACCTATTTTCTTAATGGTATTTTTTTTTTGCAGGCTGTTTATTGTCCAGGTCGCGCTTTCTACCTTCTTCGAATGTCAAAACATGAACTTTTTCATGATTCAAATATATGAACTTACCCGGTTAACTTACCGGTTACTTGGTAATAGACCAACCGACCAACCAGGCTGTCCACCAAGTTTGTCGGTTGGTATTTTTTTTATTAACCGACAACCTGTCCAGTTTGTTCGTTTGTAATTACCATTTTTATTACGAACCGACCAACTGAATTTGTTTAATTAATGGTTTGATGGTTGGTAATATATCAATTTTGTTAAATTGGGTATGTGTATGTGTGTTCAGCCACCAAATTTGGAATGTAGGCATACTCTGGACATAGCACACTTTTTAATCCCGATATGCCCACGAGAAACACGATAAAAAATAATAGTTTTTAAATGCATTATTTTTTGGTAAAAATCGAGCATGTAACTTTTCGACGTAACATTACTTTTCGATAACTCTCACGGTTTCAGACTTCGGCCTCAGTAGCCCTGAAACTCATTCTGTATTATCCTTAAAATACCGAAGAATAAAATACAGAATGTTTGAAACATATAATACTTCCTATATAAGCAAATGAAATCTATGACCAAGATCAACATTTCCAATGGCAGCTGTCAAATTTAAAACGGCTATATCTCTGAAACTATTCATATTAGACTCACCGTTCTTAGTTCAAATAAAAGCTATAATCAAGGTCTTCTGTTATTTATTTCTACTACTATTTTCAAGGACAGCTGTTAAAACTACATCTGCCATCTAAATGTAGTTCTCTCAAATAGCTTTCATTTGAACTTCGACGATGATTAGAACAAACGTAGAATCTAAGACCGAGTAGTTTCAGAGATTTTGCCGTATGAAGTTTGACAGCTGATTAGTTAGATTTGTGCCTCAAACGCATTACTAATCGGCGGGCCGTTTTTCCTGATCGCAACGATCGTGTTTTGTTATAAAGACAGTAAATAGAAATAAGGTACTTAATTCCGGTAATCTAATATATAAAAGGATAGGTCCTGAGTGACTGACTGACAGATTCAACTAGATACAACGCACAGCCTAAACCGCTGGTCGTACAGACTTAAAATTTGGAGGGTATATTTGTCTTAGTATGTAGGCGTCCACTAAGAATGGAATTGTGAAAATACGCACCACACGGGTTCAAATAGGGTTCCAAATTCATAGTGAAATTTTACATATCTCTGTAACTAGGAGCTATATCTTTTGAACTGCACCAGATAGCAGGTTGAAATTTTTAGAGAATATGTATTATCACAGCAAATAACCTAAAATATAATCATAAAATAAAAATATAAAAGTAAAAGGGGGTCCTAATATGTTTATCTTGGTGCGTAGACGCCTGCTAAGAAAGTAATTTTGAAAATTTGCATCCTAAAGGGCTTAAAATGTGGTTCAAAGTTCGGAGTACAATGTTGCGTATCGCTGAAACCACACATGGTAGATTGCCCATAAGATACAAGTTATGGCATATTTTATGTCTTTAAGAATTTTCAAAAAGAAAGGTAATGTGTCCAATATTTTAGGAAACACATTTTTAAGAGATATTTTGAACTGTAATAGGTAGCAGGTTGAAATTTTCAGACGTGACTAATAATAAACATAATATATTAGGTCCTTACATATGAAATTGGCGTTTTGTCGTACTGGCCACTTTGATCTTAAATATCTCCTCTTTGGTTAGGAATTCCAAATTCAAATTTAAACAGCTATTTACTCATGCATTTGTGTTTCGAAAACCGTAATTCATTTGTTTTTTTCTCTTTTGCTTTTTTTTCTGCGTCACTCATTTCACAAAATGGAAAACTTAAAATATCGCATTATTTACGAGTACGAGTTCCACCGTGGCACCAGTGCTGCAGAAACGGCTCGAAGGATTAATGATGTGTATGGTGGTGGTGTCGCAAAAGAAAACACGGTGCGTTTTTGGTTTCAACGCTTTCGTTCTGGAAATTTCGACCTGCAGAACAAGCCCCGTGGACGGCCGGAGACCAAGGTCGATAATGATGAATTGAAGGCTATTGTGGAAGCAGATCCATCGCAAACCACATCACAGTTAGCTGCAGGCTGCGGTGTTAGTGACAAAACCGTTTTAATCCACTTGAAGCAAATTGGGAAGGTGAAAAAGCTTGAAAGGTGGGTACCTCATGAATTGAGTGAAGCAAACCGACAAACGCGCGTCGACTGCTGCGTTACATTACTCAACCGGCACAATAATGAAGGAATTTTAAATCGGATCATTACATGTGATGAAAAGTGGATCCTGTACGATAATCGTAAACGCTCATCGCAATGGCTGAACCCTGGTGAACCATCAAAATCTTGCCCCAAGCGAAAATTGACTCAAAAAAAGTTACTTGTAAGCGTTTGGTGGACTAGTGCCGGTGTCGTACACTATAGCTTTCTTAAATCTGGTCAGACGATTACGGCTGATGTCTATTGTCAGCAACTGCAAACCATGATGGAAAAGCTCGCTGTTAAACAACCGAGACTTTTCAATCGCTCTACGCCACTGCTGCTTCAAGACAACGCTAGACCACACACGGCCCAACAGACTACCAAATTAGAGGAGCTTCAATTGGAATGTCTAAGACATCCACCGTACTCTCCGGACCTTGCTCCAACAGATTACCATTTTTTTCGAAATTTGGATAACTTCTTGCAAGGAAAAAAATTCAATTCCGATGAGGCAGTCCAAACCGCTTTCAAAGATTTCATTGATTCCCGTCCGAATGGTTTTTTTAGTAAAGGGATCAATGAACTACCTATAAGATGGCAAAAGTGTATAGATAGCAATGGTACATACTTTGATTAATAAAATATATTTTAATATGAAAAAATTGCCTTTATGTTCCTCCCATACAAAACGCCAATTTCATATGTAAGGACCTAATATTTATTACACACAATTAAAGGGTGTTCCCATACATGAAACGTTTTTATTAATTGTTATTTTCGACCGATTTTGAAATTATGTAAATTTCAAAATCGGTCAAATTTATCCAGATAACCGCCTCTGTGGTCTAGTGGTTCAACCCACCGATTTCAGATCCAGAGGTCCCGGGTTCGATCCCCATGGGGATTACAATATATTGTGTTTGGTTGGTGGTAGGATTTTGTTTCAGTCCGCCTGGCTAGCTCCCACCATCTTACCTAATTCTGTCGCCATAATAACAATTCTTAAAAAAAATGTTGTGTTCCGGCATTCAAAGGTAAGATAGCCAGTTCCTCAGTCTGTTGAGGATTCCGGATAAAGTGCGCCTCCACCTTCGGCCTTATCTCAACTTGTTACCAGGTGAGATGAAGGTCAAGCGCTTCCCCGTCGTACGATAAAAAAAAGATATCCAACAAATATACCTACGTATTTATAATATAATAATAAGTACTTTATAAAATAATATTTATAAAATAATATTTATAAAAAAATACACCTATTACAAAAAACGAATACACGGACGAAGTCGTGGGTAAAAGCTAGTTCCTTATAATTCTATGTTTGGGAGATTTCTCACTCAGTATTTTTGTTAGTAGGTAACCCAAATTCCGTAAATTTTAACAGAAAAAAAGGAATTCAATCGTTTACATAGAAAGGTACTTAGGTAGGTACTTACATACTATTGTGTGTATTTGTGTGAGATCGCTTCCAAAAAAACATACAATCACCATTATATTATACAGATCATATCAGTTGACTTGATATATAAAAGTACTCTGTGTCAACTTGCGCGCACTAGCGAGTTTTTCGCTCGCCATCGCCATTAAGAGCGCGCCCAATGACAAAATTACGCAACAGGAGCATTTTCAAACACACTCTTTGATAGTAACGAAAGTAGTTATACCAATAAAAAAAATACTGAAAGCTGGAGAAAATCTTGTTGTAGTACAATGATCGGATAGAATTTAAAAAAATAAATCTGAGTTCTTTTTTAAAAAATAAATAGGTACTACACTAAAAAAACGCTATTAATTCAAATGCTCGAAATTATCAGCGACAACCCCATTTTTTTATTTATGAATAAAATAGCTAGACTTGTGTTTTAGTCGAATGAACGGCTAGTTTTTCAATTTCACGTTTACATTTTGAATATAAATTAAAAAAAAATTAAATAAAACACTTACAAAAATTACAATGTGGACCTAAATGCCATTTCATAAGCAACTGAACCATGCAATTTTCGACTTTATGTTATGCCATTTGGATACAAAATAGATCATGGCTTCTTGGTCAGTTGTCGGGCAGCGCTCGACGTGGAAGGTTGTTTCCGGCCGCTTTGTTTCGTAATCCAGCGCGTAATTTGAATTATGTTTTGAATATCTACTGGTACTTATCTATTTTTATTAATCAGGTTCGTACCTATGCATAATAAAATTAATTGAAGACTGAGGATTTCTATTATAATATTTTCAAATCAACGCAAAGAGTTGATATTGGTAGCACCCTATACTCATACACATTGAGTCTAAATTTGATGGGCTAGCGTTCAAACCCGGCCGGGCCGCGCGTTTGCCGCTGCACTGATCATTTCTACGTAATTTTGACAGTATAGAAGATTTTCAGACAAATCATTGTATTCTCATAGCCTCATAGCTCAGTTGGTAGTAACTCTGCCTTCTGCGCTGTAGGCTGTGGGTTCGATTCCCACCCAGGAAGAACATTTGTGTGATGAATATAGATGTTTATTCTGTGTTTGGGTGTTTGTATTGATTGATAAGTATGTATTTACAAAAACTATACGTAATCTAGTTTCCATATTACAAGTTACCCGTTAGTTACTTATTACAATCAAGTCTTTACGTGGGTCAATCGTGCCCTTAATTTTGAAATTTGTGTGCCAGAAGGTTTCAGAGAAATTCAAGATTTTGTTATGGTGACGTTTCGCAGATTTCCATATCCCGAAAACCGCTGGATGCTCCAATTTGAAAATAATACCAAGAATAGACCTTGATTTGTGTGTTGTGTAGTATTTCAAACTAATTGGCGAATACATAGTAATTAATTAATTTTTTTAATGCTTAAAAATCGGATTTACAAGGATCGTAACAATGTGTTTAAAGCAAAATGTGTCAGAAGTGGTGTTGGTAAGGTGTCGCTAGTTCAATGTTTTTTTCCATCTCAAGCAAATTTTTTTTTACTGGCCCACATTTTATTTTTTTGGTACGATTAAAATAATCTCCTATGTGTAGATAGCCGTTTTTATTTTTTAGATATTTGGAATAACAGTTTCCGCCATAAGAACGTCCTACCAGCGGATTTTCTTAAATTAACTTTAAAAAAAAAAACTGAGTATGACCCCGTGTAAATGTTTGTGATAAAATCAAATTGTTGTATGGTTCTGGAGATATTGCAACTGTTAACAAAATATAACTACCTACTAAGTACCTACCGACTACTAACTTTCTTGGGTTGTGTAGGTATAGGTAGTAGGTACATACTTCAAGTACCTATTCTGACTATCCACTGACGGCTGTCGTATAAATCTTCATTCCAAATAACATTAAAATCCGTTCGCTGAATAATCGTGAACCCAATCGTAAAGTAATAGTATATGATTTATCTTAGTGTAACGCATTTACTGTGCTCAGCGTCACAACCTCGAGCGATCGTGGCGCGCTGTGGTAGCTTTATGCACTAGAGCGGGCGGTGCAAGACGCGCGGGTGAAATATGATTTTTTCCTGGCATTGGGCGCGCTCTTAAATACTCTATGTAGCGCGTTCTAGTTATGACGACATCTATCAATGAACTCGGGCGTTTTTTTACTGGTTGCAAATAAATGCATAAGGTACCTGAATACGTACGAAAAGTGCGGTGATATGGTTGATACCTACATATGACATAGGTATTTTTTATTTTGTATCTACCTACCTACGTGTTTACTGAGATATCTCAGATCAAAGGAATGGCACCGGATTGTCAAACTTGCTACAACCTCCACACAGAAGACAACCACGACATGGTAAGAGTGTAGCGACAAAGAAGTAATATATATGACGAAAATAGATGATTATTATATTATTGAAAAAAATTTCTTCTTACTAAACTATTTTACCTCCCAGTTAAATATGAAATACTGTACATGGAACTTTTCTGAGAGCGGCCACGGAAAAGGGGTAGCAGACGGCATAGGTGGAGCCGTAAAAAGAGCACTTGACAAGCAAGTTGCATACGGGCATGACATTACTGATGGATAGAGGCTTTTGAAATTTTGAAGTTGGTGATGAAATCAGTGAAATGTTTTTTTATTGAGGATGATAAAATTGATGATATAGGACAAATCTGGCTGCCTCTTGATTTGCGACCAGTGCCAGGTACTATGAAAATTCACCAAGTTATAAGTCACACTGGCCTGCCCCAAATTCAGCATAGGCAATTAAGTTGCTTTTGCGGGCTAGATAATACACAGAATAGAATATGTCAATGCTTTTCGCCAAAAATACACGCCCATCAAAATATTGAAAACCAAAATCTGAAAGAAAATAATGCAAAAAAAGAGTGCGGTGAGACAAAAGTTATAAGGAAAAGTGATCTAGTGAATACTAACTGTAGTGATACTTCGTCTAAAGAAGTAGATACAATTGATAACGTGACAAGAGAATGTAAGGTTTTAAAAGAAAAGTATCATATAAATATTGATGACGCTATGAAGGAGGAATGTACTGATCCTTTGGTTATTACGGAAAAAGATCAGCCTGACATATATGATTGGATAAAAGAATGGAACGATGGTATAGTTTTAAGCGAACGTGATCTCATTATTATTGATAACTTTAAGGAAGCTACTAATAATGAAAATCAGAAAGAAAGTGATGAAAATAAAGAATGCAGTGAGACTAATAATAATAATATAAAAAATAACGAGTTTTATACTAATGATAATATGAAGAATGGATATAGTGATACTTTAATCTTTGATTTAACGAAGGAATGCACTGATACTACAACTCTTACGAGAAAAGATCAGGGTGAAATGGTTGACTTGACAAAGAAGTGTAGCGATATTAAAATTAAAAAGGAAAAGGATAAATTTGACTGGAGGGTCAAAACAGAAAATAATTCGTTAAAGCGTCATCTTATACCTACTGCATACGACAATAAACGCCAATTTACAAAAGTACAAAATATACCTGACATTAAAAAAAAATTGTATATAAGAAAAACCCATCAATAAGAACTGTAGTTTCTCGTGAACTGCAGTGTGTCGGATGCAAAATTAAGTTGCCATTTAGATCAAGCGACGTGGTTAAATGCATGGCGTGTAAAAAAATATATTGCATACGATGCACTGGCGGTCAGAACGACTTTGATTATATTTGCCGTCGTTGTTTTGGGGAAGAATAGTGATTTTATCTCAAAAATCGTGTATATTGTAAAGCAACCTTTACAATTCTCTTCCGTGACCAGGGCATTCCTTTCCGTGACTGTCCCACAACGATTTTGTGTGATTAATAATGTTTAACTAAAAGTGATAAAGGTTTATAATAGTGATTGTTATGTATTGAATAAGTAATTCCATTATTTTATAGTATATCTTCAAAGATCTCGTTTATGTGCCTTAATGTCGAATAGATAAAGAATTATAAGTTAAAAACATTCCAAAGAGTAACGGAACTGATAAAAAAATTGATTATTAAATTTTTATTGAGATAGTATTTGAATTACTTATTGTTACTTAAATAATTTGTGTGCATGTTTATTATTTTTAAATACAAGTCATAAAATATATATATTCTATGTTTTATTATCATCACAGTTAGTTGGTTTCGGAATGGAGCGTCATGCTACCTGGACCAATGAAAAAATATGAATAAAAAAATAATAAAGATACTTAGCTATAAACAATTCGCTTTTAATATAAATTTCAGGTATTTCCTATTGGTGATGACCTAAAAACCTACTACATTGTGACAAAATTAAATTTATGGCATATTTTATACCGGGTCAAGTTTTAAGAAAATGGCCCAAAAGTCAAATTACGAGTTGCTTTAGTAAGTATACAACAAGTAGGTAGGTACCTAGGTAGGTAGGTACTGTGTTAGATCGGAGCCGACAACCAGAACTAGGCACGTTTTTGTCAAAATAATCAGCATTATTTTATGCTATTATGTTGTGGTGTGATTCAATAATAGATGAGTGTCAAAAATATACAGTGCATCGAAAGATAATTATGTGAAATGTAACAACACTGAAAAAGATCGAATGGAGGGTAAGGAAAGAGAACGAATTGTACATGTTTACTCTTTGAAATGGTCACTTATCTCTACATAGTTTGGGTTGTGATTTATTTTCTGTATATCTACTTACCTACCCAACCTTTTACTCTTTGACACCTTCGATCGCACCTGATTTTGCGTAAGTACCTAATATTATTTATTGTAATTATATAATTATTTACTACAAGTTTTTTGATGACTAATTTAGATCTAAGAACTTACCTAACATTGAACTAATATGAGGGATTTTGTTCTCAAATAAATTGAATTTATCAACAGTATGACTCCCTCGCCCGAGATGTTAGTGAGGAAGCGGCCGGAAGGGTGGATCCATTTGGTGCACGACGGGCCAGTAGAATATAAATGTTCAATGTTCCGATTCCATGGCCATTGCCATGGAACAAAATGTTATAGGCCGCGGTGCCGGGACAGGAGAAAGTGCGCGCGGAGATGTCTTTTTGTAAGTAGCTATCCTTAGTTTATTTCTACCTATCAAAAACATAACAGAGTAAACCCTGAAAAATTAGACTCACTTGTCGCTTTGTCATTCTCGTGTGGTGTGTGATGCGAATGGGTAGGTACAACCTATAGGTACCTCACAGAACAATGAATCTACTTAATAGAAAGGCATTGTGGGCGGGGCAGGCGCGCCGCATATATGCTCAAAATGGGCATATATTGAAAAAACTCGCTTCAACCGCTAATAGTCGCTCTCGGGCGATGTGACAGTGCAAAGCTCTGCATAAAATATATTATTGTGCCGAATTGCGCTGTCCTAAGCTGTATAAAAAGAAGCCAGGTGTGTAGTAAAAGGCAAGGAGGGATTTCTTTTCACCGGTTAGTCCATAAACCTTTAAATAAACGTGATATTTAAAGATATTGTAAAAGTATTATGTAGTTTACAGACGAAAACGATACAATCGCAAACAGATGTAATTTTGTACATTGCTTACTATGCATGGATACCACCTTATTTTTACATTGTCAACCGCGCAGTGTATTGCGTTTACAGCGATGAAGGTATTGTTTGCACTACGATTTAGTAGTAATGGCCAAGACGCTCGCGCATCGACTAGTGGTTGCTCGAGATTCGTGCAATCAAAGATTACGCGTTTCATGTCGATAAAATTTGTCTGTGTTTTTGTTTTATCATATTGTTCGTATATTAGTACCTGATATATTTTGTAAGTAAAGGATTGTTTCATTTGTTCACCGCAACACATATTTTATTGACACAAGTTATCTAACTTTATTAGTAATTTAGTTCTTCTCAGAATTTCATTTTATTTGTATGTAGAAGTTCGTAACGCTTAGTTAAACACAAAAAATATATTTTCAGTTTCCCAAAAGATGTAAATATTAAAAAAAAAAGTGGATTGAGGCAACGGGCAGAGTTGAATGGATGCCTAGATCATCTTTCACAATATGCTCACAACATTTACTTATATATACACTTACTTTCATTTACTTATATCCTTATTATAGTTCAAAAAATGTCATTGCATTGCAAGTGATGTCATGTTTTGTCTTCCAGTCAAGATTGACCAGTCACCACAATAGAACCCAATGTTACTAATGAGTCATGATTGTGATTGGGTGCTATTGAGGTGACTGGTCAATCTTGACTGGAATTGAACTGAAAAGAATAGCTTTATTTTATCAAATTGGTTTTCATCACTTAATAGTTCATTATGCAATAGAATGGTCACGATATACTTACATGTATTTAATTAGTGGAATACGATTTGTTTGTTAAATCTTTCTCTTTCAAAGTAAGATGCCGAACGCAGCGAGGGATTCTTGTGTTTAATCTTGAACGGAGCGAGGGATACAATACCGTGATGATTTTTTTCACTAGTTGTGTACTTTATTTGATACCATACACTGCAAGAATATAAATAATAGTTTGTATCGTATGTTTTACATTATAAGCCCATTAATGTCCAATACTGAACAGAGCCTCCTCCGAATCTCGAGTAAAATGCTATAATATGGTGTTAAATACACAGATGAGAGCTGCTTCTTCTGGTGAGATTCTTCAATCGACTTTTACGACGCACTTGAGCTAAGTTGGTAGATTCCGTTTTTATATCAATCTCATTTTACTATACAACTAGCTGTAGCCCGTGACTTCTTACAAGTTCATGGATTTATATTTTGTTGTGTAGATCGTGACGTCACGTGACCACATATTATCACGGGCGGCTGGCTTATATTAGGTACCTACCTATATGTAGGTACTAAACATAGGTAGGTATGTAGATATCCCACTTGTCAATGCCAAACAGCATACCTACCTCTACCCTCCGGTTCAGAACTAGATGTGTGTTCTGGCTATGACAGTAGATGAGTTTCTAAATTATGTGGTGATGCAAAAAGGGACATTGGAGAACACTTGCAGAACTTGACATGAATGAAACACCTTTCGGCTTTTTGTAAATCACTTGCGCTGCGGGCGGCTGGCGCTAGCAACGGAGTTAGTATATATTATTGGTATAAAAAACGGAGCAACGGGCTAACTGTATTTTATTATGTAACCCGTCATAAAAACATAGAGAAAAATCTCCACGCTTGGTAGATGGATCGGTGCTCGTAGTAAATGTGTAAGGTATTACTTTGAGCCACATGCTTAATTTTGAGTATCAATGCTAAAGTTATTTTTATCGATGAATACGGGTACATCTCTATCACCGGGATACCAGCTAAAATGTATTGCAATTTATATTTTATCAGTTATTTTATATTTTTTATACAATCCACTAACTGTCTATTAATAATTATTAAACAAAATATTAAGCACACACTATAGAATTATTCGTTTATGTAAATATGATTTATTCTCTATTTTGCGAATTTCGGTAGCCTCACGAAACTATGGTAACTGCACGATTAGTATGCAGTTTTCACAAGGTGGTAGCATCAAAGATTGCACGATTCTACAAACTGTCAAAGACATCCATAACCAAGTCGACATAAAGGTTTATTTTCAATGAATTCGATTATCGGAAACTCGACCAATGAATGATAAGTGTTAGATGTGTTGTTAATTTGACATGCTACGTGAGTGTGTGTAGCCTGCCACAGCGGTGCTAGAACAAATGTTTCTAGATGGCCTTTCTAACCTCTATCATGTGTTCTGTGAGGTACCTACTTACGAACTAGAATATTTGGCTGTTTCAAGGAAATAGGTAGGACCTATTTCTTTGCAGGTATTTTATGGGTAACGTTGAGTATTTACTTCCGATAAATTTCATCTCTATTATATAGTCGCAAAAATATTTTATCATTTTAGCCACCGCCGCCTTCTCCCCCCGCGCCGCCGCCGCCGCCTTCTACCCCCGCGCCGCCTTCTCCCCCTGCGCCGCCGCCGCCGCCTTCTACCCCCGCGCCCCCGCCGCCGCCTTCTACCCCCGGGTCATAATTTTTTTATATTATTCTACTAATAAACGATATATATATTGTCTATTGTTTTATTGAGTCTGTTTATGGTCTGTTTGCCCATCAGTCCCATCCCACCTATTTTAAAATTTTTGCCGCCGCCGCTCGTCGCTTCCCGCTCGGCCGCTATTGGCTTACAATCACGTTCGCTATTTGAATTCTCTGTGTAGCCGGAAGTTGAAAAGCGGAAATAGGATTCTCCGTTTGTTGTCCTTTTCTTTCTTATCTGTGACGCACGTGCTGGACAAGACAAGAAGCAACAAGTGTAATTACGAGAGTTGCAGCAACAGTGCGTCTTCTTTCGTGTGAATATTTAGAAAAAAATGTTGTAAGTGCAGTTCAAGTTCCTACATGAATCAATAGTTACGTTTAGTGGGTTGTGTTGTATATTATGTATGATAGATTTAGTTATGAACCTACCTAGGTACTCTAACTCTCCGTAACCGACTCTCGGTAAGGTCTTATTCCAGTTACGTTGATATAATCCTACCTACTGGTAAGTAGGCACATAGGTAAGGTAGCAAACCTGGATTCTGTTCATGCTATGCTGGTCATCAGATCCTGGAGTATGAATCAGACTTGAAGTTTGTTTGTACCCCTAGGTACCTAAGTAGGTAACATTGATTGATTGTGATAGAAATGCAAGGTACCTACCTAGTCTTCCTTTCTTGTGGCTGTTCGGAATCGCGACTAGCACATATAGGTACCTACTAGGCCCCAAAAACTTCAAATTACCTACCATAGGTAGGTAATTTGTCTTAGGTAGGTATTTTGTTTGAATTACCTACCATAGGTAGGTAATTTGTCCGACCGAGATTCCGTCGAAACTATGGATCAGGGCTGATGAATAATATCATAGGTAGTTAGGTAGTTTTCAATTTTTCATCCCCTAAGTGACGGAGTTCCACCCCAAATTTATTTTTGGACAATATTGTAATACTTGACAGACAGATCCGTCTTTTCCTATACGAAAACTATAGTTTCCGAGGTCCGAGGTACAGAAAAAAACGTTTTCGAAGCTATTTTGAATGGCAAGTTCCGAGAAGAAAATATAACTACCACGAAACCCTATTATTCCCCACTGATGTCGAATCGAATCGGGTTCAATTTCCACAGACTTACTTTAGGTACAATCTATTTGCAATGATTTTCAAATTGCTGTTTGTGATTTAGATTTGGGCAAACCGTGTTTTTCACACGGACAATTACAATATGTGCAATACGTGGCATGTTCTCGCGTGTGTAAACCATCCAGTTTGTTCAAAAAATAATGTTTGGTGTTATGAAGTGAGCTCCTGAAGGGCCACAGCTTGCATCAACCAGTATACAGATCCTAGGATGATGAACATTATCGAAACAGAAAGTCCCGATACATACCTAGTATCTATTTATTGTAGGTAATAATCCTACCAGGTATGTAAGAATAATTAGAAAATAAACAAGTAGGTAGGTGTAGGTACATTCATAATGAAGAGTTTAATTTCCTTCCTCATTTTATGAACTAATGGACCACCAGAAACGTATTCACGTAATACAATACTGTGTAGCAAAGCTGTACTATGTATGTACATAGTACATAGGTACCCTAATATTTTATGGTAGGTAACCTTACATATTTTCAATACTTATAGACGCGAGTAGGTACAGTTTGCAAAAACTTATGGTATGTATCTACCTTATAAGGTCGGTAGCCTCACTAGCCCGCCGCGCCGCGCCACTGTCGCGCCGCCTTCGACGTCCCGACACGACATTGACATGACAGATAGCGATCAAGAGATTTTATTTAGGGTAACTTACCTACCTATTACCTTTTTCTCGGATGCTGAATTTCTAGTATCTAGATAATGGGAACGTTTATTTGCTTCAATATAGGTACCAAAAATCAAAATACATGGTCGAAATTTCGTTTCCATTGAATATTTGTATTTGCATAGCAATTGAATCGCGATTGAACCACTACAAAAAGTAGAAGAGCAGAGTGCAATCGAGATTCGCGTTCGTCCGCGGCGGCGTGGAATCAAATTTTGAAAAATGAGTTAAGTTACAAGGGCACTTGCCGTTGTAACCTGAAAGCAATATCGTGAGATAAAGACGATGGTTACGGGAGGAAGGCACCTTGGAGACTTCATAACAATCCAATTTATCGTAGTTTTCTGCTTGGAGAGTATTGTCAGCTAACCATGAAACTTGCACCATTATTGCATCACAGATATTTCAAATTATTGGCAAAAACATCTTGTTGTCTTGGGACAATATACATCTGCACGTCTACAATCATCTACAATCTTTAATTTTATAAAATCGATTTATCACTGACGTGATAAATCATGGTAGGTAGGATCACGCTAGCGCCGAAACTGTAAAACCTACAGACAGACGTGTCCGTTATGGTAGGTACACATAATCGAATTCACGTTCGTTAGTATGCCTAATATACTCTGCGTAAATAGAGCATAGCTAGTGCAAAAAAAAAAAGTGCCACATGGTTTAAAAAATAATGACCAGCATAGCGCATACAAATTACGCATACAATTGTATAATAAGTTACCAAGTGAATTTACTCAACTTAATAATAATGAATTTAATCACAAAACATGTGAATGGCTCTGCAATAGATGTTTTTATACAGTTGACGATTATTTAAACAATACATTTTAAAGTATCTGCATTTCTATTAATTATTGTTTTTAATTTTATTAATTCATATTGTCATAATAACATTTTTAATTGGTAATTTATGTTTAATACTTAGTTTAATTTATATTCCAATTTTCATTGTATTTATAAAGCCTGACTGGAATTATAAATTTGTACGACAAGTGGTCAAGTAGGTACAGTGAAACTTAATTATATGTAAGACCCTGATATACCTGTACTCAAGCAAATAAATGATTTCATTTAATTTCAACGATCAAGTTAGCGTACACATGACCGTACTCGAAAACGGCTAATACTATAGCAAAGAAATTTACACACAAAAATACTGCACAAATACTGCCCGAGCTATACAAAATTTCATCATATAGGAACTGAGATATTGAACAAGACTTTTGAAAAACCTTCTGAGTTGGCGTTACGACAGCGTAAACATTAAACAACGTTATATAGTTCTTATAGAAGAGAGCTTTTCTTATTATAAATGAGATACGTATAAATAGTGTGTGGAATACTGCCTCTACCAGAAGTGATACTTTATGCAATTTCGTAGTAGAACAATATAAAAAGTCTATGTGAAGTTCTAGTAACAAGTGCATTGTGGTACAGTCGCACACTAAAAATAATGAGAAGATGAGCTTTCGTGAGTACGACAGGGGGAACGACAGGGTTCATAGTTTCTACAAGGCCCGACCTGGTAATTCTGAAATCTTATATCGAGATCTCATTAATAATACTAATAGGTATAAAAATATACTTAGTACCTTTTTTTATTGTACGACGGGGAAGCGCTTGGCCTTCATCTCACCTGGTAACAAGTTAAGATAAGGCCAAAGGTGGAGGCGCACTTCACTCGGAATCCTCAACAAACTGAGGAACTGGCTACCTTACCTCTGAATGCCGGAACGCAACAATTTTAGAATTGTTATTATGGCGACAGAATCAGGTAAGATGGTGGTAGCTAGCTACCAGGCAGACTTAAACAAAGCCCAACCACCAACCAAACCGAGCACATCATTGTACTCCCCCTGGGGATCGAACCCGTTCCGGGTTCTCTGGATCTGAAATCGGTGGGTTGAACCACTAGACCACAGAGGCGGTTAATTTTCCTTATCAATTTGTGCAGTGTGGTGACAAAATATGTAAGATAATAATCATAAGTAGATCTGTGAGAGCATGTATAATGACATTATTATGTAGGTACTTTATCTAGCTCTAGAGCGCTGTAGTAGTCAGTTGTAACAAAAGGAATCTTAGCAAACGAAGAAAGTAACAGGTGGGATAAACATTTCTCCGAGTTCCACAAACAGACACGGCTTGCGTTTAAAATGAGGGTTGTGTTGTGTATGGAAAACCAACTTCGGGAAATGTAGGTAGGTAGGAATGTGAAGAGAATACCTTAAATCCCCTTAAATACCCCCTTTAAATCGAACCTAAAATGGGTTCAAGTAAATGAGTATAACATAACAATGGATAAGTAATAGTAGCAGCGTCAAACCGATCAGATAAACGTTTCAACTTTCAACACGTTAAATTATTGTTGATATAGCTAACTCTTTTAAAAAACAATTTCAAGTAGTCATTCAGTAGCTACTTCACCAACATCGGCTATGATAAATAATGGAGTGCGGCCTGGACGAGCCTATTCGTAGTCTTGACAAAGATGAAAAAGGGGAAGTCGGGTCATGATAGCATCGAAAATCTGCGGTATGCCATGTTTCACATGTTGTTGCATATCTCACACCTTCCTGATTATCAAAACTATTTCCTTGCGCGAACATCAACATTTCTCAAAAAGTTTTACTGCGAAACATGGGCCACGCGTCGCGTAGCAAGCTAGTCTGTAAGTGAAGTGTTGAACTTGTATTCTTCCGTGCTGATCCCCACACCGCCACAAACTAGAAACTGTGCAATAGATAATACTTATTAAATGTCAGTCATGTAAAATCACACTTCGTTCAATATTAATATGGATTGCCTGAGCCACAGACATAATATCATTATTATAATTGCATATCCAAGTTTATATTCAAAACGTGTACCTACGGTGTTTTGTGTTATATGCAAGTGAAACCGCACCAGTAGGTACATATAGGTAAGTAGTTATCGAAAGGTATCCTTATTTTTGAATGTTATGGTTCGGCGAACCGTAACATTATTAACAATATAATTTAGATGGCGAGCCTCGCCATCTGAATGGAGGGCAAGAGATCCCGTGGCCACTCTCCGACCAGCTGGGGAGAACTGATGAAATCTTTCACCAAATCTACTATGACCGACTGCTAACACAATGGCTCCAACAGTGTAGCATGGAGACGCATAGCAAGAGCCGTCATTTATGACCCATACCCAAGACCCATGACCACGACCACTCTGCCAAGAGCGCCCGACTGAGAAGAAGAAACATACGAAAAATCTTCCTAATTCTGTCATGCCGCCTTACATTTATAACACATGTAAATAGAAATCCAATAATTAAAAAGTGAAACTTTTACACCACTTTCTCATCAGCAAGAGCTATTCGGCACATATCATTTCATTTCATACTTAGTATTTTATTATCTGTGCTACTACCTACATGAGCCCTCACGATCGCCACGGTCGTAGTCAGTAGTCACGCTATAATTCCACAATGCCTCGATACAATCAAATATTTTTGAAGCTGGCATCGAAGCACCGGTATTCTAAATTAATTTGACGAATTCAGAAACTACATAAACAAATTCAGCTTGATTTTAAATCCAGTTAAAATTTCATTCCAGATTTCCAGAGAGAATGTTTGATTGAACTGCAAATGCGGATATGCAATTGACATTCAGAATATAGATATTTTGTGAGTTCCAATTTTGAAACATGGATTTGAAAAAGTATTAATTGGATTGCTTGCCATGGATAGTCTGGTGTAGGCTATGAACTATACTGTAGGTATTCCATGCCGACATTTAAAACATATCTAAATAACATAGGTAGGTAGGTATATTAAATAACAGTAGGCTTCGTAATGGTTTTGCACGTCAATTCCTTGTCAGGGCACAAATTCACTGTGATAGTGGTCACCATATATTGAGGACCTTTGGAATTCGAGTTACTTACGAAAAACTTGAGTGCAAATAAGTTATTAAAAAAAATGGAACTGAATGAATGAATGAATGGATGAATTAATGAATGAAAATACTTTATTGCACATCTTAGAAATAGAACTAGATAACTAAAAAAATATTTGTACATACAAATGGCGGTCTTATCGCTAAGAAGCGATTTCTTCCAGACAACCTTTGGATGGAGAGGATTTCATGGCTAAAGAGGTGGTTGGTGGTGCACATATTAATTAGGGGTCTAGCTAAAATAACTATATATCATACATTATAAGTAAAGCTATGTACTTACATACTATACTATACAAATATAATACACAAATACATACATATTTACGTAAGTATATAGATGATAATTATATTAAACGTTCTAGAAGTGCCATGATAACACATATAAAACGGTGCAGATAACAGCAAATACATGTTGGGGTGACGAAGGATAATATAGGCTTTTTAAACAGGTTCATTTAAGTAAAAACATTTAACCCTAGCTTTGAACACAGCCAGAGAAGGTGATTGCCTTATTGAAAGCGGCAACGCGTTCCATAAGCGTACAGCCTCCACAGTAAAAGAATCATTGTAAAAACTAGTTTTGTGAGCAGGGAATTTAAGAACAAGAGTTTCAGACGATCTTAGAGAGCGGGAATGTGAGAGGTGCAGGAATTCAAAACGTTCCTTCAAGCAATTGGGGGTCAAAGGATTTCGGAGGATATTGAATAAAAGAGAAAGAGCTTCGAGCGAAATACAGAAACATGGTCATATTTTCGGAGACCGAAAATAAACCTTATAAAAACATTCTGAAGTCGTTCAAGTTTACTAAAGTTGCTCCTCCGTGATACCAAGATAGCAGACGTCAGCATAATCTAGTATAGGAAGGAGAAGAGATTGAGCAAGCATAATTTTAGTGGCAGTTGGAAGAAAATTGCGTAATCTCCTGAGAGAGGCACTAGCTACCAGAGAGAGCGAGAGATGAGAGAGCACTAGGAACCGACTTCACCACTAAAACTTAAAAACTAGTAGTTCGCCCCGAACTCGTGATGGCTGGTTTGAGTTAGGTATTTAAACACGGAGATTATTTCTCAAATAGTCAATATTTATATATTATCGATAATAATAAGTGATAATCTTTAATTACACCTAAGGGGAGACTGGGTACACTTGATCCTTCTGGGAGACTTGGTACAGTGGAATAAAAAGCCTACTAAACGATTTAGATTATTTTAGCAGCACTGATTCAATTTTGAAGGTTTAACACCGCTGCAAATAAACATCTGTCAAATTAAGTCGCGTTAAGAAATAATAGCATTTTTTTGATACGTCATTTTCAAGACTTTTATTTTGGTGGTTTTCAATTTGTATGGAGATTTAAAAAATAGGTGATTGTGTGATTGTTGATAAAAGGTAAGAAACATTAATATTGTGTGTTTTTGTTTGACTTTTACTCGAAGTTCTGCTTGTTATCGGTTAAAATTACATGAGATAATACATACAATTCTTGTTATTGTATGCAAAGCCAGAATGAGAGCAAAGCACCAAACCACCGACTGTACGTCATAATACTAGGTGGGTAGACAACAGTAATTGAATAAGTCTCCCTTTACTTAAATAAAACATAGGTCAAAGTCGTTTAGAAAGTGCTCTCAAAACCGTTGCCTTAGTAGTAATTACTTAAAAATCTACCCTTAATAAAGTCAACCAAGGGGCTTCAATAAAAGGCAACAGCTTTTTTCTAGTATATTAACAAAATTTTAAATGTGCGCACCAATCTGTCTGCCAAGCGTGGTGTTTATGGCCCAACCTTACAGTTTTATAGGAAGTTTTTTTTATAATTTTATTTTTTAACAATAATTTGCTGTTGTTGTGAGATATGCGCAGTCAACAGCATGACATCCTAAAAGTAATTCTTGGATTTTATCGACACCCTTGGTTTGACAACCCTATTGAGTGAATTACAAAAAATAAATAGACCATTAGTTTTCATGTGATTTCGAATACCTACTTTCTTATCTCACTAGACCTGATGATCATATTTTGCCCCTTCATCGTTAAAAACCACCCCTATTAAGCGTAAAAATAAACTAATTTTGAAATCTACAGTCTAAACCCGCATTTCAAATTATATTTCTAGTTTTCACACATATTCAAGACTTAAATCTTATTCACCTTTTGCAACCCTTATTGTTAATACAGGGGTGGTTTCAGCAAATAAAAAACAAGTAAACAAGTTAAGACCAGGCAACCTCCTTGAACAGTATATCATACAAGACATGCGTTTTACCTTCGTAATGCGCCCCTTTCTTTGAAAAACCACCCCTATTAAAAAGTTAAAGATAAATCTATATTTTATTAATGTGCAGCCGATACTCTTTCAAATGATACCTTACACGCCAAAACACTTCTAGTCTCACTTAACACCACTATTTCTCAAAAACTACCCTAGTGTCAAAACAATCCTCATACCTATTGATGAGTATTAATATAATTTCAAAATTTTGAATAGATCAGATCAGCCTTTCAAAAGATATGGGCGAAAAATTGTATTTATTTTCACCCCAGTATCGCAAATCGTGTACATCGCGTTTTTTCTGTTAAATAACAATGTTTATTTGTTTTTTTTTTTAATAAAAGGACCTTTGCCTTTCACGTTCATATCTATTGCATATGAGGAATCTATAATGATAATTTTGACCTTTTACCATGCACGGTTTCAGAGTTAGGGCATACTTTTAATGAAAACTTTCAACCCCTTTTCGAACCCCTTTACGAATTTTAAAAATCCCCTTATTAGCACTTATTTTCGCATCAAGACAAACAAACCCTCCAAATTTCAAGTCTCTACGATTAGCCGTTTAGGCTGTGCGTTGTTATCAGTGAGTCAGTTAGCTTTTTATATTAGTATAAGATGAACTTACCCATAAAGTTATTTTTAAGTTTTTAGTGGTGAAGTCGGTTCCGTTTTTTGTTCAAAAATAACTTATTTTTAGCTCTTTTCTTTGCAAAACCTACAACACCACGACGGCGGAGAGCCACCCTTTTAAGAGTCGTTTAAGGTTGCAATAATACGGGATTCTGAAATATCTACGCAATGATGGGAACGAAGATAAATACAGATGACCTGAACAAATGTTAAGAATCGTTTCTTACCATGGTGCAGTGTGGTGCACTTATCAGGATAATGGGAATAAGTTTTCGTTCCCATTATTCTGTTTATTGATATAAAAGCCAAACTAATGGACCGATTTTGGTAAAATTTCTATGGGACCAATCTGGAATCATTTCAAACAAAAATAAAAATTCAAATCGGTTGAGAAATGACAAAGCTCTGAGGTTGTTACGGGTCAGGTTGGTAAATAAAATACTTGGATGCACAATTAATATCTATTTATTAACTAAGTAGGGCGGCAGGAGAGTTTCGCCAGAAGCTAAGCTCCCTTCCAGTCCTAATATATGCATCAGCTGCTAGCCGAGTTTAGGTATTGAATGTTAATTTTCAGTCGGTATACTGACAGGGCGTTTCCAAAGGCTACAACAAATAAAATGAAGATAGAACACTAATTTCTTTATAGTTGGCAACGCTATTGTCACATCTATAAATCTAGGATTACCCCTACGGTATAAAGCCAAACACAACACAAAAATACAGAATTAACTGAATACCTCTTGCCCAAAATATGGCAAACATAGCAATTACGATAGTGCACCTAGCGTCTCTCCTTTGAAAAGAATCTCGCCGAACGGCTCTCAAATGTATTTCCTCTACCCACATTTTTGCATCTATTAGTATCCTGACAGTGCCTGGTAAAAGCCGTAGAAAGAAATACAATTAAAAATAACAAAGAGAGATGTCCTTAACAAGACACGAACGCACGCACTCACGCTCCTAGGTCTAGGCTGTTTCCGCAACACCACGGTCTCATTATCGAGATAGTTGAAAAACTGGAATCATAGCGATTGACTCTAAGTGACGTCATTTCAGTACTAGATTTGATTGAAATGAACATACAAGGTAGCAAACATAAAAAAATAAAAAAATGCATTTTTGAGTTCATGGTTTGATAATAAAAAAAATAATGTGTGTTGACTATGTGCAGAGTTAAGTTAGTAACACGAATATAGGACGTTCGGCTGACGACAAGGCACGAACAGCCTAATGGCTAGTTAGTAGATAGTCTGAACGTACAACCTTTAACATACTTATTCATAGTTTGAATTAATAAATTTTAAATTTGAAAGTGTTCCAACAACTTTGGGCACATAGTCATGATACATATTTTTTTTATGAGCACACAAAGAACTCAAATATACAAATTTTTTTTTCAAAATCTCACTCCTATCATGACTTTTCGATAACTCTCACGCTTTCAGACTTCGCCTCAGTGGTCCTGGAAAAAAACTCAGGTACATGACCTATAGATGAGTGTTTTTCCATTTAAAGAAAATCTATAAATTTTATTGTTTTTGTGTAAAAGTAGGTATATATTTTATTTTTGAGTTTTTTGTTCGTGTATGATGATTATGTGCCCAAAGTTGTTGAAACACTTTATATTTATAAAATATAAATTTAGTAAAGGTTGTACATTTAGTCTGAAATGCGTAAGCGAAGCTATTAAATCCTCTACAATGACAGCTGTCATTGAAAATATAGATTTTGGTCATAGCTTTAATTTGTACTAAAACGGAGAGTCTAGGACGAGTACTTTCATCATCATCATCGGTCCTCAACACCTCTACCGTTTCTGGGAAGTGCGGGTAAGAAACGAGCTTTGACTCTTATTTCTAGCATTAACGACTGCTGAGTCATTTGGTTTGCCAAGTTTTGTAAACCTTTCAGCGGCTTACAATGTCTTTGGCTTACAGTTGCGTTTCGACTGCCGGTATCTTCTTGGCTTGCGGTATGCCTGTCGATCTAATGTTAGTGATTAGTAAGTTAGAGGCTAATTACAAGTTTGCTTGTACAATAAACGGTCTAATGTACAATCACCACGCAATTCTTAAAAAAATCTAAGTTCTTTCAGAGATATGGCCGTTTGAAGTTTGACAGCTGTCATTGAAAATATAGATCTTGGCCATAGCCTTAATTTGAACTAAGAACGGAGAGTCTAGGACGAGTACTTTCAGTGAATTTTCTTAATTAACACTGGAGGAAAAATATTTCTGAAGGCGAAAAAGGTTACAGCAGCGTGGGCATGAAACTTTCGGTTCGTGAAGTGAAATATCGTACAGATCACAAAAAAGTCAACAGTATGGGAATTCAACATTTTGTAATTATACAACTCACTTTTCTAGAAAAACTAAAAAAAATGATGAAACTCAACCGATTCTCGTGAAATGTTGTGAGCAGGTTCTGCAAGTATATATTTTTTTTTGTCAATTCTGTTTTTGGTAAATTTTCATAATAGCGGGGTTGCAAACATAAAAGACATCATATTTCAGCTATTTTCAAAAATGAAAAAAAATTACCCTAATACTTTTTTGTTACCCTTATTAAGACGCAAATTTACATCCAATAAACTTCAAGGGGTCGGGGGTGTAAGGGGGTGGAAATTAATAATAAAAAAAAAAAACGCTTATTTTCTGTGTGACATAAAATAACAAGGGAATTTCATTCGCTCTCGGAATATAACTATGATTTTTGGTTTTGATTTGGAGGTGACCCATATTCCATGTTTAGGTCCTTACATATGAAATTGGCGTTTTGTATGGGAGGAACATAAAGGCAATTTTTTCATATTAAAATATATTTTATTAATCAAAGTATGTACCATTGCTATCTATACACTTTTGCCATCTTATAGGTAGTTCATTGATCCCTTTACTAAAAAAACCATTCGGACGGGAATCAATGAAATCTTTGAAAGCGGTTTGGACTGCCGCATCGGAATTGAATTTTTTTCCTTGCAAGAAGTTATCCAAATTTCGAAAAAAATGGTTATCTGTTGGAGCAAGGTCCGGAGAGTACGGTGGATGTCTTAGACATTCCAATTGAAGCTCCTCTAATTTGGTAGTCGTCTGTTGGGCCGTGTGTGGTCTAGCGTTGTCTTGAAGCAGCAGTGGCGTAGAGCGATTGAAAAGTCTCGGTTGTGACAATAGACATCAGCCGTAATGGTCTGACCAGATTTAAGAAAGCTATAGTGTACGACACCGGCACTAGTCCACCAAACGCGTACAAGTAACTTTTTTTGAGTCAATTTTCGCTTGGGGCAAGATTTTGCTGGTTCACCAGGGTTCAGCCATTGCGATGAGCGTTTACGATTATCGTACAGGATCCACTTATTATCACATGTAATGATCCGATTTAAAATTCCTTCATTATTGTGCCGGTTGAGTAATGTAACGCAGCAGTCGACGCGCGTTTGTCGGTTTGCTTCACTCAATTCATGAGGTACCCACCTTTCAAGCTTTTTCACCTTCCCAATTTGCTTCAAGTGGATTAAAACGGTTTTGTCACTAACACCGCAGCCTGCAGCTAACTGTGATGTGGTTTGCGATGGATCTGCTTCCACAATAGCCTTCAATTCATCATTATCGACCTTGGTCTCCGGCCGTCCACGGGGCTTGTTCTGCAGGTCGAAATTTCCAGAACGAAAGCGTTGAAACCAAAAACGCACCGTGTTTTCTTTTGCGACACCACCACCATACACATCATTAATCCTTCGAGCCGTTTCTGCAGCACTGGTGCCACGGTGGAACTCGTACTCGTAAATAATGCGATATTTTAAGTTTTCCATTTTGTGAAATGAGTGACGCAGAAAAAAAAAGCAAAGAGAAAAAAACAAATGAATTACGGTTTTCGAAACACAAATGCATGAGTAAATAGCTGTTTAAATTTGAATTTGGAATTCCTAACCAAAGAGGAGATATTTAAGATCAAAGTGGCCAGTACGACAAAACGCCAATTTCATATGTAAGGACCTAATATTATATACTAGCTGACTGTGCCCGTGCTTTGCTACGGTACGTAGGTAATCTATACTAATACGGGTTAATATAAAGAAATTCACAAATAATGTGGCTTTCTACTGGTAAAAGAATTATCAAAATTGGTTCAGTAGATTCAGAGATTACCCCCTACAACATCACAAACTCAAACCCACACTATTTATCGCCTACATAAATAGTCTCTGTGACATGTCATTAAGTAATAGGAGCAACTCACATTTGTTGAAGACACTGCGCTGCTTTTTACTATGGTGATAGCTGGCAATCAAGTTTCAAGAGGGTACCAAATATATTGCCTTTGCACATACAAAAAAACCTGCTCCCTCCACCTTTTCTGACCATCAGGGCCCACAGTTGTTTTGCAAAAACAAACTATTGACTTACTATTGATTATTACTATTGAACTAGGGACATATACAGATATGTCCCTGCGTTGAAAGGACAGTCGATTAAGTACCTTAGCATCACCATTCACCAAAGATTTACCTTCAAACCTCATATTGAAGTCATAATGACCCGCCTTCGTAATCTAATTTTTGTCTTCAAACATGTTGCTGATCGAATAATGATTAAACTTGTCTACCTAGCTCTCTGTGAATCAATTGTGGACTACTGTGTTTCTTTTTCAAAGGCAGGCGTAGAAGAGGTGCGGTTTGTAGTACTACCCCATTTAGAACTAGGTTTGCCCAGAACTTCTTCTGCTTCCTAGGTCCCTGTATTTACAACATGCTCAATACCTCTCTCTCAATATATTATCTTCCAAAATACAAATGTAAAAAGTCGATTAGAGATTGGCTAAAAACAATAAATTATGACGAAACAGAAGCTGTTATATGTATGTTATCTGTCTCAAGAGTAACAACTAACACTTGTTTACACTCCTTAGACGACTACAACAACTGTCCTCTAGTGTGCCCTGAATCAAGTCAAGCCTATTATATTGCACTCTCCCCAACTACCCTCAAACGAGAACCTCTTCCCCGTACACACACCCACTACAACCTAATTCATGAATTTACACTCACCTACATTTACAAATTTACACCCACTAGTCGCCTCTGTGGTATAGTGGTTCAACCCACCGATTTCAGATCCAGAGGTCCCGGGTTCGATTCCCAGGGGAGCAATATTGTGTGTTTGATGGTAGGATTTTCTTTAAGTCCGCCTGGCTAGCTACCACCGTCTTACCAAATTCTTTCGCCATAATCACAATTCTTAAAAAAAATATTGTGTTCCGGCATTTAGGGGTAAGATGGCTGACCTCTAAATGCCGGCTGATAATAAACTGGCTGGAAGCCTTCATATCACCTGGTTACAAGTTGGGATAAGGCCGAAGCTAAACTAGCTTGTAATATGGGAACTAGATTACGGATCGTACACACACCCACTACAACCTAATTCATGAATTTACACTCACCTACATTTACAAATTTACACCCACTAGTCGCCTCTGTGGTATAGTGGTTCAAGTAAAAAGTACTTAAGTACTTTTTTTGTAAATATATACTTATCATACAATACAACACCCAAACACAGAAAAAACATCTATATTTATTGCAAAAATGTTTGTCCTGGGTGGGAATCGAACCCACAACCTACAGCCCAGAAAAACAAGGTAGGTTTTGAGAAATAGATTTGTTGAGTGAGTCTTGCACTTTCATTTTTTTTTATAGGGGTGATTTTTGTAACGTAGGGGCACGTCTAGGGGCTCTTGGTTCGTCTTATAGGATATACTATTAGGGGGTTTCAATCTTTATTTATTAGAGAGGGTTTTTGAGAATGATTTCAAAAGAAGTTTATTTTGCCCTTATGGTGGTTTTTAAGATGAAGGGGGCAAAGGATGATCATCTAGGTCTTGTTAGATAAGAGAGGGCATTCGAAATTTCATTAAAACTGGTCTATTTTATCTATTGTTACTCACTCAATACGTACGGCCATTATCGCCACGCTGAGCAGACAGATTGGTGCTCACAGTTAAAGTTTTGTTTACACAAAGAAAAAAGCTGCTGCTTATTGGTTGACTTTACGATATCCGTAGGCTGGAGGGGTTAGATTTTTTAACAACAACTACTAAGGCTGTTGTTTTGAGAGCACTTTTCAAAACGACAACTAACTTTTCAACCTTTGTTTCATGTTAGTAAGGATACATTACGTTAGCAACAAGAGAGAGCCTCGAACACTCAGGTGAATAAAGAGAGTTCAAGAAAAAAGTACTTAAGGCCCTGTCAGTAGACGGTTCTTTTTTTTCAAATGGAAAATATAGTATTTTTGAACAAGTCATGAGTCTAATTTTGATAAATATATTACGTCAGGTACCTATCTACATAAAAGGTAAGCTGAAAACATAATAGCAAAAAAAACTCGATAAAAATATTTATTGAAAATGGTACGTTTACAAATTTACAAGCGAAATCTTTTGATACCTACAATGAATATTGACTTATGATTTATTTTAAATGATAGGTTATATGTTGATCTACATTAAAGGTAAGCTGGTTTTTTGATACCAATTCAAATATAATTTTAATCATGAATTATTTGAAAAACTACAGGCGCACCGCGCGCCCGCCTTTCAATCAGTGACTCTGTGACTACTGTCGACGTCGGACGTGTACTTGTCGTCCTCGCAGCGGTCAGACAACACCTAGACTCAGAAAAAATATTAGGACGAATGTAAATAAGTTATTTGTTCTGTGTCAGTAAAGGTACCATCATATGGTCACATTATTTACCTACATACCAGCAACGCGATCTCAAAATATGAATTATCATAAGCTTTGCCGTTGTCAACTCTCATAATCGTTTCTGCCGCGATTGTAGCTGCATAGAGTGCCTTAAGTAAGGTGAGAAAGGTGGAATGAAAGCACACTTTTATTGTTTGTTATTTACGTTCTAATTGTGAAATAATCTCTTTCACAAACCACACATCAAGATTACTAAGGCAACGGTTAGGAAAGCACGTTTCAAAAAAATTACATTAAGCTTTTCACGCATTTTAAGTTTTACATGCAACCTTAGATTATCTATTATATTTTCAAAAATATCTAATGTGACCAAAGACTTTAAGCACAAACAGCTGATCAGAGAAAGCCAATTAGACTGATTGATATCGAACCAAACATCCTAACAGTGACCTGTCTGTACATTTTTGAATCGGCGATGTTTGTCAAAAATAATCCTGATTAGTTTCGTCGACCCTCAGATATCGTAATACGTAATAAAAGAGACCAAAGTAAGATATGTGTACATTCATTAAAGACCACAACGATGCTCAAGAGAAAATTTATATTAATCTGCCAAAAACATTAAGGGCACTACCGACCCGACTGTTTAAAGCAAAAGTTAAAGGTCACATTAATAAATAATATGTTATTATAAAATCGCACAATTTATGAATGATAGACATTTTATTGATAATTCTGATGCATAATTGTATTCTGATTTAATTTATATTCTTTGATTGACATTGACATTTTTTTTTATTCTAATTTTATCATTGACATTTATTTTAATCTATGATTATTAACTATGATTTTTTGATTGGTCATAAATCACAAAATATTGTACAACGTTATACGGTAGAATTTATTGATGCACATTCTGACATTGTTACCATCTCTATTATTCACATGTATTCATGCAATAAATATTACTTTACTTAACCTTTTTTTTCGATATCAATTAGCTATATCAATGAAAAGTATAAAGTTATTAACAGTTCTATCAAAAACTTTTTTCACGCACGCAAACCATTTACGTTTACTTTTTGAACAGGTTTATGTGTGGCGGATTTAGCTATTTATGTACCTATCACCATTTTTCTTTGACACCATTTTTCGACATTTTCATCGATTCTTGCGACGGTAAACACGTATTAATGTGAAAATATTGTAGCGAACTACCCAGTTTTTATTAGCTATCTTTGTAGATGAATGTATAAGCTTAAAGTTTTTACCATTTCATCTCTGCAGTTGTTGATGCGCCCTTAAGTAGTAAGGCGTGACTTACTATTCATCTTGTTACTTGTAAGGACCTGGCTGAAAACCAGCGGATCATCGTTGCAATATGCTCGATGCTGCCATAAAGCTGAGTCTGAGTACCTTTTATTTTTTTTTACCCAAATTTAATTTAGTTGGATATTTGTGTTCGTCATTGCGTAGTTTAGGTTAGTTTAAGCTAAGTATAGTTTTTTATTTTTGTTCCTGTTTTTTTATTGGGTAAATAAATCTCTTTTATTTCTTTCTTTCATTCTAATGTATTCTGCCCTACCCACTTTGAAGTCAGTCTGTAGTTCATTTCTTTGTGAGAAATAACCTCCGTAAACCACGTCTTCACGAGATGTCTGGTTCTGGTATGTCAATTTTGGGCGAACTACTTACTAGCTATATGTATAGTTATTTCAATTTAAAACTACAGGTCGCCACGGGAAAAATTTGCACGCGTTGTCAAAGAATTTCGGCTAAGTAATTGATTTATTTATAACTAGATGTCAGAGGTAGCAAGTATATATCGTCGTACTTATATGTGCAGTCGGGTTTTAGTTTTTTTCAATTTGCAACTTGTTACTTTGAAATCTTAAATGTACTGACACAGATTTTCTACGATTTTATTAAGTGTAGAGTTCTATACACATATCATAATTATGTGGGTATAGAATAGAGAAAATATATATAAATCTGTGTCCGTGGTTAAATACCTAACAGGAACCGCATCGCGAGATCTCCGTTCGGGGCGAGCTATTACTGGCTATGAAGGTTTCGGACAGACTCGTGATACAATTCGTCTCTTTGTCCCAAAATGTACATATGCTATGATATTGTCAACTGACGAGACACAGCGAGCCGGTGCGGTGGTGGTGGCTTCCACTACATAATAAACAACCACCTTTCCTTAGTTTAGGTATCCTCAGGTGTAGCGCAACGTGCTGTTGCTTTGTTAGCGTTCCTGTCTTCTGTCTCTGAACTTGTTATACACGAACTTTCATGCACAAGGTAGGCTAGGTGGGCTGCCGTCAGGATTTCCACGCAAGCCTTAATGACATTATCCGTCGAGCTTTTACCAGTGTCAATGTTCCAGCCTTTCTCGAACCAAATGGTCTGCTTACGTGATGATGGTAAGCGGCCCGACGGTATGACTCCTGTCCCTTGGGAAATTAAAAATTAGGCCTTTGGTGTGGGACGCTACCTGCGTCGGCACCCTTGCGCCATCTCACCTGTCTGGGCTATCAGTTAGGGCTGACTCTTACTTAGGCCAGCGAATTAGCATAGCTATTCTGCGTGGCAAAGCGGTCCTTGACGGGCCTTTGGTAACGTTTGTCTGACCTGCTTGCCTGTAAATAATAAGCTTAGTTTTTTATGAATGATTGAATCCAATGTTTTTTGTATCCTATTCTTTTATTTCTGCAACGCAGAGTACGCGGCCCTCATTTAAAAATAATATAGCCAACGTCACTCCCACACTTCACACACACGAAATGACACTTGACATCACACGGCAAAATCCATTAAACCAGTGCAGTGGCTGCAGAACAGGTCAATAAAATAAACATGCATACCTACATAATCCATACTCTCGAATAAGCCTCTTTTTGAGGCAGTTGTGTGAAAATATAATTCCCAACCGTATGTATCTTTGATTGCAGTTTGTCCTAGAAGAAAATTGACAGGATAGCTACATCAAGCTATGGAATGAGTTAGGATTAGGAATGCTTTGCAACAAGATGTACCAGTACTTTACCTCCCTCGCCCTGCCTCGACTCGCTTCGCCTCGCCTCGCCTCGCCTCGCCTTATTGGAAGTCTTTCCAATAAGGCCGCTTGGCCTAGCCTAGGTGATATTTGTTATTTTTTTTATGGCAATCTGACAAGTTATTGTCTGTGTGGCACCGCATAGGGTCCCACAGGTATATTTTGATTTGGCACGTTGCAGACTGACGTCTGTGTCCAGTGCCTCACAAGGCACCACACACAGACGTGTGAGGCACTGGACAAAGGTGCACAACTCACACAGATGAGGCTCACACGGTGCCATGCAGACGGCCTCTGCATGGCATTACCAGTGTGTCTTAAAATTGTATTTTTTATATTATTTTAGTTGGTACAAATATATATTTTATTATTTCCATTTCTATGGCTGTATAGTGTTATGTTGAGTTCGCTATGAAGCAATAAAATACTTTGAATTGAATTTAATATACGGCAACGACAGTCGCATGACACAGGATGGCAGTGAGAGTATGAAAACTTATTTAGCGTTCCGTCCCATAATAATAAAATAGGTGCCTACTATACCTACTACATATAACAGCAATAGGTACTTACACGTAAGAAACTGTGTTCGTCGTCGGACAAGGAACGAGCTCAAGCGGTAGGTACCTGAACCATTGGGAATGTGGTTCGATGGTCTGACACACAAGCATACGACGGCCTTGTGTGTCAGACCGGCGGCGTCGGCGGCGTTGTGCAGATGGCAACGAATTTCAACCGCCTCTGTGGTCTAGTGGCCCACCGATTTCAGATCAAGAGGTCCCGGGTTCGCTCCCCATTGGGAGTACAATATATTGTGCTTGGTTTGGTTGGTGGTAGGACTTAGTTTAAGTCCGCCTGGCTAGCTACCACCATCTTACCTAATTCTGACGCCATAATAACAATTCTAAAATCGTTGTGTTCCGGCCTTTAGAGGTAAGATAGCCAGTTCCTCAGGTTGTTGAGGATTCCGGGTGAAGTGCGCCTCCACCATCGGCCTTATCTCAACTTGTTACCAGGTGAGCTGAAGGCCAAGTACTTACCCGTCGTACAAAAAAAAAACTGAATCGCTGGAGACAGGTCATGCCTGTGAAACGAGGTGCGTGATCACGATCTTCAGCTAACAAGTCCACAGGGAGACATTTTGGCCTGAGCATAGGTTCTAGTCTAGTCCAATTCTCGTATGTTGCCTGTGACTCTATCACTTAGGACCTATACCTTATCTCCTGGAACCACAACGGTGTCGACGACGATGACGTACGATGTAGCGATGGCACCGGAACACACAAGTCACCCCAATCAAGAACATGAGTCTTGATTGACGTACACAACATCACATTAAATTTATTTTCACGATTTTCAGGCAGACTGACACGAAGCAGCCGAATGCATTGATTGAATCACCTTGATTATTACTGTGTCAGATGATGATGTGAGCTTTATCTTTATCAATGGGGGTTTTGGAATAGCCCTATCTAAGGTGAAGTTAAATAAGCAAATCGCTGTCGCTTGTGCACGTCTGGCGGCGGCGGCGGCGGTAGCCGAGCGGAGGCGGGACGCGGGAGCGGCGGCGGCGGCGGCGGCGGCGGCGGCGGTGCATCCCGACATCTCATCTCGGCCAGTCGCTGTCCGCACTCGCTCCCGGTAGCCCCCCGCTGCCGCCGCCGCCGATACTCCCGACTCGCGACGCGAACTTACGACTACAGAGCTAAACTAAAATGAAGCCCTTATTTTTCTTTAAATTTTTGCTCATTTTCAACTTTATTTATGATTCGGAAACTGTCAAGTTTTGTCCCAAAAGATGCACCTGTCTGAGGAACAAGGTTGTCTGCCTGAGTTTGGGTCTCGTAGCTGTTCCTGATGCCCCTGATGACACCTACAATTTGTGAGTATAATAAAACTAACTTTGATATCTGTTTGCGGGACGCGAAGGCCGCTAGCAGCTTCCACAGGTTGCGAATTTGAATAACGAACGCAGCAATCTGCATAAAGCGAAACATTAAAGTTGCGAAAGTTCCTGTTAATTTTGTTTTACAACTAATTTGTATTGTTTTTATCATTCGTTCTCGATACAATGCGGCTGACTGCGTGACTTAGCCTACTTACTACTACTTAGCCTATTGACTAAAATCAATCTCCGTTTTTATATAAATTGTAGGTAACATAACGCCATATCTAGGTTAGGTAATTGTACCTGCAATTTTTTTAAACGAAAGTTAAATTAACCAAATTTTTTAGAAACGCTTCCTCTTCCTGGTTTGACGTTAAGGTAGTAAAATGCGAACAAAAATTCGTTTTAGAACTTTCATGATTTACGCAAAATGCCTGCCTGTCTATAGTATTGATGGCCATTCCCATTTGCATATTACGTACCTATTCTAAGAGACGATATTGCAATCACATCACAGAGGAGCTCATTATCTGAAGGGCTAGAGCAAACAATATAAACTTCAGACCGTCTTCCGATACTAAAACTTGTATGGGATGACATTTTGATTGCAGTAAAGTCACATGGTTCTTCTAAAGTCAAAATGTAGTGCTATAAGTACTTACATCAAATATTGTACCTACAAGACTTGCGAAAGTTTTATTATATCCTTGCATTTGGTTACAAGCCCTGATCTCCACAGGATGAGATAATTAATGACACTTTCATCTAAATAGCGCGCCCATTATACTCGTAATAATTATGATTATGTAATTATATCGTAAAGAACCATGTCAACGACATAAAACTAAAGCTAAGATAAGGAATGATGACCCAACGGCGGCTGCGACGGCGGCGGTGTTACTCTATATCTACACTTACCTACATACACGACGTTTCGGTGTTATCGTTGAGTGATGTCATTGTTATATTATTATTCACGTACAAAACCAAGAAGCAATACTTCTCAGAATATAGCGGATGACCTAAAACATCTGTCCGCTCCATTGACGTGATACCTACTCAGACATCGTCGACTCTCCAGCATAAAACTTCATAATGAACCAGATATTTTCAAACTCGCGAAAATGCCTCGACCGACTTCAGGGGGTTGACCACGACCTCTTATATCATTTTTTGATAATACTTAATTTTATCACTATCTCTCCACTGTAAAAAAAACGAGAATGTATAAAGAGGTTGTGGTAAGGACCATTAACGCGTTCACACTTTCTGGTAAAATGTTGCTTCAAAACCCATCGTGGATAAGAAAATGTTACTGAATATTTATTCTTTACATGGGACAAAGTTTGCTCTCGGGTGGGGTGTGTCTAATTACATTGAGGTAGGTAGGTAGGTACCGATAGGATACTTAAGTTCTCAGAAGCTAACTCTTTCCGGCTTGTAAATAACCAGTTTAGTTCGCCAAAGGGATTCTGTAATGATGAAATATTCTTTGTGACTGCCGTAAATTATGTAATCTTCGGTCTTAGTTAATGCTACAGCCAAGCAATCTTGTATGTACGTAGTAAAACCCCTTCCCTCTATAATAACTAGTATGTAGTTAGGGTAGGTTATAAATACCACGGAGATTATTTTTCAACAATCAAGTTATACTATACCTGAACACTACTCACTACTCGTTACAAGTGCACTCAATCTCAATCTTTTTTTATTCGTCTGAGTTTCGAGATTTTCTCTCGTTTCTAACTCTCATTCTATGTAGAGCAACGCGCCATAATCCCGAATGTACCTACGTCAATGTACCAACTACGGGCAAAGTACAATAAGTGCTTAAAATAATATTAATTTAATGTTTTATGAAAGTGCGTCACGTATACGTCGCTTTTAAGCAAGATCTGATGTAATCATCCTTTGTTACCAAAAGAAAACCACCCCTCGTTAAAGACAAAAATAAACTAACTTTGAAAAATTTACGAAAAGTCATATAAATTTAGACTGTTTGCAGTCTGTTATATGAGTTTTCGTAAGATTTCAATATTATTTACCCTCTGCAACCTAGGGGTGGTTTCAGTAAGGAAGTGCGTCACTTAACAAACATCACGAAGAACTCGGGGAATTAAAGCCGGGATTCCCGGATCCAGACAGAGGATCCAGAGCAACACACCCTACCTGTAGACCACGAGGTGACACGAACAATACTGCATCTTTTGTCAGGTTTATCCTGAAGCAATCGAATAACGCCCTCTTTGTCTTGGTGCTAAAGTGTTTCACAGCGCGCAGCGTCTGAAACACTGTAGGTAATCTAAGTACTTACCTCTAGTATTGAATTTTATAGATCGAATTGTGTAGGTACATTAATAGTAAAGCTATCAACTGAAAGAGGCGGTTAGTTATATGACTTGATGGCAGATTTATAAAAACACATTACAATTTGGAGGTTTTGTAAAATGTGGATTTGTAAATGGGCCTTAAATTGATCATCAAGCCGTAACTGTAACTACGAACTAAATAACTAAGGTTCCTTTAGATTATAATACAACACTGTATAATACAAGTAGGTTTCTACTATGTAGTATTCTAACATATTTAACAATACGCGGTTGGTTATTTTTTATTCTATGTCAATTAGAGATATCCTAAAATAAAGTGAGGCTAGGGCCGAAGTAATGAATTATCGCACGATTCCTATAATTATACATGGAACAAGTTTGATGAAACCACGCTGTTTTTATTGAATGCCATTTACCTACCAAAAGCCATCTTATTGCAAAACTAGGGTACCTAAGTACATGAAATAAAAAAGGTACCTACTCCACATCTAAAATTCCACTTATCGGGTTTCTGCTTCCTTCTTTGTTCTTGGTCGAATCAGATCAGATTGCTATTAGCCGAGATAAAAGCACTTTCATAAGAGCCTGATGTTCATTTTGAAAATAAAAATAGTTTTTATTAATGCATAAAGGTAGGTAGGTAGGTAGGTAGGGTCCGCAGGAACTAGATAGATAGGTACATAGGTACATCTACAATTCAATGAAGTTTTTATGAATAATCAACTCGCAGCCCAAACCAGACGATCCAGAGTCTTGAAACAGGGCAGATTTTAGATGTCCCGGTTGTTTGCTAGTACTTAATAATGTGTGTTTAAGACACAGAAGGTACAAAAAAAATTATCGCCTTTATATTTTTAGTTCTTTGTAATGTATAGTTGTGTAGTGTCTGTCTGTAACCATCAAATTTCTTGCTTCTTTTGTTTTAGCCACCGCTAGCTACCCGCGTAGGCATAATATCTGATTAGTTTAAGGCCTCTTGCTTCATATTCATCATACGTTTATGCATACAGCAGCAAAGTAAGGCATTTTGCTTTCAAGCCGTTCGTCGTCGTGCGTTTTAGTGGTTTTGCTTAGCAGCCGTAATGTACTTTAGCATTTTGCTTCCAATCCATCATGCGTTTTAGATGTTTTACATAGCAGCCGTAATGTGTTTTGGGCATTCTGCTTCCAAGCCATCATGCGTTTTCGTTGTTTTACATAGCAGCCATAATGTGTTTTAGGCATTCTACTATCATATTTAGGAGTTTCGCGTTTTAGGCGGCCCACCCATGAGAGGTTGCGAAATAGTTTAAAAAGTCGAATTATATCTAGATAAGAACCAACCCAATGTGACATCATTACAGTATTGATGAGCTTATATAAGTACCTACGTAATACCTCGTTTTCTATTGTATTGCGTGGGCCCATGCCATGCCCGTGATCTTGTCACATAATTATCCTTGTGAGGTTTGGTTGAAGTTTGGTTTTGGAGTCAACATTATTCCGTGCTCAGAACAACACGTCTTCATTCTCGCCCGGGTACAACTCTTGTCGTGGTTGTTGGATAGCTATGTTAGACGTGCAGTAGCCCTACTTCCTGCACTAGGGTAACCCCTGGTAGTCACAACCAGCTAACAAATAAGGAAAAAAGACAAATACATATTCTTAAAACAAGCGTTTATTTTAATGCTCTGGTAAGAAGAAAACTTATAAAGAAGTCAAACCAAAGCAAACCCAATCATATTATCACAATTTACAATTTTAAATGTTAGGTAGGTATTGGTGTGCCTTTAAAGTTTTGTTTTGTTAGAAAATATTAGAACCTTAGTAGGTAGAAAGTTTTGATTACTTTTCAAAGGAGGTAGGTATTACCTATTCTTTCCATGTGGAGATGTTCAATATGGCTGACTTAAGAGCGCGGCCAATGCCAAAATTACGCAACAGGAGCATTTTCATACACACTGTTTGATAGTAACGAAAGTAGTTATTCCAATAACTACTTTCGAAAAAAAATACTGAAAACTGGGAAAATTTTTGTTGATGTACAATGATCGAATAGAATAAAAAAAAAACCACTGGGTTCTTTTTAAAAGAATAAATAGATAATAAATGGAGAAAATAGCGTCGAGTCGACTGCTTGTCCACCGGACTGGAACCTTCCAAAACAAAGATTTTTCTTATCTTTGAGAACGGTAAAGATATCACATGACACAGAATAATGTTTATTAAGTAGTTGTCTCAAAACAACAGCGAACATTTTTAAACTGCCTTTGTGGTCTATTGGTTCGCCCATCGGGTTATCGGTTCCAGAAGTACAGGGTTCGATCCCACATACCTTCTACCTAGTACAATAGATATACGATTTAGTATTATTAGTAAAGGCGGATTGTTGACGCTCTTTACGAGATATTTTGTCACTTACTTGTAGGTAAGTATGTAAACGTCGGAATTCTAAACACCAGCGTTCTACAAGACCTCTGGAGCTGACACCGGTAGGTGAACCACTAGACCACAGAGTAAAAACATGTAAGCTCTTCAAAGTTGTAGAAAATTATTACAGATATTGTCCTTAGTAAGATACATCTTCTTAAGTGACCTGAAAGATTTTAAACGACGCTCTGACTAAACAACAGACTTGCATAAAATTTGTTTTATGATTCTATATTCAAACAAATGTCATTATGGAACTTTTCCAAATTCAAAATTGCCGGTAAGCATGTAGGATACGATAAAACATCAAATGCCTACACATTTGATATATGTACTACTATGCACTCAAAGTGTGCTCCGCGGAACCTTAGGGCTCCGTCGAGCCCTATTAATTAAAAAAAAACTACAAAAAATAAGGTTACAGATAATATTAAATATTAAACGATAGTTACTAAAATTATAATAAATTATTAATTACGTATAATTACATTTATTTTAATAATTATTTTTTGACAAATCGCGTCTACTGCAATCTCGATTGTTTTCAATATTTTTAAAATTTTGGCATCAACACTATTGCTCCATACATAAGTGCGATGGTTATCTCGGGGTAAAATTTTAACAAGGCTATCTGAACTTATAGCGGAGCTACGAACTTTTTTACAGATATATCTTTTAATTTCAAAGACCATTTGTATGATAAAACTTGGTTTTTCAAACTATCTTTTGAAAGCATAAATCGTAGCCGAGTCGAGTAGGCACCTATGGGTAGGTACGATATGAAAATGAAACCTACTTAACTCGTAGGGTGCTGAACCCCTAGCCTAGCTAGCCTAGCAAGGAAGTTATTCTGGTAACGCGCGGGTGAAGCCGCGGGCAGAAACTAGTTATGTTATATTTTGTTATGTTCTAATAAATATTGCTGAACATTTCAGATATTATCATCTTGCCCCAAAGTAAATAGAACGTGTGTTCGTGTTTAAATTGATGTATTTATGCATAATATATAATGGTTGTTTCAGGTAGGTCTTACTCATCGAAATACTTGCGCGAAAAAGTGTGCGCACTTAATTCAAAAGCGCGTCAATGTGCCACATTAGCTATGTTCCAATCCAACTATTTAAATTGCAAAAAATAAGTTGTAATAAAAAGACCGCAAGATTACATTATATTATAACTATGTATGTTTTAAAAACTAAAAAGAAAACCGACTTCAATGAAGAATGAGTGTAATACAATTTCGTTTGCCTGGATGACGAATTCCCTCGGTTTCTCCAAGATCTCTTCATCAGATCCTGACCTGATGACAGGGGTCCGTCTTTTCTTTAATTTTGAGGTGGGACACCCTAAAATTACCAAAAACCAAGTGTCTCATAAAGTTTGAAGAGTTTCCTCGATTTCTCTAGTATCCCATCATCAGAATCCTACCTGATGGCGATGGAATCACTTGTAAAGTTATACCCTTTGAATTTAAAAAGAAAACAAATCGGTCGAACCTTCTTATAATAAAGTCAGTTAAAAATACTGTTCCATTGAATGCATGAAGCGTAGAGCAAGTTTTCAAGGAAAAGAGCAAACCTTAGTGAAAAGTCTAGTTCTGCAAGCAGTGTTTGAAGTTTCCGCAACCGTAGGTAGATTATATCACAAGTACGTATAGATGGTTGTATCGTATCGTAGTAACTAACGAACTTGTAAAAATAACGGTCAAAAATATAGCTTCAGTTATTGTTAGTCAAGTTGATAGATATAGGTAGGTACATTATATACAACAACAAGTTGAAAGTTAAAACTAAATAAAACCCGACTGCAAAATATATTCATAAACTCCAATACCTACACCTACCTGAAGCAGTCGGGTCAAATAACATTGAAAGGTAGACCGTTCATACTCCGAAGAGAACCATGAAACCGGAGAAATGCTGAGGTTCCGCTCCGATCCACTGCAAGGCAAATATTCAGGTTGCTTGTACTTATATATAATTTACAAATTACAAATTTTATTTAACAGTATAAAAAACTGTCTAATTGCTACTATATATATCATTTATCCATAATTCTAACTGCGCTTCCAGTATTACCTATACATTTAACGATATAAATACCTAGATACATAGACGTAAAGCTAGCTCTCGTTTCGATTATCAACGTTGACAGAAACCACGTTAGGGCGCGCACATTTGCACATGCAAATAAAACGCAGATAGATGCTTGTGATAAAATACCTATATCTTATTTATTGATTTTTTATCAAGAAGGCGTAGTACAGAGTATCAGGGTATCCTCTATTATCCCGTAAGGTGGGCAATCATAATATTAATAAATATGTACGTTTATTAAAAATACAATAAAAGTCCAGTACTCTTAGTAAAAGCTTACAACTAGGTTAGGACAGATTTAGTCCTCTGACTGACTAAGTTTATGCACCAGAGGGCAATCATACTGGTGGGCAATCGCACTAAGAATGCTGTGACTGCCGCCGCGTAATCTGTCGAGTAAGGAAGCCGTTTTTTACGCCAGAGGGCATCATAGGAGCCGATGCGCGCTTCAGCAAACATTCCCGACGCACTACAGAATCGCGGCAGCCGCAACAGCATCCCGATTTTGTTATTGTACTGGATCCGCAAAGCATTGTAAGCCTTTTGGACATAGTCGACCCACAGACTCGTAAACAAAGAGCTATGTACCATATGCTTGAAATAGGGTGATCTTCACTGCATTTGTAGACCTTGGAATCTGCGGGTCAACATGTTTGCCCTGACTGACAATGCTCTGCGTTCCCTTGCCATATCTTCATCATCCCTGAGGTCATCGGTAACAAAGTGTCACAGGTATTTATTAAATAAAGATATTCACTCTTTTGAGAGGCATACCATAGAGAGTTGTGACCGGTGGAATAAAAGTAGGACACTTTGTTCCCGCCTTAAAGATGAATTCAGACTTTTTGACGTAAATGAGTCCATGAAAGGCATACAACTCACAGACAGCCAGATGCGTATTGCACTAATCGAGGGAGCCATAGCAGCATCATGTCATCGGCGTAAAATAGGTTCTTGAATGTAATGATAGATATTTATGTATAGTAGAGCCTCTTGTGAAAGGGCTCGTCCGGGGCAGTACTACCACCATACCTATTTCACCCGCCAAGCAGCATAGCTGTGTTCCGATTTGAAGGGTGTGGTTGCCGGTGATATTACGGGCACGCGAGGCTTAACACCTTTATGCCTCAAGTTGACGGGCGCAATGCAGTGCCGTGTAGGCTATGTTCTAAGTGGATTTGACCTACGCAGTAAGGCATTGTTATAGGCAAGGGTGCACTTAACATCAGGTGGGCTACTTGCTTGTTCCGTCTCCTAGTTGTATAAAAAAAAAAAGATAAGAGAGAGAAGTGCGTGCCGGTAAGACCTACCTATGTACCTAAGTATACAATTGTCAACCTAAATAAATAAATATTACAGGACATTAATTTCACACAGGGCCTTTATGTGGCCGCTAAAACACGACAGATATGGATTTTGTATGAAATCTTTTGCCGGCCGCTGCTCGCATGTATTTGTACTGCAATTTCGATTTATCTCGAAGGAGGTTGTCAAAATAATGCTCAAATTTTAAGCATGTTTGAGAAAAATAGTTATTATTATTTATATATATTTCAACCGCCTCTGTGGTCTAGGGGTTCACCAACCGGTGTCAGAACAAGAGGTTACGGGTTCGATCGATGTTTGGTTGGTGGTAAGACTATTTTAAGTCCGCCTGGCTAGCTACCACCATCTTACCTGAGTCTGTCGCCATATCAACAATAGCACTGAATATCTGGTTCAAATAACTACGTAAATATATGACCTTTAAGTTAATCATGTACTTGTGAATTGCAAACTTTAACTCGAGTGAAACGAGATAATTTTAATGTAAGTTAGTTAATGGTTCCCGTTATAGGTAACTATAAGTAGGTAATACTTTAGTATAAACAAGACATAAGTAACTAGCTGAAATCGCGAAATCTTATTTCGGGGTGAAATAATAGGAAGGTATCCACCTAGTACCTACTTAGAAATGTACTAAACAGTAAAGGTACCTATTTAAATAAACTGGTTAATAAATTATTACATAAAACTCTAGTAACTATATAATATCTAGCAAAAAAAAAGCTGGAGTGCTTGAAAACAAAGAGTCCCTCGTGCAGACGTCTGTATCCGTACCGCTGCCGCCGCCGCCGAAGGAACATAATTCATCATACATCATTTACACCAAAAGAACGAAGGAACTGATATGGAAGTCGACTAGAAGCTAAACATATAGATAATAAAAAAAAATACAGGACATTAATTTCACAAAGTGCCATCTAGCCCCAAGCTAACTAGATTACGGATAGAATACTTACTTACGTTTTTTTTGTAAATACGTACTTATCATACAATACAACACCAAAACACAACAAACATCTATATACATCACACAAATGTTTGTCCTGGGTGGGAATCGAAGCGCAGAAGGTAGAGTCACTACCAACTGAGCTCTGAGGCTTGTTCAGGCTCAGTACTGAGGCCTTCATCACAGTAGGTTGGTATTGGTAGTACTTACTAGGTTAGGTATAGGTACTAATGGATTGAGGCAAATGCTACCACGAATAGCATTTGAATGATTTCAACGAGCGTCGCACATTTGAATGATTTCAACGAGCGTCGCACATTTGAAATTGACATCGGTAGGTAGATAGGTATCTAGGTATATAATAGGATGTGCCGCTGTAATAACGCAGTTCGGTGATCCATCGCTGGGCTGGAACGTTCACTGTAGGTAGGTAGGTACCTACTCACGCCAATGCAATATGAACTTATTTATCGTTCGTATAGTTTGAAGTTGGTGCCAAATTTTCAAGCAATATATCAACTTACCCTTAGAGTTATTTTTAAGTTTTTAATGGTGAAGTAGGTTACATTTTTTTTTTCAATTTTTAGCTTTTCTCTTTGTAAAATCTACGACACCCTTTTTGAGAGTCGTATGAGAGTGCAATAATACGGGGGGATTCTGGGAAATATCAACGCAATGATGGAAAATAAAGATGATCTAAACAAATGTTAAGAATCGGTTCATACTACGACACTGGTACACTATGTCAGGATTCCCATTATCCTGTTTTTTTATTTAAAAGCCAAACTGCTCGACTGATTTTGATTACATTTCTATGGCAACAATCTGAAATCAAATCCATTCAAACAAAAAAATATTTTTTCAAATCGGTTGAGAAATTACGGAGTTCTGAAGTAATAAACATTAAAAAAAACGAATCGAGAACCTCCTCCTTTTTTGATGTTTGTTAAAAAAAAAATTTATGTTATCTATGAACCAATACGAATGGCAAATATTCTGATAATAACTTGATGCGCGCTTTGACAGACCAAACACAAAGCGCAATTAAGGTAATGTAGGCCAATCTAGTCGAAGGAAAGCTTAGAATTGACCCATAAATCCATATAATTTTACATAATGGTGCTTTAACATTTAAACAAAATAAATAATGCTGATATTTTTATTTTTATTGGTAGAATAATAACTTATCTACTAGGTACTAACTGTAGGTACACCGCAGCCTTTCTTAGGTAGGTAGGATATCTATACTAATTTACATTTTAATAAAATATAGCCCAGTGCATCCAATCCACTCAATCCAAGCATCAAAGTTTTTTTCTACATAATCCCACTTCCCGGACTGAAGACCTGAAGAATTTCAGTCCTCCAATACCAAGGTGTAAAAAATCAAGTAATCAATTAAATTTACATACGTGTTTATTAATTCGCTTTTCAGGTACTTTCAGGGACTGTAGTAGGAACATTGCCTTTACTCCGCGAGCTAGAGAAAAGTCGAAAGTTCAAATTGATACAATCCTAGTAAATGTTGACTAAAATACTTATTTCGTTTAAGCCGTTAAAAAGTTCAACTACAATTAATATCTTACTCTAAAGGTTTTTAGAGGGTAATCTCTTAACCTCGTGGCTTGCCTGGGTGAGAATGAGGTCTATGATATAGCGAGCTTTTCTAAAAGCTGTATATTAAAGGCACTGGCTGTTCCTCGTTCTGACGGGACAGCACAGCTCAGCGAACTGCTTGGCGCAGGACTTTTGCAGGGCGGTGGTCGCGAGCCAGGCGGTCCTTTACAGGTCTACTACCAGCGATCCACTCGTAACCTAACGTTGACTTTCAGTCAACGGTTCCGCCGCCGCGCCCTGTCCACTAAGAGGTACTAGTAGTTCCTATACTTACCCCAAATCCTCATCCATAATTTTACAATAAAAAGTTTTCAGCTTATCATCATCATCATTCAAAATGATGGAAGCCCAAGAATTCCACACAGGACATTTAATACAACTTGTATTTATTTGTTAGTTTGTATCCACTGATAACCGATAGAATGTCATGGTATTTACTGAGACCAAGATCGGGATCGTTTATTTTGATATTATTGGTGATAGCCAAGCCTTTGACCACCGGCTCACTTGTCGTAAAGATATACAATTTCAACGTCACAGCTAGTCCCCGATTGAATCTATTTAGGCACAAAATGATAGACCATCTTGACAATGTCTACTTATGTTATAAACTCCTGATACAGCCCAGTCACCAATCTCGCGAAGACAAAGTAAACCTCTAAATTTCGTCTATTACCAACCGACAAAGTAGACTGCCCACCTAGTTAGACGGTTAGTGTAATTGTTTGATTATTCGACAAACTGGTTCGTCGGTTAGTATTTTTTAAACCAAAACCTCTTACATTACTTAAGTTAGGTTACAGTTTTTGCACCGTTGTACTACGCAAGACGGCATTTTTTTTGGCAGATTTACTGCACGACACTCCGAGACAAACTGTCAAAAATGAGCTTGGTTTTTATGCATGCGCGTGCGTGAGTGCGTGTATTTACAAGAGGAGCCGGGTTTTTTCGGCTCCACTGCTGACAAAGACGGTGATACGTCTACCTTTTTTATTTTATCTGAGGTATCGGCGCGCTGCTACTGGTATGATAATGCAGCCGTACAACTCGAGATGCGGGTTATGCTATAGGTATATGTAACATTGCCTACCACTGATATTGCTGTATATCCGGGAAGTCAATGGAATCGGAGAGGACCCACTCAGGTGTAATATCGAGTTAACAACAATGATCTGAATCGGACCGAATACAGCCGTAGCTTTGTATGCGGAGATGTGTTATGTCAGATGTTCTGACCCATACTAGGTGAGGTCGGTCGCTTCTCTCGGCATCACTGCACCGGTAGGTACCTACCTAGGTATCTACAGCACACATTGCCTTCTCCAATCCCCTTTGTCATGTCATCTCGGCACTCACATCCCGATCCCGAACCCCTATTTTACCCGACTTCACCAGAGTTACAAATGAAGGGTATTTATTTATTGGCATTACGTCGTTTTAGCTGATATGACAAGCTTTAATCATAAGACTGCCCTTTGCTATCCAGCATTTAATACATTTCTAAGCGAAGGTTTTTTTTCTTTGCAATATGTAGAATGTGCAAAGCCGATATAAAAATGTTGGAAAGTAAATAAAACAGCATTTTTCAGAGAGCGCCACCGCCGCCGCCGTTAGCGCATTTATCCCGTCGTGTCTCTTTACCTACTTTCCTAGCTAGGTATAATTCAATATTAAAGGATAATAGACAATTTCGTCTCGTTCAATCTACCACCAAGCTACCTGATAGATAGATAACTAGGTGGGTACAGGTACTCAACTGTGTGAGGTCAGTACCTACCTATATATCAAAAGCCAGAACTAAATATTAACTTGTGGAAACTTTTGGCTTAGAAATCGTGAAAAAGGGCAGGTACCTACGAATGTGCACTACGTCGATGCAGGATTTGAACAAACACGTAAAAAGTTAATTGCAGAATTTGGTATTACCTAAGTCTCTATATTCCCTTTGGTTTGCTATTCCACCTAAAGATAAACAGTTCAAATTTAAAGTCCAGTTCAAGACCAGTTTTATTGTAGTTTTATAGGTACTAGGTACGTTGTTTATTCATTTATAATAATTTTCAACAACCGAATTAAAGGAGTGTTATAATTTGATGTCTTTAGTTGTTTCCTATTAAGTATGACCTGTGCGCACGCTAAGTGACACGCCACGACATGACCTGTCATGTGCTGTCATGACCGGACATGACCGATAGCACTTGACATGACACTCGTCGCGATGGATCATAAGGCCCACAGCAAACGATGATCTTGGATACTTTTGAAGTACCTACTTTAAGAAAATTTTTGTTACTTAATAAATAAATTTTGTATTTTGTATTAAATTAATCTTGTCCTTTTTTTAGCCTTGGTACTATCAATTAAGGTGAATAGCTCTGAAGCCCATGTTCCTTTCTTGTGGCATAAACTATTTAAATACCTACAATATTTATATTAAGGATCTTGATAGAAACATTGCTCAGCGATTCAGCCATAGGTACATGTCACGAGACGACATCCATATTTGAATGAATTTTCAATTGAACATCGATTTTTACGTAAATTTCGCAGAGTACCTATATATTATTATCACGTACTTATCTCACTTTCGGGCTAGTAGTGCTTTGCGAGCTATGTCCTGGAATCAGCGTCCAAGCTGTACCTACCTATCTGCCTGTGTGAAATCTGCTATGAAATGATCTATTAGTATAGATAATTTCACAGAACGCTAGTAGGTAGGTATGAGGCAATCATGACATCTTGAATTTGCCCGATGAGGTCACTTCACAGTCACCGGCAAATACTCGTAAAAGCTGCACGACACGACACGACACGACACGACGACACGACGACACGACGAACTTGCACAAACATACTTTGCCCGTTGTGGGCACATTGTCTAGTTGTCATTACCTACAGCAGTATTTCATTTTGATTTTCAAGAAAGTTTGACGGACTTTTAGATTGTCCACGCATAGACTCATCAAAGTCATGTAATTATGTTACACTACTCTAAGTATATGTGAACTTCTTTGTATCCATTCGTCTACTTACCCTACTGAATAATAACGTTGGTATGGTAACGTAGTAGGTATAATGTACCTAACATTATATCTATATACTTCAATGATTAGAACCGAAAGATTCATTAACAAAACTAAATGATCAATGACCTGACACTGATAACCCAGACATGGTACTTAGTTTTATACTCACTGAAAAACAACGATTAAGTTAATGAAGTTTGACATGGTACACAACACAATATTAGAGAAACAATGAAATAATATATAAATAAATATTACAGGAGTGCTTACTTGAATACTTTTTTTTATTTATACATACATACGATATGATACAACACCCAAAGGAAAAAGGAAAGCCAAGGTCGACAATCAGTTGAGCTACTTATGGACTTAACCTAAGGAAGGTCCTGTTCTGATCCAGACTAGTCTGGATCAGGAGGTACTAGACGAAAGCGTGCCCAAGACACTGTCTGCATGCATTGCCTTGCCACGCTAAAAAGCGATGCTAATTCGCTTAAAACAAGCTCCAGAGAGTCACGTGTCACCTCAATCTAAGGCCCCGACGGTAACGATTTTAAAAAACATATTATTTGTAATTGAATATTTTATTTATTTAGATGGTAAAATATAACATAAAAAAGTTTTTGAATTTTAGCAAGACCAACCGTAAACTAAACTAAAGCATTTTTGATAACTATAGTAGAATAACCTCCCCGTATCACGACCCCCTCAACCACCCACTCAATATAAAAGAGGTAGTCCTTAATGTAGTTATTTCTGGATTTACTCCGCGTGAATATCCGAAGCTAGAGCACCTACCTACCGAGGTACTGTCGTACGAATAATTCAGACTCGTACGGGAAGTACCCGATACAGCTTCTGCTTCTATTTCTATCGAAGACCTATCTATAGAATCTAAAGAACCTATGGATGTGGCGTGGCGTGGCGTGGCGTGGCGTGGCGCGAGCGTGACACCCAATCATTAGTTTTGCGCCTGACCTCAAGGTTACGTATTTTATTTTATTTAAATACCGATCGATAAAGCGCCACGCTACCGCTACTGTTTATTAAAGTTTTCTTTATCTATACTAGTATTTTATTATCTGTGTCTATACTTAGGTATCTTTTTATATAGGTACTTATTACCAAACATTGTAAATGTAAACTTTGCCGCAGCCGTTAGCTTGGTTTAGATCTCGATGACACCTCCATGATATTATCTCTCTTACTCTCATGAAACACGAGGCTTTATGCATAGCAGCTCATTTGCATGCGTCTTTGGTAGCTATTTGTGTAAATGATCAAAGTGTAGAACATTAAGCTGCCGGTTACCTGCAAGCCAGCAATTCAATGCATCGCTCTGCAGGGGGGATACAGTAGTAAATAGTCCTATTATGAAACGTTATTTTAGAGTAGGTGTGATCTCCTTCCTAGTGGTCCACCACGGGCAACGGAATCCCCTACAGTCACGGCTACGGCTGCATGATCACAGCACTGGTGGTAGGACCTGAAAAGGTTCTCCTGCCTAAGTCCGCGGTCGGCCGTGTTCTGTGAGTCTCCTGGGAAAGCTCGGTCCATCTGAGACCACACTCTTGCTCTGGCACTACACAAGCCAATATAATTTAGGAGCTCACCTAACGTTGATAAAATGTAAGTCAGACTCGCGCACCGCGGGTTGCGTACAAACTTGTAAGTTAGGGATCTAAGTATATACCTAAGTATGTACCTAAGTTGAATAGTTTGCCCATCGAAGACTTTCAACAAAGGAGACGTGTTGCCAGGCTGTCTGTGTTCTATAAATACCACTTTAGCGAGTGTGCGCTCGATATCTTCGACCTAATCCATCCTTCCCCTTTCCACCACCGGACTAGCAGACGTACCGTACGGCAGTTTACAACCCGTACATTGTAGATGTTCCATTGTGCCGAACGCATCGATTTGCCTTTACCTTTATTATTAATACTGTAAGGAATGGAACTCGTTGCCCTCGCCTGTTTTCCCGCACTTGGAGTCTTCAAGTCCAGAGTGATCAGGTTCCTTTTAGATAAACGTGCTCCATCTCAGGCCACATTCTAATTAATTTTCAAGTGAGTTGCAGGTCTAACGGTTGGCTATAGTCAATAACAAAAAAAACAAAAACCTTTGCCGTTCGATCCTTTGCCATGGTCATAATCTTTTACCCACTTTGTACACCCCAATGAAGTTAGATTTTTTCAAAGCTGAACTTGAAACCTCTATATGTTCCTGAAAAAAAGAGGGCCTTGACAGATAGATGCAAAGACGGACAACAAGAGTGATCTTTTAAGGGTTAATTTTTGCTTTTGAGGTGCGGAACCCTAAAAAGTAGATGAAACGGCTTTCATCTCACATGGTTTCAATTAATGTTAAGGCCGAAGCTGGAAGCGTACCCGATATTTAAAATACGAATTTAAATCAATAATAATTGATTATTACATCGTAATAGGTTTGTGAATCAAGCCAATTTAGCCTCAATCGTTGATTATGTCACGGGGGGCACGGTCAATGTGACAGCGTCCAAAGCGATAACTAAATGTTAACATAGCTCCATCGATAAAATACTTATTACCCACCAACTGTATACATAATAGTATGACGATAATGGGCAGACACCTTTTTAAGCTGTTTTTGAAGTGAATCTTCTCTAGCAACGTTGTAATTTGTAAACTCAATGAAACGAAGACATTTATGAAGAATGTATACATATTAGTGCAGGCAACTGTACATATTTTACTTCCTTTGGGTTTTTTGTTGTGTTTGTTATTAAATAAATTGTAATTAATGAAAGAGAATTGAACTGGTCATATTTTAACATTTTTTTATTTTCATAGTTTTTTTTCCAAGTTCCACAACGGAACAACTGCGATTTATTAACCGCGTTAGTTCCATTATTATCTAATCTGCGCCATGGTACTCTGGTATATATTATTATGAATAATAAGACGTAGTACATAACGAAAACATGAAAAAAGTAGAGTCGTTATAATTAATATTTAACAAGCCTTATAGCTCAGTTGGTAGTAACTCTGCCTTCTGCCCTGTAGGTTGTGGGTTCGATTCCCACCCAGGACAAACATTTGTGGGATGAATATAGTTGTATATGTATGTTTGTTCTGTGTTTGGGTGTTGTATTGTATGATAAGTATGTATTTACAAAAAAAAAACAAAGTATTTAAGTATTGTATCCGTAATCTAGTTCCCATATTAAAAGTATAATATTACACATATTACATATTACTATGCTTAGTTTGGAGCTAGATGGCGTTGCGTGAAATTAATGTCATTTAATATTTATATTTCCTTGCTACGTAACCGTCCGGTCAGCACACGCATAATTAATCATTCAGTTCACATTTAAATCTCTTACACACACACACACACACCATTACACCCTTACACACTCACACACATTGTAGCCAATGGTATTCTTTAATATCTATATGTAAAGTTATTTTTGTACCGTATTAAAATGTTTGCTTTTCATTTCAATTTATTCATATTTTCTATAAATTGTAATGAATCGTTTTTTGATTAAATTTTATTTTTTTAACCCGCTATTATCTCTTGCGGCTATGCTCGACTAACATCGAAGCTCGAGCTTTTTATTGGGGGTAGTGTGAAAACCAGCCCTGCGTAGAACTTACGCAGAACAGTGCTGATGTCTACCTACACCCTTTGCTTATTGTTTAATTCTTGTTGTATGTTCTTTGTATTTATTAAGCAATAAATTATTTTGTATTGTATTGTAAGCACAATAATTACGATAATTGCGTCATGTCCATACGTTACTAGAATTAGTATTATTAAGTGTATCATAATATATACAATAAATCAAAGTGGATTGAAGTGGTTTTACCGATCATTCATTAAAAACATTCGCTTTTACGAATGAATGCTCGATCGATCTTGTGTATGCATAAACCCTAATAGCTCCACTTATGGCGAAAACTAGTAGAGCAAACTAGTAGGACCACCCAATGGAGACACGAAACGAAACCGTTAATTCGTGGTTCGATCTCGAAACAAAATGGATGTCAAAATCTGACGGCTAACGGATTTAGGGGTTCGGGGGAACCGCACTCGAAGCGCTTTGGTGTTCGCGTCGACGATAGTTCAGCAAAACAAACAGTTTCAATAATTTAAATGGACAGAATTATATTTGGCTATCGGTTGTCCATGACAATTTTACGATGACCAGACCTCCAGACTGGTCATCGTACTGGTCATCGACCTCCAGTCAGATTACCTTTGTATGTTCATTTCATACAGCGCTGCTCTGAACTAATATCGGAGTATGTTTTCCGAGATAAAGTTCTCGGAAAGTCATGGAAGTTTTGAGCGCTAACCGAGCGAGATGGAAATATTATGGGAAACAAACTACACCTGTAGGTACCTACCTAGCTGTTTATTGTCGGTAGGTAGTAGGTACTCAAGGTAGTAGTAGGTCTTCTGACAGACACAGTTGTGGACTTTGCTATTCAACAGTACAGCGGACGGGTTAGGACACTCAAAATACAGCTCATTATAACTAGGAAGTTTACTTTGTGACTAGCATTCCTAGTTTTTACATGGTAGGCACTAAGGAAACCTAGTGACCTATTACATAACTAAGCATCTGTTTTCTGATTATAATTTATTTTTAATAAACACTTTCTTACTTACCTTACAAGTTCTTACATTCATATTATTTCAACTGCAGTGAGTGGTTGCGATTGATTTGAAAGTTGTATATACAGAACACGCATTTTTATAAGTTCTGTTTGAGTGACTCATTGTTTGAGCTAATATCCGTTGCCGAAGGATTACATGTTCAAAGAGTAATCTCGGCTTTTTGTGTATTTTTTTGGTTTCGGGAATATTTGAGTTCCTGAAGACAGTAGGTAGGCCAATGGCAATAAATTAGCGTGTTTTACTATTTGGAACTAATAATGTAATTTACTAGTGGAACACACCCGGGCCGTCGTTCCCGTCACCCCGTGGGAATTTCTTGAATCTATAGTACCTACACCTCTATATTAGATACAAAAGGAAAAAACAATTATCAGTCAGTCAGTCAGTTATATGTTTTATAAACTTATGTTTGCAATACCGGTTTCATAAAGGTTTTGTGAACCTCAAAGAAGAAGTTAACACTATGATAAAAAGATGCACAGTAACTGTGCATGTAGAGTAGAGATACAAGAGATGTAACAAAAGAGTACAAAGTGGATGCGGAGGCAGACAGATCGTTCGGTGTTTGGTCTGCAACAGGTTTAGTTTGGTCAGCAAAATGTTTAGTTTGGCCTGCAGCTGCAACACAATGGCGCTGAAACCGGAATTTAACAATCTCTCCCAACGGAAATATCCAAGTTATTTATTTACAGGTACTTAATATCGATATAAGCTGTGCAGGGGCCTCAGTTTTACTAGAAATATTACTACGAATTCAACTAAGCGGTTCTTGTAAGGGTATAGGATAATTACGTTTTAAAAACTAAAAAGATAACCGACTTCAATGAAGAATGTGATATTTCGTTTACCTGGATGACGTATTTTTTCCAATTATTTTGATGACAGATGGACACATGACGAATTGAGCATGAGGAATTGAGGACAGATGGACGGACAGGCAGACGCGTGAAACTATATGAGGTCCGTGTTTTCTTTACATTTGAGGTAATACACCCAAACCGCTTTAAGCGTGCCATCATCACATCCTGACCTGATGACAATGGGACCACCTGTGAAGTACACCCTTTCAAACAAAAATATAATTTTTGAAATCGGTCCAGGCGTCTTCGAGTAATCGGGGAAAATACATAAAAAAAAAAGATTCCTACGAATTGAGAACCTCCTCTTTTTTTTTTAAATAAATGAAACTCGGCAAACTCATTACTCTTTGTAATGACCTGACTCATTTCCCTGCAAAGCATGTAGGTACATTGACAATTAAATGCAACATTATAGGAAGAGGTAGGTATTTTTTCATTTATTAAATAAGCGGAGGGTCGTCGTAACTTGCCGATTCAATGCAACCAAGCACAGCAATCAGAGAAAGCCAATCTGTATGATAATGAAATGAGAAGCCTTCATTCATTCTCATTTTTGGTCCTTATGCTTTCATTAATTATTCTCACAAACCGCAGCCGCTTCGACAAAAGAATACAGGTGGAATATGTGGCTAATAATGTATTTCATAACATAATAATACATAGGTAGTACTGTATTTTATTTCAGGCAACAATAGATAAGTTTAAAAAAATCTTATTCCACTTATTTAACGGCCCAAAGAAATACCTATGCCGTAAAACTAGCAAGCATAATCTTAATTACTTGGTACACAGTTACAGGCTAATGGATTTCTCCAGGAATTATTGCTGGATTCAACTTAGAATCCGATACTTAGAAAACTTATAAATATTGGATTTGGGATAGCCTTCGCGGATCTCAATCGGAAGTTTCCGAATGCGATCCGACATGACTTTCCGATTTTTTGAGAATAGCTATACTTACTTTGACTTTGACTTTGAATGGGTGGCACATAATCTTGGCGGGATGGGGATCGCGGGTAAGGTTCGAGCTGTGACTTATGTCTCATCAGACAAGTTTTGTTGCGTTCATCGATCGAAACATTGTATAGTTCACAAGTTATTTTGATCGATATATATGCCTTACCGGCAATTTACATAATCTTTCATTTTATGGAATGCCTAAATCGTTCAGGCAAACTGTGAAAGAATATTTATGAAACACATACATATATACATACATAGATAGAATCACGCCTTAACATAACATTTTTTCTTTTTTTGTGAAATATATAAAATGTTGATAGTGTAAAATGTTTATTTGTATGAAATTTTTTGGGTTAGCTCTTGACTTGTGTAGCTCTAGGCCAGAGCAAGGATGATGTCTATGATGAAGCGAGCTCTCCCAGGAGACCCTGGCTTTCTGGCGTTTGGCGCCGGACTTCAGCGGGGTGGTCGCTCGCCAGGTAACTCTTCTCGACCGTCTATCTATTTTCAAAAAATATATTTTCAGTGCTTGGAACCAAAGCTATAAGTTGAGGTTGGTGTCACGATGGCTGAGCACTGATTGAACGACTGAGGTCATCGCTTGATCTAATTTAAATACAAAGCATCTGAAGTCATTGTTGCTGTATGCCCTTGTGATTAAACCTTGACTATTGACTCCTGCTCTGATCTATGGAGAGCATGCGTAGCTCGGGAGTGCCCGGCTCGCCTTCCTCGACACAAAGGACAACATTTTACATTGCATGCTTCATTAACTCGGTTGGTGAGCGCTCGCACGTGATCTGCAAACCCTACGTATAACTCAGTACTCAACGACTGTTCTTTTAGTATACACAACGACGACTGGACGGCCCGGATTTCCCCCCCCGTCTGCCCGAGGCGATCCCAGCGTCACCTACCGGGTCCAAATATGAATCTAAGCCATCAAAGGACAATCATACATACAAAACAAATAAAAGTTTCATATAAATTGAAGAATTGTGTATGTGAAGATAGGTAATATTTTTTACAAGCGGGAATACCTACAGCCAGTGCTTCTCAGTAAAAGAGGATGAGAAAGAGAAAGAGAGTAAGGAACCCTTACCGCAAAATCAACATTGTCTGTTTTGAATTTTTACTGTAGTCTCTAGTGTATAAATTATTAGATAATGTTTGGTAAACATTTTTACAATGTGCTTCTACTACAGTAATGTAACTTAAATAAAGTAGTTGCGTTAGTTACCTACGCTAGTTTGTTCACCTCTTATCTCTGTTTTCCCAAAATACTACGATAAACAACAGGTGCAATTATTATGCAATAAAACTTGACCAGTTCCTCGAGAACTGGAGAATTGCAGCTCAGGATAGGACGTTCTAGAAGGAGTGGGGAGAGGCCTTTGTCCAGCAGTGGGACATTTACGGCTAATGATAAAAATAATAATAAATGCAAAAATCTATGTCTTTTTTATGTTTTTGATCGCAAAACTTAATCGCTTATGAAATGATAAGGTCATGAGGATTAACATTTGTTCTAAGCCTGACGGCAAAATAACTAGTCTAAATTGTTGGTTTTGACTCGTAATAATGAAAAACGAGAGACAAAATTATGCATTAAAATATTGATATTTTGTCTGATTTATTTAAGCCGAATCTGAAACATAAGTAGGTACTTACCTAGATACCTTAATACTACCTACCGAAGCACTAATAACATAAACTGTTGTAAAACTGCAAAGCCGACTCGTCGTTGAGGGATCAATCAAAATATTGATGAATTGTGGCTTTTGGTTTTCATTAGTTATCATTAATGCTGTTCAGTAAATCGTGGTACTAGAGTCTGCTGATCCACATTGTGGTAAGTCCATAGAGAGCTTTTGATACGGGGAAACCACTCGATTAAGCTTGCTTTCAATATTTTATTATCTGCGAAATTCTGTTGCATCATAATTATCAGTGATGCTTACCATATTCATACCGTAAAATATTTTGATAAACTAAATTAAGTTTATAAATATGTTTCTTTAACCCTATAAAGTTAGAAATAAGGTTTATCGTCTCTGTGGTCTAGTGGTCCGCCCAGCGGTGTCAGATCCTGAGGTCCCGGGTTCGATCCACATGGAGAGTACAATACTGAGCTCGGTTTGGTTGGTGGTACTTTCTTTAAGTCTGCCTGGATAGCTACCACCATCTTACCTAATTCTGTCGCCATAACAACAATTCTTACATTGCTGTGGCATTTAGAGGTAAGATAGAAGCTCAGTTTGTTGAGGATTCAGGGTGAATTGCGCTTCCACCTTTGGCCTTCCCATATCTTGAAAATTAGGTGAAATGAAGGTCATGCACCTCCCCGTCGTATAATAAAAAAAATGTATCCTTTTCATAGGTTCAAGTTGTTAGGTATACATAATAGTATACTTTTGCCAGGTTATCTATTGAGGTTAATAGAGCTTCTATGGACATTTAAAAGTTCGTCCAATTTATAATTTTTTTATAACATAAATTGTATTTTTTGATCGTCAAAAGTAAACAATTCAAGATATTCATGCGTTTTGATGGTTTTGAGTACCAGACAAAAATAGCGGTCCAAAATGGTCACGGACATTTTTAGTCAAAAGTACTTTAGACGGGTTGTGACTTCTGACTGTAACATAATAAACAAGTACGATGAGGCTAGGTACTCAGCTTAGAGAGAGTACTCGTTCACTCGAATGCAGCTCTCGTCTCTCCGATGATCCACAACTCGGCCCAAACTTCCCAACTGCGGTATTTTGTATAACTCACTTCAATCGCTCGACTCGAGTAAGAGTTGAATCAGCGCAGTTCCTACAACATCGTCGAGTGGTAGTGCGCTTCTCTGATTATTGTAAATGACATTTAATTTGCTGGCTCACAGTTCAGTTGGATTGGAACAGCCCTGCCTTCAGCGCTGCAGGTTGTGAGTTCGATTCCATCAATAAATGCATTATAAATTATCGTTCTTTGTTTTGGATGTTAATTATATACATAGGTATGTATTTAAAAAAAAAAAGTACCTATACTATAGTATTATATCCGTAATAAATGAATTTTGTATATTGAAAGCTTTGCTTTATTTGGGGATGTATTTGTTTTGGGCGCTGTGTAAAATGCCCTTTTATATTTATTTAAAAAAAGGCAATGACATAGAGATTCAAAAGGCAAAATAACGAGAAATTTCCTGGATTGGGGTTTACATCGAATTACATTTTTGGAGATAAATAAGAATAGGATAAAAAAGTAGCCGTTTTATAATACTTAAGATTATCATAGAGGAGCAAATCCTGAAAAAATTAAGCTCGTACCTTCAAAATTCCGAGATTCATGAAAAAGTTTTTCAGACCAAACAGTTTTGAAACCTTTTGACAAAACCTGGATTTGCTAAAACAGGTAATTGCCATTGAAAGTCCTGTCAAAATCGGTCCAGCATCGTTCGAACACTAACGGGAACTAACAATCAGACAGACAAAAAAAAGGTTGTGTGTTTTAGAAAAAGTTGAGCGACACAAACCTAGATTATCCCTATCACATAAAGCTAGATTATCCCTCTCCGATTATATAAGCAATTTATGTCGGCGTTGTTTTCATTGACCGGTATCGGACCGAGAGGGCCCGGGCCATTCTATACCCGTATAGTATTCTAATATCCGTGCCCGGTCAGCTTGATAGTAGGCCTTGTTGACCGAGCGAGCGCCAAGCTCCAATTTAGCTTTGACAAAAATGCTTTAGCATGTCCGGGCGGATGAATGTACTATGAAATACAGCCGGTGTTTCGCTTAAGTAAGGTGTCAGCACACTTCCATCATTTGTTAATTACGTTCTATTTGAGAAATAAGGTCCGTGGTACCTAACACAAACCAGACATCACGAGATCTCAGTTCAGGGCGAACTACTAGTAGGTATATTAGTTTCTTATGTTATTCATGCTCATGACTCCACACATCCATCTCTATATTGTCATCTCTGCCGCTTGCACTTTTCTTTCATCACACCCTCTGGCCAGCACTCAGATCCATTACATACATTAAAGCGTGTCTCACGGTCGTCTTATACATTTTATTTTTTCATGTAAAGGCCATTCGGGGCTGCTAATTTTCCCGGAGATACAATTAATATAAATATACAATTGAAGATACGCCTTTAATTGATCGAATGAGTGAAGCGAACAAGATCTCCGCGCTATGTTTGGAAATCCGGCACTGTATGTATGTATGTGGCAATGTTTGTGACGGCATAACTCTTGAACGGACTATCCGATTTTCATTAAATTTAAACTGTAAAGAGGTAACGTAAGCATAGTTTTATAGTTTTTGAGATATTATGATGAAAAGAAATCAAAGAGATACGATCAATTCAAAATGTTGAGTATGCAGAGATTATATTGATACTCATCAATCGGTATGAGGATTTTTTTGACATCAGGGTAGTTTATGAGAAATAGGGGTGTTAAGTGTGACAAGAAGATTTTTGGCTTGTGGGGTGTCAGTTGAAAGAGTATTGGCTGCACATGCATAAACTATGTATTTTACTTATTAATAATGGTGATTTTCGTAACAAAGGGAATCGTTAAGAGGTTAAAACGCTTGGTATGTCTTGTAGGATTGACTGTTAAAGCCACCCAACACCAACAAACTATAAGCAACAGTCTATCTACATCCAATTAACTTTATTAGCTGAAACCATCCCTGTATTAACATTAAGGGTTGCAAAAGGGGTAAATACGATTGAAGTCTTGAAAACGTGAAAAATCATATGAAATGGGTGTTAAGTCTGCAGATTTCAAAATTAGTTTGCCCTTATTTACGGAGGTTTTTAAGATGTAAGGGCTAAGGATGATCATATGGTAAGATTAAAGAGGGTATTCGGTATATATCTCATTTAAACTGGTCTATTTATTTTTAGGGTTCCGTACCTCACAAGGAAAAGACGGAACCCTCATAGGATCACTTTGTTGGCCGCCTGTCTGTCTGTCAAGACTCCAATGAGTCAGACAGGCGGACAATTCTCGGCTGATACAATTCTCAGGAACGCGTGGAGGTATCAAGCTGAAATTCATATCAAATATATATATATATGTACTAGCTTTTACACGCGACTTCGTCCGCGTATTGGTTTTTGAACTATAGGTGCAGGTATTATATTATAAATATATATATTTGTTGGATATCTGGATAAATTTGACCAATTAGCTCCTACATGGTGTGCAGACACGCACACCAAGGGTTCTGACCCACATTCCCAGACAAAATATGCAGGCTTTTTGAAGTCTTAGTGCCGGTCCGACTCACGTTTGGCCAGATTTTATTATTCATTTATTTATTTACCACAATTTAAGCACTATACTCACACCAACTTTGTTATTATACTGGTCGAAAATAACAAAAAAATATATGAAACGTTTTTATTAAAAAAACGTTTCATGTAGGTATCGGAACCCTTTATTTTTTTTATTTATATTTCTGAATATTGGACACCCTTCATTTCTGAAAATTATTAAAAACCGAAAATATGCCATTACTTATTCCTTATGGGCAATCAACATACTAATTTTCAAGTGCCTATCATTTGTAGTTGCAGGGATATGCAACATTTTACTCCGAACTTTGAACCCTTAGGGTGCAAATTTACAAAATTCCTTTCATAGCAGGCGTTTAAACACCAAGACAAACATGACCTTGAAATTTCAAGTCTGTACGCCCAGCGGCTTAGGCTGTGCGTTGTATCTAGTTGAATCAGCCAGTCTAGTCAGTCAGTCACTCAGGACTTGTCCTTTTATGCATTTGAAGATTACAGTGTATCAAGTAGTGAAGTTACATTAGTCAAGGGTCTTAAATACAGTCACGTCAACAGCCCATTTATGTAGTGGTTGATTGGATATTGGACAGAGCCTCCTCCAAAACGGGAGGGTTTTGCCATAATCACCACACCTGGCAGGCGGGTTGGTGATCACAGTAAAGGTGTTATGTCACATACTGCTGTATGTTACATAACTATAACTATATATAGCTTCCTGCTGGAAGCTGCCGCTTCCTCTGGTGAGATCCCTTAAATCTGCTTTTACGACATCCGCGGATTGAGTTGGATGATTGAGATGGGGTCGATTCTAAAGCCGCGACTGCTACGGCTGGGTAAATTCAATAAAAATAATTTGTCGTTAAATGCCTCGGTATACCGATTTCAAAAAGTATAAGCACGACTGTTATACCATGCATTATTCACGAGTTCCGCTGTCATCATCGTAAGACTCTGGTTGACATGGTTCGTAGAAGAGTATCGCACGTATACAATCATTTTAAATGCGCAGCGCTCTTAATATGAATTACTGTTATTTTATGAAAAATCCCCTTTATATTGATTCCACTCCATCATCAGACCTTGGTAGTTTAGACATTCATCCATTGCATAAAGAGCACTCAAAATACACCAGTTTATTATAGAAACCACGTGTACATCGCGTTATTTCTGTTAAATAACAATGTATTTTGATTTTTTTTTCTAATAAAAGGACCCTCTGCCCTTCAATTACTATAAAATCAAAAAACCATGAATCACGTTCTTATCTATTTCATATTAGGAATCTTTAATTATAATTTTGACCTTTTATCATGCACGGTTTCAGAGTTAGGGCTTACTTTTAATGCAAACTTTCAACCCCTTTTTGAACCCAAACTTTTTTTATTTGCACTTATTTTCGCATATACGATCAGCCGTTTAGACTGTGCGTTGTTATCAGTGAGTCAGTTAGCATTTTATATTAGTATAGTATATCAGGTCATATATATTATATATCAGGTCGTATATCAAATATATCAGGTCTACTGTCCCTTGGAGCTGTGAAAAAATTAAACTTCTAAGCCAACGCAATCAAAATATACAGTCGAAAGCCGCAAATTTTCGACTCTCACAAGGGAATCAAAACCTGAGTTCACGGGTACTTCCCGTGAACTCAGAATCTTGAAATTTTTACGAAGCAACGGAACGAAAGCTGGAGGAGCATACATTTAAGACAAAGGGTCTTAAATTTCCTCCAGCTTTCCATTGTAATGTTATGGATTTAATTTAGCAATAAAATACCATAACTTTTACTCATATAGTTACCTACAGGTTTGTACGGAATCCTCGGTGCGCGAGGCCGACTCGCACTTCACCGGCTTTTTTGGTGTCATTCACTCAATAGGTATGCCAAACCAAGGTTCTCATTAATATCCAAGAATTACTTTCGGAATGTCATGCAAGAGGTTTGGCTGCGCATATCCCACATCAATAGCACATTATTGTCCACCATAATGTGGAAAGAACTTACTCCAAAACTGTAATGATTGGCCCTATAAACCACGCTTGGAGGCAGATTGGTGCACACAAGTGGTGAAACAAGCTGCTGCCTTTTTGGTGAAGGCCCTTGGTTGACTTTACTACATGTACCTATACGTGGGTAAGAGGGGTATATTTTTAAGCCACGACTACTAAGGCAACGGTCTTGAGAGCACTTTTCAAAACGACATCAACCTTTGTTTAAAGATAGCAAGGATATTACAATAAGTAAGCCTCGAGAAAGCCTCGACCACTCAGGTAATAAACAGTGCTTAAAAGTAAGGTGTAATGAAAGCACACTTTTATCGTTAATTAATTACGTTCTCTTTGAGAAATAATCTCCGTAGTTAAATACCTAACACAAACCAGACATCTACTTCTTATACTATGTAATCTATCGAACTACCAGTGATAGAAAATTTGGTGGGTTTTCTCATGGACCTACTATTTTGTCCTATCAGTAAGTCCACGAGGCTATCTTATTTCTCATGGTCCTACTGTAATATTTAACTTTTTGCGTACCCATGTATAGGTACCTATTTACTTATTTGTAATGAAGTTTATTGAAATATGAATCATAAATGTCATGTCAAGCCATAGTCACAGAGAAAATATATGATGTTCATTTTGTTTGCCGATGCCGTATCAATGTATGATCGACGTCAAAATCAACATACATGGGCAACAGAATCGCTGGCTTTTATTTTATTTGTTTACTACTGTTTACTATTTATTTTTCGGCTTTCGGGAATTTTACAGCTAAAATAACGTTATACTCGCAGATAGATAACGACTAAATATTTTTAAAAATCCGCGGTTTAGTTTTGCTAGCGGTTAGGGTTGTTGAATGATCACACATTAGTGGTAGGACCTGTAAAGGCCACCTGGCTAGTAACCTGTCTTCTGCCGAAGTCCGCCGCTAACGGTTGGCCGTGTTCCCTCGGTGCATGGTAGAGATAGCGCCTTCTTGAAAAGCATCCTTGCTCTGGCCTAGAACAAGACAAGCCTAGAGGTCAATGTATGATAGCTATCCTATTTATAAAATCAAAACCTTGATTCTACCTGATAGAAAATAATATACCTATGACTTTAATATTATGCTACATTTTTTTTATATTATATAAATAAAATACTCATGATCCTGTTCCGATCCTGATCCGGTGATCCTGTGTAGATTTAATGAGTAATTAATTAATAATAATATAATCTACCTGCGTTATCCGCTGGTTTCTCACTGCAATATATTAGGTTTCCGGAATTTAATTGCTAAAACGCAATTATTTTGCAACTGCGTGTAAACGATGCCAAAACATAGCGTTATCAAAAAATAACACTATTGAAATGTTAAGGTAACGTATTTACGTTTCGGTTACGGACTTTTACGTCACTTAGAAGCATGAAGCACTATCGTATCACTCACGATAAATCTACAGGTAAACGTAAGTGACGTCATACTATTATAAATGATGGAAAGCTTAGACATTGTAAAAACCTTTCGCGTTTCGCGCGAACATCATGCAGTTTAGTGGATGGAATGAGTGACAAGGAACGTTTTAAAACATGAATTCTCGAACTTTTTTTAGAAAAATATTTTTTTAAGAATGAAAAAGAACACTTCACATTGTTTTCAAATTCATGAAAATAATAATTACAAAATAATGTAATGATGGTAATAAATAGTAAACGTTTTGCAGTGAACTTCCAAATATTAGTTCAATCTCCCACATTTTTGTCCACCTTCATATATTTTTAACGCACCACATAAAAAACTAGCATAAGATACTATGTGCATTTTTTTTGTGCGACGGAGATGCGTTTGGTCTTCATCTCACCTGGAAACAAGTTAAGATAAGGCCGAAGGTGGAGGCGCACTTCACCCGGAATCCTCAACAAACTGAGGAACTGGCTATCTTACCTTGTAATGCCGGAACACAACAATTTTAGAATTGTTATTATGGCGACAGAATTAGGTAAGATGGTGGTAGCAAGCCAGGCGGACTTAAATAAAGTCCTACCACCAACAAAACCAAGCACAATATATTGTACTCTCCATGGGGATCGAACCCGGGACCTCTGGATCTGAAATCGGTGGGTGAACCACTAGATCACAGAGGCGGTTAAAATTTTTGTTACTCGAATCCTTGCCCTAAACTCTGCTCCCGACAGCAAGGTCCAAAGCAAGGAAATATCTCCTTCTTTTGGCTCTGCGGCTTCCTTCTGTGTAGGTAATAAATATATATATAGAATAGCTAAAGTAATCAATGTCTTCGCTCAAACTTATTCTAATAGGTAGGTCATTATGTAACGGTATATTATGGGAATTACCTGTGTAGTTATAACGTTTTTATATTTTAAAAGTATCTTAAATACCTACGTATCTTTAAACAAGTACCGTTATTTTTATTGGGTAATGTTAACGTTATAAAGCCTTGGACCGTGGGTGTGAGTATAGACAACAATAGTGTGTGAGTGAGTGGTAATGATTAGCATCGCCATTTTAGATTCGTTTCTTTATTAAGTCGAGTCATACCTTAAAATAACGCTGTCGCCAGATTAAATACGCACCGTGTGAGCGATATCCGTGGTTATGATTTTAAACTTTTACGAGATTTTCATGTTCGTGTTTGTGTTTTGCAATACCTATCTACTAGTACCTGGTAATTACTAGATAGCAAGGTTTATTTTTAGATTCAGAGTGGTTCAGTCCTTGAATAAGAAACTTGAAAAAAACTATTTTTATTCATTAGTTTATTACTCGCTGTATTAAGTAGGTAACGTTTTAGGTCTTTTAAATTTCTCGTTAGTAAGACCTATTGATACTCGATTACCAACTTACCTACTTAACACACTTTCATAATATTACTAACGAACCAAACCGAGTAGATTACCGATAACTTTTTTGTTTTTTGGTTAGGCTTGCGATTGACTTGACTGCTATATCGCCTAATGTTAAATCAATGATACAGCCTCAGATCAAGTAAAAAAAGGAAGATATATCACACGTAATAAGAAACTGTAACTATTTCGCGAAGTCAGTCAGTGTTGCCGATAAATAAAAAATGAGGGATTGCTTAATTTACTAGGAATTGTTACTTAAATAACATTGAAAACAAGTATAAAAATAATAATATTTTATTTCAGGCAACAACCCATAGCAATATATACCTTAAAACTAGCATACATATAATGTAAAAACTTAATTACTAGATACACGAATCGAAGCGGCGACGTGTGACGCAATCTCGGTGTCTCGTTGCGTACGATGCGCGGGCGCACGTTGCAAGCGTCCCGTGAACCATAGGATTTGACACCCTTCGGCCAAAGCCCTTCGCTCATGAAGGTCGACAGATGTTTTGTCGGAACTCGCACCATAAATGAGTTAAAACTCACATTATGGTTAGAATCCAACTTCTCGACCCTCAGTTCGAACCCGGTCTTCACTCGGAGGTACTCTTTCACTTCCACGGTCTTCACGTTATAATGAACGCGAGACACATAGAGCTGACTTGTAGGTACCTCCGCTCGGAAACTGCAAGCTTCTAGTGCAGTGCCGCACTGGTTCCGGCCGATGGGCTTCCGGCGCTTACGCACCACCTCCGTGAAGCCCCCCGCACTACAATTCTAAGAGTAATAGAAGCCCCTAGTGAAAGGGCTCGTCCGGAGAATTACTACCACCATAATTATTTCAGCCGCCAAGCAGCATTGCTGTGTTTCGGTTTGAAGGTTATGGTTGCCGGTGATTACGGGTACGTGAGGCTTAACACCTTTATGCCTCAAGTTGACGGGCGCAATGCAGTGCCGTGTAGGCTATGTTCTTTGTGGATGTGACCTACGCAGTAAGGCTTTGTACACTTAACACCAGGTGCGCTACATGCTTGTCCCGTCTCCTAGTAGTATAAAAAAAAAACAAGGCAACCAGGCTTGCAGGACCGCTTCCTTCTTCTTAATGCAGGCCGCAGGCTGCAACGGTGGCGTACGCGCGCGGCGGGGAAGGTGCGGACTCGTGTGTCGGCCCCTAGCACCGGCGGCGGGGGGCGGGGCAGGGGAGCGCGGTGCAGGGGCCGCCGGTGACGCATCAAATGTTGCACGACACGTTGTGCGCTCCTCGACGAGTGTTAATATTGGAAGTAGCCTCAGGTGATTAACTACCGAGGCGGCGGCACGAAGTGATGCTACTTCGGAATGTAGTTCACCGATGGTGATTTGGGACTCTTCCAACTTCAACTTTACTTCAACCAGACCTGCCTTCAGAGACATTATGTCTTTCAGCAGTCTGGACGTGATCGAATGTCACTGGAGGCAGTTTGTGAAGCTGCCTAGCGATAAAATGCGGCACGTCGTCTGGATCCGTCTCCTTGAACAAGGTGATAATGTCCTGGATACTCTTCTCACCTCCGTCCCTACGCCGGGAAGGCATCTGGGCCGTCTTGCCGAGCGCCTGGAAAAGTAGCGCCTTGCCAATGCAAACATCTTCTTCCTGAAAATTGGATTTGCAGATCTGCAAAATGCTGATTTCGTCCATGGTGTCGATGGCGTTCTGGATGAACGCCAGTAGCTCATTAGCGATGAGCGGTTTGGATGTCATCGCGGTCGCGGTGCAGTGGCGTGAGCCACGCGTCACATGAATCATATGTAATTCAAGACTGCGCAGCAGCGATACACGTCCGTATCCGATCGCGCATCGCACTGCTATCGTATTATAAGTGTGAAGCCATTTTCAGATATTAAACAAAGTAACAGACGCACTCTCATGTAAAGTATATGCTCCGAAAAAGTAAACATTTTGTAGGTTCGACCGTTACTCAGTCATTTAAACCCATTCTGGTCTCGACGACGACGGCTTATCTTGAGATCTTAAGAGACTTAGAGTCTCTAATTTTAACCGCCTCCACAGAGGCTCGCCATCCGGTGTCAGATCCAGAAGTGCCGGGTTCGATCCCCAGGGAGAGTACAATATTGTGTGTTTGTTCATGTCCGCCTGGCTAGCTACCATCATCTAACCTAACATCATCTAATTCTGTTGCCATAAGAAAAAATCATAAATTGTTGTACTTATTCCAGCATTCAGAGGTAAGATAGCCAGTTTCTCAGTTTGTTGAGGATTACGGTTGAAGTGCACTTGCTCCATCGGCCTTATTACAACTAGAAAACCAGATGAGATAAAGGCAAAGCACCCTACCCTTCGTACAATAAAAAATATAATATACCTAATCATATTTATAAACAAATTTTTATTTCTACAGGTTCTTGGAAACCCCATTATCAATTCATTTAAATTGATTGTTAAAAAGGTTTGCAAGTAAATAAAATAGAACAAGGTTACGTAAGAAGTGTCTTTGCATATCTTAAAATTGAATAAATATTCACCACGCACTCTAAAACAAAAAGAAAAAAATGTAATATGGACGCTACCGCTGCGCCATTAGGTATGCTTAAAGCTTCTACAATCCATTAATATTTTAATTATAATTATTATTCTAGATTTTGTAGGTCTGAAACAAAATGCAGGCAGACACTCGTTAATGTGGGGGGAAACACGACCCGACGCTGTCCAAGCTTCTATAATTAATGTTTCTATAAATAACAGTAAGGTAGGCAAGCCTACTATGAGCTATGATATGAGGCATACACCTTACGTTACCTGCCGATGTCAAAAAACTTTTTTCTTATTCTAAAACAAAAAGATGACAAACTTTTTTAATGTGGTGGCTCCCCCGCGTTCGGACAAAAAAGTTTGCGTCTTACATAACATTTTTGAAAATTTATCGTAATGACTGCAATGTTTTTTTTTTACGGGATCAACCACCTAAAACTTTCTTAAAACTAAATCGACACGAAACTTTCATTAATAATGATCGAACCGGGTCACACAATTTCACGAGAATCGGTTTAGAATTACCGCCTGTAGAGTTCGCCTCAGTTTTCCAGCTGCTTCCCATTTTAACAAGCCTCATAGCTCAGTTGGTAGTAGCTCTGCCTGCTGTGCTGTAGGCTGTGGGTTCGATTCCCACCCAGGACAAACATTTGTGTGATGAATATAGATGCTTGTTCTGTGTTTGGGTGTTGTATCACATAGTATGTATGTATTTACAAAAAGTATTTAAGTATTCTATCCGTAATCTAGCTCCCATATTACAAGCTATGCTTAGTTTGGGGCTAGATGGCGCTGTGTAAAATTAATGTCCTGTAAAAAAGTAAAAAAAAAAAGTAAAGTAAAGTAAGTAATTTGCCTCTTACTAAACTATTTGTTGGATACCTGTCAGAATAGGGAGTACTGACATAATATCGTTATATCATCAGCATGTTCTAACGAAATAAGATTTCAAAAGTACTTACAAATTAAACGATATCGCTTTCACTTTTCACTTTAGTTATTTTTGCACCATTTTACTACGTAAGACGGCATTTGTTTTGTAGGTTTACTGCACGATTGCGGATTGATATTGTGCGTGTATTTACAAGAGGAGCCGGGTTTTTTTTGTTTCGCCGCCGACAAAGACGGTGATAAATCCACCTTTTTAACTGATCTGTGGATACAGCCTACAATGGAGCATGCTTGCCTCAAAGTTACCTATTCACTTTTGACTTGAAGATTTGTGGAAACACAGACTCAGGTAATGTGTTCCATTCGAAATGCAAATGTGGAAGAAAACCGCGTAGTGATTTAATTATTTTCGCTTTACTACGGTACTTACTAATTTAATCATCGATCGAATGCAAGTAATGAAGCAAACTAAAACAATGGGGGTACAGGTCACCAAAAATCATAGTTATATCCGAAAGCTGAGGCAATTACTTTGTGACTCGATGTGACACAGAAATTTGTTTATTTTTCAGTATTTTCCACACCCGCACACCCTCGACCACGGAATTTTATTGGAAAAGTTGTTTGGACAAAAACTTGATGTATAATACATTTTTTTTCACACAAAATGTTTTGTGACATTTTAGAACATTTTTCGAAATGGCTGAAATATATTTTTTATGTATTCAACCCCCATATCCCCCGATTTATTTTTGTATCGTTATTATTTTATTTCCTATTAAATCAAAGCATATACATTCCTATAAAAAGGTATACCTATATTGTACATTTCTAAAGGTACATAATACTCCCGACTTGGAGGTGGACTCCACGTCTGGAAGGTTTTGCCATAATCACTACGCTTGGCAGGCGGGCCGGTTTTCGCATGAGCGGTGTTAGTTATTCAGGTCAAGTGGATGCTTGTATTTGCCCTTCGGCGACAAATGAATGAATGAACAAATGAATCAAACTGAACAGCTGTTCAATTTGATCAATCAGAATAATATGGACACATTGTAAGCCGAAGCCAGATTCCAGTCTGAACTCCATGAATATAATTAATATGCCTCTACATTCAGAACAAACACACCAAATAATGAGCAGTCATTTTATGAAAAGATTACTGCACATTTTCAGATTTCAGATTAATTCAGACCGAAAATATAATAATGGATATTTTATGATATTCAGAGCGCGCGAGGCCTTTGGAAAAACATTTTTATTTAAACGATAAAATAGGCAGAAGGTAGAGGTCTATATATGAAGAGTATGGGGTGATGGGGTGGAATGTTCTGAAATATGCAGTCAGCTTAAAATTATTTTCCATTTCGTATTGAAGGAAGGTACACGTAGGTATGATCTTGCTTAATTTTATACAACACACATATTTACAGCACTACATTTTAGCAAAATTCCTACAGCATGTTATTTAAGTATTGCAATATATTAGTGAAAGTTAACGAGTAGGCCAATAGGCCAATGAACATGCTAGGCTAGGACATCGCTTCAGGACCGCTCTAGGCCAGTACACTAAATTTTCAATTTCTAGGCCAGTCGCGCTGCACCGATAACCGCTGAGCAGTAAATTACAAATAGATATACGAGTATCGAGTGGGTTCGGTGTGTTTATTCGTAGACCGACGACATTGTGGGTAGGATTCTCACCGAGACAGACATTTATGCGATCTATATGTGTGTTTGGTACTTATAGATTGTATGAAAAGTATGTATATTGAAGACTTACCTACTTTAAAACAAGCTTCTCGAATTAGCGCAGTCTCACACTAGCTGTGCACGCAGACATTCTGGACACTGAACACTCTGTGAAGCGTTACACCGCATCTTAATGCGTTATGAATGCGTATCACGATTTCTTCCTCTCTATAAGAGCCTGTTTCTGCTATAATGTATCCCAGGTACCTGAATTTATCTACACCTTTGCAAACCACCATTTGGATCTGGTCGTTTGACATGGGTATTTTTATACCGCTTCATGTGAATATATTCGGATTTTCATGGTTGAATGATTTAATTCAGACAGAGCATCAGCTATATTCATGGATTTACATAAAAAGTAAGTTCAAAAACTAAAACCGACTACTGAAAAATCACGCTCTAAAAATTATGAAACGTGAAAATATTATCATCTGAAATTGTTATGTAGAAACTAGTCAATATACAAGCTGTAGCAGAATATGTGTACTATGCCGAAACGGGGTTATCCGACCCGACTCGGGGAATAACGTTTGTTTTACGACTTTTTGAATTTTGGTTTAAAGTTTTTTGTAAAACAGGATCAAAGTTTTGATACCAACAGCTGGTTTTTTCGGTTGAGACTACCCTAAAATCAGCTGTTTCTGAACTCGCGACAATGACCTCAGCTCTAGACACAGATGAGGCAACATAGCAGAAGGTCGCAATCACAAAGAACTAAAAGCGCTTTCACTAACAGAGGAAAATCGTCGAAAAGCCTGGGCTGCTAATGAGACAATCCATTACTAGAAGGTTTAAGTTGTCAAATCAACAAGAATTTTATCTATCTGTTAGCTAAAATACAAAATAATCGTTCCTTTATTGTACTTTTGTTTGTCCAATACAGCATTCATGGTATTTTTGTAACAGTAGGTGCCTATGTAATTTATCATTGTGTATGTTCTATCTAATAACCTATCTGTCCTCATCATCTGTCCTTAGTATTCTTTGACACAGACAATTGCACAATGAGAGCGACTACATTTGACAAAGACGCCGCGGCGGGTTTGTCAAACGCAGCGGCGGCGGCGCTTTGAAAGCCGGTACGCGCCAGCCGCTTCCCTTTGAGTAAACCGCCACTATAAGTATAATTTTTAACAATGGTTCCGTACATTTTTTTTTATCAAAAACATATTTCGTGCAGACGCTAAAATAAAAAGTATTACTTACCTAAAAAAAACATGTACTTAGGTACGACTTTTTTCAGTTCGAGCTCAGATACAAGTAGAACTTTTTGAGGATTTTATCTACGACCACTTAGCTACAAATCTCATCATCTTTACTAAAAGCTACCTACATTTAGATAATAATAATAACGTTATTAGTGGTTTGCACCGTGTTTACCTACACTAATAGGTCTTTCTAGATACAACCTTTGTCTCAAGCTTCACTATGGAACTAGCTGCATGCACGCAATATTCAGAGATGTGTAGGTTAGGTAGGTAGTGCAAGGTGTGGAATACCTTAGACTACTTATTAACACATGAAAGTAAAGTAATAGGTGCATGAAGGCCCATTTTGACTTCAGCCTCCGTTTTTATTTTTTGTAGGTAGTGTAAAAGAACCCTAAAAATTTCGACAAAAATCAAATAGGTACCTACCACAACACTAGCCGAACCGAAAATACGCGATTTGGGTTGGCCGGTTAGCAAATTTTCGGATAATTGTGTTTTAAAATCGAATAAAAAAAAATGGAGACGTACAGTAATGCTGAATATTATGATATGATGTTGAGTGTTGGTGAAGCTCCAAATAATGAGCTGACGGCGGCAGCGCGGAGGCCTAGAGAGACGCCCGCTGCCCTCTTACCGTTGCTTTCGTGAGCTCGTAGGAAGACTCTTTTCGATATGTATTATATGTATTTATTTTTTCAAAAAAATCGATCATCAGGTCCTGCCCTGAACCATACACAACACATTGAAAACCACATCCAAATCAGATAAGCCGTTCCGGAAATGCGCGTGCACAAACAGACAAACAGACAAAAAATCTAAAAACTGTATTTTTATGCTCACCTGCGTGTTTTAAGTAGCTGGCACCAATTTATTCTTGAAAATATGAAATGTACAGACACAGTTTTTCTACGATTTCATTATGGACAGGACATTAATTTTACACAGCGCCACCCAGCGTTATTATACGCAGGGTGGCGCTGTGTAAAATTATATTCCTGTGCCTAATATTTAAGAATAGACATTAATTAAATAATGTATCTAATACCTACATATACAAATTGATATTCATAGGATTGCCTTGGTGGCTTAGACGTTATCGTATTCATCCATTTTGCTTCGCCGTAGTCTGGTAAAAAAGTGTTATCCGTTATCTAGTTCCCATAATACTTTTTCACTTTGCCTAGTTTGGGGATAGATGGCGCTGTGTGAAATCAACGCCCTTTAATATTTATAGCAACAGTCGCGTAAAGTCGAAATCAGTATCAAAAAGCTCAGCTCAGGCCGCGGCCGCCTTTATTATAAAACTACATTCTGCTCGCGTGATACCGGAATAAAATAAACCTATATTTCGCGGTGTAAGAACCAGATGAACGTATTCATTTTTTGACAATTTTACAGGAGAGCTATAAAACTGTGCATATTTTACTTCTTTCAACTTTGAAATGTTAAATAGCGTATAATATATAATTGACTAGTGAAAAAAGTATACAGAAATTCACACATACTATAAGAGAATTAATTAGTATAATTATACAGAAATTTTAAAAAACTTATTCAAGATTTTTTTTTTTTTTCGAAAGTTGGTTGACGTACGTTATTTTGGCTTATTCTCATCCTAAACTGGTTTACCTTTATGTATTTAGATACGTTATTTGTGAAGTTAATTAGAATAGCTAAATCAATAAGGTAGCATGATATAAATCTTAAATCTTTTTTAACAATTATAATAGCTAAGGAATAATGCTTAAACTAAAGTACAACATACTCGTAATAAAGAGGTCACACAGAAAAACACTAAGGAACTTCGCCAACATTAGTGGTTCTAACTATGAAACTCTCATAAAATTTGTGATGTTGAATAGGAATGATGCCCTGCCTACACAAATCTTGGAAATCCTCACACTTTTCCACTGAAATGGGCAAGGATCATACATGCGTTTTTCAGAACAATTTTGTCGGCAGCAATTTTTTTGCCTCTTCCTAAAACTTTTATCATTTTGAATTCCATGTCATCAAAGTTGTCAGTATTTCAAATATATATATTTATTGTCTTCTTTGCGATATTGCAGCCACCTTATTTTAAGCTAAATCATCCGACTTAGCCTAAGCCAAAGCCACTGAGAGTAACTATAGGTAGGTATGTATTAAGTGAGTACCTATAAAATAATTTTCAAATAAATACGAGAAAACACTGAAGCCGGATTCCTCATGATGTTTCCCTTTGCCGTTTAAGAGAGCTCGAATGAAATAAAGTGCCTACCATTGGTAAACATGATCCAAAACCACGACCCGACGATAGGCAAGGTTGCTGCCGCTACTCCATCGGAGACACCTGTCAGGAGACAGGTAGGTGCTGACAGGTGTGTGCTGAATGAACCGATTGGATGTTGGAGTAGGTACCTACCTACCTGTCATTCTTTGGTAATTAATTTGTTTGTCGGGTCACATTTGTTAATTTTCAGTCACCTTGCGTTGTTTCAACAACTATCATGAACTGCGATATAGACAAGAAAATAACAAGTTAAACAAAAGTTTATTGCATTAGTTTGGGGCTAAATGGCGCTATGTAAAATTAATGTCCTGTAATATTTATTTATTTATTTATTTATTGAACTTATCGGGTCTGGAACATTCAAAACATCTAATCAAGTAATCATGTAATCCAGAGATGATTCTCTTTGTTTTTCTGACTCCAAAATCTTTTAGTTTCGACTGTTTTTTTTTTTTCATTTTGTTGGTTTTAAAAATGATATTCACCTATAAACACTGTTAACTTAAAAAAATAATATCAAAGAGGTACCTTCTAAAATTATATAAGTTTGAAAAAATCTCAATGAGGATTGCAAATCACTACGAAAATATAACAGCCACAGTAACGTATGCGGTATTACGTCGTTTTGGTCTTTCAATGTACTTATTCTAAATTATGAAAAATAGGTGCCAAAAAAACGTAAACGGCCATACGTTCTTACATGGTCCTCAAAGTAAACATCGAAAATGAATATTATTTGAAGCCAGAACAACGTTCACGCTTATACGTTGTTACGGCACGCTAACATTTTGACAAACAAGCAGTAGTTTATGATTCAAATAAAGACTTTTGTCATTACGTTATTTTGGCCTACTAACAATACCAACTACTTACCTATTAACAATTTATTTAAAACTTTTTTAGTGATATTCAAGTTACGTTCTTCTAGTACAGTAAAAAGTGTATTTTCTACTATTACGTTATAATTGAATAAGTGAAGTATTGACTTTACAGCTACGTCGTTTTGGCACATCGTGCAAGACCACGTTTAAGGTCCATTTATGAAAAAAAAAAGTATTTGGTAGATACGTTCATCTGGTTCTTATACCGCGATTTGATTCCTGGTCTAGATTCTGAAATGTCTGTGGACATTTTCGGGTCGATCCGTTCTCTTGTTTTGGCGTGAACGTGACGAGACAGACTCATAGAAGATAGTAGGATAGGACGAACTCGAACAGTAGTTTGTATGGTTTTCTTAAAGTTCCTTGAGAAAAGTTCAAGGGTTTTGTTACATAGATCAAGCTGCGCTTTCAGCTTTCAGCTTCAGTTACGAAATTATGAAAACCAGCCATTTAGCATTTGTCATATTTAAAAATCTACATCGGAAGCTTTTCGTAGGTTGGTAGGTAGGTAGCTGTAGGTTACTCTAGGTATCGAATCCAGCGCGTAAATCTGTTACACACTTCACACGTAAAATGGAGGTAAAATGGTAAAATGGAACGAACGTTCTATTGATACCTATACGACGTCGGAATGCAAGTTACTTTATACCGGGATTTCTGGAATGCCTGCATACTTGCATCTAGCGAATCCAATACCTAACTACGGGTTGTCAAAGGACATAATACACCTACACGCGTAGTATTTCAACCAACTAGCTAAACTACTTCTAGTCCGTGCTTCGCTACGGTAAAATTAGAAATACGGAATGGCTGTAGATAATAATACAGGGATTGAGAACAACAGGGTTCTTATAAATTATACTATGATTAAAATACAGACTATAGAAGAAAGAAAACCCGGTACTTATAAGGTTGTTGTTGGTACTACAAGGTAAGTCGGTTTACACGTCGCTTGTAGCGGACACACGACGTCCAAGACCCTGCTTTGCCATCGCCACGCTCAATAGCAATGCTGGCCAAAGCAAAAGCCCGCCTGGCTCTTGGTGTTTTTGAAAACTCGGCGCTTCTGTTAAGTTAGTATTTTATTGTAATCATTTCTAGGTTTGACCAATTTTTAACGCCCAATGTTTAAAATGATCATGTTAAATCCTGGAAATCATCCTGTGTTCAGATCGGGACTCTGGCTGGATTACATTGGAGATACAATGAGCGCTAGTTTTTTTTCGAACATGCTTAACAAATGTGTAATTTAATAATTGAACCTATGTCTCAATAAAATGTAGGTATTAGGTCTTTTGGCCCGCCCGCCTTACCTATAAGTAGGTCTGAAAAACCTTTTACCCAATTTATTATGACACGACAAAAAATTAAACAAAATTTGAAGTTTGAAATTTTGCAGAGGTTTTTGTTTTCTCAATTTTCAACTACATAGTTGATATTGTTTTATAGATTCGTGTAGTCATGTCAATGTTTAGGTTTTAGTGAAGAATATTATGATTGAAGTTCCGTGGGTATGAAGACAACTATGTCAATGACTGTACCTACCCGATTCTTATGTAATATTTAAAGTAACAAACCGTCTCTTTTAACAGACAATTAATGATAACTGGACTTATCCAAAATCAGATGTTGCCGTAATCACCATGCTTGGCAGGCATATTGGAGATTGCAGATAAGGTGTAAGACCATACACAAAAGTAAGCTTCCATTATTCTGATGAGATGCCGAAAGTCGGCTTTAGCGACATCCGTGGTTTTGCATTCCGCAGCTAACATAATGAAACCAACAGGCATCCTGCCAGTTCCCAATTTGTTCTGAACTAAATCCAACCGTTACTTATCACATTTTAATTATGTGGTACTTAGAGTACGTACTAGGTACAGGTACCAAAATGTTATGCGCTATTTGTAGAACTTGTGAGCTAACAGCGAGTTGAATGATCTCCTGAAAAGCACTCAGGGAATATTTATCTATGCATTGCGATATTAATTGAAATGCTTTGGAATACCTGGAGGTCCTTTGACTTCCAGTATTCCCGGTACATGTCTAGAGCACTCGAACTGGAATTCCTAACGAATACCTACCTACTTTCATCTACGGCCACTGAATCTAAGACAGGCTCATACACTGCAAACATTTTGAAGAAGCAACAGAGGTCATGATTCGTGTTGCATAAATTTCACTACAACACATTTGTAAATAAATAGAATTGGATGTATGAAAAAACCAGACTAAGACTACTTGCGCGTAGTTGGATTTTAAAACGATGATTATGATAAACTCTTTAATTGCTTAGTAAACTCGCAACTTTGTAGTACTGCAAAGGGGTACACTTTCGAAAATATTATATACAGGTGAGTTTTTTCCAGGGCCACTCGAAATCACACGAAATCGTGAGAGTTATCGAAAAGTCATGTTAAGAGTTACGTGCTTGATTAAAAAAAAACAAGTTTTGTATAAAAAAAATCGATTACTTTTTATAGATTTACTGGAAATGTTGAAAAAAAAATACATTCTTGAGTTCTTCGTTTGATAATTAAAAAAAAAAATACAGGATGTATCTACCCAAAGTTGTTGAAACACTTTCAAAGTTGAACATTTATAAATTCAACTTTATGAGTCTAGTAATGGTTGTTGTACGTTCAGACATACGTAAGCGAAGCTCTTACATCCTCTTTTGCTGTATTTTCTGTTCATGAGAACTTTTAAAAATCGAAACGTCTTCAAAAAATTTGCTGTGCTAAATGCGAGATACAACTTTAGCGTTTGAAAACAGAATTACTTATAAATATAAAATAAAGAACAATGTAGGTTTTTATGTCATGGATTTGTAATTTCTGGATTCTCCAGTTCGACAATAATGTGCTGTTGTGAAGTGGTAAATGCTCAGTCAAACAAACCCCTTGCATGACATCCGAAAAGTAATTCTTGGATCATATCGACACTATCCTAGTGAAAAACAAAAAAAAATAGATTAGTTTTCATTTAAATATAAGGCCAAATACAGAGGATATTTGGCTTTTTATTTACTATCACTACATCCGCTATCTTTTAAGAGCGATTATCCTTTGCAACCCTTTATCTTGAAAACCACCCGTATTCCTATTAGAGGCAAAAATAAACTAATTTTGAAATAGGCTGTCTAAGCCCTGATATATGATATTTCAAAAGAGTTCAATCTAGTTTACCAGTTTTGCAATCCTTAATGTCACATATCGTCGTTGCGAATCCAAGACCTCCTATGTGTAAAAACATAAAGTTTTGGCAAAACGAAAAAAACTTTACCCTGAAAAAAAATCAAGGAGAACCTTAATAATAAATAACGCCATTTTATGCTTAAAAAAGTTAAACGTTTTAGATTGCTACAATAAATTTAAACAAAAAGTAGAAAATAACAAAAAACTTTTTTTTTTACAAATTTCTTGCATATAATAGGTTTTGGTTGCGAATTACAGAGCACATGTGAGTATTTGAATGGAATTAGTTTATTGGTTGTAGGTAAATTATCATGAATATACGTCTCAAAAAATCAACAGAATTTATTTATGTTAACACAAAATATTACTACAAAAAATTAAATCATTGTTCATAATTACGGAAATTTTTCAAACACTAAACGCACAAAAAAAAACACAAGTTCAAGCACCAGCAGACAATCATGAAAAGAAGATAATCCTTATCTTAAATTGTTTTCAGTTCTTGCAAGTGCTTGTACTTGGTTTCGTTAATTTTCAATGGCCTTCTGTACATACGATTTGGTGTCACTAAACCTTGATTGTGGATTCTTCGCTGCGGAAGCGTAGCCCAATCTTCCTCTCTTCTCATGCGATAAAGTATTGATCCATCAGGTAAGTACTTTAGACCTCTAATGTCTACTACTACGGGATCTACCTTCTTTTTGCCTGGACGTATAGACTTCAGATTTGATTATATTCATAATGATATGATTTTATTTCATAAGGGTTTTGTGGATGTGCTTGTCTCATTTGCGTGACGACTATGATCTCATACTCGTTGTGAGCGTATATTGGCGGTTTAATATATCGTTGGATAGTAGAGTGAACACTGTCAACTTCCATCATGGTATGCCCTTTTTCTAGGTACAGTTGCTTAACAGTTATATTCCTTCTTTAGACAAAATCACTGAGTGCGCTCGACAAATCCGATTTCTGTTCTGGTGTCCAGTGTCCACATCAATGTCAAAACATTAATTAGAAATGATTATAACGTATTCAGTTGAATCTATAACACAACTCGTAAATTAATAAGCTGTAACAGCACCATCAGAAAAACACAGTTACATCCTTGGATTGCGAGTTGAGAGAGCAAGGGCACTTGCTAACAACTTTGGACCTAGTAATACGCTTTGAACATCAACTGTAATGACAACATTATTTTTGCTAGTACGAGCTATATAACATTTTTTTTGCTTGACGAGCTTCAATTTTCTTTAAAATATGATTATCATATTCTTCTTTTAAAATATTGCCAGATTTATGGTTGCAACACGTGTCACATTGGTCTTTGCAACGGCAATACTTTTTTCAGTCAAACACCAAAAAAGTTTTTCTTGATGCAGCTTTAAACTGTTTTTCAGCGTACCATTCTTTAAACACTTGCTGAATATGCAGCTCAGACCGGAAAGTTGACTCAACATACATTTTGATGACGAGGCACGGTAATAGTGGCTTAGAACTTGTGGCAACTCATCCAAGTCAACCAAGTTTTTACAGTATCTCTTAAGGCAGCGTTTCTACGAGTCCTTGGAGTATTCCTTGTAACAGAGCTTTCGGTGTTATCTTCGTCTCTATTCTCTTCTAAAGTTTCACGGATCCACCGACCGATCAAAATATTCAATTGATCCGGAATACTTTCTGGATCATCTTCACTATCATCAGTAACGTATGGCACTCTGATCTGATATTTATTCTGTACCGCACTAATCAGGATCACCTTCTAAACTATAATTTAGGTTGTTCACAATCAAAGAGGTAAGATTTCGGTCTACTGGTGTTATCAAGGAGAAATCAGTCTAATCCCAATGTTCCTTAATTCTCGGGGATCATAAGAGGTACCTGAATCATCTTCTTGGTTCACTAATTCGTCGATTGAATCTAAGCGAAGTTGGTTACTCATTTTTAGCAATATTTTTTCCAAAAAACCACGATAAAACTTTATTTACATCAGCTAAAAACGCACTTCAATCAGTATCTTTAATTGTGAACATTAGACTACATAAAACCATGAACAATGTAAAACTACCCTGATATTGCTGGATAACACTTAGCACATAGTACATTATAAACGGTGGTCTCGGTCTTATAATTGGTCTGGTCGCACTAATTAAAACCTCTTATGTGCACAATACACATAAGATTTTTTAAATTAGCAACTTATGAAGAGCAACTACATAGGATATTTTAAAATCAATAGATTACCAGTGATAAAATTATCGTATTCACATGAGAGTTTTTTTAAACGATAGAGCGCAAAATTTTATACACGACGGTTCAATAAAAGTACTTTTGACAAAAGTGTCACATAAGAGGTTTTAGATTCGCAACGACGATATAGGGATGGTTTCAATAAATAAAATAAACGAAAAGTAGGTAAATTGTGGAGTCAACCCATATAAAATTATAACCTACAAGACATATCAAGCGTTTACCCTCTTTACGCAGACCCATTTTACAAAAACCACCCCTATTAAAAAGTACAATAACTTTATTTCAAATGTACAGTCGATACTGTTTCAAATGACACGACAAAATATTTCTTGTCTCACTTTAAAAGGCTATTTCTCAAAAACTAGTGTCAATAAAATCTTAAAACGATTGCAAGTGATATAATCTCTGCAAATTGAATATTTCAAGTAGATTGGATTTACCATTCAAAATATATGGGCGAAATATTGTATTTCTTTCCACACCAATATACAAAAATAATGTAGATAGAATCAGTGGAAAGAGAATTCGTTTGGATTCTCTAAATGGAATCTAAAATCTATTTTTTTTTCAGTGACGTGCGCTTCAACAAGATCCACGAGCTGCAGCCCGGGGGTTTCGCCCACATGCTCCACCTGCGCTCTCTGCTGCTCAATGACAACCACCTCCGAAGCCTGCACTCCGGAGCGTTCCACGGGCTGCAGCGGCTCAAGTACCTCTACCTTTACCGCAACAGGATCAACCATATCAGCGCTGATGTCTTTAAGGATCTCATCCATTTGGAGCAACTGTAAGTGACCTTTGACGGTGGCCAAGCTTATCAAATAATCGTGGTGGTAAGATATACCTGTAACCTACCTACTTACACGTTACGCACGAGAAAAACACCCCTAAAGCCATCACGGTTATGTTTTCAACCAGTAACCTTAGCAGGAGCATACGACACAATTAACAATAATACCTTACCTATTCAATTAATTCATAAAATTCAAAGAAGCTGTGTGGTACTTACAATGGTATTATCAACAATGACGTGAAAGCTGTCGATTAAAACCCGAGCCGGTCCTGTGAGTTCAGATAACGCAGCTGTCTGTTATGGATAAATTAAATGCGTTAATTTTCGATATATTTTCATTCAGCGCAGCACAACCGGAAAACAATAGCTACAATTAATTGAATTAAAAACAAAAGTTGAAGGTATTTTAAGAACTTCCATAGAGCCTTGTCGTTTCGGAATCGATGTTTTATGTCTCGGTCATATCAACTCCACTATCCACCTATTCCTAATAAACAATGAGAATGAAATCTGTGTGTATACTATCCACCAGAACCTAGGTTTAGAAATGTGATTGCATACGACCGTAGGTCACGAGACAATTCTCTACTCAGTCCGTGGATATCGTAATCAACGACGATCAGGATAAGGGATCTGGGGCCTAACCACAACCTCTTCAAGCATTCTAGTTTTGATATTGTATTACTTCTGACACGTTTTTTCTACACATTATGACAAGAAAAGTAATATCAAAACAAGGATGGCTTACGCGGTCGTGGTTGAACAGAAATACCAGTATCTAAAGGTATAACGACAACGATCCAAATTACAATAAGACATGATTACATAACGCATTCGTTTTCATGGTTTTGTTTGATAAGATTTTAAATGATTTCCAAGAAAAATGTATTGCCATGTTAGACTTATTTCATGTACCTACTATGGTATATTAGTAGCTCATGCCAATAGAAAACTCACATAGGTACCTATTGCAGGGGCTCATAGATACTGCGAATGGCTACGTAGTAAGTACGTAGACGTAGGTAGACCTACAAGGGGAAGATAAGGTAGAATATTGTGCGATTTTCAGGCGAGCTCGTTCATGTAAATCCTTACGTTTGAAATGGTAGCATTGTCATGCTTACTTGTTTTCTAACTCAATTAGCTCGATATCTCACGAAGATTCCATCAAGTGGTAGCTTGATTGAGTTGATGAGATTTTATAGTTATCAACTAGCACTAGCACTAGGTATGCTATTTATATCGATTGAGAGTACGTTCAATTGACTGAATTGTATTTTTTTTCCTAGGCTAGGGCCTCTACGAAAATCGAACTTCGACGGTTTCAAAAGAACTCCTATCTTTTTTGTACAAAAAACCGTGCCTTCCGTATTTCGTAGCAGCCCTCTTGTTTTGTCTCTTGTCTGGTCTATAGTGACTGACGCGATAGTCACCTATATTTTATAGAATAAATATTACAGGACATTCATTTTACACAACGCCATCTAGCCTCAAACTAAGCATAGCTTGTAATATGGGAACTAGAGTACGGATAGAATACCTACATACTTTTTTTTTGTATATACATACTTATCATACTTACAATACAACACCCAAACAACAGAACAAACATCTACATTCATCACACAAATGTTTGTCCTGGGTGGGAATCGAACCCACAACCAACAGCGCAGAAAGCCAGTAAGAAGGAGTAACTACCAAATGAGATATGAGGCTTGTGTATTTATAAGATTGTTCCATTAGAGGTAGCATGCATTCATTTAATTTTGAATACTTTTAGTTGAACTAGATAACTTAGTATTGAAACAAGAACGGAACTAGGTTAGTTGGCCGTGCCGTCTCGACATAAGAATAGCCCGTGGATGTTATAGAAGGCTACAGTATCTCTCACCCTATGATGAGCGATAGTGATAATACTGAGATCGGCAGCTGAGGCTATCTGGTTTGCAGCAGGATCTCTCTAAAACAAACCTGCATATGTGTGGATATTCAACTATTGTTTATTTAAACTTCCAGTTTTTTGTCTAACAGTATTAATTATTTGCAGGTATTTGCATGTCAACGAAATACACCATCTAGATGCCAACATGTTTTCTAACATGCCCCGTCTGGAAAGATTGTAAGTTGTATCTGGAATATATTACCTTCGGTAGCTTTCACTGAAGCAAATAGTCTGAATTGCATTTACAATTTCAGTGTTTGTAGGGCGCACTCGAGTAACGGGTCGCAGTCTGTGTGTCAAAGACGAAGGAACTGTTTGTTTTAGGTATCTCCAAAACAATCGGCTGAAGAGTGTTCCGTATGGTTCGTTCTCGGGAATGCCCCGTCTTCGCAAGCTGCGGCTGGACAGCAACGCGCTGGTCTGCGACTGCTCGATGGTGTGGATGGTCCGCATGCTGGCAGAACATAGCGGCATGGATGTAGCAGCGACCTGCTACGAACCGGCCAGTGTCACAGGCACTGCGCTCGCTTCCATGTCTCAGTTAGATTTTAAATGCCGTGAGTCAAACTTACCTGATATTGGAGAAGGTATGCTAAGGTTTTGTTTTTTTTGCTTCTGATAGCCAACGTGACGGAGTGCTAAAACTCGCTTCGTGCGGGCTGACACAGATAAACAGTTTTCTTTTTTATCTTTTCTTTATGTCCTACCTACCTTCATAACTTAATATTTTTTTAATTTTCCTTTGTTACCTTTATACATACTCCTTTGTATCATTTTATGCTAAAATACTAATAACTAATTAAAGTTCCAACCGAAATACCACAATTCCTGAGTAAGTTAAATTTTAAAATATTTCAGAGCTACCTACATTTGAGACCGAACCAGAGGACGTCGTAGTAAACTTTGGTGAAGACGCTACGTTTACTTGTGTTGCCACCGGCGATCCAGCTCCCGAAATTGTGTGGCTCAGGGATTCAGCCGAGATCCCCCGCGAAGGAACTCGATACGAAATATTAAACAACGGCACGCTCATGGTACATGATGCTGACGAAGTCGATATCGGCGTCTTCGAATGCATGGCTAAAAATGAAGCCGGCCAAACTCTTTCGAAAACGGCAAAAATGATGGTCAATAAGCCTGATGAATACGGTAAGCAAATGCTAAAATATATACAATTTTCTTCTACATCAAAAGAAACATCCAACAGTCAATTAGGATGTTTCTTCTGAAGATCTGACTGACATCTAGAAAACGCAATGTCTTAGCCGCTGGTCGTTCAAATGTACCTTTGACTACTCCTAGTAAGCTGTCCTCATGAGATCCACGCTCTGAGTAGTGATCAGAGGTGGAGGAGGATCCTCGAAAGGGAAAAAGTCATGAGCCTGTTACTCTGTTTAATTAGAAATAAATATGGTTATTATAAGTAATATGTAGCATGCAATAACGACTATAAAACTGATAGTCAATAATATGGTTTTTGTTTCAGCTCCACCTATATTTACAATCACACCTGAAATGCAAACCGCCAAACTAGGCCAGCGATCCGTGAGATTTGACTGTGCAGCTAACGGCAAACCAAAACCACACATCTCTTGGTATTTCAATGGCGAAAAGATTTTACTATCTGACCGCATGGCCATTCGCCACAATGGTTCTATCGTGATTGAATATATACAGGAGTCTGATTCCGGCTCGTATGCGTGTCAAGCGGCTAACTTACACGGAAAAATTATAGTAGATGCTGAACTAAAAATATTCGGTAATTTCTTACCAACTAACAATCGAGAATAATTCTACGTAACCAGCACAGCTTACAGTTAAACTTAAACTATGTATTTTTGTTTTAGATAAACCTTTTTTTGACACGTACCCGAAAAGCTTGACGGTACCGATGGGAGACAACGCTGAATTCTTCTGCTCCGCGAGAGGTGAGCCTTCCCCCATTCTCACTTGGTACAGAGATACACTACTCTTGGAACAGGGTGAGAATGTGGAAATTAGCAATGATCATCGCAAATTGACAATCCTAGAGGTTTCTGAAGAAGATGACGGTATTTACCATTGTCGCGCCGTTAACAGCGAAGGGTATATCGAGAAATCGGCACTCCTTAAAGTAATAGCTGCTCAGGTTATACCGCCACGCATTACATTAAAACCAGAAGATACCGAAGCATTTAAGGAAACCACCGTTCAAATGCCATGTGAAGTAGAAGCTGAACCTTCGGCTATTATAGAATGGCGTAGAAATGGCGTACGCATAATTGAAGCAGACAGATTTAGGGTTACGGTCATCGGTAGCCTTATTATTAATAATGTGTCTGTGTCGGATACCGGTCGATATGATTGCACGATTTACAATGATTACGGCCGCGACACAGCGTCGGCAATCCTCACGGTCAAGGATCGCAAGCTACCGGGAGAAGCTTACGTCAATATTGCGTTGATCGAAGCCAGGACAGATGTAGACCGAGCCATATCAAGTACCATTGAAAATCTATTCAACAACCAAAGTGCCAAAATTAATCTAACAGACCTGTACCGAATCAATAGCTTCCCTAATGAACCTGCCAGAGAAGTAGCTAAGGCCGCTGAAATTTATGAACGAGCATTGGATAAAGTTAGAGATTTCACAAATGCAGGTTTGGGAGTGTCGTCAGTCGACCCATTTGATTACCAGCATATTCTTTCTAACAAGCACTTGGAGGTGATAGCGCAGCTTTCTGGCTGTGTAGCCCACAGAGAAACACTCGATTGTTCAGACATGTGCTTCCATTCTAAGTATCGATCCTATGACGGAACCTGCAACAATTTTGATCGTCCGACGTGGGGTTCATCTTTATCCGGCTTTCGCCGAATTCTCTTCCCCGTATACGAAAACGGCTTTAGTCATCCCGTAGGTTGGAATAAAGGCAGACTCTATAACGGGTACCCGCTTCCAGGCTCGCGCTTGATTTCGAATACTCTCATAACAACTACTGACATAACCGAAGACGTGCAAATATCACACATGGCGATGCAATGGGGTCAATGGCTTGATCACGATTTAGATCATGCGTTACCTTCGGTTAGTTCAGAAACATGGGATGGAGTCGATTGTAAGAAAACCTGTGAATACGCAGCTCCTTGCTTCCCGATGGATGTTCCTGAAAACGATACGCGTGTTACAAATCGCCGGTGCATTGACTTTATTCGGACAAGCGCCGTCTGTGGGTCTGGTATGACATCTGTCTTATTCGGTGCTCTGCAGCCGAGGGAGCAAATAAATCAATTGACATCTTTCATTGACGCCTCGCAAGTTTACGGTTTCGAAAAATCTGTGGCTGAAGATTTGCGAGATTTAACTAATGAAAACGGGCTTTTGAGAGTAGGCGGCGCTTTTCCGGGAAGGAAACCTCTATTACCGACTTCAGGTTTGAATGGGATGGATTGCCGCCGTAATCTAGATGAAAGTACTCGGGGCTGCTTCATAGCCGGAGATATAAGAGCCAACGAACAAATTGGCCTGACTGCATTCCACACTATTTGGTTGCGAGAACATAATCGTGTAGCACTCAAAATAAAAACGGTCAACCCATTTTGGGATGGGGACAGGGTGTACCATGAAGCTAGGAAGGTTGTGGGAGCTTTAATACAGTATATAACTTATACATACTGGCTACCACTTATTTTGGGCCCAGAAGGGTCACAACTGCTGGGCGAATACCAAGATTACAATACCAATATCAACCCTTCAATTTCTAATGTGTTTGCTACTGCTGCTCTGCGATTCGGCCATTCCATGATTAATCCCATTTTACACCGTTATGATGAAAACTTTGAACCGATACCAGAAGGACATCTTCAGCTACGCGATGCATTTTTCACACCATGGAGGCTTGTTGACGAAGGAGGCGTAGACCCATTGATCCGAGGAATGTTCAGCACGCCCGCAAAACTGAAAACTCCTACTCAAAACCTAAACTCTGAACTAACAGAGAAATTATTCCACGGTGCTCACGCCGTCGCTCTGGACCTGGCCGCCATGAACATACAGCGTAGTCGCGACCACGGCATCCCACCATACAATAAGTGGCGACAATTCTGCAACATGTCGGAAGTCAACAGCTTCGATGACCTGGCCGGCGAAATATCTGACATAAGTGTCAGAGAGAAGCTCCAACAGTTGTATGGGTCTGTAGACAATATCGATGTGTGGGTAGGAGGAATCCTCGAGGATCAAGTGCAAGGAGGAAAAGTAGGACCGTTGTTTAGATGCCTGCTCGTGGAGCAGTTCACGCGCCTGCGCGACGGAGACCGATTTTGGTACGAGAACCCCAGCACGTTTAAAAGAGAACAATTACGAGAGATCAAGAAAACCAGCTTGGCACGTATCTTGTGCGATAACGGGGATAATATAGATACCATTGGCGAGAATGTATTTCTGCTGCCGGAAGTGCAAGGGGGAATGATATCCTGCGAGGATTTGCCTGCAATCGATTTCCGGTATTGGGCTGAGTGCGAAAACTGCGAGGAGGATACGGTGCGGGAGAAACGTCGTGAGCGCCGCGACTTGTCCCACGACGAGCTTGAGCAGGACGGTGCGCGCTTGACTACCTTGGAGAACTCACAGGGAGACTTAACTCTTACCATACAAATGCTCAAGAAACGTATTGAATTTCTTGAAGAACATTGCAAGATGGAAACAGGCGAAACAATCGAGATCCAGTAAAAGTTTTACTCGATTGATTGTTTTTCGTTACGGATTTTGAAATGGCACAGCGACAAACAGCGGCATCTAGATCTCAGATACTCGTATATTTCAAAAACACATATTTATACTATGTATCCTACCAACCTACGTACAACTTACACAATCCTGTTACCAATTGAATTGTCCCGATGTACGAGTATATGTGTTTCATTACAATAGGCAGGAACTATACCTTCTGTGTGGTCCAATTGCAAAGAATTTATACTTTAACTTTTGATTCTTTCTCTCTCTGACCTAGACCTTTTACCTTCAATTTTAGGAAAATGTACACATACTTCCGGTTTTCTGACTCTATTTACCTACCCACTCGTATATTTTATACCTCGTATATCGTACCTATATAATCAATTACTCTAGTCGTAATAAAGTTTCTCCACAATATTTATGAATACCTACTTTATCTACTACTATTTAGAATAAGTACCTTTATTGTTAAGGCCTCAGTTGCAAGGATTTGGGTTTGGCTCCAGTAATAGACGTTTTGGCTAAGAATTGGCGACCGAAATTTGGCTGCAAAAGAATTTATGAGACAGATACTGTCGGACTATTGTCGTTACCCACCACTAAAATAAATTCGGATAAAAGACATACTTTTGGGGTATGTTGGGGACTTTTCGATCTTAGTTGCTGGAGTGGAGCATTACTGTGCATTACTGTGTCATCGATGTTTGTAGATTGTTTATGATATCTATTGAACCAATAAGTAATGAATACCTACTTTATCTACTACTATTTAGGATAAGTACCTATATTGTAAAGGCCTCAGTTGCAAGGATTTGGGTTTGGCTCCAGTAATAGACGTTTTAGCGTAATCTAGATGAAATCCGCCAACTCGGAGACTAAATTTGGCTGCGAGTGAATTTATGAGACAGATACTGTCGGAATATTGTCGTATCACATCACTAAAATAAATTCGGATAAAACACATGTTTTTGGGGTATGTTGAGGACTTTTCGATCCTAGTTGCTAGAGCGGAGGTCCTTGTAAGTTGGGTCATTTATTATATTATATTACTGTGTAACCGATGTCTGTAGATTGTTTATGATATCTTTTGTACCAATAAGTAATGAATACCTACTTTATCTACTACTATTTAGGATAAGTACCTATATTGTAAAGGCCTCAGATGCAAGGATTTGGGTTTGGCTCCAGTAATAGACGTTTTGGCTAAGAGTTGGCGGAGACTGAAATTTGGCTGCGAGTGAATTTATGAGACAGATACTGTCGGAATATTGTCGTATCACATCACTAAAATAAATTCGGATAAAACACATGTTTTTGGGGTATGTTGAGGACTTTTCGATCCTAGTTGCTGGAGCGGAGGTCCTTGTAAGTTGGGTCAATTATTATATTATATTACTGTGTAACCGATGTCTGTAGATTGTTTATGATATCTTTTGAACCAATAAGTAATGAATACCTACTTTATCTACTACTATTTAGGATAAGTACCTATATTGTAAAGGCCTCAGATGCATGGATTTGGGTTTGGCTCCAGTAATAGACGTTTTAGCTAAGAGTTGGCGGAGACGAAATTTGGCTGCGAGTGAATTTATGAGACAGATACTGTCGGAATATTGTCGTATCACATCACTAAAATAAATTCGGATAAAACACATGTTTTTGGGGTATGTTGAGGACTTTTCGATTCTAGTTGCTGGAGCGGAGGTCCTTGTAAGTTGGGTCAATTATTATATTATATTACTGTGTAACCGATGTCTGTAGATTGTTTATGATATCTTTTGAACCAATAAGTAATGAATACCTACTTTATCTACTACTATTTAGGATAAGTACCTATATTGTAAAGGCCTCAGATGCAAGGATTTGGGTTTGGCTCCAGTAATAGACGTTTTGGCTAAGAGTTGGCGGAGACTGAAATTTGGCTGCGAGTGAATTTATGAGACAGATACTGTCGGAATATTGTCGTTACCCACCACTAAACTAAATTCGGATAAAACACATATTTTTGGGGTATGTTGGGGACTTTTCGATCCTAGTTGCTGGAGTGGAGGTCTTTGTAAGTTGGGTCAATTGTTATACTACATTACTGTGTCATCGATGTCTGTAGATTGTTATTGATAGTTATTGCACGCGGTAAAAGGGAAAACCTACAAAACAATATTCATATATGTCTGTACTGACACTAGCGTTTCCGAGAATAGCCTGAAACCTCAGGGGTTTCAGCGAATGCTGTCTGTTGCGGTTTTACTATAGTGGTGTCATCATTGTGAACAACAATAGAATAGGAAAAGGTAACTAACACTGTTTTATTGAAGAATACACTCTTACAATCTTATTTAATTTTGTAACCGAACAAGAAAAGTTCCTTGTCGTGATTTATTTTATGGTTAATAATTGAAACTATGGACCCACGAAGCCCTGCGCTGCCCTGTGCCTTGTCCTTGAGACTTTTAAGTCCTTGAGAAGTTCATCGCAAATCGTTAACAACAAATTTGAAAAAAACATCATAAAAGGAATTGCCTACCTTTCCTGTGGTAACAGAACTTTCTATGAATTTCCTCGTCTGCGCAGGCCTTAGATTTAACTTTAATGTACGTATATGTGTCATTATTATAATTTATTGCTGTTTTATATAAAAACACAACACAGCATCGGACTGACACGGTCTCGGTATCTCGTATCAGATGCAAGTCGACATCGCCCTGGAGTATCCTGAACTCGAAATACTTTAGCTAGGCCCCGCTGCACACGTCAGCTATTTCCATCGGATTTCCGAATCGGGAATGGACTTGAATGCGTTAACTTTATACCCACCAGCCGTGGCATATTATTATGTACTACATTATACTTAGTACTAGGGTAGGAACTTGTTCCTAGATCTATATTTCTTACAATACGATGTACTTACGATCCGAATTCGTAATTAGGAAACCTAATACGGTACGATGCAGTGTAAAATAATATTACTGTCCATAATTTTCGCTTTTGTTCTCATTTAATTAACTATTTAGATACTTTTTTGATTTAAAGCACATATTTAAGTTTTTTAATGTTGTTTTATTGTCTTTGGATAGATTGAACAATAATAGTACATAAACGTACTTACATTTAAAACTTATCGTACCTATTTACAACAGATACCTACTACTAAATAACTCAAATAGAAATAAGGTTTTTTCTCTTCAATAAATAGATGCTTAAAATGGTGTTTTATTTTTTACGCCTTTATTTTTAATATTATTTACATATATTCACATAACACTAGTTTAACATCGGTACATATAACAAGCTAAACAAAGAGTTTGTTTTTACTTAAGCAGAGACGGTGACTGTTCAAGAGACAAGACAAAACAGCTCGCTTGAAATAGTTTTCGTAGGTAGGTAATAGTTTAGAAATACATGAAGTGGAAAGAAAAAAGAATTTAGCTATATACACGTGTATTTATAGAAGGGTGCAACATCTAACGCATAGAATGACGTGAAGTTAGTGTGGATATTATTACAACATGGTTTGGTAGAGCCTGTTTACATATAGCAAATCCAGCATTTCCAAGATTGTTACAACTTTGCAGCTCTCTTTCTTCCACATTCTCATATTCACAGTTGGTTTTGGTTTTTACATATAACCGCTTTTAAACAAGTCGATTACGTATTACTTGTCTACTGTTTCAGTAGAAACTGTTTCTTTACTACTCTTTTTTAAACTTTCTCGATTAGAAAATATTTATTTTGTATAGAAAACCGGGTATTTATCGCGTATTTTACCTATATGTGCCCGCGACCACGGCTGGTGCAACCTCGCCGAAACGTCGTCGGGATAAATATAATTACATACACGTTTTTCTAATCAAAATAATATTTCTTTACACTTTTCTTCTCATCTTCGCTTCAGTAAAAACGCGTCCTCGCTATTAATTTACTTAGGTATATACAATTTAACATTAGATTGTATTCATGATAACTCAAAGTGCAAAGCCAAAATCATATCAAATAGCATTCGTTTGATGACACCTGTAACTGTACTAGGTAGGTAGATATAAATATACATTATTTTATCTCAAGGAACTGGGTTATATTTTAGATCTCCGACACCAACAGAGATAAGTAAGTTTAAAGATATGATCTATACTACATTTTGAGGTCTAATTGTAAATTAAATGCCAATATATTTAGTATGCTTACCGGTCGCCAGAACAGTACCCTTTTCTTTATTTCTGACTTCTACATCTAAGAATGCTATCTTTTTCCCCACCTTTCTCGTGTTGGCTTCTACTTCTATGACATCACCTTCCCATGCTGCACTCATGTATCTGAAACAAAAGATGATGTATTTTAGGATTTATTAAAAAGCAAGTCGGTCTTGTTACGGCCTGAGGTTTCTATGTTTTCTTTTAACCACCTCTGTGGTTGAGTGGTTGGCACAAGGATGTCAGATCCAGAGGCCTCGGGTTCGTTCCCCAGGAGGAGTAAAATATTGTGCTAGCTAACAACATCTTACCCTATCTTTACAAACATGAGTCTGTATCTATAACAGAATTTTTAAATTGTTGTGTTCCAGCATTTAGAGGTAAGATGTCAGTTTCTGAGACTATTGAAGATTCCTGGTGAAAAGCTTCCACATTCGGCCTTATCATAACTTGAAAACTGGTGAGATGAAGGTCAAGCTCTTCCCATCGTAAACATAAAAAATGCTGTGTAAATGTGATATAACAATCAGGCTTGAATACAAAAGTAATGAGACAAAGCATATTTATGTGTATAGCATCTATTCACCATAATTTCAAGTGAGCATAACCAACAGGTTGAAAATTATCTAGAAAATTTTGTTAATTGATAGGGTAACCACTGTGGATGGGCATTCATTTATTGGGTGGTTTATACTATATCAACAAAAAATTCATTTATTTAGGACCACTATTATGACATATGAGATTCTTTGTCAATAATGTTGGATATTGAATCAGGATTCACATAATGTTTATTTGCCATGACATAAGAGATTAGGAATTAGAATTGGGAAGCCACACATAAACATGGTCTGTAAGAGCTGCTTGTCCTCGTCTCACCTGCTGAGGAACAAGCGGCATCCACCTCAGGTACTCTGGATCTCCCAGGGTCCTCTATTTGAGGGAGTTTAAATAAAGGGAGTAGTAATTGAAGCTACTCACGACACACTCAGATCAATAGACATTCCTCTTGTCTCCACTTTCTCATTGCTGGTGAGTGCATAGGTAGATATGGCATCGACAAGATGTGCTATGAAGCCTCCATGGAGGGTCCCTCTTTGGTTAAGGTGTTCCGGACCTACTTGGAACTCTGTGACCATTTTTCCTTCGGAACAGCATGTTACCTTTACCTGTAAGGTGTTCAAAATATAAAGGTAATGTTAAGCAGGTAGTTTTTGTTAAAAAAAAACCAATTTAATAGAACCAAGAACTTATGTTCACAAATATTTTGGTAAAGACTAGAACTGCAGGTTATCATAACTAGATCATGAAAGACTTATTATATGGTAAGAACTTTGCTTGTTTCGCACGAACATATTTTTAAAAGCGCAAGTGCAGTAGCATTCGATCAACCCTTGTTTTACTATTACCTACATATCTAGAAGTGTAGCCGTTTATTGGTTACGAAACAGCGATTACAAGCATTAAAAAATATTGTATGAAAAATTACCTTACTCAGGTTTTTATCGAAGCACTTTGTAGTAGCAATGGCTTTAGTGAATAATTCAGCTACTTTAGCGCCTTTGCTACACATTTTTTTGAATTTTTCACAGCCGATAGACCAATTTTACTTACTTACACACTAAGCAAATGTAAACATAAATCAGCTGATTGGCTAGATCGTTGATTCTACAAAATGTCGTTGCCAAAATTATTTGACAGTAAGTTGATAACATTAAAAGGTAACAAAAATGTACAGCTTTGTAATGCGCAGCCTGTATTGTATACACTACTGCCTATACGCAGCTGTGTGGCATGGCGGAGGCGGCGGCGGCGTAGTAGCCTCGAATTATTGGGCATGTCTTATTATAAAAACCAGATAATACGTTGCCTGATAATGGACAGCCAGTAGTAAGAGCCGATTGGCCTCGTACTCGTACTGTCACATTATGTGAATTCGTATAATTGACCGTGCATTTCGAGTTGTACAATTTATGGAACCCCATCAGGTAAGCAGTCCGCGTTCTTCTTTGAGCTTGTAGGGCAAGGGCTTTTACCTGGCGCTATAAGCTGCTCGGGTGCACGTGGATGCTTATCTGGCGGCTGGCGTTCATGACTTTAGGTAACATGGCACTGGCATTCAGTTTTTTGCTGATGTCATCTTGTGTGGGTACAAAGAGAATACAATGAGTAGGTACCTACTACACTACGTAAGATCTGTGTATTGGCACTTTACCCTTAATTTGTGCCTATGTATAGATATAGATGTGTAGCATAGATGTGATTTAATAAAAATTGTCTATATATAAAAATCTTTTTTGCACATACTCGCGAAAAACTTAAGCCTCCTTCTGATGCAGTCTGGTAAAAAGCGTCGTCGGTCCCGTCTCTGTGAGCAAAACGCTTAAAGAGTTTGCTATGTTGATTTTAGTAGTGAGATAAAACTCATCATTTTATTTATCTATCTAAGTACTTAGGTATTTATTTTATGTTTGGTTTTGTCTAACCTTAATTATTTAATCGTGGTGAGACAAAGCGACCGTGAGCCTCATCACTATTTATTTTGTTGTAAGATTCGACTAAGGGTAATTAGGTACCAGAATTAGGACATATTATTATAGCTAAAATATTGGTAGCTACGTATCTACCCGATAATTATTCGCCAATTCTGCGTTTACTAGTCTATTTGCCATAGTGGGCTAGTATTTGGATTGATATTGTGGATAGGTATCAAAGGGAGGTCGCAACAGTGCCATGTCAAAAAAGATTCATATTTTGAAGAACTAAATTTAAGATGAAGTTGGATGTTGGAGGATGCTATGTCGTATAGCAGACGTTAATCTGATGATTGTTAGCCACATGGCTAACAATTATAATAACACATAAGTAGGTACCTACCTAACCTAACCATTTCATCATAATCATCATTGCAGTAGGAAGGTACGAAATATATAATTGCACGAATAGGCGTCACAATGAAAGCGATGAAAAACAAATGTAACATGAAAAATGACCCAGGATATTATCCGTAATCTAGGGCCCATATTACAAACTTTGCTTAGTAAAGGACAAAATGGCGCTGTGTAAAATTAAGGTCCTGTCATAATTTGTATTTTATTTAATTAAATTATAAACAGATTTGCCTGCTTACAACAATAATTCAAATTGGGCAGGTACCACCAACTTGTACATAAGTGTATTATCAGCGGTTAGTGCTGGAAAATAAAAGATTGGCGAATGGCGATGGCTCGTGTGGAAAGACCACTTGAGCCATCGCCATTGATGGACTGACGAGCGGCGATGGCATAGCGGCAGCGGCAGCGGCACTGCAGCAGCGGATGGATGGAGATGGGACGGCTAGGTATTTGTGGCATTGTCTGATGATGACGGGTAGAACGATGTAATAGAGGCACTTTAAACTAGATACCTACTTCAAATATCTGCATGTAGGTTAGGTGCCTCGATTCACAAACCGAACTGCGATCATCGTATAGTTGTGGTTATGGTAGGTATGCTAAGAGTGGGTGAAACGGTGGCTCGTGATGTGAGAGTGCAATCTTTCAGTGTTTGTTATGTGAGCTGTCTGTGTATCGAGGTGGCGCGGTTTTGGGTAGGTAGTCTGTGGCAATATCCTTCGCGTTGCGTAATCGTACTTGTCTGTTTTGCTCATAAACAAGTGCAAATACGTAACGTATACAGAGCTTTCTTCGTATAATGCGCTCGTTACACTTTACTGTACCGGTGTGCTGGCGTTGGACCGGTTCTGACCGGGAAGGAAGCTGTTATGTAAGCTCTTGCACGCTCCGATTGGACTCCTAGGTGCAAGAATACTCGGAACTTCGAGGCGAGGCATGTTGTGCCTTTAACTAAGTCAAAGGTGCAGTCATCATTTGAGCTGTTTTTAACGACGTCGATCGCACAATGATGCTATTGATGGCCAATGCCTGCAACGCATGGGCTCCCGAAGTTATACTTAGTTGAAGATTAGAATTAAGACGTTGTAATAAACATTATACTGCTAAGGAGCCGGATAAGTGGGGTAAAATAATTTAAACTCCAAAAGCCCGATTGCCCGATTGGTACGAGCCTTATTCCAAAAATCAGGGTAGGTAAGTAGGTACCTATTCAAGTAACGTTGTAACCAAGTTGATTCATAATAATCGCATCTGTGAACTCCGGATCCCGTCAAGCCAAGTAGGAATTTCTTCAAAATGTTAAATGCTTACACTACAGCTACCCTGAAAATGTAATCTTTAAACTTCTAATCTCTTTTGAAATCTGCAATGTTGACGAATGGTTCCCGTAGCACCACTTGATCAGTTTGACTGTGCTTAGATTGATAGTCAGTCAGACACTCAGCTGCGCGAAGATGTTACGATTTTTTATTTTTTTATACTGTACCTACGACGGGAAAGCGCTTGGCCTTCATCTCACCTGGTAACAAATTGAGATAAGGCCGAAGTTGGTGGCGCACTTCAACCGGAATCCTCAACAATCTGAGGAACTGGCTATCTTACCTATAAATGCCGGAACACAACATTTTTTTCTAAGAATTGTTATTGTAGCGACAGAATTAGGTAAGATGGTGGTAGCTAGCCAGGCGGACTTAAATAAAATCCTACCACCAACCAAACCAAGCACAATATTGCTCCCCTGGGAATCGAACCCGGGACCTCTGGACCTGAAATCGGTGGGTTGAACCACAAGACCACAGACGCGGTTAAAATGAAAACATATATAAAAAAGCCTATATTATTTAGAAGTAGAATGGAGTTAAGTAACGACGCAACGCAACGCAACCCAACGCTCAGGTGACTGTAAGTAGATACCTACCTACCTATTACCGATTCACTTTAGTATTCTGTGGGCATCTCTTGTATAGATATAAGTAGGTACCGGTCTCGTCCTCCATCGGTGGGACAAAAAGAAAACACCTCGTGTTTTAACCATTGAAATAATCCGGCTATGGGAGTTACGTAGGTCATCAATTCCCTACAAGCCATGGTATGCTGAGCCGGTACCTGGTCTAGTACTGACTCCGGGCCCTTTCTCCTGAACCGACCTGTTGCGTACCTTTCGCTTTTTCTCAAGAAATTATTTCGACATGTTTTGATCTTTAGCCGTTACGTTTGAAGCTGTTGTTCGAGTTTGGGCATGTTTTCGATTGTTGCTTGAACAATTATTTTAATCTATAGCATCCAAAACTCCATACCAATATGTGTACCTACATACAATATACATTTGATACGCTAGGTATCTACTGTTTATTTACTCATATGATTATTTGGGTTTTTCACTAACTGGACATGAGACAGGACACGAGAGACTACCTACTTCTTATGATTACCGAGGTAAGTAAAGTAAAGAAGAAAATAATAATAATAATAATAAATATTACAGGACGTTAATTTCACACAGCGCCATCTAGCCCCAAACTAAGCAAAGCTTGTAATATGGAAACTAGATTACGGATAGAATATCTACTTATATACTTTTTTTTTTAAATGCATACGTACTATATTATACAACATCCAAACACAGCACAAACATCTATATTCATCACACAAATGTTTGCCCTGCGTGGGAATCGAACCCACAACCTACAGCGCAGAAGGCAGAGTTACTACCAACTGAACTATGAGGCTTGTTAAAAGACATACATATACAGAACGGGATAAGGGCAGGAAGATGCTGACGCTGATGATATTCCGGAGGGTACTTGTCTCTCCGTCTCTCTTACCTCAGTCCGTTATATCCTTGTAGATACCGAAGCAACGCTGACCTGATTTCAACTTATGATATGGCTGAAGTGGAAGCGCAATTCATCCGGAATCATCAACATACTGGATCTGGCAATCTTGCTCTGACATTCAAATCAACCTTTGAATGTCGGAACACAGCGATTTAAAATTATGAGTAGGTAAGATGTTGGTACCTAGGTATCATAGATGAAGAATGCTGTCATCAACGCAAGATCCGTTAATTCAGGAAGTGAAGCTGGTCTAGCTAGGATCGGGAAAGCACAGTTGGGGCAATTGCATTCCTTTTACTCCTAGGCGGAATGTCTGCGAACTTTTATTATTTAATATTCAAAAATCTTGAGGGGTTTTGATTGAGACGACACGTAACCCAAGGGATGGTACTTATTTAAGTCAGCGTATTAGCATAGCTATTCAGCGTGGCAATGCAGCCAGTGTCTCGGGCACGCTTTCGTCTAGTACTGGTCTGGAACAGTAGAGTTATCCATAGGCCGTTTTTATAACGGTCCTCAGGTAATCCGACTGATTCCTTTGTACATAGTAAGTTTAATTGTACATATTATTCAATATTAGATTAGCTTCTAGTCTTAAGCTTTTTTGAGTAGGAGGTACCTAAGTCTGCCCTTGAACACGACTGATGCAACACAGTCAAAACTATCGGAAAAACGAAAAGGTCGATAGAGTCCCATATTGATTACCGTTTCAATGTCTAGGGTTCCAAACCTAATGGGTGCCAGCGTAAGCGAACGCCTCCGCGCCGTCATGTCACCTCCTCAGTCGTTCCCTCATTATCATTAGGTACACAGTAGCGCCTCCTTTGTTGTAGTCTATTCACGGCCTGTCTCCACTTCAACATCTTTGTCCGCGCTGCTGTCTATTTGTTACATTATTCGAACCGTAATAGCTACCATGGCCATGGGCAAACATAAACACATATTTGCATCGAAGAGTTTAAAACATTGTAATGTGTTTTTTAAAAGCTCAAAACGCGCGTATTGATCTCGCATTTTCCCAGTTTAATAAAAAATAATCATTGCAAAATACCAATGTGTGTAGGTGTATTGAATTGGGTATAAAACCTACAACCTAAATAAGTCATAAGTTACAAACATTAAAAATAATATGAACTATAAAACTTATAATGTATGTACTAAGGAAGCAGTCGGATTACCAAGGGACAATTAGGCCTAAATAAGGGCCAGCCCTTGGGTCACGTGTCGCCTCAATAAGTCTTATGTACACTTTTCAGTGAAGAGACTTCATTGCTCTGTATTCAATAAAAAGTACAATTAAACTAACTAAGTACAAAGGAATCAGTCAGATTACCTAAGGACCGATACAAACGGCCTATAGGTAACTCAACTGTTCCAGACCAGTACCAGACGGAAGCGTGCCCAAGACACTGGCTGCATTGCTACGCTGAATAGCTATGCTAATTCGCTGGCCTAAATAAGAGCCAGCCCTTGGGTCACTTGCTCTGTTTGTTCCTTGTTGCTGTTGTTGTACTTCCTACGTAGTAGGTAAGGTACTTAGGTACCATTGGCCGCTAGCCGTGGTCCTGCCGACCCACTTTCGGTCGCCCCTCACAACATGATATCACCAACAATAATCGTTGACGTAAACAACCGAACCATGTAAGTAGGTGCATGCTAATTCCTCGTCCCCGATATGAATGTCCCAATGTTTGTCGTTTACAGGGGCATCACATCTCTATGTTATATCACCATTGGCCTTTCCGTACTTTACAGACGGTTCAGGTAGGTACCTACCTAATGCTTGGGGTTGTGAAAAACTGGTGGCGACTCGGTTGTTATTTGTTGTTTTTGGGGGGAAGCCTTTGTTTACCTTTTGACGTACTTATATTGGTTGTCATTATGAAAGTATATTTTGATGTATATTTTTGATGAAACGAACTAAAAACAGTAATCCGTAAGAAAACAAAATATCAAAAATACCTACATATATCTTGAAGCGATTGTCAGCTCATCCAGAGGTCCCAGAGACTTGACAGTTTCAGGGAAGCTTCCTTTAGTAGTTTGGAGTGCATTAAGAAAGGATTTTGGGAATTTCCCTCGGGATAACGGGAACAGAGGCCCGAACGTTTAACTGTCACATTAGGTTAAAGATGTTTTCATTATGTTATTTCATCATCTAATGTGACAGTCGCAATCGCAAGCATTATTAACCTTCGAAGAATATACATTACAGTACTACAGCGCACCTCTATATCGTATACCGATATTCGACAGGCCTCAAAGCTCAGTTGGAAGAAGCTCTGCCTTCTGTAGGCTCTGGGTACGATTCCCACACGGGACAAACATTTTTGTGTTCAATATAGATGTTTGTAATGTGTTTGGGTGTTATACTGCATCCATAACTTAGTTCCCATATAGCAAGCTTTGCTTAGCTCGGGGCTAGATGGCGCTGTGTAACAATTACGTTAGTATTCTGATATATGTGCCAATAGTAGAGGCTCGTCCAATCCAAGGGACCGCCGATTTTCTCTGGTTCCTCGAACATTTGGAAATGATAAATCTCAGTTTTGGAAATGATTAAATCTCAGTTTTGGAAATGATTAAATCTCTGTTTTGGAAATGATTAAATCTCAGTACTTTTAAAGGTACGAGTACAAAATGTTGGACTCAATACTGTGTTTTGGTCTTGTCAAAGCGGTCTTAGGGTCTCTTAGATATCTTAGGGTATTTATTTATATCCTTACAACTCAGTGGTACAAGCCGACTACATGATCTCACCAGAAGATGGGCAGCAGCTTCCTTCTGTGTATTATCTACACCTTTACTGCGATCACCATTCCTGAGGGGGCTCTGTCTTGCAGTACAATACCATACAATACAAATTTATTTATTAGGATACATATTCAACTAATTTTTATTCCATAAACAGTACAATTAAACTAACTATGTACAAAGGAATCAGTCAGATTACCTCAGTTACAAACGGCCTATACGTAACTCAACTGTTCCAGACCAGTACCAAACGGAAGCGTGCCCAAGACACTGGCTGCATTGCCACGCTGAATAGCTATGCTAATTCGCTGGTCTAAATAAGAGCCAGCCCTAATATTCTAATAAATAAATATATAAATAAATACTATAATAAATACCATATAATATATATAATAAATAAATACCCTAATAAATACCATATCTATTCAACTTACAACGGGGACGTTAGTCAAGATTTTTTTAAAGGAATCAGTGAATTCAACAAACAAGATTAGTATTTGGGCTCAATTAAATCTGCTCGCTGTTACCTAATACAAACACGATTTGTAAAAGGTTTTATTTCAGGAACATCAATTTTTACCTACTCTTACTTACAATGTGCAATGTAACGAAAAGGCATTGACCATAATAATATAATAGGTTCACCTACACCGTACGACTAATAACTCAGATAGCTAATTCAGACGTCATTTTGGGGAGATCCATTTTTCAATAGAAACCTGAAGACATAAAAATGTTTACTAATAAATCCGGAAAATTTCTTCGAGGCATCCTCAGTTAGTAGTCTTACTGCTTTATAAGAAATTTAGCGGATTTTTTTACTAAATATTTTTCTGTTCATATTTAATCAGAGACCTCCGTTAACTAACAGCGTTTTCTCAACATGCCTGGCAAGCGTGGAGAATAATACAATGGCAAAACCCTACAGTATTCATTGAGGATGTCCAACAGACGTTAGGACGCTATTCACATGCAATGAAGAAGTTTATGTCCAAGAGTGGAACATGGGCTTTTAAACAAAGTGAGAAATGTCGGCGAAGCAGGTCCTAAAATCTATCTAGATCTAGATTTAAAAGATCATGCTTTGCGAGCACCGCGTTGTTGCCGCCGCCGCCGTCGTCGTCGCATTGCGTTACTCTGCTACTGCTCAGCGCGTGGTGAGAATCCAAGGTGTTGACTTGACCATAATCGCTGCGTGTGATGAATTGACAGGTCCGTCACATTATCATTCTGATCGGCAGGCGTCGGTGTCATATCATTACAGCTGCCGATTACAACATATCGTATTTGGGTCAGGCAGAGCCCTTTGTGAGTCAGATACAGTTGTTGATTGAGAAATAAAAAAAATCGTTATCATCATCACAGCCCGGCAAAGTTCACTATAGTCATACGGACCATAGCATTACAGAGCGATGTGAGAAATTTCTTAATTATTGGTGATCGCAGTATTGACGTCAATCAGCCCAGTGGATGCTACTGTCTTATTCCCTTGTGTAAACCCTTCGGTTCTTACGAGTGGGGGCAGTAAGAGGGTATTTCATATTCTCTACAGCGGCCAGAAAATCGTTCTTAGACAAATGATTGGGGAAAAGTTGTAAAAAAGTATCACTTTGGAGAAATGTACATACGTATCGTCAATCTTGAGGTAATATTCGATTTGATACCTGGATAGCTAATGTAATTTTATAAAAGAAAACAGTCGCTGGTCGAGTTACGTCCGGGACGGAAGTGTCCACGGCAATCAAAGCTCTCATTATCATCATCAGGGGATGGGTAACAGCATCCACCTGTGTTAATATCACTAACACTGCGGTCATACCGCCTGCTAAGATGTTGGCCTCCATATCTACATAGTTCTTGGGAGAGGCCTCATGCAGTAGGTATTTTTGAGATGTGATAATGTTGATAAGGAAACAAACCACCACAAAGGAAACCAGAGTAAACTCATTTGTAAACGGCCCTTTATATTCCTCGGGGATATTTTCCTACCTAAAGTATATGAAGTAATTTGCGATAAATAGTAGCCTGAAGTTCTACTCAAATTGTTATTAATCTGTCCAACCCAGAATACCGCCGAATCTCTCCGAATAATCCAATGTGTGCTTTGTTGTATTGCATATTTTATCGGGAAATGTAGCAGATATTGAAATTATTTTCATTCTGAAGAAAAGGGCAATTTATAAAATGAAAACTCGTGACTCTCACATGGAGCGTTTTAAAGAGATTGGTATTCTTACAGTCAGCTCCCAATACATTACCAATACATACAGCTCTAGAACATTTATAAGTTTGATAGTAACACTTCTATTTCTAATACCTAGGTTTCGCTCAGGAAGAGTCGATATTAAGTTCATTCTTAGGTTTTTGTGCAATCCTATGTTAAGCCCCCAAACTTTCTGCTCGTAAATTCAAAATGTACATATATGTCCATAATACTAATACTTCCTTCTTATATCTTATATGTATGAGAAGGAAGAGGATTATGGTATTGGTATTCGCATTATAATGCGAATGCTTAGAATTGTAATGTGGGATAATTGTAACCTTCTTCCGACTTCATCAAATTGTCCAATCCACCAACGGTGGAAATAAAGCACAGGTTGAAACTTATACATACTTTTTACGAAAAACATAATATTTGTAGCCGAAGGTAAGCTAAAGGATATCAAGACAAGACAATAAGATAAAGAAGAGAGAGCATTTTAACACCTAGAGTTGTGTTTGAGTGAGATACAAATTTGTGCTTTATTAGGTTAGTGCGGTAGGACTTGTTTGTAACAATTCTAAATTGTTGTTATAGACAGTTCCTCAGTTTGCTGAGGATACCGGGTGAAGTGTGCCTCCACCTTCGGCCTTATCTCAACTTGTAACCAGGTGAGATGAAGGCCAAACGCTTCCCCGTCGTATATTAAAAAATTAAAAAACATTAATTTCACACAGCGACATTTTATTATTTAGACATACAACTGCCTAAATAAAAATAAAATCAGAGCAAAATGGTCGGCAATGTTAGTCAATTATGTAAGTAATAATAATAAGCATTTATTATGAGTTAAAAATTATATAGATTTGAAACTATGCCTATGTGCAATTTAATGTTTAGATGCACTAAGCTGTTGGCGATCCTTTTTGTATCTAATAAAATAAATGAAATAAAACTGAACCAAAGTCAAGTCACTGTGCAAGTGGCTGTGGAGCACCTCGTTGTTCACCACAAGGGAAGCCAGAGTGAACCTTCTTGATCGGGACCTCTAGGGGCGAAGTCACCAACCAGGGCAACTCTGGAGCAATGTCGTCTGCATAGCAAGCTCCCTAAAGTTGGGCTGACTGATCATTCATATGGCTAGCTGTACATACACATAGCAGAGAGCCGACACAATACAATTCCGTTAGCTACGGTACGGCTGCAGCACATTTACCCTCAATCTCGAATTAGAAATGGAATGCGAAAGTTTGTTTGGATGTTTGTTGACAACAACTAAACGGATTGAACTGAAAGGACACTTCCTTACTTTTTCTTCTTTCCTCCTTTTCTATTTGCTTTCCTCTTTTACTTTCCAGGAATAACTCATGAAGCTGCAATATTTGGACGGATATATAAACGGATGTAACCGCTAGCAGCTTGTTTTCATTAGTATTTGCCTCTCCATAAACTGACATCAAACGATAATATTAATTTTAGCATGAGCTGACCCGGTAAGCAAATATGTATTATTTACGCAGTTGAATCAATATGATGCTACAAATATCGTTTGACATGCAATGATTTATGGAATCCTTGGAAATATGGAATATGAAATATGGAATCATGAATCCTTTCATGTTTGCTTTGTAATAGAAATAGATACATCTGTTTCGAACAAAAGACCAGTTGCAGCATCCAGGTATTAATTAATTTCCATGTCATTGTGATAGAACGATCACTTGTGTGGATAAACGCGTGTGTAACGCGTTTACCCACACAAGTGATCGTTATACTTGCACGCTCTGAGTATCAATCGTCGCAAAGTTGCATGTTTGTCGGTGTTTTACAGATTGTACTTCGGTAAGTGCGCTCAGGAGTTTCACGACCTTATACCGCCTTCGCCGTTTTTAATACAAATTTTAGACGCATAGCCATAAATACTACAGGATATTAATTTTACACAGCGCCATATAGCCCCAAACTAAGCATAGTTTGTAATATGGGAACTAGATTACGGACAGAATACTTAAATACTTCTGTAAATACATACGTACTTTATGTTACAACACCCAAACACAGAACAAACATCTATATTCATCACACAAATGTTTGGTCTGGGTGGGAATCGAACCCACAACCGCAGAAGGCAGAGTTACTACCAATTTAACTATGAGGCTCGTTCAATAATCCCCACCTGGTATATCCCACGTATAAGAACGAAGCGCTTTCAAGAATATTTTATTATACGCACTGCAAGAACTTGTAAATAAGCTTCCAGCGTCTGTTTTTCCGCTGTGTTACGTCACATGTCTTCAAGAAGAGAGTTAATAGACATCTTCTGGGTAGGCTCGCTCCACCGCAGACCTCCTTCTTGTCTGTGCAAGATGCGAGGTCAAGAGCCGACCCATTCTAAATAAAAAAGGGATAAGAAATAGTAGTGAGAATGGAAATGAGTAGAGATATCCTCAGAAGTAAAAGTTGTGAGTCTGTTTAGTTTTTTCCGGTCTGTGTCAAAGTGTCCCACTTTGGTGCGGCTTATTCCCGGCTTTGTTCTTCGTCTATTGGACATGGTAACATGACGTAGCTGACGCTCAAGATTCACCTACAATGATGTGCCCTTGATTCAAGTTACTGTGGTGTCGGTAACATATTGCAGGCTTCGGATTCGAAGGAAACGATAAGCCGTTGGTTCCGGGTACTGCAGGGTACCGGGTACGGCGCAAGCATTACCTATAGAGGCGGCTCGTAAAGTCAAACACCAGGATTGTTCCGATACAATTAGATTTAAATATTTTGCGGCGGCGGCGGCTATTTTTAATATCGACATAAAAAAAATATATATAGACATTACAAAACCTAACAGCTCACAAATAATTTGTTCCGTATCTTATCTTCCCAAGATGTCAAAGAAGGCAACGTGCTGTTGCCTTCTTTGCCACCAAAACTACGATCATCACTGACGCGCCTGCCAAGCAAGGCAATCATTCTCTCATCATCCAATGATAATATAAGTACTCAATGATGATATAAGTACTTAAGTAAGGTGATAATATAAGTATCTCCATAAACCTCTCAATAAAATAATTCTCCTTGCCACGTTTGTCTGTTCCGTCTTTTCCTGTGCTGTACTTGAAACATACTGAAGTACCAAAGTACCAGTACTTGAAATTTACTGAAAGGATTTCAAAGCAGCTTTCTTACGTGAAAAGATTCCAAAGAAGTTTCCATCAAAAGATTATACTTCGGATGAAGGTTTCGTTACGGTTTCGCGTGTTTAGACGAGCGCGCGAGCCTGTTAGGATATAGGTCGTTTTACGTCTTACGCGGACCCAAAGCGGGTTGGTTAGCACATGTCTGGCGGGATGGGGATGACGGACCTTTATGGATTTTACAATGACCAACTTTTAACTAAGAATACATTTATTCAATAAAAAGTACAATTAAACTAACTATGTCATATCATAGAATATTAATATCACGAACATTATAAGATTGCATTGTAAGATTTGGATTGTAAGATTCCCCATCATCCCGTGGGAATATCACAAAATCTCAGCGCACACAACAAAGAAGTTACCAGAAAATGTCAAGTCTTTATAGGTTTGTGCTGTGCACGTGCTGTGGTATATATTGTCATGTCAGTCAGCTATACCATTTGTAAGGCGGGCGTCAACCAGCTCCATCATCACAGCTAATTTTGACCATTATTTTTATAATTATTCAAACAATATGTACGATTAAAAACCATGGACAGGAGGAACAGTGGGGCTACCAAAAGACCGTTAAAAACGGTTTATAGGTAACTCAACTGTTCCAGGCGCAAGCGTGCCCAAGACTACTGGCTGTATTGCCAGGCTGACTAGCTAATTTAAAGTATATTAGATATTAAACTGTTTGTTGAGATAAATTATATCAATAATGCATAATAATGTTACTAGTTCACAATGTCAATCGTTTAGTACAAAATACCTAACATGAACAAAAGGCAGGTACCTATTGGGACTCTGCTGTTACGAATGCCAAAGCACCACACACTAAGCATTCGGCATCGATCATAATTACGTTTTAAAAACTAAAAAGAAAACCGACTTCAATGAAGAATATTATGCAATTTCTTTTACCTGGATAACGAATTTTTACTAATCACTTTCATGAAAGATGGACCGACAGTCAGACAGACAAAGAGACGCGTGCATGATCCTACAAGAGGTCCGTTTTTTCCTCACTTATGTGGTATATATACACACTAAAAATACCTAAATCTTGATTGAAGCGAGAAATCGAGGGATCTCTTCAAATATCATAGGGCCTATAATATTTATTATATAATATTTATAATAGGCCCTATAATATTTGAAGAGATCCCTCGATTTCTCCAGGATCCTATCATCAGATGATCAGGTCATCAGAAAGACCTGTTGACGATGGGACCACCCTATTTAACTTAAAAAGAATTTGTCTTCGAGCAGAAATCGGGGAAAATACATTTAAAAAAATCAGACGAATGAGAATGATGAGAGGTTCTCAACCTCTCATCCTTCTTTTGAAGTCGGTCAAAAAGCGATATCCAGTTGTAAAGAATTACGACATCTCATTCGACCAAACACAGCATTATGTAACCTTTTTTAAAGGACAATGGCAGGTAGGTATGTTGTCCGTTTGACTCCTAGGACAGATTAGTATCCGGGGTTACATAATGCGCTAAGTAGCGGAGGCTACCACAAAAAGAAACATCTTGACGAAGCCGAGATGTTCTAGAACCCTCGAGTAGACAATGTGCCGTCCATCATGCGATACGTACCTAGGTACTGCATCGGTGCATTCATTGTTCTGTGGGTGCATTGTATCGTTGGATTTGAGCCGAGGACCTCCGGATCAGAAGGCGGGCGTCCAATCACTCGACGATCTCCGCGTTACATAACCTTTACTTGACGACAGTGGTCCGTTGTCCGTTCAGCTCCTAGAACAGTTCATTATCCGGAGTTACATAACGCGCTAAATAGCGACGATTTGCAAAGGTTGTATGCTGTGGGTGGTAATCATAAGGAATACTTTCCATTGCGAGCGGCACTATTGTCTTACAGCACGACATCGCTATTGCAATCATATTATTATATAGCGTCCCGAAGTTGTTTCATCAATGTCGCGACAAAAATATATTTATTGATTCACTTCCACGTAAATGCGCGAGTCGAACACGCACTTGGCCAGTTTTTGATATTTATTGTGATACTTTAGGGTAAGCAGTATAATCACACCTAGTTTGACGCTCATGCACGGGTATTCTAAGTTACTAAAGAGCAATAAAAAAATGTAAAAAGAAGTACGCTTATTTTCATGTTTAACGTTAGTTTTCTGCTTTAATAAAGCATATTCTCTGAAAAGTTCTACCTGCTACCAATTCAAACAAAAATATAGCCCTTTTAAAAGACACGCAGGACAGACAGACCGGATAAGATTCAACAAATTAGCAGGTATCTGATTAGATAGACACTGGAAGGTGGAGTTAGACCTCTGGCCCGGTATGACACTGAGAAAGCTGCCTTGCTTAGGTTACTACACGATTGCGACCTTTTCTACCAGGAACCTCTTCATTTCCGCAATTATCTAGCTATAGGTACCTACCTACAGTGTATGTCTGAACATGCTATAGAAGTACATACCTAGAATATACTGTTTAATAAACAACAATTTACCGATTAGGATAACACTTCAATCATTAACTTTAATAATAGGAAATGTGACATAATACCAATTGACATTCAGTATTTAAATTATAAATATAGACCATGGTATTAACGAAATTCTCGTTGGTGTTGGGACACTGAACAGTGGCCGTGGTCAGATCAATCTAAGAAACGGATACCTAACAGATTTTTGAGCATGTACCTACCGTTTCTGTCCCGTCGAGTCGGCATCCTTAACCGTTGTAGTTACAGGAAAACGTTATACGTATATTCTGAACTGCATTCACAGATTTTGTAAAAAGTCAAAAAATAAGTCGGCAAAAAATTTTAATTTTACACAAAACCACTTTTGAAGTTTCTGATACTTATGTTATGAAAGAAGGTGGATGTCGTTTGTCTGTCTCATAATATAACAAGCCCATAGCTCAGTTGGTAGTAGCTCTGCCTCCTGCGCTGTAGGCTGTGGGTTCGATTCCCACCCAGGACAAACATTTGTGTGATTAATATAGATGTTTGTTCTGTGTTTGGGTGTTGTATCATATAGTAGGTACGTATATATTAAAAAAAAAAAGTATTCAAGTATTCTATCCGTAATCTAGTTCCCATATTACAAGCTATGCTTAGTTTGGGGCTAGATGGCGCTGTGTAAAATTATTGTCCTGTAATATTTATTTATTATTATAATTATTGTAATACTTAAAACATACTTACTCGTTTTTCACTCCTTCTCACCCAGTAAACTCTGAAGAGTTTACTTAATATTACCTCTCTGGATTATTCTTACGCTCAATTATATTTAATTACAAATAAGTACAAAAGGGTTGAAATGACCTATATGAATATGGAAAAACCGCGAGTTGCTTCTTCAAAATATTTGCATTTTCGGCCATCATTGAGTGTTAGGTTATCCACAGATAATTACATTGTAACGGGTTAGCTATCCAAGCTAACCTAATATTCAATGGCTGGCCGAGGTGTGAAAACATTTTTTCACTTCTCTCCCTCGAAAAGTGTGTCACAACAGGCTAACGTAGCGGGGCTGGAAATGCCATTTTAAGCCCTGGGGCAAAAAGTATTTGTATCATTGAGAACATTTGAATTTCTAAAAATGGAACTGAAAATACTGCGTTACTACGCGACATTGGCTTGGCGCTAAATCTATAGATTTTTTCGCTATATCAAATTGGGGTTTAAATTCTATTTAAAATATGAGGCAGGATGTACGTTTGTGATCTTTTGATCGATGATGATGATACATACATACGGGGTTCGGTACCTAATAACAACATTGACTTTCAAAAATATTATTGTTATCAGATACACGTAGCTTGCAGGCAGTGGCGAATTTCACAATTATGAATCCACGATGTGTAAAACACATCGTGGATTCCATCCATAATTTACAAAAACTACAAAATGTAACTCAGAGCAATACTTAAAAATGTTTGGTAGCTTTTGATTTCGATGAAGAATGAAAGACATCGGTGTAGGTGTAGCGTACTTGCCTACCTTAAAGATGTTTATGGAAATATTATCTAATTAAAGAAGCTTGCATAGGGTCAGGTCACGTTCGCCCCACACTAACGAATGTCTGCTTTTTCGTGTAGGTAATTGAAATATGAATGGATTGAAGAAGGTTGTGACAGAAAGGCGATAGCGCTTTTAAAAAAAAGACAGCTTTATGTTTTAGGGTGAACATTTACTCAGTCTTATGCTATGCAAAGACAGACTCGCGAGGTCTACCGCTCACAGAGCCACTAGCTTAGCTGTATCTGATATAATAAGCGTAAGCGGTGAGCGTAGCGACCCGACGGTATGACTCTTGTCCCTTGGGAAATGGGTAGGCCTGATGCTACCTGCATCGACTCCCTAGCGCCATATCTGCCTGGGACATCAGATAGGGCTGGTGCGGCGGCTTATTCGGCCGAGGATCAGAAAAAGCCCAAATGTAGTGGTCTCGGCAGAGCTTACCTATTTGAGCCGTTTGGGGTGGCTGTTCAGCGTGGCAATGCAGCCAGTGTCTTGGGCACGCTTCCGTCTGGTGCTGGTCTGGAACAGTTGAGTTTCGTTTTTTAGCCGTTTTTAACGGTCCGAATGATCCCTTTAACATAGTTCAATTGTATTTTTGATTACTGCGCTAAATAAAATAAATCTTTTTTTAGGGAACTAAATGGACTGATGACTGTAATGAATAGGTATTCACAAAGGCGAAGATTTTAATTTTGTTATCCGTACGATATTATAAATCAATAATTTTGTTTTAATTTTTAATTTGCTCATTTATTACATAAAATTATTTCTGTGGGTGTATATTTGTATGCCTTGGCCGAGCAAACTAACTTATGAACTATCTGTATCCCTGTGCATCGGACAAATAAAGTACTTATTTGTATTTTTTGTAGTATTCCTTGCGTAAACAAAATTGTTTTTTTTATTTTGTGCTAGTAACGCTCTATTTTGTTTTGTTATCACAATATGTACATACAAATCTGTACAACTCGTCGCGCGAGCTACAGCCCCTACTCGTATTCAAAAAGTTCTGCAGTTAACCAAATTATTTCAGTTAACCACTAGTTCCGTAATCAGGTGTTCATTACCTGATATATTATTATGCCTAACTAGCAAAGTTTACAAAACCCACCCACTACCTCCTACCTCCCTAAATGCTACTATCGAACTATCTGTGTCAAAGAGCCATGTCACGCATGCATGGCGTTGTGCGCTACGTTGACACTTTTCGGATTCCGGACTCTACCGATGCTAACGGGACCCTATTAAAAGGTCCGTCCATCAGTACGCCAAAACCTCATTAATTATTGTTATATATTTAGTATCATCCTGAGTAGCCAACGCACGTGTCTCAAGAACCGTAGCGCTGCGCACCGCACGTGTGCCAGGGCTCAAAAGCTCAGCTTCCTGTTACTAGCATTTCCCGTTTGCTGACAACTTGTCACATTTGTGAAATGGGAAATGGCATGCGATTGAATTCCCTTCACTACTTTCCCATTTTAGCTCTGGCTGTTGAACAAGTTTATACGTAGGTAGATCATTCTGCTGCCAGCGTGACATGCAGAATTCGTATCGAAGTGCATTCTGATATCACTATACGAACATGAAGCGTTCAGGTAGGTCCAGGTATACCAGGTTACCTCTTGTAAAAGCATCGTACTTATTCCATCGTGCCGAGCCTATATGTTTATTTCTTCGTTTAATATAAGCTCCATTAGACCACATATTTTTAGGGTTCCTCACCAAAAAGATGCCAACGGGACCCTTTTACTAAGATTTCGTTGTATATTAGACTGTTTAACGGGTAATAATCATGTTAACCTTTTACTAGTCCCGACTTTTCGGCTAGGTAGCTTCAAACGTGGTCGCCGTTGTATACTTTTTGGCGAGTTGAAAACAGTTTTTAAAATAATTTAAAAACTGATCTGTTCTAATCGTGACAGCAAAAATAGGAGTATAGGTATAGCTTATTGTTTTATTAAAATAGATTTCTAAATTATGACGATGACTTTTCCACGATTCCATTTTGTTCCATGATTTTAGTTCACCCAAAGAGTACTCAACGCACCTAAAGAAATTTTCATTTCAAAAGTTTGACGTCTACAGTGCTTACAGTACCACAATTTAAAATAAGAATGAAATCAAAACAAAACAGAAGCAACTCGAAAGGATTCACTTTCGATGATTACTCAAACTGTGGTTCTTTTTAACCAACTTAAAAAAAAGAGGAAGTTCTCAATTCGTCGGAATGTATATTCCCCGATTATTCGAAGAAGCCTGGACCGATTTGGAAAATTATTATATTGTTTGAAAGGAAAGATACTTTACAGGTGGTCCCATTGTCATCAGATTAGGATGTGATGATGGAATCTTGGAGGAATTGAAGGATTTTTTCCAATATTATAGGCATACTTGAAGCGATTTGGGTGTATTGCTGAAAAACGGACCCCATTTATGATCACGCGTTTGTCTGTCTGTCTATCTGTCCGTCCATCTGTCATCAAAATAATTGGAAAAAATACGTCATCCAGGTAAACAAAATTGTATCATATTCCTCATTGAAGTCGGTTTTCTTTTTAGTTTTTAAAACGTTATTATTGAGAGTAACAGTCAGTTTCCACGGATTGCAAGTAATGTACCAGGGACGCTACCGCCGACGGCGAAGCCGATCTCCATTGATGGCTTTAAATTAGCTCCATGAGAACTAGAAACGATTTTTACCGATTTAGGTATGTGTCATATCCGAAATGGCGTTTCCCATCTCAAAAGTGTACACATGTTATGAAACCTATCCGTTCAGTACATTTGACGGTAAAAATCGTTTCTAGTTCTCATGAAGCTAATTTAAAGCCATCAATGGAGATCGGCTTCGCCGTCGGCGGTAGCGTCCCTGCGGGTAGAAAGGGCCGGCGGTTGAAAAGAGCCACTGCTACTAAAACACACTTTTAACATTTTTATTAGACTCACGCACACATCGCCATCTTGTCAGTAGCCACGAATCCGTCCACGCAGTTGGTATGTATGCATCACTCCACAGTAAAAAATCTCCTCGAAAACGGATAAATTGTGTGTAAACTAGCCTGTTGCTCAGATAATTTGCTGTTGTAAAGTTAAAATTAGTGAATTGTGTTGACTAATCAAGGTAAGTTTAATCATTATACCAATATTTATTATATTATATTAGTTTTACATTGAAATTTATCGAACTTGTCTCATGGTCTAATAAGGGCCACTTACAAGGCGTGTGAATAGAGCCAGCCCTTACTAGGCTCTCAGATCATATAGTATTAGGGAAAAAATACATTAACTTTAAGATTTTACTGCCTGATCTTTTGTATATTGTTACCATATTGATATAAGTGGTATAAAACTTCGAAAATTTGAATAATTTTGTTTAGTTTCCTTCATTTGCTTAGCGTTATTACAAGCTTTTGTTTAGCCTAGCCTGACCCGGTGTCTATCTGTCTGTCTGTCTGTGGCTAATCAAATCTAGCAGGTTAAATTTGACCCCCTTCCCGGTGTCTGAATTTGCTGAAATTTGGTATATCTATCAGTTATTCGTGACAATGCAATGAGAGACAGCGAGCTGATATGATGATGGAGTCAGGAGCTGTTCAATGGAACTCCTCAGTGGTTAGCAGTAAAATATCCGTGTTTGGGCCCTTAAAAGCTTGTCTTGAAAAACATTTACTCAACAAAAAACTATTAACTTTTTTAGGATTCTTATCCCTATAATCCGGAAGCAATACCAGATGAAGCCTACGCACCGTCTGCACTGACTGAAAGACCTCCGGAACAAGAATCTGATGCAGTAGGAAATAATCGATCTTTGCAAATGTCTCCGATTGCTGGTCTACCGGTACGGCGCGCAGCACAAAGAACCAGCTCAAGTAGTTCTGATTCCAACGAGACATTTTTGGAAGACCATAATCCACGTTCACCATCTTTGATACCGTGGGATGATTTTTTAATTGATGCAATACCAGTTGAAACTTATGAACCGTCTGAACTGACTGAAGTAACTCCGGAACACGAATTTGATGCCACAGAAAATTATCTATCTTTTCAAATGTCTCCGATTGCTGGTTCTAGTGGTATTAACTTACGGCGCGCAGTAAAAAGACGTTTAGCTCATCAAATTTCGACTCTGCAAAATCAAATTTACCAGCTGATTCAAGAACTTCTGACAATGTAATAAGACGACCAGTTATTTATAGCTCTGAGTCTGATTTTTCTGGTACTGAAGAATTTATTCCACACCAAACCTTCCAACGTCAACCTACCTGTAATATATACAGTTCCTCCGAAGATGAAGATACAGACCCGTTTTAAAAACAAGAACGTACTCCAACCAAACAGATAAATACCGCGTCTGATAACATCAACGTTATTAGGCAAGAACGTGATGACAATACGACAAGTTATGATTCGGAAGAAAACGCACCAATAGAAAGATTGAAAGCAACAAAAAACATTAAATCTCCTTTTCAGCAATTAATACCAGCACCGAATTTTGCCGAAGGAAAACAAAAGAAGCCAAGGCGTAAAGCAATCAATTATAAAGCCCGGATAGTGTCAAAAGATTTGTTTACAGGCAGAGATAAAAGAAAAGAAATTAATAAGAAACAAAAACAGCGGAAAATAAACGAAAGCAAAAAGAATAAGAAACAGATAATCCAAAGAAAAAACACTCGAAGTAAGACGATAAAAGGCGAACAGAAGGTGAACAGCAAAATAGTTCCTGATGATAAATGGTACTGTCACGCATGTAACACAGAGAGCTTTGAAGATATGCGGCAATGCCCAATGCGTCAAAGATGGGTTCCATGAACAATGTTTGGGCTTGACTAAAGAGTATATTCATTTTGAATGCCTATTTTGCGATTAGCTACTAACCAAAAATTTATTGAAACCGATGATGATCTCATATACTCATATTTTTCGTTGATTACAACATAGTCAAAAACTAATAATTTTGGTGTGGTCCTTATTAAGCCACCTAGGTTTAATAGGGGCCAAAGAACGGGTTTAAAAGAACCTAATATTTACGAAGAATTGTGGCAGACACCCAAAAAACATAATAATTTTTAGACTCTTAATAAAGATAACATACTTAAAACGCCCTGTTTTTTATTAACATTCGTTAGATATTCCAAATATTAAGTTTAGGATTAAGGTGGCCCTTGTTTACCGCAAGTACCTTAGCTATCATTCAATACGTGATAGGTTGCAAGCCCTTTGCCGCTTAGAACTCCACTATACGGAATTGTTCCCCTCAGTCTGAGAGGACTACGTCACGCGCACTATTTAGATGTAAAGTACTTTATTGTATACAAACTAAATACGAAACGTAAAAGCTGAACAAACATATATGATACAATTGGCGGTAACAAAAGTAGCAACCTCTAGATGCGTAGTATATTATTATACTAGTAGTTTGCCCCGAAATTTGATATCGTGATGTCTGGTTTGTGACGGAGATCATTTCTCAAATAGAACGTAATTAACAAACGATAAAAATGTGCTTTCATTACACCTTTCTCACCTTACTTAAGCACTTTTATCTCGATCTCTCTTTATTCACCTGAGTGTTCGAGGCTCTCTCTTGTTGCTAACGTAATGTATCCTTACTAACATGAAACAAAGGAAAGGTGTTTTGAAAAGTGCTCTCAAAACTGTTGCCTTAGTAGTTGTGTCTTAAAAATCTACCTCTCCGGCCCACGGATGTTGCAAAGTCAACCAAAAAGGCAGCAGCTTTTTTCTTTGTGTAAACAAAACTTTTACTGTGAGCACCAATCTGCCTGCTTAGCGTGGTGGCTATAATGGTCGTATGAATGTGCAGCCGATACTCTTTCAAATGACACCCCACAAGCCAAAAATCATCTTGTCTCACTTAACACCCCTATTTCTCAAAAACTACCCTAGTTTCAAAAAATCCTCATACCGATTGATGAGTATTAATATAATCTCTGCATGTTCAAAATTTTGAATTGGTCGAATCAACCATTCAAAAGGTATGGGCTAAAAATTGTATTTCTTTTTACCCCAATATCTCAAAAACTACCCCATTTATCAAAAATCCCCCGCGACAATCAAATTTTATTTACGTTATCTCTTTACAGTTTACATTTCATGAAAATCGAATAATCCGTTCGAGAGTTATGGCGTCACAAACATTGCCACATACATACATAAATAGATACATTCATACATACAGTGCCGGATTTCCCAACTTAACTGAGTGATCTCGTTCGCTGCGCTCACTCGATCAATAATATATTAACCATTAATTTATTGTGAGTGATAAAAGTGGTGTATTCTTTTTATTTGTTTACATTATAAATTATGATTATTACATTATTATTTAGTTATTTTTGTTTTGTTACGATAAAGAAGTATAACTTTTGACGTGCGTAGGTAAAAAGTACAGACACACGTTTTTTTTTGTTAATATGAGCCGCGAGAATAATGAGATAATATTCTGTTATATATTTTATTATATTTTGGCGAGTGCGTTTTTTACCCGAATTTAAAGCGGGCAAAGCCACGGGCGCGCGCACATCTAGCTAATGGATAAGCCGGCACGCTCTCGAAATCGGAATTGCATGTGTCACTTCACTCCACTGGCGACTGCGGCGAATAGCTTGGCGGCAGTGCAACGTGAATGCTAACTAGGTAAGTTAGGTGTACCTACTAGCTGAGCTGTGGCTTGTGCCGAACGTACACCGCAGAGCCATCTCTGATATTGGAAGGTTTGGTCACCACGCATCGCAGGTGAATTGGTGACCGCAGTGAACCACAGCTAAGCTGCTGAGATCCCTTAGTCGGCTCTTATGGCATCAGGGAAGACGAGCATAGCATCAAAACATTCACGCTCTGATTATATCTTAAATCCTATTCTATCTTCTATTTTTAACTTTCAAAAAAAGGAGGAGGTTCTCAATTCGTCGGAATCTTTTTGGTTTGTAAAAAAACGTAATAAAACAAAGTGCATGTAGCTTTTGTTTATTCTGTGCCGCATCGCTCCTTATTGCCGTAGTGTTTAGTGATTAGATTTCTGACTATAGCTACAGATCAAAGCTTTGCTGTGGAGCTTTGGAGATCAAAGGACTGATTTACAGTGACAACTCAAGCGAATTCTAGTATGCTGACAGCCGAGGACAGATCGACTAGCGAGTAGGTACAACAAGTACCTACCTATACTAGACCTACAAAGTCCGATATGCCATATACCTATATAGATATTACGCAAACCTAATTGCGAATTGCTGGCACACGTGACACGTGACTGCAATGAGTTTCAGATACTGTTTTAGTTTTGTGAAACTGAAATCTCGTGCATTTACTTTGAAATAATTATATGTTATAGTTCAGGATAGATGCTAGAACGCTTGTGTTTCGAAAACACGATTACATAAAATATTATTGATTGAAAAAAAATCCAAAGTTGACTCTAATTTGTACCAAAAATGTTCACCATTCAATAAATACGCCCAATTAGGGCTTGAAACTTTGTACAGTATATAAACATGTATACAGCAGACGGTCTGTGTTTTCGATTTTCAAAATTCATATCTGTTTTACCGTAAAAAAACAAAACGTAGAAATAAGCGCCGTAGTTGAGCGCACAGCAATGTCACCTTTATTATTACTACTTATATCTTAGTTCTCTTAATGATTAACATGCTGCTTTCTACGCTGTGTTGACATGATTCGAGCCTACTGATACTTTCTTTGGTTAGGGGCCATGTTTGGCAGCCATAGGTAATTATAGGGAGAATACTAGAATTGTATATTCTACTTTTAAGTTTCAGTGGTATTGTGGGATTCTTAGTTACTTCCTTCAGAGACCAGTATCTTTTCCATGTTGAGTTAATCCTGGTTTGAATTTCTTTAGAGGTCAGCTGTTTAGGGGAGATGATTTGTCCTAGGTAAATATATTCCTCAACGTACTCGATTATATTGTTGTTAATCATAAGTAATGGGTTGTTTTGTGGAGTTAGTCATCAGTTTTGTTTTCTGCACGTTCATTTTTAGTAGTTTCGTCATTAAGACAAGATAAACCTAGAAGTCATAAGAAGAAAAACAAAAATAGCAGACATAACTTACACAATTAAAAAGTTGAAATGGAAATGGGCCGGCCACCTTATAAGGACAAACAAAAATAAATGGACCAAAGATGTCACAGAATGGTACCCAAGAGAAGGAAAGAGAGTGAGAGGAAGACCATTCCGAAGATGGGAATATGATTTTAAAGATACCGCAGGCGCACTGTGGAGGAGGAAAGCTTGTGATCGCAAGCTTTGGAAGACTCTGGGGGAGACCTATGCTGGAAAGCAAAACAAGCTAACTACCAATGTCTAATTTTATTTGTATTATGTAACACTAGATTAAGTTTGTTTAATAAAGGCTATTGAAATTTAAAAATATCTTAGTTCGAAACTAGAATAAAGTTGCGTTGAGTTGCTAATCTGAGGTAGTATAGCCCGTTAAGTGTTTAACTTCTCTTTTCTCAAATAGAACGTAATTTAACAGACGATAAAAGTGTGTTTTCATTACATCGCCTTAATGAAACACTCTTTTTCTCAATCACTCTGAGTGAGTGTTCGAGGCTCTCTCTTGTTGCTAACTCTCATTCTATGCAAAGCCAGAATGAAAGCAAAGCATTAAACCGCCGACTGTACGTCATGGTAGAAGGGTAAAAATAATAAGTGGATAAATCACCCCTTATTAGCATGAAACAAAGTTGATTTCGTTTTGAAAAGTGCTCTAAAATTGTTGACTTTGTAGTCGTGACTTAAAAATGTACCCCTCCAGCCCACGGGTGTCGTAATGTCAACCAAGTGGCTGCAGTTTTTTTCTAAGTGTAGTCAAGACTAAATCTGTGCACCAATAGGTCTGCCAAGCGTGGTGTATATGGCCAAACCTAACAACTTTCGAGGATGCTTTATCCACATTGTGGTGGACAATAATATGCTGTTGATGTGGGATATGCGCAGTTAAATCTCTTGACATGCATGACTTCCTAAAAGTAATACTTGGATTTTATTGAAAGCCTTGGTTTGACAACCCAATTGAGTGAATTACATACCATAAATTATCTGGTTTTAGTGAGATTTTGAATACCCTATCATATCTTATAAGACGTGATGATCATCCTTTACCCCTTCATCATTATACCCTCCCCTAAAAAGGGCATAAGCTAATTTGGAAATCTGCAGTCTCAACCCCCATTTCAAATTATATATCAAGCTTTCACACATTTTCAAGACAAGACTTTTTAATCTTATTCTCCCTTTTTCAACACTTAATGTAAATCCAGGGGTGGTTTTAGCTAATAAAAAACCAAGTTAATTATGAAGTCAACGCCGTATATCCAACAAGATATACCAAGCGTTTTACCATCTTAACGCGCCCCTTGGTTACAAAAACCACCCCTATTCAAAAGTTAGATATATATGAATGTACAGCCGATACTCTTTCAAATGACACCCTTGAGCCAAAAACCTTTAATTTCTCAAAAACTCCCCTAGTTTCAAAAAAATCGACCGTCCTTATGTATCCCGACTGCTATCTTTGTAAATAGTCATTACTTAAATAAGTATTGTTAGCGCTACTTCAGTTATAGAAGAGCAAGCCGTAGAGTATATTTTGCTTCCGATAAATTTTCAAAAATGTCATTCATTAATTAAAAGTCCAATATAATCTATGTTTGGTGGAAATCAGTGGATCCATTTGTCATGATGATCTTCATCAGGTCTGAACTCAAGTATCACTGCAGTTTAAAATATTTAGGATATATCTCTAACTAATTAGGATTGACGAACTGGAGTCCTCACCCCAGGGTCTGCAGACCAGCATAAGATGAACAGGATTCTAAAGACTTCTAAATCGTCAGCATCCTGTTGAGGATTTGGAACTTTGGGAATAAAAATATAGGGCATTTGGTTAAAATTTAACCAATCCGAGTTTAGAACCATCTGATACATAGGATCCAAGATACCTACTTGTAGTGCACCGTAGTAAAGTAGGTACCTTAAGTGTAAATAATTTGATTAAAGATATATTTTTGATAAATTAACATGTTTTTTTAGCTCTTATTTAGGCCAACGAATTAGCATAGCGATTGAGCGTGGCAATGCAACCAGTTTCTTGGGTACGCTTCCATCTGGTACTGGTCTGGAGGAACCGTTGAGTAGGTACCTAAATACCGTTTCATCAATACTGGCAAGGACATGGCGACACTAGGCATTAGTTGTACCTACATATTGTTTTTAGCTAAGTTAAATGTAAAGACGCAGTAATACTTGCCAGTGTCAAATTTATCCTATACCTCAGAATAAAAACGCTTTTTTGGTCTGAATGGTTGGATGATTGGAGGGATCGTAAGTAACTAGAACGGAATTCGAATAGAGTCGAATCCAAATCAAATCCAAAGCACAATCTATGGTTAATTTCGGCTGTACTTCGGTTTGTATTGTCGCAACATAATAACTTAACATAGTACCTATAGAGTTTCTTGTAAAAGGCTCACCTAGGAAAGAGCACTACGATTCAATTCAATCGATATGATTAAACCTTACCTAACCTTCTCTGCCGCCAAGCCACTGCTGCGTCGCAGTTTAGTTGTATGGTCATTGGTCAAAAGATTGAAACACGAGGCCTCGCATTTTTATGGGCGCACTATCTGCATCCTGTCTTTGAAGGGATAATAATAATTGACCTTCGTCGAGATACCTTGTCTTCCGATATGGAAATAACATTCTAGTTCAAAAGTAATCGGTTGTATAATCTGTAGGGTCGGGTCAGCTATTTCGGCGTTAGTCCTGTCCAGTGCCGTGCATCCCACGCTTCCTCAAAGGAGCATAGCGGCATGCTGGCGCGCGGTGCTCGAGAAAGTATGCCTACGCTTGGTCCGCCCCACCCGCACCTCGCGGCTTGCCGAGTTGGGGTGGGCCACTACATATAAACCCATACCCGAAGGTACAACTAATAGAGTAAAAACAGTTCCGGCAACTCCGTGGAAGGACCCCGCTCATCATGAGAGGGACCTGGAGACTAGTGGTCAGTGCTCTTCCGGGAATTTATTCACAAGTGCTTCCAACTGTGAACTGTTTCATTTTGATACTGTGACAAGGAGTGTGAATTACGGCAGGATAACGGATACAAATATTTTATTTATTTTTTATAAAAAAATATTGATGACTATTTTTGGGTGGAATACGATTCAGATGATTTCATTGCGTTTTGATATATTTAACATGTTAATAATATGGCTTATGTTTGAAGCGACGCTGACGCTTAATCAGTGGGCTGGTTTTTATAAAGGCCAGCGAATCAATATAACTATTCAGCGTGGCAATGCAGTCGGTGCCTTGGACACATTTCCGTCTGGTACAGATCTGCTCATTTCAGTTACCTACAGACCGTTAGTACGGTCAGTACAGTAACAGTCAGTACAGGGAATCGGGTATCATTGGGTTCTATCCTTGTAAATAATTCGTTTACTTTGTACAGGTGTCTTCGTTTTAAAGCCTCACGGGAAGTCTAGTCTTTAATTTCTAGCTTGCGTAAATTTTCTATCGAATCGTCTCTCTTATTAATCTCTCATAATGACACTAGTCCAAAACTCAAGGGTCAATTATAGCAAAACAAAAATCTCTTCAAATTGAAAAATAACAGTAAAATAGGTACTTCGGAACCTACCTAATTCATTGGAGTACCTAGTACAAAACATTTTAATAGTTGTTTTGATTCGGTAACTACAAAAATAACATTATAAATGTGTAATGTCAAAAGTGGGTAGATCCATGCCACCCACACATCCGATTTTAAAACGTCAAAGTAGAAAAATTATATGTGTTATAGAGCAAAACAATATTACATATATTAATTCTAGTATTCATTCAAAAACAATTCAAAATGTACAAGAAGTATTCATATAAATTAGCATAAGCTAACTACACGTTAGGTAAGTAGTAGATGGAAAAATATCAAATGGACTATCTATAAAGTAATATTTTATAGGTAACTCAGTAGATGGTTGTCACCCGATCCTATGTCTATCTAGCTTGGTTTGTACCCTTGCTCAAAGATCCGTTATTAAAAACCGCAAAAACGGTAAATCCCTTGTGAAAACCGCTACTAAACTTTAACTGGTAACTTTCCACCAAATGAAATTCCACTTTTTTATAACTGTGAACTATTTTATGTGATATACAAACTTATGCGACATCTCGATTCATAGGATTGAAAAAAAAAATCCAATAATAATTTATTCTAACAACAAATGAACACCGTACCATAATATCGATCGCCTTAGTAGGTATTTCATATTCAGTTAAAACGAAAACTAAAGCTCGAACCTTAACAAGCCGGTAATAAATCGGTACTTCAACCGAATGAGCCTACAATAATTGAATAAATGCCTGTTTTTACTGTCAATAAATTGTCAGCTATTATACTGAAGATTCAGTCCATTGTTCATTTCATCGGAACCACTAGGATACCTACTTGCCGCAGTATCAAGTTTTCTTCTGGCTCTCACTATTGTCTTGTTGGTATTTCTTGTATCGATACTCCGAGGCACTTAATTAGTTGGTCGTGAACTCTCTATAATTTTGCTTTGCAAAGATTTAATTCTACAGGTAGTTGAATGCGAGCTCCGATACGGGTGTCGTGTTCTTATTCTAGTACTCTATTTAATTAAACTTAGGTTTTAGTGAAAACTACGTCATTCTCTCTTTTCTTCAATCCTCAATGGTGCACAGAAAAGTTGATTTTCACTTTGTAGTTTATTATAAGTAAGCTCTATGTTTGAAATTTATGTAAATAGAGCTATAAGAAAATAATGCCTGTATATAAACCTTTTATAAGTTGCCAGGTCCTTTTTTGTCCGGGTGCAGCAATGGACTTTTCAGTTTTTCGGAAGTTAATGTGCATTTGACACATGCTCTGTTATGACTGGTATAGATCACATCGTGCCAAATGTAAGTTTGGGCATGCCTTTGACTACCCCCATGTACGTGAAGATCCACGCTTGTGGATCTTATGAGAGTTGTGATCAGAGGTTGTTCACAAGTTGATGAGGCCGTAATTTCTAAAAAAATAAGTTTCTAAGCATGCGTGACTGCATGCTTTAGATTTTTTTTCAACTTGCAACTTTTTCAATAGGTGTATCATACGTGAGGGCAGATAGGCATAAATATTACCGTCTGCCAACGCGTGGGGGTAGTTTAGCCCCCCTCTTATTATTTATGCCCCCCCGGGCAGACGGTAACAATTCAAAAGTAATGGTAGGTACAAACTTTTGCAAACAAAGTATCCAGCATCACGCGGCGACTTGTCCACTCAGTCAAATGTTGTCATACGTCTATAGGTACCCATTATTAAGAATCCTATTAAGGTGACAGGACCATGTTTGTTTGTTGAGTTATGTAATGCTGTGATACTAAACCCCTGCCGTGCTTTCCTATTTTGGTTTGTATGCCAGCCAACCCCTACATGGCATTGGTCATTTGTTCGTTACACATTTGGCCGTTCGTGGTGTCGTGGCGACCTGCGTCACAACGGATTCGGACTCGCTCTTGTGTAACGGTTATATAATCGGCACATAATCCACTAAAGCACTGACACTTGTTATGCTTTAAATTTGCGTAGACTTCAAATTCTTATTTTCACTAATTACTGTTGCCTGGGAAAGTTCGCTTCAACGTACGAGTACATCCCACCTTGGTCTGGCCTATAGCTAGACAAGTCTGTAGGCATACATGATGAGTTAGACCTTCATTAACAAGTCAAGCTAGCCCATCGAGTTTTACTTTAGTAGACGCCACTGAAGGCTTCAACTATGGTCATAGTTGAAGATTTCTTTCTCATCTTGATTTTTCTAATGTATATCATTTTCCGCAAGTATACCTTTCATCGGAATAATTCTCTCCGAGGAGGGTTTGACTCAGGCACCATAAATGATCTCTGCTCTTCGTGTTGTATGGCGGAGAGCAGACATGGTGTATTGGATCATATAATTGAGGAACAAGTGTGAACTATGCTAATGCACCAAGTGTAGGCTACACTTTCACTGATTCTCAACATTTCACTCGTGATATAAATGACCTTAAATTCTAAAATGTGCTACCCGCTTGTATAACATTATGATAAAATCTCGGTAGTATCAGTAGGTAATTCATTTTTTGATTATTACAATTTATATAAATAAATAGCTCAAAATTCAGAAAGGTTTGCTTTAACATTTTTTGGTCCATTACTCTCATTCCATTTCTTGGACACTCGTATTTGATTGTTATGTTACTGACGAACATCATTATGCTATTCTCAAATTCCCGTATATGTTGTACACTCACTCGTATACCTCGTATTCGGTATAGGTACACGAATATAAAGCACGAAAATGAAGCAGTACACCAGTACACGGTATATTTATTATGAAGGCTCTATCGAATCCTTCTGAAACAAATGCACAGACAAAACTAAAATGCCTAATGAGTTTCGACTGTCACAAAACATCCGGGTATTGGCCATTCTTGTGCCTGTGCAGCATTGTTGCCGCTGCGAGCTATACATCAGGTGAAGCGCCGAGCGTGGGCCTACCTTCGCAACTTACGGCGAATCTCACTTTCGTTTCGAGATTCACTTACGTAATTTGACTAGCCGTGACCCGCGGCTGCACTTCGTTCATTATAATTCAGAACAAGGGTCTTTGTTTGTAAAGCAGACCACGAGCACTGTGATCTTGTTCTTGAGCTTATTTTATTACTAGCACTCTTTTAATTTTAACTCTGCTACAAATTGTTATTTTAATCATAAGCTTTGCGTAAACATCACATTGCTATGCGTTTGTTTGACTTATATCCGAGATAGTTTCTATTCCTCCTAGAGTAATATTGCTGTGCCCTGGGGTTTATGTTTGAAAATTTTACCCAAACTACATCAGTGCATTAAAACCTTCCAGAACCATCCGTCTATTTTCCCCATCGGTCTACTTTCACTATCAGCCTATTTGATTAAATCTTGTTTCTAAATCAGTATAGTATTGTTTGCATTGTTACAGATCGCCCTGGCGGTAATAGCTCAAGTCGCTCATGTATCAAGTAAGGCCTTGATATCAAATAAGCAACAAGCACAGCAGCAGCTGGAGACAAAGAGTCCCGAGGCTGCAGCCCAGCGCCGGGATGGCTACGAGTACCCCGCACCTGCGGGAGACCTGGACACCTTCCAGGAGAGTGAGGCTCTGGACGAGCACGCCTATCATCACGGAGAGATCGACCACGACCATGACGACCATCACGACCACCATGACCACCACGACCACCACGAGCCTGGCTACTGGAAAAAGAAACTAATTTGGAAACCTGGCTACAAGAAAACATGGAAGCATGTCAAAAAACAAATCCACAAACCATCTTGGCAAAAAATATGGAAGCCGATATGGGTTCCAACCAAAGTGGCCGCTTGGAAATCGATCAAAGTACCAGATTACAAAAAAGTTTATAAACCAATTTGGAAACCTATTAAAGTCACAGCCTACAAGGATGTCAAGGTACCTGATTGGAAAAAGGTCACCGTTCCTTATTACAAAGACATAGTTGTTCCTGGATGGAAAGAAATAAAAGTTCCCGCGTGGCGAAAACTTTGGCGACCGAAATGGGTGAAAGTCGGTGTTCCTGGAGAAAAGTACTTAGGCAAAGATCACGATGGCTGGGAATATACTTCTCACGATTTGTGGAAAAAGAAACTTGTATGGGAACCCTACTGGCAAAAATACTACAAGCCGGGCAAGAAACAGATCTGGATACCTGATAAGCAGTTAGCCTGGAAAGACAAGTGGCAGCAAATTTGGAAGACAGAGAAAAAACAGATCTGGATCGACGATAAGAAATTAATTTGGCAAGAGTCGTGGCAAAAGTACTGGAAGCCATCTAAGAAACTGGTTTATATACCTGATAAAAAGCTCGAATGGAAAGAAGCATATAAGCAGGTCTGGGTACCTGATTGGAAAGACGTCACTGTCCCAGATGTTAAGAAAATCTGGCGACCCGTGTGGATTTCCGAATGGTTTCCGTTACCGGACCACCATCACCACGAATCTCACGAGTCGCACGAGTCCCACGAGTCCCACGGCTGGGATCGAAGTGACAAAGACGCTGCCACCACAAAATCAAAGCCTGCACCCGCGCCCCAGCAAGCCACCCCGCAGCAGCCACAGCAGGCTACTTGGCAATTCCCCAAATAACTGCTCATTGATTTCCTTATAAAATTGTGTGTTCATAGTCAACGTCATTTGACGTTATCAAAGCCAAATTATTGAAAAAGGAAGCTTCGAAATGAAGACCGACTTCCGAGATTCCGGTGTTCACCACCGCGTTGGAGGCACTATCTCATCATGGCTCACATAGGTAATGCATACTTCTTTCATTACCATGTTAATTAATTAATGTTTAAGTGTAAGTTGTATGCAATGCGATGATTATGTGTGAGCCAGCGTTGCGATTGTATGTACTATATACATTAAATATCATTTGTATGACAAATGTTTCGTCAGATATAAACAAAAGGAAAGTCTATGTTGGGAATATAAATGAAGTTCAGACAAGGGCAGGAAGATTATGATGATTGGTAAACTACTGGTACTTACTTGTTTATTTACAGAGCTTTAGTCACTTTTAAGTTACCATTGCAAGTCTGATTCGAGTGTTTGTTTGAAGCGAATTGTACAATTCCACTGCGAGTCGTCTCAAGTTGAGTATTTCCTTTAATGGAAGATGTTGTCTATACACCATGGAAAAATGGACGAAGCCTGACCTGACACTAGGAAAATCTAAATGACATCAGATATAAACGAGGCACTAAGTCAAAGCATAGTTACAATCTAGCGAGATTGAGCCAGTATTGTTTTTGTAGCAACGGGCGTGACTGATACAATCTGGCGTTGTTTGAGATACTGTGACGTGTATGTGAAAGATTGGTATGAGTGCATACTCCGTGTTTAAGAGTACCTATAATCAGACTCATAAGTGCATGCAATTCATCACTGTAATATAAAGACACTAGGTAAGTCGAAAGTCAAGCATCGGTACTTTTTTTTGAATTTATTCCTAATTTATCCCTCGTGTTTGATATGGCTAGAAATAAGGTTGAGTACCCACTGATAGCAGTGTTTTGTTGCTTATGTTTTTATTTAGTCTTAAGATTGGATTAAGTAACTAAGTATTGTTTTTATGTTAGAACGATGATATAGGTACTTAGGTAGCGAAACCAATGAAATAAACTAATTATATTATTATTCTTATTATTTTATTATTAAACAAAAATTATCGTGTAAGAAAGAATGTCACGAACAATAAAAACGTTTCTGCTGCACATGTAAATCCAACAATAATAAGCCAGTAGCATAAAGATATAGGTACATAATCATGGTTCATTAAATATTTCGAACATTTCGGGACGATAATTGTATGAAAATCCAACGCTGCCTAGAAAACCCTGATATCTTTATATAGATAATCGAAATGATACGTTCGTCACTATGTATCAAATAATTTCAAACCTTGTAGGTAAATTGCGGATTTAGTTTTATATCATAATGTTCTGTGTTGAAATTTTGTGATTTAGGGAATCTAATTTTTTGGAATTTAAGCTTTTGATACTCCTTCTAGTTGTAGTAGGAAGCAGCAAGTAGATTACCTCTATCAGGCAGCACATATCTTCGATTTGTGCCACGAAAACATACATTTCAACCTATCCAAAATCAATAGGTACTTGAGTCGATGCCCTTTTTCCCTTTGTGAGTAAACTACTATTGCCTAACTAAAGCTGGATTAACAAATTTGCAAACCTGAAAAAAAATTGCTTACTAGCTTTATCTGAAATAGACCGATTTTAAAATAATTTCAGGGGCCTAACCATAACGTCCCATAGCATTCTCGTTTCGAAATTACATTGACTTTTGTCTCGGTGTTTCTACACTGGACAGATAGTGACAAAAGCAAAGTAATATCAAACGAGAATGCTATAAGAGGTAGTGGTACGAAATACTTTTTAATTAGAAATAAATTAATCAATCAGTCACGGTGATTCATCATACTTCAAGGCACAAAGAAACAAAGAATTTTAAGTAAGCAATTAATAAAATAATTAAGTATTATACGAAGGTAAGTGATATCAAAATGTACTAAGAAAGATCGAGATATGCAGAAAGCAGCCATGACACAGTATTAAAACACTTCGTGGACTCCATGCATAGACTATAATACTGAGGTGGTGCTTAGCCATGCTTTGTTATTTATTATTTATTTATTTATTTATTAATAACTAGAACGGCCAGTGCCACTTACACTAATTACATAACAATGTTTTTTTTTTAAAATAAAAATTAAAACTTATAAAATTAATTGTAGGTTATGTAGTAGCAGGTTAAATTTAAAAAATAATTAAAAATAACAATGAAACAAGTGTCACAAAATAAAATAAAATTATAAATGTCAAATAAAATTCACATGTCAAATATCACAAATAATACATAAAAATATAACACAAACATTTAATTCATTTCACTCATACATTCATCTCGTTAAACCTCAGACACTCGTACATGATCGCCTTCCATCCATCAGCAAACACATCACAATCAGGGTTTGCGTCCAGCAGGCCATTGAGTGCAGTCAGGGGGAGCGGGGGGTGGGAGACTGAGCACGAGCAACAGTACGGCATCGTGGCACAGCGAACAGTCTGTGTGCCCTATTGCGAGAGTAGTTCGTTGGGACATAAAGGCTCATCAGCTCGTTATGGAGGTCTGGGGCATCTATTTTCCCATGGAGAATTTTCAGCATAGTTGCCAGTTGATCACTCCCTCTTCTTACTTCCAAACTATTATAACCTAAACTACCCATGAGAAATTTGGTTGGGTACATGTACGGGTAATACCCATAAAGGCGCTGGTACAGGAAGCGGAGGAATGCCTTTTGCACCTTTTCAAGCAGGAGAGCGTATGTACTCTCGTGTGGGTGCCAGACGCACGAACTAGCCTCCAGCTTACTGCGGACCAAGGCGCTGAAAATTAGTTTTATCACATGGGTGCCCTGAAAGTCGCGGGAATTCCTCAGAATAAATCCCAGCCTACGATAGGATTCCTTGGCGAGTGCAGTAATGTGATTATGAAATGTCAATGTCTGGTCGAAAGTGACACCCAGGTCTTTCATATTTTCAGATCTAGCGATGAGAACAGAGTCCAGCTTGTACTGAAATTTAATAGGGTGTAGCTTGCGACCGAAAGTCATGACAAAACATTTAGATGAGTTAAACTCCATTCCATTTGCAACTCCCCATTCAAATATCGCATCAACGTCGCTTTGAAGGCTCAAGCAGTCTTCCAAAGATCTGACTTCAATGTACAACTTGAGGTCATCTGCATATAAGAGACACTTAGAATGTTGAATTACCGCTGGAATGTCATTGACCATCAAGATAAAGAGGAGCGGTCCGATGATGGATCCTTGGCTGACACCTGATCGCGTGTGATAGGGGGCCGATTCATACATACCCAGTCGGACGAATTGTTGGCGATCTCTTAGATAGTCCGCTACAAGCTTAAGCAACCTCGGCTCAAAACCTAATGCACATAATTTGGAAAGAAGAATGTCATTGTTGACTCTATCGAAGGCCTTCTTAAAATCAAAATATAGGACGTCTATTTGACTGCCCTTGTCCATTTTTGCCTTGATATAATCAACTACAGTTTTCTAACTTTGTTGATTTCGGTGAAGCCGATTTTACTGAAATTGCAACTAATAAATAAATTATAATAAATAATATTTTTTAGGGTCGAGTCGAGCTTGGGTCCGTGGGGAGTCGGTGCCCTCCGGGTTTTCAAAAATCATGCGGGACTTTTGATTGAGGCGACACGTGACCCAAGGGCTGGCTCGTATTTAGACCAGCGAATCAACATAGCTATTCAGCGTGGCAATACAGCCAGTGTCTTGGGCACGCTTATCCGTCTGGTACTGGTCAGGAACAGTTGAGTTACCTACCTATATACACACATCAACATTGTCTAGGGATATTCAACATTTTGTTGATTTTTACAAAAACTGAAAATAATTTCTTCACAAAACTAGGTATGGCAAGAATCTTTATTTTGTGTTGTTTATTAATAATAATAAAAACAACAGTTTTATTTAATTTTTAATAAACATTAAAGTAGGAACAAAATCTCGAAAAATCAGAAAATTTACAAGGTTTGGTAAATTGTGTTAAAACTATTTTTACGTTGCCATGACTTTATAAAATTACCTTTTTACAATTTAAAAATCGGTGTTGCCTCCCCTGACGTTGATAATACATCTGCACCGGTTATTCATACTCAAAATTAGGGTGTCAAAGTCTCGCTGGGGTATGCGATCCCATGTACTTTTTAAATGGCAAAAAAGTTGGTCTTCTGTGGTCAAATTTGATGGAAAATTGCTGAAAGCCCTTCGCTGTAACATGACCCAAGCGTGTTCAATTGGGTTTAAGTCGGGTGACTGTGCAGGCCAGTCCAAAACCGCGACATCATGTTCCTGAAGGGCAGCTGACACCAAACGCGCCGTGTATGAGCTGAAGTTCCTGGCCAATTTGAACTCTGTGAAGGATGATCACAGGTTATATGACCTCGTTCCGGTATTTTAGTGCAGTCATGCTGCCTCTTATCCAAATGAGCTCGGTTCGCGCGCCAATACGAATTCCCGCCCAAACCATGATTGTCCCACCTCGGTACGAATGGACCTCTTGTGGCTGCTGGAGGCGACTTTCTCTGCCTGGAACTCTCCAAACACGTGAATCGGGGTGGAATCCAAACCGAGACTCATCAGTAAAGAGAACCATTGTCCATTGGCCATTGTTCCATAACAAATGTTCTTGAGCCCAAAGAAGTCGCCTTCCGCGATTGCGTCGTAGAGCTGACACACGAAGCGGCCTACGAGAATGAAGTTCGACTTCATGTAGCCTTCTTCTGACGGTTTGGTCGCTGACTGACAGCTGATGGTCTGACTGAAGCCTTTGCACTAGCTGCTTTGCTGTGAGATTGGGTTCCCTCCTGGCGGAATTTTGGAGAAAACGACCTTGTCTAGGGGTGGTTACTCGTTTTTTTCCAGTGTGGCGCTCTCTTACATCCCCAGTAATACGATAACGTGACCACAATCGAGAAATTACGTTTTGATTGGTGTTTAGGGTATTGGCAACCACGCGTTGGATAGCATCGGCTTGTAACATGCCTATCGCTCTTATCATTTCTTCTCTGCTTAAATGTCGACGTTCCATGACATTACGAATATCACAAGATCCGTTAAAATTAAAAATTACTTAGATAGCACTAATTGATAATCAAATAAAAGTTGATTTATCTTAAGCAAAATTAACGTTGTTTAATTTAAATCGGAGTCTCCATTCTATCCTTTGTTTATTGCGTTCCAATTTTATTTTTTTCTAAATTTTGAAAAGGGAACAAAATAGGTTTAATTCCATATATAAACTTTTTCTAAAAAGCAAATAGTTTGTAAGCAAATCATTTCGAAATGGAATATCCCTAGACAATGTTAATTTGTGTAGACCGTTTGTAACAGTCCTTAGGTAATCTGACTGATTCCTTTGTACATAGTTAGTTTAATTGAACATTTAATTTAATAAATATTACGCAAATGGTATAGGACGTAAATTACACACAGCGCCATCTAGCCCCAAACTACGCATAGCTTGTATAGTGTTCCCATATTACATATGAGAACTGGTTTACTGATAAAATACTTACACTTTTTTTTCGGTAAATACATAAGTACTAATGATACAACAACCAAACACAGAACAAACATCTATATATTCATCACACAAATGTTTGTCCTGGAATAAAGATTTACGTACTAAAACCACCCCTGTATTGACATTAAGGGTTGCAAAGGGCGTAAATAGGATTATACAGAAGTCTTTTGTAATGCTATTGTCATATGTCAGGATTTATATTATATTTACCTTAATAGGGGCGGTTTTCAAGATAAAGTGTTGCATAAGATGATCTTCAGGTTTTGCATATAGTATTTGCCTACTTATTTGAATTAAAACGGGCCTAATATTTTTATTTAATTAATTTAAAATTTGAAAAGGTGCAATGAAAGCACGCTCTTATCCATATATCCATAATAACTTTATTTTTGAAAAACAATCTCCGTGGTTAAATATCTGACCCAAACCAGACATCACGAGATCTCAGAAATCTCATATTATCGGAGACCACACTCGGATGCCTGATGACCAGCATAGGATGAACAGAATCCAGGGTACTTATAGATCGACATAGCTAAAAAGAGCTAGTTAAAGTGGCATGGTCAAAGTCAAAGTCAAATATTTTTATTCATCAATATTTTTAGGATCATTTTGAAACTTAAAATCTACCGCCTGTTCGGAATCGCGACCAGCACACAAGGAGAAAGGCAAGAACCTTGGGACGGTAAATTTTTTGATGATTTTTTATTTTATTAGGTATACAATGTTTATAATAATTTAATAACATTTATTAAGTATTTAGGTTTATGATGTAGGTAACACAACAGTGTTACCTACATCATAAACCTAAATACTTAATATTATCTCAAAACATTGATTATCACATAACTACCATTTAACTGTCAACTGGTACCCATAGCAACATCGGGCCACGCGTTCTTATCGTCGTTATAGTCACTTATTTTGTAGGCACTTTTAATAAAATTATTCTTTATATACAATTTGAATTTACGAGCTGAGAGTTTGGTGGCGCTTTGAGGAAGCTTATTATAGAATCGTACACAGTCTCCTAAGAATTAATGATTTACTTTTCCTAAGCGATACCTAGGTATGTCAAGTTTATTTTTATTACTTGTATTAACACTGTGTACATCATTTCTTTTACCAAACTCATCAATGTTCCTGTGAGCGTGGTGGTTGACTGACTATATTTGACCAAGGTAAAACCGTGGGGTCAAATGAGACCTTTGGTGGAGACTACGTCTGAAAAGCGTAGTATAGGCCGCCCTACGTCCAGATGGAGCGACGTGCGAGTGGATCCTGTCTACGGCCAGCAGAGGAATGCAATAGGTTGTTGATTAAATTAAGCCAAGAACTTTTCCCTGACCGACCTAATACATACGTACAGTGTCTGATCAACAGTAAATTCACTTGAAGGCCACTCGATCAGTTGATACAATTACGTTTCAAAAACGAAAAAGAAAACCGACTTCAATGAAGAATACAATTTCGTTTACCGGGTGACGTATTTTTTTACATTAGTTTGATTTGAAAACCAAGCTACTGATCCGATTTTGATAAAATGCATATGGGAGCAATTTAAAAGTACTCATGTTCTTTAAATATAAAGTATTTTCATCCATTTTTACAACTCGCGTTTTCCGTAGATAAGTAGGTACATGAAGTTATAACGTACAAGTATTGAGAAAATGTTCTTTGTTACTTTAAATACCATCACTTACTAAGACTTCTTATAGGATTTCCTGTAATATATAGGTATAGAACTATTTTCTGTATTTTTATTTTACACGTCCGTGTTTGGGTCACAGACGTTCATTTGTATACTAAATTTCAACTCAATCGGTGCAGTGATTTCGAAGTACATTGGCTGTGACGTCATAGGGTACGTTTAAAATACCCAAAACGCTTCAAGTGTGATTTGAATAGTCTCGATTTCTCCAGGATCCCATCATCAGATCCTGACTTGATGACAATGGGATCACCTGTGAAGAACCTTTCGAACAAAAAAAAAACAAAATTGGTCCAGGCGTCTTCGTGATATCGGGTAACATACGCACAAAAAAAAAACAAGGTTCCGATGAATTGAGAACCTCCTCCTTTTTTTGAAGTCGGTAAAAAATGAGCTAATGTTCAACGATCGCATATTGCGATGAAAAAAACGCTCTAACAAACTCGATTTGATCCCACTTGGCTGATTTCTGCATAACATAGTCCGTGAAACTATGATTCTCTAGGTAACTAGGTACTAGTTTATTTCCTTGTGTTCAGAAAAACATGTTAGTATCTACGGTGATTTATTCGAAAAACGATGAATACTGAATTGATTTGTTTATTCTGTAAGTATGACTGTCACTATCAAGGTATTCATCTTATATGTACTTATATATTATCAAGGACTTTTCGTCCGTCGTCAGTACGTCCGACCAATACAATGAGTAACGATCCGAAACATTGCGTAAGCAAGTCCATTCGAGAATTAATAAAACTTTCAGGAACTTACACAAAAGGTGCCAGATTACCATATTCGTTGTCATACATATAAATGGTAATTATAATTATACTTACCACCGTTACAAATCAATATCAAATATTATTCCAACTTATATAACGACTGCTACTACTATTTTTTAGGGAATGTACGATAGAGTGATAGGGATTTTTCTCATATTTATGATCTGCTGGCCCGCGTTCGCAGTTATTGTGGTATCGTTGAAGTAATGGGTGATGTAATGGTCCAAGATATATGTATATTTTGAAGACATCACTATTCCTAGTGCCTTCAGTCGTCTTCGAATGTCCAGACGACGGAACGGTACTAGATACCCTAAAAAATTAAGATTGACTTCATAAATTGATAGAGATACACTTAAGTTTTCTTATAGTGCCGCTAAACAATTTTGAATATGTTTTTGGAGTAAAGTATTGTTACAGGTGTAATAATTACGGCAATCGCAGATCAAGAAATTAATCCTAAGAGGTACGACGAACAAACGAACATGCAAAATTTACCAAGAAGACTGCTGGATGTGATGCGTGCTTATTATGAAAACAGCTTCAATCGCGTCAAGGGTTTGAACAAACAAAGGTGGATGTATGAAGAGTCGCGCGAGTACCAGGTTGGGTATCTTATGCATGAAACGATAACCAGGTAAATAATAAGAGGCCGTACTATGTAAAAGTCATAAAAACACCGATAGCTCTCGGTTACCAATAATACCTATTACGTACGTTACGTATTTACAGTAAACTACCTAGCATAAAGAGAAATACGTGGCAAATAGATTGTTTGAAGGTGTTGTTACAGTCTCCGTCGTGACAAGCCACCACTAAACAAAGGATGTGTAAAATAAAAAATATATAAAAAATAAAAATATAATGATATATAAAAGGGAAATAAGTATATAACAAGATGATATCGAGACTTACCACGTCGTTAAGACACTAGGATGGCACGTTGGCCATGGCCACTAAATTTGGTCAACGTTAGAATACGAAAACAGTTTGTTTGACACCATCGTACATCGTTCAGCCATTTAGCACACAATATTTACAATTTACACAAGCCTTTTTTGTTCATCGCACTTTCTACTAGTGAAAACCGTATCAAAATCCTTTGCGTGGTTTGTGGTGTACCACCTTTGTGCTGTAGTGGTTCGCCACCGGTGAGAGATCCAGAGGCCCCGTTGAATTACGTCTCGACCGTTTGTAACAGTCCTTAGGTTACCCGACTGATTACCTTATACAAACTTAGTTTAATGGTTATGTGGTGGCCTACATATTATTTGAATACATTTTCTATTAATAACATTTATATTCGCTTCAGTTAAGTAATTATAGTTTTTACATGCGGGAAAATTTTAATGGTAAATCGTGTTTTCCATGTAATTATGTGATTAAAATCGAAATCACATGAAAAATACGATCGACCATCGTACGTGCTGCTTGTTTGTACTCAACTAATAATGTAATTGTTCCAGTTTCCACGCGGGCAACGCCAGTTTGTTATAAAACACGCTATTTCCTACAAGAATTCCAATTTGTTTTCACAATACCCGTTCAGACCCATAGAACCCAGACGCAAGCGTGGCACAACACACTGGCTGCATTGCCGTTGCCACTTTTAACAAATTTGTAAAATGAATAGCTTTATGGGTATTGTACCCCTATAGCTATTCATTTATATGTATTTGTAATGCGTTTCAGGTACAAAAAAATAATAGGCAGCATGCAATCACGGTCAAACCACACCTACAGCAACCTTCATCGGGTAGCAACAATACAAGAGAACTACTTTGAGATCTACCATCTCGTGAACATGATACACGAAATACCTCTGAAAGTCAGGGTTCCGAAAAGGGAGAGGCAAGGAAGTGCAGCAAACCAAGCCCAGATATTATTGAACTTGATGAAAGCAGAGGAAGCTATGTACAGAGACGAAGAAAAAAAAAGGAAGCAGCGCATAAAATCAATGCAATCGTGGGAAAATTTGAAGAAGAAATATGGCATATCTGGTGATCCTAGCCAAACGTTTGACCCACCAATTAGAGGAAAACCAAACCCGTATAATAAGTATTGGCCTCTAGATTACGGATGGGAGATCGAAAACTTCGAGCTTTGGCCAGTTACCGGGTGATCCGGTGAGCTGCCGACTGCCAACGCTGTTCCTACGAGATTTATTTATTTAATTACACTTTATAACTAGTAGTTCGCTCCGAACTGAGATCTCGTGATGGTGTATACACGGTATTCTTTCTCAAAAAGAACTCATCTTCTTTTACTCATTCTCTCTTTATTCAACTGAGTGTTCGAGGCTCTCTCTTGATTGTAACTCTTATTATATGCAAAGCCAGAATGAGAGCAAAGCACTGACTGTACGTTATAGTGGGTGAGCATAATACAATAAGTAAATAAGTCACCCCTCAAGAAAGGTTCACGTCTTTTTGAAAAGTGCTCTCAAAACTTAGTAGTCGCCGTAGTCGCTTAGTAGTGCCTTAGTAGTCGCGGCTGAATTATCTACATTTCCAGCCCACGAATCTCGCTAAGTCAACCAAGGGGCATCACCAAAAAGGTAGCAGCATTTTTTATGTGTAAACAAAACTAGAAAAGTGAGCACTAATCTGCAATGCTTGGCATTGCAGATTAGTGTTCACACGTGGTGATTATGGCCAAACCTTACAGTTTTGGAGGAAGTTCTTTCCACATTTCGGTGGATAATAATGTGCAGTTAACATTGAATATGCGCAACCACTAAAAACTTAAAAATAACCCTCAGGGTAAGTTCATATAATTTGAAGTTGGTGCTGAATTGCCAAGCACAACAACATGTTTATTGTATGGCACCGCCTTCAAATTATATGAACTTACCTTTAGAGTTAGTTTAAAGTTTTTAGTGGTGATTTTACCCTCTTAACGCTAACCGTTAAGAGGGTAAAACGCTTATTTGTTACAAAAACCATCCCTATTACAAAGTAAAATATGTATTTCTTTGTCTTCAGCTCCCAGTCACGTCACTTACGCAAATTATATTTATTTTCTTAAATACCTTTTTGTTGATGTATAACGTCATAGCTGTCATGTCTGTTGTTTATTTTTTACTGTATGTGTGTTTTTTGTGTTTGTGTGAATAAACGTTATATCTATCTATCTCTCTATCTATTTTTTTAATTTATAGCCGATATTCTTTCAACTGACACCCCACAAGCCAAAAATCTTTTTGTTTGTGGGGTGTCAGTTGTCGCTTAGCACCCCTTTTTCTCAAAAACTACCCTAGTGTCAAAAAAACCTTTTACAGATTGATGTTATTATTAATATATTCTCTGCATATTCAAAATTGAATTGATTGGATTAACCACTCAAAAGATGTGGGCAAAATTTTTATTTCTTTTCACCCCAATATCTCAAATTATAAAAAATCCCCACGACAATTAATTCATATTTATGTTTTCTCTTTCCAATTTAAATTTCATCAAAATCGGATAACCCGTTCGACAGTTATGCCGTCACAAACATTGCCACATACATACAAACATACAGTTGCAGATTTCCTAATTTAACTCGAAGATCGCTCGCTTCGCTCATTCGATCAATTAACAAGGTAACAACAAAAACTTTCATTAAACATACATTAAAAAGGAACACATCATAAAACAGGATGGCGAATTTTTTCCAATTATTTTGATGACAGATGGACGGACAGACAGACGCGTGATCCTATATGGGGTTCGTTTTTAACTTACTTGTAAGGTCAAGACATCCAAATAGCTTCAAGTATGCATATAATATTTGAAGAGTTCTCTTAATTTCTCCAGGATCCCATCATCATATCCGGACATGATGTCAATGGGACCTCCTGTGACGTTTCAAACCTTCTCACCTGGTAACAAGTTAAGATAAGGCCGAAGGTGGAGGCGCACTTCACCCGGAATCCTCAACAAACTGAGGAACTGGCTATCTTGCCTCTAAATGCCGGAACACAACAATTTTAGAATTGTTATTATGGCGACAGAATTGGGTAAGATGGTGGTAGCTAGCCAGGCGGAGTTAATTAAGTCCTACCACCAACCAAACCAAGCACAATATACACAATTTTTTTTAGAATTGTTATTATGGCGACTGAATTAGGTAAGATGGTGAGAGCTATCCAGGCGGACTTAAACAAAGTCTTACCACCAACCAAACCAAGCACAATATGTTGTACTCCCCCTGGGGATCAAACCTCTGGATCTGAAATCGGTGGGTTAAATCACTAGACTACAGAGGCGGTTAACCTATCATTTGTCCGAAGACACCACCAGCATACAGCATACAAACGAAATTCTGAAATTACGTAACATTACTTGACAACTTGCCTATTCGCTAGCAGAAAACTTGTTAGCTATCATAATTATGCTTATTGACCGAGCGAGCAAAGCGTCTCAGTTTCGAGATTGGCTAAAAATGATTTTGTCCGCTGTCTGACGGCTTACGGTCGGTTTGTTCCCCTACAGGTTGCATTTTTCAACCGATTTCGATGAAAATTGGCACACATGTTTCTTGATTTATTATCATTTTTTAGTCGATTGCGATTTTTGATCGGGGGGGAAATAGGGGAAAAGGATGGAAGTTTGCTGTAACGCTATTTATCAAGAGATTTCAATTAAATTTGAAAGACACACTAAGTATTTAATTCTACACAAGAAGTTGTGAAAAAGAAAAGGTCTGAAATAAAAGTCTTTTTAGACGTAATGTTTGAAATTATATTTACATTAATTATTGACTCAGCTGCAGAGCCCCAGATTGTACTGTACTGACAGTACAATCTGAGTCTGGACAGTACAGACATATAAAAAGGCCACAACTGTGTGGCCTTTTTATCTTCATAATGTTCTCTTTTTAGGTTGTACTGCCATATCAAATCAAACCATACTCGCTACGTAGGTACCTACGTTTCTTTTTCCCGCCGCCGACGTGTCAGCTCAGTACAATATAAGTAATACTCGTATATCTATTTGCATGACACACTATATTTTGAGCTCAGGGCAATTATGATAATGCATGCATCCTTATGGCGCCATACAGAACAAGGCTTTTGTTAAACATGGCTGTTTTGTGCGAAGGCATGCTTTATTTATGCACTCGCTTAATTTGCATAAGTTGATAGTTTTTTCCTAACAAACACGACAAGCTCGAGTTTATAATTACACTCGGAAATGTTAATAATTTATGCCTGATGAGTTTGCTTGAGTCGGATAAACAACTGACATAAAGGCAGTTTGAGTCTGTCGATTGATCGTACCTACCCATGTTTGGGGAGTTAAAACATATTCTTTGTCGGTAAGTATCGTTCCTCCAAAAGATCACGGAACGTAATGTAGAAATCATTCATGCATTATATGCTATAATGGCGTTTTCATAACCCAACATAGGAAATGTATAATCTATAGCATAGGAAAACTTATTCAGTTTCCCTGTCCAAGCCCAGGACTCTTGGATTTCCAACATCCCGTGGGAATTTGTAGTGGTAATACAAAAAGGAACAACAAAAGGTTTCCAAAAAGTTAATTTGAAGTCTCTTCAAGGATTTCTAGTTTAGGCTGTGCGTTGATTGTCACTCAGACAGCTACACGATTTTATATATTTGGATTGACATATGCTAGAAACGCATAAGCCTTCTTCTGAGGCAGACGGGTAAAGTATTATACTTTTTTTTATGAAGAGCAAGCATCTCCCCGACGCTCAATAAAAATTAAAAAAATAACTAAGTAAAACTTACAAATCCATAAGGAGCCTTGATATATTTACTAAATGATAATTTTTCAAACTCAGGTGCATATTTGATATTAGATCTAGAAAAAAGTGGTCGTTTCTATCGTATTGGTTCAGCAGAGAGGGGTTACCGAGGGGTTCTTGTAGGTACCTACCTAGTCAGTACCTAGCTATACCTAAAATAGGTAACCTAAAATCCGTAGTATGCATCTAATGTCCAGTTTGTATTGTGGCCTTTTTTTCGTTCATATTTTTCTCGGTTGTACTGTTTTATATCATCTTCGTTTTCAAACTCAGGTTCTGACAATAGATCTGAAAAAGCTATATCTGTCAGGTATATCTAGTCTTCGTAAGCAAGTATAGGTACAGTCACCTGTAATAATATGTATACTCATCATAATTTTAAAAATGGTCTTGTTTACATGTCTGGTATTCAATTGTGGGCTTCAACAATTTTTTTTGCGACGGGGAAGCTCTTGGCATTCATCTCGCCTGGTTTCAAGTTATGATAAGGCCGATTGAATGTGGTAGCGCACTGCACCCGGAATCCACAACAGTTTGAGGGACTGGCTATCTTGCCTCTAAATGCCGTAACAACAATTCGGAATATTAAAGTAATGTCTTCATTTTTAAAATGATGATGTGTACGTGATACTAGAGGTACCTACCTCCCTAAATGTTATTGCAAACGAGTGTGCATGCATATACGAGTATATACTTTGCCATTGGACCAGGCGTAAAGGTTTATTTGCGTAGACCTCGTGATTCTCGTGTTGTATTGTATAGTAAGTATGTATTTGCTAAAAAAAAGTATTTAAGTAATCTGTAATCTAGTTCCTATGTGACAAGCTATGCTTGGTTTGGGGCTAGATGGCGATGTGTGAAATTAATGTCCTGTAATATTGATGTCCTGTAATATTAATGTCCTGTAAATATTAATGTCCTGTAATATTAATGTCCTATTAAATAAATATCCTGTAATATATTATTCTTACTTGAATAAAACCATTATGTACGTATACCTACCAGCCGGCGTCGACGTCGCTGCCTCAGTGTCACTGGAAGGGTCACCTTCCGCTCGCAGTCTCAGCCTTCTCTTTGATGGAGTAGTATTAGATGTAGGTGTTACAGATGTAGGTGTTACAGATGTAGGTGTTACAGATGTAGGTGTAACAGATGTATTTGTCATAGATGTAGATATTGTAGTTTCAGGTATTGCAGTAGTAGAACGATGAATTGAAATTTCCACCGTTTTGAAAGTATCTGCTGGTATTGACTACAAAAAATAACATAGTAAATATAAGGCAGCTAGTCGAAATATTATTTTTCCCTTAAAACTTGCACAGGTCGAGGTCTACAATGTAAGAATGTTATTTAATGCTGTAAAATATATTCATGTTGAATGGATCATCAAAAAATTAACCAGCCCGAGCTTCAAGCCTTTCTCCTTGTGTGCTGGTCGCGATTCTGACAGGCGGTAGATTTGACAAAATGATTCTCAAAAATCTAAATGAATAAAAATATTTGACCTTGACCTGCATTTACTGAGTTTTCGTAGGTCATGTTGTCGTTAAGTTAATTTGATGGAACTCTTTATTGACGTAGGTAGGTAGGTGTTTTTTTAAAAAAAATTGAATTGATTTACGTAAACAGTTTTGTTACTAGCAATCTGTCCACTCCAGTAATTTTGGGCCGAGTTTTTCTACGTTCAGTGTTTAGATTAGAGATCCGTATTTCCTATACTTCATTCTCCGATATATTATAATGTCGCGACCACAGTCGCGACAATGGCAATTAGTGGTTATACCGATTGCCAAAAAAAACGAACAAAGTCAAACAACGGAATCTTTTCTGTTCTATCTGTTGTTATTGTTACTGTCGTTTTGGACCTCTTCAAACAATTAGGGTGAGGTACTAGTTTCGTAGGTAGGTAGGTAGGTACTTACTTCTATAATGCGGATAATCATATCTATTTCCACTTCCAGAGTGTGGATTTGCTCCATGTATATGATATGGTGGAGAGGTTTGTTATAGTTGCGCCCCGGCGCAGTGAAATCAGTCCTGCAGATTAATACGTTTTTGTATTCTAAAGCAGTAGCAGGATAGTTATCGAATACTTACCTCTAAGAGAACCTGATAGGTTTTCAATTATGTAAAAAAAAACTTCGTCGTGAGCTGGGTCACATCAGACCTTGGTATTGGTACTGAATTTTTGGTGAAAAGAAGCTAAAATTCAAGAAGTATTCTGGATCCAAATTCATCCACGTTCAGAGCCGATTTATACCATCAGAACATGAAAGCGGCTGCAAAGATTCTCTCCAAACAAATCTTTTAACATTTTAAATGTTTTAAACGTGGCGGGAAAAGGAACCATTAGACGTTTTTATCGTTCAACAAAGCTACAGGCGTCTCCACCACAAGTTCCTGTTATAGTCTATAGTCACTATTATATATTTATATATACTTATGTATATATATATAACAGACAGTCGTCGGACTGTGCTTACTTATTCGTATATATATTAGTTGCTTCCGTGTATATCTCCATCATGCGCTTGTACTTCTCGCGAATTTTACCTGCAAATGAAGTGAACTGAGATATAGCAGAATTGCTCTTATTAGACATCGTTTACTGGGTTTAATCAATTATTTTATATTAATGTCTGAAATAGGTATATTATGTGTGGAAAGAAAGCCGCCATGCTTGAATAGGTACGTAAGTATTCTGTCTGATATCTGTGCTTCAAATCAAAATAATTTAATAGTAGGTCATCTGTGAAAAATGGCCGGAACCTCTACTAAGGTTAATAGTTTACCGGTGTAAATTTAATAGCAATTAAATAGTAGTTTATCTACCATTTAGTACAGTTGCTAAAGCCTAGATGGCGTAAAGATTGTTTTTATTGTCCGACGGGGTAGCGCTTTGTTTATCTCATCTGGTTACAAAAATGTAAAAGATGAAATTTGTAACCTGTTATGGCGACAGAATTTGGTAAGATGGTGGTAGCTAGCCAGGAGTCCTACCACCAAACAAAAGGTGGAGTATTTATACCTTTCATACCTTTCCATCATAGTAGGTACCTATTATGAGGAAGTTGCCAAGTTAAAAATGTCTACCAATATCATTTTTTTTGCAATAACTTGATGAATGCAGTAGTAGTAATATAATAGTACCTATCTATTGATTTGTCTTGGAAAGTCTCTAATTTTCCAACAGTCAGACAATATGACATTTAAGTAGGAAATTAATTAATGAAACCCTAAAATGTAGGTATCTTACTCACCCATAAGTAGTCCCATTTCGTAATCTAAAAATATGCGCTGCTTTTTACGGATATACATAATTTGCCGCTGCTTCAATTTAGCGTCTTTGAGTAGCTCACTCGCTAACTTGACGATCAACATTTTATCATTGGCCGTCGTTTTGTCATGGAGCTTGAGGTCATCCGCCTCGTACTGTCCTTTCGAAGTGTGATCGACTGAAGATAAAATCACGGATACGTACATCATTTATCTGATGGAATTATTATAAATAGTTGACTTGTTGCTGGCGTGTGGCTCTCATCGAGTTCAAATCCTTCTGGGACACATCTCTTTGTGAAGTTTGTTTATACTTTTGTGAGTCAATCAGGTACCTATAGACTGAAATCAACTATTTTTTGTAGTTAATCATTATATGTCAAAATCATGAACGTATAAAAATTAGGTACATGCAATTTACAATCCACTCCCTGAAAATAAGTTTCAAAATTGTTTGTCTTATGTCAAAGTAGAAAAGCGAGCCAGGTGGGATAGCTCAGTAATGTAAATATAGTAATGCTTCCTTGTCTAACATGTTGCCATTAAATATTGAATTCCTCTTTGGTAAGCCTTGGGAGCTTTCTTTGATTTTCTTTATTTTTTATGATATTACTTTGATAGACATTGCATAAACAAATACTTACTTAATATATATTTTTTCCACCATGAAATCCTCTACCACAAAGTGATATACGAAATACAGAATTTAGGCGTATAAAATCAATAATGGTAGTATTTTGTCATCCATATGTGTCCATATTCCCAGAAAATTAAATCAATATGGCTTCTTTGCCTAACGGCTAACCTTCAACCGCATATTATAACGCTATACAATTATTTGAATATAGAGGAAATGGTGTATTTTTGCTTTGGTATAGATGTAAAAAGGAATGGTATCCCGGCTGTGGCCTGTCTTTCCACAGCTGGGTGAGCTAATTATCAACATTTCAAATTATGATACAGTAGGGTATCATAATGAAACCACTAATCGAAGACTCTAGGACGTCTAGCTTACGAGATATTTCAGTTTGAAGTTTCATCATTTGAAAAAAAAAACGTGCGGCCATTAGCAAACCTAGTTTTCTAGTACAGTTTAACGTAAATCTTATTTGGCAAGCATACTAGTAAACTCAGTCCGAAATAAGTTATGAGAGTCAATAGTTTGTTTACCGCAAAATAGTTTGCTACTCGTATTAACACGCTTTTGTAGTTTTTGCCAGTTGCCACTAAGTCGCAGAATGAACCTGCCGCTGCTACGCTGATGAGTCCAGCGATAAACATTTATACGAGAGACTCTTATTAGTTCTTCAGCATCTAAGATAAGTAACCCCCTGCGCACAACTTTAGTCACTAGGTAGGTAGGTACACGTACACACCAAACCCGCACACACCAAAACGAATAGTATACGGTAAATGAATTAACAGTTTATTGCACACGAAGACAAAAGAAAAGACAAAAAAAAAACATAACATTACCTAGTAAATAAACTATAACTTTAAGAACAACGTGTTAGTAGGTATAATGGTGGCTTACCGCTGAATGTGATTTCTTCCAGGCAAACTTTCAAATAACTCAGTACCTACGTAAGTTAACTCTTTATTAAATTATACTTAAAATAGAGAACACGGTGATGGGGGGTGGATAGGGAGAGATTGTTTGGGGCGCAACCCCACCCCCGACTGTTCAAATATCAAAAAAAGCATTGAACACAAAAATAATAATATTGTTTGTACATTTATGTAACATTTGGGCGTTTTGGATTATTCTGAAAGCCTGTGAATGAATAAATAAACAACAGCTTTTATTTTGTGGCAAATTAACTCGTAACTTGCACCTAGATGATAATTTATTGTATATATATGTAATTCAAAATTCAAAATTCAAAAAAAAATATTTATTTGGATTTAATACAATGTACAAAAACTGATGCAACGATAATGCTCGCAAGAGTTTTACAAAAACTGTGTCGCGAAACCATTAACGCCCTCCTCCGTAGAAACTGTATCCAAAAATGTACAAGTTGGTAGGTATAATAAAACAATATGTAAGTTAATAATTAAAGTTAAAATAAAAACCTAGTATATGGAAGTGTTGAGAATTTAGTGTGGAGTATGTATGTGTGTGTAGAGTGTGTGCTGTAGTGGTGAGTTGATCTCCCGAGAACACCAGTTTCAAAAGAATCTGGGCAACGGAAGATTGTGTGTGATGATGTGTATGTGTATGTGTGTGTGTTATGACGAACTTATTGGCTTAGCTTCAATAAAGTAAGATTAGTAGGGAGTTAGAAAGCTTTCGGTTTCTTCATAAGACAAGGTAACGAGCCAGCTGAGACATTTTTCTTTACATTTATATCGGGTAAGAGGATATAAATTTAGTATTTTATTAGCCCTGTTGTATAGAAAGGGACTTAAAAAGTGAAAATGGCGACTAGCTAGCGCCGTGCGACGCATTTCGGTAGTGCAAACACGGTCAGATCTGCGCTTTTTAAGGTTGGATCATAGTTAACTGCTAAGTGTTTCCGTGTAATTGTTTGAAGAATAAATATTTGTCGGACAGTGGGAACTTTGTAGAGTTTATAAATTTCGGATGTAGGAAATAAAATTGGTTTATTAGCTAAGACTTTTAGGACCGCTCTTTGAGCACGTTCCAGCCTAATCAGATCAGTTTTTACACAGCCGCCCCAAGATGGAATGCAGTATGTTAATATGGATTGACCTAGGGTGTAATAAAAAATTTTTAGGAGATTAAAATTGAGTACTACGTCCCGTATTTTTTTAAATACAAATATAAGTTTGCGTATTCTTGAAGCGGTTGCGTCTATTTGTTGTTTCCATGAAAGTGTACTATCCAACATTACTCCGAGATACTTGAAACATGAACAACGTTCAAGCATCAAGCAGCTACAAGGGGCAGTAGAGGTATATTTACAAACATGGGCAGAGACATAAAATGTGGGGGGAGGTTGAGATAGTTTGTTTGCGGAAAATGCGATAAATTTGCTTTTAGAAATATTGAGTGTTAGAAGATTGGAAGATAGCCAATGCATTACATGACTGAGAGCGTCTTCAGCGTAGTTTCGGGCTTCAGGCCAAGTGCGACCGTGGACGAGAAGGGCAGTATCATCTGCATATGTTATAATCTTGCAGTGAGGAAGATAAAGGTTACACAGCTCATTTATGTAAATTAGAAATAGGGTAGGTCCGAGAACACTACCTTGAGGAACTCCAAAGCATAGTGATTCTTCACGACTCTGTAATGATGAAATAACCTTGTATCCCAATCCTAATAAATCTACTTATACAAATTTCTATCTCTTATAACACACTCTGAGTGGCGAGTGTCAGTTGTAATATTGCTCCATACCTACTCGATCGCGTTAGCGTTTGCCACGATTTGTATGACATTAGCACATCGCCATCTAGTGTAATTAATATGAAACACAATTCGCGAGTGCAAGATTTCTGTGTCATTTTTTTTTTATGAAAGGACAATACTATGGCCTGGTTCTGAACCTGGAAGGCGACAGCTTTGCGCGGACCTGGCTGGCGCTGAAGGCGCGAGCCCAAGAATTGCTTTTTGAGGCAACAAGCGCAAGGGCACCACTTAGGTACGGACCTCGGCTTGGGCTGTTGCCATTTGATGGGGGAGGATAGGAATGGCCGAAAGCGATACCGAGGGTAACGCTTTGAGGCGGAAAGGTTCATCGACTCCGCCGGCGGAGTCGGTGTATCTGTATAGCGTTTTCTATGTGTGACGAGATAGTTAATGAATGGATGCCGTCACCTCCGGGTTTGCGGTGGTGAGTGGGTCATCCTGGTCTCCAAGAACGTGTCTTGGCCTACGGAGGGACCGTTTTCTACGTCAAACCTATCGAGCATCGACTATGGGACGAGAGTGGGGACGCTATCGCCCATGATTGGTTGTTTCAACCAACCACGATCATTTTGGCGTAAACTTTACTTTACGCGTTCGTAAAGTCATCACTTGCCATGTAGCCATCGCTTGGATTTTCATAATGAGAGTAGAGTGAGTAGGTACGTAAATAAGCACCAATTAAATCATAATTATAATAAAATAGGGATTAGATATATTTCGTTTTGTGAGTAGATAGTACCTATCTACTTAAACCTGCCTATCCTACCTACTATCTTTTTAAAGCAGCAGATTTCCTTAAAATAAGGTTTAAGTTCTGATAAAATAAATCCTTGTTGATAAATAAATATGTTAGTCTTCAATCAATTAGGTAGTAAGGTACCTTACTACTAGGTAGGTACCATCACACGGTGGAAATAACGCAGCCGCCGCAAAAAAAAAAAAACGGAAACAGCGCCATCTTACTGTACTGATTAGAACGAGAAGGACAGTATGGTTCGAAAATATCATATTTTAATTCTGGATTTGGAACATTTAGTGATATCTTACGCCTTAGAAAGTAACTAATTATCAAGTTGCACTCGATATAAACGCTGTCGGTCTATTTGAAATTGATCCATGGCACAACGCGACCGATAGTGGTAAATGTCATTCTAAATTTGGTTGGTTTAACTAAGTCACTATTCGCGGTGAGCAAACGCTCATCGAGTGATCTTATATAATAACCCTCACTTATCACACTGGACTGAACACTACCCTGAACTATAAAAACAAAGTTTGGTCGATGGCCGCGCGAAAATAAAAGACGCCACCTTCATTAAATAGGTACCTACTACTAAAAGTGGCTTTGGCTTATAATAATATATAGTTAATTGATCGAGTGAGCGAAGCGATCGAGATCTCCGACTTACCTATGTTGGGAAAATCGGCACTATGTATGTATGTAGCACAGTTTATGACAGCATAACTCTCGTACGGGTTATCCCGATTTTAATGAAATTTAAACTACAAAGAAATAAGGTAAATATCGCGGGGGATTTTTGATAAATCCCCATTAATTAGTTTTTGAGCTATTGGGGTGAAAATAAATAAAAAAAATGCATTTCTTTTGAATGGCTGAAAATTATGAATAAGCAAAAATTATATTAATACTCATCAATCGGTATGAGGATTTTTTTGACACTAGGGTAGTTTTTGAGAAATAGGGGTGTTAAGTGAGACAAGAAGATTTTTAGCTTGTGGGTACCATTTGAAAGAATATCGGCTGCACATTCATAAAATACTTATAAATTTAATTTAACAATGGGGTGGTTTTTCTAACAAAGGGGTGCGTTAAAAGGGAAATGTTTGTTTATGGTTGAGACTGATAGTGGGGGGTTGTTCTTCACATTTTTTTTTATTTGTTGTAACCACCCCTGCATTTACATAAAGGGTTGCAAAAGGGGTAAATAAGAGAAAACGTGAAATATCATATGAAATATCTGTAGTTTAAACTGTTTTAAATTGGTTTCAAAATTTGATTATTTTTGCCCTTGTTGGCTTTGACGATGATTGGGCAAAAAATGATCAGCAGGTCTTGTAAGATAAGAGAGGGTTTCAAAATCTCACTAAATGTCAGTCGGTAAGGTAAGTCAGGTGTTATGAAAGCATAATTTTAGCGAATGAATAACATTATATTTAAGTATTAATATCCGTGGTTACGTGGTACCTAACACAAAAGACATCACAAGATCTCAATTCTGGCCGAACTACTAGAAACACTCGTTAACATTATATCCAAGAGCAAGAGATGCAAAGCATTTACCCACTTATCGCACCCCAAGCTAATAGGTAATAGTACATTATGGTACTAGTGTGTAACATTGGTGATTACCGCCGAGGCGCCATTGAGACCCGAGCCGTAGGCGAGGGTTTTAAGAGAGCCGGGCCGGTAATCATCAATACACACTTGTATAATTCGACGTTTTTCAACACACCTGTGAATAAAATAACAATAAAAACTATAATTTCAACAGCGAAAACGAGTTGTGAAAAATGTTTCGCTATGGCGGGAAAAAATAATCAGTTTTCCTATGCGCGCGCATTGCGATGGGCCACAGACTAAAGGGATGAGGTTTTTTTTATTTTCCGCGCATAGGGTTTGCGCCTATTCTGCCACGTACAAAATGGGGAATTTAACGTTTTCTTTTATTATAGAGAAAACAAAAGTTATATTTGAGTGAAAGTTTTATTTATTTAACACGTACGAGTAAAAATTATCTATTTAAATAAGAAGTTGCTTGAAATGAGCAAGCAATAGGAACATTAATTTATTTGTTCAATTGAACACGATCTTTTTTTTTATTAAAAACTTTTTTAAGAACAAAGCAAATCAACCAATAACATTAAAAAAAAATCAATAACACAATAGTGAGCAATGAAAAAGTCACAGTTTGATTATGGGTGTCATTCTGTGCCTAGTTGAGCATAGAGCCACTTCATGAGCAAGTGTGTTGAAAAAGCGTTTAAAAAGAATAATAATCAACCGCTTTGGGAGCTTACCTAAAATTACAATAAATATTGCCCACAATACTAAATTTGCACGCGTCATTTTCAATTATAGATCCTACTAGTGCTTGTGCTTGTATGTTTATCATAATAGGTAGGTAAATAAAGGCCTGACCACTTCGATATCATCCGATGGAGGTAAGTTGAGTACTTGAGTTAAGTACCTATATACTGAAACCTACTACACTGGGCATATACATCCTAGGTAGGGAGGTAATTCAGTTTTTAATTAATAAAGTAGGTACCTACTTAATATTAAATAAGTGTTCGTTACCATAAACATCTAATACTCGTTATTTTATGTGTAGGTACCTACTGTACCTACTGTGCTAAGTTTATCAGTAGGCTAAACGATCCCCATAATTTAAAGTTGATAGACTTATTCCTAGTAGACACTCAGTCGACTGGGATCGGTATCCGGCATCCGAGCAGATATACCCACCTGGTTGGCTCGCCGGAGGTCTACTTTTAATGGATCAACATTTATTTTATTTTATCATTTTTAGGTTTATTCCTTGCCTATCCCGAAATAGGTAGTGCGGTATCCCCTGAGGAGCTGGGGGGCTTTCGGACCCGTGGTCAGTGGGGTGAGCGTGATGCCACAACCACAACCCATCGATCTTCACTACCTATCCAAGAAAAATGTACCGCCACATGTGCGCATATAGACGACAATCTACCCTAGATGGTCGTCGCAGTCGATTTTCAAGTGTTAGGTACATTTAATTTAATTTTATGTCAGAGATTATCTAAGAGCAGACTAGTAGGAAAATGCTGTCTTTTACGGTGATATCTGGCTAAGGCCGCGAAAGCATATACTTAATTTGATGAATATAAAATTCATGGACTTAACTTTTTTCCACAATTTTAGGAATTTGTAAACATAATATCAAAATATCTCACTATATTCTCCAACGGAGAATGGTCCAATGGTCCAAAGGGAACTCGTATGTACTTTAAGATTGCTTAAATTATTAGTTGGATGTATAGTTTAAATCAAAAACTGGCATTTCCAAAATTATGTAGGTACTTTTTGCTTCATAGAAAAACACAATGTCCGAAGACAATTTTTCATCCCTTCAAACTATTTAAAAAAATCATCTATTGTATTAACTTTTGAGCTTGATAAAGGTTCTATCACAATAATGTAATATAAATAATCAAATGCACTTTTTATCGGACAATAATTATTTACATAAGTTTACTTTTATATCTTATTTTTATTTATTATCTTACGGGCACTAAATAAACTTGATCTGATACCACTAGACAAAGGTAAAACGTCTAATGGGACTATCGTTTCACGTACAACCAGACTAATAGTACATCTAACCTTTTGTTGAAAGAAGAACCTGCATGTTTGTCATGTTCGATAGAATCAATGTTTGTATATGGTAAAAAGCCATGAAGTTGTCAATTGTCAAAAGTAAGAAAAATAAGAAGATTTTATTATTATTTTATTATATAAACGTTATCTATAATATCCAGTTCTCTAATATAGAGCAGAGTTTACAGGTTATGGGCCCAGAGGAAAGACACAAAGCAACATTTACTGACATTAACATCGACGCGATTCTATTTATAATATTCTCCAAGCCTGTCAAGATCCTCCTGAAGTCTGGCAGTCTGAGTGATTATTGATTTTCATGAAAAAAAATGTATCTCTGAGACTCTAGAAGTAATTTCTACATAGTTAGACCGATAATCTCCTACAACGATAGCTTGAGAACGTTTCAGCAAATAAGACTCAAACCATCTCAGTAAATTTATTATTATTATAATTACCACGAATGCCCAGTGTATACAGTTTACGTAGGAGTATATTGTGGTCTACACGATCAAAAGCCTTCTCAAAGTCTGTGTAGACCACATCAACTTGACAACCACCATCCATGTTTTTAGCTACGTAGTCAATGAAAACGCCTTAGTTTGTAGCAGTAGAACGTCATGGTACACTTGATGAAGAAATTTATATGTATCTTGAAGCGTCTGTAAGCTTAAAAAGTCTTTGTATGGATTGAGACAAAGTCCAAGATGCTGGAGTAATGCGTTTCATGTGCTTATGCTATATACTACAAATGGATTTAGATGTTCATCCTATGGATACCTGCCTCTACATAAGAAATTATGACAAACTGTGTGTATTTCTCTATGTTGATGATATATTAATTATTCATGAGAACAAAAATGTAAAAGAATCGTTCAGAATGCATTTAAGTTCAAAATTTGATATGGCGTATATTGGACCCATTAAATATATATTTGGGATTAGAAATTGAAAGAGATTTTGAAAATAATCCCCTATCCTAATCCCAACATAGAATAATAAAAATTCATCAAAAGTCTTACATCAAAGAACTGCTTAGGAGGTTTCAAATGGAAAACTGTAAGAATGCCGCTACGCCTATTGAAAAGGGTCTGAAACTAGAAAAAGAAACCAATCCCCAGAAATTTACAAAGAAACCCTATAGAGTTGATAGGTTGCCTCATGTATCTTGTAATGGGGACCAGATTTAAGTTATTCGGTAAATTTATTTAGTCGCTATCACGATAGTTCGAATGATAATCATTGGAATTATTTAAAACGTGTGCTAAGATATTTGAAGTCAACCATGGAATTGAAATTATGTTACAAAAATGATTTTGTGGGACTATTTAATGTCATAGGTTACTCTGATTTAGATTGGGCTTCAGATTGTAATGATATAAAAAGTATTTCGGGATTTTGTATGACTTTATTAGGAAACGTAGTAACATGGGGTTCTCGTAAACAGAAGAATGCCGCTCTGAGCTTGCTTGTATCAGACGCGTTATAGATTAAAGGTTTAGTCAATGACCTAAATGTGAAATCTCCAAAATTTTTAATTTTAGAAGACAACCAGAGTCGTATTCATATTGCAAAGAATCGTGAATGTAAACGAATGAAGCATATTGATATAAAGCATTTCTTTATAAGGGATACTATTTAAAGAGGGGATGTAGTCATCGAATATATACCTTCTTCCAATCAACCAGCTGACTTGTTTACAAAAGCAATATTTAAAGAACTGCTTGTACGACACCGAAAAAACATCGGGATGTTTGATAATAGTTAGAATTTTATTTATGTAAAGTGTAACTAATGCTTAAGTTTTTTTTTAGTTTGAGTATATTGGTTTATTTCAAGAATAGTATATATCTGTTTGTGTAAAGAAAATGCAGTTTCAGGGGGAGTGTTGAAAATAGAACCTGCATGTTTGTCATGTTCGAAGGAATCAATGTTTGTCTATGGTAAAAAGCCATGAAGTTGTCAATTAAATTTTCACAAAGTAAGAAAAATAAGAACGAGATGTATTTTATAATTATTTTATTTCATAAACGTTATCTATAATATCCAATTCTCTAATTTAGAGCAGAGTTTACACCTTTCATACAGAAATGTGTGTTCAAATTATTGTAAGCCATCCCTTACAATATTTCCTTTGTTTTGGCTTGTTCCTCATGGCCAAACTATTTCGCCTAACTGATTTGGCTACGAGGACTAATATATCATCATGGCCGAACTCGTGTCAAAATAGGCAAAGCAATACAGTTAGCTACTTAGCTGTTTCAAAATGGGAATCAGGTCTTTGGCTGCAAGCACATCCATTTTACAATACCGGTACACTTATGAATCCTGTAACTTTCCGTATTGCCACTTGTCTTCGGTTGGGTGCACGATGCTGCGCCTCTCAGCAGTGCCGGTGCGGTGCAGTAGATCAATTTAGTTTTCACGGACTTTCGTGCACAAGGTCTGCCGGCAGGATTTCGCGCCACGCAAGTCTTCATGACATTAACTGTCGAGCTTTTACGAGTGTCAATGTTCCAGCCTTTCTTGAACCGAATGGTCTTTTACATGATGATGGTAAGCGGCCCGACGATATGACTCTTGTGCCTTGGGAAATGGGTAGGCCTTTGGTGTGGGATGCTACCTGCGTCGACCCCCATGCGCCATCTCATCTGCCTGGGACATCAGTAAGGGCTGGTGCGGCGGTTGGTTCGACCGAGGATCACAAAAGGCGCAAATATAGTGGTCTTGACAGAGCTTACCTATTTGAGCCTTTTGGAGTGGAGACCTTGGGTTCGTGGGGAGCCGGTGCGGGAACGGATACATCTTCAACAGATTTAAAAACGCTTTTTTACCGGCTGGAGTACAAAGCCGTTTTAACATTTTTTAATCCGGCAAAGCTGTCACTTTATCAAGGCCTAAGTCTTCTAAAGGCTTCTTGGCCTCTTTCAATATTCGCGGAATCGGCACATCTCTTCGCATAGCTTCCTCCCTAATAATTTGCTTCACACTAATGCTGCACCGATTTTATTATTGTTCGATTATCCTTAAATAGAGAAATGATATAAATTACAAATACGATCCTTAACTATTTGAAGCGAGCTATGTACCCGTTTTCGTCAACAACTTAGTTGGTCTTAGTAATATACTTTCGCCGAGATGTAAAACTACTAAATTATGAATAATTAAAAGTATCCAAATTTTCTACTTAGGTACTGCAACAGTAATTGAACCATGTCATGTTTCTTTCTTGACTCGATTGCAGTTCCATATAATATACCTACCATTTTTGTATGTACGTAATTTGTGATATTGATGCCCATCGAAAAGCAGAACTTGACCATTTTTACGCTTTATAAATTCTAAGTCATCCATTTTATCAAACGTCCAAATGAGATTAAAAAATGAAATTAAATCAAGAAAACATCAAACTAAGTATTTAAATTAACGTTCAACCGTTAAGTAAATTGATAATATAAAGTAATTCTAAGTGGCATGAAATCTCTTTGTTGAATTGTCACCAAAGAGATTTCACATGAGAGGCCATTGTCAAAGACCTACAAGAATTTATTCTTTAGTAATTAGTAGGTATCCTTTAAGTATCCTCTCTGCGGTGGTGAGTGTACTTTGCCTATTTTGATACGAGTTCGGCCATAAGGATATGTTAGTCCTCGTAGCCAAATCAGTTAGGAGAAATAGTTTGGCCATGAGGAACAAGCCGTTATTTTTGTATTACTGTATTCGGCTTCTTGTGTGTGATGGTACACGTTTGGTGGCCTTCGTCGGTAGATGTTATGCGTTAGCACTCAGACTTGAGCTAGACTATCCCTCAGGATAGTGTAGGATAATTATATACAGTGTATAGCTATAATAATATAATACTAATTTGTCGTGTAATATTGCTGTGCCCTAGCAAGGTTTATGTTTGAAACTTTTATACCCACACAACACCTTCCTGATAACAACATAAGTGCAATAAATAATTTGAATTTTAATTTGCCATGGATGCATTTTGCCAAAGGTCCTTTCCCTTAGACCTGTTTAAAAGGTACCGCATAATTTCTAAGTGCCATCTTATGAGCCACGAAAGTATCTACGGTACGCTGGCACAGCCAAAGCTAAATGACAAGCTGTCTTTGAAAAGCCCTTACCCGCATTCATCGGATTGATGGAACGAGGATTAAATTCACTGATGTGCACTCGCACTTGGCCGGTGTTAGTGTTTGCTTGTTTTTTCGTGGGGAGACTAATGCTCAGCCAATAATATACGACCCGATAAGTCATGACCAATAATGTACGGCCAATAATTGGTGATCAGATTAAAATGTGCACTTGGATTATTGGCTATACATTATTAACAAGTGTCAATAATGCACAGCCAATAATCCGTGTCCACTTTTTTAGACTGCCTTGATGCCTGTTTTCATGGGCGAGTCCATGACAAGTGTAGTTTTATTTGCAAAGAGTTCCTAACCAAGATAATAATTATTTACGGTTGATATGTTTTAATCGGGATTCCTGTAAGACCTGCTAACTTCCGTAGCTAACAAATGACAAAACTGAGACGGTCAACCCCTATCTACGTGGTCTTATACGTGACATTGGGGTGTGTATATAAAAAAGCGGAGCCAAAAGCTCGCAGGACCTCCCTGGGATTCTCAGGTGTGACGAGCGAGCTTAAGGGCGGGAGCTCGACCCAGAAAACATGCTTGCTTGCATAGTGCTTGCAAGCTGCTTGCATATTGCTATAAAAACCAGATCAACATTTTCACCATTTTATTTTCGTAAATTAGCAACTATTTTTTTTGTACTGGCCACTCTTCTGGTAATTACCCAATAATACACAACCAATAATTGGAAGCCATGGTTTCAAAATATAGGTGTGTAGAATTGTATTGAAAAATAGTGTAGGTATTCAAAGTATTGGCTGTACACTGTACATTATTGGTAGTGCAATATAGGGACTTAGGGACCCTTTTCGTGCATGTGTTTTTTTCTATTTTTTATTTAGCCTACCATTATTCTTAGATTTCTATTTTCACAGTATAACTATATGATGCATTACTCCACTACTCTATAATCTATTTCTCTTTGGACGCTAGGACTTGTTCATAGAGTAGTACTATGACTTGTTGTTGATAAGTGAGGATTAGGATTATTTTAAACGTTTGTTTCATGGCTGAAATGGGTAGGTTTAGGGGTCCACTACATCATAAAGAGTAACATTAGGTACTCCTTAATGATACGCTTCCGGCGGGTCGAATTAAAGCCTCAATTAAATTTGAGTTGATTGGAAAATAGATGATACCCGATTGGATTAAGAATGCAGCCCTTGTACTCAGTTGGTATGTACCTTATGTTTTATCATATAACAATAATTTTACATCTACCTATTTTCTTTGTGTCTGATCAAATGGTCTGATTCATTGTTTCAATAAGTACCATTTTCCTGATGTTGAGCTTGTGTTGGACATTTATTACAAGGACAAACTAGGTGAAGGTAGGTAGGTACTACATACCTACTGAACACTAATAAGTTAAATATTTTCATTCTCAATCCTTTATTCAGTAAGATCTAAAATAGAATTTAGTGGTGATGATTGTTGAAAGTAGGTTGATGAATTGAGTAGTTTTTGTTGTTTTTTTCATTTACCAAGAAAATAATGAAATAGACTGAGTAGGTATATGTATATTGGACATATAAATATATTTTATTTATTTATAGAAAGATGAGCAAGACTAATTGAAAGTATGATGTGTGTTCAAATTCTGATGAGAATTAAAATTGTAGTGATGACAGAGTTTGTTTCTGTTTCACATCAGCTGAATTTTAAATAAGAAATTATTCCACTGCTCAAAATATTGATAGGTGCCATTTATGTGGAATACCTACTTTGGGATAATTTTTGATCAGGTGCCCAATGTGGCAAACATCTCTGTTCCAAAAATAAAAGTGTCTTATTCCGACATTATGAATTTAAAGATAATCTTGATAAATTATCTATCTCAGATAGTTTTCCTCAGGCCTGCTGTGGAAATCATTGATTATAGCTTCAAACAGCTTTCCGGATTTCCGTCACAATATTTATTTTAGTTATTGAACAGACTACCTAGATGTTGGACAGTTATATTAAAATCACATGACCACCAATCACAATACAACCTCTAGTGAGGTTGCAGCCATGTAGGCTGCTAAGTGTGGTGTTTATGGCCAATGTTACACCCAGTACAAGAGGTTACACATTTCTCTCTCTTTATGTTTCATAATTTACTTTGCTTAGTATTTATAATTACTTTCAAGTTAATCTGTCAACATGTAAAATTTATTAAAAAATATTTTCAACCCTGTAGTACTACAACAGGGTGGATTAAAAAAAATATTATCCATCCTATTTTTATTATGTTAAAAATCTATAACATACCTCATTTAGATACATACACTAGTGTTTACCAAAGCCAATGAGGGCATCGGTGAACACCAATAATAATGTTCAAGTGATGTGCATTCAAGATACAGACAGCAGAAAATGAAAAAACTATTCTGTATCCATAAAAATGTTACCTCCAATTGGAATTTTCTAAATATTTTGAATGTACCTACTTACAGATTTTAACCAGTTACAGTTTTATTATAAGTATAGGTTATTATAGTGGTTATTACGTATCTACTACCTAGCAGACGAAACGATCGTCGCGTCGGCAATGGTATCAATTACAAATTGGTACTATGTCGCGCCAGACCGACACACAGAGCAGTATGCGACTGACTTTTGTAATTAGAAATTAAATCAAACGGAAATATTATCACAAAATGGTGGAAATTCAGCTCTACGGGTTAAGCCGTAATTTTTCTTATCTCTAGACCTTGGTTTCTGTTATCGGCGCACATTGTTTTCACTGCATGGGAAAAATTGTTTGTTTTAATAACTTATCAATGGTGTGCTGTAAGTCTGTTTGCGTTGCAGATCACGAGACGAGGAATTCGTGCAGAAGAGATGAGGAGGAGGCTCAGGACAGCCCGAGTCTGCACGAAGACACGCCCCTTTTACACCGGTTCCCTGCAAGTCGCTCGCAGGACAGGAACCCGCTGACAACGGCCATCGCCAGCTCCTTGCTGGCTGTGCTGCTGCTGGGAGTCATCATCGGGATTTATCTGCTTATTGTACAGAGCAACGCTGGTGAGTTTTGCAAGTTTCATTACCACATTGACCGTGCGATACTGGCTTGTTGACTTGTTAGTCTCGCATCGGATTAGCTTAAGATGATAAATCTATATCCATACTAATATCAGAAATTCGTCAGTATTACTAACTCTGTTAGCTGTTACGGCTAAACGACCTACGTCATGCGAGGGAGCGCTGAGCGCTTCATTTACCCAGGTCATTTAAGGTAAATTAACAATTACGTGTCCGAGTAAAATGTGGGCGGACAATTGTATCTTCATTTCTTTTCTTCTTACTTGTTAGCGAGGGGTAAGGAAAAAAACGAGAAAACATTTTTTTTTTATTGTACGACGGGTAAGCACTTGGCCTTCATCTCATCTGGTTACACGTTGAGATATGGCCGAAGGTGGAGGCGCACTTCACCCGGAATCTTCAACAAACAGAGGAACTGGCTATCTAACCTCTAAATGCCGGAACACAACAATTTTAGAATTGTTAATATGGCGACAGAATTAGGTAAGATGGTGGTAGCTAGCCAGGCAGACTTAAAAAAAGTCCTACCACCAACCAAACCAAGCACAATATTGTACTCCCCCTGGCGATCGAACCCGGGACCTTCAGACGTCCCCTGATGTCTTCGTTTCCTCACCCGATCTCTCCTCGATTGCCGCATTAGATGTAGCTCCATCTTCTGATGACGCCGATGATGCAGTGACCACCACGACATTCGCAGAAAACGTTCTCCCGCCCGTGGAGACTCCGCTCCAGCTGGTGAGTCTCGCGCAATGGGACCCATCTGCTGTCAGCCGGGTCCGGGGCTCGCCCCTGCAGGCCAGCCAGGTCGTCGTGGTGCAGACTGACTCGGAAGAATGCCACAGCGCGTCCGCCTGCTCCGCTCTCCTCATACACTTACAGGTAGGTTCATGTGAGGTCTATTACTGGACATTTCACACAGTGCCAATCGCCCCCATCCCAGCGTAACTTGTAAAATGGGACTAGATTACGGATAGAATACTAATTATACTTTTTTGTGAATACGTAGATACTTGTGACACAATATGACACCCAAATATAGAACAAAAAAAACAATATTCATCACAAACACAATAGTTTGTCCTGGGTGAAACCGAACCCACACCCAGCACAAAGGCAGAGCTATACTGATTAAGTTCGTTACCGATTAAGGTCAGTGAGTTACTTGTAGATTGACTAATTCAATTTTAAAGTTAACTTAACGTTTTTTAAAGGATAGTGGAAGCCTAGTTAGCAAATAATAGGCAGGGGTAGGTATTATAGCTACGTAGCACTGATGATGATATTCTGTGGTACTAACTGGAAATTCATTATGTATTATGTTGAATTAATCCGTTCGTGCTTGCGCTTACCGAAATGGACTAAAATACAAGATGCTTTGTTAACTAGGTATGTTATAGCATCAGCGTTTCAGCAAAGTCAAAGTCAAATATTTTTATTCATTAAGATTTTTAGGATCTTTTTGAAACGTCAAATCTACCGCCTGTTCGGAATCGCGACCAGCACACAAGGAGAAAGGCAAGAACCTCGGGCTGGTTAATTTTTTGATGATCCATTTAACATTTAGGTATAATGTGTTTATAATAATTTAATAAAATTACAAAGGTTACCTACATCATAAACCTAAATACTTAACATTATCTTAAAACATTGATTATTACATAACTACCTAATGGGCAGTTTCTTAACATTGAGAAGTCACCATTTAACTGTCAACTAGATATAGTCACTTATTTTGTAGTAGGTACTCTTAATAAAATTCTTCATTATATACAATTTGAATTTACGAGCAGAGAGTTTGGTGGCGCTTTGAGGAAACTTATTATAGAATCTTACACAGTTTCCTAAGAATGAATGATTTACTTTTCCTAAGCGATACCTAGGTATGTCAAGTTTATTTTTATTTCTAGCAACGAAATTGAAAACAATTTCCTAGGATCACTAGCGATTCTAAACGCCACGCTTATTTTCTCCGTTCATTTTGTTTGTTTTTATTTTACCACTACGTTTTTAAGACTAGGTGGCAGTCAGGCATACGACCCACTTAACGGAAGCAGACACAGTCGCCTATAAATACCATGTAGAATACCAGACGCCTAATAAACTTCAAAACGCCCTTTTTGAATAACCCCATACTTTAGCTTGTATAGGGTAAACCTCGACAATTGCGGTAGCTTTTCAAAAATACGTGGTGATCGTGACACCACTCACAGCGACTGTGAGCCGCCTCCATCCATAGATTTTCATTTTGTCCCTCCTATGTTTTGGTGTCTTCCCGAGGAATTACTCGGTGATAATGTTCGTACAATAATAAATTAGTTCGAATGTGGCCGTCGATGTATTCGTAGATAGGTACTTATCGCGCACGTACATACTTATCATACAGTGTGTGTTTGTGTCATTGCCACAGGATCGTATTACGAGGCACCTAGTTTAGTACCTACGGACATTATAGGCATTAGATTACGTATACTTTGACCCAGATACAATGTAATCGGTAATTAAGAACGCTGTTACTACAGATCACTCGAGACCGTACCACCAGACGCATGTCTAATCAAGTGCTGGTGGCATGACCTTTGGCCTTGCCACCCTGGCCTGGTGGCAAGGCCTTTTACAAGGATTAACATCAGCAACCTCTGTACTCAAGTAACTTGTACCCTCACCGCTATCATTAATTAGTCTTCAAGCGTGGTGATTATGGCGTATGCGTCCAGATTTTTCAAGGGTAGGGGTAGGGCACATTTTAATGATGTTTGTTTCCAATTCGGTTAGGACAACAAGTTTTCAACCGCCTTTGTAGTCTAGTGTACCTACCGGTGTCAAATCCAGAGGTCCCGCGTTTGATCCCCAGGGGAGTATACTATTAACCAAGCTAGTTTGGTTGGTGCTAGGGCTTAAGTCTGCCTGGCTAGTTACCACCACCCTACCAAAGTCTGTTGCCATAACAACAATTCTAAATGATTGTGTTGCGGCATTTAGAGGTAAGATACCTTCGGTCTTATACTAACTTGAAGCCAGGTGAGATGAAGGTAGGATGGAAAAACATACTTTTAGCCCTAATTTCGTGAATATTTTGTATGTAGATTATAACACATGCGTCAAGTGCGCGAACGACACACAAACACAGAGCAAACATCAATATTCATCACACAAATGTTTGCTATGGGTGGGAATCGAACCCACAACTAGCCACTGACTACCAACTACTACGTTCGAACCCTGCGGATTACGTCCTTTTGTCCAATCAGCTCTCAGTATGAAAACATAAATATTCAAAAAACTAGTAGTAGTAATACAATAGTAGAGTTTGTATAGTAAATAATAATGTTATTTTTGTATACAACTTAGGAGACATTACAAGCAAATAGCCCACCTGATGTTAAGTGCACTCTTGCGTATAACAACGCTTGGATTTACCGTGTTCTCTTGCAGAGGAACATTACGTCACCGTACAGACAGCTGCCGTACAACTTCCTGGTGTCGTCAAACGGACTGACTTACGAGTCCCTGGGATGGCACCAGCCGTCTCCTATGTTCCCGCAGTGTTCTGACGCTTTGGTCTTAGCATTCATTGGTGAGAATCATTCGCACTTCCCATCTCGCTGATCACTGGCCTAGAGATTCTGGGTGTGTATGAGTGGTTTGTTTCCAGTTTGTACGTAAGTATCCCCAGAATCATTGGGGCTAGATGGCGCTATGTAGAAAAAACCAATAGGTTAGGTCATTGCAGCTTGGAAGCACCTGATTGTTGTCAGATTCGGTAGATAGGTCCGTGTTCCGAAAAGCACGTTAAGAAGGTCCAGTAGTACTCACGCATAAAAACTTTTTTGACGAGTGTTTGTATGGGAGAATACTATTGATAATATATTTCGATTTTAATTATGTTTTGAGAAATCTGATTGAACATTGAGTGGCGGTTGCGGCTTAAGAATCGATCCCTCGAACTCAGTCCATGGATGTCGTAAGAACCGACTAAGGGATCTCGCAAGAAAAAAAAAAAGCTTCACGCAAAGCTTCCTTCTCTTTATTACCAACAAATTTACTAAGATCACCAATGCGCCTGCCAAGCGTAGTGATTATCGCATAAACCCTCCAGCTTTAGAGGGCTATCCAGCACTGGACACTAATGGGCAGTTGGTGTGTGAACTAGTTATTTTGTATTAGACAAACCATAAAGAAATGAACGATAAACTGCGTTTGTATGAAAGAGCGGTACGTGGCTTTCGACGGGTGTGTTCCTTGGTTCCGATCCACTGTTTGAAAATGTACCTTTCCGATTCCAGGCAATTTCACCGAGATCGCTCCTTCCCAGCAGCAAATGGATGAGGCCAGCAACTTCTTCGCCGAGTCGGTGAGCCAGCGACACTTGACCCCCAGCTTCGGTGTCGTGGGTAAGAACTCGTCGTACCATCCGCGGGCGTTGTTCGCCGCGCTGGAGGCCGCACCGCGATGGTCGCACTCTTGAACGCCGGACCTGGACCACTGAGGGTCACACGCCACTCCCCGAGCAGCACGACAGGGTTGCCTTCACACCACCTGTCTATGACTTTGACATATATAGCACGAAAGCGGAAGCTTGTATTTGTCATATCGTTATTTTTTTTCGGTTCAGCTTACATATCATCTCGCCTGTTGCGCCGACGATATTAACAACGCAGCCGCACCTAGATGAGGCGGGTTCAGGGTCGTTTGGTTTACATACACACGCAGTTCAACTGGAGATTAACTGATGTTAGGTCTGGGTGATTCGTCGTTAGAGAATGATGAGACTTGACAAGTCCAATTTAAAACTGTATCGTTCAACCGTCACTGGCGGAAATCTACATAAGATTGTGTTACACTAACTAATTTAAGATGAGTGGTTTACAAGAATACCGCTGTTTTTCGCTCTTCAGTGCAAACGTAGATTAACGTGAAAATTTATATCCAACGAACAATATTTCTTAAATACTTTAATGTACCATACACATAGGTTATCCCCGTCTGATAACACCTGCAATCGCACCATTTCTAAATGAACGACAAACTACGATTGTATGGGAAAGCGGGGCTCTGAATCTACTAAAGCAATCGCTATTCTTAAGTTAAGTAAATATCGATACATATTAGAGTCAAATATGCTGTGATCGTAGTGCTTTCACTAAGAAACAATTCTAAAAATGGTCATGTGTGAGTTGGACTCGCACTTAGGCTAATATAATCTATAGTTCTGCTTTATAAACGATATGTAATCCTACTTAAAGCTAATTCAGTAAAATGTAACTTAAATTGGATCACAAATAGTTTTTGAATCTATACGCAATGTAGTATGTAGAAGTAGATAATTTTATAAGTAATAACTTTTTTCACAATGTCCATTCCAAGTTAAGTAACAAACTCGACACCTGTGGATCTATGGAACTATTAAAGTAAAGTGAAGTAAAGTAAACATTTATTGCATTTATTGATTTATTGCTCTATAGCACAGAGGATTACTTGACAGTCTGGATCAGTCGAGTTCATATAGACTGTGTTATAGTCCCGGCTGCTTTCTTGTAAAATGTAAGGTACATCACACTAATATTAAGTATACTAATTATGATACAACACCCAACCACAGAACAAACATCTATATTCATCACATATGTTTGTCCTGGATAGGAATCGAACCCACATCCTTCAGCGCAGAAGACTCATCGTTAGTTTGAAGAGTTACTTCAAACTGACGATGAGACTTGTTTAATATTCATTTTGAGGCTTTTACATAGTATTGACAGGCGAACAAGCAACGGCCGACCTGAGCGCCTAGTGAAAGTTTCATCGACTGTTTTATCTACGAGCTCTATCGCGTTTGCGTTTGTTACACGTTCTATGAAGTGGGTAGATGCAACGTTTTTACGAATCGTAGTAATCGCATGTTCGTTATTCATACGGAAAGCTGATAAAACTAAAACCCGAATGCTTAAGTTTATTACAAAAACAGGATCCGAAAAGTATTTCAGTCCATTAACACTTTTATATCATACACAACCTACCCTTAACCTATGTCACTCCCACAATTGATATAAATCAAACGCGGTGTCCTGCCGTCGATATCCATCAAGGCTTTAAGCTGTAGAGCGTTGCTAAATAGACACTCATGCTCCCGAAAGCCATAATCCTCCTTCTGGGACAGTCGCACGTAAAACAGTCCAATCAAACTCGCACTAGGCACTATAGGAGCACCAGAAAAATCACTTGCCCAACGACTGATGAGGCGATCTTGTGAAATGTCTAATCGATTTTGGTGATTTATTAAAAATGCGCATATAAATCAGCCCAACCCACGTCAACCGTGTGCCACGTGTTTGGTTGAAGATCTGTTATATGCCGCGGCCTTGGCACACATTGGGTTACACCATTTTATTGAACTATGAAACTCCGGTAACATTTTTCTATTTATACTACTACTATATGTATCATTCTAAATTATTATCTAATGAGTTACAAGGTACTGTTTTAGTAAGAGTGATATCTCTCTTTGCAACGGTTCCTATGTAACCCGATTGTTTCCTCTGTAAATTTTATCATCTTTCTTTTCTTTTGGGCCCACGTCCGTAAGCAAATAGCCGATACGAAACCCTACACGTGGTCCCGAGAAGGGTGCTTATCAGGTGTCATCGGTGGCCTTGACAGCCGCAGGTCCGTTGTAGCCATGCTAGAGGGTCGATGCTTATGAAGTAAATGAAATGAACTTGTATTCGGATACCGATGTTTCCGAATAGCGTTTCCGGAATCTCCATTGTAAGTTCCCGAATTCGATCAGATAAAGCTTGCCGAATGTTTGAGAGTAGCTAGTCTGATGTACTTGCGCTGTCAGATCACAGAGCTGTCTGGTTTTACTCTATTTTGTACCTATCGTGCGTTTTTTAAATTGTAAGCATTTTAAACTAAAAATAAGTTATTATTATTTCTGTAATTTCTCTGGTCTATGTTAGTTCTTACTACAAAACAGTCGGTAGTTTATGTAAGTTGATTAAATATTTAAAAACGCCAGGTCGTAAAATGGCATGAAAATCCAATGCTGCAAAACAAGGATTTCAGTACAATATTATCTATCTACCAACCATTTAGAGACCGTGATTGGTATATATTTATGCTGTTCTTGTATATTTTTTCTATATAATTATATGTTGTATAAAAATATGTAGCTGTTTTTGTTAGATTGTTATTTATCAATGAAAACTTCTTAGTCAAAATATTTATTCACAAAAAAATATTGTGTACAATTAAACTAACTATGTATAAGGGAAGCATTCGGGCTTAAGGGCCGTTACAAACGTAAAACTAAAACTTGATTTCTCCTGGAAGTAGTAAAAAGCAGTGCCTAGAGAGACCTCGTGAGTAAAACACTCGTTAGTTGGTCAATATGGCCTTTCTCCACTCGAAAGCAATTTATTTTATGTTGTATGTTTGTATGTAGCTCAGGCTAGGGGGTAATCAGAACGACAAAATCTTGTTTGTCCATTTGAAGAGACGGACGGAAATCATTAATTTGTAGAACCTTGGTTGACATTTATGCGCACAATTGCGCTATTGGTGCACTTGACTCACAAATAACCAAGGCTAAACGGAAATATAACCAATATAATCAATATTTAAACAGGTTCAGGCAATATTTTCATAGACTGATACAGTATTATACTTATACTTAATATTATAAGTACTTATGTTATTATACATATTATAAAACCATCACTTTAATGTTTATATTGGTATAGATTTACAAGTCTAAAATAAACGCCCTCCACAGCGATTACTCTACATGCAAAGAAGATGTATAGACGTATTTATGCTTTGTCGTTGGTTGTTCAGTCACTGGCCGAACAGCCGGATGGTTTTTGTCATTGGGTGCTGGTCACCATTGGTGACTGACAACCAATGACAAAGCAACATCATGTGTATTACGTATATACACCTTTGTGAAAAGAATTCTTATTTGAAAGTAGCCGTTGTGAAGGGGCGTTCATTTGTAGGCTGGTACATATGTTAAACTACTGGTAGGTACTGGTCTGGATCAGTTGAGTTTCCTATAGCCCGTTTGTAACAACCCTTTGGAAACCCAACTGCTTATATTTCATATATAATGTACTCACATAGTTATAATTATTGTATTCGTAATTGTAAGTATCAAATAATGTTCAACAATTATTTTCGTAGTAAAAAAGTACCTGTTGTAATTATGACAGACTGGTCAATAAACATAATAATACAAATCATACATTTTAGTTTTATTTTATTTTTTAAATCAAAACTATCAAGAAATTACGTAACTTATCTCTTCCTTCTTTCGTATAAGTCTCCATAACAGTATAGGTACCTACATTATTCTAATACATTTGGATACAACCCTCATAATACCATCTTATACCTTTATGCAGGTCTACACTGAAAAATGGTCGAGAGTACTGCATAATGCGATGGCCAAATGTCACACATATAAACGCCAAGTCTAACGCCATAATAATGAATTTGTTATGGCATAACATTCGATATATTAATTTCGGAGGAAAGAAGCCAGTTCCTCAGTATGTTGAGGATTCCGGTTGAAGTGCGCTTCCACCTTTGGCCTTATCATAACTTTACAAGAGGTGAGATGATGGGCCAAGCAGTTTCCTGTCGCAGAAATATAAAAAAACGGAGGTAGGTATAGTGTGATTATTTTAGGTTTCAAACAAAAGGTCGGTCATAAGGTCAGGATAAAACCCCGCATTGCGAGAATATTCAGTTCGCGGGCAATTCGTACAATTTCAATTTATATCACAAATTTGCACATCACCCTAAAAGTAGGCAAGTCGGGGTCTATCTACTCTTTAAGTCATAAACTCATTTCTTTATAAAAAAAAAATATGTACTAAAAGCATGGACGAAATCTAAAAGCAATAAAAGTTGTCGTTGCTTTGTTTCTTTTATAATTATCGCGTTGTGTTATAGTTGTATGTTTGATGTGGGACTTAGTTACTGGATCGATTGTTGATTATTTTACCTGCTGTAATTCCAGAAGATTTGTCATATCATACCCATATGAGGGTAGCCTAGTAATAGCTATAACTAACACTCTGCATGTCATGTATACGTTAAGCAATGAGAATATTTATAATATCACAACAAAATGGCTTAGTCGAACGCCAAACCTCAAAATTAATTACCGAAGATCACAATAAACATAAAAAAGCAACATACTTAGGAGTGAAACTGCGCATAAACTCATCAAAAAGCAATGCGTAGGTATTGATGCGTCACCACAACGGTTACAAGGTTGCTTTTTGACAGCATATTTAGAAGTTTCAATGTGTTGCAGCATAGGTAACTAATTCTATAATACTCGAATTATAGGTATATGTTCTATAATTAGTCAATTTCCAATTTTCTAAAGCTCCCCTCCACAGATACGGAGTCTGGTCGCAGAGCGTTGCTCTTCCTCGAGGAGACGATGCCTTCTGTGCTGAGGATCTGCATGTTGTCCAGCTCTAAGAGAGCCTGTCGTTTCACAATAAGTAGTTCCTGTGTGTAACGGATCATATCTTTGAACTTCAGCTTGCCCCCGTACTCCTCGGGAAGGCAAGCGGTGTCAAGTTTCTTGTGCAGCTGCTTCAAATTGGTGTGAATCTGTAATAACATAAATACGTAAGTATGTGGGTCCCTTTACTGAAGCTCATGGTAGATCACTTGCGCCGAGTTGAGCAATTAATTGTCAATACAACTACAATACCTTATCCATCTTACTCTTTGTCTCGGGTACGATTCCGTCTGGTACCTTGTGGTTAGTTGCGTTACCTATAGACCGTTTGTAACTGTCCTTAAACTCCTTTTTTTTTTTGTAGAAGTCATGGGTTAGCTATTGACCTCTAGGCCAGAACGTGGATGAGGTATATGAAGGTGCTGTGGGCGTTTACGGACGTCCTACCACCAGTAGGTACCTATTGTCATCATTTACTCTTTTCCCTTTGATATATTACCAATTTAAAACGTCTGACAACGAGAAATCCCCCATGGAACTCAACAAACTTGTTACGAGGATATGTGAAGGTACCTATTTATATAAGTACCTATCACCAAACAGATTAACATCAGATAGTAATGACAATAAACATCTTTGTGAAAGGTTTAGTAGTTTAGGTACTTACATTCAGTCTTCCGGCCATTTTCGGTGTGACTCTTGTGGTTGCGAAGTCAATTATGTATTTAATAGCCGCCGGTATATTTAGCAAGTGAAACTCCTTGTGTCTCATCGGCAATGATTGCTGAAACAGACGAAGTAAGCTTAATCCAAAGCTCTCAGACCCTCTTGGAAACATCAGAATCATGATAAATCATGACTAACATCGGCCGTTTTTCCATTTCGCCTTTAAAAAGAGAGTCGATTGTCATTTGAATGTCGTTAGAGGCGACTAATTGCTTGCTTCCGGAGATGAGCAGCAGCTTCTGTCTGGGTGAACTCACATTCTGCGATGACCAACCTATCATATAATAGCTAAGCCACACATAATAAAATACCAACGTAGGCTAAGCTCAGCGTGGTGATTATCGCTAAACCCAGCATTGCAGTGGACTGTTATAATGATGATGGTATGTAAAATAGCTTCTATTGTATATACCACTTCTAAAATTATAGTTACAACAGTAATAAAGACCCGGTTCCCAGCTATCGGTTACCGACATCGGCCGACCGGCTGGCATTGAATGCAGGTACGATTTGATTCGGTTATTACTTTCTATATTGGCATAATAATGCCATGCCATTAATCAGAGCGGATTGGCTAGGTAACCTTTAAGTACCTGCTTGTGTTTCATCTGATAATTTAGGTACGATGGTTTGGAGGCAGCTAGTACAGTTTTTATGATAGCTAATATAATGGTATCCATACCAATATACAAAATTCGTCAGTGTCGGTATCTTGTTGGTAACCTATTTACGACTAAACGGATATTAATGATAAATGAATTCATTGTCTGTAGAACTTAGTAGGCAGTGAATTCGACATGGATAGGTATAGTGTGCGCCATGAGGCCATGAGGCATACATGGCTACTTTTCATCTGGGTACCATGTGGACAAAGTTATAAACAAAATATTCCCATTTTTTTAATGTAATAATTAGACAGAATTTGCTATTAGACCCAATCCCCGTGGACATTATTGGTGAGAAAAGTATTACGGGCCTCAATGCCTTCGTGAAAACCCTACCCTGAAAAACTTTACGCACTATTATATACTTTCCTATATGTATAATCTGCCCAACATCCATTCCATTAGGTACCTACTCAATGAATAGATGTACCCGAGGTAGCATGAGATTAAAACGTGAACTGGCTATCTTTCCTTATATATATTTTATTATTTTCCTGAATGCCGGAACACAACAATTTTAGAATTGTTGTTATATGGTGACATAATTAGGTAGCCAGGCGGACCCAAACAAAGTCCTACCACCAACCAAACCAAGCACAATATACTGTACTCCCCATGGGGATCAAACCCGAGACCTCTGGAACTGAAGTCGGTGGGTTGAACGGCTAGACCACAGAGGCGGTGTTTCTGTGTAGGATCTGTGGTGTAGGTACCTAAGTGTCGGTCGGCCTACGCCGGCCTCCGTCGTTCCCAAGCAAGAGCTTCGATTTCAAGTCGGTTTTTAAAAAAGGTAAATCCGTTTCTGGCACACATGTATACATAATGTATAACAGTAAGGGCTGTGGAGTTTGTATAGTAAAAAAAATAAGCGTAACAGTGCTTTACTAGCTAGCAGAAATTCATTCATTCTTATCGGTGCAGTGCAGCCATTACCATAACAAATTAGAAAATAAAATTAATTTAAAGAACCAAAATTAATGTTGCGTCATGAAATATGTGACATAATCTCAAAATCATCTATGTTTGACTATCTGGAAGCCATACCACATTTAAGGGTCTGATGACCAACATGAGAATGGGATAGGTAGGTACTACTAAATCGACAGCATCCTGTTTATGTATTCAGGATCAAGTAATAGTAGTTGGAATTTGACAACTCCAGAGCTTGATGAACAGCTGTGTGAGTACCTAACTATAGACATCATAGCCGGATGATTTTAAATGGTATTTTATATATTTGATTAGCAATAAATATGTACTAAGAAGTTATTTTCACAGCTTAGTTTGCTCGTCTCTATCGTCACGTGGGTGGAGACATTGCACAGCCTGACTACAGGTAGGTCCTACGAATCTTATGGCGATTTACGTCGGTAGGTTGTTAGGTTTTTTAATTTACATTATTTGCTGACGAATAGCATTTAGGAGCTAATAAAAACCACTTTAAGTAGCTGATCAATGATAGCCTTTTTAAATTGCAGCTATGATTTGTTTCTGTTGTAATATGGTTCCTTTGGCATCCTTTAGGTACGGAACTCTAATAACCAAGGTTGTTCTATGTAGATGTTTCAAAACTCATGCATATCTTATGTTTAATTGTATCAATGGAGTGGGAATTCTGCGTGTTGCAATAGTTTTATGGCCAAAACCAAATGAAAACCTATTTGGCTATCAAGGCGTAAACATAACAGTAGTTTTGTAAAATAATGAAACTGTTACTACATTGCGTTATTTACGGTAGATAGCTTGTGACTATGGTTTCGTGGTTTGAGGGTAAATTTTTCAGTGGATAAAGACTATGAGAACTTTCAGGGTTTTGCAGTCAAAAGCTACCCTCAGGATTTCCCTCTTAATGCAACCACTCCGTAAAGGCCCTAGGCTACCCTACTCGACCCACCGTCACCACATCTTGCCAAGTACTCTGCCTAGCACCACTAAGATTGTGGTGACTTGTCGTGGTGGTCTCGGCTTAAGAGCCCACAGATGTCTTCAAATCCGAGTATGGGATATCACCAGAATGGCAGCAGCTTCCTTTTGTGTTTTATCTATACTTTTACTGTGATCACCTATCCGCTTGCCTAAGCGTGGCGATTTTAGCGTAACTCTTTTTTACTGACTCTATGGCCTTGCAAAATGATTCATAAAAATCTGAATTAAGAGACGTATTTTGACTTTTAACTTTCGTCAAAACGTATTTTGACGTATTTTGAAAGTCAAAAGTACACGTGTACTGTACACTAATGAGCTGTTGATGTGTGATGTGTCTTGAGCTTTAGTCTGTTTTTGATTTGGGGTTGCTACATCGACATAAACGGGCGGGTATCGAGGCATCCATATGAAGCAATATTTTTTGGCAATGCCGTCTAGGTCTTGAAAGCAGTGTTACCTCCCCCCACTTGAGGAGCCTGGCGAAGTCGCTAGGGTTCCAGGAGGTGATGTGTGCGCCGGTGACGCCGCCGCCGCTGCCCACGTGAGTGAACCCGCACATTTGCTCTATGCCCTCGTCCAACAGACTCTCGTAGATCAGCACGTGGGCTCGGCACATATCCCAGCAGCTGTACTTCGCTGCGTTGAAATTACCTACACAGAAGAATGGGTTGCTGGTGATACTTCGGTGATTTAAAGTTATTAACCCTTCATTGCCGACTCTACCACACTATTACATACACGATTAATAATGTGTAAAATACATACCTTCAAATTTTCGATTGATTTAATTTGTTTTTCATAAAAGCTATGCCAACATTACATAAGTAAAATCTTTCAATAGATTGAAAAGACTTACGAATGTTCTACAGTAGGTATGTCCTTCTACTGCGTCAAAATAGAGTCAAGTAAACACAGACCAGGGAGTGGGTAGAGCGAGAAAAGAACAGAAGATCGGTCGATAGTAATGTGATCGTTATTAAGGATAGGTATGCGAGTTGAAGGAGCGAGGAGCGTCCACGTAGATGGCTGACAGATGAGACTGCTAGACAGTAGGTATTCTGTTTCAGAGGTTGAGTGCAACCCTTGCTGCCTATATATACCATTTACTGCGTAGGACAATAGGTATTGATAAAATGAACTACGCGGCACTGCATTGCGTAACCGTAAGAAGATGACGATGAACCATATTAAGACTACGTTGCAAACAACGTTGCCATGCAAATTCGCTCAGCAATAAACATAATTAGACAGCATAGCAACACAACAAACATATCGCATACTTTCGCCATTGCGCGTGAACAAGCATTTCAAAGCCACATTTACGAAAAGCACGCGAGCAAGTTTCGTCAGAAAAAGTAACTCACTCATATTGTAGACGACGACCCGGCGACCCCTGGCGTCGCGAACCGGCGACACCGTAATGTACCTGCATTAGGAAACTGTGATGCAACCGCTTGCGAACAAAATTATATCATAGGGAGGGGCACACGGCACACCAAACATCAGTTACCTACTATAACGGAATCCGGACCAAGGCTTCGCCGTGACCAACACGTGGCTTTCCTAACCGGTCGAGAAAGATAACGTTGATTGATGATAATTTAGGCTTGCGTGTGCCGCACTGTGAAATCATCAGAACAGCAGACCAACGAATGCATTTGTTTCTTATAAAATATTTACCCGATACTATATTTATTCAGAAATTTAGAAATTCGAATGAACTAAAGATGTACAAGGGAAGCAGTCGGGGTACCTAAGGTTACGAACGGTTTGTAGGTAACTCAACTGTTCCAGACCAGTATCAGAAGAAAGCGTGCCCAATACACTGGCTGCAATGCCACGCTGAATAGCTATGCTGATCGCTGGCTGGATAATTACCAGACCTCGGGTCAAGCGAAGCCTCAATCAAAAGCCCCGCAAGTATATTTGGAATATTTGAATCTGTTCCACTGCTGATACACCAGCCTATTATGAAGAGTTATTGGTTCATAATCATAATTTACAATGACCCGGATTGGGGAACGGAACGTTTACCAAAGCACAACTATCTAAGTTATTAAATGAACATTTCTCACAATGATTTGCCATCTATAACCATCTATAACCATCATGGGATAAGGAAAAACAAATGAATATTTAAATTAGACCAATGTACATACATTGAGAATCAAATGTAATAAGACAATGAATTTATATGCACCTTGTTAACAACAAGTCTTCGGCGTAGGTAGAAATTATTTTTACATCATGCTAGGTACTTATACGAGTAAATAATAACGGTTGTGAAGAAGTTTAAGTTGTTACAATTAATTCAACAATTAAATTAATTAATCAAATTTAACAAGCCTCATAGCTCAGTTGGTACCTAGTAACTCTGCCTACTACGCTGTAGGTTGTGGGTTCAATTCCCACCCAGAACAAACATTTGTGTGATGAATATAGATGTTTGTTCTGTGTTTGGGTGTTGTATTGTATGATAAGTATGTATTTATCCGTAATCTAGTGGTGCTGTGTAAAATTAATGTCCTGTGATATATTTTTTATTAATTCCTAATCTAGAGTAACGATTACCCTGCATGTTAAGAGTCAGCGGCAAACCTCGACACTGACATACTAAAATGTATGAGCTAATAATGTTCAAACAGATCTGTTTCCCCTTTCACTCCATACATATTATGATTACAATTACAACCCCTGCGTTTATATTGCCGATATTGAGTACTCTTCATCTCGTGCCATTCCTTCTACATTTTGCTTAAGCATTCCACATTCATACTATTACTCCTACTTACTTACCCATTGCCAATGATGTCTTGGAGCTTCTCATCCTGACAATCCAAGTTCTTAAAAATCTCTGGGTAGTAGCTCCTCAAGCTAAGATACTTCAGCAATGTCTGCTGTGCCATCGGTATACTGTACTTCTTGTGACGAAGGAAGCGAAGTAGGAACTCGTCATCTGAAAATGATTGACAATCATTTTGGATTGCTTCATGGCCGTTCACTACCTGAACAATGCGAACAAAATCCATGGATGCTTCGGAGCGAAATAACTTAAAAGACTAAGCGATAGGTATTATTCAGGTCATGTCGTCAATAAGCCAGGGACGCTACCGCCGACGGCGAAGCCGATCTCCATTGATGGCTTTAAATTAGCTTCATGAGAACTAGAAACGATTTTCGATGGTCGCCAGGTCCAGGACTTTTTATTTAAGTTTCGCACAACGGAGACAGTGCGGCGACGCCCAAATTCCGCAACGTCTTCCCATCCAGTCACCGCGAGAAAACGGCTAGGACTGTGCTTCGGATCCCGCTATTCTTCGAACTCAGTCACCGGTCCTCAGGCATTGCTTATGACCGGTAAGCCAACCAACAGCAAGGCTGATTGAAACATAACTAATAATACTGTGCTACCACACAGTTATCCCACCTTGCCGCACATTCCTGATATCACAGTTTTGCTGGATCCACTCCCTCATCAGCCGCAGTCCCTCTGCCCTGGTGGATGGCGTCTCACGTAGCTCCTTCGCCGCTTCAGCAGCAATCTTGGTGACATTTCTCGTCACGCAGTCCGTGTCCACTTTGTCACAAACGCTCCAACTCGTCGACACCGTTAAGAGCACGCTGGCGGTGGTCATCTTCGGAACTGCTTTATCACCTGGGACAAATTGATTTGAATAAATAACGATAACGATAACATTTATTTCAGACCATCGATCCATACCTAAAGTGTACGAATGCAGTAAATGAAATCCTAGCTGACCCTTCAGCTAATCCTATATCATATAATATATATATAATATAGGATTTCATATGCGCAGGGGCGCAGTTACACTTGCTTGTTCATCACATCGTATAAGCCCACAGCTGAACAAAGCATTCGGGTGGAGGCTCGCTCCATCGTAGACCTTATTCTTGCCCAGGCAAGTCTCGGGAACCTACGCATTAAATCATGAGCCGCCTCTATGCATCAACTCCTGGTCACGACACAGCCCCCGATGAGGCCAAGGCCAATTCGTCTGCTAAGTGTTGCTCTGGCTAATGTTTACTCAGTTAGAGTTAGTATTTCAAGTAAAAAAAAAACATACCTCGCCACTGAAATCTTAGGCTACTACTAGTACTACAAAAATATTGAAGAGACAACTGGCGTTTTTTCCAAATTCATATTAAATATTCAAAGTCAACCCAAGTGCTTATTTGTAATTGAATTGAATGTTCGGAAAGAGCATCCACGTAAGACCCCTCGCGCGTAAACTCTTGGTACAGAGAGCTCATATTAGATTAGTTTTGATACGATGGATGCTTTAAAACGATGATTATCGGAAACAAATTTTTCATAAGTTACTTTGCTTATGTAGTACTTTTAGATAATAAGATTACATCCTAGCCAATGATGCCATCAATCATTATGCAAAGTTTCGTTGAAAGCCATCTATTACTACATTTCTTTTTATTGTTTAAATTTATAATGTTATTTTAATAGAATGTCCGATTTAAATAACTACATTTATGTTATCTACAGGTACTGAAACGGCCTTGACTACGAAATGATTTAATTGGAGATTAATACCAAGGTACAAATAACGTGGTATAGTTTCTACCGGCGCTTATATTGACTTTTTAAACATTAATAATAACGTTTTAAAAACTAAAAAGAAAACCGACTTCAACGAACAGCATGATACAATTTCGTTTACCTAGATGACGTATTTTTTCCAATTATTTTGATGACAGTTAGATAGATAGACAGACAGACAAACAATAAATAATTTGAATTTGAATTTGAATTTGAACACGTGATCCTGTATGGGGTCCGTTTTTTCCTTATTTTTGAGGTAATACACCCCAATCGCTTCAAGTGTGCCTTTAATATTTAAAGAGTTCCCTAGATTTTTCCAGGGTCCCATCATCAGATCCTGACCTGATGACGATGGGATCACCTGGGAAGTATACCGACCCTAAAAATATCCAAATCACTTCAAGTTTGCATATAATATTAAGAATTCCCTCGATTTCTCCTGGATCCCATTTCCACTTTCATCAGATCCTGACCTGATGTCAATGGAACCACCTGTAAAGTATACTTTCAAACAAAAACATATTTGTCCAAATCGGTCTAGGCGTCTTCGAGTTATCGGAGAACATACATTAAAAATAAAAAAGATTCCAACGTATTGAGAACCTCCTCCTTTTTTTTAAAGTCGGTTGAAAAGTGGTTATTGTGACATATCTAGTAGTAGATCTGCTATCGATGACTTTTTGTAGATTTTGATGTGTTGTCTAAAACTGTAAGTACTTTGTTTTATTATCAACAGTTTAGCTCGCGATATAAGGTATTTTATCGGTAATTTTCCTTCACATACATTTTTATTTTTTTGTAAGGATCCCTAATAAAACCTAATAAAAAATATAGCCTATATTTCTCAGTGATTCTGTAGCATTATATAGGTGAAATGATTTTTAAATCTGTCCAGTAGTTCGTGAGCCTATTCAATACAAACAAAAATACAAATATTTTCTCTTTATAATAATAGCATAGAAGTATGAATTCATATTATAGACAATGAAATATCTTAAACTTAATTTAGTAGACTATATTATAATATGACATGACATGATATATTTTTATTATTTTATAGTACCACGGGGAAGCGCTTGGCCTTCATCTCATCTAGAAGTGGAAGCGCACACTTCTGGAATTCACAACAGTCTAAGGAACTAGCCTATCTTACCTCTGAATACCGAAATATAACAACTTAGAATATTTGTTATGGCGATATACCTAGGTAAGTTAGTGGTAGGTAGTCAGGCGGATTTAAACAAGTCCTAACACCAACCAAATAAGATAACATTTTTGTTTATTTGTCTCAAAGTTAAGTCTAACAACTTATAGAGGTAGAAAACTAATAAACAGATAGGTAACAAGAAAGAAACACAACAATAATAAAAATACAGGAAGAAATCCTATCCTAATGACAACACTGTTAGCTGGTAGTGTAGTTAACCTGTTTTCTCATCATGTTCAAATCAAGCACAATATTGTACTCCCCTGGGGATCGGACCCGGGACCTCTGGATCTGACAACGGTGGGCGAACCACTAGGCCATGCAGCCAGCGTCTGTCATGGACATGTCTCCGCTTGCCACTAGCCTACTAGAATATCCTTTTTATATCGGTAGTTCTAGATTAAACATTTTAAAGGTACAATAAACAAGTAAAAGATGATCCGTGGTAATTACAGTCGACCCTCAGTCAACGTATGACTTCAAAATCGACCCTAAAGAGCAGCAGCATAGTTCTTTCATAGAAACCGGAGCGAATAATCAGAATGAAACATGTTATTTCAGGCACGTGACTATATGTTTTATTTGCATAGATAGTTACAGCATATAATCCAACGAGTTTAAAAGCCGCAGCCTTATTCTAGCACAAGGCAATCTGGTGACGATTATCTACACCTATTTCATGTTTATTCGAAAATAAATTACCCTCTGCACATGTCTATTACCAAATTTTGATTGCTATTGATTTAATTATGCTTGAGGTGAACACATGTAGAATACAGGTAGGTTTTATAACTGCCTACAAAAAATCCCGGCCAGACCTACACCTTAAAGATACACCTTAAAATTTGTGAAGGCAATAAGTTTTAAAATCAAGACATACCTAATTCACATAAAAAAATATAAAGCAAACTCTTCTCTGCATACTGTCTACCGTCTCCTACTCTGTTTTAATGTATATATATCATTTAGGTTACTCGGGTCGGGTAAGTAGTTGGCAATATTTCCCAAAGTATCGAGGGTGACTTTCGTCCAACCACTTGGTGGTCCGAATGCGACAGGCTGCACTGCCAACGTTGCGAACCCTGACAAAGCCTCCGACCCACAGTTATAAAGCTTCCCCAACGTCACAGCCGCTTCCCTAAACGCTGAAGGGTGAATCCTCTCTATCTCACTCCTATTGAACTGGCACAGGATGTAATTCAACGCTGTCAGATCGTAAAATGTGTAATCTTCAGGCGTTTTCCCAGCAAAGTCTTCGCGGACCCGCTCTGCCAAGGCTGACATCTGGGCTATATCCAAGTTGTAGTCCAGACCAAAGTTTTCAACAACATCGATGCTGCTGAAAGTTATATTCGCGTAATCCTCCGGCTGTACAGCTACCGTCACGTAATGCAGTACCGCGAACAACCTTTCGGGAATATTCTGCACACATTTGTAGGTTTTCACAATTTTGTCCCAAATAAACTCAGCTTCCTCCGGATCCAGGGGCGCCCTTCCCAAGTGGGCTAAGCACTTGATAATTTCCTTTGGTGGTATTGTTTTTAGTTCGGTTAAGGATAGATGATGATCTTCGGGCATCTCAAGGATCTCATGGCAAAGTAGACAATGAGCCTTCAACAAGCTGAATGAAAATATTAAAAGTCGAGTGAGCGTTAAGTCTCCCATTGTCGAAGTGCCTATCACAAATGGCGTGGACCTTCCCCATTGCTGGTTGGAACACCTCAATATTTTATGCATGTTCCAATTTCCCCTCACCTTTTGATAATAATACCTAACGATACCTAGTTCTAGAGTGAAACATCAAGCCGCACTACGTAAAAGCGAAGAAACACTATTTTCTCTAACTTTATACATGCTGACAGCCTTGACGGGCCTGGTTTTCGCAGTGCTACTTGAAACGGAGGGTCGGTCGCAGTCGTAGATAATAGATGTGTCTATTGAACATCTATTCGAACTGTCGACGGCATCGAACTCTTGACTCGACCAACATATCTCATGTAATGTTCTCTTTATTTGTATACCTAATTCTCATAAGTAGATGTTAAGCCAAAAACAGATAATAGTTTTTGTAAATACTTTTACATAACGATGAATAGACGGAGCTCACATTCTTGAAGGTCGTGTCGTTGCGTGCTTGAAAGGATCTGCTAGATATTATAACATTATAAATAACGCTTCCGTCTGGTACTGGTCTGGAACAGTTGAGTTACCTATAGGCCGTTTGTAACGGTCCTTAGGTAATCTGACTGATTCCTTTGTACATAGTTAGTTTTTACTAAATAACCTAATCAATCGAACCTATCCAAGTAGGTACGTTCTGCTACGTAGGTACGGTCTGGTACGTAGATAATGATTTACTACATGCATTAGTGGTTTCGGAATGTCACGAATCATTTAATCTTCTATCGGTTCACACCTCTTTTGCTGACATTATATTCGAGCTGGGATAAAAGGTTGAGGTTAGTAGGTGTATAATCTTAGCCAAAATTTGGTAAGGCATAGTTTGCATAATAAATAATAATTGTAGTATGAATATATTTTTTTTCATAAAAACTGTTCCAAAAGTATGTTAGTTTATAATTTAGTTCTTAAAAACATATCTACGTACGATAGTACGTTATACTATATATAAATAGATATACTACGTACGTAAAAAAAATAATATTTAGTAATAAATCCCTTGCAGCGCAGAGCTCGGAGCGGCAACACGTCCACAGAGAGCTAGTCAGTGAGCAGCCATACTATATTTCCTGAGGATGCCTCGTGTAGAGGCGAAACACGTGTCGATTTGCTTTTTTCAAAGAGATTTAGCGGATTTATTACTTATTTTTTTTATGTTTTCAGATTTTATTTTGAAAAAAATATGGATTTCCGCAACGCCTGAATCAATTAGCTATACTACGTACGTAATCAAATAAAAAAGTAATCACTATATTATAAAATCACGTTTTCTTTTTCTTTTGAATATTTTTTTTAGTTAAGCCGGATCTTGTGAATCAATAATAAAGCATCACGCAGTCATAGAATAAAAACAAATTTGATACAATATCAACGTTCAGATAGTTGAAAAAAAATATTTACTGGTCGCAGGTTTTTGTGGTCAAGAAATAATATGTATTGGTATCTATGGAACCTAACCTACGAACTACATGGGCCTATATATCTAGTGAATAGTGAACAGTGACTCACAGACCTGCGTGCTACTTCGTCACTTTCTGTCAGGCGAGATTTCCGTCAAACATAATTCAATCTCGCGCACTTCTCGCTTGCGCTTGGATGATTTTACGCGTACTCTGCCTCAGAAGGAGTTATATTTTTCGAGTGTATGTATGCCTATTTCTTTGGCACACTCTTGAGCCATTTTGACTTGTTATAATAATAAGTGTCGTTGAGCTAAGCCCGCCATTGATCCGACAGCCCATAATGCTTGCTTATGTGGCGTACGTACAACTCTGGGTAAATTACTCACTAGCGCCACACACCGAAAGCCGGTGGTCGATCAGATCATGGTACCTACCTGCTACCTAGCCATGGCTACACAATTGAATTTGATATGACTATAACATTAAAGTTTCAAAAAATTTCAAAAGAACTAAACGGTCGTGGCACTGCGTATAGCTAAGTACAGGTAGGTTATGTAAACTCCTCGAAAAATGACTAATTTCATCAACGTGTAAGTAAATGGATGTACAATTAATAGTTCGTGATGTTAGAGCTTGACCAGCTTGACTCTATTTTAGGTACTTACTATTCATATTTTATAAAATCATCAACACATTTTGTAAAATGAATGTTTTTTAAACTAAATGTTTCTAAGTAGAGGTAGTAGAGCCCCTTGCGAAAGGGCTCGTCCGGGGAAGTACTACCACCATACTTATTTTAGCCGCCAAGCAGCATTGCTGTGTTCCGGTTTGAATGGTATGGTTGCCGGTGAAATTACGGGCACGCGAGGCACTTCAAGTTACAAAAGACAAGAACTTTATGCTTCAAGTCGACGGGCGCAATGCAGTGCCGTGTAGGCTATGCCCTTTGTGGATGGGACTTACGCAGTAAGGCAATGTTACAGGCAAGAGATGCACTTACCTTACCATGGTGGCCTACTTGCTTGTTCCGTCTAATAGTTATATAAAAAAACTAAAAAAAAATGTGTGATCGTTACATTCCTTGTTATTGTATTGACTCATTCTTTTTGTCAAGGTAAACACAAAGTTTTAATCTCATATTTTAAATTTATCTGTATCCAATTTTTGTACATTTATTTATGTCACTGAAGAATAAATAGTATTATTTATTTTATGTAATAATTTAGTATTATGACAGTCAGGTTACATTTTTTGATCATGATCTTGATCTTGAGTCAAAGTAAATTTCTATGAACTTTTGACTCAAGATCTTGAGTTAAAGTTCAAATGTCTTTATTTTCCATAGATCGCATTTCAATGATTTCATGACTAAAGCTTTGACTTCCCTATGCCATGCCGTGACATGTTAGTTGGTTCTCAAGGTCACGGCCACCGCACCCCCCGATGGCCTGCGATGGCAATAATATTTCATCGTCCCTTGCCATCACATCACTACCGCGGTACAAGAACGTATACAGGTGTCTCATCTCTCCATCACCCAGTCCTTTGAATTAATATCATAAATAACAATAGTACCTCGCCTGATGGTCAGCCTATCTGGAGCACACTTGCCTAAAAGAAACCTATTCACTCTTGACTTGAAGTCTTCCAGGTTGTAGTGTTTGGATACACAGACTTAGGCAAAGCGTTCCATCCCTTGGCGATGCGCATTATAAATGTTTATTTAAGATTTTACACATTTTTTATTGTATTACAGGAGAGCGGCCTTCATTTCACCCGGTTACAAGTGATAAGACCGAAGATGGAATGATCAGGCGAACTTCAACAAAGTCCTACCGCCAACCAAACCATGCACACATTGTACTCCCTGGGGATCTAAACCGGGACCTCGGAATGGTTAGTACCACGACACGACCACTACAAGACATATTTGTTGCGTGTGTTAACGTAACAATAGTACGTAACAGTAGGTACCTTGAACATAGATGTTACAGTAACCGAGTAACACAATTATCCAAAACCATGTTTGTACCTATGTGCAATCTTGTTACAAATTTCATTGTTACTGCCTTTTTGAAATGCGAAAATAATAATGTCCCTCGATTGTTACGAACTGCATGAGTTACTTAGTAGGTCTATTGTTATCTCATACTTATATGGATTTTATAGGCAAAGCGTTATTATGTTGTAAGTCGGAACGTGCCCTACTCGGCCCGTGAATGTCGCAAATGCGACTAAGGGATCTAACCGGAAGCTGCTGCCCAGCTTACTTCTGGGTATTATGATACACGTTAAAAGTATATGATACCTGAAATGGCTTAGCTTCAGCGATCATATCTTCTACAATACTGTAGCATTTACTTTGAAATGATTATTATGTTATAGTTCAAGATTTATGCTAGAACGTGTTGCGAAAACACGATTACATAAAATATTCTCGAAAAAAAAAAACAAAGTTGACTTTAATTTGTAACAAAAATGTTCGCCAATCAATAAATACGCCCAATTAGACCTTGACTCTTTGTACAGTAAATAACCGCAGTATACAGCAGACGCTCTGTGTTTAAGATTTTTAAAATTGATATTTGTTTTACCGTAAAAAAATCAAACGTAGAAATTCGCGCGTAGTTCTGTCAGATGACACGGCGCTTATAGGTACTGCTGTACTGCAATGTCACCTTTATTATTATTATATCTTAGTTCGAAACTAGAGTAAAGCATACATTTATTCAATAAATTAAACTAAGTACAAAGGAATCAGTCAGATTACCTAAGGACCGTTACAAACGGCCTATAGGTAACTCAACTGTTCCAGACCAGTACCAGACGGAAGCGTGCCCAAGACACTGGCTGCATTGCCACGCTGAATAGCTATGCTAATTCGCTGGCCTAAATAAGAGCCAGCCCTTGGGTCACGTGTCGCCTCAATCAAAAGCCCCGCAATATTTTTGAAAACCCGGAGGGCACCGGCTCCCCACGGACCCAAGGTCTCCACCCCAAAAGGCTCAAATAGGTAAGCTCTGTCGAGACCACTATATTTGCGCCTTTTGTGATCCTCGGCCGAATCAGCCGCCGCACCAGCCCTAACTGATGTCCCAGGCAGATGAGATGGCGCTAGGGTGTCGACGCAGGTAGCGTCCCACACCAAAGGCCTACCCATTTCCCAAGGGACAAGAGTCATACCGTCGGGCCGCTTACCATCATCACGTAACAGACCATTCGGTTCAAGAACGGCTGGCACATTGACACTGGTAAACGCTCGACGGATAATGTCATTAAGACTAGCGTGGCGCGAAATCCTGCCCTTCTAAGAGTAAAGAGTAAAGCTAACTATGATCACCAATTCGTATGCCAAGTGTGGTGATTATGGCAAAGCGCTCTTTATCAATCTTGAAGGAGTCTGAAGTAAACGCGGAAATTATTGTACTTGCTGTCATTGAATGCTTCCAAAGCACATAAGTAGGTAGGTGTAGGTACATACACCTACCCACTTATGTGCTTTGTATCCACACCACTTCGTATCAAGTATAGCTTCCCCACAAGCCTGACTATGAATACAGAGTAGCACAAAGAAGGGTTATAAGTTTGATCTGTATGTATGTAGATATGTAAGTGGGTAAGTATGTATGCGCGCCCTGTAAATGACATAAATTCCCTTGTTACTCGTACATTAAGCAATGTGCAAGGAAAAAATATTCTTTGCACAAAACCGGGTAAAGTACATATTCTAGTAATGTTCATGTTTAAAAAATATATAAGTACAAAAATATTGATGTTGCCTTGTCAGGTATCAAATGAGTTCTAAAATATAATTCTTTGTTGAGCCGATAATTAGGTATCCTTTCTAAAACTACGCCGCAAAAGTGTGCCAAACATATTTTCTCTCCAAACCTACCCAAAATACTTATTTATGTATAACCCTAAATTCGTTTAAAAAAAAAGTGAGGTCGAAAACTAAAGCATGAAAAATCATGCTCTGACAGATTAAAACAAAAAAATATTCTCATCTCAAATTGATATGTACAAACTATTAGATTTATCGACTATTAATTAAAAAAAAATACTCGATACATTTTAAAACACAGATTTTACTCACTTATACGACTATTTTGACGTTTAGACGATTTAAACCCGTGTGTGTGACACGGGTTTTACTCACGTAAGTTTTGAAAATTTACACGATATATATTTTAATGTATCACATGATGTCGTGGTCGTATGCCACTTTTCCCTAAAGCTGATGATCGCTTACTACTTCATTTGAATGTATTGTTATATTAAGACCACAGAAAAGATAGCGTAGTACCAAGTATGACGACGTCGGTTGGTATCATCTACATCATCGTCAGCACAGCACAAAAGGCCAATACATGACACAGACTAGTGAGGGCACCTGCCATAATCATCTCCTTCTTCTGGGTGTGCTTGCTTCCTCTATCTTATATAATCCTCATGCCAGGTATCACGTGGCATGAGGATTGGTATACCAACCAGAGCTGATCCATTTCCTAGATAAATATAAAATAAAAGGGAGAAGCCCGAATTTGAAAGGGGCGTCCTAGCCTTCATCGTTATTTGCTAATAATTATATCATTAAGAATGGGGCCACTGCATACTTGATTGTATTACGCTGTAGCGTGCCGACATAGATCTTGACATCTACAAGTCAAGCATGGCCACGGAACGAATAGTACCTACTTCTTACATCGGCTTTCGACTGCTTTAACACGTAATACTTGTTTGATGAGTTCGGTGACGTTTCAATATTGACTATCTTTACGTAGATATTTTATTTACACAGCAAACTTTGAAGGTACCTTTATTAGGTAAGGAATGGAACTCTTTGCACTCGTCTGTTTTATCGTATGTATATTTTATGTGTCACGTCGTTCGTAAATACCTAGTTAATTAGCGTAACGTAAGCGTACCTATGCTTGCATGCTTCATAGCAGATCAAGTACATTACAAACACCTAGTAGTTCACCCCGAACTGAGATCTCGCGATGTCTGGTTTGCGATAGGTATTTAACCATTATTATCGTGTATTCTCTATTGAGATTGAGTGTTTGAGGCTCTCTCTCATTGCTAACTGAATGATAAGCCAGAATTATAGCAAAACATCATAGCACTGACCGTAAGCCATGAGATTTAATAAATTACTTTGCCTAGGTAGTCGTGGTTTGATAATCTACCCATCCAGCCCAAAGATTTCGTAAAAGTCAACCAAGGAACTTCACCAATTAGGCAGCCGCTTCCTTCTGTGTATGTACAAAATTATGTAGAGTACATTAATGGACTGCTGATGTGTGATGATCGCAGTCAAACCGCTTGCATGACATCCCAGAGATTAGATTTTATCGATACCCTTCGATTAGCAACCCCATTGAGTGAAAAGTGAAAAGTAAATAGACCAGAACAGACCAAGAAACCAAGCAGCCTCACGTCAACTTGTGACTGTGGCATGTTCTAGTACTCATCAAAACCATTACAACCTTTTATCTTTAAAACCGAGAAAAATATACGAATTTTGGGTGGAAAAAAAGCATGTCATATAACATTTCACTAGCCTATGTAGTTTCAATAAATAAACGGTTCATTCTGAAGTCAAAACCCTTTAACATTATATACTACCTCCCCATGTTACAAACACATCCGCTATTATAGGTAAATAACTTTATTTGAAATGCGCAGTAGATAGGTAGGTACTCTTTCAAATAACACAGTACACCCTAAAAGACATAGACCTTCTTGCCTCACTTATCACCCCTATTTCTCAACAACTACCCACCACACAAAACATTATTGAACGGATCAATCGTTCTGAAGATATGGGCTAAAAATCGTACCTAGTTATTTTCACTCAAATGTCTCAAGAGCTACCTTTGTTCAAAAATCCCCCGCGACAATCATAGATTTAATTAAAATTGGATATCACATTTCACGCCGTCACAAACACACGTACATACCTACATACATTGGATTTCCCAACTGGGGGATTGCACTCGCTTCGCTCACTCGATTAATTACACTCATATACCCTGTGATGCCCATTAAAATATCTGTGACTAACCAACCATAGTGTAGTTATTATGACAAGATAATGAATATCAGGTGTCACTCGGGTACCTTATTTTGATTTTGATTTCATACAGCGCCATCTAGCCCCAACGAAGTAAAGCCGTTACTGGAAAATGTATCAGGTAAATACCTGATAAATATGTTTCATACATGATATATATATTTCAATCATACAGCTATAGAACAGGCTATAAAGTGATTCATCTAGTTTTTGATAAATTGTAGTTTCAAATCACATCCAGGCTCCATGAAAATGTATTTGCGATTGCATGCAGGCTACATGCAAAAATATGCAATCATATTTTTGATATGAAATGGCAAATCGGTGCAATTTTCTCGTAAATATTTAGTCAGTTAGTACTAACTGAAGACTGAGATAGGTATCGAATGTCTTTATGTATTAAACTAGTGTAATGTCCTGGACTTTTGTCCCGTCATCTTGTAGGAATTTTCCAAAATCCTTTCTTAACTTCAGAACGAAATTTCAAGTCTCTATTAGGATTACTAGTTAAGACAGTAGGTACGTTGATTCAATCATTTAGCTTCAAACAATGTTTGATAAAAAAATCGTCCGATCAGTTAAAACGTTTTTAACCGACGAGTCTGTGATATAATAGTTCGCCCACTGGTGTCAGATCTAGTGTTCCCGGGTTTGATCCCCAGGGGGAGCTGGGGATCAAAAGGATAGGGGCTTGGTTTGGTTGGTGGTAGGACTTTGTTTAAGTCCGCCTGGCTGGTTACCACCGTCTTACCTAATTCTGTCGCCATAACAACAATAATAAAGTTATTGCGGTCCGGCATTTAGAGGTAAGGTAGCCAGTTCCTCAGATTGTTGAGGATTCCGGGTGAAGTGCACTCCGACCTTCGGCCTTATCATCACTTGAAAAAATCAGGTGAGATGAAGGCCAAGCGCTTCCCCGCAGGACAGTAAAATAACAAAGATGGAACTAGATAAGTATCCCCTAAATAAGAGCCAGCGCTTGGGTCACGTTTCGCCTCAATCAAAAGCCCTGCAAGTTTTTTGAAAACCCGGAGGCCACCGGCTCCCCACGGAGCCAAGGCTCCACCCCAAAAGGCTCAAATAGGTAAGCTCTGTCGAGACCATTATATTTACGCCTTTTGTGATCCTCGGCCGAATCAGCCGCCACACCAGCCCTAACTGATGTCCCAGGCAGATGAGATGGCTAGGGTGTCGACGCAGGTAGAGTCCCACACCAAAGGCCTACCCATTCCCAAGGGACAAGAGTCATACCGTCGGGCCGCTTACCATTATCACGTACCAGACCATTCGGTTCAAGAAAGGCTGGAACATTGACACTGGTAGAAGCTCGACGGATATTGTCATTAAAATATACAAAATTGAGCTAATTATTTATGTTATCTAAGTATTATAAGTAGGTATATTTAATCAGTTTATTTTAATTATTAATATTATTTTTGATTGTAGGTATAAGTATATACTATGTATTAGTAATATATTACTATAAAATATCATTTCTCCCGTTAAGTAGCACTACCACCCACTCCATACTACACAAGGGTTATCTGGAAGAAAATGCTTCGTAGCATTAACTTCGCCCATGTACTTTTATTCATTAGAGCAATAAAGTGTTTTCTATCTATCTATCTATCTATTAAGGCTAGCGCGAAATTCTGCCGGCCGACCTTGTACATGAAAGAGCAATTAGGCGAATTAGCATAGCTATTCAGCGTGGCAATGCAGCCAGTGTCTTGGGCACGCTTCCGTCTGGTACTGGTCTGGAACAGTTGGGTTACCTATAGGCCATTTGTAACGGTCCTTAGGTAATTCGACTGATTCCTTTGTACATAGTTAGTTAGTTTCATTGTACATTTTATTGAATAAAGTATTCCCTAAAATAACACCAATTTTTAGAACGCCTAACCTATTGCCATTACAAGCAAGCAAGGCGGTACCAAGTTTGACCCTTCCATTATTTCACTCATTCAAACAATTTGACCACTATCTCAAATCGTCCGTTAAAAAGCTATGATATTAAAATTGCTGATTTATAGACACATACTCAACTTAACAAATTTAGCACAGAAGATGAAAAGCTTAAAATACATTTGCTTTTTGCTCATGAAATAAAGGCGCGGGGGCGTTAAAAAAATTAATTTACTCCTGAATAAATTGTTATTAGTATTATTTAATTTAAAGAAACGAATCGAAGTTATAAGCATACCTTTAAATATTAGTATCAGGCCCACGGATGTTTTGACAGCTATCGTTGTGTACACGTCGACTAATTGCAAGTCACAACCCGCCTGCGGTGGTTTTTGGACAAAATTGGACGGCTGTTACACTTATATATCATATTATTAATTATGTTATATACCTACGAGGTATTCATAACATAATAATATGTTACTCACTAGGTATACTTATACTAAGCGATGCAAAGCACCCAAGATATGAAACGGTCTCCCACGTTTTGTATTCTATCATTACGAGGTTAACAAGGTAATTAATATATCTTGCATACACATACCTACTTACACGGCCCAGCATATAAGGAAGGGTTTACGTGAGTTCTTGAACTCACGTAAACCCTTCCTCATATGCTGTCTATATAAAGTTTCTACTAAACATGTATCATAATCATAATATGTTTCGGTGATTCCATGACGTGAGAGTACCAGTGGGGGGGTTTTCAATAATCACCACGCTTGGCAGGCGAAAAAGAATAAAATTTTACTACGAATAAATAATTATTTATTCGTAGCTTGTGCCATCGTATTTGTATTTGACAGGTAAAGTTATTTATGTCAAACCATAAACATCTCCGTCTATAAATAAACCTACGATAAAACAAAACACATTAAAACCCGTTTTTTACTGTGTTTTGCTTGATAATAGATAATTAATATTGAAACCTATATTTTGTTAATTTTCGTAGAAATTTAGATAGTCTGTCCGATAACTGGCTGAATAATAACGGATACGCAACTAGTAATACTCACCAGTCTCCCGTAACGTATCTTTATCCCTCCACATCCACTTAATTTACCTATCCACTTTATTTTCCTTATCCCCTCGACCTACACAACCGAATATGATGTCAACTAAGGAGGGTTGACGTCAGGCAGAAAGAGATACATGGAATAGTTAGTATGGATGAGTGCAGAAAGCTCAATTTTTTTTTCACGCTCATACTTTGTCTGTATAACTGACTCACGACATATTACCTTTGATAAAGTAAGTTCTTATTTAAATCAATCATTCTACATGCAAACATTTTATATACTAGCTCGTGTCACGCCATGACAACCCCATAAATTCCACTGCATGGGTATCTTTCAAAGAGATCAGAGATATAAACTGCAAAAAATATGTAAGTATCGTAATTTGACAAATGTTTATATTTTTTTACAACGGATACTAAATTTATTCACAAAAATAAAAAGAACATTTACAATTTAATTAACTATGTGCAACGGAAGCAGTCGGAATTAGGATTTAAATATTGATTAGTTGCCCAATTATCAAATCTATGCGAATTTCGAATTTACTTTGATTTCAGATATATTTCGTGGTCAGTCTAGTCTAGACTGTGTCGTCAGGCACTAGGCTTTACTTCTTAGTCGCTACAATTTTAGAACGCAATAAGCGATGCTCTGGAGGAGACCACCGTTTCAGTGTGACCTGTTCAAACAGCACCCTAGATAACAGATCTTTGATTGAGAAATTTCATTCCACTTTTTCTAAGAGATACCTTCTACTGATCAACAAGAAACCTCATCAACATTGTATCTTAATTAAAGTGCTCTTAACCAATAAATAATTAAACGAATCGTAGTACAATTATGAATGGAGAAAAAAACTGTTCTATAATCATCATCATCACCTTACAGTTTTAGATACGTACTGTACATATTATGTTTCGTTATATCGGCGGGATCTAACATTATTAATGTCTGAATGAGACAGATAGGTAGCTGTGAAACATGGGATGGATATACGTTATGGTCTTCTTCGTCCCACCTACTACCGCTTCAGTGGTCTAGTGGTTTGCCCACTGGTATCAGATCCAACTTTCCCAGGTTCGATCCTCAGGGTTACATATTTGTGCCTGGTTTATTTAGTGGAAGGACTTTATTAACTCCGCCAACAGTCTTTTCTAACTCTGTCACCATAAAATGAGTTCAAAATTGTTGTGTGATAGCAAGTTTCGCAGTCTGATACTCAAAAAAATAAGAATAAACTAATTCATTAGTTGCTCGAAATTAAACTTCAGTTTTATTTATTTGTACTACTATAATTATGTATGAGAATCATTGTCCCACATTCACATATTGAGACCATGACTTTATTTTTATTTTAAAAACTAGCTTTTGCTCGCGGCTTCGCTCGCGTTAAGAAGTAGGTATTATTATTAATTAGGTATAGTTTTTGCGGCTTTACTTTTGTTTAGCGTGTGTATAAAATTAGGGCCTACAAAACTTAAAAACGACAGTACATTCTTCAACTTCTCCATTAACGTTCAGAGTTTCTTTAGACATTTTAAAAAAGCCTAACGGACAAAACCTATACTTAAACCAAACGAAAACAAAATAAATGCCAAATACAAAGCAGAGTCTATAACCAAAACTACTAAACCGAAACAAAACAAAATCTCAAAATCCTTTCTTCGGGGATGCCTACGTCATAGTAGCTTTATGCATGCAAAGTCTCAGCCCGATCGATTTAAAATTGACAAAGTTTCATACAAACTTTCACCCCCTATTTTATCCCCTTGGGGTGGATTTAATCAAAATCCTTTCTTAGCGGATGCCTACGTCATAACATCTACCTGCATGCCAAATTTCAGCCCGATCCGTCCAGTGGTTTGGGCTGTGCGTTGATAGATCACTATATCAGTCAGTCAGTCACCTTTGAGTTATTACTAAACCGAAACAAAACAAATGTAAAATCTCAAAATCCTTTCTTAGGGGATGCCTACGTCATAGTATTTATATGCATGCAAAGTCTCAGCCCGATCGGTTTAAAATTGACAAAGTTTCATAAAAATTTCATCCCCTATTTTATCCCCTTGGGGGTAGAATTAAGCAAAATCCGTTCTTAGCGGATGCCTACGTCAAAACATCTACCTGCATGCCAAATTTCAGCCCGATCCGTCCAGTGGTTTGGGCTGTGCGTTGAGAGATCACTATGTCAGTCAGTCAGTCACCTTTGAGTTATATATATTTAGATGGGATATGCTTGCGTTTGACTGCTATTCAGCCTGATGTTAGACATTGATGCAGCCTATGCTGGAGCACGCTTGCCTAGCAGAAACCTATTCACTCTTGACTTATAGACTCCCATGTGTAGGGTTTGGGTAGCTTAGCTACAAAAAGTAACAATTACGCTGATCACTCGATTAAAAAAAAACGGTTCAATTCTCAACCCTAAGTACAGCAACGGACGCGGAAGTGCTAAGCCTGTCTTGTCAGAGCTCAGGTTTTCCAAGACCAGTATTCATTTCAGTACGTTCGTTGAGGTCAAAGGTAGGTGGTCATGGTCAATATAATACCAAGCCCTTGTGGGCTCTGCCATACATTTGGATTAGCAGGCCCGCGTTATGTAACCGACAAAGTTAGATTTTCGTCATTTAAATTCATGTTTCTAATTGCAAAATTTGGAATATTATGAGGTAGGTATCTATACTATTTCTCAAAGCCACTAGGACGTGTTGTAATGGTTTCAAGGTACAATAAAGAAGTAGGTAGACTAGACATGGCTAATAAGGAGCAACGGCTATTGGCGCCTCGGTAAATGTTACATAAGTAGGTATTTTTGGCTGAAAACTTAATTGTATTGCGCCATTTTTTTGCAAGACAGTACCTAAGTAGTTAAGTTATGTAAGAACCAGAGTAAATTAGGTAGGCAAGTGAATTACATTCTAGTTGTCCTTACATCTAGTTTTTATGGATTACTCACAGGAAAAAAGTATTATACTCAGCACTATTTACCCAAGGATATTATTATTGTTTTAAAAAGAGTTTTACCCCTATGTATTTTATATTTTATTCTTATTTTGAAATTATCATCACATTATAACTATCATAATCATGTTCATTTTCAAAACACAAATAAGTAGGTAGGTAGGTGTATTATTCAGCGATATAAATACTGTTTTTTATTTTTACCCCTACATAATTTATTCTAATTTTGAAATTATCATTTGGCTTCTTGTAATAATAAAATAATAACCCAAAAACATAATTTGATGAAATAATTATTTAAAAATAAGTTAGTAGGTATGACCGACGACATGTAGATACAATGGAACCATAATTTATTTATATTGTCATTGAGAAAAAAAAACAGGACACATAAAATTATATTAACTACCGCTGTAACAGAATTATCACCTTTTTTATAAAAAAGAGCAGGAAAAGAAAACAAAATGTGAAACTCACGTGTGGTGTTTTGGCGCAGTCGTAGCCTGTGAAACTGTAGCGCGTCTGAGCGTCTGTGCGTCTGAGCGTCTGAGGCACACACTCTAATGTCCCGTTCGCGTTCGCGCGACTACTACGTCTATTTCCAGTTGAGTTTTTTGCAATAGGCAGATTGGTACCTGACGTGTTGCAAACAGACAGAGAATTCGGATAGTTCAGATAAGCTTTGTAAAATAATATATATAAATAATAACTCGTTTTTGTTGTAGTTTGTCTTTCAAGTTGTATTTGTTATTAATACTTAGTTTTTTTTTATATAATTTCTAAACTTCATAAAAAAGTTGGTCCAAAATTATTTTTCAACTTCGAACATCAAGTGAGTTCAAAGCCAAACGCTTCCTGCGATGGTTCTTTAAAAGCGGCCTTATCATAACTTGAAAAAATCAAGTGAAATGAAGGGCAAACACCTCACCTCCGCACAATAAAGATAAATATAAAGTAAGTTCGTACCTAACACCTGCAAAAATTGTTTAGGCATTTTCTCGGAAGGCCCGCTCCATTGTTGACCTCATCCTTGCACCAGAACATAAATAAAATTAAACAGGCCAAGTGCGAGTCGGACATGAAAACAGAAGGTACCAAACGATCCACATATATATGACAGGATATTCATTTCACACAGCGCTATCTAGCCACAAACTAACCAAAGCTTGTAATATGAGAACTAGATTACGGATAGAATACTTAAATACATACGTAATATATGATACAACATCCAAACACAGAACAAATATCTATAGTCATCACACAAGGGTTTGTCCTGGGTGGGAATCGAACCCACAACCTGCAGCGCAAAAAGGAAGAGTTACTACCAACTGAGCTATATGAGGCTTAATGACAGTTTATGTGTAGGTACATTGCAAGGCAAAACAAGATCGTTTTTTTATTTGTATTTCGTTCTGGAGTATCCTTGTGGGTCTGTCTCACGCTAGGCCGGCTTTACTTCATCCTATGGATATGGAGGTCAACATAGTCATTCAGGGACGCTACCGCCGACGGCGAAGCCGATCTCCATTGATGGCTTATAATTAGCTTCATGAGAACTAGAAACGATTTTTACCGTCAAATGTACTGAACGGATAGGTTTCATAACATGTGTACACTTTTGAGATGGGAAACGCCATTTTGGATATGACACATACCCGGTAGGTAAAAATCGTTTCTAGTTCTCATGAAGCTAATTTTAAGCCATCAATGGAGATCGGCTTCGCCGTCGGCGGTAGCGTCCCAGATGAGAACAATGACCATCATAAAAAAAATGCAGTTGGTACACATAGTTGGGCATAATATGTAGCATGTAAGTTACTCATTTCCTTGTATTCAAATATGAATTCCCATGTATTTATTTTTAGGCAGCAGCATTAGAAGCACAAAAAAGTGGCTGAATTATAATAATTAATAAAATAAATAACTAATAATAAGTTATGTACCTACCTACCTCCTAAATCGACTAATAAATACCTTTTTAACCGACTTCAAAAAAAAGGAGGAGGTTCTCAATTCGTCGGATTTTTTTTGTTTATTTTTATATTCTATGATGTTCCCCGATTATTTCGAAGACGATTTTTTAATTAAAGGGTTCACAGGTGGTCCCATCGTCATCAGGTCAGGATCTGATGATGGGATCCTGGAAAAATCGTGGAAACTCTTCAAATATTACAGGCACACTTCAAGTGATTCGGGTGTATTACCTCAAAAGTAAAGAAAATACGAACCCCATATAGGACGCGTCTGTCTGTCTATCCGTCCAGATTATTCAATATTCCTATAAATTTAATATAAATTTTTCAAAAATATTGCGGGGCTTTTGATTGAGGCGACACGCGACCCAAGGGCTGGCTCTTATTTAGGCCAGCGAATTAGCATAGCTATTCAGCGTGGCGATGCAGCCAGTGTCTTGGGCACGCTTCCGTCTGGTACTGGTCTGGAACAGTTGAGTTACCTATAGGCCGTTTGTAACGGTCCTTAGGTAATCTGACTGATTCCTTTGTACATAGTTAGTTTAATTGTACTTTTTATTGAATATATGTACTTTGATATTAAATGACAATATTCCTATTCCAGATTATTTCCTCCGTCAAAATTATTGGAAAAAATACATCATCAAGATTGATGATTGATCAAGACGAAATTGTATCATAATCTTCATTAAAGTCGGTTTTCTTTTTAGTTTTTAAAACGTAATTATTTTTTATACAACTAGGAGACTGAACAAGCAAGTAGACCACCTGATGTTAAGTGCATCTCCTGCCTATAACAATGCCGTACTGCGTAGATCACATACACAAAGAACATAGCCTACACGGCACTTGAGACATAGGTGTAAAGCCTCGCGTGCCCGTAATTTCACCGACAACCATACCCTTCAAACCGGCACAGCAATACTGCTTGGTGGCTGAAATTGGTATGGTGGTAGTACTTCCCCGGACGAGCTATTACACAAGGGGCTCTACTACAGTTAAGTACAGTTTAGTTACATAATATTACCTACTATTTTTTTTATACGGATTGACATTAAATTTATAATTGAATATGGTAAAACCTCCTGTTGTTTCTACTAGATATTTGCAGTGTCAGTATAACCGAACCTAACCTATTATAGAGTGGCCGAGGCACATAGGCAATATCTATTTTAGATTTTAAATCGGTGAGCTCTTGATCCGGAGTAACATTGGCCAAGAAAATCTCATTTTTTTTTATTGTACGACGGGTCAACACTTGGCCTTCATCTCACCACAAGTTGAGAAAAGACCGAAGGTGGAGGCGCACTTCACCCGGAATCCTCAAAAAACTGAGGGACTGGCTATCTTACCTCTAAATGCCGGAACACAACAACTTCGCAGACGAATCTACCGTACTTAATACTTATCCAAATTAATCACTTCGTATGCAATAGATACTGTTTTGGTACCTGTATAATACTTTTTAGGACATTCCATTCAAAATATGATCAAAAGTCAAGTTCACAAAAAACTTCTACAAGTTACGAGCGATGATCAAACGATGTGGGGTTGGGGGTTTCAACATGCATCGATAGGACCCCTATGTATGTTTCAATAGTTTAGGATATATTTTATATAGTTTTTATGGTTTTAAAGGTCAGGAACTAAACATTTTAGAATCTTACCTTAATGATAGAACTCAAATTGTTGATATTGGCAAAACGCATTCAGACATAGAAAATAGTAAAATCGGCGTACCACAGGGTTTTATTTTAAGACCACTATTATTCGTAATATATGTAAATGACTTGACAAACTGCTTACCAGAATGGGCCCTAGTTACACTATTCGCGGATGATACTCATGTTGTTGTAAGAAATAGAAAAATTTAACAAGTTGAAGAACAAACCAATATGGTGATTACAAAATTGCAACATTGGTTTGAAGATAATGGCATACTTAATCCTTAATGCGAATAAAAGTACAATCTTAAAATATGCACCGAAAATAAATAAAGAGATCTATGATATCAGGGAAGTAACATTTTTAGGGTGTATTTTGGATTCAACCCTGTGCTATAAGAGTCATATAGAAAAAATATGCAAAAGGTTAAGCAGCGCAAATTACGCATTGTTTAAATTAAAACCTATCGTTGATAGAAAAACTCTTATATCTGTGTACTTATGCATACTGTCACTCCATTGTTAGCTATGCCATAACAGTTAGGGGTAGTGCTACCGATGTAGAAAAAGTTCTCATTTGCCAAAAAAGATCTGTTAGAATTATATATGGCCTGAACAGATTTACCTCTGCCAGGGCTTACTTTTAAAAGGGTAAAACACTAACGGTAATATCGCTGTTTATTAGCAATTCTATTTTAGAAGTCCACGAAAATAAAAATGATTTTCCCACCAGAATGCAAATTCATAATTACAATACAAGAAATAAAGAAAAGATTTACCTATCAAGAACTAGGTTAGTAAAAACATACAAGCAAGGACGATGCACAAAGTTAGCAATGTACAATAAATTGCCTCTTGACATAACACCTTTAAGCCAATTTAAGCACAAATTAAAATATTTTTTTCAGTGCAACCCGTTCTACACTGTCAGTGAATTTTTGGGCTGTTCTTTTGTGGTTTAAGATGTTCATTTTTGGAATCTTATTTTGTAATACCTACTATATTCAAATTGACTCAACTAATTTCCTAGAATTATGATTATTTGTATATTTTTATGACTTACCTATGTTATGCAATGTAACGAAAAGGCGAATAAATGACTGACTTTGATTTTTGTTTTTTTTTACAATTTTGGTCAATCTCCAGATTGGTTCACGAAATTATTATTTTTTCCTCTACCTTTTGTGCTAGGGTGCTAATTTTTTTAATGAACATAGTTGAATAGTACTCCTGTTATCTTATAATAACGTATCATTATGTTACTTTAAATTACACAACATCTCAACAAAAAAAGAAAACCTTTGGAACTTAAACTTGTCGAACCTCTTACACAATGTTTATGAAGCAAAATTAAAAAAAAAACATTTTTTTTCTGTTAGCTACTTCGCCAATGACCAGGCTAGTAACAACCAAAATTTCAATAGTCTATGGTATGGGGTGCACGTTTAAATTGTGGAACAAGGTTAAAATAAACTAAAATTAGATTCAGTTGATATGGTCGAATATTAAGAAAATGTTAAAATAATGAAGCTTCACCCTGGCCCAGTATCCAGATAATGGGCCGATTTTGATAAAATTTCTATGGGACCGAATAATATCCTTTCAAAAAAAAAGACACTATATTCGTATAAGTAGCAGAAGAGGGTTGTTCCCGCTGTTTACAAAAAGGGTCCCAGAGATTCATTATGAATCAAGTTCAAGGAAATAAATATATAGACGATGACGTACCCTGCCCTGTACCTACCTATTTACCAAAATACGTATAAGTATCATGGAAATGATAATATGAATGTAACGGAGTGAGTAGGTGACCTATAGCTTACTTATTACCTACTGCATGTTTGAATGATTGTCATTGTTCTCATCTCCTATGGCTATCTTTACCTTCATAAATCTCGGGAGCGTGACGGCAAAAATGTTCGAAACCCATAACGGAAGGAGTAAAATGGAGGCCCACACCACTCTGAGGTAGGTAAACCCATAACGGAAGGAGTAAAATGGAGGCCCACACCACTCTGAGGTAGGTAGGTACAATGATAATAATGTTAACCTCTTATTAGCCACTGCGGTCTAGTGGTCCGGTCGAGTAGGTCCCATTTGTTCTATGGAACATGACGTCATCAAACAAAATGAGACATTTTCTTCCCAATTTTTTCCATAAAACTACATACTAGCTTTTCACCCGATTTGCATGCCATAGAACGAAATGCAAATCAGATTTTCCCAAAATCTTCCATGAATCTGTCTGCCTAAATGACACTGATAATGATAATTATTCTGTCATACCTGAATAAATAATAATAAATAAAAATAATATACGAATAAAATAAATCGGAAACGTGGAGAGGACTCTCCAGATTATGTAGAGAATTCTCAATCTCAGAGCATTCTAGTACCACCAGTTCACAAGAAAGTCCTTACATATGAAATTGGCGTTTTGTCGTACTGGCCACTTTGATCTTAAATATCTCCTCTTTGGTTAGGAATTCCAAATTCAAATTTAAACAGCTATTTACTCATGCATTTGTGTTTCGAAAACCGTAATTCATTTGTTTTTTTCTCTTTTGCTTTTTTTTTCTGCGTCACTCATTTCACAAAATGGAAAACTTAAAATATCGCATTATTTACGAGTACGAGTTCCACCGTGGCACCAGTGCTGCAGAAACGGCTCGAAGGATTAATGATGTGTATGGTGGTGGTGTCGCAAAAGAAAACACGGTGCGTTTTTGGTTTCAACGCTTTCGTTCTGGAAATTTCGACCTGCAGAACAAGCCCCGTGGACGGCCGGAGACCAAGGTCGATAATGATGAATTGAAGGCTATTGTGGAAGCAGATCCATCGCAAACCACATCACAGTTAGCTGCAGGCTGCGGTGTTAGTGACAAAACCGTTTTAATCCACTTGAAGCAAATTGGGAAGGTGAAAAAGCTTGAAAGGTGAATGAATTCATGAATTGAGTGAAGCAAACCGACAAACGCGCGTCGACTGCTGCGTTACATTACTCAACCGGCACAATAATGAAGGAATTTTAAATCGGATCATTACATGTGATGAAAAGTGGATCCTGTACGATAATCGTAAACGCTCATCGCAATGGCTGAACCCTGGTGAACCAGCAAAATCTTGCCCCAAGCGAAAATTGACTCAAAAAAAGTTACTTGTAAGCGTTTGGTGGACTAGTGCCGGTGTCGTACACTATAGCTTTCTTAAATCTGGTCAGACGATTACGGCTGATGTCTATTGTCAGCAACTGCAAACCATGATGGAAAAGCTCGCTGTTAAACAACCGAGACTTTTCAATCGCTCTACGCCACTGCTGCTTCAAGACAACGCTAGACCACACACGGCCCAACAGACGACTACCAAATTAGAGGAGCTTCAATTGGAATGTCTAAGACATCCACCGTACTCTCCGGACCTTGCTCCAACAGATTACCATTTTTTTCGAAATTTAGATAACTTCTTGCAAGGAAAAAAATTCAATTCCGATGAGGCAGTCCAAACCGCTTTCAAAGATTTCATTGATTCCCGTCCGAATGGTTTTTTTAGTATAGGGATCAATGAACTACCTATAAGATGGCAAAAGTGTATAGATAGCAATGGTACATACTTTGATTAATAAAATATATTTTAATATGAAAAAATTGCCTTTATGTTCCTCCCATACAAAACGCCAATTTCATATGTAAGGACCTAATATAATCTTAAGAGGTCTCATTTACCTTGTCCTATAGAACAATTTGAGAAATAAAAGAATTACATGTTCTATAGTACAAAATAAGAAAAAAATATCGAATTTTGTCCTATGACATCATTTTCCATGGAACAAATGGGACCTACTCGACCGGACCACTAGACCGCAGTGGCTAATATTATTATCATTGTCCGGTCAGATCCAGAGGTCAGGTTCGATCCCAAGGGGAAACAAATTTGTGCTTGGTTCGGTTTGTGGTAGTTCTTTGTTCAAGCCCGCTACCACCATCTTCTTAGTCGGTCGCCATAGTGACAATCATAAATGATTGTGTTCTGGCATTTAGAGGTAGGATAGTTCTTCAATCTGTTGAAGATTCCCGGTGAAGTGCGCTTCCAATTTCGGCCTTAACTTAAAACCATGTGAGATGAAAGCCAATACAAATTACAATAAAAAATTACCACCTGAAATGGGTCTGCTCTTGATCTCAAAACATGCCTAAATAAGGATTAGGTCTACGATGAAAAAAGATTGTGTCTATTTTTATTTGCGTTGGTTTATTAGGAGACAAAGTTATTTTTCTATATTCTTATGTTGTTGGTACCTATTTACCGTTTTGGGGTTGTTATGATATTCACGAATTCATACGTAACTTTTTATATTAGGTACCTACAGGGTACCGACTAATCCGATATGTAACATATTTTCAACACCTTGGGTGTTTACTACAATATGATGATTCGTACTGCGTAGGTATGTTAAATTGCTTTTATGATTTTCAGATCATTTTGACTACTCTAGACGCTCATATCAATTTGACGAATTTGATTTTGTACCGTCTATCTACGTCAATATATCGAAAAGACAATCTACAATGAAAACTGATATGAAATAAACAAAGCAGTCGGTATGAGCTATTAGGTACCTACTACATATAATAGCCAAAACAACCAAAATCTACCATCGTAGATCAATATATCATCATAGTGGTGATGGTGAGGGTATTGAATGAGCAATACATACAAAGACTACAGAATAACAGGATGAGAGAACTGATAGTTTGGGTTAAGTATCTGTAAGTAGGTATACAACCTGTAACAGAATATGTGTACTATGCCGAAACGGGGTTATCCGACCCGACAACGTTTGTTTTACGACTTTTTGAATTTTGGTTCAAAGTTTTTGGTAAAGCAAGATCAAAGTTCTGACACCAACAGCTGGTTTTTTGAGTTGAGACTACCCTAAAATCAGCTGTTTCTTAAATCGCGTCAATGACCTCTACTCCTATGACGCAGCTCTAGACAGATGAGGCAACATAGCAGGTCACAATCACAAAGAACGAAAAGCGCTTTCACTAACAGAGGAAAATCGTCGAAAAGCCTTGGCTGCTAATGAGACAATCCATTACTAGAAGGTTTAATTTGGGAATTCACTATGATCTCCCCAACACAACAAATACTTTTCCTGGTCCGAAAAGCCCCCCCACTGCTTAGTACACATATTCTGTTTCACTTTGTATAGTATTCGTAAAGGCACGTAAGTAAATACTGTACATACTTTCATACTCTCTATCTCAAGCTTAGTTTCGGGCTAGATGGCGCGGCGTTGTGTAAAATGTAGGCTACAAATATTAATTCATGTATTTATTTACAATCAGTAAATATAAACAAGTTATCCCCAACCCTAACTGTATTCTAATACACAGTTCTCAAAACACCACTCAATTACGAGGCTGTCTTCGCGATTTTATTTACATGTCATAAAAGCTTAAAAAGGCACACACTTAAGATAAGGCCCACGGCTAGCTCCCATTTTTGATACCAACTGAAACTGGCTCATAAAGATGTTACAGAAATTGATTTTCTTTAGAAAATAATCAACAATAGATACAATAAATGAAATTTGTCTGATGTCGGTATCAATGATAGGAACTTATGTGACCTTACTGGTAGCATTGTTGTAAATTGAAGCTACTGCTGCCGTTTCATCCTGCGCTCCATTTTCTTTTTCTTTTTCTCTTCCTGCTCCGTATCTTCAGGAGCTGGTTGGAAGAACCACGGGCCTAGGATGTTCACCCAAAGCAGCCAGAGCGCCCGGGCGGGAATCAGAAGAAGCAACAACCAGAAGTAGTTTGAAACCAGTGCCAAGGCTAGGGTCACAGACGCGAGGATCACTATGTCCTTGATGTGCCTGGAAAGAAGACATTACCAATGAGGGGCATTATACTTCATGGGCCTAAGCGTTTTGATATAACATAACGTTTGTCTCGTTGTTTCTACACTGGATAGATAGTGACAAAATTAATATCAAAACAAGAATGCTCTATGATATGGTGGTGGTACCCCCCAGAGCTCAACACACAAGCCACAGCCCCGTAGCTGGCAACCTGCAGTGTGACCACAGCATTTGAAATTGCCATCATTTTCATTATGTAGTCAAATAAAATCTAATATTTTCTCAAATCTGGCGAAATATACTGCGCATCTACTTCTGTACCAACTAAATAAAAATCAACTATCATTTTTTCCGTTTTGTTGGGATAACATTGAATCATGAAATCAACGATATCGCATCTCGCGACCATATTACAAAGGCAAGAACCTCAGGCTAGTTAGTGTTTTCATGATCCATTCAATAGTTATTAGAGAGTTTAAAATAATTTAAATATCTAATAATAGTTTATAAGCAAATGATATAGGTACCTAAATACAATATTAAAATGAATGTATTACTACATAGTCGGTAAACCTACTATCAGATATATTATTGGGTGGAACATAGTGGAGCAAACTAACAAAATATAAGAACTTTCTGTACTACCTCTGTTTCCAACCAAATAAAGTATTTGTAATTGTAGTTATCAGGGTTAATAAAAGAAAGCTTACATACAAACATTCCTATCTTTTATAATCATCATCATGAATGCCTGACACCATCCACTGTTGGACATACACATACCCCATCCTCACTCCATCTAATACGGTTGTAAAAGTATTTGTACTCTGAAGAGGATGCTGCTTAGCTCCTAGTGAAAAATTGCGACATTTTATAACATCCATGGGCTGCACGAGTCCCCACCTTATAATGAGACCCCCATTATAAGGTGGGGACTGTACTGTTGAAATAATGGACTTACTCGCCAACTCCACCCTCCATGTTGAGATCAAGTCCTGGGTCTATGAGCACCATGCTTTCAGAATACTTGGCTCGAGACATGAAGATAAGCACTTGGTAGCACAGTGTGTAGATAATCAGAACCACAGTAAACAGGCCCTGAAAACCAACAGTTGGTAATTATAGTCAATCAATCAGAATAGCATATTTATTTATTCTGGACATTACTATTAATTTTTAATTAGATACTCAACATTATTTATATGTAAGATAGCCACTTCCTCAGTCTGCTGAGGGTTAAGTGGGCTTCCACTTTCGGCTTTATCATAAATTGTCATCCAGTTAATGCAGTTATCGAGATTCCATTAAAATAAGAAAAACAGAGAAGATTTAAAGTTGAACAACACTTACTATTGTCATGTAATTCCAGTCTTCTTTATAAAACAGAAACATAACAGCAGCATAAAGGCCCACTGCACCCATAGCCATGTTGCGGTAAAACTTAATCGTAGAATCATTTTCCATAAGAATCTGTTTCATCCCTTTGGTGGGTGGCTTTCCTTTAGGTGCCTGAAATATAAGAAAACATATTTTTATTCTGTGGGTCATGTTAATGGTACTAGCAGTAAATTTAATAGCTTGCATAGCTAATATATTGTGTGGTGGAATCGAGAACTTAACATTTTTTAAGAAATAGGTATGCGAGTAGCAGGCATGGGAAAATTGCAATACCAAAAGACAAGTCCTCACACAACACTAGCTTTGACTTTTCCCCACTGCACAAACAAAGACATACAAAGTGGTACAAAAGATTTTCAATGAGTGGCATTAAGTGGCATTAATTTAAAAAGTATTCTAATTTTAATTCACAATTATTCACAAAGATGGCTTAAAACTCTCTGGCTCTTGGAATCTCTTGGTAGAACTTAACTTTTAATAAATAATATATGTTTTTATATAAATCATAAGATTTTCATCTTTTTTTTATTTTTTAATTGATGATATCCAAGCGTTTGACCACCAACTCACTTGAAGAACAAGTAAAGATATGGCCTAAGATGGAGCATGTTTGTCTAAAAGGAATCAGTTCACTGTGGACTTGAAGACTCCAAGATTGTATTCATGCGGAAAAACAGACAAGGGCAAGGAGTTCCATTCGTCACCAGTATGAATTATAATGTTTAATTTTGCACTTAACTGCTTGAATTTTAGCATTTAATACATAGGCCTAAATCAATATAATAAGCAGTCCCGAGCTCACTGAATAGATTGGAATGTTGAGCCCAATATCCTTTCCTCTAATTTAGCAAGTGCCTGGTCTCATTCTTCAATCAATCAGTTTTTGGGGGTGTATAAACAATGACATCAGTTAGAGCAACGAGTACAGCAATGACAGGTCGACATTATTTTGATGATACATACCATTTTTTTATGGTAGGTTTGGTTATATTAGTTTTCTCTTAATGTTATTATAATTTTACTTGACAACACACAACACTCATTGTTTTAAACATACATAGCTGCCACAAAATTGTAAAGTGACCACTCTTTGCTGTGATAAAGTGATAAAAAATTCAACTGGATCCCTCCTTCTCAATTGTTCCTGATTACTGAGGATAGTGACTCAAATTATCTGTCTAGCAAAAACTAGTACACCTACCAAAAATGTATTAAAACAAAATCAATAAAAAGGCATTTATTCACTAAACATCTACATATCAGTCTGTTTTCATTGATTTCTGTCTTGTGCCTCATGGAATGGAGAGCCATTCTGATCGGTATCTCCAGTTTGTGAGGGATAAATTTTAAGTGTATATTCTTATAGGCATGCAACATGCAATGCAATTCTGCTATAATTTCGAGGACAACCAATTATCTTTGAATACATTTTATTAATTTCGACATACCGGCGCCATGGTTGATTTTCCACTTAGTCATCCACGTGCGTAAGACTATTATTGAAGAGAAGCTAATTACTTAGAGTCCTGTTCCTGTACTGTGTCGTGTCAGTGAAATTTATTTTCCAATTATTATTCTACGTAAAAATACCGTTATTCTTAATTTCATTCTTAGCCACAGACTTATACTCGTACATTACATGTACCGTAATAACTATATCTCAAGTATATCAAGAACAACAAGCTATCTGTCTATAACAGAGATTTTAGAGATTATCAAAGAGAATACAAAACAAAGTAAGAAGAGACTCGATGGAGACTCGATACTCGAAAAAAAAACTTCTAAGCTGAGCGATCAAGATAGCCAACTTGACATTATTTTTATGCCAACTGCAGTCATGTCAACTATTTAAGTTGTCATGACAGCGAGATGACGACAATAAAATATACTATCTTTGGAATACATCATAGTAGGAATGTATATGTCATAGTATAATGTATTCAATAAAATCTATCAATATTGATTGCCTATGGACCTACTACAGTAGGAGTGGGTAATACTACTCGTATTATTAAGCGATAGGTATGCCATCGAGGTAAGGTCAGCGGGGACAGGGGAAGAGTCTTATTATTAAACTAGCTGTTGCCCTCGACTTCGTCCGCGTATTGTTTTTTTTTAATTGGCGCAAGTAGGTATTCTTTTATAATAAAAATATATACGTGTTGAATATCTAGCTCCTACATGGTTTGCAGACACGCACACCGAGGGTTCTGACCCACATTTCCAGGCTAAAATTGCATGCTTTTTGAAGTCTTTATGCCGATCCGACTCACGTTTGTTCAGATTTTATTATTACATATTTACCTCAAAGTAAGCATTATACTCACACAAATTTTGTAATTATACAGGTCGGAAATCACTATTTATAAAGACGTTTCATGTATGGGAACCCCTTTTTGTCTATTTTTTTTTTATTCATAGTCGGTCTGAAAATTTCAACCTATTATACCTATTATAGTTCAAAAGATCCTTTAATAGGTTTTTCCTTATAGATTGGACAACTCACCTTTTATTTCAGAAGATTCTTAAAAACATAATAAAGAACCCTGTAAAATAAGTTTTGCCATAACTTATTTTACAGGGTCAATCAAAATGTGCTTATCATGTGTGGTTTCAGCGATATGCAACATTTTACTCCAAACTTTGAACCCCAATTTGAAGCCCTTAAGTACCTACTCAAATGACAACGATTGCCACACTAGGCTGGACATGTATTGCGGGAACCAATATAATTAACAGGTAAGGAGTAAAAGAGCCTCAATTGACTGTCAAACCAAACTGTTTTACAAAATAACATTTTAAAGAAACGAAATAAAATACCTACATACAAACATTTAAAAACAAAAATTATAAATGAAAATAATGTAATAACAAACAATGAAAAAGAACACAAATGAAAAAGAAATGCTTTAGGAGACTTTTAACAGTAGACTTTCGGTTTCATCGTATGATAGAGTCAGTAAACAGTTTAGAGCAGCGGATTTTAATTGGGCGACGGATAAAGATGTATAGTCATTGAAACAGTGTTTGATAACCCTATAAACAAAATTTAAGATGATCTTCGAAACGCTGGGCAATTAGTGTCGTAGAGACTGACGGAACTACAATTTTGTTTGAATAGCGTTGTGTCTGGATGAATATTTTTGCAGAAATGAGGGTGATGAGTGTTACTTGAGACAGATACAGATACAGAGACAGAGACAGAAGGCACAACTTTCTTACTGAAACTTTCCTTATAAACCAGGTCTGTCGAGTATCATCGGGGCTTTTTAAGCATGGATTTTTATACAGAGCGTGGTGGTTCGTTTTTCCGCCGGAACCCCAAGCGTTTAGACAGTACATGAGTAATGACTGACATAGGGCGTAGTAGACTGCCATTAAAGTTTCAAAGTCTGCCACTTCACGTAGTTGCTTCATAACGTGAACTACCTTTCGCACTCTGCCAGAGATAGCTTCAATGTGCTTCTTAAAGGAGAGCTTCTCATCTACTACCTAAATACTTTAGTGACACAGACCTAACGAGCTCTTCGCAGTTACAGCCCTGGCTATAGTCTGCACAGATGTTCGTATGTATTTTAAGGGGTGGCAGAGGGGAATTCGATTATTTCGTTTTGTAGAAACAGGTGTACGTGGTTTTTTAGTGTTTAAGGTAAGCAGATTACTTTGTAACCACCTTTGTACTTTGTCCAGACCAGCTTCCGCAGAAGAAAAAGCTGCCGTCAACGTTGTCCCGCAAGATAGTAAGACCGTTTCATCCGTATAGCACAATAGACTTCCATGTTGGTTATAGGTAGCTCCAGAAGGACATTGAAGTACTGAATGAACAGTGTTAGGCCAAGAATACTGCGCTGTGAGACCCCGTGCTGCACTCGTTGAGCACTGATGAATAAACCGACTTTTACACACTATCTTTGCTCATTATGATAGCTGTTAAACCAGTCTAGTGCACAACCATTAATGCGCAGGCACTCCAGCTTTCTCAAAAGAATCGGAGTGGAGACAGTGTCAAAGCCCTTCCCCAGGTCCAGGGACACACCAACCGATTTTGACGATGCGATTTCAGTTAACAGTGAAACAGCGTCCTCAGTAGATATGAATTTACGGAAACCAAACTGCCTATCCGTAACGAGCTTTTTGGATTCTATGAATTTAACTAGCCTATTGTTTACTAATTTCTCTGAGAGCTTTGAGAAAGCTCACTAAAAAGAGATGGGGCGATAATTGTCAACTAGGTCTTTTACACTACCCTGGTGAATTGGGATGACAATAGCTAGTTTCGAGACATCAGGAAACACACCCGCAGGTAAACTCTCGTTAAATATCATGGTCAGGGGCTCGACAATTGATTTACAAATTACTTTCCGACTTTTTTGACCGTCGATTCCTGGAGCTTTGTCATTGGAGAAGCCTATGATTAGATTCTCAACTTCTCTATTATCGGTTGGGTCCATGAGGAACGAATCAACGGGTGTGTTTTGAATCAGGATAGCTCTAGTTAGCTGGTCTTCAGATTTGCAAAGGTTTTGTTTGCGAGTCGCTGTCTTGTAGATATGAAGTGCGAGTTACATAATTATGTCTAGCGGCTCTTGGGGGTCGTTACTGACAGCGAGACCTAACAGTTCCGCTTTGACCATGTTTATATGGCATACCGATTTGATAGTCTTCCATAACTTTTTAGGATTATTTTTATTGGCCAGCAACTCTGAATTTTTATATTCAGGTTTCAATTTACGGATGAGTGTAGAAAAAAAAATCGGTACCGAGTGTAGGAGAGCCTGCTAAAGTCGTTATCAAGATCCAAACTTACTAGCATGCGCAGCCTGTCACGCTGATGCATGCATCGCATAAGTCCAAGGGTAATCCAGGGCTTTAGATTGAAGACCTAGATAACATTACACTTCGCGTCTGCTTATCAATAATTGCTGTAAATACCGAAATTAAAGCATTCGCCAACTCACTGACGCCGCTTAAGCCACCTAAAATATCCGACCAGTTAACCTCCTCATCTCTTTCTTAATAGCGTCAACGTGTCTTTTTAGAGTAAGCTGACTAGGTCGCGGGGGCTTAGTTGCATTCAGACCGATCCCTAAGATAGCAACGTAGGGATCAGTTATATCGGTTTTGTACACTACGCCTAAACTCGAGAGATGTTGCTTGCCCCTGACGTAGATATGGTCTAAGCACGAGGAACTTCTAGTTGGCTCAGTGATCGCCGCCGGTACAAAAACCATTTTAGGCCATTAAACACAAGTACTCATCACTGGAGAAAGTATCTAGAATATTGATGTTTATGTCACCAGCTATAACTAACGGTTCAGAATATATAAGGCTTTCAAAGTAAGATTCTAGTGAATGTAAAAAGCGGGCGATGTTTGAGAAATAAGGTGATCGGTAAAATCCAAGAATGGCTGCATCGGCACCAATTTTAATTTGAAAGCTGTCAGCATCATCGATATTGGGTTCAGACACAGTTGCATTAAGCGTATTTCAAATATAAACTACCACACCGCTGTATTGGCTGTGGGCTCTTTCAGTATGATTAGCGTTATAACTTTGAGGAATCACATTATTACAAGAACTCAACCAACGTATAGTGAGAATAATAACATCAGGTATAATATCTGAGCAGAAATATTAAGTACCCATTTTTTTATTGTACGGCGGGGAAGCGCTTGGCCTTCATATAACCTGGTTACAAGTTGAGATAAGGCTGAAGGTGGAGGCGCACTTCACCCGGAATCCTCAACAAACTGAGGAACTGGCCATCTTACCTCTAAATGCCGGAACACAACAATTTTAGAATTGTTATTATGGTTGGTTGCAAACACGTGGTCTAGATCGCCTTCTGTGCGTATGAGCAAAGCCGCAGATCCCTCCCGCTGCCTGATGTAGATCGAATAACTCTCTTAAAATTTAAAAGTAATTATACGTTTTAAAAACTAAAAAGAAAACCGACTTCGATGAACAATATGAACCAATTTTTTTTTACCTGGATGGAATTCAGTGGATAACAGATGGACAGACATACGTGTGATCCTATAAGGGGAACGTTTTTTCCTTACATTTTTGAGGTAATACAACCCAGAAATAATCTATATCGGGGAACATACGTAAAAAAAGATACCACCGAATATTTTTAAATCGGTTATAAAGAGTATCGACATTCCACAAAACATAGATGTCATGTGTTGAACTGGAACGACAAATTGTGGTTTGTGTCTATCGTCCCTCCCGTGAAAACTACGTGCTATTTGAGTCCACTACGGAAAATGTTTTAACCAACATTTTCAGTCGTAATAAATCAATAATAGTGCTTGGGGACTTCAATATTGATATCCCTAATAATCCTTTAAGCGAAAAAATAATTAACTTATTTAAATGTTTCAACTTGAGGCACCAATTCAATACACCAACTAGGGTAACTCTTACAACTGCCAATTGCATTGATAATGTATATTGTAGTGATACTCCCCTTCAAAAAGATATGTTTAAAAAATTTGACTCAGACCATTATGGTCAGAGTGTGATTTTTGATTGCAATTCGGAACAGGAGCTTCCGGAAATCACTTACGGGCCAATCACCGAATTTCGCATCATGAAATTTCAAACCAACATTGGTTAAATAATTCCCCTTATTCCATGCTTAAATGATCCGAACGAACTTTATAACATATTACACATCTAACATAATACATACAGAACACGATGATATTTTCCCACAACAAACGTGCAAAGGTAAATCTGGCTCTGTGTTTGCAGACTGGGCTACAGCCGGTATCTATAAAAGTAGGAATAGACTATATCAACTCTACGCAGAGAGAGTGTTAAGGCTACATGATCTACCATTTATTAGTATCGTCAAAAAATACTCTAAAATCTTTAAACAGGTATGTCATTCAGCAAAAACTTTGCAAATAAAAAGGAAAATAGAGAACTCAACAAATAAAATAAAGGCTACTTGGAAAATTATTAATAATGAAACCGGTAAAACAAAACCTCTAAAAAAAACAATAGCTTTAAAATTAGATGATACAATTGTAATTGATAATTTAAAAGTTGCTAATGAATTTAACCGTTTTTTCTCTAGCATGCCTAATATTGTTACTCGGCCACTAAACTCATCTGTTGATTGTACGTTGGCTCTACTTGAAACAAGTGTTGAAAAGTGTCATGTTTCCTTTAGTTTTAGACACGTCAACGCTGACTGTATTGTAAAAGCATTTAAGTCAATGAATATAAAAAAAACCGAAGACCTTTGGGGGATTTCCGTAAATATAATAAGTACGATAGTAATTGATATTGCGCCATGTCTGGCATACATATTCAATAGAAGCATCGACGAAGAAAATTTTCCTGATTTTATGAAACATAGCAAACTGATTTTCATTTGAACCCTTTATTCAAGTCTGGAAATGAAAAGGATCCAGCAAACTATCGACCAATATCGATTCTGCTTGCATGTAATAAAATATTTTAAAAACTGATTCTTATTCAGTTGCAGTCACATTTTAACTGCAACAGGCTTTTGCATGAAAAACAATTTGGGTTTACTAAAGGCCGTTCAACGACCGACGCTGGTTCTATGCTGTTGAAGTACGTCTTTAAAGCCTGGGAGGGAAAACAGGATGCCATTGGAGTATTCTGTGATCTATCTAAAGGCTTTTGACTGCGTAGATCATGACACCCTGATCTCAAAACTTAAACACTACGGCATCCAGAATCAGGAAATAAACCTCATGCATAGTTACCTATCAAATCGCATTCAAAAAGTGGATATTAGCGGTATCAGATCTTCGGGAACCTCCACTAGCATAGGTGTACCACAAGGATCGATCTTACGGCCTTTTCTGTTTCTAGTCTACGTCAATGATCTACCATCCTATGTAGGGGACCTATGTGACATTGTATTGTTTGCTGACGATACTTCATTAATATTTAGAGTCGATAGGGCTAAAGATAACTATGATTGTGTAAATGCTTCTCTAGCTAAAGTTCTTGATTGGTTTACAGTAAATAACCTCCCACTAAATGAGAAAAAAACAAAATGCATCCGATTCACCTTGTCTAATGTTCAAGTCAGCAATGCTAACATTATTTTAAATGGGGAAATACTTAACTTTATTGAAGCAACTACTATCTTAGGTTTAAATATTGATGCAAAGTTGCAATGGGGTATTCATATTGAGTCATTAGCTAGCAGATTAAGCTTGGCTGCATACGCTGTACGTACAATAAGGCATCTTACTGATGAAGCTACGGCGAGGTTTGTTTATTTTAGTTACTTTCACAGTATTATGTCTTATGGCATATTTTTATGGGGAAGTGCAGTTGATATTGAAAGCATTTTTATTCTACAGAAGAGAGCTGTACGGGCAATTTATAAAATGAAAACTCGTGACTCTCTTAGGGAACGTTTTAAAGAGATTGGTATTCTTACAGTCAGCTCCCAATACATTTATGAAAACCTAATGCACGCTCACAGAAACATTGATGAGTTTAGTAAAAGAAGTGATGTACACAGTGTTAATACTAGAAATAAAAATAAACTTGAGATACCTAAGTTTCGCTTAGGAAAAGTAAATAATTCATTCTTAGTTTATTTATCTTATCTTTATCTTTATCTTTAGGAAACTGTGTGAGATTCTATAATAAGCTTCCTCAAAGCGCCACCAAACTCTCTGCTCGTAAATTCTACACAGTGCCTACAACAAAATTAGTGATTATATCGACGATAAGAACGCGTGGCCCGATGTTGCTATACCAGTTGACAGCAAAATGGTGATTTCTCAATGTTAACAAATTGCCCATCAGGTAGATAGGTACTAACAAATGTTTTAAGATTAAGTATTTAGGTTTTTGATGTGTCTACTTAGAATATAATAACAAATTGTGCATCTAAATGTTGAATGGATCATCAAAAAAATTCACCAGCCCGAGGTTTTTGCCTTTCTCCTTGTGTGCTGGTCAAGATTCCGAACAGGCGGTAAATTTGACGTTTCAAAATGATCCTAAAAAATCTTAATGAATAAAGAATTTTTGACTCTGACTTTGACTTAGATCTTCTTGTCTTACTTAACACTCCATTTCTCAAAAACTACCCTATTGTATAAAATATACTTGTACCGATTAATTAGTTAGGTATAAAGCATAATCTCGGCAATATTTAAATTATCGTATCAACCATTCAAAACGTATGGGTGAAATAGTATATTTCTTTTCACCCCAATATTTGAAAAACTACCCTGTTTAACAAATATGTATAGGTACTAACGTTTTATTAAGTATCTTTAAATTTAAACATCATCTCTTTGTCACAAACATTTCCACAAACCAACATTCAGTGCCGGATTTCCCAACCTAACTCGGAGATATCGTACAATATACGGTCTTAGAAATGTATAATCCTCACCTGTTCTTTTTAAGATACCCAATATTTCCTTTATGGAAGAATGTAGTCGTATTCGATTTTAAACACTTGACGCGCGAATCGAATACGACGCGACCCGAGCGCGATTATGGAGTGATCGAGGGTTTGTATGTGGAAATACTGTGAGTTTTTTTAATCGTTTTTAAGATCATGGGGAAATTTTTGATTTGTTATCTGGACACCCTGTCAATATTGATTAGGTGCAAGATAGAACGGTATTCGCTCGCTGGATTCTGTGTCCATCGACGCGACGCTTTCTGTAAATTTGGCTATAATAACTTGTTAACCGGTGAAACCGCATGGAGCCTGGGTAATACAAAGGTAAGTGAACATCTAAACTAATGGTTGATAGCTACCGACCTAACTACCTATGCGATTTTCATTTACCCATAAAAATACTCAGCTTCCTAATTTAGTAGGTACCTACCTCCGGGTCCTGGGACGCTACCGCCGACGGCGAAGCCGATCTCCATTGATGGCTTTAAATTAGCTCCATGAGAACTAGAAACGATTTTTACCGATTTAGGTATGTGTCATATCCGAAATGGCGTTTCCCATCTCAAAAGTGTACACATGTTATGAAACCTATCCGTTCAGTACATTTGACGGTAAAAATCGTTTCTAGTTCTCATGAAGCTAATTTAAAGGCATCAATGAAGATCGGCTTCGCCGTCGGCGGTAGCGTCCCTGTTCCCCCTATGGGTAGCATCCGTAATTAAACATGCAAAAGGTAATCATTAAATAAGGTAGGCTGTTTGTGTAGTTTTTTACCCTTTCACGAATGAACGTCCGAAATAAATAGTTAAAGCTGACCCAGAGAAGTCAATCTAAATTTGACATGTCTTTCTAAAGTACGTTTAAGAAGACGCCTAAGAACCTTTGTGTTTTGTATTTTTGCGGCAAAGTTTTATAGTTGACAGAGCCAGCATAACATAACGCCATCTTGACACGTGGCGTCGCCGCGCCGTCGCGTGCTGGTGTTGAAGCGCCGCTTCGTAAATCGGTATCGGTATCTGTACCCGAATGTGTCTTACCTAAAACTCTACCATAACGCACCGGAGAAGCATTTTCATTAAGTTAGGAAATCAATCCTCATCCATCCCTCCATATCCATCGCCAGTGTAAATGTGAACTAAAGGTATGTAGGGTACGGTAGGAGCTTGTAGGTAATTGCGCGCGCATTAGAGGGGTGATGTGGGCTTCAGTATTGATCGAACAGCGACGCGACGCGACCGACGACGGCGGCGGCGGCGCGTAGTTTAGGTATGTAGTACCATACTGTCTCACCAACGTATTAGTAGGTACTAATACGTTGTATCCTTTTCATTTCCAGACTTGAATAAAGGAATCTGGTTGCTATGTTTCATAAGATCTGGAAAGATTTCTTTGTCGATGCTTATAAAATATATATAAGCTAGACATGGCGCTATTACAAAAACAATCGTGCTTAAGTAATCTGTAATAATCTGTCTTAAGTAAGTTGCGTAATCTAGTTCCCATATTACAAGCAATGCTTAGTTTGAGGCTAGATTGCGCTGTATAAAAAATAATGTCCTGTAATATTTATTATTATTTATTTATCTTTACGAAAATCCCCCAGAGATCTTCAGTATTATGAATGATTGTTGGTTAGAAATAAATAAATGTTATATAAGGTATAACAACGACAACACGTCATTGTAGGGCAGTTGCTAACTACCTTTTACTACGACATCACGTCATGGGCAGTTGCCAACTACCTTTAACTACGACAACACGTCATTGCGCACAATCACAATCGAAACTCAACCTAACTTAAACAAATTATCTGTGAACTTAACGAACTATTTTACTCAACAAAACTTAATAAGAACGTCAGGTAGGCTGCCGCATCCGCCCTTTATTTATGGATAACGACGATGACCCAGACAGATACAATTCTACACGTTCTTGTCCACAGAAAACTGAAAAAGCCATCCCAAAACCACCATCGCAGTGAACTGGAAGAGGAAAAGGAGTATATACTATACCTATATCAATATATACTCAAAACCCACAAACCAAATTTGGTCAAGTACAGAAAAGTCTCAAAAATCAAGTTTGTTCTTTGAAGAAAACGGCAGAAACAAAGAAACTTACAAAACCGGAATCTCTTGAAATGGCTGAAGAGCCTGCTTATCGCTTAGAATTATTTGTCCCGCCAACGGATGTGGCCGCCAAAATTGAACCACACCAAATAATAAAAGTAGGTCGTCATCGTAACTTCTTTAATTCAAACGGGAGACAGCTTTCATACGGTAGAAATCCATTACTCCTCGCAATACGGAAGGATTCAAATGTGTTTGATATTCCAATAATCAACGATGAAAGGCCGAACAATGATGATCTAAGGACGGTGTTACTGGGGAAGAGAAAGGTTTCGGAGGAATATGCTAAAAATAAGGGTAAGTAATCCTTGATAATATCCTTGCTTACGCCAGTTTCTAGGCCTAAACTTGCTTAGGCAAGGATCAAGTCTATGATAAAGCAAGATTTCCCAGAAATGGTACATCAATATTTATATCTGATTTGAAATAAATCATAACACTTGCCATTTGAAAACTTATAGACAAACAAGTATGTACCTACACGACGGCTTTTAAAGTCTAGGACCCCAATAGGTATACCACAAAAACTGTGTACTGAACTGACGGCATCAACATTCAAAGAAATCGGTTCAATCTCTGGTTGGCCATCAATGAGATTTAGTATCGGGTATTCTAACCGTCTCTGTGGTCTAGTGGATCGCCTACCGGTGTCAGATCCAGAGGTTCCAGGTTCGATCCCCAGGGGTGTACAATATTGTGCTTGGTTTGGTTAGTTGTAGGACTGGCTAGCTACCACCATCTTACCTAAATCTGTCACCATAAAAACAATTCCAAATTGTTATGTTCCGGCATTTAGAGGTAAGATAGCCAGTTCCTCAGACATTTGAGGATTCCGGGTGAAGTGCGCTTTCACCTTCGGGCTAATCATAACTTGAAACTAGTTGAGATGAAGGCCAAGCGCTTCTCCATCGTATGATAAATTAATTTTCATCCCACCATCTCGGAAAGAGTATTTTTATTATTCGATATCTGAGTGCAAAAGCCGTTTTTATCAGCTAGAGGTTAAAGTAAAATTGAATTTAGAACATCGTGTGCACTAAGTTTGTGAATTCAAAACATCAATAAACCTATTTACTTCTACCTCCATGGGGCCGAATTCATCATACAACCTTTTCTAATTTGTTAAAAACTCGAAATCGGAACCTTCTTAGTGTATTACTTGTAAAGGTATCGTAGGAGCCATTACACTGAAAGAGCCTCAGTCAGATCCTTGGACTGACCCTTCTACATCAAAAATGAGCCATAACTAAACAACCAACCATCGCCCTCTCATGCCAACATTTACGCCAAGGGAATCCGATGAATCGGTACAACTATTAAGTATGACAGATAGTTTACCGAAAAACAGTACACAAGTGACTAACACCAATATTACAGTACCAAACAAAAATATTACACTCAATTTAAATAACTGTAGCAACGTTACTTTCAAATTTTCTTAATTATACCTATGTAATACTTACCTGTCATAATGTAGTAGTTAATACCTAAACTGAAATAAAAGTACCTATCTTGTGATTGTAAACGTTTTTTTTTGCATTTAGTCCTACCTAGTTGAAATTCACCTGTACCTATATCTAACAATATTTTTAGTAAGAATGCAATGTATAGATTTCCTATGTTGGTTCTTTGTCTTACTGAACATTAATGTTCACTCAGTTACCTATACTTGTGCGACGGGAAGCGCTTGGCCTTCATCTCATCTGGTTTTCAGGTTAAAATAAATAAGGCCGAAGGTTTCCACAAATTGTGAATGTGACTTTTTAGAGTGGACAATGTGTTTTGAAGCTTACAACTTACCAAAATTGTATCGAGCATTATTTAACTCTTAGTACCTATTCACCTTAAGTTGTGTGTTCCAGGTGGAAAGAACATTTTCAAGAAGAAAATAGTAGTTCATGTGGAGGTGCAACACGAAAGTGCTCCAATTGGACCCACTCAAGATATTTTAAGTCGATCACGGATGGTAAAATACATACAAGATTATGTTCACGTCTTCGCCTAAAAAAATCGTATAGAACGACAACTGTGCAAAATTTAACATTTAGGAACAAAAAGTTGAATTCTCATAAAGTTGAATTCCCAAAATGTATAATTTCCGCTAAGTGGCTTTGGCGTGAAGGAGCAACAAAAATATTCAAACATACAAATAAATTTTCACTGTACCTAATAATAATGTACCTTTCAGAAGGCAGACAAATAATAAGCTGCAGAGCTGGCCAGGCTAAGACCGGGATATCCAGTACTACCATGCTTTTGACTTATCCATAGATACTATGGATATATCCACCTACTATGGATCTACATTACCTACTATGAAACCAAAAATAAAAATAATAGACTTATTTACTTTATTACATCCGAGGATTCACCTCTGATCACTAATCATGCCGGTTTCCTCACGATGTGACCTTCACCATCAAATCCATGCAAGTGTCAAATGCGCACTTAAATTATTTCCTTATATTTGGTTAGCGGAATAGTAAAGCAACTGTAGTTCCTTTCAATGTCCGCTAACCAAATGTATGGAAATAAGCGAAAAATAAATAGTTTCCGTAAGCTGTCAGAAACTCATACTAAGGCTTCTGGTGGTGCACGACTGGATTTGAACCTACAACCTCGATCGGAAGGCGAATCCAAAACCACTTGCCACTTCACTTCCACAAAGCCACAAAGCATGTCATGACCTTAGCTTGTACCTATTGCAGATGACCTTCACAAACAATTACCTACCTATGCTAGAGTGTCTCAGAAGCCTGGCGAGACCTGCGACGAAACCGAACCAGGTCTGGTATATTGTGCCAGATTTTGAGGTGATGTTGAGGGAAATGGCATTTCTAGCAGACTTCGTTCAACTTGGTGAGTAGGTACTAGGTAGTAGGTACCTATCAAATGGGTACCCACCTAGGAAGTACTTATCATTATGTATGAGCTTAGACAAGCGAGTGTCATTCAAACTTTTTTTAAATTAACTTCACACAGCGCCCTCTCGTTCTCAACTAAGCAAAGCTTGTGATTTATGGGATCGCGGAAAACTTTTTTCTTTTTTTGTTAATAAGCACCTTTATAGGTATTTATGATGAATGGTAGGTACATATTAAAAAAAACACAGAAAAAGCGTCTACCAAATATTTGTCCTGGGGCTACCATCTAGACTGTGGCTATTTGTGGGTATTTAGAAAACGTATTGCTGTCTCGGCGTTGGTCGCGCCGTCGGTCGTTATCGTCCCCTCAAACCCGGGAGGTGTAGCTGTACCTAGCACCTATACCTTCATTCTATGTAGGTATCTAAGTACCCTGTACTTGCCTGCTAAATCAATTTAATTTAGAATTTAGTTTTTCTACAATATACCTACCTATTTGGTTTTAAACCTACTGGTACCTACCCAACTAGGTAATAATTGGGTATTTTACTTACTGGTACCTTAGTTAGTAGGTTTGTAAGTTAGGTAGTAGTCGTTTAGTATACATATATGCTCATAGCTCTTTTTTCAGGATTCCGTACCTCCGATGACAGAACGGAACGCTCGTATAAGATCACTGACGAGTCTGTCTGTCTGTCACACACACACCTAGGGTTACCATATCTCAGGATTTGTCCTGAAAACTCAGGATTTTTAGGTTTTTCTCTGGATTGAGGCCGGATTTCGGGAAACTCAGGAAATCTTAGGATTTTTATAATTTTCAATAACATAGACAAGATTTTTCAGATCTTATTATTTAGAATGAAAAAAATATAATATATGTATTGTTTAATTTAAAAATCTACTTTGGTCACGAATTGATTACTTGTAAAGGCATTTTTAGAATCCTTCGCTTGCTCGGTCATCAAAATTGAACACGCGGTTAAAAAGCAACTTTGCACTCTTGTATAACAAATAACTATTTTAGCCTTGCGAATGTTGTGGTTGTGATAGTACCTACTAACTCAGTCGTTGAAAAGTATAGTGGAACTGCACTACCTACTCAACGTTTAAGGGGATAAAAGGGATTACTCGCTTATTGACACATTTATGTACCTATTCAAACGCACAAAGACACATTGTGTCTACGCATAATGATATACCTACCTACCGCGAATTGTTACATATATGCATACTTACGCGAAATGACACATCATGAATGATTGCAGCTACGCGAAGTGACATACTAACATGGACTTCGACTTACTGATTAGATCAGTAGTATTGTGAATTAATGTCTTGTAATATTTATTTTTAGCGTTTTTACCCACCTGCGAAGAAGGAGGGAAACGTTTTTGGGGAAAATACATACATTATCAATTACAAAAAAGAAGATTTAGTGTCGACTTTCGCACTTTGACGACTTCTTTAACTTTAATAACTTCTTGACTTTACATTACATTCGATAGTGTGCAAAAATATAGGTACTTACTAAACTTAATTTAATTGTCGGCAATACGTGAAAGTCGTGATTAGCGATTAATTGCATAGAAATTTCCTAAAGTCGGCTATTACTTGTATTCCCCTGCGAAGGGCATTCACTGTGTCAACTCTGCCTACGTTAATATATGCCGTGTTTTAAGGATTAGGTAGGTACCTACCTATCTACATAGCAAAAACAATCTAGTGTAATTTTTATGACAAATCGGTATTAGAAACTTAATTATAGTATCATTTCAGACAAACTATGCAAACTGATAATACCTGAAACTTTATTTAATAAAGTATTAGGGTTTGGTGGAGCCATCGGTTCAAATGCCGAGCTCTGTGGCAAAAACATTAACACATGGATCAACTCTCCACAAGTCTGCGGTAAGTGCTTCACGATTTGTGTAACCTGCCTTGCAAGTAGACATCTGTAGGTACTTAGGTATCTGTGAACTTCTGGTAGGTATTTCGGAAATTTGTCATTTAGGGACTGAGGCATTTTGTTTTTTTTTTTGTACGACGGGAAAGCGCTTGGCCTTCATCTCACCTGGTTACGAGTTGAGATAAGGCCGAAGGTGGAAGCGAACTTCACCCGGAATCCTCAACTAACAGAGGAACTGGCTATCTTACCTCTAAATGCCGAAACACAACAATTTTTCAGAACTGTTGTTATGGCGACAAAATTAGGTAAGATGGTGGTAACTAGCCCGGCGGACTGGCTGAATAATATCAACAAAATAAAATCACGATGTTTTGCGGCGCAGCGCAGACGAGCTCAGGGCCACCTTGTAAGAAAGCCACAGCCCGAATGATTAAAATGGCAGCGTTCATGTGCCCAAATATTAGATTTGTAGCTCTTTATATTTTTATCTTTATATAATAATAATTATTATTTATTATTATTAAATCGGTGGCTTGAACCATTAGACCACAGAGATGAATAATGTTCGTGTGGAAAGTTTGATTAGGTACAATTGTATTTAAAATAAAAACAACACACCACAGACACAGATTATCTCTATCAGATTATAGGTAGGTATATGTACCTGCACAGTTTCATTTCAATCAGACGTGCCTTTCTGAAACGAACGGCAAACCACTTGTGTGTGGAAGAGCGGTAGGCAGTAGGTACCTATGCTTAAAAGACACGGTTAAAAATCATCTTAAAATATTTTTTCAGTACAACCAACAGCTAAAGCCCGCATAGAATATAGTCTGCATGACGTGGTCATCAAATGCTGCATGGAGATAATGGGGAAAGACAATCATGCGGTAATGATAATCATATATTCATCTTTTGTTCTAACTACTAGGTACCTTGAATAGCATGCATCATGTATCTCTATCTCTACTCTAGCTGCTAGTGCCGCTCTCACCATTATAGAAATAGAAACCCGGGACATTGGACCTATCCATACCTCCCCTTATCCAAAACCTTAAAAATCCTCATCAACAACAGTTCTTAAATTGTTATTTCGGCATTTAGAGGTAAGAGTGCTTGGTTTGGTTGGTGGTAGGACTTTGGTTAAGTCCACTTAATTTGGAAATCTCACGATCAACACGATCACTTCACACGATCAACATTTTTGAAACATCACATGGTTGTGATTTGAACCCAAGCCCTTCGGGTCGAAAGCCACACGCTTATCTACGCCCTACCCCCCATAGAGGCGTCGCCATATATTAATTGTTTTAGAAACAACGTCTACCTACTTATACACTGTGATACCTGCCTAATATTTGTATTATTCAATGCCAATTCAATGCAATGTTTTTTTTACAGGTTATCCTGTCAAACAACCCAGAGCTGTTAGCAACAGCCAAATGCTATTCCATATACTGTTGTAACATGAATAACATAAAACAGCAAAACAATTTCCCATAGATTGAAAAGGATTAGCCATTCAAAATAATAATTAATTAATAATTGTCATAACATAATCATACATCATAATGAATAATCACATTTTTTATGTATTCTTCGAAGTAGCATACCAACATTAGGTAGGTTAGGTTAGTCTTTTCTCTCTATTACTACTACTACTCTCTATTTTTCACTATACATTATAACTCAAAGCTTAGTTCTTTTCAGTCTTCTCACTGTGTTTTTGCTGTCAAGGGGCTGGATAGCCTCAATGTTCACATGTTTATGAAGTCTTTTTTCGTGATCGCCGTCCCGGTGGACGACGTCCTTCCTTATTTAGGTACCACGGTGCATGTAGGTTTAAATTCAGCCCACACTTTGTTTGTTTTTCGTTTTCTTTGCAAGCAAAGAGAATACTTTACTACGTAGGTAGGTATCAGTTTCATAGAGATACAATGTAAGATCTGACCAGTGATCACAGAACTGAAACATGACTGGAACCAAAGAGAAGTCGAGAAGAAGTGGCCGCTTCACGCCCGCTCGCTGGTCCACGAGTGTACACAAATCCTTTGTTGCCTTTTTAATCAATTATTCCAACTGTGTTTGTTAGGTTACCTACCTACTTGGTTAATTGGAATAGGTCATTTTACCGATGCTCTCACTGTTACCTATATAATGTATAATCATATATCATATACTTACTTATGAAAATAGAACGATGTTTCGCTAAAACTTGTGGTATATCTGACTTAATTAAAAAAAAGTCAATTAAAATGTATTAACCTATTATTATGTGGCATTGTATGTAATGTCTTGTTTAGCGTACCTGTCTGTACCTAAGATTATTATCAGTCTGTGTTTGTGTGTAATAATAAAGAAATGTAACCAATATAAAAATAAAATATTTCAATGAGCTTATTGTTTCAAAGTGTCATTATATTATATTTATAAGGTCATTTGTTCACATAACCTATTTCCAAACATGAGGATAACTGGTGTCAGATTAGACTTTGATAGTATTTGCGTTACTTAAGTACATCATAAAAACTAGAATTTGGTAAACAGCTATTTATGACTGAGTCCAACCACTTTCTACTAAAGTAGACTCCTGGTTTGATGATGACCGCCGACGCCTGAGTTGCAGCCTGCACCAGCAACTCTGCAAATGGCAGGTTGAAGAAGATAGTTTTAATAGGTCTTAAAACGGGAAGGTATGTTTCAATAACTTCAGCTATGCGACAACATGGTCCTCCTGAGTACATCAATCGGGGGCATAAGGAAACTTCTTGACGTAAGTAGGTATGTTGCCAAGTCCCATGGACTGAAGTATAACGCCAAGAAAACCAAAATGGTCTTCTTCAGATATGGAAGAGGCCCTGAGACTTCTTCCGGTGTTCTTAGATGGATCACCAGTGCAGATTGTAAGAAGGTTCAGATATCTGAGTCATATTCTCACCGAAGACATCAGAGACGACGAAGACACGGTGCGGGTTCGTCGCGCTCTGGCCGTACGGTGCAACATGCTCGCGCGTAGGTTGTCCAAATGATTAAGTGTTAAACACTCTCTCTACAACGTATTGTCAAAATGTAGGTAGGTAAGTAAATACATGTCAGCTTTGGACCTTATACCGCAATAAATTTTACAGCACTCTCAGAATTCAATATAATAACGTTTTTCGTATACTAATGAGAAAACCACGCTATTGCAGTGCATCGGACATGTTCGCCGAAGCTACAGTGACAGACTTCTTTGCCATCATCCGGCTCGTACCGCGTCACGCAGTTCGCTCACGGGCTTCTAATAAAACCTATGTCCAGACAACGGCTTCTTCCGACACCAGTTGTCTGTGTATCACAGCGGGAATCAGAAGTAGGTACCTAAGTAGGTAGGTACTATTATGTAAAATTTTATATCCTTACGTATTGTTTTGTATAATTATGTAGGTAGGTATGTATGGCTGGAACTGGATTTGTATTGTATTGGGCACAGTATTGTGTTTTTTATTAAAAAAATATATGCACAAGCCGATAAGAGAGACAGAGTAGAAGTTAGAAACCCCATAAATACCTAGGTATCGTAGTGTAAAAGTGACCGTTATTTCGAGTTAGCGGGGATTGTGTTATTGGAACTCAATCGAATTGGCAGGTATACTCGTACCTGCCATACATACATCTATCAAAGGTAGGTAGGTACTCTCGAAAAACATAACCATCAGTTAGGTGAAACGGCAGTCGAGCAGACCCAGCTGACTACCGGTCAATCTATTGGTAAACTCCTGGAATAGGGTGCCTAGAGTGTAATGATCTCCGCAGTGGCCGTCGTCGTCACAGTTTTCGCTGGAAACGATTTACAGCGGATAGCGTACCTTTGCTGGAATAAGTACAGCCAGTGAAAGACAAGGTGAGGCTATTGCAGTTTCCATTGACATTACGAAGGCTTTTGATAGTGTTTAGATATTAGGTATAGTTCGTTTATGATACCTATAATGTGTAGATACCTTGTGCCAATCAAGGTCTCAGAAAGCTTTCTTACGGATAAACGTCCAACCTTTTTGTGTGGATCACAGACTTTCTGAGGGAACAATTTGATTCAAGTACTTATTCATTAGTGGCTGTTCGTTCTTGGTATGCTATATACATATAGGTGTATGATCCCATTCTATCAGCAACTAGAGGTATTCCTACTCCACAGCAATGACCTGCTAATTCCCGGTATCATAGGGGTGTGCAGATGACAGCACAGTTGTTGATAGATATTTTGCCAGTCCACGTGCCAGAGCGGACACGATTTGCAGCCTCCGTAGGGAGATGGTAGAGTGTTTGAACCTCGAGCTTAACTTGTCTGAATGGACGTAAATCTTTTACGGTTCAACACTTCCAAAACTGGCAATTCCATCCTATTCCTATTTAAAATGGCATATCGCTACAGGTTAATGATAGTTTGAGCCTATGATTTTATTGTTGAACTTTCATCCACTGTATATTTTTGTGTTAGTATGTGTATTCTCTGTACCAACAATATACCTATACATATCAAGGTATTCTTAATAAATACAACATAAGCGTTACTATATTTGGGGCTAGATGGTTCTATGAAATATTTTACTTAAGGTATTATATTTATTAAAAAATTTTTTGAAAAACTTACAACTAATACAGAGTTTATAAATATGATTAGATAATTTTATTATATAACTAGCAGCTATAATTTTACTTTATAAGTTTTCACTAATTTTAACTTTATAAATTAAATTTCAGTCCAAAGGTGTACGAGTATAATATAAACTATAACTATAAACTGATAAGTATTTAACAAAATAAGATTTCTAAATAAACACAACATGAGCTTAACTATTTTTGGGGCAAGATGGTGCTATGAAATATATTTTACTTATTTATTTTTAAAAACTTACAACTAACACAGAGTTTATAAATATGATTAATAGATAGCTAACAGCTAATTACAAGTTTCCACTAATATTCACTTTATAATAAGTGTTATTTATTATAATATCCTTACCAACATGAAACACAGGTGGATGACGTTTTGAAAGAATACAAATAGGGGTGAAACCACCCCTGGTTTCAGGAAATCAAAAGAAAATAATTGTGAAGTCAACCCTACAAGACACATCAATTTTAACCTCTTGACGTGCCCTTTTGTTACAAAAACCACCCCTATTAAAAAGTAGAATATATATTTTATGTACGTGCAGCCGATACTGTTTCAAATGTCACCCCACAAGCCAAAAATCTTCTAGTCTCACTTAACACCCCTATTTCTCAAAAATTACCCTAGTGTAAAAAAATCCTCGTATTTTGATTGAGGAGTATTAATATAATGTCTGCATGTTCAAAATTTTGAATTGATCGGTTCAGCCATAAAAGATATTGGCAAAAATTGTATTTCTTTTCACCCCTATATTTCAAAATCTACCCCCACTTATCAAAAATTACACTTTACAGTTTAAATTTCATGAAAATCGGATAACCCGTTCGAGAGTTATGCCGTCACAGACATTGCCACATACATACATACAGTGCCGGATTTTCCAACTTAACTCGGAGATCTTGTTCGCTTCGCTCACTCGATCAATAAGTATTTAACAAAATAAGAGTCACGTATAATAAGTACCTCAAATAAGCTTTTAAGACGCTTATTTGAGGTACTTAATTAAATAAATAAATTTCCACAGCATTCTGCATTCGGTAATAAATAATTAAAATGACTGTTTTAGGTTGCATGAGCACTGCAAAATGTAATAATTACCTTCTTAGTGTCATTAGTAGTTTGTGCATGCTTCTAAGAACGTATTAACATACCATGTATACGGGTGCGATATGTTGATAAATACGTATTATTTAAATTAATTTACCATTATTAAGTACCATATTTTATGTGAGTAAAATTATCTTTATATCTTCAAAAGTCCGTCAGAGCGTCAATAATATTGCTCTTCGCCACGGATCAAATACTACAATAGTACGCTTGCTTATGTTTTATCGGCACCAAAGAGAATACTACACCTATGATCGATACATACTATCACCAATTTGTATTCTCTTTGATGATCACGGCAGGTTATGTTCATAGTTTAATCCCAATCAAAAATCGACCAATCGAAAGAAACAAATAGAAATAAGAAGGTTTAAATAATATTTAAATATTGAAGGGTGATTCAGAAATTAACTTTTCAAGGTCAATGTTAATATCCTTAGAATTGTCTTCAACTTGAACATCTATATCGATCGAAGGGTCATCCTCATCATCACAGAGCTGCTTTGCTTTTATAGCAGGGATTGCAACCCCACTGGCTACATACAGAGATCCATGTTTACTTAGAGAAGATTCCCTACGCGGCAGCGGCAGCGATGGCCCGTACGAGTCGAAATCATAATAAGAAAGTAAAAAAGGCCAGAAGAACATACTTACGGCCCGTTTTTTCATACGAGTCATAGCTATGTTGAATGGACGATTGTTCCGCATCAGCGTTAGGAAGGCCGCCTGGCCTTTATTTTGATTATTTTTCGAGCAGAGGTGTTTTAATAGCAACAAAGAGCTACCCGCGGTGATCGTTGTGTAGTTTGGTGGTAAGAAAAGCCTCTGACTGTCGGTGGTGATTACCGTTCCGAACAGGTCCGGTTTCACGAGCGGCTCTAGAGTCCCCTTCGACGCCGGGGCAGCTTTAACGCCAGGATAAGATTTGAGGACATGCGGGACTACGTAGGTGTCACTCGGGTCGCTATCCGCGTCCTCGATTTCCTTAAACTTCTTCCCGATCTCGCTGCTGTAAAACTTATCTTTATCCAAATCGGCTTTCAGAATGTATAACAAGTTTTTCAAATTGAAGTAGTTGATTTTGGCCACGGGCGTGGTGGATTTGTCGGCGACTGTAATTCTAGAACGCGCGATCCGTCTGTTTCTCGCTTTGGGGATCGCGATTTCTTTCATAATGGCATCATTCGGTTGGCTTTCGTTAGAATTTCTGCTCAATATCTTTTTTTCTTTTATTTTTTGTCGATGTGACTCAACTTCTGACTGCATTTTTTTTTTGAAGTTTTTTAGAGCTTCAACGAGGTTGTTACACGGTGCACCGTGGATAAAACGACGCGGAGAGCGGCGCGGCGCCAGCGCTAAGTCCTCGTAAGGATGGCTTTCCATCCATCTCCACAAAGTCCAATATCTGGAAAAGCACATGTAGGTACAATCTTTTACCGTGGTAGGTATAATCTTTTGAGGTGAATCATCATTAAAAGCCGGCAATCATCTACTGTTGGAAATGAGCCTTCTCCAACAATGGAAAGATTATCTTACCGCCTTGCTAGGCGCAACCGAAATAAAAGAAATACGGAGGAAATTTAATATTTTCCAAAGAACACTCGGGCAAACAAGGTAGCAGTTGTAAAAAAAACTTTCAATAGTCCAACCAGGTGGTCTAAGGAGTTGGATATTTGTATTAAGTATACTTATTTGAATTGAAGGCGAGCAGGAAGGGCTGATGCACTTCATCATTACCACGTCGAATTGCAATGTATCTAATAATAACAATGTAGTAGGTACCTACTTAGTATATTTTAGAGACCAGATTGGACTATTGTCGTCAATGAATATGTGGACTTAAAAGACAAAAGTAAGAAAATGGTACCTGGAGCGTATATTATGCCTGTCTCTCCCCGGAAACTGTTTGGCTGCCTTTGCGAAATCGGGCCCGGAGTCCTGATAGGCTATAAGCTGCATGAGTTTTCGGTCATCTTTCTCGGTCCAGGTGGCTGTTACTTGCAGCTTCTGCAGCAACTTGTGGCGGGATTTGAGCTGGACAACTGAGCGACCAGTCAGATATGACGTCATCTTTCTGTAAGTTTATGCAGTTGCTATTAAGTAGGTCTCATTGCCCCGCATCAAGCCTCACTCGCAAGAAAGAGCTCTGAGAATCCACTGAATGAGATCTCCGTTCAAAGCATGGACTCTTTCACCTAACAAATGTTTTACAATGATCCTGACTAGGTAGTAGGGCAGTACGTACTGTGCTCTTATCACACAATAGCCCTTACAACCTATGGTAAACATGCCAGTTAAATTTTTGGACTTTTTGAACACTGGTTCACAACCATGATAGTTTTACTAATGTAGAAGTGCACTCACAGAATATTTAGATTTGTGTTCTTATAGTTCTGTGTCCTGCCATCTGTAGGTACCTACCTATCGTGGTTCACCCTCAGAAAATATTTTACTTGGCAGTAGGTAACTAACAATAATTTATTTCTGACTATTTTTGGTGAAATGGGTCGACCATAGATATTTTGGAAATATTATATGCGCAATTTACAGGACAACACAGGAAAAATATGGTATGTGAGTACTTATCATACAATCTAAGCAACCAAATATATTAATCACATAAATGTTATCTTCAGTGGGTAGCAAACCCACAGATGCTATGCATAGGCTTGTTCTTATTTAACATAATATGCTCTTAGAAATATTGGAAACAATTACCATGTGTTATTACTAGCGCCACTCGCTTTGAAACAAAAAAAAACAAAGGGTGTCTGGAAGAAAACAAACCGCTTCTAAACAATAAGACCGCCTATTGTGTAGGTACATTATGAAGTTATCCAGTTTAAAAGGTATACAATACAGTAAGTACCTAATTTAATTTCATTTTTAGGACTCCACACCGAACCACACTTATCATCGCTCAGTTCACAGCCGCTCTCCAGGGTACAACAAAAGTTTACTGGGACGCTACCGCCGACGGCGAAGCCGATCTCCATTGGCTTAAAATTAGCTTCATGAGAACTAGAAATGATTTTTACCGTCAAATGTACTGAACGGATAGGTTTCATAACATGTGTACACTTTTGAGATGGGAAACGCCATTTTGGATATGACACATACCCGGTAGTAAAAATCGTTTCTAGTTCTCATGAAGCTAATTTTAAGCCAATGGAGATCGGCTTCGCCGTCGAAGGTAGCGTCCCTGTTTCAATGAATATCTCCACATATACATTAATGAATATCTGTCAATAAAAATCTTGCGGGGCTTTTGATTGAGACGACACGTGACCCAAGGGCTGGCTCTTATTTTGGCCAGCGAATAAGCATAGCTATTCAACGTGGCAATGAAGCTAGTGTCTTGGGCACGCTTCCGTCTGGTACTGGTCTGGAACAGTTGAGTTACCTATAGGCCGTTTGTAACGGTACTTAGGTACCCCGACTGCTTCCATTGTACATAGTTAGTTTAAATGTACATTTGATTTAATTACATTTTTGAATAAAATAGACAGTACCTAATTAAGTACTTACTTGAAGTTAAGCCCGTGGACTTCAATACAGTTGAGGATCACCGCATCTTCCTCAGCTGAGAACTTGCCCATCCTTTTTTCAGTTTCCACTTTTTTGACGTTTTTGACTCGATCATGTTCGGAACTGCCTTGACTTGGCTTGACTTTACCACCGCGGAGAAGCATCGTCATCCCACAATACGACGTCAGGCCGGTTAGTTAGTAGAGCGGTTTCAGAGCGTCTAAAGTCTAGAGCGTCTAGAGCGTCAAAATCAATAACGACGCCTGCCTGACTGGGGTCCTCACCCCGCCCCGCCGCGCCGCCGCCTGGCGTCACCGGCGCGCGCAGCCCCACGCGCGCCGCCGCCTGGCTTCACCGGGGCGCGCAGCCCCACGCGCTTTCCACGCGGTCACGCGACCCGGTTCGTGAGTCGTATCCTACCTATGACCCTTTTCTTCAATAGTACTTTCCTGGAGTAGAATACAGTTAGATACCTAGAGATTTGGGTACATAAACAATTCGGATAACTTTTAGATGTAAAAAAACTCTTTTTGGAAAAAAATGGAAGCCACTAAAACTTACAAATAACTCTTAGGGTAAGTTCATATAATTTGAAGTTGGTGCCAAGCACAACAACACGTTTATTGTGTGCCACCGCCTTCAAATTAAATATATGAACTTACCCTAAGAGTTATTTGAAAGTTTTTAGTGGTGAAGTCGGTTGCATTTTTTTCCAAAAAGAGTTTAATTTTAGCTTTTTTTCGTTGTAAAACCTACGACACCACGACGTCTCCGACACACAAATACGTTATTTTTTTAAAGAAAATATATTTTTCAAATCGGTTGATTAATAACGGAGCTCTGAGGTAATCATAAATTTTTCATCCCACCATCTCTTAAAGAGTATTTTTACTATTCAATATCTGAGTGCAAAATCCGTTTTTATCCGCTAGAGGTTAAAGTAAAATTGAATTTAGACTGTGCACTAAGTTTGTGAATTCAAAACATCAATTAACCTATTTACTTCTACCTCCATGGTGCCGAATTCATCATACAACCTTTTCTAATTTGTTAAAAACTCGAAATCGGAACCTTCTTGGTGTATTACTTGTAAAGGTATCGTAGGAGCCATTACACTGAAAGAGCCTCAGTCAGATCCTTGGACTGGCCCTTCTACATCAAAAATGAGCCATTACTAAACACCTAACCATCGCCCTCTCATGCTAACATTTACGCCAAGGGAATCCGATGAATCGGTACAACTATTAAGTATGACAGATAGTTTACCGAAAAACAGTACACAAGTGACTAACACCAATATTACAGTACCAAACAAAAATATTACACTCAATTTAAATAACTGTAGCAACGTTACTTTCAAATTTTCTTAATTATACCTAAGTATTATTTTGTTATAATTTAAAGATTATTCTGTAATACTTACCTGTCATAATGTAGTAGTTAATACCTAAACTGAAATAAAAGTACCTATCTTGTGATTGTAAACGTTTTTTTTTGCATTTAGTCATTTCCTCGCTGAGGTGGAATGAAAAGTTACGTGTGCACTCGAGTGCAAAGATTTTTCACCTCGTGCTCTTTTGATTCCCTCGCTGACGCTCAGGATTCAATCACTATATTTATCATTGGAGCTTATTATACAAAATATCTACTACCTAGTGTTATTTTTCTGAGTTCCTATGATGGAAATATACAACTGCAAGTTATTATTAGACTTTTACATAAGGTTTATGATCTAGATTATTATTAATTATTAGTTTTATTATTAGGATATATTTAAATTATCTGTTAGTACCACCCTGTCGCCAGCCCTTGAACTAGCGTAGTTAGGATTTCCCCAACTTATAGGTAGTTTAAAAGCCTTTTGCTTCCCATCTAAACTCGCCTCAGGTTCACAATATACCAAAAGGGAATATTGCAAACCCTACACACAACAACAGAGAACTTCAAAACATTTTCAATTGATGTAGCTTGATTGCTACTACCTTCAAATAGGTACCAAAGTTACTGGACTCGAACGTTCTGGAGAACAGTTTTTTTTTTTTCATAAATAAATACTCTGAACACATACACTAAATATATATAAATATATATGTGTATGTACATAAATAAATCTTAAAGTATCTGTACTACCTTTTTTTTCCTAAAAGGAAACTATAAAAAGATGTCATGTTTCTCTATTGAGACTCACAATCTGAGATTCTTACAGACCTCACATTGTGCACCCTAGGCATTCTAGGGAATCTAGGCTTCAGCCAACGACCATCTATAATTAATAAGCAATTGTGGTTCCATTGGGTTATTCCCTATGACTTTAGTAAAGGCTCAACCGGCCAGCCATAAATGGATTCAATTACTTATCCCCACTTCCGGAGGTAAGATAGGTGTAGAAGTAGTCTGTAACCTCTTATCACCCAAATGCCAGAGAAATCTCTCTATTAAAAGGTAGGCGTTCTAACCTTAAGTCCTCTCAACCAATTCTAAGTCTATAGACCAAATTAAACCAATTATGTGGATATTTAGTAGGGCACAGCCCTGAGAAAATAGCCTTCAACAGAAATTACACTGTTATCTGGACATCTAGTGTCGGATTGTAGTAGATACCATACTCTTCCGAAGAACTGGTTGAATTCATAAAATCAGTACAGAAACCCCATCTTAGTGGATATAAGTAATTAATACTAATCACAACCTTTGCTAAGGAAGGCTAGCATTTAACAGAGAGTATCTGTTTGTGTAATTGAAAATACAAACACTAAAGATTATATGAACATTGCTCTTTTCATTACTTGATAATCTGTAATCTATATGGTTTATATAGCTTAATAGATATAGATTAATAGATAATAGATTATATAGACCAAATCCAATTGATAATAGTACCCTTATTTTATAAGTCTCATATTCTAACCCAAATACACAATTGGATTTGCCTTTATTTTATTTAAGACCCCAAAGTCTCTTTGCATGTACATAATCGACCATGAACACTAAAGGAACGCAAGGGAACCAAGTTAGTTCTGATATCTTAACTAGATGTCGCTACTGTTACGTTAGCACGCGAAAGCATGTGTTTTATCACTTTCATGACGTCACCCGCCCGCCTATGGAATTCTCTAGACAGTTCACATCCTGGGTGGATATTACTTTCGTCGTCCGCCCAATTAAAACGCTACTCAAGAGAATGAACATTACTCTTGGTTTGATAACAACAACAATTATACGTTGACAGGTCTCCAGAGCACAGGTAGGCAGCCACACGTACTGAAATATACAGACATCACTTACCAGAATCGCAGCAAACAGGTTCAAACTAAACTCACTGATAACTACAGCTTCTTATAGCTACGCCTACGCACAGAACAGGTGGCTGCCCACCCAACCAAGATACCACTCAACGCATTTTAAATAACCTTGAATTTAGACTAAATAGATACTCAAAAGGCACTGACTCAACCATTACTTTCCCCACTTTTTTTAACTCACAAAACCCCGGACGAAACACGACCCTTAGTAAAACAACCACTGTGGATATGTTAGCCGTTATAAAATCTCTCAAGCTGTCACCCCTTTTCCACGACGAGGAAGGAAAATAAAATAATTTCTAATTTTGAATTTAGTCTCAATATAAAACTTTTGCACCATGAATCCTCGAACAGCGCAAAGAATCATAAGGAGGTAAGTACAGGTCAGTCTTTGACGTTTGCATGGAGATTCCCGAAGATAATACCCCGTCTGTAATCTTTAATGGCTTTTCCCTCACAAACCACTAAAAAAAACTAACATTGTGATATTTCCACGCACCACGCAACAACAGAGACTTACGTACATAAAAAAAACAAACTTTACTTAGTATAAATACTTCCTTTCCAAGTAAATGAATCTCTGGATATGTTTGCCGTTATAAAATCTCTCAAGCTGTCACCCCCTTTCCACGACGAGGAAGGAAGATAAAAGAATTTCTAATTTTGAATTTAGTCTCAATATAAAACTTTTGCACCATGAATCCTCGAACAGCGCAAAGAATCATAAGGAGGTAAGTACAGGTCAGTCTTTGACGTTTGCATGGAGATTTCCGAAGATAATACCCCGTCTGTAATCTTTAATGGCTTTTTCTCACAAACCACTAAAAAAAACTAACATTGTGATATTTCCACGCACCACGCAACAACAGAGACTTTCGTACATAAAAAGCAATTTTTACTTAGTAAATATTTCCTTTCCAAGTAATGAATCAAGTAGGCATGACTTACCGCACGAATTATCGGAGAGCGACTGTCCGAAATCCTACTTCAACCCTCCTTTTATACCTTCCAAGTTGGGTACAATTCCAACCGCCTCAAACCAGTTTTCCTACGACTTGGAGACAAACACGCGTCGTGTGCGAGCGAGCCAGCATCAGTTCCGAGCGAGATAGGTGTATTCACCGCCCACGCACCTCGCGTCACCGATTTGTCTCCAACTCGCCATTTTGTACCCGACTGCTATGACTATTCCGTCAGGGGGGTAAAGCAAACAGATTTCTTCACTTCACCTATCTTGTCCTTCATTCATGAATCGTTAAAGGTGGATTTTCCGGTTAGTTATACATCCTTGGATAGGTAGAACCTACCCCAGACAGCGGTACCACGCTCCCCGAGTGCCTAGTTGTAAAATTCCTAGTCGGGTACATCGTTGTCTCCAACTCGGCCTGAAGTTTTGCAATAGCAATGCAACAGAACCGTTTGATCAAATAAATAGGCAGGCCTCATTTATTGAAGTTACACACTCACATTAGCTATTGAATTTCCATCAGAAAACAATAACTCTCAAACATTTCAATGCCCAATCTTCCCTTTTTCATTTGTGGACTTTACAACACGGCTTTCCAGCCTGTTACAACACGGTTAAAAAGCAACTTTGCACTCTTGTATAACAAATAACTATTAACCGCCTCTGTGGTCTAGTGGTTCAACCCACCGATTTCAGATCCAGAGGTCCCGGGTTCGATCCCCATGGGGAGTACAATATATTGTGCTTGGTTTGGTTGGTGGTAGGACTTTGTTGAAGTCCGCCTGGCTAGCTACCACCATCTTACCTAATTCTGTCGCCATAATAACAATAATAAAAAATTGTTGTGTTCCGGCATTCAGAGGTAAGATAGCCAGTTCCTCAGTTTTATGAGGATTCCGGGTGAAGTGCGCCTCCACATTCAGCTTTATCTTAACTTGTTACCAGGTGAGATGAAGGCCAAGCGCTTCTCCGTCGTACAATAAAAAAAAATGCAGTAGTAGTCTTTAAAGAGTCATCGATCACCAACACGCTCCATTGCTTTCTTTAGCATTGGGGGAGGCCCAGTCCTATACAGTTGACTTTTATGGGCTGTAATGATGATAATGATACATGTATACAGCATTTATAGTCAGAATGCGTCAAAGTCAATTCCACTTACTACTACGTAACATCATTACTGCGATAAACAACATGCCAAGCGTGGTGATTATGTCAAAATCTAGTGAGTAGTCTACTCTAGTGACTATCGTTTACCTGGATGACATTTATTTTCCAGTTATTGTGTTACCAAACTACTGAACCGATTTTGATAAAATTTCTATGGGGCCACCTCGCGAGCATGGCCTACCAAACGTAACAAGAATCATCAAAATCTATTTCGAATTGGCGGAGAAATCAAGTAAAAAACAAAAAAAAAACATGCACCCGAATTGAGAACCTCCTCCTTTTTATGAAGTCGGTTAATAATATGCCACGAGCAATCAAGCTTGTGATGTGATCAAAAGTGGGATGTATTTTTGGAACAATGTATGTTAAAATTCATAAATTATGATGCAGTTTTGTTTTATTATTTCAGTAGTATAATACCCCTCCTACTTCACGTTTTAATATTGATACAGTTTAGCACAAAACTTTTCAGAATAATCAGACAGCACCTAAAATTAGGAATTTTGTAAAAAGTTCCGCATGGCAAGGCAAGTTGAAAGTAGGTATTACTACCTACCTACCTACCTATTTTGATTAATTAAGTAGGTAGGGGAGACCGGGGCGCGACTTAACAAAATTTATATTTTCAGTTGTATCTTCAAGACACCTAAACATTTTGAAATTATTTTTGTATCAAATGATGTCTAAACTATTCAATAACCATGTCGTTGGTTTTAATTTGACAAGAAATGGATACCTTTTTAAGAAAGTCGATTTTACTCAGAAAAGTCATAAATTAATACTTACCCCGCGATCGGGGCTATAATTAACACTTCCGAGGTAAGTATTAACAAAAGGGGCAACAATTAACATTGTAAGTATTTTCCTCTATAAATAAAGAAAACTCAAAATTACAATGACATTTTTTTATTAAGCAATACAATTAACATGAGGCTTAAACAATATAGCACTTTGTCCCTGCAACAACGATATATGTTTATAGAGAAAGAAACCCGAACAAAACCTCTATACATACATAATAACAAAATTCAACATATATCTGAATCATTTATTATTAACAGTTACTTTTACAGTTATATTATTGAAGGAAACGTTAGTTTTCAATAATCACAATATTCACTTAGTGGAATAATAATTAACATTATGCTTAAAAGTTGAAACACTCCGTCAAACAACAATATTTCAGCTATATTAATGAATAGAAACAAAAACTCAAACAAAACCTCTTCGTATCGTTATTATTAAGTTAACAGCCTTATAAGTAGTTTAATCAGCCTTATGTGTGTTATCTAATAATAATACAATCAACTAAAATGAGGTAGTAAACAGCTTATTCTTAAACGTAGCAGTCTTTATATAACCTACCTTTATAGTCTAAAACAGTCTCAATAAAGCTTAGTTTTATTATGAAATTACTGAAGGTAATATAAATATCCTTTTTATATTATATAAAATCAACATCTTAACAATATAATCTACTAGGAATCATTTTCATGTAATCACAATATGTTTCATTTTTATTCATATTCATCATCTGAATCACAATTTTGGCAAACATATGAAACAGTGTTGCCTCTGATACATCCGGACTGAGCCCACTGCTTGCACGAGATGCATTGCACCCAGTCTGCACCAGATGTGTCTTCATTGTATGAGACACCACAAATTATACAGAAATATTCATCTTCTGCACTGTCGCTGCTTTCTTCCAATATCCTTTTCTTTGCCTTTTCCACTTGTGTAATGTTTCCTTTTCTTTTCCTTTTTTAGCTTTTTGTTCTTTACCCTTTCCTTTGCCCTTACCTTTACCCTTTCCTTTATCATTTTCTTTACCTTGCTTTTTTTTCTTTGAAATTTGAAATTCTGTGGCTACTTCTCTGTAGTTCCTTTTCTTGTCCATTATTTCTAAAGCAGCTGACTCGTAGGTCGCCAGCGAAGTCATGCCTCGAGTAGTTTTCCGCTTGTAAGTCCTCATGCTGTAACGTTTAAGATAAATGAATAAATATGTTATTAGATACCCTGGTGGATATACAGCTCTTTAAAGTTAGGACAGGTGGACAGACAGACGGACGGACAGCGTAGGCTTAGTACCTAGTGTAATAATGTTAATACCAACCCCACATGCGGGGTAAGAATTAACATGTTAATACTAGCCCCGTATGTTTTGTTAAATTTAGCCCCATGGGTAGCTTTTCAATAAAAAAATATATAATTACGAAATATTGTGCATTAGCGCTAGTAACGGTATGTAACATTATTAAGCATAAAACAAGCTACTGCAAAAAAAAAAAAATATTACACCGAAATCAATTATTCAACGCGTAAATCAAAATATCGTAAAGTGAAAAAAGTTCGTTACCTGGCCAAAATAGACGCACATCACACAACTCACTCTCGCGGCGCACTGAGCTGGACTGACGAGTCTCAACCTGTAGACCGCTGTCACAGGGACGAATTCTAGGAATCACTAGTGACGTGCTGTTTATAGTTTCGTAGAAATTCGCTTGTTAATACTTACCTCTGTTAATTAAAGCCCCGGCCTCCCCTACCTATTTCATTCTACATGTCTCCGATAAAATATACAATAAATTTTTTCAGGAAGATAGAAGTCTGGTGCATAAAAATCACTAAAAACAAAAGAGGTGGTACCCATTGAACTAAAGATAAAATGTTCGAGAAGCAGGTGAATTTTTTTTCAATGAGTTTGCAAGGAAGGTAACCTACCTACTATCTACAGGGTCACTTAGCTATGAATCCATTGTATACTATACCTATTTACTACAGCTCTAGCTGTATTTTTTAATTACATAGGCATGCTTAGAAATAAACAAATGTTCTGTTTTATTAAAGACCAGGTCTTACACAGACAACCTGAGCCACAGCCTATAAAAAGCAAGTTGAAATTTTAGAATCCCTAACATATCTAACTTTTTGTACTTATTGTTATTCTGAGTGAGGGGACCAAGGCCTGCACTGACGTCCCGCTGTGGGGGGTATTGTCCCCATGGCTTTAACTACTCCTACCCCAGCCAGCCCAGGTCCTTAAAATACCGGAGCAGGACTTTGGTTTGTTAGTGACACTTAAGTAACTACCGACATTTCATACGACGTAGGTAAGGTAGTATGTTTGTCTTTCATTTAACCAGAAACATTCCCAAAACATTTGTTTAGAGGGCTCGCAATTTAGTAGGGAGCACATGATCCAGAAGCATCAGCAACTCGGGTGGTCAGAAGTTGCTGTATAGTTGTATGATAGTTGCTGATAATGTCAGCTGATGGGGTGGGGTGCCAGGATCAAATAGGTGACGTCGACGTCTAAGATTACCTATAGTAAAAATATAAAAAAATGAATAAGTCAAATCAGGCTTATCTTTAAGGTTTTTATGCCTACATAGTTGGATACTTCTGCCTATCTCTTGGTATGTATACCTTATCCCTTAAACTCGTCAAATTATTTATTCTAAATAATAATATTTATTGGTCATAAGCCTCCTCCAACACTGGAAGGTATAGCCATAATCTCTGAAAAATTAACAGCAGCTCTGCCTTCTGAGCTGTAGGTTGTGGCTTTGATTCCCGCCAAGGGCAAAAGGCGGACTTAAATAATAATAAAGTCCTACCACCAAGCCAAACAAGCACAATATTGTACTCCCCTGGTGATAGAGCCCGTGACCTCTGACACCGGTGGGTCAACCACTACACCACAGAGGTGGTTCTTCTTACATGAATAGGTATAATAGACTAGTAACCTACTTTCAATTTTAGACACCATCAGACCTCTACAAAATCCGCATACTAAAAAAGCTTGCCGGTGCTGAGTAAATAATTTGTTTTGATGTATGATGTTGGTCCTTCCGGGTAGGAACCTAAATTGTCTCCATTTTTGAGATCTTCAAGTGCTTCAAACATTAAAGTGTTGTATAATAATATGGTAGGTACCTATGTATTAACAAAAAAAGCATAAAAATAGTCTATCGCGTAATCTAGTTGCCGCTGTGTGAAATCTATGTCCTGTAATTTATTATTATTAGATAGGTACCTACTATATAGATAGTACCTACATACCTAGGTAATAGTAGGTAGGTAGGTACATAGTTCCAAATTAAATATTGATCTTACCAGCGGGCCTAGCATGGGGTTTCTTGTCTAGGGTAGAATAGATTAAAAATGACATAAAAATGACATTTAGGTGTAGAGAGTAGAAAGTTTTTATTCGATCGGGAACATGGCATGGCGTTCGAAAGAATGAACGGATAGAAATGTTTTCTAGTCTACTCTAGACATGAGTCTACCACTGCGAGCATGCCATTCAATTTACTCTACTTTTGACGTTTGAGAATAGAAACATTTCTTCTAAAATTGTCTACACCTCTCGAGACTTAGAGAAGCGTTTCTCTCGCATAATTTAGTGAATATTTTTTACGGTTACTATGAACGGTGGAAGAAATTGGCTTCTGAGCCAGTACGAGGAGAAAAACGACCGGAGACGTGAAAGAATCGCAGTTCGAGAGCTCACAGTAGCTCTCGATTTGCCGGAGGCCGAGTTTAGGCGCAACTTTTTTGTAACAGATTTGTGTTTGTTAAGATTGTGCCGAGCACCATCGATCCGGGCTTTCTTTTTAAGGTCCCTCCAAGTCTGAAAATTTCAATGAAGCTAGTAAGACATAGGTGTCTTTCCCATTATGAGATAGATATCAAATAAGGATAGTATGGATGGATGAAATAGTTTCGAAGCCTTGCAATGGTTATGGAACATAATATTAGTAAATACATACATTTTTCCATTGCTCCACAGTCTTGTGGGGCCCTAGCTCCTTGAGTGCGCCTTGAAGACGCACCCATTCTACATTGTGGGCCCGACGTCCCAGGGGCTCGGTATATTCTCCCAAGGCGAACATATTATGTGTGGACATGTAGTCCACTAAATATTTTAACTGAACTGCATTGCTTCGGAGGCTGTAAATAAGTAGGTACGTAATTGTAAGTACGTGGATATGACGTATTGTATGAAATCTTTAGGTCGAAGCTTTGACAAGCAAGACTCGAAACTTCACGAGCACTTTGTAATAGTTCACATTATTTTATAATATCTGCTTACTGTAGGTAAGCGTCCTAGATATAAATACGATACTTGAACCACTCACTTTTTCCGCGAGACATTGGGCAAAATGTTAGGCGAGCTCGTCATTTTTTCCACTTTTTAACACAGAAAGTTTATCGGTCCCTCTCCGAGTGAAAAATTCAATTTTCGCGCGGGACATGGGTAATGACAATGACATGGCATAGGTAATGATGTGACGTAAATTGTCACAATGTCAAATGTAAAACGTTTCGTTTTACGTATAAACTGTATTTCTTGTTTCGTGTTGACATTTTGTGGGTAATGAAACGCAACGAACGAACTTCTTACAACATTTTATATTTGATCTGTGATTTCGTTCCCGTTGCTATAGAAAGAGCTTGTCTACGAGGAAACTGCTTTCTAGGGTTTGCTTTGAGAAACGGCGTGTTCGGGCAAAAGAAAGATTACGAAGACAAGAAACTGTCTTCTCTATTCTAGGGTAGAGTAGAGATGAAAACCCCGTGCTAGGCCCGCAGGTAGGTACATAGGTAATGTATACACCTTTCGTGTCGTGATAGATTTAGTTTTATCTCAAAATCAACTAATCTTTACACTGTTGTTAGGTAGGTATAGGTACATTTCACATTCTTCATTTTAAGTAGGTACCTGCGTACCTAGACAAAAAATAAATATTTTTCATTGTGTACTAGTTCATGATCTGTGAATGTGTATTAGGTATATCAGGGACATAGAATACTATTACTATTAATACTAATACTATTACATTATTAGTGTTCTGTGACTATTACTCACAAGAAGAACATCGACTGCATACAAATAAGGCATGACGAAATGTTTGAATCATTTAAGGGACCAGCATAGAGATGGTGCTATTTTACACATCAGTTTTTGAAAACAATTTATGGAATGCAAATTTAAATTATTTCAGCGCTAAAATTCAAGAAGCAGTTCTAGCAGGAATTTAAATCGCTCCTACAATTTCTGCTGTTTGACATAGCTTTATATCAAGATCGACATTAATTTTGCTAATTTTTGTAACTCAAAGAAGGAACGGCTTTGTGAGTTGTGGGTGCACTTTGTAGTGCCAACAAACCCTAGGCTGATTGGGCTCACATACCTAGAACTACTAATGAAGTGTATGTAAAAACATTTTGATCGTTCACAATTTGAAGACGAACAGAAAAGAGAGCTACAATAAAGATGAAGTCCCAAAATCACATGCATATTCTGCTGCTGTAGTATCAGTAATATTATAAAGTAAAGTAATGAAGGGAGTAAGTGAAAAGTATGTGTCCAAGATGCATAAACCAAATGAAAATAAATTATGTTGCCCACATAAACTTGTTTTATTGAGCAAGACCTTACGAAGAATCAGATTATGATTTTATCTATGATTATGAGGATCAATTAAAATAGCTCTAGTTCATCATTATCCTCTTTCATTATCCATTGCTGAATAGGTATCTTTAGATAGAACCTATTTTATATTTATGTTACAAAGAATTCGTGCCAATGTATTTATTATGAAATAAATGTATGTTTATATAAATATATGAATTTTATTTACGAATTTTATCTATATTTATAATCTATTATTTAGTGCATTCAAATTGAACAAGACTATTTTCATTTTCCATAGCCGTCAAAACAACGGTTTTTGTGTTGTGTGTTTCGTTCGATTTTATCTAAGTTTGTCTGAAACTTCTTTGCATTTGTCAAATTGAGTTGAATCGTCGCTGCTCCAATTAAATATCAGATCTTAAGTATCTAAATGGCGAGCCGAGCCGTGGTTGAAATAGAGTGAATGGACACTATGGAGACTAACATGTGTTGGTAACTGTAGTTCCACAAGAGAAACACACCGGTTTTTTTGTTTCTTAAAGAAGGAACAGCTTTGTGCGTTGTGGGTAGAGATACTCTGTAGTGAGTACGATCCCTGGGCTTACATACCTAGAACCACTAATAAAGTGTAGATACCTGTGTCTAACATTTTGATTATACACAATTTGATCAATAATTAAAAAGGCTGCAACAGCGATTGTCTATACAGCGAAATGGATTTTTTTTGTGTGTACCATTGGTTGCACCTGGTAAGTACCAAATTAATATACTCATTTAAATTATGTTAGTAGGTACATATTCTCAAATAGTCAAATTTTTATAATGTATTTATTTAGATTTGTTTTGAATCGTAAATATCAATATTTATATGTTCTCTTTTATTATGTATACCATTAACTGTATTTGTACTATCCTTTCCATCCTAAGACGTCTGGAAGAGATCGCTTTTAAGCTATAAGACCTGCCATTGTTCTATATGCTTTTGGTGTACAATAAATAAATTTGATTAATTCATTCATATTTTGATGTTGGTCCTTCTTTGTATCTCAATGGCCGGTGTTCTCAGGAGTCTCCTCAACTCACCACAACACATTCTCCCCCACACACCTTACCCTCCTGTTGCCCAGACTTTTATGAGACCGGTGTTCTCAGGGCTTTCAAACACAACCCACACGTATTCACACAATCACACACATACAAACACTGCACACCAACACACATTACCTGTTTTTATTACTATTTTTTACCTCTTTAGTGTAAAAAAGTATGAAATAGTCTATCCGTAATCTAGTTCCCTTATTACATGGTATGCTTAGTTTGGGGCTAGATGACGCTGTGTGAAATGACTTGTTATTTATTGTAATTAGATAGGTACGTACCTATCTAATAGGTAGGTTCATCGTAACAAATTAAATATTGATCTTAACAGGTAGGTGAACCTACCGTGATAGATTTCGTTTTTTTTTGGGATATTTATTTGTTTATTTTTAAATAACATATTGTTTCCCCTTTTTAATAAATACTTTTTAATTTTTATGTAATTACATAAAAATTCATGCGACTTTAACAAATCGATAATTAACTTTCATTTTAGTGTCAGAAAACATTTTGACGTTTAACAAACAAAAAAGTTGCATGGAAACAGATAGATAAAATGTTTAAGACCAAATAGTTTTTAAGCAATTTTAACGTTGTCTGCTTTCTGAGCCCCGTTAGAAACGCATAACGGATAAATTGTTCAGACTGTACCGGGCCAATCTGTTATACTCTTTGGAAGAATGAATTCATTACTTAGACTGTTAGGATATTAGTGTTCTGTGCTGAGACTTACATTCAGACAGTGTTGTCAGATGGGGGGGATTCCCTCCAAATCTGGGGGTTTTTTAACACTCGGAGGGAATTTTGGGGGGACTAATCATTTGGGGGTATTTTCGGGGGAAAAAAATGGTCGATTTATATCATATAATTAAAAATAATACATGGTGATTTATAGGTATTTCAATCAACCATCATAAAATACAACAATAAAGGAGCTCACCCATTCATTCATTCGTTTGACCGTTCATTCGTTTGACCGTTCATTCGATGCGAAGTTCGTTCTCGACTCGAAATGTATGATGTGAAACACAGAGAAAGGAAAGAAAGACTTGCCAAGCCAAATGATCAAGAAGTGTCCTCGTTATCGGTCATCATCACAATTAGTAATTGTAATGTGTAAATTGTCGGTTTTCAAACATCTTGCGAGGCTTTTGATCGAGTTGACACGTAACCCAAGGGCTGGCTCTTATTTAGGCCAGAGGATTAGCATAGCTATTCAGTGTGGCAATGCAGCCAGTGTCTTGGGCGCGCTTCCGTCTGGTACTGGTCTGGAACAGTTGAGTTCTCTATAGGCCGTTTGTAACGGTCCTTAGGTACCCCGACTGATTCCTTTGTACATACATAGTTAGTTTCATTGTACATTTCATATAATGAATATATGTATTTACCAAATGGCGAAATAGTGTATTTATTATAAAAAAAATAATAACTCTCGTATGTAATAAACACAGTTTAATCTGGGTAGGTAATATGAATAAAAAGTAAGTTTTAGGTATTTGAATGTTGGGGGTTTTTTTTCAAAAAACCCATAATTTGGGGGGATTTTGGGGAGATTTGGGGAGAAATGCATGGATCCATCTGGTAACACTGCACTCAGACAGAGTATTCAGATTTATTGATTTTTAACAGCAGCGTTAGCTCGCTCGCGATATAAACCGATCACCCGATCAGTGTATTTTCAAGCACCTTTGAGTTTAGTGCATCGTCGTCTTGTAATAATTTTGGAATCACATAAAAGTTCTTTACTTCGCATTTAGTAAAGTAAGTGGTAATATGAAGATACAAAAGTCACATTTGTTTGACCTGTAATTGTTGAAACGAAACTAGTAGCGTACTGAAATATAAGTTCAGTATTAGTATCACATTCGGTGATTAGCTTCATTCCATCAATAAAAATGACAGTGTGAATTCTTGCCTGTGTTTGAGGTTAAAGTTTAGTTGATTGATCGATTCTATCCTGTGGTCACCGATTAAGATCCCGTTGGTATATTGTGCTTGGAAATCCACTAGTTTGCAGTAACTAATTGTTTCAATGTATGTCTTTGTGTTTGTTTTTATCTTGCACAATTTAAATACATTAATTGTCAACATAAAGCTCCTTTGAAACTGAAAGAGCTTTATGTACATGCTCAGTGTTAAAAATAATAACAATTAACCCTCTAACTAAATGATCCTTTGATGACATAAGTAGGCTTGCGTGACACCTATGATAACATGAACTTCTGGACTTAGCTAGCATTCTAATAAGTCCAAGTCAATATAAATTGAATCAGATGTATCCATTGAGTCATTGAGTTAATTATGCTGTAGCATTTTGCAAATGTTTTCTTATCACATTATGTTGCCTGTTGCATTGCGAATCCAGCAAGTGTTTTTTTCAGTATGCTTGAGCATCTGCTTATTTTTATATATTATTAGAAAAGCATCAAGCTATAATATGACTACTATTCAATTATGAACCACTATATCTTGATTATGTTACTGAAGCCATACAAGATAGTTTATAATCTCCATTATACTAAACAACATAACAATTAGATGGTGAATGAGTTCTCCAATATTTGGATAGTTTCATGCACTATGCTACACTGGAGTAGGTAGGTAAAACACTCACAACCATCAAATTGTGGTTGACATCCCACTGGTATTGTTATAATAGCTAATAGTGTACAATACTATGACAGTTTTACTAGTAAAATCTCCATTAAATCCAATGTGTTGTTGTTTTTAGTTATCAGTACTTACTATTGCAATTTTTTTTTAAGCAGAAGTTTAGTAACAAACTATCTGGCTATATCAGGCAATCAAGAAAAATGTGATCTTAATAAGGATCTAGCTGTGCCTGCGGCATTGCTCATGTGGAATTCCGTTTGCGATGGTATGATTCCAGGCACATACTAAATTCTGTGTATCAGTAAAAAAACCATTTACGAAGATATGTCAGTGTAATTAATTTTTATAAGAGTTTAACGAATAGAGTAGTTAGTTCTTTATCAATTTGTGCTGTAATTTTGTTGCTGTGCCCTTTTATAGACCTTTTTGAGTTTATACAATTTTTATTCCTAAGGATTTTATCTCTGTAAACACATCATTTACGAAAATTGCCCTGACCTTAGTTAGGGCAATGTTTGTAAATGATGGGTTTACTTAACTGTTTTCAGTCATCAAAGGATAAAGCCTATGTAGTTCAGAGGTTACTTCCTAAGTCCTTAGACTTTTTTAACTACTTATGACTACTTCAACAGCCCATTTATATTAGTTATGAGCCTTGGGTAAGGTCCCCTTGGCTCTTTCTGTGTACAGAGACATTAAGGATTTTTTGTTTGTTAATATTAGCCCTATTATGGTCATCAGCAAAAATATTTTTGTGAAGAATAAATTGGGAAACTCGGCAAAAATTAAAATGATATTCTGTTTTACTTATACAATGCACACAGCAAAAATTTCTGTTATCTTTAAAACTGCTGATTGCAGCAGCAGCATACCCACATTATAATAAAACAATTCTTTTATATTCTTGATTTTTGGGTTACAATAGGTTATTGTAGATTAAAATGATAATTGTTACACCAAACGACGTAACATGACACGTCACACGACCTAGTGCAGACAATGGGTACAAAAAAAATATAAAAAGTCACCCCCTAACGCATGTAGACAAAGTCCTACCACCAACCAAACCAAGCACAATTTTGCACTACCCTTGGGGATCGCTACTAAATCAGTAGCTTAATAGATAGCGTAATTACTTAACCTCTAATGATTGCAGTTAGTAATCAAAATTGTATGTAGTTAATGCACTGATAACCAATTTATTGGCTCGAACAAAACAACCTATGATACCGTTTTTTTTCAAAACGTAGTACACATATCTTTACAAATTAATTAATTTATAATATGAAAGGGTTATTTGTCACTCATTTAGAATATCCAGGTAATTACGAAAGATTACCTTACAATGTATTTGCAAAAGTAAAACTAACAGCTCCATTTGCGACTGGTTGCTCATTTACAAGGTTTTATAAGACTTATTTGATGTCTAAGTAGGTACTTATCCGTTTCTTTGGACATTGACACATATTTTATCTATGCTGGGGTAGATTCTTACTTATTGGTTCATGAAAAATACAGATTTATAGAACAAATACTCCCTTAAATTGCTTGTTGAATAAGAATTAAATACAATCATCTAAAAAAGACTAGTAAACTCAAAACATGAAAATGTTTTTCGAAAATTTAATTAAAATGAAACTGTTGTCGTATTTTTTACGGCAATTATGTTACTTACATAGTATTCTGATATCTGTGACCGTGTGTCCAGTCGATAACTTATATCGATACGCTTGCGATCGTCAAAGTGCTCTAAGTTTATCGAATAATAAAAACTTTTACCGAGACCTTCAAAGTAGATAAAACAAAAAAAAGACAAAATATACGATCTCAAACGTCAAACAAAAGAATCGATATAAAATATCGATTTATCGATATAATTTAACGAATGTGTACCGAAAATTCTAAAATTTACGTAATACTTGATTCTTGAACTATTCACAGAAAGTACTGTAGGCACTACACACAGGCACAGGTTTGATTATAGTTATACACGCATAGGTACGCGCACTCTTTGCTTTTCGTTAAGAAGTAAAGAAAAAGAAAATGTGTTGTAATTAGCGGTATCTGTGTATAAGTATGAAATGAGTTTCTTCTGACCGTACTTATGCGTATAACTTAGAAATACGTACAAAACAGCCGTACGCTTGCTGATCTGCGTGGCTAGTGCGAGTTGCAATCGAATTAATTTGCTCACCGTGAATGGTGAATAGGTATTATTTTTCATACAAGTCGTCGTAAACGCAAACGCGTTCGAGCAAGTATTGAGCAAGTATAAAACTCGCACTAGCTACTCTGGTGTGGAGTGCAATTCGCAAACTCTTCAATCATTCTTGTTTTGACTTTTGTCTCGTTTTTTCTTCACTTGACAGATATTGTCAAAAAATAAAATGAAAAGAATGTAACTGAAAAATATATTTATTGCTACATAAACACCTGATAATTTAAAACATAGTAAAGCAAACTAATATCAAAACAAGAATGCTTAGAGGTCGTGGTTATGCCCCAAGCCCCGGAATATCGCTGATTTTCGGTCTCCTATTCAAACCTAGTTAGTCGATCACTTTGAAATGGTATGATATCCGACTTTTACGCAATAGTTGTGCTTAAGTGGCATTAAGTGGCTAAAAAGCCAATTCCTGGCCTTAGTCTGTTGAGGATTCCGGGTAAATTCGGCACTATCCTAACTTAACACCAGGTGAGATAAAGGCCAACCGCCCGTCATACAATAAAAAAAGTAGCTATTTGCTAGAATTGGATAGAGATATATAAGGTTTCACATCAATTATACCTGCAAAAAATCTTTTGATTCAGACTTGCCATTTCGTAATGAAAATGGCACTACGTTTGTATGGGAAAGTGAGACTACTGGGCCTTGGGATAAGCCAAGCTGCAAGTAACTTGCATCTCGACCGGTCCTCGATGTTGATAAAATAGCATTTATGCATTTAGTTGCCTGTTCCAATTGGCGTTAAAACATTTCAAAACACATGAATACAACAATATTTTTCAAAAAATGTTTCATTCTGAGGCAACTAAACGTTATTAAAATAGGGAGAATAATAAATTCGTTTGAATAATAGACAACGGGAAGTAAGTGCAAAGAGTCGGTAAATATAGAGTAGGTTCTCCGACTCTATATTTACAACCGACAATGTTTGTTTGTTAACACGTTTGTAATTTCTAGGGTGGCATATATACCGGCTGTGTGTTTGGCTGCCGACCAGATCCCGGCGACCAAGACATAAACAATATAATAATAAAATCCAACTATAAAACTATTTTTCAGTTGAAAAAAAAAATAAAACCTGACTGCGATTTATTATGATACATACAGAACAAGACATTCATTTCACACAGCATCTAATCCCAAACTAAGCCTAGCTTGTAATGTGGGAAATAGATAACAGTTTTTTTTAAACATACTTATTATACAGTAAGAAAAGTCACGGAAATAATCCTTTTTTTTTGTAAAAACATACATATACAGTACGGCATCCAAATACAGTCACGCGTGTTTCACAGAAGAGTGAGTAGAGACGATCTACACGTCCTACGATCCTTGAAGACTTGTCATACTTTATTAACGTTCTCCATATTACATTGCCTACAAGCTTGTCGGCCAAGCTACATTGAATTGACTTATTATAATAACATAGTTACTCGTGTTTCTTAGGGGAAAGAGTAAATACGATCTACACTTCCTACGATCCTTGAAGACCTGTCATACTTTATTTACACTCCTTAAAATACATTACGTACAAACATGTCGGCCAGGCTACATTTAACTGGTTTTACAAAGTTTCATCACACTAATGTTATAAAAGAGAAAGTTTGTTTGTATGTTTGTTCTTTCTGAACTTACACCAAAAACACGGAACGGGTTGTGATGAAACTTTGGCGCGTATGTTGCTCTGAACCGGGAGAGACATCGGCTACTTTTCATCCCATAAATCAGTTTCTGTGGACCATTCTCATGAATGGGTTATACCGTTTCAGTAAGTCGGTGATTCTCATAACTGAAAGTTTGAAAATGTAGGCCTTGCCTTCGCGAAGTTTTTAAAGTTATGTGATCTGTTGTAACTAATAAAAAAAACATGACTGCTGCTACCGCATGACCCACGTCTTGGCCCCACAAATACCATGCCAGTGCCAAAGAAATGTACGTATGTCCATTTCTTTAAACGCAAGTTAAACGTAGTCTGATCGATAAGCGTGTACGATATGTGAATTGCGTCACACGTTATACATACACCTACTAAAGCAGTCGGGTAAAAACTAGTAAGCAATGTAATTTATTTAAGAATCCTCAAAAAAGTTAGTGATTTTTGACATATCTCAATTTTAATTGTATTGGTTGAAATTCGGTTTTAGATTATGTGAAGTTTATGTGTGTGACATTAAAAAAGTTTCGTACCTGTTAATTGATCCGATCAAAATGTATAGAGAAATCTTAAAAAAGTCGTTACATGATCTTAAAAAAACTAAGATCTTGGCTAAAAAGAAAAATTATCATAGATTGTATGCTGTGGTTACGCCTGCGATAGGTACCTATTATAATTATATTATGCTGCCACTTCAATTTGCTTTAGCGTTTGTGTACCTGCCTATAAAAAAAAATTGAAAGGGGAGGCTATTTCTACAAATAAGTCCAAACAAACGTTGTAAACTACTTGTCGGTATTTTAACTCGTTGGTTGCGTAAAATGTGAAGTGAACACAGCAACCAACGTGCTAACCATGTCTGGGTGACATGTTTGTCGCGATACATGAAATATTTGGCCAAATACAATACAATGGTATCGAATACGCTAAGCCAAGTGACGTGCCATCATTATGTGTATATTCAATGTGTTGTTTTGTCTGTCTTAGTATCTTCTTTCTGTGGTTTATTCCACTCATAATCACACTAAACAGATTTCCAAACAATTTTCTATAGACACACTGTAATTGAGTATTAAATAAGCATTATAGATACGTCCTAAATAATATTATTGTGTGGTTAACAGCTTAAAAGAAAAAAAAACACCACCTTCTGGGTATGTCGTCCTAGTTTGGAAGTTTAATCATTTACAATATATACATATATTGGTACAAGAGTGACCCACATGAAATTGTAAATCGAGCAGGTGCGATATTAACCCAATTTAAGATATCTCTTTTGTAAACCAATTTTGCTGGAAACATATTATACCAGCCAGAATTATAAGGACAAACAGAACTGCATTATGTAAATTAATTATGTTAGGGTTTCAATCAGCATTATTCAAGTTTTTACTTTTCATGTTCTGGATTTATCACATGTATGTACTCACACATCCTATTATTTCACGTGTATAGTGCATTTGGCCAACCTGCGAAATGAATTGTCATGTGAAGATGCATTGCAATAATCAAAAACGGGCATAGTCTTAAGTTTTGCGAATAGTTTTTGCCTTCTTATCTGTAACTTTGATATATTAGACATATTGATATACTGGACAGTCTATAAATGATCACACAGCTCAACAACATACACAAAACTGTTCATAATTGTCTTCATTTCATTGCATTATATGTCTGCTGTATACTTATTTTAATTTGCATTTATTATGTCTTGCTTTTCATGTATAAATTACTATATGTTGACCATATTCAACAAGCTTTTCATCTGCTTTGTAGGTAAACAGACAGTTATAAGATCAATGATACGAGAATTCTACGAAAGTTCCGATGATGATGACATGGACATTCAGTACCCCATAGATGGCGAGTGTCTCGTTACGAGGCCTGACAAAGACATGCACAATAGATGCTGTGGCGGGAAAGCATGGTGTATAAAGGTAATGTTTTGTTATAAGCTTTAAAATACAGGACCTTGGATATCTTGTGCCGTCTTGCGATAGTGGAAACAGCAATTTCATATGTATACTACTTTATTACATGAAAACTAACTCATTCCACGCAGCCTCTTCGGATTGACCGAAGTCATTTTAATGGCAAAAAGTTATTATAGCTTTTGTTTTTTATTATAGGCTAGATGTCCCCGTGCCGTTACACTTTCGCCAAGGTTCTAAGTTCGTCATTGTCATTTCGGGCCACATAAGTCCACTGATGATCAAAGCTTTTTCTCATAACTATCGCTCCATTGTAGATCTCGTTCTTGCTTAGAGATCGAGATCCAAGACTGACCCTACGTGTATAATCATGAGCCGCCTCTGCCCATCAACTCCACGTGCAATATGTATATTCTAATATTAAAAAGAGAAAAGATTTGTTTTTTTTATTTTTCTTGAATAGACTCAAAAATTACCGAATCTATTTAAAAAAATATTTCACCAACAGAATACTGTAGTATCACTTAGTAACATTATTTCTATGTTTATCAGGTTATATCAGAAAGTTAAAAATAAACGAATAGTAAAAAAAACTTTTTAAAATCAAGCTTTAAGATTTTACTAAAAAACACTGAAAAAAAAAACGTTTTCTTAGTAACGATTTTACTATCAACTTATAACGTCATTACACAATTTATTTGATATAAAATTAAGTAAACAGTAAACGAGTATGTACTTACTTCAATCTCGCGACAAGAATATCATATAAATTGTGTAATTACTTTATAAGTTTATTGTAAAAAAAGATTTCAAGGAAAAGTTTATTTTATTACTTTTAGCACATTTAAATAAAAGTTGGTTTTTAAAAAGTTTTTTTTTTACTTTTAATTGAAAGGCCAAACGCTAACCCGGTACGGGTTAGCGTTTGGCCTTCATCTCACCTGATTTTTTCAAGTTATAAGGCCGAAGATGGAGCCTCACTTTACCCGGAATCCTCAACATTCTGAGGAACTGGCTATCTTATCTTACTTCTAAATGCCAAAACATATAATAAATCGCCATAACAAGAATTTTTGAATTGTTTTTATGGCGTATATAGACATAATTAGGTAAGATGGTGGTAGCCATCCACGCGGACTTAAACAAATAATCGTTCCCGAAATTTGAAATCGATCCCGTGGCCCGTGATCGAACACCTAAATACTTTTTTTTTGTAAATACAAATCACATGATACAACACCCAAACCCACTTTATAAGTACCTAATCTATTGAACAGATCTATCAACAGCCCGTAAGAGTCCACTGTTGAAACCAATGCCAGTGTTAATTTTCTGTTGTTTCTCTTTCGCTCTTATTGTACTTGTCAGTTGTGGATGTTCGATTCTCTGAACGGATGTTTTTCAGGATATCTGTGGTATAATATGCGCGGTGCTGACATGGCTGCTGATTATGTACGCGGAGTTTGTCGTGATGATGGTGATTCTTGTCCCCGGGATCAGCACATACCCGTTCTACAGCTATCTGAACATAGCTCTGTTCCAGAGCATGGCATTCCTTGCGTTCGCGTCGCATCTCAGGACTATGTTCACCGACCCGGTAAGTAGGCCCCTTCCTTTAAACTAATGCTATATACTAATATTACGCAACGCAACGCAAGATAAAGAACAAACATTCAAAATGGTTTTTGAATATTGTTTATTTGTATGTTTCGGAAGATCCATTTAAAGGGAATAGCTTGTTAGAACTTCAGAGTAATCTGACATTGGTAATGTGTATCGATCGTGGACTCAATTTAATGCTTTATTCTGAGATATCTTTATTAAGAGTCAACTCTTGTCCTTATCCTGAAACGTCAGTCCATAAAAATTATGCGAACGCACGACATACTGGTTGTGTAGATGTCTGCGTTCAGTTTTGAAGACGAATATAAAATTAAAGAGTTTAAATTTCCAGGGTGCCGTACCCAAAGGCAACGCAACCAAAGAGATGATAAAGCAGATGAGCTTTCGTGAGGGCCAGGTCATCTTCAAATGCACGAAATGCTGCAGCATCAAGCCGGAGCGCGCGCACCATTGCTCCGTCTGCCAGCGGTGCATCCGTAAGATGGACCACCACTGCCCCTGGGTCAACAACTGCGTCGGGGAGAACAACCAGAAGTACTTTGTGCTCTTCACCGTGAGTTATATTCATCAGAGATCACATTTAGACATATACAACTCGATGTACCTAGTACAGGTTCAAAAGTGCATTGTGCTTTACCTTCGTGTACAATATTGATTTTTATTTTTACGCTTTACTACATATACAATCATGATCTATTTTTATTGTTTTGTTATGTATCGTACGATGGGTAAGGCTTTTATCTGTGTGAATGTTCTCTATGGAATCCCAAACGGATGGACCGATTTTGATGAAATTTTCAGACAATCTTCAGATTCAAAGCGAGGTGATGCTGTGAAGCTCGGTAGCGATCGGATCAACTGCTTTTTTTGTCTCTTTTGGAATTTTACTGAATTGTAAGTGCGGGGTCGTATTGTAACTAATAAGTTTATTCTATTTTCTGGGCTTATTTTGTTTAATACAATTGAAGATACATCTAAATAACAAGGGATATACGGTCAAATGTAAAAAAAAAAATGTATAGCCAATTAATGCCGTTCTACTGTAATAATCATATATGCATTATGAATGATAGTAAAATGTAGAATTTTTCATAAGTGTATATTTCCGCGTCCTTGAATTCACAGACATGAGTTCGATAGAACACCGTCTCGAAAATACACAGTATTCTACAAAGTGGACCATAAGAGCCGATTAAAATAAAGGCCGCTGATATTACTCCTTTAAAAATTCTGTTTGATTTGTGAGGCCATCCATAGTTAGTAGCGTTTTTATTCAAATCGATATAGTGAAAGAGCCGACCACCACGCCCATATTTCATACCATTCTATATTTCACACAAGGGACTAAAATGACCTATTATTTATGGTTTATTCTAGAATTAATTGATATTTTGGCCCGCAACACTCTATTTTACACTTTGATTGAGGGAAAATAAAACAATTTTATTCATTCTCCTTAAAAGATTGCTGACCCGTGCAGATGCACTTCAGAAAAGTTGACTAAAATAAATAAATCTGTTGATTTGATCGCTACCAAACTTCACAGGTTCACTCGCTGCGCTTATCTGAAGATTGCCTAAAAAAAATCGCTCTAGCGTTGTGGGGAACAAACACACATCGGCTTTTATATAAATGTTTTTTTTCCGGCAACACTTTCAGATTTATATATTTGTATTTTAGCTTCATTTCCGTATGAGAATATTTATTTTCGTAACAACGCATTCCTTTTAGTTCAGTTCAAAAATTTTATATACACGTATATTTTCTAAAATTATAAAAATGACTCTGAATCTCACCTACTCGTAAAACCGATGATTGGTTCGCACATAAGATAGCGAGCAAAGTTAGTCTTTCCTCCACTAAACATCCTCTGGTTTGTGGTGTGCGTTTATTGTCAGTCAATCAATCTCTTAGTTGGACGTCGATGTCATGAGTATTTAGGTTTAAAACCTACCTAACTAAAACTGCCTCTTATTTATTTTTCTCATAGAGGGAAATGAAATGTAGAGTGCATCATTTGGTCGCAAGTTATATTTTCTTGGGCGATCTACGTTGAATTGGAATTTTTGATCTACGTTGATCCCTCGCTGTGGTCTGGATTTTACTATAGAATCCTTCCTTCTTTCAAAATAGCGACCTTGCCTTAATTTGATTTTCTTATGCTTTGGTGCACCTTTGGTCGTCAGTACCGGCACTATTAGAAATACATTACGGTCCCATGTTATAAAATATTCTGCAATGTAGATCAACCGTCATTTGTAAACACCCCTTTTCTTTGTGAATAAAATATATTTTCCAACCATTACGTGTGAATGCCTGTTAGTGTATTAATAATTGATGTCTTACCTCGGTCGCTACCACGATCGTCGGGTAACTGTTAAATGGTCCAAATACAAGCGGGGATTATTCAACTTTTCTCTTTTCTCAAATTCAGTAATTTGTATAGTAAATTACCGAATGTAATAGACATAGTAGCAGTTTACTACAGAACATAGAGTATGTGTAATTGGCCATAATGCCGAGAGGCATGGATGCATCCTTCAATTATTTTGAAAAAAAACTAGGTCTACAGTTCATACAGCCGATTTAGCCGATTTGATAACGGCATCGAACGAACAACAGCGTAGAAAGTTGGAATTCAAAAATAAAAAGATCATTGAATTAAAACACCGATAACGTATTAAGTAGTATTAATAATTATTTAGAGAAAATGGATAAGAATACCCCAAAAACTTCCAATAAACGTAGGAAGGATGACAATTAAACATGATGCGATACGCAATATACAACTGCAATTTATCAACAGTGAAATTTTGTTAGGGTATTGTTATGCCTTGGAAAAACTGGCGAATATTTCATAAATATGAAACAAAATGATTTACAAACGTAAGTAAGTACTTCTATTTTTTTTCTTATGCAAGATACGACGTTGACATTAATAATAAGAAGTAAAAATATATTTCGAATGCTACAGTATTTTAATTGTACATTTCACATACAATTCGACGTGGTCACGCATTAGACAAATTAAGAACATTTTTTGTGTGTAATCATTCAGGGGAGAATTATTTTTAGCTACTTCGTTAATGTGTAATAACGTGTCATGTTTTGTTCTCAGAATTAGAATGAGTTCGTGTTTGTTATTTTTTTTTATTGTTAATACCGAATACTATCTATACTACATAGGTAGGTACTAAAAAAAACATCACTATTAATTGGTGATATTGTTTTTAAAATAATTACCCACCGTACCACTACCGTATGGGCGGTGGTACAGTGGGTCTGCAGCGCTGTTATCATGAAGATTGAATCGTTTATACTAACCGCAAACCACTCTGTTTCCCCTGGTTTGATGGTTATTTTTTTCTTTACTAAAAATGTCCATTATATTTGAATTCTTTTTTGAAACATCTTTCATCTAATAAGATTAAACATTACCTCATATTTTTCTTGTTTTTTGTCTCTTATAAGGGCATACAATAACGGCACTATATTCGTATTCTCAGAGCTTCCCGAAGTACATAGTTGTACACTATGTACTTCGGGAAGCTCAGTACCATATCAATCAATCCGAAGTGCGTTTAAATTGCAGGCGGTCGTTCAGCTTTATAACTCGCATATCCCATCGCTTGGGACACTCTCAAAGCAAATTACCTATAGTCTATTTGACATCGATTATTTATGGTCGTGGCGGCAATTGAAACGAATACTTGAAACCCTGACATATTTGTTATAGACCTAACATGTCAGGGTTCTAGGCGTAGCTATGCATCGAAGCTAATGACTTTAGAACGAGGGCCGAATGTATTGATCGAAATAAATGTTGAGAATGTGGGTTATAACCAAGAGAGAAAATGTATGCCTCTGTGGTCTAGACCACTAGTGGTTCGACCACCTGTGGGGAGTACAATATTGTGCTTGGTTTGATTGGTGGTGGGACTTGGTGTAAATCCACCTGGCTAGCTAACACCTGCTTAAATCATTCTGTCGCCATAACAACAATTCTAAATTGTTGTGTTACGGCATTTTAAAGGGAATATAGCCAGCTCCTCAGTATGTTGAGGATTCTGAGGGAAGTGCGCTTCCACATGCGGCCTTATCATAACTTGAACATTAGGTGAGATGAAGGCCAAGCGCTTCCCCGTTTTACAATAAAACGAAAGAGATGTATGAATTGTGTGAGTGACGATATGCATGAGAGGAGTGGACGCCGAGAGACGGGAGACAGGGGAGTGGAAGAGGAGAACGGGGTGTGCCGACCTCGCTAAGTGCTCGTACATATTAATTTCCAGTTCTACATCGCGGGAATATCGATCCACGCCGTCTGCCTGGCGATCTATCAATTCGCGACGTGCATAAGACACGAGTGGCGAGAATGCAGCGCCTACTCGCCGCCTGCCACCGTCGTCTTCCTCCTGTTTCTGATCGCCGAGGCTCTGCTGTTTGCCATCTTCACTGCTGTGATGCTAGGCACGCAACTGCACGCAATCTGGAATGATGAGACCGTGAGTATCACGGACCTCCACAGGTGCACCTATGTCTTAGCTAACTTAAGTGAAATTTGGCCTATTCCTCTTCGCGTTTTTGGTGGTTTTAGAGTATGCGCGAAAGAGCATTTCGTGTCAGTTATATTCATCGTATCAGACACTTGTCTTGAATAATTGTTTGTTAAATTTTTAATTACTTGCCCTAAATATTTAAGTTAAGAATGTATGTTACTTCAATTGTTTGGATGTAACTCTTTTCGTGTTCACTCTATTTCTATGCCCTAATCGGGTTATTATGTATAACTTTTTTCAATCACAAGACCATTGTACCTCTACATGATTAATGCAATAAATGACTATGACTAGGTTGACGGCCTTCCCATTGGAGGTCACCAATGGATGACATCTACGATGGGGCTCTCCCGGTCGCTTTGGGGGGACTGTAATGATGATAATGATGCAGGTGATGTAGACAATTATGATGGTGATGCAGATGATGGTTGATTGGTTTCAGGGAATTGAACAGCTGAAGAAGGAGCAAGCGCGTTGGGTGCGCAAGTCGCGTTGGAAGAGCATCCAGTCAGTGTTCGGACGGTTCTCCATCTTCTGGTTCTGGCCGTTCACACAACCTTCGCCGAAAACTAAACTGGATTCATATCTCTATAGCGTCTAAATGAACATTGCTTAAGGTGATCCTCAGGTACGCGTGCGATAGCTTGTGGCGACTTGTAGCTTCGAGACTGATTGAATCATGCGATAGGCATTTGCGACCATAATCTACCGCGATCTACAAATGTTGCTACTAGCTGCTGCAAGTAGCCTCTATGTAGAGGATTATATTTACCAAAAACCATTCGTTGCGTACCTAAACGACACCTTAAACCTTGGCCCTAAAAGGATTGCTTGGTCGACTCGTCCCTGACCGTTCACTGAAAGAAGCTATCCGTTCACTGGCAATGGCTGTAGACAATTTTAATCATTAGAATAGGGATAACTAGAAGCCAGTTCACAAATCGCAATCAGGGCACAGGAATGGGTAAAATCCCAGTCTCTCTGTTTGCTAGTGGCGCCACCTGGCGTCTTTAGAATTATTAGAAATGTCACAAAGGTGACTGCTAAGATGGTTTTCTTTCAGTGAGTAACCTTAAACTTAAGTTTAAATATAATTTCGGAGCTATAAACAACGCCTTATTATCAGTTCAAGCAATAATTATAATAATTATATATGTAATAATTTATTTCTTATTTTAAATGTAGAGTAGGTTTTTAAGTGAGGTAGATTATACCGCTTTATTGAATCGAGGCGCTGTATCAAATGCATTTACTATTATTATCGTTGTGAAATTGTTTTTCTTGTATCGCTTAAGTAACACTCGGCTTATAGAACAAACGGTAGATATTAGGCTAGGCGAAGGTTTCACACGCATATTGTAACGACATCATTATTATGAGATGGTTTTCGCTTGTTTCTCAAGTCTTTGTAGTTATAACGCGCCTGTGATGTACAAATCGGTACATAAGTTTTATATTAACATAGTTGAAGCTCGGTGAAAGGTGCCCACTGCCCATATTTCAGTGCGCGGGAGCGACATCCGCAAATCAACGCACATATCTAAAAATAAAAACTTTTATAAAATACCTGACTCGGGAAGGTAAAACGTCTCGCGGTGGCGTAACGGAAGTCAAATCGAGTCTATCATTTATGTTTAATAAATATAAAATTTCGATTACTTTACTGGACAAACATTTGTGTGATGAATATCGGTTGGTTTTGTGTTTTATGATAAGTATGTATTTATTGTTCTTTTAAAAAAGTATCAACGTGTTATTTCTGTAATCTAGTTCCCATATTATGCAAGCTTTGCTTAGTTTGGGACTAGATGGTGCTGTGTAAAATATTATTTTCTGTTGTCCATTTTTTTTGTTAATATTAAATTGCAAATATTAGCAACGAATGTATAGCAAAGCGAGTAGACGTAGCGGGTGTAAAACGGTGTTCAGTTCAGTTCCACAGTGTACTTGTACTGTACTTGAGACGCGTAGTAAGCTTTGTGCCCCACGTGATCTAACCTACTTGTGTGTTTTCATGTGTGTTTAATGTAGCAGTCGCGCCCGCTGGTTACATCGGGTTGCTAGCCGCTGTGTGGAATGTGGGCACTGGACTCGTTTTCATCGAGTATTGAGTGAAAACTGTAGTATTTACTAATAAGACAGCATATAAAGTATAAAATTAGGCAAGCCAAAAGCAGCCCAATGATCGTATGGGGCGTGTCCTAAACTTATAATGTTATTTAGCTTTAAGTCACGCTGTCACCCTCACGTTGGATGTCTTTCATATAGCCTTTGTCCTGCTTGAGCGACTCGTAGCGATGCGACGCGGCACGTGACATCGCTACAGTAAAAACATATAATAGTAGCGAGCGCCGTCAACTATCAGTCCCCTTATCAAAACATCGTTTATTTAGTAAGATATTTATGGCATTTTTTTTTCGATTCTATTGAATTGTCAGATAAATTGGACGCGGAAAGTATCAAAAATATTTATCCACCGATCAGTACGATTTAATACAGCGTGTAATGTCATTGAAATAAATACGCTCAAATTTCCGCAAAAATCATCTTTTTCTTCAATTACATAAAACCTAGACCAAGGAAAGAAAAGCGTATAGTTTATCTACATATGCCAATAAGTTTAGAAGAAGATTACTGACCAATAACTGATCGATTAAAATATGATTTATTCGCTTTTTAAATAACACGTCTATGTGTTGTACTGTCAAAGGTTTAAAACACGTTTAACAATCAGTTCAGGTTTTTTTAAACATTTTATATCGACTCGTCAAAAAGTAGATACGAATCTAAATATGTTTTATTTTACTTTGTCATGAAGAGTGTAAGTCGTAAGAGTGAAGAGTGTAGTCATCGCAATCTCAATCAACGTGGTTGATGAAGCTTGAGGGTACCCGGTGCTAGACTAAGTAAATACATGCCGTCTCGCTCTCTCGTCTCTACATGTGTAAAATGCGGACGCTCAGCGCGCTTCATCTAGAATGGTCCTATAAAATCTTACCAAATAAATAAATGTAGTTTTGAGCATTGCATACAGCAACGAAAAAATCTGCACGCAAACCGCAGGCCTTACCCATAGACATGGACATTCATTTAACAAAACAAAACGAAATTGACAAACAGAAAAACAAGAGTACAATGTGAATACAGTTTGTGTTTTTTTTTTTAACCAAATTATCTGAAACGCAAGAAAAGTGGTCAATGAGAGTGTAGTTCACTTCGTGAGACGAAAAACAAACGAGCATAATAAGTATATTTAGTCGCTTCACGTCGCATCGCGTCGCCGCTCTGTGTAGGACAAAGAGCTACAGCCCCCGACATATCGAAGGTAGCGTGCCGGCGTGGAGCCGGAAGTGCTTTCGCACGGAACAAACAAGCGCACAGAAGTCTATACAATGTAGGTATACATTATTATAACTATACATCTCATAAATTATAACGATGTTATTGAAGTCGTGGAAAGTTCAAAATATTTAAATAATAAGATATTGAGAGAAGAAACATGCGAGATACAGTAGGCTTAGAAACTTCACGGAACAGAGAGAGATGTAAACCTCATTATAAATCGAACAAAAATACTGTTTCTCATACGTTTCTTACATAACTAATCGGTATGTCATGCTTTATATATTCCATGCCTTTGGATAGTGTACCTTGTTGGTATCAACTAATTGTATAAACGTATAATAAGGTCAAAAGGACCAATACTAAAGGATCTCTTCGTACGATATAAATCTAATTTCATATACATATACCTGAATGTTTGAAAGGTTTTCTACCCGTTACTTGCACGGGGGCGAAACTACACTTACATATTTACTTAGATTTCTTAGCATAAGAATATTATAATATATGACATGAGTAGGTAGGAATCATGATGATTACTGTTTAGATATATGTCATTTTTTTATTACTTACGTATTGTTTATTTTGTTGACATCATGTCTTTGTTATACTTTAAAGTTTATATTATACTTATGCCTGACAATGGGAACAAACTTAGGGAATTGTTTTTAAAATTAACGGCCTCTCACAACGAAACTTTTTTTCCAGTATTTGAAACGACAATAGGATTTTTTGAGGCTATGCCGGCTAAGGCGAAGCCGATTTCAAAGTTATTTTTCGCCAACTTTGACATGGTTTTTACCTTTGTGTTAAAAGTCTAGTAATATTTATTATGATACAGTTTTTTTTTGAAAACACATTTAAATATATTTTTAATATTGATAATAAACAATATGAAACAATAGAAACAGCATTACAGTTTAAAATATATGATGAAGGTAACATCAACTTCGAGACAAGGCCCATGCGGCCGATACTCGCTACGTGCTGAGTACGCCTTTTGCATCCGGCCATTGTCCGTGGATACGTGCCAGGCTGCTTGAGGTGTTATATTGTTTTTACAAAACCTCTTCAAAAAGGTGATAAACACTTATAAACTGTACAAGTTCATAAGTGAGTTATATACGAGTTCTATATCCTATTGTATTATGTATTAACGCCTTAGCCGCAATAGTTTTCGAATATTTTTTTTAGGCTATTGTTTATTTTCGGCTGTTTGTAGTTCGAATCACCCCAACCAATGTTGCCGTCAGAGTATTGGTATGATAAGTTGTTGTGGAGTAGGCTAATGTATACTGGCCTCATTGAAATTGGTCAGCGGCTTCTCGATCACAAATATATCTGAATTAATATACTCATTCTGTTGAGATTTAAGAGGCCGGTTGTACGTTGTTGAAAAAGTGTGCTTTTTTGGTGCAAATTCCATTTTTTTTTATATGTAACTTAAATCAAATCACAGTACCATGAACGTCGCCTTTGATCGAGTTAATGATATCTGTAGTATTATAAAAGAAGGTTCAGATATCGGTGACAATCCATCTCCGAACTATTACAGCGGGCGGTTATCTCTGATACCAATATTTAATTGTAATTGAAATCATTTCTCAAATCTGTTTTTCATTATGAAAATAGCGGCTATTAGTAACTTGCATCTATCTCACTCGCACACCGGAATGTTTATAACATGTAGAATTGCGATTTCAAATCATCGTTACAAACTATCTGCGTACAAAAATTGAATACGTACCTACAATGTAAACTATATAACATGTTCCAATGTGATTTATACTTTTATGTTTTTTTTACTACTTGTAGATTTTTATTTAGTTGTAAAACTACCTTGAATTTATGTACGAGCGGCTTGTATAGCAAGATTTACCTGGTATGTGTCACAGTTGGTATCAAAGTGAACCGAACTTTATAACCGAGTTAGCATATTGCGTAGAGTAATTTCAGGCAGATGTGCTTAAAGCCATGACTATCGTTATTTCTTGTTCCATCGCAAGCTGGATTATTCGCATATAAGTAAAGTACCTACATATCTAGTTAAAAATAGTTATGATATTAAGAATACTGTATTGACGGTCTTGGTTTAGAGTTAGTTACAGTGTGTTTATGGATGTTCGTAGTTATTCGATTTAAACTATTCGTTTTGTTATTAGTTGTGTGAGTTGTGGGTACGTTTTTGGATGTGTGATGCATGGTGGACTTGCTCCGTTTAGTGCCTCTTCTTACACCAACGTTTCGTGATAATATTTGTAAGAAGACCAACACCCAACTAAGCGTAACGTATCTAAGTTATTATAAAATCAAAATTAATGTAGATAGGATTTAATGACGTCTTAAACATGATGGAGTTGCTCAGACGCAAATTTCAGTGGTTGTTCGATCTGTGTGTTGCTTATGAGTTTATTTAATCGTTATTTATTAATATATGTACACAAATATGTAAAATAAATCTATCAACTTCAGCGTCACTTGACCGACAGCGCCGTAGGATGAAATGTTTGTCGAGCTTTTTGGAAATTAGGAATTGTGAAAAAACCAAGGGAGGATACCCAATTTTTCTTGATTGTATTAACCAAAGTAACGTATAATAATTATATGAAATAAATTAATATATATTATTTTCCATGCATTACTTTGAAAAATTGGCCTCTTGTCGCTACGGTAAGCGACGGCCATTAAAATCCTGATTTGTAAAAAAACTATCTTTTGAATATGGCCTTCTAAATTGTATTCGTAATTAAATCCATTGCAAAGTGATTGGAAGGGGACATTCTTCGTGTATCTTTTGCGACTAATATTTGTATGTACAGTAGTTTCTTTATCGAGTTACGTTTTACCAATATTTTAAGTCATAAAAAGTTGCTGCCCTTCTTCTGGTAAGATCCTGTAGTCGGCTTTTGCGACATCTGCGAGTGAAGTGGAGGTGTCCATACTTAAGGCTCGATCTGTTTTTTTTTATTCTACGAAGTGGATTCTTCAAAATTATACTAATTATGTATTTTTTTTTCCTACGTGCACGTTCATACGGAATTATTTATATATAAACATAATTTCCCCATAATTTAGATATAGACTGTATACAATATAATGTGTTTTACAACATCAAGTAATAACAGGTAGTTCTGGCAGATACCTTACCGTACCCTACTTTAACATTTTATATATTAAGGACAGTTTAAGTGCAAGTCGGTCTAATTGATTAATTTTTAGAGTTATGTGTAAGCGTTTTTTTTTCATATTTACGGTTAAGGCACATAGTGCATTGGTATTCTTGTATAACATTCTCCATTTGTAGGTTAATGGTGGGTATCTTTGTTATAAAAGGCGATCGTTATACTTACGGACAGTTACTTAGTGTAAGACCCGACTGCGAAATTTTAAACTTTATGGTGTTACAAGAACACTGTCTTAGAAATGTATATTTATAATTGGCATTTTACGATCCGACACTCCAATGCTGTTGTATTGAAGTACTTGTTTGTATCCTAAAATTATTATGACCACAATAAAAACCTACCAAACGACAACCATCTACCGAGCTATGTTGGCTGCAGAGCATTGAATGCAATAAAAACAAATGAAATAGATATGCATGCATTGCCTCCATACTCACGAGAAAAGCCTCCCCTCCCCTCCTGCGGCAGTTGGGTAAAACTATATTTTGGTTTGATATGATAGCAATTGCCCTAACGCTCGAAATGCATGGGTTTTAAAGACTAAATGAGAGATCGCATAATGCTTTCGATTCGACATCTCGCAGGGACAATATTATCACGTAACAGTATATTTAATCATTTTAACTCCTTGAAATAGTTGTGTAAAATAGGAACTCGGTTAGTGGCTTCTCTTAACTGTTGCATTCACAATGTGATTTTGATAATTCAAAATAGCTGTTTGTGATATTATATCGAGCTGTTTAGACGTGTGTTACCTTATAGATCATTGCTATGTGTTGTGTCTGTGGTTTATCCCCAAGGAGATAAAGTTGTGAGTTTTTTGTAGATGTTATTGTAATTGCAATATCTTTAATGTGAAGCATGTTTTATTGTTGATTAAAATCACCGACTAGTTGGCATCAAGGTTTGAAATCACTTCACTGACCTCACAATGTCTTGGTATTATTTGTATAAAACCACCGCAATGGATTGGAATGAGATCAAAAATTGATGAAATGTATTACTGAATTTGAAAACTTACTTGGTAACTAATGTACAACTTTTATAGTGAATGATTAAAATTGTGATCATCCTTGCATTATAATTTAGATTTTTTTGTTAGGGTGATGTAAAATTTTAAGGGAAAAGTATTTTCAATAAAGATATCTTATTATGTGGGAATCATTATTGTTTTATTTATGCACAATAAAAAAAGATATGCAGGTTAATACAATAATAAGTTAATGGAAGTTGCTTGGAATGTAGTTCAGGTACAATATTTCTTATAAATAATCATTTTAACAAATCAACCTCTATGTTGTTAACTTCCGGTGCTGCTGTCTATAGACGATGTGTTTCAGCAGTCAACGAGCTAATTAGGTTTATTTGTTAGATAGTTAAAGGAACTATTGTACTTTAGGTACTTGCCTAGATAGGTAGGTAGCCTTTATACAATAATCTATACAATACATCTAACATCCTAGAAAAGCTGTGTCTGCTGGTAGTACATTTAATACTTTCGGGTAAAAAAATGTGCTACCTACTAAAGACGCAGCTGAGCATAATATACATAGCATATACACTCGTGAGCAAAAAAATCGACTCAGGCGACACACCTGCACTCGTAAGTCACTGGCAAAAAAACTGAACGCGAAAATACTTTTTTTCTTAATAATATCTTAAAGCTGATAGTATTAGCTTCAAAGTGATATAAAATATTGTAATGTTTCTTGCTCGCACAACCCAACAATATGATGTGATCGGTAACCACCCTTTTTACGCTTGTTTACAATAGTGCTAATTAAGGGTTACTGACCCATATAAAAGGTTATCTACCTGACCGATACACATCTCCGTTATCAACAAGCAAGAATTCTACCTGAAAATGGACACAACAAGTGATTAAGCTGCTCAAGCGGTCACCCTATTGCGACAAGGCCAGAGTCAGCGTGAAGTGGCACGTACGCTGAACATGAGCCAGTCTGCTGTTTCCAGAGTTTACCGTCGTTACCAAGAGACTGGTAACTTTAATCGAAGACGTGGTTCTGGAAGAAAAAAGTGCCCATCGGAGAGAGATGACCGATTCATTGTCAGTACATCGCTGAGAAATCGGGCCCTCACTGGCGTTCAAGTCCAACAAGAGCTCAGAGAACTCCTCGAGTGACTGTGAGTGGCTGGACAGTCAGAAGACGACTTAGGGCAGCTAACCTTGAGCCAAAAAGGCCAGCCACTGGCCCCAAATCAACCCCAGCCCACCGAGCAGCCCGCCTACGATTTGCCAGAGAACACGTTGATTGCACTGACGAACAATGGAGCTCCGTTCTCTTCTCAGACGAAAGTAGAGTGTGCTTACATGGTAGCGATAGAAGAGGACGAGTCTACAGAAGACCTGGAGAAAGATTCGCGCAGTGCTGCATCAAAGAAAATTTTGTTTTTTGAGGAGGTTCCTGGATGGTGTGGGCGGGCATTTCAATTTTATTGAAACTGGCGGTCGAGTGGGAGGATTGACGGCGAACCGATACATCGAATATATTTTAGGGGATCACGTCGTTTCCTACGGCGAAAACTTCATCTTAATGCACGACAATGCCCGTCCACATACTGCAGGTGCCGTCCGGCAGTATTTACAGGAGGTTCGACCTCCTGTAAATACTTGCCGATTTGGACTGGCCAGCGCGTAGCCCGGACTTAAATCCTATCGAGCATTTGTGGGATGAACTTAAAAGGAAAGTTCGGGCTAGAAATCCTGCACCAGCCACAAAATCGGACCTCCAAGCAGCTCTCGTTGAAGAATGGGATAGCATCGAACAAGATCGAGTAAAGAAACTTATTCGATCCATGAAGAAGCGATTGGAAGCTGTTGTTAGGGCCAGGGGAGGGAACACTAAATATTGATAAGTTAATTAAAATTAAATTAATATTTTGACGAATTTTAGCTTGTATTTTCTTTACTGTTAATTATCACCGGTTTTTCATTGTTTAAGACTCCTTATTTAATATTTTTTATTTACCAAAAAAAAATTTAAACAACAAAACCACTTATTTTAAAGCTAAAACTAACAGCTTTGATATGTTAAAATCAGAAATAGAATGAAAGCTTCAGATTTTTTGCTAGAGACTTTTAACCACGACCGTGCGTCCTGAGTCGATTTTTTTGCTCACGAGTGTATATTCTATGTATATTATGCTCAGCTGCGAGAATTAAATTTAAGATTTTTTGTCTGTTTGCTTCTGCACGTATTTACATGATGTGTTGGTATGGTTCAGGTTCTGAAGATCGATTTTTACGAAAAATATGTTCAATAAAAAGTTGTGTTGACTTTATTAATATTTACCTCTTGCATTTTGTTTTTAGCATGCATATTTTTTATCGGATTTTGAGAAAGCAAGATTTTAGCCCAAATATTATACACAATCTACTACACGTATAAACCTCATTCAAATCCATCTAAGTACCTTCTTTGTAGAAATATTCTCTGAAAACATTCTTTGTAAATGAGTATAGTACAAATAATTATAAATCATAAAGAAAATCTAATTCCTGAGCCCTAAGACACAGAATCACACGCCTAGTTTAGGTCGCGATGCATGAATTGCATTAATGAAAATCGCATTATAATATACCTATTTAGATGCTATACCAAGAACTGTATGTTATAGTATAAACTGATTGGTGAGTTTTTTTCCAGGGCCACTGGAAGTCTAAAACCGCGTGTTATCGAAAAATGAAAGGAGTTATGTGCCCAATTAAAAAAAAGGTTCTGCATCATCATGAATTAGGTAAGATGGTGGTAGCTAGCCAGGCGGACTTAAACAAAGTCCTACCACCTAACAAACCAAGCACAATATATTGTACTCCCCATGGGGATCGAACCTCTAGATCTGAAATCGGTGGATTGAACCACTAGACCACAGAGGCGGTTTTAGCATTCCAATATATTAAAAAACTAAACACACCACTAAAAAAACAATTTTCTTTAACGAAGTTTCTTTTTAAATCGAGCACGTAACTTGAATTTTCGATAACTTTCACGATTTCAGACTTCACCTCAGTGGCCCTGAAAAAGAAACTCACCTGTATTATTGTTTTAATCTAAAGAATAGTGGGTACATATTCCTTTTGAAAATCAATATTATTTATTGCCCATATTATCACCAGCTCTACAACTGCTGTAGGTACCTACTGTGCCACGTGGGCAAAGTTGTGCCGGAAAGTCAATTCACCAATACCTATACCTAGATGGCGTTAGCGGGAAACGAACGCTAGATGTTCGTAGCTGGTTATCAAAGATCAGCTACGAACGTGAACTAAAGGGTTATATCGCGCTATCGTTGCGTTTCATGCAAGAAGTCTCTCCGCCTCGCAATATGCTAAGTCATCACTGGTCATTACTAGACTCGTTATGGTTAGCACACCCATGCGTACATTTTTAAAGTCGTACTTTTGAATGTATTTTTTTTATAGTACGAGGGAGAAGCGCTTTGCCTTTATCTCCTGGTTACAAGTTGAGATAAGGCCGAAGGTGGAGGCGCACTTCACCCGGAATCCTTAACAAACTGGGGAACTGGCTATTTGACCTCTGAATGCCGGAACACAACATTTTTTTTTGAATTAGGTAAGATGGTGGTAGACCACAGAGGCGGTTAAATGTTCCGAATATTGTACGCTTGAAAAATCTGTAAATCTGCATATATGATATATATGAGTAGGTTCAACAATTATATGAAATAGTAAATTAACAGGGTTCGATTCGATGATTTGTTGTTAGTCAGAAAACAATTCACAAGTAGGTATGTCTTTGACTCTATGAGAAATTGTAGGGAGAAATTTAAAGTTTCATGTAATTTAAACTAAATAGAGATAACGTAAATAAAATTTGAGTGTCGTGGGTAGTTTTTGAGATATAAGGGTGAAAAGAAGTTTTATTTCTTCAATTTTTCTTTTGAATGGCTGATCAATAAATTCAAAATTTTGAAAGTGCAGAGATTATTACAATACTTATCAATCATTACGAGGATGTTTTTGGCACAAGGGTAGTTTTTGAGAAATATTGGATTTAAGTGAGATAAGAAGATTTTTGGCTTGGGGGGTGTCATTTGAAAGAGTATCGGCTGCACATTCATAAAATATACATTTTACTTCTAATTAGGGGTGGTTTTCTTGCATTAAGGGGTTAAAACGCTTGGTATGTCGTGTTGGATAGACTGGTATAGGGGGTTTACTTCACAATTAACTTTCTTTTGATTTGCTAAAACCACCCTTGTATTTAAATTAAGGGTTGCAAAAGGGGTAAATAAGATTAAAGTCTGGAAAATGTGTAAAAACATAAAATATCATATGTTATTTGGGTGGAGACTGCAGATTTCAAAATAAATTTATTTTTGCCCTTATTAGGGGTGGTTTTTAAGATGAAGCGGACAGGGTATTCGGAATCTCAGTAAAACTGGCCTATTTATTTTTTGTTATTCACTCAATAGGGAAGGGTGTCGATAAAATACAAGAATTACTTGTCACAATGTAAAAAGAACTTCCTCTATAACTGTAATGTTTCGCCATAATCATCACGCTTAGCAGACAGATTGGTGCTCACAGTTAAAGCTTTGTTAACACACAGAAAGAAGATTTTTGGTTGACTTTACGACATCTGTAGGCTGAAGGGGTAGAATTTTAAACCACGACTACAAAGGCTACGGTATTTAGAGCACCTTCAAAACGTCATCAACCTTTGTTTCATGTTAGTAACTCGGTGTATTGAATGAATACTTGTATCGTTTGTTAATAACGTTCTTTTGACTAGTAGCTACGATGAAAACTTTTAGGATCAGAAAGTTGAATTCTCATTAAGTTGAATTCCCGAAATGTATAATTTCCCAGAATGTTGATTAATTTTTGATTCGCAATAGGTAAGAAAGTTGAAATACCTAATTGAAAAAAAAACCAATTTATTAGTTCAACGAGTTAACTTTCAGTGAACTTAGTGGAATAGAGGCATTCAAAATACCTGAGGGAAGAAGTTTGCCAAGCGGGTTTCGTCCTCTAATTTAAGTGTTGTTTTTTTTATATAATTCCAGCCATACAGTATTTTATTAAAGGTCACTTAAATAAATTGTCAGTCAAATTTTTGTGCACATAAGGCCTCAACGTGACCAGGAAATCAATTGTAAATGTGCAATCCGCAGCTAAGCTACGAATTACTAACCAACGCATCAGGTGGTCGGTTAAGAAAAAAAATATCAACCGACAAACCCGGTTGTCGGATAAGAAAAAAAAATACTAACAGACCAACTAGGTGGACAGCCTGGTTGGTCGGTTAGTAATAGACGAAGATAACCGGTCGTGGCAAGTTAAAACAAATTAACTATGACACTACTTCGAAGTAGTGTCATTGGGAAATGCGGTTTTACCCATGGCACTATTCGTACTGTCACGGGAAAGATAAATCTCGTAGAAGTGTTAAGGGAAACAAACGGAAAATTCAAATTACAAACATTCATAACTTCATTCCTATGCTAACAACGCAAAACGCTGATGTAAAATTATGTACTAATGGGTGTAAGTACTTCTTCGAGATTTGACTTAAACTAAAAGTGCTCATTGTATATCGAACATGAAAAATACTGTATGAGTTGCTGTGTATTGTTGTTTCGGCTTGGCTACGGAACAAAACGATACATTCTTCTGAGGTAGTTTTTAAGTTTGCAGTCCATAAAAAAATGTTAGTTCATCATACCTACTACTTATTATAGCTGTACTATACCTACTTGCGTGCCTGTATGGCCTCCACTAGGTCAGCATCATCATCATCATCATCATCATCATCATCATCATCATCATCATCGTTACTCGTAAATGTTTTGCATAATCACCATGCGGGGAAGGCGGGTAGTTGGTCGTAGTGATATCTTTAGGTCCTAGGTAGATACTACTGCTCATCTTATGGTCGCCTTTTACGACATTCACGGTGGCATAATCCCACACTCTCACCATCATCTCATCTCATTTCATTACTCCTGTATCGCGTTTGCAGTAGACCATATAGGTGGTACCTACCTATTACTGATTCTGTGATCATAGGCAAGTGAACTATTTTTTTTTGAGTATGCGCTGCCAGACAGTGCATGCAGCATGAGTAAGCGACCATGCGCTGATGTCTTCGCTCGAACGACAGTCATTGCCGCTACGATGAAACGTAAACGTAAAAAAAAGGGACCTACTAGGGATATTATGATGGTATTAAGGACTAGATGGCGCTGTGTGAAATGATGAAATGATGTCCTGGAATATTTATCTTTAACTATGATTAAACATTATGATATCTTTAACTATAAGCTTGCATTAAAAATGTATTAGATCCTACGTCTTTCTGAAGGGCAAGCAGGAGAGATCAATGATTATTACTTAGCGTAGGTATATATGTGTCCGTGATAATACTGCACGGGTACAGCTATTTTCTTGGACATAGGTTAGGTTACTTTTTTGCAGTTCATATTTTTGATGGATTGACTGCATTTGCATTTGGACACGTAGGACGTGGCCACTGACAATTGAAGTTTGTAGCTATCGTGAAATATATTTTTCTGGTGTCGATTTTAGATTTTAGTAACACATCATCAGTATCATCAAAATAATCACAAGAAGTAGTTCTGTAGAATATGTGCCACTCGTAGCACGTGAGTCTTTGACTAGAGTTGGTATCTCTATGACAACCGTGGAATTAAGATTTTTTTAATGTGCCATCTTGACTTCTAGACTTGCACAGACAGGGATATACAATGGAGTGAAACTACCCAGACAACCTACCTACTCAGTACCTAATTCTGTGCATGCTGCCAGTTATCTCTCAGTTCTCAAAAGTCTCAAAGAGTACCTACCTATGACTGGGGGATTTGTCATAACCACCACGCTAGACAGGCGAGTTGATTTTTCCGCGTCCTGTTTTACGTGCTAGTGAAACTACACTGGTACACTGGTACTTAGTTATTAAAACAACAGTAATTTAATTTTGATTTATTTATGAATACCTACCTATTTGGAGTTGACCTCAATGATTTTACTAAGATCGCAGGTACTACCTAGATAGCTAAAGCTGTGTTGTGCCTATTCAACAACCTCGCATTTAAAACGACGGTTTTTGTAGGTAAGGTAGGTAGTACCTATATAGGGTGAGTGTGATGCGTGGTATTGTGTAGCAGTATGTAAACAGACAGCAACTAAGACGTTAGTATCAGTATCAGTCCGGTAAAGGGAAAGTATTGTTGTGGAATCGGCTCGGGCTTCGCGCACGTCACAAGTCACAGTAAATTCGTCTTTTAGCATGAGCCCGCGCTCAAGGTGACCGAGAGTCGCCTGCCTCGTTCGCCTTCGCCATTGCGTAACCGACCTCTTCGAAACCCGCTCGCTGGAACCATCATCGTACGTAACCTAACCGATTTCTATTTTATACTTGTCTCTTTTATTGCATTTGTCAATTGTTGCTCTGTTTTAGATGCTCCGCGCGTTCTTGGTTTTGGTTGTGGTGGCGCCATCTATGTGCCGGCCGTACGACCCCGAGGACGATGGTTTGAAGACTGTGCTGCCATCTGACGGCACGTTTGAGGCGTTCTACCCCAGAGAAGCGCACGGGATCCCCAACGGATCGTCGAGGCCAGCGCACGGTCATGGTAGTTTCTACAAGTACCGCAATCCGGCGCTAGTAGACGTCAAAAATGCAGCCGCCTATGGATTTAGGTTCGATGGTAAACGCAGATTCAATTTTGATGTAGATGAAGAATAAAGTAGATGCGTACTACCTTCTTCATTTAGTAAGTACTGTGCGAATTCTACTTACTGTGATTTTACTGTGGGTACAGTTTAATGATTCTTATTTGTATAATGAATGTTGTAGGTAGGTACATATGTTTTATGTAATAAAATATTTTCCTTTATTTATTTCCTTATTTTACCTCCATGCTGTTCAGTAGTTGGTAGGAATAGGAACACTTCGATAGGTATACCGATACTATTATTTTTATTTATTTTTTATTGTGCTTGGCCTTCATATCACCTGTCTTTTCAAGTTATGATAAGGCCAAAAGTGGAAGTGGTCTTCATCCGGAATCCTCATAACTTAGGAACTGGCTATCTTACCTCTAAAATGTCGGAACATAGCTTTTTTTGGATTATTCAGTTCTTGGATTTTTTTTAAACGGCAGGGATATGGGGGTTGAAATCTATAGTAAAGGTATTTGACTTGATATGACTGGTTGGATTAATAATGAGTAGTGTGTAAGGTAAGTAGGTAGGTACATCATACAATTATGGCTGTTACCAACGTGGAATGTCGAAGACATCAAAGCGCTATGTACCTACTTTGTACCTACAATGAGAATTAATCCAACAAATATGAATAAATAAAATGTAAATATTTGCTCTATCTCATAACTTAAATGTCCTAGAACAAAGTCTGATTATAAATTGGGTAAGAAATAAACCAATAACATTACTAACATTGTTTTCAGACAAAGTAGGTACTGTTACATTTAACCGACCATGCACCACGGCTAATTTGACCCTTAATTTCTCTAAGAAACAGGTGCGTGTAGATATTTACGTTTATATTGAGGACTTTACGGGTCCAATCATTCTGTCCATAGATTTCATGGATGTAGGAGTTCAAATGAGTTGTAAAAAAGGAACAAGAAGGTTTGCCGGCGTTCGTGTAATGAATACGTCTCGATTCGTTACGGGTGCCAGCCGCACCCTTTCCGGGCCAGCCATTAGCCAGCGGAGTGCACCGAAGCGCCATGCGCCATGCCTCGACCCGATACCCCTCCCCCCCCGAAAACCATGTCAAAACACTTAGCCGCCCAAGAAAAAAGTGTGAAATTATCATAAGTGGCTACGAAACGTTAAAGTCTTCCTAATATAACGGTACGGGGTCTAAGGGGTCTAAGTAAAGATAGGAGTGTAGATATGCTAATAAGATTATTATTATACCCCATGTAGAGGTCGGAGACCGAGTTTTAAGGACGGAATGTTTTCGATACGATGTATAAAAAACGAGTGGACTCCAGGGATCGGTCATTCCGTGCCGGGAGTGGGTGCCTGCATCTTCGTTCCCAAAATTACGAGCCTTTTTTGTGTTGGAGCCTTAATTCCATTTTGTTTGCTCGTACTCTTAGTAGGGAATTAAGTCTTGAAGCGGGTGAACGTTACCCTGATCAGGCTGGTGGTCTCTGGTTCAGTGCGGTGCATCCGGATTACATTACAATGGTGAGTACTTTAAGTATGCTTCATGTATATGAACGAATTATATTTGAGATATTTTCATTGTTATTATTATAAATGAACGACATTCATTATATAAATAATAATCAAACCATGTGTGTTATGAATAAAGTAAGTATAACTTGTGATCGTTTCTTACAAGTAGATTTGAGTATATGATATGTAAATCGATAAACAAATACATACTAGTTTTAAGGTAGAAGTATTATGTTAACGAAAATAATTTAGAGCACACAATAAATAAGATGTAAATTTGGTAGGTGTTAGATACACCGTGAATGTATCTAATCATTACACTACATCAGTTATTATTGTGTGAATGGATCCTGATGGCCAATGCAAGTCATCATCCCACCTTAAAGAAATCTAAATCACTGGGACGAGTCCCTGTTTTGACACCTGTCGATATCGAGTGTTGTTTTATACTACAACAATATCAGCTTTTATCGTAATAATAAATCAATAATTATGAAAGGACACAGTAATGCTTTTGTTGTTAGTATGTTTTTTTACCCTGCGTTCATTGATTGAAGCTTTCAGCTTCTTTAATTTCCAATTATTGTTGATTTACTTACTTATTGTATCTTAAGGCATGCCTATGCTGAGGTATCTTTATATTTTAATCATCTCTTCAAATTTTTTATCCAAATAGGACTTTAAAATCTTCGATTAACGTTACAGAGGCCCACTAAACAAAATGAATGTTAAATGGAAAACAATTCACAAATCAAAATGAGATCATGTTTGTTCAAATATGAATTTGGGAAAAACTTAAATAATTAGTTTTGTGGTACTGTTGTGAACAGTTGAGTTATAAAGGCCGCTTGTAACGGTCCTAAGTAATCTGATTGCTTCCTTTGTAATAATTAGTTTAATTGTACATATAATTTTAAATAAATGATCTAGTTACTTGTACTGAATTCAAATTTAGGTGTTGATATGTATCTGTATACAACTACTCAACGTATTTCATTTTGCTATGACTTACTATTTTTTAACAAATTTACTCAGAGAAGTTTCTTTATAAAATGTTATAGATTCTTTCATTACAAAGAAATACCATTCAATTAAAATCAAATTTGCTTATACCTACATCTTCACTGGTTTGTTATTAACTTACAGGATTATAGAATAGTTTATTTCTGTCTTATAAAATATTAACACGTAAAATAAATCAAAATCTTACTACTGGCTAAAATTTGGAATGCGAACATAATTGGTTTAACAACAGTAGCAAATTAAACATAGTTGCACGTCTAAGTAAGACCATAAGGCATATTACATGGAGTTCCTCGCTCTAACTAAGTATATACTTGTATGTAGATGCGAGGGCTCTAGCTCTGCCTGGCTCTGGTCACTTTCATAATTGAGACTGCCTGCTCAAATAGTGAAGTACAATAACTTAACAACTTAAACGAATACTAACTAATAAGATCTAATACAATTTTCAGTTTATACAGAAAACTATATTGTAGGAAATTAAAATTTAATCTGGAAGTGACAGAAGCAAGAATATAGGTACTACGGCTAACAATATGGTATAAAACTATAATTAAAATTAGAGAAAAAGGTTTATGTGGTAATGTGTGAAGTGGGAGTGAAAGGATATGGCGTAAAAACGAAGGGACAGATTATGAAAACATGTTTAAATTAATTCTACATAGTATATGTAGAATTAATTTAAACACGTTTTACTACATACTGTAAAGTATGTAGTTAGTTAACACTGATCGTATGAAAAAAAAAACTTATCAGCATGATACGGTACTTGGCCAGGTATCTTTTCTTTAATAAGTATTAGGTAACTAGCTTCTGCACACAACTTCAGCTTTTCGTATAACGGGGATGCGAATGGCCTTTTCATCTGGTTCCAAGTATGATAATGCCGAAGGTAGAGGCGCACCACACCCGAAATCTTCAGACATTTGTCTGACTCTGAACTCTAAAATTCGTAAAATTGCGGAAGCTTTGCGTGTGAATTATTTATGCTGTGGTATTTTACTATGGTAGTTATATAGAGTTGCGAAATGTAAATCGTTTTTTTACGCATTTGCCGTATGGCGACAGTTATGCCAAGAGGCTGATTGATGCAGGAGGTGAAAAGGCTTTCCGCCTGTTCAGATATTGTGACTGTAAATGCTCGGAAAAGCGGCTTTTAAAACTAAAATATTACCGGCTAAATTATTAACGGGATACGGGGAAAATATATGTGTTAATTAAGGTAATAAACAATATGCACATTTAGTGATTAACAATTCAATGCATCTAAACATTGAAACAAACAAACTTTCACATTTATAGATAAAAGAAAGATATTACCAAACTAGCTGACCCCGCGTAGATAACATTGCGCAAAGTTTTTCAAAGTTTATTACAATCATAAGACTAGCACAGTATGGTGTTATTGCAATTTTTTCACAAAATGGGTAAATAATTTATTTAATGTGGTGAACATAGTCTGATGTAACATATGCTGATAAGCTGTATCAGAGTGAAGATATAAAATAAAAAAAATATATATAAATAAATATATATAAGAAAAAGCCCCGTAAAATAAAGTCGAATGATGTTGTATAATCAATATTACACTTTGTTAGATGTATAACATAACTCACATTACATTAACACCAGCTTATAAAAAGTCCACTGCTAAAAAGAACCATCTCCTAAACGATGTAAAAATAACTGGAGTGTTTCCCAACATTACCACATTTGGCATAAAAATGTAAAACTTAATTTGTCTCAGAAAGTATCTCTGCTACCCATCTCCTGGTATATTCCCTTAGTCGCCTCTTATACAACTGTACAAATATCCGGAGAGGCCGAGGCCCTAATTAGGTTTCTTATAGGCTATTTGTAAGGTTCCTTACGTAATCCAACTGATTCCTTTGTACATAGTTTGTTTAATTGTACATTTTATTTAATATATTTTTTTATAATTATTTAAATATTGTTATATGTACCGTATATACATTTCACATGCATCTAGTAAAAAGCTGTTCTTTCGACATTACTAATAGACACTTCCATTTTGATTATTTGCATAGATAGTAACTCAAAAATTCCTGATCGAATCCTTTTGCTTAATGTTTTTAAATAATTAGATTTTCAGTTTGTTTGTTTTTATGTTTGTGTCCTATATAAATAAATGTCCGATATCCAATTTCATTTCACATAGCACTACACAGTGCTTTGCAATGCACTTCTGCTAGTAGCCATGTAAGCCTATGCCAGTAAAATATTATCTGAAAACGCGCCTTATAAATTGGACTCTCAAAGTCCCAAATAAATAAACATTTTAATGAAGTAAGTAACAGTCTATATATTCTGTAATTATACACGCCCACATAGAGCCTATTAATTCGAATGGTTGTTCCAATAGAAAATGAGTGTTTATGACCCGCAGGTGAAGCGATGAGGCGGAAATAAAATATTTATGACAAGGGTCCCGTACGCTCCAGCGATTAGCTACGGACCCTCTCAAATCACTTTATAATGTATCCATCTGCCGCAGCCGCAGCTCTACACTTGATGTGCTTCCAAGAAACTTATGTAGATTTATGTAATTATGTGTGCCTCGGCGCTCGTTATATTTTAATACCGAGGTCCCAGGCTGTAGGAGGCACCTATCAACGAAATGATTTAGATTACACAGTATAGGGATTTTTTGTCAAGACGTTTTTTTTTAAATAAATGAATGATTGTTAGGTATTGACCTCTAGGGTTGTCTATCTGGGTCAGAGAAAGCATGAGGTCTGCGACAGAGCGAGATTTCCCAGAAGGCTGGCTAGCCGTTTGGCGCCGGACATCGGCAGGATGGCCTCGTATCTATAGTAGTATCTCTGGTAAAGGTCAGTTAATAGGAGTAGGCTGCAGTCAAAAGCTAGTGAAATATATCTTCTAATATAGTTAGTTTTGTAAAATATCATTTATTCGTATTTTAGCATAGCTGTTGACCAAAACTGTATCCCCCTTTATCAGCTCAGGTACCTACTATTATAGGTGCAAGTTACGGGGCCGATTCCATAGTAATCTAATATATTGTAAGATATCATAGAGTTGAGTGAGGTATGTAATTGTAATAAGGGTGTGCATGTACTTTCACTACATAGTAATATCTCTGTGTCATTGTGCAGTCGGGTATACGAGTATAAGTGCCCCACGCTCAATACACGGATGATATCGCAACGGTAACAAGTTACCTAATCGGTAAATGGCGGCTAAGTCTGGTATTTCCGGCACTAGTTGTAGGATTTCTCGTTTATGTGATAAAATTATATATGTATGTAGATGGTAGTCAATGTAGAACCAAACAGTTATTTCAAATAATATGTTTTTTTTCTAGATGCTGTTACTAGTACTGGCTTTGATGGCATCATCGGAGGCGTTCTTCCTCAAGTGGGGATCAGACTCCTCGTACGTATTACACACAATGTTTTCTTGAATAAGTTATCTTTGCGAACTTGCCTAGCAAATGTATGCCTTGCACCTGAGCGACTACAAATTGTGCGGTAGCTTAATGCCATGTTTTGATAGAAACTAATTTCTAATAGTGTCTCAGTCGGTATCAACGGTTATGCCGTGCTATCAAAGCGTATCAAGTACATTAAAACACAAAAAGTGCGTCTTCTTTTTTTGTTTTGTGATTTTGAATGCATGTTTCCTGATAGAACGTATCAGCGGAAGCGAAAGGTTTCCTCGTTGGACACCGCTACAGCTGGCGAAGTGTGATCCGTGGTTGACAATCGTCGTTGTTTCAGCAGACAGGCGTCGCCGCAGAAAGCTTGGCAGCCGATCACGCCGTACCGTTATCAGTATGCGTACTCGCCGTACAACGCACAGAAGTTCTACCAGTACCAGAGCCCTCAGTATGCGCCGGCTGAGATGCAGAACTTCCAGAACATGCAGAATGTGCAGAACATGCAGCTGCAGCAGAACTTGGCACCGATTCCGATCAGCGTGCCGGCGGGCGCGTCACTGACGCCCGTCTCGCTTCAACACGTCCAGCTGGTGCCTTGCATGTGCCCCGTGGCTCCAGAAGAGGCTGACAAACTCCAGGAGCAAGTCGGTCCCGGGCCCTACGTGGCTCAGACCTTCGCGCCGCAGCCATATCCCGTCCCCCAACAGATATCCGTCACCGCTGACAATTCTGTCAAGTCGAACAACAAACAGTAGCGTCTTCACGTCATTCACAAATCCCTTCCAAATCTTATTCATTAATAATTTATTCTCACCGCTTATTTTACTCATAAACATTGCTTGTAGAAGACGATATCTAAGACTGATAGCCTAAGACGTGTATTAATGCAAGTAAATACAGTATAACTTTATGTTGGTTTCAATCAGTCCGTTCTGAGCACCTGCAGAGAGAATGAAAACCTGCGAAGGAATAATACGTTGCGGAGATGTAATTTCATACGTTTGTAGCTTCTGTTTAGCTTCACTTGGATGTCGTAATCGTGATATCGCAGTATTTGCGCTGGTTTGGGCTTGGCAACGTTTCTTTGGTTGAAAGCAGTGCTGGTACCATTGAGCTACCGGAAGTTAACTAGTGCTTATTACGTAAAACACTTTCATTGTATTCTCGATATCACTGTCACTATTCATTCAAACAATACTAATAGGCGCTCGATGTTCACGCTCTGATGGTGAGCTATTATTGTAAGCTTCGGGACCCATTTGTAAAGTGCCAGAGGCTCCTTTGCATTAGGTTCAAATCAGTGCAATAATTAAACAATTCAATGATCAGGTATCGTTATGCAACGCTTAATGGTTGCAAATCAACTTCAATCAGGTGCTAGAATATTAAAGACACATTCATAATTTTGAGACTGGTGACATATTTTTTTAAGATATATTAAAAAGCCATTGAGAAAATACTTTATTTATTTATTAATACTCTATTTTACAGAAACAAATGATGTTAGTATCTACTAAATGGTGGGCATTTTTTAACTCCTTTTCAACCAAACCAAGAATAGAGCAAATAAGATGGCATTATATCAATCACAAAACATTAAGTAAACGAAAAATTATAGCAACAACAAAAGAATCTTACTGCTCAAAATATAATTTTGTTGTTTTGATACACACCAACTATATACTTGATTATAGATACATAACATACAAGCATTATCACTATAGAAGCATTATGGTGAATTTCGGAAAATCTCTTGAAAAAATCTAGCAGCGAAAGAGTTTTTGCATTTTTTCTGAACTATGTGGACGTTTGAACTTTGTTATTTGATAGTTTGATGAAGTTATTAGGTAGTTAAAGAGTGTCAAATTCATGTCAAAGTGACAAAGTTTATCAAAAAATCATGTTTACATGTTTTTTTTTTGATAAATTCCGGACAAATCTCAAACATATAAAATCAAAGAGTATTCCAGTAATAGAATAAGAGCAACCTACAAGAGCTTGTGTATTGTAAGGCTTGAACGTAGAGCAAGATATAGTACAATAATAGAATAAGTAGTGATATTATAAAATCAATTGAACTATGTTGAAGGCCAAGCGACAAACTCCACTAAATGGCATGGGTTTGCAGAATAAAATTGATGAACTTTACCATTCCTACATACCGATTAATCTGAACTCTGCATTTCACCAAAGTAAAGTGGTTGCTATAAAGAATCTAGATTACATTCTGAAGCACACCAACAGGAAAAATTTGCAGGATTCAGACTTCCAAGAGCTGCTGCTCTGTTCACTCACCCTGGTGTACTACTTCGGCATGCGACTGAAGCTGAGCAGGCTTACCTCCAAGTTCTGGTATTGGAGCGGGAAGAGGCTGTTTCATAAGGCCGAAGCAGTTTTTCATAAAACCATGAACCAGCTACATCCAGAGCGCAGCGAAACCACAATTAAAATAACTCTCAAGTTCTTCTCGGACGTTGAGCTGTGGCCGTTCGAAAGCTTCGTCGGCCAAATACTAGAAGTAGTTCTTTATTTCAACCGGGGAAAGACTACTCTGTTTAACATAATGCTGACGGATATTCATACCGTTCTATTCGACGACGTGAAGTCGGCCCGACACCGCATGAGAATTCTCTACGAGCTTCTCAAAAGTGACAACTGGGTTATCGACAAACAGAAGTTGCTACCGTTCGTAACGAGGCTCTTAGACTTCTTCGCATACAGTATGGTAACAGGCGAACATAAAATACCAGCGTATGGATATCTGCGCAAGGGATTCGAAGTGTGTCTTCGTCGAATATTCGAGAGAGTACCGAATGAGCATCGAATTATGATAATAACTACAATGTTGAACTGGTTTTCGCTGATGAACATGCGAGATGACGATGCTTTACAATTTTCTTCACTGCTGGACCACGCTGCGAATTTGTACGTTGTAGAAACATTCCAGAATAGTTTCCACGAATGGGTGATCGAGCATGTTATAACTAATCTGGTGGGGTCACCCAACGGTCTGCATAGTCTCATCGGCACTCGCCTTTTGCTCAGATTTCTGGACAGACAAAATAATGCACCGCATTTGATGATACCAACAATATATTACGAATTTTCTCAGGTGAGCCATATGCCATACACATGAGTTTTGTATGGAACCAAATCGTATGCGAGTCTGAATTATACTTTGCTGGTTTATTGAAGTAGATAGAAACAACCGGTTATTAATTGGTCACTAAACTCTATCAAATTATACTCACCTTGTAAATATTTCCTATATTGACAAGTAATCTAAGTGAACTCACCCTGATGCGTTCGCACTAGTACTATTTTTGGAGTATTCAAGTCCAGAGTGATTACGTTCTTTTCTGTTTTTCAAGTGATCTGGTGCTGAAACGCTTGGCTACAATGAAAAAAATATGTTCGCAACAAAGTGCCATAGAGCAAAGTGTAAAGCATTATGTTTAAATTCAACAGGTGCGTCTAAAAATAGGGGCATACGATAAAAGTGACAAAACGTTCTTGCGTCATCACAGAGAGAAGCTACACGACTACATCCTTAAGGCCGTGAAGCAGCACTGCAATTGTACCTCGAACATGAAGTCTATGTTTACCGTAATTTGCCTGCTGGTTCTGGAGGTCCCGTGCGGGATGACGGCGGCGGCGGCTGCTTGCTTGGTCATGTCTATACAGAACTATGCTATTAAAGCGGACAATCTGGCAACTACTAGCAGGTACTATTAAAATGGACAACCTGGCAGCTACTAGCAGGTACTTTTCATTCGGACAACCTGGCAACTACTAGCAGGTACTATTAAAATGGACAACCTGGCAGCTACTAGCAGGTACTATTCATTCGGACAACCTGGCAACTACTAGCAGGTACTATTAAAATGGACAACCTGGCAGCTACTAGCAGGTACTATTCATTCGGACAACCTGGCAGCTACTAGCAGGTACTATTCATTCGGACAACCTGGCAACTACTAGGAGGTACTATTAAAATGGACAACCTGGCAGCTACTAGCAGGTACTATTAAAGCGCAGAACTTGACAGCTACCAATCAGGTACTGATTAACACGTTGCGATGTAGATTAGTATTCTACGTCGAGAACTTGGCATTCACCTCATCCAGCTGGTGTCAAATCATGATAAGGTGGACAGACCGAGGACCTGGCTATCTTACTTTTAAATGCCGATGGAGTAAGCTCTTCACCTTCAGACTTGTCTAGCTCTTGGCCAGAGTTAGATGAGGTCTACGTTGGAGCGAGCTTTTCAGCCAGGTGGACCTCACACAGGTCTTACCACCAGCCAATGATTCTGTTCCCCGGAGCAGTCCACTTGGAGGAAGAACAAAAGAGCACCTACCTACCTCAATTAAAAAACAACAGTAAGAATTGTAATAGAGATATAGACAAATTTAGTTTATAATCAAAAGAGATCTAATACATCTACACACACCCTCTCTCTCACACACAAATACACACACACACACGTTCACACACATCCAGTATATACAAAATTGTAACTTTTATTAAAATCTAACACATCTATATTACCTACATTATATTATAATCACAGTGAGAGTCCAAAGCGGATTGCTGTAGCCTTTGCCACACACGCTCTTACGAGACCTAGTGCAAGAGACAAAGCTCAGCCAAGGTACACTAAAATACCATAGTGAAGACTTTGGATTGTAAGAAGGTACCTTAATCTAGATCAACATTGTTATGAAATGAATAAATTTTTATGTTTATATTTTATATAATGTTCCTGGCTTAGGTACTGGATGCATGCTGTCGTGATATCGATAATGTCGCTGATCTGCTGGGTGCACAAGGCCCAGCTGCTCTATAGATACGTGAACCAGATAATCTCGCGGCGCGCCAAGGAGGCTCCCCAGCTGAACCCTCCTCTGATGCAGCATTACCACATCGGTCGGCATCACGTGACGTGGAACAAGCCTACTCTGTTCTTCGAGGATTGGGAGCTACGTTTTGGGTTGTGGAAACACTTTCAAGATCCACAGAGCGAGGTTAAGTTTTTTTTATAACAGAACGTTAAAGATCGAGGGATAACATACTTTGAAACAGTCGCTCAGATATATTGCTGACATGTAGCCTCACTCCATATCATGTAAATACATTATCATTACCACAAAGTTATTTGTTGATAATACAACACCCAAACCCGACCAGAAGGCGTTGCGGCAGACCTAAGCGCAGATGGCGTGATGAGCATTTCTTGAAGACTGGAGGGATGATGCCCAAGATCGGGAAGTCTGGAGGGAGTGGGGGGAGGCCTTTGCCCAGCAGTGGGACACTGACGGCTTAATATAATATAATAATACAATTCATCATAACATAGTCAAGCTAGCGAAGCTTCTTCAATCTAGTTAATTTATAGTTTCATGTTCATTGTTCATTGTATGCGAGCAGCGGCAGTAAAGGTGTAGATGAATACGAAATCACTTCGATTATTTATTTAACTCCCAAGCGTGGTGATTATGGCAAGACCATTTAATTTTGGAGGAGGCTGTCCAGATATAGGCATGAATGAGCTGTTTAAGAAGAAAAAGAAGACTGTTTCGTAATTGCATAGTACGTAAGTGTATAGGGTACAGCTCTAAGGGTCTAAAAATCTCGTAGCAAAATGCTACGCTTTACAAAGGCTCGTAGCAGAATGTTACGCTATACAAAAGCACGTAGCAGCATGCTACGCTGTACAAAAGCTCGTAGCAGCATGCTACGCTAAACAAAATACCGTAGAAACATGCTACGCTATACAAAAGACTTCAACGCGCTGGCAGATACAATTTGCTTTTGAATAATCATCTTTTTAATATAATATATGTCGACTGCTGCAAAAAAGCCTGCCGCAATGAACGCTACATTACAAAAAGCGATCCTGAGTCACCTCCAACCCATGATCGTCAAAATATCGTTGGTATATCAAGTGAGATAGTTGTTGTTTTAACTAAAACGTATCAACCTCTAATAAATTTAGTAATTTCTACGTTACGTCAATGTAAACAATATATATCACAACCATTAATGAATAAAAACATGACCCTTCAACTCTTACATCCTTGGTATGTACACCAAGCTCACTAACCGTGGAAGGAAGAGACAGAATTGTTTTCTGACTTATTAGTAAGTACCTACAACAAAAGGTGAGAATAAGAAATATTATATTTTTATAAGAAGGACAATCACAGCCCAAAGCTAATCAATTAATAGACCACGTAGATGACATAGAGATGAAACAGTAGATGACCAGGGAGCAATGCTAAATTCTAACGTTGACATAAAGATACCTAGTTGTTACCCAAAGAATTAGCACAAATTGAAGGGATTCTATTAATATTGGGCGTTAGTCCACACGGCTTTTAGTTACATAATTGCAACTGCTGACCAGATGTCTATACTGTTTGTTTTCTTTTTCCTGCAGCGTTTGATCACCTCACAAGTGGCTTTGGGTAAAAAAGTCCCATCAATGGATTTACGGAACTAAAATATTTACTGGTGAGTACCGAGAACAACACGGAATTAGCCTTTCCCTCACATCTTACCCGTCTTTCCCATAAGAGACTAATTTATTTATTTATATATGTCTGCCCAATACACCCTAGCGCAGAACAGGTAGAACAATACAACAAAAAAAAAATGCATTTTAAAAACTAAAAAGAAAACCGACTTCAATGTTTATGATACATTTTTGTACATACCTCGATGACGTATTTTTTCCAATTATTTTGATGACAGATGGGGACAGACGGTTAGACGTGTGCGTGTGATCCTATAGGGGTCCGTTTTTCATTACTTTTGAATTAATACACCCTTAAAATACCCAAATCACTTCAAGTGTGCTTTTAATATTTGAAGAGCTCCCTCGATTTCCCCACGATCTAATCAGGATCCTGACCTGATGACGATGGGATTACTTGCAGAGTATCTGAAAAAGAAAAAGCTCTGTGGTCGGTTTGTTGCGTTTATGACATTATGAAAACACTTTCCCCATCTTCCCTTAAGCAACACCACATTGATTCTTCAGTAGGTTCTGTTATTCATTGTGAACAATGAACCTATGTAACGTTCAGCAAAATTAGTAAGAATTTTATGCTCGCTTGCTATTACCGACTGGTTGCGCACCTAATTTGTGTAACTAGAGGAAATGTTATGCAGCTCAGCTTGCGTGAGATTATGTTTAGAGATAAATTTATGCAATGGCGTGGCTGTCCATCGATTCAACCTTATAACTGTCTGATATGTGAATTAATCGTTCAGCAATGGAACGGTCCTATCATCCCAGCCCAACTCCCCGTGTTGTACCATATGCACCACTGTCTGTAGAAACTCCTTTTATGCCTTGTATCACATAATCCACCTATAAAAATACTAGCTTGTTAAAAGCAACTCGAGTTTATCGAAATATCTTACTAGTACCAGTTAATAAGTGACATTGTGTGACGATTAAGAAAACAATGATTTGGCCCACTCTCATCAATTTCACCCGCAGCAAGCGGGTTATTTAAATAGTAATATTTTAGAAACAGCGACATTGTGACAGTTCTAGTGGGAAAAATAATAATAACATATCGAATATCAATAAATCTCTTTTGGGATAGGTGTGATCTACCCTACCCCTACTACCATTGTTTTAAGATAGACAAGCGTTTGACCACCGGTTCAGCTCAGCACAAAATATGACCTAAGAGCATGCTTGTCTATAATTACATTTTAAAAACGAAAAAGCAAACCGAATTCTATGAAGAATATAATATTAAATAAATTCCTTGGTTTTTCCAGGATCCCATCATCAGATCCTGACTTGATGACGATGGGATCACCTGGGAAGTATACTGACCCTAAAAATGCCCAAATCACTTCAAGTGTGCATATAATATTTGAAGAGTTCCCTTGATTTCTCCAGGATCCCATCATCAGATCCTGACCTATTGTCAATGGGACAAGTATAAATACTCTTTCAAACAAAAAAATAATTTTCCAAATCAGTCTAGGCGTCTTCGAGTAATCGGGGAATATACATAAATTTTTCATCTCGCTACGCTCGGGAGTATAACAACCTCGTATATAATGGGATGGTTTAGTCCCTTGTAAAACAATCTACTATTAACGAATGTTGGTGTGCAAAAAAATTGGAACATGGCCAGCGTCGAAACAAAACATTGAATTAAATTTAATTGCTATTAACATTTGCTGTCAAAAATTATTAATTAGCATTCCGGTACCTGTGGTCCTGTATTCTAATTTCTTTCAGTAGCCTTAATGCGGGTCCGACTCACTTGGAGGGTTTATTTTTGATTAGTACATCAATATGTTAATCTATCGGCATATACTCACTTGTTTATTTTTGTCATCAGATAAAACATAATAAAATACCAGAGAATTACATAACCAGCGGGATTGTATTGGTGTCGTCAGTGACTGTAAATAAATTTTCCGCTTTTGACATCTCAGTTGGAACTGTAAGTTACGCAGCATGTAATGGGTGTAATGCAATGTTCAGATACGGTTGTGCTATTTGGAAATTATTACAGCGCTTTTGTTAAACAATACTGTCACGGTTAGCTATGGATTTAACAAGTCATTCAGATCAGCTGTTTCATACTTAAATCGTTTTGACACTATTCCACCAGTAAATGCATGCGAAGGGTTGTGTTTTGGATTAAAAAAACGGTCCAAAACTTGCGCTAGAAATTAACGTCAGTGGTATAAAATCAAACTACATAGGTACGTCTTTCTGGAGGGCAAGCAGGATAGATCAAAGCTTACTTATTAGTATTTTATTTTCTGTGCAAGTGATACTGCATGCTGCATGGGTACAGCTATTTTTTGGGCCATAGATGCCCTTAAGTTACTTCATTGGAATCTAATACCTTTGATTCCTTGCATGTGAACGTGTAGGACGTTGCCATTGGGCTTAACTTACTTTAATAGAAGTCTATTCATTATAATGAAAACTGATATTCTGGCATCGTTTTAGGAAATTTGAAGCATCATCATCATGATCATCACCACTCAAACAGTATTACTACAGAATATGGGCAAAGCGCGGCAAGCGAATCAGTAATTGTAGTGTTGGTATCTGTATGAAAATCATGGAAGGCAATTTTTTTTATGTACAAAGCTCTTGACCTTTAGATTTGTACAGGAAGATAAGGTCTACGATGGAGTGAACCCACCCTGATAACCTACCTATTTGAGTGTATGCTGCCACTTATCTATCAACTCTCAAGTCTCAACGAGTGTGACTGGGGGATTTACCATAACCACCTCGCATTACAGGAGAGTTGATGATGACAGTAATTGTGCTTAGTACTAAAGAGTATGTTACCCATCTCCCAACAAGAGTAATGGGGAGATTTGCAACTATAAGTTTCGCACTATCGCTTGACAGATGAGTTGGTGATCACAATTTTCATACATTATATTGGTGTCAGGTAGTTTCTTAAATGGATAGAAGCTGCTGCTCGCCCATTGCCTGCTAAAATCCATTAGTCAAATCGAATGACATACACGCCCTTGTCAATAAGTCCCTCTGCTAGGGACTAATATATTCTTTACCGCGCTGCTGCCGCCACCAACTAGAAACTTTGCATTAGATAGGTAAGATTTATTGTCAGTGTTGTAAAATCTTACTTCGTTTTTCTTGGGCAGGCAGGAGAGATCCAAGTTTATATGGCAAATATGTATTTACGGCGTCCTATGTTGCAAGTGAAACTGCACTGGTACAGCTAGTTAATAATATTTCATATATAATATATGTAATAGTTTATAGTAAATCATATTATAGGTTGATGGTAAGACTTTGCTTAAGTCCGCCTGGCACCCAATTCTGTCGCCATTACAACATTTCTTAAATTGTTGTGTTCCGGTATTTAGAGGTAAGATCCTCAGAGATCTAAGCGGCAGACAGTTCCTCAGACAGTTGAGGATTCCGGCTAAAGTGCGACTCCACCTTCGCCCTTATCATAACTTGAAACCAGGTATGATAAAGCCCAAGCGCTTCCACGTCATGCAATAAAATAGAAAAAAAAACTTAGCGGCAATTGTGTTTGAACCAGATCTACCAGGATTACATATGTATATTTTATTATATTTCCTAATAAACTTACAGGCTTCTAAAATGTAAATAAATGTTAGTTAGGATTTTAAGATTTTTGTCCAGAAAAGTGCGGTCTACAGATGTTAGCTTTTTTTTTTTCATTGAAACTTGGAGACGGAACGAGCAAACACCTCTCCTGATAATAAGTGCATCTCTTATGTATAGCAAAGCCTTATTGCGTAGGTCACCTCCACAAAGAACATGACCTACGCGGCACTGCATTCATCGATTACGTTAGTATTTTAATATCTATGATTTAGGTATAGTGGTGTCAAACTCTTCTGCTTGACCTGGGCTTCAAGCCGGGCCGTTCACCGATCGATTTTTTGGATAATCATCGTGACCTTGTTTTATTTCGTTCCCCGGTTTTGATTCCCGGAGTCAAAACGATTTTGAAGCTGCGTTGACACTTTCAAGTCACCAAAGAAAAGTTGCGATGTCGTTTGTTTTAATAACCGTTTGCTCTAAGCTGTCCGTTTCTTTTCATTCTTGAATAGTCGCAAGACTATAGAATTAGATGCAATGGAAACACGGAACGAAACGGTTTGTATATTTTTGTGAGGATTACCTCAGATGCCGGTAGCATTTTCGCGAAAAGGGACGGCGCAGTGACGTGTTTCTGGATGGCAAATGCACTCGTGTATGGCATATATAAGTATTGATAGGCGCATTGCCTTCCATTGTAAATGTGCACTTGAATCGGAGCGCATCATTTTCGCGCTCGCCGTCGCCGTGTGGGAAAACTCGACATACGTTCGCTTTTCGCACGCACTCTCAGAGCTTTTTTCTAACATTTGTCTGTGCTTTCCAACTGCATTGTTAAACAATTATGGATTCTCGGGTCACGGTGAGTGTTTTTATTCGAGCAGTTTATGAGAGCGCTTAATTATTGTAGGATAATTGACTTGTCGCTCAGGATCGATTAGCATCGGAGCATTGTGTCTAGTTAAATACTATCTAGCAATAAGATTTACACACGCTTTACAGATATTTTTATATACTTACTTTGCGAACTTGTGATTCATATAGTTTTTATTGTTGTATATTTTTATCATAATACATTATAACAGACAACAGGAAATAACGAATGAATATATTATTGCTATTACTTACTTGAGGCCACGGTACACTGTAGCGACTCGGCGTCAACTATTTTTAAGGATGTTTAGTTAAGTAAGTTATTTGGTACCTGACGTGATGAAAGTCACGTCAGGTATCCTTTCAACTTTCATTACCTTTTCTTGACATAACGGCTGAACGGACTTTAATGACATTTGGAAAATCCAGCCGGAGGTAAACCATAGACTTATTTTTGTAGCACGTGGTAGCTGCGTGCAAAAACTACATTTTTTACTCAGTTTATGCGAAGCTGCAGTTTCTTGTAGATATAATAAAACTAAAACAGCGTAAGTAAGCTCATATACCACTGTATTACAGTTCATACTAAATGTTACAGGACTTTTATTTCACACAGCGCTATCTAGTTCCAAACTTAGCGTAGCTTGTTACTAATACTAAAAACTAATAGCTGAGCGTTATAGAGCTATATTTGTTTATATAATATGAAAATGTTTTCTGTTTCTTCATTTCTAGCATCTATAAATCTAACTAAAAAGAAAACACGCAAGTATTCTAAGCCGTATGACAAAAATCATCAGTCAATTAAAATGGTTATTTCATTGAGTGCCCTTCCTTCAAGCGCAGGATAGATTCAAGGATATGAAAAAAACTGTATATAATGTGTTCATCAATTTGATTATATACTTTTTAATAATTTTGAAGATTTATATTCTATTAAATACCTACCGCTTATAATGTATGTATAATATATTGTACTGAAATATAAGTAGATATGTATTCACAAAAAGTAAGTGTACAAGTATTTTTGGTGCCATATTACAAGCTTTGCTTAGTTTGGGACTAGGTGGCGCTGTGTGAAATTAATGTCCTGATATATTTATCTATTTATAATTGCTGAAAAAACAATATCATTATTTCTAGATCGCTTTTACATTTAATTCTTTAGTATTTCGTAACTAACAAAATTTGTATGCTTTTTCAAAACTGTCTCTTAAAAACAAGAACACAAGCAAATCTAGTGATCAAAATCGGATAAAATCTGAAACGTTCACATTAATACCACGGTTATAATAATGGGTATGAGTGTGTATGGTACAATAAAGTATGAGATAGCTGTTGAGAAAATAAAAGTTATTTTTATTTCAGATTCTGTGTGTAGCTGTAATACTGGCAGTGCTAGTTACATGCTCCGATGGGTAAGTTACCTCGGAGAAACTCATTTTATTTATTGATATTATATTAAGTACCTAGTTACTATTACACTGTTTAAAAAAATAAGTGCATCTTGGAACATGCGATATATTAAAACTAATAAATCTTATTAAATAATTTTAGTGTAAAGAAGTTTATGTATTAACAAGTATAAATATCTCCTATTGATATACTTTTATCTAATTAGCATGAATAGGTACGTTGTTAAAACATTTCATTAATTATTTAATCTCACTAGAATTCCATTTCATAGTCATTCAATTTAAAAATACCTCTTGCGTAAGAATAACAGAATAAACCACAAGAAAATGATCTATCAGTTAGACCAACAGCAGACTTGTGGGTTTCAGCATTTCGTAACTGACTTAAAACATTACACAGGTATTGTTCAACAGCGCTATAATTTAATTTGCATTATAATTATGTATACAGCGTTACCTATAATTCCATGCGTAATAGCTTGTTCTCGTGACGCATAGATTTATTGATAAGCTTTGTTCTAGCTTTTAAAAACCTTGCTCTTGTCCAATCGTGAATTGAGGGCTTGAATATATTATTATTACATGACACAGCTATCATTTAATTAATTAAATGAAAGAAAATTGAAATGAATCTTTTAAATCAAAACATTACCGCCGCAGGAAATAAAACATTTACACACAAATCTCTTAATGCTAATTATTGTTATCTCCGGTCATTCGTCATTCTGGTCATTCTCTAAACGAAATAAACGAATCGTTGCTCTAGCAGGGTTCGATGGAAACCATAAATCGCACTTTTATTTGGCGCACATTTACTACAAATAACTATCTCTCTTAATAAATGTAAAACTAAATTTCTTCTAGAACATACTTTCCTGCTGGAGTACACGAAAAGACGATAATCTCGCTAAATGAGTATTTATTGTTTTGTGTTCATGAACTGCATAAAATCTCTTCTGTACTTGACAAAGGAACTTGGTAGTATCAGTAGTTCCTCTATTACCATCGAAGGAAAAAACAGTACATCAAATACATTACAATGATAAAAAAACTCGGGAGGCATCATTGAGTTTTAGTTGCTGTTGATATTTCGCGGCAATTCCAATTGAGAAACAATACCGTCCGCACTTACACGCACACCGAGGGTTTCGACCCCCATTTGAAGACATAAAATCACTTTTCCTGTATCTTTTTTCATAGTTTATTCTTAAAATATTCAACAGTTTAACTATTACGGTTCAAGAGAACAGCGACAGCTTAGCAATTGGGCCCTATAGGCACCCTTCGGGTTCGCAAACCTTATCATAAAACCGCATAACCTATCGCAAGTGTCGCTTAAAGCCTTATTTATTTACACAAAAGCTATTGAAGTCCCAGCTGTATGTGACGTCACACTTAATACTTGCCCGTAAATCGGGCTGATTGAGAGTTTACTCTCGCTTGGCTTAGTTTCAGTGAAATGTAGCTAACAATCCAATTAGGGATCGCATCGGATTGTGAAACAAACGAAAGTTACGCAATCGCCTCGTTATGTGAGATGCACAATTGCACAAACTGGTCAGGAAATGCGGTGCGTCCGATGAGGAAGCGCCGGAACAACTGGCCTATGACGGAAATACGTTTACCGCTGCATACTCGAAGTCTAGATCGCATCGTGCACGTTGGTTTTTTGTTCTTTGTTCTTTATAGTACACACAAACACATATCTTAAAAAATAAAACAAAAAAATATGTACATAGGCGTGCTTAATCCTTGCAGAGTTTTCTAACAGCAAACCTTTGATCATGTATAGAGAGGTTGCAAAAAAGTATTTTTGTTTTGTACGACGGAGAAGCGCTTGGCTTTCATCTCATCTCATTTCAAGTGATGATAAGGCCAACATTGGAAGCGCACTTCATTCGAAATCATAACAGTCTTAACCACCTATGTGGTTTAGTTAGTCGCCCAGCGGTGTCAGATCCAGAGGTCCCGGATTCGATCCCCAGGGGAGTACAATATTGTGCTTGGTTTGGTTGGTCTTAGGATTTTGTTTAAATCCGCCTGGCTAGCTACCACCATCTTGCCTAAGTCTGACGCCATAACCACAGTTCTAAATTGTTGTGTTCTGCATTTGGAGGTAAGAATAGCCAGCTCCGCAGTCTGTTGTCTCAGATCTTCATTTTTCACCAGAGCTAGTCCAACGATACGATAATATGTGATACAAGTTGATTACTTTCCGACTATTGTCATTACTTACGAGGGCAGGTTATTGAATGGTACTCATTTTTTATTTCATATTTGGTCAACATAAAATCTATTAAAACGTTATTCCGACGCCATGGCGTCACGTGTTGATTGCACAGCCTGGGACGCTACCGCCGACGGCGAAGCCGATCTCCATTGGCTTAAAATTAGTTTCATGAGAACTAGAAATGATTTTTACTACGGTAAAAGTCGGCGGTAGCGTCCCAGATGATAAGAATCTTCGGTAGGTTGTTAAGTTGTTTATACCCTGAAACACATAGCTTTTTGGCTTCTAACTATTGGAATATACAATATTATAATATTATTACGCTTTGGAGCTGATCAAAACCTCTATAATTAGTTGTTCGTTAAAAAAAATGGTAGCCAGTACAAGGAATACGCACATAGTATTTACTCATAGTTAAACGCGAGTCTCCTCTAAGACTTTGTTACCAAGCTTAACAGGCATTTTTATTTATTCATTTAGCAATTAGTTTTATTGTATTGTATGATAAGGAAGCATTCAAAAAAAGTTTTTTATATTTAAGTATTCTATCCGTAATCTAGTTGCCATAGTACAAGTTATGCTTAGTTTGGGACTAGATGGCGCTGTGTGAAATTAATGTCCTGTAATATTTATTTATTATTATTGTACTGTATGGGATTAATTCCAAAATAATTTCATTCAATTCGTATGTTGTCTAATTAAGCTTTGTACATTTTGTTTTCATTCGCAGGCGCAAGAAGAAGGTGGTAATTCACGTCCCTTACAAGGTGAAAAAGATGAAGCACACACACACGGTTTACAAAACCATCCACCACCACCACTCTCTGCCGCACCAAGACCACGTCGGCTCCCCGTCCGAAGACCATGAGCATTTCCACCACGTGCATCTACATGAGGAGCCGCCAGCGCCTATTGGGGCTCACAGCCATCCGGTAGGAGGCCTGGCTATCCCGGAGTTCCTGCCTGATGTCCCCATGGAGGTCCCGGACATACCAGCGATACCGCGGGAGATGCCGAGACTGAACAGGCTCATTCCGCTGTATAGGCGAACTTAGGTCAGTATCATTTGACTGTGTGATTTCACAGGCATTCTGAACCTGCCATCATAATGATATTAGGGCTTGAACCTTAATATCAATATGATGTTCTGGCCTGGGTATGTGTTCGCCAACAAAGATGTATCTACTTACCTTATATGTAGTTTAATATTTAGTTTCATTAAAATGTGCATGAAATTAACAGTTTTGAAAATGTGACATATAGTATGTATATACAAAAAAAAAGTATCTAAATATTCTATCCCTAATCTAGTTCCCATAAGAAGCTTAGTTTGGGGCTAGATGGCGCTGTGTGAGATTCAATGTCCTGTTATTTTTTTTATATTCTTTTGCTGTACTACGGTGAGGTGCTTGGCCTTCATCTCACCTGATTTTCAAGTTGTGATAAGGCCGAAGGTGGAAGCAAACTTCATCCGGAATCCTCAACCAACAGAGGAACTGGTTATCTTAACTCTAAATGACGGAACACAACAATTCTTAAAAATTGTTGTTATGGCAACAGACTTAGGTATGACGGTGCTAGTAGTAGCTAGCCAGGCGGACTTAAACAAAGTCCTACCAACAACCAAACCAAGCACGATATTGGACTCCCCATGGATCATCGAACCCGGGACCTCTGGATCTGGCACCGGTGGTCGAACCACTAGACTATAAGGGTGGTCTAGTGGTTCTTTTAGTGGTTCTTTGGTGGTTAAATTTATGATGTATGTTGTCGAGATTGACTGATACAAATTGAGAAACTTGAAATACTTCTCAAATGTCTTTTCAAATGTTACGTTGCATGACTCGGAAGGATGCTTTTAACGGCTAATCTTGAAATCGTTTCTGTTCTGGCGCAAAATAAAACGGAGCTTGTATCAGATACTAGGACTTTGTAGGTTAGTTTCATTTTCAAGTCTGAATTAATTGAAGTTTTTGATTTCAGATCAGATGACATCCGAGAGCAAAGCCTGAGGTATGAAAAGCCATAGTACGAAGTTAAATACTCACAATCACATAGAAGTTTTGAAAGATGCAACGTCAATTTTCCATAAATTATTGAGCTTGCTTAAATCGTGTCGTACAAATTATGAATTATTTAGAAAATAGCTTTCAAAGGACTTTAGCAAGCCTTGAATTCAGCAACCAAAGACGTTCAAGACTGAAAAATACTTGTGGTTCTCAGGCACTAACAGACAAACAAAGACTGACCGACTCCACAAATTATCGATAAATATAGTTTTCCCTCGAGTTTACTTAACACCTTCTTGTACGTTGGTAAGTAGAGCATTGTGTACTTATTATTATTTAAATATTATTCATTCACAAACGATCCATTGCTCAGGTTATTATGAATCACTTATGTACAATTGAATTGTTAAGTTTTACTAACTTAAATTATGTTAAATAAGCACCTTTTTTTAATTTAACGCTATTGTTAGTTTCAAATGTTATTGAAATAACATAATCTGTATGACATTTGTTAAATAAAAATAGTATAGATATTTCTATTTTTCATTAAAAAAAAAACTGTTTCGATTTTTTATAGGTACATATTTAATGTCGTATTGTATTTTATTTAATTGCATTTATTCATTTATTTGATATAGGTTGTCCATAATCATCTAAGCAGGCACTAAAAATATCATAAATGGAATTAGGAAGTATAATTAGTAATAGTAAGTAATAGCTTATAGCTATTATTCCAGCTAATAATTACCCAGGTTTCATGGGCATAGCATAGCAGTTGATTTGTTAGATACAAGTAAAAATAACTAAAACTCCAGAAGATAAAGCCAGAGTAATGTTTCCCTAGGGAAACCGATAAATCGGAATGAAAAGGATAATTAAATTTTAATAGGCCGCGTTTACACTTGGAAGTATTTACGGGCACAATCCACCGCCTACGGGTTTTATTTATTGGAGTCGCCACCCGCCCCCGCACCCCTCCGCCCCCGCCTGATCGATGCGCGTGCTTATATTTATTTACATTCCTAACGATCCTCCGACTACCACAATAAATACTATTCAAATATCCTCATTTGTCACCACTTACATTATCCAACAAAATGTTGTCACGCTATAAGCCGCTATCCCGACACAGATAAGTATCAGAATTCGAGTTTCAAATTCACAGATATCAGGATTTATTCCCGTAACTAAGATATACTTTCGCGTGAGAAGCTGATAGTCGTTTTCGTGATAAAGTTTTGAAAGGCGAATGCTACCTGTTTAAAGTATGTTAGTTATGTGGCAAATGCAATCCTATCTTATATTACGCCACCCGCCCTGCACTGTCAGATTAGGCGTTTTTTTTTTGTACGGCAGTGAAATACTTGACACACACCGTTCACAAGAATCATGACTTCCTCGTTGACAAATGAAACCTTTCGCGCTGGACATTAGACCGAGAATGGCGAAGGCACCGCGCCGAGCTGACTGTGGCAAGCTCCGCCGACAATAGCGTTCTCTTCTTTTTATCAATATTACGGGTTTATTTAAGCGAAAAGATGTTTTGCTATTCAATCCGTTACGGCATGGCGGCGGTGCTTGTAATGTTCGCTCTACTTCTGTAAAATAAAACGAAAATCGGGAAGCATGAAAGTATAGTGCGGTGTGGAGTGAAATGTGAGCGTGGGTCCGGTCTGTTTGTATACAGCCTCCGAGAGCTCTTGTAGACATTGAGTGTCGAGGTGCGGTGAGGAGACGACATGGATCTGGAGAGGTGCCTGTTGCTGCTGGTGGTCTTCTGCCTCGAAGACGGCGAGGCCGGAGGTCATGGCCAAAAACACCAGTAAGAACACTTGAATTACCTTTTCATATTCTATTCTGAAATATTCTGCTGCAACTGCAACTTTTTCTATATTTAGATATCAGTTACCACTAGTTTCCAAATGATCATTGTTTATGTCTACAAACGTTTTCAAACGATTGGTTGCTTGTGTCTCAGAAAAAGTTACATTGCACGCTATTACAAAGTTCCCACTGAATAAGTGGGCCCAAAGCGAAATGTTCTAGCACAGATATTGACATATATGGCTAGAGCGAGTTTGATTTCTGCGAACATTATATATTTATGAAGATATTACTTTATGCTACGAATGGAGTAAACTGAAATAGAATAAGGCTAAGGTTGTATGCAAGGATTGTAGCAAATGGAAATTCGCTTACCCTTAGATAACAACTGAGTAAAGTCTAGGTTCGGGTAGTATGACTTGTAGACTTTTGTACTTATTAGACACATCATTTGTTCAAGTGAGATTTGGAACGGCAAAAACTTTCTTCTAACAACCAAAAAAGCATATTATGTATTTCAGTGGCCACGGTTTTTACGTAATTATCTTCATTATACTACTTTTTATAAATGTGCATTGGGCTACAACCACGTTTTCAGTTCCATGAACACTCGATGTGTTTTAAGGCTACAATTGTCAAAACGCACAATTGTGTAATTGCATCATCCGTGAAACTTTACATTTCAAAATAACGTTATAGACATACAATACAATATATTGTCTTTCAGCGACCACGTGAACGTGCATGTGCCCGAGTTTATCCACCACGACCATCACACGAAGGTGATAACCATCCACCATCACCACCACAAGCCGAAGAAAGAGCACCATCACCATCATCATCACCACCCCAAGCCACATATCCCTCATTTCCATCACCACCAGAAGAAATCCGTGATTAAGACCGAGTCGACCGGGCACGGACACCACGGCCACCACGGACACCACGGGCACCACCACAAGAGTCACAGCCATGGTCATCATGGACATCATCACCACGATGCTCCGAGCTACGACCCTCCCGCGATCCCTTCGTACGAGGATGACTACGCATCGTACTCGCCAGCCGCGCCATCCTACGGCGTCGCTCACCAAGCACCTCACATACCCCACCTCCATGGCGTCACGCACACTGTCAAACAAGTCAAAGTGTTCGATTCACTTCCCGGCGGGGTACCAGGCACCGGAGGCAATCACGGCTATGAAGTGACCGAGCAAGGTGAAGATGCCGAGGAAGACGTGTTCACTTCCATCAACGGCTTGCAGCAGTCGTACCCCGCGACGTACGGGTACCTTCGAGGCGCGGCGGAGCAACCGGCCCAAGACCCGTTCGCGGAGCTCACGCCCCAAAGTGCAATTCAAACGAATAACCACGACCCTTTTGCGGGGGCTCTGAATCAGCCGACCGTCTCGCTGACAAATGGGCAAAGCTTTCCCGGCATCTCTCAGCACGATCCGTTTGCCGTCTCCGACCCAGGTCAGACATCGCTGACTATTCAACCATCTGATTTCCCAGCAGCCTTTGACGGTAATCCAGCTGTAGATGAGCAGCCGACTTCCTACACTGGAACTTCTGGAGAAAATTCCGTTTATCTTTCGAGTAACGAAAACTCCATAAACGATGGGCCGGTTTCGTTTTCGAGAGAAGCAGGTATCCAGCAATCGACGAATACAGGCGGCGTACAAACTCTTGTTTACTAAAACCTGGGTATAAAAATATGTAGCAGGATTTTCAAGTAACGCTGCAAGGTATTAAGCATCAAACTTTTTGTTAACTATTTTTAATTCGTTTTAAGGATACATTTTATTTATGTTATTGTGATTAACCACCCAAAAATGTTAATTTAGTGTTATGAATAATGTTTCAATGTACCTGTCACGTATTGAATGCTACTTCGTGTTGTGTGCCCTTAACTACCCCTGCAAGGTGTTTCTTAGTTTCTATCTTATTTACGTTCTAAGTAGTGGTCCAAGGTGCATCATTTGTTCTCTGAGTCCGTTTCCGTTTCTTTGTATTTGGTACAGCTACTATTACGTGTAAAGAATGCAAAGGCCCGACACAGATACCCACCTAACTGTAATTATGTCATCTAGTTCAATTTGTTCATTCGCAAAAAAAGCATGACAGTGAACCAAATTGGAATCGGCCCGCATCCGGAGTTACATAAACCCAAAACATAATAAAACTGAAACGAACACTGTCGTAACGTGACTGAGCAAAAAAACTCACTTCTTCACAATAATGTTACACAATCTGATTGTGCACTCTTTATTTAGCTACAGCATACGTGGCAGGTACTATGGAAGATGTTCCATAGTAATGCATAGTTCTTATATTATACTTTACACCCAGCCTAAGCTGGAAGTCTTGTCTTACAATTCGACATACACGTTTCGGTTGTACTCGGTAGTTAGGAAGTATATTCTTTGAAACAAAATAAAAATTTTACATATCCAGGCGTCTTCGAGTAATCGGGGAACAGAAAAAAAAAGATTCCGACGATTTGAGAACCTACTCCTTTTTTTTAAGTCGGTTAAAAATGTATCGTATACATAATGTAGGAGCCTTTTTAAAAGTGTATTGATGCACTTTTAAAGAGGGAAATAGATCAACCATGTAAGCTGGTCTTTAAATGTTATAATTGTTGCTGTTATTTAGTTTTATAAGAAACCACCCACATTAATTGTATAATAGAAATAAACACCTAGGTGCTATGATGATGTATTACTTCCATACCTATAATCGGAAAGTCATGCTCTCAACCAATAAATCGACAATCAAACTGAACTGCTACGAACATCAAGAAAAACGAAGCAACAAGGCCATTCATATCGTTTTTATTGAAGAAGCATACTCACTCGGCGTTCTTACTAATAGTTTCTCACGATTGACTAATGGGAAACGGAAAACAGAGAAATTAAATACGAACGATGTTTTCTAAAACGTATGTTTTCATCTTTATAACAGGGGGCTTTATAGCGGGACGCCTGCCTCTACCATCAATACCAGAACTACTGACATAAAGTATGCGAAGGATTCCGATGTTCCGTGACACTAACTATAATCTCGATTTTTTAAACAAGATTACTATACAGTATTTATTTCTTCTATTGACTGTTATACTTTTGTAATTTGACCGTGGCACGAAAGTGGCACGAAAGGGTAGTACCTAGTCCCCTATGGGATTAGCAGCAGCATTCACCTGAGTACTTATCACTGGTACAGCGATCACCAACCCGTCTCCCAAGCGTAGTGATTACGGAAGATCTTGTTTCTTTAAGATGCAATAGCGTTATGGTTTTAGCTTTCAGGCTAATGACCTACAGTGGACATTTTTGGGATTTGATGATGATGTTAATCGATTAAGAAAAAAAATTGTATTTTAGTAGTGGTCAGCCAGTGGTCAAAACTCGAACGTATTTTTTGAACTAAATTAATTTTAATTTTTGTTTTTAATAGGAAATTTTAGCGTTCGGCACTCTATACACAGAGCGCCATCTAGGTTCAAACTAAGTAGCAGTTTTTGGAAGATGACATCATAGCCCGTTGCGTAGAAAAAATAACCACTGCAGGGTCATGGGCCACGGTTGGCATGCGATTTGATAATCGCGTTTTCGTTGGTCTTTAGTACTTGAGTGAATCTTGCTCCTCAAAAAGATACCCAAAAATAGTGATGGGGGAATCAGCTATAACCACTATTTTTGGCTGGTGAGTTAGTGATAGCAGTATCGGTGTTAAGTAGGTCTAATATGTATGGAAGCTGCCGTCCAACACCTTGTGAAATCCCTTGTCGAATCAAACAACATCCACGGGCGGTTAGCACAGGGGCCCATATTCTTTGTCGGGCCGTCGCCGTGAGCTAGAAACCTTCCATTCGATAGTAATGATGTCAGTGATGTAAAATCTTACTTCGTTTTTCTGTGGGGTAGGCAGGATCATAGTTCAAATGGAAAAGATGCAGTTTCGTTGTTCTATATCCTGGCAAACGGTGGTGCATTGGTATATCTAGTATTCATAAATATGCTTCGGGAATTTTAGCAGATTGTTAAGTGATCTCAGTGCAGGCGCAGTGCGCAAATCGCTTGGTGTTGGTTTGGGGCGGCAAGAGCGGGGGGCGAGGGCAGCGCGCACACACGTACCAGTCGGTCACGAACAGCGGGCACTGATTTATAACTGGTGGATTTTAACCACCTCTATGATCTAGTGGTTCAACCCACCGATTTCAGATCCAGAGGTCCCGGGTTCGATCCCCATGGCGAGTTTAATATATTGTACTTGGTTTGGTTGGTGGTAGGACTTTGTTTAAGTCCGCCTGGCTAGCTACCAGCATCTTAGCTAATTCTGTCACCATAATAACAATTCTAAAATTGTTGTGTTCCGGCATTTAGAGGTAATATAGCCAGTTCCTCAGTTTTTAGAGGATTCCGGGTGAATCACAAAAAAAAAGACTATATGACCGCTTAACAGTAAAATGTAGTGAAATAATAGAGCTTATTCACGTTCTAACTTAATAGTGTACATACCTACCACCCTGTTAATGAAAAGGCAGGGATAAAAATATGGATATTGAAACCATAAAGATTTTTATTAAGATGACCAAACTAAGTCTGCACCTTTTCCTGTATCAATTAAAAATTTCCTTCATTAGGATCTCACATCAACGAATTGTATTCTAATTAGAAGCGAGAATGAGCTTAGTGTGAAGTAACAATGGCGTTTCTCCCGTAGAACCATGTTGTCTGCCATAACATAACCTAGAGATTGATATGCTCGACAACACATATGCAGTATGTGGGCGTTAAACGTTAGCTTGCTATCAAGCGTCAGACCTAAGTCTTTTATCTAATGATTGTTAGACTACTTTCAATTTTCTTACCCATTCTTCACACCTTGACAAAAGGAAAATTGTGTAACACAATAATAAAGGAATAAGTGCAAAAGGATCATTAGAAAGTCGCATTATGGCGATTTATCATTTCCATGGGACTGCGACGGTGTATAACACTATTATTTTCGAATGGATTCATGTATGTACATGGTAAAGTAAGTTAAGTAAAGTGGAAGTGCTTTTGTCGGTTTTTTTTTCGATGGAGAAATCTCCAGCAATCTTCCACCGCTGGCCAAGAAGGATTTCGTTGATTTGGCTGGGCATGACCCAGCCAAATCCGCACGACAGCATATACCAAGGGAGAGCAACACCGCCATCGTTACTCCGGCCCCGAAAGACCCCGTTTTGTCCAGACACAGTGTCCGGTCTCTCCCTAGGCAAACCCATTGCTGGGCCCACCCTGCCTTACCACGCTGTGCCCTCTGCTAGAACAGAAGAACACGTGGAGAGGCTCTCCGCAGTGTAACGACAACTCCTATATGGAGTTATCGGTTCACCGGAACTCCCTATCTACAACCCGGGGACGCGCCACGTCAGAATTCACTCCTTCCCACTAGAACCACCCAGCGGCTCCAAGGCATGAAACTATCCAGCTTAGATTCTTAAAGTACCTGAGCTCGCGACAGTGACAACGGGAAGGCCACGATGCTTGCTCTAAACCAAGGCCAAAGAAAGTGGTTGCGATATTAAATTACCTAATGAGTAAATAGTCCTAGTAGCCACACAGCCTGCAGTGCCAATCCTTCACAGTTGACAATTTGTCGAGGTCTTCAGAGTTTGCCTGGACCGGTTTTACCAGAGACTTTACGACCGGGTAAATTGATGAAGATCATAAAAATGAGTTTCAATAAACCCATTGACAGTGTGTTGCAATTACCTCTATCTCTCCCTTTGTAAAAAAAACAAATATTGTAGAGAGAGAACGACGAGAGAGGTTTTATTGGGGTTTTAAAAATATTGATCCGTTCCAGTCAATATGGATTATTTAAAAATACCCTTTTTCCGAGGTAAGATTTTTTGAATTGGCAACCTGAGCATACAAAAAAAAGTGGATACCGGGGTGATTCCTCGTTCACCCCACGAATTTTTACCCAATCGATATATTTTCACTCAACCCATATCAAATGTATTTTAACATTATATAACATTATGAAATCATTGACTGATAAGAACTAAGAATAATATATCGGCCGTGTAATCAAGTAGGTGTGGTACCTTGTGTACTGGATTACTGACAGCAGATAATGGAGAGAGTCAGATGAGGGCAGGAGACTGATGGTTAGACGGTCATTACAAGAAGGCGAATGCGCGCGTTGAAGTCTTTTGTTTAAACGATGAAGAGCTCATTGATCACAACACTGGTCTGGACCACTCGTAGATGACACCCACCCTTTTTTTTTATTGTACGACGGGTAAGCACTTGGCCTTCATCTCACCTGGTAACAAGTTGAGATAAGGCCGAAGGTAGAGGCGCACTTCACCCGAAATCCACAACAAACTAAAGAACTGGCTATCTTACCTCTGAATGCCGGAACAAACAATTTTAGAATTGTTATAATGGCGACAGAATTAGGTAAGATGGTGGTAGCTAGCCAGGCGGACTTAAACAAAGTCCTACCACCAACCAAACCAAGCACAATATATTGTACTCCCCATGGGGATCGAATCCGGGAAATCGGTGGCTTGAACCACTAGACCACAGAGGCGGTTGAAGATCAACCTGCCGAAGTCCAGCGCCAAACCATAACCGGTTCATACTATACAGGGTAGAACATAGAAGATTTTCAAGATTCACAGTTGACCTATGTATGGCTGAGTGCTGCGTGCTTCCCGCCCTATATCTCGAAGACGGTCGAGTGCATGATTTTGAAGTTTTGAAGCAAAATTTGTTGTAAATTTTTTGTTCTACAATTTTTATCAGGTGTTAACTTCATTTGAGGTTTAGAGACCTAGATAATTATGAAAAAAAATATTTATGACGTTTGGCCTTGACTAATTTAAAATCTGAATCTACAAGGTACTTATTTATACTATACATGTTAAATGTACGCAAGTACATATTTTAATCAAGGCGATTATTGCTAGCATCCGTCATTCACATTTTACAGCTCAACCTTAGAATCGTGAAGAAAATAAAATCTGAGATAAATGGATACCAAACATCTCTGCGATGGTAGGGCACGATGACTCTCTGAATGTCCTGGGTGCAATGCAATTATAACAGCGCCATCTAGCCCTAAACTAAGCAAAGCTTGTTATATGACAGGTTAAGAGGTTGCTTAAGCTTGTAGCGGACTATCTAAGAGATCGCCATCAATTCGTCCGACTGGGTATGTATGAATCGGCCCCCTATCACACGCGATCAGGTGTCAGCCAAGGATCCATCATCGGACCGCTCCTCTTTATCTTCATGGTCAATGATATTCCAGCGGTAATTCAACATTCTAAGTGTCTCTTATACGCAGATGACCTCAAGTTGTACATTGAAGTCAGATCTTTGGAAGACTGCTTGAGCCTTCAAAGCGACGTTGATGCGATATTTGAATGGGGAGTTGCAAATGGAATGGAGTTTAACTCATATAAATGTTTTGTCATGACTTTCGGTCGCAAGCTACACCCTATTAAATTTCAGTACAAGCTGGACTCTGTTCTCATCGCTAGATCTGAAAATATGAAAGACCTGGGTGTCACTTTCGACCAGACATTGACATTTCATAATCACATTACTGCACTCGCCAAGGAATCCTATCGTAGGCTGGGATTTATTCTGAGGAATTCCCGCGACTTTCAGGGCACCCATGTGATAAAACTAATTTTCAGCGCCTTGGTCCGCAGTAAGCTGGAGGCTAGTTCGTGCGTCTGGCACCCACACGAGAGTACATACGCTCTCCTGCTTGAAAAGGTGCAAAAGGCATTCCTCCGCTTCCTGTACCAGCGCCTTTATGGGTATTACCCGTACATGTACCCAACCAAATTTCTCATGGGTAGTTTAGGTTATAATAGTTTGGAAGTAAGAAGAGGGAGTGATCAACTGGCAACTATGCTGAAAATTCTCCATGGGAAAATAGATGCCCCAGACCTCCATAACGAGCTGATGAGCCTTTATGTCCCAACGAACTACTCTCGCAATAGGGCACACAGACTGTTCGCTGTGCCACGATGCCGTACTGTTGCTCGTGCTCAGTCTCCCACCCCCCGCTCCCCCTGACTGCACTCAATGGCCTGCTGGACGCAAACCCTGATTGTGATGTGTTTGCTGATGGATGGAAGGCGATCATGTACGAGTGTCTGAGGTTTAACGAGATGAATGTATGAGTGAAATGAATTAAATGTTTGTGTTATATTTTTATGTATTATTTGTGATATTTGACATGTGAATTTTATTTGACATTTACAATTTTATTTTATTTTGTGACACTTGTTTCATTGTTATTTTTAATTATATTTTTAAATTTAACCTGCTACTATAACCTGTACATAACCTACAATTAATTTTATAAGTTTTAATTTTTATTTAATAAAAAAAACATTGTTATGTAATTAGTGTAAGTGGCACTGGCCGTTCTAGTTATTATTAATAAATAAATAAATAAATAAATATGGGAAGTAGATTACGGAGAATATACTTATACTCGTATATATAAATACGCATGTATTTAAGAGTATGTAAGTATATGTAAGTAGTATAAGTACTCATGATACAATGTAACACCGAAAACAAAGAAAAACTATCTTATCTTATCACACAGATGTTTGTCCCAGATGGGAGTTGCATCCAACCTACAGCGCAGAAGGCAAATCTACTACCAACTGAGCTGTGAGGCCTGTTTACAAGGCGTGTAAGGCTAGTTTGTAGAACAGCGAGACGAATTAATCTCTCGTAGTCACTTTTTTCTCTATATAAATGCTTCTTATGGCAAATGATAATGGAGACTAAGCTGCTCCAAAGCAGGATACAATTTTGTTTCGTAAGTTGTTTTTGGGATCAGAGGGAAAAGACCAATCAATGAAACATATTATTATTTTCTCAACATCTTATGAATAAGATAACAAAACACATGAATACAAAGTAATAAAACAAAAGACTAATCACAAAACATTATGTTACACCTTTATAAAAGGATTAACTTATATTATTCAATATTTTGTACAAATGAATACTGCATAACAACCAAATTGAACTAAACTATATTTACAGTGGCTTAGTAGGCCTCTTGGCAGGATTATTTAAGGTATTTAGTCATGTATTTTGCTCTAACACAAACGGCATAAACTGAAACCTTTCAAAGGAAGACTTTTGTCCGCAATCGGTTGGTCTCTTTTGTATTAGCCAAGTATTATTTAGAAATAATTAAATCCTATTTTTTTAATTTCTTAAATAAGTATTCATGTAAGATATATAAAAAAACAGGATTTCATTTTTTCTCTCTTATCTTTAAGAAATTTGATTACTATTTTATTTCAAAGAATATCGAATATGCTTTGAAATGTTAATTTATTCATTCCGGGTTTTCAAAAATATTGCGGGGCTTTTGATTGAGGCGACACGTGACCCAAGGGCTGGCTCTTATTTAGGCCAGCGAATTAGCATAGCTATTCAGCGTGGCAATGCAGCCAGTGTCTTGGGCACACTTCCGTCTGGTGCTGGTCTGGAACAGTTGAGTTACCTATAGGCCGTTTGTAACGGTCCTTAGGTAATCTGACTGATTCCTTTGTACATAGTTAGTTTAATTGTACTTTTTATTGAATTAATTCATTAATTTGAATGATTAAATACACTCCACTATTAAACAGTGCCTGCTCCTCAGCGGTATTCTATGATCTCAAAAAGTAGAAATGGCTATTTTAATGTATGACAAAGGTGCTTTTGTGGAATCTCATATCACAGATGGCTCTGGCTTTTCAATCATAATGGTTACAGTGTCACTTTGACACTAAAAAGATGGTATCTGAGATATCTTCATACCAGTTTTTAAGCATATTGCGCACATAGAAGAGTGTAAGAGTGGTAAAGTTACATTTTATGCGAAATAAAAGTGCAGATAGCACTTTTGACTGAAAAATGTTGCATAAAAGACAATGTTATCGGCAACACTTTTTAAACCCATAAATGATACTGCGTTATTGCATTTTAGACATGTCTTAACGTCGGAGAATCAGAAGAATAAAAACGATTCTTCATAAATCGTGATTTATACTTTTTCCTGCCAAAGGCCTACATATCGGGTGTAGTTATTCGTGGCCGTAGTCTTCAGATCCTGAGAGCGAGTAGCTGCCGTGGTCTCCACCCTCGAAGCTGACGGGAGAGTCGCCGTGGGCCTCGTGGCCTTCGTCACTCGCGCCCCAGCCGTGCCCTGGTTATGTCGCATTAGTTAGTAAGTAGCACGTTCGACAAAACCTCGAGCCCTTGGTGGTTATCCTCGAACCCTTGGTGATCATCCATATCCTCACTTTATTATAAATTATTTAAAATGTATAATATATTTATTTAAATTTATTTAAAATTAACTCGTTTATTCAAACAATATGTATCGAACGAATTTCGGTTTATTTACTAGGAAAGCACGTCGAATTACCTAGGGACCGTTACAAACGGTCTATATTCTCAATTATTAAAGACCAGTACCAGACGGAAGCGTGTCCAAGATACTAGCTGTATTGCTAATTCAATTGTACCTAAATCTTCACAACGGATTGGTGATCGCACTATTGGTGTTACATACTCAGGGGGATGCTCCTGCCCATATCCTGGTGTACTTTATTCCTTGAGTAGCATTTTAATCGTAAAATGCTACTCCTCCAGGAAATGGAAGGGTTCTATTCGTAAGCCACTTCATCTCAATTGTACCTACACCTCAAATAATTCAAGTTTGTTGGTTGATTTAGTTCCGGACAACATATAAATCAAAACTTTTAATATTTAATTCCACCTGTGGGCATTTCAATTTATTTCATTAGGGCTTCTGCCTATACTCACTCTGATATCGACCCAAACGGCCGTTTCGTGGTGGTCATACTAATTTGTCATTAGCGATTCAACAACACATTCAAAATCCCCCCAACATAGTCTTAATTGATATTTGTTATACCTCAAGTAACGTTAGTGTACCGCTAACCAATGATAACTGTATATATTTTTTGATAACTATGATAAAGTATTATGATATTATATAGTAGGTATATATATACCCGCACCGAAATACGTCGGCGACATCACGTGTGCCTTAGTTTAAGTTCTATTTTGTATGTATTTTAGTTTTAAGGTATATATTAATATGGGTCTTAGAATTAGTATTTAAACATCCTGTACAATTCTTACGTTACCTGAAAGAAACTTATATCATTATTATAATTATATATATTCTAACTAAGAAATCTACGAAGTAAACCAAAACTCGCACAACGCGTGCACTTTATTGAAGTGATACATATCAACACATCAACAGCGCATTAGTGTCCACTACTGGACAGAGCCTCCTCCAAAGTTGGTGGGATTTGCCATAATCACCACCCTTGGCGGGCGGATTAGTGATCGTAGTAAAGGTGTACATAATACACAAAAGGAAGATGCTGGCGACTAAGAGATCTCACCGATCTCATACGTCAGCTTTTACGACATCCATGGGCTGAGTTGGTGGGGTCGATTCTACAGCCGCGACCACCATGGTACAAAGAAGTGATACATTATCAAAAATAATTGCTTATTATCAATTTACTCTTGTCCCTTAGGTTATGGATTGGCCTTTAATTTTATTATTGGACGATGGGGAGGTACTTAGCCTTCGTCTCACCTGATTTACAAGTTATGATATGGCCGTAGGTGGAAACGCACTTCACCTCCCAAAAACTGAGGAACTGGCTATCTTACCTATGAAGGCCGGAACACAGCAATTTAAGAATAGTTGCCAAGGCGACAGAATTAGATAAGATGGTGATAGCTAGCCAGGCGGACTTAAACAAATTCCTAACACCAACCAAACTAAACACAGCATTATACCCACACAGGCGGTATGGGATGCTACCTGTGTCGACACCCTTGCGCCATCTCATCTACCAGCTAGGGCTGGTGCTGCAGCCGATTCCGAGGACCACAAAAGGGGAAAATATAGTGGTCTTGACATCTGTCAAGTCCACTCTATTTGCCCCTTTTACCCCTTACTTATTTAATACTTTTGGGGTCAAGACCTTGGGTTCACGAGCAGCACTTGGGTCCTCCGGGCTTAAAAAAATCTTGCGGGGATTTTTATTGACGCAACACGTGACCTTAGGGCTGCATTCTCTTTATTAGCATAGTTATTCAGCATGGCAATGCCGCCTGTGTCTGGGGCACGCTTCCGTCTGGTACTGGTGTGGAACAGTTGAGCTACCTATATACCGTTTGTAACGGTCATTAGGTAACCCGACTTCCATTGGACATAGTCATTTAATTTGTTACTTTATGCTAACATTGTAACACTTTGAATTATGTGAACAAGCTTTCCCATTATTTACCGGCCTACAGTAAACAGTAACTTGCGAGTGCTAATGTCATGATACTATGAGACACGAGAGCCCAACCTATAAAGCTATGGTTTACCTACCTTCAACAAGTAAGAAACTGCTGTATGTTACTAAAAAAAAAACTACTTAACTGAACCCTTTTATTCCTCTAGTTTTGGAACTAACCAATTAAGCTACCAGCTTTCTTGGTGCACACATATATAAAAAGTACCCTGAACATTTCAAGTCTCTATGACCTCTGGCTTTAGCTGTGCGTTCTCATCTCTTCTCATTCAGCCACTCGAGGCATTATCGCTTGTGATCCTCACCTCCTCCTCCATGCGGGGCAGCCTTCGGTTCTCCGTAGGTGTATCCTAACACCTCGTAGTGATCGTCGCCGCCTCCGCCGCCGCTCTTGTGGTGCACATGCTTCACTATCGTGTGCTTGTGATGATGATGCTTCACGTACACCGGCACGTGGATGATGACCTTCTTGTGGCCGCCGCCGTGGCCGCCGGCCAGAACGATGGACGAGAGCTCCGCCACGCAGACCAGAGCCAGCTGGAAGAGAGACAAGCTAAACGTAAGAAAAGCGTGGAAGCACCCACTTTTACTACTTTGTCGAGGGGTGATTTTAAAGTTTTATATAATTCATGTGTTTACAATGAATGCTACTTATAACGTTTTACAGTGAATAGTAAAATCGACGTAAATAGGGTACCGTAGACTTCACCTGGGTGAATTATCCCAGGGTCTACGACGGGGTAAATAGCTTTAGACTTGATGAAAGACAATGCACTTTTTATACAGGTTATAGATAAAGTTCAATAAATCACATATGGATAGGAAAGTTGTAATCATATTACATAGAAAATACATTCTACATGTATGTATAATGTTTTATACAACTCATAAGGTTCCCACCGTACCTTACCTAAAACGTAGTTAAATAAATGATTGCAATTCATGTTTCAGTAAGGTAACTAAAATAGGTCGGATTTGCCAAATTTGTGGAGTTGTACTACACAGCAAAGAAAAACAAGCTCTTACGAAATAGACAATCGCTTGGCAAGCACATCAATATCAGGAACTCGTTAGCTAAACTACAATAGAATTGATACATAGATACAAACATAGTCACATCGCATCGGCCTCATTATACGAGTATATATAGATATAGCTTCACCCAGTGAAAAAACTTAAGATTATACTGACAGCTACTCGAAATGACAATAGTAATGACCAACTATTTGCGAGTAAAGGAAAAAATATGTAACGTTACTTTCTAAGTCTGCATCTACCTTTACGTAACGAGAATAAAAAGAAAATGATACGTTCAGTTAACGTGCAACCTTTCATTTATCGGTATATAAGGTGGGTTAGACGGGATGGTCAATTTTGATGTGAAATGAGTTTGATATTAAATTATTGTTTATTATACATTGTGTTTTTATGTACAGTCACGTGCAATAATAGGTAAACACTTCATAATTTTCAATATGGTAGTAAGTAATGTCAGAATACGCGAATATAAAAGTAATGGCTTAGCATAAGTTTGGCGTATTATGTTGCAAGTAACTGCATACATAAACTTAGCAGGCTCTGCAGCTTACACATGCGAGGATTTGTCTTGGCGTGTATGGATTGTAGGAGTAGCAATGTTAGGGGTTGCGAATCAAAAAAATATGCAGGGAGGGGATGAAAATATAGGAAGGTAGTACAAACCAATTCTATATATACTTGTATTAGCGTAGTTTCTTTAAAGTTGATTATGATTTACTTTAAAGTAGGCGTAATAAGTGCTTCACTTCACCTTAGGCATGTCACAAAAAATATTGTTTTATAACATGACTCATTTAGTAGAACTTTTGCGGTTCTAAATGAATTATATAGGTTCATATATCCCGTTGCGTCGTATGTTGTCAATGGTTGTGATAAATAATGATGTTATAAAATCTACAGAGTTAACAAAATATGGTATTTGAACTATGATGAACTATGTTGTGAGTACAACCACAAAAACAGACAAAAAAGAAAGAGCGGCTTCAAATAATCACAGTAATTGGATTTAGACTAAGACAAATATCTTATGTCTAAACTAGCACCCAAAAATAGTGTTACGATGGGCGGTTTTATCGTTTAAAGCGATCTTACCCTGACAGCCTCGGTTATATATTGATTTGGCTATATTTAGATATGATTTTGATTAGACACATATTATAACAATGTTGAAGTATCAGTTTATGTCACAACACCATCATCATTATCTTTCTGTCCGTTATCCCACACTAGATGGGGTTGGCACACCATGGCCCAATTCTCCTCCACTGATCGTCATAATAAAATATTCAGTCGATTGCAATCATGATATCTATCACGGCCAGGACACGTTTACACGATTACGTACATCAGACCCAAAATATATACTTGTCCCAAAATTCTACTTCCTGTTGTGTTCCGATATTGCAAAATAACAAGTTCCACTCATGAGTGTGATACAGGATGAACCCGTCTGTCTAGGATTTCAATCTGTCTGGACAGGAATTGTGGCGTGTGGGCAAGCAACAACAGCAAAGGTTTATTTTCGATAACGTCAATTTAAAAGATTAAATAGATCTGAATCAATCTGAACGCCCAACAGTGGACAGTTACGGCCGGTTATTGATGACGAAACCTGGGCTTAACTTGAATGAAAAATAAATGTAGACCTCAACTGTCTTGGTGTTTGGATGAGGCAACTATTAGAAATCCGTGTTCATGGCTAATTTTTATTCGAAACCGCCCAATAATGAACCGAAAGGTACTGCCTACGTAATTCAGTTTATAACAATAGTAAAATGGGATTTTCGGTAAATTATTTGAACGTTGTGAGTGAGAAATCACACTCTGGAGACTATCTATGCGCACCATAAGAATTAAGAGGAAATTCCTTCCTCGAACCATAAAGATGTCGAATGAGCCCAGCTAAATCTTCATAGATACCTATCTAGACGGATCAGGGATACCAATAGACTAGTTTAAGGCTACTGAACCAAACTGTATTCAAAAAGTAGCAAAGTTCAAAATTTAATAATGATTTAACATTTAGCGTTGTACCCCAATGAGTTAATTTTACATGCAAGACATTATATTATACTAGCTTTTGCCGGTGGCTTTGCCCGCATAGTACCTACCCGGATATAAGTAGTTATAATAATAATAATAATAATAATAATAAATAAATATTACAGGAAATTCATTTTACACAGCGCCATCTAGCCCCAAACTAAGCATAGCTTGTAATATGGGAACTAGATTGCGGATAAAATACTTAAATACTTTTTGTAAATACATACGTACTATACGATACAACACCCAAACACAGAACATACATCTATATTCATCACACAAATGTTTGTCCTGGGTGGGAATCGAACCCACAGCCTACAGCGCCGAAGGCAGAGTTACTACCAACTGAGCTATGAGGCTTGTCTGTTAAATTTCATAAAGATCTGTTTAGTCGTTTAGTCGTGAAAACGTACCAAATAAGCAAACAGACAGATACACTTTCAAATATGTAATGTATGGAAGTATGGATGTTAAAGCAAGATGTGTCAACTGTTGACGGAACAAATCAGAAAAAAAAGTTCAAGCAATGCCTCACTGACCAAAAAGTATATGAAGAGACTATATATATATTGTTTGTGGAATAAGAATTACGAATGTCATTTATGAGCATCTAATTTAACTTATTAAAACTTTCGTGCTCAATCATGCCTGTCAAATTTTTTTTTATTGTGTCACCATTGGGATGCAAATTTATCCCAGAGGTGACACAATAAATTATCATAGACGTAAATTACAGGACATTAATTTCACAAAGCACCAATCTAGCCTAAAATCAAATGCTGGTTTGCAAAAAGTATTTTTCATTCACATTGAAAGCTTAACAATGTTGATGAATAGTGACTCCTAATGACAAACAGGAGTCAAGGAGGATGTGCTACGGTTAAAGGGCAAAGGGCGCGAATGCAAAACTGTGTAAAATATAGTTAGCCGTGTGAAACAGGCGGTGATGGCGAATTGATTTTATAAATGAATTGCAGCTTACCAGAAATCGTGCAGACATCGTGTAAGTGGGTGATGGAACCTTTGAATGACCGAACGCGAGTACAGCCAGGCGGTGTGTGATAAAGAAAATTATACAAAAGTTCCTTTTATATCACAACGTGGTCGCGTTTCGCGACACTGCATCTCAGCTACTTGAATCTGGTCCGAACCGCGAAAAACACAATCGACTTTCGTTTTTAGCCCCCAGATTTTAGACACAATTTCCTAAAACATCGATTCGCAGACAAATTGCTATAGATATTCGTGAATAATCAACCAGAATGCCTGAAGACTAGGTTCATTTTAGATCGAATCGAGTATAGGTTCACTATTATTAAAGTGAAAATGTTAACTCCGTTGATGTCATAGAGTAGGAATCGATTCGTAGGAAATGAGATGAAAATACAGCATCAGATCATTATCAATCGGATAAGAAGGAGAAAGGAGGGGGGAGAGGTTAGAAGATGTCTTCATTCATGCTTTGTGCTTTGTTGCGCGCCTCATTTCCTAAACTGTCTATCTAGAGTAAGAACCTACTCTGTTTCCATAAATAGGTAAAAAAATAAACAGGTTTTACTATAGACCTCCATTTGAATGGGTCCTTAGGTAGCCCAACCGCTTCCCTTTTAACTACGTTAAATTGTACATTGTATGTAATAAAATATTCCAAATAGTAAACAGGCAATCCATTGCCTGTTTACTATTTGTTTACTACCGTGAAGGTGAAAATTTGAAATGGATCAAGTACAGTATTCACAATAATTACTTTACAATAGTAGTAGTCGATCTAGGATAAGATTTTTATCCCGGAACATGTTCTACCTGTCAGACAAATGTTTTAATTTAGTTACACAATTTAACTAATACACATAAAAAAAATGTTAAAAATAGTCGACGCACTGCCTAAACCTGTGAATTTAGAAGCATATGAAATATGTTATACGGGATAATTGTAAGCAATTACTGTCAGAGGCACTTAATTACTCTGTGAGTGACTGGTACCTGAAGTAGACACACAGAATGAATTAGAAGCACTAAAAAGTATTTTTGGTTATTCGTCCTCTAAGGGGCGAAAGCGGGCATCAATAACCATTAATCCTTGCTTTTGCCCCTTGCAACCATATGGAGAAGCTGATATATAAGGCTAATAAAAATATAGGTACATACAACACAAGTAAGTCACGTGCCAATAAATAGTTATGTAATGTATGTTAGTTTTTAAGGTATGGACAGCTATGGACCATAGATTATGTAACATATGTTATATATGTATATGTATAAATATATATGTATAATTATATATGTTAACATATTTAATTGTCCGAAATAAATTCATTGTTATAGGTTAGGGTTCGCAGCTAGACCATTACATATTTGCAAACGTGCTTGAACGCCAGCACTCTCACTTTTACAATCATTCCGCGAGATCAAGAGGGAACATCATGATGGTAGATATAAATATGGCAATCACACATCATGTTACGTACGTCTTTTCCATGCTATACTTCCGATTATATAAATTGTTCTATTACAATATAGCGCTGAGACCAGCATGCCTATTCCGGATTTAAATAAGTAAATGGTGATTTTGAAAATAAGGATGTTAAAATAATTATGGTGATTAGTTGGAAAAAGTGTCAGCCGGGGTTCCGATTCTACTTAAACAATCGCTTCACTATGACAATGGTACCATCGCAGAATGGCACTGTAGCTGCCTTTATTCTAGTGGCCATTCTGCGATCATTGTTATAGTGAAGCTATTGGATAGTAGAATCGGGGCCCGGAACTTAGACAACGTTGGGTTTTCCCAATGTTGCTCATCAACCAAAAAGAAACATAAAGATAGTAGAATCTAAATCAAACCCAATAACACCTTAAATATCTTCTTCGATTTTTCATTTTATGTCAACGATATTTGCACTTCAAAACAAAAAAGGATAAAAAGTCTATATGAATTGAGTAAAGTATATATGTCAGCGTTAGATTGTAAGCACCGTCCGTTTCTGATATGCCTCGGCATATTGTACACATGTCAGCATAAGATTATAAGCACCGTTCATTTATAATATGCCGAGGCATATTAGAAACGGTCGGCAAAAATGGTGATCGATGATGAACCCGTCGGGACATGACCTCTCCATCCCGATAAAAGTCGTCCTGTGGTTTCAGTTAACTCTATTTCTGATGGAACTAGATCGAGAACGGGGGGCACCGCGTGAAGGATAACCACCAGACTTGCGTTACAGGATTCGATTGTACATTCCTGCAAGGCCATTTTCTAAACTCACCCTCTTGAGGAGAGAGTGAGGCAGGTCTGTGTCTATTAGGCATATTACAAACGGACGGTGTTTACAATCGGACGGTAACAGAGGCATATTGCAAACGGACGGTTTTTACAATCTCACGGTGACATATACATACATATCATAGCCCTTGGATAACCCGGCTGGTTTCCTTGCGATCGTGTAGTTTTACGTATTCCATTATAGACATTTACACACAGACACAAACACTCAACTAAAAACCGTGTAAAAGTTCATAAGTACCAAAGTTCGGATTTCCCACCATCATAATTTTATAATGGTAACACATATTACTGGAAATTAATTACAGACAGCGCCATCTATCATCAGACTAAGCAAAGCTTGTTATCTGGGAACCGTATTAAGGATAGAACACCCGCATTACTAGATAGATAGGTAGATTAAAAACGTTTGTACACCAAAACACAAAAATAAGCAGACAAGCAAGAAAAAAACACTATGTTATGTTTTGTAAATACATCATGTTAAATGGTATGAACCATTGTTTTATTTATTTATTTTGATTATATTTTATTCGGGAAACCTACAGATACAATATATAAAAAAGGTTGATTTTTAATATATGTTATACATCAAACAAACATTTACATTTAGGATTCGCACCTACAGCCCAGGTAGCAGAGCTACTACCAACAGAACTTTGAGGTATTATTGTTCCCACATTACAAGTTGTGCTTATTGAGCGGCTGGATGGCGCTGTATCAAAATGTCTAATATTTACTTCATTTAATGTTAAGAGAACCTACATATCTTCAAATAAAAATGTCAATGCGGGTAGGTACCACACCTACCCGCATTGCTTTTATCCCTAGTACATTAATATGCGTGGTTTTGTTGATGATAGGACTTTTTTTTAAGTCCGCCGGGCTAGCTACCACCTTCTTCCCTAAGATGGTTGCCATAACAATAATTCTAAATTGTTGTGTTCCGGCATTTAGAGGTAAGATGAACAGTTCCTCAGACAGTTGAAGATTCCGGGTGACGTACGCTTCCACCCCAGCCTTATCATAAATAAAGCCTACAAATGCTAGTTTCGGACTTGGTTATGTAGTTTAACCGATCACAGACCGTATAGCCTTGATATTCTACATTGTAGAATACACACTTTTTCCCAGTTTTTTTCAGAAATATATTATTCACCCATCCACACAAAACGTACCGCTTTAGAACTGCCTACGTAAGCTTTAAGCGAAACCTAGTTCTTCTCCTAATCTAGTGCAGTATTTACGTATTTTGTCAGCCATAATAAGCCTCATATCTTCCCGCTATACCAAAGTTGTTTTTTTCTGTGGTATTTGGTAAAACACCTCACAATAGGAACCTACTTCTGTATTTACCTACTCGTCACCTACATATGGTATTATATGATCAGCGAGAACTCGACACTTCGATTTCCAAAACAATCACTTGTAACGATTTAAATCGATTATAAAGAGCCCTAAAGCTTTGTGCCGCGGTCAGCGACCTCAGCCCTCCTCGATACAGCAATTAAATAAATAAAGGGTTTTAAAAAGTTAATTATTTTCTCGATGTCGGTTCTAAGCTTACTGTCAACTTCCGCTCAGCCATCCGTGGCGGGCATTCAACTTGAAACAGAGAGTTTCCTGTGTCCACTGGAAGGTCATATGAAGAAATATCTATATTTCTACACAATTATATAAAAACAATGTTTGCAAGTTTCACTCGCCTCTTTGATCGGATAAACTTGTTACTAGACCCAGTACAGTACTTCGGGCAGCTTTGTTGCCCGAATCGATAGGTCGTTATCGGAACAAGTTAAATAAAATTACATTTGTAACGGTCCATAGGTAATCTGACTGCTTCCTTTGTACATAGTTTAATTGTAGGTACTTGTTAATTTTAATGTTTTTAAATTAGGTAATTTAAAATCATAAAAATATATATAGTAATAAAAAAAAGTGTATGTAATGGTAAATGATCTACCTACTACAGTCTAGATCATTCGAAATCATCAATAAATAAAACGTCTAGATTTTAGACGATTTTTTTTTTCGTTTACTTATTATGCTGCATTTATTAACCGACTTCAAAAAAATTCGTCGGAATCTGTTTTTTTTTTTTTTTTAATTCGTTTTTTGTTTGAAAGAATATACTTCACAGCTGGTCCTATCGTCATCAGGTCAGGATCTGATTATGGGATCTTGGAGAAATCGATGGAACTCTTCAAATATTATGGGCACATCATATTGGATATTTTAAACGGACCACGCGTGTTTTATAGGGCCACGCGTGTGTCTGTCTATCTGTCCGTCCATCTGTCACAGCTAATTTACTTAGAAACTACTGGACCGATTGAGTTGAAACTTAGTTTACATATGAAAGTCGGTGACCCAAACACGGACGAGTTACGTAAATAAAACAAATTACGTTAGTTTTTTACCTATAGATTACACGAAAACCTATAATAAGTCTTTGTATTGTAAGTGATGGTATTTTAAATAACATAGAACCTTTTCTCAATATTTGTAAGTATAAACTTTATGTACGGAAGCCTCTAAATGCGAGTTTAATAAATTGATTAAAATACTTTAAATTTGAATGAATTTATGAACATTTAAATTGGTCCCATCAAAATCGGATCAGTAGTTTCGTTTTCAAATCAAAATTATGTTACAAAATACGTCATCCAGGTAAACGAAATTGTTTCACATATTCTTCATTGAAGTCGGTTTGCTTTTTATTAGTTCTTAAAACGAGTAATAACGTTGATTGTTGATGATCTCAAGCAATTGATAACTGAGATATGTCAAACGTAAGAAAGAGCTCATTTCATGTTATGATTACGTTTTCAAAACTAAAAAGAAAACCGACTTCGATCCGTTTTTTCTTTACTCTTGAGGTAATACACTCAAATCGCTTCAAGCGTGCCTAGAATATTTGAAGAGTTCCCTCGATTTCTCCAGGATCCCATCATCAGATCCTGACAGACCTGATGACGATCGGACCACATGTGAAGTGAACCCTTTCAAACAAAAAAATAAATTTCCAAATCGGTCCAGGCATCTTTGAGTAATCGGGGAACATAAAAAAAAAGATTCCGACTTATCGAGAACGTAACCCTTCTTTTGAAGTCGGTTAAAAATAAGGCCTACTGCACGTTTTTTTTAATGTTGAATCAAATTCAAATATATTTATTCAGTAAGATTTTTTAGGATCACTTTGAAACGTCAAATCTACCGCCTGTTCGGAATCGCGACCAGCACACAAGGAGAAAGGCAAGAACCTCGGGCTAGTTTTTTTTTTCATGATAGCTTACACAATAGCTTAAAATTATCTAATACTAATTACAATTTATTCACTGGAGCAAATTTTTTTTTAATGCCAGGTTTTTTTATCTTCTAGGTTATCTGAAATTTTATAATAAGCTTTCCTGGATAGCTTTTGTTTTACAAAATTTTTGAATTTATTATTTGACAAGCTTAGCACATCGCTTGGCAATTTATTATAAAAGCGTAGTTTGCCCTATGAACGATTTATTAACCTTAAGGAGCCTAGTTGTGGGAACAGCGAGTTTTACTCTTATTTCTAGTATTATAATTATGTTTTTTTGTCAAATAAGCTTATGTTTTTACGCGCGTACATAATATTTTCATAAATATATTGGCAGGGCATAGTCAATATATTTATTTTCCTTAGACTTGTCTCTTAATGAATCTCTGGGACCCATTGATACCATATTAATGATATTATTGATGATAATATGAGGATAATATTGTATTCAAATTCAGAATACAGCTCACGCTAGGCCCACACTAATTGTAAGTATTATATTGGTTTACCCTAGCGTAAGCACTATGATAACACCAAGTTTTAACTTATTTTTTTTTTATATTTCGTTTATTTCTCTTTTTTTCTATTTTACCACTATTCGTATTATTTACCTCTAATATTTTGTCAGGTTAAAAATATTAAAAGCCATATTAAAAAATATACGAGCAAACAGACGGACAATAAAGTCTTAGGAAACATTGATCCCGTCGGCACCCTCTGGGGACGGAACCCTAAATGCTGCTGAATGTTAACATAACGTAATGCTATTTTCACGCAAAAAAATCTTGATATAAGAGCAGATATTGAAATGGTACCAATTTTACTTGAATACAAATGTCTTTCATTTATCAACAACCAAAAACCAGAATGAAGCTCGGACATTGTGCGTTGGCCCTGCAACAGCTATCAATGTCAGGGTCTATCACTAGATGTCGCAACGACCGAAGCTGAATCGCGCTAACGTTGCGTTTCATGAAAATATCGGCGTCGCGAGTATATCTGAAACATGTTAGAACGCATACAATCAGCTAGGAAATCTATTGTAGCGTTTGATCTCTACGTGAGATACGTTTCGTACTCTTAATATAGTATGTTAAGGTCTCGGAACATTTCTCACATAGTGAACGAATGCTACAAAAGATTTAATAGCTCATTGTGTACGTTCTGACACCAATAAAGATTAAAATTTACACCCCATGGAACGGTGTGATGTTGTCAGTAAAATCATGGTTCCTGCCTGTGAGACTCTACTACGTTACAATTAACATGATCTTGACAGTGAATCTTGATCGTATAAAATAAGTTAAGTAACAGTCTCACTACTTTTTTCCCTTCGAGAAATCCTCTCTGAACGACTCAGAACATGGATCTTATAAGGATCAACTACGCATGTATTAACTTAAGTTCGGCACATGCCCACGGCTTGCAAGTAGCTATAGCATTCAATACGTGACTTGTTGGAAGCCCATCTACTACTATAGCCATTCGGTGACACATGCAATTCGGATTATTGGTCCAAGGGTCATGCCGGTTTTCTCACGATGTGTCATTCACCGTCAGAGCATGTGCACGAGTCAAATGCGCGCATAAACTCCGGAAAGACCGAAAAGTTCATGACTGGATTTGAACACACAACCTCCGGATCGAAAGGCGGGCCTATATCCAGATGGCCACACAGACTTGATTGTCTGTAATAATTATACTTATATTCACATTTCAACTATTTTAATTCAAATAATATATTTTATATTATGAAGGTTCATGCCAATAGCGTCCAAGAGACGGGAGGACGATACCTTCTCGGGTTTAGGCCTCCTCCATTCCCAAATTTGGCCGAAGAAACAAAACATTTCCTATAACTTTAATTATACATAAGTTTAAGATAAAATTACTACCTATTCTAAAATGTTTAATTATAAGAATCACAATGAGCATGTACCTAGTTAATGAAGGGTATAATATAAATAGACAATAAAAGGCTTTTTTATTTATATTTTTATTTGTGCCGATATAATCTTATGTAATAAAACAGGCAAGTGCAAGTTGAACGCACATCCCGAGAGTTCCGATCCACATTTATCTGCAAAAATAACTGGTTTTTGAATTTCGTTCTGGAGAATGTTCAAAACACGCTTGAGCTGGTTTTTAGTATTTTTGTATACGAGTACATCCGGTTAAGAACTATTATTAAACCAAGTTTGAACTTTGTAGGTATTAGTTATCGTTTTATACGAAAAAAATGAAATCAAAATCGTAAAAGAAGTTAATACAAGATTCTTGTATGAGGCGGGAAAGTTTCCTCTAACTTTTTTATGAAATAAACTTTTTAAAATGAAGTCTTATTTAAACTTTTATCATTTGAACACATTATTTCGATACAAAAAACTAAAATGAAAAACGGGTATTTATTGCCTATAAATTCGTAAATAAACAATTTTGACTATTTGGTTTTACTCTCACAGAGGCGCTACAAACTATATCATAAATTATAAGCACATCAGAGTAGGTATAACTTAATATATGTATATATATATATATATATATATATATTACTAAAAATAAATTTAAATAATACAAAATTTTAACAGTAGTTTGTCTCTACATTTTCGAAACCGCGATGTTTGTTAAAAAACCCAGATATCTTTATTCGACCATGTGATATTGTCCCACGCACCAGAAGAGACATCAATAAAATTTGTGTACAGATCTCCAAGATCGCGTTGATGCGCAAGAATATCTAATTTATGGCACCTTCTATTTATTCTATTTATAATAAACATCCTAAAACACTAAGGGAACTGCCGACCTTACTTTTTCAGAGAAGGTTAAAGTTTAATTTTGTGTGATATCGTCTAGTGTTGTTTTCTTTGTTTGTTAGTACCTATTTGTAAGCAGTAAATAGTTTTCATTTGATTTTAAATGACATTTTATAATATTATTTTATCTTATAAGTACAATTTTATTGTTCACTAAAATTGCACGCCGTATTAAGGCAGGATACATTGATACGAGTACCTAAAGTTTTTAACACCTTGCCACATGTATTACGAGCAATAAATGTTTACTTTACTTTTACTTTACTATATATTAACATTATATTCTACTATTTATTTTCTACTATGAGACTTCAATTTCAACCTGTAAAAAGATACTGCCTTCTAAGGTTGTACAAACCCACAGATGGACATCAATGAAGGAAAGGCAAACCAACTACACACCCCAAGGAATTCTGTTGTAATTGATAAGACCTTATCATTTTAAGGGCAACTTAATTTATTATCTCCACTAATCATCCACACACAATATATTTTGTTTTTGGAATAAACCACCAATAACCTTTGATAGTATATATCTGGAAGAAATACAATTGATTTGGTGTAATCAATCCATTATGCTAACGATTTGTTTGCGTGCTTACAACAGCCGCGTATTTGCAAACATGAGAACATAGATCAATTGAATATCGCTACGGTGGACGGTCAGCGGCAGGTACGCGTGAGTTTTATAATGACTATATTAAGTGTTGTAAGTTTGAGGCCTTACTATGTCTGTGTCTTTGTGTATATCGGTGGCCTCGTTGCTTCGAAACAAGAGCACTGATTTTAATTGTCAGAGAACTTATTAATCCGGGAAGGTTCATAGCTATGTTTTATGGAAATCCATGCAGCCATTTACATGGTTTGATGATACTAATTAGATACAAATCCCAAGTTTTAAAGCGATTTTGGGTACAATTGAAGTTCGAAATGCTTATCATAGATCAAATCATCAATGTTTGACACTCTGATGATACTAATTAGATACAAATCCCAAGTTTTGAAGTGATTTTGGGTACAATTGAAGTTTGTAATGTTTATCATAGATCAAATCATCAATGTTTGACGAACTGTTGTGCATATAAGGCCAGATGACTATATGCACTTCAGTACAAACATTTCAATAGTTTATGATTTTGTAGTTATTACATGTCAGATAATCGATATGACAAGCCAGAATATTGACACTTATTCCCTGAAAATTTCAACTGGCTACCTATGGTTCAAAAAGTACAGTATTAGTCGAACCTATCGTGGAGCAACCACCTTGGTATGCTGTTATACCCATTTCGTAATGGACAGTGGCGTTATCTGATAATTATCTGATACGAATTAACATTTTAACTGCCGCTCAAGTGGTCGAAATTCCGCGATCGTAATTTTACATATTATTATATTTATATATTTTATAAATATTTATTAATATAGCTTGACACTTAATATTTTAATTCGTTTTTATATAATTTATGATTATTTATTTAAATGACATACCTAACTTATTGTGTGTGACTTAATTATATACCTGATTGATTATGTCAAAAAATATATAGATTTTAATTAGTGTAAGTGATTTTTGGCCGTTCTAATTCATCTATTATATAAAATTGATTTACCACTGACGTGATAGGTAGATAGGTAGGTAGGTATGTATAATCACGCTAGCGCCGAAACTGTCAGATCTACGGACTTGAAATTTTGCCAGGGTGTTCATTACGATATCTAGGTCCTCACAAAGAACGAATTTTAGGAAATTCGAGTAAAATAGTTTGTATGCAAAATCTTTATTTATCATCCGATTGAGTTGAAATTTAGTATGTGTGTTTGTAATAAATTTAAAATGCTAATCATTAAAAAAAACTTGGAGATATTTCCTCTAAAAGGGTGCAATGGGGCAAAACTTTTTGTATCGAGATGTATTTACATTTGATCCGATCGAGTTGAAATTTTGTACGTGTGTTATTTATAGCTTGAACAAATTTAGAAAAAAAAACTGTGTCTATTAAAAGGTGAAATGGGACAAAACACTTTGTTTGCAAAATCTTAATTTATGATCCGATTGAGTTGAAAATTTGAACGTGTATTTTATAAATAACAATGAAATGCTTAAAAAAACTTTGTGAATTCTTCCTCTCAAGGGTGAAACGGGGTAATACTTTTCATATTTTTTTTTTAATTTGATCCGATCGAGTTGAAATTTTGTTTATTTGTGTTTATTTTAACAAGAAGATTATTTATAAAAGATGTCTCAGAAAATCTTACTATTAAATGGTGAAATAGGGCACAACATGCATCTAAAATCTTTATAATTCGATTTAGTTGAAATGTTTTATGTACTTACTACATATTTGTGTTTCAAAGACTATACAGATACTAATTGGAAGAATTTCTTATTTATTTGTTTTTGTGTTTACAAACTCGCATCACATTGGGAACTTCTTCTTCTTCTTCTTTGATTGGCCGTTGGTTGGCCACTGCGTTTCGTTGCGTATGCATAACATAATATTTTTCGGTTTTATGAGTAAAATAATTAGTTTTAGAGTAAAAATTACCGTTATTAACCCTGAAATAAAAATAATAAGCACTACAGAGTATCAATAAATGACATTATAATTAAAAAAAATATGGTAGATCGCATTTTTATTAAAAACGTTGCGTTTCGTTTCGTATAATTCGTTTAGTTGCCTGTGAGTACTCTATATGAGATTTTGGTGCTTAGGTATATTCTTGAAGTTGAAACACTTCCTTGTGTGATTTGGCATAGTATTATTGATATAGAGGAGTGCATGCAATGAAGAAGAAAGCTAAAAAATCGTCAAATTGAACAATGGTCCACCACATTCATATTAATCAGCTCTTAAAATAACCATTTACATAACATCCAAGTGAATCAGATTATATCTCAACGTAAAGGGAACTGCCGGACGTTGAGATACAAAATAAAAATAAACCTCCAGTCGAGCTATGCGCTTGCGCAAGCACATCTACTCAGTATCAGTACCCCAGAATAAATATTAGTAAGAGTACATTCACAAATAATCATTTCGGTCAAGTGCGAGTGTGTACGCAAATCGGCATGTAAGCGAGTTACTTAAATATGTACTACTAGCTTCTGGAAGCGGCTTCGCCTGCGTGGTTGCCAAATAAACGAGGCTTTGATTTTTCCCAGGATTATTATTGTGTGATAATATATGTGTTAAAAAAAAGTATACAGGTATTATTTCCCATGTTACAACTTTGCTTAGCTTGGCACTAGATCGCGCTATGTGAAATTCTGAACTATGTTTCTATTATTTATTATCTCTTTGCCAAGTGTCATTATGATCATCTCCAGCCGTGAAAAGGAAACAAAAACATTTTAAATACATTTTAAGTAATGGTTAAAGTAACATTTATTTCATAAATATATAGATTCGTATTTGAAAAATCGTCTTAAAATCAACAGAAAGTATAAAAAAATGTATGAAAAAAATGATAATAAACTCACACTCTACGCTACAGCGTATAGGCTACAGCCTGTGGGTTCGATTCCCACCCAGGACAAACATTTGTGTAATTAATATAGTTGTTTGTTCTTAGTTTGGGTGTTGTATCTTATAGTACGTATATATTTACTATTCTATCCGTAATTTAGTTCCTATATTACAAGCTATGCTTCGTTTGGGGCTAAATGGCGCTGTGTAAGATTAATGTCCTGTAATATTAATTTATTTACAAAGTTCGACATTTTAACTGATTATAGCAGTTTGTTGACGTTAAAAAACATTGATAAAAATAATAACATTATAATGTGATTGAAACATTTACTGTTTTAAAGGCTACACCACTTGATATAGAACGTTACATACGTTAGATACTTCTCTAATAATTACTATTTCAATACCCGAAAGAATCTAAAGCACGACAGGTTGGTGTTAGGTACTCCGATAGATTCTGCTGTCCATCGCCTAGTGTACCAAACTAGTGTGCCAGTCACCCGATGTCCACGGAAGAATAGGGCACTCCCTAGAGCTAGAATTCACCAAACCCGAGTAAATAATATTTTATAAAAACAAGTTGAAAGTTGAAAAAAAAGGTGAAAACCGAGTTCCAAATAATCTAATTAGGTTACAAAATATAAATGCCCTGATACTACATGCTATTAAGATTATTATTTTAAAGAAATAATATAATATTTATTAAAACAATCATTTGCAATTAATTAAATTGTACATACAAGGGAAGTCGGGTTACCTCAGATCCATTACAAACGGTCTAAAGGTAACTCGACTGTTCCAGATCATACCAGACGTGAGAAGAGATAGAAGCGTGTCCAAGACACTGACCACCACGCTGAATAGCTATGCTAATTCGCTGGCCTAAATCAGACCCAGCCCTTGGATCACGTGTCGCCTCAATCAAAAGCTCCGCAAGATTTTTGAAAACCCAAGGCGACACCAAAAAGTGTATTTATTTTAAAGTACTTACCTAAATGTATTACAGATAAATTAATAATACAGGTATATCTATGGATATGGATTTCAAATTGGGTAATGTATTTAAATTAATTTAAGTAGTCATGTGACAGAAGTAAGAGAATGTATAAATTAAAACAGTCTATTATAAAATTGGTCTACACCAATTTATACATTTTTAAAATTCGAATTTTGTGTTGTTGTGATGCCAAGGTACATCCAACAGGAAAAACTACATTCCTTAGTTTAAGTAGTGAACAAAATGTTTTGTTTCAATTTGATTTCCTTAGCAGCTTTCTACCCTTTTACATTATTTATGAAAACTAGAATTAGGAATTTTTAGGTGTTCCAACAACATTTGACCCATATTTATTCGACAGTTTTTGTTTGTTGTCAGGTAAAGGGACAAATATTTTTCTAATTTAAAATATTGTTTTCAAAATGTAACTTGTATTATGCATATTGGGCTCTTTAGTCGACTGGCCCCACTACTCATTTGAACAGAAAATCTATTGTCTAAATTCAAATCCGTGTACAGATGTGTACAAAACGTACTTAAGATTAACAGAAATGAAACATTATGGTTATAAATATGATACTTATGCTTTACTTAAAACTATTCAAAATCAACAATATACTTCAATGAAATAGAAATAGCTACTTAAAAAACTTTTTTTTAATAAAAATGGGACTGACTTCACCACTAAAAACTTGAAAATAACTCTAAGGGCAAGTTCATATAATTTGAAGTTGGTGCCGAATTGCCAAGCACAACAACATATTGATTCCGCAACCGTTCCTATGACTGATTCGCCATTGTTCGCCGACAGGACGATTCATTTATTTCCGTTTCACCAGCAGAGCTTTTCGACTACGGAGAATTCGCCGACAATACTATCATATTGAAAAATACACTTTGATGTGACCGTTTGAAGTTTGACAGCTGTCATTGAAAATGTAGATCTCGGTTAAAGCTGTCATTTGAACTTAGAACGGAGAGTTTAGGACTAATAATTTCAGAGATATGACCGTTTGATGTTTGACAGCTGTCATTGAAAATGTAGATCTTGTTCATAGCTTTCATTTTCTTTTAATATATTTTCTGTTTAATAGTTGTGTAAATAAGCCCTGAAAATAAGTGGTTCGTGTTGGTTGACTATGGTGATAATAGTCGTAAAAATAAGTTATTCTGCAAAATCAAACATAAAGTTCTGTTTGATTATGAAGAAAATACTATAATTTTATCTTTAACTTACGGTGTGATAAAATTAGAAATTAAAGACAAGTAGCCAGCTTTGCTATCTTAGTAACAAAATTATTATTAGTAAGCTGTGTTGTTACTAATAATGTGAATTATTTTTTATATCGCTTATCATAGGATTGTCGGCGAATTCTCCGTAGATGGAAAGGTCTATGTTAGTTTAAAGAGTTATAGGTCTATCGTCGCGTAGGTGTAAAGGCATGTACTCGGAAAGCTCTGCTGGTGAAACGGAAATAAATTAATCGTCCTATCGGCGAACAGTCCAATGACGAATCGGTCATAGGAGAACGGTTGCAGAATCTAACATATTTATTGTATGAACAACAAACAAAAATAACGAGAATCATCAAAATCTATTTCGACATGGCGGAGTAATCGAGTAACACACAAACAAAAAAAAACATACAGTCGAATTGAGAACCGCCTCTATTTTTTGAAGTCGGTTAAAAATCCTAACTGTGCTTGAAACTGTGCTAGACTTAGCCAGTAAGGGACAATATTCACTTTATATATTACCTTTTACTTTAGGTAGGTAGGTACTTAAAGTAAAAGCATTAGCTTTAAAGTTGAAACACTTTTCTTCTTGTCTATTATAATCACAAATCCTGTAAGTGGGCCCAGTTAACCAATTCAAAACATGCATTAGGTCAGCTGGACTCGAGGGGCCAGTTCAAGCGGGGCCAGTCGACTAAAGAGCCGGGAGTACCAACAGCTTTCTGATCATTATTGGTAATCTGTGCCACCCGTATAATGACTCCCAGGTGGTACCCAGGCCTAACTCCCCTGGTCTCTCAATTATATTAATTATGAATTATAATAATAACGTCATTATTATTGTATTGTTTTGTTGTATAATTTAACTATATGTAATTTATATATGTTTCTTAGTTATAAGGTTGTACTAAAATTAAGTTTTTTTCAATACTAATAAACCACTATGGGTCCATGACCCATATGACCTGAAAAAAATATTAGATTATGATAATTAAAAGTTGCGCTTAACATCAAACGTGCCGCTTGATTATTGAAAACATATTCCTAGTTATGAACCCAAGGTGCGGCTTAGTTTTTGGACACGTCTATAACAGAGTCAGGATTATGAATTCATAAAGCTTTATCTCATTGTGGGTGGTATCCACCTCATGTATAATAGGGGACCGGTGAGACTCCCCTGCGAGACCCTAACTACGACCATAGTTATGATATCCCATCTTTTAACTATTCCAATTAATTAATACCCTGGGGTACAGGTCTGTTCTTAACCGGACCCTAAATATATTTTGAATTACCACTTACAGGTAAACCTTTCGGGATATTCCTTATAATGCTGCACGTAATACTTTTTCTAATCCTCAAGGTACCTACTTGTTGTTGTTGTTGGCTGGAAAGTGATAGAGAGAGGTTCTTGCTACTGCGAGAGTAAATTACCTACCTATAGCTAACTAGTGAGCATAGCTAGTAAATACATAATGTTACATGAGCACGTGTTTCATGGGTTATAACTATAACTATCTATTACTTAGCTTTCTATGTATAAAATCACTATAATCATTATATTGATTATATTCTGATTTTGACATGTACCTAAACTATTAATGCTTTTAAATGCTAGTTAATAATGCTTTAAGTATTTCTAACATAATGCATTGGATGTATTTTCTGTAATGTGATAGTAACTATAAAGCGAATAGTGTCTATACCTTATTTTAAATTTAAGCCACTTTTGCTGGTTCGACTAAAGCGGCTGAGCAGTTTAATCAATTGGTATGGATGTATCTTGTGCCTTGGAATATAATATGGGCTACCTTTTATTAGGATATTAACAAATACAAACACAAAAAATGGACTGCTTTATTTCATTTAAACTAAAAAAGTACCGACAACTTTGTTTGATGCACATTCTATTTTCAAGATCGGCTTGAGATGGCGACATGTCAGATTATAATATCAATTAAATTATGACTCGGCGGTGCAGTAGAGAACACCCCAAAGCCAGAACTCACCATCGATTGACGGTAGTCATTTGTTGAATGGAAGTGATGTTTTTATTGCTCCGTACGGAATGTCTTTCGAGCGTTAATATTAACTTAGGGCCCGGAAGATTAGTCTTTCTTATGTAGATTTTACATGAGATCGAATTATGATAAGTTATGATTTTATATACTGAGTACTACTTTGATTGTTGCTCAATGAACACCAAATAGTTTTATTACGTGATAAATTCAAGAAACGAAAAGAAACTCGCGTGTTCAGAGCGGTCCACATTTTAATATTACAAGTCACGGCCTAGAAATTACTACAATTGTTTGATACCAATTTAGCAATTAATCATTCTTTATATCAATATTTGTCATTTGCAAACCCCATATGAAAATGTTATGTATAGCATTTATTATTTCCACAATTCAGACGTACAAACGACATCACACACGCCAAACCCCATCAACCCATAAACTAACCATTAAACCCAGTATTTAAGTTTGTCAAAAACAGCTCCATCTATAGTAAAACCTCCAGCCAGATTGATGCGAAAGTAGTCAGCACTACTCATAACCCGCTATTGCGGTGTATGAAACGGTAAATGAAAAGTGAACGTGTTTTTGCTGATCCATTCATAATACGCAACAGCTGATACAGATGGCGACTCATTACATTTTGTTAAGATAAATTTGTATCTTTTTAATTACAGATTTTCTCGTAATAATATTCATCATCAAAAACAGTCTTTGAATGTCAACTGTTAGATAGGGCCTCCTCCAAAAAAAAACTGGAATGTGGAGCATTGGTGAATAGGTTATCGGTGGACATTGAAGGCGGTTTTTCACTATAACGATGATCTCTCTTGCTTGGTCTGATCTCAAGAATAGTCAGAAACGTAAATAAGCAGCTCTCTTAGCATCTTTCCATTTAACTGTAATGTGTATTATTCACACATCTTTTGATAGTAAATAACCACTGCCTTATATTATAAACAAAGTACTAATCAAGCAACTATACAGCATCTCTATCTTTAAGTGCCCATCACCTTTACAAGCCTCACACCTTCCCCCTCTGGTATTAAATGAAAACCTAATTCCGTAAGTAGGTAAGTGTAGCGGCAGTATTGAAAACAAAAAAAGGTAAAACTATAGAAGTGCATAGTTCTGATATCTCTGAATGATGGAACGACGGTCCGGGAAAGGCTGATTTACCGTAACACAAAAAATGTACCGATAAGCCGACTTTCTAATAAACCCTTCTAGACGGCCGAGCTCTTCCTTGTACATAATAAATCTTAAGGAGTCCTCTCCTAAGCACGCTGGCTCTCAAACTTTTATTATGACAAAAACTAGTTAATATTTTAACCAAACTTAAGAAAATATATATCATGAGCACTTCTTTTAGATATATATGGTGTGATCTACTAAATAATATATTGTATTGTGTTTGTTGCTAACGGTTACGAATGTAAGGAAGTGTGTAAAGAAAAAAGACACATTTACTTATCCCTCCCATACATATCCATATACACATTTAGAAACTATAAAAACAGGTCATGATTTTCATGAAAAACGGTTTTTAAAGACATAGATAGCTAAGGCTGTTAGTACAGAGACATATTTTCGTTATCTCTAATAAATACCAGACGGAATCAAAACATCTCTCTCTCTCTCTCTTTCCTTCATCATAATCATCATCACCAACCTATCGATGTTCACCGCTGGACATAGATCTCACTCAAGATGTTCCACTAAGCCCGAACATCAACCTTTCGCATCCACTCTCTGACCGCCATTGTACAAAGCTTGTCGCTTCATCTATCTGGAGGGCTACCACTACGCTTGCCTAGACGTAGTCACCACTCGTGGACATCACTGGTTGATTACTTTTCCTTGGTGTAATATTCCCATCTGATAGGGCCAGCGAAAGGTCCACATAATGTTTAAAGCAAAGTATTACAAATTAAATCGAATTAACACCCACATAAAAAGGACCACTTCCATAATTATTATTGACATAAGTTGAAATCAACTTATCACAATATGCTTATCAAGGATACTATTAGTAATATTTAAAAACAAACAAAAAACTTTCCAAACTTGAGAACCAGTGCCTGACATTTTAATGTGGTCTAATAATCAGAAAGAGAATAAAAAGGCTCAAGTGTACCGGTGGGCTTTAGCATGCCTCCAGATTGATGCCTCTCCAGGCATTTCAGCTTTTTTACCTTTTATCTTTACTTTGAATATTGCCTCTCGTAATAAGGGCCTGGGACCGTTAAAAGATGGGAATGCGTGCAAGTGAATGAACTTCCATATATCCATGAGGTTTTTTATTTGTAGGCATGCACCAATACGATTAGTAACGGAGCCTCCGCCGCGGGCATCATTGTTCTTCTGGTGACATTATTATTGTTATGTTCCTTTTACATAAGTTGTTTGAATATTTCAACGACTCACAGCTCAGTTGGTACGTTGCTAATGACTGCCTTCTGCTCTGGTTGTTGGTTTGACTCCCTCCCAGGACAAATATTTGTGTGATGAAAATAAATATTGCTCTGGTTGTTGGTACAACTCACGCCCAGAACAAATATTTGTGTGATGAAAATAAATGTTGCACTGTGTGATATGTGTTTTACAAAAAAAAAAAAAAAAACAGTAATCTATATCTAACGGGTTTACAAATGTAATTACTTCCGGCAAATTCATAATGTGCAATATCAGGAAATCGTAAAATTATAAGGTTAAGTGTTGATAACTTGTACACTGTTAGATTTTTTTTTATTTGTAATGAAACCTTGTCACCTCTTCCATATACCAAGCTTTGATTAGGTAGATGGCGTTGTGTAAAATTCATGTGTCCTGTAATATTTATTAATTTCAAGACGTAGTCTTCCCGACCACTTATGAATCCACTTGGATTTCATAAGAGACTAAAAACCTCACCGATGACAGCAGCTTCCTATGCTGAGTACAAACAAATGCCGTAATTTAACTGCGATCTTTCCGCCCGTAATAGTTCACCCTACAACTTTCTGGGGAACCCTCCGGTTTCGCAGGAGGCTGTCATTAATATCAGGTATGTGTAAAAAGTGGATTGATATAGATCCATTTTGTCGATTGAACTTAATATTGATAATTTCTTCGCTATTAATATTGTAAAGTAAAGAGTACGGATATAAATAAGTTTTCAACGGCTAGTGTCAAGCAGCGTCATTCCTCCATCGTTCAAGCTAGAGCAATGATCGTATTTGGGCACATGTCTCGGCGAGGTGATGCTTCTGTAGAGCGTTGTGCAGTTCAGGGCAATACAGAAGGCACAAGCACGTGGCAGATTGCCGATTTACGGTCCAGTGTAATACTGGACCGAGCTTGAAGAAGCTGCACTTAGTGCAAAACAGCAGTGAAAGAAGAGGTACTTGGCGTTCTCCTTGTGTTGGTCTCGATTCCGAACAGCCGGTAGATTTGACGTTTCAAAATTATCCAAAATATCTCAATGAATAAAAGCGTGTCGATTTTGACTCTGACCACAAACACTCCGACAAAAGTGATACCGACTAAGAAGTAGTACTAAGTTGTTTGATACTAAAATACTATTCATGTCGTTCTGTGGCTTCGGGAATGTGTATTACCTACGAGTATCAGCACTCGCTGCGTCAGTTGCGTGCGCGCACACTTCCTGCACTCACCAGTGAAACTCATGAAAATACACCAATCAGGGAAATGGCGCGAGAAAGTGATTTATAAATCACCAGACTTTTGCTAGCGGCTCTACCAGCGTGGGTGGCCTATATTAGAACAATTTCTGTGCTTATATTTCTAGCTTATTTCGTTGGTTTGTCGCAAAGGAGTGACAAACAGCTGATCAAACTGTTGCACTGTGAAAATCCTATTCTGTCGATATTCATATGATGATTGAGATTTAGAGGAACGATGAACAGGATATGGGTACAGCTTCTGACAGGTGACTGTATATTTAGTTACAGTTTTTAGTTATAGTAGGTTCTTACTTTTATGCTATGAATCCTGACTACAGTGACTAATAAGTAAGACATTATATGTATTTTTTGCAACAACAATCGGCATTGAATATGTATGTACATAAATAAATAATACGGGTCATTTTAATTTAAATTATACTGAAACATACATTAGACACATTTAACAGATCCAAATACTATTTAAATACTATTATTAAGGTCATTATTACAATGTTTGCATTTATAACAGAACATAAAACAAGGCATTTTATAACAAAATTATATTAAATGACTCCTAATCATTAATGTCTCTGTGCTACAGACCCTTTTATAACTTACAAAGTGATCTCACTGGAGCGTGGCAGACCTGGGGTTGCGTTGCCTACAGGTAGGTACGCGCTAACTTTATAGCTACCACATATTAGAACCACTCTCACTCACACATGTTCAATGTTCATTAAATAAAATTGCATGGATTTGCCATAATAACCATGGCAGGTGAATGGGTAATCGCAGTAGACAACACACAAAAACAGGATTTAGCTGATGACTTCTTCTGGTGAGATACTTTATACGCGGCTGAGTTGGAGAGGTAATTTGTCAATTTAGGGAAATATTTGGAGTCTAAGGACCGTTAGAAACGAAATACAGGTAACTCTGTTCCAGACCAGTACCAGACGGAAGCGTGACCAAGACACTGGCTGAATTACCACGCTGAATAGCTATGCTAATTAATTTACTATAATGTTTTTGATATTCAATTTGAGATACCGTATATTGGTTCCTGAACTGACTAAGTAACTTCGTAAGGCTTCAATTAACCAGGTTTAGGAACCGGTGACATTTAGTTTGGAAAATTACAAACCAAAAGAATAGTCATACATGCATACACTCAAAAACACCCTAATTCGGGTTTTGCGGTCGCATATTTGAATAAGCAGGGTCAAAGCATAACCAAGACTTAATCACCCGAACGAAGTTGGTAGCACATGATTATTCATGTGGTACCAACTTCGTTCCAAAACCCAATTTTTCTTAACCACTTTCCAGTTTGTTCGTTAGTAATTAACATTTTTATTGCTAACCGACCACCTATATTTTATTAATGGTTGTTAGTTGATAGGATAAAAATATTGTTAAATTGGGTATGTGTATGTTTATTCGGCCACCGACTTTTCTAGAAACACTAATAAATGATTTAAGTTTTTTTTAATGCAGACCTATTTTTTAGTTAAATCAAGCATGTAGCTCCTAACATAACTTTTCGATAACTCTCACGGCTTCAGACTAAGTCTCAGTGGCCCTGAAAAAAAACTCATTCTGTATTATCCTTAAAATACCGAAGAATGAAATACAGAATGTTTTAAACATATAATGCTTCCATTAAGAGCAAATGAAAGCTATGATCAAGATCTAAATTTTCAATGACAGCTGTCAAACTTCAAATGGCAATATCTCCAAAAAAATTGTATCAGACTCACCGTTCTTAGTGCAAATGAAAGCTATGATCAAGATCTACATTTTCAATGACAGCTGTCAAACTTCAAATGGCTATATCTCTGAAACTATTCGTATTAGACTCACCGTTCTTAATTCAAATGAAAGCTATGACCAAGGTCTACATTTTCAATGACAGCTGTCAAACTTCAAATCTCTGAAACTATTCGTATTAGACTCACCGTTCTTAATTCAAATGATAGCTATGATCAAGATCTACATTTTCAATGACAGCTGTGAAACTTCAAACGGCGATATCTCCAAAAAATTTGTATCAGACTCACCGTTCTTAGTGCAAATGAAAGCTATGATCAAGATCTACATTTTCAATGACAGCTGTCAAACTTCAAATGGCTATATCTCTGAAACTATTCGTATTAGACTCACCGTTCTTAATTCAAATGAAAGCTATGACCAAGGTCTACATTTTCAATTACAGCTGTCAAAACTACATCTGCCCTCTGAAATGTATTTATCTTTAATAGCTTTCATTTGAACTATAAACGTAGTATCTAGGACGAGTATTTTTAGAGATATGGCCGCTTGAAGTTTGCAAGCTGTCATTGAAAATGTAGATCTCGAACATAGGTATATAACATAGGTAGATACCATAATATATTCAACATTATGTATTTTTATCTACGGTATTTCAAGGATTTCTCTTATATATCGATTTTATATATTATGATATGTTATCTTGAAAATTGCACTAGCGGATATTCCCATTCTTGTGGGCATATCGGGATAAAAAGTGTGCTATGTCCAGAATACGTCTTCATTCCAAATTTGATGGACGAACAAACATACACATACCCAATTTAACAATATTTTATTTCAACAGAACTTACTGGATAAAATATTCCTTTTTTCAACTTTTGGAAAGTTGAAATACCTAATTGGAAAAAAAAAAACAATTTATAAATATTACAGTAGTTCAACGAGTCGAACTTTCAGTTGAACTTGGAGATAATAGAGGCATTCAAAATACCTGAGGGGAAAAATTGCTTAGCGGTAATCGTACTCTTATTTAAGTGTTGTTTTTTATATAGGCCCAGCCATACAGTATTTTATTATGGGTCACTTAAATAAGTTGTCAGTCAAATCTTTCAGCTCATTAGGACTCAACGTGACCAGGAAATCAATTGTAACTATGCAATCCGCATCTAAGCTACGAATTACCAACCAACGAAGCAGGTGGTCGGTTGAGAAAAAAAAATATCAACAGTCAAACCAGGTTGTCGGTTAGGAAAAAAAATTACCAATCGACCAACCAGGCTATCCAGCTAGTTGGTCGGTTAGTCATAGACGAACCCGAATACCAAATGTATTTAGTTAACTCACGCGTATTTATCGTGAGCCATCCACCTTAACCGGCCCAGATAACAATTTGATAGTTGCATGGGTAATAAAAACGTTCAGAAATTGGTTACAATTACCTTGGTTAGTGGTTTGTAACGTTGTGATAGCGACTCCCCATTTGGCGTGGGAAAGCGGCGCGGCGGCAGCGGCGGCGACGGGAACAAGGGATGCCGAGTTGATGCAATAATAGTTATATTATGTACGTACGAGGAGCACATTAGCTGCAACATACAATTATAGAACATCCTTTGCTGCTCTACATTTTAATAAACTGGTTGTCTTCTCGCATCGGCTTTATAATGGGAAGACAATAGATATGGGTTATTAGAGTTCCGTACCCAAAGGATGCCAACAGACCTCTATTACTAAGCGTTTCTCGACTTCACCAGAATTGAGCGGTTGAGATCCCGCCACCATGATTATAATTTAAACCGTTTGTGTTTCGTATCCCAACTGAACATCTATCGGCCTTTACTAAAAAAACTATGGGCTAAAGTTGATGTTTAAATAAAACCGCAGTCGATGATATAACACAACACATACACAACTTGGTCTTCACAACACAGGGAATCCTAGTGTGAAGACCAAAGTTAGCGAAGAACCCTAATCTAATTCATCCTACCCTAACCCATTACATATCTAATTATTACATACTTATCTAACTTACCCGCATAACAAAACCCCTTATTTAGTACCTACAATATGCCTATTGAGGCTACTCAATGTTAATTTTAATTTTTTAGTTTAAATAAGTTAGGTTAAAAAGAACATGTGTTGAATTGTAGATAAGTACTGTATATGTAGACTTAAGTTAAGAGAAATAAAAAAAAAAATATCTTATCTAAAATTATCTAACTGATGTGCCTAAATACAAATAGTTGCACTATATGTAGTACTACATACCTATGGGTATGTATGTTAGTTTTAAGATGTATATAGCTGTAAGCCGTAGATTAAGTATGTAAATATAATCTGTTTGTCAGTGGGCTGTATCTCACGAACCTTAAGTAGAAAGTTGAAATTTTCAGCATACAAGAAGAAAAGAAAGAACCTCTTTTAATTCCTTGATGATCCAATCATTGTCTTTTAAGTTACAACGTTTAAGACAGGAGTTTACAAGAACCATATAGTTAATTTAACCATCGAAACATAAACGAACATCCTGAATTACATGATATCTGTACTTAGCTGTAATTAAAATCTTCATAATAGTGAAATGCTGTGGAAAAGGCTTTGAATGTTTTTCGACGAGTGTTGTGTAAATGCTTCCCGCTTTCTACCTCAAAGCGTAAAGTAACATGATAGATGAGTAGATAATACAACACGTAATCTAGTGTAATTTTCTTAAATTTTTGATTCGCACTTCTCATTAAAATCTATATAGCCAAAAGGTCACTCCCTAATTCGTACAAACCAAATGACACCTCATACATCAAAATCCATCAAGCCAAATGTACAGGCTGTAGAGTATCCAAATGAAATAGACATTAAACACATAAGTACATACGATTGAAAAACATAACCCTCCTTCTGAGGCGAGATAAATTAATTGTATCAGCCCATATATTTATAGCTAACGGAAGACTTTCGGAAGTTTCTATTGTTGTATTTGACCAGCCCACCAGACCTGACGCATCAGATTAAAACGTTCTAAGTACAAGTCCGTGTTTCGGCTCCGTCAAGGATAGTTGACGATGTTAATTCCACTTCACCAATTGTACATAATCTTACGCACTCTCCCTATCGCTTTTAAATGCGGCGGGAACTCTTAAAAAGTTCCAAAACGCGTTATTACGTGAAATTGGAATTTTTATTGGACTACATAGTTGCTGGACTGTGGACTTTGATTCAGAATGCAGATAAGAAGTCATTGACCACCTGTTTTCATAAGTTGGCTGACAGCTCACCCATAGCATAGCCATCTAAATCTATGAGGTGAGTTTACTGTCCATATCAAGTTTGAGGTCAGTTGCCTTGGATGAAGCAAGCGATCAGATAACTGCCCTTCATACCGCCTTTGAACATACGAATCCGTATTACATTTAAGAAGAAAAGTCCCTCATGGGTTTTTAAAGTATATCAAATTACATAAACACACGTCCACTGATGAACATTGGCATCCCCCAATCGACTGGCCTGCCCACAGCCTCTTCAGCTTGCTAACTCTAGTGAAAGCTGTGCCAGTTCTTATAATATGACGTCATCGGCGGTGCGGTATGACATATCTGGTTTTACTTGAGATCCCTGGAGGTAGAACGAATTTAGACTACCAGGGACATACATTCATCTAGTTGGTCAGATATTTATTTGTTTGATAAGGGTTTTTGGACTGCATTTTTATAGATATGACTATAAATTAATATTTGCGAAGTAATCCTTAATATGTTGCAAAGTTACAAAGCAATTACGAGGGAAGCGGTCTGCTCACCTAAGGTCCGTGGAAATTATTAAATTTAAGCTCATCACGAACATAAAATACAGCAAAAGAGGTTTTAACAGCTTAACTTACGCATAGTCTGAATTTGAATGTATAACCTTTACAAAATGCATGTAACAATAAAGTTGAATTTATAATTTTTGTAACAAAAAACTAAAATAAGCAAAAAAAAAAATTTATTCAAAAACTAACTTTTCCAGAAAAACTATAAATAAAAATAGATTTTTTTTAAATGCAGAACTTATTTTTTTTTCAGATCGTGCACGTAACTTCTAACATGACTTTTCGATAACTCTCATGGTTTCAGACTTGGCCTCAGTGGCCCTGAAAAAAAAACTCACCTGTATATATAGATATATATGTAGATATATATTGTTTTTTCATTACAAGATTTAGCTGTGGGGCAGATATAATTACAAATTATCGTATGTTATCATACCCCACGTATGAGAAACCCCACTTATGAGAAATGGGGGCACACGGTAATAATGTATTACCGTCTGCCCCCACCATTCATACGTGGGGGCAGATAGCCATAAGTGTTACCGTCTGGCCCCCACGTGGGGGTCGTTCATGGAGGCAGACGGTAACAATTCTATATTGTGTACAGAATGGAATTATTGATTTTACATAGGTACATACATACATACTGCCGTCCTAAAGAAGAAGGACGCATCTAACATTTTTTTCGAAAATTAGTTGTATACATATTCGGAATCAGCAAAAAAAGACGCATCTACTGGTACTTGAATTGTCTTCCTAAAAAAATCGCAACCCTATTATTTCCACTAATAAATGAGACTTAACTGCTATTAAGTCTTGAAGATTACTAAATAAAAAAGGCTGTTCTGACTTATACTACGTTAAAAAACGTATATACGTAGAAGCGTCTTATTTGTCAACAAAGTTTTTACTCAATTAAAGATAGAAAAGACATATCTGATTTATCATAAGAAGGAAAGACGCTTATGCGTTAAATATGCTTTTTCATCTTAGTATTATTAAAATACTCAGACGTAAGTGGCAGAAGCGCCTTTTTTACCTAGTATTACTACGTCGCAAAGGGGATGTGGGGTTCGCGGTCACTCTCTGAGCATTCAGTTGCGTCCAAGCGGTCAAGGCATTTGGCTCTTGGTGTCTTTTATCCACAATCCGGAGTACAAGTAGAAAAGGTAAAAAAATTGACAAGAATGCAGGGATTGCGATAGACATTGAAAAAATTCTAGATCAGACAGGTCAGCGTATAGAATCAATGCTGAAAAACAAAATAACGCAAGTATTCATTCAGACACGGCCTATTTTGTAGCTGATTTGAAGAAATTAATTATGCTGCCTCGTATGGATGAGTTCAAAGTTGTCATGATTTGTCCCAGAATGATTGTATTTAACGAAAACTATGTGCCAATTGGTGACAAAAAGAACAATCCCACTCTTCAAACCTATACTGCTATCTTGGAATTTGAAAAATGGGTTTAATAACAAGCTGCTTTAGAGCTTTCTTACAAGCAAATTGACACCTGAAAAATGTTGTCATCTGGATAGATAACTGTGCCGGTCAGAATAAAAACTGGACCTTATGCTCATATTTTCTGCATCTTATCAATTCAGCTGACGTAAATTTTGAGACGATATAAATATTTAGAGGCAGGTCACACCTACATGGCTGCAGAAGAATTTGATCATCAGGTAGAGCTGTCCATGATACGCAATAAATACCCGTTTTACGAATCAAAATAACATAGGTATCTATGATTTTGAAGATTTTCACCAAGCAGTATTAGAACACCAGATCAAACGTTACTGTGAAAGTAATGAATGTGGAAGATTTTTGTAAGATTGAAGACTGTGTTATGCCCGAGAACAGAACAATCGTTTTGGAACAATATACCTACTAATAAAAATAGTGTTGATTTTACTCAAGCCTATGAACAGGATTAATGCATATGTAGATTAGGTAGGTACTTAGGTAATTCACAAAGCTATGAGAATTAACTTTCTGGTTCCTATTATGATATGTGTTACCTAAAATGGTTTAATGTTTGTTCAAATGTTAGTGATTTGTATTCCTGTTATTTTTTATGTAGGTAAACTTTTGTGTTGTTCTTATGTTTATTCATGATTTATTTATTCTGTCTTGATAAACTGTATATAAATATATATTTCAAAAAACTGATTAAAATACTTGGTTTTACGTAATAGACAATAATATTATTTTCTTCTATTCCGTTTAAAAACAGCTGATAAGAATGTATTCAATTAAATTTAAGAAGGGCGCATCTGCTGCTAATATCTAAGGTCCTTACATATGAAATTGGCGTTTTGTCGTACTGGCCACTTTGATCTTAAATATCTCCTCTTTGGTTAGGAATTCCAAATTCAAATTTAAACAGCTATTTACTCATGCATTTGTGTTTCGAAAACCGTAATTAATTTGTTTTTTTCTCTTTTGCTTTTTTTTTTTCTGCGTCACTCATTTCACAAAATGGAAAACTTAAAATATCGCATTATGTACGAGTACGAGTTCCACCGTGGCACCAGTGCTGCAGAAACGGCTCGAAGGATTAATGATGTGTATGGTGGTGGTGTCACAAAAGAAAACACGGTGCGTTTTTGGTTTCAACGCTTTCGTTCTGGAAATTTCGACCTGCAGAACAAGCCCCGTGGACGGCCGGAGACCAAGGTCGATAATGATGAATTGAAGGCTATTGTGGAAGCAGATCCATCGCAAACCACATCACAGTTAGCTGCAGGCTGCGGTGTTAGTGACAAAACCGTTTTAATCCACTTGAAGCAAATTGGGAAGGTGAAAAAGCTTGAAAGGTGGGTACCTCATGAATTGAGTGAAGCAAACCGACAAACGCGCGTCGACTGCTGCGTTACATTACTCAACCGGTACAATAATGAAGGAATTTTAAATCGGATCATTACATGTGATGAAAAGTGGATCCTGTACGATAATCGTAAACGCTCATCGCAATGGCTGAACCCTGGTGAACCAGCAAAATCTTGCCCCAAGCGAAAATTGACTCAAAAAAAGTTACTTGTAAGCGTTTGGTGGACTAGTGCCGGTGTCGTACACTATAGCTTTCTTAAATCTGGTCAGACGATTACGGCTGATGTCTATTGTCAGCAACTGCAAACCATGATGGAAAAGCTCGCTGTTAAACAACCGAGACTTTTCAATCGCTCTACGCCACTGCTGCTTCAAGACAACGCTAGACCACACACGGCCCAACAGATGACTACCAAATTAGAGGAGCTTCAATTGGAATGTCTAAGACATCCTCCGTACTCTCCGGACCTTGCTCCAACAGATTACCATTTTTTTCGTAATTTGGATAACTTCTTGCAAGGAAAAAAATTCAATTCCGATGAGGCAGTCCAAACCGCTTTCAAAGATTTCATTGATTCCCGTCCGAATGGTTTTTTTAGTAAAGGGATCAATGAACTACCTATAAGATGGCAAAAGTGTATAGATAGCAATAGTACATAATTTGATTAATAAAATATATTTTAATATGAAAAAATTGCCTTTATGTTCCTCCCATACAAAACGCCAATTTCATATGCAAAGACCTAATATAAGTTAATTGATTAAATTGGTCGACATTACAAGTTTAAAAAGCAGTAAGTGGCTAGTAACGTCTTTTTTATATAGTTGAGTAGAATCTATTATCATTATTTAATGCTAAGCAAGAAAGACACTTACTAGATTACTAAATAAAAAGGACGTTTCTAGCCAGAAACGTCTTTTCATTACAGTATGACATATTTTCTCGTATTTTTTTTACTAAAAAGAAAGTGAAAATGTTTTTTTTTTAATACATAACGTGAATTTATTAAAATAAGTAAACCACAATACAAACCATCGCTTAATAAAATCATTAATTTTAGTAGTATTATTCACACAGCGAATTTTTAAATTTTCGAGATAAAAAACATTTATTTTCTCCGTTGTTTGTTTAATGTAGAAACGTCTTTCTTCATTATGACGGCAGCATAGACTCACGCATGTTTCGCAAAGGGGTAGGTGGAGACAACGGATTTCCATTTACCATTCTCCTTGCACAATTATTTGCCTCATTCACTCTCATAAGGTTCTTCATACATGCTCAGTTCAGGGTACTTCTGAGCTGGCCTTTCTCAAGAACATCTCCAATTTGATCAGAGAACGTCCGCCGAGATCTTCCGCTCCCAACTTCACCATTCACACTTGACATATATACTTGCTTCACATAGTATAGATTTTAATTGTATAATAATGATGACATTTGTGTGACATTCTAGTGTAACTATTGATTTAGTAAATAGGATTTACAAACAAAAAAATAAGTATTCTATCCGTAATATAGTTTCCATATTAAAAGCTAAGCTTAGTAAAGTGTTGATCACGTGATGATTACATAACACGATTCGCGCAGTTAATGATCAATTATTCTTATCCGACCATCAGCAAACAATTGTTATTTATAATTTACACAAATCGCAATATGATATATTTTATATCGCGGAAGGCGTTCGAAACGAAAGGTTCTCGCCACGTAAAAAATATCAATCATGTTCATTGTTGATCTTTACAGGAAGTAAGTACGCGAATTCTAGATGTGGAAGCTTCAGTCGATCGCTGGTCGAGGTATCTGTTTGAGGTGACATAAGTTCAACAGTGGACCTATCTCTTTTCCAGGGATACATTATGCGGTTCAATGATGCCATATGCTCGTACACGTAAGTAGATCCCAGAGGTCCCGGGTTCGATACCCAGGGGAGTACAATATTGTGCTTGGTTGGTGGTAGGACTTTGTTTAAGTCCACCTGGGTAGCTACCACCATCTTACCTAATTCTGTTGCAATAACAATAATTAAAAAAAAATGCCGTGTTCCGGCATTTAGAGGTAAGATAGCCAGTTCCTCAGTTTGTTGGGGATACCTGTTCGTGTACTAAGTTCAAGCATAAGGCTGGTATTATGATCGAAGACGTCAGCTACCAACATGTATGAATGTAAAAGAGGATAATAGCTATAAGAAGTGGATATAGCTTTGATAGCTTCAAGGACCTTTCAGGAGAGTTTGGGATGAAGAAAGCATGCTGTTCCAACAACCCCGAGGTTCATGTGGGGATGGCCAGAGAATAATGATGAAGTCTTCAGCATTATTAATCGGTTTTTATGAAATATGCCAAGGACTTCACGGCCCATTTACTTATTTCGAGCCCCCGTGGATTACCCAGCTTGTAATAGTTACGTGGGCAGTGATACAACGCGGATACGCAGGCGCCGATCGCGTGCTACCTAGTATCTACTATGCACGCCACCACCTACTTACTTGTTGAACACTAGTATCAATCCACAACAAATACATGGCAGTGAATAATTGCTAGCTGCAGTTCATTTCACGATGGAGACACAGAGCGTTGATTTTAAGGATTTCCGTATCCAAAGGTACCTTATTACCAACACCCCAAGTGATAGAAAAAAGTATAGTCAAGTACCTTCTGAGATTTCGCCGATGGATTTCCCAGTGGCGATCGGGTACATTCCGTCAATTATTTACAAATTATATGACAAATCACGTAGTCATAGGTAGATATTTCTAACAAGGTTAAAATAATTGAAAAAAAAAGCAATTAGTTCGAGTTGAACTTTGAATTGAACTTAGTAGAATAGGTTTTGATCATCGTTCGAGTCCGACAATCTATAATTAAATTATTGCATTGGCGAAACGCAATAATGAGGCGTCAATAATTACATTTTTATACGCACCTGTAATTTGTTAACATTCTTGTAATATCCAAATATAATAATAGGTAAGCGTACATTGATTTGTTATTAAGTATTATGTAGTTAGTTTACTTTGCGTTATGAAGCAACTCTTTATATATCTTCAGATTATCTTCACTCTCTTATGTAATGTGTTGGTGGTCATTCAAAAGGCTAATTCCAAAATTTAAAAATAAAATGCAAAAAGTCTTATTTGCAGAAGACCTAATTTGCAAAATTACTGCACGTATTTGCAAAACGACTAGGTAAACAAATGCCGTGGTTGTGATAATGAATGAAACAAGAATCAACCTATGAATAAATTTGAAAATAAAATAAAAACAGTGAAAAAGTTTATTTCTATGTTGTGCACCCTTGCAAAATGTAGTGATCTAAGGAAGAGAGTTTGATGAAAATTCGAGGGTCCTGAGTTGTGCAAACAACATTTTGCTGAGGTCATTTTCCTTTACTCAATCCAATAATTTATTGATGAGACACTGAGAGAATCTGAGGAGACTTTAAACATGTAAGTACTTCAAAATTCAAATACAATAAACTGTAACAATACTTCACATCATGTTTTATATTGTTTTTTAGGTCAGCTCTTGACCTCGATACTTACACAGGCAAGGATGAGGTCTTCTCATCCTTACTCAGAATATACTAAGAAGGTGTCTATTAAATCTGTTCTTGAAGACACTAGAGTCGTAGCCCGCATCTCGGTTGATCGCAATAAATAAATAAACTCGGCGAAAACACATGCGCTGGAAAATTCCAAGTTATAAATTATAGTATATAGGATATATGGTTATAGAAAGATACTTCACTAGCGTAACAAAACAAAAATAACTAACTGATAATACTTTACAATGTAAACAAATAAAATTATATACCGACAGTTATCCTCCAATTTATAAACCCACTTCAAAAGTTTATTACACTTTTATCACGAATACTCACAATAAATTATCATTCATCACCATACATTATTTAAAATCACACACAAATACGAGTACAGAATTACAACATATGTATATTTACGTATGATTTTTTTTATCTCCTATGATAGTATAAAACACGTATTGTAGATACATGTTTTTGAATCATTACGGATATCCATATTCCGGATTTTATCACTTAGGGAACTTTATAGCCAGGACCGTAGTGGCCTAACTTAAATTTACCAACCTAATCAAATCATCATTGATTTGAAATCGGATTAGGTTGGTAAATTGAGGCCGTTGGGTTAGGTTTTTAGGTTTCTAGCGGCCTCACACAATGGAGTCGATAAGACGCTTTGCACCAATCCTACCTCTGAGAGCTGCTAATTAAAGCGAGCGAGCACTGGGTCTCTCATTGACTGGGTCCGAACACACTCCACCAAAATATGGTGAACGTCATCTATGACACCACACGAGGCACAGTTGGGGGAATTAGTCCTCCTCATGAGATGGTTGAATTTATTCAGTGGAATATGTCCGGAACGCAGCCTGTGTGCTATAACAATAACATGTCTCTTCAGCTTACAATTTGAAAACCAAGGAGTACGAGGGGTACACCTTGCAAAGGTTTTTCCATTTTCTAAAACTTTGTATCGAATCTCTGTATGTTTCGGAATAATGTAAACTCCTCAGCACCCATCTCAATAGCCTGTTTTGCAAGAAGGTCCACCTCTTCATTTCCCCGAACTCCTGCATGTGAGGGCACCCATTGCAATCTCAGATCCACGTCATTGTTTAATACAAATAAAGCTTTCTTTAATATTTCGTGATAATACTAATCACATAAAATATACAATGAAATATTTTCTGAGAAGACTCCCTACATTGTAATAGTCCTCATTCTTGCCTCAAATCCAGGGCCGATCCTACGTATAAAAAAAATAGGCCTTTAATCTTCAACTCCACGTGACCACCGATCACAACTAACACAGCTTCCAGTGAGGTCGCGGCCAATTTGCCTGCTAAGTTTGGTGTTTATGGCCAATGTCAAATTTCAACTTTTTGGCCACAAAATTTTAGGTAGGTTTAGTTATACACTGCATGCATTTTGAATAAACCACTGGAGGATTTCCTTTTCCATATTCATATATGCCCCCATCAATCAATGTAAATTCGTGGAAGTGATAAGATAAATGATAACTTGAACTGAGAAGTCTGAACAAAATTAAATCTAAAAGAAACGATTAACGGAATAATAAGCAATATCAAGATCCCACAATCGGATATTATAACAAAATGTACTAAAACAAACAATCATAGTCTTAGGTAGTCAGTGTAGGTCGCTTGTATCGACATTCTACGTTTAGAGTTCTAGGAACTCGCCAATGCTGTAGGTACAACGTCCTCTCAAGCAACAAAGTTTTCATTTTACTTTTAAAAATGGCGATGGAAACCGCATCTATTAACCTACCACTAGTCTTGGCATAAGTACTGATAACAATTATAGTAGGTTACCTGTAGTAGTGCAGTATGGAGCGCGAAACGAAGTATAGTGCTTCGCACAGGGGCGGGTGGTGCAAATCCCTTCAGCCGTGAAAATGAATGTTATAAATGATCACGCGCACCGCGGTCATTATCATATGAGCTCGAAGGCCACTGTGGTTTCCACTTGTTGTGTGTCGAACGAAAAACTAAAGGAAAAAAAAGTCGCGCCGTGAAGCCAGGAGCCACCAGGAGAGAGCGACAATGGATTGGCTGAAATTGGTCGGTATCCCAGTGTTGTGTTGTGATAAAGACTAGTTAAGTAAAGTTGTGAACTAAGGACTGTGCTCGGTGATTGTGTGTTGTGATGGAAGCCGTGATTTAGTGGTGCCCAAATGGATTTAAAGCTAGGGATTCAGCTTGCTGCACGGCTAGGTCTCGAGTAAATCGCACTGGTTACACTCTATAATTTACGTTGCGAAGGGATCGTATGTTATATAGTTCTCAAATAGAAAACCAATATCTTGGATTTTTTTGTACAGTATAAAACATACTTATTCACAAACAATTAGCAATAAAATGTACAATTAAACTACCTATGTACAAAAGAACGAATTGATATATATTTTTAAATACCAACGAGTACCTATTATAGGGCACTAGCAAAGCAATAAGGAGTTACTTAAATTTTACGATATCTTAGAGCTGTACGAATTAAACATGTATTTGTTTACCTTTTAAAGTAATAAAAAAGTGAATTTTGGAAATAATGTTTAATAACAAACCATATTTCTGCAATCTGGTTTAATTATTTTCTTCGATAATTTAAGTTTGCTACAGGATAACATACATCACCGTCCCGAGAACAAGTCAAAGGCCTTTATTTAACACAAGCTTCCACGCAGTTACACTTGAGCCAAGGTTCAGCCTATATCAGCCCACTGTTGCACAAACCAATTTCTGGGAAGGTTCGCACTATCGAAATAGACCCCATTCTGGCCTCGACACTGATCATGACCTCGATACACCAACTCCACGTGACCGCTGGTCATAACACAGCCCCCGGTGAGCGTCTTCTAAATTCGTCTGCTAAGTGTGAGAGTAAGAGGTTTATGGTCAATAACAAGAACTCACCATTTTCCTTTTTTTGTGGCACTTAATCTTAAGTTAGTTAACATTTTGTGGAAATAACTGAAGGTTTTCCTTTCCAATACTCATATTATATATATATATATATATATATATATATTTAAATAAAAATGAACTCGTAATAAATTAGGTACTACAAAGAGACACAATAACAAAAAAACTGGTTAAATATTTAGTTTTAACATTTAATATTATAGTACTAACTTGTAATTTAATTTAATTGAATGTATTGTACCTTTCAAGTCAATCATTAAATATATGTTTTCAATTTACTAAAAAATCTCTGCAACCCTGTTCTAAGTACCACTGTAACTAGTAAAAATATTGCCTTACTCAGTGATACTATAGCATTCTGATGGTGAAATATTTTTTTTAATCGGTCCACTAGTTTTTGAGTCTATAAAATACAAACAGTATTTGGAACGAATCCAATAAATATTACATATTATTTTAAATCGTTTATTGCTGATCCCGAATATAATTTCTTACCAAAATGATAATTAAGTATTTGAAATTTAATAATAGGTTCAACTTGAATCAGACGCACATTGACCAATAAAAATTATGACCAATGTTGGATATCGTCGCAAATATGCGAAGTTAACAATCGTTTAACTCTTTTATTGATAATAACATACATTTTCTATTTACTCAATATTGCCCAACAAACTGAAAAAAAAGCTAAACTTTAAAAAAAATGGCATACTGGACGTTATCAAATTCTGTGATCTCAAATATAAACTAAGGTAAAGGGCAAATAATATTGTAGATAACATATGTAACTCTCAGTCCACCCACGTTTTCGGCAGAGATTCAAAATTCCACTTGTTGCGAAGCTGCCTTTCACATATTTTGCCCCTTCCACTCTATCGCTGACCGTCATTTTCAGAAGTTTAATTCTACTACTTTTAAGAATCTTGTGGTTTGTAAAGTAATATTTAGAATGCCTAGATTTTAGCATGAATTTCTACCTAGTCTTGATTATTTATTGAACCAAGTCAAGCTAAAGTAAGCCTCGCGCACTTAGGATCCCGTAATCCCGCACATTATATTTTTTATTAGCGAGTACAACTTACGCTTTGCCAGTTTTCAATATTTTTTTTTCATTTTTTTACTGTACGACGGGGAAGCACTTAAGGAATACGTAGGTATTCATTTTTTATTAGAGTATCAGATACAAATATCAGCGGAAAAAGGAAAGCATACATTCAAAACACAAATATTAGAAGGCGTCCAATAATTTGTTATTTTGGTTCAATGATCAATAGTTAAAATTTCAAATGCACTGTATTCTCTGAAATCGTAAAATTAGTTATTGGCGCTTCAAAAGATACACTAACTTTTTAAAAGTCGGACTTACGAACAGACTACTGAGGCCTATTTCAGTCAAGTCTAAGTATGCTACTACTACAAAACAGTACATAGAGCCGGATTGTAACAGCAACCTATTACAATCCGGTGACTCTCCGTGAGCACCTTACTTACTAGATTAACTAACAATCTACGCACAGCCTAAGACAAAGTCCTAGAGGTTATACATATTGATGAGCTTCTTTTTGGTGTGTAGGAGTGTACAAAGAAATTTGTACACTCCTACAATATAAAGGAACACCCCTCCCTGATCTCAAATCTGTTCGATGTTTGTCAGTCACTCACGCCAAACTTTTTTTTTAAGGCCGATCATTTGAACGGTTTTTTCATTTAATAAACGATCGAAAATGAAAATGAAATGAAATTAAAATGTACTTTGTCAGCAAACAAAGTGATTTAAAAGAGTTACAGGTGTTTCAGGGTGCAAAAAACCTTTTGACTTTTGAGCAGATTTTCCTTGGCGACCGAATATAAAGTAAATATATATAGAATAAAAAGTACAACTTGCCTTTTAAATTTATAACAGGAATGGATATGATAAAGATAATGTTTCTTAAGAAAATATTAAAAATGTTTTTTTGTTTTAGTTCGCTCTTCTGGTTGCTGTCGCTTCAGTTCAGGTCACGGCAGAGGCAAAGTAAGTACAGTACTTCAACCTTACTTTATTGAAATTGTGTGGGCCATGGAAAGACGTCATACTTGGGAGACATTAATGCTAGCACACAGGTCATTCTCACGCCGAATTTTGTTTGGAGGCGGAAAAATACCATCAATTTTCTTTGTAAATGCGCTGAAAATGCTGTGGCTATCACTGATAATCATAACTCAAACTTTACCTGTAATGCAAAAATTGCACATTCCATGGCTCACATAAAGTCATTCTTAAATTGGTGCCAATCTAATTCTGTATTAGCGCGATGTTTAGTGCTAGCGAAGTGTATTCAACACCGATGTGACGAGTGAGGGATGAAATAGTAAAGTCACGATCGACAAACTGTTGCATTTAATGTGAAATGTATTATCATATCGTGAGCCCTCACATGCATGAACTTTCACTCATTATGTCACTTATTAGCGATGGTATGGAAACCGAGGGTATTGTCAATGTCAATGTGCCGGAGCGCAATTGCGATTAATTAATGTGTATTCAACGCTGTGCTTGATTTAATGAACAACCGATTAACTATCGCGTCATCCACGCGTGTCGTTTAGAAAGCGCAAGTAGTTGCGCGTACCTACTTACCGGTAAACGGATATGTTACAATTACAATAATGTTCCGTTTACCGGCGTGATGGGCGAACAGACGCGCGGGCGCCCGCGACGTCGCGAGGTTTCCCACGGCGAAAGCCACCACGGCACGTCATGAGCCGAGCCATTGACACCACAGCGCTAGACGGAACCTCCGCGATCGTAAAAAGCAAGCGCCGCGCATGCGATCCGACACTACCGAATGCCGGGACTGTAATTAACTTTTGTTACAGGAAAAAGATCCGCATACATCTGCCGCAGAAAGTGAAGCATATCCACCATCACAAAAAGATATACATAACGAATCATCCTGCCTCCTCGCAGTATGCTCCGGCGTTCATGCCGAGCGCAGAGGGTGCGGTGGCGGTGCCTACGAACATGGCGCTGCCAGCCGTGACCAACCTGCTGCCGCTCAGCTCCATGGAGCTGTACGATGAGGGCGCGCACCACTCCGCCGGCTCCGGCTCCAAGGTCGTGCCGCTGTACCGAGCGCGCGGCTACTACGGACCTGGCCCCTCTGACATCGACGACCAGGAGTACGATCTGCTGCCTCCTCCCGAACCAACCGATAACACTTATCTACCCACTGCCTTCTCTGACTCGCCAGCCCCTCCTTCACCTAGCTACTCTCCGAAAAAGGTCAAGATCATCAAAGTGAACGGTGAACAGCCCCGTAAAAAGGTTCCCCGCAATAAATCAAAATCGAAACAGCAGCGGCCCGCCGTGAGACCGAAGCCCCAGCCTCAAGACGAAGAACACCCGGTGTCAAATTTCCACGAACAATTTTACGCCGACTTAGATGGATCCGGGACTATCAGAAAAATAAAAAGACCGCATCGCGTCGAAAAAATTATTGACGGCGATACCGAACACGTCCACACGTACAGTGAGGAGCATATCCACAAACTGTTTTACGACGACGGGAGAATCGACCCGGTCGTCGGCAGCATGTCCGCGCTCTCCGGCCACTCGCATCCTCTACTGCGTTTCAAGAACGCTCAGACATTGCTGGCGTATCCCTCCGAGCCCCTCGGCCTCTCCGCTCTTGGTTCGATGGGAACTCCGTCTCATTTAGAATACACCGCCTACAACCCTCGGGAGGTCACGCACGATCATATCTTTCACGATCACGGAGAAATTCCACTAGATGTAGATGTAACCAGAGAACAGATGTCGTATCCTCCGAAGATATCTTACAACAGTCAGGGCATTCGTGTCGGCGGTAACGAACATAAGGGTTTTAAGAAGTACGGGCAGAAGTACTCCCACAAGACTCACAAGATACAAGCTCCAACCGACTATTCATACTATGAGAGCATGTACTCCCCGTACAGTAAGCCTCGACCTGCGCAAAGACCGAACCCATCGCCCTATTATGGAATGCCTACCGAACCGAGCCTCGATGACTACAGGCCCATTCCATCGGTTCATTCCTTTAAATTTAAGGATAAAGGAGTTGAAGGTCTAAAAACTCGTAACGCAGCATATTTCGGACACGGAAAGCAATTAGCCGACTACCGACTGGAGCAAGCCAGCGTGCCGTCGCCTTTTGCAGTGTCGTCAACAGTGGTGCATGACTACAAGCCCAAATCTTTCGCCGGTAACGGCGCGGCGCTCCACTCTCGCCCGCTAGGACTGAACAAATTCAAAGACCCTCTACTCAACTTCAAGGACAATAGTTATACGAATTCTTTTGACTTCGATTCGTTTGCTTCCTCTTCAAATGTGTTCCCATCAGAAGATTATAGCAGCGGTGCAGCTCCTATAGCTCCAACTTTTCACGTGAAAAAAGGTAAGAAAAAATCTGTTTCCACGCAAAATATAAGCTTTGGTGGGCTTGATCATCAATCTACAGTGGATCATTTAGGTAATAGTGGCGTGCCTTTTCCAGCCAACGATGTCTCTTCCGTAAATCTTAATGCGTACAATCCAATCTCTAATTTTGATCCCAATAAAGCTATTAATGCGGCCACCTCGACTCCTTACACAATAAGGGAATCATCTCCTATCCACCCATATTATTCGGCCATGGCTTTGAAAGCCTTACATAGTGATCCACTGTCTGTTGGAGAGGCATCTAATGATAACTTCCAGTACGCAGAAGCCCCATCTACATCCACGACACATGCGCCCTCAGTGGCGACAACGACATCTCTACCGCTTGAAGACTATTTTCTAGAAATAGAAACAACCGATCCTGTTCCCATCGAACCCACAGAATACATTATAGAGACGAGACACAGGCACAGGCCAAAGGAAACCAGCATAAGTGCGAGCACTCACAAGGATACTAGACAAAAGTATTCAGTGCTAGATTTACCAGAAAAGGATTACAAGAGTGCAGATCGGCCTGTGGCGCCGACGCTCACAGTGCTCCATCACCCTACAAAGTACTCGTACAAGCCTGACCCCGATATGCCGCGGTCATCGGGTAGCCTCAAGTACGGTGATCGCATTTGAACACACAGACTGTACTTTGAATGTAAGTGTTATTTAAAGTAGTCTTAGTTATTGTTCTCGTGTCGTGATCTTAAGAGGTATGATTGTGCCCGTGTGTATTGTGTATGTAGAGCAATTCTTCAAACTATATTACCTACCGATAATTTCACGATGCTGTACGAGTACGAGTTCCAATGATAAGATTGATTTATTATTGTAAGAAAGTGCGAACGATAAATGGTATGCATTTTACACGAACCCTAAGACGAAGTTGTATAAATAAAATAATGAATGAATTCGACAACATTTTTACTTACTTTGAAATAAAATGATATGCTCTCTGAATCTCTGAAGTCAAATATCTATAAAATACTAAAATGACCTATTAGGTCATATGTATCTATGCATGTTCATATTTTATATTGATTATTGGTATGTTTTATCTCACTTTAGCTTATTAAAACTCTTATCCTTTATGCGTTTCAATATGGAGGGTGTGTGTTGAAATCTAGGTCGTGTTCCGATGATCTTGTGATTTATTGTATGACGGAGAAGTGTGCCTTCATCTCACCTGGTGTCAAGTTATGATAAGTGGCACTTCACTCGGAATTCTCAACAGACAACTGGCAATCTTACCTCTAAATGTTTAGATTTGATGTCTAATAAAATGTCTACCATCAATCTGGGGATCTTTTAACTTCAGAGATGTTCGTATTTGACAATGATCTTGCAAGTTAAAAGCCCTTATAGAAAACAAAGACAAAATATATTTACAAAAAAAAACACAATCTGTTACGTCAAAATTTAAAAATACATGTGATGAACGGACAAAAAGTTAATTGTGATGACAACCCCCTTTAACAGTATATTCTACAAGACATCAAGCGTTTTACCCTTTGAACGCACCCCTTTGTTACAAAAGCCAGGGGTGGTTTTTGTAAAATTTTTAAAGTAAAACATGTATTTTCTGAAAATGCAGCAGATACCCTTTTAAATGACACCCCACAGGCCATAAATCTTCTTGTCACACTTAACACCCCATTTCTCAAAAACTACCCTAGTGTCAAAAAAATCCTTACAGCGATTGATGAGTATTAATATATTCTCTGCATATTGAAAAAAAATAATTGATCGCATCCACCATTCAAAAGATATGGGTGAAAAATGGTATTTATTTTCACCCCAATATCTCAAAAACTACCCCGTTTATCAAAACCGGCGACAATCAATTTATATTTATGTTATCTCTTTCCATTCAATTTCAGCAAAATCGGATTAACCGATCGACAGTTATGCCGTCACAAACATTGCCACATACATACATACAGTGCCGGATTTCCTTACTTAACTCAGAGATCTCGTTCGCTTCGCTCAATCGATCAATAAATGTGTAGATGCTAAAAATATACCACGGCATAAATGCCAGAGGTTTTCCAGTGGGCGCTGTCTATGTTAATGGTGAAGTAAATATTCATACGCTGAAGGAAACATTACAACCTCCAAGCTTAAAGACACGTATTATGGAAACCAAGACACATTTTCATTTAGCCTCATAACGAACATTCTGATATTTGTGCCTTACAAATGTCTAGTAGCAATCACAACAAAAAACTATGATAAAACTAATAGGAGCATGCGGTTTGACTCGGCTACACTGCAGGTTTGGCCCCCCCAAAGCATTCCAGTGAAAACATGTTTGTTTACTATTTTATTTGAAATCGTTGAAATTATCTCTCTCTGAAATTAAGATAGGTAATATTTGTGTTGTCATGAAACAATACGTACGTATTTCTGAAAACGATTTCCTTAGTGTAATAAATTCCAAAGTACGAATTACAATGATATTTAGACAAGTGATCTCTAGCAGATAATGTAAATGGAACATTTTAGCCTACTTTTTAGTGAAGTGGGTACCATTAGGACGAAGACACGGGTAAAAGCTAGTATTTTTATATACGATAGACGCTAGAGTCCTCAACTATAAAAACCTTACAAAGCCCATCATTAATATGACAATGAAGTTATAGAATACTCATAATCGTAGATGCTTTTTTTCCTTTAGACACGCTGTACTTGTAGGTACCTAAGTAGGTACCCTTCTATGTTTTATATTGCTGTAGGTACCTAATTGTTAAAGTTGACCCAGAACAGACTTCAAGAGAAGGGCAGAGTTGCATAATGATTACGAAATGTAGATGTAAGCTACGGACAATGTAGACGAGGTGATGTGCTAGGGTAGACACGCATGGAATTGGTTTTGGTTTTGGCTGCAAGAGACATCCGTTGCTTAAATAGGAAAGAGCAATGGTGATACTAAGAAAATATCTTCTCTTCAATGGTAACATTTCCTTCCAACCGTAGCAGATTATAATAATATACCTTTAGGTAAGGAACTAATTTTCCGCATTAATAAAATCTTGGATCCGTCCAGAATTTCTTCCAGACAAACGTGTTTCATGGAAATAGGCCAATATGTAGCGATAATGAGCAATACCAAACCTACACCCTACATAAATAATTATGTAGATTACAAATACAAAAAACCAAGCTTCGTTTTTCTTACTATCCGTCTGTATCCCATGTCCTATACTGCCCGTCTATGTCCAATGTGTCTGTAACCGCCTGTGTGGTCTAGTGGTCCGCCTACTGGTGTCAGATCCAGAGGTCCCGGGCTCGATACCCAGGGGAGTACAATATTGTGCTTGGTTTGGTTGGTGGTAGGATTTTGTTTTATCATTTGTTTATTTTGACATCTGTAAATGTCTAAATGTTTACATGCAAAGCATGCGTGAAACTTGACGAAGCTTCGTGAGCTTTGTCATAAAGCAAATGTCAAATGCCAAAACCAAAATCAATTGTAAACACAAACGTCAAATTCTTATTAGACTCGTCAAAACAAATCATATGATCCCAAACTCGAGGGGTTTACTCGTAGCCACTGAACAGTTCCACTATCCATCTCCTGGCTCCATCATCAGATCAGCTCCGAACACCAAATTATATTTTTTTATCCAAACTACATATACATACAAAGTTTCATTTATATACAATAATTGCAAGTAGGTTAAAATTTACTTCCAATTTATTACATACCAACATTGCGTGTTACAAGTGAAGCTTAGTAAAGCGTGGACCTCCGGATTGAGAGGTACATGTCCTACGACAAAACCACGGAGGCTTCTAATAATTTTAAGTAGGTAACCACTGAATATCCAACAACGTTTTTAACTAGCTACCTACATGTTGTTTGGTTGCTGTCGCGAATTTCACATTTATAAACACACGATGTCTTTTGAGGCTATAATTTGTCACAAACAATTTCTCGCGTATCTACCTAAGCACATCCACCTTTAGCAATCGTGATCCGACCTAGTACGATCTAAATGGTTTGTCATTATAGACATGTCCAATTTATTTTTCGAGATTCTTCGTTTAGCAAATAATTAACTGTATTCCTGTACTTTAGAGAAGCAACTTACCTTAGTTGAGAGTGAGATATTTTCTTACGCGCACTTATGCGCACTGCAAAACTTGCAATCAGCTTCTAGCATCTGTCTTTCAGCTGACCTTACTAGACCTTACATCTACATAAACCGAGTTATTAGAAACCTTCTGCGTTAGGCTTACAGAAAAGTAGTAAGTATAAAAAATATGTTGAAAAAACTTTTGCCATACAAATATATCTCTCCAGCTCTGCTCAAACGAGCTCATCGTTAAATCATCTATTTATAATAAAATCATGGACAAATATTATAATACTTACAACGAAATGTGTATTATCAAAATACGCCGCCGAGTGTCGCCGCGATCAAAGCAATCTTGCAACACTATCCGGATTTTAAGGAAATACTAATAAATCAATGAAAATATGTTTTTTTTAATTACGACTAGAACTGTGTAAGTTTAATAATATAGGCATGGTAGGTAATTATGGTTAAATGGCAATTTGCTAGTAGAAAATTAAGAATTATTAGCATTATTTACCTAAATGCATTCTTTGCGAGCCAAGGTTTGAAGCTGTTATTTTTAATAAGGACAGGATTTAATAAACTGTTTTTTATCAGACAAAAACAGTTTTGATGAATTATGCCTAAAGGTGATTGAAGATATATATTTTGCCCATAACAGATTACAATTCATGCAAAAGAGGGAGATAATTTTGTTTTTATTTTATTATCCGAGGCCTAACCACACCTCAGAAAAATTACCCATATCATTACTAGTAGGTACTGCCATGTAGTAGTGTCAAAGGAAACAAACGCTGTATGAGCATTCTTGTTTTAATATAACGTTACATGTCGTTTTTTCTACACTGGACAGATAGTGACATAAGTAAAGTAATAATAAAACAAGATTGCTTTAAGAGGTCGTGGTTACCCCCCCTGATCAGAAAACCCGATCAAAACTCTACCGGAAATAATATAAATTGGCTTAGGGCAAATCGGGTTTGAGCAAAGGGTTTCAACCCAGATTTTAGGACAAAAAATGGGCTAGACCTATATACACCTAGCCAGTTTAGTATTATATGAAATTCTATAGTATGAGCACTATATACTCACATCGTGGAGGTTCGTAACTTTTTCAGGATTTACCTTGTTTACGATACCGTGTTTACGTGCACAAATAAAACACATTTACAATTCTTTATTTTGGGAAATTTAACCTAGCTTTGTAATCAGACCTGGAAACCAATAGCTAAAGGTTCTCTCAATAGCTTATAACATCCGCTGTTAGTTTTAGAGGTTAGATGCGTATCAATAAAATATAAATGAGTAGATTATTAAATATTTACTTAAAAAACAATCAATAATAACTTAAAATACAATAAACTTAAAATACTTGAAGGTACTTCATTCTTATACATATAGGCATTGGATGACTATGACTTAGTTGGTTTGTTATAATTTGCTATGCGGGGTCCGTTTATTTCCGGTACGGACCTCCTCCGTGGCCAGCGCTGATAGCATTGGTGTAGCTATCACCTCCACCAAAGCCACCGCTGTGACCTCCAATGCCGTGACCTCCAATGCCGTGACCTCCAATGCCATGACCTCCACCGCTGAGAAGACTGGCCAGGTTAAAGCCACCGTGACCGTGACCACCGCTGTGACCAGCAGAAATGTGACCTGAGCTGTAGCTATCTCCACCGCTGAAACCGCCATGACCTCCAGAAAATCCACCGTGACCGCCGTGTCCGCTGCCTATAGTATCATAACTGCTCAGTCCGGAATAACTGTCATGCCCGCCGCTGTAGCTGTTACCCCCGTGACCCCCGGATCCAGTGGAACTATGTCCAACGCTGTAACTGTCATGGCCATCGGAGTACCCACCGCCGCCACTGTAACTGGCAAGACCGCTGGAAATACCACCGCCGCCACTGTAGCTATCGTGTCCACCAGAGAAACCGTGGCTATCACCGCCGCTGTACCCTCCAACATCCCCTCCGAATCCGTGATCATGCCCATGATCATGCCCTCCGTGACCTCCACCACCACCGTGACCACCGCTTGATCCGTGTCCATTCAAACCCAAACTGTAGCTATCTATTCCGTGGCTACCGTGTCCGCCGCCGAAATCGCTTCCGCCGTGTCCGCCGCCTAAGTCATAGTCTCCGTGGCCACCTCCAATATCATGTCCGCCTCCAAAACCACCTCCGAGACCTACTCCGTGTCCACCACCAAGATCGTGTCCACTGCTACCACCGTGATCACTGTGGCCTCCTCCAAATCCGTAGCCACCTCCATCTCCATGACCGCCGTGGCCTCCTCCAAAACCGTAGCCACCTCCATCTCCATGACCGCCGTGGCCTCCTCCAAAGTTGTTTCCTCCGCCGCCGCCACCGTGGCCTCCATGGCCTCCTCCGAAACCATATCCCCCTCCACCGCCGCCACCGTGGCTTGCTTTGAGATGGTCTATGAACCCTCCGTGCAGGTACTGGACATCGCTGCCGCCGCCGTGACTCCCGCCGTAGCTTCCTCCGATGTCGCCGCCATCATGGTCATTGTGCTCCTCGTGGACAATCACTTCTTTGGTCGAATGATGCTCCGCAGGTAAATGTACCCGAATATGGATGCTGAAACAGAAACCTTTATGAGCACGGTACATGAAATTTTCGCAACATAAAAGTATTCAATAAACAATAAGATACATAACAACAATTGATCGCAATGCCAGCTGGTGTGTGCGAGTGAGAAAAAAAGTCAGGATAGATCTGTCATTAAAACACAATAGCTTGATTTTCACCATTTACCGCAATAAAGAGACGCGTGAGAATCTTATAAAGAAATCTCTACCAAATTGCTCCAACTAGGCATCGTTTTTGCGGTTTCGCCGCCTTCATGTAGCGTGACTAATGTCATGCAAACTTGCGAAGACTGGCGCTTACGATACATTTGGAGAAATTTAATAAAGACCTTCAAAATACAGATATCTAAGAAATAAAGGTACTAACTGTTCATGTCCAAAAGTCGCCAAGCAGATGCCAATGCAAGAGAGCAGGACGCAGCTCAGCTGAAATAGGTGATACAGTTTTAATATGGACTATAAACACAGTTTTCCCTACACTTATATAGTATATGAAATTTAGGTGGTAGGCACCTAAAGTAAATGAAATCTCTTATTCTAAATGAAGCGCTTTCGCCTAGAATAACGTTACTCGAGTATATTGCGTAATAATGAACTTTCAACTTTATCTGATGATTATCATTACAGCTTTTACGGAATGAGAACAACAAAAGTGAAAAGGTTATCGTTCGTACAGATTATAAGAAACGCAATAATAACAGCCCACAAACATCTGCATGCTACAGCATTTTTGTTGTTCTGCAAAAATTGCACTAGGCGTACTTTTATTGGTTTATAAGTAACCTGCGTGTAGTTTTGCTTTTGTCGAAAATGTTTACCAAAACAATTGAAAATCATGTCGACAGTTGCATTGTGTTTAAATTATATTAAGTATTCGAAACAATAATAAAATTTGTACCTACTGTTAAGAAATCAGATGAAACAGGAATGTTACGTTTTTTTTCTGTTTTTTTTTCAAGCTTCTTTAATTATTGCAACGAATAACTTCTCAGCAAATAGACTTTGTAATTATGCTCAGTTCACTTATATTTTTTTGTGAGAATTCAATAATACAGGTACAGTGAAATAACTCGAAGTTTATCAAAAATAAAGCAGTAAGGAAAACGTTGATGGTTATCTGATGATCTGATGATCATTATCCACCGATCGCTACAGTGCTATTTCCTCTGATGGCGGAACCAACTGGCACTTCCTAATGGTGAGTAGGTGATGGTGCGATGATGTACTCACGGTCCAACGTGGTGCCATGGTGTAAAGAATCTGCGCTCTCACCGACGCTTTGAAACGAAAGCTTACTCTGTTCTGACCCCGCAACTCCGCGAGAGGGTTTTATATAAGACAGTGAATGTTCACAACCCCTACTCCGAGCGTTAAATTATTATTTTAATTCGAAACAAAGTAATTAACAAGATCTACCCATGAGTTCATGTGATGCTGAACATCACTACTGACGAATATTCAACTCAAAATAACAAATCTTTTATTGTTTTGTTTGGTTACAATTACGCTACCGACAAACAAAAAGAAACGATATGCGATCACGCTTCGGATAACAAGCGCTTACCACCATTTTGTTTTATTTTGATAACAAAGCTTCTTATAATTGAATTTGCATAGCAAATCGGAAATAGTACAATCTAACTGGATATTGTCGATGTGCGACACGTAATAATCGCAAACGCAAACCTGCTTAGTCCAGTCATTATGTAACAATTCGTGAGAGTCATTTGTGGAAGCTCAGGAGTTGTTCTTGAAGTATTTACGAGCATTATGCACTGCTTCATGTTAATGGGCATAACAGTGGTCGCCATTCAAGTAGGTATCTTATGTAAAGTAAGTATATTTAAAAGGAGCTTTGTATGGAATTTCTTCCGCTATCTTGACTTTATTATTAAGCTGATACTGAACCCTGTTAGCAGCTAGCAAGGTGTCCCAGTTCAATCTGCTAGCAGGTAGCTAGCGTCATCTCTTGTGGATGTCAATTTAAGTCAATTGTTCATTATGTTATATTTTTCCCTGCATTGTACCTACATGTACGACATTTTGACAGGGCTTTTATCAGCTCATCCTATAGCACGATGTCCGAGTACCGCAAATAAAAATAAAAATCATACTCTCACTTTCTGTTTACATGTCACAAAGGAAGAAGGATATATTTTTATCCTTCGGGTAACGCTACTCAGAGATCCTCATAAAAAAATACATCTTTTGAGTAGGCTCGCTCCATCAGAGACCTCATCTTTGCCTGTGCGAGCTGACTCATTCTAAATAAAAAAAAAAACAAGAATCAGAAGACAGAAGGATACGGCCATAATACAATTTAGTAGACAGCCCCCGGAGATGTGATGGTGTGCTGGGTGACACTTGAGTATCGACATTTCCGCAATCAACGGATCTCAAACTTTTAAGCTTACCCCGTTCCCTAATGGTACTATAATTTACGAAGAACTAACTTTAGAAACAACTCAATTGAATAGTTATGAGGGAATTCATACTATATCCCTTGACATTGTTGATGTGTGTAGGTAAGTATCCCTGCATCACTAATCCAGTCTCGGGATATACCGTAAGCCATAGATATGACCAGACTTTGTAACGTAGTTTTCTATTATACATGTTGTTGCATAATTATTGCATCTACATTTGAATAAATTAATTTTCACTTATGTTATAAACATCCAATCGAGTTCAGATGCTCTCTAATTATTTAGAAGGAATCGCTCACCTGCAAATAAGGCTGCCTATATTATTAGCTTAAAATTTATGCAAATATTAAATGTACTTTTGTATCATAAAGATTAAATTAAATCTAAAACGTGTATTTTGATGAATTTGAAATATTATTGAATAAATTTGGTAGATTTTCGATTTTATAAGCAAGAGATCGCTTTTTATTTCTGGAGGCGATGCAGACAACTTGTGATTCATCTATCATTTTGTTATGTGTGTTTGGTCATTATAGTTTACTTACCTACAAAATAACATTAAAAAGATAGTGTATTCATTTGATTGAGTAATAATGTGTTAACATCAGATAAGTTTTTACTGCCGGGTATAAATATAAGTTAATAAATATTACTGAATTACACAGCACCATCTAGCCCCAAACGAAACTTGTAATATGTAGGTATACTATGGGGGGATGGGCACCAAAATGTACCTACATAATAAAATATATGATCTCTGAACAAATTGTTAATCTGCAAGGGTTCGGTAGCAATAAGCAGTATAAGCGCATTCTGATCTCTTTTAGTCTAAATCGGATAAGATAATTCGATTGATAGACTAGATAATAGACTGTAGATTGTATGTGCTTCTGGTATATTGCTAAAGCGATAGATATTTTCGTGCTAACGGCTCAAAAATATACTAACTGTGTAACTGTGGGGCGCACACTTGTGATGTATGAGATCCACTGCTGGGGGCTTCCCAGCAGAATCAGTGCCTTCACAAAAGTGATATAAAGAAGAGAGAGAACAAAGCATCGACCAATATGGCGTCCAAGCAAGTATAGCCGCCCCAATAACCAAAGAATCGGGTGTCAAGCCGCCAGGTCCCCGATTCTACTAAAGCAATCGCTTCACTATGACTATGGTACATCGCAGCCACTAAAATATCAAACGGCATATAATTGCCATTCTGGGACGATACCGTTGTAGTTGAGTTGAATACTATTGTTCATAGTGAAGAGATTGGTTTATAAGGATCAGGGCCTAAGCCTTTTGCCATCGTCTCGCGTGAGTAAAGGCCGGACGGGTGATGTCATTGGTGGTGATATGACGGGGCACACGTCCGGCACTCCTTACGCTGATAGCGCGCCGAAATGGTGAGCTATCTGACGAATTGCAATTTTATAAAGTTCTTGCGAGATTATTTGTGTGTTACGATTATACAACGGAGCTAGCATAACACATACTATTGTAGACAAAACTTTAGAGATTACCTAACTATTATTATTGTTGTTTATCTGTTTTAGACCAGCTTGGTTCAAGAGAACCGGTAATATCAATGCGCACGGGCCTAAGCCAAGTGTGTATCAGTTCATTCGATGGTCGTGTTTCTGATACTAGCTGGTAGCACCTCCGCGGAAGTGTTATAATGTAAAAACTTCCTTACTACATGTGTTAATCAAGAATAATCGCCTTCTGTAGATGTGCACAGGTGAACTTCGGAAGATACAGCAATACCAGAAACTTGTGTAACTGCTTTGGGATAGCACCAGGTACATGACAAAGCGATCGGTATAATTGATACTCGCCCTAATTACCACATAAATGGCGATCATAAAACTGAAAGTCTCTGGGAAGAGAAAAGAAGCAACGAACGAGTGTCTCAGTCGAGGAGTTCTCCTCGACTGAGGCACTCATTCGTAGCTTCTTTGTAATTTTTGCGAGTGCGAGTTTGTATTTCATCATCATCATAATCAACAACTTATTGCAGTCCTGGATATTATATACTGGATATTACATAGATCGCGCTAAGCGGCGCACCTTGAGAGCTCTATGATCTATGGCCTTTCTCATCCACTCCCTGCCCGCCAGTGTACCGAGGTCGTCTCTCCATCTATCCGGAGGACGTCCTACTCTAACGCTTGCCTAGACGTGGTCTCCACTGAAGGACTCGTTGACCCCACCGGTTGTAAATCCTTCTACAAATATAACCAACCCACTGCAACTTTAGCTTGCAAACACTTTGAGCTATGTCGACCACCTTAATTCTCTGTCGGATAACCTCATATCTGATTTTATCCTTCAGATAAACGCCAAGCATAACTTTTTCCTCATGGAATGTAAAGGAGCAACTACCACCTACTCACCTGCAGGTACATCCTGCAGTAACTAACGAGGATCTAGCGACCAGTCGATGGCGGTATCTATAGCCCTTCCTGAATATCGCACATCTAAGTATATAAGGATCAGAAGCGCAACAAGATGTGCCTCTGCGATCGCCAACCTGCATTCCCAGCGTGGCGATCATGGGCGTTACCTCACATTGATGAGTTTGTATTTGCATAGCATAAAACTGAATAAATGTTTACCGCGCACCTTATAACAAAAAGCTGGGAGACATTTCGTAATATCGGCGCTACCGAATTCCGAAAGCTGTTAACCATTTGATCTGATGCTTTCCTTCGAAATGTTTGTTTGTGTCTTTTGTAAAATCTAAACGACGCACACAGTCCGAGGCGGGATCCTGTGATTCTGTTTGATAGGTCTTTCATTAGTGACCCAATGCAGAGAAGAGACCTCAATAAGGTCCAATCTTCTTAATTATTGACCCCATTTGCCATAGATTTATATTTACGTATATTATATTTAGTAACCATTATTACCTGTCATATGAAGAATAAGCTGTTAAATAAAAAAAAGAAATTTGGTTTTAATGAGAGAATAAACCAACTTCTTTTGCTATGTTTTTTTTAATCTCCCGCAGGGAAGGCCATGCACATGCGTGTGTCTAAAATTTGGCCCCACTCCTAGGCTAGCTCCTAACTAATTGATGGGCTTAATGGACATGCCTCCGACTAGCGACTATCCTGTATTAGGCTTATATAACCACGCTGAATTATATCATCAAGGGAACGAAACCGTGACTAGTTTTCTGAACTGCTCCGTAGTAGTGGTAATGAGAGCGGAACGTGCTTACACGTGACAGCCTGGGATCAAAGGAAGCCTTTAATTCTCTTTGGTTTCCAAAAAAACGGTGTCCGTTATCTTCCGGAATGCGATAAATCTAGGCGATCTTCATATATACAAACTTGGATTAACGCCTGTTTCCTAGTGAGGAATTACGATGAGGCGTTCTTTGATAAATCTTACCTACAACCTCACTGACTGTAATAGCCTTTTTTTATATTTATGATAGCTAAGCGTTTGACCACCAACTCTCTTGAAAAACAAGTAAAGATGTGGCCTAAAAGGAACCTGTTCAATCTGGACTTAAAGACTCCAAGATTGTATTGTTGCGGAAAATCAGACGAGGGCAAGGAGTTCCAATCCTTACCAGTATGAATAATAAAGGTAGAGGGAAATCGATTCGGCATAATGGAACATCTACAAGGTACGAGTTGTAAACTGCCGTACGTCTGTCGAAGACATCGAGCGCACACTCGCCAGAGTAGTATTTATAGAACACAGACCTAATATTTTAAGATCAATGAAGGTGATTCACTTTCATTGATAACCATATGACTCCGGTAAGAGTCATATGGTTTTATGTCTGCGAACGTAAAAAATGGACATGCTTTGAAGATTTCGCAAACCGAATTCGTCTCGGAAGATCCCTTTAACTCAAGCTATGGATTTTGTTGTTGAAGGTGATTTAGGCGCTTCCCAGAGCGAACTAATATTCTGTTTTAGTGACATCTATGCAGTCTTTAGTATCATCATCTATGTAAACCGTTGTGATGCCGTGCCGTCTAGCCGGTTGGCGGGGGCGGCGGTTCAATAAACAATTAATTATGTTTCGCTGGTTATAAGCATCTCACCCTCACAACTAGAGAATCTACGAGCGAGCGAGCGAGACGAATGCGACATGTCAAACAAATGTGACGCGACGAGTTTGACCTTCAGATTGACTGTGACTGTGAATATAGCTCTAATAAGGAACTGACACGGCTTTGTAAAATAATTTGGTGCAATATTTATTTCGACAAAAATGTAGATCTGTCTTTCCTTGAATCTGTAGTTTTAACTATCCACACCACTGGTTTATTATTGATTATTTTTCCTTTCAGTTTCAATTGAATATGGTAACTGCAACAACAACGAAAACATAATAAATCAGTTCACAACCCAAATATTCCAATAATTCTATTATTGATGTCATTTTACATTTTATCATTTGTTGTGGGCTATATCACAAAATAAGTAGGTATAATGTAGGTGGAAGGTACCTTCCTACCTAAGTACTTAATCCGGCAACATTGACTCATAGTTACTCATCCAGACAATTATTATGAGGATACACGATACACTAGGTAGGTACCTAGATGATTTTTCTATGCTGCGAAACGTGGTGAATTCATAGCTATACCTACACTCATTAGACCGCGTTTGTTTACCGCGCCGATATTGAAATAATAATGAGAACGATAATTATTATTTTGTCCCAAGTTCAAGATTATGCATGTATCATGATGTAGGTTACCTAAGTAGGTTCTAACTTACCCCGTACTATCTTCAAAATTTTGTTCAGAGTCTGATCATTATTCTCCCGATTCAAACTTTGCACATTCTGATCCTTTTCGTGCTCTCCTGAAATAAAATGTATTGTAGGTTAGTAATAATAATAAGTGGGAAGTAAATTAGTACAATAAATTATTACCTTATGTAGGTAGGTACCTACTACCTACTCAGTATAAGGTAGGTACAGCTACAGTAAAAAAGTAGGTAATAGGTAGGTGGGTAATTGGTGGCGCATACAAGTAAAGGTGTTGTAAAAAGTAGGTATTTCAATTCATACGTTATGTGGAGGGGGCATCTCTACATACTTATCTACCATGGAAGGTACAATAACATCCAGACCAGGAAGAAATATATGCAGAACATTTCTTTCGCCGCGGGAATCGAACCCACACCTCTTCTGTCTACCACCACGAACACTCGAAATAGTGAAAGAAAACCTCTTGAGGAAACCTGCGGCTTAGTCGGCATCGATTCGTAGGTATCGATTCGATTGACCATTCCTGTGGCTTAGATACGATACGGACGACTAAGCTGAGGAGATGGTAGGTTTTATAATTAGGTGCTGAGCTGGGTAAGTCTACTCCATCAAAAATCATCCTAGGTACTAAGCACCTCTGTAGTGTAAGTTGCCTCCTGACGCTATATAATAATCACCCAATGGGCACTTAGGTATTTCTCTAGTGGGTACGTAAGGTACTTAGTTATCCAGTTAGGGTATGAAACAAGGTTGATAACTATGTCGGTAATAACAAGATGAATAGGTAGGTATACTTACATTATAGTTATACAATCTCTGAGCGTTGAGAAGTCTTGTGCGTACACACTTCTTATATTCTTATATCTTCTAATAATGATGTCTTCTCCCAATAGAAGTAGGTAAAAAGCGACTTTTTGCATAATACCTAGTCACCATAGGTAGGTACACATATATTTACTCAATAATAGTAAGCAATTATGAATAATGGGGTCCTCTCACAACTCAATAGAAGTACCTACATAAAAAAGCGTCTTTTCGCAAAATAACAATAATATCAGAGCATCCTTTCGCAGTTAGTCCCTCTACTGTCTAAGTAGGTATACTCCACTGAAAATATTAGCTTGCACAGTCATGCACAGCGAACGACAAGCGACACGGGTTCCCCGTACGAGAGTCAGCGGCACACTGGCCGGCCTAGCCACGCCACTCGAGCCCCGAATCGAACGGATGATATTATTATTTATAAAAAAAGTCCATAAATTGTCTCAAATTAATTGGGGAATAATTTAATCAATAATTTATGTATTCATTGGAGTAAACCAATTTTTTTTATATTTTTATTTTAGAGGTATTTTCGTTGATTTATTATGACATAAATACGACTCTATTAAACTTTTTTAATTGGAGAATTTGAAGCTAAAATGTTAAAGATGTGTGTGGGCTTTACAGATACTTTCAACATGCTTTATTTACCGAGGGTAAAGATTGGGAAAATCAGCTTATGACCGAAATTGGCTCAGGGAAGCGCCTTAAGGTGAAGTCTCCAGCCAGACAGGGAGCCCGGAGGGCACCTGCAGGTTTTTGGTGAATTGTAGCTTTAATCGCCTTTCCGGAAACTAGAGAGGATTCGGTTTCCGGATTCTCTAAAGTATAACCGTTTTGTTACGTTTGCAGCTATCGTAAATGGATTAGAACGGTAGCTTTACTGCAACATAATTATTTAAAGCACAAAGCGCTCCGGGACTGTTACAGTTTCAAAGCACGGGCTTTCAATGGGCACGTTGTATTGCACGCAGTAGAACTACGCAGTTCTACTGTATTTCATGTACTTCAGAATGCCTAACGTGTCCACGAAGACGGTAGCTACCTGGTTGGATATGCACTATGAGTGTTTTGATCCTCATTTCAAAGACTTTTATAACACATCAAAACAAAATTTTAGAGATTATTGCTTCTGTTAATTTTTTTGATGCCTCGAAAGAATAAGCGATGCCCATTAAAAATGCACAAACGGGTCATCATCGGCTGGCTACTTATGTGATTTATGTCGTACCTAAAGGTTGATTAGTATCAATTAGACTAGGTTGGTTTTGCTCCACTTGGTGTTCGTGATTACCCGTTGAGTGTAGGGTAAATGCGATCACCTAGGGTTTTGTTTTTGGTATGATTATTGATTTTATAAGAAGAATTTAATAAATCTGATTTAAGAATTACTTATTATGATAAAATAGCTTGTGTTTTTAATAATAAAAACTCACCTACCTCCCTATGTTTTGGTGTTATTTCTAGTTTTCCTTAGGTGTTCGTAATTCCCCCACTTTCCCCTAAGCATGTTGTTTTGCGTGGCAATTAGGCACCAACATCAAATAATACTTATGAACTTACATGTGAGTTATTTTTAAGTTTTTAGTGGTGAAGTCTGCTCCATTTTTATTCAAAAAATGTTTTTGGTATAGTCTAAATGTTTTGAAAATGGATTCTTAATCATGATCTGATACTGAATCACACTAATTAATATATTAGATTTTGTTTACATTTGAATGAAATGCAGTAGGTATTATACTATACATATATAGTTAGGTAGAAAGTATATCTACGTATAATTTATTATAATAGGTACATACCCCAAACATTTCTAGTCTTTAGGGTCTGAAATCATACCTACGTTTACAATCATGTACCTACCTACCCGGTACAACAAGTGAACAATTTACATCAGTTAAGTACTCACTGCGATTATGTAAGAATGTAAACACTCAACGACAAAAACATACCAGCAGTCAAATATGTTACATCACGCTCTACTGCTTATTAAAATTGTGCTCTAACGATGATCTTAGGTCATAAAAAACCGGCCAAGTACGAATCAGATGCGCATACCGAGGTTGGACAATATTTCAACACAAAAAGTTTTCACATTAGATCTTTACCGTGAGTTCGATTTACATTTGACCAGATTATAGAAGATCTTTGTTATTTTACCTTGAAGGAAATATTTAATAAGTATCATTTAACGCTAATGCCTATTTATGTAGGCTTTTTTATTATGTGTGGGGGGTGACCAAGGCCCGCACTGACGTCCAACTGTGGGGTGTATTATGCATTGTCCCCCATGGTTACCTACCCAAACAGCCTAGCTCCTTAAAATACCGAAGTAGGACTTTGGGATATTGGTGACAAGGTGTAGATAAGCTATTACTGTTTATAATATGGAGCCAAACGTACGTTATTGTACCTAAATATTACATTATGCCGAACCAACCAAACGAATAATTCATTTATTGCATAATGTCCTGCTGAAATTAATACATGTTATCTTGTCATGTCTTCACCTCGATACTTAAACAGACAAAGTTTTTAACCACCATTTTGGACAAGTGGTTCGCCTACCGGTGTCAGATCAAGAGGGGGGGTCCCGAGGAGGAGGACGATATTGTGCATGGTTTGATTGGTGTAGGACTTCACAGTCTATTGAGGATTGCGGGTGAAGTGCGCATCCAACTTCAAAATTATCATAACTTGAAAATCAAGTGAGATCAGGTCAAGCGCGTCCCCGTCGTACAATAAAAAAAGACAAGGTTGAGATCTACGATGGAGCGAGCCTACCCAGAAAGTGCCATTAACTCAATTCTTGAAGACTGGTTAAAAGTATTTGAAAAGACAAGAAGAAGAATGTCGATACGTAGCAGAAACAAAGACACATATCTTTTCTCAAACATGCATAGAAATATTGTCATTATTTTCGAAAAAAGAACACGCAAAGGATCGAATTTACGGACAAAGATATAATCAAATCCATTGCCGGAGCGTTTTTTGAATTTGGAAAATTACAGCGCTCCAGCAATGTTGTATAAAACGGCGTGCTTGAGATATTAAATACTCTTTGATTGGATCTCTTTTCTAATTCCAATCTTGGCATACCAAATTAAGTCTCTTTGCTTGGTAGGTACACCATTGTGTTCACGTGGCTGTATCAAGCCAGCCATAAATGCGTTTATCTTTCGGCACAGGTGATAAATAGAAAATGGCGGCAAAGCTGAAAATTCGTCTTGATTTGTTATTTAGATACATACTTATTATACATACATTTTATAATTAATTAGCGGTAAAGGCAAATATAATTATTCATTATTTATTTGAGACATAGTTAAGCTAAAATGGCTGGATGTACTTATTTGGATGAATTTTGATACACCGGCTTTATGAGTCTTATTAAACATACTGTCCGTGGCTGTAGCTTGATATTTAGTTTTGTTTCTCACAGGTTGGCAGGCGCTAGCATGTCGGAGTATCGAACTTGATTTGTTATTTAAATACATACTTATTATGCATACATTTTATAATTAATTAGCGGTAAAGGTAAATATAATTATTCATTATTTATTTCAGACATAGTTAAGCTAAAATGGCTGGATGTATTTGGATGAATTTTAATACACCGGATTTATGAGTCTTATTAAACATACTGTCCGTGGCTGTAGCTTGATATTTAGTTTTGTTTGTTACAGGTTGGCACCTGCCAACATGTAACAAACAAAATGCTATATGCTGATTACCCGTTATATTAGGTGATAACGGAACATGTCGAAGTATCGAACTCCATAATATTACCACAGGAGACATATAATTTCTTCATGACAAAGCAATAATAACATTTCGCGACACTAAAACAAAGATTGACCAGATGTTTGTAGTCCGAGGAGAGTTCCTAACAATTGTAAGAAGAAAAAAACTTCGTCCAGCGAACTAAACATCAGATAAGTTTTTTCTATAATTTCTAAAATACCTAAAGAAATAGCAACATATTTAAACTTGCCAAATCCAGTATGCTATACTGGACGTTGTGTCCATAGGTCTTCAGCCACTCTTTTGGTTGATTCTGGAGCCAATCTCAACCGCTGATCTATGTTCACAGCCATCCACCTCAAAACAGCATATTCAGCCATTTCATCCCACCACTACATCCAATGCCCAGCTGCAAACCTCATCAGAAGTTCAACAAGCAAACATAAATGTATGTGTCGGGAAAATCAATAACATTTTCTTTTAGTAATTGTCTCAGTGTGACTAATGTAACTTTTATTATCAATTAAATTGAAATTGGAAATGGCAATTGCCTATCTCGTATTAGTAACATACTCGACCTGCAATTGCCTATATCGCGGCCATGCAATACTGTGCTATGAAAAAAAAATATCCCAATGCAAGACAAAACAACAAAATTAAATATGGCCAAATATTAGATTTGTAGCTCAACAAGCACCGAGATTATTCTGTGCGTTTAAGAGCTATTTTACATAGTACGAGCGCTGTCACCACTGTTTCATTTCTATCAGCCTACTCGTATAAAATATTCTGAGGAGTTTTGTTGTAGAGATGACGAATATAACTATCAACCAATAAAATTAACTAATATTTAAAATCAACCATTATATTCAATAATCAGAATTAACATTATCGAATAAAAATATCATATCAACTTCAGCCTGAGTACAAAGTGATGTGATATTTTAAACAAATACCCTTAGTGCTACTATGATAGAGACGAAATAGCGGTTACTTTTATTTGATCAATAGAATAAAATGTTCAACTGCATTTAACATCAACCAATAACCAAATCGTGTAGGTACTAAACAAATAATATTAACTAATATTTTCAACCAATAAAATTATCGATATTTTTTTTTATCAATTAACAGTTAACTAATATTTAATTTTAACCATTATTGCCATCTTTATTTTGTTGCACCTTCTGCCTCCACCATCTGAGGCTCGTGCTCACTAAGTAATAGTACAGGGTGGGCCAAAAGAAGTCATCCGATGTTGTTTGGCTCTCTTTTTTTTTTAAAAGAAAAACTTCGATTCTGTTTTTTGATTATGTTTATTTGAACCTTTAGAATTGTATTGGTCAAGTCGAGAAGATGATATCGGCTAAATGGGCGCCGTCACAATTGATTATCATACGGGCTCGTTTTATGCCATTTTTCATCACTTCAGCGAGAACTTCGGGCGACAGATTCTCGCACTCGTGTCGAATGTTGTCCTTGAGGGCTTCCAGAGTCTCGGGCTTGTTCACGTAAACACGCGACTTCAAAAAACCCCACAAAAAAAGTCTAAAACGGTTAAATCGGGCGATCTTGCGGGGCCAGTGCAAATCGCCAAAACGAGAGATGAGGCGACCCGGGAACGCTGCCTTCAGAATATCGGTTGTGGGTCGCTCAGTGTGTGCCGTTGCTCCGTCCTGTTAGAACCACATGTCCTGCAGTCCTAATTCATCCAATTGCGGCAGAAAAAACTCGTTCAACATGGCCCTATAGCGCGCACCGTCCACTGTTGTCGTTTGGCCAGCGGCGTTCTCGAAAAAAATGGCCCGATGACTCCTCCAGCGTGAACAGCACAATATGCAGTCACTTTGAGCGGGTGTAATGGCTCCTCGTGCATTACTCGTGGACTTTCGGTGCCCCAGAAGCGATAGTTTTGCTTGTTCACGTACCCGCTGAAGTGGAAATGAGCCTCATCGCTCATTATGACTTTGGTCGAAAAATCGTCCACTTCTTCCTGGAGATTGAGGATGGCTTGGGCGTAGGTTACGCGCGTTTGGCGGTCGGCAGGCAGCAGCTGATGCACGGACTGGACTTTGTACGGGAACATGCGCAGGTCTTTGACCAAAATTCGCCTTAGGGACGTCCGGCTGATGGCTAATTGCGTGGCACGGCGTCTGGTCGATGTTTCCGGCGACAGCTCGACATCCTCGGCAACAGCGGCGATATTCTCGGCAGAACGGGCGCTCCGGGGCCGGTCACTCTTGGCAACGTCTCGTGTGGTCCCATACTCTTCAAGGTTGGTGGCCAAACGGCGCAGTGTTTGCGCAGTCGGTGTCGGACGGCCGGGGAATCGGCGACGGAATTCGCGCTGCGCCAACACCACAGACGAATTGTTACGCAAAAAAATAGACACAATTATTCCGCGTTCTTGGGGAGTATATCGCTCCATGGCTTGTTCACTGGTATTCTGCATCTGTCTAGTCCACAAATGTCAAAACAGATTTGACATTGGCGGCCATTTGCAAAAATGAGAGCATCTTCTAGTAGGGTGATTTCTTTTGGCCCACCTAGTATTAGCATCGAAATTACAATTTGTTTTAAATTTCAGTTCAATCGGTTGGAGAGAACTTGTCTTGCACTTTATACACAATATTTTTTTACCGCTTTGATACCACAAGCTTGTATTAAAATAACTAGTATTTCGCCGCGAACTGAGATCTCGTGATGTCTGGTTTGTGACGGAGATTATTTCTCAAATAGAACGTAATTAACACACACTTACACGTTATTATTAATTATATAAGTATATTTCATTACACCTTTCTCACTTTATCTAAGCACTTTTTTCTCGAACTTTACGACATAAAGAATGTCGTAAAGTCAACCAAAAAGGCTTCAGCTTTTTTCTTTCAGTAAACAAAACTTGTGTCAACGTAACTGTGATCACCAATCTGTCTGTTTAGCGTGGTGATAATGGTCGTTCCACATTGCAGTGGAAAATAATGTACTGTTGATATATGTATAATGTTTGTTGATATATGCGCAAAACTCTTGCATGAAACCACAAAATGAATTCTCGGATTTTATCGACTCCCTTCCCTATTGAGTGAATAACAATAGATAAACATACCAGTTTTTAAAAAACTTCGAATACCCACTCTTATCTTACGAGACTTGATGATCATCTTTTGCCCCTTCATCTTAAAAACCACCCCTATTAAGGGCAAAAATAAACTTATTCTAAAATCTGCAGTCTCTACCCATATGTCATATGATATTTTATGTTTTAACACAGTTTCAAGACTTCAATCTTATTTACCTCCTATGCAACCCTTAATGTTTATACTATATGTTTATACTATACTTAATGGTTAAAGTGATTTCAGCAAATCAAAAGAAAGTTAATTGTGAAGTCAACCCAATTTAACAATCTATCCTACAAGACATACCAAGCTATTTAACCCCTTAACGTGCCCCTTAGTTACAAACCCACCCCTTTAAATAGAGAAAAAACGAAAGTAGAATATATATTTTATCAATGTGCAGTCGAAACTCCTTCAAATGTCAAAAACACCCCCATTTCTTAAAAACTTCGCTAGTGTCAAAAAATCCTCAAACCGATTGATGAGTATTAGTATAATCTCTGCATGTTAAACATTTTGAATTGATCGGATCAGCCATTCAAAGGATATGGGTTAAAAAATTGTATTTCTTTTCACCCATAATATCCACATATATCATATATGTGGATATTATGGGCATACCACGACAATCAAATTCTATTTACGCTATCTCCATTCAGTTTAAATTTAATGAAAATAGGATAATCTGTTCGAGAGATATGCCGTCACAAACATAGCCTACAGTGCATACATACATACAGTGCCGGATCTTAACTCAGAGATCTCGTTCGCTTCGCTCACTCGATCAAAAATAAATAAACTGATCAAGTACAAATTGGAGATATAAACCAGCGATTTTGCTTATGTTTTTTATACCACTAGGTTGACATACATCCATACTGCCCGATCGTAAGCGATTACCGTCCCCTATAGATGCGTGCAACACCAGAATCGCTAACTTGCGCGTTGCCGACCCTTTAAACATTTAAAATGTGATGATTCTGGGAAACATTCCAGGTATCTTAACATCGTTTAGAATAAAGTTCTTTCAACAGTGGACATTTTCGATTTCGATGATTGTGATATACAACAGCTAATAGATCAAAGTGTGTCGGCTATAAAACGATGCACTATATTTTTCACATTTAATTATATTCCCATTTTGCGGAAAACATTTGCCATAACACCAGGTAGATATAATTATTATATGTGCTTGATATAATATGATAGTGAGAAACTTTGAACACTTTGCCTTTAAGTGGTCAGTTGTTCACAATCATTCTGTTGACTTCCCATTAGTTTTGCCCTTCCATCTCGACCCATAGCTTTCGTAAAAGTTAGAAGAGAATATCACTAGAAGTGCCTAAGAAGGGCAGCGCAATCTATGTGTATTTTCTAACTTATTTTTTAAGTAGGTATCTTTAGGGGCAGCGTATTATCTACAACCAGCCTGACGTTACTCTTTGTTTATTGGTCGAGGCTCCTTACCACTTATAGTTCCAAAGCTACGAGGTCAAACACACTAGTAGTTCGCCCGAACTGAGATCTCGTGATGTATTGTGTGTATTAAGTTACCTCTTTGACCACGGAATTCATTTTTCGGGCAAGTCGACTGCAATTTATTGTCATTGAACAATTATCATGAAATAAATGAGTTATTGTACGACGGGGAAGCCCTTAGCTTTTATTTTATCTGGTGTCAAGTTATGATACTGTAGAAGGTTGAACAGACTCAGGAATATGGCTATCTTACCTTTAAATGACAGAACACAACAATTTAGAATTTGTTCTGGCGACAGACTTAGGTCAGATGGTGGATAGCTAGCCAGGCAGACTCGAACAAGTGTATGTGGAGGTAAGATAGCCAGTTCCTCAGTTAGTTGAGGATTCCGGGTGGAGTGCGCCTCCACCTTCGGCCTTATGTCAACTTGTAACCAGGTGAGATGAAGGCCAAGCGCTTCCCCGTCGTAGAATAAAATAAAAAAAGGTCAACCACCAGCCAAACCTAGTACAAATCAGTACCCGCCTTGGCATCGAACCTAGGACCCCTGTGTATGATACCTGCGGGCGAACCACTAGACCACAGAGGCGGTAAGTTGTGCACGAATTGTCATCATACTGAACACTGAATTATTATTAATCTTTAACTCAACCAAAGTCCAAAGAGTAATAGCGGTGCTGCCAACTAATCATGTTCTTCTAAATAGATCTAGCGCATTTTATTTTCAAGTCGATTCAATTACGTAGGAGTAAAATCAAAAGTTATGTGGTTAGTGCTTAGTACCTACATACAAAATAGCTAAATTTTAAAAACAAACAAGACCTTAAACCTAATAGATATCAAAAACAAAAACTAAAACTGTTAGCATAGGAAACAACAAAAATTAGAACAAAACAGATCATTGTATTCAAAATAAAGTCGCAAATGCTGTGAAATGCCCAAGTTACATTTATGATTTAAACTTCGGTAAGGACCGTTAAAAACGGTCTACAGGTAACTCAACTGTTCCAGCCCAGTGACGGAAGTGTGCCCTAGACACGCTGAATAGCAATGCTAATTCACTGGCCTGTCATGAGCCAGACCTTGTGTCATGTGTTATCAAAAGCTCCGCAAGATTCTTGAAAACCTTAACAAATGAAATAAACCATGTAAATGCTTATGCATTAAGCGTAGTAATGAAATTAAAGAAGTAAGACAATATTAGTAAATTGCTCCCTTAATACAGTAAGATTTTATTGCAAGCAGAGACAATTTCTACAAAACAATTGATATTGAATACCACCCCAACAAAAACCATTTCAAAAATAATTCGGATCTTGGGAACCTTACTGTTTGTTTTTATATTTAAAATGGTTAAGCTTGACCTCACACCGGTCACCTGGTCATTGAATGGAGTGACCTGTCCTAGTAGAGCTGCTTATTAAAGGCACTGGCTGCGTTACGTCAGCATTACATCTGACACAAGTTTTGATGTAGCATCGTACATCGTATAGTAAGTACATTTTTCATGTACATAAGTAGGTACACGAAAAAGCTATTGAAACTTTTTTAGAACAGCTTCATAGTAGGCCCATGTTTCATACCATAAGTCTAAATCAAGAATTTTGAAAAGAGCTCAGTAGGTGATTACTCGACCGATTTTGAATTTGTTTAGTTAATCTAGGCGATTTTCATACACCCCGGGAGGGCGGCTGACACATTGTGGCATGTGCAGCCGTAGCACGAGTGCTGGGGGCGACTGTGGGTGTCGTTCCCGGGACGTGCTTTAAAGGCGATATGCGAGGGGGGCACCGAAATGTTCTTTAGAGAGTTGTCGGAGCCCCTCGACACGCATCGAGGCCGGCCAACCGGGGTGGTTTTAGTGAGTCGACGAGTCCGTCATCCTCACACTACCCTTTCGCATCCCTCAGTGCATTAGGGTGTCTGCGAACAGATTTCCCCCCGTTAAAAAAAAAAAAAAAAAGACTATTTTCATACACATACGATTTCCATATTATAAGACAGTTTTTAGGTTTTGGTGTCTATTCCCGTATCCAGCTGTGGGCCTGCTGCGATTGTGATGATGAAATGAGGATGATTATTGATCCGGAACCATCACGCGCTTGTCCGCAAGTGAGTTGGCAGCACAGATAGGTAATACCTACCAGCTATCGAAATAATTACAAGAATATGATTACGTGTGCACCTTCACTTTTATTTTTAGAGAGGAAGTTTCCGGCGCAGCTGACGAACGGTACACACATGCAGTTCACTGCGCTCTGCTCCAAACGAGTCGCTTCAAGAGTAGTTTCCCGGTACAGATTGTAGGTTCGCTGTTCGCTCCGTTCCGGAACGAATTTGGTACAATCGCGAAATTTAGTTCGGATGTTAGGATGAATGTTGGCTGCAGCTAGTAATTGAGCTACGAGTGACCTCATCAGTTCGGGTTATTTTGGAATATGCAAGCTGTTCTTCCGAGATCCCTTAGCAGCCTTTTACAACATCCGTGGACTGTCGGGACCACCACGGCTAGTGCGCTACAGATTTTATCACTTGACAACCGGTTAGCTTGTGCGTTATGCGTTAGACGCTTTGTAGGTTAACCACTCTTGCTGATGTATCTACCTACCTAAGATGCAGGTATCTACTATACCACAGACCATAGACTTACACCCAAAGACGTTGCATGCCTTATTTATTTTGTTACATAAATTACATTACAAACACAAAAATATCAATGATAGTACTAAGTTAGTAGTATCATTGATATTTATGTCAGTTAGTAGTACTAACACACTTCAGTGAGACCGAACTATTGGAACTATGAGCTGTGCTTTCAAGAGGCCAGACATAATACTGGAGCCTAGGTGTGAGCCGAGGGCCCTCCAACCTTAGGTAGTACCTAATAAGTCCGTTAAAGTTTATTGTAGCCACTAGATAAACATTGTGTCTGTTTACAGTTGCTACAATATGATGCAACAATAATAGTTAGGAGGTTAGGTTACTTACGAGTATAGCGAAAGAAATATAGTAAACCTGTTTGGTGAGACCTGCTATAGTGCCTGACTTAGCCAGAAATAATGTAAGTAGGTAGATACCTAAGCGTATGTAGTAAGCAACAAATTAGGTAGGTACCGATTACATCTGAGACACATGAGGAATGAGGATGCACCAACAATACATGGCACAATTGTGTTTTTGCAATAGAAGATTACAAGATAAGTTTGTTTGGATTTTGTTCCTTCTTCACGCCAATCCACAGAACGAATTACGCTAAAACATTGCACATAATAAGTAATATGTTGCTCTATACTTGTCTAGACTCGCAATGAGACTTATAATCTCATGTGTTCAGTCAGTCAATCAGTGCTACTTTTAATCTCATTAATGAGTTCCCGTGGGATGAAAATGGGATGTCAAATATCTCGTTCATTGTTGCACCTTAATGCCAAAACTACTGAACTTTGCACAAATACAGTTCTGAATTAGGAAACAATAAGTAAATAAAGTAGCCTAAATACTTAGGCTACCTTATTTATTACCTTTTATCTGTGGGTAGGTACCACGCGAGCGAAGCTTCGAGCCGTAGCTAATCAAGTTTATAGGACAAGCCCCACAGCTCAGTTGGTAGTAGCCTTTGGTGTAGGTTGTGGGTTGGATATATATAACTATATATAGGTATATTACTATGTACCCTTTTTGCTGACACTTATCACAAAGTCCAATCGTAGTGTTCGCTTGTGCGATGTGAATGATGATGAATTTATTTGTTAGTTCCGGGCTATGCTCGGAGTGACCGAATCGAATATAGGTATTCTAACAGTCCAAGTAACCGACATAGCCCAGAGGAATAGCAAGCTCTACCTACTGGCGGTGGCCGGATATTTGCAGAACTGACAGTTGCGATCAGGTAAACGAGAATGAACACCAGCCATATCCAGCAGTGGACGGCAATAGGTCGATTGGATGATGATATTAGCAGGTAGGTACCCTAGCCATGCACTAACCAGGAAAACGAAGAGGCAATCTGACGAAATAGGCACATGATATTTAATGATCTGACATAACCACTTCGATCAATGGTCAAGTACCGAACAGATACAATGCGGCCTTATGAAACCATGAGTAGGTACAACCAAAATACATAACTCGATGCCTTTCTACTCGATCCACACAGGCTACGCGTGCGTTATCCTGAGGCCTGACGCAGACTTAACCTACACCTGCCGAGTTCCACTGATAACATCAATATTTACCTCAATGATCACGGGACATACGGTTACGATTCGTTCATACCAAAGGGATTTTAACATTAGTTGCTATGAGTTCATATTTCAACGTCAAAAACAAGCCGTCTCATCCAAAGGATACAAAATGCCTGCTGTAGGTTTTGTTATAAGATCCCACCGCGTACACACAACACACCATACCTGAATAACTCTTCCACGCTTAACATGGTCTCGCGGCGGGCCCTTCACATGGCTGTGATGGTTCATGGCGTTGTGACTACTGGATCCCCGGAATACCTATTTTCCAAGCTTGACCAGTCTCGGAGTAAGTATAGTACAAGATCAAACAGAAATTTGCTGCACTACTCTAAGTATAAAACTGTTGCGTTCCGGGGTAGTTTTAGGTACCAAGCAACCAAATGCTGGAACAATATTCCTCCTCCCTTGCGTCTTCTAAAATCGAAATATACATTTAAAAAACGTATCAAATGTATTATCATAGACCAGCAGAAGTCTGGGTTGGTTGGTACCGATGCCCCTTTTAATTGTTAGTTTATACTTTTTTTTTGTTTTTTTTGTAACATAGATTTAGACAAAAATAATACTAACCCCAAATAATCATATATTTTTATAAATGGCATAAATCTTACTATTATAAGTAATCGATATTTATCCATTTTATGATTAAATAATGTATGTAGTAGTAAATAGCATTATTTTTATTTGAATACATATATAAAATCTTTTTATTATATTTCGCCACGAATTTTCTTATATTTCAGTATGTTTAATATCATATTTTTTATTCATCAAATGTATAACTTTAGCATTTGATTATGTAGTATGCTTATGTATGTAATTTTACAAATATATTCATTTTATTTCCATAGTACATTTTAAGGTCTCACAGGGTCTTAGGACCGTTTTGAGTCCAGGCTGAAAAACAGCGCCCTCTGTGTTAAGCGGGCATTAATGCTGAGCCGAGACTTTTTTGCTACTGTAGCACACACACACCTGTTACTGTTATGTGTTTCATTTATTTTTTAAGTAACTACCTACCTTCTTAATTTTCTTCTTAGTTTTTTACCATAAAATTATGTTTGTACTTACCTACTATGTTTTTATCGTTTTGTGATGTTGTGTAGTGTGCTATATTAAGTGAATAAATGTTATCTATCTATCTATCTATCTATATTTCGATTCGTTCTCATTTGTTCGATGGAACATGTAAAAATAAGTCAAAAATTACTTATTCTTATTTTGTTGTAGATTGTATTTGTTATTACTATAGAATATTACTATTTTTTTTATTCCACGATGGGGGGGTGCTTGACCTTCATCTCACCTGATTTTTCAAGTTATGATGAGGCCGATGGCTCACCCGGAATCCTCAATATACCTACTGAGGAACTGGCTATCTTACCTCGGAATGCCGGAACACAACGATTTAAGAATTGTTGTTATGTCAACAGAATTAGGTAAGATGGTGGTAGATAGCCAGGCGGACTTTTACCCTTTATGTTTATAGCCCTTTATCCAGGGCATATTTCATATTCGTATTCAATGTTAAGAATGACCTTACAAATGAGACACGACGTCGATATAAAAAAATATGTAAATTTGACGGCTTTACTGAAGAAATTGTCCACTGGATACTACAAGGCAAAAAAAATCTAAAGTCTTGACGACACAAGAAATCGAAACATTTTTAAATAACGCTCCAAATAAACAATACTTGGCAACAAAGGTTACCCTACCTACTTATCTACCTACCTACATACCTAAAATAGGTACCTAGGTTATTACGATTATTAACACACTTATTTTTTTGTTCAACAGGTTGCTTTAATTTATGGAATCAGCGGTGCATGCAGAGGAATAGAGCTTGCTAATATAACGCTAGAAGACGTAGAAACGGATACAAACACGAAAACAAACAAAGAGCGTAAATTTGTCATCAGTGGAGAATAACTTAATATAGTTGAAGCCTATCAGGAGTTACGTCCCACTAATGTTTCAACGAGAATATTTTTTCTAAATTATCAAAATGGTAAATACACAAGGCAAGTCATAGGCAAAAATAAATTTGGTAACATGCCTAAAGATATTGCCACTTATCTAAATTTACCAAATCCGGAACTCTACACGGGCCATTGTTTCCGCAGAACATCTGCGACTCTGTTGGCGGACTCTGATGCGAACATTATAACGACATTAAAACGGCACGGTGGATGGAGGTCCGATCAAGTGGCTGAAGGTTATATAAAGGACTCTATACAAAACAAGTATCACGTCACGCAGCGGATTACGGAAGGAATCAATATTCTACCAAACATTACAGAACCCCCAGCATCTACATCGCGGGATTGGATGAATATGTCAACTCAGCTGAAGCCGCACTCAGATCTTAATAATGCAGGAAACTCAAGCATGAGTCGAGTATCTCCAACTTTTACTCCACAACAATCAACTCAGCATATAATCACATCCCAATCACAGAGAACCGAAATAAAATTTCCCGGGAAAAACATATCACTAAACATTCAAAATTTCACAACACAACAACACATTCCCACTAGGCTTTTGCCCTTCATCCCTTGTGAATTACTCAAAATCCGTTCTTATTGCACCCGCACAACAAAGGACCCTGGATATTTCAAGTAGCCAATGATCTCAGGGTATGAGATGTGGTTGACAGGCAGTTGCTAAATCAGCTACTCGATATCTGTTGCGAAATATGACCTGGTAGCCCCGAGGAGTATGAGATTTGGCTATTGTGAAGTTTACGTGGATACCAGAGCTATTAATTTACTTAATAATACTACATATTAATTTTTTACATAACCACAGCTTGTCTGCTAGTTTAGATAATCAAGAAATATTACGTAGACGTAAGTCCAATAAATGATTATTTATCATTAATCGAGTACCTCGTAAAGTAGAAAGCGACAGTGCACTAGATCTCTGTACCCACTAAGTAGCCAGGAAGTGTCCTAAACCTGTTACACTTGTCCCTGATAGGTTACCTACACTTATTTTGACGGCACATGATATTTACTGGCCGCAAACGGTATCTACTACTTAATGCGGCTGATGTAGGTAATACATTGCCTTACTTTAAAATTACTACGCACTGTGTATAGGTATTGAAGGTACGTTTTCTGTTGTGTTGATAGTACTGTTGCTCGATGTTTTTTCGAATAGGTAGGTAGATGGAGTAGGTATATAAAGTAAAAAAAAACAGTTTAGGTATTCCAACCAGGTAATTGAAAATGCCAGTACTCCGGTTGCAAAAAAGCACGCACACCGTAGCGTAAATCAAAAAAGTCAAGCGGCATTCCAGCTTACAGCGGAAGTCACAGATATACAAAAAATAAATTAATTTAGGTACCTACATACTCAAATTGTTATAAATTCTATCAAATTCACATTATAAAGTGAATAAACTGCAATTAAAAAACGTATACATCTAAAATTATTTTATTTTATTTAGTTTTTTTTAAGTTTGCCTTGTTATATATATTTATAGTAGATTTATGCAGCATATATATGCTGCATAAATCTATCATTAACTTACTGCTGATAAAATAATTTGTATTCAATAAAATGTACAATTAAACTAACTATGTATAAAGGAATCTCGGATTACCTTAGGACCGCTACAAACGGCCTACAGGTAACTCAACTGTTCCAGACCAGTACCAGACGGAAGTGTGCCCAAGACACTTGCTGCATTGCCACGCTGAATAGCTATGCTAATTCGCTGGCCTAAATAAGCCCGCTCTTGGGTCACGTGTCGCCTCAATCAAAAGCCCCCACAAGATTTTTGAAAACCCGAAGGGCACCGGCTCCCCACATTAAAATATAATATACTGCTGATTACTAAAGACCTCTGTTGATACGCACTCCTTACAAGATAAATGGGATATAAGTTTTCCAGAATTTTGCTCTGTCGGATATACGAGGTACCTACCAGCTATAAAACTCGCCGCGGTTTTTTGCGTCAAGGAGCAACAAAGAAGGAATAGTTTAGTCTGGTTAATTTAGAAATGGCTAGTCCGATTCAAAAAACCTTTTTTACACATACATAAACAAATACATACCAATATAATTAAATGAAAGAGTCCCATACAAGCTCTTTTCCATATATATTTTGTTTGTAATTGTGATTAAGTAGCGCATACAGACACAGCTCATCCCTATCCTATGCCTGCAAAATGTATTAGAATCCCGACTTGGCATTTCTAAATGAACGACAAAATCAGCGGAACTCTGGGGCCTTCAAGTGTTATAGCAATCATTTCAGCCCACACACGTCCACTGCTGTACATAGGCCTCCTCCAATCGACGTCATAAATAGCGATTCTGAGCCTCCTTCATCCATCGACTACCCATGACCGCCGCCATCGAGTCTTCCCACACTCCGTTTCGCGTTTAATCGCGGTCGCCATGAGGAGAATCTTCACTCCCCACTGCCACTTCAGCTTGCTTATGCTGAGAGCTATGTCAGTGACTTTGGTTCGTCTACGGATGTCCACATTTCGGATTATATCACATAGAAACTAGCTCATAGCTCTCTCCATAGCTCGCTGTGCGACTCTGAACTTATTCACAAGGTTATAGCTAGATGGCGCTGTGTAAAATTAAAGTCATGTAATATAATTATGCACTTTCAGCTCCATCCGTTCAGTAGAAGAAACAAAAATAAAAAAAAAAACGCTTTTATGATATTAGTATGTACACGTGATATCTTGATGTCTCAAGATATCACGTGTACATACTATGTATCTAATAAACTTACGTTCAATTTTCGGATTTTCCTAATATTGTAGGTTCAACTGTAATAAAAATAAAATGCGACATTTATTAATAAATCAGTTTATTTCATTTTACAATATTAATAATTCAAAGGGCACGATAAAACAACAATGATAATTAAACAAACGTTTCGGCGAAACTTCTTTTAGATTTAATTCTCATACTTGACTTGTCTGCAAAATAAGAATGAAAACTATGAAACAGTTCGTAGCTCAGATAAATGATTATTAGTTAAATCAGCTAGTCACATGTCACAATAATGACTTGCGCTAGAATTTATTGATTGATGTTGTAATTACTATTAGTTCAGGTATAATAAGATTTTCATGGATTCCATTTTTTTGTAAGTTTGTCAACGAAAATGCAGCTGAATATAATTGAATTAAATGAACTTAACAATATATAAGAACTCACTAAAATGTTTTAATAACTTGTAAAATCATGATTCTAGGCCTTAATATAATCGGTATGCAATCTCTAAAAACTAGCGTAATAAAGTATGGAAAACGGAAATTACTATTTAATGGAAAACGTGCAAATACTATTCTAACATCTAGCGTTACTAATTTACTGTAAAATATATTATCTAAGTCGAAAATAAAAGCTACATTGTGATTAAGTTTTAGTAGTTTTACAAAATGCCATAAGTACAGTATATTAAGTTACAATTCAGTATATATAAATATGTAAATATTACAACACATATTGCTATATATTGCAGTGACTCCGCCGCGCACTTCTCACGCGTATTTCCGGTGTCCACCGTGTCAATTAATAGTACATCAATGACTTGGTTAAAACTTCCACTGAATAGCATTTCTAAGTACCAAATTAATTACATTTTACTCTCACCGATATCATATACGACGAAAGAGAAGCCAGCCAGATAGCTTCTATTACAAATATCGGAATCACACGTCCGGACCCGCCGATTAAGTCTGAAATGTAGCATGCACAGACGTAGATATGTAAACGGAATTACTTTAAAACATAGGTTGGAGATATCTCTTATTTTAAACAATTTGAAATCAATATATGAAACCTTCACAAAATTCCAAAAACTGCCATTCATCGCAATAAAATATACGATGGTTGAATGTTGAATGTACATTACCTAGGCTTTCAGATAAGATACTGTGGAATGATTTACATAATCTAGGTTACCGTGAGGTTACTATATACATATATAGTATTACTATATATATATACGCATTAAGTACTTGTATAAAGAACACGCGAACTAGTATCTAATCAAATGCATTACCTACTTGACTAAAAAATATTCAACTATATTAAATACATAGAATATTTTCAAACGCAACATTGTTGTATTACAACATGTATAACAAAGCTTTTAAGTACTATGGTTTCACTCTTTTAATATACGATCCGACAATTTTCGCGTATTTCAGAATACGAACGCATGGTATATATAATCTAGAGCTGTTATCACTATATCAATATAGAATGAATATGAAGACTATTGAACACCCATAAAATAACACCAGAAACGGTTGTATATAAAACTAAAGCTAGCAAAAGAGAGCGATTTATTCCAGATAACCGTGGATTAGTAAAAGTTTTATTTATGGTAGGGTGCACTAATAGAAAAAAATAAAATCATTTATGTTAATGCATAATCGCTTTTGAAGCTTTTGATTGATAAGGCTTTAACTCAGAAACACGAAAATTGTCGAAACACAATAAAAAGCATAGGTACCAAGGTATAGATGTACTAGCCTCAACTTAAACGCCACTCTACAGGGGTTACGCTTACAAGCGAGTAAGGTGTATAGAATCAATACACATACATATGCTGTAACATGTTAGGTGATTAACAACCAATGACAACGGCCATCAGCCGTTGTGCCGGTGACTGAACAACCAATGACAAAGTATATTTCAAACCGCATTTATTATAAGCCGCTGTCGAGCAGTGTTCCTTTTAAGACTGGTACGTCTTACTAAACTATAAAATTTGATGCTACAAATAAACAAGATAATAAATAAGACACTATAATCAACGATATATAAATATTATTACTTTCCACTATTATTGTTCTTTACATCACATTATCGTACATTGGATTACGTATAGATAGATGAGAATATATTCCTCTTAAAATAACTTGACACAAATGTCATACAAGCTCAAAAACTACATTAAGTTAAGGTTAGGAATCTTTGTGATGGTAAAGCCAACGAGTTAAGCGACACATACCTGCATTTGAGGCCGTCGAAACAATATCGACGCAAATTTACAACACTCATAACATCATTATATTCATTCGATATTTTATAAAAACCTCAAAAATTCTCGATTTCAATTGTTAGCCATACATCTAAAACATACCAAAAATGCCCCGTGGGGAGGCGTATTTCGAATTTGGAAATCCAGTATAAGTCGACCACTGCTTAATATTTCTTCTTTAATCGCTTGCAATTATAATGTACAATACGCACTCGAAGTATTTAAAACCAGATAGCCCCAATGCGTCGAATGTTTGCGCAGCTGACTGTTTGTCTCTACATGTGTGCGTAACTGAAGGCGTATATATTGATATTAGACAATTGGTACAGTAAACGGATTACAGTTCATCTTTAACCTTAGCATGGGACTTGCAGAAGGCCATCATGTCCCCTTCCGACCTGTCCCCGGTATACTCCGCCAGCATTTTCCCGTTGGCGAATATCTTGAAGGTGGGCAGCGTCTGTATCCCGGCGACGTCCGCCACTTTGGGGTTCTCCGCTGCGTCGACGGCGATCGCTTTGATGGGAGAGTTCTCGTTCTTCAGCGCTGTGCATATCTTGCTGAACGCTGGCTTAACTGCCGAGCAGTGGCTGCACCCTGTGCAACACAAATAAGTAAATAAATATTACAGGACATTCATTTTACACAGCGCCATCTAGCCCCAAACTAAGCATAGCTCATATGGGAACTAGATTAGGGATACACTACTTAAATACTTTTTTTGTAAATACATACGTACGATATGATACAACACCCAAACACAGAACAAACATCTACGAGTATATTCATCACACAAATGTTTGTCCTGGGTAGGAATCGAACCCACAGCCTACAGCGCAGAAGGCAGAGTTACTACCAACTGAGCTATGAGGCTTGTTAACTGTACAAATGGCTTGTACAGATGTTCAGTTCCAAGAAATTCCTATTGTACGACGGGTTTGGGTCGGTACGGTTTCCTTAGCCTTCATATCACCTGCTTTTTTCAATTATGATGAGGCCGAAGGTGGAAGCACTACACCCGGAATCCTCAATAAACTGAGGAACTGGGTATCTTACCTCTAAATGCCGTAACACAACAATTTAATGATTTGTTGTTATAGCGACAGATTTAGGTAAGATGGTGGTAGCTAGGCTGGCAGACTTAAACAAAGTCCTACCACCAACCAAACCAAGCAGAATATTGTACTCCCCTGGGGATCGAACCCTGGACCTCTGGATCTGACATCGACGAGTGAACACCAGGCCACAGTAGACCGTACTGTCTGACAATCTGTTGTACCCCTGGCTTTATGATGTTGTGAGGACCTGCCTTGGGAGGTAAAACTGTGACGTTTTTAAACTTTGACAATAGTCTTATCGGTAGCCTTTACAGCGGGCCTAGCACGGGGTTTTCATCTCTACTCTACCCTAGAATAGAGAAGACAGTTTCTTGTCTTCGTAATCTTTCTTTTGCCCGAACACGCCGTTTCTCAAAGCAAACCCTAGAAAGCAGTTTCCTCGTAGAGAAGCTCTTTCTATAGCAACGGAAACGAAACCACAGATCAAATATAAAATGCTGTAAGAAGTTCGTTCGTTGCGTTTCATTACCCACAAAATGTCAACACGAAACAAGAAATACAGCTTATACGTAAAACGAAACGTTTTACATTTTTCCATTGCTCCAGTCTTGTGGGACCCTAACTCCTTGAGTGCGCCTTGAAGACGCACCCATTCTTCATTGTGGGCCCGACGTCCCAGGGGCCCGGTATATTCTCCCAAGGCGAACATATTATGTGTGGACATGTAGTCCACTAATGTATTTACTAATATTATGTTCCATAACCATTGGAAGGCTTCGAAACTATTTCATCCATCCATACTATCCTTATTTGATATCTATCTCATAATGGGAAAGACACCTATGTCTCACTAGCTTCATTGAAATTTTCAGACTTGGAGGGACCTTAAAAAGAAAGCCCGGATCTATGGTGCTCGGCACAATCTTAACAAACACAAATATGTTACAAAAAAGTTGCGCCTAAACTCTACCTCCGGCAAATCGAGAGCTACTGTGAGCTTTCGAACTGCGATTATTTCATGTCTCCGGTCGTTTTTCTCCTCGTACTGGCTCAGAAGCCAATTTCTTCCACCGTTAATAGTAACCGTAAAAAATATTCACTAAATTATGCGAGAGAAACGCTTCTCTAGGTCTCGAGAGGTGTAGATAATTTTAGAAGAAATGTTTCTATTCTCAAACGTCAAAAGTAGAGTAAATTGAATGGCATGCTCGCAGTGGTAGACTCATCTCTAGAGTAGACTAGAAAACATTTCTATCCGTTCATTCTTTCGAACGCCATGTTCCCGATCGAAGAAAACTTTCTACTCTCTACACCTAAATGTCATTTTTATGTCATTTTTAATCTATTCTACCCTAGACAAGAAACCCCATGCTAGGCCCGCAGGTGAGTTTTTTTTTCTAGGGCCACTGAGGCGAAGTCTGAAACCGTGAGAGTTATCGAAAAGCCAAGTTAGGAGTTACGTGCTCGATTTAAAAAAAAGTTCTGCATTAAAGAAAATCCTCCTACCACCATCTCATCTGGAACAGACGAATATGGTCCGGACTAAATGTTGTTAATATTTGTTATATAAATTGTATTTTTCTTAAGCTGATGGATCGGAAGGCAATGGTTGTGCGTTTTTTTTTTTCACGTAAAAAGTGTTTTGCTACCCTAACTTAAATCAAAGATGTACTAAAATCTAATTCTTATTCGCTGAGAAAAGTTCACTCACGCCAAGGCCGAGATCTACACAAGTACTTATTACATACGACAGCATAACCGCGAAAGAAAACTATTGTAGCCCGTGAGAATATCACACAATTAATATCCATTTACGTTTGAATATTCGAATAGTTCCGGAATGTAAACACGTGAAAGCCAAATTGCTTTTAGACAAGGGCTGATAACAATGAATGCTGCATTCGTGGAATGAGGTGACCTTTATTGCTGATGTAACTACTAAGGTCTGAAAACCTTTTTGTTCAACCGCCTCTGGGGTCTAGTGGTTCAACCCACCGATTTCAGATCCAGAGGTCCCGGGTTCGATCCCCATGGGGAGTACAATATATTGTGCTTGGTTTGGTTGGTGGTAGGACTTTGTTTTGGATCCGCCTGGCTAGCTACCACCATCTTACCTAATTCTGTCGCCATAACAACAATTTTAAAATAGTGTTCCAGCATTAAGAGGTAAGATAGCCAGTTCCTCAGTTTGTTGAAGATTCCGGGTGAAGTGCGCTACCACCTTCGGCCTTATCTCAACTTGAAAATCAGGTGAGATGAAGGCCAGGCACATCCCGTCGTACAATAAAAAAAAAAACCTTCACAGATATTGCCAACCTTATTACATCTGCTCAATTTCATACACCTCGACCAGGCTAGTTAGTAACATTTTACTTACATTGAACAAAGATTACAATTTTAATTTTGATTACGTGTATTTGTGGCGGTCGCGGCTTAAGAATCGACCCATCCATTGTTAGGGATGTCGTAAAAGCCGACTAAGGGTCTTCTTTCTGTGTATAATCTGTACGTTTATTGCGATCACCAATCCAGGTGGATGATGAATCCAGGTGCCCAGCGTGGTGATTATGGCAATACCCTGCATATTTGGAGGAATCTCTGTCCAGCAGTGGACACAAAGGTCTGTTTAGACGTTATAGGAAGTAACATGTATTTCTCTTTTATTTGATGAGAAAAAATATTTTTAGTGAGGGTAGAGAGTTGTATGCATAACTCTGGCGGGTGTGCGATAAATCGACACAATTCGTCAAAGCTCGAAATAAAGCGGAGGATACGAAAACGGATTCCGAATAGAAATTACCAAAGCACCTATGGATAATTCTATATAGATAACGATATAATATAGCTACGGTAAGATCGATAGAGCTACTGTAACTAAATTGAATTACTTATTCAACCCCCTAAAGTGATGCAAATGGACTGCGAGATGATGGCAAGCTCCCAGCGTGCTACCAGACCAGTCCTTCCGAGTCATTGTACTTCCAATGCGATATGCAGTACCGACTGCTATAGCATTGGAAGTACAATGATACCGTATTCCCATCACAAGAGAGCCTCGCGTAGGTGCCTGTAAATGCGTGGTGACTGGGGGCTCATCCATGAGGACCATCCCCTCATGGATGACATAATGTAAAGAAGCTGGCATGTGGCATGAAGGGGTGGTAGAATGTACATACCCATTGGAATCGAGACTGGACCATTCTCTGCGGATAGGGTCAATGGCCGGCGCATGGTGACAGATTGTGAATGAATGAATTAATGAAAATACTTTACTCTGGTTTCCAGTTTAACTTTTAAGGTGTGCCTTAAAAGTTAAACTGGATAACCTAAAAATGCACATACAAGAAGCGGTCTTACTGCTTAGAAGCGAAAAGTCGATTGAGTTTGGATGGAGTGGATTTGATGGCTAAGGTGGTTGGTGGTGCTATCGTTAGTTGTCCTTCTGATTTATCAGAAGGACAACTAACTTTAGTATTACAGATTTGTCGTCCTGTTGGAGCGTTATGAGATCGACTTAAATAGTTTTTTAAAATACATATATACTATAAGATACAACACCCAAACACAGAACAAACATCTATATTCAACACACAGGCGCGAATCGAACCCACAGCCTACAGCGCAGAAAGCAGAGTTACTATCAACCGAGCTATGAGGCTTGTTGTTTAGTTTGGGGATAGATGGCGTTGTGTAAAATGTCTTGTAACATTGAATTGTATAAACAAATGGCTGATATTTGATGATTACACTTACAGCTAGCAAAGAACATGACGAAGGTAGGCGTGGGTGCGGCTATTAACTGTTCAAAGTCCTCATCGAAGGCCAGTTGAACGTTGCCCCCGAAGCCCGCCTCCTGCGGGGTTCTCGCCGCCTTCTGCGCCGTGTGGTGTTCCAGGTGGCTGTGGATGAACGACACGAAGTCCGCCTCCTGTTTTAACAAACAACTCGCTGTTGAAGTTCGCTGTGCAGCCCTTTGCCGGTACAAGCAAGCGGTCTATATCGTATATGGTTCCGTACCTAAGGATGCCAACGGGACACTGTCTGTCACCGGGCTGTATCTCATGAACATTGATACGCATTCATTTGTATTTCAAGTGATCGCACTCGGCCACAACATTTACAGAGTATTAATCTGACACAAAAATTCGGAATCTGCGTCAGAACCCTCTGTGGCTTAGTTGGTTAGAGCGTTTCCGGCTTTGGGAAAAGCGGGTTCGAGTCCCTTCGCGGGTTGTGAATTTTTGTGTCATTATAACATTTGTACACACACAGTTGACATTTTCTATGTATTATAATAATTAATAAATTTATTTGACGGTTGTCTATAGAGTTAAAAAACACCTGGGTATCTCGCTTCGCCCTTATTCTTGCTCACATAGCTTAGCCATTTTGTGAAGAAACCCACCAAATGCGGGTACAACTCACGCGCCAAGTGTTCCGAGCACCCTTACCATTCACTGTCTGGGCATAAGCTTCGGCCGAGTTGTGACTACACGTGCAAACAAACAGACGGAGGAACAGACAACGAAATCACGCCGTTAGGGTTCCTTTGAAGCTTCTTCGAAGTTCGGAACCCTGACAGCCACGTGGCACTTCAAATCTTCAACAACTGAGTTGATGAATGTTATCCGTGAAAATAGGTAAAATAAATGCTAAGAATGTCTGATGATAGAGTAGAAACGACATCAGTGAGCCGTTTTATCAGGAAGGAATGGTGAGGGAAAATTCGTAATGGAAGATTTCCCAGTAGGCAGCAGTTAGTGGGATAATAATGGAATAAGTCGCTTGTGTGCGATGCAGGAACTTAGATGACTTTTAGGTTGTTAGTCCTAAACAACAATCTTAGAAAAAATACAAAATGTTAGCCTTTTTGTCTTCTGTTACAAGAGGGTAGATTTTCACGGCATAAGACCTCAATAAGGGCTACCACGACCTCTTTCACGCATTCTTGTTTTGATATTACTTTACTTTTATCACTATCCATCCAGTGTAGAAAAACGAGACAAAAGTAATGTAATATCAAAACGAGAATGCAGAGACGTTGTGGATAGGCCACAGATCTTTCGTAAAGAGGCTTCCCTTCAAAACATGTAGCACCACAACATACCTTTCTCCCTCCAGTATAGTCGGTAGTCCGTTTGTCGAAGTAGCTGAAGTACTTGATAGTCGGATATCCCTTGACTTCGTAGTTGGCACACAGATCCTGCGACTGCGTGCAGTCCACGGCTCCGAACGCCACCATTAGCTCGTCCGCGAACTGTTCTGCCGCCTTCACGAACTCTGGCTTTGTGCTCTTGCAATGGCCGCACCCTGCAACCGTGTTGTATGACCACGTCATCAAATCCGCATTTGGCTAATCATCCATTCCGACAAATTGTTGCCACACATTCAAAAGTTGATATCGACTGCAAGCGCCATTATTTATATTGTGAGCCTAGTAGTGGTTTTCAACCCCGATAATGGGCGGTTTCAGCTCTAACAGTGATGGCTTTTATATTTTAAGAGAGGGCAGTTTTATTCTTCAACATTGGCAGATTTATTATTTTTAAAGTGGGTTGTATTCTATTCTGAGTTTCTCCGGTTTACTACGTCAACAGTGGTGAGTTTCTACCCAAAAAGTGGTCGGAAGTAGTGTGTTTAATATTTGAAGAGTGTGTTGTATTCTACCCCAAGATTGGGCGGTTTTCTAGTCCAACAGTGGCATGTTTAATATTTTTTGACTGCCTCTATGGTCTCGTAGTTCGCCCACCGTTGTCAGATCCCGAGGTCTCGGGTTCGATCCCCAGGGGAAGCAACATTGTGCTTGGTTTGGTTGGTGGTAGTACTTTGTATAAATCCACCTGGCTACCACCATCTTACCTAATTCTGTCGCCATAGCAACAATTCTTAAATTGTTGTGTTCCAGCATTTAGAGGTAAGATAGATTTCGAGTGAAATGCGCTTCCACCTTCGGCCTTATCATAGCTTGAAAATTAAGTGAGATGAAGGCCAAGTTCACCCCCGTCGTACAGTAAAAATATTTGAATAGCGTGTATATATATTATGTAGTTGTATTATACCCGAAGTGGGCGTGTGTGGTTTTGTACTTACAGGGCGCGTAGAACATGACGAGGGCGTGTTTGACTTTGCGCAGGGCGATGCGGAAGAGCGCGGCGTCGAGGTGGCGCACGGCGGACGGCTCCTCGGCCCACGGCTTCTCGGCCGGCGGCGGCGGCGGGGGCTCAGATGGATCCTACATAACAACACGTTTTGCTCAAATTCATTATGTATTTCGGTAACAGCCCCTGGTATGAGGATTATGAGTGCCGCCATGACCGAATACCTCTAAATTCCGGAACACAACAATTAAGAATGGTTTTTATGGAGATAGATTTAGGTAAGATGGTGGTAGCCATCAGAAGGTTCCATCTCCTGAACCGGCGAGAATCGCGTGATCCATTCTAGCCAATCATATGGTAGTTGTGTCCAACCTGACATTACCATATGTCAATAATCATATGGTAATAATCATAAATAAATAAAGTGATAACCATCGGTACTGTCCTAATTACCATATGATTGGCTAGAATGGATCACGTGATTCTCGCCTGTAAATTAGAGGGAAACACTTGTAGCCTCCACTAGACGAAGATCTTTCTTTTCTTGCTCCCAAGTCCAGTGATGTTAAGAACTAAGTAAAAGACGAGAGTCGGTGTCGCTCGCCCGACGTCCTAAGTGCCTGAGAAGTTCTCCCGGGGAGCTGTGCGCGGACAAGCTGCCAGCGTCCATCGAGACCTACCACACGCTGAGCGGGTGGCCACTACTATCTAACAGACCAGTAGCAGCGTGTTATTACCGTCGTCACCTACCGGCGATACTCGTACCGTCGAGCTATGACGCTGCCCTAGAACAGCGCTGCACTCCACATCCAACTACGCCATGTATCCACGCCGTGCCTCCTCAGCATCATAACGCAGTACCAGTGGTGATCAAGTGATTGTTCAAAGAGATACTCTTTTGAGGTCAGACTTTTAGCCAACCTATATATAGCCTAAGTCAGAGCGAGAGAGATAGAGAGAAAGAGATTTCTTTTCTGTCACTACTATAGGCAGGTAAACCTTTTTTTTCTCGAGGGGGGAATCTTTAACAAGATACCCCACCGCATTGAGGGTGCGAGGAGGTTATGTGAGGTTTACGGGACTCCGACGACTCACTAAAATCCTCCCGGTGGCCGGCCTCGATGCTAAAGAAAGCCCTGGGATGTTTGGTAAAACTTCTTCCAGTGCCTCCCCGCATATTGCCATAGCACATCTCTCGGGCAGCATTTTAGCCGTCCCATCTGCTCGCGGTCCGCGAAAGTACATGCCACTATGTACTGTCGCCCTTTCCGGGATCCATAAATAGCCAGCCAGAGCCTCACTCCAACTGGCCACGGATCCGAAAGGTCCCCTGCAAAATGAAGGGATACCGCATAGTCCCTTGAGGGACAGGCAGTGCGGGGCGCGCATTGCGAGCGCAGCGCCGTCGTCTTCTCCGAGCGGGATCAGCCCTCTCACGATCCCGCTCGGCCGCCTCTTTCTCGACCATAACAGTCTCACAGAAAGAGGCCACCGCCATCCATGCTTCTCTATCTACCTTAATACGGCTAAGTAACCCGTTACAGATGTTAAGGTCTGATGGTATCTCGGGGGTAGAAGGGCTATCCTGGACCCTAGGGAACAGCGTGTCGTCCATGCTACCTACCAACACTGGGTCCAGGGTTTCCGTCAGGGGAGGGACCCATGGCCGGAGCTTGCCCAGCACTACCTTATAAGGGCGGCCCCATGGATCCCCTTTCAGTCCCTCCAGGACCTAGACTTGGCTTCCGCGATAGCATTTTGGAGCGCCACAGTAGCGTCTCTATACACCCTGTAGGCTATGTCCACCTCGTCGGCAAGGGCTCGTCTTCTCCGACGGGTTCTGGAGTAGAGGCGTCGGGACAAGTCTCACGCAACCCGTGGGTGGTTTGACTCTGGGCATCGATGAGTCGCATGCCGACGTCATCATGTCCCGGAAACAAGCAGCCTCCCTTTCAGGATTGGGCAGACCTTCTTCAGCGTTGGGTTTCCGGCCAGGACTCGATGATGGCTGCGGCCTCGAGCAGATCTCTGTCGAGCCGTTTGAGGGCCCATTTTCGCGGTGGGCTGTTACTGCGGTGAGCTATACGGCCGGGGGGGCGGAGCGTCACATTGAGAACAATGTGCCGTTGGTCTGATAACGTGACCACCTCCTCCGCTACTCTCCATCCCGACACCAAGTGTGGCCGAAGGAGTCGCCCAAGTAAGATCCACGATCGACTCCCCCTGCCACCGCACATATGTTCTAACGGACCCTTGGTTTTGTATTCAATTTTTTTCACCACTTGTCATTATCGCAGCCCATTTATTCAATGTCTCCCCTCTGCGGTCATCACGGGGATTTCCGACGCACATGACTGAGTGTTAAAGTCGCCAAGGACAAACAAAGGAAAGGGTAGGCATCTGCGGATGCAGTTTCACACCTCTTCAAGGTACGCCTCGTATTCAACGAGGGTACAATTGTACCCTGTAGGGGAGATGTAACAGCCTACAACGGCCAGGCGACCATTCTACGGCTACGAAACCTTGGCCCCTTTCAAGAAGGAAGCAAGGCACTTTGCACTAAAAGCACTTTGGACAAAGTACACACAAAGTACCACCCCAATAAATGGTGACAGATTCCAAATCCGGGCTCCGACACCACAGCAAGTCCAATCGACCACTGCACGAGGGTTTGCTGGAAAAGATCCTGCGCACCCCGCCAGTGATTTCATCTTAGAGCGAACATTTTCCACACCAATGTCAGCCAACTTGATGCGCTCTTTTGCAGCTGCCATCAACGCGGCGTATGTGAGATCCGCACTTTCCGGAATCGTCACAGTGATCTTTAGCTTTTAGACCAGGCTTCACCGCTTGAGGTGCTTTCTTGCTAAGCGAAGGTTTCTTCGCCTTTTTCTTTCTCACCGTAAACCACCCGGAAGCCGGCACAGTTTGCGTTGACGTGCCAGTAGTCGACGGCTGCACGGTGGGTAACAATGATACCGGTACAGGCGGCGTTTGACGTTTTTTTCACTTGTACCTCAGCAGCCACCTTGGGCGACGGCTCCTGTGCTGACGCTGTAACTGAGAGTAAGTTGGCTGAGTTTTAATAATTGCAGCAAGCTTTTGGTCTATGAGAGCACTTATTCGCTCCAAGAACCGGCTCTCCTAATCATTCCCAACGCTAACAGATGTTGTTGCCGCCGGCTTGACTACTTTCTCAGCGCTCGTCTGACAAAAGGCCTGTTGCTGGATAGCCTCTGTCAGTTCCTCCATCCTTTTCGAGAGGTCCGCCACTTGAGCTCTCAGCTCAGAGTTCTCCCGCTCCAGCTGTTCTAAGTTGGCGTCCGCTGCCGTCCTTTGGACCAGTTCCATTGAGGTTGAGGTTGCCGTCCCGCAGAGACACGGACCCCCTGGACAAAATCACCTTTCAAGTTCTTTGAATTGTCAGAGATCTTCTCAAAGGACTCCATGTGGGTCCTTATGAGGACGTCCAGCTCCGCCGTGGACTGCGCTTTCCCTTTCGAGCTCTTCTGCCTTTGACAGCTTTGCCTTGCTCTTTGTGTTTACAGGAGGCACTTTCGGGTCAAAGACCTCCGACTTCCTCCGTAGGGAGCGTTTGGCCGCCACTGCTTCAGGTTCCAAGAACCCGAAGGTATACACCTCCCCTCCCGCATGAAACTTGCGGGGAAGACGCGCTTCCGTGAAGCACGCGACAAATCCGACGCCGTTAAGGCGCGAGGGCAGACAGACATAATGGAACCGTCCGACTCCACACCATCACTCGTCGCTTGAACCGACGTCGGTTTCTTCTAAAGAAACCTTTCTTCTGTTTTTCAGCAGAAGAAGCTGCTTCCTCACTACAATCTTGAAGGCCCTCCTCAATTTAGGGTTTATTTTTTAAAGTTTCCATAAAAAGTCCCACGAGTACATGGGAAAGGTTGGTCACCCCGGACAGTGCCCATTATAACCGGGAAAGGCTAGGTGGACCTAACCAAGACGCGACGTCTAGGTCGCGGTAACGACTAACAATCCGGCCAGCCGGGATTTTTTAAAGAGATTAATTCCTCGCACCCAGGTGACTAAGCCAAGGCATCGTCCCCGACTCATGTTACGAGACATGTCCGCAACAAGGTGTCAGAATTACGATATCCGACGATGGCGTGAGAGACCCTCTCTCGCCGCCCACCCGGTGGCAGTGTGAGTGCCGCGCCGGGCACGTCCTCCGCTTTAAACGTTACGCTGTCTGATAATCAGAGAGACGCGTGGAGAAGCCCTTCCACGTTGGGTTAAACCCTTTAACCCACCCCCAGTGTTTTTTCCACGCCAGTGTACTGATAACTCCCTTCAAGAGTTATCAGTACACTGGAACCCCCAATCCGCAACCCGGGGACGCGCTACGTCGAAGTTCACCTCTCCGCCCACTGAGATAACTCAGTAGGTCCGTGGAGGCAGGTAAACCTAACCTAAACTAACCAGGCAGGCTTAAAGAAAGTCCTACCATTAACCAAAAGTCAGGCGATACAAATATGTATGTCCTAACCAAACTGGGATCAAACATCACAAATATAGCATCCTGGAATTTGAACCCAAGACCACCAGATCGAGAGCACGCACACCATTAGACCATGGATGTGTTAAAACGAGACGAATATTCACTGATCTACTATCTACGACTCTGTGCGCTTATTCAACTGTTCCATGCTCTTGTCTGAATCCAAAATGATGGTCTGGAATTATGGATCCTTCAGTCAGGGGTTTGAGCATTCGTACTAGCATAATCTTTTCAAAGAGTTTCGAGATAACTGGCAACAAGCTAATGGGCCTATTTGAGCTGACTTCATTAGCAGGTTTCCCTTCTTTGTAGACCATGGTTATCAGTGTGACCTTCCACACACTCGGGTAGTGACCAACCCTCATGATTCCATTGAACAATGTAGTGAGATAGACTATTCCTTTCCATGGTAGCAGGGCGAGAATCTCCTTTGTGAATTGGTCAAAACATGGGGCCTTTTTGTTGACCATCTTTCTCATTTGATGTGGCTTTCCACAGGGAATAGTTTGTAGACTTTGTAGTCGTGAGAACATCTAGGTGTATGGCCAAGGTAGCATTTTTCGCACTGCTTATGAGGTCCGTTAGCTCGACTATTGACTTGTTTAGTGCTGTTTTGTTTTCATCATGTCGGCTACAGTGCCATACCCTGCGAAGCCTTCTTTTCTCTTGGATTTTGTTTCATATTTCCTGTGGAACAGAGTTGTGTCTATGTGCCTTGGCTGATAGTTGAGGGGTACTAGTCCAGCATGCTACTTGTATTAGGTTGGTGATGTTAGTTGCAGCCGCCTCTATATCTTCCGGTGTCTTCAGAGCAATCTGCAGTTAATATGAATAAATTTATTAAATGACTCCCAGTCGGTGTGCTTGTTGGACAGGTGAGGGGTCATCTCATATTCCAGTATTGTTGTGCCAATTGTTAATAATACTAACATGAGTTGACTCTAGCAGAATACTGGGACATTCCCTTGCAAACAAAGAAATCAATGATGACCGGTTTTCTGTTTTTGCCAGAAGGCCAGTGCGTTGGTTCTGATGTGGAGAGTGTCGATAGGTTATTGTTATTAATAGCTAGTTTGAGCTGTCTTCCCCTTGTAGAAGCTAAACTTAACCCCGAGTGGGGATGTTTACAGTTGTAGTGTCCTCCGGCAATAAGCCGGGATCCAAGAGAGTTAAAGTAGTAGAAAAATTACTCTTCTTTAAGTTTATGCTTCGGAGGGCAGTATACCGCAGATATGTTCAAGCTCCCGTTCCTACTTTCTACCCTTACAGTTGTTGTCTGCAGGTGTTCAGTCATGTAAGCTGGTAGTTCATGATGTTTAATGGATGATTGCATGAGCTGTTCCATCTGGGTGTTGAGTGCTATGGATGATATAGTTCTTTATATTGACTTGACTTATGTTGCTAAAGTGTGACTCGGCTATCATGAGTATGTCAAGTTTATAGATGTTGAGTAGCACTTCAGCTTTATGCACATTTGGAGCCAATCCATAAACGTTCCACAAAGCTATGTTTAGTGAGTTTATTGTGGGATTTTTTGAACCAGGGTCATTATTAAGTTCATTAGCATGCCCATTTGATTGAAAGCATGTCCATTTTCTCTAGTTGCTTTATGAGTAAGTCTTGCATAACTTGTGTTGACGTGTCGTGAAAAAACTCTTGAGACGGTTGTTGCTGTGACTCTTCAGGATGTATTGTGCTATTATTTGTTAGTTTTTGGTTTTGATCCATTTCTTTCCCACTGTTTGGGTTTTTGTTGTTTTTGATTGCTGGAGTCAGCTATGGCAGAATAAGATTATGTACTTGGATTCCCTGGATGTGGGGAAGCAGTCTGTGTGTAACATACACACAGACTGCTTCCCCACATGGTACCTGGGGTGGGCAGTGCTTTTAGTTCAGGGTACCTCTGTCTATCATTGGTAAGCTCACACCTCTGTTCTGTGATTTGTTGTTGTCTTTCTGTTGCCACAATTTGGCGCTCTGGATTTTTGGAGTAGTTTTTTTGGTGATAGGGTAATTCTTGTTTCTTAAGCTCCATTGTTTTGGTTCTACAGGTTTCTTCCATGTCAGGGAAGGCATTGATCTGTCTCATTGAGTTGTAGTAAGTGTTGCGGTTGTTTTTCCTGTGTAGAATTTCTTGATATACTTCACATCCCTTATAGTTTGCCGGGTGCTCTCCCAGGCAAAGTGCACATTTAGCAGGTGTGCTGCGGTCTTATTTTTCCAACCCTCGCATTGATTATTTCACCTCTCACTTTGTTGCTAGTTTTTCAATGTCTTCTTTAATGGCACTATGTGGTGTAAGTTTTTTATGACAATTCACATACATTTATGTGCTTTTGGTGATGATTAGTTTTCTTTGGTGATGGGGTAATTCTTCTGTTTTTTAAGCTCCATTGTTTTGGCTCTACAGGTTTCTTCCATGTTAGGGAAGGCATTGATCTGTCTCACTGAGTTGTAGTAAGTGTTGCGGTTGTTTTTCCTGTGTAGAATTCTTGATATACTTCACATCCCTTATAGTTTGCCGGGTGCTCTCCCAGGCAAAGTGCACATTTAGCGGGTGTGCTGCGGTCTTATTTTTCCAACGCTCGCATTTATTATTTCACCTCTCACTTTGTTGCTAGTTTTTCAATGTCTTCTTTAATGGCACTAAGTGGTGTAAGTTTTTTATGACAATTCACATACATTTATGTGCTTTTGGTGTGAAAAGTAGGGCCAATTAGCAGCTTTTCCAGGGTCATGAGTTTTTTGTAACTTTCAGATATGCAGCTTACTCTCAGTTGATCTATGTTTATGATTTTTATTGTATATTCTGGCTCTTCCAGAGCAGGTTCTATTGCCTGTTGTAATCGGCTGATGTCCTGGACTCCATACAGGATGAGTGGTGGAGGCTTGGAATATTTTTTCGAGTAGTCTTTATCATTGTCCCCAGTAACATTAATCGGTAGCTGGGCAAAGGAGTTCTTGGTTTGCGTTTGGGTGTGCTGTTGTGTAGGCGAGAGTGGGTCCCGCTTGCGTTTTTTGTTTACTGGCATTGTCGGTGCCTTCTGCCATTCTGGCTGTATTTGGGGTTTGGTTTGTTGCATTATATTCTCTGAGTAAGGATAAGGGGAACTAGCAAAACTGTTTCTATCGAATAGAGCAGGGTGAAATACTTGCTGCCTATTTTTTTTCTGTGCTCCCTTGGGCTTAGGAGTGATTTGGCTTGGTTGGCTAGTAGTTGGAGGCTGAACGGAGGTTTGGGAGGGCTACCCCGATTCCATTGCTTCATTGTTTGAGGAAATTTTTCAAAATTTTATTTTGCTTTGCTTTGGCAGGTCTTAATAGGTTTTGGTAGGAATTCGTTGTGACGGGATGTTGTTGTGAGTCAGAGTTTAGAGTTTTGTAGGTTTTGTAATCTGCGTAGATTGGAAACTCCCGTCGAAAAAAAAAAGTTTCCACAGTATCACAACACTATAAACTACACTTTCACAAAGCTGTATGCACTAAATCGCGGTTTTACGGTACTGTTTTTCCGATTTTGAACCAGAAGCGCTTCTCTTGACAGTTGACCACAGATCTTCAAATTATTATGTTAAAATATTTCGAGTTCAGAGTTAAGAACAGCGTTCTCAGAATCTAGATAGATAGAAGAATAGATAAACTCTTTACTGCACACCAAAAAACAAAAATAAACAAACAAGCAAGAAAAACACTTAAACTAGGCACAGCTTTTAGCGCTAAGACCGCCCGTCTTAGCGCTAAAAGCGATCTCTTCCAGGCAACCTTTGGAATCTACATCGGAAGCTTCCGAATGTTTGAAAACAGTTATACAGGCGAGATGAAGGCCGAGCGATTCCCCGTCGTACGATAAAATGTAAAAACTATAAACTGACCTTAATGAAACCAACAATCTGCGCCTCCTGCCTGGCATGTCCCGCGTCGAACTTAAACTCGCCGTTGCCGAAGTACTTGAGGGTGGGATAGCCCTTCACGCCGAAACGAGACCCCAGCTCCGGGTGCTTGGTGGCGTCTACCGCAGCTAGAATCCCGTTTAGCTAAAAACAAACGTGTAAACTGAACTGCTGGGACGAAGGTCGCAGGGTATCTTCGAGAGGGGTGCTTCCAGTTTATAGAAGACATTAAATAAATCAATAAATCTTACAGGAGATACATTTTACACAGCGCCATCTAGCCCCAAACTAAGCATAGCTTGTAATATGGGAACTAGATTACGGATAGAATACTTAAATACTTTTTGTAAATACATACGTACTATATGATACAACACCCAGACACAGAAAAAACATCTATATTCATCACACAAATGTTTGTCCTGAGTGGGAATCGAAGCCACAGCCTACAGCGCAGAAGGCAGAGCTACAACCAACTGAGCTATGAGGCTGTCCATTGCAGGGTCATTGTCTGATAAGCAACATGTGCTTCTTTGATGCTTTCTGGAAAAGCTTCCTTCACCTCAGGCTGCCACGTGACTAGGTGAAATAAACTGGATTCACAGCTGTTGGTAGTAGCACTGCCTTCGGCTAGGTTGTGGGTTCATTTCCCATCCGGGACAAGCATTTGTGTGATGGAAATGGATGTTGGTTCTGGTGTTATATTGTATCGTAAGTATATTTACGAAACATATTATATATATACCGTAATCTAGTATAAATACCAAAAAGCAAGCTCTGCATAGTAAGAGGCTACATGACGTTGTGTAAAATGCACAGTAATATGTATTTATTTGCAGATATACGTTTCATTATATCATCATAATAGCTCTTAAGTCCTCGAAAAGTAAAACAAAATTATCACAGCGCTTGGCTTTGGATCTTGATCGCTGAGGAGGATGCCCGTACTATGGTGACCCTTGATCACCTAATACGACATCCACGGTATAAAAGATGGGCACATATTTCTCAACGGGCCCGCCTCGATCGAATCCATGTTGAAATAGCCTTTATGCCTAATTAGGAACTAACACTGTTATAATAAAGGTAGCATTGCTGTGCGCTTTGCCATATTCGTCGCGCTTTAGATAACTATAAGATATGCATTCTTACAATGTACATTTTAAACTTCTGTTTTATACATTAGTTGTCTATACAAAGTTTCAATGCCTTTTCCATCCATTCTCATCCACTCTCATCCACTCTTAAAATTTATTTATTTCATTAAAAAGCGATCATGTTTTTTTTTTCATTAAGAACAAACCATGCAATAGCGTTTTCGCCAAAGCAGAGCTTAGCATCAATCCTAACTCTGGTTTTTCTTCTATCCCTTATCTCTCTTGGTGGCTTCGTTGGTGGTAGGACTATTTAAGTCCGCCTGGCTAGCTACCCACCATCTTACCCTAATTCTGTCGCCATAGAATCATTAAAAGTTGTTGTGTTTCTGCATTTATAGGTAATATAGCCAGTTCCCCAGTCTGTTGAAGATTCCGGGTGAAGTGCGCCTCCACCTTCGACCTTAACATAACTTAATCAGGTGAGATGAAGAACAAGCGCCTCCCATGGCTGTGCCAGTATGTTATATTTTATGGTTTGTTAACCATAAAATATACAATATAAAAAATAATATAAATATATAGCAATCACATCATGTACACTCGCAGAGTCGTGGTACAAATTTGCAGGTTATGAGCTTTCGCTAGATATAATTGAAACAAATTTCGCAACAGAAATGAATATCTAAATAAACTAATATTACAGGAAATAATGCTCAATCTGAGATATGTTTTAGTTCGGTGGTGTGCTGTAAAACACTCACGGTACTTCTCAGCACCGAAAAAAATGCAACAAATCGCAACAGCATTGATGATATAAAAAAAAACAAGCACACCTGACAAACAAAGACCAGGAGATGATCTCCCAAGATGAGGTACGTCCTCAACCAGTCGGTCATGGCCCATTGATGATGTACCAAAAGGAATTGAACAGTTGAGAAATATTACTATACATATAATCAGTTAAAGGGAACTAAAGAGACAAGCAGATAAGTTTACTAGCGCGGACGTAGCAGTGCTAAAGAAACGAAAGGCCGTAGCTGTATCTCGCCATATTCATTTTCAAACGATTCAAAGTGATTATACTAATAAAAAATATAAATGAAAAGTTTTTAGGTTCGAGAGACGCCAGCACTTGACTACATACGTAATAAATAGATATAAAGAGTTTGACGTCAAACGGTTTGCCGCATTCCGTCAGTGCCTTCTGGGAAAGCGCGCTTCGGCGTAGAGCGGCACCTAGCTCTGGCCTATCCCATCATCAAAATCATGTTTAAATCGTCATTTATAAAAAGAGGGCGCCTGTGTCTTCGCCAGACGGCGAGTGTTCCCTGGCTAGGCAGGACGCCAGTTCCTTTTTACGAAACTCACCTTTTCAGATTTGATCCTAGAAGCGGCCTTTTCAAACTCCGGCTTGATTCTCTTGCAATGGCCGCACCACGGCGCATAAAACACCACCAAAGCGTGCTCAGCTTTCGATAGTACACTGTCGAAATTTTCTCCTGAAAAGACAAATATCTCACGCTAGAGTCAGTTCAACCGCAAAGAGAACCTTCGAAGTCATAAAGATAATTTAAAACAAGCAAAAGTGAGTAACAGGTATTTTCTGGAAAGGCTTACGACACCGTAGACCTGATCAATGCTATGAGCGCATATGATGATCTAACGCGACAAGGGTCGTGCTCGTGATCATGTCATGTCATAACATGTCATGTCAGACATGTCATGTCATAACATGTCATATCGAGGAGCTTATCCGCCGTAGCAATGCTGCCACCACAACATAAGCAAGTCACTTTTCGCGGTGGTCATTGTAGGCCCTGGCAAAATCAAGAGCCGGCTAATCGTAAAAAAAAACATGATTGCCGTAATTATATGACAAGAACTGATGTGCTGTATAAGCCTCGCACAAACAATGCCAGTTGACACCCAAAGAGCGAATTGAGCCGCCTCCATCCATCGACCCCCGTGACCTATACAGCTAACTTAGACCAACTTAACCAGGTCCATCTATTGTTTTTATTTGTCTATCTCATTAGATCTATGAGCTATGATGCCCACTGCCACTTTAACTTGCTAAGGGATTTAAATAGAAGATTCCGATTTAATTAAATAACTATTATGGGACAATAATTTCACACAGCACCATCTAGCCCCAAACTAAGCAAAGCTTGTAATATGGGAACTAGATTACTATAGATACTATAGATACTTATATACTTAGGTACGACAACTTGCCCCCTATAATAACGAAATGCTACGAGTACTTACTTCTTATTAAATGGCGATACAAATGTATGTAAAATTGCATTATGACCGCAGGTATAACGTAGGTACGGCAAATATGATTTACATAATTTTGGTAAATATCAGAAATCGTTTTACGTGCATAATAAAAATCTGTCAAACAAGAACCTGTCAGTCACATTGATAGCTTTATTTCAGATTGTTTAGCAGAATATTTTTATAATCTTCCAAGCAAAAAAGTTTACATGTCGAATGTACAATTTTCTGATTATTTTGTCACGGCAACTATTATCCGCGATCAGGTTAAGTAAAACAACTAAATGCAATCACGAAAGCATGCTAAACGTGGATCGACTACGATAAAAAAGATACGCATGGGTTTTCATGTAAATTATAGCTATCAAACACATTGTGTATTTGTTGAAATCCGCAACATATCAGCTATATCCTTTACGTTCATTTGATACGATATTATCTCGTAACGATTCGGGCAATACAGGAATATTTAAGAAAAATATAAAACAAACCACTTGTAGAAAGTTGAACAAACCCAAACCGCTACAGTTTATTTAATGTTTTGACGAAAAGACAATTGGCATGTACCTATCATTTGATACCATATTGCTGTAATAAAACATTTATATCATCCTCTTTTCAATAAATTTATGATTCGTACCCAATTATTCCAAAAAGATATAGCTTATGTCACTCCTAAAATACATACAACTCACACTACACCTCACTTGGCATCACAGCTTTATTATATGTATGTATAGATTATGCAAGCTGTTGGTTTTCCAAATAACAGTGAAAATGTCCAATACAGCATAATACAGCGGGAAATACTGAGAGGTTCCGGGTTCGATCCCCAGGGGGAGTAAAATATTGTGCTGGGTTTAGTTGGTGGTAGGACTTTGTTTAAGTCCGCCTGGCTAACTACCACCATCTTACCAGATTCTGTCGCCATAACAACTATGAAATTGTTTACATTTACAGGTAAGATAGCCAGTTTCTCAGTTGCTTGAGGATTCCGGGTGGAGTGCACTTCCGTCTTCGCCTTACCATAACTTGAGAATCGGATGAGATGAAGGCCAAGCACATACCCGTAATACAATTTAAAAAATCGCACCTCCAACAGTGGACTGCGATAGGTTATGATAAGTGCGCTACTTGCTTTACCCGTCTCCTAGTAGTATAAAAAAAAAGTTTATATGGAGAAGATTGTTTAGTTCTTTTTTCTTCGCTCTGGCGACCCAACCAACCTGAAAGATGCACCACATCTGAGTCCTCTTTCCAGGTCTCGTCTTCATCCATTTTCTTGGGCTGAGCCTGTGGCGCGGGATCCCGCATGAAGCTCACGATCGCCTGCCGCTTGTTGTCACCGTTGTATGGAAAACGGAATTGACCCTTCCTGAAAGGACAAGTTCATATATCAAGTTGTGTCATATATCAAGTGGAAAAGACCTGGGTCATTTCCAATAGAGTACTTAGATGCCCCAGTGGTTTAGGCCTAGGGATAGGTTATAAGGTTTAGGATTAGATACGCGCGATGTACACTGAAGCTTCGAAACACATCGTTGAAATCAAAGATTAGATTTATACATTTTTCGTCAATTTTAGTTGCAAAATTTGTCGCCAAGAAAAAAGGCTTTTTAACCAATTTCAAAATAGAGGAAGAGGTGTGTTTTGGCTGGGTGTTTTTAAATGTTTTTTTACCACAGAACTCCGTCATTTCTCAATTGATTTGAAAACATTTTTTTTAAAAGATTGGTACCATAGAAGTTTTATCAAAATCGGTCCAGTATTGTTTTTTAAATAAAAAAACAGGATAATAGGAAAAATCGTTCCCACTATCCTGCCATAGTACACCTGCACTACACATTTCTTAACATTTGTATATCATTATCAGTATTCATTTTTTCCATCATTGCGTAGATATTTTCCATAATCCTGTATTTTTGCACCCTTACTCGACTCTTAAATAGTGCGTCGTAGACGTCGTAGTGTTGTGGGTTTTACAACGAAAAAAGCTAAAAATAAGTTATATTTTAACGGGATATTACTCACATTATGTGTCCACTCTAAATATTGGTGAAATATTTTTTTTAATAGGACGAGTTTTACGAAGGTTTCCTCGTACATACAAACTCGTACATTTCAATAGCAGATGTAAAGAGTGCATCATGTATTTAATTAGTTTTGCGAGTGTTAGTTTTGTGAGTGCACGCGCACTAACGGCTATCTGTGCAGTAAGTATTTGTTTGTTTGTTGTTGCGGGGTCGCTCAATTGATGTATCTACCCATATATACTCGTATATATATATATTTAATATTATTAATAAATGTGTTGTATACTCGCTCGTAAGTTACATAATGTTATTAACTGACAATTTGAACCTAGTGTTTACCAAACCTTATTAGGTTTAAAAGCACTACTGATAATTATATGTTAAAATTTTAAGTGAATAAATCTATCAATCAATCAATTAATCAATCAATCAATCAATCAATCAAACTTCACATGTTTATATTAGTGTAAAAAAAAAAGAAATGCAATAAAGAGAATGTGGTTCACTCACTCATAGTAATACAAGGTCGGGAAACCAGTTATGTTGTAGAGTTGTCTTATTTTAGAGTTACCGGGCTTGGCCACGTCGATTGCAGCGAGCAAGGCCTCTCCCTGGAAATGTAATGGCGTCATAATTATTATTACTAGCGGCCAACCAGCAGTCGAAACTACTGAGTAAAGAGAACAAAGTGAAAAATTCAAATAAGCTTTCCGCACTCCTCCTCCATATTAACTTGGTATGCCAAATCCCACACTTCTGAACATGCTTAAAATGCTTAGCTAGATAAAAGTTTTAAAAATATAACCAGCCTTGTTGGTACCAAAACATTGTTTAACTCTTCTTTTATTTGCATCTTCAGATAAAGCTTACATCACCCCCACAATTGAGGCAAACCATCATCAACAGCCCAACAGTCCACTGCTGGTCAGAGCCTCCACAGCTGGAGGGTTTTGCCATAATCACCACGCTTGGAAGGCGGATTGGTGATCGCAGTAAACGTGTAGGGAAGCTACTTCTTCTGGAGATCCCTTAGTTGGCTTTACGACATCCATGGGCTGAGTTGGAGGGGTCGATTCTCCAGCGGGTGCTGCGTGCCTGGCGAGTGCCTTCGCCCTCGGGATCCAGTACGGGCGGAAGACGATGTGCGCGTGCTATGCAACAATGACATGTGCGCCGCCGGCCGGTACATGCACAGAGAATGCTTCGACCAGTGGGAAGGCGGAGTTCTTGCTTATTTGAAGTCTTGCGGCCGAGCGCGGTCTTGGTCAGAGAGGCAGAGGCATCAGAATTTATTAATTTATTAGACGAAGAAGGGTTACGATTTGGCGTTCAAGGCCTGCGGTTGTAGATGCAGGCGAGGGCAATTGAAGAAATATTTGGATTGGGCTCCTCCGGGGTTCGGGGTGAAAGTTGAGGAGGAAAAGAAGCGCAGGAGGCGAGCTCGTTCGGAGAGGACACCACGGCAAACCAAACGACACTTCAAATCAAAATACATCAAGCTGTTTACGTTGTTGTGTGCCAACAAATAGACATTTATAAATACTCTCGAAAAACCTTACCCTCCTTCTAAGGCAGTGTACTGCCAAAGCATAATCGACTTCCAATAAGTCATCACATTTCTATATTTTTCAGTTAGATTTGTTATAAAATATTTAAAAAATACCTTTAGGTCACCGGCTGCTTCCACATAATCAGGTTTCATTGTCTTGCAAAAACCACACCATGGAGCATAAAACATAATCATGGACCTCTTTTGGGCTGTTAGGCTTTTCTTCAGGAACTTGACCAGCGTCTGAAATATGCAAAATTATTGTAAAGTACTCAAGTAATTATTATAAAGTACTCAAGTAACCACTATTGCCTGTTCAATGAGAGAACCGTCATGGCCAAGAATGGAAATAAAATTATATATATCGAATTTTAGGGTGTTGTATGGGGACAGGATATTGGGCATTTTCGGAATAACCCACAGTGAAATGCACACTTGTTTCTGACCCACCAAACCCGAGGTACTACTGGACTTTCTGAATATAAGTAATTTGTGTGTGAGGCAGACTTTCTTATCGCTGATTTTTTAGGATATACCCCTTCACAAAAAAAAAAAATTTGCTTGCTTGTTTGGGTTGGTAGGAGGCAGACTCTTAGTGACAATGGAATCGCTGGCTTTAGCTAGAGGTTACAATTGATTGATCCCAACTCTGGTGGTAGGACCTTCAAAGACCTGGCTAGCGACTTTCAGCCAAAGCACTACGCAGTTTGCTGTTTTGTTATTGCGTGCGAGAGTCAATGCCCTCTGGGTAAGCTTGCTCCATTGTGGACATAATCTTTGCCTGTGCAAGTTTTGAGGTCAACAGCTTACCTGAAAAATATAGGTATTTCATAATGTCTATCACTTGACTTTTGGTAAGTAAAAATAGCCAAAATAATATATATAATAATTGATATATATCTTCTCATGGAATTAGAATAAACTCACCTCGCCATCACTGAGATGATAGATATCTGTGGCAGACGGATCCTCTTCCCATGGAAGATCCCCTGTTGGATCCCTCAGGAAGTTTGTCATAGAACTAAGTGTTTCGCTACGGTCATAGTCCTTGTGGAATTCTCCATCTTTGTAGTGCTTCATTAAGTAGGGCTTGTTACTGCCAATTTTTAACTTTTTACATAGTTTCTTATTTTCACTGTCAATAGAAAGAAAAAAAAAATATGTATATTATTTTTTATATTTTGGTAATATTTTGAATATATATATTTTTGGTCTGGTTTTAATAGACAGCTTCTTCACATTTCTGGAAGATTTACTACCGTAGCTAGATGGATATAATGGAAGAAAGTCTATAGAACTTACCTACTACTGCAATCTATCATGACCAGTGTAGCCTGGCCTTTCAAGGCATCTGCAGTGTTTCTATACACATCTAGTATAGCCTGTGCAGACTTGGGTTCATTTAAGAATAACATCATAACATTTGTTTTCATTCGTAACAACTTCTTCAGCTCTTTAATCTCTGTTATGTCCGTTACCATTGATGACTTCTGCTTTTTTGCTAACACTGATATTTCGGCAAACAGCAATAACATCAGCAATAATACCTAAAAGATTATGGGTTACATGTACACATATTTTTTTACTCATTATTAGCTTTTACATAGACATTGAATGTGTGACACCTGAGTCGGAGCTGTAGTTGGAAATGAAGTCTGTACAGACCTTAGGACAGACTTTCTTTATGTTTCCGGTCTGTATTATTTTGGCTATAAGACACAACATTTATCACACAAATGGAAACACAAAAAAATATATAATAATATTTATGGTGGTAGGTATATGCCCTTGGTTAGCCAATATTAGATTTCTAGAAATGTGACCAGATTTTGAAGATTTATAATTTTGATTGCTGTTTTGCAACAATGATAAATACCTAAGCTATCATAACATACACACTTGAAAATAATTAAAAATTGCATGTGTCAAGTTAGAGGTGGTTGGCTGCTTTGATTGCTGTACCACAAAAAAGGCACCAGGTCATATGAACACTTCTTTGCTGAACAATGACATGCTTTGTGTTGGAGGTGAATGTAACTCCAGAGGGTTGTGCTCTGTCACTGTATCTACTTATTGTTTTCTGTTCAGTTCACACATTTTGAGTTACTCTATTTTATATCTACTTGTGAAAACCATGTATTGATTTTTGTGTTCTAGTATTGTGTTTATCTGTTTCATGTGCTGTTCACTTTAGAATAAATAAATATATTATGTACAGTAAGTAGGCTCAGTTGAGTGAAGAGCTTAGGAATTAGCCACTTCAGACCTCAACTGCATTCAACTTGCTCACCTACTATAGGTATCTCTCTCTAACAGTACCATCATCTGCATACCCAAAATGCAGAAGTGAAGCAGATCTATGTGCCGCTAGAATAGAGCTTAGAGAACAGACCTTTTAGGAACATCAGGATTTACGCTGGCGTTCCTCTAGGTTCTAATGGTTGAACATTTCTAAATATTGTCTTAAAAGCAGCCAGCAAGATCATCACTCATAGGGAACATTCACTCAAGAAGTTAGATGTCCAGGCATAGAACTCCGGAGGTAAGCCGAGTGTAGGAAGCTTGTATTAGGCTCGCATGCCAGACCCGGTCTAATTCCTTCGAGAAAAACGGCTATTGCCAAGGTTTAAGGTGCCACCAAGTAGAATGTCAGAAATTATTCCATTTCCTACAGAAGCAGGTGCGCAGCAAATTCAGATCTTTGGATTTGCAAGCATACCATACCTGCACTTTTTGCATTGCGGGTAAGATGCAAAACAATGCCGCGAAATGAAATAACCAATAAAACTATCATAGCCTATTTAACTGCGTAACTCTACCAGGATCTGATTATTTAGGTGTGTACCTATTGTTAGCAGCCTCGAAACATTTACTAGACTAATTCATATAATTAAATTAGACTAAATCTACAAAATTGAGGCCAGTGACCGGTGCCACGCTTACCTTCCAAAACATCTTGAATCGATGGCGACAGATCCAGTTTCTGTTAAAAGTATATCACCGCACTTACTGATAGACCTATTTTAGTTAGTACTCTAGTGATTTGTATTTAATATGTATTGTATTCAATCATCTAAAGTGGTTTTAATCACTTAGCGTAGCGCTTTTTATTTATCTCCAATCAACTCAACTGTAATATCCAAGAGTACAATAGAAAGTGTGAAGCACAGAAAACTAATATATGGGAAGTGACTCTGTGCAGAGCTGTGCATGGTGCAGTAATAGTGTTAAATTAACGTCGAGACAAGACTGTTTTGAAGACACGCGACACATTCGGGTCCTATTTTTTATATTTCAATATAATTTCACACACCCGATATTTCGAAACCATGGCTTCCAATTGTTGGTTGTGCATTATTGGATCGTGCATTATCAACACGTGCTGATAATGTAAAGCCAATAATTGGAAGCCACTTGCTTCTCATTGGCCGAGTCTTTCAAAAGCCCTCATTCATACTGCACTATGCTACGGACTATACGGACGCACTATGCTTCTGGATCCTTCGCTATGCTACGGATGTCAGCAGCTCGCTTCGCTCGCCACCTCCTCCCTTCGCTGCGCTAAGTTTCTCGGGCTCGCTTCTCTCAGGACATCCTTTGCGAGCTTCGGGCTCCGCCTATTTTATTTACACGCCCCAATGTCACGCATAACACCAGGTAGATTCGGGGTTGGCCGTGTCGGTTTTGGCATTTGTTCGTTACGGAGGTCAGCGTTTCGTACCGGATTCCCGATAAAAACACATTAACCTTAAATAATTATTATCTAGGTTAGATACTGGTCGTGCATTATCGGGTCGAACATGATTGGTTGTGCATTAGTATCTCCCATCCCACACATTCAACGTAAACAAATTAAGCTTTAGTTTATTCAGCTTTTTTTGGTTTGTCATTGTTATTCTGACGACATATCAGTAGTGCCAAACCGTTCAATTATGTACACCTATAGTCGGAATTTCTTAAATGCTAAATAACAGTCAAAGCTTTTCACAAAATTCGCCGGCTCCATGAGGAAAATGACCAAATTGCATGTAATTCGAATACTGTGTTAGTATTTATTTTACTTTCGCGATTATAACATATTATTCTGAAACGAAATAAAAAATATCTCACTCAGTCAGCCCGTGACAACGGCTGGTGCAACCCCACTAACATACCTAGTTGTACCACAAGCATTGATCTTAGGGCCTTTTCTGTTTTTAATCTATGTCAATGATCTACCATCCTGTGTAGAGCACCTGTGTGATATTGTGTTGTTTGCTTAGGTACTTCATTCATATTAAAAATCAAGAACTTTAGCTAGAGAAGCGTTGACATAATCATAATTTATGATGAGGAGAAAATAACGTCGGATTAAATGAAAAAAAAAACTCCATCTTAAATGGAGAAATTCTTAACCTTATTGAAGCAACTACTTTCATAAGTTTAATTATTGATGCAAAGTTACACTGGGGTATTCATATTGAGTCATTAGCTAGCCGATTTAGCTCAGCATACGCTGTACCTACGTACAATAAGGCATCTATAGCAATATCAGCCGATATTGAAAGTATTTTTATTCTGCATAAGAGAGCTGTACAGGCAAGATTTCAAATGAAAACTCGTGACTCTCTCAGGGAACGTTTTGTACAGTTTGGTATTCATACAGTCAGCTCCCAATTACAATACATTTATGAATGTATAATGCACGCTCGTAGACATATTGATAAGTTTAATAAAATAAGCGATGTACCTATACCTACACAGTGATAATACTAGAAATACAAATAAAACTTGATATACTTACCTAGGTATCGCTTAGAAAAAGTACCTAAAGGAAAAAGTAAAATCATTCATTTTTAGAAAACTGTGTGAGATTATATTATAAGCTTCCTCAAAGCGCCATCAAACTCTCTGCTCGTAAATTAAAATTGTCTAGCAAAATAATTTAATTCCATTTAATATGTTGGTAATTATTATAAGCATTTACCTATCTATACTTACCTATGAACTATTCTCCAAATCTACCGCATTCTCGAAACACCACAATTTGTTGTAGGTTGATACGTACATTAGTACCTACCTAAGCTACCTAGATAAACTCTATAAAGGTAAGTAGGCTAAAAATATTAAAAACCAAATTCCAAATCCAAAGTTTATAATGGATAAAAAAAAGTTTAATGACTGCTAGTTTTAGATTTTTTTCGTTCATTGTACCTATAGGTATCTAGAATACCTACCTATTATACCTAGGATACCTGTTTTCGCAAATAAATCAAAACGTAGGTAAGTTCCTACTTAGTTACTTTTTATTATTATATTAAATAATAATATAATAATGAGTAGGTACCTACCTACGTACCTATTAAAATGTCAGATAGGAAAATATATATTCGAAATATTAGGTAAAACCATGAAGTTTGGAATTTTGCACTGGCGTTTCAGTTTTTTAAACATTCAACTATGTAGGTAGTACATATATATATAAGTACCTAGCTAGTATACCTACTTTGTAATGAATTTTTATGTATCACAGCTATTATGTAAGTAGGTAAATCAGGTAATACAGTCTAATTTAGATGTTCCTTTAGGTCCTAACTATTTATATTAGTAACTGTCATGGATGTTACAGTTCTAAAATAATAATAACTGTGAACAACCAACCCATCTGCCGTGCAGCGTGGATTATGATTAACCCCATGATGTCTTCTTTCTCTTTTCTTTTTATTCGTTTTCACAAACTGCAGGTCCCAAAAACGGAAGATGTGTGACCACAGGCTCGGTGATCTTAAAGGCTGCCCGCAAAGGTTCACACCAAGTGACAACAAATGACAGTGCGAACAGCCAAAACATGATTTTGACCACCCAGTCCAGTGCGTATAGGCTGGAAAAAAAGAAAAACGTGTTTGGAATAAATACTTTCCCACTAATAAGTATTTATACATGGGAAAGTTTGTTCCTCTTTCACATCAAAACCACTTAACGGATTGCGCTGAAAATGTCCGCATTGTTTTTGTTTGAGCCTGGACCAGAAATAACATAGTACCTAAATAAGTAAGTAAGTAAAGACTACTTTTTATCCAGGTCCCACGTAGGTGAAGCCGCGTGCAAAAGCTATTATGTAGTCTAAATATAACTAAGTATACACCCAAATATCGTAAACGTAGTATTGGATATCAAAATTAAGTTCCTCTATTCTATAAGTTTCCCAAACATAAAATGACCTTCAGGCACAGTAACTTATTGGTTATCATTTAGCCCCACTTTTTTCTACTATCTACACCACTTTCACTTTGCGTTGTAGGTACGTAGGTATATACTTTTTATTTATACTAACTTAAAGTGGAAGAGGGATTATTTTTTCAGTCTGTGCTGTCCCGCTGGAGGGCAAGGCTTCTGTGTCTTGCTCTCAGTGGGCCAGTCTGGTAGTGCACATCTGAATCGTTCTACCTAATACGTAGGTACTTACAAATTATGATAAGATCGGTTGATAGCCATCTTATTTGGGTCTTCCTTCAAGCAGTAAATTCTCCCGCCTTCGACACAGGTCTCTATGTAGCTGTCCCGATCCATGTTCGATACGTCTGTGTTGAAAATAGCCCGCTCCTCTTCGTTTAGCCGCGCGTGTATACTGTCGTAGTTGGCACAGGGGAAGTTCCAAGAACGCATTGTGAAAAATTGTAACACTTCTAGGCCTTGGCTGATCCTATCTTGGATTCGGATCATGCTGGAAAATACATACACATTTTGAGGAAATGTCTTAGTGTAGGTATCACATGGAAAAATTCGTTGATACCTATCTGCATTTTGTTCTTCATAACGTAATCAAATTTCAAATAATCAATCCCCTCTGGTAGGGATTTAAATAAAATAACTATAAAATATATTATTTTTTAATTTATATATTTCTAGTGTAAGAACTAGACTAATAAAATCAAATATTTAAATTTAAGGATCATTGTTTCAAAAACAACAGTCAAAAAGTATTTGGTCCGAGTTTGACTTAGCAATATTAGTATCTACGGCGGCGGCGGCGGCGGCGCAGTGTAGGCCTCTCCTAAATCCCTTTATATCCCTTTCCTTCGCCTTTCTCATCCAGTCCGCATTGCTTTGTAAAGATTATTCATCGCATTTTTGGTCTTCCTTGTTTCCTTTTTCCTTCCAGTGGTATCCACTCAGCCGTCGGCTTACCCACCGAGTTGTCTAGTCTACAGAGGTATATTTTTTCAGTAGGTACATAGGCCTAGTTGTTCGATTTGATTTGTTTTTAATTTTGTCCGACCTTTCATTCCTAATTCCACTCCATTTTCTCTGCCATATTGCCCTAATACATCCCGTATTTAGGTATGTGCCTATGTACATAATACCAGAAATACTAAGCACTGACCAAGCGTCAGTCGGGCACATACTAAGACTACGAAACGCATTTAAATGTGTGGCGGTCGTTAGGTAACTAGGAAGGTATGTATTATGAATACTTACCTATGCTATTATTTTATGTGCTTGAGTACCTAATTGGAACTCTATTATGGAACAAAAACACAGAAAACTTAAAGTGAGAAACGATGATGTCTACATTAGTTATGAAATTCATTTTAAAGATACAAAATGAATTCTTTGTCAAACCTATCATTAAAAATTACCTAGGAGAGTCCTCGATTATGTGGCCATGATCTTCTTTTTCGCATATTTCCTTGAGTAACGTTACTAAATCAATCGTTTATTACATGTAGGTAATGCTTGTCTAGTCTAGTATAGGTAGGTACGTACAATATTTAGTACCTACCTACATTATGTAAAAATACGAAGCTCATTAGAGACGGCAACGCACCTCTGACCTACTAAACTTTAAAATTCAATATTATTCTAAATTGCCTAAAATTCTGATAAAAACGGTCTGCCAGGTACATTTGGAAAATAAAACGCCATTCCTCCGAGTCTGACTGAGTGGTCATGGTCTGATGATATTCTTATACGTTAGTTCAATGAATCCGTTTTATAGGTAGAGTAAGTACTTAGTATCTTCCTTTGTAAAACTAAGCTTAGAAAACTGTTACTATGGTTGGGTAGCTGGTTCTTAATTAAAGTGATACCCACCTTAGAAAAAAAAATGGTCGTAGGGAACTCTGTTTCGCCAAAAGAAAAGGTAAGATTTTTTATTCATGCCAACTGCCACGCATTGAAGCTTGCTACAGCACAATGACAAGACAACAACGACCTCTCCGGGCCCCGTTTCTACTAAACCAATCGCTTCACTATGACAATGGTATCATCGCAGAATGGCCACTATATTAGAAGACAAAAGGTACATACCTATATTTTTTTTGTATATTTTCTATCGTGCTGTCCGCTCCAGTTCAGAATCAATCTTGATCTTTGAATGATTCTCATATGACGTACATTTATTCGTTCTCAGTTTTCGTTCGGCTTCAAGTCAGGTAAAACACTGACATTGGCAAAATATTGGGGTTCCCATATGGACTACTATCCACGTCATAAGAAGAAGAAGAAGACAATAAAGAGCACTCTGTGGCAACAAAGAAGAAGAATACATTCTTCATTCAAATTCGCGTTTACCGAAATCTTCAAGTGGATTATGTAGGTACCTACCTACTGTTAGAGCTACCTTGAGAACGTTTGAACTTTGCACAATATTACAAAGGTAGGTAGGTACCTAATTAATTGCTCAATCGCCCATGACCCCTGCTACTTACTTAGCAGGCTTTAACACTACTTAGAGAGTCATTGCTAAGGTGTACATAGTGAACTTGTTCTAAAGGCTACCTGTGATTAGATGCTTTAGGTAGGTATGTGTACCTCACCTACCCACCTATTGATTTACATTCTAGTAGTTTGGTGGTCTAGACATCATAACACCTAGCGCTGTTTCAATTTATAGGAAGGTAGGTACAATTAACAGATGCATAATGGCTCCACAAAGATAAATAACGTGTATAATGTTTGTTAACCTTTGCTTGTTATTAAAATAATTATATATACCTACCTACCTAGTTATTATATTATAACACACATGGATAGTAAGTATAAAGGTATAAGTATTAAGTCTTGATAGATATTATAGCACTACCACGGTCTGTGGGCCCAAAACAACGAGACACTTGAACCACCTCTGTGGTCTAGTAAACCGCCTCTGTAGTCTATTGGTTCAACTCACCGATTTTAGATCCAGAGGTCCCGAGTTGTATCCCCATGGGGAGTACAATATATTGTGCTTGGTTTGGTTGGAGATAGGACTTTGTTTAAGTCCGCCTGGCCAGCTACCACCATCTTGCCTAATTTTGTCGCCATAATAACAATTCTAAAATTGTTGTGTTCCGGCATTTAGAGGTAAGATACCCAGTTCCTCAGCTTGTTAAGGATTCTGTTTGAAGTGCGTCTCCACCTTCGGCCTTATCTCAACTTGTTACCAGGTGAGATGAAGCCCAAGTGCTTACCCGTCGTACAAATAAAAACACTTACTTATTGCGTTTCAAAATATAGCTACTTAGTAAAAAACAAAAATACACTTACAATCTCTTCTGTCCGAGTAAGAACATCAAAAAGTCTATACAATACGCCGGAAGTAGATGATAGAAGATGCGCCTAAACTTGTGGAGCGTGGCATTCGTGGTAATGTCTCCGTTGGGATACCACAGCGGCCATTCTAAAGGTGCCTTACGCCCGTACTCCTTACCGACGTTCAGAACATCCGCCCATGTCGTGGGCTTCTGGTGTCCAACGTTCACGTTGTACACTGGGGTTACTTCAGGCCTATGGAATGAAATACATCGATGGGAAACTCAACTCATATCAAGCATTAAGAACATGAGCATCCGCTTGTTTCTCAGATGCGTGTACAATCGAGTAAGGATATAGCGGGTATGAAAGCGGGGACAAATAGGACAGAACGGGAAACGAGCGGGTAACTTCTCTCATAAAGTTGGTAGAAATCAGAGGATATGTTTGAATCGTGCCCAAACTACCCAAACTACTAACAAATAAACAAAATGGCAATTCGACCTGAAAGATTTTAACAAAAAATCAATTTAGGTTTCTGCAGTACTCCTCTCCATAAATTTCACTCCTCCGTGAGCACAAACGTTTTTTCCAAACCTATATTATCATGTAGATTTCTAGTCGTAAGTGAGTAAACAATGGTTTCGTACTTTACTAACGTACTTTTCGGTCTTAGAGCCTTCTATCATGCCAATAGCAATGATAGCGTTAATAGCAATATCCACAGGTATAACTTGCGCGGCGCAGCTTCCATCACAGAGCATGGATCTGATGACGCCTTTCCCAGCTGCCAGCATCACGCCCACTGGCCCATTCAGGCTGTCCACCCAGCCTGGGATAGGCTCTCTAACTGCTGGGCACACTGTAAAGAGGTGTATAAAACGGTTACACAGGGACCTAATTTAATTTAACTTATTACTAAAGTACTTATTAGTAGCCTATTATTACAGGGTCGAGACCTTGAGTCCGTGGGGAGCCGGTGCCTTCCGGGTTTTCAAAAATCTTTCGGGGCTGTTCATTGAGGTGACACGTGACTCAAGGGCTGGCTCTTATTTTGGCCAGCCCGGCAAATTAGCATAGCTATTCAGCGTCGCAATGCAGCCAGTGTCTGGAGTACGCTTCCATCTGGTACTGGGAACAGTAGAGTTACCTATAGGCCTTTTGTAACGGTCCTTAGGTAATCTGACTGAATTCTTTGTATATACTTAGTTTAATTGTACATTTTGTTTAATAAACTAGCTTATAAATAAGTTACAATATGAGTTGACAGTCTCAATAGACGCGGCGTCATCAAGTTTCGAAGTAAATAACTATAAATGGAGATTAGATCCAAGTTATCTCTGAACTTTTTGCTACTGACAATGAGGAGCATCCGAAGGCCATCGTAGATAATCTAACAACGTGGCGTCTAGAATAGCATTAAAGATGATGAGGTAAAGATCTGCATAGAAATAATGTTGAGAGATTACTAGAACCTAGATTCTTACCGATACTTGGGCGTGCAATGACAATAGGAAGGTCCGGATAAGCTTTTTCTACAACATTTTCAGCCAGGCGCTTGGAAAATGTGTAGCAATTCGGATGAGGGCCAAGCAGAGACGGCGTCAACAACGCGAGCTGACTGTCGTCTAACCATTCTGTCAGCTTCATTACATTTTCTGTCTTGGCTGGCGGCGAAAATATCTAAAATACACAAGATACAAAATGTAAACCCTTGGTAACCACGTTTTGACATCTATTCGTACATAAAAATAGTAGTAGTAAGTAGGTACTTAGTATTGGTGCAGGTATGGCATAGTAGGCGCATAAAGAAAGTGTTAAACCTTGACTGACCTTTTCGGACAAAACTTCGTAATCGGGGTAGCAGAAAGCCGTAGAGAGGTGAATAAAAATCTCCACGTTCTTCAGCCGCTTGGCGACGCTGATCACTCTCATGGTTCCGGACGTATTCATGTTCACATTATCCTTGAATGGAGCCTCGAGCCGCAACGTCGCAGCAAAATGAAATACCACAGAAACCTCCTTCGATAAGTTTTCTACTTCCGCGTCTGACAGTCCAAGGTTCTCGAAAAGCACATCTCCTTGCAGCGCTTTAACGTTTTTCAGAGCGTAAGGCCGCTCATTTCTCACACGGTCGAATAACTGAAAGCAAACATTTTGCATATCACCCCTCGGTGAACCTTCACTTACTCGATCCAAAAGTCACACCGAACGTGTATCTTCAAGGTGAGAACCTTTAATGCTGGTAAGTAATGTCAAACCTTTTTGTCCTTCCAGAAAAACCTGTCTTTTTGTATGTATGGATATGTTCACCGAACGAATGCGTCCTCTACCGTGTTATTTTATTTGATTTGGGTTTTTAAAAGGACCTTCAGTTAACTTTGCATGTGCCAACGGACAGAGGAGTGAAGGTTAAGTTACCCGGTTCGGAAATTTATAAAGGATACGGGTTGACCCCGTGCAAATTACATTTGCGCTAATATTCTAAAGTCATCACTATAATTTCAGCCCATTGTATCGCCATTTTGACAAAGCATTTTAATAGTACATTGTGGTACTAGAGTGTAACATTGGTGATTACCGCCGAGGCGCCATTGAGACCCGAGCAGTAGGCGAGGGTCGAGGACGGTAATCATCAATACACTACACACGTGTATCATACGACGTTTTTGTTTTTGTAACACAAGTGTGTTACTTGTGAATAAAATAACAATAAAAGCTATAATTTCAACAGTGAAAACGAGTTGTGAAAAATGTTTCGCTATGGCGGGAAAAGTTAATCAATTTTCCAATGAGGTTTTTTTTTCCGCGCATTATGGGTGTCATTCTATGCCTAATTGAGGTGACCATAGAGCCACCCTATGAGCAAGTGTATTGAAAATTAAGTTTACTCGTACGAGTATATGGTGTTTATGGGAAACATTCCAATTATGAGCCATGGAGAGTCACTTACCCATGGTACAACTAGTTGGACATAGCACTACAATACAAATACAATAACAAGCCTCACAGCTCAGTCGGTAGTAACTCTGCCTTCTGCGCTGTAGGTTGTGAGTTCGATTCCCAACCAGGACAAACATTTGTGTGTGATGGATATATAAGTATGTTTGTTCTGTGTTTGGGTGTGTATTATAACCGTAATCTAGTTCCCATATTACAAGCTATGCTTAGTTTGGGGCTAGAGGGCGCTGTGTGAAATTAATGTCCTGTAATATTTATTTATTTATAGGGGTTGGACCACAGGTCGGTAGCGGTTATTATTACACAGTTTAAGAGTTGGTACCTTTCAACAGTATACGAACCGGACGCAGTAGAATATCTTCTAACCGTTGTGTCACAGACTTGCCTCTCTTCGGCCGTATGAGGACGTAGATATTTCCAATGTCAGGTATGGAGTACAGCATCTTCTCGATCAAGACCTTGCCCATGAAGCCCGTGCCTCCTGTTACGAGAACGCTTCTACCTTTGTAGAATTCTCTGATGGAAGTGGACGCCATTTCTGTAAGCAATAAAGTAGAGGCTACGTCTGAACAAGCGTAGTGCTTTTTTTTATGCAACTAGGAGACGGAACAAGCAAGCAAGTACCTTTGCCTATACCATTGCCTTACTGCGTAGGTCACATCCACAAAGAACTAAGCCCACGGCACTGAATTGCGCCCGTCAACTTAAGGCATAAAGGTGTTAAGCCTCGCGTGCCCTTCAAACCGGAACACAGCAATGTTGCTTGGTGGCTGAAATAGCTATAGCGGTAGCACTTCCCCGGAAGGGCCTTTTCACAAGGGGCTCTACTACTCTTCAAAGTGGAGTAGGTATGTACTCCCTCTGGCTAGATGGAGCGACAACCTCCTTACAGTGGCTGGTGGAGATGAGGCCAGATCGGTCTCAGTACCTTCTCACCTTGTGAGAGATCGTCGCCTAGTATTGGAAAGGTTGTGGTTATTGATTGATTGATCATCTCTTGAAACTTTATAACAACATCAATTATATATTACGCATCGGTTTCTGCTGAATTACGTAAAGTAAATTGAAAGTGAAGGGTATGTACGTACCTAATAGGTTGGTAGTACCTACTCTGCTAAACGAATTAAAATGCGATACCTAGTAGATAACTTTTATTTCTTTTTTTTATTGTACAACTGGGTGTATATATACAACGGGGAAGCTCTTGGCCTTCATCTCATAGTTTCATGATAAGATTAGGCCGAAGGTGATTAATTAATTATATTCTATGGATATAACCACTTCACCGCCACTGGTAAAATAATAGGTGCGGTGAGGATAAGAGCAAAGAGCAAATACTATATACCTACAAACAAAACCGTCATAACTTAGTAGGTATATAGTTCGCCCCGAACTGAGATCACACGGTTATTGGATTGTATTAGATATGTCTTACAAAGAGAATATCACTCAGACTCATTCACTCACTCAAAAAACTTATGAGGAGTTCCTCATGTTCCGGCATTTAGAGGTAAGATAGCCAGTTGGCTATCTTACCTCTAAATGCCGGAACACAGCAATTTTAGAATTGTTATTATGGCGACAGAATTAGGTAAGATAGTGTTAGCTAGCCAGACAGACTTAAATAAAGTCCTACCACCAACCAAACCAAGGACAATATTGTACTCCCCCTGGGGATCGAACCCGAGACCTCTGGATCTGAAATCGGAGGGCCACTAGACCACAGAAGCGGTTAAAAACTCTTATTATTATGTAAAACCAGACGGAGAGCAAAGCACCGTAGAAATGAACGGACGTCGTAGTAGGTGGGTAGAATAAATAACTTCGTAGCGGGCACTGTCGCACCAATTTATACAATATTTTTATAAAAACAAATACTGCGTTATTAAAATTGCATACGTCAGATAGCACCTTGCCTACTCTCCTCTAAAGACAACTAATATTTACTTTAGTATGTTTAGTCGCTGCATGCATTTTATGATCAAGCTTGATGTTGATATTTAAGTGAATAAGTCATCTCTGACTAAATGTGTGAATATTGATATCTGTTTTTTGAAATGTGCTTTCAAATTCGTTGCCGTAATAGGGGTTTAAAAATCTATCCTTCCAGCCCAAGGATGTCGTAAAAGTCACCCAAGGGGTTTCATCAAAAAGGCAGCAGCTTCCTTCTGTGTATTATCAAAACTTTAACTGCGAACACCCTATCTGTCGAAAACTTACAAAACCAAACACACGCCACTATCTTCCAAGGCATAATATGATTATCATCAAAACCTTTACAACACTTTATGTTGAAAACCACCCTTACTAAAGGCAAAAATGTACTTAACAATCTTATTATCTGCAGTCAACCTTGTCAATACCTAAACTTGTGACTGTGACTGTGACTTAAAACTTGTTTACCCCTTTGCAACCCTTAATGTCACTACGGAGGTGGTTTCAGTAAAAATAAGAATAGGTACAGTGAATTGTGGAGTAAAACACTTCAATAAACCCTTCTAAGCGTTTTAGATTTTTCTGCTCCCCCATGTTATAAAAACCACTCCAAATTAATAAGTAAAATAACTTTATTTGAAATTTGCAGTCGAAACTCATTCACATGATAACCCACAAAACAAAGATCTGCTTGTCTCACGTTTTTCAAAGACTAATCTAGTTTAAAAAAATCCTTTTACCGACTTCATCGATGAGTTTACCAGTTTGTTTGTGAGTTTAAAAACAGTTTATAGATCAGATTAACTATTTACAAGATACGGGTCAAAAACTACCCTAGTTACGTTTTTTTATGTAGGAATGCAAATTTTTTTTTTTATATTCTGAATATAATTGAAATTGGTTATCAAGGTATGCCTTCACAGGCATAAACACTTAACAAAAAAATAACAAAATACTAACATAAAGATCTAACTCGGTTCGTCGTTTAATTAGGTATTAATAGACGTCATTTGTTTCGTGTCACAATAAGGATAAAGAATGCTGTCTAGGTCAAGTGGATGAAGAGCGAAGGACACCAATCTCGCATAAAAGTATTGCATTTTAATGATCGAGTTCGATAGGTACCTACTAGGTAAAATAAATAAATAACTATTACTGGACATCAATTCTACACAGCGCCATCTAGCCCCAAACTAAGCATAGCTTGTAATATGGGAACAAGGTTACGGATTGAATACTCAATTACTTTTGTAAATACATACGTAAGTACTATATAATACAATACAAAACACAGAACAAACATTCATAACACAATTTTTTGTCCTGGGTTACTACCCAGTTACTACCAACTGAGCTCTGAGGTAGGTCTACCTACCTAAAAACTACTCATAACTATTTGAGTGCATTTGATTGCCATGATTGTTTATATCCTAGCACTAAACAGTACAACCCAACTTTGTTGCGTCCGTCTTTCAACCGCCTCTGTGGTCTAGTGGTCCGCCCACCGGCGTCAGATTCAGAGAACCCGGGTTCAATCCCCAAGAGGAGAACATTATTGTGCTTGATTTGGTTGGTGGTAGGACTTTGACTTTGTTTAAGTCCACCTTTTAAGCAGGTGAGATGAAGGCCAAACCAACCCGTCGTACAATAATATAATGGAAAACTAGCCCATAGTTAGATATTGTGACTCAATGACTTACAAATATTTATTTATTTGTTCACCACAACAATACATCTATCCTTAAAGGCTAATAACCTAATACAATATGAGTGAGTGAGTAAGAGTGAGAGGCATCAGGTTGCGTAAGAATACTCAGTTCTATTATTTTCATTTCGTTTCGTGCATTCACGTTGCACAGCACAATAAATAATGATTGGGCATTTTTGGCCTTTCATTGAATTAAGTTGTGAACCATGTCAGCCAAACACGCCTTCACTGTCTTGTTGTTAGTATTTTTGGTTAATAAAGCAAGCATAATAATTAAACCAAGTTTGAATATTGTATGTTACCTATAACATTACTTTTTTACGATAGAGCTTATATAAAATTATAAAATACGTTTCATCATGTGTCATTATAACAGAAATACAAATTAATGTTATAATGACACAAAAATGCTCAACCCGTGACAGGACTCAAAATAGCAGCAACGAGGTCTATTGCTATAATTGAGCAACGAGGGTCCTGACGAAGTTTTCAAAGTTTTGTGCCTAACTCAACTTGAAATACAAAAATAACATAAAAAAATACGTTTGTTATTTTGACGGACATTTTTTTTTTAATTTGTAATATTTGTTAGGTAGTTTGTATGCATATTGCAAATTACCTATATATTCTCTGAAAATTTCAAATGACGCGGCGGCGGCGGCGACGGCGCCGCGGTACTACAAAATACTGCTCTAATCTACAGGCTTCAATGTCAGAAACTGCTACGTTAGTTTTCTAATATCTGTGGTAAAAGGGTTAGACCGTTAGGCCCCTTTGAGTACGAACTACCGAACCCTAACAACCCCAAATAAATATAAAACAAAGATCAAAATACATATCAAATGACGCATTTAGAAATGATGAAACCAGATAACAGACCAAACAACTCTTTAATTTGAAATTCAAATAGGAGAGAATTATGCAAAATGTAAACGTTAGAAGCGCAGTTTGACTCAGACAAATTTCGATCATGTGTGTTGCGTAAAATATATCGATCGAGCTTACTGAGATCGGTGCCGTGACGCTGCAGTGACGGTGACGGTATAGTAGAGCGAAGGCTAGAAGCCTACAGCGCGGTCCGATTTAGACTAAACTCTCAACGATATCTCCAGTCGTCGCCGCCTCACGATAGGTAGGTATATAAAACATCGCTATTTTTTTAATAAGATCTTGACATCGAAATAACAATAAAGACTTGGCAACTACGAAAAGGATCACAAGACGGTGATGAGAGCAATGCGTGGCTTACAAGCTTGGTAAGATTGTAAATAATGTTTAGTTGTTCGCCCACCGGGGTCAGATCCAGAAGTCCCGCGTTCGACTCCCAAGGGGAGTGCAACAATTGCTTGGTTTGGTTGGTGGTAGGACTTTGTCTGTCTGCCTGTCTAGTACCACCATATTTCCTAGTTCTGTCACCATAACAGTTGCGTTCCAGCATTTTAAGGTAAGATAGCCAGTTCTTCAGTTTGTTGAGGATACCGGGTGAAGTGCGTTTCCAGCTTCAGCCTTATTCTTATTACATGAAAATCAGATTAGATAAAGGCCCCGTCACATCATGAAAAAAAAATATATTTTTATTTCAGTGAGGATACAGGTGCTTATTTTAATTTTTTTGGAGAATCCACAGAAGAATATACTAGTAAATTATGTTTACTTAACATCTATGTGGTATAAGTTGACACGAAATAAATAAGTGTTTCATACTTATAGCCAAAGAGTATAATATATATTGCTTTTGTTAATGGACTACCAAAGTAAATAAAGGTTACATCAATGTTTTTGTTATACTGGTATTTATTGAGTTATTAGCCTGCACCTGGCTGGAACAAGCCTGGAAGCGCGCGGGTTGACTTGATATCCCAAAAATAGGTTGTTTTATTGAACACTAGCTGACGTTGACTGTAGTTACAGTTGCGCCTAGGTTCCAAATTCATCACTTTCGTTTCGGGCCAATATTGTAAGCCCACTTCAAATCAAATCAAAAACATTTATTGTCTGATAACTTACATAACTATTTAAACTACTTAGATTAGGGTACACTTACGATAGACAAAAGGGATTAATTCAGCTTTTGCTGAAGTTCCATTCCGCACAAGTACGTACCGAACTCCAGCGCTGGTTTTTAATAAACCCCTCTCGAATGGATGGCCATCGAGAGTTTAGTTATAAGCGGGCTGGGTTTTTAATTTATTATTAGGTACACATATACAAAAACGTGATACTAAAATAAAGAAGAAAAGACAAGCTATTAATAAATGTGTGTTTTGTTGTGGATTACATGAGTGTGATGGTATGTGTGTTGTGTACTGTATCGTGGGGACTCCTGAGAACACCGACCTCTTAAGAGTTCGGGCAACAGGAGTTTCCACGTGTGTGACTGAGGGCGAGAATGTGTGTGTATTTGTAAGGTTGTTTTTTACTATTTTTTACCCCGTTGTTCAAAGGTGCATTCAAATTTGTGCTTTTGACGCAATTGTAGTAAAAATTTAAACTTCACTTTGAATGTGACTGGACTATTTTTTTCCTCAGTGGTGGTGGTGGTAAGTCGTTCCATACCTTTGAGGCCCGATATTTGAAGCCACTCTTGAACCCTGCGGTTTTATGTTTTGGGATAACTAACAAGTTATTCAATTTAGCCCGAGTATTAAAGTTATGCACGTCACTGAAGAAAGTGAATTTCTCGAATAATTACTCGGGTTTTTTACTCCATATAACTCTGACATGTGCAGGCCAAATGCAGTTCTCTCCGAGCCTTCATGTTTAATATCCCTATCCTAGCAAGGTACGGGCTGATATGTTCCCTACGTGGAACGTTAAAAGAGCATCTCATGCACTTTTGAACAAGCTATTTTCTCGGAAACCTCGCTCCATTGAAAACCTGATTCTTGCCCAGGCAAGTCTCGAGTTCCAGGGCTGACCCTACGTATATAATCAAAGTCAAAGTCAAAATTGTTTTTATTCCTCAAGATTTTTTAAGATTATTATAATCAAATCTACAGCCTGTTCGGAATCGCAAAGGAGAAAGGCAAGAAACGCGGGCTGGTTATTTTTTTGATGATCCATTCAACATTTAGATGTACAGTTTTAAATAACATAATAAGTAGGTTCATCATAAACCTATATACTTAATATTATCTTAAAACATTTATTATTAACTACCTATCTATCTGAACTGTTTGTTATCATTGAGAAATCACCATTTAGCTGTCAACTGGTATAGCAACATCGGGCCTCACGTTCTCTTCGTCGATATAGTTAGGTACTAATTTTTTAGTGGGCTCTTTTAATTTAATTATTATTTTACAGCTGCATCCCTCGGCTTCGTCCGCGTGGAAATTGATGTGTCGCGAGTGAAGAAGTGAGGTAGTAGAGCTTCATGTGAAAGAGCTCGTCCGGGAAAGAGCTCCCATCATACCTATTTCTGCCGCCAATCAGGTTTGCTGCGTTCCGATTTGGTTACCACTGAAATAGCAGGCACACGAGGCAAAATACAAACAGATAAAAACAAAATATAGATAATTTCAATACTAAAACTAGATCATTATGTTTATGAATGTGCAGGTGCGTTGCTTTTTTGTAATCACCTTTGTCTGGTAGCAAAATTTACGCAAGACAGTTCTGTGTTACGAAATAAAAGGGGAAGAAAAATATTAACAATAACAAATTAGACACAGAACACACAGAATAATTATATACTCATATAAATTAATAAAAAAAAAAAGATTAAAAATAAACATTGATGAAAAATACTACGCAACGCACTATTCAATAAGAATGGCTAAGATGTCGTTCTGTAATTTTACTAATTTATTGTTAAATATGTCCAAATGAATAGGCAGCAAGTTATGACGATTGGATTTTATTAAGACGTGTTGTTTATGTAAACTTGCAAGGTTAACGTACCTATGTTGAAAAGGAAACCGGGATCTAGGTTTGGTGCTTATGTTGATAGTACAGGATATATATATATATATATATATAGTAGGGGAGTCGATAATGGAGTGTACGTTAAATCGAGGAAGGTACTCACAACGAGTTTTTAGCGATAAAAACTAAAATTAATGCAGTTTATCAGAATTGCCAGAGACTGATCGCTTGATGCCACATTGGTAGCTCAGAACGTTTAAAATTTTCTTTTGAATCTTGTATTTCGTGTTGTCTTTTTTTTTTGTTTGTCTGTGGGGTAGAGATCCTAGTTTATATGAAAACATGTTTTACGGTGTCCTGTGGTAAATTCAAGTGAAACTGCACTGGTACATCTAGTATAATTTCCTTCTTATTTATGTAGGTATATAATATGCATATGTGTATTTACATAATAGTTACAAGATTAGTAGGCAGGACAAACTCTTATACAACAATCTGTTTAAAATCTACTTGCATTTAAATAGGATGTAGGAATATTTGATTGTCTAAAACTCAAGAGTATCATAAACTCTAGAGCATGGGAAGCTGCAAAACACACCGAAGAGACTAATAGATTAAACTATACTAATAGATTGATCACTGCCCAATCAGCAAATAAAAGAGGTAAGTAGAAGAATCAAGGCTTTCTAGCTAGTTAGCTTCCAAGAGGGGTAGGGATTCTTTTAGATGGGAGTAAGTAGTTACATTGGATGAGGAAGGGTAAAATTACATCTTCTCTGAGAATTGCAACTATGGTTACCTACTTACCACGGCCACACCACGGATAAAAAAATCGGCTCAGTATTTTAAAAGTAGCACAAACAGATTGGCGAACAAAAGACTCAGCAAAGGTCGTCGGCACCCTATAAACGAAACCCTAAAGATGCAAACAGTTAAAATTAAGTGCCCTTATAAAATGTTCTCACAGTTCAAGCATTTGATCGCAGAAAAAAACTTGGAACCGTGAAAATAATTTCGGTTCACCAAATTTTTAAACTTTACGACATAAAGATGTTTTGGCTGTAGAGAAGAGCGTGCCAATTAAATAGATAACCTACGCTCGAAAACATAACTCTCCAATTGTGACAGTCGTGTAGAAAATGAGTTCAATTGCAAAAATCGTAATTTCTGCAAAATTCTAACTTGTGAGGTATGTTTGACTACTTATATTAACAAATAATTATAATAATAAACATTACAGGACATTAATTTCACACAGCGCCATCTAGTAATACTACGACGCTTCGTCCCAGCGCCAGCAGCCAGCAAACCTAGTATTTTATCAAACCTATGCTATGCTGATGCTGAGCACGATATGCGATCCCTGCTTTATTTATTTATACTTAAATGTGGATACTTGCCCCAAGCTGACTGATAGATGGCGCTTATTCATCATTTTCTGAATCGCGCTATCGTTGTGTTCTAGGGTAGTAATGGGGTGAAACCTGACAGTTACCAGTTACAGCGGTAGCCTACCCCAGGTGAAATCACGTTGCATATATAATACAGTTTTTGAAGCGTTCTTGTACCCATCAGTAGGTACAAACGCGTAAATATAAATATTGAGATAGAAAGAATTTGGCTTTAGACAGTAATATTTTACTATGTCTGCTCTGCTCTAAAGGCTACCTCTACCTAACTAAACTTGTATTGTACATTCTCAGATATGTATCAAAGGAAAAGTCCTGTGTGACTGACTGTAATTTTTTTATATGGGCTGCCTGATTGACTGATTCAAGTAGATACAACGCACAGACTATACCGCTGGTCGTACAGAATTGAAATTTGGAGGGTGTGTTTGTTTTGGTGTGTAGGCGTCCGCTTTTTTTTTTAATTTAATTTTCTAACGAATTTTGAAAATTCTGACTCCAAGGTTCTAAATGGGTTCGGAGTGAAATGTTGCATATATCCGAAATCGTATATGATAGAAGTTTGAAAATTCGTATGTTGATTGCCCATATAAAATAAACAATGACATACTTTAGAATATTTTCAAAACTAAAAGGGTAGGGGTACAAATATATAAGGAAACGTTATACATAAAACAATATAAAATAATTCATTGCTAAATAAACAACGAACATACATACAATAAGAATTAGACTATTAGCAAAGTGGGTAAGATAAAGTAGGTAAAGGGGTAAAAGGTAAAGGGGGTAGCCATCAGCACTATTCTGCGTAAGTTAAGGTCTACGCAGGGCTAGTATTTTAAACTACCCCAAATAAAAAGCTCGAGCTTCGATATTAGTCGAGCATAGCCGCAAAATAAAATAGCGGGTTAGAAAAATAAAATATCTAAAAGAACCGTTTAAGTACATTTTATAGAAAATATATATAATTTGAAAAGAAAACCGACATTTAAATTCGATACAAAAATAACTTTAAAATATAAATATTAAATATTTTGATAATGTATTATTATAAAATAAATATTATTATGGTATTCCCATTGGCTACAATTAGTGTGAGTGTGTAAGGATGTAATGGTGTGTATGTAGGTGTGAAGGGAATTTAAATGTGAACTGATTTTAATTGCGTGGATTAATTCCGTTACTCCAGATGACAACGATCTCTAAGGAGTCGGGCGGTTAGGTCCCATTTGGTTCATGGAACCATGACGTATAGAACAAAATTAGATTTTTTTTTTATTATTTGGTACTATAGAACATGTAATACTTTAATTTCTCAAATAAGATAAATAAGACCTCTTTAAGATTCATTTTTTTTTGAACCGGTGGTATTTGAATGCTCTGAGACTGATATTCTAGATGATTCTCATCTGGAGAGTCCTCCCACCGCTTCTTGATATCAATTCATTAGATTTTTTGGATTCTTTTACCCAGATGTTTGATGTATGGTATTTATTTTATTTTAATTTCATTTAATTATCGCGATTATTATACATAATTAATATATCCGAAATATGAAACCGAATAATGTAATACCGTGTTACAACACTTTCGGCCGCTGACAGTCAACTGTCGGGAATATAAAAAGGTACGCGATGATGACCCGTTTTTGTTATTATTTTTATATTTTTTTATTTATTCAGGTATGACAGAGTAATTTTCGTTATTAGTGTCATTTGGGTTCTCATGGAAGATTTTGGGAGAATCTTATTTGCATTTTGTTCTAGCATGAAAATCGGGTGAAAAGCTTGTATGTAGTTTTATGAAAAAAATTGGGAAGAAAATGTCTCACTTTGTTCGAGGACGTCATGTTCCATAGAACAAATGGGACCTATCCTAACTGGCGACCTTCGTGGGGGTGAATAGAAAAAGGTGGGAGTGTGAGTGATGATTTATGTCTACAGGATAACAAAACAGAGATATCTGTTGGGGATAGCCTTATAATAATTATTGATTAATTTCATTTTTCGTTTTAAACGTTGATTCAAATACTTTAAAATTCCGATCAAGTAAACAAGCTTCATATATTTTTTATGTGTGCAAACATATACAATAATGGGGAAAAGGCATAGCTGGCTAAATGACGTAGCGGGAAATGAGCGTAGCGGAAAAAGGAAGGAGAAGTCCTGACTGACTGACTCAACTAGATGAAATGCACAGCGTAAATTGCTGGTCGTACAGACTTGAAATTATAAGAGTATATTTGTCATGGTGTGTAGACGCTTGCAAAGAACGGAATTTTGAAAATATGCACTCTAAGGGATTCTATTCAAAAAAAATGATTTTCAATTTTCAGACCTGACAAATAATAATCACAAAAAAAAATACATTTTTATTCATTCAATTGTTATTTTCTACCTATTATATCAAACTTGGTGCGAATATAGTGCTTACATATTATACGAGTATATATGCGGTCAATAAATAATAAAATCTGGCCAAGCGTTAGTCGGACCTGCATTAAGGCTTCATATAACAGGTTTTGTTTGCAAAATAAACTGTTTGTAACTGCTGATTGTCAAGTAAGATACGGAGTTTAAAAAATATAACCTAATTAATTTTATTTCGGCGATTGTTCTAAATCCCAGTCTTTCTTCCTTTCCATCTTTAGATTGATGTATGACATATGCTTTATGTTAGTATAAATGGTAGCTGAAGTGTAGTAGAGCTGAAAGGGCTAGTTCGGGGAAGTACTACCACCATATATATTTCAGCCGCCAAGCAGCATTGCTATGTTTCAGTTTGTAGATTATGGTTGTCGGTGAAATTACGGGCACGCGAGGCTTAACACTAATATGCCCCAAGTTGACGGGCGCACAGCAGTGCCGCGTAGGTGTTGCAGATTTGACCAACGTAATGACAGTAAGTTGTTATAGGCAACAGGTGGGCTGTTATTTTCCGTCTACAAGTTCTATAGAAAAAAACTATGTATGGTATTTATATACGGATAGGTATGTACATACCCATTGATCAAGTTTCGAAAGGCGGTTAGTTGACCCTCAAATGAGCCCTTCACCGTCACTTATTACGTAAAAAATATACCAAGAGAGGAGAATGACAATTACTACATAGATTTAGGAAGGTAGCCTGGAAGTAAGCCAAAACGAGATATTTTATGAAGTTCTGTGATCTGAAGTTTTATAAAATTACATCAAGAGACCTTTCTTGCTAAGTTCTCCTGCCCCCTCAGCACGGGGAGGGGATAAAATTGTTATCCTATGTTTTTATCCACTATCGGGAGACAAAATGCTCTCAGAGGTGGATAAAAACAGAGGACAAAAATTTTATCCCCTCCCCGTGCTGAGGGGCTGTAGTCGCTCCTTCGCTCCTATTGTTCTGTATGGCACCGATCGTTTACAATCATATTTCCCCCTCGATACGTAATGTTGTTACTCTCTCTCTCTCCGAACCTGTTCATAGCTGTACTTGAACACATTTTTAGACGACTAGACTGGAATGGAATGGGGCTCAAAATATATGGCAAGCACTTGACACATCTGAGATTTGCGGACGACTTAGTACTACTATCAGAAGAAGCAACGGAATTGCAGTATATGATAGAGTCGCTCAGTATACAAAGTCAAGCCATCGGTCTCGAGGTAAACCAAGCTAAGACGAAAGTCATGACCAACAAATGCAAAACACCGATTTCACTTAATACATTGACTCTAGAATATGTTGATGACTATGTTTACCTGGGACATTTGATATCATTTCAATCATGCACAGAAAAAGAAATTAATAGACGTATCAAAACTACTTGGAACAAATTCTGGGCCATGAAAGAAGTGTTCAAGAGCTCTCTACCAGTCAAGCTAAAAACAAAAACAATGGACATTTGCTTAGTACCGTCTCTAACGTACGCATGCCAGACGTGGTCTCTCACGAAAAAACAACTAAAGCAACTTAAATCTACTCAAAAAGCAACAGAGAGAAGCTACGTAGGGTTAAAACTTAGAGACCGAGTTAGAAATACTAAAATTAGAAAAATAACTAAAGCAAAAGACGTGGCTAAAAGAATACTGGGTCTAAAATGGAGATGGGCTGGCCACCTACAGAGGATAAACCCAAATAGATGGTCACAAATCACGACGAATTGGTTTCCCAGAGACAAGAAGAGACGAAGAGGACGACCTCACAAAAGGTGGAGTGATGAAATCGTAGGTGTGGCCGGGAATCTCTGGACAAGAGTCGCAGCGGACAGAGAAAAATGGAAAAGTTTGGAGGAGGCTTTCACCGCCACAGGCGGTCCATACACAATATAATAGGTTACATTTTAATATATAAATACTAATACGCAAACAGAACAGGAACAAGAAAACAATTATAATATAGATAGATTAAGTTAATTTTAAGTACCTACTGTTAGTTTTTTTAATAACTTACTTTATTAGTCTTATAATATTGTTATTAATTTGTTTAGTGTATAGGAAAATAAAGCTCTTTTTATTTTATTTTATTTTATTTATTTATTTACGTAATGTTGATCATTTGAAAGCATTCAAAAATTCACTTTCCAAATTATTAGAAGCAATGGCATTTCAATTAATGAATTCCTTAATGAGAATTTTTAATGTTTATAGTTGAGTTACCTATTTTAGGCCGTTTGTAACGGTCCTTAGGTAATCTGGCTGATTCCTTTGTACATAGTTAGTTTAATTGTACTTTTTATTGAATAAATGTTACTTATTGTTTGTAGATCCCGGTCTACAAACAATAAATTCATTTAATTTCATGACTACTTAAATTGTATTTTATTCGAGCTCTTCGGCATGCTGTTCCAGCGGGGTGGGTACAGGGTGGGTAGGTACCATGACCTCTTATAGCATTCTAGTTTTGATATTACTTTACTTTTGTCACTATCTGTCCTGTGTAGAAAAACGAGACAAACGTAATGTAAGATTAAAACGAGAACGCTATAAGACGTTATGGTTAGGCCCCAGAAGGACTTATATACTTTGTGTAACATTTGTATTTGTAATCTTCCAACATAAATGTTTTTTTTTTGTAGTGTAGGTGTCTCGTTAGTAGATTATGAATGCTTGTTTGCATTCTTCCAGAAGTAATATTATTCTGTAACTGTTGTCTATTCTTATTTCTTGGTACTTGTTCTCACTTTTTTATATAATCTGTGTTGCTTCCTATAGGTGAACAACTTTTTTTGTTTCATTTATGTTGTACGTGATGCTGGTTTTCCTAGAAAATAAATAAATAAACACTAGCGCGTTAGTTAACGACCCTGAAATGACCTAGGTACCTATTTTATATTCCCTTTGATTAGTTTTCTTCAACTCAAAGTATCACGCTTGCTGGAGCATGGCACTGTTTTAATCAAATTCGCGTTCATTTTACAAACAAACCTACGACATGAACAAGTGGTCCATTGTGGTTTTCATTGGTATGTGCTTTCTACAATTTTATCCTGAAAAAAAAAGAACCTACACATTTTATTAAACTACGTGCATTAGTACGACGGGAAGCGCTTGGCCTTAATATCACCTGGGACGCTACCGCCGACGGCGAAGCCGATCTCCATTGATGGCTTTAAATTAGCTTCATGAGAACTAGAAACGATTTTTACCGTCAAATGTACTGAACGGATAGGTTTCATAACATGTGTACACTTTTGAGATGGGAAACGCCATTTCGGATATGACACATACCCGGTAGGTAAAAATCGGCTTCGTCGTCGGCGGTAGCGTCCCTGGTTACAAGTTCACCCGGAATCCTCAACAAACTGAGGGAACTGGCTATCTTACCTCTAAATGCCTTTCCGTGCGGAATATTAATATTATTGAATGGTCACAACATTAACAAATTGTTATAATGATTCCAAAATTCACGACCCTCGACTTGAACCCGCATCTTTTTCCTCAAGACGGAAACGTTCTTCAATAGAACCACGATGAAATTTTAGTGGCATATTCGATTCAGCTAAATGCTGATGATCGCCATCTAGCAGTAATTCTCTACTATGTGAACCTGCCGTAGAATCTAGAAATACGCAAGTCACAAGCGAGAGATGGCGTTTTTGCTATTATAACTTTCCTTGATAAAAAAGATGCGGGTTTCAGTCCCAGCGCTGGTTGTGCAGTTTTATGGCATAATAAATGTATAATACTAAAACAGATCGGCTATATTATTTTATTATTTTTATTGTGAATTATTGTACGACGGGGAAGCGCTTGGCCTTCATTTCACCTGGTTACAAGTTGGGATAAGGCCGAAGCTGGAAGCGCACTTAACCCGGAATCCTATAGCCTGTTCCTCAACAAATTGAGGAACAGGCTATAGCTTACCTTTAAAAGACGACAGAATTAGGTAAAATCGGTGGGTTGTACCACCAGACCTCAGAGGCGGTTAAAATAATTATACTATGTTATTGACCATGTGACGATGTTGTTATATTGTTAAAGCTTAATTCTATCTTGTATACCTAATTAACTATACCCACTGTACCTTTTACATACTTACAATGAAGCTTATCTCGCAATAGGTAGGTAGGTACCTATTATAATATTTGGTCGAGTAGCGAGTACCTAAGTAGGTACTAATGTAGTAGTTTTACTTTATTTATAATAATTGTACTTGTTTTAGGAATATGTTTGTTAAAATGTAACGGCCGAGTACCTTTCAAGCCTAAGGATGGATCAATACCGTTTATGGTGAGTACTTTAACCAATATAAGTGGTTCCCGCTAGTTCCGGAGGTCCTAGGTTCGGTTATCGGGTGGGGTAGGTTCTTTGCGAGTTGGTTCCCACAAAGATTGTTTGTTTATTTTTTATTAGGTTTTTGGTAGTTTGTTGCTAGGACATTGCAGACGTTTTTGCTTGTGCTCATAGGGTTCCCACGAGCTCTTGCGTAAGTACGCAATCGCTTTGATTTATCGCACGTAGCTACGAATCGCAAAGATGTGCGATCGGTCGCATCCTTCAACACTGAACACATGCGTCGAGATCATAAACGTGTAAAATATGTCGAAAACTGTAGTAGACGCGCTGGAAAAATGTATAGTGAAATAGATATAGGCAGTTAGCTCGTGAAGTGCTGTCCTATGCTCATGCATGGACTGGTCTGGACATGGACATTCAACGAGTAAAAGGGTTGATAATGCGATTTGGACATACTACAGATTAACTTGCTCTAGGTTACATAGAAGATAAGAAAGCGTGGCCTTGAAAAAAAATGTTCACGTTTCAAAATGATCCTAAAAAAATATCAATAAAATTATTAGACTTTGACTTTGACAGGTGTACTACGCGTCTCGCTACCGCGGCATATGCGTGGGAACGCTGGTCTCTCCGACCGTGGTGATGACGGCGGCGATCTGCGTCACCAACCCAATAGCCGACGTGAAGGACCATCGGCCTATCAACGTCGTCATAGGAACTCACTATCGTCACCCTCGCAGGGGCATCCGAGTCCAGGTCACGAAGGTTCTCATACCTAATCGTGAGTATTTCGGCTTCGTTGCTAGAACCCAACCAAACAAGTCAGTTTCAGGTTAACTAACGAACAAACAAAGTAACTACTCCCGCATTTTTTTTTATTTATTGTACCTTGATGACCGATTTCTCAAAATTATTTTCTTAGCGGGCGCCTACACAACAACACAAACATACCCTCCAAATTCGAAGTCTGTACGAGTTTATCCTGTGCGTTGTATCAAGTTGAATCAGTCAGTCAGGACTTTTTCTTTTATATTTTATTTTAAGATTTTTGTTAACCTTTTAATTATTATTTTTGTATATAAATGTACGCACATAATGATTTAAGCTTTTCAACGTATTACATGAGCACAGAGTGCACTACCTGCTAGCTCCAGGATCACCTCACCAAGGTTGAGTTGGTTAAGTGTTTATCGATCCCTTGGTTGCAGTTTTGGCAATGAACATATCAACGGACAATCGAGGATATCTGATGGAAAAAGCAGCAGCAGTCCTGCTGCTGCAACGTAGGATTCCAAATGTCCTGATGGAAGTACCTCCTCAGCCCATTAGCGCCGATTGGAAGTAAGTGCTTTCATAAAAGGTTCATTTATTCAATAAAAAGTACAATGAAAGTAACTATGTACAAAGGAATCAGTCAGATTACCTAAGGCTCGTTACAAACGGCCTATAGGTAACTCAACTGTTCCAGACCAGTACCAAACGGTAGCGTGCCCAAGACACTGGCTGCATTGCCACGCTGAATAGCTATGCTAATTCGCTGGTTTAAATAAGAGCCAGCCCTTGGGTCACGTGTCGCCTCAATCAAAAGCCCCGCAAGATTTTTGAAAACCCGGAGGGCACCGGCTCCCCTAGGACCCATGGTCTCCACCCCAAAAGGCTCAAATAGGTAAGCTCTGTCGAGACCACTATATTTGCGCCTTTTGTGATCCTCGGCCGAATCAGCCGCCACACCAGCCCTAACTGATGTCCCAGGCAGATGAGATGGCGCTAGGGTGTCGACGCAGGTAGCTTCCCACACCAAAGGCCTACCCATTTCCCAAGGGACAAGAGACATACCGTCGGGCCGGTTACCATCATCACGTAACAGACCATTCGGTTCAAGAACGGCTGGAACATTGACACTGGTAAAAGCTCGAAGGATAATGTCATTAAGACTTGCGCGAAATCCTGCCGGCAGATCTTGTGCACGAAAGTCCGTGAAAACCAAATTGATCTACGGCCATCTTGCACCCAACCGAAGACAAGTGGCAATACAGAAAGTTACAGGATCCATAAGTGTACCGCTATTGTAAGATGGATGTGCTTGCAGCCAAATTCAAATTCAAAGTCATTTATTCCTTTTTGATACAATAATGTACACTGGGAAAAGTCAAAAATATAAATATTTCACACAATAGGTTCACAAATACTTAAAGATAATAAAAAATATTAAAAAAACATACATAATAATAAATAGTCCAGTGTAAAATACAATATAAATTAAGTCTCCGTACAAATGGTACTCCAGTCATCAGCAATAGCCTCGTCCATTTTATAATATGATTTGTGCAATAACATTTTTCTAATTCTATAACAAAATTCATTCATTTCTAGATTACGTATGTCAAATGGCAATTTATTAAATAACTTAACATTAGTACACAAAAAACTTTTACCAACCTTATAAGCCTATGAACTGGTATAACGATATCATTTTTATTCCGCGTATTATAACTATGTACATCACTCTGTAGCCTTGCTCTATGAAAAGTAGTTTTTGCATAAATAACATTTTGGAACATAAATTCACCCGCTACCGTCATGATATTGAGTTTTTTGAATCTTAACCTACAAGATTCCATTTTTGAGATTTGTAGTTTAAATCTTATAGCTCGCTTCTGCAACAGAAACACTCTTTCAATTTGCGACGCATTACCCCAAGCTAAGATACCATAAGTCATATTCGAGTGAAAGTAAGCATGGTAGACTGCCTTAGCAGAATGTAAGTCACTCAATTGTCTTATGGTTTTTATTGCATAAGCGGCAGATTTAAGTTTGTTTACTAGAGACTCAATGTGCTTATCCCAAACGAGTTTACTGTCAATTATTACTCCAAGAAATTTAACATTGTTGATAGCATTAATGGGTTGTCTCATAATAGTATTTGTGACCTCCGTCTCTATAGTATTTCCCAAAAAGAATCGGACTATGTTCGTTTTTTCAACATTTAATAGGAAGTTGTTTGCTTTGAACCATTCATCCAAACTTAATAATGACTTTTCTAATCTTATGCTTATATTTACTTTGTTTGTTTTATCTAATATTACATTATTTAATTTATCAATACAATTAAAAAGAAAATGTATGACTGTACGATACCACAATATAGGTATCAAATAAATCAAATGTTTGATGTGCCGATTCTAAAATATAAATTGTTATACTTTTATTGCCGGTTTGCCGCTGGTGGATTTATGGGATAAAAAGTACCAAGTACCTTTTCCAAGAGAAATCCATTCAGTAATTTTGGCGCGAACAAACATCCATCCAAATCACAGAACAATGAATCTACTCATGTGTTCTGTGATCCAAATAATTGCTTATGTAAATAAATGCTTTTGCAATAAAAAATTTAGTGTTATTTAAGTAGGTAGGTACCTAGAAAACCTACACCTACTCAGATAGAAGTTGCTGCAAAGCTCCAATATCCCTTTGTAGACTTAAACGACAGTCACGGTAAGGTTAGAGTTAGAGGACCAATATTCTCTGTGGTCCTACTGAAAGTTGATCGTTAATCTCCAGCTGTTCAATCCATGATGGACCGATGATACCATTGTTGGTTTATTTCAGAGGAGAGGAACAATTGCTTCTGCAAGAAGATTGTCTGACTGCAGGGTGGCACTACCATTACAAAGGGGTAAGTATACATGGTGAGTTTTTTCCAGGGCCACTGAGGCCAAGTCTAAATCCGTGAGAGTTATCGAAAAGTCTTTAGAAAAAAAAAATGTTCTGCATTAAAGGATTTTTTATGAGTTTTCAAAAAAATTATGATTTGCATTTTCGAGTTCTTTGTTTTTATAATAAAATAAAAAATAACGACTATGTGCCCAAAGTTGTTGGAACACTTTCAAAATCTTATCTGCGTCTTAGCAGACAACTGATTCCAAGTGTTTGCTGTGCGCATTAAAAGAGATGCTTTGAATTAATCGCTTAGTCCTTAGGTACTACTGGAATATCAACAGATGCGTGTTGTACTTTCAATGAACAGGTTGAAAAGCTCTTGTGCTCTTTCACGGAAGAGGCACCTACACTGCATCCTGTAAAAAATCCACGATGTGTTTTTACCATTTGACATAACCCTGGTGACTTGACCATCATTTCTCCAGGATAAGATCTACGAGCCAGCAAAGTTTCTACTTCAACGGAACCTGCGAGTTCAATTCCTGAACATCGTCAAGAAGGATCTCTGGTGTGAGCCGCTCAACTACAAGTTTGTGAAGTCGCTGACGAACCTGGGAATCCAGGGCAGGATCAGCATAGGCACGGCAATATGCACGAGAGATGTATGTACCTATATATACAATAATCATTATCATACGCGTAGGTAGAATGACCTACCTGTTTATTACCGAACATAGCACACCGCTCTAGCCCCTAACAAAGCAGAGGATCTCAATGGTAAGTGGATTGCGGTTACTTTCATACTGTTTTAGACCTACCACTTACATAAAAAAATGCATATTCAGATAATAGTATATTACAAATGACTCACATTTCTACTTTGTTACGCTTTTACGCGGGACCGGATTGAGCTGAAACTTTGTATAATTATATTATGTTACTCTAGGCCGGTAAGGAGACCGGTTACTTTTCATCTTATCCTATAACCCGTAAAACCCAAACAACATTTGAGCGAAAACGGTTTAAGCTGAGGGTAGGTAAAGTCTCGAAATTTTGCACAGATATTGGCTAGCAAAACATAAAGACTACTTTCTATTTGGGTAGTCTCGCGGGGGAAGCCGCATGTAGATATCTGATAATAACTGCTCAAAAAAAAATTGGGAATCGAACATACAATCTACAGTGAAGAAAGAAGAGCTACTTCAAAATAAGCTATGGGGCCATAATTGGTTCTGATTTAAACCAATTAATCTGGCCCCATGTGCTTATGCTTCCGCCTGTTGACTTCTCTCTATCTTCCCGTGGAAGGCGTAAAGCACCAGGGACAGTGACAGGGCAATTTATATAATTGCATTTTGAAAACCTAAGTGGTTGGTATAATTATTTAAAATAATTTAGGTTTGGTAAACTGAAGTTCAACAACAGGATATGCTGACCAGCATGGTATTAACTTGTGATACTTATTTCAGTCGGACAGATCGGCACAACCCTGTCATGTGAGTACTTAGCGATGTAATGCTGTACTCAAATAATAAATTGGAATAAATAGTAAAACAAAAGCTAGGTGTCTAGGAAAGCTAATTATGTAATTTCAGATTACCATAGAAGATAAGATAACCTGGCAACAAATAAATTACCTAATTGAGCCATTTATAACTGATTATGAAAAAAAAAATGCCCGAATTTCTTGACTTTCTTCTTGTGTGCTGGTCGCGATACTGAACGGGCGATTAACTTGTCTCAAAGTGATCCTATAAAAATCTTACTGAACGATGATTGATTTTGATCGAAACAACCCTGCATTTCAGCACGGCTGTCTGTGACGCCCAACGTAGTGAACCGGCCAAGCCAAATACATTGCAATGCTAGTCAGATGTAGGTAGATAGTATAGATCTCTAAAATGATCGCCTTAAGGAAAAACTTAACTGTGTCTAAAATATGAACTTAAGAGACTAGGTATAAGGAGTTTTGGAATAATGATATCAGTGTCGATGTTTTGGCATAACGTTATTTCTTAGTATGCTATAATTTTCAGATTCAATAAAGATTATCTGAAACATTACTAAAGGATCATTTTGTACACCATTGAATCATTTAAGGCACCTGCCTTAAATCCATGAGATAGGGTCCCATGGTGCAATTCAAGTTATAATAAAATATATTATTTCATTATGTTAGTTTATATTTAAGACGAATAATCATCAAACATAGTTTACTTAATATTTAGAATTAAACTCTAAGCTAGTCACAATCAAAACACCTTCATAATCTGTTTTAATTCAACTATCTCACCATAATCAACAGCATTTCAATAATCACAGAGAAGGTATTTTGATGCTTACGATCTATTTATTCGAGATTCCACTACACACCAATCAACTATCTAAATATTAATTCTTAAAAATCAGCTCTTTAGTTTCTGCTCTTTATATTTTCAATCTCTTTTTACTTTCATCCTAATTGCATTAATTTCACACAGCGCCATATAGCCCAAACGAAGCATAGCTTGTAAAATGGGAACTGGATTACGGATAGAATACTCAAATACTTTTTTTTTGTGAATACATACTCATACAATACAACACCAACACAGAACAAACATCTATAATCATCACATAAATGGTTGTGAATCCAACCCACAACCTACAGCGCAGAAGGCAGAGTTACTACCAACTGAAATATGAGGCTTGTTATAAGAATATGATGTCTTTCTTCAGGGGATGTACGGCGCTCCGCTGATTTGCCGCGGCCGTCTCGTGGGTCTGATGCTGGCACCCGACGCGCAATGGACCAACTGCACTGGTCTCAGCAATATGTTCCACTTGCTATCGAACGAATTCCTTATAGACTTCATGGAATGTGTCAGCAAGTGAGATTATTATACAGCTTAGCTTCATAGCTGTGCGCCAGTAGTATGAGCTCCTACGGAGTGCTGATGCTGATTGATGTATAAGGGGTCGATTTTTAAGACGAGACAGTAAGGGCTGCAACCTTAACTGTTATAGTTACAGGAAGACTTTCCTAGGAGACCAGTCATAGCTTTATTATATATCTGAACTGAATTCCCAGTTTTTTTAAAAAAGGTACAGTCAGTAAGAAAATGAACTTTAACAAAAACATTGTTTATACCCATTGATCCTGTTTCTTACAAGGATTAAAAGACTACCGGACCGACTAAGGTTTAGTAAAGTATAAAACTCACTAGAAATGTGAGATATCGCATATAAATACTATAGTTAAGAAAGCGTCTCGTTCCCTCGGATTTGTTTTAAGAATGTCATCAGAATTCGCAAGTATTAAAACTTTTAAAATACTATATTGTGCGTACGTACGTAGTCATTTGGAATACGCTTCACAAGTGTGGAACCCAAGCTATAGCGTTCATTCGTCACGTTTAGAATCCATTCAGAAAAGATTTCTACGATACCTTCAATATCGGGCTCAAATTTTCCTACCAGACTATGGACACGAGATGTCGAAAGTTTCATTTCCTACCGCTTTCAGAACGAAGACAAATAGCCGACTTGACTTACCTTTTAAACATAGCAAACGGTACTGTGGAATGTCCAGAGCTTCTTGGGCAACTAGGTCTGCGTACTACCAGGGCTTCTTTGAGGAACCCTAACGTTCTTTATGTTCCAATAGTTAGGACAAATTATAGGCAAAACTCATTTATGGTTAGAGCCGCTGGCTCGTTTAACACGTTGGCTAGGGCTAATACAGATATTGATCTATTCAATACCAAAACAAGTAAGCTGAAACGCTTACTTAGCGATACCTACTTTAATGTTGGCTAGATTGAGCACTTAACTTAACTTCTTTTCTTGTGTGTGTGTGTTTGTGTATTTAAATGTTTTGTACTATGTTTGCTGCTTTTTATAAATATTGTCTACTTTATCTGTTTATGTTCGTATATCATTTATTTTAGTTATCTGTGGAAACTTTTAATTGGCCTTCCTATTATGTGACATATGGTTGCATAGTTATTCAATAATCTATTGTACAAACCTAGCTGTAAGTTTTCCAAAAATTGTAAAAATAAAATAAAAATAAATAAAATAAAAATATACATATTTCCTAACTGAAAATATATATAATATAAATATAATAAATATATGAAAGTTTCATATCCACGCTATAAGTTTCCTTTTTCACGTTCAGGAATATTCCCAATAGTTTTCCTCAAGAGAATCAATCTCATCAAATTGAAATATGCTACCACTCCAGCCAGAAAAAAAAGAATAAATAATCTTAAGTTATGTTTATCGTAAGATAGTCGTAGGATGACGATGTTTTGGTGTAGGTGTGTAACAGTTTTCTCATTTTCAGACTATTTGAGCCGATGTTCACCACGGACTGGAAATCGTTCAAGCAGTCAATCTACGACGAAAGCATTACGGGGAATGAATACGATTACATAAACTTGATGTACGACAAACTTTACGGAGACGATTCTACGTCGGAAGAAGAAGTTTAGATAAAATTATCATTTATTGGTTGTATTTTACTGATTTAATAACTTTATTGAGGTGTATAGAGATAGCAGCTTGACCTATTTGGTCAAGCTGCCATCTCTCTTTGCGTTTGCGATCCTTTTTTCAGTTATGTTTTCAAAGTTCATTAAAATTAAATTTATTTAAGTCCGTCTGGAATATATAAATATAAAAATAGCAACCACCATCTTACCTCATTATTTAAATGTCCGACATTTAGAGGTAAGATAGCCAGTTCGTCAGTTTGTTGAGGATTCCGGCAGAAGTGCGCAACCACTTTTGGCCTTATCTCAACTTGTAACTTGGTGAGATGAAGGCCAAGAGCTTACCCGTCGTACAATAAAAAAAACAAAAAAAACGACCAGCCACTGACGAGGACGGCAGCTTCTGCGGGACTCACAAGAACACTCAGAAACACAAAATCCATCTAACTGTTTAGGGCTGCCGAGCGCAGGGACCCAGAAAACAGACATAGGTAGGTACATACCTACTTATATATTCTCAAATAATACCTACATAGTTCTTCTTTTGAGGAGAGTGGTGTAAAAAAAGATCTGGTAGGCCTATCAATGCTATTTTTACAATGAGGAAAGTATTTTTATTTTTATATATTTCCTATCACCGTTAGTTATGAACTAGGTATGTATTATGATAAATCTTACATCAAGACTTCTATTGCTAGAGTAACTGCAGGCCTATTACCTAACTTTGTTTCATTTGGGTTTCAATGGGTTTCAATTAAAATGCCTGCATTTCTGATTGAAACCGTTTGAATGAAACAGAGTTAGGTAATAGGCCTGCTGATGGCTTTGATCCAGGGCTCTTATTGTAAGTCAACTGGTAACCAACATCGACTTCATTTTTAACCGACTTCAAAAAAGGAATAGGTTCTCAATTCAGCTGTATACCTACTTTGTTGTTTGTTTGTTACTCATTACTCCGTCAATTCGACATTGATTTTGATGATTCTTGTTAAGTTTAGTAAGTCATACTTCTGAGGTGGTCCCATAGAAATTTCATAAAATCTTCATAAAATTCTTTTTTGTAACTGCTATAATGTTATTAAGTACTGTTATTGTTTTACTTATGGCTTATGTAATTGATTTTAAATAAATAAATAAAATTTCTGTAAAAGCTTTCTCATCGTGGAGTCGATATAACAGCATAAAAATCCCGAAAAAAAATAAAATAGTAAACGTAACTTATTGGGTCGGTATGTTTGTTAATCAAATGATTATTTGTGTCAAATTGTATCAAATTATTAATTGAAGTCGGTTTTCGTTTTAGTTTATAAAACGTATTATTGACTTTGATAATAACATTTAAGCATGATAAAGAAGTCTGTATTTAAAAAAAAAAAAGTATTTAAGTAGTCATTGTATTCTATACGTATGTACCTAATCTAGTTCCCATATCACAAGCTATGGCTTGGCTTGGGGTTAAATGGCGCTGTGTGAAATTAATGTCCTGTAAACATTTAGTTATTTATTATTGATTACCTACCTATGTCACGGTCTTAGGCTGTTATGACAATGTAAAACTTAAATAAAAAAAAATGGGTTTGTTGCTTTACCTACTACATTACACCTATTTTATTTTCATATAAGTAGGTACTAAGGGTGAGGGGAAAGTTTTCTGAAGATATGTACAAGGAACTAGCCAGCCCATCTACCGTTGTAGGTAACCTTAGGTTATTGACAGGATTGCTCAAGAATCCTAAGTCCGGTTTGTAACAAAATACTAGTCATACTAGAAGGCGAACCTGAAATACCTACCTAATGTCGCACCGAGAACGATGGCGAAGGGAAGATGCCCTGCACCTTACATGGCTAAGTAACCAACTGCATGATTTCGCGGAAGCACCTGCTACCTTCTTTAAATATATATAGGTACCTACCTAGGCCCATAGAAAAAAAATGTCTATCTTTTTGTTTCTACACGATTGATAGCTTTTGATAGTGAATGATTGATTTGAATGTTTGAGAACGGTTTTGAAAGTTTGTCTCAAAGAGTTTATAAACCTGATTGTCATGTCGTTATACTCTTTGGCCTCTTTGGTCATGTCCATATTTCGGTTACTTGACACAAAACACAAAATAACAATTTGTACTTGTATTTTACATGTAAATAAAATGAAAAACTTCTAAAATATTTTGTGCAATCATGAATTTTTTGAATCGTAGCTGTCAGCTCACGTACTACGGACGCTTACCATTTTGGAACACACCATGCTGCAAGGATGCGCTAAGGTCTTCGCAGTTTATTGATCGACCAAAAAAGTCCCGGGCGAAGCCTCTACAGTCATTTTGGATGCAGCAATGTATGGGGAAGCTTCGGTTGTTATACAATCCGTTCTCGTTGAGTCAAGTGCGTTTCAACGACAAATGCCCTCGCCTTCACCGAGACCTCGACATGCCCAACTTTGATGCTTACAGGAAGGAGGATTACACTGACGTGAGGAAGACGGACTGGGGCACAGGAGATGGCAAAGGAGGTTACACGTACGTTGTCAACTTCTTCGGGTACCTATCGGCTGCTTACGGGGTAAAGACGGTAGCGACTCAACTGGCTTGCTACATGTCCGCACCTCTGGACGTTCTAGCCATGGCAACTATAGAAGTTGACATCGGCAGCATAGCACCTGGAGCCTGCTCGGCATTCAAATGGAGAGGCAAGCCGCTTTTCATCAAACACAGAACCCAGGTGGACATCGATGTTGAAGCTAAAACTCCTTTAACATCGTTACGAGATCCAGAGCTTCCCGAGAAACGAACGATTAAACAGGAGTGGCTCGTTGTCATCGGAATCTGCACTCACCTGGGGTGTGTTCCTATACCCAACGCGGGGGACTACCCTGGTGGGTTTTATTGTCCGTGTCACGGGAGTCACTATGATAACGTCGGTCGTGCACGCAAGGGACCTGCGCCATTGAATCTAGAAGTACCTCCCTACATATTTGTTAGCGATAATGTTGTTCTTGTTGGATAATTTATACTTACCAAGCTTAGCAAAATATTAAATTTAGAAATACATTTATTTATTTATTTATTTACCTTCTTTTCTGGCCGTTTCCTCGTAGCCAAACTAGTATGCCAAGCTAATTTGGCCACGAGGAAACTTAATTCCTCGTAGCCATCTAAGCCATAGTCATTGTTTATTTATCATCCGCCCAACTACAACAAATAACATAGTGGTGTCAAATACTTGTAAGTATAACACATCGTTTCGAGAAAATGCCTGGCAATGTATACTAGGTAGGTACTGTGAGGACTAGATGATAAATCAATAGTTTTGCGTGTTTGTTATATCGAAATCATCCTTTTATAATTGCTCCTTTGCACGTGGTGAGGACTGGGCACTGGGCAGCATGGAGTGCTGATAAAAATATCAACATTTTGTTTGCGTTATAATACTTACCGACTTGAAAACGAATTAACACTCAGAAATAAATGTACTCAAAGGTATATAAATTTAATATCGACTCGCTAAGCAGTCTATCCCTACGTTCATCTGAAAGAAATTCCTCTTAGCGATAATGCTAACTATTGTTAGTTAGCAATCTCTTAGAAAGATACAACTCTACTAAGTGGCTATAATTTACTGTTCTCCGATCATGATCGCGTACCTATGTAGGTAGTAAGGTCTGTGTACTGAATCTACGTTACCTGCGTAGGTACTTACAGTTTACTTTTAGTTGCAACTTAGTCAGAATTCATTGTAAGTTGGTATGAAACTTTATGCAGTCCGCGACTTCATGGTACATGCGAGGCTAGTGGCGCTTACCCGCAGCTTAGTAAATCTGACAAAGTACGTTAGTATTTTATTATCTGTGCTAATCGTAAATATCGCTCGTAAGCGCGCAACGCGCAGCACAGCGATGCCATGTCTATGAATAATGTTCAAGTTCAAAAACCTTTTTTCTCGTGTAGTGGACAACTCCTGGTCATTTTTAAGTCTATTTTCATCTTGCCAGTGTGATGACATAAAAAATGTGAAAATGTTATTATTAAATTAATTAAATTAACATTAGATATGTTCTCAAAATACTTTACACAATTAAAACAAAATTTTTTACATAACTCTGTATTTTGCGCTTTCAAATTTCATGTTCATCAGAGTTTTCAGCGATAAGTCCCCACATCTATTCTTTTAATTTAGCAAACAGATTAAATACAAAACCTAGAAAATTTGTTAACTTCTTTTATGTTAACTTAAGGTTTTCAGAGTACTTAAATGTCTCTTTTATTCTTATAACACATTATATAAATATATAAAAAGTAAAACCGCGGGACAAAGTCCAACCTATGAACTCCTGAATAATGAATGTAATAATAGTTGTGCTCTTACTTCTTGAAATCGGTATAACGAGGCATTTTACGACAAATGACTGTTTTTATATTTTCAAAATTAAAGGGTAGGGGTCAAATATTTCATTTATTCGGTGAATGGCAGATTCTGGAAATGGCAGATTCTTGAAATGGCAGATTCTGGAAATGGCAGATTCTTAAAACGGCAGAAATATTACAGTCGGCTACAAAAATGAACCGTAAAACCCGTAAAAATACATTCCAACCTTGGTCCAGTCCAGAAAATATTTGAAAATAAGTTAAACGAATTTTCAGAAAAAATAGCGGTAAACGATATTCCAACATTTACGTCGAAAAAGGATGCATTATATCTTGCACGTTGCAAGTACCTAAAAACACCCAGAACTACCTGTACTAATCTCAAGGATTTGATGTTGCCCGATCACGTGGTTAGAGATTTTTTGCATATGATGATGGCGTCGATGTCAAGATCTTTATATTTTGCACTCCATAGGCAAGAACAAAAATTAAAAGTGTTAATATATATTACGGAGATGGTACATTTCGAGTTGTGCCAAACCCGTTTTATCAACTCTACTCATTGCATATCGATATATCTAATGATCGAGATAGCGTTAATTTTGTTCCTGTTGTATACATACTTTTACCAAACAATAATGAAACAACCTTAAAAGTGTATCTTTTGAACTATAACAGATAGCAGGTTCAAACTTTCTGTGAATTATGTATATTATCTATATACATAATTGTGTAAAATGAATGTCCTATAATATATATATATATATATATATATATATTATCACACAGAATAACCTGAAAAAAAATAAAAATCTTAATAAAAGGGGGTTTCCAAACCAGAAATGTTTTTGTAAATTGGTATTTAGCTGTGAATAAAGCGCTTACTTTCGCTACATCAATAAATTATAAAAACTGGCCAAGCGTGAGTCGGAGCCGCACTGAGGCTTTAGAACTAACTGCAAAATAACTTGTATTTTTTTGACTGTAAATGTGAGTCGTAACCTTTGGTGTGCGTTACAATAGCGGGAAAAGGACATAGCGAGCTAAATGACGAAGCGGGAAAAGGAAGGAAAAGTCTTGACTGACTGGCTGATTCAACTAGATGCAATTTCAGCCTAAACCACTGGTCCTAGAGACGTGAAATTTGGAAGGTGTGTTCTTTGTTATGTGTAGGTAGGTATCGGCTAAGAAAGGTTTTTTTGAATTCCACCCCTTACGGGGTGAAAAAGGTATTGAATTTTCCATGAAACTTTTTATTCTCTGGGTCGATTAATTCGAAAATTGGTATACTTACATTCTCTTCAATTAAAATTATGAGACTCAAGTAGCACAAATGTTCACTATAAGTTATCACACTTAAGGTCCACATCGGTAACTTCAGCATTTATATAGCCTTATTAGGTAAGTAGTTAGTCCAGTCAAACAACAGTAGCTGGTTCAGTTGCTATGGTCTGTACAATGACATGAATATGCATCACAATGACTTCACTGTAATGTTACTGGCTTTAGTATCTGTGTCATATAACTCACCCGGCGTTAAAAAAGCATTATATCGAGGTCATACTATACCAATTATCGAATAAATGTGTACATTTGTACCCCTCAATTACTTGCATTTTAAAACATAACGTGTGACCTACAATAATGTAAGCAGGGATATTGTGGACTTAATTAACGATGATTTGACAATGCATGTTGCATATGGTTGAACTTCTACAGTGCTATATTGCTGTTATCACTGCGCTCTTACAACAGCAGTTACCGAGTCCACGTAGACACTAGCAGTGAACTTCTATAACGGTGAATAAAGCTACTATAAATTAGTTCATACAAATATACATAAACTAGCTAAATTAGATCCCTGAAATATGGTTTTATAATTGTAAAAATTGGCGTATTTATGATACACTATTACGTCCTACACCGACTAATGGCTAATTTTGATAACACATGACCTATACTTTCCTATATATTTACAGCTTTACACATATGTACAGCTCATAGCGCTTATCTCGGATATGTACGGTTCACATATTGATCCGCCATTTTTTCGATTTAACAACTTAAATAAAATTAATTTGTCACATATAATTTTGCCTTATTAGAAAGCATAAAATTGAAGAAAATATACACCTCAAGTTTCCAAAATATAAACATTTAATAAATAATGATTATGTACAAAATCAATAAAATCACATATTCAAATGTTTACGAAGGAGCCAAAATTTAAGCTAAAACTCATGAAAATGGCGCGTGAAAATTTAATTCTAAATGTGTATAATATACAATACAAATTAATTCCCAATAAGATTTCACGCTATATATCAAATGGTTAATCGTTTTACTCAGCCGTTAAAATATCTCCACATCACTTGCCCGCACATGCACCATTACAAAATGATGTTATGTCAAGTCCCAGAATTATTATTGTCTGCGTGTGAAACTAAATAAAAGTGATTGAGTTATTCCATTATACAACATACAGTTATTATATTATACAACAAACAATTTACCCAAAAGTGAACTTTTACACCTGTTAAAGCGTTCATAAGGTACACAGTTGTCCTTTGTGCTGAATAATGGGTAACTATATGTAGTTTTATATGTAGTGTCGATGAGGGGTATGCCCCTCATAGACATCATATAGAGCTGATGTACAGCTCTCGGGCCTGCTTGTTACCCCCCTTAATTGTATTATAACAGCATTCTGTTATAATACAATTAAGCAGACAATTGAGAATTGAGTGCAGTATAATTTGTGCCCAAATCAAAGTTATAAGAGCTTTTACAGCGCTGTACCTAAACGCTCTTGTGCAGCAAAATTGTAGCTCCAAAAGTTCCATGGTGAGCTGATATTTTGCAGTTATGCAGCACTTTTTTGCTACTTGGCGTAGCAAAGTAGCAAGTTATTCCAAAATCATCCCCAAGGCCAAGCGTTAGTTGGACCCGCGCTACCAGTTCATTAAACCTGAATTATTTGCCTAGAAATGTGGGCTGGAAAGCTCAGTGTGTGTGTGTTTTTTTTTTATTGTATGACGGGTACCTAAACACTTGGCCTTCATCTCACCTGTTTACAGGTCGAGATAAGGCCGAAGGTGGAGGCGCACTTCAACCGGAATCCTCAACAAACTGATGAACTGGCTATATTACCTCTGAATGCCGGAACACAACAATTTTAGAATTGTTATTATGGCGACAGTATTAGGTAAGATGGTGGTAGCTAGCCAGGCGGACCTTAATAAAAGTCCTATCACCAACCAAACCAAGCACAATATATTGTACTCCCTATGGGGACCGAACCCGGGACCTCTGGATCTGAAATCGGTGGGTTGAACCACAAGACCACAGAGGTGGTTAAACCGGTGTGTGTGACAGAACCGCAGTTGACTGGTCTAACAATTTGCGAAATTGTTAAAAACCACTAATACACGGACGAAGTAGCGGGCATAAGCTAGTTAATTATAAGAATGTCGCAAGCTTACCTTAGACGTATTTTGCACTTTTTCTGGAAAAATAAAAATCTAAGAATACTCTATCATATATCTAAGAATACTACTCAGGCACAATACATTCAAACCGTTTCGTAAGCAAAGTTAAGAAGGTCATCAATATGTATGAATTCGTCGCTTTTTTGTGGTCATTCGAATTTGGTCGACTAACCTATATGCAGGCGTTGTTTCAATAATTCGTTTATATATCTACCTTAATACGAGACGTGTAAAGATGAAATTTTCAGGATATAATGTTCAATAACCGCTCTAAATTTAAGGTATAAACTCACAATCGTGGTTTGAAAAGGTTTCTTGCATTTTGACGTCAAAGTTATGACATTAAAAGTTAAGATCTTATTCAAAAACGCTTGTATATACAATCATGATTTTTTTACGATTGCATAGAATAACAAGAACCGAATACCATTTACAATGAACTGGAGTAATGCACACCAAGTTCAGCTATATACAACTGACGTAATATATACACTCTAGGTATACACTCTAATTGTTTAGGTAAGGAGCTGCAGTCAAGCACCTTACTTATTTAGGTACTACAGCTATGCACGTCCTAATATTTTATGTGTTTTTTTTTTGTACGATGGGTCGGCTTGACCACGAAACTTACACAGGTAAGAATGAGATCTACGATGGAGCGAGCCTACCCAGAAAGTGCCTATTAACTCTCTTCTTGAAGACATTAGGGTCGTAGCACAGCGGAAAAACAGACGCTGGGAGCTTATTCCAAGTTCTTGCAGTGCGCACAATAAAAGATTCTTGAAAGCGTTTAGTTCTTATGCGTGGGCTATCAACCAGGTGAGGATGCTAATAGGCTGTGCGTCTGAAATTTCTATTGAAAAACGGCGAAGGCGGTTATGTATAATATTAGTGTGATTATTTGCTACTGTGCTGCACTTAACATTTTTGTAAATTGATAAATGAGACATTAACTTTCATCCATATTTCGCGAGTATTTGAAGCCCCTAAACCCAACGCATTTAGCGTAGAGTGGTTTGTGTTGTGTTTGTGTTCTTCAAGAAATACTTTCTTTGCCCTGGCTGCTTCAGGACTATGTCTTGGTGGGCCAGCATAAATTCTAGCATTTGCCTCTCTGCTCCGAAGATACACTGCACTCTCAATGATCACATATCGCACTTATAGGATAGTATGTAAGTAAGCACCTAACAAACGTGGAAATTCGCTAAATGTAGATAAAAGTCAATGCTCTAATTAAATTCCACATACGAACACACATTACATAATGAAACTCATTAAGAATGTACAAAGGAATCAGTCGGATTACCTAAGGACCGTTACAAACGGTCTATAGGTAACTCAACTGTTCCAGACCAGTACCAGACGGAAGCGTGCCCAAGACACTGGCTGCATAGCCACGCTGAATAGCTATGCTAATTCGCTGGCCTAAATAAGAGCCAGCTCTTAGGTCACTTGTCGCCTCAATCAAAAGCCCCGCAAGATTTTTGAAAACCCGGAGGGCACCGGCTCTCCACGAACCCAAGGTCTCCACCCCAAAAGGCTCAAATAGGTAAGCTCTGTTGAGACCACTATATTTGCGCCTTTTGTAATCATCGGCCGAATCAGCCGCCGCACCAGCCCTAACTAATTAAGAATTATAAAAAAATAAAAATATTCCTGTTCAGATTATTTTCACAATATTCATTATTGCCGCCAAAAGAGTGCGCAGCACAGAGTTCAATTACTGGGTGCAAAGAGTATAGAAGTCACTCCGGTGAGCAACGCGCCGCGCGCGCACGGAGACAGATAATGTAGGAATTAAGAGAATGATGTTTTACGAAGCAAGTTTGAACTTTAAAATTTAATGATACAAATTTATTTATTATACCAAAAAGGCGTTATTATTATAATTTTTTCTACTATTTCAAAGCATTCTCCTTAAACTATCAATCTTCGGATTCTGTATCCGCTGTCGGAAGTTCAATCAGAAATGGTTTGAAAATAGCGTTTTAGAGGTCTATCGGAGTCAAATACTGTATGATTCGACTGGAATACGTAAATCTTTATGCACCTAAATGGATTTTTCAATATTTTATCTAGCATAACTTTTTTAGTATACTTCTACTGTCTATATGAGGGAAGTCCCATAATAAACGATTTTAACACATAGCGTCAAATCAATTAGGCCCATAACCGCAGCTTATAATAAAAAGCTGCAGACGACCCAATTGATTGAATTATATTTTCGAGATACTAAAGTCAAAACCAAAACAAAACACATTTATTTTGTTTATCATAATATTGGTCGTGTCGTGTCTCTTATCGTTTAATCGTGTGTCGTGCCGATTCAACATTGTGAATGTTTGTGTATACATTTTATAGGACTTTGAATATCTATACAAAAAAAGACACATCGCATACGATGTTGATATTATCTGGTCTAATAGAATGGAAGTTCCGCCGAAAAAAAAATTCTAAAGTGGTAGAAGTGAGTGGGAACAACAAGATGAATTAAACTAGCTCAAACGTGTATCTGGTGATACGTGTGCGTCGCCCGGATAGTTCATATTAAACAGTGCATGATCCGTGTCCCGTCTACTAACATACGACGCTCATCTACATTACGGTTGTTGCACGGTCCCGCCCCGTCCCCGTCACGCTCCGTCATAGTACGAACACTCTTCCGTGCATAAGTTTGATTATAGTTCTCAGAATGTGGATAGTGGTGATAACGCTATTCTCCTCTTGCGCTCACATAGGTATTTTTTAAAGTAGAAAAAGAAATACAAATACGTCAAACGGATGCTAATGAAATTGAAAAAAACGGTCAGAGGCATGTTAAAAAATAATTCATGCGGATACGATGATTGCCCATTACGGTTATCAAGGATCATATAAAATGTTAGTTGAAACCATTATCCTACTTCTACACTAAGTGTTTCGAAGAGGATGTTTTTCCTGATCAATTTAAAATTAGCAACAGTTGTACCAGTTTTTAAAAAGGGATCTAGACTGGAGGCAAAAAACTATCGCCCAATATCCCTACTACCAACTCTCTCAAAAATTAAGACATTGCACGGACATTTGCTTTAGTAAGATTAATTATCGACCTCAGCGTCAATTTGAATCTGTCAGGTCACAGCCCTGACAGATTCAACGTGACGCTGTGGCTAAACTTTGAAAAACTCATCAAATCACGCCTTATGCTATGGCATTAGGTATGCCTTAATATAAGCAGAGTACTAAACCAAAGTCAATTCGGCTATCAGATAGTTGGCACAACTGACGCATTAAACACACTCGTTAACGACGTAGTGACGAGGTTAAATTTTAAGAAAAAGTGGCAGCAATATGGCAGCGCTGTACCCGCTAGGCCTCCGCGGAAGGAGCCTTGTGATGCAGAGGGCTTCACGAAGGTGGTGAGGAAATATGTGAAGCCTTCTTGCACGAACCAATGTGGCACTGCATCCGGTGACCACTTATTCCGAGCGGAAGTACCCACTACGCAGATCTACGTGTCCCGCGTCCACTACGACGTGAAGACCGCAGATGTGGTGGAGTACGTCAAGAGGAAAGCCGGAGTGGGGTTGCGGGTTGAGAAGCTTGACTCTTGTCATAATGTGAGTTTCAGCTCATTTATGGTGAGAGTTCCTACGGATCGCCTCTCGACTTTCCTGAACCCTATTTTCTGGGCGAAAGGGGTGAAGTTCCGGCGATTCAAGGGTCGCCTGTCGCGAGATCCCCAGCACCGAAACACGTCGGCGACATCACGAGTGCCTTAGTTTAAGTTCTATTTTGTATGTATTTTAGTTTTAAGGTGTATATTAATATGGGTCTTAGAATTAGTATTTAAACACCTGTACAATTCTTACGTTACCTGAAATAAACTTATATTGTTATTATTATTAATATTCCTAGATTTAAGCTCTGCGTTTGATACTGTAGACCACAAGATTCTTATTAATAAACTTGAACACTACGGAGTACAGGGTAAATTTCTCAGCTTGACACTAGTGGAAGATTTTTGACTTGAGGGGAAAAGAGAGTCTTGAAAGAGTATCGACAGCACATTGATAAAATATATATTTTACTTTTTATTAGGGGTGGTTTTCGTTACAATAGGGCGCGTTAAGGGGTTAAATCGCTTGGTATGTCTTGTAGGATAGCTGTTATAGGGGGTTGACTTCACAGTTACCTTTCTATTGATTAGCTGAAACCCCTGTATTAACATTAAGGGTTGGAAATCGGGTGAATGAAATTAAAGTCTTGAAATAATGTTAAAACATGAAATATCATATGAAATAGGGGTCGAGACTGCAGATCTCAAAATATATTTATTTTTGCCCTTATCATGGGTGGTTTTTAAGATGCAGGGGGCAAAGGATGATCATCAGGTCTAGTAAGATAATAGAGGGAATTTGAAATTTATTAAAACTGGTCTTTTTATCTATTGCTATTCACTCAATTAATTAGGGAAGGGAGTTGATAAAATCTGAGAATTACTTTTGTGGTTTCATACAAGGGTTTTGCGCATATTCCTAACAACATTACATTATTTTATGCACTATAATGTGGAGAGAGCTTTCTCTATAACAGTTAGGTACGGAAATTATCACAATGCTAAGCAGACAGATTGGTGTTCACAGTTACGTTTACACAAGTTTTGTATAACTACCTATACTAATAAAAAGCTGCTGCCTTTTTGGTTGACTGTGGACTGGAGTAGTAGATTTTTAAACCGAAAAAACACATGCCTCATAAATCAGTTGGTAGTGGCTCTGCCTTCTGCGCTGTAGGCTGTGGGTACGATTCCTACCCAGGACAAACAATTGTGTGATGAATATAGATGTTCTTCTGTGTTTGGGTGTTATATTACAATACAACACCCAAACACAGAACAACATCTATATTCATATAGATATGATATGTGTTGACAAAAAAAAAGTATTTAAGTAGTGTATTCCTAATCTAGTTCCCAAATTACAAGCTACGCTTAGTTTGGGGGCTAGATGGCGCTGTGTGAAATTAATGTCCTGTAATTATTAATTGAAAAAAAACCACGACTAATAAGGCAACAAATTTGAGAGCACTTTTCAAAACAATATCAACATTTGTTTCATGTTAGAAAGGATATTACATTACGTTAACAGCAAGAGAGAGCCTCGAACACTCAGGTGAATAAAGAGAGTTCGAGAAAAAAGTGCTTAAGTAAAGTGAGAAAGGTGTAATGAAAGCACACTTTTATCGTTTGTTAGTTACATTCTATTTGAGAAATAATCTCCGTCAAAACCAGACATCACGAGATACCAGTTCGGGGCGAACTACTAGTTACTAAAAGGTTGCATTAATTGGGAATTATTCACATCACTACGCTATATTGAAGCAACCGTGGTGGTTTATAACCCGTTAAACACTCGGTGTAACATAATCGTGCAGCACGGACGGGCTACGCTCCGGCCTCGGCCCGGCCCGAACACCGACCGGTCTAATATAAATCTTCCAGTTTTGCTTGCTTTTTGTTTCTGGTCTTATCAATTTTGGGGTTGGGATCATCAACCATGGATTTTAGAACGTCTATCTCAGCAGTGAGCACAACGTCTGGGTGAAAATTTGTCTTACCACGGCTTATTAAACTTAAAAGTAAACGGTTAGTACCGATATCTGATATGATGATATATATTTTCCAAAGAAATTTCCATATTCTGGTGACATGATAGATTTAGCTCCTAAAAATGTTTACCTATGGTGTTCGGTTCTGTGCGCTGGGGATAGAATACATAGTTGTTGATCTGTGGCTTGACTGGAGAAACCACGGGAAACGAACGTAGTAGTTTTTAAAATTTTTGTAATTTTATTACTGTGAGATTTACTTCTTCATGCCTGCTGCACAATCCGATAGGAATAGGAATCGCCTGCTGTAAAGTAATGGTAATTAAAGCTCAGTTCCAGTACAGCTGCAAATGCGAACTAAACGAATACAGAAAATACGATTTGCAATCAACATTGAATTGAATTACTTTAATATAATTTTTAATAACATTCTAAAAATAGATAATCAATAATCACAAAATTTCAGGGCGTGTTTCTCTGGGCCTGAATCAAAGTTATCTATGTAAACGTTACGATAGAGTTACAGCTACAAGTCAACATGGGTCGAATAAACAACTCGTTTCTTTGGGGAATCCTGTTTGCTTCTGTAACATGGAGTATTTCATTATACCTCTACTGGCTTCTCACTATGAGTGGTGAGTACCTACTGTTAAATTATTCACAAGTTTCCGCCCGTAGCTTCTCCTGTGGTACCCGGACAATAAGTATGTACCTAACCTATTTAATGCCCCCCTGGCGCACTTACTCTATGACCATGCCAAATTTCATTAAATCGGGTCAGCCGTTTTAATTGTGTCTCTTCTTTTTTCTTTGCCCTTATGCCACACTTTGGCGGGGTCGGCACAGAACATTCACTCACCAGATCAGCATCCACTCTCCCTAGTCATTCATCAGCTCAGCATCCACTCTCCCTTGTCATTTGTCAGCTCAGCATCCACTCTTCCTTGTCATTCGTCAGCTCAGCATCTACTCCTCTCACATGCATTATTGTCATTCACAAAATCCAATCAGCAACAACAATATAAAAGTATAGTATGGAGGATCTCAATCTCAGGATCTCAATCAACAAATATTACCAGTGTAACAACAACTACAACTGTAAAAATTAACCAACAACTATTTTAGGTATTAATCTAGATTGATTTAGGCCCTAGACAGAAAGCTCATTAACAGGCACTTAAAAGAGGAAGACCTTCGCAGATCTTTGATTTATAATAATCCTGGGAATATCTTCTTTAGTCTTCTTTTGAGGAAAGTCTTTTGTCAGGAAGGCACACAGAGATACAGATTATCCCTATCCCATAATACTTGAATAACATACTATGTTTGTACTTGAGATGAAAATCATTGGTACTCCAGGCCTTTCTAAAGTCTTTGCGGACATCCATCACTTTCTAAATATATCAAATCGATGTGTAGCTGATTGATTGACAGAGAGTCTAAACACAATCCAAAAGCAAGTAGACATGATATTTGTGTAGCTTAATCTTTGGTGTTAGGTTGGACTTAAATAAAACTTTATAAAACTAGTGGCTACACATTGTCTACAGATGTCCAAACTTCTTTCTTCATCAAAGCTTACAAACATGAGATAAAAAACGAATGTGGCATTTAATTTTTTTTCTTAAATGGCTGAAATATGGTTTTTACGTTTTTAATCCCCATGAGCTGGACAGACAACGGACATGTGAAAGCATATTTGTCCCAATCTGTAACCGAGAAGCACACTTGCTCTGTCAATAAATACATTACCATTACTAGACATTTTTACACAAACAATGATAAACAAAAAAATGCTTCTATAATTTTCATCCTTGATGAGCTTAAGCTTGTATCACTATTCAGAGAGGATCTTATGCAGGTCACCTTCTAGTGTGTAGCAGTAGAGCAAAATTTAAATGATGGTGTTATCAAACTTTATGTTGGTTGAACCAATTTTCTAACATTCAACATGTTGTATGAAAAATATGTAACAAAATGAACAGATTTCATTATCAACTGGCTGACACAGTCAAGAAAGATCATATTAAGGACAATGACAAATCTATTGCAGCGCTAGAGGGCAAAGACTTGTTGAGTGATTCTCCAAGAGCTGAAAAGTATAACGGGAATGTGTGGAAGTATCACAGGAGTCAGTCGGAGTACAAGAGAAAAATCCAGCTCAAGGAGAAGTTTTACAAACAACTTGGTATGAAAATGTCTGCTGACACCGATAAAAGCTTGGGTAAGTGAATAATTGAGACTGCTGTCTTTAGAACTACACACCTCTAACCGGTGTAGGATAATGTCACTAATTTTAGGCTATCAAAAATACGTTTATAAAGACCTTTGAAACAGGAATATTGAACTATTAATAAATTTTTTTTCTATTTGAAATGGAATTAGCTTTTGACATTGAAACTGTACAGACAAGGTGTGCAATAAAGTATTTTTCATTCATTTCACTCATTCAGACAAGGATGCAGTCATTAAGCCTACGGAAAAGGTTATTAACTCTCTTGAATACATTATTGTTGTTACTACTGGTTGTAAGCCAGTAGAAATACAGTGTTTGAAGCTAGTTCCAAGTTTTTGTAGTGCATAATAATATACTAGCTTCTATAGACTCCATGATTGTACTAGTGAGGAAAAACAGATTAGGGCGACAAGTTCTATTCCTTCCCAGTATTTATAATAAGGTAGTAAGTAGTAAGTAAGGTAGGAGCTAAGTTGATGTGTTTGGCACAATGGAGCATCTACATGGTATGGGTTGTAACCTGCCTGCTGGTATCTGGTAGATATTCTGTACTGCTAAACCAAATAGGTTTTAGTACAAGAAATAGCTTGCTTGCTGTCAGCCTATCACCGGAACAGATTTATTATACATATCAAATAGTGATTTATAATTAGAAATGGACATTAGTGAGCAATTCTCAAACACACATAATGTTTTCAGATTGAAAACATCACTGTTGACTTATAATCTGATAGAATCAGTTTTCAAACCATTTCTGAAAATCTTCCGTAGAAGTCTCCAATACTTATGGCAACATTTTAAGAATATTATTTATTTTCAAACCATTTTTGAAAAATTTCTGTAGAAGTCTCCAATACTTATGGCCACATTTTATGAATATTATTTATAGTTAACACTAGCGTTTTTGGGTCTCCATTGGGTTCTTCCAAAATCAATTTGATAAGGCTTCCCGTATGTTTGAGAATAGCTATACAGATCTGTTGTGCTAAATAATATAAAACCATTACATGCATCTTTTTTTCAACCAAGAAGTTAGTTGAGTTAGTCTCCATCTCAGATCTTCAGCTTTCAGAACTGTGACCATTTTCTAATCTAATTTATTTAAATAAATCCACAGAAAATCAATTTGGCTTGATCCACAACTCAGACGACATAAGAATACGCGATAAAGGATACAATATCCATGCATTCAACACTCTAATTTCTCAGAGGATCGGTAACCACAGGGGCTTGCCTGATACACGATACAAACTGTGAGTTGACAGCTGCCAATGAGGCAAATCACATTTATGCTGGCCACCAGCTCAGTTGGTAATGGCTCTGCCTTCTACACAATAGGTTGCGGGTTCCATTCCTACTAACCAAGTTCTGTGTTTGAGAGTGTATTGTATCAAAAGTTTGTATATGCAAAATAAAGTAGGTATCTAAGTACTTACTCTATCCATAAACTAGATCCTATTTTAAGTCTAAGACTAGATGGGGCTATGTGAAATGCCCTTAATATTTATATAAAAAATAATAAATTAAATGAATGCAGGCTAATGGTGTGATGAATTATTACAATGTTAGAATAAATAAAGGAAAAGTGAGTATCTACATTTTATCAGTGGATTTTTATGAAAGAAAAAGATGTTCAGATACCACGGCAACTAGATATAGGCAACTGTATATTCTACAATCTGCCTTTGACATAAACAAACAATTGACAGAAGTGACAGAGGACTTTGCCCCTTTGTAGTGATAAAAATATTTGATTTCCAGGTGCCGCAGTCATGTGTTCCCCGCAAAACTTCCCAAGACTTCAATCATAATCTGTTTCTACAACGAACACTTTGAAACACTGATGCGGTCCGTTTACTCCATCATGGACAGAACCGACCAGCAACATCTGAAAGAGATAATCCTCATTGACGATTTTAGTGATTTGGAAAATCTCCACAACGACGTACAGAAAGCGGTAAATGAATTGAACAACAAGATTCATAAGGAGGATGAATTGCTAGATACAAACAACATAGATGCCGATAATGTGGTGGACTACATAAACGACGACAATAATCTCGATAAGAAAACAACAGATAGGAACTACGAGAAGTTTTCTATGTACGGGATGAAAATAAGATTGTTGAGGACGGCGAAGCGAGAAGGACTCATTAGGGCGAGAATTTATGGAGCAGACAATAGTGTTGGAAGTGTGAGTAAAGCTATCTTTTATCTAAGACTAGTGGAACTATATGGACTTTGTTTCAGAATCCATTATAAACCCCCTACACCTTACAAGGTACACAATTATAATGGTAGCCCGAATGCACATTTATAATGCATCCTTGTTTATTTTATGAAATAAGTATTTAATGAAGAGTCACAATTATAATAGTAACCTTATTAATTATATTTAACCACCTTCGTGGTCTAGTGGTTCAACTCACCGATTTCAGATCCAGAGGTCCCGGGTTCGGTCCCCTAGTACAATATTGTGCTTGGTCTGGTTGTTGGTAGGACTTTGTTTAAGTCCGCCTGGCTAGCTACCACCATCCTACCTAATTCTGTCGCGATAACAATTCTTAAAACTGTTGTGTTCCTGCATTTAGAGGTAAGATAGCCAGTTCCTCAGTTAGTTACGGATTCCAGGTGAAGTGCGCCTCCACCTTCGGCCTTATCTCAACTTGTAACCAGGCGATATGAAGACCTGTACTGCAAAAATGATAGATATAATAAATACAAACTGTGTTGCGAATTTGGTAAAAATATATGTGAATATAAAATGTTCTCTTTGAATATCAATTAATTTAGAGAACATAGCAAAAATCAATTTGCATTTTTGCTGCTTTGGTTTTGGGAGTAATCTGTAAATGTGCCTGTCACTTGAAAGATGGTACCAAAAACAAAAGCAACAAAAATAGTATGAGGAACAGAAATACCTAGATTTCTGTTCCTCATACTATTTTTGTTGCTCTATTACCTATATCTAATGATAATATAAATTATATATATTTCTTTTTACTACTGTACACAAAAAAGTAATAAAAATACAGAGAATATTGAATTATAGATTTTGACGATGTAGAGTGAGTGTTGTGTGTTTTGTATTTTGCGGTGAGTAGTGTTGGAGTAATAAATGCGTGAGTTTGGGTGTGTGAGTGTGTTGTATTTTGAATGAAAGTTGAATGTGTGAAAGTTGTGTGTGTGTGTTATTGAATAATTTGTAATTTAAAGTTCATATAAATAAATTAATACTAATATAAAGCAGTTCTATTGCTCGCAACTAATGTAATTAATAAAAGTATTTTAGCAATGTCATAATGACATAAAACTTCAAAACCCGCGACGGGACTCGAACCCGCATCTTTGCCTCAAGACCGGAAATGCTCTAAGCAATTGTGCAACGAGGGCCTTGATGCTGATTCTGAATTTTAGCGTCATAATTATCCATACTTGGCTGAATCGCAGTTTTTTTTTCTCATATCCAAACATAGCTTTTAAAGCGCTGTGTGTAAACTAAGTTAATGATATAACCAAGCGCAATACAAACAAGGTTTATAACGTAGCTATAATTACAATATATTACAAGCTATGCTTAGTTTGAGGCTAGATGGCGCTGTGTTAAATTAATGTCCTGTAACATTAATTTATTTTATTATTTAATTGAAATGAAATGATGTGTTCTACTGGGCGAACACCAATGTGAAATGTATTGACAGGTTCTGGTGTTCCTGGATTCGCACATAGAGGTGAACGTGAACTGGCTGCCGCCGCTTTTGGCGCGACTTTCTAGCGGAGTGGACGGCGAGCGCGTGCGGTACTCTCCGAGGGCGGTCACGCCGGTCATTGACGTCATCAACGCGGACACCTTCGAATACTCCGCCAGCCCGCTGGTCCGCGGCGGGTTCAATTGGGGCCTCCACTTCAAGTGGGACAACCTTCCCAAAGGAACGCTCAAAAGTACGTATCACTATAGGGTACGATGTGGTCAAGTGGTTCAACCCACCGATTTCAGATCCAGAGGTCACGGTTTCGATCCCCACGGGAGCAATATTTTGCTTGGTTTGGTCGGTTGCAGGATTTTGTTAAAGTCCACCGGGCTAGCTACCACCATCTTACCTAATTCTGTAGCCATAATGACAATTCTTAAAAAGTCTTCCAGTTCCTCATTAGTTGAGGATTCCGGGTGAAGCGCATTCCACCTTCGGCCTTATTTCAACTTGTAACCAGGTGAGCGTGCAATAAAAAAAGAAAAGAGCTTACTATAAAGTGCCTTGATCAATGATGAGAATACATGGCCTGAGTCAGTTAGATTTTTTTTAGGATTACTTTTACGTCAAATCTATCGCATATTTAGAATAGCGATGCACAAAAGGAGAAAGGCAAAAACCTAAAGCAAGCAATCAATCGTCAATCAAGTCGATTGATTGCTTTTATTTTGTACCGGCTCTGTTTTATGGATACTGGTTCTGACTCAATTTTTGTATAGCATCTTTACTATTACATAAATCCGCCTATGACTACTGTGAGCATATACTAATATACAAGTAATACCGCAGTGATGCCGCGTTGATGAAAAAAAAAAAAAAAGTACAACAAAACTCAACGCAACTCGAGTAAATTGACGATTGAAAAACGTTTGCTACAATTTTCACATCTAACCTGGGCCCATACATTTATGAATTAACTCATTTGTATTAAAAACGTAATGCGAAAGAAAAGGGATACCGCAGAATCTGGAATCTGAAAGTCTAAACCGTCGATGCTGAGAACCTCGTCGGTCAGCTCAGCATGTTCTAAAATAATATTTTCCCCTCTGCGCTGTAGGCTGTGGGTTCGATTCCCACCCAGGACAAACATTTGTGTGATGAATATAGATGTTTGTTCTGTGTTGGGGTGTAAATATAGTACTTACGTAAATAAAACTGTGTATTCTATCCGCAATCTAGTTCCCATCTTACAAGCCATGCTTCGTTTGTGGCTAGATGGCGCTGTGTGCAGTTAAAGTCTTGTTGTATATAATTAATAACAGAAACGGGTCTTCATCGCGTATAATCGCGATAATTTAAAAAAAAGATCATAAATTGCTCCTATAGTTTACTGATTAGTGATCTAATTAATTATATTTTATAAGGTTTAGCAAAAATGAAACACCAGTGTGCAAGATAACAGAATATCAGGAAGTGTTTTTTTTTTAAAACATAGATGCGGCATAGACACATAGACTACAGATAATAAAATATTGTAGATGGCAATGTGATGGCATTGTGGTAGCTTTGTATGGTTTGCGATTAACTTATTTTAACATCCTCCCTTTAAGCGCAAACCCATAGCTCTCGAACATTTTTCAATCTTCATCTGCGAAGTGGATTTGGTCAGGATGTCAGCGACCATGCTCTCTGTACCAACATATTTAACTTCCATCTCATTCTTGACAATTTTATCTCGTAGAAAATGTTACCTAATGTATCGACATTTATCTTACTGTGCCCGCAGCAAGCATATCGATGCTTGCTGCGGGCACAGTAAGATTCTGTACATGCAAATTTAATGGCACTTTGATTATCACAATATATGACAGTGGGTATAGTCCCAACATCATGGTGCAGCTCAGACTCCAAATATCTAAGCCACATTGCTTCTTGTGTAGCAGTTGTAAGTGACATGTATTCTGCTTCCATAGTTGATAAGGCAACAGTGCTCTGCCGTTTTGAACACCATGAAATAGTTGCACCCTGAAACATAAAAATGTAGCCAGAGCAAGACCTCCGACTATTAATATCTGAAGCCCAATCAGAATCACAGTAGCCAAACACTCCTTTTTCTTCTTTGTTTTGACTAAATAGCAGCTTATAATCTTTGGTTCCTTTTATGTAGCGTAGAACTCTCTTGACAGCTAGCCAGTGCTGCTGTTCTGGTTTATTATTGAAGTTACTTAGTTTATTCACTATAAAACATATGTCTGGCCGTGTTCCTTGGGATAAATACAGTAAGCTTCCAATAGCTTCTTGATACGGTATGTTTGTAAGAATATTTTCTCTATTTTCTGTACTTATCAATTTGACACCAGGATCACATTGCATATGAACTGGATTACAATCACTCATCTTGAATCTCTCTAGAATTTTTTCAATATAGGCAGTCTGATCAATACTAATTTCATTTCTTGATAGATTTTGTTTGATTCTCCAACCAACAAAATGATGCACAAAACCAAGTTCTTTCATATCAAATTTACATTTCAATTGTTGTTTAATTTCTTTTCCTATTTCTTCATTATTATAGAATAATAACAGGTCATCGACATAGATAAGTACAAATATAATGTTTCCATCATATGTTTTGTGGTATATACATGGATCCACAGATGTACTTTTCAACCCCAAGTCTTTTACCACAGATGTAAGTTTTAGATTCCACTGTCTACTTGCCTTTTTCAATCCATAAATTGATTTATTTAATTTACATACGTCTTCTCCATATTCAAATGATGGTGGTTGAAACATATACAGGGTGGAATTTTGTAATGCCACCTGGAGGGAAAGTTCTCATAATACTGCAGATAGAAAATTTTACTCAAAGGAAACATTCCTTTATTTTTGAATAGAAAGCAAACTGCATTCAAAGATTTTCGAAAATTCTCTTCTCCCACACCCGGGAATCGAACCGGGTAAAATCTGAAAAAATTATACCCTGTACTTTATTGCATCAATCGTTAGGGTCAATTATAAGGATGAAATCTCTCTAACAAACATGAAAAATTAAATGAAAGGAAAACCAGGAAATCTTAAATTAATTTAATTATTTACAAAAAATGGTAAACTAACTAATTAGTTGCTCGAAATGGGCTCCATTTTCTTGGATACACAAATTTATTCTTTTAACATTTCTAGTAACCTTTAATAAAGTGTTGTGGTGAATATTATAAATCGTATTCTGAACTTCAACTCTCAACTCGTTGTCATTCGCATAAGATTTCATGTAAATTTGATTTATTACATATCATCTAAGTATGACGAGCAAATATCTCATTATACTCTATTCCTTTTTTCTGGATAAAGCCTTTAATTACCAGTCTTGCTTTATATCGTACAACTTGACCATCAGCACCAGTCTTCAATTTGTAAACCCATTTACATGGAATTGCTCTCTTACCTTCTGGTAGAGGTACTAATGACCATGTATTGTTTTGCAGAAGCAACTCATATTCTTTGTTCATGGCATCTTTCCATTCTTCAGCATCTGGACCTGAAAAAGCTTCTTCCATAGTATCTGGCTCTTTTACCCATAAAGCTATTTCTTGTTTTGAATCATTTAGGCTTTTACACAAGTAGGTATTCAGTTTATTGCTTGGTCTCAGTATCATTTTACCTGACGGTACATCCCCTAATTTACTATCTGGTATGTACTCATCATCAGCATTATTAGTGTGGTAGCTATCATCATCATCAGATGATATCTCTTTCAATGTACTCTCACTCATAGTTGTGTCAGTTGAGGTCTCAATATGACTTTCCTCCACTTGAGAGTTATCAGATTCAATTTTCTGCCATTCCGATAGCGGCACAATAACACTATTATTTTTAATTGTATGTTCAAGAAAGATTCTCTACTTTTGTATATTTGTTTCTGATTTCTATCATAAAATCTGTATCCTTTTGTGTACTCACAATATCCAAAAATATCATTTTGACTGCTTTGGAGTCCCATTTTCGCCTCTTCTCTTTAGGCACATGTATCATGGCATCACAACCAAAAATTTTCATATTATTAATATTTGGCTTCTTACCCGACCACTTTTCATATGGCGTCTTGTAATCCAGGGCCTTGGTGGGTGACCGGTTTATTATGTAAGCAGCTGTAGATACTGCTTCAGCCCAAAAATATTTTTCAAGCCTGGAATTCAGAATCAAACATTTAGCTCTTTCTACAAGTGTGCGATTCATTCGTTCTGCCAATCCATTCTGTTCTGGGGTATACGTGTTTGTGGTTTGATGTTGAATGCCAATTTTTTATAAAAACAATTCAAATTCTTTATTTATGTATTCTTTTCCGTTGTCTGATCGTAATGCTTTAATTCTTTTTTCAGTCTCATTCTCTACTAAGTTTTTAAATTCCTTAAACTTTTCTAAAGTACCAGATTTATTTTTCATAAAGTAGACATACACTTTTCGGCTATAATCATCTATAAAAGTGACATAGTATTTGGCACCTCCTAACGAGCTAGTCTCCATCGGACCACATAAATCAGTGTGAATTAATTGAAGAGGTTCATTAGCTCTGGTACCAATATCTTTAAAAGGTAGTCTATTCATTTTACCTTCCAAACATGTTGTGCAAATCTGGTTACCTTTTTTAGATATTTTTAACCCCTCTGCACTGTCTTCTAATTTCTGTAGGTCTGTGAAGTTCAGGTGACCCATTCTTTGATGCCACAGATTGATATCATGTGCATCTACTGTTGACAGCATTGCAGAAGTTTCAGAAAAGTTTTTAAATACATACATGTTGTTGTATTGCAAAGCTGTCAAAATTAATTTCTTATTTTGGTAAATTTTACAACAGTCTTTCTCAAAATTAACTTCACATCCATTTTTTGTCATTTGACTTACAGAGAGTAAATTAGTTGTCAGGGAAGGTACATATAGCACATTTCTTACTTGAATTGTTTGAAGTCTGCCTTCACAATCTTTTATTGGCAAATTCACACTACCACATCCTTCTACTGCCACATTCTTGTTGTCTGCCACTTTTATACTATTTACTGTTGTAGGAGAAACATCATACATCCACGTTCGTTCCCGGCACATATGCTGCGATGCTCCAGAGTCAATGTACCATTGCATTCTGTCCAGAGTTTCTGCAACTGAAAAAACAACATAATAGCCAATTAGTCTTGGTGCTATTTTCATAATTTGATTTCTTCTTCTTTTGAAAGTAGTAGTTTTTACTGAAATGACCGTGTTTATTGCAATTGTAACAACTGGGACCTTTCTTTTGGTAGTTATCAGGTGAATCTTTGTGAGACTTCGACATATTTTGAGGCTTATTATATTTATTTACATAGTAGGCTGAAGAATCTGACACTTTAACATCCTGTAGCAGCTTTGTTTTCACAAAATCAGCAGTAATCAACACACCAGAGCTCTCAATAGCCATAATCATCGGTTTGTAGGCATCGGGGAGGCCAGCGAGCAGCAAAGTACCAAGCCACTCATCTCCAACTACAAAATTGATATTTCTAAGCTTATGAGCTGTTGTCATTACTTTGTTAACGTAATCCTCAACACTAGAGCTGTTATCTAAAGAGGTTGTGATTAGATCACAAAATAAACCTACTTTTCTACTGAGCCCGGAGTCATCAAATACTTTTTCTAACTTTGACCATACCTGTTTCGCCGTGGTCGCTTCCTGCACATGGACATAATTAATAGGATCAATCAGAAGTATTATTTTTGACTTTGCTTTCATATCTTTTTTACCGTCTTGTACATAATCGGCACTCAGTTCAATTGTATCCCATAAGTCTTCAGGTTCCAAGTAATTTTGGACTGCAAATTTCCACGTAGGATAGTTCTCCCTTCCAAGCAGCTTCTCAATAGTACCCATGCCTATTTGTGAGGCCATAATTAAGCTGAAAATACTGAAAAAGAAGATTCGGCGCGGCGCGGTTGCAAACTTTTGTAAGGTTACTTTATCCAATTGAATCGCGGAACTATTTCGGTAGAACACTAATTTAAACCTCATAAATTACTCCTATAGTTTACTGATTAGTGGTCTAATTATATTTTATAAGGTTTAGCAAAAATGAAACACCGGTGTACAAGATAACAGAATAACAGGAAGTTTTTTTTTTTTAAACATAGATGCGGCATAGACACATAGACTACAGATAATAAAATATTTTAGATGGCAATGTGATGGCATTGTGGTAGCTTTGTATGGTTTGCGATTAACTTATTTTAACAAAAGTCTTGTTATATTTTATAATTATACGTTTTCGTTTCAGACGACGAGGATTTCACGAAGCCCATAAAATCCCCGACCATGGCGGGCGGTTTGTTCGCGATATACCGTGAATACTTCAACTACATTGGGAAATACGACGCGGGGATGAATGTTTGGGGAGGCGAAAATTTGGAGCTCTCTTTTAGGGTAAGCTCTTAAGCTCTCTTCAATGCCGGCCATTTCATAGATTTCCTCACAAATCATATAAAATAGTCCGAAATATCCGTTACAAACGGTAAACGGTAACTCAACTATTCCAGACCAGTACCAGACGCGGGCCCAGGAAACTGTCTGCATTGTCGCGCTGATGCTATGGTAATCGCAGGCCTAAATTATAGCCTGACCTTGGGTCACGTGTCGCCTCAATAAAAAGCCCTGCAAGGTTTTTGAAAATCGATAGGGTTGAAGATCTTGTCTGGTCGCTTTGGGGCACTTCTATTTTCGCTAGGACCTGACTCTGATGATGATTGACGTTTGGTCTGCCCGTTCCTTCCAATTACCTATTCATAAATAAATAAATATCACAGGACATTAATTTCACACAGCGCCATCTAGCCACAAACTAAGCAAAGCTTGTAATAAGAGAACTGGATTACAGATACGTTTTTTTTGTAAATACATACTTATCATACAATACAACATCCAAACACAGAACAAACATCATTATTCAACACACAAATATTTGTCGAGGGTGGGAGTCGAACCCACAACTTACAGCGCAGAAGGCAGAGCTACTACCAACTGAGCTGTGAGACTTGTAAGCTGTTACGACACATTACCTTTTTTATCAATTGTACTACTGGGAAGTGCTTGGCCTTCATCTCACCTAATTTTCAAGCTATGGTAAGGGAGAAGGTGCAAGCGAATTATGAAGAGTGAAACCGAAGGGTGCTTTTAAAAAAATGCTTGATTTGAAGACTAAATTTAATCAAGGAAAAATTACATTTAAATTATAATTACAATTATCTAAGTCTGGTCGATGCTAGAGTCCAGAATATAATGTGTGTGCTATATCCAGAATATAGCACACGGGGCGACACGTGTGCTGAGGCTGCAACTCTTTTTCACTTCACCCGGAATCCTCAACAAACTGAGGATCTGGCTATCTTACCTCTTAATGCCGGAGCACAATAATTTTAGAATTGTTATGACGACAGAATTAGGTATGACAGTGGAAGCTAGCCAGGCGGACTTATACAGAGTCCACCAACCAAACCAAGCAAAATATTGTACTCCCCCTAGGGAACCCGGGACTTCTGGATCTAACACTAGTGGGCGAGCCACTAGACCACGGTGGTTCGAACATTAATAGTATTTATAGCTATTCAGCGTGGCAATGCAGCCAGTGTTTGGGCACGCTTCCGTCAGGTACTGGTCTGGAACCGTTGAGTTACCTATAGGCCGTTTGTAACGGTCCTTGGGTAATCTGACCGATTCCTTTGTTGTACATTTTCTTTCTGTCAGTATTTCGTCCCGGTTTCAGATTTGGATGTGTGGCGGCGCTCTAGAGCTGGTCCCCTGTAGCCGCGTAGGTCACGTGTTCCGCAAACGAAGGCCCTACGGCCTCGGCGAGAAGGAAGACTACATGCTGCACAACTCCATGAGGATGGCGCGCGTTTGGATGGACGACTATGTGGTGAGTTTCTCGCGCTCATCGCCTACCCCCTGGGGGAAACCCTGGGGAGGAATATTCCATCACCATATTGTGCTATCCTGTTTGATATTATCCTTGTCCTTTCGAAGGTTATGAAGACATTATTACACCCCTTTAGATATGTAGATAGATAGCTCTTTATTGTTCACCATTTACAAATAACATAACATAATACAGATAGTGGAAACTTATTCTAAGCGTCTATACTGGAAAAATGGGCGGCCTTAGCTTTAGAGGGGGTGAGGGGGATAATAAGCTTTATATTATATTTCAACCGCCTCTGTGGTCTAGTGGTTCAACCCACCGATTTCAGATCCAGAGGTCCCGGGTTCGATCCCCATGGGGAGTACAATATATTGTGCTTGGTTTGGTTGGTGGTAGGATTTTGTTTATGTCCGCCTGGCTAGCTACCACCATCTTACCTAATTCTGTCGCCATAATAACAATTCTTAAAAAAAATATTGTGTTCCGGCATTCAGAGGTAAGATAGCCAGTTCCTCACTTTGTTGAGGATTCCGGGTGAAGTGCGCCTCCATCTTCGGCCTTATCTCAACTTGTTACCAGGTGAGATGAAGGTCAAGCGCTTCCTCGTCGTACAAAAAAAAAAAAAATCCTTGCCACAGACAGACCGACATAATTTTCAAAATATATTAAATGTACATATTTTGACCTGTTACAGTTTTATTATATGTAAGTATAGATGTATTTCTGTGTGAAACGAATGTCCTGTAATATATATTTATTTCAGGAGAAAGTGATCCATCAAAACCCATCGGCAGCTCACATAGAGATCGGTGACGTGACCGACCGCCGACAGCTGCGGGAGAGGCTACACTGCAAGTCCTTCAAATGGTACCTGGATAACGTGTACCCGGAAATGGAGTCCGAGCTCAACACCGCTGCCAAAAAGAAAATGGCGGCGTTGAATGACAGTGACAAGAACAAATTCCAACCGTGGCATTCCAGGTATTTGCTTCACGTATATATAAAAAAAAAAGTTACAGATGTAATAGTAATGCGTGGGACAAACAATAAATAAATATTACAGGACATTAAATTCACCCAGCGCCATCTAGCTCCAAAATAAGCATAGCTTTTAATATGGGAAATTGATTACGGATAGAATAGTTAAATACTTTTATTTTGTTATACAACGTATGGTAAATAGGATCGGTATGTTCAGTTGGTTGTAGCTTTGCTTTCTGATGCTGCGGGTTCGATTCCTACGCGGGACAAACGATTGTATGCCTGTATGTAGAATTTAATTTTACTTTTGAATCCACGATGTTTCCTGAAGCTAAATTTTGCCAAAACTCGTCACGTGTGTACCTAACTCAAAGTAACTCGGGTCCACCTGATGGCCTAGTAGTACCGTTGATTTTCACCTTCCAGTACAAACGTAGTTTGTCGTTTGTTTTGAAATGGCACATCCGATTTAAATGGAATTTTGCTGGTATAACCGGACGGATAATCTGTGTGATGCTTTAAATCTTATACACAAAAATAAAATAACTACTTTCGAATGGGAAAACTTTTATATTTACTACTTATGTAAGTATACGCACCTGTGTCGATTAATTTTTAAGTAATTTGGGGTGGTATGTTATAGCATTGTATATATGGTTGATAACAATCGACTAAGCTTGCACATTGAATTGCTCATAAGTGCTTTGTGATTTATGCATTTACAAATGTGAAATTGATGCATAATAAAAACTTTTTTCTTTTATTATAATAATGCTGCGAAGGAATTCTCATTTTCGACGCGTACAAGCAAGGTATTTGCGTTTCTTTAGCCAATAAAATCTAGCCTAGCTTAGCTTACAATGTAGTAATTATTTATTCGCCCGTGATTATCGTAAATGACGACTAAGGGCGTAGGGATGGGAACTTTAACCTAAACAATGAACGCTGGTGTTTTAAGGAACGGTTCACGGTCTACGGCTGAATGATTCTGTCAAAGTCCGGTGCCGAGCAGTTCGCTGGGATAGCTCGTTCTTTTTTATTTTTTTATTGTACGACGGGGATGCGCTTGGCCTTCATCTCACCTGGTAACAAGTTGAGATAAAGCCGAAGGTGGAGGCGCACTTCACCTGGAATCCTCAACAAACTGAGGAACCGGCTATCTTACCTCTGAATGCCGGAACACAACAATTTTAGGATTGTTGCTATGGCGACAGAGTTAGGTAGAGAACTCAGAATTAGGCGTTCTATCGTAGACTTAAGATTATGCGTCAAGTTGAAGGGCGCAATGCAGTGCCGTGTAGGCTATGTTCTTTGTGGATGTGACCTAAACAGTAACGCATTATTAAAGGTTAACCGCCTCTGTGGACTAGTGGTTCAACCCACTGATTTTAGATCCAGAGGTCCCGGGTTCGATCCCCAGGGGGAGTACAATATATTGTGCTCGGTTTGGTTGGTGGTAGGACTTTGTTTAAGTCCGCCTGGCTAGCTACCACCATCTTACCTAATTCTGTCGCCAAAATAACAATTTTAGTAAGATAGACAGTTCCTCAGTTTGTTGAGGATTCCGGGTGAAGTGCTCCTCCACCTTCGGCCTCATATCAACTTGTAACCGTTGATATAAGGCCGCTTCCCCGTCGTACAAAAAAAAGGGCAAGAAATGCACAGAACATCAGTTGGGCTACCTGTCCCGTCTCCTAGTTGTATAAAAAAAAGGCAGCCAGGCAAAGATGAGCCCCTGAAGACAAGAGCTTACCCATAAATAACAGTCCCAAGTAAAAGCTTGAAGTTTTTTGATCTTTCCCGAAGAGAACAGCTGAGATTGTTGGTAATCACAGTGCTGTCGCGTTTTCACTTCAAAAATATCCTCAGTTGCATTAGTATGCTGTAACCTATGTCCATATAGAACTGTACTTAGAATGAATAATATTTATACTGGTAAGGAATGGAACTTCTTGCCCTCGTCTGTTTTACCGCACCAATACAATCTTCAAGTCTAGAGAGTCTTCAAGTCCAGAGTGAACAGATTCCTTTTAGACAAGCGTGTTCCATCTTAGGCCATATCTTTTCCTGATTTTCAAGTGAGTTGGTGGCCAAACGCTAGATTATCATGAGTAAAAACTAGATAAGATAATTCGGTAAAGATGTCTAAATTTACACGTCAAAAAAGAATATTACAAGTAAAATTGCCAAGCACAAAAAAAAATAGCATGGGTAATTAACAATAAACGAAATATGTAGGTACATACATAGATGTAGAACTACATAATTGATAAATATCAAGTAGTGCTGCATATTTTTCTACCATTATATCCTGGGATAAATTCATCGATAGTATTAAGGTGCCATTAAAAAAAAATATATATATTAATGAATTGGTATTCGTTAAAGCTTCGGGGACAGCGTAGAGACATTACACTTAGTAGACGAATTAGCCGCGACCTTCTCCGGGGGCGTGTTGCGACCGGCGGCGGTCACGTGGAGTTGGTTGATAGAGGCGGCTCATGTTTATATACGTAAGGAAGCCCCCAGTTGTTTAAATACGCAGTAATACTGTTATTTTGCGAGTCTCTTGCTTGTTCAGACCCCAGAGCTATGTATCGCGGGCACAGTATAAAAGCGTAGCTTTTTACTCGTTTATAAGCAATATTCATTAATCTTTAATTTACTGGTACTTTCTTAAATAGACTTGATGAGCCCTCAAATTTCTTCTGTGAATACATATTTAGTAGCTGTAACTTATATAACAAAGCACAATCATACGTGCTTTCTATTATGTAATCGAAGGCCAATTAAAAAAAATCCACTATTCAATGGCAATGTATAACTCAAATAATATGTACAAGAGAAGCAGTCGGGCTACAAACAGTCTATAGGTTACTCAGCTGTTCTAGACTAGTACAAATAATTGTATTGAAGTGGGAACTGATAATATTTGTGTGTGTAGAAAGCGTAACTACACGGACTCGTTTCAAATACGCCTGAAGAACACGTCGCTTTGCATCCAAAGCGCGAAGGATGTGAAGACCAAAGGCAGCCATCTTGTTCTCGCCAGTTGCATACGAACGCTCAATCAGGTGAGACCAATGGCTTACATGCCCGCCCGAAGACGGGGCGCCTGGCAATCGAACCCAAGACCACCGGATCGATTGCCAACCATACTACCACTGGACCACGGTGGTAATTAAGAAATAAAATGCACCGCCCTAACAAACGCAATACCAAAATCACCTGAAATTCAAGCACCTTTCCACCATCATATTACTATTAAATTCGGAGTTTTCCTATATTATATTTTTTTCGTATGTGTTTTTTATTTTTTGTGTGGGTATTTTAAATGATTTGAAAGCACAATCCTAAGCCGCATGTGATATAGTTCTTGAATTACTGGTTATTACTGGTAAAAGGTGTAACGGGTAACGGTGCATTTTTCGCCATCTTCCGTCCTTTATACTATAGCACTATGTATATTTTGATTTCTAAACATCATCCTTTTGTCCTTATCTCACTTTAGGCAATCACTACATGTTCTCTTCCATTCACTTCTACTCATATCAGCCGTCATCTCACCATCCACTCCTTTTCATGTCCTCTCTCACAAAATTCATCATCTCTTTTGTGGCTCTAGGCTCTCTACTCCTCTAGCCTTCCACATCCACACAACAGTTTCCTTGCAACGTGACTTTCGTCCCTCCGCATACCGTGTCCATACCTCACTGCATGTTACTCCATATCTTAATCTCCTCGGTCCGTGGCGCTACTTTCAAGATTTCTTCTATGAAGACATTTCTATGTCATCCATTCTTGTCACACCGCACACCCATCTCAACAGTAGCATGTACTTTATTTCATCCATCCAACTTGCCATACAACAGAATAGGTCTGAATGACGGGCTTGTAGATCTGCCCCTCCAAACTTTAAAGGTGTTCGTCAGTCATAGTTGTTCCGGAGACCTGCCCCCACTTCACCCATTCCGCATTAATTATTTTATTCACATCAGGGTAAATGTTGCCATCGTTCTGAAAGAGCGAACCTTGGTACCGAGTTGATAGCATAGGGGAGGAATTTGAGATGTCAGAAGTCACAGGACTGGGCCCCGATTCTGCTAAACTAATCGCTTCAGTATGACATTTGTATCGTCGCGGAATCTCCACTATATGTACCCTTGGTTTTCAAGTGGCCCTGGCGGTCGGTAACAATGTGAACTTTGTTATAGATATGGTTCGACACGTCACGTAACGAACTAGTCCTGGGAAGGACTCTCTGCCTAGACGCGTCTAACAACATAGCGCCGACTATCAGCAAGTGCCATGAGCTAGGAGGATCCCAGGAGTGGAAGCATAAAGGCAGCGTAAGGATCACGCCAGTTCTACTTTCTTTATTTTTAGCAGCGCCCTGCGGTGCTATCCGGGATAGTAAAGTTTGTAAAATATCACGGCTGAAAATTGAAAAAAAGAACGATATCCAATTTTAGGGACGGCACGGGTAAAGCGTAACAGTTAAATAAAATTTTGTGGGGTATTTAAAAAAAATATCTATTCCCTTTTCTTGCTCCTCTTTTTTATCAGTTTTAGCATGAAAGAGTAACAAACATATTTGACTACTTTGGCCATCCCACGAGCCCATTTCACTAACATGGTATATAAAAAAGATTGTGTTTTTCCCGGTTTTGTTTTTTCTTATCAAACAATAATAAAATTATGCTACATAGTGATACGTCGGAGAGGCCAAGGCGAAGCTGCTTGTGTCACAGTAGCAGCTAGACTAGAGCAATCTGGGGTTGCGTACCCGTAATGATTTCGGCCATATCATGATATCTTGCCGATATCTGAAGATCCCTTTGGACACCTTTCACTAGAAAGATAATAATAATGACCGTGTCGAGTGTCGCCTACAGTGTTTATTTGAAGAATTGAAGTTATTCCTGTCAATTCCGTCCAGCAAATATTCTAAGCAGCGCTTCGCTCTAGTTCAATGATTTGAACCCTTTAAGGTGTTGAACTTTCATCTAATTTCATGTTAGGCTCCAAAATCGAGTCCATGACCAAATTTGCTACTATGAATGGCTAATCTAGCGGTACTTCACACCATAACAGCTTGTGTTTGTAAAAAGCTCAGGTACGATCTTGTATGAATTATTGCTGTTATCTATGGGATTGCTCAGCCAAGTAGCAAGGCTCTAAGGTGACAGTTCGATTACTTCCCTCTTTCCCCTTACCACCATCGGACTAGCAGACTTAGTAGGAAATTAGTAGTTGTTTGTACCGTTGTCCATTGTATACCTTATCATTAATGCTGGTTAGGAATGTCACCCCTTGCGTCTGTTTTACCACCTGAACAATCATAGAGTCTTCAATTCCAGAGTGAAGGTGATGTACACAGTGTTAATACTAGAAATAAAAATAAACTTGACATAAGGTATCGCTTAGGAAAAGTTAATAATTCATTCTTAGGAAACTGTGTACGATTCTATAATAAGCTTCCTCAAAGCGCCACCAAACTCTCTGCTCGTAAATTCAAATTGTATATAAATAATAATTTATTTAAAAGAGCCTACTACAAAATAAGTGACTATATCGATGATTAGAACGCGTGGCCCGATGTTGCTATACCAGTTGACAGTTAAATGGTGATTTCTCAATATTAAGAAACTGCCCATCAGATAGTAATGTAATAATCAATGTTTTAAGATAATATTAAGTTTTTAGTTTTATGATGTGGGTAACACTGGTAATGTTATTAAATTATTATAAACACTGTACCTAAATGTTAAATGGATCATCAAAAAATTAACCAGCCCCAGGTTCTTGCCTCTCTCCTTGTGTGCTGGTCGCGATTCCGAACAGGCGGTGGATTTGACGTTTCAAAAAGATCCTAAAAATCTTAACGAATAAAAATATTTGACTTTGACTTTGAAGGTTCCTTTTAGACAAGCGTGCTACCTCAGGCCACGACTCATCTCATGTAATGATATATTGTGTTCTCCAGGCGAGCAGTCCTGTGTACAACACGGCGGCAGGCATGTGTCTCGGCGTGGACCGCGCCTACCGCGGCGAGCAGGTTCTGATGGTGATATGCGACAACCGACCCACCAACCATTGGGACTTCCTCAGCTCCTAAGCACGTGGCCAACCTATTACGTCTAATCGTCTGCCGTTTCAGGGTTCAAAATCGTGCTCTAGTGCACCTGTGCCTTCCGTTTCCTGGTAAGAGCCGGTTTCTGAACTCTTTGTAATAGTATTCTATCCGTTATCTAGTTCCCATATTACAAGCTTTGTAGTTTATACTATACCTTTCTTGTTGCCAATGGGGCAGCTTGTAAAAACCCTTTGTTTTCTTATTGATTGTACTTTTTATGGTTTGTCATGTAACAAATATTTCTTGAAAATTTATACCTTTCAAAAGATACAGCCCTTTATAGGTCTGATAGATTGGTTTACAGACATACAGACGTACGGGCAGACGGATGGAGAGAAATGTCTCGGTAATATATAACATGATCCCGTTGGCCCCTTTGGGTATTAAAAGCTTACTTCCTGATAGGAAAAAAATCACAAATGTACGAAAATATTTTTTTACCTCTGCAAGAGCTGCTAACTTAAACATCTTGTCTCTGTCTTGGTGAATTATAAATAACGGCCACAGGATTCACCATAACATTATACTCCGCCTGAGAACTGTAGAATATCTGTCTGACGTGATACCGCTTGTCATGGCTCTTCAAGATTGTTCCTACTTTAGGAACGCTTTATATGGTTTATGGTCAATTGTATCTTTATAAGATCCACGCTCTGAGTAGTAGCCCCCACCAAGGCTGGAGGGTTATGCCATAAACACCACGCCTGGCAGGTGTATTGGTGATCGTAGTAAAAATATATATAATACACCGAAGTAAGTTGGTGCCCTTTTTCACTAGAAAAATCTGGCGAGAGGCCTTTTACGACATCCATGACCTGTGTTAGAGGGATCGTTTCGTATGCTACAATAAATACGTTAATTTCTTTTATTGCAACGAGATAATCAATTAGTGAATTGGTTTCAATATATTCATATATTTATTTGATCATATCATGAAAATGATCTAATGAATAGCGCAAGTAGCTGCCATTTTGAGCTCTCTTATTATTTAACCGCGCTATCACTGTCGCTAGGATGGTGATTGTAAAGTTTTCCGGTTCCATTCAATGAACATTTGTATTATTAGGTACTTACGTGTCGGTGTCAAAATGTGTAATTTAACAAGGATCGTTTCAATTGACACTTTACTCGAAGTTCAAAATATAACCGCGTTGAAATGTATTATATTCCGCTGTAAAGTAAGCGTATAGTGATGAATTCGTGTTGTTACGTATTTGTTATTATTGATATTTATTATTTGATACTAATCCCAGTCAAATAGTGTATATTTTTTCAAAAGCCCATTATATCTTTCGATAATAAATATCTCTTGTGTTCTACCTTTGGTCTCATCGAAACATGAAACCAAGTGAGATGAAGGCCAAGCGCTTCCCCGTCGTACAAAAAAAAACCCATCATGTTTTATTGTGGTTTTACGAATACTAGAACATTTTGCAATTTAAACTCTAGTAACGGATAATATTGATCTCTTGTTATTAATTATAGGACATAATATTTTTCTAAAATGAAAACTGGTCTCTTAATACTCATTTTTTATCATTTACGAATAAATTATCTATAATTTTTTTTTGTATCGATAGTGTTTAAATATACTCGACATTTGCACTGATCTGATAGTTAAAAACCGTCCCTTATGTTAGTTTAGAATCTCATAGATATGTATAATATAAGTTTACACTATTCATTATTTTTAACACTAAGTCCAATTTTGTGCAAGTTTGTAAACAATTACAACACAAAGTCTTACACCAGGTGAGATCAAAATCAAAATCAATGAAAATCTAAATGTCGTTTATTCAGCAAGATTTTTAGGATCATTTTGAATCAAATCTATCGCCTGTTCTTAACCGTGACTCGCACAAAGAGACAAGCAAAAAGTCTTTTTTTATGATGATGAAGGCTCGACTTCTCGCAAGATAAAAAAAAACAAGAATCAATGTGTGTTCTTGCTCTGGATTCGTATTAATTTTAGCTACAATTCTTCAAATCTTATCCAAGAAAACATGTCAGTACAACTATAACTTTTATAATAGGGAACCTTTGAATACTTTTAAGGATTATATCCGACAGCTTCAAAAATAAGATTTTGTTTATCTACAATATGTATGTATGTATGTATGTCTAAACGGCTTGATGGATTATGACGATGTATGAGGTATCGGTTGGTTTGTATGAATAACAATAAAGGGGAGGATACATTATTTTAATGTTGTATTTTATTGAAAGGCAATGTAACATGCCGATTCTAAATATATACTAGATTGCCATACTTTTTAAGGCCGTTTTGTCGTATTTTAGTTAATCAACTTGTTCCAAACTGTAGGTATAGACTTATTAAATCCGTCTACATAAATAAAGTTGTTATTTTGTACTATAGCGCTGTGTGAAATGCCTCTTAATATTACGTAAAATCCACAAAAAAACGCTTTATCCTGCGATGCCGTCCAATCACACATTTGGCGCTTTTATGTTGTATTAATAACTTTTTGTTTACATTCCTATAGTTTTTTAAGTTGTTTTATTTCGACTAAGTTATGCAATGTAAAGGATCATATTATGTCAACATTGCTTGATTTTAGAGTGTAGCTACAATTATAGCCCTAATGCAAGTGGAAACAATTTCACCTGTAAAAGATACAAAAACAGAAGTACATAATAAACAACAAATAATTGTATATAATATATTATATATAAGTTAGAATATTATCCTATCAAAATAGAGCTAATTTAGTAACTTAGGCGCCGGTAACCGAAAATATAAGATTGACATATCCAAACATGCTAGTAACGCTGTCATGAGTCAAACAATGCTGTCATGAGAAGGAACGAAAGCATGCTAGCATGGTGTGGACATGTGGTGAGGAGGGACGAAAGCATGCTAGCATGGTGTGGACATGTTATGAGGAGGAAATAAAAAAAGTTGTAAGGAACATGTTGAGTGTAAACGTGGAAGGCTGTAGGAGTAGAGCTAGGCCGAAGACAAAGAAAACTCCATCGGTTTGGGAAGGGTTAAAAGTTAAAGACCCATCAAAATAAGTCCCTCAATAAAACCTTAGTGTTCCTCTCTGCAACTTTTTACTGAACTTATCTATATAAGCTAAGGGTGTAGACAAGCATACCGTCTTATCCGGCAAACGCACTACAAAATGCCTAATGACCTAACTTGATAAATTTGCCATTTCGTAGTCGGTTTAAATGTAACCTGTCTATATAGCCTTCGACGGTAAATTATCTAGGTACCCAATATGTCAGTTCCAATTATTAGGTATCTAGAACTGTTCTAGATGGCGCTGTGTGAGATTAATGTCCTGTTATAAATGAATTCTGTTAACCTTCGTATAAGCTAGTATTTGGTCTGAAATTCTAAATAAGCATAATTGAAATAAATAATGGGACAGCTAGTTTACTCGTTAAAACTTAATACCTAATGGTCGAACTTAAAACTTTCAGTCTTACTTATCTATTATATATTACTAGCTGACCTCGCGACCTTCGTACATCCTAAGAATCAATAAATATGGTTTTAACTTATTTTGTTATCAATTCAATATATTAATCCTCTAGACTGTTGAGGGTACCGGGTGAAGTGCGCTCCCACCTTCGGCCTCTTGTAACCGTTGAAATGAAAGCCAAGGCACTTCCTGTCGTACAAAAAACATCCATGTTCCAATGCGTAAGGAAACTTCTTGAGACCAAGACGAACAAAAAAATAAAAAGAATCGTTATACACAAAGTGTACGAGAAATATATTTTGATGTTGTTATATATGATATTTATTTTGCTTTTTGGAGTGAAGACAAATCGAACAGTTCAAAGATCATAAAAAATATGTCTACCCGATCTTGAATTATAAATAGTATAACTAACCCGATTCAGTTTTAACATATATTGATTGATGTATGATATTTTAGTGCCAAACGATATAAATGTAATGAAATTATTTTAGCGGCGGTGGTATTTAAAAATACACCTGTAGAGCATTTTCAAACACAGTTATATGTATAAACATATAACTGTGTTTCAAAATGCCTCTCTTTGTTGAGATATTTTTTTATCACAGTATAGTGAGCTAGCTGTCCAATTCCTTATCTTATACCTACTGCCTAAACAAATTATAAAATATTGTCAAGTGTTACCAATATTACTTTAAACATGATTATTCATTTCACTTGCTGATGTATGGAGCAAACGATACGATTTCGTCGAACAACGATATTAAATACTCAATAGAGTGACCTATTTGAAGATCAGTACTCATCGCGCGAGCACAGGAAATTACGATCGTACGATGGGTTTTGATCGTGCGATAGTGCGACCATGCAATCAAAGCTGTAGAGTGCCTAGTGCGAGTCGCTATTGAAGTTCACTCGATTCGCGTTTGCTCACCGCAAATGGTGAATAGGTATTAATTTTCAAACAAATCATACATACATAGAATACTCGCACAGATCTCGAGTGCCCTAATTGATCACGCGTCATCGCGCGAGCCGGTGTAAGTATACAGATAAACGTTAAAGTTGTCTTCCTTATCAAGTATTTATGAGGTCAACGTCTTCTATTTTCAATGTAATTTGCCATTTCTATAGCAAAATCTGTGCATATCTGTTTGTATAATGGCGCCGCCCGTTGCGTTGACGGCGCGACAGCATCCCGCGATCTATTAGGCTGTCTGTTGAACTAAAGCACGATTATTTTCATCGCACGACGATATCGTATCGTTTACTCGTCTTTTACCAATTATGAAGACGCCTTAGGGCCAAGCGATTTGTGTGCGTATTTCGATCACATTAATCTCCCACTGTAAAGTCGCCTCCAAATCGCAAGTGCGATGAAACCATACAGTCCGCCTGTAGTCGCCTCAAAAGTTTGAATTCATTGACAAAATCACCTTCCTTCACTTATAAGTTTGATTTTGGATCGTATATTTTGATACGTTATTTTAATTAATAGGCCTATTATATTGCAATATTGACGATCCCTATATATTTCATAGATGTAGGTAAAATAATATTTTGGACGATGTATTTTTTGTACCTCCTTTACCTGAACTCGCCAGAATATAAAATATCTAAGATAATTACTGAAAATCTTAGCTTAATTTACTTTAAATAATTGCAGCTTCAAATTTGTAATAGTAGCCAACTATATCTTGTTAAGTGAGTGTTTAATGTATGAAACACAGTAATCATGCTATATGTTGAGGTAGGCACTAGGCAAGCCTCTGCTTGTTATTTTTTATTTGTATTTGAAGTAGATTTGGAACAGAAAGACTTTGTATTGGCGTAGAGATACGCATGTAGCAAAAATTCATATGTATATGACAAAAAATATCTTTATTACTGTAAATACAATATTTTATGAAATACAGTTAAATTTAAAATGCTGTCGTTTTTTATTTATTCGTAACTTGTAACTACCTGCCAGTATTTCACTGAAGACATTGTAGTACTATTGAAATTATAATTAATCAATTATGTTTGTCCCAGTACTTGAATTAAAGTATGATAACGCGGAATTCAATTGGAATGTTTTTTACTCCTAATTTATTTTATCTACATTCCACATGGTCTTTATGTGTAAGAAAATAAGGGCTATAATGTCTTCGTGCTCCACCAGTAGGCGAATGTAGTAGGAGCACGACCCCGTAAGACTGACCTTCTGAATGCACTACCTTCTCGGTACTTACTTACTTGGTACTTGGTGTGCAGACCATTTTCCGCAACTCTGCCTCCTATGGGCCCCTTTTAGAATGACGGGCGGGCTCCTGGTACTCCAGCCACCCGATGTCCTCAAGGAAGGCCAGCTCGCTGATGCTGCCAGGCTTCCCTGAGTGTCCTCGGTGTCCCAAGGTGTTGTTGGCGTTGAGACGCTACGCTACTGCACTCTAGGTGTACGTGTGGCTATCTCCTCTGCTGTCATACACCCTCTGCATAGAGGGCTGTCTGTACCCATTGTGTAGAAATGCTTTTTCATTGATCAGTGTCATACATAATCAACAATACGATAATTCTTACGTCGTAGTGGTTTTCGAGATTATCTTGGGTTTATAACCGGGAAAGCCTAAGACCGCCTACAGTCCTGCGTACTTGCGCAGTAGTTTTGGTGCAGTTTTGTAGTTCGGTCGTGGATCCAAGAGCGAGCTTGGCTGAAGGGTAGAGGGATGATTGGTTATGACCTGCTACCTAGTTGCATCTCCGATCCTCTTCTAGCCAGGTACGTAGCCTCGTCATTACCTCTGGATCCACTATGTCCTTTGATCCATTGGAGAGTGGCCTTGTTGTTTTTACTTCTTCCAGTAGACGATGACATTGTATAGTCAGTCCGGAGTTTTACTAACTGTTGTTGAGGGCCTGTAGAACAGCTGCTGTTGTGGTTAGTTACCGAACAAGCACTTAGTTAACAAGTACTTATAAGCAATACTAAGGAGAACCTTAGTATTGCATTTGCTGACTCAACTTATTGACGCCTCCCGCCCTCCGCCATAAGTTCGAATTGCTTTCAAAATAACTAACAAAAGATAAAGGTAAAGATCATTTATTTGCTAAGCCATGTGTACACTAAGATGGTATCTATTTTAATAGTGAGTGTGTTACAACATGCTTTACCGATATCGTCGGTGTACAAATTGAGAGAGATTGGCGTGCATTAATTATCAAATATATTCGATTCAATATAGCAATAAAATAAAAAAAACATTTACAGTTAGGTACTTAATTCTAATAATGAATATGTCATTAAAATATTATCATAATCAAATAAGCATTAAAGATGACATTATTAATCATTAAACAAAACAAATTAAAATGTATTATTTAAGAATTCATCAATTGTGTATTGTTCACTTTTCTGTTTCTTTTAATTTTTTCTGATTTTTTTAAATTTAGCTTTAAATAAATTGGTGCCTAGTTCCTTGTATACCTTTGGTATTTTATTGAAGATTTTGGGAGCCATGCAGACTACACTTTTGTTCAACAATTCTGTCTTTGCGTCTGTTTCTAATAACTGAGTCAGATAAATGTGTTATTCATAACTATCATAGCTATTTATAATATATATATCGACGGAAGTTTAAGAATATTGTGCTTTAAGAATAATGGTCTACAGCTGTCAGTTATTTGTTTTTTAAACATAAGTAGGTCTTAGACAACGCTTTTGGATTTTTAAAATGGTTTCTTTTTCTGAAGAGTTGCCCCAAAAAATTATTCCAAATCGTAGGACTGATTCTACGTTTCCTTAATACGCTGTAAGTAGGGCGTCCACGTTTGCAGCTGTCGATAATTTATATAAAGCATAGGTAGGTCGAGCTGCTAATTCTCTTGTTGAGATAATTGACATGATTTTTCCAATTTCATTTTTGATCTATTTGCAAACCTAAGAACAAACCTGCTTTATAATATGGTCGTTAAATATTTAATTATTGTATGATTTATTTTGGGGCCGTTGATTAAAATGCCATAACATTAGTTTTTTTAATTAATTTTAAATTATTATTATTCAACCATGTAACTATAGATTTTAAAGATTCATTAAAGTCCGATTCATATGTGTCAATGTTATTATATTTGAATGTTACTGTACTATCATCAGTGAATAGCGTCATAGGATAATATAATGCCTTTTGAAGATCGTTTATATAAATAAATAATAATGGTCCTAAGACGCTTCTTTGAGGAACGCCATAATTAATATTTCGAATGCAAGATTTATGTGTCATTATATTTAGTTTTAATGTTCAATTTTGATACTTCTGTAATTTGTTGTCGACCAGTTAAATATGAAGATATTAATTGTAACACATTGCCCGTGATCCCATAGGTTTCAAGTTTATTTATTAAAATACGGTGATCTACGCAGTCAAAAGCTTGGAACATGTCACATAAAATAACACAAACAGGGTTTCTGTTGTCAACTTTACAGATGATATACCCATAAAAATCATATATTGCCATATGAATACTTCTGTTTTTTCGAAAACCTTTTTGCTCTGCACACAAAATGTTGTTTTTTTCAAAATAGGCATATACTCGTATCTCACCATATAAGTATTTTTCAAATATCTTAGAGAATATTGATATAAGAGCAATAGGCCTGTAGTTTTGCATTCATTCTTTATCTTCTTTTTTAAATAGTGGCTTTACTATAGTCATTTTGAGACCTTGAGGAAATTGACCCGTGGTAATACTGATATTTATTAAATAACTAAGGTGTATGCATATCTCATCTTTAACTTCCTTTAGAATTTTTGTTGTTATTCCATCAATACCCGTGCTATTTGTGTTTTTAAGGTTTTTTTATAATTATTCCTATGTCATGTGGCAAACATGGTGCCATAAACATTGACGTCTCACGATGACAAATGCTTGCTGTAACTTTTTTACCAGCACCTTTTATTGGCTTTACCAGTCCACCAATGAATAAAATAATAATTGAATAGATTTGCAATGTCAGTAGGGTCCGTTATATAATCTTCTTTTAGATTTTTAATTTTTTGTACAGATTGTTTGGGTATGTTAAATGTTTTTTTATTGATGACATCCCAGGTAGTTTTAGATTTATTTTTAGATGTCAGTATTTTGTAGTTGTTCTGGGATTTTGTTGTTAGTGAAATTATTTTTTTTAGTCACTTGCTGTACATATCATATTTAAGCTTATTATCGTCAACAGGATTAGTTCTATATTTAAATAGCAGATTTATTTTTTTCTTACTACAAGTCTTAATTCCACGCGATATCCATTTTGCTTTATTTATAACGTTGATTGTTACCACTTTTTCTGGAAAACAGAGGTTATAACATATACTAGTTATAAAACAGCCTAAAGTTATCGATGAAATGTTTATAAGCTGTAGTGGAATCATTATACATGTCAGAAAATGATAAATATTGTAAGATATTTTTGAACTTTTTAATATTTTCTATATCTTTATGCAACTTCGCTTTGTATTGCTTACCGAAAAATAAACAAAAATACCATTATAAAGGGTAAATTTTGTATAAAGTTTGGAATTTGAATAAGAGTTTAAATAACTAGTAGTTCGCCACTGAGATCTCGTGATGTCTTGTTGTCTGTATTGTGGGTGATGACTGTGCTTGTTGCTTTCATTACGCTTTACTTACCTTCTTAAGCACAATTTTTTTCAATCTCTTTTTACCTTCTTTCTATTTAACCGCCTCTGTAGTCTAGTGGTTCAACCCACCGATTTCAGATCTAGAGGTCCCGGGTTCGATCCCCAGGGGGACCAATATTGTGTTTGGTTTGGTTGGTGGTAGGATTTTGTTTGAGTCCGCCTGGCTCTTTGCTCACTCATCAATTACGTTTTAAAAACTAAAAAGAAAATTGACTTCTATGCAGAATATGATACATTTTCGTTTACCTGGATAACGTATTTTCTTAAATTATCTTGATGACAGACGGACCGACGGACAGACGCGTGATCCTATAAGGGGTCCGTTATTCCTTACTTTTGAGGTAATAGTATAAAAATACCCAAATCGCTTCAAGTGAGCCTTAAATATTTGAAGAGTTCCCTCGATTTTTCCAGGATCCCATCGTCAGATCCTGACCTGATGAGGACCACCTGTAAAGTATTTCTTTACAGGTGGTCCATTTCAGACAAAAAAAAAAAATTTTCCAGCTCGGTCCAGGCGTCTTTGAGTAATCGGGGATCATACATAAAAAAAAGATTTCGACGAATTGAGAACCTCCTCCTTTTTAAAGTTGGTTCAAACAACACTTATTCTTTATAATCATGTGTTTGACACATGATTATAAAGAATTAGTGTTGTGTTACTACTTTTGGGACACTTCCTATTTAAATACAAACATTGAGTGCCTAAGATCTACTTACTGCCTATTACCTAGAAGAGAGTAGGTATATATATAACTCTCCTCAATAACCAGAATATATTAGATGCCTACTCTGTTACACCTGTAATACCTAAGCGAATTATATATAAAGTTTTTTTTTTTTAAATTGAAAAAGTTTTTTTTTTCTTATTTATATATTTATGTATTTTAAATGAGTGAGCTTTTGAGCTGTGTACCTAGGTATAACATTGGCCTAAACACCTAACTACACAGTCAAATTGGCCGCGAACTGACGGGGGCTTTGTTGTGACCGGCGGCCACGTGGAGTTGATGGATAGGGGCGGCTCATGATCAGTGTCGAGTCCTGTTTTTTTATATCGAGTCGGCCCTGGATCTCGACGTAGACTTGGGCCATTCTTTCACCAGTAAAATGCTACATTATCACACGCTATGTTTATAGGATTATGTATATAAGCCCAACTATTGTATTTATGTAACCATAATAACTGGCTACCAACTTTTTAAGGTTAAAAGAAATGCCGGTAAAAACTGCACCACGTTATTTGTACCTTGGTAATAATCCTTGGCCACTTAATTTCTAAAATTGTTATGTTCCGATTTGGAGGTAAGATAGTCAGTTCCTTAGAATGTTGGGGATTCCGGGTAAAGTGTGCTTCCACCTTTGGCCTTATCATAACTTGAAAAAATCAGGTGAGATGAAGAGCGCTTGTGCGGTTAAAGCCAAAACGCTACTTAGGCCCGGACGGGATATCAGTGTTTGTGGTCAGAGACTGCCGTATGGTACTCGAAGAGCCTCTCCGGTATATGTTTAATCTTTGCTTAGAGAAATCATATTTTCCCGTACGTTGGAAAATCACGCGTGTTGGTCCAATACCAAAGGGAAGAGCCGGGGCGCAGGTGAGCGGATTCAGACCAGTAGCAGTGCTTTCGTCTCCAGCGAAAGTGTTTGAGTTGGTGATACAGCGTTGTATGCAAGAGCAGGTTTCCGATCGGCTCTCGGACGCGCAGCATGGTTTTCGACCAACCCGCAGCACAACCAGCAACTTGTTAAACTCCATGACTTTCATGCTGCCTCACATAGATACAGGATCGGCTGTACAGTATCAGGTTGCTGCAATTTTTTAAGAGCTATATGGGGGACAGGGGTATGTAGAGTATGCGCGTTGTAAATCTAAGCCATATTTTACAAGAAGTGGAGTGAGCCAAGGTAGCAATTTGGGTTCCTTGGAGTTTATCATCATGATTAATGACCTGCCGGAGGTGGTTTCGGAATGCCTACTCTATGCGGATGATCTGAAATTGCTTCTACCAGTGAGAGCGTTGCTGATTGTGAGCGCCTGCAGCGCGATGTGTATAGAGTGGTGGAGTGGAGTCGGAAGAACAAACTGCAATTTAATGTAGACTAATGTTCGATAATAAACATTTAGCAGGGCCAAGCAACCACTCCTCCATGACTACCATGTGGATGGCTCACATTTGAGGCGCGTGAACTTCGTTAGGGATCTGGGTGTTCATCTGGACAAGGAACTGAGGTACCTACCGGGCACAGGCGGTTAATGTTTGTAAAAAAGCATTTAAATGCTTAGGCTTTTTAATTCGCCAAGCAAACTGTTTTACAAACATAAAAGCACTAACAGCATTGTACAACGCCTTGGTAAGAAGCCATTTAGAAAGTAACGCAGCAGTTTGGGCTCTTCATGAAACTTAGTATAGTGTCATGTTGGAGCGGATACAAAACAAATTCACCCGTTACTTGTAGGTACTTCAAACTTTATGGAGTGTACCCATTTTATCCATTGATGTATCCCACTTTATTTGTTTTGGGTATGGTGGGATACAACAAGCTGCAAGTGAGGAGGGAAATGGCGCTCGCTCATTATGTGCTGAAGGTGTTCCAGGGTACCATCAATAACCCGAGTATCTTAGAGTTGATGTGTTTGTGTTGTCCAAGCGAATACGTGCACCGTCGGAGAAGACCACGCCTGTTCGCTGTGACCAGCGGGAAGACCAACTTGCTCGGCAAAGCTCCGTTGACGCGCCATGCACATGCTAAATCTGGTGGCAGAGACTATGGACCTATTCCATTGTTCTCTGAACGAGTTCGCAAGAGTAGCCTTATTTATTTTATGTATATGAATTTTTGAATCGTATTATAATTGAATTTAATCATGACTAATTGACGACAAATTTTTATTATTTGTGATAGTTTAAGATTTAAATTAAGTATATTGTTTAACTAATAGTATATTGATAACTACGCTATTGCATTAGGTTAAGCCTGTAATAATAGTATAATGTAGATAAATAATTTAATAATAAATAAGACCAAGCAGTTCTCTGTAGTACAAAAAAAGAACATGATTTCTTAATGTTCACAAAAACTGTACACTGTATGTTATGACTCATGAGCGTCCACTAATTTACTATAATTATGGTGCTTGGCAAGCGGACAGGTGATCTTTGTGTTGATGTTAGGACTCGGATACCCCGGAAATGAATATTGTCCTACCGCGAATGTTGTCCGAGGTGACTAAGAGTTTATACTAGGAGATGGGAAACAACAGAACTTCCTGAGTAGGCCTACCTACTAACTTATTAAGTTAATTTTTTTTATGCCAAATGTGGTGTTTAATGGGAATCACTCCTATTTCATAGTTTTAGAGAAGGTAGGTACTTATTTTTCTACAGTGGATATGTACGAGCTGGTCTTAATTTAATGTGAGTTAGATATGTGACCAAGTTCATAGACCAAATTATAACATTGATTTTGCATCAACATTTTACATTGTTGGGTGGGGATGGCGTCTGGGCTTCACTTCACACTGTTATAGCTCATCGGCTTTGGAATGTCGCACTATATTCTTCACATTCATCTTTCTAACGCCACACTGAGCTGGGCAAATAATATGTATGATAGTGATGAACTTTGAAAATCTTCGCTCAAGTGCATCTGCTCGGTATTAGCAAGAGTAAATTACGCGAGCCGTACGTACCTACGTGTGTGCAGTGCATTTGCCAGATCTCGATCGATCCCCATGGGGAGTACAATATATTGTGCTTGGTTTGGTTGGTGGTAGGACTTTGTTGAAGTCCGCCTGGCTAGCTACCACCATCTTACCTAACTCTGTCGCCATAATAACAATTCTTAAATTGTTGTGTTCCGGCATTCAGAGGTAAGATAGCTAGTTCCTCAGTTTGTTGAGGATTCCGGGTGAAGTGCGCCTCCACCTTCGGCCTTCGCTTCCCCGTCGTACAATAAAAAAAAAAAACTGTACGCAACTTTATTAGTGACGTTTAATATATGCACTTGCAAAGCCTTTTGTGTCAGCCTACCTAGGGGAATTATAGGGTAAGGTGAAATAAAACAAAAAATTGATATGTTATTCAACATTTATTATCAATTAACATTATTATACTGCATAAAAAGAAGGCTTTCTGCCTTAGTCTTTCCAAAATTGATTTACATAGTTGACTTCATTTAGAGAGCGTAAACGAAGACGATATCAATTATATACGAAGACAATATCAGTAACTTACACCAGTAACAATTGTGTTTTTCATTACATTTACTTTAAATAAGTGCGAATACATTAAAATTACAATTAATATGACGTACAGTAATAGAAAGACAAGTAAATTAGAAATAATGAGATTGTGAAAAGGATGACCGTCGCAGCGGTTAACAATAACATGTTTGGAAATATACAATAAAATAACAAATCGATATGTTTTAGGATTATTTCATCGTCCCTAGATACCAGTGTCTTTTTATAAATTAACATTTTATTTGTTTATAACTTACGTTACGTTCCGAAAAACAGTTATAATAATTTGCCTAAAAAATCTACTCACAAAGATACATCATATTTATATCAAGCTTAAAGAAAATATACACTATAAATTAAATACTTTTTTTTTTTTGTTTGGGGCTGTGCAAAAATTACATGTCACATTATTTGAATAAAAACTAAATACAAACAAAAACAATCATGCGATAAGATGAGCTTTTACAGCAACATTTCCGCGCATAGCTTCAAGTTGATTACATTTACAGTAAATGAAACAAACGAAGTTGTAACTGATCGTTCCCATAGCTAAGTGTTTAAGGTTTTTTATACATATAATATTCCAAAACCGTAAAAAATATATTAATTATAAGTATGGCGTTAATTACATATTGTCTTTAGCACAAATAGTCACACCGACTGCTTTACCTATACACGCGTTGTATATATATCTCACACGCAGACATGACCTTTTTATGTTATGAGAACCTACACGCGAATACTGATGAAATTAACACATAATATATATATTAACTTGACTGTTGAAACCTGGCTATAATGTACAACTTAAATCATGTTGTAATTTTGGGTACGAAAATGATTGAAAGCCAAAAAAAATTCTCACGGTTTGAGCTGGTTTGTATCCAGTGAATAGGTATAGAAATATATACTTATTTTATAACAGATCATACAAGTCAATGTACAAGAGCCGACACTGGCAATTATAATCCGTGCTTATGAAACTTGGTCCCACCGCTTATCAAAGGGGTCTTTACGTAAGCTTAATATGACAAAGAAGGGGTCGTTACACCCCCCCACAGCAATGAAATGCACGGTTTAAAAGACCCCTCTTATAACACACCTTTAAATGCAAATAGGTGAAAACTACAATACTTGGGTGAATCATAGTTTAATAAAGTTTAACAAAATTTAAGATTTTTAATGATATGAATGAATTACGATTGATAAAGTTACATTTTTTAATTTAGGTACAGTAGTAGGTCAAGGATAAATATGTGCAAATGGGTCAATACACACAACATTTAATATCTATTCAAACTAAACACCTAATGTGTAAGACAATAATAATTTTAAAAATGTTTGATTAACTAAGTACCTATTTACGAACTTAGTCTAGTTAGTATTCTAACACAATATTAATTAAAAATGCCTATACATGTGGCAGGGATACAAGATGCGTCTCATTTTGTCCAAAAAATAAGAGACTTCGGTATAATTTTTAAATGTTCCTTTAGGATTTTGATTATATAACTATAGACCAATCTCTCTGGCTACTGTAATGTGGTGGAAGCACACATTACAGTAGTAGTACATTACAGTGCTGGACGGTTTTATGTGCAGCTCGGCAAGAATTTAAATTTGCATGTAGGCCAGTTTGGTTTCCTACCTGGTCTATCAACAGAAATAGCCATTCTTACTCAAGCATATTCCATGTTACGAGAGCAACATCTGGCTTTGCCTGTTTTTGGACTTATCCAAGGCATTTGACCTGTTACCGTATAATGTGCTATGGAATAAGCTCCAATGAGAAACCAGCACATCTGAGGTATCTATAAATATACTGAAGTATTAGTACCAAAACCAAGAAAATAAAGTGATATATACTCTGCGATGGACCAGAGTTTGGTGTCAGGCAGGTTGGCCTCACACACCGCGTCTTTTTAAAGTATATACTTATAAATATTTTAATCGCGAGACTGGCAGGCGTTGGTTGTTCAATAGCTACGCAGATGATATGTTCCTGCTTAACCCCGCGATAAAGGTATTTGTAGTGTTGTTGGGTACATGTGAGACGGGAGTGGTACTCTGAAGCTCATGGTTTTACTCAAACAATTAACTCCTCATGTTTAAAGCAAGTAATAAGTTACACATGTCAGCTCCTCTGGTAAAACTAGGAGGAGTACCCTTAAACCGAGTCCCGGAATTTAAAATCTTGGACACTGATTCACCGAGGACCTCAAAGATGATTAAGATGTTGAGAGAGAGCGCAGGGCATAATTAGCAGTAAGTAACATGCTGACGCGGAGGTTTACAAGGTGTTCGAGAGACGTAAAGATAAGCCTTTATTAAAGTGTTCTGTCAAATGTTTTACACCAGCAGCTTCTCGTTTGATTGTACACTGAAAGTAGTCCCATTCTAAATTTAAAGAAAAATTAGGTTATTGAAGCGTCAGGCGCTTCAATCTCACAAATGATCATACAAAAAATATAGGTAGGTACGTATGTAAAAGATAGCCACAGATAAGAATTCCCAAGAAGATTTTTCTCAGAAATTTCAATATCAGAAGTAGGGTTATAAATAACAGTGACATAGTGAGACGCATCATAGTGGAGGATAAAACACGGGGTAAACATGAACTAACTACCTTAATAACACAGGGTATAGGTGTACCAACGACTTCAATAACACCTGTGCTATTATTTCGTTGTTTAAAAACCTGAGCTTAATAATAATAATTAATTAATTATACATTAAACACTGACAATAATAAATATGACCCATCCTTTAAATGAATTCAACTGTGTAACTTATATCTACTTTTCCTTAACTTACAAACTGTTGAACAAAGGTTTTTATTGTTCTGTTGTGTTATATGTGGCGAGTGTGGATTCAGAAATTTGCGCTTAGAATCTATTTACTTCAAAACATCTTTTTCATGTGTAGATACCTACGTGTTCTGTAATCGGTGGCAAATATGATTGAGAGATGTTTCTATTTTGAGTGTTACTACTAATATTACGTAAATTGGCACCTTTAAAGACAGAAATCAATGGTTCTATTTATATGTCCATTAAATGAACACAGCATAACTTATAAAATAAAAAGTTTAACACAATACTTAAGTGAAACTCAAATATTAAGTAGGAGCGCGTATTGGTGAGTTCCGTTTTATCAAGCATAAAATACATGACTAGGACGTTTTATTATGAAAATATTTACTTACTGCTACATCTATAAGTACTAAAACTGAATGGTAACGTTGCAATCAAATATGAGATCTAAAAAAATACACCAATCAAAAAGCATAACTTATTTCTATTTATCACTAACTATACATTTTTACAATTCTTATCTTAATGACTAAACTACTGCCCTTTTCAGGTCTTTCTTACAGACAAGTCTACCATCTAGTCACTACTTATATACAGGAATTACGAGTTACATCTAACCTAGTGTCCGTGTATACATGTAATTATCCTACATAGATTGTACTGTTTCTAAGCCACGTCCTGCGGGGGCTAGTAGGTACAATGTAGGATATTATATGAAACACAGCTCGTATTTACACCAGCCATGACGATATAAATGTAGCTTATTAATAAATTTTGGCGTCCCCGACATGTCTTTTTGAAGCGGGAGACATTATGTACATGGAAAAATAGTTGTCAATCTGCCGTATGCAACCCTAATAAGGCATCGATAGTGAGGTTTTAGCTAGTATAGTGGTTGAAATACTGAAAAAATAAATTGCATTTAAGCAGTTGCAGTGAGAATACAATAAATGCTATTATGAATTGAACTTGACTTTGGAGGTTTCGTAAAATCTAGGCCATAAAAATACATATATATATATAATGAAAATAACTACAAATTTAGAAGTGCTTTCTTTTGATAATTTGCGGGGTATGTTCGAGGATTGTAAAACCTGATCTACCAGCCTTCAAGGCAGCATACAGCAGAGAAGCGACATATTAATATCTACATTCATGTCATGTCTAGAATTTAAACCTAACTTACAACTATAAAAATAAATAATTTTGCAGCATCATCAGCTGGGTCTGCAATAATTTCAGACAACTATAATGAAAAAAAAAAAAAAAAAAACTACTTAACCTAGTTCTGCGCGGCTTAAAGCGTTGCAAACTATGTCGGATCGTAGCGCAATGCTGCATTTGTCTTGGTAGAATTACTATGTTATCTAAGATGATCTTCTGCAACTGAATCACAACTGGAAAACGTAATTTTACCATACAAAAGTTCAAATACGCATGTATCCTCCGCAGCACGCATACAAGTTCACTTCATAGGTCAACAGAAGCTTCAGAGTGAAAAGTTTCTTTGACACTGCAAAATGACTTATGTGCGAAATCCAGTACAACAATAATACAAATAGCCGATTCCAAGTCATTTCGTTGCGATCTATTTAGCTTGAGAAAGAAATCAACAAACTAGATCCACTATTATTTCAGCCCTGAATTAATTCTTAGACCAAATATGGATCTAGAAATCGCTCAGAACTACAATAACTGGTACGAGATCTAACGTAACATCTTGGAACGAGATCAACAATGTCTTACCAAATAGATTAGCGGTTTTCTGCAAGGCAGTGATAGGGGTATGATCAGTCACATCTTGCAAAGTTGCAAACAATGACTTAATTTTTTTACAAAAAGCTCGTTATTAATATTTGTAATATTTGGAATGAACTTTACCTTTTGTACGAAGGTCGTACTTATTCGGGTTTCCTTTATGCAAACAGTTATTGCCTAACCATTTAAAACATCATTTTTTTTAACTCAATTCCAAGTTATATCAAATTTCACCAAGATAGTTTTTGTAGCAAGTATTTTAGATAAATGTGATAGAAACTCAGTCATTCTGTATTCATGTCTAATGTAGATGAAATTATACAGTTTGATCGCCAAGAAAAAAATGCGATTATTTCGAGCATCTGCATACTTTTAACCTTCTGAAGAAATTATTTGGAAAGGCAATTATCCGTACAAGTTAGTTTGGTAGATATATCGAGCTTTTTGTGAAGAAATTCTGACTGACCGTACGGTGCATTTCCCGCCAATGTACTTGGAAAGACGCCGGGTTTAGTCTACATATGGGCTCGTTAACATATCACTTTTAATCTGATATTGAAGATCGGTAAAGCAATTTGTAGTGAGATGAAGAACCCTATCCTGTAGTAGTAGGTGGCTTGCTAACCTTCTTCTAATTATTTCATTTTCGAACTTTTCAAAATCATACACTAATTCCAAGTTTGTAAAAATATATCCGTGCTATTATTATGTTCACACCACGCAAACCTATGACTCCTCATATATTCCATCAAAAATCTTTTCAGGCTTCCCTGATATACCCATTCCTTTCCTTATCCATCCTTGTGCACACCTTACCTACCTTAACATTCGCATCTCAGTTACAGGCACTCTCTATTCATACGTCTTCTACAATGCCCAACTCAATCTGTTCTATGAAAAAGGATCATTCTGGTAGATTTTCCCCAAAAGTTTGAGTGGCATCAGCTTTACAGTGCTGAATTGTTCTTAACTAGCTTGGTAACATCTATATTAGTCGTTACTTTGAACCTGACAAAAGTATAGCTTTTGTAGCCTCAGGCAAGTATCCTGAGTACTTTCGACGTTTGAGGGTCGTAAAAATGTCGAATTAGCATCAAGCCTTTTATAAGCCACCTACCACTACAGATCGCCTTGCCGTAGGCCTCCAATATGACGGTAGCTATTTCATACACGCGTGTTGGAGGTCTATCGTGCCTTAATTAATTACTTTCGAGTCCCGTAGCCACTACGATTAGCTTGCATACCAAACGTACAAAAATAATTTTGATAATTAATGGCAGTGTATTTATCAATGAGCACGACAGGTAGGTACGTTCAATACCTGTCCCTGTTCTTGTCAAATCATGTAGCAGTCAGATTAATTGAATATTCATATTATCGGTAAGTCTTTAGTTTTAAGAGTTCTAATAGTTTTGGGACAAAAAGGAACAGAAGCTATTTAAAAGTTAAATTTGCCATCAAAAATTTACTCGTTGAAAATAATACATAAAATGATCAAGAAATAAATAAAGAGCTTGTTTTTTATTTCTAAACGATCCATTTAGTTCTCAAGCGTCACATCACTGTAGCTACGGACCCCCAAAATAATCCTACTCTAACATTTAACTACATATCTACACTACATTATTATTGCTTATCTGGTTTCAGGCCAGATGCACGTATTCAACTTAAAATAGTCAAAATCAACAATATTCACATAATTTTGACTATGTTCTCTAAAACTAAGTACATGTTAATTAAAAACTTGGTTGTTTCAACCGTAAATTATCATGATAAATTACATATTATTTTATTAAAAAGATACCGAAGAAGATTTTATTCAAAAGAAAACGACCGAATTTAGCGCGTCTGTGAAACATGTCCGGTTCCTAATTATTTGTATTGTTCGGTTTTTATGAGTTTTATTGACTACGGCAACGGAGCAGCATTCACGCCTTCTAGGGGACAATCAAACTTACGTATTCAATTTGTTAATATCTAGATGAAATATCTGTTGACTACGATATATCATGAGAAATTAATAACAATATCTGTAAAAAATTTCGAGAAATAAAAAATATCTGTTATTATCACACATTGAATGTTCATGGTTTTTACCTACCTTCCGAAGATGATAATAACAAATAACCTTAAAATCTGAAAACAATTATGTAACATAAATTTAAACGTGTGAGTGACTTCGTTAATTTAGAATGTTCTGTAAATTTGTAAGTAAAATTATCTCAGAAAATCATTTATTTCACCACCAAGTTCATAAATGTAAACGCTACGCTAATGAGTCGTATTTGGGAGTGAGAGGTACAAACACCGGCGATACCCGTTACACCCGTTACCGACTACAATAGATCAATGCAACAAAAGTCATCACCTCACAAAACATCACATTTTAATATGTGTTTCATACTTGAAAGTGATTACTAAAACGCCACTGCAAAATTTTAAACTTTATAGTCGAAAAACAATAAATATTATTTATGCATATTTTAGAATCGGCACGTTCATACCTTTTACTACCATTATTTATTAGACATAACTTTTTGTTGTAATACGAACATTTTTTTTATCTTTCTTCTCTTTTTTAGTTTTGTTTCGCACATTTTTAGTGATGGATGTGTAGCGTTTCAATCCAGAGGTGGGTTTAAAATCGGTCAATCATCCATGGACTCTTGATGGAGATTTTACAAGACGTATTTGTGCATTGTTCACTTGCACATACTTTAACCAAGTCCCCATGCCAAAGTTTGCTTAAAGCAATGGGCCTACCTCCTGAAACAGTCACGTATACACCACCTGCAATTCTCTAGGATAAACGATGTCCTTCCGAAGATCTGAATCCGTTCTTAAATTACTTACCTATATTACATTATTCAAACATTAATAATGCTTATAATAATATAATTACAAGATATCAAATAAGATGATGACTTTTCCCAGCGATCTTTAAATTTATAATTATAATTTGTCGCTATGAAACGTAAATATAGACTCGATATTACTTTCACACGCGACGTCACGAACTAACTTGTATCTTTTCTAGATGGATCCCTTGAGCCCATTCTAACTAAGGACTTTTCAAAACTTCATATACCACCTCCTCGAGTGAGCGAAATAAAACACTGCGTCCCTAAAGGTTTGGTCTAACTGCAAAACTAAGGAATTTTCAAAACTTCATACACGTCCTTGAGTGTGCAAAATGAAATACTGTGTGTCCAAAATGTTTTAGTCCGATTGCATACTAACTGCTTAATAATTCGAGTTGAAATTTTCAGTCTGCACCCGTCCACTCATCTTTCTAAGAGCCCTACCTAAGTGATGTTTATAGTGCAATCAAGGCGAGTGACTAGCGTTTCGTTTCTGTGTCAGTTTGGTTATAGTAACAGCTCGCTAAGGTCATCTGGCCAAAGGGCACTTGTCAGTCGTCACGAGTGAAGATCGTAGCACTCGTACCCACTAGCGTCTCGTTTCTGTGTCAGTTTGGTTGCAGTGACAGCTCGCTAATGTCACCCAGCCAAAGGCACTCGTCGGTCGTCACGAGGTGAAAATCGTAGCACTCGTACCCACTAGCGCCTTGTTACTGTGTTAATTTGATTATAGTGACAGCTCGCCAATGTCTCCCGGCAAAGGGCACTTGTCGGTCGTCACGAGTGAAGATCGTAGCACTCGTACCCACTAGCGTCTCGTTCCTGTGTCAGTTTGGTTATAGTGACAGCTCGCTAATGTCACCCAGCCAAAGGGCACTCGTCGGTCGTCACGAGGTGAAAATCGTAGCACTCGTACCCACTAGCGCCTTGTTACTGTGTTAATTTGATTATAGTGACAGCTCGCCAATGTTTCCCGGCAAAGAGCACTTGTCGGTCGTCACGAGTGAAAATCGTAGCACTCGTACCCACTAGCGTCTCGTTTCTGTGTCAGTTTGGTTATAGTGACAGCTCGCTAATGTCACCCAGCCAAAGGGCACTCGTCGGTCGTCACGAGTGAAGATCGTAGCACTCGTACCCACTAGCGTCTCGTTTCTGTATCAGTTTGGTTATAGTGATAGCTCGCCAATGTCTCCCGGCAAAGAGTACTTGTCGGTCGTCACGAGTGAAAATCGTAGCACTCGTACCCACTAGCGTCTCGTTTCTGTGTCAGTTTGGTTATAGTGACAGCTCGCTAATGTCACCCGGTCAAAGGGCACTCGTCGGTCGTCACGAGTGAAGATCGTAGCACTCGTACCCACTACTATGGTCTTGTTACTGTGTCAGTTTGGTTAAAATGACAGCTTATGTTCCCGTGTATGTGTGCATGTGCACACACTGGAGCCTCGTTAAAGTATGCAAGTAAAATAATATTTGGACCACCTTTGGAGAACAGTGTAAATTAATGAATAGAGTGCCAATCTCACTCCCAACTCTAACACTACATATAAAAGCATGTTAGCCTTAAGTACGTTTACTTAAGGCTTACGTACTTTAATCGCTCACGTTAAACTAACTTAATTAACTAACCTAACGTATTCTCAAATACATAGAGACTACAGTTATGATACGAAGAACTTATACTAGAAAGAGACAGTTTATTCACAGAATGGCGTTAGAAAAATATTCTTATATTTTATTTACACTATATCTTAAAGCATATTTAGTTTGTTTTGTTTTTTTTATGTTTTTTTTTTTTTTATTAGTCACATTGAGTATATATTTAAACTAAACAAAACTTTATATGATATATTAAATGATAAAACTTATTTAATTAATAACATTATACATTTAAAACAACAACAAAAATTGGTACATAACACTGCACGATAAAATTTATAGTGTAGTAATATTATAGTGGAGCACACTAAAAGTTTTGCGTGACTAGATTTTTAAGAAAATACATTAATTTGGTTTATTATTTAGTATAAGTAATACTTTTATTTATATAGAGTCGGAACAACTTTCTGGCCCATGAACCACATAGAAAGCAACAAACGGTAATAGATCTTGGATTCATCAAAAATAACGTTTTATAGATGAACATTCGTGTTTGAATTTTTGGAGCATATCATATGGCACAGGCAAAACTTTCAGTGTGTCCTATGAATTAATATAGCAAACGAAGTATCGGAATTTTAATTGATTTCTGTCTCCACACACCAATTCCTGTAAAATTGAGTAGGAAAACACTGCACCAGGATACGAAAAATGTAGTATTAATCGAGGCTCTATTCTCAACTTGCGAGATCTGAAGACGAGATGTTAAATGTTGTACGAATGGTAATCGAGCCCGAGAGAGATCACAACGCAGGCTTCCAGTACACTTTCACTCTTTAATGTGCAGTTGGATTCCTGCGCTGCCCTGATCACTTGTCGACATTAATTTACATTTTTCAACCCCGGGTCATCCAATCACTGAGTTTATGTATCTGTGTATGTGTACCTAATAGTGTAGTGAATTTAGCATTATAAATTTCGCCTTGAAGGGCCAGTCACCTAAATTACTAAAACACCGAGTATATTTTATAATTGGTTATTGAATTAACACGAAGAGGATACGGTTACACAGGGATCTACTCGATTACTTGATTAACTGAGTTCTTAACTGGACTCGGATAAGTCTCGAAGAACCGTAAAATATGGCGACGACAACGTTACTCTGAAGTTAAAACATTTACGCACTTAGCTAAGTTCTATAATAACGACCACAAGGTCAGCCCACGATATAGAGAGAGTACAAATAATGAATTCGGGTTCGTTAACCTTGTGGCGGTTAGTGCGCCCCGGAAATGTAAACCTATACAAAATATCACTCGTTGGTCCGGAGACCGCAACCGGTTACTAAAATCTCTCTCTTAAAATTACCTCTCCATTTTGTTTGCATTTCCGGTGGTGGACTAACCTCACCTTAAATTAAGTGCTCGAAAAAAACAAGAAGCACAGGGGGCGACCATTGCCCTAGAGGTGTTTACCCTCCGATGTATACGATACCTTAAGATTATAAAATACATATAAGGTTTGATAAAAAAATATAGGATCATCATTAGGAATTAGGAGTAGATTCATTGTAAATCCGGAAGCCGGTCGCTGAGACTTTGAGATCGGTGCAGCCGGCTCCGGGAGGCCACTACTTGAACTCGCAAAGAGAAACGAAGATGCGTGCTTCCTATCGCGCATCGAAGTAGTGCCGAAAGTTCCATACTGGAGTGGAGATAGTGGAAGATCTGGGAGCGCTAGGCGCAACGTGGGGAGGGGATGATACACGAGACCGCCCCGCCCTCCTATACAGTAGAGGTATGCGTCGCGGTCGAAAATACAATACACTTTCTGAAAAGCATTAACTAACTGGTTCGTTTTAGAAACCGCATAGAACATCGAGAGACCGACGCAACTTATCATCTAAAAAGGTGCCCGGTAGCGCCTCCATAAATACAGGTGAGGGTTCCCGGGACCGCACATCTTCTAGACCTACAAATTTACTCAATACTGGAATAATACTGTCGTATAGAATGCAGTCTAGTTCGCGTCTTAGTCTCGAGAGAAGCTCGTAATTTGCGCACTTGCTAGAGCTTTTTCAAACAAAGACGCATAGCTGGTGGCGCGCCTAGCGGCGGATTATCTTAGGTACCTTGAAGCCGTGACTCATGCGGTCGAGAAATCGGTGCAGGTCATTGAACCTGGGTCGATGCTCGGGCTCTCGTCGCCAGCACTCGTGCATTAGGTCGTATAGCTCACGGCGGCACCGCGGTAGCGGCGCACAAGGTACGCGCGCATTACGTCCTCCACAGCGCCATTCGCTTGCGTTACCCACCACCTAGATTACAAAATTCCTTTAGCTCGGTCGAAAGGTTATCGGCAAACCAGCGTCTGCTTACTACTAACACCAATGTTAACTTTGACTTTGAAAACCTATTGTAGGAAATACATCATACCTGATCGTCATTCATCTCGCTGAAAGGCTTAGCTGCGCAGTATGTTAAAACCTCCCAGACGGTGACTCCAAAAGACCACACATCACTTGCCGGTGAAAACATTCCCTGAAACAAATGATTGCATAACCACCAAATCTGCCAATGCAATCGTAGGTCAAAATACCTTCATATTTAGTTTGAGCTTCATTTTGTTCATGACCAACATGTTGCGAATGTGGTCAGAAACTCGCCTGCCAGATGATTTGGCAAAACCCTCTTGCGTTTTGCAGAAGGTTCTATCGCATAGGGACTGTTGATGTGTGTTGAGTGATTATGGTGACACAAATCGTAGTAACCAAAAACAGAATCAAACCGGCATCGACAAATTCTAGAGTGACTTTTCACCATAGAACAAATCAAAATTTAATACTAAAACTCAAGTTTGAAAGTTAGCGAGCAAAAAGCACAATTTTGAGGAAATCTCTCGTTTACATTATTTTGAGGGATCAAGAGCTCAGTGAGTTCATAATTCAACGACCCAATGAACTGGAAACTAAACAGAGGTCTCATTTAAAATGCTCTCATATTTTATCAAAAATGTATTTGCGGAGATTTTATGAGAAACTAGAGATAGCCCGTGACTTGACTACCATGGTGGATCCTGTTCGGATCTGTTGTCTACCTACTCATTCTTAAGCAAGGAAAAATTACAGAGCAAACTCTGTCTTGGGAAAACTGTGTAAAACGAGGACCATCAATGTTAATGTATTATTAGCCTGATCGTGAACTTGAATGGACTCATCATAAGTTTTAAATCTACAGTTTATCAAAATATTGTACCTCAACAATACAAACAAAAATGTATATATAAGTTAATGTACTTAGGTGTCACCACAATTTTTTTTTTTTTTATAATAAATATTACAGGAAATTGGCTGTACTCTGTTAAAAGGCTTTTAAAGTATTTTCGTAGTTTTTGTTTCTTTTCAAAGATGTAGTTACTTTTCTGTGGCAGATCGTTTCCATAATTTTATATACCAATTTTTGTCTGCAAATCTACAAAACCGCAATTCATCTTAAAAACTCACCATCAAAAGGCTTTCCCAAGCCATCCAGCGCAGCGGCGCCTGGCTACCATCGGGCATGATGCTGTAGTCGCTCACAAATTCCTCGCAGAACATCGCATAGTCGGAGATCTTAATGGTAAGCTCCTCACTCACTGTCACATTCCTATAAACAAGACCACGTCAACTAAATTTTATATCTCTAGGTAAAATGGCTCGATCAGGAAGTTCACATGCTATTCATTCCGAAATAAAGGGCATATATAGCTGGTAAAATTACAAACGAGAAACCACCTCTGTATTGTCTCCACAAATTCAGAATCAATGCAATTTCATAATGGACACATTCATCGTAAATTAAGGAAGGAGATTCAAGGGCCAGTGGTAGAAAACTATAGGTAGTGCTACGGCGTAGGCTCGTAGCATGATAGTGCTACGCGACGAACTACCACAGAGAAAGGTTTAATGTTGTAATGCTACAGTACCGTCTGTACACACTTTCAGGGATACATTTACATATAAATAATCTTACCGGGCTGCCAAATCGCGATGCACTAATTCGAATGATTCCAGATACTTCATGCCGGCTGCTATCTGACAGCATATGTGAATCAAACTCGAATAGCTGAAAACAATATTTTGGTTAGAACCCACACAAATCATTTTTAGTAGGTACTTTCAAAACATTACGTTGTTCGTATTCCAATACTATCTCATAGTAAAAGTAATTTAAAAAGCACGTAACAGCTACATTCACTTGAGTTGGTTCTTCCACTTTAAGGCGTCAAGCGAAACTCAGCGTTAGCAGCTAACATGTAATTTTTTTTTTAAAGTTAAATCAACTTTGATTCACAAGATTGACGATTGACATTCCTAACGGTAAGTAGGATACTATTAGGAGATTTATGGTTTATTTTATTTTATCTCTTTGTCAAACACGGTGGAGAGATGAGAATCCTTACCTCAGTTTCTTTTCTCGTCGTAATATGGTCGGCAGGCAAGCGGCTTCCCCACGATCTAGAGCAGCGCACGGAGGTTCCAGCAGGCTTAACCCGAGCACCCGGGCCAGTTGAGGGTGCTTCAAGCCTGCTCCCCATGTAGCTTCGCGGGCAAACGCCGCTCTAGAACAAACAATTACGTGACTCTTCCGTTCTAACGAACTGATGTGGACCTGTTATTAAGTCAGCCATTATGGCGTTTGAGGTACGGTTTGCTCTATTCAGCTCACTGAAAACCACTGTCACTAGAAATCCTTGATTTGTCTCCTCAGTCTACGAATCCAGGGAAGTCATTTACACAAGTATATATTTGGGTTAGCCTTGATTCAGATTTTGTGCATTCTAGGGATGAATGAAAATGTCCCATCCTAAAAAGTACGATATCTACAAAAACGCATGTTTTAGTGGATATCGTACTTTTTAGGATAGGACCACATCCAGTATCACTTTTCAGGTTTTATTTTAATTACAGGACACTTTCACACAGCGCCATCTAGCCCCAAACTAAGCATAGCTTGTTATATGGGAACTAGATTAAGGATAGAATACTTAAATACTTTTTTTGTATATACATGATTATTTGTATATAAACACAGAAAAAACAACTACATTCATAACACAAATGTTTGTCCTGGGCCCACCCAGGACAAACATTTGTGTTATGAATGTCACCCACGACCTACAGTGCAGAAGGCAGAGTTACTACCAACTGAGCTATGAGGCTTGTAACGCTTGTGAATCACTATGTGATGCTGAAGAGTAACACTCACTTGATATCGTTATGGCAGCCGCGCCAGAGCGTTTTGACAACAACAAGGCGGCGGCGGCCCCCCCCCGGTGTTTCCTCGTCGCTCAATTCTTCGATGCCGTCGGTCTCGCATATCTGGACCTGTGCGAACAAACAACAGATGACTCTTTATGAGGGATCTATCAACTTGATCACTATTACGAACTTGGAATAACAACATCGTGCAGTATAGTCGAGGTTTGACAGCTGTCCAACAAAATGAAGATTTTAACCGCCTGTGATCTAGTGGTTCAACCCACCGATTTCAGATCCAGAGGTCCCGGGTTCGATCGGGTTCGTGATATTAAGTCCGCCTGGCTAGCTACCACCATCTTACCTAATTCTGTCGCCATAATAACAATTATTAAAAAAATGTTGTGTTCCAGCATTGTGAGGTAAGATAGCCAGTTCCTCAGTTTGTTGAGGATTCCGGGTGAAGTGCGCCTCCACCTTCTGCCTAATCTCAACTTGTAACCAGGTGAGATGGAGGAAAATATATCATTAATACCTTTCGTTTGTCCTAAGACACTACCTACTATAGTGCTACTGAGATGCGGATGAGATTAACAAATTATATCGGTGAATATTTTAAATTGGTGAAAATTGCAAAAAAACAATGGCGCATTAGTGTTTGATTATAAATAGATATTTTCTTTGTTATTTCGAATAAGATGAAAGCTGCAATTATTTCTATATTTACAGTTGCTCAAATTTTGATACGAACTTTTTAACGTGTCTGCAAAACTAATAAGTCTTCTTTTTCTAAACATAATTCTAATTGGAAACAACAGTGACGTCTTATTATCGGTAAATATAATGGGATGTACATTCCTAGTTTGTAAATTGGTAAGACAATTGGGAACAGGCGGCTAATACATGAAGATTACCTTAAATTAGAAGCAACGCAATCTTTTGACGATAGTCCAGTGATTAAACAGATTTTTATAAAAACTGTTTGGACAACAGAGGGACTCGGCCTGTTATTATCGTCTACTGTCTACAGTGGCAAGGAAGAATTGTCTAAAAAAAATGGGCTTATCATTCAAGCCTGTGCTTTTTTTGACACCTCACAAGTTATTAATAGCCAAGACCTCAGTAGCGCGGTCTTAAAAGAGGCTTTTTAAACGTTGTTTACCCAGATAAATTGTGCTAACTGGCTTATCAAGTTCACAACAAACAATTCAGTATTACTGGAGCCTGCATTGAGGTGATAGATACGCATTCCTGAAATGTATTATATGATTGCTTATCGCTCTATTGTGCTCCATAGAGATAACGATGATTATCTAAATATTGCTACGAATTAGCCGGAATTCGCTATTCTGAGTGAATGCGTAAGAAACAGCCTGTAAATAATCAAAGAGTTGAGGGTTTATGTATAAATCTTCCTGCTTTCGCGACTAAAGCAATTTAGTAACGGGGTCAAGCTAACTTAAAAACATTTATAAGATAAAAGGGGTTGTTACGAATTAACATTTTTATTTCACGTGAAAACATTCCTGGGAAATATGTAGTTCTTAAGCACGTAATATAGTGAGGGAGGGTGGAATTTCCCTTCTGCAAAAGCCTACTTTGGCCCAGTTTCTAAGTTTTCCGAGCGTGGAGAATAGCTTCTCGCCTACCGGATTTACAGGCCTTGATAAAAAGCCTTACCTTACTTGTTTAGAACGTGTGCATGTGCTCTGGTTTTATGCTGTTTGGTTGTTATTGTTAAGAATATATTGTGACATCTTTAACATATACGTTCCTACATTGTGTCCACACGTGGAAGGTGGGAACTAGACTAAATCTTTGTGGTCTAACCGTGCCTTTGCGAGCGGTGACGGCTAAGTGTTCTCATCACAAGTGGTAGGACTTCAAAGGTCCGCCTGGCTAACGACCGCCCTTCTGACATAGTCCAAAGCGGTTCACCGTTATCCATAAGTACACGGGAAAGCCAGTGCGTTCTATAAGGCATCATTGCCCAAACAAACCACGGCAAGATTACCCTTCATAATAAAAAACTCACATCTGTCAAATCCCATCTTACTTGTTAGGTACGCATTTATAAATACAATATTGCCCTCGTGAAATTTTATGTCACGTACCAAGAAAACAATAATCGTGCCTATACCTAATGTGTGGTTTTGTGGTAAAATGAAGTTACACTACATTGAGAGTGGAAAAAACAATTGAACGCGTTGCCAGAGTTAACAGAAGTTTGACAAAGAACCGTAACATCCAGTTTCCCTCATAGTTTCCTGGTTTTATCTGTACCTTTCACTCGAAGGTGATACATAGTCAAGGAGTGTTAGGCACAGTTTTTCATCGATAAGTTACGCGGTGGGTGTATAAAGAATCGTGTTTGTGATTCTGATCGCGTATGTATCTAAAGTACGAGACTCCACGATGTTATCAAACTTTAGTGGAAATATTCAACGAACCCTTTGAGCAAGAAAATATAATCTTAAAATGTAAGCCAACAGGATTTTCAGGGTTATGTACCCAAAGTGTGCCAACGTGACCCTAAAATTCCGTTGTCCGTTTGTTAATCCACGTGTCTGTCAACAGGCTGGTATCTCATAAGCCATCTTTGTATAGGTACCGTAGGTAGACAGTTGAAATACACACAGTAAATTTTGTTTTTGTAATTTGTTTGTTTGCGGCAATGGTGCTGCAGCATAAAATAATAAATAAGGTGTTTAAGAAACGCAATTTTTTGACTTTAAATGTGAAAAACCCTCGGTGCGTGTCCGCACTTGGTTGGTTTATTATATTGTATATGTTAAAATTTCATTTTGTATAATATTAACTAACTGTTGGACATACCCGTACATAACGGTTCTTGGTTTTTGGACTAGGCATATTATGGAGAGATGAGTGTGTATTTATATTATATGCTAAGACATAAAAAATAATGCCGATGATATATTTTTATATGAATATTACGCTGGCCTGGTTCTAAACTGGAAGGGTGATAGCTTTGCGCGGACCTAATAAATAAAATTGGTGTATACGTCTTCGGAGCGCAAATCCCAAGCTAGACCTACAGATGTGAGTAAGAGTTGAGTTCACTGTTGAGAAGCAATTTACAAGTAGAACGTAATTTAACAACGTTATATTGTATTGGTTAATAAATAGTGAATCAAATCCAGACCGCTTCAAATCTCCAGAACCGTAGTACAAATTGACCGACCACTCTTAGAATGATTTTGAACAATGCTTGTATTTACCGAGGTCTCAGATGTTTCAATTTCCAGCTCCAAGTTTTTTACAAGAAAATTCCAAACTACAAAGTCAACAAGTAAAATCTCGGAATCCAGCGGTTAATGGAATTAAAGTATTGTTTGCTCAGGTGCCTGGAGTGGGGCTCCAATGTAAAGAAGCAATGGGACGCGGAAAGCCACGTCTCTCTTAATAATGCGGAGCGATAGCACATTCGATTTAGAAGCCTTTCAGTCTTTTGCCGAGAGTAGTAGGACTACAACCATTTCACCACTATACAGTGTGAGTTTTTTTCCAGGGCCACTGAGGCAAAGTCTGAAACCGTGAGAGTTATCGAAAAGACATGTTAGGAGTTACGAGCTCGATTTAAAAAAAAAAAACTGCATTTAAAAAAATCTAGTTTTTTTATGTTTTTATTTATATTTTCTTCTGGAAAAGTGAGTTTTTGAAAAAATAATAATTTTTGAGTTCTTTGTTTGATGATAAAAAAAAATATGTATAATGACTATGTGCCCAAAGTTTTTGGAACACTTTCAAAATAGAAAATTTATAAATTCGGTTTGACAATACCCTATTGTAGCCGTTGAAATTACGAACCCACGCCACAATGCAGTGCAGCGTAGGTCATGTTCTTTGTTGATGGCCTACGCAGTAAGTAGTTTAAAAAATATTTTTTCACACATAAAACAATTTCTCGGAGCAGTAATCTTAAAAACCTGTAAGATATCGCACTAAAATTATAAAAACGTTTGTGTGTACGGATGTATGTTACTTCTTCACACCTAAACGGCTGAACGGATGTGAGTGAAATGTAGTATGGTGATAGTTTATACCCTGGATTAACACATAGATTTTTTCTATCCCGGAAAAGTGCTGTGGGATGTAGCCGTAGCCGTGGGATAGCCAAATTATAGAAATAACGAATGTTACTCGATTACGCTCTTTACAAGCTTTCAAACGGCTTTACAAATCTGGATGTAAGTTGGTATGTATAGAGTTGTACCCCAGATTAGATTTGTACCCCAGATTGACACAATATATTCTATTTTTATCTCGGAAAAGTGCAGTGTTACTGCGGGATAGAAGTAAATGATTGACAGTAATATTGTATTATGAAAGGTTTCAATCTTTATATGGGATCAGAAACGAAAATCAGATAGTTGTAGATAGTACATGATATCAGTGACGTAAAATATGTACTCCCCGTGGGGATTGAACCCAGTACCTTTGGATCTGTCATTGGAGGGCACACCACAGAGCCGGTTAAATTTGGTACAAAAATAACGTATACCCTGAGTTCTTATAGGGTAACCCCACCGAAACGTCGGCATAAATATAGGTCAAATACGCGATAATAACACGTTTTCACGTATCAAAATATACTGCACCTATCTACGCGTACATAAAAGTTGGTATCTATAAACAGATCAGCTCCATTCCATATATTACAAGTCCATTATAACTGGCTTCGTCCAGGGTGAATAAGGATAAAGTGCCACCGCATATCACACAGTTAGTATGGAGTGCCTTGTGCATTGCGGGGTTATTTCAGGCGTCCTACAATTTTACATTAGCAGCCACCTCGATAATATTTATTGCTGCGGCAACTGTTTTTTGTGCCCGCTTTGGACCGGGTTAATATCACAATGTTCGCTCGCCCATTCATAGCCTTGAAAAATAGTGCCTACATACTCAAAACTTTACATATTTTTTTACGAACTTCCCAAAAATAGAGAGGTTCTCAATACGACCGTTTTTTAAATTGTTTTGCGTGTATACTATGCGGTGTCATTGCCAATTGCACGTCAATTTAATTGAGTTTTTTTTATTAAATAATAACGTTTAAAAAACTAAATAGAAAACCGACTTTAATGAAGAATATGATACAATTTAGTTTACCTGGATGACGTATTTTTTCCAATTATTTTAATGACAGATGGACAGACAGACAGACGCGTGATCCTATATGGGGTCCGTTTTTTACTTACTTTTGAGATAATACAACCAAATCGTTTCAAGGGTGCCTATTATATTTGAAGAGATCCCTCGATTTTTCCAGGATTCCATCATCAAATCCTGACCTGATGACAATGGAATCACCTAGGAAGTATACCGACCCTAAAAATACCCAAATCACTTCAAGCTTGCATATAATATTTCAAGTATTCCCTCAATTTCCATTAACAAGGATTCCATCATCAGATCCTGATCTGATGACAATGGAAACTGTGATACCCTTTCAAACAAAAAAATAATTTTCCTAATCGGTCAAGGCGTCTTCGAGTAACCGATATAATATACCTAATGATAATGTGATAAAGGTATTCGGACCTGTACACAAAAACTTGTTAGAGACTAAACTGACATGCATGTTTTTTTTTCTTTGATAGAGTTCTGCTAAAGCTAGTTTTATCTTACGACGGGGAAGCTCTTGACCTTCATCTCACCTGTTTTCAATTTATAATAAGGCCAAAGGAGGAAGAGCACTTCCCCGGAATCTTCATTTTTTTGAATTGGCTATCTTCCCTCTAAATGTTGGAACACAACAATTTAGAACCATTGTTGTGGTGAAAGACAAGTTCTACCATCAACTAAACCCGGTACAATATTGAACTCCCAGGAGAATCATATCTGGGTTATAGAACCCAGATATGATTCTCCTGCACCGGTATCAGATCCATAGGGATCTGATACCGGTGGGCGAACCACTAGACCACAGAGGCGGCAATTTTTTTACTACAACTATTATTAAATGATTTCGATATCTACTTAAAAATTAATGCCTTTCTGCAATAACCGTTTTTTTGTGAACCTAATGTCAATAATGATAATGTGTAATTAGGTCCAGAAAAAACAGTCCTGGTTTTTTTTGTTTTTTATAACTTCAATTTGTATGACGTCAATGGTTTTGCGGTCAACGAACACATAAAACAGAGTGTAGCTTTCGCCCTCGCCGTGCCACTGTACTAACCCTGTTTTGCCAATATTATATCTTTATGACGGCAACATCTGACGATACTCAGGAGTGTACGTAGGTAACATTGCTACCTACTCGTTTCTTTGTGATCCAATACTTTGTAGCACACTTTTACGTTGGTTGCGTGCCTTAGCATACATTAAAAGTGAATAATCGTAAACCCTAATAGTTTTCCAGTGTTAACTGGCCTCACAACTCAGTTGTTTTCCTTTCTTATCCTTTTGCGGGTTCAATTCTTGAACTTAGAGGTTTTTTCTGTATTTGGGTGAAACAATACCTCTTTATTCCACAGTAATGTTACGATTACGTATTTACAAAAAAAAGTTGTTTTCGATTTTCCGAAATTTAGTTCCCATATAGCTTTGCTTTGTTTTGTTTTGTTTCATTCTGTAATCATCGACTGAAGGACATGAGCCTGGTCAACTGACTTCTCAAGCAGAGTACAAGTCCATGCAATTTATAATTCCTTGAATAGATAAGTTAAAATGGTTAAATAATGGTTTGTTTGAGTCAACCCCGTTCACGTCATAAACATAAATATAAGTTGAAGGTTTATGTTTGATATTTCAATTACGAGTACAGCCTGTTCTCACTTGAGTCATTAAAATAAATAAGCTTTATTTTAAAATAATATCACATCCACCTTTTATTTTAATGAGCAGTTCCATCTACTCGATGGATCTGCTCATTAAAACCTCTGATTTATCAGATCAGTCCGCCTGTTATTACATTATTGTATTGCCATCGAAGTAAGAGTTTTACAGCTAACTCACACGGTAATCATAAAACAAAGTTATGTAAAAACACAGCGGACGCACAGCGCTCGCTTAGAAGAACTGTGTCATTTCTGTAAGGAATATTAGATGCGTATCATGTGACAGGTCAGCTCCGAATTTGTTAGCAGAAAAATGGAGAAGCACAGAAAAACCAAGCAGCCTCCTTTTTTTCATGGAATACATAATAAAATACATCCTAATGACATTACGATCTTGTCAAAATATGCTCAATTAAAATTTATATCTGACATAAACCTAGATTTATAAATCGGGTTATTAGATGGTGTCATTCGAGTTACCACTAAGAATGTGTCCATCGGCACGTTTCTTACACTCTCCATCAAATTTTGTTCACTTTGTTTATGTTTTTTAAAGTAGCACTTTTTCACTAATATATTACTGACACTACACCAACTTGCAAGGCGTAAGATGAAAAGGCCGAAGATGGAGGCGCACTTCACCCGGAATCCTCAACAAACTGAGGAACTGACTATCTTACCTCTTCTAATTTTTAAGAATTGTTATTATGGCGACAGAATTAGGTAAGATGGTGGTAACAAGCCAGGCGGACTTATTCCGCCATAAGTTAAAAATTTGCTGTCCAAATATTATTTTTTTGCATTTTTTCGGATCCATACGTAAGCGTGCCAACCTGGAGCCGTGTGCCAGCCGACTACAGCAGGTATATATCCTAAATATCAATTATTCTATCAACGATGATCAGATAATTTTGAGTTTTACTTATCACTCCACTATTATTATTTTGTGATTGCTCACCAAAAGCCTAAAACACTACCTTATATTTTTTTTATAATTCATATTTTTATTCATTATCATTCTATGATTCTTCTATCGAAAATAATTTATAGGCATGCCCTAGAGTCAGAAGTATGTATAAAGAATATCAATTTTTGTACCAAACGTTTTAACCGCCTCTGTGGTCTAGTGGTTCTAGTGGTTCAACCCACCGATTTCAGATCCAGAGGTCCCGGGTTCGATCCCATGGGGAGTACAATATATTGTGCTTGGTTTGGTTGGTGGTAGGACTTTGTTTAAGTCCGCCTGGCTAGCTACCACCATCTTACCTAATTCTGTCGCCATAATAACAATTCTTAAAAATTAGAAGAGGTAAGATAGTCAGTTCCTCAGTTTGTTGAGGATTCCGGGTGAAGTGCGCCTCCATCTTCGACCTTTTCTCAACTTGTTACTAGGTGAGATGAAGGCCAAGCGCTTCCATGTCGTTTAATAAAAAAATAAAAAAAACAAGTTTTTCTTGGGTTATTATTTAGTGGTTGAATAGATGATGTGATGATAAAGATATATACCGATGAATGAAATAAAATGAGGTGACATTTGATTGTGCAATATCTTCGGTCTGAGAACACGATCTCAGAAATTGAAGCTATCAATTCTAGGGCAGGGAATGGACATTTATAATGACACTAATTTATCTAATCCTGATTCATTTCATTGTTTTGATACTGATCATTTCGTAGGCCATACGAACCATAAAAACGGAAACATCCAATGGCCTAAAAATATTGTGAGAAAAGTAATATTTACAAATACCAATAAATCCCACCTACTACTGAATAATCTTGTGGTCATGAAAACCCAGTTCACAGATTCATGGGATTCAAGATACAAATCACAAAGACCTGAGTATGACGTCCCAGATAACCACATAGGAGCTAAGTCGAAAGTCGGATACAAACACCTGCCTTCTTGAGACACGGCAAAAGCACTTACAAGTCTTTATGTTGACAGTTTCAAATTTAATCTTAAGTTACTGTTCTCCACATATTGAGTTGATAGTGGCTGTGAGCATTAAATATTGTAAAAATATGAAAAATAAACGCCCCAAGCCATTACGTAAGAATCTTGTGGTTAGGGGGTTGGGTGGGGGTGGAGGTGTGAGCAGATTGCATTTTCTTGCTACGACTAGTAATCAATTTTTATGGTTTTTTGTAGTAACATCGAAAGGGTCAGTTACGAAACTAGAATTTTATAGATAAATTCCACATCATTATCGACATTACCTGGCATTATTTTCAGATAAAGTAGCTTACTTTCACTCTTAGTAAGTGGAAATATCTATCTACATACACTAGCAATAGACGATGGTAATCGATAGGCTGAAACACGAAGCTTTAATGGTAGAATATTTTATAGCGAAATAAATTTAAAAGTATTTTGGATTTTACCAAATTTATCTTTTTTTTTTTTGCAGAGGTAAAATGATGAAGAAGTAATGTTGTGCTGACCTCACCCCTTTAACAGCTTATTAAAATCCCTTGTCGCTACAAACTTGAAGGGCTTGCCATAATCACCGCGCTTGGCAGGCAGATTAGGGATCGCAGTAAAGTGTTAGATAATACACAGGAGTAAGCTGCTGACCCCGGGAATAGTGGGTAGAAACTTGGTGACATACATCTTAAGCTAACGTATTATATAAACAGTCATCATCAACTTTTATTACATAATTTTGAAGTGCTGTAGGAAATCCCTGACCTTTTATTTTCATTTCAGAAAGGCGTCCCAGAATCCTATTCTATTTAACATATCAATAATGTGGAGTTATCTTTCCGGATATGAATCAAAATATGCATTATGCGAACGCGTGGCGTGGGGGTCGTTATTTGTTTCGGAAAGTGACTTTTTATTCGTTAATACAGAATTTAAAGTTCTGCCTAATGCTTTTTGCATGTTACCCCACTTTGATGGCTTAAAACGATTAGTGGTACTATTATTATCGTGGGCACTAGTGTACATATTTTTATCATTTCATAAGCATTACTTTTATCTCAAAATAAGTCGAAAGCAACTGAATTGAAATTTCATAGGTTTAGAGAGTGAGTAGTGAGTTTTCTATTGAGCTTGGAATTGGTGCGGTTGAAATAGGCTTGTCAAATTTATACATAACTAGATAATAATTTTCACACAGCCAGTGCTTTGGTGCATATAGACTCAAAAAAAACCCGGTGCTGCTAAAGATCCCACTGTGTTTGCAACGCCAAGCTTGGGTCTTTCCGGTTTCTTTTTGTTATCATTATTATTATAGATTCGTCAACAGCAGATATCAACCTATCAACAGGATGCAGCAATTACGGTGCTCAGGAAGTGCTCGAGCGTGTTACGTTTATTGCTCCCATCGTACGTACACGTCAGCTGTTACACAAATTTCGTATTACAGTAATTTGATATTACAATTTTATCGGAATGTTAAACGGTATTTGACAAACTATCTTCACATCTTTTTGTAGGTGAAGTAAACAAACGGTCCGATTTATTTGTGTTATGAAAATATAAAAGCCAGAAAAAATATTTTAAAGTGTTGAAAACTTTTATTTTACTATCAAAGTGTGCCTATATAGGAGGTAAATTTACCTAAATATGCATTGGGATATCCAATCATGTTCCGACATACGTACTTACGTACAGATTGTACATCCATCCTAGATGACCGTAGGCCCAGGTGAGTGACGCAGACTAATCGCGTTAGGTAGCCGAGTCAATTATGTGCCTATTGGACTGCACCCCAACTACGGTTCATCAGAAACGGTTCGTTTCACTGTGGTGTGGCCGTTACAAATTATTCTCACAGCGGGGCAGTACGGCAACAACAGTTAAGGCTGTTTTGTGAAAGGGTTCGTCCAGGTAACTATTTCTGCTCTCCTAAGGTGCATTGTAATCGCAAACGACTTGAATTTGAATGCCTCTAGGTGCCAAGCGCACTCAGTGTCGTCGGCCATAATATCTGTCTATATAGCGACCAGACTGCCCAATGTAAACTCGTGAAAACCTTCGCTGGTAATCAGTCACTTTACAATTTCTTCTTTCTTCTTCCTTTTTTTTTCGATGAACAATGTACTATTTATTACACGCTTACTGAAATCTATAATAGCCTAGTTCCTAGATCATGCCGTGGTGTGTATCAGCTGGGACCTTCAATTAACTAGTTTCTAGCCGAATGCTCTTCATCCTATAACGAGATGATCTTAATCCCTTGATTGCACCAATCTATGCTCAGTGAAGTAGACAATTGCTATCATGTTCCTACTTACCTCTTCATAAATATACACATGTAGGAGCATCAAGATTTAGTACTCAAAAAATAAAATTATTCAGACAAGTTTAGAAAGTAAATTTGTTATGCGCCATGATGGTTAAATATACTATTCCATAAAACCTGACAGACAATGTAATCCTTCTATTATACTAATGCGATTATCTTCAATTATTATAACAAGGTAATGTTTGTGAATTGGTACGTAGGAGGTAAACCCCGAAGCTAATCGTTCGATTTCAATAAAGATTTTATACAATATCAACAATGGATTTTAATGGTGTACGTGGGATTTATAATAATATAATCTCTATGAAATATTCAGTGGAGGAGAGTGAATAAATATTTGCATAGAATTTTTCATCGAGTGAGCGTAGCGAACGAGATCTCCGAGTTAAGTTGGGAAATCTGGCACTGTATGTATGTATGATCTTGTGATCCACGCAGGCAGCTCAGTAGGCTTAGCTAATATTCTACAAAGACGCGAACTAAATCTGATTGCGGTAACCTCTACCAATCTCATGAGGTAATGTCAGAATGTAATAGGCAGGTTGAGCAATATTATACGACAGGACAAGTATACGTTAAAGTTGCGTTACGATCTACGCGCAACTATGTACAAAAAAATGTCGGTGGCGGATACCTATTACGTAATTTCACAAAAAAAAACTGATTTTGCACTAAACACGCAATGTTACATATAGTTATCGTAACGTGAAATAAGTTCTTTTTTTGTACGATGGGGAAGCGTTACTTCTGCATTTCACACGGAATCCTCAACAGTCTGAGGAACTTGCTGTCTGATCTCTAAATGCCGCAACACAACAATTTTAGAATTGTTGTTATGGCGGCAAAATTAGGTAAGATAAATTAGCCAGAAGGACTTAAACAAAGTCCTACCACCATTAAGCCAAGCACGATACTGTACTCCCCCTGGGGATCGAACCCAGAACCTCTGGATTTGACACCAGTGGGCAAACAACAAGAGCATAGAGGCGGTTAAAAGTGTGCTATACACCTTAAAGAACCTGGTGAGATCACCAGGTTACGGCCAGCCGCGTCCTCAAAGTTACAAGCCACATCACATTGATCTCTAACCTACCTGCCAAGAGTGAAGGTTATCTGAAATGATAATAAATTGCTGAGACAATTGCCCGTCACCTCGCACCAATTACCCTGTGGCAAACGGAGATGAGATCCGTTATCAGTGACATGTTGACTCACAATAAACAGCATTAATTAATCCAAGGTATTTGCAGCTACGCGATAAGCCCTGTTATGTTTTGTCTGATATGTTCGATCGATGTCAAAGGTTCTCATGATTGGAGGCACTTTGACTCATTTCGCTTCTGATTAATCATGGCGCTTATATGTAATCCTTATTTTAATGAGTATTCGTTATGCATGTTTTCGATATTTAATACATTAATTAAATAAAATGTACCTACAATTAAACTCTATGTACAAAGGATTCAGTCAGATTGCCTAAGGACCGTTCCAAACGGCCTATACGTAACTCAAGTGTTCCAGACCAGTACCAGACGGAAGCGTGCCTAAGACACTGGCTGCGTTGATACGCTAAATAGCTATGCTAATTCACTGGCCTACATAAGAGCCAGCCCTTGGGTCATGTGACGCCTCAATCATAAGCTCCACAAGGTTTTTGAAAACCCGGAGGGCGCCGGCTCCCCACGGACCCAAGGCCTCGACCCCAAAAGGCTCAAATAGGTGAGCTCTGGCGAGACCACTATATTTACGCCTTTTGTGATCCTCGGCCGAATCAGCCGCCGCACCAGCCCTTACTGATATTCCAGGCAGATTAGATGGCGCTAGGGTGTCGACGCAGGTAGTATCCCACACCAAAGGCCTACCCATTTCTCAAGGGACAGGAGTCATACCGTCGGGCCGCTTACCATCATCACGTAACAGACCATTCGGTTCAAGAAAAGTGTCAACATTGATACTGGTAAAAACTCGACAATGTCTTTGAGGCTTGCGTGGCGCGATATCCTGCCGGCAGACCTGGTGCATGAAATATTATATTTAATGGATTTTCAGAACGGGACAATATTATTTGATCCCCAAGAACCGAATTGATCTGTTATAAAAGTGCACCATTTTAAATAAACTATATCTAAATTAATATTTGATTTTCTTTTTTAATTATTAGTCTTTAAATTACGCACGGTCTGATGATATGGATCTTATGGTGGAGTACGTCAGCCCCCTTATTCTGTATGACCAATCGTGTCTTAACGATATGTCAATACGATGGTTCCATGAATAAGGGGGCAGATATCTTAACGCGGGCGCGTTAGGACACGATTGGTCATACAGAATGAGGGCTCTGTAGGTGGTAGGTTTTTTTATATTTTTGCACAAAACTGACACTGTCAAGCCCGACACTACACAGAAAGCGCGGACGCCGCGAAACCTGGCCGCAAGACCGACATGGGAACAGAAAATTGTAGTGTTACCACATCATTTAGACTCAGAAATACTTTATAATAATCACATAATTCAATTTCAGGCAACAATAGAAAAATTACAGATTTTATTCTAACTTAGTCTATGGGCCATAATATATACCGTAAAACTTTACTTTGCTACCACTTATTTGCGTAGCTCAAAACATAAAAAAGCGATTGATTTGATTTATTTTAAGTCTAAAAGGAAGAGGATCAATCATTATAAAACAGGATCAATCATTATAAAAGATGACCGTTCAGATTTTTCTGCTTGCTGTTTGCAAAATTACATGAACAAAAATACATGCTTAGAAGTTATAGTCAGCATTTTGATTTGCTTAAATCACTTTACCAATCAGGTTACCATTGCGATATTAACTTTGATGTTTTATAAAAGAGCTCAAACGAACAGAACTTAGAGACTTTAGAACATTTAAGATCTAGATGATTGAGGTGTGATTGTGTGTAGCATAGTTATCCAGTGTGGCAATACAGCCAGTGTAACCAGGTAGCCCGACTGCTTCCCTTGTAAATTTTAAACCTTTGATTACCTAACATGTTTTCTATGAATGGTGGAATTAGCTATTGACATCTCGCCGATTTTTTTTTATTGACAACGAGCAACATCTACTTCTTGCTGTACTTGATGGTCGTTTCGTACGCTGGAACCTGTGTCCTTATCGACATAACTTATTGTAAAATGGTCTAGACCTACCTACCTTCATTTCCGTCGGAAATATCAGTCTCTAAGTTTGTACAGGATTTTTTCAAATTCAAAGAGGGATTTGCGGAGGATTTCGTGTATAATTTGAGCCGTACAAACCACGGTGGGGTCGGTTGTTTGTTTATTATTATAGAACCACCCGGGACCTCGTACCCGCGATCCGGGATTTTTTAGGAAAACACAAACAAGCTTCACTTCCTAAGCTTTTAGAACTGGTTTGGATGAGGAGAACAAGCAAATAAACCACTGGACTAAGCATCAGTTGAAAAGGAAAAAAAGGAAAGTCCAGGAAAGCATTGGAAAAAGAACATTACAGTGACACATAGCAGCACACGCATAGATGGGTGATTTAAAAAATTATGTACGTGGCATTGTGATGCGTCAGTCGACTTGAGTTTTTTACGCAATGATCGATTGTTTTTTTCGACTTAATATTTTGAATTTTGAATAAATATATTTTGAATTGAATACTCCATGACATCAATAATTATCACCGCAAACGTCAAGGAATAATCATTGAATGAATTTAATCGACAAAAACTCTCTGACAATTTAAAAGCTCAGCAAATTCAGAATAAAAATAATACATCCAAAAGTCTAACGCCGTGGTCACGTTAGGAACTGTGAGCGGGATCTGTTAGCCTCTAGTTCGCCTCCCTATATATTTTAAATGAAGTCAATACAACGCAAAATACCAATGGCATGTCATTCTATACTCGTAATGTCAAAATCTCACTCAACATAGTTCATTTCATAGCCACTGCGGCGCCATTGGTATAATCAACTTTTACATGAATACGAAACTATAATCTCATGGATTCAACGCCTCAAGGTTCGAAATACGTTTACAGAATGTCGTTGCTGTACGTAGTTTGTGAAATTTCGCTTGCAGAATCGCTCAGTTAGCGGCTGAGTCGCAGCAAACGAAGCTCGCCGACGGCTCAGACCGCTCACTACGCCCGCGCCTCGCAACGTTACGCGTTCATTCAGTTGGAGTTGGCGTTTAAATTAAATTACATTATAATGGTTAACATTTTTGTATATCAAGTGATTGCACTTGGTCACAACTTTTACATATGTTATATATGTAAAAGTTGTGATGTGTTATATGTTATAGTGACACAGAAATTCACAACACCGTCGCGTGTTGTGAATTTCTCTCTCGAACTCAGATCTTTTCCTGAAACCGGAAACAACTGGCTACATTTGTAAATTATTATAGTTTTCGTAAACCTAAAAAAAACACAAAAAATATAGCCTGTTTCTCAGTGATACCATAGCATTCTTTTGGTAAAATATTATTCTTAATCGGTCCATTATTTTTTGAGCCTGAAAAGGCTTCAAAGTTCGCAAGCGCTTTGCGGCTAATACGCTACAGTTTGCCGCTCACTCGACATTGAGTTAGCGAGCGATACGCCGCTCAGAGTCAGCTAGCGTACAATTCGCCTAATGACGGCCTAAGGGTACGCAAGCGCAAATAGATGCTCCGCGAGCGTGCTTTCGACAGCCACATTTGATGTTGCGTAGGCACATTTTTATCATCCTAAATGATGTAGCTTACCTGAAGCGCAGTGCACCTAACCTTCTTTTAAATCCTTTCTTCAATTCGCATCTTTTGACTAACGCTTTCCCGTTTATAAGGCGACATCAAGCAAGCTCAGTCGTGTAGATTAACATTACAAATTGGTAAAAAAAGGTTCCGAGAGCTTAACTTCAAAAAAGTGTATGACTTTAAGAAACAAGTTAGTACGCTACGGCAAATAATGGTTTAGCGTTGTGAAATATCATTAAAATGAACCAAACAACAAATGTTATCGTTTCTTCAAACCTAAAATAACGCAAAACAAATAACGTTTACGGATATACTCTGCTACAGGCAGTTACCGATGTAATGGTGGCAAGGAAAATTGAATAATCGATTTGGTTGTTTACAGCGAGTAAGTGCGGGTACGATAGTGGATGGCGCGCAATAATGTCGATATTTCTGATGGAGTTGATGGCTGGGGCGTAATTACACAGGTCGGCGCTCATCTGATGCGACCACCGCTTCATACTTAATTAGGACTTAAGTCGAGGGTTCGATGAGAGGAGTGATGTATTATCAACATTTTATAAAGAGTACCGACGACGTGGTGTTTCATTTATTTTTATATTAATAATTGAATTTGGAATGGTGAACGTATCGATTGCGTGCAAAGCAATGAAATCATTTCGTTGATAAATAAATAAGTTATTCTCATTTTATATTATGAGCTTGGGTTGTGAAAATTAACACCAAAGTACTAGTCAGACGAGAAAAGCAAAATACCAATGGCATGTCATTCTATACTCGTAATGTCAAAATCTCACTCAACATAGTTCATTTCATAGCCACTGCGGCGCCATTGGTATAATCAACTTTTACATGAATACGAAACTATAATCTCATGGATTCAACGCCTCAAGGTTCGAAATACGTTTACAGAATGTCGTTGCTGTACGTAGTTTGTGAAATTTCGCTTGCAGAATCGCTCAGTTAGCGGCTGAGTCGCAGCAAACGAAGCTCGCCGACGGCTCAGACCGCTCACTACGCCCGCGCCTCGCAACGTTACGCGTTCATTCAGTTGGAGTTGGCGTTTAAATTAAATTACATTATAATGGTTAACATTTTTGTATATCAAGTGATTGCACTTGGTCACAACTTTTACATATGTTATATATGTAAAAGTTGTGATGTGTTATATGTTATAGTGACACAGAAATTCACAACACCGTCGCGTGTTGTGAATTTCTCTCTCGAACTCAGATCTTTTCCTGAAACCGGAAACAACTGGCTACATTTGTAAATTATTATAGTTTTCGTAAACCTAAAAAAAACACAAAAAATATAGCCTGTTTCTCAGTGATACCATAGCATTCTTTTGGTAAAATATTATTCTTAATCGGTCCATTATTTTTTGAGCCTGAAAAGGCTTCAAAGTTCGCAAGCGCTTTGCGGCTAATACGCTACAGTTTGCCGCTCACTCGACATTGAGTTAGCGAGCGATACGCCGCTCAGAGTCAGCTAGCGTACAATTCGCCTAATGACGGCCTAAGGGTACGCAAGCGCAAATAGATGCTCCGCGAGCGTGCTTTCGACAGCCACATTTGATGTTGCGTAGGCACATTTTTATCATCCTAAATGATGTAGCTTACCTGAAGCGCAGTGCACCTAACCTTCTTTTAAATCCTTTCTTCAATTCGCATCTTTTGACTAACGCTTTCCCGTTTATAAGGCGACATCAAGCAAGCTCAGTCGTGTAGATTAACATTACAAATTGGTAAAAAAAGGTTCCGAGAGCTTAACTTCAAAAAAGTGTATGACTTTAAGAAACAAGTTAGTACGCTACGGCAAATAATGGTTTAGCGTTGTGAAATATCATTAAAATGAACCAAACAACAAATGTTATCGTTTCTTCAAACCTAAAATAACGCAAAACAAATAACGTTTACGGATATACTCTGCTACAGGCAGTTACCGATGTAATGGTGGCAAGGAAAATTGAATAATCGATTTGGTTGTTTACAGCGAGTAAGTGCGGGTACGATAGTGGATGGCGCGCAATAATGTCGATATTTCTGATGGAGTTGATGGCTGGGGCGTAATTACACAGGTCGGCGCTCATCTGATGCGACCACCGCTTCATACTTAATTAGGACTTAAGTCGAGGGTTCGATGAGAGGAGTGATGTATTATCAACATTTTATAAAGAGTACCGACGACGTGGTGTTTCATTTATTTTTATATTAATAATTGAATTTGGAATGGTGAACGTATCGATTGCGTGCAAAGCAATGAAATCATTTCGTTGATAAATAAATAAGTTATTCTCATTTTATATTATGAGCTTGGGTTGTGAAAATTAACACCAAAGTACTAGTCAGACGAGAAAAGAAGCGATAGGGTTTGAAAAAAACATTTACTTACTAATGTGTTACCTGTTACCTATAAAGAGCAGTGCATACAAATTATATAAATGTATTATATCCATAATCTCATTCCCATATTACAAGCTGGTGCTGTGTGAAATGAATGTCCTGTAATATTTATTTATTTAGTGTGGCCAAGTGGGTATGGGTCCGCTTTCTGATCTGGAGGCTTTGGGTTCAAATCTATTCGTGCACCAATGGGAAGGAAACCGGCATGGCCTTAGAACTGAAAGTCCGAGCGACATGTGTCAATGGCTTCCGCTAAGTGGCGATGGTCTTCTTGCAAACCATGGGCATGTGCCGAACGCAAGATGGACGTACCTCTGACTACCCCTAATAGGTTATCCTCATAAGATTCACGCTCCGAGTAATTATAAGAGGTGAATCCTGGAAAAGTCGTAAGTTACATTATTACTTATCCTATTATTTAGTAAAGTCATTCAGTAAAAATAAATTGTTTTACATCATCATCATCATCCTATCGCAGTCTCTCCCCCGAGGTGCGCCACTGAGCCCGATCTTTGGCCTTTCTGATCCACTCTCTTCCCGCCACTGTACGGAGGTCGTCGCTCCATCTAGCCGGAGGACGTCCTATACGCTTCCCTAAACGTGGTCTCCACTGATTGCTGTTGTACAATTTTTGTGAAACAATATAATCTCAGATACACTTGACTAACATTCTGGCACGAGAAATTAAATGTAGCTTACCTAGATATGTTTTCATTTCGAATCAGATTAGTCAAGTTCCTTACCATCTAGACTTAGAGTGAGTTGATCAATAGCCATTGGGCCTGTCCTGTATTGTTGGTAATTATGGTCACCAGACAAAGCTCGGGGCTAATCATCTGTCTCAATCACAATCAGGTAGATTGCGTTGTATTATAGGGAGTGAGTCCCGATTACAATCATTTAGGCTTGGTATAAAGGGTGTTGACACTTTAGCACCAGGATACTATTCACCGTATCCTGGTGCTGAAATATCAGCGGCCTTGTTTGGAGTTCTTTAATTTATTTTTAACTATTAGAATAGATGTGTAACAGGTGGCATCAACTTGTTTTCTGAAATATCTAAAACTAACGAGATATCGAGAACGTTATTATCACCTAAAATGCTATTATGACAGGTTTAAATTGGCGACTTTTGCTAAAAAACTGAGTAGATAGGTGTCGCTGTTGAACATAATCACTTTCTCTTTTCCAACCTATATCGCAGTAGATCTAATTAACTTTATTGTCGACTTCGCACTATGCCTAGTCAAAACGCGACAAAGCCTCTCTACGCATTAGGTACACCAGTCATTAATGAAATAAACCATAAACTGGGATTATAGTAGCAGCTTACAACTATATGGCTAGTTACATCAACTAACTAGATGCCCTAAGTCTTATTAGCTCTAGAAGTAGAATAATGCATGTTTAGCCTTCCGAATCCCCTATCTAAACTTAAATAATCGGATTCAATAAGAATTAGTAAGGATTAGACCGGAACTTTTGCAATTAACTGAAAGAGGCTACCCACGAGATTAGAAACAAAGAGGGCTGATTTGGGGTGCAAACAGGGATGTAATACAGGTGGCTTGGGGTAAGGGTTGGACTAGACGTTACACTGACGTTATATCTAAACGAAGCATATACATGCTAGAGGACACTCATGTTTGTTTACCTAAGTATTATTTACACCAAAAACTACCACTACAGGAATAGGTACATAAGTAGGCAATAATCGCTCGTTAATCGCGTCTAACGATATCCCCGAGAGATGCTTATATTCTTTGAAAATGCCACCGCGAATTATGAAAGTCAGTTTGTACAGATTATAAGATGTGTGTTCAGTTGTATTATAAACCACTGTAGCTTTTCTAAAATCGCTTGTTTGTACTGCGGCCCGCTGTTGGTTTGTCTAGCTCAGCCCGAATCTCTTGTTTACTTTCATCTTAATGAAAATACAACAGCCGACTACCAAGACACGACCTATTGTTTAGGGAACATTACGGTCTATATATCAGGGCGCCGGCTCGCACTCTGATCGGAGACTACGAGCTAAATTAGGAATGGATATTAAAAGCTACGAAACAGTAACAGAAATTTGATAATTGTTAGATGCCAATTGGTTGATTTCGTTTTTATAAAAAATAAATAAATATTAGTAAACTTGTGCAGTTTAATCAAACTTATCTAAGAACAACATAGACTTCAACATTAAGTATTCAGCTATCATCTCTCTCATTATGGACCGTTGTTGTACCGATCCTTATGTAGCCCGACTGTTTCCATTTGTGACAAGTATTTGGACGACTTTCCCTGGTACACGTAATCTCTTAGTCGCCATTCGACAGCCTCACGATAAAATTACAGTAACGATATACAACCTACAAGCAAAGCTTTTTTTAGCAGATGAAAAAGAAAGTCGCGGTCATCGCAATGTCACCTTTCAAAACAGATATTTTGTTGGTCAAATTTATAGATGATTTTCCAAAATAAGTGAAATAAACATTGTAATGGATAATTTAATCAAGGGCATCAAAAATATGCTATCTGCGGATAACCTCGTTAATATCATGAAAGACGGTAAAACAACAATTTATTAATTTTTAATAGCCTTTGTGGTCTTGAATTTGCCAATCGGTATCAGACCCCGAGATCCCGGGTTCGATCCCCAGGGGATTACAAATGTGTGCTTGATTTGGTTGGTGGTAGGACTTGTTTCAATTGCGCCTGGCTAGCTATTACCATGTTACCTAAGTCTCACCATAAAAACAATTCTAAGTAGTTGTGTTCAGAAATTTTCGAGGTTAGATAGCCAGTTTCTCAGTCTGTTAAGTATTCCGGGTGAAGTGGGCTTCCACATTCGGCCATATCATAACTTGACACCAGGTAAGATGAAGGCCAAGCGCTTACCCATCATACAGTGTAAAAAAAGTTATAGAAATGTTCTTTGATATTATTAGCCAGCGGAGTCCCTCTTTAAACGGTTTATCTTTTTAATCTGCAAGCATCGCGAGCTTTTAAGCCTTAACGAGCATTTTTATATTTTCATAAACCTGTTCTGACTTTTGCGTTTACGTTTGCAGCGGACGTTATTGATAATAAAAGTATAAAAGAAGAGGACGTTCGCAGAACCTTACAGAAGATCGATACGAATAACCTGATCGATGTCGACGAGCTGGCTGCGAAGCTGAATGACATCAGCGAGCAGGCCAAAGCAGCCGACTCTAAGAAAGATGATTCTGATAAAGGGAGGTCTTCCTTTAGCGTCCTCAGTAAATCCCCAGACCCAAAAGAAAGTGATACTAAGGAACCCTACGATTATATCGAAGACAACGTCACAGGTTTTCTTGACTGAGTTATCACGTCCCACATTATTGAGAGTTTATTTATACTCGCAAAGATCCCAGTATACTTTTGTTTTGAATTTAATGTATGGCAAATTGATGACGCTCTTATTTTTGTTAATGTTTAAATGTTTTAGTGTTTGTATCATTTTGATTTCTTGTAGTTTACCTTTACATGTGAAATAAATCTTCTTTAATTGAACTCAAATGCATTTACATCTAAAAAAAAATATATGTTTTAAAATCATAAGCAATGTAGTACATCATTTAGATTCTTATATATCTTCAGTAACTGTAAAAAGCGACTTTTCAGTACTACGTAAATCAAGCTGGGTTTAGAGGCACGAGTTTGTCTTCAGTATGGTATCTTTCAGACACTACCCTAATCATGGCTTTTCATGTACACGGTGGGGCTGGCGAGTAACATGCAAGAAGCGTTAAGGCAGATACAGTCTTCCTTGCCTCTTTCCATCGCCGTTTCCCTATATTCGTCAAAGAATTGAAAAAAAACTTACATTCCCATGAGGGCCCTCGCCGAGAAAGGTAATAGGTTTCATGCGCCCCCGCGGGAAATCGAGCAGGGGCGCCACGCCGTTTGGGGGCTCGGCTTCGGGTAGTTTGATGGACGTGAAGAGTCCAGGCACTGGGTGCTCGCGGCGAATCGGACGTTCTTCCGGGTACTGCAATAAAACACCTCAATTAAGCTACGCCTTGTAGGTCGACTTAGAAATATGGATTGCGAAGAGGAATTTCTAAACGATCATATACATGGTGAGATCCATTTGTACCAACTGGCTGTGTTGCATTTTTCAATCATGTGTCTTCAGTTTTAAATTATTCGTCCTTTTGTCCAAAGTCTATATTTCCCTTGGATGTTGGCTTAGTTACGTGACAATTGCAACCAACTTTAAAACAAGTCCAGTAAATATGTAAAGATCTCTCACTGTTGCGGGTACACGCATCGTAAGTATACTTAAATTGAATTTTCAACACGGTTGCTTTGGGTAACGTACGCGAGATATGGAATTTGGTAATTTGAAGCTTTAAAATACGTAAAATTCAATACGACATGAGTAACAACATTTTTGAAATTTAATCAAATTAGTTTAACCGTAAAACAGATGTTTTATGAAGTTACTATTGAAAAAAAAACGGTAAAATACCTAAGGACACCTTATTATTTTTTTGTGTTGATCTGATGATAATACTTTATCTTGAAATTCAGCAAATTTGAATGACTGTGCCTTTTAGAAGGTATGTAAAAAAATCAGGTCAAGGAGTTGAAACCACGTGAGTTTACCGGCATACAGCCCAATAAAGGTATAATTACCGATGCCAACAATTACTGATTTCCTGTTTTTTTTTAATTGTTTTATGTCATAGCTTAGGGTTCTTGACCGCTATTTTAGTGACACCAATTCGCCAGTCATTTAGCAGAGTTATAAAAAAATAGTCGAATCGAATTACATTCACATTTTTGGAAAGTCGATTGCTAGTGCTGATATTATTACCCAGCCTCAGCGTTACTTCACTATAGAACATTTTAATTGTAAGATACCTCTACAGTGTCATCATAATTGCACACGGTCCCATATTTTGCATACAGGTGTAGCAATGTTGGCGCATTGCCCAACCAGGCAAACAGAACCTAAATTGAAATCAATAATTCTTCATTTTCGCTGAGAATATGCTTTTGAACGCTAACCGTTTAGTGTTGCGAATCAGTCAAGCAGAGAACACAAAAAAGTGAAATCGTAGATTTTGGTCAGGTCTGGAAGAGGTACACTGAACCTCAACGTACATATTTTTTATTATCTAGAATTTATTTCGTCTAGCGTCTAGCTTAGTAGCTAGCCTGATGGTCTTAAAACAAGCTTTCTCACTAACCAAACCGAGCACAAACTTGTAACATCCTGGGGTGATCCCCAGGATGCCCTAAAGCAAGCCCGGGACCTCTCGATCTATGATGTGGATGTGGGAGGACTATGTTAGTAAGAATATATATTTGTATGCATACATATGGTATCTATATAGGTTTATACATACAGTACCTATATAGGTACTACTACTCGTATATGTATAATCTATCACACGTACGTTGGCATGAGCGGTAATTTGAACTGTGGACGTACTTATGCGCAATATAGATTACTAAGACAGCCGACGACCGTTGTTGTGTTTCGGTAACGAACCCTTCGTTGTAATAGGACACCCTATCATTCATACATATTCAGAAAACAGCTGTTTTTTAGTTGAATGGTATTTATAAAGTTTTTAAATTCATGAATTAACTGCGAATCAACGCTGATAATCGATGGTTAATTATTACAAATCATACGTGTTGTGTTCTCAATCCAGCGATTCGTATTATTAGCCAGTAAATAACCTGACCGGCTTAATTGCTGCTCCCCTCCTTCGGAGACTGTAATTTATACCGTGCGATGAAATATAGCCGACGTGCAAGTGTGTACTGATAGTGCAGTAATTGTGCCCGGTAATGTACTGGGTGATAATAGCGCAATAATTATTGCGCCAGATGCTTAGTGGGAATAGATTTTGTTTCATAGTTTGTTTTTTTACTTTGATGGCGACCACGACTAAATAGAATCGAAGTCAGGGAAGACCGTTTCTGTGATCTAGTGGTCTCCACTGGTGTCAGATCCAGAGGACCCGGGTTCCCCAGGGGGAATGCAATATTGTGCTTGGTTTGTTTGGTGGTAGGATTTCGGTTTAGTCCGCCTGGCTAGCATCCACCATATTGCATTATTCTGTCGGTATAGCAACAATTCTTAAGAATATTATAAAAGGAAAGGATTTCTGGTAAAGTGTGCTTCACCTTCGGCTTTTTCATAACTTGAAAATGAGGTGAAATTTAAATAAAAGCAACACCCTCAAAAGCACAACTCGTTTGACGTATGTGCGCTGAAATGATTCTTTTTTTATACTAAACCTACTCATAATAATGCCTATCGATGGGGAGGGATCCACAATGATAAATGACGTTACGTGGTAAAACCAATAAAAATAGTTGGTCGAGTTTTGGTTGTTCGGTATAAATGAAGTTTAAGTTAAAATATAACTAAGGGGGGGCTTTTTGTAAATATTTGTAATTTTATTAGTGCATGCTATTCTAATGTTTGTATACCAATGGAAGGGATCATTTGAGACCTAATCTATCTGTAAGAACCTATTATGAACCATGATTGAACAAACCAATAATCATTTATCATAATAATATAGCGGAAGTTTGGACTATCCTTATCAAATAACTAGAAAGTTGAAAAAAAATACTGAAAATCCAGAAAATTAATGACTGTCTCGAATATTATAGTGAACTTAATTGTAGCAATGTTTGTGAGTTTAATTTAGTTGCCACTTCATTTATCAGTTTTCTAATGCTAGGTACCTATTCTATATTTTTTGTATTTCTATATAAAAATATGTGTTTGTACTAATCTAGGCAAAAATTGAAACCCCTAAGCTCCTGATCCCTCAAGCCACAGTAAAACGTTTCGTAAAACGTTAACAAAACACCGCCGGGTTCTCCCTCATAATATCGTACACATTTATCATTTTGCAAACGGTCGCATAATACCTCTAATGAGTAAAATCCAAGCATACCTTGGGCATTTGCCATTAATATTACAAACCCCGGACTCCCCTTAACTGTTCTGTAGCTTAGTTGTACCTATAGTTGGGGCTTTTGTTATTGGCTGCACCTAACTTATTAGAGGTTTACTAGTTGCGGTGTTTTATGCGGTTATATAGATAAGTTATGACCCCTTTTTGAGAATACAATACGCACGGAACAGTGTGAGACCTGGTTTGGTTAATGAAATTGAAAATGAACCTGGAAAAATAAAATGAAAAAAGATAAACGTTATCCGCGTGTTTCCTAGCATAAACAAATCCACATTTGTCTTCATTGTCGATGATAAAGTGCATTTTCTATTTTCACTCGTTTTGTGGCACTAACGCGTATATAATTGTGAAAATTGGTAGTTTTCTAAGAAAATATTGTAGACACGTTGTGGTGTAGAAGAAGGCTTTTATCAGCTGCCATTGAACTATAACTCTTTCCGATCAGTTGAGCCAGCGACAATGGACTCAGATGACACCGTTAATACCCGGGTACATATTCTAAGGAGCCATGTCTGGTTGGAGGAAGGGTGAATTTGCAGGAATACTTTACATTTGGTGTGATAACTGAAAGGTGTTTGCGGTTCGAAAATTCCACCAAGGAAGAAAAAATATTTTTGACAAACTATGACAATTACTAAGGAGTAGTTGAATTAGCCTCAGAGTCAACTTAATTATGTTTAATGTCATGGAACGAATTTTTAGAATATAGGACCCAGTTAGTCCAAAGTTAACAGAGTTAACCTACACTACCTTAATACCTACAAATCCCTTACATAGTAATAACAAAATTTCCTTAGAGTATTGCTCTTTGTATCTCATTATTTTAATAAATATTTAAATACAAGAAATATTATCATGGTAGTCAATTATTCATACAGAGAAGTCGGTCGAGGATCTGAAATATATGAAAACAACTTTATTGCGACTCTCCCTTCGAAAGCTACTAAAGCTACAAAACATAGGTAGCCAATAAGTATGCTAAACAATCCACTTTTCAGTTCAACCAACCTCCCATGGGACGGGAGGTGTCACCGCATATAAAATGTACCCTGCACCATAAGATGAGAATGAAAGAATTTATTATATATAGTCAATTTAGTTAGACCCCACCAACACCACCACCACCTCTAGCTATAATATCCTCTCCATCCAAAGGTTGTGTGGAAGCTTCTAAGCGATAAGACCGCCCATTGTATATTACTTTTTTTTACGTTATCCATCTTTATTTGCAATAAAGTGCAATACAGTATTTTCATTCATTCATTTATTCATTCATTCGTTCGTTCATTCATTCATTCATTCATGGTCTGGAAATCTGCACCTACGGAAAAATAAGATCAATGTGACCTTTGATACAGGTTTCTAACCTACCTCAGGCATCGGTCTTAAGGTTTTACTATCTCTACTAATAATAATAATAATAATAACGTTTATTGTTCAAAAAAACAGTTGTACAGCCTTATTACTTATTAGGTAAACCTTATAGGTAGGTAATGTATTTAGCACTAGCAATAAAATATTGAAGATATATGACCTCTAAACTAAGTTGAAAACTTGTATTTTAGAGGCCGAACCAAAATAATATTATTTTGTGCACAAATGCACCAGTATTAAAAAAAAGTAAAGTAAGTTTATTTTCGTAGTAGGTTCTATCAGGTATTTTTCAATAAAAATATTTATTTCAATATGATTTGGCTGTATTACATAGATGAGTCGTTTTATTATCAGGTTCTGCAAGAGAATGCATAAAACCATATGACATGATACTCTCACCCCGGTACTTACGTAGTGCGCCTTCACACTAAGTAATGGAATACCTCCAGGAGAAAGGATGGAATACATCAAACAATATTGTAAAACGTGATGAGAGAGCGCAGATGGGACGGGTATGTTGTGACACTATGCAACGCACACCTACGGAATAAAACACTCGATAGTCTATAATAACTGGCAGTTATTACAAAACCAAATCTATAGAATTTCGTACAGATTGTACTTGAAAGGGCTACAAAGTTAATGTTTTGTTAGACAATACCTTCCAGAAAATATTTGCATGGAATAAAATGCATGTCTCAGGTGCACCTTTGGGGAATGTAATTATTAAGGTTGGATAAACCAAGCCGTGCACTAAGCGCGCACTAATTAGCTTAGTTACCCCATTCGGTGTTACCACTTCAAAGAGACGGTACACGTTCTGAGTGCTTGGCACAAACAAAATGGCCACAAGAACTCTTTTTGCAACGGTATAGCAAAGCAAACGTTTTTGAGAAAATTTGAACGTAGACCTAATTATTTTTTTGCGGTTCTGGGACCATTAGTGACTACTTTTAAGGCTACCCCAAGCTCACTGATTATATTTCTACATATATGTATATTTTGTCTCTTAGAATGTTATTAAATTCAAACAGTTGTATTTGACAATATGGCTATATATTAAAAACCAACATATTATGTAATATTTTAGATTGCTATCCCCGATTGAGAGATGCCTGTACCGTCAGAAAATATGTGGGAAAACTCCACAAACACTTATCCCAGGCTTTTATAAAACGAAACGCCGCTTCATAGGTACCTAAAATGTGCATCAAAACTTCGTCCGGTATAAAATAAAAAAAAAAAAACAGATAAAAGGCTCAACCGTAACGTAATCCTTGAGTGGGCAGAGAGCATGCGGCGTTTGGGCAAACTCCAGTGTCATTATAAAATACGGGCGCGCTCTGTGGATTCACTTTGAGAAATGGCGGCGGGAGCTAAAACACCTGGGCCCGTGCCTCGTTGTGGATCATTCCCGCTAGTCACCTTACATTTTTATGCTCCGAATGTGAACTCTCGCTAGTCACCTTCATTTTTCCCCCAAATGTGACCGATTGCACTCTACAAAGACCTATGTCCTGACGTGGACTTATCTTTGTTTACTTGTGTATTTAATTGTATATATTTTGACGTATATCCGTATATGTGCGTTTACATATATAAGTCAAAATAGAAATGATCAAATACACAAGTAAACAAAGATTTATTTGAATCTTCATTCATGTTGATGAGCAATATTAATTAGCTTGATCGCGATGAATGTCTATGACCGCTATAACAAGTAGAGAGCTAGCATTTTTGTAACTGCTTTCTTTGAACGCCGCAGCAAAACATAAGTTTAAGTGACTAGTGGGAATCACAGCATTACTGACTCCACTCACATATTTCGTCTTTTTGCCGCTACTTTGCGAAGTCACGTGAGTTATAGAATGCTGTAAATTGGAGGACGCGGTGCGTATACGGAATAACGTGGGAGCTGTTTGTAGTCGACGAAAACTTTAATTGAATAATTTTCTGGTCGTTTTCTAAAACAAAACTGAGCCTATCATATATTAAACGTACCGTTGAATACAGTAGTCTGCTATCTTCGAGAGGTTAAACTACCCTAATTTTTTCTACCGGTTTAGAAAAGTCAGCGTTCACATAACGACTCGTCACTCTCGCTACATCATCGCACTGCGGTGTTACTTTACGACAATAACATCAAATCTGGTTCCAGAAAGCTGAGTCTATAGCCGTATTATGGATCATAGTATTATGAAAATAGAGTTTAAGTAAGCTATACAGTTGACTGTCAATCTTTTGTTAAAATGTTCATGTTTAAAACAGTATCGGTGCTAGGTGAATGTTGCTGCGCATCCACTGGTGTTTTGGTTGCCTTTTACGATATATTTTTTTGTTTCTTTTTCACGCTCAATGTTAATGTTAATTTTGAAAAATATTGAGATCGTTAATCTACTAAACTTGAACCCCAATGGATCTGTCGATGGTCAGGCATTAGTAAGTACGAGATAGTCCTGTGACCTACTTGTTAAATATGGTATTAATAATAATAATACCTATTATAAAACATTGTGTCCGTATTAATATCACGATAGGGTATCATACCATTACCACCCTTTCACATAACGCACAAATTAATACCGTAATAAATGTTAACTCACTCTTATAATATGGCATAATGTATGCAAATAAGTTGCTCAGCTATCTACATAATATCTTATGGGGAGCTTCAATGCGCGTAGTCTAGGTTCGTTACTTAGCATTTTGTTAGCATTACTTATGTTTTTCGTGCATCTTCTGACTTGTAAACTTCTGTAATTGAAACCGCAGCCGCATTTGACTTGAAATTTCGAGTATTCTTGAACAAGACAGAAGAACTTGGCCTGGCGGTGAACTTGCGATAACGCGACTTTTGATTAATTTTAAACATAAGATGATAATTTGATGCATATTGCCTTTTCTGTGGAAACCTCGATATAATGTTGCATGGACACATCCGATTCGATCGTATTATTGTTTATTCCCAGTAGTTCCCAGTTAAGTAGTTTTGTTGACACCACACAGAAAAAATAGAGAAAGCTCTGTTCAGCATTGGACAGCCGATGTGAATAATTTCTATAACTTAATTAAAGCAAAATGTCTGTCCGTAATGATACTGCCGCAAGCTCAGAGGAAGACGACTTGGAAAGTTTATTGAAGGAGAGACACTTCACAAAAGTTTGTATTGCTTTCGCATTAAAAGAAGTAATAAAGGATAAGCCGGAAAATTGATCGAGAGAGGCACTGTATTGTTCATTGTCATGCCTCTCTCGTGCCCAGGGCTTTTTGTTAGGAACTTGGCGAGCAAACAACGCCATTTTGTATTGCTTGCGATAATAGAGCTTTGTTTAGTCACTTTTTGTCACGAGTGTAAAAAAATATTGTTAATATGTCGAATAAATAATGTACCTACTGTTGTCCTTAAAAAAATATAGAGAGCACGAAAGTAAATGTAATTATTCAGATAATGTTTCCTTTACTTTGTGTATAGTTCGTTCTACTTAATCTTGTTATTGTAAATTGTGTTGTATTGTATTATTAAGAACCTTCATCTAATTTCAAGCGAACTTATGTTGTTCTGAGAATAAATGTGTATACAACAAATTGGTATATATGAAAAAGTACATTATTTGTATTAATAGGTTATACGGGTTACATACTTACATATATAGCAATTTATTTGTTTTGATTTATTTAGTTCGTTCTTCGCGATTTTTAACTGAGGATACCTCATAATGTTACAAAGTTTGAGTGCTAATACTATCGATGTCCAACTAAACCAATAATTAAAAAAAAATACTTGCACTCGTAGATACAAGTTCATTATTCCTACATACGTTCATACATACAAACAGTGTACATGGAGTTTTGTTTACAGTACACATCGTACAGATATTCAACACAAATCTGGTATTGATACAAAAAGTATGGCAAATCACTGGATCAGCAGCGGTTCTCAACTGTTAAGTAAAGGGAAAAATACTACTTTACCTTGTTCTTCTCATCATATAGATGAACTTCAACAATTAGATTAATTTGTAGATATTTATATCCTTCTCAGGTAAGCCTACATAGTTTTTCACATGCGAGAACATTTAAATTTCAGTAGTTACAATGTTTTATTGTAATTTTGTTTTTTAGTACTGTTTGTTCTCCAAATAAACCAAAATAAATGAATTAATATATTTTATTTTCACTACTAACCTGTAGTTGTAGTAAATGAGACAAGAAAAACGAAAAAGGCTGGCTGCTTTAAATCTGTGCCTACTAAAAATAAATACGGCAAATTTTTAATAATAATTTTTTTATTAACACTTAGCAATCCTATCATTTAATTTATTCACATCGTGCGTGTACATATTTTGTTAAGTCAATCAATGTATTTTCAAAGACTCTCATGTCGATGTATTAGGCAAGTAGAACATTAAAATAATACCATCGCTTATATCGAACATTTCGTATCGCCGCGTAAAATAACCGCAGTACGTTGTTTTTATGTCCTTTTGAATCGCAGCGAGGAGGATTGGGGTAATATGTTTCGATTACCTTTGCTCCATTCTTGAATTGATAAATGTGCCTGCGTCCCTTCCCCCATCGAGCATGATATTTCTCCTTCCTTTTTACTTTATTATCCTGCTATTATTAGTCTGCATAGGGTGTTGGAATCGAATGTATGTGGATATTATATGACTATAGACAACCGTGTTCTCAAACATGACTTAAGTGAGTGATGGTTGTAAATGACTCATAATCGGATTGTATGATTTATCTACTAAAGTTTATTATAGATATAAAGAATAGGCGACACGACAATCTTTAAAATCGTTCTGAATTGCAAAACTGTGTCAAAAATTAGTTGTATCGATTTATATATCTACTTAAAATTGGCTACATTTCTTTACAAAAAAAATATTCGAAATACCAAAATGCGAAGAAGCAAACAACACAAAACCAGATATATTAGGTGTGGTGGGATAAGCAACCAATTCTTACCGTACATGTTGGGTTTTTTCAATTGCTGATATTTGGTGATTACAACTAGACTAGATTAAAATGTATCGAAATGAGTTATAACGCAAATTATGTTATCCGTTGTAAACGGGTAACATCATTTGCGTGCATTGCATACCATGATAAAAAACATCATGACAATTTAGCATGATAAGATTAAATGATAAACTAGCGACTCTCACAATCTTTCTGACATCTGATTTGGTGACATATAATCGCGAATGAGATTCAGCTTGTAGAGCTGAGTGACCTCATACACAATAAGTTCACTCAGCTCGCTACATGTTAAACACGCTATTTGTCCGACCAAATACCTCGCATGGAACAGCGGGGGTATGCCCGCATCATCTCGATGCATGATGTATGTCCATTGTCCGATAATTTGAGTATATATTTGGAGAATCGCTTATCTTTATCTTATCTACCTGCGGGCTGGATTTCGCAATGTGCATGCAAGTTATGCTACGCAAGAGGCGCAATTTAAATGTACCTAAACTCAAAGTTTATATATATTTTTATTATTGTACGACGGAGAAGCGCTTGGCCTTCATCTCACCTGGTTACAAGTTAAGATAAGGCAGAAGGTGAACGCGCACTTTACCCGGAATCCTCAACTTACTGAAGAACTGGCTATCTTACCTCTAAATGCCGGAACACAACAATTTGTAGAATTGTTGTTATGGCGACAGAATTAGGTTAGATTTAGGTAGTATTTTAAAATTTCCCAAATACACATTTGGGACATTCTAAAATATATATTCCCCGCCTCACTGCATCTGCCTGTCTGGAAAGGGATACCTATGTAGAATCAAATATCAGTGAACTAATCCCGTCTGTCACATCGACTTGTTTTAAGGCTTCCAAACAGGAGGTGACGACATGTTGTGCCTTCTCTGGATGTCAAACAGGTTTACCGACAAGCGTTCTTAGAACAAGCACTCACTGTCACATTTAAAAAAAAAAATAGAGTGATTTAAGGGTGAAACACCGCGACAAGAGTCATGTAGTGGCGTAGCACCAAGTGTAGCCTTTGTAGCAGTGCTACGCCACCGCGAGAATGCGCATGGTCATGTTTTCGCGAAGGGATATATTTTAATCAATGTTTAAAATAAACACAAATACAGGACACTTATGTTGATAACAAACCATCAGTTAACTGATGGTTTATGTAAAGGTACCGAGGTAGCTGCCAAAACGCCATCCGACCGGAATAAATTCTTGAGCAAAACTATCGTAAGCCACTTAAATAAACCTCACTGAAACTCGCCGAGACATTTTGAACTTTCGTCTGAAGTAATGGAATGATCATTAGTTGCATTTTTATCAGCTCAAATGGAAGTTCCACGCTAAAAATGTTTTAAAGACTTTGAACTTCTAGCACCTACTTGCCGTTTTAATCCGTTAAAGTTTTTATCCACTTAACATCGAGCTTAATCTTGAGGAGTTTTTTAAACCCTTGGATTAAAAAAGAGTAATTTTCATTGGATCAGATTTTTTTTGTTGAATGCTTTACGTTGACCACCAATGAGACTACGATCGATTATATAACCGTGTCATGGGTTCTGATTGAAGAAAATATGCAATTATTTATGACTTACATGTAAAATATCAAAGTAAAGTACAATTGTTAGAGTGTTTTTTGTTAGTTTTCTGTTCTTTGTTGCCATAACAGATCAGCTCTAATTTTTTAAGCCTACATTTTGCCGGCACGAATTAGGCCCCACATAAAAGAACCTTACAAACTTTTCTTTTGCATCTGTTGAGAAAGAAGTTTCCTTTCAATGCATTGCGTTGAAGACATGACGGAAAGTAAGAGGGTCTTTAAAAAACTGCGCATCGGTGGTACTCACGTTTAATGGTTGACACTGTAAAGCCTTAGGATGCTGTATTCGTTATTTTAATGAACGTTTAAAGAAAGAGAGATCAGGTTCTATTTCCCTTATGTTTATTTACCTAGCATTCATAAGTTTCTTGTGATGTCTTCAGTCAATGATAGAAAGAGACTCCCATAAGTTGTGACAATTTACTTTTACAAATCTTATCTTTTAGGTTACGGATTCAATAAACGTTTACGTTCGCACGTACGTGCATGTTATGCGTAACTTTTAACTGTCTCTCTTTGTAATATTATGTTAGGTTACATTGCTTTGTACGTTTTCTTTTTTACCTGATGTATGTACGATAACTGTAACTCTACATGCCTACATAATGTTATCTACCTATATATATATCAGGGTTAGATTGTAAGCACCGTCCGTTTGTAATATGCCTCGGCATATTGTACACATGTCAGCATAATATTATTAGCACCGTCCGTTTGTAATATGCCTCGGCATTTTGTAAACGGTCGGCAAAAATGGTGATCGATGACGAACCCGTCGGGACATGACCTCTCCATTCCGACAGAATTCGTCCTGTGGTTTCAGTTAACTCTATTTCTGATGGAACTAGATCGAGAACGGGGGGCACCGCGTGAAGGATACCACGCGGCTTGCGTTACAGGATTCGATTGTACATTCCTGTAAGGCCATTTGCTCACCTCACCCTCTTGAGGAGATAGTGAGGCATTTGTAATATGACGAAGCATATTACAAACGGACAATGTTTACAATCTGACGGTGACACAGATAAACGTACAATTGCTTCATATTGCTCAAATACTCAGTAAACTATAATATCGAGTGAATTACCAAATGGTCTGATATGTAATGCTTACCTAATCGGTGAATATTGAATTAGGTAAGCCACCCTTGCTTTCATGATCTAATGGCCAACTTGATTGGCATATTACTGACGGAATTTGCGTCTTATCTACCTCTAAATAGATACATAATGTAGTTTATCGTTAATTTCAAAAGGGCATATCCAATTTAAACTAAGTTTTCCTATACGATCACCCATTTTAATATATTTTAATTTTAACTGTGTTTTTTTATATATAGTAAACCTGCAAAATAGTAATTGAACCGAACATGCCATTTCAAAATAAACGACAATAGTAGAATTGGTGACCGAGTGGTAATCCAAGCCTTTTTATTTCATAGGTTGACCACTGCAGTCGTTTGAAAAAATCTAAAAAGTTTAAAACTTTTACAGATATTTTTATATTTGATACAATGGCAACATAAAAATATATCATCTTAATCATCTTTAATAATGAACAGACATACAGACAGATATTAAAACATCACTTAATTGGCGGTATCTTAATTGATCGAGTGAGCAAAGCGCAAACGAGATTTCCGTGTACAGTTGGGAAATCCAGCACTGTGTGTTTGTATATATGGATATAATGTATGTGGCAATGTTTGTGATGACATAACTTCCGTACGTGTTATCCGATATTTATGAAATGAAAATAACTGTAACATAAATTTTATATCGATTGTCGCAGGAAATTTTGGATATTTTGGTTTTTGAGATATGGGGGCGGAAAGAACTACTATATTTTGCACATCATCAACTCTAAATTATGAATTGAAAATATACATTGATAACCATTATTTTTAACAAGAGTAGTATGTAAGAATCCTTGTGTTAAGTGAGACAAGAATATCTATGTATCGTTAGGAGTTACCAGTATCATATAAAAAAAATACTTCCTGGCACTAGTTTTTATTATCATCATCATCATCAATCTCAGTCTACTGCTGGACGTAGGTGTCCCCCAAGGTACGCCACTGAGCCCGATCTTTGGCCTCTCTCATTCACTCCCTGCCCGTCACTGAAGGGAGGTCGTCGCTCCATCTAGCCGGTGGACGTCCTACACTATACTTGCCTAGACGTGGTCTCCACTGAAGGACTCCAACGGTTATCGGTCCTTCCGCAAATAATGCCAGCCCACTGCCACTTCAGCCTGCTAACTATTTGGGCTGGCTTTTCTAATGTTATTTATTTTTTATACGTAAGGAGGGTGAAACGCTTAGTATGTCTTGTAGGATATAATGTTAAAGAGGATTGACTTCACAATTAACTATTTGTTTATTAATTAAATTATACCACCCAGTTCAGTATATACACAGAAATAAGCATTTCGGAGAAGCATCTTGGTGAACTTTTACGACATCCGTGGGCTGCCGCAGCAACGGTTTTGAGAGCTCTTTTAAAAGACATCAACCTTTTTATATTAGTACGGTGACTCATGTATTGTACGCTACCCACCCACTATAACGTACGGTCAGTGCTATAGTGCTTTCATTCTGGATAGAATGAGAGTTAGCTTCGGTGAATAAAGAGATACTAAGAAAAAATGTATCTATATTATTGAAATGAAAGCACATTTTCATCGTAGTGTTAATAACTTTCAAGTTAATAAATAATCTCTTTGGTAATTTTTAATACCTTGTACAAACCAGACATCACGAGATCTCAGTTCGCGGCAAACTACTAGTATTCTATCAGTCAGCTCTTTTAGGACTACAAACTGGATGTATGATTTAAAACTCACTGTGGCCTATCTTGTGAGCTATTAGCGGTTTCACCAGAAGAGCCGTGTCGGCCATGACAGCTTCCGAATTAGCTAGCTCGATGTAGGGCACGTCAGTCTGTCAATAGACGTGGTTGTTCCTGCTGTCATTGTATTTACACTCAATTAGACTAGCTCACATCACGAATTCGTGTTGATATTTATTACGTAAATTTTCGTTGTTATGCTTTTTATATGCGCTTTTAGACTCCTCACTTATCAACAGCCTATCAATGTCTTAATTTGGCTGGGTTTCTTAAAAAAAACCCGAAGAATTTTGCCACAATCATCATTCACATGGTGATTTTGGTGATCAATACCAATATTGATCACCAATGGCATGCGAATTGGTGATCGCAGTAAGAAAGTTAGGTAATACCTACTCAGAAGTAAGCTGCCGCCCTTATTCTAGTTAATGTTTCCCTTAGTAATTTTTTACTACTTTAATGATTGTTTTATGTTAAAATGTTTTTAAGATGGTAATTTAACTAAATTGAAGCTTTTAAAGAAATATAAAAAATAAAGCTTTAGGCTTTAAGCACAGTTTTAGGCACTAGTATTCTAAAATTGCTTCTGCGAAACTGTTAAGCATCACCTTACCTGCGCCAAGTTATTCAATTTTCAAAATAGTAAGGGAATCTAAGATCTGCCAACTTACTGTAATTTGACTGTTATATAACGGCTTTCATCATGAATTAAACTGTACCAATCCCACCGCTGGGACCGTCAAGCGAGAGTAATTCAAGCCTGAACAGGCGGATTAATTAAGAAGTTCCTTGGCGTATTGTGAAAAATTCAATTAATGTTAACGGCGCGGACAATGATACTCATTAAGAATTAACGTTCAATTGGTATGTTTTACGCACCGCGCGACTGTTGCTCCTCGGGGAAATCAACACCCAGGAGGGGAGGGGAGGGGGGAACCTTATGGTGAAAACAGTTTTTTCGAACTTTTCAAATTTGCTAAACCAATAACTGTTTGACCGCCGGTCTAATTTGTTTTTCTGTTATATGCTGGAGTAGAACTAAAATATTTCACTGATAAATGATATACAACGGTATGAATGTAGTAAAAATTACAGTGGCAATACATCTCGCTAAACGTTCTAGCACTCTTTCGACCGTGATAATACAGGAATATATTAAGAAACAAATATTACAGGTCATTAATTTCACACAGCGCCATCTAGCCTTAAACTAAGCAACGCTTGTAATATGGGAACTAGATTACGGATATAATACTTTAATACTTTTTTTTTTAACTAATATCTATATTCATCACATAAATGTTTGTCCTTGGTGGGAATCGAACCTACAATCTACCATACCAATACGTGTCATAAAAATGTTTGAATCTGATTTTTTATACGATTAATACAACCCACGTACTCATGGTATGTGTATCTTCTATTTCTCACTATATGTGAACTTGACATAAACTATTCTAATTTGTTAATTAGTTACTATTTGACATCGTGAACTATTTGATTAAGTACGGAAGGTGGTAAGTAACCCTTGCTCTAGCATCTGAATTTTTGAAATTGCCCTTTAACTATGGGCTTGTCATCCGAAGTCCAGTTTACGAGTAACTAAACTGCCTTCTGCGTGACAGTTGCCATCCAGAGCTACCCAGGTTCAAGTAAATTTGAGCTTGTCAAAAACTTTTCAATATCAAGTTGCTGTCCCACTGTCCGTTCGAAAATAACCTTTTTTCCTATTTATTTCCGGTACCTAGGAAGTGAGTACCGCAAAGTAAAAAACGCTCTATGACCTTATTAGATACGTAGGTAAGTACTCATGGAAGACCATATAAAATCTAATTGTGTATCTTTTTTCTCTAGGAGAAATAACGAACACCATACATGATTGCCGTCTGACCTTGTTGAACATTTACCGAACCGTTTCAGAAAGGTAGGTACCAGAAACAGACGCGCATTGTATGAAGAACTAAATACAATATATACATAGCAACATATAGGACAGCAGAGGTGTAGGTGTATAGTAATTAGAGATAGCTCGTTGTCTCTACCTACTCCTCTGGAAACCTAGCGTAACGTCTACGTATGTCTATGTATTCATGCCTTTATTTATTGCAGTCAGTTCTCCTTCGATAAAGCTTAAGTAGGTATATGCGTCGATGGAATTGTGTTGCATGCAAAGCTGTTACCTCAAAGACCGGACGAAACCAGCCGGTAAACAAAGCGAGCGATACAATAGCATGGTAGAACGAACTGACCTCACCTGTATGTCAACCATTATGGCCTGGTACAGTCAGAAACTAAACACATGTATTGTATCAGCTGGGTCTATTTGTTATAGGAGTATCCACACAATATGTAGGAGCTTCAAATTTTTTATCGGAAAGACCATTGCCTGTGCTTGTGTCGTCAACTACGCAAGAATATCAAAATATCAATAAATGATGCAACCATCTAGCAACCCGCATTTGTCCCTTCAGTCTGTGTCCAGACCTTGTTACTAATTTGAGTGTAAGTATGTCTTTTTTGTTCAACTCGAAACAAAATGAGGAAAATGGGTCAGCCTTTGGTGTGTTCGCTAACTGCGTCGATACCCTTGCGCCATTTGATCTGCCTGGGACATCAGCTAAGGCTGGTGCGGCAGCTGATTCGGCCGAGGATCATAAAAGGCGCAAATGTCGTGGTCTCAACCGAGCTTAGAGAGACCATGGGCAGTCGGTGACCTCTGGGTTTCCAAAGAACTTGCAAGGCTTTTGATTGAGGTGACATGTAGCCCAAAGGCTGGCTCTTATTTAGTCCAGGGAAGTGTAGCTTTTCAACGTAGCAATGCAGCCAGTGTCTTGGCCATGCTTCCATCTGGTACTGGTCGGGTAGCTAAAGTTGAGCTACTCGTAGACCGTTTTTTACGGTCCTTAGGTAACCCGACAGCTTCCCTTGTTCATAGTTAGTTTGATAGCACATCGTTTAAATTAATATTCAAATTATGAAAAATACTGTCGGTGAATTTAATCCTTTTTACATGCTTCTGAATTCAACTTTTTCATGTTTGTATTAATACTTATATATGGTATCTTTCAGGCTGACTGTACATTGGAGGTCTTCCGTGGTCGACGCTGCTCTGAGCGTCCTTTGTCATGAACTAACATCAAGAGTAAGGCGTGTACTGTACGTTTAATACGAGTATATATTTTCGCGAGAACTTCACTAACAAGCTGCATGCAAAATAGCGTCAACTTTGGAAGATACATTTGAAACTTATCTTATTTCGGCGAGAGGAAAGTATTATGCTTGTTATAAGTTCAATAAAATATCTAGGTAGCTCAAACGTACAACTGAAACGAGATTCGAATGGACCGCAAGCAATTTCTGTTTGAATATCCGAATGTTATGGATGTTTATGAATCTGATTTTGGCTATAAAATTAATAAATCGATTATTGTTGTGGGACACTACGAGGGACATTATCAAGACGAGGTTTAAAAAAAGTGCTAGACGGACAGACACGCACACCGTGGTTCCGACCCACATTGCAAGATTTTAGAAAGAAGTTTATAAAAGTTACAGGCTGTATGAAAGGGCAGACAGACTTAGTGTTGACTTAGTAACAGTGTCCCGTTGACACTTTTCGGATCAGAGGAAGTATGCAAGTATAGTGTTTCAAACTTTCGCGATTAGAATATATCTCACTTCATAAAGTCCACTTATTAAGGTTGCTAACGTTACGGACACCCAAGGATGTTATGCCTTTGCAAGTACCTGGTGTGTATCCATTGTAGCAGTGGTCATTCCTATATAGGACAAACGAAGCGTACTATGGCTGAACGCGTGAAGGAACACATAGCTACGAGGAATCACCAGGTCAACAAGTCAGCTATCGCTGAGCACTTAGTGGAGTCAGGTCCTAATCACGAATAGAGCTGCATAAACTAAAAGTGATTTCCAATTAGCGGCATTACTATACACTATACAAGGATGGTTCGGGAAGTGATTTAAATTAAAAAGTATTCTAATTTAGATCTGCCTTTTGGAACCCAGTGCTACCAAGGTGCACTAGGTGTAAAAAAAAATGTGTTGTTACTGTCAGTGTTGTGTGTCGTAGTAGTGTGAATGTGGCCTATTTTTATAATCAAGACCAAGGTGAGGGTAGTTGTTAAAAACGCCTTCACAGTATGCCACGGCTGGTAAAATACGCGATAAATATACCCGTTTTTACAATCAAAATAAAATGTAAGTACAGTGTCAGCAAAGTGAGAAGTTGTCAGCTTAACCACGAGATGACCTCGTTTTTAGAGGGAATGCCGTGAATTGAGACGAGTGATTAACCTGCGTGTAGATGGGTAGAAGTAACCTAAAGAAGAGACGCGATCTTTCATAAAGGGCAAAATATAAGTGAGTATGAGATCCGATAGATGATAATAAACGAAAAAAACATGTTGGAGTTTGCTGATCTAATCTAGTATGTTTAGGTTGGAAAATAACGTGAATACCCTTGTGCGGTAGTTTATAATTGACATAACTAACCTAATTACAATTACGGGAAAGTAAATCCTTCTATATGCTAATAGAGAGGACATCAGAATGCTTGCAACTTTGTTCCCGTCTTTCCTAAAAATTCTAGCCTACAAAGACCTCTCGTTTGAGCTGTGCTATCAGTCAGTCTATTAATCAGCTTATTTTGGTTGAAAAAGGATGAAAACGTTGGCACCAAAACAGGATACCTAATTTTGTCGCCATAAAAACAATTCTTAAAAAAAAATTGTGTTCCGGCATTTAGACGTAAGATAGCCAGTTTCTCAGTTTGTTGCGGATTCCAGGTGAAGTGCGCCTCCACCTTCGGCCTTATGTCCTTATTATCCTTATACTTGTAACCAGGTGAGATGAAAGCTAAGTGCTTCGCTGTCGTACAATAAGAAATAAAAAAAAACATGTAGGTATGTATTGTTGGAGTGATAGATGTTGAACAGAGGCTTTCAAAATATTGAAATCCCTCCCGACCCCGAGTGTCAGTACTAAATTGAGATTAAATCATTCAAACGTGAGCAGAACTGAGACGGTAACAATTCAAAATCTGGTATAATGAATGCACTTCGCAACGAACCGGCAGGCTAGACTTGCAAACCCTCCTTTGAATATATACTATATCTGGATTTGGTTTAGCTAGGTTTATTATCTTGCTAACTATATAATGTATTTGATATTTATCATTTAAATTATGTATTTGACTTTTGACACAGCAGTGGGACACTTAAGGCTAATAATATTAATAATAATAATCATAATCATCTTGAGATTACACATTTACCGATAGGTTACGTACATACATTCAAATTTTGAAGTTTCAAACTATCTATAGATTACTAAGTTTTTTTTATTTTTTATAATGATAGCTAAGCGTTTGACCACCAACGTACTTGAAAAACAAGTAAAGTTGTCGTCTAAGATGGACCACGCTGTCTAAAAGAAACCTATTCACTCTGGACTTCAAGACTTCAAGATTGTATAGGTGCGAAAAAACAGACGAGGTCAAAGAGTTCCATGATAAATTAATGTTTATTCTAGTACATGAATACACCACTTTGTCTGATCTAGGCTATCCTTTTTATCCTAAGGTTGCTTGGAAGAGAGCGCTCTTAGCGAGAAGGCCGCCCATTGTACCTAGTTTAAGTGTTTTCTTGCTTGTCTGTTTATTTTTGTTTTTTGGTGTCCAATAAAGAGTTTTTCTATCTATCTAAAAGCGGTAGCACAAAGTGCACCGACTGTACCAGGTTTCTCCCCGATTGATGACATCTTAAACCATCCTAAGTCACCTTTCAATATTTTTCACGTAGACTACAATACCACCGGTCCTTCCAACACTCCATTCAGCGTTTATTTGTGGTTCCGCTTAGCTCCCCAGTGGTTATAGCTTCAGCGAGCTACAATAATATACTAGGTACTTACATGGTGTATGATGTCGGTGGCCGCGTAGAAGCTCTCGTGGGGATCGGGGCGTTTCATCATGTATGGGCGGGGAAATTCCGCATCCTCGCTAATTTCTGTTGGAAAACACAACACACGCTTAATAACTTGACTATAAAATCCAAACTATGATCGCCATACATTTCTGACACCAATGCAGCATTGCTTTGTGTATTTTTTTTCTCAGAAAAAAATCATCCTAATTACATTACGATCTAACCAAAAAGTAGGCTAATCACCTAGATTTATACATCGAGTATACAACTAATGTATCATCGACTATTTTCTCCCTTCTCTATTTCAGTGTATTCAATTTGTGCATGTGTTTTAGAAGTAGCACATAGCCCACTAAATGAGCAAAATTATGGTTGCCGGTAAAATTACAAAAATCTGGTACTTGAAGTAATATTTGGTGGGCCGATTACATGTTCAATTATCAAAGTTAGTATCAACATATTAATTTGCTATGTTAAACATACGAGTATAAATAAAACAACTTATTTAACATTAAACAAACCAACATCAGAGACGAAACCCTGTTTCATTGATTCACATAACATGTATAGAATCATTACACCCTCTTAGATAATTAGATCAAGATCACCTAAATATTGTACATCCTGTAACAGGACACGTTCCCTTTGTTAAGCCGGGTATACACTGCCCGAAAGCATGTTCACTATTTTCTCTGACGCCTTTACATCGGCCTAAGGGGGCCATTATCCTACGCTCAGGGGCATCATCTTTTCAATATGGCCCCGAACAATAGCCGCCTTCCCTTTCGGACGTCCGGCCGCCGTAACGAGCACGCCCCTATCCGTATCCGTATATCTAGCCACTGAGACGTTAGGGTCGCAGATAGGTAGGAGGTATAGTGGGTATTAAAAGAGGGTTTAGCAGCCTCACTTTTAATGTCCTTATAAAATTACACAGCCGCACAAATTGCGCACTCAACAGTTATTTACACCAAATCACTGGCCTGAGCACGCGAGTCCCCAGTAGGCTGCTTCCGGTAGTGGGTAGACGCTCCAGCTCTCAGGGATGAGGAAATATTTGTAGTAAAGTCCAGCAGTCGTGTCGGTAGCGACTACGAGATTGGCAGGTAGGTAGGTAGGTAAGTAGGGCAACCAATTAGTTGTATCCCTCAAACTCCCGTACTGGAATCCCTAGAGGGATCCTGAGTAAATTTGGTAGGTCGTAGGTAGGTACTTTAAATAATTTTATATACGTGCACACGCGAAGGCGGTAGTGAGCGATCTCTCAGTGCATTGGCAATCAACTGGTGGTGTCACGTGGTACACCGAGGCCGGTTTGAGATGGCGTTCCGCACCGCTTCTATGGTCGCGCAGAAGATCCTTTGTTTTGAAATAATATTTTTGTGGTTCCGTATGCATATTCTAATTATAGGTAACGGCGCTAGACGCAACGTTACAGTACCCCGCCGAAAAACGTAGGATTTTACTTAAGAAAATCCGACTTACTACACTGAAATTTCATAGTACTGTCCTACATTCATCCTGACAATCATACTTCATCTTTCATTATTCCTAACATATTGTCTGTAGTCACTTTAGGGGTGCCATAAGACCCTAACATTCAGAGTATACTTGCTAAACAGAACATGTACACTCGAAACAGTAATTGAGGAGTTCAATTTTTAGAATAGGTACTACAACTCATAATATTATGTAGGTAATTAAACGTAAGTACTGAAATATATTTGCTGAGTAGGTAACCAGAAATAACGCAACACGTAGGTATATTCAATAGGTAAGTGAATAATGATTCGTAATTACTGATTGAAGGTGTTATTTTACCCATCTACCAGTCATTAGCGCAGCATGACAACAACCAATAGATGGCTAAGTCAATACCTATAGCTATGTATTGTATAGCGATGATTCATCGCGCACTACAGTTGCAGCGCGATAGTAACATTACTATTCGAGTAGGTACCGCGTTATCTATGAACGAACAAAATTAAATTGGATTATTTTAAATACTAACTTAGAACTGTAACTAACTTAAATGGGTATGTATTTAGTAGTACTTTATTTATTTATTACCTAGTAGCACTTTAGCCGTAGGAATTGAATACTTAATAATATTTAAAAACTGCTTAAAATTAATTTAGTTAGGTATATGTGTATAATAATTAGGTTAATATAATGAATTAGGTAATTTTGTATGTACATTTTATATTAGTTAGACCATATAGTTTATTAATTTAAAATCTTTTATGTGCCATGAGCCAAGATTAGTACCATTCATGTCGCTAAGCTCGTAAACAATAGGAGATTTCTTAGAAGTAATGATACATTTTATGTACTTAGGAGCTAGTTTTTTGTTGAAATATTTATCTTTATCGCTTTGATAAAAGGTTTTCTTCCACACTACGTCACCTACATTAAATTCCATCGCTTTTTTTCGCAAATTATAAGAATTGCAGTTTCGACTATGTGCTTGCAAAAGGGATTTTTGTACTTTATTAAATATAGATGCAAGATTACCCAGGTTATCAACGTATTGATCCCGTGGTTGGAAGATTAGGTCTTCCACGGCACCAGGTTCATTATTTGTGTAGTGGGAACCACAGGTTACCAATTCTCGACCATGCACTAAGAACGACGGTGTGTAGCCCGTGACTTCGTTTACGGAGTTGTTGATCGCGAATTGTATTTTAGTAATTAGCGTATCCCAGATGCGTTGGTCATTAGCAATGAATGTAGAAACTGCAGTTACTATAGTTTTATTATATCTCTCTACAGTATTTACATGAGGAGTGTATTTAGGAGTATAGTGTAGTTGAGGGACGTTATATTTAGATAGCATTTGTTTTAGAGTGGTGCTGACAAACTGTTTCCCATTATCCATAATGATAGTTGCGGGAATCCCGTGGACCAAAAATACGTTCTCTTCTAGAATCCTTGTTACTACTTCCGCGGTAGCACGTTTAATTGGGAACAAAAGGCAATATTTGCTAAAGCAGCATGTTATAACCAGTAGGTAGGTATTTTGCTTTCTAGAAACAGGTAGTGGGCCGACCAAGTCAACACTGAGCATTTGAAATGGCCTAGAACAAGATTTAGGTCTTCCCATTTCACCTAGAGTGGCATGGTTCTGGTGTTTGTGAGCGATACAGGTATCACACGATGTAACTACTTTGACTACGTCCGCATGCATTCCCGGCCAGTAATATTTTAAGGATAGACGTTTGTAGGTCTTGAAAATACCGAGATGACCTGCTATAGGTTCTGCGTGATTTTCAACTATAATAGCTTCTCTCACTTCATTAGGTACAACCTCTTTCCACTCGAATTCTTCCGTTAGTGAGCATTTACCCTTCATGAAGCGGTAAAGCCTATCATTCTTAATCGTGTAGTTAGGAAATGAAATTGGTGAGCTTTGGCAGCCGTGGTAAATATTTAGGTACCACTCGTCCTTAGTATTTGTAGTTTTAAGGGACGTATCGATCATAGCGACCGAACATGCGCGTGACAACGCGTCCGGTACGATATTATCCAAACCACGACGGTGTTTGATTTCAAAATTAAAACAAGATATTCGCACACCCCAGCGTGCGAGACGGCCAGTAGGGTTATTCAGATTAAGGAACCATTTTAGTGCAGAATGATCAGTATAAATAGTGAATTTATTTCCGTTATCTAGATAACACCTCCAGTGTTCGAGGGCTACGAGGACTGCTAGGGCTTCTCTTTCCGTGATACTGTAGTTCCTCTCTTGAGCGGACAAGGACTTGCTCATATATGCAATAGGGTGTTCTACACCATTAATGGTTTGCGTGAGTAAGCCACCTACTCCGTAATCACTGGCATCAGTATGGACCTCGAACGGTAAATCGAAATTAGGGCATGCTAGAATCGGAGCTGAAACCAGGCATTCTTTTAGCTTGCAAAATGCGTTATCCGCCTCTTCGGTCCACGTGAATGACTTGGTCTTTTTGCTGGTAGAAGTTAGGCAATTTAGAGGACCAGCAATAGCGCTAAAGTTTGGTACAAACCTTCTGTACCACGAAGCGGTACCAAGAAATCGTTTAACCTCCTTTTTGTTCGTAGGTATTGGAAAGTTGAGGATAGCTTCAACCTTCCCAGGGTCAACGTGTAAGCCTTTAGAGTTAACCACATAACCGAGATACTTCAGCTCATTCCGAAAGAATTGGGATTTCTCAAAGTTAATAGTTAGGTTTGCCATTTTTAGTTTCTCTTTCACTTTTTGTAGAAGAGCAATATGAGTCTGGAAGTCAGGAGATGCGATGACTACATCATCAATAAATACAAAGACTGAGTTTTCGAATTCAGGGCCATAAAATAATAGGTCCATTAGTCTCTGTTGAGTAGCAGGTCCATTGGTTAAACCAAAAGGTACTGTGACGAAACGGAACGTCCCTCTATTAGGTATGTAAAATGCAGTCTTATCTCGATCCTGATCTGAAATTGGTAACTGCCAGTATGCACGGGAGAGATCGATGCTAGATAGGTATCGAGCGTTTTTTAGGTTGTCTAGAATTTCCGAGATGTACGGTAATTTGTATGCGTCCTTCTTAGTCACCGCGTTTAGTTTACGGCTGTCTAAGCAGAATCGTAATGAGCCATCTTTTTTTGGGGTCAACAATACCGGTGATGACCAAGGACTTTCGCAGGGCTCGACGACACCCAGGCGAAGCATTTCATCTAGTTCTTTTCCTAATATTCGCTGTTTTTCAGGTGAGAGTCGGTAATATCGCTGCCTAATAGGGGCAGACTCACCTGTATCAATACAGTGATTCACGAGTTGTGTACGACCTAGACCGCATCGTTCAGAACAAATAGATTTGAACTGATCCACGACATTGTCGGCAGTCACTCGTTCCACGCCTATTAGCTCATCGTAGGATTGTAGGATGCCAGGAGAATGATTTAGTTCACCGATACAGTTCCCAGTTTTATTTGTCAATGTTATTGCGTTTAGAAACTTAGGGCATAGCTCAAATTTTTGCCAAAAATCAACCCCTAAAATCAGGGATGATTTTACCTCAGGTATGACGTATGCTTTTATGACATGGAAGATGTTCTCGAAATGAATAGGTAGGTAGATATATCCAATGGCAGTAAGTGATTGGCCACCGGCAGCCACAAACAATTTCGATAGGCCAGTATCAACCAGTGTAAGTCCTGAAGCAAGTACATGTAGGTGTGAGTTGTTACCTAGTATCGTTACCGCCGATCCTGAATCGAGTAACCCGTAGGTAGATATGTCGCCTATTTTTATATATGCGTACGGACGCACGTCGTTAGCAGGTTTCTGATCTAAGATTGATGCAATGGAGTAACTAGAAGAAAATACTTTTATTAGGTGTAGCCACTCATTCCACTCCGATTTAGTAGTTTTAGGTATTTTAATAGTGGTAGTACTAACATTGCAGCAATCTGAGTTGTCTAGTTTTTTGACTGCGACATTTCAGAAGGATTGCAGTCCGTGCAGTCCGGATATTTAACGTCCTTTTTTCCACATTTAAAACAAACGACGAAACGGTCTTGCCTGCACTGCCCCAGAGTGTGAGAGTTCACGCGACAGCGAGGACAATAGCGTCTCTCGTTTGACTGCATGGTAGGATTTATAGCAGCTACCTGTTCACGCGCGGAGTAAGAGTTACCGGGGGCAGGTTTTATCGCACTATTCCTGTTAAAGGATTGGCTTGAGCCTCCTGCGACACCTTGGTTAGATTTATAGTTATTATTACTATATCTGTTAAAATAATAGTTGGGTTTCCCAGAGTTTTTAGAACTAACCGCATCTTGTGGTCTAGAGAATGCTAAATCCGGAGCTAGGGTTTCCGTGGTTACCTTAGGAGGTTCACGAAACTGAGCGGACATCGCTTGAATTTTTTCATAGTTACGACATAATGATCGAAGAGTATCAATGGAGTCAATACCATCACCATGCGAGACCAGAACATTCGCATAGCAGGGTCTGATGTTGTGTAGCAGTACCTCAAGTCTTTCTGCTTCACACATAGGTTTAGTTAGCCTAGAAAACATTTCAGACATTATTGCCATGTATATGACAATATTTTCAGAGTCGCCCTGAGTACGGTTGCGAATTTCCGACACTAACCTATAGTCGTAGTCGAATTGACCAAAATCAGCTATTAGTAACTTAGTGAGATCATCCCAGCTATGACCTTCCTGTCTTACGCTCCGATACCAGTGTAATGCTTGGTCTGTAAATATTTCTGTTGCGTAGGTCAACAATTTTTTATGTGAAATGTTCCTAGACGTACAAAACTCATTCGCTCTTTGAATAAACACACGCACACACGACTTCCCATCAAATTTTAGTTTTTGTAAGTCGGATATATGATTACGTTCGCATCTGAACGAATCAACCGTAGGTACACTAGTAGGTAACGACTGGCTAGAGCTAGACTGCTCGAATGACGACGATGCAAAGCTTGTAATGTAATTTTGAGCCAGTTTAGTTAGCGTAGCGTAGTAGTTATAGAAATCTTTTTGTAGCTTATCTACCCTCTCAGCAATATCAGTTCTATCCATCCGGCTTAGTCGAAAGTAAATGTGATTTGCTAACGCTTTAGTGCGCTCGAAAAGATTTGTTTCGTATTTCTCACTAAGTATTTTTATACGCGAAATAAATTCCCTAATCGATAACGTAACGCCTTCCAGATCAGCCTCGGGTTCCACGCCCGACTCCTGTATGTCCTCAGATGGAATCATCGTAGTTAGTTTGTTAATTTGATTACGTAACTTAAGAACTGTAGGTGCTGGCTCCTCGCCTCTAATAAGGACCTCATACGAAAGCTCATTTTTGTTTAGCAGCAGGAATTTAATAGGGTGAGTTTCCATTACTAATGATATGATATGATATTATGATAGCAAGAACACAGAACAATTATAAAAAACACAAGAAAATTAAAATTAAAACAGTTGTAAAGTAAGTAGGTACGTAAGATACAGGTAGGTACCCTAATATCGCCTCTTATACGTATTATAAGAGAACGAACTGCAACCGCCGCCAAGCGCTACAGAAAAATAAAAATAGCTGTCTGTTACAATGATAATGAATTTATAACTACGAATCGGCGATTTTATGGTATATATAACTTATTGAAGCGAAGCGTAGGTTATTTAGGTTTATTATTTGATTTAAAAAATAAAGCAACGAAAATAGTACCTAGCGTATTTTTGTTCTAGACTGATTGGTCAAGCAAATCGGCCATTCGATCGACCTGTAACCTCATTGTTCTACTTCTGAGCAATGAAAATTGCTTCCATTTAGACGGGACTGTGCTATAAAAATATTCCGCGATAGTAGCTGACCTCTATTTAAAAGGTTTATTTTCCGGAATTCTTGCGATAAAGCAGTACTGAATTCAAGGAGGGTAGTTAAGGAAATCATTAGGCCGTATCGTACCCGAGTATTCGTTAGGGCGTAAGCAGAGAGGGGGGGAAAAGTAACAATCTGACTGCAAGAGCACTTTGGATGCTAACGAGTGCAACCGAGTGGCGGTCGAGTGCGGCGGCGAGTCGAGCTAACTAGCGCCAGTGGAAATACACACCTCCAACTGCAAACTGGCTATCTTACAAAGTTGTTTGAAACTTAAACCGCTAAATCTACCTTTGATCTTTGAACTTTTACATTTATTTTAGGTTAAAAAAATCAGACAAAACAAAGATGTTTATTGAAGTTTTGCACAGCGTTCAGCTTAGAGAGCCGTTCCATTTAAAAGTGGGTCGGTTAGACCCAATTATTATGAAAATGCAGTTAAGTAACTCTGAGATGTTGGCGTGCACTAGTATTTTTTCCTATAGCATATTTGGTACATTTTTGGTTAACATTTATAAAACGAAACTTGAAACTTAAAATAATAGTGATTTGACGGCGTTTCATTGGTAAACCTGACCACAAATTGCTTTTATCTTTTTATTATGTTTTGCCAAACTACGCACTTAGTTTATTATTTGTGTTAGACAAACGTGCACTTCGCATGAAAATGAAACAATACAATTTGAGGTTGGGAAGCTTTTGGGCCCTGACCCTAATTGTAAACAATACCTACTGCTCTCATAAATGAACAAACTACTCTTGTATTTTTTGCACAAAAACAAGGGTCGAGCCCCTCTGTGGTTAGTTCAAACGGGTATATTAATGTAACAGAGAATTTTTCCTTTGTACTGCTCTCAATATTTGAGTTTGCAATGCCTAAAAGGGAATCACAGAAAATTAACAACTGTATAAAGAACTTATCTGAATTCCGTACTCACTCACACACTTTAACTCTGTATTCTCTTTTTGTTCCGTATCGCGTGAAAGGCTTTTTTGATGTTTTGCATGCCCCTTCATGCATTCTTTATTTATTTACTTTTCCATATGCGATAGCCGAGGCTTATAGTTATGTAAAATGTATGTTTGCACTAAAAAATAGCGCGATGTACATTTAACCTTTGAACATGATCGGTCGTATGTAAATCATATCAGCTCGTGATGAACTTACCGTTGTATTCGTTCTGGTCATGAGCCTCGCGTTTGTCTCGGCGCCCTAGGGTCTCTCTCCAGATGTTGTAGGGCTCTCTATAATCTTCGTCCACCACAGCAGGCCTGATCCCAAATGAAATAGTGTAAAATAACTCATAATAGGCACACAATTCAGAAGGAAAACTCAAATAAAGAAATTCATGTCCTGTAATATTGATTTATTATTATAATATGAATATATATTGAAATTACTATTTTGAAGGTATTTAAAAAAAATTCGCTTAAGCCATAATTTTTGCATTACCAGAAAAATTAAATGATACAATAATTTTGGTTATAATTTGAATTTTTAATTGGAAATTAAAACTAGCTGAAAATCTATTAAATCATTTATTGATTCAACCCGTGGTGAATTCGTTTTAGTCATACCTGACGTTTTAATTCGATTAGACCTAACATAGCTTTTGATTAAATGTTTTTACAAGTTACACATTGTCATTTTCAAAGCACAATGGTTTATTAGTAGCGAGTTAAATGGCTCCACACCACCCATGTGCGAGATCGATAGCGAGCCTATTCATTATTCAAAAGGTTCCTTCAAACCGCGAAAATTCAATTACATTTTCTCGACTCCCGGTTACTCGATCCGTTTGCTGATAAACAATTCATAAGTAATACCTTTACACCGGAAAAGATCGTAAGCTGCATGTGTGAATATCAAAACCAGACATGTAGGTTAGGTTTCGCGATGCCGAGGTCATTTGTTCTGATTTGCTTGATCTGATTTGGAGTGCGCAAACCCACTGTTTAAATATCCCTAAAGTCAAGACTCAGTAATTATTGTTTGTCCAGTTCTGTGGAGCGATATTCGTAAAGGCACTGAATTTTAATTGTTGTGGGAGCTCTGAACATTTTATGAACTTATGTTCGTTACGCTGCTTCTAGATTTATCTAGGTCTGGCGAAATTTCGATAATCTAATACATGTTTTTGTACGGTTTGATATCAACGCAACAGCCAGAAAACTTCTGCTATATCTAAACTGGGTTTCTGAAAGGGCAAATGAACCTAACATCTCAATTTTTGAATTTTTGAAGATATTTACCACCTAGATCTTCATTCAAAAAAGTAAAATAGGGGCAATTAAAATTAAAACAGTTATGTGGCCAATCAATCCAGTAAGGATTCAAATTTTCAAAGAAACCATGATATTTTTTCACCATGGGTTAGTACATTTCCAAAAAACACAAGCCAAAACCGGCAAAACTAAACTCAAAATGTCTCCAAATGTCTGGCCAGCTAGAGCGGTTAAGGAACCTACCGTTATTTAACATTATTTATGGTGTTTATACTTCTGGCCCCCTTTAAACAATCCACCTAGTATTAGCAGCCTACAACTGAAGATAAATATTATGATATATTTTAATGTAACATGACAATTCTATGATCATTAGACCGTAGTTGATCACTGATTGGTTTGTTATGGAAAATATGGAACACACTATTAATTTGAGCACCAACGATCAGCGATTTAGTAACTGCATCGCGTTTTCGATTACTTGAAATGGCGTGTATCAGTATTTTCCTAAACCCCGGAGGTTAGCTCGGGACGTGTCACTCAAACGTGGCATCAAATGTTTTGTCGCATTTGTAACGTACTAAATCGCTGGTCGTTGCTAGTAGTACGCGGAGTTTGGAGCAGTCGCTGCATCTTATCCGGAGAGCAAATAAATTGCTGTTCGCTGATGCTAAATAAACAGTGTGTGTGTGCCACTAGTACCTACTTATAATATAATTCACTTACCGTAACATGTGGATTGGTGGACAGCTGGCGAGTGCCAAAGCCAACCGCGGCGCTCTTCTATTGTTTCGAGCGTTGGAGTTGCTTCTCAAAGACGGACAAAATGGCTTCTTCAAAAGCGCTGGAATCCTCCTTCTTGTTTTTTTCGTCAACAACAGAGCGGTGAATGCCACAAAAGCCCCTCCACCGACCAAGGCTCCACATGCAAGGCCCACGGAAACCTTCGTTGACGAGTTCCGTTTCTTTCGAGATGAAGGGAGTAGGTCGGAGCGATAGTACTCCTCGAGAAATTCCACCGAGGCGTTTACCACTGTTGGTGCTGTTGACAAGATCGTACAAGTTTTTGAGTTCATAGATATTTGATTACTTAACAAAATATTGTTTACTAATAGCATCTAATAGTTATTATTCATAACCACTGTAACCATGTTTTTATTGTATTTCTTGTTTGTTTAGTGTTGTATTGGTGAACTTTGATCTATCTATTTTAAAGATGATATGGTAGATATGGTAATAGGTGGATAGATCTGAGATATTTTTTGGCAATTAAATATCTCATCGGATCCATTTTATCAGAAGACAGATCTAGTGAGGAAAAAAAATCTCGGATCTATTGAGATTGATCGGTCATTTCAGTTGCATCATGGTTTTAAGTCGAAGATTTTTTGGGAGTTGTACATTCGCATCTGTGGTCTAGCGGTTCTCCCACCGTTGTCAGATCCAGAGGTCCCGGGTTCGATCCCCAGGGGAGTACAATATTGTGCAGGGTTTGGTTGGTGGTAGGACTTTGTTTAGACTAGCTATCACCATCTTACCTAAGTCTGACGCCATAACAACTATTCTAAATTGTTGTGTTCCGGCTTTTAGAGGTAAAATAGTCATTCCTCTAAATGTTGCGGATTTCGAGTGAAGTGCGCTTACGTCTTCGGCCTTATCATTACTAAAAAAACTAGATATGATAAAGGCCAAGCGCTTCCTCGTCGTTGCAAAAAATAGGACACTATACATATTTTACTAATTGATAGACTTTATGTCTGTACGCCAGTTTTAATCCATGGCACTGTAAAATTTCAGCATCGTTAATATTGAATCGCGCTGCGATTTATTTATTGATGCTGTTTTGTGTGTCACGTGTGTGTAGGTGTGTAGGTGGGATACGCACACATAGAAAGTGATAGTTCCGCTCGGCGCGGCGTCCCCAAAACTATATTAATCTTGAGATCGGATTATATTAAACACCTGTCAGTTCTGTATCCTGTCAGGTTACGGCCCAGATTTGTACAATTTTCTAATAACGCATAAGATGAGATCAATCATTGCAGCTAACAAAAAGGAAATAGCTTTAGAACCGTGAATTACTATCAACGTTTTAATTTTGTTAGGACTGACTGTATTTAAAAGAAACACGCTCGGTAAAACCGTTGACGATTTGTGTAGAATGGGAAACCGTTAGCAGTGCGAGAGGAGTTTAAAAATTCCCAACAAGTTGAACTAAGCATGTTTCCACAATTCAATTAGTTTCAATACACACACAACTTTGAACCACATTGAGCTGGCGAAAGCTCGCTGTGTAGACAATGAAGAGAAATGAATAGGTGTCGACTACAGGACTAATTGTCGACTACAATAGAACTAAGACGCTTCGTTTTAAGACTGACGGCACGGCATGGCTGTTATAGTTGGTGCAATGACAATAGTTATTTCTTGTTGGCCTAATTATTACTCGTTCGTGTAGGAGTAAATGCATAACTTTATTTCATTTTGTCTCCTCTCGATGTGTGGAAAAATATGTTAGTAACAAAACTTTCATAGCTTTATTATTATGTTTTTTTAAACGCTCTATGGTAACATGAGCTATTTTTATGAAACTGTAGATTTAAAACGTTACCTAAAGACATTATTTTTCCAGAAAAGCGTAATGTTTTATATTTTTACTTCCAGCACAATTTGTTTTGCCGTTTTTGTGGCGGTTCATTACCAGTTCTTACAATAAGAAATTAGTGCAGAATTACCTGACTTTTGGCTCCTACACACTATTGTACTGGCAACAAGCCATTCTCACTTACCTCCGTTTTAGTGTAGGTAGACCCACTTATGAAACGGTTCACCTATCTTTTATTTACTTTTTTAACGCAACGTCTATTTCCTCTTTATTTATTTTAAGCCTGGGTCAAAATCGGACTTGGTTTTAGTGTACCTACTTAACAATAATTTATAAATCTCAAAGAAAAACATGAATCGTACACGTAATAATTAAGTTAAGTAAATTAAGGTATTAAATCAAATAAAACAAACTAAATAAATATTTAATCTCGTATAAGTCGAGTTTGCTTGAAATTGCCTTTAATACTAATTTTATTTTGGCTTACATCTGACCTAAGAGATACAGAAAATTTATCTTTGAAACCTTTGGCTTGTTTTCGAATGTAATCATTTTAATATTGGAAATCATTTTCGAATTTATTACGAATAAATTATATTCGTAAGTTTAAAAAAAATACGTTTTTATGAAATGCTTCGGCGCGCTTCTGTTTTTATATCACTAACTTATTTGTTGTGCGCATAACACATATTGATGTCAAATATTTTCCATATTCGAGAATCCATTTTTGAGAAAAAAATCTTCTCTTCGGCCAAATCACGTGATCACGAGAGATGTGTTTAAAATTTCATATATATTGACGTACGTATCCTCAAAATGTTTACTTGCTTTTACTTACTTTCAATAAAAATATCTGTTTCTATTTGCAAAGTGATACCTGAGCTAACCGACATAGACACATAGGCCTATCAAATTAACTGCCAGACTCGCAAGCTTTTAGTATTGGATATGTCCGTACATTCACTCAGTAATACATAATACATTTACGCCCTTTCACGATGAATAACGCTACCTATTTACTAATGGATTCCGTGTGTCGAATTCATGATTTTTTTTGTGTTATTGTGACAAACAATAAGCCAGACGGAGTATACATTAAAACAGAAAAATATGCTCAGAAGAAAAATTTCATTTCTTTTTATTTGAATTTTTCATTAATTTACGGTCAACCAATAACTAAACGATGCAGTACCATGCCACTTTACCACTCGTCAAAAAATAAGTGGGTTATTACTTTTATGGTTACATGTGCATCCTCTAAATCTTATGGTTGACTTGGTTATGATATTATTTTGTAGTATTTCTTCGTAGTAAATCTTATATGGTGTATTCATGTTCTCCGTAATCTAACTTCTGAATTACAAGATTTGATTTGTTCGGGGCTAGTTGGCGCTGTGTTAAAAAATTATATCATAATAATGTCTTTTTGTTTCATTCAACTACATTCAATTATATGGTTTTTGTTATTATTATTCCTGACATTTTTATTATTATTATTGACATTACTAAAATATGGAAGATTTAGAACTTAAGAATTTGTTTATTTTATCTCAATGAAATATTGTGCTAGACATTTGCATGCCTGACCGATAGGACACAAGGACATTTGTAATTATTTACCAACTTATCACATGTGATCGCAAATAAACTTAATTTATCTTATTTTTGCCTAATGACTTATTTGAGATAGAAGTAGTTTCATAATGATTGCTATTAATATCTACCGGTAGCCCATCATAATGTTACTTTTGCGGTTCGATCAGTTAAGCCCGGGCAAAAGGGGTCAGTGCCCAGCCTAAGATGAAGTTACGTTTATTTAACCTTTGCGGCTTCGAGCAAGGTCATTAAGGGATACAATGTTGCATCTTCCCAAAGAATCCCAAAGAAAGATCATCACAAAGAGAAAGTGAGAAACTGGCTCCTCACCCTCGATTATGATAATCCAGAGAGACTTCCTGCAATCCGGACGTGAGTCCCAATAACTTTGCTCTTTGTTTCCCATCCATGTTCCTTACTCCTACTTATCAAAATAACGCATGCACACTCACATCCTCTCTCTCACAAACAAACACACACTCACACACCCCTTTTCATAGACATACTGTTTTTTAATTTAATTTGGTTTTGCCCAGTTAGTAGCACAAGTCTTTTGGTAATTCCTTAAAAATACTCCCGCGGCACAGGCTAGCCCTAGTGTGGGGTCCTCTAGTAATTGTATAATTTTTTTTTTTTTTTAAGTGTTTTCATTTATTGAATAAAATGTACAATTAAACTAACTGTGTACAAAGGAATCAGTCAGATTAACTAAGGGCCGTTACAAACGGCCTATAGGTAACTCAACTGTTCCAGACCAGTACCAGACGGTAGCGTGTCCAAGACAATGGCTGCATTGCCCTGAATAGCTATGCTAATTCGCTGACCTAAATAAGAGCCAGCCCTTGGGTCACGTGTCGCCTCAATCAAAAGCCCCGAAATATTTTTGAAAACCCAGAGGGCACCGGCTCCCCACGGACTCAAGGTCTCCACCCCAAAAGGCTCAAATAGGTAAGCTCTGTCGATACCATTATATTTGCGCCTTTTGTGATCCTCGGCCGAATCTGCCGCCGCACCAGCCTTAACGGATGTCCCAGGCAGATGAGATAGCGCTAGGGTGTCGACGCAGGTAGCGTCCCACACCAAAAGCCTACCCATTTCCCAAGGGCCAAGATTCATACCGTCGGGCCGCTTACCATCATCACGTAACAGACCAATCGGTTCAAGAACGGCTGGAACATTGACACTGGTAATAATAATTGTATAATCAATTTAAACGTATTGGCAATAAATGAATTTGAATCTTGAATTGGAATTTGAATTTGAATCTTTTATATTTATAGAATTGGCTACATGAAGCACATAACAACATAGTCAACATATATCACTTATACCAAGTAATAATTATACCACCTAAATGTATAATGTAATAAACTAGAAGAAACACAGTGCACTAGCTCCCACACTATAGGAAGACCTAAGTTGCGAGTATAGCTGAAAATATAATTCAATTTCCAAAAGTGGACGCTTTTTCTGTTTTTTTTTCTAAACTTATGGGTACAATAAATGAGTACGATACCCATCTCATCAAAATGGTGAAAATACATCGAACCAAACGTGAATATGCACGTATCTGTATGTGTCTGTGTTTCTACAACTAGGATAATTTACGGAAGCTACCGCAGTATTTGTATATCAATAATGAGTGAGTACAATCAACGTGGATTGATTCAATATTTAAAACATGACCCACTTTTTAAACGAGATATGTACTGTATACAGTTAACATGTTCAATGTTCAATGTGTATACAATTTGAACATAGGAGTTTGAAGCTTGTGTATTCGAGGGTTAATGAATCACAAAGAGCGATTTGCTCTCTCGTAATAGACACGGTAGGTACTCGCATGGCTTCTAATTGGTGTATTAGGAATAACGTTGAGTGAACCCATCGCCCGCCAACTAATTAGGTGTTGCTCGAACTGTGTGTTCGAACTGCGGCGTTAGTGCAATCAAAACATAATTTTCCCCTCCAAATATTTACCTAATGGCACACCAATTATCTTAAATTTACAAGCCAATTTGAACCAGATTTTAATGTGTTCCTATTAGCCGCTATGCGATTTATTTTGCGATGGTATTAATATTCTGCGGGATTGCTCTAAATTAATTTCTCATTTAGTAGATAGGATTACTTCTTTGCGCAGCGCGACCTTTAGGTCGGAACACAAATGGTAGCATCGCAGATCAAAGGTTTTCTTCAATAACAAGTTGTTCAATTAGCAGCAGAGATTTATCACTTATGAGCTATTCCTTTGAAAGAGCTGTGGATTAATTAGAGAGAGATAAAATTTGTGAAATAGCCCGAGGCTCGCGAGTGCACGGCATCGATAAGGAACCCCGATGAGGACTAATGGATCTATTACCGTGTCTGCCCGTTTGTGCTCTCAGGGAGACCCGCTTTTTGTTATCACCAAAAATTGTTCAATCTGTCTATGAGTCTTTTCTGTTGACTTTTTCTGGCAAATTCGAAGAAATAATTTGTTTATACTGAACAACTGGAATCGATTATCTGCTATGGAATGCGAAGTGGATCTGCGGGACGTTTGTTTACTTACGCATTGAACGTTCATTCGGACTGCGAACGGATCCCAAACAAATTATCTGCCATTCGCACTGATTTATTTCTTTTTTAAGTATGGACATTAAATTTGAAATCGGAACGAAATGTGTTTGCGTAACAGACTGTAGATATGTTTCTATTGGAGTTGGGGTTTTTTATTCAATACTTACTTGATTTGAAAGTGACTTCGCTAATGAGGATCCATTCATGCTGGAAGTAGAGTTTCATCATGACATGCTTTGCTGTGCGGTTTTCGAGGTCTACGTGAACGGTGCGCGCGTGCTCCGACACCTTGTCTTGCTTAGGTTCGTAAGCTACACACTCCTCTTGCCAACGCTCACCTTCCAAAGAGAAGTATATCTCTACTTCTTTAAATAGCTGAAAATCGATTTAAGGTCAGTTTCATATTCTTTTTTTTAAAAAAGATTTAACGAACAAACTCAGTTTTTTATGATACCTGCACGTCCTTCGTAAACATGTTGTTGGTATGAATGTTGACATGGTGAAACAGTCTAGTATCCGTGAAGTTGAAAGTAAGCTTCACGCCTTCTTCCGTGAGCACGGTTCTATTCCAGCCCATCCAAAGACTCCCTGCAAAAATGCAAACATCGTAGTCTCCGCAATACTTTTATCGATGACATTACCATTTCGTAGTGATGACTTACCACTTGTATCTGAGATATCTGGTAGTTCAAAATCATTTGGACCGTACAATGAGTCCGTGATTTGCCCTAGACCATTAATACACATTCCATTGGCGGTCACGTTGCCATCGTAGGTAAGGTCTATGAAGCGGGCGCCACCCGTCATTGCCTGCATATCACCGCCCCTTGGTGCTGAGTACGCCACTATGGCCTCTGAAAATTCGCGACAGTAAAATAACCCCGTCAACGGACGGAATAAAATCAATCGCTTGGCGCAAAAGCACATGGAAACAATCGCTGGTTCCGCGTCCACGCGCAGCATGGAAATAACTAGTCTAACTTGGTAAACTCCTGGGTACCCAGGGAAGAGAAGGATGCGAGGTGCCAAGGTAATTCAACCAATTGGTTTTTATACATACGTTTCCATCGGCATCCATATAGCTCGACACGCATGCACGTCGTCCTTGGATGGGCGGCGTACGGAAAAAATCGTACTTTCGACGCTATGAAAGGCGCTTCTAATGTAGATTTCCTCGGTGTGTACGTGTTGAGATTGCCGGTTATTAGCTGAAAAGAAATCGAGTTTTAGCGATTTTAGGGTTCCATGCCTCTAAGAGGTTTCAATGAAACCTGTATGGCTAACTTCATTGTCAAGTCAAATTCAAAGTTTTTTTTTTTTAAACTTTAAATCTACCGCCTGTTCGGAATCACGACCAATAAGTACTAAAGTTGAAAGGCAATATACCTTTCCGCTTGTTATAACTTCTAATGCTATCGAATTATAATGTGTTACCAAGGTAGATAATTTTTAAATAATTTATTGACGCAATTATCAAAAGTAAGCATCCAAAGCTTGCTTGACATAACCAGCGTTTGTTACACTTTAAAAATTACGAGCCCCAGTTCGAGTCGGCTGTCTTATGAATATGAATTCCAAAAAAAAAACTCATCGCTAGAGTCGTAATAGTTTTAGTTGGGAAACGATGTGATTAAGGTCCCACAACTACCACGTCTAGACTGTGGAACGAAGAAGATGTTGTTGGGACTCTTCAAACTTCCGAAGTGAGGGTATCATCGTGAATGGACAACAGCTGGTAAGAGACCGGCTTTGAATTTAAAAGGTTTTTGGTTGTATTCTTTCTGAACTACAACTCATCTGACGAGCTGTCTTATCTGTAGAATTCTTAGTTATTGATCTGTGCAACTCAAAGACGCAGCAAATAGCATCAATACTCAAGTTAATATGAAAAAAATGCACACAGTACATTTTGTAATTTTTATAAACGAGGGAAAGCTAAATTCATTATCGCTCTAAGATTATATCTTTGTTAGAAAAAATATATGAAACGTATGTACTGTAATTATACAATATCCTTCCTTTTATCTTAAAATACGAAGCCTACATTTTGAACAAAAATAATTTGGAAATACTGGCCGTCACTTTTATTTTACAGGAAAATCTGAGAGTTTTTCGTAGGCCTTGGTTTCCCCACCGGTTTCAGATCCTGATGAGAAGGACCAAACCCGGGGGTTCGATCCCCACGGAGAGCACAATAAAATAAAATAAAATAAAATAAAAATAATTTATTTCAGACAGAGTCCATAGTTACAATATATTTAAAACAAAATTACAATACAATTACCAAAATAAATATAAATTATGCAATAATATTAGAAATACGAGCAAACATAGATTACATAAAATGTCATCGAAATTGGAAAATAAGTTTATCAAATTATAATTGAAACAAAATAATAATAATAATAATAACAATAATAATAATAAAGCTCACAATTTTAGCATTTTTCGCACGAGGTACCTAAGTGATGTGTAGCCGACACATATGCATTAGAAAAGGACAGTCCACGCGACCCGCTATAACTCGCAGGATGCCATTGTTACTGCCGCGGACACGGCTTAGCATCGATGCTGCTCGTTTTCTGAGGATGGCAGGAAACCCATCAATCCGAGCATCAGCAAACATGCCCGATGCACTACAGCGCCACGGCAGCCCCAACAATGCCCGGAATGCGTTGTTATATTGTACGCGAAGGGCTTTGACTGCTACCTTTGTGTAGTTGACCCATAGAGTGCAGGTATAAAACGACTGGCAGTATGCTTTAAAGAGAGCAATTTTGACTACATCAGTGCATCTAGCAAAACGACGGGCCAACATATTACACCTAACAGCCATCGCCCTACGCTCCCTCTCAATGTCCTCATTGTCTTTGAGGTCCGCCGTCACCCAGTGGCCCAGATACTTAAACTTCTCAACTCTTGATAAGGCTACTCCATCAATAAAGACGGGAGGTACCAACGTAACCTTATGTTCGCGAGGCTGAAAAACTATGAGTTCGCTCTTTTTGGTATTGTATCTTAGGCCATGGGCTTCAGCGTATTCCTCACACTTATATAGCAATTTCCTGATGGCACTTATGGATGGGCCGAGGAGCACCATGTCATCGGCGTAACTAATGTTATTTACAAATTTGCCGTCAAGCGAACAGCCAACCCCGGTGCTGCTAAGCCCGTCCATAAGCCCATTTACATAATAGTTAAATAAGAGAGGTGACGTGAGACCACCCTGCCGAACACCACAACGAAGCTTGTACTCGCCAGATGCTGCACCGGCCCACTTTACAATGTTGACTTGATTGTTATACCAATAATCAAAAAGACGTATGACATCATCCGGAACAGAAGTTTCACATCTTAATTTGTGCCAGAGAACATCGTAGGACACCAGATCGACAATATTGTGCTTGATTTGGTTGATGGTAGGACTAACAGCACTTTTATATAGGCGAACGGGCACTGAGGATCGGAAAACCGTTCTTTTGTCCAAAACTAACATAGGATTTATCATTTTTAATGATAAATAAAACTTATCTATACCAATTTCTATTTGATAAAAACATATGCTATCACGATGTTGGTGAAAAGTGATTTTGTTTTTCAGTTTGTGTTACTATACAATGTTTTTGTAGTCAGTTATTCATTATTTACCTACTCATTTTATTTAATTATTTTTTACCTATTGTTACTAGATTTAAGTTAGTGTGTTTATGTGTTACTGTGTGTTTATGCGCTGTGTTTGTTCTTGGTGCCAAATAAATATTTTTCTTTCTTTCTTTCTTCTTTCTATATGTAATGCTGTTTAATTCTTTTAGTATTGTGACATTTTTTTATGAGTCGTTGTATAATTTCAAAGGGATTTTGAAGGATCAAAATTCCTTTGTGTATTTAGGGTATATAGAGTATATAGAGTATCATATAGCAGCATCATATCAATAAAAATAACTTAGTGAGTTGTCCAGCTTATTTTACGTTGAATTACAATTATAGTTATTCCACAATTACACACAATTATTTGCAAATGGAAAATAATTGTGAAATATAATAATACTGATAGACAGATGTCTATAAAAAAATCCCTCTTTTATATAACACTCAAAAGCTTTGTATGTTTTCCATCATGTTTGTTTTACCTATTGTCTCCGTGATCAAAAGAAAATTTAGAAATACAAAGCGGCCGCTTGCGAACACTTTGTCTCGATTCTTTTGTGTTTCTTTTCGTGTATTCTCTTTGTCAGTTTACATAATTTTCCTATAAGTAAATACATTTTATTATCTATTTTATGAGGCAATTTGTTTAGAATAAAAAAACTTTGACATTTGGGTTATTTACTTGTCAAATTAGTAATAAAGGCATGAAATTGATAATACAATCTTCATGATAATATCAACACACCTATTAGAAATGGGGTTATGGTGAATGCATGGTGTAATATTTCAGTCTCAAAGGGGCTAATTTTACGAAACTTTAACATTTCGTCTAAGAAACTGTACCTTCCCTGTGATGTGGATGAAAAGTTTGAGTCTCTTGATTTGTAGCAAATTGCTAAGTAAATTAAGTAAACTCACAGCTATTTCGATACGTTGCAAAGACCGCTTACTGATTAAACTCACAAATTAATTTGATTGAGTTCGTTTGAGTAATTGCCTTTCTGATGACTTAAGTACGCAATGTGAATAACTCATTTAACATAGGTAGTTTATGTATCAAAAGAGTTTCACTCCAATCTTCTTTGCAGTCCAAAAGACACAGCTAAGCAAAAAGTGTAGGTTTATGGACGTTTTAAGCCCATGGTTACCCGTTACTTTTTTACGGGTAACCATTGGTTTAAGACTACTGGACTACAAAACTACAGGAACTATACTATATACTGGACTATATAAAAAACATTTATTGGTTTAAAAAAAAGTAAATTCTACAGTATTATGGAAGATATGACCGCTGAAGCTAAGCCATTTCAGGTATCATAGACTATTTAAGTACTATAGTATGGTAGGCGCGGCTTCACTTCGCCGACAACAGGAACGCGCAGTGAAGGGCAAGGTTTTGAGGCCCGATCACGAATATGCTATCGTACGGTAAGCGTATCGTTCACGTCAGCATTTTGTATAGGATTTCGCACAGCGCCTCTACAGTATGTAAATAGAACTAAATTTGCGATCACGAACCTTTTGACACAATGTATCGTAATGTAAAGGTAACGTTAACGTATCGTCACTAGACGTCACTCACGTTTACCTATCGTTGTTACGTCAGTGATACGATAGTGCTTCGTGCTTCCAAGTAATGTAAAGGTCCGTAAAAACGTTACCTTTACATTACGATAACGTTAGATATTCGTGATCAAGCCACTGTTGATCCGTTCCCGTATCACTTATACTGTGCAATAGAACCACTTTTGCACATTCCTCTGACCTTTTTTACTGAACATTTTCTATTTTTGACTACGGTCATTTGTTTTAGCCGGCGCCATTACTCTTCTAGTGTATAATGATGCAGCATACTGGAACCGAAATACCACCGCATCACAACATAACATAGAGTTTTATATAATGCTCAGGGAAAAAGGTCGAAATGTTTTTTTTTATTTTAATTTTCGGAGTTGTTAGATTTGCTGTATTTGTAATGGTGCCAAGGAACGATCGCATCATTTATTAAAATTAATGTTGATCGATATTGAACTCAAACTCAAACAGTGTCCGGTTTGAGCGAAATACATACGAGCAAGCCAATGAATGATAAATTAATTAGATATGATAAATGCTTACTCGGCTCCCATTAAAGTCTTTGTATCTGACCCAGCGTCCGAGAGCTTCCCTCCAGTATTCCACTGCGTAGCTCTCCACGAACTCGACGCCGATGGCATTCGCGAACCGGCCCTGGCTCTCCGTAGCTGTGATTAGGTATTCCGCGTGCAGGTCTATCTCTAGGTACTGGCGGCTTTTGGGCGTGATCAGGCCGTTGGGGCACCAAGCGCCACCACGTATCTCTGTGCGAATCCTGTGGACAAACATAACGGTTTGTGTATTCTTAGAAATGTCTGTAACTGAAGTCATTTTAAAATGATTTTAAATTAACTGGTTTGAGATATGCTCCTGGCTGGTTATACGGTTTTGAAGAGGTGCCATAGCCACGCCAGCACAGGCACTACAGCAACGCCACGGACAGTATCAGAGCAGTTGGTGGAAAATCCGTTGATATCTCCTAGTAAGTATCTAGTTAGTGTACCGATAAATCTCTATGTTCGCCTCCTTTCAGGTTTCTTACCCCTGATATGAGAGCTTTTAAACATCTTCACACTGGACCCTTATTTCTCAAGAAGTGCCGAGTTGAAGCTTATAGGTCAAAGTAAGAGTTAAATGTTTTAACTTAAATGACCTACCTTAAATAGTGTATCTCATCCTTCATCGAAACAAGTATTTGCTGTTATCTGTACCGTTTTAAATATTTTATCATGGTACTTCTAGAACATTCATTATTTATCATTCATATATATGTTAATATGTATATTTGTGTATTATATTTTTATAGTACGTCGGTACATATTGTATAATATGTAGGTATTATCATTATATAAGTAGTGTGTATATTGGTAGCATAGCTTTACTTAAAATGTGTTATTTAAAGTCAATTTAGCTAGACCATTAATTAATATGCGCACCATCAACGTTATCACGTTATCGTTAGCCATTAAATCATCTGCATTCAAAAGTTGTCTGGAAAAATAGCTTCTTTGCGATATTATATTAGCTCATTGTATATATTATTACTTTTTAGTTTTTTATAAGGTGTGCAATAAAGTATTTTCATTGATTCATTCCTTCTCGCAATCGAGTTGAAACGTCTTTATCTGACACTGAGTTTAGTAATTAAAAGAGCCCTGTTATTATGTAATAGTATCATAACATTATATCATTAATCATCATTTAATTGAATTCGTGGCAGAATAACTTGAGAGGGTGTTGTCGAAAATAAACGATATTATTGTAGGACATGCCTAGTGCTTAGATGAAACTAAACATCATGGATATACCATATTTACAAAACTAGAACTCTAGATTTTTTTTACATCAGCATTGTATACCACCATAACACTACTTGTAAAACATGAAACATACTAAACGTAAGGTAAAACTCCCGAGCAACATTCATCGCAACGAACCCAATTTATTAAATAAGGCGGAGACGGGTATTAACTAAAACTCCGTTTCACTCTCGAGGAACGAAGCTCATTTTTTAAGTAGATAAGAGTGCCGTTTGTTAGTTCAGTTAAGATTGCAACTTCGACCCGAGTAGCTCTTGGAATTTATAAGTACTCGCTTAAGGCACGTTTTCGCATAAGCAATCAAAAATTAGCGTAACCGTCAGAGCGAATGCTCTAAAACGTTTCTGTGTTTCGTTTGTCAACAGAGGTAGAGAACTGTCTGGTGGCCATTCCATTTGAATATCACCGGTGCAATCTCTTCGGCACGGCCCGAGGTCGAGCTACGACAAAGCGAGCTAAGCGGTCAATTAACGTAGTGTTTGCCAAATCACTTCTGACCCGATGTAAAATACTTGGTTGATAAGCCCTCGGCACTTTGGGCCGTACTTACATCTTGTTATCTTCTTCAGTCAGCCCCGAAAGCTTTTGTAGGATCACGCTCGCAGAATGCATATGAAAATTTAATTTTCTGTTAGTGAGTTTCCTAAACTGGAGACGAGTTTTGCGCTATTGTCTCGCGCCGGCTTATGCGGGCTCAAGCCCGAATGTGAGACCCTCTGTTAATTGTTTGAGCTAAGTATGAGCGTTTTGCGGTCGGGGGATTCACAATTATTGTTACAACTTGGCCGTATCATAGAGCTTTATTGCTGGGTAACAAAGGCTGGCTAAAGACATCTATCGAATAGGAGCTATTTGCCGGAATGGAGGTGCCTATTTTGTAAACAATATTGATGCAAATCTCATGCAAGGTGTCACGTACCCTTTCTTTGTTTAGAAAATGATCTAAAATACGACACAATACATTTGTGTTGACTCAACCGATTGAATTTACAGAATGGATATTGAAATTGGTGATCGTAGCCGCGCGATAAGTAATTCGATTCGTGTTTACATTTCGCCATTGTTGTTGCTAAGCGATGCGATGAACATATTACATTTTTAGGATTATTATATGGTTGTATAGTATATATATATAAAGTTATAAACAGATAAATCATAACTTATAAATGGCATCATATTGAGGACTGGAACTACCAGAGTAAATTATTTTGTAGACTTACTTTAGGCAGCCTCGACGAGAAAAGAATAATCGTTTGGAAAAAACGAATCATTTCAAAAGAGAGTCACGGCCCTGAATTTATTTCCGACTTTAGAAAATCGAATAAATACATATGATCACATCTTAGTACCTAACTAAGCCTTTTTATAGAAATATTTTCTGAAAAATGACCTGCCTTTGTAAATTAGTGTAATGCAAATCATGATAAGAAAAATCGAATTCCAGAGCCCCAAGACACAGGAATCACACGCCTAGTTTTTGTCTCGATGAAAATCGCATTATACCTCTGTAAACTCCACATCAAGAACAATGTACTATGGTATATGATATAGGTAGTGTGTATTTCTATTGAAAGTGAATATTCTTTATTCTTAAGAATAACAGCAAACTCATACCTGGAAAAATTATATAATTGGAGAGTGTATAAGAATCTGACCATTAGGCGCAGATAAAAAAGATGGTAACCAAAACATCATTTCATATTTTTACGCTTTTAGGTAATAAGGTAATCGAATTTGCATTTTTTTGCCGACTAGCTTAGTTAAAGGCTTTTCACTAGTACAAGATCGAGATTTTTCAGGCTTCTTAGATAAATCGATCAACCGTTATCTAAATACCTTAAGGACTTGTGAGGTCAAAAATAAAAATCAGAGCAATATGTCTGTTTGTCGCAGTATGTTCAACAAACATATTAAATGCCATAGTTTATTTTAGTAGTGTATTAAAAGACCCCAATTTTCGATACCTATACATATTATGAAACTAGCTCAATCACAATCAAGATTCTAAATGATTACAGTGTCGTACTTAATTTATCTGTCAACCCATGGTGAGTGTGTTTCGTGTGTGTAACTTTCTAGATTATTCTCCTGAGAGCCGCCTTTTTGGTTTAGTGGTTCGCCTACCCGTGTCAGATCCAGAGTTTCCGGGTTAGATTCCCAGAGGGAGTAATTACAATTATTGTGCTTGGTTTGGTTGGTGGTAGGACTTTATTTAAGTCCACCTGGCTAGCTACCACCGCCTTACCGAATTCTGTTGTCTTAACAACAATTCTTACATTGTTGTGTTTCGGAATTTTAAAGTTAAGATAGCCAGTTCCTCAGTTTTTTGAGCATTCCGGGTGAAGTGCGCTTTCACCTTCGGCCTTATCGCAACTTGAAAAATCAGATAAGATGAAAGTCAAGCACATCCCTCACAATAAGAGTCTGGGCAACCAATGATGTGGATGTGTGTTTCTGTAGTGTGTGTAAAATGAAGAGGGTAATGTAATCTTCCGGAGAGGCAGACCGAAAAATGTCATGACAGTCTGTTGTACAAACACAGAATAGTACCTGAGACATTGTATGGATTACGTTTCTCCGAGCCTGATGTGAAGTAATAAATATCCAAGTTCTAAGTTGGTCCAGATGATACCCGGGCAAGTTGAACTATTTGCTAGCTTGTTTCTGTGGGTGTACCGTCGTTCAAGTAAAGTTGAACTTATGACCGTAGTCTTAAGACTCAACATGGTGTGTATATACTTGCTGACATTTGGTGGTTGGGATTACCATTAAGAAAATCCTTGTATTGTCACGTAGAAAATGAGTTTTTTTCGCTGCGTTCCGTGAATGCCCAGAGAAGCTTGATTATTTGTTTTGTTTAGATAATTATTTGAAGTCCTAAATGTAAGCAGTGCCTTCGTAGCTACATTGGCATGTGAGAGTGTATGAAAGACGCTAAAGATTGGGCTCAGTGGTGAACTTTGGACCTATGTCCTGCAGTATACTGCAAAGTTTAAGATGATGATGTATTTAAAAGATAATATCCATCTTACCTGTTAGTAGACGATCTGCCATATTCATGAAATTTGTTACATGTGTATATAATCTTATTATTAAAACACCAGTCATAAGTATTTGTCGGTTGTATAGCAGTTTGCCATGCTCCGTACGACACATGACAGAGTCAATGCCTTCTGGATTTATGATTGCTCTTGCTTAGAGCTGAATAGGTCAAGAGCTAGGCGGTTATTTAAAAAAATGTTTAGTGACTTACCTTGAACTGAGCGGTGATACACTCTGGTCGTAGTTTGAGCTGGAGGAGAGAGACTCGTTGGAGATCAGCCCGCTCTCCATGCCGAGTGGCACGCCGCATGAACCCACGTCCGCTGTGGACAAAAAAACCGTTTTCAATTTCGACCCCTGAGAAGAACAATTTTTATTAAAATTCTGGCTAACCTTAAAAGAGCTGTGTGGCCGAATGGGTATGGGTCCGCCTTCCGATCAGGAAGTCGTGGGTTCAAATCTAGTCGTGCACCAATAACAATTTCGGTTTTTCGCAAGTTATGTGCGCATTGATCGTGAGGAAACCGGTATACCCCTTGGACCAAAAGTCTGAATGATATGTTATGTCAATGGCTTGTACTCCGCTAAACGGTGATGGGCTTGCAACATGTCACGTATTGAATACAACTACACATGCAAACATGTGCCGAACGTAAGTTTGAACGTACCTCTGACTACCCCTTAGTAGGTGATCTTCATAAGATCCATGCTCTGATTAGTAATCATTTATACAGAGTAGTCGAACTATGCTTGAATGCGAGATAATCATGGAACAGCCCCAGGAGATGAGAGGAGATGTATGGAAGTATTCTATTTAAAAAATACTGCTAGGCGTGGTGATTGGCAAATCGCGTCTGTGGCCTAGTGGTCCGCCCACCGGTGTCAAATTCGGTTTGATTCCCAGGGGGAGTACAATATTGTGCTTGGTTTGGTTGGTGGTAGGACTTCGTTTAAGTCCGCCTGGATAGCTACCACCATCTTACCTAATTCTGTCGCCATAACAATTCTTAAATTGTTATGCTCCAGCATTCAGAGGGAAGATAGCTAGTTCCTCAGACAGTTGAGTATTCCAGGTGAAGTGCGCTTCCACCTAAAGACTTATCGTAACATAAAAAATCAGGTTAAAACCAAGCACCTACTCGTGAAAAAACATTGATCACTCAGAGAAAAACCTGCAGTAGACTTTTTACAGCCAAGTTTTTTTTATTTTGACGTTCAAGTACTCAGGTGTTTTATGGTGGTACTATTGCCCATATCCTAGTGAAACCTTCTCTACAATAACCCATCAATGTCCACTATTGGATAGAGCCTCCTGCTAGAATTAGAGGGTTGTGCCATAATCTAACCACGCTTGGTAGGTGGATTGGTGATCACAGAAGAATTCTGCCTTTCTTCGGCTTTTACACAGTTTTTATTAACTTCTTACGAGTGTATAAGTGTATGTAACAATGGTATAATTACTTAATTTACAAACATCAGGAAAAGCAATAATTATCTTAGTCAGTCCTTTTATTCAATTTATTATTTTGTCATCAGAAAACAGTTCCTATTCTGTGTTTAAAAATAAAATTATCAAAGGAACCTCCGCTAATTGCCATACTAATTAGATATAAATGAAAAACGTATATTGAGTTTCATTTCGACGAGTTTTCTTGTAAGATTTCTCAGCATGTTTTTGTTTAATTAGGGAGGCCTGTTCCTCCGGAAAGGATCCCGAGTTGAAAACATTGTGAAGGTATTTTTAAGGTTTTCAGTGATAGCCCGATCTTGATACGTTGCTGCCGAAAACACAAAAGTAGAGTAGGTACTCAGGGACTCTCAAGCTAACTAAGTAGTAGTTTAAAAGCGCAATCTTTGCTAGCATGTATATCATCTTGTTATTTATTATTGTCGATAAAGACATCGTGATGGCTCTCGGCAATACCACGTGACCCGGAAGTAGTCGCATCCTGAGTTGAAGCTAGGTCATATAATGCGAAGTAGGAGGCTCAAAGGAGCAAACAGATGGCCCTTGATGATGATGATGGGACTTTGTACCCGTCATCCCGTGAGAATTTCCTGAAAATGTTTTCCTAGTGCACGAGGTCAGGTTAAAGTGTAGCTTCCTTTTCTGAATGAATCAATGAATAAATGGATGAACGAAAATACTTTATTGCACACCTTAAAAATAAAGCTGGATTACAACAATTTATAATAACGATGTTCGGTCTTATCGCTTAGAAACGATTTCTTCCAGACAACCTTTGGAATGGATATGATTTTATGGCTAAAGAGGTGGTTGGTTGGTTTTTATGGTGTGTAAATGCGCTCGGAATAATGCAATCGATGTACTGGGCGTTCACGATTGGTGATCAGATAAATCTTGGTAGGAATACCTTAGTATTTTGCGAAATTACATTAATAAGTAATAGTGATTTAAATAATAAGTAATAAGTATTACTCATTTAAATAATAAGTAATAATATCCGTATGGTGGTATCCGTACTTATTGCCGCCAAGCAGTATTGCCGTGTTTCGGATTGAAGGGTATTGTTGCCGGTGAAATTACGGGCACGCGCTCAAAAACTTTTTATCTCTAGTTTCTGGGTGCAATGCAGTGCTGCGCATGCAATGTTTTTTATAGATGTGACCTACGCAGTAAGGCTTTGTAATAGGCAAGAGATGCGCTTAACATCAGGTGGGCTGCTTGTTAGTTCCATCGCTAAGTTGTATTAAAATGGGTTATTGAGATTATAGCAATGAATGTACTTTTATAATAATAAAAGTACTTTTTCAATGTACTTTTATAATAATATATACAGTATTATGATACAAAATAAAGTTTACTATAATTAGAAAAATATTTTATACCTTATTTTTTAATTTTTTACCCAAAATAACCACTTTAAAATCCGCGGTTATGAGGTATTGAAATGTGAATTCCCGTTACGCTAGTTTGTAAAAAATCGGCAGTCTTAGGGACTGCCCACGGAAGGGAAAACTAAAAACTTTGGAATAATTCTTACATCACCTGGGGTTTTATTCATTTAGGATCGAGGATCTAGATAATATTTATAAATAGGTAAATGAATATTAATATAAACATTTTGAATTGAATACTTACAGGCGCGATTTTGCGTAAGTGAACCGTCACGCTCGTGTTACGCTGAATCGGGTCCTAATGGATGATAATTATAAATTATAATTGACTAATATAGTTAAAAGTTTAATCATATTAATTTTCCAAAAAATAGCGAAATATAATACCTAAATTTTACAATAAATTTGTTCTTTACATATTTTTTGAGATGGCGGATTAGATGTATTACTTTGAAACTTTTATAGAAATTTAAATTTTGAAATCTGCGACTACTAGAAATCTACTTCACCACGCTGCCACCCGCCAGTCTGGCACAATAAAATACATTAGCATGTCAGTAACGCGAACCCTTAAGTTTTACTTCTACCGAAATCTCTATACGCGACTAAAGGAGTATTTATTTTAAAAATCCTTAAATCGTTTATAAGTGACTAACGGCGAATATTGTGTGCACAACCAACTCCGCAATAATTCAACAGCTAAAAAATATGTAAACTTTGCCAGAACAAAAAATAAAGCAAGCGTTAAAAACCCTTCTAAAGTCTAGGTAAGCATAAATCGTTGCGACGAAACGCGTTTTCCTGAAACGGGTGTATTCTCGAAACGTTATTATTACGAGAGTGTCTCAAGATAGGAACGAACGGTGTCCTTAATGTTCCACAACGAGAGGTGCCCCACGGTTTAAGTTGGCAACGCAACACGTACCTACGAGGCACGGACGTCGTTCCCGCTACTGCGGTTCCGCCGGAAAATTTATGTACCACAGCGTGCAAGTCTAGTCTCCCTACCCAGTCACCCATTGTGAAACATTGCCCGCGAGGTATTTTAGTAAAATACGCGCTACACTGCGGTCCACATACCCGAGCGCTTCTCAGCGCGTCCACACAAGCAGCCGTGTAAAGCAAACGGCTGCGAATAAACAAACGGTAGGTACGCTCTTTCCCGCGAACCCACTGGGACCTGCCCTACTCAAATATTAAGTTTCATAAGAATTTTAAATTAAGGGCATTAGGCACGGCGTCTCAGTAGACTTAAATATTAATATTGCCACCCAAACGAACTTTGCGGAAGGCTGAAAACAATGAATTTTTAATAGTTATTCTCCTTTGCGACGGGCAATTAATATAATGAGGTAGCAAAATTAACCTACCCCGGAGCGTCAAAGTAGAGTTAATTTTCTACAAGGTTTCCTCAATAATGAGATTTTTTATTAATTTTAATGTGATATAAATAATTTAACGAACAATGTTTTCTTTTCTGTCAGACCTTTGAGCGGAATTTTAAAATTACTCTAGATCAACTAATTTATTTTTAATTAAAACTTGTCTCACTGTAGATAAATGGCTTATAAATAACTTGGTTTGATTATATTAAGCTATATTAAGGGTATCTAGAGATTTAGAGTACGTTTTTGGAGAGCGAAAGCCTCGATAATAAACGGGCTTTTCGGTTTATGACTTAGAAACTACGTGTCACACAACTCTCTCGATTAACCGCAATCTTGCTCTGACGCACACCACCCTCGAAAGCCTTTTGGTCTGCCTTAATACGAGTGGATGTATAACATATATATAAATGACGACTATTTTAAGGCTGAGGTTCTAAGCATGTATGATAAGGTCTTTATATATTTCATAAGAAGCGTAAGAATAATTTTATAAAAACTTGTCAAAGCAAAAATATAAGACTAGTGGTCAAAACTGAAAATCAAAAAAATGTCAAACTGTAAAACTACCTTGCAAAGAAACGAGTGGTTCGTACTGAGGCTCTCCATACAAAGAGTTCCACTAGGCATACACTCAATTACCAATCACGCTTTGGAACAGCCACCAACAGAATTTTTGTGGACAATTTTTGTTGTTTTCCTTCTCACGTCACCAAAAACAGACAACAAGTTTGTTAGCGTGAACGAACTAAGGAATGTACAGAGCAACACACGTTACTGGGGCCTTATTCGTCGCGTAATTTATTACATGTCCCTGCGATGTGGATGTAGGTGCACATCTCTCACGCTGATTGTCAGATTAAAGCTCGACTCGAGACGCAGGACTTTTCGCGCACTTGATTAGCGATGTACGAGAATGAGTGTACGAGGTGTCGGTACAAACATATTATGTCATTGTGGTTTTATTATTTTCTTTAAACAAGAAAACACTTTTTATTATTGTACCACGGGGATATGCTTGGTCTTCATCTCACCTGATTTACAAGTTATGATAAGGCCAATGGTGAAAATGCACTTCACCTGGAACCACGACCATAAGTCTAAATGACATAATATGTCTCTGGATAGTGCTCCGCTAAGCGGCGATGGTCTTGCAATCTGTCACGTATTGAATACTAAACGTGGGCATGTACCAAATGTAAGCTTGGACGTGCCTCTGACTATCCCCAAGTAGGCGATCCTCATAAGATCCACGCTCTGAGTAATGATCAGGGTTGAATCTTTAAAGGGGAAAAAGTCGTAAGTCTATTTGTATTTTTACATGTGAAGATTTTTAATAATCCTTGCAAAGTTCAGATGGAGTGAGATAAATCACAAATCACTCTTGATACATTCTGACAATGGAAACGAAAGGAAATATAATAGGACAATAATTTTCTAAAATAGGCCATCTAGGATCAATCCAAGCAAAGCTTGTAATATGGGAACAACATTATGGAAATAATACTAATAGGTGGATTACATTCTTCATAGTGCATCCAGAAACATAAATAAACAAACAAGCAAATAATAAACTCTTTTAAGAAAAAAATGGAACCGACTTCACCACTAAAAGCTTACAAATAACTCTTAGGGTAAGTTCATATAATATGAAGTTGGTGCCGAATTGCCAAGCACAACACCATGTTTATTGTATGGCACCGCCTTCAAATTATATGAACTTACCCAAAGAGTTATTTGTAAGTTTTTAGTGGTGAAGTCGGTTCCATTTTTTTTAAAAAGAGTTTATTTTTAGCTTTTTTCGTTGTAAAACCTACGACACCACGACGTCTCCGCCACACTATTTAAGAGTCGTGTGAGGGTGCAATAATACGTTATTTTTTGTTAGAAAATATATTTTCCAAATCCGTTATTACTCAACGGAGTTCTGAGGTAATGCAGTAGTAGTCGTCAAAGAATCATGGATCACCAACACGCCTGCCAAGCGTGAGTATTATGGCAAAGCCCTCCATTGCTTTCTTTAGCATTGGGGGAGGCCCGTGTCCTATACAGTTGACTTTTACGGGCTATAATGATGATGATGATACATGTATACAGCATTTATAGCCAGAATGCGTCAAAGTCAATTTCACTTACTACAACGTAACATCATTACTGCGATCAACAACATGCCAAGCGTGGTTATTATGGCAAAACCCTGATGATGATGATGATGATACTAGAAGGTAAGCGGTTTAAAAGGTCTACTCTAGAGTCCGTAAACACCACAGGAAAGCAGAACACGCAATATCGTTTACTTGGATGACATATATTTTCCAGTTATTTTGATATAAAAACCAAACTACTGAACCGATTTTGATAAAATATATATGGAACCACGCCTACCAAACGTAGCAAGTATCATCAAAATCTATTTCGGATTGGCGGAGAAATCAAGTAACAAACAAACAGAAAAAAATACATACACCCGAATTGAGAACCTCCTCCTTTTTTGAAGTCGGTTAAAAACACTTAAGCTTGGTACAACAGGTGACCTTATCGCTATAAGCGCTATCTACCTGGCAACCTTTGGATGGAGAGGGCAACTAAGAGCGGTGCAGTAAATTTCTAAACTTAAGCACTTCAATTATGTACTTATTTTTTATAAGCACATACTTATCGTATAATAAAAGTTACAAATATAAAACAAATATCAATTTTCATAGCACAAATGTTTGTCCTGGGTCGGAATCGAACCCACAACCTACAGCTCAGAAAGCTACCAACTGAGTTGTGAGGCTTGTTACAACAAAGAGTTACACTGTGAAAGTGGTGTAGAACATTATTCTACCCTCATTTTATATAGACAACTATGTAACTACTATTCATTACTTTTACATAGATTAAAATTCAATTGTAAAAAAACCCCGTTTTGCGAATATCACGCTCACGGAGGAGTGTCGTTGGATCATGAAAAAAAAAAAAAACGTTGTACGGTGAACATGTGCAGAGGGTTATTTAATTGTTGTAGATTTTTTTGGTCAATTTCGCCCACCGCAAGGTTTCTTGTGAACATAAATAGAAATATTTATTTACATGAGTATCTATACAATCAGAAGGAGGAGGAAAAAAATATCTTTTCTGTGTTTCAATCAGTTTTTATTCCATTTAATGGTAATAATGTACAATTATTTAAATAATTAATATAGGTACAATTCAATTATGTACAAGGGAAGCAGTTGGATTACTAAGGAGCATTGCATACGTTTTGTTTTGGCCAAATGACACATTGTCAAAGGTCCCTTATATATTTATTTATGGAACTCGTTGCCCTCGTCTGCTTTCCCGCACCAATACAATGTTTGAGCCTCCAAGTCCAGACTATCTACTTATCGAAAAATCTGGACTATATATCTAGTAACAACTAACAAGAGTAGAGAAGTGATCAGATATTTTTTTATACCACATATGATCACAAGGCACGGAGGTCTTGGCCGTCATCGCTATCCCATCACAGAATAATTTATAAACATATTTACTTATCTTCATGTGACCTGCATAGCGATTTTCAAACACACGAAAAGTTTTCAGATCATTAACATCATTTTTTGTCGGATTCGACATAGAATCCTATAGATCAACGCTATTCTCAAACCATTTATCTTTTGTGGAAAGTCTCGTATTCTCATGTCAAAATATTTAGATTTCGGAGTTAAGAATAGTGTTCTCGAAATTTCCATCGCTTCCCAATTCGACCCGATAAGGCTTTTAGAATGTTTGAAAACAGCTATACTGGTGGTCAAACGCTTGACTTTTACAAAAAATATCCTTATTGAGAAAATTTTACGAATTGAATACAGAATATTTTGTAACCCGCTACGACGCGCTACGGCGTAGCTCGTAGGCTTGAAAATTTACAACATCCGTAGCACTTTACTCACCTGCTGAGTATTTAGTCCTATTATTTGTTCTATCAATCTCAATTATAATGAGCTACTCCCATCACCTACATTTGAACTTCAAAACCATGTATTAAATTAAATCGATTTACCACTGACTTTATATATAGGTAAATAAAATCACGCTAGCGCCGATTCTGTCAGGGCTTGAAATTTTGCTCGTGTATTCATACTAACCTAATAAGTACTAGGTTTTCTTTTTTCTATATTTTTAAGTAAAATAATGGGATAGAATGAGATAAATAAACAAGGAACGCTGTCGCTCATTACCCCTGTATGCCAGGTATCTACAGCCTTTCCGTTTTTCTTATTTTACCGTAACGAAGCACGGCTCTTTTCAGCAAGTACGTTAGTATAATTTCAAAAGAAAGTCGATCACTTACTTTGTTTTATGATCACCATTGTAAATTGAGCGCTGAAAGCCTATGCGACGAGGCTAGCCTCATCAAAAGAAGGAAATTACGAAACACTTGTAGGAGCTAGTCAAGTGGCAATCACTTGCCCGGATGTTTCATCAATCTGGAAGTGCTACTGAGTTGATAACTGCGAGTACCTATGGATGGCAGAAAGACAGAAAATACTACTAAATCCTTAAGATTACCCACACGAATTTGCCACATTTTTTTTTCACTTTAAACTCCTAAACTATAAATTACTTTCAGCAGGATTTGCGGGGGGACCCAAAAGTTGTCAAATTAATTTCTGTTGCACGTTTCCGACCAACGATATAATACTGAACTATGGCTGAACTACAGCTGAAAGAGCTAAAGAATGTTAAATGTCTTGAAAGTAAATTATAAGAGTCATTAGACCCTACAACATCCGGCATCCTGTAAACGTAGGTACATTTACTCACGGAGGCTTCACAAGCCTCAAACTTATAATAATGTCACTACACTAAAAGCTCGCTGTTGTATCACGAACTTTTGACAAAGGCAGTCATTAGGAAGGCAATCGTAGGTATGAAACCCTGACTGTCCTGTAACCATTTTACTCATAACAGCTGATCTTGCCAGTAAAACTGGTTAATATATTTTTTCTATATATATACTTACACCTTTTGTAAAAAACCTTTGATAAGAAACAATAGGCCAGATGTTAACCTTCCCGATGCATCTCAAGATGTATATATATGACGGAGAAGCGCTTGGCCTTAATCTCACTTGGTTCTGATAGGGTCGAAGGTGGAAGCGCACATCACCTATAATCCTCAACTGTCTGAGGAACTAGTTATCTCACCTCAATTTAGAACTGTTATAATGACGAATCAGCCAGGCCAGGCGTTTAAACAAAGTCCTTCCACCAAGCACAATATTGTACTCCACTGGGATTTGAACCCGGAACATCAGCACCTACCTTTGTATTCAATAGAGTAATTGATTATTTCTGATATGCTTATCGAGACAGGTCCACAAATGTATCTATGAGTATTCGCATTAAGTCCAATTGACGTATATCTCGTTAGCAGATAACGAGGAGATATAGTGAGATCTTGTTAACAAGATGTCTGCTTTGGTATTTACTGGTATAGTGTTCTCCTATGTAGGAAACGACTGTTGGTTTGATAATTTTATTAAATAATTTTAATAAAATTATTAAATTAATTGTTTTTTTTATACATCTAGGGGACAGAACAAGCAAATAGTCCACCGAATGTTATGTGCATCTCTTGTCTATAACAATGCCTTACTGCGTTGGTTACTTCCACAAAGCAACTGGCTTGACTGGCAAGGGATCGATATTTGTAGCATAGAAGAAATGCATTCGGGCTATATTTGTCAAAATCCCCGACCTCGATTTATTTGACTCAAAAGCTCACAGAGTTAACAAACTCCTGACAAAGCGCTGGTTTGATGCGTTAGCATCTTAACTCAATAATTTTGTTATAAGTTAATATTATTTTTCTCTTTTTTCCTCATCTATCAGTTCCTGTCTTGATTTATTTTTGTTAATTGTTAGTAATTGCACAAGTCTTATTAGTTGTTAGTAGTTCTTTGTTTATTTCTTTGTTCCTAGCAACAAGATGGAACTGTAGGTATTTACACTTCTCCTCTGCAGGCAAGCAGTCTTTCTTTAGCTTTTATATGCGAGGACTCTTAAATGGTTATAAGTTATTGTGTAAGTTTATTTATAAAGTGCGTAAAACTGATAGTTCTCCGAATACAATAAAATAAATAAATAAATATTACTTAAACAAACTGATAGTTGTAAACCCTGTTTTTCCCAATTTAATATTTTGGCTTTATTTTCATTGTATATTTTTGAAATTGCTATATTTGTAATGAGCTATATGTATGTTTTTGGCAAATTTAAAAGCAAGCGACATAATCTTAGGATATACTGTTATTACAGTAGGACAGCATTTTTGAGTAAAAGCCTATTTTGCATGGTGCCACCCACCAGCAAACTGGAGCTGTCCTCCATTATATTATTTAACATTAGATTAAAGAGGTTTCTTACGTAAAAAGCCTACTATAGTGTAAATGACTATTTGAACGACAAATTATAAACCAGTGACATAATACAGTACTTTTAGTATTTAATAACATGACTGTTCATTTTAATTTATATTCAAACTATTTCTTCAGTTTCAGTTCCAATATTTGCATGCTGTTAAGTTGATCGTGGCTGTACCACCTTTTTACTATCTGTCATCTATGTTAAACCCTGTGGTTAAACCCATGTTTGCAAATAAATGATTATTATTATTGAAGATCTTAGCTTACACGGCACTGCATTGCGCCTGTCAACTTGAGGCGTAAATGTGTTAAGCCTCGCGTGCCCGTAATTTTACCTGCAACCATACCCTTCAAACCGGAACACAGCGATGCTGCTTGGCGGTTGAAATAGGTATGGTTCTTCCTCTGGCGGACCCTTTCACAAGGGCTCTTCTGCTCCTAATTTATTGAGATTACATAATATGAATGCTTGTAATTACTACTCTAATCCCACGCACATTAAGGTTTGAGTTAGTTAACTCAATGACATCAGCCGTAAACTGATGCTACAAAGTCTATAGTTTTTCCAACACATATCATAGATCCCATGGATATCATGGATGTCATGGTTGTCATAGTTGTCATGGATGTCATGAATGTTATGGATGATATTCATAAGAATATCATGGATGTCATGGATGACAAAGAGATTTGTCTACAGCAAGTGGGCAGCAACACGTTTCCATGTTTTAACTGAAACATTAGTTTTGAAGGGGTCTATTAACCACAGTTCCGCACGGCTGACATTGAAATGGTGGCGGATAATTGATGAAGACTCAATACCTCTAATTGTATCATCGTTCATACATGAACTAAAACGATGATCATTAATCTTAAATGCATAGGAATCAAAATCTAAACATAGATCGCGTCCAAGAATGCAGATGAGAAGCGTTATGGAATTTGAAAGCAAACAAGATGTGCATGATGGCGCAACTTCCTACATATTTCAGACGCTCTTGTACATGGAGTGAACAGATGTTGTAGAGAAGCGTCTGTAATGCCGGTGCCTCGTTTCGAAACAGGCAGACGTAAGAATATCTCGAATATACTTTAGAAAATATGTAAATAGTCGTCACAATTTCAGACACTTTAAATTTTAAATCCAGGCAGGTTTCTTGGAAGAAAATATTTTAAGAGAACTGTATCACAGAAGATTTCTTAGGCCCCATTTCACAATGTCTGATTCCACCGCTACTTGACAATTAATAAAATATTATTTTCACTTTTACATGTCACAAAGAAATAAGAACATATTTTTATCTGTTAGGTAATGAAAAAAATTTTCTTAGAAAATTTTAAGACGAATTAGTCTGTTGTAATATCATATTTTTTGGACGATACCGTGACTCTTCGCAATATTTTATTCATGACTGCTTGGTGCTGGCGTCGTAAAGTCGCGTCGCAGCATCTTAAGTCATGTGTAAACAGCCTTTGAGTTACGAGTACAGATTATCAGGAGTGTGTTTAAGCCGAGTCTCGAGCGGTTAGGTGTTTAACGTGTGAAACAAACAGAAGCTTTGCTTGCTGACTGGATTTACGGATTATAATGAAACCACTGGAGCAGGTAGAGGAAAGAGGATTCAAGAGCTTTCTAATATATTTTTTATTTTTAATCTGAATGTAAACTAGTCTTGGGTGAGGAGCTGCCAAGTTAGGGTTTAGCCTATTTAATATAATTCTGCTTCCGATCCATAGTGTGTAAAAAAAAGGTTCCTCGAGTCTAGTGTAAAGAAATCGTGGCACTCATCTTGAAAAATCAAGTTTCTTTCTCTGTGATACTTTTTTTATTGATACCCAGGGGGAGCAGTACGAGGGAGAAGGTGGAGACCTTCGACCTTATCTCAATTTGCTACCAGGTGAGATGAAGGCCAAGCGCTTCCCCGTCGTACAATAAAAAAAAGAACGACGGGGAAGTGCTTTGCTTTCATCTCACCTATTTTATCTCTAAAAAACCGGAACCCACCAATTTATGAATTGTTGTTATGACGACAATACGCTAAGCCACTAGTTTCTCATGGAGTTGGGTTGAGAATACCCATTATAATTAACTCAAAGACTTGCCAGAGAGCTACCAGGCCCGTATGCAGTTGAATCTCAACCCTTTCTATGATTTGCTGGTCATAAAATAAGACGTATTCTCCTTACTATGGCAAAATATGCAGTTTAATAGCATTACTAGTATTTGAGTTGAGCTTGCATATTACGATCACGCTTAAAGCCAAGTCAAAAAATCACGCAATCTTTTGAGAACGGAATTAGGTTATGAAAATAGGATTTTTTTTATTAACTCAATGCCCTAAAGCAGGTCATTGAGGCAGTCATATCACGACCGAATGCTAGTTTTAATCGCTCAAAATTTATATGGATCTTCGATTCGCTTCTAAGTTTATCACTTGTATAATCTAGAAGTCTTCAAGTTCATTGAAATAGGTTCCTCTCAGACCATCGTGTTTCGACATTGGCTACACCTTTACTGGTAATTCAAGGGAGCTTGTGGCCAGATCCAGAGGTTCCGGGGAGTACAATATTGTGCTTGGTTTGGTTGGTGGTAGGACTTTGATAAAGTCCGCCTGGCTTTCAACCACCATCTTACCAAATTCAGGCGCCATAATAACAATTCTGAAATTGTTGTGTTCCGGCATTCAGAGTTAAGATAGCCAGTTCCTCAGAATGTTGAGGATTCCGGGTGAAGTGAGCTTCCACCTTCGGCCTTAATAAAACTTGAAAATCAGGTGAGATGAAGGCGAAGCATCTTTCGTCGAACAATGATAAAAAAAGCAACACTTATGTGGCAGACAATGAATTGTATTCAGTATGATGATTTATATTTTGAACCGTCGAATCAACTGCCTATTCAAAATCGCAAGCAGCATATGAGGAGAACAGCAATAACCTCGGGCTAGATCTTTTTTATGACGGTAACGATTAATGAAAACGTTCTGACGAAGTTGCGTCTGTTTGGCGGATGAATTTTTAAAACGTCCCAAAGTTATGATGGAAGGCTCGGCCCACTGTGATTAATACCAAAACCAGGGCTATCTGGTTACTTACATTGAATTTGCAATGAGTTCAGGACCCGACTCAAGAATTAATTAGGTAGCATTAATTTGGATCTTAGCGGAAGAGTTTTTTATTACTGAGATAAATGAAGGGCTAGTAAGTTCTTTTGTTAGGATCGAATGTATTGTATTTGATCATGTTATGGAATCACAATAGTCCGACAACAGTGGTGACCCTGGCTTCGTAACCGTATTGAAAGAGGCTCATATTTATAAACGGTGCTACTTTGCCCTTAAATTGTCCCCGCTTCACTCGTCGCTTCGTCTCAATCTGATTCGGAATTGTACTATTGTTAAAAGTCGAATATCATGATTTATATCATGCAATGATTATAATCTTCTCTATGTTAGCTATAAAACAAACTAAGAGAGGATACTCAACGGGGCGGAGCAAAGTATGTTTTATTTTTAAACGCTTATGTGCTGTAGTGTAGTGGTTCGCCTATCAGTGTCAGATCCAGAGGTCTCGGGTTCGATTCCCAGAGTGTACGGAGTATAGGAAGTACAATATTAAACTTGGTTTGACTTGGGTAAGATAATGGTTGCTACCATTGTCGTAGCTAAGTCTGTCACCATAACAAAAATTCAAAGTTGTTGTGTTCTGGCATTAAAAGGTACGATAACCAGTTCTCCAGACTGTTGTGCATTCCGAGTAGAGTGGTTTATTGATGTCCTAAGGCATACTGAGGCTGTGAAATCATTGACATTACATATTCCAAAATTAACATAAGCCTCTTTACTCTGATATTAGGGTCGCACTGAGGTCAAACAGAGTTCACTCAAATCCCAGATTCCAATAACATAAGATACAAAGGTATAAAATATAGGCAATAACGCTCTCTGTAAACATTATTGCAAGGAGATATTCGTTTGAGTTGCGGTTACACGAATATTGCGACACTTTATCGTACCGAGCAGCCTCCACTCATATCCCGTAAAACAATTTGAAAAACAATTGTGTTTGTCTGCTTTTGCTGTCAAAAACGCCGTGAACAATTATCTGGGAGACCACTGTGAGATGGGCGACAGTATCCATCTGTGAACTTACTCCAATACTGCGATTTGAAAACCACCTGCTTATTGGTGTATTTGACAAGATGAACGACTAATGAACTAATACACTTTTTGTGGGAGGTCCGTGACATGAGTTTTAGTGTCTCCTTGTTTATTAAATGAAGATACGTGATTGCACCAGTGCTGGCGGCTGGCAGCATGCAGCCTGCGTTACCTCGTTACATTGTGTTTTTGCTGGAACCACCACCCCTTGAAGCTCTTCAAAGATTTGAATAACTTTTTAAATTTAATGTTAAGTTGCCGTTTCTAGAAACTGCTCCATTTTTGTTCAAACTTTTAGGTAATAAATTGTTGCGAGTGCCACGCTTAAGGACCGCAGCATACAGTAAGGGTGGCTTTCCACTACGGATGGTGAAGTAAGATGGACGGTGTTAGGATTCATAGCTGTGGATCGTTGTAAAGTATTACGAGCGAACAGAGCCTGTGAAACACTTTCTTTTTATGCACCACCTATCGCCGCCTTGCAGCCAAAGTCTGCTGTCGCAAAAGAGCCGCGTACCTAGGCGACTATTTCCGACCCGTGCAGCTAGGATTTGGTTCGCGAGGTGGTTGTGAGGCCGCGGTGCATTCTTTAAGAACCTTTTTAGATTCCCCGAAATTACGGGGAGGTTATTCTAAAAGTAGGTATCAAAAATGCTTTTAATTCGGTTGACTTAGGCGCCTTGCTAAATCAAATCAAATTCGAAATTCCGGAAATTTATCCTTTTCTTTTTCAATGTTATGGTTCGCCATCTAAATTAATTTACAAGAACTAAACTATTTTCTCTGCAGATGGCTGTCAGCAAGGTGACCGTCTTGGTCCGGCCATGTTTAGCCTTGCCATTCACCCAATTATTCAACGCCTGAAATCTAAATTGAATGTTTGGTATCTCGATGACGGAACCCTAGGTTCAAATATATTTATTCAGTAAGATTTTTTAGGATCACTTTGAAACGTCAAATCTACCGCCTGTTCGGAATCGCGACCAGCACACAAGGAGAAAGGCAAGAACCTCGGGCTAGTTTTTTTTTCATGATCCATTACAATAGCTTAAAATTATCTAATACTAATTACAATTTATTCACTGGAGCAAATTCATTTTTTTTAATGCCAGGCTTTATTATCTTCTAGGTAAACTGAAATTTTAGAATAAGCTTTCCTGGATAGCTTTTATTTTACAATTTTTTTTTTTTTTTATAATCCCAAAAATACAGTGGTTTTGACTAATTCTATATCCTATTATATTCTATTTCCTCTTTAACTTTTACATTAGCTTCAACTTCAGTTACATTTGGTAAAATAAATCGAAAACATTTGGTCTTTTTCTGATTGAGTACTAAGTTATTTACATTAAACCAATAAAAAATTTTTGAGATTGCATTGTTTAAGTTGTCAAAGTTAGTCAGAACAAAGCAAACAGTACAATCTCATGGTCATCTTTAATTATTTGGGGCAGATTATTAATATATACTAAAAACAAGAAAGGCCCCAATATTGAACCATTGGTAACCAAAGATCCTGAAGAACGCTGGCCGTTCACTTGGACATGCTGTATGCGATCACTTAGGTAAGACGTGAGTAAGTAAGAGCAACAGCCTTGATACCATAGTGGTCTAATTTTATTATCAGTGTTTCATGGTGCACGCAGTCAAAAACCTTAGACAAAATTAAATCACAAAAGACTCCCAACGCATCATGTGATTTCTCCTAGGCCTCGAAAATATGCGATACTAAACTAATACCGGCATCAGCAGTTTAGCGACCTCTTGTAAATCCAAATTGTTTATCATGAAATAGGGCGTTAGCATAAAAATGACTATGTAACTGTGTAAGAATAATCTTCTCAAAGATTTTACTGAATGTCAGTAGTACTGATATCGGCCTAAAGTTCGTTGGATCAGAACTGTTACCAGATTTAAAAAGAGGAGTTATTTTACTATATTTCATTAAATTAGGAAATACGCCGCAGTCGATGCATTCGTTGAAAATAAAAGCTAATTCAGGCGCTATAACGCCTATTATTGGTTTTACAATGCTTACAGAGATGTCCCAGAGGTCAGAGGTCTTCTTTTCATTTATTAGTTTAAATGCTTTAATAATATCGTTATTATTAACATATTTGAAATAAAATGGTTTATTACCTGGTAGTACATGTTTTTTCAGTATCGACTCTGCCATAATTTTGAAGAGTTCAATAATTTTGTGGTAGAAACCGGTATATCAGTAAAAAACGTTTCAAAAGCTGTCGCAACATCAATATTAAGATTTCCTATTTTAAATGAAATTCGTTAGTGTTGCTGCTTTTCCCTTTTCCAGTCTCACTATTAATAATTTTCCGAGTAGCTTTAATTTTATCTTTACTATTTACAATCTTTTTTCTGAATTATTGGGATTTAGCGGCCGCACAAACTTTCTTAAAGATTTTAGAATATTTTTTAACTTTATCATTAAACTTTTCACTAAAGTTTTACTGTTTTTCACCATAAAGTTCATACAATTTTCTTCTCTTTTTATGTATTCCCGCTGTTGCCCACTCACTAAATGTTGTATTATCAGAGACTGAGATTGTTTTGAATGTATATATTGAGTTAAATATGTTGCTAAATTTAGTAAAAAATGTATTATATAAACAATCAGGATAGTTGCCATGATATGAAACAGGTAATTTAGACATTAGTGCTGATATTTTTTCCACTCTATCAGCTGTCAGTGGTACAAAAATATTTTTTCTCTTTATATTAGTTTTACATTGTGTATCGATTTTAATAATTTCTCCTAGATGGTCAGATTTTATTTTACTTATTACACTCTTCTTCTTCCATATAATGTTGGCATCTGTAAATATATTATCTATACATTTAGCTGAGGTTTCAGTTATTCTAGTAGGCTCCAAAAATATAGGTTTTAGATTAAAGGAGTTAAACAAGTTACTAATATTTTGGCTATATGTGTCTTTGGTCAATAGATCAATATTAAAATCTTCACAAGCTATCAATTGCTTTTTTGATTCTGACAATTTAAACAATATTTGTTCCATAACATTTACAAAAATAGAATATTTGGCACAAGGTGGGCTGTATACACTTATGATAATTAATTGCTCCAGCTCTACACAAGCTATTTCAATTTCCTTTTCAACTGAATGATTAACAATGTCAGTCCGATCTTTAAATTGTATTTGTTAGTTTAACAATATTATTAAGCCACCTCGTATGTGATTCACTCTGCAGAAAGAACTGTCAATCTGGTGATCACTGAAATTAAACATGAGCTCGCTGTTGTTTAAGCCAATGTTCATTTATGCAAATGTTGTCAATATGATCAGAGTTCATGAATAATTCTAGTTCAAGCACCTTATTTTCTAAGCCTTCAATGTTCTGACTTAACAATTTGATAGAATTTTTGGGTTTGGGGCATATTTTCTTAGTATTATTTAACAGTATATAGTATTACACCTATTTGACTTATTTGATGTGGGAAAATTATTTAAACACATTTTTGACTTACATAAATAATATTTAAATTTACGTATATTATTTATCTATCTAAATAATTTATATTAAATAATTAAATAATATACGTGCTCAACCTCCACAGATCGTGCTTGTCTCTTAGCTGTTTTAAAATGGGAATCAGGTCTTTGGCTGCAAGCACATCCATCTAACAATACCGGTACACTTATGGATCCTGAAACTTTCCGTATTGCCACTTGTCTTCGGTTGGGTGCAAGATGCTGCGCCTTTCACCAGTGCCGGTGCGGTGCGGCCGTAGATCAATTTGGTTTTCACGGACTTGCATGCACAAGGTCTGCCATTAGGATTTCGCGCCACGCAAGTCTTAATGACATTATCCGTCGAGCTTTTACCAGTGTCAATGTTCCAGCCGTTCTTGAACTAAATGGTCTGTTACGTGATGATGGTAAGCGGCCCGACGGTATGACTCTTGTCCCTTGGGAAATGGCTTATCTATTTGAGCCCTTTGGGGTGGAGACCTTGGGTCCGTGGGGAGCCGGTGGCCTCCGAGTTTTCAAAAATCTTGCGGGGCTTTTGATTGAGGTGACACGTGACCCAAGGGCTGACTCTTATTTAGGCCAGCGAATTAGCATTGCTATTCAGCGTGGAAATGCAGCCAGTGCACGCTACCGTCTGGTACTGGTCTGGAACAGTTGAGTTACCTATAGGCCGTTTGTAACGGTCCTTAGGTAATCTGACGGATTCCTTTGTACGTAGTTAGTTTAATTGTACTTTTTATTCTTATTTTTTGTACCTAAACTATGCGAAGAAGCTGATTAAGAAATTGTAGCAAAGGTTGTTGCAAATCATCACCGTATATCAGAAGAAGGGCTTTTCGCGATTATGTATGATACCAAGTTATCCGATTTACGAAGCTATTACCTGCTCAAAGTTATTGGTATAACTAAACGGAGAGTAGGAATACGTTGATGATAAAGATAATAGATAAATTAGAGATAAAAAATTATTAATTTCATAATAATTTTGACCTAGAATAAGGTATCTTCTTACAATCCGAAGTCTTCACTATGGTATTTTAGTGTACCTTGGCTGAGCTCTGTCTCTCGCACTAGGTCTCAGCGCTGTATGGCGAGGTTACAGCAATCCGCTTTGGACTCTCACTGTGATGATAATATAATGTAATAGAGATGTGTTAGAGAGTAATAAAAGTTACAATTGTGTACGTCTGGTTATGTAGCGTGTTATAGGATGTGGATATCATCATCCTGATAGCAAAATTGTCTTTCTAAATCAAAATTATCTCTATAAAACAAAATTTGTCCCCCAAAATAGTCCTGATATTTGTTGAACCAAGGGGGATCCAAATTAAAGGCCATTCGAAAGAATATTGGACACTAGTGAAACACCCGCGACTTCGTTTGTTATTTTATATATTTAGATCACAAAATTTCCAATTATCGCCTGCAAAGTTCCAAACTAATAAGTAACACCCGCTCTCTTTTACGATCAATATTTTAGACTCAACTCGTTAATGATTTAATTGAATCGAGCTCGATTTATTTCAAGTAGACGATGTGCTAGCGACACAAAATATAAAAGATGGTTCTCTGATAAATTATACATACTAGTAGCTCGCCCCGAACTGAGATCTCATTACGTCTGGTTAGTGTTAGGTATTTAACCACGGACATTATTTATCAAATATAACGTACTTAACGATAAAAGTGTGCTTTCATTATACCTTACTTATCTACTTCTATATATCTTTATTCAATAAAAAGTACAATTAAACTTACTATGTACAAAGGAATCCGTCAGATTACCTAAGGACCGTTACAAACGGCCTACAGGTAACTCAACTGTTCCAGACCAGTACCAGACGGAAGCGTGTCCAAGACACTGGCTGCATTGCCACGCTGAATAGCTATGCTAATTCGCTGGCCTCAATAAGAGCCAGCCCTTGGTCGCGTGTTGCCTCAATCAAAAGCCCCGCAAGATTTTTGAAAACCCGGAGAGCACCGGCTCCCCACGGACCCAAGGTCTCCACCCCAAAAGGCTCAAATAGGTAAGCTCTATCGAGACCACTTTATTTGCGCCTTTTGTGATCCTCGGCCGAATCAGCCGCCGCACCTAACCACCTTTTCTACTTCTTATGCACCCTTTCTCTCAATATTTATTTATTCAATTGAGTGTTCGCGGCTCTTTACTGTTGCTAAGTCTCATGCTATGCAAAGCCAGAATGAGAGCAAACACCAATACAGCGACTGGACGTCATAGTGGGTGGGAAGAAAGCATTATGTGAATAAGTCATCCCTTACAAGACAAAAAAACAGAGGTTGATCTCGTTTTGAAAAGTACTCTCAAAACCTTTGTATTCGTGACTTAAAAATCTGCCTCCAGCTCACGGATGTCTTTAAGTCAACCATGGAGCTTCATCAAAAAGGCAGCTTTTTTCTAAGTGACAACAAAATAACTGTGCACACCAATGTCTGCCAAGCGTGGTGTTCATGGCTAAGCCTTAAAGTTTTAGAGGAAGTTTTTTCTACATTTTGGACAATAATGTGCTGTTGATGTGGGATACCTATGCGCAGTCAAAACCTTGCGTGATATCCTTAAACCAATTGTTGGATTTTATCGACATCATTGGTTTGGCAATCCTGTTATATATACTAGTCAATTACAAAAAATAAATAGACCAGTTTCAATGAGATATCGAATACCCTCTCTTATCTTACAAGGCCTCATGATCATTCTTAACTCCTTAATTTTTAAAAACCACCCCACTCCACTAATAAGTAAAAAATAAACTAATTTTGAAATCTGCAGTCTGAACCCCCATTTCAAATGATATTTCAACTTTACAATCCTTCATGTACACGAGTGGTTTCAGCAAATAAAAACAAGTCAATTGTGAAGTCTTACCTGTTTAACAGTATATCCTACAAGACCTACTAAGCGTTTTACCCTCTTAACGCGCCCTTTTGTTACAAAAAGCACCCCTATTCAAATGTTAAACATATATTTAATGAATGTGCTGCTGATACTCTTTCAAATGACACCCCACAAGCCAAAAACTGTCTCATCTCACTTAACACCCCTTTTGCTCAAAAACTAACATAATGTTGAAAAATCTTCATACCGATTGATAAGTATTAATATAACTTCCGCATATTCAAAATTTTTATTTGATCGGATCAGCCATTCAAAAGAAAATGGTGAAAAATTGTTTCTTTTCACCCTAATATCTCAAAAACTTAACAAAAATCCCCTGCGACAATCAATTTTTATTCATGTTATGATAACCCGTTCCAGAGATTTGCCGTAACAAACATTGCCACATACATACATATGGATGTATACATATATGTTTGTATGTCTATATGATTGTATATAAGTATGTACATATATACATAAAGTGATGTTTTTCCTAACTTAACTCTGAGATCTTATTTGCGTCGCTATCTCAGTCAATTACTGCTATATTAATAACAGCTTATGTTAAAAATATATGTTGCTTAAATTTTATTTCTATTTTTTTATTAAGATGAATAAGAAGATATTATTCAATAAATACCAAGAATTTGTAGGTATTCACCTGTATAATGTGCAGAGAAAAAAATTACGGTTTTATACTCATGTTTCTATATGAATATAACAGTGGCCACCTACGAGTAGTAAGTATGTTTTTTATTTTTAATTATCTAAATGTATGTTCTGTGTGTGGGTGTTATTACTGTATCCATGAAAAATATACAAATATGCTTATTATTTTCCGTAATCAATTTTCTATATAACAAGCTATTGAAGGCTTAATGGCTAGGCGTAGTATAAAATTTTATGTAAAACATCTCCTAATATGTAGAACTAGCACATTATTTAAATACAACTCTCTGATTTAGGCCACAGTGAAACGCACGGGTCAAAATATGATTACTTGAATCCCCAAACTATGCAACCAAACCAGGGTTTACGGAATAATTCATAACCGAAGCGGGCTAACTTCGAGTTAGAGGACCATTTGACCTGTATTTCTGGCCCGGAAATTGATTACTTGATTTATAGCTTTGTAAACTACATCCGAATAGGTATGGGCTTACAAAACCAGTAGCAGTAGCCAGTCCTAGTATAGCATACACTCAGATATGCACGAGAACTCGGAATAGAAGGGACCTGCAAATGTGTTTGACAGGTTTCGACTTTCATTTCTAAGAGTAATAGGTAGAATTTAAAGGTACTCATCTCTTAATCTGCTAACGAGTTTTGCAATCTCGTGTTCTGGCATTTTTTTTGCTACCAATCTGTAACTCTTTTATTTTTCATATTCATAGCCCGTTTATAGGGCAAACTGTACGCTATTATATTAATAACCAAGTGTTATGCTAAGCATGTCAGATAAAACATTCAAAAATTTTGTAAAACAAAAGCTATCCAGGAATGCTTATTATAAAATTTCAGATTACCTAGAAGATAAGAAATGGCTGGCATTAAAAAAATGAATTTGCTCATAATGATATGGATCATAAAAATAGAACTGGCCCGAGGTTTTTACCTATCTCCTTGTGTGCTGCTCACGATTCCGAACAGGCGGTAGATTTGACGTTTCAAAGTGATCCTAAAAATCATACTGAATAAAAATAATTGACTTTGACTTGACTTTGACTTTGAGTCATCCGCGCATGTCCTTTTTACACAATCGATCCGTCGATTAGTCGTCCTCTTCTAGAATACAATGGCAAATACTAGGTATCCAATATACGTTATAAATTTAAAACTATATATTACCGTTTTCAACATAACAACTTTTATTATAAGAAATAATACCACTTGTTATATTAAGCATGATGAGCGATCGCAATTATGTACCGTTTTTAATAAATTTTCGTTGGTATATCCAACGAAAATTTATTAAAAAATCTTTGTTTTTGTCTGTTTTAATTATCATCGAGTAAAGGCGAGATTTGTTGGATTACACAATACGGTACCAAAACGGTCAATTACCGCATAAATCGAGGTAATTGATCAGCATTCATTTAAAAATACCTAAAAGACTCACAACTATTCAAGATGTTTCCTATCCGTGAGTGTGTGCAGGACAGAGTATATGTAAACTCGTGTGTAAGAGCGATAAAGCAGTTCTTGCGGAAGTCAATTTGTCAATGTCTTCGCCAATTTCCTCTAGTAACTGGTTTTTTCTTTACAACGCGTAAATTTAATTTTAACTCTGTTGAGACGGGTTGAAGCGATTGTAACTGACTAGTGGTTACTTTTTTGCGCTTGTACTCGGTGTACTACTTTAAAGCCCTCATAATTTGTTCATTTTATTTTATACATACAAAAACGACATATAAATAAATAATTATTACTGGACATTAATTTTACATAGCGCCATCTAGTCCCTAACTAAGCAAATCTTGTTATATGGAAACTAGATTACGGATATTAATTTTTTTTTATAAATACATACATATCATGCTTTTAAACACCCAAATAGAGAAAAAACATATGTAATATATTAATCACACAAATGTTTGTCCTGGGTAGTAGTAAATAGAACCCACAACCTACAGCGCAGAAGGCAGAGCTTTTTGGCTTCAAAATGAAAAATATAAAAATATCACACGAATGTATATTTTGTACTAATGTTATGTATTATTTATATTTTTAAGCAGGTACGTTTGTTACTTATTCGTATTTAAACATCTTTTATTTTTCGATGGGGAAAATCCGTCCGTTACGTCCGGAATCCTCAACATTCTGAAGAACTGGCTATCTTACCTCTAAATGCCTGAAAACAACAATTTATTATCGTTGTTATGGTGGCACACTTAAATAAGATATTGGTAGCTAGCAGTCGACTTAAACAAAGTCCTACCACCAACCAAACCAAGCATAATATTGTATCCCCCTGGGGATCGAACCTGGGACCTCTGTATCTGACACCGGTAGGCGAACCACTAGACGACAGAGGTGGTTACACACTACTTTTAAACTGCCAATATGTCCCAAAACCTACATCATAGTTTATGTTAAAGCAAGTACAATTTTATGGCTAACAAAATACTGACCTCGAAAACTGTGTCCTTTTGTAAAGATAAAAATGACAAACCCTTATTTCACGCCACTTGTTTTGTTAGTTGATACACATGGGTGGGTTTACGTGCAATACAAAAATGTGGTAATAAAATGATATAAATATGAAAATTCTTGTTTTTTTAAATCATTGAGATAAAATAATTACTCCAATCCAACTAATAATTTAATGGGTGGCACGTACCACTTAATTATTATTAATAGTATCTACCTAATCACATATTAGTATTTTCAAATGGCTTACTTGTCATTTTAAAGGTTACTACGTGTTTTTTTTATATTAGGAAAGTTAGTAGTAAAGATAATTAACATAATAATTTATCGTGTTGATATTGCACGGCCTAATAGCGCAGTAGCGATAGATTCGAATCATCGGGTCGTACATAGTTGTTTGTTTAATTTACTTAGTTTTCTGACAAAATACATTTTACAATCGACCAATTAGTTAACTGTATAAATTAATACGCTAACGGTTATAATGATACACCTTAATACACCTTCAAACTAGTAAAAATATTTTTTGAAAGCTTAATTAAATTATTAATAATGTTTTAATCGTTTGTATCTATTGTTTTCATAAAAGTTGCATGCCATTTTGTATCAAGCAATAAATGTTATTTGACTGAACGCTACCTTATTACGTAATTCTGAAAGTGAGTATAAATTAACCGATTTTTCTGCAAATAGTTTTCCTGAACCAGTCATTAATGAAGCGATGTGATACCATCGGGAATTTATTTAATTATTGTTTTATTAAGGCTCGTGGCATTTCGAGTGCTATTACTTTTCATGGCTGTCATGTACTAGGGTTCCGTACCCATAAAAACGGAATGAGAACTTTTGTTTTACTACCCTTAAATGATAGTAGCAGGAAATCTGCCTATACATACTTTTGTGTTTGTCTTGTTTTAGGTGTCATTCTTGAGTTTAGATGCACGGATTTTGATAGATTACAAAGCCTTAACTTTCATATTAACACAACAGTGCTTTCATGCACCTATGATCGTAATTTGTTGCAATTCCAACGCACTTTTCGTGAACGCGCTACTGCAATCCTATTTGTGGCCGATAATCGCGTTAAGAACGCGCGATCGAATCGTTGCTAACACGCGACTCTATTGAAATGTAATTGTCTGTAGCGCGTCTGTATTGCGGCTGAATCGACGGTAGCGATGTAGAATCGTGGGTGAAGATAATTGACCAGCGACAGCAGCTCGACAGTATTTTGTGACTTTTATCACTGCCAAAAGGGGAAACTTAGGAACGTGAAATAATTAATTACAATGCCACCTGTAATAATCGTATAAACATGAGAAAGTTGTGAATGAAAATGATGAATGAGAAAGTTCACACACGTCCGAGATTGCACTTTGCACAAATCTTTCTCAGAGTCGGTTGTACCAAGTCACTTCGACTGCATCGGTATAATGGTATTATACAGCTAAAGCTCGTAACTTTTAGTCCCATAATCCAACTTTCTCCGACAAATCTGTTTGAAAGGCCGATAAAGGCAATCAAAATTAAAGCTTGAAAAATGAGAAATCGCTTTTCTCGATGGCCCATCTATCTAATAAACCTAATACTGGTTCGATACGCGCTCAAGAGGCGTGAAATGACGGCCCACTCGGAGCCCGCAGCGGGTGGCGCAATCACCAGCCGACGTTGATCTTCACTGTTTTTATTTTACTCAGAAAAAAATCACCGCTAAGTCTAGCAAAGTCTCTCTCGCAGCTTTTCCTTATCTGGTCAGACAGTTCGCAGCACCCCACTCTGCATAAAGAACTGATAAAGTGGAAACTTTTATTTGGTTATTTTAATCGCAGCTTTTATTTCTTTATTATAGAACGTTTACTGACTGACGCAAATCTCTTTGGTAGGTTTTGGTGGGAGCTTGTGGCTATATGCCAGCAGTCGGAAAGGAGTGACCGCTCTCAGACTTCACGGGCTTAAAGATAAGAAAGGTATTGTATTCCCCACTGGCGAAGCGCATTCCGTCGATGACCGGACAGTTACTTTCTCAAACTTCGCCGACCGTTCTCGAGGGTAAACAATTTAAATGTCTTCACGTAGGCGAAAGGGATAGTGCCATTCCTAGAGGTCTTTCGCTAAACTATTTGCCTTAAAACGGACGCAGAGAGACACGTCGCAACGCCAGAGCCGATGACGCCTCGACACGTGGTGTATAGGTAGGTACTTACTTAACTCACAAACTATCTAAGGCTGCGGTACCCTGGGCCAGGTATCAGCTTTTAGTGGATAATTAAGGATAAAGCAACTTTACTTTCTAAGCAGTACAGCAACTACAACAGCACAACTTTTGCAAATTTTTCCGAGTAATAAGTTATATTTCGCCTCCAGTAAAATTATAATTTGAACAAAGTTAGGAAACAGGAAACTGGGTTAAACAGCTTCTTCAATAATTTGATTGTTATTTGCCTGGCAACTGGATGAAACATTTCAAAGTTCCGAGCGTATTTTTAACTGTTTTACATAAATCTGCGATAATTATTTTCTTTACCATTATATTTAGCTTCAAGATCTTCATACATAAATTTTGCTCTTGAGAATGTTTAGCTGGACCTAGTTAATTAAATTTTCTTAAGTCACCGGTGAAAAAAGTATGATTTTTGCCCTTTTTTCTACTCTAGGTTTTTCCTACCTATTGCTGCTCTATGGTATGATAAAATCAACAAAGCAAACTAGTTTTCATATTCGCACATTACATCGTGAATTACCATGTAAAGTGTTCATTATGTTATGATTTTTTGAAGTACGTGCTCTCAAAACGAGAAGGTCAGATAAATGAAAAGACTTACTATGATCGAAAGTCCGCGGGTCAGGGGTGGTTGTTGTGACCGGTGTTGTGAACTCATCGTCATCTTCGTACGGTTCGGTGGTAGTGGTGGTCGTACTCGTGGTGGTCCGCTTCCTACTCTTCCTGCGCTCCTGCCGCCTCGGGCTGGGCGCAGTGGCCACTGGAGCGACCGTGCTCCGCGGGGCCACGGCGGTCGTGTCTCCCGGGCCAGAGCCGGACTCGGCAAGGGCGAACGCCACTAGTGAAACGGCCACCAGCCGTATCACCAGTGGCGCTAAGCGCCGCATATTGCCTGTGAACAAAATATACTTTTGAGTATCTGAGTTTCACGGATTAATACAATTATATAGAAATATTTATTTTGACTTGAACATTTTTAACTATCGCTTTGGCAGCTGTGATTTTTCAATACTGACATCAACATCATTACAATGGCACCCTAATTTTTTATGAATATCGAAGAGGATTCTGGTTTCAAAGTTTTCTTCAGGATTTAAACTATAAAAATGTTATTGCGTAGTTTATTTAAACATGTTACCGTAATACCACGTTGGTTGGTGGTAGGACTTATTTCAAGTCCGCTTGGCTAGCTAACAACATCTTACCTGAGTCCGTCGCTCTAAAAACAATTTAAATGATTGTGTTACGGCATTTAAAAGGAAAGAGATGGTTGATATATATGACGAGCTTCCTATTTCGATATGATAAGGCTTTCCGAATGTTTAAAATTAGCGCTACAGGTGAGATAAAAGCTACCTACTACGCTTCTCCGCCGTACAATAAAAATACCATATGAAAAATATAAATATAAACCACTGAAATTCTTGTATGATTTGTAATAGTTTCTAATCCCACATGTTCGGATACGGACTCGATCACGACACCGGAAGTTTCGACATTGACATTCGGATATGTAGGACGGCAATATCAGCTGGAAAGCCCGTTATTCGCCGCAACTGCGGTCTAACAACGACGGCGTGTGACCACTGTGAAATCTATATACCTCTTGTTTCGTCATACGCTTCGGTGACTTAATTTTAAATTAAATTAACACACGAACAGACAAAGAGCGACTGCTACATGGACCATGATTTCACGATTTGAGCGCTACCAGCCATTAAGATTTAATTAATATTACATACAATTTGGACCATTATTAAGATAAAACATGCCTAACCATGCTCCAACGTATTTGATTTAAGCTTGAATAAGCTTCAGAAAAAGTTTGTGATCAAGGGCATGCTAGAAAATACTTTAAATGTCTACGGACACTTCAGAAGTCCAAGTTGTATTGGCGTTTTACGACGAGAAGTAAAAAGTAGCACGAAGTATCCCCTGTTTTTCACTATCACAACAGCCCGTAAACTTAAGGAGTTTCTGTCGATTCAGAGTTTTTTCACAATGGACAAATTTTATCCAGGAAAATAGGTACTTCTGCGATGTCGTTGTCATTGTTTTTTTATGTTGATGGTGGTTTAAATATTTTTATAGGAAGATATTTAATAATTAAGTTAACAACGCAGATTGCAATCAAATGTGCGATCAGGAAGTTTTGTTCCTAATTAAACAAAATTCCCGATGATGTATACGTAACGTAAACAATTTTACACACAACATAGAAACATGAAAGTTTATAGTTAGGTTCATTAGGTTAAATATGTTCACGTTAAATGTTTCAGTAGCTCAGTCTGGAACATGAAAACCTGTTTATAATATAAACTTCGTAATCCCTGCAAAAAGTAACGTTTTGGTGTATTTTCTATTCGGAAATCTAGCACGGTTACTAAGTTTATCGGCGTCAACATCTGTCAACGCGCTACTATACTCCGGTTAATGTCCTATGGGTCAGAGGAACACTGTAAATTCTTTATGGCATTCAATCCACCTAGCTCGCCAAATGGAGTTTCGCTGTTACGAAGCTTCTCAGAAAATGTGCTACTAAAATTTCTTATAAAATATTAGGCTAATGCTTGAGTTGGGTTGCGCAAGAAAACTATAACCCATCTTTCTCTCAGTTTTATAATTCATGAGTGTTAAGGTGTTTTTGTTAATAAAATTGTCTGTATTTTTTAATTTTTCCCTGTAGAACATATGACAGATTCATATTTTTTCTGTCATTTGGTTTGATACAAAAATACCCAATTTTCTTTATGAAAATGCTACGAGGTTTTCCTCATAAGATTATCGTTTTTATTTCGCTGATGTATCTTAAAACAAGGTGAACTATTTGTGGTTTCGTCTATCATTTTATATATTATCCAATCTCCGGTACCTATCGTAATTTACAAAGGAAGGAATTGTAAAACGTTTCTATTCAGACACATTCTAAACGACCTAGATGAAATACACTTCAGCCCCTGGGTACTCCACTGAAAGCCTGATCAGGTACACACGATAATGGCCCCTCGAGACAAAGCGTAAGAAACATAGTCGTATGCTTTCAATAAACTCGTTTGAGACGAAGATGTTTTGTTCGGTGCCCTTATTAAATTGTTAGGTGCTGAATTTTATATATCTATTTTATATATAAGCACTGAATAGTTAGTTCTTTACAAGCAGCTTATTGAGACGTCTATGTTGGCTTTTACGACGATTGGAATGAGTCCAGCAAGTAAATGTTTATTTTGATTGAAAAATACGTACATATTCAATAAATTATTATTAAATATTGTGATTAGTGAAGCTAGTTCGGAAGATAATTATTATTTGATAGATGAAGAGAACTACTTATATTAGCTAAAGGAGTTAGTGGAGTATTGCTTTACCCGCCACAAAAATGCCTTTCTTACCACTACGGAGTATTGAACGAAAATCCGTTGAGTATTATTTTAATATTCATGAGTTGAATTTATGCTTTAAGAAGTGCAAGACAGCCTAAGGAACATTATGTTTTAGAAAACTACTAACTGTAACTAAATCATTCAGTATAATAACATGTCCAACAAAACACATTGTATATTTTGAAAGAGTGCCAAAAATGTCAACATTGCTGTTTATTTGCAGTGTTTGCGTATTTTTCTAACCGAAAATAATGTTGAAAATGATAAACTAACGGCGCAATAATACAAGGAACAGATAGTGATATAGCCTCCAGTCATATTTACTGCAGATAACTATACGCTTGACATGATTTCAATCAATCGAATAAACTATTTAGGTGTCTAAATTTGATCTTCTGAAGTTCCACTGAATAGATATCTCAAATGAATCTTTCAAGAGAAATATTCGCGCATTTTTCAATAACAGTAAGTAATAGTAATCACTACAGGCTTGTAACGTACTGAAATCGAGCGCGTAATTGTAATATCATGCTCACATGTTTCGTAATTGTACTCGGCATCGTAATTGCTATTGGAAACCGTTTAAGTCACGACGTCGAAAGAATACTAATCTTGTGAATCACTGGTATAGCTTCTGTAGTGCACAGGAGCACGAAAGTAGACTTAACGACATCCGAAATGAACACTCGCAAGTTTAGCATCTACATGATACAAACTTGAATTTATTGGCGTGATAGGTTACATGATCGACACTCAAATGCTTGTGTTTTTGCTCGTAGTATAGTAGAGACACTTTGCCTAGTAATTCACCACGAACTGAGATCTCGTAATGTTTGGCTTGTGTAAGGTGTTTAACTACAGAGATTATTTCTCATAAAGAAAGGTATTGACTCAACTGTAAAAGTTTGCTTCCATTACACTTTATACTCTTAGCACATCTCTTTTTATTCATCTTGACTTTTTGTGTCCAAGGCTCGCTTTCGCCGCTAACTCTCAATATTTGCAAAACGTGAATGAAAAAAAAGCACCATAACACTAACCGTTGGTCACAGTGGGTAGCAGAACACAATAAGTTCATAGGTCACACCATACTGATATGAAATAGACGATAATTTATTTCTGAAAAGTGTCTCAAAACCGCATTGGTAGTTGTGGGTAAAAATATGCCACTGTAACCTTTGGATGTCGTAAAAGTGTCAAAGGGGTGTCACCGAAACTGTTAGCACACACAAAACCAGTTTTCTTTTGAATAAAAAGGTCAAATAACCGCCTCTGTGGTCTAGTGGTTCGCCTTCCAGTATCAGACCCAGAGGTCCCGGGCTCAATCCCCAGGGAGTACAATATTGTGCTTGGTTTGGTTGGTGGTAGGACTTTGTTTAAGTCCGCCTGGCTAGCCTACCACTATCTTACCTAATTCTATTACCATAACAACGATTCTATAGTCGTTATTTCCTGATTTATAGGTAAGCCTAGCGCTTCCCCGTCTTATAAGGAAATAAATAAACCAATAGTGAATTGTAAAGACACTTCTTCATGAAACTTCACGATAGACTTCACTTTAACTAAAAAGAAATACTATAACTAAAAAGTACTCATGATCACGTGATCCAAAGTATGTAAGTAAAGCAAAGTTGAGTTTGCAATAGTCAAGCCTACCCACAGACTTTACTATTACAAGCTCAAAATGATAATTTATGACTATAGAATAGCCCGAAATAGAATAAAAAATGGATTTGAAACTCTTCTGGCTCTAAGGGACCACCAGTAGCCGCTCGGATTGTCATCTTTTAAATTACAAAAGCGGTCTCTCCCGCCGCTGGACAAGCACTGATGGAGGTCCGTTCTATCAAAAGGTTTGGCGTATATTTTTCGCCGGCATAAAAGTTTCCACAAACCTTTCCACTGCGAATAATCTCTGACAAGTCGTTTTAAAAGCGCCTTCAGATTAGACCGTGGCTGGCCTATTGTCCAGGCATCCGGTTGATCGAGCACCGGTGTGCAGGTGGTCAATAAATGAATTTTCCCAAGTCTAGGAAATCGAATTTCATTCTGTGGGAGAAAAGCTTGCAAATTGCAGGCTTTTCTTCTTCAATGTAGTTCTATGACTATAAACGGAGACCTATGATATATGTACAACGCTGAGGAAAAGTCAGAAAGTCACTGTATGATACGGATGCGTATGATTACATGTGAAAACAACAAGATGTCGCATTATTTTATGTAACAGAAAGGTCATGTCTGCACCTCATCTCGCTGTGTTTTACCATTTCATACGGAACGAATCTTTGTGTCATCATCAACATCATCTGTTATCATTACGGCTCTACCTGTTTATTCCACGAGGCAGGCTAGGCATGCTACTGGCCATCAATGGCCGCATGTCTTGCCTGTGTCTTACTAAGGAGTGGCTATACCGCCGTCAACTGGTGGTAAAGCTTTGTCAGTTACTGCAGGATGTACCACGAGCAGGTTAAGTTGACTTTGGAATCTCTAAGACTTTTGAATTCATTGGATTGCTCTCTTACATTCCATCGCTATCGAATCGGTTGAATTTTTGACCGTTCAGTGTTCGAGAGCCTTTGTCATTTTTTTTTAAAAACCTCGTTTTAGATATTTGGTTTATAATTTTAATTTACAGTAATCGATTCACTGGAAATAAAGTTTTGTCTTAATTAAGAAAGTTGCGATAGATTGCTTTCACAAATTGTACCCACTTGTTTGGTTTCGTTTCCAGACCGAGTTATAAGTACAGTGATGAGTATTAATTGAGGAGATGGTATGGCACCAAACATAAGCCTTTAGGGGTACAAGGGTATTTGCAAAGTTCTTAGCTGCCTGCCGTGCCACATCACCCCTTTACTCAATTTATGGCAGCGTGCATTTGAATAAGTTTACCATAAAAATAGGCATTCTGTGGCCAGAAACTTTAGCAATAAAATGCAAATGGTGACGTTGGTGTTGCTTTTGAATTATGAGCGCAGGTCTAGACTATAAGTAATGTATATATAAAATAAGGAACCCTGAATACGCATTCTACGTTTACTATTATTAGTTTAGGACCTAGGCTTTTTTATCGTTTCAAATAGAATTCTGAATTTTAAAGCCTAGTAGTAGTAGTACGAAGTGTCGCACAAAGTCTTGTAATGAAAATTTGATTGAACGACTGTACAGGGCAGATATAAGGGCATGAGCCTTTTGAAAATATGTTCAAATTACAGACTACATCACTTCTATATCATATACCACAGTATCCGTATGCTCTCATAAAGCTATAGTCCATCGGAGGCCCAGCTCTATTTATACGCACAGCAAGATAGTTAATTCTTCAAAACGACTCATAGCCACGACCATTTTGGTGAAGAGTGCACGACTGGTGACATATTATTATAGTATTTAAACATGGCCGTCCTTACCTGATAGAGCGATTATTGATATTTACTTGCAGAGTTTACGTGAAGCAATCCATTGAGTTGCTAGGCAACTGTTTACAATACTGATATTCTTTATTTATGTAAAATCTGAAAACGGTTTCTTGTGCGTATAAACATTTCTTCTCAAACAAGAACATATATAGAAAAAATGGCGGTGTATTTTTAAGGCAGCTTTTTGTACCCCGCTAAAATTCTGTGAATTGTATTTGTCTTTTATCCCTATTCTTCATTACGTATGAGAAAAGAAAAAATAACAAAATCAACAACTCTTGATTTCACGGGGTCTGCGGTCATCACAGTTCGTTACCTCATCTTGTGGTTTCATCTGACCAAACACTATAACAGGAAAAACCCCATGTATCGCAATCTATTTTGCTGCTGTTCAAAATAATCATCTAAAACTACGTCACACAGAAAACTTGCACAAATCGTAAGCTAAAGTTTGAGGTGATATGATAACAAGGCGTCTAAAGACAGTCGGTATCGACAAAAGAAAGCATTGAACATTTTAAATTCGACTGCTGACTCCATTAAAATAAAACGAATGTAAGCTTTTGTGGTTATCATACATATATTATTTTATGATAAATAGGTACTGTAATGTGAGGATTGCTTTTACTATTAATCATTATCACTTAATTTATTTATTAACATTAGCATTTTCTTAAGCTTGTATGTACTTCATAATTAGAACGTCAAATATTAATTAAGTCTACTATCTAGTCCTCACATTGTTTTGAGATGCTTAAAACCGGAACTTGATACAATTTCAACACTCGGAAATATTACTATGGGATCTCTTATTTGCACCTTTTGCACCAAAACCATTTATTATGAAGTATCTACAGAATGTAATAGTTATTATTACCATAATTATGATACCGGAACAAGAGCAACACTCGCTTGCTCAATCGGATGTCAATTTTTGAATAATTTTGCATGTTTTTTTTTAACTACGGGCAAGCGCTTGGCCTTTAACTCACCTGGTAACAAGTTGGGTTAAGGCCGAAGGTGGAGGCGTACTTCACCCGGAATCCTCAACAAACTCTTATCTCTTAAAGCAACAATTTTTTTTTAGAATTGTTATCATGGCGACAGGATTAGGTAAGATGGTGGTAGCTAGCCAGGCGGACTTAAACAAAATCCTACCACCAACCAAACTAAGCACAATATTCCTCCCCCTGGGGATCTAACCCAAGTCCTCTGGATCTGAAATCGGTGGATTGAATAACTAACCACAGAGGCGGTTAAAAAAAAAGAAAAAGAGAAAGGATATATCAATGTAAATATATCGAATGAGAATAAAAAATAAGTTGGAATACTTTCAGTTTGATCAACCATTAAAAATAAATACATGTCTGTCTGGCTTTCTTTAATTCCAATGCGGTTTTTATATGAGAAGGCATTTTTGTTCGAGACTATTTTTCGTGCCAAATAAACTATTCTTATTCGCATATTAGATAAGTGCTTATTGAGTTAAGAGGCTTAAGCTGTATCTATTGTTTCCGTAAACTTAGATATTTAGATATCTGATTTGATTTCCGTTTCCGCTGTCGAGGTTGACGGGATCTATCCGATGCGCCAGAACGCTATCAATCATTTTTCCACATCGATCCGATCGTACGCTTCGGTCCGGCAGATTGTTTTTGCAACACGCTGTATCTTAGTAAATTGAGGAGATATGATTGATTTGTTCGAATATTGTCTTTTTTGCTCGGATGGTTACTAGACGTGGATTAATAGGGTCATTTGTAGAGTTAGTGATTATTGTTTCATGTTTTTTGTCGTGTAATTATACTGGCTTTGTCGGAATAGTAGCCAAATAAGGAGTAAGCCTTGTCTTTTTTCTTACGGTAGCCATGTTCCTATTTATGATCAAATTTACTTCAACTATCTAGCCAAAAAAATGTGATTGAGTGATGTAAATAGGTACATTGTGATGTGAAGTGCTCTTAAATTTGAAAATATTTATCTGAATGTTAAGCAATACTGCTATGAAAATAGTCACATCAAGTTTTCTTATACAATTTGGAGACGGAATAAGCAAGCCACCCATTGAATGTTCAGTGCATATCATGCCTATAACTAAGCCTTACTACGTAAGTCCACAGAGAACATGTCCTACGCGGCACTGCATTGCGCCAGTCAACTGGAGGTATAAAGGTGTTAAGCGGGCCCGTAATTAAAACCGGGATATGATATTCCGGTGTGAAGGGTATGGTTTCATTTACGGGATGCTGCAGCATAGCAATGTTGCTTGACGCCCGCAATAGGTATGGTAGTAGTTCTTCCCTGGACGATCATTATAATGTAATAGATAAATATTGTACGACGGGGATGCGCTTGGCCTTCATTTCACCTGGTAACAAGTTAAGATAAAACCAAAGGTGGAGGCGCACTGCACCCGGAATCCTCAACAAATTGAGGAACTGGCGGAGTATCTTAAATCTAATTGCCTGAATACAACATTTTTTAAGAATTGTTGTTATGGTGACAGACTTAGGTAAGGTAGTGGTAACTAGCCAGACGGACTTAAACATAGTCCTACCACCAATCAAACCAAGCACTATATTGTACTCCCCGGGGGTCGAACCAGGGACCTCTGGTTTTGACACCGGTGGTCGTACCACTAGACCACGGAGGCGGTTAAAACTTTACTGTACACAGAAATAACATCAATACACACATTAAGTGTCACAGTAAAATGTATCTAGATGGTATAAAATGGTCGTGTGTGCGACAAACGCTGCGTGAACCCACCGCATGCATTGCCACATATCAAGAGAGCGCTTCAGCATGAACGCTCTTGACAGCGCGTCGTACCGCGTCTCCATAAGCGAGCCCGGGTACTTTAGAGTAATCCAGGTGCCCTATATTTAGAATGAACAAGCCTCATCGCTAATAGCGATTTCTTTCAAACAACCTTGAATTGTGTACTAGGCGCTCCATTCTGGCTTAGTTACCTCCAACATTAATAAACACGGCACCGACGGTTCAATTACGACATCTGCGCCTCTGAATTTATCACTGTCTCTAATTAAACGACACGCCTTCGTTTGATCTCCAGGTATGTAAGTGTTGTCGCCTGGCAACTGCCTATGGAACGAGGTGACGAACCATCGTATGTTTGTTAGTACTCTGTTGTAATAATACGCTGACAAACTTACAGAAATTCAAGTTCTTGTCAGATACTGAAATATAGCGGTTGGTTGGCAAGTTTCAAAATATTACGGTTGGTTGGAATGTTTTAAAATATTACGGTTGGTGGGCATGTTTCAAAATATTACGTTTGTTGTTAAATAAAATTATCGACCGCATCTTGTCTAGGCACCCAGAGGCTGTATCTGTATCATCCATGTCTAATCACTAAGTGACAGTCAGATAGACAGCGGCATACCCTATTTCGATTTTCCAAAGTGAACGCAGCCTTTCCAACCTCATACCGCATGCAAGCGTTTCAAATATCCATACTCGCATGGAATAGTTTCAGTAATAATAATACGCATAAAGTAATTTGCAATCTGTTGAGAATTTTGTCGTAATAAGCCATATAAAACCGGATGCCACTTTACTTTTTCATGAACTAATCTAGGTTAGTTTTTTAGAAAATTACAAACTCTCACAGATTATACACGTTTCTGTGGTTGTGTATTTAAGCGCGTATGTCAAAATGTAAATAGTTTCGAAAAAAATAATTCATCTCATCTGGTTTCAGGTTATGATAAGGCCGAAGGTGGAAGCGCACTTCACCTAGAAGCGAACCACTAAAAGAGAAAGCTCAACTGTCTGAGGAACTGGATACCTCACCTCTGAATGCGGGACAACTTTTAGGATTTTTGTTGTGGTGACAGAATTAGGTAAGATGGTGGTAGCTAGCCAGGCGGACTTAAACAAAGTCCTACCACCAATCATACGTAGCACAATGTGCTAATAATATGTGAAACATTACATGCATGAGAGCTAAGAGGATGTGATGCAACGCGTAGCATAAAATGTTATTGAAGGCCATACCACCCATAGGCTATTTTTTTTCTGAAAAACTACCAACCTTTATTAAACACAAACTGCTCTATGATTTGCCACAATATATAAGACTGACCAGTAATGTTAACTCCTATTAATATTAAGTTAAAGCCCTTTATATAAATAGTTCCTTAGTTCTACTTGACAAAACTATTTACAAGGTGAGTGATTACCTAAATACTGACTATAGATATCTGAATGACCAATTTCATGACTAATGCTGATTATGTATTTTTATTTGTTCTTTACCCAGTATGCTCGTATTCATTAGATAAGTTTTTTATGTTAATCATAGCACTTGAGTTTTTATTAAATATCATCCAAGTTGACGATGCCCCTTTACAGCTGAATGCAATTCCTGAATTACTATACCTATTATCTATATATTAGTGACATTAATGTTTATTCCGTTATCAAAATAAAAATTGACTAAATTTACCTAATATAAATGTTAAATATGGAAATTCGAAATCATCATCATCATCATCATCATCATTTCAGCCCACATACGTCCACTGCTGAACGTAAGCCTCCTCCAATCGACGCCACAAATAGCATATTCGAAATAATGTGCTAAATTTATATTTTACATAGTGTAATAGTTGGTGAATTAAGATAAATTGACGAGACACTGATGTCACACTAACTTTTCATAAGAATATTAACTTTTGCCATCTTTTTCAATAAATAAATCTAATGTTATTTCTCTGGATCTGGCACTGGTAGGCGAGCCACTTGACCACAGAGGTGGTTAAAAGCCTAACCCAATAATAATAATTATAATAATAATTTATTTATTTTGTTGCCAACAATTATTCATATTGCATTCTATTTAACATTTGAACAAACATGCGTGCTAGTGCATGCAAATCTAGCATTATCTTAGTAAGCAGATAAAGTAAATTTAAACAAAATGAAAAAAATATTGAACACTAGCTCCCACTCTAGGATACCCTGTGTTGTGGGTAGCTAGTCTCTTCCAAGTGCATGTATTTATTTATGACCCAATGATGGCCTCGAGAAGACAAAAGAAGTTTAAGTCATTTAGTATCTCCGGAAAGAGACGCCTAAATCAATTGAAAATAAAAAGGATTATCTGTAACAATGATGACGATGATGAATGGTGGATTAAATGGGAATAGCGTTTTAAAAGGAAAATATTTTATTAGATATAAGATGCCTCCCTTCATGCCATATCTATGAAACGGCATAAGTTATTAGATCAAAGTGCTATTTATATCGGAAGGGAGTCGCGTAAGATATTTCTTAGGGGTATGGACTCTAATAATGCGTTGTAAAATGAAAAGGAATTGTTTTAGTCAACGAATATTGAAAATATATCGTGTCTGCAATTTTGCATTTCTAAAATCTTTATAAGAACATCTCATCTTATAATTTTTAGATTTGTTAGCTGTCTGTCCAATAAGCAGTAAAATTCGGTCACTAACGAACTTGATTAACATTAAAATAATGAAGTAGGTACATTATCAAGATTATGAAAATCCAACAAAATATTAAGATAATTAATATACATAGTGCTATCAAGTTTTTAGGTTGATAAAGTAAAGCGAAGAATAAAAAATAACAAAATACTTTCACATTTCTAAGAAAAATACATTTCCATAATCCATTCTATTATAGCCTTTAAGAGACGTAGTAATTAAGTAGAGTTGAAAGGAAAAGCAGCGTTTAGGATTTCGAGAGAATTCGTTCTGATCAATAAGCCACCAGGTGGGCTTGAAAAATGTTTCAAATGGGTACAGGCAACAACAAAAGTTTGGAACGTGCAAAAATAACTTTTTTTTATGATACGAGTAATAATGAATACTTGTAACTAGTTTATACTACTTCCATTAAGATTTTTATAACAAAAATTATATATTTTTTAAATACATCTCAACCACACGAGTGGAAAATTGAAGTGAGACGATATTTTATACGCAATTGAGAACATCGCAATAACTTATCATTTATTTTTGTAAATTTTTGTACGCGATAGGATGATAAACAATAAATAAAATATTCAGAAAAACTACCAACCTTTATTGGACACAAACTATTCAATCATTTGCCACAAAATATAAGACTGACCAGTTATGTTAACTCCTATTTATACAAAGTTAAAGTCCTTCTACTTGACAAAACTATATATAAGATGAGTGAATACCTAAATAATGACTACAATTATCTGAATGACCAATTTCATGACTAGCGCTAATAATTATGTACTTTTCTACTTACTCGTTCTCTCCGTCGGTATGCTCATATTAATTAGATACGTTTTTTATGTTAATCATAGTACTTAAGTTTTTATTATGATTCATCCAAGTTGACGATGCCCCTTTACAGCTGAATCGAATTCCTGACTTACTTACCTATTACCTATATATTTGTGACATTAATGTTTATTCTGTTATAAAAATATTATTTGACTAAAATTACCTAATTTTAAATGTTAAATGTGCATAGGTATTTGAAATAGTGTACTATCTATCATATTTATATTTTACATAATGTAATAGAATAAGTTGACGAGACACTGATGTCACATTAACTTTTTATGAAAATGTTAACTGTTGTCATCTTTTTCAATAGATAAATCTTATCTTTATCTTTAAGTTTTGTGCCATCAATTTTCACTCAATTAAAAGTTACGCTTTAATTTTAATCAGATGTGCTTGTCAAAACAAAATGTCAGCTAAATCAGTTAGAAGTTTTGGCGTGAAGTAGTTACAAAAATCCTGGGTGTTGGGAACACCCAATCTAAATTTCGTAATTAGTATATTGTAATAAAGTTGTCAGAAATCTAAGAAGGACTTGAAGATATTTCACTATGCAAAGAATTTTGTAATAGTGATATTAATATTATCCCTAGCTTTAGCGTTAGCCTTCTGACTATGACAGTACCTGCGTTTCATCTCCGCGGGGAGGTAATTAAGTGAGAGAAACTTCAAAAGACCCTTCTGAGGGTCTATTATAAGGAATATGAAAAAGAAAATCAGGTAGATGTTTGCTCAAAGTTAATGAACAATATATTGTACTTTTAATTAATTTATTTTGAAATCTGTATGTCTATCTTATTTATTATTTTAACTAGTGATCACCCAGCGGTCGTTATTCGATTATAAAAAAACATTTTTAATCTTTCACATCTTTATTTTTAGAGACATTTTTGGATGACTCAAACCGGCATGCTACTATGATCAAAAGTCCGAATGGCTAGTATTCCGATAGATTTGTTAGTTGTCTGTCATATAAGCAGTTTGTCCATCTCGCATTTTGCCGTTCGTCTACAACTCAGTTCGTCTATAATTTTATTCGTCCATTACAAGCCTCATAGCTCAGTTGGTAGTAACTCTGCCTTCGGCGCTGTAGGCTGTGGGTTCGATTCCCACTCAGGACCAACATTTGTGTGATGAATATAGATGTTTGTTCTGTGTTTGGGTGTTGTATCATATAGTACGTATGTATTTATAAAAAGTATTTTATCCGTAATCTAGTTCCCATATTACAAGCTATGCTTAGTTTGGGGCTAGATGGCGCTGTGTAAAATGAATGTCCTGTAATATTTATTATTATTATTTATTACGAAGTTCGTCATTAAGCAGTCCGTATATTTCGTGATTCGTCATTGCGCAGTTCGTTCACTGGGACTACATTGCAACTGACAAACCAATACTACTTTACTTAATAACTGTATTGTAAAACGTTACGATGTCGCAGACTGCACATTTTTTAGTAAAAGCGTCAAAAATACCAACCAAATTATAATCGACAAAATGTAAACATACATATTTCCTTTGAAAATGCAATCCCAGCAATGTAAGCAGATAATAAAAGAAGTGAAAAAGAGAGTTCCATTACCCAAGTAACAAGCTTTTTAGAAACGTATTTCAAAATAATAATACAATATTATAGGTCCATAGGCAAGTAATAAACCAGTTTGTGCAGTTGAACGAAATATATGTTTGGCGAAATGCTTGTTGGACAAAATACGTGTTTCACCGAATGCGTGTTGACGTAATTTGTGCTGGTCGAAATGCTTGTTGGACGAAGTGCGTTTTGGACCAACACGTGTTGCATGAAATGCGAATTTAAATTCTATTTGGACGAGCTGCTTATTGGACCGACATCTAACAAATCTTTCGATAGGCGTGACCTGTCACGTATTGAATTTTGGCAAATTGTAAATCGTGTGCATGTGCCGAACGTCAGTCTGACATGCCTCTGACTACCCCCAGTAGGTGATCCTCCAAATATCCATGATATGTGTCCTCAAAGGGGAAAAAGTAAACTTTTCTCTTTTATGTTGTCAGTACATGTGTATTGTATATTAAGGGAAACATATTCGTTGCCGACGCCGCTACTGACAACGGTCGATCTCTATCTATGGACGTAAAGTAGCTATTTCATTATATCTCAGAGGAGCAAATTCTGTCTTCCGTGTTGATAATGGTGACAGTTTGATCGATTGGGAAGCAGACGCACACCCAATGGAATTCATCAGAATTTCCGAATCGGATATCATCAATCAGCAATTTGTCAATAATGGGTTTTTTTTTAGGATGTACTTATTACTCTTATTTCAGTGTTTTAAAGTAAATGCAACCGTAGACCACATACCTAAAATTTATTTCGTATTCGTTTAATTATTTTTCGATCAGCTAACATACTTTGCTTGGTATAAATAAAGCTAAAAGTAATATGTAGGTAATATATCAACGAAGGTTATATCATATATAATATAACCTTTGTTCAATAAAACTTATACTTACAACACATTTTCAGCTGTTGCTACTTCTCATTACTGTAAAATTACCTTAATAGTTGGTTTAAAAAATAACAATTACGACACTGGTTCGTCACGCACTACTTACAACACTACACCGAGGGACTAATGACTTGATAATTACATCAAAATTACATGGCTTAGCTTCAAAAAAGCACATAGTTTGTGTTATTAGTAAAAAGCTCTTTTTACCTTGGGGCTTAACTTAAAGGTAACTCATAATAATTGTTGTAATTATTATCGCTATCGTATAAACTCCACTACTGGGCTGTTTCCTCCTGAAACAATCCGGCGGTGGACGTGCGGGTTGGTGGTCGCAGTGTTTGTGTCAAATATTTTGGTAGACGCTTCTGACCATCTTACAACATCCTCGTGAAGAAAGGGGAGTGTAAGGAAAAACCCTTTGCGGAGGCGCGATGGCCACTATTGTAAGTCAAATGAATAGTTTGTGCTTTACGTAATTTACTAGGAACAGTTACCATATTATAACAAATAAGACCAAGAAAACCTACTCGAAACGGGCTTTGTACTCTCATGTTTGTTCCTGCAGACGTCTTCCGGCTAACGATGTTGTCCAAACAATTTAATTGCATGCTTTCAAACCTCAGCCAGCGCACGTTGGTTCACAATTTCAGATGGTTCCAAGGTAACCTCGGAAAGGCCGACCCTCTATGTGTAATTAAGGTCCCTGTGCGTCAACTTCTGTGATGTGGGTTCAAAAGCAATGCAAACCGACTACGAGGTACCTGAGTACATACAAAAGAGAAATACATCTCCGTATAAATGTAAAACTCGCGTGGACAAAAGGTTACAAGACAATGAAGTGGAGCTATCACAACATTTCTTTAATGAAGTCGATTTAAGTTTTATTCATTTTAACTTAGTACTATTTTTTCATAATAATAATTTGTATATATGTTCTTGTTAGACTCGCACTATGATACTCGTGTGGACCTTTTCATTAGGTCCCCACGTAGGAAAGAGGTGTAGTAAACAAAAACTAGAAGGAGTGGAGCCCCTATCACGAGTCACGAGGAAAACTATCCCCTTGATGCTTGATTTCTCATCCCCTATACTATGTGTGCGAGGGAGGGTCATAGTAAAATGGTTGAAGGTGAATTTAATGCAGAGTGAACTTGATATTCGTGTTTCGACTTCGTAAGCGGTGTTTTGAGATAAATTCTTCGTTTTAACAATTGTACGAAATAAAATTTACTGTTTACCGTGCATATGTTACAATTCATTTATTATCGCCTAAATTACTAGTTACTAGGCCTGAACGTGGCTAAATATGTTATCTTAAATTAGTTACGTCATATTTTAGATATTTTGATAAATAAATAAATAATAAACAAAAACTGAGATCTCGTGATGTCTGGTTTGTGTTAGGTATTTAACATGTATTTTCTCAAAATAAATTTAGGACCAAACGATTAAAGTGTGCTTAAATTACACCTTACAAACCCACTTTTTAATCTCTCTTTATTCACCTGAGTGATTAAGGCTCTCTGGTGCTAACTCTCATTCTATGCAAACTCAGAAAAAGAGTCAAGCACCATAGCACCGAACGTACGTTATAGTAGGTTAGCAGAATGCGATAAGTGAACAAGTAACCCTCTACTAACTGACGTTTAATTTTTAAAAGAGCTTTCATAGCCATTACCTTAGTATTCGTGTCGTCGTATCAGCCCACGGATACAGTAAAAGACAACCAAGGGGCTTTGCCAAAATGGCCGCAGCTTTTTTCTGCGTATACAAAACTTTGACTGTGAACACAAATCTATCAGCCAAGCGTGGTGATGCTCAAACCTTATAGTTTTTAAAGATCATCTTTCCACATTCTGATGGACAATAATTTGCTGCTGATGTAGGATGTACGCAGTCAATCCCCTTGCAAGGCATCTCAACAGTATTTTACAGACACCCTTAGCTTGATATTAACAAAAGTAAATAGATACATTTTAATTTAAATAAGAAGCCAAACATCTTGTGTGAGCTGAAGATTATCCTTCGCAACCCTTTATCTTGAAAAACGGGTATCGTTTAAATAAAAAATTAAAGGCATAAATAAACGATTTTTTAAATATTTTTTTTGCAATCTTTTGCAACACTTAATATTAATACAGGGGTGGTTTCAGTAAATTAAAAAGCAAATTGAGAATTAAAAAGTCCGCCACTAGAACCTTAAACAATACATTTTTTTTTTAAATTTGCTGTCTCAAAACTTTTACTCTTTCAAAAGACATAGATAGATTTGTGTTTCACTTTCTTCTTTAAAATGTTGAATTGATCGGATCAACCATTCATGAGATATGGGCGAAATATTGAATTTCTTTTCACCCTAATATCTCAAATAGTACATCACTTATCAAAAATCATTCATGTTTATAAAAGTTATCTCTGTACCTACAATTAAAATTTAATTATTATTGGAGAACCCGCTTGAGAGTATGTCATCACAAACATTGAAACATACATACATATAGTGCTGGATTTCCCAAGTTAACTCGGAGATCTCGATCGCTACGCTCACTCTATAAAATATTTATGTCTTGTTTAACAGATACAAAAGTGTACATTGAAAATCTTTTTATCAATACGAGCCTTTTGAGCTTCGCATAAATATCAAAGTTAAATTAACTAAACTGTCTGTTTGTAGCTGGAGGCAGTAAAGTAAGAACAACGCCGTATCTAACTATTAAACTCACAACTTTCGCGTGACTTTAACCCGCAGGTATCTCCGGTCGACAGACGTCTTTCCACGTCGTATTTTAGAAATAACCTTAGATATTGGAAGGAGGTTTGTGATCCAATGTTGGGGTACGATGACCTTATTTTGGAATGACGGCTGCACGGTCTGGTACGCGAAGACACCACATGTATTGCATTGCACGATCACAAAGTGATTACCTATTTTATTTGATAGAAAGACCCTGCTATAACTGGCAATCTGAACGCCGTGATCATTCAATAAACCCACCAAACCCTCAGTAATTCTGTTCGTATTGCTAACGCTAGACTACACACTGTTTATTTATCCAATTGGATGTCCCTCCAACTCGTTCGCAACTTTTTTAGCTTAAACTTAGTTTCCCAGTGCATGAATGGTTCACAATAATATTACACTCGTTTGAGTGAGCAAGAAATTGACACAAAGCCTCACGATTTTATTTAAAGCTTTGAAACGCAGCGTAGTGGAACTGCTACACACCGCGGCATCGGTAGGATTCTGAGGCTGGAAGTAGACTCGCAAGGTGCGATCGAGATAGCACGCTCGACGGGCACACAATGAATGCATCGTGTTACACAAAAGGTTTTCCTTATTTTCCTTGAGTTTCCCTATTTTTGTCGGGCATTCACAGGGGCGGGAGTGGTACACAATTTTTAACTTAACTCAGGTGAGGGCGATGCTAATGCACGGTTCGGACTTTCATGGATCGTTCCGGCTCACACATTTTGCTGCACTCAACTTCATTAATTAGGACTGAGTGCGCGTTTGTTGGAACGACTGTTGAAATCTAAGTTTGTATTTAATTATTTACACATTATACAGCTCATGTATGTTTATCGTAAAATGTATTTTATCGAAATAAATTAGCGTTCTTCTTCTTAATATAAATTTATACTTCAATCTATTACCACTTCAGATTTGCGAAACCCTTTTTATTATCTGGGGGGCTTATATCTTATGGATGATGTTGTGAATCGATGTCACGTTCATGTTTACCTGTATCATATATATTCAAAGATAATTTAAAATTTGCTTCATTAGTGAAATTAGATATTTCATTTGCGGTCATGTTTTTTACTTGATTAATTGACTTTTTCAGACATTAAATAAATCAAATACTTTTTGCTTCTAATTTTTATTGAAATAATATTATGTATTATTAAACTAACTGTATACAAGGGAAGCAGTCGGGTTGCCTTAGGACAATTCCAGAACAATTCTAGACGAATGCGTGCCCATGACACTTTCTGCATTGCGACGCTGAATAATTAAACTGATTCGCAGGCCTAGTTAAGAGCCGCTATCAAATCCATCGATATTTTAATCTGTTTCTTCCTATCTTCGACTGTCATTGTAAAAGTTATTGGCTACCCCGAACAGTGTACCAAATTGAGCTGTCATGAACACTTGAGCCCTGTAAAGAGCTGCGATAACTTTTTATCGGGCCAAATGCAGCGCTTCTCGGAAAACGAACCGCAAGTCCCTCTAGCTGTTGCGTAATTAAAATCGGAGAAGTGTTTCAGCTGCTCATTTGCAGCGATATTGTGCTGTTTTATTCCTTTCATCGCAAACTTAGCTGATATTTGTTGCTTATACTGCCAGAACTTTGCTAATTTCGTCAGTTTATTTCGGGCTTTATGAGAAGTAAAATAATTGCATGGACTGGTCACTTGGAAGGATGACTTGTTTCGGTGAGAGCAGCTTGCAGATTTGAAGATTAACAAATCCATGCCGTGACCAAATTCTAATAGAAGTGACAGTGTGGAATAGTTGCAACATTAGTAATACATTCAGTATTGAATGTGTTCAACTATCCCATAATTTTAATCAATGTTTATGATTCAGGTAGCTAAACAGGCAAGAATGAGATCTACGATGGAGCGAGCCTACCCGGAAGGTGCCTATTAACTCTCTTCTTGAAGATATTAGGGTAAAAACAGACGCTGGGAGCTTATTCCAAGTTCTTGCACTGCTCACAATAATTCTTGATGGGAAATCAACCAGGTGGGGATGGGATGGTTGAGCGTCTGAAATTTCTATTGACAAACGGCGAAGGCGGTTTATGGTCGTGAAGCTCTTGAGCACATTCACCTAAGTACAATCTTAGAAACACTGAGAAACACGCAACCTTGCGACGATGGCTCAGGCTGTCAAGCCTTGATTTGGCAAGGTACTCTTCACCAATGAGCTTTTTGGCACTGCGCTCCATCGAGTCAAGTGCAATAAAGAGGGATGAGAATATAGGGATATGAATAAGGATAGTATATGTGTCCCCGGAGAATGGTGGGTGTGACAATAGCTGCTAGAGCAGTCCGAGGTTGTGTGCCCGTAGTGCTTCCAGACAAATATCTGCTAGAACCACCCTCTGGATTGTTGCATACTGCTTCGTCAATTATCTATAGAAACGATATAATTTATCATTTGTTTTTTATTTATAAGACCGTCTGCAACGGTCCATAAGTGATCTTCTTCCTTTTTGAATAGTTAGTTCAATTGTAAAAAAAAAAACAATTGATGGATGTAGATAACAAATATATGTTTTTTTTCAACTTCTGTGTCGTCAAAAGATTTCTATCAATAAAGCTGATCTTAGTTAAAATTGTGTGATAAACATAATATTTTTTTATTAATATTACACTCACATAGGTTGTACGGATATTATTCATACTTAATTCGTATGTGCTTATAAAAAAAATAATAACACCTATTATTTCACGACCTCATTGTATGCACTACACTACAGTAAAATAATAAAACTAAAGAAATTATTCATGAGTGTCCGTTTTTGCAATTACTTCTCAGAGCATCGTTCACTCATTTATCCAACGAAACATCACATTTCCATCTCGGAACACGTTAAATGGATTATTTCACTGAAATAGACGAGCTTTTATATACCTCGATGTTTTAATACCGTCTCAATTTTACCGGTGAGCTGTGAATAAATAAAGAGTACGGTATAAAAGTAGAGCTGACTATTTGTCCCGATAATGGACGATAGTACGAATACAAATGTATGATGACACGAAATGATGACACGCTTTTTGATGTAGTCTTATAGCCTATTTTCTCTAGCTAAAAATAATATAGTTCTACAAATAAAATAGCAAGTATTTTTTTATATATTTGGTCTGCAACAAAAATTAGCCAAAAAGTTATTTTAACAATATAAATTACGAACTTAAGACGGCGTGCGTTTTTTTGTTCTTAGAATTACATTGCTTTTTAATAGAATTCGATGACACAAAACATTTTGAAGCTGAGCGAAACGTCTTCAGTTATCTGACCGTTAAAATGATATCCAACAAAAGCACTATATCAGTGCTTTTGTTAAGGAAGTCACTGACGTGATGCGACAGAATTGACTGTCATTTCTGACTTAACTGAAACATATTTCATAATTCGATGGCTGTCAAAATAATCGAGCGCAATCAGTTTTCTCGCGTGAATGTTACATTTAGGAATTTGCTCGCTGAATATTCTAGTTGAGTCCAGAGTAGGCTTATGTTTGGACGCAAAATCATGATGTGGATGCGACACCAACTCCGTAAACCGAGCTCATAACTAAAGCAGCTGGACCACTATCGCGTCATTAATTAGATTTTACATGTCTGCAGCAATGTGAACTTTGGGTTAAATAAAGTTTATTTCAAAACGTAATTGTGAACTTGTTCTTCAATAATCATTGATTATGGGGCCTAATCAGAAATGCATTATCTATATTTCAATTAATTTTACTTTCTATTGGCAAAAATATTATAGAAGTTTATATTATAGATTACTGTGATTACCTCAGTTATTTAATATCAAACTAGAAACCTGATGCTATAATATTGATTAACCGGTTTAATTACCTGCCATTAAAAATCCAACCTGTATCCAGGGTGTGTATGGGTGGATTTTAAAAAGGTTTTCATTGATGAACTATGATTTATATAAAATAATGTACCTACTAAAATAGAATCATGAATACTTAATTCGTGATAATTGTGTTCACCCACAGTTGGTCCCAAATATAGTCAACTACAGAAACGCAGAAAACCACAATTTGCTATTATCAAGTATTTGCAAAGCCAATATTAGGTAGCCAATATTATTGCGAATATCACTTACTCGACATATCGGGTTCAAAGTCTTAGGCCGTCGGTTATATTTGTTATCGTTATGTTAGGCTTTGATTTTGAAAGATTTGTAACCACCTCTGTTGTCTAGTGGTTTAACCCACCGATTTCAGATCCAGAGGTCCCGGGTTTGATCCCCATGGGGAGTACAATATATTGTGCTTGGTTTGGTTGGTGGTAGGACTTTGTTGAAGTCCGCCTGGCTAGCTACCACCATCTTACCTAATAATCTAACCTCTATAATCTAACCTAATTCTGTCGCCATAATAACAATTAAAAAAAAAAGTTGTGTTCCGGCATTCAGAGCTAAGATAGCCAGTTCCTCAGTTTGTTGCCGGGTGAAGTGCGCCTCGAGCTTCGGCCTTATATTAACTTGTTACCAGGTGAGATGAAGGCCAAGCGCTTCCCCGTCGTATAATAAAAAAAAAGGTGCCTAGGCTAGGGGCTGCAGTGCGGCTGTGGCGGTTTAGCAAATTACGCCTTCCCTTTCTGTCTGCAATAATATGCTTAGGTACACAGATTGTAGGTGCTGTTCTTTACCGACTTTGCCTTGACAGAGGCACCACACCCTCTCTTCATTGCGGACGACAGAGTGCGAGCCTATAATAAGTGGTGTGTCCACACCGAGCGATGCTGCATTTATTGCCTTGACCCGTGCACAACTAAACTCCGATTTGTTTTCAGCATTTTATCGCTCTGTTGAATCTTTATTTACACAGCTTGTGTTTTCACTACCCTTATGTTTGGGTTTATATTTTTGTGTGTTGTTAAAATGTTTTAGTTTCCGCTGGACAGCGTTTTTTTTTTAATATTGTACGACCGTTAAGCACATTGTTTTTTATCTAACCTGGATACAAGTTGAGATTAGGCCGAAGGTGGAGGCGCACTTCACCCGGAATCCACAACTAACTGAGGAACTGGCTATCTTACCTCTAAGTGCCAGAACACAACAAATTTAGAGTAGTTGTTATAGCGACAGAATTAGGTAAGATGGTGGTAGCTAGCCAGGCGGACTTAAATAAAGTCCTAACACCAAGCAAACACAGCGCAATATATTGTACTCCTCATGGGGATCAAACCCGGGACCTCTAGATCTGAAATCGCTGGTGTGAACCACTAGACCACAGAGGCGGTTATAAAAATAGCTTGATAAAACTAACTAAAACGTTATCTAAGTAAATGTAAATTTTGTCATGTAGCTAATGACGCACAGCCTTAGCTAGACCATAAGACTTGAACCTTTCAGTGTTCCTTTCTATAGTGTGGCTTAATAGGTGAATATGAAAGGTTTTTTGAGTAATTCCCACGTAATGAATGATTTAAACTATTAATTTATCAATGAACATACCTACTGAGGATCGAAGCTTTTTTTTGTGAGCATGGTACAAGTACCGTTACGTAACAGACATTTAAAGACATCATCATGCTAAAGATAACGTGCTAATATATACTAAACAAACTTAGTAAGTAAGCACATTAATTTTATAGGTGAAAATGAGCTGTCTCTTGCGAAATTGGATCCGGGCATTAAACAAAGAGACAAATAACTTAAGTAACGCGTCCTGTCAAATTATCCCCTTCCTTTGCCAGAGCCGGCAGCGCTGGGAAGACAATAGACCAGCATCAGGCTCCCATCAATATGATGCGACTCATCGCGCGTGCCGTGAGCCCTTTGTCGAATTCATTAATTTACTTAATGAGCTTAACACGTAACGAGGCTTTGTTTCAGTTACCGAGCTGCGGCAAGCCATCCTATTGTGATGAAGGAAATTGCACGCAAGTAAGCTAAGCTGTTTGTTTCAGGGCATGACTAAACAAGGTGCCTTAAGGTTTAAGTGAATTTATATTATCGCATGCAGGAAATTGGGTAAGAGCCTTAACTCAAAAGTATTGTTCTAGGGTTCTTTAAAAGCGCTTTACAACAAAATTACGACATCGTCTCTCTGTAACTGTTGAGATGATAAAAAACTTGCCTAACTGGCAATGTGATCTGACTAATTGTAAGTCCGTCACGCACTAAGGTCTGAAAACATGCGGGAAGTCTTTGGGGACTGCCGATAGAAGTGAAAACTAAGTAACTTGTGAATTGTATCGTCGAGCTATTAAATTATTATTTTTGAATTATAACAAATAATATATAAAGACAATAAGTGTGACCTTTAAATTGGTCACACTTCTTGTCGAAACTTCTCTAATCCATGATTATTGATCGAGTGAGCGAAGCGGACGAGATCTCTCTGTTAAGTTGGGAAATCTGGCACTGTATGTATGTATGTATGTGGCAATGTTTGTGACGGCATAACTCTCGAACGGATTATTCGATTTTCATGAAATTTAAACTGTAAAGAGGTAACGTAAATAAAATTTGATCGTCGCGGGGGATTTTTGATAAATAGGGCAGTTTTTGAGATATTGGAGTATTATATATTTAATATTTAGGGTAGTTTTTGAGATATTGGAGTAAAAAGAAATACAATTTTTCGCCCATATCTTTTGATTTCGACCAATTCAAAATTTTGAACACGCAGAGATTATATTGATACTCATCAATCGGTTTCAGGATTTATTTGACACGGGTAGTTTTTGAGAAATAGGGGTGTTAAATGAGACAAGATGATTTTTGGCTTGTGGGGTGTCATTTGAAAGAGTATCGTCTGCGCATTCATAAAATATATATTTTACTTTTTATTGGAGGTGGTTTTTGTAACAAAGGGGCGCACTAAGGGGTTAAAACGTTTGATATGTCTTGTAGGATAGACTGTTAAAAGGTGTTGACTTCACAATTAACTTTCTTTTGATTTGCTGAAACCACCCCTGTATTTACATTAAGGGTTGCAAAAGGGTAGCCATTATAGCCACCACGCTAAGCAGGCAGATTGGTGCTCACAGTAAAAGTTTTGTTTACACAAAGAAAGCTGCTGCCTTTTTGGTTGACTTTACAACATCCGTGGGCTGCTGGCGTGGGAGAGGTAGATTTTTAAAACACAACTACTAAGGCAACAGTTTTGAGAGCACTTTTTAAAACGCCTTTCCTTTGTTTCATATTAGTAAGGATACAATACGTTAGCAACAAGAGAGAGCCTCGAAACACTCAGGTGAATAAAGAGAGTTCGAGATAAAAGTGCTTTAGTAAGGTGAGAAAGGTGTAATGAAAGCAAATTTTTATCGTTCTATTTGAAAAATGATCTCCGTCACAAACCAGACATCACGAGATCTCAGTTCGGGGCGAACTACTAGTTAACACTTCTTATAAAACCAAAAATAAATTGAAAGTAATAATCTAAAAGCTCGACGATAGAATTCACAATAGCGTGCGGTGACGATGTCGCGAGTTGCAAGCTTTCTGCTCGCTCAAAAAGTACACATTAAAATTTAAATAGCTCATGCCAAAGCGTTCGGTGACGATGACGCGAGTTCCATGATTTTTGTCCACCCAAAAAGTGCGCAACGCGCCTAAATAAGTTTTCGCTTCAAAAATGAATGCGAACACCTCGCAATCCTCGGGGTGTCTGTCTCACACTTGGCCGGTACTACACAATCGACTTCCCACGCTCAATGCATCGTGTAAGTGAGCCAATGATTCTAGTAGCCGTTTGGTTGCGTCTTATTGAATTATTGGTGGTTGGGTACGTGACTGCGCCGTCGTGATCGTGCTATCGAGTTCTGTGTTTGCTCGATTCCAGTACGTGCGGCAACTTTAATCGATTCTAGAATCCGCGTTGCGTGTCGCCTACAGACGCGCGTGCTCGTGCTGTTATATCAATTAGGAACCCATTACGTACTCACTTATATTTCATTCGAAAATATAATTCAATCTGCTTCCTCAATGAGATTTAGAAACGTTGGGCACGTTGGGCATGGCAAACATGATATGGGGTACTGGGTCGGATATTCTCCTCGTGGTGTACCCTGGGTGCCATCGATTACTTCCCACTTGTGGGGACTTATCGACGGCAGCGAATAATCTGACACGAGGGTGTCCTCCGCGTGTCCCTATGAAGTTAGCATAGGGCACAGTGGATGGACAGGCGGTCTTCCGCGGGGCGGGGAGTCCCAGTGAGGGACTCAGCGGACCTTCGGGTCGTGGGATGGCCGGCCTTCAAGGCTGGCGGCGCGGTAGGGAGGGTCAACTGCACTGATGGTTTAAATGGGGGCCTGGGGGCCGGGAACGTAGGGGCGTTCAACCGGCCTCCATTGCACAGGCCCTCATCCCCGTCGAACGGCGGGAACGGCCTGGCGACCCAGCTGTTCCCGCCATCCCCCCCAGTCACAAAGGTAAAGGCTGTAGTCGGATTCCTACGACACCACCACTCGGCGAAAGCGGGTCACTGCGGAGTTTAATGGGTATTTTGCCTGTCGCTAGGACGAGTTGAGTCCCACACACGGCCTCGTCCCCAACGAGGCTATGGTGCACAAACGCATTCTCCGCATAAAATGAAAAATGGCAAACATTATATAATATGTAATTTTTTATGAGCATGACAAATTATGACAACGAATATTCATAATAGACTTGTGGAGCCCGGGATGCCCGGGACTTCGTTTATGTCAGCGCGTGGCGATCGCAACGATACCCTCCGGGTCCAATTGTGAATCTTAACTATCAAGGGACTCACTCAAACACACAAAACATTCTTCAAAATGGGTTCATGCGTATAGGTACTTGGATATCAGTGACAAACACGCATACAGAAGTATAATGTAATTGTAATAAAATAATAGTAATAAAAATATTCGTACATATTTAATGAATCTATCCCTTTAATGTCAACTGCATTTCGTACATCACCCTGGCTTAAGACAAAAATAATAAAAAACAAGATAGATAAAATCCATCAAAACAGATTAGCATAACAAATTGTATCTCGCCACGGTCCCATTCAGGAATAAGAATCTATAAGTAAAAGGGTTCCTTATTACCTCGCTGCTTAAAAAATTGAGGTAATGGAACGTGAATAACAATTCGGCCCTCTGGAGGGGGGAGGTAGAGGGGGTACAATTGATGGTATCCGTTTGTAGCATCTGTCGTTGAAGCGAACATCGATTATGAACACCTTGGCATTCTTTGTTTGGCACGCAACGTTTGACTGGAGTCGTCGGGGACGGCTGTGCTGGGGGATTCATTTCGAGATGTATACAAATGACATGCTAGTATCCCCCTCGAGGGAGGATCTTGACTCCCATGAATGAGTACACAGTTCCGGCTATCAGGGAAGGTATGCTTTTATCATTTTGTACGATGTTTTGTGAATATTTGATAAATGAAGAAGGACTTTGAAGACTTTCATAAATTGCGAGTTGATTTTATGATGCGACTCATTGAAAAAATGTAGGTTCTTTTGCTTTGCTCAAGCCCGCGTGGTACCATCTCGATTAATAAGTAGCGTATGTTACACTTTGAGGCATACACCATAGCCATGTTAGTAAATCATGGTAAAAAGGCTTAAGGTAAAGGTAAAGGTAGTAGGGTAAAGGATAAGAGGGTCAAAGGGTAAAAGGTAACAAAGTGAAAAGGTATGAAGGTCAAAAGGTAAAATGAAGAAAAAAGGGTTAAAGGAAAAAAACAAATAGGCTTACCATAGTATGACTATGGTAAGCCTATGTATTATGATACGGCTGAAGGTGGATTCAATCAACATTCCCGCAAACACATCAATAAACTAAAGCAGAATCCCAGCTCAAGCATTTCGGGTTCATAGCTTGACTTTAGAAAGACAGCATTCAAAATGGCGTAGCCTTCATATCAGGCTAAGCACTCAGACCAACTGGCTGTAAACGTCAAACCGTCTGCCTCAACTTGCAACATTTATCGCTTTCCAGAATAATACCTTCGACTATTAAAATACATACTGTTGCTGTTCATCGATGCAAGGCTTACATTGAAAAGCTGCACCAGGCATGTTCTATTCTAATTGAGCTATCAAATGGGCCTCTTTAAGGTGTCTCCTTGACCGACCGTTATACAGTGTAGGCCACGTCTTCCCATCGGGCAAGCTTGTGGTCACATCAACTATCCAATAGTGTCTCCAAAGCAAAAGTCTGTAGGTTTATCTAAATTAAAATTAGTAGCTACTTTTATCTTATTAGATTTTTTGATTAGATTATTTGCTTATTTATTTGTTTTATTTATTTATTTCTTTTTATGATAAAGAATTTACATTACATGTCCACATCTACTTAGGTATAGGATATTAAAAAAATGCAATCAGAAACCCCAATTTACTTAGAAATCACATCTATTATTACATATTATAATAAAATATTTACGTTTAAAATTGTGGTGGAGTTTTATAACTTATGAATTTTCTTATTTTTTTAGGAAAATTTAAATTAAAATAAAATAATTTAAAATAAGGTTCACGTATATTTTTGTTGGAAATACGTGGAGCCAGGCTATTACTAAAGATTAAAAAAAGAAAAAAAAACAATTACGATGATCGCTTTGTATGATTCCTCAAGCGATTCACCGTGTTTATTTTGTTCTTTTATCAAGTTGCCCAAGGGAATACAGTATGTTTTTTTTATATATGATTCCAGAACCGTTCAGCGAGAACGTTTGTGGCAGGTGCTTATCTATTTCCAGAATATTCAGGCACTGTACGGGTATGGCATAGCCTGATCTGGCGCCAACTAATCTCGAGTGTTTGCGTGCAGGCTTAAAGCAAGTGTCACACCTTGGACCTATTCTGCAGATCGATATAACAAACACGACATCATACTGTATAAAGAAAGCTATATATTGTATTGAGGATTTAGAATATTGTATTTAAGTTGTGAAGTCGTTGTTTTTCTTTACACTTCATTTTTTTTAATTACTTTAAATTAAATTTTTGTATGAGTCCTAAAAACCAACGTTGGTTATTGCACACACTCATTCATCATACTTTGTCCTTTATTAAATTGTCCATACAATACCTGTTATTTAAATATAATTGATATTGTACTGAAAAGAGAAGTGACGCTATTGGTACACGATTTAATCTGGCTAGGACAGGTATGATTTCAAGAAATAACTCAGAATTTGCTTGCCCAGAGCTTATTCGAACCCTCAGAACAGCTATAAATATATTTAAAAATATACTTTAAGTTTGATTAGATTCATGCCGTATCGCATGTTCGATTTCATTTTCTTAAATACACAAAAATATCTGAACTCAATTTAAAATTGAACAAATCCAGACAAACAAAGTGAACTAAATTCATCCGATCAAAACTATAACACTAATCAATTATAAAGAGGTTTGAGAAAATCGCATTCAGTTCTCCAATACTTGTCAAATATGTCAACAAAATTCTATTAACATAGAGATTTCAATTTCAGACAGTCAACAAAGTCTAGTCTCGATTCTCGTTGCAAGACAAAATATCAATTCTCAGAATAAGGCCCCAGCTTGTGAATTAATTAAACTTAGGCGTCTCGTATCTAGTTAGTCATTACTTAAGTTACTCACAATCGGGCTCACTAAAGTGTTTTGCTTGTTCCAAAGGAGGTTAGTGCATGAGTATTGTTGTGGATGTGAATATAAGATATGGACAAAAATATGAAAAAAATACTCATGTACGATCCTTCTCTATGATCATTAAATACTAACCACTACATTGTGGGCTATATGTACTTGGTTATATCTTTGGCTTTTAACAATTCCTTGTAGCTACAATACCTTTGGCTAACAATAGTATTACGTGCCTTCCAAAGTACGACCTTTAATTAATGACCTAGGTGACTGGGGACCAGCCTTACAGAGAGTGCACATTTTTTCTACCAAGAAATAAAAATTAGAACTTTAATAGACAGCCATTCGCCTTGCCACTAATAATAATAATGAAGAGTCTGTGAATGGATGAATAGCGAAGAGCCTTATCCAAAACCTCAAGAAGCTCTCGCCAGGCAGCTGACTCAAGAGCAGAAGACGGCACTCCAGGACTCGGCGGAATCGTGAATTGGTTTTCTTGCTTCCAAATTAATTTATTATAGAGGCGTATACCAACGTATTAGAGACAAGTTATAGTGATGAAATAGTGCAATATATTGCACTATTCACATTAGATTCTATGTATATCATTTTAACTAGTCTCAATTTAATAAATATATATTAAAATACACTTCGCTGCAATTCATGACAACCTTTCTTGCTTCAATGACGGTCATTAATACAAACATAAACATAATAGCAGGATGGCTGAATGTTGTACTTGTTTGCTTTACTGTATCACTTTTGCTTTACTGTATCACTTGTTGGGGTAGCGCCGCTAAAACACATCTTATAATAGTAGAGCGAGCTCAGCGTTCAGTTCTCAAGGTCATGCTCAAAAAACCTTTTATGTTCCCGACTCAAGATCTTTACATAGAAAGTGATGTTCTAAATGTTCGTCAACTCTTTATTCCAAAAACCTCAACTTCCGTACATAAATCTCTTTTAGTCTCACCTGATTACGACTCAATTGTAAAACGTCGAGTATTTAAAATTCCTATACCTACTTGCAAAACATCCTTTGCGCGTCGTTTTGGAAATTATATAAGGGTATTATGTATACAATAATGTAGCTAAGCACTGCGACATAAAAAGAAAATCCGTCCGGGAGGCAAAACGTATTATTAACACGTGGTTACTAACATTGTCCTATGACGATACAGAAGAGGTCTTAAAAATAATTACGTAAATATACTGATATATATATATATGTATAAAGATATATATTACATAAATATATTAAATAAATATATGTTACTTATTTATGATTACATTATAATACAGCCAATCATTACAAACAAAAAATAGTTCTCTTTTAATTCATTACGTATTATTATAGTATTCATTACTGTTAGGTATTTTATTTAATATATCATTATTATTATTAAGGTTTATAATATTATCATTTATTCAATACCTATATCTTTGTTAGTTTTTCTTTTCTCTCACTTAGAAATAGCTTACTTTCATTGTTTTGTATAGGTAGAGACCGAGGCACAAACTTTTGTTAATCAAAATGTACTACTGAAAATGTAATACCTACACAGTACAGGCTCAGCCTAGTGTGTAGACCATAGGTAATAATATTTGTAATAATGATGCCTGTCAAATAAACGTTTTTTCATTTTCATTTTGGTTAGTGGTTTAAATCCATCTGGCTAGCTACCATCATCTTACTTAGGTCTTTCGCCATAACAATTCTAAATTGTTGTGTTCTGGCATATAGAGGTAATAGCCAGTTACCAGGTGAAATGAAGGAATTCTTTTTTCCTATCTGTATTAGTCGACTGTAGGTAAAACGAGTTTTATAAGATAATTAATAAGCCAGCTGTCCTAACCACAGCCGAGTAGCACCTGCAAAATGGTAGGTACGTATATATGTAATGGCATATAACGGTTTATTGGCCATTTCAGAGCGATACCTATTCCACCAGCACGTTAAAATAATAATAAAGTAGGTTAATGAATGCGTTAATTTTGACAGATATTGGCCTGATATCTGACCATTTTACATTTACTTAACGTGGCGGCCATGGAAAACGAGCCCCTCCCTTCCAATTATCACGTGGATGTCGTAAAGGCAACTAAGGGACTACAAGTGAAATGAGTAGCAGCATCGTCCTGAATACCTTGATCTACTAAAAAACTGTCTGCGAGCTCGGAAACGCAGATCCCCTATGCTGCGGGGGTGGTCCATGTCCAAATGTTGTGTTCCGGCATTTAGAGGTACGATAGCCAGTTCCTTAGTTTGTTGAGGATTCTGGTTGAATTGCGTCTCGACCTTCGGCCTTATCTTAACTTGTAACCAGGTGAGATGAAGGCCAAGCCCTTACCCTTCGTACAATAAAAAAAAAATGTCCTACAGTGGGGTTTCAGATTATGGTGTCGGTGACGACCCCACCCACACCGCTGACTTCCCGACATCCCAAAGTCCTTCCACAAACAATGCAACAAATAATAATCTTGAGCCAAATCTACCCAACGACTCCACACGCGCACACTATCCTATAACCTTCACTCCGTTCCAAATGCGCCATTATAAATGTTAGGTTTATCAATTTGATTGATGCGACGCATAACCCAAAGGCTGGCAAATCTTCACCTTTCTCCAAGAACTCATGATTCTCATCACTTGAAAAACCATAATAATGTCACATAATATAGATATATCTATCGCTACTCATTTATCATTTTTTGATACACGGAAATTTTATAAATTTCCACGAATATTGGTAGGTACTCCTGCTAAAATGAAAAATGGGATTCTGTGCGTACCGTGTTTGTCGATGTCTCTCATTTGTATTTTATTTTCGCTTCTTTAACTTGTCAGAAGGGGTAATGTGGGATATTAAATTCAAAAATCCTCGTATATTTTGTTGTTTCAGACAGCATAAATTGTGGTTTTAACGATTTTCTGTGCAACGTTACTTCTCCAAGTAACATATAACTTGAGTGACCATAATGATAGTTAAGTCAAAATCTTATTGATCGACGAGTGAAGTGAACGAGATGTTTGTATGTATGTGACAATTTTTGTGACGGCATAACTTACGAATAGGTTGTCCGATTTTGATGAAATTTACTAAATACTAAATAAACTATCATAGCATTCAACAAAAATAAATTGATTGTTGCGGTCAATATTAATCAATATGTGAGTATACTGATTTACATCAGTTTTTTTTTGTACTACGGGTATGTGCTTGGATTGTTTTGAAACTAGATTAGTTTTTGAGCAATAGGTTAAATATAGGTGTTGAGTGTGACAACAAGGTCTGTGTTTTGTGGGGTGTCATTTAAAAGAGTTTCGACTTTTCGTTTTCAAATAAGATACTTATATGAAAAGTTAATATCTCATGGTTCAAAAGTATGTAAGTATTAGATCCGTAATCTAGTTCCCATATTGCAAGCTTTGCTTAGTTTAGAACTAGATTGCGCTGTGTAAATGTTAATGTCCTGTAATATTTATTTATTTATTTAAAAGTGCTCTCAGAACCATTACGAACCGTCTTGCTACAGTAGTCGTGGATCAAAACTGTTTCAGACTAGTACCAGATGTTCACGTGCCCAAAACACGTTGGCCTAAATAAAGCCAGCCCGATGTCACGTGTAGTTTCATTCGACATAATTAGATTTCAATAATATTTGAAGTAAAATGACAATGTAAGATTAAACATACTAACTATTTACAAGGGAAGCGGCAGACCTATGAACCAAGTTACTATACTGAATAGCTATGCTAATTCGCTGGCCTATATAAGAGCCAATCACTTATAATTGAACTCACGTATGGTAAATACCCTACATAAGCCGCTTTTGAAAGTGCGCTTTTTGAAAGACTTGTTTATGTTTCTGGTATTCAGATTTATTGTGAGGTATAAATGGGCGACGCTTTATTTTGTAGTTAGTGAAAATTCCGATTTGTCAAAGAAAATCTCATGTAGTTGAAGAAAGTAGAATAAACTATGTCGGATAAGGTATAATATTTAAAAGGTATTCTAGAATGTTTTTACGAAATATCTCAGGCTCCTGTTGCTAGTATGCGAAGATTTCATATCCTCCAAACAGGGATTCGTTCTTTTATAATAAACGTAGAGTGTTAACATTCCGAAAATGCCTTCCCGAGGAGGAAATTCCCAGGAACTCATTTTATACATCGGGCTCTTAAACATCTAACTCGCACGCGTGAAAAAGCTAATATTTCCACGGGGAAGCCTTAAAATGTTCATTACATTCAATTTAATAAAAGGCGAGAAATTAGGAAACGTTTACCATATTTATGTTTGGTACGTTCTTGTCACTGGGCTTTGTTAAATACGTCGTGTTAAATCACAAGGAAATAAATCTAATTTTACTAATATTATAAATGCGAAAGTTGGTATGAATGTGTGTTCACACTCTTCTCTCTAACTGTAACTACTTAACCGAATTAGATAAAATTTGGTGCAACGATAAATTTTAGAATTTCACACAGGCTAATTTAATTTTTAAAAATCCTCCCTTAGGGTTATACTGGCTGGTAAAGTTTCTATGGAAAAAATACACGACATTATATACGAATTAATGATATTTTTTAATTTTACTTTGACAAGGAAGTGGTCTAAGATGTTGCGCACCTTTCAAATGGTTTTGATGCTCTAACAGTGGACATATAACAATAATAGTGTATATAAAGGCTGAAATAATAGCTATGAACTTAAATCTTTGACACAAGTGTAACTTTGCGGGGTCAGCTAGTAAGTTAATAAGAACAGATCAACCACAAGACACCGCTTAATACAATACTCTCTGTAAACAGTGCCGACAGATTGCAGCCACAAAAGCACGATCAGGCTTTTTACTCATCTTAATGTTTATCCGCGCCCTTTCAAAGATAAAACAGACAATGGTAGTGATGCGATACAGTATGCTAACTTTCATCTGACTAAGATTTAAATTAAATACCATAATCATTTACCGCCTCTGTGGTCTAGTGGTTTGACTTGCGGTGTGAGATCCAGAGGTCCCCGTTTCGATCCCTGGGGGAGTACAATATTGTGCTTGGTTTGATTGGTGGTAGGACTTTGTTTGAGTCCGCTTGTCTAGCAACAATTTTACCTAATTCTGTCACCATAACAACAATTCTGAAATTGTTGTGTTAATTCTAAGTTCTAAGGCCGAAGGTGGAGGCACAATTCACCCGGAATCCACAACTGAGGAACTAGCTATCTTACCTCTAAATGCCGGAACACAACATTTTTTCTATCTATCGCATCTATTGCATTTAGCAGTTACAATACGGTTTGTGTTCATTGTACTATACTTTGTGATCAAAGCCCATCGGACAATGTTTTTTCTCCAAAAGGACCAGAGATAAAATGTTTAATTATCGTGATGTGCCCGTGGAAATGGCGAAGTACCTATTAACATTTAAGCAGCAGTGGAAATGGGTACTTGTTGTTGAAAAGGTAATAATAAAGAAAGAATATTTGGTAAGATAAGGTGTAAGGCTTCGTTTTGTTAGTTGATGTTTTTTGCGTTTTTTGAGCTTATCCGTTATAAAAACAGCAGAAGAAGCACGTGAGCTCAAAAAACCTTAACGTTTGAACATTGTACAGATAATGTTCGTAGATAGGTCCTACTTGGCCTGATTTATATATTTTAATATTTGATATGGAGAAAAGTTAATATTATTATAGTATAACTATGGTGGTCTATCAGACGTCACATTAGTACTTATGTAATGAAAATGGCACGTCAGTCCTTTATGGTTAAACAGTCGGTGAAGTTGATGATTCAAAATAAGATTAAAAAAACTTACAGAATACACGTACAATTTCGATTTGATTTTGATTCTAATTTTATTTTGACAAGTCGCATCTAGTAACTATTTATATGAGAAAATGATGATAATATTAGGTCCTTACATATGAAATTGGCGTTTTGTCGTACTGACCACTTTGATCTTAAATATCTCCTCTTTGGTTAGGAATTCCAAATTCAAATTTAAACAGCTATTTACTCATGCATTTGTGTTTCGAAAACCGTAATTCATTTGTTATTTTCTCTTTTGCTTTTTTTTCTGCGTCACTCATTTCACAAAATGGAAAACTTAAAATATCGCATTATTTACGAGTACGAGTTCCACCGTGGCACCAGTGCTGCAGAAACGGCTCGAAGGATTAATGATGTGTATGGTGGTGGTGTCGCAAAAGAAAACACGGTGCGTTTTTGGTTTCAACGCTTTCGTTCTGGAAATTTCGACCTGCAGAACAAGCCCCGTGGACGGCCGGAGACCAAGGTCGATAATGATGAATTGAAGGCTATTGTGGAAGCAGATCCATCGCAAACCACATCACAGTTAGCTGCAGGCTGCGGTGTTAGTGACTAAACCGTTTTAATCCACTTGAAGCAAATTGGGAAGGTGAAAAAGCTTGAAAGGTGGGTACCTCATGAATTGAGTGAAGCAAACCGACAAACGCGCGTCGACTGCTGCGTTACATTACTCAACCGGCACAATAATGAAGGAATTTTAAATCGGATCATTACATGTGATGAAAAGTGGATCCTGTACGATAATCGTAAACGCTCATCGCAATGGCTGAACCCTGGTGAACCAGCAAAATCTTGCCCCAAGCGAAAATTGACTCAAAAAAAGTTACTTGTAAGCGTTTGGTGGACTAGTGCCGGTGTCGTACACTATAGCTTTCTTAAATCTGGTCAGACGATTACGGCTGATGTCTATTGTCAGCAACTGCAAACCATGATGGAAAAGCTCGCTGTTAAACAACCGAGACTTTTCAATCGCTCTACGCCACTGCTGCTTCAAGACAACGCTAGACCACACACGGCCCAATAGACGACTACCAAATTAGAGGAGCTTCAATTGGAATGTCTAAGACATCCACCGTACTCTCCGGACCTTGCTCCAACAGATTACCATTTTTTTCGAAATTTGTATAACTTCTTGCAAGGAAAAAAATTCAATTCCGATGAGGCAGTCCAAACCGCTTTCAAAGATTTCATTGATTCCCGTCCGAATGGTTTTTTTAGTAAAGGGATCAATGAACTACCTATAAGATGGCAAAAGTGTATAGATAGCAATGGTACATACTTTGATTAATAAAATATATTTTAATATAAAAAAAATTGCCTTTATGTTCCTCCCATACAAAACGCCAATTTCATATGTAAGGACCTAATACAATGCATGTTTTAATATCGTGGTCCGGATGAAATAGCCAGTTTCTCAGACGGCTGAGGAATCCGGGATCTTATTGATATTTCCTATTTGAAACCAGGTGAGAAGAAAGCTAAGCGCTTCCCCATCATGTAAAAAAATGGTAGAAATTTTAGTTACATTATCTACGTATATTGAGTATGATAAGATAATATTATAACCTAAAAATAAAAAGCTTCAAGTTTTGTGATAAGATCATCGCGTCCTGTCACGTTTTGCTACGTTAGCTGTCTCCAACGCCTTCGTCCCTCCCACGATATTGAAATGAGACATTTTATTCAAACAATATAATATTTCCATTTGATCGCTTCCCCGTTAATCTTTAGGTTAGCTTTTACTGTGTCAGGGATTATAAAAAAAACAGCCAGCCGAGTTTTTACTCAGTTCTTCTCAAATCTTTAACTAACCATACATAAATACATAAAAATACATACTCGGCATTCAACATGGGCCAATCCAGTATTTGTCGGTTCTAGCCGTATAAACTAATCTTTTCGTGTTTTAGTCTAGTTTTCAGGCATTTTTTTATTGAGCATTCAAATCATTTTAAGAACAAAAATAACACATTAAATACAAAAAATATCACCTATAAACCTTTTAATACAAATATACATTTTTTAAATTATAATTATGTTATTATTAGCAAGTTAATTTGACTAAACCTCGTAAATAATGTCCACTCCTTGAACTTTATTCAGTCAAAATTGCTAAGTTTTTATCCTCATTCATGGCTTGCCTGACTCCACTACAAAGCAGCTCTTCAAAAACTTAGGATTCTATTCATCCCTGAAAAAATAACGCAAGTGGTGAGAAAAAGTTGGCTCCGGTTCGTTTCTAATATTTGTTAGGTACTAGCCATTAATTATTCACATTGTAGAGCTTCTTACGATAATGTTGTATGGTAACTTATGGCAGATCTGTAATTATTTCTATTAACATCTATTAATTTATATGTTTTTATTATCATAAGAATAGAAAGGCTATAGATTAGTACAAAATCAGTACCTACATTATGTAATTTGAGAGCAGAAGTTTCGAGGCTCGCCTGAGGCAAACACAGGCCCGTAATGTATCTGCGTCTCGTTACCTTGTTATTGTCAATAACATGGACCTATTAGGGGTATTATTATCCAAGATATAAATAATACCTAATTGGACGTTTGTTGTATATTTAGGTGAAGAGTTAGATACCTATGTAGGACGGATATTATGCAACTGTTCCAGAGAAATCATAAAGCCGAATAGTGAAAAACCTTCGATCCTGACGTTCTAACAAACACAGTTAACAAAAACCTGGTCTGAGAGACTGATTTGAACGAAAAATTAACAAGACCCTTTTTATTGTTTCCTAAAAATAAATCTTAACCTAGTGCTATGGTTTGCCTGGTACAATATTAGGAACATAATTATTATTGCTTTTTTTTGTAGAATGGGTAAGCACTTGGCCTTCTTCTCACCTGGTTACAAGTTGAGATAAGGCCAAAGGTGGAGGCGCACTTCACCCGGAATCCTCAAAAAACTGAGGAACTGGCTATTTTACCTCTAAATGCCGGAACACAATAATTTTAGAATTGTTATCATGGTGACAGAATTAGGTAAGATGGTGGTAGCTAGCCAGGCGGACTTAAATAAAGTCCAACCAATAACCGAAATAGCAACTTAAATAGGGTATTTAACTTATGTTTTCTATTAATCACCTGCAATAAAATATATCTCCTTAAAACATAATATTAAAGCCTTGCTTTGCTTTGAAAATTATTAATAATTTTACTATAAATAATTATTAATTATTATGACAAAATTTTGAAAATGTAATGATGTTTAGCCATTTATGTTCAAGTCTGGTAAATTTCAGGACAATTAATTAATATATTTATACTTTCATCTTTTGATGAATCTCTTTTAGATGTTTAAACTGTACAAAACCATTTTGAAAATATTAATTTATGTGTATTTTTGCAGGTCACTGACATTGCTAGTTCATTATAAAAAAAGAAACAAAGACTCTGTAATCATAGCTAATCCAAAGAATCACTGATAATTTAAAACGCTTGTAATGAAAAGAAAACTGGGTATATATTTCAAGGGTCTAAAAGCTAACTAAACTCGTTTCAAGCACCTTTTGGTAGGTTATCAATACTTAGGAAAATGAGGCTTTCAGAAAATTAAGAATTGGTAAAATGAAGAGTTTTCGTAAAGAAGAATTCGTATAGATAATAATTTGTAAAAAATCACGTAACTAAACACGTAACTAAACACGTAACCCATACACGTAAACTATAGAATAAGGAACTAATCGCCGCCATCGTCTATGCTGTCTTTCGACCAGTCTTCAAGTAAACTCGTTTCAAGCACCTTTCGGTAGTTTCACTCTATAATAAACCTCATCTTAATCTGTGCAAGTTTCAAGGGTATGAACAATTGATACAAAACTGCAAAGTTTTAACTCAGTTCAACAGTTTTTTAATAAAAAGCTTGTTTCACTTTTCGATCGTGACTTGACTTTCGATCACTTTTCGATTAAAAAATAATGAGAAATGTTCAATCGGAGACTTAAGCTCACAATAGGTACGAACTAACAATTAACAACAAAATGGATTAACTACAAAATTAATATTAATATTATCCCAATTGATTACCAAATTTACCAATAAATGTTTTTGGTGAAGGTAAAGGTTGAGATAACCTCAGAGTTAAGTCTCAGGTGAACCATCCACCTTCATCTTGATACAGATTATTTTCTGCATCAGTGGATTCCATTTATACCTCTATGTTAAAATAATGCCTTAGCAAAAGATTTTCACAAACTATTTGCGATATTGGACGTTCTAAAGCTCAGAAATTAATTTAGAGCGCCTCCCTCTTATCAGATTCTGTAACCGCCGCGTCAGCGTTCCGAGGTAATAGCTTTATGAGTTTTCCCCAGCATTCTGCCGAATACTTTACCGTAACGAGCGAAATTAAATTATTGTGTCCGCGAAGTCGCAGGTGAGCAAAAGTTGGAAATCCCTACCCCATGAATATTTTTTATGAACCGACAGTTTCGGAACCTACACAACGCGCGAGACACACGAGTTTTTTTGACAGCACAAAAATAACACGACAAAAATGTTTGAAATCTTTTGTCGCTGTGTTGAACGTGTTTAATTTTCTATTGAATTGGAGAAACATTCGTCTGTTTCCGGTCGGGCGAGCGGGACCGTGACGGGGCGAGCTAAATCCTATAAACACACTTAGAAAGCCACAAAGGTACGCAATAACGTAATGTTACGTTACGGTAAACCGAAAACAATTCATTTCTGGGGCCCCGTCACGTAGCCGCCGCCTGCTTCCTCCTCGAGAAGCTACGGAATGCTAGCCGATCCGTAAAAAGCAATTCTGCCCGCACCGTTTGCCTTTTTCACCGTACATTTAATGTGAACCAATGTTATAGTTCTGGTTCCTGTGTTAAATCATCGGTCAATTTTTACTGGGCGATACGTTTTAACTATAGTTATACATCATACATGAACAGTTCATTTAGTGTCCACTGCTGGACAGAGCCTCCTCCAAAGATGGAGGGTCTAGCCGTAATCACCACGCTGGGTAGGTGGATTGGTGATCGCTATAAATGTATAGATAATACACAGAAGGATGCTGCTGCCCGTCTTATGGTGATATCTTTTAATCGGCTTCTACGACATCCATGGACGGAGTTGAAGGGGTTAAATCCATTCGAGTTTACGACATCCATGGACGGAGTTGAAGGGGTTAAATCCATTCGAGGAAAGTTTAATTATACATATTATGATATCTTTAACATGGAGATAATTGCATTTTGACCAACCTGACTGCCAAGTATGATAAATATGATAAAATCTTCCAATTTCGGATATTCTGTCTAGCATTAGACATTTATAGGATATTTATATAATCTCTTTCTACTTCTCAGTAGAAGTACATTATACTTTCAGAATTTGGGATCCTTCCAATCCTCCAGTGGATGTCGCAAAAGGTACAAAAAGGGTAACTATATCCACTCGAGTACTTTTTCATAAACGATACTGCAATCACCATTTTGCCTGCTAAGCGTGGTGACTCAAGCATTCCTCTCCCAATGGAATGCTTTAAGGCCATTTTTTGTGTCTTTTTCAGACTGCGTGATAACGATGATAATAGTTGATGTATGTTAAAGGAATTTTCAAGTTTTACTGCTCAATTATGGTAAGTGATATAAAATACATTAATGTATTGTTTTGTTATTATTTTCGGTCAGTGAATCGAATCAATAAATAACTTTCATCTTTGTACACTTACTCATAATTTGTATATTTTTAACATAACTAGATCAACGCATCTCTTTATCCCCTCTTTATCAAACACAACACAAATAAACCCAACTGAGCACAGGAAAACAATTCGAATATAAATGGAGGTGAGTTTTTCGAGAATGTTATTCTATTTACGATAGCGAAATCTGCCGGATTAAATTATGAGATCAAAACCCGTAAAAGTCGATGTTTTATCATTTGTAATATAAATCCTCTATTTACTCAAAAGCAAAAAAAAATATGTATTTTGATATGATCTGAACAATCAATTGAATTTGATGGCCCGTAGTTAAATGCTATTTAAGTTTAGCTCGGGTATAAACAAACATTATGCCATAGAAATTAAAAATAAAATCTGAAAACAGAAAAAATATTTAGTAATAAATCCGCCAAATCTCTCTGAAAAAATCATTTTTTTTTTGTGTTTTCAGATTTTATTTTGAATTATGGATCTCCGCAAAATAACGCCTGAATTAATTAGCTATCTCACTCTCTATCTATCCTGTCTGAACAAGACAGGACCAAACCTCCGACAAAACTAAAGATTTCGCAATAATTCGCACTTACACTTACACACACATTCGCACGTAAAATTAGACAATACTCAAAAAGTGCCCTTTGTTCGTTCAATTTCATTTGACTTTTACGCTGCCCGTGTGCAGAACTGCAGGGGTTAATTCACCGCTACGGCATATATTAAGCAAATACGATGAAATCATTTCTAGGCAATGAAGCACCAAACTCCGCGCCCCACGTATTAATTACTCAAGATTAACGTAAACAAAACACACCCGAAGCTCGGTTTGTTTTTCTTTTATTCCGGCGGGGCTGAGGTAAAAAACGGGTAGGTAGGTACCCTAATAATTACAGCGGGGAATAAAATTACGAAGTTTCGTCGGACACAGACCTATACTCAGTAGGCTAAATGGGGCGGCACATATGGGCTGGAATAACCATAGACGTCAAAATCCATCATAGATAACTATAAGGTTTATATTATAAAATAGGATTATATTGTTTATCGAATATAAACTGGACCGTAATATATGGGGAAATTATGCAATTTAACCCAATATATCTGACTGATTCCTTTGTACATAGTTAGTTTAATTGTGCATTTTATTAAATTTTAACCAATAACATAGTTTTTTTTTACAACTAGGAGACGCAACAAGCAAGTAGCTCACCTGCTGTTAAGTACATTTCTTGCCTGTAACAATGCCTAACTGCGTAGATCACATCCACAAAGAACATAGCCTACACAGCACTGCATTGCGCACGTCAACTTGAGGCATAAAGGTGTTAAGCCTCACGTGCCTGTTATTTCACCGGTGACCACACCCTTCAAACCGGAACACAGCATTGCTGCTTGGCGGCTGAAATAGGTATGGTGTTAGTACTTCTCTGGACGATCCCTTTCGCAATGGGCTCTACGACTTTAAATAGTCTAGCTGCTAAGCTGACAAGCCCTTTGCAAACGTGTTCCCGCCGAGCGATGCGCTGCAAGTGAAACTTGAGGCGAAGTTTCTAAGAGAACAATTTTCAACACAGCGCAGCGCCTTTTCAGGTTTAAGTTGAAATGGATCTCCGCAAAGTAAAGCCTGAACCAATTAGCTGCTTATGACATGTCATTTTGTTTTTCTTAATACACCTTATTTAACATTGTAATACAACTTATTACTGTGATTAACAATATCTTCACATAATGCCAGCAAGCACCTTACAGAACACTTAGTCACTAGCCACTACCTAATCGTAAACATTGGGAATACCTATTACCAATACTTGATTGATCTGTCCCACATTATCAACTGTAGGTTTCATGATAAATTACCTATGCCATTACATTATATGCTAACCCTATGCGTTTCGTTCACGTTTTTTGTCAGAATTAAATAAGTGTCACGCCGTGTTGGATCGCCTAATTTAATGTTTTGTTATAAAAATTATTTAAAATAAGTATTATCGAGTAAATTTGACAAATTATTCAATTTAAAACAAAAATTTGGAACCCTGTAGTACGCAGAATTCAAGAAATTGATGGGGTATATTATAGTTTACCGTATAGAATATTACACTAAGTTTCGTGTTTCAAATCCTTTCAAATAAAAACGTTTTCAGGTTACAGAGTTTATATGTAACGACATACAAATGTTCGTACCCCTTTTCACCCCTTCAGAAGGGCAATCATGATCCTAGCCAATGACATCAGTAATAATTTTGCAAAGTTTTATTCAAATCCATATGTCTAGTAGTTTTAGCGTGATTTGCGTTTAATACGCCGACAGATAAAAATAGAAAAATCTGCTGTTTTGAGTTCTGTATCGATAACAGTGTTTCCTCCACTTGTAAGATTCTAAAAGTATTTAATGTACAGATTTTGACTCGTTATAGTGGTATTATAACTATAGATTATGAAGTGAAAACAAATAAGTACAGGTAACTGATCAAAGATACCAAGTAGTGTTTTTTTTAAATATACCATGACCTTCATCTTATTTGGTTTCAAGTTAAGATAAAGACGAAGGTGGAAGCGCATTTCACTTGGTATCATTATCAGTCAGAGGAACTGGCTATTTTACATTTAATGTCGAAACACAACAATATACAGCATATCTAGGATTATTTTTATGTCAATAAACTTAGGTAAGATGGTGGTAGCTAGCCAGGGGGGCTTAAACAAAGTCTTACCACCAACCACAAACAAAAACCAAGCACAAAATAGTATTCCCCTAGGGGTCGAACCTAAGCCCCCTGGATGTGACACAGGTAGGAGAACCACTACACCACAAAATCAGTTATTTCCGTCGGTTGTTTACTAATCGCCTCGTCGGGTATATTCGTTGGTAAGTGCACACTGAGCCTCTACATTACCGTAGCATACCCTCAGCCGCGGTTATGACGCCCCATCTGAGCTTTTTCGAGGTACGAAAGTGGTTTCTCTTGTTATATTATTTATGATTATTTTCTCTAGAAGTTGGGGTTTTATTGTATCCGTTGATTGAAATGACAATCTTATTTTCACTAAAGATCGTAACTTCACATTCATACGTTAATGATTTTTGTTTTACTCTCATTAGATACGCATGATGTACATCGAAATTTACAAAAATGTCGTTTAACTGTTATATTGATTGACAAGCATCACAGATCACCAGCCAAAGGCTCTAAAAATTTGTAGTTTTATGAGGTAGCTTCTTTTACTAGTATACTTGGAAAGGAATTTAAGAATTCCCACGGGTTGATGGAAAAGAAGACTGGTGATTTGTTGGTAATGTGTAACTCCTTCACCCCAGCTTTAAGGGATCTCATATTTATTTGATCCTAACTACCATTATTCTATCATTTGGTCTCACTACAACGATTGCTGGATGTGGGAGATCCGTCAGAAGCTGATCAGGTTACAGGGTTCATCTAGATAAATCGCATCCTGTTGAGGATTTGTGACCTTGGAATAAATGGCAGTTTCAAATATTTAGTAACAATTTGACAACAATTCGATAACCATATTACAAGCTTTGCTTTCGCCCTCGATGGCGATGTGTGAAATTAATGTCCTGTAATATTTATTTATTTATAACCACGGCATAAAATGAACAAGATCCAAGACACTTGTAGAGCTGTACAAGTTTTGGATCTTTGGCTTGTGAGAGTATGTATAGTCAAGGGTTTCAAAATGTTTCTATTTAAACTTGTTTTACAGTAGAAGATAAAAATGTTAACTATTAAATACATTGTTAGGTACTATAGAAGTAGAATTACCTACTTTGTCATATTTTTACATGAAGATATCGCCAATAACAGTTAATTTAGTTTAGATAAGTTGTATTCATGGTTTTATATTATATCTGACTAGTAATGGAATCCGTCGAAAGAGGAATCAGGAGGTAACTATTGCTCGTCAGATGTCAAACATTCTGAAATATATGATCCCGGATGAAAAGGATGAAAGTGTAAGCCGGCGGATGTGTCCTATGACATACTTTTTCAGTATGAAATTCATTCTGGAGAAAGTTTTGACCTGTATTTTTAAACCCGCTCATCTCTATTGTAATTGAATAGTAAATTCTTTGTAGTTTCTTTGTCAAGAAAACTTTTATAATCTCAAATATTATGTATCATAAAGCTGCTATGCAAGGGCACGTTTCTTTTTCACAAAGAGGGCGACGCTCCGACGCACGGAGCCCCAACTTGCCAACCATCATTTATGTGTATATAATAAAACGTATTTGAATTTGTAGCATACTTAGATATTTAAAACTGATTTGCATATACTGCCATGTTAAACAGGAATAATACTCATTCAGATAAAAAAAAGTATTTTTGAAAAAACAATATGTTCATTTTACATTTCAAATAACATTTTACAAAGCTTATTTTTGACGTATTGACGGCCTAACATCTACCACTGCAGGAGTCAACGTATCCTTAACTGCATTGGAAGGATTTGCCGCATTCGCAATATTGACGATTAAGTATTTTACATTCTTACATTCCACAATAAATAGCTCTTTTTCTTTCACGTAACCATTTTTAGTTAACCTTTTTCTGGTAACTCATGTTTCGTAATAGCTTCTTGAAAAGAAAATTAGGAAAATAGTTGAATATTTTCAAACCACGTTACTGAATAGAATTACATCGTGATACGAGATGTAACCATGCTCAAGCGAAATCTTTTCAGCGGCCATTGTCGAACACGAAGAGACCTCTGACATGGAAGAACACACCTTCCATGATACAGGTCATACAGTTTCAGCAGTTTTAAGCAGTTGACGCCTTAAGAGATAATCCACTGACATGAGGTATTTAGGTATAATGGATGAAATTTGCCAATGTCTCTGCAATATCTACAATAACATTTTATGTGAATCTGAGTCAAAAAAAATATCGCGAGTAGGATCTTAAATTTTCTTAAATTTTAACAACCTTAACAATCTTAAATTTTATCAAATTAGAGAATATCTCAGTGATAAATGCAATATAACAACTGAGATCCAGGGTTTTATGATGCGGAATCGTTATTTATGAAAAACATATGAAAGCCTGTAAAATACAATTTTTCTGAAACCTGAAGGTCCTTTGAAAAACAAAACACATTCACAGTGACTTGTTTGCTCGTAAAGCGGGAAAATCGTCTCATTTATTTCCCTCTTAGCGATAAGGGGGGCATTGTGGCCCGGCTCCTGTCACCTGTCACATTTCAAAACGTACGTTCTCGAAAGTAGGTTTTAAAAATATCAAATTGATTTCTTGAAACTAACGGAAAACAGCTGATCTGTGGCAGCAACACATGCTTGGAAAGATTAATAGGATACCTAGAATAAACGTACCATGCAGTATGTAAGCAACGTAGGTACCCAAAAGTCATAAAATATATTTGCAAGGCTGACATTTTTAACCAACCTCTAAGGTTAGTTCCCAATTAGATGATTTTTTTGTTAATCAAATACAGGTTGGTTCAGTGGTGTTTGATAGTTGTTTAACACCAATGATTCTACCTTCAGGTATATTGTTTCGTTAATGTAAATAAAAGGGGAATTCCAAAATATATTGATACAAAAAGTCTCTGGGCGTAGTACTATTAGTTATTCTGTACTCTGGATAAGTACACTTACAACGCGTATGCTCAGGAGTACTTGGCGTCACTACCGGCATTTGCCAGCTACTTCCTGGATCGCTCTCCGATGAGGGAAACTGTCCGGACACACATACGTCACATCGATTGTTAACTTTGGCCGTTCTTCTCATTTCACATGGGACCCGCTATATTGCTCTGGCAATTTAATCTTTTATACTTTGAATGGTTGTCATTTGTTATTGATGCTATTCCGAAAACAGTTTTTTTTCTTGTACGACGGGGAGGCGCTTGTCCTTCATCGCACCTGTTACAAGTTAAGATAAGGCCGAAGGTGGAGGCGCACTTCACCCGGAATCCTCAGCTTACTGAGGAACTGGCTATCTTACCTCTAAATGCCGGCACAACAATTTAGGAATTGTTATTATGGCGACAGAATTAGGTAAGATGGTAGTAGCTAGCCAGGTGGACTTTAACAAAATCCTACCACCAACCAATGCATAATTGACCGGCAAAAAATTTTTTTTTTTAAATAAAATGTAACGCTTTAACCGCTTCTTTGGTCTAGTGGTCGCCCATCGGTATCAGGTCCAGAAGTCGCAGGTTCTATCCCCGGGGGGAGAATATTGTGCTTGGTTTGGTAGATGGAGTTAAAACAAAATAATAAAATATTGATATTAGAAACTAGACATTTCACTTAACCTTTTATTTATACGACATGGAGACGGGCAGCCCACCTGATGTTAAGTCGAACTCTTGCCCTTAGTAAAGTCTTACTATGTAGGTACTTAATATCCACAATGAACATCGCCACACTGCATTGCGCCCGTCAACTTAAGGCATAAATTAAGCCCCGTGTGCCTGTAATTTCACCGGTAACCTTATCAAATCGAAACAGAAATGCTGTTTGGCGGCTGAAATAGGTATGAGAGTACTTCCCCGGACAAGTGAGCTGAAGCTTTGGCGAGCTAAAGAAGCTACCCTTACTGGGTCACATAAATAATGATAGTACATACAGTGTTAGAAAAACATATTTAATTTAATTGACAAAACCATTTGATTATTTTTGCATAAAGTAAATTGATATGAAAATGAAGCTCGCTGCTGAAGAGTGATAAAACCATGCCTTTTAACTCATATGCTATGTACCATACCATTGTCATGCTAGTCTACACTTCAGTTATTTATTTACCCAATATTTTATTGATTGGTTGACGATTGTGAGTCTGTATTTTACACAAAAAATAAATATTACTAGATGTAGATACCAAATCAAAAAGGAAATTCATTTATTCAATAAAAAGTACAATTAAACTAACTATGTACAAAGGAATTATTATATAAAATAATTACTAGATTAATAAACATTACACAGCACCATTTTGCCCCAGACATAGCATAGCTTGTAATATAAGTAAGAGTCGTTGATATTGCCAATAGAGAAGACAGCAGAATTAGGATACACGGTCACGTTAGACCCGCATCGCGTGTCGGTTTCGTCTCAAGATACCGAAGGAAGGTATAAAATGTTTTTATTGCTGTGTGCCACAGATAATAACCATTAGGCGTCCATTTTGCAAGGTGATTAGTAACTTGAACCCTGTTATAATGGCATATGTGCTCAAGTTGCGAACATTTGAAAGAAAAAAATCAAATCTTCGTATATAACATTCGCTTGCATTTCATTATGTATGCTTTGCTACAAAGATTTTAAAAACATCAGCTTCGTTTATTTTGACATTAAAACATGCGGTGCCTAGTCAAGAAACTCACAGTCAATAGTCAGTGAATTTCGATCATCAATATGAATGAATGTGGGTAGAAATGTCAAAGCAGATATAGTGGGTTTGAATTAAGCCCATTTGCTACCTTCCATTCTTTCCTTTAAAGCACCGCATTTCTCCAGAAGTAACACGTTGTAACAGATTACATGTATATTTAATACGCTTGTTCTCGTGTTACGCTAGTCTTGAGAACTGGAAGTCGTATAAATCCTTTATAGCGTTTCCGGAAGTAGCATTGGGTTCTTCTGATGGATGGCCTTTTTTAGCTAGGTACAAAAACAAAAGCCTTGTTATATGCATAATAATTTATCATTTCAGCGCACATACGTCCACTGCTGAACATATGCCTCCCCCAATCGACGCCACATATAGCGATCCCGAGCCACCTCCATCCATAGACTCCCTAGACAAGGAGTTATTTGCTTATTGTTAGTTAAAATCTACACACACAATTATACACAATAACACAGACAATTCACTCAAAACTGGACTTTTAAAGTACACTTATGAACATGACTGTTTTATTATTGTGATTATTTGAACTTCAATATTTTTTTTCTTCAATTTATTAATATATAATGCTAATAATACCATTAACTTACAACTGAACACTGAAAAAAAAACTGAACAGTGCAATTTCAATATTTTGGTGATTGGTTCCCACCGAGTCTACTTAGTCTTATCACCTCTCTTCACGTATGCGTGAAGATGTGTGGTGGTGGTTGCACTATCAGAGATTAATATTTTCTAAGTTAATTACCTATATTTTTGCAATCAAAATATATTACGTAGCTTCTAATTATTTGGTTTCGAATCACGGCAAAGCAGTTAACACAAAATGTACAGAAAATACATTTTTCAACATTGAATTGCAGAAAGTTATCAAAATGTATTGTGTCTTACAGCGTTTGAACAAGAATTGCAATGCAAATACCTTGTATTGGAATGACCTAATTTCGTCGCCGGCTGTACACGTTCTACACTCGACTGTACATAGTAAAATAGAGGTGTAATTATCGTTTATACGGCAATAACTACAGAGCAAGACGGCGCTTACTGTAAATTATTATTGCAAGTGTTTTGGATACGCTCAGTTAAACCCTATGGCATGTGGAATGACGAGGTCACATGGCACTCGAATAGTTTTCACGACTTTATGGGGTGTAAGTGTTTTCTCAAATGTTACACTTTGTAACACTCAAACATTACCCTAACTCGTGCTCGCCCATTCTCAAACTCATCAACGAAAAATGTATCGCAGCAGCAATATTGTATTTAGTTTAGGTGTTTTGATCTTTTGTTCTGTCGATTTGTTTCACGCGCTGTCTGCCCGTTACAATTGTTTTGGTTTTACTTTAAAAATATCTGGCATTCGTAGCGTCAACGTTTTGGCTGACATCAAAATATTTTACAGATTTGCCGTTACGAAATGGAATAAATATTTTTTTTGCTGAAAATGTTATGGAATTGTGAATATTGAGAATATTCATCAGCATGTCACAACAATACTATGTAGATTGGTGCAGTTCACTGACTTCAAGGCATTTTTTGCATTACAATCGTCAGCCTGCTTGTCGGTTGCCTGATAGAATGGTTCACCCTTTAGTAAGTTTCAGGAAAATTAATTATAAATCATTTATAATAAATTATCCTTCATTGTACAACCTCATTGTACAATCGATAGTTTGTTAATTGTTGTACAATGTCTAACCCAAATTGAATCAAGATCCGTTCAGGCCTTGACAACGTAAAAAAAATATGAACAGGGTCACTTATATTTTTAGAATATACAATTACAAGTTTTATATATGAGTAATTTGACATTGATCTAGATTTATACATCTCTATTTAGGTTTGTTCACTTCGCTCATCGTGTGTTTTTAAAAGTAGCACTTTTTCACTCCCTTCACTTATTTACTTAATAATCATATTGTTAATGCTATACTAACTCGACAGGTTTCGTCTGAGTCTTCTCGCTACGTGTAGTTGTAGTTGAGGTGGATCCCCCAAAGTGCTTAAAAGGTGATGACGCCTATATTGAGGTCCTAGAGGAAATTGTCATTTTTTATGTACCTGGGTACGCACCCTGGTACATAATCACAGCTTCTTTCTTTTTTTTAATACAAGGCTTTTTATTTTATTTTACGACAGGTACAAGTTGTGATAAGGCCTAAGGTGGAAGCGGACACATCAGTATGGATGGATGTTGAGACTTAGCACCTATAGCTTTCAATAACAAAGCTATTGAAATGTATTTTTCGCTCATGCAATGTGGAACACGTTTGTGAGCGAACCAATTATTTTTTTTGTTATGCATGAGATGCAAACCGATGAACTGAACTGAACGAGCTTTATTAAAATCCTACTGTAGCTATAAATTAACAATGCAGACAATCAATCTGTTCATAAAATATTCCTATCGATACTTTTCATGCACGGACGCAATAGACACAAAAACCCACCATAAAGGGAAGTTCAGTATATATAGCATACCCAAATGTATAAGTAGCTTTATTGATTTTGTTTAGAGGATTCATTTTCAACGAATTCGAATTTCGAATTTTATCGAGAAAACAAAAGATCTGCTTATATGAGAGCGCGCCGACCGAAACAGAAAGTAGCAAAGCGTGTTCATTCGTTGTAAACAAAGTTCTCAACAGTAATTATATAAAACCCTCGGTGAGATGACGTGTGGCCGACGACGGTACACATTAATCATTGCCAAGGAGCGTTATCTTGTTCTCGTGCCCGGCAACTAAGGATGGGACAGATGGTCTCATCAGAATACAAAGTGTACAATTTTGTCGGTGTACACGTTGTAATATTCACTTAACATCGGAATATTTATGATTTAAAATTGTGTAGGCCAATTCTATATTGTTTTGTTCCAGCATTTAAATTGCTAGTTTCTCAGCCTGTTGAGGACCTTTGGCCTCATCATAGCTTTAGACCAGGTGAGATGAAGGCAAAACGCTTCCCCGTCGAACAATAAAATAAATGAAAATTTAGCTTTTAATCTTTTGCCCCATAGTGACATTTAAAATATGCCCCTATATCCAGAACTTTTTAATCTCACCTAAGAATTGTAATGTACCAATCTGAAAATATTTGACAATTGAAACAGTTGCATTTCCATTGATATATTACGACATAACCATATACCATAAATAATTGAGCACTCTAAGTAAATGATTTATTGTAAATGGTCATTTGACTTAAGTTTTACACGTTACGTTAATAATAACTATAATGTGTATATAATTATGATTGTGATAGGTCGGAATATGTTTGTTTATGCACGTCTCTAATGCACATCAAACTTACTGTTTTTGCTCAGTACCAGCTACTCGACGTGTTTTGAGTTCATTATTCCCCGGGTACCACCCAGGCACTAAAATGTTACTCAACTACTTTGTGACGCTATTGTATCATATTTTGGTTTAATTATTTTACCTTGCTGATGTTGAATTACTTTCTGTTATTACATCTGCCACTTTTGCCATTAGGTGTTCTCATGAATTTAGTAGAACAATCAGAAAACATATTTTGTTAAAATCTTTCCATGACATTGACGAAGCTCTTGCTGATGTTTTTTGTTTGTATTTGTCCTTCTGTGTGCCTATTTATATTACGGTCAAAGCTCTTGCCGGTTGTGTGTCCATCATTTATCTAGGTATACCGATTTATTAATTTATAGTAAAAAATTACAAACAAACATTATAAATAAAAATATGTATCTGACATTTCCAAGTATAGTAAAACTTAATTTTTTTTCGCGACTTGTTTTTTTTATAAAATTTGGAGACGGAACAAGCTAGTAGCTCGTCTGATATTTAGTGCATCTCTTTTGACTATAACAAAGCCTGCTGCTTAGGTCCCGCACACAAAGAACATGACTTACGCGACACCGCATTGCGCCCGTCACCTTGAGGCATAAAGGTGTAAAATACTTACGTGTAATTTCACCCGAAACCATATTCTTCAAACCAGAGCACAAAAGTTTGCTGGGCGGCTGACATAGGTATGGTGGAAGTACTTTCCCGGATGAACTTTTCCATTAGGAGCTTATATCTTAAATCCTTGTTTCAACTAGGTATCTTGTATTTTTTATTTTTTTACGACAGGGACGCGCTTGGTCTTTATCTCACCTGGTTACAGTTTGAGATAAAGCCGAAGGTGGAGGCGCACTGTACCCGGAATCCTCAATTAACTGAGGAACTGACTATCTTACCTCTTAATGGAACACAACAATTTAAGAATTTTTATTATGGTGACAGAATTAGGTAAGATGGCCAGGCGGACTTAAACAAAGTCCTACCACCAACCAAACCAAGCACAATATTGTACTCCCCCTGGGGATCGAGTCCAAGACCTCTGGATCTGGATCGGGACCACTAGACCGTGATAGACCATTTCTGTCTAGATAAAACCTAAAAGCGATCCCACAATTGCTTTAGAACCGTATGTTTCGAGTACGAGCCTCTGAAAAATGAAAAAAGTGACGCGACACTTTTTGCGAGGGTTTAACGATCATGCCGCGGTTGTCGTTAAATCAAGGGGGTATCGCGCCATGAATATGCAAATACGGCATTCGTGTTGACGATTAATGTCGATTTGCTGTCACGGCTAAAACATTCGATAGCAGTTTTTGCAGCAACATGTTCTTATTTAATCAGGTATTTTCATCATTTGGCGAGATGCAATCACGCCAAGACCATTATTTTGTGAATATGACCTAGCATTAATGCTTTGTATGCGGAGTTGCATTTTTCATAAGGTGGGCAATGTCAAGCAAGAGGCTAGCCCTATTTCTATGTTGTAAAATAAAATAAATGAACCACTTTGTTTATCAGCGTAAAGTGTCAGAGTAGTAAATAATTGTCTTCTGTTACGTACGAAGGAATAAAATGTTGTATATATGATCAGCAAGTAAAATACTGGTAGAAAGTTATTTTGACAGCAAATACTTAATTAGAACTTACAGCGAAGTACTTTGCTATTTACTTGCTATTTAATTCGCTTTGTTTGCTTGCATAATATTTTTTCGAGCTGACTTAAACGTCTCGGTCTTTAACGGTCAGTTAATTCAAGAGGTTTTGGTCAGTTAATTCAAGAGATTTTGGTCAGTTAATTCAAGAGGTTTTGGTCAGCTACCTAGCGATCGATCAGTATGATGATTGCTAAGCGCCTTTAGCGCATCACCGTGGGCAAAGTTAGGTTTTAGGTCTTCAAAACGTGAAGACCTCTCAAAGTTGGAGGCAAGCCGTCTGGGACTGGTTAACTAGTTAATTCAGAGTGTTCACGGAGATTCATTTTTCAATACAAACCTGAAATCAGGCAGTAAAATAAAACCCTTGGAACGTGTCTTTAAAACTGCAGTCCTATTTTTGGACTTGCACTTGCAGTAAATTTTACTCGCGATAAAAAAAATCAAAAATACTTCTTTTGTTTTAGAATTTAAAAGGATATGACGATAAAGCATTACGCTGCTGTAGGTAGTTCATAGTTAAAATACAATATGTTTTTCCACAATTCACTCAAGAACTATGAGTTGACCTGGCAGAGTACTTTTAAAATATTCAACGCCCCAAAGAGCACCATTTTGCTTCATTGCGTATTCGTAACACTCCAGAACCACTGATAGCACTTCCTGGAATTATTTAGATGAAATACTGGTACTGGTTCTCCCGGAAATCTTACGGCGTTCTCTAAGATGTTGTTAGTTTACCTACCTACCTGTACAGTTGTTTCAGTAACAACATGTATCACTGACTCTTGCAATTTCCTCACGTGGGATGTAAAAACTTAGCGTGTAGATCTTATTTGTGCACCATTTGCTAAACATTTATTCGCATGGTCAGGGATAGTGTAGCGTATTATATCTTATTTATGTAATATTGGCAAACATTTTTTCACGTGGGCTGTAAAAACTTAGGGCGTAGATCTTATTTTGACACCCATCATGACAAAACATTTTACAAGCTCAGGCATTAACTTTGCCTTTTGCTATGTAGCTTGTGGTTTCGATTCCCACCCAGGACAAACATTTGTGTGATGTTTGTTTTGTGTTTAAGTTGTAGCATATAGTACGTATGTATTAACAAAAAGGATTTAAGTATTCTATCCGTAATCTAGTTCCCATATTACAAGCTATGCTTCGTTTGGGCCTAGATAGTGCTGTGTGAAATTGATGTCCTGTTATAATTATTAATTAAAAAAATCACTTGGCCTAAGCGTGGTGTGTTAAGAGCGTGTTGATCTTATTTGTGCACCATTGTATCTTTATTTTTTTATCACTCAAACGTCTATTTAATGATGCAGCTAACTGTTGCTTTAAATATGGTTTTTAATAGACGATAATAGAACAAAACCTCCAGCATATTATCTTGGTAGTTCTCTTTATTGACTTCTTAAATCACCTAGGTTTTATTGTTCGCAGAACTTTAGGTAACTGTTGGGTTAAATGTACAGGTATCATTGGGGAGGCCCAAACCGTAAATGAATTGATTGTATGCAAAGCGGTTGTTCTCGTAGTATATAAATGACAAGACCCGCCTCCATTATGAAATGTTGACATGAGTGTATTGAAGCTAGAGCACCTAATTAATTCACACAATCGTCTCATCGCAGCGTCAACTAGCTTGAACATGCTCTGTAAACAGCTATAAATACGTGACTTGAATGGTTTTAGACAAGCAAACTGCATTCAAGCTTGCCAATCAGTCACTTGCCTGCTGGGATTATAATGTTATGTTGTAGGATTATCACCCGATCTTGATGGATTCTCGTTAAAGTTCCCTCACAAGGGTGCTTATGTTATATGTAGATCCTGTCTGGTTTGTATAAGTACCTGGCTCAAGGAATCTATCAACAAGACAAATCTTTTAAATATTTTAACGACTTGTTCGATATTTTGTTGCATGTAGACTGAAATTAGGTACAGGATTTACTTTGATTCTGTGAAATCGGTAAATTAATAACTGTCATAGGTTTATTTTTAAATCGTTTTTTGTCATTGCTAAAATAAGCCATTGACTTTTTTCCTTCCGATCATATTTTTTCAAATATGGCAGTTTACTTGCCCTTTCAATAATCTTATCTACTACTTCTATATAACTAGAACTCTCTAGCGTCTGATGATAATGTTTAACCACTTCTGTGATCTAGTAGTTCACACATTGGAATCAGACCCAGAGACCTCTGGCTCTGATACCGGGTTCGATCCCCAAGGGGATAAATTTGTGCTCGTTTCGGTTGGTGGTATGGTGTGTATTATACCCGTCTGGCTAGCTTCATCATATTTCTTAAGTCTCTACACAACAACAATTATAATTATTATGTTCTGACATTCAGAGGTAAGATAACCATTTTCTCAGTCCGTTTCCACCTTCAGTGTTACCATAGCTTGACTCCAAGTGAAATAAAGGTTAAGTGCTTCAGAACATATGGTTATTAGTTAGTAAATACCTACTCAACATTGCATTTACTGAACCCCAACTACCTACTATACATTACATCAACAAGATGAAACCAATTTGAGGAACCAATTTGTTAAATCATAGGTATTCTGCGGTTCCTAATGTCAACGTCAACAGATAACTAGATTGTGATTGGATTAAACAATGTCAAATGCAACTTGGCCGCGGTCAGCCCACGCCACAGTACAAATAGACTTACAGGACTGTGTACTACAGATATTGTGGTGCTAGAAATGTAATAGTCGTACAATGCTTGGCGGGCGTGTATATTATTGTGTTCGTCTTAAAATGATGATGCATTATTTTATGAGTATTATTTTTGATTAATTTATTTGATATACTTGTTCTAAAACAAGTATTTCAAATACATACTTTGCCAAGTTGATATTCGTACAAATGTTAATTATTCAAAGGCTTTTGATTGAGGCGACACGTGACCCAAGGGCTGGCTCTTATTTAGGGCAGCGAATTAGCATAGCTATTCAGCGTGGCAGTGCATCTTGGGCACGCTTCTGTCTGGTACTGGTCTGGAACAGTTGAGTTACCTATAGGCGGTTTGTAACACTGACTGAAATGTCATTATTATATTCTAATTTGATAACTTGAATACTTACAAATTCTCGACTAGTGAAAGTTACGTTCTTATCTTTTCGACGTGCCTGTTGTCTTTTATGTATCTTAACACGACGTCAAGTCTGAGACATGGCTTTTTTACAACGCTTAGCACTGATTCCAATGTCTCTCAGAAAGCGGCAAAACTTCAGAGGTACTACAACGAACCTCATATATTTATTGAAATAGTTGTTCCAAATAGACAAAGGGCTCTTGGAAAGCCCAAGAATAAACGGCAAGATGGTTTGAAGAAATGGTCCCAAGCAACAACAATGCCTGGAAAAGGAGAAAGGCCTTTTACCTGCAGTGAAACTTTCTGGACTCTAGATAATAATAATAATAATAAATTGAATGAAATCCCTCGCATCTTAATACAGAATAAGTGTCTGAAGCTATAAGCTATTTTAATTCACAGAATTGGGAGAAATAGCAACAGATAATAGTGCAACAACATTGGAAAGGACTGCAAAGGTAATTGAGTCCACGCCTACGATGTTTGTATGCTGAAATTGCGTTATCGAGATGGAACGCTGCAGTAAACTTTACTGTTGTGCTTCGTGGGGATATTGCAACATTTGTTACATAGATGTGGCAAACTTGAGAAGAATAGAGCAGAACATGGAGCTGAATTTAACGTTAAGATCTCAAATCTGTGTTTTTTAATCTCGAAAGCCATAAATCGAATTAAATGTTCATTACGAACTTATGTGTTATCTGAAATTTTATTGAACGGTAAAAGAAACATATTAGACAATCATAGTTTAATTCGTTGTTGCTCCCTCTGAGTTTCGCATAATAAGCTGAGTTAGGTTTAAATTCTGTAGTAAGTAATCTTTTCGCCTGAAAATACTAATAACTAGCCCCTGTAGAATTGATCTACGTGCAATTTTTTATCAACTGAAGTAAAATTTAAATTAAAGTCAGCTGCATGTAACAAAACACGACTATGAGTTTTTCTTTATTTTGGTGAAAGCCGTATCCAACAGTGCACATTCCAACATGGGCAATTGATGAAAATGATGACTTTATGAATTGTCTCTGCCCGTGACCCCATTTTTTTATTGTAATACGGGGAGGTGCTTGGCCTTCATCTCACTTGATTTTTCAAGTTATGATAAGGCCGAAGGTGGAGGCGCACTTCACCCGGAATCCTCAACAAACTGAGGAACTGGCTATCTTACCTCTGAATGCCGGAACACAACAATTTTAGAATTGTTATTATGGCGACAGAATTAGGTAAGATGGTGGTAGCTAGCCAGGCGGACTTGAACAAAGTCCTACCACCAACCAAACCAAGCACAATATATTGAACTCCATATGGGGATCGAACCCGGGACCTCTGGATCTGAAATCGATGGGTTGAACCACTAGACCACAGAGGCGGTTAGTTAAATTGAATGGAGGGAGACCGTTGCCCAGCAATGGGAATAAACTAAAAATAGGTTAAATCATGAAGATTTTTGACAGCCTTTAAAAACATCGATGCAGTAGCTTGGCAAGTGGAGCTCGTTGGATTTCTCTAGTTTGCCATCACATTTTACTAGTGCGGTGGAGTAGATGAGACATCGTCTTGCCTATAAATAAGAAAATCGTCTGCTTGGTTACTCGTAAATAGGTGATTTTTTAAGATTTGTACATCAATGTAGACATTCCTAAGAGTTACTCACCTAGGTATGTTAGGCCAATTATTCTGCACTTCTACTTCGAATAACATACCTGTAACAAGAACAGACAAGATTATTGTAATTATTTACAAATAAAGAGTTGTAATGTTCACATACATAAATAAACCGACCAAATGCGAGTCAAACACGCACTCCGAGGGTTCTTCACCACATAGAAGCGGCAAAAGTTGCATTAGAGTAATGTAATGAATTCTCACAAGTCACTTACCACCCAATAGACCAAAGAGTTCAAAGACAAATAGTTTGAGACTGGTGTACCGCGAGTTTAACTTGAGTTTGACCGGTTTTTAGTATTTGACTTTCCATTAGGTTAAGGAATATAGTCACACGAAGTTTAAACTTTTTAGGTATTATGTATAGTTTTTACGATAACTCCAATATCTCATATATTTTTGTGTGTTGTTTGAAGATGTGTCAGGTAATCTGCCATAATGACATGTACTCTGAAAATGTTATATTGGCCACTAAGATACCACCCTTTATAGGTCGGACACACTGACGAACAGACGGACAGATGGGGAATGATACCAGACTCAAAGAGCCTCGTCGGCCCCTTCGGGTGTGGAAACAAAAATGGCCGTTGTTGTTTCTAAAACAAAAGAGAATCAACCCATAAATGTATAACTGCGTTATTAAATATCGGTCATTTTAAAAGCGCTTTTGCTGCTCGAAATCGAACTCAAAAAAGTTAATTCTTATTTTGCTTACACAAATACTTTTTATACAAATTGCCAGCGACCGGGAGGGAGCGCAATTTAATTTACATTTGTGGCTAAACGCTTACCTACCTATAAGCATACCTACAGCCCTCTACTAATGTAATGTATTCTCAAACGATTCACATTTTACATTCAATTATCATGCGTGTTTTTGAGCCAATGTATCGGTAAAATCCTATTTTATGGACATTAAAGTAATTATTGTGAATCTACCATCTATCATTTATTTTATTTTATTTTATCTACCACCTTCCGTGTTTTTACAGCATACCAGTACAATAGTTACCCGACAGAAAGGTTCAAATTATACGGGTTCTATTTTATGCCATTCAGATACGTCACTCTAAAAAGATAAAATCTGTTATTCAATTCAATTAACCGTATTAAATAAATAGGTACCTGTATGGCTTGAGTAAACAAAGATTAGGGGAAAGACAACGCTGCGACCAAAGCAGCCAAATATCTTACATTACAGACCCTCAGTGCCAAAAGGGTCGGCCCCCGAGCACTGTCTAATAATTAAAATATACAGAGAACAATGATACGTTTCGCTTCGCACAATGTTTATTGACGGCCTATGGAACCCTTTGTGTTCCAATTTGCAAAGGGCTCGTCGAGAACTTCGCACTGTGAGCGGAAAGGAAAGGTAAACATGAGGGAATTCAAGTGCCAGAGTACTAACCGAACGTGTAAAAACAGCGCTCGTAACCTGCGCACTCTCATTTCCCAAATAGCAATATCATTGCCACAGTAAACAAAAGAATAACGCAGAAAAACAGTTTCCGGAGCAAGCATTACGGGATATTATTGCCCAATAAATTGCAATAAAGAAAACCCAAACTGACCGCTAATCTCTTATATAGGTGACACGACAGCAATGATAGTTGCTGGCCCGAATTTCATCTCTGGAGTATTTAAGTTGAAAGTTTTCAGAACTGGGGCAACTAGTCACAAATCTGAGTGAGCGTAGCTACGAGCAGGCTTTAGTTACGAAGTTATTTTGCGGAAGTTTAGTTCTCCGCCGAGGCACTCTCTGCAAACCATCAATTTAAGTAGTTTGATTTGGAGTTCGCAGAAATCTACGGTGCGCATGCTGTTGCAATTGTATCGCAGATACAGATGATCAGATTACGATTCACGATGTTTGGGATCGATGGAAATCTTACTCGGGAAGCTGGAGCGTCTATTGTATACAATACCTCTACATCCATTTATTGTCAACTTCACAACACATAAATTATTTGTTACAAACTCGGATTCGTGAGTAAAAGTGATAATAATTGTTCAAGCGCGCTTTCCACCTCACTAGTAGTTTATGGTGCATTCCATTTGATTCAGTGCCAAGGGTCTACGTGTTCAAATCCCGAGTGTAGACAAATATTTGCATACGCGAGTGACACAAGTATTTGTTTGGGTTTGTACGTTTTGCTGCTCTTGTGCCACTTTCTTCTGAATACCAATGTAATGCTAACATCACTATTTTCCACCATACAAAGTCATATTTTTTATGTTTTGGCACGAGCAGTTTCTGCACTTACTAATGAAAAAAATATGGAAGAACCTATTCAAGTCAGATCAATGAGAGTGCAGCATTGTAGGTTATTAAACTTTGCCTGAAGCTTTTAGAACTTTCCTCAAAGTTCCACCGACTTTCGTTTAAATTTGTAGGAACCAGTGTTTAAAATAAACACAACGTCAATTCTTGGCATATGAATCAGCTTATTTTTAATTATTGATGAATAAAATAAATAATAAATAAATATTACAGAACATTAATAGATATATATATATAAATATCTATTATATACGATAGATCTTTAAATATTTTAATGGCACTTATTCATTTCATTAAGTTTCAAGCCTTGTATATAAAGGTGAGTTTTTTCCAGGGCTAACTGAGGCCAAATATGAAACCGTGAGAGTAATCGAAAAGTCATGTTAAGAGATACTTGTTCGATTCAAAAAAAAAGTTCTGCATTAAATAAAATCCATTTTTAATAGTTTTGGAAATGTGAGTTTTAGAAAAACAAAAATTGTATGATAGTAAAAAAATAATGCATGATGACTATGTGCTCAAAGGTGTTGGAACACTTTGAAAATTTATAAATTCAACTTTATGCATTTAGTAAATTTTCTGCCGTGAATATAAATAAGATTCTGCTTGTGATTATAAATATAAAATCAATAGCATTGCTCTATGACTTTGCGCTTAAAAGTACCAAGCGAAGGACTAGCACGGATGTCATGAGGAGTTATTATTATCATTAGATTATGCGGACTCTCGTTCAAGAGGTAAAACGCTCGGTCGTTTCCAACGATTATAGGAAATATTTATTCATTAAAATAGTAATGAAACCAAACAACTGGTCAGGTAACTCTACAACTCTGCATAAAATAACGTTGACCGCAAACGTAACATGATCAGCCGGCCCGGTTGCCACTTGAACGCCTTACCAAGAGTGGGGGGTAATACAATTTTATCAAAAATTACCTCGCTACAGAAGCACGTGCCGTAGTCGTAAAGGTGTCTGGCCCCCACTGCCCTCCGCAGGACCCTCTCGCTGTGAGTGACCTTACATTACAGCGTAGGGATGGGCAAGCGTAATACACCCTAGCCCAAAACATTAGTAGTACCTACAGTACCCAGTACAGTTACTAGTGACCCAGATCATTAGAAAAATCAAGTTGAAAAATTAAAAACTGTAAAATGACAAACCGAAAGTTTAAAAACTTCATGTTTTTTTACGTGAAAACGTCCTTAAAAGTTTTATTTTTAAGTATATGTTGTACCATTATTATTTCAAAAATCTTGCGGAGCTTTTGATTGAGGCGACACGTGACACAAGGGCTGGCTCTTATTTCCATGGTATTTTTTTTAATTGTACGACGGTGAAGCGCTTGGTTTTCATCTCATCTGGTTACAAGTCAAAATAAGGCCGATAGTGGAGGCGCACTTCAGCAGGAATCCTCAACAGTCTGAAACTGGCTATCTTACCTCTAAATGCCGGAACACAACATTATTTAGAATTGTTGTTATGGCGACAGAATTAGGTAACATGGTTGTCTAGCTTCCACCACATACCTTATTATGTCGCCACAGCCAGGACTTAAACAAAGTCCTACCATCAACCAAACCAAGCACTATATTGTACTTCCTGGGGATCGAACCCGAACCTCTGGATCTAACACCGGAAGACGGACCACTAGACCACAGAGGCGGGTAAAATTTAAAGTTAGCCCATGGCTCTTTCGCCATTTAGAAAAATCATACGACACCTGACATGGCAAAATCCATCAAACCGTCTAGGCTGCAGAAAGTAGCCCAATGAAAATGAAATAGATATTCATACATATGTATGTATATCCATTTCATTGTCACGTACCGCAGACCTCAGTTTTTTTTTTATATAAAATATAATAATTACCCATTTTTTTTATAATCATTGTTCTTATTTGTATAATACCTATTTTGATAAGTGTATTTAAATTAGTGTCCTTGTAATATTTATTTAAAATTTAAAGGTATTATATTTGCGCCGTAAAATAAAAATGTTATCAACAACAAAGCGATTTCTTAAAGAGTCTTCTTATTTTTGCAAAGACTGCGATTGTCTGATTACAGAAATCGCGTTCCATTGCTTACTTACCGAAATAAACATAAGGAATGGAACTAATTTCAGATCTATTAGATCCATGAGCGTTTTGCTGTGCGTAGCGTAGTCATTTTTCTATCAAAACACCGCTTTGGTAAAAAACTGAAACGAAACGCTCCGACAGTAATAAGTAATAATTAAATGGAACTTTCCAGTGCAAGTCGGACTCGCGTAAAGAGGGTTCCGTACAATGTAGGTAACTTAAAAATCAGGTGAGACTAAGGACAGGCACATCCCCGTGATAAAAAAAAAAGTAAGGTATTTCTCTAACTAGAGGAGCCTTGGCTGGGTTAAATTAAACAGATAAAATAACTCCAATAAGTGAATTAGTGTTTCCAAATTGATAAGAAAACCTTTAAAATTAAAACATAGCTAAAGACTTTGAGAGAATCTAACTACGCGCGAGGGTTCTCCTACTTATTAATTCACTTGATCTATGTATATAGTATGAATCAGGGAAAACCAGTAGTTTGTTTCTTTAAAATGTTAACAGTGTAAGTATAGTTTACCTGAGATTCATCGGCTGAGGTATGCAAGCATTTTTTCTTTAATTTGAAATATGTGAGCTCTTGAACTGGGTATAACATTGGCCATAAACACCACACTTTAGAGACGAATGGAACGAACCTTCCCAGAAAATGCTTAATTCAGCAGATGATGAAATTATCGGGTTTGAAATTGGAATTTTCGTGAAAGTGTTTCTGCGCAGGGTCAGTCGTCCAGTTGCTTCATATAAAATGGGGTGTTACAATCACACAGACAGACAGAGAGACACACAAATAATCTTAAAAAGCATTCCGTTTTGTCTTCGGCGTACAGAGCCCTAAAAATTTTACGCAGCGAAAAATGCAATAATCTTGCAGCACTCTGTTGCTTTACATTTCGCTAGCAAACGAAGCTAAATCAGTTTTTTCAATTTAGTTACAATTATCACTCCGCTGACTTCATTTCCGATGTAGTTTCCGCAATCAGCGAATATCATTTGGTACGCCATCAAATCATCTCCGTGCTACAAATTCTTGCAAAGGATTTTGATAGATTACGTTAAACCTTTGTCTGCATTTACCGGTTTCATTTCCGACTGTGACTGAACCGACTGACTTTAAATATCCGATCTGTGGACGTTACAATAACCGGGAAATACGCCTGTCGTCAAGCACAGCCTTCCAATGCAAAGCCTTCATCGCGTGTTACACGACATAAATGGGCTATATTTACGTTTGAGTGTTTTTTTTTCAACCACAGAAATCTCTATGTACATAAATATAACTTCCCAAAAAGTCCGCTTTTCATTTTTTAAAATCGATCGATTTTTCAATTAATAAAACTTTGATCGTGCGGTGCGGTGGATACCTGAGGTCGATTTATACCATTAATCAAATTAGAAAAAAAAATGTCTTTTCAAAGAAACAAATTTCATTAGTCCTAAGACTAATATTGAAATAAAAATAATATTGCTCAAAGATTCTAGTTCAGTGTACTCGAAAGCGACCAATAATATAAGTTAACTTTAGCAGTTGCTCATATTATACCTATTTTACAATGTTTTGTGTTCAATAAACTATTCCTCCTTTTAGATGGGTCAACTGCAAGTTTTTCCCAGAAAGCGATGTAAAACAACCCGGTTCGAAGGTGTGGCATCCCTACCCTCCGGCGGGCTTATAGAATATTTAACAGATTTTAATAACGAACCTTGTTTACGGGCTACCGAATCCTCGTAAATCAACTTTATTTTGGTTAATCTCTAACCTCTGAGACAAGCACCGTTTTGTTTATTATCTGTGGGAAAGTTTCGAGTTTAATTTTAAAACTTTCGTTTTATAATCTACTCATTCTGGTTGCGAGTAACGTATTTCAAAGATAGGTTTAATACATTTATTCATAAAAAGACAAATGTCACTTACTTATGAACAGTATGATCTTAGGTAACAATATACAGTGGGTAGGTATGTCGTCGACTAAACGTATATAACGCAATTATTTCATAAGCAAAGAGTGGTCATGCATAATATGTGTAGAGTGTTTAGATTTAAATGCGTGTACATTTTTTATTTCAGAGGGTAGATTGTTGTAAAGCTTTGCGCCTTCAAAGGTAATAATTTGTTTGCCATAGTTGTCCGAGGTCTAGGTAAAACAAGATAGCTGGCTCGTCGCATACTTCGCTTTGTTATTTCGGATTTTTTTACGAATGATATGTTAGTATGAATAGTTTTGTTTAATATTTTTCTGACTAAAATGCATGTATTGTATTTATACAACTGTTTTAAGTTCATTAGTTTAGTCTCTTTATATATTTTAGAAGTTGATGTTAAGTATGGGTATTTGAAAAGTAATTTAATGATTTTATTTTGTAAAACTTGAAGATCAGATAATTTAGTTTTAACGGCGCTGCCCCAGATTTCTATCAGGTAAAGTAAATGCGGTTTGACTAGAGAATTGTATATGGTGTAGCGGATTTGCCGTGGAACGCAATGGACAGCGTTGCGTAGTGACCCGGTGAGTGAGGAGAGTTTACTTTTAATGTATTCGATGTGTGTGTTCCAGGACAAACCACTATCCATGTGTAAGCCTAAATATTTTTCGCTATTTTTCTCTTATAAGTTTACATTATTGATTTTAGGAGGGACAAACGGAGGGATTATTTTATTTTTAGTTTTGAAAATTGTATAACAGGTTTTAGAAATATTAATTGTCAGAAGATTGTGTTGAAACCAGGTAAAAAGGATGTTTAAGTCTTCTTGTGCACGCGGTAAAATGTCGTGGATAGAGGTGCCATAATTATTTATTATGATTGTTAAAACAAATGTAATACTTACGCAAACGCGTACAAATGCTATGGTATATTCACCCTCTTATGTATTTTATTCATTTTCTTTCATTCGCATAAATTATCTCCAAGTAAATATATTTTTATATTACACTACCTACTTGTCATTAATGCTAAGTACCAACCAAGCTAGGTCAGTATTCAAAGGAAATTGAAAACGACGTAAATCTCTCTCACTTTACTGCAAACTAAAACTTGTCAGCAATAACATTTAATCACAGAGCAATTCCATTCCAACTAATCCACTTTAAAACAACAGATCGAACGAAATAAACGAGAAAGTTTGAGCTCTTAACTAAAGGTGCACTTTCGAGTCACGCGTCATTGGCGTGGCGTCTGTTACGCACCTTGAAATGTCAAACGAAAAAGTCATTTCGGATATATGTGAAGAAAGGAACTGACGGATGCCATGGTTTCCTTGCAATTAGCATGGCGCTAGAAAAGTTGCGTTAGCGGCGCTTACATAAAAGCTTCACCTTAACGCGGATCGCTGTAATGCACAAATTGTCGTGATTCATTGGTATTTCCAAATGGGCGTAGGAAAAAACGGACGGTAATTAACAGCGAGCCAGTCAACTAAGCCGGGCATTGTTGGGACGAAACGAGATGCAATAAAAATAGTCAGCAGGGAGGAAACAACGTCTAGCGACACTTTTACAGATATGTAAAGTATTTTTGGAAGTAAATGAAAATAAAAAATGCTCTCAGAGCATTCCTACAAAAAAAACATAGTTTAAATTTTTGTGAAAGTGGCGATAGCAGTTTTTTTCCTCCCTGCTAACTATTTTTGTAAACGTGTTGAACGTGTTAACTTGATAAACCTGATTACGTGTTAAAGTGATAAACGTGTTTTTATGAACCACAAAAACAATAAAATTGTCTTTACAAGTCTGAACTCGCCTTTGCAACACATTTTTATATATTTGTATGATTTTATTTATAAATATAAATTTTAGAATTTTGATGATATTGAGTCCGCATAATTATAGTATTTAGTCATTAAGTTTTAAAATTTCTGCTAAAATGTACTTGCAGGGAATACGTATTATTATGTATGATACGTTTGCAAAGTCATGTAGAGACGCATGCTTAGGAAATAAATATAAAGCGGGTTAGAGGGCGGAGAAGGCTTCATTTGAATTTCATGAAGGTGTATCAAAACAATCGCTGTTTCAAGGCCTTTTCTTCTTGAGGTCTAGATATTGATCGACCTGCGACAGGCTTCGAACCTCGAAAAGGTGTAATTTTTTAAGGATCTCTACGAATAATTCCAAAGATCTTTTTACTTATGGGTTCGCGTCATCGACATGCTAATGTGAATTGTTGTGCCAGACTGCAGATTTAAATCCTTGATCCCCAGTGAAAAAATAAAACTCTCTTCAGACTGGTATAGGAGTTATTCCTTCTGTCACCACACCCCATGACTGCTTTTTTTCTTATTCTTCATCATATTATTTTGTTGATCCTGTTCAGACCAATGTGAAATGTGAATGTAAAAATGTGGTTTTATTGAACTCTGTAGTTACTAGTAGTATTTTTAACGTCCGTGTATGGGAGTTATAATAAAATAAAGTTGTAGAGAGTAGTTGTGTTGGTGTAAAATGGCCTCTCGCGATATGGCGGAAAAAAACAGAAATAGTCTTCCATTTAACTGATGTAACATAAAGAAATTCACGTACCGATTGACTATCAATCTCATTTTACGACTTCCATTTTCCGAATGAACTAATTGAAAAGAAATGGTGCAGTAACTCTGACTTACCACCCCGGTTCCAGACAATTTTGCAAGTTTTTTTTTGTAAACCAGAGGTTCTTGGTTGTTTTGTTGCTTTGTTTTTGTTGCTACGTGGATGCATTACTGTAGTGCAAAAAAAGCTAACAACCGGTTTTTTTACTCTTTAGCAAGTAACCTATGTGGACCTTATTACTCACCGCCTATTTCAATGTAATTCAATTCATTTATTCGTAAGTAAGTGTTTATAAGAAGGTTTGTAAGTAAGGCTGTCAGTGGCTGACTGTCTGGAACAGTTGAGTTACCTATAGGCCGTTTGTAACGGTAACGTTTGTCCTTAGGTAATCTGACTGATTCCTTTGTACATAGTTAGTTTAATTGTACTTTTTATTGAATACGTGTTTATAATTATATATTATAATCACAATTTTTACAATTGCAATATTTTTAGATAATACAATTTCAACAAAGAATAACAACAGTTCAATATTTTTTTAATGTCAATATTTAATATATTTCAAAACATATCAAGTCAAGTGTATAAAAATAATGTTATACTTAAAAGTACCTACTACTTACAATACAATATGAGTTAAGTTATGTGCCAAGCTCCCATACCTCTTTGTCCTCGAGATAGTCTCTGGGTTATATATACTAAGCCATACCAGTGTGGAAGGGGTCGTAGTACTTCCCGATCCCTTACCATCCAGATTTTAGTGTCCTAGTGTGATATAGATTGGAAGTGAAGCGATGAAGAAGTAGGTACGAGTAGGTATGAACAGAACGAAAATGAAATATTGATGTTAAACTTAAAACACTTGAATTTAATGAAAAGGAAATAAATATAGGTACAAATGAGAGATAGCAAAATATTAATAACTACGAGAATGATACAAAGCAATAATTATGAATGATGCGCGCGAGCAAAGCAATGGTCGGTCCGCGAGTCATTCAGTCAGTCCATTAAGTACACTTTTTATGTTTTTTTTTTATTTATTTTCAGGCAGACTAAGAATGGCATCCGGTATTCTGTTATAAAATCTAATGCCTATACTTTACATACTTTATTATCATAATAAACAAAGTTGGTACCTGAAGTAAAAGTTGAAAGTTAGGATTATGATAGTTGGTTGTATGATTCCTATGTTGTTATGAACCTGACCTATTATTTTCAAGATGTACGTACCTACCCTACATATAGCAAAACACAGCAATGTAAAATGCAGCTAGTGTGTAATATTTACACTTTGGGTAAGCTGCTTTGGAGCTTTTATTTTTCATTATCTCATTCGATTCATTCAAAACAGCTATTCAAGCTGAGATTGACTGAAGAAAGTATAACGTGATTTCAATTTTTGCGAACATTCATAACTCAGGAGGCAATTGGAACCACGTGACGGGGATTGACGCGGGGTACTTTCACGGCCCAGCTAAACTGTTGGCTCTCTGAATAAAGCTTCAGCTACAACTGATTAACTAGAAAGCGGGAGCGCCCATTGAAGCGGAAGACCAGCCGGTGTAAAGCCCAGGATAACTAGTAACCAGGTCAAGTTCCTTGACAGTTGGTTTTGTGCTTTGGTCGAGTTTTTTATTTTGGTAAACAATTTTTCGACGATCAAAAAGATTTTAATGCATTAATCCTCATGGTTTTATTGAATGAACAAATTTTGTTTGAGTTTGTGATATAACCTACTAAACGGGCTATTAGCATTTTAAAACGTATTGTACGTAAAGATTTTTTTTACATACTGTTTACAAAAGATGATTAGAGAAACAATCTCGACAATTTTGAAAGGTGCTTTCTGAGCTACACTGACACATTAACATTAACCTTTTAATGACAAAAGCAGTAATTTAATTATAAAAATAATGTATAGTCTTGCAAAACAATGACACAACTTTGGTATTGTGGCTTCACTTTTTATCAATACACAAACGACTAAGATTCTGACATTGATATTTACATAAAAACTTATCACAAACAAAACTGAAAATCTTTATCAACGAGACAAGCATAAAGATTCACCATTAATAGTAATTTTGAAACGTTTGTTTATTATGAAATTATCAAACTGATCATAAAATTAAAGAAGTATGAAATTTATGATTTCTTCAGAATGGTTGAGTGTAGACTTGAGAGAGACGACTTGACCTGTTGGATCGCGCGTGTCTAGCCGAAGCTTTACCCGTCATTTGCTTTTGATGAAGCCAAATTCACGTTATTCAAGACGTTCAGCTTGTCTGATTCAAAGTACCTAATGATTGTTTGCTGTTCAGATTTCCTTTCATGAGCGATGGATTCATAAACCTGGTCGTAATCCGTTCGAATTTGATATTGTGACTCTGGATTTAACTTTTGACAGCAGATTGAACTATCTTGCAAATAACGTAAACTAACTTAAAACCTCGTGATAAAAATCCTATACCTTCCCACAGAGACCAAATCCTTCAAGATTCGAAGACCTTCGTCACAAAATACAATACCTCATAGTAAAACGTAAAAATATTTTTGCAAAATAAATAATATGTCTGAAGCATAACTATGTGCTCCAGGCCAGTTGATTTGGTTATATAGGGGAAAGATTTTAAATGACTATGTGAAAGAAAATGTAGTACCTACTGCTGTTCATTTTTAAACAGAGTAACTTAAAACCTTTATTTAGAGTTGATCAAACGCGCTCAACACACAGGATCGCAAACTCATCTACCTATTATAATGAAGCGGGCTTGCAAAATGTATGTTTAAATTAAAACTATGGCATTGCATGAAGTAAAGAATAATATAACACAGCAAAGTGTTATATTATCGCCGAAATAAAAATTTTCAGTAAAAGTTGTGTGAACAATGTTCAATCCGGAGATCGTAAGCGCAAGGCTTGACGACCGATGCACTGGTGTCAGTGAAAGTTGTGTGAACAATATGTGAACAATGTTCAATCCGGAGATCGTAAGCGCAAGGCTTGACGACCGATGCACTGGTGTCAGTGAAAGTTGTGTGAACAATATGTGAACAATGATCAATCCGGAGATCGTAAGCGCAAGGCTTGACGACCGATGCACTGGTGTCAGTGAAATTTATGTGAATAATATGTGAACAATGTTCAAACCAGAGATCGTAAGCCCAAAGCTTGACGACTAATGCAGTGGTGTCAGTAAAAGTTTTTTCATTCCACCCCTTACCTAAAAAAATAAGCTACCCTAAAATTTTAAGCCTCAAAGACCTCTGGCGTTGTGCGTTGTTGTTTAATAATATCAATTTCACACAGACCTAGATAAGGCTGCCTTAACTGGTTAAGCAGAGCTTTTTGTGGGAACTAGATTACAGATAGAACATAGTAATACTCCTAACATTAATACTGGTAACACTGGAAAGGAATGGAACTCCTTGCCCTCGTCTGTTTTTCCGCATGAATACAATCTTGGAGTATTTAAGTCCATAGTGAATGGTTCCTTTCAGACAAGCGTACTTCATCTCAGGCCATATCGTTGCTTGTATTTCAAGTAAGCTGGTGGTTCCAATAAAAAAAGGTTGTGAATTTTTGTGTCAGTATAACATTTATTTAAAGTTTTATTTTTCAATAAAATTTGGTTATTTTTCAAATACACGCCTCATCAACTATCGTACAACATCTAAACAAAGCACAAACATCTATTTACTTCACATCATATGTGGGTTTGATTCCTATCTGAAACAATTTTTTTTCAGATGGGAATCAAACCCACATCTTACAGCTTACAGGATTATCAGTTAATCAGTAAGCTAATAATATATAATCCGTCGATCGAAAGCTGGAAATTAGTTACCTACTCACACAACATAGAACTGGAAACGTAGTTCCCTACATGTCGTAAACAGCAGCAGTGGAATGACTGCACTCGATTGCACTGTGCCCTGGTTTATTGGCGTTACCACGGGCTGCAAGCTCACTAATCTTGCTAATATTGACGATCAGACTTTGCTGGTTAACAGAAATCAACCGAGCTTGAGTTTGTAGATTTGTTGGTTTTATAAGACTGAGATCTCAGAACAACGTATATAGTGATGTATGCATGTGATACATCACTATCTATATAGCATGTAGACATGGGGATGAAAGAGAAGATTAGAAAGTGGCTCTTCACTCAGGATACTTTTAAACGCCTCTGTGGTCTAGTTCGATCGTCAGAAGGAGTACAATATTGTGCTTGGTTTGGCTGGTGGTAGGACTTCGTTGAAGTCTTATGGGGATTGAACCCAGGACCTCTGGATCTGAAATCGGTGGGTTGAACCACTAGACCACAGAGGTGGTACTTCCTTCTTCCAAGTCCCTCCGCATCACACACTATCACAAAACTCAACCTCTCGACCCGCTCATGCGGGGTCCTACAGTAACCCCTGTTTCTATAACATTGGTGGTAAGTCAATTATTATTAAATTTTTGCTTTAAAACGTGTTTAAGTTTTGATTATATTTATGACAAGGAATAACAGTAGTAGTATAGGTACGTATTATAATTGACGACTCAAAAATCTTTGATTAAAGATTTCTGTGGGTTTTTTGTGGATTATTTTGCTGAAGATAATCGATAATATTGTTGTTTTGTTTTGTTTGTTACTGTGAGCTATATATATATATATAAAGTAAACCCCCCCATCCTCTTATTTAATAATCCGTTGCGTGTACATTTAATTAGTATCTATTTAGTAAACCAGTGTGCTTATTCAATCACATTCGTGCTGGACACGAAACCCAAAATGGAGGCAAAGAAGTTTTAATTTCAAGCTAGCTGCTCGTAAGAAGAACCAAACAAGGTACAATGCAAGTGAATTCTATATCTTCTGTGTTAAAAGTGACACATTCTATGACAAAGTTTTAAACGATTCCTCAGAACATTACATGAAATCTCGGTAGCTTGACGACTGTAGAGTCTAAATTCGTCTATTCACCATACCGAATGGCTGGAATGGCTTTGGAACCTTTGTCATTTTAATCATACTGCCGATCTTTCAAAATAATGTTATTGAAATATGTTCAATTTCCTACGCCCTGTAGGACTTTGTAATTTTCTGCGTACTGTCATTAATTTTAAGGTAGTGCTACAGTAAATCATGTCTATGTCGGAAATTATTCCCGTTGTGAATTATGTTTGTAAGTGTATTGGAGCGACATTAGTACGGTAGATTTGATTCAACCTTTTCCGGGAAACGAAGTTATGTAACCTTGTTTCCCGGATCTAACGGGAGAACTCCCGGGATCATAACACTTTATTTATAATTGTTACTCTTCGTAATCTTATCTTATCTTATCTTCTTTCTTCTAAATATATATCACTCAAAGGTGCAGTCACCTTTGAGTTATATATGTACTGACTGACATAGTAATCTATCAACGCACAGCCCAAACCACTAGACGGATCGGGCTGAAATTTGGCATGCAGGTAGATGTTATGACGTAGGCATCCGCTAAGAAAGGATTTTGATTAATTCTACCCCCAAGGGGATAAAATAGGGGATGAAAGTTTGTATGAAACTTTGTCAATTTTAAACCGATCGGGCTGAGACTTTGGTTTTTATACTAAACTGGTGTATTTTGAGTGCTCTTTATGCAATAGATGAATGTCAAAACTACCAAGGTCTGATGTTGGAGTGGAATCAATATAAAGGGGTTTTTTCAGTAAATAACAGTAATACATATTAAGAGCGACCGTGTGATACTCTTCTACGAACCATGTAAACCAGGGTCTTACGATGATGACAGTGGAACTCCTGAATAATCCATGGTATAATAGTCGTGCTTATTCTTTTTGAAATCGGTATAACGAGGCATTCAACGACAAATGTTTTTTTTTATTTACCCGGCCGTAGCAGTCGCGGCTTAAGAATCTGTCCAATATCTAATTAACCACTACATAAATGGTCTGTTGACGTGACTGTATTTACGACCCTTGACTGCTTGATACACAGTAATCTTCTAATGCATAAAAGGACAAGTCCTGAGTGACTGAATGACTGATTCACCTAGATACAACGCACAGCCTAAGCCGCTGGGCGTATAGACTGGAAATTTCAAGGGCATATTTGTCTTGGTGTGTAAACGCCTGCTAAGAAAGGAATTTAGAAAATTCGCAGCCTTAGGGTTCAAAATGGGGTTTAAGGTTCGGGGTGAAATGTTGCATATCTCTGATACTTGGTAGTTTGGACATATGATAGGCACTTGAAAATTAGTATGTTGATTGCCCATAAGGAATAAGTTATGGCATATTTTCGGTTTTTAATAATTTTCAGAAATAAAGGGTGGGGTGTCCAATATTTAGTCCTGACTAATAATAAACAAAAAAATTAGGAGGTTCCCATACATGAAACGTTTTTTAAATTGTTATTTTCAACCTGTATAATAACAAAGTTGGTTTGAGTATAGTGCTTAATTTGTGGTAAATAAATAAATGAGTAATAAAATCTAGCCAAACGTGAGTCAGACCGGCACTAAGACTTCAAAAAGTCTGCATTTTTTGTCTGGGAATGTGGGTCAGAACCCTCGGTGTTTCTGCACACCATGTAGGAGCTAATAAAAAAAAATATTACAGGACACTAATTTCACACAGCGCCATCTAGTCCCAAACTAAGCATAACTTGTAATATGGGAACTAGATTACGGATAGAATACATAAATACTTTTTTTTTTTTTGTAAATACATACTTATCATACAATACAACATCCAAACACAGAACAAACATCTATATTCATCACATAAATGTTTGTCCTGGGTGGGAATCGAACCCACAACCTACAGCGCAGAAGGCAGAGCTACTACCAACTGAGCTGTGAGGCTTGTTTAATCGGTCAAATGTATCCAGATATCCAATAAATATATTTATTTATTATATAATACTTGCACCTATTTCAAATAACCAATACGCGAACGAAGTCGCGAGTAAAAGCTAGTATTAAATGCATATGCGGATATTATTTTCGTTCCACCGAATTTTACAAATCACAAGAAATTTAGAAAGACATATTTGTGGTTGCGTCAATTTTATACGAAATGCTTGTAAAGGTTCAAAATACTTAGTAATTAATGATTCCTATGACTTTGTTAACGTGTGTAATTTCTTTATATTGAATAATTAAAATGTACCTCAATATTTCTCCTATGTATTTACCTTAATTTGAGTAAAGTTTTGTTTTTCCAATATAACATATGTATACGAGTATTATATTGTAGCATGTTTATCCTTGACAGGCATGGCTACTTCTAAATTTAAATATTGGATGGGGTATGAAAATCAATTGTATACGAAAACATCTCAGGAATGCAATTTCAGGTACCTGGGGAAGCAGAAGGGGCCCAGGGTAGTTATCGTAACCCGCCAACGCCCATCCAAACTACGCTGTTACGCCAGTGTGTCTAGTGCGAGTTTTATACTTGCTCCATACCTGCTCGAACACCTTTGCGTTTACGACGGTTTGTATGAATATAATACTTAATCACCATTCACGGTGAGCAAACGCGAATCGAGTAAACATCGGTTGCAACTCGCTTGCTCTCTTTAAATCAAATTCGTTTCAAGTTTTTGCTGTTAAATTAAATAAAAAGTACAATTAAACTAACTATGCACAAAGGAATCAGTCAGATTACCTAAGGACCGTTACAAACGGCCTATAGGTAACTCAACTGTTCTAGACCAGTACCAGACGGAAGCGTGCCTAAGACACTGGCTGCACTGCCACGCTGAATAGTTATGCTAATTCGCTGGACTAAATAAGAGCCAGCCCTTGGGTCACGAGTCGCCTCAATCAAAAGCCCGAGATTTTTGAAAACCCGGAGGGCACCGGCTCTCCACGGATCCAAGGTCTCCACCCCAAAAGGCTCAAATAGGTAAGCTCTGTCGAGACCACTATATTTGCGCCTTTTGTGATCCTCGGCCGAATCAGTCGCCGCACCAGCCCTAACTGATGTCCCAGGTAGATGAGATGGCGCTAGGGTGTCGACGCAGGCAGCGTCCCACACCAAAAGCCTACCCATTTCCCAAGGGACATGAGTCATACCGACGGGCCGCTTACCATCATCACGTAACAGACCATTTGGTTCAAGAACGGCTGGAACATTGACACTGGTAAAAGCTCGACGGATTATGTCATGCTGTTAAATGCATCTACATTAATAAAAATTTAACTAGCGTTTGACCACCTTACTAGAAAAACAAGAATGTGTGGCCTAAGATGGATCACGCTTTTCTAAAAGGGACTTGTCACTCTGGACTTGAAGACTCCTATATTGTATTCGTGCGGAAAAATAGACGAGAGCGAGGAGTTCACTTCCTTATCAGTAGTCACGTAGAAGCAAAACGATGAATCCGTTACAATTGTTCACATAGTAAATGTATCATTCATATTTTTTGTGTATCGGCAGCGAAAGGAGCTGGTTCCATGATTATAATGATTGCCTCGCTCTTCATATCGTTCGAGCTCGTTGTCGGTGACGGCTGGAGACGGTACGGGGGCAGGAATATTAGAATTGTCGAGACTAAAGCTTCGTGGATTGCATGATACCATCGAAATAAATGTAACCATAATGGCCTATTGTTTATCAGCATGAATACCGAAAATAAATTCCAACATTTGAACATAAAAATGCGAACATTCGTTTCATTTTGAAGCCTTATTTAAGTGATCGCCATAGCATGTCAAATAGACAAATATGGATGGATCTCTTAGATCTCGAATAGTAATCTATTAGAGAGGTGTTCCTCATTGGGCCCTATACTATTTATTATCTATACTTCAGATTTGGCTAACTCTATAAAAAGCTGCAAATACCACATCTACGCAGACGATGTTCAATTACATATCTCATTTAAACCTGAATATTCACTTCCAGCTTTCCTAAGATTGAATGAACTCTACTGACACTGAGAGGATCCTTAAAATGCAAAAACGGGCAATCAGAATTCTTGCAAATGCTAAATATAAAGATCCTTGTAGGGAACTCTTTAAAAATCTAGGCATTCTGACATCCGCCGGTGTATATATATATGAAATATTGAAGTATGTAAAAAATAATATACACCAGTTCAAAGTTAGAGGAAGTGATAGCAACCGAAGTAATCGCCACCAGATGTGTTTAGAATCCACTAGTCATAGGCTTAATTTTTCAAAAAGATTACCAGAATTTATAGGGCCAAAACTGTTTAACAAATTACCTCCAAATATAAGAATGTCCATCAATGACACCGCATTTTTAAATAAAGTAAAGGCCCTCTTATTAGATAAAACCATTTACAAGGTAAATGAATTTCTGGACAATGACTATAAATATTTTAATAATGAAATTAAAAAATAAATGACGGGCTTATTTCTTTTTCAATTAATGATTTCAATTTCAATTTCAATTTCAATGAGGATCTAGCAAGAATTACTGATTGGTTGTACCGAAATAGTTTAGTGTTCAATCCCTTAAAAACAAAGTACATGGCTATTGGAACCAAGCACAATCTGGACAAACTACACTTAACTATAAACACCACTTCAGTACGAATTATTTTTTATAAGCCCAAAGTACTGTATAATATCAGGCCATACCTAAGTGAAGAGCTCCGCATAAACTACCTTGACACACGACTTGGGTCCTCGACTGCTGAGTCGTACGAAGCGCCTTATACAGAGAGGACAAACGTATGTGCTCGTTTATGCTTCAAAATACCGGATAAAGGAATACAAAAACTACACCATGCACGCTTGCGTTTTGGTGTGATCAAACACGAGGCTCTCAGGTCGAACGCCTCTCTTGGTTCCCTAAAACCAAATTTTTGCGTAGGTGCTCGAAACAGTTATCGACGCCACCGCACGGCTGCCCTTAGCTTTCGGTACGCAGCGTCGAAGTGATGGAATAACATCTCGCCCCCAATCAGAGATCTTCAAGGTATTCATAGCTTCAAGTACGGGCTTATTTTTTTTCTTATTGACCATCAGAAACTGTGTGATCTCAAAAACTACTTATCAGTCTTTTATGTTCTCAAACATGTTAAAATTGCTTGCGACTTTTTTAGCCTTATCTGTTTAACCTTATTACATATGTGCTGTGTTTATTACATTTAAAACGTATGTAGGTACCTATTGTAACAAATATTTTTTTATAATAAACTCATTCTATTAAATGTATGTATGTTTATTCCTAATCGTTGTGTTAGTATATCTCCCTTATATTTATAACCACTTACTTTGTTCTGTTCTCGTCTTTATGATTATAGATTATTATTATAGCACTCTTCAGTTACGACGGAAGATCAGCGTTGTGTAATAACCATTTATTTATGCAAAAAATGCTGAATCGGACGCGATAATTTGCGAAAGGTAATGAAAGAAACCTATTTGTTACAAGGTCTACTAGGCCTATTTAGTTGTTTTTGTTTTAATCGTTTTGTTCATAATATGTGTTAATATATGTATTATGTATTACGTACATACACTTATTCATCTTATTTTTATGGATGCTACGAATAAACTTTTTCTATTCTATTCTATTCTATTTCTTAGAGTTAGTCCAATGATAATAGACGCCTGTCAGTTCATTTACACACAGCACGTCTTCTACTTCCAATATCGTCCAGCGGACGTCATCACTTATTCCTTTCATGCCCATATCAGCCCTCACACACTCTATTTCTTTTTAACACACTTTTCGTTCCATGACTTTCATCCCTCATTGCATGATTATGCCATGCAACCTATTGCTTCTTAACATCTGTCACCGGCGCCATTTTCACTCGTCCTCTTGTGTACTATATACATTTTTATAACAGTTTTAACACTGCAGCCAAAAAGGTAGGGCTTGCCCGTATTAGGAATAGGGTGCCATTAGAACCTTCTACGAAACCCTAACATGAGGTACGTCGTCGCGGTACGGCAATATTCTAACCATGAATGGTTGTATCTATTTTACTTACCAACCGTATCGTTCAGTCATGCTGACCAATTGAAATTTGGTACTGTACTTGACGACTTGTAGGTAGCACAGTTTTTATTAATTTACAGGCCTTTATGGCAAACACGGCTGTATATTTGGCAATAGAGTCTGTTGGTGCTTGAGGGTGACGTAACTAGATTGTAGTAGCCGCTAATGAGTTTACTGGACGGCCTAAATTTGAACAACATTTGCATCCGCATATAAACCAAAAAATTGCCCCAGTGCTCACAAAAAACTTGTCATATTAAAGGCTTGGAGGTAATAATACAGTCCGTACAATTTTCAGTCGCCTGTAACAGAGAGTTTATCCCAATCGATGTACTATTCGTAGACATTAACAACTGTTGCACTTCTATTCTTTACGGAGCTAAGTTACGGAGCGAACCAATTTCCTTCCATTGTTGCAAAGCAATAATTTACGTTATATCACGCCGTTGTGTTTTAATTTATGTTTCTAGGCCATAGCCTCAATCATAATTTAGGCTTCCCATTAATGTTAATTAAATGGAAAATATATTTTGTTCATTTTCAATTTGTTTAAAGGACTAACTGGCTCCAGATGGCCTTTTTGATAGGTTCCCGCCATCCTGCGTTTCCCCGAATTGTGGTTATATCGTTGGTGTTCTCGGATCGATACTGCTGGTGCCCTGGTATACGCTCTTATTCGCTTTTTACGACAGCCACAGGAGGATCTTTATTCTTTGATTTGGTTACTACGGAACACTACACTGGTTCTACACACATAAATTCTCTACACACTGGCTAGCTTCCACACATACATGTTTTTTTACAAAACGTAAAAAGTTTTTATTTTGTCCCATTGGACCACAGAAAGTACATAGGAGTGCTTTATAATTTTAATCCATGTATTTCCTTGTTCAGTACAGTTTTAATTACAGAATAATATCGGGGGATTTTCCGGTGAAGTCCTCCCTTTTTTGGGCGTTTGGCAGGAGGGTGGTTCCTGAATTAATATTTCGGGTTAACTTTAATGTATGAACTTTTTTGTCAAACTGTGTTTAAAATTAATTACGTATCATGTGATGGTCAGACGTGGATTTTTTGACTAGATTATCTCAAATATCTATTGATTTTACATGAAATAAAATGAATAAATATTACAGGACATTCATTTCACACAGCGACATCATCCCCAAACTTAGCATAGCTTGTATATGGGACATAAGTTACGGATATACCTAAAATTTAAATGTTTTTTGTTTTGTAAATAGATACGTACAACACTCAAACACAGAACAAACATATAATATATTCTTCACACAATTGTTTGTTGATGGGTGGGAATCGAGCCCACAACCCCTACAGCGCAGAAGGCAAAGTTACTACCAACTGAGTTATGATGCTTAATGGCTAGTAATTAGTAGGTTTTCTTCTTGAAGTAAATTATTATTGACTTGGTTTGGATAATAGTAGGACTATGTTTAAGTCCGCTTGGCTATCTACCATCATTTTATCAAAGACTGTCGCCTAGAAAACAATTGTAAATTGTTGTGATTCGGCATTTAGAAGTTAGATTTTAGCATTTTTTTCTGTCTAGAATTCCGGATCAAGTTCCACCTACTTTATCATAACTTAAAACCAGGTTAGACGAGGCCATAACGAGCTATACAAATTGCTTCCACATAATATAAGGGTGTACTGGGGACTTTGTGACCGGAACGAATATTTAATTAATTTGAGTGATCTGCGATGTACATTATTGCAAAGGGTTGCGACTTGAACAAGGAGATATTTTGAATATTTTAGGGAGGATTTAATGTTTGTGTGCGCACAAAACTACCAAAAAAAATATTGATCTACATTATATTTTCATTGGCACACACACTTCATAGTATATAAAAAAATGCAAATACGACATAATAAATATATTCTTGTAAAAATTTTATATGCCTATGATAAAATGAAAACTAGGGCTTAACAAAAATTTGAAGTAGGTAAGTAAGAAAGGATTGCCGTACCGAAAAGTATTTTTTTACATGTAGGGACTAGGTATGAATTATATGACCCTATCATAACAATTTACTACTTATAAAATGAAGAGTTTTTAAAAAGTGTGGGTATCTTAGTAAATATTAGGTATCTGGGTTATATTGAGGTTGAGTTGAGTTTCTGGGTAAAGTTTAACACAAAAACATCTTTAAATATTGCGTAGGTACGAAGGCTGGTAATTTTCACTATGCATAAGGTAAGTAGGTATTTACCAAACAGTAACATTATGCAATTAACTAATAGCAATAGTTGGCAGATTTAAACTTGAAATTAAACTGTCCAAATTAGTGTAACTAAGTATATAGCATACAGCACAGCATCTAAGTATACAGCACAGGCCAGCCCTAGTGCGGGATCCATTTGTAATCTGTTATATTTTGAAACATAAATATATTGTAAACATTTTTTGGTAAATAAAGTAATTATCTTAAAAAAAAAATATATATATATAAGTACATGTGAGTATAAGTAGGTACAGATTTTGAGGATTATTTACGAAAGTACAATAACTCAAAAGAAGTTCGTAAATAGGTAAAAGATTATCCCTGTTATTATTTTATCTGAGGTACCTAACTATAATTTTATAAGCAGATTTCAAATTAATCAAACTATGCATTAAACATTACCTACTAATATTTTCACAAGGCTGAGGGTACAACAACAGCTACAAAATACCACCACTGAAATATCAAATACTCTTTTGGAAACATTTAAATCTAGATTACTCGTCTTTGCTTGCGGTTTCGACCGCATAGTAATAATTGACAAATAAAGTTTTGTACTCCAGTTCTTCTTTTGTAGGTACAGTCGTGATAGATTAACAATCAAACAAACAAACAGAAACCCGTTTAATGTTATACAATGTGTGTGGATTATTATAATATACTCCGCCACTTATTACCTTTAAAAATATTAATTTATGAAATAACTCCCAAAAACGTTTTAGAAGCAATTACAAAATTCTAATATTGCTCATACTTTGAGGCAATAAAAATGCCTCCCGTCAAATCTGCGCCGCAATTATTCATTCGAAATGCCATCGGAGCGCTTTCACTCGGTCGCCCGCTAAGGGCGCTTACACATTGAGAAATGATTGACGGTGTAAAGCAGGCCTTACCACTGAGCGTGGTAACGCCTGGTTTACAGATCGTGCACGAACGATCCCGAACGCAAATCGCGGCACCATGACTCATATAATCCGTGCATAGAAAGCATGCAGTCCTATTTTTATATGTATAAATAGACTTAATTTTCCCATATAAACTCATAGGTCTATCCCATAGTTGCTTTTGGGAGACAAACATATATTTCCTTTAGATTTAGAACATGATGTCACTTGTTAGAATTTCAGAGCTAGCAGCTTTATGAACGCACCTTACCGCGTTACTCCCAACTCACCCCGCCTAATACGTAATCGCGCCATGCAAATTAAGCAGGCCCATTGAATTATAGGCAATCTATATTATCAAGTTTCGATTTATTTACGACTTTTATGTACTACGTATTTACCGGGCTTCGTGTTTAAATCCGGATGTAGTATAACGTTGACACTTGCGCAGTAATGTAGGTAGGTTTATTATACGTGCACAGTTTTGAATTTGAAAAATATTGCGAACCTTGCTCAAATTTTGCACCAGGTATGCGTATATAAGCAACGCGTATTTATGTAATTTGTTTATAAATTGAAACGCCGAGTGTGAGTGAGGCTGCCGTGTGTAAACTGGCGTGGCGGTCGCGGCTAAAGAATCGACTCGTCCAACTCAGCCCTTGTTAAAGCCGACTAAGGGATCTCACCAGAAAAAGGGCAGCAGCGCCTATATGTATTATCTACTCTTTTACTGCGATCACCAATCCGCCTGCTTGGCGCGGTGATTATGGCAAAACCCACCAGCTTTGGAGAAGGCTCTGTCCAACAGTGGACACTAATGGGCTGTTGATGAGTGAGGCTGACGGATCCTTTCCTGGATCGACGCAGATGAATGCAGTGTCATTGCTATGCATACCGCATATTTGTACGATCATATTTGTAATTAATTATTTTTGTCTCTACTGGCAGTACGAGCAGAGGAAGACCGAAAAAGTGATAGATGAACTGTATAAACGAAGACATGGGTATGAAAGGCAAGGATATAGAGTTGACGGCTGATAGGAGTTAGGGGAAGAGGAGAGATGTTGTGCCGATCCCACCTAGCGTGGGATGTGGGCATGATGACTTTTATGCGAATATCGAGAATAAACGTTGCAAAAAATTTCATAATCAATACATTCGTATTGATTATGAATTTTTTTAGTTGCGTGTAGATATCGATCAAAAGTGTGACCAGCCAAAGGGAGTGAGCCTTATAAATTATACCGTTCAAATATTGACTAGCAATATCACATGAAATGGTAAAATATTTCTCCCTGTGTAATCGGAATTTAAACAGTATTTATTAGTGGAGAAGTATACTATCCCTCGTGTAAATTCCGAATTTGAATTGCATATTGAGACACATTGCGTGTTTTTCGAAGTTCGAACTAGGGACACGTCAAACGTGCTGTCACGAGAACAATGCACGAGATGTGTACTCTGTGTTAGCAATATTTCAAACGATTTTTGTAACTGGGTACGTTCAGACCAAAGACCATACTAGGTGCTCGTTAATTTTTTTTTTATAGATGGCCAGTAAAAAATAATGCTACCTTACTTATACTAATAATATAACTTACTATTAAACTAAATTCACTGAAGGAAAATAATAGTTATATTTTTGTACATTTGTGTGGTTATATTATTGGTGCCTTACAATTATGTAGCAACAAATACTAAAAGCAATCACACATTAGTCAGACCGGCTTCAAACTAAAATACATATATTTTCATGGGTATGATTTTGAAAGATATTATTCGTCTGTTTAAAATTGCGAGGCTACCACAAGCTTAATTCAAATTAATGCAAAAAAAAAACCTGCCCCTTTGTGTGCATGACATACATGCTCCTATTTGTTTCAGAAGGAAAGATTTTGGGAAAGTCCCACAGGATGTCGGGTATGATAACCTAGCTTGTTCTTCCTCAGAATCCTATGAAACATGGCTGCTTTCGTTCATAAGTGAGTACCGGAGGTAGTTATACTACGGTAGGGTTTAAGGATCTGGGAGTTCGAAACCTACTTTTTAGTGTTTACGACGAGGTATGCGCAAGAAATTAACGAAAACATTACGACTTCCAAACAAATGTTCACAGGAATCGGTAATAAAGATATAAATTTTATAACCATGCCAAGCAATGGCTTTTAAGTAGTTTCTATAAGAAAGATGTAACGTTATCTACATAAACATTCTAACGATACGTAATATTTTGAGGAAGGTTGTATCGAGGCACGTTGCCTGAAAATATGTAATGAGAAGAATCCCTTTGTTCTTGTTTTTGTTGTCGTTGAATATGTGTTGGTTACTTGAACACTTCACCAACTTTCTCTAATTCTATATTTTCCGATTTTTTTTTAAACAAGAATCCACTTGTAATCCATCGACCATCATCATCCATAGTAATCTCTAATCTCTAATAGATATTTTAGTAAAGTTTCTAGTAATGCTCAACGCTTTTGATGGTAATAAATTTGTACCCTAGTTAGTGATCCTCTTAAGATCCTCGCTCTGAGTATTGAGGATCAGAGGTTAATCTTCGAAGGGAAAAAGCCGTGAGTCCGTTACTTGAAATATACCGTACTTATATTGGGTAAATATCAAATTAAACTCTTCTCACTCACACACTTATCAAACCTTGGTTGTCATCAATTGTACTCAGCTCGCAGCTATTATGGTTTTGGTCAGCTGTTGGCAGGCTGCTATATAGAAGTAGTGAAGCAGTAGCATTGAAGTGATGGATTTCGTGAGTGATTCTCGACAGGCTGGCTTAGGACCTAGGACGGTAATTGTAATATTAAGAGGTAAGCCTCTCATTTCGCTCAGGTAAGAAGTTTCATTTCGATGTTCACACGGGGATTAAAACAAGATTATTTAGTTTATTTATTTTTCTATGCTAATTAATAAATAAACTCAAATGTAGCATGAATGTCAAATATTTATCCAAATAATTATTTTAAATCTTACAGAACACAGATGATGTTGTTTCATAGGAAAGGAATAGGAATTATTTGTGAGTGTAATTAGTATGGCCGTATCTTTCCATTCTGGTTCAGCAGCTTTTTTTATATCGTCCACCCAGCGTTCTAGTGGACGTCCCTTGGTCTCTTTCCCAAGAATGTATGCAAAGAGCACAAGCCGGGACTCGTGGGAAATTGGAGGAGGCCTATACTCGAAAGGGGCCTTAGAATAAGTTAATTTAGTATTATCAATATTTTAAAAACACCAGATATGCTGTTTTGTATTGTAGTGTTATTTTTATCAGCATAATAAGTATGTTTAATAAGCACGCTTCCGTCTGGTACAAGTCTGAAACAAGTAAGGCCGTTTGTCCTCAGGTAATCCGACTGCTTCCTTTTTACATAGTTATTTTTACTGTACATAATTATTTGCAATGTTTGTAATTGAATTTAATCATATATATTCTATTAGCTATTCAGCGTGGCAATGCAGCCAGTGTCTTGGGCACGCTTCTGTCTGGTACTGGTCTAGAACAGTTGAGTTACCTATAGGCCGTTTGTAACGGTCCTTAGGTAACCTGACTGATTCCTTTGTACATAGTTATTTTAATTGTACTTTTTATTGAATAAGTAAAGTAAAAAAAAATATCATATTTGTGACTTATAAGTATGTCAACGTAGAATTGCTTACCTTCAATGTTTGTTCAAGCTAAAATAATGCTAGGAAAGGTTCCTGATATGTATTATGAATACTGACACAATGACATGCTACGATCACCGCATCATATTTCAGCGCAGCGAAGCGTGTCATAAATATTCGTTTAAATATTTTACAGTGAATTGTGTATCAGATTTTGTAAATGGCATGACGTAATTTTATGAACACAACCGACCATTGCTCTCCTTGCATCTCCCGATGAGTACGCTTGCAGTTTATTCAACGAAAAATCCGCGTCACGTAAGTATGATAATTTTTTTTTAATGGTGGCTTGTCTAGCTCAATGCCAGAGCAAGGATGATTTATATACAGGACAGAACTTTCCCAGAATACACTGGCTCACCCCGCACCTACAGAACACGGCAAGCCGTTTGGCACCGCACTTCTGCAGGCTGTAATGTGGCCAATATTGTAATCATTTAGTTGTAACCGCTAGCAAAAACAAGAAGTTCGATTACCCGGGGTAGACCAAGAGAAGTTAGAGCACACGTAGGTGTGCTAATGATTGTGTGCCTATATAATGATCGATTCATGATTTAAGAGTAATCTAGAACAAGCTTAAATAAGCTTCTACGTTCTACATATGGACTAGTAAAAAGTAGAATCTGTAAAATATCTGTGTTATTCAGAATCAATATCACTCTGTAAATGTATTGTTGAAAAGCCTTTATTTAATGTGTATACAGTTTATTTAAATGTTGTCTTGGTACTTCTTAATAGGTTAACTAAATCATATCATTATTTTATTGTTCATAAGTCGTGCAAGCCACAAGTGTCTCAGATTTGTAAAAGTGAATAGAATGGATCTATTCCCAGAAATGGGGTAGGTGTAGGTACCATTATTAGTCTTAAAATATTTCGTCGTCAACGTTTTGTTGGTACATGCATATACTCGTATATTAAGTACATGCATATGATTGAATTTAAAGTTAGGTTTGGAATTCAATACTTCCTAGATTATTTTAAAGTCACACAACTTGAAACGAAAGTAATAAACATTTAATTGATTAATATCAAGTAAGTATGACAAAATGGTATTTATTATGACAGGACCGATATCAAAATATTACTAGGACACTGTTTTAGTTCATATAGCAGATAGAATTTCGATTCTAGGAACTCGTTCTCTGAATATCAGGAATGGAATTAAAGGCATGCCGATAATAAGGATGACAGGCTAATAAGTGGACTCAGAAGAAAATAGGCTGAGCCTACATGAATTCCAACACAAATTTCCATCATTCAATATCAAAGTCTCAAACTCTACAGGTGCTTTCAAACAATTGACAATATCCGAATAATTACCGGATGTTTTCGTGGAGCGGAAATGACGTGTCGAATTGACAGTAATCCGACGTAGACAATGTTCCATTCACAAGGCAATTTCCGGGACTCTCGGATCAAGAGCTCAGCCTGCGTCACGATGTTTTCAACTTACAACAAAAACGGACATTAACACAAATTTATATTCCTTAAAACATTGTAGGATTATAATCTGTGAAACGGGATACATGTTGTTTTTATTACATGTAAGCTACTTTGCTACTCTATGAGCTGCGATGGGCTTGCGACCTGTCACGTAGTCACGTATTAAATACTAACTACTTGCAAACCGGAAGCACATTCTGAACATAAGCTTGGACGTGCCTCTGATTATCTCCTAGATCCACGCTATGAGTGATCAAAGAAATCCTCGAATGGAAAAAGGTAGTAAGTCTCTTTCGTTTATTTATTTTTTCCGCTGAAACATTTTAACTCGACTTTTACCCGTAGCATCTTTATATGTATAGTCTTCGGTTATATTCAAACAGCTGGTTTGCTGGTTTTGTATTTTTGTATATTATATAATTGGTATCATAAAAATCTGACACAGGTGTCACTCCAACCTGCTCAAAAAGATAGCCAGCTCCTCAGTCTGTTCAGGAGCTGGTCTTACACTAGGTGCTACCTGAATACCTAGTTGCTTTCCTATTTTGTGAAGATTTTATGGACAACAAAAGGCGATAATCCGAATAGCTATGAGTGGCATATCTTCACGGTGCTTCGTAGAACATACTACAAGTGCTACGCAGCGTAGTAGCTCAAAACAAAGCAAAAAGCCTCGGATTATTATTAATTCCTAGCCGATATCGGGCACAGCTACTGTTTACACTGGACTAACATTAATATTGGCATGAGTTTTCAACCTTTTGATGTATGTAATCAAAATATTGTAGATACTATCAACTTGATTGCTGCTTACGCGCACTAGCTTTTTCTTTTGCAGCGATACATTGACAATGTAAGTGGCTCAACCCCACCTAAGTTATCTTTTTACTTCAAAAGTCTGTAGCTGATAAGTGTTATAAGTGAAATAAATCAAAACTGAATCTAAATGCCTCTCGATTCTTCATGTTTACTTTAAGATTGAGTTTTAGATTGATAAACACTGCGACTTAACACTACTCTTTTTTGAACTTCAAATGCTATGATAGATAGCTTTACCTAGCTAATGTTTAAAGCCTGTGTCGCTGCGACGTAGTATCACTTGACAGAAATTGAGAGAGCTGCGCTAATAAATGGGTGGCTGTACCCCCTAATTGTGTTCCCCGGCAAGTATAATAAAATTGTAGTATTTACGTTATGAAGGAGTGCTTACTTGCAAGTAGAACACTGCATATTGAGCTTATAGTGTGTACGACATACAAAAACTGTTCACGAAAAATGAACGACTTTTTGATTACTTTGAAACTGATATTCTCGGCGTACATCGATGCGGTCGAGAAAAATACCAAATATGCTGTACAGTTTCACATATTGGATTCGGTTCCATCAAACTCAAACCTCTTATAAAACTTGCAGTGAAGACCGCTCCAATAAATAAACCGCAAGACAAATTCTTGTCTCAAAAGAGGCATGTACCGATCCGAGTCCAATATTGCTTCGAGATCTAATCTCGTTCAAAAGCTTTAGCCAAGATTCGGTTAATTTTCTGACCTAATAAATATAAGATAGCGTTGGATTGGATTCCCTTGAATCATAATATTGCAGTTTTATGCTTGGGGAGGAATTTGTCGATGCGATCAAGGAAATTTAAGTTTATCATTCGTTGATTGGTATACAGATTCGTTGACAAGTACACAGATTCGTTGATTGGTATACCTATCCCTGAACACGTTTAATTATTATAAAGTTAAATACCTGTGCTAAAAGCAAAAAGTAGAGATAGTTTGAGATATACACTGCTGGATTTTTACATAGCGATTCTGCACATGAATACATATTAATGAAAGCAATTTGTAAAGTATTTAGCAAATTAAACTTAGATAGAACAAAAACATTGTGCCTTAATTTGCATGTTATCATCTAATAACATCAATTAGAGTTGCTATTTGTTTGAAGAGCAGTATATAAATGTTACATTTACTTGATATAATATGCCACGATTTTCGCAGTGCATACATAATAAAGAGCGATGTACTTTGTTTTTATTCCTAAAAAAATTAACACATAATGTGAAAATGGAAACAGTCGGGATACATGGGCCGCTACAAAAAATCCAAAGGTAACATAACTAAAGTGAGCGTGCTCAAGGTAATTTCCGAGTAATGCGCTCCTTGATCAAGCTTTCAAAACCTAGAGAGCACCGATTTCCCCAACACCAAGGTCTCAAATCGAAAAGGCAATCAAACTCATCTCATCTCAACTCATCAACAGATCAATCTCATCTTTAATAATTAGATAAATATAACGAAATTGTAAAACATACTCATATAAAGTAATGCAGGACAGGAGGACGCACGAACTTTCTAGAAACGCAAGACAAAGTTAAAGAAAAATTCTACGCCATTATGCCATTGAAAGCATTTTCCTTTGATAAAACCGGTCAAAGGCAGTGCATTAAGGAACATAACCTGGTTGCACCCTCTTGTTCATAATTTTGAGCCCCTTCGCTATTATTATTCAATCTTCTTACGCTTACTTTTTTAGAACGCACTAAATGTATTTTAAACTGTCTGTTGAGATTCCTTTGAGATTTTCTTATGATCGTACAAAGCAAAACGATTGGTTTCTCAGTTTATTGAGTATACCGGGTAAAGTGCGCCTCCACCTTCGGCCTTACCTTAACTTGTTACCAGGTGAGATGCAGGCCAAGAGTTTCCACGTCGTACGACAAGCCGCCTGTCTAGCCTCCACCATCTTACATAATTATGTAACAACAATTCTTAAAAATTGATGTGTTCCGGCATTTAGAGGTAAAATAGCCAGCTCCTCAGTTGGTTGAGGATTCCGGGTGAAGTGCAATTCCACCTTCGGCCTTATCAAAGCTTGAATATCAGGTGTTATGCAGGTCAAGCACTTACCCGTCGTAATATAACAAAGAAAGCTCCTTTCACACAATCGTAAAGATCTCAGGCACAATGTCTTTTCATCTGTCGTGTCCATCTCAAAAAACTCTATGGTATACGTAACCAATACGAGTTGAGGCTTTATCTATGTGTCCCTTGCGCTTCAAATTTTTGAGGCGAAGACTTTATCATGTCGACATGGTGTCCTGTTTAGTGCTAACGTGTTATCTAGGTACCTACCAAAACGCATATATGAAAAATAGAAGCAGACAGCTTTCATGTCATTCCCGCGATGTAAGCTTCGTGCTTAACGTACATACATAAATCCGAATTAAAAGCAAAAAAAGTCCCGGCGTAAATAATGTTCTCTCGTTTCTCAGCGGTTGAGTTCCCGGTTTTCTTGCTCATGTTTTTATTTTGCGTATTTAAATAACTCAGGTAATTATGAGTAAGCAGACTCAGTTTTTCGTGTCTCCGCTTTATTTTGTATTTTTATATGGGAGTAAAAAACAATGTACATTTTCCTTGATTGTGCAAAGATCCGTTAATTTAGTGACAACTTTCATCAATTTGATAATGAACTAGTTGTTCAAATATTCGCTTTAGTTGTCTCATTTGGAAATGTAATTGCCAGCCAATATTACCATCAGGTGCCTGCAGCGATGTGGGAATATTAACATTGTGCGGAAAATGTAATGTACTTGTGTTTATTTCGGATTATTGCTAAAGTGCAGTAGTGAAAGCTCTTTTTTTATTGTACAAATATATTAAGCTTGTATTTTTGTTACAGTAATTCCGTGGGAGATATCACAAACTATATCTTTTTTTTTAGTTCGACGGTGAGGTGCTTGACGTTCATCTCACCTGATCTTCAGGTGAATGAATCCTCAACACACATTTTTTTAAAATAATTGTTGACAAGCAAAGCAAACCAAGCACAATATTGTACTCCCCATGGGGGTCGAACCCGGTACCTCTGGATCCGACACTGGTGGTCGAACCTCTAGACTACCAAGGAGGTTGAAATCCACCCGAATACAGCTAAATATTCTCAGAGAATTTCATGATAACATGACTTCTGCTTACGTACGTAGCTCGATTCTTGGAAAAAGTTAAACGGATTGCACTAACGTTTAAAAAAATTATAAAACAAATTGGCAATAGTTTGGTTCATGTTATTCATCAATACATCGCGAGGTGAATCTCATTAGTACCCAACAATTTCAAAAACGTTATTTTGCACGATAGTTGGTAACTGATCAAAGTACTTGAAACGTGCATCACTCCGTACGCTATTCTGGTTGATAGGTACTTGTATCGCCCTAGAATCTCAACCTATTTCGATTGCGATTGAAGTGAATATACGAAATATTTTCCTAAAACACTTCACTTTACTTTAAAACTGCAAGCATGTTAAGTATTGTTCTAAGTCTTACAAAACGCCAGTCGGTTTGTAAAAAGGCTGCTGGTGTGAGATGTCAGCTGACATGATCCAAAAATGCCTTTTCAAATCAGTGTACGGTGTACGGTGACGGTGCGTGGAGGTACTAAGTGGCCTTAAGACTAGTCATAGTTCAAAGTAGATATTACAGTTGCTTAGACCTACTGCGATATAGGTTCGAAGAGAGGAAGGCAAAGTCTGACAAAGACCGTGGCCAAAAAGAAAATAAACGTATATCCAAGGACAGAAAAGTTTTTATTGCAGTTTTTCAAAGACACTGTCCTTAATTGTCAATGGTTAATTTACAGTTTTGTTAGTTTACGATGAGTTAGCTCTTGACTTCAAAGCTTGCCGGGGCAAAACAAAATCTACGACGGAGAAAATCTTTTCAGACGATACCGATTGACTTTTTTTTATGTTTTGTGATCGTGAATAATAGGAAAAATGGACGCTTGTTCGATTCGTTGATTCCAATTTTTTGCAGTGCGCATTTTAAGTCATTATTGGTAGCGCTCAGATATAATTAATGGAATATCAAACAAATGAGGATGATTATACTAACATGTATATTTTTTATTATAGAACTGACATTATATTTATATTAAGTTACCTACTCTCAATAGCTTATTAATACCTACTATAGATTAGGTCTCTACTCTATCTACCTATATTACAATCAGCGAAAATCAAAATTCAAGCTGGAGTACATTTATTGTAGTAGACGTCGTCCGCAATCTGAACAAGTACATCGAGAAACACTAAGTTGCGCGATTTAATTGGAATCGTGCTTAAGTATAGCAAAAAATAATTTCTGTCTCCCGGTCTAATCTTTATTAATCCAAATTACATTCGCTTTGCAAAACATACTTAATTAAAATTGAAACGCGTTCCACTTTTGTCCGTATTATTCATATATCTGAGAAGTGATCTGAGGTGAAGTAAGTGAAGTGGTTTATTTTATACTCAGTAGTGAAGCACTTAGCCACCAACTCCCTGGAGGATATTGGATTAGCAATCCATCCATCGCAATGGATAGAACTAGGTCTAAATATTTTAAATGTATCGCTTCGATATCCATGTGAAAGCGAATTTTTAAAAATCGTACAAAACTAGAAGGTATCTTGTTAAATGCTTATAAAAAACCGTATCACAGCTTTGAGTATTCTCAAACAAAGTGAAGCCGGATAAGGTAAGTGGCTGGAGCCCACCTGTATAGTATACCGACTTCTAATAAAGGAACTTGGGTAACTTAAATAAGAATGGCCTCTGAAGGTAAGGTCGCGGAAACAGAACATATACAAATTTAGAGGAACCAATGTTCTGAATGAATCGAACATCTTGTTATTACCGTATCAAAAGTATATGTACTTATAAATATAAATATTACGAGCTTTCATGTACTAGTTATGCAAAAAGACATGAAAAAAAAACAGTCAAAGTCAGCACCGTATTTACAATTACTAGGTTCTATTATAATACCAAAACGTTAAACTATCCATTATACAGGTTCCTTCGAATACAATTCTCCGACAGTATTGGAAGACGCGGTTTTTCGTATACCATTACTTTAGACTACGGATGTTGCCAACTAACCTGACTGTACCTGGACATAAATGCTACTATATTGTACCTTCGAATAGCTTCAATCGCAACTTGAGTTACGAGCATTTTATGGGTCAAAGTGAAATTGGTTCAGAGCGAAAAAGAATTCTGAATTCTTAGCGTCTGTCCCATTATTGACTTCTCCTATTCGTCTTCCATCACTGTAGCAAACATCAATACATTTTACTATTGGTTGATTTAAAAATGTGGGTAGTCTGACTTGCTAACTTATGCTAGTACTTATTTTATAATGGGAATAAATAAATAGGTTTTCTCAAAAAAATATTGGCGCCTGTTGTGATACACACGATACCATTTGCATTAACCGATTACAAACAGGCAAATAGTACATTTTACGAGTTTTTTATATCATCTGTTAGCAGTAGGTTAGAGTGCAAAGAGGGTGGCTCCTTGGCCACCAGAGCCGCGTACATTTAATACGCGTACCTTTAATAATAATCCTATTTTTGTGACATACTTCTTCAAAATGTGTCCTAAACACACAAATACTACATCAGATAGCTCATCATATTCGTACTTTTGCCATTGCAGCGTAGGATTAGACCCATTTCACTAAGCTTGTTAATGTAGTAAATGGCGATCCAAAAAGAGAGAATGATAGGTACCTACACTTAAGTTCTATTTATATATTATCCTGACTGTGAACACTATTATATCGACAAATCCTTTTTTATGAGGAGACTTTATCCATTGACATGTGTTTAGATAATATTTCTATTTTTTTTATGTATGTAACTTAAAATTATCAAAAGCGAAGTCTCCTCTCCTTCCTGAAGTCATATCCAATATACGTTTGTCCTTTTGTGAACTGTATGAAAGAGCTATTCACTGCAATTTTTAATAACACTAACGTAGCGTGGAGGAATTGAATAATACGTATGTTCGTTCTTATTCATCCAGAACTAATAAAATGATGTATTGGAGACACGATTTTACTTGCTATTGTGTGCAATATGATTGATTTTGACTTCTTTGTTGTATTTGCTTCTGTCGTTTTAAATAAATTAGAAGATCATTTACTAGTGAACTATATGCGTGAAGAGATGCCTGACGTAGACAAAACCAGGAGATTGACATAGGTATTCACCTAAATTGTTGACACGATCACCAAACATGCATTTTAAGGTGATTATTTCAAATCTCCTAATTTATTTTTGTAAAAAAGTGCACTGCAGATATGGCAGTGGGTTTTATATACACATAGTATGTATATGATAGGTATGTATATGATAGTATGGTAGTATCACACATTTTCTGCCGTTAACTTTTTGACCGACTGATTAATTTAAAGCTATGAGGCAACATGCATCTATCTTATTTAACTAAGAGTTAATAAGTATTTGCTTATTTTTAAATTGTATACTCTGTTCACAGTTTTCTGTGAAATTACGGTTCATTGGCTTAACCACAACTCTGTCTATAGCATTCTCGTTTTGATCAGTTACTTTTGTCTGGTTTTTTCTACACTAGACAGATAGTGAAAATTGTAAAGTAATATCAAAACAAGAATGCTATAAGAGGTCGTGTTACCCCCCTGATTCAAATATTATATCAAATATTATTTTAACCGCCTCTGTGGTCTAGTGGTTCAACCCACCGATTTCAGATTCAGAGGTCTCGGGCTCGATCCCCATGGAGAATACAATATATTGTGCTTGGTTTGGTTGGTGGTAGGACTTTGTTTAAGTCCGCCTGGCTAGCTACCACCATCTTATCTAATCCTATCACCATAATAACAATTCTAAAAAAAAATGTTGTGTTCCAGCATTTAAAGGTAAGGCCAGTTACTCAGTCCTTCGGTTTTATCTCAACTTGTAACTAGGTGAGATGAAGGCCAAGTGCTCACAATAAAAAAAAAATCGCTGTCCTTGGATGACGTTAATATGCTACGTGCTGAATCTGAAGACTACGTTTTTGTACATTTGATAATAAAATTATGCTATTCAACTAACAAAATTATGTTACTAGAAGGTATAATCATATCGGGACGATGAGAAGTAATTAGAGGTAAGGATAGCCAGTTCTTCAGTATGCTGAGGATTTTGGATGAAGTGCGCTTCCACCTTCGGCCTTATCTTAACTTGCAACCAGGTGAGATGAAGGGCAAGCATACCCGTCATACAATAAAAAAAAAGATTCGGCAAAATATTTGTTCACCGACAAAAACAAATTTTTTATTCACTGTGCTTTTGGTAAGATACATTAGCTAACCATAATCTCTTTAATTGGGCGACTGCCTATATGATTGCTTTTAATTATTAGGTACATCGAAATATGATACTCATTATGCACCATGACAATTATTACGATAGGGTAAACTGTGACATCGGCAACGGATTCGTCTTGATTTTCAACCCTAAAGCAAAACCGTATGTCAACATGATATAATTATTTCGAAATAATTTGCGCACGCCACCACTAAGGGGCTAATTCCTTTGATGTCTGTCAACCAACAAAATGATAGCACGTGCCCTATCAGTAACACTAGTAAAGCAGCGCTGCGGATGAAGTATCAGATAAACTAAGTTTGCATCGCATACTTGGTGATAGGGACAATCATTGTTATTTTTTATTGTATGTTAGTAAACACTTATAATGATTATTTATTTTCCTTTTTGAGAACTAGGATTAACAAACCTGCTATTTATATCCCATAAATCAGTTCCCATAGAATTATAATGAGATTTCAAATATCACCATACAAATCGGAATCTTGCGCAAGTCAAGCCACAATGTCTTATAGCGTTCTCTATTTGATCTTACATTACTGTTGTCTCGTTTTTTCTATACTAGATAGACAGTGACAAAAGTAAAGTAATAACAAAAATGTTATAAGAGGTCGTGGTACCTTTAAATTGTAAGCACAAGTAGTTTTTATTATGTAATTATAGTACTACTGTCACTAGTTATTTCAGTCGAGTGTGTATGCTACACAAGCCAACATCGACTTTTTAGGGCCCTATGATAATTGTGTTATATATTATCATGTAAAATCATAAAAAGATTGAAACGACGTCACGCTGTTATTTTTAAAAGACAATACTAACCGTCGTGAATGATGTACAAGAGGATACGATAAGTATTTTAAAACTATATCCACATTGTAATGTAAAACCTTTGTGAATCAAAACATTATTCAATCAATTTGCTCCAAAAGGGTATCAAAGAACAATCGCGCAGATAAGCGGCATTGAGGGGCAGGGTTGTGAGCTGGCTACTTATATTGCATGTATTATTTAAAAGGAACTCCCGATATGTAAAATTTACTTCGCTAGCTTGCCAACTTGCCATCTATGGTCTTATTATGTAAAGTTGACTGCATATAATTTTATATTACACTCTAATAGTAAGTAGTCTTTGTTGAACTAACAAACAAACATTCATTAATAAACAGCTACTTTACTTATTTTACTTTAGACTAACTTAAAATGAACTCACAACCGAAGTTGAATTGTGCACAATTTTTGTTTGGTGATTCCCACAGGATTAGAGGAACTGTATGTGAAAATTAAAACTAAACTAGGGGCCTTCGACACTTATTTGATTTTTGTAATATTAAATAAAAAACTCACCATCAAAGTTTGCCTTTTACAAAACCAATTTCTTTGCACCTACATCGTATACATATTACTGATATTTGTTAAAACAATTTCGACAAAAAAAAAAACACTCACTACTACTCACTACTTTTTATACTACTCACTCAGTAACTATTTGCTATTCCAAAAAAGGGTTCATGTTTTCACGTTGGCGATTTTTTGCACATATATTGTTTTAGACGAGAAATATCAAACAATAGGCTTACCCGGGATTACGTGGATGAAGCCTTGACCTAGTTGGGTAACATTAAAATATTGTCATCGGTAACAATTTTGTACCATACAGTTATCTACTGAAATAAATATTAATTTTATAGAATTACTACGATATTAAATTGAAAGCCTCGGGATAACTAGAAAGCGTTAAAATTGCTTGTAGATACACGAGAAACGATTTCTAAAACTACAAACAACTAATGTAATTTTAATTGCAATGAAGCTCACGTGCACCCCTGAGCGATTTTTAAAAGATCTGCGCCTTTCAAAGATCTCATTTTTGACCTGTTTTGACAAGTTCTTTCTTCACAGAATGCTTTTTTTATACAATTAATAAAAGTAAATAAAAGATTGAACATATGTAACCCTGAACCTGATATTCCTGGTTGCATTACAACCAATATCGGGCGACATAACCGAATATAGGGCTAAATGTTTCTACATTTAGCCCTATATTCATATATATATTATATATATACACTGGCGGTCTTTTTGCTTGGAAGCGATCCATTTGAGACAATTTTTTGGACGGAAAAAAAAGTACAAATAGAAATAAGTTTGATTTAAAATCCTAATCCTAGACTAAATTCTTGCCCAGGCACATTATGTCTATAGTAAAAACATCCTTCTTTTTTTTATTGTACGACGGGTAAGTACTTGGCCTTCATCTCACCTGGTAACAAGTTGAGATAAGGCCGAAGGTAGAGGCGCACTTCAACCGGAATCCTCATCAAACTGAGGAACTGGCTCTATCTCTAAACCTCTAAATGCCGGAACATAACAATTTTAGAATTGTTATTATGGCGACAGAATTAGGTAAGATGGTAATTCCTTCAATATGAAATGCCAATTTTCCATACGATTTTACCTTTCACTTTGATTTATTAATTTTTAAATCAAAGAGATATGATATCTTTAAAATAGGTCAGTCTGGATGGAGAAACCAAAAGTAATAAAAAATGTATAAATTCAATGGTCTCCCAAACCCCATCTGATACGCCGATAGCCCACTTCCAAGCCACATTGGAGGCCGTACCTTAACAAGGCGTCACGTCCACGATAACGTAGGTAATAAATAGAATAGGTTTTATCACTTTATTGTGATTGGAATACCATTTTGGGCCACAAAGAACTTTCATGAAAAATAATCTTTGAAAGTACTATTTAAAACACTTTCATGAGAGTGCAGTCATGAGGATAAACATTTAAAACCGTGTATTTGCATGAAAACAGAACGTATAAATAAAAGGTCTTATTGGGTAGGTACCTAGCAGTAGTTATAATGTTCTTTCAGCGACACCAAACTTTTTGAACGGAAAATACAGCAAAAGAGGATTTGATAGCTTCGTTTACGCATAGTGTATAATGTACAACCTTTTACTAAATTCAAAAAGTTGAATCTATGAATTTACATTTTTGATAGTGTTCCAACAACTTTGGGCACATAGTCATACTACATTTTTTTATTATCAAACAAAGAACTCAAATATGCGAAATTGGTTTTTACTAAATCACACTTTTTTAGAAGAACTCTAAACAATCTTGAAATTCTGTTTTCATCTCGCTTTTTCGTCTCGCACGAAACGACGCGATCACGTGACGGCCGAGCAGACTCTTGCCTCGGTTTCTATGTAGCGGGGGGCGCTCATCCTGTGAACATTGCTTACCTGAACAGGCAGACACGCGAGGACAGACGTCATTGACTGTATGCGATAACAAGTTTTTTATGTTTTTTGAAGGAGATGACTATTATTTTAAGCAGGCATGTAGTAAACGTTATTATTATCCAAGTTGCTAGTATGATAATTAGATTCATATTTTAATGTCAATATATCCTCATAAAAGTACGTTTAATACACGTATTATATTCCATTCTAAATTATATCACTCTCGAAAGGTCTCTCAGCATTCTCGTACGAAGTCGCGGGTGACAGTTTGTTAACAATTTAGGAATTCAACTTTCTGTTTCTTAGGGCCAATAAAGTGTCAAAAAATATTCTAACTGTTCAATGCAACATTTGTAATCAAATCAAATTTAAATTTACTTGAAATTACACGTAATAGTTTTTATGTGTATTATTACAAGTAAGGCTTCTTAGTATATTCTCAATTCATATAGTATAGCCCAAGGGTTAATATAGTTTATTATGGCTGGTCAGTATATGTAACAGCAGTCAAATGAATCATGTAGGGAATAATGTTTTCATTCTCTCTACTAAAACCAATTGTGAGACTTAAATTTGATCTATTTAAATTTGGGTCTGGCACTCTTCCGTCTGGTACTGATCCGATTATAACGGTGCTTAGGTAACCCGACCATGAAATGATATTTAAACAAACAAGAAACTTTTGCTCAAAATCAAGTCAAATATCGTTTAAACAATAAATTATATCACTTTATATCCTCGAAAACTAGTTCGCCATTTTCAAGACTCTCCATAGGAACCGCTCTGCACTTGTGTACGTACCACCTTAAGTGCACTAATTTCTGTCGCGCTTCTAAAATCATAGACACTTTCGTCTTCAGTGGTTTGCTATTTGAGTCTGACACTGTAGTTCTGTAATTGTTTATGGCTATCAGCTAAATTAACCGTTTGGCCAGCTCTAAAATTTATTTTTTCAGCTAAAAAAATACTTTTAAAGAGTAGATTTATCGAACATTTTTACCTCACAATAACATTTTTCATGTTGACTGAATATTAAAAAAAAAAACAATAACATGCCATTCCTTATTGTAAAAAAATTATATCTGGCAATATCTAGATGATAATGTAATATGTTGTCCCAAAGGCTGTGTAAGTCAATCGCCTAGATGGATAGGCTTTATGTCATGAATGATTCCGACATCACATTGAGTCGGTGGTCTACAACCAGTTCGCTGCCAAGAAGCTGTCGCCAACAGGCTGCCCATGACATGTCTTCGGAATCTGTGTTATCTGCCGTTGTGCTTGCCAACGCTTAGTGTTCACATTTTGAAATAATGACGGCCTAAAAAGAACAAGGGTTTGTTGCATCCGAGGTAAATGGCATACTTAACAATGCATGTAGCACTTTCAGAGTGAGTTGAGCTGTACATATTAAAACGGATAGAACACACATAGGTTGCAGATAACGTCACGACTGTAGAAGCTATATTGGCTGAGCCAAAGATTTTTTCTAATGTTAGCAATTTTAATTAATTTATTTTAAGGAAAGGATGCGGGCTTAAGTCCCGTCACGAGATGTGCATTTATGTGTTGTGAATAACATTCATGGGTGTAGTGACACCCATGAATTAAAACCTAAATAGTGACCTTAATAGTGATTTAGGTCACTAAAATAGCTTTACGTATTATGTGTTCTGATCTTAGAGTGGGATCAGCTGTCTAAAGAGCCAAATCTAGCCTCAATGCTGAGGAGGGCCGCGAATTAACATTCGTAGTAATCTAGTTAATAGATTACATTTCGTTTGGGGCTACATTTTGTTTTGTAAGACGTCTAGTAATATTCCTTGAACTGGATAAGAACAGGAGGATGATGATAATCAAGCCTCCAGCACCAGCTCACTTGAAATCAAATAAAGATGTGAGCTAAGTCTCCACCGCTTAGCTAAATGGTTCATTTTCATTGTGAAGTTAGAGGTTATACTGGTTCACACATTCATTCGTCTATCACATTTCGTTATGCTATTAAGCTTTAGTCTAACATTTACGGCATACAAACAGACATACAACCATCGTCGACAGGTTTGGAAACAAATCTGGTTCAAACGAACCATGTGATCGATTTCGATATTTGTAAACGTGAAAACTATAGCGCTGCAAATTGGATAGGTATTTCAAGCAAACACAATAGAAAAGCTCACTGTATACGCTATGTCACTCGCAATGTATGTGATACGAAATATTTCACAGCAAAACTTCTGGATGTATTTGGCAACTTACCAAAGATTGAAGTTAACTGAATTCGTCTGGTAGTTATTTGTAATTACACGGACGTGACAAATACAGTAATGTATTTTTTTATATATATTATATGACCGGAAAGCGATTGGCCTTCATCCCAACTTTTAACTTTTTGTCAACATAATAACAATTCTGAAATTGTTGTTCCGGCATTTAGAGGTAAGATACCCAGTTCCTCAGTTTATTGAGCATTCCGGGTGAAGTGCGCTTCCACCTTCGGCCTTATCTTAACTTGAAAAATCAAGTGTGATGAAGGCCAAGCACATTCCCGCAGTAGTACAATAAAAAAATGTTTTAGTCTAAGCAGTTACCTATAGAATGATTTTAACGGTCTTTATTGCACTTGAACTAAGTCAAAGTGAAAGTCAAAATTAAGTAAGATTTAATGGGATCATTTTAAATCTACCGCCTGTTTGACAAGCGTGAAATGGACCCGCACTAAGGTTTCTCTTCACGTTTCACGTGCTGTCAACTTTACGGTTCACGTGTTCGACTCGATATTAGATGGTTATCAAATGTCAATCATTCAAATCTACTATCAAGACGACAGCCTAGATTGTAGGTTTGTATGACATGCCAGGTGGGGGAAAAACGTGAAAACTAAACGCAAACATGTCTCAACTGATCCTGTAATACATTTGAGTACAAAAACGAAACAATAAAGCTGTAGTTTGGGGACTGGTTAAATCTGTTAATCCTATAATGGACGTTCGGCTGTGTCTAAAAGGTGTAACTGCTTACTGTAGACTTAGCGATACCATAAATAACATTTATTATTCAGGCAAATCTGGGTTACGATTCTCTTGTATCTCAAGATTAATTAAGCTTTCAAAAACCTTTACTGACGACTATGAGAATACTCATATCATACTAGCGTTTATCGATTATCTTTCAATATAATTTTAATTCATTTTAAGCAAATTTGGACGTGATGAGAGTAAATAAGGCTGCCTTTTTTACTCTCATCACTTACTTTACTTACTTACATTTACTTTTAGCAAAAAATGATGTATGTATGTAAATTTGGACAAAATGGTTGCCATCCACAAATAGACACAAACTTTCTATGACTATGTTATTGCTTCTATTGTATTAGAAACCATTTGGCCATGGGCACATATCTTTAATTGTGTTGTATTAAATGAGACACCACAAATATAATAAATATATTTACTAAATATCATGATACTTTTTGCAAATCTTCATCTAGCCCGAGGTTAAATAAACTCGTTTCTTAGTCCCTTGCTTTTTAGTTCCGACCAGACCCCATACCTATGTCTGGTCGGAATCTTGCAATCGATGTTTAACTAACTTCCTTATGAGCTAGGGACTAAAACCTTTTAAATACTTTTTACTATGTGACTTTATAGATACTTGGAAGTAGTAGTCACAGGTGACTTTATAGATAGCTTCAGATCGGTGACTATTTATATGGACATGGATGGAATGCAATTTTTTTTTATTATTCTACGTGCTACGAATCTTGGCCTTCATCTCACCAAATTTTCCAAGTTATGATAAGTTTGAAGGTGGACGCGCACTTCTCCCGGAATCCTCAAAAAACTGAAGAACTGGCTATCTTGTCTCTAAATGCCGGAACATACCACCAACTCACCCAAGCATAATATTGTACTCCCTGTACCTGGCAATTGAACCCGGGACCTCAGGGTCTGACATCATGTTTGATAACTAAAAAACATTATTATAGCTTTCTATATCAACTTCTTCAGTAATTTAACCATAAATTTTATAGCATATTCAAAATTATATGTACAATACTTGAAATCAAATCAATATATAAGTATATATTATACGTGACCTAAGAGCTGGCTCTTATTTAGGCCAGCAAATTAGCACAGCTATTCAGCGTGGCAATGCAGCCAGTGTCTTGGGCACGCTTCCGTCTGGTACTGGTCAGCAGGCTTAGCATGTACTGGAGACAACTCTCCCCGGGGAGAGGATAAAAATCTATTCCCCTAAGACAAAATTGTCTACTCTCTGAGCACGGGCTAGACTGGGGTTATTCTATCCACGGTGTAGAAACCCTTTCTATCCGTCGTTGTTGCCATACAAAGAAAATTAGATAAAAATGTCATTTCATTCACTCAATTTTGAATAATCGTACGTTAATTTGCTTTATCGTCAATTAATTTTATCAAACGTCTAATTTAAAATGATACTATTGATGTGAGTTTTTTAGCATGAAAGCGACATTTTATTTTAGTAGTGCTACTATTGTAATTCAATGAATTCAATTCAGTAATAGTATGTATGTATTATTATGTGTTACAATGAGTGGTTAGAAGTAAGTAATGTGGTAATTTTTATTAATACTTAAGGCGGAGGAAATATATCGACATGGGTGCAGTCAATAGCGCCGATTACCTATATCAGAAGACCATACTTTTGTTGGAATCCATGATAAAGATACCTTCTGCTTTGCACTCTCCGTTCCCTTAAATATAATCCACTTTGGCATGAGTCTAGTATAATTAAATGAAGCAGTTTTTAATTAAGCAATATTTTGATGATAATAAACAACTAAATCAGTTACATACATTCTAACGATGGCACCACTAACTTGGCTCAGATATTTACTTAGTATTGAGCTGGAACGAATTAGGTTAGAATTTAACAATTAAACAAATTGTTCTAATACTAGGTAGGTACTAACCTTCACATGCACCGGTAAACCATCCCAAGTATTAATCGGTTTCAACGCGCTATTAAGCTCCATACTCAAATAAATAAATATATAGTACAGGACATTAATTTTACACAGCACCATCTAGTCCCAAACTTAGCAAAGCTTGTAATATAGGAACTAGATTACGGATATAATACTTTATTTATTATATTTTTTTAATACATACCTACCTACTTATCATACAATACACACCCATACACAGACAAACATCAATATTCATCACAAAAATGATCGTCCTGGGTGGGAATCGCACCCAAAACCTACAGCGCAGCAGGCAGAGCTTCTAACAACTGAGCTGTGAGGCTCTATCCCTAATACAGGGCCATATCCTCATTTACACGAAAAATTTGCTGGAATTCGTTGTCCGAAAGCTCGAACAAATTGCTGACATCCCTAATAATATGTCTTCGGTGCTGTTTCCGCTTCATTATTTGCATTTATCGCGTCAAAAGGTAATTAAAGTATGCTCGAGATATATATTTTTCGTTAAATAATAATTAATCCCCACCTCATAGGATCGTGGATAGCCTCTCTCTATCTTATGTCAAACGGGGACTATTTTTATCCACGGTAGGCATAGTCCATGCTATACGGGGACATATTTCCACCACAAATGTCAAAGGGGATAAATTTATCTTTTCTGTTGCCGTGCTCTGCATGGTAGAGAAGATAATTTTATCTCTCGAAGGTGGATAAAAACAGGGGACAAAAATTTTATCCCCGGCCCGTGCTGAGGGGGCTGGAACAGTTGAGTTACCTATAGGCCGTTTGTAACGGTCCTTAGGTAATCTGACTGATTCGGTTGTACATAGTTAGTTTCATTGTGCATATTATTGAATATATAAGTATGTAATTTAAATCATGGTACATTAAAGTTTGGTTGAATTTCAGCATTATGAGGTACATTTGCATGTTTGCTCAAGGCTTTACTGACAATGCACTTATCATATAACATACATTATGATACGTTTAACACACGAACTCGGAAATAACTGCATCCTCCAATAATTTGTCTCGGGTGAGCCTGAAAAGACGTTACAATAACGTCAATTATTATAGCGTCCTGTGTAAGATAACAAACACCTTGCTAAAAATGAGACGTGAAGATCTACGCACGATGGTCAGCACAGGATATTGTGAACTTAACTTCTATCTTGTCAAGTCTGGTGCCACAGACAGTAGGTAATGTAGCGGATGTCAAGAAGAAGAAACGATGGAGTACGTGGTCATTCATAGCGCTGCCGTAAGGTAAGCCAGAGTTAAATCTGGTCTGGGCTGGCTGGGTTCAGGATAGCAAAGGGGCAATGCACAATACACCCCAGTGCGGGAAGTCAGTGCAGAACATTTCCCCCCTCCAAATAGAATTAGAATTAGCGTCTTGTATAATCTTTTAAAAACTAAGTCATACTTATAGCGCCAGAATAAATAATAAAAAATCTTACATCAACCTAATCAATAGAACAAGCAATTGAACTAGTGGCAATATACCTCAATTTCCAGTTGGTCGAAATTCACCTAGCAAAGTTAGGTCACAGTCGGTCAGCAAATGCCTTCCATGTATGAATTTTAAACCGTATGCATACAGATAGAGTGGCTTTGCCATCAGAATGTGATTTAGGAATGCGAGCTTGAATCTATAATGAAGTTATAGTTCGGTTTGGAAAGAGGGAGAGGAATGAAGTACAAGTGCAAGAGCGCGGTCCAAAAGGCTTATTCAGCCTTATACAGGAACTGTTTTTGATTGTATTTTTACAACGCTTCGGTAGCTTGTTCTCTGTGTTCTAGATTGTTTGTAGACATTATTGAATAAAAATGCTTTTATACCGTAATCTAGGCACGAGGGGAGGAGCAATTTCAATAGAATACCCATCCCTGGTAAACCCTTAGTCAACTCTTACGACATCCACGGGGACACACCCTTATTCATAGCGATGACATTACCATTTCTCAAAGTCTACTTTAGTAAAATATTTTTGTATTCGGTTTATACCTAAATAGCTACAATTGTATTCGCCATGCTATGTTAGTTTCATACAAGTTGTAATAATATGATTATTCAATTTCAAAAGAAAATATGTTCAAAATTATTACCAGCCTAGCAACCTGAAAATACTAAATAACCCTTTCTTTTATACAATTTCGGGTTCGTTAACAATATAATAATGTTATGAACCTAAGTAATCTAGCTACACAATAGATCCAAGTTTAGAACGCGTTCTATTTGATGAGACAATCGCAAAAATGAATAGGTTATTGTTCACACTAACAGTTATGTTATTAAAGTGTCATAATTTGTCGTTTTTTAATCAGACTTAAAAATAATGAAAAAACAACGTAAGTACTCAAATTTCTGATGAACTGTTCAAAGATTTCAAATGTTTGCCATGATATTATCGTATATTTCATCCATGATATTATTATTATTAAGTCTGACCGTCCTAGGTTAATTTTTTTTTGTTCAAAGGTTTTCGTTCAGAGAGTTCAGAAATTCAGAGGAACTCTCCTCCAATTGTCTCCATTATCTCTTTCTATTGCTATTTCATGCAATCGAATGACTTAAATGCGAAAATATTAAATCATAAGATGAGTTGAATACCCAGGAACAGTGAAGAGAAATGTGGTCCTTGGTTTGTCAGTTGTAAGGTGTTGTAAGTTGTGACCAAACAGACGAACTGCGCAGTGACGAATCTCTGATTGGACGGACTGAATGATGACGAACCTCGAAATGGACTAATAATATTTTGGACGTACCGAGTAGTAGATGAACTGCCTATTGGATCGACAGCTAACATATCCTTTTCTTTTATGCTTAGATGTGTGATTTTTATATTCTTACATCGGACTTCTTGGTCGATTTTCTAGGAAGGATAAATCATTGAGTTGAAATAGGGCATGTTCTTTGATTTAATTCGTAAGACGTTAAGCACGCATGGTTCTTCGCTATATTATTATATTGATGCATAAACGCAACTTCGAATCATCGTTACAGCCGTTACATCGTTAAAGTTCAAAAATCTTGCAGGATATGTTTTGACATATCCTGCAAGATTTTTGAAGTCAAAGTCAGTCGAAGTCAAAGTCCAATATTTTTATTCATTAAGATTTTTAGGATCATTTTGAAACGTCAAATCTACCACCTGTTTGGAATCGCGACCAGCACACAAGGAGAAAGGCAAGAACCTCGGGCTGGTTAATTTTATGATGATCCATTTAACATTTAGGTATACTGTGTTTATAATAATTTAATAACATTACAAGTGTTACCTACATCATAAACCTAAATACTTAATATTATCTTAAAACATTGATTATTACATAACTACCTAATGTTTCTTATCATTGAGAACCATCACCATTTAACTGTCAACTGGTACAGCAACATCGGGCCTCGCGTTCTTATCGTCGATATAGTCACTTATTTTGTAGTAGGCTCTTATAATTAAATTGTTCTTCACATACAATTTGAATTTACGAGCAGAGAGTTTGGTGGCGCTTTGAGGAAGCTTATTATACTCGTAGAATCGTACACAGTTTCCTAAGAATGAATGATTTACTTTTCCTAAGCGATACCTAGGTATGTCAAATTTATTTTTATTTCTAGTATTAACACTGTGTACATCACTTCTTTTACCAAACTCATCAATGTTCCTGTGAAGTTCATCTATAGAATGCGATGGAAAATTTACCATACAATGCTTGGAAGGTGGATGGGTGACCTCTGCTGATGTAAGCCCTTAGCTACCTATAAAGACACCTACGGCCTTTCGTAAGTAAGCGATCTTAAAAATTAATTATGTATCTGAATTGAAAATAATTATGTCAAAGGGATGTTACTATAAGGTCTCCTTTACGAGGGGAAATATATTTTTTATTCAAATTCATATTCGTCTGAATAATATCTTTTACTTTTTGCTCAAATTGAAATCCAATATGTAGATTAAATATTAAAATTAATAATGTGATATTGAATAAAAGCTAAGTTATGTTAAAAAATATATATGAATAGGTAATTGCCGTGGATCGTGGCCTAAGAATCAAACAATCCAACTCCGCCTATGGATATCATAAAAGCAATGGGCCTCCTTCTGTGTCAAAGTCTAAGTCATTTTTTCATCTTTAGACATAATATACATGCACTAAGATATGTCAAAAATACAATAATACACAATGGTGATAAAAAAAGGATAAGCAATAAAAAAAGGTAAAAGAAAGTGTGTTATCTACATCTTTACTGCGATCACCAATACGCATGTAAAGCGTGGTGATTATTGCGAAGCCCTCCAGATTTCGAGGAGCCTCTGTCCAACAGTGGACACTAATGGGCTATTGAGGTGATATAATTGGTATTGCTTCCTTGACCTGTTCTAGTCTTCAAAACTTTCTGTCAGCGTTGATTGACAGTCGCTCAGTACAGTACACGTCTATTTTACATATTTAGTTAATAGGATTTGAAGTCTTTATGCTTGGTACGGGACAGCAAATTACAAACAATATTAAATTTGTATACAAAGAGTCAGCGGTCCTAAATGTGAGAGTATCACTAACGTATTCGGGCACACGCGCTGCCATTATCTTCGCCCCGCACTCGGCGGTGGTCTCCGCAATGTGTTTATTGTTTATTCGGGGATAATCGAGGATTTGCTATCTAACAAGTAAATTATACCAAGTATTGGATGGACGAATGTGGATGATATCAAATAGAAACGAAGACACGGCTTCATGTGTTTTGTTGTGAAGAAAAGATAGTAAGTTATTCATTTCTTTTTTCAGCTAATACGATGTTATGTTGTTAAACCACCTGTGTTTCATTCGTTTATCGATCTGGGTCGGTATCAGACCCAGGTCCCGGGTTCGATTCCAATGTGTGCTTAGTTTGGTTGGTGAAATTTAAACAAAGTCCTACTTTGTTTAAATTTCAGGTTCAGATTTCAGATTTATTTATTAAACCATACAATAGCGATAGGCGTTGTTCTAAGCATTTCAGTCTGCCTGGCTAGCAACACCATCTTAGCTAAGTCTGTCGCTATAACAGCAATAATAAATTGTTGGGTTTCGGAATTTAGAGAAAGATATGAGAGAAAGCTAGTTCCTCAGTCCGTTGTCGATTTCGAGTGAAGTGCGCTTCCACCGTCGGTCTTATCAAAGCTTGAGAACAGAGACCCTACTATGAAAATCTAACGTCTACGGATCCGAAAGAAATTTTGTCATTTTTTGTAGTGAAAAAGTGCAATCCGTCATGTTTTGTTTTTCGTAGTAGGCCTACAGGTTAGATGAAAACCAACGCCACAAAAAACATTATGCTCTTTTTATATCACAAGTATAATACGTAGTAAATCTAAACGTGACCTTTTAAATTATTCAATTTCAATGTTCAACTGGCTTTTATGCAAAACAGAGGAAAATACAATTAATGTTCAGGTTATTATTGTTGATCTGTGGTTCTTATGGGTAACGTACGCGCGATATGATTTTTATAGTATATATTTATATAAAGTTAACAAGCTACTTAATATTTGTGGATAACAAAACGAGAAATTCACACGTTTGCAATTGTATGTTTTAATTTTTTCAACTATATTTTTCTTGAAGGGTTCCATAACTGACAGAATATTTGCGAATGTTCTTAGTTATATGTTGATTTTTGGTACCTAGTGGCGAATTTTATTTTTTTGTAGGTGTTTTGTTAAACAATTAACCAAAACTGTCTCCGGCGCATCTTGCCCCGAGATTCCACCTTAATCGTTGAGCATTTAAAGCTGATACATATAGCATAAAACCTGGTGACAGATCAGGTTTTAAAACGGTGATATACTCCAAACCCATGAAAACTTAAATACAGGACTAATACAATTTGATTAAAACTACGCGCTTGTCAGAAATTTTATACATTTGAAGACAAACACACAATAACCTAGCTTCAGTGAAAACTAAGCAAAAAGTTGCAGTTAGCATCTTTTAAATACATTTTATGTATTTAGCAGCTTCAATCTACAAAATCAAAAAATTCTTGAATTTCTCCATAAGTCTCCTCTATTTATGTCATAAACACCATTTATTTTTAATTGGCCTATGTTAATATGTCATGGGTGACCAAGAACCTAATAGTCGCTAAATATTTGAATAAATCGCAATCACCATTTACTTGATCTCGTGATGTATTTTGACTTTAATTAATATCAAAGTGTTTCCAACTTTTGGAAAATATGCGGGTTCAAGTCCCGTCGGGGATTGTCAATGTATATGTCAATAATTGCAAAAATGGAACCGGTTCATTTTTCCTGAAATTGCATCTTTACTTCTAATCCAATACTATCTCTATATCCAATGGGAATAGGGGCGTCGCTGCGAAAGATGCACTTCAGGCCATACGATATCTGTGTCATGAGACATCTTCACATATTGTTTTGTTAACTTCGTTATATCGGTCATGTAGCTGTTGTAAGCTGAACACAAAGGTACTCAGAGCTATTCAACAAACAACGCTCAAAGAGCTTCTGCACCAGTTACTCTGGTATTTAACCTATTAAGACTAGAATATTCTGAGGCTTGGTACCTACGAGAGTATGCAAGGTAACGATGCTAGTCATCAACTAAGTAAGACATTTGTAACACGTATTACGTAACTTATAGATATTTTGCTACGTACAGACACCTTCACCGATATACTTCAACATTTGCAAAATGAAGAAATTACTTTTGTTTTCACGTTTTAGAGCCTCAAAGATGTATCACACTTGAATACTAAATTAATCGCAGATGTACATATGTGGATACAAAACCATTTTGAGTGCAGGTGTACCTATATAATGTAACCGCCTCTGCGGTCTAGAGGTTCAACCCACCGATTTTAGATCCAGAGGTCCCGGGTTTGATCCCCAGTGGGAGTACAATATTTTGCTTGGTTTGGTTGGTGGAAGGACTTTGTTAAATTTCGCCTGGCTAGCTACCACCATATTACCTAATTCTGTCGCCATAACAACAATTCTAAAAATAGTCGTGTTCCGGCACGTAGAGGTAAGTAAGATAACCAGATCCCCAGTTAGTTGAGGATTCCGGGTGAAATGCACTACCTTCGGCCTTAGCCCAAGCACTACCCCGTCGTACCATGAAAAAAAAACGAAACTGCAGCCGAGTTTGATGTTTTCAAATTTGTGCAAGAGCGGCTAGATTTTGGGGCACCATTGACGATGCAATGTCACGCAGATCATCCGATGCACTGAAGGAGAAAATCAGAATTTTCTCAACTAGGGTACGAGGCATTCAATAGTATTCGATAATATTCTATTCAATAGTAAATGTATTTAGTTTCGGTGTGAGGCGGTTAGCTAGTAAGTTGGTTAGTAGGATTATCTATATGATTCTATAAATCTTTCATGCAGCTGACTGATTAACGTAAAGCCTAAAAGAGATGTCTCCGAGGCTAAAAAAATTCAGGCTAGCTTTTTTTTAGTGTTGAGTTGTATTAAACAAGGATTTTGAGAAACTCCTATAAAGTCCCGGGCGTTTGCTAGTTCGTATATTTAATTTAATTCACTATGGGTCAGCTCTTGACCTCTTGGTTTGCTTCGGCAGAATGAGGTCTTCGATGGAGCAATCATTTATTAACTCACTTTTGAAGATGTTAAGGTGTAAAAACAGAAGCTGGCAACTGATTCCAAACTTTTGAAGTATTATTGATTTATTTGTACTCATAAAGTTATTATCAAAGCCAAATAAACTGTGATTGAGTAAAAACTCGATAACTGTTACCTACAGTTTAGTTTCGTGCACGTGTACATGAGATAGTCTACGTGCTTTCGTAGCAGGTGCTACACCAACAGTCCGTAGCACGTAGCGGTAGTTCGTAGCACTAAGCGTTTGGTTTTGGTATGAGACAACATGTAAGCATTCTTGACTTCAATTGCGTTACCTAAGTGAATTTTCCGAGTGAACCTATTGCGTAATAGTTTGCACATCGTATCAGTTTTTATCTAACCTACTCTAAACCTTCTGTTATGTCGGTTTAATTTCTATTGGCCACGTCAACTTATTGGTCACATTTCGATATATTTAACAAGAGGCATGTTCCCGCTATCAAAAACTCTGTGAGGAAAATGACAGTTATTCAAGCCCACTTTAAGATGAAACAGGATATTTAATTAATAAATTGTAATCCGATGTCGTTGATTCCCTTATCTTGTTAATTATACATCAACCTTAATGAAAAAGGGTTTCCGGTGAAGATAACAAGCTTAATAATTAAAACTGTTTTTGGAAATTGTAATTAGCCTGTTTTCTTTGTTGTAGCCAGGTGATCTGAGCTTTGTTACGCAATGGCGATGGATCCTTCTTCACTATCTGTAATAAAAAAAGTTTTTTTTCCTCTCACATAGCTTTAGTACCTTTTACCTTGTTGTAAAAGCTTGAATAAAATGAAATAAATACAGCTTACATACCTACTTCGGGCTCATAAGGTGATATGTTGATTCTAAAAATTTTTTATTAAGGCCCAATTTAAGATATATTTTTTATTTGTGATAGCCAAGCGTTTGACCACCAGCTTACTTGAAAATAAAATAAAGATGTGGCCTAATATGGAGTACGCTTATCTTGAACTTAAATACACTAAGATTGTACTCGTGCTGACTGATAGACTATCTCGAGTGGATGGGTTTTACCACCTAAAAGCTCTGGGCAACATAATGACCCCTCGTGGTAAGACTGTGAAGGGTCGCCTGGCTTGCGACTAGCTGAAGTTCGGCACCAAGCATTTCTTTGTGTTCCGTGGGCGCGCAGGAGTGCCAGTGCTACTTCGGAAAGCTCGCTCCATCTTAGACCTCATTTTTGCCTAGGTAATGCACAGGCAAGTAAGCTGAGATCTTACATTTTTCATGTATTTTAAAAACTAGATGATTTAGTCCATATTTTATATTATTTCATCCCTTAATTATAATCTGTTACGACTTTGAATAAAATAGAATTTATAAGGCTCATTACTTTATCAGAATGTGTTTCCTTTCATAATTATAACATTTTGTATCTGTATGTTTTTAACCGCCTCTGTGGTCTAGTGGTTCAACCCACCGATTTCAGATCCAGATGTCCCGGGTTCAATTCCTATGGAAAGTACAATATATTGTGCTTGGTTTGGTTGGTGGTAGGACTTTATTTAAGTCCGCCTGGCTAGCTACCACCATCTTACCCAATTTTGTCGCCATAATAACAATTCTAAAATTGTTGTGTTCGGGCATTTAGAGGTAAGATAGCCAGTTCCTCAGTTTGTTGAGGATTGTGGCTGAAGTGCAACTAGTTTGTAACCAGGTGAGACGAAGGCCAAGAGCTCAAGGGCACACGTCGTACAGAAAAAAAACCCGAATAAAATAAATAAAACTTATATCTCTTGAAACATAGCAGTGATCGTTTGGCAATTTTTAAATGCTGATCGAATTAAATTTAAAACATTTTGTGTTAAATTGTTTACACTTTGAATTAAACTTTAAACGCACCACTTCCAATTCAAGCGCTTAAAACTCTCAAACAAGGCATTGGAAAATTAATACTTTGTGACGGTTTGGAGTGTACTTTCCCGATTGTTCAATCTACTTTAAACTTAGACCTAGATTTGTAAACTCAGAAGAGAGATAACTGTCTTTAAAAAGTTCATAAGTTTCGAGATACACGAACGATGAAACAGTTTTGAAATAAAAACGCTAAGAAGAACAGTAACAATAACTTTACACAGTCGGTACGTCAATACACCTTCATAACGACTCTCAGTGAGATAAGGCTGTGGTTCAAGTAAACTAGAACACTAAGTTTTGCTGTGATGTAAATGTGTACCTATATGAACACTTATATTCATCAGATCACGTTTATATTGTTTAAAAAAATAAATAAGTAAATAAATCACCTGTAAACGATAATTTTTGTTCCTAGTTTTAAAACGAACGTTACTATAATCACTATAGCAGTTGCGTTTCAATGCAGCTGATCTTTCAACAAGGTTGTAAAATAAAGCAGTACTTGAAACATATTAGTTAATTTTGAAGATGATAAAAGCTTGCTAAAGAAGCATGTGACAGAATTGGTAGCTGCCTCCATGGCCTACGACCCCTGGAAAAGTGCTAAGTAGCTGCTTACTGTTTTCTTTTATTGTACGAAGTCTAAAGGTATTTTTATGATAAATAACTATTTATATCTCTTTTTTCATGTATATACCGAAGAGATAAAGCCGAAGGTAAAGGCACACTTTACCCGGAATCCTCAACAAACTGAGGAACTGGCTATCTGACCTCTATATGCCGGAACACAACAATTTTAGAATTGTTGTTATGGCGACAGATTTAAGTGAGATGGTAATAGCTAGCCAGGCGGACTTAAACAAAGACCTACCACCAACCAAACCATGCACAATATATTGTACTCCCCGTGGGATCGCACCCGGGACCTCTGGATCTGAAAATCGGTGGGCTGAACCACTAGACCACAGAGGTGGTTAAACCTTCTGGTCTACCACCTTTCTGCCAGAGTCCGGCACCAAGCACTTTGCTGGGAACCGTCAGTGCGTGAGAGTGCTTGCTCCATCGTAAATCTTATCCTCACCCATGTCAGTCTCGAGGTCAAGACCCTTCAAATAATTTGATTGAAAATTGTGTGTAAAATTGCAGCAATACAATGAATGCAGTGGAATTTCGTTGTAACTTTTACAGCATCTACACGTGTTTCTGCGCGTTTCCGAGCGAGAAAAAAAAACGTAAATGATTCCGGCTGTCAGCTTTCCACAGGCTCTGTAAGCACGTTAGTTCGAGGGCGACATGCGATGCACACCGCACGAATTTTAAACTGAACCTGAATTGCGAAATAGACTTCAACCCAGTGATGTTTTTGTGACAAGATTGATTTATCGGCCATTTAAGTCGTTGGGTGCTGATCTCAGCTCTGCACTCGAAACACACCTGGTGTGATTGTCAGCATCCAATGAATTAATACATAATTATTTTGGTATTTGGTACATCAATTTTATTTTTATTGTACGACGGGAAAGCACTTGGCCTACATTTCTTCTGGTTGCAGGTTAAGGCTGTTGTCGGCCCACTTCACCCGGAATCATCAACAGTCTGAGGTACTGGATATTTTACCTCTTTATGAGGGAACATTAAAATTCAAATTTAAATTGTTTTAACAACAGACATAGTCAGGATAGTGGAATGGTAGCTTGCCTGTCGGACTCGTAGGTTGTGCAACCGTGCAACCAACCATGTAAACTTATATGTGAGTAAAACACAATTTAAACTAAAATGTTTTAACAAGCCTCATAGCTCAGTTGGTAGTAACTCTGCCTTCTGCGCTGTAGGCTGTGGGTTCGATTCCCACCCAGAACAAACATTTGTGTGATGAATATAGATGTTTGTTCTGTGTTTGGGTGTTGTATCATATAGTACATATGTATTTACAAAAAGTATCTAAGTATTCTATCCGTAATCTAGTTCCCATATTACAAGCTATGCTTAGTTTGGGGCTAAATGGCGCTGTGTAAAATTAATGCCCTGTAATATTTATTTATTATTTATTTATTCTATGATATAACAAGTACACCTCATATATCTGCCTGATACATATGTTTCACGGGCAGGACCTGCCCTGCCTGGATCTTGTCATTTATAGTTTGCCTGCTATACATATTGTGCACGTTAGAGTGTGAATGACTCGCTAAATGCCCTGATGAAATTTTCAAACAACATATTTATTCTAGGTTTGTTATCATTCAGAATCCTATCCGCATTACTGGCCCTCAATGAGTTGGCTCTTGAATAACCGATGTATACGTTAGCCGCACTCAACGAATAACATAATAATTAACCTAATACTAATTTACACAAAAATAATGTTAATTTTTTCACAGTGTAATCTTAACTATGATATTTTGTGTTACTACAATGATTTAATATTGAATTTCATTCTATCACTACTAACGTCATATGACGGATGTTAAGTAGCGTAACCATCCCAGGTTTCAGTACTACTCACACCGACGGAACTTTCACAGGATACAGCTACGATGTAAAACGCGAACCCAAAAGGTAAATGGGTCATAAAAAGTCATATCAATATTGACCGAGAGGCGTACATCATTGCCTATACCCGCCATATCTCTAGAAATACGCTTACACAGAAAGATTGCTATCACAAGGTAATATCATCTAAAATTTGTGTAATTCTTCCACACGGGATGCTATCATCAGTTAAATTAAAGAATTTATTCAATCAGGACTGGTGATGACTCGGGTTTGAACTTGGATTTGGTAGGGTTTGAATATTCAACATCATTATCATTATGAATACCGAAAATATATTCTCAGGAGGTGGACGGTGGGCAATAACCGATATAGTTTACCATTGACGATTGATTGTAGGTGATGGTAAAATGTGATCCTATGATGCTGAAGCATCTTAAGTACGAACCGAATTGAATGCCTTTGTATTAAAATCGACAGATAATAAAGATAAACCACCTCTGTGGTCTAGTGGTTCAGCCCACCGATTTCAGATCCAGAGGTCCTGGGTTCGATTCCCATGGGGAGTTCATTATATTGTGCTTGGTTTGGTTGGTGGTAGGTCTTTGTTTAAGTCCGCCTGGCTAGCTATTACCATCTCACTTAAATCTGTCGCCATAACAACTATTCTAAAATTGTTGTGTTCCGGCATATAGAGGTCAGATAGCCAGTTCCTCAGTTTGTTGAGGATTCCGGGTAAAGTGTGCCTCCACCTTCGGCTTTATCTCAACTTGTAACCAGGTGATATGATGGCCAAGCGCTGCCAAGTCGTACAATAAAAAAAAAAAAAAAGATACAGGCAAATAACTTCAATTAAGTACTGCAATATCAAAAAGGTGTGACAAAATTTATAAAAAAATTTCGAGCGTAAAAAATAAAACAACAGGATAGCTAATCATAATTATGTTCTTAGAAGTTTTATTATTAATCAGGTGTCCAGTAAATTCCGCAGTCTAAAATGGCTTGGCATCTTCATAGCATACTTTCAACGAATATTTCTGCACATTTACGGGATAATTACTTCCATTTAGGTATCCTAAAGTTTAAATTTCGAATTACAAGTTCGGAGGCATTTAAGGCTTTTTCTCTGAGAATGCATATATTATATCAATAACTGTAACCTGTTCTGGGTCACGCTAAAAGGGCCTAAAGGAGGCCTAGTTGCGGACAATTGTCTACATTACAAGTTGCACTGGATAGCAATAAACATTGAGCATGACAATATTTATCTCGTTTTCGGATTCCAGTGTAACTGAAGCCTATGCCGAGGCCACTAATTTATGTATCGAATTTTTATTTTAAACCCTTTTCGAAATCTGATGTTGGGAAAGCAGTAGATGAATGGTTTGAACGCCCCAAATCATTTTAAGCAATGTTTTTCGGTAAATTATGATAAAAATCATGGTATTTGGATGGTTTTATGTAAACATTCATAGACTACAATATTTTTTAAGAACTACTTATAAAATAAGAAAACAAAGTTTAGATAAAGAAGGAACTGCGTATTGATGAATATTGTCAAGTATTTTCTAGCGAAATAAGTTTGTATAACCTGATTCGGGAACCCTGTCTCAGTTTGTGAAAACTGGATTAAAAAAATTGCATAGGTATTCTACGAGTTGAGAATGTATGGCGTGCTAATTGTAATGTCAGCAAAACCATTAGGTACATCAGGTACCGTAATTACTAATAATTGGTAAAACAAAATAATCGTTTTAACTTTACTGTTAATCTAGTTGCTACTTAATTCAAATTGTAGTCAAGACTATATTTAATATATATTCAGTTTTTGTTAAAGTTTCCTATAAATATCTTACAATAGAATTTTTTCTGTGGTTTTTTGTTCAAAAAGGCGGCTAAATTATCATCAAGTATGTTTAGGAATATCGATTTATTGCCTGAGTACCCCGATCCCCACGGCCCCCGTCCTGGAGAAGATTGATTACATTTATTTTTATTTTTTTCTATTGTTTCCAATTAGTACGATTGACGAGTCGAGATAGGTTAAAGGCCGAAGATGCGCGATGGAAGCGCATTTCACCCGGAATCCGTAACACTAAGGTATTGGTTACCATACTCCTAAATACAAAAAAAAAAACAGTTTTATTTTATTGATCTTATCTACTCTAAAAAACAACTAAAGTACAATTTTCAAATGAAAAACGAGCATGTATCACGTATTACAGTGCGTTAGCAAATAATAATACATAAATTGATTTTTAATTCGCCTTACTTGTTCACCGATGAATAGGCGGGGAGGTATAAAGACCGCCACATGCAACCACGGCGGCTGGTTTAACCTGACCAAAATGTCGTAATAAATAATGGCAAAACATAATCGTTTTTAGTTTTAAAATAATGTGTATAATAGCGAAAGTTAGAAATATACACAAATATTGTTTCTATGACTTCATTCCAAACCAGATTGTTGTATCAGTTTCTCAAGATTCATACCTATTGTGGATTGTAGTTATCTGGCTCAAGTTTCTCAGAAAACCTTGAAGGAATGCGAAAGTTTAAAGAGGTTTTAATGTACTTTGGTACCTACGAGTACTTACTGAATTTTTACAAAGTTCCTAGATAGTAACTTTTTGCTTCTCTGATTGTTACTGCTTGTTTGAACGGAGCTGTTCTTGCTTTTATTGTAACGTAAGTTTTGTATTGTTTATTTATTTAAATTTCCATACATATGTTTTTGAGTATAACATCTATTAGTGTTTAATTATTACCATAATCGAAAACTATAACATCGAAAACTCGTGACTTATCACACATACTATAAAAGCCAATTAAATATTACTTGACAATCAAAATGCTTTTTAAAAGATAACAATGGGTGGCTATTTTGCTACGAGCGATGTCTTTCAGACAATTTTGGGTCGCGCTGGAAGACGAGTACGTAATGATTGGGATTACAAATAAAGTCCATAAAATATGAAATTTATATCCTTTTAAAGTGGTAATCGGGGCTATGGGGTATGTTCTTTTTTTATGTATATTCGCGTGGGTTGTGTTTCAGACCTTGGTGTCAGACTTTTCGGGTCGCCGCATCTGACATTGCATTTAACGATACCAGCCTCCGGGACCGTGCCCTCCAAAACACATTATCATATTTCTTAAGGGACATTCAGGCGTTTCAAGTCTGTAATGTCCTAACCACTATAAAAATACATCTAAGATGTGCCCGAGCTGGGATTTTAACCCACGACCTCTAGATTAGTATCCACACGCCCTACCACTAGTCCGCGAAGGTGTTAAAAATTTGCAAATGAATTATATCTGTGCTACATCAAGCACACTAAAAGTACAATTAAACTAAATATGTACAAAGGAATCAGTCACATTACCAAAGGACCGTTACAAACGGCCTATAGGTAACTCAACTGTTCCAGACCAGTACCAGACGGAAGCGTGCCCAAGACACTGGCTGCATTGCCACGCTGAACAGCTTTGCTAATTCTCTGGCCTAAATAAAAGCCAGCCCTTGGTCCACGTGTCGCCTCAATCAAAAGCCCCGCAAGATTTTTGAAAACCCGGAGGGCACCGGCTCCCCACGGGCCCAAGGTTCTCCAAAAGCCCCAAAAGGCTCAAATAGGTAAGCTCTGTCGAGACCACTATATTTGCGCCTTTTGTGATCCTCGGCCGAATCAGCCACCGCACCAGCCCTAACTGATGTCCCAGGCAGATGAGATGGCAATAGGGAGTCGACGCAAGCACACTTCATATTGATTTAAAAATACAAAATTCTTTACAATTTAAAGAAAATGTATCGATTTCCGTTCTGTACCTTTACGTCAGTAATCGTTGTGCTTCAAAAATTATTCCAAAAACCATTTCTTAAGCTTCAGGTATAATCCAGGAATGAAAAACGTTTCATGATCAATACCGGACCCTTGAAAACAGCATACCATCGGAAAACAGTGGTAAATTGCTTTCATTGAATAAATGTCAAGCTGACCGAATTGGGGTGTTTTCGTAAGAGAACGGTCCCAAGTAAAGGTGTCGACTCATAAAATAAATTGAAATGCTCCATCTATCAGAACGCAGCGGTCGCTGCTCAGACGATAAATCAACTCCAACCTTTTATATAAAGAAAAGGAAAACTCGTTTATTTGTTTCCAAACTATACCAGCCGTTTTTACTAAAGCATCGCTTTGGTAAAAAATCTCGATTGATTTTAACATTTCGTCGCACTGCGCGTCTTATTAACATACGGTTTGCAAAAGGACGCGGAACAAACGAATAGCAAAACTTGGTTTTAATTAGGTAGAAAATGTGTCAGCTAAGTTTTAAAATAAAATGCTTTTGCAGAGGGACCGTTTAATTAGATCCTGATGTGCTGATTCGAGATTTTCAGTGAAGTTCTTGCAACGATTGGTAAAAGTGCGATCAAAAATAATTTTCTCTTGTCTAGTTTGTCGGTATTTTCTGTTTTGTTGGTATTTTCTGTCTCCGGCAAACGTGTGGTGATGCGACGTATCCGACAAAAGCCGGCGGTAAAATAATTGTCAATGTACCATCATCATTCATTGTTGTTGGTCTGACTAAGCTCGGAATTCTTTTAATAATGCTACAAATGCAGTTATAAATTTTGCTTTTTGTTTTAATTTGACAATATATTAATTTCCTACCTTTCTGTCTGTCTCGGGTCGGGTGACCCTCTTGCCCTTTCGTTTGTTTGAATATAATAATTTATCAAGATTAAAAAGTTAAATGAAATTCAACTTTGCGGCATAACTGTTTCCTCTTTGTTCTTAAACTGGAGGTCTAATAAATTGTGTATGTAGGTCGGGGAACTAAGCATAAAATTTAAAATCAGTCATTTTACGATTTTTTTAAAAACAAACTATATTAAATATGAAATGCCCCTGTACCAATTATCAAGTGTTGACTTTTGAGGAGAGGTCAACATTATATTACATAATATTAAATTATTAGTCTATTTCATATCACATTCAAAATATTTCAAATATTACCTGCGGTGTTACGCGAAATTGTATGTATTAAAAGTAATTTAGTGTCTGCCATGACTATATCATCAAAACGTTTTGTTTTTAGTTAGGTTATACAAAAATATATATAGAGATAATTATTATTATATATCTCCGATACAATACATTGTTTGTTATTCAAGGGAATTTCTTCAAATGATCATTCTGCTTATGGCTTGTTTCTCCTTACAGCTGCACTTTTCACCGTAATACAAAAAAAAAGTGCAAAAAGTATTATTGCATTTCTATTAACACTTTGTTGCAGAGGTGGACAGGTGTATAATCACCTCTCACCTCCCACTTCCACCCTACTATTCACCACCCTCTGATCACCACCCCCACCCACAGATCATCACCCTCTTCCACCCTCCCACCCCCTATCACCCCCTTTCACCCCCTTTCACCCCCTTTCACCCCGTTCCACCCTCTCCATCCCCTCTCACCCCTTCTCACCTACTACCATTCACCCACTTCCCACCACCCACTACCCACCACCCACTCTCGTCCCTATAACCAGATTACGCCTATCAGTACCATAAAAGGATTTTAATTGCCACCCACATGCACCATCCACCCCCTAATCCATCATGGTGGACAGGTGTTTTCACCTCCCACCAATCAGAAGAATAACTCATCCCAACAGTGTCGCGGCCACCTGATTACCCGATAGTACAGGCATAGGGAAATAGGGAACAGGTGGTAACGTCACCTTATCCCCCAAGACCCCCTCACACTTTGTACTGCCAGTGCACAAGCCACACCCAAGAGGTATGGCCAATCAGTAAGCTATCCAATGTTGGGATGCATTACAAAATGACTTCCGTGTTTTACTCTCATCTCCGCTCCTTGAACGAGTCGGATTTCATGTCTCGAAATTTCGATTCAAACATTTAGGTTCTCAAGCCGAGTAAATTTATACATCGTCACAAATCACATTGCTAGTTGGTTTAACTTGCCGAATGCTTACTACCGCAACAGCAAATTTGAAAGACATGCTGATGATCATATTAATAAATATGCAAAAATATGAGATGTAAGCGTTCAAGAATAATCCAAGTGAGCGCTTTTTTATCAAATGTAGCGCTTTTGTCATATCTTAAAACAAAAAAAATTGGGTAAAAAGTCATTTCACGACCAATAAACGCGTTTAAAAACCCGTCATTCTGTTGCCATTTTAATACGAGAAAATAAATTGATTTGAAGATATGCCATCGCGACAACATTTTTTAAAATAAGCCTTATCATTTACCTCTAAGATTTTTAACAAATCTTGACAGGGCTTTTAGTAATTATAATGTGTATTAATATTAAAAACTGTATTATTACGCACACATTTTGTACAATAATTTATAATTTCATGAATAATTGTATCAATATCTCAATTACCCACTTTATACTAAGTGTGTTTTTTTTTAAGTCGATCGTTCTTTTGATTAGATTTTATTAAGGGGAGATAAAATCGGTTCTGTGAAACATTTCACTCATAAATTTGTGGTTATAGTTTCTTGCAAAATTATGTGAACAATTTGATAGAAGTTACATACCGAATAGAATTCGAGTTTTAGATTAAAATTTATCACAAATTTAAAAAATTTGTTTAACTCAGAGAAAATAAATTATTTTGAAAATTTAGTACACAATGTACATATGATCAAAATAATGTGGAATCTTGTTTTTAAATTAAGATTTATAGAAACTTTAAAAATATTTTTTTTTCCGTTCCGTTTCGAAAAAAATCAGTTTGTTTAAAATCATTTAATATACAGTTTTTAAAATTTAGGTTGAAACATTAAGGTTGGTGTTAATTTTGCAATCTTAATAAAATGTAACCATGATTATGTAGATTATTTAACGTTGAAATCCGTAATACAGTTTGGCCTGGTTGCGGCTATAATTTTAAAATTTCACTACATTTTAAATCACTCTGAAGTTAATTATTTGTTACCTATCTAATAAATGTTCCATTGTAAAATAAATAGTTTTTCGTTTTAAGTAAAACCGAACAATTTGTTTAATTTAGGTTTAATAGAAAATGTTTTATGAATTTTAATGATTTTGAAATGCAAAAAAACTAGAAAATGTTGAAGTTTCTACGAAAAAATATTACAACCACGTAAAACTTACAAAGTGCTTAACTGCACGAAAATAATTAAATCCTCCAAAATCAGCACCGAAATTAAGAAAAAACTGCCGAAATTCCTAAAAAAGCCCAAATTCCCAAAATAAAATCTGATGATCGCCGCACCGCTTCAAATAAATATGTAATAGGTATTGGCAAACTGGTAGACTGCTAGAAAGTAATTGAATCCCCAAAAAGCTTCTCGATGACCACGAAATCCACCTAAATATAAAACAGCCGAAATTCGTAAATGAGAAAAATTCTAAAAATCGCCGCGCCAAATATCCCAGGAACTCTGAAAATTATGCACTTACCTTATCAAATCACCACAGCTCTGGGCACGGCACAAAAATCATGATCACATTTAAAAAGTCCCCATTGTCTGAAACACCCACACGATCTGAGTGTTAAGGGTTGCACTCACTGCGCGGACTTGCGGACCCGAGGGCGAGAGGGCCACGTCTGGCGGGCTCAGGCGTGGGTCTGAGCGGCAGCCGGGTCTGCTCTACCTTTTATTGCCTTGAGGCACGTTTGTGGGTGGTAAGGGGGTGAAAACGCGCACGCGTCCAGCACCCTGTTGCTTCAATGTAAGGAGAATGTATCGATGGAAAAGAATCGATGAAAAAAAAAACGGAAAAAATATCCTTCCACTTTATTGTTTTAACAATTTAACGGAACGTTTTTCACAACGCCATCTACAACAGAGGGAATTGATTTTCTGGTTTATTAACCAAATGTATATTAATACATTTTTTGGTTTTAATTAACGGTTTCATCTTCTATAGGGGATGGTTTGGGAAACGATTGAAATTTAAAAGTTCTACAACAACCCAGTCACAAGTATCGCCGTTAAGTGTAAATGGCCGTGGATCCTCTGAATCATGAAATCCACTGGTATTTAGATGCATTCAATGCCCGCCTGTGACCAATTGTGTTAAGACTATCCGTTTGGATTTCCTTGGTAGTTTTGTAAACACCACTGCTTCAAAATCATCATCATCACTGCTAAACATAGGCCTCCCCCACACGTCACCAGAAATAGTCATGAACATCCATTGATTCCTGCCACATTTTCATCGATTTATTAATCATCTCACACTAAGTATAGGTAAAATAAACGTTTAAATTTACGATGTCAGCTTCTTTTGCATTTTGCTTCATATACATACAAATAAATATTATTAAAGTTTTAAAGATTTAAAGCGAGGCGCTCTTTATGATATGAATGTTAAGGAAACGGTTTCACGTGCACTCTAGCGTATGTATCCTGAGGATAAGTACTGGTTTTACCATAATTATTGTCCACGTAGAGGTCCCAGACCGTCGGCATCTAAAAATTAGTAATTTTCTGCTTAACTTAAACTTCTTGAATAAATTCATCGACATCGCAACCCGCACCACACTACGCCTCCCTCCTCACACCCGGGCAACCTGTAACTCCCCCTCCCAAAGCCGTTTAAACACAATTTTTTGCTAAGTTAATGGCAAAAAAATTGTGTTCAAGTAAAATTATTTATGTACATGTCGGTAATTTACTAAAACTTGGTTGGTGGTAGGACTTTTTTTAAGTCCACCTGGCTAGCTACCACCATCTCACCGAAGATTGTCGCCATAGCATCAATTTTACCTTTTGAGTCCCGGCATTTAGAGGTAAGATAGCCACTCTTCTCATACTGATAAGATTTCCGAGTGCGCTGCCACCTTCGGGTTTATTATAACTTGAAACCAGGTAAGGCAAAGCGCATCCCCGTCGTACAAAAAAAAAAACAACTAACTAGACACATTGAAATAATATCAAAGTAGATCTTGATCACGGTAAATAAAAGCATGTCGTGATAATTAATGTACACTATGAGAAATAATATTCCTCATTGATATGTTATGGTAAACCTTAACTTCAGGTGAAACAAAACTAAAAATAAGTCACATAAAAATTCTTATCAGAAAAAAATATTCCGTCCCAGCAAGTAAAATTCATGATATTCAAAAAATGTGTTAATGTTAATTATACTTATTTTTGAAGTGTCTTTTACTTGCGAAAATAATTATAATTTGTGATTTTTGGATACCTAAATTAAATCATGGAATTCATAATTATGTGTAGTGTATGCGAGTGTTCTCATGTATTTGACTCTTTGAATTATGATGGTTATTATGTAGTTTATTTTTGCAAATCAAAAGCTACATCTCACAATCAGATTTTTAAGACAATGCAAGCTGAAAAGCTTGAAATATTAATTTGCCTTCCATTTGTTGAAAACCCTTTTGTGGTGATGACAAAAATAAACAAAATGATCAGGAATAGATTTCCATTATTTTTTACATGTATGACAGGGAAGTTTTTCTTCATATCACCTGTCACTGATGTCACATAGCCTTAACATCACCCGGAATCCTCAACAGACTGAGGAAAATATTACCTCTAAATGCCAAAAAGGCACACAACTACGTTACACAAAACATTTGAGTTAAAATATTGTTTGTTTTATATGACATTAAAAGGTGCGCTTTCCGTAAAGCTTAATAGTCTAGACGAGAGCAGAAAATTATAAAACCATGATAATATATGTCTTTTTTTTTTATATTGGTCAAGGGCGGATATGCGCACCGGTTTCGACCCATATTTCAAGGCAAAAAGACACGCTTCTTACTTTACTTCATACGCTTTAGCTCCTTTTTTATTTTAAGTTGTTAAAACCGTAATATTGATTACACAATCCTTGAAAATGCAAACTGTCTTCCTATAACAGCAGATATTGCCGATTGATAGACAGACGGACGAACGGATGGAGAACGGAGGTTAGTAATAGGGTTCCGTTGCCAATCTTTGGGTATGGAATTCTAGATCATAGCATAATATTCACTTTCAGATGTGCAAAAATGTGATCAAATTACTCTGTGAACAAAATTAGGGAAGGCTTAGGTTTGTCAACACCTTTAGAAATGATGTTATGCAAATTATTGAAGTGAGTCCGGCGCTCCGAGGTCTCGCGTATCGGAATCTCTTTTTGTTTATCTGTTTTAATTTTGAGATAAGGCAGGAGTCTAATACTCAAACTAAAAAAACGGAATATGACAAAAGCCCTTTGTTTATTGAAATGCAAATGAGTTTACAATTATATTTGACTTACAATCCGTGAAATTGTTTACAAGTTTTGAACTTCGATCTGTTAGTTATGTTTTATTGTAGTAGCTTTACTTTCTAGTAGAATCTTGAAAGCCCTATAGTACCTGTGTTGTGATCATTCAACCGTAAACGCTACCACAAACCAACGATTTTGTTGCACCGGGTGTCTTTAACAGAAGGTAGATGACACAGACTAAGACGGTCTTAAGCATAAATATAGTTAATATGAGATTTAGTCAAAACGCGACTTCGTCTCTCTACGCATTTGGGACACCAGTATTAAATGGCTTTGAGATGCTAAGATGAGTCGATGTCCAATGCGGAATAGAGCTGTCACGGATCCTTTCACGATTTTATTCGAAGTGATTATAGAAAAGGCTGGTCACGTGTGACCCGTGAGTTATTCAACAGACCACATTTTATAAATGTTGGATTACCTCAAGACTTTAAGGGGTAAACTAAGCCTTGAGGTCAAGAGGTAATCGTAGGCCTGACTTAGGCCAGAACAAGGATGGAGCGAACTTTCCCAGAACTATCTACAACTAACAGCCTCATAGCTCAGTTGGTAGTAACTCTGCCTTCTGCGCTGTATGCTGTGGGTTCGATTCCCACCCAGGACAATCATTTGTGTGACGAATATAGATGTTCGTTCTGTGTTTGGGTATTGTATCATATAGTTCATAATATATTTACAAAAAAAGTATTTGTATTAAAGTATCTATAGTTCCTATAACACAATATATGCTTAGTTTGGTGTTGTGTAAAATTAAAGATCGTGTCATTTATTTATTTAAAAAGAACTTGCTACAGCATTGTGATTGCTCCTCTGCAGGCCTAATGCTTGCTCTGGCCTAGAGCTAGACAAAGAAGGTACTCATTGTTGGATATCTCTCGGTGGTTCTAAGTTATTCTGGTAGTGCACAAGCAAACGCCTAGACTACTATTTTACGAGTTATTCTAGTTAACTTGTACTTATGTTGGTGTTATTGAACAATAGGTGACGTCTTGCTGAATATTTGATACTTTAACCCGCTGGTTGAATTACCCAGCACCTGTAAACTGTCTAGACAACACCTTCGGAATCAATCGAATGCATTTTTGATAAGACTACCAGTTGCCTGCTGCAAAATCTGGAATGAAGGAAAGGGTGGATAGTGTGTTTTGACAACTCCAAGGAATTGGTATTGTAAAAAGCAACGATCCGCGACTAAGAGGGTATTACTGTAAGATATGTTATTTAATTATACTGAGGCACATACATTTTGGGCTATATCATTACAAGTATAATACTGGGCGGTAAATTTAAAGAGACATGAAAGGCGGCGACCCAAACCCTTACTTTGACCGGAAAACGTTGTGAGGAGATTTTAACTTTAAGGTTTTAACAAATATTATTTTGATGATGCCGATTGATCCGGTTACTTGTAAGAATCAAGCACCAACTGAGATATGAGTACTGGAGAAGTAAGAAATAAAAAAAAAAACCCCCAATCTCTCGATTTTTTCATCCCAAAATTACTGGCAATTAATATCGCTATACAATCATCAGTCGTAGAACCGATAACCAAATTTTGCCTTAAGGTAGACCTGATAGTATAAAACCATAAATTACAATACTTAGTGCAAGTTCAAACCAAGAATCTAATGCTCTGTTTACCCTCTCCAGCCACCGTAGTCCGTAAATTACTGTTGCTAATGAACTACCAGCGTTCTCCTAACGATTGTTCTTGGCCAACTTTTAAAACCGCAACTGTTTATTCCCCATTACTCCTATTAAAACAAAATGGAAATAAAATGAAACATGATATGGGTTTCACAGAACAGAAACAAATTTTAAAGTCGGTTGCTGGTTCCAACGGGAAACTTTCCTGATATATATTAAAAATGTTATGCACGAGAATACTGCAATATGGTAATATAAATACTGCCCACGCTACTTACTGTAACCTCTTTCGTGTAATGCGCTAACGCTGTGTAAAGTTTGTGTCTTATAATATTAATTATTACTTATCTATACACATATTTTTCTTATAACATTATGAATCGGCAATAGATTCGTGCATCTATTAGCATTACATTTCACTTTGATGCATAAGTTAATCTCTGGAACATATTAGTTTTTAGGAAAAACAATACTCGAAACAAAAAATTATACGATAATATTTTAAGAGATCAATCAGAAACAACCACATTCAATAAAACATAAGGTAAGGGTTTTTTCCATAATCACCACGCGTGGCAGACTGGTGAAAAGCTGTAGATAATGCAAAGAAGGAAGCTGCTGCCCTTTATCCCTTAGTCAGCTTTAACAAAATCCATGAGATAATTTGGAGAGGTCGTTGATGAAGCCGAGAACGTCACGATAAGGTTTAGGTTTTTTAGGTCCTACTCATAAAAGCAGGGAGTTGACTCGCGTTATCTTGTTCTCAATTCTATTTATTTGCTCTGTTTTTGATAAAAATGTTGCTCAAGTTAATTTCCCCGTGTATTTATATTTGTACATGGAAAACCCACCTTGTGATCATTCTATTCTGATAATACCGTTATCTTGTCTCGACAGGAAATCGAATCTCGCTTGGAAAACTTCAAGATACATTTTGAAAAATATACAACCACTCAATACGGCATCAATGTTTCATTGAAATTATTATGGTTAAACCTGGTGAAACCTAGAAACGTTTGTAAAAATGTTATTGTTGATATAATTCATATTTATCTACAAAGCATAAGGCCGTTATATTGTATATGGCTTATATTATTTCTGCAAAATATACAAGAGTTAATTTGAGGTACAATTTTAAATACAAGATAAAATCGTACCTCAAACTGAAATGAACTTTTTCAAAACTTTGCTACAAAAAATATTGTTTCAGTTGAACGTAGTAGAGTTTTATCTCTACGCAATATAAGCGATAGCTTGGATGGAGATCGCTTTGTTTTCAGAGTATCATCCCTCCTGATTCCGAGCGCTCGCCTCAAATTCTGACGAACAGAAATCGAATTCTTGACCGAATTCCTATCAAGCTACTAAAGTTCGGTTTATTTCTGCACGATTTACCACTGATTAGGTGTGAGCACAGTCTCTACCAATTGAATTCCGGAGAGGCGAAAAAGAAATCACGATTTTTAACGCTCAACGTCGTTTAGTCGTTTCTTGTATTTTTTAAGTCTTGATTTTGATCTCTCTTTTTTTACCGATTTTTCAACATCCTTCACATTTTCTTCAAAACACGCATTGAAACTATTATCATTATTATGGAATTTATATTATATTAGAACATTTTAAACACTTTAAAGTTTCTAATGGTATACGTATAATCCAACTAATCTTAATTTATCGTGTAATTGATTGACTGACTGACAAGCAACGCAAAGCCCAAGCCGAGACTTCCAGAAGGACATTCCAGAGCTTCCTCGTCGCATTATATAAAACACCCCGGAATGACGAGATCAAGGTCCCAGCGTTTGCTTGTTTTCAATAAAATTGCCCTCAGCTGTAAGCAATATGTTTTCGGCCATAAGATTATACGGGAGATTAAAGTGTCGGTCATGATATCGACTCAATAGCATTTATTATGCGTAACGGCGTAACATTTGTACTTATTATTGCACCCTCTATGGCGAGGGGTGATTTTTTTCTGTTATTTTTGCGACAAGTTCATGTAGGGTTGTTGTGTGGGCTGTAAATATTATTAATCATTATAATCTTAAGAAAAAAATATAAAAACAAACCTAGTAATTTCATTTACTCTAATCAAATAATAGTATATCTAATCAAATAATAATAATAATCTTGCGTTATAAATATCAAAATACATTTATTAATACTTTTTTAACGGGCGAGGTTACAAAAGACATTAGACCCTATATATATTATATCTATATATATTATAGAGATAAAGTATAATGCAAAAATATATATCTCGTGTAGTGTCAGATTTTATGAGCCACCTCCGTTGGTGTCTGAGTTTTTATCGACCACTACTATATGCGTTGTCCTGGATAACGTGCCTTTCGAAGCTTGGTATCATCTTACTTATCGGACAACAGGCCTGTTCCCATTTTTTTGGGAACAATCGTCACAAAAAAGTGTTTTACCAGGGATTTTAACCCAGGACAGGTTGTCGTTTCTAATGACAAATTATTAATGTAAGCTTTTATTAACAATATTGTTTTTAATCCGAAGACTTATCAGCGAAATAGTACCCAATGACAAATTAGGCTTTCTACTCGTTTTTAACATTAATTGAACGTCTTCGAAATTCAGATTGTTTTTTAAAACCTGTTGTCGAGAATAAAGTAAAATCTGGATTCACAGCGGCCTTCACTGATACCCAGATGTACCGACTAAAATATCACAGGGTGTCACTGATAGCTAGCCAAATAGCGCCAGTGATGTGACCTTTTACCCTTTTGTGAAGACGAACATTCAGATACATGTCTATATGCCCACGGACATTACCTATCTTCACAAAAAAATGTACCTGTATTATTTTTAAGCTAGCCGAATAGCGCCAATGATGTGACCTTTTACCCTTTTGTGAAGACGAACATTCAGTTACATGTCTATATGCCCACGATCATTACCTATCTTCACAAAAAAATGTACCTGTATTATTTTTAAGCCCGCCAAATAGCGCCAGTGATGTGACCTTTTACCCTTTTGTGAAGACGAACATTCAGTTACATGTCTATATGCCCACGAACATTACCTATCTTCTCAAAAAAATGTACCTGTATTATTTTTAAGCCAGCCAAATAGCGCCAGTGATGTGACCTTTTACCCTTTTGCGAAGACGAACATTCAGTTACATGTCTATATGCCCACGAACATTACATATCTTCACAAAAAAATGTACCTGTATTATTTTTAAGCTAGCCAAATAGCGCCAGTGATGTGACCTTTTACCCTTTTGTGAAGACGAACATTCAGTTACATGTCTATATGCCCACGAACATTACATATCTTCACAAAAAAATGTACCTGTATTATTTATAAGCTAGCCAAATAGCGCCAGTGATGTGAACTTTTACCCTTTTGTGAAGACGAACATTCAGTTGCATGTCTATTATGACCACGAACATTACCTATCTTCACAAAAAAATGTACCTGTATTATTTTTAACCATTGATATTTTGGATGAAGGTGAATGCTCGGATAAAACGGCAAAAGTCGTATGTATATATATTACTTTTTACTGACATTGTGAATTACTTAGCTATGGATCTAATTTAACGGATTTAAAATGACCTTTTGAATATTCTCTGTTACAGCTCCTACACTCTTTATTTCGTTGTTGTTAAATGTATAATTACAAGATTAAATTCGTTGGGTGTAAGTTCTTGATCTAAGGAATGACTGAATTATATATTCTCGGTCAGCGTAATATTTGTATCCTCCCCATATTTGCGATTGTTGGTTCAGCCCCCGTGTGCCGGGCTCAATCATTGAAAGCCCTCGGTCGGTGCATTGCAGAAATGCTTTATTTTGCAATAAAAACGGGTGAATGCAGCTGCGTGACATTAGTTATGCCAGGTTTTAGATGTTTGTTTTTCGATGCATTTGTTACTGGCGTTCGGATCATTTGACTATTTTAGAAATAAAATGTAATGATTTATTGTTTTATTATCTCTAGATTTTGTAATTCGTTTTTATGCAAAAACATTTTATTGAATATCATACATCGTATGTTTGTTAAGATCGAAAAGTAATGTTGAAGAAATAAATACTTACATTGATTGTTAATTCACGATAATGTCCAGATTACAGTAGCAATGTTTATTAACAATACATTTTTAAGCAATGACTAGAATTCCGATTTATTTGAGTCACAGTCTGCGTTATTAAAGCTTACATTTTTCAATATTTTTTATTCCTTTGCATGCAAACCCGCCCTTGGCAGTTTTAAAATGGGGAACATACCGAGCTACAGGCTTTGCCATGGTGTATTGTTTGACCACTTTGTAGATATCGAGTAGCAAAAACCAACATTGACATTATGGTATCTACCCTGCATCGGGATAGAGATCTATTGTGTTTTGCGATTGGACTCTTCATACTACAAAGAGCATACTCCACATACTCCACAAATCTAATAATAAGTACAATTACGTATCGTGTTATGGCAAACAAAAGTTTATCATGCAATTGTACAACCGTTTGCTTATATTTTATAATTAACTATGAAATGGAAAATTTTAAGGGAAGTAAACATAGTGAACAGATACTGTTGTAATTTTCTTTTTAGGCTTAAAATTTAAAGGAAATTAAACTTAGCTATCAATAATATTAAAAACATTTATTTCATATATTAGGTCCTTACATATGAAATTGGCGTTTTGTATGGGAGGAACATAAAGGCAATTTTTTCATATTAAAATATATTTTATTAATCAAAGTATGTACCATTGCTATCTATACACTTTTGCCATCTTATAGGTAGTTCATTGATCCCTTTACTAAAAAAACCATTCGAACGGGAATCAATGAAATCTTTGAAAGCGGTTTAGACTGCCTCATCGGAATTGAATTTTTTTCCTTGCAAGAAGTTATCCAAATTTCGAAAAAAATGGCAATCTGTTGGAGCAAGGTCCGGAGAGTACGGTGGATGTCTTAGACATTCCAATTGAAGCTCCTCTAATTTGGTAGTCGTCTGTTGGGCCGTGTGTGGTCTAGCGTTGTCTTGAAGCAGCAGTGGCGTAGAGCGATTGAAAAGTCTCGGTTGTTTAACAGCGAGCTTTTCCATCATGGTTTGCAGTTGCTGACAATAGACATCAGCCGTAATCGTCTGACCAGATTTAAGAAAGCTATAGTGTACGACACCGGCACTAGTCCACCAAACGCTTACAAGTAATTTTTTTTGAGTCAATTTTCGCTTGGGGCAAGATTTTGCTGGTTCACCAGGGTTCAGCCATTGCGATGAGCGTTTACTATTATCGTACAGGATCCACTTTTCATCACATGTAATGATCCGATTTAAAATTCCTTCATTATTGTGCCGGTTGAGTAATGTAACGCAGCAGTCGACGCGCGTTTGTCGGTTTGCTTCACTCAATTCATGAGGTACCCACCTTTCAAGCTTTTTCACCTTCCCAATTTGCTTCAAGTGGATTAAAACGATTTTGTCACTAACACCGCAGCCTGCAGCTAACTGTGATGTGGTTTGCGATGGATCTGCTTCCACAATAGCCTTCAATTCATCATTATCGACCTTGGTCTCCGGCCGTCCACGGGGCTTGTTCTGCAGGTCGAAATTTCCAGAACGAAAGCGTTGAAACCAAAAACGCACCGTGTTTTCTTTTGCGACACCACCACCATACACATCATTAATCCTTCGAGCCGTTTCTGCAGCACTGGTGCCACGGTGGAACTCGTACTCGTAAATAATGCGATATTTTAAGTTTTCCATTTTGTGAAATGAGTGACGCAGAAAAAAAAAGCAAAAGAGAAAAAAACAAATGAATAACGGTTTTCGAAACACAAATGCATGAGTAAATAGCTGCTTAAATTTGAATTTGGTATTCCTAACCAAAGACGAGATATTTAAGATCAAAGTGGCCAGTACGACAAAACGCCAATTTCATATGTAAGGACCTAATATATAGGCTAACATAGTTTCTAATCATAATACATATGCCATAGGCCTTTATGGTATACTTTCTTCGCACACTAAGCGGAAGGAGGAGGAAGACAGACCTTATTTATACATAATAAATATAAAAACCTTTTATTTCACTCAATTTTAAGCGCACTTCCAAGGACGGAACGCATTACCGAAGTCTGTGTTTCCCAAGCACTACAACTTGGGAGTCTTCAAGTCAAAAGCAAACAGGCTCCTTCTAGGCAAGCGTGCTCAATAATAGGCAGCATCATTGCTACATCGGGCGAGATAGAAGTCAAACGCAAGATCCCATTTATAAAATCCTCGTATTACTTAACTTGTGTTTGTCATAAATGGAATCTCGTGGAGTTACATCAAGATATTTGCAGCAATATTCTACTGAGTATCAAATCATACCTTCACTGCGATCTCTAACCTGCCTTACATGCGCCGACATGTGACAAAGCCATCAAAGACTAATTTCCGGACGAGATAGCTACGGCTGATAGATGCAGATTTCCCCGTCTGCAGAACAGCTTACATTGATCAATCAAACTGATCTCAACTGAAAAAACATATATTGTGAGCCATAGCTTAACACGCTAGTAAGATCTGACACCAGATTTTTACACACGATATAACAGCCGACAAGGTTATGATGCGCACTCCCCGACAACCACATGACTATGCTGTAGCGGCCAGCCCCTCAAACGAAGCTGATGAATCAGAGCTGTGGACTTTTTTTTTTTGTACGACGAGGAAGCGCTTGGCCTTCATCTCACCTGGTTACAAGTGGAGATAAGGCCGAAGATGGTCGCAGCACTGCACCCGCTAGGGCTCCACGGAAGGAGCTTTGTGATGCAGAGGGCTTCACGGAGATAGCGAGGAAGAAGCGGAAACATCCTTGCACGAATCTTCATGGCACTGCGACATCCAGTGACCACTTATTCCGAGCAGAGATACCCACTACCCAGATCTACGTGTATCATGTGAAGACCGCATAGGTATCACTACCTCTGCGGTCTTCAGCAGGAAGAAAGCCGGAGTGGGATTGAAGGTTGAGAGATGTCACCGCAGCACGTCGGTGACATCTCGCGTGCCTTTTTTAAGCTATGTTATATGTATTTTTCGTTTTAAGGTATTTGCTTGTTAATAGATTAAGATTTATATCATCTGTATTTTTTTTTAGTGTTGAATGAAATAAATGTATAATATAACATATATTTAAACTTCCATAACATATCGTCGAATTTCTTATGCAGTACTGGTTTTTTTTTTTCTCAACGTTCGGTAGCTATCAAATTTATCGGTAGTATATGATAAAACGCTGCGTAAACGCTGCTAAACTAAATTTTTGGTAGCTGTAAAATATTAAGCCCGCTCCAACCAAAGCACCTTAGGGGTAGGTCCAGCGGGGTTAAGTGAGTTTTCCTAGTTAAGCATCAACTGCCAGCGGGACCCTTAATCAGGTTATCTGTCGCAACGAGAAGTGCTAAAAAAGTACATTTTATTAATGCATCATGATGACCTAGATCTGCAAAATACTTAAACATGTTATATATTACATAAACCAGCCTCATAGCTCAGTTGGTAGTAACTCTGCTTTCTGCGCTGTAGGCTGTGGGTTCGATTCCCACCCAGGGCAAACATTTGTGTGATGAATATAGATGTTTGTTCTACGTTTGGGTGTTGAATTATATAGTACGTATGTATTTACAACAAAATAAGTATTTAAGTATTCTATCCGTAATCTAGTTTCCATATTACAAGCTATGCTTAGTTTGGGGCTAAGAAGGCTTTTAGATGGCGCTGTGTTAATACAAAATATTGTAAAAAAAAAATACCATGATTACAGTAACATATTTATGGTAGTGAAGCCTCTCGGGACATTGTTCCCAGCCTACTGTGGCATTACCACGCTGAATAGCTTTGCTAATTCACTGGCCTAAATAAGAGCCAGCCCTTGGGTCACGTGTACTTACTTACTTTTGTTTATTGTACTTAGACGCTCGCCCTCAGGGAACTCACTCATACAACAACTGACATTAAAATAGGTCCAGCCACTTATGAAGAGTTCAAATCAAATCAAATCAACTAATGTATTTGCAAGAATACATTAAATTTTACAATTAAGGTCTTAACATTTAACATTTTGCATTACCACGCTGAATAGCTTTGCTAATTCACTGGCCTAAATAAGAGCCAGCCCTTGGGTCACGTGTACTTACTTACTTTTGTTTATTGTACTTAGACGCTATTGTTACTAAATGTTTGTGTTGTTCTATAGTATTATTTCAGTATACAATACACTGTTCATTCATACATTCATTCATTCACGTGTAGCCTCAATCAAAAGCATGCAGCCACTGTCTTGGGCTCGCTTCCCCCTGGTACTGGTCTGGAACAGTATAGTTACCTATAAGCCGTTTGTAATGGTCCTTAGGTAACCCGACCGCTTCATTTGTACATAGTTAGTTTATTTGTATATTTATTTTTAATATTTATTTATTTTGAATACATGTTTAGATATTAATGATTTCAATAACAATTATGTACTGTTACTTATTATAAGTATTTTAAATATTCGAGGCTATTAAAACAATAACACACCGACTAATTATACAATTCCATCCAACTCTTTAATTTCGTCTGATTATATATTATCAATTGTAATGCACAAGTAATATAAGCATTTTTCTTGAGAACAAAGAGGTTGATATATAAGGTTAATCACCTGGCCCGTTTTTGTATAGTTCTACTTCGTTTTTAGAAATGTACATAGTTATTTAATATACAAAGAATGTAAAATGATACATTTTATGAAAAGGGGTTTGCAATTTATCTATATAAAGCCTTATTAATATGGTCAAATGACAAACACACTTGTATGTAAAGATAAAGTTTTTCAAAGGATTTTCTAATAACTTAATGACGTCGGTTTGGAATTTCATGTTTCGTCCGCGTGATCCGAAGGCTTCGCCACGGCACGGGTCCGGACCGACACGGGCTGGTGATTTCCCGGGTGAGCGATTCACGGCTGCCTCGTTAACGTGACATGTCGTCCGCCGCATATCGCTCACATTCAAAATGTATGCAACTTCACTCATTATTTATAGCTCATTCCCAAATAACATACACTTGCTTACAAGAGGCTACTAAGAGTAGACCAATGATATGGCAGGTGCAACTTTTGAGTGCCTACTTGAGTAAGTTCACCAACACAATAGGTACTTGCCGTGGTGGTCAACCTGCGGATGTCGTAAAGGCGACAAAGGGATCTCACCAGTATAAGGGCAGAAGCTAGCTTTTATGTTTTACCTTCTTTACAGCGATCACCAATACACCTGCCAGGTGAAGTGATTATGGCAAATTACTCCAATTATTTTGGAGAAGGCCCCAGTGGACATTTGTTTGTGGTTATATGTATATGTGGTTGTATTGGTATAGGTCATCATCATCACTATCACCTAGATAGTGATAATGATGACCTATACCAATTGGTCAACGCAGTTTCCCTAGCGCGAAGCTCACATTTAGAATGATGAATGAGAGGCTTTTCAGTAGATTCCACATACTCAGTCGAGGGCCATCAACAAACATGTAACGGTGCGCCGAAGGTTTATCAACTTATCAATACTCTGTGATTGAACAAAGGCCGGTTCTCGCTGTTTCATAATTGATTTTATCCTCAGAATAATAATTTAACGACATATTCATGAGTAATTTACATGAAAATTATTTTACAAAAACACAATGTGTGAGCTATTTGTTATTTAAAGTTGAGTTTGACAGTCAAATATGCTTTATCGAAACCTGAGTCCATTCCAAATCACCGAGAACATCAGACATACGTGTAAAGTGAATATTACTGTTTTATTAAAGGCAGGTGTTAAAATACAACATTCTGAAGCCATCAAATTACTTTCTACTCCAAAGTTTAATGAATGCTTTTTCGCAGTTCAACTTATTAAATTTATCGGCTCAGCCGCTGGCCTGGATGCTGTGTCTCCACAGCATCTAAAGGACCAGCTATCTGGTGGGTCTGACCATGCGGGTGATGTCCTTCTTGAAGAACTGACGGAATTGATCAACCTCATGCTGTCGGGTTGAGTCAACAGCGAGATTACAGAAATCTTATATGATGCTAACCTTTGTGCTTTAAAAAAAATTATTGTGGCTGTTCGTCTGCAGTTGGCTGTCAGCAAGGTGACCCTCTTGGCCCGGCCATTTTTAGCCTTGCCATTCACCCAATTATTCAATGCCTGAAATCTAAATTGTATTTGGCGATCTAAAAATTATTATAGATGAATTTCGGCAGATTGGCTTAGAACTAAATTTTTCCAAATGTGAAATATACATTTCAGATACATGTTTGGATAGAAATTCAATTATTCAAAAGTTTGAGACTTTGGCTTCCAATATTACTGTTGTACATAAGAGTTTACTCCACCCACTAGGTTCACCAATTCTAGAATGAATTAGAATCTACTACTAGAATCTTTTCCGGGTTTCGTCGACGACAGAATTCAAAATTTTATGAAGGTTTCGGACAGACTTTCAAAAATTAACTCACATATGGCTTTCAGCATTGTAAAATTTTGTCTTTTTGTCCCAAAATTTACTTTACTCTTCCGTCTATAGTACACATTCATTGGTTGAAAAAATTCTAACACCATCAATTTCGGCTGTTCCAGGCAATATACTCCAAATTTCTTATCTGGACGAGGCTGGAAATGCTTGGCATAGTGCTTGTCCTAATACCCATCCTCCAAAACACCTTTCGGCACAACGGCAGTGGAACGGGCCTCTGTGCAAGTTGACACGGAATTATCTATTACAGACGTGCTCAACCTCCACAGATCGTGCTCGTCTCTTAGCATTTTCAAAATGGGAATCAGTTCTTATCGACTTGCCACCTACATTATACTGGTTTCAAGTACTTCGTCTTTACAAGTTCTTTTGACCTGCTTGTTCAACTTTGGTTGCGTCTCTATCTATTTGCTGATTGAACTATTGTAATATTTGATGATGTTTCCATTATATTAATATTTGAGACTTTTACGAACCCTGTTTCGTTACAGTATGTATTTCCTAAGGTGTAAAAGATCTCACTAGGGTTATAGGAATTGCAAAATATGTATATTACCTACTAAAGAAGTAACAATGGTTTGACCGTGTGTTAATTGAAATTAATTTAGTCCCGCAATTAACTTGATTTTGAATAGGTTACTTGTTATGTAATCGAATTGAACATTAAATTATTGAAGGTACATAAATAATTCACAAAGTTAAAACAACAGTGTAAAAGACACAATAATGAAAATAATTTCGGTAATATCAGTTCTTTGACCTTAATTAAGACAATAAAAATGTATAATTATGGTTGTAAAATTCAAAGGAAAATATATTATCAATCACATTCAATTTTATTGAATGAAACACTAATTTAATTTATGCTCCATACCAATTGCTAGAAAGTTGTAATTAAATGTGTAAATAGCGTTTGTATAATGAATGATTATTTGTTGTAGGTTTCACTCGTTTTGGTTGTTTTTGTTACAGAAGTTAAATTATATACGGAAAAACATGTTCAAACGCGTTTAGTATTTATGTGGTGTTTTCTATGTCGATTACGTCTTCATTAAATGACTCGATGAGTACATCAAACAACAGTATGGGCGCTTTTTCTCCCCAAATAAAATCAGGGTGGCTGAAGTCTGGGTCCCTTATCTCATGAAAAGTTACCTCAGGCAATGTGGTCAACAACTTAGATATACTTGCCTTCGTTGATAACCAATCACTATGCGAGTGAAATACAATTATAGGCAAGGTTGTGTTCGTAAGATTGTAAGCTGGAGGTATTACATCTCCGTACTTTATGAAATTTGTTGGAGGTCCATAGTCGTACATACAAAACTGTCCGCTGTTTACCAATTGCAAATAGTGAAGTAACGTTTTCAGTGAAGCTCCGTGCGGCAAATGACCTAATACACTCCGTAGAATATCTTCATTATTAATTGCCTTACCTCCATTAGAAATCAGCAGAAATGGATTGAGGCAGAGCCTATTATCGCCGGAGCAAAATTTTTCTATGAATTTCCGCGGAAATGAATCAACTGGCGTAAACTCGTTCACTCCAAGAACGTTAATCAAATTGCTGGCATTTTCTTTGTAGCATCCCGCTAGCTGTTTCAATGGGCCTTTTATTTGATCCATAAATGCAAGTGGTGCTAGTAATACTGCTGATTTCAACACTTGATTATACTGTGGTAGCGACGACACCAACACGAGCAAAGCGGTAGCTCCCATCGAAAACCCGACAAAGTTTATTTGAGAATCTGGTTTAGATTCTTTTACTATGTAATCGATGACCGCAGGCAGGTCTACCGTTCCCATTTCGTGAAATGAAAAATTCCAAAACTCACTTGAATTAGCGTTTGAGTAGGATTGGTGGAATCTTGAATACATGTTGCCACGTGAGTTCACCAGCCAAACATCATAGCCGGCTTCAGTCAGTAGGTAAGGAAGTGCTTGGCTCGGTCCGAGGAGTAACCAGTCATCGGAACTGCCCATAAGTCCGTGATGTAGGATTACTATGTTGTTGCGTGGCGAGTTTGAGGAAGGCAGCACTCTGTGCAAGGCGAGCACGTATCCATCGTGAGTTAGGACGGAATGCACCTCTGCGTGGTATCCGTCTTGAAGGATCATTTGAACAGCTGTCTGTTGATAATCTTTACTATCTTGTTCTCTGAAACTATTAGCCCGGTACGTAAAATTTTTCACTGTAGCAGAAACTTGTTTATCAGCCTCTTTAGCAAGATCTTTTACTATATTTCTGCATTTACAAATTGCGTCCAACGCTTCTTTTTCTACAGAATCAGTAATCATTAACCACGATTTCTTAAAAAAATAGGCTATATTATTTTTGAGTCTGATAAAAGCCTCGTAAGACCCTTTTGCTTTTTCTTTTATTTGTAGGTTATTTTCACTGCATTCTCTGCTCTCCGTACTGATGCACAAACAAAGACAGATAATAAAATTAATTAACATTCTAGATGTGACAGTGTTAAGCTCAATTGATGCATAACTAACCTAATGGAATGTTGGAAATGTAATCATGGAGAATTGAACAATAGTTGACGGTATGTGCACAGTGAAATGTATTCAAATATTATCGATAGAGTGTTTAATAGAGATCATTGTTCTCAAATAGATGTACATCTATTTAGTGAGATAAAGTTTTGGACTACGATTTCATGACAATGATTTTATTATTTTAAATTATATATTAGCGTTTGAGTAGGATTGGTGGAATCTTGAATACATGTTGCCACGTGAGTTCACCAGCCAAACATGTTACGTGATGATGGTAAGCGGCCCGACGGTATGACCCTTGTCCCTTGGGAAATGGGTAGGCCTTTGGTGTGGGACGCTACCTGCGTCGACACCCTAGCGCCATCTCATCTGCCTGGGACATCAGTTAGGGCTGGTGCGGCGGCTGATTCGGCCGAGGATCACAAAAGGCGCAAATATAGTGGTCTCGACAGAGCTTACCTATTTGAGCCTTTTGGGGTGGAGACCTTGGGTCCGTGGGGAGCCGGTGCCCTCCGGGTTTTCAAAAATATTGCGGGGCTTTTGATTGAGGCGACACGTGACCCAAGGGCTGGCTCTTATTTAGGCCAGCGAATTAGCATAGCTATTCAGCGTGGCAATGCAGCCAGTGTCTTGGTCACGCTTCCGTCTGGTACTGGTCTGGAACAGTTGAGTTACCTATAGGCCGTTTGTAACGGTCCTTAGGTAATCTGACTGATTCCTTTGTACATAGTTAGTTTAACTGTACTTTTTACGAATTAATAGGAAGATGTCGAAAGATATTGATGTATTGTTGTATCGTATTGTGCCTTATTTTTCAGCTGTTCTTATGTTACAATAAGGCCGAAGGTGAAAAGGCACTTCTCCTAAAATATTTAACAGACTGAGGAACCGGCTTTTTTATTGCTATATTCCAGAACAAAATAATTTGATTTTTTGTAATAGCGTCAGAGGATATTTAATGAAAAGTATGCGTTCATGGTTTCATGAATAAAACCTTATGACGGTACAAGCAAACAGTCCACTAATGCATCCCTACATTTTAAAAAGCTGCAGGCCCAATGAGTAGCGGTCTACCTTCCGATAAGAGAATGTGGGTTTAAATCCAGTCAAGAACCAATGGACTTTTCTGGTTTTTCAAGTCAGATGTTTATGTACATGTCATCGTACAGTAAAAAAAAAAAGTTTTTTACCCAACTGTCTCAGAAGGATGATTATGTATCTAAGAATGTATGTTTGTGTGTATGTGAGGTGATGTGTAATAGTGTGAACGTTGTATGTCGTTATATGTTTGTATGTCGAGATTGAAAAGATCTGGGTTGCTCCTATAACTAATAACTTATCGTGTGGGGAAAAGTAAGTAATCCGTTTTCTGATAATCCAAAGTGTTGATTCATTTCGTGATTTATAACTTACATGTGCTTTTAACAATAGACGACAACGAGAAGTTACTATTTATTGAATTGTGAATACAGGAACTAACCTAGGAAGCAACTAAAGTTGTTAACGAAACTTGTGCTGAATGTCTTGTGGCATTTTGCCTTGTCTTCGCCTGTCTATCAAAAGGTTTAGATTAGCCAAAAGATGGCAGTGTTGAGGTAGCATAAAAGAATACTGTCAGATAGTCTTTTGACTTTTGAGTATTTGTATATCCTAGTAAAGCTCAGTTGCTGGAGACCTCCACGGAAGCCCAGCCCTAAATTCGGGACACATGATTTACATCGCATTTTTTTTAGTATACGACGTGGTAAAACTGTCATGTCATACATAAAAATACAAAAACTTAGAACTTCGAACCATGAAAAGAAGCCATCAGTTATTAAAAGTCATTGCGGGGAAGTCCCTCCCACTATATACTTATTTTTGTGTCATAAACAATCCATTTCAAATAAATACAGTGTCAGCCGCTCAGGTGAAATTCCTCCATAGAAAAATCTCCAATTACCCTCCAATTAGGACACCGGATATATAAAAGTCAATAGAAGAAGGGAAGCTTTCGTTTCGATTGTGTATTACATAAATGCTTTACTGAAATCACTATTCCGCCAACCAAGCGTGCTGGTTATGGCCTGAGATGAAAGCCAAGCGCTTCCTCTACAGTAAAAATAAGCTTTCCAGCTTTGGCACGCTGTTTTGAATATATGTACAACGATGGACACTAATGAACTGTTGATGTGTTGATGTTTTTTTTTCTGTGCACGCCGAGGAAACGCTTGGTCTTTATCTCACTTGGTTACAAGTTGAGATAAGATAAGGCCGAAGGTGGAGGCGCACTTCATCCGGAATCCTCAACAAACTGAGGAACTGGCTATCTGACCTCTAAATGCCGGAACGCAACATTTTTTTTAAGAATTGTTATTATGGCGACAGAATTAGGTAAGATGGTGGTAGTTAGCCAGGCGGACCTAAATATAATCCTACCACCAACCAAATCAGGCACAATATTGCTCCCCCGGGGATCGAACCCAGGTCCTCTGGATCTGAAATCGGTGGGTTGAACCACTAGACCACAGGCGGTTAAAAATGAAAAAAAAAAGTGTGTCACGAATGGATTAATACATTGTGATGACGCACTACACATATGGTATGCCATGCGCCGATAAAACAACACTGGCGCGCTGTACCTCTAGATACAATATATGTATTATAATCGTGCATCATATTTAGTGTAACTATTACAGTGGACGTCATAATAGCTATCACATTTACAATGATTCCAAAACAATGACCTAATCACTTAAATATACAATGTGATACAGACAATGTGATATTTGATAAATAGTTTGTGTAATTGTTGTGAAGCGTATCCCGGTGACGAAAGAAGCCATAAAATAGTAAAAATTATGAAATTTGACCAAAAAAACCAGAGGCCTAATCACAACGTCTTATAGCATTCTCGTCTTGATATAACATTACTTTTGTCCCGTTTTTTTCACACAACACAAAACAAGAATGCTATAAGAGGCCTTGGTCCCCCCAGGAGAGCACAAACACATGTATGCTTGTTTAAGTAGATATATTATTTTTAATTATTTGTGAATAAATATAGATAAATACGTAGATAAATAAAATATAGAAAATAATTTCGGTGAGGTTCGGTACTCAAAAAACTCTTTTACCTTGATATCGTTTTATATCCGTCTCTTTATATCTGGCCTATAAAGTAATTCTTTTGAACTTTGATAGGCAGTCAATTAAAATTTAAAGAGAATGCTTTTATTACTATGGTAACTTGTCGATATAAAAATAGAACAAAAAAATAGGGAACCTCGTTCATGAAACATAGGTTTTAAGCGATTCTTATTTGAGCTCTAATGTATAAACGGTAATACATAACTTTATATATATATTGTATAAGAACTTTATAGTTCAAATTTAGCGTGATTTAATTCAAAAAATCCTTTTTTTTATGTGATTTATGGTAAGCATTTATGGTTTCATCGTGTAAGCTTTTAGTAGTGTTTACCCCGCTTGGTCTGGTTTATACACCTTTTATGTAGGATTAACAAAATGATTTAAATACGAACCGAAGCATGTATGTGCTCGTTAATCCTGGATAATCTCCTACGTCAGTTTAACTACGCAGAATTTATTATTCTGTGAATAATTTTTTAATTATACTTACTCAATATATTGAAACAATCACATATAATTACATATATATGGGATTTCGTAGCGGAAACAAACTATTGCACTTAGCCAGTATGTTCAATATTTTCTTAGAATCTATACATTGAAGTCAACGATATTAAAATTGCATACTTTAGAACGCACCTTGCCTACCTACTTTCGTATAAAGACAACTAATATTTACTTTAATATATTTAATCGCGACATGTCGACCTTTATGATCATGCTTGATTTTTGACATGTGGATTGCCTATAATTAGTACCTATAAGTAATAACAAAACTCTAAAGGGTATAGTAAGTATTGAAATAATAAAATCGTATCGAGATAAAACCTTAACGTTTAACTGGCAAACATATTCGTTGTCACCATTACAGTGAAATTGGAGGTTTGAAGCGTTTTTTTATATATGATACGTCGAGGAAGTGCTTTGCCTTCATCTCATCTGATTTTATAGTTATGATATGGCCGAAGGTGCAAGCTTAGTTCACCTGGAATCCTCAAAAAACTGAGGAACTGGATATTTGACTTCTTCTAAATGCCAAAAAACAACAATTTTAGAAATTATACAATTTTAAGTTACTTTAGTTGTACATTTTAGAATGATTACTATTATTAAGTCTTCTTACCTGAATCCCTCTTCTGGGGTAGGGTCTAGATCCTACCCCAGATTAGGGATTTGAACTATAGTGAAAAGAGTTTTCTCTCAGTTAGGTACCTACTCTGACTAGTGACGAACGACGCAGTTCTACTTAACGGGCTATAGTACCTGTGGCCTCAGATTAGCAAATCAACGCAACTTTATTCTATTTTCAAACTAAGATGTAGTAATAATAAAGGTGACATTGCTGTGGTCTCAACCACGGCGCTTATACGTTTTGTTTTTTTTTGGAAATGAAAAAATGGAAAAATATGAATTTTGAAAATCGAAAACGCAGACAGTCTGTTGTATACTGTGTTTATTTACTGTACAAAGTTTCAAGCCCTAATTGGGCGTATTTATTGAATGGCGATCATTTTTGGTACAAATATCTTTGGACTTTTTTTCTATAGAGAAAATTTTCTGTAATCGTGTTTTCGAAACACAAGCGTTCTAGCATCTATCAAAATTATAACATATATTCATTTTAAAGTGAATACTACAGTATTGTGGAAGATATGATCGCTGAAGCTAAGCCATTTCACATATCATAGACTCTTAACCAAAAGTACACCGATGGTGATCGGTGGTAGCTAGCCAGGTGGAACGTACAAAGTCCTACCATTTAACTTTAATAAATAAATTTAGTTAAGTTTAATACTTAACGCGTTACCGGTTGTTTAACTTGACTATGAGTATCTCACAAAAAATTGTGCTACTGCTATAAATTCATATTTAGTTTAGTTTAGTTGCGAAATAAAATTGTCCATTTAACTTTGGAAAGATATATTTTTCTTAAGCATTTTTTACTACTATCTACCTAATACGGTTCAGTAGATACAGCTGATGGCTGGACGGATAGCGGAGGCTTATTACTAGGGTCCTGTTGGCGCCCTTTGGGTACAGAACCCTAAATATGATGCCTTTTGTTTTTAATGTGCTGAGTGCTTTCTTAAACATTGCTGTTTTCTAAAATTATTGCCTACAATTTTTTGTATTTCTAAAGATTTGAAACATTTATTCCTTCAAAGAATATATTCGCGACTAGCGATTGAATTATAGTAGCGACTACTTCATGGTTCTTTATGAACTGACAATCAAAACTATAATCAGAGTAACTTAAAAAAAAAATTATGACCTTTTTGACATATTTGATTTTAAATTATATGTAATTTTATCATCAGATTAAATATACATATCATTAGAGCGTAGATACTTTTACTCGACTGCCAGAAGGAGATAATATTTTTTTTACGATATCAGTAATTTTTTTTTTATATACAAATTTAGAACAATTATGTGAAGTAGTGATAGTTTAATATTTAACCAAATGTATATATATATTCACTCACATCACATACACACTCATTCTGTCACCTCACAATATTAATAAGAGTCTACGCAGTATTAAAAACCTATTTATTTATTTACAATAAAGCTATTTAAAATCTGTACTATTGAATATATTCAAAAAAAGTAAACTTTTATTTGATGAATGTATATCTATTTACAAAAATCCTTTATAAAGATTATTGAAAGGCATTTACACAGCTACGCTTCTTTTTTTGTCTACTTTATTCTTTCGTTTTTAGACAGCAAAATTTTTGATTGACCTTTTTCAAAATATACTTATAATATACTAAAAGCTGCACACTTAAACTAATCAATCCACCTCATTTGATTTCATCATATTCCAAGATAAGCCAGTTTCTAAATACTCCACTATTTTAATGAACACTAAGCTTGATGCTTCTCTTCCCCACACGAAATCTGTATGAGACACATTCCTGCCTCTTATTATATGATGATCAATAGGGTTTTGTACGCAAAAATACAGCTTTAAGACATCTGTTAATGTTGACAACCAGTCGTCACTAGAGCTTAACAAAGCCAGTGGCAAGGTTATATTGCTTAATTTAAACTCTGAGGTTTTGTCATTGAACCTGTGGAACTGCCCATTGCGAGCTAACTGTAAGAAGTGCAGAATAGTATTTGTTGACCCCCCAGCGGGAACATGATACAGTAATTGTGCAACAAAGTTTGCATTCCACTTTACATTTTGTGAGAAACCACTCAAAAATAACAACGGATTGTTGCATAATCTCTTTGGTCCTTCGCAGTGTTTGTTCGTGAGCCAGCTCGGAACTTTCCTGGACGGCAAGAACTCTCCGTCTCCCATCGTCCTTATGATCTCATCAGATATTGAAGTCAATTTCTTCATCGGACCCTCGACGTGACTCATAAAAGCTAACGGGGCGAGTAGCACTCCCATTCTCAAATAGTTGTTATATTGTGGAGCGGTACTCAGTAACACTAGCAGAGCCGTAGCACCCATTGAATGGCCGACGAAGTTGATCATTTTATTTTTATTCTTCTCTCTTATGTGATCAATTACGGCCGGAAGATCGTACTCCCCCATTTCTTGAAAACTAAAGTTCCAATACTCTGCAAAATCGACAGTGAGAGATATATGTCCACGGGAGTAGTAATTTCCTCGCGCATTTGTCATCCACACATCGTAGCCGGCGTCCGAAAGAATGTAAGGCAATGATTTCTTTGAGCCCAGCATGATCCAATCCGTAGAACTGCCGAGAAGACCGTGATGTAGTAAAACCGTCCGATTGTGAGCATGGGGGTTTGCTATCCGGTGCAAGATCAAAATGTAGCCATCTCTCGTTTCAACCGCGTAACTTTCTATGATGCGTCCGTGCCATACCGCCAGCTGTGGTGTCGAGAGCTGCTTAAACGCTTCTGTTTTCTGTTTTACTAATGCCACGTAATCGACACTACCTTCTTTGGTTACCCATGTTTGTTTGATGACGTCATCTTTAGGCGCATTTGTTAATTCTTGAGCATCACTAGGAAACACGTTGCTAAATTTGTCTTTGATTTCGGCGAGATTCGTTTTGAGGAACTCGATAACACCTGATAACGTTTTGCTTAGGTCTAGGCCTAGTTTTTCGAATGTAAACGCGAAGGTTACACTATGATTGATCGCCATCAATAAAATGAACGTGAAATAACGTTTCATGATCGCGATGGCTCGATAGATGTGTACAAGTCGGTAGTTTGGCTTCAACTGATATCATTACGTAATTATCAGAAGTAAAGAAGAAACGGTAGCGTTAGGTATAATAACACATAACAATGGTAACTCATATTTTGTAACTACTCATTGTTATCTTTCTACGAACTGGTTTCATTCCGACACCTTAAAGAGTATTTCTTTGAAGCGAGTGATAATATTAGTATCTTTTTTTTATGGAGCTGTTCTTGGCTTTCTTCGTACCAGATTTTTCAAGTTATGATAAGGCCGAAGGTCCGGGAGGCGCACTTCACCCGGAATCCTCAACAAACTGAGGAACTAGCTATTTTACCTCTAATTGCCGGATAACAACGAGGCCAAACACATACCCGTAGTACAAAAAATAGAATAATTATAATTGATGTATTGGCATACATACAGAGGTGTAAGATGCTAGAGCGTAGTAGACACCGAGTCCAAATTTGTATCCCTCCTGGGGATCGAACCTAGAGCCTCTGGGCCTATACTGTACATACATATATGATGCGCGCCTATACTGGTGGGAAATTAATAGAGGCATGTTAGGTTTTGAATAAATAACTATATTATTAAAATTAATTATAATAAAAATGCATTTATGTATTGAACTTAAAGAAACTGTTTTGAAATAAAAATGGAAACGACTTCACCACTAAAAAGTCAAAAATAACTCGAGTTATTTTAATTGAATCGATTCAAGAAGAGTTTATTTTAAGTTTTTTTTCGTTGTAGAACCTATGACACCACGATGTCTCCGACACCCTATTAAAGAGTCGTGTGAGGGTGCAATAATACGGGATTCTGGGAAATATCTACGCAGTGATGGGAACGAAGATTAATACAGATGAACTAAACAAATGTTAAAAATCGATTCCTACTATAGTGCAGTGTAGGGGTGCACTGTGTCAGGATGGGGACGATCTTTCGTAAAGTCTGATATCATTACTGTGATCACCAACTCGCATGCCATGCGTGGTGATAATGGAAAAAAAAAACCCTCCATTTCTTTCTTTAGCATTGGGAGAGGCCCCGTGTCCTATGTAGTGGACTTTTATGGGCTGTAATGATGATGATGATGATGATGATGAAGCAAGTATACAGCATTTATAGCCTGAATGCATCATAAGACAATTCCACCAAGCCCAAACAATGCTGGGTTGAATTGTTTTTTTAACGGAGTTTCGGTAAACATCTTTATCATCGTCATCTGATGGTGAAGCCAAAAGCTTACAATAGACCTACCGGAAAGTAGGCAGTTTACTGGGAATACTACGTATCATCATTACTGCGATCAACAACACGCCTGCCAAGCGTGGTGATTATGGCAAACCCCTGATAATAATGATGATGATGATACTGGAAGGTAAGCAGTTCAATAGGTCTACTCTAGTAACCGTAAACACCACAGGAAAGCAGAATATGCAATTTCGTTTACTTGGGTGACATATTTTTTCCAGTTATTTTGATATAAAAACCAAACTGCTTTACAGATTTTGATAAATTTTCTATGGGACTACCTCGAAAGTATGACCTACCAAACATAACAAGAATCATCAAAATCTATTCCGAATTGACGGAGAAATCGAGTAACAATTTAATTATACCCGAATTGAGAACCTCCTCCTTTTTTTTTAAGTTGGTTAACAAAGGCATTCGATTACCATTTAAAAAAATGTAAATCATGTAATAGTCATGAAAAACACCTATTACAAATAAACACAAGCCTTAATGACAGTATCTGTCGAGCTTTTACTATGTTCTAGCAATTCTCGAGCCCAGTGGTCTGTTACGTGATGATGGTAAGTGGCCTGACGGTACCTATGACTCTTGTCCCTTGGGACATGAGCCTTTGTTGTGATACATCTCCCGTGCTTGATCGAGGACCCAAGGGCTGGCTCTTATTTAGGCCAGCGAATTAGCTATTCAGTGGAACAGTAAAATTACCGTTTGTAACGGTCTTTAGGTAGCCCGTTTGCTTCCCTTGTAAAGGGTCTTCCGAACTTTGACAGTTGATAGCGGCCATCTTGTTGAAGCTATATCTGTCAAATTGGCTGTCATTTATTCAGTCTGTTTTGCCAAAATAGTTTTATTAAAATTGAATGGGTGTTCGGGTAGCGTTCCGCGCGACCATTTTACGGTCGCCATAAACATCCTTCTACCGAGAAGACTAGTTCGCAGTGTGGTGGATAAGTTTGAGTCAACTAGTTCAGTTAACAATCAACCAACACCCGTACATCGACGAAACGCAAGATCGGCCGAAAACATTGCCACACAGCTCATGCCACATTGGACATTCTGCACGAGCGATTTGAGGGTATGGTCATCTCACGTGATGTGAACTGGCCAATGAGATCGTGTAAAACCCCATTTCTCTTTTTTTTTGTGGGATTTTCTTAAGTCGCAGGTCTATGCGAATACACCACAAACCACAGCAATCCTCTGAGTCAACAACACTTATGCCATCGGTCAAATTCAACCTGATTTACGAGCTAGACTCATTGAAAATTTAACATTTCGGATGCGCGCCACCCAGAGAAGCCTTGGCGGACATTTAAACAATGTTATATTCTACACATAACGGCATCGATAGGCCTTTCAAACGATTTGTTTTTTCTTATGATATCTCACACACACTTTATTTTACCTTATATAAATAGGAAGTTTTTAACCAGACTAAACTTATAAAATTGATAAACTTACCAACTCGGAGAGTCTACAGAGCTCTCCGTGTGCAATTTAACAATGCACTCTGGGTTCTATTGAGGCTTCCTCGCTATTGTATTACTTCAGGCATGTTTGCCGATGCTAGAGTGGATAATTTTAATGCAATAATGCTCAATAAGTCAACCTCGCTTATAAGCAGATTAAAGGAAAGCAGCAATGTAATCCTAAAGCTGATTGCTGAAAGCCCTAAAGTATATAGCTCTAGGAAGTCTCATTAGCTAGCATGTAAGATTAACATGATAAACTGTAGATAGGTACTTAGATCTAGTTCTGAGTATTGTAATAATTGTATGTTTTAGGGTTGTTAAGGACTGTGATTGTAATCTGAAATATGCGATTTGATTTCATTTGATTTGACCTGAGAACATAAACTATTAAAATTATTTGGTTGAGTGCTTGTCGTTTAGAAACCTGCACTTTGCGATCACAGAGTAAAAGTGTTTTTTGGAATTCGATTGATTACAATTTTCTCCTTGTATGATACTCAAACGATAAACGGGCACGCAATGCACACAGTACGGTATGTCTACGTTAATAATACATAGACTCGTCGTTGCTTTGCCGAGGCGCGCGCGGCTTATGAATCGATCCAACTCACTCTACGATGTCGTAAAAGCCGACATAGGAATCTCACCAGAAAAAGAACAGCAGCTTCCTAGTGTGTATCATCATCATCATCATCACCACCTTCACTGCGATAATGGCAAAACCCTCCAGCTATGGAAGAGGCTCTGTCCAGCAGTGGACACCAATGGGCTGCTGATGTGATGATGTGACAAAGACTCACGCCTGTTTCCCAGGCAGGTAGGCAGACGACGGATTTCCACTAATAAAGCTCCTTGCACACCTCTTTTGCCTCTCGTCACATGCTCACCGAGGACTTTCCCTATAAACTGTGCCATTCACACTTGACATAACCTAATTGTAATAATAATCATATAAGTTACAGATCTTATTGAACGTATTCTACAGCCCATAGCAATTATACCTTAAAACTATTATGCATATAATGTAAAACTTAATTATACTAATACACAATTATTTATTTATCTAGTCAGGCAAAAATAGAAACACAAATTTACATTGGTATTATGGTCGAATTGAGAATCACTTCTTGGCTTCTAGAAATATCAAATATATGACCATAAAAAAAAAGAGTATACGAATAAGAATAAGAATAAGAATAAGAATTTATTTACTTAGCACACGCATTACAAGAAAATTCAGACTTAATAAATAATAAAATACAAAAGCACACATAAAAACTTAAGAGTAGCTAGGATACAAATAAATTCTATAAAATAAAGCCGAGTCCAAACAGAGTCTCGAGTTCATTTAAAAACGTAGTAGAGCAAGCCCTTATTCTAGCTTAAGTAACCTATAAGAAAGCAAATTAGTCTTTCCCTGCATGCGCGACCAAGCAGGTTCAGCCTCAGCTTAATGCCGCTACCGGTCAAGAGAATAGTAGCGACGCTGTTTTTCAGTCTGAACCTTACCAGCTGACGTCACTTAACGTGGGCAAAAACATACATAGGTATACATTTATCCATGTCATACAAAGACAACACAATAACTCAGAATAAACATCTATAATTGTCCAGTGTGGGCAATGAACCTACAACTGAGCCGTGAGGTGTTGGATAGTCAAGGGGGAAATAAATACGTAGGTAAGCATTTAAAGCGTTTCCTAGTAGCTTTCTTGAGCCGATATCAACATTATTTTATACTTAGATTTAAAGACATGTATACCTACTTACTTATGACGATATTATCAAACTGATGCAGCCGTGGAACTTACTTGTTTTTAAATTAAAATAAACTATGGCCAAGATACAAAAAGAGCGGTGCAGATTAATTCCAAACTACCAACCGAAAGTCGCTGTAACCAACCAAAGGTTTTTAAAATTATTTGTTATTCGGATATGGGTACCAAAATATTTTTTACAAAAGATAAATTAAACAAAACTATACGCACAAATATATTATTTGCCCATCAAATTTATCTAAATAAAATAAACTCAACGTCTATTTTAGTTATGGACCTTCTAATGTCAATGCACCAATGCGGCTTAGGTTGGTGTTTAAATATTTTTCCGGTGTGCGGTTAATTATTTCCTTTAGGATATTCAAAAAAATTTAATCACGAGACGTGTATGATAATTATTCAAAACCTTTAAATGCAGTTTTAATCAAATAAATAAATAAATATTACGGGACATTAATTTTACCCAGCGCCATCTAGCCCCTAACTAAGCATAGCTTGTAATACGGGAATGAGATTACGGATAGAATACTTAAATACTTTTTATAAATACAAACGTACTATATAATACAACACCCAAACACAGAACGAACATCTCTATTCATCACACAAATGTTTGTCCTGGGTGGGAATCGAACCCACAGCCTATAGCGCAGAAGGTAGAGTTACTACCAACTGAGCTATGAGGCTTGTTATATGATAAATTCGAAATAGCTTTGTTTAAATAGCACTATATCTTTGCAAAATCAGCAAAGCTCCTTGAAAAGAGTCAGCGCGTGCGTGATTCGCCTGTTGTTTCTAGCGTTTAAGATCAGGTGAACCTTCTAAAAAGTAAAAAAACAAAAATGTTATGCAAAGTTATGGCGGAGAACATAAAATGGGTCAAATTTCTCACACGATTATGCGGAAAATTAAACATACCGAGCAGCGCGAAGTTTCTTGACTCTCGCTTAGTTCCGTGGAACTTTCTTTCTTAACGACGTAAACAATTTAAATCTAATGCAATATGCAGACCACTCCGACAACTTGGGAGACCACCCTCCAACCTGCGCCTTTATAAAAAATTCACCCTAATCCTACGCCCAAAGAGCTCAACAAAAAGTTTTCTCTTATAGTTGGAGATCGCTTCATCTACTATATCGGCGATATGACCACTCAAATCGATTATACATACCTTGTCAGTTGATTTATATTGTTAAACCGTCCAAAATATTTCAGGTGCTTATCAAGAAGTCATTGTAATATTTTTCAATTGTTTGTGGGTGAACCACATGACAACAGAGGCGGTTTACTTTTACTAAACTTACTTTAACAGTACTTTTAGCTGAACTTAATGTTCTTACACAAGTTTGATGTTAGATTGCCCCATCATGAAATACTTGGAAATATTTCTCGTAGAACTGTGGGGTAAGCACAAAGAGTTGAAAAGCACGTGGCAAAAAATGTGAGTAAATTATCAGAAATGATATTTCACATCGTTTTTGTAACTTGGAGCTTTTAAACAAATTGCACAACTTTGATAACTGAAGCCGGACAGAATGAAACTTTAAATTTTACGAAAGTTGTTTGCTTTCTGCTTATTTGCGAGGGCAGCTTTAGTACGGACTTACTTCAAAGTGTACTGTGCCTCTATTCAAAGTCTGTAATGGATAGGTCACAGTGAAGAGACGGAGTGGATATTTAATTAAAACTAGATTTACCTGAGTAAATTATTTCGTTCCTGCGTGTTGATCAAATTTGGCGTAATTAGATGAATGAGTTGATATACCTATTAATAAATAAATAATACAGGACATTAATTGCACAGAGCGCAATATAACGCCAAATTAAGCTTAACCATAAATATGGGAACTGAATTACGGAAAGAATACATACTTTTTTTTGTATACGTACTTACCATGTGATACAACACCCATAGCAAATAAATTACTATCTTGCCTCGTTCGTATAAACTTCCAGTTACCTGCTATATACCTACCGACACGAAAACTCATTTTTACATAAAAACTCGATCGAATTGCTATATATAAGTTTACCTACTTTATCCATGTTAAGTCTTGCAAATTGTTGAAAATGTTATTCAAGTTGGTACATATCAATAGTATGTACCAAATAGCTACCGAGATGCCGTAAATAAATAACAAACAAAACCTGAACAAACAATCAAATTTATATAAATCACTCTTCATTCTCTGCAAACTCGCCCAGTCATACAGAACATTTAGTACTTCGATCACGCATAACATACGCATATAAGATTTGTCCGGAAAGTGTGACTATTTAAATATAATGTACAAATATGAGTAGGTAACGAACATGGAGCTCATGCAAAATGCAGCGGCCCACCTTTACCCTACCTCCCCTTACCTCCCCAGTTATAAATGATTCTGGCTCAATTTCGCCGAAGTCGGCCCCGGCTGTATTTTATTTGACTTGTGGACATGCCCGCTAGTTTTTGCCCTGCTTCAGCCTACAGTGTTTTGTGTTGGTTTGGTGCTTGGGTTTATTTTCTAATAATCGTATCGAATTATGAAAAAGACAAATTCAATAATTGACGTATTTTTAAGACTTAATTTTCACAGAAAATATATAAGGATAGGTATAGGTATATCCGCGTGTTACTATTATAATTAGTAATTATCATATAGGTTTTTGAAGGTACCATAGTCGATATCATAAATGAGTTCAGCTTGGATTCGCTTGAGGCTAGACGACCGATGAGAATTGTAATTGTATTTGTTAAATAGGTGAATGTTCCTTTGTTTTTGACATGTAAATAAACATTTGATTTATGTATTCTATATTTGTCATGAACAGTTAAACAACGTAGTTTTCTTTGTGTATTCGCGGTGCAAAGTATAGGAATCCTAATGAATTCGCACAATAAGAAACCAATCACAGTAAATACTAATTAAGTATATAAGTATTATATCCGTAATCTAGTTCCCATATTACAAGCTTTGTTTAGTTCGGGGCTAGATGGCGCTGTGTGAAATTAATGTCCTGTAATATTTATTTATTATTATTATTTATTTTAATTGAATTCATTGTGACGTTGCTACAGTTTAACATCAAATTGGTGCTTGACTTTTTTGCATAAAAACGACTGTCGACATGTTAATTTACGAACATGTATACATAATGTGCCTAGTAATTGTGTCTATGTATTAGATTACTTGCATGCCTTTAACATTTACACCTTAGTACCCAAATACCCTTCTGTAGAAACATTTTCCCAAAAAATGGCTTGCCTTTGCTAATAAGTAATACGAATCAATGTCACAAAATCCAATTTTCAGCATCTAGTTTGGGTCGATGACATCGTATTAGCAGTTATATTTGCGCAACATGCTATTTTTGTTATTGTACGACGGATAAGGACTTGTCCTTCATCTCACCTGTGCATTTCAAAATGAACTTTGACTGAACTCTGACTGGAGCCCATTGTGTTGTCATGGCAAAATGTGTTCTACAAATAGGAATATAATTGAATGGGGAGAGTATAGTGTGACGTTACAAAGCCGTAAAGCTATAACTGTGTGAAGATATAAAATGCCCAGACGCCACCCCCACGTTAGCTTTTTGATGAAGAATGTAATATGATATTACAAAAACAATAGTGTAACTTTCGTCTATTACCTTTATCACATACCTTACTCACATGACATTACCACCCACTCGTGCGTGTCCATTGTAAAAACTTCTGTTGAAATAAGTAAAAATAGCTGGTCTTAGCATTAAAAGGTATAGTTACTCAAGAAGAAGCTGTTACCCATTTCCCGGTATAACACCATGGTCGCCTCTTACAAAGTCCATGGAGGATCAAATTTATTTCCAGGATACCCGAGTACCCGTCATCAACACAAAGATCACCGATCCGCTTGCAAAGGAAGATAATTTTAGTAAATTATATAGCACGCTTTTGTTAGGCGTTCATAACTTGCAGTAGAAAATCTTTTGAACGGAATATCCGATTTAAATAATTATAAAGTTAGGTACTACAAAAGTAGGTCTACAAGTACTGAAACAGCATTAAATACAAGGTGATTTATTTGGATAAGGATTAATACCAAGGTACAAATACAGTGGTTTAGTTCCTAACCGCGTTTAAATGAATTTTTAAAGCGTTAACACCATGTAGTATTGTTGCATAACTATAATAGATGAGCACATAGTAGCGCTGATTTTATAGATATATATGTATATAAAATCCTGCATAGATTAATAAAAATGAAGGTTTTTTATTGTTTACTATAAATATTTTATACTTAGTTTCGTGTTCTTAGTACATTTAAGAGTAGTGGAGACCCTTGAGAAAGTGCTCGTCCGGGAAAGTATTACCACCATACCTATTTCAGCCGCCAAGCAGCATTGCTGTGTTTCGGTTTGAATGGTTGCCGGTGAAATAAGGGGCTTGCGAGGCTTAACACCTTTATGCCTCAAGTTGACGGTCGCATTGCAGTGCAGTTAATTTTATAGATGCGACCTATGGAGTAAGTCATTGTTACGTTTTTTTTAGTATTTTAGTATTTATATATTCAAAAAATGCTTTCAAAATGTATTTATTTTACATATTTTGTTCTTACTCTAAAATAAACCTAATTATATGCTAACAAGCTTGCATATACATATACCTATACCTTCAATCTAGAATTAAGTCATAATAATATGCCCTCTGCAACCAACTTCAAAAGTCTGGATCTTCAGACAGAACTTCAAAACAGTGAGGCAGGCTTCTCTGTTATTAATCTCACCACACCAAACAGAATCTCATCAATAAGAGGAAGTAATAAAATAAAAAAATATATAAAATTAAGTAGCTTTATAAAAAAAACTGAAAAGAAATTAAAAAAACACAAAAATGTATTTAGCGTTGCACAATTGAGTAAACAGAAATGTAATTTAACTGAGGAACTAGAATCTTGCTACAGCTTACTTGGACGGAACTCTAAAGAAATAAAATACATGTCAGACAAAATAGAAAGTTTGGAAAGGTCTTTACATGAGTTGACAGTGAAATACCAAAAAGCTAAGCAAGATTCCACTGAAAATATAAAAAAAATTAATAGTATTGTGGAAATGGTAAATAATGACAGTATTTATGTACAGATATGTAATAGGAGTTCACAGACCGACCCATGTACCATAGACCAGTCTGTGACTCATAGTATATCCCAGAGTGCTTCATCAGGACATGTGGAACCACCAATACCAGTGACTGCACAACCTGTTCCACCTGTAGTACTTCCTACACCGAATGTGCAGTTTGAACCTGCAAGTCTAGTACACAAAACACAGCCTCTGGTTAGGCAGACTGAAACCTGTCGACAGACCCAGAAAACTGTGGTGTTCTCAGACCGCCTAGGATTAGGTATGGGTCAGTTGCTCAATGATAGAATAGGAGACCAAGTGGTTACCAACTACTGTTTTCCAAACGCGTCTATCCATAAGTTAATAAAGACTTTAAGTGAGACATCTTTTGACAAACAAACCACATTAATAGTACAGTTAGGTAATAGTTATGGGGTCAAGCGTTCTGATGTCACTTATTTAGTGGAAATATTGTTACAAAAAGTAGACTTAGGGTTGTCAAAATTGATTCTATGTGCCTTCCCTTACTCCAAATTGTTATCTAGGGCTGATAATGTTAATATTTTTAATATTAATATGATTTTATACAACTTGACATGTCGTCATAGTGACGTTTTATATTTTGACACTAATATTTTTATTAGTGACTTTAGGTTAACGCAAGATACTTTGTATCTTAGTAGATATAGTAAGTTGAGTATTGCTAAATTGTTAGCATTTAATATTTGTAATAGGGTCATAGGTACTATGACAAAACACACCGACAGGCCTGCAGTTAGTTGCAGTACTAATGTGGGTGTTCGTACAGTAGGGTCAAATGACAAACATTTAAACTAGTTAAGAAGACAATGGGAAAGCCTAATAGTTTACATCTAGTCCATCAAAATATTCAAGGCCTTTCCAGCAAAAATTTAGAAGTAGAATTATTTTTAAGCAAGATGAACATCAGTGTTATGGGCATCACTGAACACTTTGTATTGGATCAAAAGTTACTACCTCTTTATAAAGATTACTGTATTGCTAGCGCATACAAGCGAAAGAATACCACTCAAGGTGGGTCTTTAATCATTGTAAAAAATTCTCTTAAATGTAAGGAACGTAAAGATATTGTGAAACTCACGATTGAAGAAGTTATAGAACTGTCATGTGTTGAACTGGAGCGACACATTGTGGTTTGTGTCTATCGTCCCCCCCGTGCAAACTACGTGCTATTCGAGTCCACTATGGAAAATGTTTTAACCAAAATTTTCAGTCGTAATAAATCAATAATAGTGCTTGGGGACTTCAATATTGATATCCCTAATAATCCATTGAGCGAAAAAATAATTAACTTATTTAAATGTTTCAACTTGAGGCGCCAATTCAATGAATCAACTAGGGTAACTCTTACAACTGCCACTTGCATTGATAATATATATTGTAGTGATACTCCCCTTCAAAAAGATATGTTTAAAAAATTTGACTCAGACCATTATGGTCAGAGTGTGATTTTTGATTGCAATTCGAAACAGGAGCTTCCGGAAATCACTTACAGGCCAATCACCGAATTTCGCATCATGAAATTTCAAACCAACATTGGTAAAATGATTCCCCTTATTCCATGCTTAAATGATCCGAATGAACTTTATAACATATTGTCTAACATAATACATACAGAACACGATGATATTTTCCCACTACTAACGTGTAAAGGTAAATCTGGCTCTGTGTTTGCAGACTGGGCTACAGCCGGTATCTATAAAAGTAGGAATAGACTATATGAACTCTACGCAGAGAGAGAGTTAAGGCTACATGATCTACCATTTATTAGTTTCGTCAAAAAATACTCTAAAATCTTTAAACAGGTATGTCATTCAGCAAAATCTTTGCAAATAAAAAGGAAAATAGAGAACTCAACAAATAAAATAAAGGCTACTTGGAAAATGATTAATAATGAAACCGGTAAAACAAAACCTCTAAAAAAACCAATAGCTTTAAAAGTAGATGATACAATTGTAATTGATAATTTAAAAGTTGCTAATGAATTTAACCGTTTTTTCTCTAGCATACCTAATATTGTTACTCGGCCACTAAACTCATCTGTTGATTGTGCGTTGGCTCTACTTGAAACAAGTGTTGAAAAGTGTCATGTTTCCTTTAGTTTTAGACACGTCAACTCTGACTGTATTGTAAAAGCTTTTAAGTCAATGAATATAAAAAAATCCGAAGACCTTTGGGGGATTTCCGTAAAGATATTAAGTACGATAGTAATTGATATTGCACCATGTCTGGCATACATATTCAATAGAAGCATCGACGAAGGAATTTTTCCTGATCTGATGAAACATAGCAAACTGATCCCTTTATTCAAGTCTGGTAATGAAAAGGATCCAGCAAACTATCGACCAATATCGATTCTGCCTGCATGTAGTAAAATATTTGAAAAACTGATTCTTATTCAGTTACAGTCACATTTTAACTGCAACAGGCTTTTGCATGAAAAACAATTTGGGTTTACTAAAGGCCGTTCAACGACCGACGCTGGTTCTATGCTGTTGAAGTACGTCTTTAAAGCCTGGGAGGGAAAACAGGATGCCATTGGAGTATTCTGTGATCTATCTAAGGCTTTTGACTGCGTAGATCATGACACCCTGATCTCAAAGCTTAAACACTACGGCATCCAGAATCAGGCAATAAACCTCATGCATAGTTACCTATCAAATCGCATTCAAAAAGTGGATATTAGCGGTATCAGATCTTCGGGAACCTCCACTAACATAGGTGTACCACAAGGATCGATCTTAGGGCCCTTTCTGTTTCTAGTCTACGTCAATGATCTACCATCCTATGTGACATTGTATTGTTTGCTGACGATACTTCATTAATATTTAGAGTCGATAGGGCTAAAGATAACTATGATTGTGTAAATGCTTCTCTAGCTAAAGTTCTTGATTGGTTTACAGTTAACAACCTCCTACTAAATGAGAAAAAAACAAAATGCATCCGATTCACCTTGCCTAATGTTCAAGTCAGCAATGCTAACATTATCTTAAATGGGGAAATACTTAACTTTATTGAAGCAACTACTTTCTTAGGTTTAAATATTGATGCTAAGTTGCAATGGGGTATTCATATTGAGTCATTAGCTAGCAGATTAAGCTCGGCTGCATACGCTGTACGTACAATAAGGCATCTTACTGATGAAGCTACGGCGAGGTTAGTTTATTTTAGTTACTTTCATAGTATTATGTCTTATGGCATACTTTTATGGGGAAATGCAGCTGATATTGATAGCATTTTTATTCTACAGAAGAGAGCTATACGGGCAATTTATAAAATGAAAACTCGTGACTCTCTTAGGGAACGTTTTAAAGAGATTGGTATTCTTACAGTCAGCTCCCAATACATTTATGAAAACCTAATGCACGCTCACAGAAACATTGATGAGTTTAGTAAAAGAAGTGATGTACACCGTGTTCATACTAGAAATAAAAATAAACTTGAGATACCTAAGTTTCGCTTAGGAAAAGTAAATAATTCATTCTTAGGAAACTGTGTGAGATTTTATAATAAGCTTCCTCAAAGCGCCACCAAACTCTCTACTCGTAAATTCAAATTGTATATAAAGAATAATTTAATTAAAAGTGCCTACTACAAAATTAGTGATTATATCGACGATAAGAACGTGTGGCCCGATGTTGCTATACCAGTTGACAGCAAAATGGTGATTTCTCAATGTTAACAAATTGCCCATAGGTAGATAGGTAATAACAAATGTTTTAAGATTAAGTATTTAGGTTTTTGTTGTATCTACTTAGAATATAATTACAAATTGTGTATCTAAATGTTGAATGGATCATCAAAAAAATTAACCGGCCCGAGGTTCTTGCCTTTCTCCTTGTGTGCTGGTCGCGATTCCGAACAGGCGGTAAATTTGACGATTCAAAATGATCCTAAAAAATCTTAATGAATAAAGAAATTTTGACTTTGACTTTGACTTTGACCTACTCACATAAAGTAGGTAGGTATTTGGTAAACACCTAAATGTAAAGTGTAAAATTGAAGGAATAATGTGCCTAGTGCACATTGTTTCTTCAATTTTCCACCCTATGAAGTACCGTATTGCGGGTAGCGAGTCTCTTTCATATCAAGTCTATTTGTCGACTACAAATTATTGGGTACGCTTGGCGAAAGTGCAACAATGCGATGATTATAAAAATTGTTATCATAGGTATCAAAATAACGATTACTATTGGGTACTGTAGAAACGTTCAAATTAGTAGGCTTATATATATAATACATATTGTATAGCAGATATACATGTAAATAAGCATAATATTGAAAATCCTTTTAGGTTTGATATAAGTGTTTCGAATTAAAAGAAAAACGATACATACTTTATGCCTACAAGTTGTAGTAAAATTACTATTACATTACTATGATTTATTTCAATTACCTAATAGTATTGATTTATTATTATTATTATTTTGTAGCTGAAGTAATTAAGACATGCGATAATGAACCAATTTGGGATAGGTGAGATTTGCTTATCATCAGGTGGCCTCTTGCTTGTTCCTTCTACTAGTTGTATAAAAAAAAAGTGTTCTATATCCTTTCCAGTAAAAAGTTACATAATAAAGTTTTACCCAATTTTACCTCTTCAGTATGGGTGAGGGGAATACTAAGTTTATTATTGATATATTTATTATTATTATTATTGATATATTTATTGAATTCCATTCAGTAGTTACAACGTGATATGCGTTCAAGTTACATACAGACAACAATGGAAAGTTTTGGCATCGTTACCAGTTTTTTTGTAATTTAAATTACAAAAAGAGTATGTTAAATTTCGATCCGTTATAGTTTTATTATAAGTATGGAATATATAGATATAGGTGGGTATTCCCTTTGAAAAACATTTTTAGTATCTAAGATCTACCTCAAACGAATTACTTAGAGTAAAGTTTTCTTATTGATACATATTAAGGATAATTATAACGAGTCAGTTACCATTAGATCGAAGTAGATTATGACAAAGATAAGCTATGAAGAAAGTAGAATTACTTTATGAACTTTATTCAAGTATGCCACAAGATGTCATCAATAAAAATTTGCGGAGAAAGACCATCATTGAAATAAATGTGCAATCAAGTTTGCCACTTAACGACGTCTTCCGTGTAAATCCAAAACTTATTATTTAACTAGAATGGAGCTTCGAATTTTTATTAAAGTTTGCATCTGAGAATGACTCTGAGCTCTTATATTTTCCTCACACTAAGGATAATTTAAACTATCCCCTCCATAAGATGGGTACTCGCATTGTATATGAGCCATTAAGTGTATTTTTGAGCCAAGGGGTATAATCATAATTGTAAATAAGGGGGACTGTTAATTGGATCAACGCGAGCCACCCCCGATGTTAACAGCTCCATATACCTAAATACGTCAAATTCAGCGTAAATTTAACATAACAGTGATAAAAATATTAATGTACTGTTTTTTTTCAAAAAATGAATTAAAATAATAATTAAAATACGAATAATTTATTTTCCTTTTAATACACATTAAATATTTTGATTTCGTCTTCATCAAAAAAATTAACCAGCCCGAGGTTATTGCCTTTCTCCTTGTGTGCTGGTCGCGTTTCCGAACAGATCCTAAAAAATCTTAATGAATAAAGAAATTTTGACTTTGACTTTGACTTTGACTTTGACTTTGACTTTGACTTTGACTTTGACTTTGACTTTGACTTTGACTTTGACTTTGACTTTGACTTTGACTTTGACTTTGACTTTGACTTTGACTTGAATATGCTGATGCAAAAAAAAAGGTTGTGATTTTAGTGGAATCATTACTGTATTTCAACCCAAGGGCTGGCTCTTATTTAGGCCAGCGAATTAGCATAGCTATTCAGCGTGGCAATGCAGCCAGTGTCTTGGGCACGCTTCCGTCTGGTACTGGTCTGGAACAGTTGATTTACCTATAGGCCGTTTGTAACGGTCCTTAGGTAATCTGACTGATTCCTTTGTACATAGTTAGTTTAATTGTACTTTTTATTGAATAAAGATTTCAATTTACATTAAATAACTTCATTGCCGCGCCGAATAGCTATGCTAATTCATTTGCCTAAATAAAAGCCAACCCTTGTGGTCTCCTCCTCAATTCCTCAATCAAAAGCCCTGCAAGATTTTTTTAAGCCAGGAGCTTTTCGCGGACTACAAGGTCTCAACATCAAACTGATGTCCCAGGCAGATGAGATGGCGCAAGGGTGTCGACACAGGTAGCATCCCACACCAAAGGCCTATCCATTTCCCAAGGGACAAGAGTTATACCGTCGGGCCGCTTACCATCATCACGTAGCAGACGCATTCGGTTTGAGTAAAAGCTCGACTGAAAATATGATAAAAGCTTGCGTGTCGCGAAATCCGTGTAAAACTATGTAAACTCACAAGTTCTAAGCTAGTGGTTCTGTAAGAACAGGCTCGCGAGCCCTTGAAAGCGGAGCTTGAAGTGGGATCAGTTGACGACAAGCAAAATTATCTAAATGAATTATTTTGTCAGCGGGATCAGCTGACTAACGAGACCAATAATCGATGCTTTTTTACTTTTCCTTTTAGACTTGAGCAAATACGCTTTAGTGATTACTCGTATTCCCCCGGTCCTATGAGGTCAAATCTGATGTCTACGAGTTCGTCTCGCAAAGGCGGAGATGAATAATAAATGATTACATCATTCATTAGTGAACACAACTTAATAAGAAAAATAAAATTAGGCTTGCCTACATAGACTTTTGAGTCAAATAGGAGTAAAAGTTTTAGCAATTACTCGCGTTCCCTTGGTCTGAGGAGATCGAAATAGTGTCTACGGATTTGTCTTGCAAAGGCGGAGAAGACTGCGTAGTCTGGTTAGAAGACGTACGTATAAATTTTCCTAAAATGAAACAAGTGAAACTACAGTGAAATTCTCCCCTTTTCCACATCCACTCACCCTTTTTGTTTTTATTTAAACAACATCTTGTCTAGAATAAAATTCTTAGAGTGTTTTTAAATTTATAAAATCCGTTGATAAATAACGCTACAGCTAACTTCCTCTCTTTTCGATCGAATAAAAAGTTTTAAGAAATCAAGGAACATGTGTGCCAATTCAATTTTTATAAAATCAGTTGAAAAATGCTACCTATAGGCGAGCAAACCGACAGCCGACAGACAGCGGACAAAAGCATTTTTGGCCAATCTCGAAACTGAGAAGACCAATATATAAAACTCGCTCGGTCAATAAATAAAACGACAAAGCACAATTTCCTGTTATTTCATATTGTATGACGTATGCGACTACATTTCAGTACTTCGAATTAGTTAGTAAAATATGCACAACATTATTAGCTCGAGATATTTGTCGCGGCATTATTACTATTTTTAATCATTCATGATGAATTCAAATGGGGAGCATTGAGTGAAACCTTGATATTCTACCGTCACAGTTAACTCTGACTTAGCTACACGAGTGATATGTGTAAGTGGCATGATGATGATGAATATTAATACTAAGGGGGTAACCACGACCTCTTAAAGCATTCTTGTCTTGATATGACTTGACTTTTGTCACTATCTGTCCAGTGTAAACGAGAATGCCTAAAGAGGTAGTGATTAGGCCTTGCCCATCAATGTTCACTATTGGATAGTCTTTTTAAAATAATTGTAGCGTTATGTCAAAATCACCACGCTGAGCAGGTGATTTGGTGATCGCAGTACAGGTTTATGGTAAAACACAAACGCAAGCTGCTACCCTTTTTCTGGCAAACTTTATAATAATCGTATGCTGACTCGGTTACTTACTACTAAATACTATATTTCAAATAATTTCTTCACTCGCAAGTATCGCATTATCGCCTTCCCATACAAGAAGTCTGCAGTCTAAAAATATTTTTTAATTACGACGCGTATCAGGTTGTTCTTTCAGACAAACTCTGTAGAGTCTGCGAAAGAAAAATGGAGCAAATCCAGTAGGAATGTTTCGTTTAAAATGAAAAAATATCAGTCACAAGACTTTGTATTTGGCAGTCCAGTCCATTTTGATGCAGAAATTACGTTTGTATCAAAAAACTGGTGGTCCTTTGCTGTAAATTTAATCAACGTAAAACCGAGCTTGAATTGATTGAAGCTATAGACTTTCAACCAAAGCCTCCTGTGAAGCAGGCTTCTTGGGAACTAATGAAAACCGCCCGCGGTTACATGCCACGCTGTTGCGTAATATATTATGTTAGTACTTAGTTAGCTTAAAGTAGCAGAGAAGAAGATTTACAGAAATTTAAAAATTTTAAAATATTCTCGCTGGTTTATTAGGTTACGTTTACGTCAACTGAAGTATGTAATATGAGCACGTAAGCTTAAAGGAGCTGAGAAGAAGTATACAGAAATTTAAATTACGTTTGCTAGCTTATTAGGCAAAGTTTACGTCTACTGAAGTTTCAGTAATATGAGGACGAAGGTCTATGCAGGGGATTACTGGAATAAGCCTTTTATTTTCAGGGTAAATAAAGAACAACTTTTCAAACACGACGGTGTATGAAAAACAGCAACATTGTTACTATTACCTAGTATTTTTGCTCTTTTTTGGTATATTCATTTAATGAGGCTTTTATTGTAACTATGTATTGATTTCTGTATAAAACTATGGATGTAGTATTCATATTAATGATTAAATACCCAGCCAGGGCCTCAATTTAAATATCATATCGGCTATCATTTAAACTATTGCTATGTGTAGATATTTTGTCGGCAAACAAATTTTTTATTCAAAAAACAAGATGTTTCTAGATTTATCTTGCTGACCGATGTGAACCAATGAAAAAACACCATTTCATTGCTTTCCTTATATTTTTATTTTATTTTTTTATTGCAGTAAATAAAATTGGCCGACTGCATAACTTATTTCAGTATTCACTTCTAATAGAACGAAAATTTTTAGCTGAGCTAGCCTACCAGTGATCCGATCTTATTGCATTAAATCGCCTTAAAGGTGCTACAGTGGATCGGTGTCTGTGTTGATATTAAATGTTCTCGCACTTCATGAGGTCGATTGACTGGGCTGGGTCACAACATAATATCAGCGCTGACCTGTGTTACAGTGAGGCATAATGCCGAGTTTTGTTGCTGCTGTAGCACACAGAACAAACTGTATTCACTTATTGCTTACTCTTGTTTTTCTGTTTGACAATTTAATTCTGTTATGTTTGTGTATGTGTGTTATAATAGTAAATAAATGAATGTATATGTCTATGTGTTGTAATAAAAAAACACTGCGCATGGCTGAGGCATTATGCACAATAATGGAACGTAATGCCGTGTATCTTTGAGGATCATCTACTAATGGGTATTCAGAGGCACGTCCAAACGTACGTTTGGCACAATCCCGCGGATCGCAACCTTCAGTAGTTCAGTTAGACTCGATCTCGCAATTTCGTGTAACATGCTTGTCAACTCATTACATTACAGCTTTTAAAAGTAATATAACCTGCTTTTGAAGTTTGTAATAGTAATGAGTATCTGAGTGCGCAGTAAAACCTTTATTTATCTAACATTTTAAAAATGTTAAATGGCAACCGGGCTGGGTTGCCAGTTTTATTTTATCACTTTTCCATTTAGACTTTTGGGCAAATAGGGGTATACGTTTTAGCGATTACTCGCGTTGCCTTGGTCTGAGGAGATCGAACCTGGTGTTTACGGATTTATCTTGCATAGGCGGAGAGTTCTGCCTAAAATGGAAATGAAAATCCTTCAGCAAACTTCTATTCTTTTCCCCCTTTGTCCAATCTCGAAACAGAGATGCTCGGTCAATTAAGATAAATCAAACCGTACCAAAGAAATAGATACTGTGACACACTCAAACGAGTTGTTACCGTCTGCCCCCACGAACCCCACCGTCTGGAGGCAGACGGGTAAAAAATATGTTTATATTCTCATAGACAAACATAGTTTTTCATTACGGAAAGTGGAGTCATCATTTATTTAGTTGCAACTACACGGAAGCTCGTATCTGTCCACTGCTTTAGAGGAAGTCGTCGAACGTTTTAATTTTTTGTTTCTTTTTATTTGATAGCTTGAGAGGTTCTGTAAATAATCACTGACATCACTAGTATATTGGCACTTATTCGGGTTTCTATTATTTTTTACCCAATTGCCTCAGATAAAGCATTATGTTTTGATTTCTGGCTTCCACTCTGCAGCCTGCTGCGGCGAGATGAAATTTGGCTTGTGATATGTCATTTGATTCGTCTAAATTGTGGGAGTGACATAGGCTATATTATTTTCATATGGGGGGTGGTGAATCAAAAGATAGAGGGGTGGGGGGAGGGACAAATTATTCTTTATTTCCATCAGTATGGATGTCAAATGATAGCTAGTAATATGCCTATTCTAAACCCCATAACTCATTACCTCACACACACCCCCTCACCTACACAAGTCTGAATGTACTTATGTTAAAAAAAAAAGTTATTTCGCTATTGTATTTAAACAGTACTTATATTTTATCTCATTTATTTCTTTATTTTGTCCTCAATCTTCACTCTTAATCAGTTATTTGGCTTGTAGGTTTTTGGTTACGGTCTTCTTTGAGTCCGTTGTGTGAGCAGACCTGTAAGGCTAGCATGCATAACAAGAGATATGTCACGCGCGACTCGAGAAATTTTGTCTACGTCGAGAAACATCTCGTTTACTCTAACATGCGCGCCACGAAAGAGAAGTTGTCGTTGTAGACTCTTGTCATCTCGTGGTAGAGAAAAAGAAGAAAAGCTGCATTTTGTTCATTCAATTTGTCTCTAGTTACACAAAATACGCGGGAAAACGTACAATACTATTTATTTTCTATGGCCAGTTGATAGTCCAAAGTCAAGTGTATCTTCCCAGTGGTGCCAGCTGCTCACAGCGCTTTTGAACTCTTACCTTTACTTGTTTTTTTTTTACTAAACGTCAATGATTATCTTGTAATTAATTAAATTTTCAAAAATTAAAATTGAAGTGTCTTCTTGTTATGTCAAATAACAGTGCCGTCATGGCGTTACGTTTCTACTATGAATTCAAGAACCGGTCTTCTAAATAGCCAAAACCGTATAATTACATCAATAGCTACAAAAAATTCAATGTTGCTATTATGCTATTTTTATCTTCAATTTTTAGTTTTTTCATGTAAACGTGGCATAGGGTTTTAGTCTGCCACAGAGCGCAAAACCTAATCTGTGGTGCCTTATGTCTGGTTATACCCCGAAAACGAATACCTACGCTCATTTTGCAACTATGGTTGCCGGTTGATCTATTTTCCGAAAACAGAAACGTTTGTGTTAGTTTGTTAGGAAGTAGGTAACATCCAACGTCTGTCAGTCACAAAACAGTATGGAAATTATTGTACTTAGTTTATTATGAATAATAATTGCATTTGAGTGTTTTTTCTCCAGTTTTCTCCAGACACTGCGTATGGTCTTGCCCTATCTGTCGTTGATATCCTCCGCTAGCCAAGAATTGAATAGAGCACAAGACCTAAAACAAAATACCAATAAAATACATATTTAATGCAGGTAATGAAACTGGAATAGGTACCTACTCAGATATCTAACTTGTAACTTACCTTTAAGTGCGCCGGTAAGCCTATATGATTTTTAGGCTCCAAATCAACAAACCAAATCATCGCTCCACCAAATAGAGCGCCATTGGTTTGGAGACCCTCCAAAGACGCTGGAATTCGGTCTCCGGCAAATCAAAAGGATCACATAAGTCCCTGATTCGCTTACGCTGAATTTTGCGATGTTCGCGTTCTTCGTAGTTGGTTATCAAAAAGTTATGATAAGGTACTGCCACTATTTTTAAAATTTATAATGTTGGGCTCTTTGCTTTCGCTTTCAATTCAACACTCAAACAGTAAGTACCTATCTCGTGATATCTCATCGCTGAAGTTGTTCGAAGACAAATTTCCCGATATAATCATTCGTTCATCATGTAAGTTGACAGGACGAGATGAGTTTTTTCGGCTGCCATGTTAGGACAGGTAGACAAAAAGACATATCTCTATTTTTGACGAGAAAAAGACACGAGAAAATTTACTCGTGCTGTTCATGCTAGCCTTACTGGTGACCTGTAATACAGGTTTTTTTACGAAAACCTATCTCAGGCACCAGTCCCTCACTAAACAGGTTCAATGTCACCTGAGCCTATTTTATATTATTATTGTTACTACTATTAAGGATCTGTTTGTGTGAGAGAAAATAAATAATTTTTTATTATTATTATTAAACATATACATATTAAACCACTTTTATGCTACCATGCTACATAGTCAAATGAAGCTTAAAGTATGTCACCCGTTGTCCTTGAATCTATTGTTAAATGATTTCATAAAAATACAAGCTTATCTACCGAACATTTTACTAAACAAAGTCAATTTAACAAATATAATATACTTACATAAAATTTATTAAATGCTTAAATGGAACTGGGCTGGCTGTGTCTGTCGCATGTCAACTCAATGGGCGAGGGTGTGGCAGATCTAAGCGCAGATGGCGTGATGAGCTAGACGTATTTCTCGAAGACTGGAGGAATGATGCCCAAGATTGGAAAGTCTGTGGGAGTGGGGGGAGACCTTTGCCCAGCTGTGAGACATTGACGGCTGAATATAATGATAATATCAATTTAAATTGAAAACTAGATGTCGCCATAGGAAATATTTGCATACATTGTCAAATTATTAAAATAATATTTTGCAGTTAGGTTCAACTTCCTTCTTTTTGAAATAATACAGTGACACGTCAGTTTATATTGACTTCAAAATGTCAACAGGTACCAAATAATATGACAGTAATATCAACATCAACCAAGATATCAACGAAAATGGAATCGATCTCAGTCGAATATTAAAATTTCAACAATTTTATTTGACATCAAGCACAATCTACCAACAAACATGTGGAATTCTATGAAGAAGCAAATGAAAGGTTTACCTTCGGAGAAGCTAGCTGCAAACGGCCTGATGTACCACGATTTCGAGGCCTTGACTCCATGTCAGAGAGAATGCAATTCTAGACTTGGGATGGCTATAGAGCTCGAGCAAGAAGCTTATTTGTCTCAGCATCCAGAGGTAAACCAGCCATCTTTGACACATGAACTTTGAGAGATTAAAAATAGCTTAGCTAGGTATTTATTTTCTAGACGGATGTTTCATAGGTCACATCTTTGCCTGTCTTTAAATAAAAGTATGAAACAACTTTTTTTAAAAGAACACCTACTCCATTGAGCCATCAGTGTTCTACTGCTGAGCAAATCCAAGTCCTCTTCCAGTCTTCGAGAAACGCTTTGAGCTCATTACGATAAACTGTGCTTCGGTCTGCTCACCGGATCTGGTTACCACTCGCATATTCAGTAAAAAAAAACATAAAATAAAGCGTTCGCAAAAATGAATCATTTGCTGATGTGAACTAATGCTGAGTATTATTTTATCGGATTTATCACAACATCATCACAATTCTCAGTAAAACGATGAATGTTTACCTATTGTGGCATTTACAACTTTTGGAGAATATTTAATTTGCCATCGAACACGTTATATCAGAATAACGTTTTCAATATATAGTAGCATAATAGGGAACTCTTGAATAGTCCTTCATCATTATAGTTATGTATGGGATGATATGTAATGACAGACACGGCAGGTGCTTCAGAATTATCGATTCTATTGTATGAACACATTTCTCGTAAGCCTTGCAAAGTCCTGCATAGGTAATACATAGTTCTCGATAATATAACTAGTATTTCTCCCTGAACTAAGATCTTTTGATTTATCTTATGTATTTAACAACGTAGAAAGTAAATAACAAACGATGAAAGTGTGAATTCATATCACCTCGCTACTTACTACCTTACACTTACTTAAACACTCCTTTTCTAAATCTCTTTTTATTTACCCGAGTGTTTGAGGTTCTCTATTATTGCTAACTCTCATTCTATGCAAAGCCAGAATGACAGCAAAGCACCAAACCACCGACTCTACTGGCCGACTGTAACTGAAAGCATCAACTAGTCTACCAAGCGTGGTGGTTATGGTCAAAACTAACATTTTTGGAGGAAGTGCTTTCCAAGTTGTGGTGGCAATAATGTGCTGTTGATGTTTGCCAAACCAAGCGTATCGACAAAATCCAGAAATTCTTTTTGGGAGGTCATGCAAAGGGTTTGTCTGCGCATATTCCATATCAACAGTAAATTGTCCACCCCAATGTGAAAAGAACTTCCTCTGTAACTGTAAGGTTTCGCCATATTCATCACGCTTGGCCGACAGATTGATGCACACAGTTAGTTTTGTTAACACACAGAATGAAGCTTTCTGGTTGACATTACGACATCCTTTGGCTGGGGTAGATTTTTAAACCAAGACTACTAAGGCAACGGTTTTGAGAGCACCTTCAAAACGTTCAACCTTTGTTTAATGTTAGTAAGCATATTATAATAAGTAGCTACAAGAGAGAGTCTCGAACACTTAAGGTAAGTAAGGTGTGTATTGAAAGCATACGTTCTATTTGAGAAATAATCTCCGTCACAAACCAGACATCACGAGATATCAGTTCGGGGCGAACTTCCAGATAACCCCTTTTGCAACTCTTAATGTCAATACAATGATAAAATTTTAACCGCCTCTGTGGTCTAGTGGTTCAACCCACCGATTTCAGATCCAAAGGTCCCGGTTTCGATCCCACGAGGGAGCAAAATTGGTTGGTGGTAGGATTTTGTTTAAGTCCGCTTGGCTACCTATCACCATCTTACCTAATTCTGTCGCCATGATGACAATTCTAATAGAAATCGTTGTAGTGTTCCGGCATTTAGAGGTGAGATAGCCAGTTCCTCAATTTATTGAGGATTCCGGGTGAAGTGCGCCTCCACCTTCGGCCTTATCTCAACTTCTTACCAGGTGAGATGAAGGCCAAGTGCTTCCCTGTCTCACAATAAAAATAAAATGGTTTCAGCAAAATGAAAAAATAAAAAATTGTGATGTGAACCCCCTATATCCTCCAAACACACCAAACGTACCCTCTAGGGTGGTTTAGGTAGTGTAGGTTTTTGTATCAAAGGGCTACAAAAACCCCTTTGTTACAAAAACTAACCCTATTAAAAAGTAATGTACTTTTAATTTTTTTTATGTGTAGGCAGATATTCAATCAAATGAGCACACAAGCCAAAAATCTTCTTGTCACACTTAACACCCACATTTCTCAAAAACTACCCGAATGAAAAAAAAAATTAATACCGATTGATGAGTGTTAATATATTCTCAGCATATACAAAACTTTGAATCGAACGGATTAACCATTCAAAGGCAAAAATGGTATTTATTTCCACCCCAATATCTCAAAACTACCCTACTTATCAAAAATCCCTCGCGTCAATCAATTTTTATTTTCATCTCTTTACATTTTCAATTTCATCAAAATCAGATCAATCGTTCGAAAGTTATACTGCTACAAACATTGCCACATAAATTTATATATATACACATACATACAGTGCCGGGTTTCCCAACTTAACTCGGAGGTCTCGCATATATGTTTGATATAAAACACATTACCTAACATTATATTATCCGCCTCTGTGGTCTAGTGGTTCAACCCACCAAATTCAGATCCAGAGGTCCCGGGTTCAATCCCCATGTGGAGTCCAATATATTGTGCTTGGTTTGGTTGGTGGTAGGATCTTGTTTGGGTCCGCCTGGCTAGCTACCACCATCTTACCTAAAACTGACGCCATAATAACAATTCTTAAAAAAAAAAATGTTGTGTTCCGGCATTCAGAGGTAAGATAGCCAGTTCCTCAGTTTGTTGAGGATTCCGGGTGAAGTGCGCCTCCATCTTTGGCCTTATCTCAACTTGTTACCAGATGAGATGAAGGCCGTACAATTAAAAAAAAACTCCAATTACGTCAACAAGCAGCGGTTTGTAGCAAATACATCAGCTAGTCAATTGCCTTATTAGTGTGCTTAATTTTGGTTTCAATCAAAAAGGCGGCTTTTTTTCAGAGCAATTTCCTAGATATCAATATGTGTTGCGTAAATGAGCATCAAATGCACCAACAATCAAACTGAACCAAACAGATAATCCAAGTTGCATTCTCGAGATTTTTTTATATGTCAGTATCATTAATATACGAAAATAGTGCAAAACTCGAGGGTTATTTATCTTACAGGTGGTATCTATAATGTTTAAGTTTGATAATGCTATTTCCAGATTAAAGCGATGCTAGAATTATTTATATGTAAAATGACACTATCAGGTAAGAAAAAGGATGTTTTGAAAGAAGCGGCGGAGTATTTCACAAGACCTGCTGATGTATTAAATCAAGAAATTAGAGAGAAACTCGGAGTGCCATTAGGAGGACCGTACGTAAAGGTACGTCTCTTAGTAAATAATATTGTTTTGAGAAATAAAATATATGAACATAGTAAACACACGGGTTTTACTCACGTAGGTACCAACGGTATAGATGTTTGTGCGTGCCGTGATCTTAACTAACCCGGCGAGTCACACTCTGATGATGATTCACCTGTTGATTCGAAAACGTTGGTTCCTACATCAAAATAATCGTATACGTGAGTAAAACTCGTGTGTTAAAATGTGTTCTACTTACACAGTAGCTTAAAAGTCTGTAATGGTTGGATGAGAACATTTTTATGGATTTTACAAACATTTGAAAGATATACATATTAAACGTTTCATGTTTAGGTTGATTTAAGCATAAGTAGTTTATGGTGTCTTTGTTGTTTTATTGTATTTTCATAATTTCAAGCATACTTGGGAGTTATTGAGTGCCAAATTGCCAACTAAGTTCCGATTTCTACGATAATTTTCAACAATATACTTGTTTTTTTCAGCTTGCGTTAGTTTTTGACCCTTTTGTAGGCCCAAGCTTTTTACGTCTTTTGACTCGGTTGTACAGAATTATTTAAAATGAAATAGGAGGTATGAACAAGGAAACAAGGTACCTATGGATTTGTTCGTTTTTGGTTAATTACAGCTCGTATAGTGAAACACATTTTCAGGAATCTGCATGTGTAGCTTAATTTTATTTAACTCACGCGTGTATAAATTGGACCTGGATGGTCAATTCGAAGTCTATTAGGAAACGGACATCTTCATTTTTACACAACCATCTAGATGTGAAAGTAACACACTTCTATGATTCTATGATATCACTACAATTTTGATAACGAGACGTGATTTGTATGTGTTTTTATTAGATTAAAATCTGCCAAAAAAGTTATTTTGAAAGCAAAATGGTGGAGAACGTCAGTAAGTTGTTCTTGCATTTTTTTCTGAGAGACTTTGTTTTCTGTTTTTTTTTTTTTTGTTTCATTTATCTTAAATAACATGGTGCAAAATGTATACTATTAGGAGAACACTGGAAAAATGCGATAGTTAGAAACTGAGTTGCAAAATACATTTTAAGAGCTGATCAAAACCTATATTACGGTCCTACGGTCAGCTACCGTTTATTTGTTTTACAGGCAGACCCACCTGCTTTTGTATACGAAGACTTACTACTTGAACGAGACCTGAAGGATATAACAAGAAAATATTACCCGACTGCACCGAAGGATATTCCATCGCCGTACCTCAGTCAACCCAATACACCCTCCTCTTCGTTCATGTCCGTAGTTTCTTCTGACACCACACTACCAACACCAGGTTAGCGCATCAATGTAGAAATATTTTTGTTTTTACAACGTACAGTATTATGTCACTTTCAAAACTTGCGTGAGTGGTACTATACATTTTAAAACATGGGTTTTACTCACGTATACGTATATGAGTGTGAGACGCGAAACCAGAGAGGGCTGCGCGCGCCGTGATCTCAACCTACCCGGAGCACTCTCACCCTGATGATTCACCTGTTGAATCGAAACCGTTGTTGCCTACATCAACATAATAGATACGTGAGTAAAACCCGCGCTTTAAAATGTGTACGGTAGGTATATTTTTTTATAAAAAAAATACTCTCATATTCAAGATTTGATGCATGTCAAGGTAGGTACCACAACTACCCGACTACGGCAAAGCAAAAAGAAGGGTTATGATTTTGACCGGTATGTACCAATGTATGCATGTACGTATGTAAGTATGTTCATCTCTCATAAATTCTTAAATAATCATAATTAAATAAATGATACCCCATTTATTTAATTATGGAAGCATCTTTTGTCCGCTGGTTAGGTTATGTGACGTAACATTAATTAAATAGGGAGCCCTTTAGTCCCCTTGAGGGCTCCATTATTATTATAATGAATTTTAGAGACGGGACAGTAAGGGCAGGTACCTTAACCGTTATAGTGACAGGAAAACGTTTTTAGGAGACTATCCAAATGTTTATGTGAAATGCATTCTTAGATTTTGTATAAATGTACAGTCAGCTAGAAAATGACCATTAAATCTATCTCTATATCTAACCTAATCTAACCTTATTTTTTGATCCTTATAAGAAACAGGATCGATTGGGATAAAAAAAGTTTTTGTGTAAAAATTACCATTTTCTTACTGACTGTACCTATTTTTTTTTCCAAAATCTGAGAATGCAGTTCAGAATATGTTAAAATGTATGGATAGTCTCCTAATAACGTTTTTCTGTCACAATAACGGTTAAGGTAACTGCCATTACTGTCTCATCCCAAAAAATCACCTGTATAACTCCATACATAAAGTCATGAACTTAAAAACAAAATGTTTTAATAATGTCGTGTTGAGCCTTGGATAAGCATATTTCAGATATTTGTATATTTAGCAGGTGCACGCGGTTTAGCTTGCACTACATTGTAGATTCTCTATAAATATAATTATCTTAAAATCTAATAAATTTAGTTAATATAACAACATAACTAATGCCGATAATTATAAAGGGAAAACAACATAATATGACCTTATAAATCTAATACATTACGCTAATGTAAAATCGAAATGATATCTAGACGTGCCTCTGGCTACCCCCTAGTAGGTGATCCTCGTGACGCCCTGAGTAGAGGTGAATGTGAAAAAGTTGTAAGTCTATATTTATTTTTCTAATAAAGAAAAAACTTTGTTATCTATAAATGTTAATTTTGTAAATATTCTGTTTATTTTTTTAAAAACTTGTAGGTCCTATATTAAGAATATGTTTTTTTTTTATTAAATTGTGTATACAATATTATAATTGTGATTACTATATACATATTACAAGCTATGCTTAGTTTGGGGCTAGATGGCGCTGTGTAAAAAAAATCCTGTAGTATTTATTTATTTATCTAATACTATAATTATAAGTCACATAATTTACTATAAATAAGCATAGCGTGTATGTATACCAAGATACCGCTATATTCAATAACAATGCTAAATATTCATAAAAAATATAAAAATACTATGAAATGTTTATTTAAATACAAAAAAACACAATCGTTTATTTCCACACATCCGCATCAAACGCTTTTCCACAAGTTAAAATCAATTATTAAAATATCTTAAATCTTAATTAAGTTCTCTCCATTTAATCCACAAATATACGAAGCAAAACGCCCGTGAATTCAGATTCACGGGTTTTTTGCTGGCGGAGCCTATCAATACCTCGTAACGATCACGGCTTTCACCTCTTTTGTACGTCAGTCTGTCAAAAATCCCTTCATTGAGCACAATACAACCAGCAAAATAAAGCATCGATACAAACCAGCCCGCCACGCCAATGCTTATGCTATATTATGCTTATATTATGAAATTGCACAAAACAGAACAAGGGGCTGTCTGTGTATCGTAAGAAACGTTCATTTGTTTGACGCTCTTCGAACTAGGTATTATGATATTTTTACAAATTTCATAATGAAGACGTAGCGCTGGAATTTTTTACATAACATGTGGCTATGATACAAAGCCTACCTATATCAAGTTGGTTATAATAGGTATTTGTAGTCATTAGGTGTATCAATTGTAGCTTGGGATTTTCATGTTATCATTTACTTTGGGAAGTGGTGAGTGGAAAAAGAATTATTTAATAATTGTTTGCTCAGTACTATTTTTTGGGAGAATTTTGATCTACCGCCTGTCTAGAATCCCGATCAGCCTTAGATATAGTTAGGTACAGAGTTATAAATAATGTAAGTACTTGGTTTACTTTAATATTTTATGGTAAAAATAAATCCCAGCATATATTTTATATATCAAATTATACTCCATGTTAAAATTTATCAAAATTTCTGATGATGAGATCCTGGAGAAATGGAGGGAATTTCAAAACTTTTTCATTAACTTTTTGTCTGAATGGAATGGAATGGAAAACTCGGACGTGTGTCTGCAAAGCGATGAACCCAAAAAAACAGCTATGTTGCTTGGCAGCCGAAAAAGGTATGGTTGTAGCCCCCGGACAAGCCCTTCCACAAGGAGGATTCGATTCTAGTGGCGAGTCTATTATTTAGAGACAAATCGTATTAAGATAAAATATCAGACCACTTTTTGAACTTTGAATTCGTCACCAAATTAAAAAATGATTTATGAAGACATATAATAGGCACTCTCTTTTTTGTTTGCCGTAGTGGGTAGGCTACCCCTATTGATGCTTCAATAGAGGTCGTCTGCGGTCGGTTTTGAGCCAAGGTTTCTTTGAGCAAGAGTTTCGAGAGGCGATCCTGCGTATTCCGCTAATTGGCAATAGCCATGTTACCCGACACAGAATTATAAGTTTTCCTCAAACTCAGTTACATCTTGATTTATCAATCAGTTTGAGCCTTTTACTTGGCTTGTTACTCCTGTACGTATACGTAACTAAGTCTTATTTCATAACTGTAGAATAATGTAATGTTTTCTATTATCTTATTGTATCGTCGGATGTAGTGACGTAGGTGACATAGGCGAAGCCGCTTAGCCGCGAGCTTTCTTCGCGAGTGCTTTCTAGGAAAGTTGGCTCCATTGCAAACCTTATCCTTGCCATGGCCTTGAGACACATTAATGCTAAAAGATTGGCCCAGGTAACGTTATTACTTTTTATCCGTTTTTTTATATTGTACGTGTTTTGTGTTTTAGAACCAGTACCAACTCCAGAAGCAACACTTTCTGAAATTTTCTTCGGCGTCATCTCCAACACCGTAGATAAAGCGATCTACTCCCGCGTAGATGACAAAGCTCTTCGCTACGACACCGCTTACGTGGAACTGATGAGATGTGCCGAAGAAGCCATGGAGGTCCCAGTCATTGAAATCAGAGAAGACATCGCTGAACTATTATTCAATGCGTATAAATTCTTTGAGCTAGACATTATGGAGAAGGAAAGAATTGGTAAGGATTCATCAAAATTGCTTACACAAGTGTTTTTGCTTTTGGCTGATAGTCCTGTGATAAACTTCAAACTGTTGTTCATTTAAGTATATCGTTACAATTATTGTTTTTTTAATTATCAACTCTACCGGTTCATAATTGTGACCAGCACACAAAGAGGAAAGCAATATTTTTCGACTGGTAAATTATTTTATGATCCAATCAATGTATTAAAATTCAATTGACTTACAGAACTACGTATTTTTTAGTAGGTATTCACAAAAATATATGAAGGTGGTCATTACTTAGAGCATATTGCGTGCCAATAAGGATAGTAGATTGAAGATAGCTTATACAGATCATCAGGTACTTGTGTTGGTTTTTTTATTGTGACAATCAAATTAAATTGATAAATATAAAGGTAATATATATATATATATATATCTAACGTTATAGACTGAATGTCATCGTTGATTTTGAATATGGGAAATAATTGTATCGGCATTTTTTTTTAATACATGCAAACTAAGGGATTTATCATGAATTTGGGTTTTCTGAAATTTGGTAAGTAAAATCTTTCTTGATTGAATAAAAATGTGAAGAAACTGTTTTGAACACATTTCCAAATTAATCAATGGAATGACGCGATTTCTTTGAGTATCCAAGTAGTATTTTGTTAAATATGTAGCTATAGGTCTGTGTATCCTATTTCTGGGTTTTTTGAATTTTCGATGCAACCAAACGCAAAAGTTGTATTTTTGCAAAAAAATCCCGCTCAACCGTTTTACTTTGTGAGTATTTAAGTGCTGTCCGTGTCATTTAGGCACCTGCAGCAGCCCCTTAATTAAAGCTTACCTACCTACGGTTTTTTCGTTCCAATACAATATTGGCGTCTTCAAGCCCATCTTAGGCCACATCTTTAATTGTTTTTTAATTGAGCTGGTGATCGAACGCTTATATATCTCTAATAAAAAAAACTGTACAGCTGTGGACGGATATGGCTTATTGATGAAACACATTTGAGGTGAATTTTTGATTATTGATTACCGTTGACAAGCGCTTCACGACATTTTCATCCATTACCATAATATTAAATTTTCCGATGCACAACTTATTACCATACGAATCTGGTCTACATTAAATTTATTTATTGCGCACCGCAAAAACTTGGAATATTTCCTGCATCCGTTTTACCACCATAACGTCTTTGATACCTTTACAAAGAGTGTTAACAAACATTTTCTTTGAAAGCTTGTTCTATTGTAAGACTTTATTCTCGCCAGGCGCGCTTCGATCTCAAGAGCTGACCTTGTTTTGCTTCCAGCTGCAGAAATCGCATGGGAGAAGCGAATGAGAAAAAAGTTAAAGAGAATGCTGCGCCGCATGATAAACTTCAAAGGTAATAGTATTTTACAAGAATTCTATGAAAGAACTCTTACCTAAGACCAACTATGCAGCTGAATATCGGATACTAATAGTTCGGATAATATAGTGACGCTTATTTACGAGCAGTCGAGAAAAATAATGTTAAAATATTACACGATTATTTTTTTACAAATCATTTGACATTGCACAAAAAATTATTACTAATGAACAAAATGTACGATTATAACTTCACAATTAGATCCACCTACAAATGCCATGTATTTTTCAAAGAAGATAAGTTAAAGGACGGATGTAGAATGAAACCGTTGGAAATAAAAATGAGAAATCCATTGCCAGTGAAATCACGGCAAAAAATTGCAGACATCCTTGTGAGTGGCGCAATGTTTCAGTGCCGTGGGCCGTTGTTTTCAATTTGTTTTTATATACAGACTTATAATAACTATTGTTGTGTGGTAGTCGTCGTATTTGTATTTGCCTCAGTGTAAAACATTGATTAAATTCTGCAATTGATCAAATAGGTAGACGTATAATCATACTGTTTCTATTATTTTCTTTCTCATATATTCGTTTGTTCGCTATGTCAATAACATACAATAATATAATATTATCATAAGTGATTTTTCTATTTTGGTACTCTTATGTGCATCCAATTTATTGAAAAATGGCAATTATGACAAATATCGTAAGAATGTCTTTAAGATAAAATTGTATTAATAAACCGGCCAAGTGCGGAACGGACACGCACTCTCAGGGTTCCGTCCATCCCACATTTTAAGGTATTATTAAATTACGATACATATTTCATGCATTCAATTCTATCAAACTAACACTTGCCCAAATTTGAGTATTTGTTATCTTACCGCGGTAGAGTAACTATAATCATTATATAGTTGGACGTTGCTAGAATAGTTAGAATTTTCACGAATTAACTTGAAAATCAGAAAAAAATAATTTTACATTCAATCTTCTTTTCTATTTGTTACGGTAATCCGCTATAATCGCATTATATCTTGGAAAACGTAAATCGGATTTTGATAACAGTAAAAAAATACTGTCTAACAATATTAAAATGGTAACTAAGGAAATTTAAAATGTGGAGTGCCGAGTAGGCAATCTATTATTTCAATGAAAAACAATAATTTTGTTTTTCATCGAGATGTAAATGATGGTATTTTCAGGGTACGAGACGCCCCCAACTCCGAAGAGTGTAATATCCTCTCACGAGAGCTATAAGAAGCCTCCTCATCGTCCTTGCGTATGCCACCCGCAAATACAATATAACCGATATCCCAAGGTATGCTGCCAACATGGTTGTTCAATAACCCCTTGTATGTGTTCTATGGGTATATACCTAATTATATACCCATATAATGTGTAACCATGAATTATTTTGGTAGTTCTTAGTTCACTATTTCGGCCACCATTGCATTGATTTGTTTCGATTTGAAAGGTATGGTTGCTGGTGAAATCACGGGCACGCGGGGCGTAAAAGTCTTTGTGGATACGACCTACGCAGTAAGGCTTTGTTATAGGCAAGAGTTTCACTTAAGAGTCAATGATACGTGAATTGGCTTAGCTTCAGCGATAATATCTTTCACAATACTGTAGCGTATACTTAGAAATTAATATATCTTATAGTTCAGGATTGTTGCTAGAACGCTTGTGTTTCGAAAACACAATTACATAAAAAAAATCTATAGAAAAAAAATTAGGTTGACACTAATTTGTACCAAAATGTTCGCCATTCAATAAATACGCCCAATTAGGCCTTGACACTTTGTACAGTATACAGCAGACGGTCTGTTTTAGATTTTCAAAATAAATGTCGGTTTTACCGTAAAAAAATTAAAACGTTGAAATTCGCGCGTATTTCTGTCATCTGGTGGCCATAAGCGCCGTGGTTGCGCGCACAGTAATGTCACCTTTATTATAACTGTATCTTAGTTCGAAACTAGAGTGAAGTTGCGTTGTGTTGCTAATCTAGGTACTATAGGCCGTTAACAGTTGGGCTGCTTGATAATTCCGTCTCCATGTCGTATAAAAAATCCTGAAACATTATTGAGTTTTCAAATTTTCTTAAAATGATTTTCATGCACGCTTTTGATAACACATTGTTCCAAGTATCAACCTCTTGAATGAATAATAAATATTACAGGACATTTATTTCCCAAAGCGCCATCTATTCCCAAACTAAGAATAGCTTGTAATATGGAAAGTAGATTACGGATGGAATTATTTAATACTTTGTAAATACATACGTACTATATGATACCTAGTAACCTTTCGGCTGCCATCGTAATTGAGATTGACAACAAAAACATATATAATTTCTAGGACCGTTACGGAATCTACATGCCGAGGGAGGGCTTTGACGTCACAAATATAACCGCAACCCCCGCCATATCCGTTGTGAGTCTGGAAGAGGAGCAAACAGCAGAGAAGGATGACACCAAGTCTACAGTCTCTGGAAAGAGTGGAAAGAGCACCAAGACAACTACGTTCCAGGAATGATAGCTCATTTTTTATATCATACTCATTATCTACTAATTGAGATACAACGCTCAACCATTACCGAAATTATGAGGATGCATTCCTTAAACTACTCATTTTAACTTGGTATACCAAGGATTATTGTGAATTCCCATGGAATAACGTTTTTTAACTGCCTCTGTGGTCTAGTAGTTTAACCCACCGATTTCAGCTCCAGAGGTCCTGAGTTCTCCACGGGGAGTACACTATATTGTGCTTGGTTTGGTTGATGGTAGGACTTTGTTTAAGTTCGCCTGGCTAGCTACCACCATCTTACCTAATTCTGTCGCCATAATAACAATTCTTAAATGGTTGTGTTGCGGCATTTAGAGGTGAGATAGCCTCAACGTTCCTCAGTTAGTTGAGGATTCCAGGTGAAGTGCGCTTCCACCTTCGGCCTTATCTTAACTTGCAACCAGTTGAGATGTAGGCCAAGTGCTAACCCGTCGTATAATAAAAAAAAAATTGTTCCCGGCATTCCACAAGGATTTGTAATTTTTAAGGAATTGGTTAAATGCTCACTAAAAACTGTTTCGTTCTGATTTGATTTGATGCAAAAATGTCATCGATCAATTTGCCAATTTTGCTAAAAGCTGCGATGGAAGTATTATCTGCGATTGAGCTGCATCAAATCAGATTAAATTTAATTGATATACTGTTTTCCAATATATCGTTTTAGTCTTGTACGTCGGGGACGCGTTTGACCTTCTCACCTGATCACAAGTTAAGATAATGTCGAATGTGAAAGCGCACTTTACCCGAGTACCTCAACAGTCTTACGAAGTGGCTTCTCAATGCTGGAACGCAACAATTTTAGAATTATTGTTATGGGATAGACTTAGGTAGCCTGCGTTATAAACCCGCAAATTCCCACCAGTTACCATTTCGACAAATAACTCCGTGAAGTTTTAGCTTTCCGAGTTGATCCGCAAATAACTGTCCGTTTATTAAACGTAAGACTTTAAGGCTTTTATTCAATTACTAATATGGATAACTATTATGATGTAATTATTTGATGGTTTAACCGTCTCTATGGTCTAGTGGTTCGTTCGCTTTACGGTGTCAAGTCCCTGGTTCGATTTCTAAGGGGTTATTGTGTTTGGTTTGGTTAGGACTTTGTTTAAGTCCGCTTGGCTAGCTGCCAGTAACAATTCTAAAATTGTTTTCGGCATTCAAAGTAAAATAGCCAGTTCCTCAGTCTGTTTAGGATTCCGGATGAAATGCGCTTCCACTTTCAGTCTTATCATAACTTAAATCGGGTGAGATGAAGGCCAAGCACCTCTACGATGTACAATAAAAATAATATGGTTTTGGTTTAAATTATAGTAATTAATAAAACGTGTATTTTGTTGTTCAAGACTTTGTGTTACTTACCATTTAAAGATACTACAACTATTCATGTAACCGAGTATGGGTATCTACCCCAACTCCGTTACAAAAATGGCTTCTCTTGAATTGTAGACTTGACCACTTGATTGACTGACGATATTGTGGCGGTCGCGGGGAGTCGACGAATTGAAGAACCTTAGAATCGCTATTTGTGATGACGATTGGGGAATGTAAATATTACATTTTTCTGTAAATACATACTTATGTCACGATACGATCTAAACACAACAAAAAAAACAACTATATTAATTACACAAATGTCTGTCCCTGTTGGGTATCGAACCCACAACCTACAGCATCAGAAAGAGCTACTACCAACTGAGGTGTGAAGCCAGGTCACTAGTGTGAAAATGTATTTTCCTAGACGGGACCCATTGGAAACTAATTAGAATGACAACTATGGGTGATAGAGGTATCGTACCTACTATTATACTACAATACTATGCTTTACAATAGCTTGATCATAACGAAATTAGTACAATGCTATTCGGACACACTGAGCCTTAGAGGTCAGACAAGCGAACGGACAGACAAACGGACAACGAAGCTTTTTATTTATTTTATTAACGACTTACAGACCCCGCGCTGTATAACTTGCGCCAAGGTTCAAAGTCATTTCGGGCTATATATTAGCCCACTTTAGGCAGGAAGATAACATATTTGAGAACAAAATAAAGGAAATCTATCCGGTCAAACGCTCGCGCCGGGCGGTCAGTGCCTACCGAAACGTCTTCAAAAAAAGCTCTTGAATTGCCTCGTTTAACGCGCCCCTTTGTTACGAAAACAACCCTAAATAAAAATTAAATATGTAATTTATGTATGCGCAGGTCTGTGACGCTCACTGAAACAAACAATGTAATAATTTAAAAATGCCGACTAAAAGTCAACACTAAAATGGAGTTTTTATTTCCCTCTTATTTCAAGTTTTGAATAGTCTAAGCCTTGTCCAATGTGCCCAGCTGGCAAGAAAGGCAATGATGCAGCAACTATTATTTTGTCGTATTTTGCTTTCAACATTTTAAATTTCTTCCAGACAGCTTTACACCAATGGTATTAGCATGCTTTTAAGTTCACTGAAGGGAAATTCTTTTCTAAAGTATTTCCCTTATATATTCCACTTATGCTATCTCGAACTCACAATGATATTTATTTGGTTTGAATGTAAAATCTTAGTTGGGATTTTATTAATTGTTTAACTGTAATAATATGTTTCTTCTTTTTGGTCGTGCACGAGGATTTTACAGATTGTTTAATGCCACTACCTGCCTTGCTTTGTTCATATTATTTTTAATTGAATGAATGTACTCTTTACTCTCAAAATTGATAATATTTTAAGAGTTTTGATATCAAAGTGGACGGTTGAAATTAAACATTTCCCAAGAAACACCTGCAGTCAAAAACCGGATGATAAATTCGATTTGTTAGATTGGTGCCTCAAACGCATTTCTCATCGATTTATCCCAATCGAATTTTGCCACGATCGTGTTTGTCGCATTAGCTACAATGTATGACAGTATTTTATCCTATCGGTAATTTATCGAACAGCATGGTGACTTATTTGCACTATAAATAATTTGTGTGACAGCATATAGACTTACATAAATTTGTTGTGAAGTAATTTGACTAATTATATTGTACAGGGATGTGGCGTCACTTTAAAAGTACCGTCGAGGAAAAATATACGTAGGTACCTACATTTTGCATATTATTTATGCATCCTGGCTTACAAACACTAACTATGTACAAAGGAGGCAGTCGGGTTACCTAATGACAGTTACAAACGGTCTATAGGTAACTTTACTGTTCCAGACTAGTATCAGACGGAAGCGTGCCCAAGACACGGGCTGCATTACTGCACTAGCAATGCAATATTTATTATGTAGACTGACAAACCCATTTTTAAAAAGTATGACATCAGAATACTTGACACTATGACACTGCGTAAAGAGTTAATGACTGAATGTAGCGAGCAAAACTAAGAACATCAAATGTAAACAAACGAATGTGACAAAACACGATCGTGGCGTTTTGCCACGTAGGCTAGTTTGGTAGGCCGATTAGGAAAATCGGCCTACCGAAAAGAAATGCGTTTGAGACACCAATCTAACAAATCATTAATTCAGCCTACAACTGTAGATACCAACATAATCTTAAGCATCTTGCAAAAACGTTTAACTTTGGAAATAAGCAGATCTATTTAATATTATTGAATATAATACATAATAAAATTTCCGAGATCAGTTTGTCTCAGTCATTGGTCACAGTCAAAGTCAAAGTCAAAATGTCTTTAATTTCCTTAAGAATTCATTAAGACTTTTTATGATTATTTTAAAAAGTTTAATCTACCGCCTGTTCGGAATCGCGACCAGCACGCAAGGAAAAGGCAAGAAACTCTGACTGGTTATTTTATTTCCAAAAACTCGTCGCGGAAATGCATCCTGTGTCTCGGACACGCTGCCGTCTGGTATTGGTCTGGAACAGTTGAGTTATCTACAGACCGCTTGTCACGGCCGATTGCTCCCCTTGTACGTAGATAGATACATACATACATAGAGTATTAATCATCCAGGTGCGCTAGATACATCGAGAACGAGCTTTTAATTCCAGTATACCTACGTATACATTCATTCAAAAATATGGTTTCATGGTCCATGGCAACGACGCAGTCCCTGAAAAATCACCGTTTGGTAAGCTTCGTAAGCAACTTGCAAACGTGGCAACGATGTCGCTGGCTTTTGCTAGCGCCCGAGGACATATGACCGAAGTCTGGCATCAAACGATTTTCAGTGTTCCGTCGGTGCGTGAATGAGCCAGCCCCTTCTGGTTTCCTCTGGCCTAGATAGCCTCTGGCTAGACAAGCCTAAATGTGTTTTTTTTTTTTTCTAATACTTCAATCGGATCTCTGATAGAGATTTCATTTTCCACACAGATTTAATGCTTTTAACAGGGAAATAACCTTAAGTTCCCCTATAACGAGTTAACGAGGGTCGATAGTAGGTATCATTAAAAGATAAGTTCTAGTAGGTACGCTGTACAAACAAAAAGGTATTTTAGATAAAAAAATATTAATAAGAACATTGAAAAATAAAGCTCATTTAAGCTCAGCTTAACCAGAGTTGAGATGTTAAAGGTAGAATTAAAAACGGAATCCTACTGTATCTACAAAACTAAACGGGATCAGGCTGTGATTATCTGAAAATCAAATAAAACTCGATGAGGTGTGACTGTCAATACCACTGTATTTTTTGGTATTAACATTACATTATAACTTTTTTACCGATTATTGCCCACCGTCCACCTCTTGAGACCACCTGGGTGGACCGTTAAAAGTTTTATTTACAACTGTTCACGTTGTCCACCTGGGTGTACCTTGGAAAATATTTAATGTCCACCTAGATATCAAAACTCTTCAGATATTAAGTGCAAAGAGATTATGGTTGTAAAATGTATATTGTTTATTAAAATGTCTATTTAAAATAATGTTATGACATTGACGGGCCTCTAATGTGTTCTAATCGCAAAAGTTTAAATTGTGAGTTCTAAAATTTTGTGATGAAAACCTTATTTTAAATTTCTAATTACCTAGAAGAGATAAGAAAGCCTAGCATTAAAACAATTACCTCTAGCGAATACATTGTAATCAGTATAAGGTAAGTAATTGAAGTTTTTTGTTGTGAATCATAAAACAATTGCTAGCCCGAGGTTCCTACCTTTCTCCTTGCGTACTGGTCGGTAGATTTATCGTTTATCTTCATAAGGTTCTAAGGACCTATTTATGCAAGAAGGAACCAACCCAAACTCATGTCAACATTGAGTTAAGTATACAGAGAGCCTTCAAAATTCACCTTCTATCAACCCTGTAAAGATCATAATGATCTGTCAATTTTGACTGTACAAAACATTTTGTCGAAAAAGTATACATTTATTCAATAAATTAAACTAACTAAGTACAAAGGAATCAGTCAGATTACCTAAGGACCGTTACAAACGTTACAAACGCAAAACGAAAAAGTTACCAACCCACAAACCAACAGTTGGTCAAGAGCCGACCCATCGTAAATAAATAAAAAAAATACAATGTACTAAAAAGATTCATGCCTCATGGGTAACCCAGCAATCATAAATTTATTTTTTTCTTTAAGGAACCAAATCACATGGTTCCCTGTGAAAGTAATTTTTGATATTTTTGTAGAACCATGCGGGTTGGAACTTGTTTGTGTAATAAACATTGCATATTCTTATATTTTTAATAAGACCATCATCACTTGGTTCTTTGTTGATAAAACTTTATCGGCATTATTATCAGCAATAAGCTTTGAAGTTTTTGACAAATAATTTTAGCCACAGTATATAAAAGCCAGCTTTTGACAACTTTTTTCTAAAGATGAGTAAGTAAAAGACTCTCTAGCAGCCCTTTACAGCTTTCTTCAAGTAATTTTTATTCTACCTAATATTTTTTTTATGGTTTGCATTTTTGTGGAAAAGTTGCCGTAAGTGTTTAATATTTAATAGGATTAATTATACCCACTATTAAGTATACACTATTAAGTAAGCAAGGAAGTTTTTTTACAGACAGTGTGGCTAATAATTTGTGCATGAAGAAACGACGTGCAATGGGGGTGATGGAGCTACATTTTCTGATGTACCTATCGACTGCCTATGCTGAAGCTTCTCATTCGTCTCCACTGTCTCTCCAGCTGTCTTTGGCTTCTAATTTGGTGAACAGCTCTACCAGCTTCTAACATATTGATAAGTGACGATGATCTACATTCTGATGCTGCTGAAAAAAACATAGAGCCACCTCCATACTCACCGCTGACCCCCGTCCTCGTAATGCTGAAAATGACCAAGCTTCTGTGGTGTTATGGGCTGCTTATCAAAGCAACGCTTTACAATACAAACTTCTAAATCGTTTCTTAACTTAACCGTGAAGATGAGCTCAGCGAGACTTATGCTGTACGGCATGCGTCTTCGGAAGAAAATAGAACCGATATTGAACTGAAACTCGCAAAATCTCTGCAAAACTTATTGAAAACTGATATGAAGCTTGCTAAGGATGATCCCTCAAAAAAAGGCTGCCTTTACCGCGTATACTCGCAAATATCGTCTTTTACAAGTGCGATCCAAGTGCACGAATTGTAGCTCTTTGCCACGGTCGATCCGTTTTTGGTCGGTTTTTGGCATGCCTCTAAGGTGCCTCGCGTGCACGGTTGTGCGTGGATCGCGCGATCAGCCATGGAAATCCCGTAAAGTCGCCGCTTAACAACACTTTACAAGGAATGTAAAGTATTTGTGGTAACAATTTCCTTTACTCTAATAGTAGTAAGAGACGATACTTGACATCATATTTCTCGTGATATGGGCAACAAACCAATAAGAGGTACCAAATATTTAAGCAAAATAAAGGTTGCTACTGCCACAGCAATTCGAATGCATTGCTGCCGCAAAATAATATTTTTTGGAAATATCGTATGAAATTGTTTAATAGAAATTGATGTCTGCTGGTTTATTTTTCGATTGACAATTTTCGATATAAAAATTATCTTAAAAAGAAAGAGAATTACAGAAATGATCCATCAAATACATAGTCCGGTGCAATGCACGCGCCATTTGTACCTACTGAGCCTATAATTAATTTATAACTTTGCACATGTGTAAGTAAAAAGTTGATAGTCTGAACGTAATCTGATGAATTGTACCTATCGCAGCGCATTAAATACCGCTCCGTATCAGAAGGTCTATCAGAGAAAATAACGTAGTTTGCCTTCTGATACGGAGCGTTAAATACGAACAAAAAAAACAAACATTGATATTTAGATATTCGATTGTATTCTACTCAGCCTTTAGTTTACTGGATGACTATAGATTAATTAATATATGATATCTGCATACGCACATGCATCTCGCATTTCCATAGCGCTGCATTCTGCTTCAATTAGATTTTATACCTGAACATGAATGTATTGTGTTTCTTTATTATCATTTATTTTACAAATATTCTCAGACTTATCCCCCTCCACCAGCATTGCTTGGAATGAAAACGGATGGAACACGAAGCCTCCTCCGTGGTAAAACTTACTCATAAACTCGACCCTGAAAAGTTTTGATCTATGTAAATAAAACCTTGACAATACAGGAATTGAAGAATAAAACCTCAATATTTTCTCGAGGATTCACTTAACAGACCAAAAAGTTATTTATTTTAAGGATCACTCACTAAAAAGGACTCAGATGCACGGACCAATAAATATTATCACCACTACAGCCCCAATAAGTATACCACAGTACATTATTTTGTACCACGGGTTCTATAATAATAGACTTCCTATAACCACCACGCACAGGTGGGCTGGTGATCGCTGTTGGATGTTGCAGCCCATCTACTGGTGAAAGCTCTTAATCGCTCCATACGACATCCACGGGTAGATAAGGACAGGCCGAGTTGAAACGCATTCAAACTAGTCATATCTAGAATTAATTCTAAGAAATGGTCACCGAACGCCTAAAAAATACCTACCTGTTGTCTTCGACGACAATTGAATACTGTGTTGACAGCTTATTTTACATTAAATGGGAGCTCTCGACTTCAATACTCCATGAGGTCTAAGATGACGCGAGCCTACCCAGAGGGCAAAGGGTAAAGTTAAATGATCTGATCAGTCGTGAAATGGAACTTCCTTTGAAAACGATTTTGTTGCTTAAGTTGCATTTCTCCCGCTCATCTTATTCACTCAGCTGTGAACGAGCATGTTTATCAGCGTCCCTTTTACGTTAACATTTTGAAAGCTTGCAATATTACGAACCAATGCAATCGCAGCGTGTGAAGAAACGCTGAAAGGCCTTCCATAACGACCAAGATGCACATCGAAAAAGCCGCCCAGACGGCGAATATGACGAACAACTTCAGAATACCCATGGATGAGTGGTCCTGTAATGCCAGCTTTGAGAGAATCATGTGCCACAGCATGTCTGCAAGTTCTGAAAGGTAAATAAATAAATGTGGACTGCGATATATTTAAACTCCTGGTTAATTAGAGGAACTCAATAAACATAGAGTTAATTCCACTCTCCACGTTTCCTGCACGTTTAGATCCTATCGTAACGTTTGACGATACCGGCAGACGTGATGATTACACAAGACGTGTAGGGCAAGGTCGCAAAACAGTCTTGGGACGACCGATTTATGATGAGCAGTGTTCAAAGAAAACGCACTTTGACTTCTTCAGTGGTCAAAACTACGCTTCAGGAAGTTTGGTAGGTAACAGTTAGCACTAAAACCGCAAAAAAAAGACTCAGAGACTAGAATAGGAGTCCTTATTCCATTAATTTGTCATCGAGTAGCTCGCCAACTTTGCTAGTTATGAAACCAAAACTGGGATGATGATGCAAGGTCTAAAGTGCTGTCCCGTTTCTGTCTTAAGCCAGACAATGGAAGGATTGATGAAGGGTCAGTTCTTGTTGTGTGCCTCTAATTACGTCCATGAGCTTCTTAATACCTGTTTCCAAGAGGGATGAGATCTTTCTTCATTCATCTCTCTGTATGTTTCATGTTTGTCCATTTAGTCAAGCTGCTATTGACTGGTATACCGAACGGCCTTAAAATTGGCACTATCCTTTATTATTTTATTTCCCTGATAGGGTCAATGTACCTACTTTTACTAGCTACCTTACATCTAAGCTGTAACATGTATTAATTTAAACAGGACATTAAGTGATCCATGTTGTAAGTGAAAACGACTAAAGAAAAAAAAATAGACGAAAACCGCAAAGACACCTTGGTTGTTCTTTAGTTCTTACGTGCATGCGCCAGTGACAATGCCCACAGCCGTAGATAAGACGCAGTATGCGAAATGGTGCTCAGCACAAACTCGATGGTATGAACACCTTGGTTTATCATCAGGTCCGAGAAACTATCGTACTGTACTTTCGGGGGTGGTGCAACCGTCTCCATTTCGGAATCACTTTGCTGGTAGCGCCGAAATTTGCTTACGACCAACTGAAATAAAAAAAACCATGATCCATGGAGGGCCCGCCAATTATTTGGAATATTATTCTGCTGTGGAAGTCGTAAAAGCAACATATCAGGAAATGAGGATCCAACGACAATTCTACTACACCGAATGCGATATTATTTTAGCTGATGTGGCATAGGTTACATAGGAAAATAAATGTAATTTATAGGAAACTCTGCGAGCAAATTCAGCTAACCGATCGGCTCCCTACTTTCCGCAAGACTGTCGCTACACTGAAGGTTAAGCGACAGTAAGTGCAGGTTAGTTTGAGGGGTTTATGGTTATGGGTCTCATTTAAAAGATACACATGTACATTGCAGAGTTCCGTGGTGCACCAAATGCGAATATTTATTTCGTGATTGTTCCAATAGGATATGAATGAACTACGAACATCTACTACCACAAATAAATAATTTATTCAGGGTGGGTAAATACCTAAACAATATCTAAATAGTTCTTCTACTAATGTGCTAGTAGCGATTCCAAGTAAGTAGAGAAGTTGATTCAATATTTTCCTAAAATGTTTATCTGTTATAAAGGTTAAGTTAATCCCAAGTCCCTTTTTCGCGACACCCACACACCCTTTTAGGATCAGAAAGTTGAATTCTCTTAAAATAGAAATCCCAGAATATATAATTTCCTAGAATCTTGATTTGGTTCACAAAATGTTTTATTCTTAGAATGATGAATTATTTAAAAGTAGAATTCTCATAATGTTGACTTTTTTGGGATCACACAGTTTTATCAATCACTAAAATGATGCATAATTGTACGGTATTTCCCTTCAGGAAAAATCATGCCCACGCTGCTAAGGCGAAAAAGGCGCCTTCAGAAAAAAATAATTCATCAAATTGAAACTTGGTTTTTAATACCTAGGGAAGAAAAAAAAGAAAAAAATATTGGAAGCTATATTTTATGGTAAGCTTATCTTAAACTGAGGGTGTTTTGATATAAGTAGGTACCATTGATGACAGCTGTCAAACTTCAAACGGCCATATCCCTGAAAGTACTGGTCCTAAACTCCGTTTTTAGTTCTCAAGAAAATAAATATTATAGGACATTAATTTTTACACAGCGTCATCTAGCCCCAAACTAAGCATAGCTTGTAATATGGGAATTAGATTACGGATAGAATACTTAAATACTTTTTTTAAATACATACTTACTATATGATACAACACCTAAACACAGAACAAACATCTATATTCATCACACAAATGTTTGTCCTGGGTGGGAATCGAACCCACAGCCTACAGAACAGAAGGCAGAGTTACTACCAACTGAGCTATGAGACTTGTTGAATGCTATGTCTAAGAGTATGTCAACATTCCAAATTAGGTGGTCGAGAAAACATACACATGTTACACAATCTAACAATATTTTATTTGAATTGAACTTACTGAATAAAAATATCCCATTTTTATTTCCTATTGGCAGTAACAAAGATATTTATTGATTCCTTATGTTATTATGAAATACAAATAATTGCATAGTATAAATTATATGGCATATTAACTTATTTAATTTTATATCTTTTTTGGGTCACCTGTAATATTTTTCAGCATTTTTTTCATTTATTTACTGGAGTGTATCTGTGTATCAGGTCTTTTCGAAATCATTTCAGGTATTTTTCGAATCAGTTCTTTCGCGTAACCGTTACTTATTATGCGTTTCTGGCATATTACGCATATGCGTCAAATAGTGTAGGAGTTTCACAGTCTTCAACAACATCAACATTTTAGGATTCAACACGCTGCGAAATTAACTTTTTGCAAACTCAACATTTAAGGAATTCAACTTTCTGATCTTAAAGTGATAAATCTATGTGTTGCAATCGTACAGTTTATTTTAACTTACACAACTTATCTAGCATATCCGTAAATACTGACCTCAGTTTTTTTCTTTTTCTTTTTATTACTCATATGAACATAAACCGGAGTTCCAAACAACAGTACCGGTACACACGCAAGCGCAACCACTACTAGGGCTGTCTGTACGTTCCTTTGTCCATCAAACATATACGCATCGCAATTCTTATCCAATGATTTTGATTCGGATAAAAGCACCATATCAATAAAAAGGATCAGGACTTGGGGAGCACAACCGGCGCCATACTTTATATCAGCTGCAATCACAAGTTAATCGGTCATTGATACAAAAATATATCATTAGTTAGGTCAACCGAGTGACTGCAAATACTAGACCGCCTATATAACATTAATATACCAACAAAAATAAGTTTAATCGCCTTTATGGTCTAGTGGTTCGCACACAGCTGTCAGATCCAGAGGGCCCGGGTTCAAAACCTAGGAGAGTACTATATTGTTCTTGGATTAGTTGGTGGTAGAACTTTGTTCAAGTCCACCTGGCTATCTTCCATCAGCTAACCTAAGCCCGTCACCACAACAATTCTGAGTTGTTGTGTTCAAGCATTTTAGAGGTAAGCTAGGCAGTTCCTTAGTTGAGGATTCCGGGTTAAGTGCGCCTCCACTTTGGCCTTGAATCACTGGAAACCATGCGAGTTGAAAGCCAAGAGGTTCCCCGTTGTATAATAAAACAACTGGGCCTCCATCACCATCCCAGCCCAAAAAGTCAGTGCCTTTAAGAACGTGTATACGTTAGTCCATCACTCAGTTATAAGTTAGTTAGTTAACCAAGACTTGTATCGTGATTTTCTCAAATAATGCGCGGAAATTAAAACTACGTTGTAAGTTGTAAGTCAGAACTTTTTATTTGAAAATACCGTTTTTTATATATTTCTTTTGATATTTGCGGTTACCAGTTTTCTATTACGGTTCTTGCCGCCTCTTGAATTTCAGGTGGCGATAAAATAAGTTACTCACAATTTGTCACATTGTCTTATTTGAAACTCATTTTGTCAAATACAATTACTTTCCAAAATCAATGACGAACAACGAACAACAATATTTTTTTCCGCGTTAAGGTGAACATTTGTTTCACTAAACAGCTTTTTTTATTTACAAGCCAGTTCGGAATTTTTATGAAACCTTTGATAAGTAGCCTCCTAAGTTACCATGTTTTGGAGTAAAAGATCGTTTCATTTTTAAATAACACGATAGATGAATTTTCGAGTGTGTATTTGGCCAGTACAGCAATCTCGAAGAAAGTTGTCAAAATAACGCTCAAATTTTCAAGCAAGTTTGAGAAAAAGTGATTTGCCACATACAATATGTAGTGGTCATGTACCTAATGAGAAACAGCTAGTCATTTGATATTTTGTAAAAGTAGCATATATTTGCATGCATTCAATAAAAGTAAAAAAATGTATAAAATTATACATACAAGCAATCATATTTTGACAACCAAAACAAAATTAAAAAGAAATATTACTAAAACAAAAAGTATCCATGTAATACTTGGTACGAAAATTGAATGTTTAAGCTATTAGAACAGTTCTTTCAAATGTCAAAACCGCGCGTGGTTGGATCATCCGGTGTGGACCTAGCCACACCGGATGATCCAACCACGCGCGGTAAGAGCGCGATCTAAAGGCACGGTTGGGCGCGCGCTCCTTGCCGCGGTCGATCCGTATTTGGACGGTTTTTTTGGTAACGATAGTGTTAAAATTTAATGTATTACCTTTTTATATGTTGTATCTGTATGTTTCCCGCATAAAATAAAAATAACATCAATAAAAAATAAAAGCCATTACACATTTCAAATAACCCAGATAACGGACCAAGAAAACTTCGGCCAAAGAAGACCACAGTTCAAAAAGAAACACTTATGATTCGATTAGCTAAAGCGGCCATCCATTAAGGATCAAATGTTTTCAAGAAAATAAGTTATTTTTAGACGATAATCCTCGACACGTGTTCAATAACTTGTTCATAGACGGTTGGTTGCAGGAAAATTATAAGGAAGGATTGCTAGAAAAGTACCACTTCTAACCAAGCAACATTAATAAAATCGTATTATTACATTCGTTCGCAAATATGGACTATTCATCAATGGAAAAACCTTTTTAAGATGCAACTAAAATCAATTTTAATAATGATGGAAAACGATATGTAAGACGTCCAAAACGATACTTTGACTAATAAGTATACTAAAAAGACAGTTAAGCACTTTGGTGGCAACGTTGTGGGTCCCCACCCATAACGTTGCCACCACCATGATTCTCAGGATACGGGATTAGTCCCGTGAGAAAGGTTGAAGGGCAGATGGATCAATGTTCAGTATAAAAATATCTAGGAGGATATATTTCCATATTCCGAGGAAAATTTGCCAGTAATTTGGATTTACAGCACAATGACCCGAAGCACACAGCATGTAGCGTTCAAGCGTTCCTCACAGAACAATCGGTGACAGTGTTAGAGTGGCCTGCCAATAGTCCGGATTTAAATCCAATAGAAAATGTATGGCACCACACTATAAAGACCAAGCTGCCGCAGAAACATATTTCTAATATTCATGGACTTTACAGCGCGTTTGAAGACGCTTGTCGCAGTATTTGTTTTCAAAGCTGTAATCGATAACAGACGAAACCCGATATTTTTAGTATTCATCAAATCTATTTGGGTTTTGTTTAATGTTATAGTATATTTTGTAAAAAAAAATGAGTTTTTTAGTTGTGGTATGTTTGTCTCATTTCATTTTCATGATAGTATAAAGTTTCAGTCTAAAAAAACAAAAACCGTTGTTTTCTACTATTAAATTGATTTAACAATACAATATAATACTCGATGTATCGAATACGTTAGAAATACTCCATTAAACATAAAAAAAAATATAAAGTTAATTTGCAATAAAAATATAAACCCAGGTTGGTGTTTCTAATACCATGACTCGCACTGTATTTAATATATTTGGCAAGTGGGTTGGAAATCGCGGTTTAGTATTAAGACGAGTAGCGCTCTCCTATAAAAACGTAGTTGTCTTTTATTTTGAAATGGTATTTTCGATTCAGAAGTATTTTCTGGTATAATTATTTGGATGAGGATTCACCACCTTTCATTTAATACACATCTGGTAGAAATATAGGTACTTATAATTTAGGTTTCCTCCTCAACCCCTTACAATTTCTGATTCGCACCTCCTACATTAAAAAGACAAAGCCTGTGTTCACTCGCATGATTAGAAATGCCATTAGGTATATATTATGTTATATATTATAGATATTAGATATATACCTACTTAAACTTGTCAAAAACAAATCCACCAACACGTTTCGTTGTGTAGAGCGTGCCAATGACATGAATATAGTCGGATATACACACATACTATCGAAAAACATTTTTTTTTATTGTACGACAGGTAAGCACTTGGCCTTCATCTCACCTGGTTACAAGTTGAGATAAGGCCGAAGGTGGATCACTTCATCCGGAATCCTCAACAAACTGGCTATCTCATCTCTAAATGCCGGAACAAAACAATTTTAGAATTGTTATTATGGCGACAGAATTAGGTAAGATGGTGGTAGCTAGCCAGGCGGACTTAAACAAAGTCCTACCACCAACCAAACCAAGCGCAATTTATTGTACTCCCCATGGGGATTGAACCCGGGACCTCTGGATCTGAAATCGGTGGGTGGAACCACTAGACCACAGAGGCGGTTAAAATATCCCTTCTACTGAGGCAATCGGGTAAAAGAGGATAAAATAGACATAATAAAATTATTACGTTGTAAGACTTATCATAAAATATTATGTATTTTACAGTAGCATATAGATTATAGTATTTTGTCAGTCGATTTCCAACGCAAAGCATAGCTCACTTGTATTTAGACGCAACTTCTAAGAAATTGCAAAAAAATACTCACGGTGGCGGGAACTGTAATAAAACCATTTGTAGATAATCAAAATCACGAGCCACAAGAATATACAGCAAAGAAACACAATCTCTGGGATAAATTGTAGAAAAATGAGATGGTAGGTTTTGAAGTGTCTGAAAAATAGAAGTGTCTTAAAAATAATAGCAAACAAGTGTCCAACGTAAGAACATGTTGTCTGTTTGTGCGAGCGCATTAAATGTTACAATTTAACTAAATTTGACGAGATTTTAAAACATTTATCACACATCATACAATCATCACAGAAGGGTTTTATGTAAGTACTTCACGACGTGTTGAGGCAGGATGACAATATTTTTTTTTCCTTATTTCGGATGTCAACAACTAGAATTTGATTGCCGGCTCATTCGTCGTTCGGCCTGTCACAATCCGGTTTCTGCGGCGGATGAGGGCGTCCGCGTTGACAGACGTGCAGTGGAAAACACACAAAAGCTTTATATTTTTACCATAGCACGGTTTTATCGCATAAGTTATTAATGGGAATACAAGGCTGATGACATCCTGATGTCAACCCTTTCAAATAAGTGGCAAACATTAATAATTATGTAACGAGTAAAAACTTACAAATCGTTGAAAAAACTCAAGAGAACGCCAAAGATCATGTGTATCACGCCAATGATTATCGACAATTTCATTTTGATTGTGTTGTCAACCATGATTCTATTTGTAGATAACTAAAAAAATAAATTATTCAAAGATAACATGTACACAGATATGTTGATTAAACAAGTGAGCGAAATCAAATCAAGGCTATACAGGTCACAACGTCACAAATAGCAAATCGATGCAAATTCGCACGCCTTTCTGACATACTCGTAGTCCGGGTACCATTCATATAATACAATAAATACATCAAATAAATATGACCGGAAATTAATTGAATTCGGACATAAACATGACAGCGCCATCTAGTCTCAAACTAGCGAGGCTTGTGATATGGTAACTAGATAACGGAAATGATACTCACATACATTTTATTGTACATACCTATCTACATACATATATATATATCACCCAAACACAGAAGAAACATCTATATTCATCACACGAATGTTTGTCCTGGGTGGGTTTTAAACCCACAACCTACAGCGCAATAAGCAGAGCTACTACCGACTGAGCTGTGAGGCTTATCATATGATCGGGGGCAGATTTACATCAGTTACAGCAGAGCGGAATTAAGCCTAAGGTGCATTCTTGAGTTCAGTTTTATTACAGAGACCTGCCACTTCATTCAATTGACCGTACATATCGTAAAACTATGAATGTGCCGCGGTCGCCGCTACGCGAGCTTTATAAGAACAGCTTTATCAACGCATATAATAAAGCTGCTTTTGTCCGTAGCTTGATCAGGACAGCTATATTTTACAAACCTAAGCGAGCAGCAATATAGCTTATCGACAAAAACAAATATTGCTCATCTCCACAACTGGCTACTGTAAGAGATTAAAATATAAATTACCCCCCAAATCGGATCGACACCAATAACATACGGGTGTCGGTATTTCACGCTCGGATCCAAAAAAAAGTATTCTTCCTTTTCAAGTTGTTCGGCCTTTCTATTGTATACCACGAAATGTGATTCAGTGAAATTCATGGTTTTGCAAAATATATCATTGTACACCAGTCCGGTATATATGCTAAATAGTCCAAGCAACAGAATCACGTAGCGACCTAGGACAAGGAATTAATATCAATAGCCATAGATTATTACGGTCCACATCAGAGTTTATCTATGGAGGTGCGATGCGTTATGCGTTACGTTGCAGTTCTCCTTTTAAGCGGGTATGGGTGTGAGCATCAGAAGCGCAATAACAATCAAATGGCGCAAAGCATACCTAGTGCCATATGAGTGTAGGCAAGGGCAAAGAGTCTTTCTTATCAAAACATCATTATGTTTTGAAAACAAAGATGGCTTCCCTTGCTCAACACGTGCTCCAACCGTGGGAAACCCAGGACTATCCCAGACAGTCCCATGTTGTAATTTTCAGGATAGATTGAAGCAGGCAAATAAATTCACTCTTTTCGTTTGAATGATAATAGTGGTACCAAGCCATCTAAACGGGTGGTACATTTAGAGGTGTGGCTTACACCATTCACCGGAATCGGTGGCCTTTGCTAGAAGTTACGGGTGAATGATCACAACACTGGTGGTCTGACCACGTCCTGCCAAAGTCGGGCGCCAGACGGGTTGCCATGTTCCGTATATGCGCGGCAGAGTCAGTGCCATTTGGTGAAGCTTGCCCCATCGTATACTAGAGCAAACCCATCATAAAAAAAAACCTGTACCTGTTAACTTGAAACATATAGGTGATAATCCTCAAGTGCTTATAATTCCAACGTTCGTGACCGAAATACAGGTATTGAAGTAGTATTTCCCTGGGCCTCGACACTTTCATATATCACGAGTGGACGCACGCAAATCACCATTCACTAAGTAATATCATTAACATAATCATATAAATAAGTAAGGATATTAAGGGCTGAAAATCTATATCCGAGGATCTCGGAGGTCACAATTTCACTTACTTTTGATGAATGTAGTCAAACGCTCAATCATAAACAAAAATAAAAACAAATATGCGACTCAAGAACAAGATTCATCAATAATATGTGCTAATTTTCAACTGCACGATAGTGTAGTGACCAGAACCGGGTTGATCACCAGTGCACTTCGACCTTCGGGCCATATCAGAACTTGAAACCAGCTGCTTTTTCATTTGGGTTTCAATAAAAAAGGCGGTTTTTTACTGAACAATTTTTCTTTTTTTTTTTAATTGTTTCATTGAGAGGTCAAAGTAAAGCCGTCATTTTTTTTTTAAACCAAAATGAAACAATCTCAAGATATTCCTCAAGTATTAGCCATCAGGTGAGATGAATGAAGTACTTCCCCGTTGTGCATTAAAAAAATGTTAAGTGTATATATATAGTCATGATAAAAACCGCAAAATTTAGTAGTATATTGTAAGTATAGTTGAAATTACATTTCTAACCAGCAAAAATTATGTTCCAAATTTCATTAGTCGACTTTTGGTTCAGAAGTGTTTTCTCATTATGCAACATCCAGAGAGCAAATAGCGTCATCAAAATCGCATGGCCAACATCTCCAAACATGATTGCAAACAGAAATGGGAACGTGATAATTGTGTACAATCCTGAAAACAGACAAATTTACATACAATTACATACATTGAAAACGCAAACAGATAATACCGAGCACGTCAGTGAGCAATGGCAAAATTCATATCTACCATTACGTTTGAACATAGTACTCGTAGTACTTGTATACCCACGAGAATGAAGTAGAGCAAAAACGGAGACTAGAAACAGCCACGTTTGAGTCTTACACTTGAAGGCAAAAATGCTTTTTTTTCTTGTATTTCGTTTTAGAGCGTTCGCGTAGGCTGCGATTCAAGTTTGTCCAGTTTTTTTTTTATTATGTGTTATGATTATCATTGTAATAACATTTGGTTTGACGCTCACGTGAATAAACGTTTTTACTGTAGAGCTAAAAAAATAAAAAAAAATTGACTGCCCACGACCACGGCTAGTACAAGCCCGCCATAATGTCGGGATTAATATAGTTTTTCCCTATCAAATAACCGTTAAAAAGTACGTTACTTAGAAGTGTATAAGGGCCCTTAATTTTTATATTTTTCAGTATATGCTATAAATTATTTTCAGTGAATATGTGTAAATATTCACTGAAAATTTCAACCAACTAAATTGAACGAATCAAAATATATAGTTCTTTAAATGTAGAAAGGTAGCCAGCAGGCTTAGTAGGGTCCTACTGGTACTCTTTGGATACGAATCCCTAAAAAGTATCAACAGAATAATGCGAAGTGTAAATGCGTTTGGTTAATACTATTTTTTATCCGATTTTAATATCTAAATGCAATGGTGTAATGCACTCTTATACGCCAAATCAGCTCGTCATCACATGGAACCTCCCCCGACGCCAAGGAAATGAATCTTCTTGAAAATATTTTCTCGCTCAAGAAAGAATTTAAATTGCTCAAAAACACTATGTTAATTTGACTGCAGACATTGTGAACAGTTCACAATAGCTGAAATCTTTTGAGCCTGCCCTATGCAACTCCTCGGGTGTTCACTCTTAGTCGTCTTTTACGACATCCTCGAGGCGATAGAAGGGCCCACATTTTTTTTACTGAGGTAAATTTTATGGCGAAGATAGCTCGCCAATTCTTTTTTACTGCGCAGATCTTAAATAATCCATTTTATTTTGTAATGCTGAGTGCTTGTGGCATTATTGTATGGATTGTCATGAAATAACATGTATAATAGATAGAATAGCCAATGCAACCAGCATACACAATGTTGCAACAAATTTGGAAAGTTTGCTTAACAAAGCTTGGTTGTGTAGGATAGTAGTATTCATAATAACTTTGTAGTTATAGCTACAAAGCAAATAAATGATTGGTAATTGCTATTACAATAAATAGTTCAAAATAGTAGCAGTAAAATATTAAAGAAGATACAGTTGTACCTGGATTCAGTTCTCCGTATCGCGAATCACCGTAAGCATTGATAAGAGATTGAAAGCCGCGTGTGAACTTATTAGTTCGATGGAACGTAGGCGGCACGGAGTCCGTGTGGGTCTTCGACAGGAAAGACGGCACGTTCGTGCCAATCACCCTCTGAAAACACTGGATAAGAGTACAAAATCCTAGCCCGGTGGACGGTCTGCAAGCCTACCCACCTACTTATTCCCACGAATTACGTCGAGACGTGGGATTATTCAATGTTACGATAGTCGCAAATAATATAGCCTAGCACGTCACGGCGTACAGTCGAGACCCAACCAACGCACGTGAACTCGAGTGAATAGGATTGTAGTGGGTTCGATACGCTTCCTTTTTTATTTAGTTCCTTTGTATTTTGTATATTTGCTACTATTTCCAAACACTAGCTGAACGGACCAGTTGACATTTACAGGTTTTTATCAAAGCAGAGAGTTAAGCTACAATCACTGGCATTTTAATAATGCGTGTTTGTGAAACTTGCCAACTATTATTATACCAATCCCCAACCTACCAACTATGTTATCAGGTATTATGTCTACGATTATTCTACGAGAGACTTGGTCAACATTTTGATCTGAAGAAAAAAATAAAAGAAAGAATAAATAAAATATGTATTTTCATAAGTTTATGATACAAGTAAATCAAGAGGCTCGGTAGGTACGATATGTTCTCTTCTTCCACCGACTCCTATCAGCCGTCAAGCTTGCATCTCTACCTTTCATACCAATGTCCTCTTTCACACAATCCATCCATCTCTTCTTCGGACTTCCCCTGTTCGTATGTCCAACCACGCTCATATTAATTACCATTGTGTTCAAATGACTATCATCTTTCCTCGTTACACCGTACCATGCTAGCCTAGCAACCTTCCTCTGTTCAACTCGTATCTTTTTTTAAATTCAACACTTGGGTGTACACAGAATAAACATCATTCATTATACAAAATTTAATGTTTATCCTGGGTGGGAATCGAACCCACAAACTACAGCGCAGAAGGCAGAGCTACTACCAACTGAGCTGTGAGGTTTGTCAATCTACATTATATTAATGCGTGGAGAGCCAACTTTTGGACGCCTTTGCAGCCCTTTTTTTTTAAGCATCTTGCGCGTACAAAAGAGTATGAGATAATTGGTATAGTTGTAGTTGATAATAGAAAAGAACTAAATGTATTTCAACCTCTATAACGGTAAACTGTTGAACAGCAGGTCCAAAGTTTTCTAACAGGAAAGTGTTAAAAAGCGAATAGCAGAAATACATGAATATAGTCCTGTGATAAGCACAGAACTTAATGAGAACTTACAGAACAGATCTCTAGGGTATCCTGAACATATCGCAAATCCTTATCTGGCACCCAGCACTGGCCAATCAGACAGTTTTTGGTAATATCCAGAGTAAAGAGGTTCATGTGGTGAAAGATAGCCTTCGCCTTTCTAGTTTGGATCATCCAACCACGCCACTGACTCCCGACCGTTCGGAGAGCTTTGCACCGTTGGTAGTTTGTATTTTTTAACACCTGTAAGTAAAGCGAGTCTGTTAAATGAAACTTGTTCACTAATGCTTTTAAAAAAATTGAATGAGAATAGTGTGTATTTACTTGATTTTAAAGCAAACAATCTTAACATATATTATTCTAATTGTTCTTGTGTTCTATGTTACTGAACTTTTTCTGACGACTAGACTGATTTTAATGAAATATTTTGTGTGAGAGTTAGCAATAGACCTATTTAGCGCTGGGATCGCCACGGGAAGACGAAAGCGTCTCGGGCGTTCCACGGGTATTTTATAAAAAATACATAACTACATATTTATGTAGGTACGGTTTGTGATAACGCTTGAAGTAGTTCAAACAGTTTATCACCATCATTTTTACATCCCGAAATAATACACTGCAGGCTGTCATAATCACCTTGTTTGGCATGCGTGTTGATGCTTGCAATAAAACTGGTGGATGTTACTGCCCATCACCAAGTGTACAATACCTTACGTTAGCCCTATATCCTTATACTCTTCACGAAATCAAGAAGGAAAAAGACAGCACCTGACACTTCAATCAACCAAATGAACAATCTGTCAAGAAATAAACCATCAGAAATGTTGTTTTTGAACTTCAGTTATAATGAGGAAACCGTTTGAATGCAAGCCAACATGCAAGATTTTTTTTTGAACCTGTAACCTTCTTGTTCATAGAAACGCGATTATTGTTGTGCCACAGATCCACGTAAGAGAAGCCACGACTATCATTATATATCTGTAGACATGGATTGTTATATAAATACATTCTGCGCACGTAATGGAATACTAAATATTAAAATTGCCTGAGAGCTTTGATATCTGCACCCACTCATGCTTTTCTTTGTGAAGCTACTGGTGGGAGTATCGAATTGATTTATTACTCTCTTTCTCTCTCTTCGTATAAACTGCGTAGCACATACTCAGACTTAACGAGCTACCACCAAAGTATACCTAATTTGATGCGATGCGCGTTTTACTTAATTTTCTAGCGAAATTGTGTAGTTTTTATTTTATGACAAAAATGCGCTTCATATTCACGAAAAGGTAAAGTTCACTATCCAACTCCTGTTTCGTTATAAATAATGTTGTTTGAAGAGCTCACACAAAAATACTGATGTATGTAACGTCAATCAAACATTATCCTTTATAATGATAAAATGCTTTTGGCGACTTAGGTCTATCAGGAATAATGACTAGGTATAAAAATGTCGAATTTATAAAATATAATTGTTGAAGGCTATTTATGCCGAGATATAGAAATGACGATATTTACAAATGTCAATATGTAAAAATGTCTATAACCCAGAAAGTTTAAGTATAGAAATGCTGACATTTAAAAATGTAAACATATTATTTTGGCAAGATTATGATCCAGAACGTCTAAGTATAAAAATGTTATAATGAGACACTTCATGTGATTACACTTAACATGAAGGTTAACTAACATGTAGGTGGAAAACCTCTTTAGAGGTAGGAAGATATATACAATCTATTTGAAGTACCCATGACTGAAGTAAACTGATATTTACATGCCGTCATTTTTATACCTAAGTAATAATCATCTTGGAGTTTTTTAAATGTCGGCATTTTTATACTTAGGTAACAATCACCTTCGACTTTTATTTGATATCGGCATTTTTATACTTAGTTAATAATATATGTCTCCAATTTTCTTTCTTGCCAATATCACGTTCTAGTCATTTTTATACCTAATCGTTATTCCTGATAGACCTAAGTCGCCAAAAGCGATAAAATAAATAGCTATATATACGAGACATTTCAATTCATCACAAATATTTGTCCAACTGCAACGCAGAAGGCAGAGCAATTTACCAACTGATTTGTGAGGCCAGATCAATGATGACGTCAAACTAAAGATACACAAACATAATATATATCCTTCAAAAAATATAGTACTTATATATATTTTATAATTACCTATCCTCGTAACAGTAATCCCATTAAAATTTGCCAGAATTCGAGGCAATATCGTTATAGCTTCGATTTAAGGAAGAGAAATGTATGACAAAATGAATAAAGTAAACGCGATGCGTCACAACGCTAAGAATCATCAACCTAACCAAATGAGTTCTGTGATAACTAATTATAAAGGCCCGCGAACGTTAACCGACTATGGACTTCGTTAGATACTAGTTTGAGGCTACACCAGGATAAGGGCAGCAGCATTCACTTGAGTACAGATCACCAATTAACTAGTCAAGAGGAATTGTGGCAATTCGCCTATCGTTTTCTTTGGGGCGCCCGTGTCTCAAAGGAGACTCTTTCAGGGTATAATAATAAGGTTGAACATACCTGCTCCAAGTCATCAAGTCTAGCTCTGATCTTCACCATCATTTCCTTCCGTTCTGAATAAGTTTGAGGGCACTGATACACGTTGACGCGAAAGCCGCTGAACACTTTCTCCATACGTGTCTTCAGCTGCTCTCCTTGGCACACTGCTAGGAATGCCACCTTTCGGATCTCCTTGCCCTAAAAAACAATAGGAACACTGGAAAAACGTAAATGATCGACATGACTCAACAAAAATATGGTCGCGTTAAAAGTAAAAGAAAAAAAAACAACTTTGGGATCAGACCAGAAGAAGAGCAGCACCTTCTTTCTATATATTATCTACACTTTTACTGCGATCAGCAATCCGCCTACGAAGCTTGATGATTATGGCAAAACCCTCCAGCTTTGGAAGAGGTTTTGTCTAGCAGTGGACGCTGATGGGCTGTTGATTTATGAAGGTACGTAATGAGTAAGGAATCTATTTTTTTCTTTAAATCCACTAAAACCGCATTGGGTTAGCACGGATCAGTTAAAATTAAATTAACACAGATAAACAAAACACAGTACATATTTTACTAGAACGCATTTTTTCCCGGCTATCGTAGTTAATTCAATATACGTCAGGAATTACAGTTTTGACCAATTTCTCATTAATAGCCATCAGAGAACTGGAGTTCATTATAAATACATCATAAAAAGCGCCAGCGCCATATGTAATGTTCCTAATATTTATAAGAAAATAGGAAACCGGTTCCTTTGAATAACACATAGTGAATATGAAATAATTGATTGCATGACACGCATAAAAGACATCCCGGCAAACCTGAAAACAAAACCGATGTATGGAAAAAATGCGTTCTCTTACTTTACCTTGTGACTGTTTGATGGCTGTAAGGATCACCACCCATAAATTGCAAACCTAGCACATTGGAAGCTCAAGTAGGAAGATTCATTAATAATAATTTTGAATTAATTTAGAATTGTAGTTACAGCGATAGAATTACGTAAGATGGCGGTTGCTAGCCTGGCGGATTTAATCAAAGACCAACCACCAATGAAACCTAGCACAATATTGTACTACCCCTGGCGATTAAACCCGGATGAACATGGATAAATACTTCCCCTTAAGTCATCAGGAGAGAAAATGACTACATACTCAATTCAATTTTTCAAGAAACTATACAACACATGCAAAGTTTAAACATGCCTTCCGGTAACTCAAAGAGCTCAGCAAAACGGGAAAGTAATGATGTTTGTACACGTCCTGAACGAAGCAACTTAGTATTTCAAGACAAACATGAAATCCCTTATTAAAAATAAATAAGAATAATTTTAAGTCACGTTTTGCTCATCGAGAGCGCGTGGAAGGTAGAAACGTAAGGCAGAAAAACGGCTTAAGGAGGTTGGTCCGATACCGTTTTCCATGCAAACTTTGTGAAATCAATGACAAAAGGTGTAAAAAATATGAAAAAGTTTACTACCACGGAAATCATTGGTATAAAAATCATTTTATATCACGCCACCTAGTAGGGCTGTATAATTCTGCACATCTTGTATAATTGGGAACTACTTTACGTAAGAATGGTTTCCGTAGCACCGCTTGATCAGCATAGCGAGCCACTTCATATAGGTACTAAAATACTTTTCTTGTTGTAATTATGTGCGGTTTGTTTTTGTAGTGAGAGATTGCAATTCGTCAATGAGGTAGTGATCTGCCCTAAGCGTGCTCCTACTTTCACCAAAATGATTGAATAAACAACCCACCAGAAAGTTTTGAATATCTAAACCTAAATTTAATTAATGTTAATTGTAGTACTCGAGAGTTAAATAGTTAAATATGCCAAAGGGACTGTTTGGATAAGCATTCTAACCGCCTCTGTGTCTCAGAGGTCCCGGGTTCGATCCCCAGTATTGGGAGTTCAATATTTGGCTTCTTTTGGTTGGTGGTAGGACTTTGTTTAAGTCCGCCTGACTAGCTACCACCAATATAATATAGGTTAACTACGTGATCAATACCTGTTTCTCGAATTAAAATAATAGCTACCACCATCATTTGCTCCGGCATTTATAGGTAGGATAGGCAGTTCCTCAGTTTGTTGAAGACTACGGGTGAAGCACGCTTCCACCTTCGGCCTTAATTGTGATAATGATTTTCAAACCGAAATTGTCCATCTTTTTTTTTTATTGTACGTGCGACGTTTTCGGTTTACATCTCATCTTGTTTCAAGCTATGATAAGGCTGAACGTGGATGCACACTTCTCCCGGAATCCTCAACACTCTAAGGAGCTGTAAATAAGTTTAACCTATTGTAATGGATCATAAAAAAAAGAACTACACCAAGGTTCTTGCCTTTTTCCTTGTGTGCTGGTCACAATTCCGAACAGGCGGTAGATTTGACGTTTCAAAGTTAATTACTTCGAAATGAATCACTATGAAAAATCTACTCAGAATGGATCACTTTGAAAAATCTTACTAAATAAAAATATTTTACTTTGACTTAATTGATTTTCACACTTTTTTCTAAGCGTCGTCAAAGAGTGTCTGTTTGTTTGACCATTTCACTAAATGGCTAAATGGATTGTCATTTAAATGTATGGATATGGTTGTCAGCCGTGGGGAAAACATAGGCTACCTTTTTATCGCGAGGTTTTAGCTCCTATCTCATATTCCCTTTTGAAACAAAAGAGATGACGAGAGACAAAACTGAGAGGATACTGCTGTTGGTTACTAGATGATCAGGTGTGCCTGAAATTTTCTCAAAGACATGTGTTTGTTGGGTTGTTACCCGCAATGTTACTTAAGTAGCATCAACGTTATTGGAAAAATATTTAATCAGTGCACTTCTGTTTATCTAAGCCACACTGAAGTCTAGTCTTTTCTATTCAAAGAAAATAACTTTAGAAATATTACTGCGCAATTTATTCATTCAGTCTGTTAGTTATTATTTGGTTTATATTATTTGCATACCATTCGTTCGGTTTCTTTTTTCCATGTATCATTGCGCGTTGCTGACGCCGAAGAAGTAATTGTGGAAACGTTGTTTTAAAATAATTATCAATTATTTGGTTTAAAACACCTTATCGACATTGAGACATTACATTCGGTTTTTTTTCAGAGAGTCTTTACCGATTGTTGACTTCATCCGCGTAGAGTTTTTTTTTCTATACATGCATTTATTATTGTAAATAATATAGAGCTTTGTTTATAGGCTATGCATATGCGCTCAGCGACAATGAAGTAGCTCTGTTGAAGTAGTCACTAGTATATTTTCCGAATCGGTAACTAGATAGGTTTCCAGCTGATATATCTCTTCCGAGCTAATCTCCAACTCTTGGGACATGTCTGATAGCTACAGGATGTTTGAGGTTGCGATTTCAGCTTGCGTAGCAAGCCTCACAGCTCAGTTGTTAGTAGCTCTGCCTTCTGAGCTTGGGGCGTGCAAAAATCCGCAAGCTGAAATCGCAACCTCAAACCTCCCGTAGCCATTTAAAAAAAACCGAATGCAATGAAGAATATAATACTATTTCGTTTACCTGAATGACGTATTTTTTCCAATAATTTGATTGTAAAACCAAACTACTGAATCGATTTTGATGAAATGTCTATAGGACAAATTTAAAAGAACTATTCTTTCAAATATAAAGTATACGAAGTCAACAATTATGCGTATAAACGCACAAATATTGATAAATAATTCTATGGAACTTTAAATACCATGTCTGACAGTACAAAGACTTCTTAGGATTTCCTGTAATCTATAGTAATGTAATGTATGTATTGTATTATGGTAAAGAACTTACTGCTGTATTTTTAATTTACGTTACACGTCCGTGTTTGACGTGTAACGTAAATTGTAATAATAATAACGAATAAACGTTTGAACTTTCATATGTATACTAAATTTCAACTCAATTAGTCCAGTAGTTTCGAAGTACATTGGCTGTGACAGATGTTTTTTTTTAATTGTACGACGGGTAAGCACTTGGCCTTCATCTCACCTGGTTACAAGTTGAGATAAGGCCGAAGGTGGAGGCGCATTTCACCCGGAATCCTCAACAAACTGAGGAGCTGGCTATCTTACCTCTAAATGCCGGAATACAACAATTTAAGAATTGTTATTATGGCGACAGAATCAGGTAAGATGGTAGTAACTAGCCAGGCGGACTTAAATAAAGTCCTACCACCAACCAAACCAAGTTTGATATATTGTACTCCCCATGTGAAGCATACTCTTTCAAACAAAAAAATATTTTGCGGTCCAGGCGTTTTTGAGTAATCGGGGTGTATATTACATAAAAAAAATAATATAAGATTCCGACAAATTGAGTACTTCATCCTTTTTTTGAAGTCGGTTAAAAACGATACTCGTTCCTATTCATTATTTTTAATCAAATACAAAATTTTGTATTTTGAATAACTTACACACAAATTCCAACACCATACAACATCGATATACGTTGCGTTGGTTTCCAACCATCAGCTTAAATGATTAAGCTTGTGATTTTTACTTTGAAAATAAAGAACTTTCCAAATACCTACCTAAAATTTTTTTTACCTGTATTTGATGCACCCTTGTGTTTAAAGTTTACTAAAAGTACTTTTAATGAACCTAGGTGAATAAGCTCAGTAGAATTAAGTTTACGTAGCGACTTCATCTAACCTTCCTACCCAAGGGTGGATTTATCAAAAACCTTCCACCCTTGGGAACACTCTTTTCACCCTTAGGAACTTCTAATTCTCTCTCAAATTTCTAAGACAAGCGGCTTAGGCTGTGCTTTGATATATCAGCAACTTAGTAAATCAAAGAGTCAGTCAGGATCTTGAATTTAAATTATAGTTTTAAGGCAATACCACAACCACTATATCATGTTACATTCATGTGTAATTTTACCCTTAATACCTCGCATTTCATAATCTTTTATCAATAACACTCTCTGAAATGAAAATCAAATTCATTTTACAAAACCCGCCAGCAATAAGCATTTGCTTGTTGGATATTATCACAACCATTTCTATTAGTAAAGTACACAACCAATGCGAAACATTCAGTACAATTGCTTTCAATGAAACGATCATTATCTCAGCTTACAAGCCGAGATATGTTCGTACTCCGTTATTAGTACCTATTGGTAACACAAGCTTTGATCCCTCCGTAGGCTTAGATAAAATGCAATAACCGAATTACGAAATTGAATTGTCTTCAAAAAAAATTACAGCACACTAAATACAATAAGAATTAACGAATGTAATCTCAAAACGACTTCATCCCTACAGTGGTATAGTTTTTTAACTTTAAGAAGTCTTTATGCCAGTTTCACCGAAACCCCGAACTATCTCCTTGTGATGGCGGCTGTGACGGCTGATGAGACAGCGGCGTCCGGGAAAGTACTACCACCATACCTATTTCAGCCGCCAAGCAGCATTGCTGTTTCAGTTTATAGGGTTGTCGGTAAAATTACGGCCACGCGAGGCTTAACACCTTTAGTCCTCAATTTGACGGGTGTAAGTAATACGCAGTAAGGCATTTTTTTAGGCAAGAGATGCACTTAGCATCATGTGAAGTACTTACTTGCTGGTCCCTTCTCCTAGTAACATAAGAAAATCAGTAATTTTCTATCATTGTTAGTAATTAATGTTAAAAATGAAACAGTCATACCGTATGGGGATCAAGCAAGATCTTGTCTTTAGCAGCTTGTCGGTAGTAAATGTTTCCACGAGAGATCCTCCAAAGCATCATCTCGAAGTGGAAACACTTGCTGCGCTGAACCACCCCAGTCATCACAGCGAGATGACCGCTTGCCCCTATACTTATATGACCCTTTTTATGTCTGAAAAATCATTATAAGCTTTATTAAAGCCGTCATGCTTTAAGCCCTTTTAATATTTAAAAGGAACTTTGTGAATTGGTAACGTGGATAGGGTTTTACCATGAACGAATAGCGAAACTCACAGGCAATTTGCTAATAGAAGCCTGTGTATTCATAAAGCCGATTACACAATTTCATCACTAAGTACTACGGCTTATTTTATTATACTTGACTGTCCGTTTTGGTTCGGATTTTTTACTCAACTACCTTTAACTAGAATCAATGTAATTTTTATCTATGTTGGATTCATTTTTGTTCTATTTTATGAAATTTAGTGGGTGGATAACTTGAACACAAAAGGACTTACTAAAATCTTATTTGACTTACAAATGTACCTCCACCTACTACACACGAAGAGTAATCTTTTTTATGATACTTACTAAAGAGAGGTTATTGACTGCTGGTTGAAACGAGCAGTCAAAAACCCCTCATTAGTGACTGCATCATCCTTTATTGCTCTCCGTAATGATGAACCAAGAGAGAGAAGCAGTTAGCACCTGCATTTCAACACTAAATCACTAACAACATCGCAAAACGCGCCACAAAAAACAAAACGCAAAAGCGAACGGGTAAAAGCCTCACAGAGAGCAAAAATAAAGTTACGCCTCGGATAAAATCACGAGCATAAGCGTGTGTTCCATAAAAAGAGGCTTTGTATTCCGGAGGTAGGGAAACGGCAACAGGCCGCGTCAAGGTGCTTTGTGGCGACGTCGACACTTTCCCCTTGCGATGCGCGAACCTGGATAAAAACTCAAATACCTACCGTTTTGATCTTACCTTATGTAGGGATCCGTACCCGAATGATGCCATTAGGACAATATTACTGATACTGTGCTATCCATCCGTCCGTCCATCTGTTGTCTGTCATTAATTAAAGAGTAGATATGTATTTCTAATGCCGCTATAATCTTAGTGCCGCCGTAGTCGCATCTTAAGAATTCCCCTGCAATGCAGCCCATGGATGTCGTAAAAGCCGACTATGGGATCCAACCAGAAGGGCTCTGTCCAGCTGTGGATACTAATGGGCTGTTGATGTGAATGAGGCTATAATATAACACAGTAAAATGAAATAAACAAAATAATTTATGATTACCCCTTTGAAACATTATTTTTGCCTTGACATTGGGTCGGAACCCTCAATGCGCGTATCCGCACTTGGCCAGTTTTTTACGAATATAAGGAGATTATTACTATTACTACTAACTAATCTGACACAGGGCTGCAACTCTCTGGATTTTCAGAGATTTTGTTTTTATAAAATCTACAAGGTTCTTTGTAATTTGAGTGAATACAGACAATATTCTTCAAGAAATAAATAGTCAGAGCAAAGTAAGATCAAATTAATTGGTACTGATATCATGGTGAAATTCTATTTTAATTAATAGAAAAGGGGTCTTATGCGCAATTAAAATCCGTTACGTATTAATAATGTGTGATAATGCCAATAATAACAAAAAAATGCTCTAGAAATACTACTACTTTTTAAGAGCTTTCTTATGCTTATTTTAGATTTTTTTTAAGGCCCTGCGCAAATTGTCCGCACGAATGATTTTAAGATTTGTAAGTAGGAGAGATAGCGATTTTTTTTATACGTTAAAATCTTGATCACTACCATGACTACTATGACTTCTATGACTACGTAAAAACATCATACGGTTTAGTAACCGTATGATGATAGTTTTTACGCAGTTGCACAGCAAAAGAAACATTAAACAAAGTACTGGTTGTCCTCACTCAGTGAATAGAGTCTCCCTATGTATCTCTGCATCACCGAGTAAATGACCGATGTGGCGCAACACGTAGTTCATTTCAGTGATCTCGAGAAAGCTCGTCATGAGACTGGTCTGGTAACCTGCCATTTCTATGATATCTTCCTCCCATTTCTCAAATATGTTCTGGAAAAACAAAATAATTTCAATTCAATTCAATTCAATTCATTTATGTACCGCCAATGTGGTCGAGTGGTTCAACCCACCGATTTCAGATCCAGAGGTCCCGGGTTCAATTCCCAAGAGTACAATATTTTGCTTGGTTTGGTTGGTGGTAGGACTTTTTTTAAGTCCACCTAGCTACCACCATCTTACCTAATTCTGTCGCCATAACAACAATTCAAAAATGTGTTCCGGCATTTAGATGTAAGATAGCCAGTTCCTCTGTTAGTAGAGGATTCCGGGTGAAGTGCGCCTCCACCTTCGGCCTTATCTCAACTTGTAACCAATTGAGATGAAGGCCAAGCGCTACCACGTCGTACAAAAAAAAATCTTACAACTTAACATACTAAATGTGCGCGCAGAACCTTCACTAAGACGTAGGTCTTAGTGTGGGTTCTGCAAGTAGATTCACAGTACAATATTGCGGTAGTTTGCATCATCCGCGAGCCGAGTTGATTTTTATGCGACAACCGCTTTGGCGCACGGCGTTTACTAGCATAACATACAAAGCACCTGCCAATTCAGAAAATCGAGTGGGATTTGATTATCATAAATCGTGGGAGGTGTAATTCCATTATGAATAACCATTAATGGCGATATTGATTTAATCACTTTTACCTGTAATACTTTGAGTTGTCGGGTTGTACCTACATTATTATCAAGTGTTGATATATTTGATTGATTGCCTTCCAGCTTTAGAGTTGGCTCTGCCCAGCAGTGGACACAAGCTGGTGATGATGACGATGATGGTATTTTGATAATGGATATTGCACGGCCTTCATGAGGTTGTAAGGTTTTTTGCACCCAGAAATACATTTATATTTTACTAAAAAAAGGGTTAAGTGAGGTACGAAAATACGGGTATTTATCGCGTATTTTACCTATAATTAGCCCGAATTAGCGTGGTCTGCCCTGTAAATAAATATATGCTGTCTGCGCTATAGGTTGTGGGATCGATTCCCACCCTGGATAAATATTTGTGTGTTGAATGTTGATATTTGTTCTGTGTTTGGGTGTTGTATTGTATGATATGATGTACCTACTTATTAAAAAAAAACGTATATTAGTATTAAGTATAACCGTTATCTAATTCCTATATTACAAGCCTTGTCTAGGACTAGATGGCGCTGTGTAAAATTAATGTTCTGTAATCGTTATTTATTTACATTAACGCAGACTAATGAGATGAAGATGTGAATTATAATGAAATTATTATAGGTAACTAGAAGACAATAAAATCCACCAACCTCATACATAACCATTTCATTAGGATGCAAGGCTAAGGGTTCCTCAGCCGGTTCAGGCATATGTATGTTGTCTTTCATCATTTCTTTCTCCATGAACCGCAGCCTCCTTTCCATTTCCGCGCAGCGGCATACCTCTGATATATACCCCCTTTGAAATGCTTGGACCTCTGGATTCATCTAAACCGAAAAGATCATACAACTTTAGCTAGATTGTTCTACATTCACAGTTTCATAGTTTTTTAAATAATTTTATGAGCAATATATAGTTTAAGTATGTATTTAATACAAAGGAACCCATCGAAAACAACTTTCAACCGGGACCCTAGTTTCCGGACCTATGTTCAGCAAAAGACATGTGAGCTGAAACTATAATGCTGATACTTCATCAGCTGCACGGATGCTGGATTTTCACTGTGCCAAACAATTATCAATCAACTGCTACATTCATAATTCTACTTACCTTCTGTGAATTTTACCATGTAAATAAATATAACTGGGTGTTTATTCGCTATGACTCTGAAGATTATTTGCCAATAAGTGTCGCCATGACGGTATTATTGTGACAAACCCGCGGTATGTTACGTTTGGTCATAGCGATTACGAGCTCTGGACATTTTGCAAGGCGCTATCTGGCCTCTAACTGAGCCTAGCTAACAATATTACATTGTATTTTTCGCTCTAAGCTTAGTACCGGTTACATGTGGATGCTCTGTAACATCACTTTAACTTTTTGTTCGAGATAACTTTGTGAAGACCTGCAATTTTTGCTTTATAGTAGACAGAAAGCCTGCTGTGACAAATCGACGGCGTGAAGAATCTACATAAGGATCGCAAAATCCTTGGTGCAATTAAAATGACATTACAGGATAAAACTTATACCTTGGTTAATCCAGTAAGAGTTGGACACGCACATCAAGGGTTCCGACCTACATGTATTAATGGACAAACAAATGCGGGTTTTGCGGGATGCAGGATTTGCCTAGCTGATTTTAAGAATTTGTTGTTTATACCTAAAATATACTTAAGCACCATAATTACTACCATGCGGAAAAAGCTAATACATAGTTCCCTTAATAAAATAACGGGTAATCTAAATATTCAGGTTCAAGTTTTGCCTTTTTTCTGATTGTGAGCTCTTGACCTCTATGCTGTCTAGCTGCTGGCTAAGCCAGCATTAAGATCAAATTTGAAATTGTAGTCCTTCACATCTTGTCATAATACTTGTAAAGAAGTAATATATTTAGACAATAGCGAACGGTTTTTTTGCTAATCTTTAATGTATCTTTGTAACATCAATTCCCGTATAACATTTTAATTTTTGCACCTGGTCCATATATTCTTATTAGTACATCCCTACTGATGGGGAAGAGTGGATTTAGAAATAAATAATACATGGAGTCCTAATAAGATTTACCAAATTAAATAAATAAAATTAAAGTGTCTGTAATGTCAAATAACAACTTTTTCCTATATGCTTTTTATGATAGTATATTATCCCTTTCCCCTCGGTAGTGTATTATAACGAATTTCCGCTTTTGAACTTTATTATTATAATAAGTTAGGTAAAAGGAAACGCACAGATTTTTATTATACCTAGAAGTACTATTTCCAAGACCTAGACTTTAAAGTACCGTCAGGAACTTCGTGTTATCACAATGTTAGGAACTTTGATAGAAACAACAACAGTAATGAGATCCAATCATGACTTATTAATAATTAAAATAATAGGTTTTTAACTACAGATTCACCTCGTGGTATTCAACAAAGCAAATTATTCTTTTCATTTACCCACAAAAACACGTTGCAATGCGAACATTTACCATGAGGCTTCGACTGAATCTTCTTCAAACCACAAACCTCACACCTTCCCCTGTTCTCTACGAACTTAGGCCAATGGATGCCTCTGTTACCCAAGCGTACGTCTTTTATAGTGGAATAGTCAGATATGCGCCTTTTGGAAGGGCCGTCTTTCGCAGTATTATCAGTATAAGTTTTACTTTTCTGACTAGCATCTTTCATTGTCATCAAACCTTGAGCAACAGAGCGTCGAAAGCCTTTTACTTTACGCTTTTCGCATTTTTTTTCTTTACGTGACACAGTTGCCTCTTGGTCCCCATGAAAATTAGATACTAAATGAACCACTCTGTTATCTTTCCATTTCCAATATCCAATGTCTAAATTTGAAAATCGATGATCACTGTCTCAAATGAAAAGTCATTTGAGAATCAGCGAGCATATTTATACCGGCCCAGTCCTTTTCTATTACTTCGGATAGTTTCACATGCGTAGGTGTTTTCATTTTTCAGTTTCTCAAGCAAAGCAACAGACGAGAAAAAAATATCAAAGTAAACTACCTTCCCCTTACCCCAATCTAGTTCTGATAACTCCAAACTCGTTCAGTTCTTCGTCTTTCCCTTGGTTAATTTGAAACTTCTTTATATAACCCCTCTGGTCAGCAAGACATCACAACATTTACCCCCTTTTTATAGGCTTCATAGGTAGATATTGTATCCAGACAGACCTACCTTTAAATTTAACCATTGACTCATCTATACTCAGTTCGCGAGTACCATGATACCTCTTGAATTTTTTTATTGAGCGCATCAACCATCGGTCTAATTTTGTATAACTTATCTTTGCAGTCTCTAGGTATCTGAGAGTTATCATTGCAATGCAGGTGAGATAAAATAATAGCAAATGTGTCTTTTGGCATTGTTTTGCAAATAATTGCATTGTTGAGATCAGGTGCCGAAAAGTAATGGTCTCTCCACGCCGGACGAGTATTGCAACCCATAAAAAAATTCATACCTATAAATGTTAAGAGTTCCTCCTTTTTCAGGTTCAATACCTTGCCTTTCTGAGTAGTATAATGGTTACTTTGGTATACAATATTTTCAATAATATCTCCAATCAATACTAAAAATATATAAGTCGGTGTGGTACAGTGAGCAAAACAGTCTTCTACTACTTCAGTATCTGCAATGTATTCCATTAAAATTGTATCTAGGTCCCTCTTTTTCCATTTACGGTTTGGTTCGTGTAATCGCTGGTTAGTTCGGTGTGAAGACGTATTTGCAGATGGTAGATCAGTCTGAACACTAGATCCAGGTAATGGAGATATGGGTACCTGATTTATAGGGCACTCCATTAAATCTTCATTTAACGGCGACGATGGCGGAACTTTGGCAAAAACACTGTCTAGAGCTCTTTCGAAAACCTCATCGAAGCCTCTTGGTGAGGGTAGTTGAAGATTTTCCACTTCATCATCGGACACACCTGCATCAGAATCTTCGTCGCAGTCTTCGGAAGCTCTTCTAATAACAGGGCTTCAATCAGAGCACTATTGTTTGTAATGTCCATCTCAATGACTGAAACAATAAGAAAATAGGTCAGAACAATAATAAAAATTTCAAAAACATTCGTTGATGATAAAACAAAATACCCACTTCATCGAGTGTGTGTATCATAAAAACACATTTTTTGAGAATCACCTAACGGTACTTCTAAGTCCACATCAGTTTTAATCAAATATTCAAATAAAATAAAGTAATAATACATTATACCAGCTGTTAGAAATGTAGTCAAAGATATAAAGACCGTAAATTGTAAAAAAAATAGCACTTACCTATGATATTCTATTTATAAAACATTTCCAATTACACTGCTCAGTGAAGTGATAAAATGTTCGACAGGTTGTAACTCGCTCTTAAAATTATTCGGCAACATCACGCGGTAATTCAAATAACGCGTTGTGATCGTCAGTTGTAGTTAACATGAAGTGTTTTCGTACCTAAGTTATTAGACGAAAATTGTGGAGGACTTCTAAGTACCGTAAGAAGGGAAAGGGTTATTATACGGTAGGTGTTTATATTTGGAAATTTGCGGGAAATCTCCAAATCGCCAAAATTGCTTAGACTTTTCACTGGTAGATGTTAAAGGAAGTAATTAGAGCTACTTCTATATTAGGAAAAATAGGGACAAAAATAAATCCAATGTTTAAATTAAATCTGGTAAAAACATTACCAGATTTAATTTTGTATGTTTTTTCGGTTATGTTGCAGTATTTTATTTTTATTATACTAGCTTTAGTTAGCGGTTTCGTCCAGCATAAAATTTACACGAATATACAGCTCACTGTACTGCAGTTATTGGACAAAGGAGCAACAAAAAACCATACATCCCGTTGCCCGGGAATGACCACAAAGAGGTAACTGATAAAAAAATACAGTAGAAAGTGAACAAAAAAACATAAAAAGTGCGTCGTAACAGGATGATATTGCCACAAATATTTTATTCGAACCTTCATTATCCCCCTGCAGGGCATAGATCCCTCCACATTGTTCCAGGATTATAGGTCATCTTCTTTTTTCCACGAGTCCGGATTAAACGCAGTTAGGCCACAGTAAAACAAAATATTTTTTGCAGTTCACTAACAACAATGGTCTTCGTAAGGCTGCAATGCACTCGGGCTTTTAGTAGTTAAAATGCTGAAGTAATACAATTACCATCCAAAATTACCACCATTCTAGATTGTGACCATAAGAGGCATAAAATAAAAATATGTGATGTTTTTTTTATCCCACAGGAAAAAACTGTGCGCAGTAAATGTGTTAGATTAATAATATTTTGGTTCAAATTTTACAATATCCGAGGATTGGAGATTTTAATTAAAATTTTCTAATTTTTTTTAATTTTTAAGATTGGAGGATTTAACAAGCCTCATAGCTCAGTTGGTAGTAACTCTGCCTTCTGCGCTGTAGGCTGTGGGTTCGATTCCCACCCAGGACAAACATTTGTGTGATGAATATAGATGTTTGTTCTGTGTTTGGGTGTGTATTGTATGATAAGTATGTATTTACAAATTTAAAAAAAAAAAAAAAATGTATTTAAGTATTATATCCGTAATCTAGTTCCCATATTACAAGCTATGCTTAGTTTGGGGCTAGATGGCGCTGTGTGAAATTAATGTCCTGTAATATTTATTTATATTTATTTATTTATTTATTGGTTTGTAGGGGTTGAGTCTTAGGTGAAAAAAGTAAAAGTTACCCGGAAAAGTATTTTACAAATACGAATAATAGCATATTATGGTGGAGTAGTAAAGTTCTAGTTCTCGCTTTACAAGTGATTTTGTGTAACGTAGAATGGGCGTTGCGTCCTCCGCAAGTTCCTATTGTATTTACTTGCAACATGGCTTATGTTAAATAACATTGGTGGGTTGAAAAAGCTCAAGATAGTGCCGATTGGAGAAATCAGGGGCAGGTCATAGCTCCATAATAAATAAATGATTTAATATATTTTCGAAGGCCATTCAATGATTTAGCTCGCACAAGGAATATTTCTATTTGAAACGAGCAGGTTCCCAAATATCTTGGTTTCAAAACCTTTTTCATGTTTCGAGATCAAGAAAGCTGCTCGTTTCAAAGCAAAGATAGGTAATTTATTGTTAGTATGCATAGAATACGTTCTGGTCACTATCCATGAAGAAAATTTGGATACCTCTTGAAAAAAGATTCGGCGAATTGTGAGGTATGTGGAACATTTCATGACTTGCACCACCTCTTGATGGATTGTGACAAGTACAGGAGAGAGAGAGAGAGAATCACTGATGCTCAAATGGAGCATTAATCGGACAGATATTGGTATTTCAGGGCTTTTGATTGAGGCGACACGCGACCCAAGGGCTAGCTCTTATTTAGGCCAGCGAATTAGCATAGCTATTCAGCGTGGCAATGCAGCCAGTGTCTTGGGCACGCTTCCGTCTGGTACTGGTCTGGAACAGTTGAGTTACCTACCGTTTGTAACGGTCCTTAGGTAATCTGACTGATTCCTTTGTACATAGTTAGTTTAATTGTACTTTTAAATGATATTGGTATGTTCATTAAGATCTTATCCGAACCCTGACAAGGTAATTTTGCTGGGACGCACATTTTGTAAATCAGTGATTTAGTAATTTATATAGTGAATAGTAAATATACTATTATTTCTTATTCATTCGCTTTTAAGTTTTGCTTTTAATAGATTAAAATTGATTAGGGTACGATGGGACTGTCATGCCATTTTTGGCAAAAGTCACTAATATAAATATAAAAAAAAATAGCAAAGTCAGCAAAGTGGTCTACTATATAACGGGGTTTCCTAAAAGATGTATCTATTGCTCTCACCATAATAATATTAAGATAGTTCCGCGGGTAGGTACGCACTTTACTGTTTTTTATCGGCGACCTTTACCGAGCGTACATTTCTCGTAAAGTTTCAGTCGGTTAGAAAAATAAAATAAAAAATCTAAATTAATATTTTTGATTGATTTGAATTGAATACTTACGTTCAATTTGAAAATATTTTTGTTAGATGTATCCGGTAGTAGGTAGTGGCGAACTTCCCATTTTTGAATCCACGATCTCTTTTTAAGTTTCAAACTGACAGTGGCAGATTAAACACAATAGAAATACAGACCCTGGCTCTTGATATCGAAGATAAAGCAAATTTAGGTCCTTCAGGAACAAGGCAGGCAAGTCTAGTTTATGACAATGACTGGGTAACTACTATTAAAATGTTGAGTGACCTCCACTTGACCTTTAAGCATGAAGAGATTATTATTTTTGTGTGTTTGTCTTACTTGAGAAATTATTTGACATGTCTTATAGGTTCATATTAGTTTAAAACGAATCTGCTCGTGAGGTCTTTGATAGAGCAAGCTTTCCAAGAAAGCATTGGCTCAAGATAAAGCCTACCCATACCAAAGAAATAAAAGGTACTATCAGTTATTTCTTGTGTTTTTAATCGTTAAGGCTGTTTTTGAATCACAAATAGAGAAATTTTACAATACGCCCGTGGTGGTTCTATGTGAATCAAATGCGTAAATATTCGTATCGATATTCCTACTTGATTAAAACAATTATTGCCAAACCAGTTTTCAATTATTAGTTTAGATATCAGATGCGTTTCAATTTCAACAGTTAAACTAATTTCGACAGTTTTGGTATTGCTTGTAATCGTTGGCTTATTTGTTACAATGTTTTTGTCAAAGTTTCATTGTTTGTTGGAATATAGTTTAATAGTATTTAAATAGGAAGTGTGAAATAGGGACTTATCGGTGGATAGCTTCGTAATTGTGTAAATTGTTTGTAGTACAATGTTGGTATCAACATTGTTTTACACAGTTACAATTGAGTAACATGAAATCTACACCGAGGCATATTGTACTACGTAGGTAATAGTGCACCTTTGACTCACAAAAAATGTAAGTAACATTAAATAGGTACCAAATTATGGTAAAAAAAAGCTTTCCTTGACTTTTTTGATGTTTAGAGGTGTTTAAAAAAAAATTGAGGTACTTGACATTTTATACAACGCCATCTAGTCCTAAACTAAGCAAAGCTTGTTAAATAAGAACTTGATTGCGACGAATATGAATTCCTATACACATATATATCTCTCTAAATGCACATGCAGTGATAATGTAATCTATAGAGATTCCGGCTAGCGCCTGGCGCAAACTCATGAGCTTCAACTCGTACAACCAAATATCAGAACAATATGTCTACTATTTGTAAGTAGTCAATATATTTCTATAGTTTCTAATTGTAATAGTCTCTACATTATTCTAGATTTCTACATTGTGGCGTGAATTATGTGTTCAACCAAAAACCTTAGGTTTGGTAAATTGAGTGATAGTTGATAACTATACCTACGTACTTGCAAACTTTTATTTTCTATGATTGCATTAGTACATGACTCACATAAGTAAAAACCTGTGTGGTTTTGTAGATGCTATTTAATTTTGTTTTCATGATATATTTATGCTGATGTATAGTAAAAGTCAGTAGTTATATAAGTGTAAATAAATTCAAAAATAATTATTTAATGGTTTAGTTATGGTTTAGTTATTGACCTCTAGGCTGGTGTAGCTCAAGGCCAGAACAAGAATGAGGAAAATGGAGTGAGGTATCCCAGAAAGCAATGGCTCTACCACACACCAACGGAACACAGCATACCGGCAGACTTCGGCTGGAATGTGGTTGCTAACCAGGCTATTTTTATTTTTTATTGTACGACGGGAGAGCGCTTGGTCTTTATATCACCTGGTTACAAGTTGAGATAAGGCCGTAGGAGGCGCACTTCACCCGGAATCCTCAACTTACTGAGAAACTGGCTATCTTACCTCTAAATTCCGGAACTCAACATTTTTTTTAATAATTGTAATGGCAACAGAATTGGTAAGATGGTGGTAGCTAGCCAGGCGGACTTAAACAAAGTCGTACCACCAACCAAACCAAGCACAATATCACCTCAGCACGGGGCGGGGATAAAATTTTTGTCCTCTGTTTTTATCCACCATCGGGAGAAAAAATGCTCTCAGAGGTGGATAAAAACAGAGGACAAAAATTTTATCCCCACCCCGTGCTGAGGGGACTGGACCTCACCCAAGGCGGATAAAAGTAGACCATTACAGGGTCTACCACCTGTATGTAGCCATTCAGTAAACGGAATCATTGCTATTTCATTAGCCGGATGTTATGTTATATTGCTATCATCGTCAGAGCTAAATACGTTAATCAATGATGTCTTACGTCAATGAATTGGACCCGTCCCATCTCGCCGAGGTGTGAGAGTATCTCGAAGGCGGCTTCTGGCTGCAGGAACATATCGCAGTAGGTCATCGGGTCGCTCCTCAGCATGTCCCCCATTGCTCTGCGTGTTTATGAATGAAGTGAATGAATTAGTGTGTGTTTTTATATTTTAAGGTTTGCAATAAATTATTTTTATTGCAAACCTTAAAATATAAAAACTGGATTACTTCAAAAATGTATCTACAATGAATGAATAAAATTGAACGAATGAATTAATGAACGAATGAATTAATGAACGAACGAATGCATGATACACACTACGGATATAATATAAATACCTATATATTATACACTATGTGCCTACATACTACACAAATACAATACACAATAAAATATATATAAATATACATACTTAAGGATGATAATATACTAAATATTCTAGAAGTATCATAATAAAACATATAAAACGGTACAGAAAACAGCAAATACTGTAATAAATATGGCTAGCTAGTAATCATCACTATGTTTAATATTGTAATATATTTCCAAAAAGCATAGGTAGAAGCCCTTTTACTTTATTTAGTTACTTTAAAAGTGTTCCTATAGACGCAATAGAAATACAAACTTAAAAATGACAACTGTCTCACGGTCCATTTTTTTTTACAAGTCATCAACGGAACAAGCTATTAGCTCACTAAACTTTAGCCTGTAACAAGCCTTACCTACGCTGCACTGCATTGCGCCCGTCAACTTGAGGCGTAAAAATGTTTAGCCCCATGTGCCCGTAATTTCACCGGCAACCATACCCTTCCAACCGAAACACAGCAAAGCTGCTTAACGGCCTATATAGGATGTAGCGCTTTCCCGGACGAGCCCTTTCACAGTCATCCCTACTACATTTACTGCGATAAATAAAGCCTTAGTAATAGGGTTCCGTTAATACTGTTAATATAATATATACCTACTTGTTTTATTCAACTCATAATATATAATACCATGCATACCTATTAAAATACATACTTACATATATACCATTACATATATGGAGGTACTGAGGGAGGGACTAGCGCGGATGTTGTGTGGTATAGAAATATTTTCTGACTATGGTGGGTATACGTAGATAGCGCCTTACAAGCAGTAAGAAATTATTATTTTTGTTAGTAATACAGATTAACTTAATATTGTTAAGCTGATCGATGATGATGTTCGGATAGGTGGTCTCAATCATCATTCAACTCAGGGTTTCGCCCTGAAAACAGGATTTGAAAATACTTAAACAAAAACAGTCGTAGCTATACCAAATCCCTGAGTCAATATTTTAAAAATCACCCATTAAAAACTAAAATTTATTTATTTACACGCCTGTAAAATCATAGCCACATCGTAACTTTATGTATAATATTTGGTCTCGTATCCATAGTAAATATTACACAATTAATTTGGTATTCAAGTGTGATCTATCAGAGTTGAATACTAAAGTGATGATCGAATTTACCAGACGTGAATATAAAATATATGGATACACAAATAAAAGTTGATACATTTTAATGCAGCATGCGACTGTACCTATCCAAAACTTTAAAAGTTTATCTTTTTAAACGAGCATAACGCGATACGTTGCTCGTGCACCTAAAATAATATAATGAGATACGACGAGAATTTGATTAAAAGTTTGCGCCACGTCTTCTGAAGTTTAAGCACAGTTAGTACAGTATCGGTTTTAGAATTTCTCTCACCCTTCCATGCGAAATAACTGCATTGAAAGTAAAACGTAATGCCCAAATAAATTCCAAGAAGCGTACTAGTAGCAAATTTGTTTGCCAAATCAGGTAATTTTGCTTCAACCCAGTTAATTATTACTTCTGCTTACGGCGTTGCCCGCATGAGACCTGGATAAAAAAATGATTTAATGTGACCAACAATACGTGTGCAAATAGCTCAATCCGCAACAAAGTTAAGTACCTCTATAAGTATTTAAGCGTGAAAGAGAAACAAACATTTTTACTATGGTTATCATGTGAATATGTGAACTGCTTATAGAAGTTTTTAACAGCTGCAAAAAGTTTCTGTCAACAAACAGAATAAATTAATGAACGGCCCAATATTTTGAATCCCAAAATCAGGGTGCAAAATACAACCAACTGACGTACTCCACCATAGGTATACGCGATATTATTATTGTACGATATCCCTCTTTTCCGCATTACTTTTTTCACACTAATTTACTTTGTCATAATGAGTAAGGCATTACTTTTGATGGCATAATATTAATTTTACTTAAACTGTTAATGGCATACTGTTACAGGCGTCATGATCTTTTAGGCTTCTTTTAGTCGTATAAAAGTTTTGTTGGTATAAATCTTTAGATGCATAATTGATATTTAGTACTCTTAACATAAACGCAGCTTAGTTAATTATTATGAGTAGTATATAAATAGATATTATATACTAAATACTACACTTTATGATTTGGTTAAAGTACGGCGGGGTGGCTCGAGGGTATTATTTTGTATGCCAACGAACATTACGCTTGAATATCGTTACGTGTTTCTAATTTGCTACTAAAAAATGTGTTTGTCTATCGTAATATCTTTAGATAAGGTTAACATGATTGTGCCTAAACATTTATAATGTATGCACATTATTGGGATAAGTAAAATTATGACATTATATTTTATGCGTATTCATAGGTAGCCATATTATGCTGTCAAACTGTATGTAGTTATCCAAGCTTCTAGATATTCAGAAATATCAATCGTTACCCGTGTCTTATTACCAGTAGTAGCACGGGATTTTTTTGCCCATGTGACTTTAAACTGCTCTTTTTTTTGTTCGATGGGAGGTGATTGGCCTTCATCTCACCTGATTTTCAAGTTATGATAAGGCCGAAGGTGGAAGCGCACTTCTCCCGGAATCCTCAACAAACCGAGGAAATAGCTTTATTACCTCTAAATGCTGGAAAACAACAATTTAAGTAGTGCGGCTGTAGAATCGACGTTGTCTTGCAGTGGACACTAAAACACTGTTGTTGTGTGATGCATATTTCATTCGTGGATCGTCATTGTGAAAATGTTTCACCTGCGATTAAGCCGTACTATGTGTTCGTAAAGTTAACATTTTCCAAGTCTAATTTTAATAATGGTTACGTTATACACAGCACAAGTGCATAAGGTGTATCCTACTTGCAGTGCATAATTTAATCGATAGCCATTTAGTTTCCCCTCGACAGAGTGGGTGGTTGATAGGTCAGATCAACCACTCGGCGCTCTTGTTTCGAATTTAAATTGGACACATCCCGGTACAGACCACAGGTTGTACCATCATGTTGGCTGTGTTTCTATTTACACTGATCTTTTATAATAGCTATTAGCTATTAGGGCAATACATACCCAAAGTTTAACAGTTCTAATGGATTAGGAGAAATAGTCTCGGGATAGACAAAACAATGTTACATATTGACAAACCTACAGAGAATTTCTCCTAATCCATTAGGACTGTTATAACTTATTTTGGGAGCGTTGGAATGAAACATTGTAATAATGTTACATTCAATGTATTTACTTCTTTAAAATTAAATCTGTGAAATATAAATTCCTAATTGTTTATTAGTTTTATTCTAAGTTTTGCCGTTTTTAGTTTTTATGAGCTATGGATTTGCTTAAAAGAATTAAAGGTTAAAAGCTTAACGCAGCTCTGCAGGCGCCCTTGTACATTTTCTTAAAACTGTGAAGCATTTATTTAAAAGGAATACAGTTTCTTGACTAAAGGCTCGTCTGGGGAAGTAGGTACTATACAAATACATATAATTTATTTCACTTAATCTAACATACATACATGTTTCATGGTTTGAGACCCTCTTTTAAGTATGGAAATACCTGTGTTAGAGAGTCCCGCTCTTCCGTAATTTTTAAATTAAGTTAAAATAAATAACAAAAGAAAACTTAATCAACAAAAAATACATATATTTATATAATATCCAAAGCTTAAAACAAAATATTGTGTGTGTGTGTCTCTGTGTGTGTGTGTGTGTGTGTGATGGTGTGTGTGATGGTGTGTGTGATGGTGTGTGTGTTTGTGTGTGTGTGTGTGTGTGTGTGTGATGGTGTGTGTGATGGTGTATGTGTTTGTATGTGTGTGTGTGCGTGTGTGGTGTTTATTATGAAATAATTTCCAGGAGTTTTTCAGTTTCCTCGTAGTTAAGTGTTAATAGCCATTCATTCAGAGTTTTTTTGCATTTATAATTGTTTAGAGAGTAGATACTTACTATCACCATTACCTTTCGGTTTGAAAGGTATGGTTGACGTTGAAATTGCGGGCACACAGGGCAATACACCTTTATGAATCAATTTGATGCGCGAATGCAACTGAATGCAGTGTAGCGTAGGTCATTCCCTTTGTGGATACGACTCACGCAGTAAGGCATTAGTTAGAGGCAATAGTTACATTTCTCATCAGGTGGGCTGCTTGCTTGTCCCGTCTCCATGTTGTTTAAGCAAACTCCTAAGTAGCTTGACAAATTAACAATGTATCTCATTAAACTATATTACATTTAAAGTTGTTATGACTTTGATTACATAAATTTAAGCACGGGGAACGATCGTGTATTTTTTACAACGGCGAGGTGCTTGGCTTTCATCTCATCTGATTTTCAAGTTGTGATAAGGCCGAAGGTGGAAGCGCACTTCACCCGGAATCCTCAACTGTCTGAGAAACCTGCTATATTACCGCTAAATGCAACACAACAAATTTTATAATTGTTGCTATGGCGACAGACTGGTCTAGATACCAGTCTGTCGCCATATGTCGCCAGACGGACTCAAACAAAGTCCTACCACCAACCAAATTAAGCTCAATAGTGTACTCTCCCAGGGGATCAAACCTGGGACCTCTTCCATAAAAAGTGTAGGATTTATGACAAATTCACCATGCTTGGCAGGTGGATTGATGATCGCAATAAAAGTGTTAAGTAATACACAGAAGAAAGCTGCACCCCTTCTCTGCTATCCATCGCTTATGATTCTGACAGAATGTTACCCCAAGAGATAGCATTGTATGTACTCGTCGTTGATGTGTGTACAAACTCTGTTTTCCGTAGCCAAGTTGTGAAGAAATTTAAATCTTTGTAGGTATCACAAAATAATATTCCACACAACACTCAACTACGTCTGATAGGAACTGTTTGCACTAAAATATAAATGAATGGAAAAACAAAAGTTAATTTCAAACTGTATCCATATCCAGATTAACATTCAATATTATTACAAGTAAAGTAAAGACAAATTTAAATGATCATTGATTAGGTACCTAGATAGTATTACAACTAAGGGAACCCAATTTGAGACATTCATTCTAGACTCATCAGTTTTCTGCTTCAGAAATATTTTGCTGCTTGCCTGAGGCAGACTTTTTGCGACTTAGACTTTTTCTTTGTTTTATTTGTTTGTTTTAATGATAAATTGGTATCTATCTATCTATCGATTTCAGGAACATCTTGTCAGTAGTTTATCAACAAAAAAGATATGACCAGACACGAAATCGAATTAAGCAAAGGTGTGAAAGGCTCGTAATCAAAGTAAACACATTGTGCGTACCACTCAGAGAAATAGGCATGAGTTTAGACTCAAGCCTGTTTCTCACAGACATATATAAAGCTCCAAGTGTATGTACATATGGCACATCAGTGTGTAAACATTAACGTTTCGAGCAATAGTTTGTGCGATAGCGATGCTTTAAGGCGTGAATAAAGTTATTCGTACAGTGCGCTCACTCAGTCAGTAATGTTTGATGCTAGGTGACTCACATAATATGCTCATAACGAACCTGTATCAATTAATTATCGTGCGCACTGATGTTATAATATTTAGTTAGCACAATTTCGTAATTGTCGTTTGTTTATTTGAATTTCCACAAAACTCTTTGTGCAAAACGTTGTCACAAAATGTACATTTGTCATGCAACTGTTATGCTGTCAAATAGGCAGTTCCTTAAAAAAATATCGAAAACAGTCATGTTAGGATGATAGCCAAAAAGTTCTCACTCCACTTCACGGCTGAAAACAATGTAGATAAATGTATCCCCGTTTTATAAAGTAAACTGCATAGAAAACCTAAAATTGTCATGAGAATATTAATTAAATTATTCAAGACATATAATGCTACACCAATATGTCAAAACAATATTACAAAATTATCTCACATCTTTTCTATGTTATTAAGGTTGTCACACTTCCTAGAAAGAGGAAACAAATAGTTTTTTTTTGTTTTATTGTTCGACGGGGAAGCCCTTGCCCATCATCTCATCTCATATCTATTACAACAGCTATAATACAAAGGTAATAAGAGAACAATTTATATCGCTTTGACCGAGCTCCATCGATTACTCAGTTCTTCTGTTATTCTTCCAATCCCTTGCGTATTGCCAGCAGTAGAATAATTTACTGTTCTTGAACTTAGTTTTGAGGTGGGCCTGCTCCCTCGGGCCTAGGCCTATTTTCTCCTCATACATTATAGTCGATTGGCAACATTATTTTGGATGTAGATATAAAAGGCCTCCTTTTCAACCTTTTAAGATTGATCTCTAAAACTCTCGCGTGTATGTGAATACTTGGTTGTTTGTTTATTGAGAATCGTATCACTTTTATGTTTATAGTAAGTGATTGCTATAATCGTGTCAGCCCAAAAGATTACACTGTGTATATGGATTAAAAAGACAATTCTATTCACGGGATTCATTATGTCTCTAGTTCTAGTTCTCATTAAATGATAATAAGATGGATGCACTATTCCAATCTAATCCACTAAACGAATCCATAAATGCATCAATATCTACTTTTTGTTCCACGTTTATCCATATAAAAATTAGACTACAACTAAATGTATTTATCTTCAGCATAGCAAAATTTAATAAATAAATATTACTGGACATTCATTTCACACAGCTGGAAACTAAGCATAGCTTGTAATATGTGATCTAGATTACGGATAGAATACTTGATACATTTTTTTTTTGTAAATAACTTATCAAACAACTTATCATACAATACAACACCCAAGCATAGAACAAACATCTATATTCATCACAAAAATGCTTGTCCTGGGTGGGAATCGAACCTACAACCTACAGCGCAGAATTAGTTTTATGTTCTAATGTCTGGTTACATGAATCTCCAGCATAGCAATTCAGCCAGTGTCTTGGGTACGCTTCCGTTGGGTACTGGTCTGGAATAGTTGAGATACCTATAGACCGTTTGTAACGTTCCTTACTTAGTTCGACTGCTTCCCTTGTACACGGTTGGTTTAGTTGTACATTTTGGTTTTGATTCTTTGTGAATAGCAGTGATACAGGTATAATTAGTAGTTCGCACCGAACTGAGATCTCGTGATGTCTGGTTTGTGACGGAGATTATTTCTCAACTAGAACGCTTTCATTACACCTTTCTCACCTTACTTAAGCACTTTTTCTCGAACTCTCTTTATTCACCTGGGGGTTCGAGGCTCTCTCTTGTTGATAACGTAATTTATCCTTACTAACATTAAACAAAGGTTGATGTCGTTTTGAAAAGTGCTCTCAAAACGATTGCCTTAGTATTTGTGGTTTCAAAATCTTCCCCTCCAGCCCACAGATGTCGTAAAGCCAACCAAAAGGCAGCTTTTTTCTTTGAAATTTCGAATATGTCTCTTATCATACAACATAAACTTATTTTGAAATCAATCTCAACCCCTATTTTATATGATATTTCATGTTTTAACACATTTTCAAGACTTCAATATTATTTACCTCTAAAACCCTCAATGTAAATACAGGGGTGCTTTGAGAAAATCAAAAGAAAGATAAATTGTAAAGTCAACTCCCTTTAACAGTATATCCTACAAGATATACCAAGCGTTTTAACCCCTTAACTAAAAATAATAAAAAAATATGAATGTTCAGTCGATACTCTTTCAAATGACACCCCACAAGCCAAAAATCTTCTTGTCCCACTTAACTCCCCTGTTTCTCAAAAACTACCTTAGTGTCAAAAAAATCCTCGTACCGATTACAAATTTTGAAGATACCAAAATTTTGAATTGATCGGATTAGCTATTCAAAAGATATGGGTGAAATTGTATTTATTTTCACCCCAATATCTCAAAAACTACCTCACTTATCAAAAATCCCCCGCGACAATCAAACTTTTTTTACGTAATCTCTATACAGTTTAAATTTCATGAAAATCGGATAATGATTTCAAGAGTTATGCCGTCACAAACATTGTCACATACATACGTACATACAGTGCCGGATTTCCCAACTTAACTCAGAGATTTCGTTCGCTTCGCTCACTCGATCAATTAAAGTAACAATTGTTTACGGAAAAATATTACACTAGGACCTACGTAACGTAATGTACAATGGAGAACTTATGTTGCAGTAGTATCATTAATGGTACAGCAAACGAAAAAAATGTAGCGCCATCAATGGTACTATCGCAAAGAAAAATTACCGTAGTATTGATACTGTCTGATGGTACCACGTTACGAATATAAATCAAGCTTGTCTGTCCAAACTGAACAATTTGGCATTGAGCCAAATACATATATTTTTTTCCTAATTGTAGTACTCTTGAATTTCCTATCACCTATATCCTCAACAAGCCGAGGGACTGGCTATCTTACCTCTAAATGCCGCAACACGTACAATGAATTGCCTATTGTGTGCGTCGCGTTATTGCGGCACCGCCTATGATGTAAAATAACAAGAATAGCGTCACATCACTAGCGCTACGCGCTACGTTAGACGTTCGTAGTTGATGCTACGAATTAATCAGCTACGCGCCTATGATCAAATATGATTTTTTTATATCAATTGTCTTCTACGGCCTTTTTGTTTCAAACAGAGCCTCCTCCAAAATTGGGTTTTGCAATAATCACCACACTTGGCAGTAAGATTGTTGATTACAAAAGTGTTAAATAATACAAAAAAGTAAGCTGTAGTTATACGATTGATGGGACTTGAGTCGGCATTTATGACATCCGCGGGCATCAATTCCTAAACCGTTACCGTCACGGCATTCTGGAACAGGGCGGCCTCAAAATTATAATATCGTCCGTACATATCATACTATGCGACTGAGGTCCACAAGGAGATGGATAGACCAAAGTATTTCCTATAAACACTGCAATCACTTACCTACCAGCCACTACCAGTAGGCAACTCGCCTTTTTTTTCATGCGGAGAATGCGTTTATGCACCATATCCTCGTTGGGGACGAGGCCGTGTGTGACTCAACCCGTCCTAGCGACAGGCAATACCCACTAAACTCCGCAGTGACCCGCTTTCGCCGTGTGGTGGTGTCGTGGGAAACCGGCCTTAGCCTTAATTACCACAACACCACCAGCGATTGCCCCTTAACAGGGGCCCCACAGGCCCCCCAGTGTGGCTGGGGGGATGGCGGGATCAGCTGGATCGCCAGGCCGTTCCCGCCGTTCGACGGGGATGAGGACCTGTGCAATGGAGTCCGGTTGAACGCCCCTACGTTCCCGGCCTCCAGGCCCCCATCTAATCCATCAGTGCCCGAATGAGTGGCCGAATTGACCCTCCCTGCCGCGCCGCCAGCCTTGAAGGCCGGCCATCCCACGACCCGACGGTCCGCTGAGTCCCTCACTGGGACTCCCCGGCCCGCGGAAGACCGCCTGTCCATCCACTGTGCCCTATGCTAACTTCATAGGGACACGCGGAGGACACCCTCGCGTTGGATTATTCGCTGCCGTCGATAAGTCCCCACAAGTGGGAAGTGATCGACGGCACCCAGGGTACACCACGAGAAGGTTATCCGACCACTGGGTCGGATAACCTCCTCGTGGTGTACCCTGGGTGCCACAGGCGAGTTGCTGCTTACTGGGGTACTGACCCCAGTAGGCAACTCGCCTGTGTCATCCTAGTCAAGAAGTTTAACAGTCTACATCCAGTAGGGGATTTTTACTAATTAAGATGTTGATGACAGAAAAGCTCAGCACGCCTTTAACAATTTGATAAATACATGCATACGATTCCTTTCTTCAGTTTCATCTCTTGATTTGAAGCCATAATTACCCGTCTAATCAAAAGAAGCTAGAAAAAATCATGTTGTATTCAAGCGTCCCACCCACGTTATCTTTCCACATTTATTACTCCCATACTCATACCGTGTTTGATTAGTTTGCACATTCATTAAACATACATTACATTCGAAATGTATATTGATATCAGATGTACCTACGTGTGTATTAATCAAACATTCATTCATTCGACGCCGCACAAAGGGACTGCTGCATCCAATTAGATATGAATTGAATGATATTCTGCGTTGTTGTCTATTTACTTGACGAGTCCAAATATCGGTTTTCAGGACGAGCATTCGAGCATTTCAAGTTGTAATTTCTAGATATATACCTATCGATACTAATTTAAAAATACACTGTAAAACTAATTAACGGTATTCACAAATTAGTAATAATACCTATTATATAAATAAATATATACCAATTAAACTAACTATGTACAATGAAAGCAGACGGATTACTAAAGACCGTTACAAACGGTCTTTATGTGTCTCAACTATTCCAAACCAGTACCGTACGGTTTGTACGTTAGCGAGCCAAGCGGCGGGGTGGGGGGGTTACTACAACCTCTTATTACTTTACTATGAGACAAAAGTAATGTAATTTGAAAACGAGAGTTAGGCCCCACGACGCTGTTTGCATTAACGAATCCTGTCATTTCAACTGATTTATTCTTTCATGGTCCCTTCACCTTTTAAGGGACTCACCCTTCAAACTTTAAGTCGCTAGGTATAGTTTGGCTATGAGTGATGTAGTGTAAAAAGTTTTTACACAATCACCTCCTCAAAAAGCGAGGAGGTCTTTATCCAACAGTGGACGATAATATGCTATTGATGACGATGATGATGATGATGGTGATGATACCTGAAATTTAAGTTCAATACTCAAGCAAGTATTTAATTAGTACATTATTTGTGTATTGTGTTAGCTCTAAGATAGTAATTATAGTCCTCATATAATTATTATCATGCCCTATGTAGGTATAATCATAATATGAGGGCTGCGAAGGATAGAGTAGAAACAGACTCATTACTTTTTTCCCTTTGAGGATTACTCAGAGCGTCGGCCAAGAATATATTATATAATAGATGATTGGAGAAATTTTCGAGTCCGTTGCCCGCAGTGGAACGAAGTAGGTTAATTAAAAAAAAACTTTTAAATAAAATATGCTGAAATGAATTACAGTCAGTTTAATTTTGTTTCAATAAAATCAGACTAAGGAACATGTAATAACATGTAGCGCGCACGTGGAGATATTAATAGGGCAGGTGTTAGATAACCCTGATTCCCAATTATTTTCTCGTGCGTATTTCGGACAAAGAACAGCTAGGATCACTACACACATTAACCATTAACTAAAGATATATATCGAGGTATAATCGACACATCTATGTCGATTGGACGACTATGGTTTATATACATTTCATGTTTTAATCTGTCGTAGAAGTTCTTTATTTAATAGATAGAAAGATAGATAAACTCTCTATTGTACACCAAAAAACAAAAATAAACACACAAGCAAGAGAAACACTTAAACTAGTCGCAATGGGCGGCCTTATCACTAAAAGCGACTTAAGCGTTTAATCGCACAAGTCTAAATATATATCACTCAAAGGTGACTGACTGACTGACATAGTGATCTATCAACCCACAGCCCAAACCACTGGACTGATCGGGCTGAAATTTGACATGCAGGTAGATGTTATGATGTAGGCTTCCGCCAAGAAAGGATTTTGATTAATTCTACCCCCAAGGGGATAAAATTTGATGAAACTTTGTATGAAACTTTGTCAATTTAAACCGATCGGGCTGAGACTTTGCATGCATAAAGCTACTATGACGTAGGCATCCCCTAAAAAGAATTTTGAGATTTTGCATTTGTTTTGTTTCGGTTTAGTAGTTTTGGTTATACTCGTAGACTCTGCTTTGTATTTGGCATTTGTTTTTTTTTCGTTTGGTTTAAGTATAGGTTTTGTCGGTTAGACTTTTTTTAAATTAGCCATTTTAATCTGAACGTTAATGGAGAAGTTGAAGAATGTACTGTCGTTTTTAAGTTTCGTAGGCCCTAATTTTTTACACACGCTAAACAAAAGTAAAGTTGCAAAAACTATACCTAATTAATAATAATACTTCTTAACGCGAGCAAAGCCGCGAGCAAAATAGTTTACAAGTAGGATCATATTGTAATGAAAAGCACTATGCAGAAATAAATACAAAGACAAGACTATCGCCATGACAATATCAGCGCTGACCTGTGTTGCAATGAGGCATAATACTGAGTTGTGTCCCATTTGCTGCTGTTAGACACAGAACAAACTGTATTCATTTATTACTTGTATTTTTCTGTTTGACAGTTTCATTCTGTTATGTTTGTGTATGCGTGTTATATTAAATAAATGCATGCCTATGTCTATGTCTTCAATTTTATGTTTATGTGTTAAGAGGTAAGATAGCAAGTTCCTTAGACTGTTGAAGATTCCGGGTGAAGTGCGCTTCCAACTTTGGCTTTACCATAACTTGTAACAAGGTGAGATGAAAAGCAAGCGCTTCCCCGTCGTAAAATAGAAAAAAAACTAAGAACCATAACACAAAAATGTTTGTTCTTGCGCTAAGTAACCAAAAGCACTGTCTACATCCGTGTTGAATGGCCAAAGATATTTTCTAAGCGAGGAATGAGTCAAGCCTTTTGTGTCCAGCGATGTCTATATATATGTTTTAAGACTTTTTCGCGAATTCTCTGTAGAGACCGCCGAGTAATGGCCAATCGCGCTTTAGCGTAGACGTTGATGAGAATAATAAAAATAAAGTTTACTGTTCAAAAAAGTTGTACAGCCATATTACTAAATAGGTAAACCTAATAGGTAGGTAATGTATTCAGCACTCAACATAAAATATTTAAGATATACGACCTCTAAACTAAGTTGAAAACATGTATTTTAAAGGCCGATGCTCGTAATATTATTCTGTGTACAAAAAAGGTAGGTATATGGTACTTTGACACCTGAACTAAGTGAATCACTTGTATTTCATAAGTCAAGCTCTTATGACATATTGCTCCTTCCCAACACAATCTAAGATGAAAAACACGCGCTTCCCCGTCGTAGAATAAAAAAAGCTATCTATTACAGCTTTAAAATAGATAGCTTTTGTTTTATTCTACTACTATCATCATTAAAAAAATATCATCCAAGGGGATGTTCTCAAAAAGGCCGTCCAGGTGATTTCCGATCTTGGGTTGGGCCAGTCTCTTTAAATCGTGTCGCCAGACGTCGACTGATTGATCAATAAGTAGGGCGCCACACGGTTTGGATATATTTGCCGAGATTCAGTTCGAGTTAAAATCACTGACAAAAAAAACATAGGTAAAATATTCCACGCTCTGGTTGCGCTCCTCTTTTTGCAACACAATAAAATTCTTGTATGTCACCTTATTAAAGTACCACAGACGTTCAACCGTCTAGTAAAGAGTAGAAGCATCTATCAATAAGGTAATACCTTCTTTGCGCGCCACCCTCTATTATGTAACGAGCATCAGAACCAATTAGGAAACTCGTCGGATTATTTTGTGACGTGGGCCATTAGATGGAATTATTACTTATTTTATCGATTATGTATTAAATTTATCAAATAACATATTTCATCTTTTCATCAAAGGAGTCGATATTTTCTAATGAGGCGTGCAAAAATTATTCTGATAATGAAACAATTTAATTATCAGAATAATTTTCATTCGAAGAAACATTCGAAGTTAAAAAGTTTCTACTTTTTATTTATAAGTTCTTTATTCAATAAAATGTACAATTAAACTAACTATGTACAAAGGAATTAGTCACATTACCTAAGGACCGTTACAAAACAGCCTATGGGTAACTCAACTGTTCCAGACCAGTACCAGACGGAAGCGTGCCCAAGACACTGTCCGCATTGCCACGCTGAACAGCTATGCTAATTCGCTGGCCTGAATGAGAGCCTGCCCTTGGGTCATGTGTCGCCTCAATCAAAAGCCCCGCTTTTTATTTATTATTAGGTGAAACTTCAAAGTGGAAAAAGTCAAGGAGTCTATTTTTTTTCATTAATTTATGTTTCATATACTTAGATTATTAATTAATAATAATGGTAGGTTAAATCTTAATTTCAGTACCTACCTAATTGCTATAACTATGTGTATGTTTTATATTATAACATTAACCGCCTCTGTGGTCTACTTGTTCACCCACCGATTTCAGATCCAGAGGTCCCGGGTTCGATCCCCAGGGGGGCAATATTGTGCTTGGTTTGGTTTGTGGTAGGATTTTGTTGAAGTCCACTTGGCTAGCTACCACTATCTTACCTTATTCAGTCACCATAATAACAATTCTTTAAAAAAATGTTGTGTTCCGGCATTCAGAGGTAAGATATCCAGTTCCTCAGTTTGTTGAGGATTCCGGGTGAAGTGCGCCTCCACCTTCGGCCTAATTTCAAATTGTAACCATCTGAGATAAAGGTGTATACAGTTTTTAAGTTAAGTATTTAAGTAAAGCAAGTTGATAAAGCAAGTATATAATTATGTCGAGTTTAAATGATGAAAATGGGAGGGGAAGACCTGAGACCAAGTCGGATATTATTATATACTCGAGAAAGGTCAGGTATGATGTACCCTTCGATTTATTTAAGAGGAAATTTGTTGTTTCTGCCCACCCCTCAGGGAAACAAGCGTGAGTTTATGTATATGTGTATGTCAAGTACACTATTACATAAAATAAATCATTAAATGGTTTTTTTTCCAAGATAAGTCAGTCAGCTTAAGTGATAATGATAAATTCACCGTATGTTAGTAGCTCTGCCTTCTGTGCTGTATTTTGTGGGTTCGATTCCCACCCAGGACAAACATTTTTGTGATTAATGTAGATGTTTTTTCTGTGTTTGGGTGTTGTATTGTATTATAATGTTCTCTGTAATCTAGTACTATATTACAAACTATGCTTAGTTTGGGGCTAGATGGTGATGGTGATGTCCTGTAAAAAAAATCTTTATTGTATCTCCGAGTTCGAATATTCTTGTTCAGAAGATATGTACACATTCTCTGAAGTAAAATCATAAGAATGTGTATCTGCTATATTCGTCGAATAACTTGAGTTATGCGATATACCTCTATATTCACTGAATCGGATTTATCTTGAATATTAAGATATCGCAAATCCTACGTACTTCCAGCCACAATATTGATAAAATTTACTGTTACGTAAGCGAAACCTCATAAATGAGCATATTTAAGATTTTATCCACACCAGGCTGGTTGCTTTGATAAGTTTTTGCAAAATAAATGAAGAGTCGCATTCACTGTGTTTCTGAAAGAATATTTCACTACTTTTTCTCCTTTGATGTATCACTTTAATTAGTGTAACACTAATTAAAACAAGTTATTAGCTTCTTAACTAAACTTTACTCATTAAAAACAGATTATTTATATCATGATGATTCAGAATAACTATTATTTAACGATATTACTATATTCTTAATTATAGGTATTATGTAGAGTATTGTATTCTCGACATAGCTTACTTATGAGCCTTTTTGTATTGAGACTTTGGATCCGTGGGGTTTAAAATATGGCAGGGCTTTTGATTGAGGTGACTCGTGACTGATGGGCTGGCTCTTATTAAGGCCAGCGAATCAACATTGCTGTTGAGCGTGGCAATGCAGCCATTGTCATGTGTTTGCTTCCGTCTGGTACTGGTCTGGATCAGTTGGGTTACCTATAGTCTGCGTTTAACGGCTCTAAAGTATAGCTTCCCTTGTTGTTTAAATGTACATTGGAATTTAGTTTCCGAATTACATACTTTATCGCTTATGTTGGTCGTAAAGTTAATAATAGAACAAGCATCATAGCTCAGTTGGTAATAGCTTTGCTTTCTGCGCTGTAGGTTGTAGGTTCGATTCCCAGCCAGGATAAACATTTTTATTATGAATATATTGATGTTAATTCTGTGTTTGGGTGTTATGTGTACGATAAGTGTGTGTTTACAAAAAAAAGTACATCAGTAATGTTTCCGTAATCTGGTTCCCATATATCAAGCTATGCTTATTTTGGGGGCTAGATGGCGCTGTGTGAAACTAATATCATGTGTTGTGATTTATTTATAATTTATAAAATTTCACAGCTCAATTGTTTCATGTCAGACAATATTTAGGTGAACCTAATAGTTACCAAATGTAGAAAGAGACGAAAAACTTAAGCTTAAATCATTGCTTGTATATGCAGGCCTAAATATTTCATAGATGCTACCCAAATATGTTTTCTGTACAGTGTTCTGTCAATCCAGCAGTAGACTACCCAATCCGCAATTTGCTCAAGCTTCACACTGCTTTTCGGACAAGGAAATCACTAGTGAACAAAAGTCAGTATATTTCTGTGTTGCTCACAGTTAAACATAGTCTCACCCACGCTGCTCCGGCGCACATTCACGATTCCCAACCGCCCAGTCCCATCCGCTTTCTCGAAGCCTCAACACGCTCCAGGTCAGTACACATTTTATAAACACACCTTTATCGAGCGAATTCGTTTTCATAAATGTCATAGCTGTGCGAAAACATAATTCATGTTTATCCAGTGCATTGTCTGTTTATGTATCTGTGATATCTTCGACCCCATTGTTTCGGATCATATCGAGAGCTCAAAGGCGGTGATGAGGCGCGTTCGAATTTCGTATGCGTGTTTATTTTTAGCCACGCAGAAGACAAGTGAGTGCATAGCACAATACCTCTCGTGTCAGACAAAAACCGGGTTTTCGATACTATTAATATCCCCATATCGAATGTTTGCGAATTCTATTTTAGGTTTGTTTCTTACGCGCGTGCGTCGCCTATCGGTGGAATTTGTCTTCTCATGCCGATGATAAATTACTTCGCGTCATAGACTTGGCATCATTATTTGTTTGGTTTAGTTATTGACTTGTCTAAAATACTTTCTGGGGTTAATCCAAAAACGGTGCATGTTCCTATGATTAATTTAGGTTTTTTTTTTATTGATATGATCAAGTATCCAAACGTATTATAGATTTAAATTTAAATTAAAAAATCAAAGTCAGTTTCCAAATCAGTTTCAAAATGTCACCGAATTTAAAATATTTGACTTATTATATATTATATTACAAACAAAATCTCAATTTATGATGCAAAGATTGTTAAAATGTTAGTGGATTAGCTCCTTAATTTGGAATAAAATCACGTCAGACATTTTACGTGAAAATAGTCACCATACATACATTAATCATATTTGACATAATTAGTCTATTATAATTACAACAAATAAAATCTTAATTGGTGAAGCAAGTATAAATTAAATAAATAAATATTACATGACATTCATTTCACACAGCGCCATCTAGCCCCAAACTAAGGATTGTTGATATGTTAGTGGATTACCTCCTTAATTCGACTATATCATGTCAGACATTGATACTTAGAACTCCATTTTAGGAACTGATCTGTAACCATATAAACGACTATTCACCGTAAACATGGACAATTAATTAGAATGGTGCATGGAACCTTGTTTTTCTTATTGACCCATTCTTTGTCTAACATACCAATTACATACAACTACAGAAGAATCATTAAAAAGTGCAAATACAAAATAAAAATATCAGTTACTTTGCAAAATATTTAAAATAACATAGCCCCAATAAATAAACTGTGGGGACTAGATTACGAGATACTGAATTACTTTTTATGTAAACTAAACACATACTTTTGATGCGATATTATCTTGGAAGGCTCGCTCCATTGTAGAGCTCATTCTGGCCCAAGCAAGACTCAAGATGTGGGACTGACCCTTTGTTTATCAACATGAGACGCCTTTCAGCCTACTCCATGTCATTGTGACCGCAGGTTACAACACCATCCTGACTAGGTCGCGGTTAATACGTCTTCTAAGTATTGTGTTTATGGCCAATGTTATACCAGTTCAAGAGCTAGCCCATTTCAAAATAATAAATACTGATATCATACCTTGTCACTAAAATTTGGGATCGTTATACACTGCAACCATTTGGTAGAAACTGGAGTTTTCCCAGATTGATATCATATGTTTAAAGTCTCATATTACTCATTTGTTATTTAATTTAATATATGAAAAAAGCACTCAGCTAAGACCCATTAGTAGCTAATTCTTTGCATAGAGAGCTCATATTGGGTTGTTAGGTTGTACTCCTTTAGAACAATAATTGTAACAAACTCGATAATAATTTTCTTTGTTTAGTATTTTTATCAACTTTTAAATAAATTCGTAAATATATTCGATTAAAAAAATTGCAACCATGTAGAACTCTAAAGAGGTAGAAATTCAAAAAGTAGATGATGGGTTATTTTATCATTTACTTTAGAGAAGATTCACACCAGTTCCTAGTTCTTAATCCTTCTGATATAACAGTGGTATGTTTTTGCCCCTTTTCGCTCATTCTGAGGGGTTGGGGAGGGGAGATAAAATGTTTACATAATCCTAGCTATCGATATCAGTAATAATTTTCCAAAACTACATCCAAATCCATTGAGTATATAATTTATTTTTTTAGATAACATTTTTAATTCACGATATCTATTGGATGGAATGTCCGGTTCGTATATTTTTTTAATTTAAACAGGTACTAAGTAAGCAGTGAATTAATTGGGGAAGGATTAATACCAAGGTACAAATGATGTGGAATGGTTTCTACCGTCGTTTCTTTTAACTTAAAAACATTAAAATAACATCACTTTTGGAAATATGGTATCGCAAACTTTTTTGTAGGTATTGATGTGTTCTCAAAAGATTACAGACTGTGCAGCGCACGTGATGAAAGGAGTTTAACGTATAATTTTCCATTACGTAAAGTCATTAAAACATTAAAACTTACATAACTTTAATGGTTGGACATAAGGTGTCGCGAACTTTTTTGTAGTTATTGATGTGGTCTTACTCACAGACTTTGCTCTATCATCAACAGTTTTGGCAGCGCACGTGATGAAAGGAATTTATAGTATCATTTTCCTTCTCGTTAAGTCACACCTCATACATAGGAAAGGCTTGTATTTTAACCGCCTCTGTGGTCTAAAAAAAAAAACAATAGATGACGCCATGTGTCAAATCAAAAATAAAGTTTGTGAAAAATACAAATATAGAACAAGTAAGCAATAAAAATGCTTGTAAACAATGTAATGTATCTAATAAATATAATAAGTAAAATATGAGAAGATATAGTAATATCAATTATATACTTTTATACGAGAATGTCACAATTCTCGTATAAAAGTACTGTCACGTCTGTGTTAATTATTTTTTTGAAATAAAATGCGCGAATGCTTTTTTGCGAACCCAGCCGCATCACCTATTTAGGATAGGGGGACATATTATGATATAATGATAATTAACACAGACGTGACAATGAAGTAAGTATAAAAATATACTTTCGCAAATTGCACAGGATTAATAATTTTACCCTGTGAGTAGCTGCTGCCATCTAGCGCGTAAATTAGGTAGGGATCGTACATAACGAGCGCTATCTACCATCTAAGGAGACAAAACAAATTATGCCGAAGAATACAAACGAAAATCCTTGACATATTTTTTTTAATAATATTGTAGATAGTTATAATATATATGACGTTAATTATACTTGTATGTACCTGTGATATTAAAATATTTTATTTGTCAATTATTTACCTAATATCTTGTAAAAATGAAAACCTCAACGCAACTGACCTTACATTATTTTACAGTGATTACATCCAAACATATTTGCACTGAGTAAATAGTAATACACAAAGTACGTTATTATTGAGCATGAGATGAAATGTAAAATGTGCCTATTATATTTTTTATCTCCAAACACAAATAAAATTTCTATGTTCATCGCAAAACCTAGAGTTGTACCGAAAATGTCGTCAAAGGGACTTCACCAAAAAGACAAGCAAATTCTTTGTGCCAACAAACAAAATTCTAACTTCGAGCACCAAAACTTCCACAACTTTCTGTTTGTACTACAAAGGTTGCCTAGAAAAGAGGCCGCCAATTGTACTTATACACTATGTTGCATTATTAACATACACACATATTCATTCAAATTGTTGTAATGAGGCTTGTATTTGGATTCGATTGTATTCGATGTACAATAAAGTGTTATTCAATTCAATTTAAACCACATGCATGACATCCCAAAAAATGTTGGATGAAATTGAGTGAAAAAAAATCTAAAAAGACCAATTTTAATTAATACATGAAGACAAAACCCCCACGTCACATGTATCTTGCACCTGATGATCATCGTTTGCAATCCATTATCATAAAAACCACCTTTATTTAGGACAATTATAATTTTATTTGGAAAGCCACTGTCTAAACCGTATCATATTACATTTCCCAAGAGGCCAATGGACATATCATATCTACAAACGATTCAGTAAAAAAAAATAGATAGATCATTGTTCAAAATGTATGTAGTTGCCGCGTCAGATAATAAAAACAAATATTTCATAAACACATTGTGAGATGTACAAAACAACAACACAGTTAGAAATTGTGTATCAATGACGTAATTCATCCACTTTTATTAAATCTATTGATACGTGGAGACGGCCATGAAGGTACACGTTCTAGTTATTTTTTTTATTTCACTCTATCAGACCGTTGGCAGTTCAATAAAAGATACCTACAAGTTCGAATATCTCTACCGTGACTTTAAAAAGAACGCTAATAGTTTATATACTTACATTAAAAATAATGTTAAAAAAATGATCAGTAGCATACGCGGTGGAACTTTTAAAGATTACGCTAAAGGCATCCTCAGTGGTAAATCTTTCGTAAGGAATGTGAAAGCAAAAGCATTACAAAGCTACCGAAGCAACACTTTGCTTGATAAGGAACATAATAATTCTTCCAATTTTAATATATGGAATAGAGGTGAAAAACGTTCAGAGCTCACGGAAGAACCTGCGACGAGGTCAACGATGCAGTTTGCAACTCCTCAGCTGGCATTGTTGCACGGTCGCATCATTGAAACGCATGTGGTTAAAACAGTGGACGGCTACTTCTTGACCGTGCACAGAGTACCTAAGATAAGTGCAAGCAACCGAACAGTATTACTGCATCACGGCCTACTTGGAAGCTCCGCAGACTGGCTACTGCTAGGCTCTACTCATTCGTTGCCTTACATTCTCTCGGACGCTGGCTACGACGTATGGATCGCCAATGCTAGAGGAAATTATTACTCTAGAGGTCACGAAACGCTCACTGCTGATTTACCAGAGTATTGGAACTTCAGTTTCCAAGAAATTGGACAGTATGATCTACCTGCCATTATAGACTACATACGGCTGGGTAGAAATATGAATGGAGCTATCAACTATATTGGTCATTCGATGGGCGCCACAGCTTTGCTAGTATTATTGAGTACTGCTCCGCAATACAACGACTATTTGACAATGGGAATACTTCTCGCACCGTTAGCTTATATGAATAACATTCAAGGTCCCATGAAAATGATGGTATCACTTCCAGACGATGTTCTCAAGACGTTAGGTGATGGAGAATTTTTACCAACGAGGATGGTCCCTAGCGCGGTTGCTAAAAAATACTGCAAAGATGGTAAACGTTTTTGCAGTAATCCGTTGTTATTTTTCAGTGGTATTCCAAAGGAGAGCAAGAAATGGGATATTGATTTTATCGACCAGTTGGAGTTCCACGTTCCAGCTGGCGGTTCATTAAATACAATTTTGCACTTCATTCAGTTAGCTCGCACAGGAAAGTTTCACGAGTTTAATGATGAAACATCTGAATATATGGTTAATAAAATAACGTTGCCTCTTGTTTTGTTCAGTTCCAACGATGACTGGCTGGCGACAGTAGCCGACGTGGTAAAACTTAATTTTTTCATAAGAAATCCAATCGACCACAACATCATTCAGGACAAGGATATGTCCCACACCGACTTTGTGTGGGGCCGTGAATCAACTGCGTTTGTCTTCAATGACATTTTAAAGTATTTAGAAGGTAGTTCAATATGGACTAACTTGAACTCAAGAGAAGAGGTTGAATTAAAAAAAACAGTATATCAGTAATTCTTGTTGTATTCATTAATAAAGGTAAACATGTTTAAGAACTAAAAATAATTCAAGATTTATTTGTATCAAAATTTACCACACAATAGACCAAATGACTCTCAATGTGCTATAAGTAAAAATCACACGTATACAATACATTCAAAAAACTGGAAAGCTGAAAGTAATTTTTTTATTGAACGGTTGTTCGAATCGAAGTACGAGTCTCACTCGCACTTCACTGGATTTAGCTTTTTCAATAAATCAAGTTATTATTATTAAGTATTCCAATGTTATTAGGTATGTACTTACATATTAGTTGCAGTGAAAGGTTCAACCATTCAAAAAAACCTAATATATTTTTATTCTCGAATTTATTCAACTAGATCATGGCCCACCAGTAGACGTGAGTAGCGCCTTGGAATGACTATGAGGTGTTTTTGAATGATTAATAAATAAAACTTTTTGGTGATTATAAGATGGACATTTCATTTAGAGTGCTATCACATAAAACTATAAATATTGGAAACAAGTTGTGTTTATTGTATGGCACCGCCTTCAAATATTTGCTAAGCGATTCGGCACTAACTTCAAATTATATGAACTTACTTTAGTTATTTTGAAGTTTTAAGTGGTGAAGTCGGTTCCATTTTTTTCAAAAATAACCTGTTTTTAGCTTCTTTTTTGTAAAACCTACGACGCCACGAAGTCTACGACACCCTATTTAATAGTGCAGTAATACCGCATTCTGGGAAATATCTACGCAATAATGGGAACGAACATAAATACAGATGACCAAAACAAATTTAAAGAATCGGTTCGTACCATGGTGCAGTGTAAGGGTGCACTACGTCAGGATTATCCTGTCTTCCTGTTTTTTGATTGAAAAGCCAAACTGTTGGACCGATTTATACAAATTATATTTGACCAATCTGGAATCCTTAAAATAGTGGTGAAGTTCTACAAAAAAAAACATCCGAATTGAGAACCTCCACCTTTTTTAAAATCGGTTAAAAGTAACTAAAACAAATAAAATACTGGTCCAACATTTAATTTGAAAAATCGTAACCAATATAATGCTGGCCTGTATACACCGACCACGAAGGCGGTTCAAATTATTTCCATTTTGCTTGTCAATACTCACACACCTTCACAAAATTAAACACACAAGACCAACCATAGTAAAAATAGTACCTACTCTTGACAAATCATTTGACCTACTCTATATTGTGTTTTAGATATCTCGGTCAAGATTATGTTTGACGTCACAATGGCTGGCAGAGATTCGATAAATTGTTTATCGACGTTAGGGAAATCTTATCCGAATGGCTTGTACGAGTTTCAAATTCCTATAATGACGTGGAAAGTGCACAAATTGTAGTTATTTATGGGGAGAAAGACAAGTATTACCTAACAAGTGCTTTTTAATATCAGAAGAGACAAGCAATTCCTGAAAGAACAATAAAAAAATAAAGGTGAACTTAAAAAAAGTTTGAATTTCAATCTCGAAATTGAAACTTGTTGGTTTTGATATTTTGATAACCTTGGAAAACCTTCTTCCATGAGAAGTACTGATAGACAAAAGTGGCAAGATTAAAAAAATCCTAATCAAAACGGCATTCGAACATTGTATGTGCTACTCGCCCAGTTGAAAATTCGTGAGCGATTGTACTGAATTTACAATTGGTTGAATTGTAATTCCTGTCATTCCTTTTTTTTATATAAATTTTAATGCCAATCGTTTTTGGTGAAGAAAAAACAATAGCTCTTAATCTCTAGGCTTGGCTAGCTCTAGGTTGAGTAAATGTGAGGTCTAAGGTGGAGCTAGCTTTCCCAAAAAGCACTGGCTCTTACGCGCACGTACAGTACACAGCAAACCGTTAGGCGCCGGACTTCGGCAAGAGATTGCTGGAGTTTTATAGGTCTTATAACCAGTGAAACTAGTCATCAATTCATAATTTAGAGGCCCATACACAGCTGTGGTGAAGTCTTGCTGCGTACGGTGATGATGATTTGTAAATATATTCCTGCGGAATAATAGCGATGGACCTTGTACAGTCATTCTTACAGTCAGCTCTCCATACATGTATGAAAATCGAATGCACGCTCAATAGAACATTATTGTTTAGTGAAAGAAGTGATGTAGGTACACAACCTAGGTAGAGATAAGGGGAAAGTAAAACATTAATTGTTAGTAAACTGAGGTTGTATGATAAGCTTCCTCAAAGCGCCACCAAACCTTCTAATCGTTAATTCAAAATGTAGGTATAATAAGAAAAGACTAATTGAAAGAGCCTAGAAAATAAGTGACTATATTGATAACGAGAACGCGTGGCCCGATGTTGCTGTACCTATCAGCTTAAAGGGGGGGCTTTTTCAATGACAACAAACTGTCCATGAGGTAGCTAGTAGGTTGTAGTAAATATTCTCAAAGGTAGTACTTAGGTTTATGATGTTCTTATTAAATGTTCACAAATAGCATTTAAATTATTTAAAACTCTATACCTGACCATGAATGGATCATCAAAAAACAAAATATCCCGAGTTTCTTTTCGTTATTCCGAACAGTAATCGTACCAAATGATCCTTAAATATATTATCGAATAAAACATTTTGACTTTGAGAACGTGAATGAAGATTCAGTTCTCATAATATCGTTTTTGTTCTAGAATCAAAAGAAGAATGAGTCGCGTAGGCCGCACCAGACGCACGCGCGTGTATGACTGCAACTACAACAAAGGGGAGAGCTACTACCGTCCGGTTCTAGACCGCCTGGATGGCAAGTCTCCGCAAGCAAAGGAACCGGAGCGTGAAGGCATCAGAGCCGAGGTCGAAAACCGGGTCAAGAATGCTCTAGACAATGAGACTCAAGACAGCTTCTTTGACTCAAGAGGTGCTCGCGCGCAGAGAGGCAGACCTCTGTCTTCTGCTTTTGAAGAAAGCGACCTGTCTGACGATGTGAGTTCTGTTTCATTACCTAGATCCCGACCCTTATTTGAGTTCCATTTATAAAAAACTAAAAATAAAAATAATTAGCCCTTACAAATCGATGGCTGACAGCCAAAAAAGGATCAGCGACATTTTTGGCAAAAATGACTTAGTTAGGTATAATATATGGTTAGAGTCGCCTGATTTTTCTGCGTCGTATGGTCTTAGTCCCATACAAGATACTTTTGGGCAGATGCAGAGGTGTTATATTAAAAGTGGAATTTTCAAAAATTAGACTTATGCTATTTTGGCATTTAATAATTTTTTATTGGTTGGACGTTAACCTGTTTGAACTAGAAATAGTTTTTACCTTACTTTTCTTACCTTACCTTCGTTGGGACAATTTGTCAGTTTCTAATTTAAACAGAATTGTCGTTTAGCCTTATTTGCCAGCAGACAGCGAACATATTTCTAGTACTCTTAAAAATCTGTTAGTGTAATTTTGAAAAAAAAAATTGTACATGTGTTTTATACTTGCACTTGTTAAGACTGCATTGTTGATTACTTGTATTCCTAATAGTATATAGTAAGATAATGTTAAAAAAATCATAACCTGTCTGATATATAATATTTAAGGGATAAGACTCATTGATCACCAAAGATAGGACTCATTGATCTCCAAAGATTTAAAATTATAGAAGCTGTGAATTTGAGCCATTAAAATAATGACTGCTAACGTAAAAAAAGATTTTTCCCCTGAGATGAAACTACGAGTAAGTAATTTGACTGAAAGACTGTTTAATTTCGTTGTTATCAAAAAAGCCGAATGTCTCTGTCAATAATTGTAAGTTTGTAATTTTTCCTTGTCCGTTCATAAAAATCCAATAACCAGTTATACCATATTTGATGTTACAAAAACTCAGTTATACTATTTTTCTTCTACTTAAATAATAAGAAAGGTTATAGAAACAGTTATATCATTTAGGCTGAAAGTAAATCAATTACAGGCTGTCATTTAGGACGTTCTATCTGTTCGTAAAATCTGGACTATTTAAGAGGAAATGACAGTTAAATGGTTTTAGCAGGATGATTTATGACAAATTAAAATTAATAATTAAAAGCTATTTAGTAAAATTTTCAGCTTTTCGGAACTCAAACAAAATTTGTTTTTTTTTTTCGTTTTTTTTTTACTTTAAACCACTCTCCTGTAAAGTTTGGACAGTGGCAATTATCCCTTTTTGGCTGCTTGCCATCGATATTAATATAGGTAAAACTAAACCTATAGACACATTTTTTAAACCGATTTTTTTTTCTAATACCATAATGTATCCTCTATTTTATTTCCGCATGTCAACGATATTTAGCTTTTGTAAAATCTATTGCTGTTGAACTGTACAGATGGTTATTACCTCGGCCAATTGAACAAATATTAGCAATGCATATGCATTCTCCCTCGCGCCGAAAATTTACATAGACGGATGGCAAAATAAGAACATTGTGAGGTATGATTGAAGCACTTGTTCGGGAATTAGTGCTATATGACGTGAACATTTACGGGATCTGATTGCAATAAAAAAATGTTAACAGGCTTCACAGCTCTGTAGGTTGGTAGGCTTGATTATCATCCAGGTTCGAGCGGGCAGGAGTTCAATGAAAATTCATTGATAACGCGCTGTTCTTTTTTGTTTTTACCCGACCGGACAGATAGTGACAAAAGTAAAGTAATATCAAAACAATATAGCTTTAAGAGGTCGTTGTCACCCCCTAGGGCGAAGTAAAGAGTAGGGTTATGTGTTTGACCGGTATGTCTGTATGTATGTTAATTTGTTGTATCATAACTTCTAAACTATTAATCACAATTTAACAATTTAACGATACCTCACATGTTAAATTTCATGGGACGACATATATGTCGTGTATGTAATATATGTCGTCCCATGAAATTTAACATGTCGCCAAAAATGTGCATGGAGCAAAAAAAAACTTAATGATGCCGTGTTGGGTATCAAATAAAAGGGCTTAATATGCACATTTCAAATGTATAAATTGTTGGCTGTTGCACGCGGTTTTACTTGTATGCACCCATAACTGGGATATTATTTTTAAATACTCCTCAGATGTGAGGCAAACATATTTTATCTCCAAAATCAAAGTTCTTATCTTCTTAAAAAATAACTTAGATAACAGGACTTTTTTATTTTTATTACAGGACATTAATTTCAAACAGCGCCATCTAGCCCCAAACTAAGCATAGCTTGTAATATGGGAACTAGATTGCGGATAGAATACTGAAATACTTTTTTTTTGTAAATACATACTTATCATACACCCAAGCACAGAACAAACATTCATCACACAAATGTTTGTCCTGGGTGGGAATCGAACCCACAACCTACAGCGTAGAGTTACTATCAATTGAGCTATGAAGCCTGTTAAGTGAAAAATACGCCAGCGTAATATAATTGATCATAAATATTATAAAACCACGGCTATCTTCTTAACATCACTAATAGGAACATGTATTGAATACATTTTATTTAACGGGTTATTTATTTAATAGACAACAAAAGATATTTAATTGTTTGTTCTAAACAATTTCAGATGAGAAATTTTCCTACTATTTAGCACGTTATTTTTCAGTAGTCTGAAACTTAATCATGTATACCAATAAAACAAAGTATATAATATACATCACCAAGTTGCTAAATGATACTGGCCATTTGTTTTTTCTGAATAATGATTAATAAAAAAAAAATGGATTAAAAAGTTTAAATTAAAAATTTCAATTACAGAATGTGTCTTTCATTTTCCGCGTAGTTATAGTTGTGTTATAGTGCTTTATGCGCTATGCAACAGTTGGATGAAAGCTATGCAACTCTACAACATACCCAACTCGTGTGTACTAAATCTCTAAAACTACAAAAACTCTGTAATTCTGTAATTCTTTATTGTACACACAAAAATAATAACAAGAAAAAAAAAAAAAAAAACTCGATGGTAATCTGTCACTTTCAACCCTCGGTGAATAGTATTGTACTATTTCGCTGACAAAGCCAGATTGTACGATTTTACATAGATTTACAAACGTAAGTGCAGCTTGGTTTCCACTCTTTTTATTGTGCGACGGGGAAACGCTTGGCATTCATCTCACCTGGTTACAAGTCGCGATAAAGCCGAATCACTTTAATGTAAGTTAGCAATCAATTCATAATAGTTGAGTATTACTTTATTAATAAATAAAGTAATAATATCGATTATTATTTGGAGGCCCGTACCAACACTTCAGAACTGAGCGCAAAAAACCCGCATTTATGCCTTTAATGTTGTTTGGCCGGACTCTCATTGAGTGCGTCCAACTTGCACGTGTCCGGTTTATTTGTATAGAGCGCCGCCAATGTGTTGCGTATTTTTGTTTGCCTTAGCTCCCGTTTTCGCGAAAATTGATTATAGTGAACGCAACGCGCGCTCTCGTGATATTCCTCAGCGCGGCAATTATATACGAGTTTCTATGAGTCACCTGAGAGTTGTTTACGTTTCATCAACTTCACTCTGTCTGTAGATGTGTACACTGTACATGTCGCAACGTTGGCAAATAAATCTGATAAGTGGCCAACTTGCGACATTTGTGAGCGACTTCCATAACAGAAGTTATGAATTCAGATACTTCTCCTCTTATATTTTTAATCGTTTCGTACTGTGTTTTTTTTTAATTATAATTGTATGACAAGTATGCATTGACAAAAAAGTATTATTTCCGTTATCTAGTTGCTTTGCTTAGTTTGGGCTTTTTTTTAAATGTTCCGTACCTAAGGGGTGCCAACGGGGCTCCATTACTAAGCTTCTGCTGTCAGTCTGGCTGGGGGGCTGTATCTCATGTACCGTAATAGGTAGACAGTTAAAATTTACTCAAAGTGAGTATTCCTATTGCCGCTATATATACAAATCATCAAATTAAAATGAAATGTATTAAGTACACCCAAGATCCCTTTCTTGGGGAACCCAATAAAAAAACGTAGTATTTTTGCCTTTAAATGTGGGTTGGAACATTCGGTGTGCTGTACTCCACTTTACCGGTTTATTTTGACACGCTTAAAATATTACTTTCACTTGTTTAGAAACTGCGAATGCAAGCATTGGGAAGTCAATATTAACCAAGTACGATGAGTATTTACTAGCTGCGCTTGAAACGCTTAATGAAACCTGATTATGGCACCTGACAGAAACTGGCAGGGACATAAATAAACTGCAACAAAGGTGTACTGTAACTGAGTAACGAGAAATGTGTTGATTATTTGCGTCTCTTTACTTTGTGATAGTTTAAGCACTTATTCATTTTACTATTTTACTTGTAAAGTTAGCAAGGCTCTTTGTGAAAAGGCTCGTCTGGGGAAGTACTACTATAATTTATCCCGCCAAGCAGCATTTAATTTTGCCGGTGAAATTACAAGGACGCGAGGCTTAACACATTTATACCTCAAGTAGACGGGCGCAAGGCAATGCCGCGAAAGTCATATTCTTTGTTGAATGCGAACTTTTTTGGTACGCAATAAGGAGTTTTATAGAAAAAATATGCATATATGCACATAACATTAGATAGGCTGCTTGTTCGTATCGTATAAAAAGGTAACAAAAGCCTGTGCCACATAGGTATAACTGGATTCTGGATTTAATATTTAATAATTTATCTAGTCTCACAAATACCTTTATTAACTAAATAAGCTTTTCTTTAGTCTTACAGTGTGTGTGTGAGATGATATGGGCAACAAAGGAGTTAATAATGACATAATGTCTGATAAAGGAGTTTTGAAGAAGACATGTTGAACAAGCCTCATAGCTCAGTTGGTAATAACTCTGCCTTCTGCGACAAGCATTTATGTGATAAATAAAAGCCAGCCCTTGGGTCACGCATCGTATCAATCAAAAGCCCTGCAATATTTTTGAAAACCCGGAGGGCTCTGGCTCCCTAATTACCTAAGCTCTCCTATTACCTAATTCTGCTTTTATTGAGTTTCAATCGGTTTTAATAACATTTTCGGCTTTTCTTCCACTTTTCATTGAAACCGAAAAATTGGTCAGAAGAAAAGCCACCATTTTAATTGAAACACAACTGAAACAGATTTAGGTAATAGGCCAGCTGGTCTCAACCCCAAAAAGCTCAAATAGGTAAGCTCTGTCGAGACCACTATATTTGGCGACTTTATCGTATTAGGTAGGTACACAAATTCGTCGCATAGCTGTCTAAATTACTGACAATCAACGCCCAGACCAAAGAGATTTGAAGTGTGCAGGGCATTAATAATGTAATGGATTTTGCTAAATTCCTACGGTGTGTCGGGAACGTAGTCCCAAGTATTCCCTTTGGTGTGTATTATAAGGACCTAAGTCGGTACTACAGTAATCCGGGTATCACGCGAGCTGAGCTTCAAACTCAGGTTTGTCTGCACTCAACAAAACGAAACGAGCGAAAACTTCTTGCGACTCACAACAGAATTTCATAACTATTAGTCATGCGGAAATGGAGAAAATTGTTGAAAACTTGTTAGAGGGACGAAGACCAAGAAAAGGGATATTAGTAGATAGCTTATATGGAAATACTAATAACTAACAAATGGTGGGTCTTGCTTTGCCGTCGTAAATTTGTATTCAGTACAGAGGTATATTATTCATTTGGATTCTGAATATAACGGATATATTTTTTTTTATTGTACGACGGGTAGGCACTTGGCCTTCATCATTCATCAACTATCTAAATTAAGTATGTATACTAAAACTAGATGTCGCCATAGGAAAAATTTACTTTGTCTAAGCATATCGGATAACCTAACACATACAAGACTAAACTATCTATCCTTATTAAAATATTTAGCAGTCGGGTTTTAGTTTTTAACGACTTTCAACTTGTTCTGCTAGCTGCTAGGTTATTATTTTATTTTATGTTTTATGTTCCGATGAAAATCACCCCGTAATTTATCATTACAGATAGTAAAAAAGTAATAACAATTATAAATTTACAACAGCGAATCTTTCATTTATTAAAATGGTGTCATAGAACAACACCTACAGACCAAACACAGCCATCCATATTAAAAACTCCATAATTTTTATGAAAGGATTCTTAATAATATAATATTAAATAGTATTCAACTTCTTAGAAAAATTATATTCAAATAATCATTTAAAATTTTGCAATATGAAAACATCCTTTGACAATTTTCCAGGTTCTCATTTCTCAGGAATACCATCGTTTTATTGCATTCAACAGAGAGCATTGCAAGGATTTGCAATTTCATTTTCATCAAACGTATCATTCGCTGTGTCATTAGTCCCTTTGCCTTTGAGGCTTTGAATCTGATATGTCTATTAGCGAAACATCTCTTTCAAACGAGTAGCTGGTATATTTTACAAGAGTTTTTTGCGGATTCGTTTGAATATAATACACCTATTTATGTATCGTAGGACATTTTTTAAGCCCGCGACTGTCCTCTGATAGACGCGTTCTTAAAGCGTTGCCATAATATCTACTATTTGTAGGTTGCACTGAAAGTATTTGTTGCAAACAAATTTGGTCGCAGATCTGGTGAAAATGTCAGTCTTCATCATGCACAGGCTCTGAATTGTATTTGTGTAATTTTCCTGTTGACGTAAATGCTCCATTATGATTCCTAGTTTATATCAGTTTGATTGAATCACATGTGTAAATAAACGTGCTCTGTGTCATGGCTTCTTATTTATTTATTTATTTATTTATTAAACACAATACACTTTACAACCAATTAAAAATACAACTAAAAAAATAAAACTAAGGTACAAATCTAGATTGTAAGGTAAAAAACATGTGCTTACAACTAAGTTAATACATTTGGTAACGAACGGAGACTAAAAAAAAAAAATGTGAACAAAAACATGACAACAATTAACATAACAGAGTTCTACGGGTTGACAAATTAGGAATTGGTATATAAAATAGATTTTAATTGTTTACTGAATTGGCTTAAGTTGCGAACAAAGATGTCAATTTGACTAAATTCTTTCAGTAAATCATTGTACTGGCGTAACATTCTAGTTAAAGGATTATAAAAAGAGATATTATTTTTATAAACTTGAAGTATAAATATATTGATTTTATTGGAATTTCGTGCTCTGAATCTAATGTTAAACGATATCATCGATAATAAATAAGGGGAGTCAATGAGAGAGTGAATTATTTTATAGAGATATATGAGATCAAAGTATTTACGCCTAGTTTCTAGGGATTCCAACTGAAATTTACTTAATCTTTCTTCGTAACTCAAGCTCAGACGGCCAGGTTGCAAGCGATAACATAATAACCTTAAACACTTTCTCTGAATCCTTTCAATATTATAGATATGCACTTTGTAATTAGGGGACCATATCGGGCTACCATATTCTAATATACTTCTTACTAGAGAGTTGAAAAGATATATTACACTGCGAGTCTTCTTAAAAACTTTTGTCGATCTCAGAATGAAACCTAGAAGTTGATTGGCTCTTGTTATAATATGTTGATAATGCGCATGAAAGGTGAGTTTATCGTCAAACAATATTCCTAAGTCCTTCACAATATAAGAGCGGCTTAAAGTTCGACCTTCAATTTTGTAGTCATTTAGAATTTTATTGCGTTTGTTTGTAAACGAAATTGCAAAGCATTTGTCAACGTTTATAGTCATTAGATTAGTATTGCACCATTGAAAAACGGTATCTAAGTCGTTTTGCAATGAATAACAGTCCCGTGTCCCAGAGATGGTCTTAAAAATTTTCAAATCATCAGCGTACAGGAGGCACTTACAGGACAAACGATTTACAAGATCATTCACAAACAAAACAAAGAATAAAGGCCCAAGATGAGATCCTTGAGGAACACCCGATGTTACTATCACTGGCGATGACAGAAATCCCTTTAAAGCGACTAATTGACTCCGATTCTGTAGATAAGAGCATATCCAACGATATAAAGTTCCATGGAATCCATATTGGAAAAGCTTATGACATAATAAACGGTGGTTAACTTTATCGAAAGCTTTAGAGAAATCGGTGTAAATTGCGTCGACTTGACTTCGCTCAGCAAAAGCCTGACAGAGATAATTTTTGTACTCTAGCAGATTACTTACAGTGGACCTATTTTTTACAAAACCATGCTGCTTATCAGAGATAAATGGCTTAACATGGTTATAAATATAACTGTATACAAGAGATTCAAACAATTTGGCAAAACATGACAGGATACTTATTGGTCGATAATTTTCACATTTAGACTTATCCCCTTGTTTGAAAATAGGAATAATATGAGCTGTTTTCCAACGCTTGGGAAAAACACCATTACAAAGAGATTTATTAAATATTATGCACAAAGGTAAAGACAACTCTTTACTGCAAGATATCACAAACGACGGTGGAATCAAATCGGGACCAGGCCCTTTATTATTGTCCAATTGTTTTATTTTTCTTAAAATATCTTTTTGATTTAAAGTTACTTCGTGTAATGAGTATGAAATGCCACAGTCGAGTAAAGCAGAGGGGGAATCGTTACAAGCTGTGTCAGCTGATGTGTTATCTTTTTCGAAAACCGAACTAAAATAATCAGAAAACAGGTTGCTAATATCTAGACCATTTGACGAGGAATTATTTCCAAATGTCATAGTATTAGGTATTGATACCCTTCCCTTTCTATTGTTTACAAAACTCCAAAAAAACTTGATATCTTTTTCCATAGACTCCTCTGTAGAAGAAACATATCGATTATAACATTCGTTAATAAGAATCTTACATCTGGCACGCAATAATGAAAAGGTGTCATAATCACGGGGATTACCAAATCTTTTAAACAGTTTATGAAATTTATTTTTTTCGCCATTACATATACGCTTCTATAAGGTACAAACAGTTTATCGTGGCGTACTAAAATAAAATATCACATGAGATCAAAAGTACCCATAAACAATGTGGGCCGATGCCAAAGATTACAGAATATCTATAATTGACTCGTGTACCTACGTATATACTTGCAATGTATGACATAGGTGTCCCCTATGCGTCCCAAAGGAGTCGATTGAGGATTTGCTATATTTATCAGGCTTGGCAGGTGGATTGGTGGTATAGGCCCTGAGTCACCTTTTATGACATCAGCGGTTTGTAAAATATATATCATTATCACTAGATAGGAGCATTTTATTATTAATTCAATCAAACTTCGTGACATTTGATTCGAAAAACAGAAAAATTACGTTAGCTTTCCATGCCAAATCCGTACGCGCAATATTCTTCAGATAAAGATACTTATAATTTTATTTTCTTATTGAAAAGACCGACAACATTTAACATGTACACCAAACCTCATAGCTCAGGTAGTAACTCTGCCTTCTGCGCTGTAGGCTGTGGGTTCGATTCCCATCCAGTACAAACATTTGTGTGATGAATGTAGATGTTTATGTGTTTGGTTGTTGTATCATTTAAAGTATGTATTTACAAATAACTAAGTATCAAGTAAGTTCCCATCTTACACTATGCTTAGTTTGGGGCTAGATGGCGCTGTGTGAAATTAATGTCCTGTAATATTTAGATATTATTATTAGTTATAATATAAGTTGTCTTAGGGATGAATAAAAATATTGGTATATTTCATTAGAAAAGGTGTTGAAAATGTTTTCAGATTTTGACAGTATTTTTTCTTATAATTTCTATCGTTTCAATGAAGTTCAAAAGGCTTAAATTCAAAATTGTTTCAAAAGATGAAATAAACCACAAAATGTGTTGTACTCTAAGACTTGGCATCTGAACGCAATGAAGTGGTCTTTCACTATATCCAGAATGTTTATTGCTTTTCAGATCGTGATTTCATTCATGAATGTATTTGCGTCAAGAACTTGTGTTTGTTATAAAATAATACTTTCCTGTTTGTCAACGTGCATGTTTTTCAATGTCACATAGTCTCGTACGTGATTCGATGAATGAGTGTGAATTTGGTATTTTCACGTCACATCACATCAAAAGCCATTAATGACCACTTCTGGACAAAACTTCTTCAAAAGCTTACCACGCTTGGCACGCAATAATACACAGAAGGAAGCTGCTGCCCTTCTGGCGAGATCCTTTAGTTTTTTAATGACATCCAGAGTAATGACATCCAGAGGCTGTGTTGGAGGTAGTGTATAGATATATAGACCGCACCGCATCGGCGCGCTCATTTTATTCATAGGCGCGATTCTTTGGTGTAGTTTTTAGTTATATTTCCGATGTGTGTATCATGTGTGTATGTGTATTCTGGGGTTTTTAATTTGCGACACTTCTTTTATCACGTAAATAACAAAGTTGTGTTTTGCAATAATAAAAAAAAACACCCCGTTCTTCAGTTTTATTCAGAAAATTGAGAGTATTTATAGCGCCGTCTCTGTTATTTTGTGCACTACTAGCATTTTAAAACGATTTGAAAAAGTGTGTTCCATTACAAATAATCTTACATTTACAGTATTGCATTGCATAGTCTACCTTAATCCGGAGTACAATATAGCTGCTTGTTACGGTGGTAACTGCTAAATTGATGCGTCGGGCAAAGTTTGCTTGCAGTAACGGGGATAACCAATGTAATAATGATTTAGTTCCCCTTGAAACTTATGCTGGAATTTGCACACAAATATCTACAAACATTGAACACAGAGAATGCAGACAATATAATTTATATGCTTACAAACAATACCGTTCGGCAACAGAAGCTAGATGCTATCTGTTTCACTATTTGAATTCTTGTGCGGGATATGAAACAAATTTAATGCTGAAAATAGCTATAATTGTCATGCGCCTTACGACTTTTGAACGTGCAGTTGCATATAATTAAGCTGCATTTAAAATAATCGAGCAAGCGCGGACACGTAATCTCAGGGCGGAACCCTGTGATTACCCACACTGCAAGGCCATCACGTTTCTTAAATGGCCCCCTTCATTTAATTTCATTTTAATGACTTGTTGTTAGCGGCCATAGATATATTGATTTACAATTATTTACAATTTTGAAAATTTTAACTGTCTACCTATTACGGTTCATGACATACAGCCCGTAAACAGACATACGAACAGACAGTGGAGGCTAACTAATGCGGGGTACGGAACCCTATAAAGAAAAAACACGCTTAGACTTATGAGTGTTCAACCTGGTCAAAACAAGCCAAGCTTAGTACTCATTAGCCATAAGAGCTAGGCAGTGGATTCAGCCGAGAATCACAAAAGGCTCAAATGGAAATATCGCCAAAGCTTGCATATTTTGAGGCTTTTGAGGTTGAACCTTTAGCTCCGTGGGTAGCGGGCGGAGCAGGCCTCAAATATCTATTGGGATGTTGGATTTAAAAAAACATTTCATGTAGATAATTGTTACCTACCTGTAATTTAATTATTTCACCGTGTGTCGTGGTGGTCACGGCTTAAGAATCGACCCCTCCAACTCGGGCCATCGATGTCGTAAAAGCCGGGACCTCGCCAAATTCTTCTGGTGGCAACTTCCTTCTATGTATTAACCACACGTTTACTGCAATCACCAATCCATCTGCCAAGCGCGGTGATTATGGCTAAACATACAATATTGGAGGAGGCTCAGTCCACTTATATGCTGTTGCTGTGATGTGACGTGGCTTATGTTCCTGTTACGTTCAATTTACCTATTACTAAAAAAAACATTATTTTCACGTATTCTCAAAACATAAACAGTTAATTTTAATGTATTCAACAACTAAGCTGATATACGTAAAATTTACAAACTTCATAATATTGTTGATTGATTTTAACTTTTTTAACAAAGTCAATAAATGTAGATGGACTAGTTTTTGTACGTTAAGATTTAAGTAATAAATCATACCCACTAAACCATTAAGTTTCATAAGTACCTTATATTTGTATTCTATTAATAAGACGAATGTGAGTACCGTAAATATTCACGGGTTTCCAGGGACATGAAAGTATTACTAAAGTATTTTTTTTTTTATATTTATAAAAGACTGTTAAAACCCTCGTAAAAATTCAAAGTCAACATAATTTTGTAACGTCTGTTTTATCACATATGCCAACATAAACAAAATATATACATAAAATGATAAACACGCAACAAAAACTACTAAAAGAATCGTAGATCGTATTTTATTTCTTGATACATCAAAAAACCTCAAGCCCTTATAGAAATTCGGTAGGTAGAAATCATGTTTGTGTATCATTTATCACATTTTCTGCAAATTGTGCAATAAAACCAAAAATTATAACCGAATTATCATAATTTTAACCCAAGGCTGGCTCTTATTTAGGCCAGCGAATAAACATAGCTATTCCGCGTGGCAAAGCAGTGTCTTGGGCTCGCTTCCGTCTAGTACTACCTGGAACAGTTGAGTCATTAGGTAATCCGACCGCTTTCTATAGGCATAGTTATTTTATTTGTACTTATTATAAAATATAAAATGAATATTGTATTACTATGTTAATGACTTTAGAATGGTCATTTCGAATTAGCGGAGGTAATACTAATACTATAATATATAGACACTTATTAAAAAATATTCTGTTAACAAAACAAAAACTAATTACACTTGTGTTATATAATAGTTAACGTAAAAAATATCCGTCTGTCCGTCTGTCAAAGCTTTTAAGTGTTTAAGGGCACAGATAACATAATACTAAGGCTAAGGTCTAGCGAACCCGCTCGAGCTATGTATATGTTTTTTAAACAACTAGGAGAAGGAACAAACAAGGAGCCATCTAATGTTAAGTGTACTCTTGCCTATAACAATGCCCTACTGCGTAGGTCACATCCAAAAAGAACAAGTGTTAAGCCTGTTAATACCGTACAAAACGGAACACAGCAATGCTGCTTGGCGGCTGAAATAGGTATTATTGTACTTCCCCGGACGAGCCCTTTCTCAAGGGGCTCAACCACTCTTACTAGGTAGGTATTAAACGGGGTGTTTCAATAGATATTGTCAGGATTTTGTTTTGTATCGCTGAGTTATAAAACATAAATTTTCACACAGTGCCATCTAGCCCCAAACTTAGCATAGTATTGTAACTATGCACTTGTAATATGTGAACTAGATTACGGATAGAATACTTAAATACTTATTTTTTTGTAAATACATAGTTGTCATACAATACAACACCCAATGTTAAAAAAATATGTATTTAAGTATTCTATCCGTAATAGTATATATCGGTAGTTTGTAATATGGGAACAAGATTACGAATAGAATTCTTTAATACTCTTTTTTTGTAAATACATACTTATCATACAATACAACACCCTAACACAGAACAAACATCTGTATTCATCACACAAATAAATGTTTGTCCTGGGAGGGACTCGAACCCACAGTCTGCAGCGGTAGTCACTACCAACTGAAATATGAGGCTTATTTAAGTTGAGTGACCTTCCACAGTAACTGTAGATAAGTTTGAGGCACGAGAGAGAGCATAAAAAAAAATTTAAAGGCATATGGGCTCATGGTAAATTCTTCAATTTTACGCAAACTACTCAATTATTATTAAATTGTTTTTTCAGATAGGTAGCTAGATAATAAATAAATATTCCAGTACATTAATTTTACACCGCGCCATCTAGCCCCAAACTAAGCATAGCTTGTAATATGGGCACTAGATTAAGGATATAATACCAACAAACTTTTTTTTTTGTTAATATATACTTATCTAAGAATACAACACCCAAACACAGAACAAACACATATATTTATCACACAAATGCTTGTCCTGGGTGGGAATCGAACGCACAACCTACAGCGCAGAAGGCAGTGCAGCGTACAAACCAACTGTGCTATGAGGCTTGTTGAGATCCAATTACTTTGTTAATCACTTTAGAATGTTAGTTTCGAATTAGCGGAGGTAACACTGATCTTATAATATAGGTATAGACACTTATTAAGTGTCGTAAAGCTTTTTCATCTCATGGTAGTTTTGAAAAAATGGGGAGCTAAGTGTGTCCAAGTAAATCTGCCTTGTGGTATATATTTAATTATATAACTGCACAAATGAAAAATAAAAACAGTTATGTAGCTGTATTATTTTTAGAGGTAGGTTTTCCGAGATACAGACGGGCAAATGGCAAATAACAACTTGGTCAACTCTTCAAGAAAGTCATGAAACATACATGCATCACGCTGATATGTATTTCCCAAGTTACCTGAACTTTGAACAGCAGAGGGTAAATTCAATTACGAACGTCAAGGACAGGAAAGCTTGCGGACAAATGAACTGATGAAAGCGGCTGGAAGAAAATATGCTATTTTCTTCTGCGGTTGAGAACAACAGGCGATTGACATGAATATTGTTTGTGAAGAGGGAATTTGCAAGCGCGGTTTGTTCGACTTATCGTTTTTTCTCTTCAAAAGCCCATTGAATAGAAATTAAATAAGAATAAAAATAAAAATCGAAAGCACACTGCTGAACTATAATAACACAAAAATTTGTGGGGTCTGCCATAAACACCTTGCTTGGCAGGCGGATTTGTTATCGTAGTAAATGTGTAATTATAAGTTTAGTACACTAATGTAATCTGCTGCCCGTATTCGTTTTGTGAAAACTAAGACTTATTAATTTTCATCAATATTGAGCTACAAAAGTCAACGACAGAGGTATGTCAATGCTGCCAACTGAACCCTTTTATGTCATAGTTTTTTCACCGTCAGAGCTATGCTGCTCAACTCAATATTTACATGCTTGTAGTATGGAGTAAAAAGTTACGGTGAATGGATATAATCTTGTGACTTAATTTTAGACCCCATTTTAGCTATCCCCAGCCCCAACCGAATATTATATAACTAATCTAATGATGAAGTTAGGAACTGTTCCACTCAAATGCTAAATAGAGCTAAAATCTGTCATGTTCCGGAGACGATGTAATACTATGGAGACAGCGAGTTGAATTGATGAGTTAAAATAAAAATAAAAATGTATGAATCCATTATGAATCCCTGCTTTATTTTATATTTTATTAAGTTGAACTATATAAAACCTCTGTATAATCCATAAGGTGCGGTGCACTCTAGAGTTGCTCTTTAGGCCAGCGAATTAGCATAGCTCACTTCAGTTGAGATACCTATAAGCCGTTGGTCAAGGTCCTTAGGTTATTCGACTGCTTTCCTAGTACAAAGTTAGTTTAACTGTGGATTTAGCTGGTGGATGGCTTAGAAAACATAATAAAAAACACTCTTTCCAAGGTTTTGAGATATTCAGTTGAATGACAGAGCATGTTCGCAGGCCTCATTGCCTGTTCGATTGGGCGGCTTAGATATACTTTTTTTTATTTTATTTACGATGGGTCGGCTCTTGACCACGAAACTTACACTGGTAAGAATGAGATCTACGATGGAGCGAGCCTACCCAGAAAATCTTACGGAAAAAAGATCAAACTGCACAAATTTCCACCTAAACCAACGATCTAATTGATTTAGATATTGTAAATAACCTACTTAATATGATCTTTATTCATAACCAAATCTATTTCTTTTTTCAGATCACAGAATCGCTAAAACGTCTACGCGCAAGCAAGAAATCCTCCCGCTTCTCCGAGGACATCGACTTCGAGAACAGCGTCGCTAACCTCGAGAACCGCATGAGGATCTCCGACAAGATCCTTGAGACTGTTGGTATTGGCCAGTCTGAAGTTAGTGGGGCAAGGCGGGCTCTGCAAGAAAACGAGGAACGCACAGAGAAGCGCATTGCACGTAGGCTGAACGAAGAGGGTGCTCTCACAAAATGGACCGCCTTGGGGAAGAGCGAGGATGAAAGCGCGGCCGCTCAGCGCGCTAAGGTCTCAAGGGCCCGTCTCACAGATCTAGAAGACGAGATGAACGAACTCAGTGAGAGGACGGCGATAAGAGAGAAGCGAGCTGCGCGTCTCCGCGCCCTCGTGGCAGACACCGAGTCGGAGACCAGCGTCGCTTCAACGAAGGTCACCATCCGCGCTGAAAAAGAGAAGAAGCAAGTTTCTTTCTAGATACATGACTTATCTTCTCCTTGTTCTGAACACAGAGCAAAGAGAGCTGCGTAACCGTTTTAGATAAACTACGTTTGGACTTTAATGTTTTGTTGAAGCTCTTGTTTTTTATGCCTGGATTTGAAATGGGGTTGACTGAACTTAGTTTATCATCGGTGGGCGATAGTTGGGGTAGCAGGTGCAATTTTGACGCCATTATATAAATATGGCAATGTTCTATTTTATACTGGATAGAATAGAGCTATATATTTCCCTGTTTTTTATTTATTCGTTTGTAATAAATTATACTATTTGAGTTACGATTTATTTGCGATCCTTTTCCCAAATATTGAACATAGAAGGCAATAAGATAAAAATCTATTTGATTAAGGGCGATTATAGCGAGAGGCGCCCATCAGGCTCTTGTCATCTAAATTGGGTAAATTATATTAAAGACAAGTCCAATGAGCATGATTTTAAATGTAATATAATATACCGTATTATGGTATTAATTTACTCCTATTTGTTCAATTCCTATTTGTTTGTGCAAATTATTATGGACATATCAAACTTTAGAGTTCTAACTCTAAAGTTTGATATGTCTTGTAAGTTTGATATGTAACTTTAGAGTTAAAACTCTAAAGTTTTATATGTCTATAATAATTTTCAAACGCTACCACATGTGCCTTATGATAATTCATACGTGAATTTATAAGTAGGCTCCTAAAGGAGTGCAGCAAAGAGAGAGGAGTGACAGCGATGACCTAGCTTTGATCACTGAGGGGCCAGAAGTTCTGCTGTCCCATACAAGCGCAGTTTGCCGATTATTTTTAAAATATGTCCGATTCCTTTTTCCAAGTATAAGGGTGATTTAAATTTATGATTCTCATTACTTGATTTAAATTACTAGGGTTGTTCAAGTGTAGGTATGCACATAGAACGGATTTTCGGATAGTTATACGGTGTGTACTTGCCGTGGCGGTTGCGGCTTAAGAATCGGCCCCTCCAACTCAGCCCATGGATGACGTAAGGGCCGACTAAAGGATCTCACCTGAATAAGGGCAGCAGTTTCCTTATGTCTATTATCTACAACTTTACTACGATCACCAATGCAGCTGCTAAGTGTGGTGATTATGGCAAAACTCTCCAGAATTGGAGGAGGCTCCAGCAGTGGACTAATGGCCCAGCTAGCTAGCTACCATCATCTTACCAAATTCTGTCGCCATAACAGCAATTCTAAAATTGTTGTGTTCCGGCGTTTACAGGTAAGATAGCAAGTTCCTCGGTTTGTTGAGGATTCCGGGTGAGGTGCGCCTCCACCTTCGGCCTTATCTTAACTTGTTACCAGGTGAGATGAAGGCCAAGCACTTCCCTGTCGTACAATAAAAAAATGCAGTGAGGATGCAGGAGGTACCTTTGGAACCTTTACTAGGTTCCTCAATGGTTGAAGATGAAGATCTACATTTACAAGAACAGTTGAGTTCACTATAGACAGTTTTAACGATCCGACTGCAAGGTCTACGAAATAGAAAGCATCACAAAAAATGTCTGAGGGAATTTGGAATCTGCTATAGCGCCACCTATTTAACTAAAACTTGTCTCTGGACATCACGGATCATGCTGAGCAATGGACCTTCTGTAGTCATTTTATATGCGATATGATAGAAGCGACCAACAGAGGTTTGAAACTTGGATCGTTTCATTCGATAAGAAGAAGAATAGGGTGACTAGTAATCATTCATATTTTCACGAGATGATTCAGTCCACTATTTTAGTTGTATTGTTATTTAATTAAAGCTGAGTAATCTCTCAGCACCACAGGCTACAAAGCGTAGGTACCTACGAGAGCTTATTTCACTCAGTTTCTACTCTCACTTGACACACAGCAAGTAGAAAACAAAATAAATTACCTATTTAATGTTTGATTTGATGCAATCGCGAGACTGACAGTTGATAAGCTGTCGGTCTGCCGATTGCAAGGAAATAGAATATTCAACCAAGGAGTAAACAAAATTAAATATTGAACGAACGCTGCTAGGGTTTCTATATCGAGTTATGCATTTTTTCCATAAACTTATTTTTATTTATTTTTCAATTTCTCCATTACCGGTTGATCCGTCTTCGCCAAGTTTCAGGCAGGAAAATGCTTGAGACAAGAAATAAAATGAAAAAATGGATAGGGATGGTATCGTTACTAAGTACTTTCCTACTAAATTAGTTTCGAGTTATCTGTAAAATGTTTTATTACCGAATAAGGGCAGCAACTTCTTTTTGAATACCACCCAAAACCATATAGAAAAATCCTCATACTTTGGAGGAGGCTCTGTCCAGCAGTGGACACTAATGGACTGTTGCTTTGATGTGTCTGTAAAAATATAACAGGTTACAGAAGGTAAAATTCAACTCAGTATACGGATTTGCCTGTTACCTATTATGTAAAGGCTTTTTTTTAACCCGACTGCCTCTGAAAGTAAATAAAGTTTTTCGATAGTGTGTATGTCTATTTCATTGTATCGCTCATAGATATTGCCTTGTTAAGATTATTTGATCATGAAATAAATTGTCGTTTTTGTCGTTTGATTACTCTAAATTGCAGAAGTGAAATACACTATAAATTAACCGCCTCTGTGGTCAAGTCGTTTGCGCACCGGTATCTGACCTAGGAGGCCCCTGGTTCAATCCCCATTGTGTTACAAATTTGTGCTTTTAGTTCGGTTGGTGTTAGGACTTGTTTCAAGTCCGCCTGGCTAGTGACCACCATCTTAATAGGTAAGTATGGCGCCATAATAAAAATTATATATTGTTATGTTCTTTTTTATTCACCTTCATTCCAGAATAAGCTATGAATCTTTCAACAAATATATTACTAACCTATTTTTAGCAACTTACATCAAGCAATTACCTCTTATAAATTACCTCTTCATCATCGTCGTCATAATTCATCCTTCGTCTAGGTAACAGCTGATGTAGCGTCTCCCAATAAAAGCCACACGCATCTTTTCAACTTCCATCAAAGGACTCCTCGACCGTTTTCAGTGTTTTGAAAAGATAAAATATATAAGATAAAACATAGCTTGAAATGTTTTATTTTTATTAAAAGCTACATTTTATCTTTCTACCTTATACTAGATATCTGACATGATCGGACATCATTTACGCACTCAAGGCCGTAACTAATTGGGGCGTTCGTTTCGTAAATCGACCGTTAACAAATACAGGTTGTTTGCAGAACGCAAACAAACAAACAAACATGGGCAATTACAGCCCATTATTCATGTTTGAAGGCTATATAACAATGTAACTGCGGAACCCTTAGAGCTGTGAGGGGTTTGCATTTGTGCCGCTCGAAGACAGGGTGTTACCGCACAAATATTTTGGAAGGGAATCTTCTTTGGGACGTTCTGACGAAGGTCGTGAAAATACGCCATTATTTTATTTTGCTCTGTTTGGGCCTAGATGGCGCTGTGTGTGAAATGTCCAGTATTGTTTTGTTATTATGGATTCAAATGTCACTCACAAGCAAAGTTTATTAGCATATGATTACTACATTATTTTCAATGAAACTGCTTAATTGTGTTATCTTTTTTTTGTTATATGCGACGGAGAATCTTGGTCTTCATCTCACCATCTACTCTAGAGGTGTTATGGTAATTGTAGAGTAGCACTATATTTACGCGTGTAGTTGTAATATAATAATAGTAATCATTGGATTTCAGGCCTCACTTTAACTGATGGTTTGAATATTCTACTTTATTCCCTATGTACATTTCAATATGGCAAGTCAAATTCAAAACAAATTTTGTAGGTAATCGGATGAAAGTAAAGTAAGTTTGTGCCGTCATGTACACGCGACATACATTTTGTATATTTTTGCTTTATTGGCATAATATGTATCTAAAGAATATTAAATCTGCGGCAAGATGAAAACCAGTCAATTTTAACCTGAATTGACAAGTTTATATGTTCTTATCTAATATGCAAAGAAGCATTGAAACAAGAAAGGATTGTAGTAGCACGTCCCTTTGGAAAACAGGCGGATATTCACCATCCTCCTGCCCGCTATTCCACTCAATTCAGATTCTCAATTGTTGTGTTCCGGCTTATAGAGGTAAGATAGCCAGTTCCTCAGTTTGTTGAGGATCCGGGTTCACCCGGATGTGAGTGCGCCTCCACTTTTTGCCTTATCCTTTCTTATAACCTGGTAAGATCAAGGCCAAGCGCTTACCCGTCGTACAATAAAAAGAAAACATGCATTTATTTGGCCTACCTCTAATCTTTTATCCATATTCATAATTTATTCAAATCGTCTCGTTACATAGCTATCATTCCTTCACATTACATATTCATATTCATTTATTTCACGCAAACGTAATCACATCATTTTAAGAATTTAACATCTTATTATAACTCTGTAGTTACTAGAATTAAATGTGTAATCCTTATAGGGTGTAGCACTTTTGTTATTTTGTTATTAACCTATCGTTATTTAGTACAACAATTTAAATGTTTAAGTCGGTATTTTAATATGTTTAGAAGTTATTATAATTATGTCAATAGATTAATATATAAATAAGCTGACATATTAAATAAATGAACTCATTTTATTTTTTATCCATTCCTGTTATCCATCACATCATTCTCAAAATAAAACGTGCTTTTACATTTAATGTAAGTATTTCGCAATCTGGTTTTAGCTTTTCAGCTTTCATCTAGTTATAGGTATGTGTTTGTATCGTCTACACTATTCTACGTACGCTTTCAAGCGTGTTTGATTACATACCACGAACAGTGGTCAGTTTCAATTAGCCACGGCTCCAGCTTTGGATCATACGAGTAGGTAATTACAGGCATTTATACGTTAATCTGATATATTACGTGGCCGAAGGATGCGTTAATAGAAGTGCAAGTGAGTTGGCATGTTTTGGGTTCCGGTCCCAAAAAGTACGGAAAGAACCCTATTACTAAGCCTACGCTGTCTGTATGTCGGTCTTACTTGATATACTATGACTTGTTATACGTTGCGGACTTAAAAATGAGGAAGGGGAGTCCACACAAGATGCGTCGGAACCTACTTATTATCGGTATAAACGGATATACATGAGCATCGAACATAGTCATTACTCTAAAGTATACAACAAATACTAAAAACTGGTATATTGTGAGTCAAACTCGCTCCGGAAATATATGAAAAATCAATCTGCATTTTTAACACATGTTACAATGTCGCAAAAATTCACAACCCGTGTCGGGACTCGAACCCGTATCGTTTCCTAAAGCCGGAAACTCTATTAACCAATTGAGCAACAAGTTTCCCGACGCAGTCCTAACTGCAATTTTTAACTTTAAATTAGTGGTAAGCTTGTCCGACTCGCGCTTGGCCCATTTATTTACCCCTGGTAGCGCGTATCTTTAGTTCAAAATCAAAATAAATAAATATTACAGGACATTAATTTCAAACAGCGCCATCTAGCCCCAAACTAAGCATAGCTTGTAATATGGGAACTAGATTACGGATAGAATACTTTTACATACTTTTATTTTTGACCCAAACACACCCAAACACAGAACAAACATCTACATTCATTACACAAATGTTTGTCCAGGGTGGGTATCGAACCCACAACTTACAGCGCAGAAGGCAGAGCTACTACCAACTGAGCTATGAGGCTTGTTAAAAAAACGTTTGACTGTAGTATTCGAAACATCTTACAGAAGATTTTCAGAAATGGTTTTGTGATTATCGTTGATATCTGGCGGCTGCTTCCAGGCAATCTTTAAAACAGGACACTAATATCACACAGCGCCATCTACCCCCAAACTTAGCATTGCTTGTAATATTGTTATATATTATATGTGATGTAAGTTTTTTTTTTTAAATAAAATAAATAAAAACCTCAACAAACTGGGGAACTGGCTATCTTACCTCTAAATGCCGGAACACAACCATTTTGAATTTATTTATTTATTTATTTATTTATGAATTGTTGTTATGGCGACAGACTTAGGTTAGATGGTAGTAGCTAGCCAGGCGGATAGGTCCGGGGTTTGATCCCCAGGGAGATTGTGCTTGGTTTGGTTGGTGGTTGAACTGTGTTTAAGTCCAGCTGGCTAGCTACCACCATCTTACCTAATTCTGTTGCCATAACAACAATTCTATAAATGGTTGTGTTCCGGCATTTAAAAGGTAAGATAGCCAGTTTCTCAGATTATAGAGGTTTCCGGGTGAAGTGCGCTTCTACCTTCGGCCTTTTCAAAACTTGAAAATCAAGTGAGATGAAGGTCAAACACATCCCCGTCACACAAAAAAAAACATTTATTTCAGTTATCAGTATTACATGACTTGTTACGCGTGGAGTAAAGAACCTTCCGCGTTTTTAAAGTTGGTTATAAAACAACAAAAAAATAACGATGAGGATCTCAAAAGAAACAAAATGTGCTGTTGGAGACAATTTTACCGTAACCCCTGTTATATAATCTGTGGCTGAACCATGTCAGGTGTCAGTGAAGTGGAAATTGATTTCAATTTAGATCACGCTGTAGATTGGCATCGCCGTAGATCACTCGCAAGGCGAGAAGCCAAATTATTCCTCGATTCTGTTTTGATGTTACTAGGCAATATAGATGAAAACGTTACAAGTCTCTCCTAATGCAAGTACCTATTCTAATTTTAATATAGTTCCCAAATTACAACGTTTGCTTAGTTTGAAGCTAGATGGCGTAGTGGGTGTATTTAATATGTCATTACTGAAAATTAAAACATGGGCTTCTTGAAAGCGAGGGTCAGAAGGTGTCTTGTAGACCAACGTTACTTTGCAGGTACACAGTATTATTTCCCATCAGGTGACTGCCGAGCTTGTAGCTAACAAGTATGCAGCACGGTGCCATGGTGATTTTTCTATTGAAATATCTTTCATAGAATTTTGAGGAATGGTCTCGATAATGTTTTTGCCCTACCCGAGTAGGTAGGGTTGAAAAATATTAAATTTATTTATTAGTTACAACTACCCGCGCTAATATGAATACACATCTTCAATTTGTACTTTAATATGTACGTAACTTTATACTGTAAATACTGATGTTACTTGTGATCTCGGATGCCCGCAGCACAGGCCAGCCCTAGTGCGGGATCCATTTGTAATCTGTTATATTTTGAAACATAAATTATATTGTAAACATTTGTTGGTAAATAAAGTAATTATCTTATCTTATCTTATCTTACTTTTATATACAAACCAGATACTATCATACTTGAATACCAAATTATTAACATATCTACCATATGTGGATACAAAACCATAAAGAAAACTATTTAACTAGTACAGCTTGCTACTGCTTAACTAGCCCTTGCCTCGCACTGGGACTCTGACGGCACAATATAATAATAATGATGAGTGCAGGCGACTCAACGAACACATATTTTGTAATACCTTTTATATATAAATAATTTTAAGCAGTTGACTCATTAACTTAATTAAGGTCTGGAACAGTTGAGTTACATAGGCCATTTGTAACGGTCCTTATGTAATCCGACTACATAGCTAGTTTTATTGTTCGTATTATTTTCAATGATTTTAGCAAATTTTGTTATTTATTAAAGACTATGTGTATGTGTAGATATATTATATACACGGATATACCATACTGCTTTTAGTTTCATTCAACAAATTATGCGAATCTGTTTTCCCCAATATGTAGGAAAATTACGAAGCCGCTTATTACAAGTTGAACTACTCACACTAATTTTGCTGATTGTAATGTTGTCGTTGATGTGTTTTTCTGCACCAGTATAATCATGGAGTCTTTAAAGTTTCATTTTAGACAAGCATGCTAAGGCCACATCTTTACTAAGACTTGTGACGTTTTCTGTTTGATCCTAGAACAGATTAATTTTGTATTCGTTGACAGGGCTTAATAGCTCTGTGCTTCAGTAAACAGTAGGTAAGTATATGCTTCGACTTCTAGACTTCCTGCATTATCAACGTCAATATTCAAAGTCAGATAACAAAACGATTTCGGCCAGGGGCCCAACCGGGTATTTCGTCGAAGTTCAGTGTCATCTTGTGATTTCATCTCCATCTCCATGGAGATAAGTCTGCAATGCTACCGCCATTTTTTATGGAGTTCATCAATTTTATGATGGGATTCCTAGCATACAATGGAATAAGGATTTCAAAAGGAAACAAGTATAACATGAGCAAAACGCAACGATTTTATAAAAATCACTTTTTTTTTTAATTGTCAGTCATTTATTGGTACTCTGTAGTGCTTATTATTTTTTATTTCAAGGTATAAAACAGTAATTTTACCCTAAAACGAATTATTTTATTTTTATTTTTATTTTTTTATTTTAACAGTAATTAAATAAATAAGATTCTGATTCTTTTTATTTCATATGAAGCTAATTTAAAGCCAATGGAGATCGGCTTCGCCTTAGGCGGTTCGGGCCCAGGTCTTGATGCTTGCGAAGATAGCCAAATTATTATTTTTAAAAAATGCAGAGATAATGTGGAACGAACTGTTGAAAGCCAAATTTGACAAACAGCCTGACTAATAAGCAATACAGTAGAATAGTAAAATTAGATATTTCTTACAAAATAAGCTTTGAAGTTGTTTCGAAATGGTACATGTCTAAACAAATTATATTATATTCATGCTAAGAAAGGAGTTTTGAAAATTGGCACTCTAGAGGCTCAAAGTTCGGAGTGAAATGTTTGCATATCTTTAAAACCACACATGATATGTACTCGAAAATGTGTATGAAGATGGCCCTTATGAAATAAGCAATGGCATGTTTAGGCCTTAAAAGTTTAGGTGTCCAATGTATTAAGAAAAACCATTAAATGAGCTTATATATTTGGATTTGTAACAGGTATTTAGTTGAAATTTTAAGACCTGACACATATTGTACAAAATAAAAATAAATAAAGGGGGTTTCCAAACAATAAACTTTTTTTTTTTCTAAGAATTGTAATTTCCTAGCAAAATAAAACTTGGTGTGAATATAATGCTTACTTTTAAGTAAATAAAAAAACTCGCCAAGCGTGAGTCGGACCCGCACTAATGCTTATAAAAGCATTTTTTGCCTGAAAATGTGGGTCGGAATCCTCGGTGCGCGTATCTGCAAACCATATAGGAGATTATCGGTCAAATGTATCCAGATATCCTATAAATACGTAATGTTTATCATAAAATATCTACTTGCTGTATTTAAATAAAACGTTGCGCCAATGAAGTTGCGGGTAAAAGGTAGTTCATAATAAAATAATACTCAATAACGAGTATGTTCTTGGTCTTCATTCCACCTGATTATTCAAGTTATGATAAGGCCAAAGGTGGAAGCGTACTTCACCCGGAGTCCTCAACAAACTGAGGAACTGCCTATCTACTACCTACCTCTAAATGCCGGAGCAAATGATGATGGTAGCTATTATTTTAATTCGAGAAACAGGTATTTATCACGTAGTTAACCTATATTATATTGGTGGTAGCTAGTCAGGCGGACTTAAACAAAGTCCTACCACCAACCAAAACAAGCCAAATATTGAACTCCCAATACTGGGGATCGAACCCGGGACCTCTGGATTTGATACTGGTGGGCGAACCACTAGACTACAGAGGCGATTAAATGCAAAAAATGTTTTTTTTGCATTTATGTCAAAAAAACACTTCCAGAAACACTATAAAAAAGATTAGATGTTCTTTAATGCAGAACTTATTTGTTTTGAAATCGAGCACGTAACTCCTAACATGACTTTTCGATAACTCGGCGTCAGTGGCCCTGGAAAAAAACTCACCCTGTATATTGAACTACTCCTTCACAACTGGTTGCGAAACTTCGCTGTCTCTACAGTCAAAGGGAATTAACTATAGTATAAGTTCATGCAAAAATCCCATTTCAAAATTGACTTTCCCATTCAACACGTTAGCCCCGTCCTGGCATTGGAACAGGTGTGCAAAAAAATCTCATCACCACAGCATTTTCCAAATACCCAGATTTTTCGATCAACTTTTTCAATTTCTTTTTCCGGTAGCAACTCTTTGGTTGATTACATTTTGTTAAATATTCAAGGAAGAGAATAGCGGTACCAGCCCAGCAGTTCACAACACGATACATTATATGATGCGATATTACATCCGAAACTTGTATTACCGTTTCGAACGACTTTATTAATATCAAATTAAAGGGTTTTTATCAGATAGGTATGTCGCTTGAAAAATTTATAATATCTGAATATTTCAACTAATAAGGTACGGCTCAATACAACCCTTTGTTGTTCGGATAGACGGATGGAAGGATAACGAAGACTAATTAATAGGGTTCCGGTAGTACTCTTCGCGTACGGAACCCTTGAAATAAATATGTTTGTTTGTATGTGCATCACATTTATCACGTGTGTCCCAGTTCATTTGGAAACTCCGGAACTGTATGCGTGTATGTATGTGGCAATGTTTGTGACGGACGATTTTTTTTCACGAACGCGTTATCTGATTTTAATTAAATATAAACTGTAAAGCGATAACTTAAATAGACATTGATTGTTGCGGGGAATTTATTATAACGTTTTGATAGTATTTGAGACATTGGGGTGGAAATATGTACAATATTTCGCACGTAATATGCTTTGAATGGTTGATCCGATCGACTTTACATTTATTTTATATTTTTATACTCAAGGGTTTTCTTAAAACTTGGATAGTTTTTAGAAAAAGTTTTTAGAGAAATAGTGATGTTAAGTGAGACATTAAAGATCTATATCTTGTGGGGTGTCAGGTGACTGAGTATCGACTGCACATTTCAAAAAAGTTATTAAATTATTTAAAATGGGTGTTTTTTATAGCATGAGTGTGCGAGAGGGTATAACGCTTCGTATCTTTTTTAGGATTGAATGTTAAAAGGTTTCATAATTCACTATTTGCTAATTTATATAATGAAACCAGCCCTGTATTGGCATTAAGGGTTGCAAAGGGGGTAAATTAGATTTAGTTTATGGGAAAGTCATAGTGACAGAGTTTACGTAGCAGATATATATGATCATTAAGATGATCATTAGGTCTTGCAAGATAGTGAAGTGAGGTTTATGATATTATTATTTTAATAATTTAAAAAACCACTCGCTTCATTAATACTGGTCTATATATTTATACAATAGGAATGTCATGCAAGGGGCTTACCTGCGCACCTCCCACATCAACAGCACATTATTTTCCACCACAATGTGGAAAGAACTTCCTCCAAAAAAGTTAGGTTTGGCCATATTCACCACGCTTGAAAGAAATATTGGTGATCACAGTTAAAGTTTTGTTTTAACACGAAAGAAAACTGTTGCCTTTTTTGTGAAGCCCCTTGGTTGACTTTTATGACATCCATAGACTGGAGACATAGATTTTTAAAGCAAAACTACTAAGGTAACGGTTGTGACAGCAGTTAAAAAATTTATCATTCAATCATTCATTCAAATTCATTATATCATTAAATAATTATATTATCATTAAAAAATGCTACATTACGCTTTTTATGTTAGTAAGGGGCGATTATTCATTTAATGTTTTCTGCCTACCACTCTGATGCACCGATCGCTTGGCACCAGCCTTGCTCGCATTTTGGCTTTGCATGGAATGATAGTTAGCCATGCGCTTGAAACACTCAGGCGAATAAAAAGAGATTGAGAAAAGTTGTGCTCAGGTGTAATGAAAGCAAACTTACATCGTTTGTTAGTTACTTTCTTCTTGAAAAACAATATCCGTGGTTAAATACCTCACACAAACCAGACATCAAGAGATCTCAGTTCAGGGCAAACTACTAGTAGGTAGAAATATAACAAGAAATGCTAAAAAGCCATTACATGACTCAGACCCACAAGGCTCCAGGGCAAAATTTTTGCCAAAAAAGTTTGTTGAAATGGAACCCCCGGTTTGCGTGTCCGAGTAGCGCTTGGCCGGTTAATTATTACGCAGATGACAATGCAGCTCACAGTATCCTTTTGCAGCTTTACACAATCCATTCTTTGCATTTTGGAGCTAAACGAATAAAATCCAATTTATTGCCTATTAGTTTTCGATGGACGGCTGCTAAAGGACCTTACTGTATCCCCTATTCCATTAAGAAGGATTAATCACTAGATACATAATTGGAGTTCTTAATTAGCAACAAATTCCTTGTCTGTATCAATAAACACATTTAACGGAAACAATAGCAAACGTAGGCTTAGTAGTCGATACATGAATGCACAGTTGTCAATTATGTATTACTAGCTTTTGCTCGCGGCTTCGCTCGCGTTAAGAAGTATTATTATTAATTAGGTATAGTTTTTACGTCTTTACTTTTGTTTAGCGTGTGTAAAAAATATGGGGCCTACAAAACTTAAAAACCAGTACATTCTTCAACTTCTCCATTACGTTCAGATTTTCTACAGCCATTTTAAAAATGTCTAACCGACAAAACCTATACTTAAACCAAACGAAAACAAAACAAATGCCAAATACAAAGCAGAGTCTATAATCAAAACTACTTAACCGAAGCAAAACAAATGCAAAATCTCAAAATCCTTTCTTAGGGGATGCCTACGTCATAGTAACTTTATGCATGCAAAGTCTCAGCCCGATCGGTTCAAAATTGACAAAGTTTCATACAAACTTTCAACCCCTATTTAATCCCCTTGGGGGTAAAATCAATCAAAATCCTTTCTTAGCGGATGCCTACGTCATAACATCTACGTGCATGCCAAATTTCAGCCCGATCCGTCCAGTGGTTTGGGCTGTGCGTTGATAGATCACTATGCCAGTCAGTCAGTCAGTCAGTCAGTCAGTCAGTCAGTCAGTCAGTCAGTCAGTCACCTTTAAGTTATACATATATAGAAGATAGATAGATTTAAATATATCTGAAGTCAATAAATGTTTGTATATTTGAGTTACTGTGGTTTCGGTCAAACATTTCTTGCATTAAAATAAATGGATAAAATTCTTGGTACTTTAGTAATTGGTAAGCTGTGCCCATGTAGATCTCATCTTTGCATGGGCAAGTTAGTTCAATAGCTGACCCTTGAAAAAGTGGTCTGTTTCTGAGTGGCGTGTACTCGAATTTCTATTGGCAGAAGATAGATACGATCTGTTCTTTTCCTAGCTGTTATTTAGGGGTCGCTCCTATTTATACCAGCGAATTTGCATAGCTATTCAGCGTGGCAATGCAGCCAGTAGGGCAAGCTACTAACTGATCCTGGTCTGAAACAGTTAAATTAGAAAATACGTTTGTAACTGGCAATAGGTAGCCCGACTGCTTGTAGGTACATTGTTTAATTGTACATATTATTTTAAATTATTTGTGAATAATGTATTCTATAAATATACTATCACATTAATGATATCGAATCTATTCTAATCTGCGACGTAATTCCTACCTCGTAAATCTACCTGGCTAATATCTGCGCTTCTTGGTATGGCAAAAACATCAAATAGGTAGGTACTCCATGTCAGCTGATCGAGTCATGTACACAAAACGTACTTTTTAAATTGTAATACAAGCTAACCATTTCCTGCAGCTTCGCCCGCCTTGTACCCATCTGAACTAAAACTTTACCCTTCTTCATTGCGTACACATTTAAATGCCTTATATGGCGTTTAGTCATGAAAAGAAAACATGCAAACAAACAAACACTTCCGAATTTTCAATATTGGTTAGCACGAACTAATTTGCTGATACACGAGTATTATTGCAATAGGACAGCAGTAAATATGTAATGGCAAGTAAAGTCAGGTCAGCAAGAAAAATCTGTTAAAAGTTGTTTTCACGTACTGATATGGAAATATCTTGCTTTTTGGCTTCGAGTTATCAGGTACGTACATTATTATATGCTTTTATTAATAATAATAAATAATACAGGACATTAATTTCACACACTAAGCCCAAAATTAAGAATAGCTTATATGGGAACTAGATTACGGATAGAATACTTAAATACTTTCATGTTGTAAATACATATTTTTCATACTATGCAATACCCAAACACAGAACAAACATCTATATTCATCACACAAATGTTTGTCCTGGGTGGGAATCGAACCCAATTCAAGTTTTTTGGAAACAAAATACATTTTCGAAATCCTCTTTAATTAGCTGACCATTTATTTGTTTAAAGGGAAATGGAGTCAAGCTGTAACGGAGTGGTATCCTAGAGACGGATCGGGAAAGGTGACCATGGATCTTGGATGCGTTGGGAAGACGATGGCAGCCGATCCAAACTGGAGAAGGGTAATCCATGACAGAAAGCATTGTAAAGCGTTGGAGGAGGCCTATGCCAAAAGTTACTCCAAGGACAGATATTTTTTTTGATTCGTAAATATAAGACTTAGGTTAAGTAAAATCTCAGAAAGAATGGCTTTTATTTGAACATGATTATTTATTTAGCCGGCCGCTTTAATGGTAGGTATCTATAATTAGTCAAATATTTTTTTGAATATCCCTGTTATATCTAGTCACATTTCCAGAGATAGGTGACGTATGTAAAAGTATCTATATACACACATAGTTGCATATTCTCCTGAGGTATATCTACTTTATATGATTAAACTAGCTTTTGCTCGCGGCTTCGCTCGCGTTAAGAAGTATTATAATTAATTAGGTATAGTTTTTGCGGCTTTACTTTTGTTTAGCGTGTGTAAAAAATTAGGGCCTACAAAACATAAAAACGACAGTTCATTCTTCAACTTCTCCATTAACGTTCAAATTTTCTTTAGCCATTTAAAAAAAAGTCTAACCGACAAAACCCATACTTAAACCAAACGAAAAAAAAAACAAATGCCAAATTCAAAGCAGATTCTTTAACCAAAACTACTAAACCGACACAAAACAAATGCAAAATCCCAAAATCCTTTCTTAGGGGATGCCTACGTCATAGTAGCTTTATGCATGCAAAGTCTCAGCCCGATCGGTTTAAAATTGACAAAATTTCATACAAACTTTCAACCCCTATTTTATCCCCTTGGGGGTAGAATTAATCAAAATCCTTTCTTAGCGGATGCCTACGTCATAACATCTACCTGCATGCCAAATTTCAGCCCGATCCGTCCAGTGGTTTGGGCTGTGCGTTGATAGATCACTATGTCAGTCAGTCAGTCACCTTTGAGTTATATATATTTAGAGATAGGTTACCTGTACGTTTTATTTAACTTTACTTGGACAAAATTTGTAGCTCTGGCAAGACACTACCTGACCAGGTAGTGAAGACAGTAAATGAAATCTAGGGACTTTTGGTTTACTTAAACATATCTATCTAGCATAACCAGCTTACTAAACGAATTATACGTTAAAACTATATGCGTAGACTCGTCTGTTCCATGTTTGTTTTCAAAGAGATAAGCAAAAATGTGTTAACCATGCGTCACTTGGCACAGCAATTAAAAAGTAGGAATTTGCCTTAAGAATGCACGGTCGAAGTATTGACAGAGAATCATTGGCAGCAACGATGCGCTTGCGACAGCCAGGTGGGAGGGTCAAAGGGAGATAAATTGGGAGGCTGCGAGCCGCTTGGGGACGGAGGTGACAGTCGTACTCGAACGATCAAACGATACACACGTTCTTCTCCTATCCCGATTAGGTGGGTCTCGTGTTTCCGCGTTGTGAACGATCAGTGAAATAAATAGGTGCTAAATATTGTGATTTCTGACTGCAGAGTTCCCCTTTGCAAGATGTGGGATGACGCTGACATTGACGAGGACGTGCCGGCAGTGGCGGCGGAAGAAGCCCCCGCCGAAGCACCTGTGGCTGACGCAGCCCCAACGGAAGCCGAAACCCCCGCCCCTGAAGCCCCCGTCTTAGGATACGAACCCAAGAAACTTATCTGCCAACATTGGATCAGGTAAGTCACATCGAAGTCAGGGTAAACGTAGTCTAATAAATATGCCATCGGATCTCACAAATAAAACATTGTTTCCAGGCCACGTTCAAACCAGTACAGATACATATGCGACTACAGAACAAACTACTACAACGACGTGATCTCGTACTTGGACCGACGCAACCAGGGTCTTCCAGTGGAAAAGCCTAGAGCACAGACGTGGGGCGAGCGAGCCCTCCGAACGTACGTTGCGAACTCACCAAACCGCTACGCCGACAGAGCGTCGAATAGAGACGCACTACTCCTGAAGCACATCTCGACCGGCGCCCGGTTCCACCGCTACCACACAAAGTCCCTGATCTCGAGGAAGTATTCCCGTCTCGGGTTTAACATCGTCAGCGTGTAGCTTCGCCCTAACCCCTGCTTGTTGGCTTGATGAACTGGCTCTGGCCTTCGCGTGACCTTACTCTCATGTTACAGGATTACCTTGCACTAGCTGGTGCCAGACTCCGCGCCCGCTCGATCGGAACCGTCCCCATTCCTACTTTAAAATCTGTTTCGTTTGGTAAGACAATAAAAGTTTAAGATATTGGAGAGTTTATTTGTTTTCACCACTTGCTTGCGATTATTAATTCGCCTGTCAGTAGTTTAATGTACTTACCCGTTTAGTTTAATAATTAGGTCATCACAAACATGTGTCATTTGGAATAGTCAAGCTATGCGATATTTTTCTACTGTGTTTGTACGCAATGCGACTATCTCAAATCCTTATTTTTTCAACTACAGATAGAAGTTTTAATACCCTATTCACTCCACAGCCGCACACGGTGTGTGTTGGTAATAAGTGAAACAGTATTTTACAAAGTTTCAGTACGAAAAGTTTTGTAATTAATGCAACTGAAACTACTTTGCCACACTGAATACTTAGTTGCCGTTCGTAACATACATTTTGCTTTCGACATCTTGGATTAAAAAAGTTTAAAGCGTTTTGTTTTACCTCTATCTAGTCTAATAGTTATCAAGGAGGCTGCAATTATTTTGTCCCTTCTTATCTAATTACTTTCAACAACCTTTTGTGTGTTTAGTGCTGAAAGAGTGATCAGGCAGGTCAGATAGAGAGAGAGACGGATCACTGTGAAAATTTATAACAGGATATTTACGATTTGAAGGTGCTATCCGCGATCATTGAATTGTGTCGCATTATTGACAATGAATCACCATCAAATTCTTGTAAACGATAGAGTACAGTGAGAGGCTCAACACATTGATTTAGTTTTTCCTATCCTAAACCCTACTTAGGTACTCGACCTAGGTAGGGTTAAGGTAGAAACTACAAAGTTACTCTGATAAAATGATGATATTCCAATTCTTACTGAACTTAGAAACCTGCAGTTCCTAAAGAAGAAGTTGATTCCTGCTGTTGATGACGTCACAATCTTCTGGACTTCATAGAGACAGAACAAGAAACCAAGGTTATGGTTGCTATTTAATTATAAGCAACGTAAAAATAAATTTAGCTACAAAAACTTTAAATAATCCAGATCGATCTGTCTATTAGGCACCTGTCCCGTATTAATTTATAACAACGCAAATAATTAACTTTCCTCTAAGATTAATTGCCTGATAAACGATCTCTATTAGTCGCGCTTTGAATAATAAATCTTAATAAGTAAAGGTTATTTATGAGTTTATAACTACACTGTTTGTTTAGTTTATTGTTCTTTTGAGAATAGTCAAAGATTAGTAAATCATCGAATAGTAGATATCCGACCTGCTTTCTTAGTTCTCTTTCTGATTTTCGCTTCTAGCAACTAAAACCTTGGAAAAAGGGGCTACATTTTTTTTCTTTTGTATGACGGGGAATTGCTTGGCCTTCATTTAACCTGGTTTTAAAATGTTTAAGGGTTTCTCGGAATTTCTCCGTTTTCGTAATAGACACAAAAATAACAAAAAAAAATCTAGCTTAGGAATGAGGTGTACACGAACGAAACGAAAAATCATACGTTCAAAACGCTAGACTTCAAAGTTACATACAGGAGTAAGATATCAAAGTGATTTGTCAATCACTTTGATATTAGGGTTAAGACCCAAGCCTATCTGCTAGGGTGTCTAATGGCAACTATGAAAGTGCGAAAAAGGCGAATCGGAGAATCCACACAATAACGGTGATATTGTACCAGTCGTGTGGTGTCAATGTCTAAGATGAGAAGCTTGCGAGAGGCCTACATTGGCGTTGACGTATTCATTTCTTATTTTTAATCGATACCGGCTTAGCCTAGTAAGGAAATCACTGGAATTCGTATTTGTAATTACCTCCTGTAAAACGTCTACAAACTGTTCTAAATATTTTTAGCACTTAGTTTAGTTACTAGATTTAACATAAATGTAGTTTTGGTGTTCTTTTACGCAATTGTGAAATGATGATGAACATGGTATTTTTGCACAAATCAGTCATGTCGCAGCCGTATTTAAAAAATCTTACTTTTGTGCGTAAGACGATACAAATCTTACTCTTTTCAATGTCACACTCACATGACACATCCACTCAACGCAACCAACTCAAAATTCAATGTCGCCATATCTAAAATAACTTATCTTTGACAGTTCAGTGAATGTAACCGCTTGGGCGCTGGCCAAGCGTTAGGCTACCTAGCAGGTAAAGTAGGCAATCGGCCAAATTGAACATAATTCAATGTAACAATGACCAAGGGAGCAGACATCGATTAGGTATCGACAAGAATAGATTTGATAATTACGTGCGTAGCTATCTTAATCTAACTGATCTTTCAATAGGACCTACGTTAACAATAACATTTGTACGAGTCCTTCAATTAATTAGATTACAAGTAATCTACTTAATTCTAATGATAAATTATTATATTGTTATATAAACCCTTTTACTTGTAAAAGTGTTATATTTATAGGGAAATACTAACACCTGCGCATGCGCCTAGCTTCAGGCGTGATTGTTGTGTTCATGATGAAGGACCTAAATATGATTTATCATTGTTGTTATTGTAGTAAATAGAGTACAGTACCATTTTAACAAGCAATTTTACCATTTTGACAAGCCTCATAGCTCAGTTGGTAGTAACTCTGCCTTCGGCGCTGTAGGCTGTGGGTTCGATTCCCACCCAGGACAAACATTTGTGTGATGAATATAGATGTTTGTTCTGTGTTTGGGTGTTGTATCATATAGTACGTATGTATTTACAAAAAGTATTTAATTATTTTATCCGTAATCTAGTTCCCATATTACAAGCTATGCTTAGTTTGGGGCTAGATGGCGCTGTGTAAAATTAATGTCCTGTAATATTTATTTTATTTATTTTTGACTAGTGCAACGTAAGTACAATAGCATTATTAATTGTATTATTAATAAATCCGCCACTACATGTATGTATGTGTGTGGCAATGTTTGTAACGGCATAACTCTCGAACAGATCATCCGATTTTTATGAAATTTAAACTGAATAGTGATAATATAAATAGGATTTGATTGTTGCGGGGGATTTTTGATAAGTAGGGCAGTTTTAGAGATATTGGTGTGAAAATAAAATACAATTTTTCGCTCATGTCTTTTGAATGGCTGATTCGATCAATTCAACATTTTGAACATGCAGAGATTACATTAATACTCTTCAATTGGTACAAGGATTTTTATGATACTAGGGTAGTTTTTGAGAAATAGGGTTGTTAAGTGAGACGAGATGATTTTTGGCTTGTGGGTTGTCTTTCAAATAGAGTATCGACTGCACATTGATAAAATATGTACTCTACTTTTTAGTTGGATTGGTTTTCGTAACAAAGGGGCGCGTTAAGGGGTAATATATATATCACTTAGTATGTCTTGTAGGATAGATTGTTAAAGGGGGTTGACTTCACAATTAACTTTCCTTTGATTTGCTATAACCACCCCTGTATTTACATGAAGGGTTGCAAAAGAGGTTAATAAGATTGAAGTCTTGAAAATGTGTTAAAACATGAAATATCATATTAAATAAAGGTTGAGACAGTAGATTTCAAAATAAGTTTATTTTTGCCCCTATTAGGGGTGATTTTTAAGATGAAGAGGCAAAGGATGGTCTTCTTAGATAAGAGAGGGTATTCGAAATTTCATTAAAACTGGTATATTTATCTATTGTTATTCACTCAATAGGGAAGGGAGTCGATCAAATCCGAGAATTACTTTTGTGGTTTCATGCATGGGTTTAGCGCATAGGTATTTCATGTCAAAACTAGGTACATTATTTTCCAATACAATATGGAAAGATCTTCCTCTATAACCGTAAAGTACGGCCATTATCACCAAGCTAAGCAGACAGATTGGTGCTCACAGTTACGTTTACACTTTACAGCAAAAGCTGCTGCCTTTTTGGTTGACTTTACGGCATCCGTGTACTGGAGGGGTAGATTTTTAAACCAAGACTAAGGCAGACTAAGGTTTTGAAAGCACTTTTCAATACGACATCAACCTTTGTTTCATGTTAGAAAGGATATTACATAACGTTAGCAACAAGAGAGAACCTCGAACACTCAGTTGAACAAAAAGGTTTCGAGAAAAAAAGTGCTGAAGTAAAGTAAGGTGTAATGAAAGCACACTTTTATCGTTTGTTAATTACGGTCGATTTGAGATATAATCTCCGTCACAAAGCAGACAACGTGAGATCTCAGTTCGGGGCGAACTACTAGTATTAATAGAGAGCAGTTTCTCACCAGACTTAAGAAGATCGTTTTTCAAATTTTTCCATAATTTCTTTAATGATCCTGTATAGCTATTTTCAAACATTTGTAAAGCCTTGTCGGATTTGATTCCTAATCTCCATAATAAATAGAGATTACGCTATTCCAAAAATCCGAAATGGAAATATTAGTAAGTTAGCAGTAGTAAGTATTCGAAACATCCCAGAAGATTTTCAGAAATGGTTAAAGAATAGGGTTGAAATCTATTGGACTTATTTCCGATCGGAAAATATTCCACATCAATTTACAGCGTCTCAACTTTTGTAAATTTTAACGCATTTGAGATAGTGGTAACACTTTTATCTCTGAAGAAGAATATTTTAGAACACCTCACAGCTAAGTTGGTACAGTAGCTTTACCTTCTGCGCTGCGCTGTAGGTTATAGGCGCCCACAACACACTACAGGATATCCTGGGTTAATCCTGGGCATCCAGGATTAACATTTGTGTCATTAATAATGTTTGTTCTGTGTTTGGGTGTTTTATGACAAGTATATACTTACAAAAAAAAGTTTCTGAGTATTAGATGACTAGACTAGGCTAGACTTTGACTAGATGGCGCTGTGTGAAATTAATGTACTGTAATATATTTATTTATTATTCATTATAAAGGGTGAGTATTATGGTAAAAAGGCAAAATACTCACACAATCTACATGTATGAAGATCTATCATAACAAGAGCTATGATCATGTGTCTCTATGAGAAACCATCACTGTGCCTTTGTTGCTGGAACCTTTGGAACTGGAAAGATTTTAACTAAATCCGTAGATACATTTGGAATCGCACAAATGGTTTTAAAATTTTGGTATATTACATTACACAAAAAATACCCGTTAACAATGAACTTTTAAAAAACTTAACATAACTGACTTTTTCTCCTTCGAGGACTTTCATCTCTGATTACTACAAGGTGGATCTTATGAGTATGACCTACTAAGAGGTAGACAGAGGCAAGTCCAAACTTATATTTAGGGTGCCCACGGCTCGGAAGTAGCATGGATTTCATACGTGTCTATCTGCAAGCCCCGTAGCGGAATACAAGTTATATAGTTTTTTTCCGCGTCTTCAGTCGTGGAACACCTCGTCATGTGCCACCTTTGTCCACCTAGTTGTTCCATCAACACAATATTTTGTTCGTGGTTCACTTTACTAGGTATGTGACCTCTTTCTTTAATAAACTGCATATTAATGATCTCTTGATCTCTTACTTATTGTAATAGTGATAGATAAATATTATGTCGTCAATGCCATCTGTAAATATTATTTATGACGTTATAATTACGCGTTAATAATTTCTGTCGTACCTAAGCATTTTTAACATGGATGAATTGTGCTATATATCGAGAAAGGGAGGCACAGTCCTGTTACATGATAGTCACCAGTACTATAAAGTAAAGCAGTTCAAGAACGGTTGTGGATTATGGCGGTGTTCCGAGTACAAAAAAAAGAAATGCCGAGGAAATGTGATCAATGTAAATATCGTCGTACCTATCTCTTTATGCGTCGATATATCACAATTTCAGCTACAGACTGATTGCTTAAATACTATAAATTAATAGTTGATTACATTCTAATAACTGTTAAAGGTCGCTATCTATACATTGAAGATATTTGAAAAAAAAAAATACTGAGGGTCTTTTTTAACGTTACAAGGTGGATCTTATGAGTATGACCTACTGAGAGGTAGACAGAGGCAAGTCCAAACTTATATTTGGGGTGCCCACGGCTCAGAAGTAGAATGGATTTCATACGTGTCTATTTGCAAGCCCCGTAGCGGAATGCGATGGTGGCCCACCATCTCAATTTTTTGTTCATGGTCTACCTAGGTGAACTGACGAGGTGTTCCACGAACAACAGGTGTTTTTTGCTCATAGTGACTGGTTTCCTCACGATGTGTCTTTCACCGTTAAAGCTTAAATTTGTATTTATTGTCATTTGCATGACTGGATTTGATCGCACAATCTCCGAATCGGAAGGTGGGCCAGTACCTACACACCTCGTTATTTAAGGTACTTTTATTGGCGGTATCTCAGTGATACCAAACAGATGGAATCTACCGCACTTAATCGAAGAATATGTAACCCAACGATAAAAAGGTTCTATAAAAAAAGCTTACTTTTACTCGTTGCTTTGCCTGCGTGGTACATGTTAGAATCTATGTACATTCCTTTATAACGAACACTATATCCATGTAAAACATTAGGATTTACATGTAACATTAAGATATATTGAAAATAAACAGAAAACCTTTGAATTTCGCTGGCAAAAGCAAGTTTATCATAAAAACATCGCAAAACCACGTTCAATCTTTTAGTGATCTGTCTATCTCAACATAAAAATAATTTCCATCATTTATAAATGTCACCGTCTGAGAATGCTTCCCTATTGGCGAAAGAATCAACACAATTGTTTCCTAGAAACTCATTCTTTTAATAAACTTTGCCATTAGCACTAGCATAAATTAGAAGATACTAATATAGCCCGTATCAAGGGCACTCGTTAGCAAACGATAAACTACTTTATTTCAAATGTTAGCGAGTGGCTCTCTCCATTTTTGAATCCACTATTTCAATAGGTCTTGACGGTTCAAAAGTTATCGTGAAATAAAAATGTTTCAGATATTTATGTTTTAAATTATAGGACTGGCTTGGCGGTAACTGTTTGTAACTTGAATTCATATAGGTGCTATGTTCACAAATTAATTCACATTTAAAGTCATTTTGGTTCAACCAAGTTCCTAGAAAGTAAGTCCTGTATTGTCTGTGTTGTCAATTGGGGCACTAGCATCGTCCCGTGCTATTACATCATTAATCAGCTGTGTACCTGAGTTCATATGTGAAACGAAGCCGTACTAATGATTGGCGGTGAAGTTGGTTCCTGTTTGTATTTAAAATGAGAGAAAAACGAACGAAAATACACGTAAATTACAAGGGATTTTTTGTGCCTCAGATACGATGCTGTGAAACACAATGTGTACGTGTTTTATCAATATTACGATAGTTATTGAACAAAACCACTTACTTACCATACCAGTAAAACAACGCATAAAATATGTTTCTGCCAACTTTTTAGCAATCTTACAACACGTACTTATACATTTATTATAAGTTTTGACTCCGTTCCAAGCTTCAGTCAATCTTAAGGTGAACAATAGTAATATAATTGTTTTGAAAGCGTAACAATGGGTTTTCCGCGTTTATTATTCACTGTTTCGTTTTCAATAATTATAAAAGACATTTTACAGATAGCAGCAGCTGCTGAGAGCGATACGGTCACAGACGGCGAGCAATTTGTTAAGAGAATCGTCCATGGAGAGAGTAAGTGGTCTTCTAATTAGGCAAGCTTTAACACAATTTTAATAATTATAAAACGGTTTTAAATTTTAGAGATGTCTGAAATCCCTGGGTACTTGCAATTCACTGCACCATATAAACTGTGTGAAGGTGGTTGTGATGAAGAAGATAATAACTTTGCGTTTGCTTTCCCTATATACATAGGAAAGAAGGGTAATGAAAAATACAAAGAAATGTATTCAAGAGATTATAATCACATACATCCAAATGGACCATATAAAAAACCACCTACGAAAAAAATTTTTACTCTGTGTCCGACATCAGTAAAGAATGAATTTCTAACCACAGATACAAATCCAACAACAGAAATGAAGTCTATAACATCTATGGCTAAAATTAAGACTCAGATTCCAACAATTAAAACACGCATTAATCATTCGACTACAGAATATGAGTTTGACACTCCAGTAACAAATACTGTGACAGTAACAGGCAGTAAATACATCGACACAGAAATTACAACAACAGAAATAGATATTGAAACTCCGACTGCCGAAGCTACAGAAGAGACTACAGTAACAGAGAGTAGAGCTAATTATAAAACTTTAAACATAAAATCAGAAACTTTAACATCAGAATCTGAGATTGAAGCGCTTATAACAGAAACAGAGATTGAAATTTCCAATACTGAGAAAGAAATCCCAGTTACGGACATAGAGACTAAAGCTCCAAATACAGAGACTGAATCAGAAATTATTACTACCGAGCCTGTATTACCAACTATGGAAAAACTAAATCTTATAAAAAAATACACTAAAACTACCACAGCTAAAACAGATACTGAGACTTCAAATAAACAGAAAAAAATGCCGTCTACAGGAGTTGATAACAATATTGAAATTATAGAATCACAAGAACAATCTCCAACGAAAGTAACACAGATAGATATTTCTTCAACTGAAATAAAAACAGAATCATTTTCTGCAGAAATAGAGAATAAAATTCAAACAGGACACATTAATTCTATATCTCCAGCAGATAAAAATGACATAATACAAAGTGACAAAACAGTAGTCAAAGATACGCTTGGGCGTAGGTGTCCATTGAAAATTTGTCACAAACAAAAATCCCTCGACCAATCCGAATCAATAGAAATTATACATTCAAGAAAAACGCAATGGAATAGTGATTATACAGACGTGCTGGATTCATTGTATTCTGCTTGATAAATTTATCAATAGCTTTTGTTAATAATGTTATTGAATATTTCGCAAATAAATAACTAAAAAGTATGGTGGTTTGTTCACGTATCTAAAAAAAATTATGCAGGCTAATCGCGGAAACGGACATTTATATATTATCACTTTATTTAGGGCTATGAGAAAAATACCATCTGTCCAAAGGTCGCTAGTTATTCTACAAGCACACAATTTGCTTTCTAATAAAATCGGTAAAGGTTTTCTTTGCACCCAAAATTGAATTAAATCATATTCGTAGAAACCCTTTTGGATCAGAAAGTTGAATTCCTAACTTGACATTAGTTAAATATGTTATATAATAAAAACACAATTTTCTCACAAAGGTGTCATAGTGAGATGTATAACTGATAAATGGATGTTTTTTTTTTATTTTGCGACGGGGAAGCGCTTGGCCTTTTTCTCATCTGGTAGCAATTTGAGATAAGGCCGAAGGTGGAGGCGCGCTTCACCCGGAATCCTCAACAAACTGAGGAACTGGCTATCTTACCTCTAAATGCCGGAACACAACAATTTCAGAATTATTATTATGGCGACAGAATTAGGTAAGATGGTGGTAGCTAGCCAGGCGGACTAAACAAAGTCCTACCACCAATCAAACCAAGCACAATATATTGTACTCCCCCCGAGGATCGAATCCGGGACCCCTGGATTTGAAATCGGTGGGTTGAACCGCTAGACCACAGAGAAGGTTAAATAAATGGGTTGAATAAACTAACATCTGACGGTTTGGTTTTTTCATTTGGTTAGTAATAATAATAAAAATAACGAAGCCTTTATTCAAATTACAATAGGAACTTACTAATCTTAATAATAAATAACATAATTTGCACTAGCTACCTACCTAGTTTGTTTGCCTCTTGGCAAAGGCTTTTTTCATTTGGTTAACTATCGTTTTATAAGTACAAAATTTAAAGCGCCGTTTTATTTTATATAATTATCTTGAAATTACTTTTTGCATTTGGAAGCTGGAATTGGTATGACTTCTAAAATATATAATAGTCTTTGTCCGCTCTGAATGTCCATACTATTTTTTTATTTTTTTTTAGTTTCGGAGATTAACGAATGCGGTCAAAATTATACACATGACCTGATTTATATATTTTTGTAGGTAGGTAGGTTATTTTAACATTCAGGAATCTTATGGCCATGGTTCCAAAGTATTTTTTTTTTATTTCTTGTTGTGATTATTACAGGTGTGTTTATTCTTGACACTGGCAGCACTGCAGCCTGGTCTCAGTGAGTATACTTGGAGAAGGGGATCTTGGGAATCTCGGAAAGAGCCGACAGCGTTCTATTTAAGAAGACAACAGAATATGCCGATAAAAACTCGGGGAGAACCATGTCGATGCCCACCAAGCAAAGGTTAGATCTGGGTATTACCGACACCTTCATTTCATACCTTGGAAATCTGTTGATGAGAGCCAAATGACCATTGTGCCGAACACATCGTTTCGCCGCTACCTTTATCATGACTACTGGTAAGGAATGGAACTCCTTGCGCTCGTCTGTTTTTCCGTACGAGTACAATCTCATACGATTTAAGTCCAGAGCGGATAAGTTCCATTTAGGCATGCGTGCTCCATCTTAGGCCACATTTTTTTGTTTGTTTTTCAAGTAATCAGGTGGTCAAACGTTTGACTATCACGAATAAAAAAAAAGACTCCTAAAATGCTCAACAACAGAGTAATTCACTCTGGACTTAAGCTCCATTGTGTAGATGCGGTAAACCAGACGACTGCAAAGCGTTCCATTCCATACCCCAGTACCTACTAATGAAAGGGGAGAAAAGGGAGGTCAATTAAAAAAATAACTAATTTTATATTTAAATATTATATCCGTTATCTATTCAAATTCATTTTAATTGATTGCATTCCATAAGTACATAATCTAGTTCCCATATTACAAGCTTTGCTTACTTTGGGATTATATGGCGGTGTGAAACTCATGTCCTTTAATGATCATTATTTATTATTTAGTATTTTTGCCGTGCTAATGGAAATCGGTAGCATATTTTCTTGTTATGCATAAACCTGCTAGTGCAATTAAACATTCTAGACATTGCTGCTCGCTGTCCAAATGTCTTGTTAAAACTACACAAGTAGATAGTTTTCCATCTTCATTTATCTGCTTAGCTTACTTCAGTAGACTTAAAAATACAGTCGACTTACTGAAAATACTTATAATAAAATACATTGTGCTCTATTTCTTTACACAAAAGCTGAGCAAGTTACGTGGCAATGGATTTTTCATAATTGTTCATTATTTGTGTAACCGTATTTATCTCCTTTGTAGTTGTAGTATTATAGATTTTCATTAGTTTATTCATAATTATAATATCTAGTATATAGTATAAGAAATTAAGTACATAGTATTTATATACATTTTTATATTATGTTGGTAAGTCTATCTATATATATTAATATATGTAACTCAAAGGTGACTGACTGACTGACATAGTGATCTATCAACGCACAGCCCAAACCACTGGACGGATCGGGCTGAAATTTGGCATGCAGGTAGATGTTATGACGTAGGCATCCGCTAAGAAAGTATAGGTTTTGTCGGTTAGACTTTTTTAAAATGGCTAAAGAAAATCTGAACGTTAATGGAGAAGTTGAAGAATGTACTGTCGTTTTTAAGTTTTGTACGCCCTAATTTTTTACACACGCTAAACAAAAGTAAAGCCGCAAAACCTATACCTAATTAATAATAATACTTCTTAACGCGAGCGAAGCTGCGAGCAAAAGCTAGTAGGTACATAAATTATTATAACGTACCTATAAATTTGGATAAGTTATGTATTGTAAATATATTTGTTTACTTATTCTCATTTATTATGTACACTAGGACTGATAAGACTGGTGGTGGCACGGGCAACGAAGATCCATAGGAGTGGGGCTGAAAACCAGCATTGCTGAGCTCCTACTTTTTCACCAACTTGCTTGTATTTATATAAATATTGCGTCTATAACCAACCGACCAACCAGCTGTCCACCTAGTTGGATGATCGGTATTTTTTTATTCTAAACCGACAACCTAGCTATTCGGTTTTGTCATCTGTGTTGTGTGAATAAATGCCTTTTTTCATAGACTCACGCCTGTTTCCCAGAGGAGGCAATGGATTTCCACATACTACGCTACTACGCTCCTTGCACTCCTCTTTTGCCTCATCCACTATTATCATGTACTTTATACATGCTTTTCGGTTCGAGTACTTCTAACTTGGCATTTCTCCAGACAATTTCAGACCATTCTCGAGACCATTCAAGGTCTTCTCCACCCAACTGCACCATTCACACTGGACAATATTGTTTTACTTTACTTATTGTTTTTTTACTTACTTCGTCAACCTGCTTTAGTCCATCCTCTCTGCCATCTTGATGCCCAAACCAATATAGCATTCGTTTCGCAATTTAATTTCTTGTGAATAACTCCTCATTTCACTTTCTGATTCATTAGACATTAAGAATTAGCTTATTTTTTTTGTATTGTAGGGTTAGTCTCATGGTCGTTACAAAAATTAACGCCATTTGTTTATTTAAGCTGAAATCTAGCATTAATGGCCACCTTATCAGTGAATTTAGTGACGACGGGGAATAAAGATTTTTTTAATGTTACTATACATTTTACATACGCCATCTCGACAAAAACTTCTTGTAATCTGTGATTCGTAATTATGGTGAATTCACAATATTTTGTAAAATAAGATTCGTCAATATGTATATACTGATACACGATGTATGTATATTGTCATATAGGTAAAAACTTATTTACGAATTCATACGAATCAGTGAATATAGTGACGACGGGGAATAAAGTATAATTTAAAGATATTTTTTAATATTACTAGACATTTTACTTATAACAAACTTTGCTAAGTTCTGGTCCAGATGACGTTGTGTAAAACCTACATACCTACATAAGTATGATACGATGTAACACCCAAACAAAGAACAAACATCTATATTCCGCACACAAATGTTTGTCCCGGGTGAAAAACCCGCAACCCATAACACAGGAGGCAAAGCTCCTACCAACTGAGCTGTGATGATTTTTCCAGAATGCGCATTAAATTACAAACTTAACGAAGATGCCATCGAGTTCTTAAGCATTCGAGGGGTCTTGAAAGACGAAGACATGCAAAAAATTCAAGAAGACAACGACAACACGCCAGTTCCGGAAAAAAAACGCTCAAGGAAGAGTATCCCTGACGCGAATGAGGAAGAGGAATGCTGCTGTCCTCCAAGAAGCGTGATGATGCCCAGTTTCATTACTGAGCGGAAGTTCAACGAAACGATACAACAGTTCTCACTTACTGGAAATTTGACAAAATAAATTATTTTCGTAACAAGTTAAACGCAATTATTAATCGAATTCAAAAAACGGAAGAGTTTTTTAATATGTTTTAGGTTGATTTTGTAGGATGTGTTTATTTTCGTTCCTTCATCCCGTGGCAATTTCCAAAAACCGGTCTTAGTTAACCCCTACATAAAACCCGTTTGAGTAAACACCGACCGACCGACATTAAATATTCCCCGTGTTACGTAAGTACAACATCGATTTAAGATATCACAAATCGATGTTTGCAGGTAAAGCACCATGTAGGAGCTTATCGGTCAAATTTATCCAAATATCCAACAAATATATACCTGTCTATAAATATAAAATATACATGCGCCTATTTAAAAAAAAACATTACGGACGACGTCGCGGGTAAAGATAGTATAATATAAATATTTTATAACGAATTTTTTTTTAATAAGTTGGGTACATAAAAAAAACTACTTTGAGACGTTTGGTGGTAGATAAGATAAAGATAAGCTAAGATTTATTTATTGAAGAAGATGACAACAGTTAACATTTTTATAAAAAGTTAATGTGACAGCAGTGTCTCGTCAACTTATTATATTACATTATGTAAAATATAAATATGATAGATAGTACACTATTTCAAATACCTATGCACATTTAACATATAAAATAATGTAATTTTAGTCAAATAATATTTTTATTTTTATTATTTTGTAGTAGTAATAAGTTTAAAAAAACAAATTCCAACTAATTCTATGCGAAGTTTTTGTATTAAAAGACGCGTAAGATGAAGGCCAACTTCATCTCACCTGGTAATGATAAGACCAGGAGGAAACGCACACTACACCCGGAATCCTCAACAGTCTAAGGAACTGGCTATCTTACCTCTATAAGCCAGAATACAACAACTGACAATCGTTTTTTTGCCGACAGACTTCGGTAAGATGATGCTAGACGGACAAAGTTTTTTCAAATATTTTAAACGGTGGTGTAAGACCAGCCCCCTTATTACTGACAACAACAATCCAGAGCCCCGAATCTACTAAACCAATCTACGATTTTTATCTGCTATTCCGTCTTTTTTGAATAATCGTTGATTTTTTATCTACGATTATCCAAAAATGTCAATGTTCACATCTTCTGTGACATTTATTGTACTGTTTATAACATTAACAGATTAATAATGCTTGATTTATTATCATTCAAATAAAACCAAATACACAGGGTGTTAAGATGAGGAAAAAAAAAGCGGGGTGCTCTTGGTACCTATATTTTTTGTATACGCGGCTTCAAGTAGAGCCCCTTGGGCACTTGAGCTCGTCCGGGGAAGGCTTGTAGGTAAGCATACCTATTTCAGCCACCATGTAGCATTGCTAAATTCTGGTTTGAAAGCTATGGTTGCCGGTGAAATTACGGTCACGCGGGACTTAACACCTTTATGCCGCAAGTTGACGGGCGCATTGCGGTGCCGTGTAGACTATGTTCTTTGCGGGTATGACCTACGCAGTAAGGCATTGTTATAGGCAAGAGATGCACTTAATATCAGATGGGCTACCTGCTTGTTCCGTCTCTTATTTGTAAAAAAAAAATAGAAAAGCTGCTACTGGCTTAGCCATCTCTTAACTAACTTACTCGCTCAAATTCGATAGATATTTTTTTGACTCGTAAACGTTCCTTTGCTGTTACATATAAAAATAATCGATTATATAACAAAATTGAACGATAACGCTGTTCAAGACTACGTAGTTCTAGTAACATTTATTTTTACCAATTTCAAATAAATGTATGAAGAAAAGTCGTGAAAGTGGACCTACGTTTTACGTTGGCAACTACTAGTTTTTCTACGATTTTTTTCGTATTTTAATGTCGGATTATACATATGTTTTAATTTTACTACTACTTGTGAATTTTGAAGTGACTTTTACCATTAGTTGTCAAGGTTTGATATGAATTTTCCACTGCAATTTTCTTAATATATATAGTTATAATTCATCTGTACGTTTGTATATCACTGAGACCCTCCTAAACGGTTGGACCGATTTTGATGAATTGTATGTGTTTAAGTGTGTCCTCTGATGATTTAGATTAACAAAAGGACTCGGAAGGTGGCGATGCGTTCCACTAGTTTGTCTGTTGCTTTCTAATGAATAGGTCTTCAAACCCTGATCACATCACATTAACTGTCCATTAGTGTCCACAAGTGGACAAAGCCTTCTCTAAAGCCTCATAACATGCCTCACCACGCTTGACAGACGGATTGGCGATCTCAGTAAAGGTGTGGAAAATACACAGAAGGAAGCGGCTCACCCAAAGAAGGGCTTCTTTGGGTGATATTCTTTAGTTGTAGTTGGTTTACGAAATCCATGGGCCGAATTGAAGGGGTCGATTCTTGGGCCGCGACCGTAACGGCGGCGTATATCAATAAAAACCAAGAAATATCTAATTAATTTTCCGTTTATGATCGCATTACGCTCGCAACTACATAAAACCAACTCTAGTTAGTGGACAGAAAACCAGACAGTCAGATTTTGGACAAATAAAATGGCTGATAAAGTTAAAAAACTTCCTATTTACATAATCCTGGATATTTTTATTAACCATATCAGCAAGAAACTATGTATTTATAAAAACGCTTTCTAGTAGTTGTTGTTGTTGGCACTGATCATTTTTGTACAGCGTCATCCTGTCTGTTACGTCATGACTCTATCCAGAAACGTTAGTAATCTTACATAATAATTCTGCTAATATATTTACCTACGTAAATTACAATATTTTCCTTGCCAGATTATAATGCGTGTCCACTCCTAGTGGGAACAAAATATTCTTGATAATCGTTTGTATCTTCTGTTGTTTGTTATTTAAAGTTAAAACATTTTGTATTAGCCTATATTAAAACGATGTAACAAGTCTTAGGCCCAATTCCTTACAACTGCTACTATGTTAAGTTGTAAAACTAAGTGAATAAAATACATCAATCAGTGTTATACCCCCGGAGTGTCAGCCCGGTTAATAAATAAATAAACATTACAGCACATTAATTTCACACAGCGCCATCTAGTCCCAAACTAAGCTAAGCTTATGAAAGCAGTGGATGCTGCTGCTTGGTACCACTGATAAGCCTGCTAAGTATGATAATGATGTCACAACACCTGAGTCAATGCCATGGCAGTCGCGTTTTAAGACTCAACCCCCCAAACCAGCCTGCTGTTGTCTTAAAAGCCAACTAAAATCTCATTAGAGGAAGAGCAGCAGCTTACTTCTGCGTACTTTATTACAGAGGTGTTGACCTACGTATTGCCACAGAGTAGGTACTGTGATATCTCATCCATTTGCATGGTGAGATGATCATGGCTTAACTTACCAGTTTTAATGGAAGCTCGGTTCGGCAGAAGACATTAATTAATAGCCTGCTATAGAAAAACGTTCCGGGAAAGCTTACAAGATAGTAGATCTCATTCTAGACTGCCTATAACTTATTCCAAGACTAAATATCGAGTAGGTTAAATCTCTAGTTAGAGTTTTAGCCTACTCGTTAGAGTTTGATCCCATAAATATAAAATATAGCCCTCATATTTCATATCCGGTTTAAAAAAACCGCACATTATTTATTATATCGTTACAAAATGAAACAAGTAGTCTAGTAGTTTTTGAGTGCATTTATTACCAAACAAAAATACATACATATAAATGTTTTGGCTTAATTGTATAAGTGTATATAAGAAGCTACCTATTAGAACGTATGTATAAAAATTACCTATATTTATCCCCGTTTCAACTGGGATCTATAAGGGATATTAGTCTATCAATTTTAATATATTACAGCTAACAGCTGCGTCGATAAGCCACCCGTGGTGATCGTTCCAGTGTTTATCAAACTGTTCCGATACCCGAGACTACCATCAACGAACAAATCTTCAAATCTGATAAATATTGAAAAGGAAACCAAAGAAAATATCACGACGGTTCAAAGTAGTAAGTTTTCCCACCGTCGCGCCCAGACAGGATTTTACTCACTCAAGAAACAATAGTTAGGTTGTAGGTCCCGTTTCAACTATCAACTATTCGTAATATGAAGATATTTACGCGTGTTATTTTCGCGGGACCTATTATTTATCGTTTTTTGAGCAAGAGAAAAGCTTTTTAACTGCTTCCTCGTTATAATTGGAACAGGTGTTTTAATCCGCCACGCTTCTATTATACTCAAAAAGAATATATATTATATGTAGAAAAAAAGTGTGACAAATGATTCAAATAACACTCTTTCAAATTCAATCACGGGCTGCCTAATATATTCATAAATAATAAATGTTACAGAACATTAATTTTACACTCTTGCAAAACTAAGCAAATCTATAAAGGAACTAGACTTGTTTACGTTTTTTTTTTATATGTACATACTTATCATACTACACCCAAACACAGAACAAACATCAATATTCATCACATAAATATTTTTCCTGGGTGGGAATCAAACTCACACCCTACAGCTCAGAAGGTAGAGCTACTACCAACTGAGCTGTGAGGCTTGTTAATATAATCTAATACAATAGTTAATGTACATAATAATACTATACAATTGTAGTACCAAGAATGTATTCCAAAAAATAATTTTAATCATCAAAATCCAGTAACTCATGAAAAAATATATCAATGCATCAAAATTTAATTAAGTATTACATTTATATATATTATATCTCGATCGTAAGAACCTGCCCTAAACTACACACAACACTTCATTAAAAATTACATCTGAATCGGTAAGGCCGTTCCGGAAAAAACGCGTACAAAAATAGATTTTTATGCTCAGCTGCGTGTCTTTAGTACGTAGCACCAATTTTTACTTGAAATCACGTAGGTATTAAATGTAGGTACAGTCACAGCTTGAACGATTAGTAACAACTATAGGTTTCAACCTATAATTAACTATAATTAACCCTAACCTTTTTTGTTAAATATACTGTACTTTTTATGGTTTTCGTTAAATTGTTGAGTTTATATTGTTCCTAATTGGTGCACCATCCCTAATGTGTAAACTTTCTTTTTGTTACTTTTCCTAAGGTTGCCTGAATGTAATCTTTTACTGATTAGTTTTGATTGTTTGTATAAATCAATGTTTTTTATGTACAATAAAGCGTTATTCAAAATAAATTCATAACGAGCCTCATAGCACAGTTGGTAGTAATTTTGCCTTCAGCGCTGTAGACTGTTGGTTCGATTCTCATCCAGGATAAACATTTGTGTGATGAATATAGATGATTATTCTGTGTTCGGGTGTTGTATCAAAAAGTATTTAAGTATTCTATCCGTAATCTTGTTCCCATATTACAATGTCATAAAATTGTTATAACACGAAACACTAATACAATGTTGCATAATCCTACAGGTGGCCTTAGAACAAAGACGTTGGCAAACCTAAGAGCCGCGGCAAAACAAAGCGATAAATAGGTGCTAATAAAGTGCCAATGAGAGAAGTCCCATTGAAACTGAAAATGAAAAATATGTTGCGCGTGAGTGCTACTGTCCATTGTTTGTTTGCTTAGTTCTTCTATATACAGCGGACTTCTGACCTACCTTAACACATTCAGAGCGTTAGTGCTAGAAGAATACTTACTTCCAGCACGATACGAGTCGTATGCTACTCGTATCAACAATACCAGCTATGCGTTACGACCTCTGTTTTCTCGTATCAGGTCCTGACTTTGAAGGTCCGTGAAGACAAGGAAACTCTTTTCTTGCACAAAATATTTAAGCTAATCGATAGGTTAAATCCTTGTTTATACATAGCTACAGTCGCCCGGGGTTCTATGTGATATTTCAATAGGTATAGGCTTTTTTCAAAATCGGTGATTTTACGGGAAATTGCTTCTCGTGCCGCATGAAACGTTAATAGTAGTAGGGATGGGATATACTCGTAAAATAAATAAATAAGTAATAAGATTACAAATCATATGTATCAAAATAATAAGAACTAATAACAGGATTAATAGGCATATGAAATCGATGCGATCAATGAATTAAATTATGAAACTGATGCATAATGATCGACTAAGATTAGTATAGAAATATTATTACCTTGTTGAAATTATTTATTTTACTGCACTCATGCACTTTAATGTAGCACTCTAAGCATATAGGTTTTTGACATTCCTAATTAAACGTTCACACTTTTTTAACCTTTATATATCAATTATATATGTTAATATCATGGCTGTTAAACTCTTTCTCGAAAAATGAAATGTTTTTAATTATTCTGCTTATATTGATGTTTGTGGTTGTCGCTTATTTTGTTCAATGTAGTTTGCAAAGGTAAAAGATGTTTTTATACTTTATAGCACACACACAATTTCATTTTTTTTTTTCATATATTTATTCCAAAAAACAAAACATATTGTGTGCGGAGTGAAAATTATACCTACATACATAACTTAATTCTATTTCATTCCATTTACAAAAAAAAAAAAAAAAGCAATACGCAATACAAACAATGAAAGAGAGATACATACCTACACTACACAGACTATGAAAACAGATTAACGCTATGGGCTGCCAGCACAATGCAAACAAAAACCTACCAAAAGTAAATTATAAATTAATATTTTAAAAATGTCAAGAGATATGTCAAAGTAGAATAATAAACAGATAATACAATAATATCAAGGTACATTATTAATTAATCACATACATGTCAAAACTCAAAATACAAACAAAAAACATGTAAATTATTAGTTAAAATGTTAAAAAATCAAAGAAAAATATTAATAGTGCATGTCAAAAAATTTATAAATATATTTCAGAGATCATCAAGCGAATATAGGCATTTCCCCAAAAGGAAAAGCCTCAGCTTACTCTTTAAAATTGTTCTTTGATGAATTATAGCTTTAATGTCTTTCGGAAGTTTATTAAACATTTGTACGGCTTGATACTTTGCGGAGTGCTTCGTTACGTTTCGTCGGATGTAATTTGTTTCTTATGTGCCTAGTTCTACTATTTAAGCGTATTCTACTTTCCTCTAGACTTTCAAATTCATGCAAGTTTCTGGAAAGATACATAATCAGGACATACACATAAATACTCTGAAAATGCCCATATCTCTAAAATGTTCCTTACATGATTCTTCCTGAGAGATCCTGACAATTGTTCGTATGCTTCGTTTTTGCATGACAAACGCTTTCTCTATATTATATTTGTAGCTATTGCCCCAAAATTTAATGCTGTATCTTATTTTCGACTCAACGAGAGCATAATAAACCATTTTTAATTGGTCAATAGCTAGTTCGTCACGCAGAGTTCGTAACGCGTAGCACGCTGAGGCAATCGAATTTCCGATGCTTGACAGTTCGTCTTTCCAATTTAGTAACGAATCAATATAGACGCCTAAAAATTTAACAGATTCTACACTAACTATGCATTCATCGTTGAAAAATGTTTTGATAGTGTCTGCGTTTCTAACCGTTGACTTGAACAGCATAACGCTGGTTTTACTAGTTTTAATAATAAGCTTATTTACCGAGAACCATGTCTGAAAAGAGTTTAAAGTTTCATAAATTTTCGATATTAGTGATGTCATGTCATTGGAATTTATATTACAAACATACATAGCTTACATTGCATATATATGCATAGGTATATAATAACACAAGCTACATTAAAAATAAAAAGTATGGCAAAGGTGAGCTTAACCCTAATAAGAGTTCTCTTTAAATATATAGGAAAATTGATGTGGTGTATGTGTTTTTATTAATTGTTACGTTGTTGAACGTTACGTTGTTTAGTGTTGAACTATTTATATTGGGTTTTTACTAGTTATACTTGAACCACGACACTGAATAATATTGTTTCTGGGTTCTTTATCTGCTGTCATTATTGCATGACTCATATTTAGCATATTACGTGAATATTTAATTTTGCGTGTTGACAAAAAGTAGCGCGACGGGAATACAAAAACAAACTAAACGTTCGTTCGGTGCGGTACGGGGTTAGGGATACGACCAAATAGTTCCCGACCCCCAACAGACGAAGATAATTTCATTTCTGAATCCTTCCCGTTCATTTTTTTTTGTTAAATTGACCACACATGAAGCAGGAATGTCGGGAAAATAATCTCGAATCTCGAACTTAGAGAATCTACCCCCGCACCGGACGCCAGACAAGGACAGTTCCTGCCGCACAGTTCGAGACTCAAATACGACAAAATACTTCCCGTAGCGCATTTAATGTGTAAAACTGTGGGTCAACAACATAATCCACACATCACATATCAGCACGTCCCTTATTCAATAGCGCCCGCGTTACGATATCTGCGTAAAATCGTAACGTGGGCGCGTTAAGACACGATTGGTCATAGTGAATAAGGGCCCTGTCAGGTTTGACCCTCTATTGGACAGAGCCACCTCTAAATATGTGGGATAATTACCACTACACTTGACAGTTGGTTCGGTGACCGCACACAAATTGATAGATAGCACACAAATGGAAGATACTCTTCGTTTAGAGTCCCTTAGTCGAATTTTACGACACTTTGGGTTTTTATTTTACGGTGTTGAGGTGATTTGCCTTCATCTCATCTAATTTTAAGTCATAATAAGGCAAAGGTCTTCACCAAGAATCCTCAATAAACGAAGGAACCGGCTATCTTACCAATAAAATGCCGAAACAACATTTTAAGAATTGTTGTCATGGGGACAGAATTAGATAAGATGGCGGTAGCTAGCCTGTCGGACCTACACAAAGTCCTACCGCCACCAAAACCAAGCACAATATTGTACTCCCCTTGAAGATCGAAACCGGTGGGTGAACCACTAAAACACAGATACGGTCAAAAAATATGAAAGGTCGGTCTGCCACAACTACCTTAACCAATGTTTATGATAATCCATAATTATGTATTGCTAATTAACTCCAATCAAATGATTGCAGGTGAGATGGGAACTGATACTATTAATCCAGCTTGAATTCGATATATCCCTCCAGTCTATTGCCGGGATAACGTACATGGATAACTTTGACTTTGAGGAAAGATACAGGAACGTTTACGAATGCGATCCGTTCTACTGGCATCCATTACACTTACCGGAGGAGTGTGCAGACGTGTTCGAGAAACTGATTCGGTCTAGAATAGCCAAGCACGCACCCGTCAGAGTGGTCAAAGAAAAGGAACCACCTATCGCTTACTCCATGGTCCATAGCACTCACGTTGGATACCCAACGTACGAGTTTAGCCCACCTGTCATCGAATACAAGGTACCTGACTACCCCGAATATGAAACACGACCGATGTCTCCATACGAAAGAATGCTTTCACTCATACGTAAAGATGTAGAGCAAAACCCGTCAGCACCAACATATGAAATGATGCCCAATTTAGGTCCGGTGGCTGTGTACCGACAACCTATATCCAGACAGAGTGAGAAGTTAATATTGAAAATGTCTGGAGCGTACGCAAAGGCGAATCGAAAAAGCCATGGCGGTAAATATTACGGCAAAATCGAAGTCCAAGGCGCAGACGATCGCAATGAGATGAAAATTGAATCCATAGAAGCTCCAAGTCAAGAAACTCCAATTAATCAAGGGAAAATTGTGAATTTACAGTAGTCAGATTTTTATTATAGAACTCGTTTAATTAATTAGTTTGTTTTTTAGAGAAAGTATTAACAATTTTATAGATTGATAATGTACTTGCGTAAATAAATTTTTATATAATATTTCGATGCAGATACAACATTACATCAACAACAGCCCATCAATGTCCACTGCTGGACAGAGCCTCCTCCAAAGCTGGAGGGTTTTGCCATAATCACCGCGCTTGACAGGCGGATTGATGATTGCTGTGAAGGTGTAGATAATACACAGAAAGGAGCTGCTGCCCTTCTTCTGTTGAGATCCCTTAATCAGCTTTTACGACATCCATGGGCTGAGTTGGAAGGGTCGACTCTTAAGCCGCGACCGCCCCGGCAATACGCAATACACAATTAAAACTATCATAAAGTAACCTAAATAATGTTTAATACAAGTGCTTCAGATGTGCCTTATTAATTAAAAAAAAACAGGCAGTTTGTGCGTCTTTACTGACTGAGCAATCAGAAAAAGTCTATTAAAATTCACTGGTATTTTTTTTATTTTGGTTCATATCTTACCTAATTCTGTCGCCATAATAACAATTCTTAAAAAAAATGTTGTGTTCCGGCATTCAGAGGTAAGATAGCTAGTTTCTCAGTTTGTTGAGGATTCCGGGTGAAGTGCGCATCAAGGCCTCACTTTACCATCGTTGGTCGGGGATAACTTTCTGCCGTGTGTTGACATTGTACTGTATGTTATATACTAAGAACTATACTAAGGGTAGTAACATATATTACATAAATTGGTTGAGGCAAATTCCTAGTAGTTTTCTATTAAATTTTAAAGTTTTCGAGTAAAATTGGACTTTTCCTGAATCTCAAAGATAATTCCTGTAAAGGTATTATATAAATACATAGGTACCTTCATCACTAAAACCATTGATGTTTAAAAAAAAGTAAATTTTCGCCACGTTTCATAACAACTTCATTGTATTAGCTGCCTCGGGTGGCTTAGTTGCCTACACTGGCTCGTTACATCTTCATTAATAGAGTTTCCTCCTAAAACAATCGACGGACGTACTTTCGTGAACTTTTCGTCAACAATAAAAGTTATACAGCTAGTGCATTTAGCTACAAACGTGATGAAATTTCTACTTGCGGTGAGTTAGAATTTGATCACGAGAATCATAATACAGTTTCATATTTTGAGAAAAGGCTCTTCTAATTCATAGCCACCTCTGTGATCTACTAGTTTGCCTACCTGTATTGGACCTAGAGGTCCTGGGATCGATTCCCAGGAACTTACAAATTTGTGCCTGGTTTGGTTGGTGGTAGGACTTTGTTTAAATCTGCTTGGCCAGCTACCACCACCAAATACGTTAGTCAGTTTGTCGCCATTACAACAATTTAAAATTGTTGTGCTCCATCCGCCATTTAGCCAGTTCCTTAGTCTGTTGAGAGTTCCAGATGAAGTGCACTTCAACAGCATCATCATAACTTGACACCAGGTGAAATGTAGGCCAGGCACCATCGTACAATAAAAAATAATAAAACGTTTGCTTTCTAGATTCCGGTCTTCGTTTTATCCACATCATTTGTATCGTCAACCATTGACGGATTAAGTTACATGGATCCTCTGATCCAGAGATCTCTGACACCTTACTCGCGAGGAGAAGACCAATGCAACCCCCTTTACTGGTACCCCCGGCATATTCCAGATTACTGCTACAATAGTTTTAAGCCAAAGCCAATTCCACTACCACTATCACCTCCAGCATTGCCACCAGCATTGATCTCGCCGCATGCACCGCCGCCAATGATCCCGGTACCTTACCCATTACCACCTCTAATACCATATCCTCCGCCTCCACCCATCCCGATATACCCATCAACAGCGCCTCAGTTTATTCCTCCACACTCACCTCAATATCTCCCACCATACGGGCCAGCACCAATGCTCCCCATAGCAAGTCCACCTGGTATGGTCCCAGAAATGCAAGTGGGTATTCAGCCAGGCATAGCAGGAATGGTATCTCAAGATGGCGGCATCAACATACTTCCGTTTTCCGATGCATATTCTGATATGTTGGAGAAACACAAGCAAAAAGTAATTAGGAAGAGGCTGCAAAAGGTTTTGGATGATTATGATGACTTCCCTCGAAAACGGAGGTACCGAAAGTATAGAAGAGGAAAATACTATTGAGTTGAAGTAACAAAAGTATCAAGGATTTATTTAGGGTTTTAATATAATTCTACAAATGGAAACATTGTTAAAACATGTTGGATATCAACATAATTTTGTAAGGGATAGTTTTATACTTTTGTGAAATACCTAAAACGTAGGTTTGATAATGATTTTTAGTAAATGAAATACGTGAATAGTGCTCGAAAAACTTTATTTTAGTTGATATTGTAACATTACTTGCTATAATATAATTTGGACGATTTAATTTAATATTCGAAGTTCAACTTCGATTATTAAATTATGTTCCTATTAAAAGTAAATATTGCATACTCCATGAAATGTTAAAAACTAATATTAAACATTGCGATGAAAGTTACGCCACCGTACATACGGAAAGTTTTCACTATACCACATGTTATTATAGTAATAAAACGCAACATTGTGCAAATCTGCAATGTTACATGAAAACTAATGTGAGCAAAGAATACTAATTGAATAAATACAGTGAATATCCAGCAATCTTAATAATTTAATTTCACTCAAGATTAAAAGGTTAGATGATGTTATCTCAAGTTATTAATTTTTAAAACAATCAATAATAACACAACTAATCATGAGGAGACTATCGGTAAATGTTATGATAAGTTCGTTACATTTACTGTCTACCTAAAAGGTTTTTTTAAATTAACCTACGTCATATATTTGTATGTGAATAATCATAAATGAATAATTATTATCTAGCTACTATTCAAATAACTCGACTAAATATATGTCAAAAACACTTAATATTTATTTTAATCTAAATTCATCAAAATGAATGTTTTCTCTTAACTATGGACGGATCTCCTGCAGGCTTCACTTATTTACAAATACTTCATCTAACATTAATCTAAACAATTAAGTGCACGTTGCCACTAGAGTTACTTATCTTTCTATAATTGTATCTAAATATGTTTTGTAAATATATATTTTAACTAATAAAACAGACGAGAGAAATATTGGGATGCCTAAATACTAAATTCATACTCAACAATACTAAATTTTCTAAAAATGAGCTAATTCATCAACATAGTCATATTTTTACAATTTATGAATTATATTAATAAAGACAAAACTATTGAAATAGTTTAAACATTCCATAATCTAGCTACCCTTATTTCCCACCAATCAACAAAATGAACTAGAGTTCATACCTTAATTATTATTTAGGCACTTAACTTATTTGATAATTATTTCTTAACTATGTGCTTAGATCTATTGGAATGTTTTTGTATGGACAGTTCATTAAATTGAGATAAAATTATAGCTTACTCCTATAATATCTAAATCTAAATTTATCTCGTTTTATCGAGTTCTTATGTGATGTGTAGTGGAATATTGAATACTTTACCTTAATAAAATTATTTGTTCGGTGAACAACCCTTGCAAATGTATTCTGCTTCATCATGCTGTAGCATAATAAAGCATAATACTAATACAAAAAAGAAACTTTCGAGTACCTAGAAAATGCCTAAGAGAAGAATAATTTCACAAACAAAGTGCTAAACATATTATTAGGCCACATGTATAATGGTTTTTAAGTGAGCTGGTGGTCCAATGTGTAGCTATAGAAGTGACTATTATCTTCATCGAAAATGATGTGAATATTTTACGTAACCTACATTTTAAACCAAAAAAAAAGCTAGAAAACTTTTACCGCCCTTCATAAAAAAGTAGCGTTCGTTTTTGAGGCTTGATTATGTGTGTTTGTTTGTCTGACACTTCATAGCCCCGAAACTGTTTAGTATTATGAATACGTTTTTTTTTGTAAAGCAGAATAATCTTTGATGGTTCCATATTTGGTGGAAATCAGTGCAGCAGTTTCTATGCTACGATGATATCATCATAGCATATATACTATAAACAATCAGCATAGAGCCCGGCATCGAGTTATAATAGCAGCTTAAATTATTTGCCAAGCTTAATAAAATGTGTTTATCAAACTTATAATCAGCTTATGATAAACAGAGTCCAATAAACTGGAAAGCTTCATGTTTTGGTGTAGCACTCTAATATCATATTATCTATCGATATACTTACTCAAAGAAAAGTAGAGTCATTCGAGTAGGTACTCCCTCTGTGCGAGTCTTCTAGTAGTTTAGTCTTGGGGATAGCACACATTTATTTTTTAAAGATAAAAGCAGGGTACGATGTAGATACAAACACAGAACATACAAGTATGGGTCGGTATCAAATGCAACTAATTGCGTATAAAGTCCAGACGCACTTCGCTGCATTTGATACTGCCTTACACATAAAGGGCGATAAAGCATGAAGATAAGAATGTTTGAAATTTTCATCTACAAAATAATAAGCGAATTAAATTATATAGACTCGCTTATTGTTAATGTACCTGACCACCACGTGTACAAAAACTGCTTGTTGCACTCCACGATTCCAAAATAGTCACCAGAATCTTAACGAACGTGCTCAATAAACAGGAATATTGCTGACATTTTTATTTTTTGTTATTATGGTCGTAATTTAAATGCACAACTTGTGAAAATGTCAACTGTCTACCTATTACGGTTCATTAGACACAGTCCACTACGTGACAGATGGAAGGACGAACTCTAAAAAGGAGCATACGTATTAGTTCCTTTAAAGTACCTTATCCTAGTAAAAGACTCCTTCTCATGAGTATTTTTACCAAAAAAGATACGCTTTTTATTTGTCGGACACATTAGCGCCTTCACTAGCGTTCATTTTGGTCCTTGCAGTCTATGGTCCTGTATCTGTAAATCGATATTGGCAAACTCGAAACGCACATTTTGTATCGTTTAGAAAAAGCTCGCTCTACTGAATTGATGGTACCTATTCGATGAACATGAATACATAGGACACAACGCGTGCAATATACCGTCTACCGATACGTTAGCCGGTATTTTTATTGCAAAGGTAGCGAATAACGCGAGCAACACGAAGCACGCGTTTTCAAATAGATGACGCAATCGAATAATAGCACGTTTTCGAGTGATTTACACGCCCGCTTGATAAGATTCCTAGCAATGTTTTGTACCTACTTTTAAATCCGATATAATATTACCCGTGTAAGTTTACAATAAAAATGTTTGTTTGTGTTTTTCTCGTTTTGCTTGTTATACCTTTATTTATTGTTCTATTGGAAAGTGCTTGGCCTTCATGTCACTTTATTCGCAATAGCGTCTATGCTTGACCGGACACATATGCAAAGTACTAGAAAACATTATTTTCTTGACTTGTCGGAAATTAATATAGATAATTTATATAACAACATTGCCGTGGCAGTCGCGTCTTCAGAATCTACCTCTCCGAATCAGCCCATGGATGTCGTAAAAGCCGACTATGGGATCTCACCAGAATGGCAGCAAGTTCCTTCTTAGTATTATCTATATACCTATACTGCGATCAACAATCCGCCTGACAAGCGTAGTGATTATGGCAAAACCGCCAGCTTTAGAGGTTGCTTTGCTCAGCAGTAGACACTATTGGGTGATATAACTACATTACTTTAATTTCAAATCATTTTTAAACAATCGATAAGCATATTTTACCTTTTTAAAATTGAACTAATCAAATGTAAAGAGACTAATTGCAATGCTTGCATGCTGTCTAGTGGGTTTGTACAGTGCGAATCACGCGTTTGCAGCAAATCAACTGGCGTTTAAACTGTTCGCTTCAGTCAATGAATACGATAGTACTGAGTGTACTCAATTTGTGTTCGTGCTACTTGAACTAATATTATTTCAGAGCAAAGCCAAAGTTATTTCGTTTGTTTTAACATATTTTTTTAATGTCTTAACTTTGAAATAGAGTCGGATAAATCGTCTTATCTTAGACGTCCGTTTGACTGAAACGGACGTATTTCTATTATGTATGGATTTATTACTTTGTCTGTCCAAATGCTCACAACTCACGTCGGGTCATGTTTTTTTTTGATTAATCATTCAATGTTTGATGCACAGTGTAAATACAGAGATTGTATGTATAGATAGATGTATCAATCATCAACATCATCTTTTTAAATTTTTGATGATTTTCGAAAAATGGCATATAATGTTATGTGAGTATGAATTAAGATATTTTCATATGAGTATGGTAGTGTCAACCGCTTATGTAGTATTAAAATCAAACATACAATAACGTTATACAACAACATTACAACAATAAACAACACAACACACAACAATCCCTAAATAAAAAACTACCTCAGCCATGCTGATTATTATTTATTCCAACCCGAGTTGAACTCAAAACATTATAATTAAAAGTAAACCTATAATAACATAAAGTATACTTCAACCACAATTTAAGTAGATACCAAGCCAAGTATGGTCAAATGCAACATAATGTGTTGTATACCAAACATTGTTTACAAGGTTTACATACATACGCCATTACATCAACTAAAAACTCAGAGCTTATAAAGATGAAAACAAAATTTAAGCTGTTCCCCAGGGGGTTAAAGCAGTGGGATCACGGCAGCCTCGTTTTTTTTTTACTTCAAAACGAGATTTTCGAAACAGCGCCGTGGTTCAAATGAGGACAATGAGTAACACGTATTTTACCGATACTCTGAGGAGACATATTATGTACGGAACTTCGCCTACCGTCGGATCGAATATCGCATGTGCACCTGCGCCCACCTATTTAGGCGGGTACGTATGTAAGCCTGGTATTAAAGCCGGGTATTTACCCGGCTTACATACCTAACCTAAAGCAATCGACAGACTCGCGATTTAGTATCTACCATGAGGTGACATAATTATTATCATGTTACTTTTTATGATTTTTGTTTGTTTGATAAATCGAAAAAGATAAGCATCCAGTTCATCCGTTTCAGTTAAGTATTTGATCCACTTATTTGATCGAGGTGACATCTGAACCCAATGCTGGCTCTTATTTAGGCCAGCAATTTATTAGCATTGTTATTCAGCGTGGCAATGGAGCCAGTGACTTGGGCACGTACATATTGATTTTAATGTTTGAAAATTTATAATAAATTCTCCTTTGACCCACTTATTACATTGAAATGGAGAAAATAAAACCATTGCTACGGAACACATTAAAGCTTAGTTCCATATAATTTTAGTACACTCATAACACGCCAATTAATTGATTCCCTAGATGTAGGCATCTTAATATAATCCAGAACATTATATAACGCTGCAGCAGTGCGCTGTGGCAAATATTTATTGAATAGCAAGTCCGAACAGAGCTTAACTACTTTAGGTCACGTTGGATGATTTAAGCGCAGTCCCCGGTGTCGAAGAGCGAACGAGCACACGCTGCTGATCAAAGTAAATACCTATATATACGTAAAGTGTAACTAGCAGTAACCTATTTACAAAGAATAAATATATATAATAATATATATAAGGAATACAAAATATTCCTTCTTTGTAAATAGGTTACTAATACGCATAATAGCCAATCTGAACAGCGTATAGATTTTATATATTTTCTCAGTCACCATTCTGTAGATGAAGATTGCCCAACAAAACTCGAACGTTTTGTTGGGAAATCTTTCTTAGTTCGTAAACGTTATAATAACTGTATTCAAAGAACCTTTACAGTTGAAATGTACAAATATTTGGAAACTCCAAAGTCACTTTAAACGCATTTGCTTGGCTTCTTGTTAATAATTTATAACTTTAAACAAACTTATTCGTTGTTTGCTGTTTTTCCTTTAAATTTCACATTCCATACAAAATAATCACGTTGCTCTCTGAGTTTCTTGCAAAATATTTTTTATTAGTTCAAAACTCACGTGGCATGGGGTTGTAACACGTGGAGCAAGCATACCCGTTACGTAAAAACTCTTGAAAAAATCAAGTTGTCAGGCTGGCAGCAGTAATTATTAAAGGGGTGTGAATGCTTACTGGTATAAGTAAACTGGCTAGTTGCGAGCACGTGCGCCGAGGGCTCTGATTTACAATTCAAGGAAAAAACGCACGTTTCTTAAACAGGGGCCCAGGAGGCAATAGAAATTCTCACTGAAATGTCGCAACTTGCGCAGGTGTTTTTGCATGGCCATACTGGTAACAACTTTAAACGTAACGCTTACCCATTAGTCCAAACCGGTTTACCAAAGCAAAATAGTGCTAGGTTTTTGTACAGGCATACATTTCAGGCAGTATCGTGTATCTATAATTTTAATATTTATTCAAACAGACGATCGTTGCCATCCATTATATTGATATCGATTCCCAGCCTCCGGGAAACTCTTAACTGGCAAAAGTGATTAGGTGTCTGATGATGAATCAAATGCTGATGATGAATCAAATGCTGATGAAAGTATGTAGGTTTAGGGCGTACCGAATACGGACAAGTTCATTGGTGTACGTCCGGAATCTGCAATAGATACTTCCAGATCGTAAGGTGATATGTGTTCCACTTTGCAAAAACTAAATTACGTACTTTTTATTTAAGTTTTATAAGCTCTGAGTTTATTTAAATTTTTTTAAGTTTAACCTAAGACAATCTCATTATGAAAACAGAAAAATATGTATAGTGTATAATCCGCTGAGTTGTTGCTCCGAGCGATTGGCTGAGCAGTAATACGTCGGTCGAGAGCCAGCTTAACAGCTAGACTATATTTCCACAGGATGCCTCGTTTAGGAACGAAACACGTTGATTTTGTTTTTTTAACGGTATTTTGCGGATATGTTAAAAATATCTAAATATCTTTCTGCTTTTCGTATTGAAATTGACTACCACAGAGACAGCCCTGAATTAATTATCAATCTCATATTGTGAAATGTGATGCAAATCTTATCTTTATAATTATTGCTCGACAAATACATGTTTCTCTTAATATAATATACTAACTTCTTTTCGTTATTTCGCCAATGTATTAAATGGTTATAAGTAACTAATAACAATGCAAGCAATGTTTTGTAATATTTTCAAACAAAAATCAGAACGCAGTGTGTGGCATTAACTCAAATCATTCAACCATTTAATAGTCGTCTTTTGACATAACGGCACGTCTATAAATTAGACAAAAAAATGCACGACAAAACGATGTTTTAGCTTATTTATCGATAACAATTTTTAATGAGCTCAAAGATTACAAAATGTGGTAGTGTAAATTAATGTTTTCAAATAAAAGGAAAAATATTTTCCTTTGGTGTGGGACGCTACCTGCGTCGACACCCTAGTGCCATCTCATCTGCCTGAGACTTCAGTTACGGCAGGTGCGGCGGTGGATTTGGCCGAGGATCACAAAAGGTGCAAATATAGTGGTCTCGATAGCACTTCCCTATTTGAGCCTTTTGGGGTCGAGGCCTTGGGTACGTGGAGAACCGGTGCCCTCCGGGGTTTTAAAAATATGGCTAGGCTTTTATTTAGGCAACACGTGACCCAAGGACTAGCTCTTATTTAGGCCAGCGAATTACCATAGCTATTCAGAGTGGCAATGCAACCAGTGTCTTGGGCACGCTTCCGCTGGTACTGGTCTTTAACAGTTGAATTACCTAAAGGCCGTTTGTAACGGTCCTTAGGTAATCTGACCGATTCCTTTGCACATAGTTGGGTTAATCGTACATTTTATCGAATAAATGTTTAAGCAGATATTTTCATGTCATATACCTACATTAGTACGCCGAAAATTTAGATTCTTGGAGTAGAAAGCTTGATCTGTTCCTTTAAATTAAGTCATTTTATCGCGTGGCTATACTGAGTTAAACGAAACCAAACACTGAGTAATATATATATGCGTGAAATCTATTAAAACATCCTCCTAAAAAGACAAGTGTTATAAGAAATTTAAAATGCACTAGGACATCGCTTATCGATAGTTCTTGAGCATTCATTATTATAAATGGTTGGAACGATTCGGTTGAATTTTAACACACAAAAATAATAACAAAATAATAACATTGCTATTTGATGCTATCCCAGCGCTTCCAAAGTTGATTACTTCACAATTCATACTGTTATTTGGTTTTTTAAGGGCCATTTTGGTGACACGTTTCAATTCAACGTGCAAAGCAGAAAACGATTGTTATTATATGACTTCGTCTATTGTGTCATATTATGTCATATGTGGCTTTAATTTTTGAACGTAAAAGGTAGTGTGTACTAATCGTAAAATTAATTTTGATACTTACCGACATACATTCTACAAAGTAGACGCCTACACGTTTACTTTGTTATACAACCGACGTAAGTTAAAAATACAGTCTTAGTAATTGAAATTTAACCAATAGAATTAACATCTTTAGCATACATGTGATGGACGGAAAATAATCATATAATCTCACAATAACATTAAAAGCTGCATTTCGAAAGGCAGATATACTTAGCTACCTAATAAAGAGCAAAAACACAATATTCATTAAGTTAACGCTAATAAAACAAACCGTTATTAATCTTACCTACAACTAGTAACTTATGCGTTATCTATCACGAACATATAAAATGCGGTTGGAAAATATCAGGCAAATTGACGACAAACAATTATTGTTTTGAGTGGTAAAACATCGAACACGCGTATCGTCGACATCTTATGTTGAGCATGTTCCACCGTAGCATATTATCTTGATTATCGAATTATTGATATCTAATGAATATTCAGTAACTAATTATCATCCTAACTTGATCTTTGTGTGAAAATCAAGACGTTGCAGACTGCATTACAGTTCAGATGCAAATGACAATCGCCAGCTGCTTTACCACGTTGCAATCCGAATGGACTGACAAAACGTCAGTTCTCAAACAACAAAAATGGTGCTCGATTTACACCCGATGGTCAAGTTTGGATAAAAATTGCACCCAAAAGAACCACCGTTTGGTATGAGCTTGGTGTGTTGTCTAACAAACTTCTTGCCAGCTTGATCTAAACTACAATTAAACAGTAAAAAATCAGCACTTTTAGCGGCTTTTTCGGTTCGAAATCTGTATACGAGACTCGAGCGAAAAAAAACGCATGAGTCTCGATTGATGTTTCATCGTAAGTAGTAAAATTATTCTGAATTTTCCCTACACGCCTTAAAAATATCAAACTCGTTCGTTTATCAGCCTTCGTTGATCGATCGCTTAAAAAGAGTCTATACATCTCACAGTTGTGGTCCCGAAGCTGACCTGAAACTGTCCTCAGAACTTGTGACTAGAGGCGTTTTCCGGAGGAGTCACGTTCATTCCCATGTTGTCATACGAGAAGTCTAGCGTGGTGTCTTCAGCTGGGTGACGGTTACTAATAGCCGTGCTCATGGTCTTAGGAGTGGTGGCTCCTTGACTCTTGTCGGTGTGCGAGGTTCTGGTGTCCAAGTCACGCGCGTTCAACGGCTGAGGGTTTCGCTTAGGCGGCTCAGGGTTTCGGATCTCGAGCTTCAGTTCAGGCTTCTTTGGCAGCTCCGCGTGAGGGTTGTGGTGAGTCAGATCGTTGGGGTATTGGTTTACGCGGTTCTGCAATAGTGAAGAGTTCTATAGTATGGATAAATGAATGAATGAATGAAAATTCTTTAATGTACACCAAAAACATATTGAACAATTGTAAATTATAAAACTAAAGTAAACAGTACAATAAGCGGTCTTATCGCTTAAGCGATCTCTTAGTTCTTTTATTTTATTACATGTATTGTGTTTATAGGTTTATCGTATTATCAGCAAACCACAATTACAATTCCAGACATGGAGGTAAACTACTGACTCAACTGTGTAGTGAACCGCCTCTTTGATCTAGTGGTTCGCCTACTGGTGTCTAATCCAGAGGTCCCGGGTTCGATCCCCAGGAGGATTACAATTTGTGCTTAATTGGTGGTAGGACTTTGTTTAAGTACGCCTGGCTACCACCATCTTACCTCATTTATTCGCTGCTGGGAGTAGGTATGTTGTTAAGAACGCTGTTGGTAAGCTTCCTTCATTGTACCATCTTAGCTTCAGTAAATTTGGAAGTCAAGTTAAATAAATAATATAATGTATACATTAACAAAATAAAATGTACAATAAAACTAACTATGTACAAAGGAATCAGTTGGATTACCTAAGAACCGTTACAAACGGCCTATCTCTCAGCTCTACTGTTCCAGACAAATACTGCCGCGCTTACGATAAGCGCATTAACTAAGGTTTTTAGTGAAATTGAGTTAGTTGATATCAGTAAAACGAGATCTACAACTTTCTCAAACAGACATTGGTCTCTTTGAGAAAGTTGTTGATCTCGTCGATATCGATCTCGATTTTTTCAGCAACCCAGTTTTTCAGTTTTCATGAGCGCATTAACTAAGACTTTGATTGCATTTTTACTTATCAATAGCGCATCACCTAAGTAAAAACTTTTTTTTAAAAAACTTTGAATTATTGGCGGCATGCTTAGGTTAAGAGCACCAACTTGAGATTATGCATATTTTATATTGCCATACTCAAGTGAGATAAGAAGATTTTTGGCTTGTGGGGTGTCATTTGAAAGAGTATCGGCTGCACATTCATAAAATATATATATTTTACTCATCAATAGGGACAGATTTTGAAACAAAAGGGCGCGATAAGAGGGTAAAACGCTTAGTATGTCTTGTAGGAGAGACTGTTAAAGGGACTTCACAATTACCTATTTTTATTTGCTAAAACCACCCCTGTATTTGCATTAAGGGTTTCAAAGGGGTAAATAATATTAATGTCTTGAAAATATGTGAAAACGTGAAATATCATTTGAAATGGGGGTTGAGAGCACAGATTTTTAAAAATAGTTAATTTTTGTCTCTTCATTCATTCATAGCGCTAATAGATAAGAGGTGTTTTTTTAAGATGAAGGAGCAAAAAATTATCATCAGGTCTTGTAAGATAAGAACGGGTATTCGTATTAACTATTCGGAATCTCATTACAGGTCTTTTTGTTTTTTGTTATTCACTAAATAGGTTTGCCAAACCAAGGGTGACGATAATATCCAAGAATTACTTTTGGAATGTCATGAAAAGGGTTTTTGATCACAAAGCCCAAATTTTGGTTACATTTATTTTGATACAAAAGTACGCAGAAACTCATGAGCGAAGGCTTCTTTACCACGTAAACGTCGAGGCAATCCAGCTCCTCGACAACAATAACATAGTGAGAAGACTTAAAAGAACTAAACCTTTAGAATTTGTGTAATGTAAATAATATAATAATATAGTGTTTGTGCTAGCGCTACTTAAAATCACATGAACAAAGTGAATAACCTTAGATAGAGACAGTAAGAAAAGTGCTAACGGATAAATTCTTAATTTTAAATGTATAAATCTAGGTCAGTTTTAAATTACTCATTAGTCTACCACTTGGCTAGATCGTAATGCAATTGGGATGTATTTAGTTATGCATTCTAATATAACAAACGTATAATATAACAAAGGACTGCGCATATCCCACATCAACAGCACTTTATTGTCCACCACAATGCGGAAAAAAACTTCCCCCAAAACTGTATGGTTTGGCTATAATCACAAAGCTTGGCAGACAGATCGATTCTCACAGTGAAAGTTTTGTATACACATGAAACAAAAAGCTGCTGGCTTTTTGGTGAAGCCCTTTAGTTGACTTAACGACATCCGTAAGCTGTAGGGGTAGTTTTTAAACCACGACTACTAAGGCAACGATTTTGAGAGCACTTACCTAAACGCCATGAACCTTTGTTTCATGTTATTTAGAGGTGACTAATTCACTTACTGTTGTCTCCCCGCCTACTATGACGAACAGTTGGTGATTTGGTGCTTAGTTCTCATTCTGGCTTTACATACAACGAAGAGTTAGCTTCAAACACTAAGGTTAACAAAGATAGATTAGGAAAAAGAGTAAAGTAAGTATCAGACATCAAGAGATCTCGGTTCAGAGCGAACTACTAAGAAATGAGCTAGAGGAACCCAAAAAGAGAGAAAAGATGAAATTATTACCGAATTGGTACCATTGATGCCCGAAAATGAAGACATTTCTGGAACACTTTGTGTGTGATAGTAGCGTTTCTAATGTAGTGACTGAAACTTAATTTTAATTGTGTAAGTAGGTAGATATGTATTAATTCGAACCGACTTCAGATCATAAGAATTAAGATTTTTATGATTGTTCAATGTTCATGTCCAACTGTGATTATTCTGTCTGCCTAAATTTATGTAGGAATGTGATTTTATCACTTAATACATAAGAATTTAACATGATAAATAGAAGATAAAGTTTATTGTACCTCATTTGACCTCAAATTGTGTCATACGTGATTTTTAACTACTAACATTACATTAGATTCAGTAAATACGGATTTTAATGGTAAAAAAATATGTTCACATATATTTACATATCATTTTTTTTATTTATAAATGTTTCTATATTTTAATTGAATGTGCTTCCCTAATTTTTAATAATGTTGCTAGCAACTTGGCAACATTTGAATTTTCTCTTCAAATATAGCCAGTATTCTTAACATAATCGCCTTAGTAAAGTAGTTGATGCTCTTATCTTAAGTATTATTAAAGGACCAGTCCTTTAATACAACAGGGTACAAGCTTGGTATAAAAAATTGCATTATATCGATTTACTAAGCATAAGCGCATCAATTTGGGTAGTTGATGCGCTAATGACTAGTATGCATAGCCGAAAATTATAAGATACTGCTAGCGATAAGTACCTTTCTCAAATTATATATTAGGTACACTATATTTAATTTGTATTTTATAATATGGACTTCGTCTGAAATAAAGAGTTATTATCATTCAATATTCAATATTCATAGTCTTGACATTTTCTCTTTGTTAAAGTACAACTTTCGTGTTGGTATCTCTTGTAGTTCCGGAGACACAAGAAAAATAAAATTAAAAACTTTAACCGCGTTTTTCTCGATAAGTGTCAAAACCTAGTTAATGCGCTTATCATAAGCGCGGCAGAACACCAGACGGAAGCGTGCCCAACACACTGGCTGCATTGCCACGCTGAATAGTTATGCTAATTCGCTGGTCTAAATAAGAGCCACGAGCTTTGGGTCACGTGTCACCTCAATTAAAGGCTTTTAATCAGATTTTTGAGGGCACAAGCTCCCCACGGACCCAAGGTCTCGACCCCAAAAGGCTTAAACAGGTAGGCCATGTCGAGACCACTATATTTGCGACTTTTGTGATCTTAGGCCGAATCAGCAGCCGCACCAGGCCTAACTGATGTCCCAGGCATATGAGATGGTGCTAGGGTGTCGACGCAGGTAGCGTCCCACATTGAAGGCCTACCCATTTCCCAAGGGACAAGAGTCATACCGTCTGGCCGCTTACCATCATCACGTAACAGACCATTCAGTACAAGCTATGCTTAGTTTGGGGATCGATGGTGCTGTGTAAAAATTAATGTCCTGTAATATTTATTTATTTATCAAGGCTTGCGTGGCGTGAAAGCCTGCCGGCAGATCTGGTGCATAAAGGTCAGAATAATATATACCTAATGAATATATATAATAATGTATACGTAAAAGTGATTATAATATGAATATTGATGATGATTCGTATTATTTTGGTGACCACGTAACTGCCCACCCAATGGATAATAATAATAATTATAATAATAATAATAATTTATTTATTTCAAAAAACACTTGATCTAGGTTGTACATTAAATTTAAAAATCAAAATTATAGCTTGAGTGACCCTTAAAAACTCTGACAACTGTGCTAGGGAAGTCCCTGTGTTACAGCTGTCACACTTCCTAGTTCGATACAAATAATTATAATTATACAAAACAATATGATGTTTAACATTTCATTTCTAGTAAAAAATAGGTAGGTAGAATGAGTTGGCTTGACGTGGAACTTTGACGTTGGAAAGAAAAAAAAATACGAAAAAATGAGGGTGTGCATGTTATTTACTCAAATAGGGGAGAGGAGGCAAAACAGGTATCGGGGTTATACTGTGGAAAGATAGTGAGTGTGAATTTGTTGTTAAAATTTTGCTGCGATGACAATACCAAGTGTTAACTGTTTAAAATATAGCTACACTGAACCCACTTAAAGCCGATACTATTTAATTGATTTTACCTTTAATAATGATAAGTACTAATGATAGTAATCTTTGTAATCGTATGTAAGAATTTATTCGGCTAAGTACGGTAGGGAGAAATGTAGGTTTTATATCAATAATGGGTGCCAATAGAAGTAGGTGATCAGCAATTTATATGTACTTGTAAATACAGTAATATAAGTGTGAATAACGTTACATAATAAAAAAATAAAATAAAATTAAAAAATTATTTGTCGATGACAAGAAGCCTCTCTGTGTCATCATAGTTCAAGGTTGATAGTAAGGAGTTTATTACTATTTTACATTTATCGCGAGTTAATGGAAATATAATGTTAGTTTTACTGATTTTATTATAAAGATGAGGACCGAGAAAACAAACATGACGTTGAGCATAGGCAGAAGAGAATTTATACTTCAATAAGGATAACAACACCCTTTTGAAATGCAGGATGTGAAACAAAAAAGATGGCTGTACTACTACTATAGAAAATCAAGTGTAATAAATAATAACAGATAGTAGTAAATACTATTCCTATCTCTATTTGCATCGTATCCTCAGCCTCAGGGAAAAATATCATTATAAAATTCATCAAGTTGAAACACAGTATACGAAACACAGTAATCAGAGTTCCAAACTGCAGAAGAATCACCATAAAATCTGTTCTCAGAAATCAGTGAAAACTTTTATAAGACTAACCCAGAAGTTACCTTGGCAGGCTGGAACTTCTGCTTAATGTAACGCCAGGAGACTTTGCCGCGACACACGAGGAAGAGCACCAAAACTAGGATGGCGAGCGCCACGCCGCTGAGTACAAGAGATGTGGTCGCTTGTCGCTGGACTCCTGTAATACAGTTACGAAACCTTACAAATTTGCAATTTTTGACAATCACTTGCATGGAGAAGCAAATTCTTTTTTCGACTTGACGATTATACTTTTTTAAACTTTTTAAAAATTATGGGTTAGCTCTTGACCTCTTGGTGTCTAGCTCAAAGCTAGAGCAAGGATAAGGTCTACGTTAGAACACACCACCAGGTTAAGTGTAACTTTAAAAATACGTTTTTTTTTATTGTACGGCGGCGATGTGCTTGGTCTTCACCTCACCTAATTTTCAAGTAATGGTAAGGCCGAAGGTGGAAGCGCACTACACCCGGAATCCTCAATAAACTGAGGAACTGGCTAACTTACCTCTCAACAATTTAAGAATTGTTATTACGGTGACAAAATTAAGTAAATGTAGCGGCTAACCAGGCGATTTTTTAAAATTCCTACCACAAACCACACCAAGCACAATGTTGCTCCCCCTGGGATCGAACCCGGGACCTCTGGGTTTGACACCGATTTGAGGTATTGGTAATGTGTTTTTCTGTACTGTGATGTCATGCATGCATTATTCGCTAGTTTTCGAGGAACCAGCTTAGAGTTGGTTAATTCACATGGACAGATGTTGTATACCTACCTACCATACTCACGCCTGTTATCAAAGCAAATTAAAAAAGCAATTTTACAGAAAGTTTTAAACAGTGAGCATTTTAGTATCGCATTTGCATTCACATAAAATATTCCATTGGCATTAGCTGAGATTCCAGAAAAGGATAGAAACAGTGACTACAACATTAACGGTCGCCGCACACGAGAGCCACGCTACCGCCACGCTTTCAAAATAGGCATCCAGGTTTCCTTACGATTTATATTTACAGCATTTATTATATAATTATTAGTTTAATTAGTTAGTTTAATTGTACTTTTTATTGAATAAAAGAAAAAAAATATAATGAATTAAAATTTTATAAATAATTCATTGCAGTTAATGTATATTTTTCTTCGAAAGAAACAAAAGGCATAAAGTTGCACTCCCTGCGGAGGTAATCGCAGCTCAGTTTTAATTCGCAACAAAATCGGACAAAGGAAAGCGACAAAACAGAGAAGTAGTTTTGCAAACGTGACATGTTCACACACTGGCACCTTTGTTTTGGCGTTGATTTTAACTCGAGCATTTAGCATATTTTACTTTATGTAAAATTATTAAAGACTTACTTGTATACACTTTTATTAAGAGATTGTATATGCATGTAAAGATGAATTACTTAGATAGATCATTTAAGCTATTATAGCTCCAGAAATATCTGAAAACATGATGCCTATAATATAATCATGGCAAAGTACTTGCTCTGCTTGAAAATCGTGAGTTCAAAGTCTTTTGAGAACGCTTTTTTTTGCGTTGCTCAAATTGATACGCAATGTGGAACCCAAAATCCTTGCATAGTATATGACAAACCTCCAGCAGGAAGAATGTTCGATGTGCTATGAAGTTACAACTTCCAATAACCATCTCGCGCGGACCTGAGCCGTAGCATTCAGCTGCCTTAATTTTGTTTAAATGTCGTTCAGGAGAGGCCTGCGGGTAGGTACGAGGTAATTATACGGGCAAGTGATATAAATATATCAATAAAATCACGCTATAAGAACCGGCCCATCCAACTCAGCCCATAGATGTCGCAAAAGACGACTAAGGGATTTCACCAGAAAAAGAGCAGCAGCTTCTTTCTATGTATTATCTACACCTTTAATGCGATCACCAATCCATCTGTCAAGCGTGGAGATTATGGCAAATCCCACTATGGAGGAAGCTCTGTCCAGCAGTGTACCTTAATCTGTAGAGTAAGTGTTATTATTTTATTCTATGACACTTGTATTATAGCAATGTTAATATTTTCTTTCTTTCTTTCTTTCTAATAGGCTGTTGATGTTATGCTGTATATCACCATATAAATAAATGGTGCTTTTTTGTTAATATTCAAACAGCAAAAAGTAATTATGACAGCATAAAATTCGAACTTATTCCGGATTACCAGTAGATTTTAAGGATTGTTTGCTCCCAGAAACACTTTGTTTTTATATATATTCACTATATTTACCGACAATATACATTGTGGATCAGACGAAAGCCTCTTTAATTAGCTGGCCGTTAAATGATAGCCATTATAATGTAGCCAGCATTGCCACCCTACAAATACCCGGGCTTGCATTTCGTAATAACATTCCAAGTCAAGTTTCAAATTAGAACAATAGCTCATCATTTGAGATTAGTAAAGTGTTCGGTCATTAGAATCCCATTTCAATTGCGTAGTAGCTAACGATAATTAGTTCTGACAAAAGTGTGTGTCCGTTTGCAGCTTGTTAACACTTTTACTGCGGACCGACCTCTCCTCATATATCGTCTGTACTGCCGCTGTCAATTAGTTAAACAAGTATAACTATCAGAAGCCTGCAACCACTCACTTTTAGGCACAACAACATGGATGAATGAAATAAATTTAACTTAATTGTAAATATCATCAAATTGTCTATGTATTTTGGTATTCGATTTATAATCGCCTCTGTGATCTTGTGTCGCTCTCCAGTATTATACCCAGAGGCTCCGGGTTCGATCCCCAGGAGAAATATTACGCCATAGCAACCATTCAAAGTGGTTTGCGCATTTAGAGGTATTTCCAAAAATTTTTGAGGATTCAGCTGAAGTGCATTTCCACATTCGGCCTTATCATAAATTGATAATAGCTGAGATTAAATCTAAGCGTTTCCCAGTTGTACAACAAAAACTGTTAGGTACCTTTCGAAATATGCCTCCTCTAACCTAAATTAAAATAACAAAACATTCATTTATTCAATAAAAAGTAAAGTTAAAATAACTATGTACAAAGGAATCAGTCAGATTACCTAAGGACCGTTACAAACGGCCTATAGGTAACCTCAACTGTTCCAGACCAGTACCAGACGGAAACGTGCCCAAGACACTGGCTGCATTGCCACGCTGAATAACTATGCTAATTCACTGGAATAAAATTAAAATTATTTATCAAATCATATTAATGAAATATACCTGATATAGAAAAATATTGAGTAAAAATCCGCTAAATTATCTTCTCCTGGATTTCTTACTAAAATAACACTTGAATAAGTTAGCTATTATTTATCTTTATATTTATTTCAAGCAGTTACAATTGCATACATAATTATTATGACCATTCGCGTTACAGCCAGTGTACAAGAATTCAAAAACATAAAACTCGCTGAGCAGCACACAACAATTTTGTATTCTTATACTTATCAGTGACAGAAAAGATCAAAGCAAAGTCACGGAGCAAGGAGAATGTTGAGTATGAACTTGGAGAGTTGTATAGAAAAACCACAAAATGGATAGACTGCGTAAAAGATGACATGTGTATGAAAGGAGTGTATGATGTGCTGAAGAATAGAAGTGAATGGCAGAAACATTGTGGCAACCCTACCAGAGGTTCATGAAAATGATTATACTCGTATTAAATCAGGATGTCAAAGTATTTTTTTTTATAATAAAGATTTTTTAGGATCATTTTGAAACGTCCAATGTACCGCTATTCAGAATCGCGACCAGCACACAGTAGGCAAGAATAGGGCTGGGTAATTTTTTGATAATCCATTTAACATTAAGTTACACAGTTTTCAATAACATTCTAGGTAGGTACTCGTACATCATAAACCTAAATACTTAATGCTATCTTAAAAAAAATGTTATTAGTTAGATACCTATTGGGCAGTTTGTTATTATTGAGAAATCACCATTTAGCTGTCAACTGGTAGGAGCAACATCGGGCTACGCGTTTTTATCGTCGATATAGTCACAAATTTTGTAATGGTACTTTTAATTAATTTATTTAGGATTCGGATGATACCCAAATTATTTAGTACTGTAAATAATGAGGTAGATATATAAACTGACTTAAATTATAACACACACAGTACTTACCACTGATATCAGCAGATGCTGGTCGCTCGTCAGATCTTAGCATATAACGCAGGTCTAGAAGATAATCTGAAATAGAAAAACAAAGTGTTACTGTTGTATGAACTGTGTTTGAATTATTGAATGACTAAAATAATTTATCGCTAACCCTTTTAACTAAATCTGTATATAGTAAAACGCAGGATGTCTCGTAAAGACACACGAAAGAACGTAGCTTTACACAGAGCCCCATCACGTTTCGTCACACAAAAAGGTGGTGGATCAGAAATTCAAAGCACTCCCATATAAGTTTCACTTCAAAAAATATAAGCGTTGCCGTGCCTATGACGCTGCTTTACTTGTCCTGACTTCACCACTCCATGGAGGCTGAAGATGTAGTGGAGTATGTAAGGCAGAAGACGAAGTTTTTACTAAAGATCAAGCAGTTGGAATTTCGCCACAATGATTTTATTTTATTTGTGTTGCGAGTCCCAACTGAATATCTATCGATCTTCAATAAAGAAAAACTTTGGCCGAAAGGTGTTGTGTTTAGAAGGTATCGCGGCCGATTACTAAACACAACACAAGTAAGTCACGTACAGACTGTACGTGCCAATAAATAGTTATATTTACTTATGTATGTTAGATTTTAAGGTTACTGTGTAAAATTACTGTGGGCCGTAGACTAACTTAGAATAAGATCTGTAATGTTTCTATTGTTGCCTTAAATCAAATTTTATAACTATCAGCAAAGGGCGGCTTTATCCCAATTGATAAGTAAGACCGATCCCAGCTGCACAACGCATTGTATAAGCAACGGTATGGGATCAAAGTGTGTGCAGGTGAGAACAGGTGGCGTACACACACATACACAAGATTGTTACGGTTTATAGTTAACAATAACAACTACAGGTAGATAAGGTACCTTTTGAAAGACTCGTTCGAATTAATGGTCTGCAATTGATTACAGATGCGGGAACAGAATTGCAAATTCAAACCAATTCATTTACCGAGCGTGTTTAGTCGACACTTTTCTTAATGTATACGCTAAAGATTCGTTTACGTAAATAATAATAGATGGAAGCCTTGCCTCCACAGCGCAAAAATGAAGATTTTGTGTACTATTTATTTATATTATGATTATATATAAAGTGTAATTGTATCAGTCATTCCTTCTTTTGAACATTAATTATTTTTTAATGAACAGAATTTTAGGTCTCGTCATAGTTGCTCGTTAATCTTTAACTATGAAATGAAGCTATCAATAAAGTTACCTTCTTTTTTTTATTGTTTGACGGGTAAGCACTTGGCCTTCATCTCACCTGGTTACAATTTGAGATAAGGCCGAAGATGGAGGCGCACTTCAGCCGGAATCCTCAACAAACTGAGGAACTGTCTGATTAAAATTGTTATTATGGCGACAGAATTAGGTAAGATGGTGGTAGCTAGCCAGGCGGACTCAAACAAAGTCGTACCACCAACCCAACCAAGCACAACATATTGTACTCCCCATAGGGGTCGAACCCGGGTCCTCTGGATCTGAAATCTGTGGGTTGAACCACTAGACCACAGAGGCGGTTAAAAATATAATGGAACGAAAACGCGGATTCTACACTGTTTTACAAATTGCTTCAAATAATATCACATACAATCCATTAACATCATGTTTACCTACATACAACGACGTAAGTAGTTATCTCACGTCACAATGCAGCGTGATGAAGGACCACTGAGTCGCGACATGTGGAAGAGAGGTACCTAGCTAATTACACTTACACGTTTTGTAAACAATGATGACCCTGTAACTGGCTACATTGGACTCGCTACGCAGGGATTACGGACTGAAGCAGCGTGGTATTTTAGACGTTTAGAAAATCTGTCAAAAAAACCTTTTTTTTTTTTTGTACGACGGGGTTGCGCTTGGCCTTCATCTCACCTGGTAACAAGTTAAGATAAGGCGTGAGGCACTTCACCTGGAATCCATAACAAACTAAAGAACTGGCTATCTTACCTCTAAATACAATTCAAAAAACATGTTAAAAGAAATACATGCTAAAAAATATTTGCATCTACAATTATACTACGGAAACTAAGGCATAGATTGATAAGTATAAATTTATATTATAGTTTGACAAAGCCAAGTATGTTAAAAGAGTATATTATATATTGAATTACGGTTTTTTTTAACAGCCAATTGCTTTAATTAATATTTTTTTTAAGTTAATATCTACATCTACATTAAAAATAATATGGATGTACAGTTAAACTAACTATGCAATAAGGAACCAGTCTATATAAAACGGCGTATAGGTAGCTCAACTGTTTCAGACCACTACCAGACGAAAACGCGCCCTAGCTGAATTGTCACGCTGAATTTAAATTTTGACTTGATTTTGTTGATTTATCCACGTGCTCCATCTTGGGCCACATATTTACTTGTTTTTAAAGGATCTGCTAACCTTACTCTGTAAAATTTAGGTTTTCTCTGTTAAATCAGTTTCAATTAAGATGGCTGCTTTTCCGATTGAAACCCAAATGAAACAGAGTAAGGTACTCGTATAAGGCCGGCTGATCTGGGTGGTAGTCAAACGCTTGGCTATCACCAATCAATAAAATATCCATTTCTCTTTTCATTTTTAGGACCAGCGAAAGGCGTGAGTAACCTTCCTGTCACCACGTGACCATTATTCAAAATCCTTTATACGAAAAGATGCACTACAATTAAAAAAAAAGTCAGCAATGTCGTTCTGTAAATTTCTTGAAACTCCTAAAAATACATTTTATAAAACCCAATAGTCATACATACGTAATAATTTATAGATAGAGTTTGCTCAAAAAGTTTGTAGTTAGGATCGCACTGAGATAACTTATTTAATAGGTACCAATAATTGTAGTGCCAAATAAAAATTAGGCTTTAAAATAAAACTCGAAAGCTGGTACTTCCCTCCGATAATGTGGGGCACCCTCTTCTTTACCAAGTGTTAACCCGTTTTAACGAAGTATTTCTCGCGATCCATAATGTTGTCCCGAGGCTAGCATGTCCATGAGACTTCACCGTTCGCAGCACACAGATGTACGTGTCGTGGTGTGGGTGAGTGCGCATGTGTGGAGGTGTACCTGCCGCAGCCATCAGAGCATGACTTCGGACATTGTTACTGTTACACCCAAACGCCTATCAGCCTTCTGGATTTCGTATATAATAAAAAAACCTTAGTCTATTATTTGCACGGATTGCTAGTGGAATTCCGTTGTATCTATCTACCCTTTGGAAACAGGCGGTAATTTATTTATTTCAAAAATGTGTTATAGAACCTGCCGCTAGCACAGAATAACTAATAGTACTACGTACCGCTAGTAAGCTTTAATGATTTATTCAGGACACCTTAGATTGACTTTTACTACCTGAGGTGTCAATACCAAGTGTTCAGTAAGGTTTATTATAAATTTCAAAAAACGAACAGACCTGCATTCTATTTTTGAAATTCTGATACTGGAATGGATACGATTGTTATTTCAATAATTAGTTACACTACTACCCTCTTAACAGCTCTACAAGTAGGTACCTACCTAGGACCCTGTAAAGAAGGTACACTGTTTGAGTGTTACTCAAGGGTCTGATAACCAGCTTAAGAGGATGGCCTCCAGTTTGCGAACTTAGTTCAGATAAGTAGGTAAATCAAATCATTTGCACATTTGTTTTATTTCGTACAGGTGTAGGTACCCAGCATTTATAACAGGATTCAAACCTAATTCCTATCATAAAAACCTGAGCAACTTAGATGTAAGTAGGTTTTAATTAACTACCAAAGAGGTATTTTACAAATAATGCACCAGGGGGTAAGTACCTGTCTATAGGTATACCTACAGTATTAAGTTTCAAATTTAATTACTCCATAGATTTTGTGAAACCTTTTGAGATGTTTAATTCAAAGCGTTCTCAACCTACATCGTGTAAGAGCGAAAGAGATAGAAGGTCGATGGAAAAGAACAAATATACCCGGCGTCTTGCGGTCACGAAACTGGTTGCACAGGTTGTTCACAGATTACGATAATATGCTCTATTACGGAGACAATGCGGCTTATAATTGCGTTTCACGTGTCGGAGGCTATGGTTGTTTTGCATATTAGTCACGCACTTAGGTACCTACATACTTGATACAAGGTTTTTATCAAGAAGAAAACGATTTTAAATGAATATCACTCGAAGACAATTTGCGAATGCGTAGATTTTGCAAAATTTACACAGTTTTCAAATAAGTTAAATTTTCTCACGTGATCAAAGTTATAGTAATAGAGCCCTCATTTACCTAAGTACTCAATAATTATCTGGAATACGTTTTTTTTATTGTGTAACGGGGAGTTGCTAGGTCTTCGTCTCACCTGAACTTCAAGTTAAGATAAGGCCCAAGGTAGAAGCGCACTTCACCCGGAATCCTCAAAAATTTGAGGCACTGGCTATCTTACCTCTAAATCGGAAATCGGAATCTACTTCTAGCGCCACTCATGAAAAGAGAACACGGAGGTTTTTAAAAATTACACCATATATAGGTACCTACGTTTTAACCGCCTCTGGTCTAGTGGTATACCTACTGGTGACAGATCCAGAGGTCCCGGGTTCGATCCCCAGGTGGAGTATAATATTGTGCTTGGTTTGGTTGGTGGTAGGACCTTGTTTAAGTCCGCCTGGCTAGCTACCACCATCTTACCTATGTCTGTCACGATAAAACAATTCTCAATTGTTGTGTTCCAGCATTTAGAGATAAGATAGCCAGATCATTAGACTGTTGAGGATACCGGGTGAAATGCGCTTCCACGTTCGGCTGATCTTAAAACTTTTTTAAAGGCATATACTTCACAGATGGTGCCACCTTCATCAAGTCAGGATGATTGGATCCTGGAGAAATCGAGGGACTTCTTTTAATATTATGGGCACTCTTGAAGCGAATTGTGTATTTTTAGGATGTATTACATCCAATGTAAGAAAAAAACGGACCCCTAATAGGATCACGTGTCAGTCTGTATATCTGTCCATCCATCTATCATTAAAATAATTGGAAAAAAACGTTATCCAGGTAAACAAAATTGTATCATATTCTTCATTGAAGTCGGTTTTCTTGTAGTTTTTAAAAAGTTAATTTTATGAACAGACACGGTGTGTTGCTCAACTAAGGCCTCGAGCTCAGCACCCAACGAGTTAGAAATTCTTCTTTTCATCAAGTCAGTGGCTTTTTATTGAATGTGTACATTGAATGTGTACATGGAATGTGAACATGGAATGTGTACATGGAATGTGTACATGGAATGTGTTCATGGAATGTTTACATGGAATGTGAACATGTTATGTGTACATGGAATGTGTACATGGAATGAGTACATGGAATGTGTACATGGAATGAGTACATGGAATGTGTTCATGGAATGTGTACATAGAATGTGTTCATGGAATGTGTACATGCAATGTGTTCATGGAATGTGTACATGGAATGTGTTCATGGAATGTGCACATGGAATGTGTTCATGGAATGTGTACATGGAATGTGTTCATGGAATGTGTACATGGAATGAGTACATGGAATGTGTACATGGAATGAGTACATGGAATGTGTTCATGGAATGTGTACATGGAATGTGTTCATGGAATGTGTACATGGAATGTGTACATGGAATGTGTTCATGTTATCGTTACTCACTTTGGCACTCCTTAATGCAAAGCCCCGAGTCGTAGTTATGACTCGTCTTGTTGCACACGACGCTGCAAGGTGCACATCTTCTAGTGACCAGGGAGCAGTACTCCTCGAGTTGGCAGGTCAGCTCGCCGCATCTGATGCCGTCGAGGGTCAACTGCGCAGACGCCGCACCTGCTACTGCTAGCAGGCAGGCCACTCGTGACATATTCAACCTGGGAAACAGATATTTGCGTGATTTCCTAATAAATACAAGAATTTAGGAATAAAACATTTTGTCATGTAATGGAGTCACAGACGCCCGAAGGCGATGTAGACTCAAGCGATCCTGAGCCTCCTACGATGATGAGATACAAGAGCCTTTACTCCTCAGTGGAAATCGGTTCTACGAGATGCGAGTGGGCCTGCCCACTTCCACTTCAGCTTGCTAACTTTGAGATGTCTTTGGTTCTTCTTCTTCATATGGTCACATTTAGAATTTTATCACGTCGTGAAACTCCAAGCATATCAGGCCAACGATCACCATTGGTATTCAGAGAACACAGCCACGTTTCTGTCTGGATCAGTTGACTTACTTAGACTGTTCGTAACGGTCCTTAGGTGGCCCGACTATTTCCACTGTAGTAGTTTTACTTTTGTACCTACATTTTGTAAATTCATGTTGAAAGGTGAGTATTATACACACGTTATCAAGTTTTTGCTTATCGCTTCGCTTAAATATCGCCTCGTTAACTCAATTCAAAATTGTACATTATTATTGTAGCCTGCTTGGTATTATTTTAAAATTATAAAACGAATTTATTTTTTATTTTGTTAATCTAGTTATTAACCCTATCAACTAAACTATATTTACAGTTACATTGTAACTAATTTTTCGTCGAGCGGACGGACTACGCATAAAAAACGTAAATATCTTAAAAATGATTTTATTAAGTTGAGACCTTTGTAATGGAACAAACGTTAAATTAAATAGGACTAATAAAGACTAAAAACTTTTTTTTTTAATGCAAAGAGTTAATACATTATGTCAATTTTGTGAGGCCGAAAATTGCATTTCTGCATTTCATGCAGCGGTGTTTCGTCATTCTTCGAGCTTTCGACGAACACAGGTAACATATTTTGCGTAAATTCGACGCAACATGAACAGGGAATACTATGTAGGATGAAACGCCCAGAATATCCTGCATCATGGTCTTGATGTCACGCCTGAGAGTCATCCATGAGTTGGTCTCCTAACTTCATGACAAAATCACGTCGAGACAACGGTTTTTTCTTATTTCTTACATGGTTAGAGACATTGATAGCATGACCATTGATTGTTTTCAGGCTTAGCATGTTATAGAAAACGATTATTTCCATAGAGAAATCGGGCAGTTGTCTGGATAACTCGTGGATCGCTATAGGTGCTCGAGTGTTGCATTGTTCACACCAAAATCCTTACCTTGACAGTCATTTGAGTCTATAATTTGAGTTCTTTGTCTTCTTCTTCTTCTTCCATATTTGGGAAGCGTATTCCAAGTGACATGTCACATAATTACAACTAAAGATTTTACAGTTTTTATGTTTTTAAAATCCTCATGATAAAGCCCATGATAAAGCTCTTGATACTTTTTTAATAATTCATGAAACATGACTATCGAATTAAAGTTTAGAGTCATGAATCACTCCTACATCTTTTACTTCATTGACTCTTTGTAAAAGAGGCCCTTTTAGATAAAAATTAATAATTTTGCTTTTTCTGATGAATGTAATCACGTTACATTTGATCGCATTAAGATCTAATTTATTTTCCTTTGAAGGTTTAGGTCTTCTTGGAAAAAAGCAATATCATTTTGCCATTGATAGTTTTCATTTAAATAGGTTTTTATCAGATATCAATGTCATTATGGGCAGACAACATTTTTAATTTAACTCTATACATAAAAATAAGAGTACTAATATAATAGATATTCTATTCCTAGATAGATAATAGAATACTCTTTGCAAAATGTTTATGTTGTCTGTCTCGTGATATCTCGCCTTCCTGATACTTAGTGGATAGTCAAATGCACGCTGTTGCCCACTGCAGATTTGATTTGTTCAGCCCAGCGGGTGATGATATTTTATTCCATTGATTTTACTGTGTGGTAACTACCTGCCAACGCAATTTCGGTTTACTTATATCGTGAGCAACAAAATTTGCAACTACTTTCTCTTCGCAACGGAGGTGCCTCATGCCATCGCATGGTAAATCAACATATTGTCTGAATCTGTTGGTTGATTAAAGCACCATACGTAAGCGTACCCAAAACCCTGGGTGTCACAAAAATATAATCCTTAAGCATTTTTAATTCGAGTTTGGTGAGTAAGATTCCGGAGAATAAACTTAAATATATATATATGACACAGCGCCATCTAGAATTCATAAATACTTAATTTGTATTAATACATTTACATTTTTTTTAAAGTAGGTACAATACCTAACATGCACTTTTTAAAATCACACTATAATTATCAACGCGTATGTAGATAATGGAAGAAAACTATTGAACGGATTGAGCTGAAACTTTGCACAGATGTTTTATTTTTTATATTAATAAAGCACACAAATCATAGTAAATAAATACACACAAAAAATAAACAGAATGAGTTTGCATTGATGAGGTTGAAACAAAATCGACTAAAAAGAATTTAAAATGGAAGACATTTAGTAGGACATAAAGGAGAGTTGATCCTACATCCTCTTAGTCCTACTCCTACGAGTAGGTATCATCCGTATACCTACTATATCTATATCTTTCACACTCGAGTCATCAATATATAATATATATCACAAGACTAATAAACCCTTAAAAACAATAAAAACAATGCAAGGATCCAGTGTGGTGTGTGAGTCATAACATCATTGGCATGCCTCAGAGGTTTCAGGTAAGTACATACCCTTGCTACGTGTTGGGTACTAGGTAATCCTTCCAACTTCGAAAGCATGAATGAAAACTGTCACAGCACTTTATGCGTAGCTTCAACACGTAACAGTTATAAAGATGTTGAATTATTACTCTGGAACATTAGTCCCATACATTTAATTAATTTAAACTTATCGCAACCAGGGGTTGTGGTCGCGTAGAGTTTTACTAAGGTTGCCATGGAAACTATTCCAACCATACTAGGTAGGTATAGTCTAGGTTATGGTCAGACGAAAAGTTGGTGAGCGACAGAATAGTAGGTACCTCCAACTTAGAGGAGACAATTTATTTATTCAACAAAACCCACAGCTCCTAAGAACTAAACAGGGTTAAAATTACAAGAAAACTAATAGCCAATTAGGGATTTACATTTTACAGATTCGACATAGCTACAAATATGGTCTAGCCGCGAAGCCTTGACGATTACTGCAAAATGATCTACTGATATTTTATTGAATGTAGGAACAATGCAGACTCAATTCTACGGGTGTGTTATCACCAATGCTAGGTATTTACGTGCGCCAGAGCCTTCAGTTCAAGGTGAACGACGCGTTAGATCACTGACGGCATGTCACGTTGGAAACCAAATTTTTCATCGTCTGCGCAGTATCGTAGGTATCTGTTTGATAGTTCAAGAACAGTTCAGTTCTGTATCTTACCGCTTTAAAATCTATGGGAGAAAGAGTACTCTCTGTGTGTACAAAGCAATAATAGGTTGGCCAAAAATGGCCAGCGAATTAGCATAGCTATTCAGCGTGGCCATGCAGCCAGTGTCTTGGGCACGCTTCCGTCTGGTACTGGTCTGGAACAGTTGAGTTACCTATAGGCCGTTTGTAACGGTCCTTAGATTAATCTGACTGATTCCTTTGTACATAGTTAGTTTAATTGTACTTTTAATTGAATAAATGTATTTATAATAGGTGGATATAGATATTGTTATAGTAAGTGTGTAGTAGGTATCTAACCTACATATCGCTGTGTTAGTCAGCACCAGCTCTAACTCAGATTATTCCTGGCACTCGACAAACTTCAACAGACCTCTTGCATTTAGGTATCTGCCCCATCTTTCCTACAGTGGTTAGGTACTAAATAACGGTAGGTATACAGATAAAGAAATCCAGCAATTGTGAAAGTTTTGGAACTTACACAAATGTATAAGTATGAATAAATATTCAGACAAATATTTTCGAGCGCCACATAAATAATAGGTAGGTACGCAGGTTATTGGCTACATAGTTTACTTTACTTTACTCACCCCCTCTCAATTGATAGACGACATTTTGGCTGTTATGGGGAGTCGATGGATGGATGGAAGCCTATGATCAATACCTACTGTAGTATCTACGTATGTGGGCTGAAATGATGATGATGAAGGTCCCTATACCTATCCATGAAGTCTATGATCTTGTTCCTTGGGAAATGGGTATGCCTTAGGTGTGGAACGTTACCTGCGTCGACGACCTAGCGTTATCTCATCTGCCTGAGACATCAGTTAGGGATGGTTCGGCGGCTGATTCGGCCGAGGATCACAAAAGGCGCAAAGATAGTGGTCTCGACAGAGCTTTCCTATTTGAGCCTTTTGGGGTGGAGATCTTGGGTCCGTGGGGAGCCGATGCCCTTTTTTTTTGAGGCTTTTGATTGAGGCGACACGTGACCCAAGGACTGGCTCTTATTTAGGCCAGCAAATTAGCATAGCTATTCAGCGTGGCAATGCAGCCAATGTCTTGGCCACGCTTCCGTCGGGTACTGGTCTGAAACAGTTGAGTTACCTATAGGCCGTTTGTAACGGTCCTTAGGTAATATGACTGACTCCTTTGTGCATAGTTACATTAATTGAACTTTTTATTGAATAAATGACTGTTGATATAGTATCTATGAAGTAGTTTGATCATGATTGCCTGTTAAAATTGAGTAAATTTAGTTACTTCGTAAGAGTGAATGAATCACATAAGGCCAAGCCGTTTAGGATAGGGAGGTAAGAATGACAGTCACTTCGCACTTCATTATTTGTATTGTTTCCTTTTCATTTGTATTCACGAATAGTACCCGAGGATAACGCTGCGCCTTCTATGTAAGCGCGGTCGAGATTGTCAAGGTAAATCGAACCATAAGGCCCAGGTATAAAATTCAAAATGAGTGATTTTTGTGGTAGGTAAGTGTGATCTACCTCCTAGGGGTATCCCGGGCAACGGATCGCTGGTTTTTGGTAGCGGTTACATGAATTACCTGGTTAGCGACCTGCCAAAGTCCGGTGCGCGGAAGAGTCATGCCATTGTAGACCTTTTTTTTTATTGTTGATACCCAAGCATTTGACCACCAGCTTACTTGAAAAACAAGAGAAGATGTGGCCTAAGATGGAGCACGCTTGTCTAAAAGGAACCTTCACTCTGGACTTAAATAGGTACTCCAAGATTGTACTCGTGCGGAAAATCAGACGAGGGCAAGGAATTCGTTTCCTTGCCATTAATGATAAAGGTAGCGGCGAAACGATGAGTTCGGCACAATGTAACATTTTTACAAGGTACGGGTTGTAGCCTGTCATAATACGTTTCTAGTCTGGTGACGGTAAGGGGATGGAGGGATTAGGTCAAACATTATCCTTGCTCTGGCATAGAGCTATAACAAGCCTAGGGGTCAAGAGCTATATTTATTTTATTATATATTTCTATAAAAAAATAGTAGGTATGGTAAGAAACGAAGCTTGAACACGTTCCGATTTTCAAAAGTTCTACACGAACAACAAAAGAAGATTTGATAGATTTTCTTACGCATTTCAGACTATACGTACAACTATTACTAAATTTATTAAGTTGAATTTATACATTTTCCATTTTGAAGTGTTCCAACAACTTTGGGCACATAATCATTTAACATTTTTTTTTTATTATCAAACAAAGAACTCAAAAATGCAAAAAAAAACATTTTTCGGCAACTCACTTTTTCAGAAAAACTATTTCTTTTCTCTATTTTAAATCGAGCACGTATCTCCTAACTTGACTTTTCGATAACTAAATATTACAGGACATTCATTTTACACAGCGCCATCTAGCCCCAAACTAAGCATAGCTTGTAATATGGGAACTAGATTACGGATAAAATACTTAAATACCTTTTGTAAATACATACGTACTATATGATACAACACCCAAACACAGAACAAACATCTATATTCAACACACAAATGTTTGTCCTGGGTGGGAATCGAACCCACAGCCTACAGCGCCGAAGGCAGAGTTACTACCAACTGAGCTATGAGGCTTGTCAACGGTTTCAGACTTGGCCTCACCAAGGCACCAAGAACAAACACAGCGCATAAACACACAGTAACACATAAACACACTAACTTAAATAAAAAATAAACAATAGGTAAAAAATAAATAAATAAAATGAGTAGGTAAGTACGTAGGTCAACACATATTATACTGCGCCGGGCGGCCTGGGCCAAAAAGGTACCACCTCAGCAAAAAGCCACTCCACCATGGAGTGAAGAGGCGCTGATTTTCAGGTGGAACCCACTCGAGCGAAATCACGCATAACAAATAGCAATTAAAATAAGATATGAATACATTTAATTACAAATTAATGTCCTGTAATATTTATTTACTATTTATTTATTTAAAGATATTTTTACTATAATTACGATAATAATAATAATACATATTAAGAAGGAATTGGATAGGTATGCTATATGAATTCAGCTTTAATTATCTATGTTTATTGAAAAGATAATGAATAAAATTAAAAAAAAACTCAGCCTGTATGATAATTATCACTTACAATTGTGGTAAACGTACCACAATAGGTAATTTGTAAGTAGATTTAACATAATAGACCCTGGGGTGGGCAAAGGCAATAAAATAGTTTCGATGGCATACCCATACAGTTGAAATAAAACAATTAGTTCAACCCGGTGAGCTTTGATTTGAACTTAGTGAAATAGAGTTTGTTCTCTTCAATTGTTTCGAATTAGGTGTTCATTCCTCGTTTTTCTAACCTCCTACATTATAACTTGACAGCTAAATTATGGACTACTCTCCATCATATCAGGATCCATCCTGATAGCAAGATATACCAGTCTCCGATATTTGTTAGGGCAGATAGGTAGGTAACTATCCCACCCAGTATCTCGTTAGATAGGAATTGCAGCTTGTTATATTGAACACGTTACCTGGAATACCTACCGACTTAACCGCGATACTTGTACCAGTAGCAATAGAATAAAGGGCTTGTATTGTATAAAGTTTTCAGTGTGCCTTCCAGGTTTAAAAATAGCTTGCGGGGCTTTTGTTTGAGGCGACACGTGACCCAAAAGCTGGCTCTTGTCGCCAGCAAATTAGCATAATATTGAAGAAACAAAAATATTGTTTCGATATTTTTTATCATTTGAAATGGGTGAGCTCTTCAACTGGGTAAACATTCGCCTGAATCGAAACACTTAGCAGACGAATTGGCCGTGACTCCACCGGGCTGTGTTGTGATCGGCGGTCACGTGGAGTTGGTGGATAGAGGTGGCACATACATAGGGTCAGCCTTGGAATTCGAGGCTTGTCTGGGCAAGAATGAGTTCTTCTATGGAGCGAGACTTCCGAGAAAATGATTTGTTCAGCAGTGGGCTTATATGGCCCGAAACAATAGTGATTAACCTTGGCGCAAGTGTAACTGCGCTGGGTCTGCTAGTTCAAAGTCAAAGTCAAAAACAAATATATTTATTCAGGGGGATTTTTAAGGATCACTTTGAAACGTCAAATCTACCGCCTGTTCGGAATCGCGACCAGCACGGAGAAAGGCAAGAACCGCGGGCTGGTTTATATAGTTTAGTATAATATAACAATAATTATAAATTACAAAAGTAACGAATCAGTCTTCGATAGTGGGTAAGAGTACGCGAGTCAAACTGTACTTGACAGGTGTTTATTTTTTTTCAAGTACGTCAGAGGTACAAATAGTCAAAAAAAACTAATAAAATCTTGGCATGTAGAATAATAATGTATAATAGACATAAATAATCATTGAATCATCGACCCTTGCGATTCGTGCAACATAAGTAGATACTCGTAGAAACTGAACTGAGATTGGCGAGATGGGATTCCATAACAGATACCGGAAAATTATGTGCTAGTAACCTACCTCTGTGGAGTAGCCTACACCGGATAAACAGCATCAAAGCATCGGCAGCAATGGCGGGAAATTAATATGGAACAGTCAGGCAGTGCGCGATAGTTGGACCACCTTATTACAGCGTGGAAGTCCGTGATAGGTTTCTAACAATATTGTGTCAGTGCATGTTGTGTATCCCGATCGTAGAATTAGCCTCTTCGAGTCATCGTGCACTCAAGTGGCTGACCACTTCACTGCGGTCGCCGGTTGGTAGTATACTTTTAACCCACCAATAAAATATAGTAAATGAGGCATAAGTGTGCTTGCCTGTAAGTATTTTCACAGCAACACTATTCCCTAAGCAAACCATTTTTCTTATAATACGTCCGGGAAAGCGTCGTAGCCTCATCTCGCCTGGTTTTAAGTTTATTATAAGGCCGAAGGTGGAAGCGCATATCCAGCCGGAATCCTCAATAGTCTGAGGAATGGGCTATCTTACCAATAAATGCCAGAACACAACAATTTAGAATTGTTGGTATGCCGACAGACTTAGGTAAGATGGTGGTAGCTAGCCAGACAAGCCGGTAAAAACCTTGCTAATAGCGGGCAAACCTCACAACGCCGCAACTGGGATTGAACCCAAAACTGGCCTTCCTATCGAGCTATCACTAGACCACAGAGGCGTTAAGCAGGGAGTCCGATTGAAGCTTGTTGGTTAAGAGCGCGCCCAATGACAAAATTACGCAACAGGAGCATTTTCAAACACACTCTTTGATAGTAACGAAAGTAGTTATAACCATTAAAAAAAATACTGAAAGCTGGAGAAAATCTTGTTGTAGTACAATGATTGGACGTGGAAGGTTGTTCCCGGCCGCTTAGTTTCGTAATCCAGCGTGTAATTTGAATTATGTTTTGAATATCTACTGGTACTTATCTATTTTTATTAATCAGGTTCGTAACTATGCATAATAAAATTAATTGAAGACGGATATAATAGAATTATAATATTTTCAAATCAACGCCAAGAGTTGATATTGGTAGCACCCTATTCTCATACACATTTAGTCTAAATTTGATGGGCTAGCGTTCAAACACGGCCGGGCCGCGCGTTTGCCGCTGCACTGATCATTCTACGTAATTTTGACAGTATAGAAGATTTTCAGACAAATCATTGTATCCTCATAGCCTCATAGCTCTGTTGGTAGTAACTCTGCCTTCTGCACTGTAGGCTGTGGGTTCGATTCCCACCCAGGACAAACATTTGTGTGAATATAGATGTTTATTCTAGTTTTCATACTACAAGTTATGCTTAGTTTGGGGCTGGATGGCGCTGTGTGAAATTAATGTCCTGTAACATTTATTTGTAATATTTGTATTTGTATACTCGGCATACTTGTACTACCTAAATAAATGAATGTTTATTATTACAATATGTATACTGTGCATATACATAAAAGTACTTTTTGGGTGAACAAAAAGCGAGTAACTCGCGTCATCGTCACCGCACGCTCTTGTGAATTGTATCGTCGAGCTATTCGATTATTATGCGCGACACTGTTATGCTTACCGACACCACTTTTGACTTTAAACACATTGGGATTCAAGTAACAATAATCTCAGCTGTTTTCTTAGGCAATGATAAAAAACTTCAAGTTTTCACTTCTGTCGGCTCTCCCAGAGTGCCAGTGTTTTTTTTATAACAAAATTTGTCCAGTTACAGTTTGGTTGGTAGTAGGACTTTGTTTGAGTCCGCCTGGCTAGCTACCACCATAATAACAATTAAAAAAATGTTGTGTTCCGGCATTCAAAGGTAAGATAGCCAGTTCCTCAGTTTGTTGAGGATTCCGGTTGAAGTGCGGCTCCACCTTCGGTTTTATCTCAACTTGTTACCAGGTGAGATGAAGGCCAAGATATACATATACAAGATAGACCCGTAGTACAATAAAAAAAAAGCTCTCTCCAACTTAAACTCCACGTTAAGTACAAGTCCAAAATTAAGTCCAAGTTAAGTCCAAGTCCAAAAATAAGTCCACGTTAAGTCCAAGTCCAAAATTAAGTCCAAGTTAAGTCCAAGTCCAAGAAAGACCATTTTTCATCAAAATTTAACCAAAACACGAACTCCGCGAGCTGCACAGCTCGCGGCACTGCCGAAACTCTAGCTAGGTCTTTACGTGGGTCAATCGTGCCCGTAATTTTGAAATTTGTGTGCCAGAAGGTTTCAGAGAAATTCAAGATTTTGTTATGGTAACGTTTCGCAGATTTCCATATCCCGAAAACCGCTGGATGCTCCAATTTGAAAGTAATACCACGAATAGACCTTGATTTGTGTGTTGTTTAGTTTTTCAAACTATTTGGCGAATACATAGTAATTAATTAGTTTTTAAAATGATTAAAAATCGGATTTACAAGGATCGTAACAATGTGTTTAAAGCAAAAAGAAGTGGTGTTGGTAAGGTGTCGCTAGTTCAATTTTTTTTTCCATCTCAAGCAATTTTTTTTTTATTGGCCCACATTTATTTTTTTTGGTACGATTAAAATAATCTCCTATGTGTAGATAGCCGTTTTTATTTTTTAGATATTTGGAATAACAGTTTCCGCCATAAGAACGTCCTACCAGCGGATTTTCTTAAATTAACTTGTAAAAAAAACTGAGTATGACGCCGTGTAAATGTTTGTGATAAAATTAAATTCGTGTATGGTTCTGGAGATATTGCAATTGTTAACAAAATATAACTACCTACTACCTACCGACTACAAACTTTCTTGGGTTATGTAGGTATAGGTAGTAGGTACATACTTCAAGTACCTATTCTGACTATCCACTGACGGCTGTCGTATAAATCTTCATTCCAAATAATATTAAAATCCGTTCGCAGTAATAGTTTTTTAATGAATAATCGTGAACCCAATCGTAAAGTAATAGTATATGATTTATCTTAGTGTAACGCATTTACTGTGCTCAGCGTCACAACCTCGAGCGATCGTGGCGCGCTGTGGTAGCTTTATGCACTAGAGCGAGCGGGGCAAGACGCGCGGTGAAATATGTTTTTTTCTTGGCATTGGGCGCGCTCTTATCAAGTTAACCGCCGCTTCTCGCACCGATTAGGCCCAGAGATCCTAGGTTCGGCCGTTTACTCCCACCTGTTCTGTTGAGTAGTTCTGTTGACAAAACTACTGGGATTTTTTTTCTCATTAGTTCAGTCCACAAAACAAATGGGAATACAATTCTCACTTGTTCTGTTGAGTAGTTCTGTTGTACTTCAAACTATTGCAATCAATTGTCAAGTACTGGAACTTGAGATAATTTATTTCATCGGCACATTCAAAACCAGGCCAGCAACTATTTTCCAGTTCCTGAAAAACATAGAAGAAGATGCAGCGTTTTCTTCTGTTAAAGCCTGCCAATTGAATTCAGTTAAACGAAGGGCAAATAAACAGATTGAAAACGATGCTATGATTAGAGTGTACCAAATGCAATTGATTAACGGTAACATAGATATACCTTTGTTTTTAGAGAAATTAAGGTAAAATTTATATTTTTGTTTCATTTCATTTTATTTATTGCCAATATGTACATAGGTTGTTAAAGTTTTTTAAATTAGACAGAACTAATGCGGAGAAATTACCAGTAGTTCTGTCAACAGAATTACTCAACAAAACAGGTGGGAATAGTAGAGATAAAAGTCAGGTGTAAAGCATAGTCATTTAAGTCACAGAACTAATGGGATAAAAAACCCACTAGTTTTGTCAACAGAACTACTCAACAGAACAGGTGGGAGTAAACGGATTCGGCAAAGGCTACCCGGAAGTACAATACAAAAAATAATTCTGTAGTAGTTAACTATTAGCTACCTGCTTAGAATTGTCATATAAAATTAAATGTATATTTCTTAGAATCTTTCATACACGTTGTGGCAACGAAATCCTTTTTATTTTATTTTGTGAAAATGATGTGAGAAATATATTCACGCTCTGGGACTACTTAAATGCAGCAGGAAATGATTGGGAGTTGGGACACTGTTCTGAACCGGATATTAAGGGAGGCAAACTCAAACACCTAATAGGAAGCATGTCACGGATCCATGCCAACACATTCGTGAATAGATAGACGAAGATCCAGAGAAAGCCTATAAGGCTCGTACTCCAGGTCGAGCCGGAATCGTTAGTGCTATCATTTCAGCCCTTGGAATCCTACTGCTAAATAAAGCATAGTTTGGCAACGCTCGCTCCAATGTGGACCTCATTATTGCCCAGGCAAGCTTTGAGGTCAAAAACAGGCCTCGCCAGTGATCGTGAGTCGACTCTATCCATTAACTCGTTTGTAGTGGTACATTGCGTACCGGTATCAGACCCAGAGGTCCCTGGTTCGATCCGCGGGAGCACAAACATGTGCCTGGTTTGGTTGGTGGTTGTACTTGATTCAAGCCCGTCTGGCTAGCCACCTTATAACCTAAGTTCAGAATCGTTGTCGCCGTGACAACGATTCTGAATAATTATGTTCCTGCAATTGGAGGTAGGTATACTTGGTATTTTTTTAGAATGGGTCAGCTCTTGGCCTCGATACGGATGAGATCTAACGATGGAGTGATATATAGCCTACCCAGAAGGTGTATATTAACTCTCTTCTTGACGATTGTAACAGTCCTTATCCTCGCGTTGTGCGATATTCAGATGATATGATATGTATCGAATGCCATATTTCTTGCATGTGATAAAATATCACTTGGCGAGAAACACCCCCCTGATTCCCATTGTGAAACAGCTAAGAGACGAGAAATATCTGTTGTGGTTGAGCACGTATGTAACAGATAGTTCCGTTTCAATTCGCATTTCTTAGACTGTCATATGCATTTAGTATAAAGCTGTTATTTTGATATTACATGCAGACACTTCAATCTTTTTCATTTGTAGAGATAGATGTTCAATCTAAATGATAACTGTCAGTGTGATGATGTTGGTAGGTCGAGTAGGTATAGGTAGGTTCCTAAGCATAATTTCATCTTCGGCGAGTGATACCTTAGATAAAAAAACAAAGTATGGGTAATAAATTTCTAGAAGTAGAAAATTTAACTGAAAATACAAATTGTGACGTACTCTGTCTCACAGAGACAAGGGCGAATGAACTTAAGATAGATTCAATGAGTATTGAAGGTTACACCCTCACATCTTACTTTAATAGAGCTATATTTGAACATGGAGACACCGCTATTTTCTTGTTAAATGAAATAGAATACAAGATTAGACGTGACTTATTGAAATTTAGTTTTGAGATGAATTGTGAAGTAGCGAATAGAAGTAAAATATTATAAACGAATTATTATTTGTATGTATCTATCCTAATTATGATTACCTACTTAATTTTTGAAAATGTACTGAAAAAAATTCTTGAAAAATCAAATAGAGAAGGAAAGAAAATAGTGATAGCGGGAGATTTTAATTTGAATGTAATGGAAAACAATAAGCAAAATAAGAGAAAGGTTGCCCAATTTCTAAAGGTACTAAGTGAATTTAGATGTAAAACTTTACTGAACGCACCAACACGAACTAATAACGAAAAGGCGAATAAATAACTTGAAACTTGAAACTTGAAAGGATATTGCACGCCTTACCATGTGTGCACCACAAAAATAGTTGCATATTTACTCATACGATGCTAGTAAAATATAGCAACATAATATAATAATACTAAATAAGTTATTACTTATTGAGTTTCAAACCAATAGCAATTCTAACTTAGGACGGTAAGCTATTCGATACGACCTGACAGACGAGTAACTGAATGCAAACTGCTCCTGTGCGTTTGGCGGAGGTTTAGGTAAGACAGATTTGGGCGGTGGTTCGATTTTCAAATTGCTTTCTTTTCTTTCTCAGGAATGTCCTTTAAGTCAATATTTTTTATACTTGTTTTCACATATCAATAACTTTGTTTTGACAGCAGATTCAAACTCATGGCGGAGTAGTGCGTGCTTTTTATATGATTGCTGGCAAAATATTTTGGAGCTGACCAAAACCACTTTATTAGCTGACCGTTTCGTTTTGGTTTGATATCCCGTTTATTGAGTCACCGATACAAATTAATTGTTATAGGTACTCAGGTATTAATGTTATTATAATTATGATTCGTATGAAATTAGTAATGCCTTCGGATATCGTAGGTTGACTCAAGGAGCTCACGAAGGAGAAACCAAGGATAATATTGTACCCCCAGGGGTTCAAACCCGGGAACTCTAGGTTTAACGCCACGTCGGCGAACCACAAACCTGTTATATCTTCTTGATTAGGTACCTTAATCTATGTACGTATAACTAAGGTGTATTAGTAGATAAATAGGTACTAATAGCTAGTTTTTTTTAACAAAGAAAAAAAAAATATTCATAGAAAGGTACAGCTGGTACATATTTATATATTCTTTGGTAAAATCGTAGGGAAGTTCTTGTCCCCTAGATTACGACTAAAGCCTGTATTGTAGGGTCACAAGGACTGCCATGGTTCCTTCTACATTATTAGTTTTATTATGTACCTATATAAACTAGTGATATATTATGTTTTATTGTATATGTTTTATATTTATGTTTTATTATGTACCTATATAAACTAGTCATATACCCTCGCGCGGCTTTTCAAGACAGCATCTGTGTTACTGTGATCCGACAATTTTAAGTTAAATAAATGTTTAAAGAGTCCGAACCCATATAAAACTCGCACCATCATCCGTGTAAAGATATGGACTATCGAGTGTTAATTCATCGCGAGTGTTTTACGTACGTTTTCATAATACTATACTAAAAACTGTGATCAAGTTTACTTGTTGATTAATGCAAAGTGCGGGCAATTTACATCAGTGCTTTGACGGTTGACCGAGAGATTCATTATCCAGTACCATCGCATAGCAAAACCAGTTCGGTTTATACAGTAAACGATAGCATCACTTGAACTATTTCAACTTTCACCGCACGAGCTCCCCTAGCTCAGGTTGTTGGGCGTTGGACTGAAACTTGCGAGAACGCGCGGTGATCCCGCGTTCAAACCCTTGAGCGCCCGTCTTTTTGTATCTTGTCGAAAAAAAAGCGTGAAAGGACGCAGCACCGTTGTAAAGATGAATAATAATTGTTTAGCTTGCAACAAAAAGCTTAACAAGCAGGAATATTATTTAGAGTGTAGCCAATGCCATTGCTCTTATCACACTGAATGCCTGAACATAAGTAAAGACCAATTCAAATCACTATCTAATGATTATCGTAGCAATTGGACCTGTCCATCGTGCGCCAATGTAACAAGGCGCGCTAAATCGAACGTAAACACACCTGTCCGTCAGACTCAAGTGCCGATATTGGAGGATTCTATCAACATGTCTTGCGAAATCACAAACCGATCGCCTATATTTAGTCAATATGACGACAGCCTGGTAACGATGGACAAAATCAGTACGCTATTAGAGCAAAAATTAGACCAGAAGCTCAGCTCTTATCTATCTAATTTTATGGATAGTTTTCGCACGGCATTGAAGGCCGACGTAAAAAAGTTAGTTCACGCTGAGATAGACTCAGCAATGCAGCATTTGAAAAACGATTTCACCGTTACTACTAACTTTATGTGCAATGAGCAGACTACCTTGAAACGGGAGCTTGAAAAGAAGTCACTCCTCATAAAAGATCTGGAAGCTGAAAATATACGGGTCAACAATGAATTAGGCTTATTAAACAGCCGTCTTTCTACCATCGAAAGAATATCCCGCACTAAAAACCTTGAGATCCAAGCTGTTCCAGAGAGCCGAAATGAAAATCCAATCACTTTGTTTCAAAACCTATGCAAGTCGTTAGACCTAAAAATTACTGAAGAGCAGATCTCCTCGTGTCGCAGAGTAGCCAAGATGAGCAACTCATCAAATCGCCCACGCAATATACTCGTGTCGCTTATCAGCCCTCGTCTGCGAGACGATGTCCTCTCTGCGTGTCATCGGTACAACCGGGCGCATAAAGACCTTCCACTCAATACCACCCATCTGAATCTCCCTCTGGAGAGGCGTCAGATCTACGTTACCGAGCATCTGTCTCCAGAGTGCAAGGCTTTACATGCAGCGGCTAGGAACGCAGCAAAAGTGAAGAAATTTAAATATGTGTGGGTCAGATATGGCCGAGTCTACATGCGTAAAGCTGACAACGCGTCCTGATTAAAAGTATTGATTGCATCAACAAACTTTCGTAATTAGTTATATAATTTATTGTTTTAAATTTTAAAGTGTGCGTCTTAATTTTAAAATTGTAACCTATTTTTCATTGTTAGTTATAATTATTTGTTGTGTGCTTTACTTTATTATTTTTTTACTATTGTCCATCTTACGTCACATTACTATGCAGATATTCTATCAGAACGTTAACCGAATTCGTACTAAGCTTAAGGAATTCTACAATAGCATACTAAATAGTGATTATGACATTATTTGTATCACTGAAACAAATCTTAATGATAGTATTTTTGATGGCGAACTTTTTGATACTCGTTATAATGTATTAAGACGTGACCGATTTAATTCATGCAATGGTAAAGATGAAGGCGGTGGTATTCTTATAGCTTTAAAAAAATATATCAGTTTTATTAGACAGGACTCATGGGATAGCAAAGTGGAAGACTTATGGATTAGTGTTCTTCCTAACTCAGCAAGTAATATTAAATTAAATGTTTGTTTATGCTATCTTCCTCCCGACCTACCACTTAAGGATATTGAACAGTTTTACACAAACTTGCAAAATATTATATTACAAAAATCTTGTCATTCTGATGAATTTCTTTGCTTGGGTGACTTTAACACTCCAGACATGCACTGGGCGCCATCTCCGGACTCTCATCAAATGATTCCTGGTCATTATCATGGTAGTAAAGCTGATTATCTAATGGATACCATATCCCTATGCAATCTATTTCAATTTAATAATATACCGAACAAAAATGACCGTTACTTAGACCTTATTTTCTCGACTACTACTGCAGTAAAGGTTAGTAGCGCCGACCCAATGAGTCGCTTAGACAAACATCATCCTTCCTTAGACATTGACATTGATATAAAAAACAATATTCAATGCACATTTAAGAAAAAGAAACAAAAACGTCTTAACTTCCGTAAATGTAATTTTCCCGAAATTTGCAAAGATCTTGAAGCTATTGATTGGCAGAATATTATATCCTCAACAGACATTAATGAAATGGTCAACTCGTTTTACATAACACTCAGAGTAATAATAAACAAACATACTCCACTGACTAGGAATGATGCTTATAAGTACCCTCATTGGTTCTCACCTGCTCTAAAACGTAGCCTTGCGGATAAAGCTAAATATCATCGTAGATTCGTCACTTTTAAAAACCCTCGAGATTATGACACCTTTGCTATGTTTCGAAGACGATGTAAAAAAATTATCTCTGATGACTACAATACATTTGTTTACAATACTGAAACATCACTGGATAAAGACATCAAAAGCTTCTGGCGATTTATAAATTGCAAAAAATCATCAAGTGACATTCCACAAACTGTCAAGTATGGTCATCTAATATCGTCGGACCGTAAAGTTATTTGTGAGCTTTTCTCAAACTATTTCAGTTCGGTCTATGAGAGAAATGTAACTGTGCCTAACCCATCATCGGTATTTTACGGTAAAAATACAGTACTCTACAATATTGTGATTTCCCAACGAGATATACTACGCAAGATTGCTCGTTTAGACCCGAATAAGGGAGCCGGTCCTGATGGTATTCCTCCCCATTTCATAAAAAGGTGCGCTAAGCAACTATGCATACCTTTGAGTATAATATTTAATGCATCTCTTCATACTGGAATTTTTCCTTGTGTATGGAAAACAGCTCATATTGTACCTATATTTAAATCGGGCGATAAATCATGCTGTGAGAATTATCGACCAATCAGTATACTTTCGTGCCTTGGAAAACTATTTGAATCACTAGTATACGACTCACTCTATCATCATATTGAACCGCTTCTATCACCCCGTCAGCATGGATTCATCAGAAATAGATCTACAACATCAAATCTCTTAGAATATAAATATTATCTTTGCAGTGTCTTTGCCAAATCTACCCAGGTTGATGCCATATATACAGATTTTTCAAAGGCGTTTGATAAGGTGAATCACTCAGTGCTGGGTAGTAAGTTATCCTCATATGGTATCCATGGTAGCTTACTACGTTGGATAGAATCTTATTTGCATAGAAGAAGTCAACTGGTGGCTTTAAAAGGCTTCACATCGTCACCTGTCGTGGTAACATCTGGGGTACCACAAGGTTCTCATCTTGGCCCTTTATTTTTTGTTGTCTTTATCAACGATCTGGTTGACAAGCTTAAAAGCCCATGCTTGTTGTATGCTGACGATCTGAAAATCTATTCCACTATTACTCGTAACAGCGACTGCATGGTTCTGCAATCTGATTTAAGCTCCGTGCATGACTGGTGTGTTGATAACCAAATGTTCCTTAATATAAAAAAATGTTGTGTGATCACATTTACTACTAAAAAACAGAGAATTTTGTTAGACTATAGCCTTGAGAACCATGTCCTCGATAGGAAATCCACTGTAAAAGATCTTGGAGTAATGTTTGACGAAAAGCTAACATTTCGTGCCCATTATGACTACATCACAAAGCGATGTTCCAAGCTAGTCGGATTCATCTCAAGATCCACCAATGATTTCAAGAACCCAAAAACTCTGGTGTCCCTTTACTATTCGCTGATTCGCAGTATTATGGAATATAATGCACCTATATGGTCACCGTTCTATAAAATCCATACAGACCGAATCGAAAAGATTCAAAAGAAATTTTTGAATATTCTGAGTTACCGATGTGGCACTAAGCGTTCAGTCCCTAGTTATTCTGATAAACTAAATAAATTCATGTTTTTGTCGCTAGAAACACGTCGTAAGTATCTAGATTTAATACACCTTTTTAAAATAGTACACTCTATTATTGACTCCCCTAGCCTTCTCTCATGTATCAAAATTAGCATCAAACCTAGGTCTCGTTTCCCCTTTCAACATACTTTCGCCTTGCAAGTTTACCTAAACAACACATCTTATTACAATCCGATTGTCAGAATGTGTCGCTTTTACAATGAATTGTTGGTGCATAATAGTAAAAATTTGGACATATTCAACAATAAATTAATTAAATTTAAGAAGGATATCTTAGCCATTCTTTTTGAAGAATGTGCTACAAATAAGTAATTGTTTTTTTTTATGGATTTGTGTAAGTATTTTAATTATTTTTTTCCTTCTTTTTGTTTGTTATAATTTTGTATCGATTTTTATTCTTCAGTGTAACACAGAACTGTCTCGTTTTATTTTTGTAATCATGCTGTGTACACATTTTTAGAGATACAATCTAGCCGTAAATCTGATTATCTATATTTTGTTTTTAATTGGTTGTATTTGGTTTTGTGTGCCTTAATAAATAAATAAATAAATGATAGTATGGCAGAGTTGTACCCTAGGTATTTCTATTCATCGTACTACGACAAAAAGCCTGTATTATGAGGTCACAGATATTTAGCTATGGCTACCACACAAATATGTAGATACCTACATAGCCACAAACTAAACCTGGTATTTATTTATACTAACTTAAGTACGTAAGAACATTATGTGTATAATAATGACAGTAATGGAATCGCTCAGTTTTTTATCAGTGTAACGCCCATCAACCAAGTCCCCTTCAACTCAGCCCATGGATATAGTAAAAACCGAGGGATCTCGCTAGAAGGGCAGCAGCTTCCTTCTATGTATTATCAACATTTTTACTGTGATCACCAATATGTCTGCCAAGCGCGGTGATTATGGCAAAACCCTACAGCGACAGAGGAGGCTCTATCCAGCAATGGACACTAATGGGCTGTAGATGAAGGCCCTGCAAGTATGTTTCAACAAAAAGGCTCTATTTTCTGAGAAACCGTTGAGTCATCGCGAAAGAATGCAAAGAAAAAATAGGTAAGATCGTGTAATCACGAGTTAAGGTTTACTGGAGTCACGTGGTAGCGTCTCTAGTTAGTTACGAAAATAAGTAGGTAGATAGGTATCTACCAAGACAATTATACTCAATAAAAATATAATTATTTCAAGCATTAGCAAGAGGTACGTAGGTATTTGATTTTCCTACATGAACGTCATACCATAACGCAGCCTCTCCGAGCCAGATAGGTAGGTGTAGTAAACCTGAAAGGAAAACCCGTTTCACCTAAGAACTTACCTACCTACCTACCGTTTGCACAATGATGATATCACTTTTCTTTTTTTACTAGATATCAATCTAAGAAAGTTTTTGTACTCACATAATTTTACAGCTCCGTTGACATTGTGATGTCTCGAACCAAACACAAACACTGAATTTGACTTTTGACTTTCTAAATTCGAAAAGCCTTCGCATACGCAGGCTCGACGGCCAATCGTGGAGGCGGGCGACGGAATGCGACTCAGACGCAGGCGCAGGTAGAACTGCCTGCGTGTTTGTGAGCACACCTGTATATGGATTACAATGTAGCGACACGCTCACTGTGTCTCTGTGTGAGTGCACTGCCGTGAAGTATCAATATTGACTGTTTGGAGGGGTGAAGCGAGGAATTCTTTGTTTTCCGTTCTACCGTGTTTTGAACATCAGAACATCGGACGCATAAAGGTACTACATTATTTCGTTTTAGTTGGTGGTAGGACTTTTGTTAAGTCCGCCTGGCTAGCTACCTCCATCTTACTTAATTCAGACACCATGACAACAATTCATTTTTTTTTCGTGTTCCGGAATTTAGACCTTATAAAGCCAGTTTCTGACTGCTGAGGGTTCCGGGTGAAGTGCGCTTCCACGTTCGGTATCATAACTTGAAAACCAGGTGAAATTAAGACTTTGGGCTTCACCGTCCTACAGCAAAAAAAACATACCGGAATCGTGATATAATGTTGAAACTAATTAATTTTAAAACTACGTTTTATATAATAACACACGAAAGCTCGTGCAAGTCTATGCAAGTCACCTGTCAGTCAGACCCTGTAGGTAATGGTTGGATTTGAACTGAACTGTAACTTTAAAACGGCGATCTAAAGGAACAGGACGCTGTCTTTGTTTTCAAGCAAGTTTTTTAAAAACTCGGAGAAAACTGGAAACGGATAAGACCAGCATTAGACGCTGGTGTAACTAGTTGCTCGACCTTATCCGAGATATCTGTACCTACAAATTATTTTGAACTGTATCTAATATTGGCCAAAACTTGAATGATTGTAAGTAGGTAGTATTCGAATTAGTATCTCGTTAAAACACGTTAATAGTTTAAATGGTACTTTATTCGATAATAACGACTGACACATGACAAACATTTAGTACATTTAGTTACACAAACACATTAAAAATACTTATCTATGAGTGATATTAATAAAAAAAAGAATAAGATAAACACAGACACATGATTTTTTTAAATTGTATAACTCCAAAAATAAACAAATTATAATACCCACAAAAAACATCAGAGTTCATCAAATATTAACACAAATCTGAATGAATCAAATCATAAAATTCTACCACATCAAATAGTTATTTGTTACATACTTTGCATAATGAAGATAATTAATACTCAAAAAGTGTTTGAGACCAGTTGCGAAACTTTGAACAATTCTTAAAAATTACTAGAGGAATGTCTAACAGTAATTATTTAATAATCCAATAACTATCAATCATCGAAATTAAAGACCAGAGCCATCGGCAACTGAAACTAAAGTTAACACCAAAGTCGCTGCTTTCATTTTGTAAAAAAAACAAGGACTCCGGAAACTAAACATAGTTCGGCGAATATCGCACAAAATCATCGTGAACTTTTAAATATTTTTGACGATGAAAGAATAGGTAAAAAATCTTCAAATACCTTCAGCAATGTTCACAGATAGATGGCGCAAGTGAAATCGGCTTTCCATCACATCGATGCGTTTTGTGAGATACATGCCCTGCTAGCCGTTGTACAAGATCTCTTACTCTTACTCATACTCTTAGACTCTTCTAAAGTCTATTGTGCATGAAAACTACTAGGCCTTAAAATCAATAATACATAACTATAATATTGATGTATACATACTACTAGAAGATACATTACATGCTAATGAGATACACAAAGATACATTCTAGATATTATCTATATTCTATCTCTACATGCATATTACAAGAACTATAAACGAACAGACAAATGAGATAGGTATTCCGTTAGCGACGATGTCGATATTTTAAAAACCTGCAATATCACAATAATAAGCAATAATAATAAAAGATATTATTCTATAAATAATAATATTATATTATTATTATTTTAATAATATTATATTATTATTATTTCATAAATAATATTCTGCAATATTGAGAGTAGTAGAAGCCCCTTGTGAATGGTCTCGTCCGGAGAATTACTACTACTATACCTATTTCGGCCACCAAGCAGCGTTGCTGTGTTCCGGTTTGAAGGGTATGGTTGCCGGTGAAATTACGGGCACCTTTTTGCCTCAAGTTGACGGGTGCAATGCAGTGCCGTGTAGGCTATGTTCTTTGTGAATGTGACCTACGCAGTACGGCATTGTTATAGGCAAGAGATGTACTTAACACCAGGGGGCTACTTGCTAGACCCGTTTCCTAGTTGTATATAAAAAAAAACACACCATCATAATTTTGTTAAACATTCGTTTCTTACGTACATTTCAACTACTATTCTTGACTTTTATCGACGAACATTAAGATGTGCTAAAACATGAGCAATGTTTGAATCTTTGGTTTACTATATACTTATATTATATTAATTACTTGATATACTAGCATTTTTTTTTGTTTTTATTGTTAGTTTTACGTATATTTAGAAATTATATATCTACCTACTCTTATAAGGTAACTTATTACGAACAGATAATTATATTTTGTAACTAAAATAACCTACATAATCTAGGCTACGTATTGTGCTAAATAACCAACATTCGAATATTGAGGATCTGTAAAATAAAATCAACCTCACAAGTGGTAACTTGTGAGGTTGATTTTATTTTAAATCAACCTTAAAAAGTTAAAAAACTAGAAATATATTTTTAAAAAACCATCAGCGAAAAAACTTACTCATTTTCTATAAATTGGGTCCGGGGGTTTTTACAAATGGGTTATACTTATTCACACCAAACTAAACAATAACAAAACATACGTTTTATTTTAAGCATAATGTTATTAACTCGGTGGCCGCTGTAAAACAATCAATGTGTTTTATAGAGAGCGGGACGTGCAGCACCCAACGAGTTAAATAATTAAGAATAATCCGTTACTGCCCTCAAAACCAGGCACATAATGGATTTCAACATAATTGCAATTATTTAGAAAACTCATGAATAATATTCTACTTCTGCTTGTCGTACAAATAACGGAGCGATTTTTTTTATCTATATTTTTTTTAAACTTTAATTAACTTATACAGTTTCTTCTTTCATTTCGTTTCCTATAACAAAATGAGCGAAAATCATGCCCCATACAGTAATTGTGAACCATACGATTGGCCAAATATCAATCATGAACAATGTTAAGAGAAATATTTAACATTAACATTACACATAACATAATATTTAACATAGCATATAGGTACTTAAAATTATATTTAACATTGCATGTAACATTATACATCACATAATGTATAACATAATATGTAACGTAACATAATAATAGTAACATTCAAAGCTTAAGGCATTATTTACATAGCTTAAGCACACGACAATATTTATTTACTGGCATCAAAGTTTTTAAAAATAACCACCAATCAAATATTATACCAAATATACTTTTCATGAACAACTTTGTCTAACTACTACTACGGCAATATTGTACCGACCCAATATCTTGTAATAAAAAATTGACCAGACATTTTCCCCTACGAGAATTCACCTCTAATCATCCCCGGTACCAGGTCAGAGTGCACTAATTAAATTATAATTATTATAAAATAGGGATTAGATATATTTTGTTTCGTGAGTAGATAGTACTTAAACCTACTTAAACCTGCCTATCCTACCTACTATCTATTTCAAGCAGCAGATTTCCATTATAAATCAATTAGGTAGCAAGGTACCGTCAAACGGGGGAAATAACGCCGCCGCCGCCGCAAAAATAGCAGGAACAGCGCCATCTTACTGAATTGATTTGAACGACCATACTGTCCTCAGTATGGTTCAGAAATATCATATTTTAATTCTGGATTTGGAACTTTTAGGGACATATTACGCCTTAGAAAGTAACTTATTATCAAGTTACGCTCTATAGAAACGCTGTCGGCCTATTTTAAATTGATCCATGGTACACGACCAGATAGTGGTTGTCATTCAAAATTTGGTTGGTTTAACTAGCCACCGTTAGCGGTGAGCAAACGCTCATCGAGTGTACGTGTTATACAGTTTCTTCTTTCATTTCGTTTCCTATAACAAAATGAGCGAAAATCATGCCCCATACAGTAATTGTGAACCATACGATTGGCCAAATATCAATCATGAACAATGTTAAGAGAAATATTTAACATTAACATTACACATAACATAATATTTAACATAGCATATATGTACTTAACATTATATTTAACATTGCATGTAACATTATACATCACATAATGTATAACATAATATGTAACGTAACATAATAATAGTAACATTCAAAGCTTTAAGCATTATTTACATAGCTTTAGCACACGACAATATTTATTTACTGGCATCAAAGTTTTTAAAAATAACCGCCAATCAAATATTATACCAAATATACTTTTCATGAACAACTTTGTCAAACTACTACTACGGCAATATTGTACCGACCCAATATCTTGTAATAAAAAGTTGACCAGACATTTTCCCCTACGAGGATTCACCTCTAATCATCCCCGGTACCGGGTCAGAGTGCACCAATTAAAAATAGGGATTAGATATATTTTGTTTTGTGAGTAGATAGTACTTAAACCTACTTAAACCTGCCTAACCTACCTACTATCTATTTCGAGCAGCAGATTTCCATAATAAATCAATTAGGTAGCAAGGTACCGTCAAACGGGGGAAATAACGCCGCCACCGCCGAAAATAAAGCAGAAACAGCGCCATCTTACTGTACTGATTAGAACGAGAAGGACAGTATGGTTCAGAAATATCATATTTGAATTCTGGATTTGGAACATATTACGCCTTAGAAAGTAACTAATTATCAAGTTACGCTCTATAGAAACGCTGTCGGCCTATTTTAAATTGATCCATGGTACAACGCAACCAGATAGTGGTAATGTCATTCAAAATTTGGTTGGTTTAACTAGCCACCATTAGCGGTGAGCAAACGCTCATCGAGTGATCTTCAATTATAACCCACACTTAGCACACAGACCCACCGGGCCAGATGACACTATATCAGAGTGGATCGTTTGAGGGTCACCTACTAGGGGGTAGTCAGAGGCACATCCCTTGCAACGGAAATCCGTTACGTTTGCCACATGCAAAAACGATTTGATATTTCATGGCAATTACAAACCCGAGATCATTTCGTTCAAGAATGTCGAATGACCGAATGCCATATTAATCGACTCCGCATAAATTGTTTGTAACACGCTTTTACAAGCTTCACTTGTTACAAATTTTTTTTTTAAACTTAGAATATTTATCTATATTTTTTTAAAACTTTAATTAACTTATACAGTTTCTTCTTTCATTTCGTTTCCTATAACAAAATGAGCGAAAATCATGCCCCATACAGTAATTGTGAACCATACGATTGGCCAAATATCAATCATGAACAATGTTAAGAGAAATATTTAACATTAACATTACACATAACATAATATTTAACATAGCATATATGTACTTAACATTATATTTAACATTGCATGTAACATTATACATCACATAATGTATAACATAATATGTAACGTAACATAATAATAGTAACATTCAAAGCTTTAAGCATTATTTACATAGCTTTAGCACACGACAATATTTATTTACTGGCATCAAAGTTTTTAAAAATAACCGCCAATCAAATATTATACCAAATATACTTTTCATGAACAACTTTGTCAAACTACTACTACGGCAATATTGTACCGACCCAATATCTTGTAATAAAAAGTTGACCAGACATTTTCCCCTACGAGGATTCACCTCTAATCATCCCCGGTACCGGGTCAGAGTGCACCAATTAAAAATAGGGATTAGATATATTTTGTTTTGTGAGTAGATAGTACTTAAACCTACTTAAACCTGCCTAACCTACCTACTATCTATTTCGAGCAGCAGATTTCCATAATAAATCAATTAGGTAGCAAGGTACCGTCAAACGGGGGAAATAACGCCGCCACCGCCGAAAATAAAGCAGAAACAGCGCCATCTTACTGTACTGATTAGAACGAGAAGGACAGTATGGTTCAGAAATATCATATTTGAATTCTGGATTTGGAACATATTACGCCTTAGAAAGTAACTAATTATCAAGTTACGCTCTATAGAAACGCTGTCGGCCTATTTTAAATTGATCCATGGTACAACGCAACCAGATAGTAGTAATGTCATTCAAAATTTGGTTGGTTTAACTAGCCACCATTAGCGGTGAGCAAACGCTCATCGAGTGATTTTCAATTACAACCCACACTTAGCACACAGACCCACCGGGCCAGATGACACTATATCAGAGTGGATCGTTTGAGGGTCACCTACTAGGGGGTAGTCAGAGGCACATCCCTTGCAACGGAAATCTGTTACGTTTGCCACATGCAAACACGATATGATATTTCATGGCAATTACAAACCCGAGATCATTTCGTTCAAGGAATGTCGAATGACCGAATGCCATATTAATCGACTCCGCATAAATTGATTGTAACACGCTTTTACAAGCTTCACTTGTTACAAACATTTTTTTTTAAACTTAGAATATTTATCTATATTTTTTTTAAACTTTAATTAACTTATACAGTTTCTTCTCTCATTTCGTTTCCTATAACAAAATGAGCGAAAATCATGCCCCATACAGTAATTGTGAACCATACGATTGGCCAAATATAAACTTTCACCAATTGGATATAATCAAAAACACTCGCTTTTGATTATCATTGCTGAGACTATAGTTGTCAAATATTTATGCCGATATCATTATTATTAGCGAGACTTGTCTGAATATCCCGATTCCGAACAGGCGGTAGATTTGACGTGTCAAAATTATCCCAAAAAATCTTAGTGAATAAAGAAATTTAGACTTGGACTTTCACTTTTCATTTTTGATCAAAAAGCAACTGATGAAATCTCACAGGCTGTGCTGACTAGGCCACGACAGGGACCTCTTTGGGAGCGACTTGGGTCTCAGGACATGCCTGTTCAACTGGGGGCATGAGTGGCTCCGCTACGATGGGGACTGGGGTTTTGGGAAGGTCACCATTGCAAGGCGCCTGTTCTTCGTCTTCGTCATCCGAAGGCGGAGGCAGCGGCGCGTTTTCTTCATAGATCATATTCAGCTTGCTGTAGATGCGCTTGCGGCGAGCCGACTGTAAGCAACGCGGTGTTTTACCGCCTCTGTGGTCTAGTGGTTCAACATACCGATTTCAGCTTGGTTTGGTTGGTGGTAGGACTTTGTTTAAGTCCGTCTGCCTAGCTGACCATCTTACCTAATTCTGTCGCCATAATAACAATTCTAACATTGTTGTGTTCCGGCATTCAGAGGTAAGATAGCCAGTTCCTCAGTTTGTTGAGGATTCCGGGTGAAGTGCGCGTCCACCTTCGGCCTTAACTTGTTTCCAGGTGAGATAAACGCCAAGTGCTTACCCGTCGTACAAAAAAAAACAGACGTTTTTCATAACAGCTGGTCCTAACTTTCAATTTCATCAGCCACCTTACCCTGATCCACAATAACAATTGTAACATTGTTGTGTTCCGGCATTCAGAGGTAAGATAGCCAGTTCCTCAGTTTGTTGAGGATTCCGGATGAAGTGCGCGTCCACCTTCGGCCTTATCTAACTTGTTAGCAGGTGAGATGAACGCCAAGTGCTTACCCGTCGTACAATAAAGAAAAACAGACAATAAATTTCATCAGCCACCTTACCCTGATATCACATCAGACAGATCTCATTTTTGGATTTCAAGTGATTGCACTAAGACTGTCACAACATTTACAAATAATAATAATAATAATCATATTTTAGACTATGCTACGTTTTTTCGAGATCGCAGTAGTTATACATTTGTAATCCATAGACACATAGAAATGCATTGTTGTAATAAAAAAAAAAAAAACAAGTCTCTATCAATTCAATCTAAATGGAAAGATCAAGAAAGAGGGGACCCTTCTAACACAGGTTTTCTAAAGCTTAACAGAAGGATCCCATCCCCAGTTTAAATAGTTTAACTTGTAAAGAAATAAATACATTTTTGATTTGATTTGTCACAAAAATTCCGGGATCGACAGGACCCTCGTGTCTCAGTTGGGCAGAGCGTTTCCGGCTTTAGGAATGCGGGTTCGAGTCCTAAAAAATTGCCTTTATTTTACCTTAAGCTTATTGTTTCCGAAATTGCTTTCCTCCCCGGAGCTCCCGGAGCTGCTGACGCCTTCTTCGAGGGTGAGTCGCGCCGGCACCCCCTCCAGTTTCAAGTCGGCGTAAAGCTGTCCCAGCTGTTCGTTCACCAGATTATTCTGTAACACAACAGCCTGATGTCACCTGATGTACATATTTTTTAATCTTGAAGTCATTGAATGCAATCAACGATCAGTTATTTCGGTATGTCAAGAGTATTAGAGCCTATTACTGCCGTCAAGCAGCATTGCTGTGTTCCGGTTCGAAGGGTATGGTCACCGGTGAAATTACAGGCACGTGAGGCTTAGCACCTACATGCCTCAAGTTGACGGGCGCAATGCGGTTCTGTGAAGTGCCGTTTCCTTGATGTATAAAAAAAAAGCTTCACGTATCTTAGGAAGAGTAGAGTAGTAAAATTTAGACGCAGGATATTTAGCAGCAAAGATGAAAAAAAATAAAAAAACGTCGTACAAAAAATAAAAAAAGTACGAAACATGCCGGCAAAGTTTACTGATCTCAACATAAAATCAGACAAAAAAAATGTTCTTATCTTCGCAACAGATTTTTTTGGTATTGTCAAAAATAATATTTAAGAGAACCATTTTTAATTTTTAATAAAATACTATGTGAACACTAACCTGTTTCAATTTCATCAGACGTTCTTTATCAGCTTTAATTATGTCTTCCTTCGACTTTTGCGGGACCTGATACTTGAAATTCCCGGGTGCCTAAAATGATTAAAGAGATGTAGCAATACGAAAATGATATGAACTATAAACAAACGTTTCTACCCCACTTGTCAAGGTAAACATTTGCCTGATTCAAATTTCCAACTCCTTAGAACGAGTTGGAAAAGTTCCCAAAGTCCTGCTCCGGTATTTTAGGGAGCTGGCCTGGCTGGGGTAGGGTTTGTTAATACAAAGGGGGACAATGCACAATACACCCCACAGCTGGACGTCAGTAAAAACTTTGGTCACCCCCACTCAGAATGAGAAGAAGAATGAGAACGAGTTGGAAAGGAGAATTACCATTGGTTGTATCCCTATAATCTAAGTTGTGTCACAAGTTCATTTGAGTAATAATTAATATTAAGTAATAATTAATAGTCAGTAATCATTAATATTAAGTATTAATTAATATGAAGTAATAATTAATAGTAAGTTATTATTAATATTAGGTAATAATTAATATTAATTAATATTAATTAATAATTAATATTAATTAATAATTAACATTAAGTAATCATTAATATTAAGTAATAATTAATATAAAGTAACAATTAATATTTATAGTGCATCAAATCTAAGAAATACACTTTGACAGCTGTCAGATCAACTTGTCTAGGGATGTGAACCAAATAATCGCCATCGAAAATATCCGATATTAATGAGAAATAAAAATTGATATTGATACTTTAAAGGTAAGAAACATCGCTTACTTTTTTTGATAACTCAGATAGAAGATAAATAAATATGTAGCGCTCAATTCATACCAAATAAATTAATTATTTCTGCTTTTTATTTTTTCGAGATGGCCATCCACTGATAGACGACAGATTAAATTGGAGGTTGTATTGTACCTACTTGTGCCTACGGAGTGAACTTTAACTTCTTTATTTTGGCTTGCAACCGTTTCACCAATTCTGCCAGTGACAAGTGACGTATTGAAAGCGTCAAGCTTATGAGATAAAAAAAATTGAGAGAGATTCGGTAAAAGCGATTGATTTCGAAAGACAAATGCCATACTGTATGCAACAGTGCCGGATTTCCCAATTATCTTTGTCATGGCATGTGTGTATTTTATGTGTGTATTTGGGGCATTATATGTATGTGTCGGCATAACTCTCGAACAGGTTATCCGATTTTCATGCTCCTTCAAAACGACATCAACCTTTGTTTTATGTTAGAATGGATTTATTAGGACATTACGTTAGCAACAAGAGAACCTCGAACACTCAGGTGAATAAAGAGAGTTCGAGAAAAAGTGCTTAAGTAAAGTGAGAAAGGTTTGCTAATTACGTTCTATTTGAGAATTAATCTCCGTTACAAACCAGACATCACGAGATCTCAGTTCGGGGCGAACTACTAGAATATAATTATATTTTTTATTTATTTAGTTACCTATATTTATTAATGACAAGTCATTCGAAGAACTACTGAACTAGATTGGTCACTCGCACATAACTATCTCACTGAATTTCCGCCAAAAATCGGTTCGATTAATTAAATTATTTCAATATTTTTACCGATTATTTGGAAACTCAAGAATTTTAAACTGTCGCAGTACTACTGTAAACAACTTAATGGCATAACATTGTATAAACGTGAACCTCATTTACAATTTTAGTGATTGTTTATGTTTTAAACAAGTTTTACGAGGTTCAAATTAATGTACAGGAATGTCTAATTAATATAATTATTAATCTGAGTAAATAATTTTTCGACATTATAAGAATTACTGTTTGTAATAGTTTGTGTCTACGTTTGAACTAAGTTATAGCGTAATAGGAAATGCGAAACGTCAAAATGTATTTCTTAGATTTGATGGACTGTAGTAATACTTAATTAATATTAAATAATAATTAATATTAAGCAATAATTCATAATAAGTAATCATTCTTGTTTTTATTTATGATTACTCAAACGAAAAATATTAAAGCCTAACTTCTTGGGATAATAGAAATGTTAAAAATGAGTTTTTGTTTAGGATTTCGTAAACCAATCTAAAGATAATGGACTAGTCAGCTGCGAGTCAGGGTAAGGGCCTGCCTACTGTTTCGCAAGATCACGAGGCATTGTTTAGATGCTTTTCTCTTGGAGCGGTAAAAATAATTAACCCCCACTACTAGAAAACTGCACAATTACAAAAAAAATATGAGCTTGCTAATTAATAATTATTGATTGTTTGGTTTGTTCTAGGGATTGTTTTTAGTATGAAAATAATAAAACGTGAGATAAGGTGGTATGGTTAAAAAACTTTAGCCTTCCAATAATGGGTAAAAAAAATTGAATGTTTTGTTTGGGTGTATTGGTTATTTAAGTTTCTTTTCATAACTGTTATTTTCTATAGTTTAGTTTGAGATACGAAACTCTGTAGTACATATTGTGAAATAGAAACTCAGTTTGTAACGGGAGAGTAGTGAGATGGGCTCCGATAAACATTTTGTGAACAGGCAGAGACTCGTTAACGTTTCAAGAACAAATTGCTGGGATACTCGCAGAATTATCATCAAATTGTTGATTATATTTAAAAATCCTATTATTTAACTTTAAATTAAGCTATATTTAATTGTGACACAACCAGTTTGAGAGCGATATGAAATCCCATAGTCACTTGGGCAAACTCCTTTGAATAAAAAAAAGGTGCAAGAATACATTATTGTTTTACAAAGTCTGGACGTGATTTTACCTGATCCAACCATGGCTGACTCGGCTTCCTGCGTAGGGCATTCTTGGCTTGGATGTGCTCGCAGCCGTAATCACCGTATCTCTGTAATAAAACATGACTTTGGTGGACATATCAAACAGCGCCAGCTAGCTGTAATCCAAGAAAATGTAGTACTACACGAAGCTAGCATGTACATTATAGTGAGCCAATTATTTATTATACATTATCAGGCAATGAGAGCGGTTTGGTCAGCGAACATTTCAAGCGGAGGCTTTTTACGTAAACCATGTTCAGGGCCTAACCACCACGTCTTATAGCATTCTCGTTTTGATCTTTTTTTTATTGTACGACCGGGATGCGCTTGCCCTTCATCTCTCCTGGTTACAAGTTGAGATAAGGCTGGAGGCGCACTTCACCCGGAATCCTCAACAAACTGAGGAACTGGCTATCTTACCTCTGAATGCCGGAACACAGCAATTTCAGAATTGTTATTATGGCGACAGAATTAGGTAAGATGGTGGTAGCTAGCCAGGCGGACGTAAAAAAAGTCCTACCACCAACCAAACCAAGCATAATATATTGCACTCCCCATGGGGATCGAACCCGGGACCTCTGGATCTGAAATCGGTGGGTTGAACCACTAGACCAGAGGCGGTTCTTACATTACTTTTGTCTCGTTTTTTCTACACTTGACAGATAGTGACAAAAGTAAGGTAATATCAAAACGGCGGTTAACCATACGACTGACGGCGTCTGGTGGACAGAGCGGACGGATTCCTAAAAAATATTGTATGATTATATGTATATTGTATTATCGTTATCGACAAGCCTCATAGCTCAGTTGGTAGTAACTCTGCCTTCTGCGCTGTAGGCTGTGGGTTCGATTCCCACCCATGGCAAACATTTGTGTGATGAATATAGATGTTTGTTCTGTGTTTGGGTGTTGTATTGTATATAAGTATGTATTCACAAAAAAAAAAAGCATTTAAGTAGTGTATCCGTAATCTAGTTCCCATATTGCGCTGTGTAAAAAATAATGTCCTGTAATATTTATTATTATTTATTTATTGTATCGGTACCGAGTTATTGGGCAGGGCGCCAGGTTTCCTCAGGTCGCTGCTGTCGTCGGCACTGCCCGACTCTGTCTTCAAGAACGACGAATAGAATGAGGAGTAGCTGGACTCGCCGTCTGTCCTGTCCAGGGTCTCGTCGCTGTTCAGAGCGGACTGGCTCTTCGCTTGAACCGCGGCCTTCGCGTTGACGGCGTTCTCATTCTTCGGCTTGTTGTAAGCCGGCTCCTTGTTCTGAAACGAAATGTTATGTGTTATGTGTGTTAACAAGCCTCATAGCTCAGTTGGTAGTAGCTCTTCCTTCTGCGCTGTAGGCTGTGGGTTCGATTCCCAGCCAGGACAAACATTTGTGTGGTGAATATAGATGTTTGTTCTGTGTTTAGGTGTTGTATTGTATAATATGATTGTATTAAAGAAAAAAAACGTATTTAAGTATTCTATCCGTAATCTAGTTCCCATATTACAAGCTATGCTTAGTTTGTGACTAGATGGCGCTGTGTGAAATTAGTGTCTTGTAATATTGTAATATCATATTCAAAGTAGGCATTGGCTATCTACGATTTGAATCGTAATATGTTAACTAATCTAATAGTAGTGACCTCACAGCTCAGTCGGTAGTGGCTCTACCTTCTGCGCTGTAGGGTGTGGGTTCGTAGCCCACACAGGACAATTTGGAATTAGATGGCGCTGTGTGAAATTAATATCCTGTAATATTTACATTGCAAAATTTTTTTTTTTTTAATATTACAGAACAATTACACAGAGCGCCATTTCGTCGCAAACTGAGCACATGTATAAACGTAGGGATATTATGTTATTTGTGATGGAAGCTATGCGATGTATAAATGTTAGTATGAAGACGGATCGAATACCTGCGAATTTCTGGTGTCCGGTATTTCCTTGTGCCTCACCTCGGATCCCTATAAACCAATTTAGTAACTAATTGTATGCCAAAAACATTATGTATGTATTGCTGTTCATGCGGATGAAACTGGGCGGGGAGAAACTTTGAATAACACTGGGTACTGGTACATGGGATAATGAAAGATGAATGGGAAGATGAAAGAGAAGATGTTGAGAGGACTTTGATATGGAAAGACTCATGGTGGATTCACGGGAGTAAAAAAAAGATGGGAGGTTTTGTTGACACATAAAAACAAACCAGCACCTGAATTGCATGCAGCACAAACAGACTGCATCCACAGAAGACACAATATAAAATAATTAAATTAAAGAAAATAAAAGAAAAGAATGAAGATTTGCAAAAGATTGCAAATCTTAATTCTTTTATATCGGGTCTCTATATAGAGCTTTTACTACTGCTTCTAGGAATGTAAATGACAGTGAACAATTTATAAACACCTTCTATCTAGTGGCATCTTTTAGAAAAGCATGAATGTGCAGTAGAATTTCAGAGCCGTATAGTGATGAGAACCACTGATGCCTTACCTATATTTGCGATTCGCCTATGCGCAAAAAGTCATAGGTATCATATGGTACAAGTAACATACAAATACATAATCATGTGGTACAAGTCAATAATAATTCAGCAGTTTACGATTTCATGACAAATTTTGACTGATTAGAATTTTAAAAGCCACAATCGATACAATACCTGAGCGTGATGCAAAAATGTACTCGTAGACTTAAGTTTTTAACTTTAGACGCACGTTAATCCGATGATGGCGTACTAGCGTACTGCATCCTAGGTTACCAGTTCAAAAATTAAAAGTGCAAGACTTTGTAATCTTTGAACTGAAAACCAATAATGGATCCGAGTAAATCTTTACATAAAGTAAACATGACCTAGATTATGATGAAAGCGATACGTTGCAATTAAGCAGACACGATATTAACACGAAGTATGAACCTGAACAACCAATGACAAAGCTCATTTGCGCGAATTGCATGTTTACTTATTTACATGTAATGGAAACGAAAAGAAGTAAAAAATGATGATGTTTAAATGTAAGTTGCAACTAAGCAGACACGATATTAACACGAAGTATGAACCTGAACAACCAATGACAAAGCTCATTTGCGCGAATTGCATGTTTACTTATTTACATGTAATGGAAACGAAAAGAAGTAAAAAATGATGATGTTTAAATGTAAGTTGCAACTAAGCAGACACGATATTAACACGAAGTATGAACCTGAACAACCAATGACAAAGCTCATTTGCGCGAATTGCATGTTTACTTATTTACATGTAATGGAAACGAAAAGAAGTAAAAAATGATGATGTTTAAATGTAAGTTGCAACTAAGCAGACACGATATTAACACGAAGTATGAACCTGAACAACCAATGACAAAGCTCATTTGCGCGAATTGCATGTTTACTTATTTACATGTAATGGAAGCGAAAAGAAGTAAAAAAATGATGATGTTTAAATGTAATAGCATACCCGGTTGCCGGCGGCAATGGAAGAATCGCCGCTGCTGCTTTGGTCCATGGCGTTCGCGGCCGCCGTGGATGCGAATCGCCTGCGGCTCCTCCAAGACGGTTGGCCAATCGGCACGTTCCTCATCGGCAGAGTCTTGCAAGCCTATTTGTGGGATTGTTTATATCAATATATTATTATAAGCATACAGATAGGTGCTCAGGATACAGGCGCTCAACTGCCGAGAGATGTGTTTCCATGAATTAGGGACACAAATCGTTTCATTTTGCTCCCGTACTATCTCACTAATGTTAGTACATTATAAGGAGTCAATTTTCACGACACGAAATACAAACAAATACACAAACAAAAACTTCCTGTATATTTACAACACGCGCTGTGCATTCGTATTACATTCGTTTCTGCAGGGGAAACATTACTATTTACAATATACGGTTGCGTTAGTTAAAAGCGGATAAGGTTTGAATGGGTTTTAAATTAAACTTAAAATTTGAATATTACGTCTTGTTTAATTTATACTTGGACACTAACTCAATTGATGTTATCAAAATACTTCTTAATGTTTCTTGCTATAGAAAATTAATGATCTTTATCAGCTAAATGACTTTTACCGGTAGCTTCTGTAATTTAATAATCACGTGAGAAATTTTCTCAAAAGAAACATTTATTTTATCAATCAAGCCCTATCGGTTTAAGACCCGGAGGTCCCGGGTTCGATCCCCAGGGGGACTACAATATTGTATTTGCTTTGGTTGGTGGTAGGACTTGGTTTAAGTCCGCCTGACCAACAGCTTACCTAAGTCGCCATAACAACAAATCTCAAATTGTTGTGTTCCGGCATTTAGAGATAAGATAGGCTGAGTTTGTTGAGGATTCCGGGTGAACTTCCACCTTCGGCCTTATAATATCTCGAAAATCAGATGAGATTAAGGCTAAGCACCTCCCAAGCGTACAATTATTATTTTTGAAAGTCCCTATCAGCCGCCGCCGTTGGTTTGAATCGTACCTGTATATAGTTGCTGGTCGTCAACGCCAGCGGGTTGAGCATCTGGTTGGATTGGTTGTACGCCATCGAGTGCGACATCATAGCTCGGTGCTGCACGTTGTAAGGTGTCGGCGGAGGGTACATGTGGGTCGATCCATACATTGGCGGCGGGTACATCCACGGCACTGAAAGGGTACAGATTACATTACGTCCGACAATCTCACCAGGGTCCCGGGTCTACTGACTTAACCGATCGCAGAATGGCTAGTAGAATACCAAAAGGCACCTATAGTGGCCATTCTGCGACGATACAATTGAAATAGTGAAGCGATTGGTTCAGTAGAAGATTGGATGTGGCCAATAAGGTGGTTATCTATCCTCTTGTAGACAGAGCACAGAACAGTTATTATTAGTGATAATGACTGACAGTGATTCAAACCCCTGATACATTTGCAAGCTATTTTTTGAATTGATTACTTGACAAATTGTTTAAAATACAAAATGTGACAAATTAGGGTGTCCCTAACGGGTCCCCATAAAAATTGTATTTTCTTGTAAGATGTCAACCTGCATTACATTTACAAAGGTGACCATTTACCTGAAAAAAAAATTTAATAATAAAAGAAAAATGTTTAATTATTATAGACCAAAACTAGTATTACAACTATGCATACAGGTAAAGCAAATCAACAAAGTAAAAAGCACTATCCTAGTACTTACCTACAACTTAATATTGATGTGAATTTATTTATATACATAAATCTAAAAATAAATAAATTAAATAAATAAAAACCAGTTTAGAAAAATATCAATAACGTCCCTATGTTCTGTGGGGTATAGAGAGCTAAATATGTCAATGTCATGTTACATGTTCTTTGGTAGTTGATTAGTTCACAGACTACATTAGTGTATGGTTACTCTATGGTTTATATTATAAGTTCAATTCAAACAAGCTTGTCTTGAACAGAAAACGATTTATTTTCTAGGAGACTAGTAGGAAAACGGTTACTATTGGGTGATAAAATTCAATAAATAAGGTACTCTTATTTATTGAGGGTTAGGATAACTTAGGGTTGACAGGTGACTACCTGTTAACTTACCCCTAAGAGTTACGATTACGAGTGAAGTGAAGGCAAGAGATAGAACAGGGGAGGTTTACGAGGACTTCTGTGCTACAAGAAAGTGTTTTTTCAGAGCTGTTCTTAGTGAATTAACAGTTTTTATATTAAGCCGATAAACAACCTCGCAATAATTAAGGCGAGATAGTATCAATGACTCACACAGTGTTATTCGAATGCTCTCACATATGAAAGGGCGTATCTTATAAAGCATTTTTAACCTATAGAAGCAATAGCGCACGTTTTCTGCTACATGACTCTCAAATTGAAGGTGGCTGTCTACTATTAGTCCAAGATTATTAGCTTCTTAGACATATTCCACGTATACACGACCTATGTCTTAAAAAACTAAGTATCATATCCATGATCTAGTGCCCGTATTAAAACAGTTGCTTAGTTTGTGACCAGATGGCGCTGGCGTGTGAAATTAATGCCCTGTAATATTAATCGTTTATTAATATTAGTATCACGCCGCCATGAGAGCGGGTACTTACTAGCAGCGTTAGCATATGCGGGCATGGTGTGTGGTGGGTGCGGGGCCTGGAACGGTTGCGGGGGCTGGAACGGTTGCGGGGGCTGGAACGGTTGCGGGGGCTGGAACGGTTGCGGGGGCTGGAACGGTTGCGGGGGCTGGAACGGTTGCGGGGGCTGGAACGGTTGCGCGGTGGCGAGTTGGGGCGCTTGGCAGGCTGCACCGGGCGGGAGGTTGGCGCTCATCCCCGCGTCGTACATCGGATACAAGCCTGAACACAAACAAAACGAAAGACTCACGTCGGGGTTCGAACACGCTGCGTCCCGTTCACTCAAGTGCAATAGCTTACAGGTTCTCCCGAAATGGTTTGCAATACTGTGGTGTAAATACACAACAGTAAAATTTGTATTGTTACAAAAATACATAATAAGATACCGAGGATAAGAAGTCAAAGTTTATTGAGTTTCTAAGTAGAACTTAAGGCACTCCTTGTAGAAGAGTTAATAAAGTGTTACCGAGTTTCCGTTGCTCTCTTTTCTCCATCTCTCGTTATCGAGTCTAGATATATGACCCGACCAGTTCCATTTTAGTAATTTAAGTAGTTTGTGTAGTTTTCCCTCGAATCATTGTATTTTTTATTTTATCTGAATGTTTTACACCAAGGCAAGCAACGGAGTGGATCCCACTTGACGGAAAGAGAAAGCCAGGAAGGCAGAAAAAAAGATGGAGGGATATCTTCAACAAACGATGTGGACCAGACTGGATGAGAAAAGCGCGTGAGAGGGACCATTGGAGGGAATTAGGGGAGGCCTACGCCTCTGAGGCGACAACCACAGAAATCCTAGAAATGTAAGATTAGTTAGTATTAAAACATAGGTTAAAATTAGTTTTAAAGTATTAGTTAAGTATTTCTTGTGGCTGAAATAAATGGCTTTTTATTTATTTATTTACCGAGTTTCCGAATGACGATTTAAGAACATTCATTGACATTTAATTACTATTGCATATTATAAAGGTATTTTGGCTAATTAACTTATTGTGAACCAGGATCAAGATTCAACACCACTGATCACGTGATTATCACGTGACTCGACTCTCTTAGGTTGAACCTTTGAAGAGTTTTCTTACACCATCTAGCACTGGCCGCCTTATGATCGTCGGAAAGCAAACCAGCCTTCTCACACTACGCGTCTCGTGTATCATATTCTGAATGGTTGTCCCTGAAATGCCTTATAACACCTATCTCTCGATATGCCAAGTCACATATTCCTTCAAGTGTCAGCTGTCTCAGAGCAACGATTTTATCTTTAGTGAAGGCGGATTTTGGATGTCCATTACTAGATGCCTGGCCAGGTGTTTTGACTTTTTACCTAATTTATGAACCAAAAATAAAAATAAAAGTATTGCCTTGTACGTACAGTACAGTGTACTCACTTGCAGTTGGGACAGTAGACCCATTGGCTTCGTTGATGTCTTGGCGCCATAGCGGTTGGCGCGAGTCAGGGCAATGCTGCTTATAAGCTACTTCTGCCTCGATTGGCTGCATAGTGCGTTTGATCCCGTGTGGCTGAAAAGCAAACACAATTTTGTCTAAAACTGAATCTGGAGCCACACCGCACCCGGAATCCTCAACAAACTGAGGAACTGGCTATTTTAACTCTAAACGCTGGAACACAACAAGTTAAATAATTGTTGTTACAGCGGCATACTCAGGTAAGATTGTGGTAGCTAAGAGCAGTAGTGAAAGGGCTCGTCCGGGGAAGTACTACCACCATACCTATTTCAGCTGCCAAGCAGCATTGCCGTGTTCCGGTTTGAAGGGTATGGTTGCCGGTGAAAAAACGGGCTCAAGAGGCTTAACAACTATATGCCTCAAGTTGACGGGCGCAATGCAGTACCGTGTGGGTTCTTTGTGGATGTGATCTACACAGTAAGGCATTGCAATAGCAAGAGATGCACTTAACATCAGGTGGGATAATTGTACCATCTCCTAGTGAAAAAAAAAAGCTACCACCAACCAAACCAAGCACCAAATTGCTCTCCCTGGGAACCCGGGACCTCTGATAGATAGTCAAAAAAACAATAACAAGAATATGGTAGTGTCTAACTATTAAAAAAAAAGTCAAATAATAATACTTAATGTGTTTGGGTGTTGTATCATATAGTAAGTATGTATTTAAAAAAAAAGTATTTGAGTATTCTATCCGTAATCCAGTTCCCATATTACAAGCTATGCTTAGTTTAGGGCTAGATGGCGCTGTGTAAAAATTTATGTTCAATAATATTTATTTATTTAATACTAACAATGTCGGAGATGAAAATCAAATACTACCTGCTCATACAAAATGTCAATGCTTATTTAATTTAAGCACCTCATTCAATTCAAAATAAATAATACAAACGATATCAAATCAGCTCTTAATGTCCTGCAGGCCTATTACCTAACTCTGTTTCATTTGGGTTTCAATGGGTATCAATTAAAATGCCTGCATTTCTGATTGAAACCGATTGAAACCCAAATGAAACAGAGCTAGGCAATAGGCCTGCTGTATTGTCCTGTAGTTACATTGTAGCTGTGTACTGTGTAATATCTGTTCTCAGTTATCACATAATACGAACTGGATGGCACAAGGGGACGTACCTGCATGCACTGAGGCGTGGCTCCCGCCATTGTCGGCTGGTATGTGGCGTTGCACCTCGCCAGATGTTCTTTCTTCATCAGCCCTCTCTCGAGGACACGCGCGCCCTTTGTGCCGGATCTGCTCTTGCAGTGCAACTTGGCCAGCTCTTTCTCCATCGCGGTATTGTGCCTGGGAACGAGATTGACCAACGTTGGAAAGGCTGAACCGAAAACTATACAATAAACTATACGTGTCACGGGCCTGTTTGCTGATAGCAAAGCCTTAGTGGGTCTCGCAAGGAACGCGGCACTGCATTGCGCCCGTCAACTTGAGATATAAAGGTGTTAAGCCTCGCGTGAACACCGGAAGCGGGACACAGCGACGCTGCTTTGCGGCTTAAATAGGTGTGGTGGTAGTACTTCCCCGGACGATCCCTTTCACAAGGGGCACTACTGCTCTTGTAAAAGTATCTTTGTCCGGCGACTCGGACTTGTACCACACCTCGAATGCGTCAATCAGTTTCCTCTTCCTGGCTAAGGAAGTTCAAGTCTCCACCCTATATATTGGAAAGACTAAAGCTTACCCGAACCCTTAAAACAGACTCACAGCTTAACCGAATTGTTACCGTCTGCCCCCACGAACGATGGTAACACTTATGGCTATCTGCCTTGACGTATGATCAGTGGAGGCACACGATTATACATTATTACCGTGTGCCCCCATTCCTCTAGCCCCCTTTAGAATAGTCAGAATATTCATTAAATCCTCTTTAGAAAGAAAGACGATATATGTATTTACGCAATAAAGAAAACAGGAATAAAAATTAAAATAAAAACTATACTAAGCTTAAACTAACCCGAACTAAGCTACACTAAGACGAACACAAACACTTAGCAAAATTGAGTTTACTACTAGTCAGGGTATAAAATAAATAAATTTGGGTCAAAACCCTCAGCTTTATTGCAGCATAACGCAACGATAATGCGCTGGTTTTCAGCCAAGTCCTTACTAATAGGACCCTTTAAACATATTACATGCACTTAGATACGTCAAAACAAAATAGGCTAGGCACAGTATAAATAAATACAAACAATTGATACCTATTGCACAGCACAAATTATAAACAAATTGAAAACCATTATTGTTACAAAATATATTATTGTCGGCCAAAGCTTCGTCAATTGCATAATAAATTACTAATGAATTCAAATATAATGTCGATAAAAAAGCAATGAATGTCTTTCGAGGATTTACCTCTGATTCACTAATCATCATGAAATGAGCATGAATCTTGCCTAATACGTGGTAGTCAGAGGCACGTCCAAACTTGCGTTCGCCACATGCCCGCGGTTTGCAAGGACCAAGCAGATCGTTTTCCGAATCCACGTATTTACTTCTTTCTTTGCTTTATTACAACATACATTTCCAAAATGAACGATGGCAAAACAATCACATTTATGTTATATTTTAATGTATAGATATTAGTTCAATCAGCAGCAGTGGCCAAAGTCTACTCACGACGGCAGCAGTGGTCAATAAGCCTACTCACGATGGCAGCAGTGGTCAATAAGTCAACTCATTACGGAAGACCAGCGCTTTGGAATACCCTTCCATAGCATTATGCTGAGTGATATCCTATTTTGTCAATTATTTTATGTTTTTTTTTTCTGTGTTTGTCTACTATTGTTTTAGCTAAGTATTTTGGCAAAATAAATATTTTATTTCTTTCTTTCAGTGGTCAATAAGTCTACTCACGATGGCAACATTCGCTAATAAGTCAACTCACCTGGTCAGCCGGGATTCTGTGAGTCGCGGTGGATTAAAGTCTCCACTCAGTGCCCGCGACATTGGCGGCTGAAAGAACACAGGGGCCATGGGTGTGTTCGGGCCAGCCACATACGATAGTCTACCAGAGCTTGCTTCGAGTACGGTCGGTCTGTTGCTGAAATATTTTTTTTTATTTATTTCATATGTACAAAATGTTTACTTAACTAATAGAACACACCTATTAAACCTTTACAGGTTTGACTAAGATGTAGGTACAATCCCTTGAAACTTAATATTATAAGTCTTATAATTAGTGCGTTAAATAAACTTAAATAATTTGGGTATCTTACATAAGTAGGCACACTTTGTCATTCCCCGGTTACAACATTATAATCAACATGACAATGTACAAAGGAATCAGTCAGATTACCTAAGGACCGTTACAAACGGCCTATAGGTAACTCAACTGTTCCAGACCAGTACCAGACGGAAGCGTGCCCAAGTCACTGGCTGCATTGCCACGCTGAATAGCTATGCTAATTCGCTGGCCTAAATAAGAGCCAGCCCTTGGGTCACGTGTCGCCTCAATCAAAAGCCCCGCAATATTTTTGAAAACCCGGAGGGCACCGGCTCCCCACGGATGACAATAGATAGTAAGCAGATTTTATTTGTTATGAGGGGGTTAAGTGCAACCCTTGCCTATAACAATGCCTTATTGCGTAGGTCACGTTCTCAAAGAACATAGCCTACACGGCACTGCATTGCGCCCGTCAACTTGAGGCGTAAAGGTGTTAAGCCTCGCGCGCCCGTAATTTCACCGGCAACCCTTCAAACGGGAACACAGCAACGCTGCTTGGTGGCCGATAAGGTATGGCAGTAGTTCTCCGGACGAGCCCTTTCACAAGGGGCTCACACACCATTACCTAAATATGTCGCCATAACAATTATATATTGTTGTGCATTTTTATATATACTCCTCAGGAACTGGCTATCTTACCTCTAAAGGTAGGATAGCCAGTTCCTGAGGAGTAGCCTTGAGGATTCCGGGTGAAGTGCGCTTCCACTTTCGACCTTTCGAAAAGAGATCAATTTATATACCGAAATATTTACCGTCTCTGTGGTTTAGTGGTTCAAGCCGCCGATTTCAGATCCAGAGGTCCCGGGTTCGATCCCCAGGGGAGTACAATATTGAGCTTGGTTTGTTTGGTGGTAGGACTTTGTTTAAGTTCGCGTGGCTAGCTACCATTATTCTACCTAATTCTGTCGCCATAACAACAATTCTAAAAATGTATACCGTTGCGCAGTCGGGTAAAAATATAATAGTAGGTATTACCTAGTTATCTGCTTTATTTCACGTAGCGGCAGGGGATTTCCGGCAGACGCGATGACGCCTTTGTTTTCCTCAAAGGTGCTGTTCTGATGACTGTCAAAATATCTGAAATACAACAAAACGTGTAGGTACACTTATTGCATTCATTTAAAATTACTTACAGGAAAGCGCAAGAACGTTACTTTACTAATCTTGAAGTGATTTTTATGAAACATGAAAATTCTTTAACGAAACATTACTTAAGTTGAGCAACGGAAAACACTTGAGAACGGGAAATAAATTCCGTATACATAAATATTGAAAACACAACGGCGGAAAATGATAAAAAAACTTGACAATTTCTTCAATTATGTTACGTTTTTTTTTTCAAATCATCAAAAGTCTACTATCGAAACTAAACAAAAAAAATACCCTACTTCGTAACTCGCACAACGTGCGTTTCTACGTAAACGAATGACATTTTCACAAAAGGCAAATATGTTTATTGAAACGTTGATCTGACACAAGCTGTGAACGATCAATGCATCTCAATGCACGTCTGCGTGATATTTATACGGTTCAATGTTAATTAAAGCTTTGATACTTCAATAAGCCTGAAGAATAGGAGCTATTCATAACAACGTTGACCAGGCACACAAAAGCATGGGCACTTTTGCAATTGAGATCAACTCGCTCTATTGAATTCGCCTGCACAGTTGCCAAGTTATTTATGATCAAGTGGTTATGAATAACAAATTCCCGAAGACGTTACACAAAAAGACGGAGTAGTTGAGAAGTAATAGGTGTGGTCGTGTCACTGAAAACCAACGCCCTCTGTGCAAAGCGGGCATTAATGTTGAGCCGAGAGATTTTGCTACTGTATCACACACACACCTATTACCATTATGAGTTTTAATTCGTTTAATTAATTATTGAGTACTTTATTTCCTGCTGCTTAAAATTTTGTTTTTTTAAGCATTAAATATGTTTGTATTGTTATATCGTCTTGTCCTATTGTGCAGTGTGCTTTATGTTATCTATCTATCTATAAGACACATTCTTATATATGGATATTGGGGTAGAAGTAGGGGAAAGGTAATAATAAATAATAATAAATATTACAGGACATTATTTTTTACACAGCGCAATCTAGCCCCAAACTAAGCATAGCTTGTAATATGGGAACTAGATTACGGATACACTACTTAAATACTTTTTTTTTTTTGTAAATAACATACTCATATACAATACAACACCCAAACACAGAACAAACATCTATACTCATCACACAAATGTTTGTCCTGGGTGGAAATCGAACCCACAGCCTACAGCGCAGAAGGAAGAGTTACTACCAACTGAGCTATGAGGCTTGTCAAGATGGATAGATTATGTGAGGGATGGTTAGTAACAGAAAGGAGAGTGGAAGAAGACAATTACGTTGTGCTAACAGGTATGACATTCATTCCTTTATGTATTGTGTCTTGGCAGTCACGGCTTAATAATCGCCCCTCCAACACCCATGGATGTCGCAAAGCCAACTAAGGGATCTCACCAGAATCTCACCACCTGTATACCTTTACTGCACCCTGCACCAATCCGCTTACCAAGCGCCGTGATTACTTTAAAACCATCCACAGGACACATCTTTACTTGATTTACATGTGACCTGGTGGTCAAACGCTTGACTATCATCAATAAAAAAACAGCTTTGGTAGTCTCAGTCCAACAGTGGACACTAATAGGCTATTGATGTGATGTATAGTATGTTATATCTAGTGTATGTATTCATGTTATAAAAATATTGTGTATTTTATTTTTATTATATAGATTTAGCATTATTATATGGCTATAGTCAATTTAGCTAGACACTATAAATTTGTGCATCACCAACCACCTCTTAAGCCATATAGATTAGACCAATAGCTTAACATCATTTATGTATTAATCCATATTATTATATGTATATATTTACTATTATTCTATTCATTTATATGTGTATGTATAAAATATGCAATAATATATTTTTATATATTTGGTAGGTAGGTATTCATCATATTTGAGTAGGTATACTTTGATATACGTATGTATATTTCATTTTATTAAGATTTTACTTTAATTTAAGTACACTTTTCTACCTTTTCAGTGTATCACCTCTCACTCTCTCAAAGGTTCGCTGGTAGAAAACTCTGTAAGGGTGTGTGACATGTTAAAATCATATTTATGTGTGCAACAAAGAATTACAAGTTGTTCTTAAGTTGTGCAAAAGAGTATTTTAATATGTTTATAAGGCTACCTTTGCAAGTTCTCGTTGTAGTTGAGCTGGTTGTAGCTCAGGCGCGTTTCGCTAGACTTGTCATCACTTGAATCGTGGTGAGGAGAAATCGCGCCCAGCATCTCCGAATCCTTTTCCTGCTAACATCACAACACGCTTTACTGGTTTTGTTCTTATTCCCACGGGAAGGACTTGGCCTTCATCACCTGGTTACAAGTTGTGATGAGGCGCCTTTCACCCGGAATCCTCAACTGAGCATCAGGCTATCTTACCTCTAAGACAACAATTTTAGAATTGCTGTTACGGCGACAGAATTAGGTAAGGTGGTAGTAGCTAGGCAGGCGGATATCAAATACAATATTGTACTCCCCCTAGGGATCGAACCCGGGGCCTCTGGCTCTTAAATCGGTGGGTAAAACCACTAGACCTACTAGAAGTTACTAGAAGTCTTATACTAACTAGAAAAATCAGGTGAAATATTGAAAATAGCCTTTGTACCTACACACTATGGTGTACAAATCATACCACAATCTAAGCAAAATAACAAAAAAACTTTCAAATTCATAATTATTAGTAAATACACATACAGCGGCCTTTACGACCAAGGGACGATTACAACCTAGGACCTTGAGACTCACTTCATGTTTAGGCTGCTCCTCCATCATGCTTTCCATGATCATCGCGAGGTCTTGGCAGCGCTTGGTCATTTGCTGCTTCACTTTCTCTGCTGGCTTAGTGAGAACCTGTCACAAAGTAATATCGTATTTAAATACTATTCACAAGCATGAACAATGTAAATATATAATCTACAGTAATACGCGTAAGCATTTAAAATAATAAGCCCATGCTCGCTAGAACGGAGCCCGTGTCATTTCTTTTGATCATAGAGGTGTATGAGTTAGTATAAAAAATATATAAACGCTTCCTCTTTCGGCCTTATCGTAACTTGAAAATCGTGTGAGATGAAAACCAAGCACCAACCCATCGTACAGTAAAAAAAACCTGCCTATCCACTAGGTGGCCTTTTACGACATACTCGGGCAAGGTCACACAGGCCGGAAGTAAACCAGTTGCTGAGCAGAGTCCCGCAAATAAGAATGCGATATGTAAACTGTCTTTCTTTCTCGTAACTTTTTAATCATGAGCACCTTAATATAGGTTTCTTTTTTTTTTGTACGACGGGGAATCGCCTGGTTACAAGTTGAGGTAAGGCCGATGGTGGAGGCGCACTTCACCCGGAATCCTATCTATATACCGGAACAAAACATTTTTTTAAGAATTGTTACTATGGCGACAGAATTAGTTAGGATGGTAGTTAGCCAGGCAGACTTAAACAAAATCGTACCACCAACCAAACCAAGGTTCTATTTTATAGTATGTGTTAGTCAAAGTTGGGTAATTTGTCGTTCTAAGAGTTTTTAAAGTATGTATATTTAAAATACTGTAGTGTTAAAAGGCTTGTGTTTGGTGGCCAGTCGGAGAGTACGACCGGAAGATGTAAGTGGTACTTCATTGTGCGTCGGCCGGCATTTACACTATTAAGCCAACTCTGAGCCCATTTGGCTGCGCTGCACAAATTATACAGCATATACATTCGCATCATTCCAGTATCCATACATCGTAACAAACTTTCGCATTTATGATACCTTGGGACTAGTTCAGTAATCTTACTGAACAGCCAAACATCGATACAAACTTTCGCATTTTTGATATACTTCAATAAATTTGCTAAATAACTAAAAAAACATTTATTAAATATAAAAACAAATGTTATATTAATTAAAAAAAATTGATAAATAAATATTACAGAACAATATTTTCACACAGCGCCGTCATAAGTGGGGTTAATGTATCCCACTTATAGTCAATATCTGTCTAGAACAATATTTGTGCAAAGTTTCTGCTCAGTCCGTCCATTATTGACAAGCCTCATAGCTTAGTTGGCAGTAGCTCTGCCTTCTGCGGTGTAGGTTGTGGGTTCGATTCCCACCCAGGACAAACATTTGTGTGATGAATATAGATGTTTGTTCTGTGTTTAGGTGTTGTATTGTATAATATGATTGTATTAAAGAAAAAAAACGTATTTAAGTATTCTATCCGTAATCTAGTTCCCATATTACAAGCTTTGCTTAATTTGGGGCTAGATGGCGCTGTGTGAAATTAATGTCCTGTAATATTTATTTATTATTATTTTCGGCTTGAAGGAGGAACAAACAACCGAACATCGAAACAATCTTTCGCATTTACGTTTGGGATTAATTCAGTAATCCTGCTGAACGAATTCCACTTACAGTCATATGGTCTTGACTAGAACAATACCGTTGCAAGATATTTGCTTAGTCCAATAACTTCGAAACAAACTTTCGCATATAAGATATAAGTGGGATTAGTTCAGTAATCCTGCTGAACGAATTCCACTTACAGTCATATGGTCTAGACTAGAACAATACCGTTGCAAGATATTTGCTTAGTCCAATAACTTCGAAACAAACTTTCGCATATAAGATATAAGTGGGATTAGTTCAGTAATCCTGCTGAACGAATTCCACTTACAGTCATATGGTCTAGACTAGAACAATACCGTTGCAAAATATTTGCTTAGTCCAATAACTTCGAAACAAACTTTCGCATATTAGATATAAGTGGGATTAGTTCAGTAATCCTGCTGAACGAATTCCACTGAACGCATAATATAACTTTCGCATTTATGATATAAATGGGATTAGGTCAGTAATCCTGCTAAACCAATTCACACATAATCTTATTTTATCTGCGTACTTTACGGGCAAATCCGCGATCGAAGCCAGGTTACATTAGTAGTACAAAAATAACTTACATGATTCAAGATCCTCAGCATATTCTCCCGATACATGGTTACCATCTCAGATGCCCGTTTATCTTCATCTGTGACTTTCACATTCGGCGGTGGGGGTGGCGGAGGTAAGAACACGTCGGGGTTGACAGGACCCTAAAATAAAATGGCCTTTTCAATTGTACTCTTTTTTTATTGTACGTCGGCGGAGCGCGTAGCCTTCACGCGATGGAAACGCACTTCACCCAATCCTCAACAATCTGAGGAACTGACTATCTTACCTCTAAATGCCGGAGCGCAACGGCTTGGAAACTTACCTGGGTATGTCCATATATGTATGGATGTTTGTATGTGTGTATGTATGTCCATATATGGGTATGTGGACTTTGTTTAAGTCCGTCTGGCTAGAAGGACTTAAACAAAGTCCACCCACCAACCAAACCAAGCAGAAATTTATACCCTGAGGAAACTTTCTCTCAGACAGCCGGCGATTCATTCAGAAGGGCGAAAATGGAAACCCATGGGCAGATATTAGCTGTATGATGTGGGTTCGATTCTCATCCAGGACAAACTTTATCAGTTATGAATTTAGATGTTTGTGCGTTGTGTAGATTATAAGTATATATTTACCAAACTACTTATGACGTTCTATTCTAGTTAGTTACGTTGTACTTTTTTTTTATAGAAAAGTATTGTCTGCGAGTAAATATTTGACTAAATGAAATACATGTAAAAACATTGTTACCTCAACAACAAAATGTTTCCCAACAACAAATTCCAATTTCATAGACCACGGGTTTATAAAAGACGACCATTCGGTTTCGAGTTTCACGAAACAACCGTTCTGTGCCAACATCCTGAAAAAAAAGTTATATGTACAGTTCGATCTAAAGTATCTTAAGCGAGTAAACCATGAGTATATTATTGTATGACGGGGAAGCGCTTGGCTTTTAGCTACATCTTCATCGGCTCTTGTTAAAAAAAAGACAGACAACAAAATATTTGAATCTGTGGCTAATAATTGATCAAAAAAAAAAAAAAATGGGTACAGGGCTGGTTAAGGACGGCGCAAAATGGATTAATTTTTGATGTATATATTACAGGTAAGTGGTTAAAGCTGGAATAGGAAATTTCAGTTTATATATTATGTATAATATAAAATAATAAGATTAGTATGGGTTAAACTAAAAAGTAAATGTGTAAAAAAATCGGGGTTACAGTAAAAAAAGTATAAACAAGAAACATTTTGATAACCTACGATAAATAACACACACATTAATTATATCACTCTGGTTTTATCCAGAGGCTATGAACTATAATTACAAACTAATTAGGTACCTATGCATATATTTTGTATTGTCTAGGCCCTAGAATGAATGAAATGAATGAATCGCGTAGACTCTAGGCCTTTGCCTAGGCCTTACACAGACTCGGTAGAACAATGCTATGAACGATAAAATGTCCAGCAGAACTCACCTGAACGAACACCTGGAAACGTTGCCGTCTTTCACGATATTCTCGTACACAATTTGCAGATACGGCATATCTTCAGGATGGTACATCATCAGAGCATCCAAGTTGTGGACGTCTTGTGGCAGATAACCGAGGTACGGCACCGATTCTATATCGATGTACTCGAGGATTCCGTCTGCTGAATGTCTGGTGATGAATGGCGTTGCGTCCTTTATGCATTCGCTAGGTGCTGAAATATTCAAAGTCCGTTAATTATATGTCGGGATATTTTTTTTGATGGGCAAAATGAAGCACGTAAAGCGTAAAAGCGCTAACTGCAATATTTCCGTAAAAATATTTATGATGCTATTTTCCAGTATATTGATTATGTATTATGATGGTGGTTTTCAATTTCATTTTGTTTCGCCATCCATGTTATGTAAGTACTACGTCTACTAAGTGTGACTCACTAATATGTACCACAGATAATAAAATACTAATTATATATTATGTTAATACGTAACGCTAATACTATATCGACGATAAGAACGCTATACCAGTTGACAGCTGGTGATTTCTCAATGCCCTGACCAAAATTTATGTAGTAATTAATATTCTTGTATTATTTAGGTTTATTATGTACTTAATGTAAGTGTAAGTGTTTTTAGTAGGTATTAAACATATTTTTATAGGTATATATGTGTGCATTTAAGCTGAGTTGGTGCCACTTGGCACATATACTACATTAGCGCAAACTAATTAGCACCTCTTTGCAGTAGGAGGCTGGGTGGGTAGCTATCTACCTACCTATTTATTTATTTATTTAGTACGTATTTATTTGCAGGAAACCTCTGTTACATTGTATGAATTGTCTATGCTGTGTTGTTGTGTGTCAATAAAATGTTTTTCTTTCTTTCTTTATTTCTATGTATATTTCATTTGTCTATTAAACTTTTACTTCAATTTAAGTAGGTACACTTTTCTACCTTTTCAGAGTATCACCTCCCTCTCTCTCAAAGGTTTGTTGGTAAAAAACTCTTTTAAGGGTTAAGCTCGCCTCTGTACAAATGTTTTCCTTTGAAATATTTAAATATATTTATGTGTATAAATATGTGTGTGGTGTATCATATTTATGTGTACAATAAAGAGTTACAATAATTACAGGTGTTATTTAAATTATTGAATACTATTGAATGGATTATAAAAAAAGCTAACCAGCGCGAGGTTCTTTCCCCTTGTGTGCTGGTCGCGATTCCGAACAGGCGGTACATTTGACGTGGCAAAATGATTCTCAAAAATCTTACACATTTTGACTTTTGACTTTAACATATATGTGCTAGCATAAGTTGTCCCAGTGTTTCGCAGAACTAGCAAATTATTTTGTATGCCCTGTAGCTAGCAAATGCTATATTAGCCTTAAGTTTAAATAAACCTATAAACTTTGTAAACGACATGTACCTAATTATCATCAAATAGAGATGTTTTAATAAAAAAATAAGTTATATTTTCAGATCAAACAACTTCCTTATCCTGAAGGACGTCAAAGCATTAAACATTCTTTAAGAATTCTTACAAAAAAAAATACTTCAATTTCATGAAGTTATGGTACATGATTTTACGAGTATTCCAGTTTTGAGGACAACAAACGTTTTACGCGATACAGTGCAAATCAGCATCCTGGCCGTGGCATCCAATTGGTATACCACCTACTTTTAGGAGCCTGATTATATATATTATTTTTCCACATCTAAATAGTACATTCTTAAAAAAATAAATGAAATGCACGTATCGCCAGTAGTAGCTATCTAATTATGATTGTATTTGAAATATATTAAATAGACGCCGTGGCGTTCGCGGCTATGAATCGATCCCTCCAACCCAGACCATGGACATCGTAAAGCTCGACTAAGCTAGACCAAGGGATCTTACCGCAGAAGTGTTTATTTCTGTGTGGTATCTACACCTTTACTGCGATCATCGATCCGCCTTCCAAGCATGTTGATTATTTTTATTTATATATTTATTTATTTATTCAAAAACAATTACAACACTAACAGATACTTAACCTAAGCCAGTGCTGTAAGTAATAATAACTTAATTATATTTATAATATCAATTTAGGTAGGAGAAGCTTTAAACAAAAGCCATATTTATGACTTTCGGCAGGCTACGTTCAAAAATACCAACAACATTGTCTATAGAAATAGTATTAATTAATCTAATGGTGGAACATAGACATTGGTGAAAACGTGAGAAGGTTAATTCTAGCTGCCGGTAGACTAAGCATGACAAAACCCTCCAACTCCACCCCTCGACTCTGTCTCAGATCTATCTCTGATCGGCTGCAGAATTAGTACCATACCAACCTACTAATACTTCCGCCATAATTCGCCTGCAACGTATCACAATCAGTCACCTATTACATGTCAACTATATAGTAAATACTCACTTTTGAACGCAGAATAAAACGGAGTAGCCTTTAGGATGAGGTAGGTGATGTTATCGTCGTCCTCTTTGATGTTTTTGAAGGAGAACTTGAGCAGGAACGGCATGTAGGACACACTCCGTTCTTTGATCCCGAAGGTCAGGCCCAGGGTCCGGTAGCGACGGATACGACAGACCATCGAGCAATCCATCACCCCTTCCGGCACGTGACCTGCCGATACATCGCCAGATGTACTAAGGGCAGGTTGCCTTGCTACCGACATCTTCTCTGTTTTTTTTTTTTTACTTGGAGACGAAACAATCAAGCAGCCATTGCATCTCTTGCTTATAACAAAGCCTTACTGCATAGGTCACATCGACAAAGTCAAAGACAGCAGCCGAAATAGGTGTGGTGGTAGTACTTCCACGGACGAGCCCTTTTTAAGACCGAAGGTAAACTGAGGAACTGGCTATCTTAACTCTAAATGCCGGAACACAACATTTTTTTCAGAATTGTTATTATGGCGACAGAATTAGGTAAGATGGTGGTAGCTAGCCAGGCGGACATAAACAAAATCCTACCACCAACGAAACCAAGCACAATATTGCTCCTATGGGGATCGAACCCGGGACCTCTGGAACTGAAATCGGTGGGTTGAACCACTAGACCACAGAGGCGGTTAATAGCCCTAACACAAGGAGCTCTACTACTCTTAATCAAGTTTGTTGCCATTATAACAATTCTAAGCTGTGTTCGGCCTAATCATAACTTTAAAAAATCTGATGAAATGAAGGCCAAGGGAATCCCATCATAAGCATGTAAAGCACAATAAAAAATAAAAAAACATACAAATAATTTGCATGAATGAGCACAAACACAAAGAAATGTACCGATCGCGGTTCAACAAGAACATTTCGAAATACGGAGAAAGAAAAGTTAATACAAAAGAGTTTTCAAAGTTGGTGTACAATGAAAAGAGAAAACAATTAAATGGGCCAACCGAGCCTCACGTTTACACGGGCTCCGTTCACGTGCCCCTTCAAAAAACACATTTTCATAAGCAATATCGCATCACGTTTCCTTCAAGTACGTTGAGCGAGAACAAAGAGAAATGTGATCCGTTGTAAAAGTTTGAAAGTGGGTTTCAAGATATTTTAACTTTAAGATCGATATAAAACATTCGTGTGGTCTTGCAAGTAGATGTATAGACCTTAATATCACACAACGCCATCTAGTCCCAAACTGAACAAAGCTTGTAATATGGGAACTAGATATCGGTTATAAAACTCAGATACTTTTTTTTCTGTAATACATACTTCATACAATACAACACCCAAACACGGAACAAACATATATATATTAATCACACAAATGTTTGTCCTGGGTGGGAATCGAACCCACAACCTGCAACGCAGAAGGCTGAGCTGTGAGGCTAGTTTAAATAATTGTTAATATTTGCAATCATTGTAATTTTCAGGCAAACCTAAAGGTATATCATAACGTTATCTTATTAAATAAAAATGTTCCTGGGAGAATGGAGAGTAGATCAGTCCAAGCTTGTCCATATAACAATTCATATGATAACCCTGTAATCAAACGGATTATAGCACTAACCTTTTTCCGTAGTGCTTTGGGCCGTCTTCGGTACCGCCAAACCTTTCGTTATTTGAGACGCAAACGTATGGCGATCCTGCGGAAAGAGAACACATGTTAATATCTAAATGTCTTGTAGTACGACTTAAAACAAAGCATACAAAAATTGTTTTCGGCTGGGGTATGCTAAGTTTGAGGGACCAGTAGCCAAAGAGTGGTTATGACTGAGCCTCAGCCATCCATCCAGTAGGTAGACTGTTGAAATTTTCGCAGTGTGTGTATGGTGTGGTGTACGCTTAAGTTAAGTATAGTTGGAGGGTCTATCGCCCCTCCAACGCAACCCAAGGATGTTGTAAAAGCCGACTAAGGGATATAACCAGAAGAAAAGAGACAGCTCCCAACCAACATCTTACCTAATTCTGTCGCCATTCCGGCATTTAGAGGTATATAAGATAGCCAGTGCCACAGTTTGTTGAGGATTTCGGGTGAAGTGCGCTTCCACCTTTCCACCTTCGGCCTTATCATAACTAGAAAATCAGGTGATATGAACGCCAAGAACTTCCCCATCGTAAAAAAAGCCTGTGTTTTATTTACACAGGTTTCTTTACTGCGATCACCAATCAAACGAAGTGATGATGGCAAAACCCTCTAGCTTTGGAGGAGGCTGTGTCCAACAGTGGACAGTAATGTGCTGTGGATGTGTTTAAGCTTACTTTCGGATGAAGGAAGTCGATGAACGATCTGCCGATCCACATGTCCTTGGGAAATCCGAGCTTCGCAGTCAAATTATGTGTCGTGTACATAACCACTCCATCGTGCATAGATATCGCGCACGTAAACCCGCTCTAGAACACACAAATATTCATTTAAATAAATAAATATTACAGGATAGCTTGTGATATGGGGGCTAGATTACGGATAGAATACTTGAATACTTTTGTTTTTTGTAAATACATACTTATCATATAATACAACACCCAAACACAGAACAAACATCTATATTCATCACACAAATGTTTGTCCTGGGTGGGAATCGAACCCACAACCTACAGCGCAGAAGGCAGAGCTACTACCAACTGAGCTGTGAGGCTTGTAATTTGAATTTGAAAAGATATTGATCTTCGGCCTTGAACAAATACAGGAGCGTCAGCAACGAAATGCGTCCGTCCTAACTCGGGCTATTGATCCTATTTAGTTTTATATGATGCTAGATGGCTACCTCGGGCTGATTAACATCCAAACTAGATGGCAGCGTTCACTCACGGATCAGGCTTTTATATAGAAGGAAATTGTGGGTTTTTCATTCGGATTTCCATCTACGATGATAAATCTAGGCAACGATTTTAACAGGTCCAAATAATAATTAAACAAATTGTTGCATCGCTTGTGCGAACGAAAAACACGCAACAATAGAGTGTAAATGCGTAAAAGCTTTTCTGTGGTGAATCCTAACGAATATGACCCCTCCGTTTCCACCCGAGGGTGTGATAAAAGGCGACCAAGGGAACAAAACACACCAGGAATGGGCAGCAGCATCCGCCCGAGTACGCACTAAAACTGCGATAACCAATCCGTCTGCCGAGTGTGGTGATTACGGCTTAACCCTCCAGTCTTGGAGGCTCATTTCCAACAGTGGACGGTTACGAGCTGTTATGATGAGTAAAAAACGCAAGCGTGAGTAGGTGTCTCCCATACCACTGTGCTACGTCGACTACATCGTCACGTATCATCAGGTGAGATTATTGTCAACGATGGCTCTTCGAAAAAAGATACAAATAACTACGATTATCTAGCAATCGTTTTTCTGTTGATTGAGTGGGGGGGTCTGGACCCCCTCCTAACTTACAGAATCAAGTTTAACCTGGCATCTGGTGTCGGTTGCGCTATCGGTGCACGCACGCGTCGATGACATATTAATCTGCGAAAAATTATTGTTTTGTACGTTTGGACCGGGCTATTTACGTCACAAATCCTTCGGCCCAATAGCTTGTCATGTGGGAAATAGGTCACGGATATAATACATTTTATTTGTACAATGTAAAGTTATACATTCGCCTTTTAAAAATATTACTAATAATACACAATAAATTAAATTATACAAGTTTTAATCTATCTCATGCTGTTAGTTTTGTATATCCTGTGTCTCTGTTGGTATCTATGTGTGTTTTTTTCAGTCAAACGTATATTTTATCTATCTATCTATCTAGATGTTACTTAAATCAATTAGTTTACAGTAAATTAGTACATAAATGTAGCCCTAGAAAATTTGAAAAGGAACATGCTATTTAACATGTTTAATTTTACATGGACAACAAATGAAAAGCTCTTTAAATCATCAACGCTGTAGAAAGGGTTGCAGTGAAGGAACTATTTGAACCAGGAGGCAATTTAAGGTACACAGCTAACTACATTAATCGTCCTTGCTCATATGTTACTAATCTTGATCTAGGTATCTGGCTTTTCTTTAGTTCGTGTGTTTCAATTATGAATTAGCATTCTGGTGGGATATCGATTTATTTTCGTGGACTTATCAAAGAGAATGAATAATGAGCAGCGACGTAAATACACACTTAAGATGGCTAGGTGGAGCTGTATGAAATTAATGTCCTGTAATATGTATTAATGATACAATTACACACACAGAACAAACATCTATGTTCAACACACATGTCAGCAGCTCTTTTTTTGTCAACAGTTTGTCCCTGGCGGGAATCGAGGCCACAACCTACAGCGCAGAAAACAGAGCTAATACACCACGGAGCTGTGAGGTCTGTGAAATATTGCCTGTTCCAATTGTATAGTAAGAAATAAATAAATATTACAGGATATTCATTTCAAACAGCGCTATCATGCCCCAAACTAAGCATAGCTTGTAATATGGGGACTAGATTACGGATAGAATACATAAATACTTTTTTAAATGTAAATACATACTTATGTTACAATACAACACCCACGCAGAACAAACATCTACATTCATCACACAAATGTTTGTCCTGGGTGGGAATCGAACCCACAACATACAGCGCAGAAGGCAGAGTTACTACCAACTGAGCTATGAGGCTTGTTATTAATTACCTCATCTTTGATAGGAACATGGCCCGACGCAGGAGTGTTCATGTTACCGATCGCCGTCTTCGGCAACGTCAGCGGCGGAATTGGTGCCTCGGATACTGTGCAAAAAACATGAACTGACAGACAAACATAGCTACAATCATATTTGCAATGTTCTTTGCAGATATCATTGTATCATCAGTCTACCTCAAATAGATCTACTGTCGGTTACTACAGTTAGTTACATGGTTTCAATAGAGATATTGGGAAGGTGTACATTCCATGAATTAAATGGAGTAACGTACCTAAATGTGTTATTTAATAGTTAAATTTTACATAGTAGGTACATCTAATTTAATTAAAGATTATTTTACTTTATTAAATTCTGATGTCGTAAAACTGTGCTACTAATTTTAAATGTTTAACGTTACAGGAACATCATTGAAATATTATTTGTGGAACTGGAGAATATTTGTGTACTCAAATATGTATAGATGTTATTAGGTAGGTATTCCTACAAAATATTCGAAAAATCTGGGAAGTAATTCATAAACTCCCTGGGGGCATGAGGGTTTGGCAATCGTGCGGGGAATGAGATTGGGTCAGGCGCGGGAGGATATGGACTTCTAATCACTAACTTTGAACATAATAAAAAGTACATATGGATTTTCCATATGTACTTTCTACCTGACTGGTAGACTTATAAACTCGAATCTGGGCCTTCTGTATAGGTACGTAAAATAATTAATAAAAATGACGTTTCATTTTAATTCGTTTAATGAAAACTATATTTGCATTCACGAATTACTGTCATGTCAGACTATCATGATATATCATGATAATCTCATCTTATCTACAGACCAGTCCGGTAAATAATAATTATGTTGTTATTATTATTATTTAAACGACGCGCTTGTACTTGACCTCATCTGGTTTCAGGTTATGATAAGGCCAAAGCTCTGAGGAATTATGGCTAATCTTCTTAAAATTTTTAATTTACTTATTTTATAACTTTAATAAAATAAGTAAATTAAAAATTGCTATAGTGTTAAAATCCAGACAAAGACATATTTCATGAAAAGGATATTTCTACAAGTTCGTTTCATCTAAAAATGTTTTTGGAGTCAGTAGGTCTAAAGTGAAATGGTTATTTCTGGCCAAGTGTGTTCCATCTAAAAAATAATATCTTATCAAAAAAATATTGACAAAGGCTACAAGATACTGCTTTCAAAATTACTATTACAAGTTTGACATACAAAGCGCCTGTAAGATGCTGTGACAAATATGTACACGGCCGTTGAAGGCAACTAACTGTCTTTTTATTACTGCTCTCCTTTTTCACATTCGTAACTATTCTTTGATAAATCTTTTACACTTGGACATTGCAATGTTACTTACTGTTATTTATTATTTAATAGTTTACTTTTCGTTTTTACTAATTATTGTACCGACTCCAAATTATTTTTTAGAATGCGCTTAAGACATTCCGATACAATTGTATATTTTTTGTGAATAAAAAGATTATTAAGGGGTCCAAGTAAGAAAGTCACGCCATAACCGATCTACTTCGTCGTACTACGTTTTAGTTTCAGATCCAGAGGTGCCTGGTTCGATCCCCAGGAGTATAATGGTTTGGTTTGGTTAGTGGTAGGACTTTGTTTCAGTCCGAGTGGCAAGCTTCCACCGTCTTACCTAATTCTAACAATTCTTAAATGGTTGTGTTCCGGCATTTAGAGGTAAGATAGCCAGATCCTGTTTGTTGAGATTCCGGGTGAAGGGAGCCTCCACTTTCGACCTTATCTTAACTGGTAATAAGGTGAGATGATGGCCAAGCGCATCCTCGTACAATGAAATAACATGACTTACCATCGTTATTTTCCTGTTGCGGCATTTCTGCGTCCGGGTGAGGGACGGGATCCGGAGGTCTGCATAGCACCGCCAAAGGCTCCGCAGGTTTCACGTCGCATTTACTTTTCTTCTCCTTATCCTTTTTTGAAGTCTGATCATTGTTGTTGCTACAGCCAAATAATTTAAATGTAAACGTCTCTGTATATACCATATTGACCGCACAAACACTTAAGAATAAGAAGATTGGAAATGTTAAATTAGAACTCGAGTTTTAATTTGTTGCATATGGGTAGTCCAGCGTATGATAAAAAGGAGAAATAGTTTTTTGATAATTTGACGATTTAAAAAAATGAATTTTCATGAATGTCGTCTCGAACGTCTGGTTACACGACAGTTACCAGACTTGTGAACAATATCGAGTCTACTTCATAACTGAATATACGAGTATGGTTACCCTACCAGCATACGTCGGACTAGAAACAAAAATATTTTAAGGCGCGCTACGCAGCTAAAATCGCGGCAGAAACGGTTATGAAATCGGCAAGCTGTAGGGGCGCATGCGTATCGTAAATAAAACCGTTTGATAATTCTTATCCTGAGATCACGTTGCTGGTATGTAGGTAGGTAATGTGACCATATGATGGTACATTTACTGGCAAAGAACAAATAACTTATTTAAATTCGTCCTTATATTTATTCTGAGTCTAGGTGTTGTCTGACCGCTGCGAGGACGACAAGTACACGTCCTTCGTCAATTTAATTTAATAATTTAATTTAAAAGTAAATTTTGAACGTACCATTTTCAATAAATATTTTTATCGAGAATTTTTTCAGCCATTATGTTTTCAGCTTACCTTTAATGTAGGTAGCTACCTGAAGTAATACATATATAAAAAATAGACTCGTGACTTGTTCAGAAGTACTATAATTTTCCATTGGAAAAAGAGGAAACGTCTATGACAGGGCCTTAAGATTTTCAATGGTCACATTTTCTGTGTTCTAAGTTTTGCTATGTTTAGGACTAGATGACGCTGTGTGAAATGACCCGTTATAAGCTACACTTATCATATTATAAAGTGAAAAGATTTATAATTTTGTTTGTTATTAATAAACTGAACTAATGGACTAAATATGTTTTTTTTTATTTTGGTGTCATTTCGGTGCTACGATATTTTGTGAAACATTGTAAGTATGCATGATTCAACAATTTGCAGATCCAAGATCGCTAGTGGAGAGGGCAATGTTCCAGTTGCGCCTAGTCGCATGTAAACAATGATTTTTAAAACAACCGCCTTACCTGCTGGCAGAAGTAGACGGCTTTCCGCCGTAACCACTGCTTCCGCTGCAGTTACTCCCCGAATGTGTAGACTTCGAACTGTGACTGAAAAATAGAAAATATGATCAAGCTCTTTTGCACTTTAACTTATCGATGAAGCAACATATGTTTATCTGAGGATTTAAACTGTAAATAGACATAATGTTCGCAGATGTTATTTGCAACATAGGTATGTTAAAAGACTTAGCTTCAATCACCACGCTTTGAAGACGATAGATCGCAATATTGTTTAAAATAGCTACATAGGTGAATGTCACCGTCAACATGTCTACCTGAAGTGCATATAACGAGAGAGGGACGGCGCGATACATTCTCACACGTAACAGAGTGAAACAGATAAGCGGTATTTAATGGCAAAAAAACAATTTTTGACAGTTCACCTTCATAAGCAAGTCATGGCATGTTGAAATTATTTGGAAATAAAAAAAAATATTAGCCTAGGTTCTTGCTTTTCGTCTTATGTGCTGCTCGTTATTAGTACGAACAGAAGTTAGTTAGCGATACAAAATTATCCTAAAAAAAATCGTATTTAATTTATCTTACTAACTTTTGTTTGACGTGTTCTAACTGACCGCTGCAAAGAAGTATCAAAAAGCTTTGCTATATTCAACTCGCGATCGTATCAAATCCGCATAGGCAACAAACACATTCGCTGCTGTCTGGTAAAAAGCTCTGCTTTTCACAATATCGGGGTGTTTTTTTTTATATATAAGTACTACCTACTTGGAGACGGAACAAGCAAGCAGCCCATCTGATGTTAAGTGCATCTCTTGCCTATAACAATGCCTAACTGCGTAGGTCTGTATGTGACCAAAGAACATAGCCTACAAGGTAGCATGGCGCCCGTCAACTTGAGGTATAAAGGTGATGCTGCTTGACGGCTGAAATAGGTATGGTAGTAGTACTCTCCATCTCTTAAGAACTTAGTCGGATACAACCACGGGTGAAATGAAGGTACGTTCAAATTTCTCGAGAGTCAAACCTATACGGCCTTGTTACAAAACGAAGTTTAAAGTTAGTCTTGGTTTAAACCTGGTACTAAACCATGGTCTAAGATAAACGTTATTACAAAACGAAGTTTTAGCACTAAAACATGGTTCGTCTACGGTCTAAAGATAAACCTACTAGCCCCTAGTTTATCTTTGGTACTAACCTCAAAATGAATATCAACACAACAAACAAACGTCAATCAAGCTCTCGAGTTTCGTTTTGCGTTGCGAATATTTTTGAAATGAAATGTCTTACGAATTAAAATGGACATAAACACCATTGACCTGATGGATTTCGAAGATCTCAATATGCAGACTACCCGCGCGACGACCCAATACTCGTCATCCAGTTAACCCCTTTTAAATGAGTGATGAAGAATTCCGATACAAGTATAGGTTTACCAATCGCTTTGTGCAAAAATCGTGGACCTATTGCGCGAGGATTATTGTCACAGTCATGATCCTCGAGGAAGCCCCGTTAGTCCAGAAGTACAAGTTAGTTTGCGCGTTACGCATCAGGGCTCGCAACGAAGTAATTGCCTACCTACTATGCTGATTATACTTTGTAATGTAAAATATCTAATTTACTAATACGTCTTGTTTTTTTTTTTTCATTCCAAGATTCAAGATGATACCTACTGCTGATTTGCATGGTGTGTCTCAGCCGGTAGTCAGCAAAACCGCACTGGTCGGCTTCTATCAACAGGTTGATCGCTGGATTCCAAAAAACAAAATGAATGTTTGTGTTTTCTTCTTATTTTATACCAGCTTATTATGCCCACGGCTTCGCCCATGTGGTACCGGAATAAAAAGGAGCCTATATCGTATCTATAAGTATGCCAAATTTCACAAACAAATCAATTAAAATATGGTAATGGATTTTATTTTAAAAAATACCTGGCTCTACAACAATAGGTTCCTTGATAGTAAGGTCAGTACCTAAACCCAATGCTAGGGCCAGAAAGTGGATGAGTTGCTCAATAAGTAGGCATTTTTATACTTGGTATAAAATATTAAAGCAAGTATGACCAGTGCATCACTATCATAGTCACTGACTTCGACTATGAAGTCATGAGGAGCAATATCTATTATTGCCAAATCCTTGGGGTGAAGGTGGCTTTTCACTACCACCTGTCTGTAATTGCTCTCTGCGATGGCTGGATATATTTGACTTTGCAGTCAATTTCATTTTTTTCCATACTAGTTTCATTTCTACCTCATTTCGGGGTTTTCCAGTCAGCTCAATAAATCTAGAAAAAATATTCAACACTTATTCTGATCAATAATATCCATATTTTTTAAATGTAGAAGATTGAGAATTTTGATGAAACTTTTTTTCTAATTTCGCGCGATATGAAACAAACTGTCATTGACATAATATTTGTTAAATGTTTCCAGCTACGATCAAAATGAACGAGAACGAATGAACAAATTATTTATACCAATATTTTCATATTATCTATGACTTTATTTGTGGTCCATGGTCTATCTCTGGTACGAAAGTAAACCTTCGTAAAACCATGTTTTGTAATAAGATCACCGTTTAGACCTGGTACCAACATTAGTAAAGGTTTAAACCTAGACTAAGTAGTTCAGGTTTAATCCTGGGTTTAAGTCATTTTTTGTAATAAGACCTATAGTGTTTTGTTTTTCAGCGGCAGTTGATTGGTTAGCTGGTATGCTTTATTTTAGTTTTTTATTCACGCGGCTGATCTTCAACCAGCTTGTGTGACCAGCTAAAAGATAAGGATACGACTTTTACGACTTGGTGCAAATGGCAACAAATCGGAGTCGCTGGAAACAGGTCGTACGTGCCTTTTAAACGAGTCCCAGGTGATCATGACATTCAGTTATAAAGCACCGACCACAAAGAAAGAAGATACTTTACTGGATTACGTACATACGGTATCTGTGGTTTTCACGACCTATCCTAATTGGCGTACTAAGTATCTATTAGCTAGTTAGATCGTATGATCTAAACTTACCTCCCTTACGTCAGTCCGGTACTTTACGCTTTTTGTTACAGAAATGATACGAAATTAGACAACATTGTACCGATTTGCTCTTTGATAGGGAATCGATAAATACTCATATATTTATCAATTCCCGCAGAATTTTAAGAACTATCTACGTAGCTCCCTATATTGTCCCGTATAGAACAAGGGAGCTATTTTTCCTATTACTTTTATTACCTCTAGACCGTTTGTAACGGTCCTTAGGTAACCCGACTGCTTCCCTTGTTTATAGATAGTTTAATTGTACATATTATTTTATTTTTTATTGTGAATTAAATGGAGGGATGGTAGTCATTTGACCAAAAGGGTGATGATGTTTGCATATATGGCTCGCATGGTTGGACATGCGAGTAGGGGAAGAACGAAAAATAGATGGATGGATTGTTGAGGAGTGAGTGGAAAATGACATGTGCGCCGACCCCACCTAGCGTGGGCTTAGGGCAGAAGAATAAATAAATAAATAAATATTACAGGACATTAATTTTACACAGCGCCATCTAGCCCCAAACTAAGCATAGCTTGTAATATGGGAACTAGATTACGGATAAAATAAATAAATACTTTTTGTAAATACATACGTACTATATGATACAACACCCAAACACAGAACAAACATCTATATTCATCACACAAATGTTTGTCCTGGGTGGGAATCGAACCCACAGCCTACAGCGCCGAAAGCAGAGTTACTACCAACTGAGCTATGAGGCTTGTCAAATAGAATGAAGAAGAATGACGATGAATTGTTACCAGGTTCCTAGATAAAAGATAGAACTCACCTCCGCCTCGATTGGCTGTTGCTGCAGCTGTTCGAATAAGCAGAGTCCGAAATCTTCGCATTGTTCTCTGAATCGTCCAAATTATCCATGTCACTGCCGCTGGAATACATCATTAGTTACCAACTCCTCAATAATACTGATGAGCTTACACCAATCAACATACAAAATGGAGAGAGCAGCAGAAAATTCGAGACATAACTGGCGTTGGTGACAGAAAACCTTTCTTTATTCTTTATTCTTTATTGCACACACAAAATACAGCATATATTATAAACATACTTAAAATTAATGAGCATGGCAAAGGCGAGCTTAACCCTGCAAAGAGTTCTCTTCCAGCAAACCTTAAGAGAGAGTGAAATTTAAAAATAGTGGGTATGTGCAAATATCTGAATATCAAAGTAAATTATAAGTTATACAACAAAATACATATAGATACGGACATTCATGTTATTACTAGCGTATATAATACAATATAACACAACGAATACTTACTAATTATAAAATATATATAAGTACATAAGGACGATACAATAAACTTAATAAATATTTATTATTGTTTAAATACATATATGTATATAATTATAGAAACAAATATATATAATATATAAAATAAACATACATAATAACTATACATGTATAATTTATAAAGAAAGATAATGCTCTTTGACTTTACGTTTGAAAATAACAAGCGAGGGACTAGCGCGGATATCATGAGGAAGAGAGTTCCATAGCTTAACGGAAAAACAAGTGAAGGAGCTTCCATATCGACTGGAGGAGTGACGGGGAGTAGAGAGTAGAAGGGATTTTACTGTTCTGCATGGCTTACCACGGGGGACAAGGAAATCAAAACGATCACGAAGATAAGATGGATAGAGAGGATTGTTTAAAATGTTATAGAGAAGAGAAAGAACATGCAAATCACGGCGGCGACGGATCGGTAGCCATTTCAATTGAGCTCTGTAAACGGAGACGTGATCATACTTGCGCAATCCAAATATAAATCTGATGCACAAGTTCTGAAGACGTTCCAGCTTATTGAGAATCTCCTCAGTGGCATCAAGGTAACAGCAATCAGCATAGTCCAGAAGTGGTAACATCAGAGTTTGAGCTAATGTGACTCTAGTCTCAAAGGGTAAGAACTTCTGGAAACGCTTTAGAGATTGGAATGTAAAGTACACTCGTTTGCTAATTCCACTGACATGACTTTTCCATGACAACTGTGTGTCAAAAATAACACCCAAATTTTTTGCATTTGGAGAGTAACAGATGGGAGAGTGAGCGTACAAAAGAGGAGGAGGGGAGGATTCATATACTTTATTTAACATATAGGGCGAACCACAAATTATAGCCTGAGATTTCACTGGGTTAACCAGAAGACCAAAGGCCATAGCCCACGCATAAATATACTTGAGTTCAGCATTAATCTGGTCGATACCAAAAGTAATCTCATCAGCTTTGTAATGGCAATAAATTTGCAAATCATCAGCGTAAAGATGATAGTTAGAAGATATTACCTGAGTGATAGCGTTTATAAAAACTGAGAAGAGGAGAGGAGAAAGAACACCACCTTGAGGCACGCCCGCTGTAATGTTAATCCAATCAGAACAAGACTCTTCAGAGCGCACACACTGCGAACGGCCAGAAAGATAAGAACTGAACCAAGAGATTGCTGCTGAGGAAATGTTTAAAGAGGAAAGGATAGCGAGAAGTATGTCATAATTCACAGAGTTAAACGCACTACTAAAATCAAGTAAGACCAGGATAGTGACAAGCTGATTATCCATAGCCCACCGAATATCATCAGATACCTTGACTAAGGCACTGACAGTGCTGTGGCCAGGACGGAAACCAGATTGATAAGGGCTCAAGAGGTCGTTTTGGAGAAGGAAGAGTGATAGTTGCTTGTGGACAACGTGCTCGAGTATTTTGGATAAAATAGGTAAGATTGAAATGGGTCTAAACTGGGATGCTGAAGAGGGATTTGAGATTTTGGGAAGAGGGATAACAAAGGCTTTTTTCCAAATTGAAGGGAATGAACTCGCCTCTAAAGAGAAGTTAACAATGTGAGTGATCGCAGAAACGAGCTCAGAGGAAAGGATATGAAGCATGTGGGCATTGATACCATCAACGCCTACAGCTTTAGTAGAGATGGATCTAAGGACTTTCAAAATGTCATCCTCAGCAACCTCCATAAAGTTGAAGATAGGACAGTCAGGTTTGGGCAAGAGAGACAATTGGTCAATAGTATTGCATTTCGTATTTTTATCCAGCGTGATAGGAGAGCAAGAAAAGTAAGTGTTAATTGCATTCAAATCAAAAGAAATAGATTCTGCACTAGAGCTTTTCCCAATGCCTAAGGTATTGAGAAATTTCCAAACCTGCGGAGGACTACAGTTTTTAATGGAATTATGTATGTGGTGTTTTTTGGCATCCCTACACATTTTAGTGCAACGATTGCGAAGCTTCTTATATTTGGCAAAGTTGTCTTCAGTGGGTAGCTTTTTGAAGCGTCTTTTGGCTATATCCCTCTTGAGCATTATATTTTTTATCGATTGTGTCAACCATGGTGCAGGAGTGTGTTTGATTTTAACACGCTTAAAAGGAGCGTGAATGTCATACAGTCCAACAATAATAGAGTTAAATGCTGAAACCTTTCCATCAATATTATCAGCCTCAATGACCGATGACCAATTTATAACATTTGCATCCCGTCTTAAGCGCTCAAGGTCAATATCCTTAAAACTACGAATATTGATAAATTTAGGTTTTGGCCTTGGGCAGCGTATTTTATAGGAAAGGAATAATAAGTCATGATGAGAGAATGGTGCAGTTAATTGACCATGTGTTGCCACACGGTCAGGGTCAGAAACAATGATAAGATCAAGAAGAGAGGGGGTACAGTTAGGAGCGTGGTGAGTTGCAGACAGCGGTAGAATGTGCATATTAAGCGAAGAAATAAGAGAAGTGAGATTGCTAGATCGTGAATCACCTTTGATCAAACAGGTATTAAAATCTCCAAGAATAAGAGTGTGATCATAGAGAGGAGTAAGTGATTCTAGTTTTAACTCTAGGGAAGAAAAATAGTCGATAGAACTAGATGGAGGGTAATAAACCCCTAAGAGAATTTTCGAATGGTTGACAATTACCTCGATAAAAAGATGCTCGGCAAACTTTGAATATTCCATGGGTGAGTGGTCAATGACTTTTGCGGAAATATCCGCGCGCAAGTAAATTGCCACACCACCACATCCTTTGCCCACTCTATCATTTCTGAGGAGCTTATAGCCAGGAAGGGGAAATTGAGTTGAAGGCATAGCCGGTTTAAGAAATGATTCAGAAACAAGTATCGCATCTACTACTTGATAGTTAAAGGATGAGTAAATATCGTCAAAGTGAGAAGGAATACTTTGCGCATTAATATGAACAATATTGAAATTTCTTTTAAAATTCGAAAATGTGTTACTGAGCTGATCCCTTAAGCAGTATGGGTCATCACTACAAGCACTAGCGTAGTCAGTATCAGAAGAGCATGATGAAGAGCAAGAAAAATAACTATCATTAAATACATACGACATAAAAAAATAAATAAATAAATATATTTATACCTACAATATAATTATAATAAATAAGTAATATATTTTATAAATATGATTTCCAAAATCAATCAAAGCAGTCCATTCTCCCACATAAACCAATTTGATGGGAGAGAAACACTACCAAATTTGACAAACATTACAATTTTATGCCGATTTTAAATCAAGAGGGCAACATTATCTCATAGACCATATTACACATTCATAAAAAAAAAAAAAAAAATGGCATTGACAGTCTAAGATATATAAAGGGAACTGAGCATCAAAGAAGTTGAAGTTGAGCTGAGCTCATGAGTTCGTTTGTTTCACTTGCTATAAGTTTGTTTGTTTACAATTACTCCTGATCAAGTAAAAAATGTTATAAAAACTAAAAACGAACTACCTCAAATTGAAATAATGAAGAAATCTAATACGGCACAATTCAAAAGTACACAGTGTTTAAACACCGACCATGGATATGTTCAGCAAGACTTCCACTACTGTGATTTCACTTGCGCCTAGACCTGGATTCCTTTACGGCCTTCTCAGTCGGATGCGAAACCTTCCCCTTCTCCTGCGACCTCCCGGGAACCAGCCTTTCACCAACAGAAGTTGCTACAGCCGCCTCCGGATGCTCCACTATCAGCAACTTCAGCTCGGCCATGGACTCAATTTTCCGGCGTTTGTCCGCCAGTAGGACAACAATCTTGCCCTCAGACGTCCAGCACTTTCTTATGCCAAAGTGTTTGCGAGCTGCAGTGAAAACTATATGTCTGGTCTTAGTAAGGAACTCGGACACAGTGAACCCGGAGTCCTTCAGAGCTGTCTTTGCATTCCATACCTTGCTGCGATCCTGATGGTTCATGAACCGCACCAACACGGGCCTCGGCTTGCTGATATCGGTGCCCATACGATGACAAGCAGCAAATTGCCTTGAGGAAATATCAGGCAATTTAAATTGGTCGCTTAGTATTCGCACAATTGAGTCCCCAACAGCGATATTACTGCATTCTGGCACCCCATGGAATAAAAGCACCTTTCTACGTGATGCCGTCTCCTGGCGGTCCAGGCCTTGGATCAGGAGTTCAAGTTGTTGCCTCATGGTGTCAAGTGACTTCAAAACTAGAGTCCTAAAGTCAGTGAACTCACAGGATAAAGTGGCCAAATCTTTGTGTGGAGCCTGTGCAGTATCAGTGTTGGAGAGTTTCCTTAGGTTACTCTCATGTTCCCGCATCCTGGCATCCAATGAACTGGCCAGCTCCTCCAAATTAGATGTCAACTTTGTATACAGGTCCATTGTCACTTGTTATTGTCCTGGCTGTGTTTCAGGTGAGTGAAGAGGAAAATTTATTATTGGAGAGTGTGAGAGAGACTAAGTTTTAGTATACACTGCAACTTATCATGGACTTTGATTGAATTTAGCAATTTTTTAGTACAAATAAATGAAGAGCTATAAATATTTTGTGTTGTCACTTAAACTACCCACATATATCCCAAAACCCTTTTACTTTTATACCCCGGTGCCGCGTTCAATAAAGACGGGTACTCACTAGCGAGCAGTGCCGTACAAAATATACAAATTTGGTAATGAGGTTTTAGTGTCTACCGACCGAAGTTACGTTTAAATTAATAAAGTAGCTTATTAACATAATATACAGGAACCCATAGCAGGTGACCCTTATAAAATCCACGCTCTGAGTGATCAGAGTTAAGTCCTCGAAGGGAAAACGTCGTGAGTCTATTTATTTATTTATAGATTATTATTATCTCTCACTACTGAAATCATCGGTCCTTCGTAAATACCCTTTAAATCATTTCTTAGTGCAACCCTAACAATTAAGGAAGCTTTCCTAAAATGGAAGCAAAAGCTTAATTTGTATTTTACTTATATGTCACAAATCAAAGTCATAAGTCAGTAAGTTATTTATTGCTGTAACAATGGTTAAACATAGTAGGCCTTATTACAAAACGAAGTTTAAACTTAGTCTAGGTTTAAACCTGGTACTAAACCATGGTCTAAGATAAACGTTATTACAAAACTAAGTTTTAGTGTGTGTCTGTGGAGTTTGGTGTTGTTGGAATAAAGTAAGTATTTAGAATGAGATATTTATACAAATAAGTAGGCATTTTTATACTTGGTATAAAATATTAAAGCAAGTATGACCAGTGCATCACTATCATAGTCATTGACTTCAACTATGAAGTCATGAGGAGCAATATCTATTATTGTCAAATACTCGGGGTGAGGGTGAAGGTGTCTTTTCACTAACACCTGCCTGTAATTGCTCTCTGCGATGGCTGGATATATTTGTCTTTGCAGTCAATTTCGTTTTTTTCCACACTAGTTTCATTTCTACCTCATTTCGAGGTTTTCCAGTCAGCTCAATAAATCTAGAAAAAATATTCAACACTTATTCTGATCAATAATATCCATTTTTTTTTAAATGTAGAAGATTGAGAATTTTGATGAAACTTTTTTTCTAATTTCGCGCGATATGAAACAAACTGACATTGACATAATATTTGTTAAATGTTTCCAGCAACGATCGAAATGAACGAATGAATAAATTATTTGTACCAATTGTTTCCTTCGTTAAGCCATGTTTTGTAATAAGATCACCGTTTAGACCTGGTACCAACTTTAGTATAGGTTTAAACCTAGACTAAGTAGTTCAGGTTTAAACCTGGGTTTGAGTATTTTTTTTGTAATAAGACCGAGTGGGTTTTATTACTAACATTCGTGTCACATCATTAAATCCAAGCTGGACATGCAATCGTTTTAGGTAGGTACATAACATTTTAATTTTATTACATAATAAATGATACTCTAATTAAAAATATACATGTCAAGTCCTATTTTTCGACAGAATAAGAGAATATACAAAGATACATTGTTATTATAAAACACTAAAATATATAATCTATTTAAGGACCATCGGTTTGGTGCGTGCAATTATTGTCAATTAGTCAAGTCGTACACATAATTTATATATTGAGGTTCCAGCTGACCCCGCGGAATAACACTTCCCGAAGGTTCTAAGATCATCACTATCATTTTGGGAAATACACGCTGAACAAAGCTCGCTGCATTATTGACTTAATTCTTGCCCTAATATTAGGTGGCTCGTGATTATATAGGTAATTCGGGTTAGGACGCCTCCTCACTCTACGTATATAATCATGAACCATCTATATCCATCAACTCTACGTGATCGGTCACTGCACAGCCCCCCCTGAGGGGACTGTAGTGTTTTCAATTGAATTGAATTGAATGTATGGAAAGAGCATCCAGGTAAGATGCCTCGCGGGTAGTAATAGCTTTAACTTGAACCACTAGACCACAGAGGCGCTGTGGTCTGGTGGTTCAACCCACCGATTTCAGATCCTGAGGTTCCGGGTTCGATCCCCAGGGATCCCCAGGCAATATTGTGCTTGGTTTGGCGGTGGTAAGTAACCAGTAACTAGGAAGTGCTTAACCGTCGTACAATAAAAAAAACATGTTTTTTACGGTACCTATACCGACGTTTATATTAAGTCATTCCAGCCAAGAAAAATAAACTACGTAATTTGTACTTAAATTAGAGTAAAGCCAATAAACTATTTTAACAGGAATCGAACGCATTTTTTATATTTTTTACGATTTTCGGCATCTTTACTGATCATGAACGCAGCCGTAATGCGTAGTGCAATGGTGCAGTATATTTTCTTCTTCAAGTCGGCAATATTTACCCTCCATTTATTATATTTATTAAAATACAATTCGGAGTCTAAATCAGTGGTAAGTTAGTGCATGAGAATATTTATGGTGAGAAGTTATCAACGATCAACGAAATGCTTACAGAATGTCCCACCCGTCACTGCAAAACATGTTATTTTTTATCCTGACCTATATACAGACCCTATTGTAATTCTATTTGACAAAAGTAACATTTATGCTGTTGTCCCACCGGTCAGAGTGAAGGGTTTAAGATAAAATAAGCTTTAATGAATTTGTGTTTTACAGGGTTTTACTTACTTTTTTATTTATTTAATACATTTGACAAAGTTATTTATCGTTATCTGATTAAAAATCTTATATTTGTGTGTGTTTTTTAAGTATATTAGTTTTTCAGTTTGGTTATAAGGGGACTTTTTTGATTTTGGTGTTAATTGCTTTTCAGAGCATGAAACCAGCAAAAGAAAGAAAAAGAACGTGAATTTCTTTTTCTTAAGAGGAATTAAAAGGGAATGTTGAAAAATTAGAGGAGTTTTTAGCAATAGAAGGATAAGAGATGCCATAAGGATGAAATAAATATATTGTAGGACACAAAACGAAGAAGCAAAAGCGCTTCTATAGTTAATTTTATTTCAAATATAATAAATATGCATGTCTTAATGTCTGCGTGCGTTTTATTTATGACCGTCACACACTACTTAAGTCATTAGTTTAACATTTTCATACATAATAAATTCAATTTTCATATAAAATGGAAACTTAATATTTTAGTTACAACATACGCGAAAACTGCGTATGTTGGTTTGTCTTGATTTGAGAAGCGAAGCCATCTACTCAGACAGGCGGGTATCAGAGGTATCCCACCCGGCACACTCAGAAATTGTTTTTTTTCTGGGTCATTTAAAACAAGTATCTGGCTTAATATTGTTATTGATTTGAAACTGATTACATTTGCAGTTTAAGAGAAATTACTATAAGTTTGAGCAAAAAGGAGTTAGAATGTCCCACTCGTCAATGGATTTAAAAAAAACCCGTGTATGCCAAATTTCATCCAGTGTTTTTTCGTGATTGAGTAGCAAAAATTTAATTCACAGGCGAATTAGTACCTAACTGAATGCAAACTGCTGCTCGTGAGTTTTATGTAAGACGGAGTAAGTAGGTATCGTAATACAATAAATGCAAAGGCAACACCTACTTAATAATGTATGTTTTAACCGTATGACCTAGTGTCAGTAGGTACCGACACAATTTAAGTCAACGTCTTACACTTACTTACTCTTAATAATTATTAACTGCTAGCGCGGTCGCAATCTAGCAAGGATTACGGATTGCTCGCTAGTGAGTTCCGGGCTTTAAATAAGTTTGTAACGTGATTCTTTTGTAATGCCGAAATGTGATGATTTTTTTAAAAAACTCTGAACAATTTGCACGTTATATCAGTTTGTATATATAAAATTGTTAACTGTTTGTTTTGTGTTTAAGAGATTTCGAAACGTCAATTTTTTTTTTTATATACGACATGGAGACAGCAAGCAGGTAACCCACCTGATGATATGTGGAACTCTTGCTTATAAAAAAGCCTTACTGTGCAGGTCATATCCACAAAGAAGTTGACTGCACTATATTGCGGACATCAACTTGAGACATAAAGGTGCCACCATAGCAATATGTTTGTAACTGTTGTGTTCCGGCATTAAGAGGTAAGATAGCCTGTTCCTCAGTTTTTTGAGGATTCCGGGTGAAGTGCGCTTTCACCTTCGGCCTTTTCATAACTTGAAAATCAGGTGAAATGAAGCAAGCGCTTCCCCGTCGTACAATAATAAAAAAAACGTAACAAAAGATAAAAGTATGCTTTCGATACACACCTTACTAACCTTAAGTGTTCAAGGCTCTCTCTTGTTGCTAACTTATTATATTATCCTTACTAACATGAAATAAAGGTTGATGACGTTTTGAAGGTGCTCTCAAAACCGTTGCCTTAGTAGTCGTGGTTTAAAAATCTACCCCTCCAGCCTACGGATGTCGTAAAGTCGACCAAAAAGCTTATTTCTGTGTGTTAACAAAACTTTAACTGTGAGCACCAATCTGTCTGCCAAGCGTGATGAATATGGCGAAAACTTTTAGTTCCGCCATAATGTGAAAAGAACTTGCTGAGACACAATCGTGACAATCATTTACTGTTGATGTGGAATATGCACAAAACCCTTGCATGACATCTCATAAGTAATTCTTGGATTTTGTCAACACCAGGAAAGGTGTCTATTGAGTGAATAACAAAAAATATATAATAATAATTCAGAATACAATTTCTTATCTAAGAAGACCTGATAATCATATTTTTTTCCCTTCATCTTAAAAACCACCCCTAATAAGGGCAAAATTAAACTTATTTTAAAATCTGCAGTCTCAACCCATATTACATATGATATTTCATGTTTTCACACATTTTTAAGAGTTAATTTTTATTTACCCCTTTTGCAACCCCTAATTTAATTACAGTGGTGGTTTCAGCAAATCAAAAGAAAGTTAATTGAATAATCAACCGTCGTTCCCGTTCAATGTCTTAATCATCGGATAAGGTTTCCATTACAAAGTGCCCCAAGTACTTAAAGACAGAAACCCTCTTCATTGGAGTACCATTGAGTGAGACTGGGAACATAACATGGGCATATGGTACCCACCTTAAACACCATAAATTCACTCTTATCTACATTGTATTTAAGGCTGTGACCCACAGCAAACTGCTCACACATACATTATATTAGGTTTTCATGATGTCAGATATGACTGTAAAAAAACCTATATCTCTTAAGCTTTTTTATTCCCAAATCACGGTTTTTCAATTTAAAAATTATTTAACTCTCTTCTGCATAATAAAATTATTTCAATATAAGAAATATTTAATTTTAATATTTCTGCTGCACTTTTCCATAACAATATGCCATAAGACGAAAAATACTGCAATATTCACTAAAATATACTAACCTTACTGGCTTCATCAATAAGATGCCTTATTGTACTGTGTAAGGAGCAGAGCTTAACCTGCTAGCTAATAAATCAAAATTAATTCCCCACTGCAACTTTGCATCAATATTGAAACCTTCAACAAAGTTCAACAAAGTTAAGTATAACCCCATTAAAGCTTAATATTGGCCTACAATGCAGATTCAACTTAGGGAAGGTGAGTCAGATGCATTTTTTATTTTCTGAGTCATGGACTGGTCTATGATACACGGGTCAGTATGAGCTACTGAAGTAATGGTAAATATTGATGTACATATTGTATTCCCTGTTTACTATTCATTGTTTACTATTTCTATGAAATAAAGCACTTTTTAAATATTCTTGCTTAACTTTCTGGTATTTTTCTGGTTCACAAACAATTTATGATGTAGGTTTTTTTCTTTAGACACAAATTCACAAGTGTCATAACAGTTGTTCAGAGAACTCAGCATTGACTGGATGTGGTCATGATTAGCTAATTAGTCTTCATATTGGTTAATAAATCGGCAAGTAGTCTCTTGAGGATCCTGTTCTGAACGACAATCACCAACATCTCAGCCTAACTCTCATCCCAATCCTGAAGAAGCTGCTTACGAGCCTCGGCAATCTCCAACTGTGCTACCATAAGCTCATCACATTGCCTCTGGGTCAAAAGCATTGATGTTGTTCTGGAACACAGCAGAAAGCAAGTGTGAGTGAGTGTATAATTACAGATAGTTATAGATTAAGGTAGTAGATCAATTCGGTGAATTTACTTTTTTAACACAAACCATTATGTGGAGCACTCAATGACATGCACCACCTCTTGATGGATTGTGATAGGTACAGGCGAGAGAGAGAGAATCACTGATGCTCAAATTGAGCATCGATCGGACAGATATTGGCATGTTCAATAGGATCTCATCTGAACCCAATTCTGATGAGGCAGTTTTTTAATAACTTTTGTGTTAGTTTTAAATTTATTAGGGTATGATGGGACAGTCATGCCATAGGTAATCACATAAGCTGAGTCATTGTACTTGTTTTTGTTTGTAACAGTAGGTATGTTGTATACAAAACAACTTCCACAGATTATTGTCAAGTTATATTAGTCCCTACATCATCGGTACTTGTATGCATTTGTCAGGTCTGCGACTCATAAACAAGACTCAAGTAATGATGTGCTTGTAGGTGTGTTGTTAGAATTTTCATATGAAAAATATAACTCCAATATGTACTCACCAGGATATTTCATGATAATTTTTAGCTCAGGTAATAATGTAACGACTCCAAATTAAGTGGTAGGTAGCAGAACCGGCGTTAGTAACGCTGACAATTTCCACTTTAGTTAGGTAGGTACCTACATACCTACTACAAATGGATGATAAATCAAACGTACAGTAAGTAGGTACCTACTTACGTCTTCATTTTTCAACAGCTGATACATATACTTTTACACGTACTAGCGCAGGATCCCCACAGAACCTAATATCCTTACAGGATCCCACACGCCACCATCAGCCTGCCCTCACTGAGTTGAAGATAAACATGGAGGAGTTACATGAATATTAGTGTTCTGTGAGTTAGATCCGTTTTAGGTAATGAAACCTCACTAATTTTCTTGTCTGTCGCACGGCAGGTAGGTAACTTCAAGCAAAAAAAAAAGTGAACCGTAATGTGAATGAATGAGTGAATGACATTTATCATGCATGACAATTCGTTCCCCATCCTTCATTCTTTCATGACACATGGTCTCACATAATTTACGCCATGTTTGTATTGTTAAAAAAAATATATAAAAAGGTCAGTAACATAGTAGGTTTAGCTAAAATAAGAGTTAAGAATAACCTATTTTGTGTGAGACTGGTGCCTATGGTAGGTTTGAAACAAACCTGTAATACTGGTCACCATGATTTGATTTTGATGACGCTGATTGAGCTTGACGACATAACTTATTACAACAATATGGTTTGGGCTCGTGATCATATAACTACAACTAGTTGAATATTTATACAGTGGTGGATGTGGATGGATAGGTGTATGTGTGGGTGAGGTACGAGTGGATTGGTATGTGGAGTAGTTTATATAGTTAAGTGGATGTAAATGTAAATGTAGGTGAGTGTAAATTCATGAATTTGGTTTATTGAGTGTGTGTACGGGGAAAAGGATGTCGTTTGAGGGTAGTTGGGGAGAGTGCGATATAATAGGCTTGACTTAGTGACTTGATTCAAGGCACACTAGAGGACAGTTGTTGTAGTGGTCTAAGGAGTGTAAACAAGTGTTAGTTATTACTCAGGAGGAAGGTAACATTACAGCTTCTGTTTCGTCATAATTTAGTGTTTTTAGCCAATCACTAATCGACTTTTTACATTTGTATATTGGTAGAGAATATATTGAGAGAGAGGCATTGAGCATGTTGTGAATAAAGGGACCTAGGAAGCAGAAGAAGTTCTGGGCAAACCTAGTTCTAAATGGGGTAGTACGACAAACTGACAAAATTAATCTGTGGATCGAAAACAAGTTGCCCATGTTGTTTAAGCAAGACGTGTAATAAGAACGTTTGCCTGACAGTGAGTACGTCCCACTCTTTGTACAGGTCTACCATGGGGAACTGAAAGGGGTATCCAGCGCTAACTTTAAGAATGGCTCGTTGGGCTCTCTCGAGCAGGAGGAGATGCGTCTTGGCTGCGCCAACCCAAGAAGAGACACTGTAGTCCACAATTGATTGGCAGAGATAGCTCTCTGCCAATCAATTCTTCTCGGTACCTAGCGGTAGACAAGTTTAATAATTCTGCGGTCGGCAACATGTCTAAGGGTTTTAAAGACAAAAAATTGTTTACGAAGACGGGTCACTACGACTTCAGTATGAGGTTTGAAGGTAAGTCTTTGGTCAATGGTGATGCCAAGGTACTTAATCAACTCTGTCCTTTCAACGCAGGAACTAGGAATAGTTTTTGCAGAACAACTGTGGGCCCTGATGGTCAGAAAAGTTGGAGGTAGCAGGCTTTTTTGATGTGCAAAAGCAATATATTTGATTTTAGAAACATTTAATGTCAGAACATTACTTTGTAGCCAATCACAAACCTTGCTAAAACCCTCCTGAGCACTCTTGAAGACTGATTGCCAGCTATCACCAGAAAAAAGCAGCGCTGTGTCATCAGCAAATGTAAGATATCCTCTCAATTCCTGAATCTATAATCATAATCTTGCAACATGTTTAACAAGTGTTGTGTCAAGGGCGGTGTTAGTAGGCGGAGGGACGTTAGTTTTCCAATGTTTCGAAAGACTGAGATAGGACTCCATAGTAGTTATAGTGCATTAATCATGATGAACTGCAAAGATGAAGCTTCCAGAAACTCCGCAAGCAGTAAATGTGTCAAAACAACTTTGAAAAGCGGTTTCTCGCATCGAAACGATAGCTTATCGAGCTCATCTTTTTCTTTCTAGATTTTCTAGAAGGCCCAGATGTTTATAGACTATCAAACAAATTTTTGACAAAGACGCAATTAAAAGTATTTAAAGGTATTTTCTACCTATTATTTGAGTGGGTATTAAATGGTGGTATAGGTACCTAACTTGTGCCAAGACCCAGTCAAATTATAAAAAAAAGGAACTGTCACACATGATACGTGAGCATTCAGTAGAAGCGAAATCTGTTCTATGGGAGTGCCCTGTCTGAAGCGTCAGCTTCCTATTAGTCTGTGGTCAGTCGGCTCGGCTTAACCATTTTGTGTCGCGTCATTTTATAAAAAAAAAATCCTTACTCATTACAGCGGAGCGAGTACGGTTCTTACCGATCGCTAATTTGACATTTAGATTCGTTTAAATTCGACAAAAATGGTTATAACGACCATCGCAAGTCTACGTTATAACCAATTTTATCGAATTAAACGATTCTAAATGTCAAATTAGCGATCGGTAAGAACCGTACCTACTCGCTCCGCTGATTCGTAAGATGCACGCGACAAGTGAAGCCTCTAGGTACTTCCAACAGAATTGGAGCTCTGCGCAAGTGCGAAGGTTAGGTAGAAGGTCACGCGCTTCTTCTCTTTCTGTAGCGCAAAAAAATAATAGACAATAAAGAGAAAAATTATGGTGGTTTTATGTTGTTGTTTTTTTTTTTGCAAGAAATACGGTAACGTACCTTTTTTCAAATATCACACGTAGGTACGGGCGATAACCATGAACATGATACATGTAAGTACATTAATATCTAGAAACAAATAAATATACTTTACGCGGACGGCGTCGCGGGCATAGGCTAGTCAAATTTAAACTTGGATGTGGAAACAACTCACGTTTTCAGCATTCAATGGAAACTTTTCTAAGAAAAAAATCACGTGCGTTTTAAATTTTTATAAAACAAGTTGTTCTCAATCTCAATCGATCCCATTTCCTAGAACACCTTTTCCATCATCAATCATCATCGATCTTAAACATCTCTACCGTTTCTGGGAAGTGCGGGTAAGAAACGAGCTTTGACTCTTAGTTCTAGCATGAACTTTAGCAGTAACGGCTGCTGAGTCATTTGGTTTGCCAAGTTTTGGCTAACTGTGGCGTAGGAGCCCACTAAAATATACTAAAACGAAAACAGAACTTCACGTGGAAGAGGTCGCCAGGTTGTCGTCCGAAGGTCTAGCATGAAGCGGGGCAATAGTGTTGAGATGCACGTGGTGACAATTGTACGCACGATCGTACAAGCGTCGCGCCAACGTCACCACGAACTCCTCAACACTGGGCATTTGCAACTTGGAACTCAATTTTATTGCGGTTTGTAGCCTAGCACAGCACATACCATGCTGGCGCCGCGTAGGTGAGTCATGACCGTAAATATGTTTTGTATACTCCAACTTTGGTCCGTAACGGGAGTTTTGATGTAAGGACTGGTCGCAGCATAGCCCTGGCAGCACGGGTTTGGCGAATGACGCGTTCGACCTGTGCGTTCATCGTCAAGGACTTGTCTATATCCACACTAAGGCATGTAAAAACCGGGTTGTTTAAAAAACCGGTTCTTCGGTTTTAATTTTTCTATAACCGGTTTTTTTGGTTATTTTTCGAGTTTTTTTATATATAAGTGTCTCAGGACAAAATAAAACCATAAAATATGAATAAACACTTTTTTTTTAATAAGTGAGCAATAATCACATTAACTTGTTTAAGTTTAAAACATTTGTTTATATTCAACTCGCTCTTACTCAAATAAAGTTATAAAAATCAACAATATAGGTAGTTATCCTAAAACATACATATAAAAAACCTAAATCAGTCCTAAAAGCTACTAGGTGTAATACTCTTTTTTCATTTGGTAGTATGAAAACTCTCTAATAAAGTTACAGAATCAACGATAGTTATAGCAACATAGATTACGATAAATTAGTCTTTAAAATTGGTAAGTGTAATCTGCTTTTTGTTTCGACACTCACTAAAGTTGAAAACAACACATTGCTAACATTATCGCAGATAATGAGTCCTGCTTTTTGTTGTGATAATAAGATCGAAGTGACAAAAGTTGGTACAGAGAGTAGTCACCCAGTGAAGTGAAGAATCGACTTTAGAGCTTGGTACACCTTCTTTGAGTTGTATCCCATGCAACCCTAACTTACGTTTCTAGACCGAGTCTACTCGATCAGCTTTTTTTAAGGTTGGCTGCAGGGTCTTTCTTATTTCTAAAATAATAAGGTAGATATTATCATGGTTGTTTTAACATACCCACCAAACCACCTACTGTACGTTATAGGTTGGCAGAAACCAATAAGTGAATAACCTTTTACCCCTTACTAACTAAATTAACCCTTTACAAAATTTAAAAGCTTGATGTACTTTTGAAAAGAACCTACCTACTCTCAAAACCCAAGTTAAGTCGGAAATCTCGTTCGCTTCGCTTGGTAGATTAGATTTTGATAAAGGTTACTGAATGGTTACTGAATGTTCACATCAATGGTGGGTGGTAGGACCCGTATACCTAGATCCACCTAGCTAGCGACCACGGCTTGCTGTGTTCCGTCGGTTTGCGGAGTCATAAGCTCTAAGGGAAAGCTCCATGGGCCTAGAGCTAAACAAGTCTACCCAAGAGCTAACTCATCACTTACAAAGAGAAACCACTTTTTTTTTATATACGACGGTGAAGAGCTTGGACTTCATCTCACCTGGTTACAAGTTGAGATAAGGCCGAAGGTGGAAGCACACTTCACCCGGAATCCTCAACAAACTGAGGATCTGGCTATCTTACCTCTAAATGCTTTTTAAATTTAAATAAAAAATTGTTATTATGGCGACAGAATTAGGTAAGATGGTGGTAGCTAGCCAGGCGGACTAAACAAAGTCCTACCACCAACGAAACCAAGCCCAATATATTGTACTCCCCTGGGGATCGAACCCGGGACCTCTGGATCTGAAATCGGTGGGTTGAACCACTAGACCACAGAGGCGGTTAAATATCCTAAAAAGGTAAGTACATGTTCACCTACAGCGATAACTTCGCTGGTATAGGATAACATTATTAACTGGACATACAGCTCAGTAGTCCTGCTTTCGATGGTCCGTCATGGGTTCGATTCCCACCTAAGATAGATATTTGTGTGATAAATATGTATTTACAAAAAGCGAAGTATAGGTACTTATATGCATTCTGTCCGTAATCTAACTCTATGGATCCGACATGCCATTTTGAAATGAACGACAAAATACGTACCTATCCACCTACCTAGAGACCGCGAATCAGCGTTACTAAGTACGACGAGGCCCTTTATAGCATAAAGGGCCTTATGACAACACAGGTACCAAGGTAAGGTACCTACCTAGTTAGACTTATAGACCATTCGTAACAGTCCTTTGGTGACCCGACAGCTTCACTCGTACCTACATTGTTAGTTTCATTTTACATTGCATCAATATTTTTTAAAAGCTTACACAATGGTTATGTAACCAGTAATACACCTCTATTTTCCTGTGTACGTGTATTATGTAGATAGGTACCTAGGTATACGAGCGATACGCATTAGTGGCCACGTGAGGTATAGCTGTACATTTCCTTACCTACACTAGAGTATAGTCTGTACTGTAGTACAGATTAATACCTAGAGTGCCTAACCTACCTAGTCGGTGATAGGTAATTTAGGTTAGTTATAATTATAGGTGGTAGGTAGTCATCATCAGCACGAGATCCACTCGACTTTCACTGTTCCAAACTGGGGCATCCCGTCAAAATAGTAGGTTACCTACGATAGGGGTGGATTTGCAATACCCTTGTCGAACAGGAAAATAGTTTCAGTTAGCTGTCAAAAACTCATACTAAGGCCTCAGGTGTTAACAAAAACCTGTTTAATATTTCGGTAAATTTGAAAAAATACGTTTTCTTAGGCGGAGTCGGAGAGCATGAGAGTTATCTAAAAGTGATGTTTAGATGTTAAGAAGGCCTTGAAAGCTCTCCTATACAAATGTAGTTTGTCGAAATGGCATGTCCACATACACACATCAACATTGTCTAGGGATATTCAATTTTATTGATTTTTACAAAAACTGAAGTAGGAACAAAATCTCGGAAAATCAGAAAATTTACAGGGTTCGGTAAACTACGTACGTTGCCATGACTTTATAAAATTATCTTTTTACAATTTAATAATCGGTATTGCCTCCCCTGACGTTGATAACACATCTGCACCGGTTATTCATACTCAAAGTGTCAAGTCTCGCTGGGGTATGCGATCCCATGTTCTTTTTAAATGGCAAAAAAGTTGGTCTTCTGTGGTCAAATTTGATGGCAAATTGCTGAAAGCCCTTCGCTGTAACATGTCCCAAGCGTGTTCAATTGGGTTTAAGTCGGGTGACTGTGCAGGCCAGTCCAAAACCGCGACATCATGTTCCTGAAGGGCAGCTGACACCAAACGCGCCGTGTGTGGAGGGGCATTATCATGCATGAGCTGAAGTTCCTGGCCAATTTGAACTCTGTGAGGGATGATCACAGGTTCTATGACCTCGTTCCGGTATTTTAGTGCAGTCATGCTGCCTCTTATCCAAATGAGTTCGGTTCGCGCGCCAATACGAATTCCCGCCCAAACCATGATTGTCCCACCTCGGTACGAATGGACCTCTTGTGGCTGCTGGAGGCGCCTTTCTCTGCCTGGAACTCTCCAAACACGTGTTCTTCGTGAATCGGGGTGGAATCCATACCGAGACTCATCAGTAAAGAGAACCATTGTCCATTGGCCATTGTTCCATAAAAAATGTTCTTGAGCCCAAAGAAGTCGCCTTCCGCGATTGCCTCGTCGTAGAGCTGGCACACGAAGCGGCCTACGAGAATGAAGATCGACTTCATGTTGCCTTCTTCTGACGGTTTTGTCGCTGACTGACAGCTGATGGTCTGACTGAAGCCTTTGCACTAGCTGCTTTGCTGTGAGATTGGGTTCCCTCCTGGCGGAATTTTGGAGAAAACGATCTTGTCTAGGGGTGGTTACTCGTTTTTTTTCCAGTGTGGCGCTCTCTTACATCCCCAGTAATACGATAACGTGACCACAATCGAGAAATTACTTTTTGATTGGTGTTTAGGGTATTGGCAACCACGCGTTGGATAGCACCGGCTTGTAACATGCCTATCGCTCTTATCATTTCTTCTCTGCTTAAATGTCGACGTTCCATGACATTACGAATATCACAAAATCCGTTAAAATTAAAAATTACTTAGATAGCACTAATTGATAATTAAATAAAAGTTAATTTATCTTATTTAAATCGGAGTCCCCATTTTATTGCGTTCTATTTCTATTTTTTTCTAAATTTTGAAAAAGGAACAAGAGGTTTAATTCCATATATAAACTTTTTCTAAAAAGCAAATAGTTTGTAAGCAAATCATTTCGAAATGGAATATCCCTAGACAATGTTGATGTGTGTATATACATGGGTACCTATAGTATAATTGTAGAATTGCTGTATACTTGATATTTCCAAATAAAATTGGTGCCACCTAGCACTTGCCTACCTACTAAACCCGAGACCAAAAATAAAGTTATTAGGTAAAATTTTTGACTGTTTGTGTGTGCAGTGCACGGTTTTCAATTATGGGTTGCGTACAGTTCAAGTACGTACGTAATACCTGCATTACGATTATTTAAGATTTTTTTTGATATCGCTTATTTGCGTCAACAATAACAACTCAAATTGTAAGATTTTACAGGAGAGCATTTTTAATGTTTTATAAAAAGTTGCTTTACAACCACTGTACGTACACTGGTTAAAAAGTTTGGTCTTGAGGCATTGCGGAATTTTTCGGGACTTTAGAACGTCATCTAATTTGCTAAATGCAGCCCAACCTAACTGTATTTGCCTTGAAATCTCCTTTGTCCTAGATGCTCTCGGCTGAAATACAAACAGCAACCAAGATAGATAGGTATAATGGTCAGTTATCTCCAGCGTCTCTCCAAAAATTTTGATGTTGCACGATTACTCTCTGGCGATGTTACTCATAATCTTAATCTTGATCATTTTCATTTTCAGGCCAACGCTAAGAGAAGCGTGGTATAGGTATATCTTCTAGCATTGCTTGAAGATCTTGCATATTGCGACACAAGACCTCCGTCTTAGTGTAGGTTCTGCGCGCACATTTATTATGTCAATGTATTCTGTAAAATAAATGAATATTTTCGCCGAACCGAATTAGGTCATCAGCAAAGCGGAGATGCGACAAGAAAACACCATTGATGTATAGGCATTTACCCCAATTAAAGTCGTTGGGAGGGGTATATAGCAACATTCACTACCTGCAAACCTAACTAGCCCAAGGTTCTTACCTTTCTCCTTGTGTGTCGCGATTCCGAACAGGCAGGTAGATTTGACGTTTCAAAGTCATCGTAAAAAAACTTCCTACACAACCGATACTTAGGTATTTGATTGATTTTTAACTTCAGTACTAATAACCAAATAGTACCTATAATGAAAGAAATCGCTTGAAGCGATAAGGTGCTGTGTTACCTTATGTTTGTCATGGATGTTATATCAGTACTATAGACAGTTGCTGAGCAAATTGTTACCTTCCAGGTACCTATCTAAGAAGCTGTATGTTAATAACAAGCTCTCTCTCCAAGGTCCTGAAGTGATATCTCGACTTGTGACCTTCTAGTGTATCTCACACATTTATATTGGTCTATAGTTTGATGGTCTACTTCCCTTTTTGGGTATGAGGTGGACATGAGTAGTGTTCAATGAATGCAGGTGCCTTATGAAGTAAGAGCACTCATGGAGGCTAACCTTAATGAGAAGCTGATACCGGATAGGTGCAGAAAGAGCTGGTGTCTCACCATAACCAGTCTTCCATAAATGCCAGTCTTATCTTGTGGAGTAAGAGCACCCAAAGAGGCCAACTTTACAGAGTTAAACCTAGGTACAGAAAGCTGTGTCTAACCAGCAGCCCTATCTATACTTTTTACTCTTACAGCAAATCAGTAAGTAGTAGCAAAAAATTCATCTGAACATAAAACGTGATCAGCAAGGCACATGGAAGCCAACAAAAAATAAAACTGTGTCTAACCAGCGGCCCTATCTTTACTTTTTACTCTTACAGCAAATCAGTAAGTAGCAGCAAACAATTCATCTGAACATAAAACGTGAACAGGAAGGCACATGGAAGCCAACAAAAAATCTGTGTTTTCAAAGTAATTCCAACTTGAATTTCCAACTTGATGTTGACATTTCTATTGTGCCATACTGCCCCCTCAGCACGGGGCTGGAATAAAATTTTTCCTATGTTTTTATCGACCCTCGGGAGACAAAATGCTCTGTCAAGGTAGATAAAAACAGAGGACAAACATTTTATCCCCTACCCATGCTGAGGGGGCTGTTGAAAGAAAAGAAAGGTTTTTTAGATGACTACAGAACTTCCAATGCTCTTATAGATGCTAAGGGGTGTGTTCTGAAATTGTGGATTTACATACCTGCTAATTGGGTGTGTTTGGGTGTTTCATCATATAGTACCTATGTATGCAGGTATTTAAAAAAAAAAGTAGGTATTTAAGTATAATACAGCCGTGAGCTAGTTCCCATATTACTAGCTATGCTTATTTTGTGGTCAGATGGCCCTGTGTGAAATAAATGTCCTGTAATAGGTACCTATTTATTTATTATTCTGTGTGTCTTTATGGGGTTAAACATAACTTTTATGAGGTTTTCCTTCAAGGTAAAGAAAGTAGCTAACCAACAGCTCTATCTGGAATAACTCTTACCGCAAATCAATTGCAACCAATCCAGATGTATATAAAACATTCCCAGAGAAGCCAACTCAAGTTTTGTAAGTACCTAAGTATCCCAAAATAAACTAAAACTTGATGTTCCTTTTTGTTTCTTTATTTTATGCTTGTAGAATAAAATAATGAAATATAATAATTAATATATTTTATGCTTGTAATATACATGTATATACATGTATATGAGTATGAAGAAATGTTGTACCTACAGTTCAATATAATTAGGTTTCAAGATCTTTAAGAAAAGCAAGACCTAATTTAAAAAACTTAACAAACTACTTTTTGACATTTCTCATACATTTTAGACAAATCCAGTATGTAGGTGCATATCTGTAGATATGAACTTTTATGCAATTGCACTGCAATCTTTGATTGATTGTGGGTGATTGCTCGGTCCTTCACAGGTCTATTCACACCAAAATTCCCTTTAAATAAACTTAGCCATAGGCTTATGACAATCCACAGGTTCTTTGAATAGGACCCATGGACGAATAGGTTACAATCTTAGTAACCTATTCGTCCATGGGTAAAAATAACACTGTCATGGTCGAATATCTACATTTTAACGACAATATTGATTATGTGCTTGCATTACTTAGTTAGGTAAACTTACATTAATTAAGGGTTAACTTACCATTCAAATTGAATCGCAATTGGTAACTTTCCAAGATCTTTCACATCAATAACTTGTTATTCGCACTTTTAGCACACAGGACTATCAAAGCAATATTCTAGTAGATTTTACGTTTAGCACCACTAGTTTGGAGTTGGAAAATATATTTGAACTTTAATTGAATTAAATTGAACTCGTAGATACATAGCGCGTGTGAACAATAAAATAGTACTAAATACAATCACATCACAATAATCACATCACGTTTAGCTTGCAGTGGTGTTGTAGTGAAGCGAATGGGTTGCCTGCTTGACTACGTGAACAACGTAACAGCGATTTGAACACCGAACCGAGACCTATTCTATTCGAATAATGAGACTTTATTTTTATTGAATCACGGGGAAGCGCTTGGCCTGCATCTCATCTTGTTTTTTCTATAAGTCCAACCAAAGGTAGTAGCGCACTTTACCCGGAATCCTCAACAATCTCAGGACAACAAAGTCTTATCACAACATAAAAGATTCGAAATTTTTACTTCTGGCTTAATATTAGGTATATTTAGGTAGGTAGGTACCTACCTACAATTATATATAGGTACCTACCTATCATTTAGTAGGTAATTTATTTGTATCTTTGTTTGAAAAGGTTAACCTAGGTACTGAAATATTTCATCTTTCCAATTTTCTACACATATACCTAATCCATTTCGGAAAAACACGTAGTGCGAAATCTCTGGCTTTTTTTACTGCAGGTACCTAAGTAACTATTAGGTAACCACTATCATTGGCTTTCCACTCAATTTATTGTAGGTATAGTAGGTAGGTGCTATACCTACAAATTGAGATGAAAATCAACGTAACTGTGAGAATGTCATCGAGCGTATTTAAAAATATTAATCCGAAATGGAAATGGAACCACTTAATAAGCCTGTTGCTCGAAAAACATCTTTTTTACTATTAAAATTGTTCCAACTGCTGGTGTATTAATCTAACATTTTAACATTCGATGCGTATTTTTTATTTATTTATTTATGAATGTCCTGTAATATTTATTTATTTGTGGCTTTATTAGGTACCTACCTACGTACATAATGTGTGTCTTAAAAGCGCAAGTGTAACCGCGCAGGGGCAGCTAGATTTTAGAGAAAATAATTTTAGCACCTATATTTGTCTTATTCTATACAGTTTTCATTTCTCGCCTTTGAAGATGTTGAACTCAAGCCAAAACACCCATTATATCGTTTCAGTCTCTTGTTATTACACAAGAGCCAGCAACAGTAACAGCAACAGTCTATTATACCTATGTATATATGAGTACTTAAATCACATTACTAATTAATCTCCAACTAGTCAAGAAGGATTGAAGTGGAGCTTTTGCAAATCAGGCTAGCAGTTTTTTAAATATAATACCTAAGTATTAGTCATCAACCCTGAATGGCTACCTCATTACGTAATAATCATTTAGTATTATAGTACGAGTAGGTAGGTACCTATCTCAAATGATTGAAGTTAGACGAAATACCTAGTGTCTTTATTCCTGTAGTAACCTGCTTGATGAACAGGTTTCAGATTAGATTGGTAGTTACTTCTTCTTCAAATCGGTAGTAACTGCAGTAACGTATTCAACGTACCTACGACATAAAAAAGTAGAAAATAAACATTTATAAAGTACATAAGTAGGTAGGTACCTAATAAATAGCCATTTAGCTAGATCTTATATACGTACTGAACCAATTGTAGGTACCTACAATTTAGTAAGGTTCAGTTCATAGGATGAACAGGATTCTTCAACAGGTGTACGTATCCACCCACAGTGTTGTCATACACTTTCAAAAACAAACATTAAACAATCCGCTCATCCGATGTTACCAATTTAGACAGTGACTACATTGTGCGATTTTATGTTACTCGAACTCTAACCGATTGTTCACACAATCGATAATCGCAATCTAACGTGTTTTTCACAACACTGGCATTCACACTCAAAAACATGTGAGTCTGACAAATGAGCAGGATCGAACTATATTTTTCTTATCACAGCTGCTCAAAAGCACGTGGCATTAGAAGAAGACAGCGAAACTATCGCGTGTTAACATTGTTGGTTGTAATGTAGGCACGTAGGTACATACGTAGGTAAGGTACTATTAAGATGAAATGACACGTCATCGTCGCGTCGCGTCGTCGTCGTCGGACGTCGCGTCCACCGAGGCGTTTGGGTACCTAGTAGGTATTATGAACGATAGAACGTGGCTACCAAATTGGATGTTAAGTACCTCTACCTAGTAGGTATCTACATTATCAATTTATTTATTTATAATATGCTTTTATTTTTGACTTAACATTACGGTAGGAGACGCCTCTGTGGTCTAGTGGTTAAGCCCACCTGTTTCAGACCCCGGGTTCGATCCCCATGGGTAGGTACCTAGTATAATGTTGTGCTTGGTTTGGTTGGTGGTAGGACTTTATTCTGTCGCCATAACGACAGTTCAAAAGTGCTTTAATAATAAAAGTGATAGAGATAAGATTGCCAGTTCCTCAGTCGGTTGACGATTCCGGTGCGCCTTCACCTTCGGCCTTATTTAACTTGTAATAGATGAGATGAAGGCCAAGCGCTTCCCCGTCGTACAATTAAAATAAACATAAATTTTGTGATGGGTAGGTATCACCACAATACCAAAATGTAATTTGTATGATTACGAAATAAAAAAATTAAACACCATCATTGTCACATTTTCTTTTGCCAACAGAAAATTGTAGAAAACTAATCTATTTATTAATAAAAAAAATACTATATATTGAAATAAGTATAAGTAGTGTTTTTTTTTCACAAAAAAAAAGGATAATAATACAATTTATTGGTACTTACACCTGAATAGCTATGCTAATTCGCTGGCCTAAATAAGAGCCAGCCCTTGGGTCACGTGTTGCCTCAATCAAAAGCCCCGTAAGATTTTTGATAACTCGGAGGGCACCGGCTCCCCACGGACCCAAGGTCTCCACCCCAAAAGGCTCAAATAGGTAAGCTCTGTCGAGACCACTATATTTGCGCCTTTTGTGATCCTCGGCCGAATCAGCCGCCACACCAGCCCTAACTGATGTCCCAGGCAGATGAGATGGCGCCTGGGTGTCGACGCAGGTAGCGTCCCACACCAAAGGCCTACCCATTTCCCAAGGGACAAGTGTCATACCGTCGGGCCGCTTACCATCATCACGTTACAGACCATTCGGTTCAAGAACGGCTGGCACATTGACACTGGTAAAAGCTCGAAGGATAATGTCATTAAGACTTGCGTGGCGCAAAATCCTGCCGGAAGATGAAAGTTGCATGAAAGTCCGTGAATACCAAATTGATCTTCTTCACCAAATTGATCATCTTGCACCCAACCGAACACAAGTGGCAATACGGAAAGTTACGGGATCCATAAGTGTACCGGTTTTGTAAGATGGATGTGCTTGCAGCCAAAGACTTGATTCCCATTTTGAAACAGCTAAGAGACGAGCACGATCTGTGGAGGTTGAGCACGTATTTAATAGATAATTCAAAATAGGGGCCCGTCACACTGCCGTTATGCCAATAGGTGTTTTGGGGGATCGGTATTAGGACAAGCACTATGCCAAGCATTTAGAGTCTCGTCAAGATAATAAATTAGGAGTATATTGCCAGGAACAGCCGAAATTTATGGTGTAAGAATTTTCTCAACCAAAGAATGTGTACTATAGACGGAAGACAAGAACGCTGGCAAAGCAACACTAGAAATTTTGCATATACCTAAGCCGCCCACTCGAATAGGCAATGAGGCCTGCGACCATGCTCTGTCATCCAACTCAATATTCAAACCCGTGGAAAGGGTGTTCTTTATTATGTTGTCTAAGCCTTCCACCAGCTCACTGTGTTTCCACAGTTGACAACATCGTAAAGCATAAGTAAATTTTGGGACAAAAAGACAAAATTTTATAATGCTGTAAGCCATATGCGAGTTAACAAGAAGAGTTAACGAGTTAAGAAACCTTCATAACATTTTGAATTTAGCCGTCGACGAAACCCGGTAAAGATTCATCAAGAATTGGTGAACCTAGTAGGTGGAGTGAACTCTTATCTACAACAGTAATATTGGAAGCCAAAGACTCAACTTTTGAATAATTGAATTTTTATCCAAACATGTATCTGAAATGTATATTTCACATTTCGAAAAATTTTGTTCTAAGCCAATCTGCCGAAATTAATCTATAATAATTTTTAGATCGCCAAATACTGAGTCCACATCGCCACCTAGGGTTCCGTCATCTAGATACCAAACATTCATAAATCGCTTTCAGTGATAAGGCCGCCCATTGTACTTAGACGCTATTGTTATAAAATGTTTGTTAGGTTTATTTATTTCTGTGTACAATAAAGTGTGCATTCATTCATTCATTCAATTTAGATTTCAGGCGTTGAATAATTGGGTGAATGGCAAGGCTAAAAATGGCCGGGCCAAGAGGGTCACCTTGCTGACAGCCAACTGCAGACGAAATAGTTTGGTTCTTGTAAATTAATTTAGATGGCGAACCATAAACATTGAAAAAGAAAAGGATAAATTTCGGGAATTTTGGATTTGATTTGATAGCAAGGTGCCTCTGTCAACCGAATTAAAAGCATTTTTGATATCTACTTTTAGAATAACCTCCCCGTAATTTCGATCTAAAAATGTTCTTAACGAATGGACCGCGGCCTCACAACCGCCTCGCGAACCAAAGCCTAGCTGCACGGGTCGGAAATAGTCGTCTAGGTACGCGGCTTTATTGCGACAGCAGACTTTGGCTGCAAGGCGGCGATAGGTGGTCAAATGGCTATGATTCTTATCCCGCCATCCTTTTTTTTAAAGCACAAAGGTTAGCACCATATAAGATTTCTGTAATCTCGCTGTTGACTCGACCCGACAGCATGAGGTTGATCAATGCCGTCAGTTCTTCAAGAAGGATGCATACCCGCATGGCCAGACCCACCTATACCACACCCACATATAGCAGGTCCTTTAGATGCTGTGGAGACACAGCATCCAGGCCAGCGGCAGGCAGCGGCAGAGCATAAACGAAACGCAACGTCTTTATAAAAATGCGATCTATCATATTTTTTTAATTAGAATGTCATTTATTGATACTTTGTAGTACTTATTATTTTTTATTTAAAGGTATAGAACAGTAATTTTACCTAAAAACTAATTATTTTAATAAAAAAACCGAAAAATGTTATGTTATGCAAACGCAACGAAACGCAGAGGCCAATCAAAGAAGAAGAAGAAAAAGTTCCCAATGTGATGAGAGTTTGTAATAGAGATGGTGTATTAGGGTCATATTTTCGTATTATTTAATATAACGCTTTGCTGGGATTATGTTATGATACCTATTATGGTATAATAGTCAAATAATAGGTAGTGTTTCGACTGATTCCTATTCTGTATTCAACGCAACTTACGGCGTTTAATAGATATTCTATCAGGTATTCTCTTTGGGTAGGTATCCACAATCGGATGAAAGTATATTATGATACGTACATAATGTAAATGTAACGTTTATTAAATTTTTCTTCATCTTTTATGAGGCTTAGGACTGTGAACGAAAATAAAAATAAGTTGGCGTATTTAAAAAGTTAATTACCCATGTAGGTACCTACAATGATTATTTAATGCTATTCACATAAATTGACTCATTAGCAGATTAATATCAATCACAGAGACTAGTATTTACTCAAATTCACTCACTTCTAGACGAATATCATTCGCACTAATTCATTCATTAGCAGACGATTATCAATCACAGAGACTATTATTTACTTAGATTCACTCACTACTAGACGGATATCATTCGCACAAATTCACTCATCAGCAGACGAATATCAATCACAGAGACTATTATTTACTCAAATTCATTCAATTCTAGACGAATATCATTCATACAAATTCACTCATTAATAGACCAATATCACAATAATCACAGAAACTATTAGTATTTACTTAGATTCATTCACTTCTAGACGCATATCAATCAAATCATAGAATAATTATTCATCTCACCCTCGCTCGCATAAACGCTAGTAACAACAGCGCTTCAGTACCTACGTACGAGAACACATAACACTAACGGCAGAGCAGAGCGATAATACTAAGCGCCATCACCGCCACCGCGGCGAGGTTCACGAAACGAATCTTGGATCAGGCTAATATTTGACTATTATAAAATAATATTATACCGAAGATTCCAATACCTATTACGAATATACATTGCTAATATTAGGTTACCTACCTATTATTAATTTATTAGTCACACCTCTAAATGTGATGCGAGTTTGTAACTGTAAACACAAAACAAAAAACAAATATATGAGAAAATGTTCTAAATTTTTATTTAGAGCGCTTTGTAGACACGAAAAGTAAGTTATTCTAATGCAAAATATAAGCAAAATGTGCGTTGACTTAGTTTTCCACGTTTTACTGACGTCATGAGTGGTAATTTTTAGATATGCCGTCCCCTCGAATAGTTTCCCAAAGACAAGAGGAAATCTTGCTGCAAAATGACTGCGGCTCTTCGTTGGAGCGATTGTAGCATCCCGACTAGGGTCGGGGACCACGAAGCCCGAAATGGAGGGATAGTACTTGCGTGAAGTATTGGAATTAGTTTGTGGGTGTGTATTGCAGTAGCAATACAACAGCAGTAAGTGCACTGCTGTTTGTTCTACATCAAGCAGACCACCGCCATACATACTTACTTGGCAAATACAGGGATGGCTTGATGAATTTTGGTCTCCAACTTGTTCTAATAAGGTCCTATTATTTTCAGAAAACCAATTACATATTGGAGCCCCCGGCTTTTTATAGCACCAAAAGATGGCCTTTGAGGAGTGGAGTTGGTGGTGAAGAAGAAACGAAGAGCAAACGGAACTGCTATGTTGAGAATGGTGGACAAATCATAGTGGAAGATTAGAATAAAATAAATAAAAAAGACATTTATGTTTACCACACTACCACAATTAGGAAATGCTTATCTTATAATAACCCTAATTTAACTTTTGTTTTAATCATAATATGTTATCTTTCATTTATGTATACAGCTAGGTTTCTGAGGTTGTAGCCTCAGCAGCCTTGATCAGAAGAATTTGGCAGACTGGCAGATTAGTATGTGTTAAATTGAGACAACCGCATATTCACTTAATTAGATTTTAGAATCAAATATGTAAATAGAACCTATATACCTTATACTTAATTGCTTATTATTTATATCTAAAAAGGTGGTTGTTTCATGACGAAGTGCTATACTTTCTGAGAGAAGCATAAATAATACCTAATAAATATTACAGGACTATTTCATGCTGTGTGAAATAAATGTCCTGTAATATTTATTACCATCATGCCTAAACCAAGCAAAGCTTGTAATAAGACAACTAGATTTTCGGAATAATACTGTATTGTTTGATGTGTGTGTATCATCATATAATACAACACAGAACCTACATCAATACCTATTCATCAAGAACTAGATTTTGAAAATAATACTGTATTGTATGTAGGTATCATCATACAATACAATACTACACAGAACAAACATTAATATTCATCACACAAATGTTATTGCTGGGTGGGAATCGAACCCACAATACAGCGCAGAAGCACATAGGCTGGCTGTTCTTTCGAAGGTTTCTCCCTGTCCATGCTCTCTAGGTTTCGAAGATCTTCAGCGGCCTACAACACAACTCCCTCCACGGCTCTCAACCATAAGGAAAAGACACACTAATTACTCAGAACACGGCAATAGGTAGGTCACTTATAGAAGGTACAACACAACTCTCGCCATGGCTTACAACCATATGAAAAAGACACATAAAAATTACTCTGAACACGGCAATAGGTAACATAAAATAGGTAGATACTACCCAAAACCACCCACAACCCAACCCTCTCCATGGCTCTCAAACAAACGAAAAAGACACACACAAATTACTCTGAACACGGCAATAACATGAATGCCCAGAAAACCCAAAATTTGCCGAAAGCTGAATAATTCGGATGATGGTATTGATAACCGGTGCTCTATGGTAACCGGCTTCAAGTTATTCATCCAATAAAGATACAAACCATGTCATCTAGTCATCTAAACGTCAAAATTGTACTGAATGGACGGGTTTCATAACATGTGTTAACTTTTAAGATGGGAAACGCCATTTTGGATTTGACACCTTGTGATACCCGGTAGGTAAAAATCGTTTTTAGTTCTCATGAAGCTAATTTTAAGCCAATGGAGATCGGCTACGCCGTCGCCGGTAGCGTCCCGGCAGGATTTCCGAAAGATAAAATAATGTATGGACACAGATATAACAATCCTCATAGCTCAGTTGGTAGTAGCCCTACCTTCTTCTAACTAAGCAAAACTTGTCTTATATCAAGTTCCCATATTACAAGTTTTGCTTAGTTAGGGACTAGATGGCGCTGTGTGAAATGTATGTCCTGTTCTGGTCCTGTAATCAGAACACTAACGTAGTGTATTTAGTACTAGGAAAGAGGGGAGTTCAATAAAACAATAATTAATTTAAAAGGTAGGTACATACGTTTATAACCTACCGAGTTATATTTTGAACAACATCAATCAATTTAATTATATAAAAAGGTAAGTAGGTTGTTGAATAGCTCTGCAGATATAAAAAGTGAGTAAACAACAAATAGATATAAGTATCGCTACAACACCAATTAAAATATAAATTAATAAATTAAAATATCTACTGATGAATATATTATACTTTCTACAGTTGTAACGAGCTCTGTAAGTCAAAGTCAAGAGGTATAGGTACCTACCTAAAACAAATGCAAACTCTTGCCTGATGCGAATGAACCAACATATAGCGGCGGCGCGGCGCGGTATATAATTACAGTTTATGTAGTGCATACATTATTTATACGTAGGTACCTACTTATTCGAAAAATGTCAACCGTTTACAAGTAGTTAGTATCGCTAAAATATCGTCTTATCGTAAAATGCCGTTCTTCTATAGCAACTATAACTTTTATGCAAATTACTAGCTATTGCAAACAGATTTAATAATGAAAGTTTATTTTTGTCAACTGTAATGCATGATGTAATATGATGAAAATCAAAGTACTTTAGGTACTTTTCCGCTTTTATCTTATGTACGAACATGAATAATTATGTGTTTGAGCTACATAATTGCCAAAAATAGTACTGAAGTAGTACCCTACGACACACGCCGAGTGGCCCTTATCTACACGATTATATATTTTCTAATACTTATACTTAATTTTATAAAATAACGTAATGCTCAATCAAGGACTACATGAAACATAGAGAAATGTGCTGACAACAAGCTCTGAAGAAACGGAAGGCAGGGGCTCCGAGATTGACAGATAATAGGATATGGGTTATAAACATATAAAGGTTTAACCAACAGCAGCTAGAAGGAGGGTGGACAGCTCTTCGTTGTTTGAGCGGACCGTGAGTTGCATGGTCACAGCACCCTGCGCCGCGACGAGCCTAGCCCTGACCAGCACCGGCACTCCCGAGCGCCACACGCCTCCCCCGCGGATCTCCTTCACCGCGTCGCCGCCGATCGACTCCAAAGGCAGGCCCAAATGCTCGCACACCGCTTTAGCCGCCTCGCCGACGTCGTTCTGCGACAGCCCGAAAGTATCGCAAGCCTCTTCCGCACCTTCCGCGGCTAGGTTCCACGTCGCCTCCCACTCCGCGGTCGGAGCCCGCGCGCGCAGCTGATCCGCACACCCCAAGTCGAAATCCTCCAGCCGATATGTGTCAGCGTAGCCCTCGTACGAGTCGGGCTGCCCGGTGGTCGGGTCGCAGTCGCGCACCACGAACTCGAGCGTGGAGCCGAACGTGCCGAGCGTGTCCATCGAGCTCGTCGGGAATTCGAACACGTGGAAAACGCTCCCCGGCACGTTGTACGGCAGCTGGCTGCACGGCACCGCGGTCAGGTGCATATACCCAGGCGGCGACTCCAGGCGGACGTGGATGCTCTCCAGAAGCTGATCGCTGAGAGTATTCATGCACTCAAACTGCAGCACCAAGTGGCGGGCGAACACATGTTTGATGCACTGCACACGATACTCCGTCTCCGGTTCGGTCAGCTCGATCCCCTCGCAGGTCTTGAAGATAGGTCCGAATGTAGAGCAATTGGGAATGGTCTTGAGAATATCCACGTATTGTTCTTCGCGAGAGAGTACCGGTTTATTGCGTGTCTCCATCTCCACAGGGGCTTCCTTGACCTCTTTGGGCTCTTCTACGGTGGGAACTACAGCGATATTGAAGGGCTCATCCGGCGATGTAGCAATATGATCGGCGAGCGCTTTTTCCAGTAGTATCGGGTTAGGGACCTGCACATTAGTGATGTAATCGTTGATGAGTTGGGCGTCACCGGAGTCGAGGATAGCGCTGTAGTAGACGGCGCGGTCGCGGACTTCGTCTTCATCGTCGAGCTGGCAGCGCGCCAGAAGCACCATCACATTTGGAAGCAGTTCGGGCCGCGAAGCACCGAAGCGTGCCACGGCTGATACTGCGGCCGCTCGCACTGGACCAGACTCTAGAATAACCCTATTGTAAATGTACCGGATGTACCTAGACGGCTGACGAGCCTTGGGACCTTCGCGCCCGAGAACGTGCAGAATACGAACAGCTAGTGAGGCATGTTCGCAATCCTCGATGAACTCGCAGAGGTGGGCCAGTCCGGTTTCCTTCGCATCAGGGTTCTCTTCGACCAAAGCTATGATCGCATCGGCAATGGCGCTCTTGTACTGCACGCCACCTTCGTCTCGCAGCATACCAGCCAGGAACGATGCCAGAGACTGGTGTTTACGCGGAAACTTGGAACACAAGCGCCTAATGGCTTGCACGACAACGATTTTGAATTCATCAGATATTTCAGACATAAAGCTGGATATTTGTTTCATGAGGCGATCTATTGAGCTTTCGGCTCCGGTCGCGAGCAAGGTGGTGACCGCTAGAGTGGCCACGGAGCGATTCGGATCGCTGATTAGATTCTCGAGGTCGACGGCGCAGGCAGCGACGGCACTCGGGTGTTTGGCGGTTAGTTTTGCCAATGTTCTGGCGCCTGCAAGACGCAGTGTCGCTTTGGATGAGCTGCAAAAGATCTGAAGCACTGATACGGCTTGAGCGAGATCTTTTGCTGACTTCTTGAGGTTCACGATAGCATGGGCAGCTTCGTAGACGACAATTTCGGATTTATGTCGCAGACAGGACATAATGAAATCCGTGTAAGGCTCAGCAGCCTCAGGATCTTCTTCAGCAAGTTTGGCAACATGGCGGATGAGCAGGCAATGGGCATAGGGTGAAAGCCTCATTGGAGCACGGATCATTTTCTGGATGAGTTTGACAGTAGATAGTCGATCGTTGCGACGTACATTCGCCACCACACCCAGCGCGTGGTAGGCCACCAAACCGTTATCAGATGTCATAGCCTCCTGAAACAATGCAAATACAAAACACTTTCATATTATTTTCATTTTCATAGTAATCAAACATTCATCAATTTCTATACATGTTCTTTAACATGCACAGGCAGGTCTACGATGGAGCGAACCATCCCAAATGTGTCAATTTACTCTCTTCTTACAGACATTAGGGTCTTGTCTGTGTTAAGACACATACCGCTTCTAGCGTCCATTTACAAGTTTTGTAGTGCACACATAAAAAGATTTTTGAAAAAACTTAGTCCTAGTAAATGGAATATCAGGGGATGGTAATGTGCCACTTGAATGTAATCTGAAGTTGGTATTATTTATTTTCTTTATTACAGAGGGTTAATAGGATAGGTTGATTTTATTGAGAGACTTTCGAAAGCAGTTCAGTCAGTTAAGAAATATAGTTATTGAATACCAATAATATATATTGTAGTTTACTAATAAAAGTTCTAGGGGAAATTATATTCCTGTTATTTATTTACTATATAAAATATTTATTTTAATATGCATCGTCACTAACACCTACTTAAACTTGACCATTTAACCTTAAGCAAGCCCCAGAGTACCACATATTTTCATAAAGTACAAACTAATTCAGTCATTCGGCAGGAATAATCAGATAGAGATAGTCTGTGTTTGCGGTGTTCAAATCAGCTACAATTAATGCTGTCAGCAGCCTAGTCATGATAGTATGGGGGCATTGTACAATTCACCCAAATGTGGGATGACAAAGCAGATTTTTTTTCATACTTATTTGAATTTGAATGTTCAGGGAAAACAGGTTAAACAAAGAAATCCAGTACTAAAGAAACCTCAAAATCACTCTTTAAAGACCAATTTAAACAAAAACAACAGGTTCTATTTGTGCGAACTTTTCTGCATTCTTCAAAAGAGCGTATTTTCGACATTAAAAAACACATTTTTTTTTTGCCGTGAAATTGTTTAATGAACATAAAGCGTAATGGATATGTTATGGTAAGAATATTGTTTGGGGGTTTATATAGGTTATGTGGTAAGTGTGAATCTGATAGCAATGGCCTCATAAGCGTTGGGTAACAGAAAGTTGTGTAAATGACGTGGAGTAATGGTGTGTGAGAGGTTGGGGGGTGTGTAGATGTGTAAGCATGTAAATTTGAGCCTAGTAGTGCGTCGTAGCCAGTTTGTACACGTAATTTTACATTTCAATAGGGTTAGTGGGTAAATGCTTTCGTAGTTTTTTGACTTTATTGTACGGGATGCTACGGAGATAATGAAAGTGTCTGGACGCAACGACAGTTTTTCTTGGTTGGATCTGGCAAACAATGTAACAAGCCTCATAGCTCAGTTGGTAGTAACTCTGCCTCTTGCGCTGGAGGTTGTGGGTTCGATTCCCACCCAGGACAAACATTTTTTTTTGTTCTGTGTTTGGGTGTTGTATTGTATGATAAGTACCTATGTATTTACAAAAAAAAAAAGTATACAAGTATTCTATCCGTCATCTAGTTCCCATAATACAAGCTATGCTTAGTTTGAGGCTAGATGGCGTTGTGTGAAATTAATGTCCTGTAATATTTATGTCTGAATGTCTTTTGCTGGTTTTTAAATTGGGGTCGATAACTAGCCATGAGTGCTAACTAAAATTATTGAAAGAATAAAAAATTTTCTGACTGTTAGAACTCCACAGAGGGAAGACAGTGTATTTGGGGAAAAAAATCTAGGTTTAGAAATCATCACCAGCATTCTTAAAAATGCTCTCTGGACACGCTCAAGCCTTAACATACGAGTGCAATAAAATCCCTAAAAGGTTTGGCAAATAAAGCTAAAGTCAAGTAAAAACATGTATGTTCCATGAAAAGGTTAGGAGTATATAAGCATGGCATGGGCTTGTGGCATGGGCATGAGCCGGGAACATAGCATACAGTAGCATGTAGCATACAGTTTATGAAAAAGATGTGGTTGGACACATGAGCAGATAAAGGCTGAAGAAGAGATGGATGGATTGTGTGAAAGCAGATGACGGGTATAAAAGGTGCGATTACAGAGGTGGATACAGAGGCTGGTAGAAGTGAGTGGAAGAAGAAAACATTGAGTCGAACCCACCTAGTTTGTGATCCAATGAAGGAAGATTGAATGATGATGATGATAGAGAGTACGCCAATTGTAAACAAAGAAGTTTTCTATCAAATGTTAACTTACAGCTGATACTGAAAATAATTTGTTGGGTAAGTTCATATACATCTGAAGTTGGTGCCTCGTTACTGGCAAACAACATATAAATTTCCCTTAAGAATTATTTTGTTTTTAGTGGTTAATTATTATAAAAAAAAAAATAGATGAATTTCAGGATATTTTTATCTTTTTAGTAATAAGTTATTTAAATAAATAAAAAGGTGTTTATTCACACAACACATATGACAATATTTGTATAAATACAAGCAATTATAACGGGTTCATGTTGTTGGTGAAGAGAGATAGAGAGCTCAGCAATGCTGGTTTTCAGCTCCACTCATGTAAAAAATGTTAGCACACGGGTAAGTACCTACTTAAATTATTAGATTAAATTTACTTACAAGGAATAATGTATATGGGTATCTAATAGGTTATAAACAGTTATCTGTTTCCAAACACAAGCACTCCACTTAAATCTAGTTAGAGTTTATACCTTAGCTAGGCATAGGTATTGTGAAACTATACCTACTGTAAAAGTTAGATGTGTAGGTAGGTTCTTAAGACTAAGTATAATTATAGGTATGCTGTACTAACATGGGAGCATCAGAATGATGAGTGTGTCAGTTCAATTTAGTATCATGATTACAGTCTGCAGAGCAGACCTATAGTAACAGTTCAAGGAATCAATGAGCAAGCTAAAGCTCACAAAGAGAGTATACCCAAGCACATAAACACAAAACAAAAACAAACATAGGTATGTACATACTTAATAGGTATATTTACGCAACGGTTTTGTAGGTACAACCTGCCAGCTGCATGATGATTTAAGTTTCTCAAGAAGCCAGTTCATTTAAACACGATATTATAATTTTACTAGTCATAATTTGATGACCAAAGAGTCATTGATGCCAGGCTACAACCACCAAACTTATTTGAAAAACCACCAAACTTATTTGAAAAACCACCAAACTTATTTGAAACAACCATCTATTTGTAGGTGCCATGGTACTGTTGGTACCCAATCATATAAAAAAAGAATGATACAAATCAGACCTCAATTGGCAGATAATATATACATTTCGCAAATCTAATAAGAACTCGCTGAGAAATTGTTGGACAAACAGAAAAAAAAAATACCATCCAAATTGAGTACCTCCAGCTCTTTTTTGTGAACTCAGTTAAATTTCATTTATCTAAGTCAGAAATTGCAAGCTGAAGTGGCAGTGGGTAGGCCACATAGCTTGCAGAACTGATAACACTGGGGAATACAGCTATTTGCATGGCAACTGCAATGAAATACAAAACCGGTGTAGGAAGACGCCCACTTGATAGACCAATCACCCAACAAGGTGGAATCTATCAAGTTTCTTTATACTTAATAGTAAATAGCTAAACTATTTCACAGCTCAGTTGATAGTAGCACTGCCTTCTGCTGTATAGGTTGTCAGTTTGATTCTCACCTACAAATGCCCACATATAAATGTTTGTTCAGTGTTTGAATGTCATATCGGTGTATTGTATCATGTGTATTTACAAATAAATAAGTATGGATATATGGTATTCTATCCATAATCAAGTTCGCATATTACAAGCTCTGCTTAGTTTAAGACTAGAAAGCAATGTGTAACAATCATATGTATTTATTTATTTAACTGACAGCAATGTATCCTAATCAACATAGTTAGTGAAAATGTGCAGAATCAATTAACCATCATAACTTAGATCAGGGCAAGCTTGATTCATTGATTATTATTTGTCAAACACTTTATTATCATACATACCTTTCAACACTCCCAAAAGAGTTTCAACATAGGTCGCAGGTGGATATAATTAGGAAAAATAGGGTTCTTACCTGAGCCTCATTCACCCAACGGCGAACCAATTCTGGAACCGAAGCTGACAAGTGGAGTGCAGAGACCAGAGCAGCCGAACTAACTGCTGGGTTTTTATCAACGATAGCCTGTTTCATGTAACGTTCAATAGCTTGCAGCATGGTACTATCAGTTATACTACAAAGAGCCCGAATAGCTGCAGCTCGGTACAGATCCTCCTTTCCAGTCATGTCTTTAGTCAATGATGACGTCACGATGATCACATCCTGGGCCATGGGACTCAGTTCTTTGATAGACAAATATACAAGCCTACGCAGCATAACATCTTTAGACTGAAACAGCTTCGTTGTCGCGAAGAACACATCCGTAGCCTCTTGAGCTGTGAGGATTTCTCCTTGGTTCAGTAAATAAATAACTTTAGTTAGTATTAGTGAGCATTTTCTTGGATTTACAGGCGTGGAGTTGAAATATTTTGCCTCTTGCAGGACAGTTGTTTTATCGATATTTTGGAAAAGATTTCCAGCTCCGTCTTCATCTTCCTTCTTGTCGCGGCGGCTCATTTTAAACACACAATATTATTTAACTTCTTGAAAGGTCAATCAGAACTTATTTCTTGTAGGCGATATCGCCGAAACGAGAAATAAAAAATGAGTTTACGTTTACTTTGCTCCTTCCTAATTTTTGTGCTTTGCTGTAGCTTTGGACACGTAAATTAAAAAGTATTGACACTGACACTGACAGCACTTGACATTTGTCAAACAGATTTTTTTCACTTAGCCTATGGTTTTACAACCATTATCGCCGTTTCGTCTAGACGGACGGACTCGCATGGCATGGCATGGAATGGCGCGACGGCGGCGGCGGTGGTGTTTTGCGGCGGTTTTTAGTTGCCTTAATTTGAGGCTTGTGAGTAATAGCACAGGTAATAGTATTCTATGATTTGGGGAAGCGTGTTGAAGCGCTATGTATGAGACGGGGGGCAATTACCGTATTCGGGAAGGACTCGAGCTGGTTACGTTTGACGCTCCCACCGTACGTACACGTTAGCCGTTCCACAAATTTCATATTACGGTAACTTGAAAGTTAAATTAAACGTGAGAAACGCAACGTAAGCATTGAACAACTGTCTTTACAACTTTTTCGAGATGAAGTCTAGAAACGTTCAGAGTTATTTGTGTTATCAAAAGCCAATAAAATGTGCAATCTTTTAATTTACCGACTATCAAAGGAAAATAATGGAAGCCTCATACATTTCCTGCCTAGTGCCAATCTCAACACTTACCAGAATGTGCTTACTTATACCATGTTTATACTGCTACTACTATAACTTATAAAAAAAAAAACGAACGAAAATAAATAGCACATGAGGGTTTCTAGACCTAAATATTGTTATTTTACTACTAACTTTTAAACTTATCACTAGAGTGATATCCGTGTTCATTATCGAGATACCTACACTCTCTTCAGCAAATCTTATTAATTGTAAATAAATTATAGATTACCTGTAACGATGGTGCCTTAGGACGTTCCGACACATGCCCGTAATAGCAACATCGAGCCAACAACGATTATAATCGTTGAGGAAATTCAACGCTGCAACTCACGCTGATCACGTGATCACGTCGTCGTCTATTCACGCATCGTCTATACACGCATCGTCTTGATAACGCTATTATACGGTGTTTGAGGCCTTGGTTTGTTTGATGTGATGCTTCCTACGAATATAATAATACGAAGTTCTACGATGCTACCTATTTATTCGTAGGATGCTACGAATAATTTATTCGCAGATGTGATGCCTCATTTTAGCACAGTCACACTTATTCTCTCTCTCTATCTGTGTGTATGTATCTCTATGTGCTTGTGTGCGTGTACCTAAGCTGTTGCTCGTATCTTCGAAGACTTAGAAAGTTAGAGCTCCGATATGTAGGTAGGTACCTAGTTTTTATTTTGAGTTTGAAAGCTGATTAATCTGAGATTGCTCTTAGCTTTTTCTTTGGTGATAAAGATATTCATCAGTTATGAACCCCAATTTTATGGAAAATTCGGGTAGTAGGTACCTACAGTCAATGGGTATAAATTGCCAGTTTGAAATGGTACTCATTACGGTAGGTAGTTAGGTACCTACCTAGTATAGATAATAATTACGTCGGTGAATAGCTAAGTGGGTAAGCAGGTACATAAAGTACGTAGGTGCTTTTGTATCTCAAATCATCTTAGTAGGTTAGGTAAGCCTACCTACCTATCTACACTTACCTAACCTATCTACATGTTTTATATAAAACATGTAGATATATATCTATCTAGATTTTTTATTTAAACTGAGTAGGTTGAGATAAACCCTTCTAAAATAAACTCCTCATCAGCGTTTACGCCCACATGCAAAGAAGGTGTAGGTTTACCCCTATCCAAGGTCTGATGATCAGCATAATCAACAGGTCCCATGCCAAGTAAGGTTGGAAGTCTAGGTGCATACTTACTTAAATGTTTTTAACTGTCATTATGTCGTACCTACAGTTCGCTAAACAATCAAGTAAGTAGGTAGGTTTCTGGTTTCCCGGACCATTTTATTTATGACATCTGTGTACTTACCACCGCGCCGCCGCCGCCGCGCCGCCGCGCCGCCGCCCGCCCGTACTCTGGAACCTACCCTACCTCAATACATACATGTGTTGTGGCTTGTGGTACTCTGTGCTGTGCGTCAGTTTCAGTCCTGCTCTGCCCAGCGTCGCGCATCTTGGATTAGAAGGTGCGAGCGGCCGCCGTACAGCTACGTATCGTTTGCTTTTATCAAGACCTGTTGATATGCCACTTGGACAAGCTAATACTCGGGTGAGCTACATGAAATGTTGACATACTTAAAGGTCTGGAACTACAACCAGCTGGACGTTCATTAGCAGATGTTATTCCCTTTAGGTAGGTAGATACCTACTAGATGTAGAGTTGATAATTTTCTATAGGTACTTACCCTTCCCCTCTGACACCGGAACTACAGATCCCCCGCGATTTATTGATTCCATCCCTCATACGTTCTCCTTGTTAAAAGTTCAGGTCATATAAGTAGGTTATTCATTTTATTATACCGGTAGATGTTTGTAAGGCTTAGAAATCTAGCAGGTCTCTCGATTACCTACGAGCAAGTACTAGGTAGTTGGGGTAAGTGTTTTATGATGATGATTTTCGTATTTTTTATCGTTTTCACAAAAAATTCCGCCATTATGAAAACAATGCGATTTAATCAAAGGGAACAAACAGTAAGTAGGTAGGCTAACTACAGACTTTTAGACGATTATACATATACTGCTGTTGCTAGAACGATCTTGCTAGCAGGTAGGTATCTACTTAACAGGTAGGTAGGTATGTAGCTTTTACAAAGAACATTTTGTTGGTGAATATATAATACTGCGATACGCTTTCGTACATATTTTGGGTATAGGTGCTACCTAAATCTCAGCGACAGGTCCCTAGGTAAGACATTGGCAATGCAGCCAGTGCATTGGGCAATCTTCATCTTCTGTCTGGTACTAGGTAGTCTAGAATAGTTGAGTAACCTATAGAACGTTTTTTTTTATGTGCGACAGGGAGGCGCTTGGCCTACATCTCACCTGGTAACAAGTTAAGATAAGATCGAATCTTGAATCCTAGGTACCTACTAAGTAGGTACTAGTACTAGGTACCCAGTGGCCGCCCACTGGTCTAAATTCGACGTTTTAAAGAATGCTTCTACACGCATTCGTAATTTTTCATCGATTTTGCGAAGCGAACGAGATCTCTGAGTTAAATTGGGAAATCCGGCACTAAATGTATGTATGTTTGTATGTATGTATATGGCAATGTTTGTGACGGCATAACTCTCGAACGGATTGTCCGCTTTTCATGAAATTTAAACTGAATAGACATAACGTAAATAAAAATTGATTATCGCGGGGGATTTTCGCTACCACCATCTTACCTAATTCTGTCGCCATAATAACAATTCTAAAATTGTTGTGTTCTGGCATTCAGAGGTAAGATAGTTCCTCAGTTTGTTGAGGATTCCGGGTGAAGTGCGCCTCCACCTTCGTCCTTATATTAACTTGTTAACAGGTGAATAAAGGCCAAGTGCTTACCCGTCGTACAATAAAAAAAGAAAGTAGACAGACAGGTGTTTACTTTGGGCATTCAAAATCTCAACATTACCACTTTTCTACTTGCGTTGATGGGGTGGAGGAATAAAGAGGGAGCTACGACCACTAGGTTCCTCAACCTACCTAGTCATTAAAGACTAAAATAAAACTTCGGACTAGAGATTTGCATTTCGCGCGTCACAGGGTGTCTCCTTGTGCTACGTGCGGGGGTGAGACGCGACGCCGACGGGGCGAAAGAAGAAAAAATATCACTGTTTATCATAAATCTAAATATATATAACTCAAAGGTCCACAGCCCAAACCACTGGACGGATCGGGCTGAAATTTGGCATGCAGGTAGATGTTATGACGTAGGCATCCGCTAAGAAAGGATTTTGATTAATTCTACCCCCAAGGGGATAAAATAGGGATGAAAGTTTGTATGAAACTTTGTCAATTTTAAACCGATCGGGCTGAGACTTTGCATGCATAAAGCTACTATGATGTTGGCATAAGTACCCTAAGAAAGGATTTTGAGATTTTCGGTTAGACTTTTTTAAAATGGCTAAAGAAAATCTGAACGTTAATGGAGAAGTTGAAGAATGTACTGTTGTTTTTGAGTTTTGTAGGCCCTAATTTTTTACACATGCTAAACAAAAGTAAAGCCGCAAAAACTATACCTAATTAATAATAATACTTCTTAACGCGAGCGAAGCCGAGAGCAAAAGCTAGTTTACCATTTAAAAATCGTCTATTCAGGAATAATATCAGATTAGGTGATAGTGAAGACAATTAACTAGATGTGTATTTACTGTATACCAACAAGATTTTGGGAAGCGGAGATAAGTAATGAAAAAAAAAACATTAAAGTAGGTAAATGAAACATTTGTTTTATTCTCCTGGCAGTTCTGTTTGCACGGAGAGACTTTTTTCAGAAGCAGAAGTTTTACGACGATAACTTATTGCTTGCTACCAACCAATAATGCTGAAAACATAGTTTCATTTATGACAACTTAAGTAGGTAAATACCTACTACTGTTAGGCAACATGTAGTAATTTTTACTAAGGGCGATCGTTAACTATGTAGGTATATTTACAAAGATCATAAGCCCTGCTAGCATTTTCGAAGGTAAGAACTCAGAACTAATCGCCGAGGCGAATTAGTCAGCTAATGTTTTAGGCGAGTTAACAACTCGTCCGTTGACCACTTGGCGTTCGCAAAAGCACATGCACAGAAGCGTCACGTAACGTGCCTCTGATTTAGGGCTTCCATTCCGAGTTTAGTTCGCAATTGCGTAGTTACGCAAAAATGTTGGGCTTCTGAAAAGTTCGTAAATGAAGGGTTGAAATCCGTAATTACGTAAGCATAGATTCTCTTGTATAATAAACTATAATAAGGTTTACTTATTTGCATGTTGGCAACATCAAACATGGTTCAAAATTGTATGACATGACAATTTTGAATATCCAGCCAGTAGGTACAAAGCTAATGAACTGGATTATGACTCTGAAGATTTAAAAGAAAACTATGGAGGTACCGAGACAACAAAGAATTCTAGAATCTGAAATTCTGTACATAAAACTTTTGAGAGATTTTTTAATAAGTCATACGAATAATCTCAATAGTAAAATAAATAAATATTACAGGACGTTAGTTTTACACAGCGCCATCCAGCCTCAAACTAAGCATAGCTATTTATGGGAACTAGATTACGGATAGAATACTTAAATACTTTTTGTAAATACATACAATATATATATAGTAGTATGGAAAGAGCCTGGGTTTTATACTCGACTGCAAGACCCGATGGAACAGCTCGTCTGATATGATGAGTCGATTTTTTTAATTGAAATAGGCTTATCTGATTAAGAAATTAAAGACCAGCATGACATTAATTATAGTTTAGATGGTGTAAATATATTATATATACTACAGTGATCTTTTTGTGTCCCTGGGATTCAAATTTATTGACGGTAGACACGGCTTTTCAGTATACGTTTAATAAACTTGATCTACTTTCCTTAGAAAAAGAATAAAATAAACACGAATGAATGTATCTGGTATTTTGCAGTATTAACATAACAATTACGAATTTTACGAAACCTTACCAGCAGATACCATGACAAAATCGACGTCAGATTATATAGGACATATATTAGAAGATTTTTAGTGAGGATGAAAATCACAACAAGCACAAAGTTGGCACAGATAAGCCAAAGGCCAGAACAGCAAATTAGCATCAGCACGGCACTAGCAGCCTCTAGTGACGACGAGTGGCCACAGTTACCAAAGAGTAGAAAAAAGATACGCAAAGCAACACAAGTAAACAAATCTACAGCCAACAAGCCTCATAGGTCAGTTGGTAGTAGCTCAGCCTTCTACGCTGTAGGCTGTGAGTTCGATTCTCACCCTGGACAAACGTTTGTGTGATGAATATAGATGTTTGTTCTGTGTTTGGGTGTTGTATCATATAGTATGTATGTATTTACAAAAAGTATTTAAGTATTCTATCGGTAATCTAGTTCCCATATTACAAGCTATGCTTAGTTTGGGGCTATACGGCGCTGTGTAAAAAATAATGTCCTGTCCTGTCCTGCAACTGGAGAAAGTTCCTATTGAACCTTACGGCGTGCCAAGGCAGTCTCCAAATTGTAGGGTGAAATCTGTATTGATGGCGAGCAGTGCGATGATAAAAAGAGGCTGCAGGGATCACAATCTTAAAATTCTTCAGAACACAAGCAACAGAGGAAAAGTCTTTCATGAGTTGGTGCTACGTGATATCGAAAAGGAAACGATGTTTTAACGCCACATTATGCCCTATATTATACAGCTATGCGACCACAAAAGAGGTATGTTACATCATCGAGTACAAGTAAAGCTGCAGATACCCCCTCATACATAGGCAGGAGGTGAGAGATCAAATCACGAAAATGCTAAAACAAGGTGTTATACGACTCGTACTACCTGCACCTGACGCTGGCTCCGGAGATATGACTTGAAACCCTTATCAATGCACCAGAACTTTTATCTACCATTAAAGCTTGGCCAATCCAAACTTATTACCCACTAACTCAGTACAACATCCAATTTTAAAACAACCGTATGAAGCAGTAATAAGGCGGTACCGCGAATAGCTCAGTATAAGTATCAGTTTTGGTTAGATTTTACTCGGTTACTTGTATAACTGTGAAATTCTAGAGCTTATACATTTAATCAGAACTCAAACATAACATTAGAGGAAGCATGAAAGTGGCGCCAGTGACATATAGTTTAAGAATTCACAGGTTGCTAACCTGTGAATTCTTAAACTATCTGTCTACAGATAGTTTAAGTTTAAGATAACTATATGTGTGGTTTGGTCATGTGGGAGGGATGAAATCCATATAACGAACTGACTGTTGAATGTAAGTGTGGATGGATATAGGGGTAGAGGTAGGCTGAGGAAGTGATAAATGCATTGTGTGAGGAATGATATGGCCAAGAAGGAGAGAGTGATGACATGACGCCCGACAGATTCGAGAAAAAATACATGTTGATACTAAGAATCTTAAATCTCATATTTATAAGATTTTTTGATCCCAGGTCACCATGATGTACGATCTGGTGATCGTGGGCATGGGCGGCGCTGGGTGCATGGCTGGATCCATTCTGCAGCATTTTGAGAAGAAAGTGGTGGCACTTGATGCCATGGACTATATCGGAGGACGTGTCAAAACTGTTCCATTTGGAGAGAGCGTTGTTGAGATGGGTGCAGAATGGTGAGTTCCTTTTACGTCTGTCGATCAAAAATCTTTATACATTAACGCAACGCAAGAATTATAAAATCTAATAAAGGTTCGTCACTACAGTTTTATGAACATAATTAATGAATATGTCTCACAGCTAATGCTTCTTCTTCAGGATACATGGGACACAAAAAAACCCCGTGTACAACTACGCCTTGTATAGTAGCACTCGCCTGAAACACCAAGGTCTAGTACACCAGGTTTACTCCTCTAATGGAAACCAGTGCGATTCCGATATCCTGATGGAGTTGCTACAATATGCTTTCAACTTGGTGGACGAGCCGCCCGAATCGGCAGAGCCCTTGGGGCAGTACATCACCAGGAAGTAAGTAGTTGTCACCAATATTTAGGTCATGTACCGAAAATGAGTCTTGTTTTATTGTTATTACAATAAATACACATCACATCTGTTGGTACGATTGGGAAGCGCTTGGCCTTCATCTCATCTAGTTTCAAGTTATGATACGGAAGGTGGAAGTGTTCTTCACGATCCCCAACAGTCTGAGGAATTGGCTTTACAACCTCTAAATGCCCGAACACAACCATTCAGAATTGTTGTTATGGCGATAAGATGGCTCGGTAAGATGGTGGTAGCTAGCCAAGCGGACCTAAACAAAGTCCTACCACCAACGAAACCACGCATAATATGTACGTGATACCGGTGGTCGAACACTAGACCACAGAGTCGGTTAAATGCTGTGAGACCTGGTCCATTCGTGGTTATAGTCAAAGATTTTTCCAGGATAAGGGAGTACGTCGAAGGAACTTACGTGAATTTGGAGGGCGACCCGTTCTTGGAGAACTTCCTCCGGTGGTTGAATCTGGTCATCGGAAGCCACGAGTCCTGCTCCAACTGGAACGATGTGAGCACCCAGACCAATTACAAGGAGCTGTCTGGTTCGCTACACATGAGCTGGCACACAAGTGGGTACAAGACCCTGTTCGATCTAGTACTGGTAAGTATATTATATACCTAACGTAGGTACGCGGTAATGCCTTAGGGTAATGCACAAGCTAATATACCTATAGAAAGAGTTTCGAATGACTAAGTTCATGAATAGGTTTATATGTGTACCTACCTAGGCCAGAATAGATTCACTCCAGGCACGACAACAGAAAGAATTAATCGTCGCGTCGAGTAAATCCCTGCCCGATAGCAATGTGTAGCACAGGAAATGAAATGTTATAAGATACATTAAAACTCTTTGAGAAAATAGACCAAAATTTCCCCAATACCCCTAGTTTATCTCCGAAATTACGGAGCCGACCACTTTGAAAAAATGTGGAACACTGGCCGTCACTTATTACTTATTTGACAAGCCTCATAGCTCAGTTGGTAGTAACTCTGCCTTCGGCGCTGTAGGCTGTGGGTTCGATTCCCACCCAAGACAGACATTTGTGTGATGAATATAGATGTTTGTTCTGTGTTTGGGTGTTGTATCATATAGTACGTATGTATTTACAAAAAGCATTTAAGTATTTTATCCGTAATCTAGTTCCCATATTACAAGCTATGCTTAGTTTGGGGCTAGATGGCGCTGTGTAAAATGAATGTCCTGTAATATTTATTTATTTATTTATTTATTTACTTATATGTATTTTTTCCAACAGGGAAATCTATAATAAATTCGTCTCAAAATTCCGAGAGACAAGCTATTCATTCTGTTACCCAAGAGACCACTAGGATTCTACCTCCTTAGTGGTCTCATCACATCTACCCCAAAAGTACATAAACGCAAATGTTAATACATAGAAAACAATTAAATTATATGATGAAGCCTCTGTGGTCAAGTGGTTCAACACACCGATTTCAGATCCAGAGGTCGGGGTTCGAACCCCATGGGGAGTACAATATTGTGCTTGGTTTGGTTGGTGGTATGACATCTTACCTAAGTCTGTCGCTATAACAACAATTCTTAAATTGTTGTGTTCCGGCATTGAGATGTAAGATAGCCAGTTCCTCAGTTTGTTGAGGATTCCGGGTAAAGTGTGGTTCCACCAAGCGCTTTCCCGTCGTTATATATATATATATAAAAAAAATATGACGCTCTTGTCTTAGACAAATTCTCAAAATTATGCCTTAGAACACCATGAAGCCTGAAATCGATAGCATGGAAGTGAGGCTCAACACAGAGGTGACCAACATCAAGATGCCCATCGACTCCGAAGACCCCGTGGAAGTGATTTGCAAAGACGGCACGGTGATCACCACACGTGCTGTGATCGTGACCGCTTCCCTCGGGGTGCTCAAAGAACGGTAACTAAACTACCACTACTACTACTAATTTGTTGGAAATAAAATAAAATACTAATAGCTATTCAGCGTGGCAATGCAGCCAGTGTCTTGGGCACGCATCCGTCTGGTACTGGTCTGGAACAGTTGAGTTACCTATTTCCGTTTTGGCCGTTTGTAACAACGGTCCTTAGGTAATCTGACTGATTCCTTTGTACATAGTTAGTTTAATTGTACTTTTTATTGAATAAATGTTTCTCTTATTTGTTGGTATAAATAAACAATTTAAAAATAAAAATAACAATGTCAACAAATAAAATCAAATACTAATAAAATCAAAAAACAAAATGATTGCTCGAACTTTGATATTCTTCTCTGCTGGCGCGGTGCGAGAAGCTGACGCACATCTTGGGCCCACATCGATGTTGCAAAACTATGTACCTGCCATAGTATAAAATATTTATACTATGGCAGGTACATAGTTTTGCACGTAGTTTTTAAAATGTAATAAGAATTGTCACAATATAGTACGAAGACAAATGTTTTGTAATAATATAATTAAATTTAAGAAAATTCCTCCACATTAATTAAGCACTGCTTGATAAGCCAAGCTTTTAGACTTAAAGGCAACATCGATGTGGGCCCAAGATTTTGTTTATAATCATACACAAACGATATGTAGATATAATAGTAGATGTAAACTAAGGCTGCGACTTGATTAAAACTAGCTAACCCTGCGCAGTTACAGATGCGCAAAACCCACGCTGGACAAAGTATTTTATGGAATGGCCTCGCTCCATTGTAGACCTTATTCTTGACCTCATGATCCAGTGCTGACTCTACTTTTCGTCCAATTCAAATATATTGAATGCACAGGGTTTTTCCTGTTATAGTTTAATGTGATAAATAATTATTAATTAAAAGTGATTTTATATCACTTTTCGTCCTACAAAAAGGTTGCGGGTCAGAATTTTTAAACCCTTCCATCCACTCTACCCGAAACAGTACCCCATCACTTTTCGTCCCATAAAAGGTTGCGGATCAGAATTTCAAAACCCTCTAGGTAGGTAGGTATTGTTAAGGCTTGTCCTTATTGTTTTGAACAACTAATTATCACGTAAATTTGTATCGTTATATTTTTGTCGTTAATCGTGGTGGGTTTGAGATAAAGGTTTGCATGGTTATGATGATAATCAGGTCTTGTATAAGTAGTGACGTGAAATTTATGGTTTTTCACACAATTGGGTTGCCAAGCCAGGGTGTCAATAATATCAAGCATTACTTTTGGGATGTCATTGAAGGGGTTTGACGTTTTGACGGCGCATATTACACATGAACAGCCTTTTTAAGACCATTTATAGTTTTATTTATACACAGAAGGAAGCTGCTAACTCTTTGGTCTCCTTTCTTCGACTTTTACGACATCCGAGGGTTGGAACGGTTAATTTTTAACCACGACATCGGTTGTGAGAGCACTTTTCAAATATGAATCTTTTCATATTGGTTAGAGGTGACTTATTCACTTATTGTATTCTGCACACCTACTATGGCGTGCAGTAATGCTATGGTGCTGAGAGTGAGTGAGACTGAGAGTTTACAACGAGAGTGGGTAAAGAGAGTTTGATGAAATGTGTGCTGAGAGTAAAATGAAAGCATACTTGTATCATAGTAACTTTCTTTTTTTAAGATTTTCTCTGCGATTAAATACCTAACAAAATCCAGAAATCGCGAGATCTCCGTTTTGGGCGAACTACTACCTATTAGATATATTTAGTACCTATCTAATTCTGAAGCGCCAAGCGCCTATTGTGACCATACAATTGGTGCAACACAAAATTGGATCATCATAACGCATTGTGACCGGTTCAACCTTGACGCAACGTGAGAATAGTACTTCGCATTAGGTACACCAGCCTTAAATGCTTCAATCATCTTCAATCTCTGGACGTAGCATACGTATTGTGAGCTGCGGAGTGGCTTACAATTGGCAGAATAGGTACCTACTCTACATTCAAGGGCAAACACTGCATCACCTTTATCAATTGCAATCAATAAAAATATTTTTGTATAGTAGGTATTGAACTAGTTACCACGGAGAGCAAATATTGGATTCATAGTTTAAGCTTGGACCGGTGGTACCAACCAACCTACCTGCGTAGTGAGTATCAATTTAAATGTTGTCATTTGGTTAGTTCACATTCTCATAAACAACTAAAATATTTGCTCAATTAAATATGTGGGGCAGCAAAACTAATTCATATTTAATTCCTTTTGCATCCCAGTTAGGCAAAATATTATAACTGGGATACAAAGATGTCTGGTTTTAGGGTTCCGTACCCGTAGGTATTACTAAGCCTACACTGTCTGTCTGAAGGCCTTTAAAGGCTTTACATACGTATTAACTGGTTGAAATTTTCACAGAATATGTGTTTGTACCTGACAAAAAAAAAAAAGATGTGTTAAAAGTAGGTACGTTAATGAGTAACTATGATCGTCAAACTAAGTGTGATTATAGTAATTAACTACGTAAAATAATATATTTTCACTGTTTCATAACCAATTTAAAATTAATTTTGTTGGGACACAGGTCTCCCCAGGATTTCCATTATTTGTGATCAGCTAGTTCTTGATCATATACAATATATATATATAAAAAATACATACAAAATGTATGTAAAATAACAAATACGCATAGTGTCATACTATGCGTATATAGCGTCATAGTCGGACTAACGTTCCGACTCCAGATAATCCCGCATTTTTTTACCTTGAAATGTGGGTCAGGAACCTCGAAGTGCATGTCTGACTCGCGCTTAAAATTATTTAATACTAATTACAGTTTATTCACTAGAGCAAATATTTTTTTTGAATGCCAGGCTTTCTTATCTTCTAGGTAATCTGAAATTTTATAATAAGCTTTCCTGGATAGCTTTTGTTTTACAACATTTTTGAATTTGTTATTTGACAAGCTTAGCATATCACTTGGTAATTTATTATAAAAGCGTACAGTTAACCCTATGAACGAATTATTAACTTTGTGGAGCCTAGTTGTGGGAACAGCAAGTTTATTCTTATTTCTAGTATAATTATTATGTTTATCACAGTTTTTATCAAATAAGCTTATGTTTTTACGCGCGTACATAGTATTTTCATAAATATACTGGCAGGGCATAGTCAATATATTTATTTCTTTAAACTTGTCTCTTAATCAATCTCTGGTACCTATTTTGTAAACCATTTTGTTTATCTCGACAAAAGGGGCAGAAGGGTTAATAACGTAGGACTTGGAGCACGAAACTTGGTTTAAACATTATTTAAGGTAAACGATAGTAGGTCTATTATTAAACTTCGTCAATATTTTGTTGACTTAGGTACCTACCCTTTTTACCTGTCTTCCTTTTTGAATATTTTTAAAGTAGGAAAGTACCCTCTATGGATCTCGTGTCTGAAAGGAAAAGAAAGAAAGGAAAGAATTATGAGATACAATTATTATTATTCTTAAATGGTTTGCCTAGGGATAAGCTGAAATGATATTAATGAACCTAGAACCTTGGCGCTTGTGTAACTGCGAGGGGTCACATACACAAATAAATTTAATTATATAGATGGAAGTAGAAACATTTGTGATGGTGCGTGTTTATGTAAGTGTGTTTGTATATGTATCTATATAATTAACTTACTGTGTGTATACATATACACACACACTTACACAAACACGCACCTAAAGTGTAATTATTAGTACGTAAGTGGGTTAGTAAAAGGATAAGGATGCGTAGAGGGTAAACGCAACTACAGGAACTTACTGAAATAAAATTAATCAAGTACTGATTACTGAAAGTTGTTGCTGTTCCATTGTAATCAAGGATAACCAGCCACTATCATATTTTCACCTTTGCACCATAAAGTAAGCAAGACAGAATATCACAGTGTTTGTTCACACAACTATATACCAAAGAGAGGCCATTGAGGTAGATTGTGAACAGGTTTCCCAGGTACTCTAGTTTTTTCTAGGAGATCGTGTCTGGATTTCTCTAGGTTAAGGAAGACGCCTATACACCTACTGCAACTGTCGAGAGCTGAGATCGTCCTATCAAGTAACGTATCTCATCTGCCTGGGATGTCAGTTAGGGTTAGTGCGGCGACTGATTCGGCCGAGGATAATAAAAGGCGCAATTATTAAATAATAATCTAGTAAAACTATTTTGATACCAAGAGTAAGACTGTCGCAATTCCTGATCATTATTATGTTTTCTGACCTGCAATTTATAACATCTCTGTATCTCAGCGATTTTAATCCTAATAAAAATAAAGTTTTTGTATATTTTTACAGACACATGTCGCTTTTCTCCCCACCGCTGCCAGAAAAGAAGATAAGGGCTATTGAAAACCTGTCCATTGGGACTGTTAATAAGATCATACTCCTCTTTGAGGATATTTGGTGGCCAACTGATGGAACCTCTTGCTTCGCCTTTCTGTGGCAACGTCAGGATTTAGCTGATGTGCCCGAAATGGACAAGTGGATTACCATGGTATTTGGAGCCAGCATATCAATGGCCAACGAAAAGAGTTTGGTATTCTGGATCAGTGGAAATGAAGCCAAATTGGTATGTCAGCTATGTCAATCAGCAAGTATCTGCAGTGCATAGTTATATATTTAATTGTATGGAAGTTAGAATGTGGTTAAATAAATTTATGAGAGCTTTGAGCAGCTTGTGTGGGGTGTATCATTGAGAGAAGAAGCAGGGTGGAGAGAGAGCGGTAAGTTACACATTTTTAGATGATTTGGACACAAGAAGATGTATTACAAGTATACGTTGTCATAATAGTCATTTATTTAATTCCTCTTTAAACATATTACATGCACTTAGATACGTCAAAAACAAAATATTTAGGCTAGGCACAGTATACATAAAAAAAGACAAAGAATAAAAATAAAGAATAGGTACCTATAATACATAGCACTTAAATTATAAACACATTTGCTAGGTATACTAACCATTATTGTCACAATATATATATATGTCGGCCAAAGCTTCGTCAATTGTATAATAACTTTTATTAATTAATTTAAGTTTAATGTCGTTAAAAAAATCAATGTCTGGTTTATTCTTAATGTCGTTGCGAGTGTGAAAGGTATAGTTGAGAGGAAAAACCTTAACGAACGTTCTCTTACAAAATCAGAGATGTCTCGATAAAGGAGATCAGAAATACCCTGTACCTGCGAGCATGATTATGTAATTGAAAAAAGTGATGAGAGTGTTTGTTTTATTTTATTGAACGACGGGGTAGCGCTTGTCCTTCATCTCACCTAATAACAAGTTGAGATAAGGCCGAAGGTGGAGGCGCACTTCACCCGGAATCCGACCACCTTCCACAATATTGCTCCCCCTGGGGATCGAACCCGGGACCTCTGGATCTGAAATCGGTGGGTTGAAGCACTAGACCCCAAAGGCGGTTTATATATGAGGCAAACGAAGTGCAAGGACCATAGTAAGTAGAAATCCGGTCTCTGCAAATCCCACTGCGAAACAGGAGTTACTCTATGTATATGTATGCATATACATAGAGTATATACTAGTAGCTGTAGGATCATTGATGTAGAATTTACATGAGTCTATTGTATAGTTTAATGTCACAGGTAGAAGCTCTGCCCGATGACCTAGTGAAGCCCAAGATCATGTGGCTGCTGCGAAAATTTATGGGCAACAAATTCGTGATTCCGGATCCTGTGGAAATGATCAGGTAAGATAAGAACACTTTCGATTTATCTGCCTACAGCTAGTTCTTTTTTGCCAGTGCAAATGTAAAGCGTGATGCCCCGTACAGACCAAGCGAATGAGAGCAAGCGAAGGCGATAGTGTGAGATTCACCAATAACAACCGCGCGCTCGCTTGCGATCCCTCTTGTGTCCACATTAAGCGAACGCGATTAAACTCGAGCAAACCGCGAAGCGCGAAGTTTTTTTTTTATTTTACGACGTGGAAGCGCTTGGCCTTCATCTCACCTGGTTACAAGTTAAGATAAGGACGAAGGTGGAGGCGCACTTCACCCGAAATCCTAACAATCTGAGGAACTGGATACCTTGCCTCTAAATGCCAGAACAAACCAATTTTAGAATTGTTGTCATGGTGACAGAATTAGGTAAGATGGTAGTTGCTAGCCAGACGGACTTAAAAAAAGTCCTACCACCAACCAAAATTAGTATTTTACAGAACGTGAGGACGGAAAACCTGCCAATGAATTAATGAAAAGAGATAATAAAGAAGGGTGCTTTAGTTTGATGTCTCAAAAAAACCTTATTTCAGATTGTTACGCGAAATTATTTTATTCTATGCGTTTTGTGATCCGATTGCGATAATATACAATTCTGATGGTATTCATCGGCTAGCTCCAAACTCTAGTGACTAGTACTTTAATATAATAACTGAAATAATCTGATTGTAGTCCAAACGGTACTTCAGAAGGTAGGTCTTAAGGATACCTACTTCTGCAGATAGTCTGACCATTCAGGTCTTACCTACAATAACATCGAACTCACCACCCCACAATTTCTGATTATGACAAGCTTAAAATTAGCAGGAATCACCAATTCGAATAGTTTTAATTATGATATTTTCTAAAGTATTTTGTTAATTGGCGCTGTGTTAAATTTATCATTTCACGTGTTTATTTATATTTGTATCTTATATATGTAGCAAACTTCTGTTTCTTTGGTTTAGTGCAAATGTAAGCCTAAGAAAACTGAATGCTCAGCGCATCTTGTATGAATTTTATTTTAAGTTTGTTTAGCAACTCGTATCTAGAACCAATATAAACCAATATTCACAGTATTCTGCGCGCTACGATGGCCAACGATCCAATTAAATGTGGTCGCTAATTACATAATACCTACTAACTTGGAGATACTTTAACAAGCCTCATAGCTCAGTTAACAAGCCTCATAGCTCAGTTAACAAGTCTCATAGCTCAGTTGGTAGTAACTCTGCCTTCTGCGCTGTAGGCTGTGGGTTCGATTTCCACCCAGGACAAACATTTGTGTGATGAATATAGATAGATGTTTGTTCTGTGTTTGGGTGTTGTATCATATAGTAATTATGTATTTAAAAAAAGTATTTAAGTATTCTATCCGTAATCTAGGTCCCATATTACAAGCCATGCTTAGTTTTGGCCTAGATGGCGCTGTGTAAAAATTAATGTCCTATAATTAATGTCCTATAATAATATTTATTTATTTATTTATACTTTCAATCCATCTTCCCCGCTCACTGATAAATCTCCAGCTGGTAAGTGGCAGTTTGGAAACATACGCCAACCACAGATTCAAACCAACCAGACTTTGAAATGTCATGTTTAATATGAATGTAACAGACACATTTAATTTGCAAACGGAGTTTTCATTTGTGTACTCTGCTGGTTTGGTAAAATGAAACGATAAAGTGTCATCTGGCCCTGGGAGGATAGTAAAATTTGTAACTATATTGACTGAACTAAATTCAAGGTAGGTATTTGAAATGCAAAGTAAGCAACGGCTTACTATGCATTTTAAGCTGTGGCCGTTGAGTTTGAAAAGCAGTAAATAACTACTTTAACAAGCGTCCATGACAAAATGTACCACTATTTTCGCAGTTTAAGTAAGGTAGAAATCCTGTTTTTTATATCTGTACATATTCGACAAAAAAGATCATGTCAAGATCTAACTACGCGACTATACAAATACGATCGTAACGAACAGTAGTTACGATCATATTCAATATGATCAGTCATATTCGAGCGAATGGTGCGAAATCGATCTGACGTTATCTGGTTCAATGTGTGTATATCTGGTGTTATGATCTCCGAGTTAAGTTAAGAAATCCGGCACTGAATGTATGTAGCAATATTTGTCACTCTCGAACGCGTTATCCGATCCATGACCTTAAACTGTAGAGGGATAAAAAAAACATTGTGGCGGGGGATTTTTGAAAACAGATATTGGGGTGAAAAAAAAAAGCAATATTTCGCCCATATATTGTAAATGGTTGATTCGATCGATTCGATTTTTTTAATTTGGGCATGTTACACTTATACGTATTCATCAATATGTTAAATAATTTTATGACGATGATAGTTTCTGAGAAAATGGGTTGTGAGATAATACAATCTATGTCTAGTGGTGTGTAGATTAATTTGTAGTCGATACAAAAACAAAATTGAACATTTTGAAGGGGTAGTTTTTGTATAATGGAGGCGTGTTAAAAGGATTAAACTCTTGGTATCTCTTGTAGGATAAAATGTTAGAGGGTTTCATAATTCACTATTTGCTGATTTTTATTATTTATTCAAACTCTTACATAACGCTACCATTAAATCTTACTAACCCCCTCTATTTACCAGAGGAGGTTAATGAGATTGAAGTCACGAAAATGCCATATGACAGGGTTTAGACAGCAGAATTCAAAATAAGTTTGTTATTGTCCATAGCAGGGGTAGTTTTCAGGATAAAGGCATTGCATTACTTTTGGGATGTCATGCAAGGGATGTGACTGCGCTTATCCTACATAAATAGTACATCATTGTCCAACACAATGTATAGAAAAAACTTTATCCGAAACTGTAATTGCCATAATCACCACGCATCAGATGAATTGGTGAAGTGAATTGATTTTAATAACGCTTTTGTACTAAAATTACATCGAAAAAATGTTAACACAGTGTATAAGTAAAACGGGCGGCGTTAACGCAAAAAAATCTTCCAGGCAACCTTTGTTGAATGTTGTAAAAATCTTGGTTTTCGATATTAATGTTTTGTGTTTTGCTGCCTTATTTATAGAATTAGAAATTCTTTGGTCGAATTTTATAACATCCGTGGAGGAATAGGTCTTAAACCACGACTATCACAGCAACGGTTTTAAGAACACTTTTAAACAGAATTTATATTTTTCATATTAGTATGGGGTGACTTTTATGGACTTACTTTATTCTGCTTACCCACTATGGCGTAAGATCATTACTTTGGCCTCGTTCTAGCCTTGCCAGAATGAGGCCAAAGTATATAGTGAGAGTTAGCAACGGGGCAGAGCTTTAAACACACTGGTGAATAAAGAGCGATTGAGAAAAAGTGTGCTTAGTAACGTGTAATAAGACACACTTTAATCTAAGTGTTGATTACCTTTTTTATAAGATAATTTCCGTGGTAATATACCTTTCACAAAACAGACATTACGAGATCTCGGTTCTGCCCCCTTATTCTGTATGCGTTACCAGGGCGAACTATGTTCTGAATATAATTTTCTGAAAATAAATTTTCTGAAGTTATGAAAGTATCTACTAAATACCTAGTTACTTATACCATAAATGTTCTAGATGTCTGCAGAAAATCAGTGCACCATTTGCGTGCACCATAATCAGTATTTTTTTTTCATACATGTACTATAGTTTTAACCATAGCAGGTTGAAGCTTATCCCCGACCGTAACATAATATTAACATATTGTTACCTAGCAAAAATAACAAAATGTATTGTTTATTTCTGGTTGGTGGTAGGGCTTTGTTTGCTTCTAAATTGCTGTGGCATTTCTGGCATTTAGAGGTAAGGATATCCAGTTGCTCAGACCGTTGAGGATTCTTGGTGAAGTGCACTTCCAACCTCGGCTTTATCATAACTTTAAAGCAGGTTCGATGAAGGCCAAGCGCTTTTCCGTCATTCGATAAAAAGCAATACGGCATGTCTTCCATTTTTTTTTCAGATCTACTTGGTACTCAAATCCATACACTCGCGGTAGTTACTCCTTCGATAACGTGAGGACCCCTTACTTCCCGAACGCGCGCGAGGATCTGAGCGAGCCGCTTTTCGATGAGCGCGGTAACATTCGTGTCATGTTCGCGGGGGAAGCCACGAGCAAGACCCACTTCTCGACCGTCCACGGAGCGATGGAGTCCGGCCGTAAGGAGGCCATCCGATTCCTCACCGCTGACTTCGCGAAAATGCGCAGTAAGAACGATTGACATAAGGCTGACCCTTGCAAGGACGGACACGATGGCTGCACGTGGACAATGTGTCCCATGATCCTAGGCACACGTTATTTTTAATCGTGTGCAAACCTGCAAGGAAAATATTAACTATGACGTTATTTTGTATGAGTGTGACTCTCAAGGAATTGACAGTTATTTAATTCCTGTGATCTGTGATTGTCATTGTGATCGGTGCTGATTTTTTGCACTGAATCACCGATGTTGATGGACTAAAAAGTGACGTATCAAGAAATTACCTACCTATCTTAAAAGGATGATTACAAGGATGATATTAAAGTGGGCCAATGGTTGATACATGTTGACAAACGTTATCGTTGCATCGAATAGCGAGTCATCGAATTGACATGGCCCACGAATTTGGCTCAGTAGACAGTAATCTATAAATCTGTGTGTTATGCCTTCGTGTACGAATGTTAATTATAAGCTTTTGTTGTAATTTATATGGGTATTATGTATTGTTAAAGACTATAACGTAACAATGTGGTAGAATTATGTGATAGTTTTAAATATGAAATTGATATTGTGTTCGTTGGTGTTCTAAATAGGAGTATAAACGATTCATTATGTAGCTGGAGACTAGATCACATTAGGGTTGTCATTTTTAGATAGACTCACTGCTGTCGAAAAATATCCATATTAAAAGTATAACTAAATAAATATAATAAATTATCACATATTGTAATGTTTCATCGATATAATATTAGTATAAAATTATCTAACTATGTACTAAGGAATCAGTGAGATTACCTAAGAACCGAGGGCACCAGCTCCCCACGGACCCAAGGTCTCAACCCCAAAAGGCTCAAATAGGTAAGCTCTGTCGAGAACACTATATTTGCGCCTTTTGTGATCCTCGGCTGAATCAGTCACCGCACCAGCCCTAACTGATGTCCCAGGCAGATGAGATGGTGCTAGGGTGTTGACGCAGGTAGCGTCCCACACCGAAAGCCTACCCATTTCCCTAGGGACAAGAGTCATACCGTCGGGCCGCTTACAATCATCACGTAACAGACCATTCGGTTCAAGAACGGCTGGACTGGAACATTGACACTGGTAAAAGCTCGATGGATAATGTCATGTAACAATAATAATGATAATGTCATAATGTTTCATATTATCAATCATAAAATAAACATATGAGCACACAAAACTCATTAGTAAAAAAGAGAATAGCTGTTGTAACTCACTGAAAGCCGATATGGTATTGTTATTGTTTTGAAGCCGTAGTTAAAATCAGTTAGAATATAGATTTAAAAAGCACAAAAGCTCCTATTTTCAATGTTTTTGGTGTAAAATAATATAAGGACACCTAGTCAGTAACCAAAATTGAAGATCATGATAATAATATGTAGAAAGGCAGTCGAATATTACCATTAATATGAAACCTAAATATTTAGCTTACTGACAGGAATTAAATTAATTAAAAAGTTCATTAATTTATTAATAATATCACTCTTACATACTTGAATATTTGCATTTGTCATGTAAAAAATGCATAACTACATATATGAAGTTTTTAGTGTAGATATTGCCAAATGGCTGTTATGAACCTACTACGTAGATATCTACGAAAGTGACATATTACTTTAAGAAAATATCTCAAATAATGTTACTTTTTGACGAATTTTTGTTCCATATATCCTGTAATGGTACGATCATTTGAGCGTAGTCCATTTGTGCTGTATAAATACATATATACGTATACGTGTATTTATACGATAATGAATTATTATCTCGTTACCAAGAAATTTGTGATGACAAGATGCGAAGAGTTTGCATAGTTTGCCTCCATCGGCGCGGTTTTAAGGACTACTAGGGGACTATCGTATTTTATAGCGACCTCACTATAAATGTAGGAATAATTTTTGATAGCGTACTATATATTTTGACCACCTTTTAACTATTAAAATATTTCGTATATTTAATATTTTGATGTAAAGTTTAAGTGGTGTTAGGTACTAGGTAGCTTTCATGGATCACACTGTTGGGTTTAAGTATTCATATATATAAGATTAAGTGCACTATCTCGACATAGGTATAGTACCTAGGTAATTAAATAATTTGTAATGTTAAAAGTAAATCTTAGTAAATGTTTATCAATGTTCTCAGTCTTAATTAAGCTTCTTTTTATCGATTTAAGCTATACTTTAGTATTTAATGTTTGTCACGATTTTCACGTGTTATTCATACTTTTTACAGAATTAGAGTTTTATTATTGTGGATAAACATATTTACAGACAAAATATTTAAAATAATAGATCCGACTGATCTTACAATGTACAAGAGAAGCAGTCGGGTACTAAAGGCCGTTATAAACAGTATTTAAGTAACTTAACCGCTCCGGACCAGTACGGAAGCGTGTCCAAGACACTGGCTGCATTGCCATGTATATGTACATGTAGTTGTTTCATAAAAATGTTTGCAGTGTATAGCTAAACTAAGAAAAAATAGTAAGGTATTATATGTTTCCTCTCCACTTGCGGCCATCATAATCAATAATCTTGTGAGAAACTTATCGTTCATACGCCATGATGCGACAGACATTCAAGATAGAAGAAATTGTATATATTGCCGTTAAATACTTTTTGCTAGAGATAATAGAGGAATTGTGTTGACGAATGGCGAAAGCATCAAAGATCGTTGGAAAATATACTTTAAAAAGTTAGTGCATGTAGAAAATGACTGTAACAGGGTATAAGATGATGCTCCGACCGATATAGAAGTTAATATGCAAATGATGCTAGTTTGCTTCTAGTAAGCAAATCATGGTGAGAGTTGAAGTTTCTAGAAGATAGATGGATGTGGTCTTTAGTCATTTTGAACTGATTGCGAGCGGAGGCTACCCTAGAAATACATGATGCAACATTTTGCTGGTGTCCATTTGCAATGACAAGGTTGATCTTCAGGACTGTAAACCCTATGTATGTATGTATATGGAATAAAGTAAGATTTGTATTAATTTATTTGTAGTAAGATTTGCATGAAGTGTTAGCGACAAAAATGAGAGAAGATAATAAGGTTACCTATGAACCAGTTCGAATTAAGACAGGACGCCCACTGTGTAAAAAATACTGCGGTGCACTATAAAATCGGAATCTGTTGCACGTACATACATTTTTGAACCTAAGATCAGCCGAACAACGGCCGTACCAGTTCTTCGATTGCGGGGGCAACTAAAATTTCAATGAAAATATATGTGAATATGGCTATTGGAGTAAAATTATTCGATAAAGAATTTAAAGAGATGTGTTCTCAATTGTTAATGTGTAGAATTTAAATATATATATGAAAGGTGAGTGGAGAGGAGAGTGGCGAGTTCCTATTTCATTTATGAAGCCATTATTATTATTATTATTGGTACCTAATATTTAACAATGTCTACAATTAATTGATGTTATTGATTCAAAAACCTACTTTATTTCGTTAATATGTATCTACTTTATAAAGTAATAGTATGTATTCATTGTAGTATGTATTCATGTTTGTAGACACATAGAAATTATCATTATATTATATTACAAAGAACTGGTTCCTAAACCGTCAAACATTTCAGCTTGAAACACAGTGTCACCGTCACAAATCCGATTTTTTGTAGCTATGAAGTTAGTTTAAAATATTTCAGAAGTTTCAGAGCTATGTTTTGAACAAAGAAAGTAAAAAAATAAGTTTTTGGTTAAAATTACAGTTTTCTTTACATGGCGTTGATCTATGTTTTGAACTAAGAAAGTAATAATATCTTTTCTTTAAATTTCATTATTAAAATTTAGTAGTCTAAATTTAATAAGTGTGTTGATACTAAATAAATATTGGTACTAAATAAATATTGCTATCTGCAAAATGGTGTTTTATTTATCCACAAATATCACCATCTTTATATTGTGTAGGTGCCTTTATAAGAAAGCTAAAAAAAAAAGGTTAAAATATATTTATGACACAGTATTTTAATAAAACTAAACGTAATGTAGAAAAAATATTACTAGATAACTACTGTATCTATATAACTACTAGAGAACTAAAACACAAAAAAATGTTTATTTAATATACCATAACGTAACTTTAGCAGCAGTCACGCTGTTTTGTGTAAATACATGTAAGTATTATAAACTTGTCATGTTGTTTGCTGACCGTTGCGAAATCAACGCAAAATACGTTGCTCAAGCAACGCACAAGAAAATATTTCTGATCTGAAATCTTTAAAAATACACCCTGACGAAATGTTACACCCATGAAAATTTATATCATGGTAGAAGTTGAAAAATATTTACTTCTAATTTTTACAAACGGTTGCCGAATATTTTTTTTGAAGTACCTAAATATTAATAATAAAAAGAAATGGTGCAACGAGAAACACTAGTGTGACAAGTGTCACAACGTCTTATAGCGTTCTCGTTTTGATATTACTTTAATTTTGTCTCGTTTTTTCTACGCTGGAATGTAGTGACAAAAGCAAAGTTATATCAAAACAAGAATGCTTTCAGAGGTCGTGGTACGCCCCCCTGTACATTTCTATAAGACTCCTCAGATTTTTTTGTGAACACAAAACATTCAAATGCCATAAACTAGCTTTAGGAATAAAGTTAACCAGGATGCATGATTTGATTATGATAAGATATCTATTTGATTCAGGCATTATTTTTTGGAAATCCATTGTTTAAAATAAATAATCTGAAAACAGAAAAATATTTAGTAACAAATCTGCTGAATTCGTTTGAAAATTTTCAAATCAACCCTTGTTTTGTCTCTACACGAAGCATCATACTTGCAACACAGCGCTGGGATCGGCAACACGTCGGCAGAGGGCTCGTCAGCTTAGCAGCATTTTTCAAACAAATTCAAAGGATTTGTTTCTAAGTATCTCTCTGTTTTCAGATTACTTATTTTGTATGTTTTGTTACATGGTGAGTTTACATAGCCTATACTTGTTTCGGTGTATTCCAAATCGGAGTGATTGCCGCGATGATTTATGATTACTATTATTTATTCATCTATCTCTGCAGGCCTATAGGCCTGCAGAGATAGACGCGAGCGCAGCGTCGAGACGAGGTGCGGGGGGAGCACTCACCCCGTAATGATGAGTGCTCCCCAGTAAGGGTGAGTGCGAAGTCTATCCCCATATGTATACGAGATGTTGGGAGAGTCGTTCGACACCCGTTCGAGTGTGGTTTAAACAAGTCTTGGAGTGTTCATTTTTGAGACCCGTTCAACTATATAAGTGAATGATCATGTCGCGACAGTCGCGCGAGATCATTGCGGTTTTAATGTGGCAATTTTGCGGCTATTTCATTAATCGTGAAATGCACCACATAATTGTGTTAAGTTAGTGCTGTTTGCATACCGATTGCAACGTGAAGTGAGAAGTGATAATTAAATGAAAGTTTTTACCTAAATATTTGATTAAATTAACTTCAGTTTCATTTGGCTGTCAGCAGGCATAAGATAAGTGTAATTGTATTTGTTTTTGGGTAATTTTTAAGAATTTAGAGGAAGAGAGGAAGAGATTTTTCAAAGATCTTACAATCTCCTGGAATATTTCTATATATTTGATTGATTGAAACGCTCTAAATTCATTGTGTTCCTTGTGATTTTTCAGAAATATAATTAAGATTACCTCGTTCTATCGAACTTTAAGTCCACAGTAACTTTTGCACATGGGTAATGATACGGTTCAGCAGTCAGTGTAACTGCTATTATTGAACATAATTGAAACCTCATTTTATATGAGGTTAGCCAGTTTTCCTCAGCTTGTTGAGAATTCCGGTGAAGTGCGCTTCCTCCTTCGGCCTTATAATATCTTGAAAATCAGGTGACATGAAGTACCTAAAATATTGCTTCGTGATCGCATATGCAAATCAATAGCATTACTTCTATATTTTCATAAAAGCGCCTTCAAATTACGATGATAGTGTAATTTAACTTTTAATTTAGCTATTATTACAAGTTAGTGGTTACTGTAAGAACAGTAGACCTCGCGAGCCCTTATAATCATGCAATAACCGATGCTTTCCTCTTTCACTTTTCCTATTAGAGCAAATAGGGGAATAAGTTTTAGCGATTACTCGCGTTCCCTTGGTCTGAGAAGATCTAACCTGGTGTCTACAGATTTGTCTTGCAAAGGCGGAGAGGACTGCGTAATCGGATTAGTAAACGTAGGTATAAATTTTCCGAAAAAAAAAAACAAATATTGAAATCCTACAGTAAACTTTTCCCCTTTTCCCCCTCCACTCACCATTTTTGTGTAGAATTAAATTTTTGGTCTGATTTTAAAATTTAATTAAAATCCGTTGATAAATAACGCTACAGCAAACTTCCCCCCTTACCCCTCTATTTCACCTCCAATCAAAAATCGCGATCGACAAAAAAAAAATATACATCAAGGAATATGTGTCGACAATTTTCATCAAAATCGGTTGAAAAATGCGACTTGTAGGCGTAAACAAACCGACAGACAGTGGACAAAAGCATTTTTGGCTATTCTCGAAACTGAGACGCTTCGTTCGTTCGGTCAATTACTGGTAATCCGGAGGCTTATATCTCTATATCGATGCACACATGAGTGCTATGATATCAAGAGTAGTAGAGCTCCTTGAGAAAGGGCATGTCCGGGGAAGTACTACCACCATATCTTTTTCAGCCACCAAGCAGCATTGCTGTGTTCTATAATATGCCTCAAGTTGAAGAGCGCAATGCAGTGCCACGTAAGTCATGTTCTTTGTGGATGTGACCTACACCTAGTAAGTATTGTTATAAAAAGAGACTCACTTAATATTCCACGAAGTTCAATGAGTTTGTTGCATAAAAATATATTTGATTGGGCCCCACTTAAACATGTCGATAGTTTGAAAATGGATAGTGTACTTAAACTTAATGTTCAAAAAATTCAATCACACAATGTCTAAGGTTTGCATTTGGTCGGATAACAAGAAATTTATCTGTACAATGTAGTGTTTTGATTCCCTTCAACTTTTACCAGTGAATAAAACAGTTAGACAAGCAACATACTCGAATTAAGGATGAATCTTACCAGCTAATAGGACCTATCAATATTTAATGATCAATAATTTATCCACAAAGAAAATTCTGGTTATCATCTATCAGGACAGTTATATTATATATAATTTACAACACACTAGACGTCCGTTAGGACTATGCCAATGGGCTGGAGGGGTCATAACATTGCTAAGACTTTTTCATATTGTAAACACATTTCTTTATCGTACGACGGGGAAACGCTTGGCCTTAGTCTAGATCGATATGAATATCCGGTCCAATGAACTCAAACCTAATAGGAAAAACATAAATGACTAATTACGTCGTACGTGCCGCGACACTATTGGCTGTATCTCTCCCGGTGGCAGGAAGTCGGTTGGATTGGCTACTCCACTCTCCAGGCATTGATCGAGTCGATTACAATGATCGATGTTTATGAAGATGTCGATGTTAAGTGATATCGACATGAATACTTCAATTTAAAGCAGCCTAGATGGCTTGATGGATTTTGACTTTGTGATGTCGGTTGGTTCCTTTAGATTGTAAGAGTGATTAGGCTGTATAATTTTATTATGGGGGAGTAAACCACAAATGATAAGGGGGGAAGATACAAAAACATGTTTTATCATAACATATCATATCATAACGTAGGCGTTACGGTGTAATGAGCTCCAAGAAGAGTTGAAGCGAGAACCAGGGTACCCGGGCAAAGAGCAATACTCTGCTATGATCACATAGTAATACTAGACACAAAAACAAATAGAACGTAAATCGCAGTGCATAAAATCTCAACAAATGATGTATGTCCGACCACTGATGCAGTTGGAACCAGGTAGAGCATCCATCAAAAATAATAGTACAGCAAGAACATGAAATATTAAGAAAATCACAAAACATGGTAGGTTTTTGCGGCCACTATAACCAATACAAAATCCTATCGCTTCCTTCAGTCAAAATGTGCAGGAAATACCAAAAAAGTAAGTGGTGTCTCTCCTCGTCTGCCAAGCCGGCGGTCACCGTGGAGGAGTCTGACCGGACTCCGGTAAATCAGAAGAGAGAAGAAGAAGAAGTAAATAATCCAAAAGAAAGAGTAAAATAATAACAATGTACAAAATTGTACGTACATAGTTAGTTTAACTACTGTACAAAATTGAAAATATACAAAATGAAATATGATTAAAAATTATCAAATTGTAGGTACATATAAAAAGCTTGTAAGACAGACATCATTTGATCGAAGGGCATAATTGTAGAGTTTGGTGTCAACTGAGCAAAAGCTTTTTATATTAATTGAAAACATGCCGATATTAACTGTATTTCGATTTTAATAAAGTGTTGGAAGTCGGTTTTTGATTTTCAACTTTGACTCTTGATGCGCGCACAGAGGAGTGTTTCACACTGGCACATCTGACAAAGTTAAAATGTAAATGGAAGAGGAGTTCACTTTAAGTCAGTCGTATTTCGACTATACCTGTATTATTTTGTAAAAAAGCACATTAACAATTGGGCACTATAGAAAAGTGTGCTGTTATTCATGTCAACATACCAACATTATAACAACACACTTTTTTATAGTACCCAATAATGCCGGACAAATTAATAATTTGATTTGTTACCCTGTAGCTCGAAACAAAACCACCCTGAACAAGCTTTCCAAACTTCTCCTCTACTTCAAAAATAGTATCAGTGCGATACTTTGCCCAATGCGTTCTCATGCCCTGTAAGACTCTCCTAAAAGTAAAAAGAGAACATTATTTATTCGATTTTAAAAATATACAAATCTTGTAACAGAATTTGAGAGCAGATGTTACGTCAATGGCATGGCTATAATGTGATGACAGCAACCTGGGGCCAGATTCTACTGAGCCAATCGCTACACTGTGGTACACAATGGTATCGTTGCAGAATGACCATATCGGTGGAAAAATTCCTTGAAAGCCGTTATCTTCTCGGGCCATCCAGCGGTTGCCTGGAAGAGATTTGTTCAGAGAAAAGGCCGCCCATTGTTTTACCAGTGACGCTGTGAATTTTCTGCTATCTGCATTTTGTAAGGTTATTTCTAAATGGTGAACAATAAAGTATCTATCTATCTATAGGTACGTTTTGATATTCTAGTAGCAATTCTACGATGATACCATTGTCATTGTGAAGCGATTGGTTTAGTAGAATCGGGCCGCTGATATGATATATTAATATATTACTATAGTGACTATGTTGGTCTGGAGTAATTTATTAACAGTGAAATATCCGTATTTGGGCTCATAATCTGCTTGTTGATGATTGCTCATAATTTGCCTACTGATAAAATCTTTTTAACAAAATAATTGCTTTTGATCATGATTGATAAGATAATAAAAAAATGAAATTAATTGACTGATCGGCTTTGTGCTGATGAGACCGCTGTTGTTTATATTGTAGATGAGAACACAATACATTTATCTGAGGGGAATTCGTGGGCGATATGTTTTTTTGGTAAATTGTAGCTTGAAAAAACTAATTTGATTTATGTATCTAATAAAAACAAGAATAGTTTTATATAAACTCGTATAATGGTAAGCATATCCTATCAAAGTTAACTTGTCTCTCAAGTTTTTTTTTTTTTTTTTAATTATTTACCACCTCTGTAGTATGGTGACCCGGGAACTCTAAAGAAATATATTTAGTAATTTAGTGGATTTGTTACTAAATATCTTTCTGTTTACAAGTTATTTATATGGAACAATTCTAACTTAGATTTGTGTATTTAGAGGTAAACTGATGGCCAGTTCCTCAAACTTAAGTATTACGGCCGAATCATAACATGAGACCAAGCGAGATGAAGGCCAAGCACGGCCCCATAGTAGAATACAAAAAAAACTAGTCTGTGTTACAACACAAATATATATATATATATATATATATATAGAATACATTCTATATAGGTTTCATATCTGTCCGCGAGTTTCACCTGAGCCCTTAATCACTATGACCAATCGCGTTTTAACGCGCCCGCGTCTCGAGTCCAAGCAGAAATCGTAACGCATAGTGATTAAGGGGCAGTTCACGATGTGTTTTTCATTTACCAAAACCGATATCGCGCGTACCTCCCTACAACAGATTTCATAATTCGAGATCCGTCAAATTTGTTAAGATCGGGCTTGATGAAAACCAATTCGCATCTCGCTTCAGAGCGGTTCAGTCCGCCTGCGTACCTTTATCGATTTGTACAGAAAAAGACCTAGACAATAAGGAGCGCCATTTTCCACGCTCAGTGGTACGATATCGTGATTAAACGTATTAAACTAATTGATTTGTTCTGTTGGTGGCAGTTTGAGCGTTAAAAATGCCGAACAATAAGAAAAAGGGAAAGAAATCTACAAAAAAACCGTGCAATTGGATTAGAATAGCGGCAGCCAAGAAGCAACAAGCTAAACCTCCAACACCGCAACCGGAGCCTGTTCCGGGTACATCGACGTCCCCGGTAAATGAACAGGCGGCTGCGTCCGTCCCTGGAAAGGTGTCGTCAAATGCTAGGGCGGTGGGAAGAGGGGCGATTCGCAAGGTCAAAACTAGGAGAAATTCTGTGGCAGACCCTGTGATGGATTTGGCAGTTTCCCCTGCGGTCAATACAATGGTGGGGTGCCCGGTGGTTACTGCGGCAGAGGCACGGACAACAAAGTCGGTGAACTTTGTGGTGACTCATGCGAAGACTCAGGTGGAAGCTGCGACGCCATTTCCTATGGCAGCGTCTACATCGGGCTCCAAAGCAGCTCCAGCGCGGGCATTTAAAAAAGGTGCTAAGCTTACCGTCATGCAAATACTTAAACTGGAGGATAAAAAATACGTGGGCATGAACTTTGAGATGCCCCCTTCCTTATGGTCACCGCAGGACAAAAAGAGGATGCGTGGAATTATGCGGATCTTATCAATTCAATGCAAGGCACAAATTAACAAGAAACTACATGATGAACTATTTAAAGATGCTCAACATTTGGGGCCTGCAGAAATGACACTGGCGAGGGAAATCGCCGGGCTGTTACAAAGGGAAAATAACTTGATGCATCAAATGAATCTGAGGCAGTTAGATATGCTATCGGCATTTATTGATAACTCGTACGATTGGGACAAGGTGTCAAGATTTATGGGCAACAAGCATACTCCCGCGGAGTGTAAAGAGTATTGGTACATGGAGTTTTACCCCACAATGAAGAATTTATGCTTCAATCGAGCCAATGAAACAGAACTTATGGATCTTGCTATTGCAAATAAATTCCAAAATTGGAATGAAATTGCTGATCGCCTTGAAGGGCATACTGAATTCCAATGCTATGTGCATTTTCGCCGCAACTTGTATCCAAAAGTGATGCAGCAACGTACCTACAAACATTGAAGGGCAAACCAATGATGAGTCAATTCCGGTTTAAAGTTTGACCGGCTCAAATCCTTAAAATTTACTTGATATTACATTTTCTGTATTAAGAATAGATGTCAAATAGGAACCCGTTCTATAAGATTACGTTCGTAATTGAAAATATTCATTGTCTGCCGTAAATACTAGGCATTTAGAACTGTACTCCTTCCTCGTGTGACTGAATTGAAAATAAGAAATTCAGCACCATAAAGGACTGCTGTTGTGCGTCCATGTGTACTAATGTAATGTATTCTTCGATATTTAATGACGTTTGATATATAATCTATTGTGATCTTTTTCTATGTGCATGCTTATTTCACTAATTAAACAATAATTATAACAATAACTTGTATTGGAAGATGGACGCCAAGTGGTAAATCTTAGTGTTCGGGGTGCCAATGGATAGCGGTAGCTCAAGTTAGCTCTTTGTGGCGTCGTTTGGATATGTTTATAGCATAGTGTGATGACTTAAGAGCTGAAACAATGATGGTGATATTCTAGGTACTGAAGGACTTACGTAAGGCGTTCATAAAACATGTTAATTATAGGGTATTCAAATATGTGTTGTGTGAAGGATAACAGGATTTGGACCATAATTGGGCCTATTCATTATAAGGTGTCATCCCGTCATTTAATCCCGGTACTTTATCTCTATACGTGTTTGTTTAAATGTTAATTTAAAATATATGTAATTTATCTTTATTGTAATCTTGATGTAATTAAACGACATATATACCGTCATTTTTTTGTTAATTATTTTTAGGGGAATCTAGAAAATAATGGGAAATGGTACGGAACAAAGACCCACCACCGCCTTGATATAGCGGCCGCTCGCTTTTCTTACAAAAGGCGACCGTGCTGCCGTAGGCAGGTATATTTGAAAAACAATAAGTGCAAATGAAAACTCTCGTAGGGTTTTGCATTGCATAGCATTTTATTGCCGAAAAATAACGATATTGATGAGTACCCATCATTCCAATTAAAATGTACATATGACAGACGATATCAAATGTGCCTTACATGAATAGGTGGGCACAATAATCCACATTTATATTCCAAGTAGGTATATGACATGTTTTTATAAGGTAGGTAGGTAAGACAGAAACAACATTGTATTATGACAAGACATACATTTTACACTCGAAACTAACAAAAGCGAATGATGTTGCTAGATTACGAATAGAATACTTTTAATTATTATTTCATACCTTGCTTACGTTGTCTTTAGATAATTCAGACAATCAGTTAGGACTTTCCTTATAGAGGTTATCTATTCTTAAACTAGTTAATTAAGACCTAACACTTTTTGAAGCGATCGAGAAAATTGCTATCCAATACGGCCTTATCGGTCCAGGTGTATTTACAAGTATACACTAGAGCCAATTCTTGAAAATGATGAGCTCATACGCTTTACCGGGACCCCTGTATAGTCAGGAATATTGAAGCCAATAAGCCTGATATCGCACTGGTACAGCGATCAAAGCGGGTAATATTCGTTGAAGTCACCAGATATCCGGTATTTTTGACGTTGGCACCACCTTATGCCGATATTTTGCAATACTCTAGCCTACGTTCCGTTCAGTTAAACACGGTCCAAACAATTCGAGATCTAGATATGTAGATAACTACGTTTATATTCAATACAATGTTAATTTTATCGATTATCAGGATGTGATATGATTTATGGTATAAAAATACTAGTTGTGGTCCCGAGCTGAGATCTAGAGATGTTTGGTTTATATTAGGTATATCACAAAGAGAAATTACACGACAATAAAAGTGTGCTTTCATTAAATCTTACTCTAAACACACCTTTTGGTAATATATTTTTATTCACCTGAGTATTCGAGGCGCTCTTTCGTTTCTAACTCATTCTATGCAAAACCAGAATGCGAGCAAAGCAGCATAGCACCGACCGTGTGTCATAATGGGTGAGCAGAAAAGAATAAGTGAATTTGCCTTCAATGAAAATAATCTGTTTTTTAAAGGTGATCTCTAAACCGTTGCTATGGTAGTCGTTTTTATAATACAGTCATAACCCCAATATACAAAAAAAAACTGATATCCAAAACTGTAAGGCCATTAATTTTTTATTTGTAAGGGTCAACACGTTTGGCAGACAAATTGGTTTTCGTTGGGAAGCACTTTGCACGACATCCCAAAGGTACTTTCTAAGTTTCACTACTAAGTTTCACTTGCTCCCACTAAGTTTCACTTGCAGATCCCATCCTCGTGATGAAAAGTTCACTCCTAATTTAGTGGCTGAACAAACATACTACCTACTCAATTTAACGATATTTTATTTGAACTTCTAGGCAGTTAGTAAGTAATAAAATATTCAATTATTTTCAAACTTAGGAATAGAGGAGGTAATGCTAGGATCTAATTGACAAACTTGGCTTGGCAACCCTACTGTTTAAATAACAAATAGGGAGGATTGGTGACCTGTCCATTTTGCAACCTGCTCAATAAAAGATTACATTACGAAAAAGGTACATTTTGCGACTTACTCCTTATCAGATTGGCACATTTTACGTAACCTGCTCATTTAACAAGCCTCAGTTGGTAGTAGCTCTGCCTGCTGCGCTATAGGCTGTGGGTTCGATTCCCACCAAGAACAAACATTTGTGTGATGAATTTAGATGTTTGTTCTGTGTTTGGCTGTTGTATCATGTATAACGTATGTATTTACAAAAAGTATTGAAGTATTCTATCGGTAATCTAGTTCCCATATTACAAGCTATGCTTAGTTTGGGGCTAGATGGCGCTGTGTAAAATTAATGTCCTGTTTTTTATTTATGTTTGCGACCTGCACATTTTGCTATGTATCCAAGCAAAAACAAGTAGTCAAATATAATGATATTAAATGTATTATCGACGAAATTAATGTTTACTGGTTTGTGTTTACATTTAACTTGATTACGTTTTAAAAGCGTAGAAGTTAGGTATTTATTGTTCACATAAAGTTTATGTTTTTTTTAGTTTAGAAAGTTTAGGTGCTCTCACAAATCAGCATATTATATACATTTTAATAGTAAAACATATTATTGTATCTATTTGAAGTATTCCACTGCTGGATAAAAGTTTCCCTCAAGTCCTTCCAAACGTTTTTCTACTTGGAAGTATCGTATACAACATCATAACAGTGACCCTCTTATAGTCATATATAGCTATTGCATTTTACCATATTTGCAATTGTCTCTTTTGTACCTATCAGTTCTAGTTGTTTTATTTCTAAGAGTCAATTCAAAAAGAATCGTAGAGATCAAACCCGGACCAACGCAATGCCAAATAAGGATTTATTTTATTAGGTGGGGTCAGGCTACGTAGATAAATGTCTTTGCACAGCCATGTTTGAAAGCATCAGCATAAGAACCACCCTGAAGTTCGCCTGGAAAGCAGACTTGGATTGGCCAACGTGGCGCTTGGTATTGATTTTTCAGTGAGCAAAATCACCGAAGCTGACAGGGCGGTGCCGTGTTAGCTCCATTAAAATTTTACACAGTTTTATCACTCTGAAATCGTTGCGCAAGTGTTTATATCGGTGAATAAAAAGGCAGACTGCTGCCGCTGTGTGTACAATGGCAGAGGAAAAATACAATTACGATGTGGTCGCCTCTATAGAGACATTACTAAAAGAAATGAAATATCTAAAGGTACATGATGCTACCAGGATTAGATCGCTGCTATCATTGGGACGCAAAGCACTGAAAATGAGATTAGCTGCAAAACAAACTGTGTCACGCCTTTCTCAGCCAAGTACTTCAGAAACCACTGACGGGGTCTCGACTTTAGAATCCTCTGTCCAGTCCGATGAAGCCGCCTTGAACATTGTCGAGATGATAGAGCTGAACAACACAAAGAGAGATGAAGCCTATCAGCGAGTAGTCAAACACTTCATATTGCATCTGCGTTCGTGGTGCATGGAGCTGAATGAAGCCTACTACAATATGAACTTCGACGTACTTCCGCGCAAATGGACAAAAAAAGAGAAGTCTATTTTGCGAGAGCAAATACTAAAGGAATCGCGCGAGTTAAGAAAAACTACGACAGTCAACAAAATAATCCAGTTGAGCAATACCAGGGACTTCAGTGGCTTCACGAGGAAAACTAAGCTGACGTTGAAATTGATTGAACTGTGGATCAATGATATCTATCTAATGCGCATGGAACCCTATAAGGAGCTGGTGTTTCCGGTTCATATGGGAAATATATACAATTGGAACAAAATTGCAGCAGCAGTTCAACGTACAAAGGCCGAGTGCCAAGAATTTTGGTACACAAAGCATCATCCTGCCATCAACAACAGAACTTGGAGCAAAGCCGAGAACAAGAGATTATTGTTCTTAGCCGACGCGTTTAACCTGCATCATTGGGATAGAGTATCTAGCCGCATGAATACCAGCCGCACTAGCTTTCAGTGCTTTGTTCAATACCGCCGCTACTTGTATGAAGCTCACACCAAAATGAGTAAAATATATATGCAGAATGAGGATAACTGCAAACCCGAAAAAGTAGAATAAACCTTAGTAGGCCACTTATGTCTGTATGTCTGCTTGTTGGTTTGTCTCCTTTGGAAATTTTGCAGGAGTTTCTTACTATACAATTTTCTAAAATTTTGGCATAACCTTAACCTCACAATATACACAATTTATGGTTGTACATTAAGTTTGTCTGTTTTGCAAATGATACTGTAGATTATTGTTGTAACTCTTTGCGAAAGTATTTCATGATACCCACTTGAACATCAAATATATTCCTAAGTATCTGAGATCAGAGGTTGGCCTGTAACTCAGTTTCATATCAATCTATTTCTGCTAGTAAATCACTATTACTTTCTATAGATCTAATTAACGTAATCAATAATGTATGTGGTAGACATTTTAGCATATTGGTGTATTATCAATAATATGCTTCATTATTTTGAGGGTAAAATATTGCTAGATACAGCGACCTTCTTTTCTTCTTTGCCTTGTATATTTAACCGATTTCATCAAATTGTTATAAGTAGATCTAGTCGAAATATGTCTATAGTTATATACATGTGCAGTGCTCAGGAAATTAAGGTATTATTAAAAGCTTGTTGGCGATGTGACATATTTCTAGATTACTATTGTTATTCGCTGTGAAAGTATTTCATGACCCTTAAACATTAAATATATTCCTAGATATCAATGTGTAGGAAGTTAAGTATCTATCTAGAGGTTCGTGAACTGCGTCAGCTGGTAACTTGTAAGTTATTCAATCCATTTCTGCTTCTAATTATTAAGATTTGCACTAGATATTAACTTATTAACATAATCAATTATTATTGTGGTAGATATTTTATAATATTGATGTTTTAACCAATGATTTGCATCATTATTTTGAGGGTAAAAATTGCTAGATTTAAAGCGACCTCCTTTGTTTTTTGCCGTTTATATTTAATCAAATGCATTAAATTGTAATAAGTAGATAATGTCAAAATATGTCTATAAGTATACACGTGCTTTGTTCAAGGCATGAAAGTATTTTTAAAAACTTGTTAGCGATGTGAATTATTCTTAAATCATAATTATTAAAAGTCAAAGTAAAAAGTAGTAAAAATGTGTGTGTGACGCACACACATTTGGGGCTTAGGTAAGAATTTAAAGGAAAGGTAAGAAAGGCTTAGAAAGTTATGGGTGACATTTGTAAAGCGCAGATAGCCCATACTTTAGTGGGAAAAAGACTGTTTAGGAGAGTTAATTTCAGGGATTTCGCATTTTAAGAATGAGTAAGTAACTCAAATTAGGACGGGAAAATTGATTGAATGGTAGTTGAGATGCCAGGATCAAAAACGAGAATGAACATTTAATATGCAAGAATGGACAATAGCACCCGGTTTGTTGAATCTCATAACAGTGGCAAGATTATAACAATAAATGTGTTACGATGTATAATGTGAAGATAAAATGATTTCAGTTTTTGTATTAATACTAAATATACGTATTAACTAGTAGATTACCCCGAACTGAGATCTCGTGGCGTCGGTTTGTGTATGGTATTTATTCACTGATATTAAAAACGACAAATAAAAACAAACGTGTGCTTTCATTGTACCTTTCAAATTAATTTCTTACTTTACCACGGTTCCCCGTCGTACAGTAAAGAAATTAAATAAGGCCGCGCTTGGCCTTCTTCTCACCTGGTTATAAAAAGGTATAGGATACCTATATATCTTATATCACTTGGTTATAAAAAGGTATAGGATACCTTTTTATAACCAAGTGATATAAGATGTGGCTCAAAGCTATGATAATGCTGAAGAAGAATTACTCCTCAAGCTGTGTAGACTGTGAAGGTGAAAGCGCACTTCATCCGGAATCCTCAACATACTGAGGAACTGACTATATTACCTCTAAATGCCTGAACACACTTTCACATCTTTCTATACCTAAGCACACTTTTTATCAATCGCAGAGTTCACGGCTCTCTCTCGTTGCTATGCAAAGCCTGGAAAAACTGTAATTCTAGGATCATATCTTCATCTACGAGCTATGTTGGGAAATCGGCACTGTATGTGTGACAATGACTGTCACAATATTGATAACTCGTTCGAGAGTTATCCGATTTCTATGAATTTTATTATCATATAATTTATGCAAGCGATGTTTGATAGCTGGGGTTCCTAGTTTTTAGGATATTGGAGTGTAAAGAACAACGACAATTTGCCTATATATTTTGATTGCTTGATCCGATCAATCCGAGGTGCAAAACAATTTTTTTCTTGCAGCTAAACAGTCGTTTAATCACGTCATCATTCACATCAGCTTTAGCGCTCATCAATTAATAACAAGCAGATCTATCTGCTTGTTATTAATTGTCTCTGAATAATTCAACCAAAAGATTTCTCGTTTTAGTATTGTTCTTGTTCTCTACATACATTTTGAATTATACTTTATAATCTTCAGGTATGACAGTCCTGGTGGTAGCAGTGGTAACAGGTAACAGTGGGAGAAATATTGTCCCACTATTATCTTATGTAGGTAATAGTGGGACAATATTGGTGGAACCAAGAGTCAAAAATAAAAGGCACGCAAATTTTGTATTTTTATTAATTGTTTAATAATCTACAAATACATTTTTTACGTGTACGTGGATAATTTAGAAACATTTTTGGCAGTAGGTATGCCCTAACACTCATATACATTTTGATTTATAATTGAAACTCTATCAATATAAATACGGCATATTTCAAGTAATACTTTAATTATGCTAACTTTTAATCTACTAAATTAAAATACTTGATTTTCATAACAAAGTTGTATTGTATACCAAAGTATTGAAAATAATGTATCAACTTGTTTTCATTTTAGCACATAAACAATGTAATTTCACTTGATGACAATCTCTGACATTAGCAATAGCATAAATATAATTATAAAGGTAGTATAGGTACTTATGCCGGCATATATTCATTATCATAAAATCACAAAAATCCAATAAAACCGAAAAGACATTTTTTTTTAAATGACATCCACATATTGACTGTTCTTTTTAAGTTACAGGTGTCGTATTTTTGGTAAACTGGGCTCTACTTATTTACAAAATACTATGTAGACTAGTTATACTCGTAATATAATTAGAATTCTGAGTAATTGATATACAAACCTAACCATAAACCTAGGTCTCAGGATATCTGATAATTTGCTTCAAACCATCCATCAAAATTGTATGAATCATACCAGTGCGAGACAAGGCTCGTGTACTGAGACGGACTTCATGTACCAATATGCATATGAAAGAACTAAGGGTAGATTCTCAATCAATTCCTTCACTTTGTGCTTATTCACTTTGTGCGACTTTGATGCCGCTAATGGTATATGAGAAAATATTGTGTGTTGAAAGTTGAAAGGAGATTACCCAAGTGACTATGCATGATTTAGTATCGCTCTCAAACTGGTTGTGTCACGATGTCACAATTATAGCTTACTTTAAAGTGATGATAATTATCCGTGTATCCCAGCAATTTGTTCATGAAACTGCCTCACTTTTCACAAAATGTTTATCGGAGTCCATATCACTACTCTCCCGTTACAAACCGAGTTTCTATTTCACAAAATGTACTACAGGGTCTCGCATCTTAACTAAACTATAGAAAAGAACAATCATGAAAAGAAATGAAAATAACCAAAACACCCAAACAAAACAATTACAATCCATATTTTTTTTTACCCATTAAGGGAAGGCTGAAGTTTTTTAACCATACCACCTTGTCTCACGTAGTTTATTTTCATACGTAAAACAATCCCTAGACAAAACAAAACAAGCAATAATTATTTATAAGCAAGCTCATATTTTTGTCATTGTGTAGTTTTCTAGTTGTAAATTGGTGGGTAAATTATTTTTACCGCTCCAAGAGAAAAGCATCTAAACAATGCCTCATGATGTTGTGGCACAGTAGGCAGGCCCTAACCCTTACTCGCAGCTGACTGAGGTTTACGAAATCCAAAAAAAAAACTTTTATTAACATTTCTATTATCTCCAGAAGTTAAGCTTTTCTATAATTCATCCAAGTAATCATAAATAAAAACACGAATTATAAACATTATGAGCTTGTGACACAACTTAGATTATAGCGATACAACGAATGTTCATTCTCCTTTTGAAGATGATTTTATTATGATTGTAGCATACAAATTCAAAATTAAGCAAACGAATAAGCAAGTTCTTGTAATATTTTTTATCCATTCGATGAAATTAATACCAACACGGCTGATTTGATTAGTAACTGATTATTTATTAGAATCCTATTTAATAAAAAAAAACGAAGCCTGTTCTGTATTCTGACAAGTATTTTAAATCTATATTTGAATGCACTTTTAAAATAGATTGTGCGAAAACAGTGGTTTTATTCCACACTTCTCTGCATCAAATACTAGATGAAGGGAAACCCGAATTATTTACATCGAAAAAGGTTGTCAATAAATATCCTCGTCCAAGCTCTTATCAAACAATTTTCTTAGGCAAGTATCATACGTTGATTATACCTTACTATGTAAGAATGAGATCACATTGTCTTCCGCTAAATTAAGGATAAATGAATGAATGACTAGTTAGGCTGATGCTACTTATACTATTTTATAGCCGCAGTCACAATAATATAAATATAACATTCAAATATTAAAATTAATAAAACTGCTAAGCAGCAAAACAATATACATATCACATGCTGAAATACTTTTATAACTGATACATAATTTGGTAAATAGAAACAGTGTCATTCCAAAATTCAATAAACTACTATTTTTTTATTAAAAACATGTCAATTTACATTCTATATACAATCTTCTCGACCTCAGTTTATAAGTGTGACATGGCATTTAGCACACGTATGGTGGAGACGAAATTGAACTTGTTTTGTCTTAAATCACCTTTAGCATCCCTATGTCTCATTCATGAAAACAAGCTCAATGCTACAACACAACACAATACATACGTACAACTACATACACGAAACAAACTATAAAAAAACTTTCACATCAAATTATTCCAATACTATAATAGAAGACCCATAAATTCTTAAATATTTCGTCGAATGCGACTTATTCCAATACATATCTACTAAATTTGGCTTGTTTTATATTATTTACATCACAAATCTAAATTTACAAAATAGTTTTCACGAATTTTTCATTTTAATAATATTCCATAGTCTTTAAAGACAATCTACTTTGCAAAAAATACTACCACTTTTTGAACATTACCATCTCTTAACGTCTACTCTTTATATAATAACATACTCGTAGTACATAATACCTACAGATATAACGAAACTCAAACATTTTGGTTTGTTGGTACATATATTTCTAGTAAGTTCAGAATAATTCAATATCAACTCATCGTCGGAAGGGTCCCGTGCCCTTTAAAAACACCTTGCGGGGCTTTTTATTGAGGCGACGCATAAACCGAGGGCTGGCCTTTATTTAGGCTCGCAAATTAGCCAGTAACGAGGCAATGCAGCCAGTATTCTGGGCACGCTTCTGTCTGGATCAGTTGAATTACCGTTTGTAACAGTCCTTAGCTAAATCGGCTGCTTTTCTTGTAAATAGTTAGTTCACATTGTACATATTGTTGTGTATCAATAAATGTTAAGGTTTAATTAATGTCATTTTAAAATTTTTGATTGAATATTGGTCTTATTGAAAAACTTGTGTAAACAACTACGCTGCTACCTACTATACCTATATGTAACTAGAATTTTGTATGAACAATAGTCTGTTTCCTAAAAAATCCCTATGTAGTAAATTTTTCATGGTACAGCTATTATTTTTTATGGATAAACAACAACTTGGTCGTTTTGGTCATAGTTGTGCGATGCTTGGTTATCATCATTATGTTCATGTCCTACAATGCGTGAAATTAACACTTGCATAGGCTTTATCTGAACATTAAAATTACAAGCTTGCAAAAGCTGCATAGACTGCATAATATAGAGCTGCATAATTTACAAATTATTAATATGAAAACGATAACTAGACACTTAAAGCTTTGGCGTTGAAAATCGAGGAAACCCTATGCCCATTTTCTTCAGTTGACTCATATAAATGTTAGTCAACTCAGTAACAAATATTATCTAATTAATATTACTCGTTAAAACCTTAAAATATAACAAATTATGCAATGGCTTTTGTAAAATACAATTCACATTTCAAAACAAATCAAACAGAGCTTTGCGCATAGAGAAGTTTGTATCATAAAATATATCATTTAAACTTACTTCTACTTAGGCCGGCCTAAAACTAAACAATGTTTTACAACATTTTTCAACAAATAAGTGATGCTTGACGTTCAAGGAGTATTTGGCACGATTTCATGATAAAAAGTTCAATTTGGATTTTCACCTAAAGCTATTTGTTTTTATCAAGTTTCGATTTCATCCGCCATTTTGGTTGCACATCCTGTTGGTCAAAGGATCTAGAATCCTGAGCATGACATCTTTTGCGGTGGTTGATCACCGTATATTCATCAAAAATAACAGTAAAAATAGTCTTAATATTTCGGACTACTTGACTGTCACCTAAGCAATTCGCCTATACCTTTATCACCAATACTGGTAAGGAACGGAAATTGTTGTCCTCGACTATTTTTCCGCACCAGTACAATGTTGTATATAATAGTCTCCAAGCCTGGAGGTTGCCTCAGTGCAAGTTGGATACGCACACTAAGGATTCGAAGATCGTTGGGCACGAGCTGGAGTAAAGGAAAGTTGACATATGCAAATTTTGGTTGAAAGTGAATACTTCAACGAGATCACAAAAGGCTGACAATATTTTGTGGCCTACTTTTTCACTTTGTTGAGTGATCGTGGTTGCCATGCAGGGGTACCTGCTCACAACAGCGACACGTTAATGGCGTAAACGTAAAGGCTCGTTGTTCACTATATCTGCTTAATTTAGGTCGCTGGAGGCTGAACGCTTATTCGGACTTCGCCGCAGGGATCTACCACAATTTTCACCTGGAAATAGAAAAATTGCACTTTCATTTTATGAGTTAATCACTAACTGGACACAAAAGATACAACTGGACGCAGTGTGGCCAGTTGGTGAAAATCAATATTACTTATGATTTCGTCACCTGGATACGTCTAGATTTTTATGAGTGTTTATGTTTTCGCTAACTGGACTCATGTTTGCACTATACCTAAATTCATGACAAAGTAAAGTCAATTCAACGTTCTGTGTCACATTCATCATTGGCCATTAAAGAGCTCTGTCTTTTGATCTGTAACAGGTTGCTGATTGAAATTTTCCGAGAATTTGGTTAATCGCACCTGATAACCTTATGTCTGGTCCTTACATATGAAATTGGCGTTTTGTATGGGAGGAACATAAAGGCAATTTTTTCATATTAAAATATATTTTATTAATCAAAGTATGTACCATTGCTATCTATACACTTTTGCCATCTTATAGGTAGTTAATTGATCCCTTTACTAAAAAAACCATTCGGACGGGAATCAATGAAATCTTTGAAAGCGGTTTGGACTGCCTCATCGGAATTGGATTTTTTTCCTTGCAAGAAGTTATCCAAATTTCGAAAAAAATGGTAATCTGTTAGAGCAAGGTCCGGAGAGTACGGTGGATGTCTTAGACATTCCAATTGAAGCTCCTCTAATTTGGTAGTCGTCTGTTGGGCCGTGTGTGGTCTAGCGTTGTCTTGGAGCAGCAGTGGCGTAGAGCGATTGAAAAGTCTCGGTTGTTTAACAGCGAGCTTTTCCATCATGGTTTGCAGTTGCTGACAATAGACATCAGCCGTAATCGTCTGACCAGATTTAAGAAAGCTATAGTGTACGACACCGGCACTAGTCCACCAAACGCTTACAAGTAACTTTTTTTGAGTCAATTTTCGCTTGGGGCAAGATTTTGCTGGTTCACCAGGGTTCAGCCATTGCGATGAGCGTTTACGATTATCGTACAGGATCCACTTTTCATCACATGTAATGATCCGATTTAAAATTCCTTCATTATTGTGCCGGTTGAGTAATGTAACGCAGCAGTCAACGCGCGTTTGTCGGTTTGCTTAACTCAATTCATGAGGTACCCACCTTTCAAGCTTTTTCACCTTCCCAATTTGCTTCAAGTGGATTAAAACGGTTTTGTCACTAACACCGCAGCCTGCAGCTAACTGTGATGTGGTTTGCGATGGATCTGCTTCCACAATAGCCTTCAATTCATCATTATCGACCTTGGTCTCCGGCCGTCCACGGGGCTTGTTCTGCAGGTCGAAATTTCCAGAACGAAAGCGTTGAAACCAAAAACGCACCGTGTTTTCTTTTGCGACACCACCACCATACACATCATTAATCCTTCGAGCCGTTTCTGCAGCACTGGTGCCACGGTGGAACTCGTAGTCGTAAATAATGCGATATTTTAAGTTTTCCATTTTGTGAAATGAGTGACGCAGAAAAAAAAAGCAAAAGAGAAAAAAACAAATGAATTACGGTTTTCGAAACACAAATGCATGAGTAAATAGCTGTTTAAATTTGAATTTGGAATTCCTAACCAAAGAGGAGATATTTAAGATCAAAGTGGCCAGTACGACAAAACGCCAATTTCATATGTAAGGACCTAATACTTTACCAATAGTCCCCATGCAAAAAAAGTTTAATAAAAATGATTCTTCCATTTAACTAGAAGGAACAAGCAAGTAGCCCACCTGATGTTAGGTGAAACTTTTGCCTATAGCAATGCCTTACTGTGTTGGTCACATCAAATTAAATTAAATTTAAAATCATTTTATTACTGTTCCACAAAATACAACAAAATGTTGAGCCCTCGTCCCCAAAATAAGCTTGTTCTTTGGCAAATGTGCTTCCCATAATAATATGGCAAATAAAAATCGGTACAATGTGCTTAAGCATTTACAAAATTAGATTATTGAGAAAGCTTAATTTTATCAAGTTATTACTTAGAAGTATTTAATGTACATTAAATATTTAATGTGCATTAAATATTTCATTTGTAGCAATAATATTAAAAATATTTTAAATTCATAATGATACTCACAGCTTTATGACATTAATTATAATAACAATATTATTTATAATTATTAATATGAATAAGGCCCAGTTGATAATGTGATTTTATGTAGATTGATACTTTTAAGTTTGGTTGTTAGAGTAGACACAAACTGAGTTACGATAAAAATGTAAAAAGTTCTTCAGTTTCATTGTAACTCAATGAAAAAGCCAGTTTATGAGAATCATCTTGCATTTATAAAGGGTAAGTGATAATTTTTTTAAATTCCGTTGACCTCATTGTACAGTCGTGGGCCCAGGACTTGGTTATGTTGAGCTGCTAGGGCAAGTCTGTGTCGCATCGTTGGACAGATTTTATGTCTTATCGTTTATTTATATTTGCGCCGGGATTAAATGGGGTCCGGGATTAAACTCAGGAAGCATTCTGAATGCTTCCTGAGTATGGTTTGCATGACAAAAAAAAACAGTCTTGATAAAGTTGAGTAGGAGAATAAAGAAAATCTTTATTTAGCATCACTTTCAAGATTCATTTCTGTGCCCTCTCCATACATCATTGCACCCATTGCATAAAAACAGTTATAACTATTCAAACTCTAGTTCAATCTTGGTGTGAATATAGTGCTTATACAATATATAAGGTATACAAATAATTTATACAAACTAATCAAGCGTGAGTGCAATAAGGAAGTAGCAGTCGTGTTCTGCGACTTGTCAAAAGCTTTTGACGTCGCAGATCATGCCCTTCTTATTGCAAAACACGCGCACTATGGGATATGTGGACCTCTGCGGCTGATTACCAGGTTTCTAACTGAAAGACCAGGTTGTGACTGGTAAGGGGGCAAGGTGAGATCGCAAGCGCTGACCACGAGAATTGGAGTACCCCAATGGTCCTCTCTATCTAACATCATCTTTTCCCTACTGCTAAATGACCTTCCAGACTGAATCAAGGATGCACACATTCTGATGTACGCAGATGGTGTAGCGGCAGTAGTGGAAGCACCTACGACTAAAACTCTTGAGGTAAGATTGAATAACGTAGCAGTAACGTAACTTCTACATGGGGTAGAGCTATGGGGGTGCGCTGCTGATTGGGAACGTGCCTTCCGCCTCCAAAAGAGAGTAGTGCAGGCAATAGTACGTGTCTCGCAACATACCTCTGCAAGACCTCATTTCATTGCCTTAAAGATAATGACCTTCCTCTCATTGCTGTTACCTGCAAGAGGAAGCTAGGAGTAGAGAGTGGAATAAGTTCAATGGAAGACATGGCGACCGATTGAATACCATACGTCACCATACGTCACCGACTCACCATATCGGAAAAAAATGTTCGGGTGATGGTGCCCCTCACGGACGCACCATCGACGCAATCTTTTCAGCTACAACTCAAATCAAAGCTCTTTCAGCAGTCGTTTTATAAGTTGAATGATTTTAATGAACCCAAATTATAAAGATAACTAATTTCTTTGTTGTTCATTAATAAGCACTTGTACCTGTCGATATTTCCATGACAAAAAATCACTTAGCGGACAATAACACAGGTAAAAGCTAGTTGTCAAATAAGCTAGTAAACCAGTAAACCATGACTATGACAGAGTCGAGTGCTGATATCAAATAACAGGTTTATTTTACTACTGAAATGTATCCGAAGGGTGCCAACAGAGACCCTATTCCCTACTGCTAATACTTTGTTGTCCATCTGGCTGACCTTCACATTATGTATAATTTGAACCGCGATAGGTAATTAGTCCAAAAGTAGCCAGGTCACAAACGCCGAAGACCGACAGATTTACCCCAAACGAGTGCTTGAATAGAGACCTCATACTGGTCTTAGATGTGTTGGAAACCAGGGGGAAACTGTGCACACACACATGTGCGGGAGGGGCTCCCAGTCTAATATCTATCCTTGTGTCTCAGTCCCCTTGTTTGTAGACGGGGTCATCCACTTGGAGATGGCAGATCGTCTACCCTAGAATCTCGGCGAGTACCGTTTCTGGGGACGCGATTAAGACGTCCATCGGGCGGTCCCTTCCGTATTGTTTGCTGAAGGCACGCGTGGTACACCGTATTTTTATTGAAGTTTTTCAGAAGGGGAAAAAACTTCGTCCCCTTGTCACACATTTACAGCGTAATAAATCACGAATAGCTGTAGGCCTCTTGCTCATAGATGCCTTAATTTATTGCTTGTTTAGTAATCCGTCGCTTCATAAAGGCTAACAGATTATTGTCCCAGCCTCTAGTCTTTAATCCTACTGTAATATTATTATGTTATATGTAAAAAACGTCGTTTCTGGCTTGTTCTATATAGCTTGCCATTTATTTTTAGTAAGTGAATTTGATTTTATTTATATATATATATATACATTGGAAAACCAACAGCTCTTATAGTTAAATAACATTATAAGCATTAGAATCAGAAAGCTAATAGCTGGTTTTCACGTCTAGATAACAAAATGTATGTTAGTAGTAGCATTTGTTTGCGTTTTTGTGTTCAAGCTACTGCTGTTTTTTTTGTTTTTTTTTGTATCTATATGAGATGTGTGAACAAACAGCTCTACATATCTTAGTGTGCGCTATTTGTCAGTCAGTCAGTTAGCTACACGATAATTTTATGTATTTAGATCGTTAGGTTGATGTTGAATGTTTAGTACGGTGGAATTGGTAAGGCTGTTAGGAATTTATTGTTACTGCTCATTTTAATGAGTCGTGTAAATATGTTTTTCCAGACCGCTTTTTATTGTACGACTGGGAAGTTTCAAGATATGATAAGGCCAAAAGGAGAAGCGAACATCATCTGGAATCTTGCTCTAAATGCCAGGGTACGACAATTTAGAATTGCTGTTATGGAAACCGACTTATGTAAGATGAAGGCAGCTAATGACGCGGACTTAAACAAAATTGTACCACCAAACCAAGCCCAACATTGTTTTTCCCTGGAGACCGAACCCGGGACCTCTAGATCTGACATCGGTGGGCGAACCACACAAGACCACAGAGGCGTTTGAAACTGCACAGAAGCTACTTTACATCCGGGTAGCATGAGTGTCAAGCCATGAGTGTTTAATGTACCTCATACACTACGTTTGTGCCGTCCAGTTATACCTAGTCTCCTCGTCAGACATTCATGGCGTAGTACACGGGGTTGGGCGGCGGCGCCATGGGCGAGGTAGCTGGCTGCGCCTGGCTACCAGAAGAAGCTCCCTCGGGCACGCCGCGCATCACTCTAGACGGCGATCCCGGCGCAGGCTGGTACAACGGTGCCACCACCTGGAAATTATGGATAACGATATGCTCAACTTGATGTGCAAGATGAGACCTAAAACGCATGCCAACATGGGTGCCTCATCCAAGGATGCCTCTTGCTGACCCATTCTATGAAAAAAGTGTATGGATCAGCATAAGAAACAACTAAAAAAAAAAAGAAAAAGCAAGTAGTAAAGTGTGAGTCAGTGTAGAACATAATATGTTTTACAAAATTGACTTGTACCATGTTTAATGCAATTGAGTAACAATGTATTTTGATTTAACTCAATCGTTTACATCTTTTTCTTTGCTGGTAACACCTCTCTATTATTATATATTGGTATATATTGTACAAATTAAATGAATTGCCAATGGCTTCGCCTTAGCCGATAGGGTGACGATATCTGTACAAATTGTAATTGCAGAGCTAGTTAATTGTTTAATTTGTATATCTACGTTTTATTTCATTATTCGATCGATTTTTTTTTCAAAAAAACTTATTTGATAAATAACACATAACATACGCAAAGCTCAGCGCAGGTATGCATAGACCATACAATTATTTAAAAAGCACACATTGTGGAGCGCAAATCAAAAATAGTATCTACACAATTTACCACGCTAGGATTTATTTTAGCATTGGTCCGAACCAGAATATACATTATTCATAACTTTAACCTCGCAAAATGGCTTATAATGCAATGCAATAATTATCGCAGTCTAATATGTTATCAGAAAACCAGGATATTGTTTTTTGTTTTTTGGAATTTAAACATTTCTAAAGTGCATTTAAATATAGTAGCTTATTCCTTTTCACATTTAAAAATACCTGACGAATTAACCAGTAGCTATAATAACGTAGTATTAATTTTTAACTGAACCCTATTTTGTGGGGTTACAACCCTTACATTAATCAACCCCTTTTCCAATTTGTCTGAGAACATAACATGGGGTGGTCAACTAATCGATAATATTAGCGTGTCTGTGAAAAATGATAGTGCTTTTTGCTAAATAATAAGGGTTCATTCATCATCATTCTGCTTCCTAAATTTAATCGCATACAAGAAAATACAAATGTTATCAAATCAGTTAAAAAGATTTATTGACTTTTATATGAAGTAGCGAAAGATAACTGTGCATTTTTAAATTAATTAAATTTCGTTCAATGAAAGTTACGTGATGTAAATAAAAAATATGATCTTCTTTTCAAAGCAAATAGATATAATAAGTTATATTATTATCTTCGGTCATTAAGCGTTCATTTCAAGTTACACTTAATAACTGATCAATTAAACACAATGGTCGGCTGCGAGGTGCGAAGGACGTACTATTGTTTAGGTCTTCGACAGTCCTACGAGAAGCTTTAAATAGTGCTACGATGGGTCTACGCCAAGAGTGCTACGCAGGATCTACGAGATGCGTAGGACAGTGCTACGAAGGGTCTACGATTTCGCCATAAGCCACTCAGTAGTGCTACGAGGTAACTAATAGAACTATGACGGGTTTGTTATTAAGCGGAGATCAATGACAATCAACCTTACGACTATCGCCTGTTTGACTTTGTTGTTCTCAATTCGCTAGCGGTGAGTATTTAAAAAATAAAAACAAATGATCACAAGTGACCGCTAGAAAATTTGCAGCAAAAGCTATAAACAATAAAATGTCAATCGCAATGTTAAACAATCGCAAAGATATTCGCAGACGCAGAAGAGAAGAGTGTTGCAGTCATGCTTCAGGAGCAGTGAGTTGTCCTACAAGATAATATAAAGGACATCGATCCAGACATCCTGTATTTCAAATATTAAGATGATGAACATATATGAAAAGCTTGGCAGCTTTATAAAAATGTGGCATCTAAACAACGCATAGTCCTGTGGCAAAGGGTTCGTTTCTGTGGTTCTTATGGTTTTTTGATAATACCTTCTCGGAGTAACAGATCATCTGCTTGCCGCCGCCGGGGTGCTGCGCCGGGACGGGACGGTACCGGGTTGGAGCCGGGTACAGGGTCTGAGGACAATCATAGAATTACGTGACAGTTTTTTTATTTAGGACTTATTTATTTTTATTTTTTATGTAAGTTTACATCTTTATTCAACAAAATGTATAATTAAACTAACTATGTACAAAGGAATCAGCCAGATTACCTAAGGACCGTTACAAACGGCCTGAACGTAATTCAACTGTTCTAGACCAGTACCAGGCGGAAGCGTGCCCAAGACACTGACTGCATTGTCATGCTAATTCACTGGCCTAAATAAAAGCCAGCCTTTTGGTCACGTGTCGCCTCAATCAAAAGCCCCGCAAAATTTTTGAAAACCTGGAGGCTTGCGTGGCGCGAAATCCTGCCGGCAGATCTGTTGCATGAAAGTCCTTGAATACCAAATTGATCTACAGCTGCCCCGCACTGGCACTGGTGAGAGGTGCAGCATCTTGCACCCAACCGAAGGCAAGGGGGCAATACGGAAAGTTACAGGATTCATAAGTCGTGCTCTGTCATCCAACTCAATATTCAAAACCGTGGAAAGTGTGTTCGTTATTATGTTGTCTAAGCCACCAGCTCACTTTCTTTCTACTAAGATAAAAGGTAAAGTTAAAAATTGTAACCATAAATATAATTGTAATCAATTCATAGGGTTCCGTACCCAAAGGGTACTGAATTGTTAAGATTTTCGTATATCCGTACGTCCGGTTCTTATAAATGCTACATATAATAAAATCATTCAAAATTACAACAAACGTAAAGTAATAACGTGTAACGTAAGTTCGTAAATTTCGTACGAATGTTTAATCTTACGAACCTTTTAAAACCCGGTTCAGAATGTAGTAATAACCATAATCTTCAAGTATGAATAGTTTAACATAATTTATTCACTCAATGCCCTTGTGAATGCCAAATCATGTATAATTATCGATGCGAATCGTTGTTGCGTCACACCATGATATTGCTTAAAAATATTTTAGTAATTCTATAGTTCACAGCTTTAGTCGTCTATAATATTTTCCAGCAATGAGGCAGCTTTCCGAAACTAACACTTACTTTCTGGTCTATACCAGAAAGTGTTTATTGTATGACCACCACTCACACAACAGGAACGAGCTTGGATATAATCGATACACAAAGACACAAAGAGGTTGCATAAAAATCTTTCTTCCACGATTTGTATCGGATGATTCGAAATCACAAATAACATTGTTTTGTTGACTCTGAATGTTGAATTTGTAGATCGATATACACTAAATATTGAGGTGACATTGAGATAACTGTGAATTTGACGTTTGACGTTTCGATACATTCTAAGGGCATCTTCACGAAGCCAGTCCGTTGGGCTTGTTAGACAGTACAATTTAGTTTGGTTAGTTTGTTGGTTGGTTGTTTGTTACGCGATGTTTTTGAATGGTTAAAAATAGCACTTCACCCGGAATTTACAGAGATAACACATTATTCGGTATAAGGTTTTGTTTTAATTAGGATATTTCTTGAGATAAAGGTTTTATAAAATGGGGAAAAGCGGGAAAATATCTTAGATAATATCTTGTTTTTGGCTACATAATATTAAATAGAATGGAAACTATTCCATTCTATTAAATAAAAAAAATATATATTTAAATAAATTATTATTTCAGTCTTATACAATATTTACACGTAAATAAATCTAAATCTTACTACTGTTTAGATTTATTATATATTATATTATTTTATATTGTAACTAATAAAAAAAACTCAATAGGGTCAACCAATGTACCTTTGGGATATCATGCAAGCTGACTGTGCACATCACACATCAACAGCCTATTAATGTCCACCACAATGTAGTTCGAACTTCCGCCAAAGCAGTAATCACCACGTTTGGCACACCAATTGATGCTCGCATCATCTTTGGTTTATACGCAGAAAAAAGCTGCTGCTTCTGGAGTGAACCCTGGTTATGTTTTGAGTTTTCTTAGTACTTACTATTTATTAAAACAGTTTTAATGACTTGCACTTCATAAAAATAATAACAACAAGAGCACTGTTTTTTTATTGTTTTTTTATAATTATCTTACAAAAAAAAAACTCTTACATACTCGTGCATACTATACATAGATAGTGAGCACCGTTGTTATTTCAGTTTAATATCACCTTTATTTTAACTAAGTTGGAGCCACATTGCAATTGCATATGACTCCATTATATCTGTAAAAAAAATATTATACTTTTTATTTACAACTTAGAGATAGAAAGCAAGCAGTCCACCTGATGTTAAGTGCTTCTCTTGCCTATAACAAAACTTTAATGTGTACGTCATATCAACAAAGAACTTTTCCTACGCTACCTGTGCCCGGAAAAAGCATCACTCCTTGTTTTTGTACTAAGCTATATTTTCTTTTGCATTGGTATTATATTTTAAAATGAGAGGTAACAAGCACGATGGCCATTAATTTTTATTAGCTTCTTCACACTGCTACTTTGTTAAGATTGTTTTTAAAACGCCTTACTTTATTATTGAAATGACTGATAAATATTCACAGATATACTGAGTAGTTTAGTTGACAACCATGAATATGAAGGATTTTGTATGAGTAAAATTTTCAATGTAGCGCACTATGACACTAAATTTGTATCATCGTCTTCGTTATTTATTGCACCGGGGACGATGAAACTGAACTCGTTAAAATGTCCCCGGTGGAACGTATTATGAATATTATCAGGGACGCTGACATATATTTTCCCATCCTCCCCGGTACCGGGCCAGATGACAGATTTGGTTACCTGTTTGTGTTCCTTGTGACCAAGCACCGTGAGAAGTTATTTTTGAAGCTAATTTGATCAATTATTGAACGATAAAATCAAATCCGTTTACGTTTTTACCGACATGTGGTAATCTTTACAGGGACCTTCCCATCCCGAGCTTTCAGAACGTCCTTAAATTAGGATTTAAGTGAATTAAGAAAAGCCATTTTTGGGGCAGAAGTAATTTAAGTAGGCATTTATTATTGATTCATCGACACAAAGAAGAAGAACGTCATAAGCTTCAATTTGTAAATATTGTTAACAGATCTTCAAATTATTGGCTATTTTAATTCAGTCGTTGATTCAGCAAACTTGAATCGTGGAACGACCCTTAGTTCACGAGACGAAATCAATTATTTTGTTTCGCAGAGTACATAGAGCTGGACAGAACATGTTTTAAACGTCAAGATTTGCGATCGAATAACATTGCGTGACATTAGTAGAATCATACTGCCTGTGTTCAGAGCAGCTTGATATTTTAGTATCTGGAACGCGAACAGAGAGAGGTTTAGTTGCTGATTCGTTCTTTGGACCAGAAGATACAGTGATCATAAAATTTTTGTGTGTAAATAAGGTGGGTTGACAATTAAAAGGCAAGAAATTAATGCGAATATTCTTGCACGCCCAAGGCTTAGTTCTATTGTTACAAAAGCTCGTTTTCAAGCATCTCATAGACGAGTCGGTGATTTTGCAAACGAAATCAGTTTAGTAAGAAGATACTGCGTCATTACTTTAGGAAACACATTGAAAGCAGAGAAAATAATAAAAATATACCTGAGAAGAAGAGGATCAGGAAAGATGTAAGATCAACAAAACTATCCTACCTATTGGTAAGAAAGGATATAAACTTTACTTGCATCAAAATTCTTTCAGACACCATTTTGTGAAATACTATTTTTAGAATAGATGGTTTAAAAACTACCTATGCCTTACTAATCCTAAACCATTTTGGAAAGTAATAAGTCAATGTAAAACTATATCCCCGTGTTGTTTTAAAACATATTCCTCGTGGTACCCGACCCTCTGTTGCCACATATCTCGGACAAGCTATCAAAAATGTAGTATCTATTAAATAGCAATTGTTATAGAGGCTTGGGAACATCTCATTATATTTCCGTATAGTATACTACACATAAATAAAGATTTAGATCCAAAAACATCATTAACTATTAGAATAAAGCAAAATAAGGTACACTACCCGATTAGAACTTCAAAATCAAATATATGAATTTTGGCAGATTGACTATCTGCCAAAATTCATCTACAACAGTATTTTTTTTCTCGAACATTGAACTGTGAACATTTCATACTAATTTTGTGATAGAAATTCATTTCTTCAAAAATGTATTATTTTGGCTTACAATATTATTGTTTTAGATAAGAGTTCACTCCATCTACTAGGTTCATCGATTCTTGTCGACGACAAAGTACAACATTTTATGGAGGTTCTGGACACACTTTTCAAAATTAACTCACATAATAGCTTTCACTATTTTAAAATTTTGTCTTTATATCCCAAAATGGTCATATACTCGTCCTTCAAAACAGAAACAGGGCACCAAAATTAAAATTTTTCGATTTTTTTGCTATCAAGTGGTGAAAATGGTGTATCAAAGTCTTACCTGCATATGCAGAGCGTGGGCATAACTTGCGCGTTGCTGAAGAGAATTTGCTGTAGCCTGTGGATTACTCCCTCCGTTCCTTCCCTGGGGCTGATACTTGAACTGATAGGCTCTATTATCTGTGAGAACGAGAAAAAGAGGGAAATTCATTCAAAAATAAGCAAAAAGGAGTTCATAGCCAATTTAATTGAATCGGAACTTTTATGTATATTTTCAATCAAGTACTCTAATAAATTTCTTCGTACTGACTACTTGATCTCATCTAATTTATTTCCATAAAAATCAGACTAGATTTAGTAAAAATTTTCTATTTTGTCTAAGTTTGCAATTATAAGACTGTCGTATCAGCGATTTTGGTCATTCACCCTTTCAGGGATTATTTGAATACGACATGGCGACGGAACAATCAAGCAGCCCATCTGATGAAAAGTATAACTCTTGCCCAAAACCTTACTGCGTAGGTCACATCCACAAAGAATATTACCTTACGCACTGCATTGCGCCCATCAACTTAAGGCGTAAAAGTGTTAAGCCATCATCCCCTTAGAGTAAACCAAAAGTCAAAAGGGTGTAGAAATTGCTGTAATGTTACTGTAATTTTGCCGATGGAAAATCCCATCGGGTACATCCCGCTTTCAATAAGTAAGAAAGTAGTCGTGTTCTAATTGTTAAATTTGGGCGTATGTGTTTATATTGAAAAGTCTTCAAAAACATGTTTGGGAAGTATTGATGTGAAAGATATCTTCAAAAATGTTTTACTTTAAAGAGAAGCGGAGCTTTAGGCTTGTCAGTCATTCCAATAACTAACCAACAATTTACCTATTCTGTGAACGGAATCAGGTACAGCGAATACGATATTTCTCTAACAAATAACCTTACCAAGGCATTGCGGTAGTTTCATCTGTAGGTCCAGATGAAATCAATAACAAGAAACCTATTTATATCCGATTGTTCGCTGCGCTCATGCGCATTACAGAAAACCTTTCAGAGACTCCGTGTCAATGGCCGTGAAAATGTTTTCACTCATCGTGAATATCAGAATAATGAAAAAAGGTCAATAGACCTTTCAGATGTTTGTCTTTCATCTAAGCTATGATAGTTGTGCAACAGTGCGCTTATTTTTTCAGATTTTGTGAGGCTGAAGGATCATCGACGTGATCACTGCCGGGACCTGATTATCCAAAAAACTGTAAGTTGCAAACAATAGCTGTGATAGGAGAGATAAGTGATTAATTTGCTTACAGAAGAATGTCGATGTATAATGTTTAAACTAGTTTTGTGGACAGTACCTAAAAGAGCTTTGTTTTCCGCAATAAATATCAAAAGAGCCTGTGTTGTGGGCTGACAGTGACTTCTTCCGGATTTTATACCTTATAAAATTAAATATAATGTTGAATGTGGATAAATAAGGCTAAACATAAAGTACAACAAAGAAAGGAGTTGGAGAAGAATGAAGGAAAATGGAAAAAACAATGAATGGAGAATGTGATGCGTGTTTGTGTATTTGTGCGTCATCATAACTTCGGTCTCGTTACCTACAGTTCTGTTTTCTCAGATAGTCCTCAGTTTTTGAATTTAATTGTTTGTTTGTAACATTATAATGATCTCTATGTTTCTGCTGTATAATTAAAGACATGCCAGCATTATCTCTAGCTCTCCGGAAGTGAGTTGAAATTCGAGTGCATAGCTTGAAATCTTACCAAATGAAAACGTGTTAGAAAATTACTTTCTAGTAAAATGACTAGTCCAGCTGTGTTGATTCGTGGGTTACCGAGGTTATAAAGAATAAAGAATAATTTAATGTATCAAAGAAAGTTTGGAAAATGCATAAGTAAAAAAAATATTCTGGTGTTGTTAGGAAGTTAAGTGGTGGACATATCATGAGGATAAAGAGGTAATTTAAAATCTCATCTTTGGCAAAAAGATAAATAAATGTGCTTTAGCATAAAAAAAAATAAAAAAAGGTGACGTAGTCACACACCCATATACCATTGCAGAGGTATTTGCTAATGGATTCGAAAAAGCTGAATCGAAGGAACCCCCATTATTAAACAATATAATGCCTCTTTTGTAAATAGCAACCTGTGTGATGTAAAATTTATTAAATCAGATTTTAAAAAAGTTATCTCCAACTTAAAAATTCTATCCTCTCCTGGGCCTGACCAAATTTTAAACTGTATCCTCAAAAATTGTACACAAACTCTTATTCCTCCTCTTACTGCACTAATGAATATGTCATTTGAGATGGGTCAATTACCGGTAGACTGGAAACATGCAGTAGTCACTCCGGTTTATAAAAAAGGAGATAAAGCTGAGCCTGGCAACTTTCGTCCTACTAGCCTTATTAGCACAGTTGTTAAGGTCATGGAGAAAATAATAAGCAAGAAATTGACTCAGTATTTAAACAATTAATGCATTATATCCTCCATATATAATAATCATTAATTACCCAGGCTGAAAGGGCATAAAATGGCATCTATTTGAATTGATATATTTTACATAGATAAAAAAACTCAATTTTGTATTCTGAAAGTAAAATTAAATACGACCAAGAAAAATAATAGAAGAAAAATAAAAAATAAGGATTTTTAGACCATATAATTCAACTGTGTCAAAACAAAACACTTTTTTTTACTTGGTGACACCAACAAGCTTATGAACGCTTGCGAACCTAGTTAGGTAATTTCAATGTTATCTGTTCATAATCAATAATCTCATCTCATCATTTCAAATCAAATCTAGGTTTTTCTAAGGTCATTCTGTAATAATGTGGAATCGAGCGGGCTCTCTGATTTATTCTGTTCTATTCTAAATAAAAATATGTATGAATGTAATTGTCTAAACGTCATAAAAACTTACAGTCAGCACCAGGCCACAGTTGTGTATGATGGTCGTGCTGATGTGGTTGTGCCTCAGCATACGGAATGTAAAGCATATCTTGGTGGGTACGGATCGGGGGCGGAGATTCTGGCCGGCGGCAGCGCGCTCGCACTGGAGACGTCGGCTCTGAGCTCGTGGAGCTGTACAGCTCTTGGGAGCTCTGAGAGTCACACCTATAATGTATATTTTGTTATTAACATACACTCACACGTCACACAGCTCAGTTGGTAGTATCTCTGCCTTCTGCACTGTAGGCTTGATTCTCACCCAATATTCACACAAACATTTGTGTGATGAATATTGATGTTTGTTCTGGGTTTGGTAATATAGTTTCCATGTTCAATTCAATTCAATTCACTAAAATTAATACACTCAATTAACCAGCAATTAAACAGTTAGGTTACCTTCGTGTGACAAAATCGTTCAACCAATAATTCCATACATGGAATGGAACATTGGATTAGTCTAGAATTTCTGTATATTTTTTTAATCTTCATTATAACAATAGCAATTGTTTAGTGTATAATGTATTCAATTTGAATATATGTGGGACTGGTTTGTACCAGTCCCACATATATTACATTATACAGAACTCAGGGTGAATTGTACCTTATGTAGTTGTCTATATAAGGTACAATTCACCCTGAGTTGACTACACCACAATTTTATGAAATCTGCTCTAATTATAAAAGGATAAGTCCTGAGAGACTGATTAAATTAATTTATTGTATTAGATACAACGCACAGTCTAAACTTCTGGTCTTACAGGCTTAAAATTTGGAGTGTATGTTTGTCTTGGTATGTAGGCTTATAATGTGAATGGATTATCAAAAAATTAACTAGCCCGAGTTTCTTTTATTTTCTTTAAATAATCATAACGTATTCAGATTGCCCTTAGGAAACAAGCAAGGACATATTTTAGGGTTTTTTTAAGGTTAGTATTATTAAAATTAAGGGTGAGGAAGTCCAATATTTAAAGAAACAACCTTAAAAGCTATTTATTTTGAACTTAAGCGTAGCGGGTTGAAGTTTTCTGAGAATATATATCACACCGAATAACCTGAAAAATATTAAAAAGATAACTGTAAACATAAAAATAGAAGGAGGTTCCCGTAGAAAAAACGTTTTATTAAATTGTAATTTATTGCTATATCAAACTTGGTGTAAATATAGTCCTTACTTTGAGGAAAATAAATAATGAAACCTGGCCAAACATGAGTCGGAACTGCACTAAGAATAAAAAAAAAAGTGTTTGTAACTGCTGGAAGTCAAGTAAAATACTGATATTAGAAAAAAATATACCTAATTTATTCCTTGTGACATGATTTATTTTAGTGACTGTTCTAAATCCCAGTCTCCTTATAAAAACTAGTCAATTATTAAGGTAAAGTCCGAGTTTGATTTCTTTATGTAAATTATTGCGCTGTTATTGGTTGTGCAGAGGTTTTCAAAGTTTTTTACTATCATGTGTACGTATGTGTACATGCTCGCGAGTATTCAAATATTTACTATAGAGCGAGAAAAATATTGTGAGCTAATGAATGACAATCTGAATCTGAATCTTAGTTGACGCTATGAAACATTTGCATAACCCAGTAACATTAGCCCCTTTGCACATTGGAGTCTCAATCTTTCCATATACTCGTATTACTTAAATCATTTTTTATATACTAAAATGTTTTTCACAAAATTACTATTAAAAATATCTTATCGCTACACATAAATTTGTGGCAAAGGTACCTAATGCGTTAGATCTTCGAGATTTGAAGTACTTTAAAAAAATCGTAAAGTCAATTAGTAATCATTTGTATATATTGAATTGAATGTATGAAGTAAGTATTATACAAGCTAACATATCTTCCTTCAATTCGCCCTCTCAGAGGAAGGAAGGGGGGAAAAATGTTATGGTATATATACATTATAATATCAATCAAATTATGAAAAGGTTCATTTAAACCCATTCACGGGTTTCAGTGTGATGTCATTATACAGATAGACAGGCAGACTGACAAAAATGATTATACAAAAGTATTGGCTTCTGTATCGATTTTAGTGTTTCCTCCGGTTTTTATCATTATCTTTATTTAATAATTAAAATTAAAATATGATTATAAATTAATGAAAGTTATGTGCAAAGATAAAAAATAGTTTGGGCCAATTCTTTAAACTTACTGACATTTACAGACATAATAAAGTTGTTCTTACGAAATAACAATTCATAAATAACATGGTTTAAAATGACAATATCTGCTATAAACGAACAGACGAAAATTTTACGGCCACCCCAACCCTTTTAAAGCCGAAGGGCTATTGATGGCAGTAATAAGTATGTCCAGACGTGGGGTCCACATATGGTTAAGGGGTTGCTAAGGGGTCCGTTATTGATTACATATTCAGTATGTTTTGATGTATGTTTCCTCGGTGAATGTCCAGTTCATAGCATATTATTGTTATGTGCAGTATTATGGTACGTGTAGGTTTTTGTTCTTCTTTTGTCACTGAAAAATCTCCATCGAATGTGAAATATCTATGTTATATCAATCTACATTTGTGAAATAAAATGTACAATGTTGTCCTATGCACAAAGGAATCAGTCGGATTACCTTGGGACAAACGGCCTATGTCTACGACCAACTTAACTGTTTCAGACCAGTACCTGAGTGAAGCGTGCCCAAGATACTGGCTGCATTGCCCCGCCGGCCTAAATAAGAGCTAGCCCTTGGGTCACGTGTTGCCTCAATCAAAAGCCCCGTAAGATTTTTGAAAACTCGGAGGGCACCGGCTCCCCACGGACCCAAGTTCTCGACCCCAAAAGGCTCAAATAGGTAAGCACTGTCGAGACCACTGTATTTGCGCCTTTTGTGATCCTCGGCCGAATCAGCCGCCCCACCAGCCCTAACTGATATCCCAGGCAAAAAAGATTGACGGCGATAGATTCAACTTTTAAAGGCTATTTCAGCTTTAAATAATATCTAAAATCGAATACATCTAAAATATCTGATCATTATTATAGTTGTGATCCAAACCAGTCTGAATTTGCCTCTTAAAACTGTTTATGACTCTAAATTGCTTGAGATAGCATCAGTATTGTGATCTGTGGCTCCGTACTGTAACAAGAGCTCTTAAACTAAATTTAAATTTTGCTAGGTGGGTCGAACATCACGATATGGTTTCCGGGTCCTAGTAAAATGGCATATTACAATATTTTCACAGCGATCCTCAGTTATTACAACTTTCGTTTATATTAGCAGCTACATGCGCCATCTGCTGTAATATTATTGAACTAATGCCAAGCGCCACTTTACACCAGCTTGGCTGAGAACGTTTTAAGTTGCATTTGCAAAATGCTGCGTCATTAACATGTAACCTGGTTGCAGTGAAATCAAAGTAAGTTCGACGTTGCTAAACGCTAAGAGATGGCGTTGATGTATACGGGTTAACTACCTCGGTAATAGTAGTTAAAACACTTCCTTTGGTTTTACAAAGATGCCGCTTTTGTCCATGCCAATTTGCCAGGAATGGGGCCACTGTAGTTTTTATGCTGAATAAATAGTATTCTTAATTTGTGTACTTCTGTAAAATGTTGCTAAGGGTTGGGGTATTGAAATGTGGTATTCTATAGTCTTATTTTTTTAAAAACAGTGTCAAATATTATTTTTTGTTGCTGTAGTACCTACATAATCAACACTATATCATTATGAATAGATAATTTGCCTTTTTTTTGTATTGCAAGACTCAAAAACTAATAAACCGATATAAAAAAATATTTTACCAATAGAATGCTATAGTACCATTGAGTTACATGAATTATATTTTTGATCAGATTTGAAAACTCTAATAATGTAAGCTAATAAAGGAAAATGTTCGATACACCTAACAACGCATGCGCTGCGAAAACTATTCACAAAAAAACTATTTTCTACAGTTTTGGAGAACATAATATCAATCAACCTACAAGATAGTCGGCATAATAAGGTTATGTCCAAATATTACAGGACATAAATTTTACACAGCGCCATTGCGTTTGGGGCTAGCCCCAAACAGTAAGCATAGCTTGTAATATGGGAACTAGATTATGGATAAAATACTTAAATACTTTTTGTAAATACATACGTACTATATGATACAACACCCAAACACAGAACAAACATCTATATTCATCACACAAATGTTTGTCCTGGGTGGGAATCGAACCCACAGCCTAATATTGTAGATACATCACCATGACTACTTACATCTTTATGATTTAAAAGGTAATTTAAACGCTGGTAGAAAATAATTTCACTCAGCGCCATCTAGTCCCAAACCAAGCAAAGCTTGTATTATGGGTACTAGCTGTGGGTACTAGATTACGGATAGAATACTTAGATATAATAATAAATCACTTAACATTCACGGTTGTTTCAGTAACTGTAGTTAACTTTTGAATGATTGAAATCAGACATTCCATTCAAAAGATACGTCTATCGTGAAAAAAGAAAAAAGTTTTTTTCAAGAAAATCGTTGGGAGTTTCCTGCTGAGTCGCAACATGTTTTTTTCAATAAATTTTAAACATTGACGGATTGACTTAAAAGTTACTACATATAAGTATATGTAGTAACTTTTAAGTCCGTCAATGTTGTTTGCTTAGTAAGTACTAAGCAAAGTAAATTATAAAACTTTATTCAACGAGTTTATGTTAGTCATCGTTTAAAGCCTATGAAAGTAACGTTTTTAAGGGGTCCTAATCTGGCAATCGATATCTAACTAACTTTCCGATGAGCTATACTATAGGATTGAAATTTCACAGATAGCTTAGAGCTGTGGTCAACCGATACATACATGTAAACATGAGATCATGAGATCATGTACATGTATGGACAACGTCATAAAAATAGTTTTATTGACAATGCGCTATTTTACTTTTGGTGAAAATTCTCTGTCCATATGTGATGTGAAATGTCTTGTAAAAATTATTGAAACTTACAGAAATTGTAACTACTAGGCTACTAGTCATGCTTGTACAACGTGCCTCTACTCTGGAATAAGTGCATCAGATGAAAAACAGCTATTAGTGCCATCTGTTGTAATATTCCCAAATTTATGAATACCGCCTCCTGTTGGCTCGGTAGGTAAGTTTTGCTACGTCATGTAAGTAGCCATCCAGTGCAACAGCTGCATGATTGCAGTTGAAGTTAGTTCCATCAACTTCACACAGATGGCGTTAGTGTAATTTTCTGGCGGTCACGCGTTTGACATTCTCACCATCATTTTATAATTATTATTATAAACAAGCTTACCTACAGCCTCAAATCAAATAAAAAAGGTAAATAGATCGACTATACCAATAACTTACACACAGGGGTTGATTGAAGCTCCTGTGTCATTTCAATGTATTCTTTTTAATGTACCTTCCTAACTAACATTTTTTTTTTCATTATTTATTTTTATTGTACCTATTACTAAAAAATTATGGACAATGTCTGAAATAAATGTATTGAATTGAATTGAATAAGAAACTGTTACCATTTTTCGATGGATGTGCGAGTCGGACAATGTTGAAAACAAATTGTGGGGTGGGGTAAATCTACTAGGTATTAAACACACCAAATAAAGTAACAGGTACACACATTCACATATGTAGTATGTTCAGAAACAGAACATTTAATTTTGTACGTTGAGTAGGCGGTCCTCAATCTTTTAATACTAAATGTATGAACAGATAGTGGATGGATTTTTAGTCTCGACGATGTCGACGCGACGGCTCTTTTTTTAGCAGACTCAACAAAAATTTATAATCTCTTATTGCTATCGGTTTTTGGTAACCATATTTGTAACTTACTATTGATTATGTGTGTTTTGAGAAGTAAATAAAATAAAATGGGGTCATGTGAATAAAAACATATTTTATTGAGGTCTGCCTAACTTACTTACCTAAAAACCTTAATATATTTATTCATAGCCGTTTGTAACGGTCCTTAGGTAATCTGACTGATTCCTTTATACTAAGTTAGTTTAATTAATTGAATAAATGTAATACTAATTTATTCATAGTAAAAACAAAGTCCTAGTTTGCCGTCACACGTCAGTCTGTCAGGAGCTGCATTACTGAATTTCTGCGCCAGTCAAAATTTCTGAGTCTAACTTCACATGAACAAATGAAACGATATCCCTTTAGCTTTTGCATTCACTATATTGTTATTTTTGCACCATTTTACTACGCAAGACGGCATTCTTTTAGGCAAATTTACTGCACGACACTCCGAGACAAACTGGCAAAATGAGCTTGGTTTTAAGGCATGTTTGTGCGTGGGTGCGTGTTTTTACAAGAGGACCCTCAGCACAGGGCGGGGATAAAACTTTTGTCCTCTGTTTTTATCCACCATCGGGAGACAAAATACTCTGACAAGGTGGATAAAAATAGAGGACAAACATTTTATCTCCTCCCCGTGCTGAGGGGGCTGGGTTTTTTCGGCTTCACTGCTGACAAAGACGCCGATAAATAAGTGAACATAGAGCTCGCATATTTTTTAATATTTATAACATACATTTAAAACCTCGCTTTTCAGCCGTTGGAATCTTACAATTAGTCTATAACAACGTACTTACTCTTGATACGTCAGTGGCTTTTCATTTACAGATAGGTAGCTTGAAATGTAGCTAGCTTGTAACTCAACTATGCCATTTTATAATAAAAAATAAATATTTATTGTTCAAAAATATAACCAAACGAAACAGGAAAACCCAAAAATACTAAGAGAGGCACAAAAATAAACTTTAAAACACATGAGCACACTATGCCATATGGCAAATGGGGTAATTTCAGCAAATGCAGCACACGTATATTGGAGTGTAGTGCTGGTTTTAAATTTACCCAATTTTACTAGCTTCCTTGTTTGTATGGTTTGTTAGATTGGTGCCTCAATCGCATTATGATACTTTAAAGCGTCATCTGTTGCTGTACTCTCAAATTAATGACTACCGCCAATTAGCTCGGTTGGTAGTTACATCCATTTCACTTAGATGGTTCTGACTCAGGCTCATTATCTATTGCTTGCATAAATTAAAGTGTACATTAATATACGTATAACACAAATATTTCACTTAATTAAGGTATCAATAAACCTTAGGTACTTGTGCACAAAATTTATGTAACCATGGTTATCCTCTGTAAATTCCCTAAAATATTAAAAAGTGTAAGTGCTTTATTTACTATACGATGCAATTAATTATTAATTAAAAAAACCAGATGAGAATCTTTTCTTGCTTCATACTTTTTAGAGCGTAATTTTTCAGCTGTCAGGTTTTTTTTTAAGTGTACCAAAGTTCATATCTAAATAAATAGGTACGTATTTATAACAAAATAAATTTATTCACTATCAATTAAAAATTATATGTACAATCAAACTAACTATATACTAGGGAAGCAATTGGGCTACCTAAGGACCGCTACAAGCGGTTTATAGGTAATTCCACTGTTCCAGACCAGTACCAGACGCATAAGTGTGCAAGAAACTGGTTGCATTGCCACACTGAATAGCTATGCTAATTCACTGGCCTTAATGAAAGCCAGTCCTTGGGCCCCGTGTCGTCTCCAAAATATGTCTGGCTCACATCTGAGGCCTGACTTTAGAAATACCAATTATCGGGTGCATACAAGCAAAACTGAAATCAACAGTTAAAAATTAACTTGTGTAAAATGTGCTAACTAAGCCACATTTCATTTGATACTGATTTGATATGCACGGCATGACTAGAATTTGTTTTGTTTATGACATTATGTCCTGTTGAGGGCGCCATTTTAATTGTAATGTGACGCCACCATGAACCTATACTAAAACTGTATTCTTAAAATCGAGCCGAGCGAGAGGTTTGAGAATAGTAATTCATCTCGTTCTAATAGGGTGTCCACACCGCCCACTTTAATGACTAAAAATACGAATTAGTAGATACATCTATTTTCTTATTATTGTAACAGTAATAGGTTTATAGTGTTTTTATTAAATTTGTTTTTTCTAAACACTTGCGCCTTTTCTCAAGCGGGAACCACTAAGGTAATTGATAAAAAAAAATTGTGAATGCGTTAAGTTAGTACCTGAGTCTATCGTTTAACTAGAAGAGTTTCTTGTCTCCGATATCATGGAAGGATATAAAACACAAGATTTCAACAAAGATTATTTATTTTAACTTCTAGGTACAAAATAAGAGTAATAGGCTAAATATGTAGTAATAGGAGTAGCAGGGTTTTTCATACGACAAAAACGGCATTGTGTGCCTCTATAAGTCAAAGTCAAATATTTTTATATTCAGTATTTTTTTTTGGCTACGGGACTTGTCTCGACTCTTTGTTCGGTGGCTCCCTTAGGGGAGCCAAGGTGATTCTCATATGGCCTTGGCTCCCCCAAACGGGGGAGATATAATACCACACATTTTTCGTAATTTTAAAAGTGTTTCTGGCTATTAAATAATTAATATAGATAATAAAATAATTAATAAGAAAAAAATAAAAATTAGGAATTAATTAAATAGGGGTATTTAGCTTAAAAATATTTTTGGATTTGAATGTTTAATTTAATTGAAATAAAATATTGTTAAATTGTGTAAAATATGTGTATGTTTGTTCGGTCTCCAAATTTGGAATGTAGACATAGCATACAATATCTCGATATTCCCACGAGAATGGGATTATCCTCTAGTGAAACGATTACATATCATAACATGTAAAATCAAAATATATATCCTTGAAAAACCGAAGATTAAAGTACTTAAAGTTTGAAATATTTAATGCTTCCATTAAAAGCAAATGAAAGCTATGAGCAACATCTACATTTTCAATGACAACTGTCAAACTTCAAACAACCATAACTCTGAAACTACTCGTCCTAGACTCTCCGTTCTTAATTCAAATGAAAGCTATGACCAAGTCAAACTTCAAACGGCCATATCTCTGAAACTACTCGTCATAAACTCTATTTGTAGTTCAAATTAAAGCTATTGAAGAAAACTACATTTCAGATGGCAGCTGTCAAACTGCAAACGGCCAAATATCTGAAACTACTCGTCCTAGACTCTCAGGACTCTCGGATACCATTCCTTTTAACATCTATACACGCAGCAAAATACACCATTTTCTCTATATTTAAATAATTGTATAGCGTTATAATATGCTATTGAAGGTTAGCCGTTAGGCAAAGAAGCCAAATTGATTTAGTAGTTTTCTGAGTAGTATGGACTCATATGGATGACAAAATACTACCATTATCACTTTTACACGCCAGAATTCTGTATTTCGTTAGTCATTTTGTGGTAGAGGATTTCATGGTAGTAAATTAAAAAAATATTAAGCATTTGATTTTGCAATGTCTATCAAAGTACTATCATAAAAAAAATAAAGAAAATCAAAGAAAGCTCCCAAGGCTTACCAAAGAGGAATTCAATATTGTAATGGCAACATGTTAGACAAAAAAGCATTACCTAACTGAGCTAACCCACCTGGCTCGTTTTTCTACTTTGACATAAGACAAACAATTTTGAAACTTATTTTCAGCGCGTGGAGTGTAAATTTAATGTACCTTATTTTTGAGTGCGCTGTCCAGTTTTAGTATACGTTAATGGACGCCACATAGTCCTATGACAAGAAAAAAATCACAACGCTTCTAAAGAAACCTCATGTGTTATAATTATGATAAGTATTTTAAAAGTTATGAGGGAACAGATAAACAAACATTAACCACCATAATTTGTAATTCCAACCAACAATTATCAGCTTAATTGACATTATGTCGCGAAAATTGATTGTTTTTAGAGTGGCTGTATGCTCAGATATTATTGTTCATAAAGCCGTACTGGAATTATTTTGAGAACCGTTATTCGAAGTTTATAATCATAGTGTGTGTTCTACGAATGTAGGTGGTCTACGTCGTAGCTTGTCTACGTCGTGACTGGTCTACGTCGTAGGTGGTCTACGTCGTAGGCGTTTTATTACTATGCCATATTTACGCATTACAGTACGCATGAGAGAATGTAGGTGTTTTATTTGACACTGACTGTCCCTTTTGACTTGTGTCGATGTGTGAATATAGCAGATTGAAAATGTGTCAAAATAGGAGTACGAGTATGTCAATACGGTATAAAATCAGACATATTACACCCAGCCAGGCTGTAAAATTTCTTAATATTATGCAAGGATGACGTGCTCAAAGTGAAGTGAACCACATTTTTTTATTTTTTGTGTGTACTTGCATATATTTTGATAGATAGTAGATAAACCCTCAAAAAAAACATGTAATCAATCAAAGTGAATGCCGAATCCTCAACATTTTTGCCCATCTCTGTTTATGACTTGCATTACTTGACACTGGCAGAATCGAAAAAACGGTTGCACACCAATTCTAAGAAGTTGAAGTTGATCTAAACAAGCTACAGTGCCGCCCTCTCAGGTATTCCTGGAGTATGATCAAACTATCCGTCAGTAGTGCGCCAGTATTCTAGGTACATCAACGTTTGCACAGTGCGTTCATAAAGTTAGCGCCGCGCGAGCACTAGATAACGTTTTTTAAAAAAATATATAGTAAAAAAAAAAATTGCTTTATATTCTGATGCCCCTTGAAGTGATTGTAAAAGTTCATATAAGCTGTTTTTATGTCGCGGAAAGCAAGCGTGTCCGAGAGCGCATAAGGAGAAAATAACTCGAAAGGGAAATATATCGAAACAAAAACAGGGAACTACGGGGAAATATTCCAATTGGTTCACCTCAGAATTCTGGCTCTCAACTTAAGTGATACGGGCAGTATATCAATTTACCCTACCCGTTTAAATGTATATAAAGATATCTAAGCGGGTGGTACATGAGATGTCAAGGGGCAAGCACCCTAGTGCTATCAATTATGAGAGTTATACTGCCGTCAAACTGCAGACACGCTATGCATTTAGCATATTTCTATCATGTCTACCAAGCGTAGAGATTATGGCAGATTCTCTCAGGTTACTTCCAAAATAGATGACGGCTTTCGCTGATACACTTTTCAACACAAAAATAATAATAGAACCGGCAGCTAGCTATTATTTATGTACCAGCAATGTTATTTTAAATGTAATAGTGATTAATATAATAGGTGGAGCACGCTATTCTAGAAGGAAGAGGGAACGGGGTGAATACTTAGCTTCATCTAGGAACTTGTAGAAAACCAATAGTCTGACAACTTACCGTGTGGGTTCAAGATCAAGACCTCCTTCGTCTTATTAAGCTTGAAGACGTAAACAAGACCTATGGATCAATATTTATTATATATTATTATTATTATATTATATAGACAAAGTCGTGAGTCTATTACTTACCTACTTTTATTATCTAGTGTATTCTTTTTAGGGTTCCGTGCCTCAAAATGAAAAGACGGAATCCTTATACATACGGGTACTTAGGGGTACTTTCCGAGAACCTTGAAATTTAGTACAAAGCAACGTTTTAGCAAAAAATAAAGGAAATTGCGAAAAGCATTAACTTTTCGATACAACATATAATAAAAATATTTTTAATAATTTTTAACTTGCTAAAAATGTGATATAACTAATAATGTAAGGTTTTCGGAATTTTCCATTTATGTGTACTATAAAGCGTTGCTTCATGCCACATTTCAAGATTCTAGGTCGACTGGAAGTATCCTTTAGGTTTTGATTCCCTTGCGAGTCGTCGCGAGTTTCAAAATATGCAGCATAAATTGCTGTTTTTTTTTATTGCGTTGACAAATAAGTTTAATCTTGTTATTGCTTAAAGGTTATCAAAAGGTAAAGTATAGGACTTCAGTATTTAATACGAATTTCAATATAATACCAGCGCGTACAATAAAAAAATTAGAATGCATAACGCATCCTAATCGCATTACAATCTAGGCAAGTGGAAGGCTAATGAGTAATTCAAAACCGACCTAAACTTAAACATCGAGTTTTAACTAAGAATATGTCCATTATCACTTTTATTTCTGTCTCTATCTGAGGGTATTCACTTTGTTTATGTATTTTTTAAGTAGTACTAGCACAAACACTATATATATTTACGTATTTATTTTATTATTTACATTACACTAACTAATCAGGTTTAGGACAAGATCAATATTGAGGTCCCGGTGGAGATCGTCGTCTTTAATGTACCAGGGTGCGTTCACAGCTTCTCTAAGTACTTTGTTTTGAAATCATTGTATGATGAGGATGTTGTTTTGTGTGGTACAGTCCCAGAACTGAATACCATAAGTCCATAAAGGCATTAGGACTTGTTCTGCTTCAAGCGTATATCCAACTGTTCAGTTTTTTTTACATGTGCTCTTCAGCGAAACTTGGCGTCAAGAGCTATCCCTAAGTACTTCGCTGTGTTTCCATGTAGTATAATTCTATCATTAATAATTAGTATTGTTCTTTCTTATTTGTAAAGTTAATGTTTGTAATCGCTCAAACTTTGGACAAATCCAAATGTTAACTTTACAAATAAGAAAGAACATAGATAAGATTAATTTAAACGAATCCAAATATACGTTTAAATGAATCCACCATTTCTTTGTCCAATCATATACTTTATTCACAGCTGCTTGGACTTTTTCTACTACTACAGCATGGATTTTCCCAATGGCCATCAGTACAGTATCGTCAGCGAAGGTTGCTTTCGTGTTATGTTCTAGTTTAGGAATATCTCAGATGTAAAGTTAGTACAGGACCGGACCCAATACGCATCCCGGTGATACTCTAGCTTTGATAACTTTAATTTCAGACACGGCATCTTTTTGCCTTATTCTAAAAGCTCGGTCTGTTATGTTTTATTCTAAGATTTCAGTAAACTGAGTGATTCTGAGATTTGTTAAACGTTCCGAGAAAAATAGTCGAGCAGTTTTTTTTACTTTCGAGTGTTTTTCCCAGAACCAAACTAGTCGTCTGGAATCAAATGATTGCTCTCAATTATTGGTTTTAGTCTTTTTAGTAATAATTTCTCAAAAAGCCTAGACATGATTGATATAAGCGAGGTTGGTCTATTTGATATATATGATAGCTTTGTGAGTTGGTTTTTCTGATTTAGCTATCATTATATCTTCAGCCACTTTCCATAAATCTGGTACATTTTTTAGTTTCAATGAAGTGTTTATAAAGGGTTCACTGAGGCTTTTCTTGGAAGTTTATGGAGTGTCTGCCCTATTATTAGGTCATATAATAGGCCTTTAAGTTTAAATTAAAAAAATGGCTCACCGATCATGCGTTTTACGTTTTATACTATGAATGAATTTATTGACATGAAACTGTATAGATAAATTAGATAATATTTTATTTATTTATTTTTTATCAATTTGACGCTTGTACCCGATTCTTTTTGTGATTTTTGACATTAAATTGAATATTATTTATTTCTTATTATGATTGATAGTTATTGGTGGTATACATTTTACTTTTTTATTGTAAATGCACCAATTCCGACAACGTTACTTAAATAGTATTTTTATATTGTATTAATTTATTATTGCTTGTTATTATTTCTAATGTTTGTTACTTTTATTCGACTGATTTTTTGACGTGTAACTGATGTTTTTAATAAAGTAACTTGAACTTGAACTTGAACATAACCAGGCGTTTTATTTGTGTTGATGCGGTGTTTAATTTCACTAGCTACTTCTCTTAGTGAAACCAGTTAAATGGCTTGGTTTTCACAGAATGCATTTGTTTTGTCACCAAAGACAGTATCACTTTCGATAAGTTTGAATATATTCTCCAGTTTGTAAAATAAAACTATTTTCAGATATTCAATCGTTCTCAAATATTCAACTACTCAAATTCATGATTCTAGCTATAAATAATATATAGCATCAATATAATTGACCGAGTGAGCGAAGCAAGTGAAGCGTCACAGTTTCGAGATTGGCCAAAAATGCTTTAGTCCGCTGTCTGTAGGCTGTAGTCTGTCTGTCTATCGTAGTAGGTCGCATTTTTCAACCGATTTTGATGAAAATTGGCACACATTTTTTTTTATCTATTATTTTTTTATTGTTAACCGCGACTTCTGATCGGGGGGAAAATAGGGGGAAACAGGGGGGGAAGTTTGAATTCATCAACGGATTTCAATTAAAGAAAACGGGTTTTTGGAAAATAAAAACAAAAAGTCCCCCTTTTTGTGGATGGGGAAAAGTGGAGAAGTTTGCTGTAAGATAAGTTTACTGTTCTTAAAGAACCACTATTTTAGTAATGTCATAATAGCAGCCAGTGTCTTGGGCACGCTTCCGTCTGGTACTGGTTTGGAACAGTTGAGTTACCTATAGGCCGTTTGTAACGGTCCTTAGGTAATCTGACTGATTCCTCTGTACATAGTTAGTTTAATTGTACTTTTTACTGAATAAATGACGTGATGTCATAGCATTAAACATGAATACATAATATGAATATCAGAATAGACAATTTAAATTACTTTTAATTGCTTATTCAGTTACTAAATCCAAACGGATGACTGGATGTGTCACATCCTCCATGCGTGATTGTGTAAAGCAAAAAAAACATACATCGTTTATAACATATTAAAATCAATCACGTCGGTACGCTTTATCTTAGCTATAGTAACGTAGGTTAATAAAATAGAATAAGCATACTTGTACATTACACAGCGCCATCTCTCCCCTAATTAAACGAACCTTGAACAGCTTGACAAAACTAAACGTTCAAGTCAAGAAAATTTACTCAGTACCTATATAACAGATGCTCTGCGATTTATTATTTTATTATCATATTTGATTTTCAAAATTAATAATTGTTTTACAGAAACTAACGTAGTAACTAACTAACAGTTACATAAACAACGTAAAAATTCGCACGTAGTTCTGTCATCTGGTGGTTATATGCGCCGTGGCTGAGCGCATAGCAATGTCACATTTATTATAACTAACTAGCTTTTGCCCGCGGCTTCACTCGCATAGTACCTACCCAGATAAAAGTAGTCTACGTTTCCCGCAATACGATTGTATTGCGAGAAAGTATTTCCATGACAAATTTCATCAAGATCCGTTCAGCCGTTTAACTCATGTTTTTGTGCTCATGGCTAAAACGAATACTTTCAAATTGATATATGATCAATGATTTATACACTATAATTATACTAGCTGCACCCGCGCGGTTTTACTCCCTTGTGTTCATGAGATTTTGTGTAAAAGTTGAAGTTCCAAGAAAACAGAGAAAAATCAATCTAATTCGACAAAAATAGTCTGTACTCAAATGACTTTGTGAATGCGAATGATTATGTGATAGTTTGAAAAGAAGCAAGGAATTAAAACAGAAAAAAGATGCAGTGGCTATAGGTACTAATAAATGTGTAATAAGACAAATACCTTTTTTTATTGTACGACGGGAAAGCGCATAGCCTCATCTCACCTGGTTACATGTTAAGATAAGGCCAAAGGTGTAGGCGCACTTCACCCGGAATCCTCAACAGTCTGAGGAACTGGCTCTCTTACCCCTTAATGCCGGAACAAAACAATTTTTAGAATGTTTATTATGACGACAGAATTAGGTAAGATAGTGGTAGCTAGCCAGACAGACTTAAATAAAGTCCTACCACTAACAAAACCAAGCACAGTATTGTACTCCCCCTGGGGATCGAATCCGGGACTTCTGGATCTGAAATTGGTGGGTTGAACCACAAGACGACAGCGGCGGTTCGACCTACTACAAATCTGTTAGCATAATCTTTGGCATTCTCGTTTTTTTACATCCGGCTTTTATTGGTCTGCATGACCTCCTTTTTACTACATTTCGTGTTATATTTGTTGGTTGCAGTATTATGAGGTTTCCAGGTAAACCGACTCTAGAACACGCCACATTTTTTTTATACATCTAGGAAACGGAACAATCAAGTACCCCACCTGATGTTAAGTGCATCTCTTGCCTATAACAATTACTTATTGCGTAGGTCACATCTACAAAGAACATAGCCTACACGGCATTGCATTGCGCCCGTCAACTTGAGGCATAAAGGTTTTTAGCCTTAGAGCCCGTAATTTCACCGGCAACCATATCCTTCTAACCGGAACACAGCAACGCTGCTTGGCGGCTGAAATAGGTTTGGTGGTAGTAATTCTCCGTCGAGCACAAGGGGCTTTTACTACTTTTAAATTTAATGATTAAACTTTCTTCCCCAATTTCCTGAAATTGATTCCCGTGGGGACTGTTTTCCGAATAAAATATTACTTTATTTACAGGTATTTAATTATTTAAAATTAATCTTCTAAATACTAATTTTGACGTCTCTAACTTTAAAAATATAGAACTGGCGTAAAACTTTACAACCATTTTATTCCTTTAAAGGTGATATTTTTTTTGTACAATAATGTCTACACCGTGGAACTTATCCTACGTTAACTTGAAATATTTCAAACTAATGGAAGTTTGAAATATTTCAAGTTTGCAAGCTGTTAGATATTTTTGCTCATACTACACATGGGGAAAAATACACCTACTATACATACAACTTCCATTCCCTAATATACTTATACAATAATATTTTTCCGTGATTGAAATGATTAACCTGAATACCAATTTTGACGTCTTTTACTTCTAAAACATAGGACTTTAATTATAAACTTTGACACCCTTTTCAACGCGTGAGGCCCCCGCACCCCGCAGCCCGCACCCATATATCTGATGTTTAAGATAATTGTTCAATATCACAAAAAATATTCGTCTATATTGCATGATATCAACGGCAAATATTGTATTAGTTAAATTTCCTTGCTGCTAACCAAATTTATTTTTATATGGAATGCATTCGTGCATCTAAAGAATATCTCTAAAATTTAATCCCTTTCGTAACACATATTTTTCACTTCTTCCCTTCTTCCCTATGTAGGCTACAGATTTTAGGATCTCTAACTTAAGGATTTATGAGTTGCCATACAAACTTTCATCCCCTATTTTACCCCTTCAAGGCTGTTTTTGAGGCAAAAGTAGCCTTTGTTCTTTTCTCAAATGCAAAATATTTTCGGACCAAATTTAATCAAGATCCGTTCAGCCGTTTAGTCGTGAAAACGTGACACAAACATATAGAGATACCTTTGAATTTATATCATTAATATGGATTGTTAATTCGCAACTAGCGTTAAGTTGCGTCGAATTGCTAATCTAAGGTAGTATCGACCCTTAAATGTGATTTCTATGTCTTGAACGCCATTGGCCAACAGGCACATTTTTTTCACTATGATATACTCTAACCGCATCTGTAGTCCAGTGATACAATATTGTGCTTGGTTTGGTTGGTGGTTGAACTTTGTTTAAGTCCGCCTGGCTAGCTACCACCGTCTTACCTAATTCTGTCGCCAAAACAACAATTCTAAAATTGTTGTGATCCGGCATTCAGTGGTAATATAGCCAATTCCTTAGTTTGTTGAGCATTCCGGATGAAGAGCGCTTCTACCTAACCGTGTCATTAGTCTATTTTAAACATTCGCAATTAGATTAGAACACATTATATTGATTCGAAAAACGGGTATTCATCGCGTATTTTACCTATGTTTATCCCGAAGTTTCAGCGGGGATGCACCAGCCGTGTATTTTAACTAAATGTAGGTAATACACGCGATATATTCCCCTTTTTCGAATTGAAATTGTGTCATTTAGTTACATAGTTAAGCAAACTTCTGCTGGATGATGATGATTGAGTGTGTCTCACCCGATGTTGGCGTATATCGAGCAGTTCCTGTACATAGATTCCTGCTGCCGTTGCTGGTACTGTTCGTACGCAAGGTTTTGTGCGTGTGCGTAACATGCGTCTGTGTGCTGTTGATGCTGCACTGTATTCGTGCAAGGCCTTGTCACGTAGTCTGCGGATTTGTTGGACCTGAGAGTCGGATTATATGTTAACAATAATAATAGCTTTTTTTTCTTGACCCAAATATTTTAACCTACCTAACAACGTAAAAAGTATTTTATCTAAAAGCATATAGCTAAAGTAGATATAAGCGTCCTTTGGTCCATTTTCTTATCTGAGATTTCGTAACCAGTTACGAAAATGGAATTTTACTCATCCTTACGTAACTAGTTATCGAATCAGAAATAATTTTCCACATTCATAACTGAATTTTGTAGCCAGCTATGAACATGGAAAACATTTTCCTTTCATATAACCGGTTATGAAAGGAATAGTAAAATTCAATTTGCGTAGATGAATTTTAAAGACAGCTACAAACCCTTATATATTGTTTTCATAAATTACTGTTGATTATAGCAAGAATGAAGTTAAATGATTTTATCTAAATAAAAAATTGGGTCCCATCCGATAATATATGAAATGATAATAATGTTGTTTTTATAGTATTGTAAATATTGGTAAATTATGAAAAAAGATAAGTAACGTTATGTAGCTGGCTGCGAAATCTAGCTTCGGAAATGAAATTTTACTCTTCCTTTCATAACCGGTTATATGTTAGGAAAATGTTTTCCATGTTCGTAGCTAGTACAAAACTCAGCTACGACAGTGGAACATTATTTTTTATTCGATAACCGGTTGCGAAAGGAAGAGTAAAATTTCATTTTCGTAGCTGGCTATGAAATCTCGGTTACGAATATGGACCAAAGGATAATCGTCGTTTTTTTCTATTCTTTAATTGTGCATAAACCGCTTTTGTCGGCGGTAAAAGCCTCCTCCAGCTCGTTCCATTTTTCTCGGTCTTTAGCGACTCTACTCCATGTTCTGCTTGCTAATTATACGGTTGTCGTCCCAACGTTTAGCAGGTCTATCTTTTCTTCTTTTTTTTCAAATTGGACTCCAATTCATTCTTTTGACAGTCGTGTGTGAGAGTCGAATTAGTGTGTTTTTAAACGTGTTCGAGTATTGGACAAAACAAGAGCTAAAATCTGAAATAGATTACGTGATTGGATGGTGTGGACGAACACACTTTGCATCATTTCTTCTTTTTCTTCTTTACTGAACTCAGTTTTATGCAGCATTGCTCGCGTGCGACTAAGTATCATTCGCATATAGCATTATTTCTGAATCGTATATTAGTTATGTCTCGTTTCATAAGGTTTCGGAGTACTTCCAGTTCTTATTCCACACAAGATAGATAATCACAAAAGTAGAGTAATACTAAAACCAATAATGCTGTAATGGCTGTACAACAAAGTAAACAAACAATTCCAAATTTCTGAAACAGACAAATGAACATGTAAAATTACAATCAGTTATAACCTGCCTTGTATCCCTAAATTATGAGGACACTGAAGATATTTTTACTATTTTATCCCTAATGTGATGAACCTTATTAAACGAAACCTACTTATAAAATTTGTACACCGACTTATTAATTAGTATACTGATCTAAATTCATTTCTATATACTTATCACAAACAAAACAGACCATCTCAGGTTTAGTCCTGCGGTGGTTTTTTAACATTTAGTTTTACTTATATCTGGGGGAACTAAATGCCAAAGCCATTGATTGGAGGAGTTTAGTTGATGCTAAAGGTGTTTTATATTACAAAGTTTGAAGCAAAAGTTTTCAAAGTTCTCCATCTTTGGATTTTATCTGCGAGACGTTTTACAATGATCAGTTTTAGTAATTGTAATATTACGAAAAGCGGTACCTCTATCTTGTATTTCTAATTTAATCAAATCATTGCTATCGGTACATAAATTACGAAGTACTTAGAGAGGAAGAGAACGGAAAATTACACTCTTGAATTGAATTACTTAGTATTGGAAGATACATTTTAAATCATTTTTAGTTTCTCAGTAAACGTATTGTTTGAGAATGTGTCATTTTTTTCTATAAATAACAACTAAAATGTACCAAAAGTAAATGTATAAAACTTTCTGTGTTAAAATTTAGAGTTGCTTGCATAAAAGTTCGTCTGAGAAAGTACAAAGAACCTCGAACTATAGATACAAACTATCAAACTAAAGCGGCCGATCGGGGCCCCTGCTGCGAAAGTTTCTGTGAAAAAACTGCTTTAACTGACCTAGTTAACTTTGGTCGTTCAAAATGGATGTAAAATATTTTTTTAATACCGCGTCCCTACCTTATAATCAATGCGTCTTTGGAAGATTAAATTTAGATTTAATTTAATTGATATATACTCATAAAAGTGTCTCAGTTCGAAGCGAGATCCCGTGTCTACTAAACAGGCTTAGAAAAGACCTAGTGCAGAAAACAATAAAAAATACTCTAGCCAGGATGAATAGTGAAATAAATGGCGTAGTCGGTCCCCAAACATGTTAACAACTTACCAGTTGGAATTGCTGGCCCGACTCTGGGGTCTAGAGTTCAAGTTCGCCTCAGAGTAATACTGCCAGGAATAGTTAGAGTTGATCCTCTGGCAGGAATGCGCTTGCATCTGCGCTTGCACCGCGTTGGTCTGCGGCTGCAAGTCATTCTGCATCCGCTGCATTTGAGCGAGAATATCATCAGAAGCCTTAACTTGCTGCTTTACTGCGATGCCGCGCACGGCCGGCCGTTTGTGGAAGCCTGAGTACAAAACATTGAATGGGGATGATGACAAACTTTTAAAGATAGACATGATTAATCAAAATAAAAAATATACATGACAGGAAAATTATTTTACACAGCGCCATCTAGCCCAAACACAGAACAAACATTTATCACACAAATATTTGTCCGGGATGGGAATCGAATCCACAACCAACGGTGCAGAATATTTTTTGTTAATTTAGTTAATTAATTAATTATTTAATATTTAATATTAAATAGTTAATTAAGCTATGAGGTTGAGCACGTATGTAATAGATAACTCCGTGTCAACTCCCACAGAGGCCCGTCCCACTGCCGTTGTGCCGTAAGGTGTTTTGGGGATCGGTATTAGGGCAAGCACTATGCCAAGCATTTCGAGCCTTGTCAAAATAAGAAATTTGGAGTATATTGCCTGGAACAGCCGATATTGATGGTGTTAGAATTTTCTCAACCAAAGAATGTGTACTATAGACGGAAGACAAGAACGCTGGCAAAGCAACACTAGAAATTTTGCGTATACCTAAGCCGCCCAATCGAATAGGCAATGAGGCCTGCGACCATGCTCTGTCATCCAACTCCATATTCAAAACCGTGGAAAGGGTGTTCTATACATATACAAGGTGAAACAGAATATGTGTACTAAGCAGTGGGGGGGCTTTTCGGACCAGGAAAAGTATTTGTTGTGGTGGGGAGATAATAGTGAATTCCCATTTTCAGTTTCCCATACAAATCTTTTCATTTTCTCAATGAAAATAAATAGCGACGACCCTATTCCTTTGCCGCATTATGCATGTAGGTAGGTAGGTATCAGTTGGTGCAATTGTCTGTGTCAAAAAGTATTAAGGACAGATGAACCAATTTTAGTGAGAACTTGGAGTCATCTCGTGAAAGTAGGTTATTAGATAGAACATACACATTGATAAATTACATAGGCACCTACAGTTACAAAAAGACGATAAATGCGATATTGGACGAACAAAAGTACATGATATGGACGATTATTTTGTATTTTAGCTAACAGATAAAATTCTTATTAATTAACTAAATGAAACGGTTATCACAACAAAATTTTTACAGTCGATTTGCTGACGTTTCGAGATCATTTAGAGACCCCTTCTTCACGAGCTTCGCCCGCGTGCACGTTCGTCGGTCGCGCGGCGCAAACTGCGGATTTGTGCCCGCACTTCTCGTTGAGAAGGTACAGGCGGCGGCGGCAGCGGCGGCGACTCGCAAACTGGTTCCTCCGTGTCGTCATTACAGCTATAAGGTTGCGTACACGCTGCACTCACAACATCACTCTCCAACACGCAACGAACGTGCACGCGGGCGAAACTCGTGAAGAAGGGGTCTCTAAATGATCTCGAAACGTCAGCAAACCGACGTAAAAATTTTGTGGTAGTAACCGTTTCATTTAGTTAATTATGTTGCATAGCCACACAAGTTTCAATTCTAAAATTAAAAATTAACAAATTAAACCTTCTAGTAATGGATTGTTTCATTAGCAGCCCAGGCTTTTCGACGATTTTCCTCTGTCAGTGAAAGCGCTTTTCGTTCTTTGTGACCTTCTGCTATGTTGCCTCATCAGTCTAGAGCTAAGGTCATTGACGCGAGTTAAGAAACAGCTGATTTTAGGGTAGTCTTAACTCAAAAAACCAGCTGTTGGTGTCAGAACTTTGATCTTGTTTTACCAAAAACTTTGAACCAAAATTCAAAAAGTCGTAAAACAAACGTTGTTCCACGAGTCGGGTCGGATAACCCCGTTTCAGCATAGTACACATATTCTGTTACAGGTTGTATTTACTAGCATATTTATTTTTAACTGTACTAAAACACACACCTTTACAAATGATACAAGTAGTTCGCTCCGAACTGAGATCTCGTGATGTCTGGTTTGTGACGGAGATTATTTCTCAAATCCAACGTAATTAATATACAATAAAAGTGTGCTTTCATTACACCTTTCTCACCTTACTGAAGCACTTTTTTATCGAACTCTCTTTATTCACCCAGGTTTTCAAGGCTCTCTCTTGTTGCTAACTTAATGTATCTTTACTTACATGAAACAAAGGTTGATTTCGTGATGGACAATAATCTACTGTTGATATGGAATATGCGGAGTCAAAACCCTAGCACAAAACCTCAAAAGTAATTATTGGATTTAATCAACATCCATCCATATTGAGTGAATAACAAAAAATATATTGACCAGTTAAAATTACATTTCGAATACCCTCTCTTATCTTACAAGACCTGATGATCATCTTTTGCCCCCTTTATCTTAAAAACCACCCCTAATAAGGGCAAAATAAACTAATTTTGAATTCTGCAGTCTCAACCCCTATTTCATATAAAATTTCATGTTTTAACACGTTTACAAGACTTCAATCGTATTTACCCCTTTTCCAACCCTTAATGTAAAAACAGGGGTTTCACGCACCTTTTCGTTACAAAAACCACCCCTAATACTTATATATGTATATACTACTTATATATATACATATGTATCTATTTTTTTATTATACGACGGGGTAGCCATTGGCCTTCATATTTGAATCTGTAGCATTAGGTAGTATATTTTTGTCTAGTAACAAACAAGCCAATTTAGATATAGATAGGGGTCACATACACCTTCAGATTTTGTCAAATTATGGTATTTTTCTCTATGGACCTATACGGACTATTTCGAGCATATGTAAAGACCACTTGTCAAAATTAACTCGGACGGAATTTTGACGAAGTGAAAATGCAAAGGTTCGGAAGATACAGGCCTCATAAAGCTGCCTATGTCAAAGGAATTATAAAATGAGGTCATATACTCGTAGTGCTTCGAACTCCACTCTTGAAATTCAATCATCAATTGTGTTGATTGTGTGTCGTATATTATATTATTGCTAGATTAACAGACTTCATGTTAAATCGAAAGATGGAATCGGTAATAAAATCTATACATTGGCGTTTAAATTAAAATTAAAATTGTTTATTCGACTTATGTCGTTATCAGGTGTTGTGTGCATAAAACTTTCAAAAAGAAACCCTGTTAGAGCACAGAAACATAACTAGTTCTCGCTGAATAACATAAACAACTTGCATCTGTCATATGGGATATTGGAGATTTTTTTAATGCCAGGCTTTCTTATCTTCTAGGTAATCTGAAATTTTATAATAAGCTTTCCTAGATAGCTTTTGTTTTACAAAATTTTTGAATTTATTATTTGACAAGCTTAGCACATCACTTGGCAATTTATTATAAAAGCGTACAGTTTGCCCTATGAACGATTTATTAACCTTATGGAGCCTAGTTGTGGGAACAGCGAGTTTATTCTTATTTCTAGTATTATGATTATGTTTATCACAGTTTTTGTCAAATAAGCTTATATTTTTACGCGCGTACATAATATTTTCATGAATATATTGGCAAGGCATAGTCAATATATTTATTTCTTTAAACTTGTCTCTTAATGAATCTCTGGGACCCATTTTGTAAACAGCGCGAACAGCCCTCTTCTGCAAAACGAATATGGTGTCTATATCTGCAGCACTTCCCCACAGTATTATGCCATATGACATAACACTGTGATAGTAACTGAAGTAAACTAGTCTTGCTGTAGCAACGTCTGTGAGAAGACGTATCTTCTTTACAGCATATGCTGCAGAACTAAGTCTCTTCGCCAGTTTATCTATGTGTGGGCCCCATTGAAGTTTATTATCAGATTAATATATACTAAAAACAAGAAAGGCCCCAATATAGAACCCTGCGGCACACCCATGGTAACCAAATATCCTGAAGAACGCTGGCCATTCACGTCGACATGCTGTATGCGATCACTTAGGTAAGACGTGAGTAAGTCTAGTGCAACACCCTTGATACCATAGTGGTCTAATTTCATAATCAGTGTTTCATGGTGCACGCAGTCAAAAGCCTTAGACAAATCACAAAAGACTCCCAACGCATCATGTGATTTCTCCCAGGCCTCGAAAATATGCGATACTAAACTAATACCGGCATCAGCAGTTGAGCGACCTCTTGTAAATCCAAATTGTTTGTCATGAAATAGGGCGTTAGCATAAAAATGACTATGTAACTGTGTAAGAATAATCTTCTCAAAGATTTTACTAAATGTCGGTAGTACTGATATCGGCCTAAAGTTTGTTGGATCAGAACTGTTACCAGATTTAAAAAGAGGAGTTATTTTACTATATTTCATTAAATTAGGGAATACGCCGCAGTCGATGCATTCGTTGAAAATAAAAGCTAATTCAGGCGTTATAACGCCTATTATAGGTTTTACAATGCTTACAGAGATGCCCCAGAGGTCAGAGGTCTTCTTTTCATTTATAAGTTTAAATGCTTTAATAATATCGTTATTATTAACATATTTGAAATAAAATGGTTTATTACATGATGGTACATTGTTTTTCAGTATTGACTCTGCCATAATATTTGAAGAGTTCAATGATTTTGTGGTACAAACAGGTATATAAGTAAAAAACGTTTCAAAAGCTGTTGCAACATCAATTTTTTGGGATATGTTAAGATTTCCTATTTTTAAATTAAATTCGTTAGTGTTGCTGCTTTTCCCTTTTCCAGTCTCACTATTAATAATTTTCCAAGTAGCTTTAATTTTATCTTTACTATTTACAATCTGTTTTCTCAAGTATTGGGATTTAGCGGCCACACAAACTTCCTTAAAGATTTTAGAATATTTTTTTACTTTATCATTAAACTCTTCACTAAAGTTGTACTGTTTTTCACCATAAAGTTCATACAATTTTCTTCTACTTTTATGTATTCCCGCTGTTGCCCACTCACTAAATGTTGCATTATCAGAGACTGTGATTGTTTTGGATGTATAAATTGAGTTAAATATGTTGCTAAATTTAGTAAAAAATGTATTATATAAACAATCAGGATAGTTGCCATTATATGAAACAGGTAATTTAGACATGTGCTGATTTTAATTTTTCCACTCTATCAGCTGTCAGTGGTACAAAAGTAATTTTCCTTTTTATATTAGTTTTACATTGTGTTTCTATTTTAATAATTTCTCCTAGATGGTCAGATTTTATTTTACTTATCACACTCTTCCATATAATGTTGGCATCTGTAAATATATTATCTATACATTTAGCTGAGGTTTCAGTTATTCTAGTAGGCTCCATAAACATAGGTTTTAGATTAAAGGAGTTAAACAGGTTAGTAATTTTTTTGCTATATGTGTCTTTGGTCAATAGATCAATATTAAAATCTCCACAAGCTATCAATTGTTTTTTTGATTGTGACACTTTAAACAATATTTGTTCCATAACATTTTCAAAAATTGAATATTTGGCACAAGGTGGGCTGTATACACTTATGATAATGAATTGCTCCAGCTCTACACAAGCTATTTCAATTTCCTTTTCAACTGAATGATTAACAATGTCAGTCCGATCTTTAAATTTTATTTGTTTGTTTAACAATATTATTGTCATATGTGTATAGTCTCAAAGCTACCTACTAAAAAGTACCTTCTGGTCGTATAGTGGGCAGGATTTCTCTCTAGAGCTCACAATCAATAAAATGTACAATAAAACTCTTTACAAAGGAATCAGTCAGATTTACAAACGGCCTGTAGGTAAGTCTACTGTTTCAGACCAGTACCAGCCGGAAGCGTGCCTAAGACACTGGCTGCATTGCCACGCTGAATAGCTATCATTCGCTGGCCCAAATAAGAGCCAGCCCCTGGGTCAAATGTCGCCTCAATCAAAAGCCCATTTCTAGAGCTTCAACTCTTATTTGTTCACACAGTAAGTGCATAGAAAGCTGCGCGCCGGAAACAATATGGAAACCGTTCTGGTAATTAACAGTGCCTGCAGTGTTGTTTTGCGTTTTATTCAATTTTAACTGCCGTGCGTAGTGATTGTAGGTCAAATATGATACACACATTTCGATATATGATATGCCGATTGATATAATAAATAATAAAAACCGGCCAACTGTAAGTTGGACCCAAGCTACTTCTTTCATGAAACATTAAATATTTGCCTGGAAATGTGGGTTGAAACCCTTGGTGTGTGTGACAGAACCGCACTTGACTGGTCTGACAATTTGGGCATAGCCTCTGTAAGCTTGAAATTTTATAGATTTCGACTTCTCAGTCTATTTCTCCTTGAGCCAATTTTAAAAACCATAATGCGGCCGAAGTCGCGGGTATAATAAGCTGGTAAGGTAAAATAAAGGGCTGTGTAATTTTTTATCAAAAAAATCCTCCGTTAATTTGTGCTGACACATGGCGTTCATAGAATACGATCTATGAAGCTTTGGTATACTGACAGATAGGCAACGAAGGTTTAGTCGAAAACCGCATCCTTGCTCTCGCCTAGACAAGACCCACCGTTTGTAAAAATAAAAGAAGAATGATTTATTTTACAAGCCTCATAGCTCAGTTGGTAGTAACTCTGCCTTCGGCGCTGTAGGCTGTGGGTTCGATTTCCACTCAGGACAAACATTTGTGTGATGAATATAGATGTTTGTTCTGTGTTTGGGTGTTGTATCATATAGTACGTATGTATTTACAAAAAGTATTTAAGTATTTTATCCGTAATTTAGTTCCCATATTACATGCTATGCTTAGTTTGGGGCTAGATGGCGCTGTGTAAAATGAATGTCCTGTAATATTTATTATTTATTTATTTAAATATTAGGTCTTTACATAAGAAATTGCCGTTTTGTATGAAATTAATGCAAGTCATTTTTTTATATCATATTTTTTTCTGTCGTCAAAGTAATCCTATGCAGTCGTCGCATCTTTGCCGCCGTGGCAAAGATGCCACGGCGGTGCAGTGCAGAGCAGTGGCAATCTATCGGTGCCCTTCTTAAAAAAAACTACTGGAAGGGAGGCAACAAACTCTTCGAAGGAATTTTGTACTGCCTCCCGGGTATTGTTTTTTTTTCCCATTAAGAAATTGTTAAAATTTTGGACAAAGAAGAAGTCGGTAGGCGCAAGGTCTGGTGAGTACGGCGAATAACGTAGACCTTCCAGCCCCAGTTCTTGTAGCGTGGAGACGGTCTGTTGTACGGTGTGCTGTCGCGCGTTGTCGTGCAGCAGTAACAGGGAAGGTCGATTAACCAAAGCCTGTTGGCGTTATGCGAGTTTCTCCATCATTGTGTTCAGTTCTTCATAGTACATATCTGCAGTAATGCTCGTCCCGTTTGGTAAGAACCTGTGATGAATCACACCGGTGCTAGACCATCAAACAGTGACCATCACTTTTTCAGGTGTAATTTTTAGTTTAGGGTATTTTAAGGTGCTGAATCAGGATCTAACCAACTCGATGAGCGCTTACGATTGTCGAAAAGAATCCATTTTTCATCGCAGGTAACAATGCGATTCAAAAGTCCTTTGTTTCTGTGTCTGTTGAGCAGCGCAAGGCAGGCCTCAACGCGCACCTCGCGCTGGCGTTCATTAAGTTCGTGGGGCACCCATTTGTCAAGCTTTTTTACCTTGTAAATTTGACGCAAATGGATCAAGATTGTTTTGATGCTAATTTAGAAAGCTGCTGCTAATTCGACAGTAGAGTATCATCAGCTTCCACAATTGCCTTTCGTCATTGTCGACCAAAGTTTCTACACAACCACGGGGTGCATTTTTCAGGTCGAAATTTCCAGCACGGAAGCGGGTAAACCATAACGGGTTGTGCCTTCGTTTGTAGTATTCTCTCCGTATACATCGTTAATGTTGCGTGCCGTTTGTGCCGCGTTGCTACCCCGTCGGTACTCATATTCCATAATAACTCGAATTTTTAACGAATCCATGATGACGAAAAAGACCCAAATGGCATGAAAACATAACGCTAATCAGTAAACAACAGACTGATTTTGAAAATATAATGTCATGTTTTCAAAATGAAATTAATTTAAAGTCAGAATTTATAGACATTCAGAAATAGTTTTTATTCGAAATAACCAGTACTACAAAACGGCAACTTCATAGATGAAGACCTATTACAAGCATTTTCCTCTCACGTTAGTACACATGTTTGCAGTAATTGCGTGCGGACGGCGTCGCCGCGCCGCCTCTGCACGTGGTTTTTGCGCAATGATGAACGAGATTGCAAACAACTCACTGTAACGGTTTTATAAGGTTTCACGCAGGTTCTTATATCGTCGCGCTCCGAACGAATGAATTAAGCAGAACGGTTTTAATAAAAATCCGGTTTCAAACCCTGATGACCTCAATAACACTACACATTTATCTTGTTACTTTTATGACAAACGTATACAAATTTAACAGAACAAGAGTAAAGTGAAATCACTATAATATAAAGAAATATTAAGCCAAATAGACAAACATGGACACAATTAGATACATGTCGCTCATCTGCCTGGGATATCAGCTAGGGCTGGTGCGGCGGCAAATTCGGCCGAGGGTCACAAAAGTCGCAAATATAGTGGTGCTGACAGAGCTTACCTATTCAAGCCTTTTGGGGTCGAGACCTTGGGTCCGTTGGGAGCCGGTGACCTCCGGGTTTTCAAAAATCTTGCGAGGCTTTCGATTGGGGCGACACGTGACCAAGACCAAGGCTCTTATTTAGGCCAGCGAATTAGCATAGCGTGGCAATGTAATTAGACAATGTAATTGTAATTCTTGGGTATTTAGGATTGCGTTCTACCAGGGCTGCATTGAGAAATCCTAATATTCTTCATGTACCCATAGTAAGAATCAATCATAGGCAAAATTCATATATGATGAGAGCTTCTAGCTCGTTTAATATACTAGCTAAGGCAAATATGGAAGTAGACCTATTCCATACAGAAACAAGTACGCTAAAACGCTTACTTAGTAATTTTTTTTTTAACATACCTATAGTTTTAGTGATCGATTTCTTGTCATGTTTGTGTGAACCTACATGATTTTCACTTTCATTTTAATATTCTTGGATTTTATATACCTATCGTCTACCTTATCTGTTAACATTTATATCTATTTGCGTTTGTGACTATCTTTGGAAACTTTTAATTAGCCTTCTTTTATGTATCATATTTATATGTTTACATTCATATCTATTCGCGTTTGTGACTATCTTTGGAAACTTTTAATTGGCCTTCTTTTATGTATCATATATATATTTATGTATCGTATATGTTGCAAATTAAAAAATGAACTATTGAATATACCTAGCTGTAAGTTTTCTAAAAATTATAGAAATAAAAATAAAATAAAATGTAGCCAGTGTCTTGGCACGCTATCGTCTGGCACTGGTCTGGAATAGCTAAGTTACTTACAGGCCGTTTGTAACGGTCCTTAGGTAATCCGACTGTTTCCTTTGTACATAGTTAGTTTAATTGTGTATATTACTTTTAATATTTTGTTTATAAACATCTTTTATCATAAAAATAGATAAAGGTACTTTTAGTGCTGTATCTAATAGTACCTTTATCTATCTTTATAGCTGCAAAAAGGCCACGGATGCCATCAGCATTATGCCTCACTGTAACACAGGTCAGAGCTGTTACGCTGTTGTGACTGAGCTCAGCCATTCAACTTCACGGAGTAATGCTAAATTAGGAACTGCAAATTTTTAAACTTCTTGGTTAACGAGAACACAAGACGGTAGAATAAAAAAATGTAATGCCCACCGTTTAGATTTTTGTTCGCATATTTTTTTTTTTATTCTTTGATAATTCAATTATTAGGAACCAAACAAGACCTATTTATTCTCTAACATTTGGAAAGCCTTACCGGATCGAATTCGGAACCTTCCGATAGAGATCCGGAAACGCTTTTAACTCCGTTGACATGCTTGATTTCCACAGAATATTTTTGGAAATAGTCTAAGAATAGCAATAAAATGTATCCGATTCTAAATTGAATCCAACAAAAAGTGAAAAGTCACAATTTGTCGAATTGTCGGTTCAGAACCTACAGTATACGAAAACTTTCCATGCATTTGAGAATCGCTACTGATAAGCAAAATCCATCAAGCCAAGTAGGCTAGGCTGCACGGTACATTGAATAGAGAAACATTAAATTTTCTCGAGAAACATTACCGTTCTTCGGTAAGAGGTCGGGTTGATAGTAATTTATCGTAAAACATCTGGGTTATCTATAAAATATTCATTTGTAGATAATCCGTTTGACATTTTTCTATTTAACTTCATGTTAGCATACTGTTAGTTTATGTTAACTGAATTAAAAAAACTATCGAGTGAGCGAAGCGAACGAGATTTCGGAGTTATGTTGGGGACACTGTACGTATGTATGTATGTATGTATGTTGTTTGTGTGTGCGTGTGTGTGTATATATGTATGTGTGTGTGTATGTCTGTATGCATGTATGTATGTCTGTACGTGGCAATGTTTAGGACGGCATAACTATCGAAGGCGTTATCTGACTTTAAGGAAATTTTAACTGTAAAAAGATATTGTATATTGAAATTGATTGTTTCGGGGATGTTTGATAACTGCGGTAGTTTTTGAGATAATGGGGTGAAAAGTAATACACTATTACGGGCATATCTTTTGAATGGTTGATGTGATCGACACGAAATTTTAAAATTTTTAGAGATTGCACTCATACCCATAAATCGGCAAAAGGATGTGTTTTAAACTTGGGCAGTTTTTGATAAATAGGGTTGTTAATATCTGTGTCTTGTGGGGTGTCATTTGAAAGACTATTGATTGCACATTTCGAAAATGTATTAAACATTTTTAAGATCTGAAAAATTACCCCATTTTACAAACACCACCGTTTGTAAAATGGGGTAATTTTTCAGATATTGGGTTGGAAATAAATACAATTTCGCCCACATCTTTTGAATAGTTGATCCGATCGATTCTAAATTTAAAATTTTTAGAGAACACACTTTTTGTCATAAATTGGCTGAAGGATTTTTTTTTACTAGGGTAGTTTTTGAGAAATGGGGGTTTTAATTGCAACATTCAAGATCTATATCTTGTGGGATGTCATTTGAGAGAGTATAGACTGCATATTTTAAAATAGTAATCGAGCTTTTTGAAAGGGGCGGTTTTTGTAACATCGTCAGGTGAAACGCTTAAAATTTCTTGTAATATATAATGTTGAAGGAGGTTTTGTAATTCACTTTTTGTTGATTTATTAACTGAAACCACCCCTAAATGAAAATTAAGGGTTGCAAAGGGGGTAAATAAGATTTCAGTCTTGGGAAATGTCATAACAGCAGAGTTTAGACACTACATTTCCAAAATTTGTTCGTCTATATTTACAAAACCACACAAGAAAATTTACTGCTTTTTGGTTAAGTCCCTTGGTTGACTTTTACGGCAACCGTGGATCAATAAGGCAACAGTAACGAGAACATTTCTAAAATTTGACATTGCTAGTAATGTTTGTAAGGGGCGACTTATTCACCTAATGTATACTTGCTCTGACATACGGTCGGTTTTGGTGCTTTGCTCTCATTCTGGCTTTGCATATAATGAGTGTAAGCAACGAGAGAGAGCCTCAAACACTCAGGCGAATAAAAAGCGATTCAGAAGTAATGAAAGCACACTTTAACGTTTGTTAGCTACTTTCTTTGTTTTTTTTTTAACCTATACTGTCCCACTGCAGGGCAAAGGTCCCCCATATCCTTCCAAGATTTGCGATCATCCGCCGTTTCCCACCAGTCCGGGTTAAATGCAGTCCGGTCGTCATGCCAACGTTTTCTTGACCTGCCTTTACTTTGTTGTCCATCTTATAATATAATATAAGGTTAATAAGTAATCACCGTGTTTAAATACCTAACTTATACCAGACATAACGAGATCTCAGTTCTGAGAGAAGTACCAGTATTTGTAACTAATCATTACGTAATTTATACATAATACATATTCACGTAGCCAGTGGTTTCTTACCGTAATCATCATGTTCGTCGTCGCTGCTGGCCGGTTGCGAATCTTGACTGTACCGCAGCCGCAACCGTTCGGTGCGCGGTGCGGCGGCTCTCGCAAACGCAGCCAGGCCGTCGTCGGTCTCGCCAGACCCTAGTGTGTTGTGGTGGTAATCTAAAATACATATACACATCAAACAAAGGAAAATCGTTTATTTATTGCCTATCAGTGCCAGGGTAGCTCAAGGGGTACCTCTATTCTATCAGCAACTTTATTCCTGCTTCACATCAATGATTTGCTCAAAAGTCTAAAAGGAAAAGTGAAATAGGAAAGCATCGGTTATTGGGCTCATTAGTATGCTGATCTCGCTCTAAACTTATCCCACGGGATGAGTTGACTAAATAATTCATTTTGATAATTATTGTGCTTTGTCAACTGGTCCCGCTTTAAAAAAAGGTCTCGTGAGGTCTACTGTTCTTGCAGAACCACTAGTTAGTAGAGAATTTACATTTCCACATTGTGAAAATGTGTATTTCCATTTCAACCGTAACAAAATAATAAAAAAAAATAAGAGGTGCACAATGATGAATGAAGATGCAAAAACATGCTTTTTTGCTTTGAAATACGGGTCAGAATTTTCGGTGTCCATGTACACACTTGGCTGGCCTATTTTTATTAAGCAGGTAACTTTACCCAGAAAATGAAAATTCAATTTTCGTAGATAGTTACGAAATCTCAGTGACGAAAATGGGCAAAATGTTATTTCTGGCTGCTATTAAATGATTGTTATATCGGAACAACGATTTATCGTAGTAACAGTATCAGTGATTTCTTTTTCCTTAATTACTTAGTAAAAAGATTTTTTTATTAAATATTATGTGAGATATATGATTATGTAAGTTTAAGTTTAAGCTTCTGTGGTCTATTAGTTCGCCTACCGGTGTCAGATTCAGAGATCCCGAGTTCGATCCCAGGGGGGTACACAGGGGTAACAGTGTATATATACACTATTGTGCTTAGTTTGGTTGGTAGTAGGACTTTGTATAAGTACGCCTGGCTAGCTACCACCATCTTACCTAGTTCTGTCGCCATAACATCAATTATAAATTATTGTGTTCCGGCATTTAGAGGTAAGGTAGCCAGTTTCTCAGTTTGTTGAGGATTCCGGGTGAAATGCGCTTCCACCTTCGGCCTTATCATAACTTGAAAATCAGGTGAGATGAAGGCCAAGTGCTTCCCTGTTGTACAATAAAAATAATACACATACGTAAATTCAGTAGGCACATAAATTCAATGTCAATGAAACTAGCTAAGCTCGGGAATTGCTCTTGTCACGGGCTTATTAACCTAGATAATGGACTCGAGGCTAAAATAGCAATTATAGCAGTATTAACTAGCGAGTATAGGTCAAACAGTGTAATTGTTCCTAGGACAATAATTTGTGAAGCTTCAAGCCAAAAAGTAATTTGACTTCATCCACAGAATACTAAACAGTTGAGCAACGATTTCACAAGTTTCAACGATCAGAAGTTCGAGAAAATTATCTCAAAACTTGAACTAGAAGCCTCTCAACCTTGCATGGGAGTTTTACACAATTTTCCAGTTGTATGTTCTACTTTTTAAAAGCTAGTAAATAATCACCATTTACTTAAGTATTAGAAAGCGCCACTACCAGTAGTTTTATTAAGAACACGGTAACGACATACTGGCTGGTCTCACTTTCGCGTCAAATTCATCCCTGTTCGGTGCTGAAGTAGTATATGCTCGCGTGCAGGTTTATATTAAAAAGTGAGCAATTCAGTATTTTTTTACATATCTAAAAAACATAGTTTTCATTTTTGATTGAACCCTTAACCAAACCCAAAACCCAAGTTGGTATGTGCGGATACATACTCTCGACTGAAATACAAATTAACAATAATAGCTTACATATGTGAAATATAAAACTACTCACGCTATCAAAATTACAAATTGTCACATAAAATCAACTCTGTTTAGAATAATTAAATAGAAATATCTATTCCCAAGACATGCTGTACAAGTTTTCATACATGTTTTATACAGGAGTCGCAAGCGAGTACAGTTTGCTAAATCCCATGGTAAATCCACTGGCTAGTTTGACACTTCAAACGCCCGAGAACAAAGCAGGTAATTAATAATAGGTTCCTGAAAGTGGGGCAGTATAGAGGATGCTATAAAGTAACAAGGCGATAATTGTCAGGTTGTGCTAATTACAGCGCGATATATACAGCGTGTGCAGAAGGGTGCCATCCCTTGATTGTCAATTAAGTAGAGCTATATAATTGACAATCATGATGGCAGTAATGTAATTGGCGTCAATTCTTGGCCAGTTTCCAATAAACGAGCATTATGCGAGCGTTTGGTGGCACGGCTTTGTCACATTAAAACCTTATACGACACATGAGAGTAATGTTCTGATAAACTTTTAAATAAATCAAACCAAATTAAACCTATAATTTTGTAACATTAGGTATAAGATTGTAAATTATATAAACGCATTATGCGTACTATGTCGATAGAGTTAAACCACCTCTAGCGGTTCGCCTACCGGTGTCAGTTCCAGAGGTCCCGGGTTCGATCCCCAGGGGGGGTACAATATTGTGTTTGGTTTGATTGGTGGTAGAACTTTGTTTGAGTCCGCCTGGCTAGTTACCACCATCTTACCTTATTTTGTCGGCATAACAACAATGATTAAATTGTTGTGTTCCGGCATTTAGAGATATAGATAGCCAAGTTCCTCAGTTTATTGAGGATTCCGGGTGAAGTACGCTTCCACCTTCGGCCTAGTTACAGCAAAAATCAGATGAGATGAAGGACACCCCCGTCGTACAATAAATAAAAAGGTATTGCAAAAAAAACAATTCAATTTTTTTTTGCTATACAAGGTATAGCAAAAAAAAACAGTTCTTGACCCCGCAAAATTAATTACGAATTTTTTACGATTTATTTGGTAATCAAATCAACATTTGTATGAAATTTTGACTGACTTAACGAAAATACAGCCAGATAAAGAAATCGGTTTAAGGGTTGTACGGACAACAAAGTCTTATGGTCTGTAAGCACTCACTCGGGTATGGCACCGTAAATATATATATATCTGTTCTTCCGATTCCATTTTAAGCAATGAAGTAAAAACTTGTGGTATGTGGCTTAAAATTTTAGATGTATACATACCCAAAGCTCAACCGAAGCCCAGCTTTATTTTAACGTGTCCGGGCATAAGTTCTAAAGTTTTATCGAGGTCCGAAAATATTCTTCCGATATCCTTAATTGAAATACAAGAGGGTTTTGACCTACTTTGCGTGGAGCGCTCGTGGCCTGACACGGCTAATTTCAATGTAATATTTTTGTAAACTGCGCCGTATTTATCGTAGTATTACGTAATTTGGGATATTTGTATGGTAGAGCATTGACATTTACTAGCTCAGTGGACTGTACGAAAGTAGTTTGGATTGATCCATATATTCATACTAGGTAGATAACAAAGTTTTACCCATTGTGGTGACATAGCGGTGAATCTGAAACTAAGAGATAAAAAGATCTGAGATTAAAAAGTCTATTGTCTTAGTTTCAGATTCTTCGATGCTTGACAAAATCTATAATTTAGAGCCAAGATATAGTACATTACTTAACACATTGTTCTAAATTTGTCACATCAATTTCCACTTGGGTGAAGCCACGGGACGCAGCTAGTAGTTATATATAACATATACCCCATAAGGTGCCGTACGATATTTGTAGCTTCGAGATGAATTGGCTCCTTATACCTTCGCATCATGCCTATGTCTCTGAACTCCTCCTCTCTCTAACCATTACCCAAATAACTTAAAAATCATCTTAGTTCAAAAGACGTTTACTATCGTATATTTTACAGTGATATTGTTTTCATTATATAGTCATTTATAGTGTGGGAAGTAGTTTTAGTTTGAACTTACCCGGCGTACCAGCTACAACGTCAGGCGCAGGTGCTTCGTTGTGATCTTGAAGATCGAGGTTGGTGGCTGCGGACGCAGATCCCCTGTCTCCTGGTGGCACGTAGTAAAAGCCCTCGTGATGAGCCGCACTTCCTACGCAAGCCGTAAGCGGGGCCAGGGTCGACAAAAATTGCCTTCGAGGCTCTGGTTTCGGCTAGGAAGTAAAACATGTCATTTAAGTCCAGATTATTTTGAATATAAGACGGAAATACACGTACTCGTATACAAGTTTTCTCAGATATTTCGAATCGCCGAGTAATAGGGACTGTTGTTACTTGAAATCACGTGTCTGTAATTTTATAATTACTATGCCGTCTAGTATTACAGGACATTAATTTCACACAGCACCATCTAGCCCCAAACTAAGCATAGCTGTAATATGGGAACTAGATTACGGATAGAATACTTACTTTTTTTTGTAAATATCACACAAATGCTTGTCCTGGGTGGGAAATGACACCCACAGCCTACTGCGCAGAAGACAGAGATACTTTTGTGTATTCATTTTCGCAACAACGGGCATAAAGCACGAATAAACGAGAGCCTTCGGATTTGGATGTTCATTGGGAGTCAATTGATTTACCATCCGTAGTGGTAAATGAAAGCAAGCTTAACCGATAGGTGTTTCGAATGTGTATAATATATATGATTATTGAGCGAGGCACAACAATAAATTAAATCTTGTTGGATTACCCTTTTAATGGACATCACTTTGTTTGAATGAATATGCCTCTTACATTGATATAACATATCATATTTTGAATTGCAAACTCGCAGTGGAGGCCTTGATGAAAAAATACCTTCCCAGTCTTATCACTGGCCAAGCGAGTAAATAATTCAATATCCGAAAATAAGAGACTAGACAACAAAATACATAGAAAATTTTGTTCTTGCGGTAAGAAGCCAAGAGCTTCTTTTCTTCCCATATTTCCATCTCGCGTTGAATAGTCAAATTATAACTCATTTACGCGATCGAAGACAACAGTCAGTGTAGGTTAGACTATTTATTTTTATACATTTTTATTATTGAAGAATACAGCCCAACATATTGTAACCAGCCTATCTTATCTACCTACCTAATAGTATGAGTTACCTTTGCTTTGTATACATTTTGATTACTAAGCATATTTTTGTTTCCAATAATTTAATTTACCAAGAATTTGTATATTTTATATTTTACCTACAGACTCCGAATATTATAAATAAATAAATATAAATAAATATTACAGGACATTAATTCTCCGAATATTGACTCTTAAATTGATGTAGTAGTCCTACCTAGCTATTTGTTGGTTAGTTCGTCATGATCTACATTGGCACGTGAAACATCTAGTGATTTAAGGACTCTACGTTGTGTATGTAGTAAACCTGATTCTTTTAAGGTACTACGAGATATCTGGAGATCCTAGATTCTATCTAAACACTAAATAACTTTAATGACTTGACCTATTTACTGTAATAGTTACAATAGTATTTGATAAAATAAAATCTGAAATGTTAATAATAATAATATACCTATTGATAATGCACAGCTATGGTTAGGGATCCCATCCAATCGTCCCTAACAGTGAATATCTGCCATCCCTTAGGACTTGACCAATTCTCCTCTGCGGTCTTTGGCTAGAATATGACATCTTTATTCTCATTCATTTAAGAAGAGAACTCCCCCCATTACTGAATCTAGATTTTGTTATTGTAAACAATAGTTCTGTACCCATACATAAGACGAAGAGAAAATAAAACCCTTCGATTGTTTTATGTTGTCTCTACCTATATTCATGACATTAGGGTTTATGGCCTATGTATATCAAACAAACAAACGTTCGTTCTTTCATAGGTCATCTAGGTGGGTTCACTGCGGGACTCAATTCTACTAAATGAATAGTACAAAAGAGACCCTATTATTTCTATTTTTCCGGAGGTTTCCGTTCCGTAACGGTTTTAGAGAGTAATCTCTGCTACCTACCTACCTTGATAATACCTAACCCTAGACAAAACCAAACTACTGTCTATTATATTTTAGAAATGGAACAACCTACTATGTTTATTTTATTATTTTGACCTAACACTAGCCTATTACTAGTACTTCCCTACCATTTTGTTCATAAAAGAAACGTATTTTTATTAAATTAATATTGAACCAATAATTTACATTATTTTAGTCGATTACCTATCTAACATGTTACCGCGTGAGATTGAGTACATTTTAGCAAGATTCAAAAACCTAATGGTCAATCAGAAGGAAAGTTGATTCATTGAATCCTGTCTGAATGAACGAAAAACTTATATATTCTCATGTCCTAGATAGAACTCCTTAGATTTATGCTACCTAATGATCTAGTATGCTATTTTCTATTATTCCTAATGATCATACCCCCTAACTCTAACATAGTGATATTTTAGTTTCATCGTGGATTCAGGGTGCCTGTTGCCACGTGATCTAAAATATCGTAAGGACAGAAATCCCATAAACACACTCATGCTGGCCGACAGACTCATCAGACCATTTAAGACAGAGATGTCGCGTCACCGAGAGGATTGAGGCTCATGCTGCCCTTGATGAGTACCTTCCCTACGCCCTAGTTAAATTACAAAGCCGCAATATAAAAACTAGGAAGCAAGCTTCCACATTTAAGTCTAATCGTGTAAGGGGGTCTAACACAGGACAGCAAAGTGCAATGCCATCCTTCTAAGCTTCAGAGGGGAACGAGATGGTTAATCTCGATTTGGCCTATCCTACAACAGATTGGCCCAGCTCAACCAGACGAAACGACCAGGAACCGGGACCCTAGCAGACATATAAAAAGGGAATAAATACATCAAATTAATAACCCTTGTCAAACAGATCAGATCACCATATTTACAAAATAAACGGACCTTATATGTATAACACCGCTAGGTTTCAAGGCCTTATCGAAGGTGATATTTAGAATCCACTTTGCTTAGGTATAAGTAATAACTTATTATCTTAGCACTCTAGATATCATCTTCAATTTACACGCGAAAATATGATTTGAATTCCTATTTAAGTTTACTTGATCATCTCACAACAAGCACCAAAACATTATATCGCTATTTTAGTATAATCACTTATTGCTCAGTAAACTATTGTCTTTACCTACAAAACATGCTATCCAAGCCTGTGTTTTTAGCAGTTTAGTCGAGACCGCAGTCTCAATCTATAACTGAGGGCTTTTGTAACACGTTTACGAAAATACACAATAACTCTGAAATCCTAGATCTTTAAGCGCACTTTTCTGGAGTAAGCCTTCAGTAGCCCAGTTCTTAGCAGATAGTCGACCACATTAAAGGGTTCCTGTTCTAAACCGGGACTATAAAGGCAAATTCTCGAAACTACACGGCAAATTTATAGCGATGCAATGAATTATAACTTTCAAAAATAGCTACGTGATCTCACTGAAGACTCCGTACCAACTGTCCCCGCTCTCGAGCCCGTCTGATGTCTTTTGTTTAGTTTGAATTAATTGTTCAAATAAATTGTTTAAATCGACTTGCCAGCTACATTCTACTGATTTCAAGTACTTCCTCTTTACAAGTTCTTTTGACCTACTTGTTCAACTTTGGTTGCGTCTCTATCTATTTGCTGATTTAACTATTGTAATATTTGATGATATTTCCATTATATTAACATTTGTGACTTATACGAACCCTGTTACGTTACAATATGAATGCGGCCTTTGCACAAGAGAATATCGAGAGTCTAGTAGTAAAGTCTAGTTTTAAATAACCTTAAAACTACACACTTTAAGATATTTTTTACACAAATATTTTAACAAATCTATTTTTTTTGCACAACTACGAGACGGAACAAGCAAGTAGCCCACCTGATGTTAAGTGCACTCTTGCCTATAACAATGCCTTACTGCGTAGGTCATATCCACTACGAACATAGCCTAAACGGCACTGCAATGCGCCCGTTAGCTTGAGACATAAAAATGTTTAGGTTCGCGTGCCCGTAATTTCACCGGCAACCATACCATTTTATCTAACAATGTAAAATGTAAAAGGTTTTTTTTTGTACGACGGGGAAGCGCTTGGTCTTCGTCTCACCTGGTTACAAGTTGAGATAAGGCCAAAGGTGGAGGCGCACTTCACCCGGAATCCTCAACTAACTTAGGAACTGGCTATCTTACCTCTACATGCCAGAACACAACTATTTAAGAATTGTTGTTATGGCGACAGAATTAGGTAAGATGGTGGCTAGCTACGCCAGGCGGACTTAAACAAAATCCTACCACCAACCAAACCAAGCACAATATATTGTACTCCCCATGGGATCGAACCCGGGACCTCTGGATCTGAAATCGTTTGGTTGAACCACTAGACTACAGAGGCGGTAAAATTTATTTTAATTAATCTGAACGTACTTAGATAGCTACAGAGGCGGTAAAATTTATTTTAATTAATCTGAACGTACTTAGATAGCTAAAGTAGAAAAATGTCGTATATATGTTTTTTTTTCTATTCTTTATTTGTGCATTCACACTTTCAATATAGCGTAACTAAAACAAGGGGTAATAAGTGATTTGAAAGATGTGGTTCATTGACGATGTGTAGTACCCTCACAGTTTATTGTTTAAGAAATTACAAAATAAATTGTTTCTCTTCTGATAAATAATTCAGATAAGCATCATGAAATGCAATAAAACATTAAAGCAGATTGGTTTTCCTATACTCACTCCGTAGAAGTATACTTTAGGTTGCATAAATGAATTTCAAACTTACAGCCAGCGTTCTTGCTATTATTTCTCTCAATGTTCTAAACTAAACACTTGGTGCAATATGGTTCAAGTGCGAACGAAAATGGCTTTCTGATGTTGTGTTTAGCTATTTTGTGTTTAAGGTTATCTAGTTTGTGTAAAATCTTTCACCATACCTATGGTAAAGATTGTTTAACTTGGTGTCGTACCCTATGAGGCTAACATAAACATTATGTTTAAAAGCCGTAAAATAAAATATTAAAAAAAAACGATGGTAAATTCATATGATTAAATATCATGGCCTATTCCTCAATTTTTGTACTTTGATTCTTGCAGATTATATCCTCTGAGTGGATGCCACTTGTGTCACTTGCCATGTAGGCATGTTGCACTTATATCTTTTTATTGAATTGAATTTAAAAATTTTCTAAATCATTTGTCCCCAACAATACAATACAAATACAAATCGTTTATTTTCAATCAACTCAGGATCATTTGATATCACAAACAGTTTCATACAAAATAGGTACATACTTATAAATCTAGCAGACATTGAAAGGGTAACGGGCATGTCACAAAATACAAATTTAAATTAAATGAATTACAAAATGTCAAAATAAATATTAATAAAAGTCACAAAACAAAATAATGATTTAAAAATGAATTGAATTGCAAAATTATTGAGAGCATGCATCTGGGCGCAGTGATACAAATAAATGCAGTCAAACCTATTTGCAAATACGTTGATAATGCTGTTGGAGCTGGCCCGGACCCTGCGCACCAGAGATGTACCCCGCTTGCGCATGGTGCTGTAGAAACAGTCCACGCGCATCTCGGCGAACATCCCTGACGCACTACAGAACCGGGGCAGTCCCATCAGCACTCTGAACGCATTATTATATTGAACACGCAAAGCGCTGTACTGTTTTTGCGTATGGTTCACCCATAGGCTGCACGTGTAGAAACTCGAAAACTTTTTACGATTATGGAGAATGTGATTATGCATATCAACATTATGCCTTAACACAAAACAATCATCTAAATTAAATACAACATTGTTTGTTGCGGGTGGATATCGAGCCTTTAACTTTTAAAGATAAAGTCATTTTTTTTTATTAAAAAAATGACTTAGTTGAAGGAACCTTTCCATCATCCAAAGTTTTATAACTATGGTAATTTTTTTTTTCCTCGTAAAAGCCTGTGTGGCGAAGTTACAGCGATCTGCTTTGGAATTTCGCTACGATGATAAAATAATACATATAATAGAGATGTGTTAGAGTTTAGTAAACGTTACAGTTGTGTATGACTGGACTCTGTAGCGTGTTATAGGATGAGTGTATGAGTGTGGGAGGGTGTGTGTAGATGTGTTAAATCTCTGGTGATATTATTCGATAACAGCTAGGACGTTCTTTGAGTCATCAGCGCGAAAGGCAGAACGTTACCTTGTGTGGTTCTTGGCGTACGTCTCCCAGATCAGGCGGTTGCCTCGTCGGCGCCGGCGCAGAAAGGGTAGATGATGACGACGATGAGGAGGCACTTCCGAAGGTCTTCTCACTGTTCTTGTCGATACTGTTGTATGATTTATCAGAGAGTTTGTCTGAGATCGTGACAGGAGTCGTTTCTGGCTCATCTTCCACGTCGCAAGTAAGAAGGCGGATCCGTTCTGCCAGCGACGTAGTTTCTTGCTGTTTGGATAAAAGGCTCCCTTTAATTGACGAATCATCATTTGTGCATCATAATAATGAGAGTAAATATAATATATAGGTATAATAGAACGATTGCAAAAAGATATACTGTTGCGTCGGTCCCAACGAGTTATCAAAAGTGACATTATTTAAACGGGCAGCTAATTGAAAAGGATCTGTTCAGCTACAAAATCAATTTTGTCATCGGAAAAAGTGAATTAAAAAAAGCAAGATACAAAGTAAAACCTAAAACCTAATGACGTAACGTTGACGCGGTGTCAAGTTATGATAAGGCGGACGGTAGAAACGCACTTCACCCGGAATCCTAAACATTCTAAGAAACAAAGTCCTACCACCAATCAAACTACAAAATCACAATATTGAACGTTTGGCTCTGAGACCGGTGGGCGAGCCACTAGCCCATAGAACATACTCCGCCATATGTTCTAATTGTTATGCTGATTCGATTTCAACAGATTTATCTTGCTGATCGAATATTATTTTAATATACGTTATTTGTATCAATACATTTCCAAAACGATAATTATTGCTATGCATCATAGACAGCGTCCCATCTCAAACTACATGATACTCGATACTAACGAGTTCCGAGGGGCCTTGTCGATACACGATACCATTCATTTATTATTCACCGTGCCATGGCATTTTTCACCATAACCGTGATGTTCAATCGATGGTCTGGTCATTTGATATGAGATGACATACCAAGCACCCAAGGGAAAACTCAAGTTCAAGTCCAGTAAGATACTTAAGTGAATTGCTAGTTTGTTCCGATTCCGTGTGGTAAATCAAATAATTAGACAGAAGACTCACTTTTAAATGCAAGATTTTTTTTTATCTAAATAAAAAAAATCATCTCTTACATGTAAATCCCGGTTGGGATCGGGTTTTTGATGCTTAGACACTGTCTTTTACGGTTTACGGAAGCAAGCTTTATCTCTGGCTTTACCACGTCTAGACGAAATGAGACGAACCGATGGCTCTGGATCTCGGTAACAAGGTGGTCAAGTCTCATACAGGTCCTACTAAGCTTAGCTCAGACAAATTTGGAAAAGGTACTCTCACCATTAAACGAGTCGTGATTCAGTAACATAAATGCGTTCAAGTTCAAGAATAGTTCAAATCTTTTATATATTTTGCAATTAGTTGTGTTTCAATATTATATACCTACACTAGCGATGGAACAGACTTTAGTGAATTAATACATATTGTTGCTACGTTTCATTTTTGTTGGGGTACCTTCGATAAAATATGGAAGAGCGAGTTTTTACCTGTGAGATATTTAAATAAAAAAAAAACAATTTAGACTACCGTTCTTTTACCATCAAAAATAGTCAAACAAAATATTTTAACCGGCATATAATAAAAAAACAGGGCATTTCATCCTCCGATGACTAATACAAGATTTGCATTCCAAAATCAAATTCGACAGATAGCCCTAATTAACCTAGCTTGGTATGGAAAATAGAATCTCTTATAACTTGCTGACTGTGGTGGAGTACATCTATACGCAACTTGATAAATCGCGTCAAGAAAATGTACTCTACTTCGTACACTACTTCTGTAAAGCGTTTAATAGGGTGAACAATGACATATTACTGGCAAAACTAAGTGCAAAAGGCTTTGCAAATCCTTGCCGATTATCTGCAAGATCGATAGCAGTACTTAGTATTCCGAATCTTTGCCCTATATATATCATACGCGATCTGGCGTCAGTCAAGGCTCAGTACTGAGCAACAAAATAGCAACGGCTATTTGTTGATGGTAAATGACATGCCAACAGTTCTTTGACATGCAAAATGTCTTTTGTATGCAGACGACTTAAAATTATACTTAATCACTTCCCGACTGCTTGACTCTGCAGCAGAACATTGATGCTATTTTCCAATTTTAAACTAAAATACGTTTCTGCTTATTTTATCATCAATGTAATTGACTATTAATGTATGATTGTTTGATGATTTTCACGAAATTAACTTTAAAGACTTTGTTTCTAGCTATTATTTTAATATCAAGATATTTTGCAATCATAAAATTAAATGTATTTCATTGGTGTAATTGGTTTTTGCCGTGCTAATTATTAAAATAAATCAAGTGTAAGTAATAAAGTGTGTTATTAGAACACCCAAGACTTTTATCCCGTCATAGCGTGGCGATTAGTGGCATCTACCGGGTCCACTTGTAAAACAAAACTATCAGAGGACTCACTTAAACACATCAAACAATTGCAACAAAATCGAACAAACACACATGTAAAAAACATAAACACATATGTAAAAAACATAACGTTTTAATGATTATATTGCATACAGTTGGATACAAAATGAGGCGACTGCTAACCATATCCGGAAAACTCTGCATAATAATTTGAGTATAAACGAAAAAACTAATACTTTTGACATAGTAATTATCAAGATAACAAAAACCTGTCCTGTGTTTGTTGAGGATTCCTGGTGAAGTGCGCGTCTACCTTCGGCCTTATCTTAACTTGCTACCAGGTGAGATGAAGGCCAAGCGCTTCCCCGTCATGCAGTAAAAAAAAAAAATGTTTCCTATAACATATTTGCAGCACAGACTATGTAATGTTAATTAGCTGTTGCTCCAGCAACTACATCCGTAGGAAATAGACGAATTAGTAATCTTCAACTCTATCAATGGAGAAGCAAACAACGTGCGCGCTCATTTCGATTTCAGCATTTTCACGTTTTATTTAACCAAGTCTTGGATGTTGCAGCAATCAAGTTACAAACTTTCTGAAACTTTTTGTTTTTAAAGGGCCCCCTCTTTAGAAGGCTTCTCTTTGACGTGGTTTCAAAGACTGTTTGACATTGCTCCAGCAACTACATCCGAAAGAAATAAACAAATTAATAATCTTCAACTCTATGAATAGGAGAAAGTATATGAGTTTCTGAAACTTTTTGCTTCTAAAGGGCCCCCTCTTTAGAAGGCTTCTCTTTAACGTGGTTTCAAAGTGGACTGTTTTACTTTGTACATTTCTCAACAGTTTCTTAATTATTTCTACAGATTCCTAAACAGCTTACAAAAAGTATATCGTATTTACGTATTTCATAAAAACAATTTGAAGCAATGAAGCCAACCGAATACATAGCTTGCCAAACTTTGTGATGTAATTTGTAACTGTTTGCAATTTCAATAATATTAAACATATTTTTATGAAATATTCAATAAACCTTCTAAGTCAGTTATTTGCCGAGGTCCTTGATGATTTTTTGGGCTTTTGTGACGATACACACAGAATAGTACCAGAAAGATGATACTTGCACTACTACATATACGAGTACAAGCCTCAAGCACAATCCATTTAAAAATGGTTCATTTTTGCAAAAATAAAACAGCTTAGTCTAGATCCGTAAAAGAATAAAAGCAATCGATATCAAATGTGAAGAAAAGCGCAAGTCAAGCTGAATCTACGAACCCTCATCTAGAATTATTGATATGTTTAACCCACATCTTGTGACATTTCAAATGCGTCTAGATTTTTCCAAGTAAACGGATAAGCTTCCACTACATTGGATCTAAAAATTATGATATTCTACGACGAGGAAACGCTTGGCCTTCATATCACCTGGCTTACAAGTCATGATGAGTCCGAAGGTGGAACAATACTTCACCCGGAATTCTGGTTTGAGGAACTGGCTATCTTACCTCTTATTGCCGGAACACAATCATTTTAGAATTGTTGCTATGACGACTAGGTAGGATGGTGGTAGCAAGCCAGGCGAACTTAAACAAAGTCCTAAAGTCCCTGTGTGTGGACTAAGTGATCACATGTTTTTTTTTCATATTTTTTGCATACGAATATTGCAGTTTGTAAAGTATTAAATAAAAAGTTATGCTAGCTAACGCGTGGAAGACTAACAAAGAAGTGTGTTAAGGGGATAAAACGCTTGGTATGACTTCTAGTTTCTAGTTAAAGGAGTATCTTTGCCCTTATGTGGGCAAAGATAAACTTGAAGAAAGTTAAAGATAAAGTGGGTGGTTTTTAAGATGAAGGGGGGCAAAGGAAAAGGTCTTGTAAAATAAGAAAATAAGAATAATAAAGAGAGGGTATTCGAAATCTCAATAAAACTGGTCAATATGTTTTTTGTTATTCACTCAATATGGAAGGGTGTCGATACAATCCAAGAATTTCTTTATGCAAGGGTTTTGACTCCGCATATTCCATATCATCAGTAGATTATTGTCCATCTCAATGTGGAAAGATTTTTTCTATAACTGTAAGGTCTGGCCATAATCACCATGCTTAGCAGACAGATTGGTGCTCACAGATAATGTTTTTGGTTGACTTTACGCCATCGTTGGGCTGGGGAGGTACATTTTTAAGCCACGACTACTATGCAACAGTTTTGAGAGCACTTTTCAAATCGTCGTCAACCTTTGTTTCATGTTAGTATCTAAGGATATTACAATAAGTTAGCAACAAGAGAGTGCCTCGAACACTCAGGTGAATAAAGTGATTTTTTAGAAAAAGACTGCTTAAGTGTAACGTGTAATGTAAGGACACTATTATTGTTTCTTAATTACGTTCTGTTTGAGAAATAATCTCCGTCACAAACCAAACATCACGAGATCTCAGTTCGAGGCGAACTACTAGTTATTTATAAATTCTTGAATATGGTCTCTCACAGACAAGTAGAAAGTCGTTCTTAACTCCAAAAATATTTGCCTTAAGATATTTTTTATCTTGCAAATATGATTTCGCATTTTTTACTAACGATCTGAATACCATAAAAATCCTGTAAACTGTTCACTAACCAAGATTTTGAAGGCCTTCCAAATGTTCGTGAACTGAGTGTCCACACGCTAGGTAGCATATTTTTTTATTTTTTTACAAACTTCAATATTCGTTTTACAAATGTTTTGGAACTTTTACTAATTAAAAAACATGTGGCCACTCAGTCCACACCACACATACAAACATTTGAGTTAATGATGAGTTAAATACTCATTGGAGATTTAACTATGGGAATTTTAACTAATATTTATTATTTATAGCGCTTGGCGACTGAACATCACGGTACATTTTTATGAAGGTAGTTTTTACCTTTGCAGTCTATAAATGATAGTTTATCATCATCATTATCATCATCGACTGTCATTCTCATTATATAGGTGGGTCAGTATCATCTTCATCATCGTTACCGAGAAAAAAATGTCATAATCACCATGCTGGGCAGGCGGTAAGGCAGGTTAGCCGTACTGATATCGTTAAGTTCCAAGATATATACTACTCCTCATCTTCTGCTTGCCTTTTACGACATTTAAGATGGCATATCCTATATTCCTGTCATTACTATATCTCATTTCACTACTTCTGAATCGCGTTGGCCTTAAAGGTGGTGCTACTGATTCTGTGGGCAAAGGCATGTAAAACTATTTTTTGAATAGACCACGCACTGGCCATGCTCTGAACAGAACGACAGTCATTGCCACTACGATACGTAAAGTAGGTAGGTACTAGAGATAGTATGAACTATTATTGTTCTGGTGTTGTTGTTAGGTTTTCGTGTCATAGTCATAGCTCAAAAATGTACCACTGCATGTCGTGGGCCACGCTCAGCAATCGATTCGGTAATCGCAGTGTTGGTATATATATATATATATAGAAAAACGATATTATTTCAAAATGTTTTTGAGTTTTGCAGATTATTATAAAAACATATTAACCGTTTTCTTAGCTTTCCAACAATGCATAACAGCTAGGAATAGATTTAGTAAAAACTGAAAAAAAAAAACACAAAGGAAGCAGGCGGAAATTCGTATTCGTACTAATCTTAAAATCGCTGTTTCTGTGTTCTTGCAAATAGTTTTAATGCGTACCTAAGCTAATGCAGGAATCAAACTGGCTGGTTAAATTAATTTTTGTAACATAACTATACAATACAAATGTATAGTTATGTTACAAAATTACACAAATGAATGTGTTTTATAACGGCTTTTGCAACGGAAACAGTGAAGCAGCTCCTCAAGGTTATTCGCGTCGGTTTCCTAATTGCCGGTTATCCCATGTATCAGTTTTTAATGGAGTATAGGCGAATCCGAGAAACTGGTAGTGATAATATACGACTAATTAATGCCGGAAGGCCCCTTCTCCATGTTGTTAATTACGAAGAGGATATTCTGCAAGAATTTACCCATGAACCGCCGCCGCCGACTTTAACCGCCTCTGTGGTCTAGTGGTTCAACCCACCGATTTCAGATCCAGAGGTCCCGGGTTCGATCCCCATGGGGAGTACAATATATTGTGCTTAGTTTGGTTGGTGGTACGATTTTGTTTAAGTCCGCCTGGCTAGCTACCACCATCTTACCTAATTCTGTCGCCATAACAACAATTCTTAAAAAAATGGTTGTGTTCCGGCATTCAGAGGTATAGCCAGTTAGCTCAATAAACTGAGGATTCCGGGTGAAGTGCGCCTCCACCTTCGGCCTTATCTCAACTTGTAACCAGGTGTGATGAAGGCCAGGTGCTTACCCGTCGTACAATAAAATAAAAAAAAAGAACCAACAGTTTCGAAAAAAAAAGTCGCCATTAGACTCTCTGTAACACAGTGGAAAGCGTGGTCTACAGTGCATAATGCAGGACTCTATACTTACCCCTTTACTGTTGTGCAAGCTATTCACGAAGATGACCCTGAGATTTCTGATGTTTCTGTAGATTCATATTATAAGCGGATTTAGGAGACGCGTCTTTTTTTGAAAAAAAAATCCTATGGACCGACGAATCCAAATTCGATCAAGATAGGATTACTAACTACCACAATTAATCCATATAGGAGTGAGAAAGTGCACAAAAATTCTGATAAAAATAATAATTTAATATTTTTTGACAAATGAAATGTTTGACCTCCTCGAAGCCGTGCCTTTGGCTACAAAGCAGAACATGATATATCAGCTAGGCGGATGTCCTGCACGTATCGGTGTCAATGTTAGGCGATAGCTCGATAGCAATTTTCCTAATCGTTGGTCAGGGCGAGGAGGACCCATTCCGTGTCCTGCGAGAAGTCCGTACTTAACGTTGATTTCTTTGTCTGGGGTCACATATTATCCCTTGTTTACGACGTCTCGCCTGTGTCATCCGCTAAAGAACTTAAAACAAAAATTCTAAACGCAGCAAATGCGATGCGGAATAATTTGACTACTTCTGTAGTTAAGTCACAACTCAGAAAAATAATGCGACTTTGCGTACGCTAAAGTCACTTCGAGTAAGATCTTTAATTAGGTTAAATTACAAAGTTTATTTTTTGTTAATTATTATTAATTGTTACTACGACAAAACTGGTACTGGTTCTAAATTTTATTAAAAATTGTATTTACATTGGTTATTGTTTTAATAAATTTTATGGATTTTTTTAAGAACGACGTTAAGTTTAGTTTGAACACGAATTTCCGCCTGCTTTCTATGTGATATTTTTTTTTCAGTTTCTTTGAAATAAGTTCCTACCGATTTCTTAAAAGGTTATGCACGGACGACTTTTTCGCGATCACTCGCAAAAAAGTCGCTTCCTTACTTCAGCGTGCGCGAGCCAGTAGCAACGGCATCCTGCAGATGGTTGTTTTGCGTCTGGAATGCCCCATCCAAAACAAATGGATGATGATACTGATGGGGTCAGAATCCATATAGACCTGTGTTTCTGAATGTTTATTTTTATTTTGTTTTGATTATTTAATTTGTTTGATTTTATTTGACTAGATTTAATTTTGATTTATATGTGACATTTTTCTTAATTGCCTATTTACTTGTTATATGGATAATTTAATCTGAAATAAATGAGTTAATAATATAAATAATAATATGTTTTTTTATATAATCTGCAAGCCAGCTGGCTTACTCTTGAACATGATTCCGATCGATCGGTATTGAATCGGTATTGAATTTGTGTCATTAATTATTCTTGAACGGTCTTGAATGTGCCTCATTGATTTCATATTGTGTGGATATTGAATGAACTAGTAACGATTGGAATTGAACTGTCCGATCCATCTACGCCCTAAGCAACGTGTGGACATCCATGCCGCCATTAATAATTTTTTTTTGTCAAAACTACGATTTTTATATTGGATTTGTTTGAAAATATTTTTAGATTGATGTTTCAAACTATTATTAATCTCGGTGTACTGATGAAAAGCCCAAATTTTGAAGTGTATTAACACAATCATAATCCAATATTATAATTAATATTAATTAATATTAGCGCAATTCCGATCTCAATCCAATGCTATCAAATTGTTTTTCAAGAGGCAATTAGTCGATATTGTTAGAGGATTGCGATTGCGATTGATGTTGCATTGGAATTGTTATTGGGTTCAAGGGTAAGCCTGCAGGTTTCATAACTTTCTTTTTTTGTTTTAAGGCTTAAAGGCATTTTAGTGGAAAAAAATGACAAAAACATATTAATAATAATATCTTTTTTCATCTCGCAATTTTAAACTTGAACCGATAATTGCTGTTTTAATATTGATAAACAACCAGAGTTTAATCATTTTTATAATTCAGAATAAAAAATGATAAGAAACTGATATATTTTTTTAAATTAACTTTTGAATATATGTATTTACGGCGTTCTGTGCAATGTTATGTGTAAGTAAAACTGCACAACTAGTAATAAATAATAGTGTTGATATTTATTGTCCCCTCGAGTGACGGGTTTAAAGAGAATAGACTCATCTTGAACCACAAAAAGACACATTTCACACTTTTTGTTATCTGGTATAAGACTATTTTTTTTGTAGGAACATGTTGGTGTCTATTAATTTTATAGCTATGAAGCAAGTAAAGGCTGACTAAAAGTAAACACATTGACAAAGTCTATTCAAAGTTCGGCATTGCATGTCACGCCATGTACAGTTGTCCCGAGTGGTTTCATCAAATGTAGTCCGAAAGTGTCAGAATTTTGCGACCGTACATTTGCTCTTACCGTACGGGGGCAAATTTTGAGGGCGCGTGTGCCTTGCTGCTGACAGCGAGTGTGCCTTGCGTATGCAGAAACGTGTTGTTAGGGCGATCGAAAGAGTGACATGGACCACATCGATGAAACGTTACTTTACCTCACCGATTGAACACTGCCTTCGATTGTCTCGATCGTCCAAATGTATTACGGCATACCCAACACGTAAAGAAAAGCGCGTGCGTACGTATATATCACACGTGGCGCTGGCAATGTTGTTGCAGTTTCATCAAGATGCTGGTTTAAGGAAATAAAAAAAATAATGCCGATGCCATCAGCGCTGTAGGTTGTGGGTTCGATTCCCACCCAGGACAAACATTTGTGTGATGAATAATGATGTTTGTTCTATGTTTGGGTGTTGTAGTAGATAATAAGTATGTATTTACAAAGAAAAAGTTTACTTGCTTTGCTTAGTTTGGGACTAGATGGCGCTATGTGAAATGAATGTCCTGTCCTGTAATATTTAATATTTTTATGAAAATATTATATACGCGCGTAAAAACATCATTTGTTTGAAAAAAAAATGTGAACAACATAATTATAATACTAGAAATATGAGTAAACTCGCTGTTCCCACAACTAGGCTCCATAAATTTAATAAATCGTTCATATGGCAAACTGTACGCTTTAATAATAAACTAGATTTTACCCGCGATTTCGTCCGCGTGATGATGTTTTAAATGGGCGCATATTAACCGAGATTTAGAATACATAATCACATTAATAAATCATTTATCAGTTTTTTTTAATCTATAATGTCCCACTGCAGGGCAAAGGTCTCCCCCCATATCCTTCCAAGATTTGCGGTCATCCGCCGTTTACCACCAGTCCGGGTTAAATGCAGTCAGTTCGTCACGCCAATCAATATCGTAGATATAATATTAATTTACTCAATGTATAATGTGAAAACGTTGGTGTGACGCCTAATTACCTAATTGCATTTAACCCGAACTGGTGTGAAAGGGTGGACCGCAAGTCTTGGAAGGATATGGGGGAGAGCTTTGCCCTGCAGTGGGACATTACAGGTTAAAAAAAAAGTGATATGACTATCAGCAGTTACAGACAGTTTATTTTGCAAAAATACTGTTTTTTTAAGTCTTAGTGCAAGTCTTAGTCCGAGTCACGCTTGGCCAAATTTCATTTATTTATTTACCTAAAAGTTATCACTTTATTCACGCCAAGTTTGATATAGGTATGAAATAACAATTTATGCAAACGTTTGTTGTACTGGAACTCCCTATACTATTTATTTTTGGTTTATTATTACCGTTAAAATGTAAACAATGGATGCCCCTTTTTAAAAAAAAATCTTAACAAACCTAAACACTTGCCATTGCTTAACTTATGTAGACAATCTATATAGGTACGTATATTCTATTTTCTGCATATATATTCAGGTGCCTATTATGTTGTGTAGTTTCAGAGATATGTAAACATTTTACTCCGAACATTGAACCCCATTTTGATCCCCTTTGTATGCGAATTTTCTAAATAGCTTTTTAGCGTACACAAGACAAATATATACTCAAAATTCAAAGTCTGTACGCTGTAAGTTGTATCTAGTTGAATCAGTTAGACAGGACTTTTCCTTCGTGTACTGCTATTGCAACGTGCATCAAAGGTATCGATTCACATTTCCAGGCATCAAATGTAGGTAGTAGTGGGTTCGATTCCCATCCAGGACAAATATTTGTGTGATGAATATAGATGTATGATATGTATGTATTTACAAAAAAATAAAAAGTATGTACCTAACCTAAGTATTATATCCGTAATCTAGTTCCCATATTACAAGCTTTGCTTAGTTTGGGACTAGATGGCGCTGTGTAAAAATGAATATCCAATGCGGATGTTTTGCAGTTAGTTGTGGTGCGGTTCTGACTCACGCTTAGCCAGTTTTTATAATTGATTAATATACCTTTACAATAGGCACTATATTCACACTAAGTTTGATATATATACATGGTTATTGGTAATTCCACGTATTCCAGTTAGGAAGTGATAGGGGACTATTTGCAATAATTTTGACCCCAATATTATATTCAAAGGTATTTTATGCATAAACGGTTAGTTTATGAGCTATCGTGTTTTTAGCGATTTTTTTCCACTAAAATGCATAAAAAAAGTGGTATGAATCATGGCTTGCAGATTATTTTAAAAACATAACCGTTTTCTTAGCTCTCCAAAAATGCATAACAATTAGGAACTTATTTAAAAGAAACTGAAAAAAAAATATTACAAAAGAAGCAGGCAGAAATTTGTGTTAGAACTAAACTGAAGGTCGTTCTTTAAAATTTTCTTAAAATTGATTAAAACAATACCCAATGTATATAAAACAAAGAATACAAATGTAAAGTAACATTTAGAACCAGCAATAGTTTAGTAGTAACATCACTAAAAAAATAATAATAAGTAAAAATGAAGACATTTTGACTCGTGACTTTCTGTTGTAAATGCAGTAATACCCATATACTCGCCTGTGTCATCCGCAAAAAAACTCTAAACAAGAATTATAAACGCAGCAAATGCGATGCGGAATAATTTGACTACCTGTAGTTAAGTCACAACTCAAAAAAAGGATGTGACTTTTTTTTTTATTGTACGACGGGGAAGCGCCTGGCCTTCATCTCACCTGGTAACAAGTCAAGATAAGGCCGAAGGTGGAGGTGCACTTCACCCGGAATCCTCAACAAACTGAGGAACTGGCTATCTTACCTCTGAATGCCGGAACACAACAATTTTAGAATTGTTGTTATGGCGACAGAATTGGGTAAGATTGTGGTAGCTAGCCAGGCGGACTTCAATAAAGTCCTACCACAAACCGCTAGCCAGTTTCGTCACATTCGTTTGTTTCACAATTATTTTTTGTGAGAAAATCACATTTTATGTTCTTAAAATTGCTCGCCGCATTTAGTCATGACACATAATTTTAAAATCTCAAGTTTTCTAACTGCATTCTGGCTGCATTTTGTCTCTGTCATAGTCTAATGTATTCTGATGTTATACTTTCGCATTATTCCTCTTAAATTGTAATTAGTTTTAGATAATTTTAAGCTATTCTAATGGATCATAAGCAAAAGTAACTTTCTAGCCTCTCTCCTTGTGTGCTGGTTGCGATTCCGAACATGCGGTAGTTACTGAAACGTTACTGAATAAAGATATTTGACTTGACTTTGACTGGAAAGATTGAATGTTTGTGTTTATCATAGATTATGAATATCATATTAGCTTCTTTTTTTACGTGGATCAAGTCACGAGCAGAGGCATGTTATTCACAAATACTGATTTTTCATTTTCGATTGTTTCAGATGCGTTCTAAAATGGCTAATATGCTGCTCCTCATGGCAGTGATGATGTGTTTGAGTGTGTTTCAAGCTGAGGCCATACGCCTCAGCGATGACATAAATGATCATCAATTACAAACTACAGATGATCAAAATGATTTGTACGCAGAAGAAGATTCTGTGGATCAAAGACCAATGGAGACACAAGAAATATATAACGACGGATACCCGACACGTAAGCATACTAATTTGTAATAGAAGCTATGTTCAGGTCGAAATTTGACTTTAAAAATATATCAGCATACTTTCCTTCACCATATTAACAATGCCAATCTCACACTCTTTGTGCGCCCAATTATACATACCAAGGGGTCTGACGTTATCTTTAAGCATATGTTTTATAGATAACCGCCTCAGTGGTCTAGTTCCCCCACCGGTATTAGATCCAGAGGTCCCGGTTTTGATCGCCAAGGGGATTGTGGTCATTTGGTTGGTGGCAGGGTTTTGTTTTCTTACTTAATTTACCTTATCTCACCTAATTCTGTCGCCGTAACTACAATTCTTAAACTGTTGTGTTCCGGCATTCAGAGGTAAGATAGCCAGTTCCTTGGTTTGTTGAGAGTTTCGGGTAAAGTGCACTCCCACCTTTGGTCTTACCATAACTTGAAATTCAGGTGAGATAAATGCCAAGCACACCTCGTCGTACAATAATAAACAAAGGTATTTTTCCTTCGAGCATTATTTGCGTTCAAATTAGAATGTTCACAAATTTATAGGATTATTCAAATGACTTGATCTTTTCAGAGCATCATTCCATCACCAAAAGGTTCTTTTCCTTGTTTAGTCGTTTAGCCTTTCTAAACAAGAAAAAGCCACGGCCTCAGTTCGATAAATACATCATTCCGGAGAACGAGGGCAAACCTTCGCAGACTCGAAACGACAGTACGTCGGTGAGATATATTGGCAGTCCTCTACGCTGGGGTTAGGAAAGTTGATATGATAAAAAAACGATTACGACGAATTAAGCACGACGATTGAAAAAGCTGAGAAAATTTTAAAGATAAATATATATTTATGTTAAATTATTGTATGATGTACCTTAGTAGCAATCAGGTTATACAGATACCTAATAGGCGTTTCGTTTTTAATAAAAACAAAATCCTATCTCAGTAGAAATAATTGCACTAAATCGTTAGATTAAATTAAATCGTATATTCCTGTTTCTTAAAATTATATAGATTTTTATTCAATGTTTATATCGCTTTGTGATGTGGTGTTGTGTATTTTGCCAGTTTGATTAAATAAATGTTGTCAATCTATCTATCTTTCATTTAACACGGTAAATATTTGTTTTCCATATAAACTTGGATCTCTCCTGCTTATCCCACAGAAAAACTAAGTGTTATTTTACATCACTAACAATCTATACTACGAATGCAAAGTATCTTTTTCGTGGCGGAGGCAGCACGGTATCAGAGGGACTTATACAGGGTTATTGGTAATTCGACGTATTCCCGTTAGGAGGTGATAGGCGTGACTATTTGCTATAATTTCAGCCCTATATATTTTATGCAAAAGTGAAAAATGTTTGAGTTATCATGTTTTTTAACTTGTTTCAAAATAAGTCAAAAATGCAACATCAAAAACTTATTAAAAAAAAGTATCAATATAATTCTCATTTTTCTTTCTGATTTATAAAAACAATTAAACATTGGCTATTTATCAATATTAAAAAAACAATAATCGATATCAATATGAAAATGAGAGATGAAAATCGATATAATTTCAATATGTTTCTGAGATTTTTTTCTACTAAAATGCCTTTAAACAAAAAAAAACTTGGCTTGCAGATGAATATTGGGGTTGAAATTATAGTAAATAGTCACCCCTATCACCTCCTAACGAGAACCCATCTAATTACCAATAACCCTGTATAATGGACACGCCCATGGTTGTTGTCAGATTAGACTATAGAATTTTACCAGGAGATGGGCGGACAGCAGCTTTCATTCATCTAAGAACCTACCTGATCCCAATACTGAGATCATCAACTCACCTGTGAGGCGTGGTGTTTATGGCAAATCCCCAAATTACTCTTGTGCGAAAAGGTAAGCAGCATAACATTTGGTCCGAAGCACAAATACTACCATCATCACTCGCCTGTTTGCTACACTAGTTGAGATTTTAAAGTTGAGAAGTGGCAGCATATACTAACTCAAGTACTGAGTATGTAGGTTATCTTTTTTTTTTTTTTTTTTATTATACGACGGGTAAGCACTTGGCCTTCATCTCACCTGGTAACAAGTTGAGATAAGGCCGAAGGTGGAGGCGCACTTCACCCGGAATCCTCAACAAACTGAGGAACTGGCTATCTTACCTCTGAATGCCGGAACACAACAATTTTAGAATTGTTATTATGGCGACAGAATTAGGTAAGACGGTGGTAGCTAGCCAGGCGGACTAAACAAAGTCCTACCACCAACCAAACCAAGCACAATATATTGTACTCCCCATGGGGATCGAACCCGGGACCTCTGGATCTGAAATCGGTGGCTTGAACCACTAGACCACAGAGGCGGTTAAATCTGGGTAGGTTCAGTCTATCGTCGATCCTACAGATCTGCTTTACACGGTTTTCATCGAGATTAAAAAGTAGGTCCCTTTTGTGCTGTGGAACATGACGTCAACAAACAAAATGAGACATTTTCTTCCCAATTTTTTCCATAGAACTACATACTAGCTTTTCACCCGATTTTCATGCCATAGAACAAAATGCAAATCAGATTTTCCCAAAATCTTCCATGAATCTGCCTGCCTAAATGACACTGATAATGACAATTATTCTGTCATACCTGAATAAATAATAATAAATAAAATAAATCGGAAGCGTGGGTAGGACTCTCCAGATTATGTAGAGGATTCTCAATCTCAGAGCATTCTAGTACCACCAGTTCACAAGAAATATAATCTTAAGAGGTCACATTTACCTTGTCCTATAGAACAATTTGAGAAATAAAAGTATTACATGTTCTATAGTACAAAATAAGAAAAAAATATCGAATTGGGACCTACCCAGATTCATTACACTTACAGACTCGCTTGCTACGCGTTGCCCCTATTCTGCAGTAATACGTTTTGAGTGATGATGATGTGTCATATTTTATAAAAAGATGCCAGGAAAATAAAATTTAATCTCTTCTTCTTTAATCTCTTCTAATCATTTATCATTGCCCTTCAGCCCCCTCAGCACGGGGAGGGGATAAAAATGTTGTCCTCTGTTTTTATCCCCCATCGGGAGACAAAATGCTCTCGAAGGTGGATAAAAACAGAACACAAAAATTATATCCCCGCCCCGTGCTGAGGGGCAGAAAGACGTAGTGTAAATTTACATCTATGTCATCTTCAATTCTAGTGAAGGCTTACGTAATTATATTATCAACGTATGCAAGGTTTCTAGTCTACGGCAGCAGTGTCCTTCTGCTAAGCGCTCGTGGATGTCAATAGATTCGACTAAGGGATTTCACCAGAAGCTGGACAGCTGCTTTCATCTACCTTAGTTAGTAGTAGGAAGGTAAGTACATAATTAATTCTAATACAAGCTGCGGTCACATGTTTATCTATGAATGCAAGGTTTCTAGTCTACGGCGGCAGTTACGCAAGTAATATGCGTCTTTCTGCTAAGTGCTCGTGGATGTCAATAGATTCGAATAAGGGATTTCATCAGGAGCCAATTACTTACTACTAGAAGGTAAGTATGTACCTAACACCGATACTGTGATCACTGACTCAACTGCCACGCATAGCGACTATGCCAAATACCCCATTACACTTGTTGGGTATTTTTGGGTTTGGGTTAAGCAGCAAAAAATATAGAATCGCTTGCCAACGACGCACATGTCCTGCTGTGGTACTTCACTTCCTTAGGCTATGATTTTGATGTGAATTCTTAAAAACGACGCCAGAAATTAACAGCTCATACTCAGCTCTCCCCCTTATTCTGTATGACCAATCGTGTCTTAATGCGCCCGCGTTACGATATGTCAATGCGATGATTCCATGTAGATATCGTAACGCGGGCGCGTTAAGACACGATTGGTCATACAGAATAAGGGCGTAGCTCATATCATAGTGACAATGACTGTCATTCAGTTGAGAGTAAGGCAAGCGCATGGTCTAGTCAAATTAATAAAGTAGTTTTACATACCTATGCCCACAGAATCAGTAGCACCTATAAGGGCTACTGAAACGCGATGGAGAAGTAATTAAATGAGATGATAATGGCAGGGATTATGCCACTGTGAATGGCGTAAAAGATGAACAGGAGATGATCAGTTAGTAACTGCTGCTTACTACTTACTTAGTTACTGATTGCCCAGCATGGTAATTGTGGCATACTTTTTCGAGCTATAATGATGATGATGCTGAACAAAAACTTTGATATATGGACTGCAAACATAAAACTACACCTCATACCAGAAGAATGTACCGTGATGTTCCGAAGCCAAGTCCTAGAAACAGCAATGTAGCTCAACTCTGTATTTTTCATGTTCGATATTAGACTACGAATAAATAATAAGTCAGCAAATCTAATTCAGAACAAATTTTATCCAAAAATTACTTCAAAACAAAATGATGTATGGTTAAAAAAATGAATCACTTCCATAGTTACAATAGACATCCTTGGCGATTGGTTTTAATTCAGAACATAAGCAGGGATTGGTTCTCGCTTGCTGAATGAAAGCAGGGATTAGATCCCGCGCGTGCTGCAATGTCTGCTATGACAGCTGAATCGAAACGGCGTGGACGATGCTGTGCAATTAGAGGATCGGACCAAGTCAACAATAAAACAATATTATTGATCAACGTTTTTTTGATAATGTAGTGAAGACGGATTCTGAGATTATACATTTGACCATAAAATGTAATGTTATTTGTCTGGTGACTATTTCCTAATGGGCAGAATATCTTTACTATCAATTATTTTTTAAACAGTGTGTTGATACTACAGTTTTTATGAGAGATTACTCGCTAGAGTAAGTGATTTTCCGTTATCATTTATTTTTATTATTTGTCTCTGTGGTTTTGTATAAAATATGCAGTGTGCATATTTTATACAAGACAGAGACACTTCTCTGTGTGTGTGTCTTAAGGTAAGTAAGGTGTGTATCGAAAGCAAACTTTTATCGTTTGTTAATTGCATTCTATTTGAGAAATAATCTCCATCTCAAACCAGACATCACGAGATCCCAGTTCGGGGCGAACATACAGTACATAGGTAGTTAATTTTATTGTACATAATTATTTAAATGTTCGTAAAGTGTAATACATTTTTGTGCAGAATCTTTTTTGAGGTTTGTAAATTATTATAAATTTTTGATACATCCATAGGTGAATTGTTATTATTAAATTACGAGTAATAATTTGAATGATTAATAAGGTACCTCAAACTAGACGTAAATTTTAATAAATTATTGATTAGCTCTAGACTTGTCTAGGCTAGGCCAAAGCAAAGATGAGGTTTACGATGGTTTGAGATTCCAAAAGGCATTGGCTCTCCAAGCAGACCGTTTGGCACTGGATTTTGGCATGAGGATTCATAGCCAGTTGGACTTTTTGCAGGCCCACCACCAGAGTGGTACCAGAATTTTATACAACCGTAACCGTTAGGAGCTAGCGGTCACTACCCAAAAGTACCTACCGTACTGGTAGGTGTCCATCTCTTTTTGTTATTGTACAATTTCATCTCACTTGGATTCAAGTAATGATAAGGCGGAAGGTGGAAACGCACTTCACCTGGGATCCTCAGCAGTCTGAGGAACTGGCTACCCTGCTTACCGTACCTTACCGACGGAACCCAACAATTTAGAATCGTAATAGCGACAAACTTAGATAAGATGGTGGTACCTATCCAGGTGGACTTTAAAATAATCTTACCACCAACCAAGCATAATATTGTACTCCCCCATCGTACGCAGGACTCTGTATCGGACACCGGTTAGCAAACCGCTAGGTTAAAAAAACCAAACTCTCCAAAGGTCTCCAAACATAATTGTAGCTTACAATAAACGTGAATGATTAATATGATAAACATCTCAATAAAACCGCTCTGCTGTGTATCCCTGAGTAGAATGAGTGGCCAAAACTTTTAAATGTTAACAGCGCTAAAAGCTCGCTTTAAAATACTCAGCTCTCAGCTCGGTTACCAATTTTATTTAGCAAACTTGTGATGAGAGCAAACTGTTGACATTACGACACTCCGGAAAATGGACATTTATTTATAGTTTTGAGGAGAGTTTAGATTTTTTTGTGAATATTTTTATGGGATGGTTTCGAAATTCTGATCTACAACCTTTTTGTGTGACGAAAAGTGGTGGTGCCCCACCACTTTTCGTCACACAAAAAGGTTTGTCGGGTATAGTGGGAGATACTTCAAATGATTTCCTGAAATAAACAAGTTTCACATCTATCGAGCGTATTTACGAGACACCCTATTTTTTCTTTTATATTTTTTACTTCAAAAAGATGTGGAGCATGCTTCTTGTAGAAATCTTATTATATTATTCAATAAATTAAATAAATAAATTCATTTATTTACCCAAATAAATTTCAAAAAATACATGTTAGCAGCGGTCCCACACTTGGCTCTAGGCCCGTGGGTACCAGTGACAATTATCAATAATAGTTTTCTACAAGTCAGAGGGTATCCGGAATCATGTGTGTTAAAAAATGTCATGAATAATATTATTATAGTACAATAAATCTTAGAAAAGTAGAAAAGAGAATGTCGTGGTCTGAAAACTGTGTTTGTGAGGAAGTTGGTATATGGGTTTGTTAGTTTGTATTTGACTACTTACCTAACCTATGTGTCAATGTGTAAAAGGAGGGGTAGTCTTAGTTAGAGCGAAATATGATAATCGGGACAAAAATAGCTATAATTGCGGGGACGAAGTGGGAGAGAGATGAATGGGCTTTTTATGTGATTGCTGACAGGTTTTCTTCTGTCTCCTCGTATGATTTTGATTTTAGTGAAGTGAGAACGTTTTTGACAATGTTTTAGTCCTAGATGTGAACCAACTTAGTGTCGCACTCTCTGCTGATAAAATTAAAAACACGCGGAAGGAAAGACGCGGTGTTTCACCTAGCAAACTCAGTTTTCGTGCCAACTTCAATGTGTAATAAAAAAAAAACGAACAGTAAATGGACAAAGATAGACTCACTCCTTAAAACCAGTGACCAAACTAAGTAAAAACTATATTTCTATGACTCACATGTATTTCAAGTTTTAAATAATTTTTGCACGGCTAGTAGAGGCACAAATATTGAAATTTATTTTATATGGGTTGTTTTTTGGAGTGATCCGCAACCACTATCGTTGCAGCAACAACCAAACGCCCGACAGTTTATGGGGATATATAAAAATACTTTACTGAACTTGAACCTCAGCTCTAAATTCACAGGCAACATCATGCCATTAGAAGATATTTGCTCAATTGCTCTTCAGTAATCAATAAAACCACTCCTGGCTTTATAAATAATACAGATAGTGACAGTTCGAAGGCTTACGTAGTGTGATATCCTGCTGGCGACAGACCTGGTGCATGAAAGTCCATATATACCAAGTTGATATAGAGACGCACCGCACCGGATGAATATCTTATTTAATATATATTGGATAGATATATTTTACGCCACCTTAAGGGAAAGTACTTTATATACAGGAGATAAAAAAATTTACTCAAAGAAAACATTCCTTCATATGTAAAAAGAGAAAAATCCGCATTCAATGATTTGGTTTGCTACACCTGGGAATTGAACCGATTAAACATTTTAGATGTAACACCCTGTAATTTAATGACATCGAACGTTAGGGTCAATCATAAGGATCAGATTCATTTTACGAGCGTGGTAAATCAAATGAAAGAAAAATCTGGACTTCTAAATTCAATGAGTCTAGGTAATGTACTTTTACTCAATGGTCCTTCAGATTACTTAAGTTAGTAATCTTTGACGTCTTTATGATATATCTATATCTTTATGATATATTTATAAAATGCAGAATATAAATAACGAGATAAAAGTAATATAACATCAAAACGAGAATGCTTTAAGACGTTGTGGTAAGGCCCCATGTGTCTAACCGCAATCTCTTTAAACATTCTTGTTAAACAACTTAACGCGTATCCACCATTTTGCCCTTAAAACCGGACGTTTTTAGTTAAACATACCACTGTTAAACATAGGCCTCTATATATGTCTAATAGACAATTTGACCAGCTAAATCGATTATCTAGGCTAAATACGTGATTAGAATTAATGGCGTAATTGTGACAGGATTGGTTTCCGAGGCAGGCTGATTGGTTGTTGGACCTGTTATAATCGGATGTCTGCGACAGGCACTTCAAAATATTAACGATCCAAACTGTGTTTAAAAAATGCTAAAACCAAAGTTAAATACAAGATGTTTTTCTCGTTATTGCTCAGATATCTGTAATAAACATAAGGTGCTGCTGCTATCTTAAATTGACAATTAAAATGAGAACTGAAATTATCACCAGCACAAAAAAAAAGCGAGGTTTCTTTACGAACTATATGAGATATGAGACCAAAATCAAGTTAAGTGGTTTGCATATGTATTACTTCTAGCATGCCATCTTATGGAGCCTTACCATATCAATTTGATATTGATTTCATCATTTAGAACTATAGAATCTATAGACTACAAAACTTTGTCTACAAAGGATACAAAAATTCAGAAAATGTGTCTGGACCCCTTTTGCTCACTTGGTTAGAGCGTTGAAAAAAATGCGAGTTCGTGTCCCGTCGTGGGTTGTGAATGTGTATATCACTTCAAACACAAATATATATATATATATATGAGCTTCTTCTTGTATACCTTAGGCTGTTGTTTCTTCCTGGCCTCACTGCGGAGAAGTGAACATCGCAACGCATTCCTTTCGGCCACACGACGGACGGCAGCGTCTTCAGCCTTTGGACGACCGCCAGCATCCCACGCTCTGAAAAATACTCCATTTACAACCCATTACACCCATATTTCATTGATGATAATCAACTATAAAACCACTTATTTTCTAGAAGTTAATTGAATATATGGTCAAGGATGAATGGCACGTTTGGCTAAACTCACTATTGTATTGCGCCGTAATAATGAACGTTTATTTATAAAGACACAGTTTCTTGTCGTGTACCGCAATATATGTTTGATCACGTTTTTTTTCCTTTAGATAATTATATTTCTTGCAAAATTATTCTCACATCACTCAACCCCAGCTATATAAGAACTATTAAATGTTATTATAAATATAATGTTATATATAATAATGATGGAAACATTAGTTTGCATTACAAGCGTTGCTAAATGTAATTTGATTGTCACCCTGAAGCCGACGCTGCAACGAGTACAGTTCTGCGGTCGCGTGTCGTTACCGCAAACTACGTGTTCCAGTTAAATCATTAAATGCTCGCTGTTTTAGAGAATGATTCTTCCCTCCTCCCTCTACCAGCTGGTAGCAGCGTCTCCTATTATATTTGTAAGGTAAGCGACAGGGCAACATAACAACCAGTAGTACAAAAAAGGACCTGCTGGAATGATACTCCTCAATGATCTCTTGCCACTTGATACGTGGATGTATTCTCTATCTTTAACCGACCACTTGATACGTGGGTTGAAGATCGCAGGGTAAAAAATACATCCATCTAAAACCACCATTGTGTTATAGATGAATGTATTCTCTACCCTGCGATCTTACCGCAAGGGTACCCTGCGATCTTTAACCCACGCAGACACCAGTGCACCAGTGGCAAGAGATCATTGAGGAGTGTCATTCCAGCAGATTTTTTTATTGAACTACGGGGAAGCGCTTGACCTTCCCCTCACCTGGTTACAAGTTAAGATAAGACCGAAAGTACAAGCGCACTTCACCCGAAATCCTTAACAAACCGAGGAACTGGCTATCTTGCCTCTAAATGCCAGAACACAACTATTTTAGAATTGTTATTATGGCGACAGAAATAGGTAAGATTGTGGTAGCAATTCGGCAATATTAATTATTATTATTATTCACCTACATTTAATTTGAACTTTATCACTACTACGTAATCGCTCTCAATTCAGAATAGTAATATAAATCCCGGTACTTTTATGTCATTCACGTCGCGTCCCATGCAGTATAATTCAATAAGCGACATAAACTAGTTTAAAATAGAAAAAAATAAAACCGGATGTTATTTATTTAAATAGTTACGGCTTTTTCACAGAGGTTTCTAACCGCCTCTGTGGTTTAGTGGTTCACCCACCTATGACCGAACTAGAAGTCCCAGGTTGATGGCACACTTTGTGTAAGTCCGCCTCAGCTACCCACCATCTTACCTAAGAATGTCGCCATAACAACAATTCTAAGTCGACATTTGAAGGTACGACGTAGACTGTCTTCAGACTACTAAGGATGGATGAAATACGTCACCACCTTCGGCATTATCATAAATTGAAACCAGGTGAGATGAAGGTCAAGCGTGTCTCCGTGGTACAATAAAAAAAGGGTTGGTAGTGTCGATCTCTTCAACCGCTCTCTTCATAATATTACTAAGCTGGTTGATGCGGAATACGTTTGACATGTTTAACAAGAGGACGGCTTTATAAGCACATAAAAAGCCATACATTCATAAATCTAGAATGTTTGTGCAGCTCCTACATGTTATCGGCACTTGAAAGGAATTCAGTTATTTACAAAATACTGTTATAGTATTTGCGCGCGAGAGAGATATTTTTTATTACAGTGAAGCCAGCCAGTGGTTTTAACTTCATTTCTAACGTGTGTTGTGACGAATAATAACAGTTTTATGCGCAAAAATGTGTTGAATACAGAGTGTATTTTTTTTTCTAAAACAGACTTCATGGCTCCTTTAGTAGTAGTTCTGCCTTCTTTCGTCGCGCTGTATGCTGTGGGTTTGATTACCACCCGTGACAAACCTTTGTGTGATAAATATAGACGTTTGTTCTATGGTTGGGTTATGATGTAATATAATGGCATGTTTATACAAAAAAAAGCATGTTGGTATTCATGTTCATATTTCATATTCATTTATTTAATGAAGCAATGTTATGCAAGTAATGCCATTATTTTTATGCATTTCATGCAAGAAGAATTCGATCCGTAATCTAGTTCCCATAATACAAGCAAGTTTGGAGCTAAATGGCGCTGTGTAACATGAAATGTCCCGTATTTATTTATACTTACTGTTCATAAACTAGTTCATTAACTGTTACTACATTAACCATTTCAAATAAACAATTTTAATGATGATAGAACTCGACATTTAGGTATTAGTTTTTACTAATTACTTATTTAAGTGATAATGAATAAGTGGTGTGAATAAGTAAAGTGAGACAAAGGCCAAACGCTTCCCCGTCGCACAATAAAAAAAAAGTATTATATCTATGATGGGCTTGATGGCGCTATGTGAAATGTATTCCTGTATTTATTTATCATAATATCTGATAATGCAGAAATTTTAAAGGTGGTGCATATTCTAGCCATGGTAGTATTACTTGGTTGCTGATACCGTGGTTGTAAAAAAGTTGAGGTACCTACCTATGTACAGAACTTTACACTTATTGCCTCATCTAGATGCATTAATCTAATAGTTAATATCTAGCCAGCTAATATCATCGTTGTGGATATTTAACATCAGTATTGACGTGAATGGCTTCGATTCCATTGTATTGTTATGCCGTTTCACAGAAATCAATCAGATATAGGAGATATAGGAGAGGTATAGTCAGAGACAATTCGTCTTTACACAAAGACGAATTGTCTCTGACTATACGACCTTAGGCTTTATTCATAACTTTCTACCAAAGATATAATGCTTATATATATTTCCTTTGTGAATACAGATTCTCTATCTATACGTTCTCTATCGATACTAATAATGTGCATGAATAATAAAAATTACAAACGCATAATCGTGTTTACGATAACCTATAGTTAGCATAACGATAAGCAAGCATGCCATTTAGTTGCATAATAATAGCTATACATACACACATCAAAATTGTCTAGGGATATTCCATTTCGAAATGATTTGGTTACAAACTATTTGCTTTTTAGAAAAAGTTTGTATATGGAATTAAACCTCTTTTGTTCCCATTTCAAAATTTAGAAAAAAAATTAAATCGAACGCAATAAACAAAAGATAGAATGGGGACTCCGATTTAAATTAAACAACGTTAATTTTGCCTAAGATAAATTAACTTTTATTTGATTATCAATTAGTGCTATCTAAGTAATTTTTAATTTTAACGGATCTTGTGATATTCGTAATGTCATGGAACGTCGACATTTAAGCAGAGAAGAAATGATAAGAGCGATAGGCATGTTACAAGCCGGTGCTATCCAACGCGTGGTTGCCAATACCCTAAACACCAATCAAAACGTAATTACTCGATTGTGCTCACGTTATAGTATAACTGGGGATGTAAGAGAGCGCCACACTGAAAAAAAACGAGTAACCACCCCTAGACAAGATCGTTTTCTCCAAAATTTAGACAACCTAGAAAGGAACCCAATCTCACAGCAAAGCAGCTAGTGCAATGGCTTCAGTCAGACCATCAGCTGTCAGTCAGCGACCAAACCGTCAGAAGAAGGCTACATGAAGTCGATCTTCATTCTCGTAGGCCGCTTCGTGTGCCAGCTCTACGACGAGGCAATCGCGGAAGGCGACTTCTTTAGGCTCAAGAACATTTGTTATGGAACAATGGCCAATGGACAATGGTTCTCTTTACTGATGAGTCTCGGTTTAGATTCCACCCCGATTCACGAAGAACACGTGTTTGGAGAGTTCCAGGCAGAGAAAGTCGCCTCCAGCAGCCACAAGAGGTCCATTCGTACCGAGGTGGGACAATCATGGTTTGGGCGGGAATTCGTATTGGCGCGCGAACCGAGCTCATTTGGATAAGAGGCAGCATGGCTGTACTAAAATACCGGAACCTGTGATCATCCCTCACAGAGTTCAAATTGGCCAGGACCTTCAGCTCATGCATGATAATGCCCCTCCACACACGGCGTGTTTGGTGTCATCTGCCCTTCAGGAACACGATGTCGCGGTTTTGGACTGGCCTGCACTGTAACCCGACTTAAACCCAATTGAACACGCTTGGGACATGTTACAGCGAAGGGCTTTCAGCAATTTGCCATCAGGTTTGACCACAGAAGACCAACTTTTTTGCCATTTAAAAAGAACATGGGATCGCATACCCCAGCGAAACTTTGACACCCTAATTTTGAGTATGAATAACCGGTGCAAATGTGTTATCAACGACAGGGGAGGCAACACCGATTATTAAATTGTAAAAAGGTAATTTTATAAAGTCATGGCAACGTAAAAATAGTTTTAACACAATTTACCGAACCTTGTAAATTTTCTGATTTTTCGAGATTTTGTTCCTACTTTAATGTTTATTAAAAAAATATATAAAACTGTTGTTTTTATTATTATTAATAAACAACACAAAATAAAGATTCTTGCCATACCTAGTTTTGTAAAGAAATTATTTTCAGTTTTTGTAAAAATCAATAAAATGTTGAATATCCCTAGACATTGTTGATGTGTGTACATCTCTTAACCCGGCGGAGGACATTAGAGGAGTAATTTTGTCATATTCTACAATAACGAGATGAATTTCGTTAGGTGTACAGACAACATGTCTCTGACTGTACATAAGGATGGCCTCATGAATAGTTAGATGATTGGATTCCGTGAATACGTCATAGCAATGCAGTTGAATATTGCATTACACGTGACTGCGATTCAAATTAGGTTTAGCCTAATCGAATCTAATTATTGAAGCATATCGGTTCTAATTGCAATCCGAAACACCTATTGTGTCGGAAGGACCCATTCACTAAGATCTCAATCAAATTAATTGATGGGTAATTGTATTCTCACCAAAACGATTATCCTACATGTTTGTCGAATTTCGAAGATTTTAGAAATGATCTCGTTTTTTGTTGAAGAATATTGCGGACTGTAATTAATAGAATATAAACGGTCACAAAACATTTTTCTCTATAGATATTTTTTTTATTGCACGACGGGGAGTTGCTTGGCTTTCATTTCACATTATTCTAAAGTTATGATAAGACCGAAGGTGGAAGCACATCCTCATCCGAAATCCTCAACAAACTGAGGAACTGGATACCTTTAAATACCATTAAAAAAATGTTGTTATGATGACATAATTAGGTAATATGGTGGAAGGCGGACAAAAGTAAGGGCGGTTAAACCTACCACCAAACAAACCAAGCACAATATTGCACTTCCCCTGAGGATAGAACCTGGGATCTGGATCTGACACCGGTAGGTGAACCTCTAGGCCACAAAGGCGGTTGGCACTTGGTTATGGACTAACATTGTAAAGACGATGTCAACATACCTGAGAGTCTCAGACGTGACCAGCTGTGCCTCCATAGCCGGAGGAGGCGGTCGTCCACTGTTGAACAACTGTTGCACCGCCGAGTTCGTTTTCGGCGCATTTATTGTCATATAATGCGGAGTATCCAATCTGCGTATAGGAAGTTAGTGTAACATTAGCTGGGTCTACACCGGACGACCCAAAGCGCTCTAACCGCGCGCGGCAGGAGCGATCCAAAGGCAGAGCTGTTGTGGACGTGCCGCGTGCGATCCAAGTGCACGAATTGGAGCAGGCGCTCCTTGCCTCGGTCGATCCGTTATTGTTCAGTTTTTTGGCATTTTGCAGCTCAGGCAACTTGCTCGCGTGGAGCGCGCGATCAGCCACGGAAATCCCATAAAGTCGCCGCTTATCATCCCTTTACAAGGAATATAAACTATATATAGTTCGTAAACAATTTCCTTTACTCAAATATGTTAGACTCTAATATTTTGTGACGTGTTAAGCATCGTCTCTTACACCCAATAAGACACGATGCTTGAAAACAGATTTCTTTTTATATGGGCAACAAACCAATAATCAAAAAACAAAGGTTGCTACTGCCAATTCGAAGCCGCAATAGATTTGATTTTTTGGTGATAGTCAAGCGTTTGACCACCAGCTTACATGTAAAGCAAGTAAAGATTCGGCCTAAGATGGAGCTCGCTTGACTACAAGATACCTATTTACTCTGGACTTGAAGACTTCAAGATTGTACTCTTGTGGAAAAACATTTAATCAGTATTCGTTTTTTGCAATCTGCATAGTCATATGCATAATGTTTCTGGGGAAGACATGCTTATTTTATCCACCATGTATCAACATTTGATAGTATAATGTTTTTTGCCTTTTTAGTTCTAAACTAATGTACCCTGGGGTATTGCTCCCAATACAATATTTACATAAATAGAATAGAATCCACCCAACAAAGGTTTTCAAGATTCATACAATTTAAATGTAAGCTGTATGATGACAACTATGACACGAGATGTTGAAGACATCGTAATTTACCTTTGTATGAAAGAAGATGCATTCCTAGCACCATATTTTTGTGCTATTTTGCACAATTTGTAAAATTGATTGTTTTGAACTTTTACAAAACTTAATGTTTAAAGTTCCCAATAGACCAATGAGACACCCAAATAACTCCCATAGCAGCACCATTCACTCTACCAACTATAGAAAAAAATCATTTTGCAGCAGAGCAGTTCCTTACTTCAACAAACTGATCAGCCAGAGACACAAATCGACCTCTTCAACACAAATCCGGTTTCGGCTTAAAGAAGTATGGCAAGCCACTAAAAAGAAAAATACTTCTTTACCTTGTTCTTCTTATTATATATAATGTACTTTAACAATTAGATTAATTAGATATAGATATATTTATATCCTTCTCAGGCAAGCCTACATAGATTTTCACATGCGAGAACATTTAAATGGTGAGTAGTTATTAAGTTTTATTGTAATTTTTGTTTTTAAGTACCGTGTGTAAGTGTAGTTTGTTCTCCAAATGAACCAAAATAAATAATATACTTATATCTTTATAGTACCTATATGTAATCCACCGAACGATTTACTTATCATTCAAGATTTATCGACCACTACCGGTATTGCCACCGGTAGTGGTCGATAAATCTTGAATTTCGTCTATTACCAACCGAAAAACCCGGGCAGTCCACTTAGTTGGTCGGTTGGTAATAGACGGGCAAAATTTTTCTATTCTATTTTCTGAGTAGAAACATATGTCTAATGGACGATTTATGAAATAGCTCTAAACCAGCTAAATCAAACATTAATGAATGTTCAAGAGCAATCCTAATTTAGTAGCTGTTCGGTTGAATCAACTTAGGTAATTGAATTGGTGATCGAATTCCCGACGAATAGGAAATTTGTTCGTCGATTTGAAAAAACTTTGAATGGTGCAAAGTGTAAAAGTTTCGGTCCCGCTTTATTAAATGGATTTTCAATAGGCAGTAGAAAAATTGTTAGTTAGTTTCAAAACCAAATTTCTAGATCTGACAGACAATAGTAATCTCAGCCTGTATGAAGTCTTTTTTAATTCATGGTTAATTATCCGTAATTTTACGCTATGAGTGTAGCAAGTCAACATGTCATTTTAGAACTAAAAAAAAAAAATTAGTGTCAATAAATAAAAATATTATGAAAAGATTATTTTATGGATAAAATGAGTTATCCATAAAAATCTTTTGTATTATCTCCGACTTTCTTGCGACGATGAATAACCGCCTAAAGGTAGCTTCAACTTATTAGAAAGATTAGTTAATTTATAGCAATTATCTCACCTCTCACCTTGGCGGCCCTGGATTGCGATCACCGATCCATCTACCAAGGAGGTGATGACGGCAAATTACCGCATTGCAGTCTTTGCGGCGCTTGTCATGTCCTACAGTCGACTTTCCTTGGCCTGTTATAGCTATGATGATCTCACCTGTGTGAATGCAGTGTACTCGATTCCTTTCCCGTCGTGTCGTCTTGAGGAGCCTCAACCTCGTCTGCAGGAACTTCTTGCGTAGTTGCTGAGGATCTTTCGACGAAGCGCACTGATCTTGTTACAGAACCGTCTTCGTCACTCGTATTTATAGATCTTTGATCGTCATTCTGAGGAGAAAGTCTAAATGAAACATCATTTTGTTAAAATGAAAAGTTTTGGGAGTACAAACTTCCCCATCCAAGATGTCTCTAACTCGTCTTTGTCGAGATTTTCAACATTTTCCCACGCGACGTGTATTTTTATTTACCATTCATTACCAACACATATTGTAAATTACCAATTTACCAACATATATAAAGTTGTAAATTACCAATTTTTTACCTTTTTTTACCAACATATATAAAGCTCGATTACGATTGACTCACTCACTCACTCACTGACACGGTTGTTTGTGTTGATGCAGGCGACGAGTCAACGGGGAACTTTGTACGGGAATTTATCGGCGAGTAGAAGAAAAATCGAATATTTCATCACTTTCATAGTAAAAGTTGTGGTAAACTTGATATTTGTCAAAAAAAACGGGAAAAATGGCAAAAATAAGCAATTTCGAATAAAAAAATGACGATCGCTGTTCGAAAATTTCAAATTTTGCATAGATCTACAGCGTACCAGATGTGGCAATTTCAAACGAAATGTATGGAGATTTTCAAACAAATGTCTATGCCGCTTCTAAATCGGCCAATTTTACCTGGGTCTATGTAGAGTTCGAAATAATTTCAAAATATAATGGCCAAGCACGAGTGTTTTTTTTTTATAATGGCCAAACACGACATTGAATCCGATACTATATTTTTCCCTATGTATATATCCGACTATATTCCACGAGCACGACGTTTGGATACGATTTTTTATTTTTTTTCAATGAAATTATAGAGGTGAAGGCTAAGAAGGCAGAAGTCATTTTTGCATACCGCCTTGAATTATGGTGGTTTTTCTTTTTTTGACTAAAGACATTTTTGCATACCGCCTTGAATGATGGTTGTTTTTTTTTAATTAAGGCAAGGCAGAAGTCAATATTTGTATACCACCACATGAGGCTTCACTCATTTTTGCAAACCGCCTTGAAGTATGGTTGTTTTTTTTTGGAGGCTAAAGACATTTTTGCATACTGCTTTAAAATATGGTTGTTTATTTTTTAAATGTAGTACATGCAAGTTATGTACAGAAGGCTAAAGACAATATTTGTATACCGCCTTGAAATATGGATGTTTTTATTTATAAATGTAGATGTAGGCAATGCAAATATTTTTATTCCGCCATTGTGAAATCGATTTTTTTTTTACTTGCAGGGAGACTATGGATAGCGAACTTCGACAAACTTTTTCTATTAATTTTATGTGGGCGGCGGTGACGCACGAGCACTTCGATCCTAGCGGAGCGAGGGTCGCAGCGAGATTGTCCCGAGTGCAGCGAGGGAGAATCGAGCTTCGTGTATATTGTACAAATATATATTTTTATTCAATAAAAAGTACAATTAAACTGACTATGTACAAAGGAATCAGTCAGATTACCTAAGGACCGTTACAAACGGCCTATAGGTAGCTCAACTGTTCCAGACCAGTACCAGACGGAAGCGTGCCCAAGACACTGGATGGACCCAAGGTCTCCACTATATATATATTGTTTTTTTCATATATAATTTTTTTCATGTTAGATTTTTTTTACATATTTTTTTTTAATATTTTTTTATTTCACATACATTTTTTTTATGTCAAATCAAATAAAAAATGAAAGTCCACCTCCTTGGGCTGCATGCAGCTCGCGGCACTACAAAAAAACTAGTTTAATATTATGAAACTAGTAGAAATAATGGTGTCATTTCACGTGTTTGATTTGTTTATTACATAATCACTCTATTCTTTAATTTATTACATGCATACGTTGGTAAATTTATTCTTATTCGTAAAAGAAAATTTTACTGAACTGGCAAGAGAACAATACATTTCCAGGTTCTTTAGAATTACCGGCTGGAAACACGTCGTCAATTCGTTACGGCGCTATTGTGTTCGAGATGACCTTACCCATTCATGGAACCAACAGCCTCCTGCTATTTATGCCACCAATACAGAGTGGAACGATACGTGTATCAAAAATAGCCAAATAACCGGGTTTATTTGGCTATTTTTGATACACGTATCGTTGAAGATAAATTAAATGTGATTCCTATCCAGGGATTTCCTAGAAGAATGGAATTGTGATTTTGTAATGGTGTTTATTCCAAGTTGAACGTATTCATATATTCATACATTTATCTAGAAATTACCAAACGAAGGCTCTAACCTTGAATAATTCGTAAACAAATTTGTAATTTTATCTTGTATTTGGTATTGGTCTGTTCTTGACCTCAAGACTTGCACATGCGAGGTCAACGATAGAGCGAGTCAATCTACTGGATTCAGTGATATAGCATACTATGTATATACTACAGATATTACAAATGAAAGTATTTCTCCCATTCTCAATATACATATGATACAATGAACAAAACTGTTTTACTACATCTATAACCTTTTCAAGTTCAACTCTCAACAAAGCCCGAGATAGCACAAGCTCGAGAGGTATTTCTCATGTGAGTGACCTATTTTCGGCTTAGAACTAACCTTAATAGTATTTCAGCATGAGCCTACAAAACAGAAATAAACATTTCACAATGGTATCACTTGTAAACAAACATTTGTATTTTATACCGACTTTCAAAAAAAGGAGGAGGTTCTCAATTCGTGAGTTTTTTTTATGTATGTACCCCGATTTCTCGGAGACGTCTTAACCGATTTGGATTTTATTTTTTTGTTTGATATACACAAATGTTATTCTAGATCTATATTTTATCTGAAACCCCTAAGTTTTTGGTAGATTTTAGTATTTAATAAATTTTTACATGTTTTTCAAGTGACAGCTCATGTCACATCTTTCTTTTATTTTGTAAGTTTTGTGATAGTGTGCATATGAAAACGAATGCAAACTTCACGGGAAACACGAATTGCAGAGAGTTCATAGATGAAAACTAATAAGGCCTCTGTAATCATACTAGAATAATACTGTCCACTCACATTCTTATCTTGATTCAAACACGATTCCATCTCATCATCAAATTTCATATAAATAGGGGTCAACCGATGTGAAAAGGAATAGAGTTCTGACCTTCAGACAAGTAACATATCTAAAACTAACACCTGTTCCAAAAGAAGGACCAAAGAAGCCAGTTTCTGACGCTGCCCAGGAAGCTCTACCTCGGACGCTACTCTGGAAGCTCTACCTCGGACGCTACTCTGGAAGCTCTATCTCGGACGCTTCTCTATAGCTCTACCTCGGACGATACCCTGGAAGCTCTATCTCGGACGCTACTCTGGAAGCTCTATCTCGGACGCTACTCTATAGCTCTACCTCGGACGATACCCTGGAAGCTCTACCTCGGACGCTACTCTAGAAATCTACCTCGGACGCTTCCCTGGAAACGTATCTCGGACGCTACGAAGCCTATCTTAAACGGTGCTCTGGAGGCATACTTCTGACGCTGTCCTAGAGAACCAGAATACCTGACGCTGCCCTGAACTCTATCCTTGAGACTCTGCAAGATAGAAACTAACTACTCTTAATTACTCCAGGTTAATGACCCTCCTGAATCTACTCTCTGCACCTAGCCAGCCTTCATGACAACAGTTGTCGACGTTTCGCAGCTGAGCCGTACCTAGCCAGCCTTCATGACAACAGTTGTCGACGCTTCGCAGCTGAGCAGTCTCCATCTCCGCTCTCTACAACTCTCCGCACCTTGCCGCCTTCGAATCAAGATCTGTATCATTTCTATATAATCTTCATTAGTGTTTTTTTATTTTCATTCTTGTTACTCTTTTACCAAATATTATATCTGTAAATTTAAAATCTTTTTCTTTTGGTTCTTTCTAAATTTTAATAAGTGACGTGCGGTTCTCCGTTACTTTACATAATGCAAAAACGGACCCCATCCGACAGACAGACGTGTGATCAACGGATCACACGTCTGTCTGTCTGTCCGTCCATCTGTCGTATAGTTGGAAAAAATACGTCATCCAGGTAAACGAAATTGGAACATTATATTATGATATTAATTTAATTCAATGAATTCACTTCAATGAATACATTATTATTGTTGGAATATTATATTCATTGAAGTCGGTTTTCTTTTTACTTTTTAAAACGTAATTATTAAGCGCTCAGGAAAATACAAGTGCGTATTTTAAAATTAGTGTCAGTCAGCTGCCCTGTGGTCAAAACAAAACAAAGGACAAAAAACAAGGACAAAACGTTTTTTAGAAATCTCGTCTACATAAAAATGTTACGTATTCGTCAGCCCAGAAATAAAAAATAAATGTATCATTGTCGTGAAATTGTGAGCGCGGACTCTGCTTGGAATATACCGGTGGGCATTCCGACGCCTGTTTGTGGCGGGAGCGTTGAATTTAATACCGTATATTTATTCTGTGGCACCTCCCACCACCCCCTGGAGGGGGTCACAGAGCCCGTCGAGTCTAGACTTACTTTCACGAGCATTCTTTACGAAAATAGAACATATTTCATACGTTTTAGCACAGCGGTATTTGAAAATAGTTTACGATAATTATTGTTGGCTCGCAACAGCGTGACGGCTGATGATTTTTAAGCTTCCGTTTTCATAGGGGGCAGCCCCAAATTAAAGGGTACCCTTTGTTACAATTGAAATATGGGTCGCAAACGCGTGTCCGCACCTGGCCTGCTCTTTAGAAAAACATTTCTATTTCCGTATAATTTTAGATTTAGTACACAAAAGTACCTTATATAAATCAAACTACTACTGACTAACCTAAACAATCTCATTTTATATGATGATAATGATGCCGTGTACTGCGTTATAATACCTACGATGGGATGCTTCTTCTTATTCAACAATTTAAAACCAAATATTTCAAAACAAATAAGACGTAAATACTTTTTATTTGATGTGAAATATTTGTTTACCTATGCATATTCTTGAGAGCATTCGCAAATTGTATTTAGAATGTTAATATATAATATATGATAATAATTCACAAAAAACCGGACAAGTGCGAGTCGGTCGTGCGCACCACGGGTTCCGTACAAACCTGTAGGTATATATGTAAAAGTTATGTTATTTTTATTGTTTAATGAAATCCATAACATTATAATGTGGAAAGCTGGAGGAGCATAAATTTAAGACAAAAGTCTCTTTATCGTTTCTTATTATTAAAAAAAAAACACATTGTGTATTGTAACTAAAAATTTAAGGTTTTCGGATGTTTTTACTTTATGTGTGCTATAAAGCGTTGCTTCAGGCCAAATTTCCAGATACGATAAGATAAGAATTTCAAGGTCAAGGTCAACTGGAAGTATTCTTTAGGTTTTGATTCCCTTGCGAGTAGTTGCGAGTTTAAATTGCTGTTTCTTTTGATTGCGTTGACAAAGAAAATTAAGTTTGTTACAGCTTAAAGGTATTATATATTATCTATACAATTATTTATTAATAAGTATTTTAATATATGGAAAATTTGCGGGAAAAAGGGACCGTATCTTTTGATTGCGTTGGCTTAAAAGTTTGATTTTTTTCACGGGTCTAAGGGACAGCAGATTTGAGTAGGTACTTATTTGATTTAAATTTCAGCTTGACCTCCACGCGTTCCTGACAAAAAGGGTCTTGACAGACAGACGAACGACAAAGTGATGCTAAAGGGTTCCGTCTTTTCCTTTTGAGGTACGGAATCCTAAAAATATGTACAATGTAAAATATATATTTAAAGAAGCAGTCGGGTTTCCTATTTGTAAATTTGTATCGAAATAACTGTCATTTTTGTCTTATAAGTAGGTAGTAAACCCAGAAGATCGGATGCCTCTTGTGTTGCGAGCGTTCAAAAGCTACGGTTAAAAAATAAGTCCTGTACTCTCTTGCTGAGGAAATATCCACGAAATCGAGTTCACTCGATTGAATCCAGTTAGTTAAATTTGAAATCAATGGTACTTCTATCTTACATTTAACATCAATGATTTATTAATTGAGCATTTTAAATTTGCACAACTTTTTTTTACACTTAATTGGCAATCTGGCTTTTGAACCACCTGGTAGCAATCGAATACAGTCGCAACACTACAAACGATACAGGCGCATTGCAGACCCCCAAAATAAAATCAACGCTTTTCATTTTGATTCTAGTTCGTCTTTATATGGGCTAGATGGCGCTGTATGAAATTAATGTCCTGTAATATTTATTTATTATTATATATTTATATTGTACGACTGAGATGTGCTTGGCCTTCATCTCACGTGATTTTCAAGTTATGATAAGGCCGAAGGTGGAAGCGCACTTCACCCGGAATCCTCAACTAACTGAGGAACTGGCTATCTTACCTCTAAATGACAGAACACAACAATTTTTAAGAATTGTTATTATGACGAAAGTATTAGGTAAGATCGGTAAGATGATGGTAGCTAGCCAGGCGGACTTAAACAAAATCTTACCACCAACCAAACCAAGCAAAATATTGGTCCCCCAGGGATCGAACCCAGGACCTCTGGATCTGAAACTGGTGGGCGAACCACTTCGACCACGAGGCGGTGAAACTTAAACGTAATACACGTAAAATACAAGCAAACTCTCACATTGTAGCTAATGTATAAGTACCAAGTCGGGGCGGTTTCTCTCGCAAACTTCAACAAGGTGAGTGTAATATGAGGTCGCGGCTCCTTAACCCCTTCCGTTCCGCGTAACGTTTCAAGCTCTTAACTTGAGGCGAATGTGCTAAAGTAAACACGCAAAAAAAAAATAGGGGATTTAAAAGCATTATACATGGTTTATCAAAAGCCCACGCTGTGTCAAACAGCGGGCCTCTTTCAAAACTAGAGTTAAAACTAGAAACTAGTAGAAACTAGGTTATTAACTGACTTTGACAAAAAAAGGAGGAGGTTCTCAATTCGTCGGAATTCTTTTTTTTTAATGTAAGTATAATATATATATTATATTCCCCGATTACTTGAAGACACCTAGGCCAATTTGAAAAATCATTTTTTTGTTTAAAATGGTTTCTACACAGGTGAACCATTGTCATCAGGGTCAGGATCTGATGATGGGATCCTGGAAAAATCGAGGGAACTCTTCAAATATTATATGCACACTTGAAGCGATTTAGGTGTATTACCTCAAAAGTAAGGAAAAAGTGGACGCTATTATTTAGATCATAGGATCACGCGTCTGTCTATCTGTCCGTCCATCTATCATCAAAATAATTGAAAAAAATAAGTCATCCAGGTATAATAAATTGTATCATATTCTTCATTGAAGTCTTTTTTAAGTTCTTTTTAGTTTTTAAAACGTAATTATTTATTTTCAATGGTTAGACAGAATACATACAAATGTTTATTCACAAGGAAATACTGAAACTATTTTCGAATTCTGAAACTCGATTATTCCTGTGGCGCCGCAGTGATTAGCGTGGCTATGAAATTTACTATGTTGAGTGAGATTTTGAAATAACGAGTATAGAATAATATGCAATTGGTATTCCGTAATTGGTATTCAAATCATCTAAGCAAGCACACGACACTCGAATTCACCTCTCAAATAAAAAGTTACAAACATGTGATCGAATTTGTTGTGAATATTTGATATAAATTTCACCAACAAAGCGTTACTAGGCAACCGCATGACAAGGTCTGGAGCTCTTTGGCTATTCGGCCCATTTTTTTTTGACAAATTTATTCATTTTTACGCAACAATAATGTAGACTTAGCTATTTAAATGACTTAACACAATGTAAATAAAACGTTTTTTGTTTATTGAATGCAACCCCATATGAGGATTGATCGAATTGTCGACTATAGTTGTAACGAATAGGTCAATCTCTAACACTTTTCGCTACTCACTTCACTTCACTTGTGCTCCGAAACATTAACAAATTATCATTTCAAGGTGAAGCGGGTTTGCTTTCGAAATGAGCTCGGTCACTTGAGTGAATTCGAGTTCGGGTTCTAATTTTTATTAAATGTCTAACAGTACCAGAAGGAAGCGTGCCCAAGATACTGACATTGCTGACCTTAATATCTATGCTAATTAACTGGTCTAAATAAGAACCTTGGGTCACGTGTCGCCTTAATCAAGAGACCCGCATGATTTTTTTTAAACCTAGAGGGCTCCCTACAGTTTCGACCCCAAAAGGCTACAAAAGGTCAGCTCTATCGAGACCACTGAATATTTGCACCTTTTGTGAGGATCACAAAAGGCCGAATTAGCCTGCGAAGTAGCCGAATTTCCTTCGACTTTTACTTTACAAGAACGCTGGCAAGTAACACTAGACATGTTGCGTCTACCTAAGCCTGCCAATCGAACAGGCAAAAAGCCCTACAACCACGAAACGGTGTTCTTTTATGTTGTTAGCTTTCCACCAGATCACTGAGTTTCCACAGTTGACAACATCATTAACCATAATTAAATTTTGGGACATAAAGACATAAAATGGGACATAAAATGTCCGAATCTTCACGAGAGTTTTCACTCCAATCAGGAAACGATATAGAGAATTTAAATAGCTAAGCTCTCGACCTCGTCTCTCGGCTTGCCTGAGGATAATCTTCTTATCTTTTATTCCACACTAAGTGGTGTCAGTAAAATATGTCTTATTTATCCATTATTTTCTATCGGACGCCATCTCATCACTCACTCCTGATCTACTTAGATCATCCATCACACAATCCATTCATCACTACCTTACCATTGTTTGGGCTTGCCTAGGCATTCTTATTATCTAACAATTGACATCCAAAAATGTGGTTGTTACTAAGTATGATAACATAATATAATGTTAAATTAAACAAACTATGTACAAAGGAATCATTCGGATTACCTAAGGACCGTTACAGACAGCATATAGGTAACTCAAATGTTGCAGACCAATACCAGACGGAAGTGTGTCCAAGACACTGTTTGCATTGTTGTTACTAGTAAGGTGATTCATTTCTATGAATCCATGATGTGTTTTCAAGCTACAATTGACCAAACAGCACCTACCGAATTTGAACCTAGCCTTTCAATGTTAATTTAGAAAGTAAAATGGCTATGCGACTTACTTGTTCAATTTCCCTGTCATCCTTATCGAGGGACTTCCAGAGCCTTCCTCCCTTCAAGATGCCTCCTCGCCGCTGCCTCATAGGCGAGGTCTCTGCTGAAAATTTTCCATCGTTTTCCCCATTGTCACTTTCCTCACCTACAAAAATATGTATAAAGATTAAAATAATGTCTAGCAAAAAGAAAAGTGTACGTAATTATTTTTAATTTTAACCTAAACGCAAACAAGCATAAACGGGCCATCTGATAAAAGCGATTACCGTCACCTCCAGACGCTTGCAATCGCAACACTAAAACGAAGTATTTGAGTATTCTATACGGATAGAATACTTAAATACTTTGTTCTCTATAATTATGTCTAGTTCCCATGTTCCAAGTTATGCTTAGTTTGGAGCTAGATGGTTCTGTGTGAAATTAATGTCCTGTAAAATTTATTATAAAACTCGCGTGTCGGTATCAATCAAAAAATGTTCAACAGCCTCTTGAAAAACCCCACCTGTAGCTATTAAGAAAAACCTCGGCAGGGATCATTCCACAATTAAAAAATAGAGCGTTGAGGGTAAGTACAGTAAACTTAATGATCTACGCTGTGGAACCACTTAAACCTTAAATGGAGTAAAAACAGTTACGGTGAAATAAAAACAGTTACGGTGAAATAAAAATAAATAAAACTTGTGAGAAGAAGAGCAAAATGAACAAGGAAGAGACGATTTCATTTCTAATTAATGGGATGTCAAGGTTTGCTCACTAAAGCGGAATAGCAGGCATCTCTGAGCAACTGTGTTTGTCAGATTCAGCATTTACACAGCACAAATGTTTAGGTTTTATCTAATTAGTTTAATTAGTTAGTTAATTAGCTTTGAAGATTTTGGTTCGAATTCAGATACGTCTTTTACGACACGGTTTAATCTAATCACAACGCTTGGCAGGTGCCCACATGAATCGGTGATTGTAATATTAATGGTAATGATATAAGTAGTTACTGCATAATGGGGCTAGCTGACGCTGTGTGAAATTATTGTCCTGTAATATGTATTTTAATTTTTTTTAATTATCTGGTGTATCTTATTCCTGTATTCGCCTCTCCTGATATATTGCCGAAGGCAATGGTGTCTTCTTTGCAGAACCACCAATAATCAAATGACATGTGTAGTGACTGTCAAATTCTTCAAAGAAAACCCTTGAATTTAATGGTGGGTAGCTTGTCATGTCTTCCTCTTTGGCCAAAACATTTTATCTCCAAATCAAAATAAATATGAAAAACAAAGTCTTCCAAAACGAAGTTTGTATAAAAATAATTGTTGCGTTCTTGCATTCAGAGGTAAGATAGCCGGTTCCTCAGTTAGTTGAGGATTCCGGGTGAAGTGCGCCTCCACCTTCGGCCTTATCTCAACTATAACTCGGTGAGGTAAAGGCCAAAGAGCTTCCCCGTCGTTTAATAATAAAAAATGTATATATCTATATATAATAAATATTAAATATTATAGGACATTAATTTTACACAGCGCCATCTAGCTTGTAATATATATATATATATATATATACAATTAACAAGCCTCATAGCTCAGTTGGTAGTAACTCTGCCTTCGGCGCTGTAGGCTGTGGGTTCGATTCCCACCCAGGACAAACATTTGTGTGATGAATATAGATGTTTGTTCTGTGTTTGGGTGTTGTATCATATAGTACGTATGTATTTACAAAAAGTATTTAATTATTTTATCCGTAATCTAGTTCCCATATTACAAGCTATGCTTAGTTTGGGGCTAGATGGCGCTGTGTAAAATTAATGTCCTGTAATATTTTTTTTTATTTTTTTTTTTAATTACTATATGTGAATAAATCTAACTTTGTCCTCAAACCTCGTACGTTTTGGTAGTAGATTCCTATAGATGTACAGAGTTTAGTTGTAGCGCTATTGGAGTTGACTTTAGTTCTCCGTGCTTTTTGTGGTTTTGCGAAACCACAACCATTCACTAAACTCAGCGTTCACCGGCCAAACAGAACCAGTACATATCATTTCATAGGCGTTCTCAGGGATAGCAATTCTAAACGACGAGTAGTCCCTTTCAATGTTCGGCCTGATCTTATCTACCTTTACCTCAGTTATGCTACAGATAGACTTAACATAGTCGGTCAGCATTTCCACCGTTGTATCCCGATGGAGGAACCAGACATGGAGGTTTTTTTTTTTCTCAATAGCCATGATAGAGTGTAGCTGAGTATTTTCGCCTTTTTTCACTCCTGGTAGCCTTTTATCATAGCCATTCGTAGACTTATTTTTTACCACAACCCAATCATCCGTACTTTCCGGCGGGTCGATTCCCTCCGACGCAGAAGCCCTAGTTTTTCCACCATTGTTTTACACTTCCTTACAATTAGGAGCTATCGGAGCAGGTACTTCCATAGCCACACTTGTTCCTTGGAGTCCCGGTTTCGAAGAAACACGCTTAGACGACGCGCCGAAGTTATTAGGTTCGATTTGTTAGATTGGTGCCTCAAACGTATTTCTTATCGGTAGGCTGCCACGATCGTGTATTGTCACATTCGGTTGTTTCACAGTCGAGTTTTTTTGTGAGATACGTACTACATGTCACAAAAATTATTGTGTTCGCATTTAGAGGTAAGATAGTCAGTTCTACAGACTGTTGAGGATTCCGTGTGAAGCGCGCTTTCACTTTCTGCATACTTAATATATACGTATATACTATAACTTGAAACTATATGAGATGACGACAAAGCGCTTTTCCGTCGTTTAGAGGATCCAAACAATACCTCACATAAAAAGTCAATCAAGCCGTATAGGCTGCAGAGTGTCAATGAAATAGACACGTACATATAATATATCACACTCTCAATGAATTGCCATTGAGAACATTGCCTAATGAGACAGAAAAATATCAATTATATTTTTGTAAAAACATACACTTTCTTTGGAAAATGTTTCAAACAATCATTGCATTCTCTTGGAGTACCTGTTTAATGATTACACCCAAAAGACAGCTTCGCGCTTTAAAAATATTAATCCACCCCAATTACGTTTGCGCGAAAGATACTTGCGCCTGAGTCAGACCTTTATAACCTAAATTAAAATTTTGTTACATATTTGTTTATTTTTATCTTTTTATAATTATTTTTAGAACTTTCAAAAAACTTACAGCTAGTACATAATAAGATTTTCACAAAGCAATAAATGCAGGCAAATGTTGATACTGAAAGCCAATTACAAGTTTTCACATATAAATATTAGGTCCTTACATATGAAATTGGCGTTTTGTCGTACTGGCCACTTTGATCTTAAATATCTCCTCTTTGGTTAGGAATTCCAAATTCAAATTTAAACAGCTATTTACTCAGTACAAAGGAATCAGTCAGATTACTAAGGACCGTTACAAACGGCCTATAGGTAACTCAACTGTTCCAGACCAGTACCAGACGGAAGCGTTTACTCATGCATTTGTGTTTCGAAAACCGTAATTCATTTGTTTTTTTCTCTTTTGCTTTTTTTTCTGCGTCACTCATTTCACAAAATGGAAAACTTAAAATATCGCATTATTTACGAGTACGAGTTCCACCGTGGCACCAGTGCTGCAGAAACGGCTCGAAGGATTAATGATGTGTATGGTGGTGGTGTCGCAAAAGAAAACACGGTGCGTTTTTGGTTTCAACGCTTTCGTTCTGGAAATTTCGACCTGCAGAACAAGCCCCGTGGACGGCCGGAGACCAAGGTCGATAATGATGAATTGAAGGCTATTGTGGAAGCAGATCCATCGCAAACCACATCACAGTTAGCTGCAGGCTGCGGTGTTAGTGACAAAACCGTTTTAATCCACTTGAAGCAAATTGGGAAGGTGAAAAGCTTGAAAGGTGGGTACCTCATGAATTGAGTGAAGCAAACCGACAAACGCGCGTCGACTGCTGCGTTACATTACTCAACCGGCACAATAATGAAGGAATTTTAAATCGGATCATTACATGTGATGAAAAGTGGATCCTGTACGATAATCGTAAACGCTCATCACAATGGCTGAACCCTGGTGAACCAGCAAAATCTTGCCCCAAGCGAAAATTGACTCAAAAAAAGTTACTTGTAAGCGTTTGGTGGACTAGTGCCGGTGTCGTACACTATAGCTTTCTTAAATCTGGTCAGACGATTACGGCTGATGTCTATTGTCAGCAACTGCAAACCATGATGGAAAAGCTCGCTGTTAAACAACCGAGACTTTTTAATCGCTCTACGCCACTGTTGCTTCAAGACAACGCTAGACCACACACGGCCCAACAGACGACTACCAAATTAGAGGAGCTTCAATTGGAATGTCTAAGACATCCACCGTACTCTCCAGACCTTGCTCCAACAGATTACCATTTTTTTCGAAATTTGGATAACTTCTTGCAAGGAAAAAAATTCAATTCCGATGAGGCAGTCGAAACCGCTTTCAAAGATTTCATTGATTCCCGTCCGAATGGTTTTTTTAGTAAAGGGATCAATGAACTACCTATAAGATGGCAAAAGTGTATAGATAGCAATGGTACATACTTTAAAAATTGCCTTTATGTTCCTCCCATACAAAACGCCAATTTCATATGTAAGGACCTAATATTATATTAAAGTGTAGGAAAACAGCAAAGTAACGATCATTAATGAAAATATCAGAATTTAAAAATAAAAAAATATTGTATATAAGATTTTCAATCGCTGTCCAGAAAGAAGAATTCATTCAGTAAACGTTTTAACTTAGTTACAGAGGTGTTGAAATAAGTCAACATCAAGCTCTAGCCAAAGTGTTGACTGAGGTGCATCCTCGAGTAATAAATGAATTCTGCCGATAACTGGTTTTAATTAAAGGTACGTTGAGATTTCTTAGTGCCCTGTTAGTGCGTTATCCTAAAAACTCCAAAATCACTGAGCAATTTGTGTAGCTTAGTTTAGGTTAGTTTATTTATATAGTTTAACATATTCCTGTTTTTATTGGAAAAGTATATCTCTTTTTATTCTTTCATATAGCAGGTCTGAGTTCTTTCATATAACTACTGTTTCATTATATAGTCAGAGTGCAAAACTTTCCCATGCTGTGTAAAAAAGTAATGCAAATTAATTGCAGTGCTACGAGATGAAAAACCACCAGATGAAGTTAGATCATATCGTCCAATAAGTCCTGTAGCTATATTATAGAAACTTTTTGAAACAAAAACTATGTGTGCTACGCGGGGCCTACGTAGTATTCGTAGCATGCTCTACGAAGCTGTACGAAAAAATATATTCATTGATATGGAGAACAAAGCGGAAGGGTTGGGGGTAGGAATTACATATTGACATAAAGAAAAAAGTTCACCTACACATTGATGAAATCCACATCTCTCTACAACCTTTACTTCCAGAGATATTAGGAATTTAATTCGACGTAGAACTTAAACAGAGTCCTAATACCGACTCTGTTTAAACCCTTAAACTATAAAAACCTTTGTTTAAAAGTACTATTCACCGAAAATTACGTACAGTACTTTATTTATACATTTCATAGGTATTTCATTAGACCAAATTGTGACAGAATTCGTTTAAAATTTCTTTACATATAAGTTATAAAATCGTTCTAGATATTAATCTTAATTATTGGCCTATAATATGTGTTTATATATTTTTTATTTAATCTTAACTGTTGCTACTAACTGTAACTGACTGTAACTATTGAAAACCAACAGCACATTTTACTTATTATTATAACATTTGAACACAGAAGCCCAAAAATAGATTGTCACGTTTAGTTTTTCTATTACAAATAATAGATAGCCCTAAATTGTTGTAAAATATATGCATATTGTATTTACTTCTGTATAAAATATATTTTGGTAGCACTTAACAACTCGTACAGTAGAGAAGCAAATTTTTTCTATGTAAACCCATCAAAAGAGACAAACAATAACTCGAATAAAGACGGAGAAGTTAGAGCAGTATTTATAAACAAGAAAGACGAACAGCGAGCGGCAAGAGATAACAAATAAGTGAACATCAGTCGTACATTCTGGCACTGTGGAATGGTACTTTGCGGTTCGGAATACAGAAATACCTACGAACATAGGTACGCAACCTTTACACAAGTCTCTTTTTATACATTATTTCATTTTAGTAACACCGATAAGAAAAGTATAGAGAGAGATAAGATTTCGGAAAGATTTGTAAAATATGTTGTTAAAAACATTGCGCGAATGGAGGAGTTGTGAATTTAGCATAGTTCATGTTATATGGAGAATATGAGAATATGGTTAATGGGCAAATAGCTATATAGGTAATGTGTTTATTATTTTATGATCACATGAAAAAATGTTTATCAACAGCAAAAAATCGAGAATAAAACTATACTAACATACTATATGAGGGACCGAGGATAGGTATAAGTTTATGTTGAGTGCATTGTTTGTTTTATTACCAGCCATCTTCACACTAGCAGGATAGTTTACTATTGAATATAAAATAAGTATAGGATTGAATTTTAGCCGCCTCTGTGGTCTAGTGGTTCAACCAACCGATTTCAGATCCAGAGGTCCCGGGTTCAATCCCCATGGGGAGTCTATATATTGTGCTTGGTTTGGTTGGTGGTAGGACTTTGTTGAAGTCTGCCTGGCTAGCTACCACCATCTTACCTAATTCTGTGGCCATAATAACAATTCTAAAAAAATGTTTGTGTTCCGGCATTCAGAGGTAAGATAGCCAGTTTCTCAATTTGTTGAGGATTCCGGGTGAAGTGCGCCTCGGCCCTATCTTAACTTGTTACCAGGTGAGATGAATGCCAAGCGCTTCCCCGTCGTACAAAAAAACACTTAATTGTGAACATAGTTACATCGATTTATACAAACATTATATACGTTAATTGAATGTCCGAAACAAATTTGATTAACACAACTTTTTGGACTATACGTGCCCAGTGTGTGAATTTGGTTTTGGCGGGCGTTCCTCTGTTTTATTTTAATGAGATCTATTAGAAGCTTAACGTAGTTTTACCTTTATTATACTTACATATTATATATTCCTTATTACTTTCTCGTACGTAAGTGAGTAGGTACTCACTTAATGAAATTATGTCTTACTTTTTTTTTGTACTTACCGTTGATTTGACATGAATTCAAACAATATGCACAATAAAACTCATTATGTACAAGGGGTGTCGGGCTACCTAGATACCGGTACAAACTGTAAATAGGTAACTCAAGTGCTCAAAACGCTTCCCCGTAGTATAGTTAATGAAAATGTTCACAGTGAAACTTTTTGGGATTTGATCATGATGTTCTTGTCATGTTTATTGTCAAGTAAACAAGCGAATGTTTATTTGGATGCATGGTTGATCTTTCTACACACCAAAACTGCTTTACAGATTGAGCTGAACTTTGCGCATAAATGAGTTGCGAATGAGACGTAGGCATCGCAAAATTAGTTCCGTTGGTTTTTTTTATTGTACGACTGGGAAGTGATTAGCCTTCATCTCACCTGGTTACACGTTATGATAATGCCAAAGGTGGAAGCGCACTTCACCCGGAATTCTAAGCAAACTGAGGAACTGGCTATCGGACCGCTAAATGCGGACGGTGTTAAATGCGGACTAAGAGTGGACGGAACACAACAATTTTATAATTTTTGTTATGGTGACAGAATTAGGTGAGATGGTGGTAGCTCGCCAAGCTGACTTAAACAAAGTCCTACCGTGAAATAAACCAAGCAAAATATTGTACTCCCTCTGGGGATCGAGACCTCTGGATCTGTAATCTGTGGGTTGATCCACAAGACCACAGAGGCGGTTTAATGTATGTGGAACGAGGTGTAAAACATCATCCTATCAAAAATAATTTTACACAGTCTGGACCAGGATAGTAATATAGGCTTCTTTTTGGCCAGGTACCTCGCGGATGAAGTCGCGAGCAGAAGTAAGTCGTACATATTTGCTCGCGATACAAAAAACTTTGTAAATCTAAAAGCTAAGTGATCGACAAATAGTGGTCATCATTTAGTATCCATATCGTATAGTATTCGTATCCATGGGTTATGAGACGCACGATATCTACAAGAAATATTAAAATTACTAAATTTAATAATCTAATCCTCCCCAGAAATAAAATAATGTACACAAAAAATATATAAATAGTCAAAATAAATTAATAATAATAAGAAAACACGTAAAAATTGATTTTTTTTTCTTAAAACTACACATATATTAGTCAAGTGATCAACAAATTATTCAAAGCTCCTAAATTAAATACAGTCATTTCTGTAAAAGAAACAACTTGAGGTTGTTCTTGAACACTGCTCGCTTATGAACCACTAATTTGAATTCCAAGGGTGGCCTATTAAAAATATCGATTTATTAGTCGTCGGTCCAATGAGCAGCTCGTACAAATGGAATTTAAATTCGCATTTCGTCCAACACATGTTTGATCCGACACGCACTTCGTCCAACAGGCAAAGTCCAGCAGTACAAATTACGTCAACACGCATTTGGTCAAACACGTATTTGGTCCAACTAGCATGTGGCCCTACAAATATTTCGTTCAACATCCATTCCATTCTGACGATATATTCATCTGGCGTTTCTAATTCATGGAGGTATTTAGCGACAATCTCTAACACTCTAACCTCGCGTCCGTTCAAGCAACATCATTGTTTGTTTGATCTGTGACTTTTTATTTGTAAAGGAGATAAAACCTATCGCGGCTTTACTGTGACTATTTAGTGGTGTTAACAGAGATCAGACCAGTGGTTTCTGAGATAATGGGGAAAAAAAAAGTTGAATAACCGCCGTGTTATGGCAATGACCTACGCCAACTCACTGACCGCTCGCTTGCATTGGACGAGCGGCCGCTGTGCTGTGGTTTTTATGTGAGTCATCCCGCTAAGTACTCCACCGCACCGCCGCCGCCGTACACCTTTTAACCTATTTATCTGTGACAATGAGTTGCTCTGCCTTCTGTTGCGCTTTATTTGACAACAAAGGCAAACTACTATGTACACTACGGGACTGTTATTAAATGTATCATGTTGAATGCACAGGTGTAGGCAATCTAAGTGCCATAAATCGTGTGATATAGGTATGTCCTGAATGCAGATGTGCTTCGAAGAGAGTATATACAAAGCCCAAAAACTGAGATGGCGACACTACGGACCCAGCTGTTAAGCGCTATATCGCTTATTAGTGGATGTGAAACCAAACTGATAGCTACGCGCTCCAAGTTGCTACACTCACAAGCAAGCTTTTTTTTATCGTACGACGGGTAAGCACTTGGCCTTCATCTCACCTGGTTACAAGTTGAGATAAGGCCGAAGGTGGAGGCGCATTTCACCCGGAATCTTCAACAAACTGGAGGAACTGGCTATCTTAACCTCTAAATGCCGAAACACAACAATTTTTATGAATTGTTATTATGGCGACAGAATTAGGTAAGATAGTGGTAGCTAGCCAGGCGGACTTAAACAAAGTCCTACCACCAACCAAACCAAGCACAATATATTGTACTTCCCATGGGGATCGAACCTCTGGATCTGAAATCGGTGGGTTGAACCACTAGACAACAGAAGCGGTTAAAACCACTAGACTACATTGGCGGTTACAATTGATATAAACGAGAGTAGAGTCAAAGTCAAACCACTATCCGCCTCTCAAACATCTAAGGCTAATACTCAAGATGCTTATAAAAATAAGAAAAAATGACCAGCTCGACTCATATCAAACTCTGAACCAAGTCTGAGCCCAAGTCTGTCTGTGAGCCGTGGAAATCAGACTGCTACTGTCAAAACTAACGAGCCAGTCTGCGTGTGAGATAGAGTCGAGGATGAAACCACGGATTTTCCCGTTAGTTCGTAGTCACAGTGGACTGAGGTTAAGAAACGGAAAAACCGTGGCCCCGTATCACTGTGCGGCGCGACAGGCCCTGCTAAAACATCCATGAAAGCAGCAGAGTTGGTCAAGTACCTTTGGAATATGGCATCCAGTGTCGACGACGTTCGCCAATACTTGAAAGTGCTATGCCCGATAGGCATCGAAGGGAAACTTCAAGTCCTATCAGCTCGGCATTCCCAAGGCTTACCATGAAAACTGTTTTTCTTTCTCTGGCCTGTCACCGCCAGTATAAAGTCAATTATAGAAAGACTGTCAGACCTGCGAGGGAAAGAATTGCAGTGGGCATTTCTACTCCACAGCCCTGTCGTGATTCGAGCGGGGCAAAACCTATCATCTTAAACGCCTCTTAAACTAATCAGCATTCATGTTTTCTTTCAGAATGTGAGGGGCTCAAAACGAAGCTTCAGATATTGGACCTATTTGCTAATTAATGTAAATTAATGTAAAAAAAAAGAATAGTCCCAAAATAGAAATATTACAGAATTTGGATTTGAAATAAAATTCTTCACCATATCGTGAATTAGTCCTATGTTCTGAACCAGCTAAATCAATGAGAATCTTGCGGACTACCTACCTTGCCAAACGTAGAGCTTAAATCTAGGAATATCGCTGCCACTTTTTTCTTGTCATTAAACCTCGGCAAGTGTGTTTTCTGCATCAGTTGTGTCAACCGATCTCTGATAACCGAATTGTCTTTGATTTAGCACGCTGTTTACATTATGGTTTAACATCAAGCGTGATTTAATGATTTTCAAAGATTTTTGAAAGTGTTGGTAGTAGATTATATTGGACGATAGTATTTTGCCTCCTGTCTAATAGATCCCTTTTTGCAAATCATATCTTCGGTTTGTGTAACTCTGTTTGCCCTCCACAATTAAGATAGAAGAACAGTCAACATTTGTATACTCTAAAGTATTAAACGATTGCTATGATTTTCAAAAGTTAAACTGAAACTGTAACTGCTGAAAAATATCGCAATTCAATTAAAAATAAATTGATTCAGTAAGTGTCTTGGGAACACTTAGAAACGTCAAACGCTAAATACTATTCGCAGTTACAGAACTATTCGATTAACTAGACACACGGCAGCGAGACAAAGGCCAAGCTCTAATCAAAGGTAAGTACTCACTGGTAACTGGGACAGATGGAAGCTCAGTTTCTGTCTCTTCGTTGCATAATAGGCGCGGCATATCTAGAACAATGAAATTACACCTCAACGTCTATATGTATAGTAACTATTGCATTACTTATGAAATAGGCATCAAAATGCTTTATTGAATCACGCGATATTGTGTACTGACAATAGCTTGTAATTGGGTAATATATACAATAGCACAACGTAGAAAGTTTATGCAAAAACACATTTTAGCAGCTTCAAATTTGCTATACACATGTGGGAGTTCGAGGAAATGAAGAGGTTGACCTTCTTGCAAAACAGGCTGTTGAGATGGGAGCTGAAGTTTACATTATTCCTGAACATACAGAGATTTTATCAAAGTACCGATACAAAGTTTTTGAAAAATGGAAAAAAACATTTAGTGACGTATCTTGTACAAAAGGGATATAGTACAGAGCTTTGCAAGGTGAAATCCCTCGAATTCCTTGGTTTTCAAATTGTAAGCTGAAGAGACATGTTATTGTTATAGCACACAGGCTGCGTTCCGGACATATTCCACTGAATAAATTCAACCATCTCATGAGGAGGGCTGATTCCCCCAACTGTGCCTCGTGTGGTGTCATAGATGACGTTCACCATTTTGGTGAAGTGTGTTCGGACCCAGTCAATGAGAGACCCAGTGCTCGCTCGCTTTAATTTACAGCTCTCAGAGGTAGGCTTGGTGCAAAGCGTCTTATCGACTCCATTGTGTGAGGCCGCTAGGGTGTTATACCACTACGGGACTGGCATATTCGGACGACAAAAAATGTCCCAAAAAAAAAAGATTAAAAAAAAAATGCTATAATGGAAATCTGAATATTTCTTCGTAAACGTTCCAAACTATTTCATACACGTTATTAAATGTTGTCACTCACAGACAATAGAAAGTCGTTTGCAATTCTTAAAGTCATTGCCTTATATATTTTTTTCTACCTTGTAAATAAGATTTGGCATGTTTTACTAAATATCAGGATACCAAGATTCAATTACCAAGATTAGGTAGCTCACAAACACCGATATTCGTTTTACAAATGTTTTTAAACTTTTACTAATCATCTGAATATTAAAAGTACGAAAAAAACATGTAGACACCCAGTCCACAAACAAACAATTTCGCCGGTAGGGCTGAAACAGGTCCCATCATTTTGTATCGACTAAAACCAATATGTCAGCATCTGAATACATAATCAACCGTGAAAATGTCACCGGACCTGCATAGTACGATTAGGTAGTAGGTGGGCCAAACATGCAGTGATACATGTGTACACGCGCTCCTGTGTGCGTTTCTGCAGTAGCATCAGCAAGTTCATCGTTGTTGAACAGAATAAATATCATAACTGAATATCGGTCGACACATTTGTGTGTAGTTTGATGATGAAGTAAACATATTTTTAGTGTTTTGATATTTATGGTCATAGCAGGTACAAATTTACAAATTAAACTATGTTGGTTTTAAAGTTTTTTTAAACAAAGCGGACACGTCTTCACATTCAATGTGTTATAATTCCGTTAAAAAAAACATACATACCATAAAAAAACCTGTTACAATTTAACTCTAACGCTAGTAAAATAATACGTTAACGGTGAGACTGTTAACATATTATTTTTTAATTTGTTTTTTGCTTATTGCATTTTTATATAAAATAGCGAAAAAAACTAGCTTATCTACATACACAACGCCTTCGTGAATTCTATATTATTATCACGATTTGGGTTAGTTTCCAACTGTATAGAAACACACGAAGAGTTACAAATTACTAGTGAACTTCATAATATTTGAAATCCGAGTAAAGAAACCAGAAGCACCTGAATTTAAGAGTAGTAGAGCCCCTTGTGAAAGGGCTCGTGCAGGTAAGCACTACCACCATACCTATTTCAGCCGCCAAGCAGCATTGCTGTTTTCCGGTTTGAAGGGTATGGTTGGTGGTGAAATTACGGGCACGCGAAGCTTAAAAACTTTATGCTTTAATTTAATGGCGCAATGCAGTGTAGGCTATGTTCTTTGTGGATGTGACCTACGCAGTGAGGCATTGTTATATACAAGAGATGCACTTAACATCAGGTGGACTATGTCAATAGTCTTTTTAAATGGATAAAATAATGTAAGTTGATAGGAGGAATTGAGCATTTGATTCGTAGGCTATGTTAATATAACACTTGTCGAGGTGAAGGCTAAGCGCTTCCCCTTCGTTCAATAAAAAAAGGAAATTAGTACCTCAGTGACGGTATGTGTATGTGGTGGAAAAGTCTACTTACATAACGTAATGTCGTTCGGCTTTACTCTGATGATATAGCTACATTAATATTATTGTGACAATATAAATATTAAAATAAATGTTGTGCCAACCCTAGTAAGTTGATTCCTAGCACCCCTGAGTGCCTGGAGCTTGTGAAGCTATGGTATGCGTAGCACCTCAATGTACTCTATCACTATTATACAATAAGGCACCGACCGAGTTTGTGTTCTGTCCCTCGGGTTATTTGTGGTTTACGGGAATTAGTGTGGGGAATAGAGATCAGAGATCAGTACAGGATATCTGATAACATACTTTTATCTAGGCTCAAGACGTCAGCAGTGAATACATTTTATATTATACTATATTAAGCCGCGTAGTACCAGAGTATAAAGAAGCCTACATTAATAATAAATTCCCTAATCATTCAACAAAGAACTTATCAGTTTTTATAGCTATGTGACCTTTAGGATCAGAAAGTTGAATTCCTAAAATGTTGAGTTCGCAAAAAGTTGAATTCCTAAAAGACATCATGTCTGTGTACATACTATTTCTGTGTACATAAAGTTTTGATTCATTCATTCGTTCATTCATGTCCATCCCACCGAAACTGATTCATCAAATGAAAAATAGCCTGAATTTCGTTCTGAGTTTGTTGTGTAGTTTTGCCGTGCAAGAGGAACAAACATTCGCTTTCATGTTAGTGTGAAGTGTGATGAATTAGTATTATGAACCTTTTTAATTGCTTATTCTCTAAGAATATTTCAAATTCCTTCCAGTTTAATTATTTATGGAAAAACACAAAATCACTGGTAAGGAATTGTGTATGGTAATAAATATTTATTACCATACACAATTCCTTACCAGTGATTAAAAAGGGGTATATACTTGTTTGTACCCCTTCTGCCATGTACATTACCGGATTTATGGACATGGATTCGATCGAATCTTTTTTTAACGTGTAGCATAGAACATCATAATAATAATGATATACACAAACACACACACACACACACACACACACACACAAAATAACAACACTATCACTCACTTGTTTTATTTTATGCCATGTTTTTAGAACGTTAGTAATGGAACAGCGAGCTCCTAACACGGGTATCTCTTTAGTTAGACGGATGATTAAGTTAACCAAATAAATATTTGTATGTATAAAACTCACAAATCTAATTTTACTGGGTTTAGTAACTCTGCTCTACTTTGCACAGGTATATTTGTGCACGATAAATTAAATTTCAAACCCCCAGTTTCGAGATTGGCCATTAATGCTTTTGTCCGCTGTCTATCGGCTGTCGGCTGTCGGTTTGTTCTCGCCTACAGGTCGCATTTATCAACCGATTTTGATGATGAAGATAGGCACACAACATGTTTCTTGATTTAATATATTTTTTTATTCCATCGTGATTTTTGATTGGGGGAAAATAGGGGGGAAGTTTGCTGTAGCGTTATTAATCAACGGATTTCAATTACATTTAAAAGACACACTGAGGATTTAATTCTACACAAGATGTTGTGAAAAAGAGTGAGTGGAGGGGTGAAAGGGGGGAAGTTTACTGTAGGATTTTTTATTTTTATTTTATATATATAGCCCCCATATATAAATAATTTTGCTCATGACACTCCCACTATTCAGATGAGTCAAATGGCTCATCATAAGCCGAATTTCAGTGGACGTTAGAAATCCCATACATACATACATACTAATGTCGGTATACATACAGCATATTTATGATTAATAACAAAAACGGGTCTTCATCGCGTACCTTTTTATATTCCCGACAGTTTGTATGTACATACATACATGTATATGGGACTTCTAACGATTTATTTCGAGTTTACATACTCTCGAAAAACATAACCCTCGTTCTGGGCAGTTGTGTAAAAAGGGGGATCAAAGAGTAATTGAGATATAGTTGATTTAAAAAGTGCACATTTACACTAGATCAATTATATTCTTAAGGATCAAATAATATTGACCCGTTAATAAATCTGAATGTGAAAGGGTCAGGCTACTGAGATGGGTGGGGTTAGCAAGTCGAAACATCCGTGGCTCGATATTGTCACCCGCTTGGCGCCGGTTTCAGGCGAAGCGCTCATCTGGCAGCCTATGACCTTGACCCGGTTACTTTGGCATTCGGGGTGGAAAGCAAGAATGGACCGTGCAATGAAAACATTTTAAATATAAATATTTAATGCTTTAACCGAAGCAATTTTTAAATGCTTGTGAAAGCACTAGCAATTTCTCGGAGCTCAGAGGATACCATTTCTTGCTGAGGTCGAGTCTTCTTTGTTTTGTTTTTATTTAATGTCTCTAACATGAAGTTAAACACCTTTTTGAGCGTTTGGGAAAAATCTTGACAGAGTTTTTTTTACGCTGCGCGCGCATACCTACACCTAAAAGCGACACCATGAAGTTGGTTGCGTTTTGGATAAATGTTTTGAAGCATATAACAGTAATGAGGTAGTTTTTTCAAATATATTGAAACATAAATTGAACGAGAAACGATTGTTTACGGATATGTAAAATCAGTTTTTTTTTCGTTTCAGGTTCGAGTTTCCTGCACAAAGCACCACGGTAAGTTTTTTCCACTACACATATCCTCACTGGCGACCTCAATCCAAGCAAAAGCCGATTTTAATGTAGAAGTCAATGACAAAACTATTCATACCGTGTTTATGCTTCAACTGTGCGTTGCATACGTAAACTTGATCCTAAAAATTTGTTATTAAGTCCACGGTCTTGACATATACAGCCATTAATATCAACTGCTGGATAGAGCCGCCTCCAAAGCTGGAGGCTTTTCCATAATCACCACGCTTGGATTGGTGACCGCAATTAAGGTGTAGAGTTTTTTTTTAGGATCACTTTGAAACTTCAAATCTACCGCCTGTTCAGAATCGAATACCGAACTTCGCAAATAGTTATGTTTATCACAGTTCTATAAACAAGTTGATGTTCTAACACGTATTAATTATATTTATTTCTGGGACCAATTTTGTAAACATGGCAAACCTCTAGGTGTAGATAATTCACAGAAGGAAGCTACTACCTTTCATCTGGTGAGATCCTTAAGTCGGCTTTTACGATATTCATAGAAGTTGGAAGGATCCATTCTTAAGCCGCGACCCGCTACGGCAAAAAATCCACGGTTTTAAATCTGGACCAATTACTGGGAAACCAAATACATTATTCGTTTTATTGGTATTCTCAATATTAAATCCATTTCAGTGGTTACATGATGTTCATTTTCAATAGCCTGCAAGTAATAATTTTAATTTAATACATACGTTCGTGTTGATTTGCTTCATACGTCTTATGAAATGCAAATGTAAGTGGTTGTATGTACCGGTTACCAATCACCCCTAACTCGGTTTTTTATTCCTTTGTGTAACCTAGCCACGACATATTTTTAATTATGGCTGCTTACGCATGGCTTATGCATAGCATAGGTATTTAGTATGGAAAGACAGACGTAACGAGGAGGTTGGCAACGAGCCAGAGTCTCAATCGCAAATGTTGCGTCACCGGCACACCCAGACCCCCAACCTCGAACAGAAACGAAGGGAACCTTTATGTTTGAGTACGAGCTTATAGGACACTTGTGGGTCTGCTGAGAATGGATGGAAACTGGTATTCAGCTTGTTGTTTTCCTCATTACAACTGTGGTGTCGCTATTTGTAAGAGTTCCTGTATGAGTTGCTGCTAAGAAAGTCAGGTAACTTACACCTACTTAGCTTTTCTGAACATAATACGTTACAGTTCTCAAGATCCTACGGGCCTGCCTACGGGCTATCACGGTTTGAAATTACTTCGATATCCTGCTGTTATTCTCATTTTTTAATCATATTAATAAAGGTAATCCATTTAAATCGGTTTTGTGAAAAACGGAAAGTATTTAATGTTGTCATAAAGTGAATTTATACGGAAAGTTATTCGGAGTATTCGGTTTTCCGCAAATACCTATCACAATCCAATCATGTTTTCATGACACATCACTTTTAGTTGCCATTTTATTTAAACTTATCTCCGAGGACTTTGTTGGATTTTTGCTATAAATTAAATTATATCATAATTTTTTTTTTCAAATGTTCGCAATTTTTACATTATATAATTCTTATGGACGTGTTTTTGTGACAGAACTCATAAGCGGCTGGGCCTATTACAATATAGTTTTGTCCGTGTTTAGTTAACTCAGACTTTTAGATTCCCATGGGATGATGGGAGTGAAGTTCCGACGTTACACTAGTTTTATTTAAAAATCCACTAACAACGAAAACTGCGTAATAAAACATTCGCTTCAAACAGATAATTATTCCTCAGAATTTATAGTAGGTACTTACATTTTATTGGAAATCTGTTTTCGTCTTCTTTATTTGGGCTTAATAACTCGCTGCTTTAACGGATCTAAACGGAACTAGAACGGAATAAGAACGGACTAGTTCTTTGACGATGACTATTATATAATTGTAAATATCGTTCCCGGGATCGACGGCTTAGAGAAAATAATGAGGTTTTTGGAAGTAATAAAAACAATAAAATATGTAGTGTTTTAACCTTCATGTGTGGAGTCGGGAACAGGTGTTTTTTTCCGCCAAAATAAATGTTATTCCATTCCAACTGACTAAAACCTTCCGGGATGTATCTGTACTAATCTAACCATTTCAAGCTTCTTGGCATCTCATTAGCTCTGAATCTCAATTTTGGCACATAAATTGAGTTGAAAACCCTGCCCATAATCCTGATATGCTTAGCAATCCAAAGATACATTACCATTTCCGGTCTCCTGACCCGGGGTCATGGGCAAAGCAACTACGGAAAATTGTGTGCACTCTACGGAGTAAAACTAAGTGAGTTTTTCGCGTAATTATATACGGGTAAGTATATTCACTAATTTCTGAGCAAATTTAATAGGTTCCTGGGCGTGGTAAGGTACCACATCTAGATACACCATAAAACATCCAAATACAAACAAACAAACAAACAAACAAACAAACAGACTCATGACTTTTTCCCACGTCAGAGCATGTGCATGAGTCAAATGCACACATAAACTTCCGAAAAACCGAAATGTCCATTAGTGCACGACTGGATTTGAATCCACAACCTCGGATTGGAAGACGAGCCCATTCCAACTTTACACTCAACAGTAAATGTTTTATAAAAATGGCGAAGTAATGACTGCTACATTCTATCTGTTTTAATTACTACCTACTTTAAAAGTGAGATAAAGTTGTCACTGGTGGTAAAGTAGTGTTTAATACAACAAAAGAGTCTTGATCTCTTTGAGCTCAGTATTGTTTTATATTCTGCTATCCTTACCTCTGCAACTGGTACTTTATTTAATTTGTTGTAGTTTTGTTAACACAAAGTGCTTAAGCTCTGTCAATCCCGCGCGCCTTTCCAAGGTGGTTTGAAAAGATAGCTACAGTATTTCCGCTGCTTTTATTTATTTTATTTCCGTGTCTACATTTTCTGTCATTTTATTTTAAAACACTGGGTTCGGTTTATAATAAGAACAAGTTTCAATTCAAAACTAAAGATTCGGTAACATTTTTTTTGTACAACGGGTACAAAGTGCTTCCCGTTTAGCCTGAGATAGCACAGCCCAATTATATTATTTGATTGTAAATAATAATAATAATAATAAATATAATAGGACACTAATTTCACACAGCGCCATCTAATAATTAATGATTGATTGTTCAACGACTGACCAAAACGAACCATTTCAAACGTAGGGCAAGGACGCTATAAAATCAAGTAGAGTTAGGCACTATTTCCCACTGCCATTGAGTGAAAACAAACAAAAATTTGTATTAAACAATTCTAGGGATTTCGTAGCAAACCCATGTTTTTTTAATTCCTTTTTATTAACAAACGCATTTACGCATACATCCACTGATTGTCATAAAATGCTTTCAGTTCCATTTAAATAAATATACGCTACATAGCGTGATGATACATTGCTGATACCATCTCTGATCGAAATATTTATGTGGATTTGTTTATAATAGGTCTTCATCTATGAAGTTGCCTTTTTGTAGTACTGGTCATTTCGAATAAAAACTATTTCTGAATGTCTGTAAATTCTTATTTCAAATTAATTTTGTTTTTAAAATATGACATTCTATTTTCAAAATCAGTCTTTTGTTTACTAATTAGCGTTATGTTATCATCCCATTTGGGTCTTTTTGTCCATCATGTATACGTTAAAAGTACAAGTAATTATGGAATATATGGAGTATTAACAACGCGGCACAAAGTCAAAGTCAAAATTTCTTTATTAATTAAGATTTTATAAGGATCATTTTGAAACGTCAAATCTACCGCCTGTTCGGAATCGAGACCAGCACACAAGGAGAAAGGCAAGAACCTTGGTCTGGTTAATTTTTTGATGATCCATTCAGCATTTGGAAACAAAATTTGTTATTATATTCTAAGTACATCATAAACCTAAATACTTAATCTTAAAACATTTGTTATTACCTACCTACCTAATGGGCAGTTTGTTAACATTGAGAAATCACCATTTTGCTGTCAACTGGTATAGCAACATCGGACCACGCATTCTTATCGTCGATATAAGCAGAAACGGCATGCAACATTAACGACGTTTGTTGGAGAGATAGAACACTACAAACGAACGCACAACCCGTTATTGGTTTACCCGCTTCCGTGTTGGAAATTTCGACCTGAAATATGCACCCCGTGGTCGTTCGGAAACTTTGGTTGACAATGACGAATTAAAGGCGATTGTGGCAGCTGATGATACTCAGTCTACTGTCAAGGCGTGAGGCGACACCCGTAACCAAGGTCTCTTATTTAGGTCAGCGAGTTAGCATAGCTATTCAGCGTGGCAATGCAGCCAGTGTCATGGGCATGCTTCCGTCTGGTACCGGTTATAGACAATTTGAATAACCTATTTGAGTAACTGTCCTTCGGTAATCTGTCTGTGTCCATTGTACATAGTTAGTTTTATTGTACATTTTATTGAATAAAGATATTGAAAGAATCTATATCACTGAATATGCAAGCAATGGATTGTCGTCAGTATGATTTATTTATTCATGCCCCTTTATTTTGCATACCTACATTAGAACGTAATGTAACATGATGTCGAATGGCATACGCACAATTTATCACTTACAAATGGCCTCATTCATACAGATATTGGACTTACAAGATATTTATGTTTAATTTATGCATTTCGCGTTTGTCTTTAGGTTTCGCCGAGATGCCATAATCAGGATAGAGCCACCTAGATAGGTTTGCCGTAGTGCGCCAAGATAACTTTATTACCCACCCAGATTATGGTTATTTACTGCATTTCTATTCTTTTAGTGCATATTTTTTATTTTACTGTAAGTTATTATTATAGTCTAGTGTGTGTGTGCCCGAACAAACCAACATCGTTTTTTTTCACACTTTGTAAATTTGGTAGACATTGACGAAGTTAGTGGTTTAATCCCACCTGCCACAAAACCAATCTACATCATTACTATCTACACTTTAAATAATATATTTGTAAGTTAGTATTTTTGTTTTTCATATTCCATGGAATATATAATACCATTTTAGGGATTTTTTTTGTTGTCTTCTGACTCAAAAACTACTGGACTGAAGAATTCTATAGTATCACTGAGTAACGTAGGTTACATTATAAATCAGGGTTTGAAAAAAAAGTATTTGGTTTCAGCTTATTAAGATTAGTGACGATATATGAAAAAAAAGTTCAGCGGTGGGCTTATACGGCCCGAAATTTTAGTGATGAATTTAAAATCTTGGCGCGAAGGTAACTGCGCAGGGTCAGCTAGTTACTAATAGTTTGGTGTTAGAGTATGAATGAGGCATCGATGGTTTAAGTGACGGTTGGTTTAACGTGTTAACGAAAGTCAAAACGAGGTTGTTGTGATTCTTGACAAATTGTGGCTTCCAAACACATTTTGAAATAAAAAACTACATGTAACATTAACATAGTATATTATATTAATTCTATCGTACTACGGGAAAGGGCCTTTATCTCATCTGATTTCAAGTCTTGATAAGGCCGAAGTTGGAAGCGCCTGAGGTACTGGTTATCTTACGCTTTATATGGAAAACAGAATATATCACTTCAGAATTGCTGTTATAAACGTTGGTAAGTAGGACGTTACTGGTATCTAGCCAGGCGGATGTAAACAAAGTACTACTACCAACCAAACCAAGTACAACATTTAACTACTCTGGGTATCGAACCTGGGCCCTCTAGATATGACTCCGGTTGGCACTACATCATAGAAGCGGATAATACTCCCAATGTTTTGTTTTTACAAATTGGTTGTCAAACTAAGCAAACTTTGCATTAGTATATTCAGTTAAATAACCAATATGGAAAAGTATGAATAAATAAATCGTAGCATTGAATTTCATAAATATTGTTGTAATTAGCTACATGATGTCTGTATGTAGTGAAAAATTATCATTTTTTAATCAAAGCTGTGTTTTGAAGCTCTAAAACAAGGAAAACAGTATATTGCGATCCATTGAGGTTCCGAGAAGCGAACGAGATTTTTCAGACTAAATAAATATCGGGATCCCATCGACATCTAGGGAAACGAAGTTTAGTGTGGAAAACAAACATAGTAATTAGATTCTATATACCTTAAGCACAAATAAAACTATGGACCATTGAGATGTTCCCACTTGTAAAAAGCTTGCTTGGAGAATATTTATATCTGAATATAAATAAATCTTGTCGTTCGAAGAGGAGAAAAAAACAAATTACAAGGACTAAACAGTTCAGGATAGGATGCTGGACCAATAACCTGCCAGGCTTTTTAACCGAACCCAGATTTGAGTCAAATATATAAATAATAGATAGTCGATTTAAGTTTTATATTCATTGTCGTTCTTAAGAGCAGTATGGTTAAAGCAAATAACATTAATAAATAATTGCCAAGCGTGGCCTGATTAACATGTTTATCCCTCGGACCTTACAAATCTCACGTTACAGGGTTTAAATGGTACTATTTCAACGGCAGCAAATAGTTACAGATAATCCCTTTATCCCACTGTACATACAGATTCAAATTGCAAATTGTTGGTGGATTAACTATTTTTGTATGATGATTATTTGTCTTACAGATTAGACTGCCGAGCGAACGGACTTGATTCCAATGAAATAAAAACAACATTTATTCAATAAAAAGTACAATTAAACTAACTATGTACAAAGAAATCAGTCAGATTACCCAAGGACCGTTACAAACGGCCTATAGGTAACTCAACTGTTCCAAACCAGTACCAGACGGTAGCGTGCCCAAGACACTGGCTGCATTGCCACGCTGAATAGCTATGCTAATTTGGCCTAAATAAGAGCCAGCCCTTGGGTCACGAAAAAAATAATAATTTGAGGCCAAGCATGTTCACTTTCATTTTCATTTCCATTTTCATTTTGAAATGGCAAGTCTGATTGAAAAGTTTTTTCGCATGTATAATCGGATATATAGATATATAGTTTCGATTCACAATTAGATTCCGAAGATGGCGCTGAAATCATCACAAGATTACGGGAACGAAGCCCTGGGCGTTCCACTAGTAACTTTTTAAAAATACGGACATAAAAAATGGGATAAAACCGATCGCAATAAAGTTCGTGAAACAAATAAACGTGAAACTTCTCTGAATGAAAAGTTAAACAGAAAAACGTAAAACATGTGCGTAGTTTCAAAACTAGGTTACCCGTTCGGATTGGCCGGATTCAGCCAGTTAGGTCTCGGCTAGATACACCTGCGTCCAGGTGAAACAGTGCTCTATAACAGCAATCGATTTGTTGCTATCTTGCTCTTTCATAGGTAATGTTCCTCGTGGAGAATCTCGTACGACGGCCGACCGGAAAATTGTAATTTGCTGTGGATGACACATCGAAAGTTGTGAACTGTGATATAACGCTTTTAGGATTTCGTAGCTAAGGTTAACTAACTAGAACTAAAATTAAAACTAGAAGAAGTCTTAGTACCCTATACTAAGACTTCTCACAACGTCCACCCGGCCTTTATAAGGCTGTAACTTTCGAATTGTAATATGCAGCTGGTTGAAATTTAAAAAAAATATTATTACGGCTACTTATCTTATATATATCTTATCTTATCAAAATCAAGGGTGACTAAAATAAAAAATATTAACGGTTATGAAGATGAAGAATCAACTTTAATTAAATATTTTGAGTGTAAGCATCAAAATACCTTAATTAAAAATGATACTTCAAAATTATTATAATTATACACAAATGAAGCACCGAAGTACGATGACTTTAAAATACCAAACGGTTGGAATACCTCATGATACAAAATATTTTTAGTAAAAACATTTAGGTTATGAAACTTACGTGAAAATAATCTAAATATGTGTACTCATCTGCAAAATGTTCCGGGCGAAGTGCGCTTCCAACTTCAGCCTTCAGCTTCAGCTTATCATAACAAATTGTAATCAGGTGAGATAAAGGTCACGCTTGCCCGTTGAACAATTATAAAATATTCTTATTCCGGTCGACAAAAGCGATTTCCATTTTGATCCTCATAGTTGGATTAATCGATATCATTAAAATAATCCATGGCAAATAACATAATGTAAATAAGAATAGAGCCGTTGGCGCTTCAAACCGCTGTCAAGTTCGCAGCGACCACTCACCTCGGGCGTTTTTTAAATCTCTCCATTGATTACCTATCATTATCGTAGCTTTTTTCTGTTTGAAGTTTGTACAGCTCGCACAGCCAAAATAGTCATGACCGTTTTTGCGGGGCAAGAAACGAGCCGCATATTATACTAGCTATTGCCTGCGACTTCATCCACGTCGTGTTGATAAATAAATTTACTAGTGCGGGTTTTAAGCTACCATAACTATCAATAACTTTTTTTTTTATCTATGAAATCATATTCACCCACATGTTGTAATGTTTTAAATCTTTATGGTATGCAAAGTATGTTCATTCATCCGTTTATGAAATACATTTGATTGATTGATGAGAAACCTACAAACGACAAAAAGGAGAGACAACTGATCAAAAAGTTAAACTATATAATAATTAATTTTAAATTTCTTTGATTATCATGTCTTTTACTTTGGCGTCTGGTAGGTACTAAAATAATGAGGCTACTTGGTAAGCTCACTGTTGAAAAGGCGACACACATCTGCCCGTGTGAAAATCAGTTCTCTCGCAAATCAACCCCAGCCAACTTGAGGGTAAAAGCAAAACATACTTTCAGAGGAAACTGCATTCTTCTAAAATGAAAAGGGTAGCTGGTGGATGTTAAAAGAATACGTGGACTATAAGTTGATTCCTTTTGAGAGCAACCGGTAATTATAATTGCTTCAATAACGTTGTGATTTCATGTTTTTACTCGTAGCCTGGTTCATGCATTGCACACAGATCACTCAAAATACGCTATAATATAATAAAAACCACGAATACATTGCATTTTGTCTTTTTGTTTATTACAAATTTTTTATTCATGAAAATACCAAAAATTCCTGAAACATGTGTTTATTTATTCACGATAATCTATAATGATAATTCTGAACGTTTCTCTTACACGGTTTCAGTGATAGGCCACACTTTAACAAAAAACTTTTTACTCGCTAATGGGCTCTTGCCTCTTCCTTACCTTGGGGTACACATGAACAAAATCCCCTTCATTGCACACGTTTATGCACCGATAAAATCATACACTTATATAACCAAAACTACGTTTATTAGAATTAGTTTTTTAGAATTATTTTGAAGAAAATTATCTCCTTTCCATTATGTTTGAGAAAACCAAAAATAACACGAATTTATTAAAGCTAGATGGCGTTGTGTAAAATTAATGTCCTGTAATATTTATTTATTTCATTTGAGGAAAGGTTTCAGAGATAGGCCACACTTTTAAACAACACTTTTTAACCCATTTTGAACCCCTTGGGTGTGAAGTCCATTTTATAGCACACGCTTTTGCACCTTGGTAAACATACCATTTTATAATAAAACCACGTTTACATCGTGTTTTGTCTGTTTGGAAGCATTTTGTTTAAGAAAAGGAGCTCCTTTAAATATGAAAATATCAAAAATCCCTGGAACATGAATTTACTTATTTCATCTTAGAAATCCTAACCGTTCATTTAGCACATTTATCATAAACAGTTTTAGAGATACGCCGCATTTTTTAAAAACAACTTGAACCCCATTTTGAACCCTTTAGTGTACGAGTTTTCAAAATCTAAGTACACGTATTCGCACTAAAACCAACATACCTTCCAAATTTTAAGTCCCACTTCACAATTAGCGGTTAAGGCTGTGCGTTGTCATTTTGTATACCATATAGAATAGGTATTGAAACGGGTTACTAGGTTACTGTTAGAAATTAAAATCAGGAAAGGGCGTGTTTTCCACAGCTCCTACCTTCAAGGTTCTTCTTTACGGCACTGTCCCTAATTTTCTCTGCCCGAATGTTATTACGTCATTTACATTTTCTTGGTGAAACCTGCTTTAAATATTTATTTCAAGCACTTGTAGACTTTAATTACAAGGTGTAATGTTTCATGTTATATCGTTTGTTGTTACTAAGTGAAAGTTATAGAGTCCCTATACCTAAGGCTAATGAGATTGATGTCAGACAGTGATCTATCAGTAAAAAAAAACCGAGATCTCCAAATGCAACATCGTGTATCTATTACCGGCTACTAAATAACAACTTTATTAGATCTTCATGTACTGAAAAGTGTGCTACCTGAATCTTTCTATCCATGTTTACTTTTACTTGTACAAAATGGATGAGTTGTTTGACATACATAAATATCCTAAATACTCAACTACACAATAATGCAGCCAGTGTCTTGGGTACACTTCCGCCTGGTTCTGGTCTGGAACAGTTGAGTTACCTATAGGCCGTTTGTAACGGTATTTAGTAATTTAGCTCTATTAAGCTAAACAAAATGTACCTAATGATAAAAATTTACAAAACAATTTTTAAAATAAATAAATATACTGCACAAAGCCATTATTACTCTGTTAAAAAAAAGTGCGTATAATGTGTGCGTGAGTCTGTGTGTGTGTGAGTCTTGTGTCTGTTCGTCTGGAGGTCAGCAGATTAGTTAAGTGTGTTTAAGTGTGTTTTATTTATAAAATAAATAAATAAAAAGGTGTTTATTCACACAACACATATGACAATATTTATATGAATACAAGCAATTTTAACAGGTTCTTGGTGAAAAAGTAAGAGCATTTAAAAACAATAAAAAATGTAGTGTAGTTGTAGTATTGTGTATTGTATAGTGTAGTAAATGTTGTTAAGTATGCGATGCGTAGTCTGTGTGCGTGTGCTGTTGTGGCTGATACGATATATCACATCAGAGCTTCGGTATCGGTATTGTTCAGTTTTAGTAGATAAACCACATTTCTGTATTCCTGCGGTAATACAATTTTGGTCCTAAAACTTTTTCGTTTTTTCTACACTGGTTAGATAGTGAAAAAAGCCAAGTAACATCAAAACAAGAATGCTATAAGAAGTCGTCGTTCCTTCCCAGGTATTTTCTACGTTTGGAGTTAAGTTGTTGTAGTTACATCCGGAGGGATAAGCGACTTTACTTTTTTTTACTTTTAATAGAGACCGCTGGGCTTTTTTTAGCCGCATAAGAATGTAGGTCTGAAGTATGTATACATAGTCGAACTCACAGGTTGATGTTCATAGCTAACAAGCTATTTGTAAAGGAGGCTCAATGTATTAAATGATTAATATTAGATACCTACTACTCCTCTAAAGGCCGTAGTCCGAAGATAAACAAATATGTCAAAATCTGCTGAAACAGAACGGCATGTTGCTTGCAGGTCAACGCTGAAATCCTATGAAATCCAAATGGAGAGGCACTTTACCGGATCGCCTTCTCAAAATTGCATTCACATGCTTGCTTTCAAAATAGGTATTCATTTGCATCAAAAAACTGGCTGAATTAGGTATGCGAGCAAAAATTAAGAGTATAATTATTAGTAGCCCTTGTGAAAAAGGTCGCCGGAGAAGTACTACAATCATACCTATTTCAGCCGCCAAGCAGCATTGCTGTGATCCGGTTTGAAGGGAATGGTTGCTGGTGAAATTGAGGGCTTGCGAGGCTTAACACCTCATATATATCAAGTTGATTGTCGCAATGACTGCATTGCGAAAATCAACTGACTGCGTTGACCATATTCTTTGCGGATGTAACCTACACAGTCAATGATTGTTAACATAGACAAGCGACGCATTTAACATTGCTGGTTGTTTGTTGTTTCCGTCTTCAATTGGAATAAAAATATGTTCCTGATTAAAATAGCAAAATGTTCAGTATCAAAAGGGTTTTTCCAATCACATTGATCTATTAAATACATATTGCATTACTAAATTTATGAAGAATTACTAGATAAATAAAATTTATTACAGATCGTAATATACGTTGATTACCTATACACATGGAAATCATCTTCATCAACAGTCTACTAATGTCAAAAGCAGGAACGTCTCCGCCAAAAATGGAGGACAATATGAAAATGTCATAGAACTAACGTAATGTTATAAGATGATAAATAGAAACGTCTATTTGCAATCATGTTTAGTTCAATGCCCTCAAAGAGAAGGTTACAGTGCGTCCCGTGAGGTGAACACGCGTCTGTAACCCCGAATGGCACGACATGGCTAGGTCAATGTCGATGCAGCAATTAACTTGAGATTATACTCAGGGCTAAATATAAATTGCCTCGTAGGCAACATGCATTGTTTTTAAATAAGCTCAGTAATAAATATCTATATTGAATCATTTACATTGAATTTATTTACCATTGTTTTGTATATCTATGGTGGGTTAACCCTTGACCTCAGACCTAAATTGAGCTTTTCCAGAAGGCACTGGCTCTTCAACGCAACGACAGGACACGGCAAACTGTTTACCAGGAGGGTGATCGCTAGCCAGACTAGCTACAAAACTGAAATTCATGAAAATGTTTGGATTTTTTCGAGCTAGTTGCACAGGATAAATGTAATAATGTGAACCCTCTATAAGGTTTTATTTCATAGCAAAGCCGTTACCAAACCTGTGCCACCCTATAAATACTTACTAGGAACATTCGAGTCCACATTCAAACAAAGGAGTAAAAGTTTCATCATACTAAGGTTTTTATAGAAAACTATGTCGGTTACATTGTTTTTTTTTTTATAAAAACGTAAGATGAATGGGATTATCTATCAGAAAAATCTTGGAACCAACTTTTGAAATTCAATATTAATTTTAACGGTTTAAAGTGTGAAGTCGTAAACTAAATTGAAAAGGTTGTTACGCCTTGGTATCAAGAGTAGCTAACAACAATTTTCATGTGTACCTTCAAATAACAATGTCACTTCGTATACATTTTTATCATTCATATTTTTACTATAGACCCGGATGAATTTATTAAAACTGATACTAATGAAATAAAACACGATTTTTGTCTGCTTGAACAAAAAATTTGCATATAATCGATTGTCTAATACATAATTATGCAACACATTCAATAAGTGACAGGTTGTAAGCCTATCGCCGCGCGTCATTTAGCAGAATACTAGCCAATGACAAATACCACTTGAATTGATGGTCCTAGGGACATATTGGTTTCCTCATGTTGTGACCTTTCACCATCAGAGTATGAGCATGTGTCAAATGCCCACTTCAACTTCTAAATAACCGAAAGTCCATTGGTGCACGACTCGATTTGAACACGCTACCTCCGAATAGGACGGCAGGCCCATAGCCACTTGGTCACGAATCTCAAACAATACGTCATCCCCAATTTTACTTCTGGGGTTGTATTTCATTAAAATCATAAATTCCATTGAAAAAATTTTTTTTATATTCTTCAAATCAATCAAAACTTACCAAAACTCCATATTAAATGGAACTTTTACAAATTAAAAGGCTTTTGGCTTTGATTGCGCTAAGCTAACCCTGATGAAAAAAAACTTCTCAAATAATTCACTCACATTTAATCATCATAAATCGCATAAAATTTAAAGCCAATAACTATTTACCCTTGTAGGGGATGGATTATATAAACAATTTACTTCGCTATGATTCCATATTCACAGGCCTGGGCTGTGCATTATCAGTCAGTCAGCACTTAACGTTTTATTAAGCAGAATGGTTATTATCCCCGACAAATAGCATTAAGCTCGGGATAACGAGTGGTTCGTAGAATACCGTTCACCAAAAACATGACGGGGTCCCTTGCTACCTCATTTAAGGACAATCGAGCTCAGCGAATCGAATCGAGCTTCGTCCGACTTTGTTTGTTCGAATAACACAAAAGAGAATATTACCAGACCGACCGAAATAATGTTCGTTGTACCTATTAGCTATCCTCTTTCAATAACACAATTCCATCAATATTTTTGAATGAACAGGAAAATACATCTCATTTCGGTTGTATGTTTTGTTATGTTTGTTACCTTAGATCCTTTTCCAGAATGGTCCCATAAAAAAATTAACAAAATTGATTTAGAAGTTTAGCTTTTAAATAAAAAAACAGGATAATGGGAAAATTACCTAAACAAATTCTTAAAATTTGTTTAGGTCATCTATATTTATTTTATTAGTTTCCATCATCATCGTCATCATCATCTTAACCACAGCCCGTAACCATCCACTGTTGGACACGAGCAATGCTTATTATTTTAAAGAGTCAAACCTGGTTAAAAACCGATTTCACTAAAAACTTAAAATACGTATCTGTGTAACTTCAGATTTTAGAAGGCGCCTATGAGTATGTGATGTGATTACCTTACTGGGGCTCAACCACCACACTTATAGCAATGTCGTTTTAATTGATATTAATAATAATAATTCAATTTATTTATTAAGATAATTTGCAATCCATTGTGTTAGTTCACTTGTGACTAGGGGTTAGTACTTAAAATTAATTAATGATTTTGTCCTTTGGATCAATTTATATACTATAGGACAGGCAAATTTTTCAGCTATCACAGTTAACATGCTGTTGCTGCTCACGCGGGTTTTGCTGAGTAGTGAGGCCGACTTCTTTCGCCAGATAGCATCAAATGTCGTTGAGGCATTGCAGAAACGTGGTAGTCGCAACAGCAACCTAAAAGCGTTGTTATACTGGAGCCGCACAGCATTGTAAGCAATTTTGGGTATAGTTGACCCACAGACTCGCTGAGTAAAATGAATGTACTTCATTTTAGAATTTGCATTTTGCAGTATGCTCTGAATAAAGTAACCTTCACCGCATCTGTACATCTGCGAATCTGCGGGCCAGCATAATTGCCCTGACTGACAATGCTCTGCGTTCCCTCTCCATATCATCGTCGTCCTTCAGGTCTTCAGTCACCAAGTGTCCTAGGTATTTGAAGTTAGACACTCGTTTGAGAGGCACGCCATTAAGTGTTACAGGTGGAACAAATATCAGACACTTGCTTCCGACGTTTTAACATTGTATGTAAGTCCATGTGATGCAGCAAAGGACTCACATACAGCAAGAAGCCTCCGTAGTGCACTGATTGAGGAGGCCAGCACCACCATGTCCTCGGCATTGCTTGTAGCGGGAATTAAATCAGTCAAGCCAAGAACGACATCTGCTGGTCAGCTCGGATAATAGATAGCAAGCCGGATGGCTTAGAATGTAAGTTCGGACAAGATATTGATTGAACGTTCCACCTACCGGGGAGCAGCGTCATGAGAAAACGTAACCAAAGGTATATAAAGGTAGCTTGAGAAACGTATGTAAGGGATATTTGATTGTTCATGAATATATATATATGAGTATGGGATATCTCAGTATTTTTAGGATATCAAGATAAGGGTTTCGTGGATGATTTAATAGGGAATTCCTCATTTAGAAAAAAAACGAGATCTATCGAGAAGAAGCTGAACTAGGTGCGCGGACATTCGAAATAGACAAAAGGTAGATTTTAGGGTGTCGATACGACTCGGAGGCTGATATCGTAGGCCAACAAGTCACGGGACGACATTTGGGTTAGCAGACAGATAATAGAGTCTGGAAGGTTCCTGAGGGAACAACTCAAGTTAAAAAGGATTAGGGCAAAGTTCTTCTAATATTGGGAAGTCCTGCGTGTGGAGATATTCAACAGGAAGAGAGAAAATAATACATGTGAAGAAAAGATCGGACGGGGAATTAGAGAGATAAAGACCCAAATCGTGGGAGGAACATGATAAAATAGATTACGACCCCATGGGACAACTTTAACTAAGGTAAGAAAACCAAATCGGGTGTCCGGTTGTCGAGAGATTTAAAGTGATTGTCGGCAGGTTCCGAGTTTCCAAGCGGTGAGTAGCTGAAACATCGATCCGAACGTTCGTGGATTACGAAGTTCTGGAAGGTTTTTTTATATAAAAAAATGCGTCCTTGGGTGGCGGGGCCATTCCGGGGCAGAATCTCAGTGGGTGAAGGCCGATCAGTATCGAAATTAATTCTTTCGTTGTGACTCCGAGTCGTGGGGACTTCGTGTTGCTGGTGGAGAGAGAAGTGTGTGGCTTTCCTCGAGTGGGAGACACGGAGAAGAATAAGAATTGTCCAGAGGTTTCCCAGCTACTGTCAGCGGGCAGTGGACAACGGAGAGCGACCGACGGGCGTTGGAGTCCAGAGAGCGTGTCCAGTTGCAGACGCCAAGGGCCGACTCATTTAAGGAGAGGAACTCGTAGAAAGAGAATCAGGTACCTAAAGGGAATAGTGGGCAAGCTTTTGTGGAACTGGGAAAAAGGGGGTTTAGCTGCTCCGACAAGGGACAGCCCTTGGAACCATAAACTATCACTGGTCTTATTGGGGAATTTCAGAGCAGTACGTGGTAGTGGAGAAGCGCGGATCTGCACGTCTCGGGCCACGGTTAGGCCACCGTCACTCTCTAGGGGAGAGAGCCACGTGTGCGGCATCCGACGGCCTGCAGGGCAGCCGACCTGCATCGGAACGACGGGGGGCGGAGTCGCACTGCCCGGCGTCACAGGCTTGAGTCAGACAACGAAGGCGTCCTGTCAGCGAGCTCCAAGGAGTGTTCGCTCCACAGAGGGGTATTCGATCCCCACGTCTCCCGGAATCCTAGTGGTGAGTTGGTAGTTCGTATTAGGAAGTTAGTGTATTAGAACACCCTTAGTTCATAGTGGGAGGATCGTATTAGGCAGGACGTATTAGACAAATCGCCTTAGGCAGATATTATTAGGCAAATCGTATCAGGCAAACTTCGTATGGGTTGGAAAAGTGTTATGGGTCAGATTTCATAGGTTGAGCACGTACGTATACCTACTCGGTACCTACTCGGATCAAGCAATATTTATGAAGGGCAAGCTCGATTTGGGAGCCAATACATTATTCGTATAGGTTGTTTCCATATCGGTACATATCCGCATAGGGCGATTTTGTACCATGGCATAGATTAATTACATACATGTTCGGTTGGAGACCGTAGCTTGAAGTAGGTACGATTATATTGGGAATAAAAATGTGTGTTCATCGTTGGGAAAACGCTTGCCCGAATTATGTATTTTTTTAAATTATGTATTTTATTATGTACTAGGGTTACCGAAGGAGAAACAAAAGTCATAAAGTTTCCTATGTTTATATAAAGATTCTGTATATTGTACACAGTTAATAAGCTAATGTTGTTTACACATACACCATTAACGTGGCAGCCCACAGGCATGCAGCTGAGTACCTCAATCAGCTCGTTCACGTACAAGCACGAGAGGGAGGGTGAAGTCAACGCCCCCTGCCTCACCCCACACTCCTGCCCATATGCGTCCGAAAGGTCACCCGCCCACCTCACTCGGTTCTGTTGGTGAAGGTACCAATACCTAAACAGTAACACCGGCTCGGGCGGAAGCCCTGCGTCTCTCAACTTGTGCCAGAGTACATCATACGACACCATATCAAAGGCCTTTGAGAAGGCCAGGAAACAGGCATACACAGGGGTCTGCCTGTCCGAGTAGTACCTAACAGTGTGCTTCAAGCTAAGAATAGCTGTTTCGGTTGAGAGTCCAGTACCAAACCCAAATTGAGCATCGTGCTACCGCAATTGCTTGTGTAAGTGAGAATTTAGCATACTGTCAAGTACCTTGGCCACAATCGAAGCCAACGATATGGGTCTATAGTTTGACTTTTCCGACATATCTCCTTTTTTTAATGACTGGCACCACCAGAGTCCACATCAGTTCGATAGGTAAGTACGAATGACTTATACACATATTATACAGCAAAGCGAGTACTCGAGGAAGGTGGACACCAGCATGCTTCAGGTGTTCGATGCTGAGCCCATCGTGCCCAGGCGATTGGCCTCATGTCAATTTATTTATCGCGGCTCTGACGTCTTTGGCGAGAATTATTGTTTTAATCTGCTGGGCCTTCTGATCCTCAGTATCACACCCTCGGCATGTTGGTCCTAAAGGAGACTACATAAAAATAATCCTTGAAAACATTTGTAATCTCTACAGGATTGAATACACCATTGACGCTCATTGGAGTGAATAATAATAATGATATTTTCATATATTTTATCTATTGTTTGCAAATGTTGTGAATTTAGACAATTCAAATCACAGCACTTTTGAAATTGACGAGGAAATATGTAAAGAACATTTGTAATTTAAATTACATATATTATGATATTGACTTATTTGCTCAGTTGTTCTGTCCCCTTAAAATATTTTATTAAAAGTAAAAGTTTTAGGTTGGTTTTTCTGCCTCACGACATCTAAATTACATTTAATTACTAGCGGAAAATGATCAGACCAATATAAATTGTTCTTGACATACACATCCATAACACAAGGCCACGCCGCCTATGTTACTTAACAGTGATCCATCGCAGGCAACCAGGCTTCACTCATAAAAGTCACAGTTTTAGAAGATAAGCTTAACTTACTTATGTCCGCACAAACCCAGTCTTGCTCTGCGGAAAAATCCATCAATTCACGAAGGAAAAGTTCGCCTGGATGGGCATTAAAATCACCATGAACAAAAACTGATTCAACATTATTTTCTTCAATTATTGCACTAATTTCACTTAAACAATCCGTGAACTCCACTAAGTTTTTATAACCATCGGTAGGCATGTTAACACTTATAACAAGCACAGGCCAGTTATTTGTAGCAAGCCGAACAGCTGATAAACGCGGGCTCGCACAGTCTATCACTGTTACGCACGGGAATAGTGACTTGCGCCATAAAAGCGAAACTCCGCCATAGGGTCGGCCTACTAACGGTCCGCTGCTCAGGTCGACAGCAGATGTACCGGTGCTTCCGAAGTCTTCATTAATTGCTGATAGGAGGCAGATTGTGAGGTAGTAACCACGTCTCCTGGAGCGTAATGATATCCGCAACAATGCATGACTGCCGAATACCTTCCACTGAGCGTTTAATACTTTTATATACACTCAAATAGAAAAATTCGAATTACGAATTCAAAGACGATTCTATATAGATGCACTTTATAAACGCATATACATAAAATTAAGAATAAAACTTATTATAGTACCGCTATCTTTTTTTTTATTATTTTATTAAAGTAGTCTATGGTTTTAGGCTGAATATAAAAAAATGGCGCACGCATGCTTAGTTTGAACTTAATTTCCCGTGCTTCCCATATTTTTTTTTTCCGATCGTGTATTCGGGATTCCGAAAAAGTTTACTAAAATCCTGTAAGTGATTACAATATGATTGGAGAAGAGAGTAGTGACGGCGAGATTTTCACTCCGCCAGATATTCTAGACGCGGCATTGGCGTTAGCTGAAAGTCTCCTGCCAGAAAAATCAAAAAAATTGTACGACAAAATGTACCAAGAATCTAAAGATTGAAAATTACTTCCTTGTAACCTACCTACTTTGTTTAATTTCAATTTTTCCTATGAGTGAAGATAAAGTAGTGTACGAAACTGCATATAAGTTATTATTGGTATTAAAACATTCGAGTCAACCTATTATCGCATGAGGCGAAGCCGAACAGACTCTCGTATTTTAATACCCTTTCTTATATGACAGTTCCATAAACTACTATTACAATTAAATGTGATCATTGTATTGATTATTGTATACACTAACACATTACCAAGCCTCACTTATACATTAACAAGCCTCACAGCTCAGTTGGTAGTAGCTCTGCCTTCTGCACTGTAGGCTGTGGGTTCGATTCCCACCCAGGACAATCATTTGTGTGATGAATATAGATGTTTGTTCTGTGTTTGGGTGTTGTATTATATGATAAGTATGTATTAACAAAAAAAAAAGTATTTTAAGTATTTTATCCGTAATCTTGTCCCCATAATCACAAGCTATGCTTAGTTTGGGACTAGATGGCGCTGTGTGAAATTAATGTCCTGTAATATTTGTCCTGTAATACATTTTGATCGTCAAGGTTTCTCTTCTGCTCTGAGATTTGATAGGGCATCGACTGTCACTATACCATCTGGCCATACCTCATCATTGAGGAAAGATTCCAATCTATGCCACGATACTAACACCTTGAACGCATTGTAATCACGCTTATTTTTCATTTTAATTTTTTGAAGAGAAGCTTTTTCATTCGTTTTTGAGAAAATTTATTCCTGTATGTCTTTTTCTAATGTGTCCTTATCTACATTAGATATGAAAAGTGGAATCTTAACATCTGCGGGTCGAAACTTGTAATTTGGTTTTATAGAAGCTTTCCCTGTGATGTGATACCGGTTCTGTTTCTATGCCTCTTTCTCTGAACCTCAATCCACTGCTGATTCATTCCATTCCTGATAAGTCAGCCATCGTTTTTTTTTTATTTTCGCCCACACATAAGACCATGTTATTTTGGCAGGGTGGCACCCTCGCAGGTCTAGTCGTCTGTATCGTCGCAGTAACAGGCACGCAGGTAAGCACGTACGAGTAGGTATTGGGCTCGTAGGTTTTGGCGAGTGGTGTGGTACGTTGCAAATGCGGACTTCCAATGCTCACAGGACTCGGTGCAAACGTTACCGTTGCAGAGCTAGTTAAGTGCGATAAAGGCTGCATAATATTAGCTTTCTAGGAGTTATCACACTTATTATTTAGCGTACTATTTCTCGTGGACGGGCTAAAATCTACATTTCCGGTCGGCCCGCTATCCATCAGGTAGGCTCCCCTTCTGTTGTTTACATTTTCATATATGTTCACTCATGACGCATACTTCATATAGTCGAGCTCAGAATGAAGGTAGTTTAGTTGTTCGCTAGTAGCAAACGAATATGCATCTAATTTCGGCTTGCAATAAAACAATATCCTTCAATATTCTGGTGAAATCCAAGCTGTTGAAAGTAACGGGAGGCAGCCTGTGAATATGGTACGCAACAAAAATTGGTTTTTCATCTGGTTCACTATTCTTGAAGACACAAATGATATCCTCCAAATTCTTTTGTTCATTATTTTTTCATCGCGAAACATAACTGACGGTAGTTGAGATAGACGCAAACAGTAAATCCTTAGCAGTGCTTATTTCCGACGTAAAAAAAGCAGTCACACGAAGTCTCGCTTTACTTTCTTCGTCTAGAACGTCAATTTTGTTTTGCACAAAACAAAGTAACTCGTTAATTACGATATTACACTGAGTGCACTTTACTGTCTCGGTTGACATCTTGATTTCGCGACAGTACACTTGCGCATCCGAGCGGGGACTATTTTGATCTTATATTAATTTACAAACGTAAAGCAAACAAAAGTAAAAGTGATATCAAAACAAGAAGCGGAAGTGGTAGCTAGCGAACGGACTTAAAATAAGTCCTACCACCAACCAAACCAAGCACAAATATGTACCCACCTGGGAATTGAACCCGGGTCCTCATGGTCTGATACTGTAGGCGTATCACTAGACCACAGAGGCGGTTAAAACATTTTGTAATTGATTCGTTAATTTATGCTGGAAGTGGCTACGAAAACTTTTCGCATGATATCCATTATCAAACTACAAACTATAAAGTGCAGCCAAAGTTGCATGATCGCCTTAATGGAACTCGAAATAGTTCGAAGTTGCCTAACTATTCCGTTATAATATTTGCGGTGCGGTGAGAGTTTCTCATGCTCAGAAGCAATTATCTTTTAATGAATGAAAATAGTTCGATTACTACATAGGTGCTAAATCAATCTATCATATGACAGATCAATATTTACAGATATGTGTAGGTATTACCCGCGACTTTGACTTTGACTTTGACTTTATAAATAAGTTTACCTCAACTAAGCTACCTAATATAATGCTATCAGCAAATATTTCACCTGCCGGTACATCTGTGTCTACCGTAGGTACCTATTATTTATTTATTTTGTCTTACGATAGGTACACCCCAGAAATTTTATTGTATCATAAAATGCATGTGAATGTAATATAAGTTATGAGAAATAAATGTATCAAATTCCAAGACTCTGAAAGCTATCCAATTCGAACTACTTGAGTAGTTCGTAGTAGTTAGTAGTATCATCGTTCTGTATAAAGTAGTTTCAAAATTGTTTCTATAAATTGTGAAGTGGTTTCTTAACAATTAACATAATTCGGTTCACGACTTTGCTCGGAATCTCAATTTGTCATTCAAGTTGGCTAAGTAAAGGTATATCGCTTTATCCTATTACAAGCTTGGAGCTGTGTGAGGTCGTTATTCACATCTATCTTCTTCTAAATATGTATAACTCAAAGGTGACTGACTGACTGACATAGTGAAAATCCCCCTAGAGGATAAAATAGGGGATGAAAGTTTGTATGAAACTTTGTCAATTTTAAACCGATCGGGCTGAGACTTTCTCGTAGCATGCATAAAGCTACTATGATGTAGGCATCCCCTGAGAAAGGATTTTGAGATTTTGCATTTTTTTTGTTTCGTTTTAGTTTTTTTGGTTATAGACTCTGCTTTGTATTTGGCATTTGTTTTGTTTTCGTTTGGTTTAAGTATAGGTTTTGTCGGTTAGACTTTTTTAAAATGGCTAAAGAAAAATCTGAACGTTAATGGAGAAGTTGAAGAATGTACTGTCGTTTTTAAGTTTTGTAGGCCCTAATGTTTTACACACGCTAAACAAAAGTAAAGCCGCAAAAACTATACCTAATTAATAATACTTCTTCTTAACGCGAGCGAAGCCGCGGGCAAAAGCTAGTTAAAAATAAATGGCTTAATTAGGTAATTTATTACAATTAATATATAGTATAATTAGATTAATTAGTCTGTATTTTAAACGCACAGCACGCTGAATCTTGTAAATGACTATCTTTTACTCGCGACTTCGTCCGCGTATTGGTTTTTAGAAATAGGTGCAAGTATTATATTAAAAATATATATATTTGTTGGATGATGATAAACTTGACCGATTAGCTCCTACATGGTGTGCAGACACGCACATCTAGGGTTCTGACCCTCATTCCCAGACAAACAATGCAGGCTTTTTGAAGTCTCAGTGCCGGTCCCACCCTTTAGTATTACTGTTATTAGCTGAAAAAAACCCTTTATATTGATTCCACTCCATCATCAGACTTTGGTAGTTTTGACATTCATCCATTGCATAAAGAGCACTCAAAATACACTAGTTTAGTATAGAAACCACGTGTACATCGCGATTTTTCTGTTAAACAACAATGTTTTTTGATTTTTTTACTTATAAAAGGATCACACCGAAACGAAACGCCACGAAAAGACATAAAAGTGGTAAAAACGGGGTAGTATGTAACTCATTACTGGAAAGGATTTGGAACACGAAACTAAGAGTAAATACGATTTATAGTAAACAGTTTATAACCCTATCATTAATTCCTAGAAATTCTACCGCGTTTAAGTTCTACAGTTACCATAAGAGTATTATAGAGTTGCTAAGTTTTTTTAAGCGATCGGTTAAATTGACGGATTGACTTCAAAGCTTAGAGAGTATGAAAACATTAAATTGACGGATTGACTTAAAGTTTAGACAGTATGAAAACATTAAATTGACGGATTGACTTCAAAGTTTAGAGAGTATGAAAACATTAAATTGACGGATTGAATTCAAAATTTAGAGAGTATGAAAACATTAAATTGACGGATTTACTTTAAAGTTTAGAGAGTATGAAAACATTAAATTGACGGATTTACGTCAAAGTTTAGAGAGTATGAAAACATCAAATTGACGGATTGACTTCAAAGTTTAGAGAGTATGAAAACATAAAATTTTTCATTTGAAGTGGGTTAGCTCTTGAACTAGGTATAACATTATATTATATATTAAAGATAAGATGAGATACATTTTCATTTAAAGAAAAGTTAAACAAGGTACTGAATAACTTATGTTTAATATGCAAGATTGGTTGAAAGTACCTAAAATAACTTTGTTTCCCGCACTAGGTCTCAAAAGAGCCTGACAGTGAGACCTCCTTATTTTTATACCAAAAAAATAGTGTAATATGTATAATGTATTACAGCACAAAATGTATAAAAAACAGTTACAAACCATAAACTAAAAAATGAACTGAAATATAATTTAAGACCACGTGATAAAAGAGTTATAAAATGAAAACTCGTGACTCTCTCAGGGAACGTTTAAAGAGATTGATATTCTTACAGTCAGCTCCCAATAGGTACATTTATGAAAATTGAATGCACACTCACAGAAACATTGATGAGTTTAGTAAAAGAAGTAATATACACAGTGTTAATACTAGAAATAAAAATAAACTTGATATACCTAGGTATCGTTAAGGAAAAGTAAATCATTCATTCTTAGGAAACTGTGAGAATTTTCAATAATAAACTTCCTCAAAGTGCCACCAAACTCTCTGCTCATAAATCAAATAGTAATTATACGAAGAATAATTTGATGAAAAGTGCCTATTACAAAAAATAGTGACTATGTCGACGGTAAGAACGCGCAGCCCGATGTTGCTATACCAGTTGACAGCTAAATGGTGATTTCTCAATGTTAACGAACTGCCCTATAGGTAGATAGGTAGTATTTAAGTTTATGATGTACCTACCTAGAATGTTATTTAAAACTGTATAGCTAAATGTTAAATGGATCATCAAAAAAATAACCAGCCGGAGTTCCTTGCCTTTCTCTTTGTGTGCTGGTCGCGATTCCGAACAGGCGGTAGATTTTACGTTTTAACAAGATCCTAAAAAAATCTTAAACTTCAGGAATTTAACTTTTTGCAAACTCAACATTTTATGAATTCATTTTTTTTTACAAATTCAACATTTTAGGATTAAATATGCTGTGAATTCAACTTTTTGCAAACTCAACATCTTAGGAATTCTACTTTTTGATCCTAAAGGAAAATAAATGACTTTGACTTTGAGTGCGTGTGATGTTGTGTGGTGTTCGAGAGGAAATCAGTGAATTCGTTTGTTGAACGAAATTTGACGAGTTTGAGATGCGTGTTTGAGTAATGTAAAATAAAAAATAATAAAAATAATAATTACAGGACACTAATTTCACACAGCGCCATCAAGTCCCAAACAAAGCATAGCTTGTAATATGGGAACTAGATTACGGATAGAATACATAAATACTTTTTTTTTGTAAATATTAGGTCCTTACATATGAAATTGGCGTTTTGTATGGGAGGAACATAAAGGCATTTTTTTCATATTAAAATATATTTTATTAATCAAAGTATGTACCATTGCTATCTATACACTTTTGCCATCTTATAGGTAGTTCATTGATCCCTTTACTAAAAAAACCATTCGGACGGGAATCAATGAAATCTTTGAAAGCGGTTTGGACTGCCTCATCGGAATTGAATTTTTTTCCTTGCAAGAAGTTATCCAAATTTCGAAAAAAATGGTAATCTGTTGGAGCAAGGTCCGGAGAGTACGGTGGATGTCTTAGACATTCCAATTGAAGCTCCCTAATTTGGTAGTCGTCTGTTGGGCCGTGTGTGGTCTAGCGTTGTCTTGAAGCAGCAGTGGCGTAGAGCGATTGAAAAGTCTCGGTTGTTTAACAGCGAGCTTTTCCATCATGGTTTGCAGTTACTGACAATAGACATCAGCCGTAATCGTCTGACCAGATTTAAGAAAGCTATAGTGTACGACACCGGCACTAGTCCACCAAACGCTTACAAGTAACTTTTTTTGAGTCAATTTTCGCTTGGGGCAAGATTTTGCTGGTTCACCAGGGTTCAGCCATTGCGATGAGCGTTTACGATTATCGTACAGGATCCACTTTTCATCACATGTAATGATCCGATTTAAAATTCCTTCATTATTGTGCCGGTTGAGTAATGTAACGCAGCAGTCGACGCGCGTTTGTCGGTTCGCTTCACTCAATTCATGAGGTACCCACCTTTCAAGCTTTTTCACCTTCCCAATTTGCTTCAAGTGGATTAAAACGGTTTTGTCACTAACACCGCAGCCTGCAGCTAACTGTGATGTGGTTTGCGATGGATCTGCTTCCACAATAGCCTTCAATTCATCATTATCATCATATTGTTCTGCAGGTCGAAATTTCCAGAACGAAAGCGTTGAAACCAAAAACGCACCGTGTTTTCTTTTGCGACACCACCACCATACACATCATTAATCCTTCGAGCCGTTTCTGCAGCACTGGTGCCACGGTGGAACTCGTACTCGTAAATAATGCGATATTTTAAGTTTTCCATTTTGTGAAATGAGTGACGCAGAAAAAAAAAGCAAAAGAGAAAAAAACAAATGAATTACAGTTTTCGAAACACAAATTCATGAGTAAATAGCTGTTTAAATTTGAATTTGGAATTCCTAACCAAAGAGGAGATATTTAAGATCAAAGTGGCCAGTACGACAAAACTCCAATTTCATATGTAAGGACCTAATACATACTAATCATACAATACAACACCCAAACACAGAACAAACAAAAATATGCTTGTGCTGTTGTGGTTTATACAATATTTAAAATCATTGCTGCAGTGTCGGCATAGTTTAATTCTAGGTATAGTTTAGTTTTTTGAAGTTACTACGTTATTACGATTTAGTGTTACTAAATCTTAAAAAAATATCACACTAGAAGAAGGGTAGTACGCCTTTACTGCGGTCACTATTCCGCGTGCCTTGCATGGTGATTATGGCAAAACCAGTATCTAATCCTCTATTATATATTATATTATATTATATTTTTTTTTTTTTATTTTTTTTTTTTTTTTATTTTTTTTTTTTTTTCGCTCGAGTTTCCTCGGTAATCACTCTAAGGTACCCGCCCTGAAACCCTCAAGGAAAAGGTACCTCAGGCTCAATGAACAGTTGGGTAGAATTTAAGTGTGCTTCACAAAATAACAGTAAAATTACAGCGTTTGTTCGGGAAATTCAGGTAAATATTAGAGTTGTTAGTGTTTAGTGAGTACATCATGCAGGTGGTAATAATTGGTACTGAAACGTTTGTTTTGTTGCAAATGTGCTACCAGCAATTTGCTAAATACTTATCATAACCTCATGACATGACAAAGAAACGATCTAGTGTCAAACTTTCTCGATGCATAAGTATGCGTTCAAAATTATATCTAGAAATAACAACTGTCATGATTATCGATGAAGGATCACAAATGAACTAAGCAAAGTTCTTACCCAGAGTGAACTAAGGAGCTACCATGACTTCTTATAGCATTTTTGTTTTAATATTACTTTCGTCACTATCTACCCATTGTAGAAAAAACGAGACAAAAAATGCTATAAGACGTTATGGTTAGGCCCCTGGACTGAGACTCACGTAAAAAAAATGTTATCATACTATTTGGCATAGTGTGATATATTTCAATTTATAAAACCATGCCAAATCTTACACTACTCCGTTCGCGCAATATTTTTGAAAAGGAGTCGAGTGCTAAGCTAGCTTTTGTCCGCGCTCTCGTCTACGTGGTATTCGAATAAAGTAGCATGTTATGCCCCATGCTTAATTTAATTGAGATCCGTTAGCCGTTTTAAAAAAGGGTTAAAAACAAATACTAACAAACAGATACTTCAAATTTTAAATGTCAGCGTAAATGGATATTGCCAACGTTTTTGTCGGAATTGCGTAACATGTTTTTATTTTATTTTATCGCAACAAAATGCGAAGCCGGAAAAAGTTGAACTAATCTCAACTGGTTGTGAAGTTTATGAAAACAAAATTTCACAAACTGTTGAACGAGGTCGGTGGAGTTGATGAAGTTGAAGTAAAGATTGGAGATTAATTTAGAAACAATGCTTTACCTATAACGCGTATTTTTTTTTGCGTTTTTACTTCAATTTATATCAGTCCCGACGTTTCGACGGAGTTCAGTCCGTCCGCGACCACGGCTTGTGCAACTCAACCGAAACATAAAATATAATCGCGAAAGTTTAAGTATGTCTATAGTCTGATTTATAGGCAAGAAAACGGTTTGAAATTTGCTTACCCGACTCACAGTAAAACGGTGATAAAGTCGTGATCTTTCACGACTTTATACGACAATAAAAACGAACAAAGTCGATCGATCCGTGTCAATAGTAACACGATTTCAGCGTAATCGCTGCAGTGTGTGAATTTGTGGACATTACTCAAAACAAGGACTGGTCGCCATTCAGGTATGCTCTTTGGCGTATCTTTGTCACTCCCAGAGTACAATCTCCTTTTCTGAAGTAAGTCCAGGTGGGTTGAAGATCGTGGATTCTGTTGCCTTCCTCTGGTTATCATATGTGCCTCTTACGACATCAATGACAGGATTGGTAGATGCCCAAAATAGTAAATTATTTAGACAACACCCACAAAGTTGTTCAGATATATACTCCTAAATATACATTTTAACATAAAACAGATAGACCATTAATAAATTACACTTACGTTATTAATTTACCTTTAAGATTAGAATCTATGTAGGCCTATTTACAAGAAATAAATGTTTTTATAATCATTATTATTACATTCGAGCGGATCTAACTTTTATAAAGTTAGGTTATATACTAGCGAAATAGAGCAGGAGTAACAATAGCAGACATATTATGACGTTTTTTAGGACCTCTGATCATTCGTCAGAACGTGGATCTTACGGGGATCACGTACAAGGGGATATTCACCGGAACGTCTGTTATGTTCGGCACATGGTTCGCATGTAGCTAGTATTGAATACGTAAAGGTCGATTGCTGCTCATCCTAATAGCTTAGCGGTTTCCTCGCAATGTGATCTGTACCACCAGGGCAGTGTCAAATGCGCACATAAATTTCCGATTAACTAAAAACTTCACGACTGGATTAGAACTCACAACCTCCGTATCGGATGGCAGGCCCATATGCGAAGTAAGAAAAATGTCTAATAAAAGTAACTAATATTTCCTAGCTCGGTAAAGGAGGAAAGCCTATTATAAGTTCCACTTGAAGGCTTCGATCTTGTAAATACAAATCGCTCTGTAATTTTCTATAAGGAGATCGTTACCGCAATTTGAAGATATTCTCATTTAAATACTTAGAGTGCGAGAGGTGCTTAAGTAAGTTGGGAACCTAGCTACTAAGCGAGTCAAATTGATATTATTCGTCCTATTCATATAGAGCAATGCAAAGGCCAATCCTCTATTTTGAAAACCACCAAAGGCAAAAACAAAGGTTGATCGACAGGTTTTGTAAGAAAGTAGCGTGAGGATATTAGGCTTCTTATTTAAGTATAAACTTTTCTAATTATTGTTTAATTCAATATTTTTTCCAAGCTGAGGTTGTTGATAAAATAGTTTAGGATGTCATGCAAAGGATGTGACTGCGCACATCCCACACCAACAGCCCATTATTATCCAGCACAGTGTAGAACCTTCAAAACCGTAAAGTTTGGCCATAGTCATCACCTCGCTTGATAGACAGATTCTAGGTTCAAGATTTATCTATACACAAAAGGAAGCTGCTGTATTTTCGCGGAATCCTTTGGTCATTTTTTACGACATCCATGGGCTAGGCGGGTAGATTTCTAAACCATGACTTCCAAAGCAACAATTTTGAGAGCACTTTCCAAAAACCAGATATCAACATTTTAACATTTTGTTTTGGAAAGTGGGATTTACTCATTATTGTATTCTGCCCACCCACTTGACGAACGGTCGGTGCTATGATGTTTGCTCTCATTCTGGCTTTACAAAGAATGAGAGCAAGCAACGAGAGACAACTTCGAATACGTAGTATATAAGTAGAGATTGAGAAAAGGCGGTGTGCTTAGAGTAACGGGTAATTGAAGCACACTTTTATCGTAGTCCTAAATACTTTACACAAACCATCGCAAGATTTCAAGTTTGGGGCGATTTACTAGCATATGATTGCTGGTTGATTATCTTCGATTATAAGTAATATAAATTATAGTATCATAACCATTTCATGTTAACGCACAGCATTTTACATATTAAACTGTTTTAACTTTGAAGTTCGATCACATCGGTAAACACTTTCATATTATTAACTCGCTTTTCAGTCCCAATCATGTAATCAATTTTAAAGTGACTTACAGGTGAACTCGAAGCTGAAACTTTCCAGTTAGCTTAGAACTCGATGGCAATATGATTTCGCTATTTCGTTTTTCTGACTATTGTACTATATTTTAAAGTTATTAGGGTGACAAAAATATGACTTAAAAAAATCATAGCTTTCTCTCACATTATTTACGGGGTATTTAACTTTACGTGACCGTGACTTCTCTTTGGAGCTCAACGCTTTAATGTTGGTAACAAATATTGTGTCAACAAAAAGGTTAATATCATAAGAAAGGGAAAAATATGTTTTTTATTGACATAACAAAGAGACATCATATTATGTACGAGTATAAACAGTCTACTTTATTTTGAACCAAATATGAACACTCAAATGGAGGATCAAATGTCACTCGCTTCGCATCGCTTCAGCAAACTTATCTTCTTACATAAATCTTATTGCTGCAACGTTTAACTTTACCTGCCATCTACTACCGGGTAGCTTTTGGTTTTTATGGCCATCCTCTCGTCTCAAGTTACGATAAGGCCGAAGGTGAGAGCGCATTTCACACAAAATTTTAAACAGACTGAGGAACTGGCTATCTTACCTCTAAATGCCGGAACACACAAGTTATAATGCTGTTAAGGCGTGGTGGTGCTAGCCGGCGGACTTAAAGCAAGCCCAACCGCACCACCAACCAAACCGAGCTCAGATACTTATGTACTTACCTCCTGGGGATCAAGTTCAGGAGATATGATACCGGTGGGCAAACCACTACACCACAGAGGGGAGGATACTAATTCCTTGTGTGAAACTTCTATGATATTGGTATCTCATGCTTGTTTTCATAAATAAATATGCTGTAATAGTTTATACTAAATGTTGGAAAAAATAATACATATATTTTGTGAACGGGAAGGTCCGGCTTCTAAGCGTTCGGTGATTAGCATGTTTGTCTGAGTTCCTGCTCTATTCCACTTAAACAAATCAATGAATGGATCTGTTTCTACTTTTTTCCCACTCTAATACCTTACAAGCCTCACAGCTCAGTTGGTACTAGCTCCGCCTTCTGCGCTGTAGGTTGTGGGTTCGATTCCCACCCAGGACAAACATTTGTGTGATGAATATAGATGTTTGTTCTGTGTTTGGGTGTTGTATTATATGATAAGTATGTATTAACAAAAAAAAAAAGTATTTTAAGTATTTTATCCGTAATCTTGTCCCCATAATCACAAGCTAGGCTTAGTTTGGAACTAGACGGCGCTGTGCGAAATTAATGTCCTGTAATATTTATTTTGCCTGTAATATTTATTGCCATGGATTTTTTTTCACTTCTTTTTATATTCCACTCTTATCCATCACCGCGATGGATTTGAAATCACTTCTTTTATCTTCGGTTCCAATCCATTACTGTGATGGATTGTAGATTCCGACTACTTTTTACCTGCAGCCCATTGAACTACTGAGAATGATGGGTATAATTCTCAGTAGTTAAATGGGTTGGAGTGGTCGTGAGAATTATGAGACTCATAGTTTTAGTAAAATCATCCGATTGAACTTACTAATATGACTCAAAAGTCTGTTTAGAACAGTCAGCAATAAAATAGTGTCTCAAAAAATTATTTGACGTAAAATATTTACATAAGTTTCGATAAGTGAACTTGCTACTTTGCTGGACTGAGGGTAAAGGAAAAACATAAAATTCTTTCAAATGCTTGTCTTCCCGGGCATTTTGTAAAAGCCAACAAAGGGCCTTCCTATAAGCTTCCTATCCTGTACATCGCAATGGATTATCTATATGGGGGATAGGCTAATAAAATAAAAATGTTACCAAATTGTGTCAGGGAACACAATTTGGTAACATTTTTGTTATAATTATTATCAACGCTAGTTGTTACAAAAGTGGTAAATTATCTATTAGATGCCTATTATTTACTAACGGATTACCGTGGTACCGTGTATGCCAAAAAGTACAAACAGATCTATTGATAGATTACTACGTCGGTAGACGTGTCTCAGAACTCCCAAAACGAACTCGACCGTTCTAGATATGATGGAGGAACTGATCAGCCAGGATGGAGAATACATCGAGCGAATAATAAAATTGGATGTGACAATTAAGTGCATTGTATGTGATTGGATTGGTAGTGATAGATTAGTGTCGAACAAAAAGTAGAAACATATCTATAGATGGATTAGTGTAAAACAAACGTAGAAATCCATTGATGGATTAGATTGAAACATAAAGTAGAAACAGATCCATTGATGGATTTGTTACATGCTTATCTACCTGCATAATTATGTTGTATTGCAAAAATAATCAGTACATTTATTCAATAAATTAAACTAACTAAGTACAAAGGAATCAGTCAGATTACCTAAGGACCGTTACAAACGGCCTATAGGTAACTCAACTGTTCCAGACCAGTACCAGACGGAAGCGTGCCCAAGACACTGGCTGCATTGCCACGCTGAATAGCTATGCTAATTCGCTGGCCTAAATAAGAGCCAGCCCTTGGGTCACGTGTCGCCTCAGTCAAAAGCCCCGCAATATTTTTGAAAACCCGGAGGGCACCGGCTCCCCACATATTGCAAAAATGTTTTCTAATCATATTATTTTAAAGTTGTTTTTTTTCTGGCATTGGTCGGCTCTTGACCACCAAACTTTATTTTAGAACATTCGTGCACTTTAAATACGACTACACAACAGATAAGTATACCCACATCTAAATGCTGATCTAGCAATAACCTAACATAGGTAGTCAATTAGTTTAACAACACTTACTACTTAACGCAGTCAGCCAAGCCAATAATATCTACAACATTGTCATGTAATCAAGAGCCTAAACAGAGATCCATTGTGTCTAAATACAAGTTTTAATAACTAAATTAGAACAAAGAATCAAATTATCGTAGGTTACATAGGTTACATAGATTACATAAATAATTAAATGAATATTACAGGACATTAATTTCACACAGCGCCATTTAGCACGAAACAAAGCATAGCATGTAATTTGGGAACTAGATTACGGCTAGAATACTTTTAACATAGATATGTTACGTAAGTAAGCTACTAGGTATTCATTTAATAAAAAAACATGTTAGTAACAGCAAGAGCAATAACATAGCTATACTTTAAACTTATCTCATTAAATTTATTATGTCCGTTCATTTGTGAAGAAATAAACATAATTTTTATTATTATTATTACAAAAAAAATATAAATCATTTAAAAAAACATTAATTCTGTGCAACGATGGAATATGCTAGAAGTTAGATGCGTCCATCCATGTTACATGGTTGTGTTACACAAACATCTCACGTGCATATTCCTCGCACATATAATATAACCTAAGTGCAAGCTTCGCTAGTTCGTAACTAGCGTGCATCAGACCCGTTTTACCTACCCATTAAGCTAAATGTAGCTGCGTTTAGCCTTCCTCAGTCAACTTCCAATCAAGGTAACTTCGTTAGTTGCGCGACACGTTCAGATTTGCTATGTAGGTCATTAGTAGCTGACTGTACCATGAACGTTGCTCATGTTCCGTCGAGCGGACACGCTATGGAACCTTGATTAATGAGACCGGTTACTCAAAGCTCAACTGTACAATATTACTTTTTTTTTGCGTGGGGTATTTTTTTGCGAGTGGGTATTTTATGCGACGGGGATATTTGAAGAGAAACGTGGTGTGTGCTTATTTTATGAATATTGAGTGGTTTAGTATACCGTACGGGACCCGAAGGGCAAAATTAGATCTGCTTTTAGTTAGAAATTAACATCAAATTTTGCCTAAAAATATAAAGATATTTCTATACACCTCAATGTTTTTGGTCAATAGAAACTTTATGGGGATGGTAAGAACAAATTTTGAGGGTTGTCACATAATTTCTACCAACTTCATTAAAAGAGGTTTCACACAGGAGTTTAATACAACTTTATATCAGAACTATTTGTTTTTCACAGTTCAGGTATATTGTCTAGATTACGGAGACACACATTTTGCACGGAGTTAGTTGTGACAATGTCAAAACAATTTGGCATTATGTTCAGTGTTAGTTGAACTCCTCCTAAATGCTGAACCAATTTTAATGAAATGTGTTTGAGTGGGTTCCTTGAAAGCTTAGATTTACTGTTGGACCTGGTAGTAGCGTTACTATGTATGACAGGAACGAAGTCACGAGCGATCCACTAGTATATTAAAGAACAAAGTACTTGCATTTGATTACTAATAAATTATAATAATACCTGCTACATGGCATGTAGCTTGATGTTATTAATGGATGTATCGTATTGTACCACTCCCAGCTTTGCCAGCTTGGTACTCTCGACAATATTCCTAGTCTAAAACAAATGTCAGCTCAAAATAAAAAAAATAGGGTACTACAAAAATCCATCCAAAAATCGATAAAAAAAACTCGGATGATGTTGGGAGATTCCCACAAGGTGATGGTTCCCACAAGGTCCACACTCAAATACCCGGGCGTATGCTAGTGATATTTAAAGATATAAAATAATAAGGTAATAATAGGGGTTTCTCCGTGTGTGCTGGTCGCGATTCCGAACAGGCGGTAGATTTGACGTTTCAAAGTGCACCCAAAATATCTTACTAAATAAAAATATTTGACTTTGACTTTGACTTGGTAGTATGAGATTGATTGTAGGAGGAGAGTGTGTAGGAGGTGGATTATTAGGAGAGAAGAGGATGCATCTATCAATCATAACTAAAGAATTGGATGAACCTGTGTCATCGTTGCAAAACGGCACAGCGCGATCCGCTAGCGAGCGCGTTAGGTAGTTTATAGTTTGGTTCATAGGCGTACAAAGTTCCAATCCAGACTGACTAGAAATGTAAATTTCCGGCAATCACTCTATGGAAATGAAGTGCCTAACTGGAACGCTAACCTTCAGCAAACTCAATCAAATCACAGCTCTATCAGATACGGAATTAGTTCGCCTCACACCTATTTGTAATTATTTTCTCTGGGAAACTCGATTTAGTTACGACAAACTCGATAGACTAAGTCTGTCTCAGAGCTTGTGCTATTGACATTGTAGCGATTCTCAAACACACGGAACGTTTTCGGATCGGAAACATCCCTTCTTGTCGGATTCGACATTCTATTAGATTACATTACACGCGTACTTAGCCCTGGGGTAGGCACTACCTAAACATAAACATACGGAATGTCACAAGGTCAAAGGCGTGCGGAGTATTTATTGTGGGGTATTGTAAAAGTTGTGACTACTGCAGCACTGAAATGTTATAGCCGCTATAGCAACTAATAATACAAATTCGAGAGGGGCAAGAAACATGAAATGTTGCCTCGATATTTGGGTCAGAACTTAGTGTGACAAGACTTTGATAGCCCATAATCCACCCCCATCCATCAACGGATCCACAAACTTCCTGCGACATAGATCGACTGTATCACAGCTGGGAACTTTCATCTCTTTGTCCATTGCTCATGTATCATTTGATGTCCATCCATCCGTACCTAATGAGAAATCCATTCCTATCCATACTTATTTTAAATTCAAAGCATACTCATACTTACTGATTTTTAATAATAAAAATATACATTTATTCAATTAACATACGCCAAAGGCATTTAATTGTGGAAGTGTGCCCAAGACATTGACTGCATTTCCACGCTGCTCAGGTGAATTACATTTACGAACGGGATCTCGGCATGGGCTGTCAAAGGCATGTCTGTTACGTTCGGTACTTGACCGCAGTTTGCATGAAGCTAGAATTCAATTAACAACAGGTTCCGAACCCGTTGCCGCCGGCCAGATAAATGTGAGTAATTGCCGACTGCATTCAATGCACGTTATTAATGCACGTTACCGATACCTCACCATTATAACCGCCTCGGTGGTTAAGTGGTTCGCCTATCGGTAAACCATCCAGAGGTCCCAGGTTCGATCCCAGGAGAATACAATTATTTACTTGGTTTGGTTGGTGGTAGCACCTTTGGCCTCGCTACCTCGTCGTACAATAAACAAAAACAACTGTACAAATATTGAAAGATTTCAAGAACATGAACGTCAATTTGAAAATCATTTGAATTATTAACGTTAAAAAAAGTTAGGTACAGACGCGTTGTACCGGATAAATAGTAGTTAATATGTAAATCCGTTGTTTTGACGTGAAAATGTATTAAAGAACCAAACAGTTTTGAAAAGCGAGGCTAGGCAACCTATTTCCATCCCACGGGAACCAAGTAAATATAATGTAAAAATATAATGAAAATAATGATAAAAATAGCCTGTGTGCCTGTGTACCTATCGACGGTATACAATACATAGTATTCAACTAACTTGTTCAGTTGATCTATCGATCTTCAATCAAGAAGGACTTTGACCGAAAAGTGTTGTATTAAGAAGGTATCGCGGACGATAATTAAACAAAACACTAGTTAGACTTTACTTGCCAATAAATAGTAATAGTAAAGTTAATTATGTACGCTAGTTTTAACGGTATTTATAAATATGGACCGTAGACGTAGACTATGTTAGAATAAGATCTGTATTTTTTCTATAGTTGCCGAAAATATATTATAATATTTTAATATATAAAATGTTGCGTGTAATATAAAAAAACAAATTAAAATTAATTTCAACACATATCAATTTGTTAAGTAGTTTTGGCGTGAAAAGATCTATCCAAAAATCCTTTCGAACTTAAGATCGGGGAAGTAGATTATATCTACCAAATAGCTTCTTCCAACGCTTCGATTAAATGAACATAATATTCTTTACTAAGCAAAAATGTGTCACTCTTCTCTGAAACGCTTTGAACCAGTCAGAGCATCGCTTGCATTCCGTCTGTCTAAACTAATTTCACCTAGACTGTATACCTACGACATTATGTTCCCTTTAGATCAGTACGGTCCCGAAGTAGATATCTACTAGGAGCTTTTAAGTTAATATCACTTTTGATCAGCTAGGATAGCTGTGCTATTTGTTTACAGCATAAAATTGAAAAGTACTTAAACATCTACGTGTTTATTAAATTGTAATGTTCCTGTATTTGCAAACTTCGAAGCTACTGCGAATACAATCTTCAAGCATCAATCATGAACCTTTAAGGTTCACGTTATGAACTTAACACCAATATAGCATTATATTATTATTTCATATACATATTACAAGCTATGCTTAGCTTGGGGCTAGATGGCGCTGTGTAAAATTGATGTCCTGTTATATTTATTTATTTATTATACCATAGATATCCATCTATGGTATAATAATTAATTTTTAGCTTAGGCTTCTGTTTACACATAACCGACAGCTGTATCAACCTTATAACATTTAATTTAATTAAACTAAGGGACGAATGACTATAGGAATTTGAGAATTTGGTTTGGTTATTATATTTTTCGAATGAAATATCCCATCGGGATGAAATTGAACTGTTAAATAATTTTTTGTAGTTTGTCACATCCTATTTATCTTGTTAGATTAAAATTTAATCATTGATCAACAAACTTCAATTAATAAAGAGTAGTAGAGCCCATTGTGAAAGGGCTCGTCCGGGGAAGTACTAACACCATACCTATTTCAGCCGAAAAGCAGCAAAGCTGTGTTCCGGTTTGAAGGGTATGATCGCCGGTGAAATTACATGCACGTGAGGCTTAATATTTTTATGCCTCAAGTTGACGGACGCAATGCAGTTCTGTGTAGGCTATGTTCTTTGTGGATGTGATAGGTCACATCCACAAAGAACATATCTTGTCTTACAATGCCTTACTGCGTAGGCGCAGTAAGGCATTGTAAGACAAGAGATGCACTTAACATCAGGTGAACTACTTGCTTATTTCGTTTCCTATTAGTATAAAAAAATTGTAGTGTGAAACCAAACGCACTGAGGCATTATCAATCGCTGCTTGAATGTAATGGGTAATTGAAGCCAGCGTGTACTAAATCATTCACCAGCTTTTCGTTTACCACAGTGATTAAACGCTGTGCAATATAACTCATCATTGGGCCTTTGGGTATCCAATCAACCAGTCATACGTTTCCATAATTGAAAACCATAGCTTGCTAGCTATGGTTTTAATATTAGGGTTTACTGCTGCATTCTGCCACAAATTAAACCCTAAAATGCACCTCAAACTATATAGGTACATTTTTGATACATAGTAATGTTGTCACCTATCATCATCTAGTTATATTATATTATAACACCAGTCTAGACGTCATATATATATTACTAGTCTAGTTATATATACTAGCGGTTCTGTGAGAACTTACGTAACTTTACGAGTTACTCGTGTTCCCTTGGTCTGAGGAGATTGAACCTGGTGTCTACGGATTTGTCTGGCAAAGGCAGAGAGGATTGCGTAATCTGATTAGTAAACGTAGGTATACATTTTACGAAAAAACAAAAATTGAAATCCTACAGCAAACTTCTCACCTTCCCAAAAAAAAGGGGGAGTGGAGCCCTTTTTTTCACAACACCTTGTGTAGAAATATATCCTTAGTGTGTCTTTCACATTTAATTGAAATCCGTTGATGAGTAACGCTACAGCAAACTTCCCCACTTTTCCCCATATTTTTCCCCGATTAAAAATCGCGATTGACTTAACATTATAATAATAACAAGAAATATGTGTGCCAATTTTCATTAAAATCGGTTTAAAATGTGACATGTGTAGGCAAGAACAAACCGACAGTCGATAGACAGCGGACATAAGCATTTTTGCCCCATCTCGAAACTGAGACGCTTCGTTCCTCGGTCAATCATATTACTAGTCTAGACCACAGCCATGGTTGTGGTTCAAGTGATAAAGTAATGAAGGTGAACTTAAGACCCTAAGTACTGACTGAATCTAGAATAACATAGAAGTGAGTACATCTATTGCGATGAATAGACCCTTCCAACTCAACCCATAGATGTCGTATGTAGCATAGACAACAGCATCCTTTTGTGTATTATGATATAATATATTATATTCTTTACGTAGTTTGGGGCTAGATGGCGCTGTGTGAAATAAATTTCCTGAAATATTCTGAAATTATCTACATCTCTACTTGCAGGCGATCACCAATCCGCCTGCAAGTGGGCAAATGGGCTGTTGGTGTGATGTGCGTCAATCGAAAACTGTCGCTGACAGTACTAACAGTACCGACAGTAAACAAAAACTTTACTTTTTTGGAATTATGACGTCCAAATCAATTCACACAAATGTTTAAGCTTTGGAGCTTAAACATTTCTGTGAACTGATTCCAAATTAACTGATGATATTATGCAAATATTTCACCAAATCAACATGTAATTTTGACCAGATTTTACCATTCAGCAATGACCTACGCAGTAAGGCATTGTTATAGACAAGAGATGCACTTAACATCAGGTGGGCTACTTGCTTGTTTCGTCTCCTAGTTGTATAAAAAAAGATGCCGTTCGCTTCAGCTCATATTTTCATTTTATTTAATGATTAAGAATAACACTGGACTTTATATTGAACCCTGCGGTATATCTTTATATCCTGATACTAAACTTTACTCCTTCTATTCCAACTACTTGAGTTTTGAAAGATCCATCATGTTGAGGTCCTTATCATAAAACCCGTAAAATTCTAATTTTCAAAGTCAAAAGTCATGCATTAAGCAGTCAAACGCCTTGGACAGGTCACAAAATATACTAGCAAACGTCTGTAAAAAAGGGCCCAGTTTATTTTTTCTTGTGCTAAATATCAGCTCATCCAGTAAATTTGGCGTGAAGGAGCAGCAAAGAACGTTCAGGAATATTTGACATCTCATTCCAACCCCGAAGGAACTGATCGAGAAATAAGTTATTGTTATTGAAACAATATACGTGCACAGTTTCAGCTTAAAAATGCAGGAGTATTTGCGAAGCAAAACTGATTCGTATTTTGAGTAGGAGCACTTCGTTTTGTATAACAAACTTAACATTCCATGGGGTGGAATTTATATGAAACCTTAGTGCTTCGATTATTGTTATTGTAGTGGGAAAGTGAAAACGAAACCAACCCACGAATACTCGTTTAACACTGATTTCAATAATACGGAATTGCTATAAAACATGGAGCCAGAACAGCACAATTGTATGTGTGTACATACACGACCTACTTTATTAACATGAATTTGCTACCAATCGTGCGGGTCTCCGTACACTTAGTCTCCTGATCAATTCCTGGTCAAGAGCAACAATTCGTTTAGTAGTTTTGATGTGAAGATAAAAATAACAAACAAACAGACTATTTAACATTCAAAGTGTGGTTCTAGTAAAATTTCCATCTGAGTAATATCCTCTCCTCGATTTGTCTGTTACATCCCTTCCGACAGTCACTCTCGGCTCGTACGGCTAATCCCCGCATATCCGTTTCAAAATACTCTATTTCCGTGCAAGTTCAATCGCAATCAATATATATAAATGCAATACTACCAGCATTAGAGTGTTACTAGAACGTATTTCATACGAACCAATTCAAGTCTGCTTCAAACTTTATTGTAAATTGTAAAATTCACACGTTAATGTTTACTGAAATTAGAAACATTAGGAAATATAGCTGAATATACTCGTATTTCCCTATTTCATGTGTTTTTAATAAAATATTACAGAACATTCATTTTACACAGCGCTATTTAGTTGTACCCCACGCTTGTAATATGATATTATATATCTATATATAATATGTATAAGGATAGAATATTTTAATAAGTAAGTATATAATTACTAATAAAATACCTAAAATTAATCGTAACTTCGCTTTTAGTTATAAATACCAATTTGTAAATTGTTCAGAAATAAACTATTTATTTATTATCATACAACACCCAAACACAGAACAAACATCTATATTAATTACACAAATGTTTGTCCTGGGTGGAAATCGAACCCACAGCCTATAGCGCAGAGGGCAAAGTTACTACCAACTGAGCTATCAGGCTTGATTTTATATTCACTAGAGCGTTTTGTTTTGTACCTCTAAAGCCTTGTCCGGACTAGGCGTGCCAATGTAAGCGTAATCTAGGTATGTTGAATACGCGTACATGTGGATACGCGTACAAGGCACCTTATGCAGTGATTATGAACGCGTGATGACTAGACCCCCACATGGACCGAGCACGGCGTCGATTTAGGGAGGCCTATGTTCAGCAGTGGACGTGTGTGGGCTGATATGATTAATATGGTAATATGAAGAAAAGTCGCGTGTCGGCCAGCCGGTATCACAGATCAATAACTATGCATATGAACTAGAGCTGTCACCTTGAAGGCGACTGGTGACGACGCGCGAGTCGATACGCGTGCTCAAAACGTATAGGCGTGCTCTTACCAGCAGACTAGACGTTCCTGTGTACATGTATCCGACTACGCGTACATTGGAACGCCTAGTCCGTACAAGGCCTAAGGTGGCAAACACGCGTACGGCCCACCGGATAGAAAACGGTTACCGTCGCCTATCAATGCTCTGTAGTAGTAATTGCTTGGAATTGCTTCCAAGCATTACTCGCACCTTGCCGACCTTTCAACAATCTCAAATTTATGAAAGTAGTTTTTACATTACATTTGATTATTTTTTAATTTGCCTTAGTCTAAACACGACTTTTTAATATATTTAGATAATGTTCTAGGCAATAGTAGTAAGGAATAATAAGTACACTATTCGATGCAACCAGTTAGTGCATCAGACTTGAATGGTGACCTCTTATTGGCGGCGGTGATCATCTTAAGTCAGTTGCTCAATAAAATGGAAGCCGTTTGTAACGGTCCATAATGTAATCTGACTTATTCCTTTGTAGAAAGTTAATTCAATTGTACATTTTATTGTATAACAAAACAAAATGGATGTTCCAGTGCTAAACAATTTATACATTATATTTTACAAAAATATGTAAAAAAAATAAAAAAATATTAAAAATTTTACGTCAGTTGGTAGTCGATCAATTTTTTTACTAATAGTGTTAAGTTATTAAATACAACGCAATAACAAGGCCTTACTGTGTGTAGGTCATATCCATAAAGAACATGACCTAAACTAGTTAATTTGCTAGCTTCCTAGCTTCACAATCATTTAAAATAATCTAACTACGTTATTAATAAAGGTAAAAAGTAAAAAATATTTAAAAATAGTTCATATAAAGTTGTCAATTTAACGGATAACTTTAGACTGCAACAAATTCCGAAAATACATTCCCATATTCGTGGTATTTTTTATTCGTTAAAAATAATTGATAGATAGAAAAGTCCTCACAGCTTCCATGCGGTTCACGCGTATTCAAAGTAATTAGTTTTCGTTGAAATAAAACCAGGTTTATTTTATTTATTTTAGTTTATTTGGTTTTTTATCGCGATCCAAACTCTACGCTTCTGTTCTTGTTTACGATTATATAGCGCGTACAACCACTCAGGTACCGCATAATGCAATTAAATACTCAGTTACGGTTGCTCCGTCGACTGTGTTAACATATTTTATAGAAAACCCTGGTGAATATAAAATCTAACTTTTAATAATTGTAATATCTCCCGATTGAAGAGCTTAAAAGCAGTTCTATCTGTGTTTACCCTATCGGTATATACAAAGCTAATAGCACTTTATCCGTTTTCCAGTTTACTACAAATCCAATTTTCCACTTAGACTCTCCGGCAAGCTACTCAATTGTTTTATACGGACAGAGAACTTTGCGAGTACTCTTTGAGGTTTTCCTGATAAGTAAGAAGATTGAATTACACTTTTCAGAAGTGCAATATAAGAAGCCCGCGTGCTCTCGGATTGTATTACTGTAAATATGCTTACTTACCAGGTAAGTGATAGCAAAACCTTTTTGCAGTTGCATAGAGCTAATGTTGTCTGCATATTTTTTCCACTGCTTAGCAAGTTGGCCGTAATAACCCGCTACGAATTACTACGAAGCCTACGACGTAGACTGTCTACGCCGTAGCTTGTAATCGTAGTCCTAAAACTTTTAAAATTTAATGTTTTAATAAAATTAACTGTTGCTTGTAGCCCGTATTTTACTTTTTCAAATCCACGATGTATTTTAAATATTTAATTTCACAAAATTCATATCACACTCACATAACCTAAACCTCTAAGCAATTGAAACGTTTCGTACTAGTAGTTCACTAAGAAGGTAGCAGTTTTTTTGTGTTAACAAAACTTTAACTGTGACCACCAATCTGTCTGCCAGGCGTGGTAATTACGGCCAACAGTTTTGGAGCATGTTTTTCTACATTGTGTTGGACAATAATGTACTATTAATCTGGGATATGCGCAGTCAAAGCCCTAGGATGACATCTCAAAATAAATTCTTGAATTTTATCGACTCCTTTGGTTTGGCAACCCTCAATGTTCCTGTGAACGAGCATTAAATTTTCATAAATGTATTGGGAGCTGACTGTAAGAATACCAATCTGAGCTCTCTCTCAGCGAAAGCTTTGAAGAGACGACATGAGTGGTCAATTTATAAATTGCCCGTACAGCTCTCCCTCCCTTTGCAGGATTAAAATGCTTGCGATATCTGCTGCATTTCCTCATAAAAAATGCCATAGGACATAACTCTGTGAAATGACGAATGATGAATGTGAATTCATGACCAGTCATACTTTATAGCTCTCATTATCTAGGTCGCATAACATATTTTCTAGGTGTTCTTTCTCCTCTGCAAAAAGTATGAGATCATCGGCAAATCTAAGGTGCGTAAATTTTTCTCCGCTTATAGTTAGCCTATAGCCATCCCAATTTAGTTTACGTAATATTTCCTCTCACACAGCCTTAAATAGCTTTGGTAAAAAGGATCCCCTTGACTCACTCTTCTTTGAATTTTTATGCAGTTGCCTATTGTCTATATTGTATATTGTATTTGCCTAACTTTACCTTCACGGAGCTGTTTCTAGATACATTCGCAATTATTCGTATGTATTTCGATTCGACTCCTTTATTAGTGTTTGCCAGATTTTGTAGTGTTTAAGTGAGTCAAAAGCCTAGCTATAATCCATAAAACAGCAATATAAGTGTATATTGTAGTGTATTGTATTTCTTTGTTTTTTTCAAATGTTTGTTTAACAACGAAGATATGGTCTTGTGTAGAATATCCACGTCTAAACCTCGCTTGCTCCTTGGGCTGGTTTTAATCTAGTTTTGCAATGCGACCAAATATTACATTGGCAAAGACTTTATAAATGTTCGACATAAGGCTGATAGACCTAAAGTTGTTAATTTCATTTTTATAGCCTTTTTTATGAAGGAGCGTGATGGTAGACGTAGTCCATTGTTCTGGTATATGCTTATAGGACGTCATTGAATATATTAGTCAGTATCGGTGCTATTATTGTTTTTGTTTTTATTAAGATTTTTTTACTTTTTTTGACAGGGTTAGATGATTTGTCTTTATTTTGCGTTTCAACAAACAAAGATACATACGTACATAAATATACAGTGCCGGATCCTAACTTACCGATAACTTAACTTGGAGATCGCTCACTCGATCAATTAATATGTTTGATTTAAATTAGTAAATGAACAATCATTATCTGAACAAAAGTGCAAAAACAGGGGTAAATTAGGTAACAAATACCCGTTTTTACATATTTGTCCAAAATTCAATACAAGTTCAGTTCTCAATATATCAGGAATATCCAATCAGTATGCGGCCAACCGATGCATATCTATGGTTTTAACAAATCAGTTAAATTTAAATCACGACATGTATTTATTTGATCAAAAATTTTAACGAATTGAATCTGATGTAAAATTAAGCTGTCAGATTTCGTATTCCTTTGATGAACTTTGTTTTTCGATGCGTATTATTTTATATAAATTTTGAGGATTCCGGGTGAAGTGCGTCTCCACCTTCGGCCTAATCTCAACTTGTAACCAGGTGAGATGAAGACCAAGCGCTTCCCAGTATACCATTATTTAATATTAATAATAAATAATATACTCGTAAACGCTTACTGAACGTAGGTATTTGATCATTCGATTGATTGCCCGCTGGAGGTCAGCATTGGTTCATAACAATACATCAAGCCAAGTGCCCCGCATCCTTGCTCGACATTCAGCCTTTAAGGCAATCACCTCGCGACCGTAGTTCTCATATCTTCCAACCTCCAATAAAGCAAGTTTCCGAAGTATTCGGAATCTTTGATTTCGATTCGACCCAAAAATGAACGTACAGACGAGAGAAACGACCGTCGATACAAAAATACCATAACTGGGTATTACAATTTTTTAGTTGAAAATTCTCTACTCAAAATGGAATTAGTAAAATGAAAAATATGCAGTGACCATGGCAAGCAATGTAAGCTTGTCCCTATCCTCTTATAAGTCGTGAGAGGCTACTAAGGGGCTATAGCAGGTTCACTTGCTCAACATATAGCAATCTCCTCGGACTTGGTTACAGACTACGATACGACTGAAGGTGGAGATTCACTTCGCCAGGAATCATCAATAAACTGAGGAACTGACTATATTAATGCCTTAATGCCTGAACACAACAATTTTAAAATTATTATTATGGTGACAGAATTAGGTAAGATTGTGGTAACTAGCTAGGCAGACTTAAACAAAGTCATTCCACCAACAAAACCGAGCACAATATTGTACTCCCCTGGGGATCGCACCCGGGACCTCTGGATCATAAATCTGTGAGTTGAACTACTAGACCACAGAAGCGGCTAAAAAAGAAAATAATAGAAAATGTGTTTCATTATTTATCTCCTTTCCATCCTCCTTGACATTTAATAGTTCCCTGGTCTTACAACCGTCTATAATTCAAGCTCACCGATTTGATCTCGGCTTGACTGAAAAATATTTAGCCAACATTTTCAGTCTCTGCTTTCAGCTCTTTCGTTCAATATTTTTAACTCGCATTTTACGACGGTTGGTAGTAAAATTAACGTTAGCTATTGAACGATGATAAATTCCAAAATGTTTTTTTTTCATTCTTTTTGCTGTCACGTCATTACTAGTAGTTCACTCCGAACTGAGATCTCGTGATGTCTGGTTTGTCTTAAGATACTTAATCACAGAATTCTTTCTCAAAAAGAACGTATTTCACAAACGATAAAAGTGTGTCTACTTACTTTGTACCCTACTTACCTCACTAAAGCACTCTTTTTCTCATCTCTCTTTATTCACCCGAGTGTTCGAGGCCCTCTCTTGTTGCTAACTCTTTTCTGTGCAAAACCAGAATTAGAGCAAATTACCAAACCACCGACCGTTCGTTCGTTACTAGGTGGGCAGAAAACAATAAGTGAATAAGTAACCCCTTGCTAACATGAAAAGGTTGATGTCTTATTGAAAAGTGCTGTCAAAACGGTTGCCTTAATAGTCGTGGTTTAAAAATCGACCGCCCACGGATGTCGTTATGTCAACCAAGGCGCTTCACCAAAGGGGCAGCGGCTTTTATCTGTGTGTAAGCAAAAGTTTAACCGTGAACACCAATATGTCTGCCAAGCATGGTAATTATGGCAATACCTTACAGTTTTTTAACTACGAAATATACCAAGCGTTGTAGCCTATAAACGAATACACCTCACAAAACAATGTGTATCTAGAGGTACACCAATACAATATAATACAAATGTTTATTTCTTTAACTGAATATATATCTATATCTACACCACACTTTTAAAATACTGATAAAGTGATACGTTAATGTGTGTGTAAATGTATCGCTTAAAAAATGAATTATTAGTACATAATAGTGAACATTTTGTGATTTCACTATTATGACATTCTTATTGAATAGTTTGCGACAAATCAGTTTTTCATAAACTTTTATTTTGTGTCTTATATGTTAATGTTAATATTCTTCCCCTTTTATTGAGTAACACAGACCTGTCTCGCTTTCTTTTTGTAATCATGCTGTGTACACATTCTTAAAGATATGATCTTGTCATAAAATTGTGATTATCTTTCTTTTGTTTTTATCTAGTTGTATCTTTAATAACCAAATTCAATAAAATGTACAATTAAATTATATACAAAGGAATCGCTCAGATTACCTAAGGACTATTACAAACGGTCTATAGGTAACTCAACTGTTCCAGACCAGTACCATAAGGAAGCGTGCCCAAGACGCTGTCTGCATTGCCACGCAATAATAGCTATGCTGGCCTAAATAAGAGCCAGCCCTTGGGTCACATGTCAGGGCCGTTTGTAACGGTCCTCAGGTAATCCGACTGATTCCTTTGTACATTGTTAGTTTAATTGTACATTTAATTTAATAAATGTTTATCATACTAACAGCTAAGGTTATCGATAAATTCTTGCTTCGTGGGCCGGATCTGTCGTTCATTGAATGGCCCCGATCCGTCGCAAATATCTAGATACTTGGCCTTTCGCTGTCATAACTCTAGATAAAAGTTTTTTCTCGTTTTACTTTTTAAAGGGTCTCAACACACAAACTCATTCGATATTAAATTAATACTTGTCACATTATTGTACATTTTTTGATGTTCAATGTGATTACGTTTGCTTTTTCATTATTTTTTGGATTGATGATTAGAATTTTTCATACAAAAGTGAATAGAGCGCGAGCTATCGGCAGTGCAGCCTAAAAATAAAATATTTCACAAAAGTGAAATAATTCGAGCCGCAGTAACGGATCACCAACTCGCCTGCAAAGGCTAGATAACATTTTCATTTCACATTCACGTACAAAGCGGATAGTTCAGAAATATATTTTCATTGTTTCTTTTTTCATTGTATAGGTACCGTCAATAATGTTTAAATGCTGCACAATAGAATTGATAATAGACGGTTAACATTTGTAAATCGGTTGTTAACATGTGGTGGTATTTAATATACTTGCTTTTGTTTAAGCCTGATTTTGTTTTATGCAATTATTCTTTTTACTTTTGCGGATCTTCCAGAAAAAAAAATATTAATTTAACAAATTGTTTTGGTGTTATAACTTGTGACAAAATCATACACTTATATCAGATTTTAATACAGGTACGTTCCCGCGATGTTTTCCGCGTAATGTTTACATTGTGTCTGTAAGATTAATAAAAATACGAAGTTGAGGTGTTACATAGTTTTATACTAAAATTAATTTATTACTGATAACAAACAATTTAAGCACAAAACCTCAACTTCGTATTTTTATTAAAAATCATATGAAGTTTCATTGGGTGTAGAGTTGTTGAACCTTTCTTTTGAAAATATTTTACCCTGGCGTTCGTGAAAATTCAACCGTTTTTCGTGGAATTTTTTGCATAATTGGTCTCCGCTAAAAGGCCTTTTATTTTAACGGGATAATCTACAGCCTATCATTTTTGAACACGGCCGTATACGATAGTTGATAAAGGCACCCAGGCAAAGATGTTTTAAAATCAGATTAGGTTGTTAAATTTTGTAAGCCACTACGGGACTGGCATATTCGGACGACGAAAAATGTCCCAAAAAAAAAATTGATAAAAAAAAAAAAAAAAAAAGGCACTTTGCTTGCTCCATGACATGAAACCAAGTTTATTATAATTTTATATAATTATGAGTGTAATTCTGTTTTCAAACGCTAAAGTTGTATCTTCGCATTTGGCGATATTCGGCTTTTTGAAGATGTTCCGACTATCAAAAGTTCTACACGAACAGCAGGATTTAATAGCTTCGCTTAAGCATATTTATTTTATTTTACTACACGTACATAGTCATCCTTCATTATTTTTTTTAATATCAAATAAAGAACTAGATAATATACATTTTTTTTTTCAAAAACCCACTTATCCACAAAATCAAGAAAAAACTAGTTTTTTTTTAATGCAGAACTTATTTTTTATAAAATTGAGCACGTAACTTCCAACACGACTTTTCGATAACTCTCACAGTTTCAGACTTGGCCTCAGTGGCCCTGAAAAAAAACTCTCCATGTATAGCTTCAGTACAAATATTAGTCAAAGATTTTTGTAAATAGTACTAGTAGTTTTGGAGATTGCCCTATACGTATCCAAATTTCTAATATTTATTTCACCAAGGGGAGAAAGTGACCAATTACCAACGTGGGCGAATGTGTTGTTTGAGCTTTGTGCTGCACGCGAGTTGGGAATAGCACTTTTTTAATGCAAGGATGCATAGTGTTTTCTCCCTACGTGGAAAATTAAAGACAAATTCATTCATTTAAACTAATGCTGAATTTTTTTGTTGTTTTCCTTTTTTTAAATGATCAATCAGAAAAGGCAATTGACGAGTTTATTTTGGCAGACTTGGTGATATTTGTTTATGACATATGGTTCCGTACTGAAATGACCTGATAAAAAAAAACAACACGTAAACAGTTAATTTTCATAGACATTTTCTGCCCACTTAGCGCGTTAATAGACTCGCATTAGGTCAACCTTAGGCAGAACCGACAGCCCCAAAAAGTGGGAGTGTAAGCTTCTTTCTTCATATTGTTCTTTTTCTTACTTATTACTTCTTAGTTCTTTTCTTCTTCTTCTTTCACTTTTTTTGACGCGCGAGCGGAGTTATTGTCAGTTCTGCAAGGTTGACCTAATGCTAGTCTAGAAGTTAACCTTAGGCTATGAACAGGAGATATAAGCCGCAGGTTGAAAACGGTCATGCATTCCCAGTTCCTATATTTTTTTGTTAGGTATGTTTCACCTACTATTTAAATATGTTGACTAGGCCTGTAGAACAACAAATCAAAATTGTTGTTTTTAAATGAAAATATGAAAAAGAGATGAAATGCTACAGAAAGCACCTCGTTTAATGCTTCAAACCTCATAATAATAATATTTCGTCACGAACCGTTCTCATAAACCAATATATCTCACTTAATATGCAATCAGTTAAGACCATTGGACGTAGGTAGAACTCGAACGTACTTATTTGCTCAGGGATCCCGGTTATTTGCGATCAGCACACACGGATTAACGTGGCAGCGTTTGCCGCTAGCCCGGCTTTGAATAGCCTTTGGACTATAATTAAGGATTTTACGATGACACAAATTATCGTGTAAAAACGACACTGCGCGTAATAGTTATGGTACTAGTGTGTAACATTGGTGATTACCGCCGAGGCGCTATTGAGACCCGAGCCGTAGGCGAGGGTCTTAAGAGAGCCGAGGACGGTAATCATCAATACACACGTGTATCATACGACGTTTTTCAACACACTTGTGAATAAAATAACATTAAATAACTATAATTTCAACAGTGAAAACGAGTTGTGAAAAATGTATCGCTATGGCGGGAAAAATTAATCAGTTTTCCTACGCGCGTGCATTGCGATCGGCCACAGACTAAAGGGATGAGGTTTTTTTTTATTTTCTGCGCATAGGGTTTGCGCCTATTCTGCCACGTTCAAAATGGGGAATTAAACGTTTTCTTTGATTATAGAGAAAACAAAGGTTATATTTGAGTGAAAGTTTTATTTACACGTACGAGTAAAATTTATCGATTTAAATAAGAAGTTGCTTGAAATAAGCAAGCAATAGGAACATTCATTTATTAGTTCTATTGAACACGATTTTTTTTTTGATTAAAAACTTTTTTAAGAACAAAGAAAATCAACCAATAAAATAAAAAAAAAAACTATAACTCACTTTTTTTTTGTAGTGAGTTATAGCAATGAAAAAGTCACAGTTGGGTGGGGGGTGTCATTCTGTGCCTAATTGCCATCCATAGAGCCACTTTATGAGCAAGTGTGTTGAAAAAAATATTAATGACTGATACCTATTATAATGAGGATTGTAATGTTTATTATTTGTTATTTATCTGGGCAGAATGTAGGTCGCGGGACAAGTGTATGGAAATCCATTGTTATTGCCGTTGTCCAAATCTACTTTTGTTCAAATCTACTGCCTGATTAAAATAGCAGAACATAAGTTCTGGTTGCTATTTTAATCAGGCAGTAGATTCAAAAATTCAATATGATCCTAGAAATATTATTGAATAAACTATTCCGGATTTATTGCTTTAAGAAAGTTGCAAGTTGTAAGCCAGTGTTTCGAAAAGTTTACAGCAACTTTTGCTTTCGCGATTTTCGTAGTTGGCAAGTTCTTTGGCCGACTAAAGGGATGTATCAAGTTACGCACGTCTTCAATGTTTGATCATCTCTGAATATTCCAATAAATCAATATGAAGTGATATGGTCAACAGTTTCATATTAATATTCTTACTCAAAATTACTAAAATACTTTATTGGTTACCTAGATTTGGTTCGTTTTGAGGTACAAGTGGTTTCGGCATGTCCATTTTATAGCCAGCCATATTGATATTATAAATAAATGAGTTTTTCAAAAGCTAAATCATATTCATTTGATTTTTCCATGGATTTTGCTAGTTTTGGCATAAAGTAAAAGTTATTTTTGTAATTCTGTTATAACAGCACGACTTTCTCCCCTTCGAGAGTCGCCTCTGATCGAAGCTCAGTGTGGTGCTCTGAGCTTGGATCTTATGTTGTAATATTTAGTTTGAAAAACTTAGATTTTATGATTTTACCAGTTTCAAACCAGAAAGTCGTCTGTTGCACAACATTTTTTTTTATGATCAGAGTTTAGGATATACATCATTATCATTAAGGTAAAGGCCGGCCAACTTTGCAGCGCTTTTGCTCATACGTTGTAAGAGTCTAACTCACGTCAAGTTAAGAGATTTTGTACGGCTATAATTTCTGTGAAAAAGATTGCAAACATTTACTTCAAAACATTTTTTTCAATGTATTTGACACCGACACAACTTTATTGCCGTTAATACCGATCTGGGTGCCAACTCTATAAAAACAATCGCTTCAATATATCAATGGTATTTCGATGAAAAAAAATCACATTACTAGACCCTACATTATCATTGGTGCGCTGCGAGGAATAAAAACTTATAAATGTTAAGTTTTCTCTGTCTCAGTCAACTGAATGAAGCGCACCAAAACGGGTGCGCTATGTGGAAGTACTTTGGTGCGCTTCATCTGGGTACGCTTCATGTGGGTACGCTTCATGTGGGTACGCTTCATCTGGGTACACTTCAGCTGGGTACGCTTCAAGGAATACCTCTCGCAGAATGGCCACTCTTGGTGCCTTTTAGTATTCTAGTAGTCAGTCCGCGATGATGCCATTGTCATTGCGAAGCGATTGGTTTAGTAGAATCAATCTCCTGGTAGACTAGAAATCATTATCCTCATACCATATCTTTAGTAAAAGTATATTGGGTCGACATATCAGTGCCGGTATACATAGCTACCATCTCAGTGTAGGCCGTTGTAATGTGAAAGCTTCCGATTGTGTGTAGGCTTTGCATCATTATTCACCCGATTGCCCTTGAATAGGGAACTTGAAGATGAGCGATACGAACTGCCACTAAACGTTTTATGCCAATGCAAACTATGACCTACATTATAGAACACTCGACTTGAAAGGTTAAGTATTCAATTTTATCGCTGATCTCTTCATTTTTACAATAATAATAGTAAATTATAGTTTTTTTAAGATTTAAAGGTTTTATGTGGCAGCAAATGCAGCTCGTTTTTTGAAACACGTAAAATTGTAATGTTGTATTGGCTCTGAAAGAAGTGTATACAGAAACGCGAAAATTTCAACTATCTTAGAACAAAAAATACAAATAATTCGGTACCTAGCATGATTCTTATCTTATTGAACTAGTAAAAGTCCAAATGCAAAAAAGAAAGAATCAACAGAAGCAGTGCCGAAAGTTTGCGTGGCACTGCTTTCGTTACTAGTAACGCACAGCTAGACATTTCTTTTAGCTATTTGGTACATTCGCACAGTGATAGCATGGTCAAAATATAAATAGGAGTTTTATAAAAACTGGTTGCTTTTTCTCTCAACAGCACAAAATGAAATCGAGCGTAACTAGTTTATACTTTTAATACACGGATTTAACTCACGTTTGAACCGAAAAAAGTAAGTGTCTTCATCCGTGAGCAAAGCCCGTGATTAAAAATGTATTCTCACATATGTTTTGAAAATAAAGTGAAATAACTTCGTTAATTGTATTTCGCTATTCTGTAATCTATTTTAAACGGAACATCAAATAACATTTATTATGTTGTTGCGAAAGGCTGTCTTGCATTTTTTTTGCCAGACAGGACCAGTTAATGTGTTTATTTATTTAAAATACACCACAGTCAAACTAAAAAAACGGACTTCTGTACCTAAGACGTCTCGTAGCCACTTACCTTTCTCGCAGTATCAGATCGAAGCCTTCGAGGGCAGTGCTGCTAGACTCTTGGGTGATGATTCGCCTGTTAAGGCCAATTGCAGAACCTTAATACATACAGTCGGTGGGTTGCCAGAGACTGTCTGTGTTGAATTCCACTTTAGTGAATGAGCGCACGATATCTATTACCTAATCCTTCTTCTTTTTTCCACCACCGGACTAACAGACGTACGGCTTGCTGTACAACCCGTACCATGTTAAATGTCTCATTAAAAAACATTGATTCACATTTACCTTCATCATCAGGACTGGTACGGAATTTAACTCCTTACCCTCTTCTGTTTTTCCGCACAAGTACAATATTGTAGTCTACAAGTCCAGAATGAATAGGTTCCTTTTAGATAAGCGTCCTTTATCTTACATTATCGTCAAAGGTGTTACCATCACCGATAAAAAATAAAAAAATTACCTTCTGTGGGTGTAGTTTGCTGGCTGGAGTTGATACGTGGACGCTCTTCTCCTGCGGCGATATGCTTCGCGGTTCGGCGTTGATTGGGATGTAAGTCTCGATCTCGTTCTCGGTCTCGATCTCGTTCCCGGTCTCTGTCCTGGTCCCGGTCACAGGATAGGTCCCGGTCTCTATCGTCACCGTTGTCTTCGTCTTCGTAGTTATAACCCATTTCTGAAAATACAAAACTCCGTTGTAGTCAAGCTGATTTCTTTATCAAATCAATATGTATTTAAAGCTTAGCAGCTTTAAACACATTGCTTTAAAAACAGTTTTAATGATGCTACCTTATTTGTTTTATTGTTTTTGTATTGATTTAAAACTCACAAAAATTTGATATGTAGTTTCTATGGTATACACAATGTCATTGTGTTTACATTGAGGTACTGGTGTAAAAAATCTAAAATATGTATTACATGTTAACAGGCCCCCACTGCACATTAATAACCGTAAACCGATAAGCATTAGAAACAATCAAACTTGAACTTTACATCTAACTTGGATGCCACCTGCGTCGATACCCACCCACCAACAGAAGTCTGGAGCAGGCAGATGAGATGTCATCTGCCTGCTCCAGACTTCTGTTGGTCTGGAGCAGTTGAGTTACATATAGACCGATCGTAACGATCCTTGGGTAGCCCGACTGCTTATTTTGTGCATAGTTAGTATTGTACATGCTATTTTTTAAAGCGTATGGCCAACATACCACGTATTGAATACTAGCTAAGTCATCAAATCATATGTAAATCCTCAAAAGGAAAAAAAGCCATATGTCTATTACTTTTATTGGTTAAATAAATGTTAGCTTATAAGTTAATATGCGTTGTTGGTGGATGAGAATGAATTTTAAAACCCCTATTTTGAGAGATCTCATACTTGTCTTGGGGGAATGAATCGACAATTCCACATCAGAAATTTCTAAAGATGGAATAATACTTTGGAGTTTTTATTGCTGAAGCGTGCGAGAGATGTGTCTTACCAGCTATGACGTCAATAAGTTGTCATCCCACGCGCCATTTGCGGCCAGACAAATACATGCAGACGAAATAATCTTGGTTCTTTCTATTCTAATTCAATATATAATTAAATCAGCGATAAAATAGTATAATTGAACGATATACTTTTATCAACTGACCACGTTTTTAACGGAATTTCCCATCGGCAAAATTTTAGGCACAAAACGACATCTCAAATTCTTACGTTTCAATCCTTGTTTTACCCCATTGAAACGGCTCCGGATTACAAGCTGGTATTCGCTCTCCAGAGTGAACGTAGATTGTTAAACTATATTAGGAAGTATCACTAATGTGCCAAAAATGCTGGTATGAATTTTCAAAAACTATTTTGGAATTGTCCATATTGGTTCCATAATTGATTGCATGTTATCGAGCAAAGTTCACTCAGTTATGGAGCCAATATGTACAATCTGAACATAACATTTCAAAAATATTGTCGTTACCAGTAAGATGTTAACAAATGTTATTTTTTTTGTTTGTCTTCCTAATTATTAAATCAATAAATATAAAAATATGTACATACATTTTTGTATTAACGATATGTTTCAAAGCTACAGTTAAGTCTCATTCATATCTAAGCTCAAGGTTCCTTTCAGTAAGTTAAGGATTAAGTGATGCCAGTTCAAGCATTCAAAGAGTATTAGAACGTTGAAGTTTGTGTTTGCGCCTCTTTCCGATAAATCTAGCTCCGGCGCGGCGTCTACTTTTATTCCGATTTCGAAATACTTAGACATGACTGAAATAAACTCTTTTCATTTTCACTTCTTTTTCTTGTTGATCCTTTGATCAATATTTCTATTTGGGTCGTGGAATGGGGTAGTCAGAGGCACGCTAAGCACATTTCGACGGCTTGCAACTACCTATTTAGCTAAATACGTGACAACTTGGAATTTTAATAATACTAGACATTTTACACAGCGTCTTATACACGTGTTATAAACTACAGAAATTACGGAAAAATATAATTACATCTTTTTTTGATACATACACAGAACAATATGTCTATATTCATCACAAACATGTTTGTTCCGAGTGGACATCGAACCCTATAACAAAGAAGGTAGAGAAAAAGTATCGGGTAAACAAGATAAAATACACTCATAATAAAAATTTCGTGGATAAATATTAAGGATAATCTAAGATTACGAAATGAATTGCTACTGAAGTATTTTTAACCCAAACAGGAGAGATCTCGTAGCTACAAGATATAAAAACAAAACAGCGTTTGACATTTTGTTATTGATTTATATCTTCTCCTCATTCCATCTTGTATTTTACTAAGAATTTACTAACGACTGTTTCTTTGTTTATTGAAACAGGAAATCAAATACCGCCTTTATATTTTATAGAGGAGAGTTAAAAAGTTCTGGGAAAGCTCGTTTGTTTGTTGTAGATCTGATCATTGCTTAACAGATTCGAGGACAAGAGCTGAACAATAATAAACTCAAAAAAATGTATCAATTAACTGCTCAATTCTGTAGACTTAGATAATTTCGTTTAAAATTCCCCATTATATGAAATAAAAATGCTCAAATGATTTAAAAAATACAAGAACTTAGGTTTTCCCCTTGATGCCGAGTGGAGCCAAGTATACACTATTCAGTACGCCACCGACCCGAGCGCGCTTGATGCCGAGTGGAGCCAAGTATACACTATTCTGTACACCACCGACCCGAGCGCGCTTGATGTCGTGTGGAGCCAAGTATACACTATTCAGTTCGTCACTGACCCGAGCGCGCTTGATGTCAAGTGGAGCCAAGTATACACTATTCAATACGCCACCGACCCGAGCGCGCTTGATGCCGAGTGGAGCCAAGTATACACTATTCAGTACGCCACCGACTCGAGCGCGCTTGATGCCGAGTGGAGCCAAGTATACACTATTCAGTACGCCACCGACCCGAGCGCGCTTGATGCCGAGTGGAGCCAAATATACACTATTCAGTACGCCACCGACCCGAGCGCGCTTGATGCCGAGTGGAGCCAAGTATACACTATTCAGTACGCCACCGACCCGAGCGCGCTTGATGCCGAGTGGAGCCAAGTATACACTATTCTGTACACCACCGACCCGAGCGCGCTTGATGTCGTGTGGAGCCAAGTATACACTATTCAGTTCGTCACTGACCCGAGCGCGCTTGATGTCAAGTGGAGCCAAGTATACACTATTCAGTGCGTCACTGGCCCGAGCGCGCTTGATGCCAAGTGGAGCCAAGAATACACTATTCAGTCTTTATTCTAGTCACTGAGCGTCACCGACCTGAGGGTGATGTTAAAGTTAACTCCTACTCCCACTTCAAAAATGTTGCAAAAATAAACGCACGACTGTTCAATATAAAAATATTTATTCTTGCTGTAATGAGCCAAGAGCGCCCTGGCTGCATTATCGCATTCAATATAATTATGTTATCATGAATACTTTTTTCTTATCCAACTAAAAGACGGAACAATCTCGAGTAAATAATGTTTAATGTGTAATTCAATTTCGTCCCGTGGTACGTAGCTTTGCTGTCAACTCGTTGTGCGTTGTATCTAGTTCTACATTCCTTCATTACTCTCCTACCTCTCCTCCCACCTACTACTCACCTACACTCCAGTAAACATGTAAAGAATGTATAGTAAATTCCTAGTACTATCACTAGTAGCGCAATATCGATGTCTGCGGTTGTAGACTGGCTCGCAGACCGTCTCGCTGCCGCATAGTACTCGTATTACGAGCTACGGGACTACGCAAAACGATCGCTTAAACTCACTACGTTGACCTGGATAGCTATGTTGCAAACCTCTGCATGTTACTGGAAAAATGCGTAGTTCAGTGTTATCGGAAATCACCCAGATCGTTTAAGTTGATAACCTCCAATAAATACAAAGTGGTTATATACCCGCTGAGTAATAGATGATTATGTCTAACAACGACTATTGTATAAATTGCAAATAAAAATAAAAATAAATCATAGTTAATGTATGCATGTGTGGATATGGGTGGAAGGACGATTTTTGTTATTGTTTTACATGAAAGTCATAGGTAACTTTTTTTAATTTTTTTCAACACTCCTCAAAGTAGGTACTAGGTACTACTAGGTACTTTCGCTAGGGGCTAGTGTACCACAAAATAATATAACATAGCATACTTCTAACATGTAAACTTATTTCTAATTATTCTTTCTAAGTTTTTTTTTGTTTTGACGACCATGTTTCTTGTTATCTATTAAATACATTTTGTTGTTGATGGAATTTATTTCATAATTTTTATGATTATTATTATTATACCTCATTATTTTTTAAAATTATTTATATTATCATTTTCTTTTCTCTATGTTACGGGACCCAAGGGCTGGCTCTTATTTAGGCCAGTGAATTAGCATAACTATTCAGCGTGGCAATGTGTTGAATGTCTTAGGCACGCTTCCGTCTGGTACTGGTCTGGAACAGTTGAGTTACCTTTAGGCCGTTTGTAAAAGTCAAGTAGTAAGTCAGTCAGTAATACGACTTCTTTAGTTCGTTAGTTTAATTAAACATTTTATTTTATAAATGTATTTACGTAATTACGTATTACAACATAACTTACATTGTAATAACGTTGCCAAAAAATATATATTAATGCATGCATTTTTATTATTAATATCCGGATCAAAAGCCGGCTAGGCGATTGATTACCTGTTTGTTTAAAGCGATCATTCACGGGCTCAATAGCCCGTCGGTGATGAAAATAGGGTGGCTATACGAGCAATCAACTTGTTGCATGCTTCAAGCCTATCTCATGGTTTGTAATTATTTTTTTGCTTAATTTTTATTTTTTTGTTGAATTTGCCTATTTTATTTTTTGTTTCTATACCAGCATTACCCATTACTTGTAAGAAGGATCAAAATGATTTATGCAAAAAAAATACAAATTAAGTCGGAGACCTGTGTAGCAATTCTTAAACATACGAAAACGTTGTCATTGACGTTGACGTTGACGTTGACGTTGACGTTGACGTTGACGTTGACGTTGACGTTGACGTTGACGTTGACGTTGACGTTGACATTGACGTTGACAATATTTTTACAAGGGGTCTGAATATTTCTTTGGTTCATATGTGTGTGTGTTACTGTGCATCATTATATTCATTTAATTATTTTGAGTGTTGAGCGGTTATCCCTTGATTTTGTAGAATTATAATAGGAACTGATACGTGGCGCTATGGGATGTAAGTTCCCAAGCATTCAAAGCTAATATATACGTAAATATGATGACTCCGATCTTTTTCCGGTCTATCGGGAATAGTGACAAGAGGTGAATCCTCGAAGGGTAAGACATAGTTTGTTACTTATAGGTACTTTACTTTACGAGGAAGATACAAAATAAAGACAATATTTTGTATCTCAATCACTAACATAAATAGAATTTCCAGATTAGATTATAAATCTAGACTAGACAAGATTAATCTAGACTGTTTAATTACTCAGTACGCTATGGGTGTTGTGTTGAATAAAGCAGGCTGCCCCGTTCCGGACGAGGTTAATTGCTTCATTGTCAGCGACGCAAACCTAGCCTTGGGCGTTTAGGTCCGCCCTGTAGAACTAATATTAATTGTTAGCTGCACTGTCTGCAAAACTAATACTCATAGTCAGCTGCACTATCTGCGAAACTAATAGGAATAGCTATCTTAACTGGCTTCGAAATACCCATTTTAAATTATGTTAATTTGTATTCTAGTATTATTTTAATGATAATAAAATCATATTTGTAGATGTCGATATAATTCACTGCCGAAGCTTCTTTATATTTACATTGTTAATTGAATAGACCTTATGATGACCATGAACTATAAGTGTAAACATAACTAAATCTATTTTATTTTTACTTTTCCTCTTCCCCGGACCGCCTCACGGTGTAAACGTGCTAAAGCAACTATTTATAATTATTTTTTTAAAATTTCAATCATTTTAATTACGATAAATCCGTTGCAAAAAATAGGACAACAGAAACTTGAAGGAGTTAATCGAGGCACTAGACCGAGAACTTGAACGCATTGAACGCATCACCACACTACGCGTAATTGCCTACCTGTTCGACCAGCAGCGCCGAAGACAATAAGCAAACTGTGGCTATCCCTCTCCCGCTTATGCAAGTACGTAAACGCACTATTCTTAACTATCCTTTTTTTGCTCATGCGGGGCACGGCAACGACGCAAGGAACGTTGAAAAACTACTTTTCTCTCTCGTACGCGCTTGAAAAACTACTTTTCTCTCTCGTACGCGCTTGACAACGTGACCTACTTGCTCGCTCATACGTTGCAGATTTAGATCTGCCTTTGCGCACTGCCTGATACGTCTATATACCTAGTACAATGAGCGATTCAACGATGCAAAAAACTAAGTCACCATCTGAGGACAATTTGTGCATTTTGGATCCGGAACCACCCCACGCAATAGTTACAATTTTCTAAGGAAAAGAGCAAGGGAAAACGAGTGGACAGACGATCTCAACGCATTTAGAGAGGAGATTAAAACTATGATTGTGTGCTTGAAAACCGACTTAGGAGACATTAAACACTCAAATAATAATATTGCACAGTCTATAGCTCTTCTAACGACTCAAAACGAAGAATTTGCCAAAAAAATTGGCCAATTAGAACAAGACCGCAAGATAGATAAGGAGCGTATAATAGTACTGTTGGAGGACCGGCTTGAGGATCTACAAAAAGGCCAACGTAAAACAAACATCAAGATAAAAAACGTACCTAAGAGTAATACTGAGGCAAAGGAAGACCTACAGTCTATGATCTTGCGTCTGGGCAGGTCGATAGACTGTGATATAACCAAGGCTGACATCAGAGATGTATACAGAGTACGAGAAAAGAAGGAGGGACAAAAAAACACGCCCATAGTCGTAGAATTTTCTTCTACTTTTCAAACGATGGAAATCCTGAAAAAGTGCAAAGCACATAACACGAGGAACAGAGGAAAACTTTGCGTAACTGAACAGCTAACAGTAAAAGGTTCTCGTCTGTATTTTCTGGCCAGAGATCTAGCTAAATCAAAGAATTATAAGTTTTGCTGGACTTCATAAGGTCAGGTCTACGTGAGAAAAACGGAAAACTCACCAATAACGATAATTAAAACAGAAACCCAAGTGAATGGCCTCCTACAGGCAGCATGACTACTCCTTGATTTCATTATTTTAAAAATACTTGTAATTCCTTACATCTTTAGTTTAAATATGTCAATTCTTTTACAAACCAAATTTCTACTGTTTTTACATTACACACACAAACACACACACCCAAAGATACACATCACAAAGACACACAAAAACAATCAGAGTACGTAGAAAATCTATTTTGCAATATAACCTTTTTACAATATATACAAGCGCAATGTAACTTACACTACTGTAGTACACATAAACAACAAAAAGTGTATAACATGAAATGTTTTCTGGAGCTGACTGGAATTTCTACAAAAAACAATGTATGATGGGTAAGCCTCTAGAAATAAACGAAATAGACAATACGGAGATTGCTAATTATTTAGAATGTTCGACTCAAGAGTTATGTACTAAGATCATGACTAAATCGAATGATATTATATTAATTACGCAAAATATTAGGAGTATTTATAAGAATTTTGATGATCTACAAATAAATTTGACTTCATTTAATTTAAAAATAGACATTATGGTACTGACTGAATGCAGGCTTTCACAAAATAAGCCCTTACCAATCCTACCTAATTATAATTCATTCTCTACAAAATCGCAACTTAATCAAAATGATGGAGTAGCTGTCTACATTAAATCCTGTTATAATACTGAGGTAAAAGAAATTAACCTGTCACATGCATCTTGTTTGCAAATCATTTTGTTTAAAACGACTATTATTTTATGTATCTATCGCTCACCTTATTACAACAACGCTAAAATGTTTTTAGAGTCTCTAAATAAATACATAGATAGCATTAAACGTTACGAAAATATAGTAATTGTTGGCGATATCAACATCAATATAACACCTAGACCTACAGAAGTAAGCTATGAAAGAAACAATAGACTGACCTAACTTAATGACTTAGCAATGCATGGGCTGCTACCGGGGCACAATTTCCTAACCAAACCAGACAAGACAGTTGCTTAGATCGTGTCATTCTAAAAATAAACATCTGCTACAATTGCCGTAGTACACACATCAACAACTGACCATTTTACAGTATTACTAAAACTCTCTCAAATGTCAAAAATAGTACTTGTAAATTTAAAACTAATATTGATTACGATAAGGCAATTAAAATATAACACAATTACTTTGTTTAAAAGATCCTAATACTCTGTGTGAATTATTAATAGATAAAATAAAAAAATGCCTCACCATGAACACATTCATTCAACGCATTCCTAGAAGTAAACAAATAATTAACCCATGGATAACACAGGGTATTCTACGCTGTATAATAAATAGAAACAATATGCAAAGAAATGTACGCAACAATCCTAACGATGAAATACTAAAAATAACATACCGTAGATACAGAAACTATTGTAATAACTTAATTAAAAAACTTAAACGCACATATGAAAAAGAACAATTACAAAATTGCACAAAAAATAGTAAGAAGCTATGGAAATCAATAAATAATATAACGCAGTACAAACCACCAAAAACCCCTAACTTGCAACTACTTAACATCAAAACCTTACCTAAGGAATCTGCTAATTTTGTAAATAAATACTTCGCAAATATTGGAAAAGTTCTATCTGAAAGCATTACTCCAAACAATACGATTCCAGATAGGTCACTTCTAAATTTGCCCCATGATCATTCGTCCTCTTTTGTTCTCTATGAAACAGATTTCATAGAAGTGAGTAATGTTATAACCAACCTTAAATCTGAAAGTGCACCGGGTTGGGATAACATAACAACAATATTTTTAAAACTTTCAAAACATGTTCTGGCCCCAATACTGTGTCACTTATTTAATCTTTGTTTTTGTACAGGGATATTTCCCACGGTACTTAAAGAATCTAGAATAACGCCAGTGTATAAAAGCGGGAATAGAGATGACATTAATAATTATAGACCAATATCGGTTCTTCCTTCTATTTCCAAGATATTAGAAAAGCTTATCAACTCTAGGTTATTATCATACCTTAATAAATATAACATTCTTTCTAAATCTCAGTATGGGTTTCGATGTGATCTTTCAACTGAAGATGCAGTTTCTGAACTTACCAATCTGATTTTTCATAAATTCGATAAAGGTAAAAAATGTTTAACTGTATTTTTGGACCTCAAAAAGGCTTTTGATACAGTGTCAATTCCCATTTTAACCCTTAAACTTGAGAATATAGGTATAAGAGGTATACCACTTGCTTTGATGACAGACTCAAGATCTCAATAATCGCAAAAAAATAGTAAAAATAAGAGAGATTGTTAGTGATGAGGAGAAAATAAGCTACGGCGTGCCACAGGGAAGCGTTTTAGGTCCATAACTATTTTTAATTTATATTAACGATCTCTGTGGCCTTGAGCTGGGAGATGGACATATTTTCTCTTACGCGGATGACACAGCTTTCACCTTTATTGGTTCGTCTTGGAATGACTCTAGAGAGAAAGCTGAAGCTGGTCTTGAAAAGGTCGCTAAATGGCTTAAAGTTAATCTGTTCACACTAAATGTCTCTAAAATACACTATATGTGCTTCTCTATTAATAATAACACTCAGCCTAAATCGAATTTTCAAATAAAAATACATAGACAGACACACGAACAGATACTTCCTGCAATTGCTCTAGTATAGATAAATTAAAAACTTTAAAATACTTAGGAATAATGATAGACCAACGATTATCATGGCACTCTCATATTGAGCTGCTAATGACCAAAATCCGAAAATAAATGTGGATTTTTAAAAATCTTAGACATATAGCCAAAACCCCACTTATAAATCAAATCTATGAAGCACTTGCTCAGTGGGTTTTAAATTACTGCATACCTATATGGTGGTGCTACCAAAACAAAACTTCTAGAGTTGGAGAGAGCACAGCGGTTGCTTCTAAAAGTTATGCATTTTAAGCCTTACTCAACTCATATGCTCTACACAAATTAAGCCTTATTATCAGTGAGAAAACTTTATGTTCTACATGCATTATTAAAATTACACAAAAGCTTGACATATGAGAAAACTAAATTAAATAAAAGAAGAAAAGATAAGGTTACCGTAAAACAAGCAGTAAGCACAAAATTTGCATCAAGACATTTCACTGTGCAGTCGGCTCATCTCTACAATCAGGCAAATAAAGCATTAAATATATATCCATTGCATAAATATGAATGCAAACAAAAAATTACGGAATGGTTACTCAACCTAACCTACTTTGATGTTGAAGAACTACTTGAAATTGTTATCTAGCACTATTCTGATAAATTTCACACAAACACCATAACCATAGACATACATACACACACACACACACACAAACACACCACACGCACACGCACACACACACACACGCACACACCACACGCACGCACACACACACACACACACACTTCACAACTCATCCTAGTTTTATTTTATTTTATCTTAAACTTAATTTTCAAACTACTGTAATGGAAGAGCGAGTCATCCTATGTATGTATTGTATAGATTAAGTTAAAGAAATAAACATTTGTATTGTATTTAACAAGCCTCATAGCTCAGTTGGTAGTAACTCTGCCTTCTGCGCTGTAGAATCGAACCCACAGGGTTCGATTCCCACCCAGGACAAACATTTGTGTGATGAATATAGATGTTTGTTCTGTGTTTGGGTGTTGTATCATATAGTAAGTATTTATATAAAAAAAGTATTTAAGTATTCTATCCGTAATCTAGTTCCCATATTACAAGCTATGCTTAGTTTGGGGCTAGATGGCGCTGTGTAAAAATTAATTTCCTTTAATATTTATTTATTTATTTATTTGTATTTGTACTATTTATTTTGAATGTTCCATGATATACTGACGAGACACTTCAACATTATTTAAAATAACAGACACGTCATTAGATAAAGAAAAGCAGAGGTCTAAGAATATCCCTGTGGTACACCTAACTATGCTTTACATTCTGTGGAACGAATCCCGTTTATGTCGGTTACTTGGATCCTATTTCTAAGGTAGGATTTTAGGATTTCTATTCCTATTCCATTAATGCCATAGTGTTGTAATTTACCAATAAGTATGGTGTGTGATACGCAATCAAATGTTTTAGACAAATCACAGAAAACGCCGTAAGATTTCTGTGACTTTTCCGAGCCTGCAAAAACATTTGCAATTAGTCTCGTTATCGCACTATTTGTTGATTTATGTTATGGAATCCATATTAGCGAGCGCATAATACGTTTTCTGAGTTTAAAAAATTACATATATTTTACTGAGACTGAGAAGGACATGAACAAGTCTATAGTTATTACAGTGAGATGTTTCTCCCTTTTTATGAAGAGGTAACATTTTGGCGAACTTCATACATTTAAATAAAGTGTGAATTTTGAGACATTCATTAATATCTTATGTTAATAGACATTGGTATGGCTATTTCTATAAATTTATTTATTAGATTTGTCGTAACAAACCAAAAGTCATTTGATTTCTTCGGTTTCAGAGATGTGATTATTTTTACTACGCGTTGAACAGTGATTGGGAATAGTTTAAAATTATTACCAGTTTAACTAGAGTATTATATTTAGATAAATTAAGGATTCATTAAGAGAACAAGTTGAAGATTGCGTTAAGCTAACAGATACATTTGTTTGATAATTGCGAAAATAATCAAAGATTGCATTTTTTCAGTTATTATTCTAGTTTCATTGGTATTTATTTTATCACAGGTAAAATTATCACAGCTTCATTTTCCAGTTTAATTTTTCATGCACATTTGATTTTATTTTGAGCTGAATTGACTCTATGGGCGTAGTACATTTGCTTAGCATTCCAACATAATCGTTTGCATTGTTAATCTGTTATATTAAATCGATTTACCACCGAAGTTATAGGTGGCCGAAACTGTAAGACCTACGGACTTGAAATTTTGCCAGGGTGTTTATTGTGACATGTAGGTGCTCACTAAGAACGGATTTCAGGAAATTCTTCCCCCAAGGGGGGGAAATGGGGTGAAATAGTTTGTATGCAAAATCTTTATTTATGATCCGATTGAGTTGAAATTTAGTACATGTATTTATAATACTTTTAAAATGCTAATTATGAAAAAAAAACTTGGAGATTTTTCCTCTAAAAGGGTGAAATGGGGCAAAACTGTTTGTATGGAGATGTATTTATATTTGATCCGATCGAGTTGAAATTTGGTACGTGTGTTATTTATGGCTTGAAAATGCGTATTTAAAAATATTTAAATACGCATTTTCATATATTTGTTTGCAAAATCTTAATTTATGATCCGATTAAGTTGAAAATTTGAACGTGTATTTATAACTTGATGATAAGTGAAAAATAACTTAGTTTAAAATTTGCGATCTAAATGTTATAAAATAACATTTTACAAAACATAGATAGATCTATGAGACTAACTGTTCTTTGAAAAATACTAGTACCTAAACTAACTAGGATCCCTAGCTTAGCAAGCTAGCAAAAGCTTGTTAAGATGTGCATTACAAGTAAAAAAAAAGTATTTGTATTAGAAAATTATAAAAGTATTTTGTTACTCATTAAAAGTTATTGGCAAAATATAATCTCAAGAATTATCCCACTTATCAAAAATCCCCCAAAACAGTCTTTTACATTTATGCCGCTGCTTTAAATTTTAAATTTAATGAAAATCACATGACCTGTTCCAGGGTATTTCTCGACGAAACATTGCCATTTGCCACATCGGAACATACATACAGTGCCGGATTACCTAACTTGACTGAACATCTCGCTCGCTTCGCTTGCTTGATCAATAAATAAAGCCCAGACCAAGCTAGCACCTCTCTAATGTCAGTGGGTGGGCCCGCCGCGGCCCACCCTCCTCGACCTCCCAGAATGTACAAAAGTAAACTTCAAACTACCTAGGTACTATACTCGTAAACGGGAAACAGGCGGACTTTCTACGAACGGCAACAAACGGTCAACCTCACATAATTTATAAGTATGATTCATTCCCGTAAAAATAAAGTGAGTTCAGGTTATGTAACCATTTTTGACCCTTGGTTCAGTCAGTTTAGGTTTACATTGTACTTAACTATTGCTTTTGTCATTATTATTTTTTACTTATCTTGACTGTAATAATAACTTTATTAGCATCTGACTAGCTGCACTGCAATGCCTCGCTGAATTGTTGTTTTTAGTATAAGTATTGGTACGCGTGTTGAGATTCTGAGTCTGAAATATACAGGGCTCTTAGTTATTTTAATTCCTGCATCCGGCTTCACAAGCAACTTATGGGACAAGGCTTTGTTTATTCGGTTGAGCTACCCACATATCACTGCACTTTATTTTGGGAACAAAACCGCAGCTTGATTTTGATAATCTCTTGATTCACAATTTTGATTATTACTTACAGATGTTATTTGTCATAATACACGGTCCATAGCTATTTATATATCTTGAAATGTATCTCTGTAATACATATTTATACAAATTTTAGATTGAAGCACTTGGTCTTTATCTAACCTAGTGCCAAGCTATGTTACAGTTGGAAGCGCACTTCACCCGCAAACTTCAACTGTCTGAAAAACTGGCTTTCTACTATTCTTACATATAAACAAGCCTCACAGCTCAGTTGGTAGTAGCTCTGCCTTCTGCGCTGTAGGTTGTGGGTTCGATTCCCACCCAGGACAAACATTTGTGTGATGAATATAGATGTTTGTTCTGTGTTTGGGTGTTGTATTGTATGATAAGTATGTATTTACAAAAAAGAAAAAAAAGTATCTATGTATTCTATCCGTAATCTAGTTCCCATATTACAAGCTATGCTTAGCTTGGGACTAGATGGCGCTGTGTGAAATTAGAGTCTTGTAATTTTTTTTTATTATAAATGTCGGAACACAACGATGTAGAATTGTTGCTATGGCTGCAGACAAAAGTAATATTTTTCATTATTTTTTTGGGATCTCACAGATACAATATAATTGTACGAAAAGGTAATACTTTAAAATGAATTCCTATTCCAACAAAGTTTCCACTTTTAACTACAACAAAAGAACCTTCCGGGTGTGGAGAAAAAAAAAACAGACTCGTACCAGGCGGAAGCGTATCCATGCCACTGGCTGGTTGCCACTCTGAATAGCTTTGCCAATTCGCTGGCTTAATAAAAGCCAGCTCCAGGGTCACGCGTCACCTCTACCAATGACAATAAGTACCCAGATAGGTAACAAGTGGATTAACAAACTTCAGCCAAGCCACAACAAACAACGCTTGTTGCAAGCCGTAACAGCGGTTTTGTGTTCTGCTGTAGGATACCTTACACATTCACAATTGATTTCATGCAATTGTATCGCTTTCTTTAGGTTGTTCAATTTTATTGCAAAGGGAATAGTTACCTTTTAATTATACCAGGTCTAGTTCTGTGAAGAATTGAGTAAAGTATTTTTTTATCCTTTTTTTCTTTTATTTGAAGAGCTTGGACTTTATCTCATCTGGTTAACAAGTTATTATAAGGCCATAAGTGGAAACGGATTTCACCCGGACTCCTCAATAAGCTGAGGTACTGGCTATCTTACATGTAAATTCAATTCAATTCAATTCAATTCATTTATTTATTTCTCTAAATTATTACATAACAAGCTTTATAACTACACACATAGGTATACCTAAGTTATATCTATAACCTACAAGATAATGGCTTGTTTTCTGCATCATCAGGATCTACACTAAGTCATCGACTTGTGTTGCAGATCCTGTTTGCCTTCTGGAAGCACATTAAAATAGTCATAAATTAAATCTATCAACAAAACTATATTATACATAGGTATTACATTCGGTGTATACGATCTGTAAATAATTTAGAATAAATGAATTATATTTAGCAAAATAGAACCATTCAAATTAAAATTAAAAATAAACCAAAAAATAATAATGAAATTAACAATTAAATTTAGATATAAAATTAAATTAAAACTAGAACTAAAATAAGAAGAAATAATAAGAATGTAATAGTATTCATATAGTAAATAAATAAATAGGTTTTTAATTAAATATACATATTATTCAATTATTTTTAACAATTCTTCGGTCTCATTGTAATTAAGATTTCTTAACCATTTCATAACAGCATTCTTACATTCAAATTTATTTAATTGAACTAAATTTGGAATCAATTTATTAGCTTTATTATAAAGGCAGGTTCTGTAAAAATATTGCTGGTGTTGCGCAAAGGATGTTCTACAACTAGGGGTAGCACAAATTTTTGCTTTGTTTCGTCTTCCTGTGGCTAAATTATCATTAGGATCTACTAGTTTATGCTGCGACACTATAATATTAAATATATAGAGTTGTCTCACAGTGAGCACTCCACACTCTCTGTATAGGCTTGTGGTGGAAAATCTGTAAGGCTTAAATGTAGCCACCTTTAGCACAGCTCGTTGAGCTCGCTCTAACTGTAGTAGGTGTGTTATTGCAGCACCCCCCCAAGAGACGTTACAGTAAGTTAAAAGGGATTTACATAGGGCGTTATATATTTCCAAAATTAACTTTCGATCGGCTATCTCTCTTAAGTTTTTAAACACATAAATTAATTTTCGAACCCGTTTTGTAACTAATTCCATATGTTTATTCCAATTAATTTTATCATCTATAGTTAAACCTAAGTACTTAATACTACTAACTTTCTCTAAAGCTTGACAATTGCAATGAGTTTGTGAGCAATCGCGGTGGACCCTTATACTTAAATCTGGTTTAATTGTTCGCGCTGTTGCAAAGGTCATATATTTTGTTTTATCGATATTTAGTGATAGCAAATTTTCCTGTAGCCATTTCGTTACTGTTCTCAAGCCCTCTTCAGCATGTGACCTTACCTCCTCCCATGTGTTCCCTTCAAAAACAATGGCCGTATCATCAGCGTAAGATATTATTTTTCCGTGTGGTAGCTGTAGGTTACAAAGATCATTTACGTAGATTAGGAAAAGGGTAGGTCCCAATACGCTTCCCTGGGGAACACCGTAACTCACACTTTCTGCTCGACTTAACACATTATTAATTTTTGTCTTTTGTGTCCGGTTGGTTAGGTAATCTGCCATTAAACTAAGCGAGTTGTCACGAATCCCAATTAGTTCTAGTTTTCTAATGAGGATGGGTATGAAGACAGTGTCAAAAGCTTTTGCTAGATCTAAAAAAACACCAATGACCTTTTTCTTTTTATCCATGTTTAAGACAATGTGGTCGATTAAGCCTGTCACTGCGCCCTCAGTGGATTTAGTAGCCCGAAACCCATATTGATTTGAAGAAAGTATATTAAATTTTTCTAGATACTGAACCACTCTTTTGTTTATAATTTTTTCCAAGATCTTTGAAAGTGCAGTAAGTACAGATATTGGTCTAAAGTTAGTTACACTGTCCTCAAGCCCACCTTTATACACTGGTGTGATTATCGAAGTCTTAAAAACGTTTGGAAACTGACCATTAGTAAGACTAAGATTGAACAAGTGTGTTATTACCGGTATAAGTGTAGGTCCACCTTTTTTAAGCATCTTTGATGATAAACCGTCGTATCCAACGGCGCAGTCACTTTTTAGGTTTCTTAAAATATCATGAACTTCTTCTTCATCGGTTTCGAGTATTCCTATAGAATTGGCCTGATACGGAATGTTAGATAGATTACCTGGGACATTGTTACATATAATTTTGGCAGCTAAATTCTTCCCTACATTTGCAAAATAGTGGTTGACGTAATCAACAGAAAGTTGTGGACTTGGTCTACTATACAATAGAGGATCGCTACTTGTTTTTGGCTTTTGTGTGTATGTTATTTGTCTAATGGTTTGCCAGGTTTTTTTAGTATTGTTTTTATGTTTTTCTAATTCAGATTTCTCGAAACTGATTTTTGTATTTTTCAATAAATTAGTACAAAAGTTTCTATATCTTACATACGTGATTCTAAGTATTTGATTAAGTGGATTCTTTTTTAACGTAATGTGCATTCTATCTCTGGTACGAATACATCTTAGTAATCCAGGAGTTATCCATGGCTTAATTATACGTTGAGTGTTTGGGACGGTTAGAAGGCGAGTGTTGATCTTGGTGATTTCCATTAGTTGGTTTACAAGTAATTCGGCAGCATAGTTAAGATTTCCTGAATTGAGTATCTGTGTAAAGTCTTCCTGTTTTATCTGCTCTACTATATTTTCCATGTTTATTTTATATATTTCTTTAGTTTTGTTGTTTGTCTTTCTTAATTTATATTCAATGTTTAAAAAGGTTGGTCTATGATCGGTAATCAATGTGTTGAACACAATAGCCGTACCCTGATGCTTGGCTTTAAGAAGTATGTGATCAAGGCATTTCTTATCCCTGGTAAGAAAGGTGTGCGCAGGTAGTAGACCATGGGCAGCTATAAGCTCCACATACGCAGCATAGTGACTGTCTATGTTATGAGGTTGTATGTCTATATTTATGTCACCTACAACAACCACAGTACTATACTTTCCAAATTTTCTCAAAATATTGTCTAAAGATTTTAAAAAGTTATCAATATTAGAGAATGAGGGAGATCTGTAAATAGCTACTACCACTAGACCGTTATTATTCTTAAGAACTAAACAATTAGCGTCCTGAAAACCTGGCTCTATTATTGTGTAGTTTGAATGTGATTTGTAATAAATAACAATACCTCCATTTTTGTTAATACAATTTTTAGTGTATGCCGAGTTATAGTTTGTCAGCGATGGAAATGGTTTGTCTTTATGTATCCAGCATTCAGTTAGTACTATTATATCGCAGGAGATACCCAGTCTGGCTAGTAGTAGTTCAAAAGAGCCTATATTTTTATTAATACTTCTAATATTTTGTGACAGTACACTAATTGATTCGCTACTATCATCGATATAGGACCTGCAGTCTTCTGGATCACATTCGTATGCTCTAGCAATTGCCAGATCATCAACTAGAGAGTTAATTTCATCATGTTGGTGGGTTTTGTCACCCATAATTAAATAGATTAAAGCCATGGGATCTGAAAAATGACGCCCAGATGATAAGTGCTGATGTATGATTTTCCAATATTGTGATGTATAACAATAAATTAGGTACGCGATAATTGTATAGCTGAAAATATCTCCAGAGACTGTCAATGTTTATGTGAGAGTATGATTTGTAGTATTTTAATAATATTATGTATATCAGTATTAAATATGTGGTTGTTAAGAAATTATAATATAATTTTACAATACAGATCAATATATAGCTTGTAAAAATAATAATACAACAGCTTATAATTAAGTTAGTATTTAAATATAAAATCAAGACAATAATTGCATGCATAAAGTACATTAGAATTAATTTCCAATTGACTAGTCACATTTTTTGTTTCAGGTTCTCTATCTGTTGCTCATTACTTATGAGTATAGCTCTGGTGCCCTCAGCTTTTCTCAAGAAAATCTTCCCATCAATACTCCAGCAATACCTGTAGCCACTGTTCTTGGAAACATCCCTGGCAAGGAAGTAAAGTCTTCTGGCTTTTGGGGTCAGAAAATCGGAAAAGTAGATGGGGGTCTTCTTTTCTCCTAGACCAACAGCAGCCGTATTGAGTTTGTCATTTATGTGATGGGTGTTGTATTTCTTAACGGCTTGGAATAGATGGTACTTTTTCATTGGATTAGCAAGGTCCATTATTACAGGACGCTCCGCATTTGGCTTTCCTCTGGCTCTATATATGTTTCTTATAAATCCACGCTCAATCTCAAGTTTCAGCGTATTATTTATGTTATTTATGATACCTAATAGATCATTTTTTGTCTCATTTGGTTTTTCAGGAATTCCTCTGATTTCCACACATGTACTTCTCGCATTTCTTTCCATTTCCTCTATTCTGTCCTCAAGCTTCTCTACATAATTTTTATGCTCTTCTTGTTGTTTTTCTAGTTTATTGACTCTGGTTTTCATTTCTTCAAAGTTTTTGCACATAAAATCTAGAGTTTTTTCTATTTCACTATTGGTTTTGTGGACTTGTTTTACTTCTGTTTTTATCTCGGCGATGTCATTAATAAGTCTTGTTAAAATAGACTCTTGTTCAGTTTTCCACTTTGTGAGCATTATCATGACATCACCTTGACTTGTGGTGTCTTGACAAGGTGAATTTTCTGGTCGGGGTCTTTTGTTACGATAGCTATTGTTAGTGGAGTTTTCCGTGAATTGGTTTGGTGGGGTGCGATCCATGTTCCAAATTATTACTTTTACAAGTTTACAGTTGATGTATAGGATGTATCAGAGAAACAGTGTGCGCGAGAAGATTAGGTATTGGATCTGTTCTTTATATTCACTAGATTTATGTTTACTCTTCGATAGATATACTAGGTGCACATGAATTGGAGAGGGTATTTATTTAGTGAGAGTCAAGTAGCGTAGGCAGTGGCAAGGAGGTACTCAGCGAGTAGTCTACTAAGCAAACAGCAAGTTTAGGAGCCGTTATTAGTTGCAGCAGTAATTCTCTTTCAATCAGTCAGCTGAAGTTACGCAGCAAAGTACTAGGCAAGCATCAAAGCCGAGAGGGTGCACTAACCGGTAACTCTGGACAATAGGTGCGCGTGTAGTGCAGTGTGCCACGCCCACGAATCAGTTTTCTGTCCAGCTGGAGGAGGGGCGCTCGACGCGTACGCAGGGCAGGGCTTCTCGGTTCTGCGCGTGTGATGTGACGCACGTCTCCTTACGGTTTATGCACTCCTATTTTTTTACCCGTGATTTTTGGTGCTGTTTTTATTAAATTCTAAAATAAAAACTTTAACGGGCCTAGACACGACTACTCTGTTTCGAGGTCCGGGGGGAAGGAAGGGAAGCTTGAACACAACAACTGTAATGGTGACAGAATTAGGTAAGGTTGTGGTAGATACCTAGGTAGACTTGAACAAGGTCTACCACCAACCAAACCAAGCACAACATTGTACTTGCACTGGGGTTCAAACCCGACACCTCTGGATCCGACACTGGTGGACGAACCACTTGACCACATAGGTGGTTGTGTTTCTACTACTCTATTTCTAGGCCATTATAGTCTTAGAGGCGCCAATATCCAAACGGAATATCATACTAATGAAGACAAGAGAGAAATGGACGTTGTCCGATTTAATTTAGCTCTAAAATGTCACGCTCTCCCGGTTCTGGGTCAAGATAATAAATGGTGGTACCGCCGATCCGAAGACACTTGTTAGCCGAGCCAGTATTCGCAATAACAATTTAACAGATAAACAGTGGCACCAATTTCCAAACAGAATGGTAAACATGGCAGCAGATTGGAAGCTCGGAAACAAAGATAAAATTAAAACTTATCTTCTTATTCATTCGGCCCTGAACATTGTATGACATCGTGCCTTTGTTGTTCTATGTATATTTATTCGTTTAGATCAGTCAGTTTGTCGATATGGTGCTGTCCGTGCAACAAGTCAGAGCCGTTTGAGACATGACTTCGATTTGTTGCCAATCCGCACGTTTCAAAGGCTTGCAGCTCCAGATGATCGACTAGGAAGAGATCAGTCAGTAAGCGAAGACATTATGATCTCTGTAACCGGCTGTTTGCCCCGAACTGAGATATTGCGAACGAAGTAGCATGATGATGTAAATGTTATCTATAATGTATTTGCATCCCTGTAACACTCTCTATCACACTTTCTACTCTCTATCAAATATATTAAAAATAACCGCCTCTGTGGTCTAGTGGTTCAACTAATAAGTACAATATTGTGCTTGGTTTGGTTGGTGGTTTCATTTAATCTGCGAGACAAATCTCAACCAAATATGTTCAGCCCTTTATGCTTGATGTTAATTTTCTGATCGATATAATATATTTTTTCTAAAGCAACATCCAATCAGAAACGCGTAGGTTTTATATACGGTATCAATGTTCCGCGCCGCTTTGCTGCAATCCGCATGGTCATAACGCCGGAACAAGCACGCGCGTGATCACACATATTACATTTCAATTTAAATTCTAATGTCAACTCGGACGATGTCGCGGCTAGAAGCAATTCAAAATCGCCTAACGCGTTCGTTAGTCATGCCGTCACAAACATACATACATACAGTACAGAGCCAGTCTTTAGGGCTGGCATTTTACGCGTTGCATCGATCAAAATCCACGCAAGCTCCACAAACGGACCAAAGGTCTCAACCCTAAAAGGTTCAAATAAATAAACACTTGTTCAGAGCAGTAGTATTTTAGTATGCACCATCGACATAGCCTAAGAAATGATCTGGCACATTGCCGGGATTAAAAAGACGACGCGGAGTTTGGAACTTCCCGCACTAGCTCCATTATCTTCTAGGTGGTAAACAAGATAACCATTATTCATCTTAAAGCCTTAGACACGTGACAGGGACCTGGCACAAACGTAGCAAACAGGCGGTGAATAAATTGTACTCCACACACACTCTCCTCCATTCTCACACATATACACACACATTAAATCATCATACACCCACTTTTAAAGCTTGCAAAGAACATTTGCATCAGAAAATGCTGCGCTACGTTTTCTTAGGTCAACCAAGGTCTTAGACGGTCTGTTGCATGACCTGTCACCTTGTATGTATGTACGTCACCGTTAAGTAGCGTGGGTAGACCCTAAATCGTTTCATTAACGATTTTAATAATACAAAATGCAATTTGGTGCAAATTGATTCAAGCTAGTAAATAAAATAGAGTTTTCTGCAGACCTTACGTGCTAATTTCGATATATTTGTTGTATCATATGTACTGTATACAGTAGGATCGGACAATGGCTTTAATGTCTTTGATTTGTAAGATAAAATATATTCTATAGTGAGCTAAAATAAGTTAATGAAATAATATGCTGAGTGAGGGCTTATAAGAAATCCTATTCTCATGCTAAGATACACACATTATTAGCAAACTGGAGCTAACTAAATATATGTCGGTACTTATAGCGTTAGCACCTACGTTGGCATTGGACTCACTCATACATGTTGTGTCAAATGCGCATATAAACTTCCAAAAAACTTAAAAGTCATTTTGAACCACAACCCCTGAATTGGATAGCGGGCCTGTACCCGCTTGGTCACACTGCTTTTTTCCAAAGCCTCAAATTGCAAACTTCAGTCATTGTTCTGAATCATTTGCTATCTAATATTTATATTATTATGCAATCATATATGATTACTCGATTGTTTCAATGTACACAGAAATATCGTCGCACTTTCTGATATAGATTGAACTAGTTGAGTACAATAGTAGAAAATGCCGTTCTAACAAGACAGCACTTTTGTCCCTACCACAAGATTTCTGTATAGCTTCGATACGTAACGTAGGTTTACTTTACTGTGCACTGTTATTTTTTTTACCTATTCTATTCGCTTGACGTGCTGCAATGTCTTTCATAACTTTTTTTTTATGGGAGGGTTTTAAAATTCTGATCTGCAACCGTTTTTTATGACGAAGAGTGGTGTGGCACTGTGTCGGGTATTGTGGAAGATCATTAAAATGTTTCCCTGTAAAACAAAAGTTCCACTCGTACCGCGTGTCTTTACGACACACCCAGTCTATTTTAATCTAAATCTCTATAGCCTCTTGGCTTAGAACTTCACCTGGGATTCCGCCGGCCTTCGACAGAAGGGTGGTCGCAAGCCACCTCGTTTTGATGTTAAAACACCTCTGTGATCTAGAGGTTCAACCCACCGATTTCAGATCCAGAGGTCTCGAGTTCGATCCCCAGAAGGAGTACAATATTGTGCTCGGTTTGGTTGGTGGTAGGACTTTGTTGAAGTCCGCGTGGCTCTCCACCATCTTACCTAATTCTGTCGCCATAATAACAATTCTAAAATGTTTATGTTCCGGCTTTCAGTGGTAAGATAACCAGTTCCTCAGTATGTTGAGGATTCAGGTTGAAGTGCGCCTCCACCTTCGGCCTTATCTCAACTTGTTACCAGGTGAGATGAAAGCTTCCCCGTCGTACAGTAAAGATGTTACATTACGTTTGTCTCGTTTTTTCTACACTGGATAGATAGTGACAAAAGTAAAGTAATATCAAAACAATAATGCTTTAAGAGGTCGAGGTACCTATTGGTCTGGACCTGTACAGGTCCTATCCTATCATTCAGCCTTTACCGTTGTAACGATCAACGATCCGTCGCCCACAACGAGGTATATTCCGCCGACCGAACTGTCGTCGATATCTGAGCTGGCATAAGCCCGTAAAGATACATTCGTAAAATTCAATATATCTTCGGTACTCCGGTACCCCTTTTCAGCCGTTAATTGCAAATATTGAAAGCAATTTTCAAATCATTTCTATAATATCACGACAGCTTTGATTCTATTCGAAATTGTACGTGCCTTATTGAAAAGCATTGAACGCTCTGTGGAATTACTAGTTGATGCAAGTATTTTTAAGAGATTTGTGACATAAACATTTTTTTTTAAGAGGGAATACATATGAATAATATTATTTGAGTAATCGTACATCTTTGTTAAGATTCTCTTATTAGATTTTGGTATAATATTATAGCATAAACAAACACACACGTGGATTTGAAAATGTGTAATTTGTCACTGCATACAGGCTACGTCATACAAAAAAATATTTGAAATGTAATGTATAAATATTTGTGTACATACACTAAACATAGTACATAATAGTTTTTATGTAGTTTCGGTTTTTAAACGATGAAATGTACATTTTTAACGTTCGAGATTGAGTTTCACAGTAGTGGTTAATTTCAGCGAACCCACATGCATGCAAAAGTTGGACAAACATTTAGAAAGCGCAAGTTACACTAACGAAGCCGGTACCTATCCACGCGAGTAATTTTTAACTTTTTATTGAACTCGGTACCATTTTATATTTTTTTAACGTTTCGTTTGTGGACGTACACCATGTACGTCTACACTTACAGTTTATATACTTTACGATTCGTAGCTAATACAGCTTTGGTGATCTCGGTAACTCTTCTAATCAGTCCGTACATGTCGTAGAAGGAGACTACGAGATTTTCACCAGAATAAATAAAAAACTCAACTATATACTTGTATGATACAACAAAACACCTAAGCACAAATGCATGCACAGTAATTACACACAGCGCCATCTAGCTCCAAACTAAGCAAAGCAAATGTTACACTTATCATATACAGAACAAACTCATGTTTTAATTAGACATAAGTTTGTCCATGGCGGGAATGGAACCCACAGCCTACGAAATGTGCGGCCAGTCACAGCGATATCCAATTCCTCCCATTTTTGTAGAGGCTTATAGCCATCTAAGTAAGTAAGCATGATTTCAGCATACGACATATTAAATGGCACCTCGGTACAAGCCGCTTTGGTATCTGTTTATTTTATTAGAGCACCACAGACCTTGACTAGCAAAACCCGTGGTAATAGCTATAATTCATTAACGGGAACAAATTTTGTTCAACTATTAATTGACGTCGTCGTTAGGGTTGACACTTCGTACACGCAAAATTTGCTCAGCTTAGAAAAAGTATTTTATTTATTTATTTTTGTTATGTCGAAAAAGTGTTCCTCAATTTCCTTTTAATATGTATATTGCGATATTAAATAATAAAACAGCACAATGCCAAATTCAATGTTATGCTTTCAGTAAAAAAAAAAATGTAAATCACGAGTGATTCACCTTCGAAAATTCAACTTCTCGATCATATCCTAATTTAAAAAAAGTTACGTTTGATGAAATTTGTGAGTTATGAAGGTAGCTGATATCCTGGACTGGACTTTACCTTTTCGTGATTTTTATGCCGTGATTATAAGTAGACTATGACATAGTCTGCATTGTAGCCTACTTATATTTTTATTCCGTGATTATAAGAAGGCTATGTAGCCTACTTATAAGGTAAAGCTATCAGGTAAAGTGGGGTGGCAAATATAGCTCATTGTATGTTTCTTAATCTTTCACTCTCAAAGGGTTGAAACTTGTAATACCTATACATAGATAATGACCTGGAATAATAAATAGGCTACAATTTTATTCCGAAAAAGTGAAGAATACCAGTAGGATGGCCAACGTAACACCTAGTATGTTTCTTACTCTTTCATGCTCAAACGGCTGAACGGAATTTGCTAAAAATTGATGTAAAGGTAGCTTAACCCTAGATTAATCTACTTATTATGCCATTCCACGTGAATAATTATTTTTGTCTCGGTAAACTACTTCTTATCCTGAAAATATTGTATCCCATGAGAACACTTCACTTTTGGGGATAAAATGTAACCTATGTGGTTATCCAGGTCATTACCTATGTATATTCTTTTTCAGTTAAATTCCGTTCAGCCATTTCAGCGTGAAGAAGTAACCAACGCACACACACTGACAAACTTTCGCATTTATAAAATTAAGTGTGATTTACGGGAACCATACAAGAAACGTAATTATTTTGCTTTAAAATGTGGGTCAGTGTACTCGCGCTTGGCCGATATATTTTAAAATAATTTCAAATCAAACATCTATGATATTATAGTTAAGAAGCAATCGACCTAAAAACGCTGGATGCGTTCTTATAATTTCCTATTTAAAAGTAATTAAGGCTTTAATTTCAAGGAAGAGTACTTTCATATCTTTCACGACTGTATTAAGCTTAAGCAAAAGCGATCAATATGTCAAAGGACGATGATAATGGTCATCATTAATGTATGAGTATTTCCTGTGACAAGCGCTAAACGCTCGCATTGGCATATCGCCAATATTTAGGCTTAATGCCAAAATTAATGTCGTGGCGGTACGGTCGCAGCAAAGTTACGGCATTTACCTATCCCGTGGATATTTATGATTGTTAATTTGACAATACTATTGCCTGGTAGGCAATAACATCGACATAACAACAACACGACATTATTCATATTTTTTATATAAGGTTGCCTGGGCAAGTGTTTTACGATGAAGAGATCCATCCCAGAAAATGATTACTCTATTTTTTAGGTGTTGAGGTTGTACAAGACTAGGAAATAGACGCTGGTAACGGTGCGCATTATAAATGATTTTTGGTAGAGCTTTATGGTGTTATGTTAGGTAGTAACCGCACTGTCTTGTTTAGCGGCAAGCTACCAATAGAGATATCCTAAAATGTAAGGGACCGGCCATATTGCGTACATTTCGCCCTTGATAGTCAGTCACCCGTTTCCTGGCGTTTTGCCTGCCAGGTATCCGGGGGTCTTGTCTGCGCTTTAGTTGTGGCTTTGGCCTGGCTGATAGCTTTTTATATTTTTAATATGCCGGTGACAATCCAAATGGTATACGGATAATTTAAGATCACTCTATAAAAATGTGTCAACGTTGTATGTCGGACACAATAATGTATCGACTGTACAAACTTAACACCTTTAAGGCACATAATAAAGCACCTACGCGGCTTTGAACTTTCCGCCCATATATATATTATATACATACCTACACCCACCGCCACCCCCATACAAAACATTTTAGAGAAGTACCTACATTTTAATGGGGTCGCCTTACTTTTGGCTGCTATCTCGAGTGGTGTTGAGCAATGAAGCATACAATATTCTATATTGAGCACCAAAAGTTAATAATTATTTCCTTATCAAATTTACAACACAATTAGCATCAAAGGTCTTATCGCTAAAAACGATCCCAGATAACTTTTGCATGAAGTTTTTTGGGTTCCCCAAACATTCATGTTCATGTAACAAAAGTAAAATCAAGTTTTTTAATATAGCAGTGACTGCTTCTGATTTGTAGTTTCATTTCGTCTTGTGAACTGTGTAGTTATATTAAATAACTATTGTATGAGACATAATGGATTGTACATAGGCACGTTTAGAAACGCCGTTCCTTTCAGGTGTATCTCCGACATCTTAAAGACTTATAAGACGATATTTGAGATAAATAATACCTAGGTAATGTTATTTTTACAATTCAATTTAATTCAATTGTGTAGGTTATTGTACAAAGCTCCCACCAAATATAAACTGGCATTTGGTTGAAATGGTATGCAGAAAATTTCCGAACGATTAGATGATATGAATAAAGTGAAGGATTATATCTACCATAGATATAACAGAACAGAAACCCAGGAATAAATTAGGAGCTTGCATGCGAAAAGTAGCAAAACCAGTGCTAAAACGAAACGTTTGTTACAAACGCCGTTCCTTTCAGGTGTATCTCCGACATCTTAAAGTTAATTATAAGACGATATATGAAAAAAAAAAATACTTAGCTAATGTTATTTTTACAATTCTAGGAAATGGTGATAAGTAATTATGGTGGTGGAATGAAGATCTGCAGAAACCTTAGAAAGAAAGCATTTAAAGGATTAAAAGAGTTGAGTTTAGATTACAAGAAAGATATTAAGACATAATAAGATAATGTACCTATATAAGGAGTAAAAGAAAATGAAAGAGGTAAAAGAAATGAAAAACATTTGCTCTAGCTGTGGAAAATCCACAGCTAGAGCAAATGTTGAGGACAACCTGTAGCAATCGCGAAAGAGCCCGCTCCTACACTTGATTATTGGGAAAATAGCAAGGTTAAAAATGGCCGGGCCAAGGTCACCTTCCTGACAGCGTATTGAAGACGAAATAAATTTAATAGTTTCTGTAAATTAATTAAGACGGCGAAACATAATATTGAAATTGAAAAGGAGAGGCTTATTTCTGATTCTTTCTAATTAGTCATAATTGAATAAAACTTTCATCAGAAAACAGTTCTCAGAACTTAGTGTTGTAAGTATCTTATGTTCTTCTACGAACATCGTATCTATGAAATAAATTTTACATTGAGAGATTAAACAGATACTTCAGGATTCTGAGAATTGAGTTTTAAGTGAGCTTACAAATATTCTGAGAACGGTAAAAAATATTTATTAATTTACTGTTTGCATACTTAATACAACATAGTTTTGTGAATACTTAGTTAGCTAAGTATTAAGCTTAAGCTAGGTTTTGAGTAACCATAACTCTCTTAAGTAGCGGTAGTTTGAAACTATTTAGTCTTTCCACATCGCCGCCTAGTGATATGTCATCTAGATACCAAACTAGAAAAAAAAATTATTGAATCATAAGGTGAATTTAAATTCTAAAACTGGCAGGGTCACCGTGCAATCAGCTAAATGCAAACCAAATTGTATTGTTCCTGTAAATTTATTAAGATGACGATCTATAACATTGAAAAAGAAAAGGATACATTTCGGGCACATTGGATATTAGCAGTATTAAATATTATAATTAATAATATAGCTAGGCACCTATGTCAACCGAGCTCCAAGAATGATTAATATTTACCTTAAGTGTAACCTCCCCGTAATTTTGTTGTCAATGGTTCTTAAAATACATTCAGTTTCACGACCACCTTGTAAATTAAAGAAGGGTAGGGAAATAGTCGTCTAGATACGCGGTTTTTCGACAGCACTCAGGCCGCAAGGCGATGGGTGGTGCCTACAGCTATAGGTCTTATCCCGCCACCTTTTAAGCACAAACTTGCACCACACAAGGTTTCATGTATGGCTAGAACCACCAAATAGCAAGTTCTTTAGATGCTGTGGAGGCAGCACCCAGGCTACCGGCTGAGCCACTCTGAAGAGACAAGACGGCACTGAGTACATCTTGGCGGTCGCCTCAACAGTGCAATCACCATCTTATTTACAGCGTACTGTGTTATGGACTTCGGTGAGACCCTCTCCACCGGAGAGGTACCAGGTGGGGAAGATAGTTAGCTATCTTCCCCACCTGGTTGACAGTCCACTTAGTAGTTCTGCGGTGCTACCCGCGGTGAAAAAGTTTGTACACATATAAAATATTTGAATTGAAACTTGAAAAAAAAACGGCATAAATTGTAAGAGCATTATGTGTGCTTGTAATTACTTATCTGTCCGTATATTTTGAATTTTGTCGAATAACTTATAATTTACTTTGATATTTCAGTTATTTTTACGTAACCACTATTTTTAAATTTCACTCTCTCACAAGGTTTGCTGGAAGATAACTCGTTCAGGGTTATGCTCACCATTGCCATGCTCATTAATTTTGAGTATGTTTATAATATATTATATTATTCTTAATATATTATACTCAATAATATATTATATTATATTTTCAGCATATTATGCTGTGTTTTGTGTGTGCAAGAAAGAATAAAGAATAAATAATAGGAACACAACATGACAAAAACTAGCCTATACATTAGATAACCACTGGAAAACGTTCGCTCTTCTCTTTTCATGATCACATCACATTTTTCTTCCCTTTTTTCTCCATTTCAGCATGAAAGAGTTCCTAACGTACATACATTATATACATTTGGACACCCCACAGGAACACTACTACTTTTCAGGTTAAAATGTAGCTTATGCGTAAATCCAATGTGTAAACTATCTTTATGCAAAATTTCAGCTCAATCCGTTTTGTAGCTTTTGCGTAAAAGACCAACAATGTTTCTTTGTCAGTTCTGTCTGGCTCTATCAGTTTTGTCTGGCGATGTATGAGATCTTGTTTCCATCCCATTAGAATAGATTCATGGGATAAAAAGTGGCCTGCGTGTTTATCCTAAATTAGAGTTCTGCATACTCATTCTGTCATTTTGCCTCAGAGAGCCACATGGCGATATTTGACATTTCATTTCAGCGTCTCAGTTCAGATTATCCAAAAATGCTTTTGTCTACTATCTGTCGGTCGGTTTGTTCTCGCCTACAGGTCGCATTTTTCAACCCGTTTTAAATTAGAAGGACACACTAAGGATACTGGGAACTCTACACATAATGTTGTGTGAAAAAAAAGGTGGAGTGTAGGGGGAAAAGGGAGAGGTTTCTGTAGGATTACATATTTTTATTTTAAGAAGTTGAAATCCTACAAATCCTGAAAATGTTACACCTACGTTTACTTATCAAACTACGCAGTCCTCCGCCTTTCCAAAACAAATCCGTAGACACCTGATTCGATCTCCTCAGACTGAGGGAACGCGGGTAACAGCTAAAACCTATACCTCTCAAAAGTCTAAAAGGAAAAGTGAAAGAGGAAAGCATCGTTTATTGCATGCGAGGGCTCGCAAAGTCCACTGTTCTTACAGAACCCCTAGTGATAGATGTGTTAACCCATATATCTAAATTGTATTCAAACCATTTTTCTAACTGACTTGGCTTCCAGCGTATGTATTTTTATTTATTGGGCACCTCATCAGCTCATGGATCAGCTCGCTCCATCATAGATCTCATCCTTGTCTGTGCAAGATCGAAGGCCCCATTATAAATAAATAAAATGACATTGTATATCCGCCAGTTGCACTAGCAAAAAGCAAAAACCAAGGTAAAAATAATAACAAAAGAAAAACTTTTTAAATAACGATGGTATAACAGAAGCTAGGACCCAAGCGACTTTAAAAAGCCAAGTGCTTGCCAAACTCGCACAACAATGGTTCCGTCTGAACTATTTCAACAATATGCGAGTTTTCATTTGCATTTCGTACTCTAAGGATTCCTATTATAATAGGGATTACACTATTATCACAACAAGCTTTACGCTTGAAGGCTTTGCCGTTTTAACATTTAAACAATAAAGCGAAATTAAAAATGGTACATATTTCTAATAAAAATAATAATAATCATCATTTATTTGCGAACATGGGTTTAACAAAGATGACAAATAGTAATAAGGTGGTAAAGCCATTTTCAGTTTAACAGCATGCAAATATTGTAAGATGACAAAGTGTAAAAAAAATATATATTAAAATTGGATTAAATTCGCATAATAGATTAATTAAGAAATTGTATAGAATATAAATTAAAATGCCCGGTCATGTTATTAAATACTAAAACTACTGTATTATGTCAACTTCTTTATAATTTTTCGTTCAAATAGTCATTTACACTATAGTGGGCTTTTTGCGCAAGAAACCTCTTTAATCTAAATTTAAATAACATAATGGAGGACAGCTCCAGCTGGTGGGTAGATAGTTATAGATCCGGGGCGACATGCAAAAGACGCTTTTACTCAATAATGCTGTCCTACTGTAGTTACAGCATATCCTAAGATATATCTGTCGCTTGCTTTTAAATTTGCCAAATAGATACATATGGCTTTTTAACAAATATTATTGAAATAGCTTTCAAAAATATACAATGAAGATAATATCAAATTATTAAATTGGGAAAAATAAGGTTAACAACCATAGGTTTGTTTTAGTTTAAATATAGCCCGAATGTATTTCTTCTGTGCTACAAATATCGATTTCTTGCCAGTTAAATTACCCCAGAACATAACTCCACATCATGGATCCCACAAGATGGATCCGACGTTACCATGGTACGCGGTGAGAACTGTAGTGGTATTTGCTACTTTTGCGAGCATATACAGCGCATAATATTATGATTGTTGACTCAGGCGTAAACACAGGTTAACCGTATGCATATCCCAGGTTATATTACTCATATATCAATATTAATTCCTAAAAATGTTGTTGATTCTATTTCTTGTATTTATAGTTCCCCTAAGCATAACACATTCAATTCAATATAATTTTACGGGACGTTTTGTTTAATTGGCGGAACGACTCCGTTTAAATCCGCCTAGCTACTATGTTACCTAATTCTGTCGCCTTAACAACAATTCAACAAATGTTGTGTTTCGGCATTTAGATTTACGATAGACTAATCCTCAGTAGGTTGAGGATTCTAGATATTATCTAAAATTACATTTGGGATGATATTGTGTTGGGTCACAATGATACCCGTTAGATACTGAACCTTAAAAAACTGCAAGAAAGCAAAACGTGGACGTGAAAAGTTCAACGTATCCTCCGCTGAATAGGTTCAGTTCTTGTTGCTCTGTGCAACCGCTTTGTTAATACTTGCGCCACCGCTATTCAACCTGTATTTTTAGCACAATTTTTCGCAGTACGTAATTACTTTTACTGTAAATTACAAGTATATATGCAATGAAAGGCATATTCAATTTCAGATGTCTGGATTCGTTGTTTGGCGATTTAGGCATTCGATTCTATTCAATAGCATAAAGCTGGCAGATACTTATAAGTAATACTTGTACATGATATTTGTTTCATATTCCTTCTTTTCAGTGTACACTAGACGAGTTTTATAGATACATAAATAATCTCAAACACACGGGCTCAGTTAAGCTCATGATATTTACTTAAAATCAGGTAAACATTTACCCTCAATTACTAAATATCAGTTCGTATATTGTTAAATGCATATTTGAAAATTGCACTAAAGTCCGCCTGGCTAGCTACCACCATCTCACCTTATTCTGTCGCCATAATAACAATTCTAAAATTGTTGTGTTCCGGCATTTAGCGGTAAGATAATGGTAAGGAACTGGCTGTTCCTCAGTTTGTTGAGGATTCCGGGTGAAGTACGCCTCCACCTTCGGCCTTATCTCAACTTGTAACCAGGTGAGATGAAGGCCAGGTGCTTACCCGTCGTACAATAAAAAGTTGACATTTCAGATTGCAAGACAAATCACCAACAGACCTCTTTTCATTTGTGAACCTATATGCTGTCTGAAAGCGTTAGGAGTTTTTACTTTTATAACGAGAACGTGAATTATGTATTTAGAGAGTATTTATATTCATTTGTTTGTTTGTTTGTTTGTTTTTTTGTTTGTTTGTGTGTATGTTTGTGTATATATACAAAATGCACTGTTAGTTTTTTGTGTTTTCAACTAGATTTTGGTTTAATAAGTCCGAAAATTATAATATCCTATTAAAAATTATAATGATTAAATTTGTTATATTAAGGTTTTTACTTCATCTGTTTATCGGACCAAATTAACGATTTATTAGATAATTTGAAATAAAAATAAAATAAAATATTTTAACTGAAATTGTAAATAAGGCCTTATCGATAAGGCAGGTCTTTCCGCGCTGCTTTTTAACAAACTTAAAAAAATGGAGGAGGTTCATAAGTCATCTTTTGTTTTGCTCGTATAACACGTTGTTTTATCCCGATCACTCGAAAACGCCTGAAAAAATATTTTTTTGCTTGAAAGGCAAAAAAAATTTCCATTCGGCATCAAACCAGGATCTGATGATGGGATGCTGGATAAATTAAGGAAACTCTTCAAATATTATTGGCACACTTAAAGCGATTTGGGTATTTTTAGAGAGTACTACTTTAATTCCTTCCTTCCTAAATACATCCATTGAAGTCAGTTTTCTAATTAGTTTTTAAAACGTAATTATATTTTCTACGAAACTTTGTTTAGATTCACTGAGCACTGCATGAACAGTTTATAGTCCATTATATTTTATACAAAGACGTTCTTTGTATAATGCAAAGTCTACATAGATGTTAATTTCATTGATACAAGCCACACTTCTGAATAGAAATTATGAAAGAAGGTATGTTTCTCTGAAAGACAAGGGACGCGCTCAGCTGAATGAACTAGAACTAACATACGCATGCGTCACTGATTCTCTATGCTTTGTAGGTAGGTACATGCATCAGTTGCGTAATAGATACGTTTTTATGCTATCAACAGCTTTAAAAGTAGATGAGACAATTTTGATTAATCATTTAAAAGTTGCTAATGAATTTAACCGTTTTTTCTCTAGCATACCTAATATTGTTACTCTTATCTACTTTAAATGGGGAAACACTTAACTTTATTGAAGCAACTACTATCTTAGTTTTATATATTGATGCAAAGTTGCAATGAGGTATTTATATTGAGTCATTAGCTAGCAGATTGAGCTCGGCTGCGTACGTTGTACGTACAATAAGCATCTTACTGATGAAGCTACGGCGAGGTTAGTTTATTTTAGTTACTTTCACAGTATTATGTCTTATGGCATATTTTTATGGGGAAGTACAGCTGATATTGAAAGCATTTTTATTCTAAAGAAGAGATCTGTACGGGCAATTTATAAAATGAAAACTCGTGACTCTCTCAGGGAACGTTTTAAAGAGATTGGTATTCGTAAAGTCAGCATACATTTATGAAAATCTAATGCACGCACACAAAAACATTGATGAGTTTAGTAAAATAAGTGATATACACAGTGTTAATACTAGAAATAAAAATAAACTTGATATACCTAGGTATCGCTTAGGAAAAGTAAATAAATTCATTCTTAGGTAACTGTGTGAGATTCTATGATAAGCTTCCTCAAAGCGCCACCAAACTCTCTGCTCGTAAATTCAAATTGTATATAAAGAATAATTTAATTAAAGTGCCTACTACAAAATAAGTGATTATATTGACGATAAGGACGCGTGGCCCGATGTTACTATACCCGTTGACAGCAAAATGGTGATTTCTCAATGTTAACAAACTGAAAATAGGTAGATAGGTGATAACAAGTTTTTTAAGATTAAGTATTTAGGTTTATGATGTATCTACTTAGAATATAATTGAAAATTGTGTATCTAAATGTTGAGTGGATCATCAAAAAATTAACCAGTCCGAGGTTCTTGCCTTTCTCCTTGTGTGCTGGTCGCGATTCCGAACAGGCGGTAGATTTGACGTTTCATTTCAAAATGATCCTAAAAGATCTTAATGAATAAATACATTTTGACTTTGACTCCAACATAGGTCCCAAAGATTAATACATTTTATAATAACATTTTATTAATATATAAATTATTCAAATATGTGCTATTTGAATATTGTATTATAAATAACATTGAAAATACAATAACAGTTATATATAATAACAATATATTTATGTAGTAAGTCGACAAAAATATAAAATAAAACACTTTTTCCCCTGGGGCTTAAAATGGCATTTTAATGTTACGCTACGCTAGGCTATATTGAGACTGAGTCGGTTGTTTTTCTAAGAATACGACCTAAAGTAAAAATTATGGTACATGATTGAAGGTAATATATACCTACAAACTTTAGCAATGTAACTAGGAATGTTACCTTTTTTATCGGTCTTACCTTCATTTTAGTAAAAGTAGCTTTGTGGATAAATCCCAAATTCTAGAGATTATCCTTTACTTGAGTCAGATGTACAATAAAATTTTCCCTATCTCAATTTATATTTCTCTCTTGCGTTTTCCATATTCATTTAACAAACCTCATAGCTCAGTTGGTAGTAACTCTGCCTTCTCCGCTATAGGTTATGGGTTCGATTCCTACCCAGGACAAACATTTGTGTCATGAATATAGATGTTTGTTCTGTGTTTGGGTGTTGTATCATATAGTACGTATGTATTTACAAAAAGTATTTAAGTAAACTATCCGTAATCTACTTCCCATAATACAAGCTATGCTTAGACGAACTAAGCGGTACGCTTAAACTTATATTACTAGTAAATAATGGAACTCACCGTTTGTATCTTCAGAATAATACAGTCATGAAAACATGAGTAAACCAGTTCCTTCTGGGTTGATTCATTATCTTTGCCACCTATCATATGAATTGGAGTAAGCGGTTTAAGGTACCTAACAACTAACTATCAGATAAATTAAACCTGAAAAAATGTTGTCAACATGTTCTTAGCCACTTGAATAGTGTGTAGGTATTTGATTTGATGGGTAAGAATATTTTACTTAATCTACTTTATATACCTATGTTTATTGATTATAAAAAACATCATCATCTTATCAGTCACTCCTTTCTTGCCCATACAAACACAAACCACTGATCTCTTCTACGAACCACCGCTACCTCTATATCGAATCATATTGATATTCAACACTCTTCACATTACATGACCATACATTACTCGATTTTTAAGATTGGTGCCTCAAACACATCTCTCATCGGTAGGCTGATTCTGTTAATCGCGTTTTGCCATGATTGTGTTTTGGCACATTCTATTCTACTCATATTTAACCAAGTTTTTTTTTAAATACATGTTTATTTAATAAAATGTACAATGAAACTAACTATGTACAAAGGACCGTTACAAACGGCCTATAGGTAACTCTGTTCCAGACCAGTACCTGACGGAAGCGTGCCCAAGACACTGGCTGCATTGCCACGCTGAATAGCTATGCTAATTCGCTGGCCTAAATAAGAGCCAGCCCTTGGGTCACGTGTCGCCTCAATCAAAATTTTAAATTTTACCTTATTAATTCTCGTAACTCCATACATCCTTTCCAACATTGCCAAGATCACTAGCCACCGACTTCATTCCATTAATTTTCTAGAATTTCAGAGCCCACTTTTAAGCGTATTTCCTAATAACGCAAAAATGCATTTTACTTACTTTTCCTAAATCAGCTAAGCTTGTTTGTTTGAACAAAAAACGAAAAGATCAGCATTTAGTTTTCTAAAGCTAGGTAAGCCCCGTTGCTCTATCGCCCTGAGCTGTGAGTTCAATGACCCGATGCAACTACGGCATAGTCTGCACCCAGGGTCGGAGAACTGCCGCCGACGCGACGCGACGCGACGACCTCTGACACCTAGGCTAGGGCACACTGAAAGTTTTGCGCTACTGGCCAACCACAAATATTTGAAAAAGGAATTGAGTAAAATAAAAAAGCAAGATTTCAAATGAGAAGCAAAAATAAAATTTCAAGGAAATCGTTATCCAATTGCATGCAAATAAAATTTTTAATTTAGAAGTCTCACTAAAAATGGAATTGGAGCGAAGATATTTTCGAGTCATGAATTTTTACGATTTTAATGTTCATTAACATCAAATGAGTGTTGTTCTCGACCTTATAATGCTTTTGAACTTGAAGCACCTCATGTAAGCACTGTATGACGTTGGTACAAAGAGTTCAATTGAGGGCGTGTTCCTCTCAGGGACTAGACTCGCGAAAGTCGTCCACGAAAGACCGTCACCGAAGAGAATGCGCTATCGTCAGGCTTCTGATTGAGGAGAGCCGGCGTATCACTTACTAAAAAAATAACGCGTATGAGACAAGATACTTGCACGTAGCATGTGCCGAACGTAGGTTTAGATTTGCCTCTGCCTACCCCCTAGTACGTAAGTCTCGATCCACGCTCTGAGTAGGTATGGTTTCGAAAGACATCAGTAAATGTCGAAGTGCCTATATATCATGAGTCCTATCGGCCACCCTTCCAAATCTTGAACAGTGTACACATAGATACTAGAATGTTATAGACAAGGTTCGTTTCCAAACCAGGCCAAAATAGAATAAGCCGGGCAACAAAAAATCGGACAAGCGTACCAAAGGTTCTGCTCCGATTCTGATCCATATATCATGGAAAAATATGTGTTTTTTGCATTTAGTTTGTCCAACTCGCACTGTGGGACGGTTTTTTTTTACATACGTTAAAATTATCACACTAAGTTTTTAACTCTGCGAAAGAAAAGTATTGTTCACTAATAACTATCCGATGAATAAATATAAATAGGTAGGTACCTTAATCATCGTATATAGCCCAAAGGAATCTCGGTAAATAAGTACAACAAAATGACAAACTAGTGAACGTTCCCAATTTATAGGTATTTGGAATAACCACAAAGTTTATGAACGTAGAAAAGTAGAACTTCATTATATTTTTAGCATATTGATAAAGTACAACAAATAAAAAACAAATGTTTAGAATTTATAAAATTTTGCATTTACTTCATGTATTCCGGGGTTTAGAGGTATACAAGATAGCCAATTTCTCAGTCGGTTGAGGATTCCAGGGAAGGTGCGCTTCCAACTTCAGCCTCGTAATAACATAAAACTAGGTGAGATTGAGAGCAAACTATTCCCCGTAGTACGATTAAAAATAAGCGTTCAATAACTTTCATCGCTCGACATGTGTACGAGAGTTAATCTTTGTTTTATATTTTTTTAATTTGCGGTGCAATCGTCCTTGCGCCATGTTCTACGGCTTGTTACCGGCCAGTTTTCAGTTGTCGCCATAACAAAAATTCTACAGTTGCATTTAGTGGTAAGATAGCCAGTTCCTCAGCTTGTTGAGGATTCCTGCTGAAGTGCGCTTCCACCTTCGCCTTATCATAACTTGAAAATCAGGTCAGATGAAGGCCAAGCACATCTCCGTAGTACAATAAAATAGAAATTAAAGTTTTAGAATTACATATGAATAATATATATGACTGACTTTAGGGATAGATTACTAAGGAACTTTAGGTTTAGTTTGCATGATACATATATATAGTATTTTTTTGTTTTCATTTGGTTGTAATCAATTTACAACTTTTTTTTATTATTCTATGATAGGGCTTAAACCTCCATCTCTCCTGGTGTCAAGCTATGACATGGCCGAAGGTGGATGCACAATATACCCGGAATTCTCAAATGATCAAATCAAAAATATTACCCAGAATCTTTACTTAGGCATTACTTTCTTAGCCGCATCAAATTTATGTGTTTACGAAAAAAATAACTTCCGGGAGCAATAATTAAGTATGTACCTATATGGTAGGGAGTAACAATGATTTATTCTGAGGCTTATTTAATTTTTCGAAGCTGCGTAGTACTTAACACGCAGTAAGCTTTGCTAACTGTTCATCTCAAAATTCTATGAGTTTAATTATTTACCTACTACTTCTAAATATAATTCCATGGACAAGGCTGATAGGCTACCGCGTATAACGCCATAGTCATGATTAGTAGGCCGCGTAGGTCATTTGGTCAAAATCAGCTACCCTTTCTAAATATATGTGAATTTGATTATTTAACTGCTACTTATTTCTGATAATTACGTTTTCGTTTACCTGGATGACTTATTTTTTTCAATTATTTTGATGACAGATGGACGAACCGACAGACAGTCGCGTGGGGTCCGTGATTTCTTTACTTTTGAGGTAATACACCCAAATCACTTCAAGCGTGCATATTATATTTGAAGATTTCCCTCGATTTCTTCAGGATTCCGTCATCAGATCCTGACCTGATGACAATGGTCAATTCAACCACCTGTAAAGTATACCCTTTTAAACAAAAAAGTCGGTTAAAATGAAATGTCAACGTGACTGATAGATAGGTTCGACTAACGACAACTCAGTTGCGACTGAGTTGTAACATATGATTGTCTCAATTTATTTGCCAATGGCTATCAATTATATTATGATAAGTATGAGTAGGTTTAATTAAACTGTTTGTTTCTAATATAAGGCCACCGCGACGCACTGTATTCAAAATACAATCATGTATATGACAGAGATGAGACCAACGGGTGTATTTCAGCATATTTCACATATTTTTAGCAGCGTGAAGCCATAGACAAATACGTCTCATTTTTTTTTGTACGACGGAATCCTCAACCAACTGAGGAACTGGCTATCTCACCTCTGAATGCCGGAACTCAACAATTTTAGAATTGTCGTTATGGCAACAGAATTAGGTAAGATAGTGGTAAATAGCCAGGCGGACTTAAACAAAGTCCTACCACCAACCAAACCAAGCACAATATTTGTACTCCCCCTGGGGATCGAATCCTCGAAGACCTCTGGATCCAACGTAGATGGGCGAACCATTAGACCCCCTGGGCAGTTAAAAATCATTTATTTATATGGAGCTGGTGGTACTGGCAGACCGAAGGTAGACTCCCAGTGGCATCCATCCTTCAGTCGGGCAGCATAACAGTAAAATCCCAAGTAGGCTTTATTTATTTTACAAACAGACAGAGTGTCGGTGTTATTATTGTAGGTGTTAACAATCGGATAGCTCGAGTAACAATGTTCCCAACTCGCTCGTCATCGGATTAAAGTGAAGCTCGGTAGGTACTGTCTGTATATCTATGGTTTAATTTTAACTGTGGTGCTACTTTAATTGTGGTTCAACTTTATTTGTTATATAACTTTATGTGTGGTTCAATTTTAATCATTGTATATCTTTAGCCTTGTCTAAAATTTTTCTATATGATTGTTTTCATGGTTTTAATTATTAGACTAAGTAATTTGACCGAACCTAAGTCTGCAATAACGACCTACGAGCACTGATTATTGCAATTTTGTGGCAAACGAATGGCTTCGTGCCGATGTATATTGTGTCAGTAGCGGGAAGCTGAATTGTCGTTCTGTTAGTTTTGATTGATTTTTAATCATCTATGAAGATGAAAGGATAATGTTTAAACATTGGAAAAGAGTAGGTGACTTAACGAAATTGTTTGGATCTGTTTCGATGGATGTTATATTTGTAGCATACGAGAACAATGACTTGATTTGGAACGCACCTCTGTTTATTAAACAGAATTAAGTTCAAAGAAAAAAATACAAACAGGCTACATTCTTGCAGCGATTTATTAATAGCCAGCCATAGTACAAACATCAAGAACTTTCGACGGGTTTCAACTTCGTTAGTTAAAGCCTTACCCACGATAAAGTCAAAATGCGTTTATTCATTTAAAAAAATAATTCGTCTCTTTTGATCGCGACCAGAAACTTTACTTTTACGAATACTCTCAGTGTCAGATATATTCTGACACTGAGAGTATATATATTCTGTATAAATTCACAAATGGTGAATAATTATACAATGACATTTAAAATTACACGTTCCCAGCAGTGGTCGATCATGATTGTGACACAAAACATTAATCTGTGACTTTGTCATGAATTCGGGTAAAATGCGAACGTGTGTCCTGTTTGCGAAAACGTAAAATGGTTTAATTTTCACCGTTTGGACACGCGTAAAATTCTATGCGTGTTCAGGTGACGAAATAATAAGTTACCAACTGAACACACATGTGTCCAGTCTATTGTGTTGAGTAAGTGAGTAACCCAATTTTTTTTAGGATAATTTTGAAACGTCATATCTATCGCCTGTTCATATTCTCGACCAGCAAACAATTAGAAAGGAAAGAATTTGCGTTTAGGCTAGCAATTTCTATGATCTTCTCAATATTAAGGTGTACAGAGTTTTAAATATTTTAAGTAAAATTATAAGTACACCCTAAACACAAATAGTTAATACCATCTTTAACGTTTTTATACCACCTATCTACCTAGCGGGCATTGAAAAATAAACATTTATCTGTCGACTGGTATAGCAACATTAGGCCACGCGTTCTTATCTTCGATATAATTACTTATTTTGAAGCAGGCACATTTAATCAAATAATTCTTAATATACATTTTAACTTACGAGCAGAAAGTTTATTGGCGCTTTCAGGAAGCTTATTACAGAATCGTACATTTTCCTAAGAATTTATGATTAGCTTTCCCTGAACGGTATATTTATTTATAGGACTCTGTGAGCGTCACTTCTTTCACTCATCAATGTTCCGGTGAGCGTGCATTAGGTTTTCATAAATGTATCGAGAGCTGACTATATGAATACCTATCTCTTTGAATGTTCCCAGACAGAGTCACGAGTTTTCATTTATAAATTGCCCATACAGCTCTCTTCTGTAGTGAGAAACACTTTCAATATCTGCTACACATCCCCATAGAAATAAGCCATAGGACATAACACTGTGAAAGTGACTAAAATAACAGACATTTGTGATGGGGATTTTATTCACCAACTTTTCATTGTTTTTCGGCCGTGCCTGCATTTTGTTAGAGCAGAGTTGCCATATAACATGTCATCTTTCGTCAATACTGAATTATAACACTGTAGATGAGAAATATGGCAATGTAACCGCACGTACGAACAATCTACAAAATAAAAGACAACAAACACCTTTCTCTCATCTCACAATGCAGTCGAAGTCCGGCGATTTAGAGGCAGACGTCCGCGTCCGTACTATTATGGAAGTGGAACTACAGAGGAGCACTGACGCACTGTATGCATCGGTACCCGAAGAGGAAGATTGGATTACGGTTCGCAAGAAAATATCCAGTAAAAATGAATTCGCGAATAGGACCATGGACAACTCGAACGTGACCACCAATGGAATCAACCACGAGCCGTCGAGGGACAAAGAAAGCAGCTAGTACTACTAGTATTGTAAGTGGCATTAGAGGCAGAGAAAGCGTACAACCTAAGATGGTGAAAAAAAGCCGGAACTCTAATAGTAATATGGAGGTAAGTGGATTCAGACCCGTTGCAATCCTTTCAACCCCAGTAAAAGTGTTCGAGTCGGCGGTGCAACGCAGCATGCAGCAGCAAATTTCAGCTCATCTCTCGGATGCTCAGCATGGCTTCAGACCAGGCCGCAGCACAACCAGCAACCTCCTCAACTCGATGTCGTACATTCTCCCGAACGTGGACGCAGGGGTCCAAGTCGACGTCGCCTACTTTGATTTTAAAAAAGCTTTTGACCTGGTCGATAATGACATCTTATTGACAAAACTGGCGACGATTGGTTGCACCCCTGCAACTTGGTTGCTGCTGCAGTTTTTCAATAGCTACATGAAGGACAGGCGGCAGTATGTGGAGTACGCGGGACACAAATCCGAACCGTACCTCACGAGAACAGGTGTCAGTCAGGACAGCAACTTAGGGCCGCTGGAATTTATCGTTATGATTAACGATCTACCCGAAGTTGTAACGGCAGCCAAATGTCTTCTGTTCGCAGACGACCTCAAGCTGATCTTGGAGGAGGGAGATTGCGTCCGTCTCCAACAAGACGTGGATAGGGTAGTGGAGTGGGGCTGGAAAAACAAGTTGCAGTTTAATGTGAACAAATGTTCCATTATAACATTCAGTAGAGCAACAGCCCCACTCCACAACAACTACCAGATAGAGGAAGCGCAGTTGAAGAGGGTGGAATCGGTGAGAGATCTTGGTGTTCGTCTGGACACAGAGTTGAGGTTCAGAGTCCATGTTGTTACCGTTTGTAAAAAGGTGTACAGAATTTTAGGATTCATTTTACGCCAAGCAAACGGTTTCACAAATTTAAGGGCTCTGACGGCAATGTATACTGCCCTGGTCAGAAGCCAGATGGAAAGCGCAGCGTCTGTGTGGGCTCCGCATGAAGCTAAATATAGCCTCATGTTGGAGCGCATACAGAACAAGTTTACGCGATATCTGTATTGGAAGACATACGGCGTATATCCTTTTTATCCCTTGATGTATCCTACCTTATTCGTTTTGGGTATGGTTGGATACAACAAGCTGGAAATTAGGAGGGATGTGGCGCTTACAGTGTATGTAGTTAAGGTGTTCCGGGGGATCGTAACTAACCCGACCATCTTAGAGATGATGAGGCTGGGCGTGCCAGACGAGTACGTAGGGCGGAGAAGGCAGCCGCCTCTGTTTGTAGTGCCTCGAGGAAGGACGAACCTGCTTAACAGAGCGCCACTAACACGCACCATACAAACACTGAATCGAGTGGCGGATTATCGACGTATTCCACTGTTCCCAGAGCGAGTTCGTAGGGGCTACAACGTATTATTTATGTTACGATAAATAATTACTGTGATACTGTATTTGATTTTGATTATGAATTTGTTATTATTAGATATGTGATTTCGACTATGATTTATTATTGACTAACTTTGTTTTTGTTTGTTTTGTATTGTGATTAATTATTATGATTATTTTTGACATGTGGATTACTAATTTGATGACTACTCTATTGTATTAGGTTATTAGCCTGTAAGGATACATGTATTGATGTGGTAAATAACTAAATAAATAAATAACCAATAAAGTGTAATCGCCTGTTTAGGATCTCGATTAGCAGTTTACGAGGAGCTTAGTGACAAACACACGTACAGAATTATACTTATATGTAAAGATAATGATTTAAAGGTTAACATATCGTCTTCGGTTGGGTGCAAGGTGCTTTGACTCCCAACAATGCCAGTGCGGTGCGTCTGTAGATCTTAGTATACATAGACTTTCATGCACTATGTCTGCAGGCAGGATTACGCAAGCCATTTTTATCTACTTATATATTATTATATATTGTCAATTTCCGTAGGTATGCCTTTGGTGTGGGATGCTACCTGCGTCGACACCCTTGCGCCATCACATCTGTCTGGGACATCAGTTAGAGCTGGTTGAGTGGCTGATTCTAATTATCACAAAAGACGCAAATGTAGAGGTCTCGACAGGCTTTACTTATTTGAGCCTTTTGGGATCGAAAAGATCTTGCGGCGCATTTGATTGCGGCGATACTTGACCAAGATCTGGCTCATACTTAGGCCAGCGAATTAGCATAGCTATTCAGTGTGGCAATACAACCAGTGTTTTGGGCACGCATCTGTCTGGTGCTGGTCTGGAACAGTTGAGTTACCATAAGACCGTTTGTAACGATCTTACTTGACCCGACTGCTTCCCTGCCGGCCATTGCTAGTTTAAGTGTACATATTCAATAGGGCTTATAAGGGTTGAATATTCTTTACAGATTTTTGATCGAGTGAGCCATGCAAACGAAATCTGCGTGTTAAGTTGTAAATTCCAGCACTGTATGTATGTGGCAACTTTTGAGATGGTATAACTCACGAACGCGTTATCAGATATAAACAAATACTGTAAAGAGCTAATGTAAATATGTAAATAAATATTGATTATCGTGGGAGATTTTGATAACTACACACATACTATAACTATAGGAGATCGGAGTATATGAGATATTGGGGTGGAAAGAATTACAATGTTTATCCCATACCTTTTGAAAGGGTAATCCGCACGAATAGTTTTTTTTTTATTTGCAGGATTTTTTTTAAACTGGGGAAGTTTTTGACAAATAGGGGTTTTAGGTGAGATTAGAAAATCTATGGCTTGTGGTCTTAAAGTTTATCATCTTAAAGAGTATCGACTGCACATTTCAAAAAAGCTATTTGTCTTTTTAAAAGGTCTGATTTTGTAACATGCGTAACCGGCAGCGCGATTTGATTGAGCAAATATGTATTTTTTTTGTCCAGAGTATGGGGGGTTTTTCAAGATAAAGGGTTGCAAAGCATGGTAGTGACGTAAGGACCTGATGAGCTAAAGGGTTTTTAACATTTTGGATTTAATAATTTGTAAAAAACCTTCACGCTTCTTATTGGTTTATTATTTTTTTGTTTTCACTCAATAGGATTGATAAACCAATATGTCAATAAGATCCAATATTTGCATTGGGATGTCTAACAAGGGGTTCGACAGCGCATATCTCTCATAATTTCGACCACAAAAACTTCCTCCAAAATTGAAGGTTTGGCCATAATGACCTTGATGCTTGGCAGACAGATTGGAGTCTACATTATAAGTTCTGTTTCAACACAGAAGAAAACTACTGCCTTTTTGATGGAGCCCTTTATTTTGGTTGACTTTTACGAAATCAGTGAGCTTGAGGCGTAGATTTTAAACCAAGACTAAGATTTTGAGAGCCATAATCAAAACCTAAAAAGGAGATTGAAATATGTGTGCATTGAGTAAGGTGTAATGAAAGCACACGTTAATCGTTTGTTAATAACTTTCTTTTTGGGACAAATCCTCCGTGTGTTAACACACCTTACACACACCAGGCATCTCGAGATCTCAGTTCGGGGCGAACTGTGTAGTTATAAAGTAGATATATGTATAGTCATCTTAATAGTATAGTAGTTTTGCAGTGGATGATTTTGGTTGTACCTACTCCTCCACATATATCATCTGTTTAGCGGGAGGAGGAGTATTTGTTCGTTGGGATGTTTTCACTTTGCTCTTTCTGTTTGTTTTAGCAAGTAGAACTAGGTAAGCAATATGACGGGATTTGTTTTGTTTGTTCAAATCCCGCAACCGTTCTCCCAAGAACGATTCGCTAGTTTCATTCCTTTCCAATGACTTCATATTGGGTTAAAACTTGCGGTGGAAAGTGTACCTACGCTTTGAACGACGGGAACCAGCTCCTATTTGGGCAGCTTCCTATTATATCTCCATCGGGGCAATCTACCTTTATATTTTCAACCTTTTCCATCTGCCCTAATATTCTTTCGATAGCATTTCTTGTAATTGGTGGTTTCTGATGGATGTTGAGTTTTCATTTGTTTTATTACTTATTTTCACCTCTTCGCGCGAGCTTTTAATGGTAATAGCTGCGGCCCGAAGTTTTGAAATAAGTAATGTTTCGAAATACATTCATTTCATACATTAGTTTTTGTATGTTTTCATAGTAAAATATAAATTGGTTTTATATGGTTGAAGACTAAGACCTAAGCTTGTCAGACACAAATGGGCAAAACAAAACGTTACAAGACTAAAATTCCGCTTATAATTCGCTCACTCGGTAGAGTGATTACCAATCTTCTTTTAGCCGCAAAATAAAAGTCAGTTTTTACTATAGATGAATAATAGATTTTCGATCGTTTTAAAATATATCACGACACAACGATACCACCTATGTGTTTCACCACAACGACTTAAGCGCTTTAGACACCTCTTTTATATTAGACCAACCCCGAGGATTTTACTTGCTCGAATATGACAGGATTCTTAGTTCCAGTTGGTTGATGTTTGCTTCTTACTCAGATCAAATAAAAAAGGTAGGTATGTACCCAGTTAGGTACGTTTAAAACCGTCTTTGTCAGCAGTGAAGCTGAAATACCCGGCTCCATTCTTGCCATCTTGCGTAGTAAAATGGTGCAAAAATAACACTATAGTGAAGGTGAAAGGTCAAAGGTGAAAGTGATGTGATATAAGTATCATAACAATAATAAGTTCTTGTGAAGTTTGCATTTTTGTATTCAATCAAAATGCACTTTGAGGGGTTCACAACGCCTTTTCGAAACATATTTCAATTTGTTACGTTTCGCATTTAACGACTCATAGATAACGATTATTTAAACAAGAATTCATTTAATCGAGCTATATTATCCACGCCTTTGGTTCATTTCACCTACAGGCATTAATTCAATGGACAAGATGCCATTTGACAAAGATTCGTTTTACTACTCTCACATTTCAACTAAAGTTTGTTTTAGATTGGTGCTGATACTAATTACTAGTTAACATCGTTTATAAACTTGGCTACATTTATTCAATAAATTAAACTAACTAAGTACAAAGGAATCAGTCAGATTACCTAAGGACCGTTACAAACGGCCTATAGGTAACTCAACTGTTCCAGACCAGTACCAGACGGAAGCGTGCCCAAGACACTGGCTGCATTGCCACGCTGAATAGCTATGCTAATTCGCTGGCCTAAATAAGAGCCAGCCCTTGGGTCACGTGTCGCCTCAATCAAAAGCCCCGCAATATTTTTGAAAACCCGGAGGGCACCGGCTCCCCACGGACCCAAGGTCTCCACCCCAAAAGGCTCAAATAGGTAAGCTCTGTCGAGACCACTATATTTGCGCCTTTTGTGATCCTCGGCCGAATCAGCCGCCGCACCAGCCCTAACTGATGTCCCAGGCAGATGAGATGGCGCTATTAGGGTGTCGACGCAGGTCCCACACCAAAGGCCTACCCATTTCCCAAGGGACAAGAGTCATACCGTCATAAGAGTCAGGCCGCTTACCATCATCACGTAACAGACCATTCGGTTCAAGAACGGCTGGCACATTGACACTGGTAAACGCTCGACGGATAATGTCATTAAGACTAGCGTGGCGCGAAATCCTGCCGGCAGACCTTGCGCACGAAAGTCCGTGAAAACCAAATTGATCTACGGCCGCACCGCACCGGCACTGGTGAGAGGCGCAGCATCTTGCACCCAACCGAAGACAAGTGGCAATACGGAAAGTTACAGGATCTATAAGTGTACCGGTATTGTAAGATGGATGTGCTTGCAGCCAAAGACCTGATTCCCATTTTGAAACAGCTAAGAGACGAGCACGATCTGTGGAGGTTGAGCACGTATGTAATAGATAATTCCGTGTCAACTCGCACAGAGGCCCGTCCCACTGCCGTTGTGCCGAAAGGTGTTTTGGGGGATCGGTATTAGTGCAAGCACTATGCCAAGCATTTCGAGCCTCGTCAAGATAAGAAATTTGGAGTATATTGCCTGGAACAGCCGAAATTGATGGTGTTAGAATTTTCTCAACCAAAGAATGTGTACTATAGACGGAAGACAAGAACGCTGGCAAAGCAACACTAGAAATTTTGCGTATACCTAAGCCGCCCAATCGAATAGGCAATGAGGCCTGCGACCATGCTCTGTCATCCAACTCAATATTCAAAACCGTGGAAAGGGTGTTCTTTATTATGTTGTCTAAGCCTTCCACCAGCTCACTGTGTTTCCACAGTTGACAACATCGTAAATCATAAGTAAATTTTGGGACAAAAAGGCAAAATTTTATGATGGTGAAAGCCATATGCGAGTTAATTTTTGAAAGTCTGTCCGAAACCTTCATAAAATTTTGAATTTTGTCGTCGACGAAACCCGGAAAAGATTCATCAAGAATTGGTGAACCTAGTAGGTGGAGTGAACTCTTATCTACAACTTGGCTTAAATTTAAGTACTTACGTCAATTAAGTTCTGTGCGGATGAAATATACAGTGGCAGTAATAAACAACGTTGCTTAAATCAAGCAATGTTCATAAGTGAAACTCTCAGTGTACATTTCTTAACAACGTTCTAACAAAACGATAAGGGAATAATCAAGAGATATTTATTTTGTCTTTTAAATTACATTATTGCAGAAAAGAGATCTTCAATTCAGATGACAGATGTCATTGAGACAACTGTCATCATAATACATTTATACTTTTAACTTTTTATTTAGTTTTAGTCGAAGATAAGCATTTTGAGTTTAGGTTTACTGTCATGTCTGACACCTGCCATAATTTTTGACATCTGTCAAACTTTAAATGCCCAATCTCGGAATTTTCTAATATTTGAATTCTAGCTCCAAAAAATATAAAAGGTACTATGATCAATAAATGTATTATAAAATATTTAATGTTATTAAAAACTTCTTTTATGGCAATAAAAATATTTTAACTGATCCGGAAAATTTCCGCCGCACAGATTAAAATACTATCTCGATATAAACCAATTAGACCTGTAACTTTAATGTTTAACAAATTACCCTTTGTTATTTTAACTTTTGTAAATTATTTTTATTTTAAACATACGTTCTGTGACCTAACTTAATTCAAAATAGTAAATAGTTAAAAAGTACTTCCGATGAAATATGTCTCAATGAAACGTTGCACTGAATACTATAATAATAATCATTTATTTGTTTGAAACACAAAAAAATATAAGGATTCATTATTATAAAACAGATTTTCGCCGTATTTACAGGCGTCATGTCGAAGTCAAAGTCAAATATTGTTATTCAGTAAAAAAAATTAGTTTGACTTTGAAACGTCAAATCTAACGCCTGTTCGGAAACCTGACCAGCACACAAGGAGAAAGGCAAAAAACTTGGACTAATTATTATTTTTATGATCTATTACGATAGCTTAAAATTATCTTTTACTAATTACAATTTATTCACTGGACTGGAGCAAATTAATTTTATAATGCTAGGCTTTCTTATTTTCTATTTTTAATCTGAAATGTTATAATAAGCTGTCCCGATAGCCTTTGCTTTACAACTTTTTGAATTTACTATATAAATAGCTTATTACTTCACTAGGTAATTTATTATAAAAGCGTACAGTCGTTCATAGGGCTAAATGAACGATTTATTAACTTTATTTGGCCTAGTTGTGGGAACAGCGAGTTTATTCTTACTTCTAGTATTATAACAATGTTTATTACAGTCCATGAATTCCTGTGTACTATTTGAGATAGTAATTAAGTGACTTTAAATTTGAAAATCTATCCAAATATAGTGTCCAAAAACCGGTAGAAATAAAAGTGAGTTTATCGATATTACCTAATAGGTATTAAGCTATATAATTTAGCCATGGCGTCGTCATAGAGGCCAAAAAGGTATTTTCATACAAAATGTATGAGGAACGCCTCTACAACAACAAATTTTCTTTCCTGATTGAACTTCATACGTGAAAGTGTGTCTGTTACTTTACTTTGTGTGTGAAAATGACTTCACAAACAAACCATGAAACGAACAATTATCTTTCAATTTTATACCTTGTTGGGGTAAACCCAACCCACTTTTTTAACTTGGCAACACTGGCTGACATCTTTCAAAAAATGATTAGGCACAGTTTCTACCTTTTTTTATTTAATCTGAGGCTTCTCATCTGTTCCTATGTCTGTGAGTAGCGATTGGCGATTGGTAGGTAGGTACTAATGTAGTCGCAATGTACAATAAAATGAATTTACATGTTAAAATACAGGCTGTACATACAATCCAACTCACAAAATAATTAATGAAGAGAGATACCTACCGTTCGAGTGAAGACCGCTGTTGGAATTATACCGCGTCGTCATAAGGTTTCACGCACTTATCGCGGCGATGCGTTGCGTGCGACCTCGTAGAGGCTGTGTGTGCCAAGGACGCCAGGATTCGATTCGTCCCTGATAGGTAAATCGGTAAGTTCCTGCTGGAAAGTGTGTGGTGAGGATAGCACTCACCGAGCGGCTGATGTAAGGCAGCGTGTGCGTCGCAGTCAGCGCAGATGGTGGAACGCAGCATGCGCTCGCGCTGCAGCCGCCGCAGCAGTTGCAGGTGTTGAGGAGTGAACACCGTGCCCGAGCGCTCGCCTACCAGCAACACGTCTCCCGCCTCCCACCAAGCCTGCTCCCGCAGCGTCCCATCCCGGTTGAACAGACCCAGGTCCTTGTACCCTTCTGGCGGGCTTAGCGCGCCCGGCTCCGGCTCCTGGTACCTCTCGCAGGACCCGCATCCCGAGCACTCCTCGCTCTCGCCCTCATCAGAGTACCCACACTCGTCACGGACCACTATTATGTAGTCCGCCTCAAAAAACTCGTTCGCGCTCTCGTCAAACACGACTCTGTGCTTTTTAGATTTTTTGGACTCTCTGGTGTCTTTTTTGAGTGAAGACTTTAAATGTTCATGGTCCTTGTTGTGCCGAGAGTCGCGAGAGGCGCGCTCTCCACGCTCTCCGCGTTCTCCGCGCTCGTCTCGCATCGTGCGAGCGGTAGCGACGTGAATTTCTGTCAGAGTGGCAAGTTTAAAAGCGGGCGTGAGTTGCGAACTGTAGCAACCGGCGCTATAGCGGGCGCTACCCGACTATGAGCGACGCGACAGGAGTGCCGCACACGCGCTGATGGCCGTGCTATGCCATCGCGCCACCCCACCACCGCGCCCCCGCCGCCTCTTTGTTGGCCATCGATCGCTGCTATCGAGTTTGTGTGTATTGTATCCAACACACACTGATCAGTGACGCCACTCACTTGTGACGTGCCACCGCGCCTTCCACGACGTCGTGCGAAGAGACGCGCGTGTTCAAAACTTTCCTTCAAAAAGTTTTCTCGTTAGTTAAAGTTTCAATTTAGTTGGTATTTTATATAATCTAACAAGAACCTATTCTGTTTCCGGGATTAAAAGTAGGTAAGTATCCAAATTGTTAATCCAGGGTATATATTATCTGTGTACTAAGCTTTATCCAAATCCTTTCAGCGGTTTTGTGTTATTGAATAACAATACTATCCTAACCTCATAATTTATTATAAAGAAAATTATATCTATAAAAAATCTTTTACAAAAATGAATTAGTTCATTCATTGGTTTTATTGCGCGGAACCTTATTTTTTTTAACAAAAGTAGCTTAACTTATGTACTCTTAAATAACCTTAGTTATCTGCCAGTGAAAATCATGTCAAAATCGATCTAGCTGTTTTGGAGAAAAGCCGAAACAAACAGACTGACGGACAAATATTTTTTGTTATGGGTACCGTATACCTATATACTTATTTATTTATTAATTATTTAGCTAAAACTGTTATTTTGACATTACAAACGGACATAATAAGGATAAGGTCCTAAAAATGATTGTTAATAAAATGTTAATAAAATAGTTGTGTCTTGAATTTTCCGCCAATTTACATTTTCTTTTTACTGTACGACGGGGAAGCGCTTTGCCTTCATCTCACCTGCCCCCTCAGCATGGGGCGGGGATAAAATGTTTGTCCTCTGTTTTTATCCACCATCGGGAGATAAAATGCAAGACAAGGTGGATAAAAACAGAGGACAAAAATTTTATCTCCTCCCCGTGCTGAGAAGGCTGGTTACATTTTGCTTTGACACACATGGCGCCATCTATTGATAATTATTTGACTAATCTTTCAATTCTATAGTTGTGGTTCTCTTTGGCGTCGTTAGGTGGAGACCTCATTTTAGCAGTGGGATTATATTGCCTTAAATTCATTATAGTGATGAACTCAGAACCTTTACGCAAGTGAAAATAGCGGGAAAAGAATAAAAGCGCCATCTAGTCTTTTCTTTTACATACGTAATATGATATGTCTAAAAAAGCAATTTTTCAGGACAGCCATTTTAAAGTTCGACGTCTTATGGACATAATTACATTTTTGACGCGCTCGAATTTAGGTATCTAAGCCAGCAAACTAACAGCAAAGAGCCCACGCACACATCGAAACCGCTTTACGCCCGATTTTATGCATAAACAAACTAATTTTGATACTTGAAGGTTAAGTAGGGTACGTAAGGATACTAAATTAGGTGTTTAAATTTTGCAATAGCTCGTGGTATTTACGCGAGTATTTATTTTCTTCTTCTTTCTATTCTATCATATACTATGTCTATCTATGCAATATAAAGTCCTGACTGACTGATATATCAACAGCCTAAGCCGCTGGTCCTAGCGAAATGAAGAGGGTATTTGTCTTGGTGTGCAAATGCTCACTAAGAAAGTAATCTTGAAGATTCACTCCCCAAGGAGTTCAAATTGGGGCTTAAAGTTTGGAGTGTAATGTTGTATAATATCTTCGAAACCGTACAAGATAGACGTTCGAAAATTCGTATGCTGATTGCCCATATGAAATAAGAAAATTTCATATTTAAGGGTTCTTTAGATTTTTTAAAATTAAAGGGTTAATTCAATATTTGAGGAAACAACCTTTAAAAAGTTAGTCTTTTGAACTTTAACAGGTAGCAGATTGTAATTTTCAGAAAAAATGTATTATCACACCGATTAACCTAAAAAAATATAGTAAAGGGGGTTCATTACAGGACATTACAGGACATTAATTTTACACAGCGCCATCTAGCCCCAAACTAAGCATAGCTTGTAATATGGGAACTAGATTACGGATAGAATACTTAAATACTTTTTGTAAATACATACGTACTATGATGATACAACATCAAAACACAGAACAAACATCTATATTCATCACTTAAATGTTTGTCCTGGGTGGGAATCGAACCCACAGCCTACAGCGCAGAAGGCAGAGTTACTACCAACTGAGCTATGAGGCTTGTTAAATGTGTCATATACAAGAAACGTTTTAATAAATTGTTATTTTTGCTCCGTTGTTAGCTAAGGGTAAATCTACATTTTTTTTACTTGGTGTGAATTACTATTAAGGTGTACCAATAAATTATAAAAACTGGCCAGCGTGAGTCGGAGCCGCACTGAGGCTTTAGAACTAACTGCACAAAATAACCTGTATTTTTTGTCTGGAAATGTGGGTAGAAACCTTCGGTGTGCGTCACCGGAAAAAGGACTTAGTAGGAAATGCTCGTAGCGGGAAAAGGAAGGAAAAGTCTTAACTGACTGGCTGATTCATCTAGATACAATTTCAGCTTACACCACTTGTTTTACAGACTTGACATTTTGGAGGCTATGTTTGTCTTGGCGTATAAACGCCCGCTAAGATAGGAATGGTAAAAATCCGAACCCTAAGGGGTTCATAATGGGGTTCAAATTATTAATAAAATTATATAAACATATCAGAGATATGTTTATATAATTTAATTAATTTAAAATTTTTGTGTCATGTGCGTTTTTAAATAAATAATAAATTTAAAAACGCACATGAAAATAAGTATTTAAATTGCCTGTATAAAACCAACAATGGCTAATTTCAGGGTTTTTAGGAATTTTCAAAAATAAAAGATCATGTGTCCAATATTTAGGGAAAAATTCTGTAAGGATAATATCTTTTAAACTGCAATTGGAAGCAGGTAAAAATTTACAGACCTGGCCAATAATAAACAAAAAATAATCATCAAAGGGTCTCCCATACAAGAAACGTTTTCATTCATTGTTATTTCTTACCTATATTAAACTTAGTGACAACCCACGATTTATAAATAAATCGTGGGTTGTATATTTTTGTGTCATAATAATATTTGTAAGAAGTGGAGACTTTTTGTATCTGTTCAATGAACTTTATTAATACTTAAAACTGTGTTCCGGAGCAATATTGCTTCTAGTTTCAGGACATGCCTTTACATTGAAATGTTTGTTACACAATTGTATTCGAATCTGTTTTTTTTTTTTAATAATAAGCTATGGTTTTCTGTTTTATCGATAAAGAAAAAAACATTTCAAACAATTAGTGTCATTTAATTCTCTTTAAATTATTCAATGTATTAAATTAAATCGTACACTATTGTATACGTACATAATTCCCTAGCTTTAATACATTTTATTTTTCTACAATGACTAATGTTTCAATAAAGCTTCATGCAAACTCATTGTCGTCGACTGCTCCTTCTTGGCTGCTCTCTCTGTTCACAAAAACGCAAAAATATATTTTATATATACTCAAATCGAAAAATTCGAATTACGAATTCAAAGACGGTTCTATACAGACGCATTTTAGAAACGCATATACATAAAATTAAGAATAAAACTCATTATAGTACCGCCAACTGTATCATAAAACTCACTATAGTACCGCTATCTTTTTTTTTATTATTTCATTAAAGTAGTCTATGGTTTTAGGCTGAATATGAAAAAGAAAGCGCACGCATGCGCAGTTCGAACTGTGAAAAAAATGGCGCACGCATGCTTAGTTTGAACTTAATTTCCCGCGCTTCCCATACATTTTTTTGCCGATCGTGTTTTTGTATTCGGGATTCCAAAAAAGTTTACTAAAATCCTGTAAGTGATTAAAATATGATTGGAGAAGAGGTACTTGGTAAAAACCTACTTTGATTAATTTCAATTTTTCCTATGAGTGAAGATAAAGTAGTGTATGAAACTGTATATAACGAACTAACTACGGTTCAAATGTATTTATTCGTAGGTCATGCAATAACTATAATAAGAAGTTCTCCGATATTGACTTGTTTTTTCTATCACTTAACAGTTTCAAAAGCGCCCTCCTGAATTCTGTTGTGAATTTAAATTAAATTTAACTTGTAGGTTGTTTAACATTTTGTATTTCTGGCTTCATATTTTGTTTTAGGTTTGTTATTTTGCATTTGGTCCACTTTCTTTCTTTTGTATTACTTAAAAGTGGAAACTTTGTTGGATTCTGTATTATTTTTAATGTATTACCTTTTTATATGTTGTATCTGTATGTTTCCCGAATAAAATTAAATAAATAAATAACTTAGGTATAAAAACACTCGAGTCACTCTCTCGAGACTCTCGTGTTTTAATACCCCTTAAGAAATAATGTCAAATTATACTCAAAATACCACGTTAGTTTTATTTCTTTCTTTTGACCATTTTTTTTTAAGTCTAAATTCGTGGCATCTATAATAATATATATATATATGTACTTTTCCAAATTAAATTCTGTGGAAATAAGCACTTACATATATGTAGGTCGCTCGCTACATAGCGAACATTCCGTGCGTCCATGACCGCGTCTGAGCGCGGAATGGTGAGCCGAAACGTAATCGAGTCTCTCTATAAAGAAAAATGTATGGAGAAATTTTAGTGCCATTTCGACTTCCTTTTTTTTCTCATAGTTTGGAAATTTAATATGTTTGAGTAAATAAAAAAAATAAAACAATAAGATAGACGTAAAGAGGTCTATAAAAGACACAATTTAATATAATTTCCACTACAAAATAATGCAGCGTATTTAGCTATTCATGTACCTATCCAGACACCATTTTTCATTTTCATCGATCCTTGCGACGAACCAACACGTATTTATGTGAAATTGTTGTATGGGACTGCACAGTTTTTCTTCGCTATCTATGTATATTAATATATAAGCTTTATTTTTTTACCATGAAATCTCTGCAGTTGTGTTTCCAGGTTTATTAAATGGTATCTAAAAACCATTGATATGTGTTGATGCGTCTTCAAGTAAGATCGGTAAATTAGATAAACGCTGCTGGTGTCTGAATTGCTTTTAGGGTTTTTCATTCCATCTTTTGAATGACGTTGAGTTATTAACGAAATTTCCTATTTTATAATACGAGTATTGGATATATCATTACGTTTGAAAAAGTTAACAATTTATTCCCCTTACAAATGAAATACTTGCATTTATTAATATACTCATTATTTTTATTTATGGAATGTTATCACTATCACTACATAACTACATAGTATAAAACAAAGTCGCTTCCCGCTGTCTGTCTGTCCCTATGTATGTTTAGATCTTTATAACTACGCAACGGATTTTGATGCGGTTTTTTTAATAGATATAGAGTGATTCAATAGGAAGGTTTATTACGTGTATTACATGCATAATTAGTAGCTAAAAACTGTTAATTTTAGAGGTTTATAATGTGATGTCGTAAAAAAACACATTTTTTGCGCTTACATTGCAAACTCTGACTGAACCCTACGAGATGAAAATAATTGTAGTGGGTATATAATGGCCCGAAAATAAAGTGATGAATAGAACCTTGGCGCAAGTGTAACTTGCGCAGGGTCAGTTACTTTAGAATCCTTATATCCAAGACCTTTCCTTCAAAACATTACGCGATAGTGTACTCAAAAGTTTTTATTTTATTTTATGAATTATCTCCACAAAAACAGGTTCACTATGGCATGCACCGTTGGGTCACATTATGATGTAATTATTAAGGCTAAGGTAACTAACATGGCAATTATTTTAAATGTAAATTAATAAAATAATAATAAATATAAATATTATACAGGACATTAATTTCACACAACGCCATCTAGCCCCAAACTAAGCATAGCTTGTAATATGGGAACTAAGATTACGGATAGAATACTTAAACACTTTTTTTTTTGTAAATACATACATCATACAACACATTAATGTACAAAAATAGATTTTTTCGCCGATTTTTTGGAATTTGCAAAACATAGGTGAAACACAGATAATGACAAAAAGATGGTTGAAATATATACAGACAAACTGACAGACTTGCGAGTGCGATTATTGCTACCTTCTAGCGGAAGCTAGTGTATGTATGGATCCTTCCCGTTCTGACGTATGGTGCACAAACCTGGTTTCTGACTCATGTTCTCAAGTCTAGGAAACACCAACTTGACGCTCAAAAACTAAAATCGTAGGTGTAGCTTCAAAAACCGCTACACTAAAGTGGTACTGAGCCGGTCACGTCTATGGCAAGCATTGGGCATGGGTGGTCACTGAATGGCCTCCTAGCCCAGCGAGTAGGCGTCGCGGCAGACCAAAACGCAGATGGCGAGACGAGTTTGACCAGTTCCTCGAGAACTGGAGAATTGCAGCTCTAATCGGTTAAAATATATTTTGTACACAATTAAATCATGACTGTCATACCTTTATATACCTATTTATAAAGGTCCTGAAATAAACCTAGCCAAAAACTAGTAACTACGTTAAATTGCATGCACATAATAACAATCTTATATATAAAGATAACTAGCTACTAGATTTAGAATAACTAAAGTTTAAAAACAAGGGGCGTTTAACAAAATAGCTATGTACAGTAAATTACCAATGAAACTAACTAAAATCAAGTATTTTACAGAGATTGGAAACAAAAAAAATCTTAACGTTATATTTTATTTTTTAGCTATGTAAATGTTAGTTAATTATTCGTTATAGGAAACTTATTTTGATTATTATAATTACCTAGATTATTATAATTATGATGATTATTACTGATTTCTCTTAAATGTATGTATTGCTATACAAAATAGTTAGATGATGTGCCTAGTAATAACGAAACGTAGTTTTATGAAGGCCAAATAAATGAAATCTGAAATCTAGGAGCTAAATTCAAATAATAGGAGGTTTCCATACCTGAAAATCATTTGTAGCATTAGGTATTTTTTCTGCAAAAAAACTATTCCCAAAACATTATAACCTAGATCTTCAGATATACTGCTAATACAACTGAAACATATGACCCTAGTTTTTCAAGCTAGGATAGCAAACTAGTGTTAGTAAACAAGCACGCTACCAATTCTGAACTTCAAAAAAGTGATTTCTGTGATTGATCTCACAACACCAAACAGAATCTCCTCAATAAGAGGTTAATCTGAATTTACTAAAGAAACGAAATTATTGCTTTAATATTACATGTTCAATAACTAAAACAGTATTTGCGTCTAAACAATTCTCCGACCAATTTACTAAAATGTACAGCCTTGTTAACAAAAAACCTTAATAAACTTTTATTCAACTATACTTATCAACTATTTATTAACTTTCAAAACTTGCGTGAGTGGTTCTATACATTTTAAAACACACAACCCGTTTGTGCCTACATCGACATAATCGTATACGTGAGTAAAACCAATATATTAGGTCCTTACATATGAAATTGGCGTTTTGTATGGGAGGAACATAAAGGCAATTTTTTCATATTAAAATATATTTTATTAATCAAAGTATGTACCATTGCTATCTATACACTTTTGCCATCTTATAGGTAGTTCATTGATCCCTTTACTAAAAAAACCATTCGGACGGGAATCAATGAAATCTTTGAAAGCGGTTTCGACTGCCTCATCGGAATTGAATTTTTTTCCTTGCAAGAAGTTATCCAAATTTCGAAAAAAATGGTAATCTGTTGGAGCAAGGTCTGGAGAGTACGGTGGATGTCTTAGACATTCCAATTGAAGCTCCTCTAATTTGGTAGTCGTCTATTGGGCCGTGTGTGGTCTAGCGTTGTCTTGAAGCAACAGTGGCGTAGAGCGATTGAAAAGTCTCGGTTGTTTAACAGCGAGCTTTTCCATCATGGTTTGCAGTTGCTGACAATAGACATCAGCCGTAATCGTCTGACCAGATTTAAGAAAGCTATAGTGTACGACACCGGCACTAGTCCACCAAACGCTTACAAGTAACTTTTTTTGAGTCAATTTTCGCTTGGGGCAAGATTTTGCTGGTTCACCAGGGTTCAGCCATTGTGATGAGCGTTTACGATTATCGTACAGGATCCACTTTTCATCACATGTAATGATCCGATTTAAAATTCCTTCATTATTGTGCCGGTTGAGTAATGTAACGCAGCAGTCGACGCGCGTTTGTCGGTTTGCTTCACTCAATTCATGAGGTACCCACCTTTCAAGCTTTTCACCTTCCCAATTTGCTTCAAGTGGATTAAAACGGTTTTGTCACTAACACCGCAGCCTGCAGCTAACTGTGATGTGGTTTGCGATAGATCTACTTCCACAATAGCCTTCAATTCATCATTATCGACCTTGGTCTCCGGCCGTAAACGGGGCTTGTTCTGCATTTCATATGTAAGGACCTAATATTAAAATGTATACTTGTTAACTACTTATCAACTACATATCAAGTACTTATCAACTACATATCAAGAACTTATCAACTACTTATCAATTACTAATTAATTACTTATGAATCACTGTTTATTTACTTATTAACTACATGTGATAATGTAAAAACATTGTCTCTATATGCTTAAAATCTAAAACGCTGTTTAAAAATAACTTTAGTATCTACAATTTATATGACATGATACACATAGAAATGCAATGTTATTAAATTAAATTGTATAAGTCTATATATATAGAGATAAGACCTCTTATTTTTTTGAAGAGTTTTCTTGGGTTTCCAAAAGGTTTCCAAAACTTAACAGAAGGATTCCCACCCCAAGTTTAAATAATTTAACTTGTAAAGAAATAAATATATTTTTAATTAGTTATTTTTTTTAAGAGAAAGCAACAAAAAATAAATAATATATAAAATTAAGTACATAATTTTATTGAACAATCTGAAAATAAATTAAAAAAACACAAAAATGTATTAAGCGTTTCCAAATTGAGTAAACAGAATTGTAATTTAACTGAGTAATTAAAAAAAAGAAGAATTTTGCTACAGTTTACATGGACGGAAATCCAAAGAAATTAAATACATGTCAGACAAAAAATAATGTTTGGAAAGGACTTTACATGAGTTGACAGTGAAATGTGGAAATGGTAAATTGAGAGTATTTATGTACAGATAATGTAACAGTAGCAATCAGACCGAACCATGTACCATAATAATATACCAGTCAGTGACTTATGATATATCCCAGAGTGCTTCATCAGGACGTGTGGAACCACCAATACCAGTGACTGCACAACCTGTTACACCTCTAGTACTTCCTGGACCAAATGTGCAGTTCGGACCAGCAAGTCTAACATTGCCTTGTAGCCTAACAAGGCTATGTTTTGTTTACTTTTTGATTTTTAAAGGTAAAAACCGCACTTTTTTGCTTATTTCATTCATGTGAGAGGGGACCAAGACAGTCTGTTACCAAAGATGATACCCAGATTTTAGGCTTTCACTGAAAAAGAGATAGGATTATCGGCAAAAAGTACCGGTGGGAGAGAAGTATCAACAATGGAGCTTAGCATGTAGGGACTACCAATTATTAAAGCTTGTGACTTCAATGGATTAACCAAGAGACCAGCTTTCGCCTAGGAATCTATGCTGCTAAGTTCAGAGTTAATTGGGTTAATACCTTCAAAGATTTGATTAGCATTGATATGGCAGTAAATTTTCAAGTCGTCAGCATAAAGATGGTAGTTATAAGAAATAGTTTTAATGATTGAACTTCAATATTGATATCCCAAAAAATCCTCTAACTGAAAAAATAATTAATTCAGCCCGAAGCTAAATAAACCAACTAGGGTAACTCTTACAACTGCTACTTGCATTAATAATATATAATGTAGTGATACTGCCTTTATAAAAGATATGTTTAAAAAAATTCAAAAGTCAAAGTGTTATTTTTGATTGCAATTGTAAACAGGAGCTTCCGTAAATCACTTACAGGCCTATACCGAATAACGCATCATGAAATTTCAAAACAACATTGGTAAAATGATTCCCCTTATGCTTAAATGATCCGAATGAACTGTATAACATATTTTGTCTAACATGATACATACAGAACACGACGATATTTTCCAACTACAAACGTGTAAAGGTAAATCTGGCTCTGTGTTTGCAGACTGGTCTACAGCCGGTATCTTTAAAAGTAGGAATATCGGAACTCTACGCAGAAAGAGAGTTAAGGCTACATGATCTACCATTTATTCGTTTCGTCAAAAACTACTCTAAAATATTTAAAAAGGATGTCTTTTTTAAATTTTCGCGATTAGAACACATTACTTTGAATAAAAAAACGTTAAAAAGGGTATATCTGTCAGCAAAATCTTTGCAAATAAAAAGGAAAATATAGAGAACTCAACAAATAAAAGCAAGGTTACTTGGAAAATGATTAATATTATCCCTGGATCTGAAATCGGTGGGTTGAACCACTAGACCACAGAGGCGGTTATTTGTCGGGCGGTGAATGTTATTTTGGGACAGGTTGATAGCACAATATATAAATATTCATTTGCCAAAACGAACGACTTCGGTAGGTTGATATATCGTTTTAACATATTTAGTGCGACAAAATGAGAGATATCGAGAAATGCCGGATAAGATTGCGCCAAAAATATTGGATGGAAATGGCTGTGATTTTTTTACATAATTATTCATTTACATACGTTCGAAGCGTTGTAAGACAGTAAAAAAAATAATGAAAGTCGTGTTATCAACGTCTTCCCGGCAGCCACGAATGTGTAGCTGCGCCACCTAGGCATAGTAATGCGTATTTATTTGTCTGACAGAGTCTTGTGACCTGCTGGGTCTGGCCTAGTTCCGAATAAAGTCCACGAAAATAAGGTTGACAGTGCCATCTTGTCTAGTCTCCTTATATTTCTGGAATGTATCTACGCCACCTACACATAGTAATACGTACTTCTCTGTAGACGAGTCTAGTTGGTACCTACCTACACAACCAGAGGGCAGTTACAAAGTTACAATACTACGTCAGACGAGAGGGGTGATGAGGGATTTTCGCGGCTTGAAATAACTCAATAGAGTTGCCAAAGCAAGGACGTCAATATAATCCAAGGATTTATTATGGGGTGTCATGCTAATAGCTTGACTGCGCATGTCTCATATTAACAGCACATTATTGTCCAACACATGTGGAAAGAACTTTCTCCATAACTGTAAGGTTTTGGCGGTTGATTACTTGATGATATTCACACATATTGGTGCTCACAGTTCAAATTTTGTTTACACACAGAAAAAAGCTGCACCATTTTGGTGAAGCCCCTTGGTTGACTTTACGACATTTTGAGCTGGAGGGATAGATTTTTAAACCACGACTACGAAGGCAACGGTTTTGAGAGGACTTAAAAAAAAAACATCATTTTTTTCATGTAAGTAAGGGGTGACTTATTCCTGCCCACCCACTATGACGAACGGTCGGTGCTTTGCTCTCATTCTGGCTTTGCATAGAATGAGAGACAATTAGGAGTGAGCCTCGACACTCAGGTGAATAAAGCGATCCAACCGCCTCTGTGGTCTAGCGGTTCGTATACCGGTGTTGTTGCGGGGTCCCGAGTTCGATACCCAAAGGGAGAACAATATTGATAATAGTTTAATATTAGTTTGGTTGGTGGTAGGACTTTGTTTCAATCCGCTTGGCTAGTTACCAACATCTTACTTAATTCAGTCGCCATAGCACCAATTCATTGAACCCCAGAACACAGCAATACATTGTTGTGTTCTGGCATTTAGAATTAAAACAGCCAGTTCCTCAGTTTGTTGACGATTCCTTATCATTATTTATCATTAAGTACTTGAAAATCAGATGAGATGAAGGCCAAGCAGCCAGTCGTTAAATAAAAAAAAGAGATTTTGAGAAAAAGAGCGCTTACGTGTAATGTAGTAAGTTGTAATTAAAGCACACTTTAATCTGTTAATTACGTTCTTTTTCGAGAAAAAATTCCGTGCTTAAATACCTAATACAAAACCAGACAACACGAGATCTCAGTTCGAGGAGAACTACTAGTCTAATGATGTTTTTAACTCCGATAACAATGTGAGTGAAGTTGCGTGTTACAGCTAGTTCAATAGTTCATAAGTACCTAAGTATTATATCCGTAATCTAGTTCTCATATTACGAGCTATGCTTAGTTTGGGGCTAGATGGCGCTGTGTGTGTTTTTGTTTTGTAATACATATTTATTCATTTAATAATATTTCCTGCTTTATTTAAATTGAAAAACGGGTATAGCATATAGGGTACTTTAGTTAATTAACTGTTCTTATGTAAGTGACTGTGTCTTTATGAGAATAAATGTCTTTAAACCGATAGTGCCTTCTGTAGAATCACCAAAAGCCATAAAAAAAAAGTGAGATATACTGAGAGAAAGAAAAAAAACTAACCTACACAATAGTGTAATCCGTAATCTCTATACCTGAGCTCAATTTCCAGAAACATTTTTGGAATTTTATTATTTTTGGTAGGAAAAGTTTCACTTATCATCAGCATCCTTGTTCCGTCTCTAATATGTTTAAAAAAAATATGCTTACAAATTAATCAAATTTACAAAGGTTATACTGACTTAAAAATGAACAACCCGCGACGGGACTTAAACCCGCATCTTTTCCTCGCCAGTGTATGTAGTACTCGTATATAGTAGTATGTAATTTCAGACACTAGGGCAGATCACATGTTTAGTAAATATCTGCTAGATGGCGTTGATCAGCACTCTGTGTCATCATGACATCGCGTATAAATGTTGCGATCAAGAATAATCACTTGAAATACAAATAGATGGTAATAACATGTATCTCCAACAATCTGCTCTCTGGCATCAGATAAATGTATGCATCGTGTATCATCAGTATCCAATAGACAGACAGAGAGATTTTCAATCCGCTTTTCGAGCAGGGTAGGTTTAGTCAGTGTATGAATAATTATCAGGGTTCGGTAGGCCATGGTAAAAAACACAATTTAGTTAATGTAATTGTTCAATAATAATAACTAACCGAGCGAGCGAAGCGTCTATGTTTCGAGCCTGGCCAAAAGTGCTTTTGTCCAGGCTGTCAAACGCTGTCTGTCGTTTGTCGGCTGTAGGTTTGTTCTCGTCTACAGGTCGCATTTTTCTACCGATTTTGATGAAAATTGGCACACATGTTCCTTGATTTATTTATTTTTTTAGTCGATTGCGATTTTTATCGGGGTAAAATAGGGGGGGGAAAGGAAAGTTTGCTGTAGCGTTACTTCTCAACGGATTTTAATTAAATTTAAACAGCAAACACGCAGCGAGTAACACATCTGAATTCCAAAATGAAAATGGAATGTATGAAACGAAATGAATGAATTATAGAAGAAATGTTTTGAACCTCTTTTACAGTGATACCAGTATAAAGAGAGGTTTTCTACTATTAAAATATCGATATTGCAATAACTTTGTTGTTCAAAGAAATAAGAATTGTTACCGTCTGCCCCCACGAACGACGGCAGATGGTGACACTTATGGCTAGTCAAAGTCAAAGTCAAAGTCAAAGTCAAAGTCAAAGTCAAAGTCAAAGTCAAAGTCAAAGTCAAAGTCAAAGTCAAAGTCAAAGTCAAAGTCAAAGTCAAAGTCAAAGTCAAAGTCAAAGTCAAAGTCAAAGTCAAAGTCAAAGTCAAAGTCAAAGTCAAAGTCAAAGTTTGTAAATTACGTTATATTTGAGAAATAATCTCCGTCACAATACAGACATCACGAGATCTCAGTTTGGGGCGAACTACTAGTCTAGTTGAATCAGCTAGTCAGTATTTTGTAGTTAGTATTTATGGAGGAACGAGGAGCTCAATGTTCGTGCGTTATAAGTTACCAAGTGCAGGGGTCGTTAACTTGGTACTTAAGTTGGTAGCAACGTCCATTTCCCGCTAATTGTAACGCGCATTGAAACCTGTAATGTTTGCCTGGAAATGTGGGTCGACATTTCCAGGCAAACATTACAGGTTTTTCAAATCCAACTCATGGCCAGTTTCTATTATTTATGTATTTATTTACCTCAAAGTAAGCCCTATATACACACAAACTTTGTTGAAAATATTTCATTTCATTTCATTTATTAAAAAAAAAATTAAATACATTTTGTGTGTGAAGTTTATACAAATACATTTAAAACAATTTCTTGTCCCTTGGGAAATGGGTAGGCCTTTGGTGTGGGACGCTACCTGCGTCGACACCCTAGCGCCATCTCATCTGCCTGGGACATCAATTAGGGCTGGTGCGGCGGCTGATTCGGCCGAGGATCACAAAAGGCGCAAATATAGTGGTCTCGACAGAGCTTACCTATTTGAGCCTTTTGGGGTGGAGACCTTGGGTCCGTGGGGAGCCGGTGCCCTCCAGGTTTTCAAAAATATTGCGGGGCTTTTGATTGAGGCGACACGTGACCCAAGGGCTGGCTCTTATTTAGGCCAGCGAATTAGCATAGCTATTCAGCGTGGCAATGCAGCCAGTGTCTTGGGCACGCTTCCGTCTGGTACTGGTCTGGAACAGTTGAGTTACCTATAGGCCGTTTGTAACGGTCCTCAGGTAATCTGACTGATTCCTTTGTACATAGTTAGTCTAATTGTACTTTTTATTGAATAAATTTAAAACATATATGTACATAAGTTCAATATCGGGTATTGGTATTTTGAGGTATTTTATACAATTATTATGTCATAAAAACTGCATTAACAAAAATAAAAATTTCTCAATCGTTTTATGTTCAGACGGCAAAGAGTTAAACAGTTTGACAGCCTGATATCTTGGACCATGTTTTGCGACATTCAAATGTGGACAAAGCGGCGTTTCTAGATCTTTACGTCTTGTACTCATTCTGCATTGACTCTTTTCTGCAGTCTCGTAAATATGTGGATTCTTCACTATGTCCACTAGAGTGACTAGTATATAAAGGGTAGGAAGTGTGAGAATATTTAATTGTTTAAATGCCTTTTCCATATTAGAGTCATAACTGTTTCCCTAAAATTTCACGCTACACGCTATATATAGCTTTGACTCTACCAGTGCGTAATAAACATTTTTTAGCTCAGCCAAGCTCATCTCATCACGTAGACTTCTTAGAGCATAGAAGGTTGAACTGATTGAGTTTTTAATTGACTCTACTTCGTCTTTCCAGTTTAGAAACTGATCAATATGTACAATAAAGACGTAATAACACTTAATACAATTGGTCTGAAAATATCTACCTGCTACTTGTTAGAACTCAAAAGATGTAGCTCTTTCAAGTTTGCTTCCACAAATATTTTCCATCCCATTTCGGTCTTTTTCGTCATCATAGATACGTTAAAAAATATAGTTAAGACGGGGTAGCAACGCGGCACAAACGGCACACAACATTAACGACGTATACGGAGAGAACACTACAAACGAACGCACAACCCGTAATTGGTTTACCCGCTCCCGTGCTGGAAATTTCATGAAAAAAATTCAATACCCGGGAAGCAGTACATAATACCTTAGAAGAGTTTGTTGCCTCCCGTCCAGCAGACTTTTTCAAGAAGGGCATCGATAAATTGCCACTTCGCTGGCAAAGATGCGTCGACTGCAATTACTTAGATTGGACTGGGCGATTACTTTGATTGACGGAATTAAATAAGATCTAAAAATAATGACTTGCATTGATTTCATGCGGAACGGCAATTTCATAAGTAATAATAGAATAATATAAAAGAAGATATTGTTTATCACTTTTTGCATAGTACAAATATTGAAGTTATATTACTTTATACGGAGACAATGTTAACATGACGGCAGCGCTATCTATCACGGCTTTTCCATAACCGACAACCTGGTTCGGCGATTAGTAATATTTTTCCTAACCAACACCTCTTTTTCATAGCATATTAGTTATGGACTGCTCAGTTAAAATTGATTTCCAGACCACGTTGAGTCTCGGTGGGCAATTCTGCTATATGACTTCCAATGACAATGGTTTGGCCGGTGTAGCCAACGCATCTAAATCACAATATTACGCGCGAGATGGACCTTATATTATGATATAGGCAAAAGACTTTAAAAAGTTAAAGTTGTCAACGTCATGTTAACTTACAAGTCAATACCTATTGTTAGGATATTAGTGTTCTGTGATACCTATGCAAAACAAACAAATATTTTCTTTGTTTATTATTTCAACTCTTTTCTCTCGAGAATTCAGATATATCTGAAGAACCACAGCTCTACTAAGGCTTACACATAGTGCATATTGAAGCCCTCTTTGACTTCCTAGAGTGCCACGAGTCTAGGAAGTGACCACACAAGAGATGGCGCTAAGTCACGTCCACAGGAGCAAGGGTCACAATTTCTCAAGCTAGCTTTGGGCAGCTTGTGCTGATACTCCTGACAGACAGGCTCGGTCAACTTATGAGTATTATGGAGCAGAAGGCTAGAGAATAAAACATACTTCATTACTCACATACATTTAATATGTATTTTCTATGCTTTATTTAATAAAGAAGTTAGTTAGTACGCCGCTCAGAATTCTATAATTTTCAAATTCTCACCGGCGGCTTACAGCCTTCATTTTTATTCAATGGCTGAGAGCGCAGTCGAATCCATTAAACATCATTTAAAAAAAGTTATTTCAATGGCGTATCTAACTTACAAGGAAATTATTACCTTGTTGGTGCAAATAGAGGCTATTCTAAATTCAAGACCTATCATATTACAACAACTATTATAATATATTTACTATATTACAACAAGACCTACCCCATTATCCTCTGATTCGTCCGACTTAGTCCCGCTCACTCATTCACATTTCCTAATGGGACGAACATTAACTCTGTTTCCCTCTCCACAGAATCAGGATCACTTCCTGCATTTACTGCTAAGATACCAGAGAGTAACTTAGCTCGCTAGAGAAGCTCGCTTTCACTCTGGACATTTTATCATGAATATATTTCAGAACTTCAAAAGAGAGTAAAGTTGCACAGGAGCAATGCGGAACTACGCGAGGGTGAGATGATGATCGTGAAGGACGACCGGCTGCCAACGGACCGATCGCTGATTGGACGTACCACTGACCTCCACGAGGGCAACGACGAAGTCACTCGCATTGCAGACTTGAGGACGTCAACTGGGACCATACGAGCGGCCCACACTTACCCCCAGACGCTAGCATTCATCGTTTGGAAATCAAAGAAGACACGTTAATTTTGCAATTATATTTCATGTAATCAAGTTATTAAACAAAGGTCGATTTAAAACCTGTCATTTGCATCCAAAACCCATAGAAGGCACGTCACATCATAAAAACGGCTGTTCAAACATTGGACGAAACCACTATAGCCGAACGCGTGAAATAACCCATTGCAGCTGTCAAGAACAGCCAGTTGAATAAGTCTGCGATAGCGGAACACCTAGTGTACTCAGGATCAAATCATTGGATCAAACTTCACAAACGCAAGATCCTGTCCAATGAACGCTAATATCATAGGAAAACAAAATCGCAAAGACGGCTAATAGACTTTCAGCGTTTTGAAACCCGATTAATAGGTGTTTTCGCCGTGACGCGACGGTACATCGCAGTACGAGGATGTAGTTAGTGTTGTGTGCCACAGTGTGAACGATGACTTATCTGTTTCCAAAAAACAAGTGAGGGTAGTTTGGGAAACTACCTCACAGCGACGACGGCCGTTGTAACACGGCCGAAACTGTCAATACAATATAATAATTACCTACGTTTTAAAAAATAAAAATAAACCCGACTTCAATCAAGAATATGATACAATTTCGTTTACCTGGATGACGTTTTTTCCAATTATTTTGATGGCAGATGGACGGATAGACAGACAGACGCGTGATCCTATATGGGGTCCATGTTTTCTTTACTTTTGAGAACTTTTGAGGATTATAAGCACTAGTGTGCTTATAATATTTGAAGAGTTCCCTCGATTTTTCCAGGATCCCATCATAAAAGCCTGACTTGATGACAATGGCACCACCTGTGAAGTAAACCCTTTCAAACAAAAAAGAATTTTCGAAATCGGTCCAGGGGTCTTCGAATAATCGGGGAACATACATAAAAAAAAAGATTCCGACACGAGATCTCGTGAGGTGTAAAGTGAGGTTTGAGTTAGGTATTTAGCCAAAAATATTATTTCTCAAACAGAATAGAACGTAATTAACAAACGATAAAAGTGTGCTTTCTTAGCACCTTCTTAATCTCTTTATTAACCGTGTTCAAGGCTCTCTCTTGTTGCTAACTCTCATTCGATGCAAAACCATGAAATAAAGAAGAAATAATGAATGCAAAGCAACAAACCACCGACTGTAAAAAAAAAAATCTAATATGACCTCATATTAGTTTTTTTTTTTTTTTACTTTTATTAAATTAATTAATCTTTATCATAGTAGGTGGATATAAAACCATACGTGAAAAAGTCACCCCTTACTTTACCAAGGGGTTTAAACAAAAAGGCAGCAGATTTTCTAAGTATAAACAAAACTTTAACTGTGCACACCAATCTCTCTGCCAAACGTGGTTGTTATAATCAAACCTAAAAATTGTAGAGGATTTTTTTCCACATTGTGGTGGACAATAATGTGCTGTTGATGTGAGATCCTAAAAGTAATTCTTGGTTTTATCGACACCCTCGGTTTAGCAACCCGATTGAAAGAATTATAAAAAATAAATAGACCAGTTTTAATGAGATTTCGAATACCCTCTCTGAAGTCCTGATGATCCATAAATATATTTTTTTTAAAAGATTGTAAAGAAAAAAATATGAAATAAAGGAAATGTTTTTTTTTTTTATTTATTTATTAATATGACACACAAAACGAAATACAACCAGATAATAACAAGATACAGATAATTATTTTTTTAAATAGATCATATTTCTAAGAATGTGTACACTGCATAATTACAAAAAAAAAGCAAGACAGTTCTGTGTTTTGCAATAAAAAGGGAAGAATAAAATTAATATTAACAAATTAGACACAACATATTAACATATAACTGAAATAATAACAGGCGATTAATAATGAAAATAAATTGATGATAAATACAAATAATGTCATAATTACATACTGATTTGTAGCGCACTCTTCAATATGAATGGCTTCAATAGCCAAAGATGTCGTTCTTAAATTTTACTAATTTATTGTTGAATATGTCCAAAATTTTCACTATTATGTACTAATAATTCATTGTATAAGCGACACATTCTGACGATTGGATTGTAATAAGACGTGTTATTTAAGTAAACTCTTTGCCCCTTCATCTTTACAAAACACCCCAAATAAGAGCAAAAATAAACGAATTATTAAATTTGATCGAGTTTGAGTGTTCTACTCGTAGTTAATTGGCCACAACTTTGTCACCATAGGTTTCACAATGTTTTTATCTTCACCATGAAGTTTTCACAATTATTTCCTCAATTGTTCCTCGATTTTGGAAAAATCTATTTTTTTTTAAAAAGGAGCACTCAATCCATGCGTACACGTAAAATTCTCTCAGGATTCAAGTCCTTCCGAATGTTTAGGTATTTTATACCCTCTGTTACGTTAAAAGTAGTAGAAGCACCTTGTGAACGGGCACGTCCGGAGAATTACTACCACCAAACCTATTTCAACAGTCAAGCAGCACTACTGTATTGCGGTTTGAAGAGTATGGTCGCCGGTGAAATTACGGGCACGTGAGACTTTCAATCTCTAAACCTCAAGTTGACGGGCGCAATGCAATGCCGTGTAGGCTATGTTTTTCGTGGATGTGACCTATGCAGTAAGGCTTTGTATAGGCAAGAGATGCACTTAACATCAGGTGGGCTACTTGCCGTTTCCGTCTCCTAGTTGTTAAAAAAAGTTCCTGCTCACTAGTCGAAAATATATGCAGGTGGTAATAAAAAAAAGTACCTACCACCTGCATATATTTTCGACTAGTGAGCAGGAACATGAAATGCGCGTGCATCCGGCTTTCGCACACACAAACAGGTAGCATAGTTAGAGATATTCGCAATGTTACTATTGCCCCTTGTTACTACTGACCCCGGTCTACCCTACTACCGGAAAAATCAAAAGAGAAAAGCCAAAAAACGACTTGGTCAACGTAAAACATCAAATGGAATCAAGACTGTGTCAGAATCCGTCCTTATAGATTATTTCCAACATTTATAACATAAAAGAGCTGTATGTCCAAGTGGATATGGGCCCGCCTTCCGATCCGGAGGTTGTGGGTTCAAATCCAGTCGTGCACCAATAACTTTTCGGAAGTTCATGTGCGCATTTGACACATGCACATGCTCTGACGGTGAAGGTCACATAGTGAGAAAACCGGTATGTCCCTAGAACCAACAATCCGAAAGATATGTGCTACTGGCTAGTATTCCGCTACGCGGCATCAGCAGACGAGGCAGGGCGTTGCCGCCGCCGACCGCCGTGCCGCCGACCGCCGCGCCACGTCGCCCCTATCGCGCATGTCAAGTAGGCCCGTGTAAGCCCTCTCCCGCACTCCCCTCCCCGCTTTCGTATTGATTTCTGCGCGGAAAGCTTGGCGTCGCGTTGTGCAGTAGGGTTTTCTCCTAATTCCCTTTGTGTTGGCCCGAAAGCCGAGCGTGGAAAGGGGCGACGCGGCGCAGTTAGGACGCCACCAGTCTAGACTTTGTGTCCGAGCGCTATTAGTGAGTGCTACGTTCTCATCAGTTTTTACCTCATATCTTGCATTAATTGTGTGAACATTTGGTGAATAATCTACTAACTGTTCAGTGATCGTATAATGGAAGCTTGCACAGGTATTTTTTCTTATTTTATAGATCAATGCGTTCATTTGAGGGCTTTTTGATATCTCATCTATCAATTGGTAGTGATTGGTACCTATGGGTATACCTACCCAACTTTGCGTTGGAGCTTGGGGTCCAATAATCAACGTTTTAACAAACTTTGGTACATACATAAAGATTCATAATATTTCTGTCAAATCTCCTACTTCCTACCCTTCATTACACCCTCATCTATCCTGCCCTTTGTGTGTTTGTGTGGTATAAAGCACGTTCCATACGATTGTGAATTTACTGCTGTGGAAGCAGAAGGAGTTGCGGAACGGTCTAGTCGGCATTATTTCTATAAAATAGTATTGTTTATATAGGTACCTACCTACAGTTTTGATGCTACCTGGTGGCTCACGCTCGGCTAAAGTTTGGCCACGTAATGGCCGCTGAATGTGGATCCGGTAAAATTCGCGAGTCGACATTTTGTGTTATGGTTAAATATAGATTCATTACTATTATAGATTTAGTATATTTTTAGGTATTTTCTAGTCTTGGGTTGAAGGCTCAACTGCGTATACCACAAAATACATAAAAATATAATAAATCTATATTGAAGCGCTTGGCCTTCATCTCACCTGGTTTCAAATTCATGATGAGGCCAAAGGTGGGAGCGCACTTGTAAAACAAATGGGTGACCGTTATTATTGTTCACAGGTGTGTGCACGCTCGTGTAGGGAGATCGATCGCCAGTAGCCTGCAGGAAACTCACATATTTCAAGGATGAGCCAGCCGTTTGCCTTAGGTTGTGCATGTGCAAATACCTATGAAGAATACATTCACCACATCATTTCCTTGTTGAGAACGGACGACCAAAACGAGATGTGAGTTATAATTATAAATGTTATGAATATTGCCATATTCAATCCAGCTTAAGCGCTGATTAACGCGATATAGCAGAGATCTACTAAACTATTCACATAATTTTGTGAATCTCTACTTAACTTAATTATATAATTTTTGTATTTCATGTGTACTAACACATTTAATACTAAAATTATATAGTTCATATAACAGGTACTTCATTGCTTGTGCTAGATGGTCAACAGTTCTAGACGAGAAAACGCTGGAAGTCCTCGCCCTTACCATTAATTTGGAAGATGCCTCGGGTACATGATCAACGCCAGCGGGGATTGATGTGAAACAGATTGATTACCAGCTTTAGTTTGAAATTATTTTAATCTGTCTTTGTTGTACTTAAACTAAATTATTCTAGTGCATACAAATTGCATCTTATTCTATGTAGGTACACTAATGGCTTTTGCGAATAAATCTTACCGAATTAAATGATATTATTTCCATACAAAATGGTACTGTTTTATTCTAGAATAGTTCTGCGAATTGTTATTTGCATTGATTCTGCGAATCATTCTGTAAATTTTGTCTGTAAATGCATCTGTATTTTTATGGTACAAAGTTCAAAACATTCCCAATACGATAGCTAGAATTTTACTGTATGGATCCAAGCCGTGAGTTGGAAAAATAAATTCAAGCCGTTCTCCATCCGAAAGAATGGGAAAATTATCATTTTTGATAAATCTCTTAATAAAAGGAAGGTTAAATATTATCCAAAGGGTTTGACAAATGTAGCAAGTTTAAAAGTAAAAGACTGCCGTTTCCGCGCTTAGTTACTGCACATTAGTTTGTACCTAGTCAATAACCTGTTCAATTACAGTTTACTATCAAGTATATACTACCTAAGTACGCCGTACCTAAGTACGTAGATATTTGACTTCGATGGTGAGTTTAACATCAGTTTCGAATAACTTCGGTAGGACGATACGTCCTAGGTTTATTTTATTTGTGAACATTATCAATTACATGGAAGCTGCATAAAACGCGAGTTATTAAATTCGAGACTATGCGAATCCAAGACACAGCCGTTGCCTAGCTGCGCATAGCATCGCCAAATGAACTGCGCATGGTCAAGCTTATTTCTATGTAACCGTGATTGTTTGTAACTTTGCCACTAGCGATCAAACCTAAATATAACTGTTTTGTATTATCTTTCTTGCATTTTCCCCATTGCTGAGCAAATTTATTTCCCAATTTTTACACTTATCGTGTTTTTTGCGGTCATCAACCTTTTCGAAGTGGCCAACAGTATCCCGACAACGCATGCGCGGCCAATCTCATGTCGCCGTCCATCGTCCTTCCAAAGAGTTTGCTCATATTGCCGTGGCGTTCCATTGCCCTCTGACATTGATCTCGGTCAGATATTATATTGTGCTTTTCGTATGGTATACCTAATGATTAGCAGAGGGCCACTATAAAACAAATCATTGCTCAGAGCAACGTAGAGTTTCTCTGATAGTGTACAGTAGGTGTCCTTGTATATCTGAGCCCTCAATATTAATATGACTGGATATAGAAATCTGACTGAATACTTACAATCTGAGGATAGATTTTAACATGCGAACGAAATTTAGTTCCCATAGTATAAAGTAGACAATTATGTACGTAATTATGTATACAATTAGCTACTTTATGCGTATTATGCTATAAGCTAGAAATGATATATTAAAATCTACACATGTGATCTAAAGATGGTATTAGACGGTGCATTTACATAATTTTCATTCGAATATAACAATAAATATAGTCTTCTATTCTGACCAGGCGACATTTTATCGTACTTATCTTAAATATCAAACGTGATCGTTCAAAATCATCGGTTAAGCTTGTAAGTAAAGCTAAATGGGGAGTAAAAGAAACCAATGAAAGTGAAGTCTAGATATTATTTTTGAACATTTGTTTAAACTGATTGCCGCAAAATGTAGCGAAATAATGCGAATTGTAATCTGTATCAACATATGAGTGTCTCGGAAGTTACGGAAGCAGGCTTAAATGCTCTTTTTATTATTTGTACTGGAAATAAGAAGAAATAGAGGAAATGGGCGAAAGGCCTAATCTAGATGCATCAGAAAACCTTAATATAGGTTTTTATTTTATTTTTACTAAAACGATCTTCTATTACACCATTTCACATAGATAAATTTGACTTGATTAAAATGACCACCATTGTTGATAGATATTTTTTTCTGAGCTATCATGACCAGAACTTTCGCCTGCTGCCGTTGAGTGCCCAGCCTATTCGTGTTAAGACTTTTGGCTTTCATTCGCAAAATAATCCCGCTGAGGACAAGCTAAAAGAGAGAGCTGTGTACAACCTCTATTTTGGTAGCAACCTCGTAGGCCGTTTTTTGCGAATACTCTTTAACATAAGTAATATCATTTCAGTGCAGTTACCCTGGTGCACCTTAATCTGCTAAATACACAACCTGGCAGCGACTGGTTGCAGCTGGTAGATAAGGTGGTCAATACAGTTCCTCTTGAGGAGCCATTTGGGGCATCGGCAATTAGCTACATCTTCAAAAGCTGCCTACTCCCGTCGGTTGAGACTATTTTGCAGGTAAGTTTCGTCCGTCCAGTTACTACTTAGCTAGATTATAACGCCAGCAGGGGAAGGCCAGAGAAGCGATGGATACCGCCTCTGTGGTGTAGTGTTCACTAACCGGTGTCAGATTCAGAGGTGCCGGTTTTGATCCCATTACAATATTGTGCTTGGATTGGTTGATGGAAGGACTTGCTTAAAGTCCACTTGTCTAGCTACTGCTATCCTTAACTAAGTCTGTCACTATAACCGCAATTCGATAGAGCTGTGTTCCGGCATCTAGAGGTAAGATAGCCAATTCTTCAGACTGCTGAGGATTCCGGGTAAAGTGCGCTTCTACCTTCGTTCGGCCTTATCATAGCATGAAACCAGGTGAGATCATAGCTAAGCGCTTCCCCGTCATAGAATAAAAAAAAATGGATTGATTGTGTGAATGAGGTCATTGGTAAGGATGCAGTACAGCGTTGATGGCTGACAGGAGTCAGTGGGAGAAGAAATCATTTTGCGATTAACCTCTCATAGAGAGGGCAGTAGAATGATGATGAGTCACTCTCATCATCATCGTTTTTCATTTTGTCTAGCCCACTTTCTTCGGACTGTATATAACAACAATCTGTTTGTTATGACGGACAAGGTGGTGTAAAGACAACAATAAACTAATTTAATATTACTGTAATATGACATGTCACAACACTTCAATATATTTATCTCTTATATCTTCTGATTCTATCCTTTTGCGTCATTTAGTGAATTTTGAAGTCGAAACCTTTAAACATGATATCCAACATGAATATCAAACGTGTTACCCTCTTTGCATCTCCAAAATCTACACAATTTAAAAGTAAAATTACTTTATTTAAAATGTGCAGTCCACAAGACATCTATCTCTAAATATATGTATCTAACTCAAAGGTGACTGACTGACTGACATAGTGATCAATCAACGCACAGCCCAAACCACTGGACGGATCAGGGTGAAATTTGGCATGCAGGTAGATGTTATGACGTAGGCATCCGCTAAGAAAGGATTCTGATTAATTCTACCCCCAAGAGGATAAAATAGGGGATGGAAGTTTGTATGAAACTTTGTCAATTTTAAGCCGATCGGGCTGAGACTTTGCATGCATAAAGCTACTATGACATAGGCATCCCCTGAGAAATTTTGTTTCGGTTTAGTTTTTTTTGTTTTCGTTTGGTTTAAGTATAGGTTTTGTCGGTTAGACTTTTTTAAAATGGCTGAAGAAAATCTGAACGTTAATGGAGAAGTTGAAGAATGTACTGTCGTTTTTAAGTTTTGTAGGTCCTATTTTTTTATTTTTTTACACACGCTAAACAAAAGTAAAGCCGCAAAAGCTATACCTAATTAAAATAATACTTCTTAACGCGAGCGAAGCCGCGGGCAAAAGCTAGTTATAACATACTATGATAAATATAAAAAATAAGACATTTCATTTACACAGCGCCATCTGTGCTTGCAATATGGGAACTAGATTGCGGATAGAATACTTAAATACCTTTGTTAATACATACGTAGTAAGATGCAACACCCAAGCACAGAAACATCGAACCAACAGCGTACAGAGGGCTGAGTTACAAACAGCCGAGCTATGAGGCTTGTAATGTAACTGCTTAATTTCCAGTTGCAGGGCACATACGGTTTCAACCGCTCCCGCGCGCTTGCCTGGGGACGTAGTGCCATCAGCGTGGGCAAGCGCAGGGAGCGCAACCTCCTGGTGTTTCTTTCCTGCATGGCCGATAAATACGCGGGCCACGTCAGCGGGCGCCTTTTCACCGATCAGATGATCCAGTACCTGATTACTTTTATCGTAAGTTTGTTTATTATTTTATTACTTATCGGATCGCCGAAGGCTTGAATGGTCTCTTACGTGATGATGGTAAGCGGCCAGACGCTATGACTCTAGTCCCTTGGGAAATGGGTAGGCCTTTGGTGTGGGACGCTACCTGTGTCGACACCCTTGCGTCATCTCATCTGCCTGGGACATCAGTTAGGGGCTGGTGCGTCGACTGATTCGGCTGAGGATCACAAAAGGCGCACATATAGTGGTCTCGTCAGGGCTTACCGATTTGAGCCTTTTGGGGTGGAGACCTTGGGTCCGTGGGGAGCCGGTGACCTGCGGGTTTTCAAAAATCTTGCGGGGCTTTTGATTGAGGCGACACGTGACCCAAGGGCTGGCTCTAATTTAGGCCAGCGAATTGGTATAGTTACTCAGCGTGGCAGTGCAGCCAGGGCACGCTTCCGTCTGGTACTGTTCTGGAACAGTTGAGTTATCTATAGGCCGTTTGCAACGGTCCTTAGGTAATCTGACTGATTCCTTTGTACATAGTTAGTTTAATTGTAAATTTTATTGAATTATGGAGTGATATAATGTTAAATCTGTGATGATGAAACTGATCCCAGCTCATCATATTGCCTCAGCGTGTTCCTTATTTTTTCTGAATGACGAAACTGTTTTAATTTAACCTCAGATAAATTGATGCTTCTAATGCCTTAAAGGCTGTGGATTATTATTCCAGCACTTGGTAGCAGCATAACGGAAGCTGCCTGAGCGCTGCAGACCTATGCGTATGTTTCTCGAGGATAATAGCTGAATCTACTGTCATACTACGTCCACCACTTATCTTGGAAGAGCCGCTTTAGTTTGCAGAACAGATAGATATTCTGGCTTTCTGTGTTTATTATTCCATACAGAAGGACAGAGAAAACCTTCTACAAGACATTTTCAATAACTTGGCATCATTAATGAACGGAGTGACATGAGCATAATAGCCCAAGAGTAAATAGCCCTAGAAACTACAACACGCTATACTGGTATTAATCCTTATCCAAATAAATTACTTCGTATTCAACGCTGTTTTAGTACCTGTATTACATTTTGAACTATTTTCTAGAATTATTAATATGAATAAAGAAAATTATCAATTGTGTTATTTTTCACAAAAACCGTCTACTGCAGGTTATGAGCGTCTACTAAGGTAATTTACTATAATTATCATGCTTGGCAAGCGGATCGGTAAACTTTGTGTTACTATTAGGTACTCGGATACCCCGAAAATTAATATAGCCGTAGATGTTGTAAGTGGCGACTTATCGATGAGAGAAGGAAATGGGTAACAGCTTCTGCCTTTTTTGTTTAATCGTAAAATAACATTACGTATGGCGTATGGTTAGCAAATAATTATTCTGGTAGTCAATAGGTAGATTATAAGTCGGTTTTCAGGTTTTGCAGCCAATAGATTTAGCGTTGGCTCCATAATCCATAATCCATAATGACGCTCCGGGGACCCGAGTACGAGTTATTGGGCAGCGTGTGATTATGTGGTCCATAGTCTGGTCTTCCATGCCGCATTCACAAAGCGCGGAGACAATCCAACCCCTCTTATGCCGAAGATAGTTGCAGCTGCCATGTCATGTGCTGAGTCTGTTTATCTGACACCAAAGTTTATATCAGAGATTATACCCTGTAGTTCTGACTGTGGGATCAATGTTGAAGACATCAAAGCTGGCCATGGTTTCTTGCCACTCATCCCTCCAATTGTCCCGAATATCGGAATTTTCCGCAGTTTTTGCAGCGAGATGAGATGGGTGCTAGATTATATGACTCTAAGTAAATATAACAGAGTATTTTAATAGATGACATAAACGAATGGGTATTCGTGTTATGAAAGTATGGTACGAGAGAAGGTATGTGATAAAGCTATTGACCAAAGTGTAACATCGATTTGGCAACATTATTTTAAATTAATGGCTAGGGATGGCGTCTGGACTTTGGCTTTGTAACGTTGCACTATGTTCTCCATATTCAATTATTGTTACGACCCTTATTTTCATTGGAAGAAAAGATTTGCTGTAACACCATACTGGGCTGGACATATGACAGATAAACTGTTTACTGTGCACCAAGAAATTAAAATAAAAACTAAAAAGAAAACTGATTTCAATGAATAATATGATATTCATTGAAACAATTTACCTGGATGACGTATTTTTTCCAATTATTTTGATGACAGATGGACGAACCGACAGACAGACTGACGCGTGATCCTTTAAGGGGTCCGTTTTATAAAATGCTAACTGACTCACTGATAACAACGCACAGCCTAAACGGCTAATCGTAGAGACATAAAATTTGGAGGGTATGTTTGTCTTGATGCGAAAATAAGTTCTAAAAAGGGGATTTTGAAAATTCGTACCCTAAGGGGACTAAAAAGGGGTTGAAAGTTTTCATTAAAAGTATGCCCTAACTCTGAAACAGTGCATGATAAAAGGTCAAAATTATTATTATAGATTCCTCATATGAAATAAATAAAAACGTGATTCATGTTTTTTTTTATTTTTTGATAATAAAATGCCTTTCACTAGAAAAAAATCATCAAAATCATTTTTCTTTCAAAAAACATTGTTTATTAACAGAAAAAACGCGATGCACGTGGTTTCTATAATAAACTGGTATATTTTGTTGAGTGATCTTTATGCAATGGATAAATGTCAAAACTACCAAGGTCTGATGATGGAGAGGAATCCATCAATATAATGGGGTTTTTTCAGTAAATAACAATAATACGTATTAAGAGCGGTGCTCATTTAAAATTATTGTATGTGTGATAATCTTCTACGAACCATGTAAACCAGGGTCTTACGATGATGACAGCGGAACTCCTGAATAATACATGGTATAATAGTCGTGCTTATACTTTTTAAATCGGTATAACGAGGCATTCAACGACATATGTTTTTTTTTTTTACCCGGCCGTGGCAGTCGCGGCTTAAGAATCGACCCCCTCCAATTCAGCCCGTGGATGTCGTAAAAGCCGATTTAAGGGATCCCACCAGAGGAAGCGGCAGCTTTCTGCTGTATGTTACATAAAACCTTTACTGTGATCACCAACCCGCCTGCCAAGTTGGGTGATTATGGTAAAAACCCTCCCAATTAACCCAATATCCAATTAACCACTACATAAATGGGCTGTTGACGTGACTGTATTTACGACCCTTGACTAATGTAACTTAACTACTTGATACACAGTAATCTTTTAATGCATAAAATGACAAGTCTTGAGTGACTGACTGACTGATTCAACTGGATACAAAGCACAGCTTAAGCCGCTGAGCGTAAAGACTTGAAATTTCAAGGGCATGTTTGGCTTGGTATGTAAACGCCTACTAAGAAAGGAATTTCGAAAATTCGCACCCTTAGGGTTCAAAATGGGGTTCAAAGTTCGGAGTTAAATGATGCATAAACCAAATTTGAAATTTGAAAATTCGTATGTTGATTGCCCATAAGGAATAATTTATGGCAAATCTTCGGTTTTTAATCATTTTCAGAAATTAGGGGTGGGGTGTCCAATATTCAGACCTGACTGATAATAAACAAAAAAATATATAGGGTTCCCATGCATGAAACGTTTTTATAAATTGTTACTAAAATGTCGACCTGTATAATAACAAAGTTGGTGTAAGTTTAATGCTTACTATGTGGTTAATAAATAAATAAATAATAAAATCTGGCCAAACGTGAGTCGGACCCGCACTATGACTTCAAAAAGCCTGCATTTTTTGTCTGGGAATGTGGGTCAGAACCCTCGGTGTGCGTGTTTTCACACCATGTAGAAGCTAATCGGTCAAATTTATCCAGATATCCAACAAATATATATATTTATAATGTAATACTTGCACCTATTGCAAAAAACCAATACGCGGACGAAGTCGCGAATAAAAGCTAGTACACCCTAAAATAATCCAAATCGCTTCAAGTGTGCCTATAATATATAAAAAGTTCCCTCGACTTCTCCAGGATCCCATAACCAATCACCTGATGACAAGGGTCCATTTTTTCTTTACTTTTGAGGTAACACCCTAAAAATACCCAAATCACTTCAAATGTGGCAATAATATTTGAAGAGTTCTCTCGATTTCTCCAGGATCCCAACATCAGATCCTAACCTGATGTCAATGGGACCACATGTAATGGGACCACACCTTTCAAACAAAAAAATAAATATCCAAATCGGTCTAGTTGTCTTCGAGAAATCAGAGAACATAAAAAAAAATACCGACGAATTGAGAACCTCCTCCTTTTTTAGAAAGTCGGTTAATAAACAGACAAGCAAATAAAAACACTTAAAAAAGGTACAATACGCTTCTCACTAGATCACTTTTAGCGATTTTATCGTTAAAAGTGATCTCTTCCAGGCAACCTTTGGATGGAATAGATAACAAAGAGCAGACAAAACGGTGTACTAAAGTACTAAGGAAACATTATTTTTATATGATTATCTTTATTACGCGACTTTGTCCGCGTTATGGTTTTTTAAAATAGGTAGGTATATAGATTTATCTGCTGCATATCTAAATTTGAGCAATATGCTTTTACATGGTGCGCAATGTGCGCATGCACACGAAGGAATGAAATAAATCGTTGAACACGCACGTGACCCATATTTCAAATTCAAATTCAAATATCTTTACTGCTCCAAACTTGGTATAAAGGTGGTAAATAATAATTATAAATAATGTTCTCATGTTTCACTACAGTCTAGCATGCTATACTTATTAGTAACATAATAATATTAAGATCTGCGATTAGCTAAATTAGTGAAGTAAGTCATTAATGTCATAAAAGTTATTTTCATTCAGCCATTTAAACAATTTCTTTTTAAATAAATATGTACTCATTAATCTAATATCATTTGGAATCTTACTATAAATTTTTACACACATATTCAAACAATTATTACTATATATGGCTGAATGTGAAGCTACTTTTAGAATAAGTCTATTCGGGTCTCTACAAAGGGTTTCTGTCACATGTTTTTTCAAATAAATGTGCATGGTTCTTAACAAAATTTGCGACTTCATAGATAGCGACAGTAGAGGTAACAAACCAAATTTCTTAAACAACAGTTTACATGACTCATCAGACGGGATTCCAAATATCGCTCTAATGCATTTCTTTTGAGTCAGAAATGCTCGCATTTTGTCTGTACTGTTGCCCCACATTACGAGCCCATAGCGGAGAACATATTTAATATATGCATGGTAGGACATTATTGCAGTTTTTATATTTGTGACATTTTTAATTTGTCTTAAGGCAAATACAAATTTATTAATCTTTTTGTTTACTACATCTATGTGTAATTTCCAGTCAAAATTTTCGTCGATAATTACACCAAGAAACTTTACCTGCGGGGCTGCTTTTATTTTTGCTATGTTAAGTGTTAAATTATATTTCACAAGTTAAGATTTATTAAATTGTATTGGTTTTGATTTATCAAGATTTATTTTAAGGTTATTTATGTCAAGCCAATGTAATATTTTGTCTATTGTATTATTAATGTCAGTTTCATGATCCCTAACACTACATAGTTTTTATCAGATGTAACAATTCCAAAAATATCGTCCACAAATAAAATGCACCTATGGTTTGTCACGTCAACGATTTCGTTGATATAAAGTAAAAATAATATAGATCCTAATATGCTGCCTTGAGGAACGCCCGATTTATTGATTTCATAGGTTGAAGTGTATGTCCTTAGTTCATTGTCGTTAGTAAGTTTGTCAATCACTACACATTGTTTACGACTTTCTAAATACGATGAAAACCATTGTAGAATTAGACCTCGAACGCCGATGTTTTCAAGCTTATCCAGAAGTATGTCATGTGAAACAAAGTCAAAGGCTTTTGATCCTGTAGTGTAGTGACCTGTGTTAAGGCTATTCAACACAGTTTTTACTAAAGTGAAAATTGCCAAAGAGGTCGATTTTTCTTTTTGAAAACCAAATTGTTTCTTCTTTATAATATTCTGTTTGTTGCAATAATCGAATAGTCTTTTAAACATACATTTAAAAAAATGGAGAATTACTGACTTCTGTCTTTTCACCTTTCTTGAAGAATGGTTTAACCATCGAAAATTTTAAGGCATCGGGAAAAATAGCTGTTGAAAAGATAGGTTTATCAAGAACGTCAATATTGATAATATTTTCGGCATACTTTCCTCAATTATTTTCGTATTTATACCATCACAGCCTTCAGATTTACTATTTTTTAAGGACAAGATTTCTTTATTCACTTCATTCTCAGTTATGGGGAAGAGAAACATTGAATTTAAATTGGTAAAATTATGACTTAATGTCTGAGATATTATTATATCAAGATAAGAAGATGTCAAGTTATTTGTCAAGTGAATGTAATCATTATTGAAAATATTGGCAATGTCAGTAGGGTCTGAAATAATTTCATCATTAATTAAATTTTAATTTCATTAATATTTTTGCAAAATTATAATTATTAGCCGTTTCCCGTTTGATAACTGTCCAGGTTGCTCTACACTTATTTTGACTGTTTGTTATGAATTTAATATTTCTATATTTATTATATATTTTCTCTTGTATATTATATATTTTTTTACTTAAATATGCATTTTTGTAACAATTTTGAGTACGACCGATACTTGTGTTTATTGACAACAGTTTTTTGCTTATAATAAGTATAACGCAGTGTACGTTTCGTTTTGCAGCTGTTTTTTAATCCTAGGCTAATCTAATTTTTACTAAACTGTGTATTGTTTCTAATTTTTAATCTTATTTTAGGAAAACACAAGTTATAAAATAAGCAGTAGAGTTCGTAAAAGTCATTAAATGAATTATTGTCTCTTGATGTCTCTCAATAGAATTCATGCCAAGATAAATTTGAAAGGCATTCCTTAAACTTTATATTAGAATATTGTCGCAACCAACGTCAGCTCTGTAAATAAAGTAAGGTTTTTAAACGTTTTTTTAAACTTTACGGGAAATGACAGGAGCTGTGCCGTATGATGATCCGACTAATACAGTGGCAGCACTGAGGCGGTTGCATCCTTAATGTTACTTAGTATATGGTCAATGCAAGAGTTCTTTCGTGTAGATATATCAATGTGAATTTTAAGGTCATTATTAAAACATAAGTCATCTAAACATTTAGTAATCCTGCTTTTTATAAGAGTGTTTATATTGAAATCACCAGCTAAAATTAACTTGGTATTTTTTTTATATTTTTTACCCATTATAAATAATACACGGCTTAATTTGTCAAAAAAGATGTTAGGGTCAGATGAAGGTAACCTATACAAGCAAAAAACAAAGAGTCCTTAAGATGGAATTTCGATACCACATGCTTTGAATGTGTCTTTAGCTGAAGAATCATGAAGAAATGTTAATTCTTTGAAGTCAATACCCCTTTTCACTAAAATGCATGTACCACCTCATTGTTTCTCTCTACAGAAGGCTGTTGCCAGATCATATCGGATGTAGCAGTTATCTAATTTAAGATAACCGCTACATCTTTAAAAACGTTTCTGATAAACAAATAACATCCAGCTGATTATTATTTTCACGGAGCTCTTCCTTACAAAAAATAATTACCCTGTCATTTTTAAAGTGCGATTGCTTTGGTAATCTTTGCTGCGAGGTCAGCTAGTATATAACGAAATTATCTTTTTTTGTCCCTAAGGGTAGTTTTTGCTCTGCAGTAGGTACTGTCGTTCACTTTTTACTACTGTCCTCAGTAGTGGCTCAAAAAAACCCCGCAAAAATATTAACACGTTTTATAAACGCTGCAAAATGATGTTGTTTTGTTACTTGCAGATCGATCAGCGCGACCCAGATCTCGTCTACTATTCCTTGATCACGATGGAGAAGTTTGCCAAAACAAGAGAGAATCGTGTTAGCTTGATAGAATACCTGGCTGAGAAATCCAGTAAGAACCCCCTGCTGGACCTGGAACAACGTAGTGACTCCGAGAACCCGCAGTGGCGTCAGGTCGGATTCCTAGCTCGCTGGCTACTTGATAACATACGTAAGTCTTGTATTTACGTCGATATCTCCGCTCACCGATTCCAGATCAGATCCAGAGTAACCTGGTTCGATCCCCAGTGGGAGAACCATATTGTGCTTGGTTTGGTTGATGGTAGAACTTTTTATAAGTTTGCCTGGCTAGCTACCACCATCTTACATAAGTACGTCGCCATAACAACATTTCTAGAAAAATGTTTGTGTTCCGGCATTTAGTGGTAAGACAGCCAGTTCCTCAAATGGTTGAGGATTCCGGGTGAAGTGCGCTTCCACCTTCGGCTTTATCATAACTTTAAAATCTGGTGAGATGAAAGTCAAACACCTTCATGTTGTACTACAAAAAATGTATTCATAGATTATTACGAATGATATTTCCGTAATCTAGTTCTCATTTTAAAAGCTTTGAGGGTGGCGTTTTGTGAAATCTCCTGTTACCATTTTTTATTATATTTCCAGTGCTGGTGGAAGGTAGGGCTCTGTCCTACACAACCACGGTAATGACCGGCCTTAACGCTATACTGGACTTCAAGGACTCCAGTTACTACATGAAGGTCAGCCCGAGCGGGCTGGAGGTCCGAAGCGATGTCACCTCACTTGAAACCATTCGATGCACGCACCAGGTTATTTTCTAGATATTATTACTTGCTGATCCCGCGCAGTTACACTTGCGCCGGGTCAAAATAAAAATCAATGATTGTATCCTGTAAGATGTTCTTAGGATCACTTCGAAACGTCAAATCTATCGCCTGTTCGAAATCGCGACCAACTTAAAAGGAAAAAAAACAAGAACCTCGGAAGTTTAATAGTTATTATGTGCCTCGGGCTAGTTATTTTTTGTGATCCATAACAAAAAGCTTAAGCTATTTATTTTCTTCGAGGTAAATATAAATGTTATATAATATAATAAGATTTCCCAGATAGCTTTTGTTTAGCAATTACAAATCATAACATAAATGAATGTCTATGTCTATGTCTATGTCTATGTCTATGTCTATGTCTATGTCTATGTCTATGTCTAAAAAAACATAATCTAGCTCTTAACATAATAGGTACGTACGTAGGTATTAGTTACTAAACAAGACACTACGACTAGCTTAGTATGTTAGTTACTTAACCTACCTACTAAGCAACACATGCGTACATACACTAGGATATAAAAAAAATTTTGCTTAACAAAAACATAAGCTAGTAGGCTAAGTTTGATTGCATACGCAGTACGTACAATATGTCATCTTACTTATGAAGCTACGGTAAAGTTAGTTTATTTTAGTAACTTTCATAGTGTTATGTTTATGGCATATTTTTTTATGGAAAAATGCAGCTGATATTTGTGTTTAATTGTCATAGTAAAGCGATTGATTTTGTAGAATCGGGGCTCTGATCACGCCTTTTCCACTTGGGTGATCATTTATAATTGAAATACACAAAATAAAGAATACTTATATCTTGTTACTTACGTTAAGGCTGCTATAATGTTTTACAGGTCAATGACAAATCCTGGTATTATGAAGTCACAGTCCTCACTCCAGGCGTGATGCAGATCGGATGGGTCACTAAAGATATCAAAATAAAAACCTTTGTAAGTATTTAAGTTACCACTGATCGTCGACACACATGTCACTGGATGGAAGTGGATAGTGCTCGTGCAATGCACGTTTATTATTTGAATTTGATGGAGATAGGTTGTGAATCGCGAAGCTAATAATTATGTTATGGAATCTGGCCTCTAACTCGCTCCATTCTTCAATGTAGTTTAAGTTATCCACGTTTTGTCAGGATGAAAACCCTCTTCGATGTCATTAGGGGTGACTAAGGGAACCAGGGACCCAAGAAACGGGTAGCTGCATCGTTTTCAGCTTAAGAGTCTATGATATGTGAAATGGCTTAGCTTCAGCGATCATATCTTCCACAACACTGTAGCATTTACTTTGAAATTAATATATGTTATAGTTCACGATTGATGCTAGACCGTTTGCGTTTCGAAAACACGATTACATGAATTTTTCTTGATAGAATTAGTTGACTCTAATTTGTACCAAATATGTTCGCCATTCAATAAATACGCCCAATTAGGGCTTGACACTTTGTACAGTAAATAAACACAGTATAAAGCAGATGGTCTGTGTTTTCGATTTTCAAAATTTTATTTGTTTTACCGCAAAAAAAACAAAACGTAGAAATACGCGCAGATTTATGTCATCTGGTGGTCATAAGCGCCGTGGTTGAGCGCACAGCAATGTCACCTTTATTATTACTTAGTCTTAGTTCGAAACTAGAATAAAGTTACGTTGAGTTGCTAATCTGAGGTACTATAGCTCGTTAAATGCTTTTATTTTTTTGGGTTTGGTATTAATACCAAAACTACGTTCACAAATCCTACCAGAGGTGGTAGTCTCTTGGATACTTGTAGTCTCTAGAGGCATATGTCCTGCAGAGGCATTTTATCAGGCTGTTATTAAAGCCTGCGTGCAAGTTTGAATTTCAAGATCAGACGTTAAACTTGCATGGAAGACTTGTAAACGTGACCTTATTGTAAGTTTTCGATCTCCGAGCAATCGGGTATTGAATGATTCACGTTTGAACTATATTTCAGAGTGGGTTTGGAATCGCCGACGATAACTACTCGATCTCTTACGACGGCTGCCGCGGCCTGATCTATCACCACTCCGAAGCTACACAATGCACGGAACCGACACCTTGGGGCCCAGGAGACGTTGTTGGCTGCTTCATTGATCTAAATCCAGATCGTCCAGAGGCTATTTTCACGCTCAATGGCGTTCCGATGACTGATGACACTAACAAATTTCGTGTTACAAGGTACATACTTATATTGATTTTACTCTAATATTAGGTCCTTACATATGAAATTGGCATTTTGTCGTACTGGCATGGTGTTAGTGACAAAACCGTTTTAATCCACTTGAAGCAAATTGGGAAGGTGAAAAAGCTTGAATGGTGGGTACCTCATGAATTGAGTGAAGCAAACCGACAAACGCGCGTCGACTGCTGCGTTACATTACTCAACCGGCACAATAATGAAGGAATTTTAAATCGGATCATTACATGTGATGAAAAGTGGATCCTGTACGATAATCGTAAACGCTCATCGCAATGGCTGAACCCTGGTGAACCAGCAAAATCTTGCCCCAAGCGAAAATTGACTCAAAAAAAGATACTTGTAAGCGTTTGGTGGACTAGTGCCGGTGTCGTACACTATAGCTTTCTTAAATCTGGTCAGACGATTACGGCTGATGTCTATTGTCAGCAACTGCAAACCATGATGGAAAAGCTCGCTGTTAAACAACCGAGACTTTTCAATCGCTCTACGCCACTGCTGCTTCAAGACAACGCTAGACCACACACGGCCCAACAGACGACTACCAAATTAGAGGAGCTTCAATTGGAATGTCTAAGACATCCACCGTACTCTCCGGACCTTGCTCCAACAGATTACCATTTTTTTCGAAATTTGGATAACTTCTTGCAAGGAAAAAAAATCAATTCCGATGAGGCAGTCCAAACCGCTTTCAAAGATTTCATTGATTCCCGTCCGAATGGTTTTTTTAGTAAAGGGATTAATGAACTACCTATAAGATGGCAAAAGTGTATAGATAGCAATGGTACATACTTTGATTAATAAAATATATTTTAATATGAAAAAATTGCCTTTATGTTCCTCCCATACAAAACGCCAATTTCATATGTAAGGACCTAATACAACCTCCTACCTCTCGTAATTACGCTTAGTTTCTTAAAATGTTGATAGATGTCAACCTATCGACAATCCTGGCTGACTGTCAAACAACGAAGCTTTATATCAGTAGATATTTGCATGAAATTGTGTAAATGAATCTTTCTTTTACACGCCTTACTATGCACTGAAAAATTTGTGGAATATTTGACATGCGATACTACAAATAGCAACATTTAAAATGATTGCTGTCCAAACTAAAAGCAACTCTATCTCAAGAAGTTAGAGCTTAAAATGCAAAGTAAGCTACTGTCCGTTACGACTTTGACAGGCAGCGAGTGACTGATTGCAAACGGCTGCTAAGGTAGGGTTAAGTGGAATTTTAGGGAAGACACATTCGGGCGGATAGATTTGTGAGCAACCTACGCCATTACACTTAGGAGTCCAACTTCCTCAGAAATGAACGCTTCGGTCCCAAAATACCAGTACTGCGTCCGCGTGTGTGAAGATCTGTGTTCTGTTGAGGGAAAGCCTGAGTAGAGCTTTAGATAATCACGAATTTCCAGGCATTCCATCTTGGCTATCAAGGAAAATGGGAAGATACACTTCCATAGTGTAAAGTTTGTCACAGCTTTCTCGGTTAAAATACCAGCTCCAAAGCCATATTGTTGGAAGGCATGAAGTTAACATTTCTGTATTAAGTGATCCTTAGCCGTTTTATGAAATTTCGAGGATATTGTGCTGGGTTTGATTGGTAGTAGGACTTTGTCCGCTTGGTTAGCGACCACTATATAATCTAATTCTTTCGCCATAAGAACAATTCTTAAATTGTTGCTGTTAAAAGTTCTTCAGTTCCTTTGTTGAGAATAGGGGATAATAACTATAGAATTGAACCCATAGGTCTATAGGTATTTTATCCAGGTCACTTAACTCGACTGATATGAACTTCCCCTTTCAATTTATTTCGTTGACTGTTTTCAAAGTAATGATTCAATTTTAAGTATGTTTGATAAAATACTAACTGTTAATGTTTTAAGTTTCCATTCGCATTAAAAATAATGTTGATGTTTATAAATTTCCATACCACATACGTGATTATCGCGACAGTTTTGAGTGGCTAGTCCACTCGTGACCATCACTGTGACAAACATCGTCAAACTATCTCGATAATAAAACGTTAAGTGCGCTATAGACGCGTGTATAGTAAACAATTGAGGGTATAAATAATAAAATATTAAGGTGAACTAAATGTTATTAGCAATCAGCGCCAGCGAGGTCTTTACGCCGCGGCAAGCTTAAGCTGCTTCCAGTCGGCCATCTTTAACTTCGGAGCTTCGGAGTTCAAGTTCCCGCCCAGGGATCGTGACTTCATGACTATCAACGACCATGGAACTATCTCGGAGGAAGACAAACAGGTAAAACACTTGGAATATGTCCCGAATCTAGTTCCTATATTTTAAAATCAAAAGTTAGAAGGAAGGTGGACACAAAAAATGATTATATTAGAAAGTAGATAGGCCCTAGTATTCTGCCAAACCTTAACGAGGATCACTAGACCCTGCGAGACTTGTCGTTATATTTGAAATTATTGTATTTTATAAATGTACATATAATTTATGTATATGTATTTTATAGCGTAAATTCACATTTATAACTATGTATACATACATATTTCAATTTTAAACTAGATGTCACCACAGGAAAAATTAACACGCGTTGTTAAAGTATTTCAATATTTTACAGTCGGGTTTTAGTAATTCAATTTGTTTTACATAATGCTCGAGCAGTCTAATAACGAACTTCGCATCGAAATTGCTATTTTCGGTATTAGAGTACCGAACGTCAGGATCTGATGATGGAATCCTGGAAAAATCTTGGGAACTCTTCAAATATTATGGGCACACTAGGGTGTATTACCTAAAAAGTAAAGAAAATACGGACCGCATGTAGGATCACGCGTCTATATGTCTATCTGTCATCAAAATAATTGGAAAAAACATATATTATCCAGATAAACAAAATTTCAAAATATTCTTCATTGAAGCCGGTTTTCTTTTTAGTTTTTAAAGCGTCATTATATATCTATCTGTCTAGTGTACAAAGAACGAGCTAAAAACAAAGTAGAACCTACCTATTGAAACATGATGCTTTAAAATGTTTCAACCGTGGATTACTGCTCAAACCGTTTTTTGCGGATAACTTACTAGATGGTGAGATAGGTATAATATTAAATGGGTGACCTAAACTCCAAGTTTTATTTTACAGGTGGTGCCTCGTTGGCTATATCACAAGCGTCTCTTTGAAATGCAAGCTGAGGAGCAAGATGATGAAAACATTTGTACCATCTGCTATGACCGCAAGGCTGACACCATCTTGTCGCCTTGCAAACATAGGTAAGTACAACACTGAGCGCTGCGTTCACAATGCTCCGGCCTATGTCTAATGCGATCGGCAAGCGTTTTGGTGATCACGGTTAAGGGTGAACTTAAGCTGTGGGCCGTCTTCTGGGGATATCCCTTAGTCAGCTTTTATGACATTCACAGTCTGAGTTTGAGGGTTCGAGAATACAGAATAGTGTCAGATCACCCAACTTAACTCTTATCTGATTTGCGAGTAGCACATTTCGACTAATCCGTTGGGTAGTTATCCCGCTCCGAATATGGCAACACCTGGCTGAAATCGATAGTCAGATTAATAAGAGTAGCTCCTTGTGAGAGGGCTCGTCCGGGAAAGTACTACCACCATACTAATGTCAGCCACCAAGCAGCATTGCTGTGTTCCGGCAAGGCTTGACACCTTTATGCCTCAAGTTGACATTAAGATTTGTCTTGTGGGGTGTCATTTGAAAGAGTATCGACTGCACATTCAAAATCAAGTTATTTTACTTTTGAATAGGGGTGGTTTTTGTAACATGGTGGTGCGCTATGAGGGTAAAACGTGTAGGTACCTATTTAGTTATTTCACAATTCACTAGTCATTTTTATTAACTGAAACCACTAAACTTTTTAAAGTATAAATCTCTGTACATTTTTTTTTTGTTCAAATACATATTTGTTGGTTACGGGCACTATTTCTATACTATCAATATTGTCAGTGCCATGCAGGGTCATCCTTGCCTATATATCTTTTTCCGTTATTGTATTTACACAGTAACGGAAAAAGATCTAAACAAATCCCTGAACTATGGTCACATGACACAAATGTACAATTACTTGCAGGGGCTTCTGCCGAGCTTGCGCGTACCGCATGGCGTCGTGCCCGCTGTGCCGCTGCCACATCATCTACTACGCCGTGGTGCCCCTCTGAAACGCGAGTCTGACGCGGTGCTCGACCACGTCACTGGATATCAACCACTCCATCGGCACGCACTGTGACAACACCGCAGTGCCTAACACTTGGAGCACTTCCGTGGCGAAAGTAATGGTAAAGTGCTCACTGTCCTTGTTAGTGCATAACAAAAAACAATCTACACTGTGCTGTACATCAGTGATAAATCGCGCTGCAGACTCGCCTGATGGGTTCGTCTCTGATGGTGGAAAAGGCTGCGCCGACAGCGGCGAGGGCGGAGGCTCGGACCCCGGAGCCAGCGGTGAGGGTGGAGGCTCGGACCCTGGAGCCAGCGGCGAGGGCGGAGGCTCGGACCCTGGAGCCAGCGGCGAGGGCGGAGGCTCGGACCCTGGAGCCAGCGGCGAGGGTGGAGGCTCGGACCCTGGAGCCAGCGGCGAGGGCGGAGGCTCGGACCCTGGAGCCAGCGGCGAGGGTGGAGGCTCGGACCCCGGAGCCAGCGGCGAGGGTGGAGGCTCGGACCCCGGAGCCAGCGGCGAGGGCGGAGGCTCGGACCCCGGAGCCAGCGGCGAGGGTGGAGGCTCGGACCCTGGAGCCAGCGGCGAGGGCGGAGGCTCGGACCCCGGAGCCAGCGGCGAGGGCGGAGGCTCGGACCCTGGAGCCAGCGGCGAGGGCGGAGGCTCGGACCCCGGAGCCAGAGGCGAGGGCGGAGGCTCGGACCCCGGAGCCAGCAGCGGTGACTCTACCGGGAGTAAAGACACATCTAGTTCCGCGTGCGGGTCCGGAACGAGCTCGGGCAGCGGCGGCTCCGACGGGAACGATGGCGGCGACGATTCCCGTAACAACAGGAACGAAAAACCCGGTGAGAATGATCCGACTAATGAGGAAGATAAGGAGGGTGATGATGACGATGATGAGGAGAAGGCGGACAAGGCGGATAGCGCCGGCGCAGACAGCCAGCAGGAGTCTACCATGGAGTGGCAGGAAGATGACACCGGGCTGTCCGGATGGGATTCACCCGCTCACTCTCCTGCCACGCCAGTCTATGATGCAGACAGGGAGCTGGCCCTCACTCTCGCGTATGAACAGTTCGTCCCGTACGTACCAGTAAAACTCTCAGACGTGAATGAATTCTTTGCAAAGGCGGCGTACAAGTATACTCCGTCGCCTATAAAATCTAAATATAAAAAGTCCCAATACCGGTCATCCCGCAAAGCCACGGCGAAAGGGTCTAAAAGCTGCCGCGAAACGAAAATACCGGATTTATTAGCGTCACTTGAATTAAGACGTATCGTTGTAGCGGCAAATATTTCACCGATCGCTTCAGACCCTGATGCCACTCTCAGCGATGAAAATCCTGAACCTCGATTTAGTGGTGACCCCTTCGCTTATTACACTCGGGATGGCTACCAAGGCTCTCAGCCAGAGAGGAGCACCGACGCAACCACCGGCCCCCGCTCCCTCCCTCGCTCCGCCCACTCTATTATGGCAGACAGGCAGGCCGGTGACCCAGCCTGCATTCGACGGTATCAAAGACCGTCGCGTTCACCGCGCCCGTCGCGTCAATCAGTAAGATCCCGTCGGTCACCGCGGTCACCGCGGTCACCGCGATCCCCGCGATCACGACGATCAAGGCAATCGCCCCTGTCGCCGCGATCGCCCCTGTCGCCGCGATCGCCGCGATCGCCCCTGTCACCGCGATCGCCGCGAGCGCCTCGCTTGTGGCGATCGCGGACTCGCTTGCACGTGCGAGCTCCGTACCCATACTTTGAGCCGCCAGCACTCCGATTCCTCGAGCCTGTCAACGCTCCTTGGCGGCACTATGACCGGCTGCGTCAAATATACAATCAAGATAGGGTCACTGATTTAACTACATATGACCCTATGCAAGGACCGAGTGGGCTCTGTATAGGCAGTTACGGCCCGATCGAGGAGCTATACTTTCCCGGGGATGGGTACATTAGCCAGGATAGTGAGGCCGTGGGAGTGGACGAGGGGTTCACCGAGGAAGTTGACATAAGCGGCCGCGTGGCTCCCCTCTTTGGACGGCCCGGTACTGAAGTAGGTGTGGACCTCACAACCACATCTGAGCAGTATCCGTTCACATCAGATTGCTACGACCCCGAAGACGACGTGATGTTTGATGAAAATAACAACTGAACGACACGACTCATGTGGGTACAATCCCACTTGAGCCGTGATTTTCCATGCCATTATTTTTATCGAGATCGCTATTTGTCGTCTATTGCAGGAGGCCTATTATCAGCAGTGGAATTATGTGGGCTGAAATGAAGATGATAGATAGTTTGTATAATTTGAAAATGTTACAAGTCATCTTGACAATAACACCCTTTCGACCGCCTCTATGGTTTAGTGGTCCGTCCTCCGGTGTCACATCCAAAGGTCTCGGGTTCGATCCCCAAGGAGAGTACAATATTGTGCTTGGTTTAGTTGGTGGTAGGACTTTATTTAAGTCCGCCTAGCTAGCTAGCTACCACCATCTTATCTAGATCTGTCGCCATAACAGCTATTCTTAAATTGTTGTGTTCCGGCATTCAGAGGTAAGATAGCCAGTTCCTCAGTTAGTTGAGGATTCCGGGTGAAGTGCGCTTCCACCTTCGGCCATATGATAACTTGAAAAAACTCAGGTGAGATGAAAGTCAAGCACATACAGTAAAAAAAAAGAATCAGAAGTTGACATTGAAGACAGTTAAAATTAAATCTTTGATTGAATATGAGACGACAAAATTTTAATAAATTATTTTTTTACTTACTAATAAGAATTCTCTCGGTGCTCGGAGAACAGAGTAATTTAGATAAAATCTTTTAAAAATTGTGTATCGATAAGAATGCTCGTTTTTTTTGTTGAAAAACGAGAGAGCTTACTTTTACTACCAATAATATTATAATATAGGCCACGAAAAAAGTGATATCGACGTTGACCCTAACTCATGTGCTCTAATTTATTATTCTTAACTCATTTACGGAGCTCAAAATATTACTTATCATCTCACGTTTCCACACAATTCAAACTAATTTTCTTAGTGACTTTAAATATATGGCAAGGTGGTTCTTAATAAATTAATAAATGGTCCTTTGTGCGCGACCATATTTCATTAATCAAAATGTTAAATATGGATAATTCCTATTTGAGAGCAAGAGTTTAGGATCGCATCACTACAATGCTGTCTGATACAGATAATGAAATTGAAGAAACTTTTTTTCTATCAGCTGTCATTGAAGGCGTATCATACAATAATGGGTCTATATAGTATAATAAATAATATTAAATATAAGTAAGTAACTTATGTCCGTTTCTACCATACTTCATTTTATAAAAAACAATTTAACGTCAAAATAATTGCCGCGTGCAGGCTCCTAAAGTGCTTATTAAACCGTCCTAAATGCAGTCGTCCTAGTTAGGGTCTAGGATAAAAAGCTATCGCGCACGACACGTCCTTACGCAGTGGGACGCACGCGGCTACTGAAGCAGTTAGGATGCTAAGTGTTATTACATCGTCCTTAAGATATCCTAAGGTATCCTCTAAGGGGGTGAAATTATACAATACAATGATCAGAATCTGTATCTTTTTTACACAATACATTACAATACGATGTTCTTGATTGAGCACCAGACGTAAATAATTATTTACTAAATATCCATGTACTCACCCAAATATCTTATCCGCAAATTCTCGGGAGAAAAACGACTTCTGCACAAGGTACTTAAAACATTCGGCCCTTAATTTAAGTACCTGACATTCGTTGTAATCTTACAATCTTGTTGTAAGATTACAACGCTGATGCAACTGTAGGTTTATTGTTTTTTAAAAGAAAACCGCCCAGATACCGATTTTCATGATTGTACCTACCAATAAGACGACCTGTCTTACATAAATTTTAATTCCATATTACACCCTGAATTAAATGTTGAAACGAATAAGGTACGCAGATTCTTAAATTTATGGATATGGACCCATATTGATGTACATTTATTTATACATATACATTTTTTTATCTTCCCCTTAGAATTATTGATTCGCATCCCCTCATTCTCATCATAGGTCTTCATTATATACCAAGGTCTTGAAATTTATATATTATTTGGTAGGCGGTTATTACTAACCGACCAACCAGGCTGCATCTCAATCGAGTAGCAATACATCAAATCAATCTGCACATAGCACATAAACAATATGTGATAAAACTTTGATGCCGTCGAAGAATTTGTAGCTAAATTGTTAATTTTTTACTACTTTGAGCATGTTAGCTTTTAGTTCGAAGTATCTGTCTGCTAACCCCTTATTAAAAGGTAGTTCATAATAAAGTTACAGCATTGTGTGCACAGCTGCCGTTAGCCCCAATTATTGGAGTGTCTCACTCTCACTATAAAGTTCCTACCTACTCTGTAACTCATACATGGCTCCTGATACCCATGTCTCACCACTTGCTATGTAGCTGCGCAACAGCCCAACACGCCTACTTACTATTATTTATTCTGTGATTCATACAAATTGTAGTGGTGATCGTATGGAGACTCTTGCCCCGACGCTTTATCAAAGTAAAACCAAACTCGTGTCAATAATATCCCGAGATGGCGCATGGCGTTAGCGACGAAATTCGCTTGATCCTTGATTGATGTTTTGTAACATTTTAGAGCTCTGTACGCCAAACAGGAATCAAAAATGGGTTCCGTATATATGTCAACAGACAGAATTGTATGTCTACATTTGCAGGAGACAATTGAGACAATTTCTAATTATGATAAATGCTGATTAGATCTACCTACTTACAATGTACTTATATCAAATATTTGTGCCTATCATGTTTATAGAAAAAGGAAAGCGTTGCATCATGATCATGATATATCTAGATCATATCTTTACTTTATAATCGGACTTGCCATGTCGAAATGATCAGCAAACTACGTTTGTATGAGATTGGGCTACTAGACCTACTAAGTAGTAGAGTAGGAAATTATAATGTTTATCTAAGGCTTGAAAAAACTATGATGTATCAAATCATGCACTAAATACTTGAAGGGTTTTCATGGAAACCTAAGTTAAAAAAATGAAATATAGGTCTACCCACTTGTCTGTTTCATAATTTATTGTCAATTATATAAAACGAGTTTTTTTTTAAGTTATAGGTTTAAGTCTATATATAGACTTGGGAAAATTAATAAGTTTGTCTAGTTACCTAATAGGTACAAATTATAACAGCTTATTTCGAATTTTAGAATTCATAACTAATTGCGTAAATATGATATTAAACCTAGGTACGTATTAATTATTTAAAAGATTCTTATTCTGTAATTTATGTATTTAAAGCTTTAATTAATATTACGTACCTACGTACAATTTTGGAATATTTTGAATACCAAAAAGTATTACCTATTTTAGTTTTAATTTTTAGTGTGGTTTACAAGTTTAAGAGTAGGTACCTAAGTAATAAAATAGATAGATTTATCCCTAACCAGACTCAAGTACTGAATGTTGTAATACTTGTACATTACATTACGATAAGTACTATTTACTTAATAAGAACAATATAATCCATGTCAACTTACATTATCCTCTACGGTAGAGATCGCTGCTATAGCGATAAAACCGCCATTTGTAACAACTAAGCTATATTTAGTTTCTAAGTAAATCCTAGACAGGTAATACATTAAAGAACCTATGTAGTAGTAGCTTATTTCAAATTTTAGAATTCACAACTAATTGCGTAAATATGATATGAAACCTAGGTACGTATTAATAATTTCAAAGATTATTATTCTGTAATTTATGTATTTAAAGCTTTTATTAATATTATGTTGCTACGTACAATTTTGGAATATTTTGTATACCAAAAAGTATTACCTATTTTAGTTTTAATTTTTAGTGTGGTTTACAAGTTTAAGAGTAGGTACCTAAGTAATAAAATTGATAGATTTATCCCTAACCAGACTCAAGTACTGAATGTTGTAATACTTGTACATTACATTACGATAGGTACTATTTACTTAATAAGAACAATATAATCCATGTCAACTTACATTATCCTCTACGGTAGAGATCGCTGCTATAGCGATAAAACCGCCATTTGTAACAATAACAATTACTATTTTAGTTTTAATTTTTAGTGTGGTTTACAAGTTTAAGAGTAGGTACCTAAGTAATAAAATAGATAGATTTATCCCTAACCAGACTCAAGTACTGAATGTTGTAATACTTGTACATTACATTACGATAGGTACTATTTACTTAATAAGAACAATATAATCCATGTCAACTTACATTATCCTCTACGGTAGAGATCGCTGCTATAGCGATAAAACCGCCATTTGTAACAATAACAATTACTATTTTAGTTTTAATTTTTAGTGTGGTTTACAAGTTTAAGAGTAGGTACCTAAGTAATAAAATAGATAGATTTATCCCTAACCAGACTCAAGTACTGAATGTTGTAATACTTGTACATTACATTACGATAGGTACTATTTACTTAATAAGAACAATATAATCCATGTCAACTTACATTATCCTCTACGGTAGAGATCGCTGCTATAGCGATAAAACCGCCATTTGTAACAATAACAATTACTATTTTAGTTTTAATTTTTAGTGTGGTTTACAAGTTTAAGAGTAGGTACCTAAGTAATAAAATAGATAGATTTATCCCTAACCAGACTCAAGTACTGAATGTTGTAATACTTGTACATTACATTACGATAGGTACTATTTACTTAATAAGAACAATATAAGCCATGTCAACTTACATTATCCTCTACGGTAGAGATCGCTGCTATAGCGATAAAACCGCCATTTGTAACAACTAAGCTATTTTTAGTTTCTAAGTAAATCTAAAAAATAACTATAGGTAATACATTAAAGGACCTATGTAGTATCTAATTTATAATTAGTAGTCTTAGAATCGGTCTACCAAGACTTTATGCTCAGTCATTGAAAAAAAAACGTAAAAGATCTTTTGTACATATTTACATTGTAATTCAAATAGGATTAATAAATGTTCGATGTTACTCTTTACTCTTCTACATACCTTATAATACCTACATAGTAGGTAGGTACCTACCCAAATAATGGTGGGAATCTTTATAAATGCAAAAAAACCTTACAACTAACTAGTTGTAAGGTTTTTTTGCATTTATTAAGATTCATTTGAATGTAGTAACTAACATTATTGATATTGCTTAAGTGTTTTTGATGTCGTTCCTTTTCTATAAGTAATCGGCCCCCGTAATAAGTCTGAGAATTTACCAACATTTGCGTCTATTACGGACATAAAGTTTATAAGGTATTTTATGAATTGTTCAGTCAAATTATAAAACAGAATATGTAACCATTACCTAGCTGTGCTACTATAAAAAGGTATTTGTATCTCGTCGATGTAATAAATATTGAGGTAACCACAATGCATTTTATTATTTTCCTAACCCTAACACCCGATCGGCTAAAAATGTATAAAGTCTTATCTTAAATGTCGCAGCCACCGAACTAGCTAACTACGTATATCGCTTAAAAGATTTGAATCATCCTAGTATTTAGATAATTGTGTCTAAGGTCTGCTTAGTTGATAAAAAAATATAACCTAAAATAATCAAAAAATGTACTTCATATGTGTTTTCCGAATAAATAACATAAAATATAACGCACTACGGTTAAGACCTACCTCAGTAACTACCACAATTTTTTTATGTATTGTATCTGTATGTTTCCCTACTAAAATAAACTAAATAAAAAATTTGAAATTTCAAGTTGTGGCTGTGTGTAGCAGACGGATAGACGAATGGACAACGAAGTCACGCTGTAAGGTACCTTGGAAACCTCTTCGAGGTTCGTAACCCTAAACACAAAACAAAACATGACTGGAAATTTTCAGAGTAGCTAGTTGCAAAGTAGTAACAATTGTTGTGTAAACTTCGATTTTTGAAGAATTCCCACGGGATACCGGGAACGAAGTCTGAGGATTGATTTGCAACGCACCTTAATCCATTTGAAGTATGTCTATCTTCAATGATGAGCCCATTATGTACCTGAGGGATCACTATAATCTCCTAGCCTAGGTGTTTCATAATTCTTTGACAAGCCGCACAGCTCAGTTGGTAGTAACTCTGCCTTCTGCGCTTGTTTGTTCGATTCCCACCCAGGACAAACATTTGTGTGATGAATATAGATGTTTGTTCTGTGTTTGGGTGTTGTATTGTATGAAAAGAACACAACACAATAAAAAAAGAAAACGTATTTAAGTATACTATCGGTAATCTAGTTTCTTTATTACAAGCTAAGCTTAGTTTGGGGCTAGATGGCGTTGTGTGAAATTAATGTCCTGTAACGTTTGTCACCTGTTTTTTGCATTAAGTCCTGGAGCCTTGGGTGTGAGCTCAACTCACGATTGATTCAATTTTACAACCTTCAGATAACTTACATCCATATAATTTTAGTTATCTTAAGTTCTAGGTGTTAGTTATTAAGTTGTAAGTGGTATCAGTATTTAATTATATAATAAAAATAGGTAGGCTTTCACTGTCATCAAACAATGATGCAATAATTTTCTAAGCCACCAGTACTCGAGTTCAGTCCCACTTATAAGCTACAGTATTTAGGATGGTGTTGGTGCTTGCGCGTATTCTGAATGGCAGGGACGCAACTTTCTTTCGCATCCAGGCATCGAACCCGCCTGCGCGCGACTCAGTGAACATACCAGAAGCACTGAAGAATCGTGGAAGCCCAACAACATTCTAAATGCATTATTATATTGGACACGAAGGGTATTGACCGATTTTTTAGTCAATGAGAACCATAGGCTGCTTGTGTAGAATGTTTGACAATATGATTTAAACAGTGTTACTTTAACTTTACCTGAACAACGAGCAAACCTACGCAGCAACATATTAGCTCTCACGGTCAACGCCCTTCGTTCCCTCTCCATATCTAACTCATCATTTAAGTTTTCTGTAACAATGTGCCCAAGGTATTTGAAGTGCTCCAACTGAATTTCGGAACACAGGTGGTACATCATCAAAGTGTTTTCCCTCGGGTTCAAAGACCTAAAATTCACTTTTTTAACATTATATTGCAGACCATGACTTTTATCATATGCTTCGCATAGCAGCAGTAGTTCTCTAAGTGCACTGATAGATGGTGCAGCACCATTATCGTCCACATAACTAATATTATTTACGCAAGTCCCGTTTATATATGTCTATATAGCACCGAATAGGTTAAAAATAAAAAAAAACATTTATTTTCCCAGAAAGGTGTCATTATGATATAGCTAGTGATATCTACACTTAACTATAAATGATTTGTGAGAAACTGGTGGATTGGTTTAAAAAACATGTATTTCAGGTAACCAGTACCCTCGCTCCACGGATAAGTATAGGTCAAGGCCATTACAAATAAACCAAGAACACCAAACATACAATTAACGAACACAAGATAATAACGGGTGATTTTTTAAGAGCTTGAGAACTTTTTTAAAAAAAAAAACGCATAAAATTTGCAAAATCTCATCGGTTCTTTATTTGAAACGTTAGATTGGTCCATGACATTTACTTTTTGAAGATAATTTCATTTAAATGTTGACCGCGGCTGCGTCTTAGGTGGTCCATTCGGAAAGTCCAATTTTGGGCAACTTTTTCGAGCATTTCGGCCGGAATAGCCCGAATTTCTTCGGAAATGTTGTCTTCCAAAGCTGGAATAGTTACTGGCTTATTTCTGTAGACTTTAGACTTGACGTAGCCCCACAAAAAATAGTCTAAAGGCGTCAAATCGCATGATCTTGGTGGCCAACTTACCGGTCCATTTCTTGAGATGAATTGTTCTCCGAAGTTTTCCCTCAAAATGGCCATAGAATCGCGAGCTGTGTGGCATGTAGCGCCATCTTGTTGAAACCACATGTCAACCAAGTTCAGTTCTTCCATTTTTGGCAACAAAAAGTTTGTTAGCATCGAACGATAGCGATCGCCATTCACCGTAACGTTGCGTCCAACATCATCTTTGAAAAAATACGGTCCAATGATTCCACCAGCGTACAAACCACACCAAACAGTGCATTTTTCGGGATGCATGGGCAGTTCTTGAACGGCTTCTGGTTGCTCTTCACTCCAAATGCGGCAATTTTGCTTATTTACGTAGCCATTCAACCAGAAATGAGCCTCATCGCTGAACAAAATTTGTCGATAAAAAAGCGGATTTTCTGCCAACTTTTCTAGGGCCCATTCACTGAAAATTCGACGTTGTGGCAGATCGTTCGGCTTCAGTTCTTGCAGGAGCTGTATTTTATACGGTTTTACACCAAGATCTTTACGTAAAATCTTCCATGTGGTCGAATAACACAAACCCAATTGCTGCGAACGGCGACGAATCGACATTTCACGGTCTTCAGCAACACTCTCAGAAACAGACGCAATATTCTCTTCTGTACGCACTGTACGCATTCGTGTGGTTGGTTTAATGTCCAATAAAGTAAACTGAGTGCGAAACTTGGTCACAATCGCATTAATTGTTTGCTCACTTGGTCGATTATGTAGACCATAAATCGGGCGTAAAGCGCGAAACACATTTCGAACCGAACACTGATTTTGGTAATAAAATTCAATGATTTGCAAGCGTTGCTCGTTAGTAAGTCTATTCATGATGAAATGTCAAAGCATACTGAGCAAATACTAATGCATGAAAATCCTAACCTCAAAAAAATCTGAGCAAATACTAATGCATGAAAATCCTAACCTCAAAAAAATCACCCATTATTATAAACAAGGTGATGGAGAATGTGCTAGCGATAGGGATATGAATCGGGGAAATTTTACACACCCCATCTGGTTTGTAAAATTTCCCTGCTCATCAAAGCCGCAGGGCAAGTACAATATTGTGCTTGGTTTGGTTGGTGGTAGGACTTTGTTTAAGTCCGCCTCCCACCATATTATATAATTCTGTCGCCATAACAACAGTGCTAAAAATGTTTGTGTTCCAGCATTTAGAAGTAAGATAGCCAGTTCCTCAGTTAGGTTTGTGGGTGAAGTGCGCCTTAGACCTTACCTTAGACCATATCTCAACTTGTAACCAGGTGAGAGGAAGGCAAAGCGCTTACCCATCGTACAAAAAAAAGCTGGCAGCCACTTTGACAGCGATAAACCCCCTGAAAATAGCTGACTAACTGCCCCGAAAACGCCGGGCCGTCTCGCAGCCCCACTCAACCCCACATACAAAAATGGCTGTGAAATGCATAAGACAACACTGCACAGCTATTGCCACGAATAGGCCACGGACTTCGCAGGGTGAAAATCTGAAATAACTTTACTATGAATAAAACACTGCTCTCCCCTGAGTGACTGAGGTCTTGTACATTTGCGCGAAGGATATTTGCGCGAAGAAACATGTGCGCGACAGACACTTGCGCGAAAAAATCTTGTAATCATTAACATCTCTGGAAATAGAGGTCGTAGAGAGATGCGGATTTCATGACTTGTAGGTGAATTTTCTTTAGAATCTTTTTGAAAATTTCGATAAAGAATAGATAAATAAATAGATTATATCGTAGATCTTCGCCACCTTTTTATATACATAAAAAGTTTCTCTGTGGAGCTTCGTAGAGCGTTCTACGTTGCTACGTGTGATCTGCGTAGCATACAAAAGACTTCAACGCGCACCCACTTATTATCCACTTATATCGAGTAAAAAATCCTAATACCTCTAGAAATAAAGGTAGAGATGCGGATTTCACCGTTGTGTACGTGAGCTTTTCTGCTGTCCTCCAATGTTTCTTTCCAGAAAAGTGAGCAGACAGCTATAGTTACAACAATTGTTGAACGAGTGAGCGAAGCAAACGAGATCACCGATTTAAGTTGGGAAACCGGCACTGTCTGTACTTATGTCTCGATGTTTGTGACGGCATAACCATCGAAAGGGTTAGCCCATTTTAATGAAATATTAAATTATTGGAAAACTATTGTCGATAAGTGGTATAGTTTTAGAGATTGGGGTGAAAAGAAATAAAAAATTTCGCCAATATCTCATGAATGGTTGATCCAATCAATTCACAATTTTAAATTTGCGAAGATTACACTTAACAATCGGTATGAGCATTTTTGTGATTGTAGGCTGATACATGTATGTTTGTATTATGGGGGGTGTGTAATTTAGGGTGTATATCTAAGGGTGTTTATGCTCTTAAATGAGAGGGTGAGGGTATTTGGGGGGGACATAATATATGGTTCTATAGGGAGTACGTCAAATTCAAAACCGTAGTTTAGCGCATAATTTATTGTGAGGGCGGTCAATGTTACTAGTATCCAAATAAAATCCTCTCAAATAATTCTGCCGCATTAAATACGCTCTATTCCACTGCAATACATTAAACAAATCCATGATGACCATTGGTCATCTGTTTCCACTTTTTGTTCCACTCTGATCAATTGCCGCAAAGAATAATTTGCAATGGCGTCACGTCTCACAAAACCGACCATATCACAGTGGCTGTGAAATGACATAGATACATATAGTCACGGCCGCTATGACAGGCAAGGTTTGAGAAGGTCTTCAGAGCGCGCAAATCAGATCATGAACTTGTGGTCAACCGAGGCCTGGCTTCAAACCGCTGCGTTATCATGGAAATACACTCCAATCATTAAAAATCAACCATAGTTCTTCTGTAATGAACCCTTATTTTTCCTGGTCACGCTATAACTTGAGAACGGCTTGACCGATTTCATTCATTTTTTTTAAATGACTTCCGATATTTTGAAGGTTCTTACATTAAAAAAAAATCAGAAAATTGGGCAGAAACCTAGAAAATGTAAGAAAACTTAACGACTACCTTTATTATAAACTTTTTTAATGATACCTTAGCTCCAGCGTTATTACTTTTTGCTAAGCACGTTTGAATGTTAATTCAGTCAGTAGTTTGACGGTAAGAGACAGATCGCCATAGATTTTTTTACTGTCTATAGCCAATGAATGGAAACTCGGAACAATGAAACCTGACGGCTATGAGCCTGCTATCATTGACCATGATAGAGGGCGCTAAAATATAACCCATCATCATTGTTTAGGCAGTGGACTGTAAATTATGAATTTTATTATATTAAAAGAGGCTACAAGATAATGCAAATTTTGCAATAATATGTGTTCTGTCGTGCTGAAAGAGTATGTTTCAAAAAGCTAGAACTTCACGTACCTTTAAAGCTGTTGCCGCCACGGGAAGAGATCTAGATAGAACGAGGTCTACTTTAGGCTGAGAATCAGCTCGGACCTTACTAAAATTCAAACCTTATAGCAGCCGGGTTACGCAGATGTTTCTCCCAGCAAGCACACCTTCAGTTCGCGAAGCCCAGCCGAAATCACTCCACAACACAACACATAGATTTTATGTAGTGTAGATATCAGAGATCTTTATTGTTCATGAGGAAAATGTAACATGTATTCACCTAGGGAAAAGTAATTAGTTAACTTAGGTACTTGTTCAATTAAATACAGAATTCAAAGTGTCATTCATGATCAAAATTGAAAGGCAAAACTCTTAGAACTGTCAGATGACAGTGAATGAGTCAATATTGTGACAGGTGTCATTCCTGAACATTCTCGACCACCAAAATACACAGTATTTTCACGACACCTACTCTATGTAAATAATTATAGGCAAAAACAAGACAGAAAAATAATAAGAACTAAAAAACTTAGAACGAAACATATAAAACTAAGTAGCTTAGAACGAAACTTATAAATAACATAATAATATAAAACCATTCGATAGGAAAGAATTAGTTATTGGGACCTAAAGATTCCTCTCCCCCAGGGATTTGATTGATTGGTAAAACACACAATTTGACCACCGGTCGCTTGTATTCTCCAGTAGTTGTACGTACAGTGGCAACTCTACACACATGATCAGAGTTTTATGGATGGAGTTTTATCACTCGGCCCAATTTCCATTTCATCGGGTCGAATTGCTCGTTGGCGATTAGAACCAAAGTTCCGACCGTCAGGTTTGGATGCGTGGACGACCATTTGTGGCGCTGTTGGAGTGTGTGGAGGTACTCCAAGTGCCATTTCTTCCAAAAGTCCTGGTGCATCCTTTGAAGCAATTTCCATCGTTGGAGAACTCCTACTTTCACATCTTCCAAGGATTCTTCAGGAAGAATGGTGAGGGGCTCCAATGTAAGGAAATGACCAGGGGTAAGTGCCGACAAATCATTTGGATCCGAACTCAAAGGCGTCAGAGGTCTTGAATTTAGTAGGGCCTCAATTTGGGTCAACAACGTACTAAATTCTTCATAAGTCAGGCGTTGCAAACCAACCACTCGAGACAGATGGGTCTTCACTGATTTTACTCCTGCCTCTGCTAATCCAGAAAAGTGAGGACTGCCGGGGGGGTTGAAGACAAACTCTACTTTCTTGTGCAGCTCGGTCCATAAAAGGTCTCAACACGTTACTGGCTCCAATGAAGTTCGTGCCTTGGTCGGATACCAAACGACAACATCGTCCTCGGCGGGCGATAAACCGGCGGAGACAGGCTAAGTATGCCTCCGCTGAGAGCTCCGAGGCGAGCTCTAAATGAACTGCTTTAATGGCCGTGCAAACGAAAACACAGACATACCCCTTATATGTGCGAAAACATCGACCACGCCCAAGAGCAATATCGAAAGGGCCTGCGTAGTCCACAGCTGCCGACGAGAAAGGTTTTAGCTGGCTTATACGATACGCAGGTAGCTCTCCCATTAACGGGGCTGGGGGCAACTGCGGCTTTGCCCGGAAACATTTAACGCAAGACGAGAGTACTCTCCGAATAGCTCGCTTTGAAGAGAGAATCCAGAATTCTTGAGCGAGTAGGTTTTGTAGAGTCTGCGGTCCAGGATGCAACAATTTGCGGTGGAATTCCTCTATGATGAGCGACGTGAGGCGATGGTCGCTAGGCAATAACAAGGGATGTTTCTTGTCATAGCTGAATTGGCCATGAGCAAGACGACCGCCCACCCTCAAGAGACCATCAGAATCTATAAATGAAACCAATTTTCGGACAGCCTTAGGTAGTAAGTTAGCGGAATCTTTTTTTAGCACACGAAGTTCAAGTGTGAAGGCATTTTCTTGAACGTGTTTTACCAGGCGGCCAATCGCTAATCGGAGTTCAACATTAGACAGATCCCCGATAAGTTTAGTGCTAGGATTCCTAAGATTGTGCTTGAACAGAAGACACTGTGCCAGAACTCGTATCACACGATCATATGATGAGAATTTATTTATAAGCCTATCGATGACCGAACTTTCATTGACCGTGACCAAACTTGTAATCTTTTGTTCGACCAGAGCAGACGCATCCTCCACCTTTGATGACTGTGGCCAATCTTCGGAAGGGCCTCGTAACCATGCTGGTCCCGACCACCATAATTGACAAGGGGCCAAATCGGCTGGAAGTAAACCGCGAGAGCCGTGATCTGCAGGATTTTCGTGAGTGGGAACATGATGCCAGCAATCAGGGGGAATATTGTCCTGAATCTCAGTGACGCGGTTGGCCACAAAGGTCTTCCATCGAGATGGACAAGATTTGATCCAGGCTAATGCGACACTGGAGTCAGACCAAGCAAAAATACTGTCCATGAGATAAATTTCCTGCAAGGCCGATGCCACGGACGACATTAATTCTGCCAGCAGCACTGCTGCCATTAGTTCTAATCGAGGGATGGAGCGCTTACGAAGCGGGGCTACTTTGGATTTGGCACAGCAAAGACGTACCTCGGCTGTGTTGTCAACGCAAATAGCTCGACAATAAATGACAGCGCAGTATCCACGTTCCGAAGCGTCACAGAAACCGTGAAACTGGAGAGCGGAAAATGGCGGCACCATTCTGCGAGACAGTGAGACGGAACTCAACGATGATAACTGAGCCTTGAATTTCATCCATTCTTCGGCAATGGTGGCAGGAGCATTTTCATCCCAATCGACACCGGACATCCATAACAGTTGCATTATGTATTTTGCAAGGAATACGACAGGCGCTAATAATCCGAGCGGATCGAAAATTCGCGCAATATCGGACAAAATAGACCGCTTCGTACATCTACCTTCGATGGAAGATGTTTTGAAGGTAAGTTGATCCGCTGTGGGGGTGACCACAACATTCCGAGAATCTTTAACGACACATCTTGAAGATCTTCAAAATTACAAAATTGTTCTGTATATAGCTCGGATGTTGGCAATCCACGACAAAACTCTTCGCAGTTAGACGTCCATTTACGGAGATGAAGACCAGCTGACGATAGAATTTGAACAAGGTCCTGACGTGTCTCAACTGCCGTCTCAACTGACTCTGCTCCGGAAACGACATCGTCTACGTAAGTGTCCCGCTGCAACACGGCAGCACCGAGTGGTGCGCGGGCGGAATATTCCTTGGCCAACTGAGCCATACACCAAAGCGCCTGATATGGTGCGCATGAGACCCCATATGTCACAGTCAAAAGCCGGAAATCTCGAATGGGAAGGTCAGAAGATGGTCGCCACACGATACGTTGATAATTAGTATCTTCCGGCACTACCAAAAATTGGCGATACATTTTCTTTATGTCCCCGGTGAAAACGACCGCATGCCACCGAAACCGAACCAATATGTCAAAAATATTGTTTTGCAATTTGGGACCGGGCAGCAGAACGTCGTTTAGGGACCTGCCCTCTCCATCGGAGGCACTAGCGTCGAAAACAGTGCGCAATGGAGTCGTGACTGAATCCGGGCGCAATACCCCGTGATGCGGGATATAGTAGACAGGGCCGACATTGCTTAAAGGCGGCTCAACCTCTTCCATGTGGCCACTTTCCAAATAATCCTCCATGAAAGCTACATATGCAGCCCTAAAATGAGGATTGATGATAAACTTACGTTCTAAATGTTTAAAACGTTTAAGTGCGATGTCTCGCGAATTTATAAAGTGAGGTTTGTTCTGGGGATCGGCAAAGGTCAGTGGTACAATTAACCTTCCCTCAGAGTTTCGACTGCTAGAAACCTCCATATGGTTCTCACAGGTTGATTCCAATTTCGACAACACTACAGGTTTGGGTGGATCGACAGTCTCCAATTCCCAGAACCTTTTTATGGACTCATCCAACGACAATGTTGTACAAAAACAGTTCTTTCGAACAGAACTATGAGAGTAAGACTGAAGGCGAGAATGATCAGTGTTAACTGTGCACTCACCCATTACTATCCAACCGAATATAGTTGGGATAGCAATGGGTTGACCTGGTTCACCCTTCACTAAACCAGGCTTTAGTGCCAAAGCAAGAATGTTCTCACTGACCAACATGTCCACCTTTCCGGGTTTATCAAATTCTGGATCAGCCAAATCCAGTCCTTTGATGTGATTCCATGTCGATATGTCAAGTTGCCCAGAAGGCATCTGTGGACAAATCGAGGGGAGGACTGCAGCTTCCAATGTCAATTTTGCCGACAGATCTTTACTTGTGGGTATCAACTCACAATGTACTGACCCAAGCGTATTGGTCAAAACCTGCCCAATTCCATTCACAGACTGGGACCCAGAATGAATTTTTAACCCGAGGCGGTGTGCACAAGATGGGATGGGTGAAGGCTTAAGACATGAAATACACATCCTTTTTTCTTTAATAGCCTGATACCTGCTTGTCGGAGACAGCTTTATAAACTCAGGGCATTTTTCAATGTTGTGACCTACTATCGAGCAAAACCCACAGTCTCCTTTTGAAGGAACAACTAAAACTGGCTTGCTTTTCTGCACAGTTGGTTTCACAGGGACAGGGGCTTTACAATTATCTAATGCCCGGGACCGTTTTTCTAAAAACTCTATAATGTCATCAAACATTGGGATATCTACATTTGAATCCAATTGTAATTCAAAAGCTTCTTTTGTTTGTGAGTCTAGTTTTGACAAAATTAACTGGAACAACATAAAATCCTGATTTGGCAAATTATACTTACCTAGAATAGCTAGATTTTCAGTAAATGTTCTGTGTATGCGTTCCAATTCTGAGCCTGATTTGTACTTTACACTCTCACATTTGAGTAGCTTCCCATAATAAGTAGCTGCAATATTGCGTTTCCTATCATAATACTTATGTAAGGTTTGATAAGCTACACCATAATTTGAACCGGTCAGTGGGAATTTTTTTATTAATTCATAGGCCAATCCACTTACACTGGACACCAAGTAATGCAATTTTTCTACCTTCGCAAGACTCCTGTTATGAATTAATGAATCAAATAATTCTTTAAATGATACCCAATTTTCCATTCTCCCATCAAATGGCTTTATAGTAATTTTTGGCAATTTTGCTACAATGGTTTCATGACTAGCCGATACCTGCTTTTTGCATTCCAATAACCTTGCTTTGATCTTACGCATATTTTTTTCAAAACTAATTGTATGGGCGAATTCCACATAACGATCAACTTTCGAAAGTATACTGATAAGAGATAGTTGAGCAGCATGAAATTCTTGGGATAAAACCTCTAAGTCTTTCTCACTGACCCCCTCCAAATCAGTCCCTTCTAACAGTTCCAAACGCATAATAGCGTAATCGCGTGCAATTCGATTCGCATCACCTTTGGACGCTTCCATACTTACAAATCAAAAAGTTTACTAGCTACCACCAATATCCACGAGAATGAAAACCGTTACTCTTCCACCCACAAATAAAAATAATTTTAACAAAACAATAAAATAACACTGAATTCACAAAATCCGGCTCGAAGGACCAAATGTTTAGGCAGTGGACTGTAAATTATGAATTTTATTATATTAAAAGAGGCTACAAGATAATGCAAATTTTGCAATAATATGTGTTCTGTCGTGCTGAAAGAGTATGTTTCAAAAAGCTAGAACTTCACGTACCTTTAAAGCTGTTGCCGCCACGGGAAGAGATCTAGATAGAACGAGGTCTACTTTAGGCTGAGAATCAGCTCGGACCTTACTAAAATTCAAACCTTATAGCAGCCGGGTTACGCAGATGTTTCTCCCAGCAAGCACACCTTCAGTTCGCGAAGCCCAGCCGAAATCACTCCACAACACAACACATAGATTTTATGTAGTGTAGATATCAGAGATCTTTATTGTTCATGAGGAAAATGTAACATGTATTCACCTAGGGAAAAGTAATTAGTTAACTTAGGTACTTGTTCAATTAAATACAGAATTCAAAGTGTCATTCATGATCAAAATTGAAAGGCAAAACTCTTCGAACTGTCAGATGACAGTGAATGAGTCAATATTGTGACAGGTGTCATTCCTGAACAATCATAATCATCATCATTGACCTGCATTGTACCATACCAAAAAGCTTTTTGAATAATGTAGGAATCTGTATTCTATGTAAACATGTTTTCAGAACCCTAAGAGAACAATCGGTTATAATTGGGTACCTACCTACATGAGGTAGGCACCTAGGCCTGTAAGTACCTGCCTACTTATCCCGTCAGTGTTTACTTTGGTCTCATTTTCTCCACACATCAAATATGAATAGATTTAAAGGCAGGTTAGGTGCTCAAAAACAAAGATCTGTATGATTGTATGACAAACATTTATTACTTAACGTACTTATCGAACTTTTTGTACCTACCTGTTTATTAATATTAAGTATAAATAGCTAACTTACACAAACATTTCATACAATATACGTAGGTAAGTAAAACAAAAACAACGGCGAGCAACAAAGTGATTGCTTGATTCCAAAACCTAGACTAACTTACATATTATTATGCGCTGCAATTGCAATTCGTTTTTCATTTTACCAAAACATTCCACCGGGTCAACAACTTTTTAGTAGGTAGTTATATAGATTCATGAATACAAATTAGTATAAAACGTTGGGTAGCTTAATTGAAAAGCTATTTTCTCCAACTAGTAATAATTTTAGACCTATGAGTAAAAAAAATATCTGACATTTCTAGTTTATCTGATCTAATCTGTAATCATGTATCTATATAATCATAATGGTTCATGTCTGTTATAGATAAAAGTTGTTGATATACTTAAGTAAAGCGGTATATAAGATACAGATCCAGTGTAGATTGAATCCCAAAACATAACAATCATAAGAGAATAACACATTATAAAGCTGTTTCGCAATATAATTTTAATTTAACTATGAGGTAAATTTCCACGAAACTATACAAACTTTAGATAAGCTTTGCATTTATTGACATAATTAGGTTAAAAATAGGGCATAATAGCACCTATACACCTATATAACCTTACCAGAGTGTGTGTCCGATCAGAAGGTTGTAGGTTCAAATCCGGTCGTGCACCAGTAGACGTTTTTCGGAAAATATATGTGCGCATTTGACACATGCACATGTTCTGACGGTGAAGGTGACACAAAAACCTTACCATAATTTCAAATACATTATTAGCTACGTAATTTATATTAGCCTCTCTGTATACATAGCAATTGTCGAACAAAACAAAGTTTACATTCTCTTAAACTTTTGCCACACATTTTTTTTAGTACCCATAATCAATATCACAGTCAATAACTTCTTTTTTGGTATAATTGAGACATTTTTTTTTATCTGTATATTCCTTATATTTAATGAAAATGTGTTCTTTCCTAACATTTTGCGCAAGCTTGAACCTCCCAGAGACAAATTTCGTTTTCAAAATGACTCTCGTCTATAGCTAATTCTGTAACTCGTGGTACTGTAGGTATCAAGGTGAGTGTGTGTTTCGTTTGTGTTATTTGGAAGAGACAATAAAGTATAAAAAATATTTATAATCACATTATTATCAGTCTCGCAATTACCGGTAGTTCCGATTCGTGACAAATTACTGAGGGCAGCTGTTTTCAGGCCAGCTGTAAACTGTCCTGTTGTGGAGTTTGCATTTGCACCACAGTTCCCGCGTATAAATCCAAACAAATTTTCGATCGGATCTTGTATTCTTCTAGTAGCTCCGGTGATTTTTCGAAATATGTCTACATAAGCGCTCCAACCCCTTAAGTGTCCAAATCCAGCCTTCTTGGGATGAAGGTGAGCGCAGGCTTCCGATAAATTTGATGGTTTTGAAGTTTTTTTTCATTTCTTCAAAAGTTTCTTTATGTAGACTTTTGTTAGTCATGTTAGTGGAACAGGGTTTGCCTCGCCGCAAATCTGGCGTATCACTATTCACAGCGTCAAAAAGTCGATCCATCAATGAAATCACATTAGCAGTTACGACACGCATCACTGGTAAGTTCTCCTGCAAATAAAAAAGATCACCAAGTTTCCATTATTGAAGTAATGCATACGAGAAATAAAATTTCACATCATAATAGGACTCTTCCAACTCAGGTCGTGGATTTGCGACTAATCTTTCTTCAGGAGATGGACGCCTAAAACCGCATTCAGTCAGACCATCAGCTGTCAGTCAGCGACCAAACCGTCAGAAGAAGGCTACATGAAGTCGATCTTCATTCTCGTAGGCCGCTTCGTGTGCCAGCTCTACGACGAGGCAATCGCGGAAGGAGACTTCTTTGGGCTCAAAAACATTTGTTATGTAACAATGGCCAATGGAAAATGGTTCTCTTTACTGATGAGTCTCGGTTTGGATTCCACCCCGATTCACGAAGAACACGTGTTTGGAGAGTTCCAGGCAGAGAAAGTCGCCTCCAGCAGCCACAAGAGGTCCATTCGTACCGAGGTGGGACAATCATGGTTTGGGCGGGAATTCGTATTGGCGCGGGAACCGAGCTCATTTGGATAAGAGGCAGCATGGCTGTACTAAAATACCGGAACCTGTGATCATCCCTCACAGAGTTCAAATTGGCCAGGAACTTCAGCTCATGCATGATAATGCCCCTCCACACACGGCGCGTTTGGTGTCAGCTGCCCTTCAGGAACATGATGTCGCGGTTTTGGACTGGCCTGCACAGTCACCCGACTTAAACCCAATTGAACACGCTTGGGACATGTTACAGCGAAGGGCTTTCAGCAATTTGCCATCAAATTTGACCACAGAAGACCAACTTTATTGCCATTTAAAAAGAACATGGGATCGCATACCCCAGCGAGACTTTGACACCCTAATTTTGAGTATGAATAACCGGTGCAGATGTGTTATCAACGTCAGGGGAGGCAACACCGATTATTAAATTGTAAAAAGGTAATTTTATAAAGTCATGGCAACGTAAAATTGTTTTAACACAATTTACCGAAACTTGTGAATTTTCTGATTTTTCGAGATTTTGTTCCTACTTTAATGTTTTTTAAAAAATTGTATAAAACTGTTGTTTTTATTATTATTAATAAACAACACAAAATAAAGATTCTTGTCATATCTAGTTTTGTAAAGAAATTATTTTCAGTTTTTGTAAAAATCAACAAAATTTTGAATATCCCTAGACAATGTTGATGTGTGTACATACATCAGATATAGTCTACTCATGTTTAGGTACAGTAGGGTACCTCAGCAGCGACAACGGATTGCTACTTGGTTCTTATACGTAAGAACCAAGTAGCAATCCGTTGTCTCTATATTTTATTATTACTCTATATTGTACCTATACCTATGCAGGTAATTGTGAATTAACTGCCTACTATAGTTACTTATCTAAGCTGCATCTTATTATCTCTTTGATGAGCACTGCGAGCCTGTCTGCAGTTGAATTTCCGCTTGAAAAGTAGTGCGCTATTGGTTGTTTGACTTTTTTCCTTATCCCAGCCACCATAAATACCAGAGCGTATGAAGCTATGATGGAAGATCTGCCCTGCAGATCTGCTTGCGTGGTCTTAGTACCCATCTATCATATCATGTTTTCTGTTATAGTTGACGTTTTATTTAAAGGACATTTCATCAAACATTAGCACGTATGCATTATCTTCGATATTTTGATGGCTGATGTATTGCGTAAGCACATTGAAAGGAACGTTTGCCAGCAGGCTTTTGAGGGTGTTAGGAGTTGGCAACGGAAACAATCTGCGCAACAAACGGTAACACGTTGGCGACCGTTTGTATATTCTTAGTGCAAAATTTTTTTCTTTACTCGTCCACCGGCGACCGTTCACTTTTTTTTGGCACAATTTCTTAGCTGCGTTTGCAAAAGCAGTGCAAAGGTCGGGGTCAACTTCTTTGATAACTTTTTTACGGTATGATCTATTAAAAGTGTGTTCAAAATGGCGTTATTCTTTAATTTCTGGATTCTATTTTGAAGTATTTTTGTTATTTTTAAATACTCTACGCACTTTTTGTACATAAACATGTACAAAAAGTTATCGTTGTCATATTCTACCAGAGTAGGTTTATAGGTCGTTTTCTCCAATGTTTTTGTGCGTTTCTCCCCGTCTGTGTGGTTGTGCTGCTGTGTTTTACATGAATATAATCGAACACCTCCGTTTTGGAAGTGTTTGAGCGACACATTACCCGATCTAGGTGCTTGTGAACTAGTAGATTGGCTTTGATCTGTCTCTTAGCTTAGCTGCATCTGCAAGCAGCTAAGCTTTCGAGGGGATAAACATTTTTATGGAGAGCTTGTGAACTAGGAGTATCAATTGGGGTAGTCAGGTCGGTTTTGATGTCAGCTGATGGGCCAAATCGATTAGGTGACGCCTGAAAAAATGGGTAAGTAAAAAAAAAACAAGTAGTAGTAAGGTTTTTGTATAGGTACGTTAGTATTATGATATTTGTAGTACAGGTATCATAGGTAGGCACAGATAGGTATCTAGTAGGCCCTTACATTGAACTACCTACACAAACTTTTGAATGTCCAGGGGTCAGTCCCCAGGGGCGTAGGTACTTTATTATTATATTGTGCTTGGTGTGGTTGGTGGCTGGCTTGGCTAGCTATCACCATCTTAACTACGTAGGTATGTCGCCATAACAACTATTATAAATTGCATTTAGAGGTATGATAGCCAGTTCCCCAGTTTGTTGAGGATTCCGGGTGAAGTGCGCTTTCACCTTCAGCCTTATCATAACTTGAAAAATCATTAATGAGATAACGGCCAAGCGCTTCTCTGCGTACAGTAAAAAATGTATTAAAATCTAGGTAATAAATAACTACGTTTCTACGTCAAAGGCTTTTGATAAGTCACAGCATATCACTGCGACGTGTTGCTTCCGTTGGCGCGCGGCGACTACAAGCCTGACTACTTCGCGTGTCATCGACGTGGTGGAACGGCCCTCGTGGCACGTGTACTGCCGGTCAGTAAGTGCGTCAGTCGATGACAAGAATTCTGTGAGTCGAGAGCACATGCCGTTTTCGAAAATTTTAAATAGTGCACGAACTATCGACACAGGCCGGTAGTTATCCATCTAGCTCCGCTTGTCTTTACCCTTGAACAAAGGGGATATTTTGCTCTGCTTCAGTGGGGTCGGGTACGTATACAGCTATTGTACGCGTGGGCTAGTATGGGGGCAAGAACGATTATCGCGGGACGCAGCAGTTTCATCGACAATCCTTAGACATCCTTGCTTCCGGTCCATAAGAACTTAATCCCAAAATGTCTGATATCGGTACGACTTAATCTCACAATGACTGATACCAACAAGCCTATATTTCAAAACGAATTTGTCCCGAATCGCCTGAAATTTTAAATGTCTATATTTCAAAACGAATTTGTCCCGTAATGCCTGAAATTTCAAATGTTAGGTATCTTACCTCTTTTGAGTGTATCCATATACATATTCTACGTAAGTATTCTCCTTGCACTTGAGACAATGCAACTCAATTATGATAGATAAAAACAATAGCGTTGTTTGTCAAGTATTGTCACTTATTATTAATTTATATCAAACAATATTTTTTGTAAATGAAAATACAATGCATTTATAATGGAATTACCTAACTGTACTATTAATGTGGTTTGTTTGTCAAAAGATGTCTCACTTAAAGTCTTTATTAACTTATGGATAGACGCGTTTGGAAAACAGTAGTTGGTAACCACTTGGTCTCCTATTCTATCATTGAGCAACTGACCCATACCTAATCCTAGGCGGTCTGAGAACACCACAGTTTTCTGGGTCTGTCGACAGGTTTCAGTCTGCCTAACCAGAGGCTGTGTTTTGTATACTAGACTTGCAGGTTCAAACTGCACATTCGGTGTAGGAAGTACTACAGGTGGAACAGGTTGTGCAGTCACTGGTATTCGTAAGAGGTAGCTCGAGGTGACTGCTCGATGATGGTAAGCTCGCATACAGCGAGCTGTCTGCTAATTTATGTTGACAATGTAGAGGATGTCTACAGCGGACGCCCTGAAGCTTACATTTCAATGAACATTATTTTGCCGTGTGGGAGCGGGACTGGGTCGGTTTTCCGATTCCGTATAGAATTAAAACATAAAGGGAAAGATGCCAGAGAAGATGCACCGGTGTAACAAAGCTGGCTGTGATATTAATGGTATGTACACACAGTCACATTTAGTTTGTCTCGGTGCATTACGTCGGTCCATCCACGAGACATGTTCTGCAGATCCAATGTATACTCCATGAGGAAAGGTCGCCATGCGCCGTGCATTGGTTGGTTGAGTCAAGAGAGCTCCCCGCTCATCAAAGCTGGCTGTGATATGCTAGGGAATCACATAACAACCACTTTGAGAGCGACAAACTCCCTAAAACTTCGTAGCCGTCTCTTGCAGGTATCCCAGGGTACGCCGGGCCGTCTCGCAGCCTAATTCGTCAAAATACCTGTGATATGAATAAGGCAACACTGCACAGCTATTTCCACGAATGGGCCTCAGACTCCTAAGGGTGAAAATCTGAAATAACTTTACTATGGATTAAATACCTGACTCAAGTTATTGACATATAATAATGCACATATTATTTTTTTTATTCCAAATGAAAACCACTGCATATTCATTGATAGAAACAATACTAGAACACAAAAAGTCAATAAAAGGTTCTCACGATTAGGTATAGCACACAAAACTAAAAAAGTGTGAACTGAATAGGTAGATACAGATATTGGTCTCTATCTACCTACGTATAGAGCATTTTTTTTTTTATTAGTTAGGTTACTTTAAAATTTTAAAATCTAGGTATTACTGGACATTTTTATTATTTGAACGAAATTTAATTTATTATTAAACGAAAACGAAAAGTTAACGTTAACGTTAGTTTTAAACGAAAGTTTGTGAGTTCAATAAGTATATAGATGTATAGTTTATTATGTTCTTTGGCGATTTCTTTTTTGGAAATTCTTCTAAATGGCGGAGATACGGGGGTTGAAAACTAAACGTTTTCAACAGGACAGAAATTTAAAAAATGTCACATAAATGTTTTGTTAACCTTATAACTACGCACCACCCGCTGATCTCCCAGTGGTAGTAATGGTCAGATTTGACAACAATACTGGCCCAACCATGATGGGATCAGTGCCTATCGCCGCTGTCACTCGAACCCAGTTTCCGCTGGTATTGGCATGGGCGGTCACCATTCATTAGTCACAGGGGTTGACATTACCTAGGGTAGTGGTCGACCTTGGGTGTAGAGAACGGGTTCGGGCTCAAACACTGACCTAAATCCTGGAGCCTTTTGATTTTGATCGCCGCACCAAAATCAGCAATATGAAAATTCTACTTCTGCGAATCGAGGAGGAAAACAGGCTTAACAGACTGAACAAATCAAAATTATAATTAAAAATTGTATGGCTTTGTCCGTACGGTACGAGTATATCCATAGTATAAACTATCTTCATATTGCATCCGGAATCCGTTCAGCCGTTTATGCGTGAAGGAAAAACAAACATACACAATACTATAATACTTATTAGTGTGATATACATGCAGTCGCTGACTTTGGGCTTCGTATATAAGTTCAAAATTGCACAGCGAGCTATGAAAAGAGCGTCTCTTGGAGTCTCACTTGGTGATAAAATCCGAAATGTGGCAACCCTTAGGAGTACAAAAGTTACTGACATAGCTCTCAGAATTAGCTGAAGTGGCCGTGGACAGAACACATAGCTCGCAGAACTGGCAGTCAGTGGGGAGTAAAGGTTCTCGCATAGACCACGATTAAACGCAAAGCGGAGTGTGCGGAGACTCGATGGATTGATGACATTGTGGCGGTTTCGGGGAGTCGACGGATGGAGGTGGCTCAGGTCGCTATTTGTTACGTCAATTGGGGGCGGCCTATGTTCAAAAGTGGACATATGTGGTCTGAAATGATGATGTTGATGATGCATGATACACACATTAAGTTGGTTTGGTAGCTAATAAAAAAAAATGAGTTTCATATTTTTTTTTGTTATTATATACATAGGTAGTAGGCGACTTTTTTGGTCAAAGGTCAAATAAGAGCACCAACGGTGGAAGTGGAAGTGCTATGCAATAGTGGATGGGCAACATAGGTAAAATAGGTCAATTGTTCGGTGTAGGACAGGTTCTGGATTGGACAGATTCGTCATTTGGCAGATTCGCTACTCGACAGATACTGGATCGGACAGATTCGTAGTTCAACAGATTCGCTACTCGACAGAAGTACAGGTGTAAATAAAATAACAAGTGGACTCAAAATATTTTATTTGGGTTTATATATAAAATTTACTTTGCTTAACCGTTTTAAGCAATCGATTACGGTAATCTCGCTATTCAATGCCGCTGTTACAATTTTATCTATTTGATTGTTTTTTTCTAATAATTAAGAATCGCGGAGCTTCCCTCTGCAATGGATTTGTTCTTTTTTAAGCTTCCATATCTTGAAAGCGAGATTCTTTTAACAATAATTGTATGAATAAATACAATGGTGGCTTGATCGGAAATCTTTTTTTAGCCTCCCATGCCATCCTTCGACAGGGTTATTGGTTCTGAAGTTTTCATTATAGCAAGTAAAGACATTCTCGGCATAAATTCCCATCCACTGTGTTGAAAAATAATTGTTGAATGCATTGTATTCCTCGGAATCATCGGCCTCTTCTTGAATGCTCAATATGGCTTCGGGTATGAGAAGTGGAGGTATCAGGGGCAGTTGCATATAAAGGCGCGTGATAAATATTCCTTGTTCAGTCTTATCAAAACCAATTTTTTGGCTCTTTTTAAGTACTGCTCTCCAGTAATGAAAGTAACAGCCAGTCACTTTTACAGTAGGATAAACTGCTTTTACTGCTTGAATGGTTGCCAACTCATAATCACATTTATATAGGTCTATTATAACGGAAAATTGATTCCTCAAAATGGTGAACAGTCTTTCGTAAATTGCCTGCGTTTTGTTGGCCAGAAGGATATAAAGCACAGGAACAAAATTAACAATATTGTCATCATGGGAAATATTTATATGTAAACTGTATACTTACGGTAAAATGGACGGGGACATATTTTAAAGGTACCGTCACCGTAAAAAAACTTGTGTTTTCTTAAGTATTCTTTCGCCAATGGCGTCCCGAAAATCAAAATTTTGTCCTCAATGCCATCATCGAATAAAAAGAAATCACCCCACAAGACTATGCGGCAATTTTAGGGATTTATAATATTTACAGGCTTTTGTGTTCATTTTTAAGTAATCATTTCTAGCTTTGTATAATACATCTTTTTTCTGTATAAATGTTGGTTTGTCTTCATCGTCCAAGGTACAACCATTAGTGTCCATAAAATCTTCAAATATTTTTGGAATTGGTTCGAGTTTTTCGCAAACTAAAGTTTTACATCTATCCATCAAACTATCAATCGCGTTTCTGGTATAATTGGGCATGCACATATGGCCGGACTCTTTAACAATTCGGTTTTGTTGATCCAATGTGATTGAAGTGCAACATTCTGCCTTATTAACGCATCGCCAATTTGTGGTACCACATTTATTTTTAGTTACAAAATTGTATCTGTGTCCGGCACGTAACACTACGGGTTTGCCTCTTTCACTCGAAATAAATTTTAAATACACCTCACCATTACTGGGACCAGCGAGATCCATTATTTATATTTTTTATTTTAATATGATTATAGAGTTGAACACAATGATTAGAACTGGGAAACAACAAGGAAACAAAAGTGCATTTATTTGAAGTGTTTGAAATACATGACAACGTCATAAAGTGGCCTATCAGATGAGTAAATATTCAAGGAGTTTTCGTAAACGTAGTGTAAATAGGTAGCTACCTAATATAATGTGTTGTACTCTGTTGAGTTAAATTTTTGCATTGATCAGTAATACATCAGTATTTTGTGCACAAGTGTTCATTTTCTGCCAAATAGCTAATCTGACGAATCCAAGATTCTGCCCAACCACGAATTTGTCGAGTAGCAAATCTGCCGAATTACGAATCTGTCCAATCCAGAATCTGTCCTACACCGAACAAGTGAAATAGGTTAATAACTCATTTTAGTTTTATTTAAGGCAATGTTATACGATTTTTGGCACGAATATTCAGAAAACGAAATATATAGCGTTTACCAACGCACGTAGTGCAACCCCGAATCTGAATATTTCAGTAAACTCAAACTGTACAACAAGTAACTGCACTTGACTGTGGAGTACTGTCAGTAAGACAACTTTTCATTTTCAATCTTATAATAAAGCAACACAAACTTTTAAACCCTAACATACTAGAGGAAGTAGCAAAGAACAGAAGGAAAGATAGAGTGTTTTGCAGACATAAAACTAAGAGAGCACTAGCTCAGTGGCATCCATGTTTTCTTGGCCCATTTATTTACAATAATGCAACTAAAAAAAATTACAATCTAATAGCCTTAAATAATAAAGAACTAAAATCAGCACTTGACGAATGGTTGAAAAAGTTAGACCACGACCAAATTCAGGGTCTTTTTAAAATAATAATCTAAGATGGAAATGAAAACATGCACGAATGCTTAATACCCTTTCCCACTCACTCACACACACAAACACACCAGCCACCTACCATAACACACATTCCCACACAAATCCCGACACATACATTCTAGATTGGTGTCTCCTGTTGCCCAGACTCTTAAAAGACTGGTGTCATCAGGGGCCAAACAAACGAACATCTCAGCATGCACTGACAGACACATTCAACTCCCACTCACACTCAACAACTCACACACCAAAACACTACTCACTCTTGCATGTAGGTACTTATATTCTAATTCTAATTTTAATTTAATTTTTAATTTAATGTATAATGATAGATAAAGAAATTGTTTCTAAAACATAAAACAATAAAATAGAAATTGTAAATAATTAATAAAACATGTAATCCTCACCAATAGAAACTCCGAGACACGAAGGAAAGGCACAAGACTCCGATCTTAGTGTAGGTTCAACACAAATAAATGTATAAATCATCAATTATAACTATGTCATAAATAAGTATAAAATGTATGTAACTATTTTACTGTGTCAAATAAACTATTCTTATTCTTAGAACACCTGCCTGCCTGGCGTAACCCTCCTTGAGAATACTCGGTTGTGTGGGATTAGGATTAAGTTTGTGAAGTAGACAAGGAGGGATGAGGTTATATGGATATAGATAAGGGTGATGAGGATACCAATGTCACGGGAGAATGGCGAATGTGACACTAGCAGCTAGAGCAGTCCGGGGTTGCGTACCCGTAATGACTCTGACCAGATATCTGGAAGAACCATCCTCTGGTCCATGATAGTACCACCAAGGATATGTGAAGGCCCTCTTGGCTTGTAACCCCCCTCCTGCCGATGTCCGGCGCCAAACGGTTTGCCTGTCTTCCGCGACGTGTCCATTACCATAGATAGGCGATCACCTTGATCTCCTAGGTGTTTCACTATCACAAGACATTAATTTTACACCTCGACTTTAAACCTAAGGTCACACTCACCTAGATACATTGAGTGCAGCGTCTGAACGACTTCGATGAAGTTGGGCATTCTCAATGAGGTGCTACGGTACTTCACTCTAGGACAGCTTCTTTCCCTTTACAAGGCACAGGTCCTGTCGGGAGTGCAGTAAGTATAATTGTCATTCCGTTTTGGAATTATAGAATTTCGGAATATCATCTGCATACCAACTCTTTACCACAGATAATAAGGTCGCGGGTTGCGCGCACCGCGTCAAGTAATAATGACGTGGGTAGGTATTTGCGCGGGCCACTGCGGGGCCTAACAGTCATTGCACTCAAGACAGAAGGATGGAGTAATTTTAATCTATTGTATTTTTCAATTAAGTAAGGTATTTTTTTCTTACCAACCTTCGCTTCGCTTACTCGAAAAATAACAGCGTTCAATGTGACCAGGATCCAAATCAATTCCTCTCACATAAATTTGCAGTACCTAAATACAAGACATCTTTAAACTTCGAAATGGCATCACGTCTCACAAAACAATCTGGTGTATCAATGTGGCTGGGATATAAAAACAGATACACATAGTCGTGACTTTGTGTATCTGTTTTTATATCCAAAGCCTTTTAAAGCGGCCACGGCCGCTTTGACAGGCTTTAGGCTCGAGAAACTTCCAAAGGTCTTCAGAGAGCACAAATCAGATCACGAACCCGTGGTCAGCCGAGGTAGGGGCCTTCAAACCCCTATCTGATGATGTTACGAATGAGGCCATGCATGCTCATCAAAGCTGGTTGTGATAGCTACGTAATAACGACTATGACATTTGAATACAGGGTCAAATTGCGTTACCCTGGAAATACGCTTACCGGTCGAGTCAACATAGCTGGCATTTATATGAATACACACTTACAATGCATTTAATACTGCACTCAGGGGGTCTGTTACATTTGCGCAAGGATATTTGCGCGACAGACACTTGCGCGAAAATATCTTGTAATTCTTAATATCTTTGGACGTTTTCCAAAGATATTAGGTCCTTACATATGAAATTGGCGTTTTGTATGGGAGGAACATAAAGGCAATTTTTTCATATAAAAATATATTTTATTAATCAAAGTATGTACCATTGCTATCTATACACTTTTGCCATCTTATAGGTAGTTCATTGATCCCTTTACTAAAGGAACCATTCGGACGGGAATCAATGAAATCTTTGAAAGCGGTTTGGACTGCCTCATCGGAATTGAATTTTTTTCCTTGCAAGAAGTTATCCAAATTTCGAAAAAAATGGTAATCTGTTGGAGCAAGGTCCGGAGAGTACGGTGGATGTCTTAGACATTCCAATTGAAGCTCCTCTAATTTGGTAGTCGTCTGTTGGGCCGTGTGTGGTCTAGCATTGTCTTGAAGCAGCAGTGGCGTAGAGCGATTGAAAAGTCTCGGTTGTTTAACAGCGAGCTTTTCCATCATGGTTTGCAGTTGCTGACAATAGACATCAGCCGTAATCGTCTGACCAGATTTAAGAAAGCTATAGTGTTCGACACCGGCACTAGTCCACCAAACGCTTACAAGTAACTTTTTTTGAGTCAATTTTCGCTTGGGGCAAGATTTTGCTGGTTCACCAGGGTTCAGCCATTGCGATGAGCGTTTACAATTATCGTACAGGATCAACTTTTCATCACATGTAATGATCCGATTTAAAATTCCTTCATTATTGTGCCGGTTGAGTAATGTAGCGCAGCAGTCGACGCGCGTTTGTCGGTTTGCTTCACTCAATTCATGAGGTACCCACCTTTCAAGCTTTTTCACCTTCCCAATTTGCTTCAAGTGGATTAAAACGGTTTTGTCACTAACACCGCAGCCTGCAGCTAACTGTGATGTGGTTTGCGATGGATCTGCCTCCACAATAGCCTTCAATTCATCATTATCGACCTTGGTCTCCGGCCGTCCACGGGGCTTGTTCTGCAGGTCGAAATTTCCAGAACGAAAGCGTTGAAACCAAAAACGCACCGTGTTTTCTTTTGCGACACCACCACCATACACATCATTAATCCTTCGAGCCGTTTCTGCAGCACTGGTGCCACGGTGGAACTCGTACTCGTAAATAATGCGATATTTTAAGTTTTCCATTTTGTGAAATGAGTAACGCAGAAAAAAAAAGCAAAAGAGAAAAAAACAAATGAATTACGGTTTTCGAAACACAAATGCATGAGTAAATAGCTGTTTAAATTTGAATTTGGAATTCCTAACCAAAGAGGAGATATTTAAGATCAAAGTGACCAGTACGACAAAACGCCAATTTCATATGTAAGGACCTAATATTAAGAATTACAAGATATTTTCGCGAGAAAGGTCGAAGAGAGATGCGGATTTCACAATTTTGTTGGTAAATTTGATTCTTTGCTCAATTGTATCACAGTCTTTTATACCCCTCCCTCTTTTAGCCTCATAAAAATAAATAGATTATGTCGTAGAGCTTCGCCTGTATATAAAAGTTTCACTGTGGAGCTTCGTATAGCGTACTACGTTGTTACGCGTGATCCGCGAAGCATATAAAAGACTTCAACGCGCACCCACTATAAAGAGTTAAATTCCTAATACCTCTAGAAATGAATGTGTAGGTGAGCATTTCTTCTGGCCTGCAATATTTCTTTCCACAAAAGTAAGCAGACAGCTAAAGTTACAACAATTATTGAACGAGTGAGTGATTTTTTTTTGTGATTGTAGGTAGATACATGTATGTAATTGTGTGATGGGGGTGTGTCATTTAAAGTGTACATCTAATGGTGTGTATGCGATTGAGTGAGAGGGTGGGGGAATTTAGGGGGATCATAATGTATTGTTCTAGGGAGTACGTCAAATTCAAAACCGTTGTTTAGTGCAAAATTTAATCAATGTTAACGGTCAATGTTACCAGTATCCAAATCAATTCCTCTTTAATAATTCTGCTGCAGTAAATACGCTCTATTCCATTCCAATCAATTAAACAAACCATCAATGGTCTTCATTCTTTCTTCTTTTTGTTCAACTTTGAACATGCGGCAATGGGCAAGGAACAACTCGCAATGACGTCACGTTTCACAAAACCGACCATATGACAGTAGCTGTGAAATGAAAAAGATACACATAGTCACGGCCGCTATGATAGGCAAGGCTAGAGAAACTTCCAAAGAACTTCAGACCGCACTGATCAGATCGTGAACCTGTGGTCAACCGGGGCCTGGCTTCAAACCGCTGCGTTATCCTAGAAATACACTCCAATAAATATCATTGAAAATCATCCATAGTTTAAATTATAAAAATTATAACAATTACTTATCATACTTACTTATGAAAGATAAGTATTATATAAGTAACCAGTATAGTTTTTTCGGCTTCACTTTTGTTTAGTGTGTGTAAAAATTAAGGCCTACAAAACATAAAAACGACAGTACATTCTTCAACTTCTCCATTAACGTTAAGATTTTCTTCAGCCATTTTAAAAAAGGCCTAACCGACAAAACCTAAATTTAAACCAAACGAAGACAAAACAAATGCCAAATACAAAGCAGAGTCTATAACCAAAACTACAAAACCGAAACAAAACAAATGCAAAATCTCGAAATCCTTTCTTCATCGATGCCTACGTCATAGTAGCTTTATGCATTTAAAGTCTCAGCCCGATCGGTTTAAAATTGTCAAAGTTTCATACAAATTTTCATCCCCAATTTTATCCCCTTGGAGGTAGAATTAATCAAAATCCCTTCTTAGCGCATGCCTACGTCATAACATCTACCTGCATGCCAAATTTCAGCCCGATCCGTCCAGTGGTTTAGGCTGTGCGTTGATAGATCACTATGTCAGTCAGTCAGTCACCTTTTAGTTATATATATTTAGAAGAAGAAGAAGCAGAAAGAAGATTATTATTATAGAAGAAGTACAGTCGCCTAAAAGCTATGTTTAAAAGTGGATATATGTGAGCTGAAATGATGATGTTGATGATGCATGATACACACATTCAGTTGGTTCGATAGCTAATAAAAAAAAATAAGTTAAAAAATTTTTTTTGTAATCAGATACATAAGTAGTAGGGGATTTTACAATTATGAATCAACGATGCGTAAAATAAAGCAATCCATGAAATTTTACTTAATTATTTGGCTTTCTAAGCAATGCACTTTCTCTCTCCATTTTAAGTTTGAAGTCTCTTTTTTTTACGACGCGGATATGCTTTGCCATCATCTCATCTCACCTGGTTTCAAGTGAAGATAAGGTCAAATGTCAAATGAGAGCACTAACGGTGGTAGTGGAAGTGCTATGGAATAGTGGATGGGCAACATAGGTAAAATAGGTTATAAAATCATTTTAGTTTTATTTAAGGCAATGTTATACGATTTTTGGCGCGAATTTTCAGAACAGCTGCCTGCCTGGCGTAACCCTCCTTGAGAATACTCGGTTGTGTGGGATGAGGATTAAGTTTGTGAAGTGGACAAGGAGGGATGAGGTTATAAGGATATAGATAAGGGTGATGAGGATACCAATGTCACGGGAGAATGGTGAGTGTGACACCAGCAGCTAGAGCAGTCCGGGGTTGCGTACCCGTAATGACTCCGACCAAATATCTGGTAGAACCATCCTCTGGACTATGATAGTACCACCAAAGATATGTGAAGGCCCTCTTGGCTCCTGCCGATGTCCGGCGCCAAACGGTTTGCCTGTCTTCCGCGACGTGTCCATTACCATAGATAGGGGATCACCTTGATCTCCTAGGTGTTTCACTATCACAAGACATTAATTTTACACCTCGACTTTAAACCTAAGGTCACACTCACCTAGATACATTGAGTGCAGCGTCTGAACGACTTCGATGAAGTTGGGCATTCTCAATGAGGTGCTACGGTACTTCACTCTAGGACAGCTTCTTTCCCTTTACAAGGCACAGGTCCTGTCGGGAGTGGAGTAAGTATAATTGTCATTCCATTTTGGAATTATAGAATTTCGGCATATCATCGGCATACCAACTCTTTACCACAGATAATAAGGTCGCGGGTTGCGCGCACCGCGTCAAGTAATAATGACGTGGGTAGGTATTTGCGCGGGACACTGCGGGGCCTAACAGTCATTGCACTCAAGACAGAAGGATGGAGTAATTTTAATCTATTGTATTTTTCAATTAAGTAAGGTATTTTTTTCTTACCAACCTTCGCTTCGCTTACTCGAAAAATAACAGCGTTCAATGTGACCAGGATCCAAATCGATTCCTCTCACATAAATTTGCAGTACCTAAATACAAGACATCTTTAAACTTCGAAATGGCATCACGTCTCACAAAACAATCTGGTGTATCAATGTGGCTGGGATATAAAAACAGATACACATAGTCGTGACTATGTGTATCTGTTTTTATATCCAAAGCCTGTCAAAGCGGCCGTGGCCGCTTTGACAGGCTAGGCTCGAGAAACTTCCAAAGGTCTTCAGAGAGCGCAAATCAGATCACGAACCCGTGGTCAGCCGAGGTAGGGGCCTTCAAACCCCTATCTGATGATGTTACGAATGAGGCTATGCATGCTCATCAAAGCTGGTTGTGATAGCTACGTAATAACGACTATGACATTTGAATACAGGGTCAAATTGCGTTACCCTGGAAATACGCTTACCGGTCGAGTCAACATAGCTGGCATTTATATGAATGGTACACATAGTCACCACACAGTCATCCACTTTGTCAACTTTCTCGGTACGTTACTTTGGTCTATGCGCGAGACATATTCTGCAGAACCAATGTATACACCGTGAGGAAAGATTAACCGTGCGCCGTTCGTTGGGCAGTCGAGTAAGGAGAGCTCCCCGCTCATCAAAGCTGGCTGTGATATGCTAGGGAATCACATGACAACCACTTTGAGAGCGACAAACCCCCTTAAGATTCGTAGCTGACGCTCTCTCGCCGCAGGTATCCGAGGGTACGCCGGGCCGTCTCGCAGCCCTACTCGTCAAAATTAGCTGTTGATATGATTATGATAATACTGCACAGCTAGTTTTCACGAATGGGCCACGGACTTCGCAGGATGACAATCTGAAATAACCTTACAATGGATTTAATACTGCAGTCAGGGGTCTGGTACATTTGCGCAAGGATATTTGCGCGACAGACACTTGCGCCAAAATATCTTGTAATTCTCAATATCTTTGGAAATCGAGGTCGTAGAGAGATGCGGATTTTACAATATTGTTGAAAAATTTTCATTCTCTGCTTGATTATATCACAGTCTTTTATACCCCTCCCACTTTTAGCCTCATAAAAATAAATAGATTGTGTCGTAGAGCTTCGCCTGTTTATAAAAAGTTTCAATGTGGAGCTTCGTAGAGCGTACTACGTTGTTACGCGTGATCCGCGAAGCATATAAAAGACTTCAACGCCCACCACCCACTTTTATATAACGAGCTAAATTCCTAATACCTCTAGAAATAAAGGTAGAGATGCGGATTTCACCATTGTGTAGGTGTGCATTTCTTCTGTCCTCCAATGTTTCTTTCCACAAAAGTAAGCAGACAGCTAAAGTTACAACAATTATTGAACGAGTGAGTGAATTTTTTTTGTGGTTGTAGGTAGATACATGTATGTGTTTGTGTGATGGGGGTGTGTCATTTAAAGTGTACATCTAATGGTGTGTATGCGCTTGAGTGAGAGGGTGGGGGAATTTGGGGGGATCATAATGTGTTGTTCTAGGGAGTACGTCAAATTCAAAACCGTTGTTTAGCGTAAATACGCTCTGTTCCACTCCAATCAATTAAACAAACCATCAATGGTCTTCATTCTTTCTTCTTTTTGTTCAACTTTGAACATGCGGCAATGGGCAAGGAACAACTCGCTGATAGATCACTATGTCAGTCAGTCAGTCACGTTTTAGTTATATATATTTAGAAGAAGAAGAAGCAGAAAGAAGATTATTATTACAGAAGAAGTACAGTCGCCTAAAAGCTATGTTTAAAAGTGGATATATGTGAGCTGAAATGATGATGTTGATGATGCATGATACACACATTAAGTTGGTTCGGTAGCTAATAAAAAAAATTAAGTTAAAACATTTTTTTTTGTAATCAGATACTTAGGTAGTAGGCGATTTTACAATTATGAATCAACGATGCTTAAAATAAAGCAATCCATTAAATTTTACTTAATTATTTGGCTTGCTAAGCAATGCACTTTCTCTCTCCATTTTAAGTTTGAAGTCTCTTTTTTTTTACGAAGCGGATATGCTTTGCCATCATCTCATCTCACCTGGTTTCAAGTGAAGATAAGGTCAAATGTCAAATGAGAGCACCAACGGTGGTAGTGGAAGTGCTATGGAATAGTGGATGGGCAACATAGGTAAAATAGGTTAATAACTCATTTTAGTTTTATTTAAGGCAATGTTATACGATTTTTGGCACGAATTTTCAGAACAGCTGCCTGCCTGGCGTAATCCTCCTTGAGAATACTCGATTGTGTGGGATGAGGGGACAAGGATTAAGTTTGTGAAGTGGACAAGGAGGGATGGGTTTATAAGGATATGGATAAGGGGGTACTTTACTAGGTACTTGGTGCGCGGACTATTTTTCCGCAACTGGGCCTCCTATGGGCCCTTTTTGCGTGAAGGGTGGGATTTTGCTACTCCAGCCACCCGATGTCCTCTAAGAAGGCCAGCAGCTCGCTGATGCTGGTGCAGGCTTCCTTGGGTGTCCTCGGTGTCCCAAGGTGTTGCTGGCGCTGAGACGCTACGCTACTGCACTGCAGGAGTACGTGTGCGGCCGTCTCCTCTGCTGCCATGCACCCTCTGCATAGAGGGTTGTCTGTGATTCCCATTGTGTAAAAATGCTTATTTAGTGAACAGTGTCCTGTGACAATACCGATGATACGTCGGTGTTTGTCACGTTTCAGGCTGAGTAGCTTTCGGGAGTATCTCGGGCTTAAAACCGGGAAGGCCTCCTTCGACTGCCTACAGTCCTGCATACTTGCCCAGTAGTTTTGGTGCAGTTTTGTAGTATGGTCGTGGATCCAGGAGCGAGCTTGGCTGAAGGGTAGAGGGATGATAGGCTCAGGACCTGCTGGTTGCATTTGTAGTATGGTCGTGGATCCAGAAGCGAACTTGGCTGAAGGGTAGAGGGATGATTGGCTCAGGACCTGCTGGTTGCATTTCAGAGCCCCTCCTTGCCAGTACGTCAGCCTCGTCATTGCCTCTGGATCCACTATGTTCTTTAATCCATCCATGGAGAGTGAGCCTGTTGATTTTACTTACTTCTTCCAATAGATAGTGGCATTGTATTGTTAGTCCGGAGTTGTACTCACTTTTGTTTAGAGCCTGTAGAACTGCAGCACTGTCTGAGAGGATTGCTGTCGAATTGTGAATGTTAAGGTCGTCTGAGAAAGTCCCAGCTCCCGTTCCTGTTTTCATTTTAGAGCCGTCTGTGTATATTCGCACTTCATGTATGTTTTAGTAGTCACTAGGCTCCTCGTGTAGTTGTATAGTAAAACTTTATGCATGCAAGTGTTTCTTGGGTACCCTATCATAGATGGACTGGAGTATAGGGTTTCCCTTGGCATACTCCCCTATGATAGTTGTATGATGTGCTTGTGTGTTGTGCTCCCATAGTTTGAGAGTCCAGAGCCTGAAGGCAGCCGCCGCTGCCTCTTGTTGCACGAACAGGTGTAGGGGCAACAAGCCGATCAGGGCTTCCAGTGCTGCCGTGGGGGCAGTCCTCATGCATCCTGTTGTGGCAACGCACGCCAGTCTCTGGAATTTTGTGAGCTTATTTTTTGTGGTAAGCTGTTTCGTTGTAGGCCACCACACCAGGGCGCCATATGCTAGAGAAGGCCTTATTACGGTGTTGTACAGCCAAAGGGTGATTTTTGGGCTGAGACCCCATGTTTTACTTATCATTTACCGGCATTGCCAGAAGGAGATCGTTGGCTTCCTCACTTTGTTTTCAAGGTGTTTCGCCCAGTTTAGTTTGTTGTCCAGCGTTATGCCTAGGTATTTTACTTCCTCGGACAGTTTTAGCTGTGGGCCGAAAAGGATAGGAAGTTGGTATGTTCCTAAATTTCGCTTGTTTGTGAACATGACTATTACTGTTTTAGTTGGATTCACGGTTACTCCGTTTGCTGTGCACCACTCTTAAACGATTATAAGGGCATTGTTCATGACATTACAAGCCAAACTCGCGAAGTGGCTCGATATTAAAATTGCAAGATCATCAGCGTAGCCAACCGTGTAGAAGCGTTGAGCGTTTAGCTTGGTGATTAGATCATTTGCAACGAGGTTCCATAAGAGTGGTGACAAGACACCGCCCTACGGGCATCCTCTTGCCACCACTCCCCTGGTCTCCCCGTTCACTTCAATACGTACTGCTCTATATTGAAGCATATTTATGATCCAATCTGCCAGCGTTATATCAACGCCATGCCACTTTAGGTCTTCGCTGATACTGTTAAAGTTTGTCTTGTCAATAGCCCCCTCGATGTCTAGGAAGGCGGCAAGACAAAGTGTTTTGTTATTTATGTCTTGTTCTGTCCTACTTACCACTGCATGTAGCGCCGATTCAGTAGATTTCCCCGCGCTATAGGCATGCTGTTGTGGGTGTAAAGGTGATGTTTTAAGTATATTATCTCTAATGTGCCGATGGCATAGTCTCTCTAATGTTTTGAGGATGAAAGATGTTAGGCTGATCGGCCTATAGGATTTTGCTTCAGTGTAGTCGGTTTTTCCTGGTTTAGGTATAAATAGCACTCTGACCTCTCTCCATATTAATGGTACATAGCGGAAAGCTAGGCAGGCTCTGAAAATCTCTGTCAGCTGACCGTTAAGGTGGGGTTCCCCCATCGTAAGAGGCCAATGAATATACCATCCATGCCCGGCGACTTGTACGGTTGGAAGGTGTTGATTGCCCAGTTTACGTTGTTCCCGGTTACAATCGTGTGAGCAGCCAACCAGTCTGCCTCCGTGGGTAAGGCGGAGCTGGTCGTGTACCATTCGGTCGTCTTTCCCAGGTGGCATCCCGGGAAGTGTGTTTGTAGCAGGAGTTCATGCGTTTCTGTGGTTGTAGTTGTGTAGGTGTTATCTGGCTTTTTCAAGGAATGAATCTCCCGGTTTGGTTCGGCAGCTAGAATTTTCCTAATTCTGTTTACTTTATTGTTAGTTAGAAACTAACAATAAAAAAAAAATTTTTTTGCAAAAGTTTTTCCACCTATGACGACTCCTGCGACGAAAACGTTTCTTGTACTCGGATTTTGCCTTTTTGTATTCGTCCCAGTCATTGTCGTCGTAGGTGTTCATTGCTAGTTTAAAAGTCTACGTACCTTACGTTTGAGCTTGTCGAGTTGCTTGGACCATCCCTGTTTGTCTGCATCCCCCTGCTCCAGCCACGGTGAGAGGGCATGCATCTTCAAAGCTTTTAGTCAGACTTACTGTAATGTGTTCGACTGCCTTTTCTATATCTGCTGTATTTGTTAAGTTTGATCCCACTGTACCTGTGCCAAGGTGCTGCTTCAGGGAGTTTTCAAACAACACCTTATCAGTTCTACGGGGGTTGCGACTCGGTGCTGGAGTTGTTGTGTGCAGTGTCAGTTCGTATCTGATCCACCTATGATCGGAGCAGGAGGATTCATTTGACACTCTCCAGTTCCGCACAGAGTTAACGCAGTTACCTGACATCATCGTTAGATCTATTATGGTGCGGCATCTTTTTGTCACGAAAGTTGGTTCCGCCCCCAAAATTTGCTATGGATAGATTAGAGGTGAAAAGAAAATGTATCAGGTCATCACCTCTGCTGTTGGACGTTGGCATCCCCCATATAGGGTGGTGCGCGTTTGTATCTGCTGAGATTATGAGTTTAAGATTGTTGAGTTCACATTTTCTTACTAGATCCATGATGCTCCTCGATGGGATGTCCTCATCAGAGGGCATGTAAGCTGATGCGAGCATCATGTCTTCTGACTCACTCCCACAAGGGTCCTGTAGTCTGACAGGCGTCAGATCTCTGAAACAGAACTCTGTGAGGGGCGATGTTGCTAGGTTTTTTGGTATGTATATGCACGTACGCGGATTTGCGCAAGTTCTGTCGTATAGAAACTTACCGTTCATGTTGTTTAGACCACACGCGTCCTGCCCTGATCCACGGCTCCTGGATCAAGGCTATGGTCTGGTCAGGGGCTTTTGGAACTGGTGTGCCATGTCCTGGAATCACCGGTTGCTCTCCTGTGAGCCTTAGCTTCTTTTTTTGTTTTTTGTTGAGCTTTTTAACAGTCTTACCCTCCGGGACGCTAGCCACCTCGAGGGGTCGAACGTTGGTACTCGAGGGTCCGGCCTTTGGCTCTGGACCCCTTTTCCCATCTCTGTTGCCATTTTTACCCTTTGGCTCAACTATCTTCCAGGCAGCAGTATTAGACAGGGGGACCGCGAAGGCCGCCTCCAAGTCCTTTACCGCCTCCCCTGAAGAGGGGGTTTTAGAGTGGTCAAATTTTTTTGTTGGGGACATGCTTTTTTTGTTTTTTATATTCATCTTCCCGGCTCCCCACCCACCATGAAGTCCGCACCTTGGGGATGTATTTCATACACCAGGGCTACCGTTCCGATATTGAAAGGGTGATCGCGTTGCCTACGAGCCTAAACGGTGCCACCGAACCTGATGTCGACCACCTTCATCAAGCGTAAGGCGTGCTCCGCCGACTGCAGACCCCATCGACCCCCCCCTCTCGCCACGGTAGCTGAAGGCCCACCGTTGTGCTGATTTGCCATGGTTGGCTAGACCATGGGCCTCCCGTTTTGGGTGAAATTCACTCCGAAGTGGAGTGTTGCGGAAGAAACGTCTGTCCGCTCAGCCACCAGGTCAGTTGCATCCTCCCTCACGGGCCTCCTACGCACAGCATTAGGCGTAGGTGGTTCCTCCTCCCACCTGTTTGTTTTAAAAACAGGCCCACGAAGCCGGACTACCTGGCTTTGTGGCAGATTTGGTTGGGGGACTGGGTGGGATAGGATATTGTGATGGGATTGGGTATGGGGCAGGATGGAGAAGGGGGTGGGGAGGGAAAAAGGGGAAGGAAAGACGCCATCTCTGCTACATCTCTGCAGCAGGTCTGGCGTTTTATTTAGGATGGGGTGGGGTGGGGAAGGGACACCCTCCCTCTTTTTCCAGGCTTGGGACTGGCTCGGTAGACAGCTGTTCCAGAGCCATCGCTTCTACCAAGGCGAGGTTATGGATAAGGATGGATAAGGGGGATAAGGATACTAATGTCACGGGAGATTTTTTTTAAGTGAACGAAAAAAAGTCCAACCAAAGTCCTACCACCAACCAAACCAAGCACAATGGTAGTGAATACTTCCCGTGGGGATCGAACCCGGGACCTTTGGATCTGAAATCGGTAGGTTGAACCACTAGACCATAGAGGCGGTTAAAATGGTTTTAAAATGATGAGTGTGACACTAGCAGGTAACAGGTCCTGTCGTGAGTGAAGTAGGTAAAGTTGTCATTCCCAGGATGACTCGGCTAAATATCGTACCCTAGGTACCTACTATTTATACTGTAAATTAGATTAAGTATAATCTCTGTATATTAAAAATATTGATTTACTTGTATTATGTATCGAATAATTGATTGGATCAACCAATCAAAAGACATGGGCACTATAACGTTATCAACATCCCAATATCTCATAAATTACCTTAGTATCAAAAATTCCATGCATCAATTACTATGTAAATGTCAGCGTTAGATTATAAGCACCGTTCGTTGTTTATAAGCCTCGGAATATTATAAACAGTCGGCAAATTATCAACAGCCACTGACACTTTTAATCTGCCGAGGTCAAACCGTCAAATTGTGAAAATGTAATGCGACGAAATGCACTTTGCACGCTGATTGGTTTTGCACCTGATAAATACCCTCGAACTTTACGTCTGACCAATCAGAGAAATTGAACTACAAAACTCTGATTTACCCGTTATTGTTCATAAAGCATGATTTACCATTTACCAAAATCCCTTCTCCATTTTCCTTGCATCTTTTTTTCTCACTAGTGAAGTAAAAAGTTGTGTGTGACACATGAGAGAACAAGGTATTTTGAAGCTTGTGCCATTCTTCTTTAATTTGATTTTTTTATTTTTTACTTCATAATAACATAGTTATGTTATTATGAATTCATCAATACTATTCAGCGTGGCAATGCAGCCAGTGTCTTGGGCACGCTTCCGTCTGGTACTGGTCTGGAACAGTTGAGTTACCTATAGGCCGTTTGTAACGGTCCTTAGGTAATCTGACTGATTCCTTTGTACATAGTTAGTTTAATTGTACTTTTTATTGAATAAATGTTATTTCATTAATAAAAAAAAAAACATAGTTATGGTAGTCTAATTATATAAAACAATAAATTGTAAATTTTATTTCTTTGACTTCTATGTTTGTTATTGTAAATGTAAGTTGCTGTTGACAATTTGCCGACCGTTTACAATATGATGAGGCATATAACAAACGAACGGTGTTTACAATCTCACGGTGACATATATAATGTTAATTTCATTACATTTAAAATTTCGTAGAAATAACATAACTTTTTCGAGAGTTATGTGCCAAACACTTATATACCACATACACTTACATACTAGTAAGAGAGTAGAGCTGGATTCCACAATTTGACTCGTAGATCTCTTTTGTTTTGCACAATCTATTTAAATTTCAAAAGTTATTTATATAACATAAAGATATGGTGATATAGATCTAATGTATATGAAATCTTAGAATAAACAAGTGCAATTTAGCCGCTTTGCTTTTATGAGGGTTGGTGTTAACATAACCCGTTTTTTTAACTCGGCAACACTAACTGACATCTTTCGAAAAATGATTAGGCACAGTTTCTTATCACAATCCGCACATGAATCTGTTTATTACTATAAAACTTGGAAAAAAGCTTTAATTGCAATGGCACTACACTTAGCAATGTAAGAACAATTAATTTAACTATTATCTATGAGGTTAAATTCTTTGATTCTGCAATATTTTGACAAACGTTTCATTTATTGTCTTATCTTGGTTAAAAGTGGGGCATTATAGCGTTATATTTTTATTATTATTAGGGCTAGCTGTCCCACTGCTGGGCAAAGGCCTCTCCCCACTCCTTCCAGACCGAAGAAGATCCTGAGCTACAATTCTCCAGTTCTCGAGGAACTGGTCAAGCTCGTCCCTTCATCTGCATTTTGGTCTGCCACGACGCCTACTCTCTGGGCAGGGACACTACTTGGTGATCACCATTGCCCAATGTAGAGTCTGCATGTGAGACACGTGACCAGTGCTCAGATCTTGAAGCATCGATTTTAACTCCGAAGCCAAGTTATAAAATAGGACAAAATCTACTTAGATGGCAAAGGCAATAACAAAATAAGCAGAATTGCATGATCTGAGCACAGCAAATCCACACATAGGAACTGTCATCTACACAGTCTCTCGCGTTCACTGGACACATGGCGCGTGCGCATACAAACTCTTTAGGCAGGGTTGCACGCACCGTGTCAAGTGTTAATAACGTGGGTAGGTATTTTCGCGGGCCACTGCGGGCCTGTCAGACATTGCACTCAAGACAGAAGTGATGGGGTAATTTTAATCTTTTGTATTTTTTAATTAGGTAAAGTTTTTTTTACCAAACATCGCTTCGCTCGTTCGATCAACAACAGCGTTCAATGTTACCAGTATTCAAATCAATTCCTCTCACATACATTTGCTGCAGTACCTAAATACAAGGTATCATAAACATTCGAAATGACGCCACGTGTCACAAAACAAAATGCATCAATGTGGCTGGGAAATGAAACAGATACATATAGTCACGGCCGCTTTGACAGGCTAGGCTCGAGAAACTTCAGAGCACGCAAATCAGATCATGAACCCGTGGTCAGCCGAGGTAGGGGGCTTCAAACCGCTGTGTTATTACGAATGAGGCCATGCATGCTCATCAAAGCTGGTTGTGATAGCTACGTAATAACGACTATGACATTTGAATACAGGATCAAATTGCGTTATCCTGGAAATACGCTTACCGGTTGAGTCAACAAAGCTGGCATTTATATGAATGGTACACATAGTCACCACACAGTGATCCACTTTGTCAACTTTCTCGGTACACTTTGGTCTATGCGCGAGACATATTCTGCAGAACCAATGTGAGGAAAGATTAACCGTGCGCTGTGCGTTGGGCAGTCGAGTAAGGCGAGCTCCCCGCTCATCAAAGCTGGCTGTGATATGCTAGGGAATCACATGACAACCACTTTGAGAGCGACAAACCCCCTAAAGATTCGTAGCCGTCGGTCTCTCGCAGGTATCCCAGGGTACGCCGGGACGGCTCGCAGCCCTTTTCGTCAAAATTGGCTGTAATATGATTATGATAATACTACACAGCTAGTTTTCACGAATGGGCCACGAACTTCGCAGGGTGACTATCTGAAATAATCTTACAATGGATTTAATACTGCACTCATTAACTTAGGTCCTTGTTTATATTACTTTCTATTCGAAAAGAAAACCAACAGCACATTAACAGATAGAAACAATCCAACAGAATAGGTACCATTTGGTATGATTATAGGAAGATACAGAATAGATTATCTCTATTCTGATAAGATAGGTCTGACTGAATCTTTACGAGCAATGTTCGATCAGTTATGGATACTTATTGAGCATCACAAATAATTTTGGTACGTTACCTACGTTACATGTAGCCTGTTAACATTACCATACAATCATGGATAAAATGAATAAATATATATATATATATTGCCATAAACGTGGATAAAGATCCATGGATGGATTTAAAGAAGACCCCTTCGGTCCACTAAAATCCATTTTTAATGGTTTGATCCATTCTACTCCTCGTAGTATTCATGAAAAAGGACATTCAATGGTATTATTTCTTCAACTAGCATATTATGTTTATTTGTTTTTGTATTTTCCACGATGTGTTAAATACACAATGACTGATAAAATAATATGTTTAATTAGGTAATTTAGGTATTTATTCTTTAGTTCAACAAGGTTCTACTGATATAATATTAATTATTTTAAAATCAATCGATATCAACATAAAATATATCCTTTAGGATCTTTAGGATTTAGGATATCTGGTAGAACCATCCTCTGGACCATGATAGAACCATGATTCCGAACAGTTGACTTGCGATCACCCAATCAGATCTAAAGTCTGATTTTATTACAAATGAGGCCATGCATGCCTATCAAAGCTAGTTGTGATAGCTACGCTACGTAATGACAACATTGACATTTGATGACAGGGCCAAATTGCATTATCCTGGATATATACTCACCGATCACCGGTCGAGTCAACAAAGCTGACTGTGATGGTACATATATTCACATCCACTTTGTCTACACTCTCGGTACATTACTTCAGTCTATGCCCAAGTCTGTTCTGCGGAACCAATGTATACACCATGAGACAAGGTTCGCCGAGCGCCATACGTTAGTTAGTGAAACGAGCTCCCCGCTCATCAAAGCTGGCTGTGATGTGCTAGGGAATCACAAGGCAACCACTTTGAGAGCGACAAACCCCCTCAAGATTTGTAGCCGACGGTCTCTCCCATAGTACGCCGAGCCGTCTCGCAGCCCAATTCGTCAAATTACCTGTGATATGAATAAGATAACACAGCACAGCTATTTCAACGAATAGGCCACGGACTTCGCAGGGTGACAATCTGAAACAACATTACAATGGGTTAAATACCTACTGCACTCAGGTTATAACCTAATAGGACCTTGCATACATTACTTTTTTACTCGAAAGGAAAACTGTGACAGTACACAGATAGAAAGGGTTATTAGATGGTTGTCATGGATATTGGTCCAAATAAATAACGACAAAAATGTATGTAACCATTTAAGTACAAGTTATGTAATGTAACGTAACATAAAGTCATTTCATGAAGTGCGATCATTTCACGAAATTCTCGAGAATTTCATTAAGTGAGCAAATCAATGATATGGCCACGACAGATACAAGGAATAAAGTGACCATAAAAGTGGAAGTCAAAGTCTAATATTTTTATTCATTGTTATATTTTAGGATCATTTTGAAACGTCAAATCTACCGCCCGTTCAGAATCGCTACAAAATGGATGGAAAAAGACCCATGGATCTTAACCCCTCGTCTGTGTAATTTGCGGATTTTACTTAATATCATTCTGTTTTAACTTCTATTGACTTATATATCACTTCAGGTTGTAAATAACCTTTTTGGAGCAATGGATTTCCTGCCTCATTGGGTATATATTGGGGTAAGTGTGATTTCAGTCCTAGTTGTCTACCCCGGGTAATAGAATATTTGGCTTTACGTAGTAGTTGAATAATCACATCACTAGTGGTCATTAGGTTCGTGCCCGCTATGCTACACCAGGTTAGGTCCTCACAACACGTCTTCTTCAAGGCCATGTTGCTAGAGTTTTGGGACGAATATGCAGCCTTAACCAGCCGCCTGCCTAGCGTATCCCTCCTTGTGAATATCTACTCGGTTGTGTGAGATGAGGGGATGAGGATTAAGTTTGTGAAGTGGACAAGGAGGAATGAGATTATAAGGATATGGATAAGGGGGATAAGGATACCAATGTCACGGGAGAATGGTGAGTGTGACACTAGCAGCTAGAGCAGTCCGGGGTTGCGTACCCGTAATGACTCCGACCAGATATCTGGTAGAACCATCCTCTGGACCATGATAGAATCACCATGGCCATGTGAAGGTCCTCTTGGCTTGCGACCAACCTCCTGCCGATGTCCGGCGCCAAACGGTTGCCTGTCTTGCGTGCGTCTATTTTTTTTCTTATTAAACAACCTTGTTTGTTGGGTGCTATTTTTATTTAATAACCGACCTCTTTCTCATAGCTTAGTAGCGGATTGCACAGTTCAATATAGAACAACTTCTTTCCCTTAACAAAGCACAGGTTCTGTCGGGAGTGGAGTCTACTCCCGACCTATATAATTGACATTCCTAGGATGACTCGGCTGAATATTCGCTCACCGCTTTGGATTTGGTTGAGCGCAGAGCATTCAGACTTGGTGGAGAGGACTTTAATATAAATACATATATAAGACCAAGATGTAAAGTCTTGAGCACCGTCGAAAGTTTGCTAGTCTTTCATAGCAGGCGCATGAACCTTATGCTCCTTGCGCCTGCTGTTCCTTAAATCCTAAGTACCTAGGGTGGTAATCCGCCCTGGGTAGTTAACACTATAAATTAATTTAAATGTAATCTCTGTAAATCCACAAATAGCAACTGTCACCAACACAGGCTCGCGCGATTACTACACACGCGGCGCTTGCGCATACCACCTCTATAACTTTATACGATAAGGTCGCGGGTTGCGCGCACCGCGTCGAGCAATACTAACGTGGGTAGGTACTTGCGCGGGCCACTGCGGGGCATATGACATACACTGCCCATGTCAGTCATTGCACTCAAGAAAAAAGTAAAGCGGTAGTTTTAAAATGTTTTTTATCTCCATGTAAGGTTATTTTTTCTTACTAAACTTCGCCGAGCGCAGTACGTTGGTTAGTAGAGTGAAAAGAGCTCCCCGCTCATCAAAGCTGGCTGTGATGTGCTAGGGAATCACATGACAACCACTTTAAGAACGACAAACCCCCTAAAGATTCGTAGCCGACGGTCTCTCGCAGGTATCTTTGAGTACGCTGGGCCGTCTCGCAGCCCAATTCGTCGAAATTAGTGTGATGTGAATAAGACAACACTTCACAGCTATTTCCACGAATGGGCCACGGACTTCGCAGGGTGACAATCTGAAACAACCTTACAATGGATTAAATACCTACTGCACTCAGGTTATAACCTAATAGGACTTTGCATACATTACTTTTTTACTCGAAAGGAAAACTGTGACATTACATAGATAGAAAGGGTTATTAGATGGGTTGCGCGCACCGCGTCGAGCAATACTAACGTGGGTAGGTACTTGCGCGGGCCACTGCGGGGCATATGACATACCCTGCCCATGTCAGTCATTGCACTCAAGAAAAAAGTAAAGCGGTAATTTTAAAATGTTTTTTATCTCCATGTAAGGTTATTTTTTCTTACTACACTTCGCTTCGCTCACTCGATCAATAACAGCGTTCAATGTTACCAGTATCCAAATCAATTCATCTCACATAAATTTTCTATAGTAAATACAAGGTAACATAAACATTCACGTCTCACAGAACAATGTCACAAATCGCACATCAAAGTGGCTGTGATATAAAACAGTTACACATAGTCATGACCGCTTTGACAAGCTAGGCCCGAGAAATTTCAGAACGCGCAAATCTGATCTGAAGTCTGATTTTGTTACAAATGAGGCCATGGCCTCAGATCTAGTACATATCATAGTAGTAGTATGATGCCTATCAATGCTAGTTGTGATAGCTACGTTATGACAGCATTGAGATTTGATGACAGGACCAAATTGCGATATCAGGAATATATACTCACCGATCACCGGTCGAGTCAACAAAGCTGACTGTGATGTGAATGGTACATATATTCACATCCACTTTGTCTACACTCTCGGTATATTCAGTCTATGCCCAAGTCTGTTATGCTGAACCAATGTATACACCATGAGACAAGGTTCGCCGAGCGCCGTACGTTGGTTAGTAGAGTAAAAAGAGCTCCCCGTTCATCAAAGCTGGCTGTGATGTGCTAGGGAATCACATGACAACCACTTTAAGAACGACAAACCCCCTAAAGATTCGTAGCCGACGACGGTCTCTTGCAGGTATTTTTGAGTACGCTGGGCCGTCTCGCAGCCCAATTCGTCAAAATGAGCGTGATGGGAATAAGACAACACTTCACAGCTATTTCCACGAATGGGCCACGGACTTCGCAAGGTGACAATCTGAAACAACCTTACAATGGGTTAAATACCTACTGCACTCAGGTTATAACCTAATAGGACTTTGCATACATTACTTTTTTACTCGAAAGGAAAACTGTGACATTACATAGATAGAAAGGGTTATTAGATGGTTGTCATGGATATTGGTCTACACTGATAACGACAAAAAAATATGTAACCATTTAAGTAAGATGTAATATATTCAGTCAGATGAGATAGGTCTGACTTAATCTATAAGAGCAAAGTTCAATCAGCTATGGAACCGATAATCTGCATATTTTTATTTTATTTTATTTTAAGGCTTTTAGGAAAACTTACAGCTAAGTAAATTTATAGACTTATAGATAATAATATATACATAGTCAATATTATACGAGAAGGCCAATTAGAAGTTTCCACAGATAAAATTTAGAATAGACAAGTATATATAAAGCAGTTCAAAATAGACAATAAAGTGATGCTACGATTTAAACAGAAATGTATAAAAAAATCAATAAAAGGTTGGCAGTTTAGAATAAAATTGTAAAAAAACTATTTGAAATAAAATAAAATATGCTAATAAAAGAACAGAATGTTGTTTACAAATTAATAAACGAAATAAGTTGCAAACTAGACTTAACTAGAAAAAGAAATCCTTATTTATTTTATTTTTCAGGGTAGTAACTGGGGTATTAAAAATATCAATACTATTATATACTTTTGCCAAGATAGCTCTTATAACAAATGCATTTTGCCTATAATTCGTCTTAACTTGGGGTACATAAAGTACATTAGGGTTTCTTAGAGCGACGCTGTTCGTGCGTAATCCTAAAAGTTCCAGTAACTCCGAGCAGTCTACCTTGCCATTTGCTATGCCCAAAAGAAACGACAAATCAGAAATTCTTCTCCGTTCAAAAAGAGGAAGGAAATGAAATTTACGGCATCTAGTAAGGTAGTCAGGAAGAAAGATTTTAGCTCAATATTGCAGATATCGTAAAAATCTTCTCTGAATTCCTTCCAACCGTGATGTTTATACGTCATAACAAGGGTATTGAGCATCAGAAATAATATTGTTATGTAATGTAACGTTACATGTAGTCTGTATTCCCTAAATCATGGATCGTAGTGGCCATATCGTAGATTTGCTCACTTCATGAAATGCTTGAGAATTTCATGAAATGTTTCACTCTCTATTGGCCACATCATGATGTGACTTGGGCAGATCAATGATATGAAATCGTTTCACGATATGGACAACAAAACGCGCTGCTACTTCATTAAAAAGGCATGATTATTTGATCGTATCATAAAATAGGTGTGCGTGTGGATTGAGTGCTCCTTTTTTAAATATAATATAAACTATATTTTACAAAATCAAAGAATAATTTAGGGAATAATTGTGAAAACTTCATGATGAAGATAAAAAAAAATGTGAAACCTTTGGTGACAAAGTTGCGGTCAATTAACTAGAACACTCAATCAGCCAGCTTGAGAACTCGTGTTTCAAAATGTACTTGAGTTATGTTTAACATTTTTATGTGGATAATTGTACTGAACTTGTGAAAACTATTCACAAATGTTCAATTGATTTTGACGGTTTATTAGGATTTTATAAAGGTTTATTTTGAATACTCCATTCTCCTGGAGTGTTCCAAAATTCGCCAATTTTGACAAAAAAATCTGCTGTTTCATACAAAAGTTCAAAACATACTCGACCAAAATGTATAAAACAGCTAATTATTTTTTTCGAGCTACAAAGTTGCTCTTCTGTTTTAAGTGTCCCAAGAAACACGAAATACTAAGGTACCTATTAGTACAGCTACCATCCTTGTACATATCGTCACATAACATCAGGGGAGATAGCGGCCAAGTATTTGCCGCTTTCTCACAAATATTATCTCAATAATTACAATTATTATTAATTAATAAGCTATTGAAAAAAATGTTTCTTAAAGTTCCTATTTTATTTATATAATGTCCGTCGGACATTAACAAACACATACTGGATTGTTATTAAATGTTTTACGGACCCGATCGTATAAATAGGGTTATTTATATCCGGCCAGACGTGGATGACAAATTCGTGAAATGTTGACGATTTTTTGGGCAATGCATATCCTGCCTCATTGGGTATGTATTGGGGTAGGTGTTATTTACGTCCTCGTTGTCTACCCCGGGTAAAAGAATATCTGGCTTTACCTAGTAGTTGAATGATCACAACACTAGTGGTCATGAAGTTCATGCCCGCTATAATACACCAGGTTAGGTCCTCACAACACGTCTTCTTCAAGGCCATGTTGTTGGAGTTTTGGGACGAATATGCAGCCTTAACCAGCCGCCTGCCTAGCGTATCCCTCCTTGTGAATGTCTACTCGGTTGTGTGAAATGAGGGGATGAGGATTAAATTTTTGAAGTGGACAGGGAGGGATGAGATTATAAGGATATGGATAAGGGGGATAAGGATACCAATGTCACGGGAGAATGGTGAGTGTGACACTAGCAGCTAGAGCAGTCCGGGGTTGCGTACCCGTAATGACTCCGACCAGATATCTGGTAGAACCATCCTCTGGACCATGATAGAATCACCATGGACATGTGAAGGTCCTCTTAGCTTGCGACCAACCTCCTACCGATGTCCGGCGCCAAACGGTTGCCTGACTTGCGTGCGTCTATTTTTTTCTTATTAAACCACCTTGTTTCTTTGGTGTAATTTTTATAAAGTAACCGATCTCTTTCTCATAGCTTAGTAGCGGATTGCACAGTTCAATATAGAACAACTTCTTTCCCTTAACAAAGCACAGGTTCTGTCGGGAGTGGAGTCTACTCCCGACCTATATAATTGACATTCCTAGGATGACTCGGCTGAAAATTCGCTCACCGCTTTGGATTTGGTTGAGCGCAGAGCATTCAGACTTGGTGGAGAGGACTTTAATATAAATACATATATATGACCAAGATGTAAAATCTTGAGCACCGTCGAAAGTTTGCTAGTCTTTCATAGCAGGCGCATGAAGCTTATACTCCATGCGCCTGCTGTTCCAAAAAATCCTAAGTACCAAGGGTGGTAATCCGCCCTGGGTAGTTAACACTATAAATTGATTTAAATGAAAGCTCTGTAAATCCACAAATAGCAACTGTCACCAACACAGGCTCGCGCGATCACTACACACGTGGCGCTTGCGCATACCACCTCTATAACTTTATACGATAAGGTCGCGGGTTGCGCGCACCGCGTCGAGCAATATTAACGTGGGTAGGTACTTGCGCGGGCCACTGCGGGGCATATGACATACCCTGCCCATGTCAGTCATTGCACTCAAGAAACAAGTAAAGCGGTAATTTTAAAATGTTGTTTATCTCCATGTAAGGTTATTTTTTTCTAACTAAACTTCGCTGCGCTCACTCAATCAATAACAGCGTTCAATGTTACCAGTATCCAAATCAATTCCTTTCACATAAATTTTCTATAGTAAATACAAGGTAACATAAACATTCACGTCTCACAGAACAATGTCACAAAACGCACAGCAAAGTGGCTGTGATATAAAACAGTTACACATAGTCATGACCGCTTTGACAAGCTAGGCTCGAGAAATTTCAGAACGCGCAAATCAGATCTGAAGTCTGATTTTGTTACAAATGAGGCCGTGCATGCCTATCAACGCTAGTTGTGACAGCTACGCTACGTAATGACAGCATTGACATTTGATGACAGGGCCAAATTGCGATATCAGGAATATATACTCACCGATCACCGGTCGAGTCAACAAAGCTGACTATGATGGTACATATATTCACATCCACTTTGTCTACACTCTCGATACATTACTTCAGTCTAGAGTAGAGTGAAAAGAGCTCCCCGTTCATCAAAGCTGGCTGTGATGTGCTAGGGAATCACAAGGCAACCACTTTAAGAACGACAAACCCCCTAAAGATTCGTAGCCGACGGTCTCTCGCAGGTATCTTAGAGTACGCCGAGCCGTCTCGCAGCCCAATTCGTCAAATTACCTGTGATATGAATAAGATAACACAGCACAGCTATTTCAACGAATAGGCCACGGACTTCGCAGGGTGACAATCTGAAACAACATTACAATGGGTTAAATACCTACTGCACTCAGGTTATAACCTAATAGGACCTTGCATACATTACTTTTTTACTCGAAAGGAAAACTGTGACAGTACACAGATAGAAAGGGTTATTAGATGGTTGTCATGGATATTGGTCCACACTAATAACGACAAAAATGTATGTAACCAATTAAGTAGGATGTAATACATTCAGTCAGATAAGATATGTCTGACTGAATCTATAAGAGCAAAGTTCAATCAGCTATGGAACCGATAATCTGCATATTGAGCATCAGATATAATATTGTTATGTAATGTAACGTTACATGTAGTCATTTCATGAAGTGCGATCATTTCACGAAATTCTCGAGCATTTCATTGAGTGAGCAAATCAACGATATGGCCACGACAGATACAAGGAATATGGTGACCATAAAAGTGGAAGTCAAAGTCTAATATTTTTATTCATTGTTATATTTTAGGATCATTTTGAAACGTCAAATCTAACGCCTGTTCAGAATCGCTACAAAATGGATGGAAAAAGACCCATGGATCTCAACCCCTCGTCTGTGTAATTTGTGGATTTTACTTAATATCATTTTGTTTTAACTTCACTTCACTTATATATCACTTCAGGTTGTAAATAACCTTTTTGGATCAATGGATTTCCTGCCTCATTGGGTATGTATTGGGGTAGGTGTGATTTACTTCCTAGTTGTCTTCCCCGGGTAATAGAATATCTGGCTTTACGTAGTAGTTGAATGATCACATCACTAGTGGTCATTAGGTTCGTGCCCGCTATGCTACACCAGGTTAGGTCCTCACAACACGTCTTCTTCAAGGCCATGTTGCTAGAGTTTTGGGACGAATATGCAGCCTTAACCAGCCGCCTGCCTAGCGTATCCCTCCTTGTGAATATCTACTCGGTTGTGTGAGATGAGGGGATGAGGATTAAGATTTTGAAGTGAACAGGGAGGGATGAGATTATAAGGATATGGATAAGGGGGATAAGGATACCAATGTCACGGGAGAATGGTGAGTGTGACACTGGCAGCTAGAGCAGTCCGGGGTTGCGTACCCGTAATGACTCCGACCAGATATCTGGTAGAACCATCCTCTGGACCATGATAGAATCACCATGGACATGTGAAGGTCCTCTTAGCTTGCGACCAACCTCCTGCCGATGTCCGGCGCCAAACGGTTGCCTGACTTGCGTGCGTCTATTTTTTTCTTATTAAACCACCTTGTTTCTTTGGTGTAATTTTTATTTATTAACCGATCTCTTTCTCATAGCTTAGTAGCGGATTGCACAGTTCAATATAGAACAACTTCTTTCCCTTAACAAAGCACAGGTTCTGTCGGGAGTGGAGTCTACTCCCGACCTATATAATTGACATTCCTAGGATGACTCGGCTGAAAATTCGCTCACCGCTTTGGATTTGGTTGAGCGCAGAGCATTCAGACTTGGTGGAGAGGACTTTAATATAAATACATATATAAGACCAAGATGTAAAATCTTGAGCACCGTCGAAAGTTTGCTAGTCTTTCATAGCAGGCGCATGAAGCTTATACTCCATGCGCCTACTGTTCCAAAAAATCCTAAGTACCAAGGGTGGTAATCCGCCCTGGGTAGTTAACACTATAAATTGATTTAAATGAAAGCTCTGTAAATCCACAAATAGCAACTGTCACCAACACAGGCTCGCGCGATCACTACACACGCGGCGCTTGCGCATACCACCTCTATAACTTTATACGATAAGGTCGCAGGTTGCGCGCACCGCGTCGAGCAATATTAACGTGGGTAGGTACTTGCGCGGGCCACTGCGGGGCATATGACATACCCTGCCCATGTCAGTCATTGCACTCAAGAAACAAGTAAAGCGGTAATTTTAAAATGTTGTTTATCTCCATGTAAGGTTATTTTTTTCTAACTAAACTTCGCTTCGCTCACTCAATCAATAACAGCGTTCAATGTTACCAGTATCCAAATCAATTCCTTTCACATAAATTTTCTATAGTAAATACAAGGTAACATAAACATTCACGTCTCACAGAACAATGTCACAAAACGCACAGCAAAGTGGCTGTGATATAAAACAGTTACACATAGTCATGACCGCTTTGACAAGCTAGGCTCGAGAAATTTCAGAACGCGCAAATCAGATCTGAAGTCTGATTTTGTTACAAATGAGGCCGTGCATGCCTATCAACGCTAGTTGTGACAGCTACGCTACGTAATGACAGCATTGACATTTGATGACAGGGCCAAATTGCGATATCAGGAATATATACTCACCGATCACCGGTCGAGTCAACAAAGCTGACTATGATGGTACATATATTCACATCCACTTTGTCTACACTCTCGGTACATTACTTCAGTCTAGAGTACAGTGAAAAGAGCTCCCCGCTCATCAAAGCTGGCTGTGATGTGCTACGGAAGCACAAGGCAACCACTTTAAGAACGACAAACCCCCTAAAGATTCGTAGCCGACGGTCTCTCGCAGGTATCTTAGAGTACGCCGAGCAGTCTCGCAGCCCAATTCGTCAAATTACCTGTGATATGAATAAGAGAACACAGCACAGCTATTTCCACGAATAGGCCACGGACTTCGCAGGGTGACAATCTGAAACAACCTTACAATGGGTTAAATACCTACTGCACTCAGGTTATAACGTAAAGGACCTTTCATACATTACTTTTTTACTCAAAAGGAAAACTGTGACAGTACACAGATAGAAACAATCCCATAGAACAGTTAATAGGTAAGATTATAGGTAGAAATGTAATACATTCAGTCAGATAAGATAGGTCTGACTGAATATATAAGAGCAAAGTTCAATCAGCTATGGAACGGATAATCTGCATATTGAGCATCAGAAATAATATTGTTATGTAATGTAACGTTACATGTAGTCATTTCATGAAGTGCGATCATTTCACGAAATTCTCGAGCATTTCATTGAGTGAGCAAATCAACGATATGGCCACGACAGATACAAGGAATATGGTGACCATAAAAGTGGAAGTCAAAGTCTAATATTTTTATTCATTGTTATATTTTAGGATCATTTTGAAACGTCAAATCTACCGCCTGTTCAGAATCGCTACAAAATGGATGGAAAAAGACCCATGGATCTTAACCCCTCGTCTATGTAATTTGGGGATTTTACTTAATATCATTCTGTTTTAACTTCACTTCACTTATATATCACTTCAGGTTGTAAATAACCTTTTTGGAGCAATGGATTTCCTGCCTCATTGGGTATATATTGGGATAGGTGTGATTTACGTCCTAGTTGTCTACCCCGGGTAATAGAATATTTGGCTTTACGTAGTAGTTGAATGATCACATCACTAGTGGTCATTAGGTTCGTGCCCGCTATGCTACACCAGGTTGGGTCCTCACAACACGTCTTCTTCAAGGCCATGTTGTTAGAGTTTTGGGACGAATATGCAGCCTTAACTAGCCGCCTGCCTAGCGTATCCCTCCTTGTGAATATCTACTCGGTTGTGTGAGATGAGGGGATGAGGATTAAGTTTGTGAAGTGGACAAGGAGGGATGAAATTATAAGGATATGGATAAGGGGGATAAGGATACCAATGTCACGGGAGAATGGTGAGTGTGACACTAGCAGCTAGAGCAGTCCGGGGTTGCGTACCCGTAATGACTCCGACCAGATATCTGGTAGAACCATCCTCTGGACCATGATAGAATCACCATGGACATGTGAAGGTCCTCTTGGCTTGCGACCAACCTCCTGCCGATGTCCGGCGCCAAACGGTTGCCTGTCTTGCGTGCGTCTATCACCAACCGACAAACCAGGCTATGCACCTAGTTAGTCGCTTGGTATTTTTTTCTTATTAAACAACCTTGATTATTGGGTGTTATTTTTATTTAATAACCGACTTCTTTCTCATAGCTTAGTAGCGGATTGCACAGTTCAATATAGAACAACTTCTTTCCCTTAACAAAGCACAGGTTCTGTCGGGAGTGGAGTCTACTCCCGACCTATATAATTGACATTCCTAGGATGACTCGGCTGAATATTCACTCACCGCTTTGGATTTGGTTGAGCGCAGAGCATTCAGACTTGGTGGAGAGGACTATAATATAAATACATATATAAGACCAAGATGTAAAGTCTTAGGCACCGTCGAAAGTTTGCTAGTCTTTCATAGCAGGCGCATGAACCTTATGCTCCTTGCGCCTGCTGTTCCTTAAATCCTAAGTACCTAGGGTGGTAATCCGCCCTGGGTAGTTAACACTATAAATTAATTTAAATGTAATCTCTGTAAATCCACAAATAGCAACTGTCACCAACACAGGCTCGCGCGATCACTACACACGCGGCGCTTGCGCATACCACCTCTATAACTTTATACGATAAGGTCGCGGGTTGCGCGCACCGCGTCGAGCAATACTAACGTGGGTAGGTACTTGCGCGGGCCACTGCGGGACAAATGACATACACTGCCCATGTCAGTCATTGCACTCAAGAAAAAAGTAAAGCGGTAGTTTTAAAATGTTTTTATCTCCATGTAAGGTTATTTTTTCTTACTAAACTTCGCCGAGCGCAGTACGTTGGTTAGTAGAGTGAAAAGAGCTCCCCGCTCATCAAAGCTGGCTGTGATGTGCTAGGGAATCACATGACAACCACTTTAAGAACGACAAACCCCCTAAAGATTCGTAGCCGACGACGGTCTCTCGCAGGTATCTTTGAGTACGCTGGGCCGTCTCGCAGCCCAATTCGTCGAAATTAGTGTGATGTGAATAAGACAACACAGCACAGCTATTTCCACGAATGGGCCACGGACTTCGCAGGGTGACAATCTGAAACAACCTTACAATGGATTAAATACCTACTGCACTCAGGTTATAACCTAATAGGACCTTGCATAAATTGATTTCTTACTCGAAAGGAAAACTGTAATAGTACATAGATAGAAAGGGTTATTAGATGGTTGTCATGGATATTGGTCCACACTGATAATGACAAAAAATTATGTAACCATTTAAGTAAGATGTAATATATTCAGTCAGATGAGATAGGTCTGACTTAATCTATAAGAGCAAAGTTCAATCAGCTATGGAACCGATAATCTGCATATTTTTATTTTATTTTATTTTAAGGCTTTTAGGAAAACTTACAGCTAAGTAAATTTATAGACTTATAGATAATAATATATACATAGTCAATATTATACGAGAAGGCCAATAAGAAGTTTCCACAGATAAAATTTAGAATAGACAAGTATATATAAAGCAGTTCAAAATAGACAATAAAGTGATGCTACGATTTAAACAGAAATGTATAAATCAATAAAAGGTTGGCAGTTTAGAATAAAATTGTAAAAAACTATTTGAAATAAAATAAAATATGCTAATAAAAGAACAGAATGTTGTTTACAAATTAATAAACGAAATAAGTTGCAAACTAGACTTAACTAGAAAAAGAAATCCTTATTTATTTTATTTTTCAGGGTAGTAACTGGGGTATTAAAAATATCAATACTATTATATACTTTTGCCAAGATAGCTCTTATAACAAATGCATTTTGCCTATAATTCGTCTTAACTTGGGGTACATAAAGTACATTAGGGTTTCTTAGAGCGACGCTGTTCGTGCGTAATCCTAAAAGTTCCAGTAACTCCGAGCAGTCTACCTTGCCATTTGCTATGCCCAAAAGAAACGACAAATCAGAAATTCTTCTCCGTTCAAAAAGAGGAAGGAAATGAAATTTACGGCATCTAGTAAGGTAGTCAGGAAGAAAGATTTTAGCTCAATATTGCAGATATCGTAAAAATCTTCTCTGAATTCCTTCCAACCGTGATGTTTATACGTCATAACAAGGGTATTGAGCATCAGAAATAATATTGTTATGTAATGTAATGTTACATGTAGTCTGTATTCCCTAAATCATGGATCGTAGTGGCCATATCGTAGATTTGCTCACTTCATAAAATGCTTGAGAATTACATGAAATGTTTCACTCTCTATTGGCCACATCATGATGTGACTTGGGCAGATCAATGATAAGAAATCGTTTCACGATATGGACAACAAAACGCGCTGCTACTTCATTAAAAAGGCATGATTATTTGATCGTATCATTAAATAGGTGTGCGTGTGGATAGAGTGCTCCTTTTTAAAATATAATATAAACTATATTTTACTAAATCAAGGAATAATTTAGGGAATAATTGTGAAAATTTCATGATGAAGATAAAAAAAATGTGAAACCTTTGGTGACAAAGTTGTGGTCAATTAACTAGAACACTCAATCAGCCAGCTTGAGAACTCGTGTTTCAAAATATACTTGAGTTATGTTTAACATTTTTATGTGGAATAATTGTACTGAACTTGTGAAAACAAATGTTCAATTGATTTTGACGGTTTATTAGGATTTTATAAAGGTTTATTTTGAATACTCCATTCTCCTGGAGTGTTCCTTAATTCGCCAATTTTGTCAAAAAAATCTGCTGTTTCATACAAAAGTTCAAAACATACTCGACCAAAATGTATAAAACAGCTGATTATTTTTGTCGAGCTACAAAGAAATACTAAGGTACCTATTAGTACAGCTACCATCCTTGGACATATCGTCACATAACATCAGGTGAGATAGCGGCCAAGTATTTGCCGCTTTCTCACAAATATTATCTCAATAATAACAATTATTATTAATTAATAAGCTATTGAAAAATATGTTTCTTAAGGTTTCTATTTTATTTATATAATGTCCGTCGGACATTAACAAACACATACTGGATTGTTATTAAATGTTTTACGGACCCGATCGTATAAATAGGGCTATTTATATCCGGCCAGACGTGGATGACAAATTCGTGAAACGTTGACGATTTTTTGGGCAATGGATTTCCTGCCTCATTGGGTATGTATTGGGGTAGGTGTGATTTACGTCCTCGTTGTCTACCCCGGGTAAAAGAATATCTGGCTTTACCTAGTAGTTGAATGTTCACAACACTAGTGGTCATGAAGTTCATGCCCGCTATAATACACCAGGTTAGGTCCTCACAACACGTCTTCTTCAAGGCCATGTTGTTGGAGTTTTGGGACGAATATGCAGCCTTAACCAGCCGCCTGCCTAGCGTATCCCTCCTTTTGAATGTCTATTCGGTTGTGTGAAATGAGGGGATGAGGATTAAGTTTTTGAAGTGGACAGGGAGGGATGAGATTATAAGGATATGGATAAGGAGTCTACTCATTCCTAGGATGACTCGGCTGAATATTCGCTCACCGCTTTGGATTTGGTTGAGTGCAGACCATTCAGACTTGGTGGAGCTGACTTTAATATAAATACATATATTAGACCAAGATGTAAAGTCTTGAGCACCGTCGAAAGTTTGCTAGTCTTTCATAGCAGGCTCATGAACGTTATACTCCATGCGCCTGCTGTTCCTAAAAATCCTAAGTACCAAGGGTGCATGCCTATCAAAGCTAGTTGTGACAGCTACGCTACGTAATGACAGCATTGACATTTGATGACAGGGCCAAATTGCGTTATCAGGAATATATACTCACCGATCACCGGTCGAGTCAACAAAGCTGACTATGATGGTACATATAATCACATCCACTTTGTCTACACTCTCGATACATTACTTCAGTCTAGAGTAGAGTGAAAAGAGCTCCCCGCTCATCAAAGCTGGCTGTGATGTGCTAGGGAATCACAAGGCAACCACTTTAAGAACGACAAACCCCCTAAAGATTCGTAGCCGACGGTCTCTCGCAGGTATCTTAGAGTACGCCGAGCCGTCTCGCAGCCCAATTCGTCAAATTACCTGTGATATGAATAAGATAACACAGCACAGCTATTTCAACGAATAGGCCACGGACTTCGCAGGGTGACAATCTGAAACAACATTACAATGGGTTAAATACCTACTGCACTCAGGTTATAACCTAATAGGACCTTGCATACATTACTTTTTTACTCGAAAGGAAAACTGTGACAGTACACAGATAGAAACAATCCCATAGAACAGTTAATAGGTAAGATTATAGGTAGATACAGAGGGTTATTAGATGGTTGTCTTGGATATTGGTCCACACTAATAACGACAAAAATTATGTAACCATTTAAGTAAGATGTAATACATTCAGTCAGATAAGATAGGTCTGACTGAATATATAAGAGCAAAGTTCAATCAGCTATGGAACGGATAATCTGCATATTGAGCATCAGAAATAATATTGTTATGTAATGTACGAGTAACGTTACATGTAGTCATTTCATGAAGTGCGATCATTTCACGAAATTCTCGAGCATTTCATTAAGTGAGCAAATCAACGATATGGCCACGACAGATACAAGGAATAAAGTGACCATAAAAGTGGAAGTCAAAGTCTAATATTTTTATTCATTGTTATATTTTTGGATCATTTTGAAACGTCAAATCTACCGCCTGTTCAGAATCGCTACAAAATGGATGGAAAAAGACCCATGGATCTTAACCCCTCGTCTATGTAATTTGGGGATTTTACTTAATATCATTCTGTTTTAACTTCACTTCACTTATATATCACTTCAGGTTGTAAATAACCTTTTTGGAGCAATGGATTTCCTGCCTCATTGGGTATATATTGGGATAGGTGTGATTTACGTCCTAGTTGTCTACCCCGGGTAATAGAATATTTGGCTTTACGTAGTAGTTGAATGATCACATCACTAGTGGTCATTAGGTTCGTGCCCGCTATGCTACACCAGGTTGGGTCCTCACAACACGTCTTCTTCAAGGCCATGTTGTTAGAGTTTTGGGACGAATATGCAGCCTTAACTAGCCGCCTGCCTAGCGTATCCCTCCTTGTGAATATCTACTCGGTTGTGTGAGATGAGGGGATGAGGATTAAGTTTGTGAAGTGGACAAGGAGGGATGAAATTATAAGGATATGGATAAGGGGGATAAGGATACCAATGTCACGGGAGAATGGTGAGTGTGACACTAGCAGCTAGAGCAGTCCGGGGTTGCGTACCCGTAATGACTCCGACCAGATATCTGGTAGAACCATCCTCTGGACCATGATAGAATCACCATGGACATGTGAAGGTCCTCTTGGCTTGCGACCAACCTCCTGCCGATGTCCGGCGCCAAACGGTTGCCTGTCTTGCGTGCGTCTATCACCAACCGACAAACCAGGCTATGCACCTAGTTAGTCGCTTGGTATTTTTTTCTTATTAAACAACCTTGATTATTGGGTGTTATTTTTATTTAATAACCGACCTCTTTCTCATAGCTTAGTAGCGGATTGCACAGTTCAATATAGAACAACTTCTTTCCCTTAACAAAGCACAGGTTCTGTCGGGAGTGGAGTCTACTCCCGACCTATATAATTGACATTCCTAGGATGACTCGGCTGAATATTCACTCACCGCTTTGGATTTGGTTGAGCGCAGAGCATTCAGACTTGGTGGAGAGGACTATAATATAAATACATATATAAGACCAAGATGTAAAGTCTTGAGCACCGTCGAAAGTTTGCTAGTCTTTCATAGCAGGCGCATGAACCTTATGCTCCTTGCGCCTGCTGTTCCTTAAATCCTAAGTACCTAGGGTGGTAATCCGCCCTGGGTAGTTAACACTATAAATTAATTTAAATGTAATCTCTGTAAATCCACAAATAGCAACTGTCACCAACACAGGCTCGCGCGATCACTACACACGCGGCGCTTGCGCATACCACCTCTATAACTTTATACGATAAGGTCGCGGGTTGCGCGCACCGCGTCGAGCAATACTAACGTGGGTAGGTACTTGCGCGGGCCACTGCGGGACAAATGACATACACTGCCCATGTCAGTCATTGCACTCAAGAAAAAAGTAAAGCGGTAGTTTTAAAATGTTTTTATCTCCATGTAAGGTTATTTTTTCTTACTAAACTTCGCCGAGCGCAGTACGTTGGTTAGTAGAGTGAAAAGAGCTCCCCGCTCATCAAAGCTGGCTGTGATGTGCTAGGGAATCACATGACAACCACTTTAAGAACGACAAACCCCCTAAAGATTCGTAGCCGACGACGGTCTCTCGCAGGTATCTTTGAGTACGCTGGGCCGTCTCGCAGCCCAATTCGTCGAAATTAGTGTGATGTGAATAAGACAACACAGCACAGCTATTTCCACGAATGGGCCACGGACTTCGCAGGGTGACAATCTGAAACAACCTTACAATGGATTAAATACCTACTGCACTCAGGTTATAACCTAATAGGACCTTGCATAAATTGATTTCTTACTCGAAAGGAAAACTGTAATAGTACATAGATAGAAAGGGTTATTAGATGGTTGTCATGGATATTGGTCCACACTGATAATGACAAAAAATTATGTAACCATTTAAGTAAGATGTAATATATTCAGTCAGATGAGATAGGTCTGACTTAATCTATAAGAGCAAAGTTCAATCAGCTATGGAACCGATAATCTGCATATTTTTATTTTATTTTATTTTAAGGCTTTTAGGAAAACTTACAGCTAAGTAAATTTATAGACTTATAGATAATAATATATACATAGTCAATATTATACGAGAAGGCCAATAAGAAGTTTCCACAGATAAAATTTAGAATAGACAAGTATATATAAAGCAGTTCAAAATAGACAATAAAGTGATGCTACGATTTAAACAGAAATGTATAAATCAATAAAAGGTTGGCAGTTTAGAATAAAATTGTAAAAAACTATTTGAAATAAAATAATATATGCTAATAAAAGAACAGAATGTTGTTTACAAATTAATAAACGAAATAAGTTGCAAACTAGACTTAACTAGAAAAAGAAATCCTTATTTATTTTATTTTTCAGGGTAGTAACTGGGGTATTAAAAATATCAATACTATTATATACTTTTGCCAAGATAGCTCTTATAACAAATGCATTTTGCCTATAATTCATCTTAACTTGGGGTACATAAAGTACATTAGGGTTTCTTAGAGCGACGCTGTTCGTGCGTAATCCTAAAAGTTCCAGTAACTCCGAGCAGTCTACCTTGCCATTTGCTATGCCCAAAAGAAACGACAAATCAGAAATTCTTCTCCGTTCAAAAAGAGGAAGGAAATTAAATTTACGGCATCTAGTAAGGTAGTCAGGAAGAAAGATTTTAGCTCAATATTGCAGATATCGTAAAAATCTTCTCTGAATTCCTTCCAACCGTGATGTTTATACGTCATAACAAGGGTATTGAGCATCAGAAATAATATTGTTATGTAATGTAACGTTACATGTAGTCTGTATTCCCTAAATCATGGATCGTAGTGGCCATATCGTAGATTTGCTCACTTCATAAAATGCTTGAGAATTACATGAAATGTTTCACTCTCTATTGGCCACATCATGATGTGACTTGGGCAGATCAATGATAAGAAATCGTTTCACGATATGGACAACAAAACGCGCTGCTACTTCATTAAAAAGGCATGATTATTTGATCGTATCATTAAATAGGTGTGCGTGTGGATAGAGTGCTCCTTTTTAAAATATAATATAAACTATATTTTACTAAATCAAGGAATAATTTAGGGAATAATTGTGAAAATTTCATGATGAAGATAAAAAAAATGTGAAACCTTTGGTGACAAAGTTGTGGTCAATTAACTAGAACACTCAATCAGCCAGCTTGAGAACTCGTGTTTCAAAATATACTTGAGTTATGTTTAACATTTTTATGTGGAATAATTGTACTGAACTTGTGAAAACAAATGTTCAATTGATTTTGACGGTTTATTAGGATTTTATAAAGGTTTATTTTGAATACTCCATTCTCCTGGAGTGTTCCTTAATTCGCCAATTTTGTCAAAAAAATCTGCTGTTTCATACAAAAGTTCAAAACATACTCGACCAAAATGTATAAAACAGCTGATTATTTTTGTCGAGCTACAAAGAAATACTAAGGTACCTATTAGTACAGCTACCATCCTTGGACATATCGTCACATAACATCAGGTGAGATAGCGGCCAAGTATTTGCCGCTTTCTCACAAATATTATCTCAATAATAACAATTATTATTAATTAATAAGCTATTGAAAAATATGTTTCTTAAGGTTTCTATTTTATTTATAAAATGTCCATCGGACATTAACAAACACATACTGGATTGTTATTAAATGTTTTACGGACCCGATCGTATAAATAGGGCTATTTATATCCGGCCAGACGTGGATGACAAATTCGTGAAATGTTGACGATTTTTTGGGCAATGGATATCCTGCCTCATTAGGTATGTATTGGGGTAGGTGTTATTTACGTCCTCGTTGTCTACCCCGGGTAAAAGAATATCTGGCTTTACCTAGTAGTTGAATGTTCACAACACTAGTGTTCATGAAGTTCATGCCCGCTATAATACACCAGGTTAGGTCCTCACAACACGTCTTCTTCAAGGCCATGTTGTTGGAGTTTTGGGACGAATATGCAGCCTTAACCAGCCGCCTGCCTAGCGTATCCCTCCTTTAGAATGTCTATTCGGTTGTGTGAAATGAGGGGATGAGGATTAAGTTTTTGAAGTGGACAGGGAGGGATGAGATTATAAGGATATGGATAAGGAGTCTACTCATTCCTAGGATAACTAGGCTGAATATTCGCTCACCGCTTTGGATTTGGTTGAGTGCAGCCCATTCAGACTTGGTGGAGCTGACTTTAATATAAATACATATATTAGACCCAGATGTAAAGTCTTGAGCACCGTCGAAAGTTTGCTAGTCTTTCATAGCAGGCGCATGAACCTTATACTCCATGCGCCTACTGTTCCTAAAAATCCTAAGTACCAAGGGTGGTAATCCGCCCTGGGTAGTTAACACTATAAATTAATTTAAATGTAATCTCTGTAAATCCACAAATAGCAACTGTCACCAACACAGGCTCGCGCGATCATTACACACGCGGCGCGTGCGCATACCACCTCTATAACTTTATACGATAAGGTCGCGGGTTATGCGCACCACGTCGAGCAATACTAACGTGGGTAGGTTCTTGCGCGGGCCACTGTGGGGCATATGACATACACTGCCCATGTCAGTCATTGCACTGAAGAAAAAAGTAAAGCGGTAATTTTAAAATGTTTTTTATCTCCATGTAAGGTTATTTTTTCTTACTAAACTTCGCTTCGCTCACTCGATCAATAACAGCGTTCAATGTTACCAGTATCCAAATCAATTCCTGTCACATACCTTTTCTGCAATAAATACAAGGTAACATAAACATTCACGTCTCACAGAACAATGTCACAAATCGCACATCAAAGTGGCTGTGATATAAAACAGTTACACATAGTCATGACCGCTTTGACAAGCTAGGCCCGAGAAATTTTAGAACGCGCAAATCAGATCTGAAGTCTGATTTTGTTACAAATGAGGCCGTGCATGCCTATCAAAGCTAGTTGTGACAGCTACGCTACGTAATGACAGCATTGACATTTGATGACAGGGCCAAATTGCGTTATCAGGAATATATACTCACCGATCACCGGTCGAGTCAACAAAGCTGACTATGATGGTACATATATTCACATCCACTTTGTCTACACTCTCGGTACATTACTTCAGTCTAGAGTAGAGTGAAAAGAGCTCCCCGCTCATCAAAGCTGGCTGTGATGTGCTAGGGAATCACAAGGCAACCACTTTAAGAACGACAAACCCCCTAAAGATTCGTAGCCGACGGTCTCTCGCAGGTATCTTAGAGTACGCCGAGCCGTCTCGCAGCCCAATTCGTCAAATTACCTGTGATATGAATAAGATAACACAGCACAGCTATTTCAACGAATAGGCCACGGACTTCGCAGGGTGACAATCTGAAACAACATTACAATGGGTTAAATACCTACTGCACTCAGGTTATAACCTAATAGGACCTTGCAAACATTACTTTTTTACTCGAAAGGAAAACTGTGACAGTACACAGATAGAAAGGGTTATTAGATGGTTGTCATGGATATTGGTCCACACTAATAACGACAAAAATGTATGTAACCAATTAAGTAGGATGTAATACATTCAGTCAGATAAGATAGGTCTGACTGAATCTATAAGAGCAAAGTTCAATCAGCTATGGAACCGATAATCTGCATATTGAGCATCAGATATAATATTGTTATGTAATGTAACGTTACATGTAGTAATTTCATGAAGTGCGATCATCTCACGAAATTCTCCAGCATTTCATTAAGTGAGCAAATTTACGATATGGCCACGACAGATATAAGGAATAAAGTGACCATAAAAGTGGAAGTCAAAGTCTAATATTTTTATTCATTGTTATATTTTAGGGTCATTTTGAAACGTCAAATCTACCGCCTGTTCAGAATCGCTACAAAATGAATGGAAAAAGACCCATGGATCTTAACCCCTCGTCTGTGAAATTTGGGGATTTTACTTAATATCATTCTGTTTTAACTTCACTTCACTTATATATCACTTCAGGTTGTAAATAACCTTTTTGGAGCAATGGATTTCCTGCCTCATTGGGTATGTATTGGGGTAGGTGTGATTTACGTCCTAGTTGTCTACCCCGGGTAATAGAATATTTGGCTTTACGTAGTAGTTGAATGATCACATCACTAGTGGTAATTAGGTTCGTGCCCGCTATGCTACACCAGGTTAGGTCCTCACAACACGTCTTCTTCAAGACCATGTTGTTAGAGTTTTGGGACGAATATGCAGCCTTAACTAGCCGCCTGCCTAGCGTATCCCTCCTTGTGAATATCTACTCGGTTGTGTGAGATGAGGGGATGAGGATTAAGATTTTGAAGTGGACAGGGAGGGATGAGATTATAAGGATATGGATAAGGGGGATAAGGATACCAATGTCACGGGAGAATGGTGAGTGTGACACTAGCAGCTAGAGCAGTCCGGGGTTGCGTACCCGTAATGACTCCGACCAGATATCTGGTAGAACCATCCTCTGGACCATGATAGAATCACCATGGACATGTGAAGGTCCTCTTAGCTTGCGATCAACCTCCTGCCGATGTCCGGCGCCAAACGGTTCTTGCGTGCGTCTATTTTTTTCTTATTAAACCACCTTGTTTCTTGGGTGTAATTTTTATTTACTAACCGACCTCTTTCTCATAGCTTAGTAGCGGATTGCACAGTTCAATATAGAACAACTTCTTTCCCTTAACAAAGCACAGGTTCTGTTGGGAGTGGAGTCTACTCCCGACCTATATAATTGACATTCCTAGGATGACTCGACTGAATATTCGCTCACCGCTTTGGATTTGGTTGAGTGCAGACCATTCAGACTTGATGGAGAGGACTTTAATATAAATACATATATTAGACCAAGATGTAAAGTCTTGAGCACCGTCGAAAGTTTGCTAGTCTTTCATAGCAGGCTCATGAACGTTATACTCCATGCGCCTGCTGTTCCTAAAAATCCTAAGTACCAAGGGTGGTAATCCGCCCTGGGTAGTTAACACTATAAATTAATTTAAATGTAATCTCTGTAAATCCACAAATAGCAACTGTCACCAACACAGGCTCGCGCGATCACTACACACGCGGCGCTTGCGCATACCACCTCTATAACTTTATACGATAAGGTCGCGGGTTGCGTGCACCGCGTCGAGCAATACTAACGTGGGTAGGTACTTGCGCGGGCCACTGCGGGGCATATGACATACCCTGCCCATGTCAGTCATTGCACTCAAAAAAAAAGGAAAGCGGTAATTTTAAAATGTTTTTTATCTCCATGTAAGGTTATTTTTTCTTACTACACTTCGCTTCGCTCACTCGATCAATAACAGCGTTCAATGTTACCAGTATCCAAATCAATTCCTCTCACATAAATTTTCTATAGTAAATACAAGGTAACATAAACATTCACGTCTCACAGAACAATTTCACAAAACGCACAGCAAAGTGGCTGTGATATAAAACAGTTACACATAGTCATGACCACTTTGACAAGCTAGGCTCGAGAAATTTCAGAACGCGCAAATCAGATCTGAAGTCTGATTTTGTTACAAATGAGGCCGTGCATGCCTATCAAAGCTAGTTGTGACAGCTACGCTACGTAATGACAGCATTGACATTTGATGACAGGGCCAAATTGCGTTATCAGGAATATATACTCACCGATCACCGGTCGAGTCAACAAAGCTGACTATGATGGTACATATATTCACATCCACTTTGTCTACACTCTCGGTACATTACTTCAGTCTAGAGTAGAGTGAAAAGAGCTCCCCGCTCATCAAAGCTGGCTGTGATGTGCTAGGGAATCACAAGGCAACCACTTTGAGAGCGACAAACCCCCTAAAGATTCGTAGCCGACGGTCTCTCGCAGGTATCTTAGAGTACGCCGAGCCGTCTCGCAGCCCAATTCGTCAAATTACCTGTGATATGAATAAGATAACACAGCACAGCTATTTCAACGAATAGGCCACGGACTTCGCAGGGTGACAATCTGAAACAACATTACAATGGGTTAAATACCTACTGCACTCAGGTTATAACCTAATAGGACCTTGCATACATTACTTTTTTACTCGAAAGGAAAACTGTGACAGTACACAGATAGAAAGGGTTATTAGATGGTTGTCATGGATATTGGTCCACACTAATAACGACAAAAATGTATGTAACCAATTAAGTAGGATGTAATACATTCAGTCAGATAAGATAGGTCTGACTGAATCTATAAGAGCAAAGTTCAATCAGCTATGGAACCGATAATCTGCATATTGAGCATCAGAAATAATATTGTTATGTAATGTACGAGTAACGTTACATGTAGTCATTTCATGAAGTGCGATCATTTCACGAAATTCTCGAGCATTTCATTAAGTGAGCAAATCAACGATATGGCCACGACAGATACAAGGAATAAAGTGACCATAAAAGTGGAAGTCAAAATCTAATATTTTTATTCATTGTTATATTTTTGGATCATTTTGAAACGTCAAATCTACCGCCTGTTCAGAATCGCTACAAAAAGGGATGGAAAAAGACCCATGGATCTTAACCCCTCGTCTATGTAATTTGGGGATTTTACTTAATATCATTCTGTTTTAACTTCACTTCACTTATATATCACTTCAGGTTGTAAATAACCTTTTTGGAGCAATGGATTTCCTGCCTCATTGGGTATGTATTGGGGTAGGTGTGATTTACGTCCTAGTTGTCTACCCCGGGTAATAGAATATTTGGCTTTACGTAGTAGTTGAATGATCACATCACTAGTGGTAATTAGGTTTGTGCCCGCTATGCTACACCAGGTTAGGTCCTCACAACACGTCTTCTTCAAGACCATGTTGTTAGAGTTTTGGGACGAATATGCAGCCTTAACTAGCCGCCTGCCTAGCGTATCCCTCCTTGTGAATATCTACTCGGTTGTGTGAGATGAGGGGATGAGGATTAAGATTTTGAAGTGGACAGGGAGGGATGAGATTAAAAGGATATGGATAAGAGGGATAAGGATACCAATGTCACGGGAGAATGGTGAGTGTGACACTAGCAGCTAGAGCAGTCCGGGGTTGCGTACCCGTAATGACTCCGACCAGATATCTGGTAGAACCATCCTCTGGACCATGATAGAATCACCATGGACATGTGAAGGTCCTCTTAGCTTGCGACCAACCTCCTGCCGATGTCCGGCGCCAAACGGTTGCCTGACTTGCGTGCGTCTATTTTTTTCTTATTAAACCACCTTGTTTCTTTGGTGTAATTTTTATTTATTAACCGATCTCTTTCTCATAGCTTAACTGCTGAAGGTCGATGAAGTTGGACGTTCTCAATAAGTTGCGATGGTACTTCTCCCAGGACAGCTTCATTTCCTTTACAAAGCTTAGGTCCAGTCGGAAAGGAGTAGGTACCTACTAGGTAGGTATTGTTGTCATCTCTAAGATCGCTCGGCTGAATATTAGTTCATGTTTTTTTTATTGTACGACGGGGAAGCGCTTGGCTTTCATGTCACCTGGTAACACGTTGATTCAAGGCCGAAGGTGGTAGCGCACTTCACCCGGAATCCTCAACAAACTGAGGAACTGGTTATCTTACCTCTAAATGCCGGAACACAACATTTTTGTAATTGTTGTTATGACGACAGAATTAGGTAAGATGGTGGTAGCTAGCCAGAAGGACTCAAACAAAGTCCTACCAACCAAACCAAGCACAATATATTGTACTCCCCTTGTGGATTGAACCCGGGACCTCTGGATCTGTAATCGGTGGGTTGAACCACTAGACCACAGAGGCGGTTAAAAACTACTAAACCCTACTTTGGATTCAGTTGAGCGCAAGAGCATTCAGACTATTAGAGAATTTTATCTCTAAGACCACGATGTACCTTCCTATAGTCTTGAGCATCGTCGAAAGGTTGCAAGCCTTTCGGTTTTTTATGGACTTCATTTTAGTGAGTAGGTACCTACGCACAGGAGCTTCATCGCACAAGATGGTGGGTAATGTTCAACCGATGATGAAGCGCCTTCCACTATAGGAATCTATACTGGTAGAGTTTTTTTTTTATTGTATGACGAGGAAGCGCTTGGCTTTCATATCAACTAGTAACAAGTTGAGATAAGGCACGAGAGACATGGAGGCGCACTTCACCCGGAATCCTCAACAAACTGAGGAACTGGCTCTCTACATGCCAGAACACAGAATTTTTATATGGCGACAGATGCCTTTGGTAAGATGGTGGTAGTTAGCCAGGCCCAATAAACCCAGAGGTAGAGGAAGACCCTCAGCCACGTGGTGGTCCAATGTCCAAAAGGATTTAGCCATACTAAATCAGCCACACCAGACAACCCAGGACCGAGTGTCTTGGCGCCGCGTTACGAGGAGGCCCGACCCCAGGTGAACTGCAGTTCATGGGAATAGGGCAGGACAAAGAAAAGGTGGTAGCTAACCAGTCAGTACCATCCCCTGGTACGACCCTGGAGCCTCGAGCCTGGAGATCGAACCCGGGACCTCTGGATCTAAAATCGGTGGGTTGAACCACTAGAACCACAGAGGTGGTTAAAAGTACCAAAATAATTACTATTAACATTAATTAAAGAGAAAAATAAGACAATCAGGCACCTATATAAAATAAAGTCCTCCGGATAAAACAAAAGATCTAGCTTCTAACGAACTAAAATAATGACTTCTTATGTAAATAAGTAGGTATATCAAATCCGTATCGTTTAGCAACGCAGCTTATCCTAAGCATGCCCAATCTGAATAGTATTTAAGAACTCCATTTGTATTTGAAAATTAAAATTCTCATTTTGAATCGAAATGGGCGACCGTCTTTTCGGATTTACTACATGTTTTTATATGTAAATATTAATAATTATATTTATTTAGGTACGCATTTTATAACATTGGTAGGTAATAATCGGCAAATAAAATTATTGTACCACCTTTTCAATTAATTAAATAAATACTTATCACTTTAAAATCGACTTCTGATATTAAATTAAGATATATAAGGATATAAGGGTAGAAAAAGGATAATAGGTAATATGTTAGTGTCGATGAGATTTATTTTCAATCTTTAACAATTTTCGTGATTTCGTGAATGAAGTTTCGTGTACAGATAATTATATTAACTACGCTCTTTAGTTCTAATAGAATAAAGGGTAAACAATCGTTAGCTCCCTATTAGTCTGTGGGGTAAACAACATTTCTAGTTAGATCTGCCCGTGGTTCGACCAGTAGAACTCCGCGATCGTGCCATGGGCAAAAAACAGAACAAACATCAACAAAACTCTTTTTTTTACATAATATCAATTGAAATTGCTATGAGAACTTTCAATACAAATATGCTCATTATTTATTTAAGAGCCATCTAGTGTCGAGTAGCAGCGGCCAATTGGAACCAAAGATTATAAATAAAACCAAGTTTTCGACAGGTGATAGTTTCGGCTATGAAGTGCCCAGGGACGCTACCGCCGACGGCGAAGCCGATCTCCAATGGCTTAAAATTAGCATCATCTTTCTAGTTCTCAAGAAACGATTTTTACCTACAGGGTATCACAAGTGTGAAATCCAAAATGGCGTTTCCCATCTTAAAAGTGAACACATGTTATGAAACCCATCCATTCAGTACATTTTGACGTTTAGATTACAGATTCGGTACCACGTAAGGCAGATGGGCTTCAATAATTGTTTTGGCATGGGTTGTATCTTCATTGGATGAATAACTTGAAGCCAATGTCGCGGGCACCATTAGAGAAACAAACTAAATAACCCACCGTAGGTATGTAGGTTGGTACCCTATGTCAATGTTCAGGGTGATGGCATGAATAATATCCTTGCTACTGATTTTTGAAATCATAGACATGGATACATACCTAGCATTTAATAGTTAAATCACTTTGCATAGTTTTCTTCATTTGCGGTGTTTTAAAACGTATACTCTCTATAAAACCGATAGCTTCTCCGAAATTCTTCAGAAATCCATTTCTCACTTCCCACAGATCATTAAATAACTGAACTGAGTACAATAGGTATCCATTTTCACTCCACTTTTCCAGAGATCCATAGCTCAGGTGATCTCGGGTGCTAGAATACATAGATCTGTGGGTGATAGGCTCAAAATCTTGACGTTTTCAAGATTCTCCGTTCTGGCGCTGCATTCGCCAGTTTTGCCAAAGAGTATAAGTTTTGCTAATAAGGGATGAATTAAATCTTTTTTTTTAATTTAAAACAACAAAAGGTAGGCCTTTGTCGCTATGCCACCACATCGCCCAATCATGCTTAACAAATCATTACAACATAACTAAAACATAATATAAATGAGAATGCCTAGTCCTTGCAATTCTATATCAAATCGATTATGATGGTAATATAATCAATAATCATTTGGGGATTGCTTTATAATATATATATTATATTAAGGGTCAATGAGAAACAAGAATACTATGTATATTCCTTGTTTCTAAAAGATCCTCATAATCTGACTCGTATTAAAGCCATACTCAATCAAATAAGTTTATGTCGGTTCCTTAGAACTTATTTTCTTTTGGTTAATGCATCTTGGACACATACTTACTACGTACTAATGTACGATAAAAAGTACAATATGCTCTCTATGAAAATGAAAAATTAAAACAGCTCTTTTCCCCGACGATTTTTATTTTATTTTGACCCGAGACCGGCTTAGCCCCAACGTCAGTTTCGAGAATTGTAAATGTGAATGTTTGAGAATAGCTCTTAAGACAGTCTCAAGTCCCGGAATTACGACTTTTTTAAATTTATTTAAGCAATGTAAGTAAATAAAGCACGTTACATACAGAATAAAATAAGGTAGTTAAGTTATTACATATGGCAGTAGCTTAAACTTTATGTAGTCTGATTTTTATTCAAAGATCAAAATTGTAAACTGGTAAATATTAAACTATGTCATCGTCAAAGTGGATCACATTACTATACTTAATTATTTCTTATTTCATTTTCATTAAAATCCGGCGATTTTTTTGGGCCATTTAGAAAAAGTAACATTAATTAATAAATAAGTTTTTTTTTAATCTGGTCCTGCTTTGAATAAAAATCAGGGTCGCTACCGCCGACGGCGAAGCCGATCTACATTGATGGCTTTAAATTAGCTTCATGAGAACTAGAAAGGATTTTTCCCGTAAAAATGTACTGAACGGATAGGTTTCATAACATGTGTACACTTTTGAGATGGGAAACGCCATTTTGGATATGACACATACCCGGTAGGTATAAAATCGTTTCTAGTTCTCATGAAGCTAATTTTAAGCTATCAATGGAGATCGGCTTCGCCGTCGGCGGTAGCGTCCCAGGGTATAATATCGTGAAAAGTAGCGCTGTCGAATGGCTACTCCGCGATAGGTGGCGCCTATTGCAACTGTTAACAAAGTTCTGTTACTTGACGATAGATGGTATGGTAGTACTAGGCAACAGGTCAGCTACATGCACCGAAGTAGTGGTAGCGGCGCGTAGTATTAGTATTGCTACTCGGCAATAGATGGCAGCTCCCTTAATTATGTTACTGGTCAACACATGGTAGTACACTATTCTTATAATACTGCTACTTGACAATAGATGGTAGTACTAGTTTAAATGCATGCCTTCCATGAAAAAACGTTATAATAATCATCAACAGCCCAATAGTGTCCACTGCTGGACAGAGCCTCCTCCAAAGCCGGAGGGTTTTGCCAGAATGACAAAAATGTTACGTTATGGATTTCAATAATTGTAATTCACAATGCCTCCTAGAAATAAATATCGAGTTGTCCAGATTATCTAGTGTTTTAGTATTTAAGAATCGTTACCTACGCCTTGCACTGGATGGGCCTCATAATCAAAGCCATTGTAAAACAAGTTACTACAGATGACACAAATCTATTAAGTGAACTTCACAAAAACTAAACGCTCCTACCATTAAACTAAAATAAATCCAAGGGACCATTAGGTACCCGACGGAAGCGTGCCCAACACTCTGACTAAATGTTCTCACCTTCGGCCTTATCGTAACTTGGCACCAAGATTTGAGACGAGGGTTTTTTTTTATGAATGGGGCGTTAGACTAGAATTGATTATCTTGCTACGATTTGCAAACTCGCTACAACATAATAGGTTTAGGAATTATGAGTAACACACAAGTAAAGTAACAATCAATTTATTATAATACATGACTAACTTATAGTATAACAGAATTTAAGGTTGGTAGAAACTCCTGGACTCAGGTAGGTACTAGGTACTCCTGCACATAGAAATAGGCCACAATTTCTAGAAGTTAATTCTGTGTTGACGAATGAGAGACGAGAGTAGGTGTGTCGATACGACACCCTAACGATGATCCATTGAGCTCTTCAGGCTACCTGCAAATCAGAAAAGAGTGTTAACAGATGGCAATAGCAGATTACTCTACAAGGGGAGAAACACACTAACAAGTATTGTTGTATGAAAACATGATTTTGGCAATTTACAGATTACTCCGAGATACTTCGTTTACACCCAGCAAAATGATAAGTTTAATTTACAAATAACCAAATATGAATAGCCGTGTAAATGGTTAGGTACTATGGGGTGTACTTGGCTACAACAAAACTGGAAATAAACGCAATCATTCATCCAATGTGGTTTGTTCTAAATTTGAAGCATATAAAAAAAAAAACACTCAATTGGATCGCAGTGTGTCTGTCTAGCGGTTCCTACCAGAAATCTAAGATATCTGTTCCTACCAGATATCCAAGATGTCCTATCACCAAGAAAATCCACACAGCATGAGGAACCACTCGCGACTGTAGTCAGGCTGTGTAATTACTTATTGCGAGGGAAAAAGCAAGTTTTCTGTTCGCGTTAAGAAATATTACAAAAAAGGAAGATGACGGAGAAGGTACGCCGATCGAGTCAACAAAGCTGGCTGTGATATGAATGGTAGGTACACATAGTCACATCCACTTTGTCGGCGCTCTCGGGGCATAGCATCTGCAGAACCAATGTATACTCCATGATGAAAGATCGCCGTGCGCCGTGCGTTGGACAGTCGAGTACAGAGAGCTCCCCGCTCATCAAAGCTGGCTGTGATATGCTAGGGAATCACATTACAACCACTTTGAGAGCGACAAACCCCCTTAAGATTCGTAGCCGTCGGTCTCTCGCAGGTCTCCCAGGGTACGCCGGGCCGTCTCGCAGCCCCACTCGTCAAAAATGGCTGTGATATGAATATGACAACACTGCACAGCTATTTCCACGAATGGGCCACGGACTTCACTGAGTGAAAATCTGAAATAACTTTACTATGGATTATATACTGAACTCGTTATTAACTTAGGACCTTGGCAATATTTATTTATTAATCCCAAAGGAAAACTAGCAGCTAATATAACGGCTGTCGATTCGGTATAGCGTAAAGAAACTAAAAACGTGTGAACTGAACAGGTAACAATAGCATTATAGGTAGATATAGATATAGATATAGGTCCACGCTTGTATCGACATTATGTTTCTGTTACCAATCAGTCTTTGAACCAATACGAGTGTAAGAGAGGTCTGAATGAAACTTAACGAGCAAAGTTTTTTTTTATGCAAATTGGAGCCGGAACAAGCAACCAGGCCACCCGAAGTGCATCTTTTACCTATAACAAAGCCTTACTGCGTAGGTCACATCCGCAGAGAACATGACCTACGCGGCAAAGCATTGCGCCCGTTAACTTTAGGCATAAATGTATTAAGCCCCGCGCGCCCGTAAGTTTACTGACAAAAAAGTTTATAAATTACTAACAGTTATGTAATAAATGCAAAAAATCTACATATTGAACATAAACAAACACATTTATTTTTTATGAATATGCAGCCTGTAACAAACATGCAATTCGCATACAAAAAACCTTCGAAACTATTTTGGTACGTATTACGTAATATTATGTATTTATTATTTTATTGTTATACACATTATAAGTTTTTAAAATCTTCTTAATACGTACGTTATACATATATTATTATGATGTACATATTACGAACCAATTCTTTCTTTAAGTTTGTGTTTTAGTATTTACAACAAACATGAATAAAAGTGAGATAGATAAGTTTTATTAAGCCGCGAGAAAAAACAGTGAATATAACAGCGATCAATGTTACCACTGTCCAAATGAATTCTCTCACATTAATTCAAATATTGTAAAATAACAATTCGCTATAGCGTCTGGTCTCACAAAACCGACCACATCAAAGTGGCTGTGATATGAAACAGATACACATAGTCACGGCCGCTTTGACAGGCTAGGCTCGAGAAACTTCCAAAGGTCTTCAGAGCGCGCAAATCAGATCATGAACCCGTGGTCAGCCGAGGCCGGGGGCTTCAAACCGCAGTCCGATGTAGTTACAAATGAGGCCATGCTCATCAAAGCTGGCTGTGATAGTTACGTAGTGACCTATGACCAACCGACTTTGATGACAGGGCCAAATTGCGTTATCCTGGAATTACACTCAATCAAAACATTAGGAATCATAAAAAAAACAACCATAAACACTTATCTCATTATAGTAATTTTAATGAAAAAGTTCAACTTACATGTTCGCAAAGCGGCTTTATGAGAAAGTGCTAACTGCAATATTATTAGCAAAATACAAATAATAAACGATACATATCTAAGAGCAAGATAAAACCGGCAATAAATTTATAATAATGTTATTTCGGTACTCAAATGTGATATATCTGTCGGGCTTATAAAAGTCATGACTGAATTCGCCAGACGTGAATATAGCAGCAAATGCTAGGGCTCTTTAGTCAATTGAGGCCGCTAGAACTTATCCCGCGGGATCAGTTGATCTAATTAATGTTTTGAACAACTGATGCCATTAATACATTTACAATTTGTAGACACGTAAAAAAGTGATTCGACATTAGATTGATGAAAACCATAGCACAACCACAAACGCACAAATGCTATGCGAGTGCAAATGCAAATGCGGGATCAGCTTATGCAAGCGACTATACCTATTATACAGATAAGGCCCCGTTTCTACTAAACCGATCACTCCACTACGACAATGGTATCATCGCATAATGGCCACTATTTGGATGGACACCATTTGGTATTAAATGGCTTTACTGTAACAATACCATTGCCAATATTGCCATAGTGAAGCGATTGGTTTTGTAGAATCGGGGCCGTTGTGTGGTAATTTGCAATGATTGCAACAGGGGGTTAACTTTGAAAACCGAAGCCCGCAGTAACGTATGGCCGACCGCACATTACTCTACGACGAAGTACCTACTCTTGTTTTGGGAACGTTGACGGGTATTTTAAAAAAAGCAATTTGGAAATTTAAATTAAAATAAAACTAAATGAAAATAGGTGTTGCCGATTTGGAGGCTCAATCTATTCTGAATTAATTCTAACAGTCACAAGTCACAACAGAGGGCGGATACAGATTGCAGAGTTCGATGAAAGCTGTATCAGCGCTATGTTACTAAGAAATACAAAAGTGCATGAACAAGCAAAAACTATAAAGTACATTAATCTAAAGCAGAAGGTGGAGGCCTATACATAACTCCTCCCTCCTTAAGAGGAAAATTATCGGTAGAATCGATTTTAGATTCGTGACGATAATTTTTCTTAGAAAATAACATTTTTAATAATTTTACACGAAACACATAAAAGAGTAATATAATAAAACTGAAAACAATTAATCCTAGAGACGTGTATCCTAAATTTTCACTGAAGTTACTATTATTTTCTTGTAAAACACCTTTAATCACTTCACTATGTTTTAACGAAAACGCCATACTTTTAAGTTCATCTAAGTTGACTCCAATCATGTTGAGTGCTCGTGCACTGGATAGTGACGTATTGTTACGTAGTTGTGGTAAAGCGATTAGTTGAATAGGATGTATATTATCCGATTCTGTAAATGTGTGATGGGAAATACGAATTCCATTAATCTCCAACTGGCATGAATCGTCGATGGTTACAAGGAAAGTGCCAAATATTGGCTGCTTGCTGATGTCATTATCACAATATTTCGATAATAATGTATGTGTTCTGCTGAAAAGGATCCAATTGTGAGCACCAATTTGCTGGATCTTGATTGGTTCGACTTCCACTTCATGTTGTTTACAATGAGTAGGGTTTTCATCGAATTTCATTAATTGCTCTATGCAGGTAATCTCATGATACAAAACTCTGTTTTCTGAAGTACAGAGATAATGTTCGCCAGTCGATAACGGGCGGCACGGTTTTATAATCGGTAAGTATTTTATTCCTTTCGCCAAAAGGTAGGGGTATTTAGGAAAAATAGATAAGGTTTTATTTTCAGATGGGTGGAAAATAGGTAAGGAGTACATTTTATAGTAGTTATAAGTACAATTATCAGTAATAGGAATTTCCATAATAAACGTGACATGATTATTCTTAATGTAAGATTTAACAACAATTGTTTCTTCTAATTTTAACAAATTATCTTCATTAGGTATATAAACTAAGCTTTCCGATTCAGAAATTAATTTTAAATGGTACAATAATTCGGTAGAGTTTACAATAGACTGATGTAATATAGATACTCTACTCAAAGCTAGAGCTGTTTCAATCTCGCTAAGTCGGATAAAAATAGTTCTAAAACTACTTATATATATGTTGAACAATCCAGATATGTATGCATAAAATATTACATTCTTATCCTTATTAGACAAATCTTTAATTATAATTTCTACCTTTTTTAAACGATTGTCAAGATTTACAGTATTCTGGTTAATGGTTTCTGTTGCATTTAGAAAGCTGTCAAACATTTTAGAGACTAGGGTTAATTTCTTTGAAATAATGATTTGATCCTGATTTAGTTCTGATGTAATTTTATCAAACCTAATAGCATCTTCATGATCGAGGTTTCCTGTGATAATTTTAATTAGTGAACCCAATGGATTTACAAGACCTCTTTTGAAACGCTTTAGCGGAACAAGTTGTTGATACTTATCTTTAGTTAAGTCGCGTATGAACTCTGTATGTACTTTTGCATTTATAAAATCTTGAGAATATGTTAAATTCCAATTAATTGATTGACATAGTAGTTCAAAATTAATACATAGATAATTTAAATCATTGTAGATCTTTTCTAAACTTAAGACTTTAACTATAATCCAGTGATCTATTTGAAAGTATGCTTGACCTTCTTTGACCGGAAGTATTCCCGGGTTATCTTCAAGTGTTTGCAGTTGAAGGGCCAGGGATGGCGTCAATATCAGCAGAATGCTGTACCTGCGGAGGGCGTTTTATATTTTTAATTGGAACTTTAGTTATCCTTTCTCCTACCTGGATAGGTAAAACATTTCTTTCTACTTCACCTATAACTTTTGCTTTAACATATCGGGGTTTACCTTTGCTCTTCCGTTTGTTAATTTCTTTAGCAAAGATCGTTTTTCCTTTAGGAAATTCTATTTCTTTTTCACCACCTTTCTTTGCTCTGTTGATTTCTTTTAAGGCTAATATTTTTTTCTGTTAAATGTTCGTATAAAACTTTTGTTCGTTTTGCATGATCTTTAACTATTTTTTGAAAATAACGTTTTTCAAATTCAATGCCATAAGGGCTGCTTGAGTCAGTGTGTCCGAAAACAACTTCAAAAGGAGTGAGTTCAGTAACAGAATGAATAGTATGATTGTACGCCATGACAGAATATGTCATAGTTGATGCAGCGTCAGTACATCGTTTTTCGTATTTTGCCAATCTATAAATTTCGATAATTGTCGAGTGGAATCGTTCAATAAGACCCATTGAGTTAGGGTTATTGGGGGTTCCAATATGGAGTTCTACTTTATGTAAACTTAAAAACTCCTTCATCAACTCGTTATTGAATTCACTTCCCGGATCTGAACTTATCTTTTTTGGGATACCATAAAAAGAGAAATACTTTAATAATGCTCTGATCACCTCAGGTGTGGATTTACTTTGAATACTAATGGCTTGTCCTAATTTACTGAAGGCGTCAATAAGTGTCAGATAAGTTTGTCCTTCAATGCTGAAAAGGTCAATGAAAATCTCCTGAAAAGGGGAGTCTTGCGTTTGTGTTAACTGTAATACAGGTTTGATTGGTTTCCTATCATATTTCATCTTTTTGCAAGCTTCACATGAATTAATAACTGCTGAAACTGTTTCTTGCATTCTATTCCAGTAATAATTTCTACGAATCCTAAGTAACGTTTCCTTGATGCCACGGTGACATGTTTTTCCTTCATGATGTTTTAATATTACTGCCTTTTGTTCTTTTTCATCTTCAATAACAATTACTCTTTCCGTGCATTCGTAAAAATTAACCATACCTTTCTTAAAAAGCTGAATTATTAAGTTTCCAAATTGTCTGCGGTGTTCCTTTTCTTCGAAATAGATAAAGTATTTGACTTTTGGTTGTATGTAACGTTTTAAAAATTCTTTAACTAAGTCTGGGTTATTTATAGGTAAGAAAACTTCTAAAACCTTTTGTTTGTCTCTTGATAAGGGGAATTAATTGAATTAATTCTTTTGGTATGACAGACAGATTTACAGATTCTTCCATCATTTTTAATTATTTGATTTACAACTGTACACAATTTTTTTTTTTTTTTTTTTTAATACACACACAATCTAAAAATACACAAAATAAAACACAATAAAATCACACGGTAAAATACACACAATTAATACAAAATAAAAGTTAAGCAGTAGCTAAAATGAAAAATGTGGATTTCTTATTATAAAATTACAATTGTTTTTATTTTATTTAAATTAAATTAAGTTAATGATCAATGTGGAGATCAATTAACACTATTTTACCTTATTTTTACAATTACAGAACAATTTCTAAATTTTAAGAAAATGTCCTATTTATAAAGGTTATATATCTATGGTATTCTATTTATAGAATATGGGTCACGGTCACAAGATTATATTGTTAGGACTGTGCCCTGCGTTATAATGAGCAAGGTTTGATCTCAGATATAACAATTAAATTAGTTTAATAAAACACCGTATATGGTAAAAGGAGAGGAAAGGAAGGATTTTTGGCGAAAAGTTTGACTCACCACCCAACCGTAATTTCCATGCTCACTTTATCGATACCCGTTAAGAGAAAATTTGTTTGGTTCGAACGGACTTCACTTTTTCGTTAAATTTCACTTTGGTTTTACGTTTCCTGACGGATTCGGACGTCGGAAAAACGCGAGAAAACCCGGAAAATTGAGTGTAATCCTACCGGCCTACTCTTGTTTTGGGAACGTTGACGGGTATTTTAAAAAAAGCAATTTGGAAATTTAAATTAAAATAAAACTAAATGAAAATAGGTGTTGCCGATTTGGAGGCTCAATCTATTCTGAATTAATTCTAACAGTCACAAGTCACAACAGAGGGCGGATACAGATTGCAGAGTTCGATGAAAGCTGTATCAGCGCTATGTTACTAAGAAATACAAAAGTGCATGAACAAGCAAAAACTATAAAGTACATTAATCTAAAGCAGAAGGTGGAGGCCTATACATAACTACCTACCTACTTGCCCGTAGTTCGCACCGTGTTGTTGATGATCGTCATTTTGACACACGTTATTTTGATGAAACCTACTTTGAAAACATTTTAGACTTATTGTACAAGCAAAACGTCATTTAGTGCTGGCATCACGTTAACCTGATAATGGTTAAAATTATCCTGATTTGTTTTTTGGAACAAATAAATGTTCACACAACTTATCCTTTCATTCAAATTTCGGGTTCCGTACACAAACGGTGGCTATGATGATTAAACTGTGTTTACCAATCGTCTATTTCTAACCGCAATATGTTTACCTACCTAAAGAATGGGTATTCAAAAAGCACAATGTTAAGAAGAGGGGAGTCCTCACCAAATAAGAAACGTATGTTTGGCTCTAACGAAAACTAATGATGACGATAACGATATGTTAGTACATATTAATGTGCTTACTCGATGTTACAAGTAACACATACCTACATTATTTTAACTGGCCAAGCGTATAAATATCACTACTAGTCTGACTTAAAATTGGCCGGTTTCTAGTATGTGTATCATTAAGAAGTTTGCAGTTTGAATTTTGTAAACATTAACGTTTTTGCGATAGAGCTAAAATAATAATTGCTTTAATTAATTGTCAGATAATCCACTGTAACAACCCACCCTCTAGAAATGTTACTTTTTGTTTTACACAATATTTAAAAAGGGCCGTTTAGAGGTTTAATAGATAAACAGACTGACGGATAACAAAGTCTTAGTAATAGGGTTCCGTTGGCATTCATACGAAACACTAAGTACCTATAAAAAGCTCCTCGATTAAAAATGCTACTGGTAACTGTGAATAATAAGGCATTGTTATAATAAAACCTTTATAAATAAACGGATATTATAGCAAGCCATTAATAACAGCCCGCATCCAAATCTGCTAGATTTGACCGACGATCCTTTAAGTTAGCAACACTGTTTTTATCTGACTCAACTAGTTTTCACAGAGTAACATGACCCTAAGACTAATTCATCCGTATGTTTGTTTATGGATCCGAAACGAAAGTCTTTTGATGTCGCGAACGCAACGACATCGTGGTAAGGCGCAAGTCCGTCGTACGTTGCGTCTTTCGTTTCGGTCCGGTCCGTACTCCGCTCTTGCTTGTTTCATGGTAGCATCCCAGGTTGGCTCACTATGCTACGTCACACCCCGTTTGTTTGTAAGCAGCCTCCAGTCGTATCCTGATTAATATTGCGATTGTCATGATTTAAAGCCAGTTACAATGAAGCCTAACAAAAGATGAACAAAAGAAGAAAATCCTGTTTCCTACCTAATAGTACTTAAATACCAGATTTGTTTTTAACTACACGACTGCGAAGCGCTTGGTTCATCTCCCCTGGAAAACTTATGACACCAAAGGTTGGAGGCGAGTTTTTAAAAGCGAGTTTCTCAACGAGCTTTGAACATAGCTTAGAAAAATATGGAAATGATTAATAAGAGCAAACAAGGCGGTATACTAAAGGAGCAGACAAAGAGAAGTTGAAATGATAATAAGCATATCATAAGTGGGTAAGGACCTGTATTTTGATTCGGCAGTTGTGGGTTCAAATCCAGACGTGAACCAATGAACTTTTTGAGTTTTCAGAAGTTTCAGTGCGCATTTGACACATGCATCTACGGTGAAGATCACATCGTTAGGAAGCCGGCATGTCAAAAGTACGAATGACATGTGTCAATGGCTACTATTCCACTAAGCTGCGATGGGCTTGCTACCTGTACGCATGTAGTAGGTGATCCTCATCATTCAAGATCCACGCTCTGAGTAGTGATCAGGTGTGAATCCTTGAAGGGGAAAAGTCGTGAGTATATTACCTTAGCTTTACTCATATGTTTTACCGTCCGACCGTCGATAAATAAACATACCGTACGACCTATCTGTAATTTAAATTGTTGAAAGTGTGTTTTAAGTGACTGATACGATTCGTGTTATACAACGTTGTAAAGCTGGCTGAAAAGGCTGTCTAGTAGTGTTTATATCACTTCGATCCATCCAGAAAACAGTGAGTTACAGACAAAAACATTTTCAAAAACTTGTGCATTCATTTAAAACCTGACCTACGACAACCCGCAGAGCACTCACTGTGACATTGCTTGCTACATAGTTACAAGGGAACGGGTAGCAGCGTACGTAATTGCGCCTGGTGATTATTTTATTGCAACAGTGCTCGCCTGTCAATTGCTAAGGATCAAGTGAACACCACACTAATAATTATGGACGCGAAAGCCTGTTTCGGCTGCAAAACTACTATCCCAAGCAAGGAGTTTATGAGCTGTGATGGCTGCAAACAGAAGTATGATTTGCAGTGTGCGGACCTGTCACCTAAGCGATTTAGGAAACTGTCACTTGAGCTAAGGCGTAACTGGAGATGCGCTGAGTGCAAAAGCAAGGTACCGAAACGAGACAACAGTGACACGCCTGTGCGTGCACCATCATCATTATCCGCATCGTCGCTGCAACCGAAGGTGGATGTTGTGACGGTCTCCAAGCCAGCATCGGAGGCTTGTAGCTCGGGCGTGACGACGCGAAGACAGAAGGCTCCCTCCCCGAACCCTCAGTATGTCACGGAGGATAGTTTACGAGACATTTGGCAAAACGAAATGAGACAAGAGATGGAAATCATGCTTGAAGCTACGATAAAGAGGACTGTATCGAGCCAACTTAAGACTATAAATAGTCAATGTACAGGTTTTCAAGAATCGATTGACTACGTCAGCACTCAGTATGAAGACCTCAGGAAAGAAATCACCAGCTTAAAGAAACTATTAGGTAATGTTACCTCCGATCTGAGTAGCCTCAGGGAGGAGAACAAAAACCTTAAAGATAATTTGAATACGTGTGTAGCTCGCGTCAAGGTCCTGGAAGAAGATAACCTGAAACAGCAGCAATGGGTAAGAATGCAGAACATTGAAATCACGGGCGTTCCAGAGAAAGCTGATGAAAGTACGGCAGATATAGTACGGCAGGTTACACAGCACATCGGTGTCACCATCCAGCCTTCCGACGTGGAGTTTGCGCACCGAGTGCAGCCACGGCGCGCGGCTAGTGCAACACGCTCGCGACCGATCATCGTCCGTCTGAGGCAACGTGCTGTGAAGGATCAGATAGTCGCCGCCGCTCGTAAGCGCCGCAATCTGACGGCTGCGGAGATGGGAATCGGTGGAGAAACCGACAGAGTCTACATAAACGAACATCTAACTAAAGACAGTAAAATGCTACTTACTGCAAGTAAACAGAAGGCAAAAGAAGCAAACTTTCAGTACATCTGGACAAAAAACTGTCGAGTATTTGTTCGCAAGAACGACAAATCTCCTCCGGTTCCGATAAATTCAGCATCAGATCTTGTCAAAATAGTCTAGACTACCTTGTATGCTTTGATCATCATACCAACCCGTGTCACTTTGCTATACTGTATTTGTATGTATGTATGTATTTATACGTAATTTACGTGTCTACCTTAACTCTTAGAGTCTTCAAAACAATATCAATGTTGCGCCAAATTATACTACATTGCGATATACTACTAAAAGAAAAAAAATATATAACATATAATACACTAAACTTTTTAAAATACCATTATTTATACATATCTTGCACAACTCACAAAATAAATAGTTACTCAAATATTTTAGAGATATCTATATTACTAGGTTATAGAAATACAATCATTATCTTTGAATACCTAAGTATATACCCAATTTTATTTAAGAATATATATTTTAACCGGTATAATAAGTTAACATCAACAAGTGTCAAAAAACAAATAAATTTGTCTGTAAGTACTGTTCTTTTTTCGTTACCGCTATGCTTGACACAATGAAGAAATTGAAACTATTTTATCAAAATGTGCGGGGGCTTCGAACTAAAACAAACATTTTTTATAATAACGTATTGTTAAATGACTCAGACATAATTTTGATAACCGAAACTTGGCTTTGTGAGGGAATACTAGATGCCGAACTGTGTGATAGCAAATATACTATCTTTCGTAGAGACCGTGGATCATTAGGAGGTGGTGTAATGATCCTATGCGCTCCGCACCTACAGGCGAGCGCCAGATCTGAGTGGCAAGGACATGATTTAGAATGCATCTGGGTTAGTATTCCTGCGCGGGCCCTCGGTTCTGCGCATGACTTGCATATTGCGATCGTTTACATACCTCCAAATTCAGACCTATCCTCGCGAATACATGCGTTTACAGAATTGATGACATTAGTCTATAGCTCCCATCCTAACGATAATATTATGGTTATAGGTGATTTTAACCTATCTTGTGTAAATTGGGAATCTGGAAATCCGATTATATTGAAAAAGGGTCCAATTGAAATACAGAATCTAGCATCAGACTTAATTGTCAAATTCTCACAGCTTGGCTTGTCACAGTATAATGTACTTACTAATAAAAGCAACAATACTCTTGACTTGGTATTCTCTGATTCATCTGTTAGTATTCAAAAATGTAATACTCCACTTGTTAAGGAAGACCGGGCACATCCATCTTTTTCTATTGTAGCATCTGACATATTGGTACCACCATTAAAACCACAATCCCAAATTAGGCATGCATTTAGGCGTGGTTATTATGACAGAATAAACTCTTCACTCGAGGAGCAAGACTGGTCCTTTATCATTGAGAGTGATAGTATTGCAGAAGTCATAGACCATTTTTATTGTATATTACGTAGACTAATCTCGGAGTTTATACCACAAGTCCGTTGCTCTGGCACTTATAACTATCCCGTCTGGTACAGTCGAGCTTTAATAAAATTAATTAAAGAAAAAGCTAAAGCTCACAGTGATTGGCAACGATATAAGAATCCCAATGACTATGCTATCTTCTCCGAGCTTCGAAAACGACAAAGAACTCTTCAGGACGAATGCTTTAAGGCGTATATTAATTTGTCGCAACAAAAAATCAAATCTCGTCCTGATTTTTTCTGGTCGTACGTCAAATCTAAAAGAAAACATTGTTCCAACTATCCTCAAAGAATGTCCTGTGAAAGTAAGACACTTGATACACCGTCCGATATCTGCTCCGCATTTAATATATTCTTTGAAAAAAATTTCATTGCTGCTGCTGATAGATACCATCTTAATAAGCCAAATGAACCTTGTCGTGATATTATAAATTGTATACAAGTAAATAGTGACGAGATCTTAAAACTTATGCAAAATCTAGACGTAACTAAAGGAGCTGGGAGTGACAACATTCCACCATTGTTTTTTGTTAAGTGTGCGATATCGTTATGTGTACCGATTGCATCAATATTTAATAGATGCCTTAAAGATGGCTGTTTCCCCACTATTTGGAAGCAAGCTCATATAGTACCTATACATAAGAAGGGATCGAAAACAGTAATAGAGAATTATCGCCCTATCTCTATCCTTAATGTTCTAAGTAAAATGTTTGAACGGGTAGTTCATGCTCGCATATACCCAGTCATATCTACTTCAATCCCCGTAGAGCAGCATGGCTTTATGAAAGGTCGGTCAACAGCCACAAATTTAGGTGCTTTTGTTGACCATATAAACATAACCATTGAAGGAGGCTCTCAAGTAGATGTGGTCTACACTGACTTTGAAAAGGCATTTGATCGCGTGGATCACATCATACTCCTGCACAAGCTCTATGAACTTGGAATTCGAGGCAACCTGCAGAGGTGGATGGAATCCTACTTGCGCAACCGCTCACAAGCAGTAGTCGTAGGTGGTTTCTGCTCTAATTTCATTGATATTCCCTCTGGAGTACCTCAAGGTTCTATTTTAGGTCCACTTTTGTATGCGTCATACTTGTATGATATTAGCCCCTGCTTTGAACATGCTCGGTTTCTTATGTATGCTGACGACACAAAAATTTATATGAAAGTGCAAAGTCAATCAGATTGTCTGAAGTTACAAGCAGATCTGGATAGGCTGGCAACATATTATGCTATTAACCGCTTGAGTATAAATATAAGTAAATGCTCTTTTATTTCGTTCACACGAAAAAAAGTCCCAACACAATTTAATTACAAAGTAAACGATATTAAAATAGTTAAGGTGGATTCCATTAGAGACCTTGGGGTGGTCATGGATTCAAAACTCTCTTTCTCTGATCACATAGAATTCGTAATTGGTAAGGCCTATAAAAGCTTGGGCTTCATATTGAGGTTCAGTCGTCCATTCTCAGATATTTTCTGTCTGAAAATCTTATACTTTGCGTATGTGCGAAGCATATTAGAGTATTGCAGCTCAGTATGGAACCCACAGTACCTAATTTATATTCAAAGTATAGAGAGTATTCAGAGTAAGTTTATAAAACATTTGAACTATCGGTGTCATCGTGGCTATATTGACGACTATCAGGAATCATGTCGCTATCATCATCTCACTACACTTAAAAACAGGCGTAGTTTAGCTGATATGTCATTTCTGCATGGTATATGCAATGGCTACATAGATTGTTCTGAGCTAGCGTTAAAAATTTTGCAATTTAGTGCTCCAATAAAGCGTACAAGGCAAACTAAACTTTTTGCGGTCTCCCATTCTTCTACTAGTTATGCCCAAAATTCAGTAGTCAACCGGTTGCATAGGAGCTACAACAAACAGTTTGGTGATGCAGACATCTTCCACACCTGTAAACTGGGCTTCAAGCGGGAGGTCCTCCAAATCATCAATGATGATGAGGGGCAGATGTCAAATCCTACCTAGTACACATATATTTTAACATTTCATATTCACATATTATATTTTATATTATTTAAGCAAAATTCTTCTTTTCATTTGGTGTTTAATAAGTTTCTTCTTTGTTATATTGTGTTCATAACTATTTCTGCTTTTTGTTATTTGTTTGTATATTTCTTAGATTGTGTGATTTTTATATTGATGTATGTTCTTGTTTAGTGACTGTCGTGATTATAAGATAGAAATCTGTAAAATGTAAATCCTTAATTGGCTATCAGTTTTGTTGTAAGTTTTACCCTGTTTAGTTTTTAAGAGCTGTGGATTTTGTTAAATAAATAAATAAATAAATAAATAAATGTTATAATTATAAGCTTTAGAAAATCCGCTTTTATGTATGAGAGAAGATGCAAGGACTGGAATTAGTTTCTACTAGTTAGATACTGTATAGGTGCTTCGTCGAGAGATCATTAAAAGTTTATTGCCTGCTGGAGTGCATCTGAGCTTCAGATAGATCTCTTAATCTGCAGATGAACTCGTCCGACTCGAGTGAGCACCAAAACTTTGGTCGGCCCGCTTCGAAGTCATCAACTGCAGCTTACTTGGCTGGCTTTCATAATCCCGCTGAAGTCTCCATATTCCAACTTTAATATTGACCCAGCTCACCTCAGCTTAGCTTTGTTTGTCTTGAAATTATAATGTTATATTCGTAATTCAAAACCCAATTTGCATTAGCGAAATAATAAAAATCTCGATTACGATATTTGTCATATTAACAAATACCAGCTCCTAGACATGAAGGTATTTTGATATTTCCTTGGTTTTTTAGAAATATATCATCGAGCATCGAGAGACCCAAACGTTCCATTTGGTTCCATGCACCATAATTTTACATGAATATAAAGTTCTTAATTCGAATTCGATCAAAAGTTCAGGGTATTGGAATCAGATGATGGCAGAGTTAGGACCACTATCTATAGATGATAATTTCCGATACAAACATTGTTTAAGTTCTTCAGTAAATAAATTTATCTTATTTATCTTATCTTAATTGTAAGTTACATATATTTCTTCGGGACCCGTGGTCCATCTAACAAGTTCTTCGCGTGTAGAAAGTTAAGTAAAATGTTTACCTTTAGGTAGGTGGTGTGAAATTCGGCGGGGTGAGAAGAACTTTTATCCCTTTTTTTTGTATTCGCACCAGTATTATTAATTGAGAAATCATAAAAGTAGGTAATTAAGTAGGTAATTAGGCACATTGTAAAAGCTTAGATATTTTTGCCTACAGTTACAGTATTGCTCACACATAGTTTAATAAAACGCAAGAAGCAGCGGAAGGCAGTTCAGTGGGACCAACACGCCTACCAAGCGTGGTGATTATATGCCAAAACATATGACCTACTAAACATAACAAGAATCAACAAAATAAATATCGAATGAGTAATCGAGTATCAAACAAACATAAAATTACATACCGCCGGATAGAGAACCTCCTCCATTTTTGAAGTCGGTTAAAAAGCAATTTTCTTTTGTGTGCAAAGGTAAGCTGTAAGCAAACCTCTTAAAAAAGTTCACGTATTTAATGAACAAAGTCGAGCACAACGCGTACCGAGTCCACTCACAACAAGCTTATGTTCAGGAATAGAGGTTGGCATACAATAGAAACAATACAAATTGTCAATAAAACTAGTTGACAGAACTAAAAGCCGCCCTGACGTCTATTTCCCAGAGGGTCATTCACGTTAGGTCTACGATTCAGTCGAGTTTCAGTAACAAATGTAGATGGATTTTAAAGAAATAGCCTTGCTACTCACAACACATTATTTCCTAGTGTGGAAGCTAGCGAACATACACAATATATAACCCTTAAGGTCCTACCACTCCATTTCGATAAGTCCAATTCCAATGAAATTTAGCAGTATAATAAAAAACAAAATATAATGGCAAAGACCACTCCATATATTTTGATTAGTATGCCTTGTTTTAGAAATAGTAACTTATCACAGACACCTTATCTTATCTTGACTTGCCGTTTCGATTTACATATGGAATTACGTTTGTACAGGAAAACGAAGGCAGCATCAGCTAGATGGGACTCAGCGGCACTGACGCTGACATTGCTTTCCTAAGTTCACTATATGTTTCGCTGATTATGTTAAATAGAATAGGATGAAGTAATAACACGATCCTTTTGTTTACGGTCACACCTTTGTATCTGTTAGTATCATGTTACTTGTTTCATGAGAATACGTTAAGTTATACTTTTTTTACAATACCTACCTACATTGATTTCACACAGTTTAGGTAGTATTGTGTATTGTCGTCCCAAACTAAGCAAAGCTTGTAATATAGGACCTGGATAACAGAAATAATATGTAAATACTTTTTTTTGTTAATACAAACAATACAACACCCAAACACAGAACAAACATCAATGTTCATCACACAAATGTTCGTCCTGGGTGGGAATCGAACTCACGGCGCAGAAGGCAGAGCTACTACCTAATGAGCTGTGAGGCTTGTTAACTTGTACTATAATCATGACAAAGTGAGTGAAATTACTCGGGGTTCTTATATAAAGCTTATTATAAGCTTTTATACGCCGAACATGATGGCGTCTACAAGTATCGAAGTCATTAATTTTGGATATTTTGAGACCGTGGACGTAGGCGTACGCCATTACGTATCTATTTAAACAATAAATCCACTCTTAGCGCAGAAAATGCGTAATACCCTGCTAACGAGGTATTAAAGCTCTCAATTTCCTTGAATACGACACACGAACCCCTGGACCATTCCGTTTCGGGTCGATTTTATGGAATTCCTTTGTATTATAATGTTCACCCACCCTCGCACCACAAAAGGAAGGTTCGCTGTTTTGTGCGTTGATTGATTGTCAGTCAGCAAAGCAGTTTCGTAACAAATAATAACGGCAAACATTTTACAGCAAGCGACATCGATACTCTCTCTATGCGCTAGATTAGGAATTACTTTGTTTTTGGTATTGTAGCATCAAAATACATCGTTTAAAAGTTATTACATATACAAGCTATAATAGCTGTTTTTTAGTCTTGAAAAGTGATAATTTATTGATCGAGCGAGCGCGAAGCGTCTGTTTCAGCTTGGACAAAAATGCTTTCGTATGTCCGGTTTCTGTGGCGCCCGGATGTCTGTTCTCTACAGGCTGTATTTCTCAACCCATTCTCGTGAAATTTTGTGGGCAGTTTTTATATGGAATATTTTGTCGAAAATATCGTTTCATTTCGAGAAAATTACAAAAATGTTTTAACACATATTTGTTACCATTAAGACGCATTTTTTTTTGTCCGAACGCGGTGATGGGTGCGACTGGGCGCCACCATATTAAAAATGTATGTCAGCTTTCGAATGAAGAAATAAGTTTTGAAATCGGTAGGTAACGAGTATGCTCCACAGAAGGCTAAGTAGTAGGCAAGATATTACGAATTTATTGTTTCAATTTTAAATTATTTTTTCTCTTTTTTATCACCACTCACAGATTATTTGTACCTACACCTAATTTTAAATGTATTGATGTAAAAAAATATTAGTCAGTTACCAAAGTTTAAAATTGTGATTAAATAAATAAATTATTATTACACTGCCTATCTACAGTTATTTAGGGAAAAGTCAAATTGAAGAAGCTTGGACATCGTCGGATCTCGTTTCCCCCCACATTAACGAATTTCTGCCAGCTTTTTGTTACCATACCTAACGGCGGTAGCGGCCATATTAACATATGTCTCTCAGCCTTTTGGTTAAAGTTAAGGCGCGGTGCACATTAAGACAGTCTCGCGAGGTCTACAGCTCACAGAGCCACTAGTTATATCAGTTCTTAAACTGACTGTTGCCTTACCAAAACAGTTCAAACGAGACTAACTCTAAACGAGAAACAAGAACAGTTTTTTGAAGTGATATAGATTATAAAATTCATACTTACATTTTTGGCGTCTTTTATTCATTGCAAAACGATGAACTGCAGTGAACACGTTCACTACAAATTAAATTGCGTGCTGAGTCACTGTATAAATGGATTAAATCTGAAGCCGATACCATCCCGACTCAATTCCCAGTTCAATATCAGTAATTTTGGTATAGACTCATACAGTTTCTAGTCCGCGTAGCTACACAAAGTGCCTCATGAGATATCTATCGTATATTGATGTAAATGTTATCATGTTATGAATCAGCTCATCACCCCAGAGACAGGCAGCACGGGTTTTGAAATGAGTAGCTTCATAGCGTTTCACAACATTGTCGCTGTTGAAACTTAATTTGCATGTTTAGCGCTAATACAACTTTGTAACAGTTTTTACATTTTATATTACTACTAGTAGACTGCGTGGTACTTCGTTTCCGTCATCCCTTGTCGATCGCAGCGCCAGCGCGTGATTCACAATTAGAAGGTAGGCTTCTAATTGTGAATCATCAGGACACACAGCATTTTATATCAAAATGTTGTTTCGGTTCTATACACAAGTACAGAATAATAATCTCTTTTTCATTTAAGCCAACTTCAAAATATCTTGAATTTTTACTGGAACTATTTTGTAACACACAAACCGCAAAGTTCAGTTGGTTCGTTTCTCAGCCCTGTCTTCTGCGCTGTTTTTACAGTGGGTTCTATTCCCATCCGGGACCTAAGGTTAATCGCTGAACTTTGCGATGAAAAATATCAAACTCATTTGAAAAAGTTTAAAGTACCAAATTGTATTTAATTTCAAAAACACAAGAAAAAACAATCAAATCGAAACTATTTTGGAGGATATGGACGCCAAACAATTTTACCTCTTTCAGATTCATAAAAATCATAAAAATGATTACTTGTGATGAGGAATCATCATAAACATTTTTTAAACTTTTAAACTTGAATGTTGTGCGTCTTACTTTTAAAAAAACGTTGACCGTTTTTAAATCACACCAAATGAAAACAACAAACTCCAAAAGTAAGTATAATGGAATTACTGTTAAAATAAAAAAAAACCGACGAATTTTGGGGCGATTGAATAAAAGTTTTAATTTAAAAAAAGTTCGATAAGCACATTGCATTCTTACGAGCACTGGTCTACGCTTGAATGAACTACGTTAGCATCGGCTAGCAGCAACAAGTGTCTAGTAAATAATCTCAAAGGAATCATTCTCATATAAAAATAAAAAATGAACTAAGCATTTAATTATAATCAGAGATCTAGATCTCTGATTATATTTTATGTATAGTTCATTTGCTGACTTACGAGATGATGAACTCAGGACGCGGCAGCAGCTAACACTGAACACTACATTTCTCATATCTTGATTATATCACTAGTTAATATTTGCTGGTTACATGCACGACAGAAATCAAACATTGGAAGCAAGAACAAGAGTTTAGATTTTTTTTTAAAGTGAAAAGTTAGCACTATTTTTTAAATCGCGAGTCGAATGCGATAAACCGTATTGGAGCCGAGCAGTCGAGGAGTCGGCCGTCTCTGGTGCTTCGCTCCCGCGAACTGGTGAAGCGTCAGGTGTTTTGCTAGGGAGGAGAACAGCCTCGCGTCACCCCGGCGGCGCATGCGCGACATTCACGTGGAGTCCATGCCACGCCCTAGCACCACCGCCCAAGCCTCCTCGTGCCTGCACCCACACGTCGTTTCTATCGCAACTAATCACTTCGAACTCCTTCAGATTTTTGTTACACAAATTCATAAAATTATACCAAAGTAGCTAATAACAAAACCCTTCAGAGGGCCTTGGTCTTGGGTCTTGTACAATCATGGAAATATTTCTGGCTATTTCTGTTTAAGCTGAGAGTTTACCTGTGAGCTTGGCAACAACACCATTGTTGTCAAGCATCATCAATCTACCTGTACATCTATGCTTAGTTTAGGGCTAGGTGGCGCTGTGTGAAATTAACGTCCTGTAATATTTGTTATTGACCGAGCAAGCGAAGCGAGATTGACCAAAATGCTTTTGTACGCTGCCTGACGGCTGTCGGTTTGTTCTCGCCTATAGGTCGCATTTTTCAACCGATTTTGATAAAAATTGGCACACATGTTCCTTGATTTATTAATATTTTTAAGTCGATCGTGATTTTTGATCGTGGGGAAATAGGGGGGAAAGGGGGGGAAATTTAATTAAATTTAAAGTGTACACTGCGGATTTAATTCTACACAAGATGTTGAGAAAAAAAATATCCAAAAAGGTGAAGTGGAGGGGGAAAAGAGGAGAAATTTGCTGTAGGATTTCAATTTTTAATTTTCGAAAAATGTATGCGTGCGTTTACTAATCATAGTACGCAGTCCTCTCCGACTTTGCAAGACAAACCCGAGGACACCAGGTTCGATCTTCTCGGACCAAGGAAGCGCAAGTAATCGCTAAACTTCTACCGTTATTTGCTCAAAGTCTAAAAGGAAAAGTGAAAGAGGAAAGCATCAAGGAAAGCGTTCTTACAGAACCACTAGTTATTATTTTAAGACCAATCACACCATTGCACTCTTTGGGAGAACCAATAAATACAATCATTATTTATACCCATTATGATGAAGCCAACATTTAAGCTGAAATCTGGGCCTAACTAAAGTTAAACTTATTCGTGTCTGGCTGTCAAAGGTGAAAGAGTCAATAAATGTGGATCCATAATGGTGCCGAAACAGGTTTCGTTTGTATCACATATTTAGTTAGTTTTTCATTTTAATATTTTATTTTATAAAGTGCCTCGAACACTCTTCAGAGCTTCCAACAAACGAAGTCTGACAAATCACAAATCTTCAAATATTTTATACTTCCACTATTCTTATGTACGTGTAGTTAATCATGTAGGTACATGATATTTGACTGGTCATCGAATTAGAAATGAATGTATTTTTCTTTATTTATTCATTAGTTTCAAGGAACATGTTGCAATATATTATACCAGTTTATGCCCGCGACTTCGTCCGCGTAATGATTTTAAAAATTGACGCAAAGAGAGATAGACTGGGAATTCGAACGGAAGAATATAGATATGCCTAAATTGTCAGACCAGACAAGTGCGGTTCTGTCACACACACCGAGGGTTCCAACCCACATTTCTAGGCAAATAATTTAGGGTTTATGAAGTGTTAGCGCGGATCCAACTCACGCTTGGCCATTTTATTTAGTTACCACAAATAATGCACTATATTTACACCAAGTTAAATTTAGGTAGGAATTAACAATTTATAAGATAGTTTCTTGAGTGGGAACTCCCTTTTATTTTAAATTTCTTGTTAAATATTTGTCCGGTCTAAAAAATTTCGACCTGGCTCTTGTAACATTTCAAAAGATATAGCTCTATAAAGGGGGTTTCCAAAAATATTGGACGCCCTAGCGCGGAGAATGATTTTGAAAAAACTGTGATACACTGTCTGTGTCTCATAAATTTAATTGAAGAGAATGAATTTTCTAATTACCGACAAAAATTTGTACACAATTTTTGACAGAGAGAATAAAATTTTCATCGAAAATTCAACCCTCCATTTCCCTTAGGGGTGGAATTTTGTAAAACCCTTTCTTCGTGGACAAATACATTACAAAGAACACACCCTCCAAATTTCATGTCTCTAGGACCAGCGGTTTAGGCTGTGCATTGATATATAAGTCAGTCAGTCAGTCAGTCAGGCCTTTGTCGTTTTAAAAGTACCCGGTTACCTGTTCATCATACTTGTGATCAAACCCTGAAGTATGGACTCCAATGAGATATGCCAAATATTTGAATCGGTAATTATGTCTAAAAAAATCATATGATCATAGCATTGAATCGGCTGCACCGATTTTCAATATTTATTTTTTCCAACCCGGATCAACTATTATTAAATTGTATATTCAGATTACTTAGATCCACACGTTAGTAGTTCACAATGTCAATAGGTTAGTACAATACAAATATAAATTAAGTGATTAAACATTAACAAAAAAACTTTCTGATTAAAAGCAGAGCAAGTAGACTCTGAGCTGATGATACCTAGGGTAGGTAACTTTTCCCTTTCGTCGAAGATAAAAAATGACAAAATAAGCCTTTAGTCCATTTTGTAATTTGGTAAAAATGCAATAAATTGCCAGTGCAACGAGGCAAAATTGAGTGCTCCAGCAGGCAGCAACGTAAAAGCCTGCTCAAATTGAAATGTAACTTAATTAAAATTTAATCACAAGCGCGCGTCACCAATTGAAAAAATTTACAAGGTTCTCAGGATGATTTCATTCGGTCACCCATATTTTTTGCTTATTTGCAAGATCTAATGCAAAACGTTTTTACCTCATTTCGAAAAAGACGCAATATTTAAATAATACACTTGATGTGACTTGCATCAAGACTGCATGTTTATTTTCCGTTATGGTTGCTTTTTCAATAAAATTCTTCAATCTTAATCGTCAACTCGTCTGCAAAGAAGCTTCGCTTTAATAACATATTCTTTATGATAGACTGCAGAAAGAGCCCCTATTTTATAACCGATTTTCTAATCAGTGATACTCCAATTAAACAGGTGTCTCAGAAGTCGAAGATGAACCGGCAGCGGGCGAAAAGCTAGTTACATACGGTATACCGCAACTAAAGAGGTTTTATTTATTGCAACGCACACAAATCAGCAACGCTACGCGCAGCGGGCTCGCGACCACAATACTTACCGAGAGGCTACACCACCGCCGGAGTTAATAGTTACTTATACTCAGGGCTGCTTAATTTTGACAGGATTTTAAGCGTTTTAGAAAATAATAATAATATAATAATAGTAGTGACTCCTTATGTTTAGGATTCCAAGCAGTTTAAAAGTAAAACTAAAATATAAATAGTAGATCAACAATTGGTTCTATTCTTGATTTATTTGTATATTGGATATGATTTATGATAGATTTTTCATTATTTTATATTGCAATCGTCAAAATCAGTTGAATCTGAATATAACATTTGTCCCATGTAAACGATATAACAATGTAAGTAACTTTTAGATAAAGTACAGGTCTCTAGTGCGAGCCATGTACAATCTGATGTAATCTTGAATTTAGCTTATTATAAATGTACGTTTCAGACTAAAATAAACTTTTGCGGTTTGAAATGGTCGGACTCAGACGTAGATGAAACTATCGTTTCGGTTATGCTTGGTCGATAAAAAAACTTTTTAAAGTTTTGGTTGTAGGTTGTAATCACAACTTTTAAAGAGTAAAGCATTGTATCGCGCACGGAACGATCACTTTTACCTTCGTTGATTCTTTGTTAAGAAAATGTTTTGATCATAAATACACTGTTTTTCACTGAAAAGTTGTTTAAATTTCAAGTTTATATCACAAAAAGCAATAATTCATCCTCATATCGCTTTACTAATACATCTCCGCAATATGGTGATGCCTCTACATTCTAAAGATACATACGGAGCAAGCCAGCTTTACATTGTAGCAATATAACTTCAGAATTAGTTTTAAAAGCTCTCAGTATTTAACGCTAAAGCCACAAAACTAAGATATTAGCGTAGTTTCGTGACTACTGATGAATTTGAGACCGATGAAATTCTCGGTGGTAAAACTAATAGTTCGCCCCGAAATGAGATCTCGTTATTCTTGGTTTGAGTTCGGTATTTCACCACGGAAATTATCACATAAAAAAGTAAGTTAAACATTCACTTGCACTCGGTCAAATATAATTTTTGAATTAGGGTTGTTTTTGCGAAAAGCTGTGTTAAGTGAGAGAAGGTCTATCTCGTTTGGTTGATAGCACATTTTAAATAACGTTATTTTACTTTTTACTGTGTTGGCTATTGTAACGTTGACCAGTAATGGCACTTCATGTATTAACTCGGGATCCACAAGTTCACACAGTATTTACATTTTAAGGTGAAGTGAGACACAAAAACCACGTTTTTACTGCAAGGAAAAACTTTTTTAAGGCAAAAAAAACATTGATTTTTTTTTTATGACAAACATCTGTTTAGGACTCTCGTTTACTAATAACGTCCAGCGCCGGCCGGCCATGACTTAACAACGGATACCTGTTAACTGTTTCCCTGGTTAGATTAAGACATCCTAACCAGGGACACTAAGCAGTGGCCGTGGTCAGATCAATCTAACAAACTGATCTGATGATATCTAGCGAAACTAAACACGTTAATGTGTTTTTTTTTTTTTTTTTTTATAATAATTTATTTATTTCAAAAAACACTTGATCTAGGTTGTACATTAAATTTAAAAATCAAAATTATAGCTTGAGTGACACTTAAAAACTCTGACAACTGTGCTAGGGAAACGCTTTGAATTAACTACCTAAGGACCTTGAACCTGGGGTTCAGCAGATGGCTGCAAGAGCGGTCCAAGATAGACATTTCATGTTGCGAGCATCTGTGTACGAGTGTGACCATTTCAGCTGTTGGTGAAAGTTTACCCATTACAAATGTAAAATAACGTTTTGAGTGAGTTAGTTACCAATAGTTTGGGCAACCAATTACAGCTGTCCAAAAATGCAACAAAACGCAGAATCCGTCCTGTGTTTATATCAATTCGGGAACAAAAATACGGGCAAATAAACTATAGTCTTCGACGGCAACGACACCTCTGTAGTTTTGGTATATATATACTTATAATACTCCTTATTGTACAGTGCCCCCTTCTCATATAAATTAAAGGGACGAGAACGCGAGTGTACTATTGACGGCATTGTGGCTACAATCCATGCTGACTAGAGATCTTGGGTTAGATAACTCAACTACCTAATTCATAATCTTATGTGAATCTCACGTGGAATACGGTCTGTTGACTTATAGCTAAAATAAGGAAAGAACCCCTCAAAAAAACGAAGAAAAATACATGGTACATGTCTGTTTAATCGCAATTAACACGAAATTAATTGATGAAATGATGCTTCGAAAAAAAAATCAACCAAATGTATAGCTAACAGCGCAAGGTGAACATTATCCAGTATGGTATAGCGTACCTAGACACTATTTCCTTAGTTATTGTCAAGTCTATAAACAGCCTCTCCCACTTTAAACCAAGTCTGTAACTCAATAAACAAACTAAGTGCTTCCTTTAACAGGCAATATCCGTGCACACATATGTTCAGTCACGGGTTAAATTCATTAGAGGTGCCTCAAAGGCGACAGACCGAAAGGTCATTGCAGTTTTATTCAATTTATGTTGTCCTCGTCAGTGTAATCGATTTACTAACATACCACGCTAACGCAAGGTAAAAGAAGAAAATTGAGTTTAAAATCGACTGTCCCAACATTTTGTTGCAGCGTTCCAATAAAAATCAGCCAAAACACTGGAGATCCAACCGTGTAAATTTGTGAGTACAGCTCGTTCATGACAAGCAGAACGATTTGAATTCCCACAAGCAGATGAAAAAATATATGATGAGAGTGGTAACGAAGACTTCTCGTGCTCGGCAATTTTGGAAACTTAACAATACGCTACCTCATAGTAGATCAGATGTTTTATGTTAAAGACAATAATGTTTTTTTTACAATTGAATACGTGCAATGAAGTAAAATTTCTTAAATTTGTATGGGAAAAAAATATTCATTGTTTCGATTCACTCAAAAGTCGGTTTATTGAATAAACGATAAATTAAGAGATGAAACATGAATGTATGTATTATAGCTTCAGTATAACAAATAACCACACACAGAGAGACTTCAGAGCACGCGTCCGCTCCCCGCCGGCTCAAAAATGCAAAAGCCCGATTGATCAAAACGTGCTCTCCCCACCACAGCTCCAACCGTCCGAGGTCACCTTAGCGGTGAGCGCGGCGTATGATGCCTAATCGAAAATTCATAAATGTACGATCCATATTGTTCTACATTGGACACATAAATTCCCACGCGGGCGAACAAAAGAGGCGACGGATACGCTCATAAACTCAATTAGTCCGACGCGCCGCCGCCACGTTAGCGGCCTAACAAAGTTCGAGGGCAGACTTTTACAGATTCGTTTCACAGTGTCATGTTTTCAAAATTCAATTCCACACAGTATTTTATTTGCAATGACGGAAATCTACAGGATAGGAAAACTGAAGTAATCCGGTTAAAAGTTCATTTAACTTTGACAAAGTAAACGTGCACGTTATTTTGGAAATATGTATTTTATGCATTCTCTTGCGGTTAATTCGGGCAGCATTCAAACACCAATGACCTACCATTGATACTAATGTTAGGAAAATAGCATTCGCTCCATAAATCTTCTAATTGAGGTCGCTAGGTATGTGTATAGTCATAATAAAACTGTAACGGGTCCAAATCTGTACATTAAATGTATTTTGAAAATTTCTATCGGAGAAAACACTACTATCGATACTGAGTCCAAAACAATAGCTTTTTGTATTGTTGTCTGTCTGTCTGTATCTTGATATCACATCACACTGAAGCTACTGAATAGATTTAAATGGAACTTTGTATAATTTTTACTGATGTCATTGGCAAGGATCATGTAAACTTATTTTCTGCCCTCACCTCTGCCCTCCTCTGAAGGAGTGAAAAGGGCTAAAAACGTTTAAAACTTTTTACTGGAAAGGATTTCGAACCAAAACTTAACGTACATATGCTTTGTAAATAATAATAATATAATCTTATTTTTTTATAAACCCCGTTACAGTACTACAGACTTGCAATTTTTTTTTAATAAATTGAATATAATGATTGATTGGCTTGAAAATTGCTACAAATACTAAGAAAAATAAATAATGAAACATTTAAAACTAGTTTAGGGAGATAAGCATAGTTAAGATTAAAATCCCATAAGAGCAACCAACCTAATATAAGCTCTCTATACAAAGAGTTTAATACGCGTGAGGGATCTTAGCTGAATGGTTTTTTCATACATTAAATTTAATATAAGTACTAAACGGGTTAACATGAAATATGTAACAACTTCATGTTGCTTCTTTAAAATGTTTGCACTGTATAGCTAACCTATGATTTAGTGGCCGAGGTAATAAAGCATTTTTTGTCACTTGATATGAGTGAGCTCTTGAATAAAAAATAATAAATAATAAATATTACAGGACATTCATTTTACACAACGCCATCTAGCCCCAAACTAAGCACCATATAGGGAAAATAAAGGAATAGGGAAATACACCATACTTTAGCATACGATTTGGCCGTGACATTACCTGGTGTTGTGCTGTGACCGGTGGTCACGTGGAGTTGTTGGATAGAGGCGGTTCGTGATCCGTAGCGAGGCCTGTTGTTTAGTATACGTAGGGCCATGGATCTCGGGGCTTGCCTGGGCAAGATTAAGGTCTACAATGGAGTAAGCTTTCTAAGGCTTATTATATGGCTGAAATGATAGTGATGAACTTGGGAACTTGACGCAAGTGTGAATGCTTGGGGTATATATGACATATACATATATAATATACCACAAGTGTCAAACAGGTATACGACCCACCTGATGGAAAGTGGTAACCGTCACCGATGGACGCTCGTAACACCAAAAATATTACATTTATGTAGAAAGTTTGAAACAAATCCTGATCATATTGTGCCGGTTATTATTTGATGGATTATTCCTTTTTTAATATACAGTGTTTTATGTTGTGTTGTTATGTTGGGTGTTTATCATATGGTAAGTTTGAATTAACAAAAATATAAGTATTTAAGGATCCGTAATCTAGTTCCCATATTACAAGCTATGCTTAGTTTGGGGCGCTGTGTTAAATAAAAGTTTAATCTAATATTTAATTAGGCGGTTTTGATATATAAGTCTTCTATCTCTGGTTTACGAAGAGGTACAATATATGGTAAATCCTATAAAACCTCGATATAAAGAAAACAGAAACCCTAATCAAGCGAAATAGCCTCGCCTGCCCTGTTTTATTTTTCAGTTGAAACGACATTTTGTCCACAAGTTCATGGTATTTCGTTATTACTGCCTTCAAAGTATTGAGTTCATCGATTAGGTCACAGTATACGCATGTAAAATATTAAATCGTCCGACACGGTGGAGCGGCGGCGCCATCTTTAATCGATACTTTATTCATAGGTATAATAATGGTAGGAACATTCACTTGATGACTTGAACAAATATCAAGTTTGTTTTGTGTTTGCGCGTTGTTTTGTATTATATGCATGTATTAACAAAATATATATATATCAGTATCATATCCGTAATCTAGTTCCCAAATTACAAGCTTTGCTTGGTTTGGGAATAGATGGCGATTTGTAAAATTAATGTCCTGTAATACTTATAATTATTATTATTCACATCAACATTTTAAAACTAAAATAAACAACGCTTTTCAACAATTGTCGCCAAATTCTCGTCAACGTTGCTGTGAATGTTTTTACCCAAGTTCCTCAGAAGGGAGGTTATGTTTTTAGAGAGTATATGCATAATATATACTCTCGTATGTATGGGCACATTTTACAGCCTAACCGGCTTGATGAAGGTTAAGGTATGTGTAGGTAACGTAGGCTCTTCTGATTTTAAAATCAAAAACCTCTTTCATCATTTTTGAGTAACGGTAATATGAGGTGATTTTTAATATGTATTGAGCCATTATTATAATGGCCGTTTATCGCATAGAAAGAGATGTCAAGTAGAGTGTATTACTTAGTCGCGAAATTATTTTCCCTCAAGCGATGGCGTATACGAGTATAAAAGATGAAAATAAAAATTTGCTCCCTTGCAATACTAGGAATACAATTATAATAATACAATGTTAAATTATTTAACATCCTCCATTTATATAAGCTCGACATAATCCGTATTGTGATAACAAATTAAAAATAAGCTTAATCATAGTTAATACCTACTAAAATATAAAAAAAAAAAAACTACAGAAATATCTTAACAATCCACCGTTCAGCAAGAACTAATGCCAATTACGTTATTAATTAACTATAAAAAAGTGCTTAAACTTCTACTGATTTCTAGAGGATTTTCGGTGATGTTTTCTTCTCATTTGGTGACTGATGCTCATTCCACATGAAAGACAAGGTAGTGAGAATTGTTGTCGTCAGACATCTCATTACTCATGTCTTTCACGCAGCAAAGAGCAATCGTCGAGCCGATACTGCGCAGCGGAACTTTACCTTTGTTACTTGCCTGGACTAATTCTACATCGGTTATTGACTATCATTCACAGCAGTCGGTCCCATAAGCAGCTCGTCCTCGCTCGCTCGAAATTCCATTTGAATTTCAATCCGCATTTCGTACAACACGTGTTTGGTACTAGACGCACTTCGTCCTAAAGGCATTTCGATCAACACAAATCACGTCAACATGCCTTTGATTGTATTTGGCCCAACAAGCATTTCACCCAACAATATAATATTTAACTGCATAAGCTAAAGGGATGAACCCAACAAATTTCACCAGTCTTTCAGGAATGGGTTTTATAAAAGCCTTCTACAAATGGAACTCTCTTTTCCACTTCTTTCATTAGAAAGAGACTTCCGCTTATATTGATGGAACTGTCTTTTGATAGCATATATTAATATGTAATGTTTTATCTATTTTAATTTAATTTTATGTGTAACGGACGCTATTACTGTAAATGTGCAAAAAAATACCGTTTCTTCCCTGGGGCCCAGCGCTCTTAGACTATACTAATAGTCTGCGATATCGTAACGTTTTAGCAATACAGTTAACAAGTGAGGTAATATTTGTTTGTCAATTATATTGTAGTCACCAAATGGACGAACTGCGTAATGACCAATCTCGAAATTGAGGGACTGCGTAGCGACGAACTTCGAAATGGACGAATCAAATATATGTACGAGCTGCGTAGTAGACGAACGGCAAAATGCGAGATGGACGAACCGCTTATTGGACCGACAGCTAACAAATCTTAATTATATGGGTCCCAGTGTGACTCTCTCCAAAAACTCACAATAATAATACATAGACATATGCAGATGCACGGTGACGTCACAAGTTAACTTCTATTCTTCACTTTCATAACAAATTGCATAGTATGCGGAAATAAGAAGTAATTTGAATGTTACCTACATTTATATTATCAGGTCCTATATTTTTCTTATTTTTGAACTAATCATCGTAAAAAGTGAGGAATTGCTAGTATGGATTTATGCGAAATGCGGTTATGAATGCAACTTTAGACGCCAGCTGCATTTAAATATAAGTTGAGTTCTTGCATTTAGGTCACGTCATGGTGTGACTTATTTCATTCGATGCGCCATTTTATAAGACATTAAAGAGACATTTCAGATCGAAACTGGCAAAATATCGTTTACTTTCAAACATTCGCTGTAAAGCAGTCACACTGTTACCAAACATATGATACTGGGTATTCAATTTGTGTGCGTTATCATTAAATATCGCACGATATTTTAAGACTACTTCTTTTGCACAAATATAACATTATCACATATTACATACAATTTAAACGATAAAAAACATGTTTTCATTAGTAGGTACCTAATAAATTAATACTAGTACATCATATTGTCACTCCCCGAAAACAAAATTTCGATCACGGAACTTTTACGCGCATAACGACTTGAAAATAAACATAGTTTATCGTCATCATCATTATGTATTACCTTATAGCTCTATCACCGTTCGACAGGTCTGTTGAGACCACCTGTATTGAGAAAAGCGAGGACATACACCTTGTCACCCTTTGGAGAGCCGAGCCGACCTTCATTGGCAACATATAGTGACACCTGAGCCCTAGTAACCTTTTGAACTAACTAGGTACGTAGTACAAACAAGAATTTGCAAGATAAAAGGAAGCTTGCGAGTCGGCTATACAGCTTTGTTTATTTTTCCTTGACATAAAAACCATTTAAAAGTATGATACAATAAATATAAAAATATGTGCGGTGAATTTATACTTCGTTTTATTATTATATCCTTGTGACTCTGGCCTTTGCAAAATGAAAACTGTCATTCATCTAAGAATCGCCGAGAACAGTTGAGTTTCAAATAAAAGCATATGAATAAAAATGGCCAGGGGGGTAACACGACCTCTTATAGCATTCTTGTTTTGATATTACTTTACTTTTGCCACTATCTATCCAGTTTAGAAAAAAATCGACAAAAGCAATGTAAGATCAAAACGAGAAATCAGACGTTGTGGGTTGGCCACTGATTGTTTTATAAAAAAAAAACAGAAAGCAATAAGCACAACTTTACTTCTTCATTTTTATTTTTTTATTTCAGGATGGTGCATAACATTAGTACACTTTAATAAGCCCTTTAAAGAAAAGCAGATTTTAAAGTCTATTCTTGATAATAAAACCGGTTGAACTTTAAAATGCGATAAAATCGCGAGTTCGCAATTTGAACCTATACTAGCAAAATTTAGTAGTGAGTAGTAGAGCTCCTTGTGAAAGGGCTCGCCCGTGGAAGTACTATCACCATACCTGTTCGGGCCGCCACACCGCTTTGCTGTGTTCCGGTATAAAGGGCATGGTTGCCGGCAAAATTACAGCATAGGTCATGTGTTTTGTGTAAGGAATTGTTATAGACAAGAGATGCACTTAACATCGTAAAACATAACTATCTGTTTAACTATTCACTTGAAGAGCCTTCAAATAATGGTAATGTTTTTACCATAAAATTAAATACAATAATAGCCAATATAATGTAATGATCACATCATCATTTATTTAAATTTGATTATCATCTAAAGCTTGCATTTAAGCTATTTACTATTCGTTTTCAAAAATGTTATTTATTCTCAATACTCGGTAAGTTTTTACATATATGCTATCATTTTGTTGCACGGCGGGGAAACTCTCGGCCTTCACATCTGGTATCAAGTAAAGGGCAAAGGTGGAAGCGCACTTCACCCTCCGCAAAATACCGAGGAACTGGCTATCTTACCTCTAAATGCCCGGAACACAACACATTATAATTGTTGCTTTGGCGACTGAGCAAGTTAAGATGGTGGTAGCTATCCCGGCGGACTTAATAATATCTTACCACCGACCAAACCGAGCAGTTTTGTTCCCCCTGGCGATTGAACCCGGGACCTCTGCGTCTGATACCGGTGGGCAAACTGTTATACCACAGAGGCGATAAAAATGGTTAAGCTTTAAGAAGTGGGTTCACCGTGTAACATAGGGAATCAAACAAGTTTATAATTTCAATTGAAATTCAACTAGGTACTTCTTCATTGCTATGAAGGAATACGACGCTTGTAATTAAGTTAGGCAAAGTTGACCCGCTGTCTGTAGACTGAAGTGCACCCGCTCTCCGTGGACTGAATTGCCAGGGTGTCAAGCACAACTCCCAGTTTCGAGAACTTAATTCAACACTGCGATACTTGTAGCATTTGCGCAGCGCACAAATTCTAGTGAATATCATTGTTTCTTTGAATTGCACGAAAACTTAACCAAGCTAATAATAATCCTTTGAAAAAGTTTTGTAAAAGTTTTTTTCAGACCATTGATCCAGATTATACGATTATCCTATCATGATTTAGTGTTTCTGATCAAATCATATGCATATATTCAACAACTTAAAAGCGGCATTTTTGATTTTCATATCTAACTCTCGTCAAAGGATGATAAGCATGTATGACCACTTTTCCATGAAGCGCCCCTGTATTGACAGATAGGGACGCCTGGAGTCCAACAACAACGTCCTATATAGCATTCTCGTTTTGATCTTACATTACTTTTGTCTCGCTTTTTCTACACTGGATAGATAGTGACAAAAGTAAAGTGATATCAAAACAAGAATGCTATAAGAGGTCGTGGTACCCCCTGATCGCTGTTCTGAAGTTCCTCGTAAAATAATGATGACATTTCTAAAAAGCGCCACAATAAACAGTGATTTATAGGAGAGTGACAATACATATGATCGCCGAAGCACATACAAGGTATGAACGGTGAGCGTTAACTTTGTATCGTGTTGACTGGGCCGCACCCCATCACATTTACTAGCTAATTTGAACACCGGCGTTTCTCGCCACAACAATCTTGGTGTTGACTTATATGACTATGATGTTGCTGTACAAGAGTGATGATTTGTGTCGCCGAGTGAACGCGATGTTACGATATGAATGATGGTAACAGAAACTTATAGAGTTATAGTGGACTGACGTATCATGACTTCTACCGACGTCCCGCGAATCAAAGGAAGCCAGCCTATGTATTCAATAAATGGTTTTAAGATAGAAATATTTACTGAGCGTAAAATTCACATATTTCTGTATTAGTGGATCAGATCAGATAATTAAGAATAAAAAAACATTTAATATTATTGTTTTGGGATGCTAATAATATATATGCAATTAAACTATGCATTGCCACGCTGAATAGCCTTGGGTCACGCGTCGCCCCAATCAAAAGCCCCGCAGGATTTTTGAAAACTCCGAGAGCAAAGGTTTTTTAAAAAATTTCATGTACCTTTAGCATGAGTTCTATGCTGCAGATAAGTGAAATGTTGCTTTCAGTTTTGTTGGTAGCGTGTTAGTAATATATCCGGGAGATCATTACATGTCAAACTAGAAATAGTCGAAGATGTCGTGATGTATACCACCTACCTTCGATGGTGGTCTTGCAACTGGGCAGCTCCGCCGGTGCTTGTCCCGTGGAATGCGGGCTGTCAAACGTATTACTCATTCAAATCATTTGTTTACACACCTTGTTTATTACCTGGACTGCATTATTGCGATTCAGTTTGCTCAAAGATGTTTGTTTACCAGTCAGTTCACTGCATAATCATATTTACTTTCAAAAAAACTAACGGGTTTAATATTTAATATAGAATTCAAAACATTAGTAACACGCAACATCAAAACATCCGTTAACTTATTAGGTTTCCTTTAGAAATATCTGTATGTAATATGGATATGAAATCGACTAACAGATAGTAATAAGAGCGTCGCAATAAACCAATTGACTTCCTTTCCTGTCATTATACTGTTAAGCCAATCCAGAAAGCTCTTGTTAAACCGTGACCGCAGAGCACAATAGGGGCACAGATTACGCAATTGGCTGCGCCGCGATACGTCTCGCACGTCGAGAATAATCTAGAGAGCTGGATACAAATAAGCCGCGCGACGCGGAAGGAGGCAGTATTGGATTACGATACAGCGAGTTAACATCAATTGATATTTGAGTGCGAAAACACATTGTTAACTAAGGGTTGTTAAACTGTGTTTTAGAGCAATTCGTTTGGTGCTGAATAAACGTGCCATAATCGGTTAACTGTAATGAACGAATCCCAGCTCGTAACAATACTGACACCACGTCAAACATAGATCCAAAGAAAAAATAATGTATTCTTAATAGTCATATCTGTGTAGGCGACTGTACACAATGCGCGGTGAATTCAGACATTGTTCAACTGAATCTCAATAATCTAGTCGTAGTAGAAGCACACTTACACAGAGTAAAATACGCAAGCTATGTTATAAAAATGCTCCGTTCGTAGAACAGTTTTCCTACACGATATTTCGGAAAAGGTACCCAGTTTTGAGGCTACAACATCATATTGATTGGATATTACAATTCGCAATGTGATAAAAACAATCGCAACAGTACAAATTGCAGATGCAGAAAAACTTAAATAAATAAAGGACTTAAATAAATTTAAATGAAATAATAATAACAACTAAATTAACCTTGTAATCACGAAACGCCATGACAATAACAATTTGACAAGTCACAAGAGTGACGTGTCTCAAACATATGTTCCTAAGTGAGTCACGTAAATGCGTTTCAAAATTGCAAGGTTTAAAGAGGGATCATAAAAGAAAAATTTGATATTTACCTGAAATTGTGAGAAAATCGAAAGGCGTCTGATATATCTTCTGTTTTTTCGTTTTGTTCGACCTAACTTGTCATCAAATCTGTAACAATAGAAAAATACATTCTCATTCTCATATCGGAATCGTAAAAAAAAAAAGAGAGCTATCGTACACAAAACGTATGCGTTCATCGTACCAACGCGTACTATATTTAAAACAATATTTAAAGCAGCATAGCTAGAATAATAAGAAAATAAAACTAAATTAAATACGCACACATAATAAATAAAACAAATAGGCACAAGTTCAAACTATACTCATTGAAAAAACAAATCGCATAGCTAAATAAAGCCTACATTAGAAAAAAAAACATTTACAACAAATCACATACCTGGTGCACCGATGGACGTAGCGGTGATGGCGTAGATTGGATGTTCGAATGTTGCCGTCCTGTGAAAGAAAAAGTTATTATAGACCTTCTTTGTCCCAAATGAGTTGGATCGTACATAATTATACTGAATTCGATTTGACTTTGGTGGGATGCAGAATTAACGGCTGAGCTAGGAGTGAGAGGAGAACATGATGAATGATGATGCAGAATTAGCTTTATAAACTTTACTATTTGAAAACTATAACAAATCGTAATTAGGTTATTTTTAAGAAAATTTTAATTTACTTGATTTTGTATGTTTTTTGTTTGTGTACCTACATGTTCAGTTTTGAACAAGCCCTTAATTTTTTTTTTATTTATAAATGTTGACCCAAATAATTTTATAATTATTCTAGTATATTTTTAAAAAGACACCAAGACGAACCAAAGTGGTGCACTTGGTTGGTTCAGTCGTACACCGTACACGAGGGGAATAGCCATGAGTATTGGCCGAAGGCCGTCTTCGATTCGCGGGACCCTGTAAACCGACAAAGTTATAATGCGCGGGTCAGCTTATCCATACAATATGTATGTTTCATCGTGCAAAAAATGTGAAAACAATAGTAAAACTATCACATTATTTTTTGCTAAACTTAATTATTTTCAAAATGAAGCCAATAATCAATATTTGCGTCTGTTTAATTATGTCATTACTTTTGTATTTAAGTCTGATATACAGGGTGAGTTTTTTTCCAGGGCCACTGAGGCCAAGTCTGAAACATAGAGATATATCGAAAAGTCATGTTAGGAGTTACGTGCTCGATTTTAAAAAAAAATAAGTTCTGCATTAAAGAACATCAATTTTTTTTCATATTTGAATTTTTGAAAAAAAAAATTGCATTCATCTGTTCTTTGTTTGATAATAAAAAAAATAATGTATGTTGACTATGTGCCCAGAGTTATTGGAACGCTCTCAAAATAAAAAAATTAGAAATTCAACTTTATGCATTTAGTAAAGGTTATACGTTCAGACTATGCGTAAGTTAAACTATTAAAACCTCTTTTGCTGTATTTTCTGTTCGTGATGAGCTTAAATTGAATCGTCATCGGATTAAAAAACGTTCGCTTTTTCGTGGTAACGCAGCTGATGACATGGCACGGACACCCTAATGGCTGAACATTTTAAATACTGTCGTACCCACCGTACAGTTGCAGATAGAAAATAATTATTACCAAAATATTTTTTATAAAATTAATATGTTCTTAATTTTTTTCAGTAGCTATTAAATACACTTTTGCTGTTCGTGTAGAACTTTTTAAAAACGGAAAGTCTTCCAAAAGCTTGGTATCTCCGAATGCGAAGATACAACTTTAGCGTTTGAAAACAGAATTAGTCATAAATTTCAAAATTAGAATAATGTTGGTTTTATGTCATGGATCAAATTTCTTGATTCTCCAGTTTTACACAACGGAGTCACCATTGAGCAAAACTGGACAATAGCCATTACTGAAAATTTTTAAGAACATTTTTTTTATATTTTTTTTCTATCTGCAACTGTACGGTAGGTACGACAATATTCAAAATGTTCAGCTATTAGGGTATCCGTGCCTTGCCATCAGCTGAGTGACCACAAAAAGCGAACGTTTTTATCCGATGACGATTCAATTTAAGCTCATCACGAACAAAAAATACAGCAAAAGAGGATCTAACAGCTTAGCCCTCGTATAGTCTGAACCTACAACCTTTGCTAAATGCATAAAAAATTATTTCAATTTTTAAAATTTCGAAAGCTTTCCTACAACTTTGGGCACATAGTGATCATACATTATTTTTTTTATTATCAAACAAAGAAAAAAATTTTTTTTTCAAAAACTCACTTTTCCAGAAAATCTATAAAAGGATATTGATTTTATTCAATGCAAGAACTTTTTTTTTTAAATCGAGCACGTTACTCCTAACATGACTTTTCGATAACTCTCACAGTTTCTGACTTGGCCTCGGTGGCCCTGGAAAAAAACTCATCCTGTATATCTCACATGAACACCAAATTATTATTGGTGTTCAAAGCCGTTTCAAACGTGCACATATTAATGCACACGAATGTACACGATGCATGATCAAGCATGTTGAGTTAGCAATAGAATTGTAGAAGGCTACGTTAGCAGTTTCTCGAATGGTTCGTGAGAAACGGTTGGATATATAATCACTGTGTTGATAATAAGTTCAGGTTTCACGAGTCCCGCGAATATTCTAAGAACACGCCTTATTTGTTGAATCGATTGTCCGCAAAGCGCGTGCGCGCGGGGAGCGTGCTCTTCCTCGTTGCCATAGCTACCCTCCATCCACTCCAAAACCCGATGAGAGCTTCCTCATTTTTTGTTGGATGATGAAATTAAAATGAACATTAAACAAATACATTACGTATTCTTTGATTTTTTTAACATTTTTTTTTTACACTTTTGAAAATCTTGTTTTGGATCTTAAAATTATCAATGTGTAAATTGATTGAATTGATATTCGTTTTGCAGAGAAATGTTATAGAAATGTACAGAGAAATATATTTTAAGTTTTTCTTGTTCTCTATCGCCTAAAAGATTATTTCCTTTTATTAATCACGACAGATAAATTAACATAAACTACACGCATCAAATATGCGCACCAATTGCCTCTTATTATTTTCTTGTATGTTTATAGTTTCGCAATTTGGTTAAGATATTATCGCTGGGATAAAAAAAAAAACTACATTTACAACGAAAATGTTTTCTTGTTATCTTGATAGAAAACAAAACGAACGAAATCAAGTTAGCGCTGTGCTTGAACTTTGATTGACCTTTCTTGACCAATTTCTTCAATGAACGCGGACGACAAATTGCCACTTATTTCCTGCGAGAGATTGCAGACAATTTTAAATTGCAATTGAATTTTTTTGTACAGATAATATTACAAACTAGCATTTAGACATCGACAGAGTCATAATTTCTAGTTCGGTTTTCTTGAGAATACTGATCGGACCAAGCAATAAACTCTTTTTGGAAAAAAATGGAACCGACTTCACCACTAAAAACTTACAAATAACTCTTAGGGTAAGTTCATATAATTTGAATTTGGTGCCGAATTGCCAAGCACAACATGCTTATTGTATGGCACCGCCTTCAAATTATGGGACCACCTCGCAAGTATGGCCTACCAAACGTAACAAGAATCATCAAAATCTATTTCGAATTGGCGGAGAAATCAAGTAACAAACAAACAAAAAAATAATATACACCCGAATTGAGAACCTCCTCCCTTTTTGAAGTCGGTTCAAAGTCAAAGTCAAAAGTCATCGACAGAGTCATAATTCAGAGTCATAATTTCTAGTTCGGTTTTCTTGAGAATACTGATCGGACCAAGCAATAAACTCTTTTTGGAAAAAAATGGAACCGACTTCACCACTAAAAACTTACAAATAACTCTTAGGGTAAGTTCATATAATTTGAATTTGGTGCCGAATTGCCAAGCACAACATGCTTATTGTATGGCACCGCCTTCAAATTATGGGACCACCTCGCAAGTATGGCCTACCAAACGTAACAAGAATCATCAAAATCTATTTCGAATTGGCGGAGAAATCAAGTAACAAACAAACAAAAAAATAACATACACCCGAATTGAGAACCTCCTCCCTTTTTGAAGTCGGTTAAAAATAAACATCATGGCTTAATATTTTAGCGTGTCATGCCGCAACACAAATCACCAGAGTTAAATATATGAGAGATACAGGATCCCCCCGTGAAACTGTCTCATTTTTGGCTCGCTAAGTTTCCACCCTTGAGGTTTAGCTAGCCTCGTTCACACGCAGTTGCTTACCATACCCTAACGGACTGTGTGCAACACAGTTGCTTAACTATTTTCCACCATTGTGTTTCACCTAGCCTCGCTCACATGCAGTTCCTATCATACCCTGACGGACTGTGTGCAACACAATTAGTCAACTACTCACCACCCTTGAGGTTTAGCTAGCCTCGATTACACGCAGTTTCCTATCATACCCTAACGGACTGTGTGCAACACAATAAGTCAACTATTTACCACCATTGAGGTTTAGCTAGCCTCGATTACACGCAGTTTCCTATCATACCCTAACGGACTGTGTGCAACACAATAAGTCAACTACTCACCACCCTTGAGGTTTAGCTAGCCTCGATTACACGCAGTTTCCTATCATACCCTAACGGACTGTGTGCAACACAATAAGTCAACTACTCACCACCCTTGAGGTTTAGCTAGCCTCGATTACACGCAGTTTCCTATCATACCCTAACGGACTGTGTGCAACACAATAAGTCAACTACTCACCACCCTTGAGGTTTAGCTAGCCTCGATTACACGCAGTTTCCTATCATACCCTAACGGACTGTGTGCAACACAATAAGTCAACTACTCACCACCCTTGAGGTTTAGCTAGCCTCGATTACACGCAGTTTCCTATCATACCCTAACGGACTGTGTGCAACACAATAAGTCAACTACTCACCACCCTTGAGGTTTAGCTAGCCTCGATTACACGCAGTTTCCTATCATACCCTAACGGACTGTGTGCAACACAATAAGTCAACTATTTACCAGCATTGAGGTTTAGCTAGCCTCGCTCACACGAGACTTAAGAATGTTACATTATATGGAAATGCTCGAGAAAATGCTGAAGTTGATTTGCACCTGTATGCTTCGTTGGCTCTGCTCGCATGCTTCAGACGATGTTTCTCGACATACCCATGTCTCATCGGAGTAATGATGGAAATATACAAATACGGAATCAACACGGGGTGCTATTTTTAAATCCGCGAGTATACTTTTTTTTTTACCTATAAGTACTTACTGTCCCACTACAGTACTTTGTTACCTATCTAAATTGATATTAAGTATACCTTATTGCCATTCACCCAAAACTAAGTATTTTGCTAGAAGCATACCTATAAATACTATTTTTAGGGCCTGTATCCAAAGTGTGGCAACGGGTCATTGTAACTAAGCCGCATGTCCGTTCGTCCGTCCGTCTATCTGTCAATGGACTGTATCTAATGAACCGTAATAGGTAGGCAGTTAACATTTTTCTGTAATTCTATTGCCGCTATATTAACCAATAATTAATAGACTACACTCTTTCTCCTTATAAACGTAAACTTTGCCAAAACTCAGGCACCTCAGCGCGCGCCATATGTTTCAAAGGTCTGAAGTTTTCTCTGCACAAATGTACCGGGGTCGATCAATGCTATGAAAATGTAGGCCATTTCTCTATTTAGTTGATTAAAAAAAACAATTAATTGGTCTAACGCAACGTTATAGCGCATCTTCTCGTATCGGACCCGATCTCTAATTACATGAGAATCCCAATTAGCGTGTAACTTTAAGCGCGATCGCTTCACCGAAAGCTTAGCTTTGGCCGAAATGGGTGAAGTTCCGGCGATTCAAGGGTCGCCTGTCGCAAGATCCCCCGCACCGAAACACGTCGGCGACATCACTTTTTTTTTATTTGTATGTATTTTCGTTTTACGGTATATATTAATATGGGTCTTAGAATGAGTATTTAAACATCCTGTACCATTGTGAAATAAACTTATAACCTTAAAACTTAAACTTAACATCCATAGGTACATCTAGAACGCCCACAGAATCTAATATTGTCCGGGAAACTTTGGCAATCAACGAATTGTAATTGCACGCATTGCCGCAAACGATATTTGTCAAAATTAATGAAACTTTAGAGATATAACCTCAAACTCTATAAATGAAACTCTATGAACTAACTGAACGAGTATCTCAAAATTCAAAAATTCAAAAAGTGAAGTTCTTAATTATTCAAACATAATCTGCATAAGTTCTTTACGACTTACAAGATAGTAGCGTGTAGCGCGTTCAATTCTTTTATATTTTCTTTTACAAGGGCTGTGAAATTTGCCTGTCTATTGTGGTTCATCGTGGTATTTATTTATAGAAAAATAAACTACATAAGCGATAATGCTTATGTTGATTTCCCTATCCCTGTTATATACACGTTGATATTGCTACAGGAAAATCAAATAGAATAAGAATCACAATGTTTCTCACGTCTGGATACACAGATTATGAAAATCCGATAAAAGTTACGAAAAAAGATACCGCAGATGAAGTAGATTATACGTCAACTGCCATAGAGGACATAATGTGGTCTTAGCCAAGACCAATGTTAGCTTTACTTCCTGAATCTCTGAATACAAATCCAAAGATCTGCTCAGACGATGCTTGGTTAGGAGCGGTCTTAGCTAGGATTTCATGCATGTCTGAATCTCAGCTTAAGTCGCTAAAGTACACTGAAACGGTTGGTGCCTTACAAACATAATTTTAGTTGGCAATAACTTAAGTGTACCGTTTGGAAGTCTTCCGATCTTTAGATAAACGTCACTTCAGTAATTTGACATTGACATTGACACCCATTTTACCACATGTTGACTGGTGTCGGCTGTTTAAATATAATATCAAATGGTTATAATTGTGTTGCAAGTATGTTTTCACTATAAAAGTAAATAAAACATTTGAAAAACAACGACATGTACGACAAGTACTAATTGATCGCTGCGATAACACCAAGCAAAGTTTTTACCGCCTGTGGTCTAGTGGATCGCCTACCGGTTTCAGGTCCAGAGATCCCGGGTTGCTGAGTTGTACTTGGTTTGGTTGGTTGTAGGACTTTGTTTAGGTCTGCCTAGCTAGCTACCACTATCTTGTCTAATTCTGTCGCCATACCAACAATTCTTAAATTGTTGTTTTCCAGCATTTAGAGGTAAGATAGCCAGTTCCTCCGTTTATTGAGGGTTCCGAGTGAAGTGCGCTACCTCCTTCGGCCTTATCATAACTTGAAAATCAGGTGATATGAAGGCCAACACCTCCCCGTCGAACAATAAAAAAAAACTTTTCCAAACCCACCAAGATCGACAAAAAAGGACAGTAAAAACTAGTAAGCCGGAAATGGAGTGTGGCGCCTCGAATAGGTGGAACGACATGGTACATGAAGACTGAGAAAGACCAGGGCCCCGATTTTTCAAATCATTTTATTTCAGTTCTGATTATACTTATCTTAATTACAATGATTATTAACAGGAATTCCTTCGAGCATTATCTGATACTGAAACTAATATATTTAATGGCATGTTTCAACATCATTCTTCTGCCCTTATATCCAACTGCGCATGCACGTGTTTCTTGGTTTGCATCATCAGTTAAAAATCCCTTCAGTTCTACTTGCATGAATACCTTGTTGCATTCTCCAGTCCACTTCTACTTCCCTTGGGTGAGACCTGCCTCCAGCAGTGGACCGCAAAAGGTTGATGATGATGAAATAAGAACTAGGTTCTTTGGTACTAGGTACCTACCTACCTTGTTACAAACTGACATGAAAAGCCAGCTGTTTCGAAACTTCTTGCTACAAAAACTAAGTATCAAGATAGTGGAGGATAAAGTAGACCATAGCGCTACAATACGTTTACAAAAGAACTAAATGAGCTTGATTTTAGCAAGACATTAGGGCAGCTCTAAATTTTATGAGCCGCCAATCAATCGACGATGAGTGCTGAACGATAAACCCATAAACGTGCGAGCGAGAAAGACATTTCATAGTAAAGTAATACATTTTTTGCTAGACGAAATAAACTCGTACCTATAACAGTTCTTCTCACGTTGAATCTATTAGCACTCTCAGCCTTCTTCAATATCATTGAAATAAAGGCCGGTGGCTATGAATGTTTTCCACGGCACAATAGGCACTTCAATGCGCACCAATGTCGTGCACTTAAACTAACTTACCTACCAAATACCTGACCTCAGGTAACGGCCTACTGCATTCGCTGAGTTCAACGCCGCCGCCGCCGCACGTGTTTTTTCGCGACTTTTACAACCAAAGCCATTCAAACTTTCCCCCTCCTCGTCCGTCGCCCCTGATGCGTACTCGTAATCGTAAACCGTGCAAGCAAACTATGCATCGGCCGGCACGCTTAGCGTAGCCGATAGATGGCGCAGCATACAGTACGGCCATTACGAAACACTGATTCGTGCTTGTGAGCGCTGAGCTGAGGTTACTTTGGGCTTATTACTACCACGCGTATACATAGCTTGGACGATACAATATTCATTTGAAAAGTTACAGCTACCGACCAGCTTTTCCTTCGTCCTACTCGAATTAAAACAAACCAAATGCAAACGAAGTTATTTCTGGTCAACATCAATATACCTAAGCTCTCTCTGTTCAGTAGTTTGTACAAAAATTTCAACCGGCTACCTATAGACAGCTCAATAAAGGACGGACAGCCAAGTCCTGGGACGCTACCGCCGACGGCGAAGCCGATCTCCATTGGCTTAAAATTAGCTTCATGAGAACTAGAAACGATTTTTACCGTCAAATGTACTGAACGGATAGGTTTCATAACATGTGTACACTTTTGAGATGGGAAACGCCATTTCGGATATGACACATACCCGGTAGTAAAAATCGTTTTTAGTTCTTTTTTAGTTCTCATGAAGCTAATTTTAAGCCAATGGAGATCGGCTTCGCCGTCGGCGGTAGCGTCCCTGGTTGGTCCCTTTATCCATATAACGAAAATTGGTTAAGTAAGAAATTTGAGAATCAAGAATAATCGTTTTAGAATCGTTGATAAAATTGAGACGAGAAACTTTTCTGGTTAACAAATTGGCTTCCGCAGCGTCACCAGAGTAAAGCGTCTACGACCGACCGATAAAAATAACCTTCGCCCGACTGTTCCCTGACTATACCATACGTAAATTATGTGTAATTTAATGTATTCTGAATTTAATTTATAGTCAATCAACAAGAATAAATTGTAATTTTCTTCATTTAAAGTAAGTATGTAATATTATTATTATTGTAGACCCAGAATGGGTGGAACCAAGTGGACATTTGTATAATTAATTTAAGAACTGTCAACGTTACCTGTGTATCGCAATAAACTATTTCTGATTCTGATGCTTCACGCGTTTATGTGATCATGGTTTAAGTTCATGGATTAAAAAATAAACATAACAAATACAAGGCGGTCCATATCGATCATAAAAACTAAATATTGACGTCATTAACACGATAAGCGCGCATTTATCAACAAACGTACCCACCGCACGTCACTGGTAATCGCAAGCCGCCGGCGATTCAGCGGCGACAACAATTTTAAATGAAACACGAACACGACATAACCATCGCTGATACGTACCTACTATATATAATTACAAACCGGATTTCACTCTTTATTAAGGATTACGGACAAGTACTCGTAAAGTTGTGAAATAATTGAAACGATATGTATATCCCCGTCAACGAACGGACACCTATGTTGCGCCGCTCCCTCACTTACAGATCACAATGAATAGTAGACAACACGTTAGTTAGACAGAGGAAATGTCGACATAAATAACATTCGGCGTGATATAATAATAAAATAGATGGCGGGCCCACGGATGAGCAGTTGATGAGCTCCCCTACTGGCCGGCTTATTATCAGCCCTACATTTACCAAACAATGAACACGTTACTGTTCATTGTTTGAAAATCTGTAATACCTCAAGGATTTCAGCGTAATTATTCGATTGGCAGACATCCAGAGCCAGAAAATGCGAGAGGAATTAAAGTAAATATTCATGGAGCTTCAATGTTATACAAACAAACGAAGGCGATATTTTTACTTTTTGAAATTTCAAACCATTCAACATGATTCGTTTCATGTAGGCTGATAAACAATAAATTTAGGCTTTAAACTTACCTGTATGCATGAAGTACTTCATCTTGATCTCATTATGAAATTCATAGGACCGGCGGAGTGGCTGGTAGTTTCATGACATCTTTCTTCTTTTCGTGTCTGCGACAAACAAGACACAATTTTCGATTAACATATTTATAGTTTTGATCTGTCTCGTTTCAAATAGTTTTTTTTTATCCTACGACAGGAAACGCTCAGCTTTCATCTCACCAGTGTAACAATTCTCAAATACACGGAATGTTTTCGGATAGGACACATCACTTTTTCCGGATTCGACTTAGAATCTGATAGATTTCAACGCCATTTTGAAAATCTCATGTGGAAGGTCTACTAGTGTCAAAATTTCTAGATTATGGAGCTAAAAAGAGCGTTTCCGGAATCTCCATCGGTAGCTTCCGAATTCGATCCGATAATATTTCCCGAATGTTTGAGAACAGCTATAGCTCCTCAAGTTATGATAAGGCTGGAGGTGGGAAATATAATAATACATATAGTTATAATAATTCGTGTGGAAGGACGAGTCTTCATTAACTAACGTTGGTTTAAGTCTGGCAGGGTGGCAGACGGTTACCAGATAATAAGCGGTATACCCTGAAATAACAATAACAATAATTTAACCGTAAGAAATAATAGCCCTCGGTCTTATCCTACTTAACCTACTCAAAGGCAATTTGTGTGTCGAACAAAAAGCTAACAATGTAGCGCACCACGTTTAATGAAACGCCTAATATTTCCTGTTAGTGCAAAGACAATGAGAACTATTTATTAGCTGGCTTAGTAAAAGCACATGTCGTACAACGAATCTTCTGTCTGGGTATTTTTTTATAGTTATATTACTAGCGCTTGGCCTTCATATTGTTTGATGTCAAGTTATTTGTATCCCTGCGGATCGAGCCGGGTCTGATACCAGTGGGCGGACCACTAGACTACATGGGCGGTTAAATATATATATATATATATATATATAATAAGGGCATGATAAATATTGCTTCCTGTATTTTTGAGCTTAAAAGCCCTTTCAAACCTTTACTAAGTAGTACTAAGTGGGGACAGGGCACATGTACTATTACATGTTTAACACGGCACATATCAACTGATTTAATTTATATTCTTCGATATATTAACTTGTGACACTGACAATTTTCTTTTTTTCAAATATTTTATCTTTGACATTTATTTTATTCTATTAACTATGATTTTTTGATTATTCTTTATAAATGACAAAATATTGTTACGTTATACGGTAGAATACATTGATGCACATTCTGACATTGTTACCATCTCTATTTTTCACATGTATTCATGCAATAAATATTACTTTACTAACTTTACTTTACTTTACTCCTCTAGCATCCACCAACACAAAGGCAAAAGAATGTCTCAAACTTACTTAAACCCAACTTCGACCCGGTTTTTTATCACAGCTCCTTACCCCGTACCCCGAATCCGCCTTGGGATGACTTTTTCATAAAGGGCTTCGACTACCTGCGCGTACCTTGAATTGAAAAAGGCGATATACCTTCTTCGAAATGCATCGCTCGCAGATAAAACTGTATTGTTTAACCGTTTAGAGATGACTCTAATGTTTAGCTAGAACCTGTAGGTAGTATGTAGGTTGTCCATTTCTTGGAAACATTAAATCCACTCTATGGTCCCCTGTATTAATGTATGTATTTAAGAAGTTAATGTCAGTCATTTAGTGCGTCTACCCCCACACACATTCACCTACTGAGACTGGTGATCTTCAGGAAAAGCCCCGATTATATATAAAATCATATGACATAAGTATACAGATTTTGTAAATTTCAATATCATTAATTTAAATTTATTGTAAGCTCTGTTCGCTCTTTTAACCACTTTTGGAGTTTTTTTTTTTTTCTTTTTTTTTCACATTATGTTCCTTCCCACCATTATATTTACCGATATAAGTTTTAATTTAGAACGCCCCAGCTCCACTTAACCTAATTTAATCAGTGTAGTTGAGCATAATATGTGTCAAACGGTTAGAGCTAACGAAGCGGAAGTACATATGTGACCGGGCTGGGAGTTACCGCCGCGCCAGCCAGCCCACAAATGTCAAAATTGATTAATTCATTCGTTCGTTACTTTACCTCGCACGTTAGCAGGCTAGCTTTGAATTGTTTAACACATGGTTTCATAATACGGTCCTATTGATTTTACCATTTGGTATGCTTGCATACACAAATAGTCAGGTTTTAAGTAATACACCAACAAACTGTTTACAGGGGAAGCGGTTGGCTCTTATTTCGGCCAGGGAATTAGCATTGCTTAGCGCGTCGTGCGGGGCGCGCTTCCGTCTTGTACGGTGTGGATCAGTTGCGTTACCTATATACCGTTTGTAAAGGCCCTTATGTAACTAGACGGCTTCCCTAATAATTATTTAGTTTAGTTGTAAACTGTAATCAGCACGTAAACGAGCCAAGCTGTTTACGCGGAAAGATATGAGCGAGCTGTTATTGCACAAACACGATTCTCAGCTACCAAGTTGCCCTGAACTGAACACAGATCTTTGGTGTACAAACCAAGTCCACCAAAAAAGTAAATAAATATTTATCGGATCAGACGAATCAAAAGAGCTCAGATAATCGAACATTCAAAGCACTTCTGCAGTCACATGAATAATGGATGTGGATGTGTGACGCTCTACTTCATATATAACGGCTGGTCGCTCTGCCTGGCCCTGGCCAGACTGTTTCACTTAGTATTCATCCGCGATAAATAATCAATTCATCTGCGTAATATCCTGAACAACACATTGAAATTCTGAAGACAAGAGTCTACATTCAAATTCGTGCATCGAAAATAATAATGCTGCCTATATTTTCAAGGTTTTGCTAAGGGAGGTCGCACACACCTGTTTTTATGCAGCGATATAGCGAGTAGCGCGCGTCTGCATCGCTGCTTTGACACACAGCCAGTGCGTCCCATTCGCAAGACTCGATAATAAGTACGAACAACAGTTTATACAACGCATTATAGATATGTATACTCATAGCATTGCTATTCAGCGTGGCAATGCAGCCAGTGCCACGGGCACTCACGACTAGAGTCTATGCCTCGTAATTACTGGTCAGGATCAGCCGAGTTTCATATAGACCGTTTGTAATGGTCCTTGAGGTAACACGACCGCTTCCCTTGCAAATCGTTAGTTTAATAGTACAATATTGTTTGTATTTCGTCAATCCAACTGATTTACTATTGGACTAGTAAGTTTTGCTTTCTAAGAAACATGAAATTCACATGTAGCTCTCAACACACTTAGATAATCCGTGGTCCACAAGATCAAGTTATACTATGTAAATGTCTTGACTTGATTCACGGACAAAGCAATACATTATTATTAAAATATGAGGTAAGCGTATCAAAATTCAGAAATTTAAATGGATTATTCCCATCCGATACGGCTGCAAATAGTATCAGATGGCCAGATATACGCATGCAAAATTGATCATTCAACTACGAAGGTATGATTTCAAGTTACTTTAATTTCCATCTCAGTTCAAGTTTCCTGTATAACTTATGTTGCCAAGACGAGGTTTAGCTCAATACTAGTTAACGATATATCACCAACAACAAGAACTTTCAAGAACCAAATGTTTCGGTAACACAATCCGGTGAATTAGGTGAATCCGCCTGAAGATACGTAATAAAAAAAATTAAAAATTCGGATACATAGAAGTGCGTAACTATGACGTCTGAATGAAGATACGACGGGAAAAATATACTACCGACCCTACTTTATGTAAAGGATAAAGGCGTCATGATGATGAAACGCCGAACTTTTTTAGAAAAAGTGATCACCGGAGAAACTCGATCAGTTTCTTCGTTCTTCGCAAATTTATTTTTTCTCGCTTTATATCCTCACTGTGTTTTCTTATGCCAAGTGTAAAACATCATGCAAAATGCACAGAATAGGTCACCCCTATGCAGTTCCGGGTGTTTAGATTCTCATTTTCTCATGTGCACGCTACTCTTGCGAGATGCATCACGTGTTTCGAAAGCTGTAATACATGCCCATGCACATGGTTGATCGAGTATCACTACTATTTAAACTGGTGGAACCTTGTTCTTATCTTGTTTTCTAACAAGCAAGGCAAGGCAGCTGCAAAATGTTATCCGTGGTATTTATATATTATATATATAAACACCACCAATATACATATATATATATATTATATATGTTGATAATATAATATATTGATAATATATTATATTATCAACATGTTATCCACGATACTTTAGACCATAACACATAGCAAAGAATAGAATACTCGTGGAGTCAAGTTATCAAAAGACTACAGCAAGCTGCAACTGATGCAACAGCAGTGATGTTCCAACTTGATCCGCACTTCACTTGAGACATCCGTCTTAGATTCTTTGCATGCAGCCAAGGATAGTTTGATGACGCGCTTTCATCGTAAAGGAAACGTCACATAACACACCTTCAGATATGAGGATTCCAATTCAAGGACGAGACTTACTTTCAGTAATATTATTGGGTTCTTTGCTACCGATACAACTACGAAAATAACTATAATAAACGGTTCGCTAAGTACACGATTAGCTCATGAGATCAATAACCAATTAGGGGGATATCAATGTTCACGTCACATTAATAGCGGGGGATATTAACTTATTAGCCACTTACAAAGCTAATGGCAAAGATAAGCAGTTATAGGAAATCTGACCAGGTATTACTGGTAAGTCGTATTTGTGACCAATAGTATTGGAATGCACTCTGTTTAATTGTCCGTTCGTTGTACGGTATATAGTTTTGTCAGGTAGAATTGTTGACGGACAAAGCCAAAAATCCTCAGCAGCGCCTTTCTTACCGTTACCAGAAGCTTTCTTTGGATTATCATCCAAACTTCACATCCATACATCCATCTTATAACAAACATGAGGCCAGGCCAACCGAAACTTTAAAATTATAGCAAGAATAGTTAATAACAAAAACGGGTCTTCATCGCGTACCTTTTTATATTCCCGACAGTGTTATTAATTATGTATAATAATCGCGATAATTTAAAAACCTTAAAAAACTTGTAAGGGGTCCAAAATATTTAGTATTCCTTAATAAATATGTGCTCTATTGTTAGCACATTAACGTTCCAGTAACGTTCATGAGGCACCTTAGTATAAGACGCAAACGAGCTTTCTTCGCATTCCAGTGATTGCGTGCCCGCGGGTGGCGGCGTTGGCTTCGTCTCACTCCAATTGTCACGAGGCCTGCGCTTGCGCCTCGCATCAAATTATCTCGAACAAATATGGTAAACCAGACGAGTACAAATATACAATTTAACCGCAATTATGATAATTTAATTTGATGAAGGATGAATAAAGTGTTAAAACCAAATACACATACAATGTAAATTGAATAATTATCTTGCTCCCAAGATATCTCAAAAAACTGCGTTTTGAGTGGATCGGTTCAAATCAAATTAGGTAAAAAACTTATTTATATATTAAACTAGTCAGTGATGTTAGGAAACCTGATCAGGACTTCAGTAGCAAACTTTAACTTCAGGAAACTAGACGGCTTTTTTATACAAACAATGTTAGGAGCCACACACACTATTTAATTTTGCTCACGGAATACATTCATATTGTCCGAACCCATTTAAACTATTTATCAACATGAATATTCCATAATTGTTCTGTAGGAAGTGACGAAGTCATTGGATGATAATTTACCACACGGCCCCAATATGAATGGGTATCTATATAATGTCTATGACAACCTTTTGATGACGATGATGATGATGCGCCTGATGATGTTTCGAGAGGAAATCGATATTACCTTTGGCTTGTTTTTTTCAGCAGGAATGAAGAATCAGATTGTTAATTTTATAATGGCAGATGCCTGGAAAATTTCCAGGCATCTGCCGGAAGATCTTTGGGCCAAGGTTCAAAGAAAGTGTACTACTTTCTTTGAACCTTGGCCCAAATAACGATAATAGTTAGTTCGACAGGTGGCCCCGCTGACATGCAGTGAGGCCACCTGTCGACTCTCAAGTCCGCAGTTTCTTAGTACCTTGAAACACCATTTTGTGGTTATATGTGACTGACCTAACATAACGTTGCACAGCAGGGACATTTTGCACCTGGTGTCAGGCTGAGCTCTTTTTTTATGCGACTATCCGACGATGGCAGTTTATTTTAATAGGGCTTGCGCAGATGGCGCGCGCGCAGGGGTCGTCCGCTTGATATGAATAACTCTGTTTTCAGTAAAATGCACCCTAACTCAAGGCCTACATGTTGCATATTAACGTGTTCAGAGCTGAAAGCTCGAGTTGTAAACAAACCGGGCGAGGGCAATGGCTGCCTGCCATGCCGCTCCCCGCGCTTTGCCATACCGCCGCCGCCATGCCGCTGATGGCGTAGCCCGCGCAGCGCGGCAAAAGACGACGCCATTCAACCGGGAAGTTCACTACCTACTTATTTTTAGCGCCAGAAATAGATAGCTGTTTGTTTAGCTAGGTACAGTGAGAAGTAGCTATTTTAAACAAATTTTTACTTAATATGTCGATACAATCATAATCAATAAAAAAAAATTGCAAAAGAAGGTAGGTAGTGTAACGGTTAAATTCCAAAATAGATTTAAGAGCTGTGGAATGAATGTGACTGTAAGTACATTATATTTTAGCAGGAAGTGCGTGATGTTATTATTGAACAAAAAAAACACGACTGTTGATGATAGCCAACCCAAGAAGATTGTACGTATCAGAAATCGGGAGAACCATTACTTTGGTTTGGCAAGCTTTGCCAAAATAAAGTTAACTCAGCAATATTACTTATCGCTTCTGGTAAGCTATTTTTACACATCGCGTGTTTGTATTGTGATTATGTTGCGTAGTTTTCGGAGAGATAGGTGATGATTTGAAATGTACAAAGCGTGCCTATCCGGTGACGCCTAATCATCATCATCGGCATTGACATTGAAAGAAACGCGGGCTGTAAGCCGCGATGCGATGCGGCGGCAGCAGGGCCGGGCCAAGATCGAGGTGCCACTTCCTAGGATGTGTTGTGTTCGACAGCGTCGCCGGCAGCCGGCAGCCGGCAGCGGGCAGCCGGGCGCGAGTCAATGACCCGAGCGCGAGGAGGGCGCGGGTAGGTGCGCGCGCACGCAACCGCGCCCCGCCTTTATTTATTACGCTACGCGCGGTGCGATCAGCGGCGGCTCGGAGGCCGCATTCCGGGAGGATGGCGCCGCGCTCGGCTATACGGGTGCTGCCAAAATAACGCACGCACACCGCGCACCGGTTCAATCCACGTCAATGGCCCACTCACACTTTAAAATAAACGAATTGAAACTTACTTGCAAAGGAAGACAGGAGCACGTGGCGGCGGCGACCTCGTGCAACCGTACAAAAGTCTCTCCATATTCACAGGCAATTTTGTCAGTATGTCACTATCCATAACAGTTCACGTAGTAGGTGTTTATAAAAGTTCCGTACAATTGTTCATAAAGCTAACACAGATTTCCACATGGCGCGCGCGAACTGTCGCACAAAAGCGTCGATGCACGCGTCAGTTAGGATGGCGATATGACGCATTAGTGATCGCGGGCGCGTTCGTAAAGTGTGCGCAGGCAAGCAGACGGGTGGTGGAAAGGACGCGGGGAACGAGGGAGCGCCCCCCCGCAGCGGCTCCGTGCTGCCCTCTGCGTCGGGCTCATCGACCGCGCTCGCCCTCTCGCCGCAACGCAGAACGCCGGCTTACTGCCGTGCTGTGCCTAGCCCTGCCATGCCATAGGCATACCATGCCACTCTCACTGTACCGCAAGCGCAACTACCCGTTCACGTCGCGTCGCGGTCCCGCACCGTCTGCGTCTACTCTACACCGGCTGCGCTCGCTGGAATGGACACTGCGCATGCGCATATCTCCTCACTAACTACAAAAAATATACGAGAGCGCGATCTCTTGCACATATCGTACCCGTAAACTAGCGAAATTCTACTCTAAGAAGGATTCGCTATTATTCGCGGAAACGTTTTTTATAAACAAAATAATAACCAGGTACAACAGTTTTTTAAATGAACTATTCATAGTAACTACGCTTATAAAACGATTGTATTTCGAATGGGAGGCAAATAGTTATACCTAAAACTCAAACATCAGTTGTTGAGTTTTAGGTATACTAACGTTCAGAGGTGAATCCTCGAAGGGGAAAAAGTAGTGAGTCTGTTTTTTTTTAACTCACCTTCACCACGTTAAGAACCGACGCTCGTAAACTCACACGTTTTCTCACCAAACCGGCGTGCGAATGAACGCGCAAGAGTAAAATAACGGCAAATGGTCCGAGCTAACACTTGAACGATCTCGAGATCATTGACGCGCAGTGACGCTGTAGTGAAGTGTTTCTCTCAAAAGTGGCAGTTGTCATGATCTTATGATTCAGAGAGCGACAAAAAATGAGTATCGTCATCACCGTGGCGAGGATCGTCATGATACCGTCAAACGGAAAGCCGAGGACATGGACGCAACAGCGTGAATAGCCGCAGTTTTGTAATACCGACAGCTCTAACGGTCTATTTACCTAACGGGCTACGAAGATGCGAACGCGGGACGTTAGTTTTGCTGGTGCATCATCAATAAATATCTTACAAATCGTTCGTTAGTAAAACTAACGTAAATCGTCAGTTAGATATAAACAAACGCATTTACAAAATAGAAGTGCTGAAAAAATTGTTTTGGTGCGAGTGCTGAGTTTGAATCCCAACAAACAATACAAGCAAGGATTGGTGCTTATAATGAGCAAACGCGTCAGGGGGCAAGGAAGACACGAGAGGCTTTTTCGATCCTTAGTTAGTACCTAACATCAACGCCACGATTCGCAATTTGTCGCGGTAGACTAAATCATGTCGCGTTTGTTATCTTGTGACATACACAACTTTTCAACGAGAAAATAGAAGATGTATGAGAAACTACTTTTTTTTAACAACGGGGAAGCGCATGGCCTTCATCTAACCTGGTTACCACTTAATATACTGCCGAAAGTGGAGGCGCACTTCCCCGGAATCCTTAACAAACTGAGGAACTGGTTATCTTACCTCTAAATGCCGGAACACAACAATTTTAGAGTTGTTATTATGGCGACAGAAATTAGTTAAGATGAGAGCTGGATTTCATAACTTAACTCGGATCTCGTTTGCTTCGCTCACTAGATCGATAATAATAATTATAGGTGTTGCGTAGAATTTTAATGTGTGTAGTATGTTATCTTGACTCGTGGAACGATATATTTAACTCCTTTGAATAGGCCTTTGAAAAAAGATATTAAATATCATATCGAATCAAAGGCGAGATGACTGTGCTAAACAGACTCAATAAAGACTTAGTGCAGATAACAAAACTCAATATGGTACAACCTTCAAGACAAATCAGAAAGTAGTATAATACTTTTTACTGCTTCGTTCTTTACAACGTGATGTGTAGAAACCGAAGTAAACTCTTGTTTACTTCGGGATCGGTATCTTCCATGTGATCCCGTGACAGGTGAGTCAGATGAGACTCACCTGTTAAAACACACAGTCACCTGGTTTAAAATGATGATAAGGCCCAAGGTGGAATTCAACAGTCTGAGGGGGTATCTTTCTTCTAAATGCCGGCTTAGATACTATAGTGGTTTCTAGCCAAGCGGACTTAAACAATGTCCTACTATCAACTAAACCAAGTACAATATTGTACTCCCCCTGGGGATCGAGCCCTGGACCTCTGTGGGGTAGTTTTTGAGATATTTGGGTGAAAATAAATACAATTTTTCGCTCATATCTTTTGAATGGCTATGTTTACAAGCTTTGCTCAGTTAGGGGCTATATGAATATCCTGTAATTTATTAATGATTATTAAAAAAATGGCTGATCTAATCAATTCAAAATTTTGAACATGCGGCTAGATGGCGCTGTGTGAAATTAATGTCCTGTAATATTTATTTGTAATATTTATATTTGTATACTCAGCATACTACCTACATAAATGAATGTTGATTATTACAATTATGTAGGCAAATCCAGTACTTATTAAACTTAAACTTCTTCAGGGGGTTGAGCACGAACAAAAATCATGGAACTCGCGTCATCGTCTCCGAACCGTTTCCATGAGCTATACAACCTGTAACAGAATATGTGTACTATGCCGAAACGGGGTTATCCGACCCGACTCGTGGAACAACGTTTGTTTTACGACTTTTTTAATTTTGGTTCAAAGTTTTTGGTAAAGCAAGATCAAAGTTCTGACACAAACAGCTGGATTTTTGAGTTGAGACTACCCTAAAACCAGTTGTTTCTTAACTCGCGTCAATGACCTCAGCTCTAGACAGATGAGGCAATATGTTGCCTTATTCTATTTAGCAGAAGGTCACAATCACAAAGAACGAAAAGCGCTTTCACTAACAGAGGAAAATCGTCGAAAAGCCTGGGCTGCTAATGAGACAATCCATTACTAGAAGGTTTAATTTGTCAAATCAATAAGAATTTTATCTATCTGTTAGCTAATATACAAAATAATCGTTCCTATAATGTACTTTTGTTCGTCCAATATCGCATTTATCGTCTTTTTGTAACTGAAGGGCCTATGTAATTTATCAATGTGTATGTTCTATCTAATAACCTACTTTCACGAGATTACTCCAAGTTCTCACTAAAATTGGATCATATGTCCTTAATACTCTTTGACACAGACAATTGCACCAACTGATACCTACCTACCTACATGCATAGTGCGGTTAAGGAATAGGGTCGTCACTATTTATTGTCATTGAGAAAATGAAAAGATTTGTATGGGAAACTGAAAATGGGAATTCACTATTATCTCCCCACCACAACAAATACTTTTCCTGGTCCGAAAAGCACCCCCACTGCTTAGTATACATATTCTGTTTCACCTTGTATGTATACTGTGTATACAACCTGTAACAGAATATGTGTACTATGCCGAAACGGGGTTATCCGACCCGACTCGTGGAACAACGTTTGTTTTACGACTTTTTGAATATTGGTTCAAAGTTTTTGGTAAAACAGGATCAAAGTTCTGACACCAACAGCTGGTTTTTTGAGTTGAGACTACCCTAAAATCAGCTGTTTCTTAACTCGCGACAGTGACCTCAGCTCTAGACAGATGAGGCAACAAAGCAGAAGGTCACAATCACAAAGAACGAAAAGCGCTTTCACTAACAGAGGAAAATCGTCGAAAAGCCTGGGCTGCTAATGAGAAAATCCATTACAAGAAGGTTTAATTTGTCAAATCAATAAGAATTTTATCTATCTGTTAGCTAAAATACAAAATAATCGTTCCTATAATGTACTTTTGTTCGTCCAATATAGCATTCATCGTCTTTTTGTAACTGTAGGTGCCTATGTAATTTATCAATGTGTATGTTCTATCTAATAACCTACTTTCACGAGATGACTCCAAGTTCTCACTAAAATTGGTTCATCTGTCCTTAATATTATTTGACAGACAATTGCACAAAGAAAGCGCCTTACCTTTGACATTCCGCAAAGGGGCATCGTCAAAGGTAAGCGGCGGCTTCGTCAAAGTTAGCGTCAAAGCGCGCGCCGTCTCTTGGTCGGTCTCTTTGAGTAAACCGCCACTTTAAGTATTATTTTTAACAATGGTTCCGTACATTTTTTTATCTAAAACACATTTTACAAAATTTGTGTATTCAGAACATAGAATCTGTATTTTCTACTTTTCGTGCAGATGCTAAAATAAATACTTACCTACCTAAAAAAAAATACTTGTACGACCTACGACTTTTTTCAGTTCGAACTCAGATCATTACAAGTAGAACTTTTTGATGGTATTATCTACGGCCGCTTGGCTACAAAGCTCATAATCATTACTAAAAGCTAGGTACCTACATTTAGATAATAATAATAATAACGTAATTAGTGATTCGCACCGTGTTTACCTACACTAATAGGTCATTCTAGGTACAATCTTTGTATCAAGCTTCACTATGGAACTAGCTGCATGCACAATATATTCGGAGATGTGTAGGTTAGGTAGGTAGTGCAAGGTGTGGAATACCTTAGACTACTTATTGACACATGAAAGTAAAGTAATAGGTGCATGAAGGCCTAATTTGACTGCATCTTCCGTTTTTATTTTTCGTAGGTAGTGTAAAAGAACCCTACAATTTTTTGTCATAAATCAAATAGGTACCTGCCACAACACTAGCCGAACCGAAAGAACTTTAGTCTCGTTTCGTTCGCGGTTTGGGTTGGCCGGTAAGCATTTTTTCGGATTATCGTGTGTTTTTAAATCGAATTAAAACGAATGGATACGTACAGTATTGCTGAATATTATAATATGATGTTGTGTGTTGGTGAAGCTCAGTGTGGAGGAGCTGCCCTCCTAGTTGCTTTCGTGATTAGGAAGACTCGTTTCGACGGAAAAAACATAGTAAATTTGTGCGTGTTCTTAATAGTATCTTCTTACCAACTGATACCTACCTACCTACATGCATAGTGCGGTAAAGGAATAGGGTCGTCACTATTTATTGTCATTGAGAAAATGAAAAGATTTGTATGGGAAACTGAAAATGGGAATTCACTATTATCTCCCCACCACAACAAATACTTTTCCTGGTCCGAAAAGCCCCCCCACTGCTTAGTACACATATTCTGTTACACCTTGTATACATACATGTACTTTTTGGGCGAACGACAAGCGAGTAACTCGCGTCATCGTCACCGCACGCTCTTGTGAATTGTATCGTCGACCTATTCGATTGTTTGTTATTATTGTATTGTTTTTGTTATAACAAAATTTGTTCAGTTACAGTTTGGTTGGTGGTAGGACTTTGTTTGAGTCCGCCTGGCGAGCTACCACCATCTTACATAATTCTGTCGCCATAATAACAATTAAAAAATTGTTGTGTTCCGGCATTCAGAGGTAAGATAGCCAGTTCCTCAGTTTGTTGAGGATTCCGGGTGAAGTGCGCCTCCACCTTCGGCCTTATCTCAACTTGTTACCAGGTGAGATGAAGGCCAAGTGCTTACCCGTCGTACAATAAAAAAATAAAAAAAATCGTTGTCCTGGCGAAAAAGTGTCGAATTTCATGATTTGACTTCCTAGAATAATTAAATTATGATACCGTGTAGATGTGATACTTTTAAGTGATTTTATTCACGTATCGAAAAAAAATTGCCCACAGGATAAAGTGCTAGCATTTGTGCGTCTTATACTTTCGGAGATATTTTACGATAAACAGATTTTGCGGGGTATGGAGTATGTCTGAAACATTACATCAGCAAAATATTGTGTCCGATACGGGTAACCAAATACAACGATAGATAGCTAGGTCTGACATGGGTCAATCGTGCCCGTAATTTTGAAATTTGTGTGCCAGACGGTTTCAGAGATATTCAAGATTTTGTTGTGGTAACGTTTCGCAGTTTTCCATATCTCGAAAACCGCTGGATGCACCAATTTGAAAATAATACCACGAATAGGCCTTGATTTGTGTGTATTTGTGTGTTGTTTAGTATTTCAAACTAATTGGAGAATACATAGTAATTCATTAGTTTTTAAAATTATTAAAAATCGGGTTTACAAGGATCGCAACAATGTGTTTAAAGTAAAATGTGTCAGAAGTGGTGTGTAAGGTGTCGCTAGTTCAATGTTTTTTTCCCATCTCAAGCAAAATATTGTTTTTTTCTGCCGGCATTTAAATTTTTTGGTACGATTAAAATAATCTCCTACGTGTAGATAGCCGTTTTTATTTTTTAGATATTTGGAATAACAGTTTCCGCCAGAAGAACGTCCTACCAGCGGATTTTCTTAAATTTACTTGTAAAAAAAAACTGAGTATGACGCCGTGTAAATGTTTGTGATAAAATTAAATTCGTGTATGGTTCTGGAGATATTGCAATTGTTAACAAAATATAACTACCTTACTACCTACCGACTACTAACTCTCTTGGGTTATGTAGGTATAGGTAGTAGGTACATACTTCAAGTACCTATTCTGACTATCCACTGACGGCTGTCGTATAAATCTTCATTCCAAATAACATTAAAATCCGTTCGCAGTAATAGTTTTTTAATTAACAATCGTGAACCCAATCGTAATGTAAGTATATGATTTATCTTAGTGTAACGCATTTACTGTGCTCAGCGTCACAACCTCGAGCGATCGTGGCGCGCTGTGGTAGCTTTATGCACTAGAGCGGGGGGTGCAAGACGCGCGGGTGAAATATGATTTCTTCCTGGCATTGGGCGCGATCTTAAGCGGTTAAATCGCTTGATATGTCTTGTAGAATAGACTGTTAAAGAGGGTTGACTTCACAATTAACTTTCATTTGATTTACAGAAACTACCCCTTGATTTAAATTAAGGGTTGCAAAAGGGGTAAATAAGATAAGTCTATATCATAATATCATATGAAATAGGGGTAGTATGAAATAGGGAGACTACAGATTTCAAAATAAGTTATTTTTACCAATATGAGGGGTGGTTTTTAAGATGAAGAGGCAAAGGATGATATCAGCAGGTCTATTACCTAACTCTGTTTCATTTGGGTTTCAATCGGTTTCAATCAGAAATGCAGGCATTTTAATTGAAACCCATTGAAACCCAAATGAAACAGAGTTAGGTAATAGGCCTGCAGGTCTTGTAAGATAATAGAGGGTATTCGAAATTTCATTAAAACTGGTCTATTTATCTGCTGTTATTTACTCAATAGGGAAGGGAGTCGATAAAATCCGAGAAAAACTTTTGTGGTTTCAAGGGTTTTGGGCATATTCCATATCAACAGTAGGTACATTATTGTCCACTACAATGTGGAAAGAACTTCGTCTACACTTTAAGGTTATTTATTTATCCATACCATTGGTTGCCTGGAAGAGATCGCTTTCAGCGATAAGGTCGCCCATTGTTTTACCAGTGACGCTTAGATTAAGTTTCCACTATCTGTGTTTTGTTATGTTATTTGTAAATGGTGAACAATAAAGAGTTATCTATCTATCTATCTACCATTATCACCAAGTTAAGCAGACAGATTGGTGCTCACAGTTACGATTACACAAGTTTTGTTTACCTACACAAAGAAAAAAGCTGCTGCCTTTTTGGTTGACTTTACAGCATCCGTGGACTTGAGGGGAATTGGTATTATGGCACTTTTTGATAATTTTGAGTGCACTTTTCAAAACGATATCAACCTTTGTTTCATGTTAGATTAGAAAGGATATTACATTACGTTAGCAATAAGAGAGCCTCGAACACCCAGGTGTATAAAGAAAGTTTGAAAAAAGTGAGTGAGAAAGGTGTAATGAAAGCACACGTTTATCATTTGTTAATTACGTTCTATTTGAGAAATAAACTCCGACACAAACCCGACATCACGAGATCTCAGTTCGGGGCGAACTACTAGTTATATATATATAAGCTTGGAACTCCCCTGCCTACTCCTGTTGTTTTACATTACTGAGATTAGGTATTATCTAGTACAAAATTTCTATTTTTTGGCGGTGGCAGCACAGAAGAAAATATGTAGGAGGCAGCGGTTGTCACAGAGATACCACTACAATTACTCGCTTGCTACGCGTGGCCCATTTTCTGCAGTAATACTTTAAGAGTCATGATGATGATGATGATGCTGCTGATGATGATGATGATGGTGCTGATGATGATGATGATAATGATGATGATGGTGATGGTGATGATGATGATGATGATGTTGTTTTCTGGCGTCGTAAGCAACAGTGAATAGTGTTTTAACTTCAATTATCTTTTGTTCGTATATGCAGTGGCAACGTCCAAGGGCAAGCAGGAGAGAACAAATCAAAAGACATACATAGTGTGATTTTATATCACCGACATCATTGATTTCCAATGCAAGCTTAGGTTAGATTTTTTCATCTAAGAGTTCAAGGTTTCTAGTTTTCGGTAGCGGCCCCGCCAATAATATGGGTCCCTCTGCTAACTGCTCGTGGATTTCAATCGATTTGGCCAAGGGATTTCACCAGGAGATGCACAGCAGCTCTCATCTATCTTGGTACCTATCGAACACTGGTACTGTGATCACCGACTCACCTGCCAAGCATAGTGGCTATGACATAAAACCCATTACTCTTGTTGGGTATCTGGTTAAGCATCAACATTCACTTAAGTAATAAATACCAACATTGCGATAACTGAATCACTTGCCAAGTGGGACCCTGTAGTGCTACTTTTATGGGCTGTGATTATAATGCGAATTCCAAAATAATTACACCCGAAAAAAAACAGCTTATAATATATCTAGCACCTACGTTTACGTATCGTAATGGCAATGTCATTCGGTTCAGAGCAAGGGCAGTGCATGGCCTAGTAAAAAAAATGTTTTACATGCCCATTCATACAGAATCATAACACCACAAGGGCTACTGCCAACGCGATGCAGAAGGACTGATGAGATAAGGGCAGGGTATGTGCTTATGCCACCGAGAATGTCGTAAAAGTATCTTTCAAGGAACTTAACGGCATCACCACGAACAACTACCCGCCTGCCTAACATGGTGATTATGGCAAAAAAAAAAACTAATACGATGATATTGATGATTGTGACTCACCTTTATCATTTTATCATATTCCATATTACCTACCCTTATACCTTACATGTAATATAAAGTTTATATTCGAATTTCAAAGGAGTTTAAAAACCTCAGCTTCAACCTATCAATCGTCATCAACATTTTGCTTTAGCATAGGAACAAAATTAAGAAGTTTCTAGTGTTAACATTACACGCGTCACGGCGAAAACGTCTCTTTGACCACGATAATCTCCGAAAGCCCTGAACGATGAAGTGAAGAATCAATGAAGTTTTCAAAGGTAGATTGTGTAATATTTGGGTTAACATCATTTATTAAATTTATCGAAATCCAATCATAAATAAAGATATGCGGGTATTAAAACAAAATGCAAGAGTTGTAAAATAATCACAACATTTTTATGTTTATATTTTTTCGTAAAAACAAATCGAAAATATTTTCATGCTCAGCTGCCTGTTTTTAGTAGGTAGCACCAATTTTTGCTTGAAAATATTAAATGTACACACAGCTTTTCTACGATTTTGTTATAAGTTGAAATATAGATAACCATAAGACATAAATCTTCAATCTCATTTAACACCCCTATTTCTCAAGAACGACTCTAGTATTAAAAAATCCTTACACAGATGTTATATCGATGAGTATAATTGTAATCTCTGAATATTTAAAATGTTGAATTGATCGGATCAACCATTAAAAAGATCGCGATTATTATACATAATTAATAACAAAACGGCCGTTGTAACACGGTCGAAACTGTCGGGAATATAAAAAAGTACGCGATGAAGACCCGTTTTTGTTATTAATTACATTAAAAAGATATGAGTGAACTATAGTTTTTATTTTCACACTAGCATTAAGTAATTAGCCGTAAAAAAAAAATACAAAAAGAATGTTAGCTCTCTGAGCACTTTAAACGTTTCGTTAGTCTTTCATTGATTTCATAGTTCAAAATACCAATTCGCAGCATTTCACTGTTTCAAAAAGTAAGTATACACGACATAGGCTCGAGTTTTGGGCTTATTGCCATCAGATGCAAAGCCTCCTAAGCTTCAGGGTTTTACCATAACCACCACGCTTGGCAGCCAGATGGGTGATCGCAGTACAGGTGTAGATAATACACCGAAGGATGCTGCTGACCTTCTGAGAGCCCTTTGTCGACTTTTACGACATCCATGGGCTGAGTTGGAGGGGTCGATTCTTAAACCGCGATAGCCTCGGCAAAACACATCTACGAGCATGTATATAATAACATTGAGATATATTTTTTCTTCCAAACATCATTACCAGTCACATCCAGGCTTTTGAAGTTTAAAATGTAATCAGCACGATAACATACTGAAATATCCGGTATATTTTGTTCTAGGTACAGGTGGCACAACACACGACAATTGGCTAGGTACTTAGCGTCATAAAAGGTCAAGGTTAACTGGCCGGTTTACTGATAAAAAAAAACATAAAAGCTGCATTTTTGTTTTAATGCAACCGAAAGAAAGCTGGTCCAGTTGCTCTCTTAATGGATAAATTGACCAACGTGAACTCACCTAGTAGAACTGTAAAATAGTAGGTACTTACTTTGCGACTAGCGGTTTTTTTTTATATTTCCATTGAATATACTGCTATTTTGTTGGGTGTGATTTCAATTTATATGTACTTATATCAACATACAAAACTTATAACGATAATGTTGTGGCTTGTGGTACAAGCCTGTCGCCACGATAGTAATCAAAACACATAAAGCCTGGATTAATGTCGACTATACTCATATAACTTGTATTGGGTATGTATAATGAGAATGAATTAATATCCGTAAGAGAAATAAAGTTAGTAACATAGCTCACAAGATTAGCAATCTAAATGTCATAAGGATCACGTTTTTACGTGACCGACGGAAAAGCCCTTGGCCTTCATCAATACCTAAGTCCTAGGATAAGGCCGAAGGTGGAGGCGCACTTCACCCGGAATCCTCAATTAACGGAGGAACTGGCTATCTTACCTCGTAAATGCCGGTACACAACAATTTTAGAATTGTTTTTATGGCGACAGAATTAGGTGTGTTAAGATGGTGGTCCCGGGACCTCTAGATCTGAAATCGGTGGGTTGAACCACTAGACCACAAAGACGGTTTAACGATTAAACGCGAATCGAAGTGTTGGATGACCCCCACATGACTAGCGACATTTTGATGACCGGTCGCTATCGTTGTCCTACGGGAGTCCTATGTTCAGCGTTGACTGAAATAATGATGAATTCGTTCTTTTAAATATATGGAAATAAGCCCTTTTTAAGCTAGCTTTAGAAATAGCGGTATGGTCCGTTTTTATAATTGGATTGCGTAATTGGCGACGATAATAGTGTTTGTATGCTTTTAAAAAAAAATACAAGAACAACATTATTATGAGAATTATTATGGTTTCAGCATCACGAAAAGAAATACTTTAACAAAACATGCTCTACGCAACGTTCATGTGAAAGTACAATAAACCACCTCGAGGTCTTCTAAAATAAACTTAACCAACTGACGATGGTTGAGTAAACAAAAAGTTTGTAAACTTTTTTCGTTGTTGGCAAATGAAACAAAAAGTGTTTGCGCAACGGAATCGCTTTCAAAAATTCGCAACTTATTGTTTTCTTTGAGCTTTGTTTCTCTGAGAATAAAAAAGTCACGTTCATCTCAACGTGACTTTTATTATTTATTTATTTATTCGCAACTCCGAGGGAGTTAGCTTTATGCTAACGCCTATGTAAGTACCTACTCATTGACGTCAGTCGGTATCCTTGGTTGATATTATAGCTGGTTAAGTTATCGCGGCGGCAGACTTTTCAAGCCTAGCGTAGTTGAAATAACTTGGGCAATAATAATTCGCCTTAGCGAACGTCAGATTTAATTCAGTCAGGTATTTAACTAAGGAAAACCTAGCAGCACTGCTTATTTTCACTTTCCTGTGAATACACAGCGTATCGTTTTGATACAGGCAACAATGGAAGATAACAATTTACAACACCACAAATTTCGCTTAGAATCCAAGTACCGAAGTTACTACCTGTAGCGTCAGCTATCAGCCAGTGAAGTATCGTCAAAATCGGTTCAGCCGTTTCGGAGAATAAAGCCAGCCGTTTCGTTATGTTTGGTTATGAGTACCCTATATACAATCACATGCGTTAAGTAAAAAGCTGTCACTTTGACATTACATGTGTAGTATCGATATCGATGAATATGATAAAACTTAAAGCTGTTGCTTTTTTAATTATTTATATAGTATTGACATCGATGAATAATTAATAAACTTACAGCTGTTACTACAAAATGTTTGCAGTGATACAGCTAACGTAAGATTCATTACCCTAACCTAAAAAGAAGAAGCCTCGACATCGACGGCCGGATTATTTACCAACTCCTTCGACCGTCTACGAAAGCGGAGCTTCGTAACCAGTTACGAACTAAACGAAACTCGTCCTCGTACGATACCAGTTACTAGAAAACACGTATTTTTACTCACATGAGACTCAGGTTTTAAATTCGTAACCAGTTACAGCGAAAGAATAATCTTTTGTTGCACGTATCTACATGGACAACGGGATTGTTAATAAAAAACAATGATATCATCTATTTATAGAGGTAATCGTATGTGTCATTCATTAGTTAGTATCGGCGCTCGTTTATTGTTTGTATCGTGTATTAAAAAAATGTCTTCTTGTTTTAACAAAACTTTACTACAGCAGAATTAAAAAATATCCTTTTACTTATTAAAAAAAACGACAAGGTACATGCTATAATTTGTGGTTTGACGTTTTCTAATATTAATATCTGATAGGTTTATATAGGATAATGATCGTTAATAAATAAACTGTAAACTTACTACCATAGCAGTGAATTACTAGCTACTGCCCGCGTCCCCTACAGATGACAAATAACATAATTATATTTGTTCACTGACAATATCCCAAACAAAGCAACATGGACGAAGTACTCCGTAAAACTTAACTAGTTCCTAGGATGAGAGTAGTATGGTAACAGAACTCAAAGCTTGTATGTAAAGTTTAGACAAGCCTCATAGCTCAGTTGGTAGTAACTCTGCCTTCGGCGCTGTAGGCTGTGGGTTCGATTCCCACCCAGGACAAACATTTGTGTGATGAATATAGATGTTTGTTCTGTGTTTGGGTGTTGTATCATATAGTACGTATGTATTTACAAAAAGTATTTAAGTATTCTATCCGTAATCTAGTTCCCATATTACAAGCTAAGCTTAGTTTGGGGCTAGTTAAATGCTGTGTAAAATTAATGTCCTGTAATATTAAAAAAAAAAAAAAAAAAAAAAAAAATTTTAAAGATCTAATTACATGCAGTAGTGGGTAATACATAATTAAAGAAAATGTGTACCAATTTTCGAGTTAATCGACCCAGTGAATAAAAAGTTTCATAGAAAACACCCCACTGTGGAGGTGGGTGGAATTTCTAAAAAGCCTTCCTTAGTGGATACTACACACCACAAAGAAATTTACCCTTTAAATTTCATGTCTCTAGGACCAGCGGTTTAAGCTGTGCGTTGATATATCAGTCAGTCAGTCAGTTAGGAATTTGAATTTTATATATATATAGACTTGCTTCTACCGGCGGCTTATCCCGCGTGCCCTACAGATAACAAATAACATAATTATATTTCTTTACTGAAAATATCCTATGGAAAGCAATAAGGACGAAGTACCTACAACCGTAAAACGAAATTAATTCCTAGGATGAGAGTAGTATGGTAACAGAACTCAAAGCAGGGAGGTGTCACTCCCAAGTTTAGGTACGTTTGCCCGGACCTACTCCCGGGGTGTATGACGGCAGTAGGTTGCCACTGTGCATTCGTCTCGGGTCGCCGTGCGTTATTTTGTGATTTTTGGATCAATCAATTATTATGAATTCGAAAGAGAATACTTTATATAAAAGATACTGTGACGTTCTCACTCATTTCTCTACCCACCCAGCAATAGTTGCGTATGTTTATAGTTAAGTATCTGTCCAGCGATAAAATTCTATAATTGGTGAGAAGCTATAAGTAGGAACAGACAGACATGTTTTGTCAATAAAAAATCGGCTGCAGGGTACGCCGAGATAGCAATAAGCTTGCTAAATTACCTACAACGCGAAAACAGTTCTGGTATATGATTCTCTTAAGTGCTCTCTAGAGTTTCTATATCAAATAAATCTCTTAAGAGGTTTGTGATAATCTAACTGTCTAGTTTACATCTGAAGAATAAAAATGTACCCTTCTGTAACTCACTACAAGTTTCTCTCTGCGAAACCTAGTTTCCTGTAAGTAAAAATACGTGTTTTCTAGTAACTGGTATCGTACGAGGACGAATTGTTGTTGTTTAGTTCGTAACTACGTTTACGAAGGTTACGAGGATCCGGTTTCTTAGACGGCCGAAGGGTTACCAACGGACCCCATGACTCTGAAACAATTTCGTGACTATATGCTACGTCAAAGGATAAGACTTTTTACCTGTTTGGTGCGTATTTAGAACGCAAAATTAAGCGACTAATTTCTTGAAAGGGTTGCACAACAAAATTATTAAAGGAGATTAAAAACAGAATCCCAATATAATGGAGTCTTAATATTCTGAGAAAAGACGCAAATTAATATTAAGTGAAGTATCTTCAAATTGATGAAAACTCATATGAATTAAGTAACAGATACCAAAAAAAAATTATTCTGAGCGTAATATACAGGGCGCACTAATGGAATATATAAATGGAAATATTACTGTCGGACACTTACTTTGCTACGTTATTTAGCGTAGCATTTCGTGGTCGTGACAGTTATGTTGATGACTGTAATTATGATAATTATGATAAACTAATAATTTTATTGATGAAGTAAGTACCTACCTATATATGTAATGTTTTCAATGGGCTGTATTTATAAATTTAAGTGTGTCGACTGCATCGGTTGTATTGATTTTGATCTTTTTAAATACACATCCATTAAAAAATAATACGTACAAACTATATTACAAAAAAAAATAACGAATTAGTATTATTTTACAGAATATGTCTTAAGTCCCATCCAACCACATACAAATTGCAAGGGGGTAGATGGGCTTGAAATTATTTTGGAGTTTCATCGGACCACAGTTGGGATTAGTCATGGGGTCCATGGGTAAAATATCAATTGCCGCGTGACCAGTCACAACACATTGTGGCTGTGTTGTGACTGGCGCTGTGCGCGGAGCAGCGGTCACGTGGATTTGATCGATAGAGGCGGCTCATGATCACTGGCGACGCCTTTTTTATAAACTATCTAAGTCAACTATAGACTCTGACGCTCGCCTGGGCAATAATGAGGTCTACAGTGGCGCGAATCTCCTAGAAAAAGCATTTTTCAGCGGTGGATTTATGAACATGGGTTGAAGTTATAGTGACGAACCTTTGACGCAATTTAAGTGTTTTTGCGGGGAGTCAGCTAGTACTATAATTGAGCGAAGCGAAAGAGATCTCCGATTTTTATCAAATGTTAAGTGTAAAGAGATGAACAAAAATATTTATTGACTTTCACATGGTAATTTTTATAAGTGGGGTAGCGTTTGAGATATTGCGGTGGAAAGTAATATAATTATATAGTATAACATTTCGATTATATGTATTGGTTGATCCGTACAATTCGATTTTTTTTTGCAAAGAATACACCAATATTCCTGCTTCCATTGTGGGATTTTTATCAAAATATATAAGCGATGATAGTAAGCGGCCCGACAGCGGTAGGACTCTTGTCGCTTGGGAAATGGGTTGGCCTTTGGTGTAGGACGCTACCTGCGTCGACACCCTTGCGCTGTCTCATCTGCCTGGGTCATCAGTTAGGGCTAATGCGGCGGCTGATTTGGCCGAGGATCACAAAAGGCACAAATATAGTCTCAACAGAGCTTACTCGTTTGTTACGGTCCTTAGGAAACCCGACCGCTTCCCTTGTAAGTTTAATAGTACATAATTATTGTTATTTTCTTGTTAATAAATTTAATATATAAAATAATCATAGACTAGCTAGCATAGATTAGTTATAAGCAACAAATTGGATCAAAGATACAGCAATAGAGAAGTTTTCTTTTTAGGTTTGTGTGAATGCACGTGTTTCATTAGACTAACTAACATTATCAACGCTCTGCATTTCTGGTTTATTGTAGCTTAAAAACAACCTGGATTCATGAAAAAAAAAACAGCCGGTATATTATGGTACTTATACCAATTCATTTATGATATCCAATGATAGAAGAAAGAAAGAGAAGAGTAAAATTGTGCCAGAAATCATAAAAATAATAATGAATGGTCTGACTGTACCCGCGCCTACGCAGGGCGTGCAGAAATAGCAGCGCATGCGCAGCCCGTGACTCAGCACAGACAATGGCTGGTGTCCCCGCTTACAACAACTTTCGCTCATACAACTTAGGAACGAGTTACAGCGATTGGCGTACCACTGAGGCTTTCATGACATTCTATAGCCTCAGAGAATTAAGAGGCGTGTGAAACTAAAATGTGTAAATACACCGAGGGTTCCGTACTTGTAGCGTAACATGTAGGTAATGTATGCCTATCAAAGACTATTTCAATGAAGGGCAAACTTTATATTGCCGATCGATTCCTAGAGACGGTTTTTGCATCAACCGTAAATAACAAGTTTAAACAGTACATTCGTTTTTTTTTTTGGTTATTCAACTATCTAATGTGCTGTTAGACATTGCTTCTTCGCCAAATTTCATGATTCTAGGTCAACGGGAAGTACCCTAGAGGTTTTGAATCCTTAAAAACATAGAATAAACGCAAAATATACGAAATTATATTACCGTAGACTACAAGTTTATTTATTTCGCAGAAAAAGACCGTATACCCGAGTATTTCATATAAATTTCAACTTGATACCATTACGCGTTCTCTAGAAAAAAAGGTCTTGACAAACAGATAAACAGACGGACGGTACAAAGTGATCCTTTAAGGGTTATTTTTTCCTTTCGAGGTACGGAACCTACAGATAAGAAACTCACCGTTTTCCCCATGAGGCTTCACAGACCTCAGCAGACCTCTGAACAATACTCTGAATACTAAGAGAGTACTCAACCGTAAGCGGCTGACTAACCTTGAAGCTATGACCTGGTTTGTGGTCTTCAATAGAGCGATCGCCGAGGACAATCCACTGGCGACCTTCTTGAGTACTTCACTTACAGGGAAAAGAGAGAAACTTGGAGGAGTTATATATGTTAACCTATCAAAGGTATTACACCAGACCTGGGACTCGAGCCTGCTAAGCTTTCGCGTACGGTTTACCTCCTAAATGTTGTGCCTCGATATGCGATATATTATTATATAAGGGATTTTTAATGGGGTGGTTTTTGAGATAGGTGTCAATAATTACGTTTTACAGATAATATCTTGTAAATGGTTATATAAGAAATTGTGATCAAATTATGTATATATGTAGTTCTCCCACTGGTGAGCCTACTGGTGGGCATACTAGCCAGTGACGCATGCCTTCGTATTTTCAGTCCTAGGAACTTGCTGGTTTCCTCAAGAAGTGACCTTCACCGTCACAGCTTGTGCAAGTGCCAAATGCGCACATAAAACTGCACGTGCAAGGCTGTATTTGAGCTCCCAACCTCGGAAGGCGTGCGAACACATACTTGGCCAAAAAGCTAAGTCTAGACTAGACTCTAGACTTAAGAGTAAATTGTTTTAGAAGGAAGAAGAAATGGGGTTATTCACTAACTGGACACAAGAGACTTGGCCAAAATAATTGGACACGCGTGTAGAGTTGGTGAAACTCAAAATTAGTATCACTTATTCTTTCGTTATGTGGACACGCCAATATCTTTACGCGTGTCCACATAGTGAAACTTCAATTAAATCACTTTTATGTTTTCGCCAACTCGACACACTCAGTTTATTTGCAAAAGAGGGAAACAGTCAGGTTAATAATAGACTCGTTCATGAAAAAGCTGCATCTAAAAATATAAAGTATCAAAATGATCGTCTATTATCAACCGTAATTAATAATAAAAACGGGTCTTCATCGCGTACCTTTTTTTATATTCCCGACAGTTTCGACCGTGTTACTACGGGCAAGTCTACCCGTGACCACGGGCGTTGTAACACGGTCGAAACTGTCGGGAATTTAAAAAAAAGGTACGAGATGTAGACACGTTTTTATTATTAATTACTTTAAAAAACGCTATTACCAACCGACCAACCAGCCTGTCCACCTAGTTGGTCGTTTGATATTGAAATCGTAAATATTTATCTTGCGACTCAAACACAAAAACAAACCGCTTTTATATGTGATAAAACACTGAAATCCGTCACTGCCACTCCTCTCGCGAACCTAAAGGAACAATCGACTGATTTCTTGAAAAAAAATTTTTTTTTCTATCTTGTCTATGAATTGTTTGTAAGGTTGGCATATATGAACATGAAGGTTTAGGAAGTGCGAAAAGGATAGCACTTGTTTACCAACGGCTATTCTTATTAGAAAAAGAAGAGGAGAGGCCGCGAAATTCAAACCTGGGTTCCATAGTGCCCAAGATGCCATAGTACCCAATGCATTTGATGCGGCTAGGCCGGTCCGCCGCCGCACGGGCTCCGTGCCGAAGTTCCCATTATGGAATCTATTCCACAGTGGCAATCACTTGTAAAAAGTGGGATTGCAGTACGCGCCGATACCATGCATTCCGCTGGCATCACTTTAAGACCCTGGTTTACATGGTTCGTAGAAGAGTACCACACAAACAATCATTTTAAATGCGCAACGCTCTAATAAATATGTATTACTGTTATTGATCGAGTGAGCGAAGCGAAAGAGATCTCTCAGTTAAGTTGGGAAATCCGGCACTGTATGTATGTATTTATGTATGTGGCAATGTTTGTGACGGCATAACTCTCGAACAGGTTATCCAATTTTTATGAAATTTAAACTGTAAAGAGATAACGTAAATAGAAATTTATTGTCGCGGGGGATTATTGATGAATGGGGTAGTTTCTGAGATATTGGGTGAAATGAAATACAATTTTTCATCCATATCTTTTAAGATCCGATCAATTCAAAATTTTGTATATGCAGAGATTATATGAATACTCATCAATTATTTTAAGAATTTTTATGACACTAGGGTAGTTTTTGAGAAAAAGGGGTATTCAGTGAAACAAGAAGGTTTTTGGCTTGTGGGGTGTCATTTGATAGAGTATCGGCTGCACATTCATAAAATGTATATTTAATTTTTGAATAGGGGTAGTTTTTGTAACAAAGGGTGCATTATGAGGGTAAATTGCTTAATATGTCTTGTAGGATATACTATTGAAGGGGGTTAACTTCACAATTAACTTGGTTTTAAAATGCTGAAACCACCCCTGTATTTCCATTAAGGGTGCCATACAAAAGGGGTGAATAGGATTGAAGTCTTGTAAATGTGTGAAAACTTTAAATATCATTTAAAATGGGGGTTGAGACAGCAGATTTCAAAAATAGTTTACTTTTGCCCTTAATAGGGGTGGTTTTTAAAGATGAAGGGGGCAAAGGATGATCATCAGATCTTGTAAGATAAGAGAGGGTATTCGAAGTCTCATGAAAATTGGTCTATTTATTTTTTTGTATTTCACTCGCTAGGGTTGCCAAACCAAGGGTGTCGATGAAATCCAAGAACTACTTTCAGGATGTCATGCAAGGGATTTGACTGCGCATATCTCAACAGCACATTATTGTCCACCACAATGAGGAAAAACCTTCGTCTAAAACTGTAAGGTTTGGTTAAAATCACCACGCTTTAGATCGGTGCGCACAGTTTACGTTTTATTTACACTTTGGAAAAAGCTGCTGCCTTTTTGTTAAAGTTCCTTGGTTGACTTTACAACATCCGTGGGCTGGAGGGGTAGAGGGGTAGTACTTTGCAACGGCTTAGAGAGCACTTTTCAAAACGACAATAACCTATGTTTCATGGTAGTAAGGAGCGACTTATTCACTTACTGTTTTCTACACACCTACTATGGCGTACAGTCAGTGGTTTGGTGCTTTGCTCACATTCTGGCTTGGCAAACAATAAGAGTTTGCAACAATAGAGAGCCTCGAACACTCAGGTGGATAAAGAGAGATTGAGAAAAAAGAGTGCTGAAGTAAGATAAGTAAGGTGTAATGAAAGCACACTTTTTTCATTTGTTACAATGTCTATTCTATTTGAGAAATGATATCCGTGATTAATACCTCACTCAAATCAGACATCACGAGATCTCAGTTCGGGGCGAACTACTATTTTACTGTAAAAACCATTTATATTGATTCCACTCCATCATCAGACCTTGGTAGTTTTGACATTGATCCATTGCATAAAGAGCACTCAAAATACACCTGTTTATAATGGAAACCAATGTGTACATCGCGTTTTTTCTGTTAAATTACAATATTTTTTGTTTCTTTTTTCTACTTAAAGAATCCCCTGCTGTTCAGTTATGAAAAAATAAAAAAACCATGAATCACGTTCTTATCTATTTCATATGAGGAATATATATCGATAATTTTGACCATTTATCATGCACGGTTTCAGAGTTAGGGCATACTTTCAACTTTCAAAAACTTTCAACCCCTTTTTGAACCCTTTAGGGTACGAATTTTCAAAATCCCCTTCCGAGCTCTCATTTTCGCATCAAGACAAACATATCCTCTAAATTTCAAGTCTCTTCGTTTAGTCGTTTAGGCTGTGCGTTGTATGTCAGTGAGTCAGTTAGCATTTTATATTAGTAAAAATAGATAGATACATTCACAAAAATAACTTTACAATGACAAACGTGTCGAGCTGGCGAAAACATAAAAGTGATCTAATTGAAATTTCACTATGTGGACACGCGTAAAAATCTTTGCGTGTCCAGATGCCGAAAGAATAAGTGATACTAATTTTGAGTTTCACCAACTCGACACGCGTGTGTCCAGTCTCTTGTGTCCAGTTAGTGACTGACCCAAAAAATCTTACCTAACCCACCTGTTTGGCAGCCTGGCTATTTGACTTATAGAGCGGTGTTTTTAGTTTGTGGCCGTATTATGTTGACCTGTGTGTGTAGCCTTAATGCAGGATTTCAATGCGGTTTCTTCCTTAAGAAGGCTGATTAATTCGGCACGGTTCTTAGCTATGAAAATGTGTATTGATGATTACTAGACAAGCACTGCGTGGCCTAAGAGAGTTTATTTCTGTTCGTCTGAATTCACTCTGGGCTTGACTGCCATTTAGTGACTCCAATATTGTACCGGTGCGGAAATACTTCCAGAATTCTGGTTGATCTGGTTTCAAGATGGCGTTTGTACGTAGCCGCCATTTCAGCTCGCTAAATTGCGGTTACTCAAATATTTCTCGAATCGAGTGCACGACAAACATGTCTAGTGGCACATACTAATGCGATGCTAATCATCAGGTACGCCGAACACATATTAATTTCAGTACGGCACTTTAGCACGACGGCCGCGCAACAAAGGCCCTCAATCAGTAACGGTCTAGGTTTTCGTCGAAAGGAAGCCATAGAAGCGGGTCAGACCGCATACCCCTTGGCGAAGTCTCGCACGCATTTCATATGGTACAATGAAAATTGCCAAACCGAATTTCAAAAGCCTTTCTGTGAATAATATGTACTACCTAGATTTTTATATACCTAGCAAAGAACATAAATATCGATCAGTGCAGGCGAGATCTCATAAAATAGAAAAACAAAGTGTAAGTAATCCTTTAAGTAAGTACTTCATGAGTCGTCTAATTATGTTCCATCTCGAACTGAATGAATGAATCGTCACGTGGCCTATGCATAGCTTATGTACAATGGAAATATTTCTCCTTATCCAAAAGCGTAAAGGCGTCATGAACTTTTGCTCTAAAGTGTTATTGTTATGTGATTACAAAATAATTTATGAAGCAGATTCAAGTAGATCAAGTACTCCTGCAAGTAACCCTACGCTACAAATAGTTAAAAAACACAACATGATAACATGTAGGTCCTAATGCGGCCAGGCCGTTGCAGGAATGGCCTCTGTATTTTTGCACCGAGAATCAAGCAGACTTGTCCAACTGCATTCTCAAGCGCGCAGTACACCAAACAGCTTTTACCATACCAGCAGGCAACAAACATTTTTTTAAACTTAAGGGGATCCTCGGGTTTAGGTACGCCCAATATGGTTTGTTCTTAGTAAATGGGGGCAAAAAGCACTGTAAAAAGCAATTTATGCAAAATATTCTTGAAACAAATAAAAGCTCATACATTTTCTGTGTCTTATATCTAGACACATTTCACTTACCGACCAACTGAACTAATATTGGTTTCCCAAACCGCCTGATTTTTTACGAACAAAGTTCTCTCAGATATGGAACCAATATGGAAAATCTAAGCATTGAATGTTGTAGTAGTGAGGTAATACAATTTCTCCGCTTCTCGGAGGTGTGGGTAAGAAACGAGCATAAGCTCTTATTCCCTTATTGTGTGGTGAATATCCATGTTTGTTCTTTATTTGGTTGTTGTATTGTATCATAGGTATGTATTTACAAAAAAGTATATACGTATTATATCCGTAATCTACCTAGTAACCATTATTACAATTTTCGTTTTGCTTAAGTTTGGGGCTAGATGGCGCTGTGTGAAATTAATGGCCTGTAATATTTATAATTATTTTTTAGTAATATTGTATGGCTAGTGGGCCGTGTGTGTTAGCCAAATATATTGTAAAAAAAAAAGTAGTATATTTTTGTTCCATCATCAAGTTGCACATGTAGCTTGTTACAGCAATGGCCATGAAACACATGATTACTTACCGAGAAATACATATATAAGACAATAATTAGTATAAGACAGTGGCTGGTGCAACCTGGACATAAGAGTGAAACGTGCACTAGACAGGCATGTAGGAATGACTCGCGAGAGAGAGACAACCAAGCCAAGCGTGGGAACCTCCGTCAACCTGCATTCAAGCTGCCCGGCGGCGGCGGCTCGGCCGACATCCGAGAAAAACTCGTCCGTGCAGATATTTTAACTGGCCTCACAGCTCAGTTGATATTGGTAATAGCTCTGCCTTCTGTGTTGTAGTTTGGGGATTCGATTTTCACCCAGGAAAAACATTTGATAAATATTCATGTTTGTTCTGTGTTTAGGTTTTATAAGGTACTATAGCATAGGTATGACTCAGGGACGGAGGGAGGGGATCTTTGCAGGGGGAATCTCAAAATGTATTGCGGGGAATGAAGAATTAATTTGCTTCAAACATCCACCACGACGCAAAAGCTCGTCATCTCATCGTCAGCTTGCTAATATCACAGACTAGTTGAAGTAGTAGTATATTAGTTTTATACCAACTAGTAGTAGTAGGTATAAAAGGCAAAAAACTACAAATGAAAAAAACTAGGCCAAAATAATCACAAACAATGTTTTTCGCCAACACAGAACTACTGATACAAGAGGCGGCTCATAAGTATGGTTGACGTTCTATACTAGAAGTAATATCAAAACAAGAATGCTTTACCGGCCTATACTACCTCAGATTAGCAACTCACCGCAACTTTACTCTAGTTTCGAACTAAGATACAGTTATAATAAAAGTGACATTGCTGTGCGCTCAACCACGGCGCTTATGACCACCAGATGACAGAAATACGCGCGAATTTCTACGTTTTATTTTTTTATGGTATATCAAATATTTATTTTGAAAATCTTAAACACAGAGCGTCTGCTGCATACTGTGTTTATTTATTGTACACAGTGTCAAGGCCTAGTTGGGCATTTATGGAATGGCGTGTTCTCCATTCCATAATTTCCCCATTTTTGGTACAAGTTAGAGTCAACATTGGATTTTTTTTCTTTACAGAAAATTTTATTTATTCGTGTTTATGCAACACTAGCGTTCTAGCATCAATCCTGAACATACATTAATTTCAAAGGAAATGCTACAGTATTGTGGAAGACACGATCGCTGAAGCTAAGCAATTTCAGGTATCATAGATTCTTAAGAGCTTTTGGTAACCCCCCAGGTAGCGAACCTCGCCAATAATAAAAATTAGCTTTCACAACTACCACCAAATCAAAATCAAATATATTTATTTTGGAACAGAAGCAAGTACACTTAATGTGAGAAACAATGATGTCTGCATTAATTAAGAAAATGTGTCGCAGATACCAACGCCCTTCTCCGTTTTAAGGATAAAAATAAAGTATAGATCCACTTAAAATTGAACAAAAATCTTTACAAAATTAACTAAATTAAGAGGTTAAGAGGGAGGGATGGAGGGAGAGGTGGGGGTTAGGGCTGGTTTTATTATATTTTACTATATACATACTTCATCAGCTAGAGCGTGAGCGTGATCAGCAAGATCAACACACAAAGAAATATCAAAATGTAGACGGGAGTTAGGTTTCGGGAGTTATAACGGAACTTGTATTGAGAAGCTTTATTTATTCACCAGTATAGTTGGTAGCACCGCGCTATTTGCGGAACGTGGCACAGTGCCAATGCCAACATTCACAACGATCGCACAATACCTATCTTACGAGAACAATACCATCCGATAATACAATGCTAATAATTATTATAAATGTTAAAGTTGGTAATTGTTTATAACTCTTTCACGCAAAACTACCGAGCAGGTTCAGACGAATTATACAGTATTATAGCAACTACTGCAGAATTAAATATGAATATCACAGGACATCATTTCATACAGCGCCATCTATTATATGAAAGCATGGCTTTAAATATGGGAACTAGATTAATATACTCAAATACTTATTTTTTTGTGAATACATACTTAATTTTTGATACAACACCTAAACATAGAACAAACATCTATATTCTTCACACAATTTTTGTCCTAGGTGGGCACAAAACATTTCCACACATCCTGCGTCGCAGAAGGCATGAGCCAGATATTAGGTTTGTTGTATTACACATAGGGTAAAGGGGTTCTATTCCCACTAGCTCCTATAGCTATATATGGAGATTATCCATATAATAGCTTTGCTTAGTTTGGGACTAGATGCGCTGTGCGAAATTAATGAATTTGTTTATTTGTAATTAATTATATTTAATAGAGATATTGCGTTATTTGGCCAAATTATAATATTTTATTATCATATTAAGCCGTCCATGTCCCACTGCTGGGCAAAGGCCTACCCCCACTCCCTCCAGACTTCCCCGTCACCATTTATTTATTTATGAATGACGGCGCAGTGCTAAAACACGCCGGTGAAATGCTGCAAATAAACCTAACGACCGGCGGCGGCGGCGGCGCAGGGGTAGGATAAAAGCTTATTCATTAAAAAGTGTGTAAACATGGCTGGTTTACACACTCTTTAATCAAGCCTTTATCAACATACCACGCCGGCTAAGCCGCGGACGGAAACTAGTCATTTATATATAGGAAGCTATAGTTTCAGCGTACTAATAACATTTCGTTACTAGGAAGCTGGATTTCCAAATCATGCATTAGCACGCACAGTTCACAAATAAACACGTATTATGTTGTGGCAATGAGAAATGCATATTTTCCCGTTTCATCTCATCACTCAACTGAATTACATTAATTATAAGCTTTGAATGGCAAACTACGTTTAATGGGCTACCGGTACCGTGCCCCGTAGCACGGGACCCTATAAAAGGATTCACTACCTATTGTATGACGACAAATCACTGATCTCCGTTAGCGGGCTGCAGCCGTCTCTTGAGCTTCTTTTACGTCTAATATGAAAAACTAAACACAGGAAAATCCTCCAATCTCGTATAGCACGTTTATTCATTAAAAAATATCGTTTCGGATCAGACTACGTTCGGTTTTTGTTGTTCAGTTAATTTGATTCTCAGCAGATGTTTCTTGTCGTTTAATACCTTTCAAATCGGTGCGTTATGACTAGTCATATTACAAGGAGACATTATGTTTAGTAAGTCCTACTTCGATATAGGTTAAAAGAGAAAAAGGCAAATAGATTCATAGACATACAAAATTATAGTGTATCTCCCTACCTAAATTTTTTTTAGAATGGTCGGCTCTTACTTCTATACTTACACGGACATTAGACACCTTCTTGAAGACACTACGAGAAGACATGTGCTTCCGCAATTCTGTTTGAAATAAGACATTGCATTGTATGCTCTTTCTACAAGTATTTAAATTTATCGATTCTCGATTCAACCGCCTCAGTGATCTAGTGGTTCAACCCACCGATTTCAGATCCAGAGGTCCCGGGCTCGATCCCCAGGGGAGTACAATATTGTACTCGGTTTGGTTGGTGGTAGGACCTTGTTTAAGTCTGCCTGGCTAACTACCACTATCTTAGCTAATTCTGTCGTCATAATAAAATTGTTGTGTTCCGGTATTGAAAGGTAAGATAGCCAGTTCCTCAGTTTAAAGCTAATCTAAAATTCAGTGGCCGAGGTATGTTAGTTCCTCAGTTTGTTGAGGATTCCGGGTGAAGTGCGCCCCCACCCTCCGTCTTATCTGAACTTGTTACCAGATTACAGTCGAAACCATGAAAAAAAAAGCAGAAATTATATATTTAATATGCTATATTTGACTAGTATCGCATGACGAAATATGGCACTATTTTCTATCTAACATACTATGTTATATAAGGCGTGCGATACTCGTTTTTTATTTAAGGTCCTATCTTAAAGCTCATAAATTATTAAATTCAGTCATAGCGCGACTTAGTACGTTATATTTTTTCTTTTAAACTATAGAAGCAGAGAACAGAAGGCATTTACGAGTTTCAATCCCAAGACGTTCGATTATCGTAGTAGGCATTCAGTATCGTAAGTTATCTTTGTTGTAACGGCTACGTGAGCATAAGCTGACAGCCGCAGCAGCGACTGCTAACTTGAGGTTCAGCTTTAAAAACGTTGTTTTTATTTTGCAAGATTTTATTTTGAGATCCATTTTCCGCGTTTTTGTCAAAAAATTGCTTAAGTTGCAAGCCAACTGAATTTGAGACCATTTGTAGATAGCGAGCTGATCTTATGAGTGAGGAATTGTTCAATAGAAACAACAGCAAATTATCCGCAATAGAGCTCATTCGAATGAACTCGCTTTTATCCTATAGAAGCTTGGTTTGAAACGTGTAATATGGTGACAATTTCAACATTGTTCTTGTATTCTGGTACCTACTCACTGTTATTTTCTTGTAACTATCTAATTTTAATTTATGTGTGTTCTGGCAAAGATATTATTTATCTTATATTGGTATGAAGGTCTCTCCTAAGACAAAGTATGACTTAAGAGTTAAGGAAGGCCACAAGTTCGAGCGAGTAAAGGAGATTGCCCAAGTGACTATGGGATTTAGTATCGCTCTCAAACTGGTTGTGTCACAATGAACTATAGCTTAATTTAACGTTAAATAATAGGACTTTTAAATATAATCAACAATTTGATGATAATTCTGCGAGTATCCCAGCAATTTGTTCATGAAATGTTAACGAGTCTCTGGCTGTTCTCAAAATATTTATCGGAGTCCAACTCACTAGATACTCTCCCGTTACAAACTGAGTTTCTATTACACAAAATGTAATACAGAGTCTCGTATCTCAAACTAAATTAAATAAAAGAACAATTATGAAATGAAACTAAAATAACCAAAACACCTAAACAAAACAATCCATATTTTTTTACCCATAAAGGTAATACTAAAGTTTTTGAACCATACCACCTTGTCTCACGTTGTATACTTTCATACGTAAAACAATCTCTAGACAAAACAAAACAAACAATCATGATTTATTAGCAAGCTCATATTTTTTTGTCAAAGTGCAGTTTTTTAGTTCTGGGGGTAAATTATTTTTACCGCTCCAAGAGAAAAGCATCTAAACAATGCCTCATGATCTTGTGGCACAGTAGGCAGGCCCTAACCCTTACTCGCAGCTGACTCGTCTATTTACTTTTGATTGGTTTACGTAATCCAAAACTTTTATTAACATTTCTACTATCCCAAGAAGTTAAACTTTAATATTATTAGTTCGGGTAATCATTAATAAAAACACGAATTATTAACATTATGAACTTGTGACACAACTTAGATTATAGCGATACGGCCAATGTTCATTCTCTTTTAAGTGGATTGGAGGAAAGAAAACTAAAACTTTTCACACCTAAAATGTGAGAGGAAGGTAAAGTTATTGATGACCTTGGTCATTTTCTCATCATCTCGGGAACGTTGGAGCACCTACCATATAATGGGAAGCGGTTGAACGAGGAGAAATCTTAGTTCGCCACTACACCATGCTACAATGTCAAGTTGAACTGAAATCGATTGATTATTGATGACATTTCCTTTACAAACATGAATACAGGGTTTCGTTATCCCAGACACCTAAAACTATTTTAATTCCCTTTTTTAAATGCGGTTGCAGAACACTTCAAATAAATTACGCTCAAATGCAACTGAAGCTATTGCCCAGAGAGTAGAGTACTGAACTTGTGTCTGTCCGCACCTGTACAGTAAATAAAAATACTGGAGTTATTGACTTATACTATACTGTATATTTGAGAATTATCACTAGGTACCCCCTAGTGATAATTCTCAAAAATACTGGAGTTATTGACTTATACTATACTGTATATTTGAGAATTATCACTAGGTACCCCCTAGTGATAATTCTCAAATATACTAATATACTAATAAATATATATATAAATATTTTTACTATACTGTATATTTGAGAATTATCACTAGGTACCCCCTAGTGATAATTCTCAAATATACAGTATAGTATAAGTCAATAACTCCAGTATTTTTATTTACTGTACAGGTGCGGACAGACACAAGTTCAGTTTTTAAGCTTCATAAAACGCTCAGAACATGATACTTTCAAGATTGACAGCTGCTAATTAAAATAAAACACCATAACTTTAATGTATACGATGCTTAAAATATGAAATGCATCAAGAGGTTACAGTAGTACAAGCTTGCATTGCAGTGGAAGTGATAAGCTTAAAGAGCATTAGGATAGCATGACTAGCAGGCGGTTGACCCTGGTAGGTGTTTACGTCGTGCGGCTTCGTGGCAAGGATCGCGGTCGCGGGCTTCACCAGGCCTACTATGAAAAACCAAACCAATATCCGATGTATCCGACTGACTTCACGTTTTGCAGTACAAAAGTGACAGCAGTTATTTCGGATCTGACGCATCGTCGCAGTAAGGCCTCAGGGCCGCACGCTGGGGCACAAACAACCTACATAGCATACGCACACTTATACCGGCCGATGCTAATGCGTATCTATCTACATAGTGGCTCGACTCGAGTATGCAGGACGCCGCTCGCCTGTGTCCGGTTGGGCGCAACGAGTTCCAACCCATGGATGCCACTGAACTCGAAGAGCACTTATTGTAAGTACCTCGTTAGGGTTCTGAGACACACACGGTGTGTTTATCGTACACGAATGGGAGCTCAGCCCCCGCTAGAATCACTTTCAGTAATAACGTTGATCTATTCAAAACGCCGCAACACATTTTTAAAAACATTATCAATAAAAACTTTTTGCTTGGTGAGTAATATTTACAATAATTTATTTATAACTAATTAACATAATTGCATTCGTACTAAACTTCTTATTTATCTATAAATTCATGTATGTTTTACTTTATTTTGTTACTAAGTATGCCAGTACGTAAAACTACTTGTTATCCTTTGCAAGCAATGTGACACTAAACATATATATATACATATTTATCAATATACAGTATGTAATTATAAGTAGCAATTTCTCCAAATCTGTGCCTATCAGTATTCTAGTATAAGTGAAAACAATGTAAGGCCGGATTTGTTCATTATGTTTCGGTGATCTAAGAATAAGAGTGAAGAAGATCTAAAATGTTAGTTGTAAGCCCTTTGTTTCCATGTAAAATGAACATACAAAAATTATATTTAATTATAAAATATGTCAACGACTAAAACCACAATTAAGTAGGCTGTAGGTAGCTCTAGATATGGAAAGACCGGAAGAGTGATGCGAGTCTGACTCGCGCACCGAGGATTTCGTACAATGTAAATAATTACAGTGTAGTTAAACAAACTTTGTAGTTGAATAACTGATCACCCATACATGTTTTGATATTCGTCACATACGTTCCAAATTGTAATCTTGTAAGCAATCGCAAAAAATAATTAGCCCTCGCTTCTTGCCAAATTTTATGATTTTAGGTCAACGGGAAGTATATTTTTGAAGCTTGATATCTCACAGCTCCAAAAGGACCGTAGACATTATTTAATATATACCTCTGTAAATATATTTATATATATAATAGTAAAGTCATCATCATTCTCCTGCCCTTATCCCACGCTAGGTGGGGTCGGCACAACATGTTCTCTTCTTCCACTCACTCCTATCAACCGTCAACTCTGCATCTACACCTTTCATACCCATGTCCTCTTTCACACAATCCATCCATCTCTTTTTCGGCCTTCCCTTGCTCACATGTCCATCCCAGCTCAAATTCATAACCCTTTTGGTCAAATGACTATTATCCCTCCTCATTACATGCCCATACCATGCCAACCTAGCACTCCTCAACTTTTCTACAACTGGTGCCACTTTCAAACTTCCCCTTATAAACTCATTTCTGATCTTATCTAACCTTGTCACCCCACACATCAATCTTAACATTCGCATCTCAGTAGCATGCACTTTCCTATAATAGTAAAGTATTTTTCTTTTAATTATTTGTATAGCAAATGCTTCGCCCAGTATAGTGTACCTATGGCTTGAAAACAGTATTGTGTCTGACTCCCGCGACACAGGCGAGTCCTAGTGCAGGGACTATTATAGTAATCCTACTGAAATGTTACACTATTTTGGGAATAAATATTTGTACTTGTATTTGCATTAATAAGCTTGGGAAACCACGCGTTCCCAAGAAAATGATTTTGAGAGACAGAACGAAGTGATCTTCCGAGCCTTCCTTTATTACTTTTGAAGTACGGAACCGTTGGGTGCATCGAGCTAGAACACTTTTGAGGTTCTATGTTGAATTCTATTTATAAACAGAAACGTTGTGTATTATGTTGGCACCTAATTGGTAATCTTACGAAATAATATATCATATTATACGGAATATTCATACGCCTGTAAAAGGAAGCTAGCCTTATTTAACACCTCATTTACCTATCCAATAGTACCCAAATCCAAATAAATGGAAATGTAATTCAGGTGTACGGTTTACTGTACAATCAATACAATGCAATCCATAAGGTCAATGACAACTCGTCATACAAATCACAAAGATATTGCGATATTACCTGTAACAATTTTGGTTTCCTGTTTACTGTGACTTTCCAAAAGCCAAGGTAGATTGTCAACTTGCGGAAGTTAAACGTGAATTGCAAAAGTGGGTACTGCCAACCATATATGGATAGTTATTTCGAAACTTAATGACAATAATATATTTTTATGTACCAACAACGTAGTTTGTCAGATGCGAATACCGCCATCATCGTCATCAATTTGCTCATATCACGGTATACCCTACTTTGTGGTAGGTACTACATGTTCCTCTCTTCAAGAACTTTTACGAAATTGTACCGAATGACAGTATAGTCATGTTTTCTTGAGTTTGATGTTTTAAAAGGTATCTTATTATTAAACAAGCCTCATAGCTCAGTTGGTAGTAACTCTGCCTTCTGCGCTGTAGGTTGTGGGTTCGATTCCCACCCAGGACAAACATTTGTGCGATTAATATAGATGTTTGTTCTGTGTTTGGGTGTATGATAAGTATGTATTTACAAATAAATAAAAAAAATGTTTAAAGTATTCTATCCGTAATCTAGTTCCCATATTACAAGCTATGCTTAGTTTAGGGCTAGATGGCGCTGTGTGAAATTAATGTCCTGTAATATTTATTTATTTATTTATCATGTTTTTTTATTTTTTATTAATCAATTTAAGAGGGTTTTATCAAACACGAGAACGCCACCCTCATCACACACTATACTTATAAACGACGCTTAATTGCTACTTTCACTAAACTATATAACATTTTAGCTTCCTTTGATTGAGGATCTTATCATGTTGTCATGAAAAATATTCGTATACTTATATTAGTTTTATTTTCAATTTGTCTTGCCAGAAATCTGTCTGTAGGATTAGTAGTTCTTTAGGGCAACTATCTAGATATCTAAGAATAAAACACAAAGCTGAAAAACGACTACAGGGGCAATGAGAATTTCACAGATGTTTACACAAATCTGGAAAGGGTGGGATGGCGCGTGCCTGTTTCGTACATCCCATTTCTAGGGTTCCAAACCTCGATGGGGTTTCAAAGGAACCCTTATAGCGTGACTTCGCTGTCCGTACGTCCATCCTTGAGTCTGTCTGTACAAGAATGTAGAACGAGTAGGCAGCAGTAAACTTGCAGTTACTAAATACGGAGCTAAAACGAAAAAAAAAACGCTTAAGTTCAAACATATCGCCGAAGTGGTGACCTCGGCCTTCTCCAACTCAGGTCGTGAATGTCTAAAAGGCCTAAGGAAATCTCTCTAGGGCGTAGGAAGTAAAATAATCTAATGATAGTTGTACTGCGCATAATAATAAGCTTGCTAAGTGTGTTGATTTGATAATGGCAACCTTCAGTTATGGATGCCTTCGGTTCTGAAGAATAGATACGGGCATACAATTACACGCTTTTGAGGGTTGGACACTATGGCAATACATACATTTACTACAAAACTTACATGACATTCAAGAAATCATATAAAATGTAAAATATAAACCGGAGCAAAATCATGCCGTTACATTCCGAGTAGTAGTGTAAGCGACACTACACACACATGTATACAGTGAGTCAGTAAAGGAGGTAAGTATTAGATAAGAATGTATGTAGTACTTATGTATGTAAACAAGACAAATGATAAGTAATTTACGAATCAGGTCAAGCGCAAGTTCTGACCTAGTCAAGATCAAGAACAGAGTTCGTGAACCTGAACTACTCTATATTTATATTTATTATCTACGTTTCAAATGGTTTTATACCATTTTGAATTACAAAGACATGATTGCGGGCGAGACTTACAATCACATCACAACAAAGAAACAGAAGATAGCGTCTCCATCATGGGTATCTACTGGGTAGTTTTGATATAGATATAGGTACCTACTAGTAAGGCATGAAATTAAGAAAATGACAAAGACTACCACAAAGTTGACATGAAGAAGAGAGCCATCATAATGACCGACGCTTCGAATAAAGTATATGTCAGTGAAATAAAATGGTTAACAAACCATAAAGGTTATTTATTCCATTATTTACATACCGCTTTATTTACATACAAAATTAAGCCAAACCTAAAACCTAGGTACCTATACCTACCGTGGTTCGGTGTTAGTGCCCTCTGCCTGATAACAATGGTACTAAAGCATGCGCATACGGCGGCGGCGGCGGTGCGGTGTTTATTCCACGGGCAAACAACGCTACAACAGGCAGCGACAGTGATCTTAAGCTACTTAAGAAGAGGACAGAGCGTGCATAAATCTGCCGAGTGCGAGGGAGACGAAGAACCGGTCGCGGAATGCGGCGCACTTAATTTTTGTAACGGACATCGGGTCGAAAAGCGCGCGTCGATGCCGAGAGGACCATGTAGTACGAACTGGGGGCAGGTGGGGGGATCGAGTGTAGTACGACGGCCCGCGCTTCTCGTAAAGGAAGCGACCCTGGCGAGGTCATTGCTCGCCGCGACCGCATTCCTCTCCCGCGCCCTGCGCCCCGCCGCGGCGCCTGCGCATCAATGAACGGCTCCACCTCAACACAACACAACTGCGCAACCACTCACCCTCTCGTTCCCAGCACACGTCCATGTGCATGTTTAAATTTAGTCCCTTGAAACACAAGGTGCCAAGTGCCGACCAAGTTACCTAAGCAGAGTTACTTGGTCTCTAACACTTTCTGGCAGCCTTCATCAGCTCGGAAGAGATAAGCACGACTTATCACTTCTTGGAATATAGTATCTGAAGGTTAACGACACACATTCATAAAAAAACTCATTCGATTATAACGTATAAAAGGATTTCTGTTGAGTTACAAACCAAAATATACTTTGTCATAATTTATATATTAAATAAACCGATCTACCTACGATGGTATAAAGTTAACCGTGGAATCGAAAGCGCCCGATGTAGGTAGTCGGACAGCTTTGCACTCGGCAAGGCGAGCGGTCAACGCTCGGCAAACTGCCGGACTTACAGGTTGGACATGAGGCAATGGAATCCGCGGGGACAAAAAAGAAATGCGCCCGCGTCTGCCGCGCGCATTGCTCGACTACTAAACAACATCACACGATCAGCGATGCCCACGAATGCGTCGCGTCGCGTCTTTCCAACGCGCTTTACTAAAAACCGGCTCTTCCATATCACAACTCACAACTACGATATCCTATGCAACGAAATTAAATTATAATTATATACAGTACGCGGACCAATCGCTTAGAACCGCGAAAATTGTATGGCTAAAGATGTGGCTGGTGGTGTGTTGCACGGTAAAACAAAGTGTTCATTTAGAACAGCAGGAAGAATACAACTAAAATTAGTACACGTTTCATTAGTGGTAAACTAGGCGGTGTCGGCGGCATTAAAATAGAAGACCGATAATCTAAAAAATGTGCTTAGAGCTGAATAATCGAAGGTAGTAGGCATTAGAAGCAGAAGCATTATATCTGTTTCGTTTAATATTTGAGCCAAAAGAAAGAGTCTGTACACGGTAGGTGGGTGTAGTTTAGGCAAGGCACCTCACTGTGCGCCCTTTCCGAGAAATCCTTCCTCACGGGCGGTTCTTGGAAGAGAAGCCAGCTTCTTACCCGGCAAATTCTTATTACCATAAACTGCGGATGCGTCTGAGCATCCCAAGATCCCAATTCGTTCACAAACTGGCGATGGTTCATTATATTCATTATATTATCAAACGTCCTCGCGCTTTACCAATGTTCCTATAATCTCTCCATAGTATATATTCCCTCAACGTTAATTATTGTATCTTACACAGAAAGAAAGCACAACTGTTGAAACAACTCAACAATTCGGACAACCATGATGTTTATGTTACACAGAAATGAAGCACAACAGTAAATGCCGGTACGAAACCACTGAACAAAACGGACCACCATAATGTTATCCCGAGTTGTTTCATATCAATAGCTAATTGCCGAGCCGATAATGCGGCACTTAACACGAGCCAGTGCGAGATGAGTGGCAATGCCAAGTCAATCGTTAGAATGCACCCCACCTAATCGTTCAACTACAGTTCCGGATCGGAGTCAATGACCGCGTTGACCGACGACGTCGGAAATAGATACGTACTCCCTCCGCAAGTTCCGGCGCGCTCTGCGCATTCATTCTACATACTCCCTCCGGTACCTAGGTAAACTACCTATTAATTAAAAGTACCCAGCATTTAAATCGTCACCTCGTTGGGTGCTGCGCGTCCAGCTTTCCGTGAGTGTTCCCATCACCCATCGAGCTAGCTCGTTAGGTTTTAAATTGGCCCATAAAAATAAACATACAAGATTAATTCGAAGCGTCACTTGAGCCACGACCTTATCCGATGTAATTCAGTGGCCGTTTGTAACGGTCCTTAGGTAATCCGGCTGATTACTTTGTACATAGTTAGTTTAATTGTACATTTGATTTAATAAATTGATATTTAGTATGTAGGTTACTAACATGACATTCAGTTGGCTTATTCCCAGAGGTCCATCAGTTCAGTTACATGTGAACATATGAATACTTATAAAGCTACATACTATTCAGGTATTTACAAACATAGCATATGTTTGTAAATGCCGTGTTAAAAAATGTGACTGACCGTATTCTTTTGAGAGCACCTCACTGTTGAAAGATCAGCGTGATAAGTCACGCTTGCGAAAAGGGCAAAGCGACAAGTGAGCTGAGACGAGTTCGTCGGAGACACGGGAATGGAAATTAAATGAGCAGCCAGACATCACGCGTCGGCAGAGCGCGGAAATATTGCGGATCTCGATATGTCGCCGATCACATACTCGCATGTATCGGCATATCCGTTTTTTTGAAAGATGGCGAAACGCTTGTTCTTCCTGTTCATCTCACCTGGTTTCACGATGATAGCCAGGCGGACTAAAGAAATGTCCTACCTCCAACCAAACCAAGCACAAAATAGTACTTACCTGGGGGTTCGGATCCGGGATCTGACATCGGTGGGCGCTCCACTAGACACAGAGGCGGTAAAATTGACGTAATATTTGTGTTGTGGTGTTCCGCGACTCCGCGGGTAGGTGATCGGGGGGTCGGCAGATCTCTCCGACAAACGAAATTGCGATGCACATCCGGGGCGGTCGATACGGGCGGCGACTTGCGCGGTGCCGCGGCGAATCTCCCCCCAACCCGGGAGGGGTTGGGGGGGGGAAACCCGGAAACGTGGCCCCCTAACGTCTTCGAATCCCTCCGCCACTTCACATCGATTCCCACGAATGTTTATAACGGCTCATTATTAAAAAACAACGTTGGGAATACAAATCATCTGGATCTAAGTGTAATAAAGGTGGTTGGCATTTACACGTCTGTTATTGCCACGTTAGCATTATACGAAGGGCGACCCAACAATAAGCAATAACAGCCCAAACCGTATGCTGCCTGTTTGTTTACATTATAATATATTTAAGGAAAGGATACGATCGATAACTATTACTTATACATTTATAACTTATATTATAGACAGCAAGTCACTATATTATAGTTTACGAAGGTGAAAAAGATTGAGAGTCCGTTATTTACTACTTGAGCAATTGTAAATGGATTAATTGACTTAGCGAATGCAAAGATTAATATGAGCGTCTCGACGCCACCGTCGTCGGCCGGATGTGGGGGGGGGACTTGAGTGAACCACTTGAAAAATATTATAACGGCCTAAGAATTCTGCCCACATAAAAAATAAATAGCCTAAATACAGAAGGACAGTATCATCTTGCAGCGCAGCGCTCGGGTCAGCAATGCGTCGGCAGAGTGCTCGTCAGCTTAGCAGCAAGACCATATTTCCTGAGGATGCCTCGTGTAGTTTTTTTTTTTAAACTTATTTAGCGGGTTTGTTACTAAATATCTTTATTTTTACAGATTATTTATACTGAACAATTTCTGCAATATAATGAATCAATTTGCTATCTCGTGCCTACATATTTCAATAGTTAGTTTTTAACCCTGAAAGCCATTTCTGGAAAATCAAACAACGTACCAAATAGATTTCGATCTTTAATGTATCGGAGGACTGGCCCAGTCTAGAGATAGAATTGTAATGTTCTGGGTAATTTTCGTAGTGTAGCGGAACCCTATGAAATAATTTTGTGGCATTTCTACGGTACCGAAGTCCCAGGACTACGTCTATAGGCGTTCACTACTCGCTAGTAATATTAAATTCACATTACAAGCCTCACGTCTCAGTTGGTAGTAGCTCTGCCTTCTGCGCTGAAGGTTGTGGGTTCAATTCCCTCTAAGTAAAAAAAAATAATGACGAATATAGATGTTTGTTCTGTTTATGGGTGTTATATTGTATCATGAGTATGTATTCAAAACGATAAAAGTAAATAAGTATTAATGTTCTCGGTAAACTATTTCCCACATTAGAAGCTTTGCTTGGTTTGGGGCTAGAGGGCGTTGTGTAACAAAAAAAACAGAAAGTTTATAGTGCAGACGGATAAGCAGACAGAGGATTGCAGACTTGTCATAAATTTTGTTTGGCTTTTGGTGCGGTGTTGATAAGGATCTTTTTTTTGTAACTTCAAATCTACCGCCTGTTCGGAATCGCGACCAGCACACAAGGAGAAAGGCAAGAACCTCGGGCAGTTTTTCTTTAAATAATACGTTTAGCACATCGTTTATTATAACAGCGTACAGTTTGAGCTATGAATGATTTATTACTCTATTTCTAGTATTATAATTCAGAACAAGGTAGGTAGTTGTGAATTGAAAACTTCATCTTTAATGGGTAGTCTGTAGAAAAGTAGAACATTAGGTTCCCTCGAATTGAGAACCTAATCTTTAATGGGCAGTCTGTAGAAAAAGTAGAACTTTATTTTCCTTCAAATTGAGACCCTCATCTTTGATAAGCAGTCTATAAAAAAAGTAGAACATTAGGTTCCCTCGAATTGAGAACCTCACCTTTAATGGGCAGTCTGTTGAAAAAGTTAAACATTAGGTTCCCTGGAATTGAGAACCTCATCCTTATTGGGCAGTCTGTTGAAAAAGTTGAATATTAGGTTCCCTCGAAATGAAGTCTGTTAAAAAGAGGGGTTTCTCAATTCGGACCGTTTTTTCCCTTAATACGTATGACCACATTAATAGGGGGAAGATAAAAAATGATTTACATTAACAAAATGGATATCTATAGATTATAGGACTTTTTAAGGCCGTCATTCATCGACGTAAATCGACAAGCACGAAATATGAAGAGAGTAAATGTAATGTTAGTTGTTTTCAACTATCAGCTATTTTGCCAATTAATACTTATGGGATTAAAATAAGTAAATTTATAAAAAAGCTTTGAACCGACTAGAAAAAAGTTCTATGGGCTAGTTAATATATTTCGAAGGCGGTGCCTATGGTTTGTGATAAAATTACTTTACTTACGACAGCGATTTTATTATTTAGTTTAGGGTAGGTCGTACAATGTATAAATTCCAAGATCTGATCAGCCGCTAAAAACGGTGGGTACTCGAATTTATAGTAAGATTTTTGATCAAATATCTTATCGATCAGATCTTGATGAAGTTTAGAATCGATATCGTGTATGCCATGGGGAACGACATAGGTTAATTTCCATTCGGGTAGATACATATCATCATTAGGCTATTAGTCAAGTTGCTTCGAATGTTATTTTTAATTAACTCTTCATCGATCAAAACGAATCGTTGTTCATATTATCTCCGCATAACAATGTTTCTGCGTGTATGTATATTTAATTATAATAATGAACATCAACGATTATTTGCTTGGTAGACAATATTTAATTGTACTGTATTGTTCAAAAGCGTATAATAACACCCATCAATCAAAGGCTAAGTAGGCATGAAATGCAACGAGCACGGGCGTAAAACGGAGTATGGGGGGGACCCTGTTATCGGGAGTTACATGAACACATGAATGGACCTATATTACTTTTATTTATTACACTTATTTCATATAACACGAATCAGGTTGCTCTTTTTAATCTTCATTCTTTTGCAGGCATCTTCGATGCAGCCCTTTTCATTCTAAGTAAAAGGCCGCTCATGACCTTGAAACCTGCACTGGCAAGGCCGAGTCTACGTTTGAGGCAGCCTAGCCAACCCAGAAGGTGTTCCACTTAAAGTTATGAGGGGTCGTACGTAACCGACACAGCAGAAATAAAGACGCTGAAAACCGATTCCGAAGTTTTTGCTGTGCACATTTTAAAATATTTTTTTAAAAGGGCTTAGGCCTATTAATTGGAATATCAACCTGTTGTTGATGATAATAAGCAACGCGTGTGAAATTCATACTAAAGAACGGTGAAGGCGGAATAAGATCATGAATCTCCTGGGCACTCACAGAAATACAACCTTTAAAGACGAACAAACACGCAACGTAGCAAACACGTAACTATGAAAATAATTTTGCTTGCTAATGCAAGGCCTAAGAGCCTTGCATTAGCAAGCAAAATTATTTTCATCCGAGGTTTTAATAATCCTACATTATACATACTTATGCTTTTATCCATTTTTTTTTCAAGAGTATAATAGGTTACACATAGTAGTTACACAAGCACAGGTCATATGTCAGTATGACGCAGAGTACAGAGATACACAACCGAAAACGCAACTAGCCCTTGGAGTACTGAGGTCATAAGTGTGCGTTTTTCCATTACATACAACTTGGCGACGGAACAAGCAAGCCAAACCAAATCACAGCAACGCTTCTTGGCGGCCAAAATAGGTATGGTGGTAGTACTTCCCCAGACGAGCCCTTTCTCAAGAAGCACTACTACTCTTAAAACTACTCTACTTAACTCTCGCGTTTAAGACAATAGTCAGAGTATCAAGTAGTAGACGTATCAAGATACGACAATCATAAAAGGTAATGGTGTTATTTTACTCTACTCAAGACACAGAGAATTCAAAAAGGATAATTTCCCAGATCGAATTCATATGACATATGCACCAGACAACACATTCCCAGTCATCCATTGACTAGGTAACTAACTAACCATGACTATGTCTTCGCAGTATACAATCAATGTATCATCCTGGTTATGCTTCGCGTACCTGTTATTATGACAAAATGTCTTTATAAGGTCCTCTTATCGCTCGTCTCTCACAAGCATTTGCGAGGACAGATAGGCGCAAATGCCACGAGTCGGAGCAAATAATAAATATTTTTTCGTAGATAAGATAGTTATAGACTAGAGCCAACAGGATAGTAGCCGTCTTACAGCAAAATTAAATTGGGTAATTTCGTATCGTAAAGTTTACCAAGCCATTTGCCCTAAGCTGTGTGGGTAAGCGGGTACGGGCCTGCCTTCTCATCAGGATGTGTGTTTGCACAAGCTCTGACGGTTAAAGTCACATCATGAGGAAACCGCCATGTCCCTAGGAACAAAAATGCGAATGGCATGTGTCTCAAGTATTCTGCTAAGCGGGCTTGAAACCTGTTATGTATCAAATACTAGCTTCTTGCAAACCTCTGACTACCGACCGCCGTCCCTCTGAAAGTAACACCTAGTAGGTAAACCTCGAAAAAAGCACGCTCTGAGCTGTGATCAGAGGTGAGTCGTTGAAGAGGAAAGTCGTGAGTTACTCTATGTTACTTTTATTTGGCTTTTTCCGCTGTTTCACCCACGTTTTACCCGGATAAAATGTGGCCTTCCCCATAGCGTACACAATATTCATACCGAAGTCGTTTAGAGGTGAAATGGTACATACGTACGGTGTACAATCTCATACAGAGGATATATGTGTATACCTACCTACACAGATTTGATATGTGTATATTATTAAACACTTAGGTACCTAACTTTCGACCGAGCGAGCGTGAATCGCGAGTCTCCGTTTCAGCTTGGGCAAAAATGCTAACGTCTTTTATTGAAATTAAATAAATGTCGGAGATATGGGGGGTTTATTAAAAATAAATAAAGCTTTCAGTAATTTCCAAATATGTTCAAAAAAGCCTAACACACTCCCGTAATATAACGCTAGTGTGTGGTAAGTAGGTAATCAAGTAATAAATAGGTCTTACTAACGAGATTTTTAAGACCTAAAGCGTTAGTTACTTAGTACTGTGAGAAATTATCATGAGATTATTTCGATACGAATAAGTATATTGGAGATTTTTTTTCATAACGGCAAGTGGTAGGCGCTCATGATAACAAAATGTCCCTCAGCTTTTTGGTTTAAGGTGCGTGGTGACATTTTTCAGTTTAAAGCTAAACAAAGACAGACTCGCGAGGTCTACTTACAGTTCACAGAGTCACTAGTTTTAGTATCAAATTTTGACCTCGAAACTTTGCTCATTCAAACGAATGAGTTCACAATGGATTCGACAATAAGTCAGTCAAAGTCAAATGATTTTAAATAGTATTCTTCAAATTATTTAAAAATTAGGTTTTCATTAAGTGTTGAGAGGTGACTGTAAAAATACATATATCTTAAAAACGTTATGACCACAATAATGTCGGATTTCTGTGTTCTTTCTTCATATAATCAACTACCTTAAGATTACACGTCTTATTTTTTCCAGTTTTTTTAACCACTATATAGGTACAAGCATGTTAACCAGTCATAGTTTCTCACTGAAACAATCACCATTCAAAGTCAATATTTTTCCAAAACCAAATACATTTAGGTGGTGAAAAGAGCTACCCCGAAACGTTAATTCTATTAGAAAATGTAGGTACCTAATAATCTCACGATCAGCAACTGTCTCTGTCGGACGCATACTGGAATATCAACAGACGCGTGTTGTACTTTCAATGAACAGGTTGAAAAGCTCTTGTGCTCTTTCACAGAAGAGGCACCTACACTGCATCCTGTAAAAAATCCACGATGTGTTTTTATCATTTGACATAACCCTGGTGACTTGACCATCATTTCTCCAGGATAAGATCAAAGTCAAAGTCAAAGTCAAATATTTTATTCAGTAAGATTTTTTAGGATCACTTTGAAACGTCAAATCTACCGCCTGTTCGGAATCGCGACCAGCACACAAGGAGAAAGGCAAGAACCTCGGGCTAGTTTTTTTTTTCATGATCCATTACAATAGCTTAAAATTATCTAATACTAATTACAATTTATTCACTGGAGCAAATTCATTTTTTTAATGCCAGGCTTTCTTATCTTCTAGGTAATCTGAAATTTTATAATAAGCTTTCCTGGATAGATTTTGTTTTACAAAATTTTTGAATTTATTATTTGACAAGCTTAGCACATCACTTGGCAATTTATTATAAAAGCGTACAGTTTGCCCTATGAACGATTTATTAACCTTATGGAGCCTAGTTGTGGGAACAGCGAGTTTATTCTTATTTCTAGTATTATAATTATGTTTATCACAGTTTTTGTCAAATAAGCTTATGTTTTTACGCGCGTACATAATATTTTCATAAATATATTGGCAGGGCATAGTCAATATATTTATTTCTTTAAACTTGTCTCTTAATGAATCTCTGGGACCCATTTTGTAAACAGCGCGAACAGCCCTCTTCTGCAAAACGAATATGGTGTCTATATCTGCAGCACTTCCCCACAGTATTATGCCATATGACATAATACTGTGAAAGTAACTGAAGTAAACTAGTCTTGCTGTAGCAACGTCTGTGAGAAGACGTATCTTCTTTACAGCATATGCTGCAGAACTAAGTCTCTTCGCCAGTTTATCTATGTGTGGGCCCCATTGAAGTTTATTATCTAAAGTTAATCCCAAAAATACAGTGGTTTTGACTAATTCTATGTTTTCCTCTTTAACTTTTACATTAGCTTTAACTTCAGTTACATTTGGTAAAATAAATCGAATACATTTGGTCTTTTTCTGATTGAGTACTAAGTTATTTACATTAAACCAGTTAACAATTTTTGAGATTGCATTGTTTACGTTGTCAAATTTAGTCATTTGTCGCTTCAATCTAAATAGAAGTGACGTATCATCTGCAAACAGAACAATCTCATGGTCATCTTTAATTATTTGGGGCAGATCATTAATATATACTAAAAACAAGAAAGGCCCCAATATAGAACCCTGCGGCACACCCATGGTAACCAAAGATCCTGAAGAACGCTGGCCGTTCACGTCGACATGCTGTATGCGATCACTTAGGTAAGACGTGAGTAAGTCTAGTGCAACACCCTTGATACCATAGTGGTCTAATTTCATAATCAGTGTTTCATGGTGCACGCAGTCAAAAGCCTTAGACAAATCACAAAAGACTCCCAACGCATCATGTGATTTCTCCCAGGCCTCGAAAATATGCGATACTAAACTAATACCGGCATCAGCAGTTGAGCGACCTCTTGTAAATCCAAATTGTTTGTCATGAAATAGGGCGTTAGCATAAAAATGACTATGTAACTGTGTAAGAATAATCTTCTCAAAGATTTTACTAAATGTCGGTAGTACTGATATCGGCCTAAAGTTTGCTGGATCAGAACTGTTACCAGATTTAAAAAGAGGAGTTATTTTACTATATTTCATTAAATTAGGGAATACGCCGCAGTCGATGCATTCGTTGAAAATAAAAGCTAATTCAGGCGCTATAACGCCTATTATAGGTTTAACAATGCTTACAGAGATGCCCCAGAGGTCAGAGGTCTTCTTTTCATTTATAAGTTTAAATGCTTTAATAATATCGTTATTATTAACATATTTGAAATAAAATGGTTTATTACATGATGGTACATTGTTTTTCAGTATTGACTCTGCCATAATATTTGAAGAGTTCAATGATTAATTTATTTTTAGATCTACGAGCCAGCAAAGTTTCTACTTCAACGGAACCTGCGAGTTCAATTCCTGAACATCGTCAAGAAGGATCTCTGGTGTGAGCCACTCAACTACAAGTTTGTGAAGTCGCTGACGAACCTGGGAATCCAGGGCAGGATCAGCATAGGCACGGCAATATGCCTCAGAGACGTATGTGCCTACAAACACAATAATCATTATCATAGGCGTAGGTATAATGACCTACCTGTTTATTACCGAACATAGCACACCGCTCTAGCCCCTAACTAATCAGAGGATCTCAATGGTAAGTGGATTGCGGTTACTTTCATACTGTTTTAGATACATACCACTTACATAAAAAAAAAAATATTTAGATAATAATATATTACAAATTACTCACATTTCTAGTTTGTTACGCTTTTAGCGTGGGAGCGGATTGAGCTGAAACTTCGTATAAGTATATGTTGCTCTAGACCGGTTACTTTTCATCTCATCCTATAACCCGTAAAACCCAAACAACATTTGAGCGAAAACGGTTTAAGCTGAGGGGTCTCGAAATTTTGCACAGATATTGGCTAGCAAAACATAAAGGCTACTTTCTATCTGGGTACCTCGCGGGGGAAGCCGCATGAAGATATATGATAATAACTGCTCAAAGAAAAAAAAATTGGGAATCGAACTCACAACCTACAGCGAAGAAAGAAGAACTACTTCAAAATAAGCTATGGGGCCATAATTGGTTCTGATTTAAACCAATTAATCTGGCCCCATGTGCTTATGCTTCCGCCTGTTGACTTCTCTCGTATCTTCCCGTGGAAGGCGTAAAGCACCAGGGATAATGACAAGGCAATTTATATAATTGCATTTTGAAAACCGATGTGGTTGGTAAAATTATTTAAAATAATTTAGGTTTGGTAAACTGAGCTGTTCAACAACAGGATATGCTGGCCAGCATGGTATTAACTTGTGATACTTATTTCAGTCAGACAGATCGGTACAACCCTGTCGTGTGAGTACTTAGCGATGTAATGCTGTACTCAAATAATAAATTAGAATAAATAGTAAAACAAAAGCTAGGTTTCTAGGAAAGCTAATTATCTAATTTCAGATTACCTAGAAGATAAGATAGCCTGGCAACAAATAAATTACCTAATCGAGCCATTTATAATTGACTAGCTTTTGCTCGCGGCTTCGCTCGCGTTAAGAAGTATTATTATTAATTAGGTATAGTTTTTGCGGCTTTACTTTTGTTTAGCGTGTGTATTAAATTAGGGCCTACAAAACTTAAAAACGACAGTACATTCTTCAACTTCTCCACGTTCAGATTTTCTTTAGCCATTTTAAAAAAGTCTAACCGAAAATCTCAAAATCCTTTCTTAGGGGATGCCTACGTTATAATCCATCATAGTAGTTAGTTAGTTAGTATAACATAGCAGCGTTATGCATGCAAAGTCTCAGCCCGATCGGTTTAAAATTGACAAAAAATTGACCCTATTTTATCCCTTGGGGGTAGAATTAATCAAAATCCTTTCTTAGCGGATGCCTACGTCATAAAATCTACCTGCATGCCAAATTTCAGCCCGGTCCGACCAGTGTTTTGGGCTGTGCGTTGATAGATCACTATGTCAGTCTTTGAGTTATATATATTAAGATCATAAAAAAAAAATGCCCGAATTTCTTGACTTTCTTCTTGTGTGCTGGTCGCGATACCGAACAGGCGGTTAACTCGTTTCAAAGTGATCCTATAAAAATCATACTGAACGATGATTGATTTTGATTCGGTTTTATCGAAACAACCCTGTATTTCAGCACGGCTATCTCTGACGCCAACGTACTGAACCGGCCAAGCCAAATGCATTGCAATGCTAGTCAGACGTAGGTAGGGGATAGATGTCTAAAATGATCGTTTTAAGGAAAAAAAAATAACTGTGTCTAAAATATGAACTTAAGAGACTGAAGGGTTTAAGGAGTTTTGGAATAATGATATCAGTGTCGATGTTTTGGCATACCGTTATTTCTTAGTATGTTATAATTTTCAGATTTAATAAAGATTATCTGAAACATTACTAAAGGATCATTTTGTACACCAGGGTGCCTTAAATAATTCCTGAGATAGGGTCCCATTGTGCAATTCATGTACATGTACATGTCTTTCGGCTGCAGGGAATACGTTTACTCAATACCTACAATAATACACACGCGAAAACCGTTTCGGTATATTACCCTCTTAAAGCTTTTAGTTATACATCTAGCGTTGACATGTCTGAAACTTGGAAACACTATTTACACTTTCACTTACTTGTTTCAAGGCCAACGCACGAGTTAACTTCTGTTTTCTCGAGAGACTGTATAAAATAGATCAATCTTTTTAAGTGAACTTGACTTTTTGCTTTGTAAAATAATCATACAAAGTAAGGGACAATAAATGACATGATAGCGGTGCAAAATATAGCCTATGCAGTCACCACGCTCAGATAGTAATTGTATAGAAAAAGTACCCAATTACTATCTGAGTCGGTATAGTATAGTACCTACCAACTGTCTACGAACCTCATAGTATAAACCCCTACATTAATACCGCCTGGAGTCATTACACTCTAGTGGTCTTTAGATTTTAGCGAATAACATTAACCGACTCTGTTGTTTAGTGGTTAGCCCACCGGTGTCAGATCTGGAGGTTATGGGTTCGATAGAGTACAAGATTTCGATATTACAAGTCCATCTTACCTAATTCTGTCGCGAAACTCGATACTAAAATTGTTGTGTTCCCGCATTTACAGATAAGATAGCCGGTTCCTGATTGAAGATTCCGTGTAAAGTGCGCTTCCACGTTCGGCATCATCATAACTTTAAAACCAGGTGAGATGGCTATTATAACATTCCGCCAAGAATGTTCACGAACTGTATAGCTGACTAGTAAGGCGTACGATATCCTTTAATTTCTATCTAAGATTTTACCTACTTCAAAAGATCCATACTCTGAGTTATCGTTAATAGATCCTAAAACGATAAAAAATCACGTTAAAAACAAAAAGCCTTCACATCTTAAAAGGACCTATCAATAGGTAAGTGAGGTACCGAGATGTGTTCAGTGGAGGAGTAAGTACCTCATGAATAATCCCTTGAACGGGAAGATGTTTTATCGAATTATTTCTAAAGTAAGCGACATATACGTGGGACGCCTTTTATATTCTGTCGTTTACGTAGTTACCGGCCATTTTGAATTCGGAAAATCTAAGAAACATCAGAAGTATTATAGGATTAACTATGTTTCGTTTGAAACTCTCAGGTATCGTAGGAAAATAAATCTTACTAAGGAAAATTTCCGTGCAATCATTTTCTACATAGGCCTATTACACGACTTCAGTGTTTCGAAAAGCTAACGCACGTTGAAAATGAAACCCTATATCTGCCGACTATCGAACGCTGGTATTTAGAATTCCAGCGTGAATACCAATGGACATAAAAAATCCGCTTTCACTGAAGATAAAATCGTGTCTGTGAGACAAATAATTTTTGAAGATTGTCATGTGACATATCGAGATATAGAGGCTTTATTAGGCATCTCAGGGACAACCATTTAAAAGATCTTGCACGACGTTCAACCAAGCAGAGTCAAATCACGTATACGATTATCTTCAGAGGTGACGAACCTTGCATCACGTAGAAAACGTAGAAATTCTTGACCATCCTCCATACAGTCCTGACCCATAGCCCTTAGTTGCTTAACATGTCTTATAAATAAGAAAACTCTTCAAAAATGTTCCAGTCTGATGACTCAAGTCCAAGTCAGCCATATTGAAATTCATCTTCATCTTCACCAGATTTTTCAAGTTATGATTAGACCGAAGGTGGAAGCTCACTTCACACGGAATCCTCAACAATCTGAGAAACTGGCTATCTTACCTTTGAATGGCGAAACACAACAATTTTAGAATTGTTGTTATAGTCACAGAATTAGGTAAGATAGTGGTAGCTAGCCAGGCGGAGACCACCAAGCAAACCAAGCACAATATTGTGCACCCCCTAGGGATCGAACTCGGGACCTCTTTGGTGAACCACTAGACTACAGAGGCGGTTAAAAGTTACTTAAAAGACACGCAATGTGCAAATACCTACAAAGTGATACGTACATGTGAATTGGAGTCTCCTTCGATGTAGATTTGATTTAGTAGCAGCTAGCGGGCGAATAAGATTATTGTATTATCATCATGATACCGGATCCTATCAATTTACATTGATTGAGACCGACTGAAGTTTAAACGAAGATGTGAACGAACTGTGGCTTGGTCTAAGTCCGCAATATTTATGATGGCACCGATCGGCTGGCCAGACACAAGTTTGAATAGCGCAAATGAAATGAAATGAATTTATTGTTTGTAGATCCAGGTAAATAACAACAGTTGGTCTTAACAATTATCTTGGCCCTCTTGTCTGCCGTGTCAGGCTTACAAACATAATTATTTTCTCTAGAATAAAAATAAAACACAGATAGTCAAAAAAACAAGAATATGGTAGTGTCTAACTATAAAAAAAAATAAAGTCAAATAATAATACTTAATACTAACAATGTCGGAGATCAGAATCAAATACTACCTACTCATTCAAAATGTCAATGCTAATTTAATTTAAGCACCTCATTCAATTCAAAATAAAATATACAAATAATACAAACAATATCAAATATTAAAAATTGTCATTAAGGAACTCATTAATAGAATAGTAAGCCCTTGCTTCTAAAAACTTGGAAAGCGAATTTTTAAATGCATTCAAATTATGAACGTTACGTATCGTGGGGGGAATATGATTATATATGATTGGTGCCATACAGAACACACTATTACGTAATAAAGCTGTGTGTGAGGCATGGTGATGTAGTAAAAAAATATGTACGTTAATTATTTACCGGGTTGTTCCATGTTACTAAACGAAGATAAGGTTTTAGTGTTTATTTATTTGCGTTCCAACGTCACTAACTAGGTACGTTAATGTACCAACTGTACCAGGTAGGGTACAGTTGGTACATTAACGTACCAAGTACGTATACCTAGCTACCTTACTTATCTAAATAGAGGGACATCCAATTTCAGTAAATTTTTCAAAGCAGTCTCTTTTTTGTTTAACTAGTAGTTCACCTCGAACTGAAATCTCACAATCGAGATCCAAATTGTATAAAATTATGTTGAAGTACTTTGCAAATGGTACATTAGATTAAAATCAATAAGAAAGGGGGTGGTTTTTCCACTTAAACTCGGTTTGAAATCAAAATAGAAAGAAAGTTATCAGCCTTATACATACATGCCAAAATGTGGCACATTTTATACCCCTATCATTATATAATTGTATGCCTCTGTTTCTAAAAAATCACGTTCAAATCAGCAGTTCAACTCATCTTTAAATGAGGTTTGACTGCTGATATGAACGTCCCATAAGATAAAGATCTTTTAGACCAGCTTTACATAAATATTTCTCAAAAACCACTATGTCAATAAAATCTTACGACTTTTACCTCTAGTATTATTAATATTATTTAACCGCCTCTGTGGTCTAGTGGTTTGCCTATAGGTGTCAGATCCAGAGGTCCCGGGTATGATCCCCAAGGGGAATACAATATTGAGCATGACTTGACTGGTGGTAGGACTTTGTTTAAGTCCGCCTGGACTACCACCATCTTACCCAATTATGTCCCCATAATAATAATATAATAATAAAAAATAATAATATAAGATAGCCAGTTCCTCAGTCTAGTGCTAGCCATTATACCTATAGCTATACAGTGGCCGAGTTATGAAAAAGAAAAAATATTAGGTGAGCTCTTGAAAGGGTAGCGTATTGTTACCAGCAGTAACTTAGAAATGATGGATAAAGGCGGTTCATGATCACTGGCGAAGTCTGTTTTTTTATATACCTAGGTTTCGAGGCTTGCCTGGGCAAGAATGAGGCGATGGAGGAAACGGAGCGAGCCTAACCAGAAAATGCTTTGTTCAGCAGTGGGTTTATATGGGCTGAAATGATAATGGTGAACTTATAATAGTAGTAACTGCGCTGGGTCAGCCAGTGGTAAAATATAACACTTTGGCGTTGGATGAGGTTATGTCTAACGGTCTATTCCACCGTTAAAATACACAAGCTGATTCGGTGAGAACTTGAACGACCTTGACAGCATCGATGTCACAAACTAAATAACCTTCTAGTTATGATGGATAGATAGATAACATGATCACAACAGCCAACGGTTTTACCCGTACAATAATAGTAAGTACTACAATATCAGCTGCATTCTATTGAAGGTCATGATCAAACAATCAACAAGCCTATTATCGCGATACCCTACGCACAATACGCTAAATGTACCAATAAACATAGAAACAATGATGCGGCGTACGATAACAGCTACATTATGAATGGATTCTAGTACCTACTATTGAACGCGTTGTCAATCGAGTTACGCTCGCTCAATAGGTAGTGCCTGCGTTCAACCTATCAGCGCAGGCATGACCGAACAATGTAACGTGCGGTTGACTTGGTAGCCATTTTGGCCTATTCCTAAGCGTTCCGAATACTGACGCGTGTCAACAGTAAGAACTCCTTGGTTTTACTTTGCTTTTATAAATCATGGTTAAGCTTCTGACCTCCTGGCTTGTCTAGCTCCAGTCTCTGGCACTGGCTTTTGCACACACCTAAAAAACGGACTTTAGCTGGAGGATGGTCGCTAGCCAGGTGGCCATGCCATTACAGGTCCTACCACCAATGAAACGTAATATTATTCCAGCACAAAACTGAGAGGATTCATAATTTTTCATTATTTTGCTTCTCATCTTACCTGATGATGTGTGTTATTTGTTTGACTAAAATAGTTTGAATATCCTATATTGTTTAAAATATTTCTGTTATAACAAGAAAATTTGATTACGTGGACGCATTATGAAATGTACGTCGAAAGCGTATCTCGTAAAAAAATCATGTTAATCAGTCATTTACTTACTTCTATAAAACACATGCACAAACCTACGCATGCACGAACGATATTGACAAACAGAAAAACACGACTACAATGTACAGTGTACGATGTGTTTGTGGTGTGTGTACAGCAAATGGGCCAGACTCAGCAATATGCCTCATTGCAGAGGTAAAGTTTGTGGTGTATGCTACAGTAGCAAATGAGCCAAGAGTCAGCATCATGCCTCACTGCAGAGGTAAAGTTAGTGGTGTATGCTACAGTAATAATTGGACCAAGACTCAGCATCATGCCTCACTGCAAAGGTGCAGTTTGTGGTGTGTGCTACAGTAGCAAATGAGCCTAGAGTCAGCATCATGCCTCACTGCCAAGGTAGGTAGGATTGTGGTGTGTGCTATAGTAATAATTAGACCAAGACTCAGCATCATGCCTCACTGCAAAGGTACAGTTTGTGGTGTGTGCTACAGTAGCAAATGAGCCTAGAGTCAGCATCATGCCTCACTGCAAAGGTACAGTTTGTGGTGTGTGCTACAGTAGCAAATGAGCCTAGAGTCAGCATCATGCCTCACTGCCAAGGTAGGTAGGTTTGTGGTGTGTGCTATAGTAGTCACATCTACAAAGAACATGGCCTACGCTACTACGGCGACATTGAGCCCGTCAACTTGAAGCATAACGGCGTTAAGGCTCGCGTGCTGTGGTTTCATCCACATCTATGGACATAACCATACCCTTCAGGGTTGAAGGGTATGGTACCGGGTGGTACACAGCAATGCTACTTGGTGGCCGGAATAGGTAAGGTACTTCCCCGGACGAGCCCAATTACAAGGGGCTCTACTATACTCTTAATACTAAAGTAATCAAACCAGTATTCTAATAGCAGCAGGTCAATATATAAATAAATACGTAATGTGATACTTACATATTTGACCAGACGAAGGGCGCCCTATAAATATGTGTACCACATAACCCAGACTTCTGCAACGTCATACAACGTACATTCCATTTGCTAAAATATTTTCTCCGAAAGAGCCATTTTGTAACATAAAAACGGAGGACTAGTTTCCGCCCACTTGGACTTGAGGGATCCTCTCGAGCTTTACGTGTGAGAATGAAGAAGGACCGGAGCACCACTCATTTTCTCTCTTTCAAATTAAATTTTGCATCTATATGCTAGGCTAGGGTTAATCTGTTTTAGAAAAATCGATCCCACCGCACACTCAGATTATCACTATCATTTATCGATTATCTATTACATTACATGTATTAATTTGATAGGCTGGTATGTTGATAAATGTTATCAAAAGGCAAAGTGTTACATTACACATCTACAAAGTTGCAAGCTCAGCCAACCACAGTAATTTTGTTCTGAACCCGTATGGAAAATCTAAAAATATTGTTGTTTTTCATTAATGTATGTAGATTGTATGTAGTGGCACTATTTCACTTTTTGCGTCACAATGAGTTTTGAAGCTAAAATTTACCAAAAACTGTTTCATGCATATCTAACTCCGAAGCTCCGCCAGAAAATGATAAGTAGGTAGGTAGGTACGCTTATATGTGAGAATGATGAATGTATGTGAATGAATCCGAGATTGCGCCGTGTAAGAGCTAGACGGAGAAGCTGTTTGAAATGTCGGTAAGCCTAGTGACCGGGCACGTGGGACGCTACGTTATCGATCGCTTGTATACGGTACGCTCGGGAATGTGCCGGTTGCGAGGTATAGCCGATATCGACCAATGAACTTAGGCACTCACTAGTTGATTGTAGTATATATCTACACAAACTAAGCAGAGGCCCCACTACTAAGTTCGAACGTCGTGGGATCCGAAAAGAATGAACTTGTGTCATTTTTGTATTGAAAGACGTGCAATCCCAAATTTGTTATTAGTAGTAGGCCTCTTGGCCCGTTGGCGGTGGAGTTGCGATCGATTTCGCGATTTTCAAGTGAGGCATCCTCAAATCATGTGGTACCATTACCGCTCACCGGGCAAATAAGTTTGTTGGACTGTAATTATGTCTGGGGCTATTGTCTTTGTGATAGCACGTGTTATGACTTTTTTTAAGCCCACGCAGTAATACGGTGGGTCAGACGTATAACGAAAAGTAGAAATAGAATTTAGTGTTACAGTCGCCATCATTGTATTTTAATTCAAAGATAGAGCGCCATCTAGGACCTGCCCAAGGACCTGTTTTCAAGCATTTTAATGGCAAATAAACCTCTAGTGTGCGTCCTGAGTGACGGCGCACCGCGGATTGCGGAGCGGATTATACGCCGATACCTGCCCGTAGTGCACGCGGAAAAGTTGACACGTGCGAGCGTGTTTAGTGTTGTGATTATTTTACCGTGGTTTAAAAAATGTCGATGTCGAAACTAAAACGCTTAGAATATTTAGTAAGAAGCAGTTTCTTTAAAAAATTTTTTTTTGGGTAAAAAATATAAACCACTAATTCTGTCTACAGATGAAATAAGTCGCGGTGGGTATGCTAGACTGTATGAAGAATTAAGACGATACCCGGATATTATTTTCCAATATATTGGAATGACCATTAACACAATTGACTACATTTTAAAAGATATTGAACAAGATCTTTTGGGAGCTGAAACAAATTTTCACACAGAATTAAAAAGTCCTTCTGATTTTTTTTTTCTATCTAAAGTAAGTAACTTCTTTGTATGAAAATGTACATAGGTAATACCTACGTATTACATCATAATGTAAGGTAACTATAGTGTACCTATAATGTTATTATATTTGAAATATATTACCAGAGTGTGAGCCCGAGAAGTCGAGGGCTTACCATAGTTGTAAATACCAATTCTGGACACCCAAATGAACGACTTTTCCATCACTGCTGTGATAAAATATTCAACAGGAAAGTCGACATTTCAATTAATTAGCGACATTTCCCTTCACTATCCGCGACTAAGCATCATGATCCGCGTATGTTAAGCGCATAATGTGCGCGCCCGCTCTCACTCCGGACAAGCTCAATCGTTTCATACATTTGTTTAGTGCGCCGTTCATTTCGCCTGTCTCTAATGTTAACTCCTGTACATAACCCTGGTGAAACTACGTTTACACTTCGTGGGGGCGGCGCCCAAAGTCCTGCAGTGGACTGTTTTAAGTCGTGATAAACACACGTACCGTGTGTATTTTTGTATTCACAATCATTATATTGTTCAGGTTTTTGTATTCAATATATTATCAAATGTCAATTATGATAAATTTAGATACAGAGTATATTAAAAACAGAAATATCTATTGACAACAGTAACTACATACAAGATCGGACCTTAGCATATACAAACTTAAAAGTTCCTCCGGTGTGAAGTTCCGCCATACCCTAGCAAGAATACCTTGTTTCACAGTAGCGAATTGGCCTTGGTCTCGAAATGGGAGCAAAAGTTCAAGTTCGATGAAAGTTCAACGCCTAAAAGGATCAAACAATAATTGAACTAACGAAGCGCCATTAAAAAGAGGTGCGGGATGAAATTGGCTCTTTGTGCCGAGAACACACACGCCCCAGTTTTGAAATCGTTAAACCGATAGATTTACGTCACCCCATTCAGACACAGAGTTAAGCTTGAGGTCCAAACGCTCCACTTTCTCCCGGAGGCTGAAAATTTCGTCCGCACTTGCACGTGGACTGGAAAAATAACGCTGCTTTCATCTGCATACCTATGGATACCGGGTAGTAGCAGATCATTGATGTGAAGCAGGAATAGAGCTCATGGACTGATCACGCAGGTCAATCGTTCGTTATATATCAATACTGCGATCACAAACTTGGCTGCCGATACCTCCATCGCACGTATTAGTTCAAAAGTTTTTTTAGTGTGATAATGATTAATAAATGCCTCATCAATTCTTTTTTAAACCTAAATGAGCTTACACATACACACTATTTCATAGGGAAACAATGAAATAATAGATCTAAGTACTTACCACCTGGAAAAGCAGCAAAGGTGTACTTCAGACCGTCTCGACACAAACTGAAAAAAAATACAATACGTAAGTCAAAGCCATATATTTTAATTCATTAAGATTTTTAAGGATCATTTTGAAACGTCAAATCTACCACTTGTTCGGAATCGCGACCAGCACACAGGGAGAAAGACAACTCGGGCTGGCACATAAATTGACACATTTAACCGCATCTGCGGTCTAGTGGTCTAGTGGTTCGCCTACCGGTGACAAATCCAGGTCCCGGGTTCGATACCCTAGCTAGGCGAATACAATATTGTGCATGGTTTGGTAGGTGGTAGGTACTTTATTTAGGTCCTACGCCTACCGCCGTCTTACCTAATTCTGTCGACATAACAACAATTCTTAAATTGTTGTGTTCCGGCATTTAAAGATATGTTCGCCAGTTCCTCAGTTTGTTAAGGATTCTTGGTTAAGTGTGTTTCCACCTTCGGCCTGATCATAACATGAAAATCAGGTGAGATGAAGGGCATTCCCAAAAAGCAACTCCCCATCGTTAAAAAAAAAATGTAAACATATAGGTAGTATCTTTGCCGATATGTTTACATTTTACATTCTACATTCTATGCATGAATACCAAAATCATGCAAATAATGAGACCTTACAGCTCAGTTGTTCATAGCCTCCTTCCTAACCTTCAGCGCTGTAAGTTGTAGGTTTGATTCTCACCCGGACAAATATTTGTGTGATAAATACTGATGTTTGTGTGTTGTATTGTAAGATAAGTGTATGTATTTACAAAAAAAAAGTATGTGAGTATTATATCTGTTATCTAGTTCCAAGCTTTGCTTATCTTGGGACTAGATGGTGCTGTGTAAAATTAAGCTCCTGTAATATTTATATTTATTATTTAATTGTGTGACAAATAATTGTATTTCCTGTGTTTTGGTGTGTATTGTATCCTAAGTATGTATTTACAGAAGAAAGTAGTAAGTATATAAGTATTCATATCCCCTGTAATCTGGTTTCCATATTACAAGTTTTGCTTAGTTTGGCCCTAGATGGCGTTCTGTAAAATGTCTAGTAACATTCATTCATATGAAAACCAGATTGAAATATGCAAACTGCTTTCTGCGAAACCTAGTGCAAGTCAGACCAGACTTTTAAGTATTGAAATCAGATGAGAATCAACTGATCACTACCTATAAAACAAGCACACAGCAGACAATGCTACAACAATTATCTGGTCGACAGCAGTCCAAGTCTAAACAGTTTGCCATTTTTAGCCGACGACACCCACTACTGGAAAAGGTCTACTACTATTGCAACCTGCTAGATAAAAAAAGTTTAGTTATACTTGTAATTTGGAGCTATGATCCTGTTGAGTCCTGATGTGCTGAAAGTGTTGACTGACAACTTATTTAAGAGATGCCCTGAACCATTTTTAGGACACTAGTCTAGGATATTTAATTTCAGAGTTACAGGTGTTAGCTGTTTAACAACTGTCATCCTAAATGAAGATCTCAATCTTATAATTTGTCCGAAGACACCGCAAGCCTATTAACGAAATTCAGAAATAACGTTGGTATTACTTGACAACTTGATTGTTTGCTAGCTGAAATCTTGTCAGCTAAATCAATCTAATATTTATACATGGTTGGGAGCTCCTGAACTAAATGATTGTAATGGTTTGTAATTTGGTAAAAGATGTTTATTAACTAACAAACCATTCATTAATCCATTGATAGTTTGTTGGTTAGTATTAAATGTGTAAATTACTAAAGAACAAACTAGATAGGTTGACTGTTCAGAAAAAAACATAAAACACACAGCCTGGTTTGTATGTGGGTTCTAGACAATAGGGGTATTGTGCATTGCCCCCGGTTGAGCTAACCTAAATCCAGCAAGCCCGGCTCCCCAAAGTGGAACATAGCCTTGGGTTGGGTGGATTTTACAAATGAAATAAGTTATGTACCTACTCAACTTTAAAGTACTTTCCTCATTAATTTTTTTTTTTTCTTATTAATGCAAACAAAGTTAAAACTACTTGCCAGTTGTATATTGTATGTGACTCATGATAGAGCAAGATTGAACCATTGTGGTTTTTTTAGTTGGGATATTTATTAAAATAAACAATTTGACATTCATGTCGACATTTGATGGGATTGGATTTGGATGTGTTGAACTTTTAAGGGTTAAGAGCCTCAAGGGCGCCAACCGTCCATATTAAGACTTCAATGTCTAGCCTCTAAGGGCTGTAGATTTTGCATTGTCTAACCTTTAGAGGTTAGAATAAAAACATTCAACAACCCTTAGGGGTTTTTGAATATTTTTAACCATAATATACCACCCATTGAATCATTTAGAGCATGTGTATTTTATGGTGTATTACCTAACAAAATAATAACTCACAATGCACCATAAAAGAGTAAGTGCTAAGTTTTAGTTAAGATGTGGGAATTTGGTCCAACATTTACTTGGCTGGTGTTAGTTTATTTTTTCCTCTATATATTTGATAAGAAATGCTTACCAAGCTAAGCAAGTAGATAGATTGAACAATCATTAGTCCCAGAGATCTCCAGACTCCAGCCTGAAATCAAAAAAATACTTAGAGAATATGCATTATAATATTAATAGATAAATTGGCTTGGTTTTTAGACTTCTGAATTTCATTGACAGAGACGGAACTAAATGCTATTAAAAAGTGGGTACCTGGATATTATTGAAATCATTAGATCCACAATGACACACACTCATGTAACATTCATGAGTATACTCTACATGATAGCTAAAAGTAGCTGGCTAAAGCATAGTTTAAGTTTCAATGTTAATGCAGGCTCAGGAATAGTTTGACCATAGGCTCTAGTTTTCATAGTAACTAGAACGGAAAACTACCTACATACCCAGTTTTTATATTATCTAACTATGTGGGTACCTAGAACCTTCTAGGTGTAGCATAAATGTTATACCCAGTCTAAGGCAATATAATTTCAGCTCATTCCAATCAGTACCTAGTTTTTGCGTAAATGGAGTAACAAATAATAAATAACAAAGAATCAGTTGTATGTATGGCGATGGTTGACATTATTTTGACATCACATCCATTCTCATACCACGGGAACTGTTGGTATGGTGATGAAAATTTAAAAGTATGAAGTACCTACATAGGTTAGGCACCGGGACAAAAACATTCCAGGCAACTCATGTGAAAAGTTCAGCTATCCATTCTTAACTTTTGGCAAGTATATGGTGTGTAGGAACAAAAATCAATAAAAACTTCTTAAGAAAATTGAAAACTGCTTTTATAATTTTTGTAATGTGATAGGTTAGATTACAATAGTAAGTACCTACTTACTTGCAAGTTCGTAGGGAGAATTTACCTAAGCAGAGCAAGCACGGCATGGGAGGATTTCAATTCAACAATGTTGATTAGCCAGCGAACAGCGACCCCCAGCTAAGTTTATGTACGTACAATACAATTCAATACAAGATATGGACAGCGCAAAGACAGACAAGCAAAGCAAGCCAAGCAAGTCACAGTCACAGATCAATCAATAAATATGTAGGGTATAGGGTATAAAGGGTATTCTACAGATTGGATATTAGTGATCTGTGGAAAAGACAGCTCAAAATCTGGACTTTTTCAAAATTCTCCGTTTCGGCGCTGCATTTGCCAGTTTGCCTAAGGGAAGAATTAATAAATAATGCAGTGCTTGCTTATTTATCGAATCGACATCGATAGCTAGTGATATGCTACTATATACTACATTTAAATACTACTGTATTTTACAGAAGTGTGAGGAGACCCGACCCCAAATGATGGGAATTGGGAACGACAAAGAAGAAGACTACTGTATTTTACAGTACCTAAGTATTGTATGTCTTTTATTCTTTTTTATGTTCGGCTATGGAAATCAAATTTGAAATGACTGATGAATTTATAAATTTTCTATATTGAAAGTGTTCCAACAACTTAGGGAACATAGTCATCATACATATTTTTTTTATTGACAAACAAATAACTCATAAATGCAAAAAAAATAATTAAACTCACTTTTCCAGGTAATCTATAAAAGAAATTAGATTTTCATTAATGCAGAATTTATATTTTTTCAAATCGAGCACGTAACTCCTATCATGACTTTTCGATAATTCTCACGGTTTCAGACTTGGCCTCAGTTGTCTGGAAAAAAACTCAGCCTGTATATACTTATTTAGTTTTAAGAGTTTATTTTAGTTGAGTTGATATTTATACACGCTGTGGCATCCTTTAAGTATAAAGACCTTCCTTTAAGTTTTAAGACTGCTACTAACCCTATGTTTATTTTTTGTTTTGTCTGATATGTCTAACAAAATAGCTTTTCTTTTCTTTTTTACTTATTTTTTCTTTCATATAAAAGGAACTATTCCAACATGTACTGACGTCTTGACTTAATTGATGCATTGGTGTATTAAGCTCAGTATGTATCAAAAAAGCATCATAGCTCAGTTGACAGTAACTTTGCCTTCTGCGCTGTAAGCAGTGTTTCGCCTTCTGTGCGAGTGCGCCGCTTCTGTGATTCCCACCCAGGACAAGCAGTTGTGTGATGAAAATAGATTTTTGTTCTGTGTTTCGGTGTTAAATCATATAGTATGTAACTATAACAAAAAAAATATGTGTTTAAGTATTCTATCCGTCATCTAGTTCCCATATTACAGGAAATGCTTAGTTTGGGCCTAGGTGGCGCTGTGTGAAATTTTATTTAAAAATGCTTAATTCAGATGAAGGAGGCGGATTGGTAATCCCAGTAAAGGTGTAGATAATACACAGATAAAAGCTACTGTCCTTTTTCTAGTAAGATCCGTGGGCTGAGTTGGAGGGGGTCGATTAATTCCTGGCGTAGAAAGAAAAGGTACACGGCAACTCGGAACAATGAAACGTGACGGCTGTGAGCCCCTGGGTCCAATAAAGACGAAGCTAAATATCATATCATCATCGCTGTCCCCATCGTCATCATCATCATCTTTAACCATTTCTGTATTCTGTTGTTACCAGTATACAATTCAAACATGTAGATAGTAGATTCAAACATGTAAACAAGTAGATACCTATAGGTAGTATACTAGGTACCAAGTGTTAAAGCTACTATCTATCTATCTATATTCTATCTGTACTTATAATAAAATCGTAAAAAGCTGTGTCTGTACATATAATATAAAAAAAAGATATATAGATATAAGAATAGACGTTTTCGGCGTGACGCCCATAATGTTATCCTTTCAACTTCTTCTGTACTTACTTTAAGAAGTACTATGAGTGATGAGTTAAATACTAATTGGAGATTTAAATTTTAATCATGAAAGTATTATTGGAGTTGTAAAAGGTATGCAAAATCGTAAAAGGTACCTATGTAAAATCGTTGCTGTGTATTGTTGTACGTTTGGCAAAGGAACATTACGGTACATTTTTCTGAAGGTAGTGTTTACCTTGGCAGTCCATAAATATCAGATCATCATCATCAACTGTTATTCTTCTGCCCGTATCCCTCATCCATGAACCTATACTAAAACCGGACTACGCACTGTATTCTTAAAAACGAGCCGAGCGAGAGGTTTTAGAGCAGTAATTCGTCTCGTTCTAATAGGGTGTCCACACCGCCCACTTTAATTAATGAATATACGAATTAGTAGATACATTTATTTTCTTATTATTATTATATTATATATTATATATATATATATATATATATATATATATATATATATATATATATATATATTATATCTTATTATATTATTGTAACAGTAATAGGTTTATAGTGTTTTTATTAAATTTGTGTTTCCTAAGCACTTGCGCCTTTTCTCAAGCCGGAACCACTAAGGTAATTGAGAAAAAAAAGTTGTGAATGCGTTAAGTTAGTACCTGAGTCTATCTTTACCTAGAAGATAAACGACAAGATATCGACAAAGATTATTTATTTTAACTTATAGGTATAAAATAAGAGTTATAGGCTAAATAAGTAGTAATAGAAGTAGCAGGGTTTTTCATACGACAAAAATGGCATTGTGTGCCCCTATAAGTCAAAGTCAAATATTTTTATTCAGTAAGATTTTTTTGGCTACGTGACTAGGCTCCCCCGGTGGCTCCCTGAGGGCAGCCAAGGTGATTCACACATGGCCTTGGCTCCCCCGAATAGGGGAGATAAAATACCACACATTTTCCGTAGTTTTAAAAGTGTTTTGTGTTAATTCCTTTTTACATCTATACACGCAGCAAAAATACACCATTTCCTCTATATTTAAATAATTGTATAGCGTTATAATATACTATTGAAGGTTAGCCGTTAGGCAAAGAAGCCAAATTGATTTAGTAGTTTTCTGAGTAATATACATATGGATGACGAAATACTACCATTATCACTTTTACACGCCAGAATTCTGTACCTATTTCGTAAGTCACTTTGTGGTAGAGGATTTCATGGTTGTAAATTAAATAAAAAAAAATAATAGTAATAAGTTATTAAAAAAAATATTAAGTATTTGTTTATGCAATGTCTATCAAAGTACTATCATAATAAATACAAGAAAATCAAAGAAAGCTCCCAAGGCTCACCGAAGAGGAATTCAATATTGTAATGGCAACATGTTAGACAAGGAAGCATTACTATAACTGAGCTATCCCACCTGGCTCGTTTTTCTACTTTGACAAAGGACAAACGATTTTGAATCTTATTTTCAGCGCTTGGAGTGTAAATTTCATGTACCTATTTTTTGAGTGCGCTGTCCAGTTTTAGTTTACGTTCATGACTACTACCCACTCTACGCTACTCTATACTCTTTCATTGTATTGGAATTGCATTGTATTATAATTGTATTCTCTTTGGTGCGTTCATGCGTTGCGTTAGCTCGCGTTCTCATCAATCAATTTCACAATTTTAAACACAACACTAATTCAAATCAAAATAAAATAGTGATCCTTGTTTTGACGTATTTGGGCTCATGGTTTACGAATCGTGAATTTGTTATTTATTTCTAAATAGTTTCTTGTTATCATCAATTTCGAAATGACCTGGGGTTTTGTGACTTGCGGTCCTAATGAGGCACTCGTTGTTTCGGGTAAGTACTCTAAATTTACCAAATAATTGTTAGCGCATTTATTGTTAGTTATTATCGACCTATCAGTGGCCTGGCGAAGTTACTGCTGTTTATTTTTTGTCCAAATGTACTTAATATGCAATAACTAACTTGCAAATTAGGTATCTGATATAGATAGGGTGTTTGCATGAGCTAGTATTAGCAAGAGTGACTCGTAATAACTAGCCTCACAGCTCAGTTGGATTGAAAGTAGCTCTGCCTTCCGCTGTACCTATAGGTTGTTGTTGTGGAATCAATTCCAGGACATCATGCAAAAAGGGCCCATAGTACCCAGGACAAACATTTGTGTGTTGAACATGTTCTGTGTTTGGGTGTTATTTTGTTTTAACCATACATAAAAGTTCATGTATAATATCAGTCATCCAGTTCTCAAAGTACAAGTATTGCTAAGAAAATAAAAGCAAGCTTTTATTTATTTATTTTATACCATAATACATCCAACTGATAAAACATAAAACAAACATGGGTTAAATAAGTAACAGTCTTACAACAGTTTGTTTTTCATGTCATGATAGTTTTGCTGCTAAGTCATCTTGCACTACATAATTAATTGACTTGATAAGATATGGTTATTTGGTCAAAGGAAGATCCAACTTGATAACAGATGATTTGCTAGGCTAAAGTTTCTCCTCACCCCCTGATGAAGAAAAATCATTTACGCTGTCCATCAGTTTTGGAAGTTTAATATAAACCAATACTAAACCATAAAATAGTAAAAGATTCCACACCTTAAAAAAACAAATTCTAATCAGGTGAAATGAAGGCCAAGCACATTCCTATAGTACAATAAAAAAAATATATATTTTATCCGCAATGCTATTGAGACTTCTCCTGATATACTAGTTCCTTATCTTATCAATCTTTGTCACACCACACATCCACTCTGCATCTTGATAATATGTACTCTTAATATTTTTCTTGTGTGCTGGTCAAGATTCTTAACATACATAACCAATTCCTGACTAAATTTGATTTTTAAAAATGATCTATTTTACTAAATAAACAATTCTGATTAATACAAAGCAACATTATAAATGGGGATGATCTGTGGGTCATGGTGTGGGAGTAGTTCCAGAGACCTGTTACCACTTTATCCACGTGCATTAATTCTATTTTGCTTATATATGTCAGCGTTTGTAATATGCCTCGGCATATTGTACACATGTCAGCATAAGATTATAAGCAAAGTCCGTTTGTAATATGCCTCGGCATATTGTAAACGGTCGGCAAAAAAGTTGATCGATGATGAACCCATCAGGACATGACCTCTCCATCCCGACAGAAGTCATCCTGTGGTTTCAGATAACTCTATTTCTGATGGTACTAGATCAAAGTCAAAGTCAAAGTCAAATATGTTTATTCAGTAAGATTTTTTAGGATCACTTTGAAATGTCAAATCTACCGCCTGTTCGGAATCGCGACCAGCACACAAGGAGAAAGGCAAGAACCTCTGGCTAGTTTTTTTTTTTCATGATCCAATACAATAGCTTAAAATTATCTAATACTAATTACAATTTATTCACCGGAGCAAATTCATTTTTTTTAATGCCAGGCTTTCTTATCTTCTAGGTAATCTGAAATTTTATAATAAGCTTTCCTGGATAGCTTTTGTTTTACAAAATTTTTGAATTTATTATTTGACAAGCTTAGCACATCACTTGGCAATTTATTATAAATCTATATAGATCGAGAACGGGGGGCACCGCGTGAAGGATAACAACTAGGCTTGCGTTACAGGATTCGATTGTACATTCCTGTAAGGCCATTTGCTCACCTCACCCTCTTGAAGAGAGAGTGAGGCAGGTCTGTGTCTATGCTAAAGCAAACGAAAGAACTAGAGAAGCTAGAATGAATGCGTAAAATTATAAATGTTAGTTGCTGTTGACAATTTGCTGACCATTTGCAATATGACGAGGCATATTACAAATGGACCGTGTTTACAATCTGACGGTGACATAAATACATCCTCATCAATAGAACTGTCACTCTCAAAGAGAAAACCAAGGTACTAACAATCTGAGCAGAGATGATTACAAATATTTTGCATATTATTAACTGGTAGTGTGTTTATCCCATTTTCTTGTAGAACTTTAAGCTAGCCTTAAGATTAGTCTTTAATAATTCTACATATTTTTTTTTTATAAATCTGCAATTTATTCACGAGCCAGCACTTGAAAAAATTACTTTGCTATAATGTTTGCTGGTGCTGTTTGTCCGGATAGTGATTTCAGGGATGAAATTCGGTCATTTAAAATCATTGGCATGATGAAAATTTGGGGCTAACCTGGCTTTTTCAATTTTAATTACCGTTTTTGTCCAGGATTTGAAACCATTATGAAAGCTTTTTAGATATTTCTTACGATATCATACCAAAACTACTGTCTTGAAATGTCTTCAAACAAACATTTTGCAAAGGCATTGTTTAAGACTAGACACGGGCGAAGCCTGAGAGTTGAGTACTGACATTCGAGTTCTTTTTGCGTTCCACTTTTATAATTATTGTTTTATTGGAAGCCTCTCCACGCGAGTCTGACTCGCAACCTATATAGTACATTATGTTCAGATCACCCACATTGCCGTAAAGCCAGAAGCTTAGTTCAGAGTGAAAAAAATCTAAAATAGATCTACAGTCAGCTTACGAACATTTGTTTTGATCAGTGTTGAGTAGCCTTGAGAATTTAAAGTGTGTTACCTACTATGTTGCTATTCTATTATGAAAAAATCTGTATTGTTTGAGCTTTGAGATTAATATAAATTATATAACCATAAATATATGTTAATTATGGTGATGTGATGGTGCCTGTTTCATCCCTAGTCACACTTGCGGGAAACGGCTACTTTGGTTTTCGGGTTCGTATCCGACATTTCCGACAGTTCCAAGCCCGACAAGGAATCATGGTAATTCCGTCTCTATTTAGTATCAAAATAATTATATCATGTCATATAAAAAAAGTTGAGTAAACCGTTTATCAAAATCTAAATACTGTATAAAAACTTAATGCAGCCAATTGATTAAAAATCATGATTTGGGGTGGGCCTAAACCTGAGACTGAGACTGGATTCCCACGGGATTACGGGAACGAGGTCCCGGGCGTCCTTTATATAACTAGTTCCTTATTTGAATGGGTGGGGCTTCACTAATAGCTGGATAATGTCTCGGCGGCGCGGCGGTACACCATACTAGATTATGCCAATTTACATGGCGTAATGGTGTCAGCAGTACACTAACAAGCGAAGGTATTCTATTAATAAATAGGTACTATAGAGTATACTATGGAATATGGGTTATAACTATGTGTATATTGTATAATGTTGTATACAATATACATATATACATGGAGTAATGGTGTCAGTACACTAGCAAGCTGAGATATTCTATTAATAAATAGGTACTATAGAGTAGGACCGACGACATTGTGACGGTCGCAACGCTTTTTGTGGCGTCGATTGGGGGAGGCCTATGTTCAGCAGTGTACGTGTATGGGCTGATATGATGATGATGATTATGATAGAGTCTACTATATAATGCAGGCTATACCTTCATATTCGTATAATGAATACGTGAAATGGGGAAATCATATTTATTTTTGTCACCAATCACTTATATGACAAGCACCCGCGGCTTCGCCTGCGTTGTTTTTTGACAAAGTAGACCTGTCATAGGGTACCCCACACTTCAAACTACGTTCGTATGTACACTATAATAATAATATATTTCTAAGAATGCGACAGTTTACATTTTTACGTAAACATATTACGTGTTTTATTATTAACTCACATCACATCCTCATCTCCTCCAAAGCTGGAGGGTTTTTGCCATAATTACCACGCTTGGCAGACGGATTGGTGATCGAATTAAAGTTGTAGATAATACACAGAAGGAAGCTGCTGCCTGTCTTCTGTGAGATCCATTAGTCGGCTTTTACGACATCCATTCAAAGGCAAAAAAAAAATTGCAAGGGGCCGATCGAGAAAATAATTTTGCCGCGACGGCACTGCAAAATTATTAACTCTCTCGAAGTTTATTTATGTAGTGAACCAAAGAAATATTTTGAGATACTTTTACTACCCCTCCTATGTGTTATTCCCGAACCTAAACTATTTATATTTAAAATTTCAAAAGAATCGGTCCAGAAGTTCCGGTGATACGTGGTAACAATCATTTACATACAAACACACAACATCACACACAAACACACAACATCACACACAAACACACAACATCACGACAAGCCTCATAGCTCAGTTGGTAGTAACTCTGCCTTCGGCGCTGTAGGCTGTGGGTTCGATTCCCACCCAGGACAAACATTTGTGTGATGAATATAGATGTTTGTTCTGTGTTTGGGTGTTGTATCATATAGTACGTATGTATTTACAAAAAGTATTTAAGTATTCTATCCGTAATCTAGTTCCCATATTACAAGCTATGCTCAGTTTGGGGCTAGATGGCGCTGTGTAAAATGAATGTCCTGTAATATTTATTATTATTATTATTATCACACACACACACTCATTTATTTCGCATTTATAATTATTGTCGTAGGATAGCTCACTATCCAACCAAGGTCAAATCCAAGGTTTCGAGCCCATCGCCGCCTAGCGGAACACTAGCCAGTGACACATGCCATGCAGATGGCCGGTTTCCTCACGATGTGACTGCCGCATTTGACACCTGCACAATTGTGTCAAATGCGCCCACTTGGTCACACAGATCAGTTTTAATTTCTAACTCTTATAGGTATTTTTGTAACTTCTTTCATGACAGTTCACCCATAGTCAGTCATCCATCCTCTGAGAGGGATCCTCTCATTAGGAGGTGTAATGTAGTCTGTATTACTATTAACGGGCTATAGTACCTCGGATTAGCTACTCAACGCAACTTTATTCTAGTTTCGAACTAAGATATAGTAATAATAAAGGTGACATTGCTGTGCGCTCAACCGCGGCGCTTATGACCACCAGATGACATAAATATGTGCGTATTTCTACGTTTTGTTTTTTTACGGTAAAACAAATATGAATTTTGAAAATCAAAAACAGAGACCGTCTGCTGTATACTGTGTTTATTTACTGTACAAAGTTTCAAGCCCTAAGGGGCTGCCGTATTTTTTGAATGGCGAACATTTTTGGTACAAATTACTGTCAACTTTGGATTTTTTTCTATTGAGAAAATTTTATGTAATCGTAATTAATAACATAAACGGGTCTTCATCGCGTACCTTTTTATATTCCCGTTAAGGAAATACAACAACAAAAAAATAACGTAAGACCCGTTTTATTGACAATTATGTATAATAATCGCCATAATTTAAAAAACGCTATTATGTAATCGCGTTTTCGAAACACAAGTTTTCTAGCATCTATCCTGAACTATAACATATATTAATTTCAAAGTAAATGCTACAGTATCGTGGAAGATATGATCGCTGAAGCAAAGCCATTTCACATATCATAGAGACTCTTAGTTATCATATAGTACGTATGTATTTACAAAAGGTATTTAAGTATTTTATCCGTAATCTAGTTCCCATATTACAAGCTATGCTTAGTTTGGGGCTAGATGGCGCTGTGTAAAATTAATGTCCTGTAATATTTATTTATTTAGTTAGGTTCGTTCGGTAGCAACGGTACGTAACATGATCGATGCAAATAGTTTGTATTTTTTGGTAATAATGTCTTTTGTCTGTAACCGGTCAAATCTGACTTTCAAAATCTTCAGGCGCAGCTGGCCTCGACTGAAATCATTTAAATCACACCGATCGCCATAACTCATTGGCATATCGACGACAACGATAACATTTGCTGTACAGTCACCGATAGTGTATAATGCAAGTCCTTAGCTGAAGTGCTTAGCTGTCTCTAGAAGCACAGGAAGGATTATCAATAAAATAAATTAATATGACAGGACATAAACTTTACACAGCGCCATCTAGCCCCAAACTAAGCATAGTTTGTAATATGAGAACTATAATACTAAAATACATTATTTAAAAAAAAAGTAATACGTACATACTATATGATACAACTCCCAAACACACAATAAACATCTATATTCATCACACAAATGCTTGTTGTGGATGGGAATCGGACCCACAAACTACGGCGCCAAAGGCAGAGTTACTACCAACTGAGCTATGGGGCTTGTTAAATTTATAGTTCGGTATTGACTAAAACATAACTATACATGGTTTTCACAAAGAGGTTTTATTAGATTTCGTTTCTGGGCTATTTCCTAGATGACAATTTTGACTGCCAACTCTACTTGCTGTAATGTTCAACCGAAAGCGGTTTCATGAAGCGCTTGTTGTTTTAACTGTTCGGTAAACCGGATCACGTTGTCTCGATCATAGAATAGTGAATAATTACAAATTTGAAATGCAAAACCTATTGCGTCTGATTAAATTCGTCCGCGTCTGTCAAGTCCGAGACTGTTGTTTTAAGTAAGTGCCACGTTTATTTTTGTATACACCGTGGATTCTGCTTTCAGTTATCATTCTTAAATAAAATTATAACTACGCAGTAAGACTTCTTTAATCTTTAAGGTTTTATTTCGCCGTGTAACCAGCGTTACATCTCTTTTTAGTCTACGTAGTCTGATTATTTTATGTACTTCAGGACACAGCATACCTATATATACCTCCTGTGTAGCGATTCAAATGTGATTGTCAAACACTCGGAAAGTTTTCGGACACGAAACATTTGTCGGATTCCACTTAGAATCCGATTGATTTCAAACCTTTTTTGAAACCATTTCTGAAAATCTTCTGTGGCAGTTTCGAATGCAAATGTTTCATTTTCGGAATAGCTTTCCCGGAATCTCCATCGGAAGTTTCCGAATTCGATCAGATAAGGCTTTCCGAATGTTTGAAAATAGCTATACAGTATAGGTAACTGCCTAGCTTTCGCTAAAAGCGTGGATATTACGGTACGAAACATTATTTCAAATAAACTAAGATAAGTATAGGTAAGTACTAGTTGTCGTGGTGGTCGCGGCTTAAGAATCGACCCCGCTAACTCTGCCCATGGATGTAGTAAAATACGACTAAGGAATTTCTCAAAAATAAGGGCAGCAGCTTCCTTCTTTGTATAATCTACACACCTTCACTGCGATTACCAATCCGCCTGCCAAGCATGGCGATAATGGCAAAACCTTCCAGCTTTGGAGGAAACTTTACCTTAATAGGTGGTTGATGAGAAGTACTAAAGAATTCTAGTTACCAAGAATGAGTAATCGATCGATAAAGTCTCCCTAGGTTTGAACGTATGAATAATGTATTAATACCCTTGAGTTGTACTATTATTAACTAAGCGTCAACATCGAAGTATCGATGGAATATAGCTTTTCCTTATTGCTTTACACCCGAAGAGCATTATTTTTTTTAAGAATTTTTGATGTAGCAAAGATAAAAATACCTTCATTACCTACTACCATAGTTCCGCTTTACCCTACAAACGCGGTTCTCATTCATTTCGCAATGGCAAGTCTGATTCAAAATAAATGTAGCTGATAAAATCGAATAGGGATATTCTGTGACTGTGGGTGTGCTAATTTTACACCATTAAGGTATGTCTTTGAATATGTTTCTTACAAAGCTGTGAGTCACAATTACTTACGGCAAGCTGATAAGTTACGATTGTACCTTGGCTACACACCCTAGCAATATTTTTAAAAGCGAATGACGCAATGGCTATCTCTATTTTCTATTTGCAACCTGTTTGTATAAATACTACTTTCCTAGCACTTTCATGACTACATTACATTCTTGTCTTCTGTTACCACTCTCACCTCATAAGATTGAGGCTTGAGCAGCCATCATTTACATGTTAACTGCTTTTCATAGTAATTCTTATGCAGAGCCTACGACGACCTTGGGATTAACCAATAATGGGATTCAACCAATGTTAACCGCCTCTGAGGTCTAGTGGTTCGCCTTCCGGTATCAGATCTAAAGGTCCCAAGCTCGATACCCAGGGGAGTACAATATTGTGCTTGGTTTGGTTGGTGGTAGGACTTTGTTTAAGTCCGCCTGGCTAGCTACCACCATCTTACCTAATTATGTCGCCATTACAACAATTCTAAAATGTGTCCTGGCATTCAGAGGTAAATTATCCAGTTCATCAGTTTGTTGAGGATTCTAGGTAAAGTGCGCCTTCAGACTCATCTTAAACTGTAACTATGTGAGAACCATGTGAAGGCCAAGTGCTTCTTCGTCGTACAATAAAAAAATGACATGACTGGTGATATTTTTCCTATGTACTTACTAGCCAGAAAAGTATAAAGGTCGGTGACGGTTTCAACAATTTATCATTAAACATTTATCAGAACGACAGCGACGCGAAAATGTTGTTAGTATGCAATGGCGAAATATTTTTTATCAAATTTTAAACTATATGCGACATTTTTCAATTTTCCTTGCTCCAATCAGTATTTCACTTAAGTGTCTTTCCCAGCAAGGGTTGTTCAGTAGAATCATGTCCGTTTTCTACTACTACATAGCCTGGAAGTAGGATATGTAGGGGAGTAAAATCTCGAAATCTATCACGAGAATTGCTTATGCTACTTACTTAACCGATTCATCATCTTACCAAAGTCTGCCATAACAACAATTCGAAATTGTTGTGTTCCGGCACTATGAGGTAAGATAGCAAGTTCTTCAGACTGTTGAGGTTTCTGGGCGCAATGCTTTTCCACCTTGAACTTATCATAGCTTGAAACAAGGTGAGATGAAGGCCAAGGGAAAAAAAGTCACCCAGACACTTCACAGCTTATCATTTCTGCCGGTGTCAAATCCGTGTCAAATGTCAAACCTCTGGATTTGACACTGGATTTCAACAAGGGTTCGATCCCCAGGGGAGTACAATATTGTCATTGATTTGGTTGGTGGTAGGAATTTTTTTAAGTCCGCCTGGCTAGCTACCACTATCTTACCTGAGTCTGTCGCCATAACTACAATTATAAATTGTTGTGTTAGCATTTAGAAGTTAGATAGCCAGTTCCTCAGACAGTTGAGGATTTCGGGTGAAGTGCGCTTCCACCTTCGGCCTTATAACTTGAAACCAAATGAGATAAAGGTCAAAAGCTTCCCCGTCTTACAACAAAGAAAGAAATCCTCACACCATCAAACGTATTCTTTCAGGATGCTGCTACTCAAAGCCACTGCTGGTCCCCGGAGGTCGCGCATTCGTCTGGCCTGCAATCCAGACGGTACAGCGGATATCACTCAACACCATGACTCTGCAAGTCGAATCACCCACGGTTTATACCAGCCAAGGAGTACCCATCTCGGTTACTGGAATTGCACAGGTTAGATTGTGATAGAACGCTCTCACGCCAGTTTTCAGTAAAACTATTTTCGGTTGTAAATTATAACGGCATATTTGGGACTTCTTTGTTATAGGCAAGCGCTGCACCTACCATTATGTTGGCTGCTTGCTTGTTCCGACTCAGTCAAACATCCGCAGTCTGATATGGAGGAGTCAATTCTTAAGCCGCGAATACCACGGTAAAAATACAAGTAATAAATTGAATCCGGTTCCGATGAGGTGGTGATACACGCAATAGGCACTCTTGGAAGAAATCGCGATTCAAATCGAAATGGAGGAATCTATCGATTATGTACCTAGTTTAATACAACACTGGTGGGGTGTGGTTATAGCTAAATTAAACAATAACTACCCGAATGCCAAAAATATAAAATGTATCGCAAACTCGGTGTAGTGCTGTTTCGCACCATAAGCTAATAATAATAAATTATAAAATAATAATAATTGTTTCGTGTCTCACCGGTTGTTATTAAGATTTTCGTTTCAAGCCACAAATTTATAAAAGAGCCTAAGTCAACTAAAAGTATGGAAAGGTACAGTCAGAGTAACAAACGCAAAATCAAGTTTAAATATTTCGCATACAATTGCGATATATCAACGTCAAAATGTCGCGTCAAGTGCGATCGATACAAGTTAGTTAGTTCCTCAAGATCCCACTACAATTCGCTTTCGTTTGTGCGCTAGTGTCATATTACGTACGACAGCTACTATGACTTCTAGTTCGTACTAAAAGCAACAGCTGCATTTATGAACATTCTAAGATCAAATCTTGGTTAATCACAAATATATATGCAGAAGTATTAACAACCAGGACTTGCACGTAATAATAGAGAATGAGTTGCGAGTATGGATCACAGATGTTATGACACTATGCTGGATATACTTCGGGTCGTATGGACTTAGGGAATCGTAGGCTTTTGCTGGCGGTTACGAATCATGATCACAGCACTGGTATGACCTGTAATGTTCCACCTGACAAGCGACCACCCTCCTGCCGAAGATCGGCGCTAAACGGAAAGCTGGTTCCACCAAATCTCTTCCTTATCTTAACTAGAAATCCAAGTGAGATAGGCCAAGCGCTGCCCCGTCGTACCATGAAAAAATAGACGCTGGGAGCTTTTTTCGAGCAGTGCGCGTAGTAAAACATTCTTGAAAGAAAAAATAATTATATTCCTAGAACTATCTCTAGCGTGACTCATTGTACATCGTCTTCAATATACAATGTTATATGGTTGGTTATATAATAAACAATCAATGACTTACGCGTGATCATATTTATCTGGGCATAGCAGCGTAGACCTGTTAAAAGTCACCACTTGGTGTAGTGATGAGAGGTGACTCATCAGGAGGGTAAAGAGTTGATTTATTGGTCTGTTCGCCGCTTGCCCCCTTTATGATTTCGTCTATTATTTCTAGCCATCCATAAGAAATTGTGGATTTTTGCCCCCTTTTCGAAATCTTGTACTTTTATTAGTTCATCGCCCACTTTTCTTACCTCTGTAGTATTTTATCAAACTATGTCCTCTTTTTGGAGTATTTTTTAAGAATGTAGAGATTTGCCCTATTCTGTACAGTCAAAGAGAATTTAAACAATTCAATTATATAAAAAAATTAAGTCAATTAAATTTTATTAAGCAAATAACAAAACGAGTAGGTACATCAATAACATTGGGCACTCAAATAGCCTAACAAACAAATTGAAATATTCACTGAAACAAAAATTACCTACATACTCAATTTAGAAAAATAACAGGCGGCCTTATTGCGAGCAAATAATAATAATTGAAATTAAAACAAATAAACAGCCAAATTAAGTAAATTTTACTTTCATTAGTCGTGTTAAACATTCTTCTATGATGATTTTATTCGTCAAATGGTCTTGAACGATCTTGGTGATGCGTTGATCAGCAACAATGTCTTTTTCTTGCTTTTTTTTTGTAAATTGTACGTATATTTTTTGTCGCCTCACCAAAAAATCGAAAACTAAAAAAAAAAACTATTTGAAAGTATTAGGCTTCATCCATTGACGAATAAAGTATGAAAAAAAGACATCCCACTCTAAAATGTAAATTATTATTAATTATTTAAGTAATATTTATTTTTCTGATCGCAAAAACTATTTTTCAATACAAATACAGTTTAATGACAAATATGTAATGTCATAGCCATTTAGTGATATTTACAAAAGAGGATGTTATCTACGCATGTAAACTTTATCACTATGCAACATGCATTTTGTACTTGACTACACAAATAGTGTACAAACGGCTAAGATAGTTACGTATAGTCCCAGTTTTGTACCAAAAACGAATCTATTGTTCAATGTTTAGTAAAGGGGGCAAATAACGAAAGTTGGCGGTGAACGAATAAAAAGTACAAGATTTCAAAAAGGGGGCAAGCGGCGAACAGACCGATTTATTTGACGGTGACTTTGAAAATATGAGGCCGCGTTTGATATATTATTATGACCACTGTATATACAATGGTCATAATAAGCAATCAAACGTGGGTAAGAAAAGGTAGCTTAGGTATATCTTAGCTACCTTTTCTTCAACCGATAAGTTGAGAAGTAATAGGTTAATATGGTTTGGTCATGTCAATGAGGTGGGATGAAAACCATGTTACAAGTATAGAGTTGAATACGAGCGTGAATGGATATAGGGGTTGCGGTAACCATAGTGCTTTCTGGGAAAGCTTGCTCATCGAAGATCTCATTTTTGCGCCAATATGCCAAGTGTTAACCCATCAATAATATGTAAAAGGTAGGCAGAAGAAGGAATGGATATACAAGATATGAGGATAGAGGAGAGTGGAGGAAGAAGGCCTGTTGTGCCGACCACACATAGTGTGGGATTACCTAAGTACCCAGGAAGATCATGATGATGATTAAATTCAGCAATAACGATTAACAAAATCCAAAAATAATGTATAATGCGCAATGCAAACATTTGGAATGAGCTGCCAGAGTATGGTTTTTCATTTGCGTACGACCCAATTTTCAGGGAAAGCTCAGGCCTCATCCTTGCCCAGGCAAGCCCCGAGGTCTGGCCTTACCATACGTATAACGACGCTGAGTCGACGACACTGCGTGCAGTAGAGCTAATCAAGATCTACCTCTCGCGATTCAATGAGAACACATCTGGAGAAGATGTTTTTCGTTTCGTTCGAGAGAGCCCAGGGGAGGGGCCAGGAGCTGATCTGTCAGCTTCTGGAGCTCCTTCACAGGCTAAAGAGCAGTGGAGCAGGCTTCAAGTCATATGTTCTTCAGGTTCTGGCGAAGCATAAGGATATGATTCTGGACCCGAACTTCGTACGGGCGTCTACAGGACGCTATAGGAAAGCGGCTCAAATAAGTAGTTTAAAAACATAATTATGTATATTAGACAATAAGGTATTATAATATGGTCATATGGTATTTTTTTGTTCTGAAATAAACGCAAATTATTATTAGATAAAGATACAGGTCTCGCCAGAAATCATGAGCCGCCTCTATCCATCAACTCCACGTGACGACAGGTCACAACATAGCTCCTGGTGCCAACCTGGACCCACCCATTTCACATAAAAAGAAGTTTCTCACCTCGGCCACTGAATTTAAAACATTAAACAATACATTTTGAAGAAGCAACGAGGTTTTCCATATTAATTTGATATCTATTGGATTTCATGAGTTTTATTTAGTGCGTTAAAAGCTAGTCTGAGGAACTGGTTATCTTATTTCTAAATACCGGAACACAACAATTTTTGGAATGTTATGGTGACATAATTAGATAAGATGGTGGTAGCTAGCCAGCCGGAATTAAACAAAGTCCTACCACCAACCAAACTAAACACAATATTTTGCTCGAACCCGGGACCACTGTATCTGACATTGTCGTGTAAACCACTAGACTGCAGAGGTGGTTAAAAGTTTTTTTAAAGTTTGAGTTTTAAGGCCTGCAAATTTAAATTCCAGGTTAAAATCCAGGGTCAAAATGCCGAGATGCTGCTCTCTGCGTGCGAGCAGTTTCTAGGCAAGAGTGAGCAAGAGATCCAGCATATAGCGCTTGTGACGCTGGAAGGTCACCAGCGAGCTATCATGGGGTCTATGACGGTTGAGGAGATATACAAGGACAGAAAGATCTTCTCTAAAAAGGTAAGATCTTCCGGCGTCGAAAGGACAATGTATTAATGTAGACACTACCGCCTGCGTAAAGGTATCCATGGGTAGGTATGCATGTATCTGTCTAATAAATATATTGGTTCTCTAACTGGCTAAATCTTTACAGACCATTTGTAATTGTAGTCTGTATGTAATAGCGAATTTTTGGATACACGATGTGTTATGAAGCCACAATTTTACAAAAACCGTAATACCTTTAAACGCGTACCTAAGCTTAGAAACAACCATATAAAGTCCCATATTTTCAGTCTCCAGTACAATCGTAATTTGTGGTTCATTTTGAATTGGCACTAGCAATTTTGAAGGTATGATTAAATGGGAATAATCGAGGTTTGCAGCGCTTTACTTTTTTTGGGACATGCTATTTTAGTTGAACGACAAAGAGTACCTAAAAATGCCCTTTGTCAAAGGGCTCCTCCGGGGAAGTACTACCACCACTTGCTTGTTCCGTCTCCTAGTTGTATAAAAAAACACGTACCATACCATACAATAGAGCGGTATTACCAAGCCTTCTTTACATACAGATTGTCAATGTTTGTTCCAGGTTTTTGAAGTAGCATCAAGCGACCTCATCACAATGGGAATAACAGTCGTCTCCTATACCTTGAAGGACATTCGTGATGAGGAGGTTCGTATCAGGCATTTCTAGATCAATAATTATTATGGCTTTGTTTCTCTTTTGTGTATTCTTGATTTTTTTTATAAAACTGGGGCACACGGGCCTAGGTCATTTTTTAAATTTTATTGTACGACGGGGAAGCGCTCGGCCTTCATCTCACCTGGTAACAAGTTGAGATAAGGCCGAAGGTGGACGCGCACTTCACCCGGAATCCTCAACAAACTGAGGAACTGAACTGCCATGTGTACAGTCGACTGCAATGCATGTGTACACTTCACAATTTTCAATACAAAGCCATACAATTCATGTTTTTTAAATTATGTCGTTACTTTTGTATTTAAGCCTGATATTATACTTGAATATGAAGTAACATTACCAGATGTGAATACAAAAACATTTTGAAGGGGACTGTAGTAACTTCCGGAATGTCGAAAGTGATCAGGATGGCTGCTTTTTGCAGGGAACTGAGACTGTTTTTTTTTTATAATTCATTTGTATTTTTTTTTTGTCAGCCCCTTTTAGGTTAGGTATAGGAATCCAATGAATACCTAATGATACGAGGTTTGAGGTTTTCTGAATCCCGTCCGCCCATAGTTTTGAGGAAGAAAGAGAAGACTTTCTCTCTTGCCCCTAGCTCTCTTGATGTATATGAAACAAAATTGTATTTGCTTATTTGGTCCTTGATCTGCGCTGTTTGCCAGTCAGTATAGTTTCGATATTTCGATGTTTTCGAGCATTTGTTCATGACTTGTGAGTAATGTAAATATAAATGAAAAATGTACAAATAATTATTATAAATTCATCATGCATAAGCAAGAGGTATCTTAACCGCTGTAGCTACGGGGAAAAGTAATTGATGGTCACTGTAAAACACGCACGGTTTTGAAGAAGACCTGTTAGCATGTTGGTAATTTAAAGGTTACAAAGGGCTTTTTTGTCCTAGTGATGTTTTTAGTAACTGCAAGCTGAGATGATTAAGATGAAGTTCCCTATAAGACACTGAGAAGACAGGCATATTTAAAAGGGAAGCAAGGTTTTTTAATTGATAAACTATCGTTTACCTCAATCTCACCAGCAGGCCTATTACCTAATTATGTTTAATTTGAATCAGAAATGCAGGCATTTTAATTGAAAGCCATTGAAACCCAAATGAAACAGAGTTACGTAATAGGCCTGCTGATGGCAAGTGACGATAAGAGACGAGTATGTTTCCTCTCGCCTTTAAATTTTCGAAAGGATTTTGCAATGTCTCACTTTTATAACACCTTAAAAGACATTCAACCCTTACTTAGTAACTAAATTTGAAGAAACTGCCTATATAACATTACATCCTTAATCTGGGAAGTCTCCAAAAGTTTCACGTAGCTACGTAGTTGGGAGTCCGTTACTCCATGACGATAGACCAAAGTGCGAGCGAGATAGAAAAAACGGAAATTGGGAATGAAATAGTACAATTATAGTTTTTTGTTTCGCTCGCACGACCTTCAGCGACGCCGCGACTTAGATTGAGCGTGCTATAGAAATGCATGGATTTGGCCCAATTGTAATATAGCTAGATTTTTAAATGCCACATACACACTATTTGTGAGAGTAGTAGAGCCCCTTGTGAAAGGGCTCGTCCAGGGGAGCACTACCACCATACCTATTTCAGCCGCCAAGAACATTGAGGCTTAAAACCGTGATGCCTCAGGTTGACGGGCGCAATGTAGTGCAGTGTAGGCTATCTTCTTTGTGGATGTGATCTACGCAGTAAGACATTGTTATAGGCAAGGGAGGCACTTAATATCAGGGGTGCTACTTGCTTGTTCCGTATACTAGTTGTGTAAATAAAAAAAAAAGGGCACGGATTTAAACTACCGACTCACAGTACAGTCTCGGAGTGTCCACTGAACCGCTAGTTTGCTGCTAGCTGGTGAGTCTAATGCATTCATTGCGAAGCATTTGAAAGTAGAAACTCTTGGTAAGGCCATTTCTTTCGTTTGTAGGCATGTTTTAACTTGTAAGTATATTAGTTGTCTTTTTCTTCCAATACCATCAGGGAGCTAAGGTATGTCGGTGATGGAGTCCCGGGCCGTCCCACATGAGCGATTCGACGCGATGCTATCCCGCGCGTTTATATTAAAAGCTGCGAGTTCTTAATTTGTCGCATCGCTTTCTATCGCTCACGTAGGACGACCTCGAGTTTGATAACCACACTTAGGTACTTGCAAAATGCTTGGATTTTAAGTTTTTCCACAGATTGGTGTAATCTGCACTATAATAATATGTTAGTAAGATCACAATGTTGGTAAAAATAATAATAAAATCAATAAATACCTTAACGTATTTAACAATAGATTACGATATTATCTTAGGAGTAGTAGAGCTCCTTGTGGAAGGGCTCGTCCGGGGAAGTACTACCGCAATACCTATTTCGACAGCTTATCAACATTGCGGTGTTTTGGTTTAAAGGGTATAGTCGCCGGTGAAGTTACAGGCACTCGGGGCTTTACACCTTTATCCCTCTAGTTGATGCGCGCTGTACAGTCATGTTCTTTGGATGTGACCTACGCAGTAAAGCTTTGTTATAGGCAAGAGTTGCTCTTAACATCAGGTGAGCTGTTTGTCTACCATGTCGGGAAAATGCTGATGCTTGGTATTTATGTAGATAGTTGTAGCATGGTTTACGCAAAGAGGAATTACCTTATAGCCCAGTGACCGGTCATCAGGGGCAACACTTGAAGTAGAATCGCTGAAGGATTTATCTATCGTTGCATTGTATTTTATGAACGTAGCGTGGGACGCCCTATGGCGAGATGAAGCGACAACCTCCGCATCGTGGCGGGCAGAGAGTGGGTGCGAAAGATCAAAAATCGGGCTTAGTGACGCACCTTGTGACCTTGAGTTGATGATGATATGTCATTTTAGTTTAGCACAAATAACTATAATATATATACACGTAGCATAATAATGTTGTGTTGCTTATCTAGTCCCGCATTAAGGAGAATTCACATTATGCAGGTTTGTTTGTTTGAATCACTGGCTTCATAATATCAAGGCCAAGGCTGTCGGTGTTCGGGGGATGCTTGACATTATCATCACCATTTCAGCTCACATGAGTTGTGCAGATTTTTTTTTTGTACGACGGGGTAGCGCTTGGCCTTCATCTCACCTGGTTACAAGTTGAGATAAGGCCGAAGGTGGAGGCGCACTTCACCCGGAATCCTCAACAAACTGAGGAACTGGCTATCTCACCTCTAAATGCCGGAACACAACAATTTTAGAATTGCTATTATGGCGACAGAATTAGGTAAGATGGCGGTAGCTAGCCAGGCGGATTTAAACAAAGTCCTACTATGTAGGTCTCGATCTGAGTCGCCACTATTTGTTTTGACTCTATTGACTCCCGTCCGCCACAAGTTCGTCAGCCTATCGTTTAGGGGTCTTCCCACATTTAGTTTTGCGTTTTATCATTCGCCATCCGGGAATCTAAACTCCTCAGTGGTTATCGGAGCTCCATGATTGGCCAGCCCACTGCTACTTAAGAAGGCCCATAGTCTCACTTTCCCATAAAACGTAGTTCCATTTTGATTAGAAATGGCAAGTCTAATTCAAAATAATATATATTTCTAAAAAAAAATACAAACCAAAATATATGGAAAAGGGTTTTTCCACCGCAGACACAGATTATCACTTTCCGATTAAACCTGCAACATTCCACGTGAATCGGAATTACCACTTCGAAATGAAAAAGTAACTACGTTTGTACTGGAGAGCGAAAATCAGCGGTACTTCAGCTTAAAAAGGCCGTTTTTAAGCTTGCTGATTATGAGAGCTGTCATTAGCTTCTCTTTTGGTTCTCTTACGGATATCCACATTCTGGATTGTATTACGTATTGAAACTCCAAGCATAACTCTCCATAGCTTCGTAGCGACAACTTATTTTCAACCCCCATAACCCGAATACAGTAATTTTTAACTTCAGAGTTTTACAAAAACACAACCTAAAGTATAACAATTTATAGACATTTAGAATTTGCATGTTACACCTCTCACATATTGTTGGAAAAATCTGTTGTTTTTTTCATCATCCCTCATTATTATTGATTTTCATCCTCCATAATCAAATAATATAGCGTATGCACTTTTACAATTCAGACAAACCAAATGACACATGTCAGAATCCATCTTCTTGTCATGTTGAGGTTGTAGTGTGCTAATGAAATAGACATTATGCAGAATGAGTTTTTTCCAGGGCCAAGTCTGAAACGATGAGAGTTACCGAAAAGTCAGGTTAGGACTTGACATGCTCTGATTACTAAATTCATAAATGCAGAACATTTAATGGTACTATTTTTTTTTAGCACGTAGCTAACCTTATATTTTGATAACTTTCACGGTTTCAGACATCGGCTCAGTGGCCCTGGAAAAAAACTCGCCTGTATACAACTCTCGAAAAACATAGCCCTCTTGAGGCTGCTTGGTGTAATTCCTTACGACAAGGTCGTATCAATAAATCTGCTTCTTTCCTACTAACTAGCTCTACTTCAAATGTTCAGTATCAACTCATTAATACAAATGTACTTTTTTAAGGTACGAAGGTCTACTAACTTCCTTTCCAAACGTTACAAAAGAGAGATAGTGAATGTTTCTTCTCTAAAATCTGAGTTTATATTTTTCGCCTGGACTACTTTTTTTTGAGGCTTGAACAACATCCTTGGATTTACAACAAAACTTATAGTGAATTATACGTTTTAAAAACAAAAAGAAAACCGACTTCAATGAAGAATATGAACAAATTTACCTGGATGACGTAATTTTTACAATTATTTTGATGACAGATAGACGAACCCACAGACAGGCAGACTCGTGATCGTATAAAGGGTCCGTTTTTTGTTTACTTTTGAGGTAATACACCCTAAAAATACCCAAATCGCTTCAAGTGTGCCTATAAATTTGAAGAGTTCCCTCGATTTTCCAGCATCCCATCTTCAGATGCTGACCTGATGACAGGGGTCCTTTTAACCTTATTTTTGAGGTAATACTCCCTAAAAATACCCAAATCGCTCCAAGTGTGCCTATAATATTTGAAGAGTTCCCTCGATTTCTCCAGGATCACATCATCAGGACTTCACCTGATGACAGTGGGACAACCTGTCCCCTTCAAACAATAGGTCTAGGCGTCTTCAAGTAATCGGGAAACATACATTAAAAATTCGGACGAATTGAGAACAACCTTCTTTTCTTGAAAGTCAGTTAATAGCTTGGTGTGTCAAGTCAAGCACTTACTGTGCTTGACTGACTGTTAGTCCAATAAGGAACTGGCACGAGTTTCTTGCTTTTCCCGATTAGCAGTCACTCATTCCGAAAATGTGGTATATTTGACGATCCTAAAAAATCTTACTGAATTAACGATATTTGATTAAGATTTTGATTTCATAGCAACTTGAAATTTGGAGGGCGTGTTCTTTGTAGGGAACTAAGAAATATTAAAAAAAAATATGGCAGAAAAAGGTCCGCGTGTGTGTGAACTAGTAATTATACCAACTAGCTTACTAGAGACCTAGTAATCATGATTTGAACCACTTTGTGTTAATACGCTGCTATAATGACTTTTACGTTAGGGCTATCTCAAAGCGCTGGGCATGGCGCGAACAGCGGAAGTGAAGCGAGACGCGCGCATCGGCGAAGCAGAAGCTCAGGCAGAAGCAAGGATCAAAGAAGCGATGGCGGAGGAGCAGAGGGTGGCTTCGAAGTTCCTCAACGACACCGAAATTGCGAAGGCCCAAAGGGACTTTGAGCTGAAGAAGGCGTCATACGATGTTGAAGTGCAAACTAAAAAGGTGAGCGAGTATATTTTTGCGTGAAATACATATCATAAAATTGGAACAAATCAGGTGTATAAACAAAAAAACGAATTGTCTTTGCTTTGGTTTTAATATTACAAGAGACAGCTAGTGACATTATTACTTAATGTCATGCCAGCCCCCTCAGCACGGGGAGGGGATAAAAATTTTGTCCCCTGTTTTTATCCACCATCGGGAGACAAAATTCTCTCGAAGGTGGATTTACCGTATTCACTTTGACAAATCGTGTGTTAACACCCCGGGTTACGATATTTCAATACGATGATTCCATGCCGGTGTCGTAACGCGGGCGCGTTAAGACACGATTGTTCATACAGAATAAGGGTATTTTAAATAATGAATATGATGTTTCATTATTTTCAGATTTAGCATATGTTACAAAAAGTTGCGGGCAGAAACGCCTCGTTTTCTAATACAGATATCACTAGTCCTTTTAATCAAGACCAGTCTTTGTCAGTGGCCCATAAAGCTGGAAGCGGAGGCAGTTAATCCTCTGAGTAAATACTGCCTCTGTGGTCCAGTGGTTTGTCCCGGGTTCGATCCCCAGGGGAGTACAATATTGTGCTTGGTTTGGTTGGTGGTAGGACTTTGTTTAAGTCTGCCTGGCTAGCTACCACCATCTTACCTAATTCTGTCGCCTTAACAACGATTCTTAAATTGTTGTGTTCCGGCATTTAGGGGTAAGATAGCCAGTTCCTCAGTTTATCGAGGATTCCGGGTGAACTGCGCTTTCACCTACAGCCTTATCATTACTTGATAAATCTGGTGAGATGTAAGCCAAGCATATAGCCGTTGCACAAAAAAAAACAGATTTAAAATTACGAATTTCGAAACAATGCTATAACACGAGGGTGATCCAGAAGGAAATGCTTCATAGCATTATGTTCGCCCATGTACTTTCTATCATAGCTGTATGCAAGATATCTGCTTAACAATCCTCACAGCGCAGTCGGTAGTAGCTCTGCCTTCTGCGCTTTAGGTTGTGGGTTCGATTCCCAACCAGGACAAACATTTGTATGGTGAACGTTGATTTTTGTTCCGTGTTTGAGTATTGTATGTAAAAAAAATGTATTGTATCCGTAATCTAGTTCCCATATTAGCTTAGTTCGGGACTAGATGGCGCTGTGTAATATTAATGTCCTGTAATATTTATTTACCTATGATATTTTTGGTATACTTTGAGTACCTAACCATGTTGCTTTATAGGCGGAAGCGGAGATGGCTTTCGAATTGCAAGCAGCTAAAACCAAGCAACGAATCAAGGAGGAACAAATGCAGATCATGGTTGTGGAACGAACGCAGGAGATTTCTGTCCAGAAGTGGGAAGTTCAGAGGAGGGAAAAAGAACTTGAAGCTACAATACGCAGGTACATTTTACAGTACAACCGCACACCGGAAAAATATTTCACATCTAAGTACCTAGTAAACTAGTTCGATTTTCATGTTTCTGTCTTTTAAAGTTACGAACTTACATACAAAAGGTCAACCCCAATTTCGCAGTCTTGGGGCGTAATTTAAAAAAATGAGACTTATATACTAGATATTTTGAAGTTTCATTTCTATTTTCACTACAAAATGAACTTCTTTGTGGAAAATTTCATGCTACATCCACCAGTTTAATAACCGGTGTACACAAGGCTGAAAGACTGTTTGCGTTGTCTGTTTGTCGGTATAATAACATTTTATTATGTAGATCTTAAAGGCTCTTAAAGTCGGATAATGGTACGATCATGGCTGTAACACAGTCCACACGAAGTAACAAATGAAGCCCCAAACTAAGCTAAACTTGTATTATAAAGCTACATTGCGAGTAGATTAAATGATCTACGTTTATTTTTTATGAAGTTTGAATGTTTGCAGCTACACCCAGCCAGAAGAATAAATCAAAAGGAATTGTGTGTTCAGCTATATTATTATAGAATGCAACATTATTTTTATTTTAAGTTAATATTATTACGCTCACAGGCCGGCAGAAGCAGAGAAGTTCAAACTGGAGAAATTGGCAGAAGCGCACAGACTGAAGACAGTGCTAGAGGCGGAAGCGGAAGCGGAGGCGGTGAAAGTGCGCGGAGAGGTAAGATCATTTTATTTGCATCCTTCGAGAAAGTTCTACATAAGCTTGGACAAGCATAAGAACCGTTGTCTTCCCAGATTTTTTGAGTTTTTCAGCATTGTGTATTACATGAGTGTATTACAGGATATTAATTAAACACAGCGCCATCTAGCCACAAATTAAGCAAAGCTTGTAATATGAGAACAAGGGGCTATTTTGTTTTTGTAAATACATAAGAACTAGATGATAAAACCCAAAACAATAGGAACCGCCACGGCAATAAACGAGTAACCGTGCGGTTAATTCTTCGTGATTAAGTACATGTTAGGTATTGGAAAATCGATAAGTTCCCATAATATTTACCTTCTAGTTTTAATTATCCATGTACTCGAACCGTTCTAGAATTATACTTAATTATAAGAATTGATCAGATTTTTTAAAGTTATTCTTGCTCGAAATAGTTTGTGTTATTTCCCGGGACGAATTACAGGGGTGTTTAATTAAGTTTGAAGTCATAAAGTATAGTTATGTGGGTCCGTACAAAAAAATATATTTAAATATACATATTTCTTGTATAGGAACTTATAACACTACTATTGCTTATTCAACCCCTATCACCCCTATATCCCTCGGTCCATATGATTCTTCCCCAGGCCTTCCTCGTCCAATGACGTGTAGTGACAATGTTTGTAAAAAAAATAAGACTAAACAGCAATTGTTATCATTTCAATTCTAGTTTACATTATCTGCCATTCATTACAAAATAGCTAGGTCATAAATATCGAATGAGTGTGTTATGTTCCCATTGAGAACAATAGGAAACAATACGTGGTTTAACAGAAATGCAACAGTTGTGAATTAAATTACTAACATTGTTTTGCTCGGGCGGCTTAAAGTCTAACAAATTGATTTAGATGCGATTTGATTAATTCAACCGTGCAGACGCGGTCGAGCCTGCTTATACTCGTACACGTTTAACTCTTTCTTCTCTTGACTCTTGCATTGAGGCACGGGCTGGCTCTTATTTAGGCAAGCTAATTAGCATAGCTATTTGGCGTGGAAATGATAAATAAATATTACAGGACATTAATTTCACACAGCGCTATCTTATCCCAAACTAAGCATATCTTGTAATATGGGAACTCGATTACGGATAGAATACTTAAATGCTATTAGTAACTACATATGATACAATATAACACCCGAACACAGAAAAAACATCTATATTCATCACTGAATTTCGCAACACGACCCAATAAGATTTTGTGTTGACTGGATGTTCTGTCTGCTGCTTCTTCCAATATCTGTCTAATATTATACATCAGTATTTTTATATTTTGCTGTTTGAAAGGCGTTTATGCTTAGACTAGGGTAGGCCTCTGCCTAATCTGTTGTCTCTACAACGGATTTCAACTTAATCTTTATACCTCGTTTTCATCAGACAGGCTTGATTAGTAATAGCTTTGCCTTTAACGCTGTAGAATAAGGGTTTCGATTCTCAGCCCCGGGCCAAACATTTTAGTGCTTGGTCATCATCTCACCTGGTATTCAAGTTATGATTAGGCCGAAGATGGCCAGGAGGACTTAAACAAAGTCCTACTACCAACCAACCGAAAATAGATGTTTGTATAAACAAAAACGTATATCCGTAATCTAGTTCCCATGTACAAGCTATGAAAAAATAAAATATCGTTTATTGAACCTAACCGATATGGTATTTGAGATACAATGATAACTGTAAAAGTTATTTAAAACTGTCCTGCAGCACCACTGTCCACATCACCAATTTACAATTGGATGGTTCAATATAATAGATACCTTAAAACTAGATAGTGGTCTCGGCAGAGCTTACCTATTTGAGTATTTTGGGGTGTAGACCTTGGGTCCGTGGGGAGCCGGTGCCCTCCGGGTTTTCAAAAATCTTGCGGGGCTTTTGATTGAGGCGACACGTGACCCAAGGGCTGGCTCTTATTTAGGCCAGCGAATTAGCATAGCTATTCAGCGTGGCAATGCAGCCAGTGTCTTGGGCACGCTTCCGTCTGGTACTGGTCTGGAACAGTTGAGTTACCTATAGACCGTTTGTAACAACGGTCCTTAGGTAATCTGACTGAGTCCTTTGTACATAGTTAGTTTAATTGTAGTTGTTTTTCATGTAATTATATATATATATATATATAAAGGTAAAAAAAAAAAAAACTAGACAATAAATATACCAAAATATAAAAAAATATTTAAACTAGAGACAATTATGATTACAATATTGGTGGGGGTGTAAGTTAAGTGGTAAATAAATTTGATAGCTCAATACTTAGTTTCTTAGATAGCGTTGTGTAAAAATTAAATGTTCCGTATTTTTCACTCAAATCCCACTTAACGTATCGGCGTGGGGGTACTTCTGATCTCCAATGAGAACACATCCAACTTGTCACAAAACGTCTTCCGTCTTTAAAACTGTATATTTAGATGTTGAATGGATCACCAAAAAAATAACCAGCCCGAGGTTCTTGCCTTTCTGCTTGTGTGCTGGTCGCGATTCCGAACAGGCGGTAGATAATATGACGTTTCAAAATGATCCTAAAAATCTTATAAATTAATAAATTTTGACTTTGACTTTGACTTCCCCTCCCAACTAGCAGAGATCTTTCATTGAAATTACTCTGAAGAAAAATATTCATTCACAAACAGCTCAGTTAGTAGAAAATGGGTGTTGTAGTGTATGATAATGTATGTATTAACAAAAAAAAAAAAAAAACCGTTATTCCCATATTACAAACTTTGCTTAGTTTGGGACTAGATGTACTTCATGTTTACATGTAAGCTGGTGATCAAACGCTTCACTATAACCAATAAAAAAATAAAAATAAAGATGGCGCTGTGTAACATTAGTGTCCCGATTTTTTTTTAAACATATCTGGTTCACATATTACATGGAAAACGTGAAAGGCTAAATGTAAATGTAATGTTTGCCTTGTAATATTGATTAATCAATGATGATTGCCAGGCTGAGGCGTTTGCGATCAAAGCGAAGGCGGTGGCGGATGCAGAGCAGATGTCCAAGAAAGCGGAGGCCTGGAAGGAATACGGGAATGCGGCGATGGCCGACATGATGCTCGACACACTGCCGAAGGTAACCTTAGAAGCCTGAAATGGCTTTGCTTCGGCGGTCATATCTTTCACCACACTGAAGCATTTCCTTTGAGATTAATATATGTTATGGTTATTGATGCTAGAATGGCGAAAACGCGATTAAGTACATACAAATTTCTCAACAGAAAAAAAACAAATTTAACTATAATTTGTCACAAAACAGATCACCCTTCAATAAACGCGACCAAGGCCTTGTAGCTTTTTACAGTTCATAAATACAGAATATAGCAGATGCTCTGCGTTTTAGATTTTTAAAATTAATATCTGTTTTATCGTTTTATCTTGCTTGCTAGGTCTAAGGTCTAGTTTCGTATGGAATATAAACGCCCGATAACCGCAACAGACAGCCCCCTATGTTGTAAGCTGCTTATCGCAACCACAACCCACCAATTTCAGATCAAAAGGGTTCGATCCCCAGGCGAGTACAATATTATGCTTGGTTTGGTTGGTGGTAAGTCTTTGTTTAAGTCCGCGTGGCTAGCTACCACCATCTTATCTAATTCTGTCGCCATAATAACAATTCTAAAAAATGTTGTGTTCCGGCATTTAGAGGTCAGATAGCCAGTGCCTCAGCTAGCTGAGGATTCCGGGTGAAGTGCGATTCAACCCTCGGCCTTATCTTAAATTGCAACCAGAGATGAAGGCCAAGCGCTTCCCCGTCGTACAATAAAAAAAAGGAAACCTTCAAGAATCTGAGGTCACTTCGTGAAGCCTGCGAAGACCCCAGGGGCCTAAACACATCTTACAGCGTTCTCGTTTTAATCTTACATTACTTTTGCTATTGTACGCTGGATAGATAGTGACAAATGTAAAGTAATATCAAGACAAGAATGCTCTAACAGGTCGTGGCCTGGTCGGAGTTAGGCTGGCCATACTAGCCGGGCATTCTTCGCACAATGGACCACTTTTTTCGTTTTTTTTTTTCTTTTTTTAAATGAAAAGGTAGGGCTTTGTCGCTATGTGACCACATCGCCCAATCATACATACATAACAAATCACGCAACACTAAAATGGACCACTTAAGAGTTCAGAGTGGAAACGGGAGTCATTTTACATTAAAACTTACATAGCCGCCTGTGTCTTGTTGTTCTCCCACCGATATCAAATCCTGAGATTTAGGGTTCGATCCCCAGATACAAATGTATTTTTGCTTGTTTTATGTCCGTCTAGCTCCCTATCTTACCTAAGTATGTCGCTATGACAACAATTTTAAATGATTGTGTTCCGGAAGAGGTAAGATAGCCAGTTCTTTGGCCTGTTGAGGATCGGGTGGAGTGCGCCTCCACCTATGGATTTATCATACAATGACACCTGCAGTACAAGTATCGTTTCAACCGATCGCATAATTTGACATTAAGAATCGTTTACATTCGATAAAATTGGTTTTATCGGCCGTTGCTAGTACGGTTCTAACCTTACCGATCGGTAGACAAAGTCGGGATACATTCGTAAAATTTTATCGAATTTATCGGTAACCTTGGCATAATTATAACTTTTGTTTGGCGTTTGGAATCGTATATTTTAATGATTTACATGATTGTTTTACCAAATTTAAGAAGGTCTTTGTCAAAATTACCGATTTAAGTTTATTATATAATTAAATGAAGGCATTGATGTGAGTTACCGACTAGAAATCCATACTCGAAAGGAACGATTCGATTCGGTTAATTTTATCGACCGTTGCGATTAGCATTATAAGCAAACGTGAGAGATCGATACTTGCAGTGCAGGTGAGATGAAGGAATGCTAGCCAAATGCTTCCCCGTCGTGCCATAAGAATAACAATTAATTGAAACGGTCAATATTGATTACAATGTTTTCAAGAAACGTGCAGTACTAATTACAAAGTACCTTATAATCAGTCGCGTAACAAACGGGCAGTACCCAATAATTGCGGTGATTATTTCCACTTGGGCAGTGGACGGCCGCGACTAAACGCCACGATAAGGGCTGCGGAAATGTTATAATGTGTTTACTTTGTTATACTTTTGAAATAAAAACCTCTCTAAATAATCTCAGAAAGGCTGCATCTTTTTTTTCTTAAATTTAAAATTAGTATTTTTTGCTTCTTGCATTAGGGTATATAATCGTAAAAGCCGTATAAGCTCTTAATTAATGTATATTATAATCACGGAATGGCAACCTTCGGTCTTATCATAACTTGACACCAGGTATTATGAAGGCCAAGCGCTTCCTCGTATAATAAAAAAGGCTTTTTTAGTGTTAAGGGATGAGATTTTATTGGCCATCGGTCTGTCTGATCTGACCGACCTATAACGAACTATTTTGAACAGCTAAAGGTATATATTTTTTTTCGTTAATATGTGGCATTACGGCATGTGAATTAAATTGAATGAATTGATTTTAATTAGTTTAATTTTGCTGTGGCGATCACAGCTTAAGAATCGCTTAAGCCCATTGATGTTGTAAAGACTAAGGGTTCTCACCAGTAGAGGGCAGCAGTTTCCTTCCGTGTATTACATTTACCTTTTACAAATCCGCCGGTAAAGCGTGGTGACTATGTCAAAACCCTCCAGCTCTGTCCAGCAGTGGACACCAATGGGCTGTTGATGTGTTTAAGTGACCTATCATAATATGAAAAAAAAAGTGACTTATATTATAATAGATAATGGGTGGTCATAGATCATCAATAAAATGTACAATTAAACTAACTATGTACAAAGGAATCATATTAATATAATAGTATTTTATTAATAAAAAAATAATAGTTACAGGCCATAAAACATAAGTTACATAATAAAATTAAATTATAGATATATTTAACATGAAAATATGTCCGTATAGATTATGTCCATTACCTACCTACTTGTACAATTCATCTACCCTGTAAAAGGTTTTATTTATAATCCAATTCGAGCCTATACTTAAATGATAGTTGTGAAGATACTTTGGTTATGGTCGCAGGGAGACAATTATTATTTTAAAGGATTATTTTCAACTATATAACGTCTGGACACTTTTCGGCGTTTGTATTTAAGAAAACAGATAGAAAAGCCAAACTGTAATCCCAGTTTACTGTTATATGGTAGCCATGACTACGGAACGCGAGAGTTCCTACGACCCTGTAGCTCGACCCCAGTTGAGTGGCTGTATCCACTGAATACTAACTTCTGACTCCGACATATGGTGAGTTTTTTTCCATTGAGGCCAAGTCTGAAACCGTGAGCGTTATCGAAAAGCCATGGTAGGAGTTACGTTGAAAAAAAATAAGTTCTGCATTAAAGAAAATCTATTTTTTTTAATAGTTTTGCTGGAAAACTATTTTTTTTTTAATTTTTGTGTCCCTTGTTTGATAATTAAAAAAAAACGTATGACGACTATGTGCCCAAAGTTGTTGGAACACTTTCAAAACTATGCATAAGCTAAGCTATTAAATCCTCTTTGCTGTATTTTTTGTTCGTGAAGAGCTTTTGATCGCCATCGGATTAAAAAACGTTCGCTTTTCGTTGTACCCACCGTACAGTTGCAAACGTAAAAAAAAGTATATAAGAATAATTTAAAAAATACGGCCTCAGCCCCCCTGGAACAAAACACACACTGTATATTAAACAGTCAATATCGAATTAGCATTTTATATCGTAAATATTACCCGAAACGTAGATTATGGTCTATTAAATGTAACTTTACCGATTGATTTGTTTGGTGGTGTTCAGATCGCGGCGGAAGTGGCGGCGCCGCTGTCGCAAGCGCGCAAGGTCACGATGGTGTCGTGCGGAGACAGCCAGGTCGGCGCCGCCAAGCTCACCGGCGAGGTGCTCACCATCATGCAGTGGATCCCGGACATGGTGAAAGGTGTCACCGGAGTCGACATCTCGAAGGTATATAAACATAACTCACACGCATGCCATACCATATTATATCACACTGGTCGCATTTCATCACAGATATTTCTACACTCATCGCGTTTCATACCATATTTTACTGAACTCATCGCATTTCATACGATATCTACATTTTTATTTCATAACATATTTTTACTACACTGATCGCATTTTATACCATCATCAACTAAAGTCAACGCATTTCATACGATATCTACATTTTTATTTCATAACACTGATCGCATTTTATACCATCATTTACTAAAGTCATCGCATTTCATACCATATTTTGCTAAAGTTACCGCATTTCGTACTATACCTACATACATCGCATTTCCATATCATATACACGTCGCATTTCATATTATATATAGGCTCATCGCATATGTGTCATATTTTACTAAACTAATCGCATTTCACATTATATCTTTGATAGTAATTAATAATCTTAGCTATTGTTTGATCCCAAATAAATATTTAATTTTATTTTATTTACAAACATCGCATTTTCTTCGTGTCAACACTTATCGCATTCCTTTTTATACACGATGAATATCGAAAAAAAACTCAAGCCGCGAGCGAGAACCGTCTTTGTGGCGATAAATATTTCAGGACATTAATTTCACACAGCGCCATCTAGCCCCAAACTAAGCATAGCTTGTAATATGGGAGCTATATTACGGATAGAAAACTCTAATACTTTTTTTTTTGTAAATACATACTTATCATTGTTCTGTGTTTGGGTGTTGTAACCTAAATACAGAACAAACATCTATATTCATCACACAAATGTTTGTCCTGGGTGGGAATCCAACCCATAACCTACAGCGTAAAAGGCAGAGTTACTACCAACTGAGCTTGTTAAATGAGTAGTGTAAAGTCATTGCCGACTGGAATCAAAATTGTGGGCGTAGTCTGACACGAAAGGTCGAACATTTGTGTGATGAATATAGATGTTTAGTTTAGTACGTATGTATGTACAAAAAGTATTCAAGTATTATATCCGTAATCTAGTTCCCATATTACAAGCTATATATGCTTCGCTGTGGGTTAATTAAAAGTACCTACTACAAAATTAGTGATTATATTGACGATAAGGACGCGTGGCCCGATGTTACTATACCAGTTGGCAGCAAAATGGTAGTTTCTCAATGTTAACAAACTGCGCATTAGGTAGATAGGTAATAACAAATATTAGCATAAAGAACGAATTGTATAGTGCACGATATTAGTAGAACATTATTAAAATTTTCACTGGCAATTAAGCAATTAGTATACAGAGTGTCGCACATTTACTTCGGAAGCTAATTAAAAATATAAATTGATTATTAAGAACATTGGTCATGGCATGGAATTAAAATAGAAATAAGAAATCCAAAGAAAACAACGAAAGATGGTAACAGAACCCCGGGTGTTATAATAATAATAAATGATACAGGTCATTAATTTCACACAGCGCCATCTAGTCCCAGACTAAGCAAAGCTTGTAACATGGAAACTAGATTACGGAAAACTCTTACATACTTTTTTTTGTCAATACATATTTATTATACATAACCCAAACACAGAACCAAGATGAATATTCATCACACTTAATGTTTGTCCTGGGTGGGAATCGAACCCACAACCTACAGCGCAGAAGGCAGAGCTACTTATTACTAAATATAATAGATTGGGAAAAAGTATAAAAAAAAAATTGCGTTCGTTTGTGTTATGTGTTGTCTAAATGAAGACATGACTTATGTTATTACAGTAAAAGAGATTGGAGATTCTAAACCACGTACTATGATGAAACGTGCTTTCAAATCAAGAATAATAGTAGAGCTCCTTGCGAAAGGGCTTGATCGGGGAAGAACTACTTCCATACTTATTCCAACCGTCAAGCAGCATTGCTGTGCTCCGGTTTGAAGAGTATGGTTTTAAAATTACGGGCACTCGAGGCGTAACGTCTTTATGCCTAGTGACAGGCGCAATGCAGTGCCGCGTAGGTCATGTTTGTGTGACCTACTCAGTAAGACTTTGTTATAGACAAGACCATTTTACATCAGGCTCTCAGCTCGCTTGCTCAGTCTCCAAGTAGTATAAAAATTAAACCCGAGTGGTTTATATCTCTTTGTGAGGTTAGATCCCAGTATAAATTTATTATGGCACAAAAATTCACAACCCACTACGGGATTCGAACACGCGTCTTTTCCTAAAGCCGGAAACGCTCTAACCAACTGAGCTACGGGCACAAATTCCGAATTGTTGTGTCATATCGTCGTGGGTTGTGAATTTTTTGTCATAATAACATTTTTAAATGTTATGTCTAAGTGCAATCACTTGAAATACAAAAATTTAAAGTTAAGATAAGGCCGAAGGTGGAGACGCACTTCACCCGGAATCCTCAACTAACTGAGGAACTGGCTATCTTACATCTAAATGCCGGAACACAACAATTAGAGAATTGTTATTATGGTGACAGAATTAGATAAGATGGTGGTATCCAGACGGACTTAAACAAAGTCCTACCACCAACCAAACCAAAAGTTGTTAATTTAAAGACTTGAAATTTTCAGAGTAAGCTTCCTTTTGATTGAAAAAAAAATCGTGATGACTAACGAATGTTTATTTGATCTAGTGTTTGTATATATATATTTGCGTTAATGTTGTATTATTCCTTGATAGATTTTTGGCATGTTTGCTCAGAATACATACATTTAGCGCGTTGAGTCGTGATTAAATTCTCAGAAGTCATAAGTCTCGCTATCACAGTGTAAGAGGTCGTCTTTTATCGTCCCCGACTTAATCACCGGCATTCATGATTACAAGCGCTAACTGTTAATGCAAATGGTTGTAATACAATCCATAGATACCATGGCCTATGGCATAGTGAAACAAAAGTGTGTGTTCTTATGTACGCACGTAAGTTATACTGAGACAAAACAAAAATAAACTCATTTATAAATATTTTTTAGGGTCATTCATTTCACAGTGCCATTTAGTCCGAAACTAAGCATAGCTTTATGGGAACTAGATCACGGATATAATGCTTACATACGTTTTTTATGTAAATACATTCTTATCATACAATACAACACCCAAGCACAGAACAAACATATATATTCATCACACCAATGTTTGTCCTGTGTTGTGTGGTGTGCGGTGGGAATAGAACCCACAACCTACAGCGCACAAGGGACCACCAACTGAGATGTTTGTGTATAATTTAAACAAATAAAAAATATACATGTTGAAATATTAAACTGTGGTTGCCATACTAAGCCATTACAGACAGCATGTCTATTTATTATCATTTAAACAATAGCACGTAATTTGTTGAAAAAAAATTCAAGCACAAACCAAGAAAAAAATAAAACGAGACCGCAATAAAATTAAATTAATGTCTTTACAAAAATACAGTCGGTAATCTGGTAAATTGATAATTGTACGATAGTTGATGAAGGCACCAACGTTGTTTCGGTTCTCTCGGGGAACCATAATCAGGGTGAGTGTATATGTGTGAGTGAATACATAATATGTGTTTGTATAAAGCGACGCATTACAATGTAAGGGCAACTATGTAGTACAAAAATTACATGAAACGTGTTTAGATTTATCTAAAGTAAACACGTCTCTTGCTCTTCATTGCGCATTGTTGCTATCTTATCTATATAAATAAATATAATTCAAGTGTCTGTTTGTATTGTGAAAAAACAGCCTTTTACCAGTGCATCTATCTGTAAATTGGCGTCGGTCTAACCAAATAAATTTTGTAACTCTACACATAATATTCATTATGTAAATGTCCCTATCAATATTGATATGACTTATTTTAATAAATTAACATAAACTAACTATGCTTACTTCGTAATAAAACTCAATACTAACAAGTTGTTCAATATTAAAATATCAAATGGATGATCTACAAAAAGAATATCGTTGTAGGTATTATAATTATGATATAACCCTGTAGACCGTTATAAAATATAACATTTAAATACCTACTTAATCCCTCAATATCTTCAGCAAGCATCGTGGCGGATGAAAATATTGCTTTTTTGGTACTCACACATCTTGTTTCATATCTCTTATAATTTGCATTGACTTTTTAATAAGAATTTTTTTATGTCGCGGGCAGAATCTAGTCAATAATATGTGTAACCGACTTTCCAGAAAGGGGAATGTACGATGCATGTCCACCGGTTTTTTATTTTTAATGTACGACGGGGAAGCGCTTGTCCTTCATCTCACCTGGTTACAAGTTTAGATAAGGCCGAAGGTGCAGACGTACTTCACCCGGAATCCTCAACAACTGGGTGTCTGGCTATCTTCAAAAAAAAAAATCAAAATTATTTATTTGGATTTAAAACAATGTACAAAAACTGATGCAACGATAATGCTCGCAAGAGTTTTACAAAAACTGTGTCTTACTTTTGAACGGCGGAACACAGCAATTTAATAATTGTTACTTTATTTGTTCAAAATCTCATGCAGATCGAAGGTCCGAAGACCTGGAGACGAAAACTCCTCAACCTGAACGGGTAACAGCATAAAATAAAAATCTCCGCCAATTGAAGGTCTATTTGCATGATTCTTTATTTGATTGGTGCCTATAGATATTTAATGGTTAAAAATATTTTTTCTCGATTCCGGCCAAAAACCGCCCTCTGGTCTTATGGTTTGATCCCCAGTGGAGAACAATATTTTGCTTGGTTTTGTTAGTGATTGGACTTTGTTTAAGCTCGCCTGGATAGCTATCACCATCTTACCTAAACTGTCGCCATGATCACATCTCTAATGGTTGAGCATTTAGAGGTGGCATTTAGAGAGGAAGATAGCCAGTCCCTCAGACTGTTGAGGATTCTGGGCGAAGTGTGCTTCCACCTTCGGCCTTATCGTAACTTGAAGCCAGGACAGATGAAGGCCAAGCGCAAATAAATATAAAAAGGTGCTTTGTCTTCTAAATGGCCATGTTAAATATAAATTATGCATTCGATCATTTCGATTTAGTCCTAACTAACATAATAACATTAACACACGCATTTGACATTTTATTCAATGTAATAACACTCTGCCTTCCATTTCCCATTTATGTTCTGTACATGTAAACAAGCTATCGATTTACAATATTTTATCTATACAAATAACAGAAATTAATAAACAAATCTTTGTTTGATGTGTGACCACATTGTTCAATCATTAGTATGGTTATTGTATTATCTTACGATATCAGAGTTTATATCGCCCCCCACTCATCCCTCATCACCTTCGTCTACGTTTAGAACTGCACTTTGATGTCATTCGGGTATTTTTTTTAAATTGGGGTTGTTTTTTTCATCTTTCTATAGAATGAATTGTATCCTGCTTTTATTTACCTTCCTTTTCTTAATAGTAAGACGACGACGTGGGATACACTTGGTCATTGAAATTAGGCTGTAAAAAAATTAGTATAACAGATAAATTTAAGCTTTGCACTTCATGTAAACTAACTATACCGCAATTTAATTTTCCTCCATGCGCGCAATGTACTTAAAGGGTATCTGAAGTTTTATAAGCAAAGAATAGAATGCTCGCGGAATCACGTTAATAAAATATGAATAAAATGGATAAGGGGTTTTGAGGAACATTATCCAAAAATCCCCTTTGCTTCATCTTTGAGCGTAGGTTATGTCTGGCAAGTGCAGATATCCCCTCCGCAGGGGATTTGAGGAATAAGTCAATTAGCTTATGGTAACTTGTAAATCGATGGTCCTGTATTTTGGTACAAGTTTGTTTTGTACGCTTGAGTAACACGTTGTGGCGACAGGCGGTGTCGATGGCGGACGCGCCTGCGCTGCCGGCGGCGGCCGCGCGCGGTGACTCCGCACGCAAGGTGCGATAACACCACAACTAACTCACTAACTCACCTAGTATATTCAGGTATGTACTTTGCACGTTTGCACACGCTTGACTATTTATGTATAAACTTTGCAATATTGAACACGCAAGCTTAACTAGGTTTGTACTTTGCATACGCTTGAATATTTGAAGTATGGCACGTTTTCATATGCTTGACAATTTAGATATGTATTTTGCACATGCTTGACTTCTGAGTTATGGAACGTTTGCACATACGCTTCACTGTTAAGGTATGTACTTTGTACGTTTGTTTGTACACGCACCCTTGACTAGTATGGCTAGACTTTTGTTTCTTGTAAGCCTCTGCTGTCCCACAACGTAAGAGCTATGCAGTGTTTTCTTCCTTCCGATTCTCTATCGCGCTATCTGGACCACTATTTAGTAAGCTAGTTTAGCTCGTCTTTCTCTTCACCATGTCTATTAGGCCGATTGGTGATCGCAGTATCAGTGCTAAGATAATGTTGCTGCTTATCACCTTCCCCCTTATTCTGTATGACCAATCGTGTCTTAACGCGCCCGCGTTACGATACCTGCTTGGAATCATCGTATTGACATATCGTAACGCGGGCTGGTTAAGCTTAAATTTTTCGTCGCATTTACATATAGGCTTGTCTAGCGTGCGCCAGAAAGCACTGGCTTTCCCGCGCACCGAAGGAACTACTGTGTTCTGATAAACTTCGGTAGGTCGCTGGCCACTTTTACAGGAGCAACTGCAAAAGGTAATATCCGTAGCGATGTCTGATGTCGAAACTTGCAAAACTGTAAATAAGAATTTGATATCTCATTTTGTTCTGCGACGACTTCAACTTGTTTAGACTCAATAGCTATTGTATGAATGTGGGAGCTCTTTCATTCGTTGATAAACACACTGCTCGTTATCCTTGAATGACCTCGGTGATTGTGATATCATTAGCGGTAGCGAGCGAGTCACTAGGTGTAGGTCACTAGGTATTTACAAAGCGATTGCATACCATTATTTCTGCAACACCTGCTTACAAAAATCACTGCTGCAACACTTGCTTATAAAAATCACTGCTGCATGTTTGCGTAGATAATCATCATACAACCTAAACGGCGAAGGTCTCTCCCTTTGGTAAGAGCGTATAACCCCTCTGACTGACGTGGATGTCGCAGAAGGCATTTATGTATAAAAATCCATACTAATATTATAAATACCAAAGTGTCTCTGTCTGTTTGTTTGTTACGTGTTTACGGCTAAACGGCTCTTGATGAAATTTGTCATGGAAATCTATTGTATCCTGGGGAAGAACTTAAACTATTTTTATCCGGGTAGGTACTAAGCAGGCGAAGCGGCGGGCTAAAGCTAGTATGTTATATGAATATAAGAGTTTTTCTTCGCCCGCCTGCCGCTTACAAAGCGTAGTGTATATCAATTTCAGACGTATACTGGTTCGAATGAGTTTATGTACCTACGGCATGTACAAACTCATGTAGGTATGGGAGATTAAACACATGTAAGAAACATTTATCAGTATCAGTAATGTCTTCCAACTATAGGTATTTGACCACCTCTGTGACTAGTGGTTCGTCTACGTCAGATCCAGAGGTCCCAGGTTCGATCCCCAGGGGAAGTACAATGAACAAAGTCCTACCACCAACCAAACCAAGCACAAGGTTTGGTTGGTGGTAGGACTTTGTTTAAGTCCGCGTGGCTAGCTACCACCATCTTACCTAATTCTGTCGCCGTAATAACAATTCGAAAATTGTTGTGTTCCGGTTCATTTCGAGGTAAGATAGCCGGTTCCTCAGTTTATTTAGGATTCCGGGTATTTTCGTTGCGCTTCCGCCTTCGGCCTTATCATAACTTGATAGACCGAGTAGAGGAAGACCGAAAAAGAGACCGATGGATTGTGTTAAAGAAGACTTGCGTGTGAAGGAGTGAATAATAATAAAATGAATGTATTTCCAAGAAAATAACCATACAATTTATTAATATTTATTTATTATGCATTAAATTTGTGAACGGTCCAGTACTTTGATACTTTGTTCTAAATAAGACATTTTGACAGTTTGAGACAAATGGTTTTACAGTAGGAGAACATGGCGTGCCGAGTCTGCCTAGAGTTTGATGAGGACGATGTTGATAAATTTGTGGTTTGATCCCATTACTTAACTTTGTGGCCGATGTCTCACAACTAATAACAAATATCGATTGGTCATTGTGTGAAATATACGCGCAAATAACTCTATGTTGTAAACACTCTATTTTGAGTGCGTACTATTTGTACACTTGTATTGTGTTATCTACAATGCTGATTTGACGTCAGAACGCAATCTGACATATCTTACGAGTATGTTTTTTTATTCATGTAGGTAGATCTAGAAGTCCCGGGTTCGTTTTTTTTTGTATGACGGGTTAGCCCTCCCTCATCTCACCTGGTTTACAAGTAAGGGAGGCGCACTTCACCCGGAATCCTCAACGGTCTGAGGAACTGGCTATCTTACCTATAAATGCTGGAACTCGTCAATTTTAGAACTGGTGTGTTGTTATGGCGACAGTATTAGGTAAGATGGTGGTAGCTAGCCAGGCGGACTTGAACTAAATCCTACCACCAACCAGACCTCAGATCGATCCTGGTGAATGGTGGTAGGACATTGTTTAAGTCCGCCTGGCTGGCTATCTTAGCTAAGTCTGTCGTCATAAAATCAATTAAAAATTGTTGTGTTCCGAAATTTAGAGGTAAGATAACCAACTCCTCAGACTGTTGAGGATTCCGGGTGAAGATGAAGATGAAGGCTATGCGCTTCCCCGTCGTACAATAAAAAAAGGTAAAATTATATAAATGGCTCCAACTCTCTATATATCATCACAACAACACTCCATAATTGTACTGTTCTACAGAACTAAAATAAAAATACTGTACCTACATACCTACAAATTGTGCTTTCCTTCCACAGGGGGTTCGCGCCATGTAACCAGGACTGGATGAAAGATGAACAGGATTACTTTAATCAGTATAGCTATTTTTTAACATTCGGAAAGCCTCATCGGATTGAATACGGAAACTTCCGATGCAGATTCCGAGTACGCTATTCTTAACTCCGAAATCTAAATATTTTGACATCAGAAGATAAATGGTTTAAGAATAGCGTTGAAATCTAACGGATTCTATGTCGGATCCGATGGAATTTCTCGAGGATTTTTCCGAACCGAAAACATTCCGCGTGTTTGAAAATCGCTGTACTCTCCATCTATATTGTACACTTACCGATATTTACCTACTTTTGTACTCATCGAATGACCACATGAATTTTGAGGACACTTTCATTTCATTTTTACACAGACATAGACAAATGATTAAAAATAGATATAAAAGTTAGGTGAAAGTGAGCCGCGAAACAGTACTGAGGCCCTACTACGAAAAACGAACATTATCGAATCCGAAAGAACTTTTGCCATTTTTGTATTGAAAAACGTGCAATCCGTCATCGAATACGTCGTGTTTAGTTTTTCATAGTAAGCCTTAAGCCATTTCACTTTTTGTCCAAAGGCATGTTCCGACTGGTTCTGAATTTCCTGAGGCTAACGCTTAAACTATTTGCCTCTTTCGGCGAATGTGAAAAATTAGATGCTAATTACATTCGTATATATAGAGGCAAATCGGTTTAGCTCGAAAGAACGAATGACGCTAATCGTCTGATTTCAACTCTATCGTGTTCGTTCCAGAGATGAATTCTATTCGAGGATGAGGGATATAAATCTAGTAGATACGCATATTATTGGTCACATCATATGATATAATGAGTGAACACTTAGCGTACTGTCGACGATAGAATGCTGAGAATGAACACGTACTGTCGACGATAGAATGCGAGTTACTCACCGCAAGTTTTGGTATCACTGAGTTGTGGTATCGTTGTTCGTTGGCAGTTTGAATGTTTTGTATCTGAATGTTCATATTGTATCTTTTCTCGGACATTCAACTGTCTGAACACATACGAAAGTATTTATATTTTTCACACCTCTGTAACGATACACTAAACTTAGCGGAAACACGAATTAATGCAATGAATTACCATATTCTAAACTAAAACTAAGTACATTATTATACTGAGTAGTTGCAATGAATAATTAGAAACATAGCTAATAGAATATTTACCTACCAACCGTATGCCTTGTTAGTATATTCGTTCGTTTATCAATTCGTAGTCTTTATTGGACTAGCGGCCGTATTGCAAGTGATTCGAATACCAAGGCACCAAACATTCAAATGTCCTATACATTTTGGTATGTTTGATTATGCCGCTAAGCGACACCATAGTCTAATTATTGAATTGTATTTATATAGCCGCTTAGCTATCCTGCAGCTTGCAGTGCGGCCGCGGCCTTACAGTAATCAAAGTAACGTGATTTTGAATCAGCCACCAGTAACAAAATGACTACAATACAACCAATGTAATGGTATTGATAGCGCCCGAGGTCAAATATCCTTCTGTAAGTAGGCGAAAATAAGATTGTTACACGTGTTATGGGACAATTTCACAAAGCGCCATACTTACGTATTATGCAATGAAGTGTCATATAACATAAAAAATCCATAGGAATTGGTGTAACACGTTTTGCTGTTGGTTTATAAAAGATAGTTTGATCGCGTGGATCTTTGTTGTGTTCACCGAAATGTAAAGTGCACTGACGTGTAATTGTCAAGATTTGTCAAGTTGGCTAAACGAAAATGTGTGGTAATTGAACTTATTTCGGTGTACGTAGCCCCGCTGTCCTATACAAACGTAGTTCCTCGTTCATTTGTAAATGGGAATTCCGATTCAAATGAAAATTTGCAGGGATTTGTTAGAAACAAAATATATGGTACAGTTTACTCATGCAAACGACTATTAATAAAAACTCCTTCACATCGATTTTGATTGTTATTGTCTTTTAATAAAACGCAGCCCACCACTCGTATTAAACCTATTATTATTATTATTAAATCACGTTATATCGATATATAAAGTATATCGATGGTTTAATGAAGCATACGGGCTTACACCAAGTGGACTTCATTTTCTGTGGTTTGGGAAGATTCATATTGCAAGAATTTCCGGTATTTTTATTAAAAAAAAAATACCTATACTGTCCCACTGCAGGGCAAAGGTCTATTATAACTGCATTTTTAAAAATCATACTTGTAATTTCTAAATGAACGGGAAACTACGTGTGTACTGGGCTAAAATCTGCGGTACTCCGGGACCCTGTTACGAGTGGCTGAATAGTGATGTGTTGTTTACATAACAACCAATAACAGGTTATATTTACGCAGATGTTCTTGTAAATCGGCACCCATATGTTCATAGTACTCCGTTTCAATAATTTCGTAATGTTGCTATAGTGAGCGGGCTCAATAATCCTCTTACCCGACTAGTTCAAATTTACATAAGTACAATTGTCTAGCGTTGACCTATTCGTGACCAATAGCGTAACTCGTATTTCAACGTAGAAATGTACAATCAATGACTGTTGTTATAATGTAATGAGAAACCTATATATTTTTTTATTTAGCTAAAATCTGACGTTAGTATAGTAGTGATATGTGTATAACTATTCGGTGTTCAAATTTAATTCGTAATTTTTGCGTCTTTTTCTAAAAATAATAGTAATGTATGTTTATTGTAGAGTTTCACGAGTCATGTGAGTGTTTTTCGTATCATCGTATTGCATTTTTATCAAGGACTGTAATAAGACTATAGTTAAGCAACAATTTACATAGGTAGGTATACGTAGATAGGTACCTACCTATCTGGATTGTAGACTTCTTTGAGAATTTGTAATTTCTAACAGTGAACATTTGAATCTCTTGATATTTGGTACTCTCGCTGTTGCTATTGTATCAGGACTAGGTTCTAGAAAACGTTACAAAATCAAAGCTGTCCGTATACTATGATACTTCTTTTAGCATAAGGCTGTTTATTTTTATTTGAGTATTTTTTTATCAGCATTTTATATGTTTATCGGCTTTTAAGTGCCATATTACTTTGTTTATTTAACAATTGAGTAGGGTATTACTTATGTTATTTATATATAGACTATGAAATATCGCAAATAAGAGATTATATTTTACTAATTTATATTGCCTAATAATGTAGCAACAAAATAGCTTCTTTAGCACAACTACTTAATTACAAACGTATTTTTGTACGGTAGCGAATTCATATTGGAAAATAAGACTAGTTGTTGCCAATCTAATTATCTTTCACCGCACTGTGTAAATAATGTCGGTTATATTTGTCTTATTGTTAGGTGGGCGCACACCGCAACGACGCGAAGTAAGTAATACATGGAAATATTTAAACACTATGAAACAAGTAAATGGCATTATTCAAATGCAGTCTACTATGTTTGGGCCACGCGTCCTGCGATTTAAGGCTATCATATAACCGGTCAGATAATAAAATGTTTTGGTCAGCTCCTAAATGTATTTTGTCAGCAAATAAAGTGACTTAAAAAAGCAGGATGTGTTCGCCCTGTTCGAATTACCTATATGCTGTCAAAATAACTTTATCCTGTTTTTTTGCTGATTAAATAAAAATAAATCATTTAATAACCTATTTGCCTTTTATACAATTACATGTATTTCACATGAAACAAACACAAACGAAATAACATGAGTGCTAATGTTCGTAGCTACTTTAAGAAAGTTAAAAGTAAAAATAAAAAAATTTTGCTCACTTTATGTTAGCAAATCTTTGCGGTGTGCGATGCCATAACTTGAATCCGTCAATTGCATAACATAATGACGCCAGAGCCCTTTTCATTGGCACGGAATTTAACACCAAAAGCCTCTGCATTTTGCATAAAGAAAGTGGGCCAGCTACTTAATCGGCCAATAAAATTGATAGTCTCGTGGCCCACATACCAGAAGGTATAATCTTCTCGATAGTTCCCAGGCGGTGTTTGTGCATTGCAATACGTGGGTATCACACCATTGTCATCCAACGCAGGGCGAGCCCTACACTGATGGATTTGTATTGCATATGTGCGGTGTGACATAATTGTCACCAATGTTGGCTCCGAGTGCAAAAATGCTAAATGGTTGACATCTTGTTGATGCACTTTATTACGTGTGGATCACAACTTTCTATTACCTCTATGCATGTGTATTGACGTGGTTTTTATTAATGTATTCAATAAAAAATATGCAAATATTTGAGTTTTATTGGTTAAATACAGTCGCGTCTAATATATACCTACTGTTAAAACAACTCACTTTAATCAAAAGAATAATATGCGCCGTTCGTTTAGTTTTAGAACTCCCTCGCCACTAAAATATTACAACTCCCAAAACTCTCGCTGTCGTCCTCTTTTCATTCCGAGAGTACGCCATCTTGACCGGTGGCGCCAGCGCCGCCGCATTGTTTTTGTTTCTCCCAGTGTTGTCAGAATAGAATATTATGAATATATAGAATATTATCGGTTATGATAGCATAAAATCACGTCAGACTCTTTTAAAATTAAACTCAATTTCCTGCAAGCTAACAGTTCGGTCATCCTGGATTATAGGACTGTCCGCAGTCCTCCGGCCATCCATCTCTTGTATGTATGGCCTCATACTATTGTAGATAAACACAAACAATGTAAATATCAGAGTAGAAAACCAATAATCAAAATTTATATTACCAGGTTACTGTTTTGAGACGTGTACCGCTCCTTCTCCCGGGAGTTTCGGCCTCCTTCGTCTCGCAATTCGTACGGGTACCGTTCACCTCTTTGGATGTCGGTCTCCTCCGTTCGTTGTGTGCGGGTACCGCTTACCCCGCATGGGGTTTCGGCCTCCTCCGCTTACAATGACTGGCGGGTACCGCTTGCCCCGATAGGGGTTTCGGCCTCCTCCGCTTACAATGACTGGCGGGTACCGCTTGCCCCGATAGGGGTTTCGGCCTCCTCCGCTGACAATGACGTTCGGGTACCGCTTGCCCCGTTAGGGGTATTGGCCTCCTCCGCTGACAATGACGTGCGGGTACCGCTTACTCCGTAAGAGTTTTCGGCCTCCTCCGCTGACAACTGGATGCAGGTACTGCTTACCCCTTTTAGGGTTTCGGCCTTCCCTGTGCTGGCGATAAGGTTCGGGTACCGCTTACCCGCCATGGGATTTGGCCTCTTCCAAAGCTTAACGTAAGTACCCATGGTCCCACCTCGGACCATGATCTACTACACGTAACTTCACTTTCTTCACATCTGTAAAGGTTCTGGGATATGGTGGGAAAAGGAAGGCCCTCAGTAATATTTTTGATAAGATAGTTTAACTTGTTTTACTAGGTTCACTGCCATGATTTCGGAATAGAAATACTTTCAAGTGTAAGTATTAAAAACATTTATTAAACACCAGATACAATATAATAGAGACGTACATTTACGTTACTAACATAATGTAATGTACCAACTAAAATTAATCACGTTTACCAATTTTCATTAGTGCTACTAATATGAGGAACTCCAAAATATTATTCTTGAAAATCGACAAATGTTTTGGATGTGAATGCCATATAGAATTTTTAAGTGTCTAGTGTCTTCCTACTACCAGTAGTAGTTTCAGTTTTAACATTAACAGCATTGGTTTTTTTTTTTTTTTTTTATAAATAATTATTTATACCCTTTTATTTGTTACTTAACTTATTACGATGTTTTTACTTTAAGTTCTAATCATCTGTATCACTAGAACTATCATCCGTTTCGGTTGGGGATGGTTGAAAGGTGACCCACGGCTTTAAATGATCTGCAGGGAAAATATTCGTGTATTTACGCGTAGTGTGTCCAACTATATTCGATACTTCGTATCTGTCATGATCTAGTACGGCTGTTATTTTGAATGGTCCTTTAAATTTTGGGACAAGCTTATTGCTTTTTCCTTTTTCCTGCGTGTAATTAGGAATCATCACTAATTCACCTTCTTTGAAGACCTTAGGAGGTGCCCTTTTAGTGTCATAACGTTCTTTCATAGTCTTTTGCTGTCTTTCTATCATATTTTTGACCTCCATCCTGATATAATCTCTGTCTTGGTTACAGGTTTCAATAATGCCATCTGGAGCGTTCGTCGTTCTATGACCAAACACAACTTCAGCGGGGGCTTTCCCTATACTTTTGTTTATAGTGTTATTTAGACTCCATTGAAGCTTATGCACATTCAGGTCCCAATCAGCTTCGTGTAAGTTATTGTTCATAGCTGCTAGAGAGCTCAGGATCGTTCTATTATAGCGTTCTATTTGACCGTTTGCACGGGGTGTTGCCACTGCGTTAAGAACATGTTTTATCTCGTTGGACTTAGTAAAGTTTTTAAATTCTGCTGAAGTGAAGCTTGTACCTTGATCTGATATTAAAATCTTTGGGTTACCTATTGCAGCGAATATGTCTTCTAATACCTTTATAGTCGACTTTGACTTTGTGTCGCGTACAGCTTTAATAAATATAAACTTGCTAAAACTATCTATAATCCCGAGTATATAGGCATTGCCTCTTTTGCTTCTGACAAAAGGACCCAAGTGGTCTAGATGCAAAGTGTGGAATATCTGGTCGGGTTTCGGTATAGGGTGAAGATACCCAGACTCTTTCCCGGATGGTTTTTTGTTCATAGCGCAACTCATACAAGAACCTACGTATTTCTTCACAAATCTTCTCATTTTTGGAAACCAATATTCCCTGCTCATTTTTTCAAACGTTTTGTCAAAGGCAAAGTGGCCAGATTCGTCGTGACATAGCTGACAAATTCGCCAACGTGCTCCGTGTGGTACTACCCATCTTAATTCCTTACCGCAACGTCTGTATAATCGATTATTTTTCATGCAATAGTTGTTCACAATCTCTTTGACCTCTCGTTCCTTTGTTTCTAAAATATCACGGATGAGTTTCAGTTTCGAGTCAGTCATTTGAACTGTTTGCTGCCAGTCTTCACTGTTCCGTATAGACATGATTTTTAAGTTTTCAGTTTCATCTATTTGTGGAATCGGGTTTCGGCTGAGTGCATCAGCGTGTTTCATGGATTCTCCGGGACGGTATTCAATTGTAAAGTCAAATTCTTGTAGTTGTAGCCACCATCGGGCTATTCTTGGCATCAGATCTCGTTTACTTAATGTAGCTCTTAATGCATTGCAATCCGTCATTACTTTGAATTGCAATCCGATCAAGTATATGCGAAACTTCTTAAGCGCCGATACAACTGCCATTGTTTCCAGCTCGTAGGAATGAAGAAACTCTTCACTCTTTGTGGTTTGTCGGCTGTAGTAGGAGACTGGTTGTAGCGGGGCATTTTCCTGAGACTTCTGAAGCAAGATGCCTGCCAATCCTAGTTTACTCGCATCACAATGAACTTCAGTAATGTGGTGTGGGTTGTAAAGTGCTAGTACCGGTCGAGAAACTAGTTTTTCTTTGATCGTTATAAACGCAGATTCTTGTTCTGGACCCCATGCCCAAGCCACATCATTTTTAGTTAACATCGTGAGAGGCCTGGCGATTTTTGCAAAATCAAATACAAACCTTCTGAAGAAACTGGCGAGGCCAACAAATTGGCGTACCTGGTGTACATTCGTCGGAGTAGGAAATTCTGAAACTGCCTGCGTCTTCTTCACGCCTGGCTGTAAGCCATTTTCAGATATTTCGTATCCCAAATATTCTATTGATGATTTTAAAAAGTGACACTTGGTTAGATTCAATGTTAGGTTGGCCTCACGTAGCAAGATCAATAGTGATTCTAGTTTTCCTAGAGCCTGTTCGATGGTTGTTGCTGCCGTTAAGATATCATCTAAGTACGGAATAGCCAATTCAAAGCGTTTTGACCCCAAGGCCTTATTAATCATTTGTTGAAATACGGCAGGCGCGTTCACTAAGCCAAACGGCATCCTTGTATATTCATAGTGTCCGTCTGGGGTTATGAATGCCGTAAGGTGTCGGGATTCTTCGGAGACTGGTATTTGGTGGTACCCAGATGCAAGATCTAGACTAGTAAAGTATTTGTTTCCACTAAGTCTATCCAACTGATCGTCAATGACAGGCATGGGATAGCTGTCTTTAATTATCTTTTTATTTAATGCTCTGTAGTCAACACAAAGGCGGTAATCGTCATTCTTTTTCTTCACTAATACTATAGGGCTCGCATACGCTGAGTTTGACTCTCTGATAACATCATTGATAAGTAGCTCCTCTACCATGCCTTGGACAATTTTCCTTTCTGTGAATGGTAGTCTGTAGGGTTTATATGTTACCGGAACATCATCCGTTAACTTGATGTGCATTTCAGATACTTGAGTCAGCCCTAGTTCCTGTGAGTTTAGTGCAAAGCCATGTCTGTATCGATTCAGTATCTCCAATAGTTTTATTTTGGAGTCGTGGGGTATGTTATCTCCAACGTTTATCATCTCTAAAGTAAGATCGGTCTTTTTTGGTTTTTCTTCGATGAGTTCATCAGTTAAGAGATCGAGTTTTTTAACTTCCTTCATACCAGTATCTACCGTTCTAAATATTTCAATGTTAGGCAACATATATCCCCGGCTAATAAGCGTGTTTGTCCGTATTATTATATCCCTCATCGCAATGTTCAGTAAAATAAGGTGACCGCGGCCATTACATATTGTGTAGATTCCTTGAAGCACTACATACTCGGCATTTGCTTTTAGGCAGGTCATTGATGGAACATAGACCTGTCCAGAAAATTTAGTTCCCGTGTTGATCGCTACGGCTCGAGTGCCTGACAAGATTGTTTCGGATTCATTATATATCTTAATTTTATCCAGGCTCGATTCAGTTGAATACAAGTATAAATCAGAACTAGTTTTATAGACCACGACAAATGGTAATTCAGTAAAATTTTGACCAATCAGCAAATCCGTGTTTAACAATTCATCTTCAACAATTAACATTTTGACATCAGCCGTTACGGCATCTACTGAGATACAAACATTACAGCTACCTATCGGTACAGTCTTGCTAGTTGAACCGAATCCCTTTAATGTTGGGAGATCAGCTGTCATAACTTCTAGGCCTTTAGCCCCAGCCACACTAGCTTTTATCAATGAGCATTCACTCCCAAAGTCAATGAATGCTGTGTGCGGTACATTATCTACCTCCACAGTTTTAATGTATTTGTCATTTTTATGTGTATCCGTGGTTTCTACAACTTGAAACGTTGAACTTGAATCAATAATTTTTAGAACTTTTTGAGGCCTAGACGAATCGGACTCCCCTTTGTGATTGCTGCCCATCGCATAATTCTTAACCCTTTCGCAAAATTCTGAGTTATGCCCAATTTTTGCACACTTGCTACATTTAGTTAACGTTTTTGTGCATCGTAACGCAACATGACCGGTCTCTGAGCAATTAAAGCACCTAATGTTCTTAAATTTTTCATTAGCGTCACTTTTCCTCGTCCGTTCTACAGGTGGTGGTCTTATCCCGGTAGGTCCCTTTCTCGATAGATTTTGATAGTTAGACGTGTTTCGAGTAACGCTTCGCAGAAATCGAAGTACTTCCATTGGCTCCTTAAAGTTCGCGCCTTGCGCATTCAGTTTTATATTATGATCATAGATTCCGTGAATTATGCAATCAACAGCTTTCTTGCCCTCGATTTCACATGCGTTGATTAGTGTAATTTTATCATAATAGTAGTCTTCAAGAGTTTCATCACGTCGGCTTCTTCGTTCCAGCATCTCAGCCAACTTTTCGCCATAGTTTCGGTCATCCGGGAACGTCGCTAAAATCAGTTCTTGCCACTCATCCCAAGTAAAGTCTACCGTCTTAAGACCCTCATACCAACGTTTGGCTAGTCCAACAAGTTTTGGAAGGGCATGATATATAATATGCTTTTCCTTCCAACCATAGATCGCGGCAGTTTCATTGACCTTACGAAGCCAATCTGCGGCGGACTGGGTTTTTGATTTTGGGTCGTAAACCGGCAGAACGTTTTGGGCTCCAGAAAAAGAAAAAGGAACGTTTGTGCATTTATCCTTTACAAATTCTAGAAAGGTTTTTAATAACAAATTATCCGCCGGGCCACTGCTGTTCGTCGGCGTAGGATGTGATGGGGGACGTCGACGACTATGTGATCTAGAACGGCTTCGTTTCGTCTTATACGTCGTACGATTCCGACGTCTACTCCTATCACTCGAAGTCGAGGATGTTGACGAGCGGCGGAAGCGGCGGCGGTGGTGGGAGCGGCTGGTTACTCGTCGATACCGTTTAGTAGTGCCATTGGATCCACTTTCACTACGTTTAACGCGCTTATGTCTGCCGCTGTCGTTACCCCGTGTTCTACTACGACTACGCCTCGTGGATTTATTCGTGGCTGCTGAAGCGTAGGAAGTGCTTCGACGTCGGCGCATGCTCCAGTAGTTTTTACGTATAGGTGGTGTATGACATTCGGGTGAAGCACTCCTCGAAGATCGGCCCATATCTTGTTTTTATTATTATTATTTAATTTTCAACCATTTCATATTTAAATTGAATTAAACAATATTTTTGTTGACATAAATTAATATCATGATTTTGTAATATATGACATTAAGTACATTTTTTTTTTTTTTTTTTTAAATATATATATATAATATTTTATTTGAGGGAAGGAGAGACGTGGGTTGGAACAGAAAAGTAAACTATAAGTCATAACCAGGAAAAAAAAACAAAACAAAACAAAATAATGTGTATACCAATCGGTGCCCAACTATCTGACTCATGTCACATAGCACATGTTGAGATCATTTCATCCAAAGGTCAATCATTAATGTTGGATTCCCATTAAAGAACCTACATTCATCAAAGTTTGTCAAATAATAGACAAACCAACAAGCAACCAAATAGCTGTCCATACCAAAACTCATCAATGTTCAACTAAAAGTAATAAACATCCATTAAAACTTCTGTGTAGCACTTCATGCCCGGTAAAAAAAACCTATAAACTAAACTGATTTATCATTTAAAACCCTTTAGCAGGATTTTATAAAATTAGTTGCATCTGAGTAAACTAATTTTTTTTTTATTATCAAAATCACCAGAATTTGTTCATATTTTTTTTTTTGTTAGCTTTGATTCTATCCATATATAACTTCATTAACTAATGATAAAACTGATGCATTTACCACAAATATAAAAAAATAAAGATTTATGAGTTTTTATTTCCGATGAATAAATTCACCATTTTTCTGTACTGTTACAGGATAGTGTTTATGTTATACATTTGATATTAGGACTGCCACCTATTTCAAATAAGAATAAATAAGCATGTTTGCATTCCACAATAATCAAAGTTATTTGAATCTTTTTCCAGAAGCAAATTACATAAGTTTTGTTTGGGTTAGTATGTATGGAACATATTCCATACACATTAATTTCGGCTGTAGTTGCTAGTATGTATTTATAAGCAAAACATCACACACATTCTCGCTAAAGCTAGTTATTCACCAAACCAAATGCAGTAATTCATTCAATGGTGTGCATTCAAAAGTATCATCCCAGTGAGAAGTAGGAAATGTGTTAGTCAAGCTACATTTCCGCTCCGGTCCCACAAAATCACGCGCAAACAGTGCACACAGAAGCTCGAGGCTGATTGTTATTTGTTAGGTATGGTATGAGTAGTGAACTACCTATTCACTACTCGTACCTTTGGTCTATCTATTTCCATAGTGTCACATAGGTAGGTATTCCAACTGAATTTGTTGTATGAACTTTTAGTACAGCTTTCTTACTTTACTTGGAAATAGGTAGTAGAAGCTGTTGCTGATTCGAAGGAAAGAAGCCACGTAGGATAGGAACTAGTGCAAAGCATCCCTATGTGCGTGCTATGTGTAGGTAGGAAGGTATGTACGTATAAGTCTGACAACCTCGTAGACAGGCACTTGAGAATTTATAAAAAGAAACTTCACGCTATCACCTTTGTTTCCTCTCCTTTAAAAATGTACACTAAACGCACACAAAAATACTTTCATTGTTATTTTAAAGTTACGAGGTTCCTTCCAAAATATCATTTGAAAAACATACCTGTTTGGATTCTTGTCACTTCTGACTGTTAAAACAACTCACTTTAATCAAAAGAATAATATGCGCCGTTCGTTTAGTTTTAGAACTCCCTCGCCACTAAAATATTACAACTCCCAAAACTCTCGCTGTCGTCCTCTTTTCATTCCGAGAGTACGCCATCTTGACCGGTGGCGCCAGCGCCGCCGCATTGTTTTTGTTTCTCCCAGTGTTGTCAGAATAGAATATTATGAATATATAGAATATTATCGGTTATGATAGCATAAAATCACGTCAGACTCTTTTAAAATTAAACTCAATTTCCTGCAAGCTAACACTACCTACACTTAATAATTTTCAAAATAGTTTTGTATCGACATCTGATAGATACGTTATTAATTTCCTTCACTGTTTCATAACTAGTTATCAAAATGGACCCTTTGTTCCCTTTTCATAACTGTTTTTCATAATTAGCTACGAAAATTGGTTGGTTATTGGTAGGATTTGTTTAAACCTGGCTAGCTACCACCATCTTACCTAATTCTGTCGCCAAAATAACAATTCTAAAAAATGTGTGTTCTGGCATTTAGAGGTAACATAGCCTCAGTACATGATTCCGGGTGAAGTGCGCCTCCATCTTCGGCCTTATCCGTGTCCTTATTTACCTTTTTTATTTTACCAAAAAGTAAATTAGTTAGTAGCTAAACGTAGCGTAGCTAATTATGAAAACAGTTATTAAAAGGGAACAAAGGGTACATTTTATTAAAATGGTATATGGTAACTATTTATGAAACAGTGAAGGAAACTCCCTTTTTCGTAGCCAGTTATGAAAATGGACCACAGGGCAGTTTCACTTGCGCCAAGTTAAAACTGGGACGGTTTGCTCTACTGTAGACCTCATTCTTGGCCAGGCAAGCCTCCAGATCCAGTGCTGAACCTACATATATAAAACAAGCCTCTATCCATCGACTCCACGTGACCGCCGGCTACAACGAAGCCCCCGGGAGAGTGCGGTCAATTCGTCTCGCCAAGTGTTATTTATGGCCAATTTTAAAGGTAGGTATAGGTACTACCTAGTTCCAGAAATCAAATTCAAACTGTTTTTTCATGTTTTGAGTTTATTTTTAAAATCTTTGCCTTTAGCCATAGTATTTTTTATATTTCTATGAAAACAGGTGTTCAATATTATAGACATCACCAGCTTACACAGCCGATAATTTTAACCCGTTTTAACAATAGATTCAAGGTACGAAGTGACATAGGTGCTTTAAACTTAAAATAGAATCGGTTTATGTGCCCACTCCCTCTTACTTTTGATTCACACCCCCCATATAAAAAAATATAGCCTATTTCACTTGCACGATTTAAACGAATCAAATGACACATCACAAATTTCATGAGTGGAAGATAGAAATCCCATACTTACATACTATCCAAAATCATATCCCTCCATCTGAGGCACTTGGGTAAAAAGGCAAAAATTCTAGCTCCATCGTACCTGTAATGGTAATACTACTAAAGTCAAAAGTCAAAGTCACATTAGTTAGTCAACTCTCAGAAAAATAATTATAAGAAGAAAAAACCTTTTTTCTAAAAAAATGGTGTTACAATGTTACATGAGAGGACATTTATATCCCTGTAGTCATACTAGTATGACCACCAGGGAACGGCGATATAAAGCAACTTTGAATTCAATCCGTCACTATGTTATTTATATTAAAAAAACTGCTACTCCCAGCGGTTTTTTTTTATTGTGCATAGTTTGGTTGGTGGTAGGACATTGTTAAAGTGCGCCTGGCTATCTATCACCATTTAAATCTCCCTAATACTGTCGCCGTAACAACAATTCTCTATTGTTGTGTTCCGGCATTTAGAGGTCCGATAGCCAGTTCCTCAATTCGTTTAGTATTCCGGGTGAAGTGAGCCTTCAACTTCGGCCGTATGATAACTTGAAAATCAGGAGATTAAGGTCAAGCAACATGCAATCGTCTTTTTTATTGTACGATTGAATCGTACCTACAATAAAAAAAAACGATGGGGTAAGTTATCGTTTTGCATGAAGAATATACATGTAGGTACCTACAGTAAGTTTGTGTTTCAAATTCTTTCCAGTCACATACAAACGTTTTATCCCCTTTTCACCCCTTCAGATGGCTGAGGGAAGAAAATAAGTTTACATGATCCCAGCCAATAATTAGTACTTAATAGTTAACTTAACAGTAATCATTATGGATAGTGTCATAAATCCATCCAGTAGTTTCAGCGTGATGTGTATTCAAGATACAGAAAAAAATGGAAAAACCTTTTGATTTGGCATCTGTACCTACCTACCTATCGATAATATTGTTTCCTACAGTTGAAATTTTCAAAATGATTTAGACTCGTATAAGTTTTACTATGAAGGGATATTCCAAAATGCAGGTTCAGTTACAGATTGTATAATGTATTAAACTTTGTTTTAATACTTTTAATCAAAATAATTGTTCCCATACAAACTTTGGCTGACCATATTGTTTTAAAAAATACTGAAATACGTCTTCTGATATCAGAATACTAAAAATCATAGATCTATGATAATACCCTACCCTCAAAGAATCACGTTTACCTACTACGTAGGTTCACAACGTAGACCTCTTACCTACGTCTATCACTATGTTTTTTAATTGACCAAAAATATTTTTCAACATTGACCTAAACTTTAACTTTCATGAAGTGAGTTGCCCTTCGTGCTATCTTTATATAAATAAATATTTTTTATTATAGATGAGTAGGTTAATTTAGGCGTCAATATTTCTAAATTAACACAGGACTGGCAAAAAACAGAAGCGCTTCCATGGTTCCAGGCGCCAGCCACAACAGAGACTAAATATCCAAATTGGTGGGGTCATGCATAATATATCTTGGTTTATACCTAGATAGGCGGCTCATCGGTGCGGCCTTATCTATAAAACGGCTAATGCCTAACCTTGGAGGACCAAACTCGAGCAATCGGTGATTTTACCAGGGCATGTTTCGCTGGAGGCTCTGACGGAGAAAAAATACTTCATCAGCGAATGATGGCAGTTGAGTTATACGTGGGCATCGGACAATATCATACGAGGCCGCGTGTTTACTGTCAGGAACATTACCGTGGGATCTGGAAGCTGCATTTTACTCGGCAAGGTATGACTGGAACTCCAAATACGCCAGAGCGCTCCACACCCACGTGAAATCGACATATGGAAAAAAACTTAAAAAAATCATAACGTAGTATGAATATTTATTTACGCGTGCTACACACTCGACCCGAATAACTTAATCTATTCATAATGTTATTCTTTTAATCCGACTGCCTTCCGAAACAGTCGGGTAAAAAGACATCTTATACTTAGTACACTCCTTTAATTACTTGACCTGAGAGTACACTTGGAACTTTCCATAACTTTTGTTCTTCAGTGTACTCAGGCACAATACATTCAAACCGTTTCGTAAGCAAAGTTAAGAAGGTCATCAATATGTATGAATTAGTTGCTTTTTTGGGGTCATTCGAATTTGGTCGAATAACCTATGCGTTGTTTCAGTAATTCGTTTATACCTTAATACGAAACGTGTAAAGCTGAAATTTTCAAGATATAATTTTCAATAACCGCTCTAATTCTAAGGTATAAACTCACAATCTTGGGTTGAAAAGGTTTCATGCATTTCGACGTCAAACTTATGACATTAAAAGTTGTGATCTAAGCTATATTATTCAAAAACGCTTGTATTGCAAATACAAGCGTTTTGTCCTGAAGTTTTATATGTTTGCATAGAATAACAACAAGAACCGAATACCGATTACAATGAACTTGTATGTTACCCGTTTAAGAGCTATACACTTTTTAGGGTTTAAATAAAAAGCTAAGTAGATTACATAATATTCGGTATATATTTTTGATAATATTAATATGTCACAAATATGCACTACTGAAGAGCTACTCATGTATGTATATCTTACGGGTGCACATCTAACGGTTTCCGAGAAACACGATTCTGCAAAACGTTCCCCAGTAGGAAATGAAATATCTCAAAAACCTTAAGGCCCACAAATTCCATTTTTCGCGCACTTTTATGCACAAATGTAAGCTATCTGCCCATATATGTCACTTATGGCTACGGTCATTCGTTTAGAAACTTCCTGCTGGAAGAACGTTGCTCCAGCAGGAAACGTTTTTCGCGTTTTATTCCAAAACGGTAACATGCACTCATTTCATACTTGGCGCGCTAATACAGCATATATCGCTCTAAGTATTTGTTGAACTCATTTCGTTCTAGAAGTTACTTTCCTGCTGGAGTAATGCACACCATTGAGACAATCAGGCCAGTTTTAAAACAATGGGTTCTCTACCCTTTGTTTTAGAACTGGTCTAGGAACATGGGGAGAAGACTCACCGTGTGTGCCAAAGACTTTCTGGCCACGGCTGTTTTGGAAAGTACCTCTACCGAGTGGCAAGAAGATGGTGACATCCAGATGTCACCACTGTGATAAGGTCGATGACACATCTAACCATAGGGTACAGCTGTGTCCAGCCTGGACTACCCGACGCAACGATCTGATGGCAGCAGTGGGAGTCGATCTCTCGCTGCTGGCACTGACCTGTGCAATGATCGACAGAGACAGAGCATGGAGCGCTGTTACCCAGTTTTGCGAGGAAGTACTTAATGACAAAAAAAGAAACGGCTGAAAGGGAGGGAGAGCAGACGACAGATCTCCCGATACGAAACAGAAGACCAGGGCGTAAAAGGAGGACCTTCCATGGAGACGCGCGTAGCGCAGGTTAAGATGATGATAGCAATCAGCACTAATACAAAATCTTGGTGCGGAATACTAAGTCGTAGGGGTTTACAAAGTGGACCAACGCCGCTGAGGCCTTGTAAAATTACTTGTGCTCCCATAGCCTCGGCAACCAAGGCGAGGAAAGGTCATACATGGGGTTTTAGCCGGTGGGAGTCCATCTAAAGGATTTCCCAATGTAAAAAAAAGGCGTCAATATTCCAAATATAAAGGTTAAAGTTCTCATACATCTTAGTAGTAAGACAGTAGGGAATAAGGGGGGTTGTTACAGTAGGTAGGTAGGTACCTATACCTACTGATGAACAAGGAAAAACGTAAGAATTGGTGCTACAAAATTTAATTGGGATATTATTTTCCTTGACAGTTCAAGAGTAGGTCTAGGTAGCTACATGATAATAAAACATGTGAAATAATGTCAATTGTTTATTTACCTAATACACATATTGTTTATCAACCATGCTTAACCATCTCAATTTATCAAAAAATGAGATCAACTGATTATTGGCACTGAGTTACTATGGAAATGATATTTTTAACGCACTGGACTACCTTCATTCTAGAACATTCACCACTTCGGAATAAAAGCGGACACCAAAACGAATCAACTTAAGAGCCGATGATACCTCAATGGCTTAGCTTCAGCAATACTGAAACATTTACTTTGAGATTAAACCAAAAGTAAATTTTTGATTGTCAGGTATATCACATTTTTTTTTATGATTATAATAAATTGACATGTTTATGTAGGTAATTATTATTATATTATTTTTTCTCTAGTTTAATATAATATTATAGGTATTAATGTGACTAAGTAGGTTCACTATTGCATTAGGTGCCCCTGTAATAATAGTGTTCTGTATTATGAATAAATAAATACCAATTTATCGACAATGGCGCATATCAAATGAGAGCGCATGTGAAGTAACAAACATCTAACTACTAGATAATTATATTTGAATACAAACCATTTTGAAAATTAGGAAGAGTACATAAAGTGTAGACGACTGTACCTGTCTTTCAATTGTTCCTGACGCTCTCACAAAGATCAGTCAGTTTCTGTCAGCTACGTTACAGATACACTTGGTCCACCAAGTAATCAAAAGATACAAATTCTTAGGTAGATACACCGCTACCGTATCTCCGTGTAAGTCCACGAATGTGTTTTTTGCATACATATGAAGCAGTGTGGCTTGAGTTTCCTTTGTGGTCCCATCTGTTGGTCAAAACAATGGCCACGAGGAAACAGCGTTAATCAGGCGTTGGTCATTAATTTTGCACTAGTGTTCTAGAAACATGCGTTGATGATAAAGTAGGTAGCTATGTAAACACTATTATTTACAATGAGTTAGATAATCATCTCAGGGTAAACAAACCTATTACCTACTAGCTCACGTTAGATGCCTGCTTTATTCGACATTAGGTTTATATTTTAGGATGATAGCAGTAAGCTACAACTAATGGAAGATGACCCTCGATGACCGGCCTTTATGCTTGCAAGTACCTGTAACCAAAACGGTTAAATCTTAACTTTGTACAATGACCAACAAAACTAATTGGTACCTAGCAGAACAGACTAGACAGGTATAATTTAGCACTAAAACTAATAATCACGTAGGTACCTACCACCGGAAACAATAATGAAATAGGATTTTAGATAGGGTAATGTACATAGTAGTCCCGTCAATATCCCATAAGTACCACTGTTGAACACAAGTCTCCATATAGCTTTAACAGCACATTTTACTTCGAAAAATGCTCAGCATACTACCTACTACCACTCATACTACAAGGTAGATACTAAGTAATAAGTACTAATTCTTGTATATATTCGAACTACAATTGTCTTACCTACAAATATCAGAACGTACCTACGTTTTTACATCAAAAAACCTCGTGGTGTAGGTAAATATAAACAGATTGAGATTTACCTACATAACACAGGTTCAGAATCAGGAGGCATTGTAGTATTTGTACGGTAGTAGGTTTTTAACGTCAAATTTCTAATTCTTGAAAGCCTGCAAGAACCTAACTCGATGGCGCAAATTTGAGGCCCCTGGAGTGCAAGAGGAAAGCTAACTTATTATTATTTTGTAGGCAGACAATTTGTTACAATCGTCTAGAAAGTTATATAAAGTTTGAAGAGAAAAAACAGTCCGAATAATTAATACATTTTGCTACATAGTTTGACTAGGTACTGCGTTTATAACTTTTTAGACGTAATGCCTACTATGGTAAGCAAACAAAATAAATTATTGATGATACCTAATCATCATCATCATATCAGCCCACACACGTCCACGGCTGAACATAGGCCTACCCCAATCGACGACGCCATAAAAAGCGACCTGAGCCTCAATACATCCATCGACTCCTCGTGACCGCCACAATGTCGTCGGTCCATCGAGTGGGAGAGTCTTCCCACACTCCGGTTTAATACCTAATTTTAAGATTAGTAAAATAACTAACCTAAAAAAAATCAGCTGATAACACAGTCATAATAAAAGCTGTAAGCACAAATAATCATCCGTAAGATACATACATAGCCATTTCCGACGATCGTAGATTTTATAGACAGACGCGGATCAGAGGTAGGGCCTCTGATCAAACGTCGACAGATCCGAAGATAGTACTTTCGGATCCGTCGACGTTTGACGTTTGATAGTTAATTACGAAAACGACGTGTATTCGGCATCTTTTGTTTTTCGTAGTCTGCTTCCAGGCAGCCGCGGCCGGTTGCGCGTCGCGACGCTAATTCTAATAGCAAACATTCCGGAATCCTTTTCGGATCGAATTCGGTAGTTAGATTCGGGAAATAAAATGAAACGGAATAAAAATGTTGACATTCGAGACTACAGAAGATTATCAGGAATGGTTGAGAATTAAAATCGGCATTCGACGGATCCGAAAGATTCTTAGATGTGTTTGACAATTGCTACACAAACGGAGGCACCATAGAGTCACACTCGCGCCGTGGGCAGAGTTTTGTCTATGGCAGCGCGGCAGTCCGGGATCCACCGCAGTAGGTACGTAGGTACCTATCTAACTTGCGAATGCGAGTGTGAGCAAGTTCAAATTATTGACAAAATAAAGAAAGAGCCTCAGCGTGGTGCGTGGCTGTCCGTTCCGTGGTCCGGCTGCTTCAGCATATTTACAGATAATTTAACAGCAGCGACTTCCTATGAATGGTGGGCCTAGAAGGACAGTTGAAAGAAGCTCCTATTCAATGTCAAACATATCAATGGGCCAAAGCCTTCCGTCGTACAATAAAAACAACAGAAAACATCAATCACCAAGGTCCAGTAAAACAGCTTTTCCCTACAATCGTAGTTTTTCAATCATTTTGACATAGCATTTCCAATTCAATTCTACAAAAGAAATTTTGTAGGTATCATAAGATATGTTGGCTTGTAGCACTTAACATTGTCTAAAAACACAATTGAAATAAAAAATTTGGTAAGTAGGTGTGCAAAACAATGTTCCCACACAAACACTAGGTACGTACCTGTATATTTTCATTTTAATTGTGTTCTATACCTACATAGGTAGGTACTTTAGTGAAGTCACTGGACTGCAATATAGGTGTAATGCTTATTTTCATGCATCAGTCTAACAAACATGGATAGAATGTTTGTAATAATTATTAGCACAGAAAGCACCCTCACCTTACATGACAATACCCAAGTTAGTATCTTAGTATTAGTACCTACGTTAGTGTATAAAAGAATGGCTTGTGTTGTGATACTATCATTACGCGTATAACAATGGGATTTACATATTACGTTACAAGGGATAGACCTACTCAGGTTTTTTCCTGAACTTAGTCATACAAAATCACACCTAAGTATGTGCCCTATGAGTATTTGGATAAAAGGTATTTATCCAGAAACGAAAAATCATAAGTTTTCTGCACTTTTCCTTAAAAACTTTAACTATCCCAAATCTCACACTCCTCAGTGCACGCAAAGAGTCCGAAGTTTCATATCATAGCGTTATTTAGCAGTAGCCCTTTCGCAATCGTAATGTTTTGACAAGCTATGGCTTTATTTGGACCCATCGCAGTTTATTTGCGGACAACCACCAACTCTTATCGAAGTGATCGATAAGGTGGAGTGGAAGAATTGGGAATTATATAAAAATACATAGGTGTGTATTTATTCTATGTTGCATTTTTACTGAAGCGAGAGTAGGTACAACCCATTACGTATTTAAATAACACAAGTAAACCACACGAAGGAAGATTTCAGACATAGGTTAAATTCATTCCATTAGGTACCTATGTGAAGGATCACGAAAGAATATATGTGCATTGTTATTAGTGTGTAGAATGTATGTTATGTTTAAGATAATATGCATTTTTCCTTACATTATCTACCTATTATAATTATTTAATGCTATTCATTCAAACGTTTAGTCTGTTTAACTAGTGCCGTGCCATGATTAAAATTTATTAATTGATAATATAAATAATAATAATAATTATACAACATATCAAAACCGTTTTTGTGTAACCATCAACAGAACTTCCCGATAGGTACCATTGCCAAATAGGTAATTTATTTCTCAAGATATAAATGTACAAGTATCCAATAAAGCACAGAACATACATGACATCGTAACCACCACCATATGAGATTTATTTCCCAAGATATACATATGTACGTACTTATACAATAGAGCACATTTATGCATCGCGACATCATAACCACCACCATATAAGTATAAGTGTTTTGCAACTTGCTATCAATATTTTTCGCATGACAATTACACCTATTTTTCTCGGCATAAATTGAACTGACGATTTGAGGACCCTAGTATATAAATTGTTTATTCATATCATAGTAGGTACATTATACGTTATCATAAACTTATTATGGTACTTATTAAATAAATAGGTATAATCCCATGTAGATATTTTTGTTTTATTTGGAACATTACGTATGTACATCGAAACGATAGGTATCGGATATCTAAATTATTGATTTATTCATAATCAGTAATAAGACATGACAAATTATTTTTTATTTTTTTGTCCCATCGGCTCGTGTTATGCAACGGGACGATTTTTTGATATCGTGATCAGAATAGCACCATTTACCCACCAAACATTTGACACAGTAAAATTATAAGTAGGCAAAAGTTGTAGCTACATTAGGTATCTATAATATCGTTAGCAAGTTACATAACACTATATTAGTTCTCATTCTTACATACCTACGTAAGGGATCAAAGACTGACCTTAGCCCAAATTATGTGCACCGTTCACCATGACGCGGCGCGATGGATTATACTGAATATAGAAGAAACATTACATATATTTACAAGGAAATATTTACAAATGTAAATAAAAAACACTATTTGCCATCGATATTTTATATTTTAATATGAAAATGGGCTTTTTAATTACTATAGGTATCAGATGTAAAAAACCATAGCTGGACACAGTTGGCTACTACTGCAAACATTTTTGTAAAAAGTACGTAAATCTTTAAAAAACTTATTCTATGGTAACAAATTGTAATTCGTACCTACGTAATTACGTATACAAAAATATACAAATATTTTTCATAACTATGTCAACGTTATTAGATAACAGTGCAATTCAATAATTATGTTATAACAGTACCTATTCTATATTTCTATAAGTAAATATATAATTAATAAGGAGCTAAAAATTGGCAGTGCTCGGAAAACTTAGGCTTTCTAACGTATAAATAATATAGCATGATTGTGTCTCAATTAATAGATATAGATAGTAGGCACAATTTGGTATGCTTATTTATCTTTATAGGAGTACCTACCTAGATAAAGATAATTAGCAGACAAAATTAATCCTGCACTTTTGAAAATGCAAGGAGGTATCTGTATGTTCATTTTTTTTATTGGTGACGGTATGCCGGCTTCGTTACCTATTCAAAAACTACCCTGAGTTAAGCTTTGAGGCTATGTGACTAGAGCTTTCGATAATTTGTTATTTTAATTGCTGTTTCGCAATGACAATCAAGTAAATAACAATTATATAATATCATCTAGATCACAGTTCCTTTTGGTGGAAAATCTGTTAGCGAGTAATTGACTTTTTCAAAATGTTAACTACCCTACTTTTACATTATTTTTTATAAGAGCAATTACATTTAATTTTTTATTTAAACAAATGTTTAACTCAGGCAGAAGTATTTCAAATAGCAAACAAAAATCCTAGTACTTTTATCTATATAGCTCATAGTCTCTAATATTTTTTTTCAAAGCCGTCTTGTTCAGGCATTTCGCCCATTGCCGGCTTATCGTCATCTTCCGGGCACCCTGTATAACTGTGTTCATATATTTATTTTAATATAAATTATATTTACCAAACTCACATAACATGTTATTACCTAAGTATGTAGTAGTTGTTGTGTGTATGTGTTAGTTCTTAAATGCATCTTAATTCTTTACTGATAAGGTACTATTTCATGAATTCATTTTCCTTCATATGTAAAATACTGTGATTACCACTATCAAAAACCATTATTACTATACATTTTAATAGAACGTCGGCTTACTGACAATTAAATAATGTATATAACCGTTTTTCACATTTCAAAGGTTGTTTAGCCGTTTTGTGCTCAATTTAAAATGTGATAATTATTTTGTCACATTGATGACACTTCTGTTATAATGATTCTTGTAACTCTATAAGCTTAGCATTAGTTTAATACATGATGTAATTTTTAAGTTAAGGCAGGTTAGGCTTTCTCATACTGGTTTACATTATAACTTAATAATTCCATGAACATCATTTTGTGACATTTATTTATTTACTATGATTATCTGGAAAAAAAAATTGGGTAATTGTGAAAATTTACTGACATAGGTATCACGCACATAGCTTGTACTTACCTAACCACAGTCACATTTGCAGGCCGTTTTTAGTAGGCATCTCTCATTCATATAATTCTTTACTTATTAGTAACATAGGGGGTACTAAACTATTTTGTGCTCAAATTAAATTCAGCCATAATTTCGTCAGACACCATGTCAACTATCATAACTATTGTTTTTATAATATTAGTAACTAATTATTTATATTTAAATGGGATGTAATTTATCAAACATATTTTCTGAAAATTCCAACACTATAATTTTGTGACATTTTTATTAATTTAGCTACTATTAGCTATTTGCTGACCTGAAACTTTTAGATTGGGCTAGTTGAGTTGAATCAAAATAGCTTTTTTACCGACCTTTAAGTAGGAAAATGTGCTCATACATTATATTACATTTTTTTTCTGTTGGAGCGTATTTCAGCATATCAACAATGTGCTAGCTAACCTCTTTTATTACAGGACATACTTTTAATCATTTAAAATAATGCAATTTTTTTCCCCATTCTATTTTAAACATAACATCAAAGAAACTTTTTTCTTTAATTGAATTATATTGACTAATCAAAAAAAATATTGGACTCTAAATGTGATGGTTCTAATATGCGTTTATACCATATTAGGTATTTGTTTGTCAAATCTGGTTCCATAGTAAACCTCAACTTGCCCAAAAGCCTCAAAGTCAAGATCTAACCCACAACAAATTAAAAGCTGTAAATAAATAATACAAATATCTTAAGCCCTCAATTTTTAAAGTTACAGTAACTACTTCTAGCAATACACTATGAACCAACTATTAATAGAGATCACATTGAGGCACCTAACTAATAAAAGTAGCATTTTAACTTTGTAAGGTCACTTGAATCCACAACGCAAACACAACTCTATGTATAAATGGGCCAAGTAGCTTAGCTGAGCTACGACCAATAAGGAAAATTGGCACAGTTTAAGTGCTATGTGACCGATCTTACACAACCAATACAGACCTACATAAAGAAGAACTCTGGATATAATGAAACCCTGATACAGAATGGGTCTATGTTTCCCGAAAATTACAACCTACACAAACAAGTCTTTATTGATATTTAATGAATTTAAAAAAAAGTAAAACATGAGCATGTAAAATATAAAAAAAAAACTCAACAGAATTTGGTTTGATGGATAATTATGCATGATAGATAATTAGTGAGCATCGTTTTCAGTTCCTTGATTTAACAAAAAAAAGAATCTCTTATTCAATAAATTTCAATTAAATTGTTATGCAATATATCTAAGCTTATTAAGGCATATTCATTTATAACACATTACTTAAAAAAATTACAGTATGGAAGAGTTTTATACCCATTATATGGTTGTGTCTGCAGTAATGTGTCTTATCCTTATTTAGCAACTGTTTTAAAAATGGTAGGTATATTATAAGCAAAACTAAAATTTACTACTCAAGTAGTATTATGCTTAATCTTACTATGCTAAGGAATAACCAATTCAATTCTCTTGCTATCATTAAGTTAAATCAATTCATGTTTTTATTTAATGTGGTGGAAGTTTAAACACTGGTTATGGATTATTTGTGACTGCCAAACAATTAAAAGTCGTTATAAAATTACAAAATATTACTAGGTAATAAAGAGTATCAAATCTACAAAATATAATATTTATGTACACTTAATGTAAAGCTTTAAATTTAAACAGATATCATGACTATAAGGCTACTAAAATTTTATTATTTTGTATTCAAGGGTATAATATATAATACCAATAATACTATCTTTTATTATTAAATTTAAAATCGATTATTTAGATGTGTCTTAGTAGATACAACATATACATATAAGAATAAATTTTGGATAATTGATTTATAATTGTTTTCATTTCATGTATCATGGAATGTTAAATATAAGTCTTGTGGAATCTAAGTACCTATATAATCAGGCTTTACAAAAACTTACCATCAGTATTTTGATGTGACGCAGAAAATGTTAGTAGGTGTGTTTGGCATGCACAAGATTAAGTCAAATGTTAGTTCATTTTAAGCCATAATTCAAACTTCACACATGTTTTAGTAAACTTAGTTGAAATGTGTAAGAATTTCATAAACTAGAAACCCCAATATCAATCAAAAGTAAAAAAAGACACACTAAACGGAAACTCAAACGTTATACTTTACCCAATCCATGTTTGTAAAGCCTTTTCCTGTAAAAACCCCTGGTTAGAAAGTATTTAATGACTAGAATGAGGATAATAAAAGATAGTATGTACAGGAGACTTAGCATTCCGATGTCGATGTCAGAGAGCGGGTTGGCGGGGGCGGCGGCCGAGCGCACGCGCCTCGCGTCCCGCAGGCCTTCGGTCCCGTACACCTGCTGCAGGTACTGGTAAACCGCAGGCAGGTGCCACGCACCTCGCGACAGACGGCACTGCGGGCAACGCTTCACACTCGGATACTGGATCTTCGGGTGTTGAGGGTCCTCTGTCACATCACCAGCGAGCCGTAAGTTCACCTCGTTGTGAGATATCCACAACCACAGCACCGCCTTCTCGTTCTCTTTAACTTCAAACAGTCGGTTTCTGTCTGCCATTGCTTGAAAATGCTGAGCACACTCTGTACACCCGAAGAAATGTTTCACATATCCATGCATAGCTGTTAAAACTTTAGGACCCTCTAAGGTTGATTTCCGGGCGGCATTAACGGTCAATGTGTGAAATAGCTCCCACAGCCCACATGTAAATCCTCTATACTTTGGCTGACTACCTTGGCATCCGACATAATCATCATTACTTGAGATATAGACTGGTGCATGTGTTGATTCTAATGTTTTAACAGTATCATAGAGTTCCTTACCCTCCCAACTATCTTTAATAAGAATTGTTGCTCTCAGGTCAGTCAAATATTCTTTAAGATTGCCTCGGAAAGGAAATGATGTAATAAGTGCATCCAGATAGTGCAATAGTGCTTGTAAAGCTTCTCCCTTCAGTAACTGGTACCTAGTTATTTCTGTGTGCAAGCTGGTTTTTAATGTTTTCTCTAAATCACTGTAATAAGCAACATCCGAATCCGGGACCAGTGGTTTTACAAGATCAGGTGTTTCATTTGATAATTCTGGGTTGACATCATTGTGAGGGAAATCATAATTCATGTTTCTTAAGAATGAGTTGATAGTTTGCAACAGAATACTTTTTGTGCGGTTTAAGGGTGTGAGATTAGTGGCTTCTAGTGAGGGTTTGACAGCAACAAGCCCAGGAAAACGTTTTACACTGGCCACTTCAGATAGTTCACTACTTTCATACACCCTTTTCAATTTGATGTCTTTGTAGTTATTTATATCAAGAGCAAGTTCTGAACCTATTGTAGAATTTTCACTTTCGAACACTATAAAGGTGTAAAGCACTGAAGTTGGCACATCACTTAGGGCATTTCTGTAGGAAGTATATGAAGCAATGCTCAAGGATGGAGCTGATCGAAGACGGCCCATAGATTGTTCATTTTGCATTTTGTAAATGAGGTCTACTTTCAGTTTGTCCTCTGTTTCCGGCTGCTGCACGCGCTCACCAATGTTGCCATTGCCTTTTCTATAGTTTTCATGCAAATACCGAATAGATGGATATGCCATTACTTCAAACTCTCTGCACTTTTCGTTATTCTCTTCAATAGAGCAGTCAATAACTGCTAATCTAATTACATTTCGCCATGGTGCTATAGTGGAAGCTAGTTTTTTATATTTGGGTGCAAATGATCTACAATGTCCACAGTAACTGTTATAAAATTGTAAGACCATAGCATGGGGCTGACGGTATACTTTCCTTTGGAAGTTAAGGTTTGTTATAATTTCAACTAAATCGGACTTACTGTACAGTCCCTGTTCGTCCACATCGCCGTCGCCAGCCACGACTGCTCCGTTCACTGCGGCGACGCCGCACACAGCTAAGCACAAAGACATGTAGCACAAATTCATTTTATTGATTATTCCTCTCACTGTCGTAGGAACTTCAAAAAAAGCTCACGAAGAGTCGAAAACAGACCCCTAAAAATTCTCGTAGATTCGACTGTCTTACTTGTTGCAAACTATGAGGTGGTGATGGATGTGAAATGTGAAGACGATAAATAGACGTAGGTAAATGCCGCCGCACCGACGCGACGCCGCCGCCGGACAGAACTCACAGAACTGAAGTGGGGTTTGGTTGGTTTGGCTTCACCACCCACACTAGAATGTATATGATAAAATTTATTTTCCTTTCAGCTCTAATTAGTCATACTAACTGAAAGTGGGTGATTTATGTAGGTAGGCGTCTTTAGCTAGCCAACAAATCGAAAAAAATCATTTTACGCACGCAAATAACTGTATTTGTTATAAGTCAGTCAATGAGAGCGAAAGAGAGATTATGAGAGAATACAATACTACGTACGTATACGTATTAAGAGACGGGACTCCATACTAAAAAATGTTTAGTACACGTCGAAACGGGGCGGGGATATCTAGCGTGTTCCAAACAGTTGTCAACAAGCCTTTCTGCAGAGGTGACCTTGTCGGCGTGTCAGCCGTGTTGCCACGCTGGCTACACGGCTGCAACAAGCCCACAACTTCAGTGTGATTTGAGCTCTCGGACGGTGTGGATGTGGAGTGGACCGACACAACACAATGGCTCGACACATTCAACATTTCAAAAAGTCTGCGTTTCTTTAGCACATTTGTGTGCTTTAGACAAAAAAAAAGAAAGAAGTTAGCTATTTGCAGTACCTACCTACCTAATTATTCATAACAGGTCATACATTTTACACAGTGCCATCTAGCCCTAAACTAAGCATAGCTTGTGATATGGAAACTATTTTACGAATAGAATAGTTAATTTCTTTCTTACATACTTACCTTTTTTGGTAGATACATATGTACTAGACGATACAACATCCAAACACAGAACAAACATCTATATTCATTCACAACCTACAGCTCAGAATGCAAAGCTACTACCAAATGAGCTATGTAGCTTGTTCTCAAATAACTATTTACGGACTACCTACATAGAAGGCTTGAGTTAGGTAAGTAACCGCCTCCGTGGTCTAGTGTTTCGCCCAACGATGTCAGATCCAGAAGTCTCAGGTTCGATCCCCAGGGGGAATACATAAAAATATTGTGCTTGTTTTGGTTGGTGATAGGACTTTGTATAAGTCCGCCTGGCTAGCTACCACTTACCTAATTCTGTCGCCAGAACAACAATTCCAAAATGGTTGTATTCCGGCATTTAGAGGTAAGATAGCCAGTTCATCAGTTTGTTGAGGATTCCGGGTCAAGTGCGACTCCACCTTTGGCTTTGTACCCAACCAGGAGAGACGAAAACCAAGCGCTTCCCCGTCGTACAATAAAAAAAAAGTAAGTACGTAGAGTACCTACCTAGTTAAGTATATTATTATAGGTGATTGCACTGGATCACTACCCATGATACCTGTGTTAGCATAATTCTTATGGCTAATTTATGAGGTAGATTTGTCACTACTTATCTAACTACTTATATTAGCCAGCAAAATTATTATTAACTTGATACATACTAAGTAAGTTTTTGAATGTTTTTTTGGGACGAGTCCTTATAATCTTTGAGTATAAATCCCATAGACAGGGAAATCTCTGTATCAATCAATTAAATAATAATAATATTATAGGACATTAATTTTACACAGCGCCATCTAGCCCCAAACTAAGCATAGCTTTATAACAAGCAATGCTTAGTTTGGAGCAAGATGGCGCTAGATTTTGGATAAAATACCTACTTATATCCTTTTGTTTTGTAAAGTAGGTGTACTATATAATACCCAAACACAGAACAAACATCTATAGTAATCTCATTCATCATTTTGGCACGTGCGCACCCACCAACTGCCGCAGTACAACTGTCTTTGCATTATACTGGTAATTAATCTCAGTAATCAACCGATTGGCAGTTCTTTCTGCAGAGTGAATCACATACAAGGTGACTCAATAGTATTGTAATATTGTCAACAAATAACATTTAAGGATCGGACTGACATTGTTAATCATTCAATTGGAAGGGAAATTGAAATAGCTTGTGTATAGCTGGAGCAATTAAATATCATTAGTGTATATGGCCCAAATTGTACCAAATATTCAAATTTTGAAAAAAATATGAAATAAATATTGTTTTAATCATCGGAATCAAAAAAGCAATTGATAGCTTGTGGGGATTTTTATGTAATTATTTTAAATGAAAAGAAGACCTCTGACCTCTGCGGTATACAGAGCTTACAGAGAAGCATTGTAAAACCAATAGTACGTGTTATAGTGACTGAATTCGCTCTTAATTTCAACGAATGCGTCGACTGCGGCGTAATCCCAAACTTAATTAAATAAATTTAAATAACTCCTCTTTTCAAAATAGGTAACAGCTCTGATCCAACAAACTTTAGGCCTATATCAGTACTACCGACATTCAGTAACATCTTTGAGAAAATTATTCTTACACAGTTACAAAGTCATTTTTATGATAATGCCCTATTTCATGATGAACAATTTGGAGTTAGGGCGGCAGCTTTGTGCATACCTGGCTGGCGCTGAATTGAACTGAACGTGACACAATGAAGCAGTGATATGATGATATTCGCCATGAAAATTCTGCCTTCTCTTCTCTTTAGTTGTTCTTCAGAACCTATTCTAACAGAAAGTGCATCAAAACGTCGGAAACGTAATACGCCAACGTCTACTGATGATGGTAATAATCAGCTTGCGGAATGTATGAAGATGAGACAAATGTTTGCAAACTTTAAGAGCGAACAAGTTAAAAGGGACGAGAGACTGGCCTCTGCTGTTGAGGATATGCGGGCCACGGTAGATCTTCAAAATTGAATTGAGTAATTAGAAGTCGGCCGAAAAGATGATATTCTCTACATCAAATCGTTAAAACAGATATTGGACGCCCTTGAGCGTAACTCAAGATCTACGTGCCTAGAGATTAGAAACATTACCTGTTTTTTTTGTCCCACGTTGAACTTACTACTAAACTATGGATAGTTTAAATCAAGTAAATAAAGATTTAGAGCAAATCAGCATGTAGGAAATTACATTGAGCAAAGTGATCTCAAAATTTTTCATGTAAACATTCGTAGTGTAAATTGTAACTTTGGCGAACTCTGTCTCTTATTGTCGAGAGTAAAATACCGAATTGACGTTATAATTGTATACCTTTTATACCTACCTTACCTGGTTATGACGATTTCAAATCAGATTTCAGTAACCAAAATGAAGGAGTGATTGCATACATCAGAAATGTTTTGAAATTTAAAGTTGATATTCCAAATTTTCAAGAACGAGCGTCCGAGTTTGCTAACTGTGCCGCTACAACAACGTGACGCACTATTTCTAGGCGTTATTGCATATTGTCACTGCCTTATATAATGCCTCTAAAACGCACACCACCGTTACGCTTAGAATTTGCTTCTCCAATGGCGGCAAAGGCTTCTATGCCTGATTCTCCACTCACTGAACGCTATTCCTCTGAGCCTAACTTAATTACTGATACAGCTGCGGACTACGGAACGCCTCGTGAAAACACGCCCGTGATGAAATTTTGGACTTCCAAACGCAAGCGTTTCCAATACGATGACGATACCCTGACGCGCTTTATGAATGATATGACTAAAGTGATGACTGATTTCAAGAGTGAACAAGACTCAAAGTATCAGACATTAATGACGGTTGTGGATGATTTTCGTTCAGCCGTTGATTTTCTTCTCACTAAAAATGAGACGCTTCAGACCCAGATAGATAAAATGGACTCTGAAAGGAAAGACACCCAACAGTATATAGATTCATTAGAGAATAAACTTGAGGGCCTTGAACGGACCTCCAGGTCCACATGCTTGGAAATGAGAAACATTTCTGCAGTAGCTCCTGAGACAAAGACGTCTTTAGTGGACACTGTACTCAATGTAGGAAAAGTACTCAATGTGCAGGTCCAAGGCTCTGAGATTAAAGATTGTTCAGAATCAGATCCAAAGATCCAGCAAACAGAACAATCATTGTTGTTTTCACGAGCGTCCTAACTAAGGAGAACTTTATACACAAATACCGAAAAGCAAACAGAGACAACAACAAACTGTCGACGGAGAAGATTAGAATATCCGGTCCAACTAAGCCCATATATATATCTGAGAATCTGACAGCCAAAGCCAAGAAACTTCATTACCTGGCTCGTGAGTTTGCCAAAGCAAACAATTTTAAGTTTTGCTGGGTGGCGAACGGTAAGATCTTCCTGCGAAAGCGTGAGAAAGCTCCGCCGATCTGGGTTGCCAAAGAATCAGATCTTACAAGCACACCAGCCAACATATGACTGACATTTCAGTTAGCATGTCATAATTACGTAGCACTATCATATACATAATATTGTTTTGGTTTCGCTCTTTCAGTTTACCGTAAAATTACTATCTTATAAAAATAATGTTTCTCCGCTATCCCATCCACATAGCCTACTTCCCTCTCACCTTACCTCAGACCTGATAAAAAATAAAATTACTCATGGTATATGCCCAAATATTGCTTCAACAACTCGTCTTTCCAGAGTCTCTAAAAACCTCATTTCAACTATGTGCCTCTGTTCTTTTCCGGCATCCAATATGGATGAAGTCATCGATGTAGCAAATGAGATTGAAAATACTTCTCTGTCAGATTCTTTCATCTGTTCTCCTGAAAACGTGGCTCAGTACGTCTCACCTTCTTCTAACTCACTAAAATGTTTCCATGTAAATATCAGAAGTATTAACTGTAACTTTGATGAACTCTTGGTATTATTTCTTAGAATTAATCTGGAATTTGACATCATCATCCTTACTGAGTGCTGGTTAAGCAAATGCCCCTATCTCCCAACAATTTCAGGATTTAACTCATTCGCATCTGACTTCGGGTCTCAAAATGAAGGCGTTGTGGCTTTTGTTCGTGCGACTTTAAAATGTAGCGTAGTCACCATATCCCTTACATATTCAAATTGCCTTCTACTGAAACTGGATGATAAATCTGCGATCCTGGCTATTTATCGATCCCCCTCCACTAATAAACTAGAACCATTTCTGGAAAGCCTAAACCATAACCTATCTAATCTTCGAAATTTTTCTACAGTCATTCTCATAGGGGACATTAATATAAACATCAGTGCTAGCTCACATGACAATTATTATGATGATTACCTTAACCTAGTTGCGTCTCATGGTATGCTTCTGGCGTATGTTCTACCAACCAGACATAGTAATTGCATAGATCACATTATTTTTAAAACTCCTGGATATGCAATTACCCTGATTCTCAACTCGCGTTTTAATGACCATTCTCTATTGATCTAACTATTCCACGTAAAAGTTTAAATAAAGTTATACCAAAATTAGATCTCCATGCCATATCTAAAGAAATTGATACCACAGATTTCTCGCATCTCCTGTCCTCATTGGATGCTGAATTTATTTTTGATGGACCTTTGTCCATCTTCTTTCTACCGTTATATTTAAACACTCAAAAATTCCCGCAGTTCCTAGTCGTAAACGTATCCTCAAACCCTGAATTACTCCTGGCCTTCTTAGGTGCATTCACCACCGTGATAGTTTTTATAAAAAATATTGCAAATATAAAAATAATTGTATTCTCAAGCTTTCTTTCACACGATATCGAAATTTTTGCAACAACCTATTTAAAAAAGTTAAGCGCGACTTTGAGCGCAATGAACTTCAAAAGGCCAGGGGTAATACAAAAGCAACTTGGAAAATTATTAAGAAAATGGCAAACTTAAACCGTAAGCCTTCATCATCTGATGAGCTGATTAATCTTTCTTCAAATCCTGCCTCCTCAGTTAATTTAGTAAACAGATTCTTCGCCTTCATGTAGGACATAATCTTGTCTCTAAAATAATTCAACCTTCTAGTTTAACTATAACCAATAAATCTCTTCCTCTTAACTCGATGGCCCTTTTAACCACTGACAATGTAGAAATCGAATACATTATACTAAACCTTAAGGAAAAATCAGCGGTCGGCTGGGATAAAATACCTACCTCAGTCATAAAAAACTCAAGACAAATTCTCATTCCTATCCTAACTTTAACATGTGTATGTAATCCGGCACTTTTCCCTCCGTTTTCAAAAAAGCATCAGTACACCCAATACACAAAGGAGGTGACAAGAGTTGTATTAATAACTACCGTCCTATATCTGTCCTCAGTGTAATATCCAAAATATTTGAAAAAAATCTGAATAATCGACTCATTGCATTCCTTAATAACAATAATATTTTAGCCGAACATCAGTATGGCTTCAGAAGTTGTCGTTCGACGGAAGACGCAGTAACTGAACTAACCTCCTCTATCGCAAAGAACTTTGAAAATAAACTTAAAACTATTGGTATATTTCTCGACTTATCTAAAGCATTTGACACCGTCTCTGTGCCTATTTTACTGAACAAACTCAATAGTTCAATAGTTACTTATCAGGTCGACGTCAGATTGTGGTTATTGATAACTTTTTTAGCGAGGAAGAAGAGCTCACATTTGGTGTCCCGCAAGGAAGTGTACTCGGACCAACCCTCTTCCTCGTCTACATAAATGATCTAGTCAAGATGTCTTTACCCAGCTGCAGTATTTTTACTTATGCCGATGACACAGCTCTCCTTGTTAGTGGAAGAGACTGGACTGAGGCCAAGTTGTTTGCTGAATCAGCCCTTAAGTCTGTCCTTACGTGGTTGTCGAATAAACTATTAACTTAAAATGTCGAAAAAACTAAATTCATTTCCTTCTCTCCACACTCCAGAACCCAACCAACACAATATTTTTCTCTAATTGCCCATTCTTACTTTTCCTCCTTATCTTCATGCCAATGTTCACCGCTAGAGCGTACCTTCAATATTAAATATCTTGGTGTCTGGTTAGACTGTACCTTGTCTTGGACTAGGCATACAGAATGTACAGTTTCTAGAACTAGAAAACTGATTTACATTTTCAAAAATGTAAGGAACAGTGCTGACTTAAGTTGCCTCAAAACCGTCTATTATGCCCTCGCACAATCTGTCTTATCTTATTGTATCACTGCTTGGGGAGGAGCCGCTAAGACCCACATGCTAAGAGTAGAGAGATCACAAAGAGCTGTCCTAAAAGTAATGACTTTCAAGCCAAGACGTTTCTCCACAACTGCCTTGTATTCCCTTTGTGGTGTACTCTCAGTGCGAAAATTATTTATCCTTGGAACAATTATTCGCAAACAGTCCCAAATCACATTTGATCCCAAATTTGCCAATATAAAACGTAGATCTGACATTGTGTGCTCAACAGAGTTGTGCAGAACGGTTGTTGCACGCAGACATTTTTACTACCTGAGTAATTCCTTGTATAACAAAATTAACAAAGTCCTTAACATAATATCCCCTCCCCATGAACAAATGTAAAAATAAATGTATAACTTGGCTTCTGTCACTAACTTACGAAGAAACGGAAGAACTCTTAGACAACCCAACAATAAAGTTTACCAAATTAATATCTATACCTTTCCTTCCCACTCCTCTCCCTCCCTCTTCCTTCCCACTCCCCACTGCGTTATTGAATATTTTTACAATTTATAATTGTGTTTTTATGTATAATTATTTACATTAGGATCCTTTGTTTCTGTAAATATTCTTAGGTTTAGTTTGATTTCTTAGATTTAATATTATTTCTTATTATACTCGTATCTTCTTATGTATCATAGTGCATTATGGAACTTTTTGATTTGATTTGTTTTCGGAGGAGGGCGCTGACTCAGTTACTAGTTGCTACTCAGTTTTGTATCAAACTTTTGCAGTGTCATCGTTCCAAATACAACGTATGTACCTTAAAATTTATAGTTCCCAATAAATATTTTTGAATCTTGAATTTGAATATTCTAGCCTTCTACCACTCTCCTTCGTAAAGTTACTTCGTTTTAAATTGCTTAACTCTTAATCACCACAAATATTTTAAGACTGTCATAATAATTGGTGACATAAACATTAATATCATTCCAAGTGACGACGACAATGACTCAAGAGCAGATGATTACCTATTTAGTTGCCTCCTATGCCATGCTTCCCACTCATTTGTTCCCAACGAGAAATACTACATGTTTGGATCACGTTATCCTTCGGTCTCCATACATAGCAAATACTCTTGTTCTTGATTCCAAATTCACAGACTTTCCAGTTATTTTCAGTACTAAAAAGAAAGTTAAAGTCACAACTACTAAACGTATTTCTCACCGTTTGAACTTTCCTGCCATAGTTCAAGACCTGGAAAATGCTGACTTCTCTAAAATTTTTGAATCCTCTGATCCTGAACGAAGGACCGTTACACTTATCAACCTAGTCTCCTCTATTGTTAAAAAAACACCCAAAAATCTGTTCCGAGCCGCAAACGCATTTTGAAACCTTGGGTCACTCCTGGTATTTTAAGGTGCATCCGAAATAGAGGCAAACTATATCGTAAACACAAAAATAAAACCAGATGACACATGCCAGCGAATTATAAATTTGTGCCATCGAAAATTCTATACCAAACTGCTTAAAAAACATGAACATAACCGAAATTAATTTGAAAAAGTTAAGAAAAACCCAAAAGCTACGTGGAATTTCACTAAACAGATTGCCAATCTAAACAGAAAAGACTCGAGCTTATCTCATCTGTTGAAAGTGTGCAATCGTTATCGGTAGACAAAGTTAACTCCTTTGCAAATATTATAAATATTTGCAAAGGATATAATATTGCAAATATTGGTAAAACTCTCGCGTTACAAATTCAATCTGAACTCAATATCACTTCCTTACACTCCCATTCCTTGCTTGCCAACGCTAATTCCAGTCCACTCCGCGTGCAGCTCTTAGGCATTTCACAGCATAGATTGCTCAGAAATTAGCATTATTATCGCTAATCTCAAAGATAATTGTGCTGTGGGCATGTGTTCGATGACATATCAACCAGAGTTGTTAAATCTGCTAAGCATATATTAATCCCAGCTACACCACATATTTAATTTGTGCATCTCATCTGGTATTTTCCCTCGGGCGTTCAAAACAGCTATAGTACATCCAATTTTCAAGGGCGGGTATAAGGATTGTGTTTAAAATTTTAGGCCTATTTCTGGGTAACGGTAATTTTATTATCTTTTTTCAAGTTTTTGAAAAAATACGTAACAGCAGACTTCTTAGCTTCCTTAATAAAAAATCTGTTCTTTCAAAAAACCAATTTGGATTTAGAAGTGGTAGATCTACAGAGGACGCTGTCTTAGAACTTAGTGATACTATTATAAAGTCCATCGACAAGAAAACCAAAGTTTTTGGTATTTTCCTCGATCTCTCCAAGGCCTTTAACACAGTCTCAATCCCTTTTCTTCTTCGCAAATTGGAGCATGTTGGCGTCAGAGGCATTGCCCTAGATATGTTTAGAAGCTTAAAATCTTTATAATCGTGTACAATTTGTGGTGACAGACGACTTCCAGAGTCGTGAAGAATCACTATGCTTTGGAGTTCCTTAAGGTGTTCTCGGACCTACCCTATTTCTAATTTACATAAATGAGCTGTGTAACCTTTGTCTTCCTCTTTGCAAGATTATAACATATGCAAATGATACTGCCCTTCTCGTCCACGGTCACACTTGGCCTGAAGCCCGAAACTACGCTGAAGACGCTCTCAGTCATGTAATGCGTTGGCTATCTTCCAATCGTGTAACACTAAATATTTCTAAAAGCAAATTTATCGCATTTTCCGCAAACAAACTATCTCAACCTCCCCCCACATTTTATTTATCTGCCCATTTGTAAATATACCTCTACTGCCCCTTGTAGCTGCTTGATGCTTGAACGTTGTTCATGTTTCAAGTATCTCGGAGTAATATTAGATAGTACACTTTCATGGAAACAACAAATAGACGCAGCCGCTTCAAGAATATGTAAACTTATATTTACAAAATATACCTCTACTGCCCCTTGTAGCTGCTTGATGCTTGAACGTTGTTCATGTTTCAAGTATCTCGGAGTAATATTAGATAGTACACTTTCATGGAAACAACAAATAGACGCAGCCGCTTCAAGAATATGTAAACTTATATTTGTATTAAAAAAAACGGGACGCAGTAATTAATTTTAATCTCTTAAAAACATTTTATTACACCCTAGGTCAATCCATATTAACATACTGCATTCCATCTTGGGGCGGCTGTGTCTTAACTGTTCTGATTAGGCTGGAACGTGCTCAAAGAGCGGTCCTAAAAGTCATAGCTAATAAACCAATTTTATTTCCAACATCCGAAACTTATAAACTCTACAAAGTTCCCACTGTCCGACAAATATTTATTCTTCAGACAATTACACGGAAACACTTAGCAATTAACTATGATACAACCTTAAAAGACAAAAAGCGCAGATCTGACCGTGTTTGCATTATACACACTTCCATATACTAGGTTTTTATTTTAACCTTAACTAACATATTGTTTTATTATACCTACCAACTTGTACATTTTTGGATACAGTTTCTACGGAGGAGGGCGTTAATGGTTTCGCAACACAGTTTTTCTAAAACTCTAACGATCATTATCGTTGCATCAGTTTTTGCACATTGTTTTAAATCCAAATAAATAATTTTGAATTTTTGAACGTCAGCAACAAGTGTTAGATTCTCTTCGGTGGACCATAAAATATATGAATATTTTCGTCAAGGCTGTTTTAAAGACACATACATAAACAAATTCAGCTGTTTTAGGTTTGTTATTGTTGGTGTCAAAACGTGCAATAGCAGCAACTTTGGAACACAAATAGGCGGAATTCCATCAACGCTAACAACCAAAAAAGTCACTGTCCGGTCGTTGGCCGGTAAATGACCAAAGCGTCAGTGTTGCATGTAAGTCAAATACTTAGGTTACATAAATTGAGGTACGTGATTGGCACAGACTTCTGAGAGTAGTTCGTAAATGGCCGTTCGATTATTTTGTTCGAATCTTAGTGGAATCCTATTAGTGTTAATTGTTGGGTTTGTAGAATAGCCACCGCTGAATATTTTTGAGTGAATACATAGATAGTCATCTGTGATTTTTGCATATCACTGAGATGGTCCGAAGACATGGACACAGAGTAACGGCATTCTGACAACACGTAGCAACTCCAATGGTCTATAACATGATGTTTGTACACTTTAAGTCCATGAACATGATAGAATTTTGGAATGATTATATATATATATATAATCATATTATATATATAAATATATATATATATATATATTTCGAGTTTCATTTGCACCAGCTTGACAAGAGAGTGAATATTACTATTATTATATGACTATACGTGCACACAGAAAACAGCACTCTCGTATGTCACCTAGAAAGTTGTTTTGTTGTGTGGAATATTAAATTTGCTATAGAATAAATAAATGTTACAGGACATCAGCGCCATCTAGCCCCAAACTAAGCATAGCTTGTAAAATGGGAACTAGAATACGGATAAAATCATTTTTTTTTGTAAATAGTCACTTACCATAACAATACAACACCCAAGCATAGGACAAATATTTTCATCACACAAATGTTTGTCCTGGGTTCGAATCAAACCCACAACCTACAGCGCAGAAGGCAGAGTTACCATCAACTGAACTAAGAGGCTTGCTATTAGTCTGTGTGTATTTCACTATTCATATACTTGTGTGTCTATGTTATATACTAGACAATGAAACGTGGACTCAAAGTGTAACAGCAAACAATTTGGATTACATAATGTTGCTTGTCGAACATATCCCGCCATCGTTTTTTTGCAATAAAGGTAACTCCCAAAAATCCCATTGTCTGGTCAAACTAGATAATATTGTTGAGAAAAGCCTGTAAATGAGACCTGTGGATCGTGTGGTCGATTTAAGATGATAAGGATTAGAATATTTCGTGACAGTGATGGTTGGTAAATTTGTTAAGAATTTAAGTGCTGTACCGTAGGTACTATAGGCAACACAGGTACCTATACTTTGTTTTTATTTATACTGTGCCTTGTCTACCTATTTTGTTTTGATGTATCTAAGTGCATGTTATATGTTGAAAGAGAAACTAAATGACTGTTCCGACTATATGGAGAGACATAATACGATTACGTTTCGGTGGTGTAGGTCACTTCAAATTACACATGAGTTACATTATTGTTACTTTTATAAGTAATGTAACTAAAATTCTTAATTATTGTGTTCCGTCAATTAGAGGTGAGCTAGCCAGTTCTTCAAACTATTGAGTATTTTGGATGAGATGCGCTTACCATCTTATCATAACTTGAAGCCAGTAAGATGAAGGACAAGCGCTTACCCTTAGTTAAAAAAAAAAACTATGTCAACCACAACGTGAAAAAAATATCCCCCAAAACAATAAGGTTTGACCATAATTGTCGAGACACACACTTGACTTGTCTGAATCTGACCCAAAGGCTGCACGTATAAAACGATTGACAATAGGCTTTGCAAAGAGTCGTTTTAACCGGCCAAGTGCAGCGCGCAAACCTACGGGCTATATATTGGCCCTAATGGATAATGCCCTGCGCTCCCTCTCCATATCAATCTCATCTTTGAGCGTCTCGGTGGCCCAGCGGCTCAAATATATGAAATTCGTAACTTGCTTCAGCTCACAACCATTCAGTTTAACAGGCAATATGGTATCATAGGTTTCAGAAACATTAGCTCGCTTTTGCTTGCACTATATTTTGAGCCCATGGGCCTCCACGTTTCTCTCACAGAAGTCCAAAAGTCTCTTGAGGGCACTGATGGATGGGCTCAGCAACACCATTTCATCAGCATAGCTTATGTTGTTAATACAAACTCTATCTTTGCAGCAGCCGACCTCAGCGTTGATGAGCTCACGGATTAGACAATCCGTGTACAAGTTGAAAAGGCGGGGTGAGTTTAATCCACGCTGCTTACTTCACATTCCAAGCCCTACACGTCTGAAATAACCACCTCAGTGGTCTAGTGGTTCAACCCACCAATTTCAGATTCAGAGGTCCCGGGTTCGATCCCAGGGGCAGCAATATTGTGCTTGGTTTGGTTGGTAGTAGGATTTTGTTTGAGTCCGCCTGGCTAGATACTACCATATTACCTAATTCTGCCGCAATAAATACAATTCTTAAAAATCGTTGTGTTCCGGCATTTAGAGGTAAGATAGCCAGATCCTCAGTTTGTTGAGGATTCCAGGTGAAGTGCGCCTCCACCTTCTGCCATATCTCAACTTTTTACCAGGTGAGATTAAGGCCTAGGGCTTCCCCGTCATAAAATAAAAAAAGTGAACCTGCCCATCGTACAGAAGTGAGCTTTGGGAGAATTCTTGGGAAATAACCCACCATCTAGCTGTTAACTGGTATAGCAACATCGGGCCACGCGTTCTTATCGACGATATAGTCACTAATTTTATAATAGTTACTTTTAATTAAATTATTCTTTACATACAATTTAAATTTAAGAGCAGAAAGTTTGGTGGCGCTTTGAGGAAGCTTATTAGAGAATCGTACACAGATTCCTAAGAATGAATTATTTACTTTTCCTTAGTGATACCTCAAGTCAAGTTTATATTTATTTCTTGTTTTAACACTGTGTACATCACTCCTTTTACTACACTCATCAATGTTCCTGTAAGCGTGCACTAGATTTTCACAAATGTATTGGGAGCTGACTGTGAGAATACCAATATCTTTAAAACGTTCCCTGAGAGAGTTTTCATTTTATAAATTGTCTGTACAGCTTTCTTTTTTGCAGAATCAAAATGCTTTCAATAACTGCTGCATTTGCCCATAAAAATATGTCATTAGACACTGTGAAAGTAACTAAAATATTCGAACCTCACCGTGGATTCATCAGTAATATTCTTTGCGTAGGCTGAAGAGCTTAGCCTGCTAGCTAATGTATCAACATGAATACCCAATTACAACTTTGCATCAATATTTAAACCCAAAAACAACTAACTAAGAAGAAGTAACTATATACTGCTTCCATTAAGTTTAATATTTCCCCATTTATGATAATGTTAGCGTCAGCATTTAACATAGTTCAAGCCTGCTGACTTGAACATTAGGGAAGGTGAATCGAATGCAATTTGCTTTTTCTCCTTTAATAAGTTGTTATTTACCGTAAGCCGGAACAGATCCCCCTCACAGGAAGGCAGACATCATCATCAGGATCTGTTTGCCATGTTTCATAAGATCAGGAAATATTGTTTCATCGATGCTTCTTTAAATGTATATATGCTAGACATAGCAATAGACAGTCAGACACTAATTTTCATGCACACCTGTCGAATTGCATTCAAAATGTGGATATTAGCGGTAGCAGATCTTCGGGAACATCCACTCACATAGGTGTACAACTTATGGCCTTTTCTGTTTCAAGTCTATATCTTCTTTCCTGTGTAGGAGACCTTACTACTACTACCAACATTGCAACTGTCACACTTTGCTTGAGACATTTTGTACATCTGTAACGTAACGTAGCGCCGCCGCCGGCGCTGCCCAGCGCCTGTCCGTTACACGTCACCAAGGTCACGCAGGCGCAGCCAGAAGCAAACTATGTTGTAACGTGTTGTGGTGAGTGAGGGTGTGTTAGACCTAACTGTGGCAGTTGAAGGACGGCCACTCCCACTTTACATAAATCACAACATTTATTTTCTGTTCAAATGTTTAATAGACAATAAAAAAAGGACTGAAATATTTTTCTGATTCTGACAGTGACAGATTAGTGATGAACATGGAACTAAGTGGAACTGAATAAATCGAACCGTGTCATGTCCGTCATGTCAGTCCGAAAATTCGTAAATAATTTTGCACGTTTGCTGTGGTATGTATGAATATTTTTACTGTTCAAACAGAATACAATAGGTACTTCGATTTCATTCTCAATTTCAACTAAATACCATGTGCAATTTGGATGTGGATGTGGACCTATTTACACAATTATGATTTACCACCGAAACTTTTAGCTTGCGAGGTAAGAAAATTAAAATCTATTTCTCTCTTTTGACTCTAATACTCTAAGCCAGACCAGCCCTAATAGGCATAGCTTATAAATCCAGCACTAATAGATTCGAGGTATATTTTCAGCATTAGCACACATGTCGATAATCACACTAGACGCGCCGCCGGCGTCGGTGGTGGCGCACTTTACAGTGAACTAAATAGTGCCGCATTGCAGATGTGCATTCTTTTTAATGTTCCCATGTCCCTTTATAAAGTGTTTTTTTTTGTAAAAGCATTGTTATATTGATTAACATAAACTATCAATAAACCTGAGTATGTATGTAATCTCTGCCTAACATTCTACTTTGAAAATAATACGCATTATAATATGGCTTAATCATTTTGACATTCTTTTGCTGAGTAGTAAAACATAATTAGTTATCTAAGTACTCTAAGCTGAGAATGTTTTTGTAAACTATTTCTATGTGAAGGATTGTGTACTAGATACCTGATTCTTAGGTGAGATTGCCATGACTTATGTCTGCTTCCCAAATTATATCTTCGTGAATCCTGGATAAATGCATGGAGTACTTCTAAATTGATCAAGATTAAACACTATTCAGACATCGCACAACTGACCACTTGGGAGTCTAAGTGCGGAAATGGGAGTCTTTTTACATTTACTATTCCGACATCCAACCCAACATTCCCATCAAATAGTGGTTCTAAAAATTTTATAAATTTAGTAAAGTAGTAACTTCAACTGTTTGTTGCCTTAGTAAATCATTGTTGCTCACCACATAGGTTGGTTATCTTTTTGGCCACACTTAGGATCAGGAATAGCTTGCTGTATGAATGTGGCATAGATGAGGGAAATGTGAACCACATTTTCTTCAATTGCCCTCTAAACCAATCACTCCAGGATATCCTCCCTCCTGATATTCATCATCTTACTTCCCTCAAATCCTTCCTTTGCCTAACCTTTATTTCAATTTATAAATAAAAATAGCATTAATTAAACTGTTAATTTTGTAAATAATCATCACACTCATAAACTCATTGCTTTATATTTTTTACTAACAACTTGTCATAGTATGCGTTTTTATTTGAAGCATTGTAGATTAACCCTCCAAAAAAATAATGGTATGCCGAATCTTTGTTTAAGACACTTGCAGTAAAAGATGCACACCAAATCTAAGTTAGAGGGATTGCAACAATTTCAATAAACATGGGCATTTGTGTCACAATGTTCAGGCAGACCCATCAAGGTTAAATCATATATAGGTACCAAAGAGAGGCTATGAATAATTTCTGATATTTCAGTTCATAGGTTAGTGGTTCCACAATGTCGAGTCGTCAAATACGACGATATGTAGCATTACAAGAGCAGGAGAACCAAAAAAATGCAGAAGACGACAAAAAAGAGGAGGTAGAGTCAACTGAACAAGACAGGCCACCATACTCCGAGCAAATGAATCTTTATGATGGGGTAAGACAAACCTGTTGTGTGTAATGTACATGTAAATGTACAAACTATGATCCTTTTGATTTGTCGGATTTAATGAGTTAAGTAAATACTATGTGCTTGGGTTTTAGTACCTATGAGATACATTGTGTACTGACAGAAGTAAATATATTTGTAGCTAGAAGTGAGCTCCAGCGATGAGTCAGCTCCTGTAGCATATCAGGATGATGCCTGTGCGGTCATACCTGTTGAAGATAAGTACGGCGCCAAAAAGAAGGTTCCTAACAACAATAAGAAGAATAACAAGAAAAAGAAAAACAAGGCTTGCAAGAAATTACCTGAGGTACCATTATAACTTTAACACTACTATACATAATATATGAAATCACATAATAAGCGAAAGTGGGGTAAAATTGTGGTCACCTGATGGCTTCCCGACCCAGCACATAGCTGAGCATAGATGAGCTTGGTCAGTTCTCGAGAACTGCAGAATTGCAATTTAGGATAGTTAGAGTGTGGTGAGGCCTTAACCCAGCAGTAAAATATTTATGGTCAATAACAATAAATAATAATAATTCAAAGCGATAGTAACCCTTATAGATGTTCTCAAACATACAGAAAGCCTTATCGGAATGAATTTTGAAGCTTCCAATGGAGATTCCCGAATCACTAGTACTAACTAAAAAAAAAATACATTGGTATTTTGAGACTTCCACAGAAGATTTTCAAAAATGGTTTGAGAAGTGTTGAAATTTATTGGATTCGAAGTTGAATCTGACAAAAAATAATGTTTCCGTTTCCAAAAACTTTCTTTGTGTTTGAGATTCACGAGAGAGATCAGAGATCTCTCTATTACAAACAGAATGATTACACAGAATGCCTAAGCGAATATACCAAGTTTTTTTATTGTACTATGTGAATGTGCTAGGCCTTCATCTCACTAAATTTTTAAGTTATAGAGAAGGCTGAAGGTGGAAGCGCACTTCACTCAGAATCCTCAACAAACTGAGGAAGTGGCTATCATACCTCTGATGTGCTTGTTGGACTATTAGAAAATTTAGTCATCAGTTAACCCCGGAGTAACACCATTCATTGTCCAACCAAATAAGTCCGTACAGACACAGTGACAGAAATAGTAAAGCAAGTGACGGTTTTATGATAAATGTGGGTTGCGAAGGTACCTTGGATAAGCTTAGCTGTAAAAAATGCAATATGAAGAGAGTCATGATCACAAGGCAAACTGTATAACCAGCATTGCGAGCTAGCTATGCGAGCTAAAATATCTGCATCCAATAAACTTGCTGATATCTTGTTGCATGGCTCTAAGCCCTCTCCATGTCAAATAGTATCTGATCTCTACCATTTTCATAGTCTCATCAATATGAGACTAACAAAATGGTATGCCTTTGCAAAGTTATTATTTTGAGACTTATTCACTCTTTCAAGTCATATCATTATTGGTCAGTGTAACTATGTTTGCCCAATATAAGTAAGATGGATTCAATGAAAAGTCAACCGCTTACATTTACTGGAAATGGTAGGTTACATTCAATCGCTTTGAGTACAATTGTTGTCAAAAAATGAGTTTTTTTATAATTAAAGTGCTTGAAAGGCGAAAGGAAGCAATATGCCACAGAGTTTTAACTGGAATCGTTTTAAGTTTTCCTGTAGGTCTTTCTAATCAGACTCTAATTCACATATATTTTCACCAACTGTACCTAATAATTAAAGATTTTTAACGGGCTATAGTACCTCAGATTAGCAACTCAACGCAACTTTATCTGTTTCGAACTAAGATATAGTAGTAATAAAGGTGACATTGCTGTGCGCTCAACCACGTCGCTTATGACCACCAGATGACAGAAATATGCGCGTATAGTTTTGTATTTCACGGTAAAACAAATATGAATTTTGAAAATCGACCGAAAACACAGACCGTCTGCTGTATACTGTGTTTATTTACTGTACAACGTTTCAAGCTCTAATTGGGCGTATTTATTGAATGGTGAACATTTTTGGTGCATATCAGAGTCAACTTTTTTTTTCTATCGAGAAAATTTTATGTAATCGTGTTTTTGAAACATAAGCGTTCTAGCATCTATCCTGAACTACAACATATATTCATTTCAAAGTAAATGCTACAGTATTGTGAAAGATATGATCGCTGAAGCTAAGCCATTTCACATACGATAAAAATAATTGAATTAACATCCCTTCTTTGCCAAACATTTATCCCCTTATTTGTACATTATACAAATTTGTAAATAAAAATAGCATTTTTTTTAAATTCATTTTTACACAGTTTACAAAATTAACTGTAATTGTTGTGTAAAGTCATCACACTCTAACCTCATTGCTTTTATATATTTTTTACTAACAACTTGTTATTTTATAGATTGTAGATTAACCCTCCATAAAAAAGGGAATTAACCAAAGTGCCGAATATTCAATATTTTTGGCCACTTTTTCTGTTTATGATACTTACAATACTCGACACTGGCAAAATCGATAAAATTGCATGCCATATCAAAGAAGTTGAAGTAACTTAACTTAAGTTAACTTAACTAACTTAATTTAACTAAATTTACTTATCTAAGTTAACTTAACTAAGTTACTTCAACTGTTTAACAGTTAAGTTAAGTTAGTCAAGTTAACTCACGTTACTTATGTTAAGTTAGTGTTGTAGCTTGTTCTTGAGTTATTCCTCAACTCATTTAACCCATGGAATGAAGCGTCACTCACACATTAATAATGTTCTTTTCAGTTTGACGAAGTTGAGTGGTCGGTGCGTGAAGTCAACCGCATGCTTGGAACACTTCCGGTCGTACTAAGCTTCAACAAGGAGTTTGAGGTCGACGATAGTGCCATCACTGAGAAGAAATTATTTAAAATCAATCCATTTGACATAAATGTTAATTATGAGCTAGCCAAGGTGTTTGGTGAAGATAATAAGCTGAAGTATGTTGATGTTTACAAGCTTTCATTTGACTCGCTGTTTTAGTATGTAGGAAAATAACTAACTTGCAACTTAATTGTTCAATGGTTGGCTTACAGTTAAGCTAAAATTTGGAACACCTATGTAGTAAGATGTTTACCACATAAACATGTTAAACAAACATGGACAACCAAAAATACATATTAAGAATGGCCAGTCTTAGCACATAAAGAGACAACCTTAGGTCGGAATGAATTGTTCGAATTAAGATCAATCTATAAATCGAATGGATGAATATACTTTATTGCACACCTCAAATGAAAAGCTAGATTAGGTACTTAAAAAAGATTTGTATATACAATGAGCGGTCTTATCGCTCAAAAGTGGTTTATTCCAGACAACCTTTGGATCGGATTTTATGGCTTAAGAGGTGGTTGGTGGTGCAAATAATTTAAAAGGGGTCTAGCTAAATTTGCTATACATAATACATTATGTAAAGCTATGCTACACATATACACATACTTACATAGTATAAATACCTACCTATACACCATGTACCTACATACACAAATAAAATATAGAAATATATTTCAGGATGATAATATAATAAATATTTTAGAAGTACTTGCCATGATAAAACATTTTTTTCTTTTTGTATGACGGTAAAGCGCATGGCCTTCATTTCACTTGGTTAAAATTTGAGATACGACAGATAGACGACAGAGAGACGACAATAAAAAATAAATAAATAATAATAATGTCCTGTAACATTTGTTTAATATTTTACTATGTCTTAAAATTTTAATTATTATACCAACACATAGGTATCCTATTTCTAAATGTGTAGAAATACAATATTAAATAAGGTTACATCTCACTCTTAAATTTCAAGTGAATGACATTACCAACATATCAAAAAATACCGTCAACACTCGCAAAATTGTCAAAACGTTGATACGTTTTTACGATTCATGTTAACATTTTTTAACGTATAGTTTACTCTATTATTTTAGTTATTTGCACTATTATTAAAAAAACCATCTTCTCATAAGGTTTGCAAGAGTTTGGAAGAGAACTCTTTTCAGGGTTAAGCTCGCCTTTGCCATGATCATTAGTATTTAAGATTGTTTTTATATAGGTTGTATTTTGTGTGTGCAATAAAGAATATCCATGCTTGGGTTGTTGAATCAGCTTGCCTTATAAAGCCTTACGTCTGTACGGTCTTGTTTGACGACGGTAAGCACTTGGTTACAAGTTGAGATAAGGCCGAAGGTGGAGACGCACTTCACCCGGAATCCTCAACTAACTGAGGAACTGGCTATCTACCTCTAAATGCCGGAGCACAACAATTTTATTGCTGTTTTTATGGCGACAGTATAAGTTAAAATGGTGGTAGCTAGCCAGGCGGACTTAAATAAAGTCCTACCACCAACCAAACAAATATATTGTACTCCGCATGGGGATCGAACCTGGGACCTCTGGATCTGAAATCGGTGGGTTAAACCACTAGACCACAAAAGCGGTTACAATAGCATAATGTAGGTATAGCTTTATGCTGCTATCAGCCTCAATTTACTAGAGTTTGGAACACGTTTAAGCATATTATCGTAATACAATGTTTATGTCCATAATGATTACAGGAAAATCCGCCGTATGGGCACTCGGCGGATGAGACGAGAGATTGGTTTGTCTCCTGATGTAGACCAATACCGAATGAAAGGTAATTTTTTTTTGACAAATAAACTTTTAACCGACTTTGGTTAATCGTGAGCCTTCTGGGGGGTACTACGACCTTTTATAGCATTCTTGTTTTGATATTTCTTTACCTTTTGTTTCCATCTATCCAGTGTGGAAAAAACGAGATAAAAGTAATGTAATATCAAAACGAGAATGCTATAAGACGTGGTTGGACCCCTTATATATCATTATCATCTTTAGTAAATTTTCTTTGTACGACGGGGAAGCTCTTGGCCTTTATCTCACCTGGTTACATGTTAAGATAAGGCCGAAGGTGGACGCGCACTTCACTTGAATCGTCGACAAACGCCTAACCGCCTAAATGCCTGAACACAACATATTTTTATTTTGGAATTGTCATGGCGACAGAATTAGGTAAGACGGTGGTAGCTAGCCAGGCGGACTTAAACAAAGTCCTACCACCAAACCAAACCAAGCACAATATTACTCCAAGTAGTCCCCCTGGGGATCGAACCCGGGACCTCTGGATCTGAAATCGGTGGGTTGAATCACTAGACCAGAGGATATGGCAGCATAGTCAACAAGGGTCGATGTCCATTAGTCGTGTTGTATGATATCTGAGCACCTTATATACGAGTAAAATCAAAGCGTAAACTCTATATCGGTTGTTATGCCAATTGGAAATCCTTCGAATTATTCGTACGGAATAATGCAAACGAATGTTTTCGCCAACCAGTTTTAATTTGTGATATTCTTTTATTCCAGGTATTTCGATGAACCGTTACAAAACCGTCGGCGACATAAAGTTCTTTAAATTTGAGCACACTCAAGATTACCGGACTCGATGTGCGGGTTGCATCCTGGCGATACGGGCTTCGCTGACGAGAGGAAGCCACGAGAACCGGCTGTATTACGAAGACTGCGTCGAGAGCCTCTTGGAGGTATTGCACGATGAAATGTATCGAGTCAGGCTTCGCATAGTTGAAGGGGTGCAAAAAATTTGTACCTACAATTAAACAAACAAACCTCATAGCTCAGTTGGTAGTAACTCTGCCTTCTGCGCCGTAGGTTGTGGGTTCGATTCTAACCAGGACAAACATTTTTTTTTTCCACTACAATTCGTCTATCCTTACAGGTTAAAAAGATTCTGCGACGTTACCATTGTCACTGTGAAGCGAGTGGTTCAGTAGAATCGGGCCCCAGGTGGATTGCTTGTTCCGTTTTAACACATTTAAGACGAAAGTCATTGCACGACTAAATACGTAAAAAATAGAAGGATGCGTACAACCCTTCCTATTTTGATAAGATTCTTGTCTGTTTGTTTGGCTGAAAGCAGGTCGTATTTTTACATTCCGCCAAGTTGGCCTGCAGCCGGACATTTACTCATGGTTGCGTTGCTGTTTTCGTAAATCTAATGTCGAAATCGAAACACATTATTACGCGTATCAGTTTCTTACACATTTTACAGTTGCCCGATTCAAAACATTCATCAGGTTTAACTGTAAAATGTAAATCTCTCAAATTGGTAGTTTTGTTGTAAGTTTTGCACTGTTTAGTTTTTAAGAGCTGTGGATTTTGATAAATAAATCAATAAAATAAATGAATGAACTGATCCCGCGGGATAAGTTCGAGCGGCCTCATTTAAAGAGCCCATATTTCAGGTGTGTGACAGGTATGGACTACAAATAGTTTGGTTATGCCATTATCTGTTTCCAGAATGTGGATGTACTTTTTGATGTGGGCGAGCATGGGAAGGCTAAAGACCACTTGGAGGAAACAATTCACTGCTTACAGGCTGTCGGAGAGCACTCCTTCAACTATGTTGATGTAAGTATTTGTTTACCTAATTTTTATTTTTTTATTGGTGATAGTCAGCGTTTATCCACCAGCTTACATGTAAAACAAGTAAAGATGTGGCCTGAGTTGGAGCGCGTTTGCCTAAAAGGAACCTATTTACTCTGGACTTGAAGACTCCAAGATATTGGAAGAATCTTAGTACAGCGTTGCCACAACTACTTTTTTAGAGATAAATATAATTTATTTGGCATAAATACATGATGTTTTTAACTCGATGAGTGCTGAGCTTTCTTTTGATGCTGCTGTTATACGAAGAACACACCTTGTGTGTTTCACAGCACCCAACGAGTTAAGTTAATTACCAAAAGCAACAAAGCATCTCATCGCACACAAACTGACGTTTGCGATGAGATGAGAAGTGATGAGAATCTTCTAGACGCCCAACGGTCTTGTGCCAGTCTCCTCCAGGTGAGCCTGGAGGAGACTGGCACAAGACCGTTGGGCGTGGCATATACATAGACAGGCCTACACCCAGCTGTGGGTGAAATCTGACTGCGGATGATGATCACTAAAAACATGAGCATTTGTAATGAATGCTGTACTATATACAGGTATGGGAAAGTCTGAAACTCATACGAAGATCTGCTCTTATGAACCATGTCATCGATATTAGTAACTAGTTAAACTGCATTCATACATTTACACTTGTACTCGGCTCAAGAGTCAAACCCGGACGTTTTGAAAAATAAAACTAACACTAGGTATTTCTATTTAGATATCGATTGTGTGGGTCTATGGTTAGTAAATGTTACTTATGAAACATGACGTCTAAAATTAATAAAACTGATTGTTTTAATTTTATTTAATTTCATATATTTATTAAAATTTAAGTATCCTATCCGTAATCTAGTTCCCATGTTACAAGCTTCGCTTAGTTTGCCACTATGTCCTATGTCCTGGGAGGGCGAAAATCAGCGGGAGCTGGGGACTATATGCCGGGGCAATACAATTGTGGCGTTTTTATTCACTTATCGTGTGAACACTTACAGGGCCAATCCCGCGTCGAGTACCAATACGTTGAAAATCGTATATTCCTCATCGCGATCCTGAAGTACTTGCATATGCTGACCAACGTGGCGTGCCACCGCACGGCCCTCGAACTGGCCAAGGTCCTCATCAACTTAGACCCGTCAGACCCTTTGGCGGTGATCTTCATCATCGACACGCTGGCAATAAGAGCGCAAGAGTTCCAATGGCTGATCGATCTGATAGAGTTATGGAGAGAGAAGAGGCAGGTGCAAAGTCTTTTCCACATGAGATATTCGCGTTCGCTTGCGCTATTCCACGTCGCTTACAAGAAGAAGGACGAAAGTAAGTCACTCGGATTGATCCGAGCATCGATCGAATATACATTTTAAACGAAAAGGGAATGTCGAATTAAAAAATATATATATTTCATGTTGTCATTGTTGATAGTCGAGCTTTTAACCACCAGCTTACATGTAAAACAAGTAAAAATGTGGCTTAAGATGGAGCACGCTTGCATAAAAGGAACCAACTTTAGTCCGCCTGGTATATTTAATATGGCTTTTTTATTTTTTTATATTTAATTAATTCTGTCGCCATGATAATTCTTAAATGGTTGTGTTCCAGCATTTAGAGGTAAGACAGCCAGTTCCTGTTATTTGTTTTTTTATCATAACTTGAAAAATCAGGTGATATGCAGGCGCCTCCGTCGGACATTTGCAGATAAAAATTAACAAATTAAATGTTAATAAAAAAATGAATGTAAATATGATGTTGGTGTAGAACATATTATGTGAAATCCACAATTTAAAAACGTTAATGGTATGAGACGTTTAAAATACATACGATATTTTCAGGTGGGATCAAGGCAGCCACAAGTGCCCTGTTGGAAGCCATCAGGCTATTCCCAAAAGTGATCCTTAAGATATTGGAGTTTTCCAATAAAAATGTACCTGAAGATATCAAGAACCATGCGTTTTTCGTGCCGTTTCCGAAAATTTCGTAAGTTCTATTCACACTTCTTTTAGAATTCGGAACACCGTAATGTTTGTTGCTACGTGATTCACCGGCATGCATTAAGTCCTAGCTAAGTCCGCTCCTAACCAAGCATCGATGTTAAAATGAGCACCATGAAATGCAATGGGCAGTGACTCTTTTGGCCGCAGCTTGCTTATTTCCCGGACGAAATCCTCCCGATCCCTTAGCCATTTACTCAACTTCCGTTGACAATGGTGACACCTAAATATCACAGGAAATTGAACCTGTAATATTTATTTACTTATGTTTGATGGTGTGATTGTTCCATTTAGTAACGCAGCATGTACTGGGGTACACAACTTGATTCCAACAGTCGGAAGCTTTTTGCTACTAGTGTCTCTCTCAGGAGGCTACGCAACTTTCTTCCAAATGCCACTAAAATTATGTTGTTTGCAAAAAAGGGTACAGTCAGGTTAATAATAGACTTGTTCATAAAAAAAGCTGCATCACTTTATGAACAACGTAAATAATAAAATAAAGTATCAAAATAATCATCAATAGAGCATGCATAAGATATAACAATACGAAAATGGGTTATTTTACAAACAATAATCATTCTACATAACTCTGCAATATTTGACACTTTGAAAATATTAGTATTTCAGTAATATTTAAGGTGATAGATCGAGTGAGCGAAGCGAACGATATCTCGCAAGTTAAGTTAAGAAATCCGGCACTGTATGTATGTGGCAATGTTTGTGACGGCATAACTGTCGATCGGGTTATCAGATTTACATGAAATTTAAACTGTTAAGAGAAATTGATTGTCGCAGGGAATTTTTGATAAGTGGGGTAGTTTTTGAGATATTGGGGTGAAAAGAAATACAAATTTTCACCTACTGGCTATAAAACTCCGAAAATATAACCAGTTCAAGTGGAACCCAATTCACCTTCGCCGAAACTCTTATAATTCAATATCCTCCGACATCCGTTGACCCCCAATTACTTGTAAGAACGCTTTGAATTCCTGCACCTCTCATATTTCCCTTTCTCCGATCGTCTAAAACTTTTGTTCTGAAGTTCCCTGCCCACAATCCCAGTTTTACATTGATTTTTTGAATGTGGAGGCTGTGCGTTTTTGTTAAATATATAGTTATATAAAAAATATATAGTTTTTAGTGAAGTATAGGAAAAAAAATGCTGTCCGAATTGAAAACCTCCTCCTTTTAAGGAAGCTTTTTTTTAACAAGCCACAAACGTACTATGGCAATGCACCTGGGGTCTTAAATCAAAACTCTGTCTCTGGATGTACAAAGTCATGGTAGGCCTTGTACTAACATACAATAAGTGTCACCAACAACCCAACGTCACAGATAAAGAATAGGAACATTTTGAATTATCTAATCTACCGCCTGTTTTGAATAAATAACATTAAATACCAGCTAAAATACTTTGCTTCACTATTGGCAATAAAAAAAACAGCGTCAGCAAAATTAATGGTTACAGTTGCTTTTATATAAATCTTTGAAATGTGCTCATAAATCAATCGTGTTGACTGCAGTTATTTTATGACAGCTGTGGGTAAGGGCCACTAGCTGGCGCTATTTGCGTCTACTCGTGGCGACTATCACGAAGTCGCGAGGTATGACTTCCTCTAGCTGGTAAATGCTCATAAATAGTATCTGCTGTTGCACAGGCCCTGCATATATTTTACCCTAGGAAACGTATAAATATAGGTAAAATACGCGATAAATACCTGTTTTTCGAATTAAAATAATGTTACGAGCTGGGGTTCGTAACAATATAATGATTAAACCATAATCATATTATGAACCTGTGCCGGTCGCCACTACAAATCGAACTAATGAATCGAAGTAGTAAGAATTAAAAGCAACCGGTTATTATTCAAAATAAGACACGTTTATATCAAACTAATTACTCTCAAACACAAATACAACACTGCTTAGTTACACTACTGAATCATTAAACACTGTTATCGCACTCAAATATCACTTGATGTTAACTCGCTGTATCGTAATCGAATACTGACTTGCTTCCGAATCGCGCGTCAATTTATATCCAACTCTATCGAAAGTTCTAGTAAGCGCGGGAATGGTTGCGCCGCTAACTGTTGCGTAATCTGGCACGGCGGTCATAAATCATTATTTTGTGTTATTGATAAACAAGTTGTTATTGTCTTATTTTCTCAGAACTATGCGTAGGCTCGCGAACATTCTAGACGTTTCTGACTGGCGTAACAATAATGAAACTAAAGTGGTTTGCTCGTTTGATTTCAGGGTGTCGAATGACTTCAGCGAGCTGATGATCCTGTACAGCTGGCTTATCGGGCCGAGGTGGAAAGAGCCGAAGGTCTGGAAGTGGCTCCTCGAGACAATTCGTAAGCAGCTGGAACTGTACGATAGCGACCCGATAACCGGGGTATGTATATCATATTTAATTTGAAATAAGCTGGTAGTCTAATGCTCTAATGCTTAATTATCTAATTAAAACCCTCATTGGTGGTTCGTCAGTGATGATTGTGATGTTCAGAAGCGGTGACATTTTACGATGAGGTTAACGCTTTTTTTTTCTTTAAAAAAGGCTAACAAGCTTACTGGGCCCATCTGATGGTGAGCGGTTACCATATACTCCATAACTCTTCAGAGGAGTCATACCCGCCCGTTGCTGATCCCTTATCGAAAGAAAGAAAAATCATTTATTTGACACATAAACGTAGGCAACACATAAAAATATATAATACTATATATGTATATAAAGCAAGAGAAATTACATAGGAATGTGAGTAAAACACAAACAATAGGAAAAAACATACAAAAATACAATAAAAACTAGCTCACAAGAAACATATTACTAAACCAGCGTTGCACCGTTAACCCCGGCGCAATTGAATGCCTTTTTAGCCCACACATAATTATTGTTACGCGTAATTTTTTATGACTTTACGTGTCATAATCATGTTAGGTAGTTACATTTATTTGTAGGTATGTTTTCTTTTCAGTTCATGACTTAAGCAGCTATCTAGTATGTAGGTACCTACGTTACCAAACTGTATAGTACTTACCTACCTATTTATGCAGTTTGTAAGTTTATATGGGTTAGATAAATGTGGCTTTCGTTCTTTCTTATTTATGTAGTTTGTAAGTTTATGTGGGTTAGAAAAAAATTGTCTTTTGTTCTTTCTTATTTCTGTTCGTGTGTCGAACTGGCGTCCAACTCGGCGTGACGCAATACGTTTTGTTAATTTCAGGAGAAACATAAGAAGGCGTCGGCAACACTGACAGCACAGCTGTACCGTCGTCTGCCCACGCAGATCAGGCGTCATATGTACGTCATCAGGTCAATGTCCTCGTACATTTCGGAGGGGGTGAGTAGCATAGGCTAAATACCTATCACTTTTTTTTTATTGTATGACGGGATGTGCTTGTCCTTCATCTCACCTGATTCAAGTTATGATAAGGCCGAAGGTTCGCGCAGAAGGGAGCGCACTTCTCCCGGAATCCTCAACAAACTGAGGACCTGGCTAACTTACCTTTTAATGACGGAACACTAAAACTGCTGTTACGGCGACAGTAGTAGCTAGCCAGGCGGACTTGGACAAAGTCCGACCACCAACTTAAGCAAGCACAATATTATTCTCTGGGTATCGAACCGGGGAACCACTAGATCAAATTAATGTAAAATCAATAATATCTATGTCATTAATAAGTATAATAGAATTGTTACCGTCTGCCCACACGAACGACCCCCACGTGGGGGCAGACGGTAACACTTATGGCTATCTGCCCCCACGTATGAACAGTGGGGGCACACGGTATAATATGTATGTAACTTTTTTTTTTTATGTGTTTTGCTTATTATATGAATTGGTGTGTTCGTTCCAGCGCATGCCGCACACAGTGCCAAGCATCTCATTCAACCCATTCCCGACTGCCAGCAATAGCATCGACACCTATGGGTACTTCACCGGCTGGGTTACCCGCTACGAGCCGCATGGCACACAATAATCACCCCTCGGGGCACACGGCCCGATATGTTCGGGTGAAGCGATACATTGTCCTTTTACGTCGTTGGTGTTTATGGTATCATATATGTTGTATGTGTGTAGAATCATGTTGTCCTGTGATTAATCATAGTATAGATTACAGGGATAGTGTCTCGGGCCATCTGCAGTCATCACCGAGATTGCTTTTAAATAAACACACGAGAGTCCAAATGGTTTAACCGTTTTCGAGCAGATTTACGGGCGAGGAGATTTACCCCTATATTATGCACTATAGTTATACGAACTACTATTTATTTATTAATTTACTTGTCAGATTTTTTCTAGGTGTATAATAAACTATGTAGATCCTATATCACTGTAAATAATTATTGTATAGCGTTCCTAAAAGAGGACAGACTAAGTGGCATGAAATCATGAGATAAATCACTCCTGGACCTTACCCGCATCTCGACTTTTTGACTGTTTTCGTATGGCGCTATCGAATTTGTACAATGTTGACACGCACTTCGACTGTAATTGTAGCGTAACAGCTGTTAAGTTAAAACGCTCAGCCAAAGCATTTTTTTGTAAACCGTATACTGGGACCTGAACCACAGCGTGACTATAACTGCATCTCAACCAAACCAGATTTGTAAGCCATTTGTACCGCCGCCGTTTGTGTCCGTACAAATAACGAATGTTGCAACACCATAAGCAATACTTGAGTATTTACCACAACCAATCAACCGATGTTATTGAGCGTGTTACGTTTCGCAGTATTTTCAAACGATATTTTTTGTATCATTTCTTTTTTCGTGATTGTTGTCACTAAAATAATCAGTCGTTCAGTTCAGTTCAATTCAAATGAATTGCGTGGGGCGGAACGTTGGTTGGTGTGGTAAAATTTACCGCAGATGGGTTTCATAAAAATTTACCGAATGTAATTGAATTATTATGCAAAGCTGTTTTCAGTTTTGATAAATCAATAAAGTTACAAATCATTTATGTATGCGATGTCTATGGTTAAACACTTCCCCTTGGCTGTCGCCGACGGCCAGACGTTTAACGCCATTTATTATAAATGTAAGTTAATTTTGTGCCAATTTGTATGGATATTGTCCGTATAAATTACTTTTTGTTTTAAGTGTTCTACTTATCACAGCTATCATAGTTGATATCATTTGCTTTGTTGTGTTGCTTTTGGTAAATTACCTGGTATTTTTTTTCTGTTCGGTCAGCAAGTAAAAGACAAAAAGCTATTTAGACAGTATATAATTCGAACAGAGTCAGAGGCCCTACTATGAAAATCTAACGTTTTCGAATCGGAAAGCACGTCTGTCATTTTGTATTTACAAACGTGCAAACCGTCAACGGACCCGTCATATTTCGTTTTTTGTAGTAGACCTCCAGGTATTGTTACAGTTGCACCTTTTTTAAAAAAAAAATATTTTTTGCTCACACATTCACAGATATTAATAAGCTGAGCGTAAATTTTATATCACCAATAAAAAAAAGCTTACCATTTAAGTAATTCACATTTACTTTTGTCGGGAGTTAGTGTAAATTTTTCGGCATTAGACTGTCTCATGCAGGTAAATCATTTTTGTGATATGTCCGTTGCTTATTTTTATTGTCAAATCGCCAAACTGATGAAAAAGTAGAAAATAAAATTATGTTTTTATGTGTGTTTAGGTTTAACTAGACTTAATTCAGAATCATCTCAATACATTTTGAAATGTATGTGGAACTTGCTTTTATTATAAAATAGTTTGTTAGTGTTATTTTAGTTTTTTTATTTACTTAAAGTGTTTGTTCAAAAATATGATGTGATGTGTATTTTTATTATGAGTTATAAGTAATAAACTATACATTTTATGATTTTTGCATTTGTTTGTATGGCTGAAGAAAATATAGCGGTTGTAGGTTGCACAATTAGCAACGGAGTTTACAATAGTAAAAAGCTAGGTATGTTGAACAAAATGAAGTGACTTTTTAAATAAATAAAAATTAAATGTAGCATACGAAATATAGTGCAATGGTGACTGCAGTTTTTAACCGACTTATCATCATCATTGCCATCCTCATCATGCTAGGTAGCATGCATAGCTATTATTATTTTTGAATAATGTAGGAAACTGTATCTATGCAAACATTTATAGAAAACCGGTTTCAATTGGTACACCTACATACATGAATTAGAAATCTAGACCTTAATGAAAGTACCTGCCTACTTATCCCGCCAGAGTTTACTTGTTTCGCTTTTTCTATGCTTCAAAACATGATTGCATTTAAATTTAAAGGTAGGTTAGGTGCTGAATTACAAAGATCTGTATGATTGTACATCAAATATTTATTACTTAACGTAGGTATATACCTTTTTGTACTTACCGACATATTATTACTACTTATTTAGTATAAATAGTAAACAAACACATATTTCATACAATGTTGGTAGTATTTTCGTCTTTCATTTAACCAGAAACATTCCTCCTGGTCAACAACTCACGTTGCGAGAGGTTCAGCAATTTTAGAGAGAGCCTATGATACAGAAGCAGTAGCAACTGGGGTGGTCAGAAGTTGCTGCACAGTTTTACTGGTAATGTCAGTTGTATTTGGGAAACGACCACATTTGCAATTTTTTTGTCTTTTATCACTTTTTACTTGTAATTACATTAAAATTAAGTCGATATAAAAACAATTCATATTTTTCGTTTGATTGACTTTTTGTCAATTATTTTGACGTTTGGCACATTGACAAACAATAAAGTTGCATGAAAAGGGGGACAATAATGTAGGACCCGATAATGCACGACCAATAATTGGTGACCATATTTAAAAGTGGACTTGGATTATTGGTTGTACATTATCAGCACGTGTCAATAATGCACAGCCAATAATCCGTGTCCATTTTTTTTTGTAGTGGGCTACCTTGCTGCCTTGTTTTCTTGGGCGAGTGTAGTTTTATTTCCACAGATTACCTAACCTAAATAATAATTACTTATTTATTACGGTTGATGTGTTTTTATCGGGATTTTTGTACGACCCGCTGATCCTCGTAGCGAACAATTGACAAAACCGACACAACTAACCCTCTATATGGTCTTACGCGTGACATTGGGGTGTGTATATAAAAAAGGCGGAGCGGGAGCTCGTCCCAGAAAACATGCTTGCTTGCATGGTGCTTCTATTGGCAACTCTTCATCGCAAATGTATTGTATGAACTCGTGGAACTCATACAGTACAAACGAGGCATGATTCTCTACTCCGTATTCAGCGACCAATGAGGGCTCAAGGATTCAATCGGGCAATGAGAAGGAAGTGGCTTCCAATTATTGGCCGTGTTGATAATGCACGACCCAATAATTGGAAGTCATAGTTTCGAAATATCGGGTGATAAAAAAAATTTATTGAAATAAAGTGGATTCGAATTATTGGCTGTACATTTTTGTTCGTGCAATATAGGGACCCCATGAAAACAGGTTACTATCATAAATAATTAGTTTATAAAATGTTTAGGACCAAATAGTTTTTATGCAATTTGAACGTTGTCTTCGTTTTATGTCCCGTAAAAAACGCGTAAGGGTTAAGTTAGTTCAGACTTGACTGGACCTGAATCAATGACTTCGCTACGGAATTTATGTAGGAATATTGAATAGGCCTAAAATATTTTCTAAGGTCACACATTAATTAGTCTAGGTAATAATGCAAAACCATCCAACATATTCGATAATTTGTATCATTTGCACAGAGTTTTGTGAACGGTTTTCTTTTTGCGGTCTAAGAAGTAAGTGTCTACCTATAACTATTACTTACCCAAGTTGTATTATACCTACACATAAACATAAGAATGTGTAGACTTACTTGACTAGGGACCTATATGTACTTGTGTAGGGTATACTTGATCTGTTCTCTTGGGTGTCGTCCGCGTGAAACCAGATAAAAGTAGATGTCCTTCCCCAGAATACAATAGATCTCCTTGGCAAATATCAGTTAGATCTTTTCAGCCACTGTAAGTAGGTATGAAGGTTTTGTACCACGCGTCACTAAACAAATCTGAACTCACCTAGCCGGCTCCAAATGCCTCAAAAATTCCATATAGTAATACCTAATTACAATGATGTTTGTTTATAGCAATCCTGTCTTTGTACCTTCGCAACGTGTTGTGCCTTCACGAGAATGTGGCAACTGTGATCTATCACATATTCATAATGGTGTGTTACACTATGCCTCTAATGGGCGCTATACTAGCTGACAATTTCTTGGGAAGATACAGGTATGTCGTTGAATGTTATAAGTATTAGGTACCTACATACGTTTGATACATATATTGAAGGTAAAAGCACATTGTGACGACTTCACCAGGGCTCGAAGAGAATTCTTAACCTACTTTAAACGGCCGTGGCTTTAGTCCTTGGTGCTATGTATTTTTTGCCGTCTGTCTGCCCGGCCTTTAAAGGGCTGTATCATTTGAACCGTTATTGGTAGCCGGTTGAAGTTTCAGAGAATGTTATGTCCATATTGAAGTGCTACAGAGAAATGCGCGAGAGACATGCGCGAAGAGACACTTGCGCGAAAGATGCATGCGCGAAGAACACTTGCGCGAAAAATTCACAAAATTCCTAATATTGTAGAGAGATGTGGATATCACCATTGTGTTGATGAGTTTCTTCTTTCTTCCGGCTCACTTTCTCACCCCTCGCCCTTTATTTTCTTTATAATATAGGTACCTATATATATTTCGTAAAGCGTGCGTTTGATACATCGCCGGTCACGCGTAGCGTAAAAAAGATTTCAACGCGCACCCACTTTTCTACATCGAATAAAACTCCTAGTACCTATCTCCGGAAATTAAAGTGTAACGTTGTAAGAGATGTTTATTTCACCATTGTGTAGGTGAGCTTTTCCTCTTTTTTTAATATGTCAAAGTTCATGGCTCTACATGTGTTAGGCCCGAAACAGAAATAATTGCAGCAAAGAGAGGAGGTTATGGCAACCCATCGGAGTGTAGGTGAAGCGACTCTCAGTCCTCATCTGCTTTCTGGCGGGATGGGAATCCCACCAGAAAGCTTGTTGAAATCTTTTGTGTGCTACACGGGTCCGGCGTAGCTTTGAAGCATGCTCTACAAAAGTTAGACATATATTTTTGATGTAGGTAAGAACGGGAAGGGTGGGGGAAAGTCAGATATTTTGGAAGAAATACAGAAAGCTCACCTACACACTGGAGCAATCCGCATCTACATACTTTATTTCCATAGAAATTTGGAATTTCTTCCGTTGTAGAAAAGTAGATGCGCGTTGAAATATTTTGTAATGCGTAGTATCGTAGCACGGTCTACGAAGCTCTACGACAAATTATATTTATTTATTTTGGGAGGGATGGGGGAAAGTGAGACAAACTGAAGGAAAAAAGGAAATCTCACCGTCACAATGGTGGCATCTGCATCTTGCTACGACCTCTATTTCCAGAGATATTAGGAATATTGTGTTTACTTCGCGCAAGTGTCTTATTTTTTTTTATAGTACGACGGGGAAGTGCTTCATCTCACTTCATTCGCACAAGTGTCCTTCGCGCATGCCCCTTTCAGTCTTTCGAGCAGTATTTACAAAAAAGTTAATATATGTATTAATATCCTCTTTACGATGCTTCTCTGCGATTGGTGGCGTTGGTGTCAGGTACTTACTTGGATTGATGCTGCTGCCTATTTCCTGGTGTTTTCCCGTGGGGACTGGCCCACTGCCGTATCACCTTGATTTGCAGCTCTACTCTGTGCTTTGTTGACCTCTGTGGTGGTTCAGTGGCTTCAACTCAGAAAATCATGTGGAGCAAGAATCAATTGTAGAAAGAAGGTAATTTTAGCCAAAAGTAACAAGAAGCCTGGATTTGTACCTGCAATAATAGGGTCGATTTAAAGTCTATCTAATAACTACAAAAATGTGTGGTAGCTTCAAAAAAAAACTAAAAAACTTTAAATAGTGTTAAGTTATACAGTGCCCTTTTGTCAGTACTTATATTAGTGGCAGAGTGTAGCTTATAGACGCACTCATACGGTAAATTCTCTAACCCCTATTTCTAAGAAAATTTGAACCAAAATTAATTATAGAGGTAAGCTACTTTATTCACCTACTCAAAGCCTCGTTTCGATAATTTCCGTAAATAAACTAAGTCAATAAGTAATAGGTACATCTAAGTAGGCAACATAATTTTCAATTGATTCTTGCCCACGCCTAATATGTTCTGATATAACTAAGCGTAATATGTACGTAATCAGATGTCTTTGAAAATCACTTGTTTCCCTTACTCGCAATTCTCATCGTTAACGCCATCTATGCATCGACAGCAGAACTAACGTTACAAAGAGAATCCCTTTGCTATTTATTTACTTCGACCACTTGTTGTTCTAACCATTATTCAGAGATAGCGGATTCGTGAATTTTACAAGGTCTTATTGCAGCTTGTTACTGTGGTTCGTTCGAGAACTTGGAACTTTGGCAAAATGTTATAATGCAAAATCATTGTTGGGTAACAAAGGGAAATTTTTCGTTTCAGGGTGATTTTGTACTTTTCTATAATATACATGATCGGAACGGTGCTCACTTGCTTCTCAGCTATACCACCCCTCATGTTGCCACCGACGTGAGTTTGTCACTTTACGTAGCCTTGAGTAATTTAATTAAGTAAGTTTTTTTATCCGACTGCTTCCTCCGTGGTCTAGTGGTCCTACCGGTGACAGATTCCGGGACCTCACCCGGGTTCGATTCCCAGGGGAGTACAATATTGGGCTGTTTCCTCGTAGCCAAACTAGATTGTCAAACTACTTTGGCCATGGCGCTAATTATTGTTAACTATCATCGTGTCACTGATTAACAAGCCTCATAGCTCAGTTGGTAGTAGCCTTTGCGCTGTATGTTGTGGGTTCGATTCCTACCCAGGATAAACATTTGTGTGATGAATAGATATGTTTGTTCTGTGTTCAGGTGTTGTATTGTATGATTAGTACTTATGTATTACAAAAAAAATGTATTTAAATAATCTATCCGTAATCTAGTTCCCATATTACAAGATATGCTTAGTTTGGGGCTAGATGGTGATGTGTGAAATTAGTGTCCTTTTATTTATAAAAAATAAAACTACAAAAAATACCACACTGTACATATTCAAAAAGCTTAATTACATTTTGACGAGAAAATGCCTATGAGCACACCAATATTGCACACCTTAAAAATAAAACTAAAAAAAAATACAATAATAATAATTATGATAATAAATAACAAAATTACAGGATATTCATTTCACACAATGGGCGGTCTTATCGCTTAAAAGTAAAAAAATCCTGTGTCAAAAAGAAAGCGAGATGTCGAAATCCTCACCACGTGCAAAGGAGTAAAAAGAAAGGAATGATTTCGTTATGAACAATCAATTGCATAAATTAATTCAATATCCAAGCATTTTCTCGAATAGATGTGATAAAAGTATTTGACTAAGATATATACAGTGTTATTTCATAATTATACTATTGACTAGGCTACGAGGAATGGCATTTTAATTTGGCTCCTGGAAACGGCCCAATATTGCTTGGTTTGGTTGGACTTTGTTTAAGTCCGCCTGGCTAGCTACCACCATTCATACTTGAATCTGTCGCTGTAACAACATTTCTAAATTATTGTGTTCCAGCATTTGGAGGTAAGATAGTCAGGTCCTCAGACTGATGAGGATTCCAGACGAAGTGCGCTTCCACCTTTTACCTTATCATCACCTGAAACCAGGTGAGATTCATGGCAAGCGCTTCCGTCAAAAAATAAATAAAAACTGCCTCAGAAGGAGGTTTATGCTGCTTTGAGAGTTTTTAGAATATACCTACTAACGTTAGATTGGCAATAGTTTGATCAGGCAAGACAAAAAACGGAATACAAACAAATTAGTGCGCGTGTAATGAGAATGTGTGCGAGGCAAATAGTGCTGCGCTATGCACCACCCGTTTATAGATACTAAGTATCTGATTTGACGCAGATTTATCATAGAGTGATAATATTTACGTAGGAAATAAAACAATAAAATAAAATTATTCTTGTTTTTTTTCGCAACAATGTAGGTATACTTTTTCCTTAAGGTTTGCCATTCATTCCGTAATATTTCAGTTTGGAAATCAATGTTTCGTGATTTGCGCAGTCGAATGCCTTGAAAAGATCACAGAAGTTACAAATAGCTTAAATAAATAGCATGATAGCTAAACATAACATGCTGGATTTTATTTTCCTCTAAAGAGAACTAATTTATTTTGCCAATATCGTAAGCTTTCCTCAGGAATATTTTGCACGTTTGCTGTGAAAAAAATAATCTAAGAATATAACGAGCTTGCAGGCTGTATGTAACCTTTGCCAGTTAGCAAAATATCGATAAGTGTCATCGATCATAGCATCTTAAGTTTCTATAAAGTGTCTTTGTCGGTATGAGGTATCGTTTTTAAATCGGGTATGCACAATGTCAAAGTAGGCGGGGAGATATACAATTATTGTTTTATTACAACGACCGGAAGGAAACTCTTCGAAACCAACTTTTCGAGCGGTAGGTAGGTAGTTTCTGGCAGATAGGACGTGGCTGCGGCGGCGGCCCATAGTAGTTTGAGTAGGTACTTACGATATTCCGCTCACATGTGATAGGTTTAGGTACCTATTTGTAAAATATTCCCAACATTCCAAGCGCTCAGTTGCAATGTCCGGGTCAATATGCAAGTAGCCGCCGCCATCGGACTGGAAGCCGTAAGCTCGTAACTCGAATACCTACCTAGGTACTTGCCTATTCAAATATTTGATCCGAGAGCGACCCTTCGCACTGCAAGTGTAATTGAATTGGTAGGTACAGTCGGCTACTGAATTATCCATGACATAATTTTCAAAATAATAAAAAAAAATAACAAAATTGTCACCATTAATTTGTGTCAAAATAATAGTAATAAATATTAGAGGACATGCATACCTGCAATTTTGTGTAAAATTATTACAATTTGCAATTTTGTGTAAAATTATTACACAAAATTGCAGGTACAATTTTAAAAACAAATTTGTAAATGAGCCTATGTCAGAAATATGATAAATAATACCCATACGGTAATATTTGCCAATAATTAGTATGGAGTCAGACATTTCAAAAAAACACTTAAGTTTTTCAGTTACAAGGTATGCTCGCGTTTAAACTATTGTTACGCAAATCAGAAACGTCTAGAACATTCGCGGGCCTTCAGGTAGTTCCACGAAAATAAGACTATAACAACTTGTTTATAAATAACAAAAAAGGATGATTCATAGAACAATAGAGTCTCGCGCATGCTAGATCATTCCATAGAATTGGATATAAATATATATACAGGGTGGAATTTTGTAATGCCACCTGGAGGGAAAATACTCTTAATACTGCAGATAGAAAATTTTACTCAAATGAAACATTCCTTTATATTTGAATAGAAAGCAAACTGCATTCAAAGATTTTCGATAATTCCTCATACACGCAGCTACGAGTATGTCGCAAAGGAGTCTGCATTACAAAAGATGATTCGATTCCCGGGTGTGGGAGAAGAGAATTTTCGAAAATCTTAGAATGCAGTTTGCTTTCTATTCAAAAATAAAGGAATGTTTCCTTTGAGTAAAATTTTCTATCTGCAGTATTATGAATACTTTCCCTCCAGGTGGCATTACAACATTCCACTCTGTATATAGATACACAGTGATAGCATCGAGTGATATTTGAGTGCGATAACAATGTTTAGTGATTCGGAAGTATAACTAAGTACCTAATGTTGTACTGAGAGTAATTAGTTTGGTGCTGAATAAACGTGTCTTATTTTGAGTAATAACCTGTTGCTTTTAATTCTTACGAACCCTATTATGAACCCATATTATTGTAGGCGACTGTACCTACCCCTGTTCAAACTCACCGGAGTGGTGTAGTGGTCACGGAAACCCAAGGCTGGTTTTATCATACATTCTGTGCCCAGTGTACACAGGGGTTGAAATTCGAGCGTAAAAAATAAATTTTAGCTTTATGCAACTATACTCTAGGTACCTCCTAAAAACCATGCGCAATATGCAATTATTTTATAACAAGCCTCAAAGCTCAGTTGGTAGTAGCTATGCCTTCTGCGCTGTAGGTTTTGGGTTCGATTCCCACCCAGAACAAACATTTGAGTAATGAATATTGATGTTTGTTCTGTGTTTTGGCCTTGGATGCTGCATTATATGATAAGTATGTATTTACAAAAATAATAATTATAAAAGTATTATTTCCGTAATCTAGTTCCCATAGCTTTGCTTAGTTTGGAATTAGATGGCGCTGTATGAAATTAATGTTCTGTATAATATTTACGTATATCTCTCTGCATCAGATGGTTTGCTATAGTTGACCTAAGAAGAGAGTTTCATAGAAATCAATAAAATATTATTATTGACAGGATGGTCCTGTCAATAATAATATTTTTTTGATAACAAATAAATATTACAGGGCATTACTTTTACACAGCGCCATTTAATATTTTAAATTCATGTTATCTTAGGAATGTCCGATTTGAATAATACACAAAGCCATCTACAGGTACAGAAATAGCCATGAATACCAAGTGATTTATTTGGATAAGGATTAATATAAGGTACAAATAACGGTCTAGTATCACTTGACTGAACTAATGATACATTTTTGTATGTTAAGTCCGGTTGAACACTTCTACCAGACTTATGAGCCGCCTCTTGTATCAGTAGTTCGGTAGACGGACAGAAGCTAGTAGGTACGTAAATTCAATACCGAATTGACCAACCAAACTCGAAGATCATCTACTTATTTATTTATTTACTTCGAAAAACCAGCAGCTTATAAAAAACATATATAGAGACAGTCAGCCAATTATAGGTTTTCACTAATAACACCTATCTAGATGTAATTAGCAACTTCTTAGTGTCGACTTAAGCAAATGCTACACAAAAGAAAAGAAACAAGAGGGATACAAAAAAAATAACGATAATATTAACAAGAAACAAAACAGGTTACTTACTAAAAAAATTGATATCGTTACTTCATCCTCACTCTGCTCGCTCAATCAATAATTATAACTAATTAATTAATTAAATTACTCAATTAATCAATCTTATCTAGGTTATCAGAGAAGCCAATAAGCGGTCCTCACGAATGGTAACAAAATGATTGAAAGAATACGCGCAAACAAACATTTACGAAGTTAACTTAACATAACTCAAGTGCCTACATATAAGAGTAGGTTAACAGAAATCTTAAAAAATGTTTTTTTTTTACATTTATACTGATAATATAAATAATCAGGGCGGTTCATATTTTTGTTTCATTTATTTTGTTGCAGAACCACTTCCATGATTGGATTGGCGTTGATAGCTACAGGTACGGGGGGGATCAAGCCCTGCGTTGCTGCATTTGGGGGCGACCAGGTTAATATTATTTTTTGGGTTATGTTGCTTCTCAATGGAGCCCACGAGACACTGTCTTCGTTGTCCGCCTGTCTACCCTACCTCTGTCTCGTAATAGATAGCTGATTGAAATATTCAGAGAATCACAAATTTTTTTTGAAGCTACAATTTACTGTAAACCAAATCTTGCGATCTTGCGAATCTTGCGACTTGGTTGTTAGTAAATTGTAATCCTGAGGAATCACTAAAGTTGTACAAGTTCACCACTAGGTGGCGCTACAAAAAATAGTCGCGCTATTGTTGCGTTTTACGAAAGTGATGGCTATTTACCTCTCTGAGTGAATGGTTAAGAGACACATATCAATGATTCAGTTTTTTAAGCGTGTTACTCTTATCTTACGATATGCGCGAGGTGCGGAATATGACTATACAAAATGATTCATTTTACCTGGATCAAACGATGTGGGGGGTTGGGGTTTCAACATAAATCGATTATTATTTTAACATTTTCTCAACATTCAACCATATTAAATGAAATTAATGTTAGTTTACTTTAACTATGTCCCAAATTTAAACGTGAACCCCATACAATAGACTTTTGAAATGTTGGTAACTAGCTCGGTCATTGGAGAAGTTTTTAAAGTAGCTAACAGAAAAAAAAAACTGTTTTTTTTAATATTGCTTCATAAACATTGTATAAGAGGTTTGACAAGAAATAGTTTTCAAGGTTTTCTTTTTTTTGTTGAGATGTTGTGATATGAAGTATCAAAATGATAACGTTATTCGATAGGAGTACTATTCAACTAACAAAAAGTAGAGGAAAGAAATATAATTCTTGAACCAATCTGGATTTAATTTGAATTGGATTTTATGATATAATCTGGAGATTGAACAACATTTTTAAGAAACAAAAATATCTTCTAAACTATCGAAAATGGTAGAACATACATAGGGGTCCAATCGATGCATGTTGTAACCCCCAACCATCCAGGTAAAATGAACAATGAACTACTCAAAGCGTGGACCTTATGAGGATCACCTACTTGTGGGTAGTCAGAGGCACGTTCAAACTTTGAAACTATAATCGGCCTAAAAGTTTTTTTTAACATCAAGTTAAAAAAAAATGAACATCCCTAGATATCATTGTATAAACAATAATGATTTAGTAGTTTGATTTGACATAGCTTATTCCGATATCGGTGGCCTAGCTTTGCCCTCCTTTGTAGGCAACTTGATAAAATATATAATACGATAGTCCTGTAAATTTACGGCGTATAATTATATTGTGCACAGAGTAACTTTTTATATATTGCTGAATAGCTGACCCCGCAAAAAGTTTATCACTATCACATGCCAGCTCAGTATGGTGTTGTGGCAAATTCTACAAATGGGAAAATAATTCAATGTGGAGAATATAGTGCAACGTTACAAAGTCTATGAGCTATAACAGCGTGAAGTCCAGACATCAACCCCGTCTATAATTAAAATGATGATGCGTTCTGATGTTTTATTTATTGTACAGCGGGGAAGTGCTTGGCCTTAATTTCATGGTTACAAGTTAAGATAGGGCCGAAGGTGAAGCGCACTTCACCCGGACCTCAACAAATGAGGAACTGGCTATCTTACCTCTAAATGCCGGAACACAACAATTTAAGAATTGTTGTTATGGCGACAGAATTAGGTAAGATGGTGGTAGCTAGCCAGGTGGACTTAAACAAAGTCCTACCACCAACCAAACCAAGCACAATACTGTACTCCCCCTGGGGATTGAATCTGGGACCGCCTTTAGACCACAGAGGCGGTTAAAACTCTTTGGTCTATTGGCTTTATCACCCATCCAACTCACATTACGAGTTATACAGACAAAGGTGCACTGCGATGTCTTTGTAGTTCAGGGGTTTTCCAGTTCCATCTACCCGAAGAGAACCACCGTCTCCAGCGGTTCTTCTCGACGTTCTACTGCGTGGTGAACCTGGGTGGCTTCATGGGGATGATCATCACACCAGCTCTGCGACGGAGTGTCATGTGCTTTGGAGATGACACCTGCTATGCTCTGGGCTTCGGTTTCCCGGCTATTCTCGTTCTCGTCTCCATTGGTGGGTTTGTTTACCTTATTTACTTAAAGCTTGTTGTGCAAGCATGTCGTTAAAGTCGGTGACGACCCGTCCACCCAGACTACTGTCCCACTGATGGGTGGACGGGTAATTCACGATTACCCCTCCACCCACTGCGCTAGTGTGAACTGAATTAAGTACCTGGCTATCGATTTATTTTTTTAATTTCGAAAAATTCAAGTCTATTTAATTCGCTTTTATTTCGCTTTCATTTAACTAAAAAAATAAATTTAAAAAACAAAGTTCTCCGGCGATTGGTGAGACCAAATGATCTTACCAGAAAATGGTCCGGCTTCCGGGAAATTTTCTTCTTTCTAACCGTGAACGATAACTTTTTCTTTAACTTTTATTTTCCACTTTTAGTTATCAATTTGCACTCCCATGCAATATTAAAATGATATAACCTATAACACTCATACAATTTAGAGGTATCATGTCACATATCCATAAAGCCGTCAAGGCTGCAGAGCGTCACAATGAAATAGACATACATGTACTCTCGAAAAACATGAACCTCCACCGCCACCGGTGATAGCATGTCGAAGAGTTGGACACGTGTGACGACTCGTCTTCACGAGATATACTCAGGAAATCAAATTTCCTAATGTCGGTCGACCGGCGGCGCCCTGTACCTACATGTTTTGAAATTGGAGCGAACGGTATCAAATATTCAGTTTTCTAGCTATTTTAGAACGGATTTCGGCATAGTTGATGTCTAAACCTACCAGCTTACAAAGCCTGCAGGCTACCATACGATTTTACAAATCAATCATGATTCAGGACACAGCCGATTTCAACCGCCTCTTTGGCCTAATGGTTCGCCCAACGGTGACAGATTCAGAGGTCCCGGGTTCAATCCCCAGGAAGAGCACTATTGTGCTTGGTTTGGTTGGTGGTAGGAATTAGTTTGAGTCCGCCTGGACTCAATCTCTCAATCTCTGGCCATAGCTAGCTATGCCTTAAACAAAATCATATAAATTACAATTTTAAATTGTTGTGTTCCGACATTTAGAGGTAAAATAGCCAGTTTCTCAGTTTGTTGAGTTTGGTGAAGTGCGCTTCTACCTTCGGCCTTTTCATAACATGAAATCAGGTGAGATGAAGGCCAAGCATATCCTTGTCGTAGAGTTAATACAAACTTACTTTAATGCGTAGCATAACCTCTCAAAACAGGCTTAATTATTAGGTCCTTACATATGAAATTGGCGTTTTGTATGGGAGGAACATAAAGGCAATTTTTTCATATTAAAATATATTTTATTAATCAAAGTATGTACCATTGCTATCTATACACTTTTGCCATCTTATAGGTAGTTCATTGATCCCTTTACTAAAAAAACCATTCGGACGGGAATCAATGAAATCTTTGAAAGCGGTTTGGACTGCCTCATCGGAATTGAATTTTTTTCCTTGCAAGAAGTTATCCAAATTTCGAAAAAAATGGTAATCTGTTGGAGCAAGGTCCGGAGAGTACGGTGGATGTCTTAGACATTCCAATTGAAGCTCCTCTAATTTGGTAGTCGTCTGTTGGGCCGTGTGTGGTCTAGCGTTGTCTTGAAGCAGCAGTGGCGTAGAGCGATTGAAAAGTCTCGGTTGTTTAACAGCGAGCTTTTCCATCATGGTTTGCATTTGCTGACAATAGACATCAGCCGTAATCGTCTGACCAGATTTAAGAAAGCTATAGTGTACGACACCGGCACTAGTCCACCAAACGCTTACAAGTATCTTTTTTTGAGTCAATTTTCGCTTGGGGCAAGATTTTGCTGGTTCACCAGGGTTCAGCCATTGCGATGAGCGTTTACGATTATCGTACAGGATCCACTTTTCATCACATGTAATGATCCGATTTAAAATTCCTTCATTATTGTGCCGGTTGAGTAATGTAACGCAGCAGTCGACGCGCGTTTGTCGGTTTGCTTCACTCAATTCATGAGGTACCCACCTTTCAAGCTTTTTCACCTTCCCGATTTGCTTCAAGTGGATTAAAACGGTTTTGTCACTAACACCGCAGCCTGCAGCTAACTGTGATGTGGTTTGCGATGGATCTGCTTCCACAATAGCCTTCAATTCATCATTATCGACATTGGTCTCCGGCCGTCCACGGGGCTTGTTCTGCAGGTCGAAATTTCCAGAACGAAAGCGTTGAAACCAAAAACGCACCGTGTTTTCTTTTGCGACACCACCACCATACACATCATTAATCCTTCGAGCCGTTTCTGCAGCACTGGTGCCACGGTGGAACTCGTACTCGTAAATAATGCGATATTTTAAGTTTTCCATTTTGTGAAATGAAAACGCAGAAAAAAAAAGCAAAAGAGAAAAAAACAAATGAATTACGGTTTTCGAAACACAAATGCATGAGTAAATAGCTGTTTAAATTTGAATTTGGAATTCCTAACCAAAGAGGAGATATTTAAGATCAAAGTGGCCAGTACGACAAAACGCCTATATATATATATATATATATATATGTAAGGACCTAATATTTTTTTTATTCTTGCGTGCAGTTGTCAAATTCCAAATAACAAATGAAAATTATATTACTGCTCTATGAGAGATTGGGAACGGAGAAGACAGGCGTTTGGGACCGCTGTCAAAAGGGACCACGGTACCAATCTTTTGCAAATACGCATGTCAACTAACATTTGAAACCACAATATAAGTTTTAATTTTGAAAATACATTTAATGTTTTGCGTCGGTAGAAAAAGGAGCGATCTCTAAATTATTATTATTTATATGATAAAATGTGAAAAGTGAAATATTCTTAATAAATAATAAGATGTCCAGCAGAAAATGAGTGCCTATCACCTTACAAGTTTAAATGTGTTTACATATAAAAATACATCTCTTTCTTGCCTAAGCTTTCAAAGCTCTCGCTGACTACGAATTTCAAGTGCATAAAGTGGCGTGTTTCTATTTTAAATCGTCAGCATACTGCAGGCGGCAGCCAGACATTAATATAAGTTTTTTTTTGAATTCTAACAGAGAAATAGCTAGCGTCCGTAATCGATTACTTTGCAAAATAAATATTCGTCAAGTAAATGGAGTGAGATTGCTCAGACTTTGAACGCTCAAGGCGATGGATCTCTCAAGGAGCAGAACGACTGCTGTAAAGTAAACTTGTGAAGTTTATGAAATGAAAATGTTCAATAACAAAGTAAGAGTTGCACTGCACTGAACAAATAATTACCTTTTAATAACTTCCTTCTAAAAAATAAAACCGACTTCAATGAAAAATATGATACAATTTCGTTAACCTGGGTGACGTACTATTTCCAATTATTTTGATGACAGATGGACGGACAGACAGACAGACGCGTGATCGTAAAGAGGCCCATTTTTTCATACTAAATATACCCAAATCGCTTCAAGTGTGCCTATAATATTTGAAGAGTTCCCTCGATTTATCCAGGATTCCATCATCAGATCCTGACCTGGTGACGATGGGAACACCAGTATACCCTTTCAAACAAAAAAAGAATTTCTAAACCAGTCAACGCGTCTTCGAGTAATAGGGGAAAATACAAGATTCTGACGAATTGAAATCCTCCTCCTTTTTTGAAGTCGGTTAAAAATTAGGGCCACGGTTACAATGACTCGTCATCGTCAGATATTCAATTCCTTAACATATTCATGCAGATGGTAAATAACAATAACCCTACATAATAAGTTCGGGTGTAAACGGATCGCGTCATTCATATAATATAAAATCAAATAGATTTAATAAATATACGTAACAATACTTAGTGATGTCAAACAAAATAAGAAAAACAAACAATCATTAGATAGAGTGATAAAACTAATAAAAGCAACCACCAATCCACCTGAAAAGTGTAATGATTATGGCAAAACCATCCAGTTTTTTGAGGAGGCTCTGTCCAATAGTGGACATCAATGGGCAATTCAATTTTTTTTCAGTACTGCGTAGATAATAAGGCTAAATCAAAGCAAGGGAGGTCATAAGGTCTGCTCGATTAGCCACTGGAGGAGCGCCTTCAACTGAGCAACTTCTGTCGTACACAAAGGTTTTTTTTTATTGCTGTGATCGTCGACGCTTTCAAAAACCCGACGATTCATATTTGTTAGCCATCTACAAGAATATCATATTTTTTTGTTTTGTGTAATAACTAATTTCCACCGGTGGACACAAACATGAATCTTTTCCGTCAATATGGGTATCAAATTAAAGTTAAACTAAAGTAATATGCCATTTCTAAGTATATATAGGTATCAAACCATGTTTACGCTACCACATAGTAACAAATAAAGTTTAAAATATGTCAGTCGTAACTTGAATCTATTGTTAAAATTGTAAATCTATAATTGTAATCTGTGTAAGCTGGTGATGTCTATTATTTCTAACGCCTGTTTTCATAGAAATGTAAACATGCTTTTCTACTGAAAAATTTATTAAACAAAGTATTTTATATCATTAAATCTCATTTATTTCACTCAGAGCTTTAAATTCAACTTTACAATTTAAAACTAGATGTCACTACAGGAAAAAAATTGTACGCGCTATACCTTAACAAAATATTTTGTAGTCGGGTTTTAGTTATTTTGAACTTTCATTGAAGCAGGCCTGATTTGTGATTTCTTGTGGAAAACAACATAGTTTCCGCGTCATTGTTAAATTTGATGTTTGAACATTGATACTTGCTGTCAAGAGGCAGGTCATAATATTTCAACCGCCTCTGTGGTCTAGTGGTTTAACCCACCGATTTCAGATCCAGAGGTCCCGGGTTCGATCCCCAGGGGGAGTACATTATTGTGCTTGGTTTGGTTGGTGGTAGGACTTTGTTTAAGTCCGCTTGGCTAGCTACCATCTTACCTAATTCTGTCGACATAACAACAATTCTGAAAATTGTTGTGCTCCGGTATATAGAGGTAAGATAGCCAGTTCCACAGTTAGTTGTAGATTCCGGTTGAAGTGCTCCGCCTTCGGCCTTAATCTCAACTTGTTACCAGGTGAGATGAAGGCAAAGCGCTTCCCCGTCGTACAAAAAAGCAAACCTTTCACTGTGATCTCACCAAAATCGCTTTACTGCAACAACAATAGAGTAAGCTTACCTTATTGAAGGCCAAGTACCAAATTTGAATGTAATATTACTTGGACAATGCCTTCATACTTGGCCTCCGGTGAGCCCTGGTCATGATGTGTGATCATAATAATCCCGTCCAAAGCGCAAGAGTCCAACGCAGCTGCTGTAAACGTTCGTTGTATTTTTCAGTGATTTTCGTCGCAGGCAAACCCTGGTACAGGATTAAAGAACCTCGAGACAATGTCACATTGAAATTTGTGTCATGTGCATGGGTGAGTGATCACTGAACATCGTTTTAATCTCACTCTCTCATCTATGACACCTCTTTACACTTACAGTACTTCCATTTTCCATTTTCTATGGACTTGATTAGTTACTTACACCAAAGATACGTGCACGTTTTTTTTAAATAGTTGTATGACGGGGATGCGCTTGGCCTTTCTCTAACCTGATTTTTCGAGTTATGATATAAATATGGCTGAAGTAAATGCCGAAACACAAAAAAATTCTTTATTATATTATGATAAATAAATAATTAAATAAATATTACAGGACATTAATTTTACACAGCGCCATCTAGCCCCAAACTAAGCATAGCTTGTAATATGGGAACTAGATTACGGATAGAATACTTAAATACTTTTTGTAAATACATACGTACTATATGATACAACACCCTTTATGATTTATGACGAAAGACTAAGGAAAGATGGTGGTAGCTAGGCGGATTTAATCTAAGTCCTACCCCCAACCAAACCAAGCACAATATTGTACTTCCCTTTAGGTCCCTACTAGTCTATACACTAATCAGATTCAGAGGTCCCGGGTTCGATCCCTTGGGATCTGATACCGGTGGGCGAACCACTAGACCATCAGAGGCGGTTACATGCACATATTCTCATGAAATCTATTCATTCATTCATTCATTCATTGAAATTGATTTCGCACAGCGCCATCTAGCCCCAAATAAAGCATAGCTATATGGGAACTACATTACGGATAGACTACTTAATTATTTTTTTTAATACATACCTTCTTAGTATATAATACAATACCCAAACGCAAAACAAACATCATTTTTTTTAGCACGCTGCGATATTTTGAGCTAATTTCAACGGTACAGGAAGTATTTTTTTCTTTTGTTCTATAGTACGCCATCACTAAACGCCTGAAGGCAGATCACAAAGAAGCCCGGCTGCGTTCTCATTGGCTGGACTACTCCATCGAGAAGTACGGCGTGAAGCTGGTCGAAGATATGAAGGTCGTGTTCTCCATCCTGTACCTGTACCTGCCCGTGCCTATATTCTGGAGTCTCTTCGATCAGCAGGTTCTTGTTGTCTTCTGATTCATTGTGTAACAAAGACTAGACAGATTGTAGCTCAAAACGTATCATGGATGCATCGCTTGATCTCTTTATCTGATATGCTTGATCATCGCTTGATATGTAACCAAGCTTGTGTTGTTTTTTTTAATTCAATGGACGGAACATGCAAGTAGCCCACCTGATGTTAAGTGCATCTCTTGCCTATAACAAAGCTTTACTGTATGGCACTGCATTGCGCCTGTAAACTTGAGGTATAAAGGTGTTAAGCCTTAAGGAAACAACCGCTTTCTGCATAAGAAAATACTTGTTTGCTTATAGTGAAGGCTTGAAATATTACGATAAGCTTCTTTATTCACATTTTTCACACACTAATATTAGCATTATTAATTCACTTCATTCACTACATCTGGTATGGAATTAATTAATTCGATTGTTTTAATACTTAATTCCAATTCGTAATTTTAAAATTTAAATAAATTATTTTAAATGCGGGATTACACCTTAAATTTTACCAGATTTCACGGTTTTGGGCAAGTCGTGTGCATGTAGCCCCTCTTAGAACACAAGTATTATATTATTTATAGATAATATGCCTCCCAATAACTACCATTTTTAGAAGTAAGACAACCAGTTTTTCTTGACCACGAAACTTGCACAGGCAAGAATGAGATCTACGATGGAGCGAGCTTGCCCAGAAAGTGCCTATTAACTCTCTTCTTGAAGACATCAGGGTCGTAACACAGCGGCAAAATAGACGCTGGTAGATAATTCCAAGTTCTTGCAGTGCGCACAATATAAGATTATTGAAAGCGCTTTGTTCTTATACGTTTTAAATCAACAAGGTGGGGATGATAATAGGCCGAGCGTCTGAAATTTCTATTACACACTCAGCGAAGTAAAATCTGTCAAACAACGACAAACACGCAACCTTACGACGATAGCTCAAGCTGTCGAGCCTTGCTGTAAATGAATCATAATAATAAATATTATAGACATTAATTTTACACGGCGCCGTTTAACCCCAAACAAGCATAGCTTATAATATAGGAATGAGATTACGGATAGAATACTACTTGTGTAAATACATACCTACGTACTATATTCTACAACACCCAAGCACAGAACAAACATCTATATGCATCACACAAATGTTTGTCCTGGGTGAGAATCGAACCCACAGCCTACAGCGCAGAAGGCAGAGCTATGAGGCTTGTTAAATACTGTTATTTTAAAAACTATTGCCATGGAAGGTAATCTTCACTTTTGAGCCTCTTGGCTCTGCGATCCACCGAGTCAAGCGCGGCAAGTTGATATTTGGCTAAACCATTCCAAAGGTGGCTACAAGGGATCTATACAGGATCTAACTTGAGCTTTATATAAAGTCAAAAGTTGTCCAGGTGAAATATCGCCAGTGCCTCAGTCTGTTCAAAGTCAGTCTTTTTTTTTTATTCACAAATATTTTTTAGGATCATTTTGAAACGTCAAACGTTTTAAGAATTCCGGCAGATGTGTGCTTCCACCTTTGCCCTTGTCATAACGTGAAACCAGGTGAGATAAAAGCAAAGAGCGCAAGTAAAAAAATGAATTTTGTGCCATCGTTGACCCAGCAAAACAGCATAACATTTTGATCAAAAGATTCGTTGCTGTTGCTGGAAATACCTAAGCCATGGTACATACTATTATTTATTCTGTGCCTAACCTAGGAGTTCTAGAACGGTATTCCGTTGTTGGTATAATAAAGGGGTTTCTCCAGAGTTACTGAGCTAACAGCTCTACTAGCAGGTACCTATCTGTTCTAACATATTTATCGAGAGGTTTACATGGAGCTGTGTCTTATATCGCGTTATGAATAATCTTATTATACATACTCATCCGCCTCTGTGATCTAGTGGTTCGGTCCCGGGTTCGATCCCCAGGGGAGTACAATATTGTGCTTGAGTGGGTTGATGGTAGGATTTTGTCTAAGTCCGCCTGGATAGCTACCACCATTTTTCCTAATTCTGTCGCCATTACAACAATTCTTCAATGTATAAATATTATAATATTAAGTGATTGTATTTCGGCATTTAGAGGTAATATAGCCAGTTTCTCAGTTTGTTGAGGATTCCGGATGAAGTGTGCCTCCACCATCAGCCTTATTATAACTTGAAACCAGGTGAGATATACACGTAGCAATATTACACTAGGAGCCGCATTAAACTTATAATAGTCTATAAAAATTGAAAATTAAAATCTTACAATAATACACTAACACATTATTTTTAATTATACCTGCAACTTTACTAACATGCTAATTATTTATTCGATGTATCAATCAAATTCAGCGGTGTCGACAGATCTACCTTCTTTTGGTATAGATATCTCTGAACTAATAACCAAGATAGAGTGAAACTAAATGATTTGTAATGGGTACCTATCTAAATAATAACCAAGTTATTGAGCTAGCTAACTCTTTTTTAACTGACTGAACAGATATACTACTAAGTAGTTTTCCCCAAATCTTGTGATGTCTGGTTTATGATATTTAACCACAGTTTTGTTTCTCAAAAATAAACGGCACTTTTCGTCACACAAAAAGGTTGCTGATCAGAATTTCATAACCTTCCCATAAAAATATTCAATTCAAAAATCGTCTTGATCTCCGCTCATCTATGTATAGCACCTCACACATCACATCGGGGAGATGCAGGCCAAGCGCATCACCGACGTATAAAAAAAATCTTTATACGCTAAGAGAAAATACTCGTAGTACTTTTTATGAATAATGCGCGCACAGAAGTATGTCGGATTTGATTTTGTTTTTATGGAAAAGAAGTGCAGAAATCTGAAATTTCTTTTACAGTTTCATTTCGACTATTTCTTTGTTTTTCGTACTAACATAATACCGTATGTATCAGTAATAATATATGTAATATATACCAATAAAATTTAGTAACAAATCCACTATATAAAACTTGTGAACTGACAAATTGTGAAAGCCATCTGCATGTAAACCCGAGCTAAGATGAGCAAGCTTGTAATGCTATTAAATCCTGGCGAGTTGTTGGCACTCTTGGATTAATCTTCTAAACTAAATAAGCTGTGCAAAAGCTCGGATCCCGGGTTTGGCGCGGAGTGTTTGCTGGGGACAGCGTCGTCGGTAGCACAAACACAAACTCCCCAATAAGTGGGTGGATTGTTCCCGTATCAAACTCACTCCCAACGTTGTTTGGAAGATATCTCACAGTCGCGAACAGATGCTTTTACGTTTCGACAGCAAAATGACCCGGTAATACCGCGCTCGAAATCGCATGACCGATTCAACATACATTTTGCAGGTACGAGTATAATCGGATAGAAATAATTCAAGATTTGTGCTCTACTTTTGCAACAAGTGCTTTACTTTAAACACAATCGAAATCAAAATATATGCAATATAATTTCTCATGGAAACACTTTTTTACCGCTTGTGTGATCTAGTGGTTCGTCAACTGGTTTCAGATCCAGAGGTCCCAGGTTCGATCCCCAGGGGGTACAATATTGTGCTTGGATTGGTTGGTAATAGGACTTTGTTTAAGTCCGCCTGGCTAGCTACCACCATCTTACTTAATTCTGTCGCTATAACAATAATTCTTAAATTGTTGTGTTCCGGAATTTAGAGGTAAAGTGAAAGGGTGACGTGCACTTCTATCTTGGACCTTATCATTTCTTGAAAACCAGGTGAGATGAAGGCCAAACAAATCCCCATCGTACAACAAATAAAATAAAAATTGTCCTCAGCAAAGTATTTTTTTTAACGAATCGCCGCAAATCTAATTTATGCTAGTCCGAAACCTGCAAAATGTATTATGAATTGGACTTGAAATTATTCGAAATGATTGACAAATTACGTTTGCATGGAGACAATATCAGCGGTACTCCTTGCTATTGAATTCCATTTCATCTGTAAAGTTTCAAACGTGTAGATCACCGGGAAGTAAATTTAAAATCATTTGCAAGTTCTGTAAAGTTTTGTACCACACCTGACTCGCTTGTAAGTAGTTACGGGTAAAGAATAAAAAACGTTATACGTGTCTGGTTACAAAACTCGGTTACGTTGGCGGCCAATAGGCCAATATAATATCTTGTAAAGCGAGTTGATGACAAAAATACGCTTTCACAATTCCATGCTAAAAAACGATTGAAAAAGCAATTCAGTTGCCAAGTTTCTACATTGTTTTATTATTGCAGGCGTCGGTATTGTATTCGAATATCGGCATTAAAAAAAAACTAGCTTCCTCCGCTTTGTACAGACATAAAGGAAACATTTCTGGGAAATCTATTCAGAATGAAAAACCCGGAGGAAAATATGAATATGTTTTATCAACCTCAGCAAATTTCTCAGAATACTAACGACATACACAATAGGTATTCATATTTTCCCTCGGTCTTTAGGTTTCTTAGGGTGTATTGTGCATTGCCCCCGTGGTTATCCCTACCCCAGCCAACCCACACACCCCTACACTGGCTTTTTCTGGTTTCGCTATTCCCCCGTGATTGAATCGCCTTCTAAAAACTGAACCTTTATGTAATAAAATCTTCCCTCTTTTAAAAGGTCTCCGCTGCCTGATTACATACCTCACGACAGGTACCTTACTCTAACACACTATTTGAATAATTATTCAGGTTTTAGGCCGAAAACGTGCTATTTGGTACTCTAATAACACACTAGCGCGTGATTCAAATCGAATTGTAGTGGAGTTTTGTGGAACTTTAAGAGGATTGCAATAATCTCTTTTTTTTATTGTTCTACGGGCATGTGCTTGACCTTCATCTCACCTGATTTCTCACTTCACCCGGAATCCTTAACAAACTGAGGAACTGCCTATCTAACCTCTAATTACCGGAATACAACAATGAATTGTAAGGGGACAGAATTAGGTAAGATGGTGGTAGCTAGCCAGACGGACTTAAGCAAAACTCAACCACCAAACAAACCAAGCAAAATATTGTACTCCGCTTGGGAATCGAACCCGGGACCTTGGGATCTGACACCGGAAGGTGAACCACAGTAACGGTTAAATCGCCGTGCCCTAAGATACCTTCATGAAGGTATATACTAGAAATATACTCTTGTAGCTACCCGAGAGTTTAACCGTTTTTATTTTACACGTGACTTTTATTTTTGTTTTGTGTCGATGAGAGTATGTGGCTCATTATATATGTGTCAAAATGGGGTGCCGTAGACTTAATTGGGATTCTGTCAATACGGATGAGCTAAGATCGCGCTCTGCTATAACTTGGTGATACAAACATACAGACTTTACCTTCACTACACATGTTTTTTATAGTAAAACGAAAAGTTTAAGAGGTGTAAGTACTCGTATGTAGATGTCAGCTCAACCCAATATGAGTAAAGCTATTAATGTAAGGGGACGACTTCCTTCGTCCGGGGAAGCGCTACCATCATAACTATTCCTGCCATCAGGCATTGCTGTGTTCCTGTGCAAATGATATGGTTGCCGGTGAAATTACAGACTCACGAGGCATCTTTATGTCTCAAGTTGACAAGCGCGACGCTGTGCTGTACAGGCCATCTTATCGTTTTAGGCAATGGTTGCAATAATCAACTGATGAGCCACTTGCTTGTTCTGTCTCGGTATCGTGTCTTAAAGATTACGAGAGTAAAGATTTTATATATTTATGATTATAATATAAAAAAAAATATGTTTTCTATCCGTAATCTAGTTCCCATAATACAAGCTATGCTTAGTTTGGGACTAGATGGCGCTGTGTGAAATTAATGTCCTGTAATATTTATTTATTAAAGAAATTGTAGGGCCTAGAAAATAGATGGCACAGCAAAACACACAACTGGGAACCAACAGGCTGTCTGCGTTCTATAAATTCCCCTTCGGCGAATTGCGATCATAATATCGGTAATCCGTCCATCCCCTTTCCACCATCGGACTAGCAGACGTACGGCTGCCTACAATCCGTACCTTGTAAATGTTCCACTGTGCCGAACCTACTACCGTTATTCATTAATAATGTTAAGGAATGTAATTTATTGCCATCGTCTATATTTCCGCACCAGTACAATCTTGTAGTCTTCAAGTCCACAAACAGGAAACAGGTTCCTTTTAGACAAGCTTACTCCATTTAAGGCCACATATTTAGGTTCTTATTATAAAAGTAAGCTGTTGGTCAAAAGCTTGGCTATCACCAATAAAAAAAAATACTTTCTAGGTGCTGAAAACTGTCATAGGATTGAGCACAGATTTTCTGTGCTCTTGTGTCAATAACATCAAGTACCTTGGCATATACATCTACGAGCTGCTATATTGGATAAAACAAATAAAGGAACTAAGCGCTAGAATCCGAAAACTCACCTTCGTATTTAGGAGACTGAGAAATGTTACCGACTCTTTTACTCTGGGAATGGTCTACAACACGCTATGTCGATCAGTTCTTAGCTATTGTATACCGGCCTGGGAGTAGCTTGCACTAGCCACTTCTTACCAATAGAGAGAGCTCTGAGAACCATAATAAAGTTACTCAACTGACCTACTTCACCAGGAAACGAACCACCTCAGAGTACGACACCTCTTCATTCAAGCCACAATCCTTCGCTTTCATAAAAATGCTTTAAACCTAGAGTGCACAAACTCAGGCTAAAACGCTATCGCAATTGGAAAGCACCTAAAACCAAAACACAAATCGGCCAAAGATGCTATGATTTTCTGGGAGTATTTTTGTACAAAAACTTAAACCGGAAACTAAATATTTGAATGGATACTAGAATGTCATGCAAACATAAAATAAACCTATTACATCTAGATTACAATACTATTGAAAAGCTCCTACGCGTCATTTCATAATCCACTACTTGCTCTGAACTACCTATACTTATTATATATCCTTATTATATAATCGCACACTATATTTTACTATATTCCAACACACTATACTCATTTATAATACACGACACTATACGTATTTGCACTGCACTTATAAACACTACACTACACAATACTATACTACATTACACTACACTATATTACATTGCATTACATCACACCTCACTACACAACTTAGATAACTACAACTAAAAATGGAATCTGAACTTACCTTTTAAATGCAACACTAGGAAGAGAACTAGCTTTTGCAAACCCAGGGTATCCTACCGCAAGAGCTAGCAAAGCCTAAATATTAAAATTTGTGCATTGTTTACTATAATATAAATTAATTGAAATTATCTCATTAACCATCATAATTATTTGAAAACTAACATGACAATCAACACAATAATCCTTAATTAATATAGTATACATAATCTTTGAGATTACGTAGTTTACTACTTCAATTTATTGTTTAAATTTTAAATTGATTTATATAAATGTTATTGAAATACTTAAGTTTAAAATTGTATTTTAAAATAAATAATTATTATTGTTATTAATAGTTAATATTAGTACTGAAGAAAAAAGCTTAAAAAATTCGATGAAATAACACGTGTAGGTAACCTACATTTTAAAGTATGTGGTCAGGGTGAAATATTGTTTTTTTTTTCATCTATACTGTCAGCAGGGCTAAGGTCTCCCCCATATCCTTCCAAGACTTGCGGTCTTCCGCCGATTTTTACTTATTAATTTATGTGAATATCTTTATTCAATAAGATGTACAATTAAACTAACTAACTATGTACAAAGGAATCAGTCAGATTACTAGAGGACCGTTACAAACGGTATAGGTAACTAAACTGTTCCAGACCAGTACCAGACGGAAGCGTGCCCAAGACACTGGCTGCATTGCATTATTTTTATTACCATTCATTCAATGGAACAAACTCAGTTTTTTTAATAGCATGACGTGGTGTTCAGGGATCTCGATGGACGTTCCAAGCGTCGCACCTCCGCAGCGAAGTGCTCGGCATCACGCTGATGCCGGACCAGCTGCAAGTGATGAACCCTGCCATGGTGCTGGTGATGATTCCTCTGTGCCCCGGCGGCGTCTGCCCCGTGCTGCCCAACCTGGCACCGCTGCACAAGATGTTTGTGGGGGGGATACTGGCAGCGCTCGCGTTCCTGTCCGCCGGCATACTTCAGATCGGGATCGAGGTATATATGCTACCCATCAACAGCCTAATAGTGTCTGGAGCGAATTGCCATAAACAACACGCGTGGCAGACGGATTGGTGATCGCACTAAAGGTGTAGCTGCTGCCCTTCTTCAGGTGATATCCCTTAGTCGGATTTTACGACATCCATGGATGTCGTAAATGGATAGGTCACTTCTTGCATAGGCACAGGTGCACTATAAAAGCAGCATTTTGTGATATGGCTATTCTACAGAACAGGAATATTACAGGACATTAATTTCACACAGTGCCATCAAGCCCCAAACTAAGCAAAGCTTGCAATGTGGTTGCACTTAAATGTTTGTCCTTGGTGGGAATCGAACCTACAGCGCAGGAGGCTGAACTACTACCAACGAAGCTGTGAGGCTTGTTGTATAATATATTAAATCGGGGAAGTCACCTTTCTATCGTATAATCTTATTATTATCATGGAATAGTTCTAAATACCGTAGATCAATTTGGTTTTCACGGACTTTCGTGCGCAAGGTCTGCGGGCAGGATTTCGCGCCACGCTAGTCTTAATGACATTATCCGTCGAGCGTTTACCAGTGTCAATGTGCCAGCCGTTCTTGAACCGAATGGTCTGTTACGTGATGATGGTAAGCGGCCCGACGGTATGACTCTTGTCCCTTGGGAAATGGGTAGGCCTTTGGTGTGGGACGCTACCTGCGTCGACACCCTAGCGCCATCTCATCTGCCTGGGACATCAGTTAGGGCTGGTGCGGCGGCTGATTCGGCCGAGGATCACAAAAGGCGCAAATATAGTGGTCTCGACAGAGCTTACCTATTTGAGCCTTTTGGGGTGGAGACCTTGGGTCCGTGGGGAGCCGGTGCCCTCCGGGTTTTCAAAAATATTGCGGGGCTTTTGATTGAGGCGACACGTGACCCAAGGGCTGGCTCTTATTTAGGCCAGCGAATTAGCATAGCTATTCAGCGTGGCAATGCAGCCAGTGTCTTGGGCACGCTTCCGTCTGGTACTGGTCTGGAACAGTTGAGTTACCTATAGGCCGTTTGTAACGGTCCTTAGGTAATCTGACTGATTCCTTTGTACTTAGTTAGTTTAATTTATTGAATAAATGTATACTCTAAATACATATTACAACATATTATATATTTCGATATGCAGCATACTAGTAGCACTGTTTAGGGGAGTCCCATGTCAACGTTTCCGTAGTTTGGATCAATGTATAACATTAGAGCTAGAAAAAAGCTGGGTGTTTTGTAAAGACACACGATAGAAGTGAAACTTTTGTATTACAGGGAAATATTTTAATTATCTCCTTCTGTACCCGACACAGTGCCCCACCACTTGTGTCAAACAAAAAGGTTGCGGATCAGAATTTCAAAACCCTCCCACAAAAAGTTTCACTTTAACCGCCTCCATGGTCTAGTAGTTCTAATAGTAAATAGATCCAGAGGTCCCGGGTTCGATCCCCATGGGGAGTACAAAATTGGGGGTTTTTGGTTGGTGGTAGCTACTACCCTCTTACTTAATTCTGTCGCCATAACAAAATTTCTAAAATTGTTGTTTTAATTGTTGGCTTTAAAAGGTAAGATAGCTCAGTTTGTTGTGGATTCCGGGTGAAGTGCGCCTCCACCTTCGGCCTTATCATAACTTGAAAATCAGATGAGATGAAGGTCAAGAATCTCCCCGTAGAACAAGAAAAAAACTGCAGTCGCTTTAAGCAAGGACCTACTAGGACTTACCTACAGGACTCAACTTTTTCAAGGTTTATGAGGTTGTGTGTCCTACGGCACTTTACGTGACTTCTACTAAATTTCTGTGACACTGGGCCTAGTCCGCTACATCAAATTATTATAACCCAAATCTCAGACACATTAAATTCTCCATTTTTACGTTAAATCAAATCAGTGCATTAATATTCAAACTATCCATCGCATGAGAATGAAAATAGAGCAATACTTAGAACGCTCAATTTTCAATCGCACCCTTTCTCGTTCAATAATGCTGGTAGATATACTCTGCACGATATTCATGTTATGACATTTAGGTTCTATTCTTACTTGTCGCAAGGCTGAAAGCTTTACCCGGGCTGTCACTGCATAATTTAGTATCTTGTAGACACTAAGTATGGCTTTGTTTTTAGCACCGATTTAATACAGTTTTTAACAGACTTCAAAAAAAGGTTGGAAAAAAAGGACACCTGACTGAGGGTAGATAATAGTGTAAACAAAAATTTTCTACACCTATCATTTTTTTTAATTTTAATATTATATTAAGTACATTTTTGATGCTAATAGCAAGTAATTACTGAGCACTTGGTCCACCTACACTCACTGGAATAATAATCTTTCCTCTCCACTTACCTGAAGAACACTACTAGCTGTCACCATGGATCTATACACTAAACTCACTGCCAACATGGATGAATTGGCTGGAACATTTGAAACTCGGATGCTCCAAGTAGAGGAAGATTTAAAGAAGCTCTCCAACTCCCCCTCTGCCCAAGACAAGCTGCCCCGAAGCAATGTGGAGACTCTTACTCGTGAGTTTTATGACTTCAGAGCACTTATCTGGAAAACTTTGGCTACAATGCGGTCACAATTTGAACTGCTCAGTCAAGGCCTTGACCGCCAGGAAACTGCATCCCGTCGTAAGATTCTTCTGTTTCACGGGATACCAGAAGCAAATGAAGTTGCTGTGATTGATACCACTATCAAAATGTTAACCGAACAATTTAAGTTGACTGATGTCTTGCCAGAACATTTTTATTCGTGTCATCGCCTCGGCTCTAATTCAAGTAAGCCTAGGCCTATTATGGTAAGATTTGCCGACTACAAACTGCGGACGCAGATTTGGAATGCTAAAACTGCACTAAAAGGTACCAACTACACAGTGTCCGAGTTTCTAACAAAGGTGAGGCATGATGTTTTTATGGCCGCACGTAAACACTTCGGCATTCGGCGTTGTTGGACGTCTGAGGGCAAAATCGTCATACTGCTGCCAAACAACATTCGCCGTAGGATTGAGTCCCAGTCGGAGCTGAAGCCACTGTTAGTAGAATTCCCGGCGCCGGAGGCGGTGACGTCGTTGGCGGCAGGGTCATCCCATTCCCACCCAGGTAAACGCCCGGCGTCAGTGCAGCATCAAAATAAAACGAAGGCCTCATCATCGGAAGCAGTATCAAAACCAGAAAAGGCTGAACCAAGATCAAGACGCGCTAAGTAATCTTACTTCGTCCTCAACCATTGACCTAATCGTAGTCGTAGGCGCATTCAGTTCATCACCCACTTCTCTTTTCTGCAATGTGACCGCAATTCTGTTTTTGTAGTTATATTTTTTTTTTTGTTGTAATTGGAGGCAGTCTATAATAATCATGGTCTTTCTTTTGTTTTGAATATTTAGTTACGGTTGCATTTTGTAGATAGATAAAGTAAAGATACGCCCATAGTTGTCACTAGACATTGACAAATTAATACTTATAGTTTGACATTGATTCAACTGGTGACGGTCACCTCCGGAATTGGTCCTGGATGCAGACCTTTTGGCTTTTGATTATTTTGATGTGTTGCAATCTTTGATCTTTTTATTATATTTTTTTTTTAACAGATTGTTTCCGTGTTTAGAATTATTTTCGCTGAATTTATCTTAAATTTAATTGTGTTGCTAACTTAAGTCGGTGTAGGGTTTCCTTTATCTTGTTGTGTATTATACTTATCTAGGTAGTTGTGTTTATTCCTTTCTGCAGCAGAATCGGTGAGTGTAGTGGATGTTGTAATTTGTACTTACATCGTAAAATCATATTTTCAGTTTTTTTTTATTATTATTTTATTTTGCTTAAATACATTAGTATAATTATTATATTTGTAAGTATTTTTTTTATATATATAATATTTTTATTATGGATCTACCGGATTTTGATGATAGCTTTTTCTCGTGTTCTTCTTTTTGCTCTTCCGACGACTATAAATACCACAGCGCAAGTGATGATGATGTTTTGACAGATGATGCACCGCACTTACGGGTTTTACTAGAACGTAAATTTGATGGATACAAGAAAAATCTTAATATCATTCATTTGAATCATTTGATCTCATAAATTCATATTTAAATAAAAGGAAGCAGTTCATTGAAATCAAGGCCGTTGACAATAGGAAGGAAACTGTTACCAAATCAAAGGTTTGTACCATAGGGCGGGGAGTCCCGCAAGGCTCTATACTAGGACCAATATTCTTTGTCATATTTATGAACGACCTCATCAACTTTATAAATAGCGCCGTTCCATGTATAAGGCTGATTTTATATGCAGATGACACGAATGCAATCATACCTGCCACCTCCACTCAAGAACTTAAAGATAAGATCGACGTTGCACTTGAGGCTTTTAATAAATGGTTCTATGCCAATAACCTAAAATTAAATATTAGTAAGACTCAAGCAATTCTTTTCAATACTACGGCACGAAATCATGAAACAATCGATGTATGTAATAGCGGTATAAAAGTTAAATTTGAAAAATGTGTAAAATTTTTAGGAGTTCATATTGATGCATTTTTAAATTGGAAACCTGAATTAAAAGAACTTGAAAACACGATTAGTTCAGCTTGTTACGCATTGAGGAGCTTAAGAGAAGAAATAAGTCTTGACCAGCTTAAATCGGTATACTATGCTTTAGTAGAGTCGAAATTCAGATACAGTATCAAGTTCTGGGGAAATGGATATCAATACAATATTGACAAGGGTTTTGTATTACAAAAGAGGGCTATACGAACAATGATGCGGATTCCTCCTTGGGAGTCATGTAGGGAGAAATTTAAAATTCTAAACATTCTTACCCTTCCTAGTCTCTACATATTAGTGGTCCTCATGGACATCGCTCGACATCCGCTTAAATACGAGTCAGCACAACAGAGAGCCTTAAGACTAAACACAAGAAGGAGAGATATTATGTGTCCAATGCATCCCAGGTTAAATGTAGCAATGCATGGCTGCCGGTACCAAGCTATTAAACTTTTTAATCTCTTACCCCTAGATATGAAAGTGATCGATAGTCCTATTTTATTTAAAACTAAGTTAAAGAAGCTTCTGCTGGAGTGTTGCTTTTATTCAGTGAATGAGTTTGGTGTACACTAGGGTGACATCATTGTTATATTTATGTAACTAATTTAATCTCATTTTGACATTTTGTAATTTGACTTTGATTCTTTATTAATTATCGACTTATTTTTAATTTATTTTATTATTAGTACCTACATTCAAATACGATTACTGAAATTGTTTGTGAATAAATAAATTGAAATTGAAATTGAAATGCGCAAAGCATTCCCTCCCATTTTTCAGATATGCTCATGAGAGCATATCTGAAATTTCTGAAATCTGAACTGAACTTCTTCTGAACTTCTGAAATCTGAAGAACTTTTGATTATAAAATTGTTGATGCAGTTCTTATATCAGAGTCTTTTCTTAAGCCATCATTGCCGTCTACTCAATATCCTTTACCTGGTTTTATTCTTATTAGGAATGACAGAATCGGTAAGGCGTGTGGTGGTGTTGCGATTTACCTTCGTGCGGATATTCCTTACAAAATTGTAGACAAATCTCCCAATGAATATTGTAAGTTTACAGAACATATATTTATTGAAATACTTTTAAACCACACCAAAATTCTATTAGGTGTTTACTATCCCCCTTCTAGTAGTATCGATTATTTTTCCTCTCTAGAGCTAAAACTTGAAGCATTTTCTTCTCTTTATGACCACACTATTCTGCTTGGCGATTTTAATACCTGCCTTCTTAAAAAAGATATTCGTGCAAATAAACTTCTTTCTCTTCTTTCCTCTGTCAACATGCATGTTTTGCCGTTGTCTGCTACTCATCATGCCCCTCATTGCCCTCCCTCTCTTTTAGATCTCATTTTAGTTTCTGACATCGACCGCGTGGCCACCTTTGGTCAATTAACTGCTACTTTCTCTCATCATGACCTTATCTTTATATCCTACAAAGTTCGATCACCTAAGCGTAAACTGAAGTATCTGCTTCTTCGCAGCTTCAAAGATATAAACCTTGAGTGTCTTAAGGCTGATGCTGCAACTATTGACTGGTCGCCTGTAATAGATGGAGCCAGTGTGGATGATAAAGTGGCTTCATTTAACTTAATCCTTTCTAACTTATTTGATATTCATGCTCCTATCAGGAAAGTTAAGATTAAGCACCCCCCTGCTCCTTGGCTGACCCAGTCAATAAAAACGATGATGGCTAAGCGAGATCGAGCGAAACGCTTTTATAAGAAACATCCTTCTGATGAAAACTTTAATAACTTTAAAAAACTTCGCAATCGTTGCAGCAAGATGTGTAGAGATGCTATAAAGTATCACATTCATAACTCTATTCAAAACTCTAGTCCTGCACAGATGTGGAAATTCCTTAAATCCCTCGGGATTGGAGGTGGATCTGGTGAATCTCATATTTCTTTTGACCTTGACATTATTAATCAACACTTCTTTAAATCTCCCATTTGTCTGAATAATAGTGTTAAGTCTTCAACTATTAGTGCACTTTCTCATCAACTATTGCCTTCATGCCCCAAATTTAATTTCGAAGTGATTGCTGAGGAGGATATAAACAAAATCCTTAGTTCCATTTCTACAAAAGCTGTTGGCTCTGATGGTTTTAACATTCAGATGCTGCAACTTATTTCTTTTGAACTATGTCCTGCAATAGCACACATTATAAACCATTCCTTAATCACATGCTGTTTTCCTACTGCGTGGAAATCGGCATATATAATTCCTCTTCCTAAAGTTTCTAATCCAACTGAAGTCTCTCAATTCAGACCTATCTCCATTCTTCCCGTCCTCTCTAAAATCCTTGAAAACGTGGTTCATAAGCAACTATCCTTATTCCTTAATCGTAACTGTCTTTTGAGTCCATTTCAGTCGGGTTTTCGCCCGGGCCACAGCACGGTCAGTGCTCTTACAAAAATCACTGATGATATACGTTGGGCCATTGACCAGAAGCAGCTTACAATTTTAGTCCTTTTAGATTTCAGCAGTGCATTCAACTCGGTGGACCATGATATTCTTTTAGCCATCCTTTCATCTCTCAATATATCATCCTCAGTGATAACTTGGTTTAAGTCTTACCTCTCGGGACGCCTGCAGCGAGTTCGCGTTGACGAGACTTTCTCGGATTGGTGTAAAATATCTGCAGGTGTACCTCAGGGGGGTGTCCTTTCTCCTCTTCTATTTTCAGTTTTTATCAACTCAATCACTAAAACTATTTCTTCTAGCTACCATCTTTATGCTGACGACTTGCAAATTTACTGCCATATCAATGCTAATCGAATCTTTGAAGGTATTAACCAAATTAACTCTGAACTTAGCAACATAGACGTCTGGGCGAAAGCCTACGGTCTCTTGGTTAATCCCTTGAAGTCTCAAGCTTTGATCATTGGTAGTCCCTACATGCTAAGCTCCATTGTCGATATTTCTCTCCCACCGGTACTTCTTGCCGATAATCCTATCCCATTTTTAGTGAAAGCCAAAAATCTGGGTATCATCTTTGATAACAGACTGTCTTGGGCTTCTCATATTAATGAAATTAGCAAAAAAGTGTTTTTCACCTTCCATTCTCTCAAGCGCCTTCAGCGGTTTTTACCTTTTAAAACCAAAGTCCTTCTTGCTCAATCACTTATTCTTCCTCTCCTGGACTATGCAGATGTATGTTTTTTAGATGCCACGGAGGAACTCTGGAACAAACTTGAGAGGCTGCAAAACTTGGGCATTCGTTTTATTTTTGGTTTTCGCAAGTTTGACCATGTCTCAGAGTTCAGATCTCAGCTTAAATGGCTTCCCATTCGCCGTCGACGCGACCTCCATATTCTTTCTTTTATCCTTTACAACCCAATTTCTCCAGCATACCTCCGTGAGCGATTTAACTTTCTTATTCCTCGCGGTGTGCCATGCAGGTCGATAGTCTCTCTCTGTCTTGCAACTCCTTATCACTCTTCCACGTGTTACAGTGACTCGTTCACTGTACAAGCTGTCAGGCTGTGGAATTCTATTCCACATATGATCCGTGCATCTAAATCTTCAAATATTTTTAAGATTAAAGTAAACGAGTATTATCTGTCTTTGTAGATTGTTATCCATAGCTTAATATAATTTATGTATTCATCTTTATATGTATATATTTATCATTATTGTATTTATTTATATGTGTATGTATAAAATATGTAAAGATATATTTTTATGTATATAGTAGGTATTAAATATATTTGTGTAGGTATACTTTTGATATCTGTATGTATATTTAATTTGTCTATTAACATTGTATTTTAATTCAAGTACACTTTTCTACCTTTTCAGTGTAGCAACTCTCACTCTCTCAAAGGTTTGCTGGTAGAAAACTCTTTAAGGGTTAAGCTCGCCTCTGTACATATGTTTTCTTATGACATGTTATAATCTTATTTATGTGTACAATAAAGAATTACAAGAATTACAAGAAAGGTTTTTTTTTTATGTATTTTTGTTCCCCGAATACTCGAAGACGCGTGAGCCCGATTTCGAAAATTCGATTTTGAAAAGGCTACCTCAAAAGTAAAGACAACACGGAGCCCAGATCACGCGTCTGTCTGTATGGCTGCCTGTTTGTCTGTCCGTCCATCTGTCATCAAAATATGTGTTAAAAATTCGAAATTGTATCATATTCGTCATTGAAGTCGGATTTCTTTTTAGTATATATGTAAATAATATGGCAACAAATTCATACCTACATTCCACCTCACTTCACCCGGAATCCTCAACAATCTGAGGAGCTGGCTATCTTACCTTTAAATGCCGGAAGACAACAATTTTAAATTTGTAGGCCCAGCACATCCCCGTAAAATAAATTACATAAGAACTGCTGACAGGCGGACGGACTTAAGCAAAGTCCTACCATCAACCAAACATACTCCTACTGGGATCGAACCCGCCTCTGTGCTCTAGTGGGCGGACCACTAGAGCACAGAGGCGGTCGAAAGCATACCCAGAGTGGTTAGTTCCAGTCTTCGGCAAGAGGGTGCTATATTAATTATTATTAATTCGTATTTAAATTAGGATTATACTAAAGAGTCAACAACTTTAGTCCCGAAAATATCGCAAAAAAAATTATAAATAGCTGGCAGTGATATAACAAATAATTTTGTTGAAAAATACGATAGATACAACAAGAGTTTTTTATAAGTGGCTCCTTCGAAGTTAAAGTAACAATTTGCTAACGCTAAACTAAACTGCTTGCCAAGTTTACGCTATTTTTGTTACATATTGTACTTTCTCGCTAGTGTTGTGAAAAGTTACATGTGTTACGCGAGGGTAAAGTAATTTGTTGTGTGTGCCTGTGAGTCCGTCACTTATCAAATCAAGCAAATAAAGAGGCCTTCGCTTGGTCGGGGTTCAAACTCAGCTCTCCTACCAGAAAAAACTTTGTTCTCTTGTTGTACAATCCAAGTACCTACTCTATCATTTTGTAGTTACTGACGAAAGTTATAAGAATAATGTAAGTTTGTGAGTTCACACTTTGGATCTTACGATTGAGTGCTGATAAAGTAATAAATACACACTGCATAATAGGTATATCGGAAATACCTACTGTGCACGATGGTTGCGATTTTGTTGGAGCAAAGTGTAGCCTCGGGGATAAGGTTCTCAGAAAATATTGGAAAAAACTCTGCTTCAGTTCAATGGAAATGTACTAATTAATCTCGCTGCTTGTTCATTGAAATACACAATTTATTTTCTAACTCATCTTATTTCTTTTTTATTTGAATACTGCTCTACCAGGGACAGCGCAAGGTATACTGATGAAATGAATGAAAACTGTATACTTTTGTATTCGCAAATCATCATTTAACCGTTTTATTTTCATCTTTGATTCCAAATTCAAATTTTTAGTCACTGCCCTTTTGAGTTTGTTTCCAAGCTCTAGATCTAGAACAACAATTGACAAGGATCCCTGTTCCCTGTAATGAGTTCGATAACTTTGAATACTTCTTCAGCGTTCGACTCTCCAAGTACCAGGGCATCACAGCACGGGGCTGGTGTTGCTGAACACGCTCGACTGCCCCGTAGACACCACAGTGCACGGCGAGGGCACGGCGCCGGTGGAAGCCCACGGGACTGCACTTGTGACACCTCTGCCTCATCGACAGCTGATGTTAAAAGCAAGCAGCCCTCTCAATTGTGCTGGCAGGAATATGAAGCGGAATGCTGTTAGAAAAAAACTAAGCACTGTAGCTGGAACGGTTCGTTTTATTCTTTTCATTGTTACCTAAGAACAAAACGATTTGTGGAATGCACTTGTATCGCTAAAACGAGAAGTGAGAGAAAGCGTCTGTTCTTCAGATCCATTTAATCATCTTTGAGCTTATCTATAAGAGCTCTTGGGAAAGTGTTTTAGATGGTAGATTATCTGTGGAGAAGCGTTCGCCTTACTTAATACAAACACCGCGCAATTCAGCGCCTATGGAGGACTAAAGCTTCAGGTAATACAAAACCAACGACTAATGAACATACAACACCCAACGTCCCTAAAGGTATAAGGGCAGTACTCCCAGTACAATTATTTGTTATGGATTAACGGTCACCGTCAGGATGATACGTCACCTGTGGTATTTCATGTTGAAATGCTATCCAAAAATTGCTTCTATTTGCTTCCTACAATAGGAGATTTGCTTCCTTTATATTTACGAAGAAATTAAGTATTTCAAGGTGACCGTTCATTCTGACGTCAGGATGGCCGGTCACCTAGCCGTAAACTGGGTGCTCTGTGGAATTGCTTCCTATTTGCTTCCTTCAATGTTTTTAAACCTAGATTCTGTAGCTATCAAAGAAATAAAGATATATAGATTTAAGATGAATGGGTAAGCCTGGTAAGTGCCTGTCAAAAAATGCAGAGCAAATGTGCATACATAGTAATTGCATTTACTTTTTTAGGTATGTAGGATATTCAATTTGTTTAGTTACTATTTATGTATTTTACATAGGTATTATCATAACCATACAATAGCTGTACATCGTTTGTCGACATCATTATATGACTATCTTAGAAGGTTTGAAGCTTAGCCTGGCGTTACACAGTTAAATCAGGCACGGAGGTTTTATAACTGTTCTATTCTATACTAGCACACAAGTAAAATGTTGTGTAACTAACTTAAGTTATTTTATTAGTAGCTGTAGCTGATAAATAAATAACTAATAATGAAGTTATTTTTGTCTTGATAATGATGTCTATATATGTATCCTTATTTTATAATGAAAATATGTAATACTGATGGTGGCACGATGTTTAATTTTTATAAATACCCAAGTACTCACCTAAATAAGTACTTAAATCACATTTTTTTATTCAAGAGTAAGCTTCGTTTGCACATAGTTCAAACGTTTAACCATCGACATCGCTAAATATATGTAGTTGAAATATTTTTTTTACGTTGAAGGTGTTCCAACTACTTAGACGTATAGTTATAGTAAAATAAATAAATATACCAAACATTTATTTATTTTATATTTTACAATGATGTAAAAATACGTTTTTTTTTTACAAAAACTTTCTTAACTTATAAACCAACAGTAAATTTCAACCTTTTCATACAGTTATTTTTTTTTAAATCGAGCATCTGACTTTTAACATGACTTTTGATAACTCTTACCGTTACAGGCTTGGGCTTAAAAAACTCACTTGGGCCCTAATTCTACTAAACCAATCGCTACACTATGAGAATGGTATCGTCGCAGAATTGCCACAATAGGTGGCTTTTGGTATTCTAGTAGCCATTCTGCTATGATATCATTTTTCCCCTTCCTCCCGGACCTTGACACAGAGTAGATGCATAGACCTATTTACCGTCAGTTTATTTAAACATTTTAATTGAAATTTCTGTAATAAAATTGAGCTCAAAAAAATAGGATACCATAAGCGGCTAAGGAGTTAAATCAAGAACCTACGCACACTTCTCTAAACCTGCAGCACGAATAAATACATCAGTGACGCACACCTGCATTCAAGACACCTCATCGCATCACAACCTAGTTCAAGTAAGCTATGCACACATTTGTAACTGTGTATTTCTGCGTAAAACTGAAGGCAACCCACGCATCCACATTACCTGCGAGCGTGACCTGGAAGGATTGATGGAATAACTGTCTACATTATAGGTACCTACATAAATAAAAAAATAATAAAAACCTAATATAGGACTAATAAATGTATAAGTAATTATTATCATTAACACTACTTAGCCTAATGTCTATTATACTTTAAAATATACCTGTAAAATTTAATGTTAAACTGTGTAAATGATCATGTTATAAAATTCTATTAAAATAACTTCAATAATAATATTACCTGGGTGTAGTTGTAATGATAATTATTAATATAAGGTCAGTCTGCTATTTACGTTAAGTTGATACTATGATTACACTAATTTGATACTCTTACGATCTATCCGGCGCTTATAACCTTTAATTACAATGTATTATCAATTATTACTCAAAATCCTTCTTACACTACTACAGCATTTATACATAATGATTGACACAAACTTAATAGAAAGTATCAATCTCAGCTTAGACTGTGTAAGAGTTGATGCAGAAAAATTTATGACCACCTGTCTGGTGTCAATAGCGACAAGTTGATAACTCGAAACATTAGAAGCATAAGCTGTGAAGCCAATTTTATTTTTTTATATCGCTTTTAGTGAGATCGAAGTTACAATGGGACGTCATTGTACTTACCGAGTGCTGGCTCCCCTGTTCAAAATTTATACCGGACATAGAAGGATTTAACCAAATTACCTCAACTTCAAACCACACATACAAAACGAAGGCGTAGTTATCTACTACAAGAAAAAGCTTAGATTAACATACGAAGAGCCTTTGTTACACAAAGCTAACTGCCTTCTACTAAAAATCAATACTGCATCATAGGAATTTACAGACCCCCCTGGCGAAACTCACACTACAATTGACTTTGTTAACAGTATTGATAACTTATTATCTAAACAAAGTAATTTTAAGAATGTTATTCTTTGCGGAGACATTAATATCGATATTTCTGAAAATACTAATGACACTCGATCTCTTGAATACCTTAACATTGTGGCCAGCCATAGTCTATTGCCTAGTCTCGATCACATAAATATTACAGGAAGTTAATTTCACACAGCGCCATCTAGCCCCAAACTAAGCATAGCTTGTAATATGATTACGGATAGAATACTTGAATATTTTTTGTAAATACATACGTACTATATGATACCAACAAGTGCTCGACTGGTCGCGACCAAATATCAGGAAGCACCCTTAAGCAATACGTTAGACCTTTAGTAGAACCCATTGATCACATCTGTAACTTGGTCCTTGCTAATGGTATATTCCCTAAAACAGCTTTTATAGAGCCAATCTATAAGTGTGGTAAACATAAACTAGTAGCTAATTATAGGCCAATTTACATCTTGCCGTCTGTGTCAAAGACACTGGTAAAGCTGATGAATAAACGGCTAAATAAACGGTAAAATTATAAAATCAAGGTAATTAAATATTTTTGTTATAGTCCATCAAATCTAAGAAGTACACTTTGACAGTTGTCAGATCAACTTGTCTAGGGATGTGAACCAAATAATCGCCATCGAAAATATACGATATTAATGACAAATTGAAAAATCGATATTGATACTTTATAGGTAGGAAACATTAGCTTACTTTTTTGATAAAACTGTTAACTCAGATAGAAGTTAAATAAATATGTAGCGCTTAATTAATACCAAATAAATTAATTATTTCTGCTTATTTTTTTTTTAAGATGGCCACCCACATATAGACGACAGACTAAATTGGAGGTTGTATTGTACCTACTTGTGCCTACGGAGTGAACTTCAACTTCTTTATTTTGGCTTGCAACCATTTCACCGGTTCTGCCAGTAACAAGTGACGTATTATAAGTGTCAAGCTAATGAGACAAAAAAAATATCGAGAGAGAATCGGTAAAAGCGATTGATTTCGAAAGACAAATGCCATGTCATGACAAAGATAATTGGGAAATCCGGCAATGTATGTGTGTGGCAATGTTTGTGACGGCATATCTCTCGAACAGATTATCCGATTTGCATAAAATTTAAATTGAATAGAGAAAACGTAATATATTTTGATTGTGGTGGGGGATTTTTGCAAAGTGGGGTAGTTTTTGAGATATAAAATAGAGAGAGAAACAATTTTCCCTTTTCAAAACGACATCAACCTTCGTTTTATGTTAGAAAGGATATTAATTACATTACGTTAGCAACAAGAGAACCTCGAATACTCAGGTTCATATAAAGAGAAAAAGTGCTTAAGTAAAGTGAGAAAGGTTTATTGAAAGCACACTTTTATCGTTTGTTAATTACGTTCTATTTGAAAATTAATCTCCGTTACAAACCAGACATCATGAGATCTCAGTTCGGGGCGAACTACTTACTAGAATATAAATATATTTTAAGTACCGATATTTATTCAAGACAAGTAATTCGAAGAACTACTGAACTAAATTTTGGTCACTCGCGCACTACACAAAACTATCTCACTGAATTTCCGCCAAAAAGTCGGTTCGATTAATTAAATTATTTCAATATTTTTACCGATTATTTGGAAACTCAAGAATTTTAAACTGTCGCAGCACTACTGTTAACAACATAATGACATAACATTGTATAAACGTTAACCTCATTTACAATTTTACTGATTGTTTATGTTTTAAACTAGTTTTACGAGATTCAAGTATAGATTAATGTACAGGAATGTTTAATAAATATAATTATTTATCTGAGTAAATAATTTTTCGTCATTATAAGAATTACTGTTTGTAATATTTTGTGTCGACGTTTGAACAAAGTTTTAGCGTAACAAGAAATGCGAAACGTCAAAATGTACTTCTTAGATTTGATGGACTGTAGGTTTACTCATATTTAGAAATTATACATCTACCTAGTACCTACTCTTTTATTTTTAACGTATAAATAATACAATGTAGAGTTACTTCTTTGTTGTACCCGTGAGAGTTATCAAAGTCATGTTAAGAGTTAAGTGCTCTATTAAAAAAAGTTCTGTTTTGAAAAAGTTGAAATTTATTTTGTTTTTTTTCAGTAAAGTCAGCCTTTGATAATAAATAAATGTATCATTATTTGATTTAACTATAAGACTAAAGTAGTTGGAACACCTACGAAAATGTATTTCAACTAAATGTATTTAGCGATATTAATAGTTCAAACTATGTGCAAAAGATGCTTTTCTTAAATAAAAAATAAGTTTGAAGTGTGTACTTATTAATTGAGTACTTGGGTATGGATATAAATAAAACATCGTATATAAGTCAGTACATTTACCTTCTTTATTATCATAAAGAAATAAAGATAATTATCAAGATACAAAATAACTTCATAACTAGCCTAAGTAATTTTATTAGTAGCTACAACATGACATTTTACTTGTGTGCTAGCATACTAGGCGCTAGTATCGAATAAAACAGTTATAAAACCTTAACTTCCGTGCTAGATTCGTATGACATATATAATTTAACTTCCATCTAAAATCAACAATTCACTTATCGTGTATACAACAGTCAGCCATCCAACACAATCCAACAAGCCTCATAGCTCAGTTGGTAGTAGCTCTGCCTTCTGCGCTGTAGGCTGTGGGTTCAATTCCCACCCAGGGCATTTTTTAATATATTAAAAACTAAAATAAAAGAAAAAAAACGAACAGTGCTACAACAAAAGAGAAGCGATATAAAAATGAAAAAAACTTGATGTATTAATTTATGTGTATTAATTTTGGCAGAGGCTAAAATAATAAGAAAATAGGAAAACATTTGATACAATTGTGAGTGTTGCCCTACATTCGTTCTGCATACAGGTAACCTAAAAGATTTTATATTAACCAAGCGACTTCCCACTCGAGGCACTTCCAAATTGACATGAGCCAAGAGATCTGGACAGTCCACTGAACCATGTATTAGCTTATACAAGAACAAAACATCATATAGTATGTATGTATTTACAAAAAGTATTTAAGTATTCTATCCGTAATCTAGTTCCTATATTACAAGCTATGCTTAGTTTGGGGCTAGATGGCGCTGTGTAAAATCAATATCCTGTAATATTTATTATTATTATGCATGATAATTTTAATAGTAGTAATAATTGCGGGCTTTGCGTAAGTAATGTAACACCTCTTGTGGATCATCATACTGGGCAGTATCGGCCCCAAGCCTTACAGAACTATCATCAATTCCGTGGAGAATGCATTCAACAGCGCGCTTACCATGGATCCCACATCTACTAATAAGGGCCAGTTTTTCATAGTAATAGTCTTCTAGAGAGTCGTTAAAGCGAGCCCGCTTAAATAACATGTCACTCAACATCTGACCGTAATTATCTTCAGAGGGAAAAGCAGCTTCAAGTTTATCCTGCCATTCAACCCATGTAAACAAGACAGATGGAAGACTCTCATACCATCGCTGGGCAACACCCTTCAGTTTCTGAAGTGCAAAATGAATAATTTGTTTTTCTGTCCAACCGTAAATGGTTGCACACTCTTTGACTTTATGAATCCACATGGTCATCGTCTGCTCTTTTTTTGATGGGTCAAACTCGGGCACAATATTTTTCATGGAACCAAATTTATCAAAATTATTATTGGATATTGATTTAAACATTGATACAAGATCGGTAAGGCATTGGCTATTGGTATGGTGGGGTCTATCCAAGTGATTATGCAACTGACCTCCACTGCTGCATGAAAGTGGGCTGAGTGACCTGTGGCGGAGGTGTGGGTAGGAGCACGAGGATGCACGTGGCCTGGCACGCAGAATGGTGGGCTGCCTGCCCCGCGAAATGGCGCGATGACCGCCGTGCTGACTCGCCGGCTGGCAGGCGCGTTGGTTGGCAGGTGGGCTGGCGCGCTCACCGCCGTGCTGACCCGCGCGTTGGCTGGCAGGTGGGCTGGCGCGCTCACCGCCGTGCTGACCCGCGCGTTGGCTAGCGCGCTCCCCATCGTGCTGCCGCGCCCGCTGGCATGCGCGTTGGCTAGCGCGCTCCCCATCGTGCTGCCGCGCCCGCTGGCATGCGCGTTGGCTGGAGTGCGTTGGTTGGCTTCCTCTGCAAAGCCGGGAGGGGCTGAGCCTGCGGAACATTTCCTTTAACCTCGCGACGGACCCCGTTCGGTTGCCTTCGGGCTGCGTTGGGCTAGTTGGTGTTCCTACCACACATTCATGCGTGTTTTCCATGATGTCTTTTACACTGAAACAAAGCGGCAAAAAAAGATTTCGTAGGTTTTTTTTTATTTTACACCTGATATCTTACATAATCGAACCTAGAGATGCCAAAATAGTAAGGTAGGTAACAATTAATAAAAATAATAGGGTTGATCGAGAAAGACGATGGGAAAAAAAAATATTCTCGACAAGAATGATGAATCATGTTACGTTACAGAATACACAAGGAAAATAATGTTTCGGACTCCATTATAAATACAGAGGGGGAATAGTCAAAATAGTCGTGATTTCATGGAAAGAAAAGAAATGTATCAATATTGATGTTCTTATTTAGTTCGAATTGCGATTCGAACTAAATAAGAACATCATGTTCATCTTCTGAAATGTTGGCTGAGCTAACTAATTTCGACAGTAAAATAACGTAAATTGAGGGTTATTGCCTGTAAAATTAATTGAAACACAGGAGTGAATACTTACATTTCTCATCCACTTTAAAACAATCCTCTCACTTTAAAATCGAAAACCGACTGCCGAGCTAACCGCTGTAATTCGACGACGCCGATTACAGAGTTACGCAGTGTTGCCAACCCTTACCAAAATTTTACCCCAAGATTTTTTAAAAAGCCCCTAAATACCCTCGAGTATTGGCTTTTTTGTGCCAAAGTTGTGCGTAACCCCACGCTTACGATGAACGAGCACTCTGATTGGCACAGTAAAATTACAGGTTTTTTTTACATGTAGCGGGTTTGATTCCCGTCCTGATTCAGACAGGCGATAATTCTAAATTCTTTAAATATAGTTCGTATGGGTTCTAAAATAAAAATGAAGTTTTGTTACCTACTTTCCGTTCATGTGGCAAAGTCTAGGACGCTCAGTATAACACCAGTGGTTGATTTATTATTTTATCTTTAATCATCGAAGTATCATGATAATGCTTTCTTACACTAACTAGTGTACTTTGTGGTGACGAAACATCCGTTATGTCATCCGTACCTATCGTTCGCTGATGGGTACCAGGTACCTACCTAAACCTACTACTTAGTGTATTAAGACTAGTAGTCTTAATACACGAAGTAGTAGGTTTAGTAGGTATTTGCAAGGAAATCCCGAGGCGTTAACTTCCTAGTAGTCTGTGAAATCCTGTACCTATTATTATATATAAATCACAAATGTTTGATTGAAATACCTAACTATCGAACAAGTTTACGAACCTTTTCCGTACGGGATCTCCCTTCCAAGATTTGCTATACTTTTGTATTTTTTTGTTTCGGATTTATCTTTCGGCATTCGTTCGACCGACTAACCAAATCAAAGAGTTCAGAGTAAAAGAGTATAATTTACATTTTTTTTTGTATAGATAATTACTATATCAATACACAATAGAACGAGAACGAACAAACTAACCCAACCAAGCAACGTCAACGGTCAATGAACGAATTTAAATATTAGATAAAAAATAATGAATCGAATGAATAAGATGTCAGGTTAGTTCACTCACACAGATGAGTGAGAGAAGTTCATTTCGTTCATACCACTGACTGAGCATTTAAGGTAGTTCGTACTTGTTTATGTTTATCGTGGTCTTATCGTGCTTTCCTTTTTATTGTGCACAGGGTACTTTTTACTTTGGATTAGAGCCCTTAAAAATAACCCCAAAACATTTCTGCCCCTAAAAATCCCCCTTCGAACACTTTTACCCCCTAAATTTAGGGGTAAAACCCCTAAGTTGTCACCACTGAGGTTACGGCGACGGTGGCGCCGGCCGCCGGCTTCGCTCAGTTGAAGTCAATTGCGGAAGGCAGGCGCGGCAGGCGCGTCAAAACACTGCTTTTACCGATAAATAAGTGTTTTTAATCATTTTGTATTGTAAGAATTAACCATAATTTAAAATCAATAATTCATTTATCGTATTTTACAACAATAGGTAGGGTTTTTTTTTCTCGTAATGATTCCAATAACGGAAACATTGAAAGTTTTTATTTTTATGAGTAAGAAGTTAATCATCAGTATTTCGTGAATCCATTGTGTATTTTTTTGAATTATGTTTAATATTATGTACAAAAAACATCTTGTACCAGAGGATTCACTTCCAAGCTTGGATATGTAGCTTTATTTGACAGGACTTTCTGCGCATTGTGGGTTCGATTCCCATCTAGCACAAACATTTGTGTGATGAATATAGAGGTTGTTCTGTGTTTGGGTGTAATATTGTATCATTCGAGGTATGTATTTACAAAAATAAACGTACATACGTATATAATAGGCTATGCTTAGTTTGGTGCTAGATGGCGCTGTGTGAAAATGACCAAAAACATTGTTGATTATTATTATTTCTTTTAGTTTATGTCCGTGGTGATTGGACAGAATTCAGATGATCAAATATCCCTGTACGATTTGGATCCAAGTCCTTTTACTAAGTCCTTGACGGGGAAGCCTAAACTGAAGTAAGTCTTTATATATACTGACCTTGACATATTACTTTTGCATGCTGGGAAAGCGCTCCTCAATCTTCCTCAATCTGTTGAGGATTCCGGGTGAAGTGTGCTTCCATATTCGGCCTTATCATAGATTCAATTTTTCAATTCAATTCAATTCTTTATTCCAATTACATTGTGTGTGGCGCTTAATTAATACCTAATTACACACGATTATTATATATTAGGTTAAATGAACAAAACAAAACAGAACAACAACACAATACTACCTATCCAAAAGTAAAAACAAACATTATCTTTGCTAAAACACAGACAGAGCATAGCATACCATACAGAGATTCATGGTTGTGAGCTGCCAGCTACGATAGAAAACCTACCAAAATCAAAACATTAAAAAAAAATTCAAAGCATAATCTAAATAAAATAAAGCAAATAAGTTAAGCAGAGTGTACAGAATAATGTCAAAATTAATTAAATGTCAAAACAAACTGTTTGTAAAATAAAATCTTCAGAATCAAGTCAAAATGATAAAATGTAAAATGTCAGATCAAACTTATACTAAAACAAAAACAAACAATAAAGCAATGAGTGATTAGATACAATGTTAATGATTTAAATAATTAATTTCATAATAGTATAATTTAAGAAGTCTAAAATACAAAAAATGGTCACTAAAAATCAACAAACAATAATTTACGTATAAAGTTAACAATGTCAGAAATTTAAATTGTATCTACAGGTCGTCAAGCGTATATAGACATTTATCCAAAAGAAAAAGCCTCAATTTACTTTTCAATATCGTCCTTTGGTGTATTAAAGCTTTAATATCTTGTGGAAGTTTGTTAAATATTTTTACTGCCTGATACCGTGCAGAGTGTTTTGTAATATTAAGTCCTAAGATTGAGCCCTGAGGAACTCCCGTTAAAATATTTGTTAATCTTGACTTATAAATGTTTTCTTTGCCATCTACTAGGGATGAACTTTGGATCTCCACAAACATTTTCCTGTTGCATAGATAAGATCTGATTAAATTTAAAGCAATGTCACGCACACCATAGTGTTCAAGTTTTTTTAATAATATATCGTGATCTACCGTGTCAAATGCTGCACTTAAATCTAAGAAAATCCCCGCTACCTTCTTCTTTTCATTTAAGCTAGAAACAGCATCATTGACTAGAGTATTTACAGCGTGAATAGTCCCTACAAATTTTTGATAGCCAAATTGCCTTTGGCTCAAGATTCGGTTTGAATTGAAATGAGACAATAAACGGATTTTTATAAATTTTTCAAATATTTTTGAGAGTGTAGATAACAAAGATATTGGACGATAATTTTTTGGATCAGATTTTGAACCTTTTTTGTAAACTGGCACTATTTTAGCAATTTTGATCTGGTCAGGAAATACTCCTTGATCAAAACATTTATTAAAGAAGTATGCAAACGGGCCACATAATTTTTTTATCTGCAATTGAAAAACACTTATTGGAAGATCATCATATCCACAAGATTTTTTATTAACCATGCCTTTAACTATTTTTTTAATTTCTTCGTCATTCGTGTTAGTCATTATCATTGTAGTCTCAACTCTGGCAATGTTTTCTTTTAGAAGAGTTACGGCCTTAGCGTTATCGTAATAATTATCTGGTGTGTTTCCATGGCTAAAAACATCCGCAAAAATATTGGCAATATTAGATTGATCGTCTATGCATTTATTATCGTATTTTAATACAAAAGACTTTGTTTCAGACAATTTCGCTTTCCAGGTAAGATGAAGCACTTCCCCATTGTTTAATAAAAATAAAATAAAATACCCCTTATGCCTTCAAGCTGAGCAGCTTCGAAGGTCTCGCACATTTTTATTTGTTAAGACAAGTAGCGAGATCAAGAGCTGATGCAATTTATAAAATCGGTTAAAGCATTCAACCATCATAAGTAGCACAAGTATTTTGGTAATTCTTTAAATAGACTCCCGCGGCACATACTAGCCCTAGTCTTCTGATCATTGTATAATTAATTTAAACTTATTGGCAATAAATAATTTGAATTTGATACCAACACAATATTAATTATCATACAAAACAAACCGCCATTTATACCTAAAAAACTTTGATAAAACTAGAGTAACAATCAATTAAAACTATATCACATGATCATTATACGATAATCGCCGGTTAACCTGAGAATTCGGTGCAGGTGGGAAAGCAACAACAAGTTAACGCCGCCATGTTGAAGTTGAGGTGATTCTTCTGATACCCTACCCACATCTACCTGTTTTATTGTACTTTTTTCTGTGAACTGGTTGAAGTAGTGTAGGAATGGCATAGATTATTTGTTTTCTATTCAAAGTACGTAAATTTGTACATGTAGGTATTTATAGTGCAATAATGATACATTATGTATGTACGAGTACCTATGGGTACTTTCCGAAATTGCATGCTCGCTCGCTGTAAATTGAATGCAAATACTTTAATGTATAGATAAGTAAGTTTCTCAATAAGTGATTAATTGTAATCTTCTGAGAAATATATATTCTTAAACCTTAAACCTTAATTTGAATCATATTTGTCTTTGAAATAGGGTTGTGTATGTTGGCGACACGGGCCCGCAGAAGAACGTGTCGATATCCGTGGAGACAGACAAGAGTCTCAGCGATATATACTACGTGTCCGACGCGCCCGTCGATCACATCGGGGAGTCCGCTTTCATGTGCCTGCAACCAGGAAAGTAAGTGTCTACTTTATCTGAAGAGGATATGATGGGGGAAACGTGGTCTACGCGATATGGTGTTAGTAGACCATTTTTGCCACTTTAGCTGTATGAAAAAGATAAATTAGTATAGGAGAAAATATTTGATCTATGAATGCTTAGAGGCAGTTTAGTAAGAAATATAACGGCTTTGTGTCTGCTTCCAAACTGCATTATTAATGAAGTTCCAGTTTAGAAACTTAAGGTCGTTGCTTTAGGTAGTTACACGTAATATGAGTTGGTTGTAGATGATTGAATTGGGTACTATTGGTATTGAACATGGGCACAGCGAGAATATAACCATAAAATTGGCTTGCAATTTGTATCATCATCACGTTTCCAAGCCAAACAACCCTGCACTGGGCGGACCGCGTCCAGGTTTTTCCTGTTATCCGAAGTTCGTTTGATTATTAATATTGCAGTTTGGAAGTAGCCACCAAGCAGTAAATAATTTACCACGTCTGCATTGGCGTTCAGAAATCAAAAACTTTCTTCTATTCCTGTTTTCATCTGCATTTTTTCTTGATCATATATGTGTATAATGAAGGTGGCTAACTGGCATGTATGCAGTATACGTATACGTATCACCGTATACGGTCCACCATTTTTATTGTACACAGTTTTTTAACAACATGCATGTAGGTAAGGTACCTATCTAAGCACCCGAGTGCACGCACAGCTACATAATAAATAATTAGCAATGTTTCAAATCCGCGTTCTCATCAAATCTCGGTTCGATACAAATCTGCAAATAAAACACAGAAACGTAGGAACAAATTCCGAAGTATTGCATATGCTGTAGTGCGGAATAGTTTATCGATGGAGTACCTATCGAGTGCACTCGGTATGTTCTAGATTCAGATGGCAAGCGAACAGCGCTGACGGGGATCTGTCAGGGTCCGGCGAAGGGGTGCTCCGTGCCGGGGGGGTGTACGTCCTCTGCGTGCGCGAGCGGCTGGGGCGGCTGGACGCGGCCGTGTTGCATGCCCCCAACCCGCCGAACGAGCTGCATCTGGCCTGGATCGTACCCCAGTACCTGCTCGTCTCGATAGCGGAGATCATGTTCGCTGTCTCCGGACTCGAGTTCTCTTTTACACAGGTTTGTTGGACCCTCAGGTAGTCGAGTTATGTTATGCCACAGTAATTGAAACCATTCTGGGTCTGTTCTTTAACGTTTGGTATTGGATCATTCAACTTCTTATTTTATGCAGTCCGAAAAAGACCGCTGCAGGCCTGTCATCAGGGCCTCGATTCCACTGAGCCAACAGAATGGCCACTATTTGTGTCTTTTGGTATTCTAGTGGCCATTCTGTGTCGATACCATGGTTTCACTGAAGCGATTGGTTTAGCAGAATCGGAGCCCTGGTCTTCCTCAAAGAGTGCACTAGCAGATTACTCACAAATAACCATCATTATACAAAAAAAAGTAGGATACTCTTCAGACAGGTACTTTGTACTAACCTTAACAAATAATAACAATGATATTACGAGTATAGTTGCCAGTTGCCACAGGTAGTTTGAAAAACCGCTTAATTTTCTAGATCGTCGCAGATATAGATTATTACCTTTACCTCCTACGCTTAGTAATGTAAGAGGCGGCCACAGAGCAGAGGGAGCCACTTTATCAAGTGCCGGCCATGAATCAAGAACGAGCTCTGTGTGTTTCCTATACAAACTGACCAACTTGTCTCACGTCGAAACTAATTTCTTTTCAGTTTATATATCCTTTACTTGAGGAAAATAATAGGTAAGAAGCCTAATCTATTTTCATTTACATTTATTTTGAAGTCGTCAAAAAAGGAGGCCGTTCTTGCTTGTTTGTTACTCGATTATTCCGTCAATTCGAAATTGATTTTGATATTTCTTATAGCGTTTGGCAGGTCATACTCCCGAAGTGGTCCCATAGAATGTTTCATCAAAATCAGTACAGTATTTTTTGGTTTTTATATCAAAATAACTGGAAAAAATAGCCAGCCAGCTGCCAGCTTCACATGGATAAGCTGTGTTTCAATCAACTTCTAAAATCAGGAGGTTTTCAATTCGATTGTGTATATACATTTTGCGTACCTACCTTTGTTACGCGATAACTTTGCAGATCGTGAAGCAATTTTGTTGGTTTTATGATTTCGTAACTGTATGTAGAGTACCAACGAGACACTATAACAAAGGCCTAACTGTCTGTCTGTCTGTCCGTCTGTCCGTGACAGACAGGCAGACCCGTCTGTCCAACCAAAAAATTGATTGGATGGTATTATATAATTACTATCCAGTTATCGATTCAGTCACTTTGCGGCAGATACCCGTGAATTCTTACGATTTGGTTTTTACGGTGAAACACATTTTTGAAAATCTAAAACGCAGAGCTTCTGCTATAGACTGTGTTTATTTACTGTACAACGTTTCAAAGCTTAATTGAGCGTATTTATTTTTAATAAAGGCAACAATTTTTGCTACAAGTAAATTTTTAGGAGTTTTGCTATCGATACCCGATATAGCATCAATCCTGAACTATATAGCATATTATATTAATTATAAAGTAAATGCTTCAGTATTGCTGATACTATGATCGCTGAAGCTAAGCGATTTCAGGTAACATGAAGCTTTAATTACTAGCCAGTTGCTCTTAACCAAGAGTGCAGCAGAAATTGAGATCAGCGCTTAAGGCGATGTGGGCTCGTGGTTGGCCAGGCTGCTAAACATATGACTGTCAGTAAAAAAATATAAAAAAATTTAGTACGTGCTTTTTGGGAAGGTGAAATTAGTTTCACCTTAAGGTGAGTCGAATATGGCACAAAAATTTTGACACTGACTTTCGGAAAAGGTGCGGGTTCGAATTCCAAGATATAATTATGTGAAATAATAAAAATAATCTCGAAAAATAATAGAAATAAAAAAATCATGAGGGGAAAAAACTTGGCCGAAAGTCAATGACCCTACTGAGGCGCTTTTGTTTCGTATTCGGCCGGTTTTATTGGTGGATATTTTGTTTGTTCCTTTATAAATTTGGTGAAGATTTCTGATGTGAAATCAAAACTCCCAAACAGATAAAAGCTAATATTAGGTCCTTACATATGAAATTGGCGTTTTGTCGTACTGGCTACTTTGATCTTAAATATCTCCTTATATTTAAATATTTATTATTAAAATTAATATTATTATTTTATATTTATTATTTTAATAATTTAAATATTTATCTCCTCTCTTTGGTTAGGAATTCCAAATTCAAATTTAAACAGCTATTTACTCATGCATTTGTGTTTCGAAAACCGTAATTCATTTGTTTTTTTCTCTTTTGCTTTTTTTTCTGCGTCACTCATTTCACAAAATGGAAAACTTAAAATATCGCATTATTTACGAGTACGAGTTCCACCGTGGCACCAGTGCTGCAGAAACGGCTCGAAGGATTAATGATGTGTATGGTGGTGGTGTCGCAAAAGAAAACACGGTGCGTTATTGGTTTCTACGCTTTCGTTCTGGAAATTTCGACCTGCAGAACAAGCCCCGTGGACGGCCGGAGACCAAGGTCGATAATGATGAATTGAAGGCTATTGTGGAAGCAGATCCATCGCAAACCACATCACAGTTAGCTGCAGGCTGCGGTGTTAGTGACAAAACCGTTTTAATCCACTTGAAGCAAATTGGGAAGGTGAAAAAGCTTGAAAGGTGGGTACCTCATGAATTGAGTGAAGCAAACCGACAAACGCGCGTCGACTGCTGCGTTACATTACTCAACCGGCACAATAATGAAGGAATTTTAAATCGGATCATTACATGTGATGAAAAGTGGATCCTGTACGATAATCGTAAACGCTCATCGCGATGGTTGAACCCTGGTGAACCCGCAAAATCTTGCACCAAGCGAAAATTGACTCAAAAAAAGTTACTTGTAAGCGTTTGGTGGACTAGTGCCGGTGTCGTACACTATAGCTTTCTTAAATCTGGTCAGACGGTTACGGCTGATGTCTATTGTCAGCAACTGCAAACCATGATGGAAAAGCTCGCTGTTAAACAACCGAGACTTTTCAATCGCTCTACGCCACTGCTGCTTCAAGACAACGCTAGACCACACACGTCCCAACAGACGACTACCAAATTAGAGGAGCTTCAATTGGAATGTCTAAGACATCCACCGTACTCTCCGGACCTTGCTCCAACAGATTACCATTTTTTTCGAAATTTGGATAACTTCTTGCAAGGAAAAAAATTCAATTCCGATGAGGCAGTCCAAACCGCTTTCAAAGATTTCATTGATTCCCGTCCGAATGGTTCTTTTAGTAAAGGGATCAATGAACTACCTATAAGATGGCAAAAGTGTACAGATAGCAATGGTACATACTTTGATTAATAAAATATATTTTAATATGAAAAAATTGCCTTTATGATCCTCCCATACAAAACGCCAATTTCATATGTAAGGACCTAATATTTCTTTTAGATCGAATAGCAAATAATTTTAATGTGGTACATTTGCCTTCAAACTAAACACCTAATGTACCCTAACACCCGTAATATATTATTTCGTAATAAGTTTTAGTGGGTGTAACTTTTGTTCATAATCATATTATGCCCATAGTGTGGGTTTGAATAGGGACATACTTTTCTACGTTAAAATATTCTCTTTTTAATTCATTTTGACCCTGATCATTACTTAGAAAAAAATGTTGGACCTCAATATACTAATAATATTAAAATAATAACTAATATTCAAACAAATAGGTAGCGAGCATATCTTAAGACGTCCCAATGAAGGGTTTTGTGTTCAGAAACGGTTAAAAAGCTTTCGTACCTATTGATACATAGACCATATAGGACGTCTACGTAAAAATAAAAATCAGCTGTTGTAATTATTTTGGTTTTATTTTATTTTCTTATTATATAACAAAATCAACAGCCCTCAATTTTAAACATTATGTATTGTACATGTTAGTGTATAGAACTTGTAATGGGGGAAAGCGAACGGCTATCGCTACACAATCACTCGCTAGCGAAGGGTGGGCCCTTCCAACGGGAGGCAGGGAGGACTAGCCTGGAATGGGGTGCGCAGGGAGACGCCACGCCGTCTACCTAATAACTCATAAAATTACTTGATATTATAATATTTTTACATATTTCTTACCTACTAAATACTTATTACAATTGCACCAGTCCAATACATAATACATTAATATAACGTCTGGTCGATCATAAGCTGTGAAGCGTATTGCATGTGTTTTATGAAATCGTTTGATATTTTCGATACTATTCTCACGAGGCCCTGTGGCGCAATGGATAACGCGTCTGACTACGGATCAGAAGATTCCAGGTTCGAGTCCTGGCAGGGTCGGTGAGCGTTTTTGCATTTTTTTTAATGATTGGTAAAGTAATGTTAATTTTGTTTCCGTTTCTCGTAATTTTCCGTCAGTTTGCCAGAATCTCAACCCCTTTTATCCCGATCTTTATGTCCTTTACGAAACGCATGATTTAATAATAAGAATCACTTATTAAACGCGTCTACGATATAATGGATCGGCGCCTGTATTATGTGATTACCTACTTAAGAATTTTTAAGACCTAGCTGTAAGTTTTCCTAAAATTTTCAAAATAAAATAAAATACTTTTAACACTAATGTCTGTCCTTTTTCTTAGAAAGCATGTATTTAAAGACTTTCCTTTCCTTTAGATTCTAATCTCCATGAAAAAATTAAACATCTAAACTGTATGTAAAATGTTTAATTTTTTCATGGATTCTTGTTTTTTTTATTGTGCGACGGGCAAGCACTTGGCCTTCATCTCACCTGGTAACAGGTTAAGATAAGGCCGAAGGTGGAGGCGCACCCGGAATCCTCAACAAACTGAGGAACTGGCTGTCTTACCTCTGAATGCCGGAACACAACAATTTTACTACCACTAATGGCACTCCCACAATTTAGAACCAAATGCCATGCAGGTTACCAAAAAAAAAGTAAAAATATACTTATATGTCACAATAAAAGTATACCTTTTATTGTGACATATAAGTATATTTTTCACTTTGTCAATTCTAAATTAACAATGTAGGAAGTTCGGTAGCCATGTAGAAGTTGCATCTACCTTTTTTCGGCAGCTGAACAACTAACATAGGTACATCGTTGTCCCGAAAAACAAGCTACCCTTTTAAAGCTTGCGTGAGTCGTACTAGACATGGGTTTAACTCTCGTATACGATGTTGATTTAGAAACCAACGGTTTCGATTCAACAATTGAATAATATGATTATACCGAGCTTCCTTTTTCTTCCTAGTTTCTTTCTAGTTTCTTCCTAGCTACCCTCCTTCAGTGGCACAGTGTATTAGTAGTACCACAGATTATAAAATACTAACGTAGTAGTACACTACAAGGTAAAAGCACATATAACTACGTTCTTGTTTTTCGACAAGGTAGTAGCTCCGTCTAATGCAATGCTCACTTAAATAACACTTTCTCGGTTAATTGAGCCACAGATTAGCACACCGTTCCATGGCTGTAAACAGTCGACACAGAATAAATGATAGTAGGTACTACGTCTGTTGTTTTATAGAGGGTGCTGAAGTGCCTCATTAAAGCGCTTCAGATTTCCATTTCCGGCTTTATTGATGCGCGATTAGCTTTACTTTCGAACTCTTATCAGATTCTCGCTCGCTAGAAACAGGATGGAAAAAGGAGCTTGCATTTCAAAGGAAAAAAGGAATTTTCATTTTCCATCACTTAGTTTATTTTTATGCCTTAATACCTAAGAAACGAGGCAAAGTTTTCCGACGCTATTTATGAACGTGAAATGAAAATATTCCGAGAAAAACTACAACTCCAGATAACTGGGCTAGCGACTGACAAGTCTGGCTAAATAAATAGTGCTACATCTTTATCTTTGTTATCTGTTTATTCAGTTTATTCCCATCGGTTCTGTTGACAAAACTACTGGGTTTTTTCTCCCATGATCCCTCGAATGGTTAGTTAGCACACCATAGGTTCCGACCCATATTTAAAGGACAAAACATCATCAAGTTTATGTGTTGCTAAAGCGGCAATAGACGTATACATTCTGTAATCAATTCGACTATCGTTGACAGACAGACGGAGCGGAGGCTTAGTAATAGGCTCACGCTGACACCCTTTGGGTACGAAACCCTAAAATGCGCGCCCCGAAATCTACGCCACCGATTCTCTTGTACATCACTATGTTGCTATTGTCCACTTGTATCTATTTGCTGCTACATCACATCAACAGCGCATTACTGTTAATTAAGTCCACAAAATGCTCCAGCTTTTGGAGGATCCTCTCTCCAGAGCATCCTCCAAAGCTGGAGCATTTTGTCAGTCACCACGCTATACACGCGGATTGGTGTTCGCAGTAAAGGTGTATATAATACACAGGAAGCTGCCCTTCTGGCGATATCCCTTAGTTGGTTTAATTTTTTTTAACGTCGTGTTTTTTTGGGCTCTGTTAAAGGGGTCGTTCCTTAAGCCACGACCGCCACTGCAACATATTTGCATATCTTTTGCTGCTACATTATGTGCTACAACTACGTAGAGCTGTGTGACCGGGTTGGTATGGGGCCGCCTTCCGATCCGGATGTTGTGAGTTCAAAGCCAGTCGTGCACTTTTAGATTTTTCAAAGGTTTACTTGCGCATTTGACACATGCACATACTCTGACAGTGAAGGTCATTTTGTGAGGAAGCTGCATGTCCCTAGGACCAAAAATCCATATGGCATGTGTCACTGGCTAGTATTCCGGTAAGCGACGATGGACTTGCAACCTGTCACGTATTGATTACTAGCTATTTGCAACCGTAGGCATGTACCGAACGTAAGTTTGGACGTGCCTCTGACTACGACTACTTTAGTAGGAGTAGTGAATCCTCGAAGGGGAAAAAGTCGTGAGTCTGTTGCTGTTTTGTATATATATATATTTACTTTTTGCCAGGCACCGAACAGCATGAAGACAATAACAATAGCCGCCTGGTACGTGTCGGTCGCGTTTGGCAACTTGATTGTGATTCTAGTAGCGCAGACGAAGATCTTCGAGTCCCGGGTGAATAGATTGCTTGTTAGCTTGCTATTGCGGCGACTGATTGCCGGGGGTGCCGTTCTATGAACGCAATCATTGCGGAAATACGAAGCGGAAGGCGAGTTGGTTTGGGCATAAAATATAAGTAAAGTCTATCTACGTAAACAATGGAAACAGTTAGACTACCTACTTGGATATTTATATGCATCTAGGCCAGTTTTGACAAAGAATACGGGCCCTTGGGTTTAGTTAGAGTCACTTCACCGCCTCTGTGGTTTCATGGTTCGCCTACTGGTGTCACATCCAGAGATCCTGGGTTCGATCCCCAGGGGAGTACAATATTGTGCTTGGCTTGGTTGGTGGTTGGACTTTGTTTATGCCAGCGGGCTATACTTATAAAAATAAAACTTATTATGATTTTTGGTAGCGTTGGGTCTAAAAGCTCATACAATAAAACAATTTTGGTAAACAAACTTTGATATTGATAGAGTAAATGGCAATGAATTGATTTGCACTTTGTTTACAATTATGTAATGCTACAAATGGTTTGTTTATTATGCTCGAGGAAGACATGTGGACTTACCACAGGTGCTACATTTTATACTTATATTAGGATAACAAGAAAGGAGTTCAAGCACCCTCGACACTAATATAGAAAAATCTGCTAAGTTAAGTTAAGAGACTGATTGACTGACTGACTGACTAACTGAGTAACTGAATGAGTGCCTGACTGACTGACTGACTGACTGGCTGACTGACTGACTGGCTGACTGACTGACTAACTGACTGGTATTTAGCTTTGTAATAGGAACGATGCTCATGTTCATGCTCAGTTGCATTTTAATATTGATGTTTCACTTGTAGTAAATATTCAAAGCTTTAAGAACCGAAACATTATTGATCATAGCTCTTCAGTCTACAGAGTTTTTCGTGTATGCGGCTGTGCTAGCGGTGGCTATGCTGATCTTCCTCAGCTTGGCGCGAGGCTACGAGACCAGAAGCATAGAGGGAGACGGCTCATCATCCGAGAGCATGCCTTTGCTGCATCACCACTCCAGGGTATGTCGGCTGCTCAGAGATCACGTAGCTTGTGGCATATTGCACGCTTGGCAGTTCTTTACAGTTCGTAGCAATTCGTAGCACTTTGTAGCAATTCGTAGCAGTTTGTAGCAGTTCGTAGCAATTCGTAGCAGTTTGTAGCAGTTCGTAGCAAAAACCGGTTATCATAATCAAAAATTCATATTTAACCTTAGTGAACGAATTTTCGCAAACATTTTCATAGTACATCTGTGCTCGTAGACCACAGAGGTTTATTTGAAATTATGATTTAGTAGCCGAAGTAGATATATTAAGATATCTTAGCCGATTTTTACAAATTTTCACAGTATGTGATGCATAGCGCCAACATAATTAAACCTCTGTATACGTAATCGCACCACGATCACTTATTAAACTTCTGTATCTTATGTAATTATAGTTTTTTTTTGCCGTTTTTTATTGCGTTGCTCACTTCTAATGTGTATATGATATTTTGTTGATTTTTGTTTCAGGTGATATCAGTTCATTCCTTAGCGACGAGCAGTGCCCGAGGTTTCAGCACGGCTGCCGGCAGCAGTGAAGAGGAAGTCGCCTCGTGCCTCGGGCAGATGGAGCGCGCGCGGCTCTCCGCCTGGCCTGAACGGGCCCACGTGAGACTTGGCACGCCAAGCAGCAGCGATGGCCAGCGACGGACCGCCACCCTGGCACACGAGTAGCCGAACCCATCGGCGCCAGCCTTTCAAAATACTGAACATAACATCAACATTATATTTAACAAGCCTCACAGCTCAGTTGGTATTCGATTCTCATATATGACAATCATTTGTGTGATGTATATTGATGTCTGTTTTGTGTTTGGGTGTTGTACGGTATTATATGTTTTAACAAATTAAAGTGTGTATTTTCGTAAACTTGTTCCCATATTACAAAATTTGCTTTTTTTTGTTCGGGACTAAATGGCGCTGTGTGGAATTAATGTCCTGTAATATGTATTTATTTACACTAGAAATGGTTGTCACTGCCGTCTTAGCTAAACTTACCTTGTTATTATGACTTGCCATAGTTCAAGTTAGGTGAATCTTCTGAGTTGAACTCGCGCGATATGAATTTCGTTAAATGATAGCTTCATAATACATCATAGATTAAAAAAAGCTTTCTTTTTTGTTTAAATGATAGGTTAGTTCTTGACCTCTAGGCAGAGCAAGGATAATACGGAAAATCATTTGGCGACGAACTTGGTACGAGGGCGGTCGCTAGCCAAGACAAATCCTAGAGCCGTCCTATACAGACCTAGAGCCCCCTAGACAGTCCTAGAAACGTTCTAGACAGATCTAGAGCCATCCTAGACAGTTCTAAAGCCGCCCTAGACAGTCCTAGAGCCATCCTAGACAGACCTAGAGCAGTCCTAGAGAGTCTTAAAACCGTCCTAGACCTAGAGTCGTAATCATTCAGTCGTAACTACTAACAAAAACCCGAGAGTTAGTTGCCCGGGGCTATACTTTCTCGTCACTACGAACAGAAAAAGTAATAAAAAAAATTTACGAATTTCAATGTTTCCTACATTGGTTTCATAACTAACTGAATGGAAACCAAAATGGAAAATCTGAACATTGAATATTGAAAATGTTGTAGCTATTATTTACATGTAAGGCCGTATATAGTGAGGAGTTTTACTTACTCTCTACGATCTATTTTGAATTTGCAATTTACCAAAGACCATATTGCCCGTAAATATCTCAAAGGAACTACCATAACTTAATTATGCTACCCTAAAGAACTTTATTTCATGTGGTTGCCATATGATTTAGAAATCTTTAAAGATATTATCGCATTTTTCTGGCATGAATTTGTACGTATAAACTTAAGGTATGAATAATGAATTCAACATTAAATAAACAATGTCTTATAAATAGAAAAAAAAAACTTATAGGAAAATACATATCATAAAACATGAAATAGAGAGACAAGAAATCACAGAAAATGGTGTATGATAAGTCTCACATACAGATATCCCATCAGTCTCTCAGACCCAGGGTTTCCCATATCCCATAAGTCTCTCAGACCCAGGGTTTCCCCATATCCCATCAATCTCTCAGACCCAGGGTTTCCCATATCCCATCAGTCTCTCAGACCCAGGGTTTCCCATATCCCATCAGTCTTTCAGACCCAGGGTTTCCCATATCCCATCAGTCTCTCAGACCTAGGGTTTCCCATATACCATCAGTCTCTCAGACCCAGGGTTTCCCGGGTTTGATCTCCTGGTGGACAAATTTGTGCTCAGTTTGGTTGGTGTATGGGCTTGTTTTGAAATAAAAACTGTTTTTTTAACAATTCTAAATGTTGTGGTCTAGCCAGTTTCATCAGTCAGATGAGGATTCCGAATTGAGTGCGCTACCTTCGGCCTTATCATAACTGGATATCAGGACGGCAAAGCGCTTCCTCGTCATTTTTTTGTAAGTCTGAAAAGCTATGAAAAATATAGGTTCGGAGTAATCACGGACGTAATTAAATCATGTCAATTTGCCAGATTTTGGTCAGCATCTCCCTATGTGATACAATAGGGACCAACCATTTCCGGACCAAACATTTCCAGTACAACTAATTGGACAAAGATAAATATGCGTCACGAATGTGTAAGATTAGTCGACGATAACTTCATGGCTCATGACATGATGTAGGTACACGTTCGCGGCGAAGAGAATTTAAAATGCATCGTTCGATTCCACGCTAGGTATTATGGCATAGTGAGTACAGACCAGACTAGAGCATGCTCTCGAGCATTTCCATATAATATATAGGTCTTATGAAAAATGCAAGAAAAAGCTGAAAAAGCATTTTCATGTAATGTAACGTTCTTGCGAATGTTCGGCGAGTGTGCATTCATCTGTAACTTCAGCACTCGTGCCTTTGCTCAACAAAAACTACACAAACTCGATAGTTTGTAAAATCAGTTGTAAAAAAGCGTCGAGCGTTGTGCTCAATGTTCGTTTCTTGAGAACTTGTCATTATAGCGGTTCGATGTTCTGATCCAGATATATTCACCTTAACGCGTGGTTTCGTGTAACGAACAATAACTACATTCCACACCCAGTATCGTAATATATCATAATCAAAGTCCTGACAGATTGTCTGATACATAGGGAACACGGATAGATTAGATATGACGACCTGAGTCTGATTTCATTGTTTTTATTTATTTCTATTGTACGACGGTAAGCACTTGGCCTGCATCTCATCTGGTTAAAGTAGAGATAAGGCCGAATATGGAGGCGCACTTCATTCGTAATCCTCAAAAAAATTGAGGAACTGGCTATCTATCTGTATCATTTACTTCTAAATGCCGGAAAACTAAAATTTTAGAATTGTTATTATGGCGACAGAATTAGGTAAGATGGTGGTAGCTAGCCAGGTTAAATAAAGTCCCACCACCAATCAAACCAAGCGCAATATATTGTACTCGCCATGGGGATCGAAACCGGGACCTCTGGATCTGAAATCGGTGGGTTGAACCACTAGACCACAGAGGTGGTTAAAAGAAAAAAATGTCAAGACTTTTGTCCTCATGTCTGGAATTGCTGGTATTGCTTTACAGCCTTGTCACCGTATCACTATGGCCGACAATTCTGTCGAATCGAATCAACCCCGCTTTTATACCTGCTTCATCCTGCCTTGCTTTACCGTAGCTTCCGGTATATCCTAGAGAGGTAACATTTTGAGAATGTAATATTTTACGGATATAACATTTTGCTAGTGAAATATTATGAGTACAAAGGGATGCGTTATTAGTACAGGTATTGCCGTGTCAGCGTACGCGTAGTAAGCTTGCTGATCAATTGAAGAACATAAGAAAGAAAAAGTACGAGCCTCGGAGCTACGAGGCTTCATACACCCCCTTTTCCATCGAATGTTGGCATATCATATGTTTAAGGAGCCGTTGTAATTCTGTAATTCTTTATTGTACACACAAAAATAATAACAAGATAAAAAATAAAAGATCATAACAAAAGGCATGTACAGAGGCGAGCTTAACCCTGTTAAGAGTTTTCTTCCAGCAAACCTTTGATGTGAGAGAGGCGATATATTAAATGGGTATAGTGTACATTAATTATATAATATAGTTATACCTACCATATATAAAATAAATACAATACAATATACTTACATAAAACTACGTACCTAATACTTACTACATAATACACAAATATTATTAAACAATACACTACTTATATTCTTATACTTACAGAATAATACAATACACATAATTAAATAAATACTTACACTGGTCTACTTATAAAACAATACCAAATAAATACATACGTAAATGATACACAGATATAATGTAATAACAATAATAAAAAGACTATGCAGATAAGAAATGCTCTTTCAGCTTCAGCTTAAATATGTTTAGACATTTGGAGGCACGAATTGTATGTGGAATAGAATTCCACAGCCTAACCGCTTGGACGGTGAACGAATCACCATACCGTGTGGAAGAGTGAGGAGGAGTTGCAAGACGGAGAGAGACAATCGACCTGCATGGCACACCACGAGGAACAAGAAATTTAAATCGCTCACGGAGGTATGTTGGAGAAAGGGGATTGAAGAGAATGTAATAAAGAAATGAAAGAATATGGAGATCGCGGCGACGGCGAATATGAAGCCAATTAAGTTTGGATCTAAACTCGGAGACATGATCAAACTTGCGCAAACCAAAAATAAATCGGATGCCCAAGTTTTGAAGACGCTCCAGTTTATTCCAAAGTTCCTCCGTGGCGTCAATGAAACAGACATCAGCATAGTCAGCATAGAAGAGGGAGGATGAGAGTCTGGGAAAGGATGATTTTGGTCTCAAAATGTAAAAAAACTTTGAAGACGCTTGACGTTGTCCTCTGGGACTTCAAAAATCTTGCGATTTGACGTGTGACCCAAGACTCTTATTTAGGCTAGCGCATTAGCATAGCTATTCAGTTAGGCACGCTATCATCTGTTACTGGTGTGCGTCAGTTGAGTTTTTTTTTTTATTGTACGACAGGGATGCGCTTGGCCTTCATCTCACCTGGTAACAAATAAGGCCGAAGGTGGAGGCGCACTTCACCCGGAAACCTCAATAAACTGAGGAACTGGCTATCTTACCTCTAAATGCCGGAACACAACAAGTAATTAAGAATTGTTATTATGGCGACAGCATTAGGTAAGATGGTGGTAGCTAGCCAGGCGGACTTAAACAAAATCCTACCACCAACCAAACCAAACACAATATTGCTCCACACGAAACCGGAACCTCTGAATCTGAAATCGGTGAGTTGAATCACTAGACCACAGCGGCGGTAGTAACCTATAGACCGTCTGTAATGGTCCTTACAGCCCGACTGCTTGTAAAAAGGTTCCCTTTTACATAGTACGTATTGTTTGAAAAATGCTCGGAAGCATTTTTATTTAAATGAATTAACGTGAAAGCTATTGAAAAGCCGTAGGCACTGTGTTGTGACAGCAGCGGTGTAATACCGTCAAAGGGCTTATCGCCCCATAGCCTTCCTGATTCCCATTAGCGTGATGTTGTCGGACTGCAAAAAGCTTTCAATATGAATGTAATAATACAATTCGGTGAGTCTTCTATTTCAACTAGTTTTTATTTTTAACGTGGCATTAGTACACGGGATTTGAACCCACGCCCAACACATTTCTGTAGTACCTCAATCTGACCCAAAGAAAATAGAATCGATTGTTATCAACGAATTATGCAAATCGATTTTCAATTGGCTTCACTTGGCAGGCGGTTTTGTGAACGCAGAAAATGTGTTTTTTAGAGCTGAACTTAATTTTGGACGTGCCCCTACACCCTAGTAGGGGATCCACTTAAGATACACTCTGAGTAGTGATCATAAGTGAATCATACTGTTATCTTACTATTGTTTATAATCATACTGTTGGTTATAATCATACTATTGTTTATAATCATACTGTTGTTTATAAATCACACTGTTGTTTATGATTATAAACAACAGTATGATTTATAAATAACATAATTTATAAATACTTTTGTTTATTACCCTTTTCTAAAGATCTCGTATTCTACTCGGACAACGAAGGGTTGTATTAGAGGGATCCATTCCTAAGCTGTGACCGCCACATCCATAAATTTGCATCATTTAATTACTAATAATCGGTGTTGTTTACGTGTGGATAGGATAGGGTACACAGGGTACCTTATGTCTAATACACCCAGTCGGCCATTTGGCGGGGGACTACCTATTTAAAACCGTTGATACCTTGATACGTTGATACCTCATGAGGAGCCCCTTATAGCTGTTTGCACGCAGCGGCAACTCCCCTGGCAACCACATCGACTCGTGGGCCAAACCTGGTAGAGGGGGGTTCGGCATCTGAGCTTTGCCTGTGACGAGGCAGCTATGCAATGTGGTTGGTAACATTGGCCTGAAGGGTGGCGATAGGGATATTATTATCGTCGTCCATACACTGCAGCTGTACTCCTCCCCGATCGAAGCAGCTACCCGTTCCATTTCGTATAAGAGGAGTAAAGAAATGGTGCGTCTGTGTTTGCGCGAACGCTTACGCACCATAATTAGCTCTCGAGGCTTAAAAGTAATGTGGTGAAGCATTTAGGTAGAGGTCCGGCTTTGCGAGTTGGGCTTTGTCTGAAGTCTGCACACAGGCGGCACGGGGATAGTGGTCTAGCAGTGGTAGCACTGGCTCACTCTCACTGGTCAAACTGTTTGGCGCTAGCCTTTGGCAGGAGGGTGGTCGATAGACAGGTGGACTTTTTCAAGTCCTACCAGTGGTAGTGGTTATATTACGATGGGGAGGTGCTTGTCCTTCATCTCACCTAATTTTCAAGTTATGCTAATGCCAAAGGCGGTAGCGCACTTCACCCGGAATCCTCAACCAACTGAGGAACTGGCTATCTTACCTCTAAATGGAATCCTCAACCAACTGAGGAACTGACTATCTTACCTCTAAAGCCGGAACACACAATTTTTTAAGATTTAGGTCATGGCAGACTGACTTAGGTAAGATAGTGGTACCTAGCCAGGCGGACTTAAACAATGTCCTACCACCAACCAAACTTCTTCTGTACTCCTGGGGATTGAACCCGGGACCTCTGGATCTGTCACCAGTGGTCGAACCACTAGACCACGGAGACACTAGACATTAAATCATGCAGCCGATATTACAAAAGCTAGCGATAACGGCCCGTAGTACTACTAGAAGATAGATCTCACCGGCACCCACATTTCACAACAATAGCGTGAGCAGCAGTACCTGCCACGCGTTGTGTTATCGGCAAGTCTCCCATTCCTGGTGTACCAATAATAACAATTCTTAAATTGTCACCTTCGGTCTTATCATAACTTGAAAATCATGTGAGATGAAGGATGAACATATCCCCGTCGTAGAGTAAAAAAAATAAAAAACTGCCAACTATTTGCAGCCATGTGGAATTCCCTGGCGAGATGTTGCGGTCTGGTGTTTGATTATAATGAAACGAACGACATCAATCAGTTCATGGAGAACGCGGGCTATCCGAGGTCTGGTGATATCCCTCTTCTGAATAGAAAGGTATTTATAAACTACGTTTGGATGCATACATATCAATCATCTATTGAGCTCAGGAACAATCTCTACAACACAAACTTGCAAGACAAGTAGAATGCACATTGTCTGGATAAGAGGCGGGATAGTTGCCGCAATCCGATCCATTTTCAAAATCCATCACTTCAAAGCACATCTTAGTACCCGCCGGCCATTGGTGGATTAAATTAGTCTGGTTTTTTACCCAAATACGGACCGGTTAGTATGTATGTGGGTATGTAAGTATTGGTCATCTGCTAGTATTACCTTACTTTGTTGCATTGAGGCTTTAATACAAATGGCGGCTTTTCTGACTTCGCAATGAATCAGCAAAAGAAGAAAAGTTGCCATTTTGATTCAAACCAAAATGAAGCAGACTTAGACCTTTCTCACCTGTTCTCAAATAATTTGTAAACTTTTTTCACAATTTCACAAATGAGATACCTACCGTTGATTTTGTCAGCTGGTTGTATAGGCTATGAGACGTTACATTAAGTTAAAAATGTTGCCCTCTAGAGGACAAAATCATGAACTAAATATAAATACAGATGCCGTGTTGGGTCTCAAATGAAAGGGCTTTTTAAGCGCATTTCAAATATTTATATTGTTATCTGTTGCTCGCGGTTTTGCTTGTACCACCCGATAATTGGGAATCATTTCTAAAATCACGCCACAAATGTGAGCCGAACATATATTTTTAACAATACCTACCGTATTTCATGATGACCTATGTACGCATGTTAAAGTAACGCGGTGAAGGCGGTAACAGTATTATTTCTGGCACTTAAACTCCATGCCTGGGCTTGTGTTGCTTATCACGAAATTATAAAAATAATATAAATAAAGAGAGTATCTAAAACGTCTAAAACCCGATTACTGATAATACGACCATGACCATCGTCTAAACATCATTATGAATATGTATTGTTATACTTTTAATTATAGGTGCGGTTAACTACTTTACATGTTTAATAGATAATCAATATTTACATTAAAATCTCAGATGAATCAATTACCGTTCATACTCTTTAGGGCGTGATTTTTCAGCATTCGGCGTTTAGTTATTGAACTTTCTAATCATCTCCGCGGCAATACTTTCATACTTTATTATTATTTATTTATTTATACTAGCCTTAGGTGTCCCAATGCTGGGCAAAGGCCAGACTTTCCAGAAATACTTTAAAAAACATTTATTTCGTGACGGTCCCACCGTACCGCTGGCCATCCCCCGGTGGTATGGTGAGTCTTTCCAGCTAATAGTGTTGCATAACTAAAGTCAAAGTAAAAAAAATGTTTTTCTTTAAGATTTTTAGGATCATTTTGAAACTTCAAATCTACCGCCTGTTCCGAATTGCGACTAGCACACAAGGCGGAATACAAGAAACTCGGGAAAACTACTACTTGAAACCACTTTTAATCACAATTTAATTTATTAGTCACTCTTGTTATCACTGTGCGCGGTAGCTATCTAGTTATCTACGTACTTACTATTCTTATCCATGACTGCTTCTAACTTATTTATCTTATTTATTTTTTGCATATTTACGTCAGTAATGAAGTCATCATTGATTATTTTTTCTTTTCTCCTTTTTTTTGGTACCATTTCTAACGCATTCATATGCTCTAATACTTTGAGTAATCGCATCAATGTCACAGTATTCTCGTTGATACGTTTATTAGCTGGTGGTATCCTTAAATTTTAAAAGTCCAACCATATCACCCGGGTATGGCCAGGAGTATGGTGAGTCCGTCATTAAACATTTTATAGTCAGACTTTTCATCGTTTGATTGCAATCTCATCTGATGATAAATGATGATGTAGCTTACGATTGAGCGCGCTTGCGTCCAGCTTAACGGGGCCCTTTATTTCACTATGACCGATCGTGCTGCGATGTTCGCAGGGGCCAGTAGTGATAAGCTACGCAAGTATTGTTCTTTTTTAAAATATCTTGCTTTCCACATAATGACAATCGCCTCAACTTTAATAGGCCATCTATACCATCGTGCTCATCCTAGTACTCATTTAACATTTTTTTTACAAAATCACTTATAGAGTAGTCTGTTCAAAAAATAAAATAAAATATCAAAATAACAAGTTGGTCTGTAGTATGGTAATTAAAAAGATATACCTATAGTTTTGTGTATTTTAGGCTGTGAGAGTGACAATATGCATGTGGGGAGTGGATGCTGAGTTGAGGGGGTCAGGGGGGAGTGGAAGGGGAAAACGTGCCTGCCGTGCCGACCCCGTGATAAGGGCAGGAAAAAGACGAACTGTGTGTATTTTTTCTTTAAAAAAGAGTGTATTATATAATGTTGGTAGGTTTACGTAAATATATTTTTTCATTGTATCATAAATAAATAAACATACAGGAAATTATTTTTACACAGCGCCATCTAGTCCCAAACTGAGCAAAGTTTGTTATATGGGACCTAGATTACGGATATAATACTAACATACTTTTTTTTTGTAAATACATACATGTCATACAATACATCACCCAAACACAGAACAAACATTAATATTCATCATAATAATATTCATATAAATAAACAAATTAATCACACAATGTTTGTCCTGGGTGGGAATCGAACCCACAACCTACAGCGCAAAAAGCAGAGCTACTATTAACTAAGCTCTGAGTCTTGTTATATATTGTATAATTTGATATTTAGGTAAATTGAGTATTTTATTATGTAAACTTTACTCGTTACAATGAGGCCAAGCCTCTTATAAAGTAAGGCATCTATCCCGCCTTTACCTTAGGTCTACGCTCCGACTATTTTTATAAAAAGGCTGGGGGAGGTAAAAGTTTAAATTCATTACATATGGTTTTGCGCGGCAGAGTAGTAAAGATTGTTATTGATTGCGCATAGATAATAAATCAGTGCTTTGTATTTAAGTCTTTCGTTTGTCATTCAACACAATTATAGTTTGTACCCAAAGTTGCGTTTGGTGGCCTTTGAAGTCTTAATATTTTGATTTTCTTTTAATAAAAATTAATAATAAATATGACAGGACAATAATAACACAGAGCCAACATAGCCCCAAACTAACCATAACTTGTAATATGGGAACTAGATTACCAATAGAACAGATGATTAAATATATTTTTTTTAACCTACTTTATGACATAGCACATAATAATTACAGACCAAGCATCTATATCTATCACATAAATATTTGTCCTGGGTGGGAATTAAACCCACAACCTACAGCACAGAAAACAGAGCTACTACCAACTGAGCTGTGAGACTTGTCAATAGCCGCGCAGGTGTCTGTTATTTTTGTCACAATTATGGTTTTTATCGGATCGTTTCCACTAATAAAATTGATTAACTTCGACGTTTGCTTTTATCATTAAAAGTATTTTAACGCGCCTGATTTTTTATTCAACACAATTAAGGCATTATGTAGAACACTTATGGGAACTATTTTAGGAAGCTAGCCGACGATACTCAGATGGCTCGTTAAATACGAAGCTAAGCCAGTCTTGTACTAATTTCAAACTGTAACTCTATTTTGTTTAGATCACACTGCGTTACTTGGTAGCTCATCCATCAATTAGACACAGCCTACATTATTGATGGTTGCTTTTGCTTTCTGTGCACTGTACCTCTGCAGAAACATCGACTATTTTATAGAATCGATCACCTCTGTACACAAACAAACAAGCAACACGTTCAGTCAATAAACATCTAAGCCAGCATTTACGTGTGCTCCTTTCCGAGCGATTAAATCGAGGCTGGGATGAATATATGAACATCGATGACTAGCTGAACCTGCGCAGTTACACTTGCGCCAAGGTTCTAAGTTCATCACTATCGTTTCGGGCCTTGTAAGCCCACTGCTGAACAAAGATAGCCGGTAACTGAGATTGTTGAGGATTCCGGGTGAAGTGCGCTTCCATCTTTGGCCTGATCTTAACTTGTAACCAGCTGAGATGAAGGTCAAGCTCTTCCCCGTCGTATAATAAAAAAAAGCATCTAAAATGCCCAGGCAAGCCATGGAGGTCCAGGGCTGACCCTAAATATATTTTTCATCCCACCATCTCGGAAAGAGTATTTTTACTATTCGATATCTGAGTGCAAAAGCCGTTTTTATCCGATAGAGGTTAAAGTAAAATTGAATTTAGAACATCGTGTGCACTAAGTTTGTGAATTCAAAACATCAATAAACCTATTTACTTCTACCTCCATGGTGCCAAATTCATCATACAACCTTTTCTAATTTGTTAAAAACTCGAAATCGGAACCTTCTTGGTGTATTACTTGTAAAGGTATCGTAGGAGCCATTACACTGAAAGAGCCTCAGTCAGATCCTTGGACTGGCCCTTCTACATAAAAAATGAGCCATTACTAAATACCTAACCATCGCCCTCTCATGCCAACATTTACTCCAAGGGAATCCGATGAATCGGTACAACTATTAAGTATGACAGATAGATTACCGAAAAACAGTACACAATTGACTAACACCAATATTAAAGTACCAAACAAAAATATTACACTCAATTTAAATAACTGTAGCAACGTTACTTTCAAATTTTCTTAATTATACCTTAGTATTATTTTGTTATAATTTAAAGATTATTCTGTAATACTTACCTGTCATAATGTAGTAGTTAATACCTAAACTGAAATAAAAGTACCTATCTTGTGATTGTAAACGTTTTTTTTTGCATTTAGTCATTTTCTCGCTGGGGTGGAATGAAAAGTTACGTGTTGCACTCGAGTGCAAAGATTTTTCACCTCGTGCTCTTTTGATTCCCTTGCTAACGCTCAGGATTCTAATTTTGAATCACTCGCTGCGCTCGTCGCGTCGCTTGCTCGGTCATCAAATTTGAACACGCGGTTAAAAAGCAACTTTGCACTCTTGTATAACAAATAACTAATGAGCCGCTTCTATACACCAACTACACGTTACCGCCGCGCGTTCTCGATTGTAGTCCCCGGTCAGGTCGTAGCTGATTCGTGAGCAAACTTTTTTTTTACTAGTGATTTTACATTCTAGCTAATGATATCAAAAGTTATAATGCAAAGTTTCGTTCAAATCCAACCCGTTAATATTTATTTGGCGATGATATTTAAAAAATCACGATACCTATCTATACTGTAAGGAATGGCCGATTTGAATAATTCAGAGAACATTGACTTGTTCTAGAATCAATTTATCGGTCATTTACTTTCACCAAGTTTTCGAAAGGATCCCCAATGAAACCTGATGAAAATATGACTTATGTTAGTAGCAATATTGTGGTGAAATATTTTTTAAAATAAGTCCATGTTTTTGAGCCTATTCAACACAAACAAAAACACAAATATTTTCTCTTAATAATAATATAGTGAAGATTTGACAATAGTAATAAATATACATTTATTCAATAAATTAAACTAACTAAGTACAAAGGAATCAGTCAGATTACCTAAGGACCGTTACAAACGGCCTATAGGTAACTCAACTGTTCCAGACCAGTACCAGACGGAAGCGTGCCCAAGACACTGGCTGCATTGCCACGCTGAATAGCTATGCTAATTCGCTGGCCTAAATAAGAGCCAGCCCTTGGGTCACGTGTCGCCTCAATCAAAAGCCCCGCAATATTTTTGAAAACCCGGAGGGCACCGGCTCCCCACGGACCCAAGGTCTCCACCCCAAAAGGCTCAAATAGGTAAGCTCTGTCGAGACCACTATATTTGCGCCTTTTGTGATCCTCGGCCGAATCAGCCGCCGCACCAGCCCTAACTGATGTCCCAGGCAGATGAGATGGCGCTAGGGTGTCGACGCAGGTAGCGTCCCACACCAAAGGCCTACCCATTTCCCAAGGGACAAGAGTCATACCGTCGGGCCGCTTACCATCATCACGTAACAGACCATTCGGTTCAAGAACGGCTGGCACATTGACACTGGTAAACGCTCGACGGATAATGTCATTAAGACTAGCGTGGCGCGAAATCCTGCCCGCAGACCTTGCGCACGAAAGTCCGTGAAAACCAAATTGATCTACGGCCGCACCGCACCGGCACTGGTGAGAGGCGCAGCATCTTGCACCCAACCGAAGACAAGTGGCAATACGGAAAGTTACAGGATCCATAAGTGTACCGGTATTGTAGGATGGATGTGCTTGCAGCCAAAGACCTGATTCCCATTTTGAAACAGCTAAGAGACGAGCACGATCTGTGGAGGTTGAGCACGTATGTAATAGATAATTCCGTGTCAACTCGCACAGAGGCCCGTCCCACTGCCGTTGTGCCGAAAGGTGTTTTGGGGGATCGGTATTAGGGCAAGCACTGTGCCAAGCATTTCGAGCCTCGTCAAGATAAGAAATTTGGAGTATATTGCCTGGAACAGCCGAAATTGATGGTGTTAGAATTTTCTCAACCAAAGAATGTGTACTATAGACGGAAGACAAGAACGCTGGCAAAGCAACACTAGAAATTTTGCGTATACCTAAGCCGCCCAATCGAATAGGCAATGAGGCCTGCGACCATGCTCTGTCATCCAACTCAATATTCAAAACCGTGGAAAGGGTGTTCTTTATTATGTTGTCTAAGCCTTCCACCAGCTCACTGTGTTTCCACAGTTGACAACATCGTAAAGCATAAGTAAATTTTGGGACAAAAAGGCAAAATTTTATAATGGTGAAAGCCATATGTGAGTTAATTTTTGAAAGTCTGTCCGAAACCTTCATAAAATTTTGAATTTTGTCGTCGACGAAACCCGGAAAAGATTCATCAAGAATTGGTGAACCTAGTAGGTGGAGTGAACTCTTATCTACAACAGTAATATTGGAAGCCAAAGTCTCAAACTTTTGAATAATTGAATTTCTATCCAAACATGTATCTGAAATGTATATTTCACATTTCGAAAAATTTAGTTCTAAGCCAATCTGCCGAAATTCATCTATAATAATTTTTAGATCGCCAAATACTGAGTCCACATCGCCACCCAGGGTTCCGTCATCGAGATACCAAACATTCAATTTAGATTTCAGGCGTTGAATAATTGGGTGAATGGCAAGGCTAAAAATGGCCGGGCCTAGAGGGTCACCTTGCTGACAGCCAACTGCAGACGAAATAGTTTGGTTCTTGTAAATTAATTTAGATGGCGAACCATAACATTGAAAAAGAAAAGGATAAATTTCGGGAATTTTGGATTTGATTTGATTTAGCAAGGTGCCTCTGTCAACCGAATTAAAAGCATTTTTGATATCTACTTTTAGAATAACCTCCCCGTGAAGATTAATCTAAACATAAGTGATAACTGGAATCACAATCACAGTACTAACAAATAAAGTTATAGAAGATGGCCTGCAAAACGTTGACGAGATGGCTTAACTGAGTTTTATTTGGACAAATGTTATAAATCTAAATATAAATGTATCCAAATGTTGTAGGAACACATCATTTGACAGTTTCTAGCTGAGTTCGACGGGTTATACGAGATAATAAGGTCTCTGTACTCTGTCAACAGATAGTTAGAGGATATCGTGTTACGATCTCCGAGCACCCTTACGTAGCCAGCGTGAGGCGGCTACATTCACACTACCTCACGGGGGCTCTACTTACCAGAAACGTCGTTGTTACGGTGGCGCATCCCTTAGTCGGGTGAGTACATCGCTTCATCCAGTGCGACGCTTCATCGAGAGAGTGCACCGCTTCTTCCAGTGAGTACACCGCTTTATCCAGTGAGTACACCGCTTCATCCAGTTAGTACAAACCTTCATCAAGCTAGTGCACCGCTTCATCCAGTAAGTACACCGCTTCATCAAGCTAGTGCACCGCTTCAACCAATGAGTACACCGCTTCATCAAGCGTGTGCACCGCTTCATCCAGTGAGTACACAGCTTCATCAAGCGAGTGCACCGCTTCATCCAGTGAGTACACCGCTTTATCAAGCGGGTGCACCGCTTTATTAAGTAAGTGCATAGCATTGTCTATTATTATATATTCATTTATTATTATAGAATATCTGTTGCGATGTTAATTCAGCAGTCCATTGTTACACTCAGTCAATGCATTGGTAAACGACAATTCGCATGCAAAACTGTTCAATGCAAATGCTAAACGGTTTTTCTCCGAAATCGTATAGAATAAAAAGCATTTAATGTTCGTGTATAGACCGATGTTATTGACGTCGTAAACTTGTAGTCTGCATTGGCTGAATTATCCGAAAAGGTATTTCATATTTATACACAATCTTACTTCAAATATTAATGCATAGAGATGATGTCTAAGATTGAAGAAGTTTTGGACGAAGGCTACGGGTTACAGCGGCGAAACGAGGATAAACGGTGTGTTCGGCACAGTCGAAATATCAAATTGGCCAGTGAGTGGATCCGAATTGAGTACATATTTATAAATAATAGATAAATAAATATTACAGGACATTCATTTTACACAAAGCCCCAAACTAAGCATAGCTTGTAATATCGGAACTAGATTACGGATAGAATACTTAAATACTATTTTTTTTTTGTAAATACATACTTATCATACAACCCAAACACAGAACAGACATCTATACTCGTATTCATCACACAAATGTTTGTCCGGGGTGGAAATCGAACCCACAACCTACAGCGCAGAAGGCAGAGTTACTACCAACTGAGCAATGAGGCTTGTTTATACGTCACGTGAAAATAACTGAGACAATCACATTATCAATCTCAAATAAAGATGTTGATGTGTTATAGGAGACGACTGGCAAAACAGGAGGCCTGTTTTGCCAGTCGTCTCCTTTCGTAGTCTTTTTACGAAAGTCTTTAAGATCCGATGACTATGGATTTTCGTAGTAGGGCTTCCCCAATCCAGAAATCGTTCAGGAGCTTTATAATTCCATTGATAATTTACGCATAGCACTCTCAAAATACCTTTACTCGTATCTCGTATTAGCTAAGAGCTTCCCCGACATAAAGAACGAGTCAACTTGATAACCTCATATTTTAGTCAGACTGTTAAAAATACTTCGCTTTAAAATTATTATGAGATCGCTACGAGGATAACACGAAATGCCACGAAAATACTTCACCGGCATAACACACGGGATTTTCGTTGAAACAAATAAGTCTTAACATCACAATGTTGTTCGCTTTTGGGGAATTTACCTACTGATGTTACATAATTACCGTATAATATAAAGAAGTGAATACATATTATAGGATATTAATTTCACACAGCGCCATCTAGCCTCAAACTAAGCATAGCCTAGCCTGTTGATCGAGTGAGCCAAGCGAACGAGATATCCCACTGTATGTTTGTATGTACATACATACAAACATACACATACATATGTGGCAATGCTTGTAACGGCATAACATGTTATCCGATTTCAATTAAATTTAAACTGTTAAGAGATAACTTATATTGAAATTAATAGTGTCCGAGATTTTTGATAGTTTCTCTGGGGGTTTTCTATGTAGTTTTTGAAATATTGGGGTGGAAAGAAATAACATATTTCCCCCATATCTTTTGAATAGTGGATCCGTTCGACTCGAAATAATTAATTTGAAGAGATCACACCTATACTCATAAATCGATTGTTTTTTTTTTAAACTTAGGTAGTTTTGGGGAAAAGGGTGTTAAGTGAGTAATTGAATATTTGTGTCTTGTGGGGTGTATTATTTTTCAGTTTATTTATTGTACGACGGGGAATTTCTTGGCCTTTATCTCACGTGGATACAAGTGGAGATAAAGCCGAAGGTGAACGCGGACTTCACCCGGAATCAACTAACTGTCGAACTAGCTATCTTACCACTAAATGTCGAAACAACAATTCTTATAATTATTGTTATGGCGACAGAATTATGTAAGACGGTGGCAGCTATCCAGGCGATCTTATATAAAGTCCTACCACTAACCAAACCAAACAGAATATTGTACCCCTTGGGATCGAACCCGGGACCTCTGGATCTGAAATCGGTGGGTTGAACCACAGATTTGAAAGAGTATCAACTGCAAATTTAAATAAAGTTATTAACAATTTTGAAGGGGTTGTTTTTTAGCATGGGGATGCGTTTAGAGGGTAAACGATTTGGTATCTCTTGGAGGATTAAATGTTAAAGGGGGTTTCATAATGAACTTTTTGCTTTTTTTTTACTGGAACCATCCCTGTATTCAATATTAATCTGAAAACAGAAAAATATTCTGAGAAAATCCGCTTAATTCTTTTGAAAATAAATACGACACGTGTTTGCACGAGGCAATCAAATGAAGCTTACATACAGCGCAGCGCTCGTAACAGCAACACGTTGGCAGCAAGAGCTTATTTCCTGAGGATGCCTCGTGAAGAGGCGAAACACGTGTCGAACACGTGTGATTTATTTTAAACTAATTTACCAGTACTGTTACTTAATATTTGTCTGTTGTCAGGTTACAATTAAACAATGGATTTCCGCATAGACACCCCTGTATTGACATCAAGGGTTGCAAAGGGGTAAGTTAGATTCGAGTCTTGGGAAATGTCATAGCGACAGGGTTTAGATAGTGGAATTCCAAATTAGTTTATATTTGTCCTTAATAAGGGTGGTTTTCAAAATAAAGGGTCGCAAAGGTTGATCATCAGGTCACATGATAGTGACATGAAAGTTTGAGAATGTTTATTTTTATAATTTTTCAAAATCCCTCACGGTTCTTATCAAAACTGGTTGATATATTTTTTTATTATCACCAACCTAAGGCAACGGTATTAAGATCACTTTTCAATAATTTTGCATTAATATATAATATAATAATATAAGTTTATTTCAGGTAACGTAAGAATTGTACAGGATGTTTAAATACTAATTCTAAGACCCATATTAATATATACCTTAAAACTAAAATACATACAAAATAGAACTTAAACTAAGGCACACGTGATGTTGCCGACGTGTTTCGGTGCGGGGGATCTCGCAACAGACGACCCTTGAATCGCCGGAACTTCACCCCTTTCGCCCAGAAAATAGGGCTCAGGAAAGTCGAGAGGCGATCCGTAGGAACTCTCACCATAAATGAGCTGAAACTCACATTATGACGAGAGTCCAGCTTCTCAACCCTCAACCCCACTCCGGCTTTCCTCTTGACGTACTCCACCACCTCTGCGGTCTTCACGTCGTAGTGGACGCGGGACACGTAGATCTGCGTAGTGGGTACTTCCGCTCGGAATAAGTGGTCACCGGATGCAGTGCCACATTGGTTCGTGCAAGAAGACTTCACATATTTCCTCACCCCCTTCGTGAAGCCCTCTGCATCACAAGGCTCCTTCCGCGGAGGCCTAGCGGATGCAGCGCTGTGGACAAGTCCACAGCTCTGCTTCTTCCCCTTTGTTTGAGGGGCTGCAGGGGTGCTGGCCGCTGCAGCTGCGTAATCACGTTGTCGGGGCAACGTGACCGGTGTCGGCTGACCCCCGGGGGGTGCGGGGGCGCGGGCGGCGGCGCGCGGGCTCGTGTTCGCTGCGTTCGGGGCAGCGACCTGTGACTCGTGGGATTCCGCACATTCCGCTGACTCAAAACTGCACATCGAATTGTTTTGCACGCCGCGGCGTGTGTTGACATTATTAGAGGCCACAGGTGACCTACATACCGAATCAGTGTTACGTAGTGACACCAACTCAGCACGCAGCCCAGAGATGGTATCATCCGAGGCCTCCAACCTTGCCTGAACTTCGGCCAAGCTCGTCTTCAGGAACATGATGTCCTTCAAGAGCCTGGTAACGTCGACGTGGTCGAATCCCACCGGTGGGAGCTTATGCAGCTCCTTCGCGACGAAATCCGGCACGTCGTCTGGGTCAGTCTCCTTCAGCAGGGTGATGATGTCCTGGAGACTTCTTTCACCTCCATCCCTCCTGCGGGACGGCATCTAGGCAGTTTTGTCTAGCGTTTGGAAGATCAGCGCCTTCCCACTGCAAATCTCGGCCTCCTTGAAGTTCGACTTGCAGATATGCAGGATGCTGATCTCGTCCATTGTGTCGATGGCATTTTGAATGAACAACTCGTTCACGATGATCGCCTTAGGCATCGCCTCTTGTACCGAATTATTCAATTCGTTACTGTGCTCGAGTGAAATGCGTCTGATTCCGAGCGCGCATAAATTAAGATTTTCATGTTAGCAAAGGGTGATCGCCACTCTCGGTGCTTTGATGCTTTGCTTCTGGCTGCATTCTGGCTTTGCATAGAATGAAAGTTAGCTACGAGAGTGAGCCTCAAACATTCAGGTAAATAAAATGAGAATAAGCGTGTAAAGAAAGCACACTTAATTAGTACCTCAGTCTGTGGCCATAGCATCAATTCTAAATTGTTGTATTCCGGCATTTAGAAGGAAGATATCCAGTTCCTCAGACTGTTGAGAATTTGGGGTGAAGTGCGTTTCCACCTTCGGCCAAATCATAACTTGAAACCGGTTGAGATGAAGGCCAAGTGCTTCGCCGTCTTATTATAAAAAAAAAACAATTTTATCGTTTGTTACTGACTTTCTGTCTAGTACAAACCAGACATCACGAGATCTCGACTAGATATTTATTTTTATTTTTTTTACTTAATAAACATTTATTAAATAAAAAGTACAATTATACTAACTATGTACAAAGGAATCAGTCAGATTACCTAAGGACCGTTACAAACGGCCTATAGGTAACTCAACTGTTCCAGACCAGTACCAGATGGAAGCGTGCCCAAGACACTGGCTGCATTGCCACGCTGAATAGCTATGCTAATTCGCTGGCCTAAATAAGAGCCAGCCCTTGGGTCACGTGTCGCCTCAATCAAAAGCTTCGATATATTTCTGAAAACCCGGAGGGCATCGGCTCCCCACGGACCCAAGGTCTCCACCCATTTCTGGAACAGTTGAGTTACCTATAGGCCGTTTGTAACGGTCCTTAGGTAATCTGACTGATTCCTTTGTACATAGTTAGTTTAATTGTACTTTTTATTGAATAAATACTTAACAGTACAACACCCAAACACAATACAAACATATTCATCACACATAGGTATGTTTGTCCCAGATGGGAGATTGAACCCAAAACATACTAATAGATTTGAACGCGTGAATTCTGCTCTAGCTCTTGTCTTTAGTATACGGGTCGTAAGACTTCAGTCTACGTGTATTATTAATTGTACGAGAGCAGCTTATTTTCACTTAATAAATTGATCAATACTTTTTTTTATATGTGTGATATAAGAATGTATGGCGGGCGCGGCTTAAGAATCGAACCCTCCAACTCAGGCCATGGAAGTCGTAATGCCAACTAAGGGCACCAGAAGGGCAGCTTACTTCTGTGTATTATCTAAACATCTTTACTGCCATCACCTCTCCACTTGCCAAGCGAGGTGATTTTGGTAGGCAAGCACATCTGACATTGGACTCTGTCCAGCAGTGGACATAAAGTTCTGTTGTTGGACTTCTTTTTTTTACGACGGAGAAGCGCCTCCTTCGATAAGGCCGAAGGTGGAGGCGCACTTTACCCGGAACACAACAATTGTTTGTTAAGAATTGTTATTATGGCGACAGAATTAGGAAAGATGGTGGTAGCTAGCCTGGCGGACTCAGATACAATCCTACCACCAACCAAACCAAGCACGATAGTGCTCCCCTGGGGATTGAACCCGGGACCTCTGGATCTGAAATCGGTGGGTTGAACCACTAGACCACAGAGGCGGTTAAAAACTTTCAATGAAAGTATGATATTAAACGCACATAAAATGAAATACGCATCATTATTCTAATGGCTTACCTTTCTACGGGCGATCGTTTAAACGGTCAGCTAGAGGTTTTGGTCAGATACAAAATTTAATTGGTCAGCAAACAAAGTAAATTAAAATATAAGATGGTTTTTGTGTGCACACCCTTCTGACGTACTCCGAGAAAGTTCGAGTTAAATCCTGTGAAAATAACTTTTTAGATACAGCCATAAAAAATAAAACGAATGATGACGTATATGAAGGCCTGTAATCATTTCTTGTACGTTCTATTCGTCCTTGTTCAAACGGAAATCTACACGCCCATAGACAGTTTATGGTATAACATCGATTTAATACCGCACACTGCCCATAGGCAGTTTATGGTATTCAATCGATTTCCGTTTTTACGCTGTAGACTATAATCTTTAAATTATCCTCCGGTTAAGGTACGCGCGAAATTGTATTCGGTAAAACTATCTAGCCACAAAAATAGATAGCATCTAGAATGGTCCAAAATAGGCCGTATCCTATATACAGGCTACATTTAAATAAAGCAACAATATTCTTCATTCTATGGTTAGCACAGGGGTTGGTGGTTCCTAGTGGTCTTCCCCGAGATATAGGATCGCCGGCTTGTGCTTGCGGCAAAGCGGCAGCGGCTGTCGTAGAATCTCCAAAGGCTGGCAGTTGTTCTATGACTATGTTCCGTTGACGCGCGGCAAGTCAGTGCTCTCTGGGTATACCCGCTCCAACGTAAGCTTGTAAAAGCTTATCCATGTCAAGTAAAAATAAAGATTTCCTGAATTCTTTCCTGAACTGAGTTCTCTTTACGAGAAAAGTTCACCCAGTTCATGCAAGCATTAAATATTACAGGACATTCATTTTACACAGCGCCATCTAGCCCCAAACTAAGCATAGCTTGTAATATGGGAACCAGATTACGGATAAAATACTTAAATACTTTTTGTAAATACATACGTACTATATGATACAACACCCAAACACAGAACAGACATCTATATTCATCACACAAATGTTTGTCCTGGGTGGGAATCGAACCCACAACCTACAGCGCAGAAGGCAGAGTTACTACCAACTGAGCTATGAGGCTTGTTATTAATTGAATATCAAAATCATTGTTCTTAGTAAAAATGTAATTTATTGATGTACAATTAAACTGATTACTCTTATTTCAAAGGGAAGCAGTCGGGTTAATTGTTCCAGTCATGTAGCTGTCAAGACACTTTATTTTTATTTTTTTTGTTAGTTTATTGTAGGTTCTATATAGTGGCGAATTGAAGTTTCATGAATCCACAACATGTCCTGAAGTAACAATAAGCCATCAGCCATCTTGACCTGACCATCTTGCGCGTACCTGACTCGGAGGATGCACTGCTGCTTAGATTACACAATTGATGGTAATCGGTGGATACTCGGCATGTGGCTTGCGTTAGCAATTTGATATAAAATGTACAATAAAATACTTTGAGCAAGGCCGTGACTTATAATCGTGACCTTGAACTCTACTCTTGTACTTGTTTGATTGACCCTTGAAAATGAAGTAATATCTTGATGTCTGATCATAACGCTCAGTCTCTGTATCTACATAATGATGACTTTGGATGTTTCTCTATTCTAGGTCCTACCGTGAAATGTTTTATTCACCTGTGTTCAAATATTGTTTCTATTTGTTACATTTTGGCCGTCATTGTCATTGTGATTGATATGTGCAGTTGGTCTTCCTTACAAATAAAGGTCTAAGTCCTTTGGAGCGCGATTGATATCTGATGACTTGGCTCTATTTACACTAGTTTTGTAATATTTTTAGCGAGCTGCTGGCTTGTTTCGTCTCCAGTGGTATGTCACCGTGATATTGTAAAAACCGTCCGTTTATAATATGCCTCGGCATGTAAACGGTTGGCAAAAATGGTGACAATATGCCAAGGCATATTATAAACGGACGGTACTTATAATCTTATTCTGATATATATAAAATGCAAATGGCCTACAATTTCAGTGTTCCTATCTACGAATTGGGCGTCGTGATGGGCGAGAGCTACGCCGATCGAGGGACCACCATGTTCACCGTGGTCCTGATAGTGGTACATGAGAAGTTCGACCCTTACACTCTTCAGGCAGACCTCTCGATGCTGAGGCTCTACGAGAATATCAACGATAGGTAAGTTACCCTTACAACTCCATCGTAAAGTATACTCTCCTCTTTCTTCCTAGTATGCCGAACCAAAATTCAATCCATAATGCAGAGGACCTACAATAATATTTGAAGAGTTCCCTCGATTTCTCCAGGATCCCATCATCAGATCATGACCTGATAAAAGAGAAAAGTAAATAACATAGGTATAGCAAAGAGCCTCGGCGTTTGTACTTTTACCATCACCACCGTATGAGTAAATGGCATCCGAAAAAACCGTCGCAAGTGGTAATTAGACTCTTCTTAATCGTCTTAGTTTGTTAATGTTCCTAAAATTGCATGCTGTGTTTGCCTATAATTGGTTGTGAAATAAGCTATAGACATAAATTAAGTTTTAAGTAACCGTTAACGGTTGCTACAATATTACATGCTTATAAAACAATATTACTACCAATTGGTAAGTAAACCTAATAAATAAAATAAAAAATAGTAGATTAGCGTTTTTTTGTTACTTAACTACATACCTATAAGTATACGGTTTTCAGACGTTTTACCTTTACATGTGCTATAACTCTTTACAAATTTCATGATAACGGGAAGCCCTGGTTGAGATGGAGAACTTTACTATCAACAGAGACATCACTGTCACTTGTGTGACAACACAACATAAATACATTTTATAAACGTTCATCATTTACTAAATAAATAGGTAGGTACTTTGGAAGGTAAATACAATTTAAACACAAAGTAGTAATAGGGATGCAAAAAAAAACAGATATTAGGTAAATCTTGATTATTTACAGATTCCCTTTTGAATTCGCAAAAGATTCAAGGTCGTATCTTTTGATCGCGTATATAACTTACAAGTTGCACAGTTGTGTTGTTGTTGCACAGCGGAAAGAGACCATAGACCCGAGTATTTTATATAAATTCAACTTCTTTCTTTACGCGTTCCTGAGGAAAAGCTTGTATAACCTCAAAAGGAAAAAGGAACCCCATTTTCCTTTTGAGGTAAGAAACCTAAACTTTATCTGAATTTGAATGAGTGGTTCATCCCTCTGTTAATAAAGTATGCCGTAAGCGGTGAAACTTTACAACCATGAATGCTCCAAAAGTTCTACCAAGCGGAAACCGGTAAGCACGTGAAGGAGCCAAAGTGCCATGTATACAACATGCCCCGACTTACTTGATAAGTTCGAATGCAGACATTTAAGTTCCTACGTGAAAACGGGAACTCATCTTTTCATAAAGCGTTCCATTCTCTGTCCTATCTCTACTGATATAGAGTAACTAATACTTAGTAGGTACTCAATACATGATTAATAATTGAATATTGTGGTCTATACCACATTATTCACGTGAATGCTTATGCTTCACACGTATTTTTCGCGCCAGACTCACCGTCACACTGCTTTAAGAATTCGCTTAAAAAGTAATTCTACATTCTACTTCATTCATTCATTCTGGGCAGGCTTGCTCCATTGCAGACCTCGTTCTTGCTTATGCATATTTTGAGAAGCTGGACCATTTATGATTTAAAAAATAATATTTACTACACCAATATTTACAAGCCCATTCTATCATATACCATATCATTTTGAATCTTCAAGCCATACAGCCTGTTCTGAACACTTGCCTGTCTTTGTGCTCACAAGGAGAATACAAGAAACCATCGTAAAGCATATTTTTTTATTAATTAGTAGACAGAAAAACTACTGGACAGTTTACTGCTATAGAATCATTGAGTATCATAGGCTATATTTTTATCTGGTTATATTACGATATCTCTATTATGGACCCAATATTATGGAAAGTGTCGGATAAAATTTCTTACATCACGTGCGCTGCGAAAACTATTGATGACAGAACAAAGTATTATTCAACAGTTTGAGAGCACATAACGCACCTACGAAAAAAACCATTATACCGTATGTCCAACTATTATACAAGTTATGTATATAATATAATAAATTATGTAATAACTTTGAAATGTTTTTTAATATAATATTAACGCCGATTGAAACAACTCCACTTAGGTATTCTTCCTCATTCAAATATATTATCACTTCATATCCAAGGCCTAATGGCCACTGGTACTGTAATCAGTACCAGATACCAAATAACCAAACCAAACAAAAAAATTTCAAAAATACAAAATTTATTATTTATATAGAAACATGGTCATCAAAGGTAATAACATAAGATATAATAATTATAAAATTGCACACATAATAGAAACAATGCTATATCTATTATCTATTATTATTATCTAGCCCCAACACCATTCAGTGAGTGTTAAACTAAGGTCATGTGGAGTTAAAGCCGTTAAATTGCGAGGGGGGGAGGCGCGCACGGTGAAGAGACCACGAAGACAGTGTAGGCTTTACCATATGAGCACTTATCAGCCTTTTTCGATCTACGTAGTATACTTAAATTATTTTATTGTAAATACACTACGTACTATATGATACAACACCCAAACACAGAACAAACATCTATATTAATCACACAAATGTTAGTACTGGGTGGAAATCGAACCCACAACCTACAGCGCAGAAGGCAGACTACTACCAACTGAGCTAAGAGGCTTGTTAATACCTTATTGTTGTAGGGTCGTAGTGAAGTCTATTTCGTTGGTCGCCCGTTCACTGAATCTAGCAGGGAGCCTGGGCTTCGTGTCTGGCTGGGGTCGCTGCGATATCTCGGTACTTATACTATACCTACAGACTTCCTGGAGCTGAGTCGTATACTCAAGTAGCTGAGTAGCCGTAGCGCTTACCTACTGCTTTTTAATGAACCGCCTCTATGGTCTAGTGTTTCGCCCACCGGTGACATCCAGAGGTTCGATCGCCAGGGGAGTACAATATTGTGCTTGGTTTGGTTGGTGGAGGACTTTAAGTCCGACTGTCCATCTTATATTACCTAATTCTGTCGCCATAACAACAATTCTAAAATTGCTGTGTTCCGGCATTTAGAGGTAAGATACCCAGTGCCTCAGTTGGTTGAGGATTCCTATGAAGTGCGCTTCCACCTTCGGCCTTATCATAACTTGAAAATCAGATGAGATGAAGGCCGAGCACTTTCCCGTCGCAGAATAAAAAAATAATGGAATACCAATTGCATGCGGATGCTGATTTACTGTGCGTCTCACGTTGATGGCGGATTTTCGGACACTCGTCTGTAGAAACTTCATCCGTGTTTGTATAATGTGAGGACCGCCTATGGCCATTCGTGTGTAATCAGATAATGCCACAGACATTGACAATGACCGGATTTGGCGAACACTAAAAGCGTGAACTGCTTGTGGTTGCGTTGGTCCTGGCAAGATAACCGTTGCTTACGATGACGTAAAACTTTTCTTTTATTTACTGACAATAGACCACAGCAGACTGTACCTACCGAAACTTCGCCAACCACATTTTTTATTGATATACTGCAATAACCTACTATGGAGCACACGTATATTGAACAAACCTATTCATTCTTTATTTTAAATTGTAATCAGGGTAATGAGCTGTGCCTGGCCCGCTCCTCAAGATACTACCCTGACGAGTGGTTCGACCCCATGCTGCGAACTGTGACCTTCACCATGGATCCTTCGAATTACTACTGCAATGGATACATCAAGGTATTTACGAATGACTGGTAACTGAGCTAAACACAAACTCAAAAACTGTTCTTTGGAATCACTAGGATCGTTTCATTTCATTTATTACAAAAACAAAAAAAAAATTGTCCTGCAAATAGGTTTGTCATAAGTTCAATTATTTATAATTGGTACCAGGTTTTGGTATTATTAGGTATCAACATGCCTCACAACTCAGTTGGTAGCTTTGCCTTCTGCAATTTATGTTGCAGGTTTGGTTTCCACAAAGGACAAACATTTGTGTGATGAATATAGATGTTTACTCTGTGTTTGGGTGTTGTATTTTATGATAAGTATGTATTTACATAAAAAATGTTTGTAAGTATGTTCGCAACCGTAATCTAGTTCCCTTACATCCATTACAAGCTATGCTTAGTTTGGGACTGGATGGCACTGTCTGAAATAATATTAGGTCCTTACATATGAAATTAGCGTTTTGTCGTACTGGCCACTTTGATCTTAAATATCTCCTCTCTGGTTAGGAATTCCAAATTCAAATTTAAACAGCTATTTACTCATGCATTTGTGTTTCGAAAACCGTAATTCATTTGTTTTTTTCTCTTTTGCTTTTTTTTCTGCGTCACTCATTTCACAAAATGGAAAACTTAAAATATCGCATTATTTACGAGTACGAGTTCCACCGTGGCACCAGTGCTGCAGAAACGGCTCGAAGGATTAATGATGTGTATGGTGGTGGTGTCGCAAAAAAAAACACGGTGCGTTTTTGGTTTCAACGCTTTCGTTCTGGAAATTTCGACCTGCAGAACAAGCCCCGTGGACGGCCGGAGACCAAGGTCGATAATGATGAATTGAAGGCTATTGTGGAAGCAGATCCATCGCAAACCACATCACAGTTAGCTGCAGGCTGCGGTGTTAGTGACAAAACCGTTTTAATCCACTTGGGAAGGTGAAAAAGCTTGAAAGGTGAGTACCTCATGAATTGAGTGAAGCAAACCGACAAACGCGCGTCGACTGCTGCGTTACATTACTCAACCGGCACAATAATGAAGGAATTTTAAATCGGATCATTACATGTGATGAAAAGTGGATCCTGTACGATAATCGTAAACGCTCATCGCAATGGCTGAACCCTGGTGAACCAGCAAAATCTTGCCCCAAGCGAAAATTGACTCTAAAAAAGTTACTTGTAAGCGTTTGGTGGACTAGTGCCGGTGTCGTACACTATAGCTTTCTTAAATCTGGTCAGACGGTTACGGCTGATGTCTATTGTCAGCAACTGCAAACCATGATGGAAAAGCTCGCTGTTAAACAACCGAGACTTTTCAATCGCTCTACGCCACTGCTGCTTCAAGACAACGCTAGACCACACACGGCCCAACAGACGACTACCAAATTAGAGGAGCTTCAATTGGAATGTCTAAGACATCCACCGTACTCTCCGGACCTTGCTCCAACAGATTACCATTTTTTTCGAAATTTGGATAACTTCTTGCAAGGAAAAAAATTCAATTCCGATGAGGCAGTCCGAACCGCTTTCAAAGATTTCATTGATTCCCGTCCGAATGGTATTTTTAGTAAAGGGATCAATGAACTACCTATAAGATGGCAAAAGTGTATAGATAGCAATGGTACATACTTTGATTAATAAAATATATTTTAATATGATATATTTTAATTGCCTATATGTTCCTCCCATACAAAACGCCAATTTCATATGTAAGGACCTAATATAATATTACAAAAAACCTGTAACATCCATATTTATGTCAAATAGTAACATTTAATCGTAATGATGTGTCAAAAATCCTCTAGGTACTGAGTAAAATCCAACAACATTGATTTTAGTTTTTAATGAAAAGTGACATGAATTTGCCGTTTGAAAATTGTGACGGCGGCGATCAGTAATTTTCTGATGTGGCATCCACATTACACATCTAAAGCCCATTCATTTTCATTACTGACCAGTCTTGTCCATAGTTGGATAGTTTTTGCCATAGACACCACGCTTGCCATGCGGATTGGTGGTCTGAAAAACAATACGAACAGACGACAGAGCTTCATACAAAACATAAGACAATGGATGCAGCTCAGTCACTTGTTGCCATTGTTGTTTCGTATCGAAGGTAAGGTTCCGGCTCCTTTTCGACGTCATGTTACAAAAGGAGAAAGAATATTGCCAAGTCACGCCAGAATTCAGTTCCCAAAATCCTGACTGATGACTGATTTAACCAAATAGGAAGGGTGTGTCGAAAACCACGATAGAAGTGATACTTTTGTATTAAAACAAAAAAAACATTACTTCCCACTGTACCCGCCACCACTTTTCGTCATAAAGTTTCGATCATAATTTATAATATATTCACTTTGATAAGCCTTTCTTTTATTTGTTAACGAAGGCGTAACACCAGTTTTCGCAATTTTTACGAACATCGGTATAAGCTCGCATTCCTTATTATTCCTTCTTAAAGATTAACTTTTCATAGTCCAAGGCGCATTTACTTCTGGAGCCTTATTACGAATCCGACCAACGCATGGCCAGTATTAGTTTTATATTCAACTTAGGGTTAACACTATACATAAAAAATATAGGCAGCAGCTTCTTTCTGTATACTACCCAACACCTTTACTGCGATTACCAATCCGTATGCCAAGCGTGGTGGTTATGACAAAACCCTTCCGGTTTGGAGAAAGCTCTGTGCAGCAGTGGACACTAATGGGCTGTTGATGTGTTGATGTGAAACATTATAATCATACCAAGTTTGAACCTTTACATAAAAAAATAACATGAGCTTGTATGAGCGTGTATACGATAGATATAACTAGCTCTAATTAGCTTTTTGTAAAGACCATGTTGGCGTTAAGACAGGCAGGCGATGCCATGCATTCATAATATTAATACGAAATCTTGGAAACGATGCGAGATATTATTTCCAGCAAAGCTTTGCTAATCTTCAAAGTAGTTTTCATGTGATTGAAAGTTATAAGTATACACTGCGTATATGAAGTACAAAGTATATTGGCAACTTTATTCCTTTTTACTGCGCTCTGCTAATTATTATCCTCATTCCATTTATGAGGAAATGCGCTTTCAAAAATATTCTATTAAATGCACTGCAGAAATGTTTATATTTAAGCTTGTATTTCCGCCGCGATACGTCTCTAGGCACCATCTGGGTGGGGCTCCAATGTATCCTACTCCAATTTAGATCTCGTTTTTGCCTATCTAAGTTTCCAGGTCAACGTGTCTTGAAGCCTATTTCGTCCCAAGGGGGCAAAGGCTTCCCTCAAATTCCTCCAACCATTATTATCAAGAACTTTAAAAAAAAATACCTTAAATTATACAAATTAGCTCTATATCCTAATAGCCTAGTAATAATAATTTAGGTACGTATGTAATTTTTGGTAGCAATTACGTTGCATGTGCTACATAAATAAAAGTTACATTTTGAGCACTTGACCACGACGGCTATAATAAAATTGGTGGAAGCCGAAGAGTACTTGTTCAGGCAGTTTCTTGGAATTGAGAACAGATGTCATCAAATGATGACATTAAAAGTTGGAATTAATTATAAGAACGAGTGTCATCGAAAGACGACACTCGTTTAAATTAATGGTTATATTATGTATGTAAGTATTATATAATGGTTCCTTAAATGTAGGTAAATAGTACCTCTGATGGATTTATACTACAAACTATGAACTTAACGTAAATATTATATGGATTAAAATCGATACAACTGCGGCATGATGGCTCCTGTCGATTCGTTGAGGATTAGATATAAAGTGCGCCTCCACCTTCGGACTTATCTTAACTTGTAACCAGGTGAGATGAAGGCCAAGCTTTCCTGTCATCTAATAATAAAAAAAAAATATGTGTATCGGTGACTAAAGGTAAAATGCATTAACCTAAGTTAGAACAATGCGGTTAAGATGAGAGGTTTGTTTCTGGTCAAAGTCACAATGTGTGTAAATCCCATAGATTTAGAATGGGATTATGATACATAGATTATGGAGAATTTGAATAGTTTTATAATTTTCTCAAACACATATTCAGGATACCATAACACACAAACACAGAACAAACATTATTCATCACACAGTTAACAATTAATAAAAAAGGTAAATTAGAATCGAACGAAACAACCCACACAACCAATAACTGCTACAAAATGTAATCAATAAATCGCTAGAATGAAACTACTATGCATAATGAGAGTCAACAACGAGAGATAATAATACTCATGTGAATAAAGAGAGAAGAAAAGTGTGCTCAGAGTAAGGTGTAATGACCATGGAATGTTATGGTAGTTCATGAAATAAACTCCCATATAAGTGTTTTGGGAGTGTTAATAGCTTTATTTTTAACCGAATTTCTAAAAAAGAGGAGGTTCTCAATTTGTCGGAATCTTTTCTTTTCTATATGTTCCCCGATTACTCGAAGACGGCAGGACCGATTCAACATTTTTTTTTGTTTGAAGGGGTATACTTTACTGATGGTCCCAATGACATCAAGCCAGGATCTGATGATGGGAACCTGGAGAAATCGAGGGAACTCTTCAAATATGATATGCACACTTGAAGTGATTTGGGTATTTTAGGATCGGTATACTTCCCAGGTTATCCCATCGTCATCAAGTCAGGATCTGATCCTGGAAAAATCGAGGGAACTCTTCAAATATTATAGGCACTTGAAGCCATTTGGGTGTATTACCTCAAAAGTAAGGAAAAACGGACCCCATATAGGATCACGCGACTATCTGCCTGTCCGGCCATCTGTCATCAAAATAATTGGAAAAATACGTCGTCCAGGCAAACGAAATCGTTTCATAATCTTCATTGAAGTCGGTTTGCATTTAAGTTTTTAAAACGTAATTATTGTATTATAATATCTGTGGTTAACCTATCACAAACCAAATATCACGAGAGCTCAGTTCGGGGCGAACTACATGTTTACATAGGAAATATTAATTTGCTAGACATATACATTTACTGGCCTCAGCTCAGTTGGTAGTAGCTCTGCCTTCTCTGCTGTAGGTTGTGGGTTCAATTCCCGCCCGCGATACGCATTTGTGTGATGAATATTCCAAGGTATTTGTTATCTGCTATATGTATAAATACAATGCAGCCAGTGTCTTGGGCACGCTTCCGTCTGGTACTGGTCTGGAACAGTTGAGTTACCTACAGGCCGTTTGTAACGGTCCGAATCTGACTGATTCCTTTGTACATAGTCAGTTTAATTGTACATTTTATTGAATAAATGTTCGTTATATGTATGTACATGTATATAAATCGAAATGTATATAATTCCTATAATACGCTACTCTAAGTTAGGGCCTAGTTGGCACTATATAATGTCAAATAATAATGACTTTTTAAGGTAATGGGATGAGTTTGCCAGACCCATTCCGCTTAGGTACAACTTTTCTAAAACTTCTTTTACTTCTTTTCTTTAACTTGCAATGTATGCATGTAATATGTTGGTTCGGGTGGAACTCAAGAACTCTTCTTGCAACTCAATTTTGAAGCAGAATTGAGCTGAAATTTTGATCGGTTTGGATGACAAACATGGTTTACTGTGTGATGTCATTCTAAATCCAACATGGCGGCACATACAAGACGGCGGACTAATTATATTTATATATTTTTATTATAATTATATTTTTGTATTTTTAGCGCATTTAAATAAAAGCTTGTTTTGATTTTTCACTTTTAATTTATTAATATCATTGGTTTAATAATAGTAGACATTTGTGTCTTTGGGATCGGGAACAACGTAGGCTAGTTTGTAAATTGGTACCACGCGAGCAAACTAACACGGTTTGTTAATTCATTTCAAGTGAGTTTCTAGATGAACCTAGCAATCGATGTTTTAGCAGCTTTTCGATTAGCAAAACTTATATGAGGCTTGAAACTGCATAGACAGTTTGTAAACTCTATGATAATGCAAAATTATCTGGTTTTCTGGTTTGTCTAATATCTCATTTCATAGCGTCTTTGGATTTACGAAAGCATGCACGCACTCAGAAATATTAATATATGCATCGCGCCTTAAAAATCGACCCCTACAATTCAGCCCATGGATGTCGTAAAAGCCGATTAAGGGATCTCGCCCGAAGAAAGGCAACAGCTTCCTTCTGTGTTTTATCTACATCTTTACCGAGATCACCAATACGTCTTCCAAGCGTGGTGGTTATGGAAAAAAACCTCCAGTTTTGGAGGAGCCTGGACGGTTTTACTTTTTCTTTGCTGTAATAGTTAGATATATTATTGGGCTATCCAAATCTATTCAAATTATAAGCAACATGTTATTGATTTGGTCATAGTGCGTATTTTAGTGAAGTAGCTCATAATGTTCAAAGCTGGTCCCTTTCTTAGGGTACCTTTGAATTGATAATTAGTTTAAACATATTATTTATTAGTAATTCTAGAAACATTAAAAAATTACCAAAAAAAAACAATAATCCATACGATAAGTAAAGTTCCAATTACCAATATCTTCAAATCTTCCATGAATAACCTCAGAACACATGAATTTAAGAAAAGTTAGATTAACCACGAACAAGATTAGAAAAAAATAGAAACAAGTAGACATTTGTTTGTTATATGTTTTATAATATGCTGTTTAAAAAAACATTTAAAAGTAATATTTTTGTAATTTTTTGACGTACCTAATGATAAGCGAACTAACGAAAAGGCAAATTAAATATGTAATATATATATTAATAAATAAATATAGTAGGACGTTAATTTCACACAGCGCCAAACTAAGCATAGCTTGTAATATGGGAACTAGAGTACGGATACTTTTGTAAATACATACGTACTATATGATACAACACCCTTGAATTTTATGAACTTAGAACATTAGCTGGCAATAAATGGTAGTGCATACATTTCATGCTGGTTTTTAGTAATTAGTAACTAGATATAAAAACCGGCAAAGTGAGAGTAAGACAAGCCAAGCCTACTGAGGGTTTCAGGGCAAAAAAGTATCGCAGTAGTATAAAATACGTAGGTACAAATTTTACTCCTATTATAATTATTTTTTAATGTAAATGTGGGTGTTGTATCGTATAGTACGTATGTATTTACAAAGAATAAAAGTATTCTATCCGTAATCTAGCTCCCATAATACAAGCTTTGCTTAGTTTGAGGCTAGATGGCGTTGTGTGAAATAAATATCCCGTAATATTTATTTATTAAATGTGAAAGTTTGTAAGGATTTAAGGACGTGACGCAAAAGCTTCGCTACGGACTTTAATAAAATTTTGCATATGCAAATTAACAATTTGAATGTTGAAAAAAAAAAACTGAAACCCAACTGCTTATTATTTTAATGACTATACATAATTATAATTGCGATTATATGATATAAAATACTTTGTTTGGTATAATTGTCAGATGATAAGCATGTGTTTACATTTATTTGAAAAAAGGTTGAAGACATCACAAACTTTTCACAAGAATTTTAACAATAGATTCAAGATAGGAGTGACATACTTTAACCTAATTTGTGACTATGTGGTAGCACAAAAGTGATTAGTATATCTATTTAGAATTGGTATATTAAAAGGTTTCATTTGATACCTATATTGATGGAATAGAATCATGTTTTGTGTCCCATCCCTCTAACTTTTGATTCACACCCCCTTATAAAAATAATTAGCCTATGTCATTCCCACAATTCAGACGAATCAAATAACACATCACAAGCCAAAATTCCGTTAAGGCTGCAGACTGGAAGTTAGAAATCCCAAATACATCTCGAAAAACTAACCCTCCTTCTGAGGCAGTCAGGTATATTTTTTTCCATGATTATTTTCCTGTGGGATGTAAATGGGATTTATTTATTTATTCATTTACTAAATCAACAGTCCTTATTCTAAAATATACTTAACAGGGGATGTCAAACATTGCCACTCAACACCGATTTTTATCACAACTGAGGTTAAGGCGGGGTAGTACCTATCACTTTTTAGCTTTTTTGAACCTCTGTATATCTAATAAAAAACGACGTAGCGCCAAAAAAAATATATTTTTAATTTTTAGATTTTAATTTTAAGAATTAATATTTGTGAACAAAGACAAAGGAATCTAGCCGGTCAAAAGCTCGCGCCGGGCGGCCAGAGCCTGCCGAGACGTCTTCAAAAAAAGCTCATGGATTGCCTCGCCTTAAGAGTCTATGATATGTGAAATTGCTTAGCTTCAGCAATCATATCTATAGCATTTACTTTGAAATTCATATATGCTATAGTTCAGGATAGATGCTAGAACGCTTGTATTTCGAAAACACGATTACATAAAAAAATATCTATAGAAAAATAAAACAAAGTTGACTCTAATTTGTACCAAAAATGTTCGCCATTCAATAAATACGCCTACCAAAAGCCATTTATAATTCGCACTGCAAATATTTAGAATCACTGGCGTACAACCCCAACCCTATAAAAAGAAGAGAAGACTAACTACATCGTAGACCTCATCCTTGCCCAGGTAAGCCTCAAGGTCAAATGCTGACTCATCGAAAATAAAAAAAACTTCTTATAAATATCAAACAGGTAAAATAAAAAATGGTATTATATACAGTATATTAATTACACACAGCGCTTGAAACTTTGTACAGTAAATAAACACAGTATACAGCCGTAATAAAACAAAACGTAGAAATATGCGCATATTTCTGTCATCTGGTGGTCATAAGCGCCGTGGTTGAGCGCTCAGCAATGTCACCTTTATTATTACTATATCTTAGTTCGATACTAGAATAAAGTTGCGTTGAGTTGCTAATCTGAGGTACTATAGCCCGTTAAGTGCATCTCTTGCCTATCACAATGCCTTACTACGCATGTCTCAACCACAAAGAACATAACCTACATGGCACTGCATTGCGCCTGGGCATAAAGGCATACAGCAATACTGCTTAGCGGCTGAAATAGGTTTGGGGGTAGTACATCCCCGGACGAGGCCCTTCTCAATAGTTCCATGATGGGGTATCATATTCATATTCACGCTAAAACTACTGAACGGATTGAGCTGAAATTTTGCAAAAATATTGTTCTAGACCAGGAATAGCATAAAGGTTACTCTTTATCCGGGTACACTGCGGGTAAACCCATTCACAGAATCTAGTATTATATTATTTTTTGTCTGAGCTGCAATTTTCACTAGAAACAGCTCATTAAAAAGGCCTTTCAACGAGCCTCATAGCTACAGAGCTATGAGGCTATATATATAATATTAGGTCCTTACATATGAAATTGGCGTTTTGTCGTACTGGCCACTTTGATCTTAAATATTTCCTCTTTGGTTAGGAATTCCAAATTCAAATTTAAACAGCTATTTACTCATGCATTTGTGTTTCGAAAACCGTAATTCATTTGTTTTTTTCTCTTTTGCTTTTTTTTTCTGCGTCACTCATTTCACAAAATGGAAAACTTAAAATATCGCATTATTTACGAGTACGAGTTCCACCGTGGCACCAGTGCTGCAGAAACGGCTCGAAGGATTAATGATGTGTATGGTGGTGGTGTCGCAAAAGAAAACACGTTGCGTTTTTGGTTTCAACGCTTTCGTTCTGGAAATTTCGACCTGCAGAACAAGCCCCGTGGACGGCCGGAGACCAAGGTCGATAATGATGAAGTGAAGACTATTGTGGAAGCAGATCCATCGCAAACCACATCACAGTTAGCTGCAGGCTGCGGTGTTAGTGACAAAACCGTTTTAATCCACTTGAAGCAAATTGGGAAGGTGAAAAAGCTTGAAAGGTGGGTACCTCATGAATTGAGTGAAGCAAACCGACTTTCGAAATTTGGATAACTTCTTGCAAGGAAAAAAATTCAATTCCGATGAGGCAGTCCAAACCGCTTTCAAAGATTTCATTGATTCCCGTCCGAATGGTTTTTTTAGTAAAGGGATCAATGAACTACCTATAAGATGGCAAAAGTGTATAGATAGCAATGGTACATACTTTGATTAATAAAATATATTTTAATATGAAAAAATTGCCTTTATGTTCCTCCCATACAAAACGCCAATTTCATATGTAAGGACCTAATATATATAGAGCTACCACCAGCAGTGGTGGTAGCTCTTCCTTCTGCGCTGTGGACTCCTGGGTCTCTCACCCAGGACAAACATTTTTGAGATGAATATAGTCATTTGTTCTGTGTTTGGGTGTTGTTATTGTATTTTAAGTACCTATGTATTTACAAAAAAAAATGTTCAGAAGATTATTTCCGTAATCTAGTTCCCATGTTACAAGCTTTATTCGTTTGGGATTACATAGAGCTGTGTGAAATTAATGACTTGAATTATTTATTTGCAATAAAATATTCCGACGAATAGAGACCTCCTCCTTTTTTTGAAGTCGGTTAAAAAGGTACTGGTAACGTAACTGGTTTTCCTTTTGCAGCATGACTTGAAAATATATAATGGCATGATGTGCTTGGGTTCCGCCCGAGAGGATAATCCGGTGGCTCCGTGCTTAGCGGTGCCAGGGGCCCCCCTGGTGGTGCATGCGCGCCTGGTAGGGCTGCAGTCTTGGGGGTTCGGCTGCGGGTATGGACACGACTTGCCGCTGATCTATACAAACATAACGACTTATAGCGGGTAAGTATGAGTATACTATACATCAGATTCATTCAATTCCACAAGCCTCATAGCTCAGTTGGTAGTAACACTACCTTCTGCGCTGTAGGTTGTGGGTTCAATTCCCACCCATGTTTGAGCTGTGATTGGGTGTTGTATCATTATAACGTACCGTGTATTTAATAAAACAATGTATTAAAGTAATCTAATAACTATGTTACAAGCTATGCTTAGTTTGGGTCTGATTGCACTGTATGAAATTAATGTATTTGTTTTGTATTTATATATTTGATTATTTGTTATTCATTTAAATTGGTCCGTGCACTTCCATGAACTGTCATGGCCTTCTTCTTATAAATATATATCTATAATGGAATTGTAATATGCAAATATAATAAAATGCATAACAAAATACATCCCAATTGCATTACGATCTAGCCAGAGCAAGTGGTAGGCTAATAAGTAATTCAAAACTAACCTCGAATTATACATCGAGCTATAACTAAAAATGAGTTTATTAGCACTGTTCTTACTATCTCTATCTAAGGTTTATACTTTGTTCGTGTGTTTTATAAGTAGCACTAGCACAAACACTACATTATTATTTTATTGACATTTCACTAACTCAAAAGGTTTAGTTGAATATTCTCACTATGTCCGTGTTGTCGAGGAACTGGATTGCCTCGACGTTTACGTGGTAAAGAAGTCTTCGCTCATGAACTTCTGCATACCTTTGTATTACTTTGGGGACGAGATCAATATTGAATTCATAGGAGATATCTATAATTTCATGCAAAAAAAAATCTTCGTGACTACTTGTCTAGGTGTCGTAAATCCCACTCTATCATCGAAGGAATATCTCCGATCAGTCCTATTTTCTTAGCATAGCAAAAAGCAAAGTAGATTGCTCAGAGGTTTTAGAGCTTTTGGGATTACGCACTGACAAGGCACTTAGAAATCCGTATGCGTATCATTAGAGTACCGTTAGTCTAACTAAATCAACTATTTGCAGAACTCATTTAATATAGAGCATGCACCTCATTCAACACTTTTGTTAGAGCTGATTCTGATGTTGATGTTGACGTATTCAACACCTCTGTACTATGATTAGGAGCCGTGTGACGTACCTACCTGAGTTCTCAGTCAGCAGTCTAGCCGGGCAATCCCGAAATCCGCCATACGCGAAGGTCCACAGGCTGGTTGTGAGTGATGTCTCCAGAAAGATTTTATCTTCTAGAGGGAATGGTGGTAGCACGACACAACACCGCACTAGTACGAAGTACCTATGGGACAGGGCGCGTGGTAGGTATGGGGCGAATAATGTAAGTATCTCGACACGAACGTGTGCTTCTCTCTCAACGTTAGAAAGTGCAGTGGTTTTGCCAATTGTCGATGGAGTGGCGCTAGGGTTACTCATCGGTAGGCAGGTGACGTCACTTAGCTAATAACCAATTAGAAAACAGAAAAAGGGATTTTGCTTGATTGGTTCACAAGATTGTATCTAACTTTAACGTACCCGCGAAATACAAACGAGGTAGGTAGGCCTACGAATAACAAATATGATACATACTCAATTCCGAGACGGAACAACCTCTGTGAACAAGTTAAAACATTTTTTTTTTTTATAAAATCTCTTTATTCAATAAAAAGTACAATTAAACTATGTACAAAGGAATCAGTCAGATTACCTAAGGACCGTTACAAACGGCCTATAGGTAACTCAACGGTTCCAGACCAGTACCAGACGGAAGCGTGCCCAAGACACTGACTGCATTGCCACGCTGAATAGCTATGCTAATTCGCTGGCCTAAATAAGAGCCAGCCCTTGGGTCACGTGTCGCCTCAATCAAAAGCCCCGCAATATTTTTGAAAACCTGTCGCATACTAAACTTATCTAATACGAACAAATGTTTTTGGCCAAACTTGATTTCCAATCGTTGTCCAAAATTTGTTTATGTTTTTTTAATTCTGTTAGGTGATTACCTTTTTTAATGTACTATTTTCTTTCATTATCACCGTCTACTTTCCTGTTTTAGTTGTATTGTTATTTTATATTTAATATGTGGAAATTTGTAACTAGCCTTCAGTGTCAATATTTGTCTGCAATTATGGTTATGTAAAAATCTAAATATCTAATACCCAGCTGATAACAGCTAATTTAGAAAATATTTTTTGAATATACTTAAAATGAAATAAAATTTTATATTTCCTTGTGGGGTTGTTAAATAATTATAAATGTGGTTTATGAAATTGATATAGATTTTTTTTATTGCAGTTGGATCCTACAAAATACCGTCACACTCCGCGATATCGAGCAGCAAAACTTAACGAAACTGTACAAAGCTACAAAAGCGTACATCGCCACGCAATGGCTGATCAAAACCAGGGTGGTCAAACCTACGCTCCAAATAAACAGACATAAGAATCTCGAATCAATGGACGTGGATAAGAAATTGATAGAACTTAGGGGAACAGTATATGACGTTCGGGACTTCATAGCCAACGGCAGGTTCCGTGATGAAAAACGAGACATGCTTAGCGGCCTTGTGTATGCCAAACAGCATATGCATAGGCTGAAGCTGATACTCGAAGACAGGAAGATTGGTCCTGTCAAAACGTTTTTGTCGCACGAATTGTTGAAGGACGTTAACTTATGGAGTGACACTTCTGTGGATACTAACGACACCGATGTGGATGTAGAGTATGATGATGATGATGAATAGATCCGAAGATGTCGGCTGTGATGTGTCGTGAAATATGTGCTAGTGAAACTAACTATTTGTTACGGAAAGTCGCGATATTTTGAAGAATTTTGAAATGAATACATTGGATAAACTTGCTTCTTTAAAAAAAAATCCTCTACGCCGCCGCCTCTTGGGACCGTTACAAATGGAAGTGTGCCCAAGACATTGGTTGCATTGCCACGCTGAATAGATAAAATAAAGCTAATTCTGGTAATTCACTAAAACATCATTGGTGAACAGTTCACTAAAACTTTGCTCTGACGTTGAAGCGTCTACCTACCACAGGGCGAACAGTTTTCATTTCCAGATTGAAGTTAGATGCTAGTAACTAGTAGCTCGCCTCGAACTGAGATCTCGTGCTGTCTTGTTTGTATTAGGTATTTAACCACGGAATTCTTTCTCAAAAATAACGTAAGTAACGAACGATAAAAGTGTGCTTTCATAACATCTTACTTACCTCACCCTTTTTCTAAATCTCTCTTTATTCACCTCAGTTTTCGAGGCTCTCTCTTGTTGCTAATTCTCATTCTATGCAAAGCCGACCGTAGTCATAGTGGGCAGAATACAATAAGTGGATAGATCCCAACTTATTAACACGAAAAGATAGATATGTTTTTGAAAGGTTTTCTTAAAACCGTTGCCTTAGTATTCGTGGTTTAAAAATCTACCCTCCAGTCCTTGGATGTACGACATCCAAAGTCAACCAAAAAGGCAGCAGCTTTTTTCGGTGTGTAAACAAAACATTGGCTGTGATCACCAATCCATCCACCAAGCGTGGTGGTTACAGCTGAACCTTACAATTTTGTAGATAGTTCTCTCCACATTTTTTCACATATCCAGATCTCGTTCGCTTCGCTCACTTGATCAATTACATTTTTTGATTTTTAGTAGGACCAAATTGTTATCGATCGAGTGAGCAAAGCAAGAGAGTTATAATATGAAATATAATGAAGAATCCTATATATTTCAGTACCTAATTGTAATTGATTGAATGATCGAATCAAGCAAATTAAGTTATGAATGCTAGTTTTTTTTAATGATAATCGACTTAGTGTGCGACGCTAGTGAGTGTAATAAAACCAATATATTAGGTCCTTACATATGAAATTGGCGTTTTGTATGGGAGGAACATAAAGGCAATTTTTTCATATTAAAATATATTTTATTAATCAAAGTATGTACCATTGCTATCTATACACTTTTGCCATCTTATAGGTAGTTCATTGATCCCTTTACTAAAAAAACCATTCGGACGGGAATCAATGAAATCTTTGAAAGCGGTTTGGACTGCCTCATCGGAATTGAATTTTTTTCCTTGCAAGAAGTTATCCAAATTTCGAAAAAAATGGTAATCTGTTGGAGCAAGGTCCGGAGAGTACGGTGGATGTCTTAGACATTCCAATTGAAGCTCCTCTAATTTGGTAGTCGTCTGTTGGGCCGTGTGTGGTCTAGCGTTGTCTTGAAGCAGCAGTGGCGTAGAGCGATTGAAAAGTCTCGGTTGTTTAACAGCGAGCTTTTCCATCATGGTTTGCAGTTGCTGACAATAGACACCTCACCAGATTTAAGAAAGCTATAGTGTACGACACCGGCACTAGTCCACCAAACGCTTACAAGTAACTTTTTTTGAGTCAATTTTCGCTTGGGGCAAGATTTTGCTGGTTCACCAGGGTTCAGCCATTGCGATGAGCGTTTACGATTATCAGGATATATCAGGATCCACTTTTCATCACATGTAATGATCCGATTTAAAATTCCTTCATTATTGTGCCGGTTGAGTAATGTAACGCAGCAGTCGACGCGCGTTTGTCGGTTTGCTTCACTCAATTCATGAGGTACCCACCTTTCAAGCTTTTTCACCTTCCCAATTTGCTTCAAGTGGATTAAAACGGTTTTGTCACTAACACCGCAGCCTGCAGCTAACTGTGATGTGGTTTGCGATGGATCTGCTTCCACAATAGCCTTCAATTCATCATTATCGACCTTGGTCTCCGGCCGTCCACGGGGCTTGTTCTGCAGGTCGAAATTTCCAGAACGAAAGCGTTGAAACCAAAAACGCACCGTGTTTTCTTTTGCGACACCACCACCATACACATAATTAATCCTTCGAGCCGTTTCTGCAGCACTGGTGCCACGGTGGAACTCGTACTCGTAAATAATGCGATATTTTAAGTTTTCCATTTTGTGAAATGAGTGACGCAGAAAAAAAAAACAAAAGATAAAAAAACAAATGAATTACGGTTTTCGAAACACAAATGCATGAGTAAATAGCTGTTTAAATTTGAATTTGGAATTCCTAACCAAAGAGGAGATATTTAAGATCAAAGTGGCCAGTACGACAAAACGCCAATTTCATATGTAAGGACCTAATATAATAATAATAAATTGAAGGTTTGTGAATATTGTGTGGACTTTACCTAATGTCTCAAATCTATATCAGAGACTGAATAAAATATTATTACTCAAGTAATGTCTAAACGTATAATATTCGACTTATCTGGTTCTGATAATGGGTTTGATAGTTTACTTATATATTTAGATATTTCTATCGAAGGTTATAATAAAACAGTGATTTTATAAAACACGACATTTATTTGGTTTAATTCCATTGGTACAAAGTGTCTGTAAACAATACAACGTAATTTACATAAAACTATACAACATTTTAACTCATAAACTAAAAGACCGATTTATATATTTAAATAATATAAAGGCTAGCGCACATAATTAACCGTGGAATGTAACAGTCAGTACCACTTCAAATCTACAGTAATAATATACGGGCTTATTCCTTTACAGGAAAGTCATACTTTAATGCCTATTTAGGGACACTGTGCGCTAGTTTTACTAAATTATATTCGACAATCGATAAAAAATGCTTTAGAGTTGACTGCAACAAAAGTAGTGTTTTAAGATATCAAAGTTAATATAATATAAGTGAAATCATTGCATTCCACAGCTTTCAATAACTTCTTGATCTACTTTTTCGTAGGTACTTCTTCTGTACTAGCTTCAGTATTTTAAATTGAGCCTTGAATTATTGAGATCTCAAAAGAATATGTTAGATATCACCAATAAATTTAGATATAGTGAGATAGTGCGATTGAGAAGCGGTGAAACCAATGCTTAAAATAACTTAATAAAAACTCTGCATTAGAAACTAAAATAATACAATACAGCTTTACGAAATATATATAATAAAAATGACACGTTTTGTACAATGAATAAACTCTACTGGTCTACTGAAATTCTACTGATTACAATCATTACTTACGAAAGATTATTATGTTATTATATTTGAACAGTTACTGCGAAATAATCATAATGTTAGAATCATAACTAGTGAAACATCCGTTACACGATTCCCTTAACAATTCTGAAAGTTATATTGCATATCTTCAAATAATTATGAAAAGGTTCTGCTCGTATAAGAAGTTTAGATGGAAAAAATGTTGCAATGTTTTCTAAAATAAAAGCCTTTTTTATGTACCAAAATGTAACGGATCTTCCATTATGTTATCATCTAAGTCAAATATCAATTGCATTAATTCATTTATCAAATCAAATTAAACAAGTCTTAAATAATGATTTCTCATTATACATAGCCTTGGCTTTACCACACAACGCAACTTTAGTAATCTTGTTACAAAAAAAACTGTTTTTCGTTTTATGTTGCGATAAAATCGGTACATCGTGTTTTATATAACGATGGTACAAGAGATTCGCCACGTGTGTGTGGATACAGCCTTACATTTATATGACTGTTTACCTAGGACCAATACGTTCCGAACCGAGCTATTTCTATGATTGGACAGTTTACATCAAACCCACTCATCCATCAATCTGGCGTTGCCTTGCAAGCTTATCACACATCTTTACAGTCTTTTAGTCCTATCTCTAGTTTACCTTACATTTGCTGTTGCACATCTGTTTGATATAAGAGCCGCCAATAGACGGTAGACGAGTTTTATTTGTGAACTAATTTTAAAATAGGAAACTGATTTTACTATTCCTTTCTAAATTGGCGTCAGGTGCAATGTATTCACTGCAGTGTGTATATATAGTACAGATGTGCGTTCGCAATAGCACACTCTTTAAGTTGAGCGAAATAAATTAAAACAAATAATTTCATACTAAAAATGAATCGCATTCATAACGTGTAATGAAAATAAAAAATTAAATATAATATAGCTGCATAATTTGAATAAGCTGAAGTACTAAGATAAACCTTATCTAAAGATTTGATTAAATATTAAAACCACTATTGAGATATTGGGTGAAAGTATGCACAGGGGGAGGAACGAGGATTTTCTTTTCCTTATGGTTTTACAAAATGCACGTTAATCAACGAACCAGAATATCAGCTGTTGACTGATAAGACACCATTTTCCCCTCGGCGATCATGAATTTGATTATAGCCCAATACATTCAAAATGATTTATAAAGAGTAGTGCAGACAGAACTCAAGCTATCTCTGGTTGTTCTCGGTGTTTACGATCTCTGTAGCATGGATCTTCACCAAGTCAAATAAAAAATAAGTAAATATTAAAAAACATAATTGAAGAAACATCTTTAAATCAAACATGCCTGAATCGGATCCCTAATTCAATAATCAATGAATCATAAACCTATACCAAAAACAAAATAGTTTTTTGCGAATAGCTTTCATAAATAAATACACGAGTTAATTTTACTCGACTTAGTGTTATATGTTAAAAACAAATAACTGAACAGAATTACAGAATTGAACAACGGACATAGCAAAATCCACGGAACCGTTTAAAACGTTCAATAAACTCGATAGGATCTAGTCTGCACCCTCCCTTAACCCACGTAATTAGTATAGTAATAAAATGTGAAAATTCTGCTCGTGAAAGAGTATACCTACCTTATTCAAAATGAAGGAGGTTCACTTACAGCAGCAATAGTGCCTATTCCTTTGGGCAATTGCTCTTTCGTTTCATTTATTTGATTCGTATTATCACATTTGTTATGATACCTGGTAAGTTAGGGTTGGATCTTGCGGGAGTTTATTATTCAAACTAAGTCGCGAACATTTTCCAAAGAACCTACTTACACAGTTGTATGTGCTACTTTCATGTTGTTGCCATGACAACGAGAAAAGAGCCCTTTGAATCAAAACCTAGTGGTTTCGAAGGTAAAGTATCATCATCACGCCCAAAACAGTCCTACGGTGGTAACAACAACATCAATAATGTATCTATATTATACTCAAAGATAAATAAGGTACCAGTATAGAGCCGCTGTCTAAGATTATCCTCACACCGAGTAACATTTGTTCAGAGTTTTCTCCTAAGACGTGGCTTTACAGAAATTAGAAGATAAAGTAATAATAACTATTCAACCTTAGCACAAGTTCCACCAACAAGTTCGCTTCATTTGGTGCAATCAATTTGCTCTTCCATTAAGCTTGGACCGTGACCACGTGCTGGTAACCCAGTTTTGAAGTTTGCAAATATCCAGTCTCGACGTCAAAGTCTTCCCGACAAAGGTAATGAGGTAAGTAAACAAGTTTGCGACTGAGTAGTGGTTGAATCAAACTAGAAACTTGTACTTAGGGCACTGGGCACATTAAAAATTACTTGATTTTGAACATAAAACGTAAACTAATAGTACTCTTAATGCCCGCCTAAAACAAATTTAAACACGTTTAGACGTTATCTTTGGTTTGGTTCAACTAAAATATCAAACAGTTAGAAATCTAAATTCTGATTGGTTCATCCACACTTGACTACTTAAGTAGACTCGTTGATAATTATTTCTACTTCGAATTGTACGAGATGTAGTTGTACATAAATATATTTCTGAATAGAAGCGAAATATTTTGAACAAAATATAATGTGGGACCAAGTGTGAATGATCCCAAGGGATTTAGATGCAACCTTGACGATGGAATATCTTCATGTCGCTGGTAGCCACAGCGATCCATTCGTTACGAGAACCGTCGAACCAGGTGAGCCCCAGAGTGTACTTGCCGTTGATGTTGACATGCTGGCAATGAGAGAACCACCATCCACCTTCGTAGTTGCCAGCGCAATGAGTGTTTGAGATGTCGCGATCATGATCAATTGCTGAGAACTCCATATGATTTTGGTATTCGAAGGCATCGCTTGCATTCCCTTTGAAGCCGCCGAGGTGAAGTACGTAGCCGGAGTCAGCTCCTCCAACGTAGAACTGATCGTATTGAGCAAACCAGGAGGCTCCATAGATGTCTGTCATGTCGATGCGCATCGAGGTGCAGTTATTTTTCGTGATTTGGTGCATGGTGTCAAGACCTAGCCAGAACTCGGATTCGGGGTTTCCGAAGCCTGAAGCATACTCCGCGAAATTCCTGTTAAATTCTACGGTACCGTTGAAGCGGCGTTGTGCGAGGGTTGTTCCGTTTTCGCACCAGGCATCGAGCGGAGTCCTTCCAGGATGGATGAGGTAGACTCCTGGGGGTCCAGACACGGAGGAGCAGTCGTGGGGCAGTTGTTGCACCAGGTCCTGGTATTCACGTTCTACGGGCTGCAAATCCTTTACTTCACCCATCAGTTCCGGGAGCGAGATGGTATCGGTGAGATTTAATTCTTGTTGTGTCGTGTTGGCCTCGCTCTAAATCAAAGAATAATAAAGTTTTAAAACTCATTCCGAGTAGGTTACATACAACTAGAAAAGTATAGGATATTCTCTATTACGGTAGGTTTGGGAGAGATTAACCACTATGGTTTCTTACCTTTTGCATGTGGTCATTCAGGCGATAGTAGTGCTGCTTGGACCGACTATCCAGATCCATGACTGCGTTAGTGACCTTCTTCAGTGCTTCGCGGTCGTCGTTAGCTCGGTCTACTGCGTTGCTAATGCTTACGGCGATGGCCTTCACGGATTGGCGTAAATTTTCCTGGTCTTCCTTCGCGTAAGAGAAGTGTGCGTTCATCTACGACAAAGAAAAATGGGTAAGTATGGAAAAAAAAGTTTCGAACTATTTGTGAAGTTACCTCTACAGAAAGTAGCAAATTGATCAATCGTCCGTATCGGCTGACAGTCAAACAATGAAACAAAGGTCATGAAGTTGAGTAGGTAGTTAAACTCACTTGGGCTACGCATACATCGAGTTTAGAGATCTCCTTGCGGAACTCGGGAATGGTCTTGTCGATTTTGTCTTCCAGAGATTCCACATCCTCGCGTAGTTCCAGTGTGGAAGCATGTATCTTCCCAAAATCGGAGACAGCCACAGTGTTGTTATTGAGTCGGTCGCTGAATACTTTAGTTTCCAGCTCGAGAAGGTCTATTTTGGCGGTGACAAGGTTCCAGTTATGTTCCTCAAGGCGGTCGAGGCGTCGTGTGTTGTCTAACATTTCCGTTTGCATGGTTTGCTGAGTGATGTCGATTTGTTCTTGAGCTTTGGCGAGGCGCGCGATCTGAGCATGAACCATCTTGTTATGGCGGTATTTGTGGTGGCGTTCCGGGTGGATAGGGCCAGCGTCTGAGCGTGCGAGGTGCTCGTCCACAAAGGCAGACATGTCAGCTTCGGGATACTGCTTGGCTTGTACCTGAGGATAAAATCATCTAATCCATCAATCATGAAAAATGACCTAGGCTGCTACTGATAGCCTCCATGTTGGACATGTATAACAATGTCCAAGTTATCTCGAGTGAGCATATCGACAGATAAGGTAACTGTCTAAAATGTTCAATTTGTAGTATTACTAGTAGAATGCCCGTGACTTTGTTTGATTCAGTGTCATCTGGCCCGATACCGGGGGGAAGGGAATATGTTAATATATAATATGACTTATATATTACAAGCTATTCAATGATAATATAAATTTACTAAATTGAAAATATCATGTGTAACTTAATTTAATGTCATAAAAATTTGTACTGAGAATATAATTTATTTTGTACCTTATTACATAAATGTGCTTGAAATGCCAATAAATAAATGTATGATGATGATTGTGATGTATGACGATACATTATATAATCGACCTTATTGACACCTCCAATCAAAGTTACTGATTGAAAGTGCTGATTACTGTACTCACAAATAATTAAAAATAATATAATGTAAAATTAAAATTACCTTCCCTTGTACATACAAGGGAAGCAGACGGATTACCTATGGACTATACAAACGGCCTATAGGTAGCTCAACTATTTCATACTAGTAGCAGTCGGAAACATGCCCAAGCGATGGCTGCATTGCTACGCCGAATAGCTATGCTTATTCTCTGGCCTAAAAAAGTGCGAGCTTTTGGGGTCACGTGTCGCCTCAAGGTTAAATTATGAATTACGTGAAGCAAGCCCTTAATGTACTAGTATAATGATACCTATTTTATAGTTACAATACCACATAGCCGAAATCTTGATAAAAGTCACAGTTGTCTGGTTAACCCATGTTATCCTTTTGCTAATCTTCGCTGTGACAATAAAGGCTTATAGTGCAGCGGTGTTTGTTTAAATATTAAACGCCAAGTGACGACTAGAGCGGGGCGGCGGCGATACGGCAGAACTGAAGGTAGCACTCCAATTATTTGACCGCATCTGTACCCTCTGTAGTAGTACCAACCGGTATCAGACCCCGAGGTCCCATGCTCGATTCCCAGGGGGTAAATTTTGCTTGGTTTGGTTGGTGATGACCATAGCAACAAATCTAACTCTTGAAATGTTTTCTCCATTTGAAATTTTCAAAAAATATTTTATGTATTATACAAATTTTGAGTCGTTACACTTTTGCTGTAGCAGGTCTATACATGCCTGACTGTGTGTGATTTGTTCTTAATATAGATTAAGAACAAATAAAAAGAAAGTGCCTAGTTATGCGTAGATCCAGTCAGAACCTATATGGTGGTGTGGTAGCCATTGAACCACCAAAAGTTTAGAGAGCTGTAACTTTTTTTCCTGTACGACATTTTAAGTATTTTTTAACTCATGACCTATAACATTTCAATGGCTTTCAAATTGCATTTGTGTTTTCAGCTTTTACGTGATAACTACTTGGCAATAAGACTTTTTATAAATAATGGGAAATGGCTCAATGTGTACCTCTAGTGGTACACAATGAACTGGGGGGTGGGTATTCAGTAAACCGTGAGGTACACAATGAAACTTTGTACTATTATATCATGTTTTAAGCCTTTATATAAAACGGCAATTGTGTTTTTATGAATTATTTATTCAATAAACGGAAGTTAACAACGGTCGTGGTAGATACACAATGAACCATGAAATGATGACATAAAATGTAGAACATTAGTATGAATATTATAACGAAGGAAGTGGTACCCAATGGATCAGTAATAAAGATGGCAATAATGGTTAAAATTAAATATTGGTTAACTGTTAATTGATAAAAAAATATATCGATATTTTTATTGGTCGAAAATATTAGCTAATATTATTTGTTTAGTACACGATTTGGTTATTGGTTGATGTTAATGCAGTTGAATATTTTATTCTATTGATCAAATAAAAGTAACCGCTAATTCGTCTCTATCATAGTAGCACTATGAGTATTTGTTTAAAATATCACATCACTTTGTTTTTGAATTTGATTGAAATGATTTGAATTGAATGAACATATCATATACAGCAAATCAGAGAAATTTAATCTCTATAGTGAGGAGTCGAAAGCATACAATTGAATGAAGTCAACCTAATACATAGTTGAAAACTCTGCGAGCAGCAACATACGAAAATGTTTCTTATTTGTAGCACTTTTAAGTTAAAGTTTCAATGCATTCAATTATGTTAGTTCTAACTCAGGCTGAAGTTGATATGATATTTTTAATCAATAATGTTAATTCTGATAATTGAATATAATGGTTGATTTTAAATATTAGTTAAATTTATTGGTTTATAGTTATATTCGTCATCTCTAATCAGTAGTACACAATGAACCATGGTTCATTGGGTACCCAAAAAATATGATTCACTGTGTACCATACCCCTATTAAAATATTTAAAACTTTTTCACAATTAACAGGAACACGATTTGATTACAAAAATGAATTTAAACAATCATGATTACACTATTATTTAGATAAAAACCATACAGCAGTTCCTAGGACATGAAGAAATTGAGTAAAAAAACAAATAAACTCAATTTTTTTCCTTACTTTTTGCACTCGAAAACAGAAATCTGCTACTAGCTCGAGCGTTCCGGGCGGCAGTTTGCCGGCGACTGGTAGTAACAGGTTGGCGCGGGAAGGCGGTTCAAACGTCTAATATGCACGAGCTGCCAACGCCGCGTTTAGGCTGTAGGCCCTGTGATTCACTGAGTACACTTGGTTCATTGGCTACCACACCACCCTACTTATGAAAATAATATTCTCGCAAATTTAAATTCGTTTTTGTTAATTTGCGTTCGTTCTGTGTAATCCTCTTAGACTCTAACAAAGTGTTTTCGCGTGAATCATAAAATTAAGCCGACTAGAATGAAAACGAGCTCAAGAGTACGCAGAATGTTAATGAAGATTGCATTAGGGCATTCACGCGGATATTCATTCGATTAACAACTCGCTAGATGAAATTATGCTTCCCGCACGATTAAAGGTTTTTCATATGTTTGTAAGTACCGGGCTCTTGTAAGACTACCTATTTTGTCATAATGCTAGTCTTGATCAGTACTTTACTGACTACGCAGTTGGTAGTAACTCTGCTTTCTGCGTTGAGGTTGTGAGTTCGATTTCCACACGGTCGTTTTGTTTTATAAAGGACGATGGTAGGCCTATAACCTTTTTGTGTAACTGATAATGAACATTGCCTTAATTTTTGACATTTTAACCAAGTCTAGACTACAACTGTCACTTAAACTTGTAGGTCCCATTTTTTCCATGGAACATGACGTCATAGGACAAAATTCGATATTTTTTTCATAATTTGTACTATGGATAATACTTTTATTTCTCAAATTGTTTTGTTCGATGAAATCATGTTTCTATCGACCAAATGGGACCTACTCGTTTTATTTTAAACCGGGAGTACGACAGTTTTGCAAAAATATTTGTGTGATGAACATACATATTCAGGTCAGTATTTGGGTGATGTATTATGACTCAACTTTCTTACAAATAAATCCGTATTTATCTTTATAACATATAGAAAAACACGGATTTATTTAATGATAACATTCTACCTAAAATCTTGTTCTTGTACTTGTACACAGTATTTGAGGGCCAACACTGAACGCTGAATATAATTTCAAAATGAATTTACATTGGCATAACTAATTTAGAAGTCAAACATAAGACGAACGGAAAAATGTTGGTCTTCGTAATTTATTTTATTCCAATATAAACTGTGAAAAATAAATAGTTCTAATAGAAAATTGTAATTTGTATAAAATTGTTAATATTTCAGTTGGCTTAAGCCATTTGAAAACCCTAGTCTTTTTTCGTTTTAATTCCTATCGAGTTTTTTTTATTTTTTATTAACAAGTTAAGATAAGACCGAAGGTGGAGGCGCACTTCTCCCGGAATCCCCAATAAACTGAGGAACTGGCTATCTTACCTCTAAATGCAGGAACACAACAATTTTTAGAATTGTTATTATGGTGACTAAATTAGGTAAGATGATGGTAGCTAGCCAGGCAGACTTAAACAAAGTCCTACCACCAACCAAACCGAGCACAATATATTGTACTCCCCCTGGGGATCGAACCCGGGACCTCTGGATCCGGTAGATACGACGGCCTGCGACACATCATCTTATTATTGCAGACCTGTGTAAGCTCAAGATGGTATTTTTTGTGTTTTTGTGTGTGTTTGCATTTTATGACCATTTTATGGTTTCATTCAAACTTTAAATAGACAAATCGATGAGCATTACATTGAATTAAATATATCCAGTCGTTGCGATGCTGAAGGTATTCAGATACAAAAGAGAACAAATAACTAAACTACATTATTTTACTTGGAATGGATAATATCGAGGCTCGCCTGGGGATTAACTGGACAATGATGAGGTCAATGATAGAGCGAGCATTCCCAGAAGTTGGATACACTCCCGCACTCTGACGTCTCTGGCGGAACATAGTGAACTTTTAACCGCCTCTGTGGTGTAGTAGTTTAACCCACCGATTTCAGATCCAGTGGTCCCGGGTTCGATCCCCAAGGGGAGTAATATTGTGCTTGGTTTGGTTGGTGGTAGGACTTTCTTTAAGTCCGCCGGGCTAGGTACCACCATCTTACCTAATTTAGTCAACATAATAACAGTTCTAAAAAAATAAAAATTGTGTTCCGGCATTTATTCTTACCTCTAAGATAGGAAGTTCCTCAGTTTGTTGAGGATTCCGGGTAGAGTGCGCCTACACCTTCAGCCTTATCTCAACTTGTAACCAGGTGAGATTAAGGCCAAGCGCTTCCCCGTCGTACAATAAAAAAAAAACTTTTGGCGCCAAACTTTGGCAGACGAGTGGTCACCAGATGACCTTCACAGGTCCTACCAACATCAACAACCCAAAATCCTGCTCCGGTACTTCAAGGAGCTGGGTTGGCTGAAGTAGGTTTAGTTCAAACCGTGGGAAATAATGCACCTTGGTAACTACCACACAGAATTACCTTAGAATAACTTAGATCAGGTAAATGTGACCTGCATATAACATTGTTAGCTTTAGTCGTATCATCTAATTATTTGGTTTTCGTATGAGCAAATTTGTGATAAAAGATTCGATATGCTTCACGTAAAACGGACGCGTAAAATAAGGCTCAGCTCAGTTGGTCGTAATTCTGCCTTCTGCGCTGTAGGTTGTGTGTTCGATTAACACCCAGGGCAAACATTTGTGTGATGAATGTATATGTTTGTTCAGTGTTTGGGTGTGGTATTGTATGTATTTACAAAAAACAGTATTAAAGTATCCGTAGTCTATATAAGTTCCAATAATACAACATTACAAACTTTGCTTAGTTTGAGGCTCTAGCCCATCTATGGCGCTGTTCGCGATTAATGTTTATATGTCCTGTAATATTTATATTTTATTTATTTATTGATGAGCCATTAATATTCACATATATAGGTATCTAAGGAGACTTCACCATCTGCTCCGAATCATTATTCGCCAATTAAAAGACGCACTTCGACAAAACAGGTTACGCCAGGAGGCTGGTTGCGGTCGGTTGGCGTTTCCGCTGCTATAGGAGATCCGTCATCTTCACGACACGATATCGGTAATGACGATTCGAAAAATATTGGAAAGCATCATTGTACACCAATTGAATACACCAATGATTTAGGTCGTTGCAGTTGCGAGATGCTTTGGCTGTGTGTGTGATGATTATGAAACATGACAAACGAAGAAGAAAAAGTAGAATATGATTTTAAGCGAGTAAATCGATTCGGTCTTATTTTATGAGCTACCTGTGTCTTAGACTATTTAGACTTAGTGACTTACTCCTTATTAAAAACCAACGCGATTCTTATCATGCAAAGCACACCGTATTACTATCAGTACTATAAACATGCATAAACGTTATCAAAGTCAAACAAGTCGTGCATTACAGGAACCACTTTAAATAGACATCAAATCGATGGTTCTATTGTAACATATGGTTTTGAAAGAAAATTTTCACTGCCCAGTATTAAGGAAACAGTAAGTAGTAGGCAGGCCACTGCTGTGTTACACGATTATAATACTCATCACAGAGCTATGATCGCGTCCATCCATCTTACATTGTATTACCACATATTTGCTGTAGGTACAAACATTGCTCGGTTTGATTTGATTTTGTACCAAGTCTTTATATTAAAACAGGATAGTTTGTGGGAGTTCTTTATATTATGCTGTTATGGTCGGTTTTGACCATTTCATGGACTTCAAAATTCTGGGATTAACAAATATATTTCAGGTACTGCCATATTTTGAAATGCTTTTGATGTTTGTGTGTTTCTATTATTAAGTAGGTATATGTACTATATTATGATTTATTGATTATGTTTATAGCAAAAAAATACAGAGTTAAAAATGTTCTAGTACCTCATGATACTCGCGAGATGGTTTTTGTAAAATTGAAGCTTCGAAACACAAAACACCAAAACGGTATGCAGTATCATTTATATATAGGCTTTCACAATATACGTTCCAGATAACAATGTTTTTTTTGTAATAATGTTTATATTACCTAATTTGGTTCCCTAACTGACTGAATCTTAACGATCTAATGTTGATCTATATCCTATGTCGAAAAAAAGCCCGCCAAGCATAGTCTACTCGCTACTAGAACAAATCTACTTAAGTTCGTAGCAATGTCTTGCGCTATTTTTTTTTATTGTACGACGGGTAAGCACTTGGCCTTAATCTCACCTGGTAACAAGTTGAGATAAGGCTGAAGGTGGAGTGCTAATAGGTTGATAGGGGAATAATGTGGATATCTTTGGTCACAACCTGCCGAAACTCATAGATATGGCACAATTTGTTTATGAAACCTCTTTGGCCTAAATTTATTTTTGTGTAATTTTATAACTACCTATGTTCTATTTTTATAACTTAAAGCACTGGCTTGGATAATTAACTGTCATCGTGTTGTAATTCTTTGTAATTCCATGACTCTAAATAAAAACCGTTAAATGGAAACGAGCACCATACAGGTATGCATTGCCCAGGTGTTTTGGATCAGTCGTTAACTTGCCGAGGCTTCATCTCGTTTTATCCTAGATATCCTTCGCCACAGATAAATATGTTATTATTACAGCTTCTTACTTTGTGCACATGTTGTACACCAGCCCAAGCATCGGCTATGGCTAGGTTGGTTGTAACCATTATAATAAAACATTGATACAAATCGCAAGATAGGCATCTTAAAATAATGTATCTCTTATATACCTTTCTCTATCAGGTGGTTTATTTTCACAATATTCACATTGTCACCCCTGTGTAAGCAAAGTCGGTATTAAAGAATCTAAGCAAAGGTAAAACCATCATAGCACCTAATTATTTGCCTGGAAGAGATCGCTTCAAGTGGTAACGCCGGTTATTTATTCCCTGCTTGTTTGTTTTGTTTCTTTGGTGTACAATAATTAATCTTTCTATATAATTGTCACTGAAGACGAAGAAGATATGGATGGATAGTGTGGATCGGGACATGGATATAAAAGGTGTTGCAGGGTTGACGACTGATAGGAGCGATTGAAAGAAGAGACGTTGTGCCAACCCCACCACTTTAAGAGCAGTAGAGCTCCTCGTTTAAGGGAAAGTACTACCACCATACCTAATTCGGCCGCCAAGCAGCATTGCTGTGTTCCGGTTTGATGGGTATGGTTGCCAGCGATTATGGAACGCGAGTCTTAACACCCTTATGACTCAAGTTGACGAGCGTAATGTAGTGCCGCATAGGGCATGTTCTAAGTGGAGGTGACTTAATTAGTAATTCTTTGTCATAGACGAGAGATGCAATTAAAATCACGTGGGCTGCTTGCTTGTGCCGTCTCCTAGAAGTTTAAAAAAAAACGTAGCACGGGATAAGGGAAGGACAATGATGATATTATGAAAGCATACCCGGTTTTCCTGGTTTTTTACACTAACAAGAATAATAAGACAATTGGGTATGGAATAAAATCCGATGAAACAATGGCAATGGATGTATCAATCTGGATTCGAGTTTTATTATGTCGATGGAACTTTTATTGTTTTATTGAACTTTTATTTAGAATTCCCCGTTATACTCATTGGTTTTACATTCGATGAATCGCCAACAAAGCAACAGTAGACGCACTCTATTTTAACGAACCTATTGTAACTTTGACTGGCGTTTCGTCGAATGTAGCGTCGATGGTAGAACATGTATTAATTATTTAATGAACTACGGCGAGTAACGTATATGTTCACGAACAATGCTGGACGCAGTTTAATCGAATTTAAGTCAGACACGCGGAATATCCGCCTGTTCCATATAGTCTATCCCCGCTGGTGGGGAAGTAACTCTACATTACTGACCACGTCAATGTTTTAAAAAGCTACCCTAGGTGTGCAAAATGAGAGGGACCGGGGACCACACTATATTTACTAGTAACACGTAGCTGAGTGTTATTTTTCTGGGGTTTTTTTTTAACATACCTGTACCAACTGTGAAATGTGATAACTAAAAAAGAATCGAAAAAGCGAGAACCCAGAATACCTGTACCTACATTGTAGCTATCTACTTATTCAACCAAAAAGTATTCAAAAATAAGTGCAAAACACAACTTTGAGAAAAAAAACTACACATGAAATTTCAACAATCGTGTTTCTGAAGATATACTGACGATTCGGTCACGTTACATTCGGACACAGATTTTCAGAATTTCAGAATATGAATAAGAAATCAATAGAGCTAAGAAAGTAAATAGAGGTAAACTAACAAATCCCGCAGATTAATATCCTCATAAAGTTGAAACCAAACTGATAAACTTAGTGCAAACTGAATAATTTAATTTACATTCACGATCAGAATCCGTAATATCTAAATAAATTGGCAGCCGTCACCAACATTAATCACTTGTAATAGTAAATGCAACGTTATAAAATAATCAATTTACCTACACACACCTACCAAATTTGGGATATGGGATATTAATCGGCAATTATAGTAATAATAGGCAATCAGATTTGTTGCCTTTGTGTATTATATCAGCAGGTTTTATATTACTTAAATCAGCAGAGAAAAAAAATAGTTAAGGTCATGCTCAAAGTTTAGATTTTGAAATAATATTCTTGCACGATAGATAAAGGCATGTTGGGGGTAATTCATAGAATCTGTAGGAATGTAGAAGATATTATTATTTCTAAGTATACGGGAGGGCGCATACAGCTTGATTTGATTGAGAAGTGCAATCAATTGAAGAGTTAGTAACTCTCGAAAGGTAGACTACCTCCACGAAGTTCAAACAAATTTAAAGGGGAAGTTAAAACGTTTGGCGCAGGTAAATTGATTAAATATTTTATAAACAGACTGATATATTTTCATTTAAAAATGACGGAAGCGTAAGAATTTACGTTGAATATTTTCTATTCTATCAATATATAAATAAAAGGAAGGTTTCTATATTTGGGAAGCGTATTCCAAGTGGCATCTCACTTAAGTACCTACTATAGATTTTTTTTAATTATTTTGTTTTTAAAATCATTAGAGGACCGTATATGGTGTTGTATGTAATTGTAGGTAATTTTAGACCTATTTATCAAAAAATAGACACTCTTGAAAGAAACATTGAGCTTTCCTTCGCTCGTCGGAAGACTTGACACTGGATGTAGAGATGGTGATCAAACGTGTGTGTTCCCAGCACTCTACAGTTAGCGTCAATGGCGGTTCCGTGGATATCATAAAAGGCGACTCTGTGTGTCTGTGTGTAATCGCTGTGATTATGGGTCATCCCTCAATCGAAACATCACAGACAATCCAAATTTTCCTGTATCAGGGGTTGGTCACTCTTAAATACATTCAGATCAAAGTCAAAGTCAAATATTTTTATTCAGTAAGACTTTTTAGTATCACTTTGAAACGTCAAATCTTCCGCCTGTTCAGAATCGCGACCAGCACACAAGGAGAATGGCAAGAACCTCGGGCTAGTTTTTTTTTTATGATCCATTACAATAGCTCAAAATTATCGAATACTATATAGTTACAATTTATTCACTGGAGCAAATTCATGTTTTTTAATGCCAGGCTTTCTTATCTTCTAGGTAATTTGAAATGTTATAATAAGCTTTCCTGGATAACTTTTGTTATACAACGTTATTGAATTTATTATTTAACAAGCTTAGCATATCAGTTTAATAAATAAATCTATCGCCCTGTCGATTTCAATGATGATTATTATTTTAATATTTGTTGACCTCGCTAAATTAATAGGGTGGTGCGGCGGTTGCTAACTTGGATGTAATTAATAAACGGTACCTGGGCCCCGATACTGCAAACCAATAGCTTCAATATGACCACACCGTCGCAGAATAGCTACTAGAATACCAAAGGCACCTATACCTAATCTTAGGGCGCTGTCGTAAAATCGTGGTTTATACGATGACATTGATTGGACAAGTGACTTTGAATTTCCGACCCAGTCCCCGGGTTCGTAGAGACTATTCATTTACTTTTATTTCTATTTATTGAGGATTCCGGGTAAAGTCCGCCTCCACCTTCGGCCTTATCTTAACTTGTAACCAGGTCAAAAAAGGAGTTCCGAAAACTAGAAAAGGGTAGCCTCTGTGTTTTCCAGCGCAAGCCAAGCGAGGAGACTAAAGCAACTCCTATTGGAATGAGGCTCACGCTGAATGGGGCTGTTTGGTTAATGAATAAAACATATGAAAATACTTTACTGTAGGTATCTGTAGGTACCTTATCATTAAAACTAGGTAATAAAAACTCTAATAGTGGAAATTTGTGATTGCCCTGCAGTTACGAGTATACATACCATGCACATATTATCGTGTTTTGCATGCATTATTATATTATCATGTAACAGGTCCTAGCTGTATGTTAAAAAAAACGTAGGTAGTCTTATCGATTAGAAGCGGTTTCTATCTTCTTTTGGGAATGCTTGCTCCATCGTAGATCTCTGGCCTAGATCCACAAGCCTAGTTCAACTAACACAACCAAATCATTTATAATAAAACCTGTAGCTTAGCTATAGAGGCTTTTTATCGCTATAGAGGTTTATTAGCCTTTAATGATGTGGATTGATACCAAATTGCTTTGGTAACTCTGTAACTCTGTAATTAAATACTGACTGATGGACACTCAACTAGCCCGCCTGTTTCAACAATATCCATGGCCATTTTCCAAATCACGGGATAATGTATTAATTTTCATTCACAGGAAATTTCTCATACAGGCTTAACTGGAGCAAATTTCACGGGAATTTGTTAGCGGTTTCCATTTAACATTTCTGTGAGTAGGTCACCACGAAACATCAAACAAGTAAGCTGCTTTATCAAAAAGTTTGCATGCCGAAACATAATGGGAAATAATTGATCTAGCAAATATTTTTCCGGTGTGCACCGGAAAAATATTTGCTAGATGTGCGAATATTATAAGAAGTACCTATTATCTGCTTCAAATAAACTACACATATACACCACATCAATGATTGACATTAACCTTCATTTTCAATTCTTAACATAAAGTCCATACATTTTTTTAATGCAAGTGGCGTCTAAATACTTAGTTTTAACAAAATGCAGCCACCGAATGCCCAGGGGGAGTAAAGTATTGTGCTTGGTTTGGTCGGTGGTAGGACTTTGTTTAGCGTTAGCCAGGCGGACTTAAACATAGTCCAAAGTCAAAGTGATAGCTAAGCCACCATCTTACTTAATTCTAAGGTTATAACAACAATTCTTAAATTGTTGTGCTCTGGCATTGAAAGGTAAGATAGCCAGTTCCGTTTGTTGAAGATTCCGGGTGAAGTGCTGGTCTCTAATTAAAGTAGTTGTTCTTAGCACATTAAATAGACGTTGACTTTATTTTGTATGGATATGCAGGAGTGCAAATCGCATTTTTAATGTACGTTTAGTAAGTGCGTTTAGTAGTTTGTGTTCAAATTATAGACTTTTTTGGTTTGGGGTTTAATAACTATCAATAATTTATCAGTGCAACAATCTTTTGGTAGGTCGATCTCAAGTTGGTTACGTTATTTGACGAAGAAGGACTTGCAATCTTTCTACGTCATACTCATATAGATCAGAAGCCACGGTAGTCCCATTATTAATAAAATAAATAAAAATCATATAAATATTACTAAGTTTGAAATTTACGCAACGCCACCTAGACCCGATAAAGGCCCCGAATATGAGAAGTACCTAATGTAAAATACATTTTGTATATACAAACTGATAATGATTATACAAATAATACACAGATAAAACTTTCTGAATATTCATCACACAAATGTTTGTACTGGGCCCATCCAAACCACAAATGTTTGTCAGCTCGATTCCCAAATCGGGCCTACAAGCTACAGACGCACAGCAGGCTAAGCTAAGGTATGTCAAAAATCATATTACATTTGATTATAATCAAGTAATATTAAAGTTGAGCTAAGGCCGTTTGTAACGGTCCTTATGTAATCTGACTGATTTCTTTGTAAAATTTTCTTTTGTGTTCTTTTTTCTTTGTAGTTAAATTGTACATTTTATCGAATAAATATATGCAGTACTACAAATACAAAATTGATATATGTGTACATATGCTACAAAAGCCTACCGGAAGACAGGCAGTTCAGTGGGACTACTACGTATCATCATTACTGCGATCAACAACACGCCTGCCAAGCGTGGTGATTATGGCAAAACCCTGATAATGGTGATAATGATACTGGAAGGTAAACAGTTCGTGACCGTAAACACCACAGGAAAGCAGAATACGCAATTTCGTTTACTTGAACGACACATTTTTTCCAGCTATTTTGATATAAAAACCAAACTACTGTACCGATTTTGATAAAATTTCGGCCGTACTACCGTTTACCGTACACCGTTTGGTAGGCCATAGAAGTATGGCCTACCAAACATTACAAGAATCATCAAAATGTATTTTGAAAAAAGAAACAGAAAAAACAGGCAGCCGAATTGAGAACCTTCTCCTTTTTTTGAAGTCCAAATGGAAAAACAAATGGAAGCTGCAACAGGTGAGATCTTTCATCTACCTTCACAACATCCGCGGGCAGAGTTGGAGGAGTGTATTCATACCACGACCGCCATACACACAACGATTTGGTCAGCATAATTGCTTTACCCGTTCTAATTCAGCTAGAAGCGTAGTCAAAGGTTCCATTGCAAGACCAAAACTAGCTACCCCTAGCCTTTGAACCGGTATTGGATTATCCATGCTTGACTGAATTCCCATTCCGATCGGTATATGGTATTTTCCTTCTCATGCAAAGGTTACGATCATGTAAATAAATGCTCGTATACTTTGTCGGCCATTGGTGATTGATGTTTGACCATTTTATTTACTGCTACAGTTTTGAAAATCCAATTCTAAATTGTAGTTCGTACTACCATTAATTTAAAAGAAGCGGAACTATGTAGGCCATCTAGGTACAATCACGAATCTATTATATTATTATATTATTTCATGACCTTTTGAAGGCTGAAAGGATGATGATGTTCAAATGGTTTTACCACATGGGGCCAAGTGCTCCAGTGTGCAACTACCTGTGTGAGGTGTAAGTCTGTGTGAGGTCGCTGCGGTCGGTTCCCACACAGCACGAGTTCTCGGGTTACGTTCCCATATCGCTTCTGTCTGAATTCGCTAAATTTAATAATACGCTAAGTCTATGAGAATATAATTACGCTTTCAAAGCTAAAAAGAAAACCGACTTCAATAAAGAATATTATACAATTTCGTTTACCTGGATGGCGTATTTTTTCAAATTATTTTGATGACAGATGACGGACAGATAGACAGTCGCGCTATCCTATATGGGAGTATTTTCCTTACTTTTGAGGTAATGCACCCAAATTGCTTCAAGTGTGCCTATAATATTTGAAGAGTTCCCTCGATTTTTCCAGGATCCCATCATCAGATCCTGACCTGATGACGATGGGATCACCTGGGAAGTATACCAACCCTAAAAATACCCAAATCACTTCAAGTGTGCTTGTAATATTTGAAGAGTTCCCTCGATTTCTCCAGGATTCCATCAGATCCTGATCTGATGTCAATGGGACCACCTGTAAAGACCCTTTCAAGCAAAATCAAAATTTTGCAAATCGTACCAGGAGTCGTTGAGTAACCGGGGCACATACATAAAAAAAAAATTATACTTGTCTATCACCAAAACCACTGAACAGATCGAGCTGAAACTTTCCACATTATGTATTGTTCTCAACAACACTTTTTTTCTTTAATACTACTTTATATACCAAATCAGTTCCCGCTTGGTGGTTAAGAAAATCAATCGAATCAAATCAAAATCAAAGTGTATTTGCTACCATGCGGTCGCAGCCGCGAACAGAAGCTAGTTCTGAGATACATACAAGCGTACGTGCGCAAGTTATACCTAATATTTGTTGCATTCTAGTTACAAGTGAAGCATTAGACGAGGATGAATTCACCTCTGATCACTACCTATTCAGAGCGCACCTACTGAGGGGTAGTCAGAAGCACGTTCAAATTTACGCTCGGCACATGCTACTTTGAGCACGCGTCTGGATTGATAGCCCAAGTTATTTTATCATAACAGTTTTATTTCACATTTAATAAATTCATGGACCTTTGCTTTAAATTTTACATTGGTTTTACTTATTTCCATGTGTCTTATTTCCGTTCGCAAGGATTTATAAATGGACCCTCGATCCAAATGCACATTTTGCAAATCACTAGATTTAATACGTGACAGGTTGCAAGCCCATCACGCTCAGCGGGACACATATGCCTAGGCACATGTCTGTTTCCTCACGATGTGACCTTCACCGTCAGACCATATAGGTACCTATATACCTATATGTGTCAAATAAGCCATATACTCACAAAAAACCGAAAAGTCCTTTGAATCTTGAAGCCACAACCTCCGGATCGGAAGGCAGGCTCATACCTACTTGACCATACATTTCCATTAATATTGAAACATTATTCAATAAGATGTACAATTAAACTAACTATGTACAAAGGAATCAGTCAGATTACCAGAGGACCGTTACAAACGGCTTATAGGTAACTCAACTGTTCCAGACCAGTACATGACGGAAGCGTGCCCAAGACACTGGCTGCATTGCAACGCTGAATAACTATGCTAATTCGGTGGCCTAAATAAGTGCCAGCCCTTGGGTCACGTGTCGCCTCAATCAAAAGCCCCGCAATATTTTTGAAAACCCGGAGGGCACCGGCTCCCCACGGACCCAAGATCTCCACCACAGAAGGCTCAAATAGGTAAGCTAAATTAATTAAAATTAAACATTATTAATTGGTGGAAATAAATTCACTTGTACCATTCATTCTCTTTGAATAGAACATTTGTTTAATTGCAGCAAAACAATAATATTTAACTAAAAAATTCAAAACAAACTGCTGACATTTAGGCCGTACCTATGCCTGTTTGTCACCTGACTGGTATAAAAATAATAAATGAGCTTTTTTAGTAAACTTTGCAAACACGCGAAATTGTAACAGGCAACGACGGAATCTCACCAGAAGAAAGGCAACGCAATGATTAAATATCATCAATGTCCAGTTATATAATTTATGTAGGTGTGCAAAATAAAACTTTTTTTGTATTTCCTTTTTCCGACGTGCATTCAACATTAGGCTTTTGAGGATTCGAAATAAAACCATCGTGGAGGCAAACCAAACGATTTCTGTAGTCATCCGGCAGCACGGCAGCCTTTGCGCGGCATAAAGGCGATCGGCTTTTGTCACTCGTGAAATAGTGACATATGAGCCGCCAATGACATACTGCTTCACGGGAATGTTGTAACTGGCAATGCTGTCTTTAGGACGCAGGGTTGAGTATGTTGCGGTCGCGGTACCTAAATATCTACAAAAGCGACAGACTCACGACTTTTTCCCCTGTAATAAAAATCTATAATTGGTATAATATTATGAAAGTGGCTCCCTTTTGGTAGATACAGTATGGTTTTATAGGTTGTATTTTCCTAACTGGTTCAGGAGGGTTATTAATGTTATTTAAAATTGTATGTAAGTATGTCTATAATCCTAAATTAAGGGTTTGACGTGAAGTGATATTATAATCTTTTAGTGTAGGGGTTCCAAACAAAAATCAAGGGGTTGCGGGAAAGATAACAACATACCTTGTTATTTCTGCAATATCGGTATCTACAATATCTGTCATAAATGAGTGGTAGTAACACACTAAATCTAGATAGATATACTAGCATGCTTAAACCATAAAGTTTGTAATTAATACATTATAATAAGCAGAATCAATGTTTTCGTTGTATTGTGACATATCACAATTGGCTCCATTAAAAATCCTTGTATATTTCGACCGCTCATAGGTAGGTGATAAGTAATTTTACAAGTATTGGGTATAGTGAAAAATAATATTCTAATAAAAGTGCAAGAATTTGTTTCAGGACGATGAGAGGAACCTAAATAAGTAATATTAATTTCGAACGTAGATTTAATAATGCAATCCCGTTTTCCGTTTGCGTTTTTGTCCATCGTTTGTTTCTAGATACATCCGTAGAACCTATCTGCATCAAAGCACATTTACAAAAAAAAAAACTTGAAAAAGCTAAAAGTTGGAAACCATGCTCACATTTCACATGTAAAAAAGTTAGCTTTTTTGTGAAAAAAAATCCTTTGTCACATTTTATTTAATACAGAGAGTATCAAAAATGCTAGTCTGTTACGTGCAACACACTATTTCGACGTTCTTTGAAATAACGTGAATATGGACAACACAAATACGTTGGCGCCTATGTCGCAGCCATCCAGTTAAATAAGCCAGCTAATTGAACGTCTAGGCCTGCCTTTCATTAAACGTGGCATTAAATTTGATGCCTAGGCCGATAGTTAATTGAACTAAAATATGTCAACGTTAAAAAACTTAGCGTATTGAAATATGACTTTGAAGATGACTGTAAAGGACTCAGCCAAGTGATTCAAATTTAGTTCAGTTTTTTTTCACTGACGCGCTAGTCGTCATCATAACAAATATGGTGTCAACAGCGTAAACCGTGAATGTTATTTATATCACTCATTTATTTAATTTAAAATATTTCACTCTTACTGTTACTTATTGGTTGGTATTTGTAAAAATGTGTCTTGAATAATTTGTGAACTTATCGTCACCCTAACTAAACATCACAAATTCATCAATATCCAATTTAACTAAATGGATACTCGACGTTCAGCCATCTGGTTAATCGTTTCGCTATTTTTGTTTCATATATTTTCGTTTCATTAGCTTATTATTAGTATGTTTCGTGTCAAAGGACTTTGTTTAAGTCCGCCTGGCTAGCTGCCACCATCTTACCTAATTCTGTCGCCATAACAACAATTCTAAAATTCTGGCCTTCCGGCTAAATGCCAGTAAGATAGCCAGCTCCTCAGTTCGTTAAGGATTTCGGGAAAAGTGCGCCTTCACCTTCGGCCTTATCTTAACTTGTAACCAGGTGAGATGAAAGCGAAACGCTTTCCCGTTTTACAATAAAATTTTAAAAAGTTATTTTTCAGCCATTGAATTGGATGTTTGCGTTTAATGAACGGCCTAGGCGTCCAATTAGCTGGCTAATTTAAGTGGATGGCTGCGACACCTACATCAACATAATCGTACACGTAAGTAAAACCCGTGTTTTAAAAGTTCTCAGTTTCGAAATTGGCCAAAAATGCTTTTGTCCGCTGTCTGTCGCGTGTCGGCTTTCGACCTGTAGGCAAGAACAAACGGACAGGTTTGTTCTTGCCTACAGGTCGCATTTTTCAACCGATTTTGATGAAAATTGGTACACGTGTTCCGTATTTTTTTTTTTACAATTACTAACGTTATTATATCATCCAATACCTACAAATCAGACATTACGAAATCTCAGTTCAGGATGAACTACTCATAGTAAGGTACGAATGTAATCTATGCTTCCAGTGACCACTAAGAGGATACAAAGGCACAATATACAGTCTAATTGGATACCTACTTGCGGGTCCGGTAACCTGATTGATCGCTGATTGAGAGTACATTGGATTGCTAAGTGTAGTTCTATACCTACTTATGTACTGCTAAATAGTAATTGCCTTGCTAGTTTACAGTGGTTAAATAACTAGCTTATGCCCGTGGCTTCGCCCGCGTGGTACGTGGTAAAACCCGTGATGAAAAGTATACTATGTTTTTGCAAAATTTCAGCTCCATCATGAGGTTTTGCGCGAAAGAGCATTCAGAGGTAAGAAAGCCACCTTCGGCCTAATCTGAGATGAAGGCCAAGGGCTAACCCGTCTTACAATAAAAAAAAAATGTTTCTAGCAAATATAGGTATCGCCGGAATGTGTCTTTTTGACAGTTTTCATTTTGTTATTCGTTGTTTGTAAATGTCTAACGAGCAGTAGCTTACTTTGCATCAACAATAACTTCAACAGCCCGTTAGTGTCCACTGCTGGACACTAGCCTCCTCCGAAATTGGAGAGTTTTGCCATAATCACCACGCTTGGTATACGGGTTGGTGATCGCAGTAAAGGTATTGGGTAGTTTACCCTTCTTCTGTTGAAAAAAAACCCTTAGTCGACTATAACGACATCCGCTGGCTGAGTTCGAGGGGCCGATTTCCGCCACGGCATACTTTGCATGTTAAGCCCTAATTACGTTAGAGCTGCATTATAAATTAAAGTTAATCTACTTCCATCTACACTAATATTATTAATAAAGCTTGTAAGTAGATAAAGGTACTATTCTCCGCGGATTAGTAACTACTCGTTCGATTTCAAAAAATAAGCCCTCGTTTCGATCTGGAGGTTGTGGGTTCAAATTCAGTCGTGTACCAATGGACTTTTCAAATATTTTTGATCAAAAAATCTGAAAGGAATGTAATTCTGGCTGTACCTATTCAGCTAAGCGTTGATGAGCTTGCAACCTGTCACGTCGTATTGAATACTAGCTACTTGCAAACCGTGCGCGTGTGCCGTACATAAGCTTGGTCATAATTGGTCAATAAGTCTTTGACTACCTTCTCCTCATAATTCCCCTCCACGCTATGATTAATGATCAAAGGAGAAAAAGTCGGGAGTCGGTTATATTTCAAAAATACAAGGCACTTATCTGTGTGTTTTTTCTTGAAACATAGTAAATTGAGAAGGAGCATCTCTTCTTACCAGTCCTCTTACTAATAAGAAAACTCTCAAAGTTCATATTTCTTTTTAGTTACAAACAGCTGCTGAATTCCTCCCGGGCAATGTCCCGGGCACAGCTAGTAATATTTTATTTGATGCCATTCCAATAAAATGTTTTCATAGTTTCGTTTTACCTTCAGTGGGATGCATGAACGCAGCCAAGTGGATGAAATAAGATTGGTACTTCGTGATCTCAAAGCAACCGGACTCGAATAATAAACAGCAAACAATTCTTTGAATATCGGAGGTACTTATTAATGAAAACATAATAAAACACAAAAGCCTTTATAAAAACGAAGCTTCACAGTACCACGACTGTTTTATAAGGGCTTTCAAAATTACGCAATGTATATTGTGTAACAAACTGTATATTGTTTCGTTTTATTTGTAACATTGAAACAGTATTTCTTAATGTTGGCTTTACCTTTTGTAATCAATACTTTCAATTGAAAGTCAAGATTTTAACACTTTGACTTGATTTTACTTTCAACAATGATTTACCTTACATTTTATTCATGTTTTAACCCATGATTCCTCCTTGGAACCGTCTTTATGTTAGGTTTGTCAGATCTTTTATCAATTTATTCCATTTCGAGACTTCATGGCTTACCATGGCACATGACCAGAGGTCAGGAAGCCTAGAGACTTGCCTGGGCAAGGATGAGGCCTACGATGGAGTGAGCTTTTCCAGAAGTAGGCAAGCCGTTTGGTATCAGACTTCGGAAAGGTCTTTGGAGCATTACGATCATTCAGCCGTAACCGCTAACAAAAGTCAGAAATGCAGTTGCCGATGTGTTTTTAAACTACCAAAGTCATCAATCCAGTCCAGGGGGGTACCACGACCTCTTATAGCATTCTTGTTTTGATATAACTTTACTTTTGTCCCTATCTGTCATGTGTAGAAAAAAACGAGACAAAAGTAATGTCAAATCGGGAAAGCCATAAGACGTTGTGGCCCCAGGTAGGTAAACTGGGAATAGCATGCAAGTGATTCCCAGATTAGAAGCGGGCACAATATACGTGATTGATGAATAATTCGTAACGTTATTCAAAGCTCCCCTCTGGGCGGCGCACGCGCAACGGTCGTCCGCGTCGGTTACGATCACACACCGTGAAGAGACCCACCTGTTATTACCACACTTTTATTCGTTTAGACGAGAATTTCTCATGTTATTTACCTTCATGGATTGTCACATACTTCTGCTCAAAAGTAAAACCACAAATTCAAATAACTTAAACCATATGCCTCAAGGCGTGCAAGCAGAAAGCAATATTCTTTCGTATGTGCAACTGAAGAAGCAAATATCATTTAGCAAAATTATATATTTTAAATGTGTCCAAGCTCAAATAAATCCTTCACAAGAATAGAAACAATATAAATCATGTTAATAATGCCTGAAAGGATTCCAATTAGCATCGGATAGTGTGATTCGCAAAGGAAACTCACTGCCGGCGCTGGTGCTATTAGTTATTCTGTGCTACCGGTTCTCGGTTGCGTATTTACATTTAGGGTCAGCACAGCCCGAAGGAGTAGAGTCGCAGCGTCTTTTATTGCAAGCGTAATACTCTAAATTCAACTTTATTTGCTTTAACAGACGACTGTTATTTGTTGGAAAGTCTCGACTCCGCACTGCATCGTAATGCATGATTTGAATTGAACGAGATTGGAAACGAATAAACTCTTTCGCACACAATCATCTAGACATTGACACGTGATCGATGTAAGGTAAAGCTATCTCCGCAAAGATTATTTATACGAAAACCTCAAATAATAAACTCTTTATCAACATTCAGATATTTTAATGTAGTTATTATTAAATAGGTCTAATGATGTTATATACTTTACCACGATATTGCAAAAAGCTTCACTTAACTAAAATAACAAGCCTCATAGCTCAATTAGCAGTAGCTCTGCCTACCTACCTGTTGTGAGTTCAATTCCCACCGAGGACAAAAAAAAGGAATTCAAGTATTTCATCCGTAATCTAGTTCCTATATTACAAGCTATTCTTCGTTCGGGGCTAGACAATAAATAATTTAAGCTACTTCTGTATTTCAGATTTTTAAGGTATAAATTACAATGGGCCGCAGACTAAGTTAGAATAAAATTTGTAATTTTTCTATTGTTGCCTGAAATAAAATTGTAACATTATTATTATAACATTTATATAGATGTAAAACAAAAAAAAATGAAGGCGTTTTTGCGCATTTTTAATTCAATGGGTTTTTTAGATAGTTCAGATCCTGCAAAATGTAATATCCGTTCGACTCTTGGGGCCACGCGGCCATTTCAACGCGCATAGGGAAATACGCATCCCACTCTCGATAGCATTACTATTTGTCGAGGGCTTTACAACACTGGAAATTCTGGAATACTAGATATTGTTTTAAAGCTGAAACTTAACAAATACATTGATATAACGAAACTGACGCATTGTTAAAATATTTTAATTTGAGCATTTGTCATATCTTATTTTTTATATAAATCAAATTTTAACCTTGTTTTTTAACGCATAATTCTGAAACATTAAAAATTAATGTTGAATATTAGTTTTTTAAACCCATCTTTTTGTGTTCCTACTCCCTAACTAAATCCCTACTATAATAAGCGAAGGGGATTTCTGCAGGTACTTTTTGACCATAAATCCCCTTCCAGAGCTCAAAAGGGAAGCAAAAGGAAGAATTTATTCCATAAATAGCATTATATTTTCAATTTTTTATTTTATTATTTTTTATTACTCTTCCTAGACTTGAGATATGGAGCTCTAGAAATACTACTAATATAACTTCTAGGTTTTAAATAATAGAAATTCTTTCCTTAGAATCACCTAAAAAATTCCAAAAAGCCGACCCTGATACATTACATTCGCACGATGACGAACCATGTGCTTGCAATTCAAAACGCTCAACCTTGTTATTGGATGAAGATTAGGTTTTCAGTCCAGTGAGTGCGCTTTTCACATGTTTGGCACGCAATTAGATTGCACGATCCGTGTCATACGATTCAAAAGGACCTAATTACAAATGCTCTGATATTATCTGATATTCCGCGTAGTTACTAGATTAAGGTAGCGGTAGAATGGGGTGTACAAAAATCGCGAGGATGATAGAAAAAAAAACTTTTGTTTTCCAGTTCTCAGTCTAATTCTTGCCTAGTTCTAGTCAAGTTGGTAGACGTTATGTATTTTGGGAAAGAGCATTTTTTGGGACTTAGTGTCTTTTTTTTGTAGATATTACGAATTTTATTGGACGAAGAAATACAACTTCGTCCATGATATTACATAATATCTACTATTTGAGAACGAATAATTCGCTTGAGTACAAGTCAACAAGCTTTGGACTGGAATCCTAAAGGCAAGCAAAGTCGTGGCCTGCCCAAATATATGGGAGATTTTATGCGTGGACTTCTTGTGTAGATAATTTTGGTCTGAAAATAGCGTTCGCAATAAAATACAAAGTACCTGAACGTTGTAACAAACTGACCACTTAGACTTATGAATGCCAATTAAAACCAAACTTTGTTGTTTGAGTTCTGTCAGCCAAATATGGTTCGTTCGTTGCGCTGTTTGCCGGAAATAACTTTTAAGAATCCATTAGCTATCTGTCCATTACACAAGGTTTTGCCATTAACCAGGCTAAAACAGTTTTGCATTGTTAGGTACTGGAATAAATAAACTATTTTAGATCGCGACACTTTTTGCTTTAGTGCATATAAATAAAATAAATATAGCATGACATGACATTAATTTCACATAGCGCCATCTAGCCCCAAACTAAGCATAGCTTGTTTAAGGTAACTAGATTACGGGTAGAACACTTTTTTTGTAAATACATACTTACTATATTATATGATACAACACCGAAACACAGAACAAACATTCTTCACACAAATGTTTGTCCTGGGTGAGAATCGAACCCACAACCTACAGTGCAGAAGTCAGAGCTACTACCAACTGAGCTATGAGGCTTGTTAATATGATGTAGGAAATCAAAGTGACTCGAACTGATTGATTTGACCTGTGGGTTTGTTAGTGAATGAAGTCTTTGTGCCCTCACATTCAATCAGTTATGTATGCACAGAGCGCTACATCGTAGTTGGGAGATCTGAAGGCCCGCAGATATAAGTGATGACAAAAACGAAGACCGATCTGTTTTTTTACTGACCTCTTTAGTAAGCTTGACCAGGTCCACGCGGTACTGCTCCAGCAATGTTCTGGCTTCATGCTTCTCGTACTTGAGGCGCTCGACACTGCTGTCCAGTTTATCGATACGTGCCTCCTGGGTGCGACCCATATTCACCAGATCACCAGATTCCGAGATGACGTGTTTCACCTACGAATAGGAATTCAAAAGTTAAACCTTATAGCTATGCATTCATTCTGCCCTTATCTCAAGCTAACTGAGATCTGGGAATAACTTCGGAACAATATGAATTAATTTCCACTCGCTAATTACTGCTACCGCTACCAAAAATCAGCCATGCATATGTGAGGATGTTGTCTAGTGGTCCGCCCACCGGTGTCAGATCAGGAGGTCCCAGGTTCGATCCCAGCGGGAGTAAATATTGTGCAAGGTGTGGTTGGTGTTAAGACTTCGCTTAAGTCCGCCTTGCTAGCTAAAAGCATCATACCTAATTATAACGCCATAGCAACAGTTCTCAAATTGTTGTGTTCCGGCATTTACAGGTAACCTAGCCAGTTCCTCAGTTTGTTAAGAATTCCGGGTGAAGTGCGCTTCCCACCATCGGCCTTATCATAACTTAAAAAAACAGGTTAGATGAAGGCTAAGCACTTCCCGTCGTACTAAAAAAACATCTCTCACACTCGTGTATCGGACCAACCACATATAAATTTATTATTTGGCTCAAGTGTGCCTACCGCTGAATCACAGTTTACTCGTGGCGTTGAATGGGTAACTTCAATTACTGCCACAGATAATAAAATACTAACGTAGTACTGCTAAATTTTGTTCCTAATCTATACGCCAGAGGCGGTGTATATTAATATATTTTTTCGACTGTGCTTGCTAGCTTTTGGCATAACCTTGTTTTTTTTATTGGTGATATCCAAGCGTTTAACCACCAGCTCACTTTAAAAACCAGTAAAAATGTGGACTTAGATCTCGGGAAAGCTCTTTTATAATAGGCTTCCTATTATAAAAGAGCTTTCCATGAATAGATTCTATACTTATTATTTATAGCCTTTGAGCCTTTGAGACCTTTGGCTTCGTGGCAGCCATTAAGTTATGGATAATCTAGTTGATTATAGTCTGTTTCTATTTCTATTTAAATGAAACTGCTATGCAATGTCAATTGAATGGAGACTGCAGAAAATATTTTGCTTTTCTGGTTTGAAAATTAAATGGTCGTGGTAATAATAATGTTTAGTTTCTGTCTCGCGAATCCAATTTGGATCAAGCCAACGTTACCTCTACCAATTATATTGTCGAAAAATTATACATTATACATTCAAAATTATGCACATATTTTTTATTGCGAAGCTGCTTATTTTAAATGACTGCCTCCTAATGCATATCAAATCAAAAAGACATTTATTTGCAACTCTTAAACAAAAACCAACAATAATAATAAATAGAGACATTAATTTAAAATGTAAATTAAATATATTTTAATAGTACTGACATAAAATGTACACTTGGGGCTTGAAATTCGAGTGTAAGGATTTTTGAAAATTTGCCTAAGACGGGAACGAATGCCATGATAGTGTATTGTAAAAGCGCCGCGGCGGTCGCGGATTAAGAATTGCCCCTTCATGGACGGCAGACATCAATGTCGTAAAAGTCGACTAAGGGCACCAGAAGAAGGGCAGCAGCTTTCTTCTGTGCATTATCTACACACTTATTGTGATCAAATTATTTTAATGCGAAGTTGGGAGGGAAAGACCTCGGCGGACGTCCTCTGATCAAATTGGAGATGTTCTTGAGAAAGGCCATCTCAGAAGAACCCTGAACCGACGAGCATGTATGAAGAAAGTGATGAGAGTGAATGAGGCAAAAGAGCTGTGCAAGGAGCTTAGTAAATGGAAATATGTTGTCTCTGACTATCCCTTTGGGAAACAGGCGTGAGTCTATGTATGTCGGTTATTGCTATCACCAATCTGCCTGCCATGAGTGGCTGTTATGGCAAAACTAAATCTTTGGTGGAGACTCAGTCCCGCAGAGGATATTAATGGGCTTTTTATGTGTGATGATGTGTATTGTAAACTGCTTTGGACGTAGGTACGTCTAGTGCTACTTATATCAGTTCTTTATCATCGTGTCACATGTAATTTGAGTGTACACTAATGTGTTTATTCATTCATTAATTCATGCATGCGTTCGTTTATTTGTTCATTAATTTAGTTCAAAGATTAATTTTTAAAGGGATTCATTTAAAATGTTGGGCCCGTCCAATTGGGACAGCTCGTATTTCGCTGAACATTACTATCCGAAAGGAGATTAAAACGGCAATAAACTGTGAACCTTTCGGGTCTGCCTGTTCATTAACGAGTCCGCGATGCATGTTGCCATGTTGATTTGATTTATAGTGTTTTATGATCAATGCAATTCTGAATTTAAATTGAACTCAAAAACTGTTTATTCAAATCACTAAGATCACTTAAAGCTGTCGATTAAAACCGTTGTGTTTGACAGTTATGTTCACAAACAGTTTTAATGTAAAAAAAACTTGCCACCGGGTGAAATGTACGCACGGAAGAATATTTACTTTTATAGGTAGATATTCGCCAAGCTCTTTCCCATCAAACATAAGTAAACCGGCCAAGTGTAGACACGTATACCGAAGGTTCCTACCCACGTATCACGCAAAGTCACGTTTTTTAATGTGAGTTTTTTATTTTTTGTTATAGCGGCCTAAAAAACACAGACAGTCAAAATGTCAACGGTTTATCTAATAAGGTTCATGATATACAGGCCACAGACAGACAGACAGATGAATGGACGGATAGCGGAGGCTTAACACATTGGATTTGGAACGCTGAAAACGTTTTCAACTCATGAACAATGTTACCTATTTCATTTCTGATTTGCAGTCTTTGATAATCGTTATAGCTGTCATAAGACGGTGGATTACATTGAGTGAATGTTACCTGATTGTGTATGGTATGCAGCTGGTGGAGAAGAGCAGAGCTATTGATGTTTTTGCCCATCTCACGCATTTCCACTCTCAGCTCGTGCATAGAGTTACGAGCCCACTCCAGGGTCAATCTTTCGTTCCTGTCTTTGGTATTTTCGGCCAAGGGCATCTGGGCCTTCCTGCGAAAAAGAAGGTGGAGTTGTAATACCTTACAGACATTATAGTAATAGGCAGAATGCATTTATTATAAGGGTTTATTACATTCTTCATTCAACATTTTGGCAAGGCAACTAATCTTTTTTGAATTTTAAATGTACCTATAATCATAGACCTATCATTTTTTAATACTGGTACCGACTTACATTTAACTAAATTTCTTGTCTATTTTTCTTTTAAAATATTAAAATTATCTCAAAATAACATTATTGCTTGCTGTCTTCTTTTAACTGTTTTATATAAACATAATTATCGTGGAAACTTTTAATTAGCCTTCAAAAACAATTTGTACTTTTGTATGTATAATTGAATATTAAAGTATTCCTAAAATTTTAATAATAAAATAAAATAAATAAAAATATGCGCAGATTTACACTTGGTCGTAATAATGTAAAAATATCAAGTTTTAAACAATATTTCACATCCTTCTGTACGAGAACTTTGTGGGCAAAATATACCCAAGCAGAGTATAATACTCTTAAAGCTCAATATGACATGCTTTTAGGTATGTTGGGATTACCCCGACATAACAACGCTTCGGGCAAGTTTCCGCGCGCAAACATTGCAAGTTTTATTATAACGCCTCTGTGTGCTAGGGGTTCGCCCACCGGTTTCAGATGCAGATGCCCCAGGTTAGATCCCCAGGAGTACAATATCGTGCTTGGTTTGGTTGGTGGTAGGAGTTTTACAAGTCTGCCATAACAATAATTCAAATATTGTTGTATTCCGGTATTTAGATATATGATAGCCAGTTCCTCAGTCAGTTGAGGATTGCGGGTGAAGTGTGCTTCCACCTTCGGCCTTATCATAAATAGTAAAAAACTGTTGCAATAATACAACCAAGTAGTTACTATGATGTGAAAATTAAATGAAATGTAGCTAATAAGTAATCTGTTCCAATCATTTATTTAGTTTGTTCTAAATTAATAATTTGTCAAAATGTAAGTATTTTGACAATTAGATGGTTTATAAATTGTAACTAACGGGAATAATTTGTTCCAACTTTATTTTCGATCCAGCCCCCTCAGCACGGGGAGGGGATAAAATTTTTGTCCTCTGCTTTTATCCACCATCGGGAGACAAAATGCTCTCGAAGGTGGATAAAAACAGAGGACAAAAATTATATCCCCGCCCCGTGCTGAATATATAAATTGTCGAAGTAGCTACATTGGAGTGAATTTAAATAAAATGTGACTATCGGAATTAACCTGTTCCAACTAATTCTATTATTTATTCAATACGGATTATTTACCCAAGTAGTTACATTTATATATTATATAAATATGATTAATGGGTGTAAATTTGTAGAGATTAGTAGCTGGTTCTTCTTCACTTCACTTGTGGGTTGGGGGAACAATTGTTTTTGATTGATCAATTATATAAAAACAATCATTCTTACTATTCTAATCTGGCTACGCTACTTTGACCTCTATATTCAACTAGAGTAGGTAGTTATGACTGGCAAAAATCATCATCCTGTCCTTAACCCGCTTGACACGGTCGGCGTAACATACATCGTGTCATAGTGTTGTAGTAGTAATAATAGGCAATAATAATAATAAAAATAACAATTTAAGTACATTAATATCACACTGCGCTAGATAGCGCAGTGTGATATTAATGACCCCAAACTATGCATAGCTTGTAATATGGGATTACGGATTTTTTTTTTGTAAATATATAGGTACTTATCATACAATACAATACCCAAACGCAGAATTAACATCAATACTCATAACACAAATATTTGTCTTGGGTGGGAATCGAGCCCACAACCTACAGCGCAGAAGGCAGAGATCTACCGACTGAGCTATGAGGCTTGTTAATAGTAAGAACATGTTCTGTATCCCATTCGCTTGTACCAGCCGAAAGCTCATCATCCACCCTTTCACACGCATAATGTCTTCTTTAAGCAAACCGTTCATCTCTTAATAGCCATCCACATTCATTAGAATCTCGACATTATCTTTGCAACGTGACATTCATCCCTCCGCATAACGCGGACTACAACCATGCCAACTTTTTACTCCTTCTTTTCAGTCACTGGCGCTTTCAAGCTTTCTCTTAAATATTCATTTGTTATCTTATTTATTCTTGTCACACCACACAATCAACTCAACATTCGCATCCAAACACTTAGATATAAGTAACTAAATAGGTCTGATGACAGACTTGTAGATATTCCATTGAAAAAATTGCGCTTCTGTAGACCACAAAGGCGGTTAAATATTTATTTTCGTGTGTGGTTCGCCTCCCGAGGTCTCGGGTTCGATCCCCAGAGTAGTACAATATTGTGCTGGTTTGGTTGGTGGTAGGGCTTTGCTAAGTCTGCCTGGCAAGCTACCACCATCTTACTTAATTTTGTCACCATACATAATTTTGTAACAACAACTCTTAAATTGATGTGTTTCGGCATTTAGAGATAAGATAGCCAGTTTCTCACTTTGTCCAGGATTCCGAGTGAAGTGCGCTTCCACTTTCTGCCTTATTTACTTGAGAATTAGGTTAGATGAAAGCTAAGAACCTGCCCGTCGTATAATTAAAAAACGTCTGAGTAACATAATCACAGTTTATTCATAGCGTTACTTGAAAGCCATAGCTACACATAATTACCTGCGTCTATCAATTGCATGTATTGTAAAACCGTAGGATTAATTTAGTTAGCAGGATGCACCGTTCTGCAAGAGTACGCGCGCATCAGCGTGTCTCCATTCCGAGCCGGTCACCCTTCCGGTCTTTTACAATAACGAGTATTACTGGATAGCTGAAAATACCCGCGATTTTTGTTTTTTTTTGCCTACGGAACCTTTTTTAGGGTTTCGTGCCCAAATTGTACGAGCAAGCAAATTGTTTTTAACAAGCCTCATAGCTCAGTTTGTTGAAACTCTGCCTTCTGTGCCCACAGCAAATAGAACGAACGGACAATAAAAATGCTTCTATTGTCCGTTCGTTCTATTTGCTGTGGGTTCGATTCCCACCCAGGACAAACATTTATGTGATGAATATCGATGTTTGTTCTGAGTTTGGGTGTTGTATTATAAGATAAGTATGTATTCACAAAAAAAGAGTATATGTACGTATTCTATGTAATATGTCCCCATATTACAAGCAATGCTTAGCTTGGGGCTGGATGACGCTGTGTGAAATGTCCTGTAAATTTTATTTTCTATTACTATTTTTTTTAAATAAAAATTCTTCTATTGTCCGTTCGTTCTATTGCCGCTATAGCATCAAATAATCAACATAAACAAATTACATATATATACACAAATAAAATACAAATTTATAGGGGTCACAACATATGATTTTTTATTTATTTTTTATATAGGATTGTGGGTAGAACCCTCAGTATCCGCACTTTCCCGGTTTTGTTGTCACCAAGTGTTTATGTTTTCACCAAGCATTTGGCACTAATAGTATGAAGCCTACGTTGTCCGTACGGTCCGACCACGCTACCATATGAACAACGCTGGCTGATAATTGGCATCAAAACAAAATTAAATACAACATTTTATGATATTTAATTTAGATATATGTAGCAAGTGGCATAATTTAGCAAGACTTCTATAAATAAATAAATAAATTAATAAATATTACAGAACATTCATTTGTGATCGGATTCTGTTTATCCCATCACTTTTTTATTTTAATTATTACCTACACTGTCCCACTGCAGAGCTATACACTGTCCCACTGCTGAGCAAATGGTCTCCCATAAATTATTGTTATACTTGGTCGTAAAAAGAAAACTCAGGGCAGTAGAAGAATAATATTTTTACTTGGTTGGTGGTAGGACTTTGTTTAAGTTCGCCTGGCTAGCTACCACCATTTTACTTAATTCTGTCGCCATAACAACAATTCTATTTTTTTTTGTGTTCCGGCATTTAGAGGTAAGACCTCTAAATACCAGTTCCTCAGTTAGTTGAGGATTCCGGGTGAAGTCGCCTCCACCTTCGGCCTTATCTCCACTTGTACTATAAAAAAAAATGTTTTTTTCGTTAAATAACTATTTCCGCCGAGCATCGTGATTGTAGTAATACTTAAATACTAAAAACAGCCCAAGTGTGACTTTGACTCGCGCAACAGCTCCTCAATGAAATGCGACAAAAGCCTCACAGTTTTGTCAAAAAAAGTGGTTCGGTAGAACTAAGTCCGGTTCGCACTTGGCCGGCTATATTTTAATTTGTGTTGTAAGTATAACTTAAGTAAATAAAGCTTATCGGAGCTACGGATACGGACGCTACTTTTTAAATATTTGATCATTTGATAAGTAAAGTGCCGAAATATTTCTTTAAAATTGAAGTGATAGCGCCTCAACTTTGATAAGAGCATTTGAAATATGGGCACCTTAATAAATAAGCATTTGACCTGAATAACAGTAGATTTTTACAAACAGAGCATTAGGCCCGCATCTAATAGTAACTACAGGAAAACGTTGAAAAAATATCTATATTTACAGTCACCAAGAAAATAGACAATCTACGTTCAAACTTCTAGGAACTGCATTGAATGAGGTTTCAATTCAACATCCAAAACGTCCATATTAGTTACAGATATAATTATTCCTTATATTTAGTACGCGTGGTTTGACAGCTACTTATTTCACTGTGGCAGCGCCGGTGACATGTGAATCTTGCCCCCATTTGATAATTGATCTATGTCAGTAATTTAATTTTTATTAAAAAAAAACCAGTGGATCACCTGGGACTTAGCTTCCGTCAATTGTGAAAAACATCAATGGACTCAAGCACACACGAAAAGCTCGCCCAGCTGATTAATTCCAGATTTTTTTTTCATAAAGATTGCCTTCTATTACATATCTTGATATTACATATCATTATACATAATCGAAATATGCGTACCTTTATACGCAAGGATGAAGTCTAAGATGCCTCACGTCTCTATAATTGAAGACAATTGGAGTCGTAAGATAACAGAAATACCTACTGCATAAGGTTTGACATGGACTTCAAATTTCAAATCTGTAGCAGGTGCTATAATTCAATAACAACTTTATTCCATTTGACGATCAATTGGAATACGTATGAATTGATCAAAACATATAAAATATCAGAACGGTATTGCAATTGGAAATACATTTGATCTGCGGGCGCCGTTTCTGTGTTGGTCGCTAAGGGCAACGCGAAATTCAATATCTGATTTCCGACAAAAATATTTCTGCCCCATTCATGGGCAGAATAAAATGCATCTGGATGCTTTCAAAAATTGAAATTTTCCATTCCATTTCGGTGGCTATTCCTCAAACTACAAACGGTCTATCGGTAACTAAACTGTTCGGACCAGTACAAGACGGAAGCGTGGCTAAAACACTGGCTGCTTTGCCACGATAAATAGCTATGTTAATTAGCTGGCCTGAATTAGAGAGCCCTTAGGTCATGTGACTCCTCAATCAAAAGCCCCGCAAGATTTTTGAAAACCCGGAGGGCACCGACTCCCCACGGATCCAAGGTCTCGACCCCAAAAGGCTCAAATAGGTAAACTCTGTCGAGACCACTATATTTGCGCGTTTTGTGATCCTCGGCCGAATCTGCCGCCGCACCAGCCCTAACATATCCTAGAACGATGATATAACGCAATATTGCCTTACCGAGTAAGTTAATATTCCTACAAGACTAATACCACTTACTACTCGCACAAGCCAGCTAAAACACGCCAACACAATGCAAAGACCTTTATACCCGCTGCTAAAATATTATATTTTAAGGGGGATCCTCATACTTAGATACGCGCGAGATGTTTAATTGTAGCTTCTCAAGACATGGATTCATGGAAGTAAAATTCGCGGGATATGTACAACTTGAAAACAATTTTCTTTATTAAAAAAAACGATATAGTCAGCCAGGAAAATAAAATGAAATTAAAGTGTGTGTGTGACCAACATGCTTTTTTTTAGTTTTAGTAAAATTACAGTTATACAACATTTGTAAAACAAATATTGGAGTTTGTTTATAATTTAATCAAAAGTTATGAATACTGTTGTTTCATAAGTCTTTATAATGTGGCGAATTTCAAGCTACAATCTACAAATCACCAAAACCCTTTCGGGCGTACTTAACTCTGAGGAACATTTAATACCGCTCGGTTCCGTGGGTAAGAATGTGGAGTAGTATGCTATGTTATGAACTTTACAATTTTGGAATGAAACGCTGTGAAGAGGGATTATAATTGGGTAGAAATTCCGAATGTTTTAAAATTTGTTCTTCTTATCATAATGTTGTCGAGTTAGCTCTGTGCTGGCAACCACAAAATAAATAAAATGATTATCCCACACAACGTTACGCATGCAAATTGCTTGTAATAATTATTGAAACCAGATACCAGATACCTGATACCGTTGTTTCGCCTCGAACTGAGATCTTGTGATGTCTATGGTTTGGGCTATATTATGCTAGGTGGTATATATCGAAAAACGACATATATATCACAGAAACATTGATGAGTTTAGTAAAAGAAGTGATTTACACAGTGTTAATACTAGAAATAAAAATAAACTTGAGATACCTAAGTTTTGCTTAGGAAAAGTAAATAATTCATTCTTAGGAAACTGTGTGAGATTCTATAATAAGCTTCCTCAAAGCGCCACCAAACTCTCTGCTCGTAAATTCAAATTGTATATAAAGAATAATTTAATTAAAAGTGCCTACTACAAAATTAGTGATTATATCGACGATAAGAACGCGTGGCCCGATGTTGCTATACCAGTTGACAGCAAAATGGTGATTTCTCAATGTTAACAAATTGCCCATTAGGTAGATAGGTAATAACAAATGTTTTAAGATTAAGTATTTAGGTTTTTGATGTATCCACTTACAATATAATAACAAATTGTGTATCTAAATGTTGAATGGATCATCAAAAAAATTAACCGGCCCGAGGTTCTTGCCTTTCTCCTTGTGTGCTGGTCGCGATTCCGAACAGGCGGTACATTTGACGTTTCAAAATGATCCTAAAAAATCTTAATGAATAAAGAAATTTTGACTTTGACTTTGACTTTGAACGAAAGTAATTAGCAAATGATAAAAACTTTAATAATAACTTTTTTACCCTTTTTTGGCCGAACTAACTTTGGAGGAAGTTATTTCCACATAGTGCTGGACAATAATGTCCTGTTGATGTGGGATGTGCGCAGTCAAACTCCTCGCATGCTATCCCAAAAGTAGTTCTTGGATTTACTATTCATCATACAAATGATTGTCCCGGCTGGGTATCGAACCCACAACCTACGTACGACGTAGAAGGCAGAGATATAAAAAAACTGAGCTGTGAGGCATTATGTTATAAACAGAGTATGTCGGACTTGCATTAGGAAATGAGCATCTGAATATTTAGCACAAATAGCAGCTGTGCCAATAGTGCAATTACTTACGCCAATCACATTTGCACTGATGACAAATGCTAATGGCCATGGAGAAAAACCCGTATTGCACTCCTTGGGACATTTTAGGAGTTTTGCCTGACTTTTTCAGGCTATAATGATGATGAATTTGCAGGTGATAAGCTATCCCATTATATAACATATTAACTGCTACTGGTGCTAAATATTCAGATAATATATATATTATATTGTACTACGGGCATGTGCTTGGCCGTCATCTCCTTATCATACCCCTTCACGTTAAAACAGCAGAAGCGATTGAGCTGAAAGTAGGTTCAAGTTCATTTATGTACTATATAGGTAGACATAGACATTCATTTATTTATTTACTATTTTAACACACATACACAAACAAAACAGAATGAAATTGTCAAACAGAAAAACAAGAGTAGGTAATAAGTGAATACAGTTTGTGCTGGATAGGTAGATAGTTTTAACCCAGTACGCAGACTGAGAACAGCTTCGAATGTAAACTGATGATTGATTAAGCTCCACAATCAAGTTATGACGGAATGGAGTATGAGAAAGATCTGTAATTGGATCGAGGAGCAGTGTTCGCTGTGCACAAAGCATATTTCGGAGTCAAAGGCAAATTCATCTAATTTGAACAAGCGGCTGCCGTCAACCTTTATCTACATTCATATTAGTATTATCGTGTTATGAAAGTAGATACCTAATAGTTTAATCTTTATTTTGCATTCAATAAAATCATATCTTTGAATTGTCAAAAATTGCTATTCTATGTCGCAACAAGAAAAAAAAATGCCTTAACCTGCACGCTGGCTTATTGACAAGACTTTTTTATACACAATGAACTAAGTATAATGGATGTTATGTACTTTGAATATGTCATAGCCGCTGCTGTACATGAGTTATGAATGAGGAATGAATAAATGAATAAATGACTGTACACGACTATAAATGATTATTAATAACTGTAATTGACTATAGCTGACTTAAAATAATTCTAAATGACTATAATTAAGCTTTGCTTAGTTCGGGTCTAGATGGCGCTGTGTGAAATTTCTTTATTTTATTTATTGTTATTATTTGTTTTTTTTATGAACAGAACTGAACATAACTGTCCATTAATATTTATTTAAGTACGTTAGAAATATAATAGCGGCAAATAGAAATTTCGAAATTAAACAAAATAAAATTTAAAGTATGTGGCAGATGGTGTAAAGGGTACCTACCTATGTCACAAAAAAGAGGATATTGTTCAGTGGAATAAAAGCGTGCTGCTGCTCAAATTGCTTAGAAAAAACCGTCCACCTTTCAAAGGAAGCCCGAAATTCTATTATGAGCGTAAAAACGACCTCCACTTTATCATTCGTCTTGCTATGGCAAATCGGCAGTGCTGACAAAGAACTGGAACTACATCTATCTAGTTTATGACATCGCACGGAAATTTGCGTTGTTGCTTATGAAATTGTCGATTACCTGTGATCAAAAAAGAAATAGAACCTATTAACATCTTTATAAAAACTGGAGTGCTATCGTTTTATTCTCTAAAACAGAACCAATTGCTATAAGTACCTGATGCGTCTGTAAATATTTTAAAACCATAATATGAACACATGGGGGTAGACAGGCGGCGGCAGATGTATTAGCTTATTTATCTTTAAACAAAATATCTCTTACCTTCCCTGCTTCCGAATAATATTAGATAAGTACATAGATAAAATTTTGCGAGTGTGTTTGTGTTTCTGTGAGCGAGATGTATGATATTTTTTTTTAATTGTTTTTCTATACACAGATAATGTAGGTACCTAATTACAATTAATTGATATTTGTTTCACGTTTGTGTTTTATTGTGTGCTACTTTTTTGTTTAATATCAATGTAAAACATATTACATGGGCGAGGGAATATTGGGAATATCAGAAAGCAATTTCTAAATATTGCTTTAAATGTTCAATCTGTAGAGGCCGTGGTAAGGCCGTATTACCTGACGATAGAGCCATAGTGCCGCGGGGTGGCAACGGCAGGTGCGATCAGACCTAGGGAATGAATAGCTCCGCCTGTTTTGGTAACGATACGTTTATTGTCTAATTTGTCAGCTATACTTTACGACAAGGAAGCAGTTGGTCTTCATTTCACATGTCATTTCACGATTTCCAAGCACACGGAATGTTTTTCGAATAGAAAATCACTTTTTATCGCATTCGACTTTAATTTCTATAGATTTCAACCACAGATCAAGAAAATAAGTTGATCTGTGATTTCTATTCACAGATCTTTTCTTAAAATGCTCTGTAGAAGTCTCGAATACAATGTTAAAATTTCGATTTTCGGATTTAGATGTCGGAGTTAAGAATACGTTTCCGAAATACCCATCGGAAGTTTCTGAATTTGATCCGATAAGACATCCCGAATGTTTGAATCAATACATAGACTTACGACTGTTTCTAGAGAGATTTGCATACAACATGATAATACTAATAATATTCGTAACTGGGTATTCTCATTTTTAAACCTTGTAAAAAAAATATAAAACAGGTTGGGTTATTAAATAAAGTCCGGGCCCGCTTCACCTAGGTTCTTCACCTGGCTGAAGCTCAGGATTCTTATTTGTACTCATACTCCAATTTCATGACAACTACAACTAAACTACTAACTAAATACATTTACCCCACTGCCTGTCAAGAAGGTATAATGGCGATGGATTATATTACAGTTTGTTGATGATTCCGGGAGACGTGCGCTTCTATCCAGTCTATCTTGTAACTAGGTGAGGGCTTCCCCGTCGTACAATAAAAAAAAATTAAGCCCATATTGTTTTAAAAATTATGTGAAAAACTTGAAAGGGGTATACAGTAAAAAATATCTCTACAGTTTTTCTGCATTTTAATCTTTAGCATCCATTTTTAAGGTTTCATTTAAATTAAAATTGTTTAAATTCAAATTGTTATCCCATTTCCGAGCGCTAAGCAGTAAAAAGGTCAAAGAAATAATACAGAAGGGTATTTTAAGGGGAAGTTTACTTTATTTATGTTTAATTTATAAGGGAGACGGTTTTAGGAGTTTTTGTGTTTAGAAGCACGCGCACCATTTGTAGGGCCCGGATGTGGGCCACAGTAGGTACCTTACTTCCGGCCGGGATATAAATAAACATAAGTACCTAACGTATTAGAGCCAGATGTTAACCCCTATACTAAATTGATGCATAAGGTACGATTAAAAAACACTGTGAAGAAGCACATACTTATTGGACGTGAGGGTCTTTGCTCATGCGTACTAATCATCAACAGCCCATTAGTGTCCACTGCTGGACAGAGCCTCTCCGCAGCTGGAGGGTTTTGCCATAATCAACGCACTTGCCACTGCTGCCCTTCTTCTGGTGAGATCCCGTAGTCTTTACGACATCCATGGGCTGAGTTGAGGGGTCGATTCTTAAGCCGCGATCACCACGAGATGCGTATAATTTTAATTTCGAAATTCATAAATAATTATTTAAAAAACCTTTGCAATACCTACCGCGAAGGCCATCCATGTCAAGTTTTTTTCTCTATGCTGCGTTAGCTCTCGGCCTTAAGGCTCGTCTAGCTATAGGCCAGAGCATGGATAATGTTTACAATGGACAGACGTTTTTTTGACTTTATGGAAACCGTAATAAACGTAGTAATTTTCTTCATTCAATAAATGAAGCATAAAGGTAATGTGTAGAATCACAAAAAGGCAACGACATAAAAAATGGAGGAGATACGACAGCTGGTAGAGGCCGTCCTGTGCTACAAGTTTGCAAACAGGACCATTATATATACCTACCTACTCGTTGCACTGTACTTTTTCATTATTTACTGAGGACCATAATCGGATGAAACTTCAATAATCCTACCGTGCATGCTTTAAATGCATGCTTTGTCTCAGCAAAACAACCTCAGGGCTAGCAGGTGGCGTTATCAGGAGCCTTTGAACTCATGTTTTGTCTGATATAAGATGAACACGGCGGCGGCGGCGCAGCGACTAACTAATACCTACAGGATTATATAAAACATCATATTTTGTACCTAGAGGTACAGGTCTACTTATAAGGGCCTATGGAATGTTTGTAAATCTACACCATAATATTGTAGACTGGTTAAGTTTGCCTGTAGGAGGTTAATATAATTTGAAATTTAGTCATAACGCGTCTTAGTCCCTTTACGCATTAGGTACACCAGTCTTAAGGCTAGCTGCCTAGCTAAACTTAAACTAGACTTAAAAAAAAACCTACCACCAACCAAAATACTCTTAATACTCTTTTCGATACTCTGAAGGTCACAAACTGAATGCAACGAGGGCACAGTTTGGTAGGGGAAATTATTGTGTACTGTCATTTAGAGGTAAGATAGCCAGCTCCTCAGACTGTTGAGGATTCTGATTCTGTGAGCTTCCACCTTCCTTCTCCGTCGTATTTAAAAAAAAATGCAGTGGACGTATATGTGGTTGAAGTGATGATGATGATGAAAAATATGGAGTGACTAGGCGACTATAAATTTGTCTTATGCTACGCGATGATGACAGTCTAAAAGAAAATACACATTTCCAAGACAACTGAGTACTCGTTGAGCCGTTGAGGGATTTCTCTTGATTTATTATGTGCAAAATCTCCTCTCAAATTGAAATACGAAAGTCTAATTTTCTTTTTATCCCTCGTAGGCTTGTAGCCTGGAGGCTTAATTCGTATCGCGGCTTCGTAGCGTTTCAAAATTGAGTACAAAAGTGCTGACGCGTTTATTTTATTCCCTCTTTTATTAAGACGCCCGGGTTTCGTTCCATTTATGCCGTGGGAATAGCTTAAAAGTCTTTCTTAATGTACTTCCAAGTGGAAATCAAGTGTCTTTGTGGTAAAGTGGTTTGCCCACAAGAGTTAGATCCAGAGGTCGCAGTTCCGATCCCTGGGAGTACAATAATAGTGCTTGGTTCGGTTGGTTGGAGTCCGCCTGGCTAGCTACCATCATCTTACCCAATCTGTCGCCATAACAGCAATTCTATATTGCTGTGTTCCGGTATTTAGAGGTAAGATAGGCAGTTCCCCGACTGTTGAAAATCTCGGGTGAAGTGCGCTTCCACCTTTGGCTTTATCATTGACACCAGCAAAGATGAAGGCCAAGCGCTTCCCCGTCGAAGAATAAACAAAAATTATGTGCTAATGCTGAACTAGCGCCATCTAGCCCCAAACTAAGCATAGCTTGTAATATGGGAACTAGATTACGGATAGAATACTGTGTAAATACGTATGTATTTACATACTATACTATATGATACAACACCCAAACACAGAACAAACATCTATATTCATCACACAAATGTTTGTCGTGGGTGGGAATCGAATCCGCAACCTACAGCGCTGAAGGCAGAGTTACTATGCAACTGCGTTATAACTGAGTCGTGGGCAACTCCGCGGTCAGTAGCTACTTTTAGGGGTCGGTACTCAAAGGGTACAACCGAGTTCCTACTACTAAGCCTCCGCTGTCAGTCCGTCTGTATGTCAGCGTGCTGTATCTCATGAACCTTAAGAGTAGAAGAACCCCTTGTGTAAGGGCTTGTCCGGGAAGTCCTACCATCATACCTATTTCAGCAGCTAAGCAGCATTGCTGTTCTGGTTTGAAAGATATGGTTGCTGGTGAAATTATGGGTACGCGAGGCTTTACTTGAATTTTATTATAGTATCAAGTTATCTGATGCATAGATTATTATTATTTTTACTATTATGACGTTTTATTTTTATGTTTTCATCTTAATACTTAAGTAGGTTCTAATGTATTTAAATAATTATTTGATATAGCTATTATTGATGACTGTTAACAATTACCTATATTTGATGAATGTAACTGGATTTGATCCGTGTTAATTAAATTAATAAATTAAAAAAAAAATTACACCTTTATGACTCAAGTTGATCAATGCAGTGCCGTGTAGGCTATGTTCTTTGTGGATGTGACTTACGTAGTAAGTCATTGTTATAGGCAAGAGATGCACTTATTATCAGGGGGGCTACTTGCTTGTTCCGTCTCCTATTATCCGTATACATACACATATACAAGGCAGACTGTTGAAATGTTCATATGACAGATCGTGTATTTCTATAACATTAAAAAAAACATGAAATGTATCCTTTTTGAGGTTTTTTGTCTTGAAATGAGGCTCAGAGCCCTCGGTGTGCAAAACACTTGGCCGGTTTATTAATAAATGTAAAGGCGTGCTGAAATAATGTCGATCGGGGGGCCTGGTTGCCGACGAGTGCCTCTTGCTTTCATATCCGTCCTCCACTTTTGGATACGAAGACGGCTTATGACATTTCTTGGAAGACTTCAAAGCAAGCTATCTAAGCCAGTTTCATGTTAGCTGTGTTTCATGTTAGTTTCTTCGGATATATAGATATACTAGCTTTTGCTCGCGGCTTCGCTCGGGTTAAGAAGTATTATTATTTATTAGTTATAGTTTTTGCGGCTTTACTTTTGTTTAGCGTGTGTAAAAAATTAGGGCCTACAAAACTTAAAAACGACAGTACATTCTTCAACTTCTCCATTAACGTTCAGATTTTCTTTAGCCATGTTAAAAAAGTCTAACCGACAAAACCTATACTTAAACCAAACGAAAACAAAACAAATGAGAAATACAAAGCAGAGTCTATAACCAAAACTACTAAACTGAAACAAAACAAATGCAAAATCTCAAAATCCTTTCTTAGGGGATGCCTAAGTCATAGTAGCTTTATGCATGCAAAGTCTCAGCCCGATCGCTTTAAAATTGACAAAGTTTCATATAAATATTTTCATCCCCTATTTTATCCCCTTGGGGGTAGAATAAATCAAAATGCTTTTTTTAGCGGATGCCTACGTCATAACATCTACCTGAATGCCAAATTTCAGCCCGATACGTCCAGTGGTTTGGGCTGTGCGTTGATAGATCACTATGTCAGTCAGTCAGTCACCTTTGAGTTATATATATTTAGATATAGACATAGATAGATAGCTTCGTCGGATTTTTAAACGTATATGAATATTACGATTACAGAAAAAAAGGCGCGTAAGCTCATATTGTTAGTATTCCATTTTAGGACTATTGACTTCCAAACATATTTTATTGTGCGCATTACACTCATTTAAGTATACATATCTATGGTAGATGAATTGTACAAGTAAGTAGGTAGCGGACATAATCAATACGGACATATTTTCATGTAAAATGTTAAATTTTATTATGTTACCTATGTTTAATTGCCTGTTACAATTATTTTGTTATTATAAAATACTAAGTCTACGGCTATGAAAATATCTTCTGCCCCCTCAGCACGTCGAGGGGATAAAAATGTTGTTCCCTTTGGGTACGGAACTCTAAATAAACCAAGCGTTTGACCAATAGCTCACATGAAAAAAAAAACAAAGTGAAGATGTGGCCTAAAATGGAACGGGCTTGTCTAAAACCTATTCCCTCTGGACTTGGACACTCCGAGATTGTATTGGTGCGGAAAAACAGACGAAGGGAAGAAGGACTTTCGGTCTGGTCGACCCGTGGGAATTTTCAACAAATCTATGTAAACCGCGATTAAGAACTTAGAGCACAAGCCCACGGCGACTTTTTGCAGCGATACGGTCGCGCGTAAACGCGCAGCGACCTCGCTACTATCGCGCGTCAGTCGCGTTTGTAACGCGCGACAGAAGCGATGCAAACGCGCGATAAAAAGTAGTTAAAAGCAAGTACCAAACCAATGTTACTACGGAATACATCCTGCAACTATAGCGTTCACAGGCATTTCTGTATCGATGCTGAATCGCGACTGAAGTGCGACAGCATCGCGATAGTAGCGGTACAGAATCGTGGTTACGTGATCGAAGGTCCGCAGCCGGCGACAGCATCGCGACTGCATCGATGCGAAGCACGACAGCATCGCTACTGTAGTGTACAAAAGAACTACCATGAAAGTGTAAAGTCTCTAGGACTTATGGGCTTTGCGTTGATTGACAGTTATTCAGTCGGCTATCAATTTTGTATATATGTATGTTAAAAAGACGCATTCGATTCGACAGAGACGTATGCGGTCTCGTCTGCCTGATTTGATGCAGATTTTATGCGAATTACTCAGGACGGGTATAACGAGCACCTAATACAAACATTGTTACAAAATTATCGAGTTTTTATATGTAAATTAAGTCGGATCTGCATATCGAGCACTATCTGAAGCTCATTAATGTCCAAAACTAGATGAACTATTTGTGTGTTAAGTGTGGAAAATAATATACCTAAATCACGAAGAAAGGGCTAAAGAAATAATGATGCCTATATATAAAATAGACACGATAAGATATAAGTAATAATTTGGCAGACTGTAAAGCTGTTTCGATTCAACGTTTTTACTAAGATTCTTTTTTTTGTGTTCCCGTTTGGTTATTTTTATCTAAAAGTCCGATTTCCAATTCCAATTGATCCTATAAATACCCACAGTCAATTTTTTTTGTACGTTTTGCACTGACAAAAACCAACTTATCTCATGAAAGTGAATACAAATGTTAGAGGAAAGGTAGGTTCAACACAAACTACATTTTGAAAAATACTATGAAAACATGGCTTACAAATAACAGGCGCCGTTTAAGAAAAATATTCTGAATATACACTAAATACGGCGTTCGCTTATAGTTCTAAAACCAAGCAATATTTGCCAACAATAGCAAAGCTTGGATGGCTTTGCAGAAGTATTAAAGATTTTTCGCTATCGGCTTATCGCAGAAAAACAAATAGTGAATAACAAAATTTAAAGCAGACGGCCGTAAAAAAGTAACAAAAACCAAACTTTTTATAAATTTTATGCGACTTCAGTAAGACGAGCTAGAAGTACTTCGGTTAATAAGGCTCATGTAAAAGCTTGGAAATCGGACCTTCGCAAGATGTTAATATTTGAGAACTTACTTCAATTCCTCGATCTCCTTGCGGAGGCTCTTGATGTCATCTAGATAGGAACTCTTCAGAACGTCCAGCTGGTCGTACAATGTTGACAGCTCGTGCTTAATCTTTCGCGTTTCCGAACCGGTTGCATCCGCATGTACTAATAAAATGAACACTAACATTACTAACTCTTTTAAAAAATACATTTTATTGTTTCACGAGATCGTTCGCGGGTACTACTCGAGCTAACGGCCCGTGCGAGGCGCTCGGGAGTCGATGGCGGAGTGACGGCGCGCTCTTCGGGACTCCTTTTATAAACTTTAGAGGGTGGCGTGGTGCAGATGTGCTCAACTGTTGTCCTGAAGCCTGAGCTTCACCAGTCTGTTAACCATCCTTAGAAGGCGTAACGCAATCTGTCGTGTTAATGGAAACACCAACCTTTTATTTATTTACTAGCTGTATCAGTGCAGTTTCACTTGCACATAATACTCGTATAATACACCAAAATACATATTTTCCTTGTAAACTTGGATCTCTCCTGCCCACCCCACAGAAAAACGAAGTGAGAGTTTACTCCACTGTCATTAAATATTACCTATCTAATGCAAAGTTTCTAGGTCATGGCGGCAGCAGCGCGGTAAATACTATTTTAGGTCCCTAGCAGAGGTACTAATTGACCCGCCCGTAGATGTAATTCGATTCGACTCAAGGATTTTAACAGGTATTGGGCGGGTAACACCTTCCATCCATCTAAGAACCTACCTGACACAAATACTGTGATCACCAACTCACCTGTCAAGCGTGGTGATAATGAAAAATCTCCCATTACTCTTGTTGAGAGATGGGCGATATAACTTTTGAAACTATCATGGTTATGAACACTACAACTAAAATTAACGGGATATTTACCGTGATTTGTTGTTTTTCGAGTTATCCGAAATTTCGACGCAGTTGCATGCGCCATGATTACGGATACACTGAAGTGTTTGCGAGTAGGAATGAAGGTAGTTAGTGATCGCCTAAACGATCTACCCTCTTCCTCAGACTTTTACTGCGACTAACGACACTACCGTAGGTATTACTACATGGTCTGTAGTAATACCTACTTTTTGAGTGATGATGATGATGATGTTTCAAATTTCCTACAACGATGCCAGAATATCAGTTTTCATACAATGTAAACACTTCTATTCATTTAATGTTTTTTGCTCAGCTGCGTGTTTCAAGTATATATTTTTTTTAATATAAAATTTCAGACAGCCTTTCTACTATTATATATAAGTAAGAGATAAAAGATATTATAAGTAAGATAATATAAGATATAAGATTTCCTCTCACAACTATTTTTACAGGATCCGTATACAATAGAGTAGCCTCCATTAAATCGCACATTGAAAAAAATACTAACATGCCAAAGTTTGCTCATTTAATTTTATAAATAATGCTTTAGATTGTTTCTTGCTTTACGTAAGTCCCTGCAATTATATGTATATATATACTTCATCAATATCAAAATGAAGCCATTATTTTGGGCACATCACTCTCGTACAAAGTAATTCCCAACCTCCTATGTGGTCTACCCATGAATTCAGATCCAGAAGTTCAGTTTTAATCCCCAGGTGGAGTACAATATTGTGTTTGTTTTGATTGTTTAAGTTGTTTAAGTCTGCCTGGTTAACTATCACAATCTTACGTATTAAAGATAGCCAGTTCCTCAGAGAATAGAGGATTCCGGGTGAAGTGCGCTTCCACCTTCGGCCTTATAAACCAGGAGAGATGGAGGCCAAGCGCTTCCCCGTCATACAATAAAATTAAATGAAAGTACGATACCAAGTATTTTGTTATCTGTTCCCAAGGTATGAACGCTTATTGTCTTGTAGTAATTTTTACGCACCTCATTACAACTTTTACTACAACACAAGTTGTGCCCTTATTCACCATAGTGTATAATTCTATGTACGATTAGTCATAACCAATCGTACATGGAATCATCGTATCGAAATATCGTAACGCGGGCGCGTGAAGACAAGATTGGTTATAGTGAAAACCTAAGGGTGCTTTTTGTTTTTCGTACCGACTTCCAAAATGTGAATGGATAAGTCGCAGGAATCTCCAGACACCGCGAGGTACCTATTACCAAACGAGTGCTTAAAAAGTGAAGCAATAAGATATTTCACGCATTATTAGGTCATGGTATGCGATCCGAAGCCCTTGAAGGAAACTCGCGAATTTCTCACGCCATGTGTTGTGCTCACATATATTGTTACATTCTGCTTACAGGATCTCTGTTGAGCTTTTTGCAACGTATCGAAATCGGAATTATTGTTTTGAACGCTTTGTCGGGACGGGACCCAACTCGTTTTAGGTGATTTCTGATTTACGTACCTAATGGTACAGTCTCAGAGTTATTTTGTGAAATCCGGCACTGTATGTATGTATGTGGAAATGTTTGTGACGGCATAACTCTCGAACGGGTTATACGATTTTCATGAAATTTAAACCGTAAAGAGATAACGTAAATATAAATTGACTGTCGCGGAAGATTTTTGATAAGACGGTAGTTTTTGAGATGTTGGCGTAAAAATACAATTTTTCATCCATATCTTTTGCATGGCCGATCAATTCAAAATGTTGTATATGCAGAGATTATATGAATACTCATCAATCGTTTTAAGGATTTTTTTAACAGGGGTAGTTTTTGAGAAAAAGAGGTATTCACGTACGACATCCGTGGGCTGGAGGGGTAGATTATTTTGTCACGACTACTGAGGCAACGGCTTTAAAAGCATTTTTCAAAACGACAATAACCTATGTTTCATGTTTGTAAGGGGTGACTTATTCACTTAATGTTTTCTACCCACCTACTATGGCGTACAGTCGGTGGTTTGGTGCTTTGCTCTCATTCTGGCTTGGCATACAATAAGAGTTTGCAACAATAAAGAGACTCGAACACTCAGGTGAATAAAGAGATTGAGAAAAAGAGTGCACTAAGAAAGGTGTAATGAAACCACGCTTTTATCATTTGTTGATTATAATAAATAACAAATGATAAAAGTGTGCTTATTTTATTTGAGAAATAATGTCCGTGGTTACAAACCTAACTCAGACCAGACATCACGAGGTCTCAGTTCGGGGTGAACTACTAGTAATGATAAATAATAAATATTATTGAACATTAATTTTACAAACTAAGCTTATAATATGGGAACTAGATTACGGATAGAATACTTAAATACATTTTGTAAATACATACGTACTATATGATACAACTACCAAACACAGAACAAACATCTATATTCATTACACAAATGCTTGTCCTGGGTGGGAATCGTACCTACAGCCTACAGCGCAGAAGGCAGAGTTACTACCAACTGAGCTATGAGGCTTGTTGAATTTATTTTTTATAATACGCGGGGGAAGTACTTGGCCTTCATTTTACCTATTTCATGTTATGATACGGCCGAATGTGGTAGCACACTTAACCCGGAATCCTCAATTCTCTGAGGAACTGGCTATCTTAGTCTTCTCGACAAGCTTCATAGCTCAGTTAGTAGTAACTCTGCCTTCTGCGCTGTAGGTTGTGGGTTCGATTGCCATCTAGGACAAACATTTGTGTGATAAATATAGATGTTTGTTCTGTGTTTGGGTGTTGTATTGTATGATAAGTATGTTCTAACAAAAAAAAGGTATTTTATCCGTAATCAAGTTCCCACCAGGAATTTCCAACAGTCTGAAAAACTGGCTGTCCTACCTCAATGTCGGAACACAACAATTTTGTTCAAACAAAGGAGGAAGTTCTCAATTCGTTTTTTTTTTAATTGAGTGACCCAAACACGGACTTGTAACGTAAATTAAAAAGGCAGAAAATAGTTCTTCATCTATAAATTACAGGAAAACCTACAAGAAAAGAAGTCTTTGTATTGTAAGTGATGGAATTTAAAATAACAGGACATTTTCTCAATATTTGTACGTATAAACTTTGTGTGTGCGTCTAAAAGCGAGTTGAATAAATGGATGAAAATACTTTATTATGGAAATAATTGATGTACTTTTAAATTGGTCCCATAGTAATTTTATCAAAGTCGGTTCAGTAGTTTGGTTTTCAAATCAAAATTATTGGATCAAAATACGTCATCCAGGTAAACAAAATTGTATCATATTCTTCATTGAAGTCGGTTATCTTTTTAGTTTTTAAAACGTAATTATCTAACTGCTAATCAACTTGGCAGAAAACATCAAAAATTTATGGCGTACAAACCTAAATAAGAAAACTTTAAAAGACTACTTTACAAAAATCATAAATACCTACACAAATATATATGAATACATATGAACTTAACTACTAATCTAAATCACATGAATACATATTTTATAAGAAACGTACAAATTCTATAATTGTTGTTATGGCGACAGATACAGACTTAGGTAAGACGGGTGCTGTCCTTCCGCCCTTTATAGGTGCGGGCTGCGGGAGATGGGGCTGCGGGAGATGAGCCTGCTGATGACGACTGTAGCGATAATGTTTTCCATTGTGTTACTATCTAAGTTTCATTCGAGCGAGCACTAAACAAACCTAGATCCACTTCGTATCCAGGTCCGCATTCCAAGCTCCATTTAAGCAAAACAATGACGCAAACTACAAACAACTGCTGATTGCCTGCAAAGGGGTGCCAGCAACCCCCAATAACACCCCTAGATACATGCCTGGAGCTAGTGATATGTGCCATTTGCTCTTCATTCAAACGAAGCGAACCTATGTAAGCTTACAATAGACATGCATAGGCATGTTACCTACATGCCTATAGGTATAGCTTGGAGCGTCGGCTCCTCGGGATCGTGAAAGCAGGTATTTTGTGATAAAATATTTATTCCTCTGTAGAACATTTTCTTCTGCGACTTTTACACGACTCTCCTGACGGAGCAGAATAAATACTCATTAGGTGGTTACCAGCATACACGAATAGTAGAAAACTCTTATAGAGAGAATCTTATAGAATAGAACATGTCATTACGTGACAATGTATTGCGCTGCCTCGTCTGCTAAATACCGCAAATGGCGCCTGTCAACGTGAGGCATTTTAGCACTAGACGAGGCTTTTTGATAAGAGCTCTACTATTATAAGCGAATGAATCTAGGTAGGTATTTTATACTTTCGTAGTGTTTAAATGTAAATAAAAAAAAAAAAATCTGAGACAGATACCCATATAATTATTATATTTAAACAAATTACTAGTAGGTATCACAATGTATTGATCACAAATATGTTGACTGAACTACACTCTTTTCTCTCAAAGAATCTTCCCGACATATTTTATCGTACAACCTTAATTTTCAATTATTTTAGTAACATCTATTTTCTTAGCAACTTTTTAAAGATTTTGCTATACCTCCTGACATATGATTTAGATTAGTAGAATCATTTCTCATTTCACTAATGGCAAATAGATAAAAGAGTATTTTCCTAGATACGAGAAATCCTTTAGAAAGCCATTCACAAAAGGCTTTAGAGGTACGAGCACTTCTTTCAAAATAGGCATACAAAGTATTGATTTGGCTAAGAAAGTTTTTTTTTCATCTAAATTATATTTTAGAACGAAAAGTATTCATTCGTCTAAGTTTAAATAGGGGTGGTTTAAAGATACATTTATCATTATATATACAGTTTGAGAATAATGATCTGACTTATTTGTATGTTGTCGTGGCTTAATAATCGACCCCTCCAACTCAGTCCATGGATGTCGTAGAAGCCGACTAAGCGATCTCACCAGAAGAAGGGCAAGCTTCCTTCTGTATTATCTACACCTTTACTGTGTTCATCAATCCGCCTGCTTAGTGTTTTGGTAAAACCCTCCAGTTTTGGAGGAGGCACTGCCCAGCAGTTGACACTGATGGTCTGTTGACGACACGCATTTTATAGCACACTCACATCGGTGATAAAGTTGTCTATGCATATCATAGAAATGTATGTAGGTAACCCTAGTAAAATCATGAATTTGCTTATTCAATAGAAAGCAATCCATCAGATCTAATAAGCTTGAGTGATCCTTGTCATGAACTAAGAAGTACATAATCGATCCCTTAGGACCACGTCCCGTAGGAACCCGAATGATTATTCATCTTTATAAAACTCGATTAAAAGTCAGTTTAGCTTAAAATTACCATCACTTGAGTATCAGGAAAAATATGCTTGGCTAAGGTAAATATTAGAGAATATAACATATTTTCGAGCATTTACATGTTGTTATTATCAAAATAGTTCTAAACACAGAAAATCTACACATAGAGTACAATATGTAATATCAACATACTTAAACATACATACTTTATAATAGGTAATCGTATAATGAACTGAAGAAGCTTTTGACAGAACGGCGGTAGCGCCCATTATAAAAACTTAAAGTATGACTAGTGGCTCTGTGAGTTGTAGACCTCGCGAGTCTGTCTTTGTATAGCTTCAAACTGAATAAATAGCTAAGTTTTTAATATGGGCGCTACCGCCGTTCTGTTAAAAGCTTCTTCAGTTCTTTATACGATTACCTATTATTGATTTGCATGGTCCGATAGTCTGATCTTACTGTCGATATCAAAGCCTCCTCATAATAAGCCGGCAGACATTTGTTAATGTGGGGCGAGAGCGACCTAACGCTATCCAAGCTTCTTCAATTAATATTTCCTTAGGGTAGGCAAGTACGCTACGAGTATACCCGCCGATGTCAAAATTTCATTTTTCATCGAAAACAAATGGTTGACAAGCATTTTAAGGATTGCTCTGTCTTCATACTAATGTTGTTATTATGTGCCAGACCACCTTAATTGACCGAACGAGCGAAGCGAGCGAATCGTCTTAGTTTCGAGATTGGCCAAAAAGGCTTTTATCCGCTGACTGTCGGTTTGTTCTCTCCGCATTTTTCAACCTATTTTGATGAAAGTTGGTACACATGTTTCTTGATTTATTAAAAATAAATTATCGATCACGATTTTAGAATGAAGGGAAAATAGGGGGGGAAAGGAGGGAAGATTTATGTAGCGTTATTTATAAACGGATTTCAATTAAATTTGAAAGACACACTAAAAATGAAATTCTACACAAGATGTTGTGAAAAAAATAAACAAAAAGGGTGAGTGAAGGGGGAAAAGGGGAAAAGTTTAGTGTAGGTTTTTTTTTTTTTTCGGATATTTTTTATACCTACGTTTACTAATCAGACTACACAGTTCTCTCCGCCTTTGCAAGACAAATCTGTAAACACCAAATTTGATCTCCTCAGACCAAGGGAACGCGAGTAATCACTAAAACTTATACCCCAATTTGCTCTAACAGTAAAAGTGAAATAGGAAAGCATCGGTTATTGCATGGTTTAAGGGCTCGCGAGGTCTACTGTTCTTACAGAACCACTAGCGTATGTATCATATCACCAGTGGTGATGATGATGATGATGATACATGAACAAAGTAAAGTTTGTGAGTTTGTGAGGTTGTAGGGGGTAATCTCTGGATGTAATGAACCGATTTTGATAATAGTAAAAGATTACTATTAGAAAGCCACATTATTTGTGAATTTCGTTAGCTTATATTAACCCGTATTAGTATAGATTACGGACCGTAGCAAAGTACGGGCTCAGTCAGCTAGTATATAATAAATGGTATATGGGTCACGTCCTAATAAAAACCAAAAATCATAATTATATTCCGAAAGCGAATGAAATTCCCTTGTAATTTGAGGTCACTTGAGGTGTGTTTTTTTTAGTAATCATTTTTCACCCCCTAACATCCCTGACCTCTTGAAGTTTATTGGATGAAAAGTTTAATAAGGGTAACAAAAAAGTACTACAGTAATTTTTTAACATGTTTGAAAATGGCTGAAATATGATGTCTTTTTTGTTTACAACCCCCATAACTCCGCCATTATGAAAAATTTACCAAAAACTGAATCAACCAAAAAAATTCTACTTGTAAAACCTGCTGAAAATTGTTCACGAGAATCGGTTGAGAAATTGCGACCTGTAGAGGAGAACAATCGGACATCCAGACATACAAAAGCATTTTTCACCACACAATACTACTGTTCTATTATTGTTTTAGGTAACTTTCGTGAGTTATCGTTTAATGTCAACGGACTTGGTAGTTTTCCGCAGTTTTCGATGCATTTCGATGGAAAGGGATTTGTGTGATGAATTAAGCTGCTTGTTTGTTGGTTATATCGGTTTACATTCACCACGCTTGGTAGTCCGTTTGGTGATCGCAGTGTTGGTGTTTATTTGTTATCCGGTGTAGCTGTGCTGTTGTGTTGTCTCCTGTATAAATCCCTTAGTCTTCTTTTATAGCATCCACGAGAGCGCAGAGAGGGGGTATGTTCTCATTTTCGTGTAAGCTGGTACAGACCCGGTGCTTACGAGCCGCCATCACATGCGTCAGACGGATGTCAGGATGGCTTGTGTTGGTGCAAATCCATCAAATGACACCGTGAACTGGCTAGAGACTTCGCGTTTTACATTTTATTTCTCGTCTAAAAGGTTTTTGGCGAGTTTATTTATGTGCCTCTTCAGTCGCTCCGGATTCAGTGTATTTGGAGCTATTGTTGCTGTATGCTTTACTGTTGAATCAGGTCATCTATAGATGTTCATGTGTATTTTAGTGTTTGTTGAAACCAATGTGCACTAAAAACTGTGCGCAGAACCAGGCATTAATAAACATGTAGTTTAATAATGCCTGTTTCTGCGCACAGTTTTTGAAGAAGCACTAATTCTCCATATAGATTTAGTGTATATGAATTGTATGCATATATTTTTTATTAGGTACCTATGTATTATATATAATGCATGTTTAATGATGTTTATGTAATATAAGTACATTCATACTTATGTCACATTAACAGTTAGGTACAATAATTTCACTACTATTTATTAATGTTATACACTTTTCCCGTAATCTCTACCAAAGTTTTCTGGAAGCTCGCATTTACCTTTACTTACTTTTTTATTTAAGGTTAACATGTATAATTACTGGTTCGATTATCACATTACACAAAATGAGAATTGATGTTTTTTCTGTGTTAGGGTGTATGATATGTATTTATTTACAAAAAATATCCCTATATTTTTTTTGTAAGAACAAATATATATTTATTTATTATGTAACATTTATTCAATAAAAAGTACAATTAAACTAACTATGTACAAAGGAATCAGTCAGATTACCTAAGGACCGTTACAAACGGCCTATAGGTAACTCAACTGTTCCAGACCAGTACCAGACGGAAGCGTGCCCAAGACACTGGCTGCATTGCCACGCTGAATAGCTATGCTAATTCGCTGGCCTAAATAAGAGCCAGCCCTTGGGTCACGTGTCGCCTCAATCAAAAGCCCCGCATTTATTATTATTATTAGTTTTATCATCATTTATATGTGCTTGTGTGTGTGTGTGTGTGTGTGTGTGTGTGTGTGCAATAATGTATTAAATGAATAAATAAATCAATTAAATGATAATACTCTCAAAAGTCTACTGCAACAAATCCTCGAAATACATACCAGATTTGTCAATTTCTTTGCTGCCGTCCAATGTTTCAGTTCAACACCTTTGTAGGGTGGTAGAAGCATTATGCAGAGTAGATGGGAGTATTTAGCCGCAGTCTGCTGTTTTTAATCAAGAACCTGCTTTGTTCCTCCACATCAGTGAAACGAAAATGCATGTGTATTTTCGCTACAGCACTATTTCTCATCGGAGCGCACTGGTGAGCACTGGTGACCCGTATTCCAGACGATACCGGGTTTTAATCCTATCACAGGCACTACACAGAACAGGATATCAAGTGTTCAATTAACATCGACTATATACTTGTATATCAGCCACGCGCAGCGCAAACTAACTGTGGTTCAAATGTATTTATTTATTTGTAGGTCGATAACTATATTAAGAAGTTCCGACATTAACTTCTTCATTCTATCAAAAGCGCTCTCCTGGATTCTGTTGTAAATTTAAATTTCAAAATTGTTTTATAAACATTTTGTTTGGTTTACTTTGTGCCCACATCACACATCTATAGCTCATTAGTTTACCCTGCTGGACAGAGCCTCTTACAAAGGATGTAGGATTTTACCATAACCACCACGTTTGGCAGGCGGATTCGTGATCGCAGTAAAGCTGTAGATAATAACATGCAGAAGCAGAATAGCAAACTAGCACAGCCTTTTGATGGTAGCGGTTAGCATGCATGCTTGTAGACCATCACTCGCGCGCTGTAGACCTCATTGAAATTTAAAAGCCTTATTTTTATAGACCCCAGGGAATGTATCAGCAAGAAGATTATTCCACTTGAGCATCTTTGTCTGATAGGGTGATACCTCTACCGATAGCGAGCAGTGCGATGATGTAAGATGGCTGCGGGCACCCAATCGAACAATTATTTCAAACACGCCACATTATTATACCTACGCAGTAGAACCGTCTCTGTGGTTAGTACCCTGGAGTTCGACCTCCAGTGCCAGATCCAGAGGTCCCGGGTTCGATCCCCAGGGGGAGTACAATATTGTGCTTGATTTGGTTGGTGGTAGGACTTTGTTTAAGTCCGCCTGGCTAGCTATCACCATCTTACCTAATTCTATCGCTATAATAATAATTCTTAAATCGTTGTGTTCCGGCATTTATAGGTAAGATTTTCTCGGAGTTTCTCGATTCCGGGTGAAGTGCGCTTGTACCTTCGGCCTTATAGTAACTTGAAAATCAGGTGAGATGAATCCCAAGTATCTTTTCGTCGTACAACAAAAAAAGAACAAGTGTCAAAAGGATCAAATCGCTACTCTGATATGTTCAAGCTGGATGAGGCCTAACTACAACCTCTTTAAGCATTCTCGTTTTGAACTAACATTACTTTCGGCTCTTTTTTCTACACTGGACAGATAGAGACAACATTTAAGTAATATCAATACAAAAATGCTTTAAGTGGGGTTGGGCTGTGTGTTCTAATTTTGTTGAGGCGAAACGGTCTCGAGGGCTGCCCCTTATTTAGGCCAGTGAAGCATAGCTATTTAGCGTAGCAATGCAGCTAGTGGCTTGGGCACGCTTCCGTCTGGTCTGGAACAGTTAAGTTAGGTACCTAAAGAGCGTTTGTAACGGTTCTTAGGTAATCTGAATGCTTCCCTTGTACATAGATAGTTTATTTTTATAATCAGTTTAAAGAATGTATTACACAAAAGAACAAAGTTCAATAAAATGAGAATGTATACAATATTCTTAAATTACTATCTTAACTATTTAATAGATATATTGTATATATTAAAAAAATATTCAATAAAAAGTACAATTGTATATATTATACATACATATTATCCTTTAATAATTCTAATAGGTACAAAGGTAGTTGATGGTAGGTGTTTTGTTCCGTGTGGCTAACAAATTGTGTTTTTCATAAATATACTGTTTTAATCTTTCTTAAATATGTGCATTGATATGCAGTTTTTGATGTTATCACGTAAATTATTATAAATCTGCACACCTTGATACGTGATGTTTCTCTTTCCATTGTGGCCGTGGCCTCCTTAGTTTTAACTTATTTTTATTTTCATCAAACGGATCTACGTAGCGCACCCTAAAGTGGGACTAATTTAGCTTAATACATGATCAATATGAAATTGCCAATTCAGGCGATCGTCGAGTATGAGACCTAGGTACCTCTCGTGGTGAGAGCGATGCATTATGGAACCACCTATGTAAATGGCGAAAATAGTAAGATTTTTTTTATTCTTAGCTGCGAAAATCATAAACGAGGATTTTTTGCGTTGACTGTCATTAGGTTACTCTGACGTCAGATGTTAAATTTAATTAAATCCGCCTGTGCATCCTTTACCAGCTCGCTGAGGTTCGGGCTGAAGTAAAATAGGCAGGTATCGTCGGCGAAGTAACATGTCCCTTCAGCCCTATTTTGCTTATATTATTAATATAAATAAAAATAAAAAAGTTCGACGATAGATCCTTGAGGAATCCCGTGGCTATATTTTGGCGACTGCTTTCACTATTTCCTATCTTTACGACTTGGTACCTATCGGCTAGGTATGACGCAAATAGTTTCAGTTTCGTTCTTCGTTATCGTTTTTAAACAATAATTAGTCATACCTACTTATTGTGAATTAAATGGGAATATTTCCCAATTAATTCCATGGAAATAGATAGCATGTGAACAGAATGGACGCTGCAGATTCATTCTGCAAATCTCCGTGTAAGCGGATATACGCACACGAATGAAATGCTCGACATACCTAAGTAAATAAGCGTCTGCAAAGCGGGACTGCTAGAACTAATATTATGTCTAGTATTTTTTTTTTTTGAGGTTATACGTCTTTTGGCACGTTTGGCAAAATTTATGATTTTTTTACAAACGCGCGCACACCGACACCTAAAAGCGACACCTAAAAGCGACACCATGAAGCTGGTTGATACTTATTATCTTAAATCTTACCCTAAATGTATATAATATAAACCCTAAAATAAAAAATAAAAAAAAATGGTAGGCGAACCACTTTACTACAGAAGCAGATTACTCTGAGTACATAAGTAAATAGATATACTCTATTTACTTACTCAGTAGGTAGCTTCTGAGATGAATAAAAACTCGCGTTTTATGTCCTTTAAAGATATTTACTCTGTGAGCTGTGAACCCGTCAAATCAAGCAAGTACCTAGTTACTTATCCCTATTTTTTTTATTGTACGACGATTAAGTGGCCTTCATCTCACCTGGTTACAAGTTGAGATAAGGCCGAAGGTGGAGGCGCACTTCACCCGGAATCCTCTTCTTGCTATTTAAGCTATCTTACCTCTAAATGTGGAACACAACAATTTTAGAATTGTTATTTTGGCGACAGAATTAGGTAAGATGGTGGTAGCTAACCAGGCGGACTTAAACAAAAGTCCTACCACCAACCAAACCAAGCACAATATATTGTACCAACTACTCAGCATGGGGATAGAACCCGGGCCCTCTGGATCTGAAATCGGGTTTGGGTTGAACCACTAGACCACAGAGGCGGTTCATAAAAGTTAATAAAAGCTATGGGAGTAGGGGTCACCAAATGCAAGAAAAGAGCACCAAGAACTAAAAATTATAGAAAAAAAAACGAAAGCTTATGAAATTCCCAGAACAGGAAATAAGAGTTTTTATTATTTTCCACCCTTTAAGTTTATAGGATATAAAAGCTGTTTGGACTAAATGTTAGTAAGTCAAAATCTAAATTATGCAAAGCAAAATCGTGGCCTTAATATTTATAAGTCGTCAGCCTGTGCCTACTGCGGACTCGTGAGTGTGGCCAAACCACACCGCCCGCCCCGGTGTGGTTCGGCGGTACTATTATACTCGTAATATACATTTCATAAGGGATTAGATGCACTCTCATATTGTCTGATGGAACGTATTGTTTGTAAATATTATTGCATAATTCTGGTACTACCTTGTCTGTGTTAGGTAAACTTCCACTGGGAGCAGTGGACGTAGGTACCTACCGGTATACAAACAGGATATTATCAAAGTGCTCCCGGCATTAGAAGGGGACTAGAAACAACACCCCAATCCGTTTGTATTTAATTAAAATATTCCGGAGAAAATAAACTGTTTCCATCACTTTTGAATAACTATTACGTAAAGGGTCACCTAACTAAGTTACCAGTCTGATAACTAATTAGGTTTTGATCAGCTTTAAAATGTATTTTGTCAGCAAACAAAGTGAATAAAAAAATCAAGTTGTTTTTTGGGTGCACAAATAAACCTTCAGATTTACTCCGCCATGTTCGAGTTATATGCTGTAGGAATAGCAGATTTTTCGTTCTGGACATTTGTTTTAAAATATAGCTATAAATGACTTGTCTTTTAGAATCATGATCGATTTTCCCCGCAAAGATTAGATTGTGGATCGACAAAGACAGTATTGGCGTATTTCATAGCGACCACGACTTCTCTCCAAAAGTTGGAGGGTTTTGCCACTATCACCTTGACAGGCGATAATACACGGTGTAACAGAATATGTGTACTAAGCAGTGGGCTTTTCGGACCAGGAAAAGTATTTGTTGTGGTGGGGAGATAATAGTGAATTCCCATTTTCAGTTTCCCATACAAATCTTTTCATTTTCTCAATGACAATAAATAGTGACGACCCTATTCCTTTACCGCACAATGCATGTAGGTAGGTATCTAGGTATAAATGTGCAGTTGTCTGTGTCAAGGAATATTAGTACAGATGAACCAATTTTAGTGAGAACTTGGAGTCATAAGCCTCTGCAGGCTTATCCGAGATATATTATCGCCTATAGTCAGATATGGAAATGCTGATCTGTGAAAATGTGCAGGAAGTTACATAGCCCAGATCAGGGCACCTGCCTCGGGTCGTATGTCTTTTGTCTGTTATTTATTGTAGTCGCGTCAGAATGGTTGGTTTGCATCTCAGCTCTCTTAGCCTCCAAATTCTTGCTTTGGTTTACATCATGAACAAATAAATTTACAAAAACCATTCATCAAAGATTAAATTATTTTGTCATTGTCACTCACTAGAAAATATTTTGCTTTATTCGGAGAGTCCTTCCTTTAAGTCTTCCTTCTAATCTAGTGGTAGATACAATACAATAAAGATACAACAGAATACCAGCATTATTACTAAGTTGGGACATATATGTTGCGACGGAAGCCTGGTATTTATTTTACCAACGGGGGGATAGGTACGCTTTAGGTTTCTTGGGTATTGGGTAAGTATGGTGCGTAGGGAGTTAGATTATTGCAGTATTATGAGTGCATTGTTTTTATCTTTTTGTTTATGGGTACTTCTTGTACCTACTTATTGATTTATTTAATTTGTCACTATGCTGCCTATCCTTACGTTGTTATTTTTTTTATATATATTACAGGACATTCATTTCACACAGCGCCATCTAGCACCAAACTAAGCATAGCTTGTAATATGGGAACTAGATTACGGATAGAATACTTAACACCCAAACACAGAACAAACATCTATATTCATCACCAAATGTTTGTCCTGGGTGGGAATCGAACCCACAACCTACGGCGCAGAAGGCAGAGTTACTATCAACTGAACTATGAGGCTTGTTAAAATCTATCGCGTTAGTATGTATCTTGCTTATGTTTATTATCAAATAAATGTTTATATTTCTAAATGTTTCTATAAGATGATTCATTGCATCGAGTACACGTTGAACCGTCGATCCCGGTTACAGCATAATGGTGGTCGTAAAAGCTCCTCGTCAGACGCCTATGGAGGTGGCTCGTAAAACCTTCCACCCGAGCAAGTCACACGTCAAGAAAAACCATTCCTTATTCAAACTTTGAAACGAACTTTAAATTATAACCCCCTTCTGGGTGATAATCCATATTTCAGGTTTAAGTATCAGAGGCTCTCGCATACTAAGGCGACGATACAGGCCCGGGCAGCAGCAGCAAGCGGCAGCGATACTTGGTGACAATGCTAGTTCCAATACATTGTATCATGTTATGTATTGAATTTGTATGACGCTATGTCGCTGTTGCCTGCTGTTGCAATGGAGTCGGCAACGGACTGGGGATGTGTATTGCTTAAGTAGTTAGGTACGCGTGTGTCACATGAATCAGTCATTTAAAATCACACGTTGATTTAGTCGGGAAAGGCGCCTACGACACATGGACGCGTAAGAGCGAGTAGGAACGTTACAAACGTGTACTAAAGCGTGGCAAAACTAAAGGTTGGTTACTTCCAACCTTTAGTTTTGGCAACGCTTGTACAAGGTTCAGAAAAATAATGTACGGGCCCTAGAATACCTAAAATGATTTAGATACCTATAGGTATTTAACTTCCGCTGTGAAAAGATAGGACGTGAAGATTAGAATAAGCTTATGTCATCAGGTTGTTGTGGCTTAGGATGGTTCTAAGCTAGTTTAATTGGGACTTACTTAGCTTATTATATTGTAGGTAGCTGTCGAATATTTTTTTCGTTTCAAACTGCAAATAAATGTGTAGGTAGTAGGTACCTAGATTTCAGATTTCAGATTTCATTTATTTGGCCTTCTTAAAACTATGTTCGTTATTACATATTACAAAGAAATAAATAATCATAATCATACATAACACACGACAAACTTATAACTAACTATCATTTCGAAACAAAAAGATTAAATTAAAAGAAAAGTTACAATATAAACAAAGTAGGTAAAAGAAAGAAAAATATCATGTGAGATTTTGTGATCAAAGTCAATAAGAATGAATATTAAGTGAAAAAAAAAACCTAACTAACTAACGTAACCTGCTAGGTAGGTATGTAACGGAAGCCTTTGGGCTCGGGGCCAAGCTGCATTATTTTTTGTGAAGACAGCTTACGGGGCAGATGTTATTTTCGAAAAATGGAGCAAGATTAGGCAGTGTGCCGGCGGCGGCGGCGCGGCGGCGCACGCGCCTCATCGAATCGAAACCAACAAATATCATTAACGACAGCTGCAAGACACGTAAGTAACATAACTACCTATACTTAAAAAGCTGGTCGGTTTCGATTTATTTACTGGCTGTGGTTTTTAAAGGTTTCATTCTCGTTGTAAACTTAAATGCTTAGTCAATCAGCGCGCAATTTTATTCTCAATAACTTGGCCGACGCGAGGCAATAGTGAAAGTTATGTGTCAATGTAAGTAGGTATAATACCTACCTACTTATCTTATCACTACCACTTCCTACCTATGTCGTGTATTCATTTATATTATTTATTTATTTGGACTACCTAAAGAGGATTACGCAAAATTTCTAGTGTTGCTTTGCCAGCGTTCTTGTCTTCCGTCTATAGTACACATTCTTTGGTTGAGAAAATTCTAACACCATCAATTTCGGCTATTCCTGGAAATATACTCCAAATTTCTTATCTTGACGAGGCTCGAAATGCTTGGCATAGTGCTTGTCCTAATACCGATCCCCAAAACACCTTTCGGCACAACGGCAGTGGGACGGGCCTCTGTGCGAGTTGACACGGAATGATCTATTACATACGTGCTCAACCTCCACAGATCGTGCTCGTCTCTTAGCTGTTTCAAAATGGGAATCAGGTCTTTGGCTGCAAGCACATCCATCTCACAATACCGGTACACTTATGGATCCTGTAACTTTCCGTATTGCCACTTGTCTTCGGTTGGGTGCAAGATGCTGCGCCTCTCACCAGTGCCGTTGCGGTGCGGCCGTAGATCAATTTGGTTTTCACGGACTTTCGTGTGCAAGGCAGGATTTCGCGCCACGCAAGTCTTAATGACATTATCCGTCGAGCTTTTACCAGTGTCAATGTGCCAGCCGTTCTTGACCCGAATGGTCTGTTACGTGATGATGGTAAGCGGCCCGATGGTATGACTCTTGTCCCTTGGGAAATGGGTAGGCCTTTGGTGTGGGACGCTACCTGCGTCGACACCCTAGCGCCATCTCATCTGCCTGGGACATCAGTTAGGGCTGGTGCGGCGGCTGATTCGGCCGAGGATCACAAAAGGCGCAAATATAGTGGTCTCGACAGAGCTTACCTATTTGAGCCTTTTGGGGTGGAGACCTTGGGTCCGTGGGGAGCCGGTGCCCTCCGGGTTTTCAAAAATATTGCGGGGCTTTTGATTGAGGCGACACGTGACCCAAGGGCTGGCACTTATTTAGGCCAGCGAATTAGCATAGCTATTCAGCGTGGCAATGCAGCCAGTGTCTTGGGCACGCTTCCGTCTGGTACTGGTCTGGAACAGTTGAGTTACCTATAGGCCGTTTGTAACGGTCCTTAGGTAATCTGACTGATTCCTTTGTACATAGTTAGTTTTATTGTACTTTTTATTGAATAAATGTCCTAAAGAGGATACACAATAATACAAAAATATACAATAAAATCTTAAAATGTAATGCTCCTCAAATTATACTTCATAGCAACATCATGCGTCAAATAAGATTGGTGAGCTAGTAACACAACTAAATTAATATAAAAGATAGGAATTAAAAAAAACTTATTAAACATTAAAATAATAAAACAAGGGGGAATAAAAAAGTAACGAGTTGCGATGATGTAGGTAGGTAACTAAAATGTAACATTAAAAAATAAACCAAGTTGTCTCCTAAATGTAGGTAGGGGTCGCTTAGATCTAAGTCTGTGCTTTTAACCAACTTTAAAAAAAATAGGAGATTCTCAATTCGTCGGAACCTTTTTTTTTATGTATGTTCCCCGATTACTCGAAGACGCCTGGACCGATTTCGAAAATTATTTTTTGTTTTATTGGGTATACTTCACAGGGGTTCCCATTGACATCAGGTCAGGATCTGATGATGGAATCCTGGAGAAATCGAGATAACTCTTCAAATATTATATGCACACTTGAAGTGATTTGGGTATTTTTAGGGTCGGTATACTTCCCAGGTGATCCCATTGTCATCAGGTCAGAATCTGATGATGGGATCCTGGAAAATCGAGAGAACTCTTTAAATATTATAGGCACACTTGAAGCGATTTGGGTGTATTACCTCAAAAGTAAGGAAAAAACGGACTCCATATAGGATCACGCGTCTGTGTGTCTGTCTGTCCGTCCATCTGTCATCAAAATAATTGGAAAAAAACATCCACGACGAAATTGTGTCATATTCAAGTCGGTTTTCTTTTTAGTTTTTAAAACGTAATATTTGACAATGTTTTATATTGCTTATATATTTTGGGCACGACGGAAAAGAGGGTGAAGGCTGATAGATAACATGGGAAGTCTGCTGGGGGTATTAATTTGGAGACGGTTGGTCAGTTCAATACACTCTAAGTCCAATTGAAAATTTTGTGCAGGAATATTAAATCTACTTAGTTTTTTCTACGTGAGGCAAGTGTGGTTTGATAGCCTAACATTGTACTTCGTGTTTTGATATTATCCTAAATGGGTACTTACCTACTTCTGATAGCTGTGGTAACCTTAAATCCTTTACTCACATTAGCTCAAATCTATTCCACACTGACCTTCGAAAAAGCTAGTACGATAGGTACCAATACCTACCTACTGGGTATAGTAAGTACCTAGGTGCCCTGGTATTAAATGATAGGTAGAACTTACCAAACTTTTGACCTCATCCTAGCCCTAGTAGAGCCAGAGAAAGGATGACCTATACAACGCGACGGAGCGAGCTTTCTCAGAAAGCACTGGCTCTAAACACGCAGGTACCTATTTATATTATATATATACATACAAAATATTACAGGACATAACAGGACTTTAATTTTAAACAGCTCCTATATGGCGCCCCAAACTAAGCATAGCTTGTAATATGGGAACTAGATTACGGATAGAATACTTAAATACTTTTTGTAAATACATACGTACTACATGATACAATACCTATATGAACAAACATCTATATTCATCACACAAATGTTTGTTCTGCGTGGTAATCGAACCTACAGCGCAGAACGCAGAGTTACTACCAACTGAGCTATAAGGCATGTTACATAGTGGGTAGGTATGGTTTTCATTTACACCAATATCAAAGGATCTATGGACGTGGTTTATAGTAAAAGTACATGTTTGGTGCATCGATGGCAGGTGATGACTGTGCCTGATGCGTTGCATCGCGGTGCTCGTTTTTGGCGAATCAGAGACGGGCAGGTGCGCGCGCGCAGGTGTCTCCGCGATCTCAGCCGATATCTGTTATAAGTATGTACGTACCTATCTACCTTATAGGCACATACAGGTTGCTGTTGAGTGTTGACTCACTCATCACTGCGTTGTTTCTATCTACGTAGGTAGGTTTACTATTTTTAGCTGTGTATCCCATAATATGCTGCGTATGTTGGGCATAGGCAGCAAATACCTATTTGAATTAAAAAATAACTTAAGGTACTTATGTGAGGCAATTTGCTTGTAGACCGTGTTACAGTCCGGTCATTGAGTGGCCAAGGGGGTGTAGTAGAGTGCGTAAGCAGGACTGTATGCGTTAAAAATGCGGTAAAAGTTTTCTAATGGAATCGCATACACCCTCGGTGTGTATGAGATTCCATTAGAAAACCTTTTCAGGGTCTTAGGGAGTGAAGTTAACGTACCTACCCACCTGAATACCTACTTTTTTTACAAATGTTATTATGACACAAAAAGGTACCGACGCAAATTCCGGATTTTTGTGTCATATCATATCTCTCAGCTAAAGCTGATAACGTCATCTAGCAGAGATTCACTGAACTGCGGTCTACTTTTTTTATTCAACATGCAAACAGTCCACCTGACTGTTCAGTCTCTTGCCTGTAACAAGCCTTACTGTGTAGGTCACATCCACAAAGAACATGACCTACGCGGCACTGCATTGGGCTTGTCAACTTGAGGCATGGCATTCGCCCGTAGTATCACGGGCATCCCGCATACAGCAATACTTGGCGACCGAACAAGGTATGGTGGTAATTCTTCCTCGGACGAGCCCTTTCACAAGGACCTAGAAGGTAAGTAGGAGGGGTGGGTGGGAAACGCTAAAAACCCTAAGCTCACGAGTACTAGGTTTTCTTTCGGCACTATTTTTTCATTTAAATTTTCCCGTGATGTTATTTATCCTCATCCCTTATCAGCTTCTTAGAAATTTACATACCTTATCCTATTCCTAGGAGGCGACACCAGCTAGTGTCGGATAAAGGGTAGGCACATGATTTCCCTTCAAAAAAAAAACAGTCGTACCGTAGAATGTCTGGAGATCTTGGTTTTATTTTAGGCAAATCTGGGAAAGACTCACAACTTACAAAACGAAAACTAAGAACAATTTTCCAGCCCATGGATGTCATAAAAGCCGACTAAGGGATCTTGCCAGAAGGGCAGCAGCTTCCTTCTGTATATTATTTGTACCATTACTGCGATCAGTAATCCGCCTGCCAAGCGTAGTAATTATGGCAAAACATTCCAGATGTTGATGACTGACAGATGGGCTGTTGATGTGAAATGAAACAATGAATAAAAGTCTTTGTAGCTCGAAGTGTTGAAACTTGCATTCTAGACTAAAAGGGATCGAGGAACAAGCTAGATTGTGAAAGGTACCTAGTACCATGGACGAATTATTTATTCGTCCGGCTTGTACCCAGCACCTAGGTACCTTATATTTGAGTCTTTAAGCCCATAATAAATCCATTCATACCTACCTCCATTCCATACTTATGTTATAAATTTGTAGCATTAGTATGGAATGGACGAAAACGGATGGTGACGAAGACACACTCAATTTAGTGTCTTCGTCCCTGCTTAGTGCGAGTTGCAATCGAAGCTAATTTCGATTCGCGTTTGCTCACCACGAATTATCAAATTTTCATACAAATCGTGGTAAACGCAAACGTGTTCGAGCCGGTATGGAACATGTTATAGGTAGGTACATACTCACACTAGATACACTGAACGGATTGGCAATCGGCACAGGCGTTATTGATATAGGTAGTTTGATCTACCAATGTTATGGTGTATACATAACTACCTACGTCATCAGCATTGGCGAAGTGAACGAAAGTAGGCTAGATACCTACCTTCTTTGTAAACTTTAATAAACAACTCGCTCTTCTAGGCTGGAAGGGAACTCTTGTCAGGAACTCGCCTTTGCCATGCTCATTTTATGTTTTTGTCTCAATATTATTGGTTGGTGGTAGGACGCTTTAAGCCCGCCTGGCTATCTACCACCGTCTTACCTAATTCTGTCGTTATAACAACAATTCTTAAATTGTTATGTTCCGCAATTAAAGGTAAGATAGCCAGTTCCTCAGTTTGCTGAGGATTCCCGGTGAAGCGCTTCCACCTTCGGCCTTATCATAACTTGAGAAAATCAGGTGTGACAAACGCGAAGGACTTCCCCGTAGTACAATCTAATGTGAGCTAAGAAAAAAGTACTTTTTTATCCAGGTACCACGACCTGTCGTGGACAAAGCCGGGGGCAAGAGCTAGTTGTTGATAAAATGTATCCCACTGTGAATTGGGACCTGCGGGTGCATCCCTCCGTCTCAGGCGAGAGGCGGCAGATGCGATGCCATATGCACGCCCGAAGCCTGCCACCGCCACCCGCCACCCGCCACCCGCCACACAATAGAACAAAATGCTACATTCAGACAATCAGAACGTTACAATCTGTTGGCGGGTGCCACGCTTTTTAAAACCATTTAGCAACACTTATTTCGTTTCATTTATTTCACAAAAGATTACACGTATGTTGTTCTCTTTAATTTCTTTTGAGTAAGTAGCACACAAGGTAGCAACATAATATTACACCAAAGGGCAGTAAGTAGGTTAGGTATTGAGGCTCAAAGTAGGTGCCTACTTCCACATCTTCATTCAATAGATTAGACGAGTATACTGCCTCTGTGGTCTCGCACACGACCGGTATCAAATCCAGAGGTACAGGGTTCGAATTCCAGGGCAGTTAAATATGATTTAAATTGCTTGGTTTGGTTTAAGTCCGGCTGGGTGTAGCTAGCTAGGCGGATTGAAACCCCAACTTAGTCTGTTGCCATAACGACATTTGGATTAAGAGGTAACATAGCCAGTTCCTCAGACTGTTCAGGATTCCCCGTCATACAATAAAAAAGATAAGGTTTTTGCTTACTTTCCTGCTCTAACTCTCCGCTGGTTTACCGCTGGTAAAACACAAGCTGGTGATTCCGCAACCGTTCTCATAAGACCGATTCGCCATTAGACTACTCGTCGACAGAATGATTGGTGGCACGAGCCTTTATCGAACTTGAATCTTTCTATTACCTATTATTTGACTCTCATCAAGGTTTTGGTAAAAGTATTCTAATATAGTTCTCTCATAAATAAAGTAATATTACCGACATATGATGTAGGTAGGTACTACCTTTTATGAAGATTAGGGATATGATTTCCATTAAGTTTACGTCAACGATCGACTGGGCTATCTCTAAGATATTAATTTTAGTTTTTAATTTAAAACAAGCCTCATAGCTCAGTTGGTAGTAACTCTGCCTTCTGCGCTGTAGGCTGTGGGTTCGATTCCCACCCAGGACAAACATTTGTGTGATGAATATAGATGTTTGTTCTGTGTTTGGGTGTTGTATCATATAGTAAGTATGTATTTTTTAAAAAAAGTATTTAAGTATTCTATCCGTAATCTAGTTCCCATATTACAAGCTATGCTTAGTTTGGGGCTAGATGACGCTGTGAAAAAAAATAATTTAGTAGATAATCCATTTGATATTGTACTTATAAGTTCGTACCTATAGTAAGTTTATGTTAATTTATTTAAATTGAATTTTAGTTAATCATGTTTTGTGTACTTAGCTGTAAGTTTCCTGTACTTTTCATTATTATGGTTTAAAATGAAGAGTACCACCATCTTATAAAGTTTATATGTTGAGCTTTTGTCTGCGGCTTCGCACGCGTCGTAAAAGTAGCCAATGTTTCCCAGGCCGATAGTCGTAGAAAGGCATCAAACAAACAAACAAACCTACTTTCCAAGTGTTTTTGACTTAACCAACCTGATTCACAAACACCAGCTCCGTATTTACCAGCCTATTGTTGTAAAATTACCCCTTTAATTAATCGAGTACATCATCCAATCGTCCTTTGAATTGCAGGCAGGCAGGTTCCCAAAATTGCCTCTAAAGAAGACATGTGATGATTGTGGAAGAAGAACTACATAGATGATGTTCAAAATTTCAACAATCCCAGAAGAATTTTGAAAAAAAGTCTTTATAGAATCTTATTACTTAGTCATGACTTTAGTAAGAATATGTTAGGTACTGACGTACATTTTTACTAGTAGTTCGCCCTGAACTGCAATCTCGTGATGTCTGGTTTGTGTTAGGTATTTAACCACTGATGTTATATCTCAAATAAAACGTAATTAACAAATAGTAAAGTGCTTTCATTAAACCTGAATCGCGCTTTCGTTGCGTTTTGACTTTACGTCTCCTGTCAACAACTCAGGAGAAATCCATCATCAGATCACCTCTCAATGAATTTTTTTTGGCGAGGATCACTCGTTATGTACGCCTCTGATCAAAGTTTAATTTACAAGTATAAATATAGTTACGATGATTATATCGTAACGTAGTATGTGGGGTATATATATAAAATCAAATAATATATATATATATATATAAACAATACTATACATAAGTTCATATTTTAATATATATTCATAATTATATTATTATTTTTTTTACGCGATGAAAACCTGTTATTAGCTATCTGATTCTATTACTTTTGTTATTTTAACTTTAAGGGCTGTTGGTTTTCCAATAAATAAATATATAACCAGCATGAACAGGATTCATGCTGGTCATATGACCATGTTAGCGAATTTGAACCGAACCCTCATCGGGAATATCTATATAAATATAGGTACTCATTACTTTGTATAAACAACTTAAAATAGTAGATCAGTCACTATCACTACAGTTAAATGTAGGTACCTACCACCTGACCTTCAATTGTAAGATGTTAAAATACTTATAAGCAACTATAGTGGAAATACTTACTTACTCAGCCTGTTGATCGTCCCACTGACAATTATGTAACTATCCACGTTTTTATAAAATGCGGCGGTGATTTATACTGATCTAGCAAACAAGTTTTCGATTCCGACCCATGCGAACAGGCAAACTAAGGTGATAATTGAACGAAGGATATTTATATTGAGTTGAGTTGAGCTGCACAGGCCAAGGGTTATCAGTGGTTACCTGCAACACGGTACTGCATTGCAGCATTTGCATGTCTTGAGGCACAGAGATGTTAAGCATCCGGTCCGACACTTTGAATTTCACCGACCAACCTTCAATCAAAAATATATTGGAGGTTGGTAATATCTCGAGTGAGTAGGTGCTTAATTTCACAAGGAGCTCAGATACAGGCACATCCGGGTTACCAAAACTCTTAGTTACAACTCAGAGAAGATAAGGTATAATCCTTTAATACCTCAAGAAACCTACATCAAGAAACACCTCTAGTAAAATAATATCACAACACAACAACTTACATCTACCGTCATAGCCGTGTACATTATAATGAGCTATAGGTAATTCTGTATATTTTTTTTATTGTACGACGGGTAAGCACTTGGCCTTCATCTCACCTGTTGTGTAACAAGTTGAGATAAGACCGAAGGTGGAGGCGCACTTCACCCGGAATCCTCAACAAACTGAGGAACTCGCTATATTACCTCTAAATGCCGGAACACAACAATTTTAGAATTGTTGAAATAGGTAAGATGGTGGTAACTAGCCAGGCGGACTTCAACAAAGTCCTACCACCAACCAAACCAAGCACAATATATTGTACTCCCCAGTGGGATCGAACCCGGGACCTCTGGTTCTGAAATCATTGGCTTGCACCACTAGACCACAGAGGCGGTTAATATTATATCTGACGACGATATTGCTCAATTTATTACAGGAAATTCCAGAAGTACCCACCCACTTTCATCTAATATTAGCTGTCTGTTGTATAACCTAACAAGCAATATGATGTCGAGATCTCGGAAAACAGGGTTCTATTTTCATTTATAGCCGTTTTCTTGCAAATGGGTCGAATAATACTGATAATAGAAACTTTGTCACATTTAAGTCCCTAACACGTACTTAGTTCAGGAGCTATACTTTTAAGGTGGCATTGGGTCGAGTCTACATTTTGGAATCCAAAAACAGAGATTTGCTACTCACATACATAAGTATAGAAACCTACTATAATATAATTTTAATCGCATCTGTGGTATTCGCTCACCCGTGTCAGATCTAGAGGTCCCGGGCTTAATCCCCAGGGGGAGCACTACCATATTGTGCTTGGTTTGGTGGGTGGTAGGACTTTGTTTAAGTCTGCATGGCTAGCTACCACCATCTTACCTAATTCTCTCGCCATAACAACAATTCTTGAACGAGGTACGATAGCCAGTTCCTCTGTTTGTTGAGGATTCCGGGTGAAGTGCGCTTCCACCTTCATCCTTATCATAACCTGAAAATCAGGTTGGATGAAGGCTAATCAAGTGTTAGTCACACAAGATTGGTAGATTGCTTTTCCATCGACTAACGATCCTAATAATGCCTTGAAGTAGGAGCTTGTGGAAGAGCTCGCTGTTGTAGTCTTTATCCCATAATTATAGATACAGTACATCAGATGTACTGTATCTATGATATCGCTAGATATATTCTATTCTATTCTAGAATACCTAACTTCGATTAAAATCAATCCACAATCTGCACTTTAATTTCACACAATAATAAAATACGTAAGCACGATAAAGTTGGCCCATTACGAATATTTAATCCCAACCTCTTGAATGCAATGAGACGAACAAAAAAGGAACCCGTCCTGCCCAGCCCACCAGGTGTATTCCTAGTGCCTGATTCAATGCCATATGCACGGAGAATACGGAGATCAATTATAGAAACAGGCTTGGACGCGAACCCTCATATTCTATGAGCTTTCTCGAACTAGGTATTTACGTTAATTGCTTTTCTTTCTTGTACTTATTTTGTCGATGGTAGGTACCTCAATGATTTAATTTTAGTAAAGGTACCTAAGTAGTATAGTTGACCGAGCGAAACTAAAATATGCCAACAAAAAGAATACATTTTGGGATTTCAACTTTATGAGAATTTAACTTAATGGTCCTTTAGGATTTTTAGGTTTAGGTAGGTACTGTGTAGGTAGGTAGGTACAGCTAAACGTTACTATTAGGTGCAGAGAAACCCAGAGAAATCCGGAACAATGGGAAACAGGACTTGAGATCATCTTTACAGGTTGTCTCGGTATAGCAAGTGTCTAATTCTAAAATAAATGAGTGCATGTCGGTGCTCATTCTCAGTTTATTTAGTTCTGGATCCTTAGTGCAGGCACAGAATAACTAATAGTGTGTATGTCCGATCACAGAACAGAAAAAAACAGTTTTTTGTTTTTTCACAGAACAGAAAAAACACATTTTTGTAGGTCCGATTCAATCAGTAGGTACTGCAAAGTTCTAAATATTAAATTAGAATTTGATTTTATGTATATTTTTGTTTGTTTGACACAAGTGTGAATGATTTTACGTTTTTTTGGAGGCTTGAGTCCAGCAGGATGGTAATAGACTGTTGACGGAACTGTCTACATCAATCCCGTTACGGAGCTGTCCTGTCCTACTGTACAGGTCTGAGACAAATATTCTAGTATATATTAATAAAACATTAAGTGTGCACTACTATATTTGGGACGTGGCTTTAACACAACATTAAAACACAATTTGCCACGAGTTCAATAACTCACACTGAGAATGCACTTCGTAGCTAAGTAAGTATACCTATGTCGAAAACACAACACAAATAATACAAAATACAGGTATTTTTTAATCCTTTACAATGTTGTGTAGGTTTAAGTAAGTCAGCAAAAACTTAGCCCTGATACGGGTCAATTCCCTCATATACCTAATAACTACCTGACAGAACCTCGGTTTTCTACTACCAAGGGCAAAAAAGTCACTGTGGTTTTACTGAAGTCGAAATGTCGTGTGTGTGTGTGTGTGTGAGTGACCACATTTTTTCGTACTTTTTGCCGATGGTTAGTAAAAGTTCCAAAACATTTCATAAGCGAATATTGGAGTACTTATGTAAATCATCCCATGCATTTTTGTCATCAAAAGGCTGCCGGAAGTTTATACTTATGTTGCATTCGGGTAAGTTTTAACTTTACCCACCGACGCTAAAACTATCTAATTGGTGCTTCATTTAGGTGTAGTAGTTGTAAAGTACTAAATAGTTATCACTCGTGGTCCCATTGCTTTCTATTTACTTAAATTTCCATCGTGTATAAAGAACGGAGAAATAAAATATTTGCAACTAAAAAAGTTAATCTACCTATGATTCTAGTAGGTAGATAAGATTAACTTTTCACTTCTCTTGCTCAAAAAGTGTATCATAATAGTGTAGCTTAGCGGGCCTAAAAACTCGAGTTTAATACCTAGGGCTAAAAAGTATTTTTTCTTTTTATTTTTTGTCTAAAATCATCAGCCCGTTCAAAGCATTCGGTCTCTTACATAAAAACTCGACTTCTTGGTGCTCAGTCAATCTTTTTTTTTCAAATAGAACCTTCTTGGTGAGGTTTTTTGAAGGTTGATTCTTCCCTTCACGGTAGAATGCGAACTGTTTCGTTGCGGGTTAGATAGAGATTTAAAAAAAAGATGGAATTGGCGCTAAATCTCTAGAATTTTCTTCATTCCAAATCACAAACTTTTACGTATAACTTCCCGACTTTTACTTCCAAATTGTGAACGTGAAAAATGTCATCAAGTGATGACATTTGATGAAGAAAAGGGCAAAGAAATAATTATGAATCTGTTGCCGACAAAATCACGTGGAATATATTTAAAGAGTTACGAAAATTTTATAAAATGGAGAGATGAGAAACTTTTACTGAAGGGGATTTTCCCACTTATTTTGATGAATTATCGAAAAAATTCAAATATATAAATTTGACGGCTTTACCTACTGAAGAAATTGACCACTGGATAATGCACAAGGCAAGTCGTATGCAAAAATAAATTTGGTAACATGCCTCACGTAGCGGATTAAGGAAGGAATCAATATTCTACCAAACATTACAGAACCCCAAGCATCTACATCGCGGGATTGGATGAATATGTCAACTCAGCTGAAGCCGCAATCAGATCTTAATAATGCAGGAAACTCAAGCATGAGTCGAGTATCTCCAACTTTTACTCCACAACAACCAACTCAAAATATTATCACATCCCAATCACAGAGAACCGAAATAAAATTTCCCGGGAAAAACATATCACTAAACATTCAAAATTGCCCTAACTGCACATTTAATTTTCAATAAAATTACTGAAAATTGTTTAATTTTGAATTGTTTTATTTTCTCGCAATCGAAGTGAAAAGTAGAGTGTTTTACTTTTTAATCTAGGTACTATTTTGAGTTGCTTCTTGAAGTAATATTTTGTTGAGTGATAATTTTTGGGGCATTTAATCATAATCTAGATAATTTCAAATCACAAACTCTACTACACAAAGGTTGGTAACAACTTCTTATAAGACTAATTTGTCATAACGGTAAAATTAAACTCTGTAGGATAAATAGGCGATATTTTTAGCTAAACTAGTATTTTGTTAGGACGGCTCCACATGAATAACACAAGTAATATAAATATCATACATAAAAGCTAGATAAATATCATATACATTTATCTAGCTTTACTTATCTATTTATCTAGTTAAATGTGTATTACATTTATTCAATAAATTAAACTAACTAAGTACAAAGGAATCAATCAGATTACCTAAGGACCGTTACAAACGGCCTATAGGTAGCTCAACTGTTCCAGACCAGTACCAGACGGAAGCGTGCCCAAGACACTGGCTGCATTGCCACGCTGAATAGCTATGCTAATTCGCTGGCCTAAATAAGAGCCAGCCCTTGGGTCACGTGTCGCCTCAATCAAAAGCCCCGCAATATTTTTGAAAACCCGGAGGGCACCAGCTCCCCACGGACCTTAAATGTTAAATGTTAGACCTAGCCTAATCTAGTTATACCGTGCAGGAGAAGCGGGTTGATACATAATTTTTAGGTTAACCTTGTTAGTACAGTCAGGCTCAATTTACACCGGCGGCGAAGGGAAGCTAAATTTCGGAATTGTACCTACACAGTTTTTTTTAAAGATGAGAAGTTCGTTAACTGTCCGAGAATCCTAGCGGATTTATTTACACGCGATAGTAGTTAGCTACCGCGCACTTTAGGGAAACAGGTTCGATCCCCATGGGGGGTACAACATATTGTGCTTGGTTTGGTTGGTGGTAGACTTTAACTTTATTAAAGTCAGCCTGGCTAGCTTCCACCATCTTTACTAAGTCTGTCGCTATAACAACAATTCTAGGTAGGTAAGATAGCCAGTTCCTCAGTTTGATGAGAATTCCTGGTGAAGTGCTCCTCCACCTCCTCCACCTTCGGCCTTATTTCAACTTGTAACCAGGTGAGATGAAGGCCAAGTGCTTATCCGTCGTACAATTAAAAATAACAAATACACAAAGGTACCGCACATCAAAAAAGTCGAAGCAACACGACAGTGTTTTTTTCTAAATATTTGATCGAGTGAGCGAAGTGAACGACTGTATATATAGCACTGTATATATGTACTTAAGTATGTATGTGGCAATGTTTGTGACGGCATAACTCGAACGGGTTATCCGATTTTCATGAAATTTTAACTGTAAAGAGATTTTGATTGTCGCGGGGGATTTTTGATAAGTGGGGTAGTTTTTGAGATATTGGAGTGAAAAGAAATATCAGAATCAGAAATCGTTTATTGCGATACACAGGTAAAGTTAACAGTTCTTAAAATATAATTATAAAAATGTCCACTGTGTTCTACCCATTCTGAGCGTACAATAATAATAATACCTAATAATATAGCAGAATTAAAATGAAGAAAATTACAATTTATTCAATCTAAATCTAACTTAAATTAGATAGTAATTCAATATACAATATACAATAAAAAGTACAATTCAACTAACTATGTACAAAGGAATCAGTCAGATTACCTAAGGACCGTTACAAACGGCCTATAGGTAACTCAACTGGTCCACACCAGTACCAGACGGTAGCGTGCCCAAGACACCGGCTGCATTACCACGCTGAATAGCTATGCTAAAAATAATTCGCTGGCCTAAATAAGAGCCAGCCCTTGGGTCACGAGTCACCTCAATCAAAAGCCCCGCAAGATTAAAATAAGAAGAAATTAAATACCACACAATTTACGTAATAATACATTTAGGTCAGGGAGCAGTCGGGCAAAGAGATGCAACTAGTTATAAAGATGAATAGGCTACCTAGCTTGCTCTGTCATCGAGGTATTCATTGTTGGAGTAATATGCCTTGTCGATTAAAAAAATAAATAATTTGATTTTAAAACAGAAAAGATCCTCGGAGCGCACTATATCTAACGGTAATTTATTATACAGCTTAGGAGCCATTCCGTAAACGCTCTTTTGAAAATAATGGTGTGTTTCGTCCATATCTTTTGTATAGCTGATCCGATCAATTCAAAATTTTGAATATGTAAAGATTGTATTATTAGTCATCAATAGGTATGTTTCTTTTTTGACACAAGGGTAGTTTTTGATAAATAGGGGTGTTAAGTGAGACAAGAAGTTTTTTGGCGTGTGGAGTACCATTTGAAAGAGTATCGGCTGCACATTCATAAAATATAGATTTAACTTTTTAATAGGGGTGTTTTTTATACGACGCTTACTAATGTCTTGAAGGATATACTGTTAAAGAGACTTCACAATTAACTTGTTTTTTTTATTTGCACCTGTGTCAACTGGAAGGTCAGCGAGCCATGATCCCTCTTTAGCCTCTCACTAAAGACAGGGCAAATCGCTTCGATCGTTCTGATTCCCCGCGTTTGGGTTCGCCAGACTGTACCACTCCTCTTCTAGGCTATCTTTCAAAACAGACCTGTAAGCTTCTATTTCTCTGAGTGCTGGTCTGTCTTAGAACAAGTTGCTCCTCCCGCCATCGGTGAACCATCGCGAGGCCTACTGCATCTCAATCCCAAGGCAGGGAGCCTGCCAGGAGACACGCTGCTTCGAATGATATGGTGCGGTAACCTCTTATACATCTTATTGCGGCTTACGCAATAAGGCGATGTTTCGCCTATTAAGGTTTTGTGCCCATACAGGTGCTCCGTAAACGGCCATGGAAAGTACCACACCTATGTAATATCGCCGACAGTCAACTTTTGCAGTTTAAATTAGGTAGTAGCGCTCCAAGTATGGTTTCGGTTTTTATCAACACTAGGTGTTGAACGTGCGCACTGAATTGCCAGCGGCTGTCCAGGACAAGACCCAAGTATCTTAGAGTTGAGCCAACAGCGATGTTAATGCCGCCAACTTCAATATAAGATCCTGTTGGTGGGGATTTCCGGGGCCCGTGGAAACATATCACCTCTAATTTCCTAAGCGTAACTTCCAAGCCTAGTGTACGAATGGAAAATTTCCGCCTCTGTGGTCTAGTGGTTCGGTGTCACCGTTTCCACCGGTGTCAGACCAGAGGTCCCGGGTTCGATTCCCACGGGGGGCACATATTGTGCTTGGTTTGGTTGGTGGTAGGACTTTGTATAAGTCCGCCTGGCTAGCTACCACCATCTTACCTAAATTTGTCGCCATAATAACAATTCTAAAAATTGTTGTGTTCCGGCATTCAGAGGTAAGATAGCCAGTTCCTCACTCTGTTAAGGACTCCGGGTGAAGTGCGCTTCCACCATCGGCCTTATCTTAACTTGGAACGTTAGAACCTGGTAAGTTCAAGGCCAAGCGCTTCCCCGTCGTACAATAAAAAAAAAGGAATCCTGCAAATAGCATGTGCTACTTCTGCTTTAGCAAGTGCGGCAGTGTCTCTGAATGTACGGCCTTTGGCTGTCACCAGTGTCAGCATAGCAGGTAACCTGGACTTCTGGGCGTGTTTCTCCTCTCAGTACCTATATACCCAATCATACCCCATGTTCCACAACAGAGGCCCTTAGGACTGATCTTTGTGGAACACCGCATGACATTAGGTAGGTACCTAAGTTAACATAAACATTGTACCTATGATAGCTACTATAGGTACTTAAATAATTTTATTTGACTCTCTTCTGTCTTGTTATTATGCAGGCATTCTTGTTTTTTATTATTTATTATCGATGAGATTGGCCTTCATCTTACCTGATTTTTAAATTATGATAAGGCCGAAGTTAGAAGCGCACTTCACCCGGAATCCTCAATAAACTGAGGAACTGGCTATCTTACGACGATCAAGCGTTGACTCGTAGCTTATGTTATCATGTCACCCTTCCCGTAGGTACATCGGCGTAATCGATCAATCCTATTTTACACCATGTCCACACACAAGTATACCTACCTATTAGTTATATGTTACACTACCATGTACCTATGTTACATCAAATATCATTATTACCTACTTACTTACGGTAACTGTACTATAGCTCAAAATGGTGACGCGCGCCCTTTTTGACGATAGGGACCATAGTTTTTTTTGTCCACTGTTTGTTCAGACCATTGCCTGTTTTGCCCAGTTCCTGAAAAGACTACTTCCTAAAAGGTCCATTTCCTGTTTTCACCACTTCCTGTTTTGACCACACTGAGTACAGTGTGAAAAAGAAACTATGTATCCGTCAGTTTTTGAATACCCCCGCTGTACATATATTTTCTTATGGTAAATTAAAATGCTTTTATAACCTTTTTGACGTTAGGCATGCAATCTTTTTTGAAGTACTGGCCACTTATAGATATAATCTTTGATTGGAACAAATTGTCGTGTTGTCAATTTGTGATATTATAATGTCATCCATTGCATCAACGATTGCTTGCATATTTTGTATTTATCATGGATCCAAAATTTATATTTAGTAACAATAAAAGAGGACAACAAACATTATTGTATAAAAACCACAGGTACAATTTGAGTGCGAAAAATAAAAACGGGACTACTCGATGGAGGTGCGTAGAAAGAAATGTTTGCAGTTCAACTTTAACATTAAATAAGAAAAAAACCTCGTACATAAGAATGACAAAGCACTTATGCTCGCCGCGCAGTATAAAAAATAAAGTATTATTGGCGCTTAACAAATGTAAAGTTGAAGTTTGTGAAAACTTTGAACCGATTCAAAAGATCTATGAAAAAAATTTTGAGGAGTTAAAAGATCAATGTTCATCTGATGACATCGAAGACATTCCTGCTTTTACGTCTGTTAAATACGGACTTTATGAAAGCCGAAAAAAGTATTTGAATTCCAGTAATTTAGATTTCAAGAAAATTGAAGACGTTCATGTACCACCAGGCTTAGCCGGTGACTTTCTAATTTGCGACGATGGTGACCGCGAGAAAATTATTGTTTTTTGCTCTAAAACTTCAAGAAGCTTAATCAAGAATAATACACAAAAAGAGTATTTTGGCGATGGAACATTCGCTTGTGTGCCATTGGTTTTTTACCAACTATATACATTGCACATTGATTTATGTTCAAACAGCAAAACTACTAACGTCGTCCCTGTTATTTACGGGTTACTACCAAACAAAAGTCAGGAGACTTACACACGATTTTTTACACTTATTAAGGAAAAATTGGGACTTGTCATAAAACGATTTAAGTCCGATTATGAAGTCGCGGCAATGAATGCAGTCCTGTCCGTGTATCCTGACTGTCAGTTAGCCACTTGTTTTTACCATTACAACAAAAATGTCTGGAAAAAAGCAAAAGAATTAAATGTGAAATCCACTGCTGAAGGACGAAATCTGACGACGTTGGCATCTTTATTACCTCTTTTGCCTTTTAATTACATTACAGATACGTGGTTTTCAATATTGGAATTAGCACCAAAAACAAAAGAAATTATTGCATTTAAAAATTATTTCGAAAATCAATGGATTTTAAAATTAGACCCAAAAATATTGAGTTGCGCTTATCGACGACACCGTACCACTAATTCTCTTGAAGGATGGCACCGGAGATTAAACGCAAGGATTCCAAAAAAACCCACGTTCTTCGCGTTCGTATTTAAATTGAAAAAAGAAGCTATTCATTACGACTTCATAATAAAGAGGAGCTTATTTATTCCTTTAAAGAAGAACCGAAAGCTTTCAGACATCAAGTTTGACAGAAATTTGAAGAAATGGTTGACAAAATTGATAAACAATGAACTCACAAACATTAATTACCTCAAAAAGATCAAAATGTGGAAACTGCTGTTTCCCCCCACACACAAAAAAGTATTAAAGAAGTTGAAGAATATTTTTTAGCTGGAGCTATAGGGAACGTTTTGTTTTTTTTTGTTGAAGAAGAATTGAGGAACTATTTTTATTTTTTATTAGAGCAGCAGTTTGGTTTTAAGTTGGTTTCTAAATAATACTTGCTTTCAATTAATACTGTTTTTAATTAAACCAAAAAAGGGTGCATTAATAGTTCTCCATTCCAAAATACGAGAAAATGACGTCAGGTCAAGGTTGGACTCCAACGTCAAAAAGTTATTCTTCAAATAGTGTTTCTTTTTTTTTCACACTGTACTCAGTGTGGTCAAAACAGGAAGTGGTGAAAACAGGAAATGGACCTTTTAGGAAGTAGTCTTTTCAGGAACTGGGCAAAACAGGCAATGGTCTGAACAAACAGTGGACAAAAAAAACTATGGTCCCTATCGTCAAAAAGGACGCGCGCTGGCCTGTAATATGACCAAAGAGAATATAGCGCTACATTTAAATATCAAAGTCAACAATAGGTACTATGGATGAATAACTTTAGCCTTCCCGTAATTGATAACTAAAACGGATCAGCACGATCAAGCAGAGATTTGTGCCAATAGATTTTTATCGAAGATTTGGTTGTCATTGGTTCCGACGAACATTCGATGCGACTTTGGAGAGACGATGCGATGGTATTTTCGATGCTGTGACAGAGTACGGTTGTTTCCAATTGTTCGGAATTGATATATCGTATCGTTTTGATTATATCGCAATCCGTTTATGGAGTCGACCTGCTGTACTTGAATTAGAGTATGCCTATAAGTAATTCTATTTTTGTTTTGTCTCAATGCTCCTACTTAGCGTTTTACAATTTTATTTTGCAGCAGGAGCATTAGGACATAGGGACAGGTGTCCCGGTGCTCCTATCAGTAGGAGTATTTAATAGGAGCACGAGGAGGAAACGCCTACAGTAGATGTCTGAGACAAACATTCTAGGATATATTAATAAAACACATTCCGTGTGCACTACTATTTATATTTATCCTTAAATAACATAGAGACGGTGGCTTTATCACAACATTAAACACATTTGTCGAGAGATCAATAACTAACACAGAGAACTTACTTCGTAGCTAAGTATGTCGAACACAACACAAATAATACAAAATACCAATTTTTATTCCTTTACAATGTTGTGTAGGCATAAGTTAGTACCGTTTATAGACAAAAGCTTTGCCCTAAAACGGGTCACATCCCTCGATATAAAAACTACCTTATAGAAACTCAGTTTTCTTCTACACTTAAGAGCTCAAGATCTGAAGGGTAAAAATGTCACGTGGTTTTACTAAGGTCGAAATGGCATCCCATGCATTTTTATCATCAGAAGGCTACCGAAAACTTTATATATTGCATTTAGCTACTTAGTCTCACTTCTGTTGTTTTAATTTTTTACCTGTATAAAATACGGAGGAATAAAAAACATTTGCAGCTAAAAAACGTTTATCTACCTATGCGTACATATCTAATAGGTAGATTAACTACTTGAGTTGCATAATGAAGCAACAGTCGATAAAATGAACGCCACAATCACAATAGTAATGACATTAGTTTAAGAATATTTACTACGCGGTACTATTTTATGATGAGTTAACGTTTTTGGGGCATTTTTTTCATAAGTACTCTAGATAAGTTCAAATCAAAAACTCGACTACAAAGGTCGGTAAGACCTCGAACTTCTTACAGCTATCAACTACTTACAAATTATTAGAATAATTAATTGTCATGTCGATAAAAGTAACTCGCTACGATAACTAGACGATAATTTTTACTAAACTAAGTAGTATTTTGTTAGGACGGATCCACATTAATAACACAACATTTATCTAGCTTATCTATTTATCTAGATAAATGTTAGACCTAGCCTAACCTAGTAATACGGTGCAGGAGAAGCGGGTTGATACATAATTTTTAGGTTAACCTTGTTAGTACAGTCAGGCTCAATTTACACCGGCGGCGAAGGGAAACTAAATTTCGGAATTGTATGCTGTTTTTTTTTTCGCGAAAATATTTACACACGATGGTAGGTAGCTACCGCATACATTTATCTAAAAGCAACAAATACATACACACATCAAAAAAGTCTGTGCAACACCTTTTTTTTCTAAATATTTATTTGAAATGTATCTAAACTTCTTTGTATACAACCTATTCCTATCCCTCTACAATAAATTGTGCCTAAAAACAGAACAACCACTCTTTTGTCAAATTCAACGCCATTTCTTGCATGTATTTTACTTATTTTTCTTAGTGTACGTAATCAGTGTATTTTGATGAGTATAGTAAAATAAGTGATGTAGTGTTAATACTAGACTAATAAAAATAAACTTGATATACCTAGGCTTATATCGCTTAGGAAAAGAAAATTTCTTAAAATAATTCTTAGGAAACTGTGTACGATTCTATAATAAGCTTCCTCAAAGCACCACCAAACTCTGCTTCGTCAATTCAAAGCATATATAAAGAATAATTTAATTAAAAGTGCCAAAAGAAATAAATAAAAGCAAAGTAAATAAATATAGTTATTACACGACGTTAATTTTACACATCGCCATCTAGCCCCAAACTAAATATAGCTTGTAATTTGGGAACTGGATTACGGATAGAATATTTCAATACTTTTTGTAAATACATACGTACTATATGATACAACACCCAAACACAGAACAAACATATATATTCATCACACAAATGTTTGTCCTGGGTGGGAATCGAACCCACAGCCTACAGCGCAAGAGCAGAAGGCAGAGCTACTAACAACTGAGCTATGAGGCTTGTTGACAGCTAAATGGCGATTTCTCAATGTTAACAAACTGCCCATTAGGTTTTTAGGTAATAATAAATGTTTTAAGATAGTATTAAGTATTTAGATGAATGATGTACCTACTTGTAATATTATTGAAAATAATATAAACTCTGTATACCTAAATGTTGAATGGATCATCAAAAAATTAACCAGCCCGAGGTTCTTGCCTTTCTCCTTGTGTGCTGGTCGCGATTCCGAACAGGCGGTAGATTGAACGTTTCAAAATGATTTAGTACTAGCTGTTATAATTATAACATCAGTAAATGTGCTTCGAGTGCTCCTGAAATGTTGATAATTCATAAATAAACCGGCCAAGCGCGAGTTGGACACACCGGTTTCAACCCACATTTCAAGGCAAAAACGCAGGATTCGTTTTCATCCAGTTTTTACAAATTGTTGTTAGATATACTTTAGGGCAAGCAAAAATCACACCTTGCTTGATGTTCGAACGTAAATGTACGTTTAACTACCGTTAGATGTCGCTGTTTTAAATACCTATGTCATTCTATAATAATACAGGTACACAGCTTTATTATATTGTTAGTGTGATGTGTATAATAATAATCTAAAATAATATATTAATATTGCAATAAATGTATTGCTATATGAATATATTATTTTAGATGTCGTTTCTAACAAACTTTTGTGCTGCCAAAATTCCAAAACTGGTGTTCCAGTCGACTTGGGTATACAGATTGTATGGTCAAGGCGAATAATTATTGTATCGATGTACAATGTATTACAGCAAAATATATACAGTGTGAAGTTACTTATAAACTATGGCACACAAATTGGTGGATTCTTCACAAGATTTAAAATACAAGCAATACTATATTTACATTTCATCTAAAGCCACGCCTCCAGATATAACATTAATGTACGAAGACTAATTTGAAAGGTTTAAAATTAAATCGTCTTTATCGATGTCTCATACAAACGTTATTCGTCGCTTATTTCGATATGGTTCGATTCATATAACATTTTGCTGGTATAATCTGATTTTAATAATCTGTTACTGTGGTGCGATACAACGCAAAATGTTTAGACACCAGATTGAATTATTGTCAACATTGCCAGATGGCCAATAGGCAGATTAGAAAAAGGAAAAAAAAATGTGTTGCGTTTCTTTTTCCGAAAAAATAATAAGTACTTACTTATCAATCAAAATATACGGAAAAGACACCACACAACTTTTTTTTATTTAGCGAGTTGTTTTTAGAAGCAACGCACCGCAGACACAGATTATCAATATGGATTGTACCTGCAAAATTGTATTTGAATCGTGGCATTACGATATGAACGGGGCCTTGGAAATATTTCATTGGTGGTTGTCATTTGCATGCCTTCGATAAAAAGCAATAGACGTCATCCAGCAAACTGATAGCGAACCGTAGAAAAATCAAAGGTCATAGGACCGTTCCTCTTTGGAGGTTCAAACATATAATTTTGAATTTCACCACAACCTTTTATTACGCTTGCAATGTGTTAAGGGCTGAAATTTGGAATACATATGCCGGATTACACGCATAATGACAGGTATTGTTTACGCATATTGACGTATACGCATATTGACGTGCACGCATATTGACGTGCACGCATATTGACGTACACGCATATCATATGCCTAGTGAATCTTGTATGATTATGCACAAGAGTCACATAAGCGGTGACAGCAAGATAATTTGATGACGGAGTCACGAGCGTTTAACCGAACTCCGACGACAAACTTGGAATACCTGTCAAACTCCAAAAACATCATAATATGGTGACATGCGCACAAGTTTTTTTTTGTTAAAAATCATTTATCAAGATACAATTAGGTAGGTACCTCCTATATCGGTGTTTGGGCTTTTTTGTATTTTTTATAAAAAAGCCCAAACACCAATAATTTATTCACTGATAAGCTACAACGAGTAACTCTTGACTTATCAAAAACACGGCAAGTTTTATAACAGCCATTGGAGTACCTCATATTTGTGAGCATATGAACACTAACAAGTATACCTAGTACCTAGTTTACCCGTTTCTCGTTTGAAACAAACGCTGGGTCTGAGATATGTGATGTGACGTGGCTATTGCCATAGATGCTGTCCATTGCTGGGGCTGCTCGGCGTGGACGCCGCGGACTCATTATTGAACGAGCCTTCTGATTCGTTCTCATCTTTCGTGTCCACTTCCACGTGACGGCAGAACGAGCAATGCCCCTTGCTCACCACTTGGATCTCGTAGTCTTCTAGGTAGAACAGCTGGAGACAAAACAAACATTTTAATAGCTTATGACTATCAGAAAGGCTTATGACAAAAACCTACGAGGAGACAGAAATGCATTTACATATCACCTATCTAACTATGTGGCCAAACGTACAGACAACTTGCACGCCCCTACCCTTTACACGCGCACCCTACCACACACTGAGCTCCTGTTTCCCAGACTTCTAACAGATATACGAAACAATATATTGTACTTCTTTTTTTTTTACAATCTCAGGCACCAGCTCTCCCACATTATTATGTCTACTTTAGCATTAGAATTCTTTGTTTGTTTGTGAGAGAAATTATTATTAATTCATTTATTTCGATCAACAAGGAATCATATTTATACACAATTAACATAAGTAGGAATAAGACAATAAACAATACAAAATAAAATTGCATGCACATAGAGGTATTCGATTACAATTACAAATACAGTATATTCGAAATAAATCATTTCATTTTAAATCATCGTAATGTTCCAATATTACAATCTTTACTTAGTTTGGGGCTAGATGGCGTTGTGTAATTGTCTGGTAAAATTAATGTATGTTAAATCAAAATCGTTGAGAAAACTCTTCTCGTGAAGTGAAATAATGAACTCTTTTCAAATATTTTTCAAATATAAGGTTCATAGCAGTTTTTGGCTCCGTTCTATCATATCATATCTGCAATCACAAATCCAGAAGTACGTGGTGATAATGGCAAAATCCTCCAGTTTTTGAGGAGACTGTCCAACAATGGACAATTCAAAGTCCAGATCCGATCTTAAAAATTGGCTACATCATGAAACTCGCCTATCGTCCAACACTCTTCGTTTGACGATGTGTTTTATTTAGCTAGGCAGAGTGCGGTGCAAGCTGTATGACGTCTGTGAAGTTCGTACGAGCGCTGTGCAGTAGCTTTGTTTAGATGTGAACGGGTAAAAAAGCTACGCAAATCGAACCTTCCGTGCACTTCACACACGTCTTAAAGTTTGCGTCGCACTCTAACAGCAAAGGGGTAATACGGAAACCGGTAAGTTCCATATTGGCGTAAAAATATGTACTATTATTAATTAGGCAAGTATTTCGATTTTATTCATTCTGACATTTATATTTTCCACAATTTATTCATTGGCCTTTTAATTTGTTTATTGCTTATAATGTTATGAACTAAGTAGTGTTAATGTATAGTATTAATCCGATTTCAGACACAATTGTAAATGTTTATTGAATAATACTGTTATTACAACCATTTGTTGTTATTTTTAACCGGCTTCAAAAGAGGAGGAGATTCTCAATTCAGCAGTATGTTTTTTATTTTTTTTTATTGACTCGTTTTTTGCACGTTAACAAAGAAGTTGCAGTTGAAGCTTAAAATACGCCCAGGCTTTCATGATTTGCCCAATTATGCGATCGGAGTTCGAAATACATACGTTGTGGCAGTGCGGACACGCGGTGGCAGGAAGTTCCGGCAGCATGTTGCGGTAGAACAGCGGCGGCAGCGGCGCGCGGTTCAACGCGACCACGCTGGCGGGGCTCAGCTGCAGCAAAGCGCTGCGACTGCACACCACCACGCCGCTTTCCTCCTCCTGTCCAACACAACACTAGATTCCAATACAAGTGCTCGCTTAGTTACCTCGTACCTCTTAGAATAAGCAGAAATGGAAGCGGCTTCATAGCTATCTTACATTTTTGAATGTGCGCTAAAACCGACAATAATAAGACGTTACACCATTTATAACTCAAGAACGGATGTATCACTTTTAACAATCTTTAATATGATTTGTTTCCGCCCCAAATAGCAGAGTAACTATATCAGAATCTTAAAAAAAAAACAAAAAATATGTCAGTATACAACGCCATCTTTGATACATGACAGAAACAATAATGAACATGGCTCTGGTTCCGGTAATGCCTCTAGATGACGTAGTGTCCTTTGACAGCTGATTCAGTTGAGCGGTCCTTTCATTGCATACCAGCAAGGCTATGCAGACGCTGCGCCGCGCCTTATCAGTATTTTTTTCTAATCTTAGCTAATTTCACTTCAGTTTTCGACATATATGAGCTATTATAATGATAATGGTCGCCCAGTGGTCGAAATTCGAAAAACAGCTATCTGAATACCAACTATGCAAAATCTGACTACTTCATGCGCTCCAAAATGGCTGTTCTCATGCCGCGGAGATGGTATTACCTCGTCGACTTTGTCCAAGAAGGGGTCAGCAAAGTCAATGTGGTGGTCTATCCGGAGCACCTCTGCGCCGCCGGTGTCCACCTCCGCTTCCGGTAGCGGCTGGCGATTGATCAATTCCAACGCTTCCTCGTACGAAATACCTTCCGATGGCTCGAATTGCACTAGTGGTAGCACCTCTGCAATCACATTTGACATTGTGAGCTTTATATTAGCCGTTTGGACTTACCCCTGACTCCATCTCACGGGAGCTACTTATTTCAAATCATTGTATTGGTATCTCTTCACTATTGGGGTGTGGTGTGATCTATCTCCTATTGGTCTACCCTGGGCAATGGAATTGCTGTTTTTGTTAGCGGTTACAGCTGAATTATCATAACACTCGTGACAGGACTTGTACCACGTTGACTTTGACCATATCATAGATCTGGCGTAGAACTAGACAAGCCTAGGGGTTAAGAGATAAGCTATCACTTTTAAGTATATTAACATAAGTATTTATATTCACATCACAGAACACTATTGTAAATACTGTAATACTTATAATCATAATTAATTAAAACATAAATCATTCTTAGTCTAGTCTATGGTTATTCTACTCTTTGTTGTACTGTACTGTTGAGAAAATTGTAGTGCAGATAATGTTCTCACTTCATATGCACCAATCACACCATAGACAAGACCGACACTAATAGGTAGGTATACTTAATAATAATTTATAGTCATACTTAGTCATATCATATAGTAGTATTGTAAAAAGGTAATAGTTTAGTAGTAGTTTTTTAGTTATAGGTTTATTCTTGGTTGACATGACATGACATGACTTGCATGCATGTGCATGCACTATCAAAACCGCCGCCGCGCTAGCGCGCATGACTCCGCCTCTCCTCCTACGGTCGTGCTTGAAAACCAGCGTTGCTTCGGGTTTATCCCCGAAAGAATATTATGCTGAGACAGCGACCTTTTTGGCTCACCAATATGTACCTACTTGCCTTGCTATTTTTTATTTTTACATTGTTTTCACAATTTTTATATTTATATATTTGTTTTCACAAGCACACCTTCCTTGCTAGCATAGCAAGGAAGGTGTGCTTTGTACCTATAATATTACAGGACATTCATTTTACACAGCGCCATCTAGCCCCAAACTAAGCATAGCTTGTAATATGGGATCTAGATTACGGATAAAATACTTAAATACATTTTGTTAATACATACGTACTATATGATACAACACCCAAACACAGAACAAACACGTATATTCATCACACAAATGTTTGTCCTGGGTGGGAATCAAACCCACAGCCTACAGCGCCAAAGGCAGAGTTACTACCAACTGAGCTATGAGGCTTGTCATACTACTTTTGTCTCGTTTTTTCTACACTGGATAGTTAATGTCAAAAGTAAAGTAATATCGTAATATTATAACGTAATAATATGGTCGTTGTACTCCTCAGGTTCCTTTTAGACAAGCATGCTCCATCTTATGCCACCGAATACTAGGGGTCGAAAGCGAGGAAAGAACAGTGCTCGGCGCCGGAATTCGGCAGGAGGGTCATAGTCAAGTCAAAGTTAAAATTTCTTTATTCATTAAGATTTATTAGGATCATTTTGAAACGTCAAATTTACCGCCTGTTCGGAATCGCGACCAGCACACAAGGAGAAAGGCAAGAACCTCGGGCTGGTTAATTTTTTTGATGATCCATCTTGGGGCTGAGGGCTTTAGTGCGGGCACGTACCGTGAGTGGAGAGCGAGTGAGCGAACACGTGACCGCAGTGCGCGCACTCGGCGGGCGTGAGCGGCGGCGCGTGTCGCCGGCAGCGCCAACACAGCTGCGTCACGAGCTCGTCCCGCGGGCCGTCGGCGCCGCCGTCGCTGCCGCGCGTCTTTATCACCAGCAGCTCCACGCTCTCCTAATGAACATTTCATTCCATTCATTTGCAACTTTACGATCACAAAGGAACACTTTCTTTTTTTATTGTATACGGGGAAGCGCTTGGCCTTCATCTCCTTTTAACAAGTTAAGATAAGGTCGAAGGAGGCGCACTTCACCCGGAATCCTCAACAAACTGAGGAACTGGCTATCTTACCTCTGAATGCCGGAACACAACAATTTTAGAATTGTTATTATGGCGACAGAATCAGGTAAGATGGTGGTAGCTAGCCAGGCGGACTTCAACAAAGTCCTACCACCAACCAAGCCAAGCACAATATATTGTACACTTAGTTATAGTCAAGATTTAACTAATCTCATCTAAAATACCATTATGAAAAAACATATTACAACAAACCTACCTATTATGAATAGCATTAATAACAATGTACAAAATAGGCTGCAGAGAGCCACGTCAATAATAAAAGAAAAAAAATATATATTTCAATTAAATTAAACTAGAATTGATTAAGAATCGATTACACATAAAGTTCTGGTGGTCTGGTGGTTCGGTGTAATATCCGCCCCGCTTTGTTATGACGATTCTTATCATGTACTGATCTCGCGTTGAACAAATCTCGAAATAACCTTTTCCCAGAATGTAAGATTTTTTTTAATGTCATTGTGGAAGGGCACTTCACCTGGAATCCTCAACAAGGAGACGAACTGGCTATCTTCCTCTAAATACCGCAACACAACCATTTATATTATTGTTATTGTTGTTATGGCGAAAGAATTAGGTAAGATGGTGGTAGTTAGCCAGGCGGAATTAAACAAAGTCCTACCACCAACCAAAACAAGCACAATATTGTACACCCCCTGGGGATCGAACCCGGGACCTCTGGATCTGACACCGGAAGATGAACCACTAGACCACAGAGGCTGTTGGGAAGAAGTGAGAAGTTTAATCGTAGTCGCCGTGCGAGAATGTCGCTGCTCAGCTGTTATCTGTGCTGCGAGTCACGTGACCTGGCCACTGCCACTGCAGTTGAAGTACGTCGAGGTATCAATTGCTATCTGTGGCGTTCATTGCGGCAGGCCTGTGTTCAACAGTGGACCTATGATAGCTGAAGTAATCATTAATGATGATGATGATAACTCACTTGAAGCTTCTGCGGTATTTGAAGTCCCAAAACCTTATCCAACATATGCCTGGCCAGATTACAGGCGCCCAGAGCCTTCGCTTGCTTCGCCAAGCACAGGTAGATGCCGCTAACAAATGTAGCTAAGGATATTCTCGCAATTATTTCGTTATATTTTATGGTTAAGGACGGCGCGATGTGAGACCGCGCGTGAGCGAGTGAGACGGATGCGCACACTCTCACAGAAAATAGACCAACAAAAGTTTTATCGTATCAGATTTAATCACATTATGTTAATAATGGTACCGCGTTTGTTGCCTGAAGCATCCTTTGGTCTGTAGAATGGCGGCCGCAATATGCACACACTAAACATTGAACGCATTCAAAAAAAGTTCTTGTGGCCTATAGATAGGCTTGGCTAGGCTTTCAAAATGCTTTCATTGTTTTATTATATAAAGTTTTCAACAACAGAATTCACACAATCACATCAACAGCCCATTAGTGTCCACTGCTGGAGAGAAGACAAATGTTATAGTACCTTGTATATTACCTCGACAACCAATCACACTAGTAACAACTAGTAACCTTTCCGCCCCACTGTCTTTGGCAGAAACTCACCCATACCAAGGATCAGTAAAGCTATCAATATTCAATTGATGTTATTCCAATAAAAAACAAATAATTTCGCCAATTCTTGTCTAAAAATTTAGAAAACATATTACACAGATAGTTTGATACACCTCTTCCAACTATACACGAACGCTGTTGGTATTTCCTTTTATTATTTTAATCTAGTATAATAATATTGAATCTGCAAACAGCTATAAATGTGCATAAAATGTAAAGCAAGCATTGTATTGTTGTAGCAAACTAACCTTACTAAACCTAAAAAAAAAAATGCGTATAAGAGTCCTTTCAAGTCCTGTGTAGTTTCGTACATTTTCCAAAGGATACAACATAGATACGCCAGGCGGCGGATCTTCCTTGACCAAAGCGAGCAGGTACCGCGCCGCGTTCAGCAGAGAGTCCGGCTGCATGAGGGAGAAAGGCTCGTGGACGCAGCGATGCACCGAATCGTATGCGTGGTATACACGCGCCAATCGCTCGCAGTGGTGGTACCGACGATGCAATGTATCACGCTCTCTGGAATACAACACCAATAATACAAGCGACCAACTATCAAGGAGATAGCCCCGTGATCGAAGCGATTAAACCATATGCGTTGTATTTACTCATATAAAAACTAAAATGAAAACCGACTTCAATTAAACAATTTCGTTTACCAATTATTTCGATGACAGATGGACGGACAGACAGACAGATAGACAAACTCGTGATCCAATAAGGGGTCTGTTTTTTTCCTTACTTTTGAGATAATACACCCTAAAAATACTTAAATCGCTTCAAGTGTGCCTTTAATATTTGAGGAGTTCCCTCGATTTCTCCAGGATCCCATCACCAGATCATGACCTGATGATGATGGGATCACCTGTGTAGTTCAAAATCCCTATCAAACAAAAAAATATTTTTTCAAATCGGCACAGTCGTCTTGATGTAGTCGCGGAAAATATCCATAAAAAATGTCCATAAAAAAAATCGGACGAATTGCGAACCTCCTACTTTTATTGAAGTCGGTTAAAAATTAACCCTGTGGTCTCTTGAGGACTAAAGGACTGGAAGGTTTTGTCACAATATCACTCTTGGCAGGCAGGCTTGGGGAACATTGTGATGAAAATAACATTACAGAAACGATACCTTTAAACAATTTTGTTTACAGTTATAGGGTACCTTTAATTTAATTAAGTCTTAACTATGGATCCCTATTTAGACAAAGACAATTCCTAAATGTCCACATGTAAGAGTAACACTTGAGTCAGCGCCATCTAGCATACTTACGTAGCAACTAAGCATATCGATGACTTCACTAATTACTTTATATTATTAAGTACTCAGGGCGCTCAACCTCTACGGCTCACAACTTTTTCCGGAATGCATAAGAGCCATTAGAGTAATTGCAGAGTAAGTGCAGATAATACATTTATTGTCTGTAGAGCCTAGCTAGGTAATAATGATCTTATAAATAGTGCTGTAGTACGGGTCACAAACATTACATATCAAATTAAACAATCTAATTATTATAAAAAATACAAATGTATGCAGATAATTTTGCTTGCTTTTCTTTTATTTTACTAATATACCTAAATTTTTTGACGAAACTATAAATGCTCCTACAGTTTCAGACAGTTGTCAAACAAGCCTCATAGCTTGTAGGTAGTAACTCTGCCCTCGGCGCTGTAGGCTGTGGGTTCGATTCCCACCCAGGACAAACATTTGTGTGATAAATATAGATGTTTGTTCTGAGTTTGGGTGTTGTATCATATAGTACGTATGTATTTACAAAAAGTATTTAAGTATTCTATCCGTAACCTAGTTCCCAAATTACTAGCTATGCTTAGTTTGGGGCTAGATGGCGCTGTGTAAAATTAATGTCCTTATAATATTTATTTATTTATATTTATTTATGTACAAAGGAATCAGTCAGATTACCTAAGGACCGTTAAACGGCTTATAGGTAACTCAACTGTTCCAGACCAGTACCAGACGGAAGCGTGCCCAAGACACTGGCTGCATTGCCACGCTGAATAGCTATGCTAATTCACTGGCGTAAATAAGAGCCCGCCCTTGGGTCACGTGTCGCCTCAATCAAAAGCCGCGCAATATGTTTGAAAACCAAAACTGCAAAAGGCTCAAATAGGTAAGCTCTGTCGAGACCACTGTATTTGCGCCTTTTGTGATCTTATTTATTTTACAGTTTGGATAAATGAATTGAATTGAGCAATCACTTACTGGTGACTAGCCCCCGCACTGGACTCCAAGCACTGGCAAGCGAGCAGATGGTGCAAGTAGCCGGCGTCAGCGAACCGTTCCTCGCAAACCGCGTTGGCGACGAGGATCGAGAACACTCGCATGGCGGTCGCCGTGTCGCCTGCCATGTGGTACGCTGGAACCACATTCATATCGGTTTTATATAAATAATAAATAAATAAATAAATATTACAGGACACTAATTTCACACAGCGCCATCTAGCCCCAAACTAAGCATAGCTTGTAACATGGGAACTAGATTACGGATATAATACTTAAATACATTTTTTTTTTAAATTTGTAAATACATACTTGTCATACAATACACACCCGAACACAGAACAAACATCTATATTCATCACACAAATGTTTGTCCTGGGTGGGAATCGAACCCACAACCTACAGCGCAGAAGGCAGAGTTACTACCAACTGAGCTATGAGGCTTGTTTATACTTATTATATCATCATATAATAAGTATGTACACACATCAACAATGTTTAAGGGTACTATGAAATTTTAGAATTTTACAATATTTAAAATTACAAAATATTAAATTAAAGCTTGTTTTATGCCCTTCTCGTTTCATAAAAAAACCATCCGCAGGATTTATCATTGTTTTTTTTTTATTCGCATAAGGCTCCAGCTCTTACTCATATTACATGGCACATAATTAGAAATAAAGAAAAATAGAGTCAAAATTAATAAAGCAATAACATTTTATTTGATTTTAAAAAATATGCAGTAGTAAGTTTGTCTGAAGAACTAACTTTAGAAACAACTCAATTGAATAGTTATGAGGGAATTCATACTATATCCCTTGACATTGTTGATGTGTGTATATGCAAAAAAAAAGCATTTAAGTATTCTATCCATAATCTAGTTCCTATATTACAAGCTACGCTTAGTTTGGGGCTAGATGGCGCTGTGTGAAATTCATGTTGTATTTATTTATAATTAGCGCTTTTAAGCTGAATCAAATTTGGCACATAAAATCGTAAATCGCGTCAGCGCCCTCGTGGCTAAATTGGTTAATAGCGTTTCCTGCTTGAGCGAAAGATGCGGGTTCGAGTCCCGTCGCGGTTTGTGATTTTTTTTGTTTCATAATATTTCCAGGTAATAAACATTATTTGTGTCATTAACTATTTCCTGCCAAATTTGTCATTGACCTGGCTTTGGATGTAAAGTTTGAGTTATATCAAAAGATAGAAAGAGACATTTTCTAAGTTTTTAAAGTACCTGTATTTTTCATGCAAAGAGAAGCACATAGTTACTTTATTTATTTGAATTAATGTTTTTTGTTATTGTACGCAAGTTATTATCATAAAATGTAAGTTATGATTAAGATGATGGAAGCGCACTCTGTCCAGAATTCTCTAAATGTCGGAACACAACAATTAAGAATCGTTGACACAGGTAAGATGGTGTTAGCTAGCCAGGTGGACTTAAAACAAGTCCTACAATAATTTAACCTCTATGGTCTAGTGGTTCGACCACCGATGTCAGATCCAGAGGTCCCGGGTTCGATCCCCAGGGAGCATTATTGTGCTTGGTTTGGTTGGTGGTAGGACTTTGTTTAAGTCCGCCTGGCTAGCTACCACCATCTTACCTAATTCTGTCGCCATATCAAAAATGATATGTTTGTTCCGGCATTTAGAGGTAAGAGAGCCAGTTCTTTAGACCGTTGAGGATTCCGGGTGAAGTGCGCTTCCACCTTCGTATTATCATAACTTGAACATCCGGAGATAAATGCCAAGCACTTCCCCATCATACAATAATAAAAAAGAACAGCAAAAATTTTGATAGAGCCCCGGAAGTCCACCAGTAACTCTTTGTTGTGCACATTTTAACATGTCATAGGAAAACATATGTACAGAGGCGAGCTTAACCCTTAAATAGTTTTCTACCAGCAAACATTTGAGAGAGGTAATACACTGAAAAGGTAGAAAAGTGTACTTGGATTAAAATACAATTTAATAGAGAAATAAATAGACATACATATCAAAAGTATACCTACACAAATATGTTACAAACCCAGTCAGAATTTTTCAGATATTAACGGTGGCAGTTGAAGTCTTAGGCTAGGTTTCAATTGTCAAAATGAAGTCAACAAGGTCCGGGCAAACCAAATATCAAATCATATATATTTCTTTTGGAACAGAAACATATACACTTCAAGTAAGAAACGATGATGTCTGCATTAGTTATGGAACTGTGTCGCATTTACCAACGCCCATCTCCGTTTTTTAGTAAAAAAAATAATTAAGTTCCACTTAAAATTAAACAAGAATCTTAAACAATTTTTTTTTCACCAGAGTGGAATTGAGGGGTAAAAGTAAGTGTGTGAGTGTAAACCACTAGACGACAGAGGCGTTTAATGTCAATAAATATATATAACAGGACATTAATTTGACACAGCGCCACCTAGTCAAAAAGTCTACAAGCCTCATAGCTCAGTTGGTAGTAGCTCTGCCTCCTGCGCTGTAGGCTGTGGGTTCGATTCCCACCCAGGACAAACATTTGTGTGATGAATCTAGATGTATGTTCTATGTTTGGGTGTTGTATCATATAGTACGTATGCATTCACAAAAGTATTTAAGTATTCTATCCGTAATCCAGTTCCCATATTACAAGCTATGCTTAGTTTGGGGCTAGATGGCGCTGTGTAAAATGAATGTCCTGTAATAGTTATTATTAGTCCCAAACTGAGCAAGGTGTGATGATAAGGTACCTTTCTGCGCCTCAACGAATTTGTTATCTTGCGCCATTCGGTTCGCGTAAGGCAGGTACACGTCCAGCTTGCACTCGGGGTGTTCCTTCGCGAGGACGAACGCTCGCGACCATTCGTTGGCGGCGACCGCTAGTGCACCCACCTTGCTGGAAAAAACCTTCATTTACAGTTTCTTGATTTTCACACTGCCGAGTTTTATATCTATGAAACTGAAGTATACATAATAAAATATATGTTTTTTTTCTTTTTTTTTTTCTTTCAAAACGGTGCAACAGGGTTCACGGGTATTTTTTTATCAAATAAAAAAAAAACTTTATTCATTATGATTTTTTAGGATCATTTTGAAAAGTCAAATCTACCGCCTGTTCGGAATCGCGACCAGCACACAAGGAGAAAGGCAAGAACCTCGGGCTGGTTAATTATTTGATGATCCATTCAACATTAAGATACACAATATGTAATTATATTCTAAGTAGATACATCATAAACCTCAATACTTAATCTTAAAACATTTGTTATTACCCTATCTACCTGACGGGCAGTTTGTTAACATTGAGAAATCCACAGCACTAGGGTAATTTCACGGGTAATATCAATCAACCATAGTCTCACTCAAACTAGGATGGACTCACCACAAATGCACAACAGTATCTTCTGAATGGCTCCTAAAATGTATAATAAGATACCGAAGAGCATAAAGATTAGAAGTTTATTGAGTTTCAAGTAGAATTTAAGGCATTCCTTGTAGTATAGTGTATTACTAGTGTTTCTGAATTACTATTTAAGAACTTTAATTGTCATTTAATTATTATAATATATTGTAAAGTTATTTTGCCAATGACTTATTAGATTGTGGTATTTTGTCTTAATTTAATTTAATTTACGTTTACATTTGCATGCCTAATTAGCTAAGACTGTACTGGGACTTGTATTCCAAATTATTGTACATCCTTTTTATATTCTGACAAATAAACTATTTGATTTGATTAATTTCACCAACATCTGTTTAGTGTACGCCGTAATGTTATAAGCTGCACGTCGCGGAATGACGTACCATTATTAGTTAAGTTTGTTTTATTCAAGTTAAATGCTTGAATATAACATTATTGTGAATAATGTCGACTTTTATAATTTACACGTCATAATAAATAGTTATGACGTTGGCGGTCGCGGATAAGAATAAGAATCGACCCCTCCAACTCAGCCCAAGGATGCCATAAAAGCCGACCGAGGATCTCACCAGAAGAATGGCAGCAGATTTCTTCTGTACATTATATACACCTGTACTGCGATCACCAACACGCCTGCCAAACGTGGTGATTATGGCAATACCCCTTGCTTTGGAGGAGACTCTATCCAGCAATGGACACTAATGGGATCAAACATGCTGATTTTAAATATATTTTTAAAACCATTGCAACATTAAAAATACGACAAGGTTTGTAGTTACTTAAATGTCACTTTACAGGTCGCGTCTTCATTTGTCAGTACAACGGTTACCAAACCGAACAAACTTCTTACCAGCCCTAAAAATGAACACCCCTCGACCACGCTCACATGAAAAACAGGTGTGTAGACGCAATATACTTAACTACCTTGTTACTAAACAACCAATGACAAAGACCATCCGGCCGTTTGGCCAGTGACTGTACACACAACGACAAAACATATTTATTGCGCCTATATACTTTTACTCCTTTATCTGTTAAAAAGTACTTGGTTTATAATAGAAAGCGTGTATGATTACCGGTAGTTTCCCAGGCGTTGGTAGACGTCAGCCGCGGCGGCGTGTTCTCCAACCGAGACAAGCGCCTCCGCGACGTGTTGCAATGCCTCGCTGGAACCCTTGTCCAACTTGCGAGCCAGCTCTATCAACCTAGAACAACGTTCATAATAAACCCCGATCAAAAGAGGAAGGTGATATTAGCACCATTTTCCAACCGCGTACCTGTCCATACAAAAAATACGTAGCTATTAAGTCACCTTCAAAGAAGAAATGAAGTCTAAAAGAGTCATGAAGCCTAGTCAATAAAAGCATTTTTCATTCGTCTTTTTTTTATTGAACGATGGGACGCATTTATAATAAGCCGCCTTATAAGGTTTGATTGATAGGACACGATTCATTAAGCCATCTATCTAGGTGATGTTTGAGAACAAGATATTCCTAACTGAACGCTAGGTGTATGTATTGAGTGGTCCGTTGGTAACAACGCCACGTTTTAAGCCTGCCTGACTAGCGACCACTATCTTAAGTATGACGCCATAAGAACAATTCTAATTGTGTTCCGGCATTTAGAGGTAAGATAGCGATAAGATAGAGGTTCAGTTTATAGATGATTCCTGGTGAAGCACGGCCGCCTCACCTTCCACCTTCGGCCTTATCATAACTTGACACCTGGTCAGAAGGGTCATCTTCCCCGTCGTATATACAAAACAAATGGATGGCCACACGAACTAAGCTCTTTATTATTGCAAAAGTTGTGTTCCCGTGGCCGATATCGGCCTGGAATACATCATTCATTCATTCATCGGTAACATTACACCTAACCTTAAAGTTTATAGAGCGCAAAGGGTTTAAGAGCTATGCGGTATTCGATAAACCAGTAAAGATAATTATATCGTACCAAAACTTGCACATCTATCGATTTATATTTCTGAAGTAGCTATGTATGTTAAGAGGACAATATACCGCGTACCTGTCTATACAAAAATAAGTAGCTCTTTTCTACCATAATGTTGTCCGATTTCGGTGTTTTTTTTTTCATGTTATCATCACATTATTACCTGTTAGCCTTTTACATTGTGTGTTAGATAAGTTTATGTTTTCGCCTTGTCTCATTCGAGTGGCCAGAATGTAGTAAAGGTTGTACGATTGTTAAGCATAGTAGGCAGGGACGCGATAATACCATCGTAATGATAATTGAACGTGGTCAATTGAATAATCTATACATATATTTTACATAATGAACGAGCAGTTGAAAATCAGCCTCTCATTCAGCCAAATCAGCCATTAACCGCCTCTGTGGTCTAGTGGTTCAACCCACCGATTTCAGATCCAGAATTCACGGGTTCGATCTCCAGGGGGAGTATAATTTGCGCTTGGTTGGTTGATGATAGAACTTTGTTTAAGTACGCCAAGCTACCACCATCTTAGCTAATTCTGTCGCCATAACAACAATTCTAAAATAGTTGTGTTCTGGCATTTAGAGGTCAGATAGCCAGATCCTCAGTTTGTTGAGGATTCCGGATGAAGTGCGCCTCCACCTTCGGCTTTACCTTGTAACCAGGTGATACGAAGGCCGTGATTGGGATCATCCTCAGCCCCTGACACCTAGGTTCGTGAGCAATAAATATATAATGATAAATATACAGACATGTCTCTGCGTCCGGTCTCCGCCATGAGGTCGGCGGCGCGGCGCACGTCGCCGGCCGCGAGGTACATTTCGGCGGCGGCGCGCGGGTCGTTCATGTGTCGCGCCCATTCCGCCCGCCGCCGAGCCAGCGCCGTCAGCCCTTCGCCCTCGACCACGTACTCCTGAACAAACACGTGTTCACACTAAAGATGGCAATAATGGTTAAAATTAAATATTAGTTAATATTATTTGTTTAGTACCTGCACGATTTGGTTATTGGTTGATGTTAATGCAGTTGAATATTTTATTCTATTGATCAAATAAAAGTAACCGCTAATTCGTCTCTATCATAGTAGCACTATGGGTATTTGTTTAAAATATCACATCACTTTGTATTGAATAAAAATATCATTTACAGCAAATCAGAAATTTAATCTCTATAGTGAGGAGCCGAAAGCATACAATTGAATGAAGTCAACCTAATACATAGTTGAAAACTCTGCGAGCAGCAACATACGAAAGTGTTTCTTATTTGTAGCACTTTAAAGTTAAAATTTCAATGCATTCAATTATGTTAGTTCTAACTCAGGCTGAAGTTGATATGATATTTTTATTAGATAATGTTAATTCTGATTATTGAATATAATGGTTGATTTTAAATACTAGTTAATTTTATTGGTTGATAGTTATATTCGTCATCTCTAGTTCACACTCGTCGTAAAATCTAGAAAAGCTGGTCATAGTCGGACCAGTACAAGGGAAGCGGTCACGCGGCAGATCTCCAACCAGATGGTCTGGCCAGCTAAAAGATAAGGATACGACATTTTCCGACGTGGTGCAAACGGCAACGAATCGGAGTCACTGGAGACAGCTCGTACAGCATAGAACGAGTCCCGGGTGATCACGATCTTCAGTTATGAAGTACCGACCACAAAGAGAAAGAAAGATGAGAAGTGTCCACTGCTGGACAGAGCCTCCTCTATCGCTATGATTTTGCCATAAACACGCTTGGCAGGCGGATCGGTGATCGCAGGTGTACATCATAAGGATTTTCCAAAATGTTGGGTATCTGTGCTATTCTTTTAATTTGTAGTAATAATTAATAACAAAAACGGGTCTTCATCGCGTACCTTTGAGGCTCATAAATTAATTAATATCTTAGAATTAATATCATCATACAATTTACTTTGACAAATTTAATATTTTTTCATGGAAATATCAACTTGAATACGTTACATAACCTGTGGGCTCAATAAATATCGATTACCATAAGCATCGGTAACATTCTTCAGCCTCATTCTTTGCATGTGCACGTTTGGAGGACAAGAACTAAAATGAACTAAAATGTCCTTTTTTATTGGAAGACGGTGAAGCGCAAATTTCTCATCTCATCTGGTTTCAGTTTATAATAAGGCAGAAGGTGGAGACGCACTTCACCCGAAATCCTCAACTAACTGAGTAACTGGCTATCTTACCTCTAAATACCGGAACACAACCATTAGCGACGAAAGACGCCGAAAAACCTCGTTGCGTTATTGGTTAGAGCGTGGAGGAAAAGAGGCGGGTTCGAGTTGAGTCACTATTACGTTTGTAAAAAGTAAAAAAAATAATGAAATAATAGTTACAATGGCGATGTTGAGACGATATCGTGGTTACGGTCCGGCGTGTTTGTTTACCTGTGCCTTGTTGAACATACGCAGATCGACGTACATGCTGAGCGCCCGCTCGTCGCGGCCAACGCTGCGGTACGACCGCGCCGCGTCGCCGTACCGCCCGCGGTACGCCGCTATCTCGCCGAATATCACTTCGCGTTTCTCGCCGGCTTCTGTGCGCTCCTATCAAACACTATATCAACAAGCCTCACACCTCAGTTGGTAGTAGCTCTGCTTTCTGAGCTGCAGGTTGTGGGTTCGATTCCCACACAGAACAAGCATTTGCGCGATTAATGTTGATGATTGTTCTGCGTTTGGGTGTTGTGTTGTATTGTATTGTATGTAAGTATGTATTAACCAAAAAAAAAGTAAGTATCATATCTTTAGCTAGTTCCTGTATTGCAAGCTTTTACTTAGCTTGGGCCACGGTGGCGGTAAATTTATTCCTGTAAATATTTTAAATCATCATGACTGACATTGCCCTGTGATTTGTCAGTCAGTCAAGTTTTCATAGAAATTCATAATTTTGCAGGTCAGATATGTGAAAATTGGTATTTAGTATTGATAAATACAAGTAAGTATTATCCCTTAAAGGTGTCAAACAGAGGGTGAAAATTGGTGTTCATAATTACTTCATTTTGAAGATTACAATATGAAAATAGTTTTTTAGGGTTTGGTATTTGAACGTTAATTGTATGCATATTTTTTGTTGAAATGTTGTCAATAAACTCAAACAGAAAGTCAAAATATACGAAACGCTATTAACGCTAAAACTAGCGTTTTTAAAAATTAATTACATAATGGAATACAATTGGGAGTGAATGTTCGTCATCTTTCAAGTTAATATTTAAATGGCTGTTTACAAATAAAAAACCCTTTATAAAAGAGTTCAAATTAGAGTTGAAAGAATTCCTATGGGAAATCCCAGGTACATATATTAGTAGGGGAGCCCACGAGGCTAAATGGGGATTTACTCGAGCGTCGTAGAGACCTATTGGGATGCAAAGCTTAGATGATAAGAAGAAAAAAAATTTATATGATATATACCTTTACATCGGTGGGGGAAGCGGCTATAGATTTTTAAATATGTAAAAAAAAACTGTTGCATGAACATCCTCGAGCGCATCAGATATTGATAGCATCAATGCCCTACGTATTTTTAATAATGTACGTATGTTAATCTGATCGTTTGCATGATGCGGGTGGTTGTATTTAAGGGTTGAAAATGAAAAAAAAAAAAAAAAAATATCGAGCGCGTCAGATTTTCTAAGGGAGTGTTAAGTACACCAAAAAAAAGCTCTCGTTCACTAATCTGACGATTTCGATGGGACGCAAACTCGCGGCCATTTTCATAATGTGCAAAAAAAAATCGCCATTTTGAAATACTCAAGCGCGTCAGATTAAGATATATATGGTTCATCTTTATGTTCTAAACGTACTATCTCATAATCTGACGATTATCTAGAGGGATTCGCCTGATCTGACAAAAAAAACAAAAAAAAACGGTTCACTTTAAAGGCCATCCCTGCAACTTCCCGCTAATTCCATTCCTGGGCGCTTGAAATTGTACTTATGACATTTTTGAGCTCAAAATATAATTAATGTGATATTTTGAGCTCGCTGAGTTCAAAGAAATAATATTTCTATGCATTTAAGCTCTCCCAGCTCGAAAGTCTGATAGAAGTTTCATAGAACACTATTTTTGGAATTTTCAAACCGCAATAACTTTTGAATGGATTAATTCACACAAATAATATTAAAATAGCCAAAAAAGCCAAAACGTTGGAAACACGTTGTAAACAGTATGCCACGAACGAGTCTTTATGATCAGCTGTGATGGCGTCATGGCAACAGAAACCAGAGTGGGGACGGAGTGAGAGAGTAATAGATAGAGAAAGAGTGAGAGAGGAATAGAAACGCGGAGAAGGAAATGTAGGCATCACGCAGCTGCACGCATTTAACTTTATCGACGAATTTTTGTTATTTCGGCTTGCGGAAATCGTCAGATTATATATTTTTCATTATTCTTGAATTATTTCCTTCAAAATAAAAAAAAATTTAGCTACGCTCGAGAATGTCGAGATGACTTTTTTTTTACAACTTTGTTGCCCTCCCCTTTTTTACGTCACTCTCAAATTGTCAGATTAGTGGAATATACACTTTTTAGGATGTAATTAACTCACCCTACCTTAATCTGACGCGCTCGAGAATTTGTGATGGTCAATTTTTTTTTACTAATCTGATCCTGTATCCTTCACTGGCGGCCTTATATATGGGCCTCATGTTTTGTGGAGGTACTTAACCGGGTACAAGGTATCCCCCTGTATATTAATCTGCCGCGCTTTAGTAAATCCCGAAATCCCCGCTTGGGCCCCCCTACTATATGGCTAGTGATCAACAAAACATCAAATTAGCTAAATTGGGTGTATGATAGAAACATGTATCGCGGATGAAATACCTGCAAATGGTCGATGAGGTTGAGAAACACGATGTTTTCGCTCCTCTGAAAAGCCTTCCTTGCGACTTCCAACGAGAGCTCTTCCAAGGCGGCGAACCCCAGTCTCTCCCAGTCGAGGGCTGTCACTCCCAGACACGCCACCGAGTACGCCTCGCTGTGAACGTTATAGCATCAAACAATAATGGTTACTAATGGTCCCATGACGAACCAAATACGGGGATTTTCTCGTGGACCTACTCTTTTGTCCTATCAGTGGGTCCACGAGGGTATTATATTTCTCGTCATTATACTTTTATATAAAAAAAAAATGCGTAGTAAAATCTTCATTGAAATGAAAGTCTGTCACGAAATATAGTAACATACTTCATATAACATATAACATGCCCCAGTTTGGGGCAGTCCCATAATCATCATTGGGACCCAAAGTGATGGATTTGCCGCAGTTATTCGCAACAAATAAACCCCTGATCCGCAAAATCCGGGCCAGTCCCAACATCATCTTAAAGACTGTCGCGGGTAGGTATGATTCGCCAATGTGCCCCCACATTGGCGAATCATACCTGTCTTGTGCGGGAGGTGATCTAGTAGTCTTCGACAATAGTTGCTGGTCCACCGATGACTTAACATGACAGGGCTGTCAAGTTAAGTCATACCTATCTTCAAAATAGTACATGTGCACACCGGGTACGTACCTACCACTTGCTTGATTTTCATTGTTACTAACACCTAGTTTTTAAGATTGCCAATTTACTAACATCGATATGGATATTGGTCTGAAATAAATATCTTTTGATTTATTTTATTTTTAAATATGGATTGACATGACGTTTGACATTTATTAATCGTTCAATAAATGACAAAATAATAAACAGGTATACAGGGGTTAGCAAATTGTTTAAATATAACAGTAGGATGACTTGATATTATATAACAACCTCATGGTATAGCACAAAAAAGTAGGTCCAAGAGAAAATCCCCCAAATACCTTGGCACCTGACATTTCAATGATATTGTGGTCAAATAATGGTCTTCCGAACAGAAAAATATAAGAAAATACATGTTTATACAAATAAATGACCGTCACCTTTATATGTGGCGTTGATATGGTAGAAGGGCATTTATTTTTTGTGTATATTTTCATTATAATTGTTCTTTGTCCGGGCGTTATGACATTACAAAACATATCAGTCATCGGGTAAATCAAAAAGGAAAAGTAGCACTTTGCTTTACCTGAACATTTTGTGTTGGATGTACTGATGTACCGCGTGCGACAATGGTACATTGACAGTTAGCATCGAGTTGGCTTGGAGACAAAAAACTCTGCCACCCTGGAATTACGATAAATATACATACATTAATATTACAGGACATTCATTTCTCACAGCGCCATCTAGCCCCAAACTAAGCATAACTCGTAATATGGGAACTAGATTACGGATAGAATACTTAAAAACTTTTTTATTATTTTTGTAAATACATACTTATCATACAACACCCAAACACAGAACGAACATCAATATTCATGACACAAATGTTTGTCCTGGGTGGGAATCGAACCCACAACCTACAGCGCAGGAGGCAGAGCTCAAGTCAAGCGTCAAGCGTTTGACGACCAGCTAAGTGGCGATGTGGCCTTAAATGGAGCACGCTTGCCTGAAAGGAACCTATTTACTCTGGACTTGGACTTGCTACTACCAACTGAGCTGTGAGGCTTCGATAAGTGATACTTTTTCAATAGAATTTCAGACGCACAGCCTACTACCATCCTCACCTGATTGATATCCCACGCATAAGAACTAAACGCTTTTAAGAATCTTTTATTGTGCGCACTGCAAGAACTTGGAATAAGCTCCCAGCGTGTTTTTCCGCTGTGCTACGACCCTAATGTCTTCAAGAAGAGAGTTGATAGGCACTTTCTGGGTAGGCTCGCTCCATCGTAGATCTCATTCCTACCTGTGTAAGTTTCGTGGTCTAGAGCCGACCCATCGTAAATAAAATAAAAAACTATACCACACAAGCGGCCAATTGTGGCGCTTGCATTGTATGTAGGTCAAACACTTCTCCTGGTGCGATCCCGTAGTCGTCTTTTACGACATCTATACTGAGTTGGATACATCATGATCGGTCTAATAAGCGTTTTTGTTTTTCCTGCTAATAATTTGACACACCAACACACACGTAATGCCGCATTGTCAGTCGGGCATTCCGTAAACTGATATCAATATCCTCTATCCTCGTGTTAGCGTCAGTTACAGGGCAGCCGGGGTATTCAAACTTCGCCTCTCTTCGAAGTATCCGTGCAGATGAAGGTTCTCTCGTGTTTCGGTCCCTTCCCTTCACCTGGAGGTATTCTTTTGTTGCGTCGCTGACCTTCAGGTGTCCTTGAGAATTTCCATTCCGATGTTTCGAGAGGACAATACAAGAGGAGGTAGAAAGAGGACAAGAGGTAAAAGGTGTCTTAGAAGTACCAGTCACTTAAAGCTGGCCGAGTGGTAGGGCTGTGGTCACAACTTTCCTGATGATACACTCCAGGATCAACCAGGACCAGGATTAAGAGTACAGCGGACAGGCCTTAGCAGGCCTAAGAGTGATATTTTAACCGCTTAGGTGGTTTGCCTACCGATGTCAGATCCAGAAGTCCCGGGTTCGATTCTCAGGGGGAGTACAATATTGTGCTTGGTTTGGTTGGTGGTAGGACTTTTTATGTCCGACTGGCTTGCTACCACCATCTAACCTAAGTCTGTCGCCATAGCAATAATTCTAAAATGGTTGTGTTCCGGCGTTGGGGTAAGATTGAGGATTCCGGGTGGAGTGCGGTTCCACCTCCGACTTATCATAAATCAAACGAACCAGGTTAGAAGTAGGCTAAGCGCTTCCCCGACGTACAATAAATAGTAAAAAAGGTCACACCGAGGTCTTCAAGCCGCGACTTCCATTATTTTCGATCTTTGTTTTTTTAAGCGACGGGGAAGCTTGGCCTTCATCTCACCTGGTTACAAGTTGAGATAAGGCCGAAGATGGAGGCGCACTTCACCCGGAATCCTCAACTAACTGAGGAACTGGCTATCTTACCTCTAAATGCCGGAACTCAACAATTTTCAGAATTGTTATTATGGCGACAAAATCAGGTAAGACTGGTCAGCCAGGCGGACTTAAACACAATATTGTACTCCTCTGGTGATCGAACCCGGGGTTATCTGCATCTGAAATCGGTGAGTTGAACCACAGAGGCGGTTAAGAAATCGCCATGTTGTGCCTCTAATGTAGTTAAATGTACCTGGAAGCCGACAACAGAGCCCGAGAGCGGTTGCGAGGCAGCTGGGAAGTTACCGGCGCGTATCGAGAGCAGGCCTCCGCCGGACATGCTCAGGAGGTCTTCGCACCACGAGTTCCACGACACTGATGATACGTTCTCCTCCTGGAACCGACCAATCGTGTTGCCGTCAAATACTTATATACCTATTATATACTCGTATAAAAAAAAAAAAAAATTGCCCGAGGTTCTTGCCTTTCTCCTTCTGTACTGGACGCGATTCCGAACAGGCGGTAGATTTGATGTTTCAAAATGATCCTAAAAATTCTTACTGAATAAATATATTTGACTTTGACTATTTTGTATTTTAGTGTCTGAGTACATTGTTTTAATATATTTTTTACCTTATTCTATTCTTGTTTTTTTTTCAAGAGATGTATATTTAATTGTACTTACTGTGTTTTATCTATCGTTTTATATGTTGTGTAGTGTGCTATTTTGGGTAAACAAACGTTTTTCTATTCTATTCTGTTCTATTATATACTTATGAATCACTACTGTCAATCGTCCGAAGATGAATATAAATTAGATTTATAGGTCTGGAAATAAAAGACGAAATAAGGAAAGCCGAGATACGGTGGGGTCAACGAGTCCTTCAGTGGAGATCACGTCTAGGCAAGCGTAGTGTAAGCGTAGTGTGGACGTCCTCCGGATAGATGGAGCCATGTATTGTGTAGGAAATTTTCAAGGGGAATGGAAAAAAACTCGGGCTGGTTAATTTTTGATGATCCATTCAACATTTAGATGATGTATAGTTTTAAATTACATTCTAAGTAAGTTCAGTAACATCATAAACCTAAATACTTAACAATCTTAAAACATTTATTATTACCTCTAACGGGCAGTTCGTTAACATTGAGAAATCACCATTTAGCTGTCAACTGGTATAGCAACCGGGCCACGCCTTCTTATCGTCGATATAGTCACTAATATTGTAGTAGGCACTTTTAACTAAATTATCTTTATATACAATTATCTTTATTTACTGTTGAATGCTATGTCAAAGTCAAAGGCAAATATTTTTATTCAGTAAGATTTTTAGGATCACTTTGAAACGTCAAATCTAACGCCTGTTCGGAATCGCGACCAGCACACAAGGAGAAAGGCAAGAACCTCGGGCTAGTTTTTTCTTATGATCCATTACAATAGCTTAGCTTATTCGCTGGAGCAAGTTCATTTGTTTAATGCCAGTCACATTATATTTACATAAATATATTGGCAGGGCATAGTCAATATATTTATTTCTTTAAACTTGTCTCTTAATGAATCTCTTGGACCCATTTAGTAAACAGCGCGAACAGCCCTCTTCTGCAATACGAATATGGTGTCTATATCTGCAGCACTTCCCCACAATATTATGCCATATGACATAATACTGTGAAAGTAACTGAAGTAAACTAGTCTTGCTGTAGCAACCCGACTGCCCAATTGGTGCTGTTGGAGATTTTAACGCTCACAATCGAGAATGGTTATTTCCAAGTCATGGCATCGACCATCCCTGGAGAGAGATGCGAAAGCTAGCAATAGCACTTAATCTAACAAATACTCAGCTATACTCAGCTGGTCCAAGGGGCAACAAGGGTTCCCGATTTTAACAGCCACAACGCCAACTGTTTAGACCTTCTGCTGAAAACTGATCCAGACCGCTATTACGTGTCGATTTCTGCACCGTTGGTTACATCTGACCACTGTCTGGTAAAATCTGTTTCTGTCTACTCTTCACACGATTATAGCCGATACGATATGTAGATCCGCGTGCCTGCGTGAATAGATGCGAACTGTCTTTGCATCCTATCCTTGGCAGCAGATCTGCTTCACTTTTGATGATCCTTCGGCTTGTGCGGATGCCGTGACGGAAGTGTTGCGTCATGGAGTGGAATATTTTATTCCATTCTCTGACGTCTTGATGTCAGGCAAAGCTCAACCATGGTTTGGGGCTCACTGCGAACAAACTGAAGCGCGTAACCAGAAGGCATACCTATCATACCAAGGACATATCGGAGAGAAAGAGGGCCTATAACCAAGCTGCCAAGTCTTGCAAAAATGCCATTAAGAAGGCTCGGTTCGATCACATCGGCCTAATAGGGAATAAGCTAGCTACGTAGCTAGCTTACGATGGGTACGTACCCATCTGGTAGTAAAGCCTTCTGGTTCCTGGCTAAGTCGTTCGATTCGAACTTCTGCCGCCCCTCACTAACACCACTCCAGAAACCTGATGGGTCACTGGCACATACCGCTGAAGATAAAGCAAACCTGTTTGCAAATCTTTTCGCGGAATCATCACGTCTAGACGCGTCAGGCGAGAAACCTCCGAGTCTACATGATTGTGGGGCACTCATGCCGGAACCTATCATCCATCAGGCCGAGGTTCGTAAATCGCTGCGCTATCTAGATGTTAATAAAGCCAGTGGCCCAGATGGATTCCTGCAATAGTACTGAAGACCTGTGCACCTGAACTCGCTCCTATACTAACACGCCTTTTCCGTCTTTCTGAAGAGACTGCTTAAGTACCAAAGTCTTGGTAATGGCCAAAAAATACTGCCAAAAAAGGCAGTCGTGCCGATCCAACATTCCATATTCAGTCCATACTCTGTAAGACTATGGAACGTGTACTGAACCATAAGCTTCTGGCACACCTAGAAGCTAATGATCTCCTCAGTGACCGACAATACGGCTTTGGCCGAAATCGGTCTACTGGGGACTTTCTAGCGTACATCACACACATATGGAGTGAGGCCATTGAAAAACATGGAGAGTCGCTAGCCGTTTCTCTTGACATCTCCCATGCCCTTGATAGAATCTGGCACGATAGCCTTATTAGCAAGCTTCCTTCATACGGTCTGCCTCCTAGCCTTTGCGCCTGGATATCTGACTTCCTGAGGGATCGATCGATTCGCGTAGTCGTCGATGGCTGCTCATCTGATCAATTAGCAATTAACGCCGGGGAACAATTAGCAATTAGCGTCGCATATTAATGACCTGTTGAAACCCGGAATCTTTGGGTATGCAGATGACAGCACCGTTGTTGACATCTGGTGCTCGGGCTAGTAGAGCGCAAATACAGTCTCTCAGAGAGGTTCTGGTCGAACGCTTGAACTCTTCCTTAAAGGCAATCTCTGATTGGGATTATGCGAATCTGGTTAAGTTCAATATCATCAAAATAAAGCTAAGAAGACCCAAGCGTGTTTATTCTCCGCCAAACGGAGTCAATTCCACCTGAATCCTACTTTTCGAGATGTATCCGTTCCGATCTCTGACCACCTTGAGCTTCTTGGTATCATATTGACCCCAACTCTCAATTTCGGATCCTACATTGAATCAAAAGCCCAGTTAGCTGCTAAGAAACTGGGTATACTGGCAAAGGTGAGACGGTATTTCACGCCGGGACAGCTGCTCAACTTATACCAAGCACAAGTCCGCTCTTGTATGGAATACTGTTCTCAACTTTGGGATGGATCCGCACAGTACCAGCTTGGGACTCTGGAAACAATTGAGAGGAGAGCCAAGAGATTAATTTGCGATAACTAGATCGTCAAGGCAAGGCTTCAAAGCCTCGATCATTGTCGCAAAGTTGCAAGATTATCAGTTTTTTATTGGATACACTTCGGAGAGAGTGCAGCGGAACTACACAATCTAATTCCGCCATCCCCATTATTTTTGCGGACAACCAGACGCTCGGCGATGCGCCACCGGTTTATGGTGGATATACCTTCCTCGCGCACTAAGCGGTTTTTTTCCAAGGAATTACAAGGAATGGAACGCTTTGCCTGAGTCTGTGTTTCCCGAGCACTACAACATGGGAGTCTTCAAGTCACGAGTGAATAGGTACCTTCTGGGCAAGCGTGCTACATCGTAGGCTGCATCATTGCTCAACATCAGGAGAGATAGCAGTCAAACGCAAGCCTATCACATAAAAAAAAAGAGCAACGTCTGTGAGAAGACGTATCTTCTTTACAGCATATGATACTTACGGAATGCAGCAGCTCGCCCGTGGGCAGGCTGTAGATGCGACAGACGGAGGACTCGTCGACGACGGCGAGACTGCCGCGGGACGCGCTCACGTCGAGGCAACGCACGCTGGCAGGAGTTTGCACGATCAGCTTACATTTACCATCGGCCGGCTCCACCTGCCATATCTGAAAACCAAACATATCAACATGGATGGAGCTTGCTGCGTTTCATAGATTAAATCTACTGCTATAAATATCATGCCTAAACGAGATACATTTTTGCCTCAATTATATTCAATGACTAAAAAACACGAAAGTTTTATAAATTATCGCGATTATTATATATAGGGGGGCTTTCTACTCACGTCCGTAGGTGTTAACCCTAGAGTCCCTACACGTGTCCCCTGGGTGGTGCTAAAGGAGTAGCAAATTCTGGTGGTAGGCTTCGGCCGCGGCTTGTCACCACCCACCGATCTAAGCCGTGCCGTTAAACGACCTGGACGTGTTCCGGAACGCAGGTCGGTGTAGCCATGAACCAATCGAGAGAGTACGGGTCAGGATAGTTCTTGCACTACAGTGTTGGAGTAGAAAAGGAGTAACGACGTGGAAGCTGTACCGGGAGACTAGGTGCGGAGGGTAGCGGGATCCGAAGCACGGTTCTCCGCTGGCCGACCGCAGGTTGTAGGGGGCCCAAGTAACGTGCCAGCCACACGTGAAAGGAAAATCCCGGAGTGCTCCATCGTGCCGGTTGGCGACCGGTTGAGAGGTCCCGATGGCCACTCCCGGGGGGGTTCGGGCGTCCCCGCAGTCTCCCCGCCTGGTACCCCACTGGTGTTGCCTTGCGTTGTTTTATCCCTGACTCTGTAGAGTAGTGCCTCACTCTACTTCCGTACTCCTCACAAACCCCACACTCACCATGACAAAAAAAAGAAAAAGTAGATGCGTTAAACAGCGGAAGCACGTCCTCTCTCTTCAAGTGCACCTCGTTAATATACGAGGACTTCAGTCCAATATCGACGCAATTAATCACCACCTCGAAACTGCTAAGCCGCATCTGCTGTTTTTCACGGAGACCCAAATCAAATGTCCATCTGACGCGGCATACCTTGCTTACCCAGGATATGTTCTTCTCTCATCATCAGGAGTGGCTTTCCTCTTCCAAGGGCATTGACCATGGTCAATGCCCTTGGAAGAGGAAAGCCAAGGAAGAGTGAAGCCAACTTGTTTGGCTTCACTCTTCGCGGACTCTTCACGTCTAGATACCACTGATGAGATTCCTCCATCGCTTCCCTGGTGCGGAAAATCCATGCCAGAAGTGCGCATTAAGCAAAAGAAGGTGCTCAAGGTGCTACTATCACTAAACGTGAACAAAGCCAATGGTCCAGACGGGATCCCGGCGGTGGTGTTAAAAAGTGTGCTCCCTAACTGTCACCGATTCTCGCTTATTCCGCCTGTCTTTGGATACCGGTAAGGTACCATCATCTTGGAAGCTCGCTAATGTTCAACCTTTCCCAAAAAAGGTAGCCGAGCAGACCCCGCTAACTACCGGCCAATCTCTATCACCTCCATTCTCTGCAAGTCAATGGAACGTGTTCTAAACAGTAAACTCCTTACCTAGAGTGTAACGATCTTCAGTACGGCTTTCGCCGAAAACGATCCACAGGGGATCTTCTAGCGTAAGCCACGCACATTTGGAGTGAAGCCATCGAAAGATACGGGGAAGCTATAGCAGTTTCCCTAGACATTTCGAAGGCTTTTGATAGGGTTTGGCAAAACGGTCTCATTAGCAAGCTTTCCTCCTACGGATTACCGTCCAACATTTTACTGTGGATCACAGACTTCCTGAGGGAACGATCGATTCGAGTAGTCATTAGTGGCTGTTCGTCTGATCTATTGGCTATCAATGCCGGGGTACCTCAAGGGTCTGTTCTATCAGCAACTTTATGCCTGCTTCATATCAACGATCAGCTAATACCCGGTATCTATGGGTACGCAGATGACAACACAGTTGTTGATAGATATTTTTCCAGTCCACGTGCTAGAGCGGACGAAATTTTCAGCCTCCGTAGGGAAATGGTGGAGCGTTTGAACCTCAAGCTTAACTTTGTGTCTGAATGGGGAGACGCAAATCTTGTACGGTTTAACGCTTCCAAAACTCAGGCGTGTGTGTTCTCTGCTAAAAAAAGACAATTACATCCCGTACCTATTTTAAACGGCACTTCGCTCCAGTTCAATGATAGTTTGACCCTTTTAGGCGTTGAACTTTCATCGAACTTGAACTTTAGGTCCCATATCGAGTCTAAGGCCAAATTCGCTGCTATGAAGCTGGGTATTCTTGCTAAGTTTCGGCGGTACTTCACACCGCGACAGCTTTTAAGTTTGTACAAAGCTCAGGTTCGATCTTGTATGGAGTATTGCTGTCATCTCTGGGATGGCTCAGCCAAGTATCAGCTCGAACCCCTGGATTCGATTGAGCGTCGTGCTGCTAGGCTCATAGGTGATGATTCGATTGTTAAGGCTTATTTGCAGAGCCTAGAACATAGACGACGGGTTGCCAGGCTGTCTGTGTTCTATAAATTCCACTTCGGCGAGTGTGCGCACGATATCTTTGACCTAATCCGTCCATCCCCTTTCCACCACCGGACTAGCAGACGTACGGCACGCTACAGCCCGTACATTGTAAATGTTCTATTGTGCCGAACACATCGTTTCGCCTCTACCTTTATCATTAATGGTAAGCGTGCTCCATCTTAGGCCACATCTTTACTTGTTTTACATGTAAGCTGGTGGTCAAACGCTTGACTATTATCAATAAAAAAAAAAACATAATTGACAACAAAAACGTGTCTTCATCACGTACCCTATATACGCGTACCGTACAGTCTACCCGTGACCACGGCCGTTGTAACACGGTCGAAACTGTCGGGAATATAAAAAGGTAACCAATGAAGACCCTTTTGTTATTAATTACGAAAGTTTTAGCTATTTCATTTGTTTTTTTTATTATTACAGGACGTTAATTTCACACATCGCCATCTAGCACCAATCTAAGCTTAGCTTGTAATATGGGAACTAGATTACGGATAGTATACTTTTTTTTTTTGTAAAGTGAGGGAGTATCTACTCACCATATGATACTACACCCAAACACAGAACAAGCCTCATAGCTCAGTTGGTAGTAACTCTGACTTCTGCGCTGTAAGCTGTGGGTTCGATTCTCACCCAGGACAAACATTTGTGTGATGAATATAGATGTTTGTTCTGTGTTTGGGTGTTGTATCATATAGGACGTATGTATTTACAAAAAGTTTTTAAGTATTCTATCCGTAATCTAGTTCCCATATTACAAGCTACGCTTAGTTTGGGGCTAGATTACGCTGTGTAAAATTAATGTCCTAAATAATATTTATTTATTATTATTAGAATAAAGATCTATGTTCATCACTCAATTTTTTCAACCTACATCGCAGAAGGCCGGCATTTGATGATTTTGACATTTGGTAAGGATGATCATAAATGAATTGATGAATGTGCTTTTTTGTCAACAAAGATTAAATCGAGCAATACAAGCAGATGAAATAGATACTTAGTGCAATGGGCGGTCTTACCGTTAAGAGCGGGGAAAGCAACCTTGGAAGGATAAACAGAAAGCTAAACTTTTGTATTTCAAGTGATAGAACTTGGTCACAATACAAATGCTCAGCGCAAAAGCTGAGTATCAATATGACACAATACTTCGGAATCTGCGTCAGGACGGATATGATTTGATGGATATTATCGCCATCGCGGGTCGAATACCGCTGGTTACCTTAACGGGGTGCAGTACCATGTAGGCCATGTTATTTGTGGATGTGACCTTGTAACGGGTATTATCACGAATCATAGATAAGTTCACGGCACGAGGAGACAAGAAGCAACGACTACACAGACTAATAGAGACAGGATTTGGTCTGTCGGTGAAGAGCTTCGGAAGTCCGTTAATGTATCGAAATATCAAACAATCTTGCCATAGCGTGGAGCGACATCTAGGAAGAAGGTAAAGGTAACTCTAATGTATAAAGGGCTTGTCGCAGCAGTGGCGCCACATAGAGATCGTTAGGAGTTTCCAAAATTGCTCCATAGATGTCTAAATTGTTAGAGAAGATTAAATTTTTAATGAAATATCATTCGAGAACCTTCGGGGAAGGGATATTCCATATATAAAAAATTTCTTCGCGTCGGACCTGGTGGTGAGTAGCGGAAATGATTCAGCAACAACGATCTGGAACATTCTATGTTTTCTTTGGTATAAAAAGACAATTCCGGGTCGCGGGGGTCACTCCGTATTTGTATTTCTGAAAGAAGCTTGTATCATCGCTAAGTACATAGTCGTGCTGCGTCAGGGCAACGCCTAAAGTTCGAGGGAAAAATAGTTGACTGTTTGTGAGTCCCTGAAACCAGGGAAGGCCGACGTGACAAGTGGAATTCCGGGCAGCCCGCGGTCCGTTCCAGAGGAACAGCAAGGACGTCGTTCCTACCAGCCGCTCACAGAAAGCAGGTACGTGGCTCGAAACCCCGGCGAGGAAGTTTCGAGAGAGGTTTTGTCTTTTGTCAAGAACAACAAGTAATATGAAAGTTATTTCAGGAGCGCCAAGAATCCGATTCCGGGGAAAGCGGGATTGAAGCGAGTAGACGGTCACAACTCTGCGGGAGAATGCAGAAAGAAGACCACGTTCACGCATAAGGTATTATCTAACCCGCTGGGTTTAACAATTGTGGAAAAACGAGAGGGAAAATACGTTCCGCTTAGGGAACGGGTATGGCAATAATTCTAATGCATTTCGTTGGGGGATTTCCAGGTCTGACGATTGGAGTGTACGAAATCCTCGTGGCGGCGGGGAAGGAGATCCCGTTGTACGAGACGGAGCAGCTGCAGAGCCTGCGCACAGATATAGCAGCGGCAGAACGGCAGTTTGTTCCCGTCACGCGAGCAGAGTACGGATCGTCGGAAAATCAGGTGTGAACTATCCATAAAGGGGAACGCCCCGGCAAATACGGAGTCCTATATCTTTGTGCCATTCAGTTAGCCATTTTAATAGTTTACCAATTTAATAGTCGTGTTGACAGTCCAAGCCACGTTTGTATTAGGTTAAATTTTAGATGGTGATTCTGCTGAATTAGGTCGGTTTTATTTTAAGTCAAGTCTTGTTAGGATAGGGTGAGATCAATTTAGTGAGAGTGTGGGAAGGATCGGAGGGTCACACCCAAGTAGCCTATACGGCTAGGGGAATTTATTTTGTCAAGGTGCGGATTCGTCCGGTGGTTCAAACTATCCAAGTTGGCACCAACCACGTTATATCAGCCAGGAGGTCTCGAGAAAGGGTAAATACTTCTCCAGCGTCGCCCCAGCTAGGTATAAGAGCGTGCCAACGAAGGGGAAAGGCCTTGTAGTCCGAAAACTTTAGGTAGACTAGTTGTTCTCTCCGGAGGGTGTCGGGGAACCTTGGCCAAAGTGGGTTGGGTTCATTTTGAACTACAGCAAGCGGTCCTCCTAAGGTCCCCTCAGGACTGGTAAAGTTAAAAAGTAAGGTTCTGGGGAAACTGCTAAATAAACTAGTCCTTTGCTTCCCTGTTCTATGATATAAAACTTTAATATTTCATGTTTGGAAAAAGTTGCACATATTGTTACCTGCAATCCAATACCTGTATGAATAATAGGAATTGTGAATGATAATCAAGTGAACCGAATTGTGAATTGTTGTATCGAAGTAGGTATTTTGTTAAGGAATAAAAGTTTGTAACAGCATCATTGGAAATTTTCATTTCGGTTAGGAACCTTATAGGTTTGTCCACGGATTCCCGTCGAATCTCGCTAGCCTGGCTGACGGGGACCCGCGACAACCTACACAAGGCTTTGTTATAGGCAAGAGTCTGAACATCAAACGGACTGATTGCTTGTTCAGTCTCCAAGATATATAAAAAATAAACATAAAGATGTGCCCCACCAGGGATTTGAACTCAGGAGCTCCGGAACGAGATCCACGGAGATACATTACTGACCTGTCCGTTCATAAGTCCCAGAAGCAAAACTTCCTCAAAGTAGAGAGTGGTTACTTTCACGTATCGTATCGGCGAGGGCACCGTCCACGACTTGGGTATCCGCCGGCCGATCATCGACAGTTTCGAATCCTGCAATAACAACCAACATCATAGCTCAGACAAGCCTCATAGGCTGTGGGTTCGATTCCCACCCAGGACAAACATTTGTGTGATTAATATACATGTTTGTTCCGTGTTTGGGTGTTGTATCATATAGTATGTTTACGTATATGTAAAAAAATTAAAGTATTCAAGTCGTCTAGTTCCCATATTACAAGCTATGCTTAGTTTGGGGCTAGATGGCGCTGTGAGAAAAAAAAACATGGTTATCTGTGAGTTTAAGAAATGAAATGGTATTTTTAAAGGTAGTACTTATATGTAAACTAGTGACTGTAAATTTAAATTTTAAGTGAGAATAATAATTACTTTGTGTTATTGTATTACCTAGTGAGCGACTGACTGCGAGTGACGAGAAATCAACAAAACAGCAACTTACGAATATTCATTTGAGTTACTTTAAATACAAAATGAGAAGATGACGTACTCTGCCATAAGATTCCGTAGTTTCCTACCGTTTTCTAATAGTGACCCTAAGTTTCTAGTAAATCAAAGTAAAATGGCGCCATTTCTAGTCGTAGTTGACAATTTATTTGCACGCCTAAATTAATTTTAACATCCAAAATAGATTATTCACAACCCACTTTTTGAAAAGCTCGATCTAGATTTTATTATTAATTACTCAAATTCATACCACTCAAGTTATTAAAACAGTATCTCATTAACAGTCGCAAATTTATTTTCCTATTCGATCGTCTTATTATTCGACTTTAATTAATATTCGGTCAGTGATACAAATAAAGTTATTTGTCAGCATATAATTCGAACTTACGGTGGAGTATAGCGTTGTAATGTCTGTATGTTAATGTATGCCAGGTTAGGTTAAATCACCTTGCTTTTTTAGTTCACTTGGTGACAAAATACATTTTGGAGCTGATCAAAGTTAATTAGCTGACCGTTTAATTAAATGATAGCCCTTTTCACTATACCACATTCTTATGTTTTTTTTTAGTATTGGAAGTATATAACAATTTTAAATTGTAGTGTTCCGGCATTTAGAGGAAAGCCAGTTCCTCAGACCGTTGAGGATTCCGGGTGAAGTGCGCTTCCACCTTCGGCGTTATCATAACTTGAAACCATGCCATCATCGTATGCCCTCCGAACGTACACAGGCAAGGATGAGGTTAAACTAAAACAAGCCTGACAAGGCTTGTTTTTTAGACATTAGACTCGTATGTTCAAAATCGAAGAACACGAGTTTCAGGAAAGTTGCTCTCAAAGCTTTTGACAATTTATGTTAAAGGAATATGTCGTTTCACAATTGTCAGTGAAAAGTAAGCCTAGGTACTTTGAAATAAGGTTTGATTTGGCTTGGGGTGATTGACAAACCAGAGGTTTCTTGCATTACCTGACAGATGAGCAAGGCGTCACTGGTGGCGACCAATAGGGAACACTCGTTTTGTTGAGATAGCTTTTCTTTAACCCGGTAGAGCATTCCTTCGACGTCGCCTTGCTCGTACACGAGCACTCTTTCGGGCAGTTGTACCTGAAACATAACCAAACATACTGGATGTGACATAAACACGCGTTATCCGAACAATTATAAACTGCCGCAAAGGGTCCGGCAGATAATCTTTTTTACGGTTTCGTACTTCAAGCGCCAACGAGATTATTCATATAGTAATAATAAATATTACAGGACATTAATTTTACACAGCGCCATCTAGCCCCAAAATAAGCATAGCTTGTAATATGGAAACCAGATTACGGTTAGAATACTTAAATACTTTTTGTAAATAAATACGTACTATATGATACAACACCCAAACACAGAACAAACATTCATCACACAAGATAGATAGATACCATTTATTCACTTAATATAGCACACTACACAACATCACAAAACGATAAAAACATAGTAGGTAAGTACAAACATATTTTATGTTAAAAAACAACAATATTTTAAGCAACAGGAAATTAAAAAGGTAGGTAGGTACTTAAAAATAAATGAAACACATAACGGTAACAGGTGTGTGTGTGTGTGTGTGTGTGTAAAAAAGTCTCGGCTCAGCATTAATGCCCGCTGAACATAGAGGGCGCTGTTTTTCAGCCTGGACTCAAAACGGTCCTAAGACCCTGTGAGAACTTAAAATGGTGACACAAATGTCTGGCCTGGGTGGGAATCGACCCACAGCCTACACCGCAGAAGGCAGAGTTACTACCAACTAAGCTCTGAGACATGTTATACTTTCACTTGCATACAACACAGGACACTCAATACAAGTGTTTTTTTATATAAACGTCGATCTCACCTGCCTACCCCATAGACAAACGAAGTGTGATTTTGCATTACTGACATTAAATATTTTCAAAGTTTATAGTTTGTGGCGCCTACAGCACTATTAACACAATACACTATTGTATTAAATAAATACACAATATTAGTTCCAAACACAGGCAGCGGCACACAGGTCCCAAAAGTTCCAATACTACAATTACAGACTCGCTTGTTACGTGGCCCATGTTTTGCAGTAATACTTTTTGAGTCATGATAATGATCGCGATGATGATGATGTTTACGATATCAGAAAATAGTTTTCATATGTATAAACTTCAATTATCTTTAGAACGTATTAGGAGAGCCGAACCCAAATAAAAAATGGGATAAGACCGGAAGAATAAGTAGAACGTATACGCAGTGGCAACGTTCAAATGCAAGGAATCAAAAGAGTAAAACTCCAAAAAAGTTACTTAACCTAAGTCCCAGAAAATAGCTGGACCTGTGCAGTATCACTTGCACGTCAAATAGGACGCCAAGAGCGCAAGCAGGAGAGATCAAATCAAAAGACATACGTATACGTTGTGTGATTTTACATCACTGACTTCATTGCAAGCTTAGGTCAGGTTTTTTCTTCTAAGAACGCAAGGTTTCTAGTTTACGAAAAAACAAGTGGATTCATGATTAATGAGTCCTGAGACTCATTAAAGAAAGGTGCAGGCAAGACTGGAAGCCTAATGTTTTGACGAGAGATCACTGACTAAGGATATTTGGTATAAAATCATACAATCTGATTTTCCTAGGGCCTAGGGCTCCGTGATTCGATGACTCAGAAGTGGCCAGGTCCGTTATCGTAGCTATGTAGAGGCTTCGATCGGGACACATTCCATTAAATAGTTTTGGCTACCTTATGCGTACAACAAACTCACCGAGGCATGTTAACTAAGACTCCGGTATCCGTTTTAGTTACTCGACACATCCATCCCAATATCGTCGAGTGTATTCCACACGTCCATCCCAACATCGTCGATGTACTCTACACGTCCATCCCAACATCGAGTGTACTCCACACATCCATCCCAACATCGTCGATGTACTCTACACGTCCATCCCAACATCGAGTGTACTCCACACATCCATCCCAACATCGTCGATGTACTCTACACGTCCATCCCAACATCGAGTGTACTCCACACATCCATCCCAACATCGTCGATGTACTCTACACGTCCATCCCAACATCGAGTGTACTCCACACATCCATCCCAACATCGTCGATGTACTCTACACGTCCATCCCAACATCGAGTGTACTCCACACATCCATCCCAACATCGTCGATGTACTCTACACGTCCATCCCAACATCGTCGATGTACTCTACACGTCCATCCCAACATCGAGTGTACTCCACACATCCATCCCAACATCGTCGATGTACTCTACACGTCCATCCCAACATCGTCGATGTACTCTACACGTCCATCCCAACATCGTCGATGTACTCTACACATCCATCCCAACATCGTCGATGTACTCTACACGTCCATCCCAACATCGAGTGTACTCCACACATCCATCCCAACATCGTCGATGTACTCTACACGTCCATCCCAACATCGTCGATGTACTCCACACATCCATCCCAACATCGAGTGTACTTCACACATCCATTCCAGCATCGTCAACGTACTCTACACGTCCATCCCAACATCGAGTGTACTCCACACATCCATCCCAACATCGTCGATGTACTCTACACGTCCATCCCAACATCGAGTGTACTCCACACATCCATCCCAATATCGTCGAGTGTATTCCACACGTCCATCCCAACATCGTCGATGTACTCTACACGTCCATCCCAACATCGAGTGTACTCCACACATCCATCCCAACATCGTCGATGTACTCTACACGTCCATCCCAACATCGAGTGTACTCCACACATCCATCCCAACATCGTCGATGTACTCTACACGTCCATCCCAACATCGAGTGTACTCCACACATCCATCCCAACATCGTCGATGTACTCTACACGTCCATCCCAACATCGAGTGTACTCCACACATCCATCCCAACATCGAGTGTACTTCACACATCCATTCCAGCATCGTCAACGTACTCTACACGTCCATCCCAACATCGAGTGTACTCCACACATCCATCCCAACATCGTCGCTGTACTCTACACGTCCATCCCAACATCGAGTGTACTCCACACATCCATCCCAACATCGTCGATGTACTCCACACGTCCATCTCAACATCGTCGACGTACTCTACACGTCCATCCCAACATCGAGTGTACTCCACACATCCATCCCAACATCGTCGATGTACTCTACACGTCCATCCCAACATCGAGTGTACTCCACACATCCATCCCAACATCGTCGATGTACTCTACACGTCCATCCCAACATCGAGTGTACTCCACACATCCATCCCAACATCGAGTGTACTTCACACATCCATTCCAGCATCGTCAACGTACTCTACACGTCCATCCCAACATCGAGTGTACTCCACACGTCCATCTCAACATCGTCGACGTACTCTACACGTCCATCCCAACATCGAGTGTACTCCACACATCCATCCCAACATCGTCGATGTACTCTACACGTCCATCCCAACATCGAGTGTACTCCACACATCCATCCCAATATCGTCGAGTGTATTCCACACGTCCATCCCAACATCGTCGAGTGTTCTGCGCACTTACCGCCAGCCGATGTTTGTAAATGGCGATCTTCTGCACGCGATCGTGGCACTTGATGCGCACCTTGCTGCCCGTAGTGAGGTGCTGTATGATCACGTCAGTCATATTCTCCCGATACGCGTACCTCTCGCGGTACAACCCGTGCACCGTGCTGAACACCATTTGGTAGCACCAAAGAGTGCCGTCCTGGCATGCCACAGCCTGCAATTTTAACACTTCAAGTAATTTGTGTGATGATGTGAAAGGAGACAAAGTAATATATACCCTTACTTTTTATTCCAACATTTCCTGTTGATCCTTTTTTTCGGAAAAAACTATTTGGCTGTATCACTTGCAAAATGAAAATGTACTTTTTTTATAAATTATTAGGTACTAGTTTTTAGTTCACTTTTGTGAGTAGGTATGTGTTAGTATTTTATATCTCTTTAAGACCTTTTCATTTTACAATATATAATATTAATAATAACGTTGAATTTATGTTTTGATTTTCAATATAGTTTTATACTATTTATGTTTATTATTTTATACATATCATGTTTGTACTGGTTTATTTCGTTTTTAAAAATTAAAATATTTATTTGGGATCAAAAAATATCTAACATTATTCATGAATATTATAAATTTTAATGCCTAATCTTTTACAAATTTGTTGACATGCAATGTCTACACTAAGTATTAACTTGTGTCGCAGACACCGCATTACCTTCAAGATGTATTATAATTTAATAATTTAAAACAATCACACAATTCAGTTAAAATGTCCACTCTACTATAACTAAATCTAATAAAACCTATGAAATTAAATTACATTATAATATACATTTGAATCGGTATCTTCTCATTAATTTAATTATATAACAAGAGCATAACAACATATATAAATATTCTCAATCAATTTAACTAATTTCAATCATCATTATAAAATATAGAATGGTCAAATTAAATGAATCCAATTGTATAAATGTCTCTGTTACATATTACTTAGCTGTGCAATAAATAAGTTTGATGAGTAAGTGGTTATTGTTCTCACCAGAGTATTGAGAGACGGCGAAGGCACCGCACACCACACCCAGTCCTGCTCAGTGCTGGCGACAGGGATGCCTTCCGCAGTGAACGCGGCCCAGCCGCCGGCGCCGCCGACGACTATCGTGGCGCCTAGCAGCGATATCGAAAGCGCCGCTATACCTGAATGCCACCATATTATTAATAGTGGACTACTCGGCTAGACCAAAAACAGCCTGTTTCTAACTATGTAGCTAAGCTAACAATTAAGATGCTTACCTATATGCCTCTCTTTGAGAATCGGTTGACCGTGAACGGTATAGAACGATAGTGTCTCGCTCCAATCGGTGACGAGCAGGGATGACTTGGAAAATGTCACCGCCCAAACCGCGAAATCCCGTGCGATTCTATTCACTTCCTCACCAGACTGCAAAACGAATATTGCCTTAAACATATTGTGCCGGAATAACATATAAGATATAAAAAAACTCCGAGTTATAATAACAAATAAACTTGAGATCTTGTTCGCTTTGCTCAATTGATCAATATTTTTTAAATTAAAGTGTTTCTTTAGCTATATGCCTAGTAATATCTTGTTTTAATGTAATCATAAGTGCAAAGGAGAGAGACAGTGGGATGTTATAGTTGTATTATTGGTGGTTAGTAAAAAAAATAAAAAAAATGTGGTTTACAGATGTGCAAATTGATTGCTTTTTTTTTTACAAATTGGGCTTAGGAACTAAAGATAAACATTATATTTGTTTTTTAAAATTGACTGCTTTAAATGTAAAATGCATACTTTTTAAGACATACTTTATCTCTTAGGGAGACCACTCCAGAGGCTAGGCCGATAGCTAAGTGTAGGCCATTAGCGGACCAAGCACAGCAGGTTATGCGTCCAGAGAGTCTGTATTTCTGTACTGCTTTCACATCAATAGACCAGAAGGCAAAGTCTGTGACAGCACAGGACACCAGTTGCATTGTAACAGGGTTGTAGGCAAGACATTGGATTGCTTCACTGTGCCTGAAAGTAGAGAATGCTTGTAAGTTATTTTTTTTTTTTAATATTGTACAATGGGGGTTTGCTTTGCCTTCATCTCACCTGATTTTCTAGTTATGATAAGGCCGAAGGTGGAAGCGCACTTCATCCGGAATTTTCAATAAACTAAGTAATTGGCTATCTTACCTCTAAATGCCAGGACACAACAATTTAAGAATTGTTTTTATTGTGACAGAATTAGGTACGATGCCGGTAGTTAACGAAATACTACCACCAACCAAACCAAGCACAATATTATACACCCCCTGAGGATTGAACCCGGGCTCTCTGGCTCTGACAACGGTGGGCGAACAACTAGACCACAGAGGCTGTAGGCCTATTGTACTGGTTGAACCTAACCTTTTTTAAACAAGGAACCCACTTCTAAACTTGTCTATTAATTCTCTCTATATGTGCGTGATGACTTGACTCCATTGCTAAGGGGTGGTAGTTTTTGTGGCAAGAAATCAACATCAGAGATGGATGGTTGATTAGAATGTGAGGAAGAAGATACATTTTGTGCCTATCCCACATTAAACAGGGAAAAGGGAAGGTGAAAGAAATTTTGGTATGACTGAGCTTCTCGATTGTGACAATATGGGAGCCGTCATGTCAAGAGTAAATAGGTTTATAAACATCGATCAATCAAAATAGCAGTCAAAAGCAAGTCATTTTATCTACTTTTGGTAACAGTATTAATGGTGAGCCTGAGGGAAGAGTTTTCTCAGAAATGAGACAAGATAGGTTAATAAGTTTTTATCAGGTAGCGGCATGCTGATTTAAATGATCCCAAACACAGATATTTAACAGTAATTCACTGAAAATGTTCATTGAACTGCGAATGGCCTGACTCATCAGCTCAAATTGGTGTCTATACCTAATGCTAAGCGGATTCTTGACAGGTATGCCAAGTATCAATAACCTTGATGAATTCTATTAAACAGCTCCTTTTTTTCAGGCAGGGACTCACTCCCTGCCTGCAAAAAAGTCTATGTTGAAGCAAGCCATCCCAGAAAATGCCAAATCTCCATTTTATGTGTCGGAATCATACATACTTTATTATATACCTAGTATGGCTGGGATGTGCTTGGCCTTTTATCTCACCTGGTTTTAAGTAATGTAAGGCTGAAGGTACACATTAAAAAAACAATGACTGCTTTGACTGATACTGACAGTTTTTGACTGTGTAGTCCAACAGACAGAGGAATTGGCTATGTAACATCTAAATGCCGGAACACAATTTAAAATTGTTCTGTATCTGTATCAGAAGTACTCTGTGGTTTTATTCATACTTACGAATATTTCAGTACTCCTTCCATTTTATATGTCCAAATAATAACATTTTTGTCAGCACTGCCACTGGCAAACTTCTTGCCATCTCCACAGTAAGCCACTGCATGTACAGCACCTTTATGAGCCTGAAGCAGTTGAATGAGAGAGCCATCACGGGGGTCATAGACCATAACTTTCTCCCCCGCACCCACCACCAGCTGTGAGCCATCGGGACTAAAACATAGGCTGTGGACACTGAAAATAAACAGAGCACTATTATAAAAAAAAATAGCCTATACCTATTATAACAGATAACTAGTAAGTAAAATGTTTTTATTTGGTTGTGCATATTTGTTTGTTTCGGTTCAGCTTACTGTTTAAACTGAGGCAAGAGCACTACCTATATCACATTTTCTTATTAGCTTGGCATATTGTCATGCCTAGGAATGGTAGATGTTACATGTTCTTTCCAGATCAATGCTTGCTTCAACTCTTTACCTGGCACCAATAAATATTTTAAACACTGGCATATACTCGGGGCTTTTTTGTGTGGTAGTTAACTAGGAAAAAAGCAGCTTTTCATATATTTTATAACAAGTCTCATAGCTCAGTTGGTATTAGCTCTGCCTAGGCTGTGGGTTCGATTCCCACCCAGTACAAATATTTGTGTGATGAATATAGATGTTTGTTCTGTGTTTGGGTGTTGTAACATATAGGATGTATGTATTTACAAAAATTAGGTACCTATTAAAGTATTATATCCGTAATCTAGTTCTCATATTACAAGCTATGCTTATTTTGGGGCTAGATGGCGCTGTGTAAAATTAATGTCCGGTAATATTTATACCTATTAAATTTATGAAAATTTAATTCCCACCACATGCCTCCCTTTCAGCCATATCTGTGCAAAACTTAAGCTCATTTCATTTTACCTGTTTAGTAGTTTTGGCGTGATGGAATGGAAAACAAATAATTCATATCAACATCTAATTCCAAGCATCATTTAATGTAAGGTTTACGATTAATTAGAATGAGGTGTAGAAACTACATGATAAACACAAATAGGTTACAAAACCTCATGCACCTAGCGCTTTTGTAAGCTTTATGAAATCATGTTAGGTACCTGGAGAATTCAACTTTATCGGCTTCGTGGATTTTGTTTACCCATTTCGGCACGGTCCGCATTTTGTTCAAGAGCTTAAAAGTGGATTTTATAACATTTCGGGACAGTGTCACTGTCACAATGCTTGAGTGACAGCTGTATAGAATCTATCTTCCCTTTTCTCTCATGGCCGACCTCTCAAGAATTGTCTTAGATACATGTGCTGCTTAAATAAATTCATCTGCTGGATCTGCGACTCTGATTTCTATATATCCTTCAGGTCATTAGCTTCAAGGTACGTCAGCAATTTATGGTTCTCTCTAGAACTCTCTCCATAACCTTACAGATTATGGAGGTGATGGAGATGGGTCTGTAATTGGCCGGGTCGGCTCGACTTCCCTTTTTGGGAACTGGCTGCACGTTGGCAGACTTCCAGGATTTGGGTACGGTCTTTTTCTCAAGAGAAAGGCGAAACAGGCATGCCAGCACAGACGACAACTCAGGTGCACAGTGCCTCAACACTCGCGCCGGAATACCATCCGGACCACTGGCTTTATTCTCGTCTAGACTGCAAAGTGCTCTACGGACCTACTTGGCATGTTTACTTGGCATCGGCATAGCGATGCCACACTGAGGTATAGTTGGAGGTTTAGAAGAGCAAGAGTCCAAACGGGAATTGCTCGCAAACAGATCAGCAAATAAATTTGCTTTCTCTACTGCGGTGTGGGCCAGAGTTCCATCCGGTTTCAACAGCGGAGGTAATGTGGAACGACAGAAGTTGTTCTAGTTTAGCTCCTATTTGTCCCATATGGACAAATCGAGCCCTCCGCAGAACCCTCTTACAGGCCTTGGCAGCAGTATTAAATAAACGCTTCTTTTCACGGACCTTCCGAGATCTTGCTTTACAGGCGCGGGCCTTCACCCAGGCTTGGAAGGCAGCTTGTTTACGCAGCTCGGCACGAGCGCAATCAGCACTGAACCAAGGCTTAGCTTTGCCACCAAGTGGGATGTCGGAGAATGGAATAAAATACTCCATTCCTTGGTGAATCACGTCCGCAACCGCGTTTGCGCAGCAAGTCGGATCTTCGGAATAGAAGCATACCTGCCGCCAAGGGTAAGATGCAAAGAAGTGACGCATTTCATCCCAATTCGCTGACTCGTATCTCCAAACTCTCCTCGTGCCCTTTGGGCTGTCATCACGGGGAGAGCAGATAGATATGGATTTTACCATGCAGTGATCAGACGAACCCAATGGCGCGGAGACCGCGATTGAGTGTCTGGCAGGATCCGTAGTCAGGAAAAGGTCCAAACAGTTCTCTCTTTGGCCATCTCGATCTGGTTTCGGAATTCGCGTAGCTTGACCGACCAGTTGGGTGAGATCTAGCGATAAGGCAAAGTTGCGCGCTTCTCTTCCCGCGTGGTCAGTCTCCTGGTATGGGAACAACCACTCAGCATGGTGGGCATTAAAGTCCCCCAAGAACACAAGCTCCGCAGTCGGATACCGTTGCTGGGCCAAGTCTGCCGCCTCAGTGAGGTATGCGAAGAGTTTCGTTGTCTCCTGGTTGCCGTCATGCGACCGATAGACACAGGCATAGAGAGTCTTCTCAGTGCCGGTGTCCACCAGTAGCCAAACTGTTGGAAGACCCGATGTTTCAAAGCAACGAAGACGCCGACAGCAAATGTCATCGCGGACGTACACACAGACCCCTGCCTTCCTCTTGAATTTGTGTTCAAGAGAGTAGCCCTAGAGAGTAGTTGAGGTACGCCACGTCCGACGGGGTGGCTATCTGCGTCTCCGTAAGGAAGAGAAGGTGCGGCTTTGCAGTCTCAAGATGGTGGTGGACTTGCTCGAGATTGGAGTGCAGTCCTCGGATATTTGTGAGATGCACTTTGAGTGGGAGGAAGTGCAGCCGTTGTTTTAATTTCTTCCTTGAATCAGCTTTCATGTTTGATAGGTAGAGTTATGGGGATGTAGAATAGATGTCGAGGCGTCGCGAGGTTAACCAAACGACATTCAAAAGTTCAGCCCACCAATGGGAGACTTATAATGGAGACGAGAGATATAATGGAGTATCTCGGGATTTTTCGCGAGGTGGTGGGGCAGCCTTTACACGTGGCTAGCGCGCTACTTGGGCCCCCTGCTGCCTGCGGTCGGTCAACGGCAAGGACCGTGCTTGAGATCCTGCTAGTCTCCAATATTAGTCACCAGGTTAGGCTTTCCTCAGAAGTCGCCTCCGGTCTCACGCGTCGCAACTAACACTCATCCAACCCCCAAAGACACTGGCACTCCCGCACACCAACGGAACACAGCGAACTGCTTGGCGCCGGACTTCGGCAGGAGGGTGGTCGCAAGCCAGGCGGACCATTGTGGGTCCTACCACCAGTAATGGGATAATTTAGCCGTAACCGCTAGCAGATGTCAGCGATTCCGTTGCCCGGGGTGGTCCACTAGGAGGTAGATCCCAACCACCCCAAAAACTAACCTAATTCTTTCGCCATAACTACAATTCTAAAATTGTTGTTCCGGCATTCAGAGGTAAGATAGCCAGTTCCTCAGGCTTTTGAGGATTCCGGGTGAAGTGCGCTTCCATCTTCGGCCTTATATTGAAAACCAGGTGAGATGAAGCTTTGACACAACTTCGACGTAAATTTTTTTATATAAAAAAGTAATCATTTCAGCGTTCATGAAGAAATGCCGTGTGTCACCCGATGCCTTCATCCAGCTGATCTTGCAGTTGTCGTAATACCGCACCGCTGGCCGTTTCTGTCTCACGTACGAGGCTTCTATGAGGCTGTTCCGCGAAGGACGCACTGAGACCGTGCGTCCTTGCACCATCGAGAGCTCCGCGTGGGTCAAAGCGATGAATGACACCGATTCTTCGGTAACTTAAATCATAGACTCCCACTTATTTCGCTCTTTTAAGCTCTCCTAAAGGTTGACCCAATGCGATTCTAGGTGATGAAAAACAATACTACGGTACACCGGGAAAATCTACGGATCAGCATGTTCCTAGGAATCGCCAGAGCCCTACGCTCTCTGTCAATATCTGCATTGTCTTTAAGGTCGTCGGTAATGATATGGCCGAGATATTGAAGGTGGTTACTTTATTTATGTTCAAGCCATAAAGGGTTTTCTCGGGATCTTTTTTTATCTCTAACCGGAGGCTTTAAAGACTATGTTTAAATATTTTTAACGTTATACCTAAAGCCGTGTGAAGCAGCATAGCTAGCACAAATATCCAGCATCTCCCGAATAAATCCTGACGTCGGGCCCAACAGCACCATGTCATCCACGTAGCTGATGTTGTTGACACTAACACCATTCACGCGGCATCCGACACACTGTTGCTGAACTCGACGATGAGATCATTTACATATAGGCTGAAGAGGAGAACTGATCCCCCTGCCTTACCCCGCACTCCAACCTATAAGATTCAGAGAGAGCATTAGACCACTTGATAAAATTGACTTGGTTGCCATACCAATACTGAAATATTTTCAGTAAACCCGTCGGTACACCCCTGTCTCTCAACTTTTTCCAAAGCACCTATTGTATCCAATGGGATACAAGATCAAATGCTTTGAAGAGGTCGAGAAAACAGGCGTATGGTGGTGTGGTAGCCATTGAACCACCAAAAGTTTAGAGAGCTGTAACTTTTTTTTCTGTACGACATTTTAAGTATTTTTTAACTCATGACCTATAACATTTCAATGGCTTTCAAATTGCATTTGTGTTTTCAGCTTTTACATGATAACTACTTGGCAATAAGACTTTTTAAAAATAATGGGAAATGGCTCAATGTGTACCTCTAGTGGTACACAATGAACTGGGGGGTGGGTATTCAGTAAACCGTGAGGTACACAATGAAACTTTGTACTATTATATCATGTTTTAAGCCTTTATATAAAACGGCAATTGTGTTTTTATGAATTATTTATTCAATAAACGGAAGTTAACAACGGTCGTGGTAGATACACAATGAACCATGAAATGATGACATAAAATGTAGAACATTAGTATGAATATTATAACGAAGGAAGTGGTACCCAATGGATCAGTAATAATGATGGCAATAATGGTTAAAATTAAATATTAGTTAACTGTTAATTGATAAAAAAATATATCGATATTTTTATTGGTTGAAAATATTAGCTAATATTATTTGTTTAGTACCTGCACGATTTGGTTATTGGTTGATGTTAATGCAGTTGAATATTTTATTCTATTGATCAAATAAAAGTAACCGCTAATTCGTCTCTATCATAGTAGCACTATGAGTATTTGTTTAAAATATCACATCACTTTGTATTGAATAAACATATCATATACAGCAAATCAGAGAAATTTAATCTCTATAGTGAGGAGTCGAAAGCATACAATTGAATGAAGTCAACCTAATACATAGTTGAAAACTCTGCGAGCAGCAACATACGAAAATGTTTCTTATTTGTAGCACTTTAAAGTTAAAATTTCAATGCATTCAATTATGTTAGTTCTAACTCAGGCTGAAGTTGATATGATATTTTTATTCGATAATGTTAATTCTGATAATTGAATATAATGGTTGATTTAAAATATTAGTTAAATTTATTGGTTGATAGTTATATTCTTCATCTCTAATTAGTAGTACACAATGAACCATGGTTCATTGGGTACCCAAAAAATATGATTCACTGTGTACCATACCCCTATTAAAATATTTAAAACTTTTTCACAATTAACAGGAACACGATTTGATTACAAAAATGAATTTAAACAATCATGATTACACTATTATTTAGATCAAAACCATACAGCAGTTCCTAGGACATGAAGAAATTGAGTAAAAAAACAAATAAACTCAAATTTTTTCCTTACTTTTTGCACTCGAAAATAGAAATCTGCTACTAGCTCGAGCGTTCCGGGCGGCAGTTTGCCGGCGACTGGTAGTAACACGAGCTGCCAACGCCGCGTTTAGGCTGTAGGCCCTGTGATTCACTGAGTACACTTGGTTCATTGGCTACCACACCACCCGGTGTCTTCCTATTGGTGTAGTGTGCTTGAGATCTAATATTGCGCGTTCAGTTGAAAGTCCGGGCTGAAACCCGAACTGTGCATCATGTAGTGTTAGGTGTTTTTGTAAAATAGAATCAAGTACACTATCCAACACTTAGGCTATTGTACTAGCTAATGCTATCGGACGGTAGTTCCCCTTGTCTGAGATATCCCCTTGGGGGGCAATTATCGTATTCGGGAAGGGCTCGAGCTTGTTACGTTTGACGCTCCCACCGTACGTACACGTCAGCTGTTTCTCAAATTTCGTATTACGGTAACTTTAAAGTTAAAATGTAAGAAACGCAACGTAAGCGATTAAAGACTATCTTTGCAACTTTTTCGAGGTGAAGTCTTGAAACGTTCCGAGTTATTGGTGTCATAAATAATGGTGTCATTTTGAGACGGGACAGTAAGCTGTCCTGCCTCAAAAATCTACCTTGTAAATATACTTATCTAAAGATTTGTTGATATTTATCATAATTTCAGAGAACGTTTTAAATAACGCCATCTAGCTCCATACTAAGCAAAGCTATACTATTTTATTTATCCGTCTCTGTGGTCTATTGATTCAGCCCACCGATTTCAGATCCAGAGGTCCCGGGTTCGATCCCCAGGGGAGTACATAACATAAAGAAACAAACAAAGATATATTACCCACCTATATGAATATCAACATTTAGGTACCCAGGTAATTATAATTACTACTAATATGAAACCTGAACTGCAAAGTTAAAAAACTGCATGGCAATGTCATGCCAGTGCCATTCTCCGAACAAAATGAGGCACCTAAGTACTCTACCCCCTAAGAAAGTATAACTTGTATCAATATTACTAAAAGTAACATCTAGGAAGTAACATCAAAATATTAACCAGCCCGAACCAGGCAAAATAGTAGATTATTAACCAAGGGGATAAAGCAGTCTTCTGTCGCGGGTGAAGATTTAAATCGCGAGCGTAACGAAGGACTCGAGGTTTACTCCCGAGCGTAGCGAGGGTGTTAAAAACTTAAATAATAAAATGAAAGCATCGGTTATTGGGCTTATTAGTCAGCTGATCCCGCTCTAAACTTATCCCATTGGATTTCGCTTTGTGAACTGATCCCGCTTTCAAAAAAAGATGCTTGGTTAGGTATTATGGCTCGCGAGGTCTACTGTTCTTACAAAACCACTAGTGATTATTTGGAACGTAATAATACCTACATCTTCTCTGAGAATTGCAACTGGCAACCTACATGTCACGGTTCAAAAGATACAGCCCTTTAAAAGTAGCACAAACAGACTGGCGAACAAAAGACTCGGTAATAGGGTCACCGGCCCCTTTTATACGAAACCCTAAACATACAAACAGTTAACAAATTTAACGGATTGGAACCGTAAAAATAATTTCGGTCCGCCAAATTTTTTTACTTTACGACACATATAAAGCTGTTTTGGCTATATAGTTGAGCGACATAAGTACCTACATACATACGCTCAAAATCATAATTGTAACCGTAACCGCCTCTGTGGTCTAGTGATTCAATCCACCGATTTCCGATCCAGAGGTCCCGAGCTCGATACCCAGGGAGGACAATATTTTGTTTTATTTTATTTTGTTTATTAAGGAACAACAAACAGCCACAATATAAATAATTACAAAATGTTGTACATGGTTTGGTTGGTGGTGTCCGCCTGACTAGCTACCACCATCTTACCAAGTTCTGACGCCATAACAACAATTCTAAAATTGTTGTGTTCCGGCATTTAGACATAAGGTAGCCAGTTTCTTTAGAATGTTGAGGATACCGGGTGAAGTGCGTCTCCACTTTCGGCCTTATGGGTGAGATGGAGGCCAAGAGCTTCACCGTCGTATAAAAAAAAACTCTCCTACTGAGGCAGTCGTGTAGCATCTGAGCTTAATCGCAAAAACCGTAATTTCTGCAAAATTCTGACTTGTGAGGTATGTTTCACATATTGCTAAGGCATAAAAACAAATAATTACAAATATTACAGGACAATAATTAGACACAGCGCCATCTAGTAAATCTACGAACCAACGGCCCAGCAAACCTAGTCTTGGGTTCAAACCTATGCTGATGGACAGAATGATGTGCGAGAAACCCTGCTTTATTTATGTTGAAATGTTGATACTTGCCCCAAACTGACCGATAGATGGCGTTGATATATCATATTCTGAATCGCGCTATCGTTGTGTTTCACGGTAGAAATGGGGAGAATCCTGACCGGGATTTAATTGAATGAAACTGCCAATGCCAATAAATGGTGTCTTTGCACCGAGATTGGATATTTTTGAATCGTTATTGTACATAATATTGTTATGTACAGACGCATAAATAAATACATGCTGAGACTGAGAACGAAATTCTGTATTGTTCTAAAGGCTGGAAGGCTGAAGATGAAAACTACCTCTTACTATAATATAACTACATCGTACTAGTAGTTCACCCCGTACCGAACAGAGAGAGAACTCGTGATGTCTGGTTTGTGACGGAAATTATTGCACAAATAGAACGTAATGATAAACGATAAAAGGATGTTTTCAATAGAACTGTTACTAGGTAATGTTAAATAAAAATCTTCTTTATTCATATTTTTTTCAAATCGGAAACTAGAACCCTCCTACTAAATTTATCTGGATAACCTTTCCACTTCACTAACACTTGCTTTCTGTTACCGGAATAGCGGGAACTAATTATTTTATTTAGCTTATAATTTAGGGAGGGATCATATGTCACTTTTTGTAGTTCCTTTTCATAAAAGGTACATACATTTTTTCTGGTTGCAAATCTATTAGTGTGTAATTGGGTATACAATCCATGGAGTCCGGTCTACCGGTCTTTCAAAAAGGATATGAATCTATTTGGAGTGATGAAATATTTATTATTTCTTATAAATATTTCATCTCTCCAATTAGATAAGTACATATCCTTTTTGAAATATACGCTTATATTTTGTTATTCTTACATAGTCTCCAATACGAAATTTGGGTACTGATGTACTTGTTTTATTTTGAACATGTTAACGATCATACAAATTTCTCCACATTGGCATGATATTTTTCGAATTTACATCACAAGGACACATCTTGATACTGGAATGGTAACTGTGGTTATAGGAATATATTAAATCTTGTAAAATATCAATGTATTTATATGTATTTTTGTGAGTGAAGTAACGCCAAATCATCATTTTGAGTGTCCTTTGAAATCTTTCAACTCTACCTGCTTTTATATCGGGGTTGTTTGTAGTATAGTAATTGACGTTTTGAAGTATTTTTGAACATCTTTTGAAACAAATTCGGTTCCTTTGTCGGATTGTATATGAGTTGGTGTTATATCAGCTTCATGAAATATACTTTCAAAACATGTTTTAATCGTTTCAGATTTTTTTTTAATTGATCTAGATCAATGAAAATATATACGTATGCATATTTGGTAAAAACATCAATAACACAAAGAATGTAATTAAACCCATCATTATATTTCGAATAAGTTCTCATGTCACTTCAGTCAGCCTGCCAAAGTTCATTAAGATTGGATAAGACGTATTTTTTTTGTGAACCGGTTTGTGTAGTGTACCTATATGTTTCTTGTGATTGTAACCATCTTTTAATTTCTTCTTTGTTCATTTTACCTGTCATAGCTCTGGCTAGTTTATCAATACTAGAATACCCTGCTGGGTGCGATGAGTTATAAGTAGTAGATATTGTTTATTTCTAATAAGGATTCCATTTTTCCCAATCTATCTTCTTTTTGGGTTTGCTAGTAACTGGTGTTGAAAACTCTTCTTCCCCTTCCTGTGGGTTGTATTCTTTAAATGGGGTGATCTGAAGCTTGCCCATTCTATTGGATCACTTCTTTTGAGTGGTCTCAAAGAATCATTTACTAAGTCTACAATATTACTCCCAGGAACTTTTTCTTTGTCTACAGTAATTGTACCATCATCATCCCAATGAATTTTATTTTTATTCGAAGATGTACAATTATTCATATACAATAATCTCTCACCCTTCTTTATATACGTTTTAGGTACCAAGCTGAGTGTGTGTTTAGGTGTGTAAAGAGATGATTCTCTATTAGAAACAGAAATATTTTCCTTTTCTTCACCTTCGTTTGAAGTCTGAACAGTGCCAGTGACTGAATCATTAGAATTGGTTTCATTGTTTTTATTGTCCACTGGATCATATCCACTATTATCCATATTTGAAACGATGTGTAATTGAATCGGTCGACGTCCTTCTTCAGTAAAATGTAAATATCGTTGCAAAGTTTGTAGATATAGAGTACACTTTTTTCTATCTTCCATATCACTTTTTAAAATGTTTTGCATTTCGGTGTCTAATCGAGACAGATAAATCATTAGAACAACAATTTTAAACACGCCATAAGCACATCAAATGATCCTAATTTTTGTTTTGAAAATAATATGTTTTACAGTCTCTTTTGTGATTTGGTAAAAAAAATTTCAACACACTTGTTCATAAAGTGGCTCTATGGTCACTGAAATTAGGCACAGAATGACACCCATAATCAAACTGTGACTTTTTCATGACTATAACTCACTAGTGAGTTTAAATAAAAATAAAAAAAATTGGTTCGAGCCGTCCTCGGCTCTCTTAAGACCCTCGCCATCCTCGGCGGTAATCACCAATGTTACATACTAGTACCATAATGTAAGTACATCATGTACCTAATTCGTGTTTTCAATCATTTTTGTTATTGGATTCCTTGCAGTAGTATTTAACACGAACTTTAGCGTGCATCCAATTCTGTGCATGAGGAATCCTGCTCAGCTTTTTCATATCGTAAACATCGATTTTTATAAGATGTGTCGCATCGTCTTCTGGGTTTGATGATAAGTAGGACACGCCACCCTTTTTGTTCAATCGACCAACGCTTGATGGGATTTTTATTTTCTTCTTTTTTGATGATTCTTCAGGAAATAATTCATCGATGTTACCGAGGCAACTACCGGAACGCTTGCATGTAGTTTTCTTTGAAAGTTTGTGTGGTATGCAATTGGTGGTGTCCTCTTCGTCAGAAGCGGACATAATAGGGTATGAAAATTGCTTGAACGTGTTATGTTCTTCAACCTCCTCCACGGGAGAGTAACTTGATGTGCCCTGTAACAACATGTCAATTTTATAGAAAGCATAGATACAAGTAGGTGTGTAAAAATAGAAATTGTATAATTAATTATAACTAATTATAAATTAATTGTAACTCCAAGATATAATTGTATATTTTGGAGTTACGTGCTCGATTTCGAAAAAAATAGGTTCTGCATTCAGGAAAATCTATTTCTTTTAAAGTTTTGCTGGAAAAGTGAGTTTAAAAAAAAATTTTTTTTTTGCATTTTTGAGTTCTTTGTTTGATAATAAAAAAAATAATGTACGATGACTATGTGTCAACTTTTGACTTTGGGGGGAATTTAAGGCATTTGTAGTATAGTGTATTACTACAGTGTTTCTGAATTAAGATTTAAGAACTTTAATTGTCATTTAATTATTATAATATATTGTAAAGTTATTTTGACAATGACTTATTAGATTGTGGTATTTTGTCTAAATTTAATTTAATTTACGTTTACATTTGCATGCCTAATTAGCTAAGACTGTACTGGGACTTGTATTCCAAATTATTGTACATCCTTTTTATATTCTGACAAATAAACTATTTGATTTGATTAATTTCACCAACATCTGTTTAGTGTACGCCGTAATGTTATAAGCTGCACGTCGCGGAATGACGTACCATTATTAGTTAAGTTTGTTATATTCAAGTTAAATGCTTGAATATAACATTATTGTGAATAATGTCGACTTTTATAATTTACACGTCATAATAAATAGTTATGACGTTGGCGGTCGCGGATAAGAATAAGAATCGACCCCTCCAACTCAGCCCAAGGATGCCATAAAAGCCGACCGAGGATCTCACCTGCGATCACCAACACGCCTGCCAAACGTGGTGATTATGGCAATACCCCTTGCTTTGGAGGAGACTCTATCCAGCAATGGACACTAATGGGATCAAACATGCTGATTTTAAATATATTTTTAAAACCATTGCAACATTAAAAATACGACAAGGTTTGTAGTTACTTAAATGTCACTTTACAGGTCGCGTCTTCATTTGTCAGTACAACGGTTACCAAACCAAACAAACTTCTTACCAGCCTTAAAAATGAACACCCTCGACCACGCTCACATGAAAAAAAGGTGTGTAGACGCAATACACTTAACTACCTTGTTACTAAACAACCAATGACAAAGACCATCCGGCCGTTTGGCCAGTGACTGTACACACAACGACAAAACATATTTATTGCGCCTATATACTTTTACTCCTTTATCTGTTAAAAAGTACTTGGTTTATAATAGAAAGCGTGTATGATTACCGGTAGTTTCCCAGGCGTTGGTAGACGTCAGCCGCGGCGGCGTGTTCTCCAACCGAGACAAGCGCCTCCGCGACGTGTTGCAATGCCTCGCTGGAACCCTTGTCCAACTTGCGAGCCAGCTCTATCAACCTAGAACAACGTTCATAATAAACCCCGATCAAAAGAGGAAGGTGATATTAGCACCATTTTCCAACCGCGTACCTGTCCATACAAAAAATACGTAGCTATTAAGTCACCTTCAAAGAAGAAATTAAGTCTAAAAGAGTCATGAAGCCTAGTCAATAAAAGCATTTTTCATTCGTCTTTTTTTTATTGAACGATGGGACGCATTTATAATAAGCCGCCTTATAAGGTTTGATTGATAGGACACGATTCATTAAGCCATCTATCTAGGTGATGTTTGAGAACAAGATATTCCTAACTGAACGCTAGGTGTATGTATTGAGTGGTCCGTTGGTAACAACGCCACGTTTTAAGCCTGCCTGACTAGCGACCACTATCTTAAGTATGACGCCATAAGAACAATTCTAATTGTTTTCCGGCATTTAGAGGTAAGATAGCGATAAGATAGAGGTTCAGTTTATAGATGATTCCAGGTGAAGCACGGCCGCCTCACCTTCCACCTTCGGCCTTATCATAACTTGACACCTGGTCAGAAGGGTCATCTTCCCCGTCGTATATACAAAACAAATGGATGGCCACACGAACTAAGCTCTTTATTATTGCAAAAGTTGTGTTCCCGTGGCCGATATCGGCCTGGAATACATCATTCATTCATTCATTCATCGGTGTAACATTACACCTAACCTTAAAGTTTATAGAGCGCAAAAGGTTTAAGAGCTATGCGGTATTTGATAAACCAGTAAAGATAATTATATCGTACCAAAACTTGCACATCTATCGATTTATATATTTTTTATTATTTTTTTTTCTAGGAAAACCAACAGCACATACAACATAAATGAAACACAGAAATAACAACATTAGGTCAATAAGAGGTTTTCACGTATAGGAAGCAATATAAATATAGGTACCATACAGAATAAAATTAGTTGGAAAAGAAGCCGTTACTGAGCCGCCGCCTTACGGTATGGATACTGGAACAAAAAATCTTCGTTTCTCGATAATTTATTGAATTGATTACTAACACGACAGAGATAAGAATTCTGCCTGTAGTTTGTACTCACTACCGGGGTATATATTATTGCGTTATGCCTTACTCGCTTACGAGGTACATTTAAACTGATTTTTTCAAGGAGGTTAGAACAATTTATATATTGTTCATTATTTTTAGTAACAATATCAAATCTCCTATTTCACGTCTCTTGGTAAGCGGGAGAGCAAATGAAACTTTCTACAAAGTGCCAATTATCAGAATCATAGGGAACTTTCAAACGATAGGAGAGATATCTAATAAATTTCATTTGGATGCGCTCGATCCTATTGATATAGAGTGGGTTCCAGATTTGTGAAGCGTATTCTAAGATACTACGGACATACGTGCAGTAAAACATTTTTAAAGTTTTCGCTCGGTTAAAGCTCGCAGAGCTTCTCATGATAAATCCGAGCGCTCTAGAGGCTTTACTGACGATAGACTCAATATGGGTGTCAAACAATATTTCTGAAGTAGCTATGTATGTTAAGAGGACAATATACCGCGTACCTGTCTATACAAAAATAAGTAGCTCTTTTCTACCATAATGTTGTCCGATTTCGGTGTTTTTTTTTTCATGTTATCATCATATTATTACCTGTTAGCCTTTTACATTGTGTGTTAGATAAGTTTATGTTCTCGCCTTGTCTCATTCGAGTGGCCAGAATGTAGTAAAGGTTGTACGATTGTTAAGCATAGTAGGCAGGGACGCGATAATACCATCGTAATGATAATTGAACGTGGTCAATTGAATAATCTATACATATATTTTACATAATGAACGAGCAGTTGAAAATCAGCCTCTCATTCAGCCAAATCAGCCATTAACCGCCTCTGTGGTCTAGTGGTTCAACCCACCGATTTCAGATCCAGAATTCACGGGTTCGATCTCCAGGGGGAGTATAATTTGCGCTTGGTTGGTTGATGATAGAACTTTGTTTAAGTACGCCAAGCTACCACCATCTTAGCTAATTCTGTCGCCATAACAACAATTCTAAAATAGTTGTGTTCTGGCATTTAGAGGTCAGATAGCCAGATCCTCAGTTTGTTGAGGATTCCGGATGAAGTGCGCCTCCACCTTCGGCTTTACCTTGTAACCAGGTGATACGAAGGCCGTGATTGGGATCATCCTCAGCCCCTGACACCTAGGTTCGTGAGCAATAAATATATAATGATAAATATACAGACATGTCTCTGCGTCCGGTCTCCGCCATGAGGTCGGCGGCGCGGCGCACGTCGCCGGCCGCGAGGTACATTTCGGCGGCGGCGCGCGGGTCGTTCATGTGTCGCGCCCATTCCGCCCGCCGCCGAGCCAGCGCCGTCAGCCCTTCGCCCTCGACCACGTACTCCTGAACAAACACGTGTTCACACTAAAGATGGCAATAATGGTTAAAATTAAATATTACTTAACTGTCAATTGATAAAAAAATATATAGATATTTTTATTGGTTGAAAATATTAGTTAATATTATTTGTTTAGTACCTACACGATTTGGTTATTGGTTGATGTTAATGCAGTTGAATATTTTATTATATTGATCAAATAAAAGTAACCGCTAATTCGTCTCTATCATAGTAGCACTATGGGTATTTGTTTTAAATATCACATCACTTTGTATTGAATAAAAATATCATTTACAGCAAATCAGAAATTTAATCTCTATAGTGAGGAGCCGAAAGCATACAATTGAATGAAGTCAACCTAATACATAGTTGAAAACTCTGCGAGCAGCAACATACGAAAGTGTTTCTTATTTGTAGCACTTTAAAGTTAAAATTTCAATGCATTCAATTATGTTAGTTCTAACTCAGGCTGAAGTTGATATGATATTTTTATTCGATAATGTTAATTCTGATTATTGAATATAATGGTTGATTTTAAATACTAGTTAATTTTATTGGTTGATAGTTATATTCGTCATCTCTAGTTCACACTCGTCGTAAAATCTAGAAAAGCTGGTCATAGTCGGACCAGTACAAGGGAAGCGGTCACGCGGCAGATCTCCAACCAGATGGTCTGGCCAGCTAAAAGATAAGGATACGACATTTTCCGACGTGGTGCAAACGGCAACGAATCGGAGTCACTGGAGACAGCTCGTACAGCATAGAACGAGTCCCGGGTGATCACGATCTTCAGTTATGAAGTACCGACCACAAAGAGAAAGAAAGATGAGAAGTGTCCACTGCTGGACAGAGCCTCCTCTATCGCTATGATTTTGCCATAAACACGCTTGGCAGGCGGATCGGTGATCGCAGGTGTACATCATAAGGATTTTCCAAAATGTTGGGTATCTGTGCTATTCTTTTAATTTGTAATAATAATTAATAACAAAAACGGGTCTTCATCGCGTACCTTTGTATAGTAATGTTAAATGTGACTTGGAGGGGTACCACGACCTCTTAAAGCATTCTTGTTTTGATCTCACTTTACTTTTGTCACTACCTATCCAGTGTAGGAAAAATGAAACGAAAGCAATGTAAAATCAAAACGAGAATGCTATAAGACGTTGTGGTTAGGCTTTTCTTAATTTATGTAATATGTTGACGCAAGTTATGCGAAAAATGTATATTATTGTTATTTTTGTACTTTTTTTTTATTCTTGATGTAAATGATTGTAGTAACCATTTATGAAAAAGTTAATCCATGAAATTTTTTTTTGCTCGACATTTTAAGTACAGGCTCATAAATTAATTAATATCTTAGAATTAATATCATCATACAATTTACTCTGACAAATTTAATATTTTTTCATGGAAATATCAACTTGAATACGTTACATAACCTGTGGGCTCAATAAATATCGATTACCATAAGCATCGGTAACATTCTTCAGCCTCATTCTTTGCATGTGCACGTTTGGAGGACAAGAACTAAAATGAACTAAAATGTCCTTTTTTATTGGAAGACGGTGAAGCGCAAATTTCTCATCTCACCTGGTTTCAGTTTATAATAAGGCAGAAGGTGGAGACGCACTTCACCCGAAATCCTCAACTAACTGAGTAACTGGCTATCTTACCTCTAAATACCGGAACACAACCATTAGCGACGAAAGACGCCGAAAAACCTCGTTGCGTTATTGGTTAGAGCGTGGAGGAAAAGAGGCGGGTTCGAGTTGAGTCACTATTACGTTTGTAAAAAGTAAAAAAAATAATGAAATAATAGTTACAATGGCGATGTTGAGACGATATCGTGGTTACGGTCCGGCGTGTTTGTTTACCTGTGCCTTGTTGAACATACGCAGATCGACGTACATGCTGAGCGCCCGCTCGTCGCGGCCAACGCTGCGGTACGACCGCGCCGCGTCGCCGTACCGCCCGCGGTACGCCGCTATCTCGCCGAATATCACTTCGCGTTTCTCGCCGGCTTCTGTGCGCTCCTATCAAACACTATATCAACAAGCCTCACACCTCAGTTGGTAGTAGCTCTGCTTTCTGAGCTGCAGGTTGTGGGTTCGATTCCCACACAGAACAAGCATTTGCGCGATTAATGTTGATGATTGTTCTGCGTTTGGGTGTTGTGTTGTATTGTATTGTATGTAAGTATGTATTAACCAAAAAAAAAGTAAGTATCATATCTTTAGCTAGTTCCTGTATTGCAAGCTTTTACTTAGCTTGGGCCAAGGTGGCGGTAAATTTATTCCTGTAAATATTTTAAATCATCATGACTGACATTGCCCTGTGATTTGTCAGTCAGTCAAGTTTTCATAGAAATTCATAATTTTGCAGGTCAGATATGTGAAAATTGGTATTTAGTATTGATAAATACAAGTAAGTATTATCCCTTAAAGGTGTCAAACAGAGGGTGAAAATTGGTGTTCATAATTACTTCATTTTGAAGATTACAATATGAAAATAGTTTTTTAGGGTTTGGTATTTGAACGTTAATTGTATGCATATTTTTTGTTGAAATGTTGTCAATAAACTCAAACAGAAAGTCAAAATATACGAAACGCTATTAACGCTAAAACTAGCGTTTTTAAAAATTAATTACATAATGGAATACAATTGGGAGTGAATGTTCGTCATCTTTCAAGTTAATATTTAAATGGCTGTTTACAAATAAAAAACCCTTTATAAAAGAGTTCAAATTAGAGTTGAAAGAATTCCTATGGGAAATCCCAGGTACATATATTAGTAGGGGAGCCCACGAGGCTAAATGGGGATTTACTCGAGCGTCGTAGAGACCTATTGGGATGCAAAGCTTAGATGATAAGAAGAAAAAAAATTTATATGATATATACCTTTACATCGGTGGGGGAAGCGGCTATAGATTTTTAAATATGTAAAAAAAAACTGTTGCATGAACATCCTCGAGCGCATCAGATATTGATAGCATCAATGCCCTACGTATTTTTAATAATGTACGTATGTTAATCTGATCGTTTGCATGATGCGGGTGGTTGTATTTAAGGGTTGAAAATGAAAAAAAAAAAAAAAAAATATCGAGCGCGTCAGATTTTCTAAGGGAGTGTTAAGTACACCAAAAAAAAGCTCTCGTTCACTAATCTGACGATTTCGATGGGACGCAAACTCGCGGCCATTTTCATAATGTGCAAAAAAAAATCGCCATTTTGAAATACTCAAGCGCGTCAGATTAAGATATATATGGTTCATCTTTATGTTCTAAACGTACTATCTCATAATCTGACGATTATCTAGAGGGATTCGCCTGATCTGACAAAAAAAACAAAAAAAAACGGTTCACTTTAAAGGCCATCCCTGCAACTTCCCGCTAATTCCATTCCTGGGCGCTTGAAATTGTACTTATGACATTTTTGAGCTCAAAATATAATTAATGTGATATTTTGAGCTCGCTGAGTTCAAAGAAATAATATTTCTATGCATTTAAGCTCTCCCAGCTCGAAAGTCTGATAGAAGTTTCATAGAACACTATTTTTGGAATTTTCAAACCGCAATAACTTTTGAATGGATTAATTCACACAAATAATATTAAAATAGCCAAAAAAGCCAAAACGTTGGAAACACGTTGTAAACAGTATGCCACGAACGAGTCTTTATGATCAGCTGTGATGGCGTCATGGCAACAGAAACCAGAGTGGGGACGGAGTGAGAGAGTAATAGATAGAGAAAGAGTGAGAGAGGAATAGAAACGCGGAGAAGGAAATGTAGGCATCACGCAGCTGCACGCATTTAACTTTATCGACGAATTTTTGTTATTTCGGCTTGCGGAAATCGTCAGATTATATATTTTTCATTATTCTTGAATTATTTCCTTCAAAATAAAAAAAAATTTAGCTACGCTCGAGAATGTCGAGATGACTTTTTTTTTACAACTTTGTTGCCCTCCCCTTTTTTACGTCACTCTCAAATTGTCAGATTAGTGGAATATACACTTTTTAGGATGTAATTAACTCACCCTACCTTAATCTGACGCGCTCGAGAATTTGTGATGGTCAATTTTTTTTTACTAATCTGATCCTGTATCCTTCACTGGCGGCCTTATATATGGGCCTCATGTTTTGTGGAGGTACTTAACCGGGTACAAGGTATCCCCCTGTATATTAATCTGCCGCGCTTTAGTAAATCCCGAAATCCCCGCTTGGGCCCCCCTACTATATGGCTAGTGATCAACAAAACATCAAATTAGCTAAATTGGGTGTATGATAGAAACATGTATCGCGGATGAAATACCTGCAAATGGTCGATGAGGTTGAGAAACACGATGTTTTCGCTCCTCTGAAAAGCCTTCCTTGCGACTTCCAACGAGAGCTCTTCCAAGGCGGCGAACCCCAGTCTCTCCCAGTCGAGGGCTGTCACTCCCAGACACGCCACCGAGTACGCCTCGCTGTGAACGTTATAGCATCAAACAATAATGGTTACTAATGGTCCCATGACGAACCAAATACGGGGATTTTCTCGTGGACCTACTCTTTTGTCCTATCAGTGGGTCCACGAGGGTATTATATTTCTCGTCATTATACTTTTATATAAAAAAAAAATGCGTAGTAAAATCTTCATTGAAATGAAAGTCTGTCACGAAATATAGTAACATACTTCATATAACATATAACATGCCCCAGTTTGGGGCAGTCCCATAATCATCATTGGGACCCAAAGTGATGGATTTGCCGCAGTTATTCGCAACAAATAAACCCCTGATCCGCAAAATCCGGGCCAGTCCCAACATCATCTTAAAGACTGTCGCGGGTAGGTATGATTCGCCAATGTGCCCCCACATTGGCGAATCATACCTGTCTTGTGCGGGAGGTGATCTAGTAGTCTTCGACAATAGTTGCTGGTCCACCGATGACTTAACATGACAGGGCTGTCAAGTTAAGTCATACCTATCTTCAAAATAGTACATGTGCACACCGGGTACGTACCTACCACTTGCTTGATTTTCATTGTTACTAACACCTAGTTTTTAAGATTGCCAATTTACTAACATCGATATGGATATTGGTCTGAAATAAATATCTTTTGATTTATTTTATTTTTAAATATGGATTGACATGACGTTTGACATTTATTAATCGTTCAATAAATGACAAAATAATAAACAGGTATACAGGGGTTAGCAAAATGTTTAAATATAACAGTAGGATGACTTGATATTATATAACAACCTCATGGTATAGCACAAAAAAGTAGGTCCAAGAGAAAATCCCCCAAATACCTTGGCACCTGTCATTTCAATGATATTGTGGTCAAATAATGGTCTTCCGAACAGAAAAATATAAGAAAATACATGTTTATACAAATAAATGACCGTCACCTTTATATGTGGCGTTGATATGGTAGAAGGGCATTTATTTTTTTGTGTATATTTTCATTATAATTGTTCTTTGTCCGGGCGTTATGACATTACAAAACATATCAGTCATCGGGTAAATCAAAAAGGAAAAGTAGCACTTTGCTTTACCTGAACATTTTGTGTTGGATGTACTGATGTACCGCGTGCGACAATGGTACATTGACAGTTAGCATCGAGTTGGCTTGGAGACAAAAAACTCTGCCACCCTGGAATTACGATAAATATACATACATTAATATTACAGGACATTCATTTCTCACAGCGCCATCTAGCCCCAAACTAAGCATAACTCGTAATATGGGAACTAGATTACGGATAGAATACTTAAAAACTTTTTTATTATTTATGTAAATACATACTTATCATACAACACCCAAACACAGAACGAACATCAATATTCATGACACGAATGTTTGTCCTGGGTGGGAATCGAGTCCACAACCTACAGCGCAGGAGGCAGAGCTCAAGTCAAGCGTCAAGCGTTTGACGACCAGCTAAGTGGCGATGTGGCCTTAAATGGAGCACGCTTGCCTGAAAGGAACCTATTTACTCTGGACTTGGACTTGCTACTACCAACTGAGCTGTGAGGCTTCGATAAGTGATACTTTTTCAATAGAATTTCAGACGCACAGCCTACTACCATCCTCACCTGATTGATATCCCACGCATAAGAACTAAACGCTTTTAAGAATCTTTTATTGTGCTCACTGCAAGAACTTGGAATAAGCTCCCAGCGTGTTTTTCCGCTGTGCTACGACCCTAATGTCTTCAAGAAGAGAGTTGATAGGCACTTTCTGGGTAGGCTCGCTCCATCGTAGATCTCATTCCTACCTGTGTAAGTTTCGTGGTCTAGAGCCGACCCATCGTAAATAAAATAAAAAACTATACCACACAAGCGGCCAATTGTGGCGCTTGCATTGTATGTAGGTCAAACACTTCTCCTGGTGCGATCCCGTAGTCGTCTTTTACGACATCTATACTGAGTTGGATACATCATGATCGGTCTAATAAGCGTTTTTGTTTTTCCTGCTAATAATTTGACACACCAACACACACGTAATGCCGCATTGTCAGTCGGGCATTCCGTAAACTGATATCAATATCCTCTATCCTCGTGTTAGCGTCAGTTACAGGGCAGCCGGGGTATTCAAACTTCGCCTCTCTTCGAAGTATCCGTGCAGATGAAGGTTCTCTCGTGTTTCGGTCCCTTCCCTTCACCTGGAGGTATTCTTTTGTTGCGTCGCTGACCTTCAGGTGTCCTTGAGAATTTCCATTCCGATGTTTCGAGAGGACAATACAAGAGGAGGTAGAAAGAGGACAAGAGGTAAAAGGTGTCTTAGAAGTACCAGTCACTTAAAGCTGGCCGAGTGGTAGGGCTGTGGTCACAACTTTCCTGATGATACACTCCAGGATCAACCATGACCAGGATTAAGAGTACAGCGGACAGGCCTTAGCAGGCCTAAGAGTGATATTTTAACCGCTTAGGTGGTTTGCCTACCGATGTCAGATCCAGAAGTCCCGGGTTCGATTCTCAGGGGGAGTACAATATTGTGCTTGGTTTGGTTGGTGGTAGGACTTTTTATGTCCGACTGGCTTGCTACCACCATCTAACCTAAGTCTGTCGCCATAGCAATAATTCTAAAATGGTTGTGTTCCGGCGTTGGGGTAAGATTGAGGATTCCGGGTGGAGTGCGGTTCCACCTCCGACTTATCATAAATCAAACGAACCAGGTTAGATGTAGGCTAAGCGCTTCCCCGACGTACAATAAATAGTAAAAAAGGTCACACCGAGGTCTTCAAGCCGCGACTTCCATTATTTTCGATCTTTTTTTTTTTCAAGCGACGGGGAAGCTTGGCCTTCATCTCACCTGGTTACAAGTTGAGATAAGGCCGAAGATGGAGGCGCACTTCACCCGGAATCCTCAACTAACTGAGGAACTGGCTATCTTACCTCTAAATGCCGGAACTCAACAATTTTCAGAATTGTTATTATGGCGACAAAATCAGGTAAGACTGGTCAGCCAGGCGGACTTAAACACAATATTGTACTCCTCTGGTGATCGAACCCGGGGTTATCTGCATCTGAAATCGGTGAGTTGAACCACAGAGGCGGTTAAGAAATCGCCATGTTGTGCCTCTAATGTAGTTAAATGTACCTGGAAGCCGACAACAGAGCCCGAGAGCGGTTGCGTGGCAGCTGGGAAGTTACCGGCGCGTATCGAGAGCAGGCCTCCGCCGGACATGCTCAGGAGGTCTTCGCACCACGAGTTCCACGACACTGATGATACGTTCTCCTCCTGGAACCGACCAATCGTGTTGCCGTCAAATACTTATACCTATTATATACTCGTATAAAAAAAAAAAAATTGCCCGAGGTTCTTGCCTTTCTCCTTCTGTACTGGACGCGATTCCGAACAGGCGGTAGATTTGATGTTTCAAAATGATCCTAAAAATTCTTACTGAATAAATATATTTGACTTTGACTATTTTGTATTTTAGTGTCTGAGTACATTGTTTTAATATATTTTTTACCTTATTCTATTCTTGTTTTTTTTTCAAGAGATGTATATTTAATTGTACTTACTGTGTTTTATCTATCGTTTTATATGTTGTGTAGTGTGCTATTTTGGGTAAACAAACGTTTTTCTATTCTATTCTGTTCTATTATATACTTATGAATCACTACTGTCAATCGTCCGAAGATGAATATAAATTAGATTTATAGGTCTGGAAATAAAAGACGAAATAAGGAAAGCCGAGATACGGTGGGGTCAACGAGTCCTTCGGTGGAGATCACGTCTAGGCAAGCGTAGTGTAAGCGTAGTGTGGACGTCCTCCGGATAGATGGAGCCATGTATTGTGTAGGAAATTTTCGTTCGGAATCGCGACCACACGCGAGCACACAAGGGGAATGGAAAAAAACTCGGGTTGGTTAATTTTTGATGATCCATTCAACATTTAGATGATGTATAGTTTTAAATTACATTCTAAGTAGTTAGTAAGTAAGTTCAGTAACATCATAAACCTAAATACTTAACAATCTTAAAACATTTATTATTACCTCTAATGGGCAGTTCGTTAACATTGAGAAATCACCATTTAGCTGTCAACTGGTATAGCAACCGGGCCACGCCTTCTTATCGTCGATATAGTCACTAATATTGTAGTAGGCACTTTTAATTAAATTATCTTTATATACAATTATCTTTATTTACTGTTGAATGCTATGTCAAAGTCAAAGGCAAATATTTTTATTCAGTAAGATTTTTAGGATCACTTTGAAACGTCAAATCTAACGCCTGTTCGGAATCGCGACCAGCACACAAGGAGAAAGGCAAGAACCTCGGGCTAGTTTTTTCTTATGATCCATTACAATAGCTTAGCTTATTCGCTGGAGCAAGTTCATTTGTTTAATGCCAGTCACATTATATTTACATAAATATATTGGCAGGGCGTAGTCAATATATTTATTTCTTTAAACTTGTCTCTTAATGAATCTCTTGGACCCATTTAGTAAACAGCGCGAACAGCCCTCTTCTGCAATACGAATATGGTGTCTATATCTGCAGCACTTCCCCACAATATTATGCCATATGACATAATACTGTGAAAGTAACTGAAGTAAACTAGTCTTGCTGTAGCAACCCGACTGCCCAATTGGTGCTGTTGGAGATTTTAACGCTCACAATCGAGAATGGTTATTTCCAAGTCATGGCATCGACCATCCCTGGAGAGAGATGCGAAAGCTAGCAATAGCACTTAATCTAACAAATACTCAGCTATACTCAGCTGGTCCAAGGGGCAACAAGGGTTCCCGATTTTAACAGCCACAACGCCAACTGCTTAGACCTTCTGCTGAAAACTGATCCAGACCGCTATTACGTGTCGATTTCTGCACCGTTGGGTACATCTGACCACCGTCTGGTGAAATCTGTTTCTGTCTACTCTCCACCCGATTATAGCCGATACGATATGTAGATTATACGCTCCGCGTGTCTGCGTGAATAGATGCGAACTGTCTTTGCATCCTATCCTTGGCAGCAGATCTGCTTCACTTTTGATGATCCTTCGGCTTGTGCGGATGCCGTGACGGAAGTGTTGCGTCATGGAGTGGAATATTTTATTCCATTCTCTGACGTCTTGATGTCAGGCAAAGCTCAACCATGGTTTGGGGCTCACTGCGAACAAGCTGAAGCGCGTAACCAGAAGGCATACCTATCATACCAAGGACATATCGGAGAGAAAGAGGGCCTATAACCCAAGCTGCCAAGTCTTGCAAAAAGGCCATTAAGAAGGCTCGGTTCGATCACATCGGCCTAGTAGGGAATAAGCTAGCTACGTAGCTAGCTTACGATGGGTACGTACCCATCTGGTAGTAAAGCCTTCTGGTTCCTGGCTAAGTCGTTCGATTCGAACTTCTGCCGCCCCTCACTAACACCACTCCAGAAACCTGATGGGTCACTGGCACATACCGCTGAAGATAAAGCAAACCTGTTTGCAAATCTTTTCGCGGAATCATCACGTCTAGACGCGTCAGGCGAGAAACCTCCGAGTCTACATGATTGTGGGGCACTCATGCCGGAACCTGTCATCCATGAGACCGAGGTTCGTAAATCGCTGCGCTATCTAGATGTTAATAAAGCCAGTGGCCCAGATGGGATTCCTGCAATAGTACTGAAGACCTGTGCACCTGAACTCGCTCCTGTACTAACACGCCTTTTCCGTCTTTCTGGAAAGCTTGCTAATGTCAAAAAAGCCAAAAAATACTGCCAAAAAAGGCAGTCGTGCCAATCCAACAAATTACAGACCTATCTCGGTCACGTCCATACTCTGTAAGACTATGGAACGTGTACTGAACCATAAGCTTCTGGCACACCTAGAAGCTAATGATCTCCTCAGTGACCGACAATACGGCTTTGGCCGAAATCGGTCTACTGGGGACTTTCTAGCGTACATCACACACATATGGAGTGAGGCCATTGAAAAACATGGAGAGTCGCTAGCCGTTTCTCTTGACATCTCTAAAGCCCTTGATAGAATCTGGCACGATAGCCTTATTAGCAAGCTTCCTTCATACTGTCTGCCTCCTAGCCTTTGCGCCTGGATATCTGACTTCCTGAGGGATCGATCGATTCGCGTAGTCGTCGATGGCTGCTCATCTGATCAATTAGCAATTAACGCCGGGGGTCAATTAGCAATTAGCGTCGCATATTAATGACCTGTTGAAACCCGGAATCTTTGGGTATGCAGATGACAGCACCGTTGTTGACATCTGGTGCTCGGGCTAGTAGAGCGCAAATACAGTCTCTCAGAGAGGTTCTGGTCGAACGCTTGAACTCTTCCTTAAAGGCAATCTCTGATTGGGATTATGCGAATCTGGTTAAGTTCAATATCATCAAAATAAAGCTAAGAAGACCCAAGCGTGTTTATTCTCCGCCAAACGGAGTCAATTCCACCTGAATCCTACTTTTCGAGATGTATCCGTTCCGATCTCTGACCACCTTGAGCTTCTTGGTATCATATTGACCCCAACTCTCAATTTCGGATCCTACATTGAATCAAAAGCCCAGTTAGCTGCTAAGAAACTGGGTATACTGGCAAAGGTGAGACGGTATTTCACGCCGGGACAGCTGCTCAACTTATACCAAGCACAAGTCCGCTCTTGTTTGGAATACTGTTCTCAACTTTGGGATGGATCCGCACAGTACCAGCTTGGGACTCTGGAAACAATTGAGAGGAGAGCCAAGAGATTAATTTGCGATAACTAGATCGTCAAGGCAAGGCTTCAAAGCCTCGATCATTGTCGCAAAGTTGCAAGATTATCAGTTTTTTATTGGATACACTTCGGAGAGAGTGCAGCGGAACTACACAATCTAATTCCGCCATCCCCATTATTTTTGCGGACAACCAGACGCTCGGCGATGCGCCACCGGTTTATGGTGGATATACCTTCCTCGCGCACTAAGCGGTTTTTTTCCAAGGAATGCCAAGGAATGGAACGCTTTGCCTGAGACTGTGTTTCCCGAGCACTACAACATGGGAGTCTTCAAGTCACGAGTGAATAGGTACCTTCTGGGCAAGCGTGCTACATCGTAGGCTGCATCATTGCTCAACATCAGGAGAGATAGCAGTCAAACGCAAGCCTATCACATAAAAAAAAAGAGCAACGTCTGTGAGAAGACGTATCTTCTTTACAGCATATGATACTTACGGAATGCAGCAGCTCGCCCGTGGGCAGGCTGTAGATGCGACAGACGGAGGACTCGTCGACGACGGCGAGACTGCCGCGGGACGCGCTCACGTCGAGGCAACGCACGCTGGCAGGAGTTTGCACGATCAGCTTACATTTACCATCGGCCGGCTCCACCTGCCATATCTGAAAACCAAACATATCAACATGGATGGAGCTTGCTGCGTTTCATAGATTAAATCTACCGCTATAAATATCATGCCTAAACGAGATACATTTTTGCCTCCATTATATTCAATGACTAAAAACACGAAAGTTTTATAAATTATCGCGATTATTATATATAGGAGGGCCTTTCTGCTCACGTCCGTAGGTGTTAACCCTAGAGTCCCTACACGTGTCCCCTGGGTGGTGCTAAAGGAGTAGCAAATTCTGGTGGTAGGCTTCGGCCGCGGCTTGTCACCACCCACCGATCTAAGCCGTGCCGTCAAACGACCTGGACGTGTTCCGGAACGCAGGTCGGTGTAGCCATGAACCAATCGAGAGAGTACGGGTCAGGATAGTTCTTGCACTACAGTGTCGGAGTAGAAAAGGAGTAACGACGTGGAAGCTGTACCGGGAGACTAGGTGCGGAGGGTAGCGGGATCCGAAGCACGGTTCTCCGCTGGCCGACCGCAGGTTGTAGGGGGCCCAAGTAACTTGCCAGCCACACGTGAAAGGAAAATCCCGGAGTGCGGCGTGCCGGTTGGCGACCGGTTGAGAGGACCCGATGGCCACTCCCGGGGGGGGTTCGGGCGTCCCCGCAGTCTCCCCGCCTGGTACCCCACTGTTGTTGCCTTGCGTTGTTTTATCCCTGACTCTGTAGAGTAGTGCCTCACTCTACTTCCGTACTCCTCACAAACCCCACACTCACCATGACAAAAAAAAGAAAAAGTAGATGCGTTAAACAGCGGAAGCACGTCCTCTCTCTTCAAGTGCACCTCGTTAATATACGAGGACTTCAGTCCAATATCGACGCAATTAATCACCACCTCGAAACTGCTAAGCCGCATCTGCTGTTTTTCACGGAGACCCAAATCAAATGTCCATCTGACGCGGCATACCTTGCTTACGCAGGATATGTTCTTCTCTCATCATCAGGAGTGGCTTTCCTCTTCCAAGGGCATTGACCATGCTGGGAGAGAAGCACTTAAATTTGCGCTAACTTTTGACCTCACTCAGATGGTCGGTGAGGCCACTCGGATGCCTGATGTTGATAAAATTCCATTTCGCAAACTGCCTTGACCTTCTGCTGACGTCGGACCCAGATCGCTACAATGTTTCGGTTTCATCACCTCTAGGTAGTTCCGACCATTGTCTGGTGAAGTCAGTTTCGTCCCATTCCCCACCTGACCCTAGCCTTAAGGGCAGTCGGCGGGTGTGGAAGTACAAGTCAGCAGATTGGGATGAATTGCGCCATTTTTTCGCGTCATATCCCTGGCAGCCCTTGTGCTTCTCTTCGGATTACCCTTCTTGTTGTGCTGAAGCGATAGTGGAAGTGGTGCGTCATGGTATGGAATATATCATTCCTTTCTCCGACAAACCACTCTCTGCTAAAGTAGACTCCCGGTTTGATGATGACTGCCGACGTGCTAATGAACTGAAGCATGAAGCCTATCTTCTCTGGGTCACAGCCCGCTACAACAAGTCTGCAAAAGTCAGGTCGATGAAGCTTTTAATTAAATGAATGCCCTTGATGAAACCTGATGGATCGCTGGCCCACACTGCTGAAGAGAAAGCCAACTTGTTTGGCTTCACTCTTCGCGGACTCTTCACGTCTAGATACCACTGATGAGATTCCTCCATCGCTTCCCTGGTGCGGAAAATCCATGCCAGAAGTGCGCATTAAGCAAAAGAAGGTGCTCAAGGTGCTACTATCACTAGACGTGAACAAAGCCAATGGTCCAGACGGGATCCCGGCGGTGGTGTTAAAAAGTGTGCTCCCTAACTGTCACCGATTCTCGCTTATTCCGCCTGTCTTTGGATACCGGTAAGGTACCATCATCTTGGAAGCTCGCTAATGTTCAACCTTTCCCAAAAAAAGGTAGCCGAGCAGACCCCGCTAACTACCGGCCAATCTCTATCACCTCCATTCTCTGCAAGTCAATGGAACGTGTTCTAAACAGTAAACTCCTTATCTAGAGTGTAACGATCTTCAGTACGGCTTTCGCCGAAAACGATCCACAGGGGATCTTCTAGCGTAAGCCACGCACATTTGGAGTGAAGCCATCGAAAGATACGGGGAAGCTATAGCAGTTTCCCTAGACATTTCGAAGGCTTTTGATAGGGTTTGGCAAAACGGTCTCATTAGCAAGCTTTCCTCCTACGGATTACCGTCCAACATTTTACTGTGGATCACAGACTTCCTGAGGGAACGATCGATTCGAGTAGTCATTAGTGGCTGTTCGTCTGATCTATTGGCTATCAATGCCGGGGTACCTCAAGGGTCTGTTCTATCAGCAACTTTATGCCTGCTTCATATCAATGATCAGCTAATACCCGGTATCTATGGGTACGCAGATGACAACACAGTTGTTGATAGATATTTTTCCAGTCCACGTGCTAGAGCGGACGAAATTTTCAGCCTCCGTAGGGAAATGGTGGAGCGTTTGAACCTCAAGCTTAACTTTGTGTCTGAATGGGGGGGACGCAAATCTTGTACGGTTTAACGCTTCCAAAACTCAGGAGTGTGTGTTCTCTGCTAAAACAGACAATTTCATCCCGTACCTATTTTTAACGGCACTTCGCTCCAGTTCAATGATAGTTTGACCCTTTTAGGCGTTAAACTTTCATCGAACTTGAACTTTGGGTCCCATATCGAGTCTTAGGCCAAATTCGCTGCTATGAACCTGGGTATTCTTGCTAAGTTTCGGCGGTACTTCACACCGGGACAGCTTTTAAGTTTGTACAAAGCTCAGGTTCGATCTTGTATGGAGTATTGCTGTCATCTCTGGGATGGCTCAGCCAAGTATCAGCTCGAACCCCTGGATTCGATTGAGCGTCGTGCTGCTAGGCTCATAGGTGATGATTCGATTGTAAAGGCTTATTTGCAGAGCCTAGAACATAGACGACTGATTGCCAGGCTGTCTGTATTCTATAAATTCCTCTTCGGCGAGTGTGCGCACGATATCTTTGACCTAATCAGTCCATCCCCTTTCCACCACCGGACTAGCAGACGTACGGCAGGCTACAGCGCGTACATTGTAAATGTTCTATTGTGCCAAGAACAACAAGTAATATGAAAGTTATTTCAGGAGCGCCAAGAATCCGATTCCGGGGAAAGCGGGATTGAAGCGAGTAGACGGTCACAACTCTGCGGGAGAATGCAGAAAGAAGTCCACGTTCACGCATAAGGTATTATCTAACCCGCTGGGTTTAACAATTGTGGAAAAACGAGAGGGAAAATACGTTCCGCTTAGGGAACGGGTATGGCAATAATTCTAATGCATTTCGTTGGGGGATTTCCAGGTCTGACGATTGGATTGTACGAAATCCACGTGGCGGCGGGGAAGGAGATCCCGTTGTACGAGACGGAGCAGCTGCAGAGCCTGCGCACAGATATAGCAGCGGCAGAACGGCTGTTTGTTCCCGTCACGCGAGCAGAGTACGGATCGTCTGAAAATCAGGTGTGAACTATCCATAAAGGAGAACGCCCCGGCAAATACGGAGTCCTATATCTTTGTGCTATTCAGTTAGCCATTTTAATAGTTTACCAATTTAATAGTCGTGTTGACAGTCCAAGCCACGTTTGTATTAGGTTAAATTTTAGATGGTGATTCTGCTGAATTAGGTCGGTTTTATTTTAAGTCAAGTCTTGTTAGGATAGGGTGAGATCAATTTAGTGAGAGTGTGGGAAGGATCGGAGGGTCACACCCAAGTAGCCTATACGGCTAGGGGAATTTATTTTGTCAAGGTGCGGATTCGTCCGGTGGTTCAAACTATCCAAGTTGGCACCAACCACGTTATATCAGCCAGGAGGTCTCGAGAAAGGGTAAATACTTCTCCAGCGTCGCCCCAGCTAGGTATAAGAGCGTGCCAACGAAGGGGAAAGGCCTTGTAGTCCGAAAACTTTAGGTAGACTAGTTGTTCTCTCCGGAGGGTGTCGGGGAACCTTGGCCAAAGTGGGTTGGGTTCATTTTGAACTACAGCAAGTTAAAAAGTAAGGTTCTGGGGAAACTGCTAAATAAACTAGTCCTTTGCTTCCCTGTTCTATGATATAAAATTTTAATATTTCATGTTTGGAAAAAGTTGCACATATTGTTACCTGCAATCCAATACCTGTATGAATAATAGGAATTGTGAATGATAATCAAGTGAACCGAATTGTGAATTGTTGTATCGAAGTAGGTATTATGTTAAGGAATAAAAGTTTGTAACAGCATCATTGGAAATTTTCATTTCGGTTAGGAACCTTATAGGTTTGTCCACGGATTCCCGTCGAATCTCGCTAGCCTGGCTGACGGGGACCCGCGACAACCTACACAAGGCTTTGTTATAGGCAAGAGTCTGAACATCAAACGGACTGATTGCTTGTTCAGTCTCCAAGATATATAAAAAATAAACATAAAGATGTGCCCCACCAGGGATTTGAACTCAGGAGCTCCGGAACGAGATCCACGGAGATACATTACTGACCTGTCCGTTCATAAGTCCCAGAAGCAAAACTTCCTCAAAGTAGAGAGTGGTTACTTTCACGTATCGTATCGGCGAGGGCACCGTCCACGACTTGGGTATCCGCCGGCCGATCATCGACAGTTTCGAATCCTGCAATAACAACCAACATCATAGCTCAGACAAGCCTCATAGGCTGTGGGTTCGATTCCCACCCAGGACAAACATTTGTGTGATTAATATACATGTTTGTTCCGTGTTTGGGTGTTGTATCATATAGTATGTTTACGTATATGTAAAAAAATTAAAGTATTCAAGTCGTCTAGTTCCCATATTACAAGCTATGCTTAGTTTGGGGCTAGATGGCGCTGTGAGAAAAAAAAACATGGTTATCTGTGAGTTTAAGAAATGAAATGGTATTTTTAAAGGTAGTACTTATATGTAAACTAGTGACTGTAAATTTAAATTTTAAGTGAGAATAATAATTACTTTGTGTTGTATTACCTAGTGAGCGACTGACTGCGAGTGACGAGAAATCAACAAAACAGCAACTTACGAATATTCATTTGAGTTACTTTAAATACAAAATGAGAAGATGACGTACTCTGCCATAAGATTCCGTAGTTTCCTACCGTTTTCTAATAGTGACCCTAAGTTTCTAGTAAATCAAAGTAAAATGGCGCCATTTCTAGTCGTAGTTGACAATTTATTTGCACGCCTAAATTAATTTTAACATCCAAAATAGATTATTCACAACCCACTTTTTGAAAAGCTCGATCTAGATTTTATTATTAATTACTCAAATTCATACCACTCAAGTTATTAAAACAGTATCTCATTAACAGTCGCAAATTTATTTTCCTATTCGATCGTCTTATTATTCGACTTTAATTAATATTTGGTCAGCGATACAAATAAAGTTATTTGTCAGCATATAATTCGAACTTACGGTGGAGTATAGCGTTGTAATGTCTGTATGTTAATGTATGCCAGGTTAGGTTAAATCACCTTGCTTTTTTAGTTCACTTGGTGACAAAATACATTTTGGAGCTGATCAAAGTTAATTAGCTGACCGTTTAATTAAATGATAGCCCTTTTCACTATACCTCATTCTTATGTTTTTTTTTAGTATTGGAAGTATATAACAATTTTAAATTGTAGTGTTCCGGCATTTAGAGGAAAGCCAGTTCCTCAGACCGTTGAGGATTCCGGGTGAAGTGCGCTTCCACCTTCGGCGTTATCATAACTTGAAACCATGCCATCATCGTATGCCCTCCGAACGTACACAGGCAAGGATGAGGTTAAACTAAAACAAGCCTGACAAGGCTTGTTTTTTAGACATTAGACTCGTATGTTCAAAATCGAAGAACACGAGTTTCAGGAAAGTTGCTCTCAAAGCTTTTGACAATTTATGTTAAAGGAATATGTCGTTTCACAATTGTCAGTGAAAAGTAAGCCTAGGTACTTTGAAATAAGGTTTGATTTGGCTTGGGGTGATTGACAAACCAGAGGTTTCTTGCATTACCTGACAGATGAGCAAGGCGTCACTGGTGGCGACCAATAGGGAACACTCGTTTTGTTGAGATAGCTTTTCTTTAACCCGGTAGAGCATTCCTTCGACGTCGCCTTGCTCGTACACGAGCACTCTTTCGGGCAGTTGTACCTGAAACATAACCAAACATACTGGATGTGACATAAACACGCGTTATCCGAACAATTATAAACTGCCGCAAAGGGTCCGGCAGATAATCTTTTTTACGGTTTCGTACTTCAAGCGCCAACGAGATTATTCATATAGTAATAATAAATATTACAGGACATTAATTTTACACAGCGCCATCTAGCCCCAAAATAAGCATAGCTTGTAATATGGAAACCAGATTACGGTTAGAATACTTAAATACTTTTTGTAAATAAATACGTACTATAGATACAACACCCAAACACAGAACAAACATTCATCACACAAGATAGATAGATACCATTTATTCACTTGATATAGCACACTACACAACATCACAAAACGATAAAAACATAGTAGGTAAGTACAAACATATTTTATGTTAAAAAACAACAATATTTTAAGCAACAGGAAATTAAAAAGGTAGGTAGGTACTTAAAAATAAATGAAACACATAACGGTAACAGGTGTGTGTGTGCTACAGTAGCAAACAAGTCTCGGCTCAGCATTAATGCCCGCTGAACGCAGAGGGCGCTGTTTTTCAGCCTGGACTCAAAACGGTCCTAAGACCCTGTGAGAACTTAAAATGGTGACACAAATGTCTGGCCTGGGTGGGAATCGACCCACAGCCTACACCGCAGAAGGCAGAGTTACTACCAACTAAGCTCTGAGACATGTTATACTTTCACTTGCATACAACACAGGACACTCAATACAAGTGTTTTTTTATATAAACGTCGATCTCACCTGCCTACCCCATAGACAAACGAAGTGTGATTTTGCATTACTAACATTAAATATTTTCAAAGTTTATAGTTTGTGGCGCCTACAGCACTATTAACACAATACACTATTGTATTAAATAAATACACAATATTAGTTCCAAACACAGGCAGCGGCACACAGGTCCCAAAAGTTCCAATACTACAATTACAGACTCGCTTGTTACGTGGCCCATGTTTTGCAGTAATACTTTTTGAGTCATGATAATGATCGCGATGATGATGATGTTTACGATATCAGAAAATAGTTTTCATATGTATAAACTTCAATTATCTTTAGAACGTATTAGGAGAGCCGAACCCAAATAAAAAATGGGATAAGACCGGAAGAATAAGTAGAACGTATACGCAGTGGCAACGTTCAAATGCAAGGAATCAAAAGAGTAAAACTCCAAAAAAGTTACTTAACCTAAGTCCCAGAAAATAGCTGGACCTGTGCAGTATCACTTGCACGTCAAATAGGACGCCAAGAGCGCAAGCAGGAGAGATCAAATCAAAAGACATACGTATACGTTGTGTGATTTTACATCACTGACTTCATTGCAAGCTTAGGTCAGGTTTTTTCTTCTAAGAACGCAAGGTTTCTAGTTTACGAAAAAACAAGTGGATTCATGATTAATGAGTCCTGAGACTCATTAAAGAAAGGTGCAGGCAAGACTGGAAGCCTAATGTTTTGACGAGAGATCACTGACTAAGGATATTTGGTATAAAATCATACAATCTGATTTTCCTAGGGCCTAGGGCTCCGTGATTCGATGACTCAGAAGTGGCCAGGTCCGTTATCGTAGCTATGTAGAGGCTTCGATCGGGACACATTCCATTAAATCGTTTTGGCTACCTTATGCGTACAACAAACTCACCGAGGCATGTTAACTAAGACTCCGGTATCCGTTTTAGTTACTCGACACATCCATCCCAATATCGTCGAGTGTATTCCACACGTCCATCCCAACATCGTCGATGTACTCTACACGTCCATCCCAACATCGAGTGTACTCCACACATCCATCCCAACATCGTCGATGTACTCTACACGTCCATCCCAACATCGAGTGTACTCCACACATCCATCCCAACATCGTCGATGTACTCTACACGTCCATCCCAACATCGTCGATGTACTCTACACGTCCATCCCAACATCGAGTGTACTCCACACATCCATCCCAACATCGTCGATGTACTCTACACGTCCATCCCAACATCGTCGATGTACTCTACACGTCCATCCCAACATCGAGTGTACTCCACACATCCATCCCAACATCGTCGATGTACTCCACACATCCATCCCAACATCGTCGATGTACTCTACACGTCCATCCCAACATCGAGTGTACTCCACACATCCATCCCAACATCGTCGATGTACTCTACACGTCCATCCCAACATCGTCGATGTACTCTACACGTCCATCCCAACATCGAGTGTACTCCACACATCCATCCCAACATCGTCGATGTACTCTACACGTCCATCCCAACATCGTCGATGTACTCTACACGTCCATCCCAACATCGAGTGTACTCCACACATCCATCCCAACATCGTCGATGTACTCTACACGTCCATCCCAACATCGTCGATGTACTCTACACGTCCATCCCAACATCGAGTGTACTCCACACATCCATCCCAACATCGTCGATGTACTCTACACGTCCATCCCAACATCGAGTGTACTCCACACATCCATCCCAACATCGTCGATGTACTCTACACGTCCATCCCAACATCGTCGATGTACTCTACACGTCCATCCCAACATCGAGTGTACTCCACACATCCATCCCAACATCGTCGATGTACTCTACACGTCCATCCCAACATCGAGTGTACTCCACACATCCATCCCAACATCGTCGATGTACTCTACACGTCCATCCCAACATCGTCGATGTACTCTACACGTCCATCCCAACATCGAGTGTACTCCACACATCCATCCCAACATCGTCGATGTACTCTACACGTCCATCCCAACATCGAGTGTACTCCACACATCCATCCCAACATCGAGTGTACTTCACACATCCATTCCAGCATCGTCAACGTACTCTACACGTCCATCCCAACATCGAGTGTACTCCACACATCCATCCCAACATCGTCGATGTACTCTACACGTCCATCCCAACATCGAGTGTACTCCACACATCCATCCCAACATCGTCGATGTACTCCACACGTCCATCTCAACATCGTCGACGTACTCTACACGTCCATCCCAACATCGAGTGTACTCCACACATCCATCCCAACATCGTCGATGTACTCTACACGTCCATCCCAACATCGTCGATGTACTCTACACGTCCATCCCAACATCGAGTGTACTCCACACATCCATCCCAACATCGTCGATGTACTCTACACGTCCATCCCAACATCGAGTGTACTCCACACATCCATCCCAACATCGAGTGTACTTCACACATCCATTCCAGCATCGTCAACGTACTCTACACATCCATCCCAACATCGAGTGTACTCCACACAACCATCCCAACATCGTCGATGTACTCTACACGTCCATCCCAACATCGAGTGTATTCCACACGTCCATCTCAACATCGTCGACGTACTCTACACGTCCATCCCAACATCGAGTGTACTCCACACATCCATCCCAACATCGTCGATGTACTCTACACGTCCATCCCAACATCGAGTGTACTCCACACATCCATCCCAACATCGTCGATGTACTCCACACGTCCATCTCAACATCGTCGACGTACTCTACACGTCCATCCTAACATCGAGTGTACTCCACACATCCATCCCAACATCGAGTGTACTCCACACATCCATCCTAACATCGTCGATGTACTCTACACGTCCATCCCAACATCGAGTGTACTCCACACATCCATCCCAACATCGTCGATGTACTCTACACGTCCATCCCAACATCGAGTGTACTCCACACAACCATCCCAACATCGTCGATGTACTCTACACGTCCATCCCAACATCGAGTGTATTCCACACGTCCATCTCAACATCGTCGACGTACTCTACACGTCCATCCCAACATCGAGTGTACTCCACACATCCATCCCAACATCGTCGATGTACTCTACACGTCCATCCCAACATCGAGTGTACTCCACACATCCATCCCAACATCGAGTGTACTCCACACATCCATCCCAACATCGTCGATGTACTCTACACGTCCATCCCAACATCGAGTGTACTCCACACATCCATCCCAACATCGAGTGTACTTCACACATCCATTCCAGCATCGTCAACGTACTCTACACGTCCATCCCAACATCGAGTGTACTCCACACGTCCATCTCAACATCGTCGACGTACTCTACACGTCCATCCCAACATCGAGTGTACTCCACACATCCATCCCAACATCGTCGATGTACTCTACACGTCCATCCCAACATCGAGTGTACTCCACACATCCATCCCAATATCGTCGAGTGTATTCCACACGTCCATCCCAACATCGTCGAGTGTTCTGCGCACTTACCGCCAGCCGATGTTTGTAAATGGCGATCTTCTGCACGCGATCGTGGCACTTGATGCGCACCTTGCTGCCCGTAGTGAGGTGCTGTATGATCACGTCAGTCATATTCTCCCGATACGCGTACCTCTCGCGGTACAACCCGTGCACCGTGCTGAACACCGTTTGGTAGCACCAAAGAGTGCCGTCCTGGCATGCCACAGCCTGCAATTTTAACACTTCAAGTAATTTGTGTGATGATGTGAAAGGAGACAAAGTAATATATACCCTTACTTTTTATTCCAACATTTCCTGTTGATCCTTTTTTTCGGAAAAAACTATTTGGCTGTATCACTTGCAAAATGAAAATGTACTTTTTTTATAAATTATTAGGTACTAGTTTTTAGTTCACTTTTGTGAGTAGGTATGTGTTAGTATTTTATATCTCTTTAAGACCTTTTCATTTTACAATATATAATATTAATAATAACGTTGAATTTATGTTTTGATTTTCAATATAGTTTTATACTATTTATGTTTATTATTTTATACATATCATGTTTGTACTGGTTTATTTCGTTTTTAAAAATTAAAATATTTATTTGGGATCAAAAAATATCTAACATTATTCATGAATATTATAAATTTTAATGCCTAATCTTTTACAAATTTGTTGACATGCAATGTCTACACTAAGTATTAACTTGTGTCGCAGACACCGCATTACCTTCAAGATGTATTATAATTTAATAATTTAAAACAATCACACAATTCAGTTAAAATGTCCACTCTACTATAACTAAATCTAATAAAACCTATGAAATTAAATTACATTATAATATACATTTGAATCGGTATCTTCTCATTAATTTAATTATATAACAAGAGCATAACAACATATATAAATATTCTCAATCAATTTAACTAATTTCAATCATCATTATAAAATATAGAATGGTCAAATTAAATGAATCCAATTGTATAAATGTCTCTGTTACATATTACTTAGCTGTGCAATAAATAAGTTTGATGAGTAAGTGGTTATTGTTCTCACCAGAGTATTGAGAGACGGCGAAGGCACCGCACACCACACCCAGTCCTGCTCAGTGCTGGCGACAGGGATGCCTTCCGCAGTGAACGCGGCCCAGCCGCCGGCGCCGCCGACGACTATCGTGGCGCCTAGCAGCGATATCGAAAGCGCCGCTATACCTGAATGCCACCATATTATTAATAGTGGACTACTCGGCTAGACCAAAAACAGCCTGTTTCTAACTATGTAGCTAAGCTAACAATTAAGATGCTTACCTATATGCCTCTCTTTGAGAATCGGTTGACCGTGAACGGTATAGAACGATAGTGTCTCGCTCCAATCGGTGACGAGCAGGGATGACTTGGAAAATGTCACCGCCCAAACCGCGAAATCCCGTGCGATTCTATTCACTTCCTCACCAGACTGCAAAACGAATATTGCCTTAAACATATCGTGCCGGAATAACATATAAGATAAGGACTAAAACTCCGAGTTATAATAACAAATAAACTTGAGATCTTGTTCGCTTTGCTCAATTGATCAATATTTTTTAAATTAAAGTGTTTCTTGAGCTATATGCCTAGTAATATCTTGTTTTAATGTAATCATAAGTGCAAAGGAGAGAGAGAGAGTGGGATGTTATAGTTGTATTATTGGTGGTTAGTAAAAAAAATAAAAAAAATGTGGCTTACAGATGTGCAAATTGATTGCTTTTTTTTTTACAAATTGGGCTTAGGAACTAAAGATAAACATTATATTTGTTTTTTAAAATTGACTGCTTTAAATGTAAAATGCATACTTTTTAAGACATACTTTATCTCTTAGGGAGACCACTCCAGAGGCTAGGCCGATAGCTAAGTGTAGGCCATTAGCGGACCAAGCACAGCAGGTTATGCGTCCAGAGAGTCTGTATTTCTGTACTGCTTTCACATCAATAGACCAGAAGGCAAAGTCTGTGACAGCACAGGACACCAGTTGCATTGTAACAGGGTTGTAGGCAAGACATTGGATTGCTTCACTGTGCCTGAAAGTAGAGAATGCTTGTAAGTTTTTTTTTTTTTTTAATATTGTACAATGGGGGTTTGCTTTGCCTTCATCTCACCTGATTTTCTAGTTATGATAAGGCCGAAGGTGGAAGCGCACTTCATCCGGAATTTTCAATAAACTAAGTAATTGGCTATCTTACCTCTAAATGCCAGGACACAACAATTTAAGAATTGTTTTTATTGTGACAGAATTAGGTACGATGCCGGTAGTTAACGAAATACTACCACCAACCAAACCAAGCACAATATTATACACCCCCTGAGGATTGAACCCGGGCTCTCTGGCTCTGACAACGGTGGGCGAACAACTAGACCACAGAGGCTGTAGGCCTATTGTACTGGTTGAACCTAACCTTTTTTAAACAAGGAACCCACTTCTAAACTTGTCTATTAATTCTCTCTATATGTGCGTGATGACTTGACTCCATTGCTAACGGGTGGTAGTTTTTGTGGCAAGAAATCAACATCAGAGATGGATGGTTGATTAGAATGTGAGGAAGAAGATACATTTTGTGCCTATCCCACATTAAACAGGGAAAAGGGAAGGTGAAAGAAATTTTGGTATGACTGAGCTTCTCGATTGTGACAATATGGGAGCCGTCATGTCAAGAGTAAATAGGTTTATAAACATCGATCAATCAAAATAGCAGTCAAAAGCAAGTCATTTTATCTACTTTTGGTAACAGTATTAATGGTGAGCCTGAGGGAAGAGTTTTCTCAGAAATGAGACAAGATAGGTTAATAAGTTTTTATCAGGTAGCGGCATGCTGATTTAAATGATCCCAAACACAGATATTTAACAGTAATTCACTGAAAATGTTCATTGAACTGCGAATGGCCTGACTCATCAGCTCAAATTGGTGTCTATACCTAATGCTAAGCGGATTCTTGACAGGTATGCCAAGTATCTCACTCCCTGCCTGCAAAAAAGTCTATGTTGAAGCAAGCCATCCCAGAAAATGACAACTCCCCATTTTATGTGTCGGAATCATACATACTTTATTATATACCTAGTATGGCTGGGATGTGCTTGGCCTTTTATCTCACCTGGTTTTAAGTAATGTTAAGGCTGAAGGTACACATTAAAAAAAACAATGACTGTTTTGACTGATACTGACAGTTTTTGACTGTGTAGTCCAACAGACAGAGGAATTGGCTATGTAACATCTAAATGCCGGAACACAATTTAAAATTGTTCTGTATCTGTATCAGAAGTACTCTGTGGTTTTATTCATACTTACGAATATTTCAGTACTCCTTCCATTTTATATGTCCAAATAATAACATTTTTGTCAGCACTGCCACTGGCAAACTTCTTGCCATCTCCACAGTAAGCCACTGCATGTACAGCACCTTTATGAGCCTGAAGCAGTTGAATGAGAGAGCCATCACGGGGGTCATAGACCATAACTTTCTCCCCCGCACCCACCACCAGCTGTGAGCCATCGGGACTAAAACATAGGCTGTGGACACTGAAAATAAACAGAGCACTATTATAAAAAAAAATAGCCTATACCTATTATAAAAAGATAACTAGTAAGTAAAATGTTTTTATTTGGTTGTGCATATTTGTTTGTTTCAGTTCAGCTTACTGTTTAAACTGAGGCAAGAGCACTACCTATATCACATTTTCTTATTAGCTTGGCATATTGTCATGCCTAGGAATGGTAGATGTTACATGTTCTTTCCAGATCAATGCTTGCTTCAACTCTTTACCTGGCACCAATAAATATTTTAAACACTAGCATATACTCGGGGCTTTTTTGTGTGGTAGTTAACTAGGAAAAAAGCAGCTTTTCATATATTTTATAACAAGCCTCATAGCTCAGTTGGTATTAGCTCTGCCTAGGCTGTGGGTTCGATTCCCACCCAGTACAAATATTTGTGTGATGAATATAGATGTTTGTTCTGTGTTTGGGTGTTGTAACATATAGGATGTATGTATTTACAAAAATTAGGTACCTATTAAAGTATTATATCCGTAATCTAGTTCTCATATTACAAGCTATGCTTATTTTGGGGCTAGATGGCGCTGTGTAAAATTAATGTCTGGTAATATTTATACCTATTAAATTTATGAAAATTTAATTCCCACCACATGCCTCCCTTTTAGCCATATCTGTGCAAAACTTAAGCTCATTTCATTTTACCTGTTTAGTAGTTTTGGCGTGATGGAATGGAAAACAAATAATTCATATCAACATCTAATTCCAAGCATCATTTAATGTAAGGTTTACGATTAATTAGAATGAGGTGTAGGAACTACATGATAAACACAAATAGGTTACAAAACCTCATGCACCTAGCGCTTTTGTAAGCTTTATGAAATCATGTTAGGTACCTGGAGAATTCAACTTTATCGGCTTCGTGGATTTTGTTTACCCATTTCGGCACGGTCCGCATTTTGTTCAAGAGCTTAAAAGTGGATTTTATAACATTTCGGGACAGTTGCTGTTGACTTTTACATCTATTAAATCCTTGGTTTTTTATTAAACTTTGAAAAGTTTCAAGAGCTAAAATAAGATAACCAGGAACCCGGTAGCCTGATTTGTTTACTTCGTTTTTTTTGTTTGCTTGACAACGAACAAAGAGAGATAACTTGTGTAAACAAATAAATGTCATTGTCATTTTATTTTATACTGAGGATAAGGGCCTATAAACTAATAGTATCATAATAATGCATGGAGGTAAGTATAATATTCTATTGTGTTGTCTTGTCCGCTTCAGTCCGCACCAGTTCAGAATCAATCTTGCACATACCTTATCTTATATAGATGATTGACGTATGATTCTCCAAAAGGATCGTACATTTATTTGTTCTCAGACCCCCAGCATCTTTTTGGTCTTAAGTCTAGTAAAAACTGACATTAGCAAACTCTTGGGGTTCCCTTATCCATAAATAATGTCATAATGTCAGTTTTGTCGAACACTGAACACGTCATATGAAGAAGAAGAAGGCCTCTAAGGCCGAAGCCAGCCAAGCCGATAAGAAATAAGCTTACTGTGGAGTTCCGAGTGTCGGGATTGGGAGGCTCTAAACCATGTGACTACAACAGTTGCGCTGAACATTGTAAGGTGTGACGTCGAATCCCATTTGGACGACGGAGTGCTTACGGTTTACCACGTGTACCACGGCTCTGAAGGTTTGGATATAGCTCAGTTCGATGTCGGGGTCCGAGCCCCAAGCCTCCATTTTTCGAGAGGAAAATGGGAAATGTACCGGATGATACAAATATTAAATACATATAGGTTGGTATAGAGATGAGAATATTTCTTGAATTTTTGATGACTAAGGTACTTACCTAGTTATTCTATCCCAGCCGATCGCCGATTTTTCTTTAAGGTTTCGTAAAATTTAGGTAGGTATTCGATTTTTAATTGTCAGTGGGGTAAGAAGGCCATCGAGTTGAGAGGAAGACATTAATTTGTTTTAGCTAAACTATAAGGTATAAGGTAAAATATATATATTATATAATATATATTTTATGTAATAAATATTTTTTGTCCAATAATAGCGAAGAACCGAATGAGAATGACATGTAAAGGTAGGTAAATAAAAAATGAAAAATTCTAGATTCACTCGAAAATAATCTACCTACCTACATTGAAGTTACGCTACAGGGTTCTGTAGCGCTCGCCAGTGACAGTTATTGCATTTCCTGCAACATCTTCGAAAATAATTACTTTTTAAAAACAAAAAAGAAAACCGACTTTAATGAAGAATTATGGTATAATATAATTTACCTGGATGACATTTTTTTTCCAAATATTTTGATGATAAATGGATGGACAGACTGACAGACGCGTGATCCTATAAGAGGTCCATGGTTTCTTTACTTTTGAGGTAATACACCTGTTAATTGTTATAAATAACCAAGATGACAAGTGTGTTCATCAACAATTGATCTTAAAATTCCTCACTGTGAGATTTTTACATATGCAGATGACACAGCACTGTTAGTTAATGGAAATTCCTGGATAAAAGCCAAATCAAATACCGAATCTGCAATAAAAATAGTAATGAATTGGCTTGCTTTGAACCTCCTTGCCCTATATATAAACAAAACTAAAGTTATGCGTTTTTCTATCTCCCCGAATACGAAACCAACCCCTGATACCTACATCAATCATCAGAGCTCACATAAGTTCAAGTTGTAGCGGAAATTACGAATGCCCAACCTTAGATATGGTTCCTTGTATAAAATACTTAAGTGTTTACATAGACAAAAGTCAGAATTAGCATTTTAACACGTTGAAGTCACAACGAAACGAAGTTGAAAGCTCATATACATTTTTAAATGCATTCGCCAATCAGCTGATTTAACTACTCTTAAGCTAGTTTACTACACATTATGTCAATTGATCTTGACTTACTGCATTCCAGTCTGGGGAGGCACCAACATAACAACAATGTTAACCCTTGAACGAGCACAACGTGCAGTCCTCAAAACAATGACCTACAAGCGTAAAGACTTTTCAACCGATCTCTTAATATAAAGAGACTAACCATGCTAACTGTCAGGCAGCTTTTTATACTAAAAATAATAACTCGCAAACACTCGACTGTTCCGTTTGACCCAATTTTGGCACTAAGACGTCGAGGTTTTTTCTAGTTGACCGAGCGAGCGAAGTGTCTCAATTTCGAGATTGGCCAAAAATGCTTTGGTCCGCGGTATGTCTGTTTGTCTGTTTGTTCTCGCCAACAGGTCGCATTTTTCAAACGATTTTGATGAAAGTTAACACATTATGTTCCTTGTTTTTGATTGGGGTCAAAGGGGGGAAGTTTGCTGTAGCGTTATTTATCAACGGATTTCATTTTAATTTGAAAAACACTAAAAATTAAATTCTACACAAGATGTTGTGAAAAAAATTAACAAAAAGGGAAAAAGTTTACTGTACGATTAAAATTTTTGATTTTTTGGATAATTTATACCAACGTTTACTTATCAGACTATGCAGTCTTCTTTGCCTTTGCAAGACAAATCCGTAGACACCAGGTTCGATCTCCTCAGACCAAGGGAACGCGGGTAATCGCTAAAACTTATATCCCTATGGATATAAGAATATAGGAAAAGTGAAAGAGGAAAGCATCGGTTATTGCATGGTTGTGAGGGCTTGCGAGGTCTAATGTTCTTACAGAACCACTAGTTTCTATATGTGAAAACATATTATCGGTCAATAGTTGCGTTTATTGTAATTTATAAGTAACTTTGTACTGTATGCTCTCCGATTAAATAAAATAAATAAATAAACAAACTACAGTTCCATGTGACATAGATTTACGGTTGCATCACGTAACGAGATAGAAGCGGATTTATGGTTGCTTGAATACCTTTCACCAGGGCAACAGCTTACTTCTATGTATAGCAGTCCGCCTGTAATTCGTGGTGATTATGGTAAAACCCTCAAAATCCTTAAAAGTGCCTACTACAAAATAAGTGACTATATTGACAATACGCTTGGCCCGATGTTGCTATACCAGTTGACAGCTTAATGGTGATATCTCAATGTTAACAAACTGCCATTAGGTAGATAGGTAAAAATATATGTTTTAAGATAGTATTCAGTATTTAGGTTTGTGATAGATAGATAGCTCTTTATTGTTCACCATTAACAAATAACATAACAAAATACAGATGGCAGTAACTTAATCTATAGTGTATGATTTATCTGTATATCTTAATCTGTAATATAATCTATAATGTACTTTATATGTTCATTATTATCTTATTTAAAACTGCATATTAAATGGATCATTAAAAAAATAATCAGCCCGAGTTTCTTGCCTTTCTCCTTGTGTGCTGGACGCGATTCCGAACAGGCGGTAGATTTGACGTTTCAAAAAGAACCTAAAAAATTTTCATGAATAAAAAAAATTGACTTTGATTTTTTTTTATTTGTTAATTTTTTTTAGTTCCAGTTACGACTTCCTTGACCATCTTTGGAGGAGGCCCTGTTCAGCAGAGGACACTAATGTCTTATGATGTGTGATGTGATAACATAGTGGGATGAGATAATGAAAGAGCGAGACCTAACACAGGTATCTGTTTGCTTAAAAAGAGGTCTCAATCACATGTAATATATTGTATAGGTTAAAAGAAATAAACATTTTGCATATATTATTTTAGCTATCTTCATTGTTAAAAACACACGATGACAGACAGACAATAAAAACAAGTAGTTGCTAGGCAACTAACCATAAACTACAATCTATGTCATAGTGCATTAGGTAGGTACTTAAAACCTTCATATTACAACAGTTATCATGGTACAATGACAACCAGTCTGCGCTAAAATTATGTAGAAATTCAATGTTCCACACCAGAACCAAACATATCGATATAAGACACCATTTTATAAGAGAAAATGTTTCAAGTGGTGTTATAGATGTAAGATATTTATGTTCCACCGACATGGTTGCTGATATACAAACGAAACCTTTGTCAAAAGTAAAACATAATAAGTTTTTGTTTACTTTATTGCATAGAAAGTGATGTGGTAGTTAATCTGTTTATTTTAGTTAAGTTATTTTTGATATGGTTGTCATACCTACCTAGATTGCTTAACAATAGGTACTTTTAGTTTAAGGGCCAGTGTTAAAATAGTAGGTAAACGAAACGTATTGCTTGTCAACATGTATGTAAATGTCACTGTCACAATGCTTGAGTGACAGCTGTATAGAATCTATCTTCCCTTTTCTCTCATGGCCGACCTCTCAAGAATTGTCTTAGATACATGTGCTGCTTAAATAAATTCATCTGCTGGATCTGCGACTCTGATTTCTATATATCCTTCAGGTCATTAGCTTCAAGGTACGTCAGCAATTTATGGTTCTCTCTAGAACTCTCTCCATAACCTTACAGATTATGGAGGTGATGGAGATGGGTCTGTAATTGGCCGGGTCGGCTCGACTTCCCTTTTTGGGAACTGGCTGCACGTTGGCAGACTTCCAGGATTTGGGTACGGTCTTTTTCTCAAGAGAAAGGCGAAACAGGCATGCCAGCACAGACGACAACTCAGGTGCACAGTGCCTCAACACTCGCGCCGGAATACCATCCGGACCACTGGCTTTATTCTCGTCTAGACTGCAAAGTGCTCTACGGACCTACTTGGCATGTTTACTTGGCATCGGCATAGCGATGCCACACTGAGGTATAGTTGGAGGTTTAGAAGAGCAAGAGTCCAAACGGGAATTGCTTGCAAACAGATCAGCAAATAAATTTGCTTTCTCTACTGCGGTGTGGGCCAGAGTTCCATCCGGTTTCAACAGCGGAGGTAATGTGGAACGACAGAAGTTGTTCTAGTTTAGCTCCTATTTGTCCCATATGGACAAATCGAGCCCTCCGCAGAACCCTCTTACAGGCCTTGGCAGCAGTATTAAATAAACGCTTCTTTTCACGGACCTTCCGAGATCTTGTTTTACAGGCGCGGGCCTTCACCCAGGCTTGGAAGGCAGCTTGTTTACGCAGCTCGGCACGAGCGCAATCAGCACTGAACCAAGGCTTAGCTTTGCCACCAAGTGGGATGTCGGAGAATGGAATAAAATACTCCATTCCTTGGTGAATCACGTCCGCAACCGCGTTTGCGCAGCAAGTCGGATCTTCGGAATAGAAGCATACCTGCCGCCAAGGGTAAGATGCAAAGAAGTGACGCATTTCGTCCCAATTCGCTGACTCGTATCTCCAAACTCTCCTCGTGCCCTTTGGGCTGTCATCACGGGGAGAGCAGATAGATATGGATTTTACCATGCAGTGATCAGACGAACCCAATGGCGCGGAGACCGCGATTGAGTGTCTGGCAGGATCTGTAGTCAGGAAAAGGTCCAAACAGTTCTCTCTTTGGCCATCTCGATCTGGTATTCGCGTAGCTTGACCGACCAGTTGGGTGAGATCTAGCGATAAGGCAAAGTTGCGCGCTTCTCTTCCCGCGTGGTCAGTCTCCTGGTATGGGAACAACCACTCAGCATGGTGGGCATTAAAGTCCCCCAAGAACACAAGCTCCGCAGTCGGATACCGTTGCTGGGCCAAGTCTGCCGCCTCAGTGAGGTATGCGAAGAGTTTCGTTGTCTCCTGGTTGCCGTCATGCGACCGATAGACACAGGCATAGAGAGTCTTCTCAGTGCCGGTGTCCACCAGTAGCCAAACTGTTGGAAGACCCGATGTTTCAAAGCAACGAAGACGCCGACAGCAAATGTCATCGCGGACGTACACACAGACCCCTGCCTTCCTCTTGAATTTGTGTTCAAGAGAGTAGCCCTAGAGAGTAGTTGAGGTACGCCACGTCCGACGGGGTGGCTATCTGCGTCTCCGTAAGGAAGAGAAGGTGCGGCTTTGCAGTCTCAAGATGGTGGTGGACTTGCTCGAGATTGGAGTGCAGTCCTCGGATATTTGTGAGATGCACTTTGAGTGGGAGGAAGTGCAGCCGTTGTTTTAATTTCTTCCTTGAATCAGCTTTCATGTTTGATAGGTAGAGTTATGGGGATGTAGAATAGATGTCGAGGCGTCGCGAGGTTAACCAAACGACATTCAAAAGTTCAGCCCACCAATGGGAGACTTATAATGGAGACGAGAGATATAATGGAGTATCTCGGGATTTTTCGCGAGGTGGTGGGGCAGCCTTTACACGTGGCTAGCGCGCTACTTGGGCCCCCTGCTGCCTGCGGTCGGTCAACGGCAAGGACCGTGCTTGGGATCCTGCTAGTCTCCAATATTAGTCACCAGGTTAGGCTTTCCTCAGAAGTCGCCTCCGGTCTCACGCGTCGCAACTAACACTCATCCAACCCCCAAAGACACTGGCACTCCCGCACACCAACGGAACACAGCGAACTGCTTGGCGCCGGACTTCGGCAGGAGGGTGGTCGCAAGCCAGGCGGACCATTGTGGGTCCTACCACCAGTAATGGGATCATTTAGCCGTAACCGCTAGCAGATGTCAGCGATTCCGTTGCCCGGGGTGGTCCACTAGGAGGTAGATCCCAACCACCCCAAAAACTAACCTAATTCTTTCGCCATAACTACAATTCTAAAATTGTTGTTCCGGCATTCAGAGGTAAGATAGCCAGTTCCTCAGGCTTTTGAGGATTCCGGGTGAAGTGCGCTTCCATCTTCGGCCTTATATTGAAAACCAGGTGAGATGAAGCTTTGACACAACTTCGACGTAAATTTTTTTATATAAAAAAGTAATCATTTCAGCGTTCATGAAGAAATGCCGTGTGTCACCCGATGCCTTCATCCAGCTGATCTTGCAGTTGTCGTAATACCGCACCGCTGGCCGTTTCTGTCTCACGTACGAGGCTTCTATGAGGCTGTTCCGCGAAGGACGCACTGAGACCGTGCGTCCTTGCACCATCGAGAGCTCCGCGTGGGTCAAAGCGATGAATGACACCGATTCTTCGGTAACTTAAATCATAGACTCCCACTTATTTCGCTCTTTTAAGCTCTCCTTAAGGTTGACCCAATGCGATTCTAGGTGATGAAAAACAATACTACGGTACACCGGGAAAATCTACGGATCAGCATGTTCCTAGGAATCGCCAGAGCCCTACGCTCTCTGTCAATATCTGCATTGTCTTTAAGGTCGTCGGTAATGATATGGCCGAGATATTGAAGGTGGTTACTTTATTTATGTTCAAGCCATAAAGGGTTTTCTCGGGATCTTTTTTTATCTCTAACCGGAGGCTTTAAAGACTATGTTTAAATATTTTTAACGTTATACCTAAAGCCGTGTGAAGCAGCATAGCTAGCACAAATATCCAGCATCTCCCGAATAAATCCTGACGTCGGGCCCAACAGCACCATGTCATCCACGTAGCTGATGTTGTTGACACTAACACCATTCACGCGGCATCCGACACACTGTTGCTGAGCTCGACGATGAGATCATTTACATATAGGCTGAAGAGGAGAACTGATCCCCCTGCCTTACCCCGCACTCCAACCTATAAGATTCAGAGAGAGCATTAGACCACTTGATAAAATTGACTTGGTTGCCATACCAATACTGAAATATTTTCAGTAAACCCGTCGGTACACCCCTGTCTCTCAACTTTTTCCAAAGCACCTATTGTATCCAATGGGATACAAGATCAAATGCTTTGAAGAGGTCGAGAAAACAGGCGTATGGTGGTGTGGTAGCCATTGAACCACCAAAAGTTTAGAGAGCTGTAACTTTTTTTTCTGTACGACATTTTAAGTATTTTTTAACTCATGACCTATAACATTTCAATGGCTTTCAAATTGCATTTGTGTTTTCAGCTTTTACATGATAACTACTTGGCAATAAGACTTTTTAAAAATAATGGGAAATGGCTCAATGTGTACCTCTAGTGGTACACAATGAACTGGGGGGTGGGTATTCAGTAAACCGTGAGGTACACAATGAAACTTTGTACTATTATATCATGTTTTAAGCCTTTATATAAAACGGCAATTGTGTTTTTATGAATTATTTATTCAATAAACGGAAGTTAACAACGGTCGTGGTAGATACACAATGAACCATGAAATGATGACATAAAATGTAGAACATTAGTATGAATATTATAACGAAGGAAGTGGTACCCAATGGATCAGTAATAATGATGGCAATAATGGTTAAAATTAAATATTAGTTAACTGTTAATTGATAAAAAAATATATCGATATTTTTATTGGTTGAAAATATTAGCTAATATTATTTGTTTAGTACCTGCACGATTTGGTTATTGGTTGATGTTAATGCAGTTGAATATTTTATTCTATTGATCAAATAAAAGTAACCGCTAATTCGTCTCTATCATAGTAGCACTATGAGTATTTGTTTAAAATATCACATCACTTTGTATTGAATAAACATATCATATACAGCAAATCAGAGAAATTTAATCTCTGTAGTGAGGAGTCGAAAGCATACAATTGAATGAAGTCAACCTAATACATAGTTGAAAACTCTGCGAGCAGCAACATACGAAAATGTTTCTTATTTGTAGCACTTTAAAGTTAAAATTTCAATGCATTCAATTATGTTAGTTCTAACTCAGGCTGAAGTTGATATGATATTTTTATTCGATAATGTTAATTCTGATAATTGAATATAATGGTTGATTTAAAATATTAGTTAAATTTATTGGTTGATAGTTATATTCTTCATCTCTAATTAGTAGTACACAATGAACCATGGTTCATTGGGTACCCAAAAAATATGATTCACTGTGTACCATACCCCTATTAAAATATTTAAAACTTTTTCACAATTAACAGGAACACGATTTGATTACAAAAATGAATTTAAACAATCATGATTACACTATTATTTAGATCAAAACCATACAGCAGTTCCTAGGACATGAAGAAATTGAGTAAAAAAACAAATAAACTCAAATTTTTTCCTTACTTTTTGCACTCGAAAATAGAAATCTGCTACTAGCTCGAGCGTTCCGGGCGGCAGTTTGCCGGCGACTGGTAGTAACACGAGCTGCCAACGCCGCGTTTAGGCTGTAGGCCCTGTGATTCACTGAGTACACTTGGTTCATTGGCTACCACACCACCCGGTGTCTTCCTATTGGTGTAGTGTGCTTGAGATCTAATATTGCGCGTTCAGTTGAAAGTCCGGGCTGAAACCCGAACTGTGCATCATGTAGTGTTAGGTGTTTTTTGTAAAATAGAATCAAGTTCACTATCCAACACTTAGGCTATTGTACTAGCTAATGCTATCGGACGGTAGTTCCCCTTGTCTGAGATATCCCCTTGGGGGGCAATTATCGTATTCGGGAAGGGCTCGAGCTTGTTACGTTTGACGCTCCCACCGTACGTACACGTCAGCTGTTTCTCAAATTTCGTATTACGGTAACTTTAAAGTTAAAATGTAAGAAACGCAACGTAAGCGATTAAAGACTATCTTTGCAACTTTTTCGAGGTGAAGTCTTGAAACGTTCCGAGTTATTGGTGTCATAAATAATGGTGTCATTTTGAGACGGGACAGTAAGCTGTCCTGCCTCAAAAATCTACCTTGTAAATATACTTATCTAAAGATTTGTTGATATTTATCATAATTTCAGAGAACGTTTTAAATAACGCCATCTAGCTCCATACTAAGCAAAGCTATACTATTTTATTTATCCGTCTCTGTGGTCTATTGATTCAGCCCACCGATTTCAGATCCAGAGGTCCCGGGTTCGATCCCCAGGGGAGTACATAACATAAAGAAACAAACAAAGATATATTACCCACCTATATGAATATCAACATTTAGGTACCCAGGTAATTATAATTACTACTAATATGAAACCTGAACTGCAAAGTTAAAAAACTGCATGGCAATGTCATGCCAGTGCCATTCTCCGAACAAAATGAGGCACCTAAGTACTCTACCCCCTAAGAAAGTATAACTTGTATCAATATTACTAAAAGTAACATCTAGGAAGTAACATCAAAATATTAACCAGCCCGAACCAGGCAAAATAGTAGATTATTAACCAAGGGGATAAAGCAGTCTTCTGTCGCGGGTGAAGATTTAAATCGCGAGCGTAACGAAGGACTCGAGGTTTACTCCCGAGCGTAGCGAGGGTGTTAAAAACTTAAATAATAAAATGAAAGCATCGGTTATTGGGCTTATTAGTCAGCTGATCCCGCTCTAAACTTATCCCACTGGATTTCGCTTTGTGAACTGATCCCGCTTTCAAAAAAAGATGCTTGGTTAGGTATTATGGCTCGCGAGGTCTACTGTTCTTACAAAACCACTAGTGATTATTTGGAACGTAATAATACCTACATCTTCTCTGAGAATTGCAACTGGCAACCTACATGTCACGGTTCAAAAGATACAGCCCTTTAAAAGTAGCACAAACAGACTGGCGAACAAAAGACTCGGTAATAGGGTCACCGGCCCCTTTTATACGAAACCCTAAACATACAAACAGTTAACAAATTTAACGGATTGGAACCGTAAAAATAATTTCGGTCCGCCAAATTTTTTTACTTTACGACACATATAAAGCTGTTTTGGCTATATAGTTGAGCGACATAAGTACCTACATACATACGCTCAAAATCATAATTGTAACCGTAACCGCCTCTGTGGTCTAGTGATTCAATCCACCGATTTCCGATCCAGAGGTCCCGAGCTCGATACCCAGGGAGGACAATATTTTGTTTTATTTTATTTTGTTTATTAAGGAACAACAAACAGCCACAATATAAATAATTACAAAATGTTGTACATGGTTTGGTTGGTGGTGTCCGCCTGACTAGCTACCACCATCTTACCAAGTTCTGACGCCATAACAACAATTCTAAAATTGTTGTGTTCCGGCATTTAGACATAAGGTAGCCAGTTTCTTTAGAATGTTGAGGATACCGGGTGAAGTGCGTCTCCACTTTCGGCCTTATGGGTGAGATGGAGGCCAAGAGCTTCACCGTCGTATAAAAAAAAACTCTCCTACTGAGGCAGTCGTGTAGCATCTGAGCTTAATCGCAAAAACCGTAATTTCTGCAAAATTCTGACTTGTGAGGTATGTTTTACATATTGCTAAGGCATAAAAACAAATAATTACAAATATTACAGGACAATAATTAGACACAGCGCCATCTAGTAAATCTACGAACCAACGGCCCAGCAAACCTAGTCTTGGGTTCAAACCTATGCTGATGGACAGAATGATGTGCGAGAAACCCTGCTTTATTTATGTTGAAATGTTGATACTTGCCCCAAACTGACCGATAGATGGCGTTGATATATCATATTCTGAATCGCGCTATCGTTGTGTTTCACGGTAGAAATGGGGAGAATCCTGACCGGGATTTAATTGAATGAAACTGCCAATGCCAATAAATGGTGTCTTTGCACCGAGATTGGATATTTTTGAATCGTTATTGTACATAATATTGTTATGTACAGACGCATAAATAAATACATGCTGAGACTGAGAACGAAATTCTGTATTGTTCTAAAGGCTGGAAGGCTGAAGATGAAAACTACCTCTTACTATAATATAACTACATCGTACTAGTAGTTCACCCCGTACCGAACAGAGAGAGAACTCGTGATGTCTGGTTTGTGACGGAAATTATTGCACAAATAGAACGTAATGATAAACGATAAAAGGATGTTTTCAATAGAACTGTTACTAGGTAATGTTAAATAAAAATCTTCTTTATTCATATTTTTTTCAAATCGGAAACTAGAACCCTCCTACTAAATTTATCTGGATAACCTTTCCACTTCACTAACACTTGCTTTCTGTTACCGGAATAGCGGGAACTAATTATTTTATTTAGCTTATAATTTAGGGAGGGATCATATGTCACTTTTTGTAGTTCCTTTTCATAAAAGGTACATACATTTTTTCTGGTTGCAAATCTATTAGTGTGTAATTGGGTATACAATCCATGGAGTCCGGTCTACCGGTCTTTCAAAAAGGATATGAATCTATTTGGAGTGATGAAATATTTATTATTTCTTATAAATATTTCATCTCTCCAATTAGATAAGTACATATCCTTTTTGAAATATACGCTTATATTTTGTTATTCTTCACACCGGGACAGCTTTTAAGTTTGTACAAAGCTCAGGTTCGATCTTGTATGGAGTATTGCTGTCATCTCTGGGATGGCTCAGCCAAGTATCAGCTCGAACCCCTGGATTCGATTGAGCGTCGTGCTGCTAGGCTCATAGGTGATGATTCGATTGTAAAGGCTTATTTGCAGAGCCTAGAACATAGACGACTGGTTGCCAGGCTGTCTGTGTTCTATAAATTCCTCTTCGGCGAGTGTGCGCACGATATCTTTGACCTAATCCGTCCATCCCCTTTCCACCACCGGACTAGCAGACGTACGGCAGGCTACAGCCCGTACATTGTAAATGTTCTATTGTGCCAAGAACAACAAGTAATATGAAAGTTATTTCAGGAGCGCCAAGAATCCGATTCCGGGTAAAGCGGGATTGAAGCGAGTAGATGGTCACAACTCTGCGGGAGAATGCAGAAAGAAGTCCACGTTCACGCATAAGGTATTATCTAACCCGCTGGGTTTAACAATTGTGGAAAAACGAGAGGGAAAATACGTTCCGCTTAGGGAACGGGTATGGCAATAATTCTAATGCATTTCGTTGGGGGATTTCCAGGTCTGACGATTGGATTGTACGAAATCCACGTGGCGGCGGGGAAGGAGATCCCGTTGTACGAGACGGAGCAGCTGCAGAGCCTGCGCACAGATATAGCAGCGGCAGAACGGCAGTTTGTTCCCGTCACGCGAGCAGAGTACGGATCGTCGGAAAATCAGGTGTGAACTATCCATAAAGGGGAACGCCCCGGCAAATACGGAGTCCTATATCTTTGTGCCATTCAGTTAGCCATTTTAATAGTTTACCAATTTAATAGTCGTGTTGACAGTCCAAGCCACGTTTGTATTAGGTTAAATTTTAGATGGTGATTCTGCTGAATTAGGTCGGTTTTATTTTAAGTCAAGTCTTGTTAGGATAGGGTGAGATCAATTTAGTGAGAGTGTGGGAAGGATCGGAGGGTCACACCCAAGTAGCCTATACGGCTAGGGGAATTTATTTTGTCAAGGTGCGGATTCGTCCGGTGGTTCAAACTATCCAAGTTGGCACCAACCACGTTATATCAGCCAGGAGGTCTCGAGAAAGGGTAAATACTTCTCCAGCGTCGCCCCAGCTAGGTATAAGAGCGTGCCAACGAAGGGGAAAGGCCTTGTAGTCCGAAAACTTTAGGTAGACTAGTTGTTCTCTCCGGAGGGTGTCGGGGAACCTTGGCCAAAGTGGGTTGGGTTCATTTTGAACTACAGCAAGTTAAAAAGTAAGGTTCTGGGGAAACTGCTAAATAAACTAGTCCTTTGCTTCCCTGTTCTATGATATAAAATTTTAATATTTCATGTTTGGAAAAAGTTGCACATATTGTTACCTGCAATCCAATACCTGTATGAATAATAGGAATTGTGAATGATAATCAAGTGAACCGAATTGTGAATTGTTGTATCGAAGTAGGTATTATGTTAAGGAATAAAAGTTTGTAACAGCATCATTGGAAATTTTCATTTCGGTTAGGAACCTTATAGGTTTGTCCACGGATTCCCGTCGAATCTCGCTAGCCTGGCTGACGGGGACCCGCGACAACCTACACAAGGCTTTGTTATAGGCAAGAGTCTGAACATCAAACGGACTGATTGCTTGTTCAGTCTCCAAGATATATAAAAAATAAACATAAAGATGTGCCCCACCAGGGATTTGAACTCAGGAGCTCCGGAACGAGATCCACGGAGATACATTACTGACCTGTCCGTTCATAAGTCCCAGAAGCAAAACTTCCTCAAAGTAGAGAGTGGTTACTTTCACGTATCGTATCGGCAAGGGCACCGTCCACGACTTGGGTATCCGCCGGCCGATCATCGACAGTTTCGAATCCTGCAATAACAACCAACATCATAGCTCAGACAAGCCTCATAGGCTGTGGGTTCGATTCCCACCCAGGACAAACATTTGTGTGATTAATATACATGTTTGTTCCGTGTTTGGGTGTTGTATCATATAGTATGTTTACGTATATGTAAAAAAATTAAAGTATTCAAGTCGTCTAGTTCCCATATTACAAGCTATGCTTAGTTTGGGGCTAGATGGCGCTGTGAGAAAAAAAACATGGTTATCTGTGAGTTTAAGAAATGAAATGGTATTTTTAAAGGTAGTACTTATATGTAAACTAGTGACTGTAAATTTACATTTTAAGTGAGAATAATAATTAATTTGTGTTATTGTATTACCTAGTGAGCGACTGACTGCGAGTGACGAGAAATCAACAAAACAGCAACTTACGAATATTCATTTGAGTTACTTTAAATACAAAATGAGAAGATGACGTACTCTGCCATAAGATTCCGTAGTTTCCTACCGTTTTCTAATAGTGACCCTAAGTTTCTAGTAAATCAAAGTAAAATGGCGCCATTTCTAGTCGTAGTTGACAATTTATTTGCACGCCTAAATTAATTTTAACATCCAAAATAGATTATTCACAACCCACTTTTTGAAAAGCTCGATCTAGATTTTATTATTAATTACTCAAATTCATACCACTCAAGTTATTAAAACAGTATCTCATTAACAGTCGCAAATTTATTTTCCTATTCGATCGTCTTATTATTCGACTTTAATTAATATTCGGTCAGCGATACAAATAAAGTTATTTGTCAGCATATAATTCGAACTTACGGTGGAGTATAGCGTTGTAATGTCTGTATGTTAATGTATGCCAGGTTAGGTTAAATCACCTTGCTTTCTTAGTTCACTTGGTGACAAAATACATTTTGGAGCTGATCAAAGTTAATTAGCTGACCGTTTAATTAAATGATAGCCCTTTTCACTATACCTCATTCTTATGTTTTTTTTTAGTATTGGAAGTATGTAACAATTTTAAATTGTAGTGTTCCGGCATTTAGAGGAAAGCCAGTTCCTCAGACCGTTGAGGATTCCGGGTGAAGTGCGCTTCCACCTTCGGCGTTATCATAACTTGAAACCATGCCATCATCGTATGCCCTCCGAACGTACACAGGCAAGGATGAGGTTAAACTAAAACAAGCCTGACAAGGCTTGTTTTTTAGACATTAGACTCGTATGTTCAAAATCGAAGAACACGAGTTTCAGGAAAGTTGCTCTCAAAGCTTTTGACAATTTATGTTAAAGGAATATGTCGTTTCACAATTGTCAGTGAAAAGTAAGCCTAGGTACTTTGAAATAAGGTTTGATTTGGCTTGGGGTGATTGACAAACCAGAGGTTTCTTGCATTACCTGACAGATGAGCAAGGCGTCACTGGTGGCGACCAATAGGGAACACTCGTTTTGTTGAGATAGCTTTTCTTTAACCCGGTAGAGCATTCCTTCGACGTCGCCTTGCTCGTACACGAGCACTCTTTCGGGCAGTTGTACCTGAAACATAACCAAACATACTGGATGTGACATAAACACGCGTTATCCGAACAATTATAAACTGCCGCAAAGGGTCCGGCAGATAATCTTTTTTACGGTTTCGTACTTCAAGCGCCAACGAGATTATTCATATAGTAATAATAAATATTACAGGACATTAATTTTACACAGCGCCATCTAGCCCCAAAATAAGCATAGCTTGTAATATGGAAACCAGATTACGGTTAGAATACTTAAATACTTTTTGTAAATAAATACGTACTATAGATACAACACCCAAACACAGAACAAACATTCATCACACAAGATAGATAGATACCATTTATTCACTTGATATAGCACACTACACAACATCACAAAACGATAAAAACATAGTAGGTAAGTACAAACATATTTTATGTTAAAAAACAACAATATTTTAAGCAACAGGAAATTAAAAAGGTAGGTAGGTACTTAAAAATAAATGAAACACATAACGGTAACAGGTGTGTGTGTGTGTGTGTGTGTGTAAAAAAGTCTCGGCTCAGCATTAATGCCCGCTGAACGCAGAGGGCGCTGTTTTTCAGCCTGGACTCAAAACGGTCCTAAGACCCTGTGAGAACTTAAAATGGTGACACAAATGTCTGGCCTGGGTGGGAATCGACCCACAGCCTACACCGCAGAAGGCAGAGTTACTACCAACTAAGCTCTGAGACATGTTATACTTTCACTTGCATACAACACAGGACACTCAATACAAGTGTTTTTTTATATAAACGTCGATCTCACCTGCCTACCCCATAGACAAACGAAGTGTGATTTTGCATTACTGACATTAAATATTTTCAAAGTTTATAGTTTGTGGCGCCTACAGCACTATTAACACAATACACTATTGTATTAAATAAATACACAATATTAGTTCCAAACACAGGCAGCGGCACACAGGTCCCAAAAGTTCCAATACTACAATTACAGACTCGCTTGTTACGTGGCCCATGTTTTGCAGTAATACTTTTTGAGTCATGATAATGATCGTGATGATGATGATGTTTACGATATCAGAAAATAGTTTTCATATGTATAAACTTCAATTATCTTTAGAACGTATTAGGAGAGCCGAACCCAAATAAAAAATGGGATAAGACCGGAAGAATAAGTAGAACGTATACGCAGTGGCAACGTTCAAATGCAAGGAATCAAAAGAGTAAAACTCCAAAAAAGTTACTTAACCTAAGTCCCAGAAAATAGCTGGACCTGTGCAGTATCACTTGCACGTCAAATAGGACGCCAAGAGCGCAAGCAGGAGAGATCAAATCAAAAGACATACGTATACGTTGTGTGATTTTACATCACTGACTTCATTGCAAGCTTAGGTCAGGTTTTTTCTTCTAAGAACGCAAGGTTTCTAGTTTACGAAAAAACAAGTGGATTCATGATTAATGAGTCCTGAGACTCATTAAAGAAAGGTGCAGGCAAGACTGGAAGCCTAATGTTTTGACGAGAGATCACTGACTAAGGATATTTGGTATAAAATCATACAATCTGATTTTCCTAGGGCCTAGGGCTCCGTGATTCGATGACTCAGAAGTGGCCAGGTCCGTTATCGTAGCTATGTAGAGGCTTCGATCGGGACACATTCCATTAAATCGTTTTGGCTACCTTATGCGTACAACAAACTCACCGAGGCATGTTAACTAAGACTCCGGTATCCGTTTTAGTTACTCGACACATCCATCCCAATATCGTCGAGTGTATTCCACACGTCCATCCCAACATCGTCGATGTACTCTACACGTCCATCCCAACATCGAGTGTACTCCACACATCCATCCCAACATCGTCGATGTACTCTACACGTCCATCCCAACATCGAGTGTACTCCACACATCCATCCCAACATCGTCGATGTACTCTACACGTCCATCCCAACATCGTCGATGTACTCTACACGTCCATCCCAACATCGAGTGTACTCCACACATCCATCCCAACATCGTCGATGTACTCTACACGTCCATCCCAACATCGTCGATGTACTCTACACGTCCATCCCAACATCGAGTGTACTCCACACATCCATCCCAACATCGTCGATGTACTCTACACGTCCATCCCAACATCGTCGATGTACTCTACACGTCCATCCCAACATCGAGTGTACTCCACACATCCATCCCAACATCGTCGATGTACTCTACACGTCCATCCCAACATCGAGTGTACTCCACACATCCATCCCAACATCGTCGATGTACTCTACACGTCCATCCCAACATCGTCGATGTACTCTACACGTCCATCCCAACATCGAGTGTACTCCACACATCCATCCCAACATCGTCGATGTACTCTACACGTCCATCCCAACATCGTCGATGTACTCTACACGTCCATCCCAACATCGAGTGTACTCCACACATCCATCCCAACATCGTCGATGTACTCTACACGTCCATCCCAACATCGTCGATGTACTCTACACGTCCATCCCAACATCGAGTGTACTCCACACATCCATCCCAACATCGTCGATGTACTCTACACGTCCATCCCAACATCGAGTGTACTCCACACATCCATCCCAACATCGAGTGTACTTCACACATCCATTCCAGCATCGTCAACGTACTCTACACGTCCATCCCAACATCGAGTGTACTCCACACAACCATCCCAACATCGTCGATGTACTCTACACGTCCATCCCAACATCGAGTGTATTCCACACGTCCATCTCAACATCGTCGACGTACTCTACACGTCCATCCCAACATCGAGTGTACTCCACACATCCATCCCAACATCGTCGATGTACTCTACACGTCCATCCCAACATCGAGTGTACTCCACACATCCATCCCAACATCGTCGATGTACTCCACACGTCCATCTCAACATCGTCGACGTACTCTACACGTCCATCCCAACATCGAGTGTACTCCACACATCCATCCCAACATCGAGTGTACTCCACACATCCATCCTAACATCGTCGATGCACTCTACACGTCCATCCCAACATCGTCGATGTACTCTACACGTCCATCCCAACATCGTCGATGTACTCTACACGTCCATCCCAACATCGAGTGTACTCCACACATCCATCCCAACATCGTCGATGTACTCTACACGTCCATCCCAACATCGTCGATGTACTCTACACGTCCATCCCAACATCGAGTGTACTCCACACATCCATCCCAACATCGTCGATGTACTCTACACGTCCATCCTAACATCGTCGATGCACTCTACACGTCCATCCCAACATCGAGTGTACTCCACACATCCATCCCAACATCGTCGATGTACTCTACACGTCCATCCCAACATCGAGTGTACTCCACACATCCATCCCATTATCGAGTGTACTCCACACATCCATCCCAACATCGTCGATGTACTCCACACGTCCATCTCAACATCGTCGACGTACTCTACACGTCCATCCCAACATCGAGTGTACTCCACACATCCATCCCAACATCGAGTGTACTCCACACATCCATCCTAACATCGTCGATGCACTCTACACGTCCATCCCAACATCGAGTGTACTCCACACATCCATCCCAACATCGTCGATGTACTCTACACGTCCATCCCAACATCGAGTGTACTCCACACATCCATCCCAACATCGAGTGTACTCCACACATCCATCCCAACATCGTCGATGTACTCTACACGTCCATCCCAACATCGAGTGTACTCCACACATCCATCCCAACATCGAGTGTACTTCACACATCCATTCCAGCATCGTCAACGTACTCTACACGTCCATCCCAACATCGAGTGTACTCCACACGTCCATCTCAACATCGTCGACGTACTCTACACGTCCATCCCAACATCGAGTGTACTCCACACATCCATCCCAACATCGTCGATGTACTCTACACGTCCATCCCAACATCGAGTGTACTCCACACATCCATCCCAATATCGTCGAGTGTATTCCACACGTCCATCCCAACATCGTCGAGTGTTCTGCGCACTTACCGCCAGCCGATGTTTGTAAATGGCGATCTTCTGCACGCGATCGTGGCACTTGATGCGCACCTTGCTGCCCGTAGTGAGGTGCTGTATGATCACGTCAGTCATATTCTCCCGATACGCGTACCTCTCGCGGTACAACCCGTGCACCGTGCTGAACACCGTTTGGTAGCACCAAAGAGTGCCGTCCTGGCATGCCACAGCCTGCAATTTTAACACTTCAAGTAATTTGTGTGATGATGTGAAAGGAGACAAAGTAATATATACCCTTACTTTTTATTCCAACATTTCCTGTTGATCCTTTTTTTCGGAAAAAACTATTTGGCTGTATCGCTTGCAAAATGAAAATGTACTTTTTTTATAAATTATTAGGTACTAGTTTTTAGTTCACTTTTGTGAGTAGGTATGTGTTAGTATTTTATATCTCTTTAAGACCTTTTCATTTTACAATATATAATATTAATAATAACGTTGAATTGTTGAATTAAATCAAAAATGCTTTTAATTCGGTTGACAGAGGCACCTTGCCAAATCAAATCAAATCCAAAATTCCCGAAATTTATCCTTTTTCTTTTCAATGTTATGGTTCGCCATCTAAATTAATTTACAAGAACCAAACTATTTTGTCTGCAGTTGGCTGTCAGCAAGGTGACCCTCTAGGCCCGGCCATTTTTAGCCTTGCCATTCACCCAATTATTCAACGCCTGACATCTAAATTGAATGTTTGGTATCTCGATGACGGAACCCTGGGTGGCGATGTGGACTCAGTATTTGGCGATCTAAAAATTATTATAGATGAATTTCGGCAGATTGGCTTAGAACTAAATTTTTCGAAATGTGAAATATACATTTCAGATACATGTTTGGATAGAAATTCAATTATTCAAAAGTTTGAGACTTTGGCTTCTAATATTACTGTTGTAGATAAGAGTTCACTCCACCTACTAGGTTCACCAATTCTTGATGAATCTTTTCCGGGTTTCGTCAACGACAAAATTCAAAATTTTATGAAGGTTTCGGACAGACTTGCAAAAATTAACTCACATATGGCTTTCAGCATTATAAAATTTTGCCTTTTTGTCCCAAAATTTACTTATGCTTTACGATGTTGTCAACTGTGGAAACACAGTGAGCTGGTGGAAGGCTTAGACAACATAATAAAGAACACCTTTTCCACGGTTTTGAATATTGAGTTGGATGACAGAGCATGGTCGCAGGCCTCATTGCCTATTCGATTGGGCGGCTCAGGTATACGCAAAATTTCTAGTGTTGCTTTGCCAGCGTTCTTGTCTTCCGTCTATAGTACACATTCTTTGGTTGAGAAAATTCTAACACCATCAATTTCGGCTGTTCCAGGCAATATACTCCAAATTTCTTATCTTGACGAGGCTCGAAATGCTTGGCATAGTGCTTGCCCTAATACCGATCCCCAAAACACCTTTCGGCACAACGGCAGTGGGACGGGCCTCTGTGCGAGTTGACACGGAATTATCTATTACATACGTGCTCAACCTCCACAGATCGTGCTCGTCTTAATTTATTTATAATATTGATTAATATTATACATTTTAATGCCTAATTTTTTACAAATTTGTTGACATGCAATGTCTACACTAAGTATTAACTTGTGTCGCAGACACCGCATTACCTTCAAGATGTATTATAATTTAATAATTTAAAACAATCACACAATTCAATTAAAATGTCCACTCTACTATAACAAAATCTAATAAAACCTATGAAATTAAATTACATTATAATATACATTTGAATCGGTATATTCTCATTAATTTAATTATATAACAAGAGCATAACAACATATATAAATATTCTCAATCAATTTAACTAATTTCAATTATCATTATAAAATATAGAATGATCAAATTAAATGAATCCAATTGTATAAATGTCTCTGTTATATATTACTTAGGTGTGCAATAAATAAGTTTGATGAGTAAGTGGTTATTGTTCTCACCAGAGTATTGAGAGACGGCGAAGGCACCGCACACCACACCCAGTCCTGCTCAGTGCTGGCGACAGGGATGCCTTCCGCAGTGAACGCGGCCCAGCCGCCGGCGCCGCCGACGACTATCGTGGCGCCTAGCAGCGATATCGAAAGCGCCGCTATACCTGAATGCCACCATATTATTAATAGTGGACTACTCGGCTAGCCCAAAAACAGCCTGTTTCTAACTATGTAGCTAAGCTAACAATTAAGATGCTTACCTATATGCCTCTCTTTGAGAATCGGTTGACCGTGAACGGTATAGAACGATAGTGTCTCGCTCCAATCGGTGACGAGCAGGGATGACTTGGAAAATGTCACCGCCCAAACCGCGAAATCCCGTGCGATTCTATTCACTTCCTCACCAGACTGCAAAACGAATATTGCCTTAAACATATCGTGCCGGAATAACATATAAGATAAGGACTAAAACTCCGAGTTATAATAACAAATAAACTTGAGATCTTGTTCGCTTTGCTATCAATTGATCAATATTTTTTAAATTAAAGTGTTTCTTGAGCTATATGCCTAGTAATATCTTGTTTTAATGTAATCATAAGTGCAAAGGAGAGAGAGAGAGTGGGATGTTATAGTTGTATTATTGGTGGTTAGTAAAAAAAATAAAAAAAATGTGGTTTACAGATGTGCAAATTGATTGCTTTTTTTTTACAAATTGGGCTTAGGAACTAAAGATAAACATTATATATGTTTTTTAAAATTGACTGCTTTAAATGTAAAATGCATACTTTTTAAGACATACTTTATCTCTTAGGGAGACCACTCCAGAGGCTAGGCCGATAGCTAAGTGTAGGCCATTAGCGGACCAAGCACAGCAGGTTATGCGTCCAGAGAGTCTGTATTTCTGTACTGCTTTCACATCAATAGATCAGAAGGCAAAGTCTGTGACAGCACAGGACACCAGTTGCATTGTAACAGGGTTGTAGGCAACACATTGGATTGCTTCACTGTGCCTGAAAGTAGAGAATGCTTGTAAGTTAATTTTTTTTTAAAATATTGTACAATGGGGGTTTGCTTTGCCTTCATCTCACCTGATTTTCTAGTTATGATAAGGCAGAAGGTGGAAGCGCACTTCATCCGGAATTTTCAATAAACTAAGTAATTGGCTATCTTACCTCTAAATGCCAGGACACAACAATTTAAGAATTGTTTTTATTGTGACAGAATTAGGTATGATGCCGGTAGTTAACGAAATACTACCACCAACCAAACCAAGCACAATATTATACACCCCCTGAGGATTGAACCCGGGCTCTCTGGCTCTGACAACGGTGGGCGAACAACTAGACCACAGAGGCTGTAGGCCTATTGTACTGGTTGAACCTAACCTTTTTTAAACAAGGAACCCACTTCTAAACTTGTCTATTAATTCTCTCTATATGTGCGTGATGACTTGACTCCATTGCTAACGGGTGGTAGTTTTTGTGGCAAGAAATCAACATCAGAGATGGATGGTTGATTAGAATGTGAGGAAGAAGATACATTTTGTGCCTATCCCACATTAAACAGGGAAAAGGGAAGGTGAAAGAAATTTTGGTATGACTGAGCTTCTCGATTGTGACAATATGGGAGCCGTCATGTCAAGAGTAAATAGGTTTATAAACATCGATCAATCAAAATAGCAGTCAAAAGCAAGTCATTTTATCTACTTTTGGTAACAGTATTAATGGTGAGCCTGAGGGAAGAGTTTTCTCAGAAATGAGACAAGATAGGTTAATAAGTTTTTATCAGGTAGCGGCATGCTGATTTAAATGATCCCAAACACAGATATTTAACAGTAATTCACTGAAAATGTTCATTGAACTGCGAATGGCCTGACTCATCAGCTCAAATTGGTGTCTATACCTAATGCTAAGCGGATTCTTGACAGGTATGCCAAGTATCTCACTCCCTGCCTGCAAAAAAGTCTATGTTGAAGCAAGCCATCCCAGAAAATGACAACTCCCCATTTTATGTGTCGGAATCATACATACTTTATTATATACCTAGTATGGCTGGGATGTGCTTGGCCTTTTATCTCACCTGGTTTTAAGTAATGTTAAGGCTGAAGGTACACATTAAAAAAAACAATGACTGTTTTGACTGATACTGACAGTTTTTGACTGTGTAGTCCAACAGACAGAGGAATTGGCTATGTAACATCTAAATGCCGGAACACAATTTAAAATTGTTCTGTATCTGTATCAGAAGTACTCTGTGGTTTTATTCATACTTACGAATATTTCAGTACTCCTTCCATTTTATATGTCCAAATAATAACATTTTTGTCAGCACTGCCACTGGCAAACTTCTTGCCATCTCCACAGTAAGCCACTGCATGTACTTCACCTTTATGAGCCTGAAGCAGTTGAATGAGAGAGCCATCACGGGGGTCATAGACCATAACTTTCTCCCCCGCACCCACCACCAGCTGTGAGCCATCGGGACTAAAACATAGGCTGTGGACACTGAAAATAAACAGAGCACAATTATAAAAAAAAATAGCCTATACCTATTATAAAAAGATAACTAGTAAGTAAAATGTTTTTATTTGGTTGTGCATATTTGTTTGTTTCAGTTCAGCTTACTGTTTAAACTGAGGCAAGAGCACTACCTATATCACATTTTCTTATTAGCTTGGCATATTGTCATGCCTAGGAATGGTAGATGTTACATGTTCTTTCCAGATCAATGCTTGCTTCAACTCTTTACCTGGCACCAATAAATATTTTAAACACTAGCATATACTCGGGGCTTTTTTGTGTGGTAGTTAACTAGGAAAAAAGCAGCTTTTCATATATTTTATAACAAGCCTCATAGCTCAGTTGGTATTAGCTCTGCCTAGGCTGTGGGTTCGAATCCCACCCAGTACAAATATTTGTGTGATGAATATAGATGTTTGTTCTGTGTTTGGGTGTTGTAACATATAGGATGTATGTATTTACAAAAATTAGGTACCTATTAAAGTATTATATCCGTAATCTAGTTCTCATATTACAAGCTATGCTTATTTTGGGGCAGGATGGCGCTGTGTAAAATTAATGTCCGTTAATATTTATACCTATTAAATTTATGAAAATTTAATTCCCACCACATGCCTCCCTTTCAGCCATATCTGTGCAAAACTTAAGCTCATTTCATTTTACCTGTTTAGTAGTTTTGGCGTGATGGAATGGAAAACAAATAATTCATATCAACATCTAATTCCAAGCATCATTTAATGTAAGGTAACTACCTATAGACTTTCGCCTTCCGATTAATTAGAATGAGGTGTAGGAACTACATGATAAACACAAATAGGTTACAAAACCTCATGCACCTAGCGCTTTTGTAAGCTTTATGAAATCATGTTAGGTACCTGGAGAATTCCACTTTATCGGCTTCGTGGATTTTGTTTACCCATTTCGGCACGGTCCGCATTTTGTTCAAGAGCTTAAAAGTGGATTTTATAACATTTCGGGACAGTTGCTGTTGACTTTTACATCTATTAAATCCTTGGTTTTTTATTAAACTTTGAAAAGTTTCAAGAGCTAAAATAAGATAACCAGCATGGCCTTCAATCTCAATGAAACGTTTCTGGAATCTATTATTGTAAAAAAAAAAGCAGAGTTGACATTATAAAGAATACAGGTGGCATTATTATAAATTGTTGAGCCTATGTGGCTGAGATAGCAACACTAAAAAAATTCAAAATGGTGGTGTAACAGCCGTGGAGTGTGCAGGTACTTTTTCGTTTGGTTTCTCGTTTTCTGTTTTTCTGTTGAATCGAGTTGAGTTGAAGCCTGCTTCCTCCTCCTCCAGTTTTATTGTGTTGAGGTACAGACTCTTGGTTTGTGCTAGTGCATGTGGAGAAACTCGGATAATAAGTTTGAGTGTAAGATGAGATAGGACTCTTAGCAACAATGTGGTGCTCCATCAGAAAGTGTTGTGTTCCTGGCTGTATGGATGCGGGTCGTAAGTACATAAATAACCATTTTAACATTATAAACGTTGGCAAGTAAAATACGAAATCCCTCATAACCCATAGGTTGTACTTATGTACCAGGTAATATTAGGCTACCTACCTTACCGGGGGATAGCGCATAAACGCATTGGGATAAGTTAATATGGGTAGGGAGGAGTATTACGTACCTAACCCACTCATCAGAATTCTTTCACTTTCACCCAATACAACTGGGTTCTTGGATGCCCATGGATATTCCATCTATTGCAGATAGATCTGATATACAATGTAGGACAAACTTACCTTACAACCAATTTCTACTCCTAATTACTGAATGGATCACAAAAAACTAACTAACCCGAGGTTCTTACCTTTCTCTTTGTGTGCTGGTCATGATCCCCAACAGGCAGTAGATTTGATGTTTAAAAATTATCCTAAAAAATCTTCATGAGTAAACACATTTTGACCTTTACTAAACTTTAACCTTTTGTTGTTTCAGATATGGAAATGCCATTGCATTCATTTCCTAACCCCATAAAAGATAAAGAACGCTTCGAGACATGGGTTCGTTCTATTAAAGCTGATGAAGTTGGTATGGACCGTGATAATATTAAAAAACATGGTTGTGTTTGCCATTCACATTTCGAAGCGAAGTTCCGTTGCCGCTATGGTAGATTAAGCAATGTAGCTGTACCAACATTAAAATTACCAGGTGAGTAGAGACTGTAATTAAAAGGAGAATTTATGAAATAAACCAGCCTAGCTTTACAGTTAAGTTAATAGTAGCTCTGTCTTTTGCACTGAAGATTTAATTTTTACCCAAGACAAATATTTGTGTGATGATCATATTTTTTTTCTGTTTTGTGATATATGTATGTATATTTTATACACATACACGTTTTTGTACAAACATATCATGACAAGAGTAGGTATGTATATACAAAAAAAAAATGAATAGTCTATCAGTCATCTACCTGCCATAGTACTCGTACAAGCTTTGCTCAGTTTGTTTGGGGCAAGGCGGTGCTTTGGTATTATCCCTCTATTTTTAAGCAACAGAAGGACAGTGGTGTAGGTTTATTAATAGGGTTCTGTTATGCAGCAAAACCTCTCAACATATTTTTTATTTCACTTATTTTTTTCACTCTATTTTTTCATCACTTCTCTTTTTAGGGTTCCATACCCAAAGGGTAAAACGAACCCTATTACTAAGACTTTACTGTCCGTCCGTCTGTCTGTCTGTCTGTCCGTAAGTCACCAGGCGGTATCTCATGAACTGATATGAATTAACATGAAAGTGATAGTTAGACAGTTGAAATTTTCACAGATGATATATTTCTTAATATATTTTATAACAACAAATACTAAAAAACAAAATAAAATAAATATTTAAACAGGCTCCCATACAACAAACGTGATTTTTTTGCTTGCTTTTCTTGATATTGATAACGGCAACAAGCAGACGCTTGAAATATTCGCAGAATATATAGTCACTCTATAAATCAACAATTAAATTCAAATAAAATTGATTTTTAGGGGTGGCTCCCATACAATAAACGTGATACCTTGCCGTTTTTATAGGTAATGTTACGGAACCCTTTGTGCGAGAGTCCGACTCGCACTTGGCCGGTTTTTTTATCGGTGTCTCATTTTTTCAATATTGTTTTCAGGGCTCTTGACCGTGCTTAAATGCAGTAATTCTGAGCAAAGGCCACTGAAGCAATTGCAGAATGCAAACATTGCAGGACAACCAAAAGACATAATCTTTTAATATTGTAATAAAAACATTGTTGTGTTCTATCAAATAACATGTTTAGCAACTTATTAAATTATGGGTGGCCTTTGCAATCAACGCTGTGGGCAGAAACTATTTATAAATGGATTAAATTACGAGGTACCTAGTTCAATTTACTTATTATGCTCCGGATTTTTTGATTACATAATTATTATTATAATTATGTTGAATCCTATTTTATGGTTCTGTCTTGAAGCCAATCAACATTATGTACTTGGAGCTTACCTGATAACTATTTCAGATACTAATCAATACTTTTTTCTTATATTTCAGGACTTTTTGATACTGATGTCGAGTTGCCCATGAGCCCATACACATCAACATCATGTTCTACCCATGTGGATATAATTAAGGAAAATATTGGTAAGATACTTTTATAATAATTGCTTCATGGAAACGAAACATGCGGGTGTTGCACCTGATGATAAGTGCAACAACTGCTTTTTTTATTAAACATTGTAGTAGCTGACCAGGCGTTCCTTAAGTAACGCACAGTTCTGTTTTATTGATGGCAACTTGAAGTATAAAGTTGTTAGCGTCATGTGCCAGTAATTTCATGGATACCACCCTACAAACTGGAACACTGCAATGCTGCTTAGTGACAGAAAAAGGTATGGTGGTTGTGCTTCACCGGACGAGTACTTCCGCATAGAACTACTGGTCACTGCCCTTTTTTTACCAGACTGCCGTAGAAGAAGTGTCATGTTTTTCAAGAGCATAATAAAATGTATATATTATGTAACATACAATGTATGAGCATACATGTCATAAGCCCGCGGTTACGTTTGTACCATAAGGTACTTGCCAACGTAATAACTATTTCAGTTTATAATTATCATTCTTACATTTCAGGAGTTTTTGACACGGATATTCCGGTCCCATGCACCTCATCACATGCATCAAGTCATGTCCATGCGGATATAGAAAAGATTGGTAAGATTTTTTCTATCTTTGCTAGTTTGGAGTGCTATGAGCGGATAAGTTTAAGCGTTGATGGCGTGTGGGATCGGGACTCATTAGTCGGCTTTCCTTTATTACTCAAGAGTTTCTGAAGGACAGGTTCTCCAGGACATAGGTTTATTTTAACCACTCTTTGTCACTTGGATCCTCTATTAGTGTTCTTGTGAGTGGATTGACATTGCACTTTAGGCGATCAATGTATCGTATCCCTCTGCGCTCATAGATTTCTTTATCGGTTCCAAACCATTTTTTTCATTTATTTCCATTCGCAATAAAAAGTAGTTTTGACAAGCCTCATAGCTCAGTTGGTAGTAACTCTGCCTTCGGCGCTGTAGGCTGTGGGTTCGATTCCCACCCAGGACAAACATTTGTGTGATGAATATAGATGTTTGTTCTGTGTTTGGGTGTTGTATCATATAGTACGTATGTATTTACAAAAAGTATTTAAGTATTTTATCCGTAATCTAGTTCCCATATTACAAGCTATGCTTAGTTTGGGGCTAGATGGCGCTGTGTAAAATTAATGTAATGTAATGTCCTGTAATATTTAACTAGGAATTTTCTTAAGGTTTTATACATTGTTTAAAACTGGTTATATTCTGTGTTTTTAAACACGTGATAAAGAACATGGTTATAATTCAAACTGTTTTAAATACGTGTTTTAAAACAAATTAAATAAAATTTTATTGTTCCAACTCTGGTGACGCTAGTAGCGTGAGGAGGCTCTGTTATGGTCTTATATGATGTAGTAAAATTTTGGTGTATGATAGTTAATTTTTTTTTGTTAACTAACAGATGGCGAGAAGGCGGCAGCTGGTATCAGGAAAAAAGCCATTCAAAGAAGGACGGCAAATATAACTTCAAAGATGATTGGAACACTATTAGAACGCAGACTTTATTTTAAACTAAAACAAGTAAAAGCTAAAGTAAACAAACTGCGTAATAGAGCTAAACAACAGAAGGCTAGTTTAAAGGCCGCGAAAAAAATAACTTCTCATCCAGGTTTCGTAGAAGCAATGGAAAAAATGACAAATACAGTGAAGATATTAACAATGCTACAGTTCAGAGAAACAAAAAAAAAAGAAAAGGGGCGAAGGTTCTCAGTGGAAGAAAAAATAATTGGCCTATCAATTATGAAGAAGAGTCCGAAATGCTATCGTTTTTTAAGAAAAATATTCACTTTACCAGCACCACAAACTCTTGCAAAACTTATAAGTAAAGCAAATATAGAACCTGGAATAAATAAAAAAATATTTGCTCAAATAAAAAAAGCCACGGAAAAAATGAAACTTGAAGACCGATTGTGCATATTATTGTTTGATGAAATGTCTTTAAAGGCAAATTTGACGTACAATGAAAGAAAGGATAAGGTGCTTGGTTTTGTAACCGATGGCAGAAAAACAAAAGCAGTTTTTGCTGACCATGCACAAGTTTTTATGGTCAGAGGTCTAATAAGAAATTACAAGCAACCGGTATCGTATACATTTGCTGCATCTGCGACAAGCGGACCAGAGCTGGCAAAACAACTCAAAGACGTTATAAAAGAACTACAAGAAGCTGGTCTTATTGTAGTTGCTACAGTTGCTGACCAAGGCTCTAATAACAGAAATGCCATTAAACTTTTGCTTCAAGAGACTAGAGGAGATTTTTTAAGAGCAGGAATTGAACCAAAAGAAAATGTATTTGTGGTCAACAACCAAACAATTATTCCCCTGTATGATCCACCACATTTAATAAAATGTATTAGGAATAATTTAATTACAAAAAATCTGACATATGTCACAAATGATGGACAAGCACAAACTGCAAAATGGGAGCATATAGAAATGCTGCACAAAGAAAATCCGGGCTATAAGGGTATAAGACTGATTCCCAAGCTTACAGACTGCCACGTGATACCAAGCAAAATATCCAAAATGAAAGTGAAATTCGCAATACAATTATTTAGCTGTACAGTGGCATCAAATATGGGATATTTGGCAGGTAAAGAACTTCATAACTACATTAACTTTATTTGTGTTGTTAAATGATGTTTTTTCTTGGTTGGTGGTAGGACTTTGTTTAAGTCCGACTGGCTAGCTACCACCATCTTCCCTAAATTTGTCGCCATAATGACAATTCTAAATTGTTGTGTTCCGGCAATTAGAGGTAAGATAGCCAGTTCCTCACTCTGTTGAGGATTCCGGGTGAAGTGCGCTTCCACCTTATCTTAACATGGATCGTTAGAACCTGGTAAGTTCAAGGCCAAGCGCTTCCCCGTCGTACAAAAAAAAATACCTAACTTTGTTATCCACTAATATTTGGTGAAAAAACTAGATTGAGTTGAGTATTAGTTGACTGAGTTGCCTAATAAAAGGTAGTAATAATCATCATCATCCTCATTGAACTGCTATTACCCACTGCGTATAGGCCTCTCTATGTTTGTACCATTCACCACGACCCTGTTCTAGTCGCATCCATGTTCGGCCGACGATTTTGTAAAACGTCTAGCTATATATATATCTCGTTGCTGAAGGTCCCATATTGCGAATCCCAAGGATTTTACTACAATAAACTAACTTCGGCGGATCCGACGACTTTCATAGTAGGTAGGCTTTTTTAGTTCTGGCTCACCATTCGTGATAATATCAATTTTTATTTTCTTTTCAGATAAAGGGATTCTGCCCAACGAATGCAAGGAGGCTGCCGACATTCTCGTGTTCTTCGATGAACTTTTTGATTCGGTAAACGGAAGTTACCCGAAATCAACAAAAAAACATGGGAAACCCTTACTTGGGCCAGTTAAACCAAATTCGGCTCATAAAAAGTTATGGTTCGAAGCGAAAAAAAAAATAAAAACTATGAAATTCGTAAACAAATCCGGCAAGATGGAAAACGTGCCGACTATTGACAATTGGATAAATACATTAGATGGAATTGAATTACTTGTGAAAAAAATGGAAAATGATTATAAAATTACGTCATTGTGGATGCGGCATCTGAATCAAGATCCAATTGAAAATTTTTTTGGAGCTGTAAGGAGTCATGGATGCCGTAATACAAACCCAACCCCGGAGAGGTTTGAGTCTGCATTTACTGCACTTTTAATAAACAGCCTTTCTGGATTCAGTTCCCCTGGAACCAACTGCGAACAAGATGATTGTTCGCAATTGACGAGGTTACAAGACCTGATTCACGAATCAAGAGTAAGTGACTGCAAAGCCCCGCTGACATATGACATTGAAAACGCAGAAGTCGAATTAACACCCTTTGAAGACAAAAATCAGCCACATATAATAGGAGCCCTACAATATGTTTGCGGATATTTCGTAAAAAAAACAAAAACAAATGTGTTCAAGGGATGTATCCAGTGCCAAAAAGACTTAATGAATACGCAGGAACCAGAATACATAAAATACAGAGAATACGTGAGAGAAAAGCGGTGGCTTTGCAGTCCAAGTGATGCGCTCCTGCGTGTTTCTTCAAATTTACAGGACATTATCCATTGTGTTCTGAAAAAAAACTTGAATAAGAATAATCTAAAAGAGTTAGTAAAAACAATATTTTTTGCAACAATGATGGAAGAACTAGACATTTTTAAATGTGAAATCCACAAAAATCAAATTATTGATTATTTATTAAATCTGACCTGCAGATTTTTTATATATAACTATTGTAAAGATATTAATAAAATTTTAGATAACAAGCGTCAATGTGATGACGAGACTGATGATTATAAAATAAAAGCAAAAATGTATTTTCACAAGTGCCTTAAGCGTAAAAATAAGTAATAGTTTCCACTGAAATTTTACGCGAACACAAAAAAATAACATAAGCACAATGCGTTGATGAGCTAATAACATAATGTACAATGGGCGGTGTTATCTCTAAAAGCGCCCCGAGTTAAATAATCTATTCTAGACAGCCTTTATAATAGTGGAGTCAAATTAACGTTTTACTTTATCTCATAGTCCTCAGAAACAGCTTGGTATACATATTTAATTTAGCAATTTTAGTTTAAAAATAAAATACAAGAATCGTAGTCTGTTTCTGAGGACTATGAGGTTAAGCCTCCTTTTTTGTTAATTTAACTTGGCAATGTAGAGAACACAATGGAAATTGTCTGAGTAGATAATAATGGTTCCATCTCATGAAGTCTCTTTCCGTATGTATATTATGTTTTAAACCAATGCGTGGTATGCATAAAAAAGTAGCTAGCCTATGCTCTTTTCCATTTTCTTTATTGTACGACGTAGAAGCGCTTGGCCTTGAATGGAAAAAAAACTAAACTGAAAAGAAAAAAAAAATCCTGAAACTCACCAGGTTCTAAGGATCCAAGTTAAGATAAGGCCGATGGTGGAAGCGCACTTCACCCGGAATCCTCAACAGAGTAAGGAACTGGCTATCTTACCTCTAATTGCCGGAACACAACAATTTAGAATTGTTATTATGTTACATGTGTACATGTGGCAGGATAAAAGGACATCGTAATATTGAACAACTACTCATCAAAACAGGGTTAAACTTTTGAAAGCTCAGGTGTTAAAACTCTTAACTCTAGTTATAACTTACTTTTATTCTTTTTTTATTGTGATTGTGTCAGTGATTTATGACAGAGTTTGTATTGAGATGTAATATTATTATTTTAGTTTGGTGTGCAATAAAGAATATTTGTATTGTATTGAGTTCGAATAGCACGATACGCTACCACAATGGCACTAAAAATGAATCAGTGCTAAATTAAAAATTAAGCCTTTTTGCTCTTTGTTGCCGGTGTCTTCTAGCATTTGTAAAAATAATTTGGTTCACCTTTACTTACCCATAAATTATAAGCTGTTTGGTATTGTTAGAGTAATAAGATAATAAATACTTGAAAACAATATATTATCCTTGTTTCGTCTGTATAGTGTAGAGAATATAGGTTGTTTAATTAGGTAGGGACACACATTAGCTAGGTATATTCAAATATGATTTATTGATAAGGTCATAGATACCTACCTATGCATAGGTATGTACTACTATAGGTACCTACCTAGATATAATGTATGTATAGGTATCGTTGCCACGCCCCAACCTAGAGTTGCTTGATCTCGCATACTATGGCGCCACTGAGCTGCGCCAAAATTCAGGCCTGAGATAAGCCTCTATTCCCGTATATAAAAGTTCCTCTGTGATAACCAGGAACCCGGTTGCCAGATTTGTTTACTTTGTTTTGTTTGCTTGACAACGAACAAAGAGAGATAACTTGTGTAAACAAATAAATGTCATTGTCATTTTATTTTATACTGAGGATAAGGGCCTATAAACAAATAGTATCATAATAATGCATGGAGGTAAGTATAATATTCTATTGTGTTGTCTTGTCCGCTTCAGTTCGCACCAGTTCAGAATCAATCTTGCACATACCTTATCTTATATAGATGATTGACGTATGATTCTCCAAAAGGACCGTACATTTATTTGTTCTCAGACCCCCAGCACCTTTTTGGTCTTAAGTCTAGTAAAAACTGACATTAGCAAACTCTTGGGGTTCCCTTATCCATAAATAATGTCATAATGTCAGTTTTGTCGAACACTGAACACGTCATATGAAGAAGAAGAAGGCCTCTAAGGCCGAAGCCAGCCAAGCCGATAAGAAATAAGCTTACTGTAGAGTTCCGAGAGTCGGGATTGGGAGGCTCTAAACCATGTGACTACAACAGTTGCGCTTAACATTGTAAGGTGTGACGTCGAATCCCACTTGGACGACGGAGTGCTTACGGCTTACCACGTGTACCACGGCTCTGAAGGTTTGGATATAGCTCAGTTCGATGTCGGGGTCCGAGCCCCAAGCCTCCATTTTTCGAGAGGAAAATGGGAAATGTACCGGATGATACAAATATTAAATACATATAGGTTGGTATAGAGATGAGAATATTTCTTGAATTTTTGATGACTAAGGTACTTACCTAGTTATTCTATCCCAGCCGATCGCCGATTTTTCTTTAAGGTTTCGTAAAATTTAGGTAGGTATTCGATTTTACATTGTCAGTGGGGTAAGAAGGCCATCGAGTTGAGAGGAAGACATTTATTTGTTTTAGCTAAACTATAAGGTATAAGGTAAAATATATATATTATATAATACATATTTTAAGTAATAAATATTTTTTGTCCAATAATAGCGAAGAACCGAATGAGAATGGCATGTAAAGGTAGGTAAATAAAATATGAAAAATTCTAGATTCACTCGAAAATAATCTACCTACCTACATTGAAGTTACGCTACAGGGTTCTGTAGCGCTCGCCAGTGACAGTTATTGCATTTCCTGCAACATCTTCGAAAATAATTACTTTTTAAAAACTAAAAAGAAAACCGACTTCAATGAAGAATTATGGTATAATATAATTTACCTGGATGACATTTTTTTTCCAAATATTTTGATGACAAATGGATGGACAGACTGACTGACGCGTGATCCTATAAGAGGTCCATGGTTTCTTTACTTTTGAGGTAATACACCTGTTAATTGTTATAAATAACCAAGATGACAAGTGTGTTCATCAACAATTGATCTTAAAATTCCTCACTGTGAGATTTTTACATATGCAGATGACACAGCACTGTTAGTTAATGGAAATTCCTGGATAAAAGCCAAATCAAATACCGAATCTGCAATAAAAATAGTAATGAATTGGCTTGCTTTGAACCTCCTTGCCCTAAATATAAACAAAACTAAAGTTATGCGTTTTTCTATCTCCCCGAATATGAAACCACCCCCTGATACCTACATCAATCATCAGAGCTCACAAAAGTTCAAGTTGTAGCGGAAATTGCGAATGCCCAACCTTAGATATGGTTCCTTGTATAAAATACTTAGGTGTTTACATAGACGAAAGTCTGAATTAGCACAAACACGTTGAAGTCACAACGAAACGAAGTTGAAAGCTCATATATATTTTTAAATGCCTTCGCCAATCAGCTGATTTAACTACTCTTAAGCTAGTTTACTACACATTATGTCAATTGATCTTGACTTACTGCATTCCAGTCTGGGGAGGCACCAACATAACAACAATGTTAACCCTTGAACGAGCACAACGTGCAGTCCTCAAAACAATGACCTACAAGCGTAAAGACTTTTCAACCGATCTCTTAATATAAAGAGACTAACATGCTAACTGTCAGGTAGCTTTTTATATTAAAAATAATAACTCGCAAACACTCGACTGTTCCGTTTGACCCAATTTTGGCACTAAGACGTCGAGGTTTTTTCTAGTTGACCGAGCGAGCGAAGTGTCTCAATTTCGAGATTGGCCAAAAATGCTTTGGTCCGCGGTATGTCTGTTTGTCTGTTTGTTCTCGCCAACAGGTCGCATTTTTCAAACGATTTTGATGAAAGTTAACACATATGTTCCTTGTTTTTTTTTGTCAATTTTTGATTGGGGTCAAAGGGGGGAAGTTTGCTGTAGCGTTATTTATCAACGGATTTCATTTTAATTTGAAAAACACTAAAAATTAAATTCTACACAAGATGTTGTGAAAAAAATTAACAAAAAGGGAAAATGTTTACTGTACGATAAAAATTTTTGATTTTTTGGATAATTTATACCAACGTTTACTTATCAGACTATGCAGTCTTCTTCGCCTTTGCAAGACAAATCTGTAGACACCAGGTTCGATCTCCTCAGACCAAGGGAACGCGGGTAATCGCTAAAACTTATATCCCTATGGATATAAGAATATAGGAAAAGTGAATGAGGAAAGCATCGGTTATTGCATGGTTGTGAGGGCTTGCCAGGTCTACTGTTCTTACAGAACCACTAGTTTCTATATGTGAAAACATATTATCGGTCAATAGTTGCGTTTATTGTAATTTATAAGTAACTTTGTACTGTATGCTCTCCAATTAAATAAAATAAATAAATAAACAAACTACAGTTCCATGTGACATAGATTTACGGTTGCATCACGTAACGAGATAGAAGCGGATTTATGGTTGCTTGAATACCTTTCACCAGGGCAGCAGCTTACTTCTGTGTATAGCAGTCCGCCTGTAATTCGTGGTGATTATGGTAAAACCCTCAAAATCCTTAAAAGTGCCTACTACAAAATTAGTGACTATATTGACAATACGCTTGGCCCGATGTTGCTATACCAGTTGACAGCTTAATGGTGATATCTTAATGTTAACAAACTGCCATTAGGTAGATAGGTAAAAATATATGTTTTAAGATAGTATTCAGTATTTAGGTTTGTGATAGATAGATAGATAGCTCTTTATTGTTCACCATTAACAAATAACATAACAAAATACAGAAGGCAGTAACTTAATCTATAGTGTATGATTTATCTGTATATCTTAATCTGTAATATAATCTATGATGTACTTTATATGTTCATTATTATCTTATTTAAAACTGCATATTAAATGGATCATTAAAAAAATAATCAGCCCGAGTTTCTTGCCTTTCTCCTTGTGTGCTGGACGCGATTCCGAACAGGCGGTAGATTTGACGTTTCGAAAAGAACCTAAAAAATTTTAATGAATAAAAAAAATTGACTTTGATTTTTTTTTATTTGTTTAAATTTTTTAGTTCCAGTTACGACTTTGACCCTCCTTGACCATCTTTGGAGGAGGCCCTGTTCAGCAGAGGACACTAATGTCTTATGATGTGTGATGTGATAGCATAGTGGGATGAGATAATGAAAGAGCGAGACCTAACACAGGTATCTGTTTGCTTAAAAAGAGGTCTCAATCACATGTAATATATTGTATAGGTTAAAAGAAATAAACATTTTGCATATATTATTTTAATTGGAGAAACGGGTAAATCATTCTAGTACGGAACGCTGTTGGATTACCAAAGGACAATAAAGAGACATGCCTGAGTATTGGAGGCATTGAAACACGTCATTAAAGTCTCCCCATTGGGAAATAAGACGAGTCTGATTCGTCCGCTCAATCATGGCCTCTCTCAGAGAACACACCTCCAGATTGGTAGAACGTGCACTAGATATGTATCTCTCTGTAACAGTACTGTCATCTGCATACCCAAAAATGCCTAGCTGGAGCAAGTCATCAATGTGCAGCAGGAAAAGAGTTGCAGAGAGAACATACCCTTGAGGAACACCGGCGTTGATGGCAATATAGTCCGAGGAGCAGCCATCAATTACCACTCTGATGGACCGTTCACTCAAAAAGTCGGATATCCAGGCACAGAATTCAGGAGGTGAACCGTACGCAGGAAGTTTATTCAGCAGGCTAGCGTGACAAACCCGGTCAAATGCCTTTGAGACGTCAAGAGAAACAGCAATTGCTTCTCCATGTTTCTCAATGGCTTCTCTCCACAAGTGCGTGACGTACACAAGAAGGTCGCCAGTGGACCTTCTTGTCACTGAGCAGGTCATTAGCTTCAAGGTACGTCAGCAATTTATGGTTCAGAACTCTCTCCATAACCTTACAGATTATGGAGGTGATGGAGATGGGTCTGTAATTGCTCGCAAACAGATCAGCAAATAAATTTGCTTTCTCTACTGCGGTGTGGGCCAGAGTTCCATCCGGTTTCAACAGCGGAGGTAATGTGGAACGACAGAAGTTGTTTTCAACTGATTTAGACAGAGACCAGAACTGCTTACTTCCAGGAGGGTATGATGCTAGTTTAGCTCCTATTTGTCCCATATGGACAAATCGAGCCCTCCGCAGAACCCTCTTACAGGCCTTGGCAGCAGTATTAAATAAACACTTCTTTTCACGGACCTTCCGAGATCTTGCTTTACAGGCGCGGGCCTTCACCCAGGCTTGGAAGGCAGCTTGTTTACGCAGCTCGGCACGAGCGCAATCAGCACTGAACCAAGGCTTAGCTTTGCCACCAAGTGGGATGTCGGAGAATGGAATAAAATACTCCATTCATTGGCAAATCACGTCCGCAACCGCGTTTGCGCAGCAAGTCGGATCTTAGGAATAGAAGCATACCTGCCGCCAAGGGTAAGATGCAAAGAAGTGTCGCATTTCGTCCCAATTCGCTGACTCGTATCTCCAAACTCTCCTCGTGCCCTTTGGGCTGTCATCAGGGGGAGAGCAGATAGATATGGATTTTACCATGCAGTGATCAGACGAACCCAATGGCGCGGAGACCGCGATTGAGTGTCTGGCAGGATCCGTAGTCAGGGAAAGGTCCAAACAGTTCTCTCTTTGGCCATCTCGATCTGGTATTCGCGTAGCTTGACCGACCAGTTGGGTGAGATCTAGCGATAAGGCAAAGTTGCCCGCTTCTCTTCCCGCGTGGTCAGTCTCCTGGTATGGGAACAACCACTCAGCATGGTGGGCATTAAAGTCCCCCAAGAACACAAGCTCCGCAGTCGGATACCGTTGCTGGGCCAAGTCTGCCGCCTCAGTGAGGTATGCGAAGAGTTTCGTTGTCTCCTGGTTGCCGTCATGCGACCGATAGACACAGGCATAGAGAGTCTTCTCAGTGCCGGTGTCCACCAGTAGCCAAACTGTTGGAAGACCCGATGTTTCAAAGCAACGAAGACGCCGACAGCAAATGTCATCGCGGACGTACACATAAGTAGACCCCTGCCTTCCTCGTGAATTTGTGTTCAAGAGAGTAGTCCGGGTAGTTGAGGTACGCCACGTCCGACGGGGTGGCTATCTGCGTCTCCGTAAGGAAGAGAAGGTGCGGCTTTGCAGTCTCAAGATGGTGGTGGACTTGCTCGAGATTGGAGTGCAGTCCTCGGATATTTGTGAGATGCACTTTGAGTGGGAGGAAGTGCAGCCGTTGTTTTAATTTCTTCCTTGAATCAGCTTTCATGTTTGATAGGTAGAGTTATGGGGATGTAGAATAGATGTCGAGGCGTCGCGAGGTTAACCAAACGACATTCAAAAGTTCAGCCCACCAATGGGAGACTTATAATGGAGACGAGAGATATAATGGAGTATCTCGGGATTTTTCGCGAGGTGGCTTTCGCTACTTGGGCCCCCTGCTGCCTGCGGTCGGTCAACGGCAAGGACCGTGCTTGGGATCCTGCTAGTCTCCAATATTAGTCACCAGGTTAGTCTTTCCTCAGAAGTCGCCTCCGGTCTCACGCGTCGCAACTGACACTCATCCAACCCCCAAAGACACTGGCACTCCCGCACACCAACGGAACACAGCGTCTTGCCGGACTTCGGCAGGAGGGTGGTCGCAAGCCAGGCGGACCATTGTGGGTCCTACCACCAGTAATGGGATCATTTAGCCGTAACCGCTAGCAGATGTCAGCGATTCCGTTGCCCGGGGTGGACCACTAGGAGGTAGATCCCAACCACCCCAAAAACTAACCTAATTCATTCGCCATAACTACAATTCTAAAATTGTTGTTCCGGCATTCAGAGGTAAGATAGCCAGTTCCTCAGGCTTTTGAGGATTCCGGGTGAAGTGCGCTTTCATCTTCGGCCTTATCTTGAAAACCAGGTGAGATGAAGATTTGACACAACCTCGGCGTAAATTTTTTCATATAAAAAAGTAATCATTTCAGCGTTCATGAAGAAATGCCGTGTGTCACCCGATGCCTTCATCCAGCTGATCTTGCAGTTGTCGTAATACCGCACCGCTGGCCGTTTCTGTCTCACGTACGAGGCTTCTATGAGGAGGCTGTTCCGCGAAGGACGCACTGAGACCGTGCGTCTTTGCACCATCGAGAGCCCCGCGTGGGTCAAAGCGATGAATGACACCGATTCTTCGGTAACTTAAATCATAGACTCCCACTTATTTCGCTCTTTTAAGCTCTCCTAAAGGTTGACCCAATGCGATTCTAGGTGATGAAAAACACAATACTACGGTACACCGGGAAAATCTACGGATCAGCATGTTCCTAGGAATCGCCAGAGCCCTACGCTCTCTGTCAATATCTGCATTGTCTTTAAGGTCGTCGGTAATGATATGGCCGAGATATTGAAGGTGGTTACTTTATTTATGTTCAAGCCATAAAGGGTTTTCTCGGGATCTTTTTTTATCTCTAACCGGAGGCTTTAAAGACTATGTTTAAATATTTTTAACGTTATACCTAAAGCCGTGTGAAGCAGCATAGCTAGCACAAATATTCAGCATCTCCCGAATAAATCCTGACGTCGGGCCCAACAGCACCATGTCATCCACGTAGCTGATGTTGTTGACACTAACACCATTCACGCGGCATCCGACACACTGTTGCTGAGCTCGACGATGAGATCATTTAAATATAGGCTGAAGAGGAGAACTGATCCCCGCTGCCTTACCCCGCACTCCAACCTATAAGATTCAGAGAGAGCATTAGAACACTTGATAAAATTGACTTGGTTGCCATACCAATACTGAAATATTTTCAGTAAACCCGTCGGTACACCCCTGTCTCTCAACTTTTTCCAAAGCACCTATTGTATCCAATGGGATACAAGATCAAATGCTTTGAAGAGGTCGAGAAAACAGGCGTATACCAGTGTCTTCCTATTGGTGTAGTGTGCTTGAGATCTAATATTGCGCGTTCAGTTGAAAGTCCGGGCTGAAACCCGAACTGTGCATCATGTAGTGTTAGGTGTTTTTGTAAAATAGAATCAAGTACACTATCCAACACTTAGGCTATTGTACTAGCTAATGCTATCGGACGGTAGTTCCCCTTGTCTGAGATATCCCCTTGGGGGGCAATTATCGTATTCGGGAAGGGCTCGAGCTTGTTACGTTTGACGCTCCCACCGTACGTACACGTCAGCTGTTCCTCAAATTTCGTATTACGGTAACTTTAAAGTTAAAATTGAATGTAAGAAACGCAACGTAAGCGATTAAAGACTATCTTTGCAACTTTTTCGAGGTGAAGTCTTGAAACGTTCCGAGTTATTGATGTCATAAATAATGGTGTCATTTTGAGACGGGACAGTAATCTGTCCTGCCTCAAAAATCTACCTTGTAAATAAACTTATCTAAAGATTTGTTGATATATATCATAATTTCAGAGAACGTTTTAAATAACGCCATCAAGCTCCATACTAAGCAAAGCTATACTATTTTATTTATCCGTCTCTGTGGTCTATTGATTCAGCCTACCGATTTCAGATCCAGAGGTCCCGGGTTCGATCCCCAGGGGAGTACATAACATAAAGAAACAAACAAAGATATATTACCCACCTATATGAATATCAACAATTAGGTACCCAGGTAATTATAATTACTACTAATATGAAAACTGAACTGCAAAGTTAAAAAACTGCATGGCAATGTCATGCCAGTGCCATTCTCCGAACAAAATGAGGCACCTAAGTACTCTACCCCCTAAGAAAGTATAACTTGTATCAATATTACTAAAAGTAACATCTAGGAAGTAACATCAAAATATTAACCAGCCCGAACCAGACAAAATAGTAGATTATTAACCAAGGGGATAAAGCAGTCTTCTGTCGCGGGTGAAGATTTAAATCGCGAGCGTAACGAAGGACTCGAGGTTTACTCCCGAGCGTAGCGAGGGTGTTAAAAACTTAAATCACGAGCGAAGCGAGGGATTTAAGACGATGAAAGCATCGGTTATTGGGCTTATTAGTTAAAAAGATGCTTGGTTAGGTATTATGGCTCGCGAGGTCTACTGTTCTTACAAAACCACTAGTGATTATTTGGAACGTAATAATACCTACATCTTCTCTGAGAATTGCAACTGGCAACCTACATGTCACGGTTCAAAAGATACAGCCCTTTAAAAGTAGCACAAACAGACTGGCGAACAAAAGACTCGGTAATAGGGTCACCGGCCCCTTTTATACGAAACCCTAAACATACAAACAGTTAACATTAAGTGGCTTTATAAAATGTTCTCATAGTTCAAGATTTTGATTACAGAAACAACTTGGATTGGAACCGTAAAAATAATTTCGGTCCGCCAAATTTTTTTACTTTACGACACATATAAAGCTGTTTTGGCTATATAGTTGAGCGACATAAGTACCTACATACGCTCAAAATCATAATTGTAACCGTAACCGCCTCTGTGGTCTAGTGATTCAATCCACCGATTTCCGATCCAGAGGTCCCGAGCTCGATACCCAGGGAGGACAATATTTTGTTTTATTTTATTTTGTTTATTAAGGAACAACAAACAGCCACAATATAAATAATTACAAAATGTTGTACATGGTTTGGTTGGTGGTGTCCGCCTGACTAGCTACCACCATCTTACCAAGTTCTGACGCCATAACAACAATTCTAAAATTGTTGTGTTCCGGCATTTAGACATAAGGTAGCCAGTTTCTTTAGAATATTGAGGATACCGGGAGAAGTGCGTCTCCACTTTCGGCCTTATGGGTGAGATGAAGGCCAAGAGCTTCACCGTCGTATAAAAAAAAACTCTCCTACTGAGGCAGTCGTGTAGCATCTGAGCTTAATCGCAAAAACCGTAATTTCTGCAAAATTCTGACTTGTGAGGTATGTTTCACATATTGCTAAGGCATAAAAACAAATAATTACAAATATTACAGGACAATAATTAGACACAGCGCCATCTAGTAAAACTACGACCCAACGGCCCAGCAAACCTAGTCTTGGGTTCAAACCTATGCTGATGGACAGAATGATGTGCGAGAAACCCTGCTTTATTTATGTTGAAATGTTGATACTTGCCCCAAACTGACCGATAGATGGCGTTGATATATCATATTCTGAATCGCGCTATCGTTGTGTTTCATGGTAGAAATGGGGAGAATCCTGACAGGGACTTGTTTAACTGATAAATAATGTTGTCGTTGTGCAATTTTAAAGTTTTTGAAACGTTATTGTACATAATATTGTTATGTACTGACGAGTAAATAGATACATGCTGAGACTGAGGACGAAATTCTGTATTCTTCTAAAGGCTGGAAGGCTGAAGGTGAAGACTACCTCTTACTATAATATGACCACATCGTACTAGTAGTTCGCCCCGTACCGAACAGAGAGAGAACTCGTGATGTCTGGTTTGTGACGGAAATTATTGCACAAATAGAACGTAATGAAAAAACGATAAAAGGATGTTTTCAATAGACCTTAATTACTTTTCATGTTCTTGAACAGTAAACATGGTGCATGGATATTGAAATTCAACAACTCCGACTGACCACTGTCCCTCCAATTTTATGGGTTTGGGTAATTTAATTGAAAATCTTGTAGTTACATTGTCTTGAAAATATTTCATAGAACTGTTACTAGGTAATGTTAAATAAAAATCTTCTTTATTCATATTTTTTTCAAATCGGAAACTAGAACCCTCCTACAAAATTTATCTGGATAACCTTTCCACTTCACTAACACTTGCTTTCTGTTACCGGAATAGCAGGAACTAATTATTTTATTTAGCTTATAATTTAGGGAGGGATCATATGTCACTTTTTGTAGTTCCTTTTCATAAAAGGTACATACATTTTTTCTGGTTGCAAATCTATTAGTGTGTAATTGGGTATACAATCCATGGAGTCCGGTCTACCGGTCTTTCAAAAAGGATATGAATCTATTTGGAGTGATGAAATATTTATTATTTCTTATAAATATTTCATCACTCCAATTAGATAAGTACATATCCTTTTTGAAATATACGCTTATATTTTGTTATTCTTACATAGTCTCCAATACGAAATTTGGGTACTGATGTACTTGTTTTAATTTGAACATGTTAACGATCATACAAATTTCTCCACACTGGCATGATATTTTTCGAATTTACATCACAAGGACACATCTTGATACTGGAATGGTAACTGTGGTTATAGGAATATATTAAATCTTGTAAAATATCAATGTATTTATATGTATTTTTGTGAGTGAAGTAACGCCAAATCATCATTTTGAGTGTCCTTTGAAATCTTTCAACTCTACTAGCTTTTATATCGGGGTTGTTTGTAGTATAGTAATTGACGTTTTGAAGTATTTTTGAACATCTTTTGAAACAAATTCGGTTCCTTTGTCGGATTGTATATGAGTTGGTGTTATATCAGCTTCATGAAATATACTTTCAAAACATGTTTTAATCGTTTCAGATTTTTTTTAATTGATCTAGATCAATGAAAATATATACGTATGCATATTTGGTAAAAACATCAATAACACAAAGAATGTAATTAAACCCATCATTATATTTCGAATAAGTTCTCATGTCACTTCAGTCAGCCTGCCAAAGTTCATTAAGATTGGATAAGACGTATTTTTTTTGTGAACCGGTTTGTGTAGTGTACCTATATGTTTCTTGTGATTGTAACCATCTTTTAATATCTTCTTTGTTCATTTTACCTGTCATAGCTCTGGCTAGTTTATCAATACTAGAATACCCTGCTGGGTGCGATGAGTTATAAGTAGTAGATATTGTTTATTTCTAATAAGGATTCCATTTTTCCCAATCTATCTTCTTTTTGGGTTTGCTAGTAACTGGTGTTGAAAACTCTTCTTCCCCTTCCTGTGGGTTGTATTCTTTAAATGGGGTGATCTGAAGCTTGCCCATTCTATTGGATCACTTCTTTTGAGTGGTCTCAAAGAATCATTTACTAAGTCTACAATATTACTCCCAGGAACTTTTTCTTTGTCTACAGTAATTGTACCATCATCATCCCAATGAATTTTATTTTTATTCGAAGATGTACAATTATTCATATACAATAATCTCTCACCCTTCTTTATATACGTTTTAGGTACCAAGCTGAGTGTGTGTTTAGGTGTGTAAAGAGATGATTCTCTATTAGAAACAGAAATATTTTCCTTTTCTTCACCTTCGTTTGAAGTCTGAACAGTGCCAGTGACTGAATCATTAGAATTGGTTTCATTGTTTTTATTGTCCACTGGATCATATCCACTATTATCCATATTTGAAACGATGTGTAATTGAATCGGTCGACGTCCTTCTTCAGTAAAATGTAAATATCGTTGCAAAGTTTGTAGATATAGAGTACACTTTTTTCTATCTTCCATATCACTTTTTAAAATGTTTTGCATTTCGGTGTCTAATCGAGACAGATAAATCATTAGAACAACAATTTTAAACACGCCATAAGCACATCAAATGATCCTAATTTTTGTTTTGAAAATAATATGTTTTACAGTCTCTTTTGTGATTTGGTAAAAAAAATTTCAACACACTTGTTCATAAAGTGGCTCTATGGTCACTGAAATTAGGCACAGAATGACACCCATAATCAAACTGTGACTTTTTCATGACTATAACTCACTAGTGAGTTTAAATAAAAATAAAAAAAATTGGTTCGAGCCGTCCTCGGCTCTCTTAAGACCCTCGCCATCCTCGGCGGTAATCACCAATGTTACATACTAGTACCATAATGTAAGTACATCATGTACCTAATTCGTGTTTTCAATCATTTTTGTTATTGGATTCCTTGCAGTAGTATTTAACACAAACTTTAGCGTGCATCCAATTCTGTGCATGAGGAATCCTGCTCAGCTTTTTCATATCGTAAACATCGATTTTTATAAGATGTGTCGCATCGTCTTCTGGGTTTGATGATAAGTAGGACACGCCACCCTTTTTGTTCAATCGACCAACGCTTGATGGGATTTTTATTTTCTTCTTTTTTGATGATTCTTCAGGAAAGAATTCATCGATGTTACCGAGGCAACTACCGGAACGCTTGCATGTAGTTTTCTTTGAAAGTTTGTGTGGTATGCAATTGGTGGTGTCCTCTTCGTCAGAAGCGGACATAATAGGGTATGAAAATTGCTTGAACGTGTTATGTTCTTCAACCTCCTCCACGGGAGAGTAACTTGATGTGCCCTGTAACAACATGTCAATTTTATAGAAAGCATAGATACAAGTAGGTGTGTAAAAATAGAAATTGTATAATTAATTATAACTAATTATAAATTAATTGTAACTCCAAAATATAATTGTATATTTTGGAGTTACGTGCTCGATTTCGAAAACAATAGGTTCTGCATTCAGGAAAATCTATTTCTTTTAAAGTTTTGCTGGAAAAGTGAGTTTAAAAAAAATATTTTTTTTTGCATTTTTGAGTTCTTTGTTTGATAATAAAAAAATAATGTACGATGACTATGTGTCCAAAGTATTTATAATAATTTAGGATTAGTTGTACGTATAGTCTGAAATGCGCAAGCGAAGCTATTAAATCCTCTTTTGCTGTTCGTGTAGAACTTTTGGAAGTCGGAACGTCTTTAAAAAGTCGAATATCTCCGAATGCACAACCGAACTACTCATAAATTTCAAAATTAGAATAAAGTTGCTTAACACCATTGGACCAATGGACTCTTCGGAAGTTTATGTCCGCATTGGCACATGCACTGACGGTGAAGTCACATCGTGAGTAAGCCATGTCCCTAGTTAGTAAGTATACCTACCTACGCGTCACGATAATCACAGAGCCGTCATAATTTGGAAGTTGGTAAATTAAACAAGTAAGGTATCAGATAATTGATAGAGAAATAATCAGAATTATGCGATAGTTATCACTGCAGCTATTAAGTAATCGTAATCTTTCTCCGAACCGATTGATTAGCTGCAACTAAGACTTAGGTAGGTTAGATAGATACATAATCACAATAGTAATTGTGAAAATCTGTACATAGGAAGCCACGTAGGTGGAACTACTACTGGAAGATGGAGGAATTTGTAGGGACAAATAATAATAAGTTCATTTATTTCAGACCATAATATAGATCCATCACATGAACATTAAAATTACAAATTGACATTGAAATGAATAAGCGTACTTTCTAACAAAAAAAAAATTAAAATCACAAGGAAATTCAGCAATATAAAAAAAAAACGATATGAACAGAATTTCAAGTCATTTATACACCAATGAAGATCTCGGCTTTAATACAGCCATCTAGCGGCTCATGATACTGGATCCCCAAATCCTGGGCTACTGCGGTAAGGAGGCTGTGGGAGCTGCGTCGTTAGCGGCCCTACAAGGAAGCTGTACCTTAACACATGAATGATCGCGTAGATAACAACTAATGCTTCTAAACCTTAAGTGACGAAAAATTTAATTTTACACAGCGCAAAGCTATGCTAAGTTTCGGGCTCGAACAAAATTAAGCATAGCTTGTAACATGATAACTAGATTATGGATGAAGTAAATGTATATAAAATTTATATGTATTTAAATACATTACAAGACACAGCGCCATCTAGCCCCGAACGTATTCCGATATAATATCTGTAGCTCAGTTAGTAGCTCTGCCCTTGTGGGTTGTCACAAAGGCAGAGCTACTAACTGAGCTACTAAGGCGTATACATTTTGTATTGTTGGTTATGGGTATGGCGACACATGTCACACAAGGCGACTTATAGTTTACACCAGGATAGAGGCACCAGCATCTGACTGAGTATCTACTAAATACGGCGATCACCAACCAGCCTGCTAAGCTTAGTAGTTATGACAATTGCCTTGCTTTCGGGCGCTTTGGGAAAGTATCTTGCCCATCTCTCTACTGGGCTTCCTCTTCTCTTGCCAGTACGACCCTTCCAATCAGTGTTTTTAGGTGCTCATCAGTATTTATTGCTTCGGTTTTGTTTCTTTGTCGGTCTTTGTTCCTGAAATTGAGAATAGGTACCTACTCCATTCCATAGCCCTTTGACAAACTTGTGCTCTGTTCGTAGCCGTTTCGTTTTATTTCCAAGTTTAAAGTCATAATTCAGGTATGGTTGGTACTAACTAGTATAAACGAAAGTCATCAATTTCAGGTATACCTTATTAGGATGAGTTGATAACTTTCGTTTTTAGTTTTATTGGTAGGTTTCATTTCTGTATTTGAATTTGACTCCAAAACCTCTTCTATTTATTACCTCTATGTTTCTATGAATGGGCTCAATTAGCCAACAATGCATAGAGCTGCACTCATGCCCAATAATGTTTCTGTCTCTTTTAATTTTTTTGTTTGTTTGTATCAAAAATACGATGCCACAATCTTAATCTGGCTAAAAAGATAATTAATTTGATACTTACATACATTAATTGCAATAATCACTTGAATCTACTGGTCAATTATGTAATGATAAAAATTTTAAAATTACCCAGATAAGTGTGTTGCCTATATAAATGGAATATTGGCAATCTAGACATTTTGATACAAGATGAAATACGTAGTAGTACACGCAGTGCTGCTGTTTGCTGCAGCGGCGCTGGCTCAAGAAGACCTAGAGCTAGCGGTGGAATGCGACGAGGACTTGTGCAAGCTGCCCGATTGTAGGTGCTCATCCACTGACATCCCTGGGGGACTGCGCCCACGGGACACGCCCCAAGTAAGCAAAACGTCCTTAGTACCTGGGTATTCTTTGACTAGATCTCGTAAATTAGTAAACCTACATAGCCTTATTTCCGAGGTCAGATAAAAACTAAAAAGGCAGCGAAAGTTATTTTGGGTGGGTCGCGGATTCATCTCTCAGTGATCTTCCCCAGCAACGGAGTGGTTCACCTTTAACGATACCATAGCTGGTGGCCTGTACGCGCCACCTGTACAGGTCCGCCTTGATTGCCACTATCCTCCTGCTAAAGTCCGCCGCTAAGCAGTTCGTGAAGTTCCGTCGCGGAGGTGTAGACAGAAGGTAGACTTATGTAATGCCCAAGCAAGCCTAGAGGTCAAGGATAAACATTTCGGAAGCGAAGATGGAGTATATTTGCGAGGTCAGCGGAAGGCAGCATAGAGCTATCTACGCTGAAGTTACCTCAGAAGAGAGCTGGCTATCAGTCCGCAATGTTTTTATGGTCACGGAAACGTAATGAGATATGTTGTGTAAAGCCGTAGGCAAAATTCAAGCGATCTGGATTCAAATACAATAAATTCTGTTTTTCGTCTTAAAATTTCGTGACAATTTGCCTGTGGTAGGCACATTATATTAGAATACGTAGGTAGATATGTGAATAAATGATATGAAAACCGTTTCATTCATCACACGCCTAGTTTGGGTATCGAAGACAACCTTTGTTAGACCTTTGGTAATTCCTTATCACGAACAACTATACAACTGTGTGACGTAGTGGGTTATTCCATTTGAAAATAAGCCTCATGCATCAATTCTTTAAGTCTAAACATCATTAACTTCAACCGCCGCTGTGGTTCGCCCAACGTCATCAAGCCCAGGGTCCCGGGTTCGATCACCAGGGAAGTAAACACTTGTGCTTGATTTGGTTTGGTAGTAAAACCCTGACCTTCTAATCTAAGTCATCGCTTTACAATTTCTAATCGCTGTGTTCTGTCATTTAGAGGTAAGATAACCAGTTACTCAGTCTGTTCAGGATTCCGGGTGAAGTGCGTTTCCACCTTCGGCCTTATCATAACTTGACACCAGGCTAAGCGCTAACCCGTCTTACTGTAAAACAAAAATAGCAAACCGCAAATCTTGATGCATATTTTATGTTCATACCTAAGTATATATAATTCATAGGTAGCATACCTATCACCACCTTAGAACAAATGCCATGCATTACTTCATCACACCTTGCAGCGTGTATTAATAAATATAAAGGTGACGCTGGATAAAATGTATATGAAGAAAACCAAAGATTATGATGCATATAAAATTTTTGTACCACAGAGTAAAGAGGAAATATTTTTGAGTGATAATTTTTGGCCAGATGGCATTGCATTTCGCCGGTTCTTTAACCTGGGACAAAAATATCAAGATCGGGCTCACAGCTTTAAATAATAATAATAACTAGAATATAAAATGGATAAAAATACAATTAATGTAAAATTATTAAGCTTTAATTGCAAAGATATAAAAAGGTCGGTAGACTGGGTCAGAAAACTGTGTCTCAATAATGATGTGATAGCACTACAGGAGACCTGGCTGTTACCTCATGATATTTCATTCTTGGGAAGCATTGATACCAACTTCGAGTTTACGGGTAAATCGGCCGTGGATACATCGACTCAAGTGCTGCACGGCAGGCCGTATGGCGGAGTGGCCCTTCTATGGAGGAAAACTTTGTTTACCCGTGTGTCAATGGTAGCGTGCAGTAGTGCGCGCCTTGCTGCGATCAAAATAGTACTCAAAGACAGATCTTTACTAGTTTTCTCCGTTTATATGCCAACCGACAACAAAGAGAAAGAAAAGAAAGAAGAAGTTCTGGCAGAATTCACTCAGTGTCTTAGTGAAATAAGTGCGATAGTGGAAAGTCAAAACGTAAATTCTGTGTACATGTTAGGAGATTTCAATGCGCATCCAGGTGAGCGATTTGCCTTAGAACTATTGAACTTTTGCGCTGAACAATCGTGGTCATGTGTCGATATGGAAATGTTGCCTAAAGATTCGTATACCTATGTGAGCGACGCTCATGGCTGTCATCGTTGGCTAGACCACTGCGTTGTGACCGGATCTGCAAGACCTACAGTTAAGAACATGAGTATTTTGTATGACATTTACTGGGGGGACCATTATCCTGTACAATTAGAATGTGACATTAATTTAATTCAATCTAAAATATTATTTTCTGACATATCTAGTAATAGTAATAACATCAGTATTCAGTGGGGAGAGAGAGACAAATCACAAATAGATAAATATTTTAATTATTGCCATTCTCATTTAAGAGACATTGATTTTCCATGTGATTTTATTAACTGTGCTGACAGTACCTGTTCTGAAGGTGAGCACAAGCTTGTGATAAATAAATTATATGGTGACATAGTGAAAATTTTGACCGATGCTGCAATTAGTAGTTATAAAAAGAGGCGCAAAAAGTGTAAAACAGTAGCTGGGTGGAACAGGCATGTCAGGGCTGCGCATGGGAGGGCTCGTCTTTGTTTTCAGGCATGGCAGAATTGTGGCAAGCCAAATGTGGGGCCGGCATATAATGATATGGTCGAGTCCAGAAGAGTTTTCAAATCTAAGCTGAAATGGTGCCAAAATAACCAGCAGCAGCTTAAAATGGATAAGGTTTCGCAACACCATTCTAGTAAGGACTTTAAACTATTTTGGAAAACCACAAATAGACTGAATCCCAAGCCGAGCCTTCCCGTAAGTGTTGCTGGTTTGCATGATGCTGCTGAAATAGCTAGAGTCTTCCGGGGTCACTTTAGAGTAGACTCGCCCCTCGGCCCTTCGTCTGTGGTGCTGGATGATGAAAGTCGGACCGATAATGTAAGCTTTCGATTTACCGCAAAAGATGTTGCAAGCGTAATTAAAAACATGGTTCGAGGAAAATCTCCAGGGTACGATAGCCTCAGCATCGAACATCTACAGTACGCAGGTGTACATCTACCGAGGGTACTATCTCTGTTTTTTAATCTTTGTGTGAGTCACTCGTATCTGCCTTTGGAACTCATGCGAACCACGGTAGTGCCGATTGTAAAAAACAAGACGGGTGATGCTTCAGACTTGGCAAACTATAGGCCAATCTCACTAGCTACTATTGTGGCCAAGGTACTGGACAGTTTGCTTGAACGACATCTAGGTAAGCACATTGTACTGAATGATGCGCAGTTCGGGTTTCGGCCAGGGCTTTCTACTGAAAGTGCTATCTTGTGTCTCAAGCAAACTGTTCAGTATTATACAGCCAGAAAAACGCCTGTCTATGCATGCTACCTAGACCTGTCTAAGGCATTTGACCTGGTGTCATATGACTTGTTGTGGAAAAAACTGAAGCAGGAGTCGGATTTACCAAATGAGCTGGTAGCACTGTTTCGTTACTGGTATAATCACCAAACGAATAGTGTGAAGTGGGCAGGCAGCTTCTCTGACATGTACGGGTTGGAGTGTGGGGTGAGGCAGGGGGGTATCTCTTCTCCGACTCTCTTCAACCTGTACATGAACAGTTTGATAGAGGAACTCAGTACCACCAAAGTCGGCTGTTACATAGATGGCATTTGTGTCAATAATATCAGCTACGCCGACGATATGGTGCTACTGAGTCCATCGATAGGTGGCCTGCGTAAGCTAATAAGTTTGTGTGAGTCCTATGCGGTGGCTCATGGGCTCAGATATAACGTGACTAAAAGTGAGTATATGGTATTTAAGGCTGGGACAAAAAACTATTCTAGTGTTCCACCGATCTATCTAAATGGCACTCAGCTCAAGCGTGTTCCAAAGTTTAAGTATCTGGGCCACTGGGTCACCGAGGATCTGGATGACGCTGTTGACATGGAGAGGGAGCGCAGGGCGTTGTCAGTGCGTTGTAACATGTTGGCTCGCAGGTTTGCTCGTTGTACCAGACATGTAAAGGTGACGCTCTTTAAGGCCTACTGTCAGTCACTGTACACGAGCAGCCTGTGGGTTAAGTACACAAAAAAGACGTACAACGTACTGCGCGTACAGTATAACAACGTGTTTAGGGTGATGTTGGGGTTGCCGCGTTACTGCAGTGCATCAGGAATGTTCTGTGACGCACGTACCGATGGCTTTCACGCTATTATGAGGAAACGGTGTGCGTCACTGTTGAAGCGCTTGCGCGGGAGCACCAACATCATTCTGAGCACGATGTCAGACCGGTGGGACTCACCTTTGCTGGCGCACTGGATACGCCTACACACGACGGTGGCGTAGCCAGGGTGCCAACACATCATGTTGTATTTTGTGTCTCTATTGTCTTGTGTTGTAATTTTTTTATTATTTGATTAGTATGTGTATTTGTTTTGATTATTTAATTATTGTGTAAGTAATGTAATTTAATTTTATTGTGTTTTCCCACTATGAGCCTGAGCTTGAAATAAACAATTTTTAATTTTTTTTTTTTTAATTTTAATGTTTTCCCGTGTAGATCATTCACTAATGGATATTATTACATTAATAGTACTTACCTATTCAAGTGACACATCAAACTTTCATATCGGTTGCAGTTGCAGCCTACTAATTCCCTTATCGTGGTACGCGAAGTTGTGATGAAGTATCATCACAACTTGCAGCGTTAATTAATGTTTTTCCGTGTAAATTATTCACTAATGAGTTGTTTTTCGATATTATTACATTAAAAGTACTTACTTCAAGTGACACATCAAACTTTCATATCGGTTGCAGTTGCAGCCTTCTAATTTCTTTCTGGTATTGTAATAACAATTCATGCATTTTTGTAATTTTTGGACACCTAAAGAGAATAGAGTACAATAAAAAACCTGGGCACTAAAATACCAAAGCAGTTTTAGCTGTTAACATCGAACTTATTACCACTAAGTAGTGACTAAGTAGAGCAGACAATTTAATCTTTTGCCCGCCAGTATACCTTCCTGTCAACCGGAGGCATATGAAGTAACTATTTGGAATCAGTACCGGGGGCAGTGTGCAACCCTACCCCGGATTAGGGATTTGAACAATAGTGAAAAGAGTTTTATTTCAGGTACACTGGATGGGAGTAGTCAGACCATTCCTCTAAAACTCCAAATATCGAACCTTAGGGAGTCAACGGATACCTATTCTTCCTTTCTACTCTTTCCTTTTTCAGTCCACGGAAACTCGCGTTTCCACTATGAAATGGCAAGGAGGCGAACTGAAATAGAGTATCTACTAACTTACTTTTACCATTCCTAGTTTGTTACCCTGGTGTTCGACGGTGCCGTCAATATCCAGAACATCGTCACGTACCGAGAACTCCTCACCAACAGGAAGAACACAGACAGCTGCCCGGTTGGAGCCACGTTCTTCATCAATCACGAGTACACCAATTACCAGCTAGTTAACGAGCTGTACAACTCGGGATATGAGGTCGCTTTGAACTCCATCAGCCAGAGGACTCCGCAGACTTTCTGGGCCACAGCTTCTTACGATGATCTCACGGAGGAGATTGGGCAGCAACGAATTCAAATGGCTCACTTTGCCAACATTCCCATGGAGGCAATTAACGGTAGATATTTACAGATTTATAATGACATAAAATTCACAATCCGCGACGGGACTCAATCCCGCGTCTTTTCCTAAAGCCGGAAACGCTCTAAGAAATTGAGCAACGAGGGTCCTGACGCAGATTCCGATTTTTTGTGTCATACTACTCAGCTTTAAGTGCAGATTAACGCCATCTAGCAGAGATTCACTAAACTACGTGAACTGCCCTGTCTGAAATTACATTCAAAATCACCAGCGACAAGTGGCGTTTTTTGCTTTTTTAACATTTAATATTGTAAATGTAGTGACCTAGTGCAATCACTGGAAATACAAAAATAACGGTATGTTATGTTAAAATCTTGAATACTAGCGGGAAATTTACCATGATTTGTTGGTTAAAAAGTTATCAAAATATTTGGACACAGTTGCACCATGATCACGGACACACTGAAGTTGCGAGTAGAAATTAATTTATTTATTTTGGTTTATTTGGGGAACAAATAGTAGGTAGGTATTAAAAATAGTCCAAACTAAGCATAGCTTGTAATATGGGAATTAGATTACGGATAGTATACATATATACTTTTTTTCTAAATACATACAATATCATATTATACAACACCCAAACACAGAACATACATCTAGATTCATCACACGAATGTTTGTCCTGGGTGGGAATCTAATCCACAGCCTACAGCGCAGAAGGCACAGTTACTATCAACTGAGCTATGAGGCTTGTTCTAATTTTACGAAATCGATTTTTCCGATTCTAAGTCGAATGGGACAAAAAGTCTTTCCGTTCCGAAACCTTTCCGTGTGTTTGAGAATCGATACGCAGCTGCATCAGACAAGAAAGTCTACTTACTGCTTTCAAACATTCCAATAATGTATCTTATGCTATAGGAGTTCGATCGCCGTTCTTCCAACTCGCTGGCAACAACAGTTACCTGGTGATGAAATCCCATGGTATAACCTACGACAACTCCTGGATCACAACCACGCATTTAAACCCTGGTCTATGGCCGTACTCCCTCGACTACGCTTCGATCCAGGAATGCATCAATTCCCCTTGCCCAACGGCCTCCATTCCCGACGTCTGGGTGCAGCCTGTACTTGCTTTGCTAGACCTGGAGAACCTTCCCTGCTCGACCATGAGCGGATGTTTTCATGCGTGAGTATGACTTCTACTTTACTCGCAGGTTCCTTCAGCTCAAGCTCTACCAAAGATACTAGTTCCAATAAAAAAGTAATTGCAAGTGTCCACTGCTAGACAGAGCCTCCTCCAAATCTGGAGGGTCTTGCCGCAATCACCATGCTTGACAGGCGGATTGGTGATCGCGGTATATGCGTAGATAATACACAGAAGGAAGCTGCCCTTCTTCTGGTTAGATCCCTTAGTCGACTTTTACAACATCCATGGGCTGAGTTGGAGGAGTCGATTCTTAAGCCGCAAACGCCACGGTGCCATAGAATTTAAAGGTACAGTTGCGTGTAATCTAATTACATAGAATCACCGTGTAACCGATCAACACATCCCAAGCCATACTATAAAAATATACTTACATTAACAAGCCTTATAGCTCAGTTGGTACATCCTATATGATACAACACCCAAACACAGAACAAACCTTCATCAAACAAATGCTTGTCCTGGGTGGGAATCGAACCCACAACCTACAGCGCAGAAGGCTCTGCGCTGTAGGTTGTGGGTTACTACTAACTGAGCTATGAGGCTTGTTCTAATTTTAGAGTAGTGTCTTTTAGTACCTAGTAGTCTAGGGTTGCACTGTGAAGGTTTTGTTGACACTCCCACGATTATGGGAACCAAATAACCGTCTTAACCGCCTCTGTGGTCTGGGTACTGGTTCCAGTGTCAGATCCAGAGGTCCCAGGGGGGGAGTTTGTTTGAGTCCGCCTGGTTAGCTACCACCATCTCACCTAATTCTGTTGCCATAACAACAATTCTTAAATTGTGGTGTTCCGGCATTTAGAGGTAAAATAGCCAGTTCCTCAGTTGGTTGAGGATTCCGGGTGAAGTGCGCTTACACTTATGGGCTACGTACAATAAAAAAAAATCCGGGCGTTAAAATTCAGTTTCAATTAATTCCAGCCCTGACCGTGATGACGCGGAAGCCTGGTACAACTTCATACTGACGAACTTCGAGAGGCATTACTTGAACAACCGCGCGCCCTTCGGCTTCCACGTACAAGAAGGATTTGTATCTGCCAACCCCGCTGTCAGACAGGCGTTAGTCAGGTTCTTGGACTTAATCAACAACCTTAGCGACGTGTTCATGGTAAGTTCTTTGGGTCATTTTAGTATAAGCCGTTTTCGAGTACGGTCATGTGTACGCTAGCTTGATCGTTATGCTGGCGTACCCACTAAGAATTGACATTATTTCTTAAACCAATGAGGCTCTATTTATTTCATTTTTGCACTAATTATGCTCTATTTACGAGTTTTTTATTCATAACCACGAACGTGAATTCGATTTTGTGTACGCTACCATAACGGAAAACATACCATAGGTATAGGTAAAAAGTATGTATGGTATTCTATCCCATACATACTTTTTTTGTAAATCCACCAATACAACACCTAAAGGATACTAGGGAGAATGGTAGAAGTAGAATAGAACTAGCAGCTAGAGAAGTAACATTATTTATTCTAATTATGATACGTAGCAGTTGCAATTGCGCCATCTTCTGGCGGAGTGTAGTATTATCTGCTCTAGTATCTCGATGGGTCGCGTTATAATACGCATGAATCATAAACTACATTTCGCTCGCCTAAAGCTCGGGAATAACCCGGGATGGATACGTTACCTACGTAGTTCCTGCACGGAGCGAGAGAGGATGCCAGGCTACTTTTTCAAATATAAATTCCTTGTCTTGATTTACCGTGCATCCTGTGAAGTAGGTATTAGATGAGACCAATGCGTGTTTAAGCCGTGGGCCAGATAGTGCCAAGTCGTCGCCACTACGCTTAACTTGTATGATGTAAATCTGGCTTAAGATTTTAAATACGGCCATCATCATCGTCCGATAAAGTCAACTACAAGTCATGGGCCGATGGGCCTTGCTTAAAGAATGCTATGGGGGGATTTGCAATAAGAAGGCACTACTGTGAATTGTATACTTATAGTGTATCACACGCCTCACCTCAACGCTGGTGGACGCTATTGACCATGTCTTGGTGTAGGTACATAATCCCTATCGCCTTTTAGATATGGATGGTAAATATGGTAGACCACCACATTAATGTCAATCTGTCACCCCCAGGTTAACAGCAACGAAGTGCTCGATTGGGTGAAGGACCCAACCCCCATTGACGAGTACAGGCAGAAGACTTGCAGGAGCTTCATCAGTACACTCTGTTACGCTTCCACGTGTCCATTGTCTTTGGGTTCCGTAAGTTATTTTTATTTATTTTTATCGTTTTACTCATTACAAAGATATCGTATAATCCGACTAAGGCATATCACAGAAGCGGGGAACCAGCTTCTTCTGTGTATTATCTAGCACCTTCACAGCGATCATCAGTCCGCCTACCAAGCGTGGAGAATAAGGCAAAACATCTACCTTTGGAGGAGGCTCTATCCAGCGTTGGACATTTTATATATTGAGAGGATGGTTGTAGGTAGCTTGCTCTTCGGAAGAGCTGGTAACATGCCTGGTATTGGTATCTAAACTAGGCAGAATCCCAAGATGCAAGATACAAGGCAGCGGCTCCTACTCAACTTGACACAATACGACCGCACTGCCAGAGGATGGACCTGGGTCCAACAGCCCTGGCTGCGTACCGAGTAAGGTACGGCGCGTGCCATCGGAAGCAGGGAATCGTAAAGATGGTTGACAGGATCTGAAGCCAGGGATCACACTTTCGGATCATGCACCGCTAAATTACCAACCTCGCCTTTTCATTTGTGTATAGGTGCATTACAGAGAGCTTGCACGTTTAAGTACATCAGAACCGATGCAATTTCATTATACAGTGTACTTTAAAAATATAATATTAATATGCCGAAATTTTAAACTTTGTTATGAAGCGTTTAGGTAAATAACAATTTATCTAAATTCGACTGAACATAAAGCGTGGCTGACTGAGCATAAAATCTATGTAGTTAATACGAAAACGATTGTTCTAATTAGCATCAGATGCCTGTGCTAGACATATATAAGTATATACTTAGTCTAAAATATTTTAGACATCTAAATAAATATTGACACAGATTCATTACATTTAAGAAAACGTACTAGGTAGGTATACTGTCCAATAATTAAAGAAGATTCTTGAAAAAAATAGCTATTTACAAATTTTAAAACAAGCAAATGTCACAAACAAAACAGTAGGTTCGATAAACTTTGCGTGTTTTTTTAAAACACAAGATTTTATTATAACATTTATTTATATATTTGTTACAGATCGAGTACTGGTTTTCATCCTGCACTGTTTGTCCTCCGAGCTACCCATGGGTAGGAAACCCTCTTGGCCAGTAAATATTAAACTGAAAATATAATAAATACGTAATGTAAACTCATCTTTTTCTGCACCGCTATATTTGAGGCTTCAAGTCCAGACTGAATAGGTTCCTTTTAGACAAGCATACTCGATCTTAGACCACATAAACAATAAAAAAAACTTATTACTACTATTACTAGACATTTTACACAGCGCCTTCTAACCCCAAAAGTTGGTATTTTGTTATCTGTGCCCTAACTAAGGAAGACTTGTTACATGGGACTAGTTCCCATTAATAGTCCAGTTAATATGAATACATATTTACTAGTTTTTTTGTAAATACTGACATACTTTTTTTCATACAACTAGGAGACGGAAAAGCAAGTAGCCCACCTGATGTTAAGTGCACTCTTGCCTTTAACAATGCCTTACTGCGTAGGTCAAATCCCAAAAGAACATAGTCTACACGGCACTGCATTGCGCCCGTCAACATGAGGCATAAAGGTTTTAAGCCTCGCGTGCCTGTAATTTCAGGCAACCATACCCTTCAACCGGAACATAGCAATGCTGCTTGGCGGCTGAAATAGGTATGGTGGTAGTACTTCTCCGGACGAGCCCTTTCACAAGGGGCTCTACTACTCTTAAAATGCTTATGATCAATGATATATGATACTTACCTATAACACCCAAACGCAGAACAAGCATCTACATAAATAATGTTTGTCACATATGAGAATCGAACCTACAAATTACAGCGCAGAAAGCAAAGCTACCAACTGAGCTGTAAGTCATGTTGTTTCAAGTAAGCTGGTGGTCAAACGTTATGGTTGGTTCGTATTTATTTTCTTGAGAATTGACCAACATGATGGGATTTGAACGAAGTATGTTCGAAAAAGTACACTGCTAAAGACTGCAAGGCATGAACTGTCCCACATCATTTCAAAGAGTGCGATTGGAGATTGGCCATCATCACCAGATCACTCGGCATACTCGGGAGGATGCTGCTGCCTTTCACGAAGTTCTCCTCGCTGCCCTATAAGTACCGTGTGTCCATACAATACACGTACAACACATCGATATATTACGCTTGTGTATTGTCTGTAAAAAACCGCGCATCATGTATCATTGTCCAAATTATTGTCATTTGTATCGGTTATCATCAACATATAATTTTGATCTGCCTGTACAATAGCTAAATTCGGTAGGTGTGAGTACTGTGAACGTTCCAGCTTTAGATAACCGACCTTACGTATGTACGACAATGATACGATGGGGTCGTTGTCATATAGCTCGGTTATACACAAATATGAAGAGCCTCATAGAGTTCGCTTCTGTGATCACCACTTACCAAGCGAGATGGCTATGGCCAAACTCTCCTTTTATATTTGCAGGTAAGTTGGCACGCGACTGCATTCAATCAAGAGATACGTTAAAACAGGTTAGGTTAGGTATTGTGTACAGATTATTTCAAATAACTTTAATAACTTATCATCCTATCATTAAGCTCGTAAGGAGGATATTAGATTATAGTCTTATTTTTCTAATAGTTACCTCCTGGGTATATTTTTATCTTTTTGAGGAAACACATTTTGATGAATAATCCGGCAAAGAACGTACGCACACCGTAAATCGTTCCGATCCACAATAAAAGACAAAAAATCACGTTTCATTTATGGGTGATATTACAGGACATTAATTACACACAGCGCAACTCCCACGCTAGTCCCAAACTAAGCAAAGCTTGTAATATGAAAACAGATTACGGATAGAATACTTACTAATTGCTACATTAATACATACTTATCATACAATACAACACCCAAATATACAGTCCACTAACAGACCGACGCACTGATGGTCGGACAACGTAGGCTTAGTAATAGCATCGATAATAGGGTCCCGTATACCTTTGGATACAGAACTATAGAAATTAATTTTGTCATGTGGTAGCTACAGCATTCACATTTGCCATCATAGCTCATCTCTGGTCCTGTGGCTTTAATTAAAATGCAAATGGACGACTGGGGCTCGGGGTTTTGGGAGATACCGACAAGCCTCTGCGTGACAAGATAACAATGCCACGTCATTCCCAATTCAACCCCACTATCCGTAGTTAAATTACAATATCGTAGCAAAAATTCCACGGCAGGCTGCTACAACCCGTACCGTTATTATTTATAGTATTTTAAAGTTATTATACATACAGGTTTAAATTTAAAACACAATCGGATCATAAATAAAGATATTGCATAAAAACTGTTTTGCCCCATTTTACCCTTTAATAGTAAGACTTTTCTTAATATTTTTTGTAAGTAAGCATTTAAATTATAACATGGCATACTAAATTTATATTCGGTTGGATAAAATAAAAAGAGATCTCCGTAAAAAAAGATTTGCCCTATGTCACCCTATCGGAGGAATAATCTCGAAGTTATTTTTCTCATCATAGCATTCAAAGTTATTATACAACCTGTAACAGAATATGTGTACTAAGTATGCCGAAACGGGGTTATCCGACCCGACTCGTGGAACAACGTTTGTTTTATGACTTTTTGAATTTTGGTTCAAAGTTTTTGGTAAAACAAGATCAAAGTTACAAAAAACACCAACAGCTGGTTTTTTGAGTTGAGACTACCCTAAAATCTGCTGTTTCTTAACTCGCGTCAATGACCTCAGCTCTAGACCGATGAGGCAACATAGCAGAAGGTCACAATCACAAAGAACGAAAAGCGCTTTCACTAACAGAGGAAAATCGTCGAAAAGCCTGGGCTGCTAATGAGACAATCCATTACTAGAAGGTTTAATTTGTCAAATCAATAAGAATTGTATCTATCTGTTAGCTAAAATACAAAATAATCGTTCCTATAATGTACTTTGGTTCGTCCAACATCGCATTTATCGTCTTTTTGTAACTGCAGGTGCCTATGTAATTTATCAATGTGTATGTTCTATCTAATAACCTACTTTCACGAGATGACTCCAAGTTCTCACTAAAATTGGTTCATCTGTCCTTAATACTCTTTGACACAGACAATTGCACCAACTGATACCTACCTACCTACGTGCATAGTGCGGTACCTTTACCGCACTATGCACGTAGTATATAGTAGTATATATATAGTATGCACGTCAATGACAATAAATAGTAACGACCCTATTCCTTAATAGGGTCGTTACTATTTATTGTCATTGAGAAAATGAAAAGATTTGTATGGGAAACTGAAAATGGGAATTCACTATTATCTCCCCGTCCGAAAAGCCCCCTCACTGCTTAGTACACATATTCTGTTTCACCTTGTATATATGTACATACACAATTACAACTCGATCGAATGAAACTAAATATTTAGAATTTAAAGATCATTACACCTATTTCACCCACTTACAAAATTTTAACTCGATCGGATCAAATGTAAGTACATATCCATACAAAAACATTTTCCCCGTTTCACCCTTTTATATAAGAATCTCCCACGTCTTTTATAATAATTTGCATTCAAAAGGTAGTAGAAATACACACAACAATTTTTAACTGAATAGGATCATAAAATCAGATTTTAAAAACAAACTGTTTTGCCCCTTTCTACCCTTTTATAGTAAGATTTTCAGTTTTTTTTATAAATACCCATTTTAAGCTATATTAAACACACGTATAAAATTTTAACTCGATTGGATCAAATATAAAGTTATCTCCATTCAAAAAGTTTTGGCCCTCTTCACCCTTGGAGGAAGAATCTCAAAGTTTTTTTCCATAATTAGCATGTCAAAATAATTACAAATACACACACATTTCAACTCAATCTCTTAGGTGAGGAATTTCCCAAAATCCGTTCTTAGTGAGCACCTAAATGTCACAATGAACACTCTGGAAAAATTTAAAGTCCGTAGGTCTTACAGTTTCGGCGGTAGCGTGATTATACCTACCTACCTACCTATCTATCACGTCAGTGGTAATTCGATTTAATATAATTGATAAAATTTATTAAATAAAAAGTACGATTAAACTAACTATGCACAAAGGAATCAGTCAGATTACCTAAGGACCGTTACAAACGGCCTATAGGAAACTCAACTGTTCCAGACCAGTACCAGACGGAAGCGTGCCCAAGACACTGGCTGCATTGCCACGCTGAATAGCTATGCTAATTCGCTGGCCTAAATAAAAGCCAGCCCTTAGGTCACGTGTCGCCTCAATCAAAAGCCCCGCATTATTTTTGAAAACCCGGAGGGCACCGGCTCCCCACGGACGCAAGGTCTCCACCCCAAAAGGCTTAAATAGGTAAGCTCTGTCGAGACCACTATATTTGTGATCCTCGGCCGAATCAGCCGCCGCACCAGCCCTAACTGATTTCCCAGGCAGATGAGATGGCGCTAGGGTGTCGACGCAGGTAGCGTCCCACACATTAATAATAGATTATGATTTTGATATGATAGTTTCGTAGGTACCCAAAAGGTGCCAAAGGGTATTACAATTTATTATTTCGTGTCCTCCTGTCAGTTTGTCCTTCCGTCATCTGCACGACCTACAACAGAAGTTGTTTAATCCCATAAAAAAATGAGGTGTTACATTTTACCGCCTCTGTGGTCAATTGGCTTTCCCACTGGTATCCGTCCCACAGCTTATTGGCTCGATCCCCAGGTGGGTAAAAATTCGTGTTCGGTTTGGTTTGTTTAAAGTCCAACTTAAATTTAAGTTTCTCGCTATAGCAACCATTTCCAAATGTTTGTTCCGGCATTTTCAGCTAAGTTATTTCAGTCTGTTGAGGATTTCGGGTGAAGTGAGCTTCCACCTAGCTTATCCAAATGCGATGAAGGCAAGCACTTCTCCGTCATTGGAAGATTGAGGCGTTAGCACGTCGCATCGGTGTGGTCAGGCGTCTATAAGGCTCCCTAGGACATTCTGATGCCGTATCGAGGTAAGTTTATCAAGTGATAGTCCTCTATCACTTGATAAGCTTACCTCGATACCTCACGTGGATGCTACAGGGCGGGGCTGATTGCCTCGCCCCATTGTTATTCCATCTCGCTCTACCAAGATATTGATTTGGGTGTTGAGCTTCCGGTTGACGGTCTCACTTGTAGGTACGTGATACCTGAATAATAACTAAGTATACATAATTATGTCACGTAGATACCGATCACGGATATAGGCTAATATATATATGCTTTTTAGGCGGTCTAAAACGATGTACTACCACCAACCTAACCAAAAACAATAGTGAAATATTGTACCCTCGAGGATTGAACGCTGTATTATGTATTTGATATTGTTGGAAAAACCACAGAGGTGGTTAAAGAGTGGGGAGATATAAGATCACTGCTTTTTTAAACCAGCTACCTCAGAAGATGGGTTTTGTTTTTCGAGAGTTGTATGTATGTTTATCTCATTGGAATGTTCTACTGTACGGCCTCAACATGTCAAAAAGATAGATTTATAAATGTGAGGTAACATTTGGTTTGTACGAATCGGCAGGCTTTACCTATTATTTTAATATAGGGGTGAATAAAAATATAAGGGAAGGATAAACAATATGTCTATAGACTGGGTAACTGGGTATCGATAGCTTTGTTTGCGCAAAACTGTGAAGTTGAAAAGTTTGCCGTCAAATTTTAGTTTCTCCAACTTTCAACTGCATAATTCGTTGTTCAGATTTTCTTAAGCAAAATTTGATCGTAAAGATTAAGTCTGTCCTAAATTATGATTAGAAGCAATAATATTTGAAATGTTTTTTAATTAAATTTATCAGCACATAAATCCTATCCAATTATGAATTTTAAACGGTGTGTGTAATTTTGCTAAACGATAATACCGTACGTAAATATTTTAAAACATCCCCACGAGTAGATGAGTACATAGAGGAGGCGGGTTACTACCAAATTGATATAAACCCAACTTTTTTTTTTTGCGACGGGAAAGCGCTTGGGCTTCACCTTCTCTTCTCACCTGGTTACAAGTTGAGATTATGCCGGAGGTGGAAGCGCACTTCACCCGGAATTCTCAACTAACTGAGGAACTGGCTATCTCTAACATGCCGGGACACAACAATTTAGAATTGTGGTTATGGCGAAATAATTCGGTTAGATGAACAAAGTCCTACCACCAAACAAACCAAGCACAATATTGTACTCCCCCTGGGATCCAACCCTGAATCTCTGAATCTGACACCGGTGGGCGGACCACTAGACCATAGAGGTGGTTACAAATCTTCGGTATTTATGTAATTCAACTGTTCCAGACCAGTACCAGACGGAAGCGTGCCTAAAACACTGTCTGCATTGCCACGCTGAATAGCTATGCTAATTCGCTGGCCTAAATAGGAACCAGCCCTTGTGTCACGTGTCGCGTATTATAAAGAGACGACTCAGGAGACCTACTATGAAAATAAAAAGCTGCTTCGCATGACACATGCATGTTTTTCAATATGAACAACCTCCGTAGGTCAGTGATTGGGCGTGTGCGTCTCTAGACACATAGCAGTTCAACCAAATCGTTACATAGTACTAGTACTTCGGTACACAAAACGAATAATTAAGTATCCAGGAAGGTGCTTATGTACCATTATATCAGATGAGGTGAAAGCCAAGCACATCTCTGTCGTACCATAAAAAAAAAATATATAAGGCCGAAGATGAACGTGCACTTCACCTGGAATCCTCAACAAACTGAGAAACCACAATTTATTACTATTATTTGTTACTAGAGGAAGGGCAGCAGATTCCTTCTGTGTATTATCTACACCTTTACTGCGATCACCAACCCGCCTGCCAAGCGTGGTGATTATGGCAAACCCTCCGGCTTTGGAGCTCAGTCCAGCAGAGGACACTAATAGGTTGTTGCTGTATGATGTATTATGCGGGCAATAACCGAAGTGTACGCCAAATCAAATGTCCGATGCGCACTTGGCACATTAAGCTTATGATTTGCCGTGCATTTGTAGAGTTTGGTTCAGTGGATAAGTCGATATGCTAAAATAAACGGACAATCCTCCAAGAATTGCTGCTGTCTGAAGCACATAGGTGGGTTTTGATAGATCAAGTAGCTCAAATGATTTGAAGAAATATTATCATCTAAAAGTCATCTTACACTTTGTGTTATACAAGTTATGTTAAACTAGATTATTCTTTCTTCGTGTGAGTGGAGAGATTTTAGACCACCACTATTTAACATTAGGAACCGCCTCTAAATCATGTCCTGTTATGCGATTTTGAAAAATGAAAACAGTAGCCAGACAAGAACTTAAAATCAATGTACTGTTTACCCTATTATCCCCCTACACCGGTACTAAATCTTCTTTGCATACATAATTCGAGAGTGTTTGAAACTCCTAACAAGCTGGACTGATTTTGACGATTTATTTGTGAGTTTGAGTGGGTCTCTTGATGGTATTATGTCTATGCCGCTACCGTACCTACAGTGGACTCAACGTGGGCACTTACAGGCGTAGGTACGTGCAAGCTGTGTGTATTATAAAACAATCGATCAACGTGAGACTATGTGACATTATTTGAGGGACAACAGTTTGTAATACGCTGTTACAATGATCAACACAGCTTATTTTATACTACCAGTAATATTACTATCTTCAAGTAAGTGTTTACTAATTGCTGCTTAAACTTACATAACGTTTTGGTGTTTCTGTGGGTATCTGCTACCTACCTACAAAACCGTCAAATCATCGCATTAGAACCTAGGTAAGTCAATTTATGCTCCTTTCTACCTGAGGTCAAATATGTCTTTTGTTCATGCTTTAGTCGAAAACGATTCACAGATAATCTAGAGTCTGGAAAAGCATAGATCATTAAAAAATATGAATTCAGTATATTTCAATTGTGTTATTTGTCATCGGAGTCTGATTTCGTTTTTTTTTTGTAGTAACAAACCTCATAGCTCACTTGGTAGTAACTCTGCCTTCTGTGCTGTAGGTTGTGGTTTCGATTCCCACCCAGGACAAACATTTGTGTGATGAATATACATGTTTATTTTGTCTTTGAGTGTTGTATCATATAGTACGTATGTACTTACAAAAAAAAAACGTATGAAGTATTCTATCCGTAATATATCTTTAGTTTGGAGCATGAAAGCTGTGAAATTAACGTCCTGTAATATTTATTTATTATTTATTTCAGTTGTTCCCCGCGTACTCCCAATTGAAAATGAACTAAAAGCTATGAAAGTACGTTATTTGATCTTGGAATGCATGAAAGATATCGAAATGAAAATCAAGTCCATTCAGCACGTCAGGAGGATGTACCATAAGACCTCCGCTTTTCTAGCATCTGGAATGCTATTCGATCTTAAAGTTAAATATACTGCTATGTTAAAAATACTATCCCTTGTGGACATCAAAAAGGCCAGTATGTTAAATGTAAGTTGAGATACTTTATCAGTATATAATTAAGTGCCTGATAGGGTTTTGTTTCTCCCGACCTTTATCTGTTCCCAGGAAGCGGAGATAAAAATAAAGTACTCTCGGGACTCACGAAATTTTTAAAAGTGGTTGTTTCTGCTTTTTAAAATATATTTTTTAAATGCATCTTGGAAACGGGACAAGCAAGCCGCCCACCTGATGTTAAGTGCATCTCTTGTCTATAACAATGCCTTACTGCGTAAGTCACATCAACAAATAACATGACCTACATTGCGCCCGTCAACTTGAGTCATAAAGGTGTTAACCCTCGCGTGCCTGTAATTTCACCGGAAACTATACCCTTCAAACCTTTTTCACCTTACATCTATGTTTATAAGAAAAGTATGTATTTTTCTAAAAACTTACCCACACTATTTTACAAGACGCAATGATGTAATAACAAGGCAAAAACGGCGTACAAACAATTGCATGTATTTTTGGAAATAAATAAATGATTTGATTTGATTCGATTCGGAACACAGCAATGCTGCTTGGTGGCCGAAGCAGGTATGGTGGTAGTACTTCCCCGGACGCACCCAAACACAAACATTGCTGTATAAAACTGTTACATGCCCATTTGTAGTGGCGGATTTTACTTTTGAATCCGAAAATATACATCCAGTAACAAGCCTAACAGCTCAGTTGGTTTGGTAGAATCTCCCAGGACAAACATTTGTGTCATGAATATTGATGTTCGTTCTGTGTTTGAGTGTTGTATTGTTTGATAAGTATGTACCTATTTACAAAAAAAAGTATGTCAATATTATATCCGTAATCTAGTTCCCATATTACAAGTTATCCTTACCTTGGGACTAGATGGCGGTGTGTCAAATTAAAGTCCTGTCATATATATTATTTACATTTATTTTATTTTATGCCATTTTCAATTATAAAAAAAATCAAAAAAATAAATTATAGAAAAATACCAAATGCCATTCAATGCAGAGAAACCACCTCAACGAAGCGCCGATCTCTGACTGGATAGACGATTTAGGTCAAAAATTACATTGAAAAATCCCGGGAAATCGCCAATGTTTCTAGGCTCAGAGAACGACAAATTTCCCGGGAGCGAAACCCTATTACCGATCTAATGATACCTCTATATCCGTCTCACGATCACATTTTAGCCTAATCGGTACCAGTTGCCTATACCACAGGTTTATGCCAACTACATAACGAGCTCGAAAAATAGTACATTATCAACACTTATACGGCGCCTCTAGTGTATCACAAAAGAGATGTTTTAAAATGGCCTATGTCTATGAACACAGGAACGAAAATTAACAAAAAATCGGTGATGTTCGAAAAAATACTCTGACTTTCATTTGAACTACAACGAAATGACTAAAATGATTCAATTTCGAAGACTTTTTACAATGGTAACTTAATAATTCTCGGCAGCCATGACAGTTTAGGTGCAATTACGTGTGATAGTTCCACGGACTATTATGAAGGTAAACTTGATAGTACTTTGACGGATGGTATTTGAAACAGATAGATAGATAAAATTTAGCAATATAAAACTAGTGGTGGTTCTGTAAGAACAGACCTCGCGAGCCTTATAACCATCCAATAACCGATGCTTTCCTCTTTCACTTTTCCTTTTAGTCTTTTGAGCAAATAGGGGTATAAGTTTTAGCAATTACTCGCGTTCCCTTGGTCTGAAGAGATCGTACCTGGTGTCTACGGATTTGTCTTGCAGAGGCGGAGAGGACTGATTTCGTCTGATTAGTAAACGTCGGAATAAATTAAAAAAAAAACTTGAAATCTTACAGTATGCCAATGTACTTCTCCCCTTTCCACTCACCCTCTTTGTAAATTTTTTTCACAACATCTTGTGTAGAATTAAATCCATAGTCTGTCTTTCAAATTTAATTGAAATCCGTTGATAAATAACGCTACATCAAACTTATTATTTATTTATTAAATTCTCCCCCTAATCAAAAATCGCGATCAACGACAGCGGACAAAAGCATTTGCCAATCTCGAAACTGAGACGCTTCGCTCGCTCGGTCAATAAAAATGACTGTGGGATAATGTTTTACATACTTAGCTATGTGTATGTACGTGTACAACCTAGGTAGGCTAGGTTGCATACATTTGTGAAACATCTCCCTTAGTACCTACCCATTCTAAATTTGTGATTTAGGTAAAGTAAATTAACCGCCTCCGTGGTCTAGTGGTTTGCCCACACAAGAGGTCCCGGGTTCGAGTCCCACGTTCTCCCTTTCCCAGGGAGTACAATATTGTGCTTAGTTAGGTTGGTGCTAGGACTTTGTGGCTATCACCGTCTTACCTAAGTCTGTCGCCAAAAGAACAATTATAAATTCTTGAGTTTCGGCATTTAAAGGCAATCAAACTGGCCATCTCTCAGACTGTTGAGGATTCCGTGTGAAATGCGCTTCCACCTTTGGCCTTATCATAATTTGAAACCATCTGAGATAAAGACCAAACGCTTCCTCGTCGTATACTTATAACAGGTTTTTTTTTTATACGACGAGGATGCGCCAACGAGATCGCAGAGTTAACTTGGGAAATCTGCCACATGTATGTAAGTAAGTATGTGGCAATGTTCGTGACGGTATAACTCTCGAATGTGTTTTCCGATTTCATGGAAATAGGAGCGACAATTCTAAGCTACAATTTATTTTGCTATACCTACATACCATAATTGCTATAATTGGGACAAGCCTCATAGCTCAGTTGGTAGTAACTCTGCCTTCGGCGCAGTAGGCTGTGGGTTCGATTCCCACCCAGGACAAACATTTGTGTGATGAATATAGATGTTTGTTCTGTGTTAGGGTGTTGTATCATATAGTACGTATGTATTTACAAAAAGTATTTAAGTATTTTATCCGTAATCTAGTTCCCATATTACAAGCTAAGCTTAGTTTGGGGCTAGATGGCGGCTGTGTAAAATTAATGTCCTGTAAAAAAAAAAAAAAAATTGCTACCATATAGCATATACTATGTCCACAGAAAGCGCGGGACTTGGCAGAATTACAGCAGATGGGTATGGACATTGATAAATTAGCGCATATGATAGAAGAGAATGAAAACAAATTATCGAAACGAAATTTTGCACATGTGAGGAGTAAGCACGTTCTAAGGATGAAGCAAGAGAGAGCTGCTAAGGAAAAAGAGAAAAGATCCATTCTCAGAGCGCAGATGGACAGGATACAGCACGCGGAGAAGAATATGATAAAAAGAAAGAAGCACCAGGAAGACGGCTTCAATTCTCATGAATAAATAAAATAATGATGAAATAATAACCTCTCATAATTTGACTGGCCACATAGCGCTTTTGGTAACGCCTTCTGCGTTGTAGGCTGTTGGGACAAACATTATTTTGATGACGATATATGTTTGTTCCGTGTTCGGGTCTTATATCATGATATGTACTTACAAAAACAAATAAAAACCCCTTGCGTTGTCTTATATGCCTTGGATATCAGTTTGGACTAATGCGGCAGCTGAGTCGGCTGAGGATCTCAAAAGGCGCTAATGTAGTGGAGCTTACTTATATGAGCCTTTTGTGGTCGAAACTAAGGGTCCGTGGGGAGCTGATGCCCTTCGGGTTTTCGAAAATCTTGCTGGGCTTTTATTTGAGGCAACACGTGACCACAGGGCTGACTCTTATTTAAGCCAGCGAATTAACATAGCTATTCAGCGTGGCAATAATAAATAAATATTAAGGACATATATTTTTACACAGCCCCATCTAGCCCAAAACTAAGCATAGCTTGTAATATGGGAACTAGATTACGGATAGATACTTTTTGTAATACGTACTATAACACCCAAACACAAAACAAACTATTACATATAGATATTTATCACACAAATGTTTGTTCTGGGTGGGAATCGAATTCACAGCCTACAGCGCAGAAGGCAGAGTTACTATCAACTTAGCAATGAGGCTTGTTAATGCAATGCAGCCAGTGTCTTGGGCAAGCTTTTGTCTAATAATAATCTGAAATATTTAAGTTACTTATCTATAGACCGGTCCTTAGGTAATCCTGCTTCCCTTATGTAAGTTTAATCGTACATATTTTAATTACTTGTTAATTAATAGTGCAGTATTAGGTAACTCGTCATAATTTGGTTCGCATATAAGTAGATTTGCATTTGAATAGTGTAGTGAGAGAGGCAGACGAGATCTCCGAGTTAAATTGGGAAATACAAAAAAGGAGAAGGAGTCTCGGTGTTTGTTCACAACAATATTAAACACAAACTTTCTGAGTCAACTTACTTGAATGGAAATAACTACTTAAACAAAAAAAAAAAAAAGTTACTAAAACGTGGTAAGTCATGCAGAACAGTAAAATCCCTTTTACTCTCTACTCCCCGTCACTCCTCCAGTCGATATGGAAGCTCCTTCACTTGTTTTTCCGATAAGCTATGGAACTCTCTTCCTCACGATATCCGCGCTAGTCCCTCGCTTGTTATTTTCAAGCGTCAAAGAGCATTATCTTTCTTTATAAATTATACATGTATAGTTATTATGTAAGAATATTTATTTTATATATTTGTTTCTGTAGTTATATACGTATATGTATTTAAGCAATAATAAATATTTATTAAGTTTATTGTATCGTCATTATGTACTTATATATATTTTGTTAATTAGTAAGTATTCGTTGTGTTATATTGTATTATGTACGCTTGTAATAACATGACTGTCCGTATCTTTTGTATTTTGTTGTATAACTTATAATTTACTTTGATATTCAGATATTTGCACATACCCACTATTTTTAAATTTCACTCTCTCATAAGGTTTGCTGGAAGAGAACTCTTTGCAGGGTTAAGCTCGCCTTTGCCATGCTCATTAATTTTAAGTATGTATAATATATGCTGTATTTTGTGTGTGCAATAAAGAATAAAGAATAAAGAACTTATGGGTTCGAATAGAAAAAATTGGACTAGAGGTGGGATTGGTGTATATCCAGGTGATACTAACCACAAAACATTACTTGAAGCTTATGATTTGCAATTACAACAAAGAACTAGAGCAATAGTGTTCGGAGACTTCAACATCGAATTACTTAAAAAAGAAAAAGAAGTAAAATAATATAAAGCACTTGTAAATGAAGCCGGATTTGAACTACTCAATAAAATAAATAAAAAATACTGTACACGACATTAACAACAAGAAAATCTATTATTGATCATGTATGCTCTAATCTAAAAAACAATAATTTCCATATGGCTATAATTGATTCTTCTTTGTCCGATCATAAACAAATATTCTTGGAACTGAAAAAGTTTAGGCCAGCACCAAAGATAAGTACTGAATATGAAGCGATTGATTACATTTAGCTGTACACGACTGATAAAGAGGCAAACATCGATGAATCGAGTACAAATTTTACATTACTAGAAAACTTAATTAAAAACCTTACAAAAGATAGCAAAACCACAAAGGTTAAAGTTCTCAATGAACCCCAAAAAGATTGGATTAACAAAGATATACTTGCTGGAATTAATCAAAGAAATTATTTATGGACCAAACACAAACAGAACCCAAGTGATGAGTCACTGGAAGCAGAATTTGAAACCATGAGAGACAACATAGCTAAATCCATCCGGAACACGAAAAATACCTACAACTACAAAGAATTTATGATATGTAAAAATAAACCAAAACCTGATAAATAAACTAGCAAATAATACGATCAAAAAATTTGTGCACCTCCAAAGCTAATGGTAGATTCCAAATCCACTTGCACTTATATCAAATACAACCGATGTCTGCGAGGTTTTTAATCAATACTTTTCTGCCATAGGACCCCCCTTCTGGCCAATTATATACACAAAGAGTTTCACGACAATTTCATAAACGCCCTGCCTCAAACCCCTATAAATAATACTATTGAACTAACTACCTTTAAACCATGTAGCGCTGATGAAATCAATAAAATTATTGGTAATCTTGATTTTAACTCAAGTGCAGGTCTTGATGGGATTAATACCAATGTCATTTAATGTGTACAAAATCTGGTAACCAATAAAGTAACCCAATGTTTGAACAAATTGTTACTAAATGGTGAATTTCCAAATACATTGAAATTAGCAAAAGCTACTCCTATTTATAAATGAGGTTCAAAAATAGACCCCGGCAATTACCGACCAATTTCAGATTTACCTATATTATCAAAAATTCTAGAAAAAGTATTACACAAACGCTTAGAAACCTACTTAGATTCAATAAACTTTATTTATAAAAATCAATACGGGTTTAGATCTAAAAGCAACACCCTATCAGCAACAATCAATCTAGTAACAAAAGTAAAACAAACATAGATACCAAAAAAATTGTTTTAGGCTTATTTATTGATTTAAAAAAAGCCTTTGATACCGTTAGTCACAGTTTACTACTTTAAAAACTAGAAATAATAGGTATTAAAGGCAATGCCCTAAATATGTTTAAATCCTACTTAATGAACCGATCTCAGATGGTTACAATCGATGATGTCCAGAGTAAGTCAGCTCCAATAACATATGGGGTCCCACAAGGTTAATTGTAGGACCACTACTTTTTAAAATTTATATTAACAATATCCACGAAATAGGTTTGCACGGCCACATATCATTATACGCAGATGACACGTGCTTGTTTTAATTTGGTACCTCAATACATGACTTAATTCCACAAGCTCAGTCAAATTTAGAAACCTTAGTCTCTTGGCTCCATCACAACTTATTAACATCACATTAATACATCAAAGACATGCTATACCATTTTCAGGGCAAAAAAATAATAATTCCACCGCATGAACCTCTTAAAATTGATAAAGATAGTCTACAAGAAAAATGTAACGAAAAATATCTTGGACTTAGAATGGATAGCTACTTGACATGGAACACACACATTGAATACATTAAAAATAAACTTTCGTCACTAGCTGGATCACTTCGTAGCATTGTTCGGTGTGTTCCACGCCGAGTAAGCTACACCATCTATAACTCGCTAATAAAACCTCACCTATTGTATCTTATCGAGTGCTGGGGCAGTGCCGTCAAAACTAGATTAACCGAACTTCAAATGACTCAAAACAAACTTATCAAATTACTATTTCACTATCCTTATTTAACACCGACATTTCAAATTTATAAAGAAACTAAGCTAATGAACATGAAACAGCTATATGTTTACCACACATGCATACTTATATATATGTAAAATCCTAAAAAGCTCTCTCCATACTGGCTTATTTTTTATCACAGCGCGTCAAGTGACCAAATGAAGCACTCGCCGAGCCAGTTATCTAGTTCTATCAAAGATACGAACTAACTATGGCAAAAAAAAAAAAACACTTTTAAAGGTGCACAGCTTTACAACCATCACTATAATAAAAAATGTAAGCTCTTTCAACGCATTTAAAACCAAACTTAAGACACATGTTGTTGAAACGTATTACGAATGACCAAGATGCATTGGATGAGCACCTAACTACCACTATGTAATCTCTCGAATGACGTACTTTACTGTTATACCTACTCTTATGTTAATATTTTTCTCATGTGAGTGACATTTTGTCTTTTTTGAGAAATAAATGTCTTAAAACCGAAATCCGGCACTGTATGTATGTATGTATGTGGCAATGTTTGTGACGGCATAAATCATGAATACGTTATCTGATTTGAATGAAATTTAAATTACAAAGAGATAAGGGATACAAACATTTATAGTTGCGGGGGAGTTATTGGGTTGGAAAGAAATATAATATTTCGCCCATATCTTTTGAATGGTGTGTAGTACCATGGTGATAATACCTAGACACATATAAATATAAATCTTTAAAAGGATGTTTTATAAACTAGGGTAGTTTTTGAGAAATACGGGTGTTAAGTGAGACATTAAAGATGTATAATATATGGGGTGTCGTTTGAAAGAGTATCGACTGCACATTTCAAAAAAGTTATTGAATAAGGGGGTTGTTCATTGTAAAATGAAGCGATTTAAATCTCTTGTAGGATGTTAAAGGTGTTTCATGATATTTGCTGATTTATTTACTAAAACCACCTCTGTATTGACATAAAGGGTTCCAAAGTGAGTAAATAATATTGTAGTCTTGGAAAATATCATAAAGACCGGGTTTAAACAGTAGATTTTCAAATTAGTCTATTTTTGTCCACAACTGACAATCAACATGGTTGTTTTTCGAGATAAACGGATGCAAAGGATGGTCATCAAGATCATCAAGTCTTGCAAGATATTGCGAGGATTATTTATTTTGAATGAGAACTGGTCTTTTTATTTATTATTTAGGGTTGCAAAACCAAGGGTGTCGATAAAATTCAATCATTACTTTTGGGATGTCATGCAAGGGGTTTCACTGTGCACAGCACCCATCAACAGCTTATACTCGTAATTATCAATGTAAAAAGATCCATATCCAAAACCGTAATTGCCATACCTTAACACGCCTCAGACAGATTAGTGATCTGCATTACAAAAAAAAATTGTTTGAATAACGCACTTAACAAAGTAACATGGAATAATACAAACATTAGGTAGCACAGTGTTATGGTATGTAAAACGGCCTTATTACTAAAAGGGATTTCTACCAGACAACCATTGTAGAAGAATCAGAATGTTGTGGAAGTTTTGGTATTCGCACTTAAAGTTTTGTTAACTATGTGTTGAAAGTAGCTGCTGCCTTTTATGTGAAAACCCTTGGTTGACTTACGATATCCGTGGAATGAAGGGGTACATTTTTATACCACGTCTATCTGTCATAGACGTGGTATAAAAATGTACCCCTTCATTACGGAATTTTAAAGGATTTCAGAGCTTTTAAGTAGATTTATAACCTTTTCATATCTGTAAGGCACCCCTTTTATGCATTATTCTGATGATGATGAGGTACGGTCGGTGCTTTGCTCATATTCTGGCTTTGCAAAAAAATGAAATTAAGCAGGATATGGAGATTTATGGAGAGAGTCTCGAACACTCAGGTGAATAAAGAGAGATTGCGTAAAGGTTGAAGAGAAGTGAAGACAGTGTGCTTAGATGAAGGTGTAATAAAACACACTTTCATCATAGTCTCAATAACTTTTTTGTGAGTTCATTTGCGTTTGTGCGTGGGTGTATTGAAAAAAATACTAGTATTATGTATGTGCAATTTTTGCTGGCATTTCTGATATCACATTGTTTGACAACGGTGAGACGAAGGTATTAGCGCCCCGTAGACTAAAATATATATTTCTGCAATTTTCGACTGAATTTCCGGCACTTAAAGCACCTATATAATAATCTGGTTCCGATGAGAGGCGTATAATCCTTACCGAGCTGTGTAATGCGAAGTTATGCTTGATGAATACCGAAGTATTAATATTCTGAAACTTGCAAGGCTGCATTTACGCAAGAAGTGTACAATGTTCCTCAAGCAAGCCTGGCTCAGCCAGTTGTCTACGAGAGTCTGAGAGTCAGTTTTTATATAATATGTAGATTTTAGTTTTTAGGTAAGTAATAGCTTAAGAGAGTTTTTGAGAGGAATCCGATTTGACTACCTCTCAAATTTCTCAATGTTTCCTACACACTGATTGAGAAGCTCGTCTGAGGAAGTACCTCCAGAAGATCGCAGCTGAATAACACGTTTTATAGTGTTGCGTACCTACGGTGAGCTTGGCCGCTACATCGTATCAGCACAACCCTGGCGACAATTCGGGGTATGTTTGTACAACCCAAAGTAGGTTTATTGTCGCCTAGAAGGCCTTGAAGAGGATTTGTCCGTGATGTATTAACAAGCCTCATAGCTCAGTTGGTAGTAACTCTGCCTTCTGCGCTGTAGGTTGTGGGTTCGATTCCCACCCAGGACAAACATTTGTGTGATGAATATAGATGTTTGTTCTGTGTTTGGGTGTGTATTGTATGATAAGTATGTATTTACAAATAAAAAAAAAAAATGTATTTAAGTATTATATCCGTAATCTAGTTCCCATATTACAAGCTATGCTTAGTTTGGGACTAGATGGCGCTGTGTGAAATTAATGTCCTGTAATATATATATTTTTTGTAATATATGTGGGTGCTTATAGATTGTCATAGCTACGTGTCTACGCGTGCCTCTACAAATCGCCGTGTGGAAATTATCAGGACACGGACAACATTTTGGAGTACATGAAAACGATGACTGAGCTACTCACAGTTAAAATACTTCCCTCTGCGAAATTGAGTTTTATTAGGCGACTTTAACGCCCACCACACCGAGTAGCTTGTTTCTCAACGCACTGACCACGCGGGGAGATCTGCTTACGAATTTGCTCTGGCATATGGCTTCTCACAGTTCGTATCCTCCCAAACTAGAATACCAGATATTCAGAGTAATACTTGCTCCTTATTGGACCTTCTAAACATACTTCCAGGCGGATACACAGTAACAGTTGTTGTACCACGTGGCACATTATATCACTCTCTGGTCCAGATGCAGTAGCCATATGCAGTTGTGCAGTGGACATTTCAGCTGTGTTACTGAATCAATATGCTCCCGAACTGTGTCCTGACTTAATTATCGCGCCTTTTTAAGCTCTCCTACTCAACAAAGCAAGTCGTACATTCGTCATAGTCTACTCTCGATCACCCGGAACCCAAAAGAGAGATTCATCAGACCCATTTAATTACAATATGTAACCACTCTTACAAGTCATGTAGCGTGTTATTAACGTACTTCTTCGTAGATACCTGGAAGGAAACCATTTGATCAGCGACCGTTGATACGGCTTTCGCCACGGTCGCTCGACTGATCTGGTGACCTTCTATCGTATCTAACGCATCGTCAGGCCCAGGGCATTGAGAGTCAAGGGGAGGCTCTGGCTGTAAGCCTAGATATAGCGAAGGCCTTTGATCAGGTCAGGTACCGGAGTCTTGATAAAATTGCCATCTTACGGACTGCCCCCGGGATTGTGCAAATGGGTCTCAGATGAGAATTTTATTCCGTGTATGTACTACCGCTTGTATAATGAGTTGTGTTCTGAGGAATTGTTTTTACGTGGTGCTTGCAGCCTCTTTTTACCATCGTACCTGGAGACCAAGCATTGGAGACCTTTGTAAGGTTCAAGAGGAACTTTCTCCGCGAACCATAAAAAAAGTGGTAATAAAATAATCTCCCAGCTGAGGCTTGCCCTAATAGCTACAAGCATGGGGTCAGTAACGCGCGAGTAATGCTTCTGGTGTTGCAAGCGTCCTTATGTCACTGTATCAGCTTTCCATCAGGTAGACTGTTTATCACATTATAATGTTACAAACAAATATAAAAAAAAACAGGTTACCCGACTTCTTCCCTTGTAAATAGTTAGTACCTTTATATTTAACATACTTAGTAGTGTGGAAGGTAGTGGTACGGTAATGCATTACCGTATGGACACCCTAGTCGGACGAGAAAAAAACGTGTACAATGAAATAGTTGTTGTACCGCAATGTACGCGTGTAACGGAAAACAAGAGAGAGGACAGTGCTGGACAGGTAGGTATTTAGTTTCAGCTTTGACATCTTCAGTGCTTTGACAGGATCCCTGATTACAAAGTAAATGCAGTCACGCCAAGCCTGGGGTCATCGCGTCCGCCCCGCGATTGCTTTGTGGAATCCACTTACAGCCAATCGATACTTAATTTATGCAGAGCGCTCCTTCGCCTGGATTATTCTCAATCTTCGGGTGAGGCACGATCGTTTTCGCCTTAAAAATACTTCCAAGCGCTTGCCGGATTTCACCACATTTTGCTTTTACCCGACATTCAATTAATATGGAATCGACCTCCGAAATCCTAAATTAACCATTTTCCACTACTCTTCATTCACATATTGATTGAGGGGGAAGCTGAGGAAGGACGCAGATATATCTTCCTCGCATACACTTTTTACAGTATAGTGAATGCGAAGAAAGCGTGGGCCGACACCCAGAGTGACAGAGCTACAATATCCTTAAAGCAAACACACCCCTATTTCCCAACAGTTACGGTGGATAATCATTATCACTATCACATTTTCTATAACACTTGAGCAACGAATGTCACGGATCAAATCGACAATAAACTTTGAGTGTGTTTACTTTACATTACTGCATAATTGTGGCTGACGGGGCGAGCTCGAGTTGTGTCGATGACAATGCAACTCAGAGCTCGGTAGCTCGCATTCACATACATAGAACCTCTATCTCAGCGTCGATTCATGATGGACACAAATGTAAACAATTCCGATGGTGCCATCTGCACGACAATCAACAAGCCTCATAGCAAAGTTGGTAGTAGCTCTGCCTTCTGCGCTGTAGGTTTTGGGATTGATTGATAGATTTTGACAAACGTTTGTGTGATGAATATAGTTGTTTGATCTGTGTTTGGGTATTGTATCATATGGTAAGTATGTATTTACAATTAAAAAGTATTTAAGTATTCTATCCGTTTACAAGTTATTACATATTATTACAAGCTGTGCTTAGGGGGCTGAATGGCGCTGTGTGAAAGTAATGTCCTGTAATATTTATTATCTATTTATTTATCAATAAGAAGCATGCGAGGCTCAGTGCCGTTGCTATTTCGTGTCGCAACGGGTGATGGTACAAACAACACCACTTGGTTCCTAGTGAAATTTATACATTCGCTATTATTTTATATCAAGTCAAAACAATGTAAAATAAGTTAGACCGTGCATTCATTCATGCAATTTCACTTTTTAACGGCATTGTTCACGGTTCAGAAAAATTAACATTAGTCCGGTGTATCGACCGGACTAATGTTATTTTTTCTGAACCGTATCGCTTGTTAGTCTTGTCTCATATATTGTAAACATTTTTGGATCGTAAGATGCAGTGTGCAGCGTGCGGTGTAAGTTTAAACGATGGAGTGCAATGCAGTATTTGCCGAAACCATCTTGATTACAGCTGTAATCAAATATCCGAAACCGGGTGGAGAATTCTGAGCGTAGATAGAAGAAACGCCTGGAAGTACTCCTCATGCAGGGGCCTCTCTCCCATGCTAGCTGCCTCTCTAGTACCAGCCGCTTCGCCGGTGCCAGCTCAGTTCGATGAGATCATCAAAGAGATACGCGACATCAAGCGCCAACTCGTCAGTCTGCCGACGCTGATGGAGGATGTCAAATCGATCAAGAGTGAACTGACAGACCTCGAAACGAGCTGCGACTTCATGGGAACTCGTCTTGACGACTTTGCTTCGAAGATTGCTGATATGGAGGCTAGGGTCACCAAAACTGAAGGCATGCAAATTACCATAGACACCTTAGAGAAGGATGTCGCTGAAATGAAGATTCAACCGTTGGCTGCCGACCAGAGGCCCCGTCTCAATAACGTGGAGATCAAGGGAGTCCCGGTGCGAAAAGACGAAAACCTTTTCTTGATCGTAAGCTATAAGCAAGGAAATTGATTTCAGTTTCTCAAGAACTCAAATAAACTATTTGTACAGAGTCCCAGTAAGTGGTTTCAGTGACAAAACTTTAATTGTGAGCTTCATAAACCGATACGTCAAAGAAGAGTTCGTCGCCGCGGCAAGGGCCCGCAAGACCCTGGCAGCACCGGACATCGGGTTTCGTGAATCCGTTCGTCGCATCTACGTCAGTGACCATCTGAACGCGGAGTCCAAGGCCTTGCTCAATATAACGAAGACCTTAGCGAATGACAAGGGTCTTAAGTACGTCTGGGTGAAGTTTGGTAAAATCCATGTCCGTAAGAACGATACTTCTAAGGTGTTCATAATCAGCCAGGAAAATGATTGAAACAAAATAACCTAATCTGTCGTTACGCTAAATTATTTTTCTCTTTCCCAGTTATTGGTTTGCATAAAATTACTGTTTTTGTTTTCCCAATATGTTATTTCGCTTTTTTTATAATTACTTTACTAATATATTTTTTAGGTTTACATTTTTGTATAGACACCGCACTTGAACACAGTAACAAAATGTTTGGAACTCCTGCCTTCATCGCTGCCCGGCTCGCTCGCTTTTGTTCTCGCACGCGCTCATTTTACTTCTACCCGCCTGCAATTTTTGCTGGCGTTCATTTGTTTTGGGCGTTCGTTTTTATTTTTTATTTTATACGATATAAATAGTCTTATTTTAGCTATAACATATCACTTGCTTTGTCGCTTGATAACATGCTTGTCTATCACTGGTACAGATAGTAATCTTATTATGAAAATTACATTTACTTTATGTCTAGACACTTGTAACTTATCAATGAATTGTGCTATCAGGTTAGGTTTCATGTTTTTATTCTGTTTTTATGTGTAGGGACCAATAATGGGTAGTGCAAATTTAAATATACACATATATTACCAGAATGTTAGAGGGTTTCGCACTAAAACTATAACTTTCTACCGCAACATTTGTTTATGTTCCTACGATGTTATAGTACTCACAGAGACGTGGCTTGTGGCCAGTCTGGCAAACTCGGAGCTATTTGACATTAGGTATGTTGTGTGGCGTCGTGATAGGGACTATGATTTGACGAAACAGTCAAGGGGTGGAGGGACCCTAATAGCAGTTCGTAAGGATATTCTTGCCGCTTCTCAGCCGTCATTTCAATCTACTGCCGAAGATCTTTGGGTGACAATCTCAATAAAAAACAAAAACAAGTCTTTTATCAGTGTTTATATATGTTGTTTGTACTTATGTCAGCAAAACTTAGACCTATCTTTTACTGAGCAGTTAGAAAATGATCTTAGCAAACTTAATGACAGTATTATGTCAAATCCATTGGATAAATTCATTTTGTTGGGAGATTTTAATCTGAGTGGTATCGAATGGATACCTACCACTGACCCACACCTATCACCGTCAAATTATACTTCGACCACTGAAACACTACTTATAGATGAGTTAAATACTCATGGACTGTGGCAATTTAATGGTTTTAAAAATGTGCAAGGTAAAATCCTGGATCTTGTTTTGTCAATCGACGACGTCATGGTCACCGAATGCCTTGACCCCCCTTGTGCCACTAGACCCCCTTCACAAAGCTGTCCTGGCCAGTGTTAATTACTTAACTGTTCCATTTCTTAATTCTAAATCCTATGTAAAGTTTTTGTATAATAAAGGTAACTATGATTCCATTAATATGAAGTTGTCGGATATTGATTGGGTAACTGAAATCTCATCTAGATCTCTCGAGGAAGGCGTGAAATATTTTTATTCTGTTCTCGATCAATTAACAATTCAATTTATACCTACCAAAGTTGTATCTAGTAGCTCATATCCTACTTGGTACTCTCCGGCATTGATCAAACTTATAAAAGAAAAGTCTAAGTATCACAAAAAATTTAAAACATATAATATGAAATCTGACCTCGAAACTTTTAAATTATTACGAGACAGGGTTCACTTGTTGGAAAGTCAATGTTACCAATCCTACATAGTTTCTATTGAGGACGGTATCGAAAAGCATCCGAAAAATTTCTGGTCATATATAAAAAACCGTTCCAAGTCTAACGGCGTTCCAACCTCTCTCTTAAATACCTCGACTCCACTGTGACCACTGGGGATCGTATTTGCGAAGCATTCTCTCAATACTTCTATTCTACGTTTTTGGTACCAGATGCACAGTCCGCGGGTTTGGGCCCGCCCGACCTGTTCAACGTCGATCATGCGAATGATATCTGTAGTGTAGAGGTCAACGCGAACGATATCAAGAAATTAATACTCCAATTAGACACATCAAAGTCGGCCGGGCCGGACAATATTAGCGCAGTTTTTTTATTTGGCTGTGCGCATTCCGTTTGTGTCCCAATATCTTTATTGTTTCGCAAATCTATAGCCGATTGTGAATTTCCTATTATTTGGAAATTAGCCCTGGTTTCACTCATACACAAGAAAGGGTCTAAAACGGAAATTATTAACTATAGACCTATTTCTAAATTATGTATTGTTGCTAAAATTTTTGAACGGGTCATCTATAGCCATGTGTACACTGCTTTAAAAAACTCCTTTAATCCTTTGCAACATGGTTTCCTCAAGGGCAGATCGACGGTATCTATCTAACCTTGTCCTTTTTAACGACTTTTGACTGAAGCTATGGATCAGGGTTTTCAAGTCAACGTAGTGTACACTGACTATAGCAAAGCTTTTGACAGAATCGACCTCAGGTTACTCTTGACCAAACTCAATAACATTGGTATACGAGGTGACCTACTACGATGGTTTCCATCTTATATTAATAATCGCTCCCAAGCTATTGTTATAAACAATTATATTTCTAGTTGGGTCTCAATTCCTAGTGGTGTAGCGGTTCACTACTTGGACCTCTACTTTTTCTTATTTTTGTCAATGATATTTTTATTCCTGTTTTCTTAAAAGTAATTTGCTATGTTTTGCTGATGATATGAAGATTTTTAATATAATTAAGTCTCAAGGTGACGTTTTTGATCTTCAGGCAGACCTGTCAAGACTTGATGACTACTGTCTCGCTAACAAATATGATCTTAACCCATCCAAGTGCTCAGTTGTCACCTTCACCCGTAAATTAAAACTAATGCCGTCTTCTTACTCACTCAAATATCAGACTTTACAGAAATGCAATGTCGTCAGGGATCTTGGTGTTTTGCATGATTCCAAGCTTGTATTTGATGTTCACGTGGAGTCGATTGATTCTAAAGCCTCCAAAGCCCTAGGGTTTGTGATGAGGAGCGCTGCTAGCTTTCATCGTGCTAAAACGTTCAAGATCCTTTACTGCACCTTCGTTAGAAGCATTCTCGAATATGCTTCGCAGGTATGGAACCTCGTTATCAGGTTTATACCGAAAGGATCGAGCGCATCCAAGTTAAGTTCATGAAATACCATTGCTTTCGTCTTAAAATTCCATTTAGTTCATCTAATTACCTTGATCTTTGTAAACAATTTCATATCCTACCCCTAGTTAATCGGTGCGAAGTCGCCGATCTATCCTTCTTCAAAGTCAAAGTCAAAGTCAAATATTTTTATTCATTAAGATTTTTAGGATCATTTTGAAACGTCAAATCTACCGCCTGTTCGGAATCGCGACCAGCACACAAGGAGAAAGGCAAGAACCTCGGGCTGATTAATTTTTTTGAAAATCCATTTAACATTTAGGTACATTGTTTATAATAATTTAATAACATTACAAGTGTTACCTACATCATAAAACTAAAAACTTAATATTATCTTAAAACATTGATTACTACATAACTATCTAATGGGCAGTTTCTTGACATTGAAAAACACCATTTAACTGTCAACTGGTATAGCAACATCGGGCCACGCGTTCTTATCGTCGATATAGTCACTTATTTTGTAGTAGGCTCTTTTAATTAAATTATTCTTTATATACAATTTGAATTTACGAGCAGAGAGTTTGGTGGCGCTTTGAGGAAGCTTATTATAGAATCGTACACAGTTTCCTAAGAATGAATTATTTACTTTTCCTAAGCGATACCTAGGTATGTCAAGTTTATTTTTATTTCTAGTATTAACACTGTGTACATCACTTCTTTTAACAAACTCATCAATGTTCCTGTGTGCGTGCATTAGGTTTTCATAAATATATTGGGAGCTGACTGTCATAATACCAATCTCTTTAAAACGTTCCCTGAGAGAGTCACGAGTTTTCAATTTATAAATTGCCCGTACAGCTCTCTTTTGCAGGATAAAAATGCTTTCAATATCTGCTGCATTTCCCCATAAAAATATGCCATAGGACATAACGCTGTGAAAGTAACTAAAATAAACTAACCTCGCCGTGGTTTCATCAGTAAGATGCCTTATGGTACGTACTGCGTAAGCTGCCGAGCTTAGCCGGCTAGCTAATGTATTAATATGAATACCCCATTGCAACTTTGCATCGATATTTAAACCCAAGAAAGTAGTTGCTTCCATAAAGTTAAGTATTTCCCCATTTAAGATAATGTTAGCATTGCTGACTTGAACGTTAGGCAAGGTGAATCTAATGCATTTCGTTTTTTTCTCATTTAATAAGAGGTTATTTACCGTAAACCAATCAAGAACTCTAGCTAGAGAAGCATTTACACAATCATAATTATCTTTAGCCCTATCAACTCTAAATATTAATGAAGTATCGTCTGCAAACAATACAATATCACATAAATCCCCTACACAGGAAGGCAGATCATTGACATAGACTAGAAACAAAAAAGGCCCCAAGATTGACCCTTGTGGTACACCGATGTTAGTGGATGTTCCCGAAGATTTGCTACCGTTAATGTCTACTTTTTGAATGCGATTCGATAGGTAGCTACGCATGAGGCTTATTGCCTGATTCTGAATGCCATAGTGTTTTAGCTTTGAGATTAAGGTGTCATGATCTACGCAATCGAAAGCCTTAGATAAATCACAGAATACTCCTATGGCATCCTGTTTTCCTTCCCAGGCTTTAAAAACGTACTTCAACAGCATGGCACCAGCGTCAGTGGTTGAACGACCTTTAGTAAACCCAAATTGTTTTTCATGAAGTAGCCTGTTACAGTTAAAATGTGACAACAACTGGTTAAGAATAAGTTTTTCAAATATTTTACTACATGCTGGCAGAATTGAGATTGGTCGATAATTTCCTGGATCCTTTTCATTTCCAGATTTGAATAAAGGAATCAACTTGCTATATTTCATAAGATCTGGAAAGATTCCTTCGTCGATGCTTCTATTAAATATATATGCTAGACATGGTGCTATTTCAAAAACAATCGTGCTTAAGATCTTTACGGACATCCCCCAGAGATCTTCAGTATTTTTAATATTTATTGACTTAAAAGTTTTTAGAATACAATCAGCATTGACGTGTCTGAAGCTAAAAGAAGCATTACACCTTTCAACACTTGTTTCAAGAAAGGCTAAAGCACAATCAACAGAGGAGTTTAATGGTCGAGTAACAATTTTTGGTACACAAGAGAAGAAACGGTTAAATTCATTAGCAACTTCATAGTTATCAGTCAAAATTCTATCGTCAACTTTTAAGTTTATCTGCTTTTTCAAATGTTTTGCTTTACCTGTTTGATTATTTATCATTTTCCAGGTAGCCTTTATTTTATTTGATGACTGCTCAATTTTCCTTTTTATTTGCAATGATTTCGCAGCATGACATACTTTTTTAAAGACTTTTGAGTAGTTTTTGACAAAAGAAACAAATGATAAATCGTGTAGCCTTGACTCTCTTTCTGCATAAAGTTCATACAATCTACTCCTACTTTTATAGATACCGGCTGTTGCCCAATCTGCAAACATGGAACCAGATTTAGCTTTGCACGTTTTTTGTGGAAACGTATACTCGTGTTCTTTATGTATTAGATTAGACAATATATTATAAAGCTCATTTGGATCATTCAAGCATGGGATCAGGGAAATCTTTTGACTTATGTTATTTTGGAATTTTATGATGCTAGCTTCGGTAATTGGTCTGCATGTGATTTCCGGTAGCTCTTGTTGTAAGTTACAATCAAATAAAACATATTGACCATAATGGTCTGAATCAAATTTTTTAAACACGTCTTTTTCAAGGGGAATATCACTACAATATACATTATCTATGCAAGTGGCAGTTGTTAGAGTTACCCTAGTTGGTTTATCGAATTGGTGCTTAAGGTTGAAACATTTAAACAAGTTAATGATTTTTTCAGTTAGAGGATTTACAGGTATATCAATATTGAAGTCACCGAGCACTATTATTGATTTATTACGACTGAATATTTTGCTTAGTACATTTTCCATAGTGGACTCAAATAGCGCGTAATTTGCTTGGGGAGGACGATAGACACATACCACTATGTGCTGCTCCAGTTCAACACATGACAGCTCTATAACTTCTTCAATGGTGAGTTTCACAATATCTTTACGCTCCTTACATTTGAGAGTTTTCTTTACAATAATTAAAGAACCACCTTGAGTGGTATTCCTACGCTTGTATGCGCTTACAATGCAGTAGTCTTCATAATGAGGTAGTAACTTTTGATGCAATATAAAGTGTTCAGTGATGCCCATAACACTGATGTTCATTTTACTTAAAAATAATTCTACTTCTAAGTTTTTGCTGGAAAGGCCTTGAATATTTTGATGGACTATGTGTAACCTATTAGGCTTTCCCGTTGTCTTGGTGGTCAGTTTAAATGCTTGTCATCTGATCCTACTGTTTGAACGCCCATGATAGTACTGCTACTAACTGTAAGCCCGTCAGTGTCTGTAGCTATAGTACCTATAACTTTGTCACAAATATTAAATGCTAACAATTTAGCAATAATTATCCTACTATATCTACTGAGATACATTGTATCTGGTGTTAACCTAAAGTCACTAATAAAAATATTAGTGTCAAAAAATAAAATGTCACTATGACGACATGTCAAGTTGTAAAGCATAAGGTTAATATTAAAAATATTAACATTCTCATTTGCTCTTGTTAAAAATTACCTCCAATAATATTAACTGTCCTGATTTATTGAGCAAAATTAATTTGATCGTTCCTTCCAGACCCCTAAGATTTAACCCAGTTATCTATGTACCTCGTGCTGGTACCAACTACCGGCAAAATACGTATCTGTGGCGAGCATGTGATAATTTCAATGAGCTATGTAGGCGAATAGATTTTGACCTATTCCGTACGAGCGTCAGTTCAGCAAGGCAGCGGCTGAATACAGATTTTTTCGGTGTTAATTATGTTAATTAGTGAGTTAACTTATGTACATCTTCATAATTACACTGTATCAACTTTATGAAACCTTAAACTTACATATAGGTACTATTTAAGTCGATCATTTGTTCACATTTTTGTTTTCATACTGTTATCTAGACGTGAAAACCTGTTATTAACTTTCTGATTCTATAGCTTTTGTTATTTTAACTTTAAGAGCTGTTGGTTTTCCAATAAATAAATAGTCTGCTGAAAATTAGAGGGTTGAAGCTTTTACCCTGCCGTAACACAGGGTAAAAACTAGCACGGAGGGAATGGTTTTGTAGCTCGTTGAATAGATCTACACAAATTACAAATGTACAACTATTCTTAGTAATTAGCTTAGTTACATAGTTTATTGTGCTATTTAGTTCTGTGAATAAATTATCTTTATATACCTAAACGTGGTTTGACCGCATAGTTCGACCGCACAGTTTGATCGAATGGACTATATTCACTTTTTTTGTTAATATGCCTGATAAAATAAAACACATGTTGAAGTTATCGTCTACACATCACATAATCATGAGCTCCTTGGCACAGCGAGTTGCACCTACCACAGAACGGTGCGGAATTGATCGTCTATGCATCACATAATCATGAGCTCCTTGGCACAGCGAGTTGCACCTACCACAGATCGGTGCGGAAGTGATCGTCTATACATCACATAATCATGAGCTCCTTGGCACAGCGAATTGCACCTACCACAGATCGGTGCGGAAGTGATCGTCTATACATCACATAATCATGAGATCCTTGGCACAGCGAGTTGCACCTACCACAGATCGGTGCGGAAGTGATCGTCTACACATCACACAATCATGAGCTCCTTGGCACAGCGAGTTGCACCTACCATAGATCGGTGCGGAAAATTAGAGGGCTATGAAAAGAGGGCTATTGAAAGATGCTAATTGATGCACATTCCGGTGAGATATCATGCTTGTCATAAACAATACCATCGAACTGCGTCAGAAGCATCTTTCTTGGGTCGAGAAACCACTGCAATGACATAGTCGATCTCTATCGGACTTATTTATGCCGTCCCACTAGAAGATCAAAAGGTAAGTAATAATGTTAATGATTCCATAAATTACCACAATTTGTCATAAATATGAGAGTAATATGGGTAGGTCCGAGAAATCCGGAATTGAAACTTTACTTGGAAAAACAACAGCTTGGAAAACAACTCAAAAATAACAAAACAACCACCCTTCCCTACCATTTCCTACCTCACATAAAATTAACACTCCGCAGGTACTTTGGAAATGTGGATCCATTATATTTTCCGGGGTGCAGGGATGTAACTAGTTCTAGTTCTTAGTTCCTGGATAAGATTCTTTGGTAGGGCACGCTCTATGAGGTTTGTCCCCAGTTTGACATGGCATGCCGGAATCAATTGATTGTCCTAATATGTGGGACTAGTTTTGTCGAAGTGGTACCCAAATAAAAAGCCTCTAATTAAGTTAATCCTGGCCAAAAACAATATCTATGAAAAAACAGCTCTATCTGTTCAATAGTTTTGGCTTAGCAACAAACATTCAAATAAATTTTCGGACTTCTAATAATATATTTTATATTAAACAAGATGTAACTAGTAGTTCGCCCCGAACTGAAAACTCGTAATGTCTGGTTTGTCTACCAAGGTGTTTAGCACGGAGATTATTCTTCAAAAATAATCGATAAAATTGTGTTTTTATTTACTTACCTAACTATTCATACTCTACTTACATTTTTTTTTATCTACAACCTCTGCAATCCTTTGGCACCTAGTGGGGGAATCCCGGGCATTCCTCGCGCACAATGTACAACTTATGAGACTATGTGCGGGAAAAGTCGTCTTGGTAGCACGCATGAATACAAACGTTGAAACGTTTGACGTCAGAACGTCGCTCTAGACACGACCCTGTTGCCATCCACGGAGCCTCGTGTGCTAGTACATAGCTATGTAGGTAGCTTTTGATTGTTGGTACATAGCTGATACATAAGGGGGTGTTCCGCTCGATAAAGTGGATGGCAAGGCGCATGCGTGCCGCGCTACGACCTGATTCATACAGCTAAGGTTGAGGGTATGGTGGCTGTTGTGACGTCCACTTATGCTGGGTATACTAAGGATAACGCTATCGATGTATCAAAATGGAAAATACCAAGGGCTTGCCTAAGTACTGAGGTGAATGAAATAAATGAATGAAAATACTTTATTACACATCTTACATAAAGAACTAGAGGTCTACAATAGGGCAAGCATGCAGATTACACTATACAAGGTGAAACAGAATATGTGTACTAAGCAGTGGGGGGGCTTTTCGGACCAGGAAAAGTATTTGTTGTGGTGGGGAGATTATAGTGAATTCCCATTTTCAGTTTCCCATACAAACCTTTTCATTTTCTCAATGACAATAAAAAGTGACGACCCTATTCCTTTACCGCACTATGCATGTAGGTTGGTAGGTATCAGTTGGTGCAATAGTCTGTGTCAAAGAGTATTAAGGACAGATGAACCAATTTTAGTGAGAACTTGGAGTCATCTCGTGAAAGTAGGTTATTAGATAGAACATACACATTGATAAATTACATAGGCACCTACAGTTACAAAAAGACGATGAACGCGATATTGGACGAACAAAAGTACATTATAGGAACGATTATTTTGTATTTTAGCTAACAGATAGATAACATTCTTATTGATTTGACAAATTAAACCTTCTAGTAATGGATTGTCTCATTAGAAGCCCAGGCTTTTCGACGATTTTCCTCTGTTAGTGAAAGCGCTTTTCGTTCTTTGTGATTGTGACCTTCTGCTATGTTGCCTCATCTGAGGTAATTGACGCGAGTTAAGAAACAGCTGATTTTAGGGTAGTTTCAACTCAAAAAACCAGCTGTTGGTGTCAGAACTTTGATCTTATTTTACCAAAAACTTTGAACCAAAATTCAAAAAGTCGTAAAACAAACGTTGTTCCACGAGTCGGGTCGGATAACCCCGTTTCGGCATAGTACACATATTCTGTTACAGGTTGTATACACACTCTTGCATGCATATAACTAGTAGTTCGCCCCGAACTGTGATCTCGTGATGGTCTTAGGTATATAACGTTGTTCGAGGCTCTCTCTTGTTTGTAACTCTTATTATATACAAAGCCAGAATGAGAGCAATGCACCGACCGTATGTCATAGTAGGTGGGCAGAATACAATATGTGAATACGTCACAACAAAAGAAACGAAAAGACATCAACCTTTGATATTTTAGTGAAATGTGCTCTCAAAACCGTTGCCTTAAAAGTCGTGGTTAAAAGATCTGCCCCTCCAGCTCACGGAAGTCGTTAAATCAACCAATGGCTTCACCAAAAAGGCAGCAAATTTTTTCTGTGTGTAAAGAAAACTTTAACTGTGAGCTCCAATTTTTATCGACACCCTAGGTTTGGCAACCCTATTAAGTGAATAACGAAAAATAATGAGACCAGTTTCGTTAAGATTCCGAATATCTATTATCTTTACCGGGTCTTGACCTGATCTTGATCCGGTCAAAAACCACCCCTAATAAAGAGTAAATTGACCAATTTTTAAATCTGCAGTCTAAGCCCCCATTTCATATGACATTTCACTTTTTTAGAATTTTTAAAGGCTTTGATCTTATTTACCCCTTTCTGGCCCTTTTGCAACCCTTAATGTCAGTACAGGGGTGGTTTCAGTGTATTTTAAAAAAAAGTAATTCAAAAAAGTAAGCCCTTCAGGAACATGATGTCGCGGTTTTGGACTGGCCTGCACAGTCACCCGACTTAAACCCAATTGAACACGCTTGGGACATGTTACAGCGAAGGGCTTTCAGCAATTTGCCATCAAATTTGACCACAGAAGACCAACTTTTTTGCCATTTAAAAAGAACATGGGATCGCATACCCCAGCGAGACTTTGACACCCTAATTTTGAGTATGAATAACCGGTGCAGATGTGTTATCAACGTCAGGGGAGGCAACAGCGATTATTTAATTGTAAAAAGGTAATTTTATAAAGTCATGGCAACGTAAATATAGTTTTAACACAATTTACCGAACCTTGTAAATTTTCAGATTTTTCGAGAATTTGTTCCTACTTTAATGTTTATTAAAAAATTATATAAAACTGTTGTTTTTATTATTATTAATAAACAACACAAAATAAAGATTCTTACCATACCTAGTTTTGTAAAGAAATTATTTTCAGTTTATGTAAAAATCAACAAAATGTTGAATATCTCCATATGTTGATGTGTGTACATACAGTGCCGGATTTCCCAACTAAACTGAGAGATCTCGTTCGCTTCGCTCACTCGATTAATTATACACGCTATTATTTGAGTATAAGCCGTTAGGGGTAGCCCAAGGGCACATACAATTCATGGGGATTTAGAATGCTGTCCTGTATTTTGGTCAGCAGGTGAGTATTGCCATACAACGTCAAAAACAAAATCAAATATGATTGAATCAGTATGATTTTTTAAGATCATTATGAATTGTCAAATCTACCGCCAATTGTGCCGCCAGTATTCTGGCCACGTTACCATCTGGTGGTGAAAGCGATCAACTGGGTCATCTATAAAATAAAATGTTAAAGATAATCCATTCGTATTTTTTTATATTTAAATACTTATTAACACATTTAAACTGTTATTATTATGAGAAAAGATTTATATTTTTTTTTATTTAAAATTATTTCACCATTTGAATGCCGTAAGTAGTTGGGACCTTTTTGCTGCGACAGATGCCAGGTGTTTATTTACCAGCAAGTGGATAGGTTTCAGGTTTGTTGGGTGTTTGGTAGGTATGATTATGTAGGGTACTCAAATTATAGCTGTATGCGTTTTTTTACCGATTGCTTATACTTTTTGTATACCTACTTATTTATTAATTTAACTTATCACCTATCTTTACTATGTTAATTCTTCCTCGTTTGTGTCGTTATCTCCCGTTAAAGTACTTAGGGGTTGCATTAATGTTTTTTTAAGATATGGAAGTTAGTCTCTAGTCCCTCTTAGCCTTTAACGACATCCACAGATAGAGTTAATTGATATATATATATTGTAGCATTTAAGTTACCTACATACCGTATGTAACGGTTCATAGGTAACCCGCTTGCTTCCCTTGTAGGATAGTTTTTGTTGATTAACTATACATAGTGTTGGAATAAATATTTATTAATACTTACCCCATTAAACATATTACATAGGTCTCTTCATTTTCGTAATGGATTATTATGCTGCAAATATATATTTTGAGTGCACAACAAAGGGATTTTAAATTGGCCGTTTTGTAGATCAGTGGCTATTGTCACAAATGTAGAGTCATCGCCGTTCGGCTGTGTAAACATTGTGGGCTATGCGTTTAGAATAGTAATTTTAAACGAATATTCGAAAATAAAATGAATAACGCTTCGCCGAATAACTTTTTTTACATCATCGCATGGAACGTATCTGAAAAAAAAAATTTTGGGAAAAGAAAACACTATTCAGTAGGTACTACTTATCACGGTACCTAGGTACAAAAGCACCTACCTGAGAATCTCTAAAATTTTATATTAATAGTACTTTAATAAGTCTTACAATATTTTTATAGGCCGTTTTTAACGGTCCTTAGGTAATCCGACTGCTTCCTTTGTACATATATGTTTTATTATTATATATAAGGGCGCTGTGTAAAATGAATGTCCTGTAATATTTATTTTATTTTATTTATTATTATGTTTGTAAATTATAGTAAACTTTATACAAGTACAAGTGGAGTCTTCAAGTCCAGAGTAAATAGGTAGGTTCCTTCAAGACGAGCGTGCTCTATCTAAGGCCATTTCGTTACATTTTTGTCAAATAAGCTGCATAAAAGCATAAAACGCTGAACTTTTTTACATGAAAAAATCTTCGTTCAGTAGATTTACATTTAACACCTAATACATTAAACAGTTATATCTCTGATACGAAAACTTATTTACTAACGGATGTGCTTATTTTGCCATAAGTATAGGCTATGGTGAGTATTATAAAAAAAATATTTAGAGCTCTGACATCCGGTGCTCACGCGTACAAATCACAGTAAAGCCATTTAGGAAGACGTCCATTCACGAAACGTTAACAATATTATCTGTAAGTCAGTTATACAACTGCAAAAACGCGCTATCAACACAGGATGAGCAAATCCAGTCTCACAATGAACTCATTAACAAATAATGCTTAATCCCCATTGTCGACTCGTCGCAATAACAGAGAAGTAAAGTCGCATTCACCACAATGGGAATTAGAAGTGTGGGCTATTGTGCCAAATAGGGCATTCCCTCAGCCGTGAAATCGTCTCGGATGACAGCGGCCGTTAATAAAAACATGACAACATGTCAAAACTGACCAGATTTAAGTTGAGGACAAGTGACGCATATTGTTGGGTGAGCATTGAATTCCGTGTGGCCCGGCCTGTCTACCTACGTGTGGCTGAAGGCCTGATGGGCGACTAGGGATGTTTGCGTAGCAGATTGCTCATTTGTATAATCACACGACTATGAAAAGTTGCACGCCCGCTATTCTTCACGACAATGAGGATTCTTATAAAATAGATATGGGTGCAAGGTCGCGTAGTCACGTCCGTTGTTTATTCTAGACAGGTTTCGATCTAATGCGGTAGTGAGCTGTGGGAAAATCGTGATGGCAGATAAATGGAAGAATCTTTAATCTTAGAAGACAATCGTTATTTTTAAAAATACGTTTTAATAACTAAAAAGAAAACCGCCTTCAATGAAGAATAAATATGGTACAATTTCGTTTACCTGGATGACGTATTTTTTCCAAATATTTTGATGACTAATGGACGGAGAGACAGACAGACAGGATCTCATCATCAGATCTTGACCTGATGACAATGTGACCACCTGTGAGGTATATATACTCTTTAAAACAGAAAAATAATTTTCCAAATCGGTCCAGCTGTCTTCGAGTAAGCAATATTATTAATTTATTAAAAGATTCCGACGAATTGAGAACATCCTCCATTTTAACAGTTGGTTAAAAATGAGTAAAGTTTACTGTTTTTGTATCAAAAGATATTAGGTTTCTGTCAACAACAGTCGATAGCCAGGCAATCCTTGCAAGTGATTGTGGTGTTAGTAGGTACTCCTGTGAGTATGTTTGATCATATAATGTACGTTTTTAAACTTGTATATTTTTCTTTTATTTAGTAAAAGGATAATACCTTTTACAAAAAATATACAGAAAACTATTGCGATCCTCTGGTAGGCGTATGAGTAGGAAATAAAAATATTGCCTCTGAGTGAAAAACTCTACTAACTGTGTGGTTTGTCGAGTTTTTTAGAAGGTGGTGAAACCTGACATTCAAAGTGATGAAATAAATCGAGAGCTCAAATCAAGACAAATAAGTAGGTAAGCTATAATAATAAGTAAGTAAGTATTTTATACGCTTTCAGAACCATGGTAGCTGAAACCCCGTCATAGTTATTTAATTTTATTGATACTATGCAGCCTTAACGCGAGCAGAGCGATCGAAACGGTATGTCACATTATGTTAAAACCTACCTTTAGTTCGATCTACCTGCATATTTTTTTGGGACAGAAATCTTTTAAAGTATAAAAATGCTATGACTAATTTGGTCACTCTGCCAGAATAAGTAATAAGTGTGTACTTAGTCATAAAGAATAAAAACACAAGAATGTTTGTCCCGGATGGCAATTGAACCCAAACCACAGCCTACAGCGCAGAATGTTAGCTACTATCAACTTAGCTTTAAAGTCGAAATTATTCAATATGGTGCCCACGTCGAAGCTAAAATTTCAATCAGTAAAACAAATCAAACCATAAAATATATGTGCCAGTAAATTTGCGGCAGTATTTTGAGAAGTTTGTTTAAGGGCAAGGCGGATTTGGATACCCAAGTCCTGTAAAGCACCACTTGGTTATTTTGTACGCGATATGGTTAGAATACAAGATCAACACAGCGGTGTCAAGTTGGACTCAGCTGCCGGCGCTTGTGTTTATTTGTTTATATTTTTTGGATAAATAACCGCTTATTTATCTAGAGTTCAATGTTCAGTAATGGAAAGTTGTTTCAGCGTAATTTAAAGACTTGGTAGTGTATTTCTAGACTTGAAGAATATTTTTACTGAGAAAATCAAGGTTCGGTCTCGCGCAAAATGAGAGAAGATTGATTTAAGCAATGTACGATAACGTATACCAACATTATATACTTACTACTACTAGTACTACTAACAACTTACAACTAGTTGATTTTGATATTGTAGACTAGATATATTAGAAACTATCGGTATGGGTTTAAACCCATACCCATGTACATTAATGGTGGATACCTGAAAAAAAAAACATTTCAGCCATTTCGTAAAGCTTTTGTTCGCTACTTTACTTGCTTTTGGTGTTTCATATCCCCATAGCTTGGGTTCGCTACTTTACTCACATTCAATCGATATTTAAATTAGGTAATCATTTATTTAACTGGTTGGTTGATTGTATAACACGAGTGTGCTAGGTAAGCAGGTAATCGAGTAATAAAAAGGTCTTACTAACGAGACATTTTAAAGCGTTAAATATAGTGTGAGAAATCATCTATTTAATATGAATAAATAAAAACAGGTAAATTAATAGATTAAAGCTTTTGTCATAACGGCGGTAGCGCCCACAAAGAAATGTCTCTAAGCTTTTTGTTTAAAGGTGGGAACAGACTAGCGAGTTTTACTACTTACAGCTCACAGAGCTTTAAGTGACGATGGTGACGTAGTTACTTAACATACTATTATGAAACATTATGTCATAAATTAGTTAGTATTTTTTGTGGCAAGTATGGTATTTATTAAATTTTTCGAACAGAAAGAAACATTAGAAAATAAAAGTTATTATGACAGCATATAATGCAAGCTAATGGTGGAGAAGTCACAAGGTTGTTATGTTTTAGCACTCAGAAACACCTTGCCTTTATAATTAACATTCAAAATACATTTTAGTGCTGACCTAGTGCTGAAACTCCTAATTACCTGACCGTATGATATTTTTTAATAAGCTATTTTATTTTTTAAATCATGGAACATGATTATACTAAAATAAAACAATGCAAATAACTTTCCCCGAGGAGGGGAAACATCGACTAGAACTGTTTGAGGGCTGGCTTGTCAAGTACATAAGTCGTTATTTTGTTTGCTCAGAATTTTAACCCTACGTATATCGGCGCTTCAAATATTGTAGTGTACTTGGGCCTCCTGGTAAATCCGGGCTTAAGGTGAAGTGCTAGGGTAGATACGCATAGCATTATTTTTGTAAATTATAGCCCCAAAATACATCGTTCATTTATAAGTATTACAGCATATAAATTTGACAACGCGCAAACTAGCCCTAAGCAAATCTTGCAGGTAGGTAATATGGGAGAGTTGTTAGCTGCCGGTCCAATAAGCAGCTCGTCCAAATGGAATTTTAATTCGCATTTCGTCCAACAGACATTTTGAACAGCACAAATTACGTCAACATGCATTTGGTCAAACACGTATTTCGTCCAACAAGCATTTCGCCCAACAAATATTTTGTTCAAATGCACAAACTATAGGGATAAACCAAACAAATTTTATCAGTCCTTCAGGGTGGCGTTTCATAAAAGCCTGTTACTTTAATGACAAGTGGAACTCTCTTTTCCATTTCTTTAATAAGAAAAAGATTGTTACCGTTGTTGTGTCGTTTATATTGTGATGGGACTATATTTTGAAAGGATATATTACTATGTTATATTTTATCTGTTGTATTTCTCTCCCCCTCCCATCTGGGTACCTGTACTCCTAGGCTGTACCTATATTCTGCGATATCGTAACGATTTAGCAATACACATATTAAGTAAGTTTATATTGGTTTGTCAGTTGTAATGTAGTCACCAAATGGACTAACTGCGTAATAACGAATCTCGAAATGGACGAACTGCGTTATGACGAACCTCGAAATGGACAAATCCAATTATAAACGAACTGAGTTCGGTCGATCAACAATCTGAGCAACTGGCTATCTTACCTCAAAATGCTACCAACTAAGGTGAGATGGTGGTTGCTAGCCATGCGGACTTCAACAAAGTCCTGCCAACAACCAAATCAAGCACAATATTGTATATAATATCCCCTGGGGATCGAACCCGGGACCTCTGCATCTGATATCGGTAGGCGAACCCCTAGACCACAGAGGCAGTAAAATATGATTTATGGCGGGGCTAAAGTGGAATTTATAGAACACTTGACCGACAGTCTAATCCGCCGTTCAAGGCCTTCTATTTCACTAAGTTCAACTCAAAGTTCAGCGAGCTGAAAAACTTTTTTTTTTCAATATTTCAACTTTGTAACTACTTTGTGGAAGTTGAAAAAAAATGGGTATTTTGATCCAGTTGGTTCAATTAGTATTGTTGCAAATTGGGCAAAGCTATCATTGCCCAATAACTGTTTCGTGCGTATCTGCCGTAGCGCATCCCCTTGTCACTCGAGCTGTGAAGAAGTGGCTGGCGGAGCTAAGCCGTGGGATGGTGCGTATCCTTGGAGCCGTTTGTTTTGATAGCGCGGGCTTGCAGCGAGCCCGCTGGGGCACGGCGGGCGCGGCGCAGGAGTACGCGGAGCGGTTTGATCCTCTCTACAGACTCACGACCTTTGTCCCCTTCGAGGATTCACCTCTGAACACTACTCAGAGCATGGATCACCTACTAAGGGGTATCAGACGTACAAACTTACCTCCGGCACATGCCCACGTTTGGCATGTAGCTAGTATTCAATACGAGACAGGTCGCTAGCCCATCGCCTTAACGAATCTTAGCGGAATACTATTTATTAGATACTTATTTACGTGTTATTTCAATCAGTGGGCGACCACTTGTATATATTATAATCCATCTTAACGAAAAGATATCGAGTTTTTATTTGTTACCTTTCATTTATGGACTGTTATAAATAGTTGCTAGTATTAGTATTAGTGTAGTATTAGGTCTTTTTAGATATACCTACTTGTGTGTTTGACTCTATTATTTGCAAACTATTTGGTTGTGACAAAAGTGACAAAAGTAGTGTGTTTCTCAATTCGTTGAAGATGGTTTGTCCTGTATTGCTGCGTGGCTTGACGCTAATTTGCTTACTCTTAACGCTGCTAAGACGAAATACTTATGCTTCCATAAAACCAAAGCATCTAGTCCTCCTCCTCTTCTTCCAATTAAAATTCATAAATGCTATAACCGACTTGCAAATAATTGTACATGTCCTTCTATTGAAAAAACACTATGCCTGCGATATCTAGGTATAAACCTTGACCAAAATTTAACATTTAAGCATCATATTCTCTCGCTTTCTGCTAGAGTCAGAAAACTCATTCACATAATAAAGCTTCTCCGTGATAGTTCAGATGTAGATACTCTGATGTTGGTGTATACATCTCTTTGCCGGTCTATCTTGTGTTATTGCATTACGGTTTGGGGTGGTGCAGGCAAGACTCACTTAATTACCCTTGAAAGAGCTCACAGATCGGTGCTCAAAGTCATGTTCCGCAAGCCGTTTAGATACCCTACTATTTCACTACACACTGAAACTCAAACACTGAGTGTTCGCCAGCTCTACCTCCAGCAAGTGATAATCACCTACCATAAGACTTTTCTGACTGAGCAGAAGGCTGCTCCCCCGTCTGTGAAGCGTCGCATTAGAATAAATGTTCCTGCTATTAAGACCTCTTTCGCAAGACGGTTTAAATTCTTTTCCTTTCCATTTATATATCGCATTGCTAGCAAACATTGTGAATTATCTTGCTCACTTTACGGCGTTAAAGAGAAAGTGAGAAAGTGGCTCCTCACCCTTGATTATGATGATACAGAGAGACTTTTAGCAATCCTGACGTGAATCCCAATAACTTTGCTCTTTGTTTCCCATCCGTGTTCCTTACTCCTACTTATCCAAATAACGCATGCACACTCTAATACACACACATACACACACACACACACACACACACACACACACACACACACACACCCCTTTTCACTGTCATACTCAGTAATTTTGTTTTTTGTTTTTAATTTAATTTGGTTTTGCCCTGTTAGTAGCACAAGTCTTTTGGTAATTCTTTAAATAGACTCCCGCGGCACAGGCTAGCCCTAGTGTGGGGTCCTCTGGTAATTTTATAATTGATTTAAACTTATTGGCAATAAATGAATTTGAATTTGAATTTGAATTTGAATTTGAAAAGAGAGGAGTGACATAAGCTATGTTATTTTCAAAAGTTAGAGTCGTGGGTGGACACAAAAAATGTTTCTATTCCATCAATTTGGTTATCAATTGAAAGCTAGAAATATATCAATTCTTAATATTTATATTAAACCACTTTTATGCTACCACATAGTCACAAATTAGGTTTATAGTAGCTATGTCACTCGTACCTTGAATGTATTGTTAAAATTATCGTCTGTCTAAGCTGGTGATGTCTATAATATTAAACACCTGTTTTCATAGAAATGTAAGCCATGCTTATCTACTGAAAATTTTACTAAACAAAGTATTCTAATGTATGTAATCACAAATATAATTATTTATAGGTTAGGTAGGTATTTCAATTTTTAACTAAATGACGCCACAGAATAAATTAGTACGCGTTAATTAAAAGTTTGCATTAAGGTTTTAGTTTTTTTCAACTTGTTTAATAATATCACTGAACATTTGTATTTGAATTAAGATGAATTTATAACTCCACTGTAGCTATTTTAGGAAAAACAAATGTAGAATTCTTAATATTAACGTAAACAAAGATTTGAATGGGGCACACATGGTAGCCAGAACGAATGCTTAGACCAAAAATCATATTCAAATCGAAAACCAGCCCTAACTTTTGGTGGAAATTATCTAATTTACTTATTGAATTGTATAATATAATATTGTACAGTATTGTATAAATAAATATTGCCAGTGTCTTGGTCCGTGACGTGTCCTTAGGTAATCTGACTGATTCCTTTGTACATAGTTAGTTTAATTGTACTTTTAATTGAATAAATGTCCTTATTTTAATTATATATATATATATATATTGTACAGCCATCAAGAAAATGGACAATGTTTTCAGTGCCTCAAAAAGAAACTAGGGACCCTTGTCACTTCATTGGTGTCAAAAATATTTTTCATGATCGCATGGTGGTATCTCTTGGAGCTGAATAAACATCATGCATATAGACAATGCAACCAAAAAATACGACCATTGCCAATAAATCAAAGATTATTGCGATATTATCATTAAACTCTAATAACAAGCCTCATAGCTCAGTTGGTAGTAGCTCTGCCTTCTGCGCTGTAGGTTGTGGGTTCGATTCCCACCCAGGACAAACATTTATGTGATGAATATAGATGTTTGTTCTGTGTTTGGATGTTGTATTGTATGATAAGTATGTATTTACAAAAAAAAAGTATTTATGTATTCTATCCGTAATCTAGTTCCCATATTACAAGTTATGCTTAGTTTGGGACTAGATGGCGCTGTGTGAAATTAGTGTCCTGTAATATTTTATTTATTTAATCATTTAATTCGGGAAAGTATAGTAAATTCTAAATAATGTTAACACCCATTCAGTTATATCATATCACATCAATTTTATTGTGATTAACATGCTAAACTTTGCATTTGTAAAATTGGCTGTGACGTATATGTATGAAATAATATCTAGCTACAAAGCTGATTTTGTTTAATTTGCTTAATAAAAACATACATAGTGCGAGTCTGACTCATGGACCGAGGTTTGCGGTCCAATACATGTATTTTATGACGATATTTTCGAACCCCGATAAAACTATCCATACAAGTGCAGTTATACATACATTAAAAAACTAATGTGATGATGTCTTACTATTATTTTATCAGTTTCCAACATCTGTATTTTCACTATGTACCATTAGGGTAGGCTCGTTCCAGCGTGGATCTCATACTTGCCTGTGTGAGTGTTGAGGTCAAGAGCTGAAAGGAACCGCTGAAATTAAGCCCAGTCTAAATATAAAATAAAATAAAATCTGATACCAATTGATCCAGTTCTACAGTACCTATGTGTCCCTAGTCACCACTTTTCACCCCATGGTTATTGAAGAGGTACATATGTCCCCTACGTACCCTACGTAGGGGACATAGGTACCTCTGGTTTGGACTGTCAGTTAGTCATTCAGTAAGTCAGATTCTCGCTGATTTTAAATATCTCGATTCACATTACAAATAAACAAACGTAAAGCTTTACTACTGTCCTACTGCTAACGGTACGTGCTTGTCCTCATGTGCTGGTCGACATTTCAAACTGCGGTTTGTGGCGTTGCAAATTGTTTTCCATTTTTTTTTAAACGTTTTAAGATTTATCTTACCGGTCTTACCCAAAGGGTGTCAACGAGACCCTATTACCAAGCCTCCTCTGTTCGTCCATCCGTCCGACTGTCTATCAGAAACTAGTAACTCATAAACCATATAGATAGTTAACATATTCATAGAATATGTATTTCTACTGTGTCTATAGCAGCATACAATAAACAAATAAAAAAAAAACCTCGATAAACTTCATAAAAGAAACGTGTTTTTTATAAACGTGAGGCCCTTTGTATTTGTCTGAACTTGCCTGGAATCGATGTAACTTGTTGTGTTGTAAAGTTGAAAGAGTTTAATATTTTAAATTAAATCGCTTATCTCCCTCACTATACTCGCACCTACGCAGCCGCAGTGGATATACTATATAAGGCCGCAACTCTGCAACAACAGTGGCGTATGTGTGACGTGCGTGCCCTAACTGTACCCTAACCACTCATCTCACAGTACAGCATATTGAGATACAGTGTAGACACTGCTTTAGCTTACAAAATACCTACGTCTATTAACTAATGAATGACGAATGCATATAATTATGCTAGATAAGACTAAATCAGACCCAAGGGCATGCTCTTATTTAAGCCAGCGAATAAGCATAGCTATTCAGGGTGGCAATGCAGCCAGCGTCTTGGGCACGCTTCTGGTAAGCGTCTGGTACTGGTCTGGAACAGTTAAGTTACCTATAGGCCGTTTGTAACGGTCCTTAGGTAATCAGACTGATTCCTTTGTACATGGCTAGTTTAATTGTACATTTCATTGAATAAAGATGATTATGCCATACGTTTTCAGTACGATTACTGCCCGTGCAACCACTTACATGATTTTATACTTTTTTTTTTACCAGAATTTATGTGATCATATTACATAAATTAAAAACATCCACATTTTACATTACATTACAAATTTGAACATGCACTAGTGAAATTAGCAATATATTTCACAGAGGAGGTAATACATATCGGTGATGTTCTACCAAAATATAAAATATAGTGGTTCATCGGTGTCAGATTTAGATCCCCAAGGGAGAACAATATTGTGCTTGGTTTGGTTGGTGGTAGAACTGTGTTTTAGTCCGCCTGGCTGGTATGTTATGTATTGTATGGTATGTTAAGTATGTTAAGTATGTACCTATACACAAATAATAAAATTTATAAAATAAAATAGATGTAATAGATAGAAAATAAATAAGTAAAATATATATTAGTATTATATCCGTAATCAAGTTTCCATATCAAAACATTTGCTTAGTTTTGGGCTAGATGGCGCTGTGTAAAAATCATATGTACGGTATTTATTATTATTATAATATATATAATTCTATAGATTTGGGTCTTCTATAATACTTGTGTATTGTGATTCACCAAATTCTATATATAATAATAATAATAAATACCGTACATATGATTTTTACAAGAACAAAAAAAGGCAACAAAGCATATATGCTTTGTTGCCTTTTTTTGTTCTTTATAGTTTGGAAACTTCTAATCCTTGCCAACAGCAGTAAGTAGGTTAATAAGTAAGTAAGTAATACTTTATTGATTACCACAAAAAAAACAGGTAAGTAACTACTAACTAAGCTAAATTAAAGCTATTGCTAATACAATTAGCGGCCTTATCGCTGAATGCATCTTCCAGGGAACCGTGGCATGGAGAGAAGAAGAATCTCAATAAAATTTCATCGTGAATCTCAAAACCACACGCTTTATTTTAGTGGCCAAAACCTTATCACTATTAATATTTATGTAGGTATTTAAAAACAACTAATATATTAACATATTTAACCGAGGTGGTTTCATGTTTCGTTCCGGAAAGTTTACGTGAATGTGTTTTTAAATAAATAGTCACACGACTTTTTGCCGACTTTTTTCGAGGATTCACCTCTGATCACTACTGAGAGCGTGAACTCTTATGAGGATCACCTACTAGGGGTTAGTCAGAGGCACGCCAAACTTACGTTCGGCACATGCCCACGGTTTTCAAAAGAGCCTTGCAGGCTAGCATTCAATATGTTACAGGTTGCAATCCCATCGCTTAGCGGAATACATTTTCTATATACTTGTTTTCGGGTTTTTTTCCATTAATGGGCGACCACTAGTTATATATTATAATGCATGAAAACCAAAAGATATCGATACATACAACTGACACATGATTCAAAATCCAAATGAATCCGAATGCAAGACATACCACCAACCACATGATTCAACCCTTTCTGTGGATGGGTTGCAGAAAAAAAACGTTAAGTCGAGGAGTTTGTGTTGGTTTATTTTTATCATTGCATGATTTTTTTTAAACCCGACTGCAAAGTTGCAAACTTCATGGATTTACGAAAAGGCACATAAAGTATAACAATCTATATATAAACTAGTTTCGCTGTTACACTTGCGCAAAGTTGCGAAAGAAACTTCTCATCATCATCATCAAATCAGATGGCTAGCTAATATGAAGATTACATAAAAAAACATCAAACATTGACCGATCCGTTTTGGAGTCCATAGTAAAAATACAAACGTCGACTAAATATATGGTTAAATTATCAATACGGACCTAAGTATGAACCGCCCGTACCGGTACAGCCCGCGAGGCATACGTTATCTAAACTCACCTGTGATATATAGATGGCAATGTATTTATAACCACTGTTACAAGACAAAAAGGTTCATTAAATATTATAATGGCGGTAAATTAAAATATCTTGGACGTTATAAAAGTATGTTATCCACTAAGCAACACTTCATATTATTTTTCAAAATGTGATACGCTAATAAACCCCTCAAAAGTAACATCACCATAGAAAAAAACGGCATTTCAAGTACCGTTTTGTTTTATGTAAACTAAACTATAGAAAAATAGTGTGTCATATAATATTACACACCATCTCCCTCACTAGCTAGGCAGTATTTGGTTTTACCTTTCAATAAGTTCGACGGTTGAATGCAATGTGGTGAACACATGCGCCGCGCCGGCAGCCGTAAACACGGCATCTAAGTACGTGATGACCACGACTCTTTGGGAATTTGGTCATAAATTGTAACCGCGCAAACCGCTCCTGATAATATCTACGGTGAACTGAGTAACCATCATTATCATCAGTCTTTACCCGTCGCTACGGTCCGGTGTCAGATCCAGAGGTCCCGGGTTCGATCCCCAGAAGGAATACAATATTGTGCTTGGTTTGGTTGGTGGTAGGAATTTTGATAAAGTCCGCCTGGCTAGCTACCACCATCTTACCAAATTATGTCGCCATAATAGCACTGCTTAAATTGTTGTGTTTAGAGTTTAGACAGCCAATTCCTCAGTTTGTTGAGGTTTCCAGGTGAAGTGCGCTTCCACCGTCGGGCTTATCATATCTTGAAAATCGGATGAGATGAAGGGCTGGCACATCCCCCTAGTACAATAAAAAGAAGTTTACATAGATATCAAAACTACAAACACTGGCTCGCTTGCTACGCGTGTCCATGTTACTACTTTTTGAGTGATGGTTTTGATGATGATGATAATTCCTATCGTTTCACTCCGACTACCATCACTGCCTGATCGTAGATAGGTAATGACGACGCAAGGGAAGTGTTTCTTGAGTAAGGGAAGCCGCTCCCACTCGGTCAACAGTAGACTTAGACTCTAGTCTAAGTCTAAGTCAACTGTTGACCGACTCATGACCTACCGGCTTTCTGCCTATAGTATCATCCTAGCTTATTATTTGTCAACCCTACACGTAACATTATTGCCCCCATTATTGGCAAACCTCGAGGTCAATTGATGACCCAATACATAATATTTTGTAACAAATGTAGATGATATGGAAACAGCATTCACAACGAGTTTTTCAACTGTAAAACAAGTATCTAGCTATTTTAATAGAGATTTCATATACCTAACCAGCTTTTCAATTAGTATCCAGAACATAACAATTAGTAACCTACCAAACACGAGTTACCTAAACATTTAAATCGATTTAAATCTTTGGCCTCAGCTCATCGATTTGAGGGCGAGATAACAATAGAAAAGAACAAAACAAGTTAGGCTCTTCCTTCCCTCCGATGCCAATTTTAGGGCGTTGTGTTTATACAAGGGATATTTGTGTGTGTGTGTTTAATGTTAGAATAAGTTGAACCGAAATTAGGCGTGGAGGCTAAATCCCAATTGCAGCTGTTTGCCGCCACCGGCATCCACTTCATCCCGTTGAAATAACAGAAACTTCATTTGGCAAGTATTTCCTCCAGCTGACGTGATACAGCTAACCTTTGAAATAATGCTTGAAATAAGTGAACATTTTGTTAATTTATGCCCACTTTTCATACAAAACAATTGAACTTGAAATTGAAATCATTTATTGAAAAAGAAATACATATTAACAGTGTCCGTTTACAAAGTTAACTGTGATCAGTTTCTCGTCTTATGGCGTAACTTACACTTAACAAAGGTATAAGTACCTACCTACATTATATTAAATTCAATTACATACATAACAACAAATAATATAGCTAACATCACAAATCGTCAATACCGATAAAATGTTTATTTATCTCTATCGGTGCTCCCTAGCTGGTCAATGAAAAACACACTGTGTGTTTCACATCGCCCAATGAGTTGCTCTTAAATAGACGTTCACAAAATGTAGAAAATTGTGATGATGCCGAAACTGAGCTATACACATTCCTTATCATCAGATCCCGAAAAGTCCGCTATCAAAACATGGCGCGCTTTACCTACAGTTGGGTTGGTGATAGCACGAAGTATTGTTATTAACAACTCAGACATTTATTTCCCGATGCAAGCTAAATTTTGATCAAAGAATAATACCGATATCTTTATTACTATAAGTCGGGTTCACTGCGCCTTTCCAAAACACATTACAACTTGTTACATTTCACATATGACGAGGTCACTCGTGATCGATATTAACAATGATCATTAGCTTCTACTCACAGCTTCGCAAGTTTGATTCGCGGATAAAAAAACATCACACACACAACCAAAATAATATGTTCAGTAGTTTGCGGGAAGGAGCACCAAATCTGTTTTGCATTGTTTTGTGACATTTGACATCTTATTGGGAATTTGATGCCAAATATCGCAAAACAAGGTTTTTGGGATAAGAAAGCCTATTTGTTATTACTGGCCTAGGAATATGTACTTTTGGCGTGAAGAAGGAAGAAACATCCATCCAAACAAACAAACTTTTATAATCAACTTTAGCTCGCCTGGCATCAAATTTCATCCGAAATCGTTAAGTCGTTGAGCGTAATTGAGTGACTAACATATTTGAATTACAAATGTTATATAATAACACAAAATTTCACAAACTGCGACGGGACTCGAACCCGGATCTTTTTGTTGATGTTGGATGGCTTGAGATGGTATTTGTAACGGTCTATGGCTCAACTTTTCCGGAACAGTACAGTACCAGATGGAAGCCTATGACATTGGCTGCATTGAAAAGATGAATAAATGTATTATGACATAAATATTTATATGTTATATGTACCCTACACCGCTTGGAATACTTATCCATTTCGAACTAAAGTTACCCAGCACAACTACTAGCAATCTGTTTTGGATCTATTATTAAATGTCGATTTAGAGAGTATTTTTCAAATAAGAGTATTAAAGTTAAATGAACACATAAATCCCGTAATAACACAGACGGTTATATACCGACAAGAACAAAAGCAAAACGCATGTGTCCGCGGCAATGGACCATCTTACTGATGATTGCTCAATTAATCGTGCCTTTTGAAGTCCCGAGTCCCGAGCCATTTATCCACCATGGAGCAATTCACGGATGGAGGGCACTCGGTGATGTGTGGACCGCGAGGTGTCTGCAGCGCGAGGCGAGGGGGATTTATCGATCAGAGGACGCAATTCGCTAATTCATTTTGAACATTTTTAAGTATTCTATCCGTAATCTAGTTCCCATATAATCATAGCTTGTAAGCTATGATTAGTTAGGGGCTAGATAGCACAGTGTGAAATAAATGTCCTGTAATATTTATTTATTATTTTTTGCTACATAAAAAATTATATATTTAATCAAAAGTACAATTAAACTAACTATGTACAAAGGAATCAGTCAGATTACCTAAGGACCGTTACAAACGGCCTATAGGTAACTCAACTATTCCAGACCAGTACCAGACGGTAGCGTGCCCAAAACACTGGTTGCATTGCCACGCTGAATAGCTATGGTAATTCGCTGGACTCAATAAGAGCCAGCCCTTGGGTCACGTGTCGCCTCAATCAAAAGCCCCGCAAGATTTTTGATTATTATTTAACTATCATAATAAGAAGTCTGATATATTTCTAAAAATAGCTTGATAAAAATATATATTAGGCTTAGTTAAACCTAACCTAACCTGAACGGCAAGATCAAGCTTGTTAAACTAGTTAACCTAGTTAAAATTGCCGCGGGGGTCGATTCCTAAGCCACGACCGCTCGTGGCTTAAGAATCGACCGCCGCAACTCAGACCATGGATATGTAAAAGCCGACTAAGGGTTCTCACCAGAAGGGCAGCCGCTTCCGTCTGTGTATTATATACAACTTTACGTCGATCACGAATCCGCTTGCCACGCGCGATAATTCCGGCAAATCCCTCCAGCATGGCAGGAGGCGTCAACCATGGATAATGCTGTTGTGTGTGTAATGTAAATTAGAGGTCTGTAAGTACTATTGATTTGTGTCACTTTATGAAACATTAAGGGCAGTTGCAAACGGTCCTATTACAATCAACTTGATTGATCAATTTTTAGGACGTTGAACTGGGGATTCTTCGTTAAATGCAATCCGTGCTAAAATTAAGGTTTTTAAGATCATTATTTTTGTCTGTCAAGAGACCTACATGAAGCCAATTTCAATCATAATGATTATTGTTTTGTTGTGGTGGCCCAAAGGATTTAGTAGGGACCGTGAAGACCACCAGCAGATTAACTGACGGCATTGCTACTTTACAGTGTAAATATCTGGAAGCAAAAGACTCATATCAAGTTAGAGTGACGTTGGGGGAGGAGACTTATGCCCAGCAGTGGGTAGGCTAAGCTGTTGAAGATGATGATGGTTTTCAAATAATTAAGCGCACAGATATCACATTCATATTGTGACTTAGTGTATTAAAATCCATCAAAAACTTTGTTGATAAGCTTTACCAAGAGGCTTAGCTGAGCTAAGCTTAGTAAAAACTGATAATATATACATTTGATTTTTGCTGTATGATATAATACGTTTTTTTTTATTGTACGACGGGGAAGCGTTAATCTCACCTCGTTACAAGTTGAGATATGGCCGAAGGTGGAGAGGCACTTCACCCGGAATCCTCAACAATCTGAGGAACTGGATATCTTACCTCTAAATGCCGGAACACAACAATTTTATAATTGTTGTTATGGCGACAGAATTAGGTAAGATGATGGTAGCTAGCCAGGCGGACCCAAACAAAGTCCTACCACCAACCAAACCAAGCACAGTATATTGTTCTCTATGGGGATCGAACCTGGGTCCTCTCGATCTGAAATCTGAGAACCACTAGACCACGGAGGCGGTTGAAACAATGTAATGACCCTATTGTAAGTATTTGACATTTTTAAACTAGCTTCTGGTCGTAGTTCGCTAACGTGATACCGGGAGAAGAAGCAGCCTTGATGTTATTCCTAGAACAGTATCTGCACAAACATTTTATCCGTTCAAATAGTTTTAGATTGAAATTTAGAGTTGAAACAACGACAAAAATAAAGTAAACGATTGTTATGCTTATACATAAGAATCTTTCACGTGTATACGAGTAGTTGTAGAAATGTTTACTTTATTTTTGTCGTTGTTTCAACTCTGCCAAAATAAAATATTATGCTCTCTGGTGGATGCGACATGGTTCACAACTGTCAAAGAAATCCACGAGTACCTTGTAATCCCCACGGTCGACGAAGAGATCAAATCAGAGGGAAGCGATACGTTGATCGTCTGAAATGCCATGTCAACCCACTCGCAAGAGCACTCATTGACAGTCCTAGTGACACAAGGCCGTTGAAAAGAACTCGTAGAATTTATGCGATTAATGAGGGAGAACCGACTAATAGACGAGATCCTATACGCCATCAACACATTTACTTATAGTACGCCAACTGATCGCAGATAATAATGAGAACAAAAAAAAAATGGTATCGCGGATATCATTTTAAAGATAGATTAGTGCAGAGAGTAAGGGTACCTACCATTTAACGACTTTACAAATATTCTTTCTCAGAACGTCAAAAAGCGGCCGGAACTGCGCACATGTTTCGCGGTAGCTCTTTGATATGATGGCGATATCATTTGCGTCAGGTGTCGTCAGATCCGCCTCATCGGTCGATTCGCGACAAACGTTTGATCAAAACGAGCGTTGATGGATTAATGAACGGACCCAGTCCAGAAATCGATCCTTCTCTTCCGTTTCAGATAATTTATGCTTTCAGTTTGGCAGTCGCCACATCTGTATCCGCCCGAATAAAAAATCGTTAGAAATACATTCGTAAATCTTCTACTTACCGGTAGGTCCAGACAATTGGGCCAAAAGCTTACCTCCATCTACATATAGAAAGTTTTCGCTTAGCTGACCAACTGACTGGCTGAAACTTTACTCAACGCACAGCCCAGAGACCACAGTTTTAGCGTAGCTTCCTTTTGTTGTGCACTCAGTAACCTTTTTTTTTTATTGTACGCCGGGGAAGTGCTTGGCCTGTATCTCACATGATTTTCAAGTTAAGATCGAAGGTGGAAGCGCATATCACCCGTAATCCTCAACTATCTGAGGAACTGGCTATCTCACCTCTAAATACCGAACACAAATAGAATTGTTGTTATGGTGACAGAATTAAGTAACGATGGTGGTAGCTAGCCAGGCGGACTTAAATAAGGTCCTAATACCAACCAAACCATGCACAATATTTTACTCCCTATGGGGATCGAATCCGGGACCTCTTGATCTGACACCGGTGGGCGAACATAGATCGCGGAGGCGGTTAAAATTTTATAAAAGTCTATCAGAGTAATGTTTGGTGGCGGGTAGCGGGCGATTCACTTGTCACCATCATCATCAGATGATGTGAACCGCCCGCTATGAAATGATTATGATTCATCATTTCATTTCACTTAGGTGCACTGCTGAATATAGGCCGCTCTTATCCAACGCCGCCGTCGCGACTTGAGCCGCCTGCATCCATCGGCTTCCCACACTTCTTTTCAAGTTTTCACTTTCTTTTCTAATCGTCGTTTCACTAGTATGTAAACAAGGAAAATACTGGTTGATTGATTTACAAATACTTTAGTATATTAGGATTCAAAAGTACTTTCGAGATGGTCGAGCTAAATATCAGTCGGGCACAAAATGAATAAATATTAGGAGGTGGACATTAGCCTGGGCAATTCCGCCTTCTTACTGATCACTTGTTTCGTGTATAACTTAATGCTTCTTGCTGTCGCTTATCGAATCATACACATTTTCTTTATTTCCAACCAAAATAGGATTACTCAAAAAAATCTTAGAAGCTACTGTGGAATTCTGATGTTAATCCGACATTGCAGGAGGTAGCACTGCTCCCGGCGATAAAAAATGAAACTGCAATTGTACAAAACGTATTCGCGGAATGAATAGGCGCTCATCCCCATCAAATATACTGATACCGAACTCAATTGAAGTACATGACAAAGGAGAGCGGTAAAATATGCTGATCCGCAGACAGTTTCGAATTGGACCGAACCGAAAATGAGAATTTGAAAGGGGTGGGTTTCGTGTTCTGAGGTGATAACGCCCGAAGCGCGTCGCGGGCGTTATCCAAGGGTGAGGCACTGCGCCCAGCATTCAGTATCGCAAATCCAACTATCTAGTATAGGGGGCATGTTGTGTCGGTCAGCAGTCAATTAGCTTAAAATGGTTTTATAAAGTATATTTGATGACCAGCCCAAAATGTAGTGGGGATTATTTCATAGACTTGTCCAAGATAATGTAAGAGAAAAATATTACCAGAAGTGTTGTACAACGCCATCTTGGGACTAGATACTAGACACTTTTTTTCAGTACATACTTAGGATACTTATATCACCCAATCACAGACATTATTCATATCGAGTAAATTCAAATATCAAATATATAGGTACAATAAAATGTACAATTAAACTCACTATGTACAAAGGAATCAGTCAGATTACCTAAGAGCCGTTACAAACGGCCTATAGGTAACTCAACTGTTCCAGACCAGTAACCACACGGATGCGTGCCTAAGACACTGGCTGTGTCAAATATATTTATTTTGAAACAGAAACAACAACAAAACAGAAACCTTAAATAAGAAAAGATGATGTCTGTATTAAGAAACTGTGCCGCAAACACCCTTTTCCGTTTTTTTGTAATTAAATTTAAACTTTAATCTAAAATCTATAAACTAAATTAAGTGATTGGGAGGGTGTGGTTAGGATAATGAGCGAAGCGAATTTTCTGAAACCTTGTACATTTTGCTTTACTGTAAAGCAGTATACTATGGTTGAGCCGCAGTTACACTGTGAACAAACCGTGAACATGCGAACAATGTCCACGAAGGAAGCAAACCTGCGCTAATCCGCGCTTTGTGCGATCGCGACCCCTCGCTGCGTACCACTTGCGCACCAATTACCTCGCTTCACATCGTTCCCGTGGTGGTCTTGTCTGAGGATAAGACTAGAATGTCGTTCCTAAAAGATACGAGATACGAAAGATGGATCATAAAAAAAATTACCAGCCCGAGTAACTTGCCTTTCACCTTGTGAGCTGGTCGCGATTCCGAACAGGCGGTATAATTGTCGTTTCAAAATTATCCTAAAATAATATTAATATACTTACTATAAATAGAAACTTACTATAAATATTAATATACTTTGACTTTGACTTTGACTTTGACTTTGACTTTGACTTTGACTTTGACTTTGACTTTGACTTTGACTTTGACTTTGACTTTGACTTTGACTTTGACTTTGACTTTGACTTTGACTTTGACTTTGACTTTGACTTTGACTTTGACTTTGACCTTAGGTGAAAACTTCCGTTCTTCATTCCGGTCGTCGATACGTCTGACGTCTATCCGACCTTTTAAAGGCAATCGTACTTTTTATATTCCATGGGAATTTACCAAAATATTGACATGCGGGATGTGTGTGTTGAGTGAGAGCCCCTTTAGCTGACAATCCCTGAAAGGCGTCCCCAAAACCACAAACTTATAATTTAAATTACTCGTCTTACGAAATACAACCATAATTTACTCATGAAATATTTATTTGATGGCCATGTATTAACTGGTCTCATTTCCGAAAGTATGGAGAAATATATGCAGAGAAATGAAGGGCCTGTGTCGATATCCAGCCTAACCAATATAGTAGAGTAGTTAATATATGTACTGAGGAAATAAGCTTAAATAATTCGATTAGTTTAGAAACAATACGTGTAGGTAACCTATGGTGTATATTATGTGGTCATGAAATAAAAGCTTGTTTTATATGTGTATACTAGTCTCACAGCTCAGTTGATAGTATTAGTAGTAGGTACCTTTAGCGGCGTAGGTGGTGGGTTCGATTCCCACCCGAGATAAGCATTTTAGTGATGAATGTAGGTGATTGTTCAAAAATTATACTTTGTATTTCTTCCGTAGGGAGACTTGTTTCCACATTATAATCTATGGTTAGTTAGGGCCTAGTTAGCACTGTATATAATGTAGTTATAAATATTGCATGGTAACATAAGATTTTGCCAGACCCATTCCGCTAGTAAGTTTTCTCATAGGTGAAATCGTGATACGTGAATACCATGTTTGGTGAAGCCTAAATAAAAATATACATTAATTTTCAATCAATTTAATTTTGTAATATACATAATCGTCATGGCTAATTATTCCACAGATTTTTTTCAGGTCCATTTATATTTAATTCATTTAAAGTAATTATGTACTCTAAAATAATAACATAAATCCAAAGCTACGATAACATGACGAGTCACTCCGCTGTTCCAAGTTCGGATTTATTAAATCCTTTATTTCCGTTACAAAACATCGCTGAAAATTAAATTACGGATTTGACGAAGGTCTTTGTTTACACAGCGAATGACATGAATGGATGCTGTAAGAATTCATTAAGAAATATTGCTGAGAAAATCTGTTCTTACTGCAGTCGGAGAACTTCTCACTTCAACATATTTTCAACATTAACTCAATGAGTATAGAGACGTGAATTGAGTGAGTAGAGTTTAGCAAAAAATGAGGTCCATCCGGATGGGATGAATGGTGTCAATTTTTTTTTATTTTTTCGAATGACAAGTCATTTTGATTTTTTGCTACGTCCACGTCAGGTCAGACCTGGTGGAACCAAGTTAAAAACACATAAAGTAGCTGGTAGGTACCTAACTATTTAATGTTTTTGTTAATCGACTATACACAATGAATGCTCGTTTAAACGGTTAGCTAATAAAATAAACGCTCAGCTTATTATAGCATACTATATTTATATATATTATTTAATCAGTACTAAGGTGTATTTTGTCTGAACTAAATACGCAAGGTGATTGTGTGTGAAAAATAAACCTTACCAACTGCTAACGTACTCCTCGATAAGTTTGAAGAAGATGAAGGAGTTTCTTAATAACTTTTTACTATTTTTTTCTTGCTAAGGAAATATTCTAATAAAACCTAGTAAGTTCAAAGACTAAAATTCGACTACCGAGCAATGTAGGAATAATATTTACATCTTTGTACATAGCTGGTTATATAATTGGTAATGTACAAAGAACGAATGTTTCTTAGTACATTAACCGGTTTTGTGAGAATAATATTTTTTCCTTTTAGGTACAATGTACATTGCTGCTAAATTAACTTGGTAATGTACGAGTAGCAAGGGGAAAAATCATGCTCTAAAAAGTATGAAACAAGAAAACTATAAAACTATTCAACATTTAAATAAGTAAATAAAAAGCCGAGATCATGAAATGAGTGTTTTTTTTTTGTCGATATTCTTTTTTCGAACAAGTACTTTGGAACACGTAGGTCGTACAGACTGTATCGAATTTGCTTCAGATCTCAAATGCCCCGATGCGCTTTCAAAGAAAAAAACTTATAAAAACGCCAATCCGATTGAACAATGCAAAGCCTAAAAAATATTACAAACATTCCAGTCACTTGCACGAAATAGACCACCAATAACTAAATACACGCTCATTGTTAACAAATTGAATTAAATCGCTTGCGAAAGACGCTACGTTTACGGAACGTAAATCGTTTTGTGCTACAAATCAATCCGTTTTTTATCGCAACGATCTTAACTCTTAACAGTTTGTGATAAGGTTGAAAATGAGCTGTTGAATTCTCCGGTGACGGTTGTATTGTAAGTTTCGCAGATAATAGATATTGCGCCCGAGGCATGGTGGCGCGCGAGATGGATTACTCGCCGCATTACCCTCAGGGGTGTGGGTTCGGATCCCGATGCGGGCTTTGAATTAACGAAACTGTTGCGCATTTAGATATCGATTTAGGATAAGCCCGCTTCTTATATCATGATAATTTACGCCATTTCTTTTAGCCGTCTAACTTGATATCTCTCGTTGTATATTATAATAGTGGGGAACTATCTATGCCTGGCTAGGAGAACCAAACCAACTCAAGCAGAAATAATAATCTGATTGTAGATTACAATATGTGTTTTTTAATCTACAATCGAAACATTTGAAAAAAAATGACACCTGATGCTAATGATGTCTAAAATGTCTAGTAATATTTATTCATTTTCTTTTCGGGTGCAACTTTCAAGTCAATCCGTCAACGTATTTAATTTCGTAGAAAAAACTTTACAACCCTGTAGTTACATATAAACCCCTTTTTGCCCTTGCAGAGGGAGATGAAAGTTAACATGATCCTAACTAATAATATCTGTAGTAAATGTTTCATTCATATCCATTAAGTAAATAATTTATTTTTTCGAGCATATTTTTAAATTCACGATATTTTTCTGATGGATTGTCCGATTTTAATAATTCAAAAGGTTATCTAAAGTTACTAACACACAATTGAATACGAAGTTATTGAATCGACTAATTATTCAATAAATACTAAGGTACAAATAATGTTGTGTAGTTTCTACCGGCGTTTATATTACTTTGTAGGTTAAGTGAATACTCGTATGATAGTTGACATAAAGGGTGCCAGACTTTTTTTGTAGATTTCGATCTATTCTCGTGGAAGATAACTTTGTTCTGTCGTTGATAGTTTTCAAAGCTCAGAAATATTTTCGGTCATTTTCCTTTACCTTGGGTTACATATTAGTCTTGGTAATGAAAAAGGAAAAAAATAGTCATGTAACTCAGTGATACCGTATCATTCTAATTTGTCCAGTAGTTTTTGAGTCTATACATTACAAACAAAAATGAAGTAAAACTCTTCTTTATTACTTTAATAGTGAAGATAGGTAACTTCCACAATCCTTACAAACCGAATGTCATATTACACGTCAAAGTCCATCAAGCCGTTTAGTCTGCAAAGCGTGCCAATGAAATAGACATACTTGCATCGTAGGTAGAGGTAAATACAAAGTACAAAATGAAATAGACATATATACATACAAAGTACAAACCTTCCGAGGCAGTCGGGTAAAAAGTACGAGTAATAATACAAAGAATGATCATTGATCCATGCTTATTTAAAATTCTAAAATTCTAAATAAGCATGGATCAATGATCATTATGTTTCTAATCTTCTAATTAAGGTAAGAATAAAGCTAAGCGAATAGGTACTAAGACGCTTAAGCTAAGAGTGCTCAACGTATTTATGAGATGAGAATAAAATACACTATTACTATTAGGACACATTTATCTATGTAAGATAGGTAGATATTTCAATGCAACCTCTCTATACGATAGGGATAGGGTTGCTAAAAGAAAACTCCTCAAGAATTATGTTTACATAAATAAATAAATTTTCTGTTTTGATAATATAGTTTTGTGTACAATAAAGAATTAAAGAAAAGTATAACAACTCTCTCCAAGGCTCTGTCAACGTAATATGTTGACAGAGCAAAACCAATCGTTAAAACACTCGATGCGTCAGCAATACAGCTGGCAACAGCTAAATCCGTGTACATACCTAATGCTAACGAATGCCCTACTAAGTACAGCGCATACAGTCGATATGTCTTCAATGACTTACGGTAAGAGGTACAAGGAAGAACATACGGTGGAATCGAATGGACGACATAATTTGGTGTTCACAATTTACGACTTCCAGATTGCGTAAAAACACGTCTATAACAACTACACAAACAGCGGCGCGCGCAGCCGTCTATAAAGCGCGAGTAGAGATGTATGTGGCTGTACTTAGCTGAGAGGACGGACGAAGTCTGCGGACGGAGAAAGTCGGACAAGACGGTGTCAAATGTTGGATATTCCCAAACGAATGACAATTATTTGGAAAAGTCTAAATGTTAACATACATATACTATATTCAGGGTTCGGTACCTACCCAAAAGGTGCACACGAGACCCTATTACTAAGCCTCTGTCTGTGCGTCCGCAGTCTGTCAGCGGGATGTATGTCATGAATCGAAATATGTAGACAGTTGATTTACAATGATTATGTATTTATATTTACTGCCACTACAGCAACACATATTTTAATTAAAACTGAAATGGGGCCCATATAATAATTGTATTTTTTTGCTATAAAATAAACACACAGAGGATTTGGTCGCACAGGGTCAAATCCTCTCCTCAGCACTTGGCTGTTTTTTCTTGTTTATGTAAACATTACGTATTGTATGTACAAGTTTATCGTTACCATGAATGAAATAAGGTGAGAATAGTTAAATAAAAAAATAATGGGTAAATATATGAGCCTGTTATAATAAACCAACAATGTTAACTTTGGTTACAAATTTATGAGTGAATTTGTTTCATTTAACGATTATTGATTGGTATTATAAAAAAAGTCTACGTCTACGGGACGCACATCCTTTTTAATGTTTGTTTACTGCAAACTTTCTTGAAAAGCTTTTTTTCAAGCAAACTTTTCTCAAATAGAGATTCTATTTGATTGTTATAATCGAGCAGTTTTACTAGCTCTGAAAATGTAAATAACATGCTACCAAGTGTTTTCTGTTTTTGATGGCAGACTTTAACAAAAGCCGGACTTGTCCGAGGCGACAGCATCCGGCTTTTGATAAAGTCTACCATCTCCCATTGCAAGTTATCCTCATTTAATTACATTCTGGTATTTTTGTAAGTACGGTGAGACCGCCAGCGGAGACGATGTGGTGGTCACAGCTTACGCACGCACTGCTGTAAACACACCTTAATCAACTAAACATTACTATTTGGTGCGCACTGAACAGCATCGGTGGCCTAAAGGAACAATCATAGGCCTATAACTAATAATAAGGCTCAAAAGCTCTTAATATAAGCAATGACGCAGTGTTAATAAAGCTAAATACCTACTTACTCGCCTGATAATCTCGCAAAATGTCAATAATTTCATCAAAATTATATTAATTAAGTATGTGTTACCAATTTACACGCAATACTGATGAATTAAATGCAGGTACCTTAAATGTTGCCCCTTACATTCGTTTAAATTCCTTCTATACTTGAAATGTACCTAATTGTACCTACAATTAAATTGAATTTATCTTACCTAAATCGAAGTTATTTCAAAAAATGAGTTAACTGATATTTGATAAGATTTATTTTTGGTTGGTGTTTTTTACATTCAATAAATGTCTTAAAAATGTTATTAGATCATTCAGCATTGAGTTCATAATTACAATATTTACTTATATTTATCAAACAAGTGTATTTTAATAAAGTTTAGAGGCCACAAATTATTGTAAGTGTTCGTTTGAACGAATACTACACGAGTTATGAGCTTATAATATGAAACAATTTAAGCTTTTTCTACAACAATTTTATACATGTAGTGCGTAGTTTCTTGGTCAGACTTACGAGTTGTTATTCTTATAGAAATCAAAACACTGTCAGGCAGTTAATCTGTTGTAAAACAGCATCAAAATATAGCGGTGCCAGCTTATCTTCGTGTCACAATACGAATGTAAACCATGCTTTTGTAACGTTTTACTTGTTTTAGTGAATGGATGTGATGAAACTTCACGTTCTTCCAAATCATAAATTATACAGCTAGACTTAATTAGTTGGAAATACAAGCTTAGATGTGTTCAAAATGCAATAAAACCTGACGTCTGTGAATCAACAAAACGTGGGCAGTTTGCATGGTGTTCACAATATGGCGTTGGCGGCATTCCGAATCGATGCCCTTCTCGATTCGATGTCGGATGATTAGACCCCGCTACGCCAGTGGGGGAAGTTTACCCACTGAGTACATAGGGGGAGAGTGGGCAAACATTTAACCATAAACCGCTTCGAACGAAGCCCCGAGCGGCATTGGAGGGTTGGCGGGAATAGGCAAATATTTGCCTCGAGGACTGGGAAGCAGCCGACTAATTGTTCTTTAAATACCTCGAGCCCACCCTTCAGTAAACATTTCCAAAATCGATTTATTGGTACCGACTTCCAGTTTTTTTTTTCACATATTTCCATGCGGCCGATAGGTTACTGAGTAAACAATATCCCGTCATCGATAAATATTTGGTTATTTCAAAGAAATTCCTAATTATTATGTCACTCAAAGGATTTAAAATTATTAAACTGCGTAATTATTTTCAGTTTCTATACCACGCTAGCTAGTTTTGAACTTAAACTGATATGATCAATTGCGTCTGTTCAACTATAGCTTGAGCAATTTTGAATCATACGTATTATACCTTTAATCAGAGGAACTAGATTTTTGTGTTTTCTCCTGAGAATTATGTGTATTCTCTGTTGGTGATCCAAATAAATAAGTAAGCTTTCAACATTATAAACTAAAACATAAAAAAAACATTAATCATTGTTGTAAAACCTAGTTACATAACTTTAACATACGTAATTGTTTACGCATATTGATTTAAATGTTAAGTTCAATCATTTTTATCGCGTTTTCAACAGTTTATTCAACACATTTAACTTCAACGCCAATCAACACCATCTAAACGAAACTGCCGTTCGAAATATAAAATGATGATAGTCACTGGAATCTAGAAATACAGCGAAAAGAGCATTCATTCACGAAGAGCGTCCACACCACACAATTAGGTGTTTCCCTGAAGCGGCCGACCGCCTGCAAACTGTCATTTTAAAAATAGTGGGCCCAGAAAGGGTAGCCCGAGATACGTCCCATATGGACTGAACCACGAGGCACGAATTCGTTTTCATTTATTTTAACACTGTCTACAGCGGTCCCACTTAGTTTCTAATGATTTATCGATCGTGTAATAGAAATCGAGTTTAATTAAAGTCGTTCCTCAGCTTTACTAACGCGTTTGAGAGTTTTTGAAAAATTGCTACAATTTGCCAAAAACCATGAACCTACCTAACGCGTTTTATTATGTATCAAAACGTGATATTTGCCACTAGGTACATACAGGATATATGTAATGTTTTTTGGATGTTCAATGTTTCCCTATTCATAATGTTTCCCTAGCTGAGCAAACTTTAATTGTAAAGCTCCAGTCTGCTATGGAAAGTCTACGTATTGAATATCTAAAATATTGCTGGTATTATTACAATACAAGTAGCCTGTACATAGTGGTGAACTTAATTCACGTTTTCTTTCATTCTATGTGTTTAGGAACTAAAATTTGCCAAAAATCATCAGTGTCACAAACGTCATGTGTAACGTCGTATACGTCTACGCAGGGGTACGAACCCCTGTGCATACATCTGCGCAGGGGTACGAACCCCTGAGCATAAGTGATAACTGACAGATCATTTCATCTGCTAAAAACATATAAAGCACATGTTTACGTACCTCTACTATTAATATTGTACGTGGGCGCAGCGTTAAGTGTTTTAGCTCAGTGCTTAGGCGCTGAAGGTATTGAAAGTATTGCCTGAAACGATGGCAACGTTATTATAAAACCACCAGCCAATATAAAACAATAACAAACGCGGGAACTGATCAAAGTCCCGCTAATAACCCATTCTATTTGTGTTGCCAATCTAAACATACATTTCCGATTGTGATACAATTTGTTACCGACTAGATAATCGGGATATCTTTGCCAGGAGCCGATCTGTCAGCATCTTCTGGCATCAAGTCCTTCATGTTCTGAGGTTCTCACAAAGCATAAGGATAAGATCCAGAACCCAAACTTTGGCCAGCGGGTATCATCTACAGCCGCTTCAGGGAAGCGGCTTATGTGTGCAAATCAGAAATCAGAATCACTCTGTAGATAAGATATAAGATTCATACATATTAAAAAAAAAATATGATGATGAATACCTATGTAAGTTTTTATTTATTAGTCTGAAATAATGTTATTTTTATTATAACGTTATTCTAACACCAATTGAGATACATTCTCGTAAGCCAAAAATGCCTTCAATGTTATAAAGTCTTCTTAATTCGGCGTCAAATGTCCAACAACCACCAAAAGAGTTGTCAGATAGTTTGTACAGTGTTCAATCTAATCTTTTAATTGGTTTTCGCGTCACAATTTATCGTATAAGCACTATAAAGGAGGATGTATTGATCGTTGATGTAAACCCGTCTATCCGAAAGACAATACTGCTGCGGTCTAACAATAAATCTTTACATCAACATTAACACAAATAAGACGCGAGTGACAAATAGCCGATAGAAATAGAAATGCTGACAGTAACACGCGTCGATCTGTTCACATGCTGAAGCGGGCTCCACATTTCATTTATCATTTTAAATAATCTGTATAATTAGGTGAAAAAATATTCTCTTTCTTCTTTTATTTTCAAAAAGCATATCATCCATTTAACTACCAGAAACCGGTTTCAAGATATTGTTGCTAACCATTTAGATGAGATAATGTAGGTATGGCCAGATAACTAGAGTTAAAAATAAATAATATAGGACAAATAGCACGCGGCGCGATCTAGCACAAACTACGGAAAACTTGTAATATGGTAACTAGATTATGGATGAAATACTTTCACATTTATAAATACATACTTCTCATACATAACACAGAACAAACATTTATGTCGATCACAAGTGCTTGTCCCGGGTGAGAATCGAACCCACAACCAGAGCTGCTACTAGTGAACGGAACTAGTGCTAGTCAGGGACATGCATAATAGCCAGCGCATGCGTTGCGTAGATCTCACGTGAATGTTACAAGGATGAATAGTAAAGTTTATTTTGAAACGGCTGCTATTTATTTATCCAACAAGTGCTTGGTAATGTAAACTAAGACGTGTACGATAACCGAGTGGGACCGATTCCGGGTGGCGGCCGCGCCGGCAGCAGCCTGTCATTTCCGACATCTGTCATTTTTTACTTTGAAACGTCACTGTCATTATTTTTTATAAAACAAATGTCTAACCTAGAACTTTATTTTTACTGCAATAATTTCACCTAGACTTAGTATGTACATCAAGAACCAGTTGTTACAAACTTTTTTTTTAAATCCTAGTTAGTTAAAAGATTCAAAAAATCCGAATCCGTCCTTAATATCTACGATTCAGTTTTTTTCCTAAGCAAGGGCATTTAGTAACACGGTGGCCAGTCTCGTGCCAAATTAGACACGATAAACCAAATATTTATTTAAGTTTCAATATAAACGTAGTAGGAGGTGGATAGCCGTCAATTCAAATGGCTTTTCGACTAGACTGCGGGTGGCTCGAATGATTCTCGGATTTCCCTGTTCAGCTTTTAGCGTAAAGTAGTGTCTGTCTTATTTTTGTGTTAGTATTTTATTTTACAAATATTGCGGATTTAAATCAGAATCTTACCACGTCGTCTGTATGTACGAGTTGAAGCAGGTTAGGAAAGGGTTCTAGTTTTTACACTATTTTAATATATAAATTACACAGTACTATTAAACTAACTATGTACAAAGGAATCAGTCAGATTACCTAAGGACCGTTACAAACGGCCTATAGGTAACTCAACTGTTCCAGACCAGTACCAGACGGAAGCGTGCCCAAGACACAGTACTTAAATTAAAGTTGAAAATTACGTTTAGATTGCATATACTATAGGTACACACATTCTAAAATGCAATTAGTATCTACTATTCGTTATCTGTCGAATCATTTATTGTAACAGCGGATATACCTACCTTCTTTATTTTCATAATTATTGCTAATTAAGTAAAGTTTAATAAAATTTGTGTATAGTTTTCTAATACCGCGTTGATGCGCAAGAGTCTCATCTGTCTGGCACCTTTGGCACTTTTTCAGAGAAAGTTAAAGGACACGTTAGTCAGTAAATGTTATTACGAGATCGAACAGTTCATGAATGACCAGTTTTGGCATTTTATTTCATTTCTGATATTAAAGCTATGAAAAACAATAGGAAAAATTAGTCTAATTTTGTGTCATTTTGTTTAATGTTATTTTTTTAATTGTTCACATAAAATGCACGTCGTTTTACGGCACGATACATTAATACCTAAAGCTTTATCACCTTACCACATGTATTTCAAGTATTAAATGTACACATTTCTGTATAATTATGACAACAGACAATTTGAAAATCAATTTAGCAGTACAACGGGCGTTTTGAGTAGTATCTCAACACACAAATTCTCATCATAGTTAACGTTTAGCTGACGCACAGCCCAAACCAGATGTCCTAGAAAATTTTCAGTATTTGTAGTGAAATGTATAAAAAATAGTAAGTAGTAAGAACATGGCATTTAAATAAAACATAACGAAAATGAAAAAAATATAATTGTAAATTCCCACAGGATAACATGAAAGGTAATAAATATATTAAGGTATCATTTAATTGTGGAAACTTATTAATATTCCGAAATTAAAATAATAATTTACATTGTCACCCTGATATGTCCTCACATAATGCAGTTAAAATGTTTAGTTTTGTCCACTTTTAAAACTCGTCTCACCAACGTAACAGTCTCTATATACCGACAAGTGGTGAGTATGAAACATTATTTAGTAGCTAACGACATAAAAGGCAGTCGACCCCCTGGGCGTCGTTTATTCAATTTAACTGTTGACCAAACTCGGCGTGGCATCTGTCAATAAATTGAATGACAGTTTTGACAGAGGGGCGTCGAGTGCCGAAGGGAGCGAAGGGCGTGGACGCCATTTTGGTTTTCATTACAATAGCGCCCCGTAAGTCATGTCACGTAGGTATAAAGTTTCCTTGGTATGATAACGTAGCAGGACGGCATTATCGTGTAATACAACTAGTAGAACCCAATTTAAAAATAACGTAAGGACACTGGTACTGGAAACAAATTTTTGGCATCCACGGGTTTTTTTGTTTTAATTGAAGTTTCACGAGTATGACAGCTGCATTTCAGTGTCCCAAGATACAAATTAACATTGACCAATCAGTCTTGAATCATCGGCTCGATCTGACACATGGACTACCAAAGTGGTTCAATAGGTACCCTTCTTACCCATTGCTAATAAAAGGTAATTAAAGTTTTGTGTTTTTTTATATATTTTTTCAAGCTAAGTCATATTGGTAACATTAAAAAATACAGGTTTTGTAGACTTCGTAGAGCTTGCGTAGAGGGTCTACGAGGGTCTACGAAACCTCAACATCTATCACAGATATGCTTCAAAATTTTATAACTAAAGTAAATTCGAATTTTCAAAATCTATCGTTCTTTGTAAAGTAGAGTAATGGTTAAAATAAATATTTATAATAACAATATGAATTTACACTAAGAATTTTCAGATATCAAGCTATTTATAGATATTCAGTAGCTAGACTATACAATTGCATAAATAAAAATATAAAGCACAGCTATAAAATCTAAATCACGCTTGTAATAAATCGGGTAAAGAGTCCTATAGCTTCATGAGCTTTAAAATAATACCTCGACGCGGATTCCTATTATATTTATAGTTCAAAGTCATAACCATATTTTTATATTTTAGGGTTCACAACGGTGAATTTAGTCTAATATTTTACATAACAACTAAAAATATACTTTATTTTACATGAAACAAAATTATTCCTAATATCAAAATAGCCTTCATCTCACCTGGTTACAAAAGTTAACTAGGTATGATACAATTTATACTTAAGTTATGCTAATGCAAATATATTATCTTATTTTGTGTTGGGAAATCAGATAACAAATAAAACATGTACCTACCTTCTATAAGTTTGTGAATTGTTAACTAAAACAAAACTGCTATAACCTAACATCATATAATTATTTTAAAAAAAGCAAGATACATGAGTTGAACGTAATAGAGTCCGTTGACAGAGCTTTGATATGACTATTATAACTTGAAACAAAGTGCTTTATCGTCGTACAATAAAAAAAATAACATCGTCAATTCGTCAGACTAAAGGGTTGTTCAAAATAAATGATAATTTATTGGTTCAATCATGGTACATCATAATTTCTTACAGATAGTTTAAGTCTCACGTGACTATATATATAAAGATAATAGATACAGTAAAATGAAAAAGCGCAGAACTAGTGTTGTTACGTAGCTAGGTTCAATATAAAAATATTATGCTATTGTGGCTATTGTTTTCAACATCTGGTTTCCACTAGATATATTTTTATATTGAACTTAGCTACGTCCCAACACTAGTTCTGCGCTTTTTCATTTTACTGTATCTATTATCTTTATAGAGACTCGCATAAAAGATTGAAGCTAGTGGTTTCACCCGCGCCATAACTCACGTCAAACGATTATTTTCTTACACGTTCGAGGATGATACATGGTTCGCTCACATGCGAAGCTCGAAGCTCGAAGCTACTGTTCCGGTGCATAGGGATATTAGGAGCTTGGATAAACAAAAGATTAAATTATCGACTTAAGACAGAGATAATCCGAGCAGATGAGATGGTTGTTGACCTTCGCACTCGGGGGAAAGAGAACGGCTGACTCATTCCTGGTTATTTTAACATTGTACAGTACCTATTGTTTGGAGTTTTTGCTCAGTTTCAGCAGTTTCTGATGAGATTCTTGTATAGGATCTCGGGAGTGTCAGCGTCCTGTGTGGATACCGTTGTGACATCGCGATTTTTTTTATTTTTTAACCTCCTCTGTGGTCTCGTGGTTTAACCCTCCAATTTCAGATCCAGAGGTCCCGGGTTCGATCCCCATGGGGAGTTCAATATTGTGCTTGGTTTGGTTGGTACCTAATTCTGTCGCCATAATAAAAATTAATAAACAATTCTAAAAATTGTTTTCCTGCATTTAGAGGTTATACAACCCGTTCCTCAGATAGTCGAGGATTCCGGTTAAAGTGCGCTTTCTTCTTCGGTCTTATGTCAACTTATAACCTGGTGAGATGAAGGCCAAGCGCTCCCCGTCATTCAATAATAAAAATAAAATAAAACAAATGTAAAATTGCTTCAAATTGTAGACAGTTTTGAACGTTTCGTAAGCCGCACAGCGAGTTATGGAGAAGCCTGCGTTTGGAGTTTTACTGCATTGCCATGTACTGATTACTTTGTGATTCGTATTCGTAATATCAGAAAGCTACTAGTACTAAGTATTCGTAGCGAATACTTAGTACGAGCTCTTTGAATTGAGCAATCACAAAATAGCAATTGAGGTCTAATTCAAGGATTTTAAAACTTTGTTTGGACACAAAGCAAACAATGATGTGATACGCGTCTTTATGTCTGTTATATATGGGATTAATTTCGTATGATAAAACTAAATCGAATTTGTTTTCATTTTTATTACGTGGATGTCTTTATCTCACCCGGTGTCAAGTTAAAGCCAAAAGAGGAAGCGCACTTCACTCTCGTTTCTCAACAGTCTGAGGAACACAATAACGAATTATTCATACCCAATTGAAAACAATTTGGAAAATCTATCTTGAAAAAACATTTAAAGTGAAGAAATGGCTCTGCATTCCATGCGTCCGTCAACTTGAAGCATAAAATTGAACCTTGCGTGCCCGTAATTTTACCGGCTACCTTGCCCCTTGAACTACCCAGTTTGGAATACAGTAATGCTGCTTAACAGCAGAAATAGGTATGGTGGTAGTAATTCTCAGGACAAGCTCTATCAAAGTCGTGCTGTCGTGTGAGCTGTGATAACCTAATGATTACGAGCCGCCGTCACCGGCGTCGCGACATGGCTTTTTAATGCCAGTGCCTGTAGGTGCCTGAAACCGACGACCGATGTCCGAAACAAATGGCGAACAAATCTCACAAATTCATACCACACCAATGAATCGAACCTAGGACTGCAAAAACACTAGACATTTGCAAGTCTCTATTGCGCTGCGGATTCCAAAAAATATGTTTTGTTGTGTTTTGCGAAATTCAATGATGCATCGGTCTACCAGTCTAGTATTTACTAGGATTCCGTTCTGTACTGTAATTAATATAAATGAGGACATAAGATTTCAGAATTACCCGGACGGGCCGTGCAGAAACTAGGAATCCTATCGTTCTTTACCAATATATTATAGCTAGGTATCTACAGCCGGGTAATTTCAGATAGTTAATACATAGAGCATACTTTTTTTTGCTTGTATGCTATATGTACTTTCCAAACTCACCAAAACAAACTGAACATATATTTTCTTATATAGTAATCACAAATCATCGGCAATTCCGGAATTGTTTGTTTGGCAAAGCCACCATCTGTATCCGAATCCAGTATCGGAGCACAATCCTTGTCCCATTGCAATAGACAAGGAGACGTTATCTCTCAGAAACTATTCACGCCGGTACTGGAGGATATATTCATGCTCATGGACTGGGAAGGATATGGCACCACATTTATAGCGATCATATCACTCACCTTCTGTTTCCCGACGGTATATTGTATATGCCTGAATCGCTGGAAGACCTAAGCAAAGAATCTCAGAGACCTCAACATCGCATCCCGACACCGACCCCGGTGGGTCTCAAATGAACACGAGTAAGACGAACACCACGACAAACGCCCATGTTGCACCCATGCCTGTCAAAGTTGGAGACAAGGTTGTTGTCGGCTAGGCTAGATGGTCCAAATCCAACTGCGATAAAGAGGTCAACGAGTCCAACTCGGATGGGCTGCGTTCGGGATGCTTCGAAATATTTTCTCGTCAGGGATACCCCAGACCATTATGACGCCTTCAATCAGTGAGTTTTACCAGTGATGACCTACGGATCCGAGAGGTGGTCACTGACTAACTAAAGGCCTTAAGAGTAAGTTCAAAGTCACACAGCGAGCTATGGAGAGAGCTATGCTATTAATTTCACTACATGGTCACATCTGGAAAATTGATATCCGTAATAGATACAAAGTGACTGACGAAGCTCTCAGAATAAGCAAACTAAAGTGGCAATGGGTAGGCTACATAGCTCGCAGGGAGCAAAGGGTCATCGCATGGTGACACCTTTAAAACGCAAAACGGAGTGGACCGACGACGGATTGGACATTCGTTGGATCCCCCACCTCTCACTCAACGGACCGTCGCCATTATGGCTGGTGGGGGGAGTCGATAGACGGAGGCGGCACAGCAACGCTATTTGTGGCCTTAAATGAGGGAAGCCTATATTGCCCAGTAGTGAATTTGGGCTAAAATGGTGAATCGAGTGACCGAAACGAACGAGTTCTCCGAGTAATGTTGGGCACTGAATGTATGTATGTGTGAGTGTTTATTTTATTGTACGACGGGAAAGCGCTTGGCCTTCATCTCACCTGGTAACAAGTTGAGATAAGGCCGAAGGTGGAGGCGCATTTCACCCGGAACCTACAACTATAACTGAGGAACTGGCTATCTTACCTTTGCCGGAACACAACAGTTTTTTTTAAGAATTGTTATTATGGCGACAGAATTAGGTAAGATAGTGGTAGCTAGTCAGGCGGACTTAAACAAAATCACAGTATATTGTACTCCACATGGGGGTCGAACCTGGGACCTCTGGATCTGAAATCGGTGGGTTGAACCACTAGACCACAGAGGCGGTAAAGTAGAGTATAGTCAACATAGTAAATAAATAAATAATAATTCCATGTGGGCTACGTCATATTCAACTTGATTTCTCTTACGTTTATAATGTGGGTACTTTTTGTGCCTACTTAATAAATAAATATTCTCCGAATCGCAAAGGTGATTTGTGTATTGGTGTATTAGGAGTTCTTGTTCAGATTCACACCCGTTCACGACTAGCAACTGCCCCGAATTATAAGTAGCGGCATTAACGGAGACAGGTATCGTCTCAAGTGGCACAACTCCAAAACCCCGTCGAAATCATCCCATTCATTAGTAAAACGTGAACGAACGCGCCAACACATCAGTTTGTTATATTTATAAGGCCATGGTTACGCAAGCCTACCTGTTTTGCGAGACTTACCGTTTTAAACAAATAGAATTTGTGCCAATATCAACACGGGTGTTTTAGAAAAACAATAAACATATCACTGGTTCAACGACCTATACAGTGGTATGCTGGTATGGGTTGCCAAAACAAGCACCCCTTACCTTCCGCAATCTTTACTGAGATGTGGACTTGCAGTACGAAGTGCAAATAAATAGATAAGTAGTCAACTAATCAATGTACGAGGATCAGCCGTGTGGTGTCTGGCAGTGTAATAGTACTAACCCTTTCCGGAGACGTAAAGGACGACTAATCGATCTTATACACACCAGCGTACTTGCAAGGGCCTTACAGAGCCTATGATCTTTGCGACCCTGAGAATATGCAACTGGAGTTATTATATGTTCCGCGTAGGTGGGAAACCATGGACGCAGAAATAGACTGGCAACCAATGTTTTTGTCTTATGTGAAATGGGTGCAGATAAAATTGGAAACATTAAAGAGATTTTCAATTGAGTCGGTGTACACCTCTCACCACTGCTGAGCAGCTAGCTACGGACACCAATAGTAGATTGTTTTACAAGGGACTAAACCATCCCGTTATATACGAGGTTGTTATACTCCCGAGCGTAGCGAGGGAGGATGACAAGACCGAGTTATAATGGGTGGTTTTGGCCCGAGTAAAACACTCTACTTTTCACTTCGATTGCGAGAAAATAAAACCATTCAAAATTAAATAAGTTTCAGTCATTTTATTAAAAATTTAATGTGCAGTTAGAGCAATTTTGAATGTTTAGTGATATGTTTTTCCCGGGAAATTTTATTTCGGTTCTCTGTGATTGGGATGTGATAATATTTTGAGTTGATTGTTGTGGAGTAAAAGTTGGAGATACTCGACTCATGCTTGAGTTTCCTGCATTATTAAGATCTGAGTGCGGCTTCAGCTGAGTTGACATATTCATCCAATCCCGCGATGTAGATGCTGGGGGTTCTGTAATGTTTGGTAGAATATTGATTCCTTCCGTAATCCGCTGCGTGACGTGATACTTGTTTTGTATAGAGTCCTCTATATAACCTTCAGCCACTTGATCGGACCTCCATCCACCGTGCCGTTTTAATGTCGTTATATTCGCACCAGAGTCCGCCAACAGAGTCGCGGATGTTCTGCGGAAACAATGGCTCGTGTAGAGTTCCGGATTTGGTAAATTTAGATAAGTGGCAATATCTTTAGGCATGTTACCAAATTTATTTTTGCCTATGACTTGCCTTGTGCATTTAGCATTTTGATAATTTAGAAAAAATCTTCTCGTTGAAACATTAGTGGGACGTAACTCCTGATAGGCTTTAACTATATTAAGGTATTCTCCACGGATGACAAATTTACGCTCTTTGTTTGTTTTCGTGTTCGGCAGACTCACAGCTTGTAGGTTTGTATCCGTTTCTACGTCTTCTAGCGTTATATTAGCAAGCTCTATTCCTCTGCATGCACCGCTGATTCCATAAATTAAAGCAACCTGTTGAACAAAAAAATAAGTGTGTTAATAATCGTAATAGCCTAGGTACCTATTTTAGGTAATAACATTTATTCAATAAAAAGTACAATTAAACTAACTATGTACAAAGGAATCAGTCAGATTACCTAAGGACCGTTACAAACGGCCTATAGGTAACTCAACTGTTCCAGACCAGTACCAGACGGAAGCGTGCCCAAGACACTGGCTGCATTGCCACGCTGAATAGCTATGCTAATTCGCTGGCCTAAATTAGAGCCAGCCCTTGGGTCACGTGTCGCCTCAATCAAAAGCCCCGCAATATTTTTGAAAACCCGGAGGGCACCGGCTCCCCACGGACCCAAGGTCTCCACCCCAAAAGGCTCAAATAGGTAAGCTCTGTCGAGACCACTATATTTGCGCCTTTTGTGATCCTCGGCCGAATCAGCCGCCGCACCAGCCCTAACTGATGTCCCAGGCAGATGAGATGGCGCTAGGGTGTCGACGCAGGTATTTTAGGTATGTAGGTCTATTTATATTTATATATTATCTATTTATTTAGTTTGAGTAGAGTAGATAAGTAGGTTACCTTTGTTGCCAAGTATTGTTTATTTGGAGCGTTATTTAAAAATGTTCCGATTTCTTGTGTCGTCAAGACTTTAGATTTTTTTGCCTAGTGGACAATTTCTTCAGTAAAATTTTCATGTTTTTTAATATCGACGTCGTGTCTCGTTTGTAAGGTCATTCTTAACATTGAATATGTGCTCCAAAGAGTCGACGATTTGAATTTTTTCGATAATTCATCAAAATAAGTGAGAAAAACCCCTTCAGTAAAAGAATACACACGTTTCTCATCTCTCCATTGTATACAATTTTTATATTCTACGTGATTTTGTCGGCAACAGATTCATAATTATTTCTTTGCCCTTTTCTTCCATTTGCATATTAGCATCTTCACTATCACTTGATGACATTTTTCACGTTCACAATTTGGTGGTAAAAGTCGGGAAGTTATACGTAAAAGCTTATGATTTTGAATGAAGAAAATTCTAGAGATTTAGCGCCAATTCCATCTTTTTTTTTAAATCTCTATCTAACCCGCAACGAAACAGTTCGCATTCTACCGTGAAGGAAAGAATCAACCTTCATAAAACATCACCAAGAAGGTTCTATTTAAAAAAAAAAGATTGACGGAGCACCAAGAAGTCGAGTTTTTATGGAAGAGACCGAATGCTTTGTACGGGCTGATGATTTTAGAGAAAAAATAAAAAGAAAAAATACTTTTTAGGCCTAGGTATTAAACTCGAGTTTAAGGCCCGCTAAGCTACACTATTATGATACACTTATTGAGCAAGAGAAGTGAAAAAGATGTTATGCCCTTGAACCTGTTGTTTTTAAGAACGCTTGTGGAGCTGTGGTTGTTCCTATACAGGACAAACTTATGTCATTGAGGTGGGACCCGCCTTTCTCTTTCAAGCTTCAAAAGGCTCACTTGTAAATAGGAATGGTAGAACTAGATGTTTGGTTCTGTGTATCAAAAATTTCGAACAATTTACGGATTGATAATGCTGTCTACCAAGTTCGATCGTTGTCTCAATATCACAAATATTTTACTCCACTAGACAATCCTTGCCCCAAACAATACTAAGGCAACGAGCTCACGGGTGGTTCGTCATCTTAAGGATCTGCCACTAAACGTCTGCCCACTCGATGGGACTTGAGATTCACCAATTCAAGTAGATCCCTTGCTGTCCACACAGGTCCTGAATCAACGAACAAATAAGCTGGATCAGCGGCTCTTTGTGCGATGGGCGGGCGTTGTTCATTGTTGTGGCCAACTTTAGCTCCTTGAATCGACAGTCAGTTTTTTTTATCGTCGGAATGCAAGGTTTGACGTCAACCGTGGAGTGTACTTGAATCGTGAATCGATCATAATTGAGTTGACGATTTCTTAGATTTGTCATTTTATAGTTTTTAACATGGCGATTGAGTTTCAATGATGTGAAGTGAAAACATTATGCGGTGTCGTATTTTGAAATGAAATACATGTGGATGTGTGTGTGCGCTGTGCGCTGCGCTGCTGTGATATGAAAATGTTATAACGTTTCATATCTGTCTCTCTCTATCTCTATCTCAGCGCATAGCAATACTTTTCTCACTGGTGGTAGGACCTGTAAAGATTCACTAGCCATTCAAAGGTCGACAATAAACGGTTTGGCGTGTTCCGTTGGTGCGCGGGTGAGGATAGGAGGTATTTTAGGTATGCTAGAAACGGTTTCAGGACATAAACATTCCGCATTCGACGTGTCCACCAAGAGATAAATTGAAAACAATGAAATCCTCATATTGGGAATGGAGTAGTAGTAAAGACGATACTAGTAAGCGTAAAAACAAATCGAGAACTAAGCCCCGTCAATTTGGTATGCTACCAACAATAAATACCAACAATAGCTGGTATACTGTCAGCTCATATAAGTGAATGTCTGGAACATCTTTCGCGTCATATAATTCCGATGGAATATATGACGAATATATCAAAATAGTAGTACTTAGAAAATATCAAATATCTCTGTTGTGACCTGAGCGTAGAGTAGCCAAATGGGTTTGGGCCCGCCTTCCGATCCGGAGGTTGTGGGTAGAACCCACAACCTCCTCTCGTGCACCAATGAGCTCCAGTCGTACACCAATGAACTTTTCAGTTTTTTGGAAGTTTATGTGCGCATTTGACACAAACACATGCTCTGACAGTTAAGGTCACATCGTGAGCAAACCGGCATGTTCCTAGCTAGGACCAGAAGCTCTAATGACATAGTACGTGTCACTGGCTAGTACTCCGCTAAGCAGCGCGGTGGGCTTGCAACCTGTCACGTATTGAATTCTACTTGCAAACCTTGGGCATGTGCCGAACGTAAGTTGTGTCTCCCTAGCAGGTGATCATCTAAAGATCCACGCACTGAGATGAAACCTCAAAGGGGAAAAATTCGTAAGTTTTTTTTAGCTGATCGTTGATTGTCAGTCAGCCAGTTAAACGAATATTTTATATATTTAGATAAAAATCTACAAAATGATTGAAGATGATTCGTCAAACGTCAGCGACAAGTACCACTCAAGGGTCTCTCCATACCCACACGTAACAAGCTTACAATTTACAAATATCGCTGTGTTTTGATCCTATAAAAAGTACAGTCATCATGGGACACGCTATAAGTAGGCGTAACACTTTTCATTGTACATACAATGTACATTGGTGATCGCGATAGTGGTGATGGCAGAGAAAAGTGGATTTTGCCTATTTTCTGGTGAAACTCCTCAGTAAATTTTTACGACATCCGTGGGTTGAGTTGGAGGGGTCATTCCTTAAGCCGCTACCACCACGGTGAAACCTCAAAGCTTGCAGAGGCCAGGATAAGGTCTACGGTGAAGCGAGAGGGCACTGGCTCTCTCTCGCACCAACAACTTCGAATTGCTTGGCGCTGGGCTTTGTCATGAGGTTGGTGGCTAGCCAGGCGAACCTTTGATTCAGCCGTAAACGCTAGCAGAAACCAGCGACTGCTCGGGGTGTCTACCCCGGTACCAGGTGTGGGTAGACACCCCGGTACCAGGGTGACACCAGACGGCCTGACGGCCTGGTTGTCTAACCGGGTCGTCTGGCCAGACCGGCGTTTAACCGCCGCTGTGGTCTCGTGGTTTGCTAACCGGTGTTAGATCCAGAGGTCCCAGGTTAGGGAGGTCAATTTTGTGCTTGTTGTAGTTGGTGGTTGCTAGCCAGGCGGACTTAAACTCTGTTTAAGTCCGCCTGGCTAGCAACCACTATCCTACCTAATTCTGTCGCCATAATAACAATTCTTAAATTGTTGTGTTCCGGCATTTAGAGGTAAGATAGCCAGTTCCTTAGACTTTGGCATAGGCTTGTATAAGTTTCTTAATAGAAAAAGGCTTTTGCTACCTTGTGTCTTATTATAAACCCTCAGTTACGTATGCCCACACGTATGCCAAACTAAGCATAGTTTGTATAGGGAACTAGATTACTAGAATAATGAAATCATATTATATGATTAGATCGAAATCTAGACGAAATTTGATTCTGTTTACATAACCTGAAGGAAAAAGAAGTCTAACAGATCGGAAAAAAACTATTTGTTAGATTTTCATTATTATCATCTTCAGGCTCATTTTTCGGCGACAGAGATACATAATTTATCTATCTAAGCCTGAATCAAAACATCGACAACCCTCACAGCTCAGTTGGTAGTAGCTCTGCCTTTATTGCGCTGTAGGTTGTGGGTTCGATTCCCATCTGGGGGAAACATTTTTGTGATGAATGTAGATGTTTGTTTCGTGTTATGTTGTATGGTAAGTAGATATCTATAACAAAAAGTGTACAAGATTTTTTTCCATCATCTTGTTTCCATATATACAAGCTTTGCTTACTTTGGTGCTAGATGGCGCTGTTTGAAAGTAATGTCTTGGATTAAATATTAATATATTTTATCCGCAAAAACGTTTCGTATTCTCTACTTATTTTTCGGTAAACGTTAAAATAAAAAACATCGTTTCCAATCAGCTAGATACAAATAAACATTTATTTTATTTATTATATACAGATTATAATCATCACAAATATAAGTACTAGCTTCTTACACGTATCTACTAAGAAAAAAGTCAAGTCAGCATTCAATGTTCAATAGTTTTCTAGATCGTGATGTCACTTGTCTCAGGGCGTTCAGCCGCGTTGGCAACTAAGATTCGCAACAATTATGAAAGAGTAGTTTAGCTTCTTCCTTTTTACGCTACTAATTAAGACCAGTTGCACTGGTAATGTCCCTCCACTATACTAGATACGTGTAATCAAGGTCTTACGTTTCATCTACACAACGTATCGCTCGTTTTTCATAATGTTTAAATTTCTAGTTCAATCCCAACCTAATTTTTAATGTGTCTTGTAAAAGAGGAAATACTAACATTTTATGTGGAAATAAGTTACTGAACACACGTGGCTACTATCAAAGCTTTATCTAAGGTCTAGTTTTATTTATGAAATCGAGTTAGTATCGAAAAAAAATGTTTTTCAAACGTTGGTATTGGTTGAATTATTTCGTTTAATTTATACCGTTTTGTGATATGCCTTTGACTTTAAAAAGGATGTTATGCAACTTCAGTGTATTTTACTTGCCAACCGTTATATTTTAAACTATGATAAGTAACTTTTGTACATGTAAAATACCGACGTAGCAGTTATTTATAGAACGCGGTTAAGCGACCATTGTCCTATCTACCGACTTTTTAAAAATGGATATCTCGCACGTAGCCCAGTTTCTGAGAGGGCGAGATGTCTCCTAACACGAGATAATCTCGCTCTCTCAGACCCACGGCTGTTACTAAAAAACTCGCACTAGATTAACACATTTTACACCAAGTGCGTGTCCCTAACTAATATCAACCTTAATAGCAATATGGCGATTTTTATTGTACCTACTTCAACAGCCGCGATCGCAAAAAGACTCCGATTACAAGGGTTTGAGATTTTTATTCCTTTATTGCCTTGAGCGCCGTCGCAGGATTATTTGGCACTTCACCGGTCATTATGATCATGAAAAGCCTGGCCAAAATTTTCCCAATCTTATTGTGGTCGCCATTTGCGAGCTTTCAAACTGGTTTCGTCGATTAAAGTGATCTCAGTGATTATTTAAGTATGTAAATTTGAGTTAAAAAGACCAGGGTTTATTTAATAATGATTTGTACTATAAAAACTGTATAATTGCTACTACAGAATGAATTGTAAGTTGCACTTTTAAACCTCGCTCAAGCGACGCGCTGTAGACTAGAATAACGGCACAGTATTTGAGCTAGGACATCTATCTACATGGTATCTGGCTATTTGTATAATTCATAAAGCATTAATAACTACACATATATATGGCATTTAATAGTTAGAGGTAAAAACTTTTACATAAAATTCACAGTTTTGAATGATGTAGATACATTTCAGCCATGGTGACTAATCCCATAGGAAATCTTCAAACATCAAAAGTTAACCTCAACATTGTTTAAATATTACAATCTAACTAAATACAATATTTACATCTTCTTATCTTTAAACAATAATTACAAAATGCTTCATCCGTTAAACATATATAAATAAAATTAATAATACGTTTCGGTAGGTATTTGAATTCAATCTGTACTGCACTTGTACACTAATAACGAGTCTTGTGGCTCTCTAGTAGTGTAGAGGCGAAACTGCATTGCTTTACACTAGAGTGTCACTTTATCACGCAAGTTCACTTGAAAGTTCCTCGTGAAGTCGCTGCTGCCATCATCTCTGTTGACTACTGCCCGCTGACTCTTTGGCTATACCTGCAACAACGAAAATTATAATGAATGTTCCTGAATATTGCAACATTATTTAACATTAAAACCCTGTTGACAATGAAAGACATGTTGCCGACCGCAGAATTATTAAACCTGTCTACCTAGCTCTCTGTCAATCAATTGCGGACTACTGTGTCTCTTCTTGGGGTGGCGCAGCCAAGACGCATCTCCTCCTGCTCGAGAGAGCCCAACGAGCCATTCTTAAAGTTAGCGCTGGATACCCCTTTCAGTTCCCCATGGTAGACCTGTACAAAGAGTGGGACGTACTCACTGTCAGGAAAACGTTCTTATTACACGTCTTGCTTAAACAACATGGGCAACTTGTTTTCGACCCACAGATTAACAAAGGCAGGCGTAGAAGAGGTGCGGTTTGTCGTACTACCCCATTTAGAACTAGGTTTGTTTTATTAACAACATGCTCAATGCCTCTCTCTCAATATATTCCAAAATACAGATGTAAAAAGTCGATAAGTGATTGGCTAAAAACACTAAATTATGACGAAACAGAAGCTGTAATGTTACCTTCCTTCTGAGTAATAACTAACACTTGTTTACACTCCTTAGATCACTACAACAACTGTCCTCTAGTGTGCCTTGAATCAAGGCACTAAGTCAAGCCTATTATATTGCACTCTCCCCAACTACCCACAAACGAGATCCTTTTCCCCATACACACACTCACTACTAACCTAATTCATGAATTTACACACACCAACATTTACATTTACATCCACTAAACTACACAAACTACTCTCCACATACCAATCCACTCGTACCTCACCCACACATACACCATCCACATCCACCACTGTATAAATTTTCAACTAGTTGTAGTTATATGGTCACGAGCCCAAATCATATTGTTGTAATAAGTTGAAATACAATTAAACTAACTATGTTCAAAGTAATCAGTCAGATTACCTAAGGCTATCTGTTTGTAACTACCGTTACAAACGTCCTATATTGCCACGCTGAATTGCATATTAATAAGAGCCAGCCCTTGGGTCACGTGTCGCCTCAATCAAAAGCCCCGCAAGATTTTTGAAAACCCGGAGGGCACCGGCTCCCCACGGCCCCAAGGTCTAGACCCCAAAAGGCTCAAATAGGTAAGCTCTGTCGAGACCACTATATTTGCGCCTTTTGTGATCATCGGCCGAATCAGCCGCCGCACCAGCCCTAACTGATGTCCCAGGCAGATGAGATGGCGCTAGAGTGTCGAAGCAGGTAGCGTCCCACAACAAAGGCCTACCCATTTCCCAAGGGACAAGAGTCATACCGTCGGGCCGCTTACCATCATCACGTAACAGACCATTCGGTTCAAGAACGGCTGGAACATTGACACTGGTAAAAGCTCGACGGATAATGTCATTTAGATTTGCGTGGCGCTAAATGCTGCCGGCAGACCTTGTGCACGAAAGTCTGTGAAAACCAAATAGATCTACGGCCGCACCGCACCGGCACTGGTGAGCGGCGCAGCATCTTGCACCCAACCGAAGACAGAGAGTTAATTTCTAAGGAAAAGACATCAACGCGCTCTCGTCTACAACTTCACGCAATTTTGGTAAATACATATTTAGTTATCTCTGTTAATTCTACCATATACTTACCAAGTCAAATACTACACTAAAGCAAACGACCCTCGCTTATCCGTACTAGCATGAAGTCTATACGATGGAGCGCGTCCGCCCAGAAGATACCAATCCACTCTACCTTCAAAGGTCGTGGTTAGTAGGATCGCTGGCAGCGCTTACCAATGTTTCCTTAATTAATAGCAGGCTACCTATTTTTGAGCGCCAGTTTTTTTTTCATGTTTTTTGCCAGGTATTGATATTATTTTCCAATACTTTTGTGTAGTTTGTAACGGTCCTTAGGTAATCTGACTGATTCCTTTGTACATAGTTAATTTAATTGTACTTTTTAATGAATAAATAAATATAAATTTGTGTAATTTAACCAAAATTACATGACAATTAGGTAACTACCTAATGTAAGAACTTCGAAATTTGGGATGGGAATCCCCAAACACTGCACCGCAAAACAGATCAACAGTCTCACTACGTGCGGTTTGATGCGCAATATGATTCTTACATTTTCTCACAAGGTCCAGACGGGTAATCAAAAGCCTTAAAACGCAAAATTCTATTGTTTTTTTATATATCGACGGGGAAGTCCTTGGCCTTCATGTTACCTGGTGTCAAGCTATGATACGGCTGAAGGTAAAGGCGCACTCTAACCGGAATCCTCAACAGACCGAGGCACTGGTTATCTTACCTCTATATGACGGAACGCACAAAATAGAATTGTAGTTATGGCGACATACTTAGGTATGATGGTGGTAGCTAACCAGGTGGACTTAAAACAAATCCAATAAACGTACTAGTAGGTACAAATTTAATAAGGAGTGAAAATAAAAAACCGTGGTTCACCGATCACTTGAACTATAAAGTCCTCTCGTAAAAGATAGCGATTGGAATTTATACAACTTACACAAACTGTTTGTAAACCTGTGGCATTACCGACTTCATAAACAGAGGTGTAAAGCTTTATTTATTGCCTGACAGCCACTGGCAGCATTGGGCGGGGAAGCCGATAGGTTTATCCAAATTTTTATGATGCATTGGGTACCTGTGTTGTTTTAAAGTTGATGTATAAGGAGTAAATATGGTTCAATTTATTATATCTTTAACCATCTCAGGTCTTGATTAATTATCTGAAACAATGTTATTTTTTAATTCAAAGAATGCAGATATGACTAATGGCTATGGCTCCTTTAGGACAATTTATTGTGATTTAAGTTTTAGATTAGTCTATTTCATTGTTTATACATTAAGTGTAGTTTTAGTACCTAACACATTAAGTTTCACAATGTATGACATTCGTGATTAGATACAACGGTGACGGTTTTATTTGTATTGTACATCATGGAAACCCTTGGCCTGCATCTCATCTCGTTTACAAGTCTGCCTATAGGTACACGTACCTACGCATGGTATGTATAATATACTATGTATGAAAACAACTTTTGAGTAATATTAGGGATCCAATGGAACCAACAAAAACAGATTACATTCTCTAAATTCCAAATGCTAGTAACTTATTTGATTCCATCAAAAATATGTTGCTTTACACAAAACATAAATCAGAATTGACTGAGTAAATTTGCAAAAAAAAACATATAGTTGCGGTACCTACAAAACTATAATACTCCTTTTTGCTTCGCCGTAGTAAATATGCACCAATCCTCTCGTGGAAGTTGTAAGAGGCAACTTAGGGATTTATATGGGCAACAGAGTACCAAATAACCCCATTGAGATTAGAAACCTGCCTGCCAAGCGTATTTATTATGACAAATCCGCTTTTGCCCTGCACTCTTTGGGAAAGTCATACATGGCCGAAGTACATTTTTCCGGCTAAGAGGTGCTGTGAATGATAATGATGATGATGATGGTAATGATGACAAAAGACAAGGACAAATAAACCAAAATCTCGTAAATATTGGTTTAAATTGTAAAAACGGCTAGACAAACATGACATCCTGCTCATAAATAGGATTATTCCTTAAATCCTTTGTTTTCTTTATGGCGAGCTCCCACTTGGTCACCAGATGGTCACTCATTTGTTTGATACAAGCCAGAAACAAGGAACATGCGTTCGCACTCCGGGTTTTTATCACTTCCAAGATTTCACATTTTGTAAACATTCATACCACGTACACAATTGCTTAGGGCCGAAACGGGTGTTTGAAGTTTTGAAGAATTCCAAGTGCGTGTTACCCGACTGTTTCAGAACGAAGGTAATATGATTTGAAAGAGAAATCAAAGTCAAAGACGAAACGCGTTTATTCGTAAATAAATAGGATCATTTATGATATCATCACGCATCATTTTGAATCGTCAAATCTACCGCATGTTCGGAATCGCGAATTATAATATTTTTCAATAGGTGAACTAACTAAGCAATGGTTTCACATTCTTAGCCTGTATATGCGGTAAAAACACATACAGATTATTAGATATGTACTTAGGTTTATGAATGTAATTTATTAAATAAAATGTACAATTAAACTAACAATGTTCAAAGGAAGCAGTCAGATTACCTAAGGACCGTTACAAACGGCCTATAAGTCAACTGTTCCAGACCAGTACCAGACGGTAGCGTGCTCAAGACACTGGCAGCATTGCCACGTTGAATAGCTATGCTAATTCGCTGGCCTAAATAAGAGACAGCTATTGGGTCACGTGTCGCCTCATATGTAACGCCTAGGGCGTTACATGTGTGGAATTCAGCTTGTATTAGTAACAAATCAATAGGTATATTCTATCAACTAAGCTATTTTACAAAATAAAATTGCGATTTGGTGATTTTTAGAATAACCGAGATACGGTTTCCAAAAAAAAACAATTTAATATTTGAAAGAATTGTTAAAATAATTTGTTTGAAATCGACTAGGTATATATGGATATATACTTCATGGAATAATTAATTATAAATATAAAACATGAATAAACTAGTCTCACTAATATGAATTGTCATTAATATGAATGTGGGCTGAACAAAGCTAGACTGTCTAAATTTCTTTTAGATAGGTATGTAAGTTAGAGTTCCACGTGACCACAAGAATGTTCGGTATGATGGTACAAACGTAGGTGTAGCGGTAGACCAGAAAAGAGATATCAGCTGCAGACAAAGGTGAGGGAAAAAATAGAACTTTCTCTGCCGACCCCAACACTAGGGGCAAAATGAAACGTAAACATAGGAAATAAGCATCACTGTAGGTAACGAAAATAAGTAGGTGCTACTAGCACTAACCTAAGCAAATTGAGCTTCAAGACACAGAAGTCACAACAGACAGACAACAGTGAAGCTTTTTTACATGCAATGACCGATAACTGCTGGATAGGCCTAAGTGTACCTACCTTGCTTAGGCTTTATCGGAAGCGTAATTTATGTTGACTCCAGAAGAAGCACAATACATAAAACGATTCGGTACAGCATAATAAGGACGTACCTAGGTATAGGTGAGAAGTGCATTTGGCGGCAGCCAGGGCCGGCGGCCGCCGTTCTGTAAACAGTGCGCGTATCGAAGCGGCGGGCTCTTGCCTCCGCTATATTTATCCGCTGGAAGCGACGCGCGGCTAATTCCGTCGGCGCTGATCGCGCTCCTGCAACCACAAGCTCGTCACCGGGTGCCGCCTGGTCCGTGCGCCCGGCAGCCGGCAGCCGGCAGCCGGCCCTCCGCCGCCGCCAACAGCTCGCCAAGGCACAATTCGCAAAACAGTCAACAAACTCGCTAAGCGCTAGCTGGGAAAGAGTATGCTCACCTCAGGAGGTCGTCTCAGTAGGACTTGTGGGCCGGAGCGGGCGCGGCAGCCACGCACGCCTGGTGGTGGTAGTAAGAAGGCGCGGGCGCGCGGTAGTGGTGATGCGGCGGTGGCGAGGCGCGGTATCCGTCACCCGGCGGTGACGAGGTGCGGTACGGCGCGAGCTGGCACGACGGTGGGTCGAACAGGTCGCGGAACGCGGGCGGCAGCTGGTCCGCTGAGGGCTCGGGCGCGGTGTACCAGCCCGAGGTGGCGGCACGGAACTCCTCTGCCGCCAGCGAGTACGGCTGCGGCGAGCAGTACACGCCAGCGGGCGGCAGCCGCGCCTCCGCGAACTCGTCGAGCGGCTCCACGGGCTTGTCGTAGCGCGCGCACTCGACGGCACCAGGCTCACGCTTGGGCCGGCACTCGAAGAGCCGCGGCTTCACGTCGGGCTTTACGTCGCGCGTCTGCCCTAGCCCATCACCAGACGCGAGCGCCTCCTGCGCCGCCAGAGCCTCCTGTGCCTGGTGCAGCTGCTGCTGGCGCTTGATCGCCTCCTCCTTCTCTTTCAGTGCGTCTTTCTTCTTGAACCGACGCCTCCGCCGTAAATACGATCCGTTGTCGAACATATTGTACGAATCCGGATCCAAGGTCCAGTAGCTTCCCTTGCCGGGCTTCTTGTCGTCTCTTGCGACTTTAACGAAACACTCATTGAGGCTCAGATTATGTCGGATCGAGTTCTGCCACCCTTGTTTGTTCTCTCTGTAGTAGGGAAACCGCTCCATGATGAACTGGTAGATGCCGTTGAGCGTGATCCGACGGTCGGGCGCGTTCTGTATGGCCATGGCGATGAGCGCGATGTAGGAGTAGGGCGGCTTGACCATGTCCTTGGGCGCGCCGACGTGCTGCTGATGCGGATGTAGGTAGGGCGCGCCGTACCCATAGCGGTACTGCTCGTAGGCGTAGGGCACGCCGGCGGAGTAGCCCGCGGTGGTGCCTCCGCGATACGCGTACGGGCTCTGTTCTCCGAACAGCGCGTGCATCGTGCCGACGTGACGCGCACTCACGCAGCTTACGTGCCACTCCGAGACCGAGGAACCCTGAGCGCGTTGCTCATTCGGCAACAAAACGACGACTGACTGATTTTGTTTAGATTCACAACAAGGGCCGTTTACATAGCGGACGCGAGCCGAGAGACGAATGGGCGAAGTCGGAGGCGCAGCCGGCTGTTACGGCGCGCCCCGCCCTCCTGGCGGTCTCCGTCTGCCGCGCGAGAGCTGCGCACGCGTCTCGCTCGCTCCCGCGTGCAGCACGCCCAGGCACAAACCTGGGCCAAACCCACACGCTTTCAAAGCTCGGCCCCTTTCAACATTTTTTCACCCCATCTCTGCGCCCTTACATTCGTTGTAGCAAACAATGACACTTTCTCATATCACCAAAAGTGGTTGGAGCCAAACTAATTGCGGAACAGGATTTAATAAATCTCCTCCCTCTAAGCTAAGTCATAGAAACATTTTATGGGAAATATTTACTTATTTTTATTTATTCTGGGACTATAGAACAATAAAACTTTAGCCAGCTAGGTATTTGTGATACTATATTTGACCAAAGTGCACTTTTTTGCGATGGATTGATGAAATGGAATGTTTTTTAAGTTTTTTTGGTTTTGCTGCTATCCGATTGGAGCCAATGGGCAAAATTAACATTAAAACCTAGACTTGCATCGGGTAAACCTTGGGCCGAACCGTACTTAGATAATAGTAAACGATAAAAGTGCGAGTATACTAAATTATTATATATTTAATTAGTAAGTACCTGCCTATGTTGCTCGTAGGTTATTTAATGTCAAGCGAATGAAATATGTTTGATGACTTGAAGAGCCCACGACCAAGCTGAACCATTGCCCCGACCTTAATGTTAACGGTAGTCTTCAATCGAAACATGGAATCAACTGACCAATCGAACGCTGTTCTAGCCTTATACAAACTGGTAACAAGCCTGCGAAGGGTGTGCCACCGAATAATAAAAACCAGGGCTTACAGATCAAGGCTACATGCGATACCTTATACGTGTAGGTCATTGGTGAGTGTCTAGAGGAAAGAAGTATTTTTTTATTGTACGACGGGGAAACGATCATAACGTGAAACCAGGCTCTTTACCTGGTTTCACGTTATGTTTACGCCGAATCCAAGATGATTTTTTTCAGCAAATAAATACAGCAAGGCGTTTCTAGAAAACCCTATTGAAAAAAAATTAATATTTTCGATTCAACAAGGGAAGTAGTCAGGTTTACGTGAGGACATATTGTCTATGATTTTTGGAGCGCGAATCGTGATGCAGGGATTTCAAGATCTGTCTATTGCTTCTAAGCAACAGATAGATCAATAAATACGGCGTACTCGATAGACAAAAGATATATATTTTGTCTAATTAAGCGCGCCGTAATAGACTTTTGATGATTGCAGTCTCATTTCACTCCTCACTGCCATTAGATTTAAAGTATATCTTTAAAGTATCTGGTCCACCAATACTCGGCGTGTTCTTAACCAATTTTGATCACTAGGTGTAGGTCTCGTTCCTATTTAAATTAGACTAGGAGATCAAAACAGAAATACATAGATATTGCAACCGTCATATCATGTCAATTGAAGACATCACTTCATCGTATACGTGAATAAATTCAAATTCATTTATTCAGACGTCTAGGTCCAGAGTGTTAGTAAAACTTAGAATAAGAGGTTAGTACTTAATAACTAAAAGAGATTTGGTCCTCTGGATGAGCTGCCACACCAGCGGACATTCATAATTATTGGCAATAACTTTCAGAATGCTGTAATAAAACCCGTGTTTTAAAATGTATGATATGATTATTTGTGTCTTTGATTAGTTACCTACAGATAAACAGTATAGTTCCAAATAAATGTGGTGTACATTAGCAAACCCACATCGGGTTCTTTTTTTGTTCGACGGGGATGTTCTTTGCCTTAATGTCGCCTGATTTCTAAAGATATCATAAGGCTGAACGTGGAAACGCACGACATCCGGAATCCTCAGCTGTTTTGAGGAACTGGCTATATTACCTTATTATTTAATTGGCTATATATTATATTAATACTGGAAAACAACACTTTAAGAATTGTTGGTATAGCGACAGAATTAGGTAAGATGGTGGTAGCTAGCCAGGCGGGCTTAAACAAAGTCCTACCACCAACCAAAAATTAATTTTGGGTTTGATTGTTTGATTGTCGCCGGCTCCAATATTTTGGTAGCAAACCGGGACGAGTGGAAGTGATAGGTAGGGGTAGGTGTGATCTATCTCCCTGGTGTAACTACCCCGGGCAACAAAATCGCTGGTTTTTGCTAGTGGTTACTGCTAAATTATCCCAACACTAGTGGACCCGTAAAGATCCACCTGGCAAGAGACCACCCTACTGGCCAACGTCCGGTACCAAACGGTTTGATGTGTTCCGTCGCGCGGGGGAGCCTCGCTTCATTGCAACTCTAACTTAAAAAAAATAACACATTTACAAAGCTTATAAATATACGCTTTTATAAAATTTGTGGCATACTTATTATATACGAATTACGGAACATTTAATTAGCTATTCCACTAGCATATTTCGGCACTAGTACAATCTTATGGACTCTTATCAAGTCCTGAATACTGTTAGCTTTTTGAAACTAAAAAAAGCAATCAAAAAAACCTCGCTATGACAGAAGTAAATATGTATCTAACTCAATGTAAATTCATTATAAATGCACAATACATTATTGATCGAGTGAGCGAAGCGAACGAGATTTCCGAGTTAAATTGGGAATTATTGTATGTATGTATGCATTTATTGTGTCAATGTTTGTGATGGAATAACTGTCGAAAGTTTTATGCGATTTTAATGAAATAGAAAATGTAAAAATAACATAAATAGAAGTTGATTTTCGCGTGGGATTTTTGATAAGTGGGGTAGTTTTTGAGATATTGGGCTGGAATGAAATTAAATTTTTCGCCCTTATCTTTTGAATGGTTAATCCGATCGATTCAAAATTTTGAATTTGCAGAGAATACATTAATACTCATCAATCGGTACATGGATTCTTGACACTATCTAGTTTTTGAGAAAGGAGTGTTAAGTGTGACAAGAAGATTTTTAGCTTGTGGGGTGTCATTTGAAAGAGTGTCAGCTGCATATTCAAAAACCAATATCTTACTTTATATAGGGGTGTTTTTTTTATAAAGGGTCTCGTTTAGAGTGTACAACGCTTGCTATGTCTTGTAAAATATACTGTTCAAGGGGGTTGTCTTCACAGCAAACTTTATTTGTTTGCTGAAACCACAACACAATGTGGAAGGAACTTCCTCCAAAACTGTAAGCTTCGGCCGTAATCACCATGCTTGGCAGATTGATTGGTGCTCACAGTTTTTTTATTTTTTCATTGTACGAGGAAGCGCTTGGCCTTCATCTCACTGGTAACAAGTTGAGATAAGTCTGAAGGTGGAGACGCACTTCACCCGGAATCCTCAACTAACCTCTGAATGCCGGAAAACAACAACTTTTTTTAAGAATTATTATTATGGTGACAGAATTAGGTAACATGGTGGTAGCTAGCCAGGCGGACTTAAACAAAGTCCTACCACCAACCAAACTAAGCACAACATATTGTACTCCCCATGGGGATCGAACCCGGGACCTCTGGATCTGAAATCGGTGGGTTGAACCACTAGACCATAGAGGCGGTTAAAAGTTAATGTTTTGTTAGCACAAAAAACTGCTGCCTTCTTGGTGAAGACCCTTGGTTGACTTTATGAATCCGTGGGCTGGAGGGGTACGTTTTTAACCATGGCTACAAAGGCATCGGTTTTCAAAAAGATATCAATCTTTTCGTGGTAGGGGGTGATTTATTCACTTATTGTATTCTGTACACCTACTATGACATACGGTAGGTGCTTTGCTCTTATTCTGGCTTTGCATTTAATGAGAGTTAGCAACAAGAGAAAGCCTCGAACACTAAGGAGCATTAGTGTTTGCTTATGTGTTTTTGTGAGTGCTTAAGTGAGTTGCCTCACTTAAGCAATAGTAATAGCAAAGTAAGGTGTAATGAATTAGTTATATTCTTTTTAAAAAAGAATTCCGTGGTTAATTACCTTATACAAATAAGACATCACGGGATCTCTGTTCGGGGTGAACTAGTAGTTATATATCATGTATGTATTACATGTTATTAATTTCAGACAGCGCCATCTAGCCCCAATCCAAGCATAGCTTGTAATATGGGAATAAGATTACAGATAGAATACTTGGATACATTTCTTTTGTAGGAAAATACATAGGTACGTACTATAAGAAACAACGCCCAAACACAGAATGAACGTATATATTCATCACACAAGTGTTTGTCCTGGGTGGGAATCGAACACACAACCTGCAGCGCAGAAGGCAGAGCTACTAACTACCAACTGAGCTATGAGGCTTGTTGTATGTATGAAATGGTCCAGAGGATTGTTCTCCCGATATCTGTTCGACTGCAGCCGCAAGTTGTAACAACCTGCCTCCGTGGCCTAGTGGTTCGTCCACACCGGTGCCAGATCCCCGGGTTCGATCCCCAGGGGCAGTACTTACAATATTGTGGTTGGTTTGGTTGGTGGTAGGCCTTTGTTTAAGTCCGCCTGGCTAGCTACCACTATCTTACCTAATTCTATCACCATAACAACAATTCTTAAATTGTTGTGTTCCGGCATTTATAGGTAAGATAAGATAAACCATTAAAAATAATATGTTCATTCTTGGAAGTTGGCCTGTAAGAGATTGGAAATTTGATTGAGGCGATACGTGACCCAAGGGCTGGCTCTTATTTAGGCCAACGAATTAGCATAGCTATTCAGCGTGGCAATGCAGCCAGTGTCTTGGGCACGCTACCGTCTGGTACTGGTCTGAAACAGTTGACTTATAGGCCGTTTGGAACGGTCCTTAGGTAATCTGACTGCTTCCTTTGAACATTATTAGTTTAATTGTACATTTTATTTAATAAATATGTTTAGTTAGTGATTGAAATATAAGACATGGGTTTTAGACAGTGTGATTGGTCGATTTTCCTCTCATCTCTGCTCGTATGCGTATCAATGATACCTATAAAAGTTTTATGTCTGCAACATTACGAATGTACCTAATTAGGTAGGTAATTAATATTCCTAAAATTTAGGTAATACATAAATATTAATACGTAATCTATATGAAACAAATCTTAGGACCTGTCTTCAAGCATAATTCGCGCACCAAGGAGAAGGTTGTATTTTTTTACGGTTGATTTTCGACCACCAACTAGTTTTAAATTATATACCTAGACCAGAGAACACAATAAAATACGACACGTTACTCCATCTACCTTCAACGCCTTGAACTACAGATCACGACATCTACCCATAGCCATACTTCCAACTGAATTTCAGATCACGCTATACAAAAAGAACGAAAAACGTTCGCTAAGTTTTTAAAGCGAAACCTAGATGGCGGTGTTCACTACATTCCACAACTACAGTCTGAGACTGGTATACCATGGGTGTACCTAATGCGTAGAGTCGCGTTATGACTAAATACCATATTATATTATTATATTAGCTTTAAGTCTAGCACCGTCTTAGTCTTTATAGCAGATTGCTTACTTCGATTTAACGCTTATCTATATTAGACCTAAATATTCAACAGCCTAAGTCGCGTTTAGCCACAGGATACATACAGGGTGGGCCAAAAGAAGTCATCCGATGTTGTTTGGCTCTCTTTTTTTTCTAAAAGAAAAACTTCGATTCTGTTATTTTATTATGTTTATTTGAACCTTTAGAATTGTATTGGTCAAGTCGAGAAGATGATATCGGCTAAATTATGGGCGCCGTCACAATTGATTAACATACGGGCTCGTTTTATGCCATTTTTCATCACTTCAGCGAGAACTTCGGGCGACAGATTCTCGCACTCGTGTCGAATGTTGTCCTCGAGGGCTTCCAGAGTCTCGGGATTGTTCACGTAAACACGGGACTTCAAAAAACCCCACAAAAAAAGTCTAAAACGGTTAAATCGGGCGATCTTGCGGGCCAGTGCAAATCGCCAAAACGAGAGATGAGAGGCGACCCGGGATCGCCGCCTTCAGAATATCGGTTGTGGGTCGCGCAGTGTGTGCCGTTGCTCCGTCCTGTTGGAACCACATGTCCTGCAGTCATCCAATTGCGGCAGAAAAAACTCGGTCAACATGGCCCTATAGCGCGCACTGTCCACTGTTGTCGTTAGGCCAGCGGCGTTCTCGAAAAAAAATGGCCCGATGACTCCTCCAGCGTGAACAGCACACCATGCAGTCACTTTGAGCGGCTGTAATGGCTCCTCGTGCATTACTCGTGGATTTTCGGTACCCCAGAAGCGATAGTTATGCTTGTTCACGTACCCGCTGAGGTGGAAATGAGCCTCATTATGATTTTGGTCGAAAAATCGTCCACTTCTTCCTCGAGATTGAGGATGGCTTGGGCGTAGGTTACGCGTTAAGCGTTAGCAGCTGATGCACGGACTTGAATTTGTGCAGGAACATGCGCAGGTATTTGACCAAAATTCGCCTTAGGGACGTCCGGCTGATGGCTAATTGCGTGGCACGGCGTCTGGTCGATGTTTCCGGCGACAGCTCGACATCCTCGGCAACAGCGGCAATATTCTCGGCAGAACGGGCGCACCAGGGCCGGCCACCCTTGGCAACGTCTCGTGTGGTCCCATACTCTTCAAGGTTGGTGGCCAAACGGCACAGTGTTTGCGTAGTCGGTGTCGGACGGCCGGGGAATCGGCGACGGAATTCGCGCTGCGCGAACACCACAGACGGATTGTTACGCAAAAAAATAGACACAATTATTCCGCGTTCTTGGGGAGTATATCGCTCCATGGCTTGTTCACTGGTATTCTGCATCTGTCTAGTCCACAAATGTCAAAATAGACTTGACATTGGCGGCCATTTGCAAAAATGAGAGCATCTTCTAGTAGGGTGATTTCTTTTGGCCCACCTAGTACCTACAAACTCCTTTTGTTGCACCTACCTATTTATACTGGCACTTAAATCTGCATACTTATGAAGTTGTTTTTTTACATAAAAAGGGTAAGTAAAGTTTACAAAAAGTGGATACTATAATTATTTTTTTTAATGTGACGGAGATTTTCTGATTTTCAAGTTAACAAGGCCGAAGGTGGAAGCGCACTTGACCCGGAATACTCAAGAAACTGTTGTGTTCTGGCATTTAGAGGTAAGATAGCCTCATCTTACCCCTAAATGCCAGAACACAACAATTTAAGATGTATGTCTCAATGTTACCTATAATTTGTCCGAAGACACCACTGGATATAGACGTTTGGTTTCAGAGTTACTGTGGTTTGCAGTTTGACAGCTATCATCCAAAATGTAAATCTCAATGTTACCTATCCTTTGTCTTGAGACCCTGTAACGTAGCTCGGTGATAGTAGGTACTCGGTTTGCAAGTACCTAGTCTCGCCTACTACGTTCGATTCTAGAAACGGTGCCACCGCCGCTCGCTCCTACCGCGAGCAGGCCGGCAGTCGCCAGCCAGGGCCAGTCGACATTGGTTTAACTGGGTGTGAATACCTTCCGGCAGTGTTGCCAGTAGCAGATAGTCAAATATAACATGAGACAACTCAAAAAGTAACATTTTCACAAGAAAAGTAACATTACCATAGATTATGTGGAAAACGACACAATACTTTATTATGACACTTTGTTGCACAAAAACTAAAATAGGTGTGTATGATATGATTGAGTGAGCGCTAGCTCAGTGTACTACATTCATTCATTCCGCTCATGTCTAGTTCATAGACGGTTCAATGGTTCAATCAATCAAACCAAATCAAACATTTAATTTAAAAATTGGTACCGACTTCCAATATAAGCTTGAAAATAATTATTTTTCGAACTTCATTATATTTTAGAAGGCGGTGCCTATCGGTATGCGATGAGATAACCTTACGACAACAATCACAAGTGTTATAACTTGACAATTTTGCGCACTAGATTCATTCAATCTACATTCATTTATTCCGCACATGTCCGGTTTCATTCGGCTCAGTCAATCCGAATCAAACCTTTTATTAAAAAAATTGGTACTGACTTCCAATATAAGCTTGAAAATTATGATTTTGGAATATTATTATATTATTAATATCATAATATTTTGGAAAAACGGTATGCGATGAGTTAACCTTACGACAACAATCGTGTGGTTGGCTTTGCAATTTTGCCCTACCAGATTACCAATCGCTTGATCGATTCGCTGCTAGTCATCACTCGCTTGCTCGCTCGCCTAAGTAAGCGGGATGGAAGATTAAGAAATACACGCGAGTGAGTGAATAAGCAGTACGACTAAGTGACAGATTTACAGATTTTTTGATCGCATCAGTCAGTCCACAAAATAAAGTGCGCAACATGACGAACAAAAACAAAAACATTCTTGGATGCGTTCTCTTTCACGAAATTTTTTTGTTTGCTGGAATTTTTTTTTAAAGTTTTTTTATATACACAAAAATTACATATTGAGTCGTGTAACATGGAGGTAACATGAGAGGGTCAAAAGTAACGTAAAATGTTACAAAAGTAACATTCTGGCAATGCTGCCTTCCGGGGATATAAGGAAGCGAGATGGGATTACGCGCCTCGCGTCGCACACATGACGTCACGTTTGTTTGTTTTTTTTTATTGTTCGACTTGATTGATTAGATTTCTGACAAGAAAATGGCCGTCGTTGTCGTCTTGTGAATTCTAAGCGTGGTACATAATCTTGGTTTTCTTTTTGTTGTGTTGTGCATCGTTGAGTTGAGCTCTTGCTCCTCCGTTTGTTTCAGTGAACATATAGTGCTGTTGAGATTTATGAGACAGGACTCCAGAGATGGTAACTATTTTTTTCCAAAATGAAGGAAAATAAAAGAAAGTGTTTCAAGTGTGGGGCTTCGCCCAGTGATAATAGTAGGCCTATTTTACACCGCTTTCCGAAACCTGGTGCAACAAATAGTCTTCGTTAAGAACTTATTGGTAAAAAAAATATTGTATGTCTAGCAGGGTCACCGGCGCCGGCGCCGCCGTGCAGCGCCGGCTTTTATGCAGCGAAAATTTTATGTCTTTCTTGTCTCATTTCAGATGTGAATTATGGGCCAAACATTGTTTTCCTCAAGGCCAATGGCATTCATCAGAATTTCAAGCCAAGCTGTATGCTGAACACAGAATGCTGTGCACCAAGCATTTTAATAGAAAATATTTCATTGATACTGCTGGCACAAAGATGGTTAAAGCTGCAGTTCCAGAGGAAGAATGTAACACGGTTAGTAGGTGTACCTTATAAACTATATAGTGCTCATTGTTGGTAACTTTTGTTACTAGGCATCATCTGGATTTTTGGAAACACAACTTATTCATTACCTGTGTAACACCTTTAGTAGAATAGGTCCTTTAGTATCATCTTATTACTTGTGATTTAACTGTCTCCTCTCTGTAAATACAGTAATGTTACAATACAAATGTAATTTCTTATTCATTGGCACATATTTTTTTTTAGAATGTGTCGGCTCTTGATCTCAAAACTTACACAGGCAAGAAAGAGATCTACAATGGTGCGAGCCTACCCAAAAGATGCCTATTGACTCTCTTCTTGAAAACATTCTAGTGTAACACAGCGGACACTAGAATGCAAGACGACGAAAACCAGGTAGTGTTTTAACGTGGGTTACAAAAGATTCAGGCGTCAATAATCAAAGTTATCGACAGCACCTCAGATATTACAGTAGCATCAATCTACTGCCCACCCAAACACGCTATAACTGCAGAATATTACAAAGAATACTTGAAAAAACTAGGAAACCGCTTCATTTGCGGAAGAGACTGGAATGCCAAACATGTAAACTGGGGCTCTAGACTTATAAACCCTAAAGGGAGACAACTCTACTACGCGATCAACGACCTCAACCTTAACTACCTATCAACTGGTGAACCCACATACTGGCCAACAGACAATGCAAGAAAAACTGACCTCTTAGACTTTTTTGTAACCAAGAACCTTTCTTTAAACCACATGAATATAGAACAAATCATAGACCTCTCATCAGACCACACTCCTGTTGTTCTTAACGTCAATTGCCAAGTTCTACTGCAAGAAACACCACCAAGGATACATAATCGGCACACACACTGGGACAAGTACCAAAACATAATCACTTCTATGATTGAACTAAAAATATCCCTTAAGACAATAGAAGAAGTAGAAGAAGCAATTGAGCAGTTCAACAAAATAATACACATTGCAGTACACGAGTCAACCCCAAAGCGCAAAGTGTTCGTCCCGAAGGAACACATTTATCCGACATTCATAAAAGACAAAATCATTGAACGACGACGCCTACGCAAGGTTTGGCACAAAACAAGGTTCCCAAGGGATAAAGCGGCCTTTAGCAGAGCATCACAAGACTTGAAATCTGTTATACATGATCTCAACACCTAAGAAGACTTACCCCAACAAGCGATACAAACTACTCGCTCTGGAAGGTGACATCCAAACTTAAACATCCGAAAACGCAAAAAGCCCCTATAAATACCCAAATGGGAATGTGGGCCCGATCTGACAAGGAAAAAGCCAACGCTTTTGCAACACATCTAGATAGCAACAAGTTTATATACATGGATATGCCATTGAGAACTGTAAAACAAGAAATGCAGACATACAGTAAAAACTACCAATCAAGGCTGAACAAGCACAGGAATGAATTGGCCGCTCAACTGGAAGGGTCGGGGAGTCTTACATTCTCAAGACTAAAACGGCACAGCATACAGAGTCTCGCAATGAGATTCGCTGACAGAGAGTGAGAGAAGAGTCACTGGGCTGGTCTCTCATACAGCGTCAAATTTTTAGATTTCAGACATCAACATCACATTGGATTATTGTCACTATTGACAGATGGCCAATAAGCAGAATACAAAAGAAAAAAAAAAAAAGATGTATAAAAATCACCTAAAGAAAGTAAGCAGATTACAAAATAAAATTAAAAAAATGAAAAACAAATGTTTCCTAAAAAAAATGGAAAAAAATAAGTCATTGATGAAATAAGTCTTAAATACAAAAATTTCACCAACAATGTCTCTGTTTCTGCAAGGTGAATTGAAAAATTTTAAAAATGTTGCAAAGGCTCGAAGATGGGATACCGATTCTAAGATCATAGCATTGAGATTATACAAACGCTCACCTACATCTTACAGACTGTTTAGAAGGATGATATATCTACCAGCTCCAACACTACTACAGTAAAAAACTTGCTAAGTAAATTTAAGATGGGTGTAGGTATGAATAAAAACATATTTAACATATTAAAAAAGAAAGTGACACAAAATGAGAAATCATCGGATAACGAATATGTCTTAATGTGGGATGAAATGTCAATAAAAAAGAATCTTCATTACAATGTAAAAGAAGATTTGATAGAAGGCTATCAAGACCATGCGGCTCAAGGGCGATCTCCTGCTATTGCATCATATGCACTAGTATTTATGATCGCAGGGATTCCAAAATTAGTAAAGCAGCCTATATCGCATTTTACCTCTCTGCTGGATCTGTAACTGCAGATAGACTGTCTGTCCTTATTAAGAAGGTAAACAAAATTACATTTTTATTTATTTACTTAATAGTCCATTTATGTCCAATGCTGGCCAGAGCCTCCTCCAAATTTAGATTCTTAGTCTCTCTCTTTCTTTTTTTTTGTACAACGGGGAAGCTCTTGGCCTTGAACTCAGGTTCAAAGTTAAGATAAGGCCGATGGTGGAAGCTCACTTCACCCCGGAATCCTCAACAGAGTGAGAAACTGGCTGTCTTACCTCTAATCACTGGAACTAAACTTAGGTAAGAAGGTGGTAGCTAGTCAGGCGGACTTGCAAAGTCCTACCACCAACCAAACCAAGCACAATATTGAGCCCCCCGTGGGAATCGAACCCGAGACCTCTGGTCTGACACCGGTGGAAACGGTGACACTGAACCGTAAATTGTACATAATACCCAGAAGAAAGCTACTGCCCTTTTCTGTTGAGGTCCCTTAGTCGACTTTTACGACATCCGTGGGCTGAGATGGACGGGTCGATTCTTAAGCCGCGACCACCACGACAATTTTATTTGATTTTGTGCAAATGCTTCTTTCATACCTTTGTGGTTTGGTACTTGGCATAACAATGGTACCTAACCTAGTTTACACTGTGCATGTGTCTAAGCACCCAATGAGTTAAACTCCTCACATTCCTTTAAATTCCCCAGCAATTATAATCCCCTTTCAATCTCTTTCTCATCTCAGAGGTTCTCATGCTTGAGATCGCTAATTAGGGTTTTCAGTGCTTGTGATACTCTGCTAAATTATGTTTTGTCTCATATTGTGCCAGACCATAGGATTTTGTCACAACATAATGACAAAATATATAAAAACCTATAAATGCAGTATTAAGTTTTACCTACGATTTTTTCAGGTCCTTCAAAGCTGCTTTGATGCAAAACTGAATATTGGTGCAACAGTGTGTGATATGGATGGCGTTAATAAAAGAGCATTGGGTATCTTAGGAGCAACTTTAGAGCAGCCTGTCACTAAAGTTGGTAATCAAGAAGTGGTTACTTTGTTTGATACACCGCACCTGCTGAAATGTTTCAGAAACTTGTTTCTGAAACATGATATACAATGCCAGACAAATATAACATCTGATGGCAGAACTGGAATCGGTCTACATAGTCAGATTGTACATGTTTTGTGAACACTGACTAAATGTTGCTAACGTAACATGTGGATAATATAAGAAAAGCACCCCTTTCTTTCCTCCCGTGAGTATCGTAAAAGACAAATTAAGGAACCAAGAGGGTGTAGTCCAGGGATTCCCAAAGTGGTCGATATCATTTTCCTAGTGGTCAACATAAACAAAAACTGATTTTGAGGTCTTAAAATCAACCCCTTTTAAATTGAATTAAATTAAACCGAAATTGCAGGGTTTTGACATAATCACCACGCTTGGCAGGTGGATTGGTGACAGCAGCAGTAAAGTTGTTAAATAATTCATACCAAAACTACATTCAAATTCGTTGAGCTGTTTGAGTGTAATTGAGTGAAAAACGTTCTAGAATTATTCAGCCATCATACAGGTCCATTGCACTTTTCTGGGATAAAAACTAGCCTATGTATTAATCCAGGGTAAAAACTATCTGCTTACAAAATTTCATTTAAATCCTTGCAGCCGTTAAGGAGTAACAAACATAAACTTGCGCTTTATAATATTAGTGTGATGCGATAACATGATATTAAAAAAAAAACCTGGTTACATTTCAGGAATGGCTAAATGGGCTTACATCAAACAGTTTTACAATTTGTATAATAACAATCCAAATTTTGTATTTGCACCATGCCTACGACAGGATCATTTGGATCCGAACACCAAACAAAAAATGAAGGTGAATCTTGCAGCACAAGTATTAAGTCATTCTGTTGCAGCCGGGATGTATGCAAAAATATCACAAGGTATGCTTCCTATGGTATTTTTAGACTACTGACTTTTGGATTACTAATGCGAATGTTAAGATAAGATAAGAAATGAATATATAAGTAGAAGTTTGAAAGTGGCGCCAGTTGTAGAAAAGACCAGGAGTGGTAGGATGACATGGTATGGGCATAATTATAATAAGGAGGGATGACGGTCATTTGACCATAAAGGTTATGAATATGAGCGTGGTTGGACATGTGAGCAGGGGAAGGTCTAAAAAGAGATGGATGGATTGTGTGACAGAGGACATAGGTATGAAGGGTGAGGATGCAGAGTTGACGGCTGATAGGAGTGAGTGGAGGAAGAGAACATGTTGTGTTGTGCCGATCCCACCTAGCGTGGGTCATGACACGACACTTCTTCATACCAGTGGGTTTTGCTACAATTACCACGCTTTGCAGGTGTATTGGTTATCACAATGCTTATGATTACAACTCAGTTGCCTACTGCTCCTTCACTGGTAAATTTATTGTAATGATTTAAAATTAATTTTATTAATTGTTCATACATCATCATAACAGCCCGTAACTGTCCATTGTTGGACATGAGCCTCCTTCAGGAGGGTTTTGCCATTGCCGCATTACCACTTGGCAGGCGGATTGGTGATCGCGGTACTGGTGTTACGTACGGCAGTGCAGGCGGATGTAACATTAACATTGAAACATTTTTTTCAAACTTCAAATGCTTGTCCTGTAAAAAGCGGTTTTTGGACTTATCATGTAAATACCAAACACCACAGATAAACTTACCCATACATTTATTTTTAGGCTTTTAGTGACGTTGGTATCACTATTTCAACTAAAAAATACCTTTAATTTTCAGGTGAACTACCTGCAGATGCTACGACTACAAACATAATTGCCGATATGGACAAATTGTTCGACAGTGTAACTTTACACCAGATTTAAGAAGTGGCAAGCCTTATGCAACCATTTTAAAAAGTAATACGCATCACTTAGAGCACTTTCGAAAGATGATGCAGTTTTTTAAAACTCTAAATTTTGTAGGGAGCAGAAGGAAACCTCCATCACAAGAGGGATGGGTGTGGACATTAAATGCTATTGAGCGTGTGTGGCAAAATTTGACAAAAAAACATAGGGATATTAAAAGCCTCTCCACAAGAAGACTCCAACAAGAATTATTCGAGGAAATTGTGGAGCTAATAAAAATCCAACAGTAGGACAGTTTGTTTCAGGATTAAAAACAGCTGTCCTGAGCAACCTATCACACATTGAAATTGTGAAAAAGACGAAAACAAAACATTTATATCTAACTACAAAGCACTATTAGAGCCGGCGGTTACAGACTGCACTGAAAACGCTATCGAAATGTAAATGCAACAGCAAATAAGCTTTAATTATGAAGAAAATGTGATGGAAGATAGTGGAGAATTTCAAGTATGTGCATATGACTGTGGGTTCATGATAAAAAAAAACCCGAACAGATGCTGTCAAATGTGTAAAAAAATTCTAATATCTGAGACACAAATGGCAGAACATATTTTTGTTGACTTCAAAGAATACCAAAATGTAAAAAAATCATTGATCTATTCTACAAAACCATTGATTCGATGTGTAGAGCAAAGTGCCACAATTGTAAACAATTACTTTGAAAATGAGGGATTCAAGATGAATTTAAAAAAACATGTAATGCAAATCTTAAATGAAAAAATAGATTTTAATTTTTTAAACGATTGTGGAGAGCACAAACAGTCAAATGTGACTTATTTAACAAAAAGAGTATTTATCATAATATGTGTTAAGAGGTTTTGCATTTTGAAAAATCGAAAATTTGCAGAGGAATCTTCGAGAGCTGCATTAAAAAGAAAAATAGATATTCTACAACATAAATGATTCTGGTGCAAGAGGTTCGAACTTTTTTGTATGGAAGATGCCAGCTTCCAATCACAATAGCGGCGGGTCGATATGCCAGACCGGTTCTATCCCCAATATTAATACAGAAACAACAATATGTAGGTACAATGAAAACCAACTATTTACAAAGGAAGCAGTCAGACTAGCCAACTCAACTTATCCAGACCAGTACTAATCGGAAGCGTGTCAAGACACTGGCTGCATTGCCAGCCAGAATAACGATGCTAATTCGCTGGCCTAAATAAGAGCAAGCTCTTGGGTTATGTGTTGCCTCAATCGAAAGCCTCGCAACATTTTTGAAAACTTTGAGGGCACCAGCTCCTCCCGGACCTAAGGTCTTAACCCATTAAGAAGACAATAAGAAGATGGATAAGAATGCCGGTATTGTAAGATACATGTGCTTGCAACCTGACTCCCATTTTGAAACAGCTAAGACTAGACGAGCACGATCTGTCGAGTTTGATTGAGCACATTATGTAACAGTAGTTTTTGTAAATTAATTTTCGACGAATTTCACAATCACCTTGCGAACGGTAAAAGTAGAATCAAACTAAACAGGTACATTTTTTTATTTCAATATATTCGGAACATCAAACAATCAGTTTTATGTAAAAATAACAGACAAAATAATACAGTAGTGTGACCAGCCCCGTTGTCCGCGGGTTACGTAAATTAAGTATACATTAAAATTAATTATCCTAGTTGTAAATTTATGTTAGTGTGTAGTAGATATGTATCTTTATACAGTGTACCCTGGCTTATAGAACCCTCGATAAGGCACTGTCCCCTCTCTCACTCCAACCTCAGCTGCTAGAAAAGAGAACGGACAGCACTCGGCCAAGGAAGGCACTTGTATTTATTTTAATACCTACCGACGAACATTAATAAGTTTACACTATATTTAGCGAATACCTATTGATTTGTATAAAGTACAACTACAACAGAATATAATCATGGATCATCTAATGTAATCGATATTAATGTGTCAATTACACTCTTTTTGAACTGGCTAGGTGAGTTTGCAAATAGTTGAATGTATGAGAGTAAAGTTTCATGATTCTATGGAATAAGTGCGAATAAGTATTGTTTACGTGTCTTTCGAAGATGAGTACGAAATGCCATTATGTATGTAAAGTTGGTATAATGGTATAATATTGCAACAATCGAATTTGTAGTTACATTTTTTGAATAACAATAAGTAACATATCAAGGAGTGATTTCTTATTCAATGTATGCAAATTGTATTTACTTAAGAGTTCACTGTAAGAGGACTTGAACAATAACAACGATAGTTCATACATCGTAAAAATATACGTTGGAGTGACATTACAGTACATAATAAGTATAATGTAAATAATAATAAAAATCTTATATTGTAAATCAAATTGTTTATTTTTGCCCTTTTTTTTAATAGCTCTGGAGAAAAAGAAACTAAAAGAAAATGGTCTTCTACATTATGATGCCGTTTTCTTTTTCTATTGAATTTGTAAACAAAATTTTGAAAACTAGTTATTTTAGCCTAACGAATACCAGGGGTTCTTTTATTATTAGTTGTATCTTTCCAACGTAGAGCAACAAAAGTAAATGTAAAAACAAGTGCTTCTAAAGGTGGTCTAACCCTTCTGGTAATAGTTCGGCTAAATTTTATGTTTTCAAAATTTTGTATATAACTGTACCTACAGGAATATGTAGGTAAGTACATAAATTCCCGCCCCTTATTTTAAAAAAATCGCGCGCTTGTGAAAAATTTTTTTACGACATCTGTGGAGGGCCCCTTTTTTCTCATTCATTGTCTTTTATAGGTCATTCAGAAATGTATGGGGTCCAGGCTAGATCGTGTACCGGCAACTGGACATGGTGAAAATTATTGCAAACGTTTACCAATCATCCATTTACTCGAGATATGCATAGTTTTTATGTACAAAATTAATTTAGTGACCAGCGCGGGCATCACTATATCTTACTATATCTTAGTCTATAGTGCCACAAAATCTATTGCGGATGTAGTCTATTTGCGTAAGAATAGAAAGTATGTTAAATCATCGAAAATATTTTGATTCAAACAGCTTGATATGTTTGTATTATCTACGCTTATATGTGTAAATAAATAACTAGGTAGGTAATAAGGTACAATGTTGATTCGACATTATTTCCAGGCATCTCACGGCCTAAATTAACTGTTCATGGTATGATGAATAGTTAGTGTGTACCTAATAATTGTTCACGATCACAATGGAGTAACCACAACTTATTTCAAGGCACGAATGGTTTTTAAAGTTACAGAACTGTAACTACTTGGGTGCTTACCTATATTATATTACGTCGCCTCCAAGACAAGTGACTAGGCTTTCTTTGCTACGAATTTACATATATGTAGATAAGGAGGACCTTTGATGACAACTCCAATAGCTACATACCTACATAGAAACTGAAAGTTATTTAACTAGTTTTAATAAAATAATTGAAAGTGTAACCTGTAGGACAATATTAATTGATATTTAAAAGTAGGTAGTGTAATAAAAAAACCATCATAGTAATTATCTTGTCTTTTTTATTCATTTTCCACATCTTCTCTTACTAATATTCCATCCAAAAATGGTGCAGGTGGATCTATATGTTCCTGGTACCGAGCCCAACCCAAATACCATATAATCGTCATTGTGTGTGCGGAACAACCAACTGTTAGTTGGCCAGTAACACAACTACAGTAATAACTTATTATCCTATCATCCCAACATGATCCTGCCCGAGCCAACAATATATATGTGTAGTACATTCGGCCAGATGAATGGCGTGACTTGATCCAACCTCTTTTTAAAATAGGATCATATTGAGATGGGGTTCCCTCTGCTACAACTTCCAGTTGGTCAGATATTTCCACCTGGAATGACCCATGCTGCCTTAAATGTTCCCCAAAATAACTCCTTGCTTGTTTTATTTGATAAACACCTAGAGCGAAAAGAATAAGTTCCAACATAGTCATTTGTGGAAAAATATCTAGCTCTGGAAGTTGTGCATCAATTCTGGTAAATTGGGCTCTGTACCGGTTGATACGATTACTAATAATAAGTCCTGCTAACATATTTGGCATATTTAACCTTATCAGTGCACGATTCAAAATAGCTTCTGCATCTGGTCTGTCACCAATTAATGGATGGAATGCATTGATTATAGCTGCACAAATTCGGAAGTCATCCATCAGATGAGTGGCAGCTGAATTACAATAAACTTGTCTCAGCAGCTTGTTGCAGGGTAGGGCCCCAAAACATCTACAATGTATCCATCAGTAGCCACAATCATAAATGGTTTAACTATGTTTCGATATTTGTGTAAGCTATAGGTTTTTTTTTGAAATAAGTAATTAGATGACTTTTCTAGATAAATATAAGTACCTACCATCACAAATAACTATTGGCACCCTTGCTTCTCTGTTTCCGAATAAGCCTTCAGGTATCAGTAAGTTTCGTTCAATGATGTTGTTTCTTGAGATATTATTAATTCCTAAGTGGAGAGGCACAAATAAATTCAGAAGTGCCTCTCTAGCCGCTTGGAGCAACCGTGAAACTGTTGAAGGACTTACACAAAACAGAGTGGCAATCCTTTCATTGGAGTCTCCAGTTCGGACTTTAACTAAGTACATTCCCAAAGCAGTTTTTGGGTTTTTACATGTCAATGTCGCTGGGCTTATTTCATTAAAAATAGCCATATACTTATCTTTTGTAATGCCAGTCCAGAACTTAAAGAAACCATATTCAATATTATCAATGTTATTGAAATCAAATTGATGATTCTCATCCTCATTCACACTCAGTCTCAGCAACGACTCTATCTCATTTTGGGTAAATGTATTCGAGAATTCATGCTGATCAAGAAACTCCCAATTGTATAAACATTTTTATTCTCGTTTATTGAGTCCAAAGCCAATACAGCTGCGAAAAAGCTGGGCGTGCTTTCGAAGGTGAGACGGTATTTCACACCGGGACAGCTTCTGAATCTGTACCAAGCACAAGTCCGGTCGTGTATGGAATACTGTTCTCATCTTTGGGATGGTTCAGCTAAATACCAGCTGGAAGCCTTGGAATTAATTGAAAGACGAGCCAAAAGGCTCATAGACAACGATGCATTGGTTGAGTCTAAGCTTCTTAGTCTCGAGCATCGTCGTAAAGTAGCCAGTCTATCGGTCTTCTACAGGATACATTTCGGAGAGTGTGCCCTGGAACTTTACAACCTGGTTCCCCCCTCACCATTCCACCATCGGACCACACGTGTGCCTTGGAACTTTACAACCTGGTTCCCCCCTCACCATTCCACCATCGGACCACACGACGTACGGAGACGAGGCATCCGTTCATGGTTGACATACTATCTTCCCGCACCAAGCGCTTTGCTTCAACTTTTATCATGCGGACAGCCAAAGATTGGAACTCGTTGCCAGCGTCTGTTTTTCCGACAACGTATTTTTTTTTTTTTTTTGTGTTGTGTTGATCTGCGATCAGTCTTGCGACTATAAGCAAATGTGTTGTGGGATTCAATATGATGTGGCTTGTGCTCCACTTTTGGCTCACAACTCCTAATGCATTTTACTGCTTAGAACCTCTGATCTAGCGTTTGAATGTCAGCTCTATTTAATCTTTTGTGGTAACTGGGCTGGGCAAGCTTTGTTGCCAGTTGGTTGGGATGGTGTGATAATCGCTCCATGTACTTAGCAGAAGTTAGCCGGATTTCCTCTTTAACTGTGCTCATCTGTAGTTGTTCATGTACTTCAGTGTTAGTTATGAACCATGGTACATTTGATATTGTCTTAAGCATCATGTTCTGAGCTCTCTGTAGTATAGATATATTAGAGTTGCTGGCGCATCCCCACAGTTGTATTCCGTACATCCAGATGGGTTTCAGGATGGCTTTGTATATGAGCAGTTTGTTGTCTGTGGATAATATTGAGTTCCTTCCCAGTACCCACAAGAGGTTTCTAAATTTTAGGTTAATTTGATCTCTTTTCTTTTTTATGTGTGTTTGCCAGGTTAGTCGTCTGTCCAGGTGGAGTCCGAGGTATCTGACGTTGTCATTGTGTGGTAGATCATTTTCTCCGAGTTTTACTGCTGGACAGTTACCTTTTCTTAAGGTAAAAGTAACTTGTACTGATTTTGTAGTACTGGCTTTGATTCTCCAGTTATTCATCCATTCTGCAATCCTGTCCAAGCCTCTTTGGAGGGTTTCAGATGCTAGTTGTGGGTCGTTATTACTAGACAATATTGCCGTGTCGTCAGCAAAGGTGGCTGTGGTTACATCTTCCATTTCTGGCAAGTCCGCCGTATAAAGTGAGTAAAGGATCGGACCAAGGACAGAGCCCTGGGGGACTCCAGCTGTTTGTTCGTAGAATTTGGAAGTTGCTCCGTTTTCCCTGACTTGGAAAATTCTTTCTTCTAGGTACGATTTTAGTAGAGGGTAATAGTTGTGCGAAAGGCTTCTTTTTATTTTGAATAACAGCCCCTTGTGCCACACCTTGTCAAAGGCCTGTTGAATGTCTAAAGAAAATGTCTAAAGACTGATGAACAGTATTGTTTGTTTTCTAAGGATGCTCTAATTGTATCATAAACTCTATGTACTTGTTCTACCGTGGAGTGCTGCTCTCTGAAGCCAAATTGATGATTGGGTATGATTTGGTTTTTCTTAAGTTCTGGCAATATCCTTTGTAGGAGAGCCCTTTCAAACAGTTTTGATAATAACGGCAGTAGGCTTATTGGTCTGTATGATGTGACTTCGTGACCTGGTTTGCCCGGCTTATGAATCATTATAATTTGGGACACTTTCCACTGTAGAGGGATGTATTGAACTCTAAATATAGCATTGAACAGCATTGTTATAGCGACTATTGCCTTTCTTGGTAGTTCCTTCAAGATTTCTTTAGTGATTAGATCATATCCAGGTGATTTTCTATCTTTCAGATTTCGGATGCATCTTTTGATTTCATTGGGTGAAACAGGCTTTAGTGGAGGGTCTAGTTGGAATGGTTGTTCCAGGACTTTGTTTATGATTTCCTCAGTATCCGATTCACTCGATGGGTGTGGAGTGAACACTTTGGAAAGATGTTCAGCAAATAGTTGTGCTTTTTCTTCGCTTGTTCTCATCCACTTATTGTTGGATTTCAGCGGCAAGTTTGCAATTAGGGGTCTATTGTGAGACTTCATGAATTTCCATAGTGAGTAGTCAGTAGAACTAGTAGCTGTCAATGAAGAATTTTTTTTTTCTATTGTCTCATTGTCAGCATCTTTTATCATGGTTTTCAACTCTACAATGGCTTTATTGAAGGCTGTTTTGTCTATGCTATTCCTACTGGTATGCCAGACTTTGCGTAATCTACGCTTCTCCTGGATTTTATGTCTGATGTCAAGGGGAATATTTTTTATACTATTTTTTTTATTGTCTGGTGGCGTATTTAGCCAGCAAGAGGTTTGAATGAGAGACGTTAAATGTCTAGTTTATTCTTCTATGTCTTCGGCTGTCTTAAGGGGCACACTGAGTTTAATGTTGTCTTCAATGTGCTGTCTAAAAGACTCCCAGTCAGTGCGTTTCCGACAACGTATAATTTGGAAATCTTCAAGAGAAGCGTGAATAGGTATCTTCTAGGTAAGCTCGCTACATCGTAGACCGCTTCGTCACTTACCATCAGGTGAGGTCGCGGTCAAGAGTCTGCCTATAAATTGTACCAAGTTACGTTCCACATTTTCACCTTGGCACAAAACAATGCGAATTTGAATTAGGTGTATGGGTAAATCCATCCAAGCACATTGATATACTTGGTTGAACATTTGATTGTTCAATTACTTCCCCTAGATCAATCTGAACATTCTCTCTTGCTTGTTCCCAGCAGTTGATGCAAACTTGGGCAAGTTCTGGTAACTAAAATAAAATAAAATTATATGTATAGTATACCTACTAATAGTATATTAATGTACTAGTAATAACTAGATAGACACGTAAACAGCCCAGCAAGTTGGCTGTGCCCATAGAGCTAAGAGAAGTGGCACAAAATCTGCTGTCACTAAACTAACAAACATCTTTTGTATCTTCTAACTTATTTGAAGTTTCCAGTTATTGGTTTGGGCTTGAGTAGTTAACTTGTCAGGTGCTGAGCCCCTCGCTGTCTATGAACAACATACTGTATGTTTTTTTCAACACCCAAAAAACAAATGGTAATGGAATGTGTGTGATAAATATCTTACCTCACTTGGGTAAATCCGAGCAGCAATGTCATCTCTTTCAGGGCCACTAAGTAAGAGATGTGTTCGCCTTCTATGTAGAGACATTCTACACCAGGCACACACAGTGTCCTGGTGTCGGTGCTCATCTATTATTGCAGCACATTCTATACTTATTCGTGCTGACATCCAGCAAGCATAACACACCATTCCTCCAGGAGAAATCTTAAAAATAAAAACAATATTTTCAACACAAAATCAATATCATACTGCTTTCATGGATAGAAATAGTTTAAACTAAGATTATGTTATACACATCATAGTTACTGTTACAATAGGAAGTGAAATAATTAGGTATCTAAATATTACCTCTCTTGGATATATTCTAGATATGATTTCGTTCCGCACTGGTCCTGCAGGAATTGAGTGTCTGCGAGTTCTATGTAGAGATCGAAGGCACCTCACACAGGAATTTGTATTGGTGGAAGGGGCCACCTCTAAACCGTTGTGTTGTAATCTACGCTGAGTATTTACCCAGCAAGTGTAACATACTAAACTACCAGCTGGTATCTGAAACCATAGACCCAATGTTTCAAACCATGATAGGCTTAGCTTTTTCACAGAGGATTCCAGTGAGATGTATCAGTGGTTTCTTTGAACTTCACACATGTAGCTGTAAATCAATGAAATAAAATCAACAAAATCTAAATAAAACAGTACTTACCCTGGCATTACCAACTTTGCTATCATTGATTTAATTATTTGATTTTTTAGCTATACCATTGTACAAAATAAAAATACAATGGTGTAGGTACTCATCATACCACTCTTGGAGCAATGTTCTCAGCAATTCATTGTCTTTCAGGGCCCTCGGGGAGGGAGCGAGCACGTCGCTGATACAAGGAATTACGACACCAAACACAAACATTGTTGTCAAGGTGATGTTGAAGTTCGTAATCTTCTTGTCCAACAGAGCTCTCTGAAGATATTTGTTGCATAATAATGCCAAAGCATTGTGAGCACATTACTCCATCATCGATGACCTGTGAAAAGACCAGGATTTAAAGAGGGCCAGGGCAAGATTTAGCTTTCCTATTATTTTTAATATCCATAGATAATCTTACCCGATTTCCGAGATTCTGTTCAATGACAGAAATTATTTCGGGTCCCAAATCATTAAAAAGATATTGCATATTATGTTCATCTATTGCAGAAGCACATAGAAAACAACGCGCCATTATCAACGATCTGAAATAAGGACGAAAAAATAACTTTATTATGGTTAAACACAGCTGTAACATTTCACAAAATAGTCACCGTAGATTAGGCTAGGTTACCTCTTGACTACATACCTGACAATGAACTTGAAACTGTAGTTGGATCAGATCGACAACACCGAAATCACTTGAAGGAATCAGTATTATCCATACAACAGAGCCGGGTCAAAATAAGAGCAATCGATCGGAGTCCGTTGGTGTTAATAGGGTCACAAAATAAATCCAAACAAAACTATCAAGAAAAACACAAACACAACCAACTCAACACGCGCAGCAGACCGAACAAAATAAGATATGTTTACACGTAGGATATGCAACGAAAGTGGCACGTGAATGACGTCAAACCTGTCAAAGTCAACAATGGCGGCGGCGGCGGTGCTTGAATAAAAAGCGAAAATGTCAAGACAAAATATTTTTGTACTCATGAATTCGTTTATAAAACTGTCTCATTCTATTTTTAATAGATTCCCTTCGTTTTATTATTTTTTTATATTATTAACAAATAGTAAAAGTAAGAATACCTACTTCGGAGTAGGTACTTCGGGTAGGCACTGCCACTGGAAAATTCATGTTAGTAGCTAATCTAAAAATAGTATAGTCAGTACACAGCGTAGCACTTATTGCTAGATTCGTAGACTCGCGTAGCACTTTATAGACTCAGCTGCTCTAGCCAAGTTACAAACGCTTCTTATTTATTATATTGATCGTTAACGCATTCGAAGTATATGAGGATATGTATGAAACCCGTAAGGTCTTTAAGAATCGCCTAAAGTGGTGTCGAAAAAATCAAGATCATGGTGATGGACAAAATAGCGGAACAGCGAGATGCTATGGATTTCAAAGCTTTTTGGAAATCCACCGGTAAGCTGAATATTAGGCCTGGCCTTCCTGTGAGCGTAGATGGTAAAAATGACCAGGGAGATATAGCTCAACTTTTCATGAAACACTTCAGAGTCCACTCCCCACTCGGGGCAACAACTGGGACAGTCAATACTGAGTTCTCCTGTCGGGGCGACGAGCCTCTACTACACATACCTGCTAAGCAGATTAGCGTAGTGATAAAGTCTATGACGAGAGGAAAGTCTCCCGGACACAATGGGCTGAGTATTGAGCATCTGAAGTATGCGGGGATCCACCTGCCAAGGCTTCTGTCCATGTTCTTCACAATGTGTCTAAGTCATGCGTACCTACCTCCTGACCTGATGAAAACTAAAGTAGTACCAATTGTGAAGAACAGGACAGGAGATATCTCGGATAGGGGGAACTACCGTCCGATCTCACTTGCCACTACAATAGCCAAGGTGTTGGACAGTGTGCTTGAATCTATATTTTACAGAGGCATTTAAAACTACATGATGCTCAGTTCGGGTTCAGGCCCGGACTATCTACTGAAAGCGCAATTCTGGGTCTCAAGCACACTGTCCAATACTACACCAATCGTAAGACGCTGGTATACGCCTGTTTCCTTGACCTCTCCAAGGCATTTGATCGTATGAGGTGCTCTGGGAGAAGTTAAGGGACAGGGGGGTACCGGCGGATGTGCTAAGAATATTCCAGTATTGATATAAGAACCAAAGCAACCTAATTAAATGATCCAATGCTCTGTCTGATCCGTATAGGCTAGAGTGCGGGGTACGGGCAGGGGGGAATCAGTTATCCATCCCTCTTTAACCTGTACATAAATGATCTCATAGTTGTCTTGGAGGTGGTGGATTTTACAGAAGAAGAATGCTTTGAAAGGCCAAATTAACTTTATTATATAAACACAATATTAAAAGAACATTATACCAGTTTCGTATTTTTCACTTGACTGATACTTTCTCAGTCAAAATAACAAAGGTCTGCAGTTGCTAGGTTACCTTCGTTAACTTTAATATCTCCTCTCAACAAAGACCCATGCGCTCTGAGATCATTCTGATCCTCGGTCTTGGAAGAGGCTTGGTGAATATGTCTGCCAGCTGGTCTTCACTGGTAACTTTGTCCACGCTTAGCTCTCCGCTAGTCACCAATTCCCGTACGAAGAAATGCCGTACCTGTATATGCTTAGTCCGTCGATGGAATTCAGGATTTTCAGCTAGCCTTATTGCAGCTTCGTTATCCACTTTTAAGCACGGAATCTTCTTGAGAACAACAAGATCACTCAAGAGCCGAGACAGCCATACATTTTCCCTGGCTGCTTCGCTGGCGGCTACAATTTCTGCCTCTGTAGTCGAAATCGCGACACTTGCCTGTCTTTGGCTTAGCCACGAGATCGCTCCTCCCGCATACATGCTCAGCACTCCGCTAGTGGATCTTCCAGTACTAATGTCACCTGCATGGTCAGCATCGCTGTAGCATTCCAAAATGCCTTGCTTGTAATGCTTCTTGTACATTATACCTAGATCTGGTGTGTATTGCAAGTATCGCATTATGCGCTTCAAACGGATACAGTCTGCTTCTTCTGGTTTCTCCAGACTCCGTGAGACTACACTGACTGCATACGAAATGTCAGGTCTAGTGCATACCATCAAATATGCTAAGGCACCAACGATTTGCCTGTAGTTACTTTTCATGTAACTCATGTCCACTTTCTCGCTTGATGTACCTTCTTTTACTATAAGCGTCGAGACCGGTTTACAGGTATCCATCCCGAATCTCCGCAAGATTTTCTTAACATAAGACGTCTGAACTATTTTAATTCCGTCTCCTCTGCTTTCAATCTCTATCCCAAGGAAATAGGAGGCTGGTTTTGTGGTTATTTTGAACCGACCTTTCAGCTCCCCAATAAACTCATCTATGAGCTGTTGACTTGAGCCAGCAACGAGGCCGTCATCCACATATAACGCCACGATGATTTTTCCACATCCTTTCTCTCTTGTTAAAAGACAAGGATCTGCTTTACTAGTTATAAAGCCAATCTCTTTGAAGAAGTCTAAAATGCATCGGTTCCAGCATCGAGGTGCTTGCTTTAACCCATAAAGACTTTTTTGTAAAAGACAAACTCTACCGGAGGCATCGTCATAGCCTTCTGGTTGCTTCATAAAGATTTCTTCAGTCAAAGAGCCATACAAAAAGGCAGTCGAGACATCAAACTGCATCATTGTCATTCCTTCGCTAGCTGCCACACTAAGTACAGAGCGAACGGTTCCCATCCTGGTAACCGGGCTAAATGTCTGCTCATAGTCAATTCCTTTTTTCTGATGAAAACCTTTTATAACCAGTCTTGCCTTGTATTTGTCTACAGAGCCATCAGCGTTCATCTTTACTCGAAATACCCACTTGCATGGTATTGCTTTTCTTCCCTTAGGTAAACTTGCAAGCTTCCAAGTACTATTTTCTTTTAAAGAATTAACTTCGCTGTCCATGGCTTCTTCCCATAGATTTCTCTCCGGGCTTCTAATTGCCTCTTTATAGGAATTTGGCTCTATGTATCCCATAATAGCATTCATGACAAAGTCTTTGAATCGATCTGGAGGACGTAACGAAGATCGGTCACGAAGTACCATCTGGTCCGGGAACACATCTTCATAAACATCATGGTTTACAATATCGTCCTCGTCCATGACATTATCTAGACTTTGAACATCTTCTACATCTAGATCTTCATCAATAACGACATCTTCTCCGACATCATTTCCCTCCGATTCAATAGACTGTTCATGTAAAATGTTCTGTGCATCGTGAAACTCTTCACAATTACTCATATGTCCTTCATCAATTCCAATATCAGAATTATCTTGTTCTTCAACTGTTTCCCTATTTGGCTCAACAGGAACATTTTGTTCAATATTCGTCTGGCTTTTTCTAACAGGAACTACCTCAATCTCGTTTTTATGATCGCAATCTATCTCAATTTCATGTTCATTCATTGAAGTTTCAAGCACTTTCTCATTAAATATGACATCTCTAGACCTCACCAGCGAATTCCTCCCTCGGTTCCAAAGTCTGTACCCGTCATCATTGTCGTATCCAATTAAAATGCAACGTGTAGCCTTCTTTTGTAGTTTCTTTCTCCTCTGCTTAGGTACATGCGCATAGCAGGATGAGCCGATTATTCTCAGGTCCTTTATCTGAGGCTTCTTATTTAGCCAAAGCTCATAAGGCGATTTGTGTTCCACCAAAGTTGGTCCTGTCCTGTTTAATATGTACATAGCAGTGTTAACCATCTCTGCCCACAAATTCTGAGGGATCTCCTCATGCGCATGCATCATTGCTCTAGCAGATTCAACTAGGGTCCTGTTTTCCCTCTCACTACATCCGTTTTGCTCAGGGGTATACGGCATAATGAGCCTTTGCTTTATTCCTGTCTTTTCAAGCAGATCTCGCACTCTCTTATTATCATACTCGCCCCCATTGTCACTTAAAAGCTCCTTCACAGTATGTCCAGCATTTCTAGCCTCAGACAACATTTGCTTCAGTTTTTCATAGACTTCGGATTTGTTTATTAGAAAATACACATATCTGTACCGTGTAAATTCATCTTTAAATAAGACGAAGTATCGATATCCCGAAATACTTTTAGGGAAGGGACCACAGACGTCAGAGTGTATGCGCTCTCCAGGTTTCGTAGCTTTTTCGCGAACACCAAATGGTTGCTTGTGCGCTTTCCCAAAGATACAACCTTCGCATAGTTCTCCACTGTTTTTCGTCTTTACTCCAAGCTCCTTCTCTATCAAACGTTTTACATGTTTCTTGTCCTGATGTCCCATACGCTCATGATACAGTTGCAGCGTATCTCCAAGCTCAATTAAATTGACTGAAACAGCAGGGCGTTCGGCTTTGCAAGCTATCTTATATAAACCGCCATATCTTTGCCTTGTTCCTGTTACAACAATCCTACCATTGACCTTCATGGAACAGTTTGTAACCCGTGACTCAAATACGCTCGTGGGGTTTTTGTCTTGTGAGCTAAGTACAGAGAAAAGGTTCTTAGTTATTCGGGGTACATACCAAACATCTCTCAAGAAAAGGTCCTCAATCCGTTTATATATCTCGGCTTTAACATGAACTGTTCCTTTGCCAACAGCCTTCAACATGTTTCCATCTGCCGTTGTCACTGTGTGAGCTTCATCAAATTTATTAAAATCTTGAAACAGATCACCTCGCATGGTGACATGGTGTGTAGCTCCATTGTCCACATACCAAGCATCGGAATCATTGCCAGAATCCGTTGCATTCACCATCAGTAACATCATATTTGAACTTTAGGTACTTTCCTTTTCTTTCGCCTTTGGGCAATCTTTTCTTATATGACCAACTTCCTTACAAAAGAAACATTTGTATTTTTTCTTTTTAATTTGGTCTTTTTGGTCATATCCCCTTGCAATATTTTTATTATTTGTCTTCACGTAAAGCGCAGTCTCGCTAGATTCAGCGTCAGCCATCTTCGCATTGAGCGCTTTTTCGTGGGCACACAACTGGCCTGTAATATTGTCAACCGTCCTTTCCTTTTTCGACATTAAAAGCCAACTCGATTTGAACGAAAAAAAAGTTTCTGGCAGCGTGTCAAGGATCTTGCATATTAAGAGAACTTCAGGTAACTCTACCTTTTCTTCTTTCAGTAACTCTTCCTTCAAACTGTGCCACAGGTTCTTTAATTTCGATACATGAGTCGACATGTCATCTGACGGATCCCTCTTAAGCTTGAAGAAATCCAAACATGTATCATAGAGTCGGCCCTCATTAGGTCCCTCATATAATCTATGGAGTTCGTCCCAAACATCATTTGGAGTAGACAATCTTATTACTTTACCAAGCGTCTCATCTGTTACATTGTTAGTTATCAAGAGCAAGGCTGTACTCTCTAACTTTACAAATTCACTTAGACTTTTATTGTACAGTTATATCGCAGTAATCACAGCATCACCGCTTCCTGCTATAGGTCGCACTGGCCTTTGTGTTTTACCTTCCACAATATCCATGAGTCCGTCCATACCTCTCAGCAAGGCTACCATACGATACTTCCATGGTACCCAATTGTGGCCGTCAAGTTTCATAATTTGAATTTTCGAAAGCTCCATTTCATTTAAACTTCTGGGTCTGCGCCCATAACCACTTGGAGGTGGTGGATTTTACAGAAGAAGAATGCTTTGAAAGGCCAAATTAACTTTATTATACTTATAAACACAATATTAAAAGAACATTATACCAGTTTCGTATTTTTCACTTGACTGATACTTTCTCAGTCAAAATAACAAAGGTCTGCAGTTGCTAGGTTACCTTCGTTAACTTTAATAAGTTGAGCTCAGCAGCATGCGAGTCGGATGCAGCGTGGATGGTGTTGATATTAATAACATCAGCTATGCTGATGACATGGTGTTGCTGGGCCCAACTGTGGAATCTATCCAGAAGATGTTGCGGGTCTGTTCTAGGTTTGCTGCTTCTCATGGCCTTAGCTATAATGTTAAAAAATGTGAATACATTGTCTTTAAGGCCGTCGGCAAACAAGTTGAAAGTGTACCCGAAATAACTCTTAATGGCGTTAGTATTAATAGAGTGTACTCTTTCAAATATCTTGGCCATGTAGTTACCGACGACCTTAAAGATAATGCAGATATTGAAAGGGAGCGTAGGGCTCTGGCGGTCAGAGGTAACATGTTGATCCGTAGATTCTTCCGGTGTAGTGAAGAAGTTAAAATCACGCTCTTCAAAGCGTATTGCCAAAGTTTCTACACGGGGAATCTATGGGTCAACTACACCAAAAAAGCGCTAGACGCCCTGCGAGTACAATACAATAACATATTTAGGATGATGTTGGGACTGCCCCATTTCTGTAGTGCGTCGGGGATGTTTGCTGAATATCAAACAGATGGGTTTGCCGCTATTATTTGCAAAAAGACAGCATCCCTGATCCGCAGAATTCGGGCCAGTCCGAACAGCATCCTAAATACGATTGCTGATAGGTATGATTCGCTAATGTGGGGTTGTTTTGTGAGGAGGTGAAACACAAGTGAAGTGAGTGAAAAGAGCGCGAAATGCAAATCATGAAAAACATAATTTTCAATTTCAGATTGTTTTTTTTTTATAATTTCTCATGATTATGTATATATATTATGAGTACCTATATTATATATATTCCCATTATTTCCACTTCATTTTTTGTTCTGATGGGATAGTAATTTCATAGTGCATAGATAATAAATTATAAAATGATCACAAGCAGGTATTGCAAGGAAGACCTCGACTGTTGTAATCGCTCGATTAATAACAATAGGTATGTATTTACAATGAATATTTAATTTTGATTACAATAAAACTTAGAATGTACCTAAAACATAATAAATAAACCAAAACAATACTGTTTTATTTTCTAATTTAGGTACTAAACATTCTAATACATTTAACTATGTAGGACTCACTGTAGTTTTGAAGGTAGGTATCACAGTTACAAATTTCAGTGATTTCCTAGCTAGACAGTCTGTATTTACAAATATAAGACCTAGAGGCAACATTCGTTGTGAGTTCCGTGCTCTTACCAAGTTAAAACTTGTGTGTAGAGGCGAGGCGAGGGCTACCTGGCTCCGAATAATTTAGGTAGGTACTGCAGTAGTTAGGTATAGGTACAAAGTGAATTCAATTGGTTCCAGTCTAAAATGACTTTTGTAATCATTGTCCGCACAGTGGGCAATACGATCCCTGGACCTGTTCGTGGTAATGTGCGGACGAAGTTCCCGTTTTCTTATTTTCTGCAACTACAAGACTTCCCTCCAACCACTGCTCGAACTTTCTGATTCCGATGGATTAGGTACCTACGGTTACGGCGCAACACACTGACATTGATAAGGAAATAAAATGGCGATTCATAAACCCACTGTCACCATGGGCAGGCGGATTTTACGAAAGGCTTATAGCTATAGTAAAAAAATGTATGAAGAAGACTCTAGATAAACATAAGTTTAATGACGCTATGCTCTTAACCGTCATAAAAGAAATAGAAGCAGTAGTAAACTCACGACCTCTTACTAACGTCGACTCTGAACTAGATGAAACCATCAGACTTTCTAACAGTAGGAAGAGTAATCACGTTAGATGAATCATCAAAAGAATATGATCCTCAGAGTACATGTACAACAACGAAAACAGAATTAATAAAAGGATGGAAACGAGCACTTAACATACTACAGGAATTCAAACATATGTTCACGAATAGATATTTAGTAAGTCTTCGAGAAAGATATGTTCATCTACCCAAGGAACCTCGAATCACATCTAAAATATCCCCTATGTCTGGTCAAATAGTTCAAATTAAAGGTGATTCCAAAGATAGGAATGAATGGAAAACAGGGAAGATTATATCATTAATCCCAAGTGTGGACGGACTGTGTAGAGCAGCTAAAGTTCAAGTAGGAAAAAGCATATATACACGCTCTATTGCCCATCTCTATCCACTTGAAATAGAAGATAGCTCAGCTCCCGTCGAAAACCTAAGTGAAATAGAACCTCGTTCTTCGAAACCTGATAATACAGAAATAGATAAAAAAGAAAATGACTTACAAATAACCGCTGATCAGATGCCAAGTGAAGGAAATCTTCAACCTTAAGAGATTCCTTCAATAGGAGTAAACCTTCAACCTGAAGAAATTCCTTTAGTAGATGTAAACATTCAACCCGCAGAAACTACTTCATCAGAATCCATTGAAGATCATATGATAGAAACACAGGATCAAGAATCATCATCGCTAGAATCAGAGAAAGAATCGCTACCTAATAAAACTGATGAAATGAACATATCCCAAAAACCAAGAAGAGAAGCAGCAATTAGAGCAACCATGAAAATCAAGGAATGGACCAAACAACTCACGGTGCTTCTACTTCAATCTAGTTCTTCGGCCCCACCCGGGAGTGTCGCGGCAACCGCGAAGATTCAGGTGTGTCCATAGACAAATGTCTTGTTTTATCCTATATTCTGCATGCATAGGAACGTCGAGTTGTCTATGGAGAAACTGACAGATGGCAGCTCACAGAAGGCTCTTGCCGCGCAATGTGAAGCACCTACAGACGCCATTAATCTTTAGAGTTTGTGACTTGTGATTGTGAATAATCTTCAAGGCAGAGGTGTGAGAATCCTTTTGCTACATGAGATCACCATCTGCAGCAGCTTTAAGTTGAGTATCTCTTAGCTTCCCCACAGCACTTCTTGTTCTTATGTACTTGTATTCATAATGTGTTTTTATCCCTGTCCTAGCTGATGGCAACTGGATGCATGCTCATACAAGCGTATGAGATCCATCATTGTCAAGGAAGTTTACTGAGCTATATTTTATTCCCAAAGGGACTTTTAGTCCATGGGTCTTGAGTGTGTTGCACCCGGGGTTGCGACGGGTCTCTTGCTGCGGTATTGAGATTTGCCCGGGGTTATTTAGAATCTCAGAATGCATTGACTGAGTACGGGTGAGGCGTGTGAGATGCTGAGAGACGTCTTATAACTCTCCACGCCACTGCGAAGAAAAGACGTCGTTGTGATAAGGAATGATAGAGACGTCTGTCTTCTGGTTCACAGAAAGAGCTGATGTAAACTATCTAACTGTTACTAAATGTTTTGATGTAATATGCAATGTTCTAGAGTAACAGGTGTGGGACAATAGATGTTGTGGGAGGTACAGAGATGCTCATGTACGTTTAATCACAGGAGGTGACAAATGCGAAGCAGTAAGAAATACCAGCAGAATACCAACTAACCACAAAGGTTATTATTAAAGAAAATAAAAAACTAGAGATACGGTATATAAATACATCAATTAATCCAGCAGACTTAGCAACACGTCCAGATTTATGGAACAAGAAGAAGTCACTGTGGTTCAACGGTCCTGAATTTCTAAAACATGAAAAAGACAATTGGCCTAACAACTCTGTATTTGAAAATCCAGAATCTTTGTTTGGGCAGGGTCCTTCGGATACTACAAACTTAATGGAAATTTATGAGTTGATACCGGTACAGACATTTCAAGAAGACATTGAAACAGTAAAAGACATGAATAAAATGAAGCTGATTGAGAACTTACAAAAGCAACATTTTCCTCGAGAGAGTGAAGGAAAGAAAACAAGCTTATCAATCAATTTGGATTTATTCAAGGATGTGGATGGACTTTTAAGATGTAATGGCCGTATGAAAAATGCAGGCTGGTCATTTGATAAACGACATCCCGTATTAATTCCTAGAGAGGATAACTTTACAGAAAATCTTATTATAAAGACACACAAAGAAAATTATCACGTAGGAGCAAATCAAACGCTAAGTAAAATAAGAGAACAGTATTGGATCCCGAAAGGAAAAAGCTATGTACAAAGGATACTGAAGAAATGTCCAGAATGCATCAAACATAGTGGAGGTCCTTTCAAATTACCACCTGCCCCAGCTCTACCTCCAGAGAGAGTAAACTATGCAGCACCATTCTCATATGTTGGAGTGGATTATATGGGTCCTATCTTGGTAAATAACAGGAGCAGTAAGAGGTGGATATGTCTATTCACTTGCTTAGTAGTCCGAGCCGTACATCTGGAAGTAGTACAAGATCTTACTGCAGAAGGAGGATTGTTGGCACTAAGAAGAATGATTTCTACAAGAGGTATACCAATATTAATAACTTCAGATAATGCCCAACATTTCAAACTGATAGCAGAAATAATTATCGTGGCGTCGCGGTCGTGGGCGAAAGTGGCAGTAACGGAACGCACCCACAGAGTGCGTTCCGTTACTAGCCACTGTCGCCGCGGTCGCCCATATTGCCGTATCGTTTGTAGCCGCGATCGCCGCAGTCGAGCTCAAGAAACATTATTGTGACGTCACCGACGTCCACTGTGACGAGCCCACAACGCCCGCGGTGCGAGGTGGGTCGGCGCGGGCGACTAGTGTATTTTTTTTACCCAGTAAGGGAAGGCTATAAATAAAATATTAAGTTGTGAAACTTAATATTTTATTTATAGGGCGACCGCGGCGACAGTGGCTAGTAACGGAACGCACTCTGTGGGTGCGTTCCGTTACTGCCACATTCGCCCACGACCGCGACGCCACGATTACCCGTTCCGCTTGCTTGTGATCGTCGCAGTCAAAGCTGCACATCGACTTCAAATGGAACGGTTCGTGGTCGTAGTGAACCAAGAAGAAGAAGAAGGGAATAACAAAACAAACAGCGTCAGCGCGGGAACGCGTCTGCGTCCGTCTAACGAATAGGTAAACTAAGAATAATTCGTAACCTACGACAAATAAAAACAGCTAAAATCCTAATTATATCCAAAAGTAGGTACCTACCTAAGTGCTTAGTACCTATGCCTGATATTTCCGTCGGTATTTAGTGTGTTGCGCCGCAACCGAAATCCATTGGAATGAGAAAGTTCGAGCAGTGGTTGGAGGGAAACCTTAAAGTTGCAGGAAATAAGAAAACGAGAACTTCATCGGCACATTACCACGCACAGTCTTATTGCCCACTGTGCGGACAATGATTATATAAGTCATTTTAGACTGGAACCAATTGAATTCACTTTGTACCTAATGTCGGAACGGGGGGTATGTAACTCCTTTTCTTATATGGGAATTTATTAGCTATCCGAATCCGACTCAATCTAGTACATACCTTGGGTTCATGTATGCTCTGTCTTGGAAGTCTGACCTTTGTGGTTAGTTGGTGTCGCGCCGACCCGCCCTTACCCTCGTCGCAACGAGGGGGACCAACACAGAAGTAAGCGGGGGTGCGGCGCGATTGATTTATGTATATGTTTGATTGTTATGGATTCTTTACCTGAGGATCCGAGTAAGAGCGTTCAATAACTTACTTAGGACTGCTTCGCTTATGATGTGTTTGTAGGTCTTAGTGGTTTGCTGCATTGTTGTTGAGTAGCTCGCCATCTGTAGTTAAAATAAAGATGATTCCAACCATCATAACCTAGTAATCTAGAATGGCTCTGTTATCTTACTTAGTATGAGCTGAAGTGTTACACACATTCACATGGGTCGGTTCAGTTACTTATGTTTAAGACATTATGGCAATGGAGAACTCCGTGTTCGTCACAGGAGTTTATTATACATGATGGCTTCGTGTTCATCACAGAGGCCCGTTCAACCACACACAAATTGTTCGCATTGACTCCGTGTTCAACACAGGAGTTGATCATGAGGATTATACATGATGGCTTCGTGTTCATCACAGAGGCCTGTTCAACCACACACAAATTGTTTGCATTGACTACGTGTTTCACACAGGAGTTGATCATGAGGACTTTGTGTTCAGCACATAAGTTCATCATGAGGATTCCGTGTTCATCACAGAATCCTTCACCACATAGGTTAGATTTCTACCAGGACTCTGTGTTCAGCACAGATGTATGTAGATCTCAAATAAGTGCATCATGAGGGTTCCGTGTTCATCACAGAACCCTTTCACCACATAGATTAGATTTCTACCAGGACTCTGTGTTCAGCACAGATGTATGTAGATCATCAGCACGAGGACTTCCTCCAGTTGGGGTAGACATGGATCTAGAAAAGTTATTAGAAGTGTAGACTAAAGGTATTTCAGGTTGGGAATCTCTAAGTATTCTTACTTATCAATATCACTTAGCTTTATATTACTCTCCAGTCTCGTTGCGCGTTCATCACCAAGCAAGCCATTTGATACTTCCACAATTTCAATTCCACATTATGATAAAAGTTCACTATCAGAGCGCGCCATCATTTCCCTCTACACAAGATATACAAACAGTAGTCTGTGGTGTGGCGATTATTCAATGTGTTCGATGTTGCCAACAAGTCAACTCATTATGTTGCGTCTTATTTACACGTATTGTCTAATAATTCATCTGAATATAGTATTAGCCATTTGACTCGTCTACCAGTTTAATTCGCGATCTACTCGTCACGACAGTTGGTATTCTGCTGGTATTTCTTACTGCTTCGCATTTGTCACCTCCTGTGATTAAACGTACATGAGCATCTCTGTACCTCCCACAACATCTATTGTCCCACACCTGTTACTCTAGAACATTGCATATTACATCAAAACATTTAGTAACAGTTAGATAGTTTACATCAGCTCTTTCTGTGAACCAGAAGACAGACGTCTCTATCATTCCTCATCACAACGACGAGTATCCCGACGTTTCAGGATACTCTCTTCGCAATGGCGTGGAGAGTTATAAGACGTCTCTCAGCATCTCACACGCCTCACCCGTACTCAGTCAATGCATTCTGAGATTCTAAATAACCCCGGGCAAATCTCAATACCGCAGCAAGAGACCCGTCGCAACCCCGGGTGCAACACACTCAAGACCCATGGACTAAAAGTCCCTTTGGGAATAAAATATAGCTCAGTAAACTTCCTTGACAATGATGGATCTCATACGCTTGTATGAGCATGCATCCAGTTGCCATCAGCTAGGACAGGGATAAAAACACATTATGAATACAAGTACATAAGAACAAGAAGTGCTGTGGGGAAGCTAAGAGATACTCAACTTAAAGCTGCTGCAGATGGTGATCTCATGTAGCAAAAGGATTCTCACACCTCTGCCTTGAAGATTATTCACAATCACAAGTCACAAACTCTAAAGATTAATGGCGTCTGTAGGTGCTTCACATTGCGCGGCAAGAGCCTTCTGTGAGCTGCCATCTGTCAGTTTCTCCATAGACAACTCGACGTTCCTATGCATGCAGAATATAGGATAAAACAAGACATTTGTCTATGGACACACCTGAATCTTCGCGGTTGCCGCGACCCCTAAGCCTAACTTTATACTGCTGAGTACCTACATAACATTCGGAGTCCGGTAGCCCTCGCCTCGCCTCTACACACAAGTTTTAACCTAAGTTAAAACTTAATACAGACTGTCTAGCTAGGAGATCACTGAAATTTGTGATAAGTAGGTACCTACCTGTTAAACTACAGTGAGTCCTAGTTATATGTATTAGAATATTTAGTGCTTAGTTATGAAAATAAAGCAGCATTGTTTTGACTTATTTATTATGATTTTTACATAATTAAGTTTTACTGTGGGTAATAAGAATAAAATATTCATAGTAAATACCTATTGTTAATAATTTATAAACAGTCGAGGTCATCCTTGCATTACTTGCTTGTGATCATTTATAATTATCTATGCACTATGTACTATCCCATTAGAACAAAAAATGAAGTGGAAATAGTTGTAATTTTGTAATATACTTATACATAATCATGGGAAATTATATTAAAAAATAATCTGAAATTGAAAATTATATTTTGCATTTCACGTTCTTTTCACTCACTTCAGTTGTCATTGTCACTAGACGCCCGCGCCGACACACCTCGCACCACGGGCGTTGTGGGCTCGTCGCAGTCGACGTCGGTGACGTCACAATAATGTTTCTTGGGCTCAACCGCGGCGATCGCGGCTTCAAACGGAACGGCAAAATGTATGACCGCGGCGAAAGTGGCTAGTAACGGAACGTGCCCTGTGTCGAACGCTCTATATTTATTCTATAGCGTGAATATAAAACAATCTACATTAGTCTATGGTGAGCGTTTTTATAAACGTCAAAGTAACGACAGTATGTAATTTTATTTAATTAACAAATAATTATTACCTATAGGTGTGGGCGGATTGGAAAGCTAAAACAAAAAAAAAGCCTTGGATTTGCGCCGTCAGGCTAGTGGTACTGGTGGTGGGAAAACAGTAGACAAACTCTCACAGATTTAGAAAAGAGAGTGTTGGGCATAATGGGATTGACTCCTGCTGATGGTACATTAGGAATTTTGGAATTAGGGCTTGAAGTTAGTTATTTTAATTGCTTGTGATCTTTGCTAATAAGCAGTGGGTTTTATATATACTTTTTTAAAAGTATACCTCATATATTCCAGGAACTTTTTACAAGGAACTCTTCACCACCTCCAACCATTAACACTGAACTTCTGTCAGTATCTCCTACAGACAACATCGTGTTGGATTTTCCCAACTCTATAGAAGGTAGGTACCTACTTACTTTTAAGTTTTATTTATAACTGTTATAGTGTATTACCAATTTAAAAAAAAAACCTGGCTGTGAGGCAGCAGCTTCACTCTCAGCAATCGCACTTGCGAATGACTAATTCACTTACATCTTACCTTTACAGTACCTAGTTAAATTTTATTATTTCATTTATTCATTCATCAACAGCCTATCAATGTCCACACTTGGACAATGCCTCTTCCAATACTATAGGGTTTTTGCCATAATCATTGCGCTTGGCAGGCGATTGGATTATTTAATTATTATTATAAGTACCTACATAAATTATTTAAAAACAAGTTTATGCAAAGAAAGAAAAAATAATTTATTTGTTTGGCTCTTTAAGCTACAACACAGCACAGACAAGACACAAAGAAATAATAGGTAGGTACAGTAAATTGGTTAGGCAGGAAATTATTTTAAACAGTTCAAGAAAGCACTTGCATCTAAAATAAAATAAAAGCACTTCTTATATCTACGTAGGTATATGTATGTATTGTATTGATTTTCCAGGAAACATAGCATCAACTGCTTCTACCTCATCAACCCAGCCACATCCCTCTGAAATTTCACGGCTTCCTCGAACTCAAGTATCAATGCCGTCGCCGATACAGTCTCCGAATGCGTCAACATCACGCGCGGCTCCACGACGACGACGACGGCTTCTGGAAACCCCTTCGTCTACCACCGCATTGACGCCGCGACGGCGGAGAATGCTTCAAGCGCGCACTCAGAGAGTGCAGACACCTTTGGAACGAGCCACGGGTGAGTATGTAATAATTCAGAATCGCCGGCTGCAACTTGAGGAAGAGCGCGAAAGAAATCACCACCAGAGAGAGATGGAACACTTGCGCTTAGAATCGCGAAGGATCGATATGGAAGAAAATCGAAACCGAACTTTGGTTAATTTGACTGGGGCCCTAGGAACTTTGACAGATATATTACCCCATTTGAGAAGAGAAGATACAACAGATATTCTACCTTATGATTCCTAATTTAGTGATGGTACCACACCATCACTACGTTATAAATTTAAGGAAATGAATCTTTTGTATCAATTAATACAAACACTAACACACACTGACGATGCACTGGGTTACAAAAAAGTATTACCATTCTGGTGTAATTAACTTTTACAACATCCACAGGCTCAGTTGGAGAGGATGATTCTTATGCTGACCTCCGCCTATCTATTGGGTGTTGTATTGTATGATAAGTATGTATTTACAACAAAAAAAAGTATCTATGTATTCTATCCGTAATCTAGTTCCCATATTACAAGCTATGCTTAGTTTGGGACTAGATAGCGCTGTGTGAAATTAGTGTCCTGTAATATTTATTTATGTACATACAATGTTAGGCTAATTAATTAATCACCTAGACTAGGTAATTAAATTGTAAGTTGTTAGTTATAGACTCATAACAAATAATAAAAATACTTAATAAAACTAAAAGAATTCATTATATTTTAACACAAATTATTTTTAAATTATCTTATTGTATCCTATTTAGTTAACAACTCAACATGGCTCTACCTTGGATTAGCTCATTTTGGGCATTTGAACGAATTGATAATTTGCTAACTTGGCTACGATTTTACTATTCGTTTGTTTTGATCAAGTGACATAACGATGATGATAAATAATTCCCATACATTTCCTTAGCGTAGTTTTCTATAGCGTTTACGATTGTAGATAGTCAACTTGGCTAGGGCTCCTGACCCTCGTACCTAACAGTTAGCTTGTAGACGTGCTTATCACACTATATATTCGTAGAACCAAAATGTGTGGCCCAGTTAGATTTGTAGACGTGCTTATCACACTATATATTCGTAGAACCAAAATGTGTGGCGCACAGTTAGCTTGTAGACGTGCTTATCACACTATATATTCGTAGAACCAAAATGTGTGGCGCAGTTAGATTTGTAGACGTGCTTATCACACTATATATTCGTAGAACCAAAATGTGTGGCGCACAGTTAGCTTGTAGACGTGCTTATCACACTATATATTCGTAGAACCAAAATGTGTGGCGCACAGTTAGCTTGTAGACGTGCTTATCACACTATATATTCGTAGAACCAAAATGTGTGGCGCAGTTAGATTTGTAGACGTGCTTATCACACTATATATTCGTAGAACCAAAATGTGTGGCGCACGGTTAGCTTGTAAACGTGTTTATCACACTATATATTCGTAGAACCAAAATGTGTGGCGCAGTTAGATTTGTAGACGTGCTTATCACACTATGTATTCGTAGAACCAAAATGTGTGGCGCACAGTTAGATTTGTAGACGTGCTTATCACACTATATATTCGTAGAACCAAAATGTGTGACGCACGTAGCATTCGCAAATTGCGTAGGGGTATTCAGGATGGGGCAATGGTTGGGCCCCTTCAGAACAACTTTATTTTTCTTCACAAGTTTAGAATGGTTTATTTGTCAAAGTAAGTCGTAAACTTGCCTGCTTCTTATTACAATAAGTATGTATGTTTAACTGAAAAAAGTGTATCAACTGTGCAGTTGAAACTTTGAAAATATTGTGTGCCCTCCGTTACAAGGTTATGATGTTGTATTCTGATGAAGTGTCAAATGTAACCTATTATAAAATACTAATAAAATACTTAACAATATTAAAATATATGTTTTTACTTCGAATAACATTGCTATGTAATATTTACTTTTTTATTGAATATCTTAAAAGATCGCAATAGGCTAAGCTTGAACAGTTGCTATATCACGCTCGCACCTACAGCGGTCTCTCAATGTGTCTGGCAAGATGTAAAAACCATTCAAACTGTCTGGCTACTGAGGTAACATATCTTTATAGGTTCCCAAGTATAATATATAAAATTCAGCTTTTATACTATAACGAAAGTGTAATAAAAAAATATTAAATTTAGGGGTGTCTGGCAGGGGGTAGCAACTGTAAAAAGTGTCCGGCAATAGATAACTAATTTCTAAAGATGTTCTGAAGAAAATATAAAGAAATTGGACTTAACACTTTAACGAATTTAAGGTACTATTTTATACACTTTTACTAACTGTTACCTGCCCAAGTAACCACAAGCGAAACTCTATAATCGCGGGTCGTTCTTACCTGTGTTGGAGACACAGAGAAACTTCCAGCTTTTATAAAATAACGAAGGTCTGACAGTCGTGGGCTCTTACTCTATATTAACGTGGCCTACTAGTAAAAGTTTAAATCTCCAAGGCGTATTTAACTCATCACTCGTCATCAACGTTTATAGAAGATTACACGCGTCACGCCAAAAACCTTCTTGTCTCACTTCATTCCTCTATTTCTCAAAAACAACTCTAGTGTCGAAAAAATCCTCATACCAATTGATGACTCTTAATAATATCTGCATAGTTTGTAATTGATCGGACCAGCCATTCAAAAGATATGGTTGAAAAACTGTACCTACTTATATTCACCCCAATATCTCAATAACTACTCCACTTATCAAAATTCCCCCGCGACAATCAATTTATATTCACGTTATCTCCATACAGTTTTTAATTTATGGAAATCGGATAACCCGTTCGATAGCACAAACATTGCCACATACTTACATACATGCATGCATACAGTGCCGGATTTCCTAACTTGGTGATAAAAAAGCATTTTCTCAACCCCTTGTTCGTCAGAAAATGAATAAATAATAAGCACAGCGATGACCTAACATGAGAAGTCTAATTCGAGCACGAATCGATAAACGCACCCTGGCACGCATGCGCTAACGTCGTCATAACTCGAGCCAGACCGTTTTCGTGGCAGTGCCATTAAGTCAGCGCGATGGAGAGGCAGCCGCGGCCATCTTACATGGACATCCTCCCACATAGGCTCCAGTTATTCGACGCAATGAAGCATGCTCACGAAAGTCTCGTTCAGTGGGCTTCAAGGCTGTCTCGGCTCGCGGATAACACACACTGCGAGAATAGCCTGCTACTGGATGAGCTTTTACGAGACAAGTTCATCCAGGGCCTGGACCAGGGGGCGCTCCGCGACTTCTTCGAAACCCGCACCGACATCTTCCGGATGACATACCAGGAGGTGTTCATCTTGGCGCTCACCACGTCAGCTCAACTCGACGAACAGTCTCGTTCTCAACAGCAACATGAAGAGAATCAAGCTCAAGCAACTTCATCGCACGCTCATTTGTAGACGATCCCACGATCGATTGGGAATTATGGTAGCCTATGTATCTATACGATAATCATAATTATTAAATATAAACTGTTGCATCATATTTGTCCTGGTTTCATTTTCATCTAGCATTATTTAGTGTGCATTACTCTAGCAGGAAAGTAGCTTCTAGAACGTAAAAATGGTAAAGTAAGATAGATAGATCGAGGTACGAAGTGAAGTAGGTACCTACGTGGCTCGGGGCCACCCGTGTATCCACCCACCCATAATATCGATTCGATACCTACCTAGTTGCCGCTGCTCAAGGCTGGTGTCCCTTTAGAACACGTGGTGTAATTAATATACATTGAATAAAAAGAAACAGTCAATTTCAATTTTTATTTACAATTCATTTTAATTATAGTTTAAATCTAGCTAAAACATCAAAAATTTTAAGTGGCTTATAAGTCCGGTTTCCAATAGCTTAATAAATTTCCACATGTGATCGGAGCACGGTGCCACAGAAAATAAAATACTGACGTAACGGAACTCGGTTACTCTTACGATTCAATTGAATATCCACTCTGGAGATAGTTGATATTCGGCGTGTATGTACAAATGTCTGAGTGGAGGCGCCTCATGTCTTTGGCACACTGCAACGTTTTGCTATTCATCAAGTCAGTTTCTTTCACTAGTAGGAGTAGAACTAGTTACGGGCTGAAATGCCGCGCATGACATTTCATAAATGTCCATTATTGAACTCTAACACAAACGCGCACCTGAGCTTGATACAAATAGCGACATTGCGCCGCTTCCGTCCATCAACCATCTTCCGTCTATTGGTTACCATTCGAGAACCTTGGGATGCCTTGGGTACAAAACATTACAAACGTAGACTGGTCATAGACACAAGCCATTATTCAAGGGTGTATAATCATTAAAAAACCTCAGCATGTAGAACTTTTAATATGAATAATTACACTATTTGATAGTAAAATGAATTATAAGAAAGCAGGGCTCATACTCACCTAACAGATTGTAAATCAAACAATAATAACTTATACATAAATGGACAGAATAAGGTTACAGAGTATTCAATAAAATAAACTTCCTTACGGACAATAGCACAACAACCTCTACGATTAATAAAATATAAATGTGTTAATGAATTACATGATTTGATATAAAATGCGCGTAAAAGCATAACAAGATTGTAATAAACGAAACTGCTTAAATACTTTTGCTACTTAGTAAAGATACAATCATTAGTGTTAGATGTTAGTTAAATTATATTAAGATGTATATGTTTGTTTTATTTCCCTTACATATATAATTGAACTACCTACGTTGTATCCTCGCCTAAGCTAGATACGCACCTAATGACATTACCATAACACCTAAACCCACACATCTAATCTAAATAAAACATATACCTATTGCTCACACTTCAAATTGCATTCGTTTATACTATAACATTAAAATATTGTACAGTCCCATGAACATCCAGGTACATTTCACAAAAGTCTTCTCATTAACAGTTAGGTACGAAGAATAATAGGAAATGTAGTCACTAGTCTTCACTTTATATTCCCATTTTTCTAAGCCTCGCTTGAAAACATATCAACAATCCAAGCCGCCATTCTAATCAAATTATCTTTTTATTTAAAAAGAGTACATTATGAAGTGGACTTGCAAGTAAAATATGTTTTCCATCTGATTGTGAAGAACCATTGTGTGATCTATTTTTTGTAAAAAATATTTAACATTACTTTTTCTGTAAATATAAGTCAAAAGCTGACATTTAAAGTTACAATTACAACAACATACAATATATTTTATACAATAAATGCTACCCTGTATTTATGAACTTGAACTTCGTACAATACATGGTGTGTATGGAAGATACACAGGGTGATAACAAACATGGGATCAACATTGCGATCGGGAATCAATAGACGCCCGGAATTATGAATGTATTGTCTATTGTTTCACCTGTGATGTATGTATATCAAAATTACCATCCGCGCGGCTCGGGCGATAAGCGTTTGTAGTTGATTTTGACTCCAGATGATATGAGATTTGAACTTTTATTTCGTGTAGGTACTCAGAAATAACATTTACTTTCGTAAGGCTAGTTGAAAAATAACCCTCATTTCAGCACTGGTTTGTGTTTCTTCGCTGAATGTAGTCTGAAAGTGTCACTTAAATGTAATTTTGAAATTGATGAAGCTTTAGGTACAAATATTGCCCCAATCCAAGAGAAATGGTAAAAATATGTATTGAATCTAAAAATAAATACCCACTCTGTCTTGTAGATATGTGATGTAAAAAGTAGCCGCGAATACAGGAACATGCAAAACACCTCCACAGATGTCGCTATCAATAAAATTACACTAAGTAGATAGATTCGTATAACACGATTCAATGAATCAAAGCGTACGCGTACACCGACCACTCGCGACGTTTCTGCGATTACAAACGAAAACTTCCAGCGGTAGTAAAGCGCGGTCGCGGTGGCAAGTATGCGGCGACTCTAACAAAAAAGCACGTAACATCTTAACAATTGACCTACGCTTGCAATGAGTTTCGCTTAAAATTATCAAAGAAATATAAACTGCATTTTTAACAACAACAAAATAAAATTACACTAAGCCTTCGAATGTGACAAAGTCGCGATAACAGGGCTGCTACTGCGACCGATGGTTTCAGGACAAACCCTTCCATGCTTTCATTATCGAATTGAGCGTACTATTTCTTTTGATATTATTTTCTCTTACGATTTTTTATTGTAACATTCATATTGATGGCCTATTTGCGATCATCCAACATAATTATAATCAATATATTACATAACTCGCTTCTCGAGTATATTTGATTTATTTTGTTTGAGTTAATACTTTCTTCTACTTCAAGCTGTCATTTTAAATTGAAGGTAATGTTTGACGATCAATTCTACAATAGGCTAATAAAATAGGTCTATAATTGAATATATTGTAAGCAATACACAGATACAAATTTTATAACGACACAAAAATTCTCAACCGGGACGGGATTCGAACCCGCATCTTTCACTAAAGCCGGAAACGATTGAGCTACGAGGGTCCTGGCGCAGATTCCATTTTTTTTGTATATGTTGCGCCCAAGTGCAATCACTTGATATATAAAAATACAATTTACAGATGTTACTGAATTAGCTGCTGATATCGACCTTGACAACAAATCTAAGGAAAGTTATTTGTTATTTTGTACGCCGTTTTTGCGCTTGCTGTACTCGTTGAAGAGGTCCTGCACGTCTTGAAGAGAGTCTTCTATGTGTTTCACGAAGTTTGAAGAGTTCTGGAATTTAATTTCATCGCATTTAAAACAATACTTTAGAAACATATTGTTGAAACTTATTTTAAATGGCCAAAATACAGGATGAGCACCAAATTTCTATGTAATCTCGTAATACTTACCTTGCATAATGTTAATACCTACTCTCATGTTAATAATTTTCTCATGTAAGTGACATTGTTTTTTATTTTTGAGAAATAAATGTCTTTAAGCCGAAACCGAATTACAAATACATGAAGATTAGCTGCCATCATAATCCATACGAATCCGGGTAATAAAGAGCTCGTAAAATATTTATAATCGGAGAGTAATACCAATTATTTTATTATGCAAAATCTCTGACGGTATTGACATTTGACAAATCTAGAATATACTTTTCTGATTAGATTATACTATTTCATATGAGTTAACTTACTACTGTGTTTTCCTCTGGTTGCTAAACAGAAAGAAATTATTTATGGGATAATTCTATGGGGTTACACGCCATCTTATTATCTTAAATAGATTTTTCAAGTTATAAGGCCGAAGGTGTAAGCGCAGTGGTAAGACTTTTTTAAGTCCGCCTGACTAGCTACCGCCATCTTACCTAAGTTCCTCAGAATGTTGAGGATTCCGGGTGAAGTGCGCTTCCACCTTCGGCTTTATAACCGGGTGATATGAAAGTAAATCACTTCCCCGTCCAACAATAAAAAAAAAAAAAAAATGTTTTTTCTTGTTGGGAATCGAACCCACAGCCTACACTACAGCGTAGAAGGCATAGCTGCCAACTGAGCCGTGGACTTACAGTTATAGAGCAGCTCTTTTTGCTGGAGACATGGAAGAAGATCGTGCCCTCTCCAACGATGATGTAGCTGACTCCGTAGCCATCGTCGGCGACAGGGCCGAAGCCGCCGCCGGCGCTCACGCATTTAGGGTGCTTCTTCAGATCGAGCATGCTGGTTTGACCTGTATTACCAATGGGACTGGGGTCATTATGGTATTTCCTTTGACCTGTATTACCAATGGGATTGTTGGGGTCATTATGGTATTTCCTTTGATCTGTATTACCAATGGGATTGGGGTCATTATGGTATTTCCTTTGATCTGTATTACCAATGGGATTGGGGTCATTATGGTATTTCCTTTGACCTGTATTACCAATGGGATTGGGGTCATTATGGTATTTCCTTTGACCTGTATTACCAATGGGATTGGAGTCATTATGGTATTTCCTTTGACCTGCATTACCAATGGGATTGGGGTCATTATGGTATTTCCTTTGACCTGTATTACCAATGGGATTGGGGTCATTATGGTATTTCCTTTGACCTGTATTACCAATGGGATTGGGGTTATTATGGTATTTCCTCTTAAATAACTAAGGTTTGTCCGGATACGGCTATAAAAAAAAAGTTGAAAATGCTGCTCAAAAATTGGGAAAAGCTGGCAGTGCTTCAACTTATCATTACTTTTTTGCACAGCGCCATCTAGCCTCTAAGTAATCAAAGTTTTATTAGGGATTATATGATTGAGAATACCTCTAAACTTATATAAGTAAATACATAGGTACAAGATACAATAACCCAAAAATATATTTTACGAACCCACAACCTGCAGCGCAAGAGGCAAAACTATACTCAACTGAGGCCAGGCCAGTCAAGTAATATACTATTCCTTAATTGACCTATATTATCAGTGGTATTTTTTCCGGGATCAATAGTATGTGTATGGGCTTGACCTGTATTTCAAGTGCTTTAGGACTTTTGACCGACTCCACAGTAAAAGGAGGTTCTAAATATGTTTCACGTAAATTATTACTAGATGGATAGGGAAATTGACATTTAAAATTGATCCTATTTTAATCTGTTAAAATTCCGATGAAGGTCTTTAGACCTGGGGGCCAAAACTCCTCGACGGAGAACAACACATTGATAATCTTCGCCAATTGAGGTCCGATTTGAGATACTTTTTATTTGATTAATGATTAGGTATAAGGTACCTATAAATGTATGCATGTACTTATAAATGTATAGGATGAATGGTGGTTTCATATAAATAAGGTAGTCGTGGGTAACCAATGAGCTTTTTGTGTTAAATCGTCACTAGTACAAGATTCAAGTCATTCACATTAAGGTACTAAGGTCTATACAGATTCAGTATCTATATCATGTCTATCATTGCGTGAAACGACAAACCAACAAACATTATCGCCGACGTTTTACAAACAGTTTTTTAAAACATACAAACATGCATTTTTTTGTGAAAACCTCTTATCCTGCATTCTTGTGGTCGACATGCTTGTTTTTGAAAAGCTTATTGTAGTCTACTACTTCAACAGGTGATGGGCTGAGCCTCCTCCAAAATTGGAACGTTAAACCGCCTCTGTGGTCTAGTGGTTCGCCTTCCGGTGTCAGATCCAGAGGTCCCGGGTGCGATCCCCAGGTTGAGCACAATATTGTGCTTGGTTTGATTGGTGATAGGACTGTTTAAGTCCGCCTGGCTAACTACCACCATCTTATCTAATTTGTCGCCATAATAACAATTCTAAAATTGTTGTGTTCCGGCATTCAGAGGTAAGATAGCCAGTTCCTCAGTGTGTTGAGGATTCCGGGTGAGGTGCGCTTCCACCTTGGCCTTATCATGACTTGAAAAAATCAGGTGAGAGAAGAACAAACACTTCCCCGTAGTACAAAAAAATATTTAACAATGTCCCTGAGTACCATGTTTTGGAAGCGTTGTATTATGAGAATGTTAGTTTGTTTGGTATACAGCCCCACAGTTGAACACCATAAGTCCATACCAACATCAGGACTACTTTGTACAGCAAAATCTTGTTGTCTAATACCCAAGAAGCTAGTACGAGTATATTATTTTGTATCTTAAGGCGAAGTGGGATCGTGGTTGGCCGATTGATGGAAGGCGAAGGCGAGAGCGGCGCGGCCAGTTAGCGAGGTTATTTATAAATGTATTCTTTGTGACAAAATAATACTCTTTCACAATGAAATTGAACCATAATCGACGAAAGTATTTATTATGGAACACGTAGATTAAGTGTTATTAAAAAATGTTAAATAACTAGCAAATGACTAGCTTTTCCCGTTGAAGTATCTCTCTTGAAATTACGATTTAGAGGAAACATTGCGATTTTATTGTAGCGAGACAACTTGAGTCAATCGTGTTTCGACTCCACTAACGTGCTAACTAAAATATTTTTTTATGTTTTTTTGTCCTAAAACTGATTTTCCATACAGTCAACTCGTGCTTTTTGGAACTCGCTTCACCTTAACTCTGATTCTTCTCTTTTCTTGACGTGGGCTTCCATCGTCCGCGTACTGAGTTGAAGGGATTTAAATACATAAGTCGCTGTAGCAATTCTATAGGTACTTATTCGAAACGATCTTTAGGGTTCCATACACAAAGGGTGCTAACGGAACCCTATTGCAAAGCCGCCGCCGTCCGTCAGTCTATCAGCCGGCTATATCCCATGAACAGCAATAGGTACTAAATTTCACAAGGTGTGTATTCTATTGCCTCAATAACTACATAAATAAATATTGGAGACCAATAAAAAGTTATTTTTTGGTTTTAAATATGGTTCGGAACCCTTGGTGTGCATGTCACTTGGCCGATTTATTGCTTAATTACGTCTGTATCATAATTATGTATTGCTATTTCTTGCTATCTCGGTAAATTATATGATGCAATCGCTGAGTTAACTATCGCTTTATGGTACATTAAAAAAACTTTCGCTAAAGCAGGAGTTATAGCTTCGCAATTTTAATACAATGTAAATTTATCTGATAATGTGAATTTGTAACCTAATTTATCAAACCTTCATGATTTTTATGACCATCATTTTGAATTTAATTTTGTGTACGTGTGATAAGGATTATTTTATTATCTGAAATAAATAAATACAATACAATTCTCATAGATAAGTTGGTAGTAACTCTGCCTTCTGCGCTGTAGTCTGTGGGTTCGATTCTCACCCAAAACAAGCATTTGTGTGATGAATATAGATTTTTGTTCTGTGTTTGGGTGTTATATCATATAGTACGTTTGTATTTACTAAAGTATTTAATTATTCTCTCCGTAATCTAGTTCCCATATTACAAGCTATGCTTATGCTATGCTATGTCCTGAAATATTTATTATTTTTTTAATTAGCACAACAACTTTCAATATCTCGAGCTAATCGCTATTTCGGAAAACATAACTTTGAGCATTCGCTAATTGAATAATGGATTGTATTGCTAAGCAAATTAAGATCACTTTCGCTTATCACAGTTTATCGACTGTGAGGAATTCGCTTATGTTTGTTCTGGATTTGGCTGTTGTATTGTATAATAAGTCTGTATTTACAAAAAAGAGTATACAAGTTTACAAGTATTATATCCGTAATCTAGTTCGCATATTACAAGCTTTGCTTAGTTTGGGACTAGATGGCGCTGTGTAAAAAAACTGTGTCAATTGTCAGTCTCCTAAATTAACATCACATCAACAGCCCGTTAAGCGTCCACTGTTGGACAACTGGTCCTAATCCGAACCTCAAAACTCGACTCACGTCATCATCATCATCACTATATTCAACGGGACATAGCGTAGTGATTATAGCAAATGGCCTTTCGCAATAAAATAGCTTGGCAGGTAAATCGTCACTTAGTCACCTTTTACAACATCAACGGGATGAGCTGGAGGCATAAGGCCGAGGCCACAACGGCGAATATAATGTCTCGCATGCATACTTTATAAGCATTGCATTATCAACAATAAAGCTGTGAATAAACTATTTAGCGTCTGGGCCTTCGCTGTCGCAATCCCGTGGGAATTTCCTTGAATCTTCTCATACAGCTATTTAGTTTAGCTTTAAGACGCCTTTTTTATTATTGTACGAAGGGGAAGTGCTTGGCCTTCATCTCACATGATTTTCAAGTTATTATAAGGCCGCAGGCACTCCACTCGGGATCCTCAACAGACCGAGGCACTGGCTATCTTACCTCTAAATGACACAACAATTTAAGAATTTTGACTATAGCGAGAGAATCAAGTAAGATGCTGGTAGCAGAGCGGACTTAAACAAAGTAGTACCACCAACCAAACCAAGCACAATTATTGCTTCCCCGGAAAAATCAAACCGGGAACCTCTGGTTCTGACAACGGTGGGCTAACCACTAGGCCACAGAGGGCGTTAAAAACCTTGTAGCAAGCCCGTGGCGCTAATATACCAAGCGAACAACAACTTATATGGTAATTGGACTAATAAATATTTGGTGAGAGCAACTAAAACAAACATCTAGCTCATATTACTTCGCTTAGATGGCGCTGAGTGATATGTCCTGCAATTTTTATTTAGTTGTACGACGCTTGGCCTTCATTTCACCTGGTTTCAAATCATAAATGGAAGCGCACTATACACCCGTAAACCTCAACAGTCTGAAGACCAGACTATCTTACCTCTAAATGCCGGATCACAACAATTAAAAATAGTTGTTGTGGCGAAAGACTTAGTTAAGTTGGTGGGTAGCTTACCAGGCGGACTTAAACAAAGTCCTGCCACCAACCAATCCAAGCATAATATTGTAGTCCCCTGGGAATCGAACCCGGGACCTCTGACACCGGAAGGCGAACCAGTGGACCACAAAGGCGGTAAGATTTGAACATGTTAGGTAATGGGTCAGTCGCGTTGCAATGCAATCATGTAATATTTACATACAGGTTATATTATAATTCGCAAAAATAGTGTTTATATCAATGTGTTCATTCAAAATCGATCGATTTAGTTCTTGACTAGAGTTCGCTGAAGACCTGCTGAAGATAGTGGCTTTCAATCCAGAGGTAATTGGAGACGAAGAGTCAGAACATGTGGCAGTCAATTCCGCCATTTTTTTTATGATGGGTAAGCGATTGGCCTTCATCTCACCTGGTTACAAGTTAAGATAAGGCCGAGGGTGGTGGCGCAATTCACCCAAAATCCTCAACCAACTAAGTAACTGGCCATCTTACCTCTAAATGCCGGAACACAACAATTTTAAATAATATTATGGCGACAGAATTAGGTAAGATTGTAGTAGCTAGCCAGGCGGACTTAAAGTCCAACTACCAACTAAACCAAGCACAATATTGTACTCCCCTGGGGATCGAACCCGTGACCTCTGGATCTGAAATCGGTGGGTCGAACCACTAGACCACACATGTGGTGGTAGGACCAGAAGGGAAACCACGTGACTTTCTCAACTCATGATTACATCCCATACATGTTTAACTGTCAGAAGACTGAAAGTTTATATCGTTGCATTTGGTTGCTAGCTCTGTAAACCTGGGTAGTGACTCTCCAGCCGAAGTCCGGCGCCACACAACTCACTCTGATCATCGGTGCAGGAGAAAGCGTGTTTTTAAGGAAAGCTTGTTCCACTTTAGACCTCAAAGTCAAAGTCAAATATTTTTAATCAGTAAAATTTTTAGGATCACTTTGGAACGTCAAATCTATCGCCTGTTTGGAATCGCGACCAGCACACAAGGAGAAAGGTAAGAACCTCAGGCTAGTTTTTTTATGATCCACTACAATCGCTTTAAATTATATGACACTAATTACAATTTATTCGCTTGAGCTAATTCATATTTTTTGAATGCTTTCTTATCTTCTAGGTAATCTAAAATTGTATAATAAGCTTTCCTGGACAGCGTTTGATTGACAACATTTTTGAATTTATTATTCGACAAGCTTAGCACATCACTTGGTAATTTATTATAAAAGCGCCACACGATATGAACGAACAGCGAGTTAATTTCATGGCCAAGCCAGTTCAGAGATCAAGAGCTAACGAAAATATATTAAAAGTTCCAACCACGGTAATCCAAGGTGTTTGATTTGTGAAAAGAGTCTTAAGCGAGTCCCCACTCACACAGTTAAAAAAATCCCAAATGAAAGGCCTCTCAAATTCAAGGTACATTCGCGATAGTCAAGACTATATAACCAAATTTCACATAGGAATTCGAAATGTTTCGTTAAAATAGTTCTGACCCAGATGGCGCTGAGGGCTTTGTCTACTAATATTTACTATCTAAATCAGCCAAGTCAGAGTCCGACTAGCACACCCAGGATTCCGATTCAAACCCTTGCAAGGCAAAAATGTACTGTGCCAGCAGTATTTAAGAAAGATGTATCGTCTTTCGAAGATAATGGCATATCTAGACTCAGTAGGTATGTGAGAAGGATTTACTTTTTTATTGTACGACGGGGAAGCGCTTGGCCTTCATCTCACCTGGTTACTAGTTAAGGTAAGGCTGAAGGTGGTAGCGCACTTCACCCGGAATCCTCAACAAACTGAGGAACTGGCTATCTCACCTCTAAATGCCGGAACGCACTTACCGGACTTAAACATAGCCCTACAACCAACCTATTATATAAACCTAAAATAATCTGTTTTGGGAACAGAAAGTTGGCCAGTATGTTTTTATGGGATAAAACATGATTTGCAAAAACGCTTCTCATATGTCATGGATGATTTCAGGAAAACGTGAATCCCATTTTGTTTTATGGCGGCAGACTCGGTGGAGAGTGGGTATGTAGTTCTATGGAAAAAAGGGAAAATATTGTGTCATTTCGTCCGACAATCTCATGTTCCATAGAACAAATGGGAACAACTCGTTCCGTCAAATCAAAAACAGAAAAATAGTGCCTTTCAATTATAGCAACATTTTCGATGGACATTTAAAATTTTAGGTTGGTAAATTTATACATTTCCTTTAGATGTGTAAGTATTTGTAGGTTTCTTACAAAATATGTTTTCATATATCTTTATATTAGTCGTTAAGTTGTATGTAATTATTTAAGTTTTTGTGATTTTTGTTAGGTTAACTTTTCAGGTTTTCCAATTTAAGTTAGAACGGCATCGTTTAATTAATATTTTCTGCCAAGTTGGTTAGCAGTTACTATAGGAAATACTTTGTCATTATGCTCACAATTTGTGCAATTTATGATATTTTTAAGTTTTATACATTTAAGTGTTAAATCAGTAAAAAACATCTCGATATTGATCCCTACTAAAATTTTCATGGTAGCCAGTTATAAATAAAATGTGTGTTTTTTATTATGTGAACCTGTAATACGGAACAAGCATGTAGCCCATTTTGATGTTAAGTGTATCTAGCCTTTAATAATGCCTTACTACGTAGGTCACATCCACAAAGAAGTAAGTAATATTTTCCGTCCTGACCGCCCCTAACTTATCGCCAAATACACATTATTATATCGTATACTTATATACAAAAGTTTGCAGCTAAACTAAAAAAAAACCGTTTCAAATGTTCTATTAGGTAACTTAAATTAATATATAAATTAATAAGTAAAAGTAAGGTATTATAGATAGATAATAATATCTCCTTGTACCATAATAATGTTTAAAACAAATTCATTTCATAACTTAATAACAAGTAACTATTAATTATAGAAGGAAATAGTAATCATAACATGTATAATTACTGCCATCTCCTAGACTATAACTCTGACAGAAATAAAAACACATTTATAAATCGCAACCAAATTGAGGGTAGATAGCTGTTCCACTACTTTGTACCAGTCTAAGTCTAACTCAGTACAACATCTATATAATGTACCTACCATCAGTTGAAGTTAGAATATTTGACGTACCTACACATGTGATGTAACAGATAGTCCTACCTATTTAAGTAAAATCTGTTTGCACTGACTTCGAACATATACAATGTAAATTGAACTAATGACTAGCCAATAAAATGTTAACTACTTTATATCTCATATTAAGAGAACTAATTCTAAGTTTTTTATGAGAAATAAATTCTTAAAACCGAAAGAACATAGCCTGCCGGAATGCTGTGATGCAATGCAATGCAGCCAGCTAGGCGGCTGAAATAGGTATGGTGGTGAATTGCGGCAGTTCTCACACAAGTTCTTACCATGCGGCGTTTGACTGGTGGAAAGACGCCAGGGTTCGTTAAAGACTTCCTGCAGGAAGGGGCTCTCGAGCTCGAGGTACTTGGAGACGACGTACAGACAGAACAGATGGCGGTCGATGCCGCGACCCGCCATCGCGTCCTGGTAGCCCAGCTGATGCCGACTCGCGGCCGCCACGAACAGTCTCATGCGGTCTTCCACCTGAGACAGAGGAAAAATACATACCGTTATAACCGCCTCTGTGGTCTAATGGTTCGCCCACCGGCGACAGATCTAGAGGTCCAGGGTTCGATCCCCAGGGGAGTACAATATTGTGCTGGTTTGGTTGGTGGTTGGACTTTGATTAAGTTCGCCTGGCTTTCCACCACCATCTTACCTAATTCTGTCGCCATAAAAATCAGAAAATTGTTGTGTTCCGACATTTAGAGATATGATAGCCAGTTCCTCAGACTGTTAAGGGTTCCGGGTGAAGTGCGCTTCCACCGTCGGCCTTCTCATAACTTGAAAATTAGGTGAGAAGAAGGCCGAGCACTTACCCGTCGAACAATAAAAATAACCGTCTCAGCTGTATAAGTTTGTACAGGCTGCGCATGGAGAGGCCAGAGTTAAATTCAAAACATGGGTATTGTACAACAGACCCACTTCAGGCAAAGTATATGAGGTCATGTTTGAAACCCGTAAAACATTTAAAAGCCGCCTGAAGTGGTGTCGAAGAAACCAGGACCAGTTGGTTCATATAGACAACATTGCGAAAGAGAGTGTAAAGACTAAAGCATTTTGGAAGTCCACTGGTAAACTGAATGTTGGACCTGGCCTCCCTGTGAACGTAGATGGCAAAAGCGAGCAAGGCGAGATTGCGCAGATGTTTATGGACCACTTCAAAGTCCGTTCCCCTCTCGGAACACCAGCTGGGGTGACTGATGCTCAGTACTACTGTCAGTACCATATAAAGAATACAACCCACAGGAAGGGGAAGAAGAGTTTTCAACACCAGTTACTAGCAAACCCAAAAAGAAGATAGATTGGGAAAAATGGAATCCTTATTAGAAATAAACAATATCTACTAGGTACTTATAACTCATCGCACCCAGCAGGGTATTCTAGTATTGATAAACTAGCCAGAGCTATGACAGGTAAAATGAACAAAGAAGATATTAAAAGATGGTTACAATCACAAGAAACATATAGGTACACTACACAAACCGGTTCACAAAAAAAATACGTCTTATCCAATCTTAATGAACTTTGGCAGGCTGACTGAAGTGACATGAGAACTTATTCGAAATATAATGATGGGTTTAATTACAATCTTTGTGTTATTGATGTTTTTACCAAATATGCATACGTATATATTTTCATTGATCTAGATCAATTAAAAAAAATCTGAAACGATTAAAACATGTTTTGAAAGTATATTTCATGAAGCTGATATAACACCAACTCATATACAATCCGACAAAGGAACCGAATTTGTTTCAAAAGATGTTCAAAAATACTTCTAAACGTCAATTACTATACTACAAACAACCCCGATATAAAAGCTAGTAGAGTTGAAAGATTTCAAAGGACACTCAAAATGATGATTTGGCGTTACTTCACTCACAAAAATACATATAAATACATTGATATTTTACAAGATTTAATATATTCCTATAACCACAGTTACCATTCCAGTATCAAGATGTGTCCTTGTGATGTAAATTCGAAAAATATCATGCAAGTGTGGAGAAATTTGTATGATCGTTAACATGTTCAAAATAAAACAAGTACATCAGTACCCAAATTTCGTATTGGAGACTATGTAAGAATAACAAAATATAAGCATATATTTCAAAAAGGATATGTACTTATCTAATTGGAGTGATGAAATATTTATAAGAAATAATAAATATTTCATCACTCCAAATAGATTCATATCCTTTTTGAAAGACCGGTAGACCGGACTCCATGGATTGTATACACAATTACACACTAATAGATTTGCAACCAGAAAAAATGTATGTACCTTTTATGAAAAGGAACTACAAAAAGTGACATATGATCCCTCCCTAAATTATAAGCTAAATAAAATAATTAGTTCCCGCTATTCCGGTAACAGAAAGCAAGTGTTAGTGAAGTGGAAAGGTTATCCAGATAAATTTAGTAGGAGGGTTCTAGTTTCCGATTTGAAAAAAATATGAATAAAGAAGATTTTTATTTAACATTACCTAGTAACAGTTCTATTGAAAACATCCTTTTATCGTTTATCATTACGTTCTATTTGTGCAATAATTTCCGTCACAAACCAGACATCACGAGTTCTCTCTCTGTTCGGTACGGGGTGAACTACTAGTACGATGTAGTTATATTATAGTAAGAGGTAGTTTTCATCTTCAGCCTTCCAGCCGAATACAGAATTTCGTTCTCAGTCTCAGCATGTATTTATTTACTCGTCAGTACATAACAATATTATGTACAATAACGTTTCAAAAATTTTAAAATTGCACAACGACAACATTATTTATCAGTTAAACAAGTCCCTGTCAGGATTCTCCCCATTACTACCATGAAACACAACGATAGCGCGATTCAGAATATGATATATCAACGCCATCTATCGGTCAGCTTGGGGCAAGTATCAACATTTCAACATAAATAAAGCAGGGTTTCTCGCACATCATTCTGTCCATCAGCATAGGTTTGAACCCAAGACTAGGTTTGCTGGGCCGTTGGTTCGTAGGTTTACTAGATGGCGCTGTGTCTAATTATTGTCCTGTAATATTTGTAATTATTTGTTTTTATGCCTTAGCAATATGTGAAACATACCTCACAAGTCAGAATTTTGCAGAAATTACGGTTTTTGCGATTAAGCTCAGATGCTACACGACTGCCTCAGTAGGAGAGTTTTTTTTTTATACGACGGTGAAGCTCTTGGCCTTCATCTCACCCATAAGGCCGAAAGTGGAGACGCACTTCACCCGGTATCCTCAACATTCTAAAGAAACTGGCTACCTTATGTCTAAATGCCGGAACACAACTATTTTAGAATTGTTGTTATGGCGTCAGAACTTGGTAAGATGGTGGTAGCTAGTCAGGCGGACACCACCAACCAAACCATGTACAACATTTTGTAATTATTTATATTGTGGCTGTTTGTTGTTCCTTAATAAACAAAATAAAATAAAACAAAATATTGTCCTCCCTGGGTATCGAGCTCGGGACCTCTGGATCGGAAATCGGTGGATTGAATCACTAGACCACAGAGGCGGTTACGGTTACAATTATGATTTTGAGCGTATGTATGTAGGTACTTATGTCGCTCAACTATATAGCCAAAACAGCTTTATATGTGTCGTAAAGTAAAAAAAATTGGCGGACCGAAATTATTTTTACGGTTCCAATCCAAGTTGTTTCTGTAATCAAAATCTTGAACTATGAGAACATTTTATAAAGCCACTTAATGTTAACTGTTTGTATGTTTAGGGTTTCGTATAAAAGGGGCCGGTGACCCTATTACCGAGTCTTTTGTTCGCCAGTCTGTTTGTGCTACTTTTAAAGGGCTGTATCTTTTGAACCGTGACATGTAGGTTGCCAGTTGCAATTCTCAGAGAAGATGTAGGTATTATTACGTTCCAAATAATCACTAGTGGTTTTGTAAGAACAGTAGACCTCGCGAGCCATAATACCTAACCAAGCATCTTTTTAACTAATAAGCCCAATAACCGATGCTTTCATCGTCTTAAATCCCTCGCTTCGCTCGTGATTTAAGTTTTTAACACCCTCGCTACGCTCGGGAGTAAACCTCGAGTCCTTCGTTACGCTCGCGATTTAAATCTTCACCCGCGACAGAAGACTGCTTTATCCCCTTGGTTAATAATCTACTATTTTGCCTGGTTCGGGCTGGTTAATATTTTGATGTTACTTCCTAGATGTTACTTTTAGTAATATTGATACAAGTTATACTTTCTTAGGGGGTAGAGTACTTAGGTGCCTCATTTTTTTCGGAGAATGGCACTGGCATGACATTGCCATGCAGTTTTTTAACTTTGCAGTTCAGTTTTCATATTAGTAGTAATTATAATTACCTGGGTACCTAAATGTTGATATTCATATAGGTGGGTAATATATCTTTGTTTGTTTCTTTATGTTATGTACTCCCCTGGGGATCGAACCCGGGACCTCTGGATCTGAAATCGGTGGGCTGAATCAATAGACCACAGAGACGGATAAATAAAAGAGTATAGCTTTGCTTAGTATGGAGCTAGATGGCGTTATTTAAAACGTTCTCTGAAATTATGATAAATATCAACAAATCTTTAGATAAGTATATTTACAAGGTAGATTTTTGAGGCAGTACAGCTTACTGTCCCGTCTCAAAATGACACCATTATTTATGACACCAATAACTCGGAACGTTTCAAGACTTCACCTCGAAAATGTTGCAAAGATAGTCTTTAATCGCTTACGTTGCGTTTCTTACATTCAATTTTAACTTTAAAGTTACCGTAATACGAAATTTGAGGAACAGCTGACGTGTACGTACGGTGGGAGCGTCAAACGTAACAAGCTCGAGCCCTTCCCGAATACGATAATTGCCCCCCAAGGGGATATCTCAGACAAGGGGAACTACCGTCCGATAGCATTAGCTAGTACAATAGCCTAAGTGTTGGATAGTGTACTTGATTCTATTTTACAAAAACACCTAACACTACATGATGCACAGTTCGGGTTTCAGCCCGGACTTTCAACTGAACGCGCAATATTAGATCTCAAGCACACTACACCAATAGGAAGACACTGGTATACGCCTGTTTTCTCGACCTCTTCAAAGCATTTGATCTTGTATCCCATTGGATACAATAGGTGCTTTGGAAAAAGTTGAGAGACAGGGGTGTACCGACGGGTTTACTGAAAATATTTCAGTATTGGTATGGCAACCAAGTCAATTTTATCAAGTGGTCTAATGCTCTCTCCAATCATATAGGTTGTAGTGCGGGGTAAGGCAGGGGGATCAGTTCTCCTCGCTCTTCAGCCTGTATGTAAATGATCTCATCGTCGAGCTCAGCAGCATGTGTGTCGGATGCCGTGTGGATGGTGTTAGTGTCAACAACATCAGCTACGTGGATGACATGGTGCTGTTGGGCCCGACGTCAGGATCTATTCGGGAGATGCTTAATATTTGTGCTAGCTATGCTGCTTCACACGGCTTTAGTTGTAACGCTAAAAAATGTGAAACATTGTCTTTAAGGCCTCCGGTAAGCGGTTAGAGATAGTGATCACGAGAAAACCCTCAAAGGCTTGAACATGTGACCACCTTCAAATATCTCGGCCATATCATAACCGACGACCTTAAAGACAATGCAGATATAGAAAAAGAGCGTAGGGCTCTGGCGATTCCTGGGAACATGCTGATCCGTAGATTTTCCCGGTGTACCGAAGTATTGTGTTTTTCATCACCTAGAATCGCATTGGGTCAACCTTTACGAGAGCTTAAAAGAGCGAAATAAGTCTATGATTTAAGTTACCGAAGCATCGGTGTCATTCATCGCTTTGACCCACGCGGAGCTCTCGATGGTGCAAGGACGCACGGTCTCAGTGCGCCCTTCGCGGAACAGCCTCGTCATAGAAGCCTCGTACGTGAGACAGAAACGGCCAGCGGTGCGGTAGTACGACAACTGCAAGATCAGCTGGATGAAGGCATCGGGCGACACACGGCATTTCTTCATGAAACCTGAAATTAATACTTTTTTATATAAAAAATATTACGTCGAGGTTGTGTCAAATCTTCATCTCACTTGGTTTTCAAGATAAGGCCGAAGATGGAAGCGCACTTCACCCGGAACCCTCAAAAACCTGAGGAACTGGCTTCTCCGGCATTCAGAGGATCTTACCTCTGAATGCCGGAACAACAATTTTAGAATTGTTGTTATGGCGAAAGAATTAGGTAAGAAGGTGGTAGCTAACCAGACGGACTTAAACAAGGTCCTGCCACCAACCAAACCAAGTAGTATATTGTACTTCTCCTGGGGATCGAGCCCGGGACCTCTGGATCTAACACTGGTGGGCGAACCACTAGACCACAGAGGCGGTTAATATATTATAAATGATATAACTGGCACCTTTAAGACAAGCGTGCTCTTGTCTAATGCCACACCTTTACTTGTTTTTCAAGTGAGCTGATGGTCAGTATTACAACACATTCATCAACAGCCCATTAGTGTCCACTGCTGCACAGTGCCTCCTCAGGGTTTTGTCATAATTATCACGACTTACAGGCGAATGTGCCTACGGGACCGTATCATCGTAAATACCTCTAGTATATGTAATAGGTACGTACCTTTTCCATATTTGGTGTACATAAGTATCCTAAGGTCGACGTCGTTGAGCAGTTTCTGCGCGACGTTGTAGGAGAGGTCGATGGCCGACGTGAGGTGATCCTCGGTCAGCTCCCATTGCAACCGGATGGGGGCGGGCGGCGGTGACGTCACCGACCCGAGGGTGTTCCCGTCTGAGGCATAGCTGCAACAACCTTCAACTTCAAGTTCACGTTACTTTGAGCAAGGTCCACTGGAGACCTTCTTGTGTACGTCACGCATTTGTGGGGAGAAGCCATTGAGAAACATGGAGAAGCAATAGCTGTTTCTCTTGACGTCTCAAAGGCATTTGACCGGGTTTGGTTCGAAAGCCTGCTGAATAAACTTTCCGTATACAGTTTACCTCCTTATTTTGTGCCTGAATATCCGAATTTTTGAGTGAACGGTCCATCAGAGTGGTAATTGATGGCTACTTCTCGGAATATATTGCCATCAACGCCGGTGTTCCTCAAGGGTATGTTCTCTCTGCAACTCTATTCCTGCTGCACATTAATGACTTGCTCCAGCTGCATTTTTGGGTATGCAGATGACAGTACTGTTACAGAGAGATACATATCTAGTGCACGTTCTACCAATGACATGTTTCAATGCCTCCAATACTCAGGCATGTCTCTTTATTGCAGCCACCCTTGGTAATCCAACAGCGTTCCGTACTGGTATGATTTCAACAGTATTATCCAACCCGCCTGCCAAGCGCACAGTTGACGGGATCTCACCGGGTCTTGTAGTAGGCTCATTTCCAGTGTACTGATGCTGATGGTGTAAACTTACCCGATTTCTAATTCGGACCAGATGACGTACTCCCACAGATGACCCATCACGGGTGCGTCTGCCCTGAAATTGATTTACGTTGCACGTTATCTTGTACCTATTTCGTAATTCTATATGTATTATGTGTGTTTGTAATTTGTTTGTTATGGTCCCAAATAATGGACATATTTTTATTTTCTTTTTTTTTATAGTAAGACGGGGAGGAGTTTGGCCTTCATCACATCTGATTTTTCAAGTTATGATAAGGCCGAAGGTGGTAACGCACGTCACCCGGAACCCTCAAACTGAGGAACTGGCTATTTAACCTCTAAATGTCGAACCACAGCAATTTAAGAATTGTTGTTATGGCGACAGAATTAGAAAAGAAGGCTACCCAACTTCAAGCTAGAAAAATAGCTTAAGCCAGGCGAACTTTTTTTTTATATATACACAACTTGGAGACGGGACAAGCAAGTAGTCCACCTGATGTTAAATGTATCTCTTTCCTATAGCCCACAAAGAACACAGCCTACGCGGCACTGCATTGCGCCCGTCAACTTAAGGCATAAAGTTATTAAACCTCGCGTGCCCATAATTTCACCGGCAACCATACCCTTCAAACCGGAACACAGCAATGCTGCTTCGCGACTGAAATAGGTATGGTAGTAGTACTTCTCTGGTCGAGCCCATTCACAAGGGGCTCTACTACTCTTAAGCGTCTTAACACCAACTATGATTTGATTAGATATCGCAAATAATAACAAATTATAACACAATCACTTCATATTTTAACATCAGTTTCACATCTTGTTTTAATATTCAAATGAAATGTAAAAAGGAATAAATTATTTACCAAGTGTGTTCGGCGTTGAATCCAACCTGCAATGCAAATAAATTAACTAAATTATAATAGTCTTGGATGTCATATGGCGTGTCTATGTCAGTTCTACGTTTTCGTTTTTAGGGTTCTGTATCTCAAAACGAAAATAGGAACTCTTTTTATTGGTGACAGCCAAGCGTTCGACCACCAGCTCACTTGAAAAATAAAAAATGGGACTTGACTTACAAACTACTTGTGCGATCACTTCGTTGCCTGACATTCTGTCTGCCTGTCAAGAGCCTCCTCAGCCCTTGGAGGTATCAAGTTAAAAATAATATCACATGCTTAGATCTACTATTCCTAAAGACTGAAAATTCAAGCTGCGAATTTAACGCAATTTAATAATACATCCATTTATAGCACATATCTGAAACTCTCCACGATAATCAAAACCATTTTTTTATGTATTAGAGGAGGAGGTCGTAATCTAGTTCCCATATTACAAGCTATGCTTAGTTTGGGGCTAGATGGCGCTGTGTGAAATAAATGTCCTGTAGTATTTATTTATCAATAACCGTTCTACCGTTTATCATGAATAATATCAAGCAATGGATCTCATTGCCCGAGTATGTGTTTCTGCAGTAGTACAATCTTGGTTCAAGTCCAGAGTATTTAGATTGCATTAAGACAAGCGTGCTTTCGGTCAGTCGCTTGGCTCACACGTACAATGGCTTGATCGCGAATGTCTAACGCTATCGTAATGTAAAGGTAACGGACCTTTACATTACTTGGAAGCACGAAGCACTATCGTATCACTCACGTAGCAACGATAGATAAACGATATGTTAACGTTACCTTTACATTACGATACATGTGTCAAAAGGTTCATGATCGCAAATTTAGTTCTATTTACGTACTGTAGAGGCGCTGTGCGAAATCCTATACAAAATGATGACGTGAACGATACGCTTATCATACTATGGCGTATTCGTGATCGGGCCTCAGATCCGTGGACGGGATTGTCATGTACTCACGAATCCGTTGGTGCTGAAGCAGAGGTTGAAGGACTTGTCGAACCATCTGTCGTGGCCTTTCCCGTGGAGCAGCACTCGCCCGAACTGATCCAGCTTGCTCGGGTCCGCCGCGTCGAATCCGTACTCGATATCATCTACGAAGCCACACCGACACTTATGACCATTACAAATACAAATACAAAAAACGGTCTTATTACAAAAAAGTACTTTAAACCAGGTTTAAGCCTGAACTACTTAGTCTAGGTTTAAACCGGTAATTAAGGTGGTACCAGGTCTAAACGGTGATGTTACAAATAATGGTTTAACGAAGGTTTACTTAGTGCCAGAGATAGACCATGGTTTAAATAAAATCAATAGATTATATGAAAATAGCGGTACAAATAATTTTTGTAGTAGGCACTTTTAAAGATTAGGGTTTTACCATAATCACCACGAATTACAGGCGGACTGCTATACACGAAGTAAGCTGCTGCCCTGGTGAAAGGTATTCAAGCAACCATAAATCCGCTTCTATCTCGTTACGTGATGCAACCGTAAATCTATGTCACATGGAACTGTAGTTTGTTTATTTATTTATTTTATTTAATCGGAGAGCATACAGTACAAAGTTACTTATAAATTACAATAAACGCAACTATTGACCGATAATATGTTTTCACATATAGAATCTAGTGGTTCTGTAAGAACAGTAGACCTCGCAAGCCCTCACAATGCAATAACCGATGCTTTCCAATTTCACTTTTCCTATATTAGGATATAAGTTTTAGCGATTACCCGCGTTCCCTTGGTCTGAGGAGATAGAACCTGGTGTCTACGGATTTATCTTGCAAAGGCGAAGAAGACTGCGTAGTGTGATTAGTAAACATAGGTATAAACTTTCCGAAAAAAAAAAATTTATCCTACAGTAAACATTTCCCCTTTTCCTCCTCCACTCAACCTATTCGTTTCTTTTTTTTTAAACATCTTGTCTAGAATTTAATTCTTGGTGTGACTTTCAAATTTAAATGAAATCCGTTGATAAGCTACAGCAAACTTCCCCCCTTTGCCCCCCAATCAAAATCGTCAAAAAAAAACAAGGAACTTGTGTGTTAATTTTCATCAAAATCGGTTGAAAAATGCGACCTGTAGGCGAGAACAAACAGACATACAGCGGACAAAAGCATTTTTGGCCAATCTCGAAATTGAGACGCTTCGCTCGCTCGGTCAACTAGAAAACCTTGTTAATTGAGTACTTCTTTAATATATATTTTTTTTAAATCATTATGTGAACCAAGTTGAACATTATGAATTATGAATTTTGTGTATAATTAGTAGCGGCGTGCGGTACGTAAAGAAGAAATAGTTAGTTACCGAGACAGACATTGAAGGCAGCTCTCTCGATGCAATGCAGCGATGTCCTGTTGTGTCCCCTGTTGAACATGGTCTGTCGGATGTGTGCCCAGTGGGACCGCTCGCCGGCAGTCAGCGCCGCCACTCTCTCCTCGTACGGAACTGGTGAGCTCTTGTCGTCGAGGATCTGTTGGATTTGTCTGGAACGAGACATTCAACATCATTTTTGACAAGCCTCATAGCTAAGTTGGTAGTGACTCTGCCTTCTGCGCTGTACGTTGTGGGTTCGATTCCCACACAGGACAAACATTTGTGTGATTAATATAGATGTTTGTTCTGTTTGGGTGTTGTATCATATGGTACGTATGTATTTACAAAAAAAAAGTATATAAGTATTCTATCCGTAATATAGTTCCCATATTACAAGCTATACTCAGTTTGGGAATAGATGGCGATGTGTTAAATGACCGTCCTGTAATATTTTATATAGGCGTATCACACAAAAGGACATACAGATAACGCTCAACCATCATCTTCATTGTGTTTTATTGGTGATAGCCAAGCATTTATCACTATTATCGTTACAATAATTAAGCAGAAGAACCGTGGATGGAAGAGAAATTACACGTTTCACATTTACACCGACGCGACGGTTAAAAAAATATAAATGGCGCCGGATGAAGTATCGACGTATATGTATTGACGAGTTTCAAAAGAAGTATCTATAATCTGTATTTGAAACCAGTTCATAAAACGGATTTTTTTTTTCGAGATATTCAGATTTCGAACTTTTGGTTTCAAAAGTGGCCTAAGGGTTACATTTTCTTGAGGAAATCTATTAGGGATATTCCTGTGATATTATATTGATAAAATAATAATAATAATGTGATATTATATTTATAAAATAATAATATTGATAATATAAGAATATGTGATCGCAAAATGTCAACTTTATGGGAATTCGACTTTAAAATAATTGAACAATTTGCGAAACAAAAATAAATAAACATGCTGGGAAATTAAACATTCAACTTAGATTTCAAAATTATGAGAATTCAACTTTCTGTTCGGTATAAATATGAGAAGTTAAAGAAAGAAATATAAACAGGAAAAAAATAATATAACAGGTAGCAACATTGACATTGACTGCGCGGAAATAAGCCATAATAGACGTGTACTTAGGAAGTGCGGGTGAGCTCAATTGAATTGGCCCTGTGCCCTCTATTTGACGAGCTGCCTTGTAATTTTTTTTTGTTGGTGATTGTCAAGCGTTTGACCACCAACTCTCTTGAAAAACAAGTAAAGATGTGGCCTAAGATGGAGCATGCTTGTCTAAAGGTTCCTATTTACTCTTGACTTGAAGACTCCAAGATTGTACTCTTGCGGGAAAAAAGACTCTGGCATTGAATTCCATTCCTTAACAGTATTAATGAAGTACGGTAGTAGGTTCGGCACAATGGAACATTTACAAGGTACGAGTTGTAGCCTGCCGTACGTCTGCTGGTCCGGCGGTGGAAAGGGGATTAGGTCAAAGATATTGTATATAATTATTATTATATGCGGATGCTAGTTTTTAGTACACCTGCGTATTTTGATAACTACTTATTGCTAAGCCGATATTGTGTTGCACCGGGATATCATCAGATTTTCAAAAGAATACGATTTAGTTTTCTACACTCACACTTATTGCTAAGAGGCTAAGGTTTGAAATAGCTTACACTTGAATTTCAGCGGGTTTCAGCAACCTTCCTCTGGAATACACCATCAGCTTGAAGTACCGTCCCCTGTGGTACACCGTGACGTGGGTGGTGTCATGATAGTGAACGATTTTGTCCGTCTCCACGCCTGGCACTCGAACCGTGTTGAATAATCGCTCGTATTGCCAGGAGCATAGGGGCACCATGTTTTGCAGCATAATCTGAAATCGTATATTGCATAACGTTTTAAAAATAAGAAAGTAAACCGGACCGACTTCAATGATGAATATGATACACTTTCGTTGATCTAGATGACGTATTTTTTCGAATTATTTTGACGGACAGACAGACAGACGCGTGATTCTATAAGTGGTACCTAAAAAATACACAAATCACTTCAAGTGTGCCTATAACATTTGAAGAGTTCTCTCGATTTCTCCAGGATCCCATCATCAGACCCTGACCTGATGACGATGGGACCACCTGTGAAGTATTACCATGCAAACAAAAAAAAACTTCCAAATTGGTCCAGGCGTATTCCGAGTTATCGGGGAACAAAAAAGATCAGATCCATACGCTGATGACGCCATAGAGATAGATAAACTCTTTATTGTACACCAAAAACACTAAAATAAACAGACAAGCAAGAAATACACTTAAACCAGATAGATACGATTCTGGGTTAAGAGCGCTGCCAATTTCAGACTTATCAAAACTCGACACCAGGCGTGATGAAGGCTAAGCGCTTCCCCGTCGTGGATTCATTAATAAAAATTAAAAAATCTATTCCTAATTGTTCTATCATCACAGTTTAAGAGTAGTAGAGCTCCTTGTGAAAGGGCTCATCCGGGGAAGTACTACCACCGTCCCTATTTCGGCCGCCAAGCACCAGAAAAAAATATGAAAAATAATTCCTAATTTCCCTGCAGTCGTCACAGTTTAAGCGTAGTAGAGCTCCTTGTGTGCTCGTCCACCACCGTACGTATTTCAGCCACCAAGCAGCATTGATGTGTTCCAGATTGAGGGTTATGGTTCCCGGTAAAATTACGGGCACATAAACAGTTAACTTACAGGTTCCAAGTTCTGGCTGTCGATTAGCCGTCTAAACTTGAGACAGAGATGGATGATAACGCCAGCGCGAGCCGCCTGAACGTTGGTGTGCCGGAGCAATATCGCATCTGTGCCGTAGAAGTTAGAGTTCACCATCAGAGGAGACCGGCCGCGCAAGTAAACGTATTCTTCCCACCAATCAGATACGTAGTTGCTTGACCACCTGCAAAATAATAGCATCGTGGTGATGGCACAAGCTCCCAACAGACTCACGGATTTCACGACCTCCGAGTGATCACCTACTAGGGAGTAGTCAGAGGCACGTCCAAAATATTACAGGACATTTATTTCACACAGCGCCACCTAGCCCCAACATAAGCAAAGTGGGGCTTAGGAAGGATAGAACACTTTTAAAGTTTTTTTTTTAAATATACATACTTATATAAAACTTTTGTATTTCAAGTGATTGCAGGTACAATATTACAAATGTTATAACAAACACATTTTAATTGGTTAGACTGGTCCCGGGTTCGAGTCCCGTCGCGGGTTGTAAATGTTTGTGTCATTGACCAAGCGAGCGAAGCGTCTCTGTTTCGAGATTGGCCAAAAATGCTTTTGTCCGCTGTCTGTCAGCTGTCGGTTTGTTCTCGCACACATGTCCCTTGATTTTTTTTTTAGTAGATCGCGATTTTTATTGGGAGGAAAATAGAGGGGACAATTGATTTTTTTGAATTTTGAAACTTGAATTGAAAAAAATGAACAAAAAGGTTGAGTGGAGGGGGAAAAGGGGACGAAGTTTACTGTAGGATTTTAAATTTTTATTATTTTTCGGAAAATTTATACCTACGTTTACTCATCAGACTACGCAGTCCTTTCCGCCTTTGCAAGACAAATCCGTCCACGGTGTCGTCATCGAACCTGCAGGTTCGATCTCCTCAATCCAAGGAAACGCGAGTAATCGCTAAAATGTATACCCCTATTTGCTCAACAGTCAAAAGGAAAAGTGAAAGAGGAAAGCATCGGTTATTGCATGGTTACAAAGGCTCGCGAGGTCTACTGTTTACAAAACCACTAGTTTTAACACTTGTATACTTATAAATACACACCCAAACACAGAAAAAACATCTATATTCATCACACAAACGTTTGCCCTGGGTGGGAATCGAACCCAAAACCTACAGCGCTGAAGGCGAAGCTACTACCAGCTGCAGCCTTCAACACACGTTCGGCACATGCCCACGGTTTGGAGGCCCATCGCCGCTGAGCGGAGTGACTCATGACCTCCAGTGACTCATGCCATTCGGATTGTGGGTCCCAGGGACATACCGGTTTCCGCATTCAGAAAAGTAACTTAGAATACGTATGTTGTTTTTTATGTTGCAAGAGTTTACTGGAGGCAGCAAGTTCCATGCCAGTGGAGATACACGTTCTAGAGAGATTTATTTATCTTCTAAGAAATGTGGGTTACTCAAGTTACTTAACACTATTTCTAAGGTCAGGATCGCATGCGTGGGTTATCTGTCAATGTCTAGACTCAGTATCGATGTTAGAGTATTGATATATAACAATATTGATGTCGCCTGGCCGGGTGGATCTGGCCCGGTACCGGGGATGGGAAAATTTGTGTCCCGGTGGATCTGGCCCGGTACCGGGGAGGATGGGAAAATGTGTGTCCCCCGGTGGACCAACCACGCCTATTGGTCTGGACCAGTTTAGTAATCCGACTACTTCCTTTGTACATAGGGAGTTAGTTAATTTAGTTGTACATATTATTTTGTTTATTTTTTTTAATAATTTTATATTCACAACAGGGTGAAGTTCGCTTCCGCCTCCGGCCTTATCGTAACTTGAAAACGACCTTCACCGTCATACAATAAAAAAAACACAAATCATCACCATGATTTGAGGAGCAGGTATCTCTGGAGCTTGACCGCGACCGAGTCTTCGAACTCCTTGGCCAGCAGCTGGACCCTCTTGAAGTTTACATCGTCTAGTAATGGACGAACGCTGATCAGGTACTGAGAGGAAAACAAGGAAAGGTATTTTCATATACATTCTTTTTTATTACTAAAAAATCACGATGCAAATTGATCCCACAATTTTTTTTAAGGTGTAGACTTACCCTTTTCATAGTGTCACTGACTGTCGGCAGCGGCAGTCTCGGCAGGGACCCTTGGAAGCTGTACAGTTTGGGCTTATTCCACCCAGATAGCACTTTGACCACGCTCACCCACAGCTTGGTCTTCAGGGATATCGAAGACCCTGGGGCTCGGGACTCGTACATCCATCCCTGGGACAAAGACGTACAAGACTTAGCGGCTTAGCGTTCATTGGACAGATTCGCTTTCCTCAAAGATTTCGATTTGAATCTCGCTTGTTATAATTATACCTGCACTTTTAACTACGGCAGAATGCTGCCTTTGTAGTGCTGATAACATGACTGTAATGACACACAGGATTGCGGTATTGTGGGTGGTCTGTGCAAAATCGAGGTTCAAAGACGTGTGGAGTCTCAGAAAAAAAAAAGGATGTTGCACGCCTTAGTCTTAGTAGCCACGCGAAAATAGTGGCATAGCAACAAAAAATATGTTTACTGCTTTCCAAACCAATCGCAACTCTAACTTTAGAGATTGGGGTCTAAATGCACAAATAGTACTGTAAAAGTTCGAGTTTCATTCAACGAGTAATTGAATGAAAATTACTGCTCCAGTGAGTTTTGGTGGAGTTTTACGTAAGACACTTTCAGGGGGCTGATGGTACGAAATCCATTTTTGCTTTATCTAAGTGTGGAGTGAACCCTGGCCCTGTCATTAGACGTTTCCTCTTTTTCCTCTTTTGGTAATTTGACTGATTCCTTTATACATAGTTAGTTTAATTGTACATTTTATTGAATAAAGACCCTTTAATGTAAATAAATAAATATTACAGTACATTAATTTTACACAGCGCCATCTAGCCCCAAACTAAGCATAGCTTGTAATATGGGAACTAGATTACGGATAGAATACTTGAATGCTTTTGTAAATACATACATACAATATAATCCAACACCTAAACACAGAACAAAAATCTATATGCATCACACAAATGTTTGTCCTGGGTGGGAATCGAACCCACAGCCTACAGCGCAGAAGGCAGAGTTACTATCAACTGAGCTACGAGGCTTGTTTAATTTAATTTATTATTTGTTGTTATTACATGGAACTCCATGTAATAACCTCGCTCTAACTAAGCGTAGACTTGTCTGTTTGGCTGAGGGTACTTTCACAAAAGAGGCTATCTAAGTGTTGTATCACACCAAAGTTTTCACTTCTATCACATATTTGTAGGTATAAATACTGATGTTACAATATCAGATAAAAATCATAGTTTTTTTTTATTGTACGACGGGGAAGCGCTTGGCCTTCATCTCACCTTACTTAATTAAAACGTAAAGCAAGCTATTCTAAACCGTTCAAGTCTCTAGAACCTCTGGGATGTGCGTAGATAGTCAGTCAGTGAGTCAGCAACAATTTTACGTATTGGACCTATATAAAAACCTAAATATATACCTAGTTCAGTTGCAATCTACTGAAATGAAAATCTTATCGTGGTTAGGTTGTTACAATAGTATGGACGTTTCGGTTCTTAACATAACCTATTGCATTATCGTATTGTAAATTATACCGCTCTAAAGTCAACAAATCAACAACTTAATTAACATAAGTCATTTTTTAATTGAGAGACAAGAGAAAAGGGTCATAAAATCGGGTCATGTTATGTCGGACTATCTTTTATAGAGAAGACAATGTGATTGTAATCTTTAATCACAAAAGTTTATCTCTTTACGAACATATAAAGCAAGGCTAAGGACAGAATAATTCAGAGTCATGATCAATTTGGATCTAGTTTCAAGAGGAACTATTGTCGCCTCACCGTAATGGCCGGTTACTACTTACACAGGACCGCCGCAGGCGATTTGAATTGATATTTATATCACAGTGATATAGATAACAAGCGTCACAGGTTGGTAGTAACTCTGCCTTCTGCGATGTAGGTTGTGGTTTCCCACCCAGGACAAAAAATTGTGTGATGAAAATAGATGTTTATTCTGTGCTTGGTTAAGTATATGATAAGTATGTATTTACAAAAAAAAAAGCATAAAAGTATTCTATACGTAATCTAGTTCCCATATTAGAGGCTATGCTCAGTTTGAGGCTAGATATAACGAGTAAAATAAATTCCTAATAGACACAGCAGTGTGACAATGTGGTCAGAGGGTGCTGTGTGATATTAAACGGATTGCCCAAGTAGGTGTAAATCCGGCACTGTATATGTATATATATGTCGCAGTCATCCAGTTAAATTAGCCAGTTAATTGGACGCCTAGGTCGTTCATTAAGCGCCGGCATCCAATAGCATCCGCCTAGTCGCAGCCATCCAGTTATATTAGCCAGTAATTTAACTGGATGCCTGCGACATATACATACAGTGAAGTATTTCCCAACCGACACAAACATCGTATGTGGCAATGTTTGTGACGGCATTACTCCCGTTATTTCACGAACATAATGCCAAAGTATCACTGAATAACATATGCTATGTTTTTTATCAGTTTAGATAAGGGATCCTCTAAGTAACTCAAGGTTTACGAAAATGACCGATAAAAGTCCTTACAACGCGCGCGCTGCGAAATCTATTGACATGTTTAGTTTTGAAACTGGTCTATTGTTATAGACATTTTTTTTAACATATCTAAATAAATTTATTAAATAAAATGTACAATTAAACTAACTATGTACAAAGGATCATCAGTCAGATTACCTAAGGACCGTTACAAACGGCCTATAGGTAACTCAACTGTTCCAGAACCAGTAACAGACGGAAGCGTGCCCAAGAAACTGGCTGCATTGCCACTCTGAATAGCTTTGCTAATTCGCTGGCCTAAATAATAGACATATTTCCATTAAGCTTGACAAAAATTGTGCTTAGAGTAAGGTACAAGTTATAACACTACGACAAAAGCACACTTTTACCCTAGTGTTAATAACTTTAATTTTGAGAAAAAAAATATCTAGACATCACGAGATCTCAGTTCTAGGCTAACTACTATATATTAAGTATTTATTGTTATAGCGGCAATAGATAATAAATATAATAGGACATTAAAACACAGCGCCATCTAGCTCCAAACTAAGCATAGCTTGTAATATACACACTGTGAAAATTTCAGTTCATGAGATACAGTCCGCCGAAAGCAAACGGAAAGCGGAGGCTTAGTAATAGGGTCCCGTTGGCAATCTTTGGGTACTGAACCCTATAAAATACTACTTTTACAGTAAGCAAATCATTTCACGGCGGACATTCAACAGTGCGATATCTGTACTTGTTAATGGACAAACTAACATCTGTCAATTTTTTTTTTACGACGGGGTAGTGCTTGGCCTTCATCTCACCTGGTAACAAGTTGAGATAAGGCCGAAGGTGGAGGCGCGCTTCACCCGGAATCCTCAACTAACTGAGGAACTGGCTATCTTACCTCTGAATGCTGGAGCACAACAATTTATAGAATTGTTATTATGGCGACAGAATTAGGTAAGATGGTGGTAGCTAGGCGGATTTAAAGTCCTACCACCAACCAAACCAAGCACAATATATAGTACTCCCCATGGGGATCGAACCCGGGGCCTCTGGATCTGAAATCGCTGGGTTGAACCACTAGACCACAAAAATCGCCTCTAATATATAAGTAATTGGTATAAGGTACCTTGTACATGAGCAGGAGTTTCAGCATGTAGCGCATGAGGAAGATAACTGAAAGCCACATCGAGAGAGCTGCCAACAAGCAGGCGGCTACCTGCCAGGCTGTCGAGTCGCTGCACAAAAATACAAAAGCGGTCAAGCGCGAGTAGCTACTCTGTAGCTACAAGTGTCTACAAGTGTCCTTCGGGAAATGCTGTCGATTTTGTCAGAGACATTGCTTTTATCAAGTTTTACAGTGTAAAACTTTATGTAGGGTTTCATCAATTTATTTTATCGATTAAAAATCAGGTGAGATGAAGGACGAGCGCCTCCCCGTCGTACAATAAGAAAACAGATAGATTGCTTGTTTGCTATCTTATTTGTATACCAAAAAATAATAAGCTAAGCGAACTAGTTTATTAATTTTCGTTGCTGGACTGGAGGCCTTTCTTTGTCTTATATCTTGCTTGTCATAGGAAATAAATTTACCAATCGATAGGTCAGGTACTTAATAGTACAGACGTTAGTGTCTGGTGATGATGATAATGATACACAGTGCTACTAGCCCGGCAATGAGATATTATCGTGACCCTATATATATATATACATATATATTATTGATGATAGCCAAGCGTTTGACCACCAACTCACTTGAAAAACAAGTAAAAATGTGGCCAAAGATGGAGTTTAGAAGGTTCACTATGGACTTGAAGACTCCAAGATTGTATTGGTGCGGGAAAACAGACGAGGGCAACGCGGCGGCGGCGACGTTCCATTCCTTATTAATTTAAATACAGTGCTTTAGTAGTCATCATGTCTTATTTTCCAATGTTAAGATGAAATTCAATTGCAGGGCAACACTTTCCGCTTGGTATGTTATTTGAAATGTGGCAGTAGGTCACTTTATTACATATTATTGAGCAACAGACGCGTCCTCGTTTTAATTTGCTTACTACGAAATACCTACTGCAAATAAAGTCTTTGTTAGTAAACAATCACATTACCTATATAGCCTATAGCCTTAGTTTGTAATTCTTTCTAACTTCTGACTTTAACAGGCTTAAAGTAGCTCTGCTTTTTCTGCGCTGTAGGTTGTGGGTTCAATTCCCACCCGAGACAAATACTTTTTTGATGAATATAGATATCACACCCAACACAGTACAAACTTACAAAATGTATTTTTCGTAAAAATTAAATATACTTTGAAGTATTCAGTTAAAGTGTTCTCATCACAAGATCTTTTTCATACAACTTTATTGTTTTTTTTAGTTGTACGAAGAGGAAGCTCTCTGCCCTCATCTCACCTATGATGATAAAGCCAACGGTGGAGGCGACCTTCTTCCGGAACCCTCACATATTGAGGAACTGGCTATTTAACCTTTGTAATACCGGAACACAACAATTTAGATTTTTTTATGACGACAGAATAAGGTAAGATGGTGGTAGCTAGCTACGCGACTCAAACAAAGTCCTACCTCAACCGAACCAAGCACAATATTGTATCTTGGGATCAAACCCGGGACCACTAGATCTGATACCGATGCGCGCACCACTAAACATCAGAGGCGGTTTAAAACTTATAACCAATCCTTAATAAAGATAATAACATAGATCAAAAACTTAAACTACCCGGCAACTGAAAAATCCCTTTGGTCCACTTTCACGACTATTTTTTACAACTAGTTAAGAAAAAACACTTTTTACTCCTTATTTCATAACCGGTTATTAAAATGGAATAAAAAGTGGCCTGTCTTAACTGACATCCGAAAATAGTTAAGAAAGGAGAAATATAATTCTGCTTTTACAACTAACACAGACATAAGAATCATTATCGTTTAACTAAAAACCTCATTTTTTAAATTACCTATGAGCCCCTAAACGCAGAAATTAAATATTGAATCGGTACAAAAATAGAGATATATTGTTTTTTTTATAGTTGGTTATTACTTAGTACCGACTTCCAAGGAAATTATATTAGCCACATTTATGCACTTAAAACTAATATTTAAATGGTGCTATGATTTCTAGGCAATGTCCAACGGTGATAGACCTATTTTTTAATTGATCTATTGCCTCAGAAATCTCTTCATCGATTTCTTTATAATTTTGGCTCGACGAATTTTTTTTATTCGTCATATTCCTCGTTTCTTTTGATAGAATATCCAGAACTTTTGCTAATGTGGGGTTTTTGCGTCCCACATATCTATTAAGTCTGGCATGCCACCCTTCCAGATTATTGGTCGTTCTGATCTCTTCGCCATAGCAACACCATGTTTTTACAAAACTAACATAATTGAACCAATAACGGTCCAAATACTTATTGAACTGTTGGATGGGCTTGCTTTTGGGTGATCTGGACTTGACATAATTGTAGCCTGCCGGGACATATTTTGGTGGTAAACGAGCTAAGCCAGCACATCTAGCAACATGGCGTCTCTGTACACTGGATTTGATTCCCAGCTGCTTCGCCTTCCTGAAAAGGCTGGAACAAAAGTGGTAATAACATCCCTTTACTGTGGTATTAGGAAAAAAAATATGGATCGCTTTCATAGCTGACATTTCGTAGTCCAGTGTTATTTTTACGGGGTTCCTTCCTGGTACCTGTGACTTGATGATTTGAAAAAGAGTTTTGTAGGTTTTTTCAGTTTTGCTATGAATGAAGCCAAAGAATAAAGGTACAATGTTTGTGCTATGTTTGTGTAGTCCATGGATCGTATATATTTGAGTGAATGGTGAAGGGCATGACTTAAAAGTCCCATCCATAAAGAAATGTTCAAAATTTTCATAATCTTTTTTTATCTTGGGACAGAAAAAATCCAAAATTCTGGTGTCGATGTCTTAATAGTCCGCCAGGATGAAGTTTTTATATTTTTCCGGTATTTCTACTTCAGGCGGCGACTGAACATGACGACCGTCGTACAATAGTTTTTCGCGATGCCTATTTGTTGAAATGAACTCCATGGGCTTAGAAAAGGACATAATGGTTCACTCACTTACGTTTTCCGTTCCAAAGAATCAATTATTTTATCAATTTGCTTTCGAATACTTATAGCCACTTCAGTTTATTTCCTATGCAAAAGTACATAAATGAAAATTATATGACGGCGCTATGACAGGGACAATATTCTATTTTATGGCCAGTTTAATTAATAAAGAAGTTCGATATAATTTGAACAATGAGGTTTTTAGTTAAACGATAATGAGTACAGATTCTTATGTCTGTGCTAGTCGTAAAAGCAGAATTACATTTCTCCTTTCTTAACTATTTTCGGATGTCAGTTAAGACAGGCCACTTTTTATTCCATTTTAATAACCGGTTATAAAATAAGGAGTAAAAAGTGTTTTTTCTTAACTAGTTGTAAAAAATTGTTGTGAAAGTGGACCAAAGGGAAAAATCACGGTCTAAAAAGTAAAAAACGAGAAAACATTCCCATATGGAATCGTTATTTACAAACTGTTCAATATATATCGTCTATTAAATAAGTCAAGTAAATGACTTTTTTTTTTTTAATGAACAACTTACACATAATACATTTTATTGTATTTAGTAAATATTCATAGTGATGTTCAGCGGGTAGCCGTGGTCATATCTTTTGTCATTATTATGATAAGTAGTTTAGAAGTTATGACGGAACAGATGAGCATACATATAATACATACGTACAGGTCAAAATCAAAACCCTCCATTTTGCTTCGTCGTAGTCAGGTAAAATATTAAACAAATTTTAAATCTGCTGTCTAAACTCTGTCATATGACAATTCATAAGACTTCAATCTTGTTTAACCCCTTAACTCTTATTGTTAGTCAATTACAGGGGTGGTTAAATAAATAAACAAATTGTGAATTGTGAACCCTTTAAAATGATATCCTAGAAGAGATGCCAAGCGATTTGCCCTCTTGACATAAAATAAAAACCACCCCTATTCAAAATTCAAATGTTTATTTTTAATATGCAGTCGATAGTGTTTGAAATTACCTCACCTCACAAAACATAGATCTTTACTTTTCAAAAACTAACGCGGTAAAATATTTTAAGATTAATGAGTCATAAGTGTAATCTCTGCATAAAATAAATTCAATATTTCGAATTGATCGGATCAACCATTCAAAAGATATGTGCGAAATGTTATAGTTATTTCTACCCCGATAACTCAAAAACTACCCCAGTAATCAAAAATCCCCAGCATCAATCAATTTCTATATACATTATCTCTTTATAGATAATAGTCTATACTACATGTTATCTATAATTAAACATAGATATGGCCTAACAACTACTACTTAATGAAGTATACGGGATTAGTGACAAAACGTGCCCTCCAAACTGTATAAAAATGGAAACAGACCTCACAAAGAGTGCCATAGTCTTTGCAAAGGTTGTCTTGTAGAGATAGCTTTTTAAGCAATAAGACCGCCCATTGTTATACATTACATTGTTATGTTTTGATTGTTCTCCTTGTTTGCTTTTTTGTGTTACATTGCTTAACAATAAATAATTTTCTACATATCTTTCCGATCTTAAAAAAAATACTACTTAATCGGCAGTTTAAAAATGAGTGAAATCACATTTAGCTGCCAGCTGGTATAGCAACATCTGGCCACGCGGCCTGTTGCCCCACCAGGGAATCGAACCCTTCCGAATGGAGAACCAAGGGCCATACCACTAGACCACGGAGTCGTTATGGAGGCGGTATAATCACAATAGTAAAAACAATATCAAAGATTTAATTTAAAGTTAAGTGGCTGAGAAGATTGATTAGGTACACGCCGATAACGAGTTTCACTTATAGCGCAAAGTGTGAAAGAAAATATATATAAAGAGAGTCCTCGATTAACTATAGTTTATCTGGGATTTTTTTGAGGACAGGACAGGACATTAATTTTACACAGCTCAATCTAGCCCCAAATGAAGCATAAGCTTAAAATATGGAAACAGAATTACGGGATACAATACTTAAATGCTTTTTGTTTTCGTAAATATATACTTACTATATGATACAACACTGAAACACAGAAACATCTATTTTCATCACACAAATAGTTGTCATGTGTGGGAATCGAACCCACAACCTACAGCGTAGAAGGCAGAGGTAATAATATAATCTGGTATTATAATGGAAACGAAGCCTGTACATCCAAAGTCATATTTTAAACTTCAAGAAGTTTCATATAATCTATCACCCCCCATTTTGCTCTCTAGATTAAGTTTTGAAGAACACCACCCTTATTGGGAATGATTTTTCGAAGACACTGATACAAATGACTTCCATAGATAAACAAAAAAATGTTTAATTCGCAGTGAGACCTCTCAAATCAAATTTAAATTTCTCTAAAATATGTCAAGTTCCGTAAATACCATCATCCGCTGGGTAATTTCTCAAAAACGTCAAATATCATGTTTCAAACATTTAAAAATCGTATTTTTAATCAAACATTTTTACGCCTATAAAGTTACGAATTATTAAACTTTAGTATATTACGACCGTTATTTAAATTTACAAAAATATAGATACCGATTTGTATAAGTCGTACTTCCAATAAATAATAAGCTAGCATACAATTAGTTGAACTCTATTTCATTCGTTTAGGGAAAGAATTTTCAAAGAATCCTTTGTTAGTTCTCCCAATAACTATTTAAGGAACTTCGTGTTTCTACATTCACTGGTTTAGTCTGTGTATAGTCTGGCTGTCGGTCAGTCAATCAGTGTATAAAATGTTATTAAGAGACGTAGGAGTGCAGAATGATCAAAACGCACTTTTGTATTCATATTTTAACCACCTCTTTGGGCTAGTGTTTCTCCCAAGATCCAGAGCTCCTGAGTTCGATCCCAGGGGAAGTACTATATTATGCTTAGTTTGGTTGGTGGTAGGTCTTTGTGCTAGTCCGCCTGGCTAGCCACAACCGTCTTATCTCAGTCTATCGCCATAACAATTACAAATTGTTGCTGGAAGACGTTTACAGGTAAGATGCCAGTTCCTCAGACAGTTGAGGATTCCGAGTGAAGTGCACTTCCACCTTCGGCCTTATCATAACTTGAAATCAGGTGAGACGAAGCCCAAGCGCTTCCCCGTCGTTGAATAAAAAAAACTGATATTATTAATTGGGATAATTTAAATGTAGGTACAATATAAAACGCCCAGTTATACAATCTAAACACGGAAAACTGTCTGCAGATAAGCCTAGTTGGTCTTTATTGCTTTTACGGCCATCAGATAATGAAATAGTATACCAACGTAGATAATTATGATATAGTGCACGTGCCACCGCGCATTCACTATGCTGATTTGTTTAAATATAAATATGATAAGAATCATAGCTCTTTGTGTACTGGACCAGTACAAAGAGCTATGAGTCTTATCATATTATATAGTAGTACCAGTACTGCTGGTACTCATAGAATAGAAAGGTTGACATTGCACAACTTGTTCTTACCATTTGATAAATACCAAAGCCTTACATTTATAGCATGTTTTTATGCATGGGCGAAAGTTATGTTTATTTTTGCTTGTGGTTTGTTTACTTTACTTTGGGGACGTGTTTATTGGAGTAGTTTATTGTTTTCCACCTACCTTATAATAATTAGACTTGCATCAATTACATAGATTTTATTTGTGACATAAGTCGAATAGTTTTTATATTATTGAAAAAGCATCTTACATAGAAGATCTACATAGAAGTGTTTTCTAGAGATGGGCACCACACATTACTATTTCATGTGAATCGTTTAATAATAAAACATCTTAGAATTACTTTTTTTTACTGTACGACGGTTAAGCACTTGGCCTTCATCTCACCTGGTTACAAGTCGAGATAATTTGTTAACTCACTTGTTATACAACCAAATGTGAACCAAAATATGAGACTTTCAAAATACTTTCCAGTGTATAATCTGAACAATATCCATTCCATATACCTAGTTACTGAAAGAGACTCATAGTTCAGCCCGTGGTACTCATAGCATGAGATTAAACCGTGAAACCTCGAAGAACAAGAACGTTTATTTCCTTTACAATCGAGTAATGCGAAACTGGAACCGTCTCTATGTAAAGTTTTGTTTTTTTTTTATGTACATACTAGCCTTCTTCCAGTTTATTTCCTAGTGTGAAAATTGGTATATAGGCTTTTATTTATAAATAAATGAGTATGTATCAGCACTATTGGATACTCATACCCAGGGGTGTAAAATAAAAGTTGGAAATTTGTGTATGAAATTACGTACATTTTTCAAGATATACATTTAGAAATTGGTGGCGCTGTTTACGATTGAATGGCAATGGTATCAGAATTTTTAGAAATAATTTTCATAAATCGTTATCTTTCATCAATTCGAATATTTTCAGCATTAATCATAGTAATATTATTGGTAAAAAAATGCACAGAAGATCGGATTTCAATATCTTATCAGCATTACCTATAAGGGCCATTCATCCCTTATCTTTCCTCTTTCGTATTTAGTTGTTTGGAGGAATTAAATAATTTGTGTCCTGACATTTTTCCAATGAGAAATCCCATTTGGTACAAGGCTTAGCAATAAATCAGCTATCACTTACCCAGGTAGTAAGGTTATGGTTTTTTGTACTAGTCCAAAGGGTATGTTGAACCCAACAAAATGCGCTGCCACCAGAACAGACCACAGGACATAGAGAGTCTGCAAGTGCCCAGGGTAGACGCCATTGTTCACACTGTTCTGTGGAGGGAACATACACACTGTTGAGTGCAAAAAACAATTTTAATTTTATTAATTTCAGAAACTGGGACCAGTAATCTAATATATTATGGTTATTCTTGATTTTGATTTACCAACACTTTAGATTTAGATTAAATGTTCAGAGAACCTTCACAATAGTTCAGCAGATGATCCTGTGTTTGGTAGTGATCAGACTTTTTGCTATTTTTGTAAACCTTGCGCCAAGTGTAGCTGCATGGGGTCATGTCTCTCCGAGCACCACAAGTATGCATAGGTAATGACTTTCACAAATGTTATGATGACACAAAAATTCACAACCCACAATGGGACTTACTTTAATTACTGTCAAAAATGTAACTTACTCTAAAACGCGCTAGACGTTTCTTCCAAGACCGAATTCCAGACTCCCAAACAAGGTAAAGCACCTCCCGATCAAAGTTCACATCCCACCCATCATGAGTGATGGCGAACGAGAATGCCACAGCCGAATGGGCTTCGGCCATCCTGGATTATCTAGTTACAAAAGAAAATTACAGAAATGTCAATAAAAAAATAATGGGAGGTTTAAGTATGAATTGATATTAACACAATCAATAATACAAAATTAATATTTTAAATTACATTTGATTTTAAGCTGTGAGGCGGTGGCTTAGCGGAGACTTCTTCTCTATGTGGCAACATTATTAGAGGCTAGTTAATTATTTCGATCTGTTTTATACAATGTTTAATTATTATTATTTTCTTTTTATCTATTGTGCTACATTGTATCCTGTCTAGATCAAACTCTTTATGTATCTATACTCATTATCTATATGTGAAAATCTTTAATTGGCCTTCTGTGCTATATTATTGTGTCTATCTTATATTAATGTGCTCTTGGTTTTCCTTCAAATAAATAAAGTAATGCAAGATACCTGATATATGAGATATATATAGAGTTTGTAACCGACAATGGCAATGCAAAACATTTATTATGTTATGACCGTGGTGGTGGTGAGGTGCAATCACTTGAAATACAAATATTTGAATGGCAATGGAGGCTTAATACAGCAATATGATATAGTAGGTACCTATACTAATTATTTTACTATTGACAGTTTGGGTAATTTTTTTGTGAGTGATAATTTTCAAAGAGTTAAGTCAAGTCAAGTTCAATATATTCTCCGGCTCATTATGATTATTTGATACTTACTCCAGTGGAGCCAGAGCTCATGTAGTACTTTAGCTCTACTAAACTAACAAATAAAGTTGAATAAAAGCTTGTGAAAAAAAAACAAGTGAATAACCTCTTATCGCATTAATTGCCAAAACTGTAGCAGCTAAGGAGACAATGGATTTCAAGCACACAGATATCACAAAAATCGGTTATTTTAGAAAGGGAACAAGTCACGGACACCAAATTTTTCAGGAGGCACAAAAAACTTAATTACTTTAAAATGCATTACGAATTGCATGATTTTTACGTATATTATATTTAATAACACTAAATTACATATTTTTAAGCTATATATAACTGCATACAACAGTCGTAAGTGTGAGTAATAATCATTTAAAGTTGTTGACATGTTCCCTTTCTAACCCAAACGGGATGAAGTAAGAATATTTTTGTTTTAAAAGATGATTTTATTAATAATCATTATACACATAACAAAAAAATTCATCAAAAAATATGTTTTCATTCGTATAAATTAATTACCCGTCAACATTAACATTTTCAACGGTAGTAGGTAAATTTTCTACGATATCCTAAAAAAACTTCCTAAGGTTGTGCGGGGTGTACTGTAAACTGCGTCATAAGTTGTAAGTTTTTAGAGCTGATGGGTAAACATCCATTGTAGGAACGCCTTTTCCACTGGTAGGTAACGCAGATATTGCCGACCGAGTCCTTCGTAGGTCGAACGTGTTGATTCGGCCAATGGATGAATGGCCTCGTCATACATAACGCAACCATTCTTGTCCGAGGAGTCTCGAACTCCAAGAAATGAGACACCAGAAAGTGTTGCTTCTCATTCCGGAAAACCTGTCGACTTTGTGTTCTAATACAAATGGCTCTGCTCTACTAATACTTCGTTCACCAAGCATTGAAGTCTAAGATGTCTTAAGTTTTGACCATGGAACTGTAAGCTTCTAGTGAATGCTGCAGATGATTTGGCAGGTTTCCATTGGGATATAATAGCTGTCTCTCCTCTTTAAAACTTTCTAGACTGTTCCGAATGATCGGTCGCTAGACAAAAACTAATGCCCGCGTATCAAAAGACGGTGGAAAACTTGGCCTGAGCCGGAACCGGCCTGTATCCAACAAGAGCTTGACTTGGGCTTATCATGACGTGGTTTCTGCTCTGACCACTAGAAGCATCCGTAAAGATGTAGAATTCTTGTGCTATTAGATGCGCCTGTTCCTGAATATATTGCTATAAAAATGAACATGTTTAAAATACCTTTGAAATTTAATTGTTACCCAATAAACAGTCGACGTTTGTCAAAGAAACGGAACAAGTCAGTGGCTTGTTCGGTTTTTTAACTTGCGGTAAATTGTGATGGCCTGTAACTTCGACACAAATAGACCGAGATGTTCCTTTTCATACAACAAAACTGTATCATTAGCTCATTTTGCGAAAAACCCTGACTTGTTCCCTTTCTAAAATAACCGATTCCTAGTGTCTAGTTGTAGTAGCTAGCTAGTTGCTGTGCCTCTGCAGACCAGTAAGCAGGTCTAATTCCACTGCAACCATCCTTTTCAGGAGCTGATTGATGGATGTAAATGGTCAAATGAGCATGGACTAAAAGCCAGGACACAATGCATCCGACACCTTAGCAAAATAATCCTTCCTATTCCTACCTCCATTGATAAGACTGTCCAGCCCACCGATGACAGAAACACACAAAAGAAATAGTAGAACTCAGCCTCTTGACTGTAAGAAACCCACATAGTATGTGAATTGTCAAAGTTTTTTTTTTTTTTTTTTAGCCTGTTTCTAAAACAAAACATTAACTTCCACCAAATTTCAAGACCATTGGTTTCACTGTTTATTTAACAGTTAGGCATGAAATTTATTCTAGAATATAATAGAACATGATTACTAGTTTAAGTCTAAGCGCTGGATTAACTAATAGTTCTTGAAAGTAGTTACCAACATACTACACACACAAACTCACAAGTCGCTAGACCGGAATATGTAATGTACCTACGCAACGCAATGGTTCAAGTTCAACTCACGCACACATGAGAAACAGGTGTCAAAGTCTAATTTGAGAAACATCGTATTTTTGGAGTTTGTTTTCCAAATTTGCGTTCTTTTGTTTTTCATTCATTCTTTTATTATTGTAATAATGCCTTTCTTAATTTTTCGGTACCCCTTACCTACCTAGCCTATATATTTAGGTCAAGTCACATGCTTTCTACGTACTATGTATTCGTAGTCAGACGAAGACGTCATGTGGAACTGGAAGCTGGGGTATCCTACTTACTTGTTACTATGGATAGGTTAGCGAAAGCTTACCTGTCTGCGTGAAATGGGAGCTCCAGCTGCAGAACAACACAATAGCACAATGTAAATACCTACTACGACACGAAGCACCAAGTAGGTGCCTGGTAGTAGTGGCCTTGGTTTCACTTGGTTATTAATACGACACACGTTCTAAACATTTTATATAAAAATATCTTGAAAATTTAAATTTTACTAATCTCATTCGCTGGTCGCTGCTATACGGTTACGGTTGTGCCATGAACGGTGAACCTGCACACAGTTTGTGTTGTCACCACCAGCTTCGAATCGAATCAAAACTTAAATTGAATGATGGGTGATATTGTATTGTACGGCCAATCATGCACGGCTATTGGAATCCACTATTTTCGATACCATCTAACATACTCGATATTTCGGAACCATGGCTGAAAAGAGCCATGCCTCGTTTGTACTGTACGAGTTTCGTGAGTTCTTACAATACATTTGCAATCAAAAGTTGCTAATTCAGAAAAAAATACCTTGCTTATTTTCAAAACCTTCCGGTTTTGCAAAAAATAATACCATGTAATTTTTTTAAACCGGCGGGTTTAATTAAATTATTTAGAACTTAACATTTTCATGTTTGTTTGATAGAAATTTGCATACTTGGTACTTTACAAAACATGATGGACTTCTGATGTGCCACGATTTGGTTCGTATTAATGCATCTCGTTTTTTGGAATTCGGAAATTATAGATTTTATCCTGGAGCTACTTTTTATCGAGTATAGAGTATAAGCAAAAGAGCAAAAAAGCGACTTGATAGTCATCTGATATTTATCTTTGAAATCCAATCCAAAAGGCGCATATGTTATAAGAGCCAAGCCATCCGTAGAAGCGCTACGGCACCTAGACGCGAGTCTACCTGTTGCACCTCTTTTTTGTTAATTGACTAGCTACATCTAATTAGTACCCAACAATACAATAACGTAGATGTAGTTATGTAGACTGTAGTTAGGTGTGAATTTTGCTTGCCACGATTTTTTTTTAAAGCTTATTGTAGCTTCTTATTTTAGGTCTCATTTGGGTAATTGGGTAATAGCCCGGGTATTACCCACAGGGACCTCGTTATAAATAACTTAGAATACTTTAGTACTGTATTATCTATGCTTAGACTAAGACTGTATTGTTTGTTTTTCTGGCTGTCTGCCCAACCTTCAATTTACTTAATATGATATCAAATCTAATAAAGTGAGGGCTTGTAACAATTACTTGTGAATGGCGCCAGTGGTAGATAATGACAACGGGTACTTTCAGTCACATTCGAGTGATCACATCCCTCAGTTTAACGAACTTTGAAAGCTTTTCCGATGTTGTAGTCTGTATGTTGTGACTTGTGAGTATGAGGTTGTGTTTATGAGGCCATTATTAGCTAATTATTTCATTTAATTATTATAATTTCTAGTTAGGCACTAAATTCTTGTGGATAACATTAGCTAGAGTCTAGAATTAATCCTAATTGGCAACCGTGCTTTTTATAGGGTATAAACCGGCCTACACGCACACCGAGAGTTCCGAGAGCTACATTTCAAGGTAAAAGATATCAGGGATTAATCGTCTTTTATGAATAAACTTTATAATTTGTTGTTAAAGCGGCTATAGAAATAAATAAACATCATCATCATCATGATCATCAATGCACCACAGACCATTATGGACGTAGGTCTCTCCCAAGTGCACCACTGAGCCCAATCTTTGGCCTTTCTTATCTACTCTTTGCCCACCACCGTATGGAGGTCATCGCCCTATCTAACAGGAAGAATTCTTACACTACGCTTGCCTTGACGTGGTATCAAATGAAGGACTCATCGTTCCCATCGGTTGTCATTCCTTCGATAAATTATGTCTCGTCCACTGACTCTTCAGCCTGATAACTCTATAAGCTATGTCAACCACTTTGATTCTCTATCGGATAACCTTATTCCTGTTTTTATCCTTCAGAGGAACGCCAAGCTTTTTTCATAGCTGAGCTATGAAAAAAGCTGCTTTTTTATTTGAGGACTAATCCTATTGTTTAAGTCTTCAGGTTTCCTCAAATGCTACCCAGCTAGATTTTCGTTTTGACTCTTTTTCGAAGTAGTGTCTTCTTAAAAGACACGAAATACATAATAAATACAGAAACTGAAAATTTCAACTGTCTAACTATTACAGTTCATGAGATACACTATGCTGACAGACAGATGGACGGTAGGACAGACAGTGGATCTCGTTAGACTTTATGTACGGAACCCCAAGTTTATTTTATATGTTGGAAGTGGAAATTGAATGTGTTTTACTGGCTGGGAGTAGGTCTTGAGATTCTGAAGTGTAACTGTCATGTAAAGATTTATCGAATCGTCTTCAGCGTTCAAGCACCACTTACACACTTTCATACTAGTCTGTGCCACAAAATACAAGCAATCTATCCAAAAATCACAAAACATCGCACTAAACAAAATGCGATTTCTAGATTCTATGGTAACATTACAAACATTAACGCGTGTCTCTATGATATTAACACATCAACCGTTTAGAATAATTGTGAGGTACTGTTTAAATCAAACTATATTCACCCATGAAAACAAGGCATCAAGGGTAGCATACTAAAAAAAGCAGACAAGGGATATAGGCTGTGCATTATTGCCACGATGTCCAGCCGATAATGCAAGTCTGTGCGTTATCGGGCCGTACCATACATTGGCAGCGCTATCCCCTATGCATTATTGGCTGTGCATTATAGTCTACCTGAATGATGATGATGTACCATGCATGAATGAAATGATATATTTGTCAGAGTACATACGTAATATATTATGTCAGGTAACGCTGACATAATCATCTTTGTGCCTCTTCCTACATTCAGTCCTAGGATAGGAAGCTTTTTAGACGCTTCATACTACACCGTTCCAAAATTGAAGATGCTAAGACAGATCAGTTTGCTTTTGCTGTGAGGGCGTGACGTGTCGAGCGCAAGAATGGCTCCCGTTCAGTCCAAATGGCCGTGCCGTCATCGGCTCGATAAAAATAATTTTAACCGCCTCTATGGTCTAGTGGTTCAACCTACCGATTTCAGATCCAGAGGTTCTGGGTTCGATCCCCAGGGGAAGTACAATATTGTGCTTAGTTTGGTTGGTGAAACTTTGTTTAAGTCCGCCTGGCTAGCTATCACCATCTTACCTAATTCTGTCGCCATAACAACAATTCTATAAATTGTTGTGCGCTTTCACCTACGGCCTTATTTGAAAATGATGTGAGAATGGTAAGAAGATGAAGGCCAAGCACATCCCGTCGCACAATAAAATATTTCACTAGACGACCGCGCCGACCTAATTGCAACACGGAAGCCGTGGGCTTAACGCTGTCGATGTCCGTTGCGACCTAGTGATATTTTTTGAACTCGACGAAAGACGTTTTTATTCACTCAGTGGACAATGAATTTAAAAGCCATTTTAGGTTGGAACAAATTGAATGATTTCACTTGTTAATTATTTTTTGACATGTGAGATACAAGGTAGGTACCTATACATAGCGTGAAATGAGATAGGTAGGTTAGGTCATAGGCCATTAGATGAGATGTTGTTATTAGAAAGAAGGTAGGTACATTTGCCTGCAATAATTAAAGATTTGTTTTGTGAACCTTGGCTAAATAAACTTTAATAATACAGTATAACTACAGACAGAAAGGCCAAATCCATATTTAATGATTACTTACGACACTACACTATCATTAAAAAACTACTATATTGATAGGTATCTAAGTACAATACAACGTACCTACAACTACAAGGTGACATATTATGCACTGCAAAGTATCGACGTTATAGGTGAGTAGTGGTAACATTGTTTGTTATACTTAACCTACCATTGATACATTTCGAATTGCAATCCTACATTAAGCTGACATTCGTTAGTCTTAGGTAAATGTCGATGGCAAGAAAGTATTAAGGGCCAAAAGTCGCGGGTTAGAGTCACAAGTCACTTAACTCGTTGGGTGCTACGCGTCCCGCTTTGTGTAAAACACACCGTGAGTGTTTTACAGCACCCATGGAGCCTTTCAAACAGCGCCATCTAGTCCCAAACTAAGCAAAACTTTTATTATGGGAACTAGATTACGGATATAATTATCATACATTAATACACCCAAACACAGAACAAACATCAACATTCATCACACAAATGTTTGTCCTAGGTGGGAATCGAACCCACAACCTATGAAAATTACTGATGTGAAAGCAGAATTTCGAACATTTGCCGCCTGCGACTGGTTATTTGATTGAATCTTACGATTGACAAAGGTCAATCGTCGAAAAAAAGGTCAGTCGCAGGGAGAGTAAAGACTCTTCAGACATTTTCGTGACACCTAAGTTAATTACACGTCGTAGGCCAAGACGAATCATTAAAAATAAAAATTCAATAATACAAACAAGCGATCTCGTATCTACATTACAAAGAATAATTTATACCTACATCACATTCAATATAATATAATCCGACCGATATAAGAAACATATTTAACGCGTGTAATTGGATTCATTAATTTTTATGGTTCCGTTTCCGTACCCGAAGGGGCCAATAACGGGACCCTACTTATATATATTACTACGGGTCTTCCAAATCACAAGTCGGTTACTAACGTTCAAGCTGTGCTTTGTATGTCGGTCAGACACCCCAAGCTATTTTATATTATATAGTATTACTAGTATTCCTACCTAATAGCGCCACCTGTTTCAGCAATAATTGTGTTTGTGTTGTATTTACATAACTAGGTAAGTAAAGATATAGAAAATGGAAAAAACAAGACAAAAGGACACCTTATAAGATATGATAGATAAGAACACGATATAGGGCAAGAGAAAGTGTTTATGTTTATTAGTTTGATGTGTTACAAGCCTACGTTGATAGGTAACAAAGCAACTCTGCCATGAATAAATGGTTTGCAGGCATAAGATTTTCTATGAATAAAAATTAAATACCTACCTAATTCAATCTGCCTTTTCCACTTGAGCGATTTTGTACTTCTTGATAGCGAAGATCAAAAGCGGTTTGAAGACAAAAGACCAAGGCACGAACAGAAGGAACCCTGAGAACCAAAGGCTGACGTACACGCCCCACCATTTGTTGAACGTCTTCAGAGTAATCGGGAGCAAGCTCCATCCCATGAACACGATGGTGTAGCTTTTGAGGAGGATGTACATAAAGGTCCGCCCGATATCATGGTTCCAAATGTCATGGTACACTTGAGTTCTGGAGAGGATCTTCTCTAGGTCTTTCTCCATGATGATAATGATGAACTCGTTGAAGAAGGTCGCGTAGTATCCGGACTGCGTGCCGTGCCAGGCGGCGAGGAACAGCAGAGTGAGCAGCTGACTCAGATTCCTGTCGCCGAGGAACTTGAGCCGCTTGTACACGTACTCGGCGGCGAAGTAGTTGGTGTTGCAGTTGAAGCTGTCGATGTAGTGCTGGAACTTTGTGGCGCTTTCGAAGCGGAGGAGCTTGATGTTGTTGCAGGCGTCCCACGAGCTCGTCTCCCGACCGTGCTCGCTCCGCTGCCCGCTGTAAGACAGGCCGAAGCGAATGCACGACGCTGCAACAAACAATCTCCTTCAAGTCCTAAAGTAATACAAATCCTTCAAAAATATTGAAGGAATACTTCACTTTTAAGGGATAAAATACCTATGTGATAATCCAGGTCATTATCTATGTATATTCCAAGTTTCAGCCAAATCCGTTAAGCCGTTTCAGCGTGAAGAAGTAACAAACACACACACACACACACTTACAAACTTTCGCATTTATATATAGTGTGATAAATGGGTTTAGTTCAGTTATTATACCGGTGGTTGAACCACTAGACCACAGAGGCGGTTGATGATGAAAATAAGAAACTGTTTTTATAAATTGTTATTTTAGCACTGACGTGAAAAATGGTATTACCTATCTATTTAAAACTTGGTGTGAATATAGTCCTTACTTTGAGTTTAATAAATAAATAGTAAAAAAATTCGGATAAATCAGCTCTCGACCGTCTGTCAGAATGTAGACAGTGTATGGTGCAACGTTCATCAACGTTGTCCTGAAGCAGCAGTAGGCAAGAGCAATTGACCAGTCTCTTATTTAACGGTAGCTTTTCCATCATAGTTGCAATTGTTGACATTACAGATCTGTCGAAATCGCACCTACCTTTTTCTGGAAATTAACAGTAGCTTTCCTATACACATAATTAATTCTTCGAGCTGTTTCTGCAGCGCTGGTACCACGGTGGCCCATGTATTCGTAAATAACGCGATATTTTAAGTTTCCGATATTGTGAACAACTTTCGGAGAAAACTTGTAACCAGGTGAGATGAAGGCCAAGCGCTTCCCCGTCGTACAATAAAAAAAACAGTGTAGCTTTTCTCAAACTTTTCTCAAACATTCGGAATGCCTTATTGGATCGAATTCGGAAATCTCGAAAAATTTTGCCATTTATGGTCACGCGAACTCTAGCGCTCGTGGCCAGTAGGCGGGTAGACTCAATTAACTATGATAATGAGATTCCTCCATCGCTTCCCTGGTGGGGAAATTCCATGCCAGAAGTGCGCATTAAGCAAAAGGAGGTGTTCAAGGTCCTACTAACACTAGACGTGAACAAAGCCAGTGGTCCAGATGGGATTCCGGTGGTAGTGTTAAAGAGGTGTGCTCCTGAACTGTTGCCGATTCTCACTCGCCTATTCCGCCTGTCTTTGGATACTGGTAAGGTACCATCATCTTGGAAGCACGCTAATGTTCAACCTGTCCCAAAAAAAGGTAGCCGAGCAGACCCCGCTAACTACCGGCCAATCTATACCACCTGCATTCTTTGCAAGTCAATGGAGCGTGTTCTTAACAGTAAACTCCTGGCATACCTAGAGTGTAACGATCTCTTTAGCTATCGTCAGTATCAGTACGGCTTTCGCCGAAAACGATCCATAGGGGATCTTCTAGCGTATGCCATGTACATCTGGAGTGAAGCCATCGAAGTATACGGGGAGGCTACTGCAGTTTCCCTTGACATTTCGAAGGCTTTTAGCGTTTGGTACAAGGGTCTCATTAGCAAGCTTTCCTCCAAAGGGTTACCGTCCAACCTTTTACAGTGGATCACAGACTTTCTGAGGGAACGATTGATTCGAGTACCTAGTCATTAGTGGCTGTTCAACCGATCTATCGGCTATAAATACTGGGATACAAGGTTCTGTTCTATCAGCAACTCTATTCCTGCTCCACATCAATGACCTGCTAATGAATATTTTGCCAGTCTACGTGCGGACGAATTGCAGCCTCCGTAGGGAGATAGAGGAGCGATTGAGCCTCAAGTTTAACTTTGTGTCTGAATGGGGTGACGCAAATCTTGTACGGTTTTTGTGTTATCTGCAAAAAAGAGCCAATTCCACCCTCCACCCATTTTAAGCGGTACTTCGCTTCAGTTCAATAATAGTTTGAGCCTTTTAGGTGTTGCCCTTTCATATAATCTGAAAATTGGCTCAAAATTGCTGCTATGAAGCTGGGCAGGATACCCAGCTTTTTTAACAGCAAAATTGAGCCAAATTTGAGCTAAGGTTTGGCAGTACTTCACACCGGGACAGCTTTTAAGCTTGTACAACGCTCAGGTCCGAACTTGTATGGAGTACTGCTGCCATCTCTGGGATGGCTGAGCCAAGTACCAGCTCGAAGCCCTGGACTCGATTGAGCGTCGTGCTGCTAGACTTATAGGTGATTATTCACTTATTGAGGCCAATTTGCAGAGCCTAGTTCACAGACGACGGGTTGTCAGGTGGTCTATGTTCTATAAATACCACGTTGGCGGGTGTGCGCTCGATATCTTCGACGTAATCCCCAAATCAAAGGGAAGGAAGGAGTTCCGCCCTCGTCCGTTTTTCCGCACCAATACAATGTTGAAGTCTTCAAGTCCAAAGTGATCAGGTTCCTTTTAGACAAGCGTGCTTCATCTTAGGCCACATCTTTACTTGTTTTTCAAGTGAGTAGGTGGTCAAACGCATCAATAAAAAAAAAGAGCAGTTTGCGCTTATGTAAAAACGTTTGCCTGAGTTTAGTGCGTGGAAGTTTTTTGCTAAAACTGTTTTTTTGTTGAAAATCCTGTCTTGTGTGTAATGCATATTTATTAAAAATGGAACTAGCAAAAACAAGTGTCACAAAACTTTCGGTGAATGTGTTTTTTTCAAAAAGTTTATTATTATGATCCTATAGACTCTAACTAAGTCTAGACAGTAGGAACATAACCCAGTAAAGATAGCGAAAAGCAAGGAGGTGTAATTTGAGCTGTAGTTCAACATTTTGAGCTAGATGCAATAAGTACCAATTTTAAAATATCTAAAATTGCCACGCCGCGCCGCCGGCCGCCGACTGAATACGACCGGCGCGCCGCCGCTGACTTTTTTGGACGCGGCGCCCACCTCTTTAATGACATTAACATTAATTTAATACAGCACTATGTCAAAGAAAAATTGAATAGCACAAATGCAAATGAATCACGCTTAATCCGAAACACAAATACACAAGCATAAATTTGGAATAAACTAGACTTTGGAATTATGTTTAATTTATTCAGTTCAACAAAACGTCAATTTCATGTGTTTAAAAAGCCACATATTTTAACGTAAGTATTCACTGAACACTGTTCAGTCACTACTAGACTTGACTTGACTCGATGCACTCTAGTCTAGAGGACAGTAACTCGAGTGGCATCGATTGAGCATCGTGCTTCTCGGCTCATAGGAAGGTGATGATTCGCTAGTTGAGGCCAATTTGCAGAGCCTAGAACATAGACGGCAGGTTGCCAATCTGTCTGTGTTCTATAAATTCCAGTTTGGCAGAGTGTGCACACGATATCTTTGACCTAATCTCTCCATCCCCTTTTCACCAGACTAGCAGACGTAAGGCAGGCTATAACCCGTACCTTGTAAATGTTCCATGGTGCCGAACTCATCGTTTCTACCTTTATCATGAATACTGGTAAGGAATGGAACTCCTTGCCTTCGTCTGTTTTTCCGCACCAGTACAATCTTGGAGTCTTTAATTCCAGAGTGAATAGGTTCCTTTTACAAATGTTATAATGACACAAAAAATCACAACTTAAACTCTTTTTCTTCAATCAGGAAGCGCTCTAACCAATTGAGCAAAGAGGGTCCTGACGCAGATTTCAAATTTTCGGCTCAAGGCAAAGATGCGGGTTCAAGTCCCCTGGTCCTGAATGTTTGTGTCGTTATAATATTTTATTTAAATGAGTCATCCTTTTTGACAAGCGTGCTCCATCTTTACCTATTTTTCAAGTTACCTGGTGGTCAATGATTGGATAAAGAAGAAACTAAAGAGTGATTCGGGAGGTGGGTAGCATAAGCTTCTGTTTCGTCATAATAAACTGTTTTGAGCCAATCTATCTGGGTGAAAGTGATCAATAATCTAGTTAGTAGTTTATCTTTTACTTGTGTAGCCTACAAAGAGATCGTTGAATTCTGAGATGTGTGAGTCAGCATTCATTGAGTTAATCTAGTTGTTGGTTTACCTTCAGTAAGCAGCCAGGAGATGTATTTGTGGAGGTTTGTGTAGCATAAAAAGAGATCGTTTAATTATGAGAAATGTGTAAATCAGCATTCAATGAGTTAATCTAGTTGATAGTGTACCTTCAGTAAGCAGCCAGCAGGAGATGTATTTGTAGAGGTATGTGTGAGCAGTTCAGGAGAGAGCTTGTTGAATTCTAAGGTGTGTGTAAACCAGCATTCAATGAGTTAATCTAGTTGTTAGTTTACCTTCAGTAAGCAGCCAGCAGGAGATGTATTTGTAGAGGTATGTGTGAGCAGTTCAGGAGAGAGCTTGTTGAATTATAAGGTGTGTGTAAACCAGCATTCAATGAGTTAATCTAGTTGTTAGTTTACCTTCAGTAAGCAGCCAGCAGGAGATGTATTTGTAGAGAGCGAAGTGCCCCCAGAGCCCGCAGTAGAAATGCCGGTAGAAGATAGAAGTCTCCCTGAACTCCTCTGACATCATGTAATTGATGTTGAATACAGTTACTGCAACAATAACGAAATAACTTGGTACCGTGGAAAATCGGACACAAGCTAAGCTATCAAAATGTTATCTAAGTATACAGGAGACCATATGAACCTGTACCAGAAGGTGAAGATATGCCGGCAGCGGATGAGAGGCCTGATTATAAATCTAAGAAAATAATTTATAACAGTCCCTGTACCTATGTTCCAGGATTTTTTTCTGAGCCGTCATGGTGAGGCTTTTCCGCTACCAGCTCATCATCGCCTTCTGGCAAACTATCAAATATATTTATTTATATTACTTGTACAACCCGAATATCCCACACTTAACTATGAGTATGCAGTGCGAAAAGAGTTTTAGGTAAGGCACATCCAAGCGGATGGTGCTACAGCCTTTATTTTATGATCTAAGCATGCAGACATAGATCAATAAAGCGGCTTTGATTCAATTACTTGTTGTCTATAAAGGATGTAACAAACACTAGCTTATTTGCATTTTCGCCCTGAATCGCATGACAAAATATGCCACTACTTTTGCAGTGTAAGTAAGGCGTGCGATATCCTTTGTTATTCTGATCAAAGCACGCAGTGATCAAATTTGGTCTTAAAAATAAAAATTATGAAAAATAACATATTTCTGCACTTCACCTCTATCAAATTTAGCTACGCCAAATGTCATACTCCTTCATGCGCGCATATAGCTTAAAAAGTGATCCATAGTGTAACTACATAGATTGGTATATTTAAGTAACACAATTTGATGTAGTTCCTCAAAATATGTTCTCTTGTGAAATTAAAATTGGCTGAAGCTTTGTTGGGAAACAAAATTAAAAACTGAACAAACTAGACTCAGGTCAAGGTTCAGCTGCCCTGTATTGTACCAATATACAGTCGTTTATAATCTAGGCCATGCTCCAAATTTATTTACCTAGTCATACCAACCAGTAAGTGTTATTGTGTAACATTCATTTACTTTACATTCCATTATACCAACTTTCAAAGTTTCTAAAAGTAGGGTATATATAGCGTAACTATTACTGCATAGACGGGCATGAAAATGGTAATATAATTTAGTAACAGACATACCACCAATTTGGAAAGCAGCCAAGTAGCCAATTCCTTGGAAAAGTCTCTTTTTCGATTGTTCATTGTAGACATCGGCTTCAGTGTTGAGAGGGAACTGGTCACTAATATAGTCCTTGTAGCGTTTGAATGAGAAGATGGGCCCAACTAGGAATGAAGCTGGAAAGTACACAAAGCCTAGGAGCTCCACGAATGTGGGAGTCTTGGTCACTGCATTCAGCTTGTTATTTTCAGATAGTTTTTCCTTATTCAGCAGCCTCTGACCATCCCAGAGGTCGAATGAGAGTGCTATCAGCTTTAGGGTCAGCACACAATGTGGCATTGTCCATGTGATGTCATAGTCTTCTGATTCAGTCATCAAATATCCTATCACAAGGTATCCCATATTGAAAATGAATGAAAATGATGCATTGATGTAGGTCGGACCGAGCAGCAGAGTTGATACGTAGATAACTCCAACTGGTATCACATTGTAGAACATCTCTAGTCCGAAATTATAAAATGCAATGTCAGCTCCGGATATAATGAAAAATAAATTGCGATACTCCTCATATTTTCTTACATATTTGTGGTAAATCATTGCTAGGGGGTAAGACATCAAGATAGAAATTAGCAGTTTTAAAGCAGGCTCTGTGGTGCCGATAAGTGCAGCAATGAAGGGTTGGGGGTTGAGCCCCACCCAGGTGAGGAAGCCTGCAGCTAAACCCCACATTGCTGATTATCTGTAACAAGGTAAACAAAAACAATTACAAAAGCAACTTTCAGTTCCTCCACTATTCAGGACATTTAACAATTCTGGGTGAAGTCTTTAGACAATATCTTCTAAAAATTATAGTCACAAATAAAAAGTTTGAGGTCTGCCCAAAGAGTTTACTGTCCACATGCAAAAAACTGCATATCTGATTGAATGAGTTTTGCCAAATCAAGTGAAAATTGGTACCTAGTTAGTACCTATACAATGAATTCAAGCATGTTGGTGGTAAAATACTTGGGTACCACCAATAAAAAAAATGGTATGTGTACCTATTGTACATACTTCAGTTTTATTCTATTGTAATTCTCACATTTGGTGGAAATTCTGTACCTTGTTGAAATTCAACATGGTCACAATCACAATGTGTGATCAAACTATTTTTCCACTAAGGTTATACAATAATAAAACAAGGTTGTTCATAGGTATATAGATTGTTTACCGAGTTGTGAAATAAAATTGATAGTAATGGAACCTTAGAGAGTTCTTGATATTTGTTGAACTTTGGCCTCAACCTACTGGATATAAAAGAAATGGACTAATTAAATATTAAATGATTAATATACTTATTTTCTGATTAGGGTAAGTAAGTAGGTACCTATTCAGTATTCAGTTCCCTACATGACATACCTACATAAAACACAGGTAGAATACCCAACTATTACTAAGAGAGTGAGTAGATATGTAAACGAGGTAAGCGTAATTTACATGCAGTACCAAGATTTTCGATACATAATTCTAAAATTTTATTAAATGATAAGTTTATTTTACTTACTGTTTTGTAAAGCAAGCGGTAATTTGCCGACCTTCGCCAATTCAACCAACAATAAAAAAAAGTAAGCAATGTTCCACCGATTTCACTGCAGCTCGCTCAACTCCACTGAGCATATAATATACATAAGGTACTCCACACTCCACTCCACAGAATGCTATTTCTCGAATACTCGGTTGGGGGGACCTTGGGAGACAATAATACACAGCCAATAATGTACGACACGATAATGCACGACGAATAATGGAAGACCAATATTTGGTGACCATATTAAAAATTGGACACGGATTATTGGCTGTACATTATCAACACGTTTCAATAATGCACAGCCAATAATCCGTGTCCACTTTGTTTATTTTTGTAGTGGAGTACCTTGATGCCTTGTTTTCATGGGCGAGAGCAAGGCAAGTGCAGTTTTATTTCCATCTAACCTAACCAAAATTATAATAAATTACTTTTGATGTGTTTTTATCGTCATTCCCGTACGACCCGCTGACCTCCGTAGCCAAAAAATAACAAAACCGACACGGCATACCCCGATTCTTACTGGTGACGTTGTTGTGTGTATACAACCTGTAACAGAATATGTGTTTATGCCGAAACGGGGTTATCCCACCCAGCTCGGGGAACAACGTTTGTTTTACGACTTTTTGAATTTTGGTTTAATGTTTTTGGTAAAACAGGATCAAAGTTCTGTTGCTAACAGCTGGTTTTTGAGTTGAGACTACCCTAAAATCAGCTGTTTCTTAACTCGCGATAATGACCTCAGCTCAAGACATAGATGAGGCAACATAACAGAAGGTCGCAATCACAAAGAACGAAAAGCGCTTTCACTAACAAAGGCAAATCATCGAAAAGCCTGGGCTGCTAATGAGACAATCCATTACTAGAAGGTTTAATTTGTCAAATCAATAAGAATTGTATCTATCTGTTGGCTAAAATACAAAATAATCGTTCCTATAATGTACTTTTAGTCGTCCAATATCGCATTCATCGTCTTTTTGTAACTATAAGTGCCTATGTAATTTATCAATGTGTATGTTCTATCTAATAATCTACTTTCACGAGATGACTCCAAGTTCTCACTAAAATTGGTTCATCTGTCCTTAATATTCTATAATATATTGACACAGACAATTGCACAAAGAAAGCGCCTAGCTTTGACACTCCGGCACGGCGGCATTGTCAAAAGAAGGACGGCGGCGCGCCGTCCTTCTTTTTCATTTTTTTTATCTAAAACTCATTTTACAAAATTTGTGTATAAAATAGAATCTATATTTTCTACTTTTCGTGCAGATGCTAACATAAAAAGTATTTACCTGCCTAAAAAAAATTTACGTAGGTACATATGACTTTTTCAGTTCAAATTCAGATCATTACAAGTAGAACTTTTTGAGGGTATTATCTACGGCCGCTTGGCTACAAAGCTCATTATCATAACTAAAAGCTAGGTACCTACATTTAGATAATAATGATAACGTAATTAGTGATTCGCACCGTGTTTACCTACACTAATAGGTCATTCTAGGTACAATCTTTGTCTCAAGCTTCACTATGGAACTAGCTGCATGCACGCAATATTCGGAGATGTGTAGGTTAAGTAGGTAGTGAATGGTGTGGAATACCTTAGATGACTTATTGACACATGAAAGTGAAGTAATAGGTGCATGAAGGCCTAATTTGACTGCATCTTCCGTTTTTATTTTTCGTAGGTAGTGTAAAAGAACCCTACAATTTTTAACAAAAATCAAATTGGTACATGCCACAACATTAGCCGAACCGAAAGAACTTTAGTCTCGTTTCGTTTGCAGTTTGGGTTGGCCGGTGAGCAATTTTTCGGATTATCGTGTGTTTTTAAATCGAATTAAAAAAAATGGAGACGTACAGTAATGCTGAATATTATAATATGATGTTGTGTGTTGGTGAAGCTCAGTGTGGAGGAGCTGCCCTCTTACCGTTGCTATCGTGAGTCGGAAGACTCTTTTCGACGTAAACAACATAGTGAATTTGTGCTTGTTTAAAATCGTCTTGTAATCTTCCGACCAGCTGATACCTACCTAAATAAGGTACGTACAAAACATACAACATAGGTAGGTAGGTAGTAAATTTGTGCGTGTTTAAAATAGTCTTAGAATCTTCTTACCAACTGATACCTTACCTACCTACATGCATAGTGCAGTAAAGGAATATTGTCGTCACTATTTATTGTCATTGAGAATATGAAAAGATTTGTATGGGAAACAGAAAATGGGAATTCACTAATATCTCCCCACCACAACAAATACTTTTCCTGGTCCGAAAAGCCCCCCACTGCTTCGTACACATATTCTGTTACACTGTGTATAAAAAAAGCGGAGCCAGAAGCTTGAAAAAGAGGTCCAGAGAGGAGCAAGCCCATGAAACCTAGCGTAGTGAAGGGGAAGGTGGTGAGCGAAGAGAGCCTATGACCTCCGTTGCGAAGCGCAGGTAGAGTGGGTGAAGTGATTCTCAGGGGTAACGAGTGATATTTCTAGCGGGAGCTCGTCCAGAAAACATGCTTGCTTGAAAGATTTTTTTTTTGGTATTGGCCACTCTTTACTGCAAATGAAGTGCATGAACTCGTGGAACTCGTACGGTACAAACGAGGATGATTCTCTTCGTTGTATTTAGCGACCAATAGCTCTAGGATTTGACTCTCGGCCAATGAGAAATATTTCGCTTCCAATTATTGGCCGCAAATCATCAGCACGTATGATAATGCACAACCCAATGATGCACAAATATAATTGGAAGCCATGTTTTTGAAATATCGGGTGTGTCAAATTGTATTGAAATATTATAGTGGATTTGAATGATTGGCTGTACATTATTGGTCGTGCAATATATGGACCAATAATATATTACTCTCTCAAGCACAGCGCACCCAGCCCAAGGAGTATATCAGAAGAGCTCACCGTCATGAACCTATACTATATAGGTTCATGCTCACCCTAAACTACAGAGTCATACCCTACCTCTATATAGTTTATGATCAAAGAGTATTAAATGACCGGTTATAGGATATTAGTGTTCTGGTGTACCATTGTCTTGTTATCTGTTATTCTCTTTGACTTAACGTTGCGTCGCGTCGCGTCGTCGCGTCGTCGTCATCCGTCGTCGGTAAGGTATAGGTAGGATAGGATATTAGTGTTCTGTGGTCGTCGGTCATCGCCCGAATCGAATATTCAGCGAAAAAAAAAAGCTTTTGTTTATCAGAAAACTGGTATTTCAGATTTTTCAGTGTGTGTGAAGCTTGTACTTAATAGTCCATATTACTGTTTGATTAGTTTAATTAGTACTATCACTCTTTGATTATAGTTTACTGCGTACATTTTCTAAATACTGACTAAAAATACATTTATGTATTGTCTACATTTATATTTGTACAATATGTACGAATAAATAACAATTTATTGCTATGAGTTAAACTCCCTGTTACTGTTTTACTCTCTGGTGATAGGTACTTGACAATGGATGTGAAAATGTATCACATCCTGAGAGTTATTTTATACAGGCTTTGGATAGTATCTGTATTTACGATAATATCTTGTCTTCTGGTCTTTTGGTTTTATGGCTTTTTGATGGCTTTTGGAGTTTTCATTTTGGGAATATCAGGTAAAGTCATGTTAAAGCTCGTATTTTAACTTGCTTTTGAACATCTCACTTCTTCAAAAATTGTTTTCACGCTATTGTTTGCATGCTATAGAACCCAATAGTTATTGTTAAATGATTGATAAATACTTTTTCCGGAGTACTTGTTGTCTAGACCAGGGGTAGGCAAACTTTCGTAAAGTTGTTTGTGACTCTGTCTGCTTAAAAGGCAGCTCTTCCACATTTTCATTCACACACATATGGTGACACAAACATTGCTATAGTTTTCTGGGTATCTTTGGAAATAGATCTATGTAGTGTTCTGATTGAAGGAAATGTTGTTTTAAATGAGTGCTACTCTGCAACTCAATACTTTATACAATGCAATTCAGGGGGGCCTATTTTTATAAAAATACATAAATATGATTTTCCTTAATTTTTTTATAATAGTGTTAAAGTAGATCTGTAAAAAAATAAAATTCTTTGAGCAAATTTTTGCTGTCAATTATTTTAAAATGTAAATATTGTGCATAGGATTTTTTTTATATGAAAGTCTGCATTTATATTTCCTAGTCTGTTCTAATGCTCTGTTACAATTTAACCATCATACTTTAGTGTAGTAACAAAGGTCGGAGTAATCATCATCAACACCGGTGGTTCCCGGAATTGTATGGTATTGATCAGATTTAGTAGGTACATGTTTAATATACTTTTACAAAAGACACCTATCTACTCTACTAGCAGTTTTGTCTATGTATCTATCTATCTCCTGTATGATTTGTAGATGGCTGTCAAAATACATTTCTGAGAGTGATAGGTACTCTCCTACTTAAGAAGGGATGTTGGGGAGCCAGTAAATAGCCTGCCGCTGACCGTAAAAGGGTAAAGTCCCACCACTGGTCTAGACATTGTCCTAAAACATTCCATAACTATTGCTTACAGTCAGTGTTCATCTTTACACTGGCTATTTTGGTTCAAGATGTCACATCGCTTTTTAAGCCAATGGATAGTTTTTGAAGTGGAATATCCCTCTCCACCTCAACAAGTTGGTTCTTGTGCTTTTCTATTCTGGATTTATAATTTTATCAGTGAATGTAATTTTTTTTCATGACCATAGAGAGGTCAAGACTCATGGAATGTCCTTGACATTTTTGATTGAAAATAATTTGATCTCCATTTTTCAGGCATATTATACAGTGCTCAAGATCTTTTACTTTACTATCCTAATGACCCTGCGGACTCACGAGTGTTTGTCCTTCAGCCTAGTAACTATAAGTTGCCATATGAAAGCTTCAAGATAAACAGCAAAGATGGTACCATTATACATGTGTTTCTTATCAAGCAAGCTACTAACAGCGAGAACGTCCCCACCATGATATTTTTTCATGGGAATGCTGGCAACATGGGACAAAGGTAGGTACAAATAAACTTTGGCTTGATTTTTACTACTTGCATAAGTTACTGCAAATGTCCAGTGTGCAGGTATATTGGTAAATTCGCAAACTGACCAACTATAGACAACCATAAGTTCTAATTAATTGTTATTTAGAAACAATTGATCAGCAAGCTATTTCTGGCATTTGTCAGTTAATCAACTGCATAACGATGTAGGTACTACTTATTACTATGAATTTGTCCAAGTGATTCCTGACTAAATAATGCACAGCCTGAGTTAAATTGAAAAGGTCATTGCCTCAAAAAGTCCTGAGAAAAGGTTTTGGGAAATTCCCATGGTATTGGGTTTGTTACTATAATACTGTTACTGGCTTTCCCTGCTTTTGGAACACCAACTCTCCACTATTGAGACTGGAATAGAAGAGGTACCTATGGCACGTCATATTCTTAATGGTTCTAGAAATATTGGTTTACAATGTATTCCTTCACCATAAGGAAAACATCTGTGAACATAAACTAAACAAAAATAATAAAAACAAATGTATATTACAGATTGTCAAATGTATCGGGTGTATACCACAAATTGAACATCAACATCCTCATGGTGGAGTACCGCGGCTATGGGCTGTCTGACGGGTCGCCTTCAGAGAGAGGGCTGTACGCAGACGCCCAGGCGGCTCTCGAGTACACACTGCGACGCGCCGACCTCGACCCAACCAAGCTCATCGTCTTCGGCAGGTCTCTAGGTTAGTTACCTCTACCTATAATCTACTGGTATTTGTGAAAAAAAAAAACTGAAGTGAAAACTGCTCTAGGCGCATTGAGTACTGTTTGGGTGAACAAAAATCTTGGAACTCGCGTCATCTTAAATCGTCACCGAACGCTTTCCAAGAGCTATATGTATACTGTGTATTAGGTAGTATAATTAAGAGTAGTAGAAGTCCCTTGTGAAAGGGCTCGTCCGGAGTATTACTGCCACCATGCCTATTTCGACCGCTAAGTAAGCTGTGTTCCGAAGGATATGGTTGCTGGTGAAATTACGGGCACGCCAGGTGGGCTACTTGCTTGGTGAGACATATTTATTGTCATAGGTAAAAGTCCCCTTCGGCCGTCTACGAAACTAGAGCTTCGTAGCCAGTTACGAACTAAACCAAACACTGGTATTTAAAAATGTGTGTCACAGCGACAAGATCACAAATACCAGTGACTGTGACTCAATGAGTTCTGTGACTACTTTGAGCAATATATTTATATTGCTCAAATAGGTATAGATATAAGATATTTTTTAACAGAAAGGCGGACTCATCTTTGTTGCAGAAAAGTAAAAAAATATTTTTTACATCAAAACTCAATGTAAATTTGTACATATCATTTGTAGATAGCAATCCAAATTTTGGTTAACACACGCTTTTATAAAGGTACCTCATATTATAATTATTAAAGTGTGTGTGTGTAACTGTGCGTGCAGGTCCTAGCTATGTACATGTATAATTAATCATTGTGTACCTCAATGTTACTAAATGTACATAAAAATAAAACTAGCCAAGTGCGAGTTGGACTCGCGCACCGAGTTCCGTAATTACAAACTTGTACCTAGATTAATGATTAAGAAACCATCTACCATTATTGCTCTGACTATAAAAGATTCCCACGCATTTAGAACCTTCCCCTTTTTTGAAGTCGGTTAAAAATACCAACTAGGTTATAGGACAAACTTAACTTGCCGTATGCCACGACACGCCTGTTGTACCAACGGCAAATATGTTTGTAATAGTAAATTCGCGTTTTTGTTATTAAACTACATGTTTTTGGTTTTTAGACATTTCTGTCAAAGGTAACAGAAAAATACTACGTAGTACAGCGTTGAGTCCTCTGTGGAAATGATTACTCGATTCGATAGAAGTAAAAAAATACTGACTAGTATTTTGTAGCAGGTATTTTTCACTGGTAGTCTCAAGTCACAGTCACAGAGTCACCTAGTATCTCGATTTACCTAGTATGAGTATGGCCCACCTCTACTGTGTATGTGTACTTTTTGGGTGAACAAAAAGCGTTAACCTCGCGTCATCGTCACCGCACGCTCTTGTGAATTGTATCGTCGAGCTATGACATTATTATTTTCGAATTATTTTTTTGGTTTATAAAGAAGTGTTTATGATCAAGGATAAAAGCAACTTAGTTTTCATTTTATCGGCAATCCCCAAATACTGCGCCGCATATATTTTTTTAAAAGAGCTATTGACTTACTCGACCGTGCCTCATACTTGCATGAGCAGACTACAATGTCGCTTTACGATGAGCCTACGATAAAGCGAGGCTACCCAGAAGTGCCTATGAATTCCTTGAAGTCATTATTTTTTGCCTGTCTCACTGCTGGGCTATCAGGCCCTATTCCACTAAGTTCAATTCGTTGGACTAAATGTTTTTTTTTTCAATTATGTTTTTTGTGAAAGTTGAAATAAAAGGAAAAATTTTAACCAGTAATTTCAATTGAAACAAAATATTGTTAAAGGAGTTCATTCAGAAATGTATGGGGTCCAGGCTAGATCGTGTACTGGCAACTGGACATAGTGAAAATTATTGCAAACGTTTTCCAATCATCCATTTACTCGAGATTGCATAGTTTTTGTGTACAAAATTAATTTAGTGACCAGCGCGGGCATCACTGTAGTACTATATCTTAGTCTATGGTGCCCGCAATAGTTATGGCGGATGTAGTCTATTTACGTAAGGATAGAAAGTATGTTTAATCATCGTAAATATTTTATTTTGTTTCATTCATTTTAAAGCAGATTGATAAGTTAGTATTACTTACGCTTATTGTGTAAATAAATGACTAGGTACTGCGGTAACTACCTGGGTGCTTACCTATATTTAGTCATCTCCAAGACAAGTGACTAGGCTTTCTTTACTACGAATTTATATTAACGTAGATAAGGAGGGCCTTTGATGACAATTCCAATAACTACATACATAGAAACTGAAAGATATTGAACAACAGACTTTGAATAGATTTTTAAAATAATTGAAAGTGTAACCTGTAGGACGATATTCATTGATATATAAAAGTAGGTAGTGTAATAAAAACAAAATTATAGTAATAATAATTAGTCTTTGTTGTTCGTTTTCCACATCTTATAATATATGTTAAAAATAAATAAATCTTCTCTTACTAATAATCCATAAAAAAATGGTGCAGGTGGATCTATATGTTCCTGGTACCAAGCTAACCCAAATACCATACAATTGTCATTGTGTGTAACAACCCATTTTTTGATGGCCAGCAAAGAAACACAACAGAAATAACTGATTATCCTATCATCGTAACATGGTCCTGCCCGAGCCAACAATATATAAGTGTAGTACATTTGGCCTGACAAATGGAGTGACTAGTAGACCTAATTAAAAAAAATAGCATCATGTTGAGATGGGGTTCCCTCTGCAACAACTTCCAGTTGGTCAGATATTTCCATGTGGAATGACCCATGCTGTCTTGCATATGTTGCCTTAAATAACTCCAAGCTTGTTTTATTTGATATACACCTAGAGTGAAAAGAATAAGTTCAGACATAGTCATAAAAATATGTCTGGATGTTGCGCATCAATTCAAGTGAATCAGGCTCTGTATCGGTTCATACGATTACTACTAATTATATGTCCTGCTAACATATTTTACTTGTTTAACCTTATCAGGGCATGATTCAAACTAGCTTCTGCATCTGGTTCGTCAACAATTCATGGATGGAATGCATCGATTATAGCTGCACAAAATCGGCAGACATCCATCAGATGAGTCGCAGCTATATTACATTAAACTTGTCTCAGCAGCTTAGTCTTTTTCAAACGGCCATTCACTATCTCTACCACCCATCTGTAGTGTTACACATCTTGATTCATAGGCACGGATGGTTGGCGTTGAGAGCACATTACTCCATCATCAACAACCTGTAATAATACCAAGATTTAAAGAGAGCCAGGGAAAGATTTAGCTTTCCTATTATTTATTATATCCGTAGATAATATTACCTGATGTCCGAGATGTCTGTTAAATGACAGAAATTATTTCGGGTCCCAAATCATTGACAAGATATATATGCAATATCTTGTCAATGATTTTCTATTTAAGAAGCAAACAACGCGCCATTATCAAACTGAAATAAAGACGAAACCATATCTTTCTTACGATTACACACAATAGTCACCGTAGATTAGACTAGGTAGATCTATTCTAACTAACTAGGTACATAGTACCGAACCATGAACTTGGAACTGTTGCTTGAAGTTGGATTAGATAGATCGTCAACACCAAAATCACGTGAAGGAATCAGTATCCATAACACAGAGCCTGGTCAAAATATAAGCTCTCCGATTGATGTCTGGGATTCCGGAGTATTGGGGTCATAGATTACTAATTTAGGGTCACGAAGTAAATCAAAACTATCAAGAAAACTATGAAACATAACCAACTCAACGCGCGTAGCAGACCGAACAAAACAGATTTTTACACGTACGTAGGATATGCAAATACAACGAAAGTGGCACGTGAATGACGTCAAATCTGTCAAAGTCAATGAAATCACAATGGCGGCGGCGGCGGTGTTGCTTGATTTTCAAGCGAAAACGTTTCAAAAAATATTTTTGTACACCGGAATTCGTTAATAAATCAGTCACATTATATTTTTAATATATTCCCTTAGTTTTTTTTAATTTTTCTACGTACTGTACATGTCTTAGCCCATTATGAACTATCTCCTTTGACTTTATGACTTCCGTGGGCTGTAGGGGTAGATTTATAAACGACGACCACGCACTAAAACTTGGAATTAGCTTCCAGCGTCTGTGCGTTTTGTCTTCAATAAAGTTAATAGGCACTTTCTGGAAAGACTCGCTCCGTCGTAGAACCTTGCAAAAGCAAGTAGCGAGGTTGGGAGTTGACCCAGCTTCCGGTCCTTACCGCACACGGTGGGGTCGGCTCAGCACTCCCCCCTGACCCCCGGCACTCTGCACCCACTCCTCGCATGCATATCACTTACACAATCCATCCATCCCTGCCGCGGTCTGCCCCTACTCTTACGTCCCTCCACATTCATAACAACGGGCATATCCTTATATCCGTCACGGTGCTACTTTCAGCTTACCCACCTTTATAATCATCTTTTATCTTATCCATCCTCATCACACCACACATCCAACTTAACATTTGCATATCAGTCACGTGCAATTTCTTTTCATTCGCCAACATTCTGATCCATACAAAACGTCAGGGGCCTAACCACAATCATATAGCATTCACATTTTGATAATACATTACTTTTGTCTCGTTTTTTCTACACTGTGTAGATAGTGACAAAAGTAAAGTAATATCGCTGTACCACCACAGGTCTGATGACCGACTTGTATATTTTCACCTTAAGCTTAAGGGGCATCCTTGGGTCATAATCCTTGGGTTCCAGAGATCTGTCGCCACTTGACGAAATGGTAAAAACACGCCTTAATATTCCAGGAGGAGCAATCGCTATCGATGTGGCATCGAGACCAGAGAATAGAAACAAAATATGGGCAGTGATTGTAGAAAACACATTCACGAGCATACCTGAAATGGCGAAAATCATCCTCAAGTGGAAATGCCTCGATTGGCTCCCGGGCTTATGTCATAAAAATAAGGTAACTTTATCTGCGAATACAGACCGATCGGGACATCTCTTTTGCACGCGTGCAATTTGTATTTTCATTCTTGCTCAGTCATGAGCCGGTGTCGGCGGCGAACAAACTGAACCCAGCCCAGACCAATAGCTCGGCGATCGCTTCAACTCACACTTTCTTTAAAGTGATGGTGAAGTAGAAAACCAAAAACTGGACAACAGCCTTTTGTGCGTGTTTTAAATTTTAACTTCCCATTAAAAATCATATTGATCGTTTATTTTTTCGTACGACGCGTGGTGGAGGTGCTTGTCCTTCTTCTCACCTGATTTTTGAAGTTGTGACAAGGCCGAAGGTGGTACCGCACTTCACCCGGAATCCTCAACAAACTGAGGAACTGGCTATCTTACCTCTGAATGCCGGAACACAACAATGTAGGTTTTTTTTTGTTATGGCGACAGAATTAGGTAAGATGAGGGTAGCTAGCCAGGCGGACTTAAACAAAGTCCTGCCACCAACCAAACCAAGCTCAATTGGTACTCCGCCCGGAGATCGAACCCGGGACCTCTGTATCTGACACCGGAAATGAATCACTAGAGATCAGTTTGAAACTTAACAACTATACAGGTTCTGGGTGAAATTACAATAATTTGGTGTTGGAACTCTTTTTAACGGCTACCAGTAAACCCCTCGCGTTAGAGCTTGAGTCCAATTCATTAAAGCGTTTTTTAAGGTCGTACAGCGCCATCTAGCCCTATACTAAGCATAGTGATGACTATGCTTTCATATGGCAACTAGTTTACAGATAGAAAATACATACTTTCATACACCCAAACGCAAAGCATACATCAATTCATCGCACAATTTTTTTGTTCCGGGAATCGAACCCGCATCGTACAGCGCAGAAGGTTACTGGAGCTACTACCAACTGAGCTGTGCGGTATATATTTTTTTAATTTAAAACAACCACGCTCGTCTTAAAGGACCCTTCACTTGGAACCTACGGGTGAGGAACAACAGACAAGGACAAGGCGGTTACATTACTATTACGCCCAGGGGTAGAACACAGTGGACATTTTTTTGACATTATTTTAAGACCTGTTTGTTACCTTTACCTGTGTATCGCAATAAACGATTTCGAAACAAAAAATTACAATTTTAAAATTGTTGTGTTCCGGCATTTGGAGGGTAGATAGCCAGTTCCTCAGTTAGTTGAGAATTCCGGGTGAAGTGCGCCTCCACCTTCTGCCTTATCTCAACTTGTAACCAGGTGAGACGAAGGCCAAGTGCTTACCCGTAGTAAAAAATAATAATTATATTATATGTTTTAGTAATACAGGTATTAAGGTAAAATTTGTTTGTCATATGTAATCTTGTCACCAAATGGTCTCGAAATGGACGGACTGTGTTATGACGAACCTCGAAATGGACAAATCCAATTATGGACGAACTGAGGGGTAGACTTAACGGCAAAATGCGAGAACGAATCTTTGAAAGTATGACGGTTTACGTGAATTGCAGTACATGTCACTGGAGAAGATCGGTCGCGTCGTTACGCCGACGATGGTGATCTGCGGGTCTAACGACGCGCTGGTTCCGCCCGCCATGGGCAAGGAGCTGTTCGAGCGGTGCGGAGCGGTTTGCAAGAAGCTGGCCATCGTGGCCGGCGGGGGCCACGACGACACCTGGACTTGCAGGGAGTACTACTCCCATATACAAAACTTCCTTGCGAACGTTCCCCCCTTGCCTTCGGAGAACACGTATTTTGATGAGAATAAGGAACACGTCGTTAATGTGGTTTAGCTTTAGGTTTTCGGACAAATGCTGACCAAAATACGGAGTTTTATTTAAACATTAGGTAAGTGTAGGTTCCGCTGTTCTTAACAATAGGTTCTCAAACCCCACTGGCACAACTGTCGCTAGCCTGCTGTATATAGGTACAGCCGGTCTATGAGTCGGGTGTGTAGTCTACGTCGCTTAAAAGAGGATTATATGCCGGACCTACCGCACTACTGTATTGCTATCTCAGTTTTCCTTGCTGCCGCCCTATGCGTCTGACAGAGACAGTTGCTGCTCGTGAGATTAATACGTATTTTTTTTGATAGAATTTACATTTCGGGGCATAGCTCTTTCACCCACTTAATTGTAACAAAATCGGTGTCATTCGTTAAATAGAATGTAGTGTAGGTTTAAACGTTTTATTATTTTGGAAAAAAAATAGTTTTGGAAAAATACTGACTTTTAATAGTCATAGTTTAGTACAAAAACATGATTGGTTAAGATGCTTGTACTATCTATAAAGTGATATATAAAGCTGGCAAAATTAAGACTTGTGAACTTAGGTAATAAAGTGCTATGATTACATGAAAAAAAAAACAAACAAAAACAACAAATCGGAAAATAAAGAGCTATTTATGTTTGTATGGACAGGTATGCGGTATATGATCCTCGTAAATCCTAAACAAAAGTAGAGTATGTAGTGTAACGTACTAAACATAAAACGATCCGGCAAACCGCCTCGACTCTGACCGTAGGCTGTACCTTCGTCAATCAAATGTCAAACTAATATAGAAATCTATGTACAAACAATACAAACAATTGTGATAACAGATACGAAAGTACACACTTAGTGTAGTGATAAATCTATGAAAGAAGCAAATACTATTTAGTTATATAGCCAATGGTATACAAGAGATTAAAAGTACGTAAAACTGCTCCATTGCCGTAGTTGTAACCAACCACCGCTAAATCTGTAATTATTATTGTATTAGAAGTATTAGTGTATTAGAAGGTATACAATTTGGATATAGCTATTTTAAATTGCATACGCGCAATTAAAAACTCCCAGTAATTATAAATATAACTATTTTAATATGTAGATGGCGCTAAAATATCCAGTAATATTTATTTTATCTGTGCTATAGATAACTTATCATCATCATTATCAATAGTCCGTACCAATAATCCAGTGTAAGAAATGTCATGTCATGATCATGAAATGTCAAATTAGTCAGGGGTTGTCAATTCTAAATCATTGGTGGTAGGTAACCAAGTTTTGCATAGTACATGCTTCTAAACCCTTAGAAATAAGTGATTTGCGTAAAATGTCCATATTTGTTTAAATCTATACAGTGTAGATACAATATAATAAATTCGAAAACAACCGTCCGTTTGTTTATTTGTTACCTTTTCGATACTAAAGATAAGTAACAATTACAAGAGTCGGTTCCTATCATAGGAAAGAAAATGCTATTATAATTCTAATCAGGACGTTCTAACAATTTTATTTTATATCGCCTTTACCACATTCTCAATCGGGCAATTGTATGCTTTAAAACGAAAATGTAAGGTTTACAGTGTGACTCGACTGGTTGTGAAACCACTTTTCGTACATACCTACTAGTTACATATTTATTTCATCCCGCCCCCAATCACAGATCTTCATGACTTCAAATTTAGGCTGACTTTTTTTTCCTATTGACCTTTTACTATGTTTATTGCATTTAAAACCATTTTTATTGTTGTACTTATGTTACACCCAAATATTTGTTTTATTATAACTTCATTATAATATATGTATAATTTATTTAGTCCTAATTGTTATTGAGGTATAGGCTCTTATATATTTATAATCACTTACTTTATTCTGTTCAACACTTTTTGGTTACGACGGAAGATTTGCGTTGTATAATGGCCAATCATTTAGGCCTGTCGTTGGATCTCCTAAACGATAAGGCGTATAGTTACGACTTTTTTTTACACACGTTGCTACCATTTTTTTGGTAAAAACTGAACTAAAAAAAAAATGTGCCGTTCGTAAGAAAAAAAATATACATAAAATATGGTTTTCATGTTCTAGGGTGGATTTATACAAGAAAAAATTCTTCAAACTAAAATTTGAAAAAAATGGAAACACATTGGAATCCTCGTTAAACTAGAAAAAAAACATTTTAGGATACCTAATATGTTACTAAATTGCATTTAGACCAACATTTTATGCGTAGATCTGGGACGCTACCGCCGACGGCGAAGCCGATCTCCATTGGCTTAAAATTAGCTTCATGAGAACTAGAAACGATTTTTACTACCGTATGTGTCATATCCAAAATGGCGTTTCCCATCTCAAAAGTGTACACATGTTATGAAGAAACCTATCCGTTCAGTACATTTGACGGTAAAAATCGTTTCTAGTTCTCATGAAGCTAATTTTAAGCCAATGGAGATCGGCTTCGCCGTCGGCGGTAGGGTCCCTGCATATTTATATGAAAATAGTGAGATGGTAATGATGACTGTTGTATGGTGATGACGCTTTTTACATGAATGTCAAATAAAAAACAACTAAATTTAAAGAAATCAACTTTTAAATTACACTCTTAATTCTAATAACACTTTTACATTTTTGTCTTCCATAACTTATCACATTTTTATGTTAATTTTAATTTGGACAGTTTTTTTGGATAATAACACTTATACCTAATTTTTTCTCTTACATAACTTATCACATTTTTATGTTAATTTAAATTTGGATAGATTTTTTGGATAACAGTCCTAAAGATGTAATCTGACTACTACTTGTTCTTAATTTCCTTTTTTTTATAACGAAACATTCTTACCTAACCTTAATTTTTATGTTAATTGTTAGTTTTTTTGGTAATACTTTACTATATGCTACTACTTGTACTTAATTTCTGTATTTTTTTTTAATTTGACATTTTTTTCTTAATAAATATTGGTTTACACATAATCATCATGAATTATTTGAAATTTGGCTAGTTTTTTGGTAATCAATTACTTGTTTGTAGTTGATACTGCTGCTTATTTTTACCAAGCAGCTGCATCACAAGTTAGTGGGTATTGTTAATGGGTCTTGATGATCCTGATCTAAGCGATCGTTTGAATTAGTTTCGTCACTATCATCGGGATTAATCAATATTAGTTCTAGTTTGATAGTTTTCTCTTTTGCTTCATTTTTCTTCTTTTTCCGATAACTTTTAGCTGCTTCCCGCAATTTCTAGAGCTGTAATCTCTGCTTTCTCGGTCATTTTTCACGTGTTGATTCGAACTGACCTAATTTCTCTTTTCTGTTTTTAAACCTTTTTTTTCTTTCATAAATTCATACAATTCAGGATCTGCTTCATGCATCAGCTATTTTCTGTTTTTCTGAACTTCTGTACTTCGCTTTATTTTGCTCATATTTATGATCTGAAAGTCAACAGTTATGTCGGTAGGTACAATTCTGAGCGTAAGATACAACTTGGAAACATTGACTTTATTGATACTCATAAATTATCATTTCGTTCTATAGTTGACAAAAACAATTTTTTAAAATTAGTAAGGGAAATCCCTTAATAATTTTAATGGTTTGATCACACCAGAGTTAGGAGTTGTCCTATAATAGGTATGTTTCCTTCATTGATTATCGTAATCTGAAAGAAAATAAATTCTGTTAGTGGCCACAATTCTGTAAGCAAGCATAGGTTAACGTGAAACATATGGTATATATACATATATATATGTAAACATACTTTACTGTAATATATTACTTGTACTTCACTCTATTCCCTGTCTGCAATAAAAGCATAAGTACTTAGATATACAATTACGTATATCGTTAATAATTAAGTCAAACATAGGAGCAATTCTTTAAAGAACTGATAAATTTAATAAATTTCGTTCTCTGAGAGCGTTTACGCACTACTTCCGATTTTGACTATCTTAGGTAAGCTGATTACAAAATATATAATATTAGGTCCTTACATATGAAATTGGCGTTTTGTCGTACTGGCCACTTTGATCTTAAATATCTCTTTGGTTAGGAATTCCAAATTCAAATTTAAACAGCTATTTACTCATGCATTTGTGTTTCGAAAACCGTAATTCATTTGTTTTTTTCTCTTTTGCTTTTTTTTTCTGCGTCACTCATTTCACAAAATGGAAAACTTAAAATATCGCATTATTTACGAGTACGAGTTCCACCGTGGCACCAGTGCTGCAGAAACGGCTCGAAGGATTAATGATGTGTATGGTGGTGGTGTCGCAAAAGAAAACACGGTGCGTTTTTGGTTTCAACGCTTTCGTTCTGGAAATTTCGACCTGCAGAACAAGCCCCGTGGACGGCCGGAGGCCAAGGTCGATAATGATGAATTGAAGGCTATTGTGGAAGCAGATCAATCGCAAACCACATCACAGTTAGCTGCAGGCTGCGGTGTTAGTGACAAAACCGTTTTAATCCACTTGAAGCAAATTGGGAAGGTGAAAAAGCTTGAAAGGTGGGTACCTCATGAATTGAGTGAAGCAAACCGACAAACGCGCGTCGACTGCTGCGTTACATTACTCAACCGGCACAATAATGAAGGAATTTTAAATCGGATCATTACATGTGATGAAAAGTGGATCCTGTACGATAATCGTAAACGCTCATCGCAATGGCTGAACCCTGGTGAAACAGCAAAATCTTGCCCAAAGCGAAAATTGACTCAAAAAAAGTTACTTGTAAGCGTTTGGTGGACTAGTGCCGGTGTCGTACACTATAGCTTTCTTAAATCTGGTCAGACGATTACGGCTGATGTCTATTGTCAGCAACTGCAAACCATGATGGAAAAGCTCGCTGTTAAACAACCGAGACTTTTCAATCGCTCTACGCCACTGCTGCTTCAAGACAACGCTAGACCACACACGGCCCAACAGACGACTACCAAATTAGAGGAGCTTCAATTGGAATGTCTAAGACATCCACCGTACTCTCCGGACCTTGCTCCAACAGATTACCATTTTTTTCGAAATTTGGATAACATCTTGCAAGGAAAAAAAATCAATTCCGATGAGGCAGTCCAAACCGCTTTCAAAGATTTCATTGATTCCCGTCCGAATGGTTTTTTTAGTAAAGGGATCAATGAACTACCTATAAGATGGCAAAAGTTTATAGATAGCAATGGTACATACTTTGATTACTAAAATATATTTTAATATGAAAAAATTGCCTTTATGTTCCTCCCATACAAAACGCCAATTTCATATGTAAGGACCCAATATATATAGAATATCTTACCTTTTAAAATCTTACAATTTTAAAAAACAAATAAACATCATCATAATCAGTCAATACCTATTCTGCTCCGAAGTGGAGATTACGGATGACGGAGCCTACTCGAATGACTTCGGACGATTTGATCGGAAACAGTGCGTAAAAACTCTTTTAGTGTAACTTTTAAGCAAACTATATCACAAATTAAGATCGTGAAGAGAATTAAGAATCGTCATCACCATATATACACGTGACGTCATCACCGCTCATTATTTGTAAACATATATACACGTGACGTCATCACCGCTCATTATTTGTAAACGTTGATGATGCGTATGGTGATGACGATTAGGACGTTACGACGATTTTTCTAGAAGATAACACTAATATCGCTATTGTCATGATCTTGTTAAAATCAATCTTAATGATACTTACTTACTTTGAACCACGGCCTGACGGGAATGACGCAACTTTGTCTAAACAACTTTTTTGTGGACACTCAAAGCAATTTTTTGCCCTCGGAGCGCGAGTAATGCCGACGTGTGCCTCACTCGGCAGTTTGCTCCAAACTGAGGAAGCGGGCGGGCGGGGCGGGGTATTACGGGCCACGTAATGTTGCGCTCACACGGAACTACCTCCACTTTGATATTCCCGTGACGGAGTTGACGAATTTCAATGCAATTTATTCTTTTATTTATTGATTATTAATTTTACGAAGAAATTATTATTTAATTTACTAAAAAGTTTTATATGACGGAGACGATGGAGATTTGGTGTGACGCCCTCACCGCAAATGTCACATATATTGTTATTTTCTTTGAAACTGGTGATGGTGGAAATAGACCAAAAGGCAGACTCCCAGTACTATCAATCCTTCGGTCGGGCAGCAAAACAGTAAAACGCCAAGTAGATTGCGAGCTCATTTATTTTCCAAATGGACAGAGTTTCAACATTGGTATTGTAGGTCTTTACAGTCCAAAAGCTCGAGCAAAAATGTCCCGAGCTTTTTTTTTTTTTATGAAAGCACATTACGCTGGCCTGGTTCTGAAGGCGCGAGCCCAAGAATTGATTTTTGAGGCAACATGCGCAAGGGCACCACTTAGGTACGGACCTCGACTTGGGCTGTTGCCTGTTGATGGGGGAGGATAGGAATGGCCGAAGGCGATACCGAGGGTAACGCTTTGAGGCGGAAAGGTTCATCGACTCCGCCGGCGGAGTCGGTGTACCTGTATAGTGTTTTCTCTGTGTGACGATATAGTTAATGAATGGATGCCGTCACCTCCGGGTTTGTGGTGAGTGGGTCATCCGGGTCTCCAAGAACGTGTCTACGGAGGGACCGAATGTCCCGAGCTCGTTCGTCATCCAGTATTTATAGCAGTTAGGTGGTCCAGGCTTAGGCCAATCAGAGGCAATTCGCATCAACGGATCAAGCCATTGCATGTCTTGCAATGGCTTGATCCGTTGATGATGACATGACATGTAAAAAAATACTGTTGCTGGTTTTAATAAAATAATTAGAGTTTTTTGATTGGTGATTAGTCGATTTTGGTTTGTGATGTGTCAACGCCAAACTGGTCAAGACTGGGCTTATAATTCAGTGCAAAATGGGTTCACTAAGCATCACAGATTTAAGGCCTGTAGCTATAGTACTTTCAGAGGTACAAGGTAAAGACAACGTGTATGCTGTAGACGTGTCCCCAGCTTACACATCTGGATTAGCGAAATGGCTGAATACTGGATTGTGATTGATAGCCTATAATTATGTGCAGAATGGGTTCACTAATAACCAAATATTTCAAGCCTGTAGCTATAATACTTTCAGAGATACAAGGTAAATACGACATGTATGCTGTAGACCCATGTCCCCAGCTTACACATCTGGATTAGCGAAATGGCTGAATACTGGATTGTGATTGATAGCCTATAATTATGTGCAGAATGGGTTCACTAATAACCAAATATTTCAAGCCTGTAGCTATAATACTTTCAGAGATACAAGGTAAATACGACATGTATGCTGTAGACCCATGTCCCCAGCTTACACATCTGGATTAGCAAAACGGCTGAATACCTGATTGTGATTAATAGCTTAAATTTGAGTCCAGAATTGGTTCACTAAGCATCAACATTTAGGTACCTTTAGACCCAGTGGTTTCAGAGAAATAAGCAATAAACTTTTTCCCACAAAAAAAATCAAATATAGGTACTTGAGAAACCCGTCCACGCGTTACGTTGCCGCTTAGTGCATGCCATTTTGCACTGAATTATAGTAAATCTTTGACATTGTAAATCGACCCTCTATCATTTTGAAGAATGACTTTGAGAGCAACTTTAAACCTTATTATGTGCCTTCATTTAGGAATCGAATGCAGTCTGAGACGCCAATCTGTCATCTAAACTTGCGAAAGGTAATGAGAGACACGTACCGATTTGATACGAGATCTACTAGGCCTGTTAACAATAAGTACAGAGTCAGATATTTTGAACAACTTGGGAGCTTACAATTTGATGATTCGAACTGCGCATATCAAATTGCTTTTGTTTTTCAGATCATTTTGACTACTCTAGACGCTCATATCAATTTTACGCTATGTCAATGAAATCGATAATCATTGAGATAGAAGTAGGGGAAATGCGAAGATGTTAGGTAGATACATCACAGCATATTACATAGGTATACTTTCTGAAATTTCAGGAACGATATTAAAACAACAACGATCTTCTAAAATATTTATTTATTTCAAGAGTTTTAACAATCCTTGAATTATACTGTGTCACGTGTAAGGGGTGTAATGTAAACATCAAGTAGGTTAATGTTAAAAAGGTCAAAGTTTATTAGTTTAACAAAAGTAAGTAAACCTACTAAGTAGCTTATTATAAGAAAAAATGTTTGTACAAACGTACGGTTGAAAAAACTGCAGTTTTCAAGACATTTTCATATGAATCCTTATCCAATATAAAAAAAACGAAATCTATGTACGACCTACAAACGTGAATACGGTAAACCATCGTAAATCCACGTCTAATAAATAAGTATATGAAAAGAAAATCAACAAAACACCAAGTAGGTTGGTAGCTAAAAATTACGTTGCACATTAGAATTTAGAAAACACTTGATATCTATTATGAACCCTTATCCAATAGAAATATGAAAAAAATAAAAACAAATTCAGACTTTCGATTATGCAACTATTTAGCGCGGTGTACGAACTACAATTAAGTGAGTACAGATACGAATAAAGACAACATTGATAACCATGAATCTCTATCCAATAAATTTATGAAAGAGGCAAAAACATCAAGTACGTAAAGCTTATTTTAAAATCGCCATGTAACAACAAACATTGCTATTACGGATACAAAACTGTTTGATAGTGAAACGACAATAAATATGTAAAAAAGAAAAAACTAATTCACACTTTTGATTATTAAGGTAAGTATTTAATACATTTTTCACAATCATATACAAAAAAGTAAGGAAGTACAAAATATACATTTCACTAAGCGAGTAAACGAAAGTTCCTTTTAAATTATAATTAATCGTCAAGATTATATTATATCGATGTAAAAAAAAAATATAACGAAATATAATTTAAACTGCGCACGCACATTTAGACTACGCTCCAAAACAGTGGTATCCTGAGCGATGGATATAGAATACAGTTGTGTGGATTGATACGGGGAGGGTGAGATGTGTTGGTGTACTAGCGTCGGGCGCCAAACTCCGTGGCGTCGTCGTCCGTGATGTCGCCGTGGCGCCACAGGTTGAGGCGCGCCTTCTTCGCGTGCTCCTGCGCCGCGCGGTACTCCGCCACTAGCGCCGCCAAGCGGGACTCGCGCACCCACTCCACCAGAGCGAGCCCGTCCTTTATCAGGTTCTGAAACAACACATACGTACGGTGTTTGTTGGTTGCTATTCATTTACTATGTAACTAAAGTCAAACTCAACATTTCTTTATTCATTACGATTTTTTGATAATAGTAAGATTTAATTATTACGAGATACTCCAAACCACGAAGAAACCAACGTATGAAAGCCACCATTTCCAACGTAAAGCCGCTGTAAGGCCAGCATATTCGCAAAAATCTTTCGAAGCAAAACCAAGCGGGTCAGAAGTTGATCCGCACCTCTTTTAAACTGTGGAGGTGTTGAAGACTAGTCATGATGATAAGATTTTTAGGATCATTTTGAAACGTCAAATCTACTGCCTGTTCGGAATCGCGACCAGCACATAAGGAGAAAGGCAAGAACCTCGGGCTGGTAAATTATTTGATGATCCATTCAACATTAAGACACACAATTTTAATGTAAATTTAAAATTAGAAATTATATTCTAAGTAGATACATCATAAACCTAAATACTTAATCTTAAAACATTTGTTATTACCTATCTACCTAATGCGCAGTTTGTTAACATTGAGAAACCACCATTTTGCTGTCAACTGGCATCGGGCCACGCGTTCTTATCGTCGATATTTTGTAGTAGATACTTTTAATTAAATTATTCTTTATATACAATTTGAATTTACGAGCAGAGTTTGGTGGCGCTTTGAGGAAGCTTATTATAGAATCTCACACAGTTTCCTGAGAATGAATCATTTACTTTTCCTAAGCGATACGTAGGTAACTATTCAAATGCCCTTTTAAAGCCGGACCTTTCCCAAAGAGTCTAACACTTGCCTATGTCACTATGGTTGCTATTTTATTATAACCACATGAGTGAGGAAATATTTTTACTATATTGTACTATCCATATTTGGATGCCTGACCTAGCTACATTATTTCCTCCACGCGTAACTTTGCTCCCATGTAAAAATATAGTCAGGGCCCACACGGTGGGTATTAAGGCGGTTACGCTACCTCCCCGCCTTGTTTTTTGACCATTGACAGCGGGTAGCTTTCGGTTCTTTTGGTCACAGGTAATGACTCTATCCTACCTGTGACATAGTTATATTGCATCTCTGTCTAAAGAACTAGTCTGAACGCAGTATCCTCATGCAGCTGTCAGTATTGTTTAGACAGAGATGCAACAGTAACGAACACCGTACGAATAGCCGCTAGGTATCGCGGTAGTTTGAACACGCATTGTGAGATGCGAGCGAGACCTAGTGTGGACGCAGTATCAGTTCCCGTTACAACGTTCAGAGGCCCGATCACGAATATGCAATCGTACGATAAGCGTATCGTTCACGTCAGCATTTTGTCTAGGATTTCGCACAGCGCCTCTACAGTACGTAAATAGAACTAAATTTGCGACCACGAACCTTTTGACACATGTATCGTAATATAAAGGTAACGTTAACATATCGTTCACCTATCGTTGCTACGTGAGTGACACGATAGTGCTTCGTGCTTCCAAGTAATGTAAAGGTCCATGTAAAATCCACTGTATCGTATAGTTAGACAGAGATGTGACATTGATCACTTGGATAGAGCGAGACGCAGCTCGTTGGTAGACGCACCTTGCCCAGGTCTATGTTAGTAGCGGGGTCGAGCAGCGTGACCGCGGGCGGCGAGCCTCGCAGCTCCACGTTCAGCAACAGCTTCTTGTTGAGCGTGTCCGTGGAGAAGGCGGCGATGGTCTCGTTGCGGTCGTCCTGGTCCGCCGGGAACTTGACGCAGCACATCGTGTACTCGTGAGCGTACGGCTGGTCGGCCTCGGTGCCGGCCGGGAGCACCGCCAACCGGTTTGAGTGCAACACCTGCGATCAACACAACACTCTATTTTTATTGTACGACTGGGAAGGTGAAGGCGCACTTCTGGTAAGATGATGGTAGCTAGCTAGCCAGGCGGATTTAAACAAAGCCCTACCACTATCTAAACCAAGCACAATATTGTAGTCACCTAGAGATCGAACCCGGACCTCTGGATTTGACACCGGTAGGCGAACCACTAGACCATAGAGGCGGTAATTCGTACTCAATACATCCTAAGCGAGCGAATTTTTATTTTATTCATTTAGATTACATCATTTTGAAATATCAAATCTTCTGCTCGCTTGGAAACCGACCAGCACACAAGGAGAGAGGCAAGAACCTTGGGCTTATTTTTTGATGATCCTTCAACGTTTAGGTAGGTATACTGAGTTTAAAGTATTTAATTCTAGCTAATTACAATATTTTGATTGTTTAGATATTGTTGATACTGGCCTTATTGGCAGTGTTTTAGTTAACAATATTCCACAATCTTTCATAAGAGGTTATTCTTCAAATCTAACTAATCTGTAATAAAACAAGCAGTCATCATCTGCCCATTACCCAACACTAGGTGGGTTTGGCACAACATGTCATCTTCGAAGCTTTATTGTTTTTGGTTAAGTTTTGGTTGAAATTTTAAGGCTGCCTGCCCGATGTCAATGCTCCTTGGAATACTTTATGTGGTTTGTTTTTATGTGGTATAAGGGGATAAAGATTATGTGGTATAAGGGGATAAATATTATATGGGATAAGATTATGTGGGATAAGGGGATAAATATTATGTGTGATAAGGGGATAAATATTGTGTGGGATAAGGGGATAAAGATCATGTGGATAAGAATGCTGTAATGATTTAAAAATGAATGCCAAGGATGTTCCATTTTACCTCGCGGTTTCCGTAGTCAATGTACAAGATCTGAACCATGGACTGGTCCATGATCTTCTCGACCTTGGCTCTGTACCACTGGTCATCGACTGTGAATCGCGCCGCGCAGAGGTTTCCTCGCCGAGGGAAGAAAGACCCGGGCAGCGGCTGATTGATCCTCAACTCCTGGTGCAGTCTCTCCATCAAGTTCTCAAGCTTGCCGCCGAGGTCGCAGCTTTGTGCATAAAAAGTGCCCTCCTTTGTGATTTCAGTGATGACAACCTGAGGAAATCATATAAATATAGCCGCCTGCCATCAACAAACACTTTGTATTATCGACAATACGAAAGAAAGAGCTACGATGATCGTTGTGCATGCATGAAGAGATCCTTAGGTCTAAAATTAAGCAATCTTCATACAATAAGCGTTTCAGACTGAGAGATCTCTAGGGGTTACTTTACCAATAATAACAGATGGGCAATCGATTGGATCTGTAATACTAAGACCGCACTACTTGTTGTGGCATAAATAAAAAACAATAGAAACCCAGACAGAGTATAGCATTTAAAAGACGCCAAAGAAGATCAGTTTATTTTACTTTTCTAATGTTGTATGATGAGATAGACTTCATTTACTTTAATATGGTTGAGTTGACTTTTGCGCGCACATACAAAACAATTATCTCATAGATTTTAAATCCCTAGTATACTAGAGATTTAAAATAAAAATAAAAGATGCAGAAAATGTAGTAAATACCTACTTATACATTTTTACTCACCAAGCTTGGCTTAGTGTATTAACAAAACGATGTAGGAGTATGAGAATCGCATTAAATTTGTACGTTAACGCAATATTCAGTAGCCTTGATACTACTGAATATTGCGTTACCTTTAGCTGTAGCATGTAAAAGATTCAGTACCTTACTCAGATTTACTCCCTTAAAATACGACAAGTTTTGAATTGGAATCATGCAAGTCAAAAGTCTGCGCCGTTAGAATAAGGTTTTAACTTGCACAGTTGGAATATTTCCGAAAACGTGTATAAATGATTTACAGTGGATAAGCAGATTACCGTCATAAAACATTTATACACGTTCGGGTCCGGACCCGCAGCGAAAATAAAAGCATGGGCAGCAAGGTCCGCGCTAAGGCTGTCGCCCTCCGCTGTTTAGAAAAAGGCCAGCACATTGCCCATGAAACCGCTATTCTGCTGATCCCGCACCGTTACGTCACACTTGCATAGAGATTCATCACCATAATTTCAGCCCATGTAAGCCCACAGCTGAACCAAGCATTTCTGGGAGGCTCGCTCCATTGTAGATCTTATTCTTGCCCAGACAAGAACCAGGGCTGACCTGTATATAAAAAAACAGGCCTCGCCACTGATCGTGAGCCGCTTGTATTAACACCACATCACCGCCCGTCACAACATAACCTCCGGTGAGATTTTAAGTGTGGTGTATATGGCCAATGTTAAACTCAGTTCAAGAACTCACCCATTACAAATGACAGAAGAAACAACTGGTTTCCCATATTCATTTATATCTATTATATGAAGTAAAATTAAACTAGCGGAAGTATATTATATATATAAGAGATTCGCGGTTAAAAACATGTTCGGTCATGTGCAAGCATCTTCATCCACACCGACTAGGGTCAGTGTGCTTGAAGCTTTTACAATATCATCGCCATCTTTGGATAGGTTTTACCTTGTAGACAAATATATTTTAGACATTTGGTAGCCAGTGTACCTGCAGTCTTTGCTTGAATATCAAATGATAGATATAGCTTTATTTACGACAGAGAAGCGCTTGGCCTTCATATATTTCATGTTTGAATTTCACACAACAAGAAAAATTATGCCGCAAGTGATGTTTGGAGTATAACATTCGCGCTAGTATAACAGCATAGGCGCGCGCAAGCTTCTGTGGATGATCATTACTGTCTGTATGTCTGTGTTGTTGTTGAGATATGTATAGGAATGAAACTGAAAAGTAATGTCCGATTCTATTTAATAAGCCAGAACACATCTGACAGAATTTTTGTCACGGCAGGTTCCGCTGAAATCTGCATTTATTCATAACCTCTAACATTATACATATTTCTTTCTTTCTTTGTCCCACATTTCTGCCTTCACCATCATTCACTCCTTTTTGCCCATAAAAATCCCTCACACATAAGCCATCTTTCAAGTTGCTATCTTTTTGTCATTGTCACTTTTCGGTTGAGATTAAAAGTAACATAAAGTAAAGTCAAAGTACCGAGATTCGGTTGCTACAGACTTGCTGGACTTTTCGAATCATTCTTATATTTGGCTTGTTACTCGTACATTACCAAGTCACATTACCAGCAATGTACAAGGAAAAAATATTCCTTGTACAAAACCGGGTAATGTACTAAGAAATATTCGTTCTTTGTACATTACCAATTACATTACCAGTTATGTACAAGGATGTAAATATTATTTCTACATTACCCGGTTATGTTCAAAGAATCTTTACTTGTCCAACAGAAAATAAACGTCATCCAATAAACCGTGGTATACAAGGCTATAGGAAAATGGAATCATACATCCCAGCCTTAGCGAATGATCATAATGGTGAGATGACATATCCTGTAGTTATTATATAGTATACCTTTATTATATTATGTATTATATTATTGTAGTTATTATATGGCATACCTTTTCGTATTTGAGCGTACGGTCCTGAACTGTGGTACTCTTCTTCTCTTCCTCCTTGTCTTGTTCGACGAAGTCCCGCCAGATGCCGATGCGGTGCCTCATAGCATTTTCTTCCGCGCTCTTGAGAGTTCGAGCGTACTCGGAAGACTCGGCTGTGTGATGCATCGAAGAGAGCCCGTGCTCAATCAACGATATCGAGAGATTCTCGTTATCAACCTAGCGAAACACACAATTACTCATCTCATATACATCAAATAGGGTATCTGCTTCAAGAGTCACAAACAACTTTTTTTTTTGTTGTAAAAATTTCCTTTTGGATAGGTATATTAATTTGTAAACTGCGATATAAATAATAATAAAATTTTCTCTAGACAACTGTATACAAGGAGGAAATATATTAGAACCTCCTTGTATGAAAGTGACCTAAGGAAATTCAAGTTCAACAATTCAAAGTGTTTGTAATTTTATTGAAATGAATTTGTTTTAGCTCGAGGCTCCCAGTGTAAACATACATACCCAAAGCCAACCGATGAAGTTGCCAGCCTTGTCCATCTCTTCAATGGTGACATTGACATCGTGCTGCAATACCTTCTCCTTGGTAAACTGCAGAGCTTCCTCCCCGAAGGGTTCAGCGGCTTGCATGCCTCCAGCGCCACCGAAAGCGGGACGCGCGCCCCTAGGGCAGTTCACTCCTGCCAGCAGGAATGTTACCAACACAGACTCCTGGAATGGAAACAACTATTAGAGACAGTATTTCAGCAATAAGCGACCAAATGTGTAGCAAATTTGTATACTAATGCGAAAGCGCACTAGGATTAAGGAAAACATTGTCGATAGAAAATTTACTTTTCCGACTACCTTTTATACAATTTTGCTAATACTGGTTTAGATCATTTTCATGAATTCTTTATGTTTTTGGGTTACAAATCCTGTCCGGAAACCACATAGTGTGAGCTTGACAACACAAAGTATGAAGGTTTTATATTTATATTTATTTAGATGGATCAGCTCTTAACCCCTTACAATCATGCCTTTTCTGTAGAACAGAGTAGACAAGTTGTGGGCGGTTTTTGTGTTGATGTTGTCAAGAGACGATTTGGAAACTAAAACTGGCTAAACCCTACAGTTTTGGTTGAGGCTTCTGCATTTCATTGCCCCCTGCTATCCTGAACCCAGCCAGCCCAATCCTTGAGGTAGCACTGAAGGGCCCACGCAGGGAACAATCACATGCTCTACTGTTTCTTCATCATCATCATGTTGTTGCCACATTATGACTTTCTTAATCTTGACTGTGTGTTTATTAGACAGTGAGCTCCGGGAGAGCATGGTGGCATTCCGCAATGGATTTAGACCTGGTATGTGGCCTGCGGAGTGCATTCATCGGTGCCTTTGAATGCTTCTGAGAATGATACTAATTACTAGATCCAGTATCCCACACTGGTCCGTTTCTGTGACACTGCCTTTATACCGTTTTGTTGACTTTATTTTGAGTAAAACGTAGATCATCGTTGATATCGAAATGACATGACCATGCGCTTATCTCCTTTAGGAATTCATTTCCAAAAATCCTATATTTAATAAGTATATGATTCTTCCGACACTTCCCACCTCCGTACCACCAACTGTTCCTTCTGCGACTTTGTCTTACCTTGGGAATGTAAATCCTCATGCGCGACCCGCTGGCCACAAACTCCACAATGGCCTCAGTTTGCTGAGCTCGCTTCAGGAACGGGAAGAACTTCTTGGATTTGCTAGAGTCTCCGCTGGTGTCCTGGATGCGGTGGGCGGGGATGTCCTTCTTGGCGTGAACACCAATGCCAGCCTTGGTGGCCTTGAGCTCTGCCTCGAGCAACTTGTCATAATGTGAGCTTCGCTGGTCATTGTCATTGCGGTATCTGACCACAGTGGCCAAGCCCTTTGAGACGAGCCCTTCAGCGATGTTCCTAGGAGAATAGGTAAATAATAATCAGAAGATATGCTCGTGAGATATTATGGATCACTCGACCCAAACTCATATGCTTTTTGTTTTTATCAGTGTTTAATCGTTTTTTTTTCATTTCAAAATATATCATATAATATGAATCTTGTGCTACAATTCTGTGACAACTATTGCTCAGTTAATTCTTTTACAACTTCAAAATATTATCAGTGTACCAATCCTGGTTAGTAAAATTAATAAAACTGAGAACCTAGCTTTCAATGGATTCTCGGAATCACTTACTGTCCTCCGGAAACAACAGTGCAGCAAGTCTTCTCGGGGAAGTTATCCTTGGCTGGCTGAATGTAGTCCACTGTGACATTGATTTTCTTGCCGATGAGCTTCTTTCTGATAGACTCGCGAGCTTCAAACATCCAAGGAATGTCATACAGAGGCTTGAACCCTTTGGGCCGGGGAGATTGCTTTCCTTCTTCATTGAGGACCGAGTTACTAAAATTGAAAATTATAAATTAATACTATCATTTGTTAGTATTCAGTATAAGGCTAAATATTCCTAGATCAAATACTGGTATTTTACAAGCAACAGTTTGCTGGCAGCAGATAACAGCAATGTACTCCTTGACTTTCAAGATTATCAGGGCATTGCACACTTAATTGGCCTTGATACATAGGAAACTAAGACAAGACGAAAAGTAGAGCCCATTGTGAAAGGGCTCGTCCGGAGAAGTACTACCACCATACCTATTTCAGCCGCCAAGCAGCATTGCTGTGTTCCGGTTTAAAGGGTATAGTTGCCGGTGAAATTACGGGCACGCGAGGCTTAACACCTTTATGCCTCAAGTTCTTAATTATTTAATTTATAAATAAAGTTGACGGGCGCAATGCAGTGCCGTGTAGGCTTTTGGATTTGAGCTAAGCAGTAAGGCATTGTTATAGGCAAGAGTGCACTTATCATCAGGTGGGCTACTTGCTTGTTCCGGTTCTCCCAGTTGTATACAAATAAAAAAACAACTCAATAAATAGTCTAGGCTATACTTATCAGAGTTCTTACTTGTCGCGCGGTGATCTGATGCTGGCCAGAAAGATCTTTTTCTGTGTGTTGTTGTTGAGTTTGACGACCAGCGCATCACCGTTGACCACTTCCATGACGGTAGCGACGAACTCCTTGTCCTTAGCTGGTATTATCGGCGCGTTGCTCACGTAGTTGGCCCATAAACGGATTTTTATGTCTTTGGCCTGACGTTCGATTGCGCGAAGGGACGACGCACCTGGAAAATGCTCAAGGTTAATTTCGTTTTTTGTGTGTTCATAAAATCCTCTGGTAATGTAACTCCTCAGTTACATTATACACAGACAGCACATAATGTTCGACAATGACTGACAGATGACCTGAGCCCTAACGACAACCTCTTTAAGCATTCTTGTTTTGATATTACATTACTTGTGTCAAGAGAAAAGTAATGTGTTAATAACAATTTATGTTTTTTAGCCTTCATCTAATCTGGTTACAAGTTGAGATAAGGCCGAAGGTGGTAGCGCACTTCACCCGGAATCCTCAACAAACTGAGGAACTGGCCATTTTACCTCTAAATGCCGGAACACAACAATTTTATAATTATTGTTATGGCGACAGAATTAGGTAAGATGGTGGTAGCCAGCCAGGCGGAAAACAAAGTCCTACCACCAACCAAACCAAGCACAATATTGTACTCCCCATGGGGATCGAGCACAGGATCTCTGGATCTGAAATCGGTGGGTTGAACCACTAGACAACAGATGCGGTTAAAAGTTAGTGTCGGTAAGTATACTGACCCGATTTCATTACGGCAAGAGACCAGTCAACGCACTTGGCGAAGCCCTGCCTCAGAAGCGTCTCAGCGATGTTCCCCTGAGGGTGAAGGATTGTGCCTACGAAGTTGTTATTGTTCACAGACTCGAGGATCACTTCCACGTCTTGCTGGAGCAGCCGCGTCTCGGTGAAGTAGCGGGCTTCTTCGGCGAATGGTTCGGAATCGCCATCTTGTTTCACAGCGGGACACTATAAAACAATCTTAACATTGAAAATAAATACAATTAAACTTATAATTTGTCAATTCAATTTATTTTAGGTCCTCAGACACTACAATTTATGAATAAAGATTAGTTAATGAAAAAATTTATAGCATTTTCATCTATCAATCTAGGCTGAATAATTTCTTCCATTATAATTCAAGAAGGTTTTTATTGTGAGATTAGAATACAAGTCGAAACACAATTATTGGAAATTAGATTGAAATCCATTATTATCTGGTTCACCCGACTGTACTTGAATCATCAATCTTGCCCACACATGTGTTCTGCTGAACATAGGCTTCCCCCTATCGCCGCCACAAATAGCGATCTGAGCCTCCTTCATCCATCGACTCCCCGCGCCCGCCCTAATATCACGGTTTCAACGTGGTCGCCATCCGAGAACCTTTGCCCCCCAGCGGTTATCAGTTCTGCGAGCTTTGTGGCCTGCCCACTGCCACTTCAGCTTGCTTTGTTTTAATTCCGAGGGTTATGTCATTGGCTTTGGGTCTTCTATAAATGATTTCATTCATTCATTTCAGATTGTATCACGTAGAAACTCATAAGCATAGGGCTCTCCATAGATAATCTCCATACATAGCTTATTCACGAGGCCAAGTCTCGGATCCATAGGTCATCATCATCACTGGCAACACGCAATGTTGAATACTTAGCTTCAATATAGCTCTAGATCTATTCCGAGTAAAACTCAGTGTTTAACACAATGATGTTACAATAAGGTCTTTATAGTTTAACATATTCTTCTTTTGAAGGTATCCCACCCATATTGTTGACAGCTCGAGTCCCGCCGCCGCCGTAACAAAATCTACCTACTTGTACGTACTATACATAACAATAGATGTTGTCATTGTGATAGTACCGGTACATTATCGATTACACTTATTGTTCTGGTTAGATCACCTATTGAGTTAATGGAGAAGTTATTGAGTTACCTACCAGCTAAAATGTGTGATGCCAGATAAAATATGTAATATTCATTACCTCCCTAAATATTTCGAGAGTTCTTAGCCACTGCCTAAAACTGCGTATTACGGTATTGGTAGCCAAAGTTGGCCAGTGAGGCAGCTTCAGTAACCATTTGAAAAAACTTAAATAAGAAAATCAAGGCTTTAAAAAAACACATGTCAAAAGTATTACAATCAATATTTAAAATCTTATTTTTTTGTTTTTCTTTCATGCTACCCATAGGTATACTTTTAGTTATTGATACATTGTATTGCTCCTTCACGCAGATAGCCTTTCTCCTTGTGTGCTGGTCACGATTCCGAAGATGCGGTGTACTTTAATTTTAATGTACTTTATGTGCCGCTAGTTATAACGAATTAAAGGGTAAATGCATTTCTTATAAAATTTCAACATTTTGGCAAGAGCAGATGTGAGTATTGTTGTATTTAATACCAAAGTATTGTTACATGTAAATGATTTGAAATTTATAAATTTTCAATTTTGAAAGTGTTCCAACTTTGGGCATCAAACAAAGAGCTCAAAAATACATTTTTTTTTTCATTTACTCACTTTTCCAGAAAACCTATAAAAAATAGTTTTTCTTTAATGAAGAACTTATTTTTTTAAATCGAGCATGTAATTCCTAACTTGACTTTTCGATAACTCTCACGGTTTCAGACTTGGCCTTAGTGGCCCTGGAAAAAAAAACTCACCCCGCGTAATTTATAGGGGTGCGGGAAGAGGGAGATAGACGGAAAGACGGAGTTCCTTTGAAACCTCTTCGAGGTACGCTACCCTTTCATCACTGTAGGAAGAACCAAACTCTACTGTTGTGAGCAAAAGAACAGTCAGCTATATCGAGCCTTTAAAATGCGAAGGTGAGTACTTACTCTGATTCCGGAGAGCATCAGCGTGATTGGTGTGAAGTCTGGCAGCAGACACAGCCTGACTGTGGACCCGTCACGCACGTACTCGACGATGGCTTTGATTGGAGTCCCGTTGAACTTGTTAACAAACTGCTTGGGATTTTCTATGGACCACTTTATGTTGCGGACATGCTCCTGGTCACAGAAACAAAAGTCAAATTGTAAAAGGGTTTAGAGCGGAATCAGCTGACTAAGGAGCCAAATATTACCTAAGTAGATTCACACATACTAAAATACGATATGCTTACATGAGCATCAGCGCCCCAGAGCCCTTTGCCGGCGCTCTTTGCTGCTTCTTCGATTTCCACCAGCCGCTTGAGCTGCGGAATATTCCTGCTGCCGTCGCGGATCTTGACAAAGCCTTCAGCAACCAGGGTTTCCGTGACGTTCTCATCTTTAGTGTGATCTCTACCGGCCCAAATATTGCCGTACATCCGGGTAGTAGAGTTTGCGGGCTTTTCGGCGGTGAACGTGATTTCTTTAGCCACTAGTTTCTTTCGCAGGAATTCACGAGCCTCCCACGCGTACGGCTCGTCTTTGGTTTCAGTATCACTGTATGAGGAAAATGTTTTTAATACACACTCGAAAATCAAGCTGTTTTTTTGTATTTTTTATTGTACGACGGGGACTTTGACTTGATTTTTCTCACCTGATTTTTCAAGTTACTTTAAGGACTAAGGTGGAAGCGAACTTCACCCGAATTGCAAAACAAACTGAGGCACTGGCAGGGGGGTGTCACTCCGAAGTTTAGATACACAGAACAATAATTCTAATAGAAAGGCATTGTGGGCGGGGCAGGCGCGCCGCATATATGCTCAAAATGGGCAAATATTGAAAGAATTCGCTTCAACCGCTAATAGTAGCTCTCGGGCGATGTGACAGTGCAAAGCTCTGCATAAAATATATTATTATGCCCAATTGCGCTGTCCTAAGCTGTAAGAAAAGAAGCCAGGTGTGTAGTAAAAGGCAAGGAGGGAGTTTTTTTCACCGGTTAGTCCATAAGCCTTTAAATAAACGTAATATTTAAAGATATTGTAAAAGTATTATGTAGTTTACAGACGAAAACGATACAATCGCAAACAGATGTAATTTTGTACATTGCTTACTATGCATGGATACCACATTATTTTTACATTGTCGACCGCGCAGTGTATTGCGTTCACAGCGATGAAGGTATTGTTTGCACTACGATTTAGTAGTAATGGGCAAGACGCTCGCGCATCGACTAGTGTTGCTCGAGATTCGTGCAATTTAAGATTACGCGTGTCATGTCGATAAAATTTGTCCGTTTTTGTTTTATCATATTTTATTGACACAAGTTATCTAACTGGATTAGTAATTAAGTTCTTCTTAGAATTTCATTTTATTTGTATGTTGAAGTTCGTAACGCTTAGTTAAACGCCAAAAATATATTTTCAGTTTCCCAAAAGATGTAAATATTAAAAAAAAAGTGGATTGATGCAACGGGCAGAGTTGAATGGATACCTAGATCATATTTTACAATATGCTCACAAAACTTTGTGGAAAATGATTTCATGATAAAAAAATCAGGCAAACGACATTTAAAATTAGGAGCCATCCCGCACAAAAAATGTACTATTGTGCCTTTTTCAGTAAGTAATGGATAATTTCATATTTTCACAATTTCACAAAATTGTAGTTTTGACCCGGGCATTGTAGTAAAGTCTTATTTACTTTAAGGTAACAAAGTTATTAAATTCTAAAGTTTCCAGAAATTCGTCATAAATCATAGAAGCAGTTCCCCCAAGTACACATACCTACCTAATGTACGTAAATAATGAAAACCTTCGACACCCTAGGTATACTTAGGGTATACCTAGTTAATATCATCTGTAAAGGCAGTACATACTAGTGTATTTTTTAGTAATTAAATATTAGTGGTGCATACACACATACTAAGTTAAATTGATGAACTCCCTGAGCAAGATACCATGTATGCGTAACAATAAAATAGAAATAAAATGGCCAGGTTTTTGGTGTGGGAAGCTACCTGCGTCGACACCCTTGGGCCATACTATCTGCCTATGCCTATTAAGGCTGGTGCGGTGGCTGATTCGGCCGAGGGTCGAAGGCGCAAATATAATGGTCTCTAGTTTTAAAGCTCATAGTTATCAAACCTAAATATTCAGCAGCCTAAATCACAGATGGCCTAAATTTATTTTTTGTACGACGTGGAGTTGATTGGCCTACATCACCTGATTTTCAATGTATGATAAGGCCAAAGGCGGAAGCGCACTTCACCCGGAATTCTCAATAAACTGAGGGACTGACCATCTTATCTCTAAATGCCTAAGCACAACAATTTTTAAGATATGTTGTTATGGTGACAAAGGTAAGATGGTGGTAGCTAACCATGTGAACTTACACCAACCAAATCAAGCACAATATTGTGATCCCCATGAGGGGATCGAACCCCGGGACCTCGAATAACTATTGTGTTGCGTCATTTTCCAACGATCGAAATCAGAACTGTGCGTCATGGATATCGGAATATTTTTCCAGGCAAGAATTTAGCACGCTGTCCAACATCTTAGCAATCGTTGTTGCTCACGAAATCGGGCGATAATTATTCTTGTCTGAGATATCCCCAGTCTGTTCTTCACAATAGGCACAACTATAGTTTTCATTAAATCACTTGGCAAGTACGAATGACTCATGCACATTGTGAAGAACAGAGCCAGGACTCTCGGTAAGTGAACCCCCGCATGCCTCAAACGCTCTACACTTATACCATCATGCCCGGGCGATTTGCCACCGCTCATTTTCTTTAGGGCATCCCTTATCTGCTTAGCAGCACTGCTTAGTGCACCAGTGGCACATCCACCAGACATCCGGATTTAAGACTTTTGATAGAAGCCGAAGGGCCAAGTGGCGAATGCACTTTAAAACGCTCCTTTAACATAGTTTAAATATCAGCAGGTTCACTATTCCCATCTACATTAATCTAAGATCAAGCTTTCTCGTTGCCTCCCAAAATTTGCCAAAATTTTTTGCTGATCTATGCTTAGCTAGTATGTCCATCTTGAGCTGATCTTGGTTGCGTTGACACCATTTTAATCTACTTTTGAATATTTTACGAGACTCGTTCATTTGATCGTATATCCTTTCTACAGCTGGACGATTGCTACTTGACTCACTTGAATTGCTAGCCGCGTCACTTATGGCACTCACAATACTATTATAAAGCTTGTCTGACACGATCTTATGCTCCCCCAAGCTCACGATCCGTGACTGCAATCCGCGAAATCTGAGGGGAAATCAATTTCACGAAGCCTGTTGTGACATAGTTCGTGGTATTTAGCTATTTGTGTACCATCTCTTTCGCCCCCATAAAACCGTATTACGATGCACGTCACGAGTCAGCAGCTTCGGTCTTACAAAGTTTCAATCACATTTCACAACAAGAGGCAGATGATCTGACACATAAACATCCCTCTAACATTAACTTCAAGAATGGTTTGCCAAGCCGATTCCGAAACGATACAATGGTCTAGCCAGCGCCTACACCCATGAGCCAGACTAACGTACGTATTAGTACGATACTTAATTTTTTTATGTCAGTGCAAATCCAGTTTCAGAACTTGCGTTTTAGCGTCATGACTCATTCGACCCATGTTTCACAACTAACTTTAAACTCTTTCGCAATAACTTTTTTGATTTTTATAAGTATTTTCGCAATAAAAATCTTTTGCTTTTTTATGTTTTCGTAAACACGTCAAGTGAACCCATTCAAAAGCTATCGTTACACAAACTTTTAAATTCCACGAAAACCATGTATTTCGTAAGCATAAGAAGTAACAAGTAAAAAGTTGAAATAAATGAAACCTTACTGCCAAACATTTTAGTAAGGAAAGTTAGCCGAAATGCTTTGACAATGTGTATAATTTTTCTTGTGGCGAAATCTTGTTTTAAATTGAAATAAAAAAACATAATTATGATTGTATGACGGAGAAGCTTTTGACCTTCATTTCACCTGGCTTTTAAGCTATAATAAGGCTTTTTGTTGTTATGGCGACAGACTTAAGCAAGAGTAGAAAGAATTTCAATCACTTAATAACTAGAATCACTTGCACCAATTTCAGCCCACATGAGCCCACTGCTGAACAAAGCATTTTCTAGAAAGGCTGGTTCACTTGCATACCCCATTCTTGCCAGAGCAACCATCGAGATTCCGGGCTGACCCTACGTATACTAGTGGCTCTGACCCTACAAAATATGGGAGGGTGACTATACGGCACTATTTTATTTGATAATTTGCTTAATATGTTTACAGAAAAATGTTATAAATTCAAGCCCTGATTCTCTCTGATCACTTAATAGTTCATTATGCAATAGAATGTTCACGATATACTTACATGTAATTAATTAGTGGAATACGATTTGTTTGTTAAATCTCATTGTCTATTTGTATATACTGTGTATCTAATGAATAATATAAAATACAATCTAAAAGCTACTTTTATTTAACACACTATCTATCTTATCTCTTTCAAAGTAAGATGCCGAACGCAGCGAGGGATTCTTGTGTTTAATCTTGAACGGAGCGAGGGATACAAGAACATTTTTTCACTAGTTGTGTACTTTATTTGATACCATACACTGCAAGAATATAAATAATAGTTTGTATCGTATGTATTACATTATCAGCCCATTAATGTCCAATACTGAACAGAGCCTCCTCCGAATCTCGAGTAAAATGTGGTATTAAATACACAGATGAGAGCTGCTTGTTCTAGTGAGATTCTTCAACGGACTTATACGACACACTTGAGCTAAGTTGGTGGATTCCGTTTTTATATCAATCTCATTTTACTATACAATTAGCTGTAGCCAGTGACTTCGCACACGTTCATGGATTTAAATTTTGTTGTGTAGATCGTGACGTCACGTGACCACATATTATCAATTGTTCTGCGGCCGGCCGGCGCTAGCAACGGAGTCGCTAACTGTATTTTATTATGTAACCCGTGATAAAAATATAGAGAAAAATCTCCACGCTTGGTAGATGGATCGGTGCTCGTAGTAAATGTGTAAGGTATTACTTTGAGCCACATGCTTAATTTTGAGTATCAATGCTAAAGTTATTTTTATCGATGAATACGGGTACATCTCTATCGCCGGGATACCAGCTAATATGATAAAATATAAATTGCAATTTATATTTTAGCAGTTATTTTATAATTTTTATACAATCCGCTAACTGTCTATTAATAATTATTAAACGAAATATTAAGCACACACTATAGAATTATTCGTTTATGTGAATATTATTTATTCTCTATTTGCGAATTTCGGTAGCCTCACGATACTATGGTAAGTGCACGATTAGTATGCAGTTTTCACAAGGTGGTAGCATCAAAGATTGCACGATTCTACAAACTGTCAAAGACATCCATAACCAAGTCAACATAAAGGTTTATTTTCAATGACTTCGATTATCGGAAACTCGACCAATTAATGATAAGTGTTATTTGTGTTGTTAATATGACATGCTACGTGAATGTGTGTAGCCTGCCACAGCGGTACTAGAACAAATGTTTCTAGATGGCCTTTCTAACCTCTATCATGTGTTCTGTGAAACAGACTCTATAAACGTTTCCCCTTTGGGTAACAAGACTAAGAGCCTGTGGCGTTCGCTCAACCATGGGCTCTCTCAGAGAACACACCAGATTGGTAGAACGTGCGCTAGATATTTCTATTCTATTATTCTAATAGCAAGTGCCTGATATTTCACTGGTAACCAAACCGGAACGCAGCAATGCTCCTTGGCGGCAAATAGATATAGTCGTAGCACTTCCCCGGACGAGCCCTTTCACAAGAAGCTCTACTACTTCACTTCTTCACTTGCGACACATCAATTTCCACGCGAGCGAAGCCGCGGGACACAGCTACTTTGTAATAAATAGCCAAGAGAGCTTTTGTACGACGCAACACTACAAATAACAATCACGGTGATCGTGATTCGTGATACAAATGTAGGTTACCATTAAAACATTCACCTTTCACTTGGGTACTGTGCGAAGCTGCAAGAAACGACGAAGAACATGTGCCGATTTACACTGTACAGACGACAACGACACGGTATGGGCATGGGCATGGCGGCGGTTAGCCACGTTTTTATTGGAAAACGTAAAACCCGTCGCTGTACCGCTACAGGCATTCTGGCCTGTCCATACTAGTCTTATCGTAATACGTATCAAACTAAAAAAAGGATGTTTTTTTTTTAAGTACAATACGCTGGCCTGGTTCTAAACCGGGAAGGCGACAGCTTTGCGCGGACTTGGCTGACGCTGAAGGCGCGAGCCCAAAAATTGTTTTATGAGGCAACAAGCGCAAGGGCACCACTTAGTTACGGACCTCGGCTTGGGCTGTTGCCATTTGGTGGGGAGGATAGAAATGGACGAAGGCGATACCGAGGCGAACGCTTTGAAACCGAGTCGGTGTATCAGTGTAGTGTTTTCTCTGTGTGACGAGATAGCTAATGAATGGATGCCGTCACCTACGGGTTAGTGGTGGTGAGTGGGAAATCCGGGTCTCCAAGAACGTGTCTTGGCCTACGGAGGGACCTAACGAATAAGTATATGCTATGAAGGTGCCCAAATATATAATAATCTGCCATACGCAGTCAAGCTATCAATATATTTAAATCAAAACTAAAACAACATGTAATGTCAAAGCTTTAAGTCCGACCCTGATTGGATAGAATGGAATGCACTCATAAAACCACCAGCCAGCCTACTAAGTGAAGTATGAATAAAAGTGAGCACTTTTATTCTTATAATTTATTAAAACTCTTAACTAAATACCTATTTTCTTATTTATTGCTGTATCTGTATGCTCACCAATCTATTTTTACTTTTACATTAGTTGTAATTTCTCATGTACCTCTAAATTAAGAATTGTTGTTATGGCAACATACTAAGGTAAGTCCTACCACCCACCAAACAAAGCACAATATATTGTACTCCCCTTGGGATCAAACCCGTGACCTCTGAAATTTGTGGATTCAACCGCTAGACCACAGAGGCGGTTAAATTATTTTAAAATAATAAATGTCTTTAACCCAAACTAGCACATACCGTGAAGATACAAAATCAGGAGTTTCTATGGTGTTGTTGGTAGAAAATAATATCATGAGTTTGCAATTGTAGCTTCTAAAACATAGTAGATTTTACTTTATTCCGTCGTCCGGAATTTAGAGGTAAGATAGCCAGTTCCTCAGTTTGAGATCTCTCGAATTGGTATAAAATAGTTAATACCCTGGATACACATAACACATAAAGGCTACTTTTATCCCTGAAAAGTGATGCCGTGGGAAAACCAAATAATTAATAATAATTAATCGCTCAATGAAGCTCAAACGGCTCAACTAATTTGGATGATTAGAATATTTACATACAGTAACAAACAGGCTACAATTTATACTAACAAACTTTTTTTGAATCTGAATGGAACCAACTTCACTACTAAAAAATAAAAACATATAATTTGAAGTTGGTGCCGTATTGCCAAGCACAACAACATTTTTATTGCCTTCAAATTATATCAACTTACCCTTAGAGCTATTTTTAAGTTTTTAGTGTTGAACTCGGTTCTATTTTGATTAAAAAAAAAGTTTCTTCTAAGCTTTTTTTCGTTGTAGAACTTACTACACCACGAAGTCTCCCACACCCTATTTAAGAACCGTCTGAAGGTGCATTAATACGGGATTCTGGGAAATGTCTTCGCAATTAGACTTTAATGGGCTGTAATATTGTTGATGATGATGATGATGATACAAGTATACAGATTTTCACTAAGCCCAAACAACACTGGGTTAAATTGTTTGTTTACGGAGTTTCGGTGAACACAGCCAAAACCCTACCCTAGACCTACCGAAAGGTAGGCAGTTCAGTAGGACTACTACGTATCATCATTACTGCATTCACGCGCCTACCACGCGTGCCAATTATGGCAAAACCCTGATAATGATGATGATACTGAAAGGTAAGCAGTTTAATAGGTCTACTCTAGTGACCGTAAACACCACAGAAAAGCAGAATACGCGGCAATTTAAGCTTACAAGGTTATTTTCATAGCTTGCTTCTAGAATCGATAAGCCACTTCCATTTATTTTAAAAGATCCGCTTGAATGATCATTATTGTGTTAATTCATATAAAATCAATTCACCTTGGACGATAAATAAAGGCTTGTGTTGTTCATTTAACACTGTTTCATTGAATTAAGTATATATATAACAATAGCCAGAGTGACAGAAAGGATAGAAAAAGAAAGATGCGGGTTTAAGTTCTGGTGCAGTTGTATTTTATTTTCAAGTTGTTTCCCTAAGTAAACTGTTGGTTATTTTATTGTATTTAACTCATTCCATTGCTATTAGGTCGAGGCAACCATAGACCATAGATCAATATGCATGTTGTGTGGTCTAGAAGTTGTGTTGTCTAACAAATGTATCAATATGCTTTCTTTGGACAGCACTACTTCTAGAGCAGAGGGAAAGCATTACTTGAAGGATGTTATCCATAAAAGAGGCTCATTAGCCCATTTAGCCATTAGCCGGTCCTAGTATTCTACATTGCCAATGCTATAATTAAGTTCAGGGTGAGTATTGATTTTATACTATACATGCTCAGAAAGTGCCTTGTACTTTTATTTTAAATGATGCAGAATGTAGGTACGTCATTAGTGTTGTACTAGTATGTGGGTGGAAAATGTGAATGGAAATCCATTGTTAACTCACTGACCAGACAGAAAGTCTATGAAATATATTAAACTTTTATATAATGCCAAAAAACAAAAAGTTCTTATCACCAGTTCTTATCTACACCCTCAATGGTAATTGGTCACTTTCTCCCCATTGTGATAGTTCTTTGAAATTAAACCCAGAAACCATTTTCCCTATTACCTTCTACTTCTTATTCTTTATCTTCTTCTTATTGTTCCTTCTTTTCTACCCCTTCTGCTAAGTCAATTTTTTTTCCAGTACCCTCATGCTTGTAAAAAAGTCAGCAGGGTACAAAAATAATAGGTGATGTGAATACAATGTGCTCACTATATAATAGCCCGATATACTCTTTTCTACAATTTACAAAGGATAAACCAAACTGTTTCTGACAAACTTAAAGTACCTACCCATCATGTTTATTTATCAAAGAAGTAAACCAAAGAAAATAAAATATAATGTAATTCATTTGAAAAGTATTTGTTCATCACTTACTTGTTAGGTGTTCTTTGCCGAGCAAGCTTAGGCGCGGTGATGCCCGAGAGTGCAAGAATTTTTTCTGGAGGTGGCCCTCCAACTGGCTGTCCTCTTATCACCACCGTGTCCCCAGACAATACCTACACAAAACAAAACTTTCTTTATACAGAAAAAAAACCACATATTAGTAAAAAGTATACGAAAATATGATTTCTGATGAAAACTGCGGCACGATTGAAAATTTTCTCACAGATTGTAACGCTGAATCGAACACAACACATTAGATTCGATACATTCTCATAGAATAGCATTATAATTGAAATATATAGTTGAAGTAATCAATAAAACAAATCAATAGAAACAATGGTAAAGGTTGTCGTGCGGTGCCAACGGGGCATCAGTAGCAGCCAGCACGAGGCACCTCAATCTTCCCAAACAGTTTTACAGTTAGGCAAATACACGCTATTTTTACATTACCTGTTTCGCTATAGCGATTATCGGAAGCGGAGCCGCCGGTGGAGCACTCATTTTTGCTCGCTATTCTTCAAGAGTCCGTATGAAATTACTCTGGAAAATAAGTCAGCCGAGGGAACAAATTATCGAAACAGCAATGGCGGCGATGGCAATTTGACGACTTGGCGATGGCTGGACTGGATTGATTGCCGTGCCGCGACACGAAACCATAGAGCATAGGTGAAACGTGGCGGGACGTCAGTACAGTAGTGTTTCCATATTCCGTCAAAAACAATATGTCACATCAGATGATAATGTCACATTAATGCAATCGTGGCCATCGCCACACACACACACACTACTGGATGCCCAGGAGGTGAAAACTTCATTTCTCCATCTGAAGGCCATCCTCCGAAAGAACTCCGAAAGTCCTTCCAAAGAACCAGGCTGCGATAGACTTCCCAGCATTGCTTCGATCCACCTTGTCGCGCCGACCCGCCCTTACCCTCGTCGCAACGAGGGGGACCAACCGTGTCCCAGAAGTAAGCGGGGGGGCGGCGCGATTGATTTATGTATATGTTTGATTGTTATGGATTCTTTACCTGAGGATCCGAGTAAGAGCGTTCAATAACTTACTTAGGACTGCTTCGCTTATGATGTGTTTGTAGGTCTTAGTGGTTTGCTGCATTGTTGTTGAGTAGCTCGCCATCTGTAGTTAAAATAAAGTTGATTCCAACCATCATTACCTAGTAATCTAGAATGCTATCTTACTTAGTATGAGCTGAAGTGTTACACACATTCACATGGGTCGGTTCAGTTACTTATGTTCAAGACATTAGGGTGATGGAGAACTCAGTGTTTGTCACAGGAGTTTATTACACATGATGGCTTCGTGTTCATCACAGAGGCCCGTTCAACCACACACAAATTGTTCGCATTGACTCCGTGTTCAACACAGGAGTTGATCATGTGGATTATACATGATGGCTTCGTGTTCATCACAGAGGCCCGTTCAACCACACACAAATTGTTCGCATTGACTCCGTGTTTCACACAGGAGTTGATCATGAGGACTTCGTGTTCAGCACATAAGTTCTATTAAAGTTAACGAAGGTAACCTAGCAACTGCAGACCTTTGTTATTGACTGAGAAAGTATCTATCAAGTGAAAAATACGAAACTGGTATAATGTTCTTTTAATATTGTGTTTATATAATAAAGTTAATTTGGCCTTTCAAAGCATTCTTCTTCTGTAAAATCCACCACCTCCAAGAGGTTATGGGCCCAGACCCAGAAGTTTAAATAAAATGGAGCTTTTGAAAATTCAAATTATGAAACTTGACGGCCACAATTGGGTACCATGGAAGTATCGTATGGTAGCCTTGCTGAGAGGTATGGACGGACTCATGGATATTGTGGAAGGTAAAACACAAAGGCCAGTGAGACCTATAGCAGGAAGCGGTGATGCTATGATTACTGCGATAGAACTGTACAATAAAAGTCTAAGTGAATTTGTAAAGTTAGAGAGTACAGCCTTGCTCTTGATAACTAACAATGTAACAGATGAGACGCTTGGTAAAGTAATAAGATTGTCTACTCCAAAAGAAGTTTGAGACGAACTCCATAGATTATATGAGGGACCTAATGAGGGCCGACTCTATGATACATGTTTGGATTTCTTCAAGCTTAAGAGGGATCCGTCAGATGACATGTCGACTCATGTATCGAAATTAAAGAACCTGTGGCACAGTTTGAAGGAAGAGTTACTGAAAGAAGAAAAGGTAGTTCTCTTAATATGCAAGATCCTTGACACGCTGCCAGAAACTTTTTTCTCGTTCAAATCGAGTTGGCTATTAATGTCGAAAAAGGAAAGGACGGTTGACAATATTACAGGCCAGTTGTGTGCTCACGAAAAAGCGCTCAATGCGAAGATGGCTGACGCTGAATCTAGCGAGACTGCGCTTTACGTGAAGACAAATAATAAAAATATTGCAAGGGGATATGACCAAAAAGACCAAAGTAAAAAGAAAAAATACAAATGTTTCTTTTGTAAGGAAGTTGGTCATATAAGAAAATATTGCCCAAAGGCGAAAGAAAAGGAAAGTATCCAAAGTTCAAATATGATGTTACTGATGGTGAATGCAACGGATTCTGGCAATGATTCTGATGCTTGGTATGTGGACAATGGAGCTACACACCATGTCACCATGCGTGGTGATCTATTTCAAGATTTTAATAAATTTGATGAAGCTCACACAGTGACAACGGCAGATGGAAACATGTTGAAGGCTGTTGGCAAAGGAACAGTTCATGTTAAAGCCGAGATAAATGAACGGATTGAGGACCTTTTCTTGAGAGATGTTTGGTATGTACCCCGAATAACTAAGAACCTTTTTTCTGTACTTAGCTCACAAGACAAAAACCCCACGAGCGTATTTGAGTCACGGGTTACAAACTGTTCCATGAAGGTCAATGGTAGGATTGTTGTAACAGGAACAAGGCAAAGATATGGCGGTTTATATAAGATAGCTTGCAAAGCCGAACGCCCTGCTGTTTCAGTCAATTTAATTGAGCTTGGAGATACGCTGCAACTGTATCATGAGCGTATGGGACATCAGGACAAGAAACATGTAAAACGTTTGATAGAGAAGGAGCTTGGAGTAAAGACGAAAAACAGTGGAGAACTATGCGAAGGTTGTATCTTTGGGAAAGCGCACAAGCAACCATTTGGTGTTCGCGAAAAAGCTACGAAACCTGGAGAGCGCATACACTCTGACGTCTGTGGTCCCTTCCCTAAAAGTATTTCGGGATATCGATACTTCGTCTTATTTAAAGATGAATTTACACGGTACAGATATGTGTATTTTCTAATAAACAAATCCGAAGTCTATGAAAAACTGAAGCAAATGTTGTCTGAGGCTAGAAATGCTGGACATACTGTGAAGGAGCTTTTAAGTGACAATGGGGGCGAGTATGATAATAAGAGAGTGCGAGATCTGCTTGAAAAGACAGGAATAAAGCAAAGGCTCATTATGCCGTATACCCCTGAGCAAAACGGATGTAGTGAGAGGGAAAACAGGACCCTAGTTGAATCTGCTAGAGCAATGATGCATGCGCATGAGGAGATTCCTCAGAATTTGTGGGCAGAGATGGTTAACACTGCTATGTACATATTAAACAGGACAGGACCAACTTTGGTGGAACACAAATCGCCTTATGAGCTTTGGCTAAATAAGAAGCCTCAGATAAAGCACCTGAGAATAATCGGCTCATCCTGCTATGCGCATGTACCTAAGCAGAGGAGAAAGAAACTACAAAAGAAGGCTACACGTTGCATTTTAATTGGATACGACAATGATGACGGGTACAGACTTTGGAACCGAGGGAGGAATTCGCTGGTGAGGTCTAGAGATGTCATATTTAATGAGAAAGTGCTTGAAACTTCAATGAATGAACATGAAATTGAGATAGATTGCGATCATAAAAACGAGATTGAGGTAGTTCCTGTTAGAAAAAGCCAGACGAATATTGAACAAAATGTTCCTGTTGAGCCAAATAGGGAAACAGTTGAAGAACAAGATAATTCTGATATTGGAATTGATGAAGGACATATGAGTAATTGTGAAGAGTTTCACGATGCACAGAACATTTTACATGAACAGTCTATTGAATCGGAGGGAAATGATGTCGGAGAAGATGTCGTTATTGATGAAGATCTAGATGTAGAAGATGTTCAAAGTCTAGATAATGTCATGGACGAGGACGATATTGTAAATCATGATGTTTATGAAGATGTGTTCCCGGACCAGATGGTACTTCGTGACCGATCTTCGTTACGTCCTCCAGATCGATTCAAAGACTTTGTCATGAATGCTATTATGGGATACATAGAGCCAAATTCCTATAAAGAGGCAATTAGAAGCCCGGAGAGAAATCTATGGGAAGAAGCCATGGACAGCAAAGTTAATTCTTTAAAAGAAAATAGTACTTGGAAGCTTGCAAGTTTACCTAAGGGAAGAAAAGCAATACCATGCAAGTGGGTATTTCGAGTAAAGATGAACGCTGATGGCTCTGTAGACAAATACAAGGCAAGACTGGTTATAAAAGGTTTTCATCAGAAAAAAGGAATTGACTATGAGCAGACATTTAGCCCGGTTACCAGGATGGGAACCGTTCGCTCTGTACTTAGTGTGGCAGCTAGCGAAGGAATGACAATGATGCAGTTTGATGTCTCGACTGCCTTTTTGTATGGCTCTTTGACTGAAGAAATCTTTATGAAGCAACCAGAAGGCTATGATGATGGCTCCGGTAGAGTTTGTCTTTTACAGAAGAGTCTTTATGGGTTAAAGCAAGCACCTCGATGCTGGAACCGATGCATTTTAGACTTCTTCAAAGAGATTGGCTTTAAGACTAGTAAAGCAGATCCTTGTCTTTTAACAAGAGAGAAAGGATGTGGAAAAATCATCGTGGCGTTATATGTGGATGACGGCCTCGTTGCTGGCTCAAGTCAACAGCTCATAGATGAGTTTATTGGGGAGCTGAAAGGTCGGTTCAAAATAACCACAAAACCAGCCTCCTATTTCCTTGGGATAGAGATTGAAAGCAGAGGAGACGGAATTAAAATAGTTCAGACGTCTTATGTTAAAAAAATCTTGCGGAGATTCGGGATGGATACCTGTAAACCGGTCTCGACGCCTATAGTAAAAGAAGGTACATCAAGCGAGAAAGTGGACATGAGTTACATGAAAAGTAACTACAGACAAATCGTTGGTGCCTTAGCATATTTGATGGTATGCACTAGACCTGACATTGCGTATGCAGTCAGTGTAGTCTCACGGAGTCTGGAGAAACCAGAAGAAGCAGACTGTGTCCGTTTGAAGCGCATAATGCGATACTTGCAATACACACCAGATCTAGGTATAATGTACAAGAAGCATTACAAGCAAGGCATTTTGGAATGCTACAGCGATGCTGACCATGCAGGTGACATCAGTACTGGAAGATCCACTAGCGGAGTGCTGAGCATGTATGCGGGAGGAGCGATCTCGTGGCTAAGCCAAAGACAGGCAAGTGTCGCGATTTCGACTACAGAGGCAGAAATTGTAGCCGCCAGCGAAGCAGCCAGGGAAAATGTATGGCTGTCTCGGCTCTTGAGTGATCTTGTTGTTCTCAAGAAGATTCCGTGCTTAAAAGTGGATAACGAAGCTGCAATAAGGCTAGCTGAAAATCCTGAATTCCATCGACGGACTAAGCATATACAGGTACGGCATTTCTTCGTACGGGAATTGGTGACTAGCGGAGAGCTAAGCGTGGACAAGGTTACCAGTGAAGACCAGCTGGCAGACATATTCACCAAGCCTCTTCCAAGACCGAGGATCAGAATGATCTCAGAGCGCATGGGTCTTTGTTGAGAGGAGATATTAAAGTTAACGAAGGTAACCTAGCAACTGCAGACCTTTGTTATTGACTGAGAAAGAATCTGTCAAGTGAAAAATACGAAACTGGTATAATGTTCTTTTAATATTGTGTTTATATAATAAAGTTAATTTGGCCTTTCAAAGCATTCTTCTTCTGTAAAATCCACCACCTCCAAGAAGTTCATCATGAGGATTCCGTGTTCATCACAGAATCCTTCACCACATAGGTTAGATTTCTACCAGGACTCTGTGTTCAGTACAGATGTATGTAGATCTCAAATAAGTTCATCATGAGGGTTCCGTGTTCATCACAGAACCCTTTCACCACATAGATTAGATTTCTACCAGGACTCTGTGTTCAGCACAGATGTATGTAGATCATCAGCACGAGGACTTCCTCCAGTTGGGGTAGACATGGATCTAGCAAAGTTATTAGAAGTGTAGACTAAAGGTATTTCAGGTTGGGAATCTCTAAGAATTCTTACTTATCAAAATCACTTAGCTTTATATTACTCTCCAGTCTTGCTGCGCGTTCATCACCAAGCAAGCCACTTGATACTTCCACATTATGATAAAGTTCACTATCAGAGCGCGCCATCATTTCTGTCTACACAAGATACACATACAAACAGTAGTCTGTGGTGTGGCGATTATTCAATGTGTTCGATGTTGCCATCAAGTCAACTCATTATGTTGCGTCTTATTTACACGTATTGTCTAATAATTCCTCTGAATATAGTATTAGCCATTTGACTCGTCTACCAGTTTATTTCGCGATCTACTCGTCGCGACACACCTACCGCACAGAGGCGTAGCCACTTTGGCCCAGCTTTTTAAGAACATACTCCGAACTGGCCACTTTCCTACCACATGGGAAATGGGAAAGGTTATGCTCCCAAAACCTGGTTAAGACCGACGCCAGTTACCGGGCAATAACGCTGCTTTCCATGACAGCTAAGTTGTTTGAGCATTTGATGCTGCAGAGACTCGCTGTATAATATTGAGCCTAATCCCGAGCAATACGGTTTCCGCAGCCACCACTCCACTACGCTCCAAATTGATAGCCATCACTTAGCCCACGAACTTAACAGTGGCCCTTCCACGGTTGGAGTCTTCCTTCTTCGCGACGTGGAAACGGCCTTTGATCGTGTTTGTCACGCGGGCCTTACTCTAAAACTGATCGGATCCACTAATGCTGTTATAAATCATAGCGTAGTTCCTACGAGGTCTACAATTGTGTGTACTGGTAGAGCTTAACAACTAACTACCGCGCCAATTAACCGCCGGTGGCGTACAGCAAGGGAGTTACTCATCGCCCGCATTGTACGTACTCTATACAGATTACATCTCCACTCTCGCAACTGATCTCGATCCGGGAGAAGAAGATGTTACCGTGGCACTATTTGTGGATGATAGTGCCTTCTTCTCGTTCTCCGTTGGCTATTTTTTTTCCAGAGTCAGATCATTTACTGGTCGCCCTTTTACAGAAATGTTGAACAATTAGCGGGTCTATGATTACATAGCATATACTGCTGCCCTTCTTGTCATGCGCTGATCCAACACCACTTATACTGCGAGGCTAGGATATCGAATGGCAACCTTATATTCGATATCTTGGTGTGGATCTAAAAAAAGTCCTTGACGGTGAACGCGTCATTGCCAAACCCGTCCTTACATTAAAACTCCCGGTACGGAACAAGGCAGGAGTCTACAAAACACATTTACGGTCACGACGCACACATGCAACAAAATTGAGTCCCATCAAAGTATCGCCTTGCGAGTGTGCACAGGAGTGGGACGGTATGTAAGGAATACAACCATTGCCCGTGATTTGCAAATTTTTTTTAGCCTTCTCTGTGGTCTAGTCTTTTGCCTACCGGTATCAAATCCAGAGGTCCCAGGCTCAGAACACAGGGGGAGTATAATATTGTGCTTGGACTTTGTCCCAGGTGAGAATGAAATTTCAAATGAACTCCTGTAAGGCTCACTCCGTGTCACTCAGAAACCATACTGACATTATTCAATGAATTTTAATGAATTTTTACTGTGTGCAGAATGCACACAGTAAAAACATCATCGCAATGGGTAACCTCGGCAATTATTTTACTCCATAAAAATGTTAAATAAGACAATGTCGCTAAAAAAAAATCGGAGATTTTACTGGATACTTACTATTACTGTTGTTTTGTGACAGTCAACCCAAGGATCAAGCAGGGTTCCGCAGGGATTTATCAACGATGGACCAATCAAGGATCAATAAACACACAATTTAACAGACTATTGAATAATAGGTACCAGGAGTATGTTCTGCCTTATTATATTATATGGCTTTCTTGGACTGTAGTCCATGTATTCTTATACTATTTTTGCTTTTTTTTTTTTTGTGCTTCAAACAGCCGAATGCTTTGTTGTAACAAAGCAATCGACTCTTCGAAGCACCACAAGATTTGGGATGCATGTGCAAAAAACTAAACAATCCGTCCATCATGATTAATAACAATAGAATCAAGTAGGTACATTGCGGAATGTATCTACCTAAGAAAAATCATCTCCCCTACACACCTCACCTAAAAAGAAATATTAAACAGGATTAGGTAATTCAACATGGTAAAAAAGTTGAAATGGTAATGAGCTGGTCACATCAGGACAAACAAAAATAAATGGGCCAAAGATTTCACAGAATGGTACCCTAGAGTAGGGAAAAGAGTGAGAGGAAGACCATTCCTAAGATGGGAAGATGATTTCCAAGATACAGCTGGGACACTGTGAAGGAGGTAAGCTTAGCTTTGGAAGAGTGAGCCTTTGCCGGAAAGCAAAATAAGCTAACTACCGATGTCTAATTTTATTTGTATTTTGAAACACTAGATAAGATTTTTGAATAACGGCGAATGAAATTGAAAGACTTATTTTAAGTATGCCTGGCTAGCTACCACCATCTTACCTAATACTGTCGCCATAACGACAATTCTTAAATGGAATACTTGTGTTACATTTGTTTTTTTGTGTATACTTTTTTAGATTTAAAATTTTAATTTTAGTTGAGTTGATATTTGTCCACGCTGTGGCGTCCTGTGAATGGAAAAACAAACTGATTTAAGACTGCTACTTATCTAACCCTATGTTTGTTTTTTTTTGTCTGTTGGACGTCTATATTTGCCCCTTTTGTGATCCTCGGCCGAGTAGGCCTCCTCTACCAGCCTTCGCTAGTATCCCAGGCAGATGAGCGGCGAGGCACAGCGTTAGGGTGTCGTGTCCTCGTGTCGAACTGATGTCATTCATCCATCCAATGAATTGTCCTTCTTATGGAAAAGGGTTCAGATTTGCTATCTTTTACGGCTATGACTGTATATTTAGAGTCTATAGAAAGTTAAATACTCTTTATATATATCTTACCAAAGGAGTATCTATATTACCTGGAAAGTAGAAAATGTGTTTCCATGACATTTTCTCGATTTTCTAAAACTATGATAGATACAGCCGCGAGAACTTTATTCGGACAAAAGTGGGTAAGTTATCTATCCGAAAAGCACATAAAACCAGTATGGCCGCAACTGAGGTATAATATAATCACACACTGACGCGTCAGTCAGTACAACCATAATAGTAGGGGAGCCCAAGCGGGGATTTCGTGATTTACTACAGCGCGGAAGATTAATATACAGGGGGATACCTTGTACCCGGTTAAGTACCTCCACAAAACATGAGGCCCATATATAAGGCCGCCCGTGAAGGATACAGGATCAGATTAGTAAAAAAAAATTTACTATAAGAAATTCTCGAGCGTGTCAGATTAAGGTATTAAGGTACAACCATAATGTACAACCTACCTATTTATTTGCTCTGCTATTACTTTTCTGATAAACCTTTCTTGTGGGTAATAGTATTCTATGGTTATACCACAGGGAACACACTGGAAGAAAGCTAACGCTTGTTATGATTACTCTTTACTATATTTTATATACTCTTTGGTTGTTTGGATGCAAAACTTGTTTGATTTGAATAACAGACCAATATAACGCTTATTTGAATTGAAATTTGATGATCGATAGTCGGAAAGTCGACATTTTAAACCGACAATTTAGAACTACACAGTACATATTGTTTCTCAACCTATTTATAAAAAATATATTGAAAGAACTGTCGAAAACAACTAAAAATGACGACGTTTACTTTTAAGGCATTACGTTCTGCGATAGATGAGCTAGAAAATCCTGGATCTGATGTTGATTTTACAAAGAAATCATTGAAACTCGACTCTGCTAAAGATGGTAGCTATCATTCCTATATTTCTTTTTCTAGCTGTATTCCTTGTAAAATCACACTAATTCGCATGCATTATGGTACATATGTACCATAGTAGGTATATACCTAAGTGCTTTAGTGTTTAGGTCCCATAATACAGGACATTGCAGGACATTCATTACACACATCGTCATCTAGTCCCAAACTAAGCATAGCTTGTAATATTTTATGTAAACCTAAGTTGACCTATAAAATGTTGTTACTGTATGTAATGCATTTCCGGTTTTCATTCTGTGAATTCCAATTTAACCGCCAAGTGGTGATGGTGGTTATAGAAAAACCTTACATTATGAGGTATAAGTATGAGTAGCAGCTTTATCCAAAGAATATAAGATATGTAGAAGTATGAGAAAATGAAGAAAAAAATTATGCAGTGTATTCATAAATTTTTTCTTCATTTAGCTTGACCAAATAAAAAGATTTTTAATGAGTTTACATTGTTTACACACATCTGGCTGAAAATTTCACTTTAGTTAGATATCTCCAGAATGAAGAAACCAAATTTTTCCATTTGGATAAGATTTAAAATTTTCTATGGTACTATCTTGTGTTTATTTTATCAAAATCTATTTAACTACTAGCAGTTCTAATACTACTAGCGGCATATATATTAGATTATTTAGACATAACAGTTATTTTTTAGGCTCAGTTGCTTATCTTCAATAGGTAGGACTAACTTTTATGGTATCATTTTATTTTTTAGATTGTTTATATTTTAGATGTAAGTACAGACAGTTCCCTCATGATTGTATGATATACATAGATTACTAATTAATTTAAATAAACAATCTTTCTAGCCCAGCCAATTGTCAATGCAATCAATTTGTGCAAGAATCTGCAGTATCTGATACTGACTGGAAATACACTAGGAGTAGATGCTGCTAAGGCCATAGCTGAAGCTCTGGCCAACAAACATGAGCTGATAGAGGCTCGCTTTTCAGATATGTTTACTGGACAAATGGAGACTGAGATACCTCCTGCATTGGTGAGACTCATAGTGTCTATTTCATTAATTTTATTAGTTTATTCCTAGTCAGTGTTATAATTGGCAGATCTAAGTAGTACCTACTTATTACTGCAGGCATAAATATTGAATAGCTTGTGCATAACAATTTCAGATGAGAATATTTTCTTGTCTCATACTTTTTATAGACCGTGTTCTATCAGTATTTGGGTCTTAGTTAGGGAGTTGAGGTATCCTATAGGGCCCTAAACATGGTTTCCAGTTTTCCAAAAGCTGCCCAGCCCAGTTGTATGTGTCTTGATATTATACAGCAATCCTATCGGTCAAAACATAAAACCTGATATGCTAGTCATCACCTGAGTCATATTTATTTACACACCAATTTACTTTAAAATAGATCATCATCGTCATGCATGAAATTATCTAGAAATTTTGCGAGGATGTGAATAAACTACACTATAAACTATACCAGTAGGGTAAATTTTTTTCTTTTACTAGGGTAATGTTGACATCATTTATTAATAATTTATTTTGCATTTTCCAGAGTGCATTGTGTGATGGTATGATTAAAGCGTCTGCTCGCCTCAGAGTGCTTGATTTAAGCGACAATGCACTTGGTCCCATTGGTGTTCAGAGTTTAACCAAACTACTGCAAAGTAATGTCTGTGCTGAGCTGCAGGTAACCTCTTAAATAGCCAACTACAGCACATGGTGATTTTGCAAACTCTTGCAACTGATTCTATAGACTTCCCCACTTCCATGCAATCAATTTTTGTTCTATCACTAATTTTGACACTTTTGCTTGTAAACATTTTTAAATGGTGATGTAAAGAAATGGTAGGCAAGCTTTTGTCCAACAGTTTACAAACAAATCTACTATCCGCCTCCATGATCTAATGGCTCAACCACTGGTGTCAGATCCATTGGTCTTGGTTTGAATCCCCATAGGGAGTACAATATTGTGCTTGGTTTGGTTGGTGGTAGTACTATGTTTGAGGCCACCTAGCTAGCTACCATGTTCTTACCTAAGTCTGTCGCCATAACAACAATTCTTAAAAAATCTTGTGTTCTGGCATTTAGAGGTAAGATAGCCAGTACCTCAGTTGGTTGAGGATTCCTGGTGAAGTGCGCTTCCACCATCGGCCTTATCATAACTTGTAAATCAGGTGAGATGAAGGTCAAGCACATCCCCATCATACTATAAAAAAAACCTTTTACTTGCAAGTAACACTTTCAATAGTAACTTTTGTCGATGACACAATTTATTGATGTAAGCAAGCCAGACAATCACTTCAGTCATTTAAATAGCTATTGTATAAAATTTGAAGCTAAAACTAAATTTGTGCAAAATGTGGGAAGGGCTTATCCATATAATACTTAGATATTTATACTAGTATATTATTACATTATGTACTTGTATGTGTAGAGCTTTAATGTTGCAGGAGCTCCATCTTAATAACAATGGTCTGGGTATAACTGGAGGTAAGCTGTTAGCCTCGGCGCTCAAGAACATGAAACTGAAGCTTTTTGCAGCCGGACAGAATAGGCTGGAAGACGATGGGGCAGCAGCTCTCGCTAAAGTCTTCAAGGTATGTAATTATCTCAACCTATTGGCATCAGTATAATTTTTAATAAAACAGTCTTTCAAGTTCTTTTCTAAAGGTGTAAGATAGTACACAAAATGCAGCAGCTAACATTCGTCAGGGTCCTTATAAGACTGACATCTGTGGGCTTAGCTAAAGTACATAGCTCACGGGTATGTAGAATACCCACCCGCACAAGTAAAACTGCAATTTTTACGTGGTCTTTTACTTTTAGGTTATGGGCACACTTGAAGAGCTATCAATGCCACAGAATGGTATATACCCCGTCGGTTTGTCGGCACTTGCAGATGCTCTGGAAAACAACCCGTTGTTGAGAACGCTCAACCTGAATGACAACGCTATCGGGAAGAAAGGGGCTAAAAGTATAGCGAAGGCGTTACCTAGGTAAAATATGCGAGTCCGACATGCACACCGAGGACACAGATCTAAAATATTACTAGTATTCTACCGACCGAGGGTTCCGCATTTACCTTTCTTTTTATTATATATTTTACGGACTGCAAGTCCCTTCGGCCAATCTTAAAATTTTAAACTGAAAACTATAATTTAACCATTGTTTGTTAGGGTAGTTGACGGTAAATCTTCTGTTTCTTCGATGACATCAGCAAGACACCATTGTCTTCATGTCCAACTATTGGAGATGATGCCCAGAGACATATCATGATTTGCACGACGGCGCCTTTTTTATTATGCCATCTTTATTTTCTTTTTGGTTGATAGACATATCTTTGATCTGTAGCCACTAATCCACCTGCAACTCTGACATATTTCTTTTCAATAATTTTTTGGTTTGCTCGTACCCATTTTTTTTATCAGATGTTCAATTCTAATTTGTTTATAGAGGCAATATTTTAAAATCGCCAATTGCGCTCCTCAACAATTAAAGCACTTCAACATCTCACAGTCAGCCTCATAAACCTTTATTCCCGTTCCTGCCAAACGACGAATACTTATGTAAATTTTAACTAATGTAAATACTTATCTTTTCGTGCACCTTTTGAAAAACACATAATGTCTGTAGGCCTGGGGTACAGACCATAAAGAGACCGACATCTCTTTCTCAACCAAAAAGAAAATAAAGATGGCATAGTAAAAAAAGGCGCCGTGGTGCTAATCATGATGTCTCCGTGTATCATCTCCAATCACGAGTTGGACACAAAGACAAGGGTGTCTTGCTTATGTTATCGAAGAAACAGAAGAGTCAACTACCCCAACAAACGATGGTTAAATTATAGTTTTCAAGTGGCACGTTCCCGAGATATTTGCAGGTAAACAATGCCATATGAGAAAAGTGACAATAATTGAAAATGGAATGGATACATTGCGTTCAAATAGTAATTTCCATGATTTCTTGTTACTGTCGTACGAAGATACGGTGAACTCGAACTAGAAGTTGTCATTTAATATACCTCTGTGAAACCAAAACGTCGCCTGTTACATTCACACATACACACACACACACACACACACACACACACACACACACACACACACACTAAGTATTTGATTGTTTTGTGTTACAGGCTAAAGAAGTTAAGGTCCATCAACTTTGGCGATTGTCTGTTGAAAAGCAAAGGAGCTTTGGTGTTGGCGACGGCGTTCAGACTTAACTCACAATCGATAAAGGTAAACAGGAGGCTCATTTCGATAACGTAGGTTCGATTTCCACCCAGGACAAACATTTGTGTGATGAATATTGTTGTTTGTTCTGTGTTTGGGTGTCGTATTGTATGATAAGTATGTATGCATACAAAAAATGAAAAGAATTACATATGACAATGCTTTGCTTAGTTTGGGACTAGATGGCGCTGTGTTTAATGTCCTTTCAATTCCAATTAATGTCCTGTAATATTTATTTATATAAATTATTCGTAATCAGTGGTCATTCAAATCGATCAAAAATAAATGTGTGTTTCTTTCTTTCTTTACGGTTATGACTCTATGAGTCTTTTTTAACTGAGCCAATTGATTCATATCTTTATTTTTTATCAATATATAGTTTCATTTTTTTTGGATCAATTGTATCTGTGATTCCTTGTGTCTTGATCTATCTAGTCTAGACTACCCAATACCATTTGGGAGTAATTTCCAACAATATATTGTAATGTGTATTTTTTTTTCCAAAATCTTTGAAATGCAGATCAGAATATCTCAAATGGTTATGGAAGTTCACTGTTTAATCCTGTCACTGTCTATTGTAAAAATTATACTTTTTTTTGTTAAGCACCGCCGGCGTACCGCAAGGGAGTTGCTTGTATACACTCTATATGACATCCCCACTCTCGCGACTGATCTCGGTCCTGGAGAGGAAAATGCCACCCTGGCACTCTTTGCGGATGACAGTGCCTTCTTATCGTCCTCCATTAGCCCAATTTTAGCACGGAGACAGATACAACGTTTGCTTGTCGCTCTTCCAAAATCGTTTGGTCATAAACTAGCATAAACTGATACCCTTGTCACGCGCAAACGCACTGTCCTTACGCCACTTACACTCACACTGCGAGGCCAAGATATAGAATGGCAACCTTCTGTTCGATATCTTGGTGTGGATATAGACAAGTCCTTGACGGTGAACGCACAGGTCGAACGCGTTATTCGCCAAACCCGTGCTGCCAGGGCTATGCTGCGACCAGTCCTTACATCAAAACTCCCGTTACGGACCAAAGTTGGAGTATACAAAACATATTTACGGTCATGACTCACCTACGCGGCGCCAGTATGGTATGTGCAAACCGTACAAACCGCAACAAAATTGAGTCCCAGCAAAGTATCGCCTTGCGAGTCTGCGTGCACAGATGCGGGGCGGTATGGTATTAACAAAACCATTGCCCGTGATTTGCAAAAGCCCAGTGTTGAGGAGTTCGTGGTGACGTTGGCGCGACGCTTGTACGATCGTGCGGACAATTGTCACCACGTGCATCTCAACACTATTGCCCCGCTTCATGCTAGACCTCCGGACGACAAGCGCACCTGGTGACCTCTTCCACGTGAAATTCTGTTTTCGTTTTAGTATATTTAATGGGCTCCTACGCCACCCTGATATTTTTTGATATTTTTCTCTGTGCCATTTTATATGTTGAATTTTTATGAATTGTGTGGTGATTGTATATTAGACCGTTTATTGTACAAGCAAAATTGTAATTAGACTAACTTACTAATCAATAACATTAGATTGACATGCATACCGTAAGCCAATAAGATACCGGCAGTGTAAACGCAACTGTAAGCCAAGGACACTGTAAGCCGCTGAAAGGTTTACAAAACTTGGCAAACCAAATGACTCAGCAGTCGTTACTGCTGAAGTTGATGCTAGAAATAAGAGTCAAAGCTCGATTCTGATGATGGTTAAGCTTGAATTTAGCTGGCTAGAACAGAACAGAAATGTCATATTGACAGGACAATGACCTCTGACGATAAGGAAGGTTTTTTGAAGAGATTCGTTTGAAACATAGAGCCGCGAACATCCTTTTTTGTCTTGGTTCGTAATTTTAGAGGGAAAAACCATTACAGTTTGAAATTGTTATATTTTTAGGCTTCCTGTGATATTTTCCTATTTTTAACACTTCTGGACATAATTGCGTGGTGTGAACTGTCGCTGAAGCCACGGAGATTCTGCCGTCCCATCGTCATCCCGTGCTACAATATAGGCTGCGTTAAAGGTTAACCTGAGGTCCGGATTTCGGTAAGTCGATAAGCCATCCTGTACCAAGAGAGACCCTGAACACGCTACGCCTGCTTGTGATCGGACTACGGTGATCGAAGGTTAGTGGAATTACCGCGGTACTTGGCGCAGAGCACACATTGTCCTGTTTTTATTAAATTCAAATATCTGAGACTAAATATATGACCTTTTCAATTAATAAAAGAGGGCAACCAACTGAAAGTCTGGATCTGAGGCTGCACTCAGCTACATGCAACAATTCCGAGCAGTGTAGCTGCGAAAATTTACAGTCTATTACTTCTATTAAATACCTGGGTGTCACTATTGACAATCATTTCTCTTAGAACAAATACGATATTTATCTGTTCGCACTAGAAAACTAATTTTTATTTTTACAATTACGCCATGTTCTCGATCATGGATTACTTATAAAGGTATACATAGCGTTATAGTTACCGTATCTCCACTTAGGGAGCAGCTGCAAAGACTCAAATACTGAAACTTGAAAGAGCACAGCGAGCTTTACTAAACTCGCGAACCACATTGGGCCAAAAGGCCTTCTCTAACATAGGGCCGAGGCTATATAACACTGTAAGCAAAGAAATTGCACTAGCAAGTATGAATAAATACAATATTAAGTGGAATCTGGATAAGTTCCTGACCACTCTAAGCTATGACTACAGAAAAACTGCTAGAAGTAGTAAAATAATATATAAACTTAAATTTTAACTTCTGATACAAATACACAACACCACAGGCATGTATTTACACACAAATACACTAACTCACGCGCATGCACTCTCCCTCACACTCACACAATTTCACACTTAAACACTTATTATTGAATCTCATTTAACTGAATATAAATAATTGCTGTAGTAATGTTTTTTTTTTTTTTTATTGTACGACGGGGAAGCGCTTGGCCTTCATCTCACCTGGGGCCCTACCGCCGACGGCGAAGCCGATCTCCATTGGCTTAAAATTAGCTTCATGAGAACTAGAAACGATTTTTACCGTCAAATGTACTGAACGGATAGGTTTCATAACATGTGTACACTTTTAAGATGGGAAACGCCATTTTGGATATGACACATACCCGGTAGTAAAAATCGTTTCTAGTTCTCATGAAGCTAATTTTAAGCCAATGGAGATCGGCTTCGCCGTCGGCGGTAGGGCCCCAGGTAACAAGTTAAGATAAGGCCGAAGGTGGAGGTGCACTTCACCCGGAATCCTCAACAAACCGAGGAACTGGCTATCTTACCTCTGAATGCCGGAACACAACAATTTTAGAATTGTTATTATGGCGACAGAATTAGGTAAGATGGTGGTAGCTAGCCAGGCGGACTTCAACAAAGTCCTACCACCAACCAAACCAAGCACAATATATTGTACTCCCCATGGGGATCGAACCCGGGACCTCTGGATCTGAAATCGGTGGGTTGAACCACTAGACCACAGAGGCGGTTGTAGGTAGGTAAGTAAGTATCACGAAACATGTTAAAATTTAGAATTTAATGCCCTGGGGACCAATTTATGTAATATATAATAAGTTATCTTATAGATAGAGTAGAGATAGATAAGTATCTACGGTGAATAATAATAGTTGGGTACTCTCATATCCTTAAAAATAGATTAAAGTAATGCCCATGGCGATTTGCTGTGACCCCGCAATACAGGCTGTTTAGACCTAGTGTAGGGAACTATCCGTGGTACACTTTTTTTTCGCTACTTTAAGTTATTATTTAGTTGGTCAAGGAATCTGTACTATTGAAACATCGTAAAAAATAAACATTTATCTAATCCATAGTGTGCAAAATCTCTATCTTAAACCTTATAATCATCAAAATTTACCAATACGGTCCACTTTACTTAACATGTCCTTTGAGCCGGATAAATAGTGTAAAGCGATCTTTGGTTTTTCGAACCTACATAGGAACCTATATACATATACACAATACACATTTTAATTTTATTTACAAGGCTGTGTAGTGGTAAAGAACACAAAGTTACTGTAAGTTATAGTAGTATTATTGAGTAATTTCTTCGTTCTTCCAAAAAAAAAAAATGAAAATTGTGGGTATCACGATAGTTTATAGATAACTTGTTAACGGTTTTTTCTTATTTTCGTTTTTTAATTGTAGGTTGATTTTATAGGTAACAGTCGTTTTCTGTGTCAGGGTTCAATGTCATTGTGACTTGATATTGACAGTTACGGAAACCATAAATTGTAAGAATATTGAAACGACAAAACAATCAATAATTATTGCCATACATCAAAGAAGTTGAAGTTGAAGTTTATTGCTGGGCCATCACTTCACGTTGAAATAGCCATTCCGTTTCAACTTGTTTTGTTTGATATTTTGTCGTTCAGTTTTGTGTTTTGTGACAATGAATAGTGAGGGCAATCCCGAAAGATATAACAGGATCGCACGGGATTACGCTGTTATGAGGTGAGAATTAATGGACACATCAGACCTCAGAGGCCTGACTGAAAATGATCTCGATGAATTATCACAAGAATTTAATGTGGCACAAATACGTGTTTTATCTGAATCATCAGGGCGCAAGTCTGAGTTTGCCTATACAGTAAGTTGTGAAAAGCGGCTGCGGGATATAAAGGCCCGTATGCATGAAGGGCAACAACATGAATCCAAAACTTCTGCTACTCAACAGAGTGGGTTCGCGAAGTTACCGAAAATAACTAAAAGACCATTTGATGGGAAATGAGAAAATTGGTTTGCTTTCAAGGAACTATACGACTCACTCATACACAGTAGGGATCTCACAGAAGTAGAAAAGCTACACTGCCTTTTGTCAAATGTGCAGGGATTAGCATATGATTTGATTAAAAATTATCCATTAACAGGAACAAGTTACATGGCGGCATATGATGCCTTGCATAAATATTATGATAGGAAGCGTAACATTGCTGTAACCTACTACGAAAAGTTGCTTAGGTGCGAGATGGTTAAAAATAAAAGTGGTTCAGAGTTAGAACGGATACATCGGACATTCACTGAGAATTTGGCTATCCTAGGTAAATACCTCTACCGACAACCCGAGAACCAGGATTTCATGCTTTTTCAGTTGGTGTGGTTGAAACTTGACTCTGTTACTTGGGAAGCATTTGAATTTCAGTTGAATTCGAAGATGTGAACAGAAGAGGTGGACATTCCAACATTTGATGATATTATGGAATTCTTAGATCATTGTTCCCATGCACATGAGAATTGCTATAAACAGCCATTTTGAATAAGCCTGTGGTATTAAAGAGAGTTACAGTTAGAAATGGTAGATGTGAAACATTGGTTGTTCCACCAAAAGTAGAATGTGTCTTGTTTGGTTGTCAGTCACAAAATTAATAAATGTTCAAACTTTCTTAAAAATTCCCCAGTAGCAAGGTACCAAAGCAGTGAGGGGAAAAAAGACTGTGTATTTCCTGCCTCTTGCCCTCACATTCGGTCAAACAATGCGCGTCTAAATCTAGGTGTTTAAGGTGTGGGCAAAAGCACAGTGAATTGTTGCATTTTGAGCAAACACAGTCCGAGCCATCAACATCAAATCATCCTATTGTACAGGAACCATCTATCTCACCAGAGCCTCCGGTTGCTTTAGCTGCATACCCATCACACACAGAAGGTCTGTTCTCCACAGCGGTAGTGCTAATTATTAATAGACTTTAAAAAATTGTTCGGGAAGAATGTTATTAGATAGTGCTATTGCTTGCAATTTTATAACACTATCCTGTTTTAAACGCCTGGGTTTAAAATTACAGCATGGTTTTTAGTCCATAAATGGAATGGGCTGGCATCGACCAGAACTCTTGGGTCTGTACAGTGTGAGGTGCTACCCACAAATAGGGAATTTTAAGGTAGGCTTTGTTTTGAACTGCTGTGCCACCATCCATCTGTCCCGAGATGCCTTCTGGACAAATTGATGTATCAGCCTGGGAGCACGTCAAAGAATTGGAGTTAGCTGATCCGGACTTTCAAAAGCCGGGCCCGGTAGACTTACTAGTAAATGTCAACATGCTGCAGCACTGAAACCGGGTCTAGTGAAGGATGGACCGGTTCAACCCATTGCTATCCCCACCATTTTTGGGTGGATAATTTTAGGAGAGTGTGCAGTTAGCACAGGCATGCATTTCTAGAATAAATAATTGCTTCTCGTCGTTATCGTTGCAAAAATCCATTAAAAGGTTTTGCGAATTGGAAGCTATTGACCCACCAAAACCTATAGCTTTATCAAAGCCAGAATTAGTTTGTGAAAAACATATGGAGGTTGAATGTAGTCGGAATTCTGAGGGAAGGTTAGTGGTTCCGCTGACTTTTGTTGACTCTCAGAATAAACCTTAATTTTCAAACTCGCGTGAAATCGCTCTCAAGCGATTCCACAATTTGGAACGAAAGTTCAAAATAAATGATCAGTTCAAAACAGCTTATGCAGAATTTATGATTACATCTAAAGTGGTCACATGGACGAGGTTGAACCTCCTCGTACTAATGTTGGACCCTATTATTATATCCCGCACCATGATTTTGCGCCCCGACTCGGTCACAACACCCCTTCGGACGGTTATCGATGCTAGTGCTACGGATGGAAAAGGACGGTCGTTGAATTTCCAGTGGCACGCTGTCGTTTTCACCGGAGATATAAAAAAAAATGTATCGGAAATTTTTAGTCGACGCAGCTGATACTGATACTGATTATCGGCGCATACTTTGGCGACCATCCCCTGACCTTCCTGTTCGCGATTTCAGGCTGCTAACGGTTACCTACGGCGTTTCGTGTGCGCCGTATCAGGCACTTGCAGGTGCATGTCTCGTTTAGCCAGTGAATTCTCCACTCGCGCACCGTTCGGTGCCGCTGTGCTGCAGCGGGATGTCTACGTTGATGATGTAGTATCTGGGGCAGATTCCGTCATGGCTGCGATAAATATTCGTCAGGACCTATGTACCATTCTCTCGTCAGCAGGTCTCCATCTGCGGAAATGGACAAGTAATCACGAAGAATTCTTCACCGGGTTGCCACCTTCTAATTTTTACGAAGAGTGGTTTCATAATTTTGAAGATCTTTAGGACGTGTGCCTTAAAATTCTCGGCATGTCGTGGCTCCCGGCGGAAGATAAGCTGACGTTTAGGAAGTTTGCGATCCATAGTCGATGCACAAAACGAACCATATTGGCTGACATAGCACGTATCTTCGACCCACTGGGTTTACTGTCCCCCGTCGTGTACCTGGCAAAATTTATCATGCAGCTCTTGTGGATGTCAGCTAAAGCATGGGATGACGAAGTCCCTGCGGATATTTCAGAGAAGTGGGTCCAATTCAAAAGTCGACTGACATCGTTAGGCTCAATCACACTACCTCGCAGGATAGTCCCAGCTTTTACAGCCCTGTAAGTCCACGGGTTTTGCGATGCGTCAGAACGCGGCTACTGCGCAGTCATATATTGCTGAGCAATTTGCTACGATGAGTCCATATCGATGCTGTTGTGCTGCACAAAATCAAAAGTATCTCCGCTTAAAAAACAGTCGATCCCGCGATTAGAGTTGATGGCGGCTGTTTTGCTGGCCGAGTTGATGTCGTCGTTTACGCATGCGCTGATGAAGATTTATAAGGTGGATACTGTGTTTGCCTGGTCTGATTCGACTGTAGCGTTGACGTGGATTAAATCGTGCCCGTCACACTGGAAAACTTTCGTTGCAAATCAGGTAACGGAGATCCAGGACAGTATACCTCCTGATTGTTGAAATCATGTTTCGACATTTGACAATCCAGCTGATCATGGTTCTCGTGTTTTACTTCCAACTGATCTGGTCCAGTGTGATTGTAATGGTGGTCGGGCCCAACTTGGTTGGCTAGCAACCACTTAAAACCTTTCATGGTCCAGGCTGCGCGGGCTGAAAAGGTGGAATTCATGTTTAATCCCCCTGGTAGCCCCCACTTCTCTGGTTTAGCAGAAGCGGGGGTAAAGTCTATAAAGACCCACCTCTCTCGCGTCGCTGGCTTACAACGCCTGACTTACGAAGAGTTCAGTACAGTGCTGACCCAGATCGAAGCGCTACTTAATTCTAGGCCGTTGACTTCCCTTAGTTCAGATCCCAACGACTTTACAGCCTTGACTCCGGGACATTTCCTGACATTAGAACCTCTGTCGATTCTTCCAGAGGAGTCCATGTCTGACATCAAAGTCAGTGTGCTCCATCGTTGGAAATTAATTCAGAAAATAAACCAAGATTTCTGGCGCAAATGGTATGTAGAGTACGTTAAAACTCTGCAACAGAGACACAAATGGTCAGAGTCACATCCAAACTTGGACATCCCTATGTCCATGTACCTCCCTAGGTACATTGGTTATTATTGTTAACAAACATGTAAACCCATGAAATGGAAACTTGGACGTGTGATTAAGCTTCACCCTGGGTCTGATAATGTCTGTAGAGTCGCTACAGTCCGTACAGCCTAAGGAGAATACAAACGGCCAGTTGTGAAGTTATGTGTACTTCCAACTCCTTTGGCATCTAATGAGGAATTCCCCGTTCCTAACAGAGAATAGTTTCCGCATAATCAAATGGTTTTATGGTTATTGTCGGTATAGTTAATTTAGTCAGTGAAATTACCGCGGTACTTGCCGCAGAGCACACATTGTCCTGTTTTATCCATAGTGTGCAAAATCTCTATCTTAACCCTATAATCATCAAAATTTACCAATACAGTCCACTTTACTTAACAGTCACCATGGTACGTTTGCCTGTAACAATAACGGTTAAGGTACCTACCCTTAAAACTACCCTGTATATGTAAAGATTTGTAGATATTTAACATGTCAGAGGACATTTTATACAGCGCCATCTAGCCCCAAGCCAAGCTGTACTATAGGAACTATCTTGTCATATAATGATGATCTCTCAATTTTTTGGGTAGAAAGAGAGAAGGACATGTGTTCAACTAGCCTGTTTGATTATCTAATGACAAAGCATATGTATGAGTATTGCGTCTATACACCTCGTTGTAAGTGAGTGTAACCTCATGTGTAAGCACTATATTCACATAAGTTCAATAGATCTTACAAAATAACTTAAACAATATTCGTAAAAAAACACTTGCTTGTATGAGGAAGGCTTATATTTTTGACTAACTGACCCGGCAAAGGTTGTTTTGCCATACGATTTATTACTAGTAAATATTTTGGTAGTCAAATAAATAACTTTTTGTAAGTGTTTGGGGATGTGGAAGGTATATGACTGAAAGAGAAATGGAGCGCTGTGAACGACGACGGCCTATAAAATAACAAAACAACAAACATTTTTTTTAAATTTATTGTACTTTTATTATCTTAACTAACAAATTATAAATTACATCCCTATCACAAATTATGACAATAAATAAAAAACATTATCAGTCTCTTGAGTGCAATGGAGTGTATGATATTTTGAGTGAGTCCATCTTTGACCAACACAAACAAACTGGATGGTTGCAATACGTGGAATGTTCTAGGAACATACTACGTATTGCACATATTGTAATTGTGAAAATTGTGAAAAACACGGTTTGCCCAAATCAAAAGCCACAAACAGCAATTTGAAAATCATCTGATCAATGTGCCGCTTCACGTTACTATGAGCTGTAGGTACATTTACAGAAAATGAAGCGGGCCCCAACTGCTCCTTGACCTGTCCTTCTACCCATCTAGCTTTGTTTTTACCGTAGTCACGAACATGAACAGTATCGCCCAACTGCACTTGTCGTTCCGTCCGTCCCCGAGCGCTGAACCTGCTGCGCCTGGCGCTTGCCTTTCTCCTTGTGTCGCGATTCCGAACAGGTGGTAGATTTGACGTTTCAAAATGATCCTAAAAAATCTTAATGAATTAAGAAACTTTGACTTTGCGTACGCACACGCTCCGCTATACCGCCGCCGCCGCCGTCCGGCCGCAGCGCGTCGAGCTGTCCGCGAAACCTACGCCCTAATAGTGCTACCGCAGGTGCCACATTAGTGGCCGCCTGCTCGCAGTTTCTATACTGGAACAGCATCTTACTAATAGCTTGGGCCACGTCAACTCCTTCATTATGCGCTTTTTTAATGCAGTTTTTAACCTTTAGTTCCATTACACTTCGGCCTGTACGGGCTGGTAGGGGTGTACACTATACGATTCTTAGAGAGAGAGAGAGAAAGGTGGACCGTTATCTGTAACTAACTGATGCGGAAGTCCAAACCGAGCAAACATCTCCCTAAACTTATCAATGACAAATTTAGCAGCTGTACTATTTATTTGAAACACTTCTATCCATTTACTGTGCGCATCGACCACCACAAGATAGTGTTTACCCATATATTCCGCAAAAATCGGCGTGCAAGCGTTGCCACGGGCGCAACGGAAACTATCAGGGCGTAAGCGGCGCGTGTAGCGGAAATCGAGGCACACGTGCCACATTGTGCCTCGATTTCCGCATCTAACCCCGGCCAGTAAACGTAATTTCGCGCTATGTTTTTCATTTAAACTACACTTAGGTGCCCTTGTTCACAACCAAAACTCCACTTCCAATAAAAAATCCTTTTAATAAATTGTATAGTGAAGTGAACTCAAGATTGTGCTCAACATAAGAACAAATTTTCCATAGTAATTTACAAGGCCCAGGAAAGCCTTAAGCTGATCTACATCGGTGGGGCGGGGGGCTTCAGCTATTGCTTTAACCTTTTTTTTAGGGCGCAACCCGTTCTTTTCGATGATATGACCTAGGTAGCAAACCGCAGGCTTAAAAAACTCACATTTTTCAAGCGTAACTCGAAGGCCCACGTCCTGTAAACGTTTCAAAACTTCGCGAACATTTTTAATATTGTTCTCTTTAGACGTGCCCCCTATACAAGCGTCATCGAAGTAAACCGCGGTCATAGGAATGCCTCTCAACACTTCCTCAGCTTCTGGAACTTTTCGGGAATAATATAAACCCCATAGGGGGTGCGGTCGTGCTGAAACGTACCTACGTGCGTACTTATAGTACACGATCTAGATTCCGGGGATAACATAATTTGTTCGTACGCATGAGCTAGATCTATTTTAGAAAACATTTTGGCCCCCCTCAGAGAAGCATACAGTTCTTCGATTCGGGGTAGCGGATAAGGCTCGCGTCTTATTTTCGGGTTTATTTTAACTTTGTAATCACCACAGATTCGGATACTACCGCATTTTTTTACAAACAGAACAATTGGGGTTCCGTACTCAGAATGCTCAACCTTCACTATCGTACCTTCTTCCACCAATCGATCTAACTCGCGCTCCACGGGTTCCCTCAAAGCTAACGGCAGATTGCGTGCCTTGTGAAAAATGGGTTCCTTGTCCTTCAATTTTAAAGTAAACGTTCCCAAACCCTTAGCAAACACATCTGGATATTCTTTTGAGTTGTAATTAAGAGGCTAGCTCATAGGTTTCATTGCAAGAGGTGTTGCAATTAATATTGTTCATTTGAATCACAATATGTTTTAGTTTTAAATAGCGCAACCACAAACGACCCAGAAGGGGAGGTCCGCCCCCAGGAATCACATACAGCGGTAGGTCGTGCGCCTCCCGTGTCTTATCACCACTACTATTATAACATACCGTCGTTCTGATAAAACCGATAGGCAATATTTTTCCTCCCGTATAACCCTTAAATCTTAAGTTACAGTTTATTAATTGACAGTTCTTGTAAGTATTTATTAAAATCACGCTCAATAATGGCAGATATTTTACTTCCCGTATCTACTTCAAAGTCAATCAAAACATTATTCACCAGAAAAGAAACTACATACGGTTGATCACCCTCTCCATCCACCAAGATGTTGAAGAAATCACTGCCCTGGTTATCCGAGTCTATTTCGACGTAAACGAAAAATATGCCGCTCTGCGATGTCTGACCGCCTGGGTTCGCGATGTTGTTTAACGATGGAGACCAACTGGTCAAATGTCTTGGTTTCGGGTCCGTTTGGTGCACACAGATCACACATCAATCCGTAGGTAGGTTCGTCGACGACACTTATCAACGTGGCCACTTTTATTTCGATTAACAACATGAATTGCTTCACTCTATTAACGTATTTCGTCCGTTTCCGCGATGATAAATCAAAATTATCTATTTTATAGAATGGCATCGCAAAATAATCAGTAAAATTAATCAAATCGCCAGTGAGGTATTACAATGATACACAGTTACGGTTCGGATCTGACTGCTTTATTATCGTGATAGACAGTAGATCAATAATCTTATAACTACCTACAAATACCCAACAGTATCTTGAAATAATTGAAATCGTTGACGTCCACATTTTTTGCTGCCAAAATTGCTGTTTCTGCCAGCCACTCATGGTTCTAGTATTGTGTGAGATTATCATAATGAGAGCATTTTGCGAATCATTGATTGTGTAGCAATCGGTTGTCAATTTTATGCATCCAGTATTTTCATGTACAGCTACTTGTACATCTCCGATATCTTACAGTTGTTTTGGTGGATAGATCTTGCAAACACGCATATTTACTTTTAGCTGTACTTTTACAATATTACGCCACAGTAACGATGATTTCAAGCAAGCGTTGATCTCATCAGCGTACGTTGAACGTGGAATGACGGGAAGTGTTTGTCTGAAATCACGTGAAAGGAGTAACAGAGTGCCGCCTCAAGCGAATGTTTCTGTGCCATAGTGCATTCATCCCAGATGATAATTTACACCATTTCAGCACTGTGGCCATGGACGATTGTTTTTTTTTATGTAGAACACCTGAACTGACTGAATCTTTGAGATAAATTCAACTTTTATGAATACATGACGTAATTTATTTTTTTAATTAAGTTGCAATTTACCAAAAACCGTTTGTTCCCAGCATGGGTTTCCGAGATTAAAATCTTTGGGGCACCTTGTGCATATCAGCCACCCACCCCGCGGTCTTGGCTTTAACTCGTTTCCCTGAGACTAAGCTTATTTCCTCTTTGCGTCTTGCTTGGGGCAATTAGACCCAAAGGCCCTCTTTCTCCACAGGCGTAACAGAAATAGCTGTATCCCTCAAAACGGTCTCTGATGATTTCACAATCTCCCTGATGCACTGGGAACGATGATCATGCCTTACAGTTTCTACATCCAAATCATGAGCTAAAGCGTCTTTAAGCGTGTCATGGAGCCCAATCATTACGGTATGGTCCTCACGTCACGATAACAGATTCCGTCGATGAATACTGCGCCATATTTCCTTCGATACGAGTAAAAACGGACTGGTATGTTTTCCCAGTTTCTCAACTTCCCGGAGAGTGACCATGGCCGCTTAAAGCATTCTTGTTTAGATATAACTTTACTTTTGTCCCTATCTGTCCAATGTAGAAAAAACGTGACAAAAAAGCAGCTGCTCTTCTAACCGACGAGCCTGTTCTTCCTGGAGACGGAAAAAACAGGAAAAATATTGTCTGTAGTTATTAGCTCCATTCATTAATGAATTAATGAAAATACTTTATTGCACAACTAAAAAATAAAACTGAATTACTTAAAAAAAAATGTATATACAATTGGCGGTATATCGCTTAGAAGAGATTTCTTCCAGACAACCTTTGAATGGAGATGATTTTATGGATATAGAGGTGGTTGGTGGTGCACATATTAAAAAAAAAAAAAAAAAATACAGGACACTAATTTCACACAGCGCCATCTAGTCCCAAACTAAGCATATCTTGTAATATGGGAACTAGATTACGGATAGAATACATAGATACTTTTTTTTTTGTAAATACATACTCAGCATACAATACAACACCCAAACATAGAACAAACATCTATATTCATCAAATGGGAATAGTAAATAATAATATAATATATATTATAATAATAGTAATAGTAGGTTGTGGGTTCGATTTGCGCTGTTCCCACCCAGGACAAATCCTGGGTGGGAACAGCGCAGAAGGCAGAGCTACTACCAACTGAGCTGTGAGGCTTGTTAATAGGGGTCTAGCTAAATTGACTAATACATTATGTAAAGCTATGCTACAAATATACACACTAGTTATGGATTATAAATACCAACATATTATACACTATGTACCTATATACAATACAAATACAATACATAAATATTATATAAGGATGATAATATGAGAAATATTCAAGAAGTATTTTGATAAAACATGTAAAACGGTACAGAAAACAGCAAATACTTGGGGCGACGGAGGATGAGACAGACTATTTAAACAGGTCAATGTCTAAACATTACATATACAATATTATTATTAAATTCTAGAAATTAGTCATCAGAGAAATGACTTCTCTACTTGATATGTATAGTATAGTATATGGCATAGTAACGCCTTACTATCACAAACTGTTACAAAATAGCGAGTAGTTCACTCTTCAACGACTGACTCGATCCTGCCCCGCGACGAGAGCGCGCACTGTTTTTATAGACCGAGTGACGTCACGCAAGTTGCTTACTCGTCGTCGGATGGCACTTCAATTTAAACGTAACAACATAATATCTCAAACTTGTACTGTACTAGTGTAAACTAATTAGTCTCCCTTTTGCTTATAGGGTGACATTTGTGCCCTTGTAGTATTACAAAAAAAACATAACAAAAAAGAGGAGGTTGAACTTTGAGTATGGTTAGTGCTAATCTCCTTCATCAAATGAAATAGAAATGTTTGTTGTTGCAGTCCATAGACATGTCTTACAATGAGATAGATCACGTGGCGTGTTTGAATCTGGCGCAAGCACTGACAGCGCTGCCGGATAGTGGCAAGCGATTGGAGCGAGTCGTACTGGAAGGTCAGCATTCGCTTATTCCATTTTATTTTTAGGGTTCCCGCATCTACAGCCCATTAATGTGTATTGCTGGACAGAACCTTCTCCAATGATGTTGGATTTTGCCATAATCACCGCGCTTGGCAGGCGGATTGGTCGCAGTAAAAGTATAGATAATACACAGAATGCTGCTGCCCGTGTTCTGGTGAGATTCCTTAGTCGACGACACGACATCCATGGGCTTGTTGAAGGGGCGGATTCTTAAGTCTTGGTTGTAGGTCTTTGTTTTTTTTTTGGTCTTTTTTTAACTGTACGATGGGAAAACGCTTGGCCTTAATCTCACTTGGTTTTAAGTTATATAGAGGCGGAATGTGGAAGCACACTGCACCCGGAATCATCAATAGTCTGAGAAAATGGCTTTTATAATATATCTTACCTCTAAATGCCGTAACAGAACTATTTAGAATTGTTGTTATGACGACAGACTTACGCAAGGAGGTGGTAGCTAGCTAGGCGGACTTATAACAAAGTCCTACCACCAAGCATACCAAAACACAATATTGTACTTCCCTGGGGATCAAACCCGGGACGTCTGTATCTGACACCGGTGGGTGAACCACAAGACCACAGAGGCAGTTATCTCTGCTGGTCTATTACCTAACACTGTTTGATTTTGGTTTCAATAGAAATGGCGGCTTTTCTCTGTATTCTGAAACCGAAACTGAAAAATTGTTCAGAATAAAAGCCGCCGTTTTGATTGAAACCAAAATGAAACAAATTTAGGTAATAAGCCAGCAGGTCTCCCCTACTGTTACCCTTAGCGGGTAACACCTGTATCTAAGACTAATGTTGAATCGTGTTGCAGGGAATTATATCGAAGCACCAAACTGCAGAAACAAATTGAAACGGATTTTAGGTGATTGTGCCGTGATGAGCGGCGGGGAAGAAAGTAAGTTGTTTCAAATTCCTTAGCTCGTAGGTTGCGACAGCAAATTGTTTTTAATAATAATAATAATACACGTTTTCAGACCCGTAAATAAAACTTATTGTATATTTTATGTCCATATCATAAATATTTTTTGGTAAAAAGCTAGCTTGAAGCTACAAGAGGCATCAACGTTCGTAAAAGTTGAAAAAAAACAATGTTTTCGTAGTCTAGCTATTGTAAGCTTCATGGCGCGACCACGGTGGGATAATCAGTTTAAAAGTATATCAAGTTAATGTACGTGAGGTGTACTATTAAGTACCCAAGATAATAATAACGTTTTAAAAATAAAAAATATTCTTTTCCAATTATTTTGTTCTAACGCGGACGGACGAGCTGGCAACGTCGCGAGGCGATGCGACGTTGCCATCCCTAAAAATACCCAAATCACTTCAAGTGTGCATATAATATTTGAAGAGTTATCTCGATTTCTCCAGGATCCCATCATCAGATCCTGACCTGATGTCAATGGGACCACCTGTGAAGTATATATACCCTTTCAAACAAAAAAAATATTTTCGAAATCGTTCTAGTCGTCTTCGAGTATTCGTGGAACATAAAAAAGATTCCGACGAATTGAGAACCTCCTCCTTTTTTGTTGAAAGTCGGTTAAAAATAAGAGAATACATTCATTGGATTACAGCAGTTCCTGTGCGTCGCGCCAGATGTAAACTAACCTGGCGCGACGAAAAATCGTTAATCCTATTTAGTAGAGAGTGAATCAATTTGATGTAGTAAGGTGTGCCTAGCAAATGTGCTTTTGTCAAAGTTTACTTCGTACGAGTATTAATCAACTTCAGAGCTTGTAAAAATATCTGGACACTTTTGTTAACGTAGAACGCCTGATTTTAAACACAAATAATATGTATAACTACATATAAATATTTTATAAATCAGTAATTAGAGATACAAAATAATTACTGTTAAAACGTATTTGTGATAATAATGTTACGAGATGGGGTTCGTAAAATTAAAAGTGTTATAAAATGAGATAAAAGCGTAGATACGCCATACTTGTTGGCGCGACCACTTTATAAAAAGAAGATATCACTCTCTTCTTTATAGAAGAGAGTGATATCTGTATCACTCTCTTCTATATCATTAGAATATAGTGAACAACAACAAAGAAGTCAACAGAGCCTATATACTTGAGCCTCTTGGGGTCGAGACCTTGAGAGCCGGTGCCCTCCGGGTTTTCGAAAACTTGACATCAAGTGTCTAAAGGCCCGGCTATTATTTAGACAAGTGAATAAGCATAGATATTCAGTGTGGCAATGCAGCCAGTTACTTGGACACGCTTCCGCCTGGTACGGCCATAGGTGGAAGCGCACTTCACCCGGAATCCTCAACAGTCTGAGTCTCTGGCTATCTTACCTCTAAATGCCGGAACACAACAATTTGGAATTGTTGTTATAACCACAGACTTATTATTATATTAACTCATACCACAAACAAACCCGGAACAGTAAACGGCAATGGGCTGATGATGATGGTTAATAATTTAAGAAAAAAAAAATAGTTTTTCAAAATTGTAAATTCGAAAATCTTAAGTTTACATGGCTAAGCGGCTGAACGAATCTTTATGAAAATTTGGCAATGAGATAGAGTGTATCCTAGTTAAGACATGGGCTACCTTATCCATCTAGGTACCACTCGGAAAAAGCTGCGGCCAAAATCAATCAGTGTTAAATCATAAATAAAAAAGTAACAAGAAAGGGTGTTAACTACTGTTTTTTCTATTGTTTTTGCTCAGATGATATCGACTCTGGAGACGAAAGATATTCTAAAGAATTTATTGCAAAGGAAAGAAGAGAGGTCCAAGCTGCTTATGCAGGTAATTACTGGTAATTACTACCATAGTAATGATAATGCTACGCCATATGTAATCGATATAACCCGTAAGAAGCTAACTTTTCAATTTTCAGTTAATACTGACAAGAAATGTCGTGAAACTAACTATGTGTTTGAATATTTTGTCAGATGAACTAAACTAGGTGGTTCTAGTTAGGTTCCAAATAAAGGGAATATAGGCATATGCCTATATTCCCTTTATTTGGAATTTATTTTATTTTTTATTTGGAATTTACTTTATTTTTTATTTGTACGTATATACGTACCAGTATACTTTACAGTTATGCATTTTACTCACAAGATAGAGTATTTGATCCTCATCAGAGCGCATCTAAGAGAAGCACCACTTTTATTGGTGGGATTGACGCGTGTGCTCAGCCATCCCCGCCCGACGAAAGGGGGGGGGGGGGGAGTTGAATAGTTCAATAGGAAGGTGCCCCCGCGCCTTCCGAAATTACCGGAGCAGAATTGTTGTTTGTTGGTGACTCTTATTGAGCGCCTATGACAATGATAATGATCCTGATGGGGCGACGATGCTTGCTCGAAGCCGGGGCCAAGCGTTTCCTTAAGGCCCTTCTCCCTAGCTGATTCTGTAGCCGAGCAGTGAAGTATCACGTTCTCTAGTCAGAGCGCTGTCCGTGACTTCAGTTTTGAACATGTTGTAGTTCAGGTCGCAGTGTCCTGTGATATCTGATACCTACCATCAGTCGACGATCACTGCGTTTCATTTTGATTAGAATATTCGATATTTTCTTATTCAGACCTGGGAACATCATCTTTGATATCATACAGTCCCAAATCCTTTTGCTCCATATCAGAGTGTTGTTTCAGTCTTTTATCTATTTTCATCGATGGTCTTGTTCGGCCGAAGTTGCGGTCTCTCCGTGCAAGATTTCCTCCCGCTCTAGCTAACCTGTCTTCATTGTTTCTTAGACCCACATTTCCTTTATAATGTATAAAATGATTGACAACATAATACCGCAATCGATCCGTGGTCACACCAATTTACCACACAGAAACGAGTCAAAAGTAATGTAATATCAAAACGAGAATGCTTATTGAGGTTTGCCCCTGGTGTGAAATAGGTAATTTATTATCAAAGAAATCAAATTAAAATCAATATGACATTTATTTGCAACCCCAAAACCAGCATAAAAATAATAATAAATAGAGAAAAAAATAAAAAAAGTTATATGAAATATATAATCACTATGCGAGTTTCAAAAAGGTCTCAACTTAGCGTTAATGCAGGTTCAGGGTACCTGCGCTGATCTTCCGTTGAAACTCTTAGGAACCGCTACAAACAAAGAAGAGTTCGATTTGACGTGAACACCAAAAGTAAACAAGTGTAGACAGAGATTTGGATAACAGTTATGAAAATAGGTATCTACATATACTATCAAAACAAAATACTCGCATGGTATATAACACACAGCGAGTGAGCATAGAAATATTTACAAACAAAGTAAGCTTACTAAAAATAATGTCATATTATGAGGTTTGCTGTAAGAATGTGCACATTTCAGCTCTTCAACAAATAAAGGGTGTGCAGCTTTTCTTGAAGGAGCCGTCATACAAAAATTTGATCAGGCTGGGAGAATCGCCGGTCATCGCCATTGATACGTATTTAGAGGTCAGGAAACACATATTTAACTCACACATGGTCAGTCATGTGGTACAGCCTGTACTACTACTACTACTTTACCCGCATATATGACCTGTACCGTACAGGTCATGTATGCGGGTAAAACTTAAAAAAAAACTGCTGTTTAAAAAAAAATCTATGCTAGCTCCGCCCATGTCCCCCGCAATCCTACCGAGGCGAATATGACGCGTTGACGTTTCTAGAAAATAGATGGAGCATGGAGACTTAATTTTTTGTTTACACAAAAATAATTAGATTTGTTTTATTAGTAACTTACCTACCTTTAGTTGTTGTTATTGAGATGAAAAAACTAAACATGAATTTTGGTACTTACGTCTTTACTTCCGTGCAGGAAAGAGGTAAAGAGGCGCAATTCCACCTAATATTCAACCTACTAGCGCTCCAAAGTTATTTCAGGTCCGCGCAAAGATGTCGCCCGCCCGGTTCAGGCCATCGTATTTTTTTTTCCTTTAAAAAAAAACTCAGAACGGCGCTTGGCAATACAATATTGTGCTTGGTTTGGTTGGTGGTAGGACTTTGTTCAAGCCCGCCTGGCTAGCTACCACCACAGAGTAGTAGAGCCCATTGTGAAAGGGCTCGTCCGGAGAAGTACTACCACCTGAGTGCCTAGTGCGAGTTGCAATCAAAAAATGGAGATCAGGTATTATTTTTCATACAAACATAACACATAACACGGAGATCTCGTTCGCATCAATACAATGATAATGTAAACAATTTTTTTTATTACATTTTAATATTGTTAATAAGTCAGTAAAGCCAAAACATACAATTTTACCATAATTTTCTTCCTCGTAGGGACATTTTTTATCACAAATGAATGCTGGAATTCATTCTGAAAGAAAAGTCTAGTTTGATCATTATCAAAGATACAAATCGCTAATTGGCGAACACGTATAGTAAAATTAACAGCATGATCATAAAATAACATACCGAGTTTGCTAGTACGTCTTGTACTGGGTTCAAGACTCATGTTAACCTTAAAACAGTACCTATTACGAGTACAAGTGGTTAAAGGTATTTTTTATGTAGGTAATATATTTATTCAGTAGTAGATCACCCCATACCGAGATCTCGTGATGTACCTATGTATGTACATTAAACAAAACTAAATACCTAAATGGAACAAAAAACCTTAAGAATTGATTTCGATCAAACCATTATAAATAGAGCTACCTCATCTTAGTAAACCACTGAGACAGAAATAAAATTAAATAGTTGAGGAAGCGACTCCACTGGATCTCCCTGTTTCGGATGACAAGTCAATCAAAACTTGTTTTTGACATTTTCGCGTGTGTACGCGAGGTGATTGAATATAAAACCAGAGCGTAAGGTCTGTTCGTTGGTGCCAAGCGCTGTTCTGAGATAATTTTTTTTAAAGGACAATAAGCTGGCCTGAATCGGGAGCTCGACAGCTTTGCGCGGACCTGAAATGTCTCGCCCGCATTGCCTTTAAAACGTAAATCGGAGCGCTATTAGGTTGAATATCGCTTGCGCCTCTTTACCTCTTACCTGCACGGAAGTAAAGACGTAAGTACCAAATCTAATTTCGTTAATTATAAGAATAATTAAAGGTCTAGATACATTTTGTTTTAGTACTGGAAATGAAAATAAATTTTCTTTGTATTTATTTTGGTCTTCTACCTCGAGTTTTTTCATAGAAAATGGCAAAAAAAAAGAGGTAAAATGAGCGCTCCCTCACACTGCTCTGTCACACTAGTGTTACGGTTAGGAAATAAAAGAGCATGATTTAAAAAAGAAAATGTATCGAGTAAAAATCTTTCAATTGTGTAACCATCTTAGTGCAAAGACAGATAAAAGTCTGAAAAATAACATGCCTTTAGTTTTACATTCATATACCATATATTTGGTTGACTTACCGTGACACGGCAAATCATTACAACATTTAGGGAGCCTCCTCTTAAAATAATGTGATATATTTAAATATGTTATGTATATTACATATTTTACTATGGCAGACTTTGCTGAAATTGTGTAACCGCCTCTGTGATCTCGTGGTTCACCCACCTGTGTCAGATCCCGGGTTCGATGCCCAGGGGTGTACAATATTGTGCCAAATCGCTTCTCATTTAGTTTTATATATTACACCTATATTTATCAACAAGCCTCATAGCTCAGTTGGTAGTAGCTCTGCCTCCTGCGCTGTAGGCTGTGGGTTCGATTCCCACCCAGGACAAACATTTGTGTGATGAATATAGATGTTTGTTCTGTGTTTGGGTGTTGTATCATATAGTACGTATGTATTTACAAAAAAGTATTTAAGTATTCTATCCGTAATCTAGTTCCCATATTACAAGCTATGCTTAGTTTGGGGCTAGATGGCGCAGTGTAAAAAAAAAAAAAAAATGTCCTGTAATATTTATTTATTTATTTATTTATTTATAAATGAGACTAGCTTAGCTTCCGAAAAATAAGAAGCTCGAGCACTCTCAGTGTTAAAAGGGAATTCGAGTTGCAGGCTCTGATAGACCCGCAAGAGTTCGTGCTGAAGTACGTGGAGCTGTTGATGCTGGTGTCTGGGCTGGTGTCGGCGTCGTCGGTGTCGACGGTGCTGTACTCGCGGATGGCGCTGCGCATCTCCTCGCGCCCCGCCGCCGTGCAGTGGACCCTGGCCGACGCAATGCTGCGTAGCCTCAAGCTCATCAAGGTAACCTTACATTGTATACATTTGCCCGCCTCTGCCCCCTCACCACGGGGACCTTACATTGTATACATTTGCCCGCCTCTGCCCCCTCAGCACGGGGACCTTACACTGTATACATCTGCCCGCCTCTGCCCCCCCAGCACGGGGAGGGGATAAAAATGTTGTCCTCCTTTTTGTACCCACCATCGGGAGACAAAATTATCTCGAAGGTGGATGAAACATAGGACAAGAGTACAGTACTGTGTTTGGTTCCGTAGTTACCACTAGCTTACCTAATTCTGTTGACAATACAATCATTCTAAAATTGTTGTGTTCCAACATTTGGAGGTAAGATAATCAGTCTGTTGACCTTCGGCCTTGTCACAACTTGACAATGAGTGATGAAGGCCAAGCACAACCCCAACCGTACAATGAAAAAGAAAGCGCCTCTCAAATGAACAAACCTCATTGCTCAGTTGGTAACACTGCCTTCTGCGCCTTAGGTTGTGGGCTCTCTTCCCACCCAGGATGAACATTTGTATGATGAATATATATGTTTGTTCTGTGTTCGGGTGTGATTTTATGATAGCATGTGTATACAAAAAGTATATATGTAGATATTCTATCCTAAGCAAGATCGTGTATTACAAGCTTTGCTTATTTTGGAGCTAGGTGGCGCTGCGTGAAATATCTTGAAGTATTATCATCATCTCTTCACAGGCTATGAGCTTGGTATTTTTAACTAATTCTTAGCTTCTTTTTTTACCTCTATAATTCCATTGAAAAAAAAACAAACAAAAAATCGTATCCAAACGTCGTGCTCGTGGAATATAGTCGGATGTATAAATAGGGAAAAAGATCGTATCGGATTCAATGTCGTGTTAAAAAAAAACACTCGTGCTTGGCCATTATATTTTGAAATTATTTCGAACTCTACATAGACCTAGGTAAAAATTGGCCGATTTAGAAGCGGCATAGACATTTGTTTGAAAATCTCCATACATTTAGCTTGAAATTGCCACATCTGGTACGCTGTAGATCTATGCAAAATTTTAAATTTTCGAACAGCGATCGTCATTTTTTTATTCGAAATGGCTTTTTTATTCGAAATGGCTTTTTAATTTGCCATTTTTTTTCACAAATATCGAGTTTACAACAACTTTTACTATGAAAGTGGTGAAATATTCGATTTTTCCTCTACTCGCCGATAAATTCCCTACCGATACGTATAAAGTTCCCCGTTGACTCGTCGCCTGCATCAACACAAACAACCGTGTCAGTGAGTCAGTGAGTGAGTCAATCGTAATCGAGCTTTATATATGTGTGTTGGGTTGGTAATGGGTTGGTAATAAAATGGTAATTGGTAAGTAATAAGATCTTAATGTAAATTAAAGTTTAACCGCCTCTGTGGTCTAGTGGTTCAACTCATCGATTTCAGATCCAGAGGCCCCGGGTTCGATCCCCATGGGGAGTACTATATATTGTGCTTGGTTTGGTTGGTGGTAGGACTGTATTTAAGTCCGCCTGGCTAGCTACCACCATCTTACCTAATTCTGTCGCCGTAATAACAATTCTAATAAATGTTGTGTTCCGGCATTTGGAGGTAAGATAGCCAGTTCCTCAGTTTGTTGAGGATTCCGGGTGAAGTGCGCCTCCACCTTCGGCCTTATCTCAACTTGTTACCAGGTGAGATGAAGGTCAAGTGCTAACCCGTAGTACAATAAATAAATGATCGTGTAAGATTCGTGTTTGTATTCCAGACTGAAAATCCTTTTCCGATCCGTTGGCATCTCCCGGCGTGTTACAAGATACTAGCTTCCCACATCGCCGATGAAACTTTCCCATCGGCACTCAGAGCCACGATACGGTGAGTTCCCCTCCATCGGAGACCTCATAACTTCATATTCATTTATTGCATTCCATAGAGTACATAACACATTTAGGTAGACCCCTATTAATATGTGCACCACCACCCCACCTCTTGTCATAAAATCATCTCCATTCAAATTTTATGCATTTTATTTTATTTACTTTATTAACTTTACTTCTTTATTTATTTTATTTAATTTTTTGTTTTTATCTGAGATACTGTTGGCGTTCGCGTAGATAGTCGGCGAGTAGTCGAAGGAGATCTGGCGCGAAACCTATTGCGTTCAGTTTAGGGTCAACAATGACATACTGCTGTGTCATTGTTGACCCTATCAAAAGATTTTCGAAAGTCAAAGGTTGTCTGGAATAAATCGCTTCCAAGCGATATGACCGCCCATTGTACATTATAATATTTTTTTTAGTAGGTATATTTCATTAACTTCTTTCATTAGACGTTCAAAAAGTTACTGGTAACATTGTACAATTTGTAGAAGAAAAGACGTCTGCGATATTTTACGAGTAATATTAAAATGTATCATTTAAATAATCGTTTACATTATGATAACATTAAGCAATTAATAGTAGTTTAATTTGTGCTTTAAATTAATTTTATTTATTTAATTCTTTAGTTATGTTCGGGAGTTCGTTTTACATTTTTGTTGACATACCATGGGCATTAGATGACTGTAGAGCTAAACGTAAATGTGGATGAAGACGTCTTACGTTTGTTTCATACAGGGCAAGAGCTGGTCCGTATAATGGTACCCCACAGAGATCCCGGGTTCGATCCCCAGTTCGATACAACATACCGCTTGGTTTGGATGGTGGTAGGTCTTTGTTTCAGTCCGCCTGGCTAGCTACCGCTATCATACCTAATTCTGTCGCCATAACAACAATTGTAAAATGTTTTTGCCCTTTGTCTGTAGGCTCTTCATCAATAACAAGAAGTCATCTCTCCCAGATAACATTCAAGCGATCATCGAGGCTCATCCGATCCTACTTCGTGACATCTGATGCAATTAAAACGCTGCCTGTTATATTACTATATTAGAAACATCCCTTTTACGTATCTTCTAGCGATCAGTTTTTGTTCGTTTTCGCTCAAATCCATCACACATTCATAATAAAAGCCGCCATTTTTAACGGCTCCATCAACGATACGAGCATAATTTAGAAATAAACATTATTATCGAATCATAATAGATGTATAAATGTCTGCAGATACTGGTAGGAGATTATATCGCATCCGTATCCCAGCTGCAGAAATACCACATTCACAAGCCGCATAGCTCAGTTGGTAGTAACTCTGCCTTCTGCGCTGTAGGCTGTGGGTTCGATTCCCACCCAGGACAAACATTTGTGTGATGAATATAGATGTTTGTTCTGTCTTTGGGTGTTGTATTAGATGATAAGTATGTATTCACAAAAACTAAAGTATTTTAAGTATATCCGTAATCTAGTACCCATATTACATGCTATGCTTAGTTTGTGGCTAGATGGAGTTGTGTGAAATTAATATCCTGTAAAATTACATGTAAAATGTACAGGCGAATTGAGGGCCGTTTCCCCGTAGCCAAACTGTACTACCAGCTAAGTCTTGTCCTTTTTTGGGAGTCTGATCAAAATACAGGCTTAGCTTACGATTTTACAAATGTTTTCATTACAGGTCCTGCTTCGTTCTTTGCATTGCTACTCGTATAACATGTTCTACTATTCCAATTACCATAATGTCATTTTAGGTGTAAGGCTATTTTTTAAATATTTATTGAAATGTCTGGAGTATCGCCGATTTACTCTCTGCCATACAAATGTAGTCTCTCCTTAACTTCTCAACGGCATGTTCAATTTAAATATTTTTTTTTGTCGGTATAATCGGTTAGGGACAATCTTGATCTACAATAATATATACTTACATATATAATATATGCAAGTGAGTGCTTGTATGAGATTTTTTTGCGTATGTTCTGTCGTCTGCTGTACTAGATTATCTCTATTTATTAATACCTTTACCAAAATTACGTTACCAAACTACGTTTGTATGAGAAGGCGGCACTACTGGGCAATATTGAGTGGTTTGTTTTCTTGTCAACGTTAATCAAGTTATGTTAAGTAAACGTATTCTAAAATAAACAAATGTTTTGTTTTTTTTAGATAATTCTCCTCTTCCTGCGAACCAATCTTTCGCAAAAGTCAAGTAAGATTTTTTAAGATCATTTTGAAACGTCAAAGGCGGTAGGCCTGTTCGAAATCGCGACCAGCACGACCCAGCTTTGATAAACTTATTCATTAATACTTCATTGTCCACGTCAATATAATAAGGAGGTGGAATTGAGGTGGATTGACCCTTATCTGGATGCTGAATTGTAACATGTATGGACTTTAAAACTTTTGGACTTTCAATCCATCGATTGAAGCGTAGCAATAAATACGTCCACCGGAAAACGTTCCTGTGTCACTGGGCTGGGAACAGTTGATACAATACAATCACTGACAGCAGGATACAAAAAACAAATAAGACGCGTGCAAAAGAGATCATGATCGCCGGGCGTCGGCGGGTGATCAAACTGAACCCAGTCCTGTATTGCTGATATTCAGTGCGTTTTTGAAGTTTTGACTCTGGTTAGCTGGTAAAGAAGCTTTATTTCGAGCAACACAACATCCATCATAATGTAAGCACAATTTTGATGATTCCAATTTGTAACCCCCGAATCAAGCATTTTATAAGTTTGTATAATTATACGCCGCCTTGGCGCTCGCGGCTTCCAACTCGGCCCATGGATGTCGTTAAAACCGACAAAGGGATCTCACTAGATTATTCTAGTGAAGGGCAGCAGCTTACTTCTGTATATTATCTACACCTTTACTGCTATCACCAATCCGTCGGCCAAGGGTGGTTATGGCAAAACCCTCAAGCACACAAGGAGAAAGGCAAGAACCTCGGGTATTTTATTTATTGTGCGACGGGGAAGCGCTTGGCCTTCATCTCACCTGGTAACAAATTGAGATAAGGCCGAAGGTGGAGGCGCACTTCACCCGGAATCCTCAACAAACTGAGGAACTGTCTATCTTACCTCTGAATGCCGGAACACAACAATTTTAGAATTGTTATTATGGCGACAGAATTAGGTAAGATGGTGGTAGCTCTAGAGCCAGGCTGACTTAAACAAAGTCCTACAATCAACACAACCAAGCATAATATTGTACCTACCTTCTCCCCTGGGTATCGAACCCGGGACCTCTCGACCCGACACCGGTGGGTGAACCACTAGACCACAGTGATGGTAAAATAAATGAGGTGGTTTTCCATAGATCCTTCCAGCCGTTGAGTCTTGACAAGGTAACAAACAAAATAAACGTACAGAGATATCGCTTCTATAGGTACTAATGTTAAGCAATCTTCGGATTAGCCTAGCGGGTGATCCTTTGAAGTTTGGTAGCGATCGGATCTCGGAACTATATTAGCTACTGTTCTGAGGATCGCATGGGATCAACTGTTTATACCTCTACCTATAGGTCAGGATCTGATAATGGGATCCTGGAAAAATCGAGGGAACTCTTCAAATATTAAAGGCACACTTGAAGCGATTTGGGGTGTATTAGGAACCTCAAAAGTAAGGAAAAAATGGACCCCATAAAGGATCACGCGTCTGTCTGTCTGTCCGTCCACATGTCATCAAAATAATTGGAAAAAATACATCATCCAGGTAAACAAAATTGTATTATTATCAAATTCTACAATTTAGTCATCAGAGAAATGACTTCTGGACTTGTTCTTCAAGGTTATTAGAAAAATAGCTACCTCGATACCGATTTGGGCCTTATTATCACAAAATGTAACAAAATAGCGAGTACACTCTTCTACGACTGGCTCAATACTGCCTTGCGACGAGAGCGCGCACTGTTTTTATAGGCCGAGTGACGTCACGCAAGTTGTTTACTCTTCGTCGGATGGCACCTCAATTTAAACGTAACAGTATCATATTGATCACAAATAAATAATAAATATTTCAGGACATTATTTCACGCAGCGTCATCTAGCCCCAAACTAAGCATAGCTTGTAATATGGGAACTAGATTACGGATAGAATACTTAAATACTTATAGAATTGAAACTTGTGTGGCTATGCAACATAATTAAATAAATGAAACGGTTATTACCACAAAATTTTTACGTCGATTTGTTGACGTTTCGCCGTTCAGTTGCGCCGCGCGACCGACGAACGTGCACGCGGGCGAAGCTCTTTAAGAAGGGGTCTCAAAATGATCTCGAAACGTCAGCAGATCGACGTAAAAATTTTGTGGTAATAACCGTTTCATTTATTTAATTACTTAAATACTTATTTTTTTTGTGAATGCAACTTATCATACAATACAAAACACAGAACAAACATCTATCTATCATTGAAGTCGGTTTATTTTTAGTTTTTAAAATGTAATTCCACAGATTGTACTTCGGTAAAAGTGCTCAGGAGCATCACGACCTTATTCCACCTTCACTGTTATTTGACGCACGGCTTATTATCATCCCCACCTGGTTTGATATCATCTCACGTATTAGGACTATATTATGATCCCCACCTGGTTTGATATCATCTCACGTACTAGGACTATATTATTATCCTCACCTGGTTTGATAGCCAACATTAGGTATAAGGACTAAACGCTTTAAAAATGTTTGTCACCCGCACTGCAAATACTTATGATGAATGATGAATCCAGGTTTCTGTTTTTCAGCTGTGGTATGACCCTAATGTCTTCAAGCAGTGAAATAATAGGCACCTCTCCTTTGTAGATCTCATACTTTCCTGTGTAAATTTCGAGGTCAAGATCCGACACATTCTAAAAAAAAGCTTTGCTCTGTCCAATAACACAAACATTGCATATTAACCTACAAATAATATTGAATAACATGCAATTATTGTGTTCTCTACCGGATCCAAATGATACTTGCATGGTTCCTTCTATCATGGGTACTTGCATACTTTTAAATCCATAGACAAAATAAGAAGTTGGTTAAACCTCTTTCGCTGGCATTTGGAATGGTATTTCATGAAACTGGCAGACATTTTAAATTTCCAATTTCGAACTTAAAACAACAAACTAAAGTATTTTTTCCGTGACACATCATTTGACTGCCATCCGCTCTTGAAGTAAGACTATGTAGTATTTTCCATCGCGATAGTCATTGTTCATGTATTTTTTCAAAATATTGTACTTGTTTTACCCAGTTTTAAGTTGAAAAAGTGTTAATATGGCCGCTACAGACTTCCGGAAAGACGCAGCCATGCCAGTGCGGCCAAGAAGCGTTTACACGGCACACTCTTACAATCAGGTAAGGTGACGTTTATCAGAAGGTACCGTTACCCCTCTACCTACTTAAGTACCTACATTTTAATAAAAATCAACCCTACTTACTTGATCATTCAGTTTCCTTCTTTATCTTTGTTGTCATTCCAGTAAGCTTGCCTGGAACTTCATATTGTAAGCAAAGTAAATAACTACCTCTAGGTGATTTTCCTATATTATCAACGCTTTCTGAGCTAGCGAGAAGACCGTGGTGGATAACAGTTCCAAAAGGCTGTATCCCATTCTAATAGCGCGAGGATTACACGTGGATTTTACCTTCAGACGTTAGCCTTCCTCTACAGGTAGGGATAATGCTACATAAGGTCTTCGAAATAATCGAATTTAACCGTTTCCCATATCTACATCAACTTTGTATAAGTACCTACCTACCTACATTTCAAGTAGGCTTTATTGACCTAATTATCTTCGTCGCACGGAGTGTCTACATTTCCCTTATATAAGAATTATACCCGCTATGTCCATTCAGTATGAATCCCATTTGTGTCTGCTGCTTTTCACAAGACCTAGGTCTCATAGGTAGTACATATACCTACCGACTCTGGTATGACCTTTTAGTTAGTGACTACAGTTGACAAAACTGAAGTGATATAACTAGGATCTTACATAGTGACGTTTTCAGGAGGAATCGAACCTATCTGCGTTCCATGACTACAGCAAGTTCCTCGAAGGTGGTCTGGGGCAGGCAGAGCTGGTGGGCGCGACGGCATGGCAGCCCCCGTGGCGCGCGCCTTTGCAACGGAAGGCGCCTTTCTATCCTGGTGACGACATCTACCACGCTGATACTTGGAGGGAGCTAGAGGTTGGTATTGGTTCGAATTAATGGTAGGAGTAATGTACCTACCTGCCATTTGTTTTCAAATAGTAACATTTCAAAGAGTAGTAGAAGCCCCTAGTGAAAGGGCTCGTCCGGAGAATTACTACCACCATACTTATTTCAGCCGCCAAGCAGCATTGCTGTGTTTCGGTTCTGAAGGGTATGGTTTATGCCTCAAGTTGACGGGCGCAATGCAGTGCCGTATAGGCTATTCTTTGTGGATGTGACCAATGCAGTAAGGCTTTGTCATAGGCAAGAGTACACTTGACGCCAGGTGCGCTACTTGCTTGTCCCGTCTCCTAGTAGTATAAAAAAAAAGTGCACTGCATTTGACTCTGTTCACTATATGGACACTCGAAGATATAAGTAACAAATTAACGAATACTATTGTTGGTCAATGTTTGACGAGACCACAGATAATAATACGATCGTAACCGAATACAATAACACAGAGTACCTACTTTATAGCTGCAGACTAGAGACTATAAGCAAATTACGCATGTTTTGAAAAAAGAATCGTTAGTATACATGTTAGAATTGGACTCTGTAATTACGTTGGTAGGTACCTACTCAAAAATCAGCATATTCATCAAATGGAAATTTCATCTTTACATCTTTTTTTTATTTAACAAATTTAAACACTAGGTTATCGTTGGAAACGTCGCCGAAACCATTTTTTTTTCCAGTATTTGGAGGCTTAGTTAAAATATGGGAAGAATCATTCTGTTGATGGTTTCCTAACCTGTCTTTTGTGGGGAATTGGAGTAAACAGTGGATTGAACGGTAGCACTGGGGACAGCCTAAAAATGGGTGTGTGTTCACTAATAATTGCGCTAGTAGGAAATATTATCAAACTGGAGAAAATAATTCGCTAATATTCCTATTTTTTGAGGCAAAATGGGTGTGCAAGGAGCTTAGTAAATAGAAATCCGTTGGCTCTGCCTACCTCTTTGGGAAACGGGCGTGAGTCTTATGTCTGTATGTTGTTTTTTTTTTACTGTTCGACGGGTAAGCTCTTGGCCTTCATGTACCTATTCCTTCATGTAGTTCCGATTGCAGAAAACGTTATTAAATTAATACAATTTTCATATCCTCATTTTTATTTACTTCGTATGAGCGTACTGTTGAGGGACATGCCAAATGACGTTGCTACCAGTTTTGGTGAAAATGCTCAATCGCACTTTCACGTAGCCGAGTGAAGCAAATGAGTGGGATTTCATTGCGCAAAAACACATTTTTGGACAATTACGTGATAACTACTGACTTTTTGATTAAAACATAAACCAGACGTCATGAGCTCTTACTTCAGGGGGAACATCTTGTATTGTAGGTAGATCATATTTAGTAGATAAGTAAAATTGGCACTATGCGAGGGAAAATGTATCGGCTTTGGCGATTGTCGGCATTGTGAGATCCCAAGTGATGTTGGCAAAGTGCGATCAAATATCAAGTAGGTATGAAATGTTATAAGTAATAGTATCTACCCAGGATGTTTGCTGAATGTCAGCATTCTGCTATTAATAGCAGAATCTTTAAAAGATCTTTATTGGGCTTTTTGCATAAAATGTTTCAAAATTTTCATCTCGCCGCACCTGGTTACAAGTTGAGATAATAAGGCTAAAGGTGGAGGCGCACTTCACCCAGAATCCTCAACTACCTGATGAACTGGCTATCTTACCTCTAAATGCCGGAACACAATTTTTGAATTGATGTTATGGCGACGGAATTAGGTAAGATGGTGTATTTGCTAGCCAGGCGGACCCAAACAAGGTCCTACCACCAACCAAACCAAGCACAATGTATTGTACTCCCCATGGGGATCGAACCCGTGACCTCTGGATCTGAAATCGGTGGGTTGAATATATCTATTACTCCTTTTCAGTTGACCGATGTAGTAGGTGGAGGCACCGGCTACAATGCATCGGTGACGCCGCACGGGACGGTGTGTCTCAGACTTAGGGATCGAGTAAAGTAAGGTTACCTACTACCTAAGTTTTTACTTATCGCCATTTTACTTTGATTTTTTATGCATAAGGTACCAGTTGACCTCGAAACTTTTTCACTGGAATTTCTAGGTTAAGACCTAGCCGACTTTTATCAATATCCTATCAAATTTTATATATTTGTCGAGTTATTCATAATTAAAATTGAACTGGAATAGAACGGTAAGTGATTGTTGTACCAACGATAGCCAATCGTTCACAAATTGTTATTTCCTGATAGAGTGGACATGACGATAGATGGCGCGGTTCGAGTGACGAATGCAAAGAACAACATCATTTTAGCGCTGTCTCGCTCTGGCGCAGCTGCGGCTCTTATCCACCCGAACGGCAGGGTGTACCACTACGGATCGCGGGTGGAGATTCAGGCGCGGCACCAGCAAGGGAACAACAAGTGAGTACCATTTAGACCGCCTCTGTGGACCTGTGGTTCATCTAACGCTGTCGGATCCAGAGGTCTCGGGTTCGATCCTCTAGGCGAGGACAATATTGTGCTTGGTGTGGTTTGTGGTAGGTCTCTGTCCGCCATCTTACCTTATTCTGTTGCCATAACAACAATTCTAAAATTGATATGTTCCGGCATTTTATAGGTACCTAATATAGCCAGATTCTCAGTTTGTTGAGGATTCCGGGTTAAGTGCGTAGCGGCTATATCATAGCTTGAAAATCAGGTGAGATGAACCAAGCGACTCCCCGTCGTACAATAAAAAAAAAGTTGGCGGTGCTTTGTTGGTAATTGTAGGACGGTTGAATTCTAACTGATAATCTGAAGGGATTATTGGTATTCGTGGGAAACAAAACTGTTTCATCTTAATTGACTGCTTAGTAGGTAAGCGACTTCTCGACACACGATCACTAGCAATGAATTGGGGCTGGGATTGTGATTTAAATTGCACACATTTCGCTGGAAATGTGAAGATTAGTAATTCTTAAATTAGGTACGTAGACCTATCCAAGCACACTTTCTACTCGTAGTAAGAACGACTAATACTTCACACACTAGTATTTAAATTAAGTAATTCGCATGTACATAGAAGTAACAAAATTCCAATCAGTCACCAGGACACAAAAATCCTCTAATCTAATCTTTGTAATATAAATTATCTTTATCTCAAATTTACACGTATGAAACACGCGAGTGAAACCGCGCGGATGCAGCTAGTATACAATACAAAACACTGGTTTCACTCACATATACTTTTATGTTTATGTAGGCACCAACGTTCTCTAATCAACGGTTTGAGTGTGAAACGTAAAACCGAGAAAAACGGCGAGTCACACTCGCTTTAATGATTTATCTGTCAAATTTAAACCATTGGTGCTTACATCAGTCTAAACGTATAGGTACGTGGGTAAAACCCGTGTTTTAAAATGCAAAGTAAGACTCGCGCATTTTTTTAAAACCATATCGGGTATATTTGTTTTCGTCTTGCATCTATCTACCGATGGTTTCAGATACGCCAAGATGTGGTACAAAGGCGTGTCGTTCACGGCAGAGCAATGCGCGCTGGTGTACCTGGTAGACGCGGCCGGCACTCGGACCACCACCGACACCTTCCTGGACATGAGCCAGGACTTCACGCTCAATGTTTTCTACAAGTGAGTTCCACTTACCACTTATCTACTGAACGTCAAACATCTAGGCGAAGCGTGAGTTCCACTTGCCACTTACCTACTGAACGTCCAAAGATTTAGCAAAGCGTGAGTTCCACTTGCCACTTACCTACTGAACGTCCAAAGATTTAGCAAAGCGTGAGTTTCAGTGAGTTTCACTTACCAGTTACCTAGCTACTTTTCAATTTATTGTAAGGCCGATAGAAGTGCACTTCTCCCGCAATCCTGATAGATCACAATAACAATCTGAAGAACTTGCTATCTTATCTCTGAATGCCGGAACACAACAATTTGATTATTATTGTTAGCAGCAGAATTAGGTAAGATGGTGGTTGCTAGCCAGGCGGACTTGAACAAAAGTAAAGTATTAAGGTTTATGATGTAGGTAAGTACCTAGGTAATTCTAATGTTATTATTTTTTTTATAAACTCTTCCGAAAAAATAAATGGATCATCAAACAATTTACCTGAAGAACTGCCTGGGAAGTTTGCTGTAGCGTTATTTATCAACGGATTTCAATTAAATTTTAAAGCCACACTAAAGGTTCAATTCTACACAAGATGTTGTGAAAAAAAAGTGTGAGTGGAGGGGGGAAAAGGAAAATTTAAACCTACGTTTACTAATCAGACTAAGAGCAGTCCTCTCCGTTTTTGCGAAAAATGCCGTAGACCAGGTTCGATCTCTTCAGACCAAGGAAACGCGAGTAATAGCTAAAACTTATACTAGGGGTATAAGTTTTGGCGATTACTCGAAAGTCTAAAAGGAAACGTGAAAGAGGAAAGCGTCGGCTATTGCATGGTTATAAGGGCTCGCGAGGTCTACTGTTGGAACAGAACCACTAGATAGACTGTCTCCTCAGCGAGTCTCGCCACGGGCCGTCGTACGTGAACGAGGCGGTGTCTCTGCTCCAAGCGGCGCAGTACTGGCTCACCGACGACGGCATCGACAACTGGATCATCAACAACGTGCGTGTCAGCCAGACCGCTGACGGACTGGTCAGGTAACACACTAACCTACCTTACCACGTTTCAATGTAGGTATTACCGTGCATTGGGGGGAATTCCATAACGATTGTTTAAATCGGTACTAATTCTGTTTTTTTTTTATTGTACGACGGGGAAGCGCTTGGCCTTCATCTCACCTGGTAACAAGTTGAGATAAGGCCGAAGGTGGAGGCGCACTTCACCCGGAATCCTCAAAGTGAGGAACTGGCTATCTTATTGATTAGTTAAACTCGAATAGCTGTCTAAACCCGTTTACACTAAATATATAAAAGGTTGTCTTGCACGATGTGGTTTTTGATGCTATCTAGCTAAACGTAGTTAGTGCGTTAGTAAAACAGGCTCACGCGTTCCGTTTGACGTACATATGTTTTTTTTGTCAAACTATCGAGCTTGCGTCAATCGGGCTACTTTTCCGTAAAATCAATCTGTACTTTTATAATTAGCTGGGTCCACACCGGATTGTCCAACGCGCTCCAGCGATCGCGCGCTCTGCGATCCAAGATTATGGTGCGTGGATTTCACTAGGCCGATCCAAGTTTATTGAGACTGCGATCCTAAACTACGCTCACACAGTCGAACTCTCGCTGGATTTGCGGGATTTATATGGCTGATCGCGATCCACGCACAACCGTCCACACCGCACGCTCCCACACAGGCGAGGCACCTTCGCCTTGAGGCATGCCAAAAAACCGAATGAAAACGGATCGAGCACGGCAAGGAGTGCGCGCTCCAATTCGTATTTTTTTTTTATTGTACGACAGGGATTTCTTGGCCTTCATCTCACCTTCTCGGGCGCACTTCACCCGGAATCCTCAGCAAACTGATGAACTGGCTTGTCGAGGATTCCGGGTGAAGTGCGCCTCCACCTTATCTCAACTTGTAACTTGGTGAGATGAAAGGCCAAGTGCTTACCCTTCATATAATAAAAAAAAAAATGCCGGACCACAACATTTTTTTTCAGAATTGTTATTATGGCGACATAATTAGGTAAAATGGTGGTAGCTAGTCAGGCGGACTTGAATAAAATCCTACCACCAACCAAACCAAGCACAATATTGCTCCCCTGGGGATCGAACCTGTGACCTCTGGATCTGAAATCGGTGGGTAGAACCACTAGACCCGGAGGCGGTTAAAAGCACTTGGATCGCACGCGGCACGTCCACACATCATCCGGTGTGGCCACAGCTAATAATCTCTTCGTCGTCATCGGATAAGTCCAAAAAAATATTTTATCTCGCAAAACTCTATTATTTTTCACTAAAGGTGCAACAATCTTTGTTAGAGTCGAATATAAATAATACAATGGTGTAGTGTACTCGTACATCGACAGATCAGCTGGTCATTCGAAATGCCGGTAATCACATTTAGGCTTTGCTAAATGGCGGTTTTAGGATGTTTAACTTTTTATTATTTATTTTTATATATTATTATTTTTTATAGTTTATTACACATGATTAGCGGCTTTATTATTGTTGTGCAAGACGCTTAAGCGTATTGTGTTTCTTTAATGTATTTAAGGACTCGCTAAATGCGTTTAACAACGGTTATGCAAGCCGCCCTATGTCTACTATTTAGTACCTATTTAGTAAAGATGTTTTTTTTATTGATTGTTTTGTTCATATGTTGTTAAAATTACCTACATTCACTTATTAATATTATTATTTATAGATGCTACTCATAAAGTTTTTTATATTCTATTCTATTTTGAACGTAACATAACATTTTAACACTCTGCTTATTTTTTTTAACATGGTTGGTTTTGTATACTATCCGGAACTCCAAGAACAAATTTAGTCACGTTTTAGAATTATCACATTTTGCTACTATTTTTATTCATCTTTTTGTTGTTGGGGCTATAGAAACTCTTATGACCCTTCATAAGAGTTTCTATAGCTAATGAAAGAAATAATAGGGTTGTCACATTATTTATATCAACATTAGTAAAACAAGTTAAATAAAAGTCTGTTAGTTTTTGTTTTCAGTTTATATTGTAATATACAGTATACTGTATATATGCAGCTATAATATATAAAGTTGCGTAGACCAAAATTTTGCCGCTCGTAGACTGTCCAGCGTTTGGACGCTGGACAGCCTACGAGCTACTTACCAGAGTAAGTTATACCAATGTGAAACCATTTCGACGTTATGTTCAGTGTTGCCCTCAAAGAACACCTGAGTATTGCCTTGTCAAAATATAAATTTTACCAAAATGTATCAATGTCATGGTTGTATGGGGCAGGAATATATTGAATTATTTTTGAGTAGGTCGCACCACAGTTGTAATGCCAGAATTATAGATTTCGACTAGTCCCCGTCGACGGCTTCTGACATTGGCCATTTTACCAGCTTTTATACTTCTTGTTGGAGACTCTTTTGGACAGCGAGGTGCTCGGCACCCAACGAGAAGCATATTGCCGTGAGATTTGGTATAAGTATCTAGTTTTTTGTATGTAGGATATTAGGTAGTGTGGAATGGTAATTTTTTTTTCGGAAGGTGAAAAGGCTTGTCCAGGGAGCATGGATCTTGAGGTTAACATATTAGAGGCAAGCTTTTTTTTACAGACACATTGGGGTTATTAGATAGTTGTCATATTCGGTTTTAGTCATGTTCTATGCTTGGTCATGTTAGGCTTTAGTCATGTTCTACCCTTCCGTCATGTTCTGGTTTGATCATGCTCTCCTTTAGTCATGTTCTTGCTTAGTCATAGTTACATCGTAAACTCTTTACTGGAGACACTCATTACATCAACAAAAAGTATAAGACATTGAATAAACGTTTCTGGGGATTAGACTACGATTTATCTCATCGGTATGTATGTAGTATGTATCCATGTAGGGTTCGACCTTTTCTAACAATGCACCAAAAGTGTTAAGCTGGATGACTATTTTTAAGTGAGTATCAGTATTGGAGAACTATTTATATAATTAAAAACCAAGTCATAAGGTTGTATTTTGATTGATGTACACGATACACGATGGTTCAATAGTAGTGGCAACGACCCCGACAGTTCGGTACCTATTAGTTTTCGTAATATTTATCTTAATTAGTTCAACGTTTGAAGTTTTTAGCATCACCTCAAAAAAAACATGTACTCGGACCCGTAATCTAGGAAGATATATTTGAATGGTCTAACCTTGTACCTATCTATACTTTTTCTCAGACGACTATATGATGGAAATAAAATATGACGAAATCAAGAATATGACAAAGGCAAAACATGGCAAAAGGAGAATAAGACAAAAAGAGAATTTGACTAATTCATGACTAAATTTTAACATGACGAAAGCAGAATATGACTAGAGAAGAACATGACTAAAAATGAACATGACAACCATCTAATAACCCACAAATTGGTGCTACTTGTCGCCTACTGTTATATCTTCAACGGTCTGACGTGTCTGCGTTCGTTGTCGTTGGCGATGTCTGTGGCTGCTATAATAGGGGCTTCTCCCACTCCCTCCGTGAACGTCTTTAAAGGCGACTGATACCAGGAGATAGGCAGCGGCCATCCGAGTACCTACTTGACACCAGTACTGCGTCTCCAAAGCCGCGTGCCGATCCCGCATTTTACTCTTTAGGAGAGACCCATGTCCTGCAGTAAACTATTTAAAGCTGTGGTGATGTCCTGACTGAACCGCTAACAAACTGTCCCATCCAGTAATCTACCCCCAGTACGACTAGGTACTACTCTAAGCTAAGATGAAGATCATTGTTACGGCCCTTTTTGGAGACCGCCTCTGTGGTCTAGTGGTTCTACCCACCGATTTCGGATCCAGAGGTCCCGGGTTCGATCCCCATGGAGAGTACAATATATTGTGCTTGTTGTGATCCGGCATTTAGAGGAAAGAGCCAGTTCCTCAGTTTGTTGAGGATTCCGAATGGAGCGAGTCTCCACCTGCGGCTTTATCATAACTTGTTATCAATACAATAAAAAAAAAGCCCGGTTTGAAAATAGTGGTTCTGTGTTCGATTACTGGGTACACACAAGACTATGAAGATATTGATGATACAATGTGTGGTCGCCGGGTGTAGGATCCACCGTTGCAGCCACAAGTACCAGCTGCGCACGAGCCCCACCAACGGCTCGGCGTCCATCACCAGCCCGTTCCTACACTGCACCGCCTCTCTCGGACAAACGCAGCATCTCTTCGTGAGGTGAGATTGACCCGACTGTATAATACTTCGCTAGGCCGCAAGTGGCACCTAGTACCTGAAAACTGCCTCTGTGCTCTCCGAGTTCCTGGGTTCGATCTCCATGGAAGTACAATGAGGTACTTGGTATGGTTGGTGGTATGACTTGTAGTCCGCCTGGCTAGCTACCGCCATCTTAAGTCTGTCACCATAACGACAGTTCTAAAATTGTTGTGCTCCGGCATTTGGAGGTAAGATAGCCAGTTCCTCGGTTTGTTGAGGATTCCGGGTGAAGTGCGCCTCCACCTTCTACCTTATCCCAACTTGGTACCAGGTGAGATAAAATGGGGAACTACAAATAAAATGGCGATGGATTTCATAAAAAAAAACGTATTTTTTTTGCTTTGCATTTCTTTTCTCCTTGGCGGCTTACTAGCTAAGTGTATGCGTCGACAATTGAGTGAAAATAGATCCACTTAAGAATTAGCATATTCGAAATGAAATTGAGTTTCATGTCATTGTTTCAATTATTTATAGATTTATAAAGCGTTTCCGGCTCGAGGAAAAGATGTGGGTTCGAGTCCCATCGCGCGTTGCTGATTTGCGTAATTACAGCATTTGTAAAAGAACAATCACTTAAAATACAAAAATAATTTTAAAACAGTCTTAAAAGTTGAGTAAATAATATATGTATATATATTTATGATACATATTTGTTTAGACGCGGCGAGAGACGAATGCACTTCGACGGCAATTCTTTCATCGTCCGCAACGCAGGTCACTCTGCCGGCTTCGATGACAAGAACCAACTGAAAGTGTACTGAAGCCTCGACGCGCCTTCGCTTAGCACTAACTAGGGAACTGTCGGACCATATCGGTTCTCGCCATTAACACTATCTTTCTACATTTAACTAGATTATAAAAGGAACTTGTGGGACTGTCGTAAGCATTCTGTGCCCTCCTTATTCACCTGTCTTCGTGTTGAAGCTTGAGTTTTTGATGTTTTTTTTCTATAGTGACCTACGTTCTTGCTGCCAAGGGCTCGACGACCATTATAACGGAAACCACACGGTTGTAGTAAATAAGGTTACAGTTATGAAAGTGTGAGATCACCGATTTGCTTACTCGGCTACTGCTTTTATAGTGATATTGTTCGATTGTACTTTACCCGTTCTCTTGAACTTGCCAGCCAGACAATAAATGCGCATAGGCGTTTTTCAGTGCGTTGATCGACGAAATATATAAACAACCAATTTAAATATTAGATACCTAAGAGTTAATGAAACTAGGTTGTTCAAACGGAATCCAACGATTCAACGTTATATTTTCAATAGACCAAGCTCTGCAATCGCATTGTGGCGAATTGGTATAACGTCTACTGCCCATACCCAAATGAACTGCATTGCATATTTTCCCAAGCAAGTGCAGGCTTTGGTAATATAGCTTCAGCTTCATTGCCATACTCGACAGGTATATATAACTATGTATTGTAATACAACATATCCGAACTGTTCATAGTACCTACCTAGTTCGTTATCAGTTTGTGACCGTTACCAATTTTAATAGACTTATATTTTTTGTAATGTAATATTCACGTCGAGAATCTGTTGGCAGCTACAGCCCTTCCAGTTTTGATGTGAAGTTTGTTTGGTAGCGACGACTTGTCCCATCGGTTCCTGGTTGTATAAAGTTTCAAGTGTGTTCTTGTTGTTAAATAAAGCAGTGTGCTTTAGCTAAACTGTCGTTTGATTGTGATATATTAAAATAATATATATACATATTTTTTAATTCTATCTAACATTTTTAGTACATTTTGGTCTAATATACCAGCGTTTTCACATAGCCCGCCCCGTGGTGCCGTTTTTCGTCCGTTTCGCCATCTCTAGGCTGGTAGCGCCGTCTCTAGGCTGGTAGCGCCGTCTCTAGGCTGGTAGCGCCGTCTCTAGGCTGGTAGCGCCGTCTCTAGGCTGGTACCGCCGTCTCTAGGCTAGTAGCGCCGTCTCTAGGCTAGTAGCGCCGTCTCTAGGCCGGTAGCGCTCTGTCTAGGCCGGTAGCGCCCCGTCTGGGCCGGTAGCGCCCCGTCTGGGCCGGTAGCGCCCCGTCTGGGCCGGTAGCGTCCCGTCTAGGCCGGTAGCGCCCCGTCTAGGCCGGTAGCGCCCCGTCTAGGCCGGTAGCGCCCCGTCTAGGCCGGTAGCGCCCCGTCTAGGCCGGTAGCGCCCCGTCTAGGCCGGTAGCGCCCCGTCTAGGCCGGTAGCGCCCCGTCTAGGCCGGTAGCGCCCCGTCTAGGCCGGTAGCGCCCCGTCTAGGCCGGTAGCGCCCCGTCTAGGCCGGTAGCGCCCCGTCTAGTCGGTAGCGCCCCGTCTAGTCGGTAGCGCCCCGTCTAGTCGGTAGCGCCCCGTCTAGGCCGGTAGCGCCCCGTCTAGGCCGGTAGCGCCCCGTCTAGGCCGGTAGCGCCCCGTCTAGGCCGGTAGCGCCCCGTCTAGGCCGGTAGCGCAGTTTCTAGGCGTGTGGGTGTGGATTGAGTGCTCCTTTTTAAAAGATAATTAGATTTTTACAAAATCAAGGAATAATTTAGGGAGTAATTGTGAAAACTTCATGGTGAAGATAAAAAACATTGTGAAACCGTTGGTGACAAAGTTGTGGTCAATTAACTACACTCGAGAGCATAGAAATCGCACACCCCTACATTTTCATGTCGACCCTTATTTTTTTTTTAATTAAAGTTTGGTTGCAAATATAACTTGAATTAAATTAAAGTACACACTGTTAGCTTCCTAAAAACCCATAATGTCTAGCCTTGACCTTCGAAATTATAACAATGGCAACTTAACAATAGAATAGCCTAAATTAGCTCGTTTCAGGTATCTCGGTTTGTAGGACTTAGAGCAGGTATAAAAAGATAAGGGATGATTGAAATGACATCATTTGCATACCAACTCCCAGACAGAAAGGTCCTTTAACGAATACGTCATCACTCTAAACAATAAAATAGATACCACACCGGAAGCAGCGTCTCAAGTGGTTGCACTAATCGAAGCTGGACAGAACCAAAGTCAAGAGGCTCGTCAATTAAATTTGAGCAGATATGCTGTTCGACGTGTATACCAGCGGTATCAGCAAACTGGTGGCTATACCAGGCGACCAGGAACAGGCCGAAAACGTGCGACAACACAGCGCGATGACCGTTTTCTCGTGAATATATCACTACGAAATCGCCGGTTGAATGCAGTTCAACTCGGACAGCAGCTCCAGGAAGTTAGATAAGTGGAAGTCAGTCGGTGGACGGTCAGAAGAAGACTAGCCGAAGGAGGCCTGCCAGCGCACAGACCAGCAGTTTCCGGGTGGTTAGGTCTGAATGTAAAAATGTACTCATCTACATAACGTAAGTACTTCAAAAAGAACTTTTCCCGAAATGACTGATTTTCTCTAGGTCTTCATTGTTAAATGACGGAAATCCGTAAAGCCTGACACAAAAAACACACTTAGCTACAAAAAAAAATATGTGAAAATTCCTCAACTGATATCTGACAATTTCCTTGTCATTGAAGATGGTATGGAAGAAAAGATCCTTGTTTTTTCGACTCCACAATCCAGAAAATTACTCAATAATGACAATGAAGACAAAATGAAGTATGGCGATGGAACTTTTAAAAGAACTCCCCATCCGTTTTATCAGATCTTTACTATTCACATTGACATTATCAGAAACAACGACACAACGAATGTAGTACCTATTGTGTACGTGCTTTTACCCAACAAATCTCAGGAGACATACACCAGGATGTTCAATCTGTTGAAGGACAGATTGGGTTTGAGAATATAATTATTTAAGTGCGACTTCGAAATCGCCATAAGCAATGCCGTAAAAGACGTTTTTCCGTCCGCTGTGATCAGCGGCTGTTGCTATCATTACAGCAAAGCAGTATGGAAACAAGCTAAAAAATTAACGGTAACCGCCAGTATGGAAAATAGAGCATTAATTAGAATGTGTGCTAATTTACCTTTATTACCCAAGGAAAAAATTCATAGTGCATGGGTATCTTTGGAAGCTCTGTTCCCCAAATCTCCAGAAATGATAAAATTTCAAAAGTACTTTTCTAAGCAATGGATGAGTTTGTGTGCGTCTTTTATTGGATGCGGAAATGATAAACATCGTACGAATAATGCTGTCGAGGGCTGGCATAGGAGATTAAACTCACGTTTGCCGCACAAAGCTACTCTTGAGATAATGATGAGATTTTTATATAAACTAAAAAAAGATGCGAAATTTCAAGACACCAGAATTATAAATTCACTATTTAGTGGTGCTACTAGACGACGGCGTGACATTTTATTTGACAAGAGCTATAAAAAACAGATCAATGAGTTGCAATCCGGAGATATAAATGAAATCCAATTTTTAGAAAATATTTGTACTTTAAAAAAGCGTTTACACTAATGTAGCATCTCATTAGTTTAAGGATATGTGTTTTGTTTCGTTTGCCTATTATCTATAGAATGTGATTTTATTTTAATATAAGTTTATCTATTTAAAAAACTTTTTAAAAACAAGCTTTAATGTGACGTATTAGTCTTCTTCTTTCTTCTTATTGTTATTTTTTTTGTCATCAAATGTATTGTCATCCAAAATAGGTATGTATACCAAATTTCAGCTCAATCGGTTAAAGATAACTGATTTAAAATTCAGTTGCAAGATTCTACCCGGGCAAACATACATTGCAAGTTCATAAAAAGCTTGTAGTTTTTTTAAATAAAGAGAGTGACTGTACATACATTTGACAGTTTCATTTCTGACATTCAATAATGAAGACCTATAGAAAATCAGTCATTTCGGGAAAAGTTCTTTTTGAAGTACGTACGTTATGTAGATGAGTACATTTTTACATTCAGACCTAACCACCCGGAAACGACCAGCAACTGGCCCAAAATTGACCCCAGCGCACAGACAAGCACGCCTTCAGTTTGCTCGAAATCACATTAATTGGACTATGGGTCAATGGCAGGCAGTCCTCTTCTCTGACGAGTGCAGGATGTGTCTCCATGGTAACGACGGACGTGGTAGTCTACCGAAGATCCGGTGAGCGTTTTGCTCAATGAACGGGTCGCATACGGCGGTGGTTCCTGTATGTTCTGGGCAGGCATTTCACTGGAAGCGAAAACTGAACTTCATCACAGGGCCCGATACCGACCGTCGATCGGGTGGATTGACTTCTCAACGTTACGTCGAGGAGATCCTGGAAGAACATGTTGTGCCCTTTTCGGGTTTTATCGGCGAAAATTTCGTTTTTATGCAGGATAACGCTAGGCCACCGCTGCTATAGTCCGCTAGTACTTGGAGGAGGTTGAAGTACCCGTTATGGCGTGGCCTGCTCGAAGCCCAGATCTCAATCCCATTAAGCCTTATGGGACGAACTAAAGAAACGAGTAAGAGCCAGAAACGCAGCGCCTACGAGTCTCAGAGAGCTCCAAACCGCGATCAAGGAAGAATGGGACAGTATGCCGCAGGATTTCGTAAAAAAATTGATTTCTTCAATGAAACATCGAATGGAAGCTGTTATTAAGGCTAGGGGAGGCAATACTTTGTATTAATAAACCGTTACATTCACAAATTTATTGTTTTTTTTTTAACCTTTTATACCTGCTCAAAGTTCCACAAACCGAGCTACCTGAAACGAGCTAATTTAGGCCATTCTATTCTTAAGTTGCCATTTTTATAATTTCGAAGGTCAAGGCTAGACATTATGGGTTTTTAGGAAGCTAACAGTGTGTACTTTAATTTAATTCAAGTTATATTTGCAACCAAACTTTAATTAAAAAAAAAATAAGGGTCGACATGAAAATGTAGGGGTGTGCGATTTCGAAGCTCGAGTGTAGATCTCTCAATCGGCCAGCATGAGAACTCGTGTTTCGATATTACGAGTGTTATCAGAGTCAATTTGTGAAACAAAAACCTTGCCGTAATACATAACCATTAGTCCTGTTTTTAACAATACCCTCAGCTTGGTCTTGATTAAAAAATATTATTATTAGTTAGTTATGATTACTTGTTAAAAACGCCTTCACTTCTCGACGGTGGCTCCAAAGTTCCAATCTGCCCGCGACCACGGCTGGTGCAACCCTGCCGAAACGTAGGGATAAATACAGGTAAAATACGCGATAAATACCCGTTTCTCGAATTAAAATTATGTGTTCTAATCGCGAAAGTTTAAAAAAAACTATATGTACGTATGTATGGTGCAATGTTTGTGACGGCATGACACTCGAACGGATTATCCGATTTTCACGAAATTTTAACCTAATAGAGCTAACATAAATAGATTTTGATTGTAGCGGGGGATTTTTGAAAAGTGGGGTAGTTTTTGAGATATTCAATAAAAATAAATACAAATTTTTCCTTTTCCAAACGACATCAACCTTTGTTTTACGTTAAAAAGGATATTACATTTACGATAGCAACAAGAGAACCTCGAACACTCAGGTGAATAAAGAGAGTTCGAGAAAAAGTGCTTAAGTAAAGTGAGAAGGTATATTGAAAGCTCACTTTTATCGTTTGTTAATTAAGTTCTATTTGAGAATTAATCTCAGTTACAAACCAGACATCACGAGATCTTATTTCGGGGCGAACTAATAGAATATAATGATATTTTTTATTTATTTAGGTACCTATATTTATTTATGACAAGTAATTCGAAGAACTACTGAACTAAATTTTGGTAACTCGCGCACAACACAAAACTATCTCACTGAATTTCCGCCAAAAAGTCGGTTCGATTAATTAAATTATTTCAATATTTTATCGATTATTTGGAAACTTAAGAATTTTAAACTATCGCAGCACTACTGTAAACATACTGTAAACAACATGACATAACATTGTATAAACGTGAATCTCATTTACAATTTTACTGATTGTTTATGTTTTAAACGTGTACGTTTGAACAAAGTTTTAGCGTAATAAGAAATGAGAAACGTCAACATGTACTTCTTAGATTTGATGGACTGTAGGGACCGTACACATCACAGAATACGTAATTTCGTTTACTTGGATGACATATTTTTTCCAGTTATTTTGATATAAAAACCAAACTACTTTACCGATTTTGATAAAATTTCTATGGGACCACCTCAAAAGTTTGGCCTATCAAATATAACAAGAATCATCAAAATCTATTTCGAATTGACGGAGAAATCGAATAACAAACAAACAAAAACATACATCCGAATCTAGAACCTCCTCCTTTTTTGAGTTCGGTTAAAAAAGCGATTGATTTGATTTTTTTACGCCTAAAAGATAGAGGATCAATCATAAAGGATTTTCAACATTCACTCAGTTATGACCTACGGTATTTTAGCTTGGGGGAATGCGTCGCAAAGAGTGTTTTTGTTTCAAAACGGGCTATTAATTAGGTTCATAGGTAACTAATTCAAATCTTCAATTCTGTATTGCTTGCTGTTTTAGCAAAAAACTATCATTTAAATAGGTACATGCCAATAAACATTCAATCATCAACATTGTGAATTCTATTTAATCTGTTTTAGTACCTAGGGTTAACGTCGTGTTTTTTATGGTCGCACAACTAAAATAGGCCTATCTACCTACATGTTTCTGCTGTCATGTTTAAAAAAACGTATAATTAAATACCATGGTAAACCGATTCAGTTCTGCGTTTGGTAGATGAATCACTGTTTTGGAGACGCAGTGGCGCTACATAGGTAGGTGGTATTGATCAGCGTAGCGCGGGACGGCTCGGTGGCGCCGCGCGCGGCCGACGGCGGTAGCGCGGCGGTGCGGCGGCCGGTTGTCAAATTTGACGCAAGGCGCGTAGCAGCACAGCAGGCACAGGCAGAGCAGAGCGCGCGCACTCCGCCGCCGACCGCCGCACTGTTCGCACGTGTTGAGTCAGTCTCCGAGCAACGCGCCGTGCTCTCGCGATCTCCCGGCCCGCGGACCGGAGACAGGTGAGCAGGGTGCCGCCGCCGCGCCGGCTGCCCCTACTCGTCGCGCTCGCGTCACTCACTCCCGGTCATGGTTCTGTTTATAAACAGCCGGCCGCAGCCACTCGCCCCTTGTTATTGACGCGACCGCCACCACCGTGGACAGGAGGGAGTGTATGATCAAACCCTCGCTGCAAGTTTGTAGGTATGCTTGCACTTGTTTATTCTCGTTTGATTTATGAAGACTTTTACGCACTTGTTTGCTACTATGACGACAGCGTTCACGTCAGCAGCTCTAGCAAAAACAAACCTAGATATCGAAATGGCACACAGTCACTGCTGTTCCAGTATGTAGTACCTACTACGTAGGTGCACGCGTTAATGTCATAATGGCATGAGAGAATGTTGTATTGTAGATATGTAACGGATATAAGTGTGCGACTTCTGACTATAGGGCTTCGTCTTCGTACGAGATTTGATAAATATTTGTGAAGAATCGATTTAAACACATTGCCATAAATGTTCTTCATTAACAATTGACGCCCCTGCTGCCGCATCGTTTTCGTTTAAAATCCTAAACACAAACTCCCCTCATCTAAATAGGGTGGTAAAGGTAGCAAGCAAGAGTACGCTCTACGTGAATGAAATAGCGGCGAATTTGCGTCGCTGCTCGTCCATTCATGCGTAGCTCTAGGCGCCCATTTAACTGCTGATCGGCAAAATTGCCTGCATTCGTCCCATTCGGCCCGAATAACAGAACATCAGCGCAGCTACACTGCACATGGCGCATGCCGCAGAATGCTCTCAGGTTGATATGCATTGTTCACAAACACAGCGAGTGTGTGCCAGCCTCATTACGCAAACGAATTCTTGTTTCCAGATTTTCTGAGCGCGTGTGACATGTTTGTTGCTCAATAAAAAAGCATGTTTACTTTGCTCACACTAAACACGTTGCGTTCTGATTGTGTCACATCGCGGATGTTTTTGTACAGTCACCTGCACCGATATGTATACCTACACTTCATTACGTTACGGAGTATGGGATAGGTTCGAATTGGTTGCATCGGGATTGTTTGTAAGGACATTATCAATAGATTTAAAGACGATAATGGCAAGAAGCATTCACTTATTTGGACTAATTTGAAATCAAAACCGATGACAGCTTTTGTGATTGTGACTGTCTGACTACAGCTAAATGAAAATGACATTCAACGAACAAGGCGTTTTGCTTAACTGACCTTTCAAAATTACCGATTTTAGTGACCTTGAATATCTTACGACGCAGACCGATTTTATGAGACTTTTGAGACAACTTTTAGAACGCCAAACGGAAGGTATACCTACGAGATTCCAGCTTATTATACATCATCTGGATGCCAAGTGTTTATCATGATTTTGGAGACTACGATTGTGTTTAAATAATTAATAAAGGACATTAATTTCCCACAACGCTATTCAGCCACACACTACTCGTAAATAAAGCTTGTAATGTGGGTACAAGGTTACGGATAGAATGCCTACTTATATACACTTGTTTTTTGTAAATCCATAAGTACTTATGATGCAATACAATACTCAAAAACAAAACAAACATCTATATTCATCACACAAATGTTTGTCTCGCGTGAGGATCGAACCCAAAACCTACAGCGCAGAAAGCAGAGCCTGCCAACTAAGCTGAGGCTTGTTGAGGTACGTGTGCTAGGATATATGCTGCGCACTGGAAGAAGTTTTAACAAACATACCAGGGCCTTCCTCAGCATCGAGGCCGGCCACCGGGGGGTTAGTGAGTCGTGAGTCTCGTGAGTCCCGGTAACCTCACATAACCTCATCGCACCCTCAAGACGGTGGGGTATCGTGTAAAGATTTTCCCCATCGAAAAACAAGCTACGCTAGGATTCAGAACTAGATACCGTAAAGCATTAGTGATTGATGAAGCTGATGAATCCGACAGTTGGTTTGGTGTGAGAGAAAGTGTAAGTTTCAGGTTAGGTTCAGGTATCTAATCAATCTTAGGTAGGCATTTATATAATCTAGTAGTCCTTGGCCGCTGCGCTCGTAATGCGCTTATCGTTTGCAATTACCTACCTTTGGTATAAATCTTACCTATTTATGTAATTTTATCGCGGACTCCGATAAGACATATACCTACAGCTGCGATAGCTTTAAGGAAAACGGTTTACTTCAGTTCGGTGCATTGAATTAAGATACCTTTCTGTATCGACGTATATTCTTTCTTTGTAATGACTACATTCGGAATGTTTTATTTTTCTTCACAGCTGCCTCATAGCAATAACACGCACACCAATATGTAACCAAGGGGGACCCCTATTACTACTAAGTCTCTATTACTGGCTCCAGCGTCCGTCCGTCTGTCCATGAACCGTAATAGACAGTTGAAATATTCAATATTAAAGTTTTCCGTGATATTTGGGTCGGAATCGAAAGAGGGAAGGTTGAGGTTACGTAAGAGGAATTGTATAGGAAAGTGAGACTACTCAAAGTGAGGCCTTAAGGGCTAGGCTCGCTCCATGGCATCCTAGTCCTCATCATGATACGGGGTCCTCATGATACTACGAGATGATACGAGGTCAGGTACTATTTAATAAAAAAAAAGTTACCCGACCAAAGACCCTTGTTCCCTTGTAATATATAAATTTTACAATTTACTTGATGTAATTAAGAAGTAGGTATCATAAATTCATCACGTTCTTACCAATATGATGAAAGTGAAAGTAGGTCTGTTTCTTACCTATCACGATATACCTAATGGCTGAATGGATCTTGATTAAATTTAGATTGGATTTAACTGAATGTGTAAAATAATTAATAATTACGTTCTAAAAACTAAAAAGAAAACCGACAAACGCGTCCTATATATGGGCACAGAATAACTAATAGTATGATATGGGGTCCGTATTTTCTTTAGTTTCGAGGTAATACACCCAAATCGCTTCTAGTGTGCCCATAATATTTAAAGTTCCCACGATTTTTCCAGGATTCCATCATCAGATCCTGACCTGATGACAATGGGGCCACCCGTAAAGTATACCCTTTAAAAAAAACAATTTTCGAAATCGGTCCAGGCGTCTTCGATTAATCGGGAAACATACATAAAAAAAAGGTTCCGACGAATCGAGAACCTCCTCCTTTTTTTTGAAGTCGGTTAAAAAGCTTTTTATACCTACACAAAAACTACATGCATTCGGTAACACCCGTAAAGTACATAAGACGCTTAGTTGCATACAAAAGTATAGTGTAGGTAAGCTGCTTGGGAATGGAATAGGTTTCTTTTTGTGGCGTGTAGTGGTTAAATTACACGTAAATAATTATTTGGTTTAAAAAAACTAAGACCATTTTTCGTACTATTTTAAATTTGTGTTTAAAAATGTTACGTTTGTTGTTGATGTTGCCATGCGTGAACTTGACGTGAGCTGCATCACGAAGCAAATGTCTAATGTTTTAGTCCGTTTTAAATACTGAAAAGAAAACCGATACAAATTCGTTTACCTGGATGACGTATTTTTTCCAATTATTTTGATGACGGACAGACTGACACACGCGTGATCCTATTTCCCAAATCGCTTCAAAATGCCTATAACATTTAAAGAGACCTCGATTTCTCCAAGATGTCATCATCAGATCCTGACTTGATGACAGGGGCCCGTTTTTTCCTTACTTTAGAGGTAATACACGCTTAAAATCGCTTCAAGTGTGCCTATGATATTTGAAGAGTTCCCTCGATTTCTCCAGTATCCCGTCATCAGATCCTGACCTGATGACGATTGGACTACATTTGAATATACTTGACCCTTTCAAACAAAAAAACGATTTTTAAAATCGGTTTAGGCGACTTCAAGTAATCGGGAACTTACATAAAAAAAAAGACTCCGACGAATTGAGAACCTCCTCCTTTTTTTGAAGTCGGTTGAAACCAAACGTCGATCTCCTTTTGGGCTCATAAGATAAGTAGCCTCTAAAGTGTTCCACTACCCACCTCCAGGCTCCATCATACGGGGCTCCGATTCTACTAAATCTATCGTTTCACAATGACAATGGTATAATGCAAATCGCTTATTGGCGCCTTTTGGTACGCCGCCGCTGCCAGATGGTAGGTACAACTGGCACCGATTTGTCCCACTAGTACCATTGATGGCCATTTTGCTACGATACCATTGTCATAGTGAAGCGATTTGGTTTTGTAGAATTGGGGCCAGGTTTTATCTTTAGATACCAAATTATAGTCATCCGAAATGCATAAAGATACAAAGTTGTCTTAATTGTCGTATCTAAATATACGACAGTTAAAATCAAAGTACTTTTTTATACTACTAGGAGACGGGACAAGCAAGTAGGTAGCGCACCTGGTGATAAGTACTCTTGCCTATGACAAAGCCTTCACATTGTGTGAAAGTAATATTTATTTATTTATTCTTATTATGTCTTATGCCTACTTTGTCTGGGTACTATGTGGGTGAAGTAATTCTGTTTTTCATGCTAGCTAAATAGTTGCGGACTGCATAGAAGTGTGAAAACGCTCAGAGCTAAATTGACTTAGGTAGCTATTAGCTCACATAGCCTATAGCTTAGCTTGCATACATACACAGAACGGGAGGAACTATAAGTGCAAACTCCTCTGTACGTCTGTCTGTGGTTTTAACCGCCTCTGTGGTCTAGTGGTTCAACCCACCGATTTCAGATCCAGAGGTCCCGGGTTCGATTCCCATGGGGAGCAATATTGTGCTTGGTTTGGTTGGTGGTAGGACTTTTGTTTTGGTCGGCCTGGCTAGCTACCACCATCTTACCTAATTTTGTCGCCTTAATAACAATTCTAAAATTGTTGTGGCATTCAGAGGTAAGATAGCCAGTTCCTCAGTTTGTTGAGGATTCCGGGTGCAGTGCGCAGTACTTTCGGGCAGAGTTACGTGATATGGTTCGTGGATCTCTTTTACCTACTAAATCGATAGTTTATTGGATCTTTTACGTAGAGGCAAGTACCTACCTCAAAAGGTAATTGTATTTGTACAATAGCCAACGGACCTAAAGAGCAGAATGTGGTAGTAAAATGAGGTCGCGGCATGTCATTACTCATAATAAGGCAATTCTGCTCAACCCAAACTGAAACGTCACATTATCAAATAAAAACCCATTAGTCCAAACTTTGTCCCGATTTGCCTACGCTACACCCGCTGGCACAAACTTTGTCCCGATTTGCCTACGCTACACCCGCTGGCACAAAATGTAGTTACCGTCGACCTAGTTTCAGTTGATTTGGTGAGGTCATGTCCTCAGTCGCCTTAGCACGGAATGATAGCAGGAAACGTGCATTTCTTGTTCGAATCTAGTGCTAAACGTAGGACATCCTGCCAACCCTGGAGTGTCCTATGACTTGCAGAACAAGTCATTTCTGTAGGAAAGGAAAGCATCTATCATCCGGAGTGACTAACCTCTCAGAGGCTTGCCTTCGTAAAAGGAGTTGTCACGCGAATTGGTGGAAACGTTCGAATATTAGTTTATGTCCATTTGGATAGAATTTTTGACATTAGATAGTTATCTTCATCATCAGTAGCTATCTCGTTGATGCTTGTAGCTCTTACTGCATAACGCACATGTCTGTGACACGATATTATTTTAGCCACTTATGATCTATGTTAAGAGACAATAGCGAACCGACTATACAAGGTTGCACGAATTGCCAATCATAGTACCAAAATAGTACCAACACCATGTTTAGTAGATCGAAGATTTCAAATGACAAGGTGCGGGCATTGAACCGACTTTCGGCTTGAAACGGTACCTTGAACTGAACTAATATAGTTTGATACCTTTTTCTCGTGGCCTCATCTTCTTGGGCTACCCCTTTTCTTGTTATGTATATGTATCTACAGATTTGCCAATTCTTGATTGACCTAACCTAGAAGATATAATATGTAGTTTTTTGTATCTTTTACAAAGAAGTGTCTTTTTCTTGGTGAAACCGTCAAGAAGAGATAGTTGGTATATTACGAAGATACATTCAGTCAGAACAGGCATGTTGAGCTGATTATAATTTGGTAGTTTAGATTAATTGTGTTTGTAAAAATAAAATTCGCGTATATCTTTAGACCATCGAATGATTGAAATTAATATTTGATAACTGATTCTGATGATTGATTCTGCAAGTGGTGAGACCGGAACCAAAACAGGCAACACCTGCTGTCCGGCCTCTGTGAGCCTTTTGAGGTAACAGACAAAAGAGAGGTGTTTGGCTACTTGGGTCAAAAACTAAATATAGGAGAAATTGATGATGAAGAAGAATTCACCTGCCTTGCATTGAGAGTTTTACAGCGCAGAAAATTCGTGTGTCAGAAGACTTAACTCCGTCTTATCTGTTTGTTCGCATCATTCATCACTTCATTGATATGATAGCGGTGTCAAAGATCCGTGCAATGTTATATTGTATCGAGTATCCACTATCCCTGACAAAGAGTCAGAAAGCGTTGAACTTGTCTTCGTGACAGCACGTGGACCTGACGGAGATCGTGTCTGAGGTCTTTTATTTGGGCACGATGAGCTTTCGGGCTTCATGTCCATTACTGTGCAGTGCACCGCGTCTGCCAGTAAAACTATAGCTACACCATTCGGTACTACGTTTATCATTCATACTAACGAGTGGAACTTGTTAATTGCTATTTTTTTTTATTCGATATGGATATATAACCATGTATACTCGTATAACCATAATACTAATTCCAAAAATTGTTGTGTTCCGGCATTTAGAGGTAAGATAGCCAGTTCCTCAGTTTGTTGAGGATTCCGGGTGAAGTGCGCCTCCACCTTCGGCCTTATATCAACTTGTAACGAGGTGAGATGAAAGCCAAGCGCTTGGTTCCCCGTCGTACAATAAAAATACATGTTTTCTGTACATTACAAACGTCGTTCATTACAAAATGGCATATACGATTCATTAACATTTTTGCTGGTATTATAGATAGGAAAATTCTAGGTTTGCTTTACTTCTTCTACATTTTACTTATACTTGTATCAAAGTAATAAAAAAAAACTTCACTACATTTTTAAGGAGAGCGGTTCGTACATCGTATCTAAAATGAGCCTTACAATACCTACGTGGCACTGGATTGCGGTTTTTGCAGAAGAGAGCAACGTACGCAATTTATAAAATTAATTTTCGTGACTGTGGCATGTTTTAAAAAGAGGTATTCTGACATTCAGCTACCTTTATGAAAAACTAATGCACGCTTACAGGATCATTGATGGGTTTAGTAAGAGGAATGAATGATATACACAGTGCTTATACTAGAAATAAAAATAAACTTGATATACCTGGGTATCGCTTAGGAAAAGATAATAATTCATTCTTTGGAAACTGTACGATTCTATAATAAGCTTCCTCAAAGCGCTACCAAACTGATCGAAAATTTGAATTGTATAATAATAATAATAAAATTACAAGTGCCTACTACAACATAATTGACTATATCGAGGATAAGAACATGGGTCATTCGGGATTCGACCGAATTTTTTCGTCCGATTTTGTCGAATCATGACCCGATTTTGTTATGTCAGTTGACAGCTAAATGGTGATTTTTAAATGTTAACAAACTGCTAGCAAGTTAAGTTGGGTATTTCGGTTCATGATGTACCTACTTATAATGTTATTTAAATTATTGAATACGGTATACAAATACCTATAATGTGTATATGTACCCGTGTGTCGCAACACGCGAAGGGAAACTCGTAAGCCCTGCATATGGGACAACCTATGCAGGGCTTACGAGTTTCGTAAGCCCTGCATAGGTTGCATAGACTGCTTCGCCCCGGGGCGAAGATCCAAACGGAGCAAGAGACAGCGCAGACGGCGGAGACGGGGCTGCGGGTACCACTGGCCCGAAGCAGAACGCAGAACTCAAAGTCCCAGCCTTACAACGAGACGACTACGGCTCTCCAAGCTGAGACCATAGGGCTCGCACTGCTGCACAATTCAATTCAAATTCAAGGTCAATTGAGACCGCACCGACTGCTTCAAACTCTAACTCAAACTTGAGAAAATTGTATTATGTTCACATCCGACAGTGCAGTCATGATCACGAGCGCACTTCGCGGGCACAAGGTAGGCAACGGTTGTAGAGTGTCACTCAGCGCTGCAGAGTATGAGGTCACCATCCAATTGACTAAGAGCTACGGCACGTGCCCAGGAAATAAAAGCAGACATACTAGCCCGAGCGGGAGCAAATCTAGCACCGAGATACCGCATCTTCACCATCTTCGACCATCAACGTTGGATATAAAGAAAAGGTCACCCACCACATCAGTGACAACATTGTCGTTGTCGCGATTTCAGGCGCTCAATAAGTGTCACCAACAACCGAAAGTCATGCCCCGGTATTTTATGGAGCTGGGCTGGCTGGGGGAGAGTTGGTTAAATCGTTGGGTGCTGTGGAACACACACGTTACGTTCTTCATATTAGTTAGCTAGGACTCAGCACTCTTAGTGTTAAAGCCATGGGGGGGGGGGCATGCTCAATACATACCACAGCGGGTCGTAATTACAGGTCTAGGTCACCCCCAATTAAAATATGAACAGACCAAATCTGCATTTGTCTGTGTCTCCCTAATCAATCTGGTTTGGACATAGATCCAAAGCTCTGATGGTGCGTAATATCCCATCAGGGAAATAGGCGAAACAGTGCCGGATCATTGAGCCGGAAATCTTGCTCGCTCAGCTTAACCGATCAAAGAATTATGAATCTTGATTGAACCGCTTTTCATAATACCTACCTATGTTTGAAAGTACTCAAAGGTTTTTAATCCAGTTTTAAAATGATTTTTGGTCTACATTCTTTTGGCAAGTCACTATCACAGTTGACTTGGACTATTCAGATACATTGCCTTTGTCCTTTGTCTTTGGTTTATTTGATTCAGATTTCAACCCGGTTTCAGCAAGAATACTTCGGACCCCTTTAAGTATATTGCGCGCACGATGGAGTGACATATTTGGCATTGTAAGAATTTATATGGAGGTCAAGATCAAGGTCTTTATTCGACCAATAGCTGCGTCAACTCGATTTTATTTAATTAAATGATGGCTTAGCTACCTCGAAGCTACTCTAGCTTTTAGCTAGAGCAAGGATGAGTTTTGCGATGGAGTGAGGTCACAGAAGGCACTGGCTCTCCCGCGAACCCACAGAACCCCACAAACCGTTTGACATCCGACTTCAGCAGGAGGGTTGTCACTAGTCAGGTGGATAGATCCTGCCACCAGTGTTGTGATCATTCAGCCGGAACCGCTAGCTAAAGACCTACCTACCCATTGTTCATTTGCAAGTCATTACGAGGAGTGACAGGCCATATTCCTGAGTGATAAGACAGAAGTTACAACGATTTAGAACATGGTCATCGTTTTCTAACATATACTATCAGGATAGGATGGTTGGGGAGGCGATACAATCGTAATTTATTAATTTTAGGCGTCTAATTCGCTAGATAGACCTTCTTTGTTATTTTCGTATTACCACTGTGATTATTTACAACATTATTCAACGGTGACCCGCTATTGTCCGAGGGTTTTTGTGTCAAATAGCGCTGGTCACTGAACTTCGAAGTTTTGGATGAACACAGCTTGGAAAAACCAAAGAAGATGTAACAGTTAGTGAGTAACAAGCCTACCGAGTGTTTTGGATCAAGGGCTACAGAATATGAGACAGTTAATACGATGCCAGGTGCCTTGCATGCAGAGATTTGTGCGGTGTTTACTCAGATAATGAAAACACTAGCCAGCGATATTGACATAAATAATCTACTCTTGTTCCGTGTTTCGTAATCGTAGAACTAGTTGTATATGATATAATATAAATCAATCTAAATATAAATATTACAGGACATTAATTTCACACAGCGCCATCTAGTCCCAAACTAAGCCGAGCTTGTAATATGGGAACTAGATTACGGATATAATACTTATATTTGTACTTTTTTTGTGCATACATTATGGCAACCGAATTAGGTAAGATGGTGGTAGCTCCAGGTGAACAAAGTCCTGCCACCAACCAAACTAAGCACAATAGTATACTCCTCCTGGGGATCGAACCCAGGACATCTGGATCTGACACCGGAAGACGAACCACTAGACCACAGACACACCACCACAGAGGCTGATAAAAATTCTCAAATTGTTGTGTTCCGGGGCATTCAGAGGTAAGATAGCCAGCTCCTCAGATTGTTAAGGATACCGGGTGAAGTGCGATTCCATCTTAAGCCTTATCATAACTTGCAGCTCTCCGTTGTATAAAAAAAAACTGTTTAATGTGTTAATATTGATCTTTTCCTCTCCTTCTTTTAACGTTTTCTTCTAACCTAACACATAACTGTGCTTTCTTTATGGCTGATAGCAGTGTACACATTCTTAGAGATACGTCCTAGTTCTAATGTGTTATCACAATACCTATATTATGTTTTTTTTTTTTGGTGGTTGCACTTTGTTTTGTGCGCCTAAATAAATAAGTTCTTTTTTCCGATGGGTCACTCTCTTCTTGAAGACATTAGGGTCGTAATCGTAACACAGCGGAAAAACAGACGCTGGCAGCTTATTCCAAGTTCTTGCAGTGCGCTCAGTATATATATATATATAGGAGGTTGATCGCTAGCCAGGTCCTACCACCAGTGCTATGATCATTGACCATTAGCAAAAGCAACCGATTCTGTTACTCGGGTAGGTATATACCTATAGGTACCACTTGGCGGTATTTCACACCTACCATTTACCCGTCTACATAAGAAGCTGTTGTAGGCGGCTTCAGTATAGATCACAACACAATTACAATCATTCAATTGATAGATAAAAGAGCTATATCATTGTTATAGTCACGTTTCTACGACTCCCAGGCTCTATAATCCGAACCCATTATATCCAACAATGTCAAAGAATAATCGAATAGGGTCCACAGATTCACTGAGTCCACTATAGTCACCGCACTATGGTTAAGGGGAATCCTGTGGCTTAGGTACGCGCTAAATGTTTTTGGTAAATTGTAGATTGAAGCAAATGGTGGATTCGTTGTAAATAAATAAATGTTACAGGACACAGCGCCATCGAATCCCAAACTAAACAAAGCTTGTATTGTGCGGATATAATACTTTTTTTTAAATACATATGTACTTATCATTCAATACCAACACCCAAACACAGAACAAACATCTTCATTCATCACACAAAACATCCTGGGTGGGAATCGAACCCAAAACCTACAGCTCAAATGGCAGAGCTACTACCAACTGAGCTGTGAGGCTTGTTAGTAAAATAAGATTTTCCTGATCTACTGGTCCCCCACCTGTGTCCGATCCAGAGGCCCCGAGCCCAATCCCCAGGCGAGTAAAGTCTTGTGCTTGGTGTGTTGGTGGTACGACTTTGTATAAGTCCGCCTGGCTAGCCATCCATCTGAGTCTATCGCCATAACAACAATTCTAAATTGTTGTGTTCTGGCATTTATAGAGGTATGATAGCATTTGTCTCTTTTTTTCTACACTGGACAGATAGTGACAGCATTAAAGTAATATCAAAACATGAACTTTAAGAGGACGTGGTCACTCTCCAGGTACGTATAGTGATGAATTTCCAATGTTTTGCAGCTACAACTACCCAAAACCCATCACAAGCGTACCTCAACTCGAAGACTCACCTTAAAGCAGTTAACGATCACAATACGGCGGCCGGCGCTCCTTCTATAGACTGGACTATTCAATAGACGATGGTTAAACAAACTAATCGTGTAGCTGATTTAAAAGTAAGCAGAGTTCACTTTGGAACGAGTTAGTAACACTCAACTTAACCCCTGGAGTAACCAATTAAATGAAAATTACGAATGTGTTTTTCGGGCTTGTGTGACCTACCGAATAATGATTAATGATATTCCCCGTCGGTAAAGCAACGGCTTCAGGATGCTGTTGAGGCTGCCACGGTTTTGCAGCGCTTCAGGGATGTTTTCAGACACGCACTGATGACTTCTTTGCAATTATGCGAAAAAGAAGTGCATCTCTGATACCGTATACTTACGTGGTGGCACCAACAGCCTTCTGACTGACTGACTCTGACTTGAGACACTGGTTGCCTGTACTTAGTCTCAATAATTCTATACCTAATGATAATATTATAAGTAGTTTGAAATTGTTAATATTTTTTGTGTTCTAAACTAACAGAGATTATAAGTTAGGTATTTAATTGTTGCTAACATAGGTATAATATGGATCAATGGTTCGAAATAAACGTTTTATTATTATTATTATTAACCGTGAACTTAACTTAAAAACTTGTATTTACATCAACTGTAAATTAAGTTACACTAATTAATTTAAGTCAATCATGTTAATTTCACAGAAATGTTACACTTCAATAGTTGAAATAATAATCAATAAAAATTAGTATAATACATAAATTTAATTTGTAATTGACAAAATGTACATACTTTTATTACATGATAATGAAGATAACATGAAACTTACAGCTAGGTACACAAAACGTGATTAACTATAATCTTTTTTTATAAATTAACATACTTATACTGTAATTACTTTGCAAGTAAGAATATCTTCATTAAATTACTTTATTACTTAGTAAGTATGTTATGAAATAAGATACAATTCAACATTTGCCTTAGACTCCCTATAATAATCGGTTAGGTCTAAAGTGAACATAATAACATCCTATAGGTACGTGTCAGTATTCTCATCGGGTCGTATTTCATGTGAGGCATCGTAAGCATTGTTATATGGGTTACATTTTTGTAGATACGTATGTTTAGTAGGTATAAAGTTTTGTGATAATGTGTTCCAGCCGTTCTTGAACCGAATGGTCTGACGTGATGAAAGTAAGCGGCCTGACGGTATGACTCTTGTCCCTTGGGAAATGGTTAGGCCTTTGGTGTGGGACGCTACCTGCGTCGACATCCTAGCGCCATCTCATCTGCCTGGGACATCAGTTAGGACTGGTGCGGCGGCTGATTCGGCCGAGGATCACAAAAGGCGCAAATATAGTGGTCTCGTCAGAGCTTACCTTTACCTATTTGAGACTTTTGGGTCAAGACCATGGGTCCGTGGGGAGCCGGTGGCCTCCGGGTTTTCAAAAATCTTGCGCGGCTTTTGATTGAGGTGACACGTGACTGGCTCTTATTTGGGCCAGCGAATTAGCATAGCTATTCAGCGTGGCAATGTAGTCAGTGACTTGGGCACGCTTGCGTCTGGTACTGGTCTGGAACAGTTGAGTTACCTATAGGCCGTTTGTAACGGTCCTTAGGTAATCTGACTGATTCCTTTGAGCGTAGTTAGCTTAATTGTACATTTTATTGTATTGCAATTAGCTAACGAGCTAATTGCAAAACCGTGGGCATATGCCGAACGTTTGTTTAGACGTGCCTCTGACTACCTCCTAGTAGGTGATCTTCATAAGTTCCGCGCTTTGAGTGAACAGAGGTGAATCTTCGAAGGGAAAAAACAAGTGTCTGTTTATTTTACGGCTGAATGATGACAACTCTAGTGGATGACCTGTGAAGTCCACCTGGCTAGTGACATCCCTCAAACCGAAGTCCGGCGCCAAACGGTATACTGTGATTCGTTGGTTGGGAAAGCCAGTACTTTCTGGCCTACAGCTAGACAAGCTAAGGTCAAGAGCTAACCCATCAAGTTTAAAATATATATAGTATCGCCAATGATTTTGACATCGGGACAGTTACTGCCAATCCACCCCGATGAAAAACCGAGCCACCGAGGTGTATGGTATGTATTACCAACTGTCCCGGTGCCACCGGAGCCGATGGGAACAAGTGACTATTACTTTCCGGGATAATGACGGAAAATGACTAATTCGGTTTAGGCACGGCTGCTTCATAATGAGGGTTAGCGAAGACGATGTTTTGCTTCTTTGTCTTTCTTCTTTTACTTCATAGTTATTTTTATAGAAAAATACATAGCATATTTTTATTTTTAGGTACAGCCACTCTACGTAATGTAATATATAAATATTACAGGACATTAATTTCACACAGCGCTATCTAGTCCCAATCTAAAAGATTGTATCGGGAACTATATTCCGGATCGAATGTATAATACTTGTTTTTGTAAATACATACATATGTTATAATACAACACCCAGACACAGAACAAACATTTTTGTTAACACACAACCTATGGTGCAGAAGGCAGAGCTATTACCTACCCTCTACCCCCTAGAACTGTGATGTTTGTAAATGTAACATGTACCCTATCTCTTCCACAATCTAAACAAATCAAACGACACCCCATTATGCCCTAAGTTATCAAATCAATTCAGTAAAACATCATACATACAACTTTCGAAAAACAAAATCCTCCTTGTAAGAGTCGGGTATCTTACGAGGTTGTAGAAGAAGAATGTGCGGAAATGAAAGAATAACAAACATTTCAAACGTAAAATATCATTCATTGGATATCGAAGAAAACTGGGTTCGAGTCGCTGCTTCAATAATACAATCGGGTTATTGACGTGGCTTGTTCACTATGGCTTCGAATATCAAGGTCTTAGTTCGATTGCCGACCAGCTAGTGAAAAACTATATTTTTTACAGGATATTTTATACAACGCCACCTAGGCGTAGACCGCCGTATTTAAACCGCCTCTGTGGTCTAGTGCCTATAATCATGACAAACATGATAACTTACAACACAAGAGAGGGAACTGAAACTATAAAGTATATTTCAATTTATGCAACTGCATTATGTAATAAATAATATTTAAAGAGTAGTAGAGCCCCTTGTGAAAGGGCTCGTCCATGGAAGTACTACCACCATACCTATTTCAGTCACCAGCCGAATTGTGTAGAATTCTGATGTATTAGTTTATCTTAGGCCACATCTATACTTATGTTTCAAATGAGCTGATGATCACACGCTTGGCTCGTATCTACCAATAATACTAGATGGCGGCGTGTGAAATTAACATCCTGTGATATTTATTTATTATTTATATATATTTTTTAAAGAAAATATTTATTCAATATAATGTACAATTTAACTATGTACAAAGGAAACAGTCAGATTAGCTCAACTGGTCCAGACCAGTACCAGAGGGAAGCGTGCCCAAGACACTGGCTAGCCACGCTGAATAAGTATGCTAATTCGCTGGCCTAATAAGAGCCAGCCTATAAAAAAATAACTGCAACGGAGTCAAAACTGTTAGACCGGTTTCGCAACCAAAAACATATGTATCATCATGTAAGTCATCTTTCAAATATGTATTTAGCATAGCTATTCAGCGTGGCAATGCAGCCAGTGTCTTGGGCACGCTTCCGTCTGGTACTGGTCTGGAACAGTTGAGCTACCTATAGGCCGTTTCCATTTCCATTCCTTCATACATAGTTAGTTTAATTGTACTTTTTATGGAATAAATGGTAAAAAAAATTAGCCATAGATACGAATTTTCAAAGGTAACCTACATGTAACCGCCTCTGTGGTCTGGTGGTTTGCCCGCCGGTGTCAGATTCAGAGGTCCCGGGTTCGTTCCCCAGGGAAGTAATATTGTGCTTTGTTTTGGTTCGAGGACCTTGTTTAAGTCCGCCTGGCCAGTTACCACCACCTTTATAAGTCCCATAACAACAATTCTAAATTATTGATTTCCGACATTTAGATGTAAGATCGTCAGACTGTCGAGGATTCCGGGTAGTTGCGATTCCATTTCGCCTTATCATAACTTGAAACCAGGTAAAATGAAGGCCAAGTGATTCTACGTGTAAGATTAATAAAAAAACGCTGGCGGAATACTAACCGTAGGCTGTTACCATGAGGAATCACGACCTTCACTAACAAAGACTACGATTTACCACAATACAAGATACAAAGGCGTATAATGTAGAACAGGTTATTTTCGCGGATGTCGTATAGTTAAAAGACGCTTCAGAAGTCCTATCTTCTGGGGATCTAGGAAGCGCCTTCACAGTGACTTGACGACTTGACAGTTGCTTAACTGTGATCGCACCAACACGCCCGCCAAGCGAGGTTCAGCGAATCCATGCAATGCAAGATATGGAGGCGTAAAATTTGACGTTGCTTAATCAACCTTTCACAGTTTTACTGAAGTGTAAACGGGGTTGTGTTGCGTGCAGTGAACGGCTAAATAATGTTATCATCCATCAGAGTTGGAACACGACACGATTACGGAGTTGGAAAATGTGGAGTGCGTTTACTGTGTTTATGGAGTTACTGTGGTCGTTTAGACAACAGTAATATGCAACTTATTTGATTTGCATATTTATGATGTCTTTATCGCTCGAAATAGTTCACTGCAGATGTAGAACAAACGGCAGTGGACGGATAGGGTTTTCGAAAGCGTGCCCAAGACCTGGCTGCATTGCCACGCTGAATAGTAACTGCCATCATAATTATCACATCACACAAATCAACAGCCCATAGGGTCCATTGCTGAATAAAGCCCCTCCAAAGCTGGAGGATTTTGCCATTATACCTAATCATCACTTGCACTACTCGCAGTAAAGGTGTAGATTATACACAGAAGGAAGCTGCTGCCTTCTTCTGGCGAGTTCCGGCTTTTACGACATCCATGGACTAAGTAGCAGGGATCATTTATCGGTATAAGTAACAGTGATTATATTATTACGTAAACCATATTTAGGCACAAACGTTAGTTACGTTTGTGACTAATGACTAAATAATGAATATAAATGATTCTCGTTGATTTAAGCCTACGCTAGCCTAACTTCATCTTTTTAAGTTTAATGCATAGAATAATTAATTTGCTATCGATGTTTCTCAACATTTGATTGTTGTTGCGATTCGAGAATTCCATTCAATCGCTAATGAGCTAAATAAAAAAATGTGGTTTTCTTGCCACCTGAGCAAAGAAACGAGCTAAGTACAAAATTTTCATAAATACCTAACATGCAAAGACGCAATATTCGTTTTTTTTGGCAAATCCGCAGCACAATCGCGCGGTACTTATTATTTACCCGACTGGCCTAGACGGAGGGTCTTGTTTTTCGTGAGTATGTATGTTTGTAATCTGCCTAGCGTAGACACAAGTTACTTACGTAACAGAAGTATACCACAAACAACTGGTCACAATAATATAAGATTTAAAAAGGTTACTCAGTTATGCTGAGTTTATATTTTCACCTAAAAGCAGTCGCCTGCACTAGTCACGCTTCATAATTTTCAAAATGAAGACATTATGTTTATTCACGTCGGGAACATTCTGTTATACCTTATGTTTCCAAGCCTGATAGATATATCACACTTGAATACCTTTAATATTATACATATTTTTTACATAAACGTAATTTTAAATTCACTTAAATTTAAAAGTCTCACGCTGAATGCTATCCTGAAATGGCCGCTTTCATTCCCACCCTGTATCGGTGGATCTACCAGCTAAGGCGAAGCCTTTGATATGATAAAATATTCATGGGAATTTGTAGTATTAACAATTTGTAGACAAGGGAATCAGAAATTATGTATGCGTGATAATAATTATTTTTAATTAATAGGTACATTTCATTTTCAAAACGTATCTGCCTCAATTTATTAATAAAAAAAAAGTGCTGTGTGGCCAAGTGGGTATTGGCCCACCTTCCGATACGGAGGTTGTGGGGTCAAATCCAGTCGTGCACCAATTATTTTTTCGGTTTTTCGGAAATTTGAACTATGCACATGCTCTCATGGTGAAGGTCACATCGTGAGGAAACCGACATGTCCCTAGGACCAAAAGTCCAAATAACATGTGACAATGGATTTTCAGCCATTGTCTGTATTCAGAGTATTCCGCTTAGCGACTTGCAACCTGCCACGTAATCAATAAAAGCAACTTGCAAACTGTGGGCATGTGCTGAACGTAGGTTTGGACGTGCCTTTGACTAACCTCTTGTACGCGATCCTCATATGATCTACGTTCGGAGTAGTGATCAGAGGTGAATACTCAAAGAAGAAAAAGACATGAGACTCTCTTACTTTTTACTTTATCATTATCATCTAAACAAAGGTGTAGATGGTTATCGAAATCCATTTTTACGATCTACCTACCCCTGTCGTACTTACCCTATTTATCGCATTGTCTGTCAACGCAAAATACCGGCCGTAGTGTTCGGAAAGAGAAAGGTACGTCCTGTTAACTCGTACCGTAGACATCTTCACTTCAGTAACATATGTTTTTGTTTGCCGCAGTGCAGGTTCTACATAGTCCTACATCACCGATGTACTATCACCTATCTACTACACAACACTAGCACTACGCCACAGCGTAACGAATTAAGTAGGCATATAACTGTTTTATTTTTATTTTTCTACAACTAGAAGACTTAACAAGCAAGTAGCCCACCCTTGCCTATAACATAAAACCTTACTGCGTAGTTCATATCATAGTAATTTCACCGGCAACCCTTCAAACTGGAAAACAGCAATGCTGCTTTGTGGCTGAAATGGGTATGGTGGTAGTATTTCCAGACGACCAACGGGCTCTGATGATGATGATGCTTGTAATTTATCATCATAATGTGATAACATGATCGGCATAAACTCGATGGGTGCTGTAAAACACTCACGGTGTGTTTTACATAGAGAGCGAGACGAGAAGCACCCAACGAGTTAAAAGCTACGATGAGACAGACAATCAGACAGACCGACACCTGTGTGCATATAACTCTTCACTTTTGCGTTGCAAGATTATAAATAAAATGTTCAGCGTTCAATAGTTAACTTCCACTATTTTAAGGCCGTCCATTGTACTTTTACACGTTTCCTACGATGTTTGTATAGTTTGATGTTTTTTTTTTTTTTACAATAAATATTCATTCAGTCATCCACTCATTCAAACATCCATTCTCAATTACTAACCGTATACTATCATACCTAATTGATTAATTCACTCACTTATTTTTTTTATTCAATAATGCATTCATTGTCTACATGCCAAATAAGCAGCAGAGCGCAAATCCATACGGTCTATAAGATATGCAGGTTATTCAAAATCAAATTAGTTGACGGATTGCACGGGAAAACTTAATCTAGGCTAAAATGAGGTCTAAAATAAAGCGAGCCTTTTCAGAAAACGCTTTGTTCAGCGGTGGGCTAATATGGACTGAAATTATAGTTATGAACTTAGAACTTTGGCGCAAGTGTATCAGCGCGGAGTCAGCTAGTTACATTTCAATTATATTGATAATTTGATAGATTTTATATACAAGTGTCCCAACATATAAGTCTAGCTACTAAGCTTATGTTTACTGTGGCTGTGTCGAGCGCATTGTGAGCGTAAACACGAGAGTTGGCGACACGAGGACTTGATGAGAGGCCCTCCAACGACTTCTACTGATAGGTCTAGACTACCATACCAAGGGAGGGTTAGCCAACCAAATGATTCTGCATACTGAGAGGGTCCTAATGAGAGAACAGCCTGTAAACAATTTACCTATCCACTTTCATACACGGCACGTTGTAGCCACTTACGTTTTTATGTATGCCTTGCTTCTTCTCGAAGCTTCGCGTGGCACCCGGATGAAATGTACCCTATATGCTATTCCCAGATCAATATAACATTCGAGTTCAATCTTTTCCGTAGTTTTGGCGTGAAGACTCGTAATTAACTTGTGAAATTAAATTGTGGTGACATTTCAACTGAGTTCTTTATAGAAAAACCTTTACGTGTTCATTTAAAAATAATAAAAAAGTAAGAAAGCACGTAAACTTCTTAATATTACCAGCCGAACTAATGCTAATAGAGGGTGATATCACATGGTACAGATTTTTGTATTAGTATCACAAAAAATGTTGCGCGGAAAGGTAGATCGAGACGACGTTAACATCATGTTCATAGAGGTCTAGAAACGATCAAGCAGAATGCACTTGAAACTAATAACAAGCGTTCAAACGCGTCTCTATTATCGACTGGGCAAACTTGGATTGCCTATTGGCTAAACTGCAAACAAGTCTCCAATAGATTCCATAGCATGCACAGCGCCCATCGCTGTAGGTAATTAGTTAGTGATTGCAATCAATGTTCGGCTATAGGGATCAAGCTGTACTATGTAAGCACCTACCCACCTACAACATATAATGTAAAGGGATATGAGCAGTAGAACATTTCGTGAAAGGGTCGTCCGGGGATTACACAATACCTATGATTTCATACTGACACTAGATATGCCTTGAGTTGATGGGTGCCATGCTAAGCAGGTGTACGTAGGTCATATTCCTCGAGGAGATAGAAATCAATATCTGATGATCAAAGCTACCACTATCAGATGACCAATGCTGCAAATGTCTGATGATTTTATTTTATTTTTATTTATTCAGGACAACAATCAATCACACTAATGTAAATATAACATACAGAAATAATACAAGCGTGACCAGCCCAGTTGTCCACGGATTAGAAAGAATTAGTGATGACCAAAGCTTCCAATGTTCGAATTCTGAAGGTCTGATAAAAACTGGAAACTGGACTTTGTTCAGAATGGGTCCACAAAAGTACTCGTGTTTTCCGGATTCGAATCCATGATCTCCGGAACTGAAGGCATAAACACATCACATCAGCATCAACAGCCAATTAATTAATGTCCACTATTGGACATTACGACGATTGTTACAGAGCCTCCCCCAAATCTAGAGGATTTATCCCAAGCGTGGGCTCGACAGACGAAATGCGACTACAGGATTCAACGCTTCAAAAATGTTACAAGACAGGATATTAATTTCACACAGCGCCATCTAGCCCCAAACGAAGCATAGCTTGTAATATGGGAACTAGATTACGAATATAATACTTAAATACATTTTTTTATGTAAATACATACTTATCATACAGAACAAACATCTATATTCATCACACAAATGTTTGTCCTGGGTGGGAATTGAACCCACAACCTACAGCGCAGAAGGCAGAGTTACTACCAACTAAGCTATGAGGCTTGTCAAAATGAGTTAATGCCATAATGAGTGTGTTTGGGTCCGCCTGCTTCCTCTGACTCCAGACGCATTATTCGAGGTTGAGATCATCATCGCTCCACGTACTGAGGCTGACTGTACCGGCGTTACTTTATGACCTTGAGTGGCCCGTTAGTGGCACTCTAAAAATAGCTGTGTACTCGCCAATGTCGAACGCCTGCGCCAATCCAAATATTCCAGTGATTGTTCCACTAACCATCTGATTACAAAGTGTTACCTCAGCTCCTCAATTACCCGATTGTCAAGCGAGAAGTGGAGATTGTAATAAAAATAGCCCTTAATTTTGAAACAAAGGCAGGAATCTGTAATGGACATCTGTAGAATTGGGAACAAACTGTTTTATCCTACCGTTTAATAGTTTTTTTTTATGCGCACTGCAATAACTTGGGAACAGCTTCCAGCGTTTGTATTCCCGCTGTGTTTCAACCCCAATGTCTTCAAGAAGTGAGTAAGGCTCTTCGAGGTAGGCTCGCTCCATCTTAAACCTCCTTGAATGTCCAAAAGAGGTCAAGAGTTCAGCTCATACTAATTAAAAAATATATCTATAGAGCAAATATCCCAATCCTCAAAGAAAACGATAAATACAAGTGTACTTGTTGTAAGTACTTGCTTTTTCAATTGCATTCCGCAGAAGTCACGTTTATTGAAATCGTAATGAGGTTTATGACATACATACGTAGGTACTCCTACAAAACATTGTGCGACCCAGATGCGAAGTAAATATTACGTCAGTATATAGATTTATTTTAAATGTAATTAGGCACACTCGCCACAGAGTGCTGGTGCATCGACGGCCATCGGTCATCATCATTTTTAGGATTCCGTGCTCACCAATGGCACCCAATTACCTGTTTCCGTCCGCCGCATCTATCCGATGATTTATTCTAATGGGCCAAATACCTAGCCAGCTTAGGACTAACAAAAATGTTCAAATATCTTGCGGGAATTTCGATTGAGGCGACACGTGACCCAAGGGCTGGCCCTTATTTAGGCCAGCGAATAAGCGTAGCTATTCAGCATGGCAATGCAGCCAGTGTCTTGGGCATGCTTCCGTCTGGTACTGGTCTGGAACAGTTGAGTTACTTATAGGCCGTCTGTAACGGTCCTTAGGTAATCCGACTGCTTCATTTAACTAGAGCTAGGGGCTGTTTTCTTTTTGTTTTTTTTTAATGGTGATAGTCAAGCGATTGACCATCATTTTACATGTAAACCAACTAAAAATGTGGCCTAAGATGGAGCACGCTTGCCTAAAAGGTACATATTTACTATGGACTTGAAGACTCCAAGAATGTACTCGTGCGGAAAAACAGACGAAGGCAAGGAATTCCATTAAATTTTCACTGAAATTATGAAAATATCAATGATAAGAACCGAAAATATTGCATCAAATTTAGTTATAAGCATAATCGGGCGTATCGTAATATAATGGTAGACTGCCAAAAGAATAACCTCATTTTTTTTTTCAGGTCAAGCCAAGAAGGAGTTCTCTGGAACATGAAGCTTTGAAGAGAATTACATTGTGGTGAGTACGAATTAGCTGTGACGGTCGTCCTCTTCACCTCAGCCCGGGGGTGTCGTAAAAGCCGACCATGGGAGAGATCCCATGGTCGGCTTTTACGACACCTTTACGACAAATAAAGCTGTGTTGCCCTTGTTCTGGTGAGAACCAATTTGTATAATAAAGCACCTTAACGATAACCGTGGCCTAGTGGTAGGGCCTGTGGCTCTTGAACCGCACGTCTGGGTTTAATTCCCGGGTGTGTATCTTTGTATCGTTGTTACTAGTTTGATTCAGGCTTCACTCTATTTTAGAGGTTTAACTGCTGTGAGCTTAACAGTAAAAGGCTTAAGTTGGGTCAGTTCTTGACCTCTAGGCTTGCTTGCCTAGCCAAGAATGAGGTCTATGATGGAGCTTTCCCAGAAGGCACTGGCTGTTCCACGCACCGCCGCGGAGAAAGAACGGAGGATGCCAGAACACCAAAGCGTCTCCTTCATGGCAGACCCGAAGCCCGCAGACCCACTGAAATACCAAAGCTCAGAGAGCTGGATGGAGTGGAGCAGGACTTACGAGCAATAGGAGTGAGAAGCTAGAAAGAAGAAGCCAGAAACCTAATTGGATGGCGACATATATTTGACCAGGCCAAGGCTTATCCGCGGCTTTAGCGCCTTAAATGAAGATGACACTATTCTACGATGGAGAAGCGCTTGACCTGAATAGCTCGGCCTGGTGTCAAGTGGTGATAAGGCCGAATGTGGAAGCGCACTTCACCCGGAATCCTCAACAGACTGAGGAACTGGCTATCTTACCTCTAAATGTCGGAACACAAGCAGGTATAATTGGATAAGGATAATCTAGCTTTTCAGTGCCATAAATTTTCTAAAATTGAAAAATCAGGAGGTTTATATAATACACAGAAGGAAGCTGCTGCCCTTCTACTGGTGAGATCCCTTAGTCGGCTTTTACGACATCCATGGTCTGAGTTGGAGGGGTCGATTCCTAAGCCGCGACCGCCACGGCAATAATGAATAATACCTACATCTCCTATTATTTACATTCACATGAAGGTATACTTCCTAACAAATAAATGGGCGAGTCATTAATTCAAATCGACATAATTGGTCTTTGACTTGTTGACCTTGGAATGCATTACCTACCATGTGCAAATAATGCGGTTCCAAGCCAATAGTGTATTCACGTGCAAGCATCCACTATGTGAACTTTATGATTGTGGTAGTCCTTCAGTTACGGGATAAGTCGCAGTAGTTCCTCCTGAGGAACATCCAAGCTGGAGCTATGACCAAAGGACCACTGTCGCCAATGTTGATATAAGTCTTCAAAGGAACAGTCAAAAATTTTATCTGATTGTAACCAGTAAAGATAGTTACCAACTAATGTTTCTTTTATTGCCACGAAGGTGACAAACAGACGTACGGCCCACGGTTACCGTCGCCTATGGACGGAAAACATCACTCACGCCTTGCCGATAATTTAAAACGTCCAGTTTTAAAAAAAAACACACTGTACCTAGCTAGAGAAATTCTCGACAGGAAGACCATTCCACAATTGTATGGTTCGCTGGAGGAAGTTCCTCTTGAACCTTACACGGTGCAGTATTTACAAAGTCGAAATAATTGAAAAAAAAATCAATTTGTTGAATTCGTTGAACCTTGAATTGAACTTATTGGTCTAGAGGGCGCGATGGCCTATAGAATATAAGTTACCGTTGCTACGTACAAAATATCAGTGTAATGTCATTTAGTGTAAAGCACTTTTCCGGGCCGATGATGATGCCCTAACCTCATCACCTTCACCGGTCCGTAGCTATCCACTGTTGGACATGAGCTTCCTTGAGTAACAAATGATGTAAAGCCAAAATGTGATTGCAATAATTTAAATACAGTCACTTGTTCCTAATGAGTTCTCAAATACTAACTCTCAGATAACTCAGATAATTTCAGGCTATAACTGATATAGTTAATGAAGTTAGACCGAGCAACAGAAAATACCGTAGTAGGTTAATTTATTAAATCAAGAAAATATGATCTAGAAGAGATGAGATAAAATTTAATTTTAGATTGCGCTCAGGGCTTCGAGCAAAGTTCAAGCAGTTTCAAAGTCAAATTGATAATCTCCTCGCAATATTGCACAATCTCCTTTTCTTATTTTAATACGGAGCAATTCGAATAAACTGGATCACTTCAAGTACTAGGATCACAGGAGTACCGAGGCTGGGTATAATCATATGAAATGAAAATTATAGTAGGTGAACTAATTAAAGAGAATACATAAATATATCTATTTACATAACAAAATACGAGTACATCTAAATGATAATTAACACGTAATTTTAATTAGAAAAGAATAAAGATGTGACCTACATACTACAATATATAGACCTTGAGTACTTATATTATCTAGAGTTTTATACAGCATCATTCTTGACCTGTGTGGCAGAAGGGATGGACCACTGCTATAGACTGAACACCCGCCTTTCGTTCCGAAGGTCGTGGATACAAATCCGGTCGTGCACTTACATACATTTAGGTTTTTGTAAAGTGTAAGTGCACAAACACAAACATCAAACACAAACACATAACGATGAAGGTCACTTGAGAGAACCGGCATGTCCTTAGGTGCAACTATCCATATGGCATTGGGTTTTTTTATCAGCACACCGTGGACTGAATAACCACCAGAAAAAAGGAGGCGAGATAAAATAAAAATAATTGTCTTTTTTTCTTATGATCGTATTGTCTCACCCTATTACAGACAGCGTGCGAGAATTTCCTTGCCCATTCGAGATGTAGAGCGAGATTGTCGAGGCGCGCGAAATGATTTCTCGCTAGATAGACACCGGAAGCAGGAGTTTAAGAATAGTCCCGGGAACGAGAGCGAAATGAAGATCTGCAGTTGGTTAATTCAATTACAGCTGAATTTTATTGGAGTTTGATGGTTGCTGGTGTTACTGCGTGACTCCCTCGCGATGGGAATAAAGCTGACCTCATGGTAGAAGTAATGCGTAAGAGGCCGTAATGTCACGAAGCAGGAAACTAGGGAAATGCTACAATTTCTGCTACATTGAACTTGTTTAGAACACCATTTCTCTTCTGCACTGTAGGCTGTGGGTTCGATTCCCTGTGTGATGAAACTTTGTTCTGTGTTTGGGTGTTGTATTGTATGATAAATATGTATTTACAAAAAAAAAGTATTCAAGTATTCTATCCGTAATCTAGTTCCCATATTACAAGGTATGTTTAGTTGAGAGATAAACTGAAAAAAAGATTTAAGAATTTTTTTAAAGATTTTTAGTGAGATATCTGTTTGTCTGTATGTAATTGTAATTATGGTTATATTACTTAAACTGTCTTGTAAATGATTACCAATTATCGTTATTATCGGCAACTTGACTTTCTTATTGTCTTACCAAACATTTTTGCAGTGTCTAGTCAAACTTTCCAGGAAATTTAGCCAAATCGTTTTGTTTTGTCTAAAATTGTTGTGTTCCGGCATTCAGAGGTAAGATAGCCAGTTCCTCAGTTTGTGGAGGATTCCGGGTGAAGTGCGCCTCCACCTTCGGCCTTATCTTAACTTGTTACTTGGTGAGATGAAGGCCAAGCGCTTCCCCGTCGTACAGTAAAAAAAAAAAGTTGCCTTTCCAAACCGTTTGTCTCGTAATAGAAAAGAGAAAACTATAGTTTTAGTTTGAGAGTATAGTTTGGGGCTAGATGGCGTTGTGTGAAATTGATCTCCTGTAATATTTATTCATTTATTTATTTCAAACGAATTTTGTGTTCAAAGGAAATTTCCTGTTTTCACGATAATATTATAAAAGTGAAAGTTTGTACGGATATTGAGATATTTGTTCCTCCTTCACGCCAAAACTACTGAACGGATTCAGCTGATACTTTGCATGGATATTGTTATGGACCAGGAAAAACCCGAGGGCGGAACCTAGTACTAATGTAGAAAAACGAACTTAGAAGGAACCCTAATGTAATACTTATCTAGGAATAGATTGCGTCGCAGTTTTCCTTCTATTGTAATATTCCAAGTGGAAAAGAAAACTTATGAATAATATAACTTGGGTAGAGTAAAGGTTAGATCCAGGAAAGATAGTAATGGTATAAAAATGATTACTTTTCCTATAGCTGCTCATTCATTCATACGGTGTGTTCCTCTAGTTTTAGTTCAAAAACTTTTAGTTCAATATGTACGGAAATGTCACACGCGGAGTTGCAAACCAATTTATATTTTATTTCCTATCTTAGATACCAGACGACGACGGTCGTCGTACGTTTCTCTGTTTCTTTTTCTGTTTATTTTTGCCACTTAGCAAGGTATCATAATGCTCGATGGTTTGTAACTAACGCTTTGTTCCAGATCTCTGTGGACATCGCGATTGGAAGTTGACATTGTAAAGTTATACAATACAACAATGCTTTCGTACATGATGCCGGTGGAGGAGAAGCCTCCACCAGCGCCGGGCAAGGCTCGGATGGCGCTGGAGCTAGTGGGCAGTCCGGGGAGCCCCGAGGCAGCGCTGCGCCGCCTCCGCTCCAATATCTCCAAGGAGTCCTCGACCAGTTCCTTTGCGAGCGACCTGACTATGTCGTCGTCAACGCCGACCGGCGCGCTCGACAAGCCGAAGCACAAGCTGCTTGGGAACGGGACCAAGCATCAGACGCTTAAGAGGTAAGGATCTCACAAATCAAAACCTTGAAAGTATTCATCTTTCATCACTTGCGGGTGTTGTTTGACACACATAAAATGGTCAACGCGGGAATTTATTGTGCCCATCAACTAGGCATTCAATAATTGCTAGTACTTTCACGACAGCAATGCTGCTCGTTGCACGAGCTCTTGGCAAGAAGCTCTTCTTCCCATTTTTGTATAATACAGGGCGGATGGAAAGAAGCGTAATTAGATACCTTAATCACTATGTCTCTTCATGTGTTTTTAATTCTTTTCGTGGTTCTTTTTTTACTTACTTATTATGGGTAGTTAACCTTAAAACTTGCAAAGAGAAGGATGAGGTCTACATTAGCGCCTCTTAATCGTACCACGAGTCATAAATATTTTTGGCAGTCGAACCATGGATAGTTTCACTTACCCGTGGTACAACCAGTTGGACATAGCGGTTGGACCAGGGGTCGGTAGCGGGGCCTGTGCAGGTCTACCACCATTCAACTAGCAAAAGCCAGCGGTTCCGTTGCCCGGGATAGATCACTAGGAGGTAGATCCCACACAACCCTAACTAGTTATCTACGAAGAGTGGATTGATAACGAAATATATTCAAAGAAAAGCAAACCAAATAAAATCTTATAGGTACCTATCATGTTTGTTCGATACTAAAACGTTGCTTTATTTGCGAAAGTCCAGAGCAGCTCTTTAGGTTTATTAAGCGCTTAATAGTACAGTTGATGAGGCTTTACTTGCTAGTGGATTGCACCTGGATGGACAAAGCAACCACTTTACCTAAGTAACAAAGCGTTTGAGGTATCAAGGTGAAAGCAATCAGATAACTTACCTGGCCAATTGCTTAGATTTCATTACTTAATTATAGTGCATCACTAATGAACCCAGCCAATTTAAAGAGCTGATGCAGATATAATATAATGTTACTAAAGAAGGATATGTAAATAAAATTTTCCCATATCATTATTTTCAAGCTTGTTGTGAAGTCAGTCTATCCTATTTATTTGTTGATAAACATTTTACCGTATTTTTATTTAAACACATTACATTTAAGTCACGATTCACCACCATAAAGTAATTGGTGAGAGATATTTCTGTTTTTTTTGTCCGTTAAGAAGCTTTGGCCTCCAGGCCGAAGATCCTCATCAGATTTTCACCAAATGGAAAAGAGAATAATTTCAGACCTTCTACCGATCAAAAAAGAATTACGCAAATCGGTTAGAAATCGGTGGACATACCTACATAGAAAAAAAACGGACCGTTTTTAGTTTCGTTTAAAATGAGTTCAGTCAGTAAAAAGAACACAAAATCACAAAGCTTCGATATTGATCCAGTTCAAATGTTTTGCAGTAAATACCTACCTACAACAACGGATACAAACCTAATGAATGAATTGTAGTGACTGTATAGTTTGTAACTCATTACAAAAAAGTCGAGCGATTGCAGGATGATCTGCGAGCGAACGAATTGGTGGAACACACCATAGGAGTACGTATAGGTAGCAGATAACATGGAAGGATTTTATGGGACACTTTTGTCCAGCTGTGGCATGAAATGGAACAGGAGAAATTCGCGATGTATTAGTTTGGAGTGATCTGTGAAGTGAAAAGATCCGAAACAACTCTTTGCATGCTGTTTGGACCTGCAAGTACTCTGCGGATCAGGGCCCCGATTCTAATAACCAATTGCTTGTCGAAGAATGGCCACTATAGGTGGCCTTAGGTATTCTAGTGACTGTATTTGACACCATTGTCACAGTGACTGGTTTTGTAGAATTGATGGGCTCCAGGGATGCAATCAACCGAGGAGCAACGTCGCATAAAAGCCGTTACCAGTTAGGTATTACAAAAAAAGTGACTTAACTGGTATCTTCTTCTTCATGTGGGTTGTTTTTGATAAACCTGGTGTCAGACTTTACGAGCCGCCGCCATAGGCGTCGGACATGGCTCGTAGCGGGTATGACGTATACTGAGAGCTAAATGGACATATATAATGATTTTAATTAATGTACAGACTCAGTTGCGCGGTTTGATTGTATGAAAGCATTATTTTAACTTCAGAACATACATCAAGCAAATTGCAATTCAATAAATCTCGATAGGGCTTATATAGGGTAGCTTCAATTTAGTTAAATTGGAGCATGCGTCAGTCAATGCAAATGGTTTTGAAATCCGTACATTAGTATAGGCACATTATTCAGTTCAATGCACGTTCCGAAGGTATTTATTTCAAGATTTACTCTTCATATGAAGATGCCGGTTTTAATCTAAAATTTTAAACTTCATAGTTGCTTAGTTCTCACAACAATATTAGACAAGTGGTTCTGTAAGAACAATAGACTTCACGAGCCCTTATAACCATGCAATAACCAATGCTTTCCTCTTTCACTTTTCCTTTAAGACTTTTGAGCAAATAGAGGTATAAACTTTAGTGATTACTCGTGTTCTCCTGGTCCTAGGAGGTCAAATCTGATATCTACGAGTTCGTCTCGCAAAGGCGGAGAGGACTTTTTAATCTGATTAGTATACTTACGTAGGTATTCATTTTCCGAAAAAAAAATCAAAAATTGTAATCCTACAGCAAACTTCTCTTTTCTCCCTCCTCTACGCCATTTTTTTCACATATTGTGTAAAATAAAATCCTTACTGTGTGTTTTAAATTGAATTCAAATCCGTTGATAAATAACGCTACAGCAAACTTCCCCTATTCTCCCTATTTTCCCAGTTTCATCAAAATCGGTTGAAAAATAAGAGCTGTAGACGAGAACAAACCGACAGACAGCGGACAAAAGCATTTTTGGCCGGTCTCGAAACATAGACGCTTCGGTCGCTCAGTCAATAAGACCTCAAGGGACCAAAAATTAACAACCGGGTTACCAACCCTAGTTTAAATAATGTAACTTATGATAAATATGTACATTTTTGATTTTGATCTTCATTCATTAAAAAAAAAGGAAGTGACCATCGTGAAATCACCTACTAACCAATATATTGTTGTACAATGTTGTACTTCCCCTGGAGACCGAACCTGGATCTGACTAGACCATAGACGCGGCTTAAAACACATAAGCTTGGACGAAAATTTTGTCCATGACATAAATATTACTAATATAAACTTTTATAAAACATTTATTGTATCCTTTTTTTTATTTGCATACCCCGTATTTAAATAATATAGCCATTTACTAACACTCAACAATTAGAGGAACCAAACAACGCCTCACATGTCAAAATACATCAACCCGTCGACGCAGATAGTTATAATGAAATAGACATTCTCGAAAAACATTACCCTCCTTCTGAAACAGTATATCTTAAACAGGTAAAAGCGGTCTCATTTTTAGAGAACCCAACTGGTGCTAACGGTGTGCTATTAGCCTCCGCTGACAGTCCGCCCGTCTGTCTGTTTGTCAGCAGGCTGTATCTCATAAACCTGAGAACAGTAATAGTTATACAATTGAAATTGTCACTCAGTGTGTATTTCTCTATAATCGTTATAAAAATAAAATAACAGGGCCCCCTTCACCAATTTTACAATATACAATTTTTTTGCCAAAAAAATTGTGTTCTGAGCGTGTCCGCACTTGTTCGATTATTTTACATATTGCTGCGCTGCGACAGTGAAATACCACCGTCCCAAAATAAATTGTCATCGACAGCGTATCCACTATCCCTCCCAACCTTCAATTTTACAAATAATAATTCCTTCCTCGCGGCCCGTTACAAGCAAACAGTCCGCGGCAATTTGTATAATCCCACAGCGAATGAAGCTCACACGCCACGAGTCCCACCGGAATGGAACAATAAAAGCTGTGGCTGTGGAACGCGCTGCAGTATTTTCTAATTGCTCCAATTACCTCCGATACACGAGTGTTTACAAATCAACAAGTAAAACGGTAACACTTACCCTGTTGACGGAAAATTTACTACGACGTGTCAATGGCAAACCTATCCATACGCGAGGGAGGATACATGTCCGAGTATCGACTTACTTCCTAGTGGTCTTCGGCCAACGGATTCGCTGGATTATCTAGCAGTTGCGATTATGCTAGCCAGGTGGACCTCTGGCTAGTGACCGCCCCCTGCCGAAGTGGACCACCACATTCCGTGGGTGCGCGAAAGAGCCATCTCTCTGTGTGTGATGGCTGGCCCATGCCAGCATGCGAATTAGGTATACCCGACTCACTTTTTCCGTTATATCCTTCCACGTCTGTCTTCTGATTCCGCTACGTCTCTCCACAGACATTACCTTGTAATGGTATAGGAAGGCTTTGGACAAGGAGCAATAAAAGGGTCGCGAGTGCTCAGCTTTGCGAAAAAACTTTTTATTCGTAATAAAAATAAACTAGTATGAACGCGGCTGAAATAGTTTACTGGTGAGAACCAATGTATTCTTTATTGTCCCACGCGTCAGGAAGTCGCAGGGGCTGCTTCGAAAGCCAGGAAGTGTAGATCTCTAGCTGACAATCTGGCCTGGAAACGATCAATCGTCTAGTTACATAAATATTGTGCGATGGTGGTGTGTGTGTCGGTAACTATAACTAGTGTATCACACACATATAGTCCTATAAACTTATCTGGCCTGTGATTTTGGTATTTGTTCATAAAATGTTATGCCTCAATATTTCGGTCACAGAACTTATAAGGTAAAAAAAATATGAATATTACTACATGTTTAACAAAACGCGTTATATATCTCGATTTCGATAGCGCATTATACCTACTAAGATAAATAGTTCTCTCCCACGATACTTAATAGACAGATGAACCCTGCCAGCGGATTTTAAAATCCTACAGTCGAGTAAACGTTTTTTGTGGGAATTGGGCAAGAATTATGCACAGTCTCGCTATAAACCACTGACTTTAAATAGGCACCTAAGGATACCTTAGCAAAGGGCGGATAAAGTTATCTAGGTCCTTAAAGAGGTCACGTGAAAATGACTCATCTTACGCCATACATCGTGTCCTTTCATAATGAAGTACGAAGTCTTCAAGCGCAGCCTTTCAAAAAGATTGAGCCCGTCGTATGCCCTCATGCGGCGAAGGAAGCACAATGTGACAAGCGGACGCGGAAACGGACAGCGAATGGCAGAAATACAATGTGACAAGCGGACGCGGAAACGGACAGCGAATGGCAGAAATACGATAAGATGCTTGACAGTGTTTCTTTTGTACGAAGGGGATGCGCTTGGCCTTCATCTTATTTCAAGTTATAACGCACTCCACCCGGAATCCTCAACATCTGAGGAACTGGCCATATTAGAATTGTTTTTATCGCGATAGACTTAGGTGGATTTCACAAACGTAATGAGAGGGATGTTGTACCTACTAACACTTGTGTGGGCTAAATGCATGTTTTTTTAATCTTCCCTCTCTGTCCAAAGGCTTTTACCCGGACTATATCTTTGTAAATCGATTATCTTTAACGAACTATAAACATCGCTATACCTACTCTTATACATGTGAATGTAGTGGCCATATAACGACAAGAGTGTTAAATATGATTGTGGATTTATATCGGGATAGGGATAGGTGGAAGAGGAGATACGTGGATTGTGTAAGGGATGTTATGGCAAGAAAGGAGTGAGTGATGATATGACGGTGAGGTACAGGTGAGCGGAGGAAGAAGAAACATTGAGCCGATCCCACATAGAGTGGGTTAACGTGCGTAACGTTGTGAAGTAATTTTCTCCAGCTACATAGAGCATAGCCTTAGCGAACTCACTTTTAGAGCTTCTCAGCCTTTCTCACGGTGTCTGTTCGTAAAAACTGTCTCCGTGAAGCGTGCAGTCGTGCGATGAATTTGTAAAGCATGATATCATTTTAGCGACGACGTTTGCTTGGATTTTAGAATTTTAAACTGAGCTGTTGACCTTTTAATAGCCTAGACTGAGAACTAAAATGTTCTTGTCTAGCCTTTCAGCATTATGTAACAATGTACGTGCATGTATGTATCGACAATGCTGCCATGGAAACCATTTTGTAGTAAGGTGTTTTCCATGAAACCGTGTCTAAATCACCAGCTAGGTATAGTCAGCATAGGCTGACTATACCTAGCTGGTCAAATCAATTGAATATCTAATCAGGTCAGGCTACGGAAACCTGATACGGTGCATGCTAGATACTTGTCCGATTTATTTTTAAGTAATTTGGAGTTGGTGTGTCTGTAGTTTATACCCCGGGGAACAGAATCGCTTTTCCTAGCGGTTTTGGCTGAAGATCATACCACTAGTGTAGGACCTGTAGGTCTACGGTATGTCATATTTCGCCGGCGCACGAGAGAGCATTGGGCGTTCTGGGAAAGCTTGCTCTGTCGCAGACCGAGCTAGACAAAGACATACGAAGGTCAAGAGCTAACCCGTCATTTATAAAAAAAATGTTTTTCATTTTCCAAAGCTGGACGAAAACCAATATGTGCACTAGTCAAAAACCCGTTTTGAACTAAGTTCAAAATGATCGATGAGCAAACATTTTAGGAAGGTTATATGCCAATCACTTTCAAAGTGATTTGATTATCTTTCTTCACAAAGATTTAGTCCGCGCGCGGAGCCGGCCGCAAAGTGATTGATATTCTTTGGCCGTGACCGCGCATCTAAACAAAAAGGTTAGGACGAGGTTACTGCGGCGTCACTGACTGGCCGTGTTCTTGGCCGAGGTTACTAATACCCAACTAAATGCTAAAGCCGCACGGCATGCCGGCGGCGCGCGTCACGGTGGCCGATGAAAGACGAAACGAAGCATTTTACTGAGTCTGGTCACTATTTCTTGTTGATAAGATATTCTCAGCACCCAGGATTTTAATTTCATCCTTCATTCTGTCTTCATTTTGAGTTAATTTGCTCTACTGTTACCAGCACAATTCTTAGACTAGGTCTGTTCTGGAACTGTATACAGATGTGCTTATTGGCTGGTAGATTGGGCAGCTAAATCTACACTGACGGGCACGTTTCTTGGGCATATCCATCGAATGCTTAGTTTATTCTAGAAATATCCACAGCGGACTCGTGGTAACACCGTTTTGATACACCAGTGTAGTAATTTCTTTTACTCGTGGTTACACTACTCTAAAAAGGATCGCACTTGACTGAGTAGTAGGTATGTAGTGAAGTGCCCGATAGATAAAATATTCGAAAGATATCTAGTACTTTAAAACACCTTGATAAATACTTCACGAAAATTGTCATTCTGATTTGTCAAACCATTGTTTACGTTACTGTTTAAAAAGCACCAACTTTACTGTTGGGTGTACATAAAATGAGTACAATAATTAAAAGGAAACGTGGTGAAGTGCTTTTAAGCGATGGATACCAATATTATAAACATAAAATTTATGCTAACAAAAGTATTATATGGTTTTGTAGCCAACGGAATAAACATAAATGTACGGGGTCCGTCACTACTGCCAAGGTAAATAATTCAATACTTACCTTCTCCGTGACTGCATAGGCATCCTTTCTTCTTATAAGATAAAATATTTACTTCGTCCACGTTCGTAACTAAACTTTTATAACTGGTTATAAAAGATTTTATTTCATAACTGGTTATGTATCCGGATTTTTTTCACCGTCTCATAACCAGTTATTAAACAAGATTTTTTTCCATTTTCATAACTGGAACCTTTTAGTCATGTATGGTCTCCTGGTACTTTTGTTGTTTAAATGAAAATTGTGAAATTCATCTTTCAATACATAATAAAAAAATACATAAAGACAACTAACGTACAATTTAGTAAACTTAATGCTATGTCTTGCGATAGTATAGAATATGACAATAAGTATTGAAACTTAGTGGCACTTGCGGATTTTCCACTTCTGCAAAAACCATTAGTTAGTTAGTTGTAAATGTCAAAACGAAAACTGTCATATGTAGGAAACTACTCGTGCTAGAATTTCAGTTCCTAGCTCAAATGAAAGGTATGATCAAAATCTACATTTTCGATGACAGCTGTAAAATTGTCAATTACTGTCGGATGTAACAGAAACGATCACACATGCAAGATAACCATGGAAAATCAAAATTGATAATAAATATCAAATGAACAGTAGTTGTTAATTTGACCAAAGCAGTGAATGTCAAATTGACAGTAGATATCAATTTGACTAAAAAAGTCTTTCAGTCAAATTTACCAGTTATTGGTTATAAAACAGTGAAAAAAATCCAGATACATAAGCAGTTATAAAATTTTAGTTAAGAAAGTGGACGAAGGGGTTAAATATTTTCCAACTATTAGTCTTAACTTATTGTTTTTTGAAGGATGATAAAACTATGAAGCAAGTAAACCATACCGAGGAGTGTAAACAGAATCACGCCAAAAACGACTTAGCGATGTCGATGGTTAATATGAAGGAGGAGGCTGCTACGTCGGCGGATTTCATACCTGCTATTTACAAAAATAATGTTAAAGCTTTATATAACAAAGGTATGCACTTAGTCACTGAAGTACCGTCGTTTCGCAGTGTAAAGTGCAGCTTATATTATTCTGCAAGAAAACGTAAGCTGCAAATGGACAAAACTGTTTTGTCGAAGCTGAGCGAAGTTGAGATTCCTGCACCATTTAAAAATTCTTTGGTGGCCGATTATCATTACGAGGACTCCAGATCATTGGTATTTTGTTTTGATGAAGCAAAACAGTTATTGGGTGAAGTTAAAGACTACTTTTGTGACGGAACCTTCAAAAGTGCACCCAAACCATTTCATCAGTTATTTATTATTTACGGTGATTTGGGAAGTTCATCCGGAACAACTAATGTGGTTCCACTTGTATTTGCCCTGATAAGTGACAAAAAATAAAGCTAGTATTCGGCTTTGTTTGACATATTGCAAGCCAAATTTCCCGAGGGGAAACCAGACAAGATCCATCTATACTTTGAAGTTGCAACTTCAAATGCACTCAAATTATTTTTTCCAAATCTCGAAATAAAAAAGTGCTACTACCATTTCACGAAGAGTTTGTGGCGAAAAGCTAAATCTATAGGAATAAAGACAAAGCTGTATCGCCGTTTCGTAGGTTTGTGCACTGCTCTTCCACTGTTGGAATGTTGAATGTTGATGGTTGGGCGTATATACAATTGCAATATGCTCATTTAAATAACAATAAAATTAAAGCTTTTATGGCGTACTTGGCTTCAAAATGAAGCATGCATAAGAGAGTGGTGTGCTAGCAACGAACGCCATCGCACTAATAATGTCGCAGGAAGTTATAATTCAGTGATTAATAAAAACATTAACAAGAACTATGTGACAATAAATACATTATTAAATGTTCTACATAATGACATCAGAGTAATGAATATTAAAACAGCAAATTTCAGCCCAAATGAACGGAGACAAACAGAAAAGGTAAAACACGATTTTATTTTAAATACTCAATTGCAGCTAATTCATAACCAAATAACCGTTGGCCATTTTTTGGAAATGTTACGCTAAATTTTATTTTGAAGATGGGAAGTCACTTATACGGAGTCAATTTTTTTATTTGTGTTAAGCCTGTTTCAATTTATTTTTAGTTGGTACAAAATACATGCAAATACTATTTGCGTTTCGACATTAGTATTTTATTTTTGAGCGAGTATTGATCGGTACATCGTAGATTTTAGTATAAAATAAGGAGAACCACTTGTATTTTCTTCCACGTTTGTTATCACTTTTGTAATTTACTGTTTTGCGTTGTTTGTGACGTTTTCTGTTATTTTTAACGTTCTGTATTTTTTCTCGTCTTCTGTCATTTTTGACATTTGCTGTCAGTTTGACCTTTGCAGAATTTCGTTGCCTGAATTTTTGCAATTATAATTTATTTTTGTGCTCAGAACAACCTACAGCACAGAACTGCTGGGAATAAGTGTAAATTAATCTATTTTTAGTTTTGACAGCTGTCATAGGAAATGTAGAAAAACCCTGTCCAACTTCAGCGTGCTATTTCCCCACACTAGCAGTGTAACCACGAGTCCTATGTTTTAATAATTTACTGATGAACACACCGCACAGTGCCACCACGAGTAAAAGAAATTACTCGTGGTCACACTGGTGTAACAAAACGGTGTTACCACGAGTCCGCCGTGAAATATCGAGGCAAACAATCAAAAAACTAAAAAACATTTGCAATTTAGGAATATGGATATTTTTGAGTGGTTGAATAAGGAGAGGTATTTTATTGAGATCTTACTTCGTGGAAATCCATCCAATAAAGCCTGTAGACGTGACCGGGACCGGTTTCAGGGACTCAACAGTCTCTAGCTTGCTCACAACCTGGGGGAGAGACGCAGCCGCCTCCTGCCGGATTGCGTCCGATTCTTCTAGCGATCGTCTGGTAACAGAAACAAATAACTGAATAAAAATAAAAATGAATAAAAATAAGAAAAAACCGTAAAGCTTTTAGGTCGTACTGCTACTGTCACACAAACGTCAACGCCGAACGTCCGTCATCGCGTTAAATACACCACACTTGAATTTAGCATAGAAAATGACACTTCAAGGGAACTCGAAGCGACTGCGCTATTTTGTTGAAATAAGTGTGAATTATTATTGCATGTATGTATAGTAAGTAAAACAAAAACATAAGCGGTACATGAAAAAATGCGCACGGTACGGTAAGTACCTAGTAATAACTAGTGGTTCTGTAAGAACAGTAGACCTTGCGTTCCCTTATAACCATGCATAACCGATGCTCTCCTCGTTCACTTTTCCTTTTAGACTTTTGAGCAAATAGAGGTATAAGCTTTAGTGATTACTCGTGTTCCCCTGGTCCTAGGAGGTCAAATCTTGTGCCTACGAGTTTGTCTTGCAAAGGCGGAGAGGACTGCGCAATCTGAAGGTATATATTTTTCGAAAAAAAAAAATCCTACAACAAACTTTTTTCCCTGCACTACCCCATTTTGTTCTTTTAAATATAATTCAAATCCGTTGAAAAATAACGCTACAGCAAACTTCCCCTCTCCCCCTTTCCCCCCTATTTCCCCGTGATCAAAAATCACAATCAACAAAAAAAAAATGTATAAATCAAGGGACATGTGTGCCAATTTTCATCAAAATCGGTTGAAAAATGCGACCTGTAGACGAGAACAAACCGGACAGATGACAGACAGCGGACAAAAGCACTTTTGGCGGTTTTAGAACGTTTTCAAAGCGCAGACGTCGCTGACGTGCAGCGGGCTGGCCACGGATAGCGCCGTGAACGCTATTTTGTGCACTAGTGTATTAATAACGAGCCTTTCAGGCTTTTATTATTTATTCAGGTGACACTGATTACCTTAAATGAGTTCATGTCACATGTCTTAAGTCAGCTTGAATCAGATGCCAAAATAGTATCTCTTGTTAAGGTTTGCTAATACTCAATTATTATTTTATTAGTACAAAGGGATAATGGATCCTACCAAATTCGTCGATTTATCTGCTTTCGTTTTCGTTTCCTACGCCTTCGAAGTAACAAAGCTAACATCTTCTTCTTATTTTTCTTTTGGCGTGTTCAGTGATCCATGGGAAACCCAAGAGTTTGCCAATGTTAGCTTTTACTTAGCTGTTTACCAAAAAGATGCTGGGGGGTCTGAGAACAAGTATATAGGTATAGGTACGGTCCATAGGGAGAATTAGTCTTATTCATATAAGTACCTAGATTATTACATAATATTCACAATAAAAAAAAAACCTTTAAAAAATCTCGTAAACCATAAATGTGATAAGTCGTGGCTTGCGAAGTCTGGATAATGTTGTAATCGGGGAAGCTGAACCATATCCATTAATCCATTTGAGATAGAGAGAGCTAAGCCTATTACTAAAACTTTTATGAAAACTAAATTCACATTGGATGAGTAAGTAGTTCTACAACACAACGTGGTATGGAATAATGTGGTATGAGAATTGCGACAGAAAATGTGAGAACAAACACGACGCAATCCGTTCATATTTCCATTATTAGATATTCCTGTCTCATTTGTATGTATTTATTCAATACAGTAAGATATCGCACTGAAGTCTTATTGAAACTAATAAATTATAAAAAAAAACAGACACAACGGTGATATAGGTTTCAAACGAGAACGTACCAACTAGGGTAATAATGGCGCTCCGCGTGCTGTCTGCCAGATTAGATAAGAACTAATAATCCGTTTTATTCACCGGTGATTTATTTGAAAGAAAAACTGGTATATATCAGGTATTAAATACACGTTTTTCGTTATAAATAATGTATTCTAAGTTGCTTATAAGAGAACAAAAAATACTTTTTTTTTGTTTTTCAGATTTCAACTGTTTTTCTACTACGGTTCATAAGATACAGCAGTTTTTTTATGATTGGTATTTAATTGCATAAGCATAACTGTCGTTAGCTACGTGATAACTATCAAAACTAAAAATGGTGATGAAACCAAATCCAAATCCAAAACCGAATCCAAAAACCCTTAATCAAGATCAACATAATAGCCTAAAATTCACCTAAAACTATTCAAAGGCCAAATTCAGCCAAAAAGTGGCCAAATTCAGCTCCGGAATGGCATGATACTATCATGCCATTCCGGAGCTGAATTTGGCCACTTTTTTTTCTATAAAGACAAAACACCAAAGTTTAATGTATGTAAGTTCATTAATTCCCACCATATGTACACAAAAATTACACTTAGTTTTGTTCAATCTAAATTAAAAAAAAACAAAAGAAAATGTAGGTAACCACAACATTTTTATCTGTTAATACGGCTAACGAGATTTATCGGCTAAGCCATATTTTGCATAAGGCTACAACCTCTTATAACTAGTTATAACATAAAAGAAAGGTCCTAAATAGCACAATTTCATAGATGAGGTCAGGTGAGTATTGAGATTCAAATTCGGAATACATATTCATAATAGTTGCGACGATCCGTCAGACTAATTATACAATACCTATGATCACCGCTGTAGCTGACAAGATGCATTTCATTCGCTGCATAGTGGTAGATAGGTAGGTACTCCAGCATTCCAGCCCGATTAAATATAAGCCGCACCGCACCGCAACGTGAACTAGGGTTCGCCTCGCGTTACGCTTCGCCGAATACGGAATTAATATTTGTTTTAGTCTCGGCCACGGTAAAACGATCGCTTGTCCATTGGTTTCGCATAACTAAAGTTCGGTACTTATATGTAAATCTCTGAAGCCATAATCACTGTAACTGTGCGCTAGTCTGTATACCCATAGTACTTATTGCGTATTCTGCGTTAGAAGTTGCTACAAACTGTTCGTTATTCTACGTTTAAGACCGCGTTCGCGATGAATGTAATTTCCGTGTCGAATTCCTTTGATGCGGTCGCTCTTCTACCGCACTGCAGCTCAGTTCTCGCCAGAATTAGGCTGCACATTCAGAACAGACGCGTAAAAGGCCCTCATTCTCATGTCCGTATCTACATGCCCGATATAAGTCCTCGTGTGCGAGTAAATTGGTAGTTCCTTTCTAGAGATCGATCTGTTGTTTATATAGGTAGTATAAGCGTCAGTAGAATTAAAAAAAATTAGCTTCTGCAGGCAGCTTCACTCGCGTGGTGATAAAAAAAACAAATCTGGGATTATCATCCCACCACCGGATTAGCATAGGCAGGTCATGTCGCAAGTTACAACCCGTACCATGTGGATGTCACATTGTGCCGAACACAGATTCGCCTCTACCTTTATCATTGGTAGATACCTACTGGTAAAGCTCATTACCCTCGTCTGATTTTCCGCACCAGTATAATCTTGGAGTTTTCAAGTCTAGAGTAAATAGGTTCCTTTTGGACAAGCCTGCTGCATCATAAGCCACATCTTAACCTATTTTCCAAGTTAGCTTGGAGATCATACCAATTAAAACCATTACGTTGTAATAATAGCCTATTATTTAGTCTGTGTTAATATCCATATTCTTATTTTTCAGTTCCCTTTCATTGATTATTTTGATTTAATTACGGAAATTCCTACATGACCACAGGCCTACTTTTATCCTACAGTCATACTTACTATGTGATTTTACAATTTGGCAATGAATGAATACTGAACAGTTTTATCAAGGCAACCGCGAGGACGAAATAAAGGGGGTAATATGTACAATTTCACCCCCTGGCAACGTGATGTTGGTGCTACACTTTGGCGGATAGTCAAATGCTTGCTTATTATTTTTTTTATAAAGAGCCATTGCCTTCTTGGGAATCTAGCTCCATCTTAGACCTCATCCCTGCTCTGGCCTAGAGTTATTCTAGCCTATATAGAGGTCAAAAGTTAACTCTTCTAATAAACAAATACGAGTATCAACATTACATTCGCAAGTTATGCAAGATGATTGAATCAACGAAAGCAGAATATGATCGATAGAACTGCATATTTTACGTAAAACTTAATTTTCCAATAGAAAGGCGGGACTCTGATAAATTACACTTGTGTGTATGAGTGTGTATAATCAAAGGCCTTGCTTACGAATAGTGCTAAAGTCGAAGCAGGCTTGGTGTTGGGTTTCGTGCCCTGTCATGCAAATCGGTCGCCTTTCTCAGAACATTTTGAATTCCTGATTCGTAAGTAATATAATTCCATGTACTACGTCTTGCGTCAAGAAAATAAGCTTGATCATCATTCTGCCGGGCCAATGTTAAATAAATCATTATTACAATTTGGTTTGGATATGACTGAAAACATAAATTCTATCAATGGTATTCCAATTCTTGAAAGGACATCCCGCTTCTGTTTCAAAAATGCACTTTTTGGCATTAAATTAAAAAAAGAGATTTACATGGACAAATCCGCCTTTGTTCGCCAGTTTCTCTATTCATATCGCATTTGCAGAGTGCCTATACCTAGGAGCTTCATTCAGGCGCATAGCCCAACTATCGTCTACATCTGGTTGTTTCCTTTAAGGTTAGGGTTAGAATGAGAATACTTCTCCACGATTACGATTAGTACCTTAAGCCAACGAGCATGTATGAAGAACCTGATGAGAGTGAATAAGGCAAAAGAGGCAAGATAATTAGTGGAAAATCCGTTGCCTGTGCCTACCCCTCTGGGAAAGAGGCGTGAGTCATGATGTAACGCTACCAAACAGAATTATTTTATATGATCTGCCAAATCTTGGACTTGCGAACCTAATAAACTTCCAAAACCCTCACGAGCTCAGTTGGTAATAGCTCGGCTTTCTGGTCGGGTCTATAGGTTGTAGGCTCGATTCCCACCCAGGACAATCATTTGTGTGATGAATATAGGTGTTTGTTCAATATTTGGTGTCGTCTTGTATAATAATATCATATAAATTGTTTATTTATTTACCTCACATAAGTTTTCACATATCATTTACAATAACTTAGATGGTAGAGATAATGAAACCTGTTTTTATCAGGTTATAAACCTGTAATACAGGTCACCAGTGCCCCCACTCCACGGAAATCACACAGCTTGTTTTGCAGTTGTGCTGATGGAATTGGAAACATTATTTAGCCAAAATATTGTCTAGGAGAGAGAACTAAATAAGACTTTTTATAAATTCAAATAAAAATAAAACAAGGTAAAAAAAAGTGTAGGTGTAAGACTAGAAGGAACTTATTGCTAGAATTAAACAAAAATATAAAACAAAGACAAAAACCAAATGCGTGAGCTTTGGTTGTTTCATAATATGAGGAGCAATGCGGAGAAGTAAGGGTGTAAGCGAGGTATGTATAATATGGATGTGTGATAGTGAAATGCATGTTGGGAGCATCACATTATTATTACATAATTAGGTAAGTAAAGTTCGTTTTTTGGTGCTATGCTATAAGTATATTGTCACGAATCTCGTTATGATTTCGTGGCAATGGCAACCTAGTGTTCAATGGGCTAACCCATTCCAATCCTAAGATTGGGATAGGGACCAGGGTTAGGTTTATGTTAGAGGTATAAGTAAATCTTCCGTTTGCTGATAGTTAAGAGTTCTGAGCCAATTCGTCACAGCTGCCTTACATTTCTTCGTTATTAGAGGGTATCTAGTAAGATTTTTGTTTATTTTGTTATATAGGAAAGGTCCGAGGAAGCAATAAAAGTTTTGAGATTTTTTTGTGCAGAAGGGCACATTTTTTTTTTTATGAAAGAACAATACGCTGGCCTGGTTCTGAACCTGGAGGGCGACAGCTTTGCGCGGACCTGGCTGGCGCTGAAGGCGCGAAAAGGCTTTATGCGCTTATCTACCACTTTCCCAGGGTCATAGTAAGTTTGGCTATGTTTTTTTAGGATGATTTGTAACACAAAATATTGCCTTATCGTTAGCACTTCCCAAACGTTAAAAAGGTTGGTTGCAGGGAAGCTATATATATCCTGCTTGCTGGAAACTGACCAGGGTGACACCTATTCCTAAAGGCTCCAACAAATCGGCAGTAGAAGGATACAGACCAATTGCTATACTGTCTTCTCCGGCAAAGTCTTTGAGCGTATAATTCACAATGAAATTTATAGACAGGTGGAACCATACATATGCAATGAACAGCATGGTTTTAGGAAGAGGAGGTCAGTTAATACCAACCTGCTGACTGTAGTTGATTATATCAAGGCAAAAATGGACAAGGGCAGTCAAATAGACGTCCTATATTTTGATTTTAAGAAGGCCTTCGATAGAGTCAACAATGACATTCTTCTTTCCAAATTATGTGCATTAGGTTTTGAGCGAGGTTGCTTAAGCTTGTAGCGGACTATCTAAGAGATCGCCAACAATTCGTCCGACTGGGTATGTATGAATCGGCCCCCTATCACACGCGATCAGGTGTCAGCCAAGGATCCATCATCGGACCGCTCCTCTTTATCTTGATGGTCAATGACATTCCAGCGGTAATTCAACATTCTAAGTGTCTCTTATACGCAGATGACCTCAAGTTGTACATTGAAGTCAGATCTTTGGAAGACTGCTTGAGCCTTCAAAGCGACGTTGATGCGATATTTGAATGGGGAGTTGCAAATGGAATGGAGTTTAACTCATCTAAATGTTTTGTCATGACTTTCGGTCGCAAGCTACACCCTATTAAATTTCAGTACAAGCTGGACTCTGTTCTCATCGCTAGATCTGAAAATATTAAAGACCTGGGTGTCACTTTCGACCAGACATTGACATTTCATAATTACATTACTGCACTCGCCAAGGAATCCTATCGTAGGCTGGGATTTATCCTGAATAATTCCCGCGACTTTCAGGGCACCCATGTGATAAAACTAATTTTCAGCGCCTTGGTCCGCAGTAAGCTGGAGGCTAGTTCGTGCGTCTGGCACCCACACGAGAGTACATACGCTCTCCTGCTTGAAAAGGTGCAAAAGGCATTCCTCCGCTTCCTGTACCAGCGCCTTTATGGGTATTACCCGTACTTGTACCCAACCAAATTTCTCATGGGTAGTTTAGGTTATAATAGTTTGGAAGTAAGAAGAGGGAGTGATCAACTGGCAACTATGCTGAAAATTCTCCATGGGAAAATAGATGCCCCAGACCTCCATAACGAGCTGATGAGCCTTTATGTCCCAACGAACTACTCTCGCAATAGGGCACACAGACTGTTCGCTGTGCCACGATGCCGTACTGTTGCTCGTGCTCAGTCTCCCATTCCGCGCTCCCTGACTGCACTCAATGGCCTGCTGGACGCAAACCCTGATTGTGATGTGTTTGCTGATGGATGGAAGGCGATCATGTACGAGTGTCTGAGGTTTAACGAGATGAATGTATGAGTGAAATGAATGAAATTTTTGTGTTATATTTTTATGTATTATTTGTGATATTTGACATGTGAATTTTATTTGACATTTATAATTTTATTTTATTTTGTGACACTTGTTTCATTGTTATTTTTAATTATTTTTTAAATTTAACCTGCTACTACATAACCTACAATTAATTTTATAAGTTTTAATTTTTATTTAAAAAAAAAAAACATTGTTATGTAATTAGTGTAAGTGGCACTGGCCGTTCTAGTTATTAATAAATAAATAAATGGCAAACGCGCTGCTACCCTCAGTCCCTTTGAGCCACTTCCAAGTCGTTCATATAGGTTTTTGCTGCACCACCCCAGGACGTGATGCAGTACCCGAGGATTGCTTGACAAAGGCCAAAGTATACCATTTAGGGCATCGGAACCGGTTTTTCCCGGAACCGAAAGAACCGGGAATACCCGGTTCCAGGGGCCTACCAAAAGAACCTGTTCTCTAAATATTAAGAACCGGGTTTGCGGTTCTTTCGATTCTTTTAAACATCTGTGAATAACGTGTGAGTAATGTGACGCAATGAAAAAACTAATCGAAATGAACACGATGAGTGTCAGCAATCAGCAATTAAATGGCAACTGCATTGAGAAAACAATACAATCAGCGACGCCAGTTCAAGCAGCAACTCAGCTACTTGTTGGTCAAGTATTTGACCAACAAGTATTTCAGAAGTTGTAGTTATAGTATGTAGTACATAGTATGAGGTCCTCACGAAGGCGTTTATCTTCAACGGTAGTTAGGCATAGTGCGCGAAGTCTTTCAGGGTAGGTTTTTCGACGAAGGGATTGAGGGATCTTTGTAGCCCGATGAAACTTTCCTTTCCTTTGCACACTGATTTTCGCTCTCTCATACAAACGTTTGTTATTCAATTCGAAATGGCACGTCCGAAACAAATGACATTTTGCATGCTATAATCCTATAGTGATATACCTACCGTCAAGATTTAATCTGAATCGGACGTGCCATTTGTAAATGAACGACAAACTACGTTTGTATGGGAGAGCGGCACTAGTAGGCCATCTTTTTTTAGGTAGTCCATTAGATTGTAAGGCAAATGCAATAAAATTTGATTTGGACACATTGAGCGTAAGAATATTTTTCCTGAGCCAGGAACATGTCTCAGTGATTCCTTTTTGTGCTAAAGTAAAGACGTCTTTCCAATTATTTTCATTGAAGAGGAGCACTGTGTCATCGGAATGTAATAATTTTACCACGATCGCTTTGTATATTACAGAGATCATTGATGTATATATAAATATATATATATCATATATATATCAAAAAGAGCATGGGACCTAAGATGTTTCCTTGTGGGACACCTCAAGGGACTGGTTGCTCGTTGCTTATACATTTATTTATTTTAACTCTTTGTTTCCTGTTTGTTAGGTTGTCTGTGAAAAGTTTAAGTGTCAGAAACTGTGTTGAAAGCATTTGCTAGGTCAAGGAATATGGCCAGACACTTCCTTTTTTATCAAGGTTAGTGACAATGTAATCTGTCAGTCCATGAACAGCGTCCTTTGTTGACTTTTATGCTCGAAACCCGAATTGAGAAGGCGATAGAAGTACATTGGCCTCCATAAAGCTTGTTAGCCGTTTATTCATCAGCTTTTCCAGTATCTTTGACATAGATATATGATAATTATGTATCGAGAAAAAAGTATAGTATTCTATTCGTAATCTAGTTCACAAATTACAAACTTAGTTTGGGGCTAGGTGGCGCTGTGTAAAGTAAATGACCTGTAACATAAAAATACGACAGTTGGCATCTTCTGGGAAGGTTCGTTGCATCATAGACCTTATCCTTGCCCAGGCAAGCCTTAAACTTTTTTGCAATAAAGCTTTCAAACATTTCTTTTTCTGTATATAGATAGCTATTCAAAAATAAGCTCTATGAAGTCCGCAAAGGCTTTGCTTTGGTTCACAAAGTAATGACCTCTATTTTATTCTATTATCGCAAATAAATTGCACTAATCCTTGCCTTGACACAGTAGGTTTTCCAGTTCCATTTTCATTTTTGCGGATCTCTATATATATTATCCTTCATCAACATGTACCTACCTATGTACTACATAGTTATACGACGGTTTATTTTTAAACCTATTTGAATCCATTTAGTCACCTGGTAAATAAGTTATTAATTTGGTACGTATATAAACAAAATATATGTATCATATCAGGCTGATATACAATAGTATATATTTATGAGATTGTAATAGTTATGGCTAAATTTTTACAATGATGAAGAGTATACATCATTATTATTGCAGATGATGACAGTAAATTAAACTAAATGGTATTTCGATGGTTGCCATTGACTAGCGAGCGAGGGTGATTTAAGTATACGAAGGTTTAGTGCGTTACTACGAGGTACATAATTCTCGATATGGGTACTATGTTCTGTGCTAGCCTTAGGTTGTCCTGCAGGTGGATGATCCTGTATCTCATAATCATATCGCAACAGGATATGAATGGGGCAGTGTAATGTAGGTACAATATATTTTTGTATTTCAAGTGACATTATTCGGTCACAACATTTAAGAATTTGATTGTTAATATGACACAAAAATTCACAACCCGACTCGATCCCGCATCGGGTCCTGACGCGATTTGCGAGTTTTTCGTTTCCGCTAGGTGCTGATGAACACCATCTAGTAGTAATTTATTAAACTATGGGAACCTGAAGCGTATTTCCAAATACCATCGTATCTGGAAATACGCTCAAGCCCGTTTCCGGCTTAAGGAAAAGATGCGGGTTCAAGTCCTGGCGCGGGTTGTGATTTTTTGTTTCATAATAACGTTTGTAGGTTATTGTACCTACATTTTTTTACAAATAACAGCAAATGTCATAAAAACCTTAAAGTTAAATGACATATGTAATCCATCGATCGCTCTCAGTGACTGATAAAAACGTCTTTCTGTTCAATAAGATTTCTAAGTCATCTTGATACTTCAACTCTACCGCCTATTCGGAATCGCGAAGACTCTAGTAGAATAGCAAGAATTTCGGGATAGCTAGTTTTTTATTGATATATGTATATATTTATTACGACGGGGAAGCGCTTGGCCTTCATGCCACCTGGTTACATGTTAGGATAAGACCGAAGGTGGACGCACTTCACCCGGAATCCTCAACAAACTGAGGAGCTGGCTATCTTACCTCTAAGAATTGTGGTTATGGCGACAGAATTAGGTAAGATGGTGGTAGCTAGCCAGGCGGACTTAAACAAAGTCCTACCACCAAGCAGACCAAGCACAATATTGTACTTTCTCTAGGGATCCAACCCGGGACCAATGGATCTGAAGTCGGTGGGTTGAACCACTAGACCACAGAGGTGGTAAAAAAGAATCCCTTACTTTCTCTCGTCCAGCAGCCAGGCCCAGCGGTCGAACCACAGCTTCTTGCAATTGTCCGCCTTCGCCCACTGTGCGCGCATCTGGAAAGCCTCCGTGTTGGGGTCGTACTTCAAGATTCCAAGATCTTTTGCCATTTTTGCTATAAAAAAAAAACAATTAATTGAAAATTGATTCATGTTAGAGATGATGTGGTTAAATTTATTTATCAATTAAGTATATAATTAAAGTACTACACGAATTAAAAGCATAATAAGTAGTGGTACTATCTATTGTTTTTCATTTCGTGCAGTGATTTGTTAGCAGTTGCAGCACAGCAAAATGGGCTCAACCACTGACAGGTAGATTTCGAACTTTACTCTACTTAGTTTAATAACTATTAGTATAACTTGGAAGGGTATTAAAGATAAAAAAAAGTTATGTATTTACATAACTTTATCCCTGAGGTCTGTGGTACGGTGGGCCTGAAACGAGCTTAAGAACTAACACCTTTTTTGATTCCAAAACGTTGAAAATTAAAGTACCTAGATACTAATTTTAAAGAAAATGTTTTGCACACAAATCAAAGTGAATCAATGCAGTTATCAAATCTGTCAAAAACACATCTTAAGTTCGTAATATTATTTGTAAAAATGCAATTATCACTATGTCTACATACACATACCAGAAAAATAGGCAAGTAGGTAGACTATGGTACAAAACTGATGGTACGATATGGTACGAGCCGAGCCCGTCCTCTTTTTGCTATCTGCGCATGTCGGACCAATTCGGGACTTCGTTGCCCTGTTCGCCGCATGGTTGAAACATACAATAAATTATTTAAAAGCATTGATATCCTTGCATGCTCGATATATAAATTTAAAAAATACATAACTGGTATGCTATCGTCACTCGATAGCGCTCTAACTGATTGATTTGTATATAGTCCTACTTTCTTTTGTCTTTGTTAGTTACCTGTGTTGTCTCCTGCTCTTTTTGTCATTCTTACTCCAATTATATAACTTTTATTAGCATGTAAGCCTAGTTTTGTAGTGTCATCTAGAGTATTTTATTTTAGTTATGTAACTAGTACACTGCGGACAGCGTTGTGGGCCACAGTATTGCCAAAATTGTTATTTTATAAGGATTTTGTAATTATTTATATTGTGGCTGTTTGTTGTTCCTTAATAAACAAAATAAATAAATAAATAAAAAAAGTTTGGGGACCTCTGGTCTAGATACTCACCTATTTTTTTCTAGACTTTATGTAGATTCTACTCTTTACACTAATGCAATCCTAGTGCTCGTCATTTCCATAATTGGATCCGACATTGCATCCACACAATAGGCCACGTATAGAAGCTAGAAAGGCCGATGCCACAGATTGCGATGGAGTTGTTCCATTGCCTATAAAGTGGGGCAAGGATATTGGAGAATGACAAGTAGCTTCTTGGACCTCTTCTACGGCATATATAATGGGTAGTTAATAAGTGACTCACTCACTTTCCTTGTCTATATAAGTTGTAGGTTAACAACGTAAGCGCACGATTGCTCTAAATACAGAATACGTAAGAGATATTACCTAGATATGTACTGAAGTTTTTTTTTTGTTTTACCACAGGGAAGTGGTACATTAAAACCAGGAAAAAAGGCTGGGCCTTCTTGTCACCTGGTTTTCAAGACATGAAGCGCATTTCATACGGAATCAACTTACTGTTGTAAGTTGTTTTTTAATTGTGTCAATACGGTACACAATCAGTCTGAGGATCTAGCTAACTTATCATATAGATGATAAAAAATATTTTTTTTAGTATGGCTGTTATGGCGAAAGAATTGGGTAAGATGGTGGTAGCTAGCCAGACGGATTTAAACATAGTCCTACCATTAACTAAACCAAGCGCAATATTGTACTCCCCTGGGGATCGAACTCGGGACATCGATCTGACACCGGTGAGCGAATCACTAGATAAATGGAATATTCCATGTCTCTAGGAACATCAGCATCGAGCCCTGCTTATCACTAATACCTATTGTGGTTCGTTTGCCAAAATGATAAAAAAAAAAACATTACTCTGTTTGTATACCTATCTGGCTGGAATCATTACGGGTACGCAACCTCGGACTGATCAAGCTGCTAGCAGCTGGATGACACGGGAGAGTGGTGACTGTGACTCTAGAGTCACAGTCACCACTCTCCCGTGTCATTAGTATCCTTACCCCTCCTTATCCATATCCCTATTCCTAACCTCATCCCACACAACAGAGAGTTCACAAGGAAGGCCGGTCGTAAAACAAAATGCAACATGATGGGAGATAGGAACATGTTGTCCCGACTCTGCCTTGAGCGGGATAAGGACAGGGAGATGATGATGCATTTGGAACGCTTCGGTCCAAGTCGTGAGGTTTTTATTTATTAATATTTACACTGCGCCATCTAGCCCTAAACTAAGCACTACGTAGGTACTCTATAGAAACTTGTTAACGGTCGTCGTTTTTAATATACTTAGATATGTGCTAACTTACGTAATAGGTTGTTTACTAAAATATATTAGAAAACGCAGCTTACTATAAACACATACCTAAATTACTAATATGTATTTACGCGCAATGGCTGAGTAAACTATAATCGAAGAGTGCAAAATGTTTAGTTGAGCTGTCATCTCCACAGACCTCAGACCATGCGTGCCAAATCTCACTCCTCCAATTTGGAGTCCTAAACCTTAGGTACGCGAAATTTATGCAACACCCAAACACGGATTTTCGCAATTCGGTTAGAATGTAGCAATAAGATGTCTACATTCATTTCTTGTTGTACATTAACCATTAAAGCTCCGAGGGGCGAGTAGGTCGATTAGAAAGTGTTTGTGATCGATTGGTGAACTAATTTCGACCAACAGCGCCTTTCTAGATTACTTATTGTTAACGCATCTAGATCGATTTTGTACCTACTTTTACTTTAATAATACGATAGCAATGCCTAGTTAGTTGAAGAGCCATCGGTTGTCCGGAATGATTAGTTTTTTTCGTGGTAACATTAGATGGTACTCGTACCATTGATAGTAACGTGCCGATTACTATCTGCTGTCGTTCGATACGTCGATAACACCGACCACGGCAAATTAATGTTAAAAAAAACTTATTTTTTGTTTTATAACATTGATTTTTTTTGCAATAGTCATCATCATCTTCCTGTCCGTTATATAGTACCACACTAGATGGGGCCGATACATGATTTGTACTCACTTGTTTTGCTATTTTAAGAATAGTAAATTAATATATAAATTACTTTTTATTTACTTAATATATAAATTATTAATATATAAATACCTACTAGTTACGAGGTGCTTTTATATCTAGCTTAACATAACTTAATGAACAACACTCCTACGAAGAAAGGCTAGGCATCATACAGGAAATTCCTAGTTTTGGTACATAAGCTTTTCAAATTTGTATTGTAATATTTAGGTTAAATGTGATTGTTCTTCATTTATGTAATAAATATTGACGTAAGTTCTGAGTTCTGTTCTGAGGAATAAACTATAAATTGATCTTTATCCTTATGTACATTATATTATTATTTAATATCATATATTTATTTTTAGATATTTATGCACAAGTATATATTTATATAGGAATAATTAATTTAGCTATTTATATATTTTATTTATTAATTTTATAATCCCAATATAGTATATTTTCCTATTCATAACTTATTATAGTTTATACTTTATTTTATTACCAAGATGAGACCCACGCAAAGAGGGGACTCCCCTAATATATGTTTTGAAACTTAAATTACGTTATATATATATATTTGTATTATATTATATTTGTTAAATTACGCTCAGTTTGGCGGAAGGTATAGGTATACCATCGCACAAGTTTATCCTAGTTTGGGTACCTATGTTTTCTGTGAATATTTACTTAGCCATGAGCCTATGAGAATGTTATTTTTGATATAAGACGTTTGTAGATACGAAGTAAATTATCTTATCTTAACTTACCAGAAGAGGGCCAATACCTTGTTATTGTAGCCATGTAAGATTATATAGAGTATATTTATTTTTGATGTCTAGTTCTTCCTACTCATCTTTAATGAACGTCATCTCATTACTCATTCCTATCTTATATATTTTAATATAAATTGTATGATGAAAATAACACAAGGACGCTTTATAGACAAAGTTGAAAGTTGAAAGAGACTTGAGCTTGAGGGCCAATTAGTTATAAAACGGGCCTTTTTTCGTGAGCGCAAGCTTTTCGAGATGTCAACAATATTTTATAAATCTACTTAGATACCATATTATTTATTTCTACTTACCCATTGATCTAGCTATATTTATGTTGTACCTAATTTCCTTTAATTCACGATACCCGTCTCTGTGGTCTAGTGGTTCAACCCACCGATTTCAGATACAGACGTTCCGGGTTCGATAGTATAGGGGGAGTACAATATTGTGCTTGGTTAGGCTGGTGGTAAGACTTTGTTTAAGTCCGCCTGGCTAGCTGCCATCATTTTACCCTAATTCTGTCGCCATAACAACAATTCTAAAATTGTTGTTCCGGCATTTAATGGTAAGATGTGAAGTGCACCTCCATTGGCCTTATGTAACCAGGTGAGATGAAGGCCAAGCGCTTCCCCGTCGTACAAAATATATAACCACCCGGAGACAATGTAGCCTATACAGCTACACTACTACTACGCTGTTATTTGTGATAGCTGTGATAAAACTCCTACTGACCTACCTCGTGGTCTACGGAATCGATGTCCTATACAAGCGGTTAGGGCTGTAAGATCACAACACTGTGGTAGGACCTGCAACTGTTCACCTGGCTAGCGACCAACCAAACGGTTTGCTGGGTTCCGTCGAAGCGCGAGAGAGCCAGTGCCTTCTGGCAGAACTCGCTCCATCGTAGACCTCAACCTCGCTCTGGCCTAGAGCTAGACAAGTCTGAGGATCAAGAGCTAAGCAATTTTATTAGTGTAAAATTTACTTCTACTCAGAGTCACTTAGGTGTTTACACACCCAAGTGGCTCTGAGTAGAAGTAAGTGCTGTTTCAACAATTCTTATTATCTGTATCTGAGTATATCTGAGTAGTCGACACGAGAATAAAATTACTCACATTGTTCGTGTAATCGCGTTCGGATGTAAAAGTTAAATATACAGTAGAAAAAAGCTTCTAAATTAATGCTATTTGCAAATAAACTGTTATTGGCGTTAGACAGTAAAAAAATGATTTATGCGTTTTATGATTACCGTTACCATTATGACAAATCACGTCAATGAAGTAGTCTGTGCGCTATCACTGTTAGACTCTTTGGTGATTAGCTGTCGTCAGATACTGATCAAAGAGTATACCTATCACTGTTATTTAATAGAATGACTTTTTATTATTTTAATAAAGGCGCAATTCCATTAGGCAAATCTTACGTACAAGTATGACGTCACATTTGCGTACAAGTTCTTGCATTGGAAACATGTTTTCGAGAGTGTGCAAATTGTATGTAGGTATTACTTGCATACCTACATGTGGACATGTTCACAAATGATTAGGACATCACGCGTGGAAGATGTGCTTTGGTCAACAGTATGCGCGTTCAATTTGCGCGTCACTTGAATAAAAATGTAGAAGTTTAAACTCCTGCATGCAAATTGAAGCTACAGGTTTGTTCAAGTTGCATGCAATTTGTATCCGATTTGAAACTTGCATACAAGTGATTTGCCTAATGGAATCGCGCCTTTAGGGTAAGACTGTTTCGCGAGTGCCTCGTCGTGAGTGAGCGACGGAGCGAGGTATCTCAGTATTTTTTCTTTTTTTTCTCGCGCTCTGACGGAACACATGTATCTACTTGGCGCCGGACTTGGGTAGGCCGCAAGCCAAGCTGCTCTTACAGCTCCTACCACCAGTGATAAGATCATTAAGCCAGTTCAATCCACGCAATTATAATCTGTACATCTCACCAGGAACCATTATCGGTACTTCGAATTGTGCCCGATAGGATTTCCCATCGGCAATTTACACAAATTTTTACTCCCTATATCACCTCCCCAACCCTAGAGGGTATGAATTTCCAAAACTGTCCATTTGTTCATCTGCGCTATACCATCTTGCTCAAACATTTTTTTTTCTTGACCTATACTAAGTATCCCACTGATCATCACAGGGCAGAGAAATCCTTCCGTTTTCTTTTTCTCATTCTTCTTTTCCCCTATCCTTTCAAGACTTGCGTTCATCCACCTCTTACCACCAGTCCGGATTAAATGCAGTACCCGAATATCCCCAAATAAATACATCCCGCAGCTGATCATATATCAGATATCACTAGATAGGGTCTAGTGATATTATTTAAAAAATGTGGCTTGACATTTACACAACGCCATCTAGCCCCAAACTAAGCAACGCTTGTTCATCGCAAACTAGATTAGGTACGGAGAATGTGAATAGGTAGGTACTTAAATTTTTGTTAAAACATACTAAATACGATATAAGACCCAAACTCAGAACAAACTGTATTCATCATTTATATATTTGTCCCGGGTGGCAATCGAACCCATTGGATACATGAAGAGACGTTACCTAAACAATACCGCTAAAAACATATTAGCTTCAGTCACAGATGTATGGGAGTTCTGTTCTTGATTTATCTCTGGGTAAAAAACAAAGGCAGTAGGACCAGTGTATATTACAGCACATTAATTTCACACAGCGCCATCTAGCCCCAAACTAAGCATAGCTTGTAATTTGGGAACTAGATTACGGATAGCATACTTAAATAAAAAATAAAATCCTTTTTTTTTGTAAATACATACACATTATTATGATACAACAGCCAAACACAGAACAAACATCTATATTCATCACAAATGTTTGTCCTGTGTGGGTATCGAACCCACAACCTACAGCGCTGAAGGCAGGGCTACTATCAACACTCTTGGACACTTCTTGTCCTAAAGGAACCATGCATGAGCCTGATACTTTATGTTTGTCCACAGGGTGTCGTTCGGGAGCTCAAAGGGCTCGATGGTGGAAACACTCATCTACGAGAGTCCGCTGCAGGAGGAACCGGAGAGCAGCCCCCCACCTCGTCCTCAGGAGACCAGCTTCCCGTTCAACCCAGCACCAGCCGATGACGAGTATGTTTTTCACTTCATGAGTATGTTATTTTATTTTTAGTTTGGCAAAGCGATTTCTTTTGCCACCTGCCATCCAAGATTTTTCGAGTTTTTGGTTGTAATTTTATTTTCATAGATGCAGTTTAATGTGTGGTGCAATGTGGGGATTACTATACGTATCTATAGGTAATTATTAGATGACAGACATTGATAGCAAACTAGTGAAATATGAAATAATTCAAAATTGTGATTGTTGAAGACTAAAAATCGACCCCTCAAACTCAGGAACTATGGAATCTCACGAGAAGGGCCAGTATCTAACTTCTGTGTATGCTTACCTGCGATGAAATATATAATCATATTTAAACATATTTTTGTACGACGGGGAAGCTTGGCCTTCATCTTACTTGGTTTCAAGTTAAGATAAAGCCGATGGTAGAAGCGCACTTCATTCCGCCTGCCAAGCGTGGTAATTATGGCAGTTCCTCCACCGTCCTAGAGTAGGCTCTGTCCAGCTGTGGACATCATTGAGCTCTTGAAGATGGCCAAATTTTATTACACGGCGATATAAAAATGGGAGGGTTCTGAAAAATTCTTGCAACAATAACAATCCGATCTAAAATAAATTCCTAGAAGAAGCCAGGTCAAAGGTATCAAACAACAGTGTCAAGTTGGTAAAGGAAAGGCAAACAACCATGGCATCCAATCACACGATCTACGGGAGCGTCGCTTGTAAAACTAGGGATGTGCTGTCGCTGTCAACGTCTCTCTTTCCAGCCTTTCCAGCTATCTGGAAGAGTGAATAGGTTTCTTCTAGAAAAGCGGGTTCATTGTGTTGATCGTGTTCTTCACAAACCTTCAATTGAGCTGGTGGTCAAACGACTTTACTTATGTTTTTACCCTTTTCGTATTTATTTAAAAATACCTTCAATACTAACAAAAAAATTACAAAATATACAAAGAAAAGTACCAGGGCTCTACCGGCCAAATCGAATCGGATAGCAATGATTTGTAGATGCACGAGGCGTGCTATTCCAATCAGCTTTGTATTATATAACTGCTCTTTGACGCTTTCACGTCAACACAAAAAAAGCTAGTGGCTGGACCGAGGCCATCTCCACTTCTGGAAGGTTGTGCTTTTTAGGCGAGTAAGAGCTCGCAGTGTTATTGTACGCACAAAGCGGTTTCATTCCGCATTTATAATGTCCACCCCCAAGTCCTGGAACACTTTATCTGACTCTGTGTTTCCTGAATACTACAACACAGGAGTGCTCCATCGCAGGCTGCATCATTGCTTAACATCAAGTGAGATAGCGGTCAAAAGCTAGCCTATCCCAAAAAAAAATACACAAAAATACGCAACAGAACACGTTGCTACTGTTTTTCCTCTTACGGATGTACGACGGGTGTCAAACAGTCTGCTTGGCTAAAAACACGATGACAATTGAAAATCGAAATCGAAATCAATGATAGCAATATCACGTAAAACATGTTAACGTGAAATACATTGTCATTGGTTGGATACATACATACCGTGAGTACAGATAATAAAATACCTATGACGTGAGGTATCCACGCGTGCTTAGCACTGTTTTGCAGCCGTCGTAGCAGTGCTACGACAAGCACTGCTACGGCGTCTATTGGATCTCTATCTAAGGGTGTTTAACACGTTGACTGCGAGCTTACACAATTCCATGTAAGTTCATACGTCATACAGTACGTCAGATCAGGTAGGAGACCGGGACCCTCGTAGTCAACGTGTTAAACACCACCGCAGAATACTGATAGGCTCAGCAATAAGATTTATCAACTCCGCACTCGCTATTTTAATCTGGAGGAGTCAACCCAGGTTTGATGTGATATTTAATCTTTTTGTTATCGTAGATCGCATCCCTACTGCAACTGTTGTTTACCCGAGCGAAGAGATTAATCCCAGAAATAGAACTAATTGCTTCGTTAGTACGTACAATGTCGTCAGGCTTCTAAAGAGATTAGTTCCCTACCTATATCTAGATATAGGTATGACAATGGAGTGAGGAGTCAGTAACATCTATTCATACATACTTTTTTTTTTTTAATTTTACGACGAGTAATCACTTGGTCTTCGTCTCACCTGGTTACAAGTTGAGATAAGGTTGAAGGTGGAATGTATTATATGAATATAAATAGTAAATCTGTTTATATGTTTCTTTAAAACATTTTCACTACTAAACGGATCTAATGGGATTTGTCACAGAACAACGTTAGGTTACTTTTCATCCAGGTAGGATTCATGCTGGCGGAACCGCGGGCAAAAGCTTGTCTCGTTGTGATACTCCCTACAGCTACGACTCGCAACGATGCATCCAGAGTTCCCGGGTTCGATCCCCAGGGGGAGCAACAACCCTGTAATAATAGTGTTCTATATTATGAATAAATAAATAAATAAACATTGTGCTTGTATTGGTTGGTGGTAGGATTTTGTATGAGTCCGCCTGGCTAGCTATCACCATCTTACCTAGTTGTGTCGCCCTAATCACAATTCATAAAAAACAATTGTGTTCCGGCTTTTAGAAGTAAGATAACTAGTTCCTCAGTTGAGGATTCCGGGTGAAGTGCGCCTACCTTCGGCCTTATCTCAACTTGTAACCAGGTGAGATGAAGAACAAGCGCTTCCCCGTCGTTCAATATAGCAATACCTTGTACACATACATGTACCTGAGCATCAGCACACACCTTCACAGCCACGCATGTTGGCCACACTTCGATGACACTATAATCTAAACGTAAACCATTTTTTTTCATGTCAAATATTTTTGAGTTAAGCTTTTTTTAAGTGATACTTTTAATATATCGCCCCAAAACTTTTCGACCAACCATCATGTCGCATACTGCCGCGCTTACGATAAGCGCGTTAACTAGGTTTTGACACGTATCGAGAAAAACGCGGTTAAAGTTTTTATTTTTATTTGTCTTGTATCTCCGGAACTACACGAGATATCAACACAAAAGTTGTACTTCAACAAAGAGAAAAATGACAAAAATACATAAAATAAAAAAACATTTTAATATTCAATATATTTACTATATAATTTGAGAAAGGTACTTATTGCTAGCAGCCTTTTATAATTTTAGGCTATGCATACTAGTCATTAGCGCATTAACCACCCTACTTGATGCGCTTATGCTTAGTAAATCAATATAACGCAATTTTGTGTACCAAGCTTGTACCCCAGTCCTTTAATAATACTTAAGATAAGAGCATCAACTACTACACTAAGACGCTTATGCTAAGAATACTGGCTAAATTTGAAGAGAAAATACAAATATAGCCAAGTTGCTAGCAACATTATTAAAAAAAAAAGACAAGAATAAAATCAATTTTCCAAGCAAAGTTAGTTTTCTGTGAGAAAAATGTGAAATAAATTCTTAAGAGATAATTAGGATAATTAGGTTATTAGGATAGCACATTCAATTAAAAATTTGAAGCATTGTAAAATTAATAAATATTGTTATATCCCAACGAATATTATATTAATATTAACTATATTATAACTATTTTTTTTACTATAAAAATTAAAGCACATCCGTATTTACTGAATCGAATGTTAGTAATTAAAAATAATGTAAGTCAAAATTTGAGATCAAATGAGGTATACTCGTAATTAACTTCTATTTATCGCATGTTAAATTCTGTAGTATAAGTGATAAAATCACATGTATACATTATTTTAGGCACAATGAAAAATTACGGTTGGACATGGACATTGAACAATCATAAATAGCATCTTAATTCTACTCACGATCTGAAGTCACGCAATTAATATAAATTTTCAGTCACTTCATTAGAAACGCCATATAAGACAGTGTTCCAATAATTTCATCTTTTCTCTCTTTTTGGATTCCTCTAGCTCATATCCTACTAAGTGTTCGAAGCTCTCTCTCGTTGCTTACTCTCGTTCTATGAAAAGCCAAAATGAGAGCAAAGCACCAAATGACCGACTGTTCATCATAGTAGGTGAGGAGAAAACAATAAAAATTGGAGCACCAATCTGTCTGCCAACCTCTGTGATTATGGCCAAACCATACTATTTTGGAGGAATATTTTTTCCACTTTGAGGTGGAAAATAAGTCAAACCCCTTGCATGACATCACAATAGTATATTTCATTACAAGATCGGAAAGGCTGTCATTGCAAAGAGTTCCGACAAATGTCTACCCGAGCCGAGGCGCAGCCGATGGCGAGGGTTGACAGTCGGAACAAGTTGCAATGACGGTTCCGTACGTGTACTGAACGACTATTTTTAATACAGTTGCGAAAAAATGAAGCAATTTAATAAAATAATAAAAACACAATAAACTCAACTAACTAATCATTTATTTCTTATAAAAGTTATAATTCACACATACATTTAAATTGGTACAGTTTTTTATACTAACTGGGGAAATTTTAGGTTGCATATTTATTGTTCGAGACAAACTGATCACCATATCATCAAAACATGTCATTCACACAGTCATTATATATAGCACAAACGAAGCGTACTATAGCTGAACGCGTGAAGGAACACATAGCCGCTGTGAAAAATCGCCAGGTCAACAAGTCAGCTATCGCGGAGCACTTAGTGGACTCAGGTCCTAATCACTGGATAGAGCTGCATAACTCGAAATTATTCATTTTGTGCAACAAACAACTAAACTCGCAAATAAAATTTCTAGAAAATGGCGCCAACCGTAGAATATAAGAAGAGATTTTTTTTTTACCTATTCTGGTAGGCAATGGGAAATATGCCCATACAGCCAAGTCTTCAGTAGATTTTTGTTATTGATATGAAATGAAAATGAAATTTAATGAGATGAAATGAAATGAAACCTAACGTAACTCATTCAATCAAATCATTAAATCTGATATAGAAACAAATTAGTAGCTTCTTTTTAGAAATATACGTATTTGCAAGAATCATAAAAACTTCTATGAATTTTTTTAGTAAAAACTTCATGGTTGGTTTTTCTTTTTAATAGACATTATTTTGACAGTTGGGAAAGAGAACGCACGAGTTCGGGAAAGGTAAAAAAAGCACGAGTATGTAATGCCCACATCCCGAACGCTATACGTCCCTGCAATACGCCACTTTTTGAGCAACTGTATTAAAAAAGTAATTCATGGATTTTATCGACACCCTTGGTTTGGCGAACCAATTGAGTAAATAACAGAAAATAAAAAGACAAGCATAATGAGATTCCGAAGACCCGTTCTTATCTTACAAGAGCCGATAATCATTTTTTCCCCTTTATCTTAAAAAACACCCCTTATTACTAATGAAGAGGCAAAAATTAACTAATTAGAAATCTGCGCTCTCAACCCCCATTTCATATGACATTTCACGTTTTCACACATTTTAAGACTTCAATCTTATTTACCCCATTTGCAACCCTTAACGCAAATACAGCGATGGTTTCAGCTAAAGAAAAGTTAAAAGTCAACCTCCTTTAACAGTCTCTCCTACAAGACATCAAGCGTTTTACCCTCTTAATCTTAACGCGGCCTTTTGTTACAAAATATATATTTTATGAATGTGCAATATAAAATATAATTTTCTTTCTAACCGAAAAAAAGTTTCTTACACGATCTTTATTTTTACTATTTTGTATAAATAGGTTTAACATTATTGTTATTATAACATTTGACAAATAATTTGCATCGTAATATCTACTAGCTGGCCCCACGCAGTTAGACTTGCGCCGAGAGTCTAAATTCATCACTATCATTTCGGTCCATGTAAGCCCACTGCTTGCTCTATTGTAGACCTCATTCTCGCCCACGCAAGCCTCGAGTTCCAGGGCTGACCGTAAGTATTTTATCATGAGCCGCCTCTATCAACAGCTCCACGTGATCGCTGGTCTCAAAAAAGTACAATAAAAAAAACCGCCCGGTGAGTTCACGGCCAATTAATCTCCTAAGTGTGGTGTTTATGGCGAATTTAATAGGTAGGTATCCAGTACAATAGTGCACACACTTCAAGGTATAGGTAGGTGTCTACTGAATAACTGCAACGTTACATTAACATCTTTATTCAATAAAATGTACAATTAAACTAACTATATACTTACAAACGAATCAGTCAGATTATCTAAGGACCGTTACAAACGGCTTATAGGTAATTCAACTGTGCCGGTGCCCAAGACACTGGCTGCATTGCCACGCTGAATAGCTATGCTTGTTCGCTGGCCTAAATAAGAGCCAGCCCTTGGGTCACGTCACATTTGTAATTTCCGTCATATTATAGTACCTAGGTTTCTGAAAATATATTTACCTATTGTTCAAATTGATTTTTACTCATATACACGCCATGGGTGTGTATTTGTGTAAAAAAAGAGGTTCGTGTTCTGTTGTGTAAAGCGTTTGCCTTTTATTGCCTCGCAGAAAATGTGCAAAGTAGAGTGTTCTATTATTGGGCATGTGCGTAGTTATTAGTCATGGCTTAGGTATATCCTTCTTTGCAATTAGGATAATAGTAACTCTTTGACTTCACTGGTGGGTTAAATCTAGATCCTTCTTTACGCTCGTGAAATAAGCACGCCCTCAACGTAGCACTACAAACGAGGTATAGGTAGAGACAAAGAGTATGGAAGGTTAAAAGCAAAAGAAGAAAAAAAAAAGAAAAAAAAAGAAGAAAGAAGGGAAGCAAGTAGGATTTTTTTTTGTTATTAAAACAACAAAAGTAAGGGCTATGCGACCATATCGCTGAATCAAATATTACAAATCATTACGGCTTAAAACACTAAAAATTATATAAAAGAGAAAAAAAAACTACACATTTAGCTAAAATGAAAAAAATACTTGTGCTTCTGTACACGTAGGCTGCTTTAACTATTAGCTACCAGTACCTCACTGCCACAGAGTTTTTAAACATTCGTGTGCAAGGGCTCTCCGGGGTAGCAGAAAAACTGCCTCTATCTATATCTTAAATTGCCTTTAAGTTATTTTAATTGTTAAAACAAGCCGCCGGTAAATTAAATATTTGGTTCACACGAAAATTGAAGTTTAAGTACGAGGTAGGTAGAACCTATAGATATAAATTAGAATGAAAACGGTTGTAGGCCATGTTGTAGGTGGAATGAGTCTTGGTTTTATATTATTTGCAGGTCTGCTGGATGCTATTTTGTACGTTGCTGCTGCTGCTGTCTGTAAAGCCTTCAGCTTGCTGCTACAAGTACAGATAATTATGTTTATATTAAATATTAATATTCTGTGTTTGGTCGCATTTTTATTTAGGCTTTACTTGCAGTACTAAGTTTATTTATTTGATTTTAGACACTGGTTCAACATACCTGCTGAAGATTCGTCCCAGAATAAATAGGACAAAAAGAGCGTTTTACAAAATTGCTTAGGGACCTGCCTACTATACCTACCCTATGGTTGCTTCATGATCTAATGAGCATAAACCATGAAACATAGGTAATCCTAAGCTTTTCTATTCCTGAAAACATGTATAATGATAATGTCGAGAGCCATAATACCTAGGTATGTAGGCACAATTAAACTGAGCAGTCGGATTACCTAAGGACCGTTACAAATGGAATAGCTGCCGCCGCCGGTACTGCTAAACGTAATACTTCTCAGCGACACAAACCGAGAGCGTACTACGAGTCAGCCGTTTACACCAATTTTGGTAATTATACCTAAATTAATTTTAATAGTGTTACTGTTATGTGTGGAATTCATAAAATCTGCCTCAAAATACGTAGTACGGAATACGCAAAGTTTAAAATTGGCGCCATTCAAAAACGCGTTACAATTTTACATAAGCGCTTTCGCTTTGGTCTGTGAAGTGAAGGTTGATGGAGGTAATAGGTATGTTGGTATTCTGTTATCTGTGGTTTAGGTTGGACCGAGCGAGCGCGCGGGAAGAGCGAGTCGTGAAACGTCTGCATTTCAGTTAGGCAAAAATGCTTTCATACGAAAGTCTGTCCGGCTGTTCTCCTCTACAGGTCACATTTCTCAACTGATTATCGTAAAATGTTGAGAGCAGGTTTGATAATATTATACCTACATACTATTATTATTTGTATTGTATTTTGTTTGTTTCGGTCCTTAGGTACCTAATCTGACTGATTCCTTTGTACATAGTTAGTTTAATTGTACTTTTTATTGAATAAAGAATGTGTCTCTTATTATTTCAATTTCAAATCGGCCCTTTGGCCATAAGACAATTACCTAACCCAACCTGGTGCGAATTTTACGATATTGGTGACATTTGAGATGTCTGTCCAGTGACTCTTCTCTCACTCTTCGTCACCAAAACTTATTGCGAGATCTTGGATGCAGTCTTGAGAATGTCAGGCTCCCCGACCCTTTCAGTTGAGCGGCTAATTAAGGCTGAACAAAGTAAGTAAGTTAAGTAGTTCTTAAATGTCTATGCTTGTTCAGCCTTAATTTATAGTTTTTAATGTATGGCTCCTTTCTGTTTCACTTAACACAATGTAAGATATATCCATGTACCTACATAAACTTGTTGCTGATATGATAAGGAATGTCGAACATGTTTCTTATCGTTTTGGTCTGGAACCTTTCCAATATTTCGATATTGCTGTTAGGTACTAGCTGAGCCCCACATAGTTGGATCCCGTAAGTCCAGTCCAAATATGCTTTATGATTTTTTTATGGATGTTTGATATCTAGGTATGTTTTGCTCTAATTTTTGTTTTTTAGGTCATTTGGAATTTGCGTCCAATCAGCCAATTCAGGCTACGGACTTATTGGTGTCTCGTTGTTTGCGTTTGGTTCAGGTGTGTTTTTGCTATGTGAATCGGCGGTCCAAATATATTCGCAGGTGCTTCTTCTAAAAAAATCAAATGTGTCAAATCACTTTTTGGGAATTTAATCATATTTCAGAATGTGCCTACGTAACTATGATTTTTGGTGACCTATCCCCCATAACTTTTGTTCGCTACAAATAAACTAGGTACCTAACTAAACTAGGCAAATAAACTAGGTACCTACCTAGTTTATTTGCATTCGATCGATAATTAAATTAGGTAACCTACAGGTACCTACCTATAGGTAAGTCAAATCAACGTCTTGAGATGGAGTAAAATCATAAAAAAAAAGTTAAAAAAAAAGTCAGCTCCAACATGTCCCTGTCTTCAGTGACGTGCCCATAACCATAGGGGATCACCTTGATCTCTTAGGTGTTTCACTATCACCAGACCTCGACTTTGGTGACTTTGGTGCATAGGTATATTGAGTCCAGAGCCAAAACTGCTTTGATGAAGATGGGCATCCTCAATAAGGGGCAACGGTATTTCACTCCAGGACAGCTTCTTTCTCTTTACAAAGCACAGGTCCGATCGGGAATGGAGTATTGTTGTCATCTGTGAGATGGCTCGGCTAAATATCAGCTCGCCGCCTTGGATTCGGTGGAACGGAGTATTCAGACTTGTTGGTAAGGACTTTATCTCTAAGACCAAAATGCAAGGTTTTGAGCACCGTCGAAAGGTTGCTAGTCTTTCGGTTTTTTATAGACTTCATTTCGGAGAGTGCGCACAGGATTTTCATAAACTGATCCCGCCATCTCCCTCCAGCATTACCATCCCTACCTCGTTAGTGTCCCATCTATCCGTACTAAACGCTTTGGTTCCACTTTCATCATGCGAACGGCTAAGGAGTGGAATACGTTGCCTTCTGTTTTCCCTGAAAATTACAATATGGACCTCTTCAAGACCAGAGTGAATAAGTGTCTTCTAGACCGGGGTGGTACATCGTAGGCCCATCGTCGCTTCCCATCAGACGAGATTGTGGACCACAATCCCGCATAATGGTCTCTCTTAATAAAAAGAAATACTTTACGGAATACAAAATTAATACTTGTGTACAATCATTTAGATGCACTGATCAACAAACAAAACACGACCGGCTGTAATGCGACATGCGATAGATGGACGAAAAATTTTGGGGCGAATAAAAGTTTCACTTTAGTAATAATAACGTTTTAAAAACTAAAAAGAAAATCGACTACAATGGAGAATATGATACAATTTCGTTTACCTGGTTGACGTTAGTAACCCGAGTAATCGGGGTTCATAAATAAAAAAAAAGAGATTCCGATGAATTGAGAACATCCTCTTTTTTTGAAGTTGGCTAAAATATATTCTCGGCCTTCTGTCATTAAGGCCGCGGCCAGTATTTAACATAACAAAATACCTACATATTACATAAATTAAGATGCTTACGGCAGGATTAAATAATTGCGCAGTAAAATTCGTTTTGTTTTATGCTACCTATGTATGAAAAGACAGACTCTCAAGAGCCGCTACACTAACTATAGAAACTTTCATTCTTAGGTACAGTCATAAACAAAAATACACCAAAACAGTTAGTATCAATACCAACCAAGGCAATCGGGTTTCGGTCGAAAGTATCTACCTACCTACAAATAAACAAATATTGTTCCCTTATCTTCACAGTTACAATTTATTACATGTGACTTGAGTTGATACCTCATTTAATAAGCTTTAGATTTATTTTGAACATGGAAATAACTAGGTACCTATATGACATTTCAGAAATATGTGAAATACCTACCTATCTACTATCGATTTACATAAGAAGGAACATAGTTACTTTCTAACAAAGGTAGGTCAGGTAGGTACGTAACCTATCTACCATTACATAATGTAGTTTTGCGGAAATTTCCCATCCCAATAAAACTGATCATTATTTTATTTGAGAAATACAAGAAAATAAGCAGGTATTAGAAATAGTACATCCGTCCATCGTCCATAATAATATAATTATGGAAGCTATCTTGAACTTAATTTTTGAAACTACTGTAATGGAAAATCTTTTTGCTTAAAAGGAGGTATCAATCAAATGTAATATATTGTATAGACTAAGTTAGAGAAATAAACATTTTGTATTTGTATTTGAATTCAGCCACGGCCAAGTAGTTACGTCGCTTCTGTTGGTGACTGTACAATTGAGCTCTTTTGATTTGTTAGTTCAGTCATTCATTCACCAGAGCTTCGGGCTCTGTGGCGGTGGTGGCAGCAGCGTAACGCCCAACCGAGCTAACTTCCGAGCAGTGATCCGAGCAAGCGAGATCGATGTAGAATTCTCTGTTTTTTCCATGTTGTTTGTTGAATAGAACGTACCTATACCGACTAACTTCTGTCTGTGGAAGGAAACGGACGGAATGAAGTGAAAAATTGTACTTTCTTGTAGACGAACCAAACTACAAAACTTTTCCTTTGTTTCTGATAAAATTCTGCCAATATAAATAACTGTTACTGTAATTGGTTTTGACGAGTGCTCAGTGAAGTGTGGTGGAATTGTTACCGTGTACATCGAGTAAAGGTTTGTAATATTTACATTTTTATCACGACATGCCAGCCAGTGAGTGTTTCTAATTGGGAGTTCCTTTTCGATGAAGGATTATAACTCCACAATAATGTATAAAATTTCGCTGCGAGATATTTTTGTACGTAAGTAATTACTTCCGTTTATCAGATTTAGGCAAGTCGTATCAGATTGTTCTCTTTGTGGGGACAAATCGGTCGATATGACGTCACGCGAACTGATTTATAAACATAAAAAGGCGGCTACATCCAGCATTCGGAGTACAAGGTCATTAGTCGGCATATTCATGTAGTAAACATGCATTGGCAATGAATGTAGAAGGTCTATTTATAATGCGACGCTCATAGTTGCCATCGGAGGACCCGCCCTGACTGATCTGCCTTGGCCTTTGTTTTTTCACACTTTGTTTTGTGTTTGTTTGTGGTTTTCAGATGCAGCATTCTGATAGCTCTTATTTAGATCCACTCCACCTTTCAAAGTCATTTTGTATATTCTGTGACCTTCCATGGGATCCACAAGCAGAATTTGTCATCCAATCACTGCAGTAACTAATCAAATCCTGTATGCGAACAACTCCTAAAGCCTGATCCACTCTATCTTTTAAAGTCAATTTGTATATTCTGTGACCTTCCATGGGATCAAAAGCAGAATTTGTCATCCAATCACTGCAGTAACTAATCAAATCCTGTATGTGAACAACTCTAAAGCCTGATCCACTCTACCTTTTAAAGTCAATTTGTATATTCTGTGACCTTCAATAGGATCCACAAGCAGAATTTTTCATCTCATCACATTGTTAACTATTCAAATCCTGTAGGTATGCAAACTTACTTAATGTATTAACTCCTAAAGCATTCCTTTCTAGTATGCATAACATATTCCCATGCTCTCAAGGTAAACCTATAAACAATTCAGTTAAGACTGACATTTTTGTGCATTTCAATAGTATCTATAGAGAAAGAAAAACCAGTACAATTATTACCATTTATATTAGAGCAGACTGTAATACACATTCCTAAATTAATTCTATTAAACATCCTTATTAATTAAATCAAGTCTTCATTTGTTTCTAAACACAAATACATATTTGAATGGTTTATTTCTCAATTCTAATGAAATCTAGTATGATATCAAGTCTTCATTTGTTTCTAAACACAAAAACATATTTGAATGATTTATTTCTCAATTCTAATGAAATCTAGCATGATAGGTAAATTCTACTAAAAGCTAATCAAGTAGCAAATTATCACTATTATCAGTAGTTGATTCTTCTATATAATGTGTGATGTCAGATTTTCATGCTCATAGTCATATTGGCGTAGGTGTTGCATAATTCTCTTGAATTGCTATCACTGAGAACCCAACTGCTTTGACATGCTTTTGAATAATTCTCAGCTGATAAAAAAAAATGTCTAAAAACACAACAAAACACACAACAGCTATGCAAATTTCTAACATATTATGTGCTTTAGCCGAAGGGTGTCGTGTGATAAACTGAGTTTCAACTGGCTCTGAGTGTAGTCAGTACTCCAGGACATGGACAGCTTACACCACTGTCCATGCACATCCAAGTTCATGGTAATCCTCATATTGCATGTTATGAGACTTTCTCAGGCTAGTCATAAGAACATGGCATGGGAATGGGGGCCATGTTTAAGTAATGAAAATTAGATTCAATATGCACCGGTTAAAGTTCATACAATTGTCTAATTGAGCTGATGGAGCGTCATTCAAATGACTTCATTCCTACCTACATGATTGGAATTACATTATGAATGTGTGTCACAATCTGTGAAGGGCATGGGAGTGGCATAATGGTGCTTTTCAAGTTGCCATTTGTACTCACAGAATGAGATTCTAAAAACTATCGGTCTGCAATCTGACAAGTGGTTTTCCTCTCTTTGACAGTTTTATCAAGTTCTATCTAAGGTAGAGCTTGGGTGATAGGTTAATAGAGACTACATTTATTATACCTAGTGATCATAATACAACGAGAAAGTGTGAGTAAACCAAGGTTTTATGAAGTATCTCTTCAACAGCCATGGGCTGAGTTAGGGAGTTGATTATTTAGCCGCGACCACCATCGCATATTAATAATATCATCACATTCTTATTCTGAGTGGGGTTGACCTGTACTAATTAATATCCTGCTCTACAGTGAATTGTACATTGTCCTCCATGTTTGTATTGTGTCTAACCCCACCCCAGTAATCCCAGCTCCTTGAAATACCAGAGCAAGACTTTTCACCACTTCACACCAATATCCCAAATCCATCACTTGACATGAGCCTCCACCAAGACAACAGTTCCTGCCATAATTGGGGTTAACTGCCAAACAAATTGGTCACCTTATTGGCACAAGCATTGTAAAGAATGAGGTCACATTGTAGCTACCTATATTGATCGTTGATGTCATACTTCTTTATGCATTCACATTGACATTGGGTAGGTCATAGGTTTCCAGTATAGAGTATTATTTGATAGTGTAAAATGGTAGCCGGTCCTCTGTTTTTTTCTAGTTATCTAAGGATTTGATTCTACAACTAGCTAGGTAGGTAGGCATTCAATATTCATAAGTAGCTATATAAATTAATGTTTATTTTAGTACACCGCTTTGTCTGCTCTTTACTATCCTTTCCATCCAAAGGTTGCCTAGAAGAGATCGCTTTTAGCGATAAGGGCGCCCATTGTACCTAGTTTAAGTGTATTTCTTGTTTGTCTGCTTATTTTTGTTTTTTGGTGTACAATAAAGAGTTTATCTATCTGTCTATCAATATAGCCTGATAAACGACCAAATAATGGCTTCCCCCATTCTGAAGAAAGCAATGAAGGGATTTGATCCTATAATCATCATGGTGATTTCAGTATTGGTGCTGAGTACTCAGGCTGCTGCCAATCCCCTAGAGTAATTTCAGGCATTGATCTGGTTTAAAAACATTTTTTAAGCCTGTGTAAAGCTAAGTAAGCCCCATACTGTACAATAAGACATTTTAAGAGCTAAAAGGCATCTGGATAGGCTAGGATAGCTCCACCATTGACACAATGTCTCTTTCCTATCAAAGTTTCGAGGTAGAGAGAATAACTGACCTATTCAGTGTACCCTTCCCTTACTACCAATTTACTACTGTGAGGTCACAGTAGTAAATTGTCACGAAAACACGCTTAAAACTCCATACATTAATGAAAGATAATTTTAAGATTGTTCATTGTTAAAGTACCTATTGTAACTCCTTAATTATGTACTAAATAACTTTCCTGTCTACCTCATCATGGCTAATTTTACATTGGCCTTTAGGAACGAGCATGTGGGCGTCTAATATAGTCACTTAGGAGTCACCACAGTTCAACTAGTAGTAGAACATGTATTAGTGATGTTCATCGCAGCATATTTTGCTGAAAACTTACTCCAAACTGCTCTCTCCTCCGTTCCGTATCGGTTTAACCATTTTTTAGACAGTGTTTTTCACAGCATTTTTCACAATAATCACTCTAGATTGCTGTCTTTTCATGTCTAGTCTAGTAGAAACTAGACAAGACTAATCACCTTGGATATCAGCTTGAATCCAGTTAGTCGATTATAGCCTATTGCGTTATTCTTTTGAAACTTCTATGGTTCAATATCGTAAAATGTAAGTATATTTATTTTTTATTCTCGAAAGTATTAATTTTTCCGGAGTCTGTGAAAAGAGAGCTTGAAAACGAATTTGGATTCGAATAAAGTGTGTGAAATGATGAAGAAGATAATTTTGTACAGAATTTCGTCAGCATTTATTTGGTAGTCAGAATTTTGTTCTCAAAGTGTGACGTACCTACCCTGTGCAATTTTCGCGAACATAAGATGAAAACCGACTCAAATACCAATATGTTTAACCATATTATTTTTGTTTACTCTGAAAATATATTGCACATCACTAAATCTACGCCCATGACTGTATAATCTTCGATGTTAATAATGTAGGTACCTACCTACCTACTGCTGCGCTTGACCGCGAACATCTTGCTTGGCGAATGTCGGCATATTGCGTAACACTCTTCAAAACCGGTTTGCTTAGAACTCTCTTAGTCAATATTATACAGGTACAACGATCTAATGGATCATGAGCTATAGCATAGGGATAGTGATCTGAAAATAAACCAGACCAGACAAATGCGAGTCGAACTCAAGCAAGCTTGCGTACCTTGCCACCGTACAATATTTCGCTGCATGCTTATACAAACCTTTGTATTATCACCTGAAACAAAAAAAAGAAACATCAACGGAATTAGAGTCCTTAGCTCATGTTCGACTCCACTTGTTTGATTTGTATTATTGTTTTTATATTTCAAATATATGTAAAATTAAATATCTTGCATAGCACAGCACATTCATGTGTAATTCTTATTTTTTTTAATGTACTGTGATCGTGAATATTCTAACCTGTAACAGGTATCAAAATAATGTATGATTGCTGTTTTACTAAAGTACCTATAGATATGTTCTTGTATACTATCAAAAAACTCAATTACCCTTATAGTAAACCAACTAGTGCGTCTAAATAAGTAGCTAAAAATTGCTTTGCGTAGCGTCAGGTAAATCCCAAGATATCAATTTGTTTGTGCCAAAACGCCAATCAATGTCACGCCTCGAAGGGCGCCTGGCGCCTGGGATGAAGTCATAAATGGCTATGTTGAGACGTATGACACAACATGCGCGAGTGAATCGCCTTGAAAAGCCACGACTCGAGACTGTTAAATAAGTGCGGTAGAAATTGGATGAGCCAACAACAAAGGTCCAGAGCTGGAAATTGGACTCATTGGGGAACTAGTCGCTGATGATCTCAGTGTACTACACAAATATAAGCTGGTATAGGTACGTAGTCTACGTTCATTTTGAGTACAGAATCGGCCAGTGATAAGATTACTTCATAGTGGTCATAACTTTGATTACTCTTACTTCTCTTTGTTCAGAATCAACATTTTAACTTATGTGTAGCTTCACATTATATTTTAATATCTATACCTACTTCGCCTAGAGCTATGTGGCCTTGTGGGTATGGACCCGCCTTCTTACCCGGAGGTTGTGATCCTCATAAGATTCACGCTGTGAGTAAGTACAGTACTATACAGGTTTTTTTAATGTACAACTGGGAAGCACTCTACTTTCATCTCACTTGGTTTCATATGGCCGAAGTTGGAAGCGTACTTCACCTGGAATCCTCAACAGTCTGAGGAACTGGCTATCTTACCTTTTAATCCCGGAAGACCGGTACACAAACATTTTGGATTTTTGACAGACCTAAGTCAGTTGGTAGCTAACTAGGCGGACTTATACAAAGTGGTATGACCCACAATGAAAAACCAAGCACAATATTTCACTCCCCGAATATCGAGCTCAGGACATTGATCCGGTATCAGATCCATCTGATACCGGTGGGCGAACCACTGGGCCACAAGCGGCAGATGTGACCGGAACATTACATTCATAATAGCCACGTACGGTAGCCTTACATTACTACTACCTACATTGGGTACAATAGGAACTTGTAATGTTGATTCACAGTTTGAATCAAACACATGCATTTTATGTACATAGCTAAGGATGATCATAATAGGTACATTACGGATGATCTCATACATATAATGTGCTTTTTACGATGGCAAATAAACTTCCCGGTTGCTTAAACTGCTACTTTACCTTAACCGGTAAGTCTCTAGTTAGATCTAGCTAATCTAAGATCAGTCTAGTGATCAAATTTTATAATTATTATTTAAATTATGATTTCCTACTGCTGTGCAAAGGTAAATTCTTTAGGTAAATACGTTTGATCAAGGTTTGATGGATCAAACGTATATCATGCAAATTTTTTGGTCCAAGATTGACAAGATTGTCCTGAATAACAAATTCGTTTCATTTCATTCTGATCCAATAAAAAAAACGTTTTTATTGTTGCTCTATCGTAAAGACGGTAAATCTACAAGCGTCGAACTTGTTTGTAGTTTTTCTCCTAAGGTAGCAAATACTTTAAACTGGCCAAGTGTGAGTCAGACCAGTGTTAACTGCTAAGGCTCCGGAAATAAACGCAAAAAGACGCAATTACCTGGTTGATACGTAACCTACGTAGATTGTGAGGTCGGAACCCTCGTGGTGCGAGTTTGACTCACACTTGGCCGGTGGTGATTGTGACACTGCGAACATTATTTGTAAATAATTGAGAGCAAATTGCGAATGATGAAATTATGTTTCCTGTGTTACGTTAAATATTGTTATTTGTGCACATCGTCACGCGCTGTCCATCGCATGGCGATGATGGTATCATCACAGATTAATGTTTCTGAGTACATTACCCGATTTGTACGAAGAATATTTTTCCTTGTAAATTGCTGGTAATGTAACTCAGTTATTTACCTACGAGTAATAAGGGGATCATCATAATTACGCACCGTCTTATATATTATGCTATTGTTTGAGAAACCTGAATAACCTGGGCCTAGAATGTTCAATACTATTTACCTCTTTTAAGAATAAACTTTTGTTATAAAACGCAAGCCTTCACCATGATAACCAGCCGTAACCGTCCACTGTTGGACATTTTCCACTAATCCCTAATAAAGAAGAAAAAAAATAGGTCTGAAAAGTGATCGGCTTATTGCACTTATTTCCCCTAAAATTTAATCCTAACAGTAACACTGCACGTATGTAGTGATAATCAATGCATGGGAATTCGATATAATTTAAGTGAAAACTACCTTAGCCGCGTTAAGAGATTTTAGTTGGGGTAAAACTTATGGGTTCGCGTCACCGACATAATAATATAGCTCTTTATTCAGCTAATCCCGCTCTAAACGTATCCCACGGGATGAGTTGCCAAAATAATTAATTTTGTTAATTTTGCTTTGTCAACTGATCCCGCTTTTAAAAAACGATAAAAAGGAAATGGAATGGATGGATGGAATGGAGGAAACGTATTGTTTGAAATATATGTACACACGTGAACAATAATCTTTAGGGGGGAATATTTACACACCTAATGTAATTAGAGTCTAAATGTCCTTTTATTAAACTCGTTTAGATCCTCGGTCCTGCGTGAAAAAAGTTGACTACAGACACTGGTTGTGGAATTATCCCAAAACATAAAAAAATTGGCAGTCCTGGTATTTCGGGCAGTCGACTATACTCGTAATATTAAACAGTCGACTGCCCGAAATACCACCAACCTCTCTAAAAATTGTTGATTATAGTTATCGATAAACTACAAAACTTATTATTAATGTAGAAAAGTAGGGCGGCCTATGTCTTCCACACAGCGATAGCGACTGTTAGCTTCGGGTTAGCCCCGAAGCTGACTTCTAACTAGGTGAATCAAATCAACATTCTAAGTAACTACTACAGCGTTTTTTCCATTACCGTCTCTCGATACCTTATCAGCTGCATCGACGAAGTTCCGAGACTTCGATTGCGTCGATACAATTTGCTAAGTAAAATGTACCTGTTTCCAATCTAAAGCTAAAAATACCACATGGCATGAACGCAAACAGCGATAAACAATATCGAAGGTTTATGATGGCGAGTGGGCTTTGTAGCCAACATACGATTCTATAGCGAACCGAAAGCGAGTAGGTTAGGTAGGTACTCTTTAAACTATTAGTACCTACCTACGCTACACGTGTTGATCCATGTTCCAGAGAAGCCCCATTGCGTAGCAATAGCAATCACGATTCAAAGGCCAGCGTAATCAGCCTTGATTCGCTATTCACATAGGATTGTAGACTTTCGAAAACATTCTAATAGAAACCCGCATATCGTTGAAACGGCGTACATTATATTACCTATAATTTCTAGACTGATACTGGCGACAACTCTAGGGAAGGCTGATTACCTACTTCATGCCGTAAAATTTCCAAAGAGCTTTTCGATTATTATAGGTATCAGTTCTTCCTTATCTATGCACTTGTAATCTATTCACTTCTTTGCATCCTCTCTATATTATCGATTTACTGTGAGAAAACCAAATACTTTTTCTATTTTTATTATGAATTGGTGTTCAGTAAAGTATTCAATAATGATTTGGCTAGGTTAACACATGCAAACGCGTATTTGCCTGTTAATACATATACATGTAATATTTAAAGATGTTTTCTTATCTTCGAGTAACAATATTGTCCTATGTACTTACCTGTGTTCCTACGTTTACTCACCCACGGTATAATGGCCAACTTTCTGACAATAAGCTCTGTACAATGTACCGAGTATGAGCTGGCCATTCCCTCTATTTCAGCTCTATGCAAGGTACCGAGTTTGAACTGGCTTTAAATTCCCCATTCCCTCTATTTCAGTTCGGAGCGTTCGAAGGTCCGTGTGTCATTCTACCAAGGAGCGCGACCGCAGTGCCTGTCTCCCCCACCTGCGCAGGAGTCGCACTTGTACTACGCGACTCTACTGTCTAACGCAGCACAAGATATGGCCGAACACGGAATTTACAATCGGCAGACCAGGTAAGAATGATCTGGACCAGCTATTTGCATTAATATCCATAGGGTAAACACAAAACGTACAGGTGAGACCAGGCTAGGTAAGTTTGATATGATATGGTCATCATCCAGCTCAAAAAGCTTACTGCGGGACTTGTGTTTGTCGGCAGTCCCAAAGCCTTCAAATTTGTACTACGGTGGTCTACTCTACATGATGAGAAGGTATGAAAACCATGTACAAAGAAGAGTGTTGAATATTAAGTGTGAAGATCCACACTGTGGGTAGAGGTGTGCCGAAGAATAGATGGATGGATTGTTTTGATGATATGGACAAGAAAGGTAAGTGATGAGATGACTTCCTATAGAAGAAAGTGGAGTAAAAAACATGTTGTGCCGACCTAGGAGGTTGCTACCCATGTCCTAAGTCGGATTTGAACCCTGCGGGGCCCATATTTGTCGGACCCCTGACGGTCAAGTGTGAGTATACAGTTGCTCGGAATAGGACAGGTTGCAAGGCCATCGCCGCCGCTCCCTATTTTGTAGATGAGCATGCTACAGCTATCTGTATTATAGTTATTTCCATGTGAGCGGTTCCCCAACGCAGTTGTCTATCATGATCATTACGTGATCGCTCTACATTACCCAGTCTAGATCCACATAAACATAATGGCATATGTACGCCATATTGTGCATTTAGCCTCGGCCACATGTGGCTGCAACAATGTAAGGAAAACCTAACATAGGTAGATGTACTTCTGAAATACTACTGACAAATACCATTGAAACAGCATCTACAATTAGACTAACTATTTACAATGAAAGCAGTCGGGTTACCTAAGGACCATCACAAAAGGTCTAAAGGTCAAAAGGTCCAGACCACTATCAGACGGCCCACAATACTGCGGCTGCGTGCTTTTTTTTTATTTTGGGTCATATCTAATAAAACCTTTATAATGCCAAAAGACAAAAAGTTTTATCACCAAGTCTGCAAAATGATACTGGCCACTTGCATTTTCTGAAACATTGGTTTTTAAAATGGAGAAACTAGTGTAAACAGTTTTAACAACTGTAACAATTTTTAAATTTGTTTTTCATTTTCCTCGTAGGTACAGTAAAGCATTGTTTTGGAAGAATGTGGTATTCCCAACTCGTGTGTATCTAGGCTCAAACTACACCCTCGTTGGAAAGCGACTACTTTCTCCCTTCGGTGGACAATGTTATATCGTTAACCCTTGTGATGTAACTACTATAGTATTGACGTACAGAGAACATTATTTTTATCTTTGTTTATTTCTTTTATTGTACGGCGAGGATGTGCTTGGGATTCATCTTACCTGTTTTTTAAGTTATTGTAAGGCCTAAGGTGGAAGCGCTCTTCACCTACTCGGCTACCTCTAAGACAACAATTTAAGAATTGTTGTTATGGCGACAGGATTAGGTAAGATGCTGGTAGCTAGGCGTGGCGGACTTAAACAAGTCCTACCACCAACCAAACCAAGCACTATATTACTCCCCCTGGGGATCGAACCCGGGTTCTCTGGATCTGAAATCGGTGGTATCTTGAAACATGATATTGCTGGTTAAGCCACGTCTTATTAACTCTGATATTAAAATAGATATTAAAAGGCTTTCGTGCGTCATTTCATTCGAAAGCATGAATGTGCATGGACGGGGCCAGGCGTGGGTGCAGGGTATCGACAGTATCTAGGGCCTTGATTCTAGGTAGTTCATAAAATCTGTCCAGTAAGAAACTAGAGATGGATAGTGGAACTCTTCATTGAGTAAAACCCTATTATGAGCGTATAATAGGTACCTATATTATATGATTTGTTTTGACGAGTCCAAATGACGTTTGTTCTGATATTTGCTTCGTCAAATTTCACGCAAGACAAAAGTAAGCATTTACAAAAATGAAAACAAACGAAATAGGCCATATTAACTCATTACTTATATCGAATTAAATTAAGCCACATTCAGTTAAAAGTAGCTACATTAATCCAAACAAACTTTTGCTAATATAATATAATTGTGATGTAGAGTATATGCTTTATATTACTTACACTGTTCAATAACAAACCAATTGAACGCAAATACGTCATTGTTCTTGTGTAATCATGCGCGATTCAAATCATTTTTGCATTGTTGATTACTAATTTCTAAATTGTATTCTGATCGATATCTTCTATTATTTTGATTCAATGGAGCCTGAGAATGCTTCTGTACCTTACAAGCGAACAAGCGATGTTCTCAACGATACCATTTTATCTTTTTTTATAATACCCAAGCGTTTGACCAGGGATTCCCGCGAGCTTATCTTGGATAAATTATTGTGTTACCAACTGACTGCATTGGCTTTGCATCCACATCTGGTTATTAATTTGGAATTCAAGTGTATTTGGTAAGTATTTCATAAATCAGATTGGACACAAAAGTAGTGACAGAATTTACCAGACGTGAATATAAAAGAAGGTAATGGCTTCATTTTGAATAATATGTAGTAGGTACATATCTATATATAAACATCAGTTATAGAATATTAATTAATATCGCGTGCGCTTCGCCCTGCGGAATCTTCAATGAGTAAAACACGTGAGACAAACAAACGCCACATGTAGTAAAGCAAATCCACGTGACTGAGCAACAAGAGAACTTTAATAGAATACCTATATTTGCAGATTATGGTATAATATGGCATACAGCGTAAAGGAATCAAACACGATGCCAGCCGGATTCAATCATTACTTTGACTTGGTACTTACTATATACTGGGGTTATGATTTAGCCGTGTTGGCCCCTCTTTACCCGTGGATATCGTAGGCGGCGGCTAGTGGTTAACAGGGCATCAGCATTTACTTGAGTGGTGGGATCACCAATCCGTCTGTCAAGTCTGATCTTGGCAATTTCCTTAGGAATATAAACGTTGTAACCGCGGTGGTAGAAGATAATGATTGCTTATGGATCCATATCCTGTGGTGGAGTTTGCGAGCTGTGATGATAATGATTGTTTTGTTGGTGATGTAGGTTATCCTACATGTATGCTATGGGTAAACGGATATGCGTACGCTTTATACCTACTACTTCCGTCGATTACAGCAACCAATCACGGATAGAATTCTAATGGATCTTTTCGTATATTTCATCTGAATTATGAACTTGCATGAATGATATAGGTATTCAAGGCTGTCATATCAGCAATTGTGGGCAGTCTAATGCGAATTCTAAATGATGATCCGAATATAAAAAGCGAGTTTCTCCAGATAAGAGAGGGGTGAAATTTTCATAGAAGTTGGTAGTTTTGAAGTCAGAAGTATGGAAAATGAGTGTTTAGGCTTCTGTATTCATGCAAAATAGTAGTATCAGCGTTTTTTGTAATTTCATCCCCTAGTGGAGTGAAACAAGGCTGATCCCACTCCCACCCCACCCCACTCGATGGACCGACGAAATTTTGACGGTCGCGGGAGTCGATGTACGAAGAATGCGCAGGATCGCTATTTGTGCATTCGATTGGGGGAGACCAATGTTGAGCGGTGGATGTGTGTGGGCTGATATGATAATGATGAATGGAATAAAATAAGGGTAGAAATGATGTAGGATATTGAGAAGTGGGGTTGTTCCTTGATTGCCGATAAGAAATTCCAGTCCAATTCCACAATACACATATATGCAAAGTACAGCCTACGCGACGCAGAATTGGCTTAAAGTGATGTCAATGAGTCAAGTGCCATTTTCCTTCACAAACAAAACAATGTTGCAATTTCCAGCACGGAGAGCGGCTGGGACAATCCGTTCCGACCGGACGGTGACCTGAGCCGCGAGGCTGACGAGATAGTGTCGCTGATCAAGGGCGGGAAGCCCATCACGCCCACGCCCATCGCGGCGCCGCACATCGTCGACGAGAAGGCGGAGAAGGAGCATGCGAATAATCTCATCGTGAGTACCATTCCTTTACTCCCGAGATGTATGGTCCTAAGTTGATATTATATGAACCCTTCCGATACTCCTGGAGCGGAGGCGACCAAGGAATCAAACCAGAGGCCGAAGTATGAGTTTCCGACAGGTAGCTGATACTATTTTCGTTTTCGTATAGGGTGCTTTTTTCCATACATTTGGTTAGCGGACATTGAAAGTAATTACAGTTGCTTTACTATTTATTTACTATTTTACTACGTTTCAGCTAGGTGTCAGAAACTCATATAGGCGTTGGGCAAAAGCATTCACTTTACTGCGATCACTAACTTTACTTACTACCTTCATCTTACCTGATTTTTAAGTTATGATAATGCCGAAGGTAACGCGCACTTCACCCGGAGTCCTCAACTAACTGAGGAACTGGCTATCTTATCTCTTAGTGCCGGGACACAAGAATTTAAGAATTGAAGAATTGCGGTTATGGCGACAGAATTAGGTAAGATGGTGGTAGCTAGCCAAGCGGACTTTAACAAAGTCCTACCACGAACAAAACCAAGAACAATATTGTACTTCCTATGGGGGTCGAACCCGGAACCTCTGGATCTGAAATAGTTAGGCGGACCACTAGACCACAGAGGCGGTCAGTAGTTTCTGGCTGTTATGATGATCACACAAATGTCTATTCGTCGGTAATTTGTATGATGTATCTATCGATTCTCAGCAGCACTGGTAAGTAAACCGATTTTCTAGAGTTGTACGATTTCCTGCTTGTATTTGAGCCGCCCGTTTGGGGAAGCACCTCCGCCATACAGAATATCACAGCCAAATAGCACTATATATATATATATATATATATATATATCTAGTGGGGTGTTCTTGTCGGCTTTCTGGTGTGGCGAGCTATGGACGACGGGTACCGCTTACAATCCGATGGACCGTTTGCCAAAAAGAATATACGTTGTATTCCAGGCGAACGCGGCTCCGCCATCGCCGCCGAGCAAGCCCGCGAGCCCGGTCCACAGCACGCCCAAAGCTAACGGCACCAACGGCTCCGCCGCGCCCCGTCCGGGCGACGTGGACGTCCGCCGCACCGCGCCCATGGAGGCCCAGCAGCCGGAACACGTTACCATCAAGAAGAAGCCCAAGTGCAAGTGCTGTGTAATCCAGTAAACCCTCGCGTCGCCCCGTCCTGGGATAAGAATAGTGTGTCAGCCCTTGCTCTAATCCTTTGTGTATGCTCCTCAGCTTAGGAACCGATAAAGGAAATATAACCTTTCGATATTCATATTGGCACTATTCCACGCTAATCACTTTAAAAAATCCAGCGGTGCATCTGGTTCTACTTTCAGTTCCGCTGTGATCCATTGCCGCCACGGATTATTTTCCACTACTTTTTATATTCCGCTCCTAATTTGATTGTATTTTATTAGATACAGGATCGCCAACAGCTTAGCTCAGCATCAGCGCATCAGCTTGTAATATAATGTATAGCACATTATATTACATTGTGACAAAGGTGATATTCTTATCAATTATCGCAATAGATTAGATTTCACTATTTATATTCCGTTCCAATTCATTAATTGTTGCTCAATGTTGTCTAGATATGGTCGCGAAATTGACATTCATAAACATATGTATTTTGGAGTTATAATTTACCACAACATGTTTAATGAATGATAATTTTATTCACGATTATATCTAGACTATACTGAGCAACAACAATATTCTAATATTTAAATGGTATATTTTCTTTATTGGTTCCTGAACTGAGTGAATCTTTGAAAAACCTTCATTCGGTACAGGATCTTATAGAAATCTTACCACCGAATACCGCTTCTATATTCACTCTTCTATTTATTATAAAAAATAAAATATTTTAAGCTATCAGACGAATTTACAAAAATGAACCAAGTTTGGCAGGTATATAAATGAATCGTATTGACAATATTTGGCATAAATAGCTTAAGTTTTAATTGAGTTCTGTGAGACACGCTAGCGTTTTTTTTCATATCAGAGAAAGGGAAAGACCACGCACAGTGATATTAAATGATTGCAATAGAGATATAGTTGCTGGTGGTTTTTCGGAGCGAAATCGATAAGTTTATTGAAAGGTTGTCAGACTGTTCTTATATCCACTCCGGCGGGCGCAGTCGCAGTGGTGGGTGAGGTGATCGCGCCTCCTCGACCGAATGAGCATCGTGCTTTCGAACGCTACGACACGCCATATCGGCCACTTTCATTTCATCACGTTTAATTTTAAGTTTTTGATAATTTTATGTGCTAAGTTTGTCGAAACTTAGGGTACAAATATGAAAGTATTTATTTTGTTTAGCTAGTCCGCAGGGATTTGTTAGTGCTCAGGCGTTTTGTTTTGATACCTTTTACTTGTTCTGTGTTCTTATGCCTGCGAGATAAATAATATATTAGAATCTCAGGAGCGAGACAGAGATGAATAGTTCAAATCCAGAAACAAATTATATCATTAATTAAACTTTAGACAAAACCCAAGTTACTCAGTTTTGGAATACAAATGTTTCAATATCATTACTTATTACTATAATTTATTTAAAAACTGTTACTTTAAAAGTTGAATCTGTGTTGAATAATATTAAATTACATAATTTAAATGTATATTTTTATATCTTTATTTATAAAAAAGTATTATATCCTTACAAAGCGGCTCTCATTGTATCGAAGGATATCGTGAAAGTAACGACTGCATATTATTATTTGTTGACTACATACATGAATGCTGTGCAATCCGCTATTGGTCTAATATTAAATCAACATCTGAAGTTTTTGATGTTTTACCTTCAATCATAGAAATCAGTTATGCTAGCTGTTTTAGTGCTATTTATAATTAATGCCGACGCAAGTTTTGAATGCCTGCCAATTTTATAAAATTACAGCGTTCATGTGTAGTAAATTAAAATACCTATCTTTCTGTAGTCGATTAATGTTGTATGTTAGTATTAAATGTAGCTTCGATACGCCACGCTTGCGTCCAGTAGAAAACACCTCTTTACATTGATCTTTGTATACCATAGCAGTAAATGTAACACGTTTTCAGCGTCAACATGGTTTGCCCGTACAAAGCACGTATTTCAATAATGAAACCAAAATACGAAGTCCCTGGTAAATTGAAACGGTATTTTCGGTAAGCGCAAGCCATGTACACGTGGAAGATCTATACTATTATACCCTACATAGGAATTCAGCATAGAAACATTTGTAATTGTATCTATAAGACTGTGTTGTTTGCTTACAATTATTAGGTGCATAATAGTTACTGGGTAGTGAGGTGGCGGCCAAATGTGTAGTGACAAACTGGCCCTAATCGGCATGTTGTGAGATGGTGAGTTATTTTACGCACGACGAAGCTTTGTCAGCTATAAATTCCCTATATTCTGGAACTGTCGATTGACTCTTCAGAAGGCGTAATATATCGCACAGTATCACTTTACAGTACCGCAAGTACTTTTTCAACATCATTATTGTGTCAACGTTTAAGTATTCTGTAGATTAAGTTTTATTGATTTGTGATAGGGATATATTGCGCCTACAGAGGAAAATATCTTTTCCATACTTTGGTAGATATATACGAAACTGTGTATAGTTTTAACGGGGATGTACCCACATGAAAATAGCATCAGTAAGGTAGCTAAGTGTAATTAGTGAGGAGTTAGGATATTTGCGTTACCTTGTTGAACAGTTTTTTTTATTTACATTGTCAACTTTTTGTAAGTTTTGTAAGCGCCTTGCAAGTTGGACGCGATGCGATAGCAGCCACGGTGTAAGATGTCGTAAGTTTAACCCAAGAGTTTGATGAATCGATGTTTCACGATCTAGCAGTTTAACCGTGTGCTACAAGCGACATATTTAATCCAATACCTTGGAGAAAGTTCGAGATGTTACGCACCCAGCTTGCAGGAGCCGTGTAGTCGGAGAGATGCGACGTTTTAGATTTTGCTACAGTTTTAGATTGCCCGGTCGGTAGGTAACAAGGCGATATATTGGTGAAGTATTCGACATGAATGTAGACATTTTCGGGTCGAGTCTCGCACCTTGTGAGCTCTTCCCGGGAGTGGAATCGAGGCGAGAGTACTGTGAGCTTGTTTCGTATTCATCGTGCGTGATATAACAATCCTTCGTTCGCGCCCTCTTCGCGAACGCCGAAGAGATTGGCTCGGTATGAATCGGAGAGCTATGTGTACGTACATTTATTCACCCGTAACCTAGAATAGTTTTCAGTGTAACGTTATAGCTTAATGTTGCATCCTGCCTAGATCCGTATATCGATATATTTATTCATAGCGTCCACAATGATGATACAAAACTATCGCACTAGTTCTGATTCACACGTTGTTTACTGTTCATAGAAAGTATTTTAGCATTCTGTGCTTAGATAAAACAAGCAAAGGACTTCGAGGCCCCTCGCCGCGCAGTGGCATATTTTGTCTTGCGATGCAAGTTAAAGTTCGGGTAAAGTTTTATCTAAGATTTTGTAGAATAGAACTGTCACGATTTGTTTTTATATACCCCAATTGTATCTTGTACTTTAAATGGCTACTATTAAACGGTCAGCTAATTAAAGAGGCTTTGGTCAGCTCTAAAATGTATTTTGATAGCAAGCAAAGTGATTGAACCAATCACTAATTTGCCTACAAACCCACAATTCCAAGCCAAATAGCAAGGTGCAAAATGTCATAAGATTCTTATTATCAGGTCGTGAAATATCAACACGTGACGATATAAAATTGATTTAAAATAACGTTTTAGCTGACCACATATTGAAAACTATTTAATTACTTGCCCTTTTAAAATAGCGCTTGTTGGTTGTCTTTGTTTGTTTTTATAGCTTACCTACTTAGTGCGTTTATTTAGGCACAAAATTAATATAATAATATATTCGTTTATTTAAAGGGTTGTAGTTATAACAATACCGAGCTCTTTAAGCGTTGTATTCAGATCTTACCAATGAAGACAAATGTTTGTCTATGCACTGGCTTCAGAGCTATCGGTCTGGTTGTAACATACAACCTTAGGTACTACAAATATTCAGGTATAGTAGGTACTACAGATATTCAAGTATAGTCTAGAATATGTATAAAATGTGATTTATGTGTCCTGTTTTTTATTGTAATTGATGAAAATATGTTCCTTAATAAAGTTTTTTATTTCTAAGTAAATCACTGGCATTAGGGTTTCATATTTCAAATCAATTCGTAGTTTCTACTAGTATCACTCGATTCTTAATTATGTGGAATATGTTCTTATTTCCAATATATTTCAAAATTTGATTACCTACCTAGCTTATGTGTAAAACTAAAATGACATTATATTTGTATAAAATCTTTACTTTCTACTATTATTGTCATTCAATGAGTATGTACAAATCGATGACAATGTAATAAATCTTTAAATGCAATACGTGTTTTTACTTATACCATTTATCAGTAAGTATGAAAAATAATGTTTATGAGGAGTGCATCATCAAGACTAGCACAATTGCTGTGTTCCGATTTGAAGGGTATGGTTGCCGGTGAAATTACGGGCACGCGATGCTTATCATCTTTATGCCACAAGTTGAATGGCGCAATGCAGCGCCTAGTAGGTCAGTAATTTATGGATGTGATGGCTTTGTTATAGGCAAGAGTTGCATTTAACAGAAGGTTTATGCTTGTTCTGTCTCCGTTGTATAAAAAAATGTAATCCCCAAACATTACTTAGTCTGTGCATTACTGTCTGTGCCCTTAACTAGTTACAAAAGAAACTCATTACTAATTAAACGTTTTTTTTAATTTATTAAGTGGAAGAGATTATATGTAAGATCTTAGAGGCATTAATAATTCGGCTTCAATAAATCCGGGACCATGCCCAAGCTGGCTGAGCAAGTGCCAAGAATCTGTTTCAGGTTTGGTACTTTCGTATGTCTGGCCGGCGGATGTCTGATGGGTACCTGTGAATACATAATATGTGTAATATATAATAAATTACCGGAGAAGCTTAAGTTGTTAAATGGGAATATTTTTACGAGTAAAATTAATAATTGGTTAATGTATAATTGTTTTTATAATTTAATTGGATATTTTGATTATTATGAATGAAAAAGTATTAATATTTACACGCCTACATGCAGGTCGAATACATGTACCTACTGACCTTTACCACTTAGATCTGCTACTGTAATATTTTATGTATTCGAGCAAATAAATGATTGATTATGATTATACATACAATATAAATACCTACCTATTCTTTTCTTTTTAACTTCCAATTGAATAACGGTACTGCACTAATGGTTACAAGCAGAATGGTTTGGTATATTATCCTTATGTTATATGGAAATCTTAGAAAACTATTGCCCTATTACCGGTATTGGTATCACAGGTTGAAAAACAGATATTTTTGAGCTTACCTAACTTTATCCAGTGGAAATTTGGCCTTGAAAGTTCGTTTTTGATCGAGCAACCGGCTCCAACTCACAAATCTCACGTGTTGTAGTGCTTAGTTTATTTCAATCATCAAACTTGTGATCGCAAAAAACTCCTGTAATACTCAAGATAAAACCTTTCAGAACACCAGCAAAAGACACGTCATGAAAACGTGAACGTCAAGACAATTGTACCTAAAACTTGTGATCACAAAAACTCGTGGGGATCACGACTTTACTTTTGTCACTATCTACCCACCGTAGAAAAAACGAGACAAAAGTAATGTAATATTAAAACGAGAATGACATTAGACGTAGGAAAAACGAGACAAAAGTAATGTAATATTAAAACGAGAATGCTATAAGACTTAGGCCCCTGTAATGCTCAAGCTAAAACCTTTTTCTGAAAGGTACACAAGCAAAAGACATGATAAGAAAACGTGAACGACTGTCAAGGCAGAACGCGACAGAGAAGCAGATATGTCAAAGTAAGACAGATACAGCCGCCATAGAACTACGTACATGTAATATAGGTAAGTAGTTACATCAATTTTAATAAAAAGAGTTGTAGCTAGCTAGAATGTCGCTTCTTTATTTAGCGAAAAGAAAACAATGAACTTCCATTACTAAAAAAGTAATTGTTTTGCTCTTCTGCAGAGGATATTCGACTGAAATTCCTCCACCAAAGGACTGGGAGTGGTTTATTGTCATAATCCCCACCAGTCTCTACAAATCTATTGCAGTTTTAAATGTACCTACTCGACTTTATCATGTTAATATAGGGATAATTCATATACTACTAAATCTTATTTGGTATTGTATGTATGAAACAACAGTAGAGGGCTGTGTAACTAAAAAATTAAAAGAGCTTATATATTCATAGTTCGTTTAATATTGATAAAACTACATTAAAGACATAAAATACAGTTTGATTCGTTACATCACAATAGTGTTTCACATTGGACATTTTATAATAGGTTTCACTAACAAGTACCTATCACTAATTCTAGATTAATATAATATACGATAAAAATATATAGGTTTCCATTGATTAAGATGGGGATTAAACCTGCCATTACATTTCAACATCTAGATCTACGTATTAAGTTCACCAGCCTTTATCACTGATTAATAAAATCCCATTTTGGGTAAGTATTCATCAATCAAAACATCAACGATAGAACTACGTAGGTTAAATATTTGTACTACAAAACATTAACTTACCAGTATGGATCACATGCTTGGCAACTTTTGCGCATTGGCTATAACTAATGCCATTTAAAAGTGATAGTAAAGTACCTACGTCTGCATCGTCCCAATGCAGGACGAAATGATTAATCAAATAAGTAATTAGGTAGGTATAAAGTGGGAAAATAAGCTTCGTATTTTTTTAGACTTAATGGCGCTATGATATACATATTATACGTATTCAAATAATAACAATACTATTTCAAATAAGCCATAGTTATAGAATAGTTTCAACAGTAAATAACCTACTTTAAATTCGAGATTAATGTATTTAATTAACATGCTACACAAAGTCATCTTCAAATGGGTTACATTATGGATTACCGTAGCTAAATAGCAGTATATCTATATCGTGCTGTTCTGTGTTCCTGCGTAAAGTAAGGTCACCAGAACTCCTATAAAAAGGGTCGGCAACACGAGTTGTCGGCAACACGAGTTTACAAGCAACATGTTGTTTCTAGTGTTACAAGAAACATGTTGCTTCTAGAGTTACAAGCAACATGTTGTTTCTAGTGTTACAAGCAACATGTTGTTTCTAGTGTTACAAGCAACTTGTTGTTTCTAGTGTTACAAGCAACATGTTGTTTCTAGTGTTACAAGCAACATGTTGCTTCAGCGCAGCCGCTTACGATCATATTGACCGTATGTCTGTTCGCCACATTCTAAGTATTAAATAAAACCAAATAATTAATTTGCCTATTGCACCACATTAGCATCTAGACCAACTAATTAAGTACAATTATGTGAAATTTCAATGACTAATTCATAAAATGCATTTAGTCTATCGCTTTAGGCTAGATCCCAATGCAGGACTCTTTTGGCCAAAGTGATACAAAACTATTTTTCATAAAATACCCTACTTGAATTAATATCAGTTGGTTCAGAGTTGTACTACAAAAATAAATACATTTACTAAGATACATTAAAAACAATATCATTGGCTATCGACATACAAGAATATAATATTATTCATACACATATAGTAAAATACACATTTTAGCTCGCTATACATTCAATTATTTATGATAGAGAGATAGAGAGTTTCTATATAGAGAGTTAGAAATATAATTCGTATTTCTACACTATAAATTAGGATATACGCCTATACAATATATCGAGAATTAATAGCCTATGGATAGTCCATTCTTGAGAATCTCAATGTATTTATCTTTAGCCACAACAAACTTCATAGACAACCAGATACTTTAAATTTAAATAACCATCGGAATTATTCCCGATCGTATATTCAAGTAGGATCACAAAAGGCACAAACATAGTAGTCTCGACTGAGCTTACTTATTTGAGACTTTTGTAGTTCGACCTTGGGTCCGTGGGGGCCTAGCCAAAAATCTTGAGGGGATTTTGATTGAGGCGACACCCAAGGGCTGGCTTTTATTTAGGTCAGCGAATTAGCATAGCTATTCAGCGTGGCAATGCAGACAGTATTTTGGACACCCTTCTGGACTGGAAGTTGAGTTACCTATAAACCGTTTTGTAACGGTCTTTAGGTCCGTTGTAGCGGCCGCTGTGGCTTTGGCCCTGAGTATGGAACCCTTCCAACTATCCAAAATGTAGAAGCCAACTCGACAAGTACTCACGAAAACCTTCACTGCAATCCCCAACCCGTCTGCCAAACGGCAGCAAACCCTGTTTTCGAGTAGGTCCCAAAAGGTATCCATTGGTAGATAATTACTAGGAAAAGTGTATGTGAGCTCAATTGAAGGTGGGACACGAAGAGATTTGGACCGCCTTGCTCATGATCAGGTTGATATCGTTTAGAGGGTAGTTCTGCAGCATTTTCACGTTTGTAGAGAAGTCCTCGCTTAGCAGTGAGTCCCGGACAAGTCTGTGGGAATGAAACGTTTGGTTAGCTAATGCGTAACCAGCTTTAAGTTTTAAGTTTGCAGGTGGATGATCGGAATCCATACATTATTGAGACCAATGATGAATCAGACGATTCAACCCACCAATTTCAGATCCAGAGGTCCCGGGTTCGATCCCCATGAGGAGTACAATGTTGTGCTTGGTTTGGTTGGTGAGTAGGACTTTGTTTAGGTCTGCATGGCTAGCTACCACTATATTACCTGATTCTGCCGCCATCATCACAATTCTAAAATTGTTGTATTCCGGTATTTAGAGTAAGATGGCTAGTTCCTCCGTTTGTTGAGGATTCCGGGTGAAGTGCGCCTTGTATATATTATAGAAATTTTGTTTAACGCCATCTAGCCCCAAGTGTAGCAAAGCTTGTAATATGGGAACTAGATTATAGCTTTTTTTAGCAAATGTAATATAATATGATACCATATAAACAATATTCTTCTACGCAAATAAATAAATATTACAGGACATTAATTTGAAACGGCGCCATCTAGTCCCAAACTAAGCAAAGCTAATATGGGAAATAGATTACGGACATAATAAGTACTTCATTTTTTTTGGTAATACATATCTAAGTATCATAATACAATACAACAACTAAACCCACCAATAAACCGACGAAGAGCCAGTCAGACACGCACAGCGAGGATTCCGATCCGTCCTAGACATTTTTTTTAATTCCGTTCTAAAACTTAGTTTGGGTGTTTTTTTTTGCCGCCACTGAAAAGATCAGCCTATATAGGTCGGTCAGATGCGACGGACAAACAGACACAAAGTCTTAGTAAAAGGGTGTTCTAAAATGTCACTCACACAACCATGGCCACGCAGGTTTGTATGAGCATGTCGAACCGGTTCGGGTCCGAGAGAAGGCTGTCCCACACACGCTCCACGTCCGGCAGAGGGAACTCTTGGGAGAGAAGGAGTGTCAACCATCTGGAAAGAATTTGACTACAAAACAAATCCCGTGGACGGCCGCTTTGCTTCCTGTTTCTATATTAACGATTAAAGCGAAGCCATTCACACTACAACTAAATAACACCTAAAAACACATTGTATTTTTTTTATTCTATTAGATTTACAATACTGTCTTAGCTAACCTCTATGACTTTATAAGGAACACACCCTCCAAATTTCAAGTCACTAGGTCAAACGGTTCAGGGTGCGCTATGTATGTCACTACGTACAACGCTTGGCTATTTTATATAGTACTAGTTTTTATCCGCGGCTACGAATAAAAAGAAGCCAATGTTGATCTATGTAGTATATATTCTCATTACACATATCCTTGCCAACTTTCATTGATATCCATTCAACCGGAAAACGTATTATTATGTATAATATTAACATGCATTGACAAATACTCTGATAGAACTAGTTTAACATTTAAAAATATGTAGCATCGCACCTAACATGATCCAAAGAAGAGGGCAAAATTATTTAATTATACATTTCACATTAAATATTAACGAACTACAACGACATTTATATTGAAAACACAAATAATAAGTAGGTAATTTTAGTGCTGATGGTGGCAAGTCAGCCTTCTTGTTCTCTTTGATGCACTCCACAAAATAATACAATCCTGCATGAATGCAAGTTATTCAAATAAGTAATATCAGGTTAAAACCTATTCTGATTGGTGAAAAATAGTTTGACTTCTATATGCCAACTAATATATAAAAACACATCAATGCAAACCAAAATCTACCAAAAGCGAAAATCTGCAATATCGTTATAAACATTAAATAAACCGTGCATCACACCGCCATATCTTATGTGGTATCTCAGACATTTTCTCGACTCGAATCCACCTCTAACATGGTTTTGGTACGCTTACACCGTTATTAAATCCTCGGCTAGAGCGTTTCTCGAAAAAAAACCACATTCAAGGAGACTCGATCGATGTGCCTCAGACAACGAATCCTGCATAGGTCAACTCCTAGCCGCTAGAAGTTGAAAGGCTAGAATCAAGCCTTTTTTGAATAAATAAATATTACTGGACGTTAATATAGCTTGTAACATGGGAACTAAAAAAAAACAAAACAACAATTTTTTGTCAACAAAAAACCACATGACTCAGCAGTTGTCACCGCTAAAGTTGAAGCCAGAAATAAGAGAATATACTCGTTCCTTACCCACACCGGAAGCGGTTGAGGTGTGGAAGACCAATGATGATGAGGTGGGTCCTCGAAAGTCTCGAAACCACGTAATGTTTACTTTGTAGTAAGATGGCTTTTGATGACAGTGATTTTGAAGATTTTACTGGCTATTCATACGAATATAGCACTAAATAATTCGGCGGTATGAGTATAGGTGTGGATAAGTTTAAAACACTATAAGAGTCAAAATCCAGATATTCAGTTTGTGTTTATCGTCTGTAATACAGGTTCCTAAGAACCTACTTCAGGCACCGCGCCAGTTTCTCGCAATGTAACTAGGTAGGTACCACTGCACAACATTGTTTACAATTTACCCTAAACACAAGTAGCTACTAATTCTTGTGAGACGAAAATCAACGTTTTATTTATTTATTATTATTAATACGCATATTTACTGAATTACTGGTAGTTACAAAATTAGGTACGAAATACAATTAATATATGTGGCAAAGGCTTGGGAGTGACAGCTGAATCCAAATACAAAACCGCTTGGATTGCCAAACGTAAAAGCTATTCTACTGTCAGATTATCTGTGTCACCATAAAAGCCTAAGTTGATGTGGAATTTCCTAAACGGTACAGCTTTAGCAAAGATACGGTCATGCCATTGTTACTGCCGCTACTGATTGAAAACAATCGTGATAATCACAGAGGCATGCCATTAACGCCTTTTTTGCAAGTGCTGATCGCTAAAACATTTGACGCAACCCGTAATTTTCAAGTGAGTGTAAAGTAACTTAATTTGTAACCAGGTGAGATGAAGGACTGATTCCCGTCGTATAATAAAAAAAAAGTTCTAGGTACGTGAAGTTCATATGCAAGTGCTACTGTGTTTTATGAAGTAGGTAAGAAACTTACTTGTTGGTGGATTTGAATCAAGGATATGTCTGAGAAACGACTAAGATACATGGCGGTAATACTCTTTGATCTACCTTGACTAGTTCATCAGTTCTCAAGTAAACTTGATAGACAAACCAACTTCATGGTGTCGCTTATAGGAGTCGGTGTGCGCTCCGCATCGTAAAAAAATTCAGTCTCATAATTTTTCCCAAACGCGCCAAAAGAAGTAAGTAACTTCAAAAAGATACCGGTATTTCTGCATCGAGTTTTGGGTTCCGACTGACATTTGGTTTTTGTATGCTAGCAATAACTGTAACTATCGTTTTGGGTTAGGCATGAAGTCATGAAGGATAGTCTCCTTAAGGCCATAATAACATTTCATTCTAGTAAAAAATTAACTGCCTTTGTGGACCACAGTAGGCAGTTAAATTTTTACTTTGAGTGATTCACCCACTGATGTCATCCAGAGGTCCCCTAGATAGGGAAGTACAATATTGTGCTTGGTTTGGTTGGTGTTCTGACTTTGTTTAAGTCCAATCTTACCTAATTCTATCGCCATAACAACAGTTTTTAAATTGTTGTGTTCCTGCATTTGGAGGTAAGATAGCAAGTTCCTCAGTTTGTTGAGGATTCCGGGTGAAGTGCGCTTCCATCTTCGGCCTCATAATAACTTGAAAATCATGTGAGATAGAGGCCAAGCATCTCCCGTCGTACAATATAAAAATGTTTGCATTCTCTACTTGAAGGTATTATGTTCGTTTGATTAAAACTAGCTTATGCCCGCGGCTTTGCTTTTGTCACCTGGGTAAAATAGGAGCTTCTGTTGTGGCATGGCATACACTCATCCATGCCAAAGGAGAACGTACATAATGGGCTAAGACATGTACAGTACGTAGAAAAATTGAAAAAAACTAAGGGAATCTATTAAAAATATAATGTGACTGATTTATTAACGAATTCCGGTGTACAAAAATATTTGTTGAAACGTTTTCGCTTGAAAATCAAACAACACCGCCGCCGCCGCCATTGTGATTTCATTGACTTTGACAGATTTGACGTCATTCACGTGCCACGCGCGTTGTCTTTGCATATCCTACATACGTGTAGAAATCTGTTTTTGTTCGGTCTGCTACGCGCGTTGAGTTGGTTATGTTTTAGTGTTTTCTTGATAGTTTTGGTTTACTTCGTGACTCTAAAGTAGTAATCTATGACCCTAATACTCCGGACTCCCAGACTCCGATTGATCGCTTATATTTTGACCAGGCTCTTTGCTATGTATACTGATTCCTTTACGTGATTTCGGTGTTGACGATCTATCTGATCCAACTTCAAGCAACAGTTCCAAGTTCATGGTCAGGTACTATGTAGTTAATCAATAGGTCTACCTAGTCTAATCTACGGTGACTATTGTGTGTAATCGTAAGAAAGATATGTTTTCGTCCTTATTTCAGTTTGATAACCAACTAATATCTTGTCAATGATTTAGGACCCGAAATAATTTCTGTCATTTAACAGACTTCTCAGACATCAGGTAATATTATCTAACGATATAATAAATAATAGGAAAGCTAATTTTTTCCCTGGCTCTCTTTAAAGCTTGGTATTATTACAGGTTGTCGATGATGGAGTAATGTGCTCTCAATGCTAACCATCCGTGCCTATGAATCAAGATGTGTAACACTACAGATGGGTGTTAGAGATAGTGTATGGCCGTTTAAAAAAGACTAAGCTGCTGAGACAAGTTTAATGTAATATAGCTGCCACTCATCTGATGGATGTCTACCGATATTGTGCAGATATAATCAATGCATTCCATCCATGAATTGTTGACAAACCAGATGCAGAAGCTAGTTTGAATCATGCACTGATAAGGTTAAACATGCCAAATATGTTAGCAGGACATATAATTAGTAGTAATCATATGAACCGGTGCAGAGCCTGATTCATTTGAATTGATGCGCAACTTCCAGAGATATTTTTATGACCATATCTGAACTTATTCTTTTCACTCTAGGTGTATATCAAATAAAACAAGCTTGGAGTTATTTAAGGGAACATATAAGGCAGCATGGGTCATTCCACATGGAAATATCTGACCAACTGGAAGTTTTTGCAGAGGGAACCCCATCTCAACATGATGCTATTTAATTAGGTTGGTTCAAGTCACTCCATTTGTCAGGCCAAATGTACTACACTTGTATATTGTTGGCTCGGGCAGGATCATGTTACGATGATAGGATAATCAGTTATTTCTGTTGTGTTGCTTTGCTGGCCATCAAACAGTGGGTTGTTACACACACACAATGACAATTGTATGGTATTTGGGTTAGCTCGGTACCAGGAACATATAGATCCACCTGCACCATTTTTTAATGGATTATTAGTAAGAGAAGATTTATTTATTTATAATATATATTATAAGAGGTGGAAAATTAACAACAAAGACTAATTATTATTACTATAATGTTGTTTTTATTACACTACCTTCTTTTATATATCAATGAATGTCATCCTACAGGTTACACTTTCAATTATTTTTAAAATCTATTCAAAGTCTGTAGTTTAATATCTTTCAGTTTCGACGTATGTAGCTATTGGACTTGTCATCAAAGGTCCTCCTTATCTACGTTAATGTAAGTTCGTAGTAAAGAAAGCCTAGTCACTTGTCTTGGAGATGACTAAATATAGGTAAGCACCCAGGTAGTTACCGCAGTACCTAGTCATTTATTTACACAATAAGCGTATGTTATACTAACTTATCAATCGGCTTGAAAATGAATGAAACTAAAGAAAATATTTACGATGATTTAACATACTTTCTATTCTTATGTAAATAGACTGCATACGCCATAACTATTGCGGGTACCATAGACTAAGATATAGTACTACAGTGATGCCCGCGCTGGTCAGAAAATTAATTTTGTACACAAATTCAAAGCATATCTCGAGTAAATGGATGATTGGAAAACGTCTGCAATAATTTTCACCATGTCCAGATGCTGGTACACAATCTAGCCTGGACCACATACATTTCTGAATGAACTCCTTTGATTGGTATCTGCACAGCTACTATCAAATATATGCAGAAGATTTTCAGAAATGTTTCGAGAATGTAATATTAGCGACATTGCTCAGTCTTGTCATCGTAATACGGTATAAAACAAACACTGACACTTTCCAATCTATCTTAATAATAAAATTTACAGGATGATGTTTTGGCAGCCCGACTCCTCAATTCATAGAATTCGAGACAGCCACAACAGCATCCTGGGAAGTATAGCAGATAGGTATATTTTAAAATTTTCATAATAGGTGGGTACATTGCACTTAGAATTTTGTATAGTAGATCAAGTACATACCTAATTATCAACCAAAACCTAAGTTCAAGTGCCTATGTGTACGTTCAATATAGACTTCCAAAGCAGCTGGACCGATTTTGATTAAATGTTCAGGCAATATTCAGAACAATCTAGCGGGTCACCTGTCATGTATTTCTTTTGGCAACTTTGCGCAAGTTACTGCGCTTTGCCAGTTTACTACAGGACATTTATTTCACACAGTGCCATCTAGCCCCAAACTAAGCATAACTTGTAATATGGGAACTAGATTACGGATAGAATACTTTTTTCTACTTTGTGAATACATACTTATCATAAAATACAACACCCAAACACAGAACAAACATCCATATTAATCACACAAATGTTTGTCCTGGGTGGGAATCAAACCCACAACCTATAGCGCAGAAGGCAGAGTTACTACCAACTGAGCTATGAGGCTTGTTTATAATATGATACTAAGTATAGTATAGTATGGATGTTGGTTGGGCTAGATTCAAGGCAGACTCCGAAATGCCAATAGTGTACATTCGGATTCAGGGTATGGATCTCACCGGAACACGTAATACTGCGGTCTCAAGTCCAGCGCCTCCATCCGCTCCCAGACCGGCGAGTCCACCTCAGCGATACGCCGGCAGACCTTGTGCATCATGGAGTTGATGCCGCTCTCGGACTTGTCCAAGTCTCTGATGAAGAAGTCGCGGATTTCACTCATCAGGTTGGTGAAGCAGAAGAAACAGTCAGCTTCGGCGTGCTCTGAAAATGTGGGAAAAGGTGGATAAGTTTATGGCATCCATCCGTCAGGGTCTCGCTGGCACATTTCGGGTTCGGAACCCTGAAGGTAACGAGCAGTGAATAGAAAAACCCAATTCAGGAACATACCCGCCAAGTTTTACGACATATCTTCCAAAGTTTTTTAGTCCTGAACTAGATGGCGCTACAAAATTTGAACTTCCCTGAATCGCGATATCGTTGCGTTCTGACTTACCTCCCCTTTCATACGTAAACTTATTTCAAGTTGACATTCTCTTTACATTAAATTTTTGCGAGGTTCAAACGTTATGTGCGCCTGATTAAACATTAGTATTTATTTAACTTAAAAAAAATATAGTTTTTTTTGAAATAAATAAATATTACAGGACATTAATTTCACACAGCGCTATCTAGCCCCGAACTAAGCATAGCTTGTAATATGTGAACTAGATTACAGATAGAATACTTAAATAAAAAATAAAATACTTTTTTTTATGATACAACACCCAAACACAGAACAAAAATCTATATATATCACACAAATGTTTGTCCTGAGTGGGAATCGAACCCACAGCCTACAGCGAAACCCATGATGTTAATTTCTTTAATAACGCGCACTACAATACAAACTAGCTCTCTCTACCTTACCTTGTATCCTGTTCATCCTATCACATATCATATCACTATTGTATTATCATTATTATATTATATTATCACTATTGTGTAAGTCATTTTTGACATTTGAAACCTAGCCTTAGCAGGGACTGCTGTTTTGGTTGCGGAAGCGAGTAAACAGAAGTTTTATTTAAGTGGTTTTTCACATATAAATCTTTCAGTTTTTCACAATCTCACATGATTAATTCCTATTACTAGTGTTGGGCGATTCATTGGGGTATTGGTAAGCTTTTACTAACCCATAGTTTTGCTTGTTTGTTGATTTTACTAATTTGACCGTCGGCGCGGCATCATAGTACTTGCTTGAGGTTCTTACACCTCAAACATGGACGTTGAGGCCGTGCCCCCTGCGGGCACGGTGGGGCCTGGGGATCCTCCTGATCCTCCAGACCCTCCCATTATTCCTACGGGGTCTAAAAGATCTTTGGTAGATACTGAAAATCCCACACCTAAGACCATGAAGAGTAATTCGAACCCTGAAGTCCCATCCATCCAGACCTTGTACACCCATCCGTCCATCGTGATTGGGTCGATCAAAACTTACACAAGCCAGGACAAAGGTCCCTATGTTGTCCATGTTTCCCGCTCCGAGCCTGAGCTTGCTGCCGGAACCACAATCAGGCCAATCAAATTTGGTCAGTTCTTGGCCACCCACAAATTCGCCAACATCTGCAGAGAAGGAGTAAAAAGCGTAGGACGAAATAAGGTATCAGTGGAATTTTTATCAAGCAAAGATGCCAACAATTTTATTGTTTCTCCTATCCTTTCCATGTGTAAATACAATGCAATCATACCAACATTCAATGTAACTAGGATGGGGCTTGTCCGTCAGGTCCCCACAGACCTCTCCATGGATGAATTTGCAAAGGACCTATCCATTCCCGCTGGGTGTGGCATTGTCTTGAAAGCACGTCGCTTAAATAGGAAGGTGAATGATGAAGGGAAAATTTCGTGGGTTCCTACCCAATCAGTTGTGGTCACATTCCAGGGACAAAACCTCCCTAAAAAAGTATTCCTGTACTACACCTCTCTACCTGTAGAATTGTACCAGTATCCAACGATTCAATGCCATATGTGCTGTAGATACGGACACACAAAGGTTCAATGCAGGTCGAAACCCAGATGCTTCCGCTGCTCTCAAGAACACACAGCGGACAGCTGCACTATATCTGAGACTGAGGCAGTCTGCTTGCACTGCTCAGGAAAACACTTTGCCACGAGCAGGAGTTGCCCAGAACAAGATAGACAGAAATCAATTAAAAGTGTTATGTCGCAACATAATATCTCATATGAAGAAGCAGCCAAACAATTCCCCAAAGTGACACGCACATATGCTCAAGTGTCCCAAGAATCAAATCCTCAATCTGATCTTTTATCATCCCAAGATTTCATATCTCCAAGTTCTCAGTCCCATAATAAAAAAAAATCATATGTTAAAACAGTTTATGCTACTCCTCATCCAAAAGCCCCTCTAGGAAAATCCTTTGACAGAACAGCCCACAGAGACATGGTCTCTGACCCCTCATCAACACTTTCCAATGGTTGCGCCCTGGGTAATAGTCAGGTCTTCTCTGGCATACCTCAAGGTGATAACATGTTAGATACTCTCATTTCTCTAATAATTAATATAATCCTCATGAATCCTCATCCCCTACCGTCCAACGTTGCCTCAAAACTGACACAATTAGTCGCCTTGACTGGTCATAATGGATCCAGTAGTCCTCCTTCAGTGGAACACCCAGAGCATGCGTCCGAAAAAGCATGATCTGGTTCACTTAATCAATCAATTCTGCCCATCGGTCATAGCCATCTCGGAGACATGGCTAAAGCCTGGTTCCCAGTTTAGGGTCTCAGGCTACTCCTGTTTCCGGGATGACGGGGCTGGTGGGCATAATGGATGCGCCTTACTCGTGAGGCGCACACTCCCCTATTCCCAAATTTCCCTCCCCTCCCTTCCTCCTGGTATCAATGCTGTTGGTATCAGATGTATGGATATCTCTTTCATATCCATCTATATTCCTCATCCTCACTCTTCTAATATCCCTGATATTTCACGCCTTTTGTCATCCATCTCAGCCCCTATGGTGGTGGTTGGTGATTTTAATGGTCACAATACCATCTGGGGTCATAATTTCTCAGATTCATTCGGCCTTTCACTCATGGATAGCTTTGATGAGTTCAATCTTTGCCTCCTAAATGACGGATCACCTACTCGCAGAGTTTACCCCAACCAAAACCCGAAAAGCGCTGTAGATCTATCAGTTTGCTCGCCTTCGCTAGCTCCTCTTACCACATGGAGAACTCTTTCCCATGCATATGGAAGTGACCACTTTCCCATTGTGATCAACATGTATCTTGATCACCCTAATAACACTTCTCCTTTTCGTAACCCCTCCCCCTCACTGAAATACAGAGTCTCTGGAGCTGACTGGGACTCTTATTCTGCCTTCCTTGACCTAATTTTAGAATCCAACTCTTCACCTGTAAATACGGACCCGCTTTCTGCATATAACTCATACATAGATTACATCATTGCAAGCGCCGACCGACACATCCCAAAAAAAAAACCTACAAGAGAATTTAAAATATCTACCCCCTGGTGGGATGCAGAATGTACAGCTGCAGCCTCTAAACGCAAAGAAGCAGAAAAGACGTACAATAACAGTATGACTGAAGCCAACTACATTGCCTACAAAAAGTGTGCTGCCCAATACAAACGTCTATCTTCGAAAAAAAAAAAACAAGGCTGGATTCAATTTTGCCAAAATTTATCTCCCAATACCCCTTCATCTCTTGTATGGAAACAGATTAGAAGATTTAGAAGCTCCTGTAATATAGAGAACTCTTCAGCAAATGACCCTGTGTCATGGATTGAAGCCTTTTCGGATAAACTTGCCCCCCCATCTGTCCCTTTTGTTGACTGCTTTCCTTCCACTCCTTCGTTCCTTCCTTCACATAACTGCTTTGACGCCCCTTTCTCATTCAATGAATTAAAGCTTGTACTCGACGGACTAACCGACTCTTCCCCCGGCATAGACGGTATCCCGTACTCATTTATTATCAACTTATCAGAAAAAGTTAAATCTTTGTATCTAAGCCTTATAAACTCATTTTTTGACAGTGGTATACTACCCGAGCAATGGAAAACACAAATTATAATCCCATTATTGAAAACAGGTAAAGATCCATCTGACCCTAGCAGTAGAAGACCAATCGCCCTGTCATCAGTTATGGCTAAAATAATGGAGCACCTCATAAAAAACCGTTTAGAATGGCTGGTAGAGAACAAATGCATCCTTGGAAGATCCCAATTCGGTTTTAGAAAAGGTATGAGTACCATAGATAGCCTCAGCATATTAACTACGGACATCCAAATTGCCTTTAAAGAAAAAAAATATCTTGTCGGAGTTTTTCTAGACATTGCTTCGGCTTATGATAATGTTCTGCTTCCGGTACTCAGGAATAAGCTTATTCAGCTGAGTGTCCCTGAGAAGCTTGTACGTTTTATTTGTAATTTATTAATGGAGCGTTCCGTTGTAGTTAAGACTCAACAAGGATTTCTCTCCCCCAAGAAAGTCTGGAAAGGCCTACCTCAGGGATCTGTATTAAGCCCACTTCTATATAATCTGTACACCTATGACCTCAATGAATCGGTAGATTCATTCTGCAACATCCTCCAATATGCGGACGACATAGCTCTATACATTCAGAGTAGCTCCCTGGAAGAAGCTTCCTCCAGCCTAAACTCTGCCTTGTCCTATTTAAGCGACTGGTTACGTAACCATGGTTTATCTCTTTCTGCTTCTAAAAGTGCTGTTGTTTTATTTACCAAAAAAAGAATCATCCCTGATATTAACTTGTATATTGATCATGAAATTATTCCCCAGACTAGTAATGTAAAGTTTTTAGGTATCACTTTAGACTCTAAGATGACAGGCATCCATCATCTTGATTCCACATCCCGAAAGTGTGAAAAAAATGTTAACATTCTTCGATCACTTGCGGGTGTTTGGTGGGGATCTCACCCTTTCTCCCAAAAGCTTCTATACAATGCCATAATTAGAAGTCATTTCGATTATGGCTTATTCCTTCTCAATCTCTGCAACAAATCTCGCTTCTACAAGATCGATAAAATTCAATCCAAAAGTCTACGCATTGTTATTGGGGCCATGAAGTCCTCACCTATTAATGCTTTGCAAATTGAGTGTAATGATCCGCCCCTTTACTTGCGTAGACAGTTCCTGTCAGATCGATTTATCTTTAAAATATCTCAGAACTCAAATCACCCTCTCCTTCCCAAATTAGTCCGATTGCGAGATTTGTTTGGCTCACTTGATCCAGATAAATCCCCTTGCATTCTGCGTAGCTTCTTAAAATACACGAATATGCCTAATCCTATTTTTCAATTTCCTACCCTCCCTCTATACATGGTCCCCTATGAAGCTTTAATATTCCAGCCCAATATACTACTATACTTTGGTATTGATAAAGACACTACTAATGCTCGAGAAAAGTTCTATGAAATTACACTCTCAAAATATGATGGCTGGCGCTATATCTTTACCGACGCCTCCAAGCTATCATTGGACAGTAATGTGGGAGCCGCGGTCTGGATACCTTTTACTAATATTAGTTTGAGTTTTAAGTGCCCCCCCACTGCATCGGTATTTACCGGCGAAGCTCTAGCATTATTAGAAGCTATTATGTTTGTGAAATCCCATAATCTGAACCAATCTTTAATATTTTCGGACTCAAAAAGCTCTCTCCAGTCAATACTCTCTAGCCCCTTCCGATCTAAAATCTCTCGAATTCCTCTAATTCTTAAAATTAAACTTTGTCTATTTGAGTGCAAAAATCTTGGAATCAATGTCGTTCTGGCATGGATTCCAGGACACTCGGGGATTCCCGGTAATGAAAAAGCAGACTCTTTCGCCAAATCAGCCACAGAGATGGGTTCACTCGAGTATTTTAAAACGTACTGTCACGACTTATGCCTACTTCCCAAATCATACCTTCATGAATCCTGGACAAATGCATGGAATAATTCTAAATTAATCAAGGGTAAACATTATTCGGACATCCAGCCTGACATTCCTGCCAAACCATGGTTTTTCAAATTTAACAAGTTTAGCAAAGTAGTGACTTCAACTATTTGTCGCCTTAGATTAGGTCATTGTTGCTCACCAGTCTTTTTGGCCAAACTTAGGATTAGGAATAGCTCGCTGTGTGAATGTGGCTTAGATGAGGGAAACGTGAATCACATATTCTTTAATTGCCCTTTAAACCAATCTCTCCACGATATGCTCCCTCCTGATATTCCTCGTCCTACTTCCCTCAAATCCCTCCTTAGCCTAACCTTTTCCCCCCTAATTTGTATATTATGTAAATTTATACATAAAAATAGCATTAAACTGTAAATGTTGTATATAGTCATCACACTCTAACCTCATCGCTTTTATATATTTTTTACTAACAACGTGTGTTTGTGTGTGTTTTTATTTTATAGATTGTAGATTAACCCTCCATTTAAAAAAAAAAAAAAAAAAGGGAATTAATCATAGTAAGCCTTCAATATTGTTTTCCCACTTTTTCTGTTTACGATACTCACAATACTCGACACTGGCAGAATCGATAAAACGGTTGCACGCCATATCAAAGAAGTTGAAGTTGAAGCTAGCCTTAGCATCTTTTTTCTCTATGACGTATTTATTCATTAAAATGACGAAGTACTATTGAGATAAGAAGGTGGGGAGATAATCAGATCTCACCCCTTTTGTTTTTTTTATATGTAAAAATTATTTCCGCCTCGAGTATATGAATTATTAAAACAATATATGGCCTTGATCTTTAGCGTCAATTCTGTTGAAGTAGGTAGTCGCTGGTATCCTTTCCGATACGGTAATTAGTGATGTTTCTAGCTGATCCAACTCCTCAGAGTTTATCTCCAACTCATGAAAAAACTGCCGAAATTTCACACAAACTTACATTTTTACTTTAATGTTTATAGGTGGACTTGTAATTGGTCTTCAATATCAATACCTGCCTGCATTTAGTATGTAAAAATCATATTATGTACCTAGCTGTAAGTTTTCTCAAAATAACCGCTGTGGAGAAGCGTTAATTTTATGAATGGTATACTAAAAAAGAACTCTCCTCAGTTATGCTCACATACATCAGACCTGCAGGCCTATTGGCTATCTTTTTCAGTGCCGGTGACTAACTGGCTTCGGTTGTACACCGAACTTTGATGACAACCGAGAATTTCATAACATTGGTATTGCGTATCACATTGAGTGGCTATCACGTTACGGTGACTTACGGGCGGGTGTCAGTGCTTATCGCCACACCACTTGACGACTCTATTTTTTATCGACTAATATACGACTAAGTTTTAGTAACGCCTTTTGAACATTACAATACTACATTTTAGAAGACATTTTATTTTATACGGCTTATTTAAATTTTAAATGGCGGTAAATTCATTTTGTTTTGTTTTGTGTCGAGCCAGTACCAGTTGTGTTATTGTGAATTAAGAGTTTAATATATGATAAGTAATAAAATAAGTTTGTGAAAATATTTAAGCACATAAATCCACAGCTAAAGGTAAGTACAACCACTAGAGGTAAACTCCCGGTGAACGACCCATTGGCAAAAAAGTTTAAGGCTGCCAAGATCTGCAATAAACAATCAAAAACATGAATCATTTTCTCCGACAAACAAGGTACCTACCAATATGCTTTATTTATATTTTTATAGGTACCTATTACCTTGGAAGGTAGGTACCTACTTACTTTTAGTTCATTGCAAACAGCCGTTTTCCGTCGAGTAAGTGGTAGGCATGGGCGAAGTTCTTCTAAAACCTGTTGGAATCCAGCTTTACTCAAACGAAAATTCGCAATAAACTCTCTCTCTGGCAACTGCAATGGATCACTAGCGTCGCGCAGGCGGCGTCTCTCAATTCTTAAAACATTTCGTTTTCGCTGTTCTTCAGCAAATCCTAACAAGATAGCACGCGCCATAGTTACTTTTTTCTACAAACACGAATACCAATCTATCTCAAAATCAAAAGTAGCTACTTTTGCTCACTTTGATGAAATTTGGCTTCGGTGCTTATCAATAGGATTTATAAAACACTACTATTTAGTGGTGTCTTTCAAGAAAACGATGACAACCAACAGTGACTATCAACTTGTCGTCCACTATGCATAGACAATCGCAATCATAACGAATACATTTGTCAAAATGTGTTACGGTGACTATCGACAAAACTGAGTGCTCATGACGTCATCCTAGTTAGTCACTGGATGGTCACTGGAGATAGCCAATGCGAAACTAGCTGTTTGACAGTTGATCGTTGACCACTTCGCCAAGTGATCTTCACTAACAGTTGTCCACCGAGATAGCCAATAGGCCTGCAGGCCGGTTCGTCCAGTGATTGAACAACCAATGACAAAGCCCATTTGTGTGTATTGTGTTTGATTGCATGTCAGCGTAACTGCTACGAAGCGCATCCGTAACTCAAGATATATTCTATTCGAACCTATATGTACCTACTATGTAGGTATATATTTATTCATAAGTATTTTATATGTTAATGCAACAGTATAATAGAATATATAACATTTTTGATATTTACATTAATGCACAAGAATATATTTATCTATATGTATATATTATTGATTTTGTTTATCCGTATATTAAATCTCTTTATGGTATCTTATTCCTATTCTAGTTTAGTTTTATTTTATTAGCTAGATAAGACCAACGCTAATACTCCTCCAATACAGGTTTTGCAACTGACTAGAGTAGGTACCATTCCTTGTTAATTCAAACTCAAATAATTTATTGCACTCACATACAGGTGTTGTAAATGTAATTGTAGCCATGTAAGACAGAAAAGGGTAGTTTTTATTTGTTTTCGGTTTATCTGTACCAACCTCTGTTTTCCTTGATCGGATCACTGGCGAAGGTATGGTATATGGGGCCGATGATCTCGTTCATGCCCTGCACGTAGCCCTGGCCGGAGTTGAGCTTGGCGTAGATGAAGAGCACGCGCTCCACAACCTCCCAGTGCGCCTCGCTGCCTTCCCGCAGCGGCGTGTAGTCTCCGGACCCGTTGTCGGGCTTACGTTGCTCCTTCTGCAACTGTTGCCCGAACGTGGAGGCGCACTTCACCAGGAATCCTCAATAAACTGAGGAGCTGGCTATCTCACCTCTGAATGCCGGAACTTATTTACAATTGTTGGTATAGCAGAATGAAGTAGCTAGCCAGGCGGACTTAAACAAAATCCTACCATCCTAAACCCAGTTTCAATGTATACTCTCCTGGAGATCTAGACCAGTCTCCTCTCCAGACCTCTGGGTCTGTTACCAGTGGGGAACCACTACACTACGGAGGCAGTTGAAGTTAGATAAAGTGGTTGTTTGTTTACCTTTAGGAAAATTTAAGTAGTAGTAGTCCAGTTTTAGGATAGTAGAGCCCATTGTGAAAGGGCTCGTCCGAGGAAGTACTACCACCATAGCTATTTCAGCCGCCAAGCAGCAGTGCTGTGTTGCGGTTTGAAGGGTATGTTATGGTTGCCGGTGAAATTACGAGCATTTTATTGTACGACGGGGAATCGCTCTACCTTCATCTCATCTGGTAACAAGTTGATATAAGGCCGAAGGTGGAGCACTTCACCCGGAATCCTCAACAAACTGAGGAACTGGCTCTTACCTCTAAGACCAGAACATTTTTTTAAGAATTGTTATTATGGCGACAGAATTAGGTAAGATGGTGGCTGGCTACCACCATCTTACCTAATTCTGTCGTATTAAATAATAAAATGATTAGCACAATATTATTCCCCATTTTGCCTCTGATGAGGTGCCATATTAAAATACCAATACCCGATACTTATTTTATAATTTTAAATACTTACCTAATTGAACTTATGTCTATGTTTAAAATGTATTTGTATGAACTCCACACACAAAATGTATTTTGTTTTTTTGGAATAAATGAAATGAAATACCCTACACCTAGAAGTAACTTACCGAGGTGACGCCAAGCCCTTTCCGCTTCATGGTGGAGAAGTTCAAGGCCGTCTGTTCAACTCTGGAGTGCAGACGCTTGAGGCCGTTGCTGTTCACAATCTGAAAACCAATAGGTAAAAATTTCAAGGTACCGTACCCAAAAGGTGTCTTCGTGACCCTGTTACTAAGCATCCGCTTTCAGTCTGTCTGTCAGCGGATTGTATCTCGTGAACTGTAACAGATAGATAGATAAATAAGCTCTTTATTGTACACCAAAAAACGAAAATCAAACAAGCAAGAAAAAACACTTAAACTAGGTACAATGGACGGCCTTATCGCTAAACGCGATATCTTCCAGGCAACCTTTGGGTGGAAAGGATAGCTTCTCAGCTTTGTCTGTTCTTGCAGACAAAGCCATGTACTAAATTACAAAATAAACATGAATTTACATAGGTACTTATTAATTACAACAAAATATAAAATACATTACCTACAAAATATATAATGAATGAAAAAAAAATATAATACTCGAAAATATCAGTGTATTTATTTCTATTGCCACTATACCAAATAATAATCAAACAAAATAACATTTGAAATTAAAGGGTGGCCCCCTTTAATTTAAGAAACTTGATTTTTGACTTGAAATGTAGGTCGGTACCCATGGTGTCTGGACATATGCTCGGTTATTATATCCTAGACTGTCTCAGGGTAATATTATTTAAAAGTGTGTGCTTAACCTATTATCTGAAGAAAACTTGATGGCTTTATGCAATTTGACTTTTGAGATGTTTGTGTGTTTGTTTGCGTCTAAATTATGATAGCCATCCCGAGCTAACTAGGGCCTACTCATTAAAATATACATGAGTACTGTATCAGAAAAATATCGAATAAATATTTTCTCGTCAGAGATACAGCAGACCCTTAAGACGAAAGTCTTTAATCAGCGTGTGTTACCAGCGATGACATACGGATCAGATACGTGGTCGCTAACTATAGGCCATAAGAATAAATTCAAAGTCGCATAGAGAGGTATGGAGAGGGCTATGCTTGGAATTATACTACGTGATAGAATCCGGAACGTGGATATCCGTAGGAGAACGTAAGTTACCGACATAGCTCTCAGATTTGGCAAGGTGACGTGGCAGTGGACAGGCCGCATAGCTCACATAGCCGATAACTACTGGGGAGCAAAGGTTCTCGCATGGCGACCACGATTAAACACGAAACGGAGTGTGGAAAGACCACCCCGATGGATGAAAATAATTAAAATCGAGACTAGCGAGTCTACTTACATCCTCGCAAGGAAACTCAGTTGCAGACTGGAAAAAGTTGATATCGGGGCAAAGCCTGCGTACGTCCTTGTCTATCTGGAGAAGGACCTCGTTGTCCAAGAAGTACTCATTCCACTTGCTGTCAGCTTGCACACTCAGCGGGTGGTCGCACTCTGGACCGTGTGGAGTTATTATCGTCTCACCTGCGAACGTAAGAGGCTATGAGAGGATGGGCAGCAGCATTCACCCGAGTAATTATCACCGACCAACCAGCATTCACCGGAGTAATTATCACCGACCAACCAGCATTCACCGGAGTAATTATCACCGACCAACCTGCCAAGCGTGATGACAATGTAATTCCTTCCATAGCAATTTTCGGAACATTTTGTGGAACATCTATCTGGACTTTTTCGGGCTGTAATTGATGATGACTAGCATCGTAAAATTTGTCAGATTTTAAGATGTTATGTACGTGAATGGGACTTCAAGCATTTGAATTATAAGCCAAATGCAGAATGACTGTTTGAAGACAGGAACACGGCCTTACAGTGGCATAGCCCAAAGTTATTTTTTAATTTTTGTTCAAGATTAAACACAAAATTACTGAGTATTTTTGTTAGCGCCTGAACCCAGAACTATTGAGTCTCATTGTGAGCGACTAAAATTATTGAGTCTTTATGTAAGCAACTAAATCCAAAATATTGAGTATTTTTGTTAGAGACAAAACCCAAAATTATTAAGTACTATTTTGATCACTGTGCGCATATCATGAAATCAGAGTTACGAAGGCAACAATAAAAATATTTGTGATTTTGCAGTGTGTACGTACTTATGTTGGGTAATTTAAAAGTTTTGTTTCAATTCCTTCAAAATCAACTATAAAATTCTGAAGTTATGTTTATGTATTTTTATATAATTAAATAAGTACTGTTAACAGGGTTTTTGTCACTTTCTTCTTTTGGATGGATTAGATCAGGCTATGGCCACATTACAGGTATCATTGTAGGATCCCATTTATGAACACTTGTACTAATAATTAAAAACATAATTAATTTATGATTCCTCTGGCCAATACAGGCGTATTAGGTGAGTTTTGCCACCTGATGTCCTTAGGATGGACATAACAGCAGCAAATTCCAGGTGCAGCCAAGCGAGGCCTCATTGGTGATGCCTATGCGTGCAGGTAAGCTGCGAACGAACATATATAAGCAAAAGAACATACAATAAAAAAATAAATCCAAACAAAAAGGTACAGCTTAGCTCAATGCGACAAGGCTCCTTGACACAGTGTGTGGATTTTCAAGTTAGCAGTGTATCAAATCAATTAAAAAAACAAAATATTAGGTTTTAAACCAACAAAGTCAACACTGAAAATACAGTAAGCCCGCAATACACAGAGTACCTTATACCACTTCTGTACTATAGGTACTCAGATATAATTTAATATTATGGAAACTTTACACAGCAACAACTTACACCAAACTAAGCAAAGCTATATATGGGAACAAAATTAGAGATAGAATACTTATTTACAAAAAATAGAGAGTATATAAGTATTATATCCGTAATCTAGTTCCCATATTACAAGCCTGCTTAGTTTGGGAGTAGATGGCGTTTTGTTAAATTAATGTCCTGTAATATTATTATTATTCATATCATCTGGTCAATATGAGCTCGAGTCAATAGAGAAGCCTTGGATCAAGACTGTTATAGCCATCAAAGCAATACAGTACCGCAAGTTGGTGTGCCTTAATTTCTGAGCAGGTCAGAGTGGGTCTATACCTTATGACTAATAGACACACATAACGAAAATTGTTTTATCCTACATCATCAAGGAAGATGTTGACTCCATCAGTGATGAGCATGTAACGTAAGTAAACTTTTTATAAAAATAAGAACAATTTTTTGCCTGCCAAAATGAAATTCCACAAAGTTCAATGGTATAGTACTTCCGTAATGACAAGTATTGTGACAACACTTAACACTTATTTGAATAATAATAAACTAAGTTGATACCTTTATGTGGACTTGTACAGTGTAAATCTAGGTTACTTAGGTATGTTTGATATAGTTCCCGCTTTCGCGACAGTTCTCCGGGTCTGGCTTTCTTCGCCCTCGGTATATAGTTAAGCAGGATCTTCCATACATACGCGCGAAGTCCCCTTTCGTCTGGAATACCTGGAAACAATGCAGTTATGCTTGCATACTAATATTGAAAAGAGGCACTCCTGTAAGTGAACTAGATAACAAAATAAGAAGTAAATTGGATCACCATCTAGCTTGGGTAACATATTCAACCAAAAAAAGACCAACTCGCCCTAATGTATTAGAGGACTGTGATGGCTACTTAACAGAAAGTCCAAGCTATCGTAATGATAAACTTCTCATTTACACAATCATAATGAAACCTATATTGAAATATGGCATCCATCATGGGCTCAGCCTGAAACTCTAATATTAACGGCATACAATACATTAAAAAAAGTGCAATAGCAAATATTAAAAGCACCATCACACACTGAGCTGCATGACATGACATGAAACAACACCATCCATGAGGTATACAAATCTCCGTTGATTGCATAAAAAAAAGAAAAAAACTACACCCAAATCTATAAGCACAGGAACTTATAACCCAAACTACAAAAAACTTCAGAGGATCCCAATGTATGAAATGAATGTATGAAAACATTGAAGACTGCCTGCTGAGTAATGGAGTGTAGGTAATTAGAATTTGCTCATAGTTCAAGCAACTGGTTTCAGTTATAGCTTGGAAGAAAATTAAATCAATAAGAAATTGACTTGTGGGAAAAGGCTGATGACTAGTGCTGGAAGGTTATGGGGTAGACCAGGGCAGTGTAGTGCAGTGCAGTATATATGCATCTTGCATCTCATTTTGTACTTCAATATTTGGTTGTCCTTCAAAACAGTAGATTTGTGCATGGTACCAACTTACTAAGTGTTAAAAAACCAGTAGGTGTGTCTAATTGTTTTGATTCCATGATACTATGAAATTATGAATAAAAAGCAGGTAAATACAACTACAAACCATGGAATGATAATTTCTGCAGTTTTTCAATATTGATATAGTCTTCCTGGAACAGTTCTTCAAACAATTTCATCCTGAAATTAGAAAATGTTACAAATTGAATACATTCAAATATAGACCTACCAACTTAGGAACAGCTCACGATTTTGGATCAATAAGCCCCTATTTCACGAAGTCTAGGTACTGCTACTTGACAATTAAAATTCATACTCTCACTTGCCGTTTACATGTCACAAAGCAGATGTCATATATTTTATTCATCGGGTAACGCTACTCGAGATTGAAATAAGCCAATAATATATTGCTTTGCAACTTATTGAAGCAGAACAGACGATTTTATTGAGATGTCTCAAACATAAGTATTTTATAGGTACCTACTTAAATGGAGATTAAACTTGGTGGAATAAGTTTTACTATAAGTAATATAGTCTGTTACTTAAAGATGGTAAGTGGCCTGACAGTATGACTCTTGTTCCTTGGGAAATGGCTAGGCTTTTGGTGTGTCACTACCTGTGCCAACTCATCACACATAACATCAGTTAGGTCTGATGCAGCTGCTGAATTGGATCACAAATGGCGCAAATATTCTCTAGACAGGGCTTACTTATTTGAGCTTTTGGCTCAAATAAGTAAGCCCCTTGACATAACTATTCATTGTTGCAATACAACCAGTGTCTTGGGCACTTCCATCTGGTACTGGTCTGAAACAGTTGAGTTACCTATCAACCATTCGTAACAGTCCTCAGGTAAACCAACTGCTTCCCTTGTACATATTGTTTGAATGAATATATAATATTTTCTGTGTTAAATGGACCAGTTTAATGTTTATTTATTTGTATTTGAATTTGCATTTTATAGTTTCCCGTTTTCTGGCTAACATTGATCCCACCTGTGATCCCAACATTTCTTTATGACAAATATTTAGTCATCATTACATCTGAACAAAGTCCACAATGGATATGGACTTCCCTTATAGCTAGGGTTGCCAGATGTCCGGTTTTCTGTAGGACTGTCCGGTCAACAAAATCTTGGTGAACCAGACAAAAGAAAGTCCGGATTTTGTGAAATTTCGTGTAGAATCTGGTGTTTGGGTCGCCCGTGCGACGGGTAGATTATGAAAAGGCTATCTTTAAGATAACCTTTTTGTGAAAATAATCTTTAGTGTAATTAAACATTTATGGACAGACAAAAGAAATTGTCTCCCTGTATACACAGTGAAAAGTGAACTGTGTGTTTTCTTTATAATAAATGTCAGTTACATTGAATTCAAAGATGCCATCAAGCCTTTATTAAAAACAGTGTCATCAAATGGCAAATGTGTAAAAGAGAAGATTGGCTATAATTAAGAATTTTGTGACATTCATGCTTGGTACTATGGATAATATTATAAGCTATATTTTTTCTACCTATCTAGGCATAAAACATTATGCACCTTTGAATGTCAAAGGTGCATAATCCTATGATTTCTTCTGTAATTTTTCACTTTTCGTGTTAAAAACTCAGGTGGATGCTGCCGCCCATCTGCTGGTGGACCCTTAGTTGCCTGATTCACCGCATTTCCGTAGCGTCGTGCGTTACAATCAAGAGGCTAGCTATATGAGGTTATTTTAAATGAAGCAACATTGTGTAATAGTTTACAACTTTACGCAAACATAAATCAGTAAGCAATTTAGGTTTACCTTGCTTTGTATACGCTCATTTTGATATGAAAATGTGAATGTGAGTAACAGCGGAGCGGCTTTTACGTTGGTACAATGCAAAATAACTTAAGTATCCTGCTTTCTTCAGTACTTGTTTTGATCAATTAAATAAATCTCAGATAATAAAAATATGTAGAAATTGAATGTTTTTCTGTCTGTTCAAAGTAGGTACCTATACCTACAAATTAATATTAAAGAGAACCAAGAAAACATATCTACCTATAAATTATAAGAGGGTATATACGTACGTATCGTAGTAGGTACGTGCGTACTCTGTGGAGAGAACTGTACGCTGTTGAAATATATTATGTACCTAGATTTCAGTGTCATGTGATACAACTGTCATTTTCATTTTATGCTATTTCACTGCCACTGTGACAGTAAGTTGAAATGTCACAAAAAAAAAACTAGCTCGTATTCGTAGACTGCTCCAAAGATGGCGTTATGATCGCATTTAGAGTCAACCTAAGTGAAAATACAATTTTTGAATGAGCTGAATCGACGAATACGACGATAGTTATAACTAGTGATTCTGTAAGAACAGTAGACCTCGGAGGCCCTTCTACCCAAAAATGCAACTTTTTTTGAAAATGGGATCAGCAAAATTATTAAAAATAATTATTTAGTCAACTCATCCCGCAGGATAAGTTTAGAGCGGGATCAGCTGACTAACGATATCATATCATATTATATCATATTAATACATTAGCTAGCCGGTTAAGCTCGGTAGCTTACGCAGTACGTACCATAAGGCATCTTACTGATGAAACTACGGCGAGCTAGTTTATTTTAGTTACTTTCACAGCGTTATGTTATATGGCATATTTTTATGGGGAAATGCAGCAGATATTGAAAGCATTTTTATCCTGCAAAAGAGAGCTGTACGGGCAATTTATAAATTGAAAACTCGTGACTCTCTCAGGGAACGTTTTAAAGAGATTGGTATAATGACAGTCAGCTCCCAATGCATTTATGAAAATCGAACAGGAACATTGATGAGTTTGGTAAAAGAAGTGATGTACACAGTGTTAATACTAGAAATAAAAATAAACTTGACATACCTAGGTATCGCTTAGGAAAAGTAAATAATTAATTCTTAGGAAACTGTGTACGATTCTATAATAAGCTTCCTCAAAGCGCCACCAAACTCTCTGCTCGTAAATTCAAATTGTATATAAAGAATAATTTAATTAAAAGAGCCTACTACAAAATAAGTGAATATATCGACGATAAGAACGCGTGGCTCGATGTTGCTATACCAGTTGATAGCTAAATGGTGATTTCTCAATGTTAAGAAACTGCCCATTAGGTAGTTATGTAATAATAAATGTTTTAAGATAATATTTAGTTTTTAGTTTTATGATGTAGGTAACACTTGTAATGTTATTAAATTATTATAAACACTGTACCTAAATGTTAAATGGATCATCAAAAAATGTATCAGCCCGAGGTTCTTGCCTTTCTCCTTGTGTGCTGGTCGCGATTCCGAACAGGCGGTAGAATTGACGTTTCAAAATGATCCTAAAAATCTTGAAATATATCTTAGTGAATAAAAATATTTGACTTTGACTTTGACTTTGACTTTGACTTTGACGAGCCCAATAACCGATGCTTTCCTCTTTCACTTTTCCTTTTAGACTTTTGAGCAAATAAAGGTCTGAGCTTTAGTGATTACTTTTAACTTAGGCAAGTACTTTTTTAACTTTTTTTGTGTGGAATTAAATATTTCCTTAGTGTGATAAACCGTTTCGGAAATACGTGCACAAACAAACAGACAAACAGACAAACAAACCAACATTCTAAAAACTGTATTTTTAAGCTGCGTTTTGAAAATATTAAATGATAGCTTTGTACGATTTTAGTATAAGTATAGCTTACTCGAACGACTTATCATATTATATGATAAGTAATAGTACGAAATGTTAAAAAAAGTTTCATGTTTTGGATCTTGTAAACCAATCAAAAGAAAATCGGCGATACAGCTGCGAGTAAGGGCCTGCCTACAGTAGGTACGGTGCCACAAGATCACGAGGCATTGTTGATATGCTTTTCTCTTGGAGCGGTAAAAATAATTTACCCGCAAAACTTGAAAAATGCACTATGGCAAAAAAATAGTTTGCTAATAAATGTCCGTCTGGTGTGTGGATTCTTGTTTGTTTTGTTTTGTCTAGGGATTGTTTTACATATGAAAATATACAACGTGAGACAAGGCGGTAGGTAGGTAGATATGGTTGAAAAACTTAACCCTCCACTCCGGCGAGTCTAGGAAGTGATGGGAAAGAAAGAAAGAAAGAAAGAAAAGAGATTTATTTTCCCATCAAAAACAATAAAACTATATTTAGCTTAACCTAACTTATTCCAAGCTATGAAGAATACAAATAAATTTGGGGGAAAAGGTACTCTGACTCAGCTTTATTGCAGCATCGAGCATAATGCAACGGTGATGCGCTGGTTTTCTGCCAGGTCCACATTAGCAATTTAGTTTCTTTTAGTTTAAATAGAGATACGAGACGGTAGTACATTCTGTGAAATAGAAACTCAGTTTGTAACGGGACAGTATCTAGTGAGTTGGACTCCGATAAACATTTTGTGAACAGTGAGGCAGAGACTCGTTAATATTTAATGAACGAATAGCTGGGATACTCGGAGAATTATCATCAAACTGTTGAGTTATATTTAAAAATGCTATTATTTAACTTTAAATTAAGCTATATTTCATTGTGACACAACCAGTTTGAGAGCGATACTAAATCCCATTGTTACATGGGCCATCTCCTATAAGTTCTATCATCCCCATATCAAAAATATTTATTTAAAAATGTAGGTATACCCTGCTCTAAGAAACTCTACGACGAGAGACTAAATAAATAAAACAAATGTTACAGGACATTGATTTCTCTCAGCGCCATCTAGCCCCAAACTAAGCATAGCTTGTAATATGGGAACTAGATTACGGATATACCTAATACTGAAATACTTTTTTATGTTAATATAAATACATACTTATCTTACAACACCCAAACACAAAACAAACATCTATATTCATCACAAAAATGTTTGTGCTGGGTGGGAATCGAACCTACAACCTACAGCGCAGAAGACAGAGTAACTAACCACTGGGCTATGTGAGGCTTGTTTGTTTGACTAGACCGCGCTCGCTCGTCGTTATAAAGCTCGCTATCAAGAAACTCGACGTCGAGTCGCGTCGGAGAGCTCAGTCCTAAAAGTTGAAACGTAGTCCGCGAGCCGGTAATCGTATGACGTTTGATAGGCAAGCGGATAGGCTCCCTTCAGGTTTAGTTATACCTATATATACCTTTAGGTAGATCGGTTTTGGTTTTGATACGAAAACCCAACACGTAGTGCCGTTTTAGACCACGCTGCTCAAAGTGTTCACAGGATCACTATTTACCCTATTGTAGATACCTACATTTATTATGGTGCCCATTCTAAATCTGACGCGTTCTGTCCTGGGACATCCACCATTCACTTTGCGGTCTGCGACTAGGCTTTACAAGTAAGTTTAAGAAAATATAATTTAATTCATGATACAAATCACTAAACACTAAAAACTTACAGAGAACTTACAGGAAACCTACACACTTACTTACACGATAGGTATAAATAAGTACCTACCTCTATGTATGTTATGTACTTTATATTTTGAGTGGGTACCTAAGTACTTTATGTAACTTATTATATGGAAATAAAAGCATGATAACCGATCACGTACAAAACAGGAGCATCATGTCCGCAAAATATACAATTGCACTCAATACAGACACAAAACCTGTATGGGCCGAGGTAGATTCTTGATTGGATTCTTTTGAATACTCCATAAATGCAAGTACGGCGCACAGCATGTTAAGTAAAATGCCAAATAAAAGGAACGAGGATTCGACAATGTTGTCAGAGTTCATGAGAAGGCCTGCCTCGATCAGGAAACCTAGAGTGATGATGGCATAGCTACCGTAGACCCCTGACATGATGAATCGCGGGGTGCTGGTCAGGTTACTGCATTCCCAGTTGTAGTACAAGCCACACATCATCATAATAAAGGTGAACCCTCTCAACCACATTTGCACCATTTTTTCTGTCATTGTGATGAAGTTGTTCTTTTCGATTATAGTAGATACCTGGATAAGCCCTAACAGCTTTTTAGGTACGCATTTACAGTGTTTTTTGTAAAATGTATTTATTGTAGTCTGAATAGTATGTGTACAGAGTGACTAAAGAGATACATTTTTCCCTTTTACTGTTATACTCTTTGCATTTGTCTAAATATAAAAAAAAAAATTGTGATGGATTATTTACAAATGGTCCAAGCATAAAAAGTACTCTGTGAAAGGACTTATAAGTACCCAAAGACCTTATACCTTACTTAAGTATAAGGTCTTTGTAAGTACGTACCTACTACTTACTAATCAATAATTGATAGCCACACACATCATCCTATTACTCATCCAGGTGACAAATATTCTTGAATAGGAGCTCAATGGTTAATACTTTATTAGAAAATACTAAAACTCCTAGGTATTTAGTTTATTTGTATAGTTTGAGAACGATCGCGAGAGAAGAAAAGGTGATGCAGTTAAAAAAAAAGTAAATAGCTAGCAGCTATTTTCTTTTTTTTTTATGTTATTATGTTACAAAATGTGAGATGGCATATAAAGAGGTAATGCTAAACATAATACCTATGTTTTTAGTATAAAAATACGAATAAAATGTCAATACGTAATTTCTTTTGACATTCTTCTAACATTTTTAAAGATTGCAAAATGCAGACCGTTTACTTGATTTTGATATTATATTTCTTAGGGCCTGTCTTATGTTTTATGATGGAAGCACAAGACTACTGCTCACATCCAGATTGCTCATTGAAAAACCAGCACACGATGTGCGTAGCTTCACAAAAGCAGAGCCCGCGACTCTACGCTTCCGGAATGACTAACTGGATGAGGTACCAGATACTGCTCCTGCACAACAGACACAGAGACAACATCGCCATGGGTCTGGACGCCGGACAACCACCTGCTATGAACATGCGCAAAATGTACTGGGACCACGAGCTGGAACAGATGGCCGAGGTGTGGGCTCGGCAATGCCAGAAACGTCACGACGAATGCAGAAACACGATCCGTTTCAACGTATTACAGAATATGGACGTGCGTCCGGTACTGCCGAGGGTTACGGAAGCGCAGCTACTGGCAGATGCGGTCGGCGCTTGGTTCTCTGGCTCGAGGGTGCTTAGCCCTGAACACGTGTGGTCGTTCCGACGGAGTAATTGCAGTGCCCCGGGAGGTTGCAACGCTCATTGGTACACAGGTGCCGCCTGGGCATCCACCTGGCGCCTAGGCTGCTCGCAAGCGCTCTGCACCGCGAGGAAGCCTTCCTGCTTACAGTACCGTAAGCGACGTCAGTTGAGTCCCTTTTTGAACGGGACAAACGAAGGCGCGGATAACATTACGATGAATACTCCGACGAGTGAGAACATCCTGCGGCGAACCAAGTACATGACACGCACTCGAGTGCCCAGCCTGAAAGACTTCATAACGACGGATAAAATAAGCTACAATGAGTCTCCGTTGCATCGTGGGGTGTTAAGAGATGGCAGAGGTAAGAAGCGGAAGGAGCCGAATATATTGGCTTTTACGTTCTGTAACTATGGTCCGGCGGGGAATATCGATGGATTTCCCATCTATGAGGCTGGCACGACATGTGGGAACTGTCCGCAAGGCACGCAATGCGGGGACCGCACGCATCGCGCGCTGTGCTCCGTGGTTGGTGATCCGGAGATTCAATGGTGACTGCTTCAATTAATTACATGTGTTTGTATCATTACACCAATCTTATATTTGCGTTTTCTTTATTTTAAATGTACCTACCTAGATATAGTTCAGTGGATTATCTTCGCGATGAAGCTTTGATTTGCAGAGAGATTGGTCACTGCATGGTTTGGCTCAAGGGACACGCCACTGCGTGGGTGGACCTTATCCTACTCTGTAGATGATTGACCGAGCGATCGAAGCGTCTCAGTTTCTTAAAGTATTTAAGTATTATATCCGTAATCCGTATCTAGTTCCTATATTACAAGCTATGCTTAGTTTAGGACTAGATAGTACTGTGTAAAATGTGATAAGTAATATATATAATAAGTTTCGAGATTGGCCTAAAATGTTTTTGTCTGATGTCTGACGGTCGGTGTGTCCTCGCCTGCAAGTTGCATTATACAAACGATTTTGATGAACATTGGCACGCACGTTCCTTGATTTACTAATTTTTTAGTCGATCACGAATTTAAATCGGGGGGAAAAAGGAGGGTAGTTTGCTGTAGCGTTATTTATCAACGGATTTCAATTAAATTTGAAAGACACACTGGATTCCATTCTACACAAGAGCTTGTGAAAAAAAACAAAAAGGCTGAGTGGAGGGGGAAAAGAGGAGTAGTTGATGTAGGATTTAATTATTTTTTTTCGGAATATTTATACCTATACATTTACTAATCAGAGTACTACGCAGGCATCTCCGCCTTTGCAAGACAAATCCGAAGAAAGGTTCGATTTCCTGAGACCAAGGGAACGCGAGTAATCGATAAAACTTATACCTTCTCTAAAGTCTAAAAGGAAAAGTGAAAGAGGAAAGCATCGGTTATTACATGGTTATAAGGCCTTGCGAGGTCTACTGTTCTTATAGAACCACTAGTTTAATTCTTTTCGGGTTTGGAAATAGTTTGTAAGTTACCTATACCTAGGTACCGCCAGAGCAAGTATCTTAATGATTTAAAGATGTTGGATAGAGTCTGAGGGCTGAGGCTATGCTACGAAAATTCAACAACGTCGGATCCGAAAGAACTATCATTTTTGTATTGTAGTTAGTTTACCTAACATGGAATCCAAATTGACCACGACCTCGCCTCTACTGGCACGGCCTAATTTAACTGGTATATGACCTCAAAATACCTTTTTGACAAGCACCTACCGATTATGACATAAAAATTGACAACATCAATAAAATAAATAATCATACCTTTTATTTCGTATTGAATGTCTACAATTTCCTAAAAATTTTATATTAAACTAGCAAACATGTTATCTGCGGCTAAAGTTCGGATTCATGGAATGCAAGATGAGAACTGGGTGATCAAAGACAAGATAAATCAATACCGTGGTCTCATAAAACTTTACGGTAAGTGAACAAGCAACCGCACTGTATCTTACGTCGTGTTGTATTCTCTTTGCACAGTCTGAAGAAGGCTCAGTAGCTGGTACCTACCGCGCTCCCATACAAACATAATATTATGTTGTGTGGGTTATTATACCCATGTCATTATATCCAATTTAACCGTGGCACTAGAGAAAACATCATACATAAATTACAGTATTCTTAGCCGTGTAGACGAAATTCGTGATCTAGGTGTGACATTTGACTACAAGCCGAACTTTAATGCCCATGTTCCAAAAACTGTCTCAAAGCCCTTCAAGACCTTGAGGCTCGTTATTCGAAACTCAAAAGATATAAAGTCATCTTAAACTAAATAATATAAATATTTAAGTAGTGTAAGTACTAATAAGACTCTTTAATGCTTTAGCCCGTACCCTCTTGGAATATGGTTTCAATATTTGGAACCCACACTATGAAACATATTCAAAAAGACTCGTAGAGTGTACAAAAATGTTTTCTTTGCCATCTATCGTATGTAGACTACCAAGCAAAAACGTGCAAAGCTACAATGCTACCCTATCAAAGTACCTATCGACTAAACACACTTGCCTCAAGTATAAAAAAAAAAATATCTAATATTCCTGCAAAAAATGTTTAACGGGGCTTAGACTGCATAGAACTGATCAACCGTCTCCAAATTAATGCCCCCAGCAGACTTCCCAGGTAATCAGCTTACACCCTCTTTTCCGTACCTTTCTGTAGAACAAACTCAAGCCAAAACGCCGTCGTACCCAGAATATGTAAGCAATATAACACATTGTCAAAAAAACAGACTTAGATCTAAGCAACCCCCCTACCTAAATTTAGGAGACAACTTAGTTTATTTTTTAATTTTAGTGTTTAGTTACCTACCTATATCATCGAAACTCGCCACGTTTTAATTTCCCCCTTGTTTTACTATTTTAATGTGTTTTATAAGTTTGTTTTTATTTAATTTTATAAGTCTACCCGGAATAATAGTCTTGTGAAATACCTTATAAAAATGGCTTAGCACTGGCGACAGTCAGAAATATGGTTTAATTTGACCTACCCTACAAATTGCTTTTATAAGCCTGCCTGGAGGAATATCCGGAGGCATTGTCTAGTGAAATACCGTATAATATTAATTCGTCTGCAAGTAACATTAAAAATTAATCTCAAGCTTGGAACTACCATCAAAAGGTTTTCTGGATGGTGCTGAAGATGTGTCAAGTGAGAGACAGTCTCGAATTAAAGCACCGAAACAGTGCAAAAAATCCTCTTATCTCATAAAGCCTTAATGATTTTTTAAATTCATGATTGCCCGTACGTTGTTTCTCTTTTGTACGTTGTATTTCTAACGAATGTCTGACAACTACATTTACAATATTTACGAATGTTAAGCTTGTATTTAAGAACGAATGTAAATCAATGAGCTGACCAAGCGCAAGTCTGAGTCATGGTAAGATCTGTGACAGTACAATGTTTACAATCGTTTGACAAACCACCAGCAGCCATCAGTTTAGGTTTTATCATATTTGCACCCCGAAATAATTCGCCTATTGGCTTCCAATGGTTGAAGTAAGTCTGTATTGAGAAAAACGTGTAGTTTCAGTACTACCACTATTTTTCTTATTTTACGACCTTCATCTCACTTGGTTTCAAGTTATGATAAAGCCGAAGGTGGAAACGCACTTCACTCGAAATTCTCAAAATTCTGAGGAGTTGGCTATCTTATCTCTAAATGCCGGAACACAAAAATTTAGAATTATTGCTATGACGACAGAATTAGGTAAGATAGTGGTAGCTAGCCAGGCGGACTTAAACAAAGTCCTACCACCAACCAAACCATGCACAATACGGTATTCCCCTGGGGATCGACCCCGGGACCTCTGGACCTGAAACCGGTGAGCGAACCACTAGACCACAGAGGCAGTCAAATTACCACTGCAATGGGTAATGAAAATACTGACGCCCACCCCACTGTGAGATCTTCTAGTATAGGGCAGGAGAATTTTTAGCGGCTTGCACTCACTCGCACGTCACTTTTACTCAGAGGTATGTAATAGGTTTGCGGTTGACTGGAATCTTATCTGGTCAGTAAACTCAGCCAGCGTATGAAAACGTCCCGTCCAGGCATCGAATCGCATCATCTGGGCTCGTTTGCGGCGGCGATGCGATGGCTCGCTTGCTGGCCTAGGGTTATTTAGGAGGAGAGAGGACATGCTCGGCAGCGGATGACCGCGTGTGCTATTTTTATTTCTTAATTAAACGGGCCAGCTTTAAGCCACGAAGCTTGCTAGAATTTTCTTGAAGACAACACGATACAAATAAAAACCATAAAATGATGTTATGGCACAATGTGTGGTCTTTTTGCTAAGAGTGATCTCTCCCAGACAATCATTACATGGATATAACTCGATACTAATATACGTGCTTGATCTTATCTTCTCTAGTTTGTTTTATATGTTATGTCATTTCGGTTACCTTTTTTTTTTATTGTACGACGGGGAAGCGCTTGGCCTTCATCTCACCTGGTAACAAGTTGAGATAAAGCCGAAGGTGGAGGCGCACTTCACCCGGAATACTCAACATACTGAGGAATTGGCTATCTTACCTCTGAATGCCGGAACACAACAATTTTAGAATTGTTGTTATGGCGACAGGATTAGGTAAGATGGTGGTAGCTAGCCAGGCGGACTTAAACAAAGTCCTACCACCAACCAAACCAAGCACAATATATTGTACTCCCCATGGTTATCGAACCCGGGACCTCTGGATCTGAAATCGGTGGGTTGAACCACTAAACCACAGAGGCGGTTAACCTACAAAAAAATCTTGTCGTATCTCAAGATACTTGTTACAAATACAGTTTTTTGTATTTCTTCTGTAACCATATAGGCATAATAGCCCTTACACATACATACACTGGTAGCTGATTGGTAGTTATGATGGTTATCTATAATACGAGTATCTATACTATAATATCATTTATTCAATAAAAAGTACAATTAAACTAACTATGTACAAAGGAATCAGTCAGATTACCTAAGGACCGTTACAAACGGCCTATAGGTAACTCAACTGTTCCAGACCAGTACCAGACGGAAGCGTGCCCAAGTACTATAATTATAAAGTGTAAAGATTTACTTTCAGGGTGACTCGCTTTCGCCCCATTGTTTTGCTTTGCATTAAACCCTCTTGACACACATACTCAACCAATACTTAGCAAAATGATACAAACTAAAAGATAATAGCACTGTTAAACCCTTCGTGAAAACAAAGACAACTTGAAAAGTCGTGTTTTGAGAAAAACGCATATGAAAATATTTAAACTTTAAATAGCCACCAATTTTTTTTCTATTAGTTTGATTGTTTTATTAGTGAATGCATCTAGTAAGTGATTTTCATAGCTTATATTTATAATAACAATAAAGCAAATAAATACGGAGAAATTAATAAAAACATCAAGTTGTATTATTGGTCACGCCAATAGTCAGATGTGTAAAACAATTCATTCATAGACACGGTACGTTTTTCGTTGGTGCTCACTGCTATACCTTAAGATAAAACTGATTCTAACGGTCTTCAAAGCTTGAGTTTTCAAATCTTGTTAACTAAAACAAACACTAAACATAAATCTGATTTTTATTAACGAGATACATGAAAACTTTACTTCTATCAAAAACATATTTTTGCAATTAATTTTGTGTCTATTATTTTTTCTTGACTTGTAATCATTAGTTTTGAGTAAAAGTGTTGTGTCAAATGATGTAACTAATGTACGTAGCTCTTGCATCTTGCTTAAGAAAAATGGTAATCGTTTGGGATAAGAATGACTCTAGGCTAGAAGCGACATAAACTCCATACATACGTTAACTATGTATGAACTCCATTAAATTTAAACCAATGTTTTTATTAGATAGGTACTCAAGTATAATAAAATCTAAAATCACTTATCTGACATAATATCATAATAAGCTTACACTATGCATATTAAAACTATAAAAGCATCACAACTCAAGGTTAGGAATGTATTGGCATTAGAGAGATTGTTAACATCGTCCGCGTTACTAATGAAATATGCATAATTTTGACTTTTGCATCAAATACAACTATTCATAATATTCTTCCGATTGAAGAAATCAAATACGACACACCGTTAAAGTACAGTAATGAATAACATTAACTAGGTACTAGTTAATATTATTCATTAGGTACTAGGTACTTATCTGTCGAGGCGGGCGATTCTGCTATTTTTTAGGAAATAAATATTTTTTTTGAAGATAGTGGCGCCATGCTTTTCGTTGATGGTTGTTACTTTGGTATTCTGCTAAATTTTCAATGATATGGTTTATCTTTGACTATTACTTTCAATGACAATGGTTTGGCCGGTGTAGCCAATGCATCTAAATCACAATATTACGAGCAAGATGGATCTTATTTAGACAAAAGACTTAAAAACGTTAAAGTTGTCAACGTCATGTCAACTTACAAGTCAATACCTAGACAAAACAAACAAATATTAGCTTTGTTTATTATTTCAACTCTTTTCTCTCGGTAAAGTTCAGATATATCTGAAGAACCACAGCTCTACTAAGGTTTACACATAGTGCAAATTGAAGCCCACTTTGGCTTCCTAAAGTGCCACGACTCTAGGCAGTGACCATACAAGAGTTGGCGTTTGGTCACGTCCACACGAGCGTGCGGAGCAAAGCGTCTATTTAACCACGCTAATCTCTGACTGAACCGATTTAAATTAGGTTTTCAATGGTTGATTGTGTAATATTTAGGTTAACATAATTTGTGTAATTAATCAAAATCCAATCATGAGTATATATCCAAAGAGATATATAGAGAGTATATATAGTATAAATCCAAATTATTAAAAGTCAACACAACTTTTCTAAGTATATATTTTTTCGAAAAAATCGTTAGATCCTGCCTTGAACCATACCACAACACATCATCGAAAACCACATCCAAATCGGATAGGTTCAGAGAGTGAATTGGAGATTGATTGTAGGTACTCCACCAGATTTAAGATCAGAAGCCAAATTGGCAATGGAAAACCTGCTTCCAGCGAAGTCAAAATGCATAAAAGGATATGAAATTTCAAAAACAAAAAAAACGAGAAAAAAGTTAACATTTTCTCCGAAACACATTTCTGCGAAATACAGTGACAAAAAATTGATATAAATAGGTAATAAACTAAATCAAAACATCACATTGCAACCTAATTCCGAAACACAATCTCATCCGCTGACCACTTGCCAACATCTAAGTCCACAGCCATTCACCTCAAAACAGCATATTCAGCCATCTACCACTACATCCAATGCCCTGCTGCAAACCCCATCAGAAGTTCAACAAACAAATGTACCGGGGAAATCCATAACATTTTCTTTTACTTGCCCTAATATGTTTTTTGTCTATTAATGTGACTTTTAATATTAATTGAATTAAAAGTATCTTTTATTGCCCTGCATTCTTTTGAGAAAAGCACTGTATGTATATGCCTCGGCGGAAATGGCAATTGCCTGTCTCGTATTAGTGAAGTCCTCGCTGACGGCTCTGCCTTCAAGCTCATACTCGACCTGCAATAGCTTATTTCGCGGCCTTTGCAATAATGTACTATTATTGTTCACCAATATGACACAAAAGCAAGTAAAAAGAACAATTAAGTATATTAACAATAGGCGTTATGGTCTTATCGCTTGTAAAAAAACCTCGGATGGAAAATCTTCTTATGGACTGTTAGAAATAAGATGAAAATTGATGTAATAGATTCCTAGTGCTTGCTTCTGGCTTCGCCCGCGTCCACGCCCGTTGCGTACGTACACTAAATCCATGCCAAACTTCATTCAGATCTTGTAATTTCGTCGTATTAGTTAACAAACAAACAGACACAAAATACATTATTAGTATAGTATAGTAACAAATGGCAGTACGGATGGATCTATGGATGGAATAAAGATGGATGCAGTAGGATTAAATAGTAAGAAGTTTGACGATGCCACCGTCCTCTGCCATACAGAACGCGACCGCAAGATCCATGAGGGTGATCTCGCGAAGCAGAAGAAGCGGTACTCGCGCGACATCCGCACCCTCCGCAAAGACATCACCACGAAGCGGGAGGAGCTCGGCGTGGTGGTGTACGGAGACAAGCAGTTCCTGAGGAATGCCTTCCAGGAGCACAGGCGGCTGCAGCTCACCTACATGAACAGCCAGGCCGATGTGAGTATTAAACACCAGCATCATTGATTCGACTTCTCATTCAGCGCGCTTGCAATGCGTTTGGCGAGCGAGCAACCGGTTTGAGCTCATCTGAGGCCTTAGTATGAGTTTCTGACAGCTAACTGAAACTATTTTCGTTTTCGTATAGGGCGCTTAATGCCATACATTTGGTTAGCGGAATAGTAAATCAACTGTAGTCCCTTTCAATGTCCGCTAACCAAATGTATGGAAATAAGCGCCCTTTACGAAGACGAAAATAGTTTCAGTTAGCTGTCAGAAACTCATACTAAGGGTACTGACTTACCTACCGATCCTTGCAATAGTTTGACACCAAATATCACTTTTTATTGATATTCAACCTTACTAATGTGTGATAAATCTGGAATTTGGATATCCGTAAAATACTGAAGTAGCATTCAAAATGAGCAAGCTGAAGTGGCAGTAGGCAGCCACGTAGCTCGCAGGACTGATAACCGATAGGGGTAAAGCCATGACATTGTGGCGGTCGCGGGGCATCTTTGGATCGAGAGAACTCGGGCTATAAGTAATAGCTATTTATGGCGTCAATTGGTGAAGGTCTATGTTCAGCAATGGTTGAAATTATTATGATATTCATTAATCTACAAATGTCTTGGATCCTTCTTTTTCTTGGGTTCATCCTTTTTGCTAGTCATCAGACCCTGGAGTAGGACTCCATAGTTTGTCAAATCTTAATGATTTGAGATTACCAGAAACTTCAAACGACAATTTCGTTACCGACCCGTGGTCAAACCGCTATGTAAAACTGGTTATACTACGGGTAAGTGAAACTATCAATGGTTCAACTGATATGCCCGAAAACTCTATAACAGCAAGGAAGCTTATTAAAGAATCGTACGTGTCGTACGTACGATTCTTTAATAAGCTTCCTCAAATGTATCTATGTAAAAAGAGTCTACTCCGAAATAAATTCCTTAATCAGCAATGAGATCGCGTGTCCCGATGTTGCTTACCAGTTGGCAGCATCTAGAAATGCATTCAATACCGTAAACGATTTTATGAACGCAAGAATTATGGAATGCTCATTGTTTGCATGACGATGTAAAAGAGACGACTTGAAATTAAAATTACGATAAGTTGTATCTTCGCATTCGGAGATACCAAGCTTTTGGAAGACGTTCCGGTTTTATAAAAATGTACGCGAACAGCAAAAGTGTATTTAATAGCTACTGAAAAGTTTTAAGAACATATTATTTTTATAAGAAATATTTTTGTAATAATTTATTTTCTATCTGCAACTGTACGGTGGGTACGACAATATTTAAAGTGTTCGTCCATTAGGGTGTCCGTGCCATGTCATCAGCTGCGTTACCACGAAAAAGCGAACGTTTTTAATCCGATGACGATTCAATTTAAGCTCATCACGAACATAAAATACAGCAAAAGAGGTTTTAATAGTTTAACTTACGCATAGTCATAACCTTTACTAAATGCATAAAGTTGAATTTGTAACAACTTTGGGCACATAGTCATCATACATTTGTTTATGATTGTGACGTGCCTTCAATGGGTTTGGATGGAAAAGACAGGTTATAAATCGACCTTTGTATAATAACTTGATTACATGAAATAAATTGCAAAGTTAACGTGTCTTCCTTGATTTTCGAATGATGAATGCTAGCGTCGTCGGGCAAGTGTGTGCCGCTGTTGATTGCTCGGCGCTAGCTACTCGCTGTAGGTAATTCGTACATAGCGTAGTTATTAGGTAGGTAGTCTGTGGCGTTAACAAGGTCCCGGCGTTGGAACATCCTGTTCCAACATTGGCAGTGGTACTAGGCGATTGAAGCCTCTTCGTATGGTCCCAGTTGACGTCCTCAAGTCTGCAATGCGAGCGACTCCGTCGTTGCCCTTGTGGAGGTTGGTGATGCGTCCGATCAGCCATCGGTTCGGTGGCAGCCGGTCGTCCTTCACGATCATCATCTCCCCCTCGCGTAGTTCCGCATTGCTCCTGTGCCACTTTACTCTCTTTTGCAGTTCTGAAATATATTCATGATAAAATCTGTTCCAGAAGTGAGCTTTCAGCTGCTGTACTCTCTGGTATCGTGGCAGTAAATGCAGTGAGTGATCCTGATTCTGTGGAGAGGGAAGCAGAGTTAATGTTCGTCCAATTAGGAAATGTGAAGGGGTGAGCGGGACTAAGTCAGACGGATCAGAGGATAATGGGGTGATAGGTCTTGAATTTAAAATAGCCTCAATTTGCACCAACAAGGTATTCATTTCCTCGTAAGTTAAATACGCCATTGAAATAACTCTTTTTAAATGATGTTTAATGGATTTCACTGCACTTTCAGCCATTGAATTAAAATGAGGGCTGTAAGCCGGTGAGAATTTGAAAACTATAGAATTCTGAGCGGCGTACGAACTAACTTCTTGATTATTTTGTTTTAAAAATCTAGCTAGATCATTACATGCACCTACGAAGTTTGTTCCGTTATCCGAAAAGAGATAAGCAGGGCGCCCCCTGCGTGCGATAAATCGGTTCAGTGCTGCAAGAAAGCATTCCTTTGTTAAATCAGTGACCAGTTCTATGTGTACAGCTTTCACAGTTAGACACACAAATACACATATGTATGCCTTGATATGGTTGCATCCTCTACCTTTTCTATTCGCTATCATAATGGGTCCCGCGTAATCAACTGCTGTGTTGACGAAGGGAAACTCGCCTTGAACACGTTCCTTGGGAAGATTTCCCATTATAGGCTGAATGGATCTGCCTGAGAATCGAACGCAAGTAATACAGTTATGAACTGATTTTCTCGCAAGGTTACGTCCACCTATAGCCCAATACTTGTGCCGAATGGACGCTAGTAATAACTGCGGTCCAGCATGCAGCAAGCTGGTATGATAGTGCTTGAATATTAGCTGAGTAATGTGATGGGACGCATGTAGAAGTATTGGATGTTTAGTGTCATAATCGTAATTAGAGTTAGATAATCGACCGCCAACTCTAATGAGGTCGTTATCTTCGTGAAAAAATGGATTGAGCTTTACAAGTTGATTTTTAATTTTTAATTGACCCTTTTTTGATAAAATACTGTATTCTTCGGGAAATGAATCAATTTGTGATAATTTACATAATACATGCATAGCTGAATTTAGTTCTGTGATATTTAAATATCCTATAGATTTACTTTGTGGATTACGACAGTTGCCTATAAACCTAAGTAGATACGCCGTTATGCGTTGTAATTTCTTGATATCTGAATATTTTTGTATGAATGATGTATTTGATTGTGTTTCATTATGTGTGTGAGTTTGGTTTGAAGTTAAATGACATTGATTCTTAAATTCGGGTAATTCGGTTTCATTAATTTGTGACGAATGTTGTGGCCAATGACATTGTGATTGCACTAGGAAAGAAGGACCGTGCCACCAAAGCGAATTACCTTGTAGTTTGAAAGGCTCAAGCCCTCTTGAGCCGATGTCAGCAGGGTTCATACCAGTAGGCACATATCGCCATGATTGTGGTTTGGTGGATTCAGTGATCTCATTTATTCTATTATGAACAAACATCTTTAATAAATGTGTATTAGGGCTTTTTATCCACCCGAGAACAATAGTAGAATCACACCAGTAAGTACTAGATGTTATAGTGAGTCGGATGGAGTCGCTGACCTTCTTTGCTAGGCGAGTAGCTAGTAGTGCACCACACAATTCTAAACGAGGTATAGTCATCGGTTTAATCGGTGCAACTCTGCTCTTGGCCGTCACCAAGTGTACTGTTACTTTACTATCAGCTGATATGGAACGAAAATATACACAAGCACTGTAAGCATGAGTAGAAGAGTCTGAAAAGGCATGTAGCTCTATGCTGATAGGTTTGTCACAGACTACTTGTCTGGGTATTTTAATGTCATTTATATGAGGTAATGAGGTTAAGAAGTCTAACCATTGTTTTGTTATATCATCAGGGAGTGGATCATCCCATGATAATTTTGAAGCCCAAAGCTTCTGAAGTATAAGCTTTGCCAGCAATACTGATGGATTTATAAGCCCTAGTGGGTCGAATATTTGAGAAATCACAGATAATACTGTTCTTTTATTATTTACCTTTGGGAAGTCGATATTTTTTACTGAATAAATGAAACAATCGGCCTTACATGTCCATAATAAACCTAATGTTCTAGATTGTTCGTCTTTGCTGAGGTTAAGTAATGAATTTGTGTTATTGCTACCGTGTAGTTGTTCTAGAATGTGAATATCATTTGAATGCCACTTACGGAGGTGAAACTGTGCTCCCCTTAATTGATTGGATACACCTTCGCATATTCGTACGAGATCTGTAACATTGTCATGACCCGAAATGAAATCGTCGACATAGAAATCGTTGATGAGAGCTGTACTTACTGCAGGGTCATTGCTCTGTTTACCTAATTCATTTATACATCTTGTTGTTAACCAAGGCGCAGAAGCAGTTCCGTAAGTAGCAGTGTGGAGCTTGTAAGATTTTATTTTTTGTGCTGGATCAAATCTCCACAATATTTGTTGTAAATTATGTTGAGATTTATTTATGTATACCATTCTAAACATTTTTTCAATATCAGCCGTTACGACGTATTTATGCTGACGGAATCGAGTTAGAATGCTGATAAGATCATTTTGTACTATAGGACCCACAAGTTGAATATCGTTGAATGAGAGCCCGGACGTCGTAACAGCTGACGCGTCAAAAACAACACGTAATTTTGTTGTAAGACTTGTTTCACGCATCACCCCATGATGTGGTAAGTAATTTTGTGTTGTGTTATGATTATATGATTTTTTATGATTATATACATCTTTGTTTTCAGACATGTGTCCAAGATCAATGTATTCCTGAATAAAATTATCGTATGATTGCTTGAACCTAGGTTCCCTTTTGAATCTACGTTCAAGTGATAAGAACCGGCTAGTAGCTTGTTCTAAAGAATCACCCAAGTCACTAGGGGATTGTTTTAGTGGTATGTTTACCACAAATCGACCCATCTGATTGACGAGTCGTTGTTTGTTTGAATAATTGTTCGCATTTAAGATGCTCCTTCGACATATTGTTACTGATTGGTGTAACCGATTCGAGCTCAAAAAATCTAGTGAGTTGATCATCAAGACTGGCGTCTCGAATGTGATGGCAGTGGACTGTAGAATTATTGCTTGATAAATATTGTGAATGAATAACACCTGAAACTAACCAACCTAATCGTGTTTCACTTAAAGTTGGCTTGGACTTCCCAAGTGAGATGCGGTTGCTGCCTAGTATGTCCCAAAAAATGTCAGCTCCCAATAACATGTCTACCTGTGATGGTTTGTTGAACGTGGGATCAGCTAACTGAATGTTACTCGGTATGTTGAGCGTAATGCAATCGATCTGTGCGATCGGCAATGATTGTGTGATGTGTGGGACAACAAAACAGCTGATGTTTGTTTTATATGCGTCGTCATAGCACGACGAAATTTTGACTTCACAACGTTTGGTTATTTGTGATGTTTGATGATTTAAGCCCTCGACAGAAGTGCGAGTTGATGTGGGTTTCAAGTTAAGTTGCTTAGCTAGTGATTCCGTTATGAAACTAGACGTACTACCGTTATCCAGTAGGACTCGCACTGATTGTGTGCTATTAGTTTCAAGATTAGAAGCATTGATGACGGCTGTTGATAACAGCACAAGATTATTGTTTGTTGATGAGAGTGATATATTTTTTGTTATGATATCTGATTGAAATTGAATTGATTCATCATTAGACTCCTTAAGAGAAGAAGATAATACAACGCTGCTAGGTTGAGTATTGATTGTGTCATGTGTTCCTGTTCGATGTAGTAAGGAATTGTGTGTTCCTGAACAAATAGTGCATGGACCTGATATGCATTCCCTACCACTGTGACTACGCAAGCAATTTAGACATAGTCTCAATGACTTTACTTGTTCAAGTCGTTTTTGAACAGGCATAGCCTTAAACTTGTAACATCTATAGATCATATGATTGTGTTTACATATCGGACATACAGGTTTTATTGTTTCCTTTTGTGTGCCTGGTGATGATGATGAACTTGTAACGAACGCCTTATTGCGTACGAGTGAGCTATCACTGTGTCTACGTTTATTTTTTGACTGCTCATCGACCGTCTCCAACAAATCAGCACGACCCTTTAAGTATTCGTTAAATTCCTTTAGAGTAGGAATAGTACCCTCTGATTTACTACGATGAACCTCCCATTCACGACAAGTTACAGAGTCTAATTTGTTGGACACAATGTGAATGATAAGTACATCCCAATGCTCAGTAGGCAGTTTCAATGTTTTTAAAGATCTGAGATTTCTATTTACTGTATCAATGACGTCACGTAAAGCTTTTGCAGACTCTTTACTAATGAATTCTATGTTAAAAATTGATTGAATGTGATTATTGATCAAAAGCCTACTATTATGATAACGGTCACAAAGTAGTTGCCATGCGACCACATAGTTATCAGCCGAGAAATCAAGAGCCTGAATTACACACGCTGCGCTATCCTTCAATGCTGCGCGTAAGTAATGAAACTTGTTAATATTAGGTATCGAACTATTATTGTGTATGAGTGAGGTGTACGTGTCATGAAACCCTAACCATTCCTGATAGCGACCAGAAAAGCTCGGCAAGTGTATTACTGGTAATTTAAGTGTGGTTCTACCTGCTACGGCTGTACCTGAACCTGTCACCGATGCGCTGCAATTGGCGCTTGCTTCCGCGGTGCACGCAGTGGCGGCATGCCTATCTAGTGCATCTCGGGCAACGGCAATGGCACCATAGTACTGAGTTTCAAATATTTCTCGCTCTTCATACTGTTTATCTGGAAATTCAGAAACGTTTTCTATGTCAGTTTGCACGGCATCATATTCTGCATAAAGGGAATCTAGCTTGGACAAACGAATATTCAATTCATTTATTTGAATGCTACTTAGCGAAGTGCAACAGCTTAGTGACGCGTCTAAGTATGACTTGAACTGAGTAAGCTTCGTTTTATAGCTCGCTCTTCGTTTTATTAATGATTTTAAATCCATTTTGTGAAAGGAAAAAACAATTGAAGTAAATACATACGCTGTAAGAAAGCGATAGGTAGGTAGTAAAATGCACAAAGCTGAGAAAATAAATAAATTACTTAGTAAGATATAGATATGAAAAGACGAAGTTAAATTTAAATAGATTCAATAAATCTGCAAACTAAGTTGAAAAAATAAAAAAGGTGTGAAAGAACGATACTTAAATGAATAAAGCGGTGAATAATGTACACTAATGCATAGCTAGGAGCTTTGAATGACCTTTAGCGCATGGCCGGCACAAGGTCATGCGCGCCCGCGCACGAATCCTTTGTCGCTAGAATAGGCGAGAAACACAATAATTAGTAACAAATAATGTCGATTTTTACCTACTGGGGATGAATAGAACACCAGTAAGTATGCAATTTTGGCTGAAATTAAATTTGGATAGGAAATATTTTTGTCGAAATATTTTCGTTTATATATTCGATTATTACGAATGATGAAAAAGGATATTTTTACACTGGAGGATAGGTACACAGGAAATTGGAACGAACTCACGACATGCTTTTACCCTTCCAAGGATATCACTTTCACTTCTCTTTTTCTTGATTTGATGTCCATTAGTCAACGTGCAATTATTATTTGTCGCTGCTTGCTGTGTTCGTAACAATGGCTGACTTGCTTCCACGCGGCTTGCTTGGGTTGTAAATCCTCGCAGATTCACGTATCCGGCTCGAAGGACCAAATTGTTTATGATTGTGACGTGCCTTCAATGGGTTTGGATGGAAAAGACAGGTTATAAATCGACCTTTGTATAATAACTTGATTACATGAAATAAATTGCAAAGTTAACGTGTCTTCCTTGATTTTCGAATGATGAATGCTAGCGTCGTCGGGCAAGTGTGTGCCGCTGTTGATTGCTCGGCGCTAGCTACTCGCTGTAGGTAATTCGTACATAGCGTAGTTATTAGGTAGGTAGTCTGTGGCGTTAACACATTATTTTTTTTGTTACCAAACAAAGAACATGACGGAGATTTAAGGGGCTTTACTGTAATTATTTGGTAACTTTTTCTATATCAGAGGGTAGATTATTGATTATAAGACAATAACTTGTTTGCCATAGTTCTTCCGAGATATAGGTCATCAAATCACCGAATCTACGGTTTGTTTCATCTATTAAAAAATAAACATCAGCATAACTCAATCAGTTAACGTGACCAACAGATATGGCCGTTCATGTCGCATATTTTCAAATATTAAGCGATTTCACAGGGAAATTACTACCTATAGGGTACTTTCTGTTGACCTGCATAGTGATTTTCAAACACACGGAAAGTTTTCGGATCGGAAACGTCAATATTTTGTCGAATCCGACATAGGATCCGATAGATTTCAACGCTATTCTCACACCATTTCTGAAAATATTCTGTGGGTAGCATCGAATTCTAATGTCAAAATATTTGGATTTTGGAGTTAAGAATAGCGTTCTCGGAATCTTAATCGGAATCTTCCGAATTTGCTCCGATAACGCTTACCGAATGTTTGAAATTAGCTATATTTAAATCATGAAATTTAGCGAGAAGCAATGTCTTACTGCATACCGTCTGCCCCCACGTGGGGGTCGTTTGTGAGGGCAGACGGTAACAATTATAATGTAATGGGATTAGCCTAAAAACCGATAAAAATTTAGTTTAATTACAAAAAAGCTTATTTAAGCTAAGTTAAGTTCACCTCGCACACGGCCTGTTTTTTTTTATATGGCTATATTATACCCCTTTTTGTCTAGGGTATGTACAAGGCAAACAATACATTAAATACCTTCGAATATCGAACACTAAAAAAATTAATATGGCATGAATGTGAACTAAATCATGCCACATTCTTATTTTTTTTGTGTTTTTTTGTTTGTGTCCGTTCTCAGAAAACCCGCTAGATGTTTTGGTTCAGTGATTTCTGCTTTGTTGTTCTGCATACAATGACCGATTTTTTTGCCATGCCGATGCGGACTCTACATAGTGGTCCAGCCAACGTAACTAGGGGTCTACTTTGAAAACCGAAACTCGCAGCTACGTGTGCCGGATTGCATATTTCTACCACGAAGTCCCTACGTGCCCGTAGTTCGATACCTTGTTCGGTTGATCGTCATTTTGACACACGTTCTTTGATGAACCCCACTTTAAAACAATTAAGTCTATAATAAACTGAAAATGGACAAAACGAAATTATTTTTAATGGTGTTTCTTTGTAGCGAATAAATGGTAATACATGTATGAACCTTCTTTTCATTCAAATTTAGGATTCCGTTCCGGTTCTTAAACTTCACTAACCATCCGTCTATTTCGAATTCGAACCGTAACCGTATAGCATATAGTACCGTACATAATATTTTTGAAAAAAAATATTTGTTTACCTACCTATTCAAAAAACGCAATTTAAAGGAGGACTCTTCATCAAATAAGAAATGTATTTTTTACTGTAACGAAACTGAATGATGACGATAACGATATAGTGTTAGTACATTATTAATGTGCTTACTCTACGGTACAGGTAAACACATACCTAGCCAAGCGTATAAATGTCACTAGTCGCACTCACACTTGGCCAGTTTCTAGTATTTGCTGTTATCATAAGAAGTTTTAATTTTGTAATTGCATAAATTACGGTTTTTGCGATAGAGCTAATATAAGAAAATAATTGTTTCAATGAATTGTCAGATAATCCATTGTTATAACCCATTATCTAGAAATGGTACGTTTTGCGGTACACAATATAAAAGAGCCGTTAAAGAGGTATAATAGATAAACAGACTGACGGATAACGAAAACAACGGAACCCTAGTAATAGGGTTCCGTTGAATTCGTGGCATTCAAACAAATTATAGGCTTCGGTGTACACTGAGTACTATGTTAATAAGTATAATAGTATCTATATTACGTGATAGCTTGTGTACGAGGACTTTTGAGTTGTTGGATTATACTCAGGAGCGCTGTTTATAACCTCTTTTTTTTATATAATTACATTAAAAACCTATACACCTCTCTTCGACTATGCCGACTCCTGTTTCCCAGACGCCACGGTTTTATTATATTTGGAGCGTTCACAATCTGTGCATTCGTTTTATTTACGGATTGCTTAAGTTTGATCACGTTTCAATGTATAGATCCTGTAGTTAAAATGGCTTCCTATTCGTCGACGCCGTGATTTATACTTTTTATTTTATTTTATAGTACGACGGTGAAGCGCTTGGCCTTCATCTCACTTGGTTACAAGTTGAGATAAAGCCGAAGGTGGTAGCGCACTTCTCCTGGAATCCTCAACAAACTGAGCAATTTTGTAATTTTTGTTATGGCGACAGAATTAGGTAAGATGGTGGCGGAAAACAAAGTCCTACCACCAACCAAACTAAATGCTCCCACTTCTCGATAATATTTTCAACATTCCTCTTTTTCTTACTTATCTAAAAATAAGAATAATAAATGAAACTGAACTCCATCAGGTTGTGAAACTCTCTACCCCACAATAACACACAAGAGCAAAGTCAAAGTATGTATATGTAATAGGTTTGCATCTATTATATTATACGAGACTGATTATGTTTTGTTTAGCTGTGGGATTATATGGCTCGAAACTATAGCGATGAACTTAGAACCTTTGTGCAAGTGTAAATGCGCAGGGTCTGCTTGTATACTATACAACCTGTAACAAAATATGTGTACTATGCCGAAACCGGGTTATCCGACCCGAATTGTGGAACAACGTTTGTTTTACGACTTTTTGAATTTTGGTTCAAAGTTTTTTGTAAAACAGGATCAAAGTTCTGACACCAACAGCTGGTTTTTAGAGTTAAGACTACCCTAAAATCAGCTGTTTCTTAACTCGTGACAGTGACCTCGGCTCTAGACAGATGAGGCAACATAGCAGAAGGTCACAATCACAAAGAACGAAAAGCGCTTTCACTAACAGAGGAAAATCGTCGAAAAGCCTGGGCTGCTTATGAGACAATCCATTACTAGAAGGTTTAATTTGTCAAATCAATAAGAATTTTATCTATCTGTTACCTAAAATACAAAATAATCGTTCCTATAATGTACTTTCGTCCGTCCAATATCGCATTCATCGTCTTTTTGTAACTGTAGGTGCCTATGTAATTTATCAATGTGTATGTTCTATCTAATAACCTACTTTCACGAGATGACTCCAAGTACTCACTAAAATTGGTTCATCTGTACTTAATATTCTTTGACACAGACAATTGCACATATATACCTAGATACCTACCTACCCACATGCATAGTGCGGTAAAGGAATAATAATAAATATTTCACATTCATTTTACACAGCGCCACCTAGCCCCAAACTAATCATAGCTTGTAATATGGGAACTAGATTACGGATAATATACTTAAATACTTTTTGTAAATACATACGTACTATATGATACAACACCCAAACACAGAACAAACATCTATATTCATCACACAAATGTTTGTCCTGGGTGGGAATCGAACCCACAGCCTACAGCGCCGAAGAATAGGGTCGTCATTATTTATTTTCATTGAGAAAATGAAAAGATTTGTATGGGAAACTGAAAATGGGAATTCACTATCTAAATAACTAATAAATAAATAAATAATAAACTAATCTCCCCACCACAACAAATACTTTTCCTGGTCCGAAAAGCCTCCCCCACTGCTTAGTACACATATTCTGTTACACCTTGTATAAGACATGTTATTGGATATGAATAGTATAATTATATGTATTTAATTAGAGTTTATCGTATTATTTTAGGTATATTATTTATTAATGTTCTACACTTTTCCCTTCTTTTTATTCTTGTTTCTCTCTAGAGAACTCTTTTTAGGGTATAATGCCTGAATATTTACCCTACTGGTGCATACATTTTTAAACAATTATTAGACGCGCGCTGTGAAAAGAGACTCTACACAGGTGCAACGTATGAATGTATTGTACTTGCCAGCTTTATGTTATATGCTTACAACGTAATTTAACGCCCAAATAAGCGAAATAACTATAACACGTTATCATTACAGCCGCATCGGCTCGCATCCACTACTGGGTATAGCTCTCTAATTATATTTAGCCGAGGTGGTTCCGGATAACGAATAGGACCCATCCATTTCCTCCCGAGGATGTCGTAAAAGGCGACCGAAAATACACCTGAGGATGGACATTAGCATCCGCCTGAATACGTGACAACAATACTGCCATCACCAATCCACTTGCAAAGCGTGGTGATTATGGAAAAAAAAAACTCCGATCTTGGAGGAGGCTCATGTCCAACAGTGAACGTTTACGGGCTGTTATGATGATGTATGATACATTCAAGTCACGGCAGCTTACTCACGTTTGCCATTTTACGTATTGAGACATTTCTTCTTCCCATATCCTCAGTTTGCTGCTCGGTTTCACTTTGTAGCACAGCGATGTCATTTTGAATCTGTAAAAGATGAAAAGGAACCTCAAGGCTTGGACCAGATAGTAGGGGCTGGGGTCACACGGGATCAGGAAATAAAAAACAAACATAGCATTATTTTACTTAATTCTGTAATCCATAATAACGATTCTTAAATTGTTGTATTCGAATATTTTGAGGGAAGATAGCAAGTTCCTCAATTTGTGGAGGATTCCGGGTGAAGTGCGCTACTACCTTCGCTTTTATTATAACATGAAGATCAGGTGAGATGAAGTCCAAGCACCTCCCCGTCATACAGTACAGTTCTTATAAAAACTACGTTCTATTCAAGACAAAACGAAATTTTACGGAATAATTTATTAATAATAATATATTAATCTGTCAAATAATTTATTTTATTATAGTTAAACATGTATTCTTGTCCAATATTCTTGTACAATATTGTTAATACAAATAATAATTCTATTCCATCAATATTTGTATCAAATGAAAGCTAGTAATATGCCAATTCTAAATATATACACTAAACCACTTTCATGCTTTTACGAAACAAAGTATTTTGTCACATAGTCACAAATTAAGTTTAAAGAAGGTAGTTACCTTAAATCTATTGTTAAAATTATAGTCTGTGTAAGCTGGTGATGAACACCTGTTTTCACAGAAAGGTAAAAACATGCTAACCTGCTGAAAATTTTACGAAACAAAGTATTTTGTCACTTGTTATTACAAAATTATTATTATGTATAGGTACTAATTTCAATTTCAAACTAGATGTCACCACAGGAAAATATGGCATTCGTTGGGATTTGGCAACTAATTTGATTTACGACAGTAATTTAGAGTCGTGTTTAAGTTTTATCAGCATTGTTATTTTTTAAACTATGGTAGGTTTATTTTTCTGGTCTTGGTTTTGTGATGCTACGGTATTTGTAGTTCATAAGATCCAAAATAGAGAAAATAGTGTGGGAACAGATTAACGAAAGGTAGCTACTATTAATTATTTTGGATAAGAATCCATTATATATATATATATATATATATAGGCACATAATTTATATCACAATTGGGACTGGAAGAACAAATGTTAGTGTCACACTTATAGGAAGCCACTATAGACGTTCAATAATCACGTCCAATCGGCTACGATTATAGAAGCGGCGTAGCAAAACCTCTACGTCGTAGACCCTCTACGAAATATGGTTATGTCAAAGCAGTCTAACAGGTTCCCTGTCCGATGTATCTGATGATATTCATCTGACAATATTTGTACCGTGTTCCATACGTCCGTGACTCATATATGAGCAAAAGCAATGCCGATTTCAGACCCATTGTACTTTGGAACGTAGCGTTGTGATTGTGATTTTGAGTTCTTGGACGTATGGGGGATATTGTGGAAATTAACAATATTTATTTTTTTAGAGTTGATTGATATGTATTATTTTATGCCGTGGCAATTTTTTGTTCTATTATGATTTTACTGGACCAAAACTGGACGACAACTTGGCCCACAGTGCAAAAGAGATCTTTTAGGAAATTTCTTTGCCTCTAACTCGACTATGAACGACAGAGGAGCCGTACCACCTTCCATTCCGTGGTGCGGTATCGCCATGCGCATGCATCATCATCTCACTGCGGGAGGTCCGGCGGGAGCTACTCTCTCTGGACATTAGCAAGTCGAGTGGGCCAGATGGCATTCCAGCTGTGGTACTGAAGCGATGTGCTCCGGAACTGTGTCCTGTCTTAGCGCGCCTCTTCAAGCTCTCCTACTCAGCAAGGCAAGTCCCACAATCGTGGAACACCGCCCACGTTCACCCGGTACCCAAAAAGGGAGATAGATCTGACCCCATTAATTACAGGCCTATCGCTATAACTTCGCTTCTCTAAGGTTTTGGGGTGAGTTATTAACATACAACTGTTTAGATACCTGGGAGGAAACGATTTTATCAGCCATTGTCAATACTTCTTTCGTCACGGTCGCACTACTGGTGACCTTCTATTGTATTTAACGCATCGTTGGGCCCAAGCCATTGAGAGTCAAGGGGAAGCTTTGGCTGTCAGCTTAGAATAGCGAAGGCCTTTTATCGGGTCTGGCACCGGGGTCTTCTGTTGAAATTCATCCAAAAAGTTCGGTGTGCTCATTAGGGCACAGTGGTACTTCAGTGCGGGGCAGAGACTGCTTCTTTATAAGTCGCAAGTCCGACCCCACATGGAGTACTGTTGTCACCTTTGGGCAGGAGTACCTGAATACCAGCTTAAGCCATTTGACTCGGTTCATAGACGAGTTGTGAGAATTGTTGACGATCCCATACTCACTAGTGGTATTGATCAAATGGGTGTTGTATCATATAGTACGTATGTATTTACAAAAAGTATTTAAGTATTTTATCCGTAATCTAGTTCCCATATTACAAGCTATGCTTAGTTTGGGGCTAGATGGCGCTGTGTAAAATGAATGTCCTGTAATATTTATTTATTTATTTATTGATCCTTTAAGTTTCAGGAGAGAATTTTCCTCCCAGTGTGTGTTCTACCGCTTGTATAATAGGTTGTGAGGAATTGTTTGATATGGTTCCTGCAGCCCCTTTTTATCATCGCACCGCTTGCCATCGACAGATATTTCATCCTTTTGAACACAATGCCGTCGCGCATCATTCAAGAGGAACTTCCTCCCGCGAACTATTCAGTTGTGGAATGATCTCCCTGCAGAGGTTTTCCCTACTAGCTGCAGTATGGGGTTTTTCAAAAAGAGCGTAATTAAATTTTTAAAGGGTCGGCAATGCGCGAGTAATGCTTCTGGTGTTGCGAGCGTCCATAGGCGACGTTAACTGCTTTCCATCAGGTGGGCCGTATGCCTTTTTGTCACCTTAGTGGTATAAAAAAAGAGGGTGTATATAAATGTAATGCTGTACTTAGGAAACATGTTTTTAATTACCGAACAATTTGTAATTTGCAGGAAAACTTTGTACTAATTTGTTTATTGATAGCCAAGCGTTTGACCACCATCTCACTTGAAACTCAAGTAAGATGGAGCAGGCTTGTCTAAAAGGAACATTTTCACTCTGGACTTGAAGACTCCAATATTGTATTGGTGCGGAAAAAATAAACTAGTATACTACCCTCGTAGTGGCTAGTGTTTCTCATTGAAACAAGGTAGGCAATAGTATTTTCCATATTCCGTGCATTCTGTATTTACCTGTTTTGCTTGTAACGGATTTCCTCGTTTTCTTGCTCTCTTTTTCGAGTTACATTGACATCATAGCATCGCTTTCGAATGAGATCTCGCATCTTTTAGTGGTATTCGTGAAAGATGGACCATCATGATGCATGGGACGTGTAGCAATTAACACACAAGCAAACTCACTCCAGACGCTCATGCATCATATTTGGTAAAAAAAAAAAAAACTTTTTCGGTAATTTTTCTACATAATATTCTTCAAAATACTCAAAAATGTGTATGTTCCGCGACAGGGAAAAAAAAGCCTGCCAGCCGAAGCTGCCCGGAGGCAGCTTTATGTCTATAAAAACAACAGCTTTGCACATGAGGTATAAAAAAGTATAGACTCATCCACCAACGAAATTCGAAATAAAACTTCTTCCAGTTATTTTGGTTCGACTGCACTGTCCTTGTCTATTAGTGGAACGTGAACGAAACGAGTGGCTGAATTTTTAACTAAATACCTACGTCATGTGCGAATGGATATTCACGGATATTGGGCACAGCGCGGCTTATGCGCTTGGATTTCATATTTTACAAGGTGTTTTTGTGAGATAAAGCCCTAAAAATAGGTGATTTTTCGCGGCCATTGATGAACTTGTATATTTTCAGAGGGTCTTGGAGAGCATTCATCAGGAGAATTTCAATAAAAGGAAGCAGCTAGACAGAATACGGTACACAAAGAAAAAGAAAATGGAGCAGTTTCGCAATGGTCAGGTATTACAAATATATCGATACTATTTTATATATCTAAGTTAGAGTATGGGAACACACACAGATCACATTTACTTCGCACTCACTTGTAGTATATATAGATGTAAAAACTACTCTATTCATTCATTTTTGTAAGTAGTTAACAGTTATTTTTTAATTTATTTAATTAACAAGAAATATCTGCTAAACCGTTATTTTGACGGTATATAATTCGAACTTATGGCAGAGTGCGTCAAGAGGTTGTTAGTGCACCCAGAAACACCTCGCTTTTTAATGACCATAACCAAAACCTCTGATCTAACTGATCGTTAAAATTATAGCCAGTAGGTATGCGGAGCTACCTTTCAAAACCTATGTAAGACATTCGTCTTCGCCGTTTCAGGTATTTGAATAAGAAACATTTTTTTATTTTAACAATACAACAGTGACTTAATAAGCAAACTGACATCGGAGGATTCGTAGAATATGATGTTTTTATCGTAATTTACGATGGAAAGAGACCTTCATGACCTTCATGTCATCTCATCAGGGATCAAGCTTAATGAGGCTGAAGGTGAACGAACGCTTCACTAGAAACTTCCACAGACTAAGAAACTGTTTTACTTCAACCACCACGTATAATGCCCCAAAGTATTTCCAAATTAAGCTTACCATTTTGTTCACTGTGTTATTGCGGTTACTAAGTTGAAGATATGGAACGATATATGAAAAATGCGTTAATATTAAAAGTTCACTGTCAAAATGGTAAAAAATATGAGGTAAGTATAAAATTTTATGATATTTGTATTCACAGTTAGAATCAGCTGAGCTCCGCGATCGCTTGCTGTACGAGGTGGGCGGTAAGCTGCCGGCGGAGAAGAAGGAACAGGCGGTGGCAAACTACGTACAAAGAGCCAACATCAAGAAGAATGCCGCACTGGCCATCAAAGTCATGTACAAGAAAATCTTAGAAATATTGAAAAAGGTACCATTAAATCCCTAGTACCGCGGGCAATGCAATCGCTGGCTTTTGATTGCCGGTCGAATTATCACAGCACTAGTACCGTGTGGTAGGACCTGTAATGTCCACCTGACTAGCGACCTGCCAAAGTCCGATGCCAAGCGGTTTGCTGTGTTTCCGCGGTGCTCGGGAAGGCTCGATTTATCTTAGACCTCATCTTTCCTTTGGCCTAGAGCTAGACGTGCCTAGAGGTCAAAAGCTGACCCATTTTTTTTTGTTAATGAATTAACTTTAGATGAATGACTAGCTGACTCCGCACAGGTACACTTACGCCAAGGTTTGCCGCTGTGGTTTAGTGGTTCGCCTACCAGTGTCAGATCTAGAGGTACCGGGTTTGATCCCCAGAGGGAGTACAATTTCGTGTTTGGTTTGGTTGGTGGTAGGACTTTGTTTAAGTCCGCCTGGCTAGCTACCACCATCTAACCTAATTCTGTCGCTATAACAATTCTTAAATTATTGTGTTCCGGCATTTATAGGTAACATATCCTCAGTTTGTTGAGGATTCCGGGTGAAGTGCGCATCCATCATCGGCCTTATCTTAACTTGTTACCAAGTGAGATGAAAACCAAGCGCTTCCACGTCGTATAATAAAATCACCCCCTGGGGATAGAACCCTGGACCTTCGTATCTGAAATCGGTGGGTTGAACCACTAGACCAAATGGTTTGCCAACATTTTAGGAAACAGTGTGCATGTCTGCTATTGAAATACGTAATTATTAACCGTGCCTTGAACATTCCCTATAGTCCACGTTTTTGTATTGTTTACTTATTTGCATTTGTTCTACAGGATTCCTCTTACTTCACCGTGGTTTTAGAAGCTCTGAAGCTCGACTGCCGATCCCAAGGCAAGTGCCTGATGGGTGCTACAGAAATGGGTCAACTCGCTATGGAGTATCTCGACGATAGAAAGTATGAATTCAGCAAGCTGGAGAAAGAGATAAAGGCTAATATGAAAGAGCGAGAGCGAACTTTGAAGCTAGCGAGGCGAGAGGTCGCCTTCCTGACAGATTCATTTCCGGAACTTATAAGAAAGGAGGTAAGAGCGATGTACCATATTTTTATTTGAAACGGCTCGGCTATTGACCTCGAAACTACCACGTACGGCTAGCTTAGTAGGTACGGCTGAGGTCTACGATGAAGTGAGGCTACCTATAAAGCTCCTGTTTACTCTCTTTTTGAAGACATATGGGTTGTTTGGTAGCGGAAATACATATGATAATAATAAATATAAATTACAGGACATTATTTTCACACAACGCCATCTTGCCCCAAACTAAACATAGCAAACTAAACATATGGGAACTAGGTTATGGATATAATACTTATATACATTTATTCTTGTAAATACATACTTTTCATACAATACAGCACCCAAACACAGAACAAATATCTACTCGTATATTCACCACACAAATGTTTGTCCTGGGCGGGAATCGAACCCACAGCCTACAGCGCAGAAGGCAGAGTTACTGCTAACTGAGCTATGAGACTTGTCGACATACCTACGCTGGAAGATGATTCCAAGTATTTGCAGTGCGTCTATTTAAATATAATTACTATAAAGTTAAAAAAACATGAACAAACAACATTATACATTTTAAGAATAGTACAGCCGTTGTGAAAGGGCTCGTCCAGGTAAGTACTACCACCATACACTATTTCAGCCACCAATGCGTTCCGGCTAAAAGGGTATGTATGGTTGCCGGTGAAATTACGGGATGCTTAACACTTTTTAACCTCAAGTTGACGGGCGCAATGCAGTTCTTAAACTATGTTCTTTGTGGATGTGACCTCTACAGTAAGTCATTGTTATAGGCAAGAGATGCACTTAACACAATAGTTATTTAAAAAAAAAAAAAACATTTTTATCATATAAGCCACCATTTGAATGTAGGCCTTTTTTTTTGTACGACGGTGAAGCGCTTGACCTTAATCTCACAACAAGTTAAGATAAGGCCGAAGGTGGAGGCGTACTTCACCCAGAATCCTCAACAAACTGAGGAACTGGCTATCTTACCGCTGAATGCCGGAACACAACAATTTTAGAATTGTTATTATGGCGACAGAATTAGGTAAGACGGTGGTATCTAGCCAGGCGGACTTCAACAAAGTCCGACCACCAACCAAACCAACCAACGTTGTTTAGGCCTACCTAAACAACGCCACAAATAGCGACCTAGAACTGTCTGCATCCATAGACTCTCGTGACCGCTATAAATATCGTCGGCCCATCGAGTTTTCCAACACTTCGTTTTGCATTTAATAGTAGTCAACTCCCGAGAATCTTTACTCCCCAGTGGTTATCGGTTCTGTAAGCTACGTGAGCTGCCCACTTCAACTTCAGCTTGCTAAATGTGAGAGCTATTTCAGTAACGTTGGTTCTCCCACTCCCGATAGTATCCCATAGTGTATCTTCAGGCATAGCTCTTTATGGCTTGCTGCTACTACGTCTCAGATATCAATAGTATCATACCTGTAAACACAAAGTTTTGTTGAGCGATTTAATAATCTATGTTCACTTTGACTCAATCATTTATAAAGCGCTCTATCGCTAGTGTGCTTAAGGTTAAATAAAGCTCGTAAATCGAATTGTTTTTGAACGGATACTTTTGTTCAAGTAATGCATTCGCCGAGGCTTCTCAGCTCTTTACTCTAGCGTCTCTAGTGCACTGAGAGCTCTTACTCGCATTTTAGAAATTCAATTTCTTGAGAAAAAGCCCCTATCGTTCTATTCGCTATATTTTCATCATATCAGAGCAAAATGCTACCTATTCGATGTAATAAGGGCGGGGATACACTAAACTTTTTGTTGGCATCGGCAATGGGCAAAATTACTAGATCATAACGTTATGCTTACTAAGATTTGGTGCTCGCATCAGAAATTTTACTCGCCTCTGTGGTCTAGTGGTTCATCTTCCGGTATCAGATCCAGAGGTCCCGGGCTCGATCCCCAATAAGTACTATATTGTGCTTGGTTTGGTTGTCGGTTGGACATTGTTTAAGTCCGCCTGGCTAGCTACCATATCTTACCTAAACTTTGGCCATAGCAACAAACCAAAAAAAAAATATCCGGCATTTACAGGTAAAATAGCCAGACCAGTCAGTAAGTTGAGGATTCCGGATAAAGTGCGCCCACTTTTGACCTTATCATAACCTGAAACCAGATTAGACGAAGGCCGCTTCCCCGTCATACAAAAAAATTATGTATCACTTTATAAAAGTTATTCTCACTAATCACTAACTCACCTAAAAGCTATAAACGATCCATGAAATAATAAATAATTTGACGGGACATTTCACACAGCGGCATCTATAGATCCAGAAAAACATAGCTTGTTATATACATTAAACTATGTATATATCGGATAAAAATAGTATATATTCTAAAAATATAGGTACTTAAATACGTAGTTAATTTAAAATTTACTCAATCTTAACATTTAACATAATATTGTGTACTAACTGAGCCCGCGCAGTTTATCCCTATCATATTCTGGGCATCGAGCCCAGTGTGGTGATATGGAAAATGTTTTATACAAACATAGATATAGCTTTGTAGACGCCAAACCTACCAGAGAACGTAAAATAGTGTTGCAAAATTAATATTACACTTTGGTCAATTGCTGTATCACATACCTAACTCGCATTACTAATGTAATACCCGCTCGTACCTCAATGTCCACTCTTGACTTTTCTTTTCGCTCTTTAATTCACGTACAGACGAGAAGTGCAGAAAGTAATTTGATTTCAAATGTATTTTTTTTACGATCTTCGACCAATGCATGCTTTCTATTCTACTTCTAATTGTTGTATTCTGGCATGTTCAGAGAACATGACTAAAACCGAACATGACAACCATCTAATAACCCGGTATGACAGTTCATCAGACTGTTGAGGATTCCAGGTGATGTGCGCTTCCACGTTCGGCCTTCTCATAACATGGCACCAGGTGTGGTGAAAGTAAAACGCTTCCCCTGTCGTCGAATTAACAAGAAAATGTATCAAGTCTGTGTAAGCAGTAGCATATGTATACAAGTTCTGAAGGTGTTTTCAGTGTTTCGAAACTTTATTTCGTTTCCATTCACACATTAACTAGAAACTTGAGACAGCTAGCAGGGGCGTTATCGAATCGTGTATTCGAACTCTTGAAATGTATTCGACCAAAACTTTTCACATTCGAAACTTTCCGTTGCAAAGTTTCAAATGTGGATGAACCAATTCAGTGCATTTTAAATGACAAGCGTGGCAGCGGATCGCCTAAAACTATTCCTCGTTTAATACGTGTTGCTCTAAATAAAGATGAATCACGTCGTTGCTAGGTCATTTCTCTGAATGTAACATTAACCGCCTCTATGGTCCAGTGGTTCACCCACTCTGCCTGGCTAGCTATCATCATCTTACCTAATACTGTCGCTTTATCAACGATTCTAAAATTATTGTTATAGCGACAGATAGTTACGGTATTTAGAGGTATGATAGCCAGTTCCTCAGATTTTTGTGGATTCCGGGTGAAGTGCGCTTCCACCTTAGGCCTTATGAAATGCAGGTGAGATGAAGGCCAAATACTTCCCCGTCGTAAAACATGTATTTATGTAGACACAAATCATAGACAGATTATTTTCTGAAAGATTACCTGGTTACCTGAAAAAAATACTTAATCCAAAGAGTAAACTAACGGAATACCGGATAATGAGGGTAATGAGGAATATTGTGCGGACTTTGTGTACTCTACTCGTGTAACTGTTGTCAAGGGCGATACTTCCACGTGGAACGTGTGGGCACAGCTACCTACAGGGCCCTTTTTCACTACGACCAATCGTGTCTTAACGCGCCCGCATTACGATATCTGAGCCCTAACTCTGTATGATCAATCGTGTTAAGACACGATTGGCATAGTGAATAAGGGCCATAGAAAAAAAATAATGTCTAAAGATAAGGGCCCAGGATACATCTAATGTAAAATATGTACTCATATTCAGGGGGAACACGGAAAGTACGTGTGAGATGGGCGTCAGGGCTCCGTACTCGAAGGGTGACAACGGGGATCCTATTACCTAGTTTTCGTTGTTCGTTTGTCCGTACGTCCTACGATGGGATGCATTTTTTAAACCGTAATAGGGTTTTGGTGTCATTTTAAAAATATTTTGTGTTATTTCACTGGATCACATAAAAAGTAGTATAGTTCGGTATATGATTTTTACTTCAGTTCTATTGTAATAACGGTTATGATTTCAGAGTTCATAATAGTAGGACCCCTGAGATTTAACAAGAAATACTAAAATTGCCTCATTTTTTCAAGTTGAGTTGGAACAGCAATAAGACTCCAGAAAGAAATGCAACAAACCCACACTGCTGCCATGAAATGTGGGTCGGAACCCTTGGTGTTCGTAGTAACTCGCACATAGCCATTTTATTGGTTAATTGTAGCATCAAAACACAATCGTATTATGATGACATTGAAAAAGAATCGTGTCGGTAAACTTCTTAATTTTAATAAATAATAACATAATTTTGATATTTTCTTCATGAGTTTCTATTATTGAACAGAAGTGATTCTACTAAAATTAAATTGGATTCTGAACTGACTAAAGCCAAACGAGAATAGTTCAATTACTTCAGGGACCAATTTTGAATCATAAAATGAAGCTATCATTTAATTTTGTCTTGGCGGCAAATAAAAAATAAAAAAAAAACCAAAGCACAACAATAGCGCGCATTTAGATCAAATACCTTAACCTAAATATTTGTTGTGGTGTTTAAGATAATACAAATATAATAATACAAAAATAATAAAAATAATATTACAGGACATTACACAGCGCCATCTAGCCCCAAACTAAGCATAGCTTGTAATATGGGAACTTAATAACGGTTAGAATACTTAAATACTTTTTGTAAATACATACGTACTGTATACAACACCCAAACATACAAGAAACATCTCTTCTCGTTAAACATGTCTATATTCATCACCCAAATGTCTGTCCTGAATCCTGTGGAATCGAGCCCACAGCCTACAGCTTGAAAGGCAGGAGTTAAGGAGTTACTACTGAGCTATGAGTATTGATACGTGGCTTATGACTATATGTGGCTTGGTCAAAAGATACCGTAATTAAAACATAAAGAAGTGTCTATTTGAACTGATTTATTTGGATAAGGTACAAATAGCGTGGTGAAGCTTCTACTGGGTTATTATGAACTATTAATAACTATACAATTGTTGGGTATATTGTATTTCAGATTTTTGAAGCATTATGTACTTTTATTAAATTGAATTGAATTGAATAATTAAAATACAAAAACATGCATGTGTTCTCTACAACTGTAGGAGTTTTTTTTTCTGTCTGTATATTTTGTAAAATTTTGGCAGTACACGCGATGTAAGGAATTTAGGCGGAAATTTCCCTTACCTTAGGTTACATTATTCAAGTTTTCGTAAGGATCCCTAATAAAACCTGATAAAATATAGTCTACGTTACTCAGTGATACTATAACATTCAACTGGTTGAAGAGTTGTTTTTTTCGGTCCAAACAGACAGAAATACAAATCATTTCTCTTTTCTAATAAAAGTGTCATAAACAAAGTCAAAATGAACACGTGTTTCGCATGAATCTATAAAAATTGTCCTGTTGCTAACCTGATGAACCGTGTGTGAGCAGGCGCTCGTCAGCTCAGCAGCAGCCTTTCCTGACATCGCCTCGCGCCGAGGTACATTGTACACGTGTATATTCATTATTTTCGAAAATAACTTGATTGTGACGAAACATTTTTCTGTGGATAAGCTTTACTGTTGGATTGGAAGCAGTGAATTTACCCTAATAGCCGTCTGTACTGTCCCAGTATTGGCTAATGGGCCTCATTTGAAACGGGATTATTGATCCGTCATCACAACAAGAACTAGGATTATTATGTGAAGTTATTGGTTTGTATCTTTTTAGTAACCACAAGCTATAGATTTGCTTTGGTTATTGACTACTTTTATTCTATATTTGATCATCGAATTCACGAAACATATTTATTAACATGCGTGAATTCTGTATGGTTTTTTCGAATATCTCTAAGAACGAAGCTAAAAGTCTGTCCTTCCTGTTTGGAAACTCCAATTTTATACCGGCTACGCCCTTATCCGCTATGTTCTTTCTGTTAAAAACCCCGGTTTTATCAAACTTACCGCTACGACCTAGACGCTTAAACTTAACGCTTCGTCTTTCCTATCAAAAAACCAGCTAATTCATCTGTACCTGTCTCATGCTCGTGTGATATAGCCCTTAAAGGCACAGATATCGGAATACTGACAGCTTCGTGCGCTTTCTGTATATTGTACCTAACTCTCTACTACACTAATACATTGTGTTCCGATATAACAATGAGGATTTTGATAAACAATGGTAAGATTTCATATTTATCTTGATAAACGCTCCTGTAGAGCTTCGTCACGCAAGATTATGTTTCCATAATGAGGAACCGAAAAATGTTGGTGTTTTAACCTTCTGGGTGCTCGTGCTATCGTGGACCTTATCCTGTGCAAGTTTTGAGTACCCAATTCAATAAAAATAACCTAACATGAAGAAAGATGTTTTTAGCTTTTATTTTCTTTATTGTACACTACTAATTAGTAGGTACCAATTATTTTTACTTGAACAATATTATTTTAATTTATATATTACTGATGACTCTCCCTCGTTCCAGAGGTGGGCATTGGTAGCTGCGACTCACTATTTTTACTTCTGCAGCTATCATCGTTTGTATAAATTTGAATATAGGTACCTACCTATGTAATTTTGTTCCAAATAAAAATATTATTATTATTATTATCTCAACTTGTAACCAGGTGAGATGAAGGCCAAGCGCTTCCCCATCGTACAATAAAAAAAAAAATGTCCTGTCATTATAATTTATCAATTACAGTGCTGTATTACGCTTTTTCTATTAACAGTTTTTTTAGACTAAGTTTATTAACGAATGAACTAGGCTGTGTTATTACGAGGAAAACATATTATTTAATTGTTAGATTATTTATTAACCCTATACATAGCCTACTTATTATTCAAAAAAGTAAAGTATTCCCGTGGAATTTCAAACGTAACTCATTTAACCGCCTCTGTGTTTTAGTGGTTCAACCCACCGATTTCAGATCCAGAGGTCCCGGGTTCGATCCCCATGTGGAGTACAATATATTGTGCTTGGTTTGGTTGGTAGTAGATCTTTGTTGAACTCCGCCTGGCTAGCTAACACCATCTTACCTAATTCTGTCACCTTAATATCAAATCTAAAATTGTTGTGTTCTGGCATTCAGAGTTAAGATAGCCAGTTCCTCAGTTTGTTGAGAATTCCGGGTGAAGTGTGCCTTCACCTTCAGCCTTATCTTAACATGTTACCAGGTGAGTTGAAGGCCAAGCGCTTCCCCGTCGTTCAATAAATAAATCCAACTGGTGTAGGTAAAGAGTAATTACTATTTTACTATAATGTCTTGGTTTGTTATTTTATTTATTCGAAGATAAGCAAGCGTTTGACATGTTGTGTAATATTATTTTTATAATTATATGTAATAAAGACGATACCCAATGTAATCACATTAGATATCTTCGGATCCCTTTTTGTATGGTTAAAGATTATATGGAGAAGGAGTTTGCTTTTATTTTTTCTGTTTTTCACGGTCTAATATCAGCCACTAGGGACTATTTTTTTTTATAAATGAACGTTGGACTACCAGCTCATTGACCACCCATAAACAAACACACAGTTATATATATGCATACATCTTCGCAGGAAGCCACAAACCTAGACGACTTGTACGAAGACGAGGACGCAGGCAGTCAGCACTCGGTCCACTGGGAGCTCGAGGAGGTCATGGGCATCTGCAAGCGACTGCAGACTGCATCACTAGTCTCCTCGTTCGATAAGATCCTACCTAGGTCAGTAGATCACGTCATAACGTGAGGCCGTATTGTAAATATAATGTTGTCGGATCCGAAATAATTTATATCTCAGGTTTGTTTTTCGTGAGTATGTTGTTATGTACCTATGTCGATTTCAGAAGCACGATCTGATGCGTTTACGCATCAGATCGTGCTTATGAAAGTTGATGACGAGGTTTGATGGATTTTGAAGTGTGAGGTGTGCGTCATCTATTAATTTGTGTTTGTTTGAATGTGGGAGTGATATGAGTTTTATAATTTTAACACGGGGGAAGCGATTCGTAAATTAAAAGGATGTCATTTTTGCGCTATTATCAACAATTACACTACAGTATAAGTATCAATTGAAAGGTAAACGTACAGATCAGTCATACATTATAATACAATGGCGAGATAGATTCGGTGGTCCGAATCACCACTGAAAAGTTCTTTGATAGAAATATATTTTTTCTCCTATAGCGTATTAGTTTTTTGTTTGTTTGACGGGGAAGCGCAATGAAGGCTATCATGCCTCTCAATGCTGCAACACAACAACATAATTTAGAATTGTTGACCTTAACAAAATACTACCGCTAACGAAACCAAGTACCTACAACATTAACCAAGTAACTATAACCTTCTAATGGAGCATGGAAACGGCTTCACCAATGTTCACCCACTCTACCTAGCTCTACCTAGCTCTACCTAGCTATCCAAGATTCATAAGCTTTGTTACTAAAAACCCACATTGATATCAAAGCTGCCTAGTTCTAGTTTAAGCTCGAAAACTTAAAGTTCACACAACCACTCACCTACGCAAATAGACAAACTAAGGATCTTCCTTACAGCACCCCCACTTTGGTTGGGGAGGTTTGGTAGTAGCTGTGAAATTGTAACTGTTTATTGCAAAGAAGTAACATAATTAATACCAATCATTCAACTTAACTAACTTTATTGCTCTGCTTTATATGTAACAAGTATTTTTGAATTAACGTTAAAACAAATTCTATTTCAAGTTTCCGTAAATAAAATGAAAATAATGTTAATGAAAAATGAAAATTTAAAAGCCAACCGTCATTATAATTTGTACTGCAAAACAAAGCAACATATCACATGAATTGTTTTAAAATAGCATGCGAGTAGGACCCGCGCTAGGTACTCGTATTTCAATTCGTTGATTGCCCACAAAGTTACTCGGATAAAGTCAGACTCTGTGGCCGTCCTAGATGCACCTACCTGGTATTCAGAGTTCGCGGCTACAGCTACACGCTAATTGGGATTGGCATGTAATTGGGGATCGGGTTAGATACGCCTAGTTGCGCTGTAACTTTGCATTAGACTAATTAGTTGTGTATTTGTATTTGAATAGAGAAATGTAGCTTACGTTGCCAAAGAATTGACCGACGCCGATCTCTCGCTGGAACATTTATGAAGAACTTCGATGAAGGAGCTTGAGATTTGGCAAGGTTAAAGGTTTTATATTGGAAGAGTGCAAAAAAACTCAATATTATTATTTGAAATGGGTAAGTTCTTAACCTTGAGCCTGGGCATAATATGGGCGAGGGTGAGGTCAAGATGGAGTGAGCTTTCCCAGAAGCTGCCTATTAAAGGCACTGGTACTCCTGCGCACCGACGTATCACAGCGAACCGCTTAGCGTCGGACTTCGGCATAAGGGTGGTTGCAAGCCGGGTAGACCTTTCAGGTCCTGCAACAGGGTCATTAAAATTCCCTTCGGAAGACAATGTAGTACAGATTCTTCCATTGGTAGGAGCACGAATGTGCTGAAGCAATAAGCTCCTGATTCTCCTACTTCACACGGAAAGAAGATATATTTCATTTTTTTTATTTACTAGCTGTACCAGTGCAGTTTCACTTGCATAAACCACAGGACACAAAAACAAACAAACAATTAATACAGTCTACGTTTTTTGAATACACTTCTCTCATCAGACGATCTCTCATACCTACCCCACAGACTAACGAGGTGTGATTTTACATTACTGACATTAAATATTATCTAATGCAAAGTCTCTTTGTGGCGGTGGCAGCATGGAATAATATAAGTCCCAAGCAGAGGCAGCGGTTGTCATAGAGATACCAACACTACACTTACATACTCGCTTGGCTACGCCATGCGTTGTGGCCCATGTTCTGCAGTAATACTTTATGAGTCACGATGATGATGATGATGATGACGATGATGATGTTCACGACGCCAGAAAATAGTTTCCATATGCATAAACTTCAATTATCTTTAGTACGTACTCTTCTAAAAAGAGTATTTCCATGCTCAGCTGCGTGTCTTTAGTAGGTAGCACCAATTTTTATTTGAAAATATTAAATGTACAGACACAGCTTTTCTACGATTTCATTATAATTAGGTATATAAGTATAGATTATCGCTAAACGTTATGTACCTACAGTTAAACTCAAACGACCTCATATTTATCTAAGAATTACCAAAAAATTAACCAACGAACCGCCGCAATGGAGATATAGCTGTGTTTCACAAATTAATTGGTCCTTTCAGTTTGACCCCGGCGTCGTTTCTTTGGAATCCTTTGCCACGAGTTGCTTTCAGAAGGATATTCAGCAAGCGTAAAATGTTCACATTTCTATTTAGTGCTTCATTCAATGTTGCATTCCAGCTCTCGACTACGTTGCTTTTAAGATGTCGTTCTTGATAAATACACCATTGAATACGAAAATTACCTTTCAACCAAGTTTTATAATAATTAATGTCAGATATTTGAACCAAGTGATATTGTGTTACAAATATCGCAAAACCTTCAACATTGCCCACTCTCTGATCTGATCTTCCCACTCTCCATTTCGATAACTAAACAGTTCATAATACCTATACACACTTATGGATGCAAAGGCAAAAATGAACTTGTAGTACTCATATTGTGTAGTGACATTACACTTCGTGACGGAATGTCGGTGACGGAATAGCTTCGATGCGGCACTGCACTTGATAAACGATCTACTAATTAATCTCGAAAATGGTTTGTTCCTAACATCCCCGTATGTCAAATTTATTTTTGTTAGAGATTATCTTTGACTTAGTAATAAAAGCCCTTTTTAATCGTCGTGTCGTGGTTATAGCCTTAAACATATGCTGGTTAGCGTCCAACGCGTATACCTACATACACTGCTGTATAAATACATACATACGCCTGCGTATGTCTCATAACGGTAAGCAGAGACAAAGAGTTTCTAATACGCGTAAGTTTGGACGTGGTTCAGACTACACCTAGTAGGTGATCCTCATAAGATCCTACACTCTGAGTAGTGCGTGGTGAATCCTCGAAGGGGATTCGCGAGTCACTACTATTAAGAGCGCACCCAATGCCAGGAAAAAATCATATTTCACCCGCGCGTCTTGCACCGCCCGCTCTAGTGCATAAAGCTACCACAGCGCGCCACGATCGCTCGAGGTTGTGACGCTGAGCACAGTAAATGCGTTACACTAAGATAAATCATATACTATTACTTTACGATTGGGTTCACGATTATTCATTAAAAAACTATTACTGCGAACGGATTTTAATGTTATTTGGAATGAAGATTTATACGACAGCCGTCAGTGGATAGTCAGAATAGGTACTTGAAGTATGTACCTACTACCTATACCTACATAACCCAAGAAAGTTAGTAGTCGGTAGGTAGTAGGTAGTTATATTTTGTTAACAATTGCAATATCTCCAGAACCATACACGAATTTAATTTTATCTCAAACATTTACACGGCGTCATACTCAGTTTTTTTTTACAAGTTAATTTAAGAAAATCCGCTGGTAGGATGTTCTTTTGGCGGAAACTGTTATTCCAAATATCTAAAAAATAAAAACGGCTATCTACACATAGGAGATTATTTTAATCGTACCAAAAAATTAAAATGAGGGCCAGTAAAAAAAAAATTTGGCTTGTGATGGAAAAAAAATATTGAACTAGTGACACCTTACCAACACCACTTCTGACACATTTTACTTTAAACACATCTAAACACACAAGATTTTTCCCAGCTTTCAGTATTTTTTTTATTGGTATAACTACTTTCGTTACTATCAAAGAGTGTGTTTGAAAATGCTCCTGTTGCGTTTTCGTCATTGGGCGCGCTCTTAACTACAGTACAACATTAATTAATATTCGTACTTAATATACTCAATACTCAAAACTACTAAGATCTTAATTATACTATGATTAAGCACTGTACATGTACCCTATTAGGGCATTGCAACATTTTTGAAAGAGGGGTCATTATTATTATAATTATAATCATTAGGAAACTAAAAATATATTAATTACATGAGTCATATTTGCATTTAGATACATAGTCAATTAGTCAATTTGTTATAATTTAGCATGAATTCAGGAAAAAAGTGATATTTTAAAATATTATAGAAATATATAAGTATGAAAATTTTCTTACATTATTGCATATTTATAATCATTTTATTATAGTTTCATCGCAAAGGAAATCTTCTAGACAATAATAACATTTTTTTATCAATAAATCTTGTGTTGTTTTATGTGGAATTGGTTGCTTTGCTCAATACTTTTAATGGTTTTTGGGAGCGCGTTGTAAATTTTAATGGCCATAATATTTGGTCCCGATGATATATGCAAAAAGATATTAATACAGTTTGCTTCGCCATCGTGCCCTTGCGCATCCATCGGCATAAATAATCGAATTATACGCTCTCAAAGTGCACTTCGTAAACAACTTAGGGTGACACGGCTCACGTCACATGCCTGGGTGGTGAGTAAGGCTTGTTATACACACCCATACGGCGCTTTGGCTGGCGCTTTCAGGCGTTCGATGACAACGCTGCGAAATATCTCTCGTTATAGACCCCTGGTCCCTGGTATAAGTCCCTGCGTGGTCTAATTTATCTATTCTTTTATACGTCACATCTCATCAACAGCCCATTAGTGTCCACTGCTGGACAGAGTCTCATCCAAAGCATGAGGATTTTGTCAAAATCATTACAGTATATCATAATCCTCACAGTAAAGGTGTAGTTAATACATAGATGAAACTGCCATCTTCTGGTGAGATCCCATAGTCGGCTTTTACGGCATTCAGTGGCTGATATGGAGGGGTTGATTCTTAAGCATCAAACACGGCATTCTTTCTTAATAGACTGTCAAATATCTGATCTCGTGTAGGCGAAGTCTTATTAAAAATAAATTCTGTTAAACCTTTACCTAGTTGATTGTTTGGACTTTTATTTCCCCGTACGTTTCCCCGACAAAAATTAATTGTATTGTTGCGTGTTTTAAACGGCTACTTAAGTCATAGAGTCTACGTACGAAAATATCAACGATACAATAACAAAAATCCTTGACTCTTTCACAAGCGAAAAAAATACAAAACAGAACATTTTAACAGACCATGCCCGATAGCAAGAAAATACTATTTATTAACCAATAAAATGCAACAAAAGAAGAAAAAAAAGAGCGCTGTCATTTGTTTTAAATTATTAACAAGTTAATTAAAAATATTTATAAAATAAAGATTTTTAAAAGATTATATTGATAAAGCGATTATAGATTAAAAATATTAGAAACTCATCTTAAATGATCAGGAAGCTTAATAAAAGATTTTTTGAAGCTCTTAAATACCGACAAACAATGGATTCCCTGTCTTAAAGAAAATTCTTATAAGAAGACCTTCTCTAGAATAAAGAAGATTGTAAAAACAGTCACAGTATTTATAGAGACCTATACTCTGTAAAGACAACGATCAAGGATCTACCTTTAAATACAAATTCAGATAGAATAATTACACTACAAACATTTTCCATCCTAGAAATCATGAACAAAATTGAGACTTTAAAAGAAGACAAAAACGGTCGAAACTGTCGGGAATATAAAAAGGTACGCGATGAAGACCCGTTTTTGTTATTAATTACTTTAAACAGAGACAAAAGCAATGGGCCTGAAGGCATACCGATCGACACACTGAAAACGAGTAGATTTCTACTTACACCTCCATTAACTGCCCTGTAGCCTTTATTGATGCTAAAGCCATACAATATCTCATAACAGCACGTGGAAAGCTCTACATGACTGCAATATACCAGTAGAAACAATAGAACTTATAAAGGATATGTATAGTAAAAGTATCCGTCGTTTAAAAATGGAAACTCAAGGTTCTGAAATAAAGATCTGCAGCGGCGCTAGAAAAAGAAACCCCGTCGAAAATTTTCATAACTGTCCTCAAAAAAATAATGAAAAATCTGAACTGGATAAGAAAAGGTATTCATATCAAAGGTGAATTCCTAAGTCACCTCAGATTTGCAGTTGACATAGTTTTTTTTCTGAAATCTCGACACAGCTAGAAAAAAATATAAATTAACTGAATAATCTGAGCTAGACGATATAAACAGACGGATATCTCTCTCATGGAATAAATGCTATAACTAACTTTGTTTTGTTTAGTTTCCTTGCATTGCTTGTTGTTTCCTGCAGTTGTCAAAAACTAAAATGGAAATGGGCCGGCCACGTCACGCGTATGCCAATAATAAATAACAAATGGATAACAAAAATCGGACAGGTTCTCACAATAAAAGAGATAGAGGAAGACCCAAAGAGAAATGGATAGGCGAACTACTCATGACTGCAGACTCGGACTGGCTAAGCAAGGCAAAAGACAGATGGTTGGAGTAAAAAGACATAGTGCACTATAGTATGAACCGATTCTTAACATTTGTTTAGGTCATCTGTAGATGAGAATATTTTCTTGTTCTCATAATTCTTATAAATGTTTAAATTTGTATGTGTTTTTTAGGTTAAACGAGCAGCGGTACCAGACAGACCGACTCATGATCCAGCTGGCTTCAAACAGCGCAAAACGGGACGCCCTCATCGAGGACCGGAAGCATGCCTTGATGATGCTGAACACATTGAAAAACGTCGGCCAGGAGAGAACTGCGCAGTGAGTATCATATTTATTTGAGCGATATTTATAATGTGTTCATCATCATCACCAACAACCTATCGCAGTCCTCTGCTGGACGTAGGTCTCCCCAAAGAGCGCCTCTGAGCCCGATCTTTGGTTTTTCTCATCCACTCTCAGGCCGCCACTGTACAGAGGTCCTCGCTCCATCTTTCCGGAGGACGCCCTACTCTACGCTTGCCTAGATGTGGTCTCCACTGAAGGACCGATTATCGGTCCTTCGACAAATGTGGCCAGCCCACTGCCACTTCAGCCTGCTAACTCTTTGAGCTATGTCAACCACCTAGGATCTGTATAACGTGTTCTGATTAATGACTAAAGCCAGGTTATACGTTATTGGAAGTTACCAGGGACTAGTTAGAGGTAAGTCCAAAATGTATGTTTGGTACATGCCCACAGTATGCAAGTTTGATGTCATGATCCATCCAACAATCCGCACTAGGAAGATTCCCACGGGTTGATGGGAATGAAGTTCCGGGCGTTCACTAGTACACAATAATTATATAAAATATATTACAAAATAAATATTTGTAGCGTTATTTCAATCCATAATAATTGATTAGCATTGCATTTCCAGTAAATGGTAAAGTCGTAAGAGTAAGAACGTAAAAGGTAAAGGTAAGAGCTTTGTTTGAGTTCTACTTCAAAGGCTATAAGCTTCTGAAAGTTTCATGTTCAATTTGTAGCGTATTTCTCATCTCAACTTTTATTCAAAATCTGTAAGCTTTGATTAAATTGCTTGACGTTAATCGCCTTTAGGATCAGAAAGTTGAATTCCTAAAATGTTGCATCCTACAATGTTGAATTTGCAAAAAGTTGAATTCCTAAAATGTTGAATCCCAAAATGTTGAATGTAATATGCGATCCTCTATTCCAATAAGTTTAACTCAAAATTCAACTCGTTGAACTAATTGATTTCTAAACAATTATTTCAACTGTGTTAATACTTTGTGAAAGTTGAAAAAGAAGGAATATTTTTATCCAGTAAGTTTAATTTAAATAAAATATTGTTAAATTGTGTATGTTTGTTCGGCCACCAAATTTAGAATGTAGACATACTCTGGACTAAGCATACTTTTTATCCCAATATTCCCACGAGAATGGAATTATCTGTTAGTGAAACGATTTACGTATTATAGTATGTAAAATAATATATATCCTTGAAATACCGACGATAAATAATTTTTGAAATGTATAATCCAAGCTATGACCAAGATCTACATTTTCAATGACAGCTGTCAAAACTACATCTGCCATTTGAAAAGTAGTTCTCTTTGAACTAAGAACGGAGAGTCTAGGACGAGTACTTTCAGAGATATGGTAATTTGAAGTTTGACAGCTGTCATTGAAAATATGGATCTTGGTCATAGCTTTCATTCGAACTAACAACGGTGAGTCAAGGACGAGTACTTTCAGAGATATGGCCATTTGAAGTTTGATAGCTGTCTTTGAAAATATAGATCTTGATCATAGCTTTCATTTGAACTAACAACTGATAGTCTAGGAGGAGTACTTTCAGAGATATGGCCGTTTGAAGTTTGACAGCTGTCATTGAAAATATAGATCTTGGTCATAGCTTTCATTTGAACTAATAACGGATAGTCTAGAACGAGTACTTTCAGAGATGTGGCCATTTGAAGTTTAACAGCTGTCATTTAAAATATAAATCTTGGTCATAGCTTTCATTTTAACTAACAACTGATAGTCTAGGACGAGTACTTTCAGAGATGTGGCCATTTGAAGTTTGACAGCTGTCATTGAAAATATAAATCTTGGTCATAGCTTTCATTTGAACTAACAACTGATAGTCTAGGAGGAGTACTTTCAGAGATATGGCCGTTTGAAGTTTGACAGCTGTCATTGAAAATATAGATCTTGGTCATAGCTTTCATTTGAACTAAGAATAGAGAGTCTAGGACGAGTACTTTCAGAGATATGGCCGTTTGAAGTTTGACAGTTGTCATCAAAGTTACCTAAATATTTCCGATTTTAAAGAATATTTTTATGATGGGATTGATAAAACTATGTGTTCCCAAAAAAGGCAACATTATGGGAATTCAACTTTTAAAGAATTCATCATTCTAAGAATTCAACATTTTGCGAATCAAAAATTAATCAACATTCAAGGAAATTATACATTTTGGGAATTCACCTTTATGAGAATTCAACTTTCTGATCCTAAAGAGTAAGTCCATATTTGTATGTCATTTCGCGTAATCGTTCACGACCATGTTTGTCATTTCGCGTAATCATTCACGATGTGTCATTTTGCGTATAGCATATGTGACAATTCGCGTATGTCATTATGCGTATACACCATGTGTCATTGTGCGTATGACCACCTAAATGTGTCATTATGCGTGTAATCCAATCAATCAATAAAATAAACAAATAAAAGCTTTGTTCTCACACAGAAGGATGCTGCTGGCTTTTTGGTGTAACCCCTTGGTAGATTTTTACGAAATGCCAAGGCAGGAGCAATACATTTGAAACCATAACAATAACGGCAAAGGTTTTAAGAGCACTTTAAAAAAAAACAGATCACCCACTGAGACGTTTGGTCGGTGCTATGGTGCTCTTGTTATGGCTTTGCATATAATGAGAATTAGCAATGAGAGAGAGCCTCGAGAAATTGAGGTACACGTGCTTAGGGTAAGGTGTAATATGAAATATAATAAATATTATAGGTCATTAATTTTACACGGCGCCAACTAGCCCCAAGTTAAGCATAGTTTGTAATATGGAAACTAGATTACGGATATAATAAAAAAATAGTTTTGTAAATACATACGTACTATCAACACCCAAACACAGAACAAACATGTTTTGTTCATCACACAAATGTTTGTCCTGGGTGTGAATCGAACCCACAGCCTACAGCGCAGAAGGTAGAGCTATGTTGCCTACCAACTGAGCCATAAGGCTTGTTTGAATGAAATTACACTTTTACCGTAGTGTAAATAAATTTATTTTTGTGAAATAATCTCCGTGGAAATGTCTCACACAAACCAGACGTTGCGAGATCTCAGTACTGGCTGAACTAAAAACTGAAAGGCTCGGTGTTTGTCCATGGTTGCACAAATTACAAACATGTGAAAGCAGCCAGACGTTTAGTAAATACGGTCAGCAGCGGTTTTTAATCTCACCACTTCTCGGGAAAATTCAGCGGTGTTTACCTAATAATCCTTTTGGAACGGTACTTGAATTTAACATGAAATTTTACAGGAGCATTATTTTATATTTATTTCTGAATGTACGAAAATATTTTAAATAAGGTATTTTTGTTTTTTAGTTGAGTATAGTATTTATTTACATTCTATTAACTTATATTAAATAACAAATTAGTCATTAAATAACCCGCCCCTGACCATTCCCGGTGCAAAGGTGCCCATAATGCTTGCAGCATTACCTCGCTGAATAGCGATGGCAATCCTTTGCACCAAGAACGACCCGGAGCGGGAGTCACCTGTCACTACATTTAGTTTATGGCCTATTTCTCCCACTAAACACTTCGCATCCACACTCCAACTGCCCAAGGTCTCCACTGCTACAGGTACAAAATGGTAAGCCTGCTCCAAGGAAGCGTACTTAAGCCTTTTTTTTGAGCAGGCCTCTTCGGCAGCGGCTGATGCAGAGAGCATGGTGCGACTCAGGTGACTGGCGGCGACAGTGCTGACACAAGTTGCGTCCCATATCAGGCTCTTCCCATTTTTCCATGGCACTAGAGTCAGCCCATCTGGCCTCTTCCCATCAGACCTGCTGAGACCTGGAGGCTCAAGCACGCAGGGGACATTCGCCGATATAAAAGCTCTACGAACTATATCGTTCAGTGCATGGTGTCGCGGAAACCTCCCAGTGCACCGCCGACAACTCATGGCGTGATAGCCATCGGCTTCCACCATAGAACCGCAGGTGCATATATGAGGTTCGCACACCTTACAGCCCAGGCGGAGAGCCACCGCCACACGCAAAGAGTCATCGTCGAGAAGAGTGCCCAGGTGAGGTGAAGGAACCGCTTGTAACCAAGCCCCGGACTCAGGTTGCGACACAGCTCGTAGTCTGGCCTTATCAACTCCCACCGCACCCTCTAACAATTTCTCTTGAAGCCGCTTTACCCCTACGTCATCCCACCTCCGCTGAACATGATTTAATTCAGGGATTGATGCGACCGAGTTAAGGGCCGACCAAGCTGACACAGCATCCGAGACAAAAGGTATGCTTCCCCCGTCACCATTAGAAAGTAAAACAGTGACTAGGTTGGCAATCCCGTGCGCAGACGCCAGAAAAGCCGGCAGACCCACCTCCTGAGCGCACCGTACCCCGAGACCACCACACCGGACAGGCAAAGCCGCCTGACTCCACTGGGGCCCATCTAGGGAGACATTAAGAATGGACTCCACCACCGATTTTAAGCTTTTTTTTTTTTTTTTGTTTTTTGGGATTATATATTTGTAAAACGGAAGTAAAAATATACACTTTGTCAAATATTCAACTGTTTACATATTACGATTAATTATTATACAGTCTACTGATAGGCAGACAGATGGACAATGGAGGATTAGTAATAGGTTCTTGTTGGCACTAAAACTACTTATAATGATGTTTGGTGTCACGCTGAATAGACTCTTTTCAAATAAGAGTATCATATAAGGTGACTCATGCATCAAGTGGACCATCTAAGAGAACCTCCGGAAGCCAGAAAATAGAGCCTACCGAATTTATCTGTTATGTATTTACTGCCAAGTGCAGAGATTGTGGAAAATCCAACCGTGGAAGGTAAAGAGCTTTAGATAGGTACAGTTGCTTGCTTTCATGTGTATATTCATCATATTTTTTAAATTCATTTTATATTTGCGTCTCATAAATTATGTCATTATATATTTGAGTCTGATAGGTTAACGTCATACCTATTATATGAATAGCATAATCTACCAGATGTGGATACAAGATTATGTTGGAAAATTATGAAGTGTATAAATATAGCTGCCGGTGACTGTACGTACAAGATGGTTCTTGATAAATTGTAAATTCAAGTCAAGACACATCGTGAATTCATGAATATCAAATTCGCTAAGCTAACCGAACTACATCCGCGCATGGCGGAGTGTAAGATTTGGCGTAGTTGAAGTTTATCTAGAGATCTCTAAAGATCTTTCTGTAGATTCCTTGTGCAGAAAGCTAAAATTTTTTTTTTAATTCGACTACAGGGCGATCACTAAATTACATACAAAATTAAATGTTTCATATAGACAGTGACAAGTCAACAGACATTATTGATATAGCAAACATTTTATGTACGGATTACCGCTGATTTTCGTCCTCCAGCACAAACACAGCTTGGCATCCGATTCAAATTAAATTTTAAAGTATATGCAGGTATAATCTGAAATTGATAAAAAAACAAAAAAAAAGTTGAAAAGTTACACACCACATACGCAAATTATCGATGAATCAATAAAGGGACTCTTGTTGCCCGAACTCCTAAGAAATTGGCGTTCTCGAAGTCTCTTCTACTGGCGCCTGTAGAAGGGGATCCCACGATGATAAATGGGGATATACTCGAGTGTCGTGAGGACCTATTGAATTTTGAAGATTAGATGGAAGTAGAACTACCATCTTATTTTCAAAATTCACCTGTATTCATCGGCGTTTTAAGGTTTTGTAAAATGTAACAAAAACAGTCGCATGGAAATAGGTCAGATATTGATGGCGTGTATGTATAAAATAATACTGACGATTCAAAAGTAATAATAATAATAATAAAATCATTTATTTCTCTCACAATAGGTTTTAAAACACAATAGGTTTTATACAAAATTCCTAAAAAAAAAAAAACCCGTTTAGTGAGAGGCTGGTGCCAGAGAAAGGTTTTGAAACCTGTATTACTGGTCACCAGTGCTCTCGCTCCACGTATCTTATATCAGAATACATGTAGCATGTAGGAACCACAACTAAAAAGAAATAAAGTTTTAATGAAAAAGCTATAAAATAACATACAAGATATGTATATATATTTTTCGATTACAGATGTATCATGTTGATGTATTATGTTGATGTTCGGGTGAGATGATGAGTTTGTGTGTGTGAGAATTAGATGGGGTAGGGATGCGTTTGGTGTTGGTGTTCGTGATATGTAGTAGGAGTAACCATGAGGAAGGGTATGGGTATGCGTAGAGGAGGTATATGTAGTGTTTGTGTGTATGAGGTGTCTGTGTATGTGTATTTGTTTGAAATTTGGAGCTTTCTGTGAGGGTAAGTAGACAGCTTAATGTGGGGGGGAAAGAACGTCTTCAGTTTTCTGGTAATCTAAATTTTTTAGCCACTTAGTGATTTCGGACTTGCATTTAATTTTAACTAAGGGATAGATAGGTAAAATACTATTGACTTTATTGTAAAGGAAGGGTCCGAGAAAGCAGCTAAAACGGTTTGCGAAACTTGTTTTGAAGGCTCTGGTTTCACAAACTTTTGCCTGTCTACGCCTGTCTGTTAATAAGTTTTGGTCATAAATAAGTAAGTTGGGAAAGTCACGCTAGTTTGAATTCCCTGTACGGAAAATAGCATACAAATAAAAAAATGATCTATTTCTTTTTAAAAATATATCAGCTAAAAAAATGTAGCATAAAATGTGAATAAAAATTATTTCTAATTCGTTAAATATTCGTTGGCGTCATTGAAACGTAAAGTAGTGTGGGAACGAGAGACTGCACGCACAAATCTGTATTGTTGAATTTTGTTACTTCGGCTTGTGGAAATCTTCGGATTATATTTTTCACCGTCATCCTTGAATAATTTCCTTCGACATTTTTTTTATTGTGCGACGGGGAATCGCTTGGCATTCATCTCACTTGGTAACAAGTTAAGATAAGCCGAAGGTGGAGGCGCACATCACCCGGAATCCTCAAAAATTTTGAAAATTGCAAAATTTTAACCCCCTTGCTTTCACACCTTACATTAATCGGACGCGCTCGAGTATTTCTAATGATCGTTTTTTTTACTATTCTGATCCACTGACCTAGCCCACCGGCCCTACATAAAGGGCATATGCATAGTGGACTCAACACGGTGCTAGGTATCTCCCCTTAAGACCGCCCGTTGTGCATTATTTACTGTAATATTAATTAGTTCATATTTTTTTTACCTTTGATGTTCAATAAAGAATGTTATTTTGTATTGGCTTAGCTTCAGCTATCATATCTTCCACAATACTGGAGCATTTAATTTGAGAATAATGTATGTTAGATATTAGGATTGATGCTAGAACGGATCATTTTAATAGATAAAAAGCCCAAAGTTGACTCTAATTTTAACCAAAAATAATCGTACAATAAATACGCCAAGTTACATCTTGAAACTTATTTAGTAAATAAACAAAGCATATAGCAGATGCTTTGCGTTTTAGAAGTTCAAAATCAATATATAAGTTTTACCGTTAAAAATAAAACGTAGAAATTGCAAGTAGTTCTGTCATCTGGTGGTCATAAGCGGCGTTGCTGAGCGCACAGGAATGTCACCTTTATTAATACTGTATGTTAGATCGAAACCAGAGTACATTTCCGTCAAGTTGCTAATCTGAGGTTTATCTATTGTCCTTATCTGACGAGCCTGAGTAAATACTGGAATGATATAATATTGTATTATATTGGGCTCCCTTATAACTAGTTCGTTCGTGCGTTGACAGCTGATCAGGTATGCAATGCGCTAATACTATTACTATCACTGACACCTACGCAGCTGACATTGATTATGGTTTTGATGCGACACCGCCCGTGTAAGCATCTGATTGGGACATATTGTGTTGCGACTGAGACAAACACCTCGCCTATTAGCATCCCTTAGACTGAGGGGATGACGCTGATTGCATGATCTCCACTTGAATTCCTACGTTATAATAAGCCTCATAGCTCAGTTAGTAGTAACTCTGCCTAACATTTGTGTGATGAAATGTTTGTTCTGTGTTTGGGTGTAGGATTTTATGATAAGTATGTATTTATCAAAAATAAAGATTAAGTATTCTATCCGTGATCTATTTCCCATATTACAAGCTGTGTTTAGTTTGGGGCTAAATGGCGCTGTGTGAAATAAATGTCCTGTAAATTTATTATTATAACTCTTATAAGGTCTGTATTATTTAGTTTTAGCTATATATATTAAGCATAACTGTTGATCAGAGTACAAATTATGAAATTATATGCTTGGTGAAATAATGGGTAGGTTAGGTTAGGTTATTAATGTTGGTAGGTAGAACTAGTTTTAAGCCCGCCTCCATACCACAACCTCACCTAAGTCTAGACGCTATAACAACAATTCTAATCGTTGCATTCCGGCATTTTAAGGTACGATAGTCAGTTTTTCAGTCTGTCGAGATTTCAGGTGAAGTGCTCTTCCAACTTCGACCTAACCCTTACTTGACATAAAGTGAGTTATATTTTGAAAAACTCATTCACTTTCAATTGTGATATAATCTTGTTAAATTTGTTAATATACATTAACTAGCGAATAACTTAAACTGAACCATTAAGATGATTAAGATGGAGTTCATGACCACATGTACCTATGTGTGATAGTTTCAAAAATTAAACGGTGAAAAGTTTGACTACAACATAGATCATACTAACTCACCTTTATGTTTTTGGATCAAGTCTAAAAGTTGGTAATTTTCATCAATTATTTCGGTTCGTGGAGATTGTTTTTTGTTTTAATTTACCTACACTAAATTAATAACAAAAAACATACAGCTGAATTGAGAACCTCCTCCTTTTTTTAAAGTCAGTTAAAAACGGGTCTTCATCGCGTGCCTTGCTATATTCCCGACACCTTCCACAAAACCTGTTTCGTATTAATTATGAGTGATAATCGTGACAAGTTAAAAAGGTTCGTGACATTTTCGATAAGTCTTTGATGACTGGGATAATTACATTGACTGTGAAGGTCCAGTGGCGAGCTTGCCTAGCATTTATACACGTATACGAAGACGCTCTGTGTCTTGTGGCGCAGACCGTCTATGTCAAACAATGCAACTCCTTCACCACACATACCGTGAGATTTGATACTCAAATAGACCACTATAGAGGCAACGGAGTTTATTGGGTTTGCTGAATATCCTGCAGTTGGGAAACAGACGCAGTACTGTTTGTGCAGTGACCAACCGATAATCAAACTCCCTTGTTATGTTCTATTTGTATAATGTGGCACAAGGGCCAGCCATGCGAGTTCCGGCGACGAGTCAACAGAGACAATAAGCAATACCTAGCTGGCAAGGTACAGCCTTACACTAAATTGCAGATATTGTCACGATAACAATCACTCAAAAGCTAAAGCAAGCCTGAACATGAGCCAATGTTAATTGAAATGAAATGATTTTTATTGCAGTAACCAATTTGACAATATTTAAGTAAAAGGTTGCGGTTTTCATTTAAGTAAACAATACTTGTGTTAGAAGACATGGATTGGTTACAGTAGTGTAATTTAGTAAATTAGGTATCTAATATTTAAATGAGTAGTTAAAAATTAAAGGGTCTGGGAGCTAGGAAAAATGTGTGCGTGTTAACCGCCTATGTGGTCTAGTGGTTCAACCCACCGATTACAGATCCAGAGGTCCCGGGTTCGATCCCCATGGGGAGTACAATATATTGTGCTTGGTTTGGTTGGTGGTAGGACCTTGTTGGGGTCCGCCTGGCTACCTACCACAATCTTACCTAATTCTGTCGCCATAACAACAATTCTAAAATTGTTGTGTTCCGGTATTTAGTGGTAAGATAGCCAGTTCCTCAGTTTGTTGAGGATTCCGGGTGAGGTGCGCCTCCACCTTCGGCCTTATCTCAACTTGTTACCAGATGAGATGAAGGCCAAGCGCTTCCCCGCCGGACAGTAAAAAAAAGTGTGAGAGTGTAGTTAGGGGGAGGAGGGGGTCTCCCGATAACACCTTCTCTTAAGAGTCTGGGCAACGGAAGGCCCCGCGAAAGTCGGAGGTGTGCTGGATGTGAGAGTGTTAGTATGTGCGATGTGGTAGAGAATGCGTAGATGATTGTGTGTGAGGATGTTTGTTTGGAAACAAACTAATTAGGTAGTAGTATAATAGCAGTTCAGTCTCTTCATAAGTTTTAGTCATAAGCCATTCTGTTAAAACTTACTTTCTTGCTGTCATGGTATAGGGTAGATATTTAAACTTATTTTCACAACATTGTAGATATAGGCCGATTGTATTCGATATTGCTTTCTGTCAAAGTCTGTTCTAGTTGCGCTACACTTACAGCTAAATCTTTTCTTCTTTTATTTAAAATATCAAGGTGAAAAAACATAGGTTTTGTATCCCTTCAGAACTGACTGCAAAATATATAATTTTCTAACTGATAATAATTGTCATATATTTGCTCTACTATATTGTCATTATAGTAGAGCAAATCAGTAGAGTATCGAAATTTCTTAAAATACATTACTTTAAGAAGAGATCGCTGTGCTCTCTTTATTTCCAAAAATTTAGTTTTGTCAGCTACACCCAAAATTGGTATGCAATAGCCCAGAACCAACTGTACCAGCTACACATATGTATTATTAAGTAACTGTGTTGGGGCAATGTGTTAACTACAGTAATTACGCCTGATGTCTTTTATTCTACTCTACTCATTATTATATTGCACTATGCTGTTTTTGCGTATCATACACACATGCTGCACATACAGAAGTTCGAACTATAAACCCTGAAAAGTGTTTTCTTTCTTTCGAGCAATGTGCAAACTTACGGGCTATCATTTTCGATTTTACAGTCATCGCCCTCTTTTCTCGTTCAATGTTAGTATCATCGCAAGTCAGAGTTAGAAACAAGAAAGAAAATGTCCCATATTTCAATGACTCTAATACCTTGAGAGGTGCTCCACATAGTTTTATGGGTGGTATATTGAACACTGGACAACTTTCTTCGGCTTGAATGACCATGTATTCACTTTTATTACAGTTGTACTTAAGGCCATGTTCGTAAGCATACCTCCTGCAAATGCCTAGCAACTTGGTTAATCCACAATTCGATGCACTCAACAGCACCACGTCGTCTGCATAACTAATATTATTAATTCAGACACTGTCGACGTGGCAACTGACACGGGTGCTGCTAAGTTTACCAATCAGCGCATATACATACTTGTTGAAGAGCTTTGGAGACGTCGGCCCTCTACAAATAAATAAAAATCATAGGATATTCACACAGCGCCATCTAGCCCCAAACTAAGCATAAATTGTAATATGGGATACTAGGTTGCGTATAGAATACTAAAATACTTTTTGTAAATACATTCGTACTATATGATACAACACCCAAACACAGAACAAACATCTATATTCATCACACAAATGTTTGTCCTGGGGTAGCCTGATTCCCTATAGACAGCGTCCCTGTGGCGGATAGAGGAATGCTCACCGGGATAGTAGATGCTTTCCCTTGCTTTTGGAAATAAAATACCTCCCACCGACCAACAAGGCCGGAGAAGGACACTCCGTGATGAAACCCCTGCTGCAGTGCGTCCAGGCTGGGGCGGACAGGAGGAATGGCGGCGGAAAAGCCCCTCGCGGGCCAACGGCGGCGTCTAGGTCTTGTGAAGACTACAGTCTTGGCGTCAGGTGGCAACCGGCCGTAAAAAGAAAGCCAACACAAATAAAGGCAATAAGGGCTTAAATGCTAGGGCGTACCCCGTAAGAGACGCGAGTGCGAATGCGAAGAATATGTTTAGAAAGAATGGAAATATGACTAATGCTAGGGCGTCCCCCAGAAGCGACAACCCCCTTGACAAGAACAAGCATTCGCATAAACACCTTCGAAGAATAAGACTAGCAACATGGAATTTGAGATCTCTTACAGGAAAAAGCCAGGAGTTAAGTCAGACTAAAGAAACGTAACATAAACATCTGCTGCATACAAGAGACAAAGTGGAAAGGCTCTTATTCTAAGGATATTGGATGTGGCTACCAGGTGATATACTTCGGCGTATAATATTGGATCATAATTTTCACACACGTATAATCAACATCACGAGGAAAAGTGACCGTCTGATTGCTGTCAAATTAGCTATGGATCATCAACAAATAACCAAAATTATATCAGCTTATGCTCCCCACACCGGGTGCACCCAAGAGGAGAAAAATGATTTCTGGGAAGATTTTGACGATCTTTTGCGTACTTTACCAGCAAATGAATTTAAATAATCGGAGGTGACCTAAACGGCCATGTTGGACACACCAATCTTACACAGGGATCCTCACATGGTGGATTTGGTTTCGGGACACCAAATAAACAAGGCGAAGAAATTATAGACTTTGCAGGAAGACACTCTTAATCACTAATTAATACTAATTTCAAAAATAAAACTGAACATCTAATCACTTATAAGTGTTCGGGAAAGACCTCGTAAATATATAATATATACTATTTTTTGGCGATATGGCTGTAAGGCAAAAAAATCAAAGACTGCAAAGTAATACTAGGAGAGTCATTAACATCACAGGATCGGATACTCGTCGCCTTCTACGACGTCTCGAAACCAATCGCCACTATCGATAGAACGCCGCGAATCAAATGGAAGGAACTCAATAACAACAAAGGTGAAACTTTACCGAGAATGGTGAAAAGTTATTTTGAAACTGACCTGGATAATGAACATCAACACGTCGATGATATGTGATCCAAATTTGAAGCCATCTCGAAAGGTGGCTCTAGCTCAGGAAAAGATCCAACCTGGTGGAGCGATTAAGTGAAGGCAACGCTGAGAAACAAGAAGCAACTGTTTAAACAATGGCAAGCCACGTACTCAAAAGAGGACCACGATTCATATGTAGAAGCAAAGAAACAGACAAAGAAAAGAGTAGCACAAGAAAGAACAAAGTCAAACCAGGCCTTTTACGATATGCTAGAAAACGCTTCAGGAAATGAAATATTTAAAATTGCACGGAGTAAGCACAGATCAACTATGGACATTAAAACCAACAAATACATAAAAGATTCCAACGATGTGCTTCTAACCAAAAATGCAATGATAAACAATCGCTGGTTTGAATACTATAAAACGATCCTAAACGAGGAGTTCTCTAATGAAGAACTGATTCCTCTGCAACCCACTCTGGTACCCATACAAGAGATCACGCTAGACGAGGTTAAACACGCAGTGTCTAAAACTAAGCACCGAAAGGCACTTGGTCCAGATGAGATTCCAGCAGATATATGGAAGAAGCTCGGGCCAATCGCCATCTTGTGGTTGACAAAGCTGTTTAACATGATCATAAGAAATGAAATAATCCCAGAGTCTTAGCGCCAAAGCTATCTTGTACCGTTCTACAAAAACAAAGGTGATGTTTCCCAGTGTGGAAACTACAGAGGAATAAAACTAACTTCACATACCTTAAAAACATGGGAACGAATTGTAAATAAACGCCTTATCGCCTCTCTGATATTTCACCTAATCAATTTGGCTTTACAGCATCAAGATCAACCACCGACGCTATACAATCAATAAGAGTCCTGATGGAAAAGTACCGCATCAACCAAAAGGACCTGAACCTTGCCTTTATAGACCTCGAAAAAGCTTTTGACCGGGTTCCAAGAAAGTTAGTTTGGCATGCTTTTAGAGCCCAAAACATACCATAGCAATATGTCACCATCATAAAAGACATGTACATCAACATCAACATTAAAGTCCGAAGTTTAGCAGGTCTTCAGCAGTCGGGAGTTCACCAGGGTTCTGCACTGTTTCATTTCAGCCCATTACTGTTCAATCTGGTTATGGATTGTCTGACAAAAGTCATTGTATCACCGCTGCCGTGGAGTATTTTATATGCTGGCTCGCTAGCGACACCGTAAAACTCCTACTTGATACAAACACGTGGTCATTTTTTTCTAAGGCATGTGCCTTAAAGCATGTGCAAGAAAAATTTGGCCTTCGGGTCAGCAGGACTAAAACAGAGTACCTGAAGTGCCCATTTAGCGGAAGCCACAACTCAGATACAATTTACATAGGATCAACACCAATTCCAGCGGTGAAGCAGTTCAAATATCTGGGTTCTATGCTAACCAGCGATGGGAACGTGGACGCCGATGTAACGCATAGAATAAACGTTGCATGGCTAAAATGGAGAGCTCTGACAGGCGTTCTATGTGACTCACGCATGCCTATAAAAACAAAGAGTAAAATCTACAAGACGGCAGAACGTCCAGCTTTAATGCACGGGTCAGAGTGCTGGACAGCAAAGAAGATGCATGAACAAAAAGTACGCGTCAGTGAAATGAAAATACTAAGGTGGTCAGGAGGGATGACACGGCTGGACAAAATTCGAAACGAGTATAAACGAGGAAGCTTTAAGGTCGCCCCGATCGCAGACACACTTACTGAATCGCGCCTTAGATGGTATGGATATGTACAGAGATGTAATGAAGATCATATTGTGAAAAATGCTGTAAACCTGCCTGAGAAAAAAAGAGGACGAGGCCGCCCTGCAGAGATACCAACTGAGCTATGAGGCTCGTTACATGTTGAAGAGCTTTGGAGACGTCGGCCCCCTATGGGCCAGCTATGAGACTTGTAATATATTTACAGGTTAGATAGCCAGTTCTTCAGTCCATTGAGGATTCCAGATGAAGTGCGTTTCCACTAACATAACTTGACATCAGGTGCAAGCCAAACGCTTCCAGTCGTCGTACAAATAACAAATAAAATAACCCCCTGGACCTCGGTGTGGTTCAAAATAGAAATGAATTAAACCACCTGTCTGTTTGTTTATCTATCTAAGGCACTTTGGTGCGGCCCTGCTAGCTCCCAAAGGATTGCAGATTCTAAGGAAAAATACTGTACGAATAGAAACAAGTATAAACAATTAATGTAAGTATAAAAGTTGATGCCCACACACGTGAATTACCCGAGAGCCGCTGCTCAAAGAGGAGTGTACACAATGAGATGGTGCGAGTGGCTTCTGCACTTGTGAGTTGCTTGTGATAGATCTATCGATCTATTTTAGTAAGCACACTAGCAAAACGGCTACACTCGAAGAATCAGAATCTATAATCTAGCAACAGCCTTGAAAATAAAGAAGAAAAGGCTTGACATCACACCAGATAGACCAGGACCATTTGAGAAGCTACATGTTGACTGTGTTTTGAACAACTTTGAATATAGCACCTCATAGCTTAAGCTTAAGAAATATAATTATTAAAATAATATTTTTTTTATTCAATAAAATGTACAATGAAACTAACTATGTACAAAGGAATCAGTCAGATTAGCTAAGGACCGTTACAAACGGCCTATAGGTAACTCAACTGTTCCAGACCAGTACCAGACGGAAGCGTGCCCAAGACACTGGCTGCATTGCCACGCTGAATAACTATGCTAATTCGCTGGCCTAAATAAGAGCCAGCTGAGCAGCGACACGTGTCGTTCCAATCAAAAGCCCTGCAAGATTTTTGAAAACCCGGAGGGCACCGGCTCCCCACGGACCCAAGGTCTCCACGCCAAAAGGCTCAAATAGGTAATTTACATAATTAAAGTACATTGGATATATTAAAAAACATTTATATATTAATAAAACTTTAACTATGAACACCCAGTGTGATTGGTCTGGTGATTGGTTTTTTTAAGAAGCCAAATACTTTCACTTCACTATCTTGCAAAACTTAATGATCATCAAAATGTTTGCATCCCTTTATCATAAGGACATATACTAAACAATATTTTTGAAGTCTGTCAAAGCCCTGTCTTAGGTCATTTGTCGATACTTCAATGTTATTTACTCTCTTTGCAACCCTTAATGGCAATACAGGTGTTTGAGTAAATAAATAAACAAAAAGTGAAATCAAACTCCTGAAAACAATATCGTGTGATACAAAGTAAGCGTTTTACCTTCTCAACGCGCCCCCATGTTACAAAATAACCCCTATTAACGGTTGAAATTGCTTTTTTCAAGTGCACTGCACATTTCAATGTATTTTACGGTACACTTTCAAATTATAAATATATAAATATTACAAATAATACTCAGAATGTGTCAAGACTTAGATCTTCTTTTTTCACTTAACACGCCTATTTTTCACAAACTACCGTATTTGAAACTAATATACTCTTATAGATTATTGAGTAAAAGTTAAGTAAGTGTAAGCTGCAAATTGATTACTGTGAATAGATCGTATACACCATTCAAAAGGATGGAAAATTAGTATATTTCATTCCACCCTAGTTCATTCATCCTAAAAAATAACCCAGGAACATTTTGTACGATGGGGAGGCGGTTTGCCGAACCCGGGACCTGTGGATCTGATACTGGTAGGCAAACCACTAGACCATAGAGGCGGTGAGGCGGAGAGGGTAAACTCTTTATATCAAAAAAATCATTTAAATCAGAAAACTTGTTTGAGATATAGCCGTCACACACATTATCACAATAAAACATACATACAAATATACATACAGTGCCGGATTTCCCATTTTAACTCGAATATATCTCGTTTGCTTCCTTCACTCAATCAATAATTCAATCTAAATGATGAGTGTGGCGATTATTATTTCGTTGTTTTTATTTATGAATAAAAAAAAACTATAATACATCCTCTAATGTTGTGGTGTTCGGCCTCCTAGCAACATACCCATACTAGGAGATACAGGAATCGGCCTTACTGCATGTTTTCATCACACAAAAACTTTATACCCACTTACAACATAAGCAACAACCTGTAAGGACATCCACTAGAGTCTTAGTTGGACATCGTATAAAAATATATGTATATGCCTACGAATGTACTACGAAGCGTTCGATAGGTAGATACAGATGAACCCACAGATGGCGCTGTGTGAAATGATCCTGTGATACTATAGTTATTCTGATATGATCAGCCTATTGGGTCAAATATTGGGTAATGTTTGATTTCATCAAGCATTGATGCAATTTTTATATAACAAAGACACATTTTATATCTGTACCCAATGGGAGCAAACGGTTTCCTATTACCACAGATATCAGCATACTAACGTATTATTACTAAACCCCAGCCTATCCCATGAACCGTAATAGGCAGACAGCTGAAATTATCACAGTATTTCTTCCTATTGCCGCTTTAATTAAAAATAATTAATAAATATAAATTAAAAATAATAGCAAATAATTAAACTAAAATCAAATGGGGCTCCCATACAATTGACCTTGACCTTGAAATGTGGGTTAGAACCCTCGGTATGCGTGCCCGCACTTGGCTGGTTAATTGTGCGAATTTAAAACTCAGTCGTTATCTTGCTATAACTATTATACAAAACAACGAAATAAAAAAAAATGTTTGTGCTAAACCGACCGAAAATCCAACAAAATTCTTACAGGTCGACCGGATTGCATACAACGTAAACAACGCTTTTAATGGAAGCGCGACGCAAAAAATCTCAATAAACTCAGAAAATAACGCAAGCGCGGTGTTGCCTATTTTCTGAAAATAACAAAACAACACATACAAAGTAAATTACTTAATATACCTGGGATATTGCAGTGTTAAAAACTTTTAACTTGGAGAAACTGACGGGTTAATAAACATAAGGTTACGTATAAATTACTCATGTGTGTTGCAATTGAACGCTAGACGGAACCATGCTCACTACTCTGGTTGCATTAGCTCTCTTAAGAGCAAAGCCAATCGCCGTAGATTGATCAAACGCACTGCAAGATCTCGATCCGAAGAAACTCAAATACGTAAGCTCTATTGAGATTTCCATTAGCGTTTTTTTCTGATCTCCGGTTAAATCAAACAATGTGTTTGTCCAAGGTACCGACGGTGAGCAAAGAATCGTGATTGCATCGTCGGAGCGCATATGCACCGGATGTTTGATAGTCAAAGTTCTCATTTATCGCTGATTGCTCTTCGAGAGTTACTAATTGATCCAGATGTTCTATTTGTTGCCGGATGTCGTGGCATTCACCTATTCTCACTTGGTTCATGATTGTATTGTAAGGCTTAAGACACATTGCTTCATTAATCAACAATGTAATAAACATGAATTGTGCACACTGTCACCGCCCATACATGTTTTACGTGCGATGCAGAGACAAATGCTTCTAAAGTATATTTTACTGTTTGTAGCTCCATGTGTCCAAGCCCTTACTTGCCAACTCTTTGCTTACGGGATTGCAATTCCTTAGGGAGCTGGTAGTACCGTTTACCGGGTTGCAAGCGCGTACACTAGCAACCTCCGCCCCGATTCGTTGCTTTTTGAGAGCTACATGAGGCAGGATCATGAACGTGCACTATCTAATCATGTGCTTGCCCGTTCTCAGTCCATTGTAGCGTATTTAAAGAAATCTTCTAGTTGTTACGCAACTCGTCGCAAGAATCGCAAGGCAAGGCTTGCAGGTCTTGTGCACGAACACAAGCAAAGGACTCCGATGAAAGCGGCATTGATCAGAGCACGCAGGCGGAGAGTTTGCACGCTGCAAGTCTCAATGCCGCCGCTGTGTTGGATTGAAAATTCTGTTTGACTAGGCGGAGTTGATTAAGTAATTACAGATGTCGCCGATTGGTACGGCAAGAGATTGAAGTTGTGATGTGTATTGCAATCTGCCGCTTTCACATAGTGATGACTTTGTATAGGCACGGGTCTCCTTAGGGGCTTAAAGATATAGAAATGTTACAAGCATTGCAAAGATCATGCGGCATTATCATTGAGCTTGGTTCTGACCGTTTTTTCTAGATTCACTGATTAAACTTCTATTTTGAAAATATTTAAAGAATGAAACACATTTACTAAACACAAAGAAAACAGAACAGGAAAAGCTGTTTGCATGAATTATTCATATAATATAAGTCTAGTTAGCTTTTATTTGTCTTTTAATATTTAAGTCATTATTTAAGTATTCGCTCTTCAATATTTATTTATTTATTTAATGAATACGGATAAAATCCAGTTACTTTAATCAAATATCATTGTTAACAGTCATCAATAATAGCTATATCAAATAATTATTTACAAACATTGTTAGTACCTACTTAAGTATTAACATTAAATCATAAAGAAAACTATATTTCATATATATTATAATATACCACTTAACATTCTTAAACTTTCTATCATACAATCGTAGCAAAGTTCGGTAACGCTAGATAACTCTGTACGTTTGTTTGGCTAATGCAAAACACAAGCCAACCTCATACAAAAGTGGAAACAGCGCTTCTGTAAGAAACTGTTTGATCGGGTGGCTTTGGTTGTTAGAACTTGTAATAATTTTATGCCCACGGCGATAAACTTCGTCAGTTTCAGGAGTATTATCCGACGAAAAGTTTAATAGCCACTCTGCGAAGGTAACGTTTAAAGCGTGTAATTGTAGCTGCATTTGATCGGGAAGATTAATATTCTTGATTCCGCCAATTCACCATATAAACCATAACCACACCAAAAATATATACTCCAAAGAAAAGGCCTAAATATTTAACAAAAAAATATATAAATAAATCTAAGAAACAAAAATAAAAAACACACGTAGGTAGACGAATTGTGTTCCACAACACCGACAAATTAGTATGAAATAGCCTTTTCTTACAAACCTTTTGTATACAATATCGATCATAAGACATACGTCATCTTTTTAGCTTTTCAACCCTCTCTGCATTGCTTTCCATAATAGGCTAAGTATGTAAGGTAATTGGTCGTAGTACGGCACCCTATCTATTGTTCAATTATGCATTGGATAGTAGGTATGTGATTGGTGGATTGAACAGCGGCATATAATGAATTTTGGATGCAATTATTATGTACATAATGGTGTGCCCTACAAATGTAAATAATAATATCCCGCCCTGCTCCGAGCAGGTTCAAATATTTTAGTTCACTAAAATCTGGCATGTTTATTTAGCATACCGCTGGGAAAATTCGGATTAAAATCAGCTTCGTAGAGTTGTGTAAACGACATACTTAGCGTTGCACAATTTGTATGTAAGTTAAGTGCGGTGAGATGCTGTACTTCAAGGGCTTATAATATCTTGTTTGCACTGTTTGGTGGTATAGCAGTTTGATACATTTGAGACGTGTTGACCGGCTCTTTAAAGGTCGGACGAATAAACAGACAGTCAGACGGACAACTAGGTCTTCGTCCTTATGGCACCCTTCGGGTAAGATATCAGAAAAAATATCTTATAATGTATGTTTTTAATTGCGAGTCCAAAAAGGTAAACTTGTATTACTATTCAAATATTTGTCCTTGTTTTGCACCGATATTCATGTTTGTTACACGACATATTTTCATTTTTTTATAATGATTTGGGTCAATAATTTGTCACGTTCTGGAATGAACCAGATGTGTACCTGCTGCAAAACCTGTAGCAGGTACACATTTGGTTCGATCAAGGAATTGATTCGCAGCATAATTATGCTATTTTAATTATAATTTGATGGTAATTAGTATATGTACACTCGAAACATACGCACTTTACTCGACAGTACCTACTCGAGAGCAAAAATTTCGAGTGTCAACGCGCCTGCTCTATATTGTGACATTTCTTCGAGCAGAGGGCGCTCTCAATGTGTATAATTATGAATGACCGCGCGGAGCGGCCGGGCCAGGCATCATTCGCAACAATTCATTCCTCGTATCTAACTTTCTGTCTGTACCTATTATAATATTAAAAAAAAACATTATGTTTCCTATTTCTACTCCATCCACAGCATTCGAACCCTGATAACCATATCAGCCGGGTCAGTCAGGTAGGTCCGATCTCAAACACTCGTCGATAGCTACTAATTTACGCAGGCGTCACGAGATCACCTTTTCCTAAAATCCAAAGTACTCGAATTAATAGCCAGACTACAAGATTGCAAACATTCGGAAAGGTCAACGTATTTTCGAACATAAATTCATTAATTTGTATAGATAGACGCGGGCCAAACGATATGATGCCTTGATGTCATATTAATAAAGTTCCCTTCACGAAAACTACTAATGTCCCATTTACACTGCGTTTAACTCTCGTCCCGCGGATGAATAATATATTTGGTGTCAATAACTAATAAATAAAATAAATAAATAGCTAATACTATTTATTTATACACATCCTTCATGCAAAATAAATTGCATTTGATTTATTTTTGCACGATTACATAAAACAAGAGTACATAAATTAATATATAATCGCTTTTTGAAAATGTTTTTATCAGGATGCCAGTGTTTAATTAAAACCTAAACGCTTAAACCATAAGAACCGTATTAAACGATACATTTTTTTATTAATCAAGAATGTTCAGCTAGGTAGTTATTTTGACAGCAAGTAATTCTAACTTATTGCGGAGTACCAGCGTTATGTTATTATTGATTATTAAAAAAAATACTTTATTTAAAGACAAAATAGGTTTTTGGACTAAATTTTGGAGCCGGTCTCTTTGATATACTGACCGTATAAATGATAACCAAAACTTTAATGGTAGGTTTAATTTAGAACAATAAATTTGCTCAAAACCTCGATGAACATTGATGAGTTTAGTAAAAGAAGTGATGTGCACAGTGTTGACACTAGAAATAAAAACAAACTTGATATACCTGGGTATCGCTTAGGAAAAGTAAATCATTCGTTCTTAGGGAATTGTGTGAGGTTCTCTAATAAGCTTCCTCAAAGCGACACCAAACTCTCGTAAGTTTAAACTGATTAATAAATGGTTGTGTTCCGGCATTTAGAGGTATAGATAGCTAGTTCTTCAGATCAGAGTGAGATGAAGGCCAAGCGCGTCCCCGTCGTACTATAAAAAAATGTATATAAAGACATTTTTAATTAAAAGTGCCTACAATAAAATTTGAGACTATATCGAAGATAAGAACGCGTGGCAGTTGACAGCTAAATGGTGTTTTCTCAATGTTAACAACTGTCTATTAGGTAGATAAGTAATAATCAATGTTTTATGATAGTATATTTAGGCTTACGATGTACCTACTTTTAATGATATTTAGAACTATATTTAAAAGTTGAATGGATCATCAAAAAAATTACCAGCCCGAGGTTCTAACCTATCTCCTTGTGTGCTGGTCGCGATTCCGAACATGCGGTAGATTTGACGTTTTAAAAAGATCCTAAAAACGAACGAACTTAATAAATAAAACTTTTACTTTGACTTTGACTTTAAACAATGTATTAGGTAATAACTAAATCAAATATATATGTGCTAAGTACAAAGACTTATTAAGGTCGATACTAATCTAAATGTTGTGAGTTATCTCACATTATTATATATATGTGTATATATAGCATTACATTATTACTTATGTAAGAAACCAGATGTAAGTAACGAAGTATTCATATTATACTTACATTATGTAGTTAGGTACAGGGCATAATATCTAAAATATTTAGAGATGAGATTTTTTTTTGTAGTTTGTGTGACCTTGAGGTTGAGCAAGGGATAAACAAAAACAAAGCAAGGGAGTTTTCGTTTTTCACAAGAAGATACCTTTTATACCACAATAACATTTTAAAGGTAATTAAAGTCATAAGTCGATAAGAACACAGCCGCTGAAGCTGATTCAGTTCTTGGGCAGTGCACATTGTAAAGGAAAATTGGAAAATTGTTACCATTGTCCTATGGTCAATGTATTGCATGCGAGTTGAATATCAGCCTAACAATAATGCTTCCCTAGAGCGAGATGGAGATTCTATCTAGTTCTGGCCTTCATTGAAACAAGGTATAGATTATTCAGTCATGTTTGATATCATGACCAAGCTTGGTTTTGCCATTATCATCAGGCAGATTGGTGATTGCAGATGTAGGCTAAAAAAAATAAGCGGCTATTATTCGTATGGTATAAGCTCCCCTTGTCGGCTTTTACGACATCCACGGACAGAGCTGGAGTGGTCAACTCTTAAGCCGCGACCAGCAAGGCGTATTCATGCGAGGTGGTTTGTATTGTAACTTAAATCGTTTTTAAATTACACTAGTGTTTTTAATTACACAACAAATTACTTTATTTTTAAATAAGTAGTTTTAACATGTTCAAATTACATTACATAGAGCCAACCTTGATAAACAAACCGAAAAAAAACTAGCTCAATAATATGTCACTGTTGAAAATTGGCAATCAGAAAACGAATTAAAATCTATAGCTGCGCGTGATACGTTCCAAATCAAAGTCATTTGATTACAAAAATGGTAAAAACCAAATATGCTAAATGCCTTTGCCGACAGACACAGTACCAATTTTACATTCAGTTTCTAGTTTTCAAACACGAGAAAGTTTTATTTGATAGCTATACCGTAAGAGAGGCAATATGTTCCGGCAAAGCTATGGAATGTATTTATGCGTTATAAAGACGGTTCTGCAAAGGCAAGTTACTTGTAATATTTCTTAGTGCAAGCAACAAGTTTATCTTTACCTGTACTTATGATAAACGTAGAAACGTTCTAATGGTGAAATATAATAAGTTGTATCCTAAACAATGTACTTACAACCCAACCCCAAAAGTAATTAAAATTAAATGTAAGGTATGCGCACATATATATATATATATATACACACACATAAAAACCCCAAAAACATTACTAGGTGCAAAGAATACTACTAGTAATATAATCGGTAAGTCGAAGTTCATAGTTGTATGTCATTTCGCGTAATCGTTCACGATGTGTCATTTCGCGTATTAGCATATGTAACAATTCGCGTATGTCAGTATGCGTAGACACCATGTGTCATTGTGCGTTTGACCACCTAAATATGTCATTATGCGTGTAATCAATTTTTTGCTATGTTAGATTGTGTGATACTGTAAGACGAACAAGATTCAATTCTATTATAATCCGTGTGAACTTTTATAGCAATTCTTAGAAGTGTGATTTCTTTCATCTCACAAAAGAACCCTGACTATAAATACCAAAACCTTTGTTAATAATTAAATATGGCATGGGTATAAAATGTTAATTTTTGTATATTCGGTCAGCAAGGAAAAACGGCTGAAAATGTTTGGAAAGCAAAGAATTCGAACTCATAACGGAGAACATCATAGCTTTTCTTGCACTCACTATTTTAATTCATTCTGTTACCTGACAAAATACATGTTGCTGCTGACCTAAACCTCTTTAATTAGCTGACCGTTTAAGTAATAGCCATTTACTATTATTTATCTGAAGGTATATTTTACACCACCTACTCTTACTTACTAGCATCGCTTATTATCTTGATTATGTGTTAACATGCGTTTGTATTGCAAAAGGCATTATTATGATATTATAAAGGAATAATGCTTATTTTATGTTTTTTTTTTGTAAATGAGTACATTCTTATCATACAATATACAACACCCAAACACAGAACATACATTTATATTCATCACACAAATGTTTGTCCTGGGTGGGAATCGAACCCGCAGCCACAGCCTACAGCGCAGAAGGCAGAGTTATTACCAACTGAGCTATGAGGCTTGTTACCACCATCTTACAACGTCTTACGTCTGTCGCCATAACAACAATTCTAAATTTTTGTGTTCTGGCATTTAGAGGCAAAAACTTCTTAAAAAGAGTTTCTCAGACTGTTGTGGATTCTGGGTGAAGTGGGATTCGGAAACCAGGTAAGATAAAGGCCAAAGGCTTCCCCGTCGTTTGAAATAAGCAACTTAAAAAAATACTCCATTTGTTCATTAGTTTTGCCGTGAAGTAGGTAACAAACGTGCATCCTGACATGTCATCAACAAACTTTGGCAATTATAATATATAGTTGGATCGTGTGTTGTATTTACACACTACGCGAACTAGACACTAGCCGGCGCTGTCGCTCGTAGTTTGTTCATGGAACTGGAGGACCTTTGTAGTTAACCCTGTACATGATACTTTATGCTTTCGCGACAATATTGCTATATTTCAAACCTATTCCACTTTCTAGCGAATAACACCGAGTAGATTATATAGGTACCCACATAACTTTCAACATTGTCTTGTATACACATCTGATAGATATGATAATTTGGTATTCAAGTATGATAAATCTATCTGACTTGATTTTGAATATAATAATGAAGTGATGCTGGTATGTAGTCGACATAAAAAATACGTACGAGGAACTATGACGTGAGGTAGTTTCCAGAGTTGTAGGCAAGTAGGCAGAGACATCGCATTTTCACTTAATATTAATGAAAAAAAAACATGCGTCACACGGTTTTTTATTTTATTCCTTGCACATCTCTTTTGCGTTGCAGATATTTGCTGGACAAAAATAACTTCAAAAATATGCTGGAGGCGGAGCTTCGTGAGGAGAACAATTTGAAAAACTCGCTCAATGACAAAGGAGCATTGATAATAGAGATGAAAACGTCTTTGCAGCAGATAAATGAACTGCTCTCGAGCGTGGGTGAGTGTTTTGTCTTTTATTGTTTTGCTATAGTAGGAGGGTTATGTTGTTTAAGAGCATAGTGTATGTAGGTATGTTAATTTTACTGGCATGCGCTACAACCTAACAGCTTGGTGTATTTAGACGGGTGAGGTGTCTTTTGGTTTGTATTGTGTAGAAATATATGTATATAAATGGGTATCAAATGAAAAATAGTAAGTAGCATGCCGAGTCTAAATAGATATATATATATTATTGTACGACGGGTAAGCGCTTGGCCTTCATCTCACTTGGTTACAAGTTGAGATAAGGCCGAAGGTGGAGGCGCACTTCAACCATATTTCAATCGCAATACTGTTCAAAGCCGTGTAAAACCACCTCTCTGGTCTAATGGTTCGCCCATCCATATCTGACTCAGAGGCCCCGGGATTATCCCCACGTTGGTGGCTAACTACTACCATGTCTGTCGACATAACAACAATCCTAAATTCAAAGATAGTCGTAAAACAGCAAAAAAAAAACAGTATGCATTTTTTTTAGAAAATTTTGTAGTAATTTTTCTCGACTTAATACTGGTTTTTGTTAGGTACTAGTTGGGACTTTCACTGTCCCAATTGTACTCGGGTAAGATATAGAGAACAAAGCGGCACAATACACCTCTCAGCGGGACGCAAATGCAAGCCTCAAAGCAGTCACTCACTATAGAATAACTAGTAGTTCGCCCCGAACTGAGATCTGGTGATGTCTGGTTTGTGTTAATATTTAACCACGGATATAATTTTTCAAATATCACGTAATTATCAAACGATGAAAGTGTGCTTTCATTACACGTTACTTTAGCATTATTTTATTATTTTCCTCAATCAAAAATAGTGTTCGAGGCTATCTCTTGTTGCTAATTATCATTCTATGCAAAGCCAGAATGAGAGCAAAGCACCAAACCACAGAGTGTGCGTCTGAGTAGGTGGGTAGAAAACAATAAGTGAAGAAGTCGCCCCTTACTAACATGAAACATAGGTTGTCAGCTTTTTTCTAAGTGTAAACAAAACTTGAACTGTGCGCACCAACCTGTCTGCCAAGGGTGGGATTTATGGTCAAACCTTACACCTACCTTTTTATAGGAAGTTTTCTCCACATTGGGGTGGGCAATAATGTGCTGTTGATGTGGGTTATGCGCAGTCAAACTTCTTGCATAAAATCCTAAAAGTATTTTTTGGATTTTATCGACACTCTTGGTTTGGTGGCTACCCTACTGAGTGAATTACAAAAGAGAAATGGACTAGTTTTTATGAAATGTCTGATTCCCTATCTTATTTTACAAGACCTGATTATAATCCTTTGCCCCTTCATCTTTAAAAACCACCCCTAATCAAGGAAAAAATAAACTCATTTTGAAATCTGCAGTCTCAACCCCCGTTTCAAATGATATTTAAAGTTTTCTCTCATTTTCAAGACTTCAATCTTATTCACCCCCAGTGAAATTAACCCCCTTTATCAGTATATCCTACAAGACATACCAAGCTTTTAAACAGTAAAATATACATTTTATAAATGTGCAGCGGATAGTCTTTCAAATGACACCCCACAAGCCAACAACCTTCTTGTCTCACTGAGATGTTGGGGTGTTAACCTCTACATCTCAAAAACTACCCTAGTGTCAAAAAAATCCTCGTACGGATTGATGAGTATTATTATCTCTGCATTTTCATATGGACGAAAAAAATAATTTATTTTCACCCCAATATCTCAAAAACTACCCCATGTATCAAAAATCCCCCGCGACAATCAATTTCTATTCACGTTATCTCTTTGTAGTTTAAATTTCATGAAAATCGGTTAACCCGTTCCGTCAAACCCATGCTGATTAAAGTTCTTCGCAGTTTCGTAGCTCCTCATAATACAGGGCTACTAAATAATAGACTACAACACTTTCAACAGTCAACCAGGTCCAGCTTTTCTGTTGATAAACATTCTTTCAGCCTACGTTGTTGCCTCATGTGTCGTGTCACCTTATGTTATTGTTGCCAATACAAATATATATCCCTATCGTATTCGCGTTGGGACGTTTGGGAGTATACTTTCAAATGTAGATTTAATAACAGGAACCATTTCCTACGAATCGCATCGAAACATGCGTTCAAGGCACTGAGGGACTACCGCTGTGTACCTGTAACGATATTATTACGATTGGCAGGAATCTATACTCTTTGCTGGGGCAACTTACCGTTAGGAGAAATGTATTAGCTACTGAGATGGGTGACAACATACAACCAAAATCACCGTTTGGCAGATTGCCTGCTTTTTTGTGGCAAGCCTATGCCCTGCAGTGGACTTTTTCAGTAAAGTTGTGATGATGATGATCTAAGTTTGAGTAGTTCGTTATGAAAAATAAAAGTTTCTGTTGAATGCGATGCTTTTTTAATCGTGTGAATTCTGCCCTATGCTTGAAAACGTCGATGCATAATCGACAGTCGATTTGCTAACCATTATGAACAATTGTATTGTCTCTGGGCTATTAAAGCCCACGTCATTCCGTGTAGGGTGGTATGATGACGTAAGGGAAATGCAATCAAATCAATCAATAACGTATTTATGACTTACTAGCTATGTTACGTTTATTACTTGTTTGCGTATATTATGTGTGCCAGCTGCTTTGCAGGCGTTGAATTCATTCTGTGACTTAAAAGTATCTCATAATAATATCACTTTATCAAATTAAGTATGTTTATTCAAGTCTCACATTCAATATGTACATGTCGCAGCCATCCAGTTATATTAGCCAGCTAATTGGACGCCTAGGCCGTTCAATAAACGCCTAGAAAATTTGATGCCTAGGCCGATAGTTAATTGAACTAGACCCACTCAACGTTTAACAAATTGGCGTATTAAAAGTCAGTCGAAGGTGACTGACCAAGACTCATCCAAGTGGTTCAAATTAACTCACTGCGGCGCTAGTAGTCATCAAAACAAATATGTCGCCAACAGCGTAAATCGTGAATGTTATTTTAATCAAAACTAATTTTTATTATTTATTTGAAAATATTTCAGTCTTACTGTTACTTAGTGGTAGGGATTAGTAAAAAGAAGTCACTCTAACCAACCATCACAAATTTATCAATATCCAATTTAACTAAATGACTACATGACGTTCAGCCATCGCGTTAAACGTTTCGCTTAATGACTTGTCTAGTTGTTTTTCAGCCATTTGATTGGATGCCGGCGTTTAATGAACGGCCTAAGCGTCCAATTCGCTGGCTAATTTGACTGGATGGCTGCGACATACATACACACATCAACATTGTCTAGGGATATTCAACATTTTGTTGATTTTTACAAAAACTGAAAATAATTTCTTTACAAAACTAGGTATGGCAAGAATATTTATATTGTATTGTTTATTCAATTGGGTTTAAGTCGGGTGACTGTGCAGGCCAGTCCAAAACCGCGACATCATGTTCCTGAAGGGCAGCTGACACCAAACGCGCCGTGTGTGGAGGGGCATTATCATGCATGAGCTGAAGTACCCGGCCAATTTGAACTCTGTGAGGGATGATCACAGGTTCTATGACCTCGTTCCGGTATTTTAGTGCAGTCATGCTGCCTCTTATCCAAATGAGCTCGGTTCGCGCGCCAATACGAATTCCCGCCCAAACCATGATTGTCCCACCTCGGTACGAATGGACCTCTTGTGGCTGCTGGAGGCGACTTTCTCTGCCTGGAACTCTCCAAACACGTGTTCTTCGTGAATCGGGGTGGAATCCAAACCGAGACTCATCAGTAAAGAGAACCATTGTCCATTGGCCATTGTTCCATAACAAATGTTCTTGAGCCCAAAGAAGTCGCCTTCCGCGATTGCCTCGTCGTAGAGCTGGCACACGAAGCGGCCTACGAGAATGAAGATCGACTTCATGTAGCCTTCTTCTGACGGTTTAGTCGCTAACTGACAGCTGATGGTCTGACTGAAGCCTTTGCACTAGCTGCTTTGCTGTGAGATTGGGTTCCCTCCTGGCGGAATTTTGGAGAAAACGATCTTGTCTAGGGGTGGTTACTCGTTTTTTTCCAGTGTGGCGCTCTCTTACATCCCCAATAATACGATAACGTGACCACAATCGAGAAATTACGTTTTGATTAGTGTTTAGGGTATTGGCAACCACGCATTGGATAGCACCGGCTTGTAACATGCCTATCGCTCTTATCATTTCTTCTCTGCTTAAATGTCGACGTTCCATGACATTACGAATATCACAAGATCCGTTAAAATTTTAAATTACTTAGATAGCACTAATTGATAATCAAATAAAAGTTAATTTATCTTAGGCAAAATTAACGTTGTTTAATTTGAATCGGAGTCCCCATTCTATCTTTTGTTTATTGCGTTCTATTTTTATTTTTTTCTAAATTTTGAAAAGGGAACAAAAGAGGTTTAATTCCATATATAAACTTTTTCTAAAAAGCAAATAGTTTGTAAGCAAATCATTTCGAAATGGAATATCCCTAGACAATGTTGATGTGTGTATAGCCTAAGTTCACCCAGAATTTTCAATCTACATTAATATTTTTTTAATCGGACGCGTAGTTGTGTTGTGTTTGGGTTCAAATCCAGTCGTGCACCAATTTATGAGCACATCTGACACATGCACACATGACAATGTTGTGTAGCTTTCGTTCGGCGCTCTAGTGCGGAGCAAGTTTGAGTAAAGCTGTTGCGTTTGGAACCCCTATGAGAGTACGTACGTGTTTCATTGTCGGTGAGAAAGTTCGGCAGTTTCTTAGATTGATCTTGAAACGAAATTTCTGGTATATAATTGATCGAGTGAGCGAAGCGAACGATCTCTGATTTTAGTTGGGAAATCCGGCACTGTATGCATGTATGTATGTGGCAATGTTTGTGACGACAAACTCTCGAACGGATTATCCGATTTTAATGAAATTTAAACTGAATAGAGATAACGTAAATAGAATTTGATTGTCACGGGGGATTTTTAATAAGTTGGGTAGTTTTTGAGAAATATGGGTGTTAAGTGAGACGAAAATATTTTTGGCTTGTGGGGTGTCATATATTTATATTTTTTTATGAGGAGTGGTTTTCGTAACAAAGGGGTGCGTTAAGGGGTTAATACTTGGTATGTCTTGTAGTATAGACTGTTAAAGGGGGTTGACTTCACAATAAACTTTCTTTTGATTTGCTGAAACCACCACTGTAATAACATTAAAGTTTGCAAAAGGGGAAATAAGTTTGAAGTCTTGAAAATATGTTTAAACATGAAATATCATCTGAAATAGGAGTTGAGACTGATTTCAAAATAAGTTTATTTTCCCCTTATTGGTTTTTAAGATAAAAGGGGCAAAAGATGATCATCAGGTCTTGTAAAAAAAGAGAGGTTATTCGAAATTTCATTAGAACTAGTCGATTTATCTATTGTAATTCAAATTATCTAAAAATAATCTATTCTTATTTTAACTCAATACGGTACAGTACAGCCATTATCGCCACGCAAAGCAGACATATTGGTGCTCACAGTTAAAGTTTTGTTCATACAAAGAAAAAAGCTGCTACCTTTTTGTTTACTTTACGACATCCGTGGTCTGGAGGGGTAGATTTTTAAACCACAACTAGTAAGTCAACAGTTTTGAGAGGATTTTTTTAAAACGTTATTAACTTTTGTTTCACTTTAGTAAGGATACATTACGTTAGCAACAAGAAAGAGCCTCGAACACTCAGGTGAATAAAGAGAGTTCGAGAAAAAAGTCCTCAAGTAAGGTGAAAAAGTTGTAATGAAACACTTTTAATGTTTGTTAATTACGTTCTATTTGAGAAATAATCTGCTTCACAAACCAGACATCACTGGATCTCAGTTTAGGGGGAACTACTAGCTTGATTAACCCAACCGAGTTGGGTTTCTTCGAGGCTACAGATGTCTGAACTACAACTCCCTACAAACCAGAAGAGCGTATTTACAATCAGACTCCAACCAGTGTGGTGCTCCGTAGTTCAATCGACGGTCCAGATTTGCATAACCTTGTCTTCGTCTGTACCTTTCTAATAACTTCCTGCACAACAGAAAACATACACATTTTTTCTGTGCCTTTGAGTCGAACAGTTGCTCGTGCCGATTTTCCGGCACCCTTGCCTCTCTCAATAAGGTTTTTTGACTAGAACCCGAACTGTGATATCTTCGCCGAAGACAATTATGTTGATATGCCAAAGCTTTTGCGAGGATTACGAATGAAAGGGAAAGGGAAAAATTAGTATCATAGGAAAGTAATTGTTTTATTTTACAATCCATTTTTTTTTATTGCAAATATTTCTTCGTACCTTTGTGAAATTAGTGTAATCGGTTATTTTAAATAAGAAAGACTAATAAATAAATTAGATGTAGATTGTTAGCAGATTATAAATTGAATGAAGATGTTTTTTGAATCCACACTGTGTTTTAGAACTACAATTTACCAAAAACTGTCTTGAGCGTATCTAATCTTGAGGTTCCACCATGATGAGGAAATCGACTCGGGTCAGCAATACTGCAGTCACATTTAAATATTTCAAGATTTTCACATGTTGCAATTTGAAGAAGCCGAATTAGTTATTTATGAAAACAGAATGTGTTCCAGAGCAACTGTTATACAGTTTTGAGAGGATTTTTGTCATTCATATGTCAACCGAAACAACTGCGCTTCTAATAATTGATGTGTGAAGGGTGGGGAAAGCCCGGAGCGAATGTCAAATCTGTCATGCGTGCATTAACCTGAAATACCCCCTCATCATTGAATCGTAAAACCAATGTAACATTAATCTACACTCGCGATACAGGTAGTTTGTTTGCTTTTCAAAGGATTGGGATATTTGCATGTTTTGCCACAGGAGGCTCTTTTATGCATTTCCTGTAGAAGTTGTTGTAGGTGTGGTCAACCTCCTAATGGTAGACTATAGGGAACAGTAACGAAATAAATGGGATCAGCTGGCGGTTAATGCTGAATGGTCATAACTCGATCACCCTCCTGCCGAAGTCTGACGCCAAACGGTTTGCTGTGTACCGTTGGTCGGGGCATAGGGAAGACAATCTGTCTTCCCTATGGATATCTTGGACCTCATTATTGCTCTGGCCTAGACAAGCCTAAGCAGGTCAAAAGCTAACATGACGTAACAACATTTTTTTTTGTACGACGAGGAAGCGCTTGGCCTTCATCTCACCTGGCAACAAGTTGAGATAAGGCCGAAGGTGGAGGCGCACTTCACCCGGAATCCTCAATAAGCTGACGGACTGGCTATCTTACCTCTAAATGCCGGAACACAACATTTTTTTAAGAGTGTTTTTATGGCGACAGAATTAGGTAAGATGGTGGCAGCTAGCCAGGCGGACTTAAACAAAATCCTACCACCAACCAAACCAAGCACATTTTTGCTCCCCCTGGGGATCAAACCCGGGACCTCTGTATCTGAAATCGGTGGGTAGAACCGGTAGACCACAGAGGCGGTTAAATATTACTTGTATTATATCTCTTCAAATAAAGCTGTTGCTTATGTGTACTCCGCTGTCTCTTCACGGTCTATGAAGACTTTTGGTAATCGTGTTGTGGTTGTTTCAGGTGCCCCGAACGCTCCGCGACCGTTCGGCAACGTGCCGCCTGCCATCCAGTATGCTTTAGACGACTTGTTACAGGCAGTGCCTGAGGTAGAGGCCGATCGTAAGTTATCACCTTGATCATTATTCATATTTTTATTTGGAACAAAATTACATAGGTAGGTTCCTATATTCAAATTTATACAATCGCTGCAGCAGTAAAAATACTGTGTCGCAGCTACCAACGCCCACCTCTGGAACCAGGTTGAGTCATTGTTCCTCAAATTATTTTTTCCTAAAAACAATACATGCTATTGCTTAAATATGAAAAAATACTGAAAATAAAAACTAAAAATACGAAATGATGATAAAACTAAACAGTAATAATAAAAACAGGTAATGTGTGTTGGTGTGCAGTGTTTGTAAGTGTGTGATTGTGTTAATAAGACGGAAGGATGGGTTGTGTTTGAACGCCCTGAGAACACCATCTTACCTAATTCTGTCGCCATAATAATAATTCTAAAAATTGTTGTGTTCCGGCATTTAGAGGTAAGATAGCCAGTTCCTCAGTTGGTTAGGATTCCGGGTGAAGTGCGCCTCCACCTTCGGCCTTATCTCAACTTGTTACCAGGTAAGATGAAGGCCAAGTGCTTACCCGTCGTACAATAAAAAAAAAACCGGTCTCATACGAGTCATTACCAACATATTTTACAGTTTGGCACATAAAGCTAGCCGAAAAAAAAGCAAAAAAAAAAGCTCGAATGCACTGCTATTATTTATGATTTACCTCCCTAAAACTGTTCGTCAAACAGCTATATACGGACTCCTTGCGATGTCCTCTATGGGTAGGTGCAAAAGGTTGGTCTGCCCTCGCTTAACTCGTTGGGTGCTGAGGAGTCAACACCAGGCGTGAGACACACACCTAAATATACGTATGTATGTTCAAATAAAGCAACGTGTGTATGCACATGCAAAGTGTGTTTGCAAATTAGTTCCCCGGCTTTTGACTTGCCAATTGATGTTATAAGCAGCATAACAAAGAAAAATATTAAGTGTAAACTAATGTCATTCTTTCTCAGTTATGTTGAAAATTATATAGTTACACAGTTAAAATTTATAAACTTAAGTATAATAAATTACGAAACATACTAGATTTTACTAGCTAGATTATTTCTTTATTTCATATGTTATTTTTAGGTACCTATTAGCATTTATATTACCTACATAATTATATTTTTTTTTTTGCGACCATTGTCATGTTTAGCTGATGCAGATTATGTGTAGCTTTGCTTAAACCTTCGTGGTTTATTTAAGCTATAGTATATAATTATCTTTTTATAAGTGTTGATAAAAAAAAAAATCTCAAAATAAATTCAATTAGTAATAAGACCTTCATTACATTACTGTAAGGATTATTGACAATTGGAATAGGCACCGGCAGATTAACTCGCACACAATAACAGCCTTGAAACCTTCGCTTGAAACTCGCTCAGCGCATGAAAATGATAATGTTTTAGGAGCTTGACAAAGAAGACTTTGTTTGAGTACACTCAATTTTTTATCACCTTACTTTTTTTTATCGTCATGCATAATTAAAACCCCGTTAATGAGACTTTACCGGCGCTATCAAAAAACAACACCAGAATTGAACGCACAAATTTTAATTAATGTGAAGTACAAAAGTGCACAAAAAACGGTGGACGCCTTTCAATTTAAAATTAATATTCTCCCGGGTGCAGCACAGAGATACGAGCAGAAGGTGTAAATTACTCTTTGATGTAAATGAAGTGACGCGTCAAACAATGCCAACCCTTTGTGTCACTCTTGTCCGATAGCTTTTGGGCACTCAATTAGTATTTTTGTAATTTGATTCCCTCTCATGCTGTTCCCCGTAAATCCTGATACAATTCTGTTCTGTTTGAAGCATGCGGCACCAGATGCTCTGCAACGTATCTACAATTTGGAACACTTTAGAGCACCCTTTGACATATTGAACAGGGGTTCGAAATTGCGTTGCATGTACCGGTATTCGGATACCAAGTAGCTTCTTGCATTTATCCCAAGTTGGCCAAGCTGTGTTCCTGTTTTTTAGAAAATGACATAATAGTGAGGTTTTCATTGTCATAGATGACATTTTGAGATCATTCCACAGTTTTATGGTTCTCGGGCGGAAGTTCTTTCTAAACTTTACGCAAAGTTAAGTTTATGGTTTTAATCTCCATGGTGTGAGGATGTAATGTAAATTGTTGAAAGCATATATAGGAACATTCTAAATGACTCTGCCAACGTCACGTAAAATGCCAATCAGTTTTAAAAGACATCGATGCAGGGAGCAGATTGCGAGCCGCTAATGGAGCGGTCAAGGAAAGGGGTCAGGGTCATGATACCTTACCTAAGGCTGTCGAACCAGAACAACAATTCTAAATTGTTGTGTTTCGGCATTTAGTGATGAGATAGCCAGTCCCTCAGACCGTTGAAGATTCCACTGTAGTGCGCTTCCACCTTCGGCCTTGTTAAATTTTAATTCTAGGGAGATTAATGATTAGGTTTAATACATATATTCATAAAAATACAAATACGTGTCACTTCCTTATGAACAGTATGATCTTACGATAGCAAAACATATACAGTCGGTAGGTAACAAGTCGACTAAACGTATCTTAAATACGTTTTAAATACTCGCAATTATTTCATAGCGTCGTGACCCTCGTTGCTCAATTGAGTTGGCGTTTCCGGCTTGAGGAATTAATGCGGGTTTTTTTATTTTACTGCACGACGGGGAAGCGCTTGGCCTTTATCTCACCTGGTTATAAAGGCGCACTTCACCCGGAATCCTCAACAAACTAAGGAGCTGGCTATCTAACCTCTAAATGCCGAAACACAACAATTTTCGAATCGTTGTTATGGCGACAGAATTAGGTAAGATGGTGGTAGCTAGCCAGGCGGACCCGAACAAAGTCCTACCACCAACCAAATCAAGCACAATATATTGTACTCCCCATGGGGATTGAACCCGGAACCTCTGGATCTGAAATCGGTGGATTGAACCACTAATGTATACATTGTCTTACACGTGACCATCGTTTGAGTTGCATTTATTCGTCGCTTTTTCGTTTGCTGTTTCCATGTAGGTACAGTCACCTGCTATACACTATACATAAAATTTTCGCCAAAACGTATTATATCACGTCTGGAAACTTCAAATGAATATCACATCTACCAGATGTGGATACAAAACCAATTTGAAAGTTATGAAGTGAAGACATGTATATATTATTGCAACGAAAAGTCTTACGGAGATAGCAATATCGGATAGCAATTTAGTGAATAGTGGCCTCAGGACTGATGCAACACGCTTGAGAAAACCGTCAAAACTAAATGTCTCATTACTCAACTTGTAATGGACGGGAGAGTAGCCCGACGGAGTCGCAATTTAGAGGCTCTTCCTCTAACTTGCCGACCCCATGCCATTAGAATTCATTCCGCTACTTAATTAGACCTAAATATAAATTCAAATGCAATTTTTTCGCCAGATGGCGCTGGCGGCATAACATTTGAGTTGTATAGCTGCGTTATTATTTTAATAATTAAAATTCCTCATTTCAAGTGTAAACTTAACGTGAAATTGATTTCCCGTGCAAAGTATTGTGTTACAAGCGAAAAAAAAACACAAACAGTGTTGATCAATAACAGTGATAATTAGACACTGAATACTAATTAAAATCATTAAATAGACTGTGAGTAAAGTTCAACTGAAAACCAATGAAAGTACTTAAAACAGTTTGTTTTACGAAGTTTTTGTATAAAAGTGTAATAAAGTTGTATAAAAGTACTATATTCAAATTGACTCAACTAATTTCCTAGAATTATGATTATTTGTATATTTTTATGACTTACCTATGTTATGCAATGAAACGAAAAGGCGAATAAATGACTTTGACTTTGAATTATTTATTGCACTTACATTGTTATCAGGTGTTGTGTGGATATTAGTTTCAAACATAAACCCTGTTAAGGCACAGCAATGTTACACTAGTAGTGTAACATTGCTTAGTTACTATGCTTTACTTTTTTTCATGAAAAGAATAAAAAGTAAGAGTAAAAGCATTTTTCTATTAAGTAGGATTTTAAACACTTCTTCAATTTTTGAGGCGTTTGCTCATTTCTAATCTTTAATCTTATTACTAATATGAAATGCTAACTGACTCACTGATAACAACGCACAGCCTAAACGGCTAATCGTAGAGACATGAAATTTGGAGGGTATGTTTGTCATGATGCGAAAATGAGTGCTAAGCAGGTAATTTTGAAAATTCGTACCCTAAGAGGTTCAAAAAGGGGTGGAAAGTTTTCATTAAAAGATTGCCCTAACTCTAAAACTGTGCATGATAAAAGGTCTAAATTATCATTATAGATTCCTCATATAAAATAGATAAGAACGTAATTTATGGCTTTTTGTTTTTTTTAATTATTGAAGGGCAAGTCTTTCTAATAGAAAAAAAACAAAAAACATTGTTATTTAACAGAAAAAACGCAATGTACACGTGGTTTCTATAATAAACTGGTGTATTTGAAGTGAAGTATTTGAAATACATATTAATAGCGTTGCGCATTTAAAATGGTTGTATGTTTGATACTCTTCTACGAACCACGACCCTGGTTTGCAACCAGGGTCTTACGATGATGACAGCGGAACTCCTGAATAATGCATGGTATAATAGTCGTGCTTTTACTTTTTGAAATCGGTCTATCGAGGCATTCAGTGACAAAGGTTTTTTGTTAAAACATTTGTGTTGAGTATCATAACAAATTTGGTGTGAGTATAGTGCTTACCTTGTGGTAAATAAATAAATGAATAATAAAATCTGGACAAACGTGAGTCGGACTGGCACTAAGACTTCAAGAAGCCTGCATTTTTTTTCTGGGAATGTGGGTCAGAACCCTCGGCGTGCGTCTCTGCACACCATGTAGGAGCTAATAGGTCAAGTTTATCCAGATATCCAACAAATATATATTTATAATATAATACTTGCACCTATTTAAAAAAACCAATACGCAGACGAAGTCGCGTATTGGTTTTTGGTAAAAATTGGTCTTTAATATTATTAGAGATTTTGTTATTTATTTTTACAGAGATTGCATACGGTCCGGAATGTTTCATTTGTAGTGTGGAGTTAGGTTGAGCTAGTCTAGTCTGGTTCGTGGCCTAAAGTTTTGCTGTCGAATATAACCTGAAATAGGACTCAGATTATTTGATTTCTGGTCATGAACGAATCATAGGCGAAGCAGAGATTCCGCTGGATGGTAATCTCGCCACTATTATTTCTCACATAAATTCTGAGGCCAGCTTAGACAATAGGCAATACGGGCATGTTATGTTATATTTATCCTGAAATGGATAAAACATTTTTTTATCCTCAATGGATAAAACGTTTTTTTATCCTCAATGGAACGTTTTAACCGCCTCAGTAGTTTAGTAGCTAGACGCCCACCAGTTACGCCACCAGTTCTAGACGTCCCAGGTTCAAGATTTAATATTGCGCTTGGTTTGGTTGGTGGGACTTTGTTTGATTGTCGCCATAGCAACAATTAGAAATTGTATTTGTGCCAGATCGTCAGACTATTGAGGATTTCTGATGAAGTGCGCTTCCAATTTTAGCCTTATCAAAACTTGAAACCAGGTTAAATGAAGGCTAAGCGCTTTCCCATTGAGCAATAAACTTAAAAAAAAAGCTTTTTAATTTAACTACTATTTTGGCGATGGTAATACTCGTATACCTGTCATCTTCAGATACAAATGTGATTATCTGTTTAAATATAGTGAATGTTCCCTAGTTGACAAGCTGATACTGACGGCACGGCAGAAGCTCAACGTGCTGATCCAGGCGGTGGCCAAGATGGATGTGACTCCAGAGGTGAAACTGAAAGCTAACCTGTTCTACCACAATATCCTGGCGACATCCATGCGTGAGAATTACAAGGACGAGGTGGTGGCTGAAGGAGGTGAGTACACTTTGCACTGTTTTAGTTGACTGTTATAACTTTTGGCTAATCTATTAAAATATTAGCCAAAAGCTATACCAGTCGACCAGTCTTTACTTGTGAAAACCTATTATAAGCTCACTGTTATCTTATTTCGTTTTAATACTGTTGGTAATCCAATAAAAAAAAGAACATGATCCAGACAATGTAAGTACAATCCGCATCGAGTCCGACTGGGCAATTGAATTGAATCCGGGAATGTGTCACTGATGAACTTATTAATTCACTGCTGAGTTTAATTACACAAATAAAACTCGGCTCACAACGCAAAATTGAAACACGGCGAAATCACGCTCAAATAATTAATACTTTTGAACCTTTGACAAAATTCCGTGTTAATGAGCACCCAGGTCACAGATATCTGAATACTTACGGACAGATACCTCATGTCATACAACGAAATGCGACCGTCCCTACTCGGGCTATTCTTCGGGAAATTCTGTGTTGTCTACTAAGGTGGTAGTTGGATCTCGTTATGAACGAACACAGCCTCATTTACACGCTAGACGGCAGCAGCTGCTCACGGGATTAAAACTTTTTTTCTTGTGTTATATGCTAAAGTATGTTATTTATATACACCTTACCCCCTTATTACTATTTTTTTTATAAAAAAAACTCTACCACATTACCTATTTCGAATAGGTGGGGATATGTCATAATATGTTACAATAGTGCTCTAAAACACGATTAATTTCTTTATATATTCTATTCGCAGTGCAAGTATGATTGATGTCACAATTTTCATTTATTTAAAAATTAAAAGCTTAATACTTTTAATTTTTATCTATATGAAAATTGGGTCGTATATCTACTTATACCTATTTAACTTGTTTAAAATATTTAACCCCAAGGGCTGGCTCTAATTTAGGTCAGCGAATTAGCATAGTTATTCAGCGTGGCAATACAGCCAGTGTCTCTCTTCACGCTTCCGTCTGGTACTGGTCTGGAACAGTTGAGTTTGAGGTCCTTAAGTAATTGAACTGCTTCCTTTGTTCATAATTAGTATAATTGTACATATTATCTTTAATGTTTGTGAAAAAATATCAGAACTTTATATTATTTTACTTAACATATACAATTCTACTTATATATATATTTCTATATATATATATATATATATAATTTTTCAGTAGTTTTCTTTTTTGATTTGACACACATGGCGTCATCTTTTGATGATGATTTTAACTAGCCTTTCCTTTGAGCTCCTGATGATCATGAGTTGGGACCCCATACCCAGGTAACTGTTTAAATTGTATTTGGCTGGTGCAGCGTTGCTTTGTTGATTTCCCACTAGCATGATACTCAATTTAATGATGGCAGGTATGAAGCGTTAACTATAAATACACGGAGGAAATATTTTTTGGCGGGCGCAATGTTGCAAATGATTGGTAATGGTTCGTTGATTTCCCACTAGTATGATAGGTATACCAATTTAGTATGGGATGGTAGTATGATATTGGTAATATGATGGTAGTAGCTCATACTTAAATACGTGGAGATAACTGGGGAATGAGTCGAGCTTGGCGCTAGAACGTTTGATGCGGACATTTTGAAGATTACTTAGGGTTTACCTAGTACTTGCGGCTCGGTTAGGTTTTCCAATTAATCCGCACTTAATAAATGAAAAATTATACGTTCATCATATAAATAAGATGTATGCATAATGAATTATACAAAAACGTCGAAAATTGTATTACTGTTAAATATGTATCTATGGTACATATGGATTGTAAATACTTAAGCAGAATAGTGCTGATGGATACCCCAATTGATTATTGTTTAATTCTTGTTGTATGGTCTTTGTATTTATTAAGCAAAAATTATTTTGTATTTGTATTTGAAATAAGAGACGGTACAGTTTTCCAGATATACAATTCTAATCAATTTCAAATAATATGAATATGGGAAAACCTCCAGCTAACCTACAATTCACTGACCAAGGTGTGATAACTTTTTTTTCATTGTATATGAGTGAGCTCATAAACTGGGCATAATACTGATATACGCGACCTGACAGAAGGCTGTGTTGTGACCGGGTGTCTCGTGGAGTTGATAGACAGAGGCGGCTCATGTGTCGACGTTCACATGCCACCAGTGGTGAGGCCTGTTATTTTTATATATGTAGGGTCAGCCCTGGATCTCGAGGTTTTCCTATGCAATAATTTCACAAGTAACGTAGAATGCTATAGTATAACTGAGTAACATCACCTAACTTTTTTTATCTGTCTATTTAAGGGATCCTTACTAAAACTCTAATTATGAAACACAAGGTGAAGAAAACTGACTGATAAAATATCTTACATTGCGTCCGCTGCAAAAACTATTCATGGAACAAAGTAATGTTCCACAGTTTTAGAACCAAACAATATATACAAATAAGTCTGGAATACCAACCGGTACGGTATGTCGGAATGTCCAGAACCCATTGTGTTCCTGTAACTACTATCTTGTAAAAAGTCTCGAGTAAAAAGTTAATACAAAAACACCGGTAGAAACTACACCATGCTATTTGTATCTTGGTATTGATCCTTATCTAAAGGAATCACTTGGAAACTAAGGCTGTTTTAGTACCTGTAGATTACTTTTTGAAATATTCAAAACGGACATTCCATTCAAAAGATATAATTTATTTAAAAATATATTGAAAACTCACAAACAATTCCACTGTAGGTTTTGAGCCACCAAAGAAGTGCTAGTTTTTATTATTAGTACCAAGCTTGCGGATCGGAGATCTTTGTTTGATGTTAGGTACGGGTGTGGTCCTACCGTGGATGTTGTAAGAAGCGAAGGGATTATACCAGGAGACGGGTAACAGTTACTTTCTAAGTAGTACTTATACTTTTTTTAATATATATTTTTGCCAGATGTTGTCATTACGGGAGTTTCCATAGTTTAGTTTGAGATAAGATCCTTTGCAACAGTCATCTTTATCACATACTATATCTATCACATACCGCTCATGGACATGTATAATGTATAATAGACCAAAGTGTAACATTGATTTTGCAGCAACATTTTACATTATTGGGGGTGGCGTTCATTGGCTTTGTAACGTCGCACTATATTCTCCACATGCAATTATTTTCCCTTTAGTGAAAGCATTTTCCATAACACCACACTGCGCGAATGATGAAATGAAAAACTTTGCGCGAATAAAACTGCGCGGGGTCACCTAAGTACATTGAAATTGGACTAGTTAAAATCTGTCAGTACGGTTAGCAGCACGGATAAACTAGGTAATTAGGTAAGTGGGTGAAACAGCTGCACATTATAACGGGGGATGGGGTGAAACATCACAGTGAGACGCACTACCCTTCACGTAGCAGGCGTCTCCTTCGACGCTACACCAAAACATATAGGACAATTTTAAAACGAACAGTAGCATGGGGACAGGGCGATCGTAGGACAAAACAAAAGTAAACAGTACAATGGGCGGTCTTATCGCTTTGTAGCGATCTCTGCCAGACAACCTTATGATGACGAGGATAGTACAAGAACGATTAATGGTACGATTGATAATAAAAAATATTAACATAATAAAAGAGAATAGATATTTATTTCAGTTTTAAAAATTTTACGCCACTTGAAGGAAAAGTATTTTTTTTAAACATTCCTGACATTACTTTATTTTTAAAAAGAATAAAACTATATCAGATTTTTTTTTATTTCACTTTTCACACCCGGGAATCGAACTGACTAAAATTTATAAATTAACATCTTATACTTTTATGGCTCTTGACTCGTTTACGGTTGCAAAGGATTTAAGGTAAATTTGTTTTTTACATATCCCCATGAAAAAAATCAGAAGGGGTTAGATCTGGTGATCTCGCAGGCCATATGATTACCGCCGATTTATTAGTGCCGTTGGTACCAATCCAGGTATTAAAATGGTTGTTAACATAGGCAGTAGTGATTCTGCTGTTATGGGCTGGAGCACCATTTTGCTGTAGAATTATTCGGTTTTACACTACCTCAGGTAAAACATTTTCAAAATACTTGACAGTGTTTGAATTACAAGCACGTGCAAATGCAATCTTCTTATCTAAATAGTACTTCGTCATTTGAATGAATAAATGACGTCAAAGATAATTATTAATTACTAACATAAGTAATCTGAAGGACCATTGAGTAAAATGACATTACCTAGACTCATTGAATCTAGTAGTCGAGATTTCGTAATTTTTCTTCCATTTCATTTACCACGTTGCTAGAGAGATTGGATCCTTATGATTGAGCGTAACGATCGATGTCATTACTTTTATGACATGTTTTTATCACAATTCGAGAATTTTTGTGTTCCGACATTTAAAGGTAAGATAGTTCCATTTTCTCAGACATTTGAGGAATCCGGGCGAAGTGCGCCTCCACTATCGGCCTTGAAAACCAGATGAGATGAACACTTCCCCGTCGGAAAATAAAAAACGAACATATTTATATTAGTTGTGTCATGCATCAAATATCTTCAATATATCGTAAATTCTAGACTATGACTGTCGACTGCTGACTGCTGGCCGAGTAATATCTACTAAGTACACTAATTAGGGACTATTTAAATACCAGCGAATTCTCGGAATATTCATATACCTGTGAAACGTCCCATGCCACCGAATAAATAGCAGCGCTACGTACCTACATATACCTTTACAACGATGAAATTTACATATTCATATTTTATTATCTGACGGGAAAACGGGTTTCTTTACTCAATCTCTCTATGTTCGCCCGATAGGTCGTGGCTTTTCACGTTGTTAATTCTCATTTGTATGCAATGCCTAGGTGGACAGAATACAATAAGTGATTAAGTCACCCCTTACTAACATAAAAAAGTTGATGGCTACCGTTACCAAAAAGGCATCAGCTTCCTTCTTTGTATACGCATAACTTTAGCTGTGAATACCAATCTGTCTGCCAAGCGTGATTATAGCTAAACTTTACAGTTTCGGTGGAAGTTATTTTCACATTGTGGCAGACAATAATGTGTTGCTGATGTGGGATGTGCGCAGCTTTGTGCCTTGCATGACATCGCAATTTTAATTCTAGGATTTTAACGACAACAATGGGTTTGTAGCCCTACTGAATGAAAAGGGCAGAGAGTGGAAGAGAAAAGCCGAAGATCGGGCTCAATGGCACACCTTGGAAGAGACTTATACGTCCAGCGATGGACTGCAATAATGTATGATGATGATGATGATTAATTATACTAAAATTACCCAGGAAGGTCCAGAAAAAAAAAACCTTTGACCAGTTAGCATGATTATGGCTATTAATGTAGTTATTACCGAAACACCTTTAGGTAGGTTTCATCATCATCATCATCATATGAACCCACATACATCCACTGCTGAAACATAGCAGTGGATGTGTGTGGTAATCACCACAATCAGTCCATCGAGTCTCCCCATGCACTCAGTTTTGCGTTTAATCGTGGTCATAATGCTAGATCCTTTACTCCCCAGTGGTTATCAGTTCTGCGAGCTATGTAGTGTGCGAGACCCAGTACCACAACGATAAACAACACATACACTTCTCTACACATCCAACTCACACTTAAGAACACGCACACCTGTATACAGCATGCCGTTTTTACCTACAAACTTTTTATATATTTATTTATTTAATTATTAATTTATTTATTTAGTTATCACCATAATCCTATATTGCATTAAATTAATTTTACGGTCACACACAACAGGTTTATTTTCATTGTATTATTAAAGGACACGTTATTTTTAAAAATAATGGTTGTGAACTGATTTTTTTATTTTTGAATAGTACCAAACCATTCGGGAGAGTACTGTATCCTGGGCCACAGCTCACGTAAATCCAGGAAGCAGGGCCCCACTATAACTGTAAAAATATGGCTGGTAAACATTTATGAATTATGAATGGGTGTGTATTGTATGATAAGTAATATGTATTTACAAGTAAAAAAAAAAAAAAAATGTATTTAAGTATTATATCCATATTCTAGTTCCCATATTACAAGCTATGCTTAGTTTGGGGCTAGATGGCGCTGTGTGAAATTAATGTCCTGTAATATTTATTTATTTATTTTATTTATGAATGAATTATGTGACCTTCCCACTGCCACTTCAGTTTGGTGATTCTGAGAGCTATGTCGGTAACTTTGGTTCTCCAACGGATAGCCACATTTCGGATTTCATAGCTTTATATAAACTCATATAGCTCTCTTCATTCGCTGTGCAACTTTGAACATATTGAAACCCAAAATCAGCGAATATATGTATATCACACTTATAAGTGTTATAAATCAATAATTATCATTATATTATGGGACAGGACATTAATTTTAACACAGCGCCATCTATCCCCAAACTAAGCATAGCCTAGTAATATGGGAACTAGATTACGGATACTTAAATACTACTTATCATAAAATACAACATCCAAACACAGAACAAACATCTATATTTATCACACAAATGTTTGTACTGGGCGGGAATCGAACCCACAACCTGCAGCGCAGAAGACAGAGTGAAAACCAAATGAGCTATGAGGCTTGTTAAAAAAAATGGAGACGCTTGGCTCTCGCTCGGTCAATAGTTGTAATATTTGTATGCAAACTAACAGATATAACCACATTAAAGTGGTAGGACTTTGTTTTGGTCCGCTAACAACATCTTACTTAATTCTGTCACAACAATTCTTAAATTGTTGTGTTCGCATTTAGAGGTAAGATAGCCAGTTTTTCAGCTTATTGAGGATTCCGGGTGAAGTACACTTTTACCATCGGCCTTATCATAACTTTAAATTCAAGTGATATGAAGGTCAAGCTAATGCCCGTCATACCTACATTAAAAAATAAAAAAGTAAACAATAATTTAGATTCCAGAGGCCGTAGTATGTGCTTATTTTCTGATGCCTAACTGAAACTATTTTCGTTCTCGTATAGGGCGCTTATTTCCATACATTTGGTTAGCGGAGTAGTAAAGCAACTAGTTCCTTTCAATGTCCGCTAACCAAATGTATGGAAATAAGCGCCCTATACGAAAACGAAAATAGTTTCTTTTAGCTGTCAGAAACTCATACTAAGGACTCAGGCGTTGAATAATTGGGTGAATGGCAAGGTTGAAAATGCCCGGGCCTAAAGGGTCACCTTGCTGACAGCCAACTGCAGACGAAAAAGTTTTGTTCTTGTAAATTAATTGTTCTCCGAGTTAAGTTGGGAAATGAGACACTATGTTGTATGTATGTATGTGTTTGTGACGGCATAGCTGTCGAACGGATTATCAGATTTTCATGATATTTAAACTGAATAGAAATAACGTAAACAAAATTTGATTATCGTGGGATATTTTTGATATTTTATGAAAATAAATACAAATTTTCGCCCATATCATGTGAATGGCTGATCCGATCAATTTTAAATTTTGAACATGCAGAGATTATATACTTTTTAATAGGTATGAGGATTGTTTTGACACTGGGGTAGTTTTTGAGAAATAGGGGTTTTAAGTGAGACGAGAAGATTTTTGGCTTGTGGGGTTTCATTCAAAAGATTATCGACTGCACATTGATAAAATATGTATTTCACTTTTTATTAGGGGTGGTTTACGTAACAAAGGGGCGCGTAAAGGGGTTAATTCGCTTGGTATGTCTTGTAGGATAGACTGTTAAATGGAATGACTTCACAATTGACTTTCTTTTGATTTGCTGAAACCACCCCTGTATTTACATTAAAGGTTGCAAAAGAAGGTAATACGATTGAAGTCTTGAAAATGTGCTAAAACATAAAATATCATATGAAATAAGAGTTGAGAATCTGTAGTAGGTTTCAAAATAAGTTTATTTTGCCATTATTAGAGGTGATTTTTAAGATGAAGGGGGCAAAAGATGATCATCAGGACTTGTAAGATAAGAGAGGGTATTCAAAATTTCGTTAAACTGGTCTATTTATCTATTTTTATTTACTCTATAGAAGAAGAATGGTGTCGATAAAATCAGAGAATTACTTTTGCGGTTTCATGCAAGGGCTTGGCGCATATTCCATATTAACAGTATTTTATTGTCCACCACAATGTGGAAACTTCCTCTGTAAGGTTGTACGGCCATGATCACCACGCCACTTAGCGATCTGACTGGTGCTCACAGATACGTTTACACAAGTTTTGTTTTCACAAAGAAAAAAACTGCTGCTTTTTTTTTGTTGACTTTAAGATATCCGTGGATTGGAGGGTAGGTTTTTAAACCACGACTGCTAAGGCAACAGTTTTGAAAGCACTTTTGATAACGACATCAATTTTGTTTTCACATTAGTAATGATTTTAGTTAGGACATAACGTTAGTAACACGAGAGAGCCTCGAACACTCAGATGAATAAAGAGAGTTCGAGAAAAAAGTGCTCAAGTAAAGTGAGAAAGGTGTAATGGAAACACACTTATATTGTATGTTAACTACGTCCTATTTGAGAAATAATCTCTGTTATAAACCAAACTTCACGAAATCTCGGTTCGGGATCGAACTACTACTACGGTACTAGTTTAGATGGCGAACCGTTAAATTTAAAAGCATTTTTGACCCTAGAAACTTGACCTTAAAATAACCTCCCCGTAATTTTGATCTAAAATGGTTAAACATTAAAACAATGGACCGCGGCCTCACAATCACCTCGCGAACCAAAGCCTAGGTACGCGGCTTTTTTCCGAAAGCAGACTTAGGCCGCAAGGCGGCCAAAGTACCACCATCGTAAAAAAAAAGACTGAATTCGTTAAAAATTATTATGGTTCCCTCTCGCTATCGGTTTCTCAAACCCAGCTCTATCGGCTCAAAGTTAATCAACTCGAGGTACAAACCCGTAGTAAACAGGCTCTTGTTCGTTGCTTCAAACGAGAACTCAATTCAAGTCCGTAATTGAATCCGACATAACAACTAACAATTTAAAACATTATATATGTCGGCGCAAATCCGCCAAAACTAATCGTTGATGACTTTAATTAGATTATAAAATCAATCTCATGTGTTAGGGCAACCTAATGTGTCGTATAATTAATGTGTAATTGATTATTTCAGAATAATCTTGGTTTAGGTAATTGTTGGTAGTAAGTTTGAAATTACAGATGATTAATTATTTGTTTTATTGATCAAAAGCAAATAATTGATCTCGATTTATTTTAGGATTAATTTTAACGTGCTCCAAATGTTTCTAAATTCATGTTATGATTTTTAAACAACAGTAAGTAATTTCATTCAATTGTATTCAGACTCGTAAATTGAACTTCCTGCACAGTTAAAGCATTCGACGGATGTTACTCTGCGAATGTTTTAACTAATGATTTTGCAAATGCTAACTCCTTCTAAATTATTGTTTTGATTTTTAATCTACAAAAAGTAATTTTCCTTATTATTTTTAAGCCTTAATTTAAACGTGTTTGTCGTAAAAACTTTGGAAGGAAGTTGATGGCCTGATGAAAGTTTTTACTGAAATAATTACAAATAAATAGTCAGGATAATTCTAAAAATGTTGAAATGAATTTACGTTATTTTTAAATGATTGTAAACACAATATTAAGATTTAAAGATTTTGTAATTTGTCATTATGATAACGACGTCACAACCGACGTCCATCTTTTCCTTTTTGGTCGGGCGGGTAGGACACGGCATTATTGTTCGAGCCGTGCTGAAGTAAAGTTGTGTGGTGTAACTTAAAATAAGCCCGGTGAGTACCTACCTATTAATATTAGCTTGTGATAGGAATAGTTGAAGTAGACTTAAGTAATAAAGTGTTGAGTTTTTAAACAAGTGTTTTCATTGTCTGCAATGAGCGAACCTAGTGATGGGAATTGTGACGTCAGCTGTGCTGACGTCACTCTTTCTAAAAATTCCAAGGGTCAGGGTGCCTCGTTATCAGAAGTGGGATCTCCACCCACTTCTCGACCATCAAATTCAAGCAATGATGAAAATAACGCTTCTGTTAATGGGGTACCCTCGGAATTTTTCACGCAGATGTTGCAAACAATGAAAGAGATGTCTGATCGTATCACAAAGCAACCTGATTCTAAAATGAAAATCAGCGATGTATTTTTACCGTCATACGATCCGGACGCAAATATTGGTGTACGTGAATGGTGTCAGCATGTGACCACTGCCATGGAAACTTATAACCTAAAAGATTACGACATTAGAATGAAAGTTGGTAGTTTACTAAAAGGTCGCGCGAAATTATGGGTTGACAATTGGCTTGTTTCAACTGCCACGTGGCAGGAATTGCGTGATGTTCTAATAACAACCTTTGAACCAGAGAATAGATATTCTCGCGATGTTATTCGTTTTCGAGAACACGTGTATGACAATACTCAAGACATTGCGCAGTTCTTGTCACAGGCTTGGGTACTATGGCGGCGCGTCACCAGAGATAAACTCTCCGACGATGACGCAGTGGAGGCTGTAATTGGATGTATCGGAGATGAGCGGTTGAGGATTGAATTATTGAATACCCGTGCCACTTCAGTGCCAGAATTAATTTCAGTGGCATCATCTATCAGGCGGATCAAGCGACCTCATCCTGGTACACCCAACTCACAGCAAGGCCCGCCAAAGCGACCACGAATCACTGATAGGACCTCTCTCTTTTGTCAAGTGTGCAAAAAGCCCGGCCATGATACTCGCGATTGTAGATACCGCGTCAAACCTGGTGATTCGTATACGCGTAACCAAGACCCTAAACCTGCTTCACAGAATCCAGGCAAACCTACTTGTACTTTCTGCTCTAAGGTTGGTCATACGTATGAAACATGCTACAGGCGTGAGCGCGCGGTAGTAACAAACGTTAATTGTGTGGGTTTGCCTAAACTAAATTCTATGACGGTGTCGATTGGTAAATTGAAGTTAAAGGCACTGTTTGATAGTGGGGCAGAATGTTCATTAATAAGTGAATCATTGGCTGCGCGGTTACCTGGACAGCGAAAACATGCTGTCAGTTATTTGAAAGGGATAGGTCAATTCACAGTAGTTTCACTATCAACACTAACTATGGTTTGCATGATCGATGATCTCAGTGTGGAACTCCAGTTCCAGGTAGTGCCAGACTACGAAATAGGTTCAGACATGCTGATAGGCATAAATTTGTTAGGTAAAACTAACTTAAGCGTATTGGTGAGTTCTCAGGGTGCTACATTGGTTCGGCAACCGGTGGTAAGCCACATACGATCACAGAGCGAAAAGTTTGATCAAGTAAATTGCGATTTAACCTGCACTGATCAAATAGATGAATTGAAAATCTTATTGAACAAATATGAACATTTATTCATCCGCGGCTACCCGCGCACACGTGTTAATACAGGTGAACTCGAAATACGTTTAAAAGAACCTGGCAAGTGTGTTGAGCGTAGACCGTACCGATTAAGTCCCATTGAACGTGAAAAGGTACGTGAAATTGTACAAGATTTGCTTGAACATAACATCATTCGCGAAAGTCGATCGCCGTTTTCAAGTCCAATTATATTGGTCAAAAAGAAGAACGGCCAAGATCGTATGTGTGTGGACTTCCGCGAGCTGAACCGAAACACCTTGAGAGATCACTATCCGCTGCCAATTACTCTTTCTGAAAATTCCAAGGGTCAGGGTGCCTCGTTATATATAAAATATTATTCAAACGTCGTTTTAGAGATTTTTACATTCCTACTTAGAAAGCATCATTCTTCACAACTAGTAGCTCAGAGAAAAGAAAATTGAAGAACCCAAAGAAATAAGTTGAACACGAGAAGAACCCAAAAAATGTATCAGTTTAAGGAATTCCCACGAAACCAAGACACCAAAAGCTATAATGCAAATATTCAGAACATTATAGAAGAAGAATAAAGTGAATCGTTGCATTGTTACTATGAGAGCTTAATGCCATTGTTAATTGCTTACAAATATTTATGTTATTACTGTACGTGTTGGCATTCTTCATTGTGAATGAACTATAAGCTCATGCGGCGCTTCGCTATTTAGTCTTATGATGCTTTCTGGAGCATTCGATCAAAGAGAATTTCCAATACTGCAAAAATGCAGGTCCTTTTGTAAGCGGTTGGTTGCCTTATCAGTTAATACCGTTCGTTGAACAAATACGGCCCTCATATTATACGCGTATGAAATAAAACAAAAGTACAATACCTATCTGTCTAGTCGCAGGAATTTCATGCAATTATAGGGTTTCAAACCGTGCATCTGTTTCCGTCCTGGAGGAAACCAATTTCGCCAAACAAAATAACCACCCGGCCGCCGAACTAGTATACCTAGATGTATACTACCTGTCGTAGTCTGTCACCCCCATTGATCGATAGGAAGCGGGTGCATTCCCCACCGCTTCATATTTGTTACCTACAGCCGGACGGTAGCGCTGCGGGGCAGTGCACGAAAAAATTTCTTCTGGCAAATAGAAAACCTGTTTGCCTGATGGTGATTTCTTTTTTTACATTTGATATATTCACAACACGAATTTTCTGTTTGCTTTTTTTGAAATGGAGTTCTTTTTACGATATTAAATTATTACCGGCTGCAAAATTATGCTTTTATGTTCAGCGTTGTCATCATCATTTCGGATCATGCAAGTTCATAGATGATGATGATGATGTCACAAAGAAATTTATATTTACTGAAAATAAATTTAAGTGAGCTAGATCTCCTCTATCCATCGACTTCCTGCAAACAAAATTTAGGATACTTTCTACGTACTATTTCACGTTTATTATCAAGGCTGTTCTATAAAAGTAGGTCTTTAAAAACCCGATGTTTTTCAGTGCATTTTCAGTGTCATTAGATCTGTTGTACAACAATAGATCTAATGTCCTGGAACATTAAACTTTGGTGTTTCGTCTTCAATTTGGGTTTTCTGAAGCACTACTTTTTATTTCAGTTGTGATTTTTTATCAATACAAAATAATTTCGTTGAAACTGTGTTTGTACATGTTTCCAAATTCATCTCTGAAATGGCGATACTTTTAAAAACCAGTGGCTTATTCCACTTTTTTTAATTCACGATGGTTATAAAGCAACAATTTACCAAAAAACATATCGCGCATACCTTACCCTGAGGTACCCTTGTGGTGGCAATTTAATATTAGTCCAAGATAGTGCCAAGTTGATAAAGGTGTCTTTAAGCTTTATGGCCTGCCCACTGCATTCAACTTGTTAAGTCTGAAAGCTGTATCGCTCACTTCGAATTTCTCTACCCGGCTATTTATAGTGTACGAAGCAAATGTGCTATATTTTTCTTCACAATTTCTGTTTGCAATAATACAATTACAAGACCAAGACATTGGTCGAAAAACATATTAATATTTTACCGCATCAGATTTTCATGTACTCCCATCTGACCTGTCTCAATTAAATACCTTATACATTTGGAATTACATCCTATATGAAAGTGAAGTAGGAGACGAATGTTCGTATGGAAGAGGCGATAAGGCATCGCATCGAGCATACGCCTCTGTGGTCTAGTGGTTCAACCCACCGATTTCAGATCCAGAGGTCCCGGGTTCGATCCCCAAGGGGAGTACAAAATTTTGCTCGGTTTGGTTGGTGATAGGACTTTGTTTAAGTCTGCCTGGCTAGCTACCACCGCCTTACCTAATTCTGATCTTTACATGTTACTGGTTAGATGAAGGCCAAGCACTTCCCCGTTGTACAAAAAAAAAACGGCAAGAAATAGCATAAACAAAATTATATGCAAATATTATTTTGTTTAAGATACTATATAAGATAAGATAATATACGCTACGGTACCCTTTTGTAAGAAAATTGAGCGCATAACGAGTGCGAGATTTGGCAAAGCCTATATTCGAAAGGGTGCAGAAAGCTATTTTTATTTGAAACATTTTTAAAGTCCAATTTTGACCACTGCTTCTAGTTATTATGATTACTAAGCCTGTCCTTCTATGACTTTGTCAGGCCCCTTTCATTATTGTAAGTACTATAGCCTCGTTCAACTGTCTCCAAATCTCTTTTTCTGCGCTCACGATCCAATTAACATCTGTAGTTATTTGTATTATTCATCGTTTATTACGTCTGCCTCTTCAATTGCGCGCTTTTCCTGTCCAAGTTATCACTCGTTTTGTACATCTTTAATTTGTGCGTGTTTAATAGGCGTGCAATGGCACCACGGGCAAAAGATATACATTTAAATTACATGATCTCAACAGCCCATTAGTGTCCACTGCTGGACAGTAATGAGAGCCCCCTCCAAAGCTGAAGCTTTTAGCCATAATTACCACGCTTTGTATTACGACTGGGTGATGGTTATAAAGGTGTAGAATGTAAATAACACAGAAGTAAGCTGCTGCCCTTCTAGTGAGATCCCTTAGTCGGCTCTTACGATATCCATGGGCCGAATTAGAGTGGTCAACTCGTAAGCCGCCACCGCCACGGCATATATTTTTATAACGTAGTTTTTTCATTACTGTGAAGTAAGTAGGGTTGTACTGTGCAACGATATTGATTTAGAGCAATATCTAAATGAACATCGTTGTACAATACAACCTGATATACTCTATTCTAGACAAGTACACTAGATTAAAAACAGTAATCAGGATTATCAGGTTACAATTGGTCATAAGATATAAATATCTTCGACTTCAAGATTATGTGGATATGAAAGAACAGACCATTTTTCTGTGCCATCGATACTGGAATACTATAAGCAAAATAACATGTAGGTATTGTTAGTAACGTAAGCGTACCTATCGGCCCGCACGGTGGATTCTCCATCAGTCACTTGCTTTAAAGTGCATCTGCTGTACAGTGATGGATTTAAATTTTCTACTGGCCATTAGTGGTAGCGGTCCGAGGAAAGCTGTCTCCCAAAGGTATTTGTCGCGTCATGAGCACTGACTATATCTGACTTGTACATTACATGTGCAGTGACATATTACTTTCAATCGAACACGCTTTCTTTAGCTTCATTTGTGAGTAACGAACTTTGTAATAATAGAATCTTGGAAGTTGATTTTGACCTACTTACTTTTAATATTCTGCCGATTTGAAACTTTGCAAGTGAAATAAATATGAATAAAAAGAATGTAAATAAAAAGGGTAATTTGACGTCATCGAACTGATCTCGTGTTGAAGCCAGGAGGTGGATAGTGGAACTCCTCGGAGGCTAATAAGTAAACCGCTCGAGATTGGACTCTTTCATTTTGTTTAGTACCTACCTTACATTTGGTATTGAAATTCATGAGTGGGCTAGTGGCGGCGTGCTTGTTTTTAAATAAAATGTGTAATGTTTTTAAAAACTACAATAATAATTATCTAAAAAATGCGCGTTTTATTCCAATTGGTTCTCGTTGATGTAATAAAATAAAAATGCATTCGAATTGAGAATGTCCTCCGTTTCAGGAAGTCGGTTAAAAAGAAGACTAGCTCTTCAACTGTTTTTTAAATACGAGTGAAATAATAATGCCATAAAGGGGCAGCCCCAGAAAAAATAACTAACCCCTCTAGTTCAACTCGCGGTGGTCGTAAATGGTGACAATTACTGATGGGGATCGGTAGCGGAATCCACCTGAGTAAATAATCACTATTACTTTTTTTGTTTTTGTTTATGGTGAGGGTTCCAACAGATATCTATCATAGATATTAATCAGACGATAATTGTCCATGAACATGGATAGTTCATGGACAATAATCGTCGGTTTGCCGGCTGACACGAGACATCGGGGATCACGCATCGACGTTACGATTATATGTATTTTAGTTTAAGACATATATATCTATGGGTCCTAGAATGAGTAAAATTACCATTCTGTACTATTTTTATGTTATCTGAATTAAAATTTACTATTATTATTATTAATAATGCAATCACTAAGCCACCTGCCAAGCGTGGTGGTTATGGAAAATTCTCTATATTACACCTTGCAGGCCATCATCATTACAGAAAGATGATTGCCATAGGCTTCGATACTAAAAACAAATGATAACGCACGCCTTTCTGTGCACTGCGAAAATAGTGGCATTTTTAATTATGCGATGCAACAAATATAATAGCTGCTTTTCAAACAAATAGCAGCTCTAAACTAAGGTATTTGGGCTTAAAATGCAAAGTAAGCAAGTCGTAACTGTTAGTTGACTAATAATAACTAATCTAAACTACTAAAAAATAAAGTATCTAATCGGTAAATAACTAACCAGACGCCGGAAAAATATTCGCACACGTAAGTATAATTATAATATTGTTATAATGCTCAAAATAAGACAAGTTTATTCAGCACCAAACTAATTACTCTCAAACACAGTACAACACTACTTATAGTCCATCAAATCTAAGAATGTACTTCTTATCTTATCTATGACAGCTGTCAGATCAACTTGTCTAGGGATGTGAACCAAATAATCGCTATCGAAAATATTCGATATTAATGAGAAATTGAAAAATCGATATTGATACTTTATAGGTAGGAAACAATCGCTTTCTTTTTTGATAAAACTAAACTCAGATAGAAGTAAAATAAACATGTAGCGCTTAATTAATACCAAATAAATTAATTATTTCTGCTTATTTTTTTTTCAAGGTGGCCCACAGATTGACGACAGACTAAATTGGAGGTTGTATTGTACCTACTTGTGTCTACGGAGTGAACTTTATTTCTTATTTTATATTCTTTATTTTGGCTTTCACCGATTCTGCCAGTGACAAGTGACGTATTGCAAGTGTCAAGCTTATGAGTAAACAGCAATTAGTAAAAGCGATTGATTTCGAAAGACAAATTCAAATGCGACAAAGATAATTGGGAAATCCCGCACTGTGTGTATGTATGTTTGTTTGTGACGGCATGAACAGATTATCCGATTTTCATGAAATTTAAACTGAATACAGATAACGTAAATAGATTTTGATTATGGCGGGGGATTGTTGCACAGTGGGGTAGTTTTTGAGATATTCAATAACAAGAGATACAATTTTCCCTTTTCAAATCGACATCAACCTTTGTTTTTTGTTAGAAAGGACATTACGTTAGCAACAAGAGAACCTCCAACGCTCAGGTGAATAATGAGAGTTCGAGAAAAAGTGCTTAAGTAAAGTGAGAAAGGTATATTGATAACACACTTTTATCGTTTGTTCGTTACAAACCAGACATCACGAGATCTCAGTTCGGGGCAAACTACTAGAATATAATTATATTTTTTATTTATTTAAGTACCTATATTTATTCAAGACAAGTAATTCGAAGAACTACTGAACTAAACTTCGGACCGATCGCGCATGGAACTAGCTGGCGTAGTTATTCCGTGGGAGCGCTCGTTCGGGCGCTCGCGCACTACACAACACTACTACTACTTACTGAATTTCCGCCAAAAAGTCGCTTCGATTAATTAAATTATTTCAATATTTTTACCGATTATTTGGAAACTCGAGTTTTAAACTGTCGCAGCACTACTGTAAACAACATAATGACATAACATTGTATAAACGTGAACCTCATTTACAATTTTACTGATTGTTCACGTTTTAAACTAGTTTTACGAGATTCAAGTATAGATTAATGTACAGGAATGTTTAATAAATATAATTATTTATCTGAGTAAATAATTTTTCGACATTATAAGAATTACCGTTTGTAATATTTTGTGTCTACGTTTGAACAAAGTTATAGCATAATAAGAAATGCGAAACGTCAAAATGTACTTCTTAGATTTGATGGACTGTAGTTACACTACCGAATCACTGAACACTGTTATCGCACTCAAATATCACTTGATGATAACTCGCTGTATCGTAATCGAATACAGCTTGCTTTTTTTTTATGAAATGACAATACGCTGGCCTGTTTCTGAACCTGAATCGAAAGTTCAAGTAAGCACGGGAATGGTTGCGCCGCTAACTGTTGCGTAATCTGGCACGGCGGTCATAAATCATCCTTTTGTGTTATTGATAAACAAGTTGTTATTGTCTTATTTTCTCGGAACTATGCGAAGGCTCGCGAATATTCTAGACGTTTCAGACTGGCGTAACAATATTCAATTATTATATAATTAATTATAATTATATAGATAACACTACCTACCCCCCAATAAACTACATGTTCACAAAATCTTCTTATTTCCCTAAGACACAACAAAATTATAAATTACAAGAAAAAAATACTGACTACGCAACATAAATACTATATTGCACATCTAATAAACTAAACTAATTAACTATGTACAAAGGAATCAGTCAGATTACCTAGGGACCATTACAAACGTAAAAGGTAACTCAACTTTTTTTTATATTTTTTTTTTATACTACTAGAAGACGGGACAACCAAGTAGCGCACCTGGTGTAAAGTGCATCTCTTGCCTATGACAACGCCAACTGTTCAAGACCGGTACCAGACGGAAGCGTGCCCAAGACACTGGCTGCATTGCCACGCTGAATAGCTATGCAAATTTGCTGGACTAAATAAGAGCCTGCCCTTGGGTCACGTGTCGTCTCAATCAAAAGTCACGCAAAATTTTTGTAAACCCGGAGGGCACCGGCTCCCGGACCCAAGGTCTCCACCCCAAAAGGCTCAAATAGGGCTCTGTCGAAACCACTATATTTGTGCCTTTTGTGATCCTTGGCTGAATCAGTCGCCGCCCCAGTCCTAAGTGATGTCCCAAGTAGATAAGATGGCGCTAGAGTGTCGACGCAGGTAGCGTCCCTCACCAAAGGCCTACCCATTTCCCAAGGGACAAGAGTCATACCGTCGGGCCGCTTACCATCATCACGTAACAGGCCATTCGGTTCAAGAACGGCTGGAACATTGACACTGGTAAAAGCTCGACGGATAATTAAATAAAATAATCTAATAAACTTGACTTTCAACTGAATTTTTAATTAAACATATTAAAAGTAGTTTAGGTTATGCTTGAACAGTGAATAAAAAATCCAATTGCCAATTAGGTTTCGCTTAATCTGGCTAAATATTTTTGTTGGTGCTTGATATGAATAGGTCGGTCATTAACTAAAGTAGTATTACAGGACAGGACAGGACATAAATTTTAGACAACGCCATCTAGCCCCAAACTAAGCATAGCTTGTAATATGGGAACTAGATTACGGATAGAATACTTAAATACTTTTTTTTTTGTAAATACATACTTATCATACATTACAACACCCAAACACAGAACAAACATCTACATTCATCACACAAATGTTTGTCCTGCGTGGGAATCGAACCCACAGCCTACAGCGCAGAAGGCAGAGTTACTACCAACTGAGCTATGAGGCCTGTAGAGGCCTGTAGTAGTAAAAATAAACTTGATGAGTAAATAGTATTGTTATTGTACGTACAGAAAAAACCAAAGGACTTTGTCAAATGCCCGAATGTTTCTTACATAAAACTCCACCAAAACACACCGGCTGGACAGCAATTTTCATTGGGTAGTAATTAAAATATTCTATTTTTCCAGCATAATTTTCCAATATAAATAATCTTAGTATATAATGTTGGAAAAATGTGATATTAGCATTTTTCTACGTGCTAGAGCGTTCGCTTTTAGATTCGGAGAGCTTGGGTTCGAATCCTGGGTGAGTCATACTTTTTATTGGATGACTTAAATTTCGTCCGTCGGAGGGCAGATTAAGCTGTCAGTCCAGGATTCTGCATAATAATAATACTAACTAATGGCGGCGGCTGGTGAACTGAAGTCACTGAAACGAGACTGGCATTTTCGGTTAAAGTTAATAAATAAAGTTAAGACAATTTAAAATCCATCTACAGCGTCTACAGCACATTTATTTCACACAGCGCTACTTATACTACACTTGTACCTTAACCGCCTCTGTGGTCTAGTGGTTCTACCCACCGATTTCAGATCCAGAGGTCAGATCCAGAGGTCCCGGGTTCGATCCCCAGGGGGAGTAGAATATATTGTTCTTGGTTTGGTTGGTGGTAGGGTTTTGTGTAGGTCCGCCGGGCTAGCTACCACCATCTTACTTAATTCTGTCGCCATAATAACAATTCTAAAATTGTAATGTTTCGGCGTTTAGATGAAGATAGCCAGCTCTTCAGACTGTTGAGGATTCCGGGTGAAATGCGCTTCGGCCGTATCATAACTTCAAAACAAAGTGAGATGAATGCCAAGACTTTCGCCACTGTTTTCAGTAGTGGTAGCTAGCCAGGCAGACTTTAATAAAGTCCTACCACCAAATAAACCTAGCACGGTATTGTACCCCCCTGGATCCACAAGGTAATAATAAAAAAAACTCCAAACGCCCCCGTTTTTTTTTTTTATTTAGTCCATTAATTTCAAGCTTCCCATGAAATCTTTCCTTTGTTTCCAGGTCTGATTGAGTTTGAAATGGAGGATCCGAACGTGCCTGGCCATGCTATGATCAAGCTGAGGAGCAAGCAGCTGGTGGATGCCCAGGTCAGCGAATTTGATGTCCCGGGCTAAACAGCGTCGCCAACATCATGATCTATTTTTTTATGAATTGAGTGAAACGGGTTGAGACTACATTTATCTGTATTCTGCATTTTGTTGCCACATATATGATTATATAACTTACAACTAGCCTCGACTACTACAAAACCTTTCGAATAAATTATCTCGGCACTACACAAGACCTACTGTTGGCTGCACTAATAGGTTTACATTTCGTAATTAAAAAAAATGTTTTGTATCTGCATCTAGTAGTTTTTTTTTATTGTACGACGGGGAACCCCTTGGCCTTCATCTCACCTGGTAACAAGTTGAGAAAAGGCCAAAGGTGGAGGCGCACTTCACCCGGAATCCTCAACAAACTTAAACTGGCTATCTTACCTCTAAATTCCGGAACACAACATTTTTTTTAAGAATTGTTATAATGGCGACAGAATTAGGTTAAGATGGAGGTAGCTACCCAGGCGGACTTAAACAAAATCCTACCACCAAACAAATGTGTTACTAATTTAGTATTTGAGTGTGATAATTATATTTATCAGGATTGAATGCAAAAGTAATGGCAAAAATTAATGGACGTCAATATAAGGGTTATGGATTTAATTTGATAATTATGTAGTGTATACAGCAAGCTGTGGAGTGAGCATGGAATTTTACTACGCTGACATAGCTTTCAGAATTATCAAGCTGAATTGGCAGTGGGCAGGCCAGATCACTGGGGGGTTAAGGTTCTTGCATGGCGACCAAGATTAAATGTAATACCGATGTACGATTGATTTCTCAATGTTAACAAATTGCCCATTAGGTAGATAGGTAATAACAAATGTTTTAAGATTAAGTATTTAGGTTTTTGTTGTATCTACTTAGAATATAATTACAAATTGAGTATCTAAATGTTGAATGGATCATCAAAAAAATTAACCGGCCCGAGGTTCTTGCCTTTCTCCTTGTGTGCTGGTCGCGATTCCGAACAGGCGGTAAATTTGACGTTTCAAAATGATCCTAAAAAATCTTAATGAATAAAGAAATTTTGACTTTGACTTTGACTTTGACTACCGAGTGTGAGAAGACGCACTCGATGGTCCGACGACATTGTGGCGGTGATCGGGGGAGGCCTGTGTTCAGCAATGTTCGTTTGTGGGCTGAAATGATTTTGTGTATACGTATTAGTGCAGGCGACATACATACTTCTAATATTTTGTGTATACGTATTAGTGCAGGCGACATACATACTTCTAATATTTTTTGTGAATGTGAAGAAAGGAAACTCCTTACTATAAGAGCATTATTTTACCAGCTGTTATTTATTTCGCGGTTGATGTCAACAGGGCGACGATGACATGCCCTATGTAATAAAATTCATCTCGATTGAAAACTTTTTTACGTTTTTGTAGAATATGTACCAAATTCTGATAACTAGAGTCTCCTATTATAGAAATTGTGGTGTAAATAATAATTGTTAGGTGGAAATAAATGAAAATGTTACATTTGCTGTTCTGTTTAAATGCATTTTGACAAGAAACACTAATTGGTCTCACAGTAGTATAGATATCATGTTGAGATGAAGTCAAGCGCTTTGCGGTCATACAATGAACAGTTCCCATTAGACAAGCTTTGCTTCGTTTGGTGCTAGATGTGTCCAATATCTAGTTATATTAGTTTCTTGAATGGTGCAACATCTAACTTATCAATTGAAAGTTCTTGCTTCGAAGAATGGACATTGAGGATACAATGAGTTTTCAAAGATATTGTTGAATATTTAAATATTATATACACCTAAGATTATATTTTAGCTGTTTACCTTATATAGTTCATACACAATAAAACTCCTTTTAGGGTTCCATACCCCAAAAAGAATAGACGGAACCCTTATTGGATTTTTTTCCCACTTTGTTGTCCGTCTGTCTGTCTGTCTGTCTGTCTGTCTGTATGTCTGTCTGTCTGTCTGTGTGTCCCTTGGACCTGTAAAAAAATCAAGCTTCTAAGCCAACACAATCAAAAGATATAGCCGTTTATGTCGCAAATTTTCGACACTCGCAAGAGAATCAAAACCTACAGGGTACTTCCCGTGAATCAGAATCTTGAAATTTGGTACGAAGCAACGTCTTATAGAACAGATACAGGGAAAATTGTGAACAGAATACATTTTTAGTTAAATTTCCTCATGAACGCTTAGTGGTATTATATTGAAATTTATATCAAATACTGAGTCTAAGTCTAAGTCTATAATACCTTTAAGCTGTAACAAAATCAAACTTATATGTCAATGCAAATTAAAGAAACAGCAATTTAAGCCGCATATTTTGAAACTTGCAACTACTCGCAAGATAATCAAAACCTTAATCATACTTCCAGTCGATCTAGAATCTCAAAATTTATCATGAATCAACGTTTTATAGCACACGTAAAGGCAAAATTCCGAAAACCTTAAATTTTTCAAATTTCATCACAAAATATTTTTTTTTAATAATTAGAAACGATGTAGATATCTTTGTCTTAAATTTATGCTCCTCCAGCTTTCCACATTGTAATGTTATGGATTTTATTTAGCAATAAAATCACCATAACTTTTACTTATACACTTAAAGTTTTGTACGAAACCCTCGGTGCGCGAGTCCGACTCGCACTTGGCTGGTTTTTTTTAGTGTATGAAATCTTTGTCGTGTTTATCGCTTTGACACGAATCTGATGGATTGTGCACAAAAGTGTGGATTATCCGACAGTAAATCACTAAATGATTGCAAACCCCCCATGCAGAAACCCTTTGGCGAATGGATAGATTAGTACGTAGGTACTCCGAACTTGTTAAATAGGGCTCCCTTTGACGAGCTTGCATCACTGGTCACTAGTGGCGAGAGACAAACAGAGCGGCTGTAAATAAGTGACTCTTATAGCACCAAATAAATGAGATAGCTACAGTTTATATTGAAAATTGTGTTTCGTTAGTTGTTCTGGTTGAAGAGCAGTAGTGCTCGTGGAAGTACTACCACCATACCTATTTCAGCCACCAAGCAGCATTGCTGTATTCCCGTATGAAGGGTACGGTCGCCGGTGAAATTACAGGCACGTGAGGCTTAACCTTTGTGCTTCAAGTTGACGGGCTCAATGCAGTGCTGTGTAGACTGTTCTTTGTGGATGTGACCTACACAGTACGGCATTGTTATAGGCAAGATATGCACTTAACATCGCGTGGGCTACTTGCATGCTATATATATATATTTGTATAAAAAAGCGGCTTATCAATTTGGCATTTTTTTCTGCCCTCTTGGCTTGTCTTGCTCTAGGCCAGAGCAAGGATGAGGTCTATGATGGAGCGAACTTTTCTAGAAGGCACCGACATATCACTGGACACGCTTGGAGTCGGACTTCGGTGGGTAGTAGTTATCATTCAGCCGTAACCGGTAGCAACAGCCAGCTTTACATGAGTCGGAAGATTCATCGGACATCTCGTCGGTGCTTTGCGTTTGTCCGTGTCTGATTCCTATCCTCTTGGTAAGTAGCGACTAAGGGATTACTCGAGATGGGCAGCGACATTCATCCGAGTATTTAGCACCTATACTGCGATCATCAACCCGCCTGAGCGTGGTGTTTATGGCTCGTTTTTAGGGAACCCAGTGTGCAGTACTTATTCGTTTTGTAATAGTAGTTCTGGCAACAACCAGTCACTTTATTGCCTCATCGTCATAATAATTCAAATCAGTCATTATAAATGAACCCCGGGTTTGAGTAGGCTCTCATAAGCTTCTTTCTTTTGTTAAGCAAATTACAATAAAATTCACTTTTGTACAATATCATCATCTTCCTGTACTTTATCTGTTTTGGGAATATAAATTAGATATCCTTATCCTTCGAATATCTTATAATAAGTAAATATATTAAATATTCCTGGACTTACATTTCACACAGTGCCTTTCTATATTTGTATCTATATCCATATAGATATTCTAGCTATCTATCTCCAAACTAAGCTAAGCTTGTTATATAAAATGGAATTTGGACTACTAGATATACATAATTTCTTGTTAACGTATATACATATATCATACAATAAAACACCCAAACCCAGAGCAAACATCTAAGGTTTGCTAAGTTATCTTTATTCATCACCTGTGTGGTTTGTCCTGGGTGGAAATCGAATTCACAACCTACAGCGCAATTTGTCACTACCCTCTGTGCCATGAGGCTTCTTAATAGGCTTTAATTAGTTTTAGTGCCAATATCGTCATGGTGCATGTGAAGTTGACCACGCAGTATATATAGTACTTGGTATGTGTATAAAATCAAGTAGGGTAGGCGTAGGGTATTGGATTGATAACCCCTTATATTGTTTGTTTGTATATGTTGGAACGTTATCGCACTATTGTTTGATTGTTGTGTATAAGATTGCGCGTCGTCAAATTAAAAGGCTATCAACTAATCATTGTTATGTTCGTATGCTTATTAGCAGGACCTGTTGGATTGTCGACTATGCTATAGCATCATTTGTGTACTACCTCTGTTCAATAGAATAAAAATATTATTAGTATCAATTTTATTAGAGGGTGCAAAAACAACCTACAGACGTACTCCGCCATAAGCTCGGGCAATATTTTGCTGTCAAAAAACCCAAGTTGATTTTTCGTGCTGACCAAATAAATGAAATACCATGTAATTACTTGCCGAATTAAAAGATAAAATACTCAGTAGTTCTATTGTATGCAACAGCGGACTACTAAATCGAAAAAGTCTCATCAGTCCGAACTTTGGACTAAATAATTGTTGTTTTTTTTATATTAATTGGAGGCGGAACAAGCAAGTAGCCCACCTGATGTTAAGTGCATCTCTTGTCTATAGAAAAGCCTTACTGCGTAGGTCATATACACAAATAATATAAACTACGCGGCACTGCATTGCGTCCGTCAATTTGAGGCATAAAGGTGTTACGCCTCGTGTACAAGTTATGAGGTCTAGACCTGACGGCGTGCTATGTTTTGATAGCTTTGCTTACTCTGACGGATGAAATCAGGAATGGGTTTGCCCGTCAAAGAACCAAGGTCACAGAAATAGATCAGAATATAATTAGCATAGGCTGAAGTGGCAGTGGGTTGGTCATCTTTGTAGAAGGATCGACAACGGGTGGGGTCAACGAGTCTTTCAGTGGAGACCACGTCTAGGTAAGCGTCATGTAGGACGTCCTCCGGATAGATGGAGTGACGACCTCGTACAGTGGTGAGCAGAGAGTGGAGGAGACAGGCCGAAGATCGGGCTCAGTGGTGCACCTTGGGTTAGATCTACGTCAGATCTTTTGAAGGTCTGTTATATCCAACTCAATGGGTTGATTTGTCAAAAATAAATCATTTTTTTACAATAAAATAGCTTACAGCTACGTCAGCTAAGTTAAAAACAAATGGATAAATAATAACTAATTAAAAAGTTTCCGAAAAATATATGAACGTAGACAAATAACAGTAATATAAAAAGGATATTCAGATAAAAATCAAGTAAGTTGGTTCCATAGATTATTTACGAGCATATAATCATTTATTTCTTTAACGTTGTTAAGAAGGATCCTTACATAAATCTAAATAAAATTTTGCATTCTATTTTGGTTTCTAAACATTTACTATAAACGCTGTAAAAATAGGAGAAGTACCATTTCACTTGTATATTTTAATTTGTGTTAAGTGCGACCAAAACAATGTTTCTTTAATAAAAGTATTTTAGAAATATTTGAGGCGTAGATACAGACATCATAGTCCCCACGCATTATCTAGCTATCTCGCATGCTATGTAACGAATTTTACATTAAACGCACTCTTCAATAAATATTTCGACATAGAAAATTAATACAAGTAATAAGCAGGTAAGTTTTCATAGATATGAGATAACATTTATCAGTGATTATCATAACCTTAAGATAGTGCGCAAGTGGTTTCCAGAGAACGGTAACCTTACTGTATACCTGTGTAGATAGTACCCGTACCTACCTATGGTACAATGTTTGCTTTGCGCGACATTTTTTAGGTGTCGAGTCGACGCACAGCGCTATCATCCTTGTTTCCATTGTAAATAGTAGCCGTTTCAACAATCGTTACACCACACACGAGATCTGTGGTCGAATACTGCGCTAGCAATGAAACGACGATTCTAAGAGTGAGTCACACCGTACGGTTCACTCAAATACTCATCTTTGAGTGGCTATATGATAATTTACGATAAATTGTTATCGTTCAACTTCGTTCACTCTCTGCGATTGAACGATTTGAACAGGTGTAAGACGTTCGTAACCAGCTGATATGAGTATCGTGAAACAAAGTGTTAACATTATTTTTTTGGTGGTTTAAACTAACAAGAGTGCCCATATTTGTTAAAGCACTGTAAAATGGATAGCGTGGAATTTGATGCTTCGCGCGAAAGCAAAGTCATGCAAAATAAGGACAGTGAGAACATTGTTTTTATCGAGAACATGGAACACGCTGCCGAGCAAGATGAGGAGTCACCAAGTGCAACCAATACTGTTCTCAGTAACAAGCTGCATCGTTGTTTAGAGGTTTATGAAGATTGTGTTAGTGATGTAGACGAATCAAAAACAGAAATGTCCGAAACGGAGTCAAGTGATAACGTTCAAACGGTGCAAATTGACACAAGTGCGGTGCACAAATCAAAAAGCATATCTGAGGGCTTACAAGAATGCGGAAAAGAAAGAAAACTATTGCTTGATCATTCGATGCCGTTGAGGCGTGAGGGTCTGTCACAATCTGAAGTGGATCTACATTCCATAGGACAGTCGCCGTTAGAAAGGAAAACATCGTTCTTCAGAAAGAAAATGAGTAGTTTTGTCAAAAATACAACGGAGGTTTTTAAGAGGCAAACACAACTGTTAAATAGGAGAGAGTCAAAAAGGGAGCAGATTTCAGTTTCCCAACATTCACTGAATGAAGACCTAGTGTATGATCTCATGAATCAAACAGATATACATAATGTAAGTATTTTATTCTTTTTACATGTATTCTATACTAAAACTCTCGTATCAACCGTTGTGGTTTTGGCGTTAGAATAAGAAACCTCTTACTCGGCTCGTGGATCTCGTGACAATCTCGTGTAAAAAGCAATTAAGGAATGTAACCAGGACCAAGACAGCCTCCTTAGGATGACCTACTTTCACAGCCATATTCTACAAACAGAAGGTGGAAGCGCACTTCAACCGGGTTCCTCAACAAACTGAGGCTGTACTCTTACCTTTGAATGCCGGAACACAACAATTTTCGAATTAGCTAGCTAGAGTATTGTAGTCATAATCCAATCTAGATTGTGTCATAAGAATCATTAGTACCTAAGTACCTACCTACTTAGTAGTGAAAATGTGCTACATTGCACTACAAATATCATGTTACATCTATTTTCGCGGTTTGCATAGTAAACTAGCTATTACCCGCTTAATATATTTGTTATGGATACATTAGACCGATAAAATCCTACATGGTCCAGACACGCAATCCGAGGGTTGAGACTCATTTTTCACATTATCAGAAAAAACATACATATATTTCAAATCTTAGTGCGGATCCGACTCACGCTTGGCCAGTTTTTATAGTTTATTAGTAGACCTTCAAAGTAAGCACTATATTCACACCAAGTTTGAAATAACTAGATATTACCGTTTTTACGACAGAGCTTAATTAACAATTTATATAATCGTTTCTTGTGTGGGGACATAATATTTTTTTTTCATTTTTCGTTCATCATTCGGTATGGTAAGTGCCTATTCTTTGAAAATTACAACCTGCTACTTATTAAAGTTCAAAAGATATAGCTTTTTATAGGTTGCCCAAACAAAGCATAGCTTGTAATATGAGAATTAAGTAGATTACGGATAGAATACTTAAATACTTTTTGTAAATACATACGTACTATATGATACAACACCCAAACACAGAACAAACATCTATATTCATCACACAAATGTTTGTCCAGGTTGGGAATCGAACCCACAGCCTACAGCCCAGAAGGCAGAGCCAACTACCAACTGAGCTATGAGGCTTGTTGTAATGTCTATCATATATAGTTTCAAAGATATGCAACATTTCACAATGAAATTTGAACCCTATTTTGAAGCCCTAGGAGTGCGAATTATCAAAATTCCTTTCTTGGCGGGCGTCTACACTCCAAAAAAAACATTCTAAATTTCAAGTATGTACGACCAGCGGCTTAGGCTGTGCGTTGTATCTAGTTCGACCACCGATGTCAGATTCAGAGGGCCCAGGTTCGATTCCCATGGGGAGTACAATATTGTGCTTGGTTTGGTTTGTGGTTGGAGTTTATTTAAATCCGCCTGGCTAGCCACCACCACTTACCTCAGTCTGTCGTCGTAACAACAATTCTTAAAAAAAAATGTGTTCCGGCATTTAGAGGTAAAATAGCCAGTTGACCCTTTGATATATTCAAAGATTTTTGTTAGATCTTAGATCTGAGTTTCTACATATACATATTCCGATTAAAAGCGCCCAAGTACTACAAAACAACACAATCATATTTCTCCAACCAGCCTTTTAAGCGTGAAGTCTTGGTGGAGGTTTTACTTTTTCACTCATTTTTAACTGTCATCGTGTGGTGGTCGAAGAGAGTCAATAGTTGGTGTCAGCTCAGATTCATAAATAATGATTTGAAGTTCCAGCAAGGTAGCGTTCCCAGCCTCCAAGCCTGCCTAACACCAGCTCCCAGCTGTTCGAGCATATGCGTGTCGTGTAGCGACTTGCCACCGCATCTGTCCGAGGAAAGCTTAGTTGGCAGGCGCTCGGCTGAAACCTTTGCCGATGCTTCAAGCAGCATTCACAGTAAGTCATATCATTCTCCTGCCTTTAGCCTACTCTAACTTGGGTCGGCACAACCATGTCAAAAACATAAAAATACCTACAATTACTACTATCTACTAAAAATATTGGGAAGCATTGTGAAATTATTTACATTTTAGTTCGTCAGCATCGCGTCGTTGCGATGTTTTTGTACCTTCCTACCAAATATATAGGTTTATCTACCAACCAAAACGAACTGTACTGACAAACAGATTAGCATTAGTGTCAGCTGTCCCGTACCCAGAGGGTGTCCTATTAGAAAATAAATAAATAAAGATTACAGGACATTAATTTCACACAACGCCATCTAGTCCCAAACTAAGCAAGGCCTGTTAACTGGGAACTAGATTACGGATATAATTCTTATATACTCTATATAGATAACATTTATGTATTAATTAATAAATAGTTAGACATTGTTGTAAGTTTTTCCATTCACCCGTTTGTTCGTCCGTCTGACCGACCTTCTTGGGCTTTTTTTATATAGTTAAAATACAAGAAAAAAAGGAAACAACTTTTACTATCAATTTTCGTTTTAGCGTTGTTTACGTACAAACATCAAGATTATATTTTGATTTAACCTTATCTCAACTCGTACCCAGGTGAGATGAAGGACGAGTGCTTCCCCGACGTACTATAAAAAAACCTTATTCTGATCCGAAAATGTGGGTCTGAATCTTTCTTCATACATCAAATAAAAACATATTAAAACAAACTTTAAAAACGCTTAGTCAGACCCTTGTCAACATGAAGTTCCTATAAGTTTTGCCGAAACAAAGCAAGTGAGCCCAATTCCCAAGGATTATTAGCTTCCTGACTTGAATAGCTCAAATAAATATTGCAGGGCATTTAATTTCACACAGCGCCATCCAGTCCCAAACTAAGCCAAACTTGTAACATGGGAACTGGTTTACGGATATAATACTTCCATACTGTTTTTTAATACATATGTTTGTCCTGGGTGGGAATAGATCACACAACCTACAGCGCAGTTGGTAGTAACTCTGACTTCTGCGCTGTAGGTTCAATTCCCACTCGAGACTAATAATTGAGTGATGTATATAGATGTTTGTTCGTGGGTGTTTGGCTGTTGTATTATATGACAAGTCTCGAAGTATTTTTAAAAAGTATTATATCCGTAATCTAGTACACATATGACAAGCTTTTTTTTGCATTACATTTCAAAACATTTGATGCATTCAATGAAACTTCGATTACTTCGTTACGTAATCATTTGACTGAGGCTGAATTTCGCGCACGCCTATTAGATACTATTCGGATGTTTCTATCGCTGCTAGCCCTGATATCTGTAAGTCTAAGCAAATCAACGCACATTATGCGTAGGGTTTTCGCATTCATATACCTAATCAGCTTATGCAAAGGCTTCGCCCGCTCGGAACCCATCCGGTTACAAAGTATCTGTTCACCCATCTAGTCGTGAAAGGGAAACAAATGAACAGACATCAAAAACTGAATTGTAGGTCATATCTTTGTTCCTAATGAGGCGAGAAGGCGGTCAAACGTAGGTCTATCTTAATTTTCAAACAACATCACTAGGTACCAATTAAATACTTTCAAATGTATGTTATGGTATGGATACGCTCTTCACATAAGTAAACATGAATTGGACAATGAAGTGGATAGGGTTGGTTGCGAGTGACGTCCGCCATTCTAGCGTCCACAATCTACGGTTCACGCCTGACCACAAATCACCGGCTGGGTTGAATGCCTGAATTATGCGGATCCAAGTTATTTTTGTGTGTTTACCGTTGAAGGTTTCTATTCTAAGTCTATCCAGAAAAAGAGCAGCAGCTTGCTGCTTGTTCGCCCAACGGTTGTAGGACTTTGTTTAGGTACGCCTGACTAGCTACCACCATCTTACCTAAGTTTGTCACGATATTTCCTTAAAATTGTTGTGTTCCGGCTTTTAGAGGTAATAATAGCCAGTAACTTAGTCTTTCGAGGATTCAGGGTGGAGTGGGTTTCTATCTTAGGCCTTATCCTATAGCATCATGAGATGAAGGCCAAGCGGTTATCCGACGTACAAAAAAAACAAAATTCGCCTACCTCCCACTGATTGAGTAATGCCTCAAGGTATATACCTATACCATACCACAGTATTGGCAAAAAGGTCTTCGGTTCTCGGTGCCGTCGATTTGAATGTATGTTATCTCCAATCACTTACGCGTCACAGGCGCAAGTTGGAATACGGCATTAGGGTAGATATAGTTACTAGCCGTGAAGCTCCAATCATATACCTAATTGGGTAGCAATTACCGAGATGCACTTCAAATCAAATTCACTGAATAGCTGGTACTATTACCTACACGTTAGTTGCAATATTCATTAGTTAAAAATCATTTTATAACAGGTTATCGGCTAGCTAATTTTAGAGGTTTTGAGCAGCTCCAAAATGTATTTAGTCAGCAAACAAAGTAAAAAAAACATTCTGATGCACTTTGCCATAAGTTAAATTGTATGCCGTCAAAAGATGTATTTTTCTCGCTGATCTAATGTATATAATAATAGCATGTAATTGCTTGCCTTTTATCATTTACTTTGAACATGTATCTTTGTATCAACCAAGGCTAAGTGAGATACGCGTACATTTTTTTTATAGCATCCGATGCTAACCGCAACAATCCTTTCATATTAATTATATATTTATAATACATTTATCTGATGTGGCATTCTTGTTTAAAGTTGATTGTATTGAAAGGGTCATTTATTTACACGTTATTTAGTATCAGATATAAAAATCACAACATACAAATGTTGATTGTTTTGTAGATACGCTTTGATTTTAATATTTTTGTGCTGAGCCAGTTGTTCTAAAATGCAAGCTCACGAATTGAAATAATATCATCTCTCATTTTCTAATGGCTTTCCTTCGAGTTTTGTCGAGTGCCTTTGTCAGAATTACTGCAATTTGCTTCGTTGAAATTTGAACCTGTGTAGAGAATAACTTTAGAGTTGATTAAATTTAAATGGGAGCCACTATGCGGCTGAACGGATAATTCTTCAAGGAAATGCGAATTCTGAGTTATAAGTTTATTGCAATTTAATGTTACTACATTATACTACTATAGCAAACTGGAAAATCTTACATTTCACATGTCTTTACTCGTGAAAACCTATTATTAGCTTACTGTAATCTTTATTCGTTTTTATACTGTATTTTAGCTGTTGCACGAATAAATAAATGTCTTGATAAGGGGAGCTCTCAAACTACCTTGATTATGTAGTTGAATAATTTAATGTAAAGGTTCATGTTAATGTTATGTTTACAACCCATTAGTAGTAGTTATCATAAATATATTTGCGATAGTTTTAAGTATATTTAGGTATATGGTTGATTTAAAAATGTTATTTATATAATTTTAAGCTCTGTACATTTTTTGTAACATAATTTGGTTCTTAATAAATGGTAACAGTATTAACTTATATACATTAGCTGACCCCGCGCAATTACACAAAGTTTTTGTGGTGATATGGAAAATGATTTCTCCTAAAAGGCAATAATCTATAATATCGTGAAGATATAAGATGGCACGCTGAGTGGGGGACTCATGAATGTAAATTTATGTTGCAAAATCAATGTCACACTTTGATCTATTAGCTTTATCACATACCTTACTCGCATTACATGAACACCGTTACAGTAACCTCCTTTTAAACTATAAAAAAGTATTTGAGTATTATCCAAAATCACCAAATCTCGCATAAAAATGTATAACGTAATAAGTAGGTACCTATTGAGAAAGTAGCTGTTACCCATCTTCTGGTATAATAACTTGTTCGCCTCTTACAAAATCAACGGCAGGACTATATTCATTTCCAGGGTAGCCGAGTACCTAACACCAACATAAAGATCACCGACCCGCAAGCCAAGCATGATAATTATTGTAAATTCTATAGCCAGTGAAATTTTACTTAATAAAGTTTTTAACCCTTTAAAAAAAAACATTATGCATAGATTTTGAACCGCTATAGTTTTTTTATTATAAGTATAGATAGATAGAAAAACGATTTACGCTAGCGACAGCAAATTCTTACATAAAAACCGTTTGTAACGTTCCTTAGGTAATCTGACTGCTTCCTCTTTAGATAGTTAGTTTAATTGTTCATACTATTTTTATAGTTAAGTATATCTAGTTTAGTAAGTAGGCATTTGATTTTAAACATCTGACAGCACACAAAAATGAAGCAAACATGACGTGACATGACACGGCATTATAAACTATATGATTGGATCATCAAAAAAGTAACGCCCGAGTTTCTTGCATTTCCCTTTTCCCTGTGTCCTAGTCACGTTTCCAAACAGGCGGTAGATTTGAAAATTCATAACCAATCCTAATAAATCTTACTGAATAAAGAAATACTTTGACTTAGGCTTAGACCGCTTTCACAAAAGCTTAGATATTTATGCAATCTGCTTACACGATTCCTCGCAGCACTTAGGACTCACATGGCATAATTTTTGCAGTAGTTTAATAATAAGTATCGAATTGTTTTAAAATTGTATTGTAATTGTAATTGTAATTATACACAATTGTCTGTTAAGACACCGTACAGCCTAAACCGGAAAACCTAAACCATAGACGGTAAAATGGGGATTAATAATATTTGAATCCTAAATTAAAATATTATTAATCCCCATTTTATATCAATATCGAAAATTGTATTCAGTCTTATAACCGTTTAATCCCTTTATATTGTACCGTATTATCGTTTCCTGAAAGTTCATGCCTTACGGTTTACGGGAGAAAATGCAAGCAATGTACCGACAATTCAGGAAGTGTTCGTTACACAACAATGTCTTTAGTATGCTATCGGGACGGATACAGTGATTATTAATTAAACGTATTTTTCAGGTTTGAACGGAGCCTGCCTCTATGAATCCTCTCTGAGCACACGAGCTATTTCCATGAACTCTGGCCTCGATTCTGCAAAAAAACTGGAACGACGAAACTCCGCCAAATCAAATAGGTATGTTACCTACCAGGACTATGAATATAAAATGGCGCATCTCATCTCTCGATCATCTAAATATATTTCAAAACTAGTGAAAAAACTAAAACTTGCCTCCAAAATCTTCATGGCTTTACGACAACATAGCTCTAAACAGCATTACAATCTATGTATACAAATATAGAATGAGCATATTTCATTTGTTGTAATAAAGCATATTATACTACTCTCTGTTTCAATGTTTGATTCGCAGCTCCCGTATAAAAGTAATATATAGCCTATGACACTCACTCGTCAAAATCCATAAATCCGTTTGACTGTAGAGCGTGACAATGAAATTGACATACACATTAAGTGTGCCAGTACTACGACAAGAACACTTTTAAAATTTTACGGGTATTTTGTCTCTCTCACCCGGGGGAGCCAAAGCACTATCAGAATCAACTAGCCCCCAAGCGAGCCACCGGGGGAGCCATGTCCCCGATAATTTTAACCGCCTCTGTGGTTAGCCTAGTGGTTCGCCTACCGATGTCAGATCTAGAGGTCTCTGGTTCGATCCCCAGGGGGATTACAACATTGTGCTTGGTTTAGTTAGTGGTAGGACTTTGTTCAAGTCCGCCGGGCTAGCTACCACCATCTTACCTAATTCTGTCGCCAAAACAACAATTCTTAAATTGTTGTGTTCCGGCATTTAGAGGTTCCTTACTTTATTGAGGATTCCGGGTGAAGCAACATTGCCCTTCCACTTTAGGCTTTATCATAACTTGAAATATCAGGTGAGATTAAGGCCAAGCCCATCCCCGTAGTACAATCAAATCAAAATAAAAACCTTACATACATTCAAAAAGCAACCCTCCTGGTGCAATAGGGTAAAAATAATTTCCCAAATTGTATCAACACGCCCCTTCCGCACTGTTGCTCTCCAACAGGAATCAATACCATTAACTACTTATGAAAAAAAAACTTGGGCGCACGGATTTGACATTGACATGTTAAAGTTAACATGGTGGAGGAGTACATAAAGTTAAATAAATTATGAGAATAGATGCTAAGGACCACAAAAACAGAGGAAAGAAGATTTTAAAAGTGGCCAGCTTTGATGACAAATAACTGTCAAAAAACTATTTTAAGCGGTCTGCTTATTTCTAAAAAACCTAATCTAGGTTTTTTTAGAAAAAATCAAAAGTTTCTGGGGTATGAATATAAAAATACACATTATAACCTGCTGTCGTGATCTGCCATAAATTCGAATTATTTGCTGTCAAAATAACTTTTTGGCTGGATTCTTCTTGGTGACCGAATATAAAAAAAATACTATGGTGTACTTTTTTATATATCTACAACTAGGAGACGGAACAAGCAAGTAGCTCACCTGATGTTAAGTGCATCTCCTGCCTGTAATAATGCCTTAGTTCACATTCACAAAGAACATAGCCGATAGAGCATTGCATTGCGCCCGTCAACTTGAGGCGTTAAGGTGTTAAGCCTCACGTGCCTGTAATTTCACCGGCGACCATACTCTTCAAACGGAAACACCGCAATGCTGCTTGGCGGCTGAAATGGGTATGGTGGAAGTACCTCCCCGGACGATCCCTTTCACAATGGGCTATACTACTCTTACTTGCAATAACTTTAAACTATATACATTAATTCTACACCCACTTACCGTTTTTATCTTAAACCTCTTCTTTTATATTTGACTACTGTGGTTACTCTGCACTTGTCGTATGTTTTGCTACTTGAGGTATGGACAGAGGGCGACACAAGACGGTTTGTTAAAACAAACCCTTAAAACCATAATGTTTTGAATATACATATATTCGAAACACGAAGCTTGTATCTAAGTTTACTATTTAAAGCTTGCCTACGACGGAAACTGCAAGGAAACTCAAAGGTTTTCTCGTGATCGAACGTTCTCGTAATTTCCTGCCCGTTAAACGGTTTTGCACCGCTGAAAATATAGCGGAGTATTCAGGGCTTCCCAACTGAGGCACTGGATTGTACCACCCTGAATATAATATAACTCATAGATACGAATTATATTTCAAGATTACCTCGGTTCTAGAAAGGCAACGTCAAAAGTACCCTAAACCGAGGAGCATGTATGAAGAAAGTGATGAGAGTGAATGAAGCATGTGTGCAAGGAGCGTAGTAAATGGAAATCCCTTGTCTCTTTCCAACTCTTTGGGAAACAGGCGTGAGTTTATGTTAATGTGTTTATGGATAAGAAAATAACTAATTTAGGCACAATCGCGACTGTCCATCCTTACATCCATTTATCCCAGCCATACAATTCAAATCATGAATAAAGTCACTTTCAACCATCGAAAATTAATTTTCAGGGCTCTATTCACTCTACCGTTAATTTGATGGTTACAAAAGTCGATATTATCACGAGAACTGATTTTTGCTCTTTGTTCTGGCCGTCAAACACTTTCAGCGAATTTGTTTTTACATGAGTTTTATCTTAGTTAAACGACAAATGTAATATCCAAATGGTATTAACATACATGTGTGGTGTATAAACGTGTGTTCAAATCGTACAAGAGAAGGTGCTCTGAAATCAGTCCCTGTAATAGAATAGGTACCAGAATGTTGGCAATACCTGGATGGGAAAAGATTGCATCTTACCAAGACGTGATCGCTTGGACAAACTACTTTGTACTTAACTATGTTTGCGGATCCGCTTGTTCGACAGCTTTTCGATGCACAATTATTATTTTATTAAACCTGTATAACGGAACAAAGGTAGCACAAACAGTCAAGGATTTTTGTGGCTTTTTGTGATTGTTTGTAACTAAACGGCAATGTGTTTACAAAATACCATCATCATCATCGTCGACAACAGACCAATAATGTCCACTACTGGACAGGGCTTCCTCCAAAACTGGAGGGTTTTTGCCATAATCTCCACGCTTGGCAGGCGGGTTGGTGGTCGCAGTTGTGGTGCATAGATGACACACACTGGTAAGCTGCTTACAAAGTTGGAGGGGTCGATTCTTAAGACCCAGTGGTCCAGTGAGGCCCAGTTCAATTTTCATTTCGAAATAGAATTTTAGCAGGTTTAGTTGGATAGGGATAATCTGTATCTGTGATGCGTTACTTTTTCTAATTAACTAATACAAACTTAAATATATGGAAACGAGTTTTTCAATACAAGCACTACCTTCCATATATTTTCATTGTATATTGCGTTTGAAGAAAAAGTAGCGCAGACACAGAATATCTCTTTCCTATTATACCTGCAACATTTAATGTGAATCGGACTAACCACTTCAAAATGAAAAAGGAACTACCGACTGTTTGTACTGAAGAGCGAAGATCAGCGGTTCTCTGGGGCCTCCTTAAGCTGCAAAGCACATTTTTAGTAATCGCCATGCCTGGTGTTATCCTTTTACGATACCCACAGGAGGATGCTGGGAGGCCCGTTTTTGTGTCATGTTTATGAATCAATTTACGGAATAGAAGATTTTAATTACTTTTTTATGTATTACTAGCTGGCCCTGCGCAGTTACACTTGCGCCAAGCTTCACAGTTCCTCACTTCACTTCTCCGCACGCGCAGTTTTCTTGAAGCTAGTCGGTTATCGTAGAAAGTAACTGGTTTAATTTGTTGTATTCCGAGTTGTAAGTTCGAGAGTGATATAATCAATTAGATCAAATCGTCTTTCATGATTAAAGATATAAAAAACAGACTTAGTATGGACACAGTTACGGTTTAGACCCACATTTCAACAAAAAACCACACTATATGTATGGGTACATATATATCTATATACATAAAGCGTGTTTTTTTTCCTCTCTTTTCTATATTCTTCCCTTTCTTTCTATTCTCTATTGTAGTGTCTGAGATGCACCCCGCTGACATTTAGACGGACGGACAGCGGAGGCTTAGTACTTTTAATTGTGGCTACGGGATCCTACGGTCCCGTTAATTGTGCTAACGGGATCATATAGTCCCGTTAGAACCTTTGGGTATGCGTAAAAATGGATCTGAATATTACTCTCCGCATGAATATAAAGATTTAATAAATGTTGTTTTACAATATGTTAACTTTTATGTTATAATTAACATTTATAGCTGAAAACAGCCTGTAGAACTTAAAGTAGCTGATAGTAAGTATTGTACACATAAATAAGTTAATTGTTAAAAAATCATAATTAATCACTTGATTTTTTGATCTAAATCGACTTTAATAAAAGTTTGTGAACGCAGAAATGTAGGTCACAAATATCATAATTCTCTGCATAAAACGTTTCACAGCATTATTTTTACAGAGTCTCGTGGCTTGCGAGTGAAACCTTAGCAAACTACTTCAGACGTATGGCCCAAGATGGGAAACACAGAGATTTGCAAAGCAACCTTCAGGTACCATATCAGGTAATTTTGCACTATTGCATACCAAGATCATTCATTTCGCCTTTTTAACCGTCTTTGTTGTCTAGTGGATCACCTACTGGTATCCAGTCCTGGGTTCGATCCCCAGGGGAGTACAATATTGTTCTTGGTTTGGTTGGTGGGACTTTGCTTAAGTCCGCCTGGCTAGCTACCACCATCTTATCTAACTCTGTCGCCATAATAACAATTCTTAAATTGTTGTGTTCTGGCAATTGCGCCGGATTCCGGGTGAAGTAAGCTTCCACCTTCGGCATTATAATAATTTGAAAAATCTGATTTATGGAAGGCGAAGCACGTCCCCGTAGTACGATAAACACACAACGACAACGTATTTACAAAAAAATTGACTTCATGTATATAAAAGTTGCTTACATAGCTAGATAGAGTTAGCAAGCTTAAGTGACAGTGGACAGGCCACATAGCTCGTAGAACCGATAACCACTGGGAAGTAAAGGTTCTCGCATGATTAAACGTGAAAAGGAACACCCCCCAATGGGAAGACCCCCCACTGGGAAGAGCCCCACTCGATGGATCGACGACATTGTGGCAGTTGCGGGGAGTCGATGGATGGAGGCGGCTCAGGATCACTATTTGTGGAATCGTTTAGAGGAGGCCTATGTGGCAGTGGACGTATGTTGATGCGTGTGTATTTCCAACAGACTTGCCTTGGCAAATATGTTATGCTATAAGAAGTAACTTCATTTATTTATGAAAGAGAATTAGGGTTCCACGAAAAAAACCCTAAGATATCTAAAGAAAACAAATAATTACGGGAACAATGTCCCGGGTATGACAGTTTTCCGCAACTAGGCCTTCTTTTGACCCTGACTGGGCTCATTTGAATAGTCTTTATTAAAAAAATATGAATACTGAATACTGCGCACTATAACAACCATTAATTAGGTCAGCAACTTACTACCTTAGAAGTTAATTTTTTTTTAATTTTATTCCGTTGCAAAACGGTGTATTAATCGCATTTCATCTCCGTAATTTTTATGATTTTTATAAGGGACTTTAGCAAAAATAATTAATTGAATATTATAGCAGGACTTCAGTACGATACCTGAGAATAAACTGTGCGCGGCGAAGGATTCCAAGGGACGGAGGTACTCGTACGCGCGAGCGGTGTCTGGAGAAGACCCTGTGCTGCCGTCCAGGTACCACGAGTCCAGCTTGCGGAAGAAGAAGGTTCCCGAGAATGAGGTCTGTCTATTTTTAGCAATTGTTCTCTCGACCTCAAAACCAAGCGCTTCACCGTGGTACAAAAAAAATGAGGAAATAGATTGTTCATCCATTCTGTGTGGACTGTTACAGCTCAGATGGCTTATCGCGTAACTTTGTAACGTAAAAATGAATATAAAAAATATCAAGTCATTATCACGCACCTTATCTCTATTAAGCATAATACAACCTTTGGCCATATCATAACTTGAAACCAGGTAACATGAAGGCCAAGAGCTTCCCCGTCGTTCTATAAAAAAGCGTTTCTTATTTCCCATCGTAAAGATCACATTTGTTTCGTTTCGTAAGAAACAGGAAAGTGTTGCGTTTTCAGTACAATAATAACCTTTATTGCAATTACGTTACGATAAGTAATTTAACATAAAGATAATATATGAATGGATGATTCCATAATCGTTTAGTATCGATAAATTTACTAATAAAATCGTTGCAAATCTATGGTTAAAATCTAGGAATAGCCTTACAGTAAGATGTATTATAAATCCCGGGTACACCCGGCCGGCCGCTTTACTTCTAAACCGCTTTTTAAAAAAGGTGTTTTCCATAATTGCTTTTTAAAGGCCCTTTCAGTTTGAAGTATTGTGGTCAAAAGCTGAATTATTAAAACAACTACACCCCGCCGTATGAACTTTAATGATCTGTATCGTTCATTAACGTTAACGACCCAAAAAAAAAAAACATATACACATAAGGACATAAGGTCAAAGAAGAAAACAAAAGTTAAGGCGAGCTGCGCGTACCTTTTTATCGCCTCTGTGGTCTAGTGTTGAACCACTACACACCACTTTTTACCACCGAATTATTGCAACAATCATTGTCATTTCCCGCAGGTGTAGACTAAGCATTATTAAGAATAGTTGATTCATTACATATGACCGTATTTATTATAATCATGTAATTCGATTTTAAGTTAAACAATAATTAGAAGTACGAGTATTGAACCAACTAAGTAAATTTTATCGAACGCTAAAAAGATGAGTTTTGAATACCCAGAACAAATATTTATGTGATGAATAAAGATATTGTTCTGTTCTTGGGTATTGTATTGTAAGTATGATATCCGTAACAGTAACTAGTTCCTAAATTAAAAGATTTGTTAAGTTTGGGACTAGATGGCGCTGTGTAAAATTGATTACCAGTAATATATATCTATAGAAAAAATATAGGAAACACATAACTCCGACAAATGCGATACCTTAATCATCGATAAGCCTGATAAGCCTGGTCGAGCGATGCGTGGCGGTAATTACCTATTCGATTTTTTAAATACCTACCGGTTAAAAATAGCACGGCTACCTTTCATTCAGTATTTTAGGGCTCCGTGCTCAAAGGGTGCCAACGGGACCTGATTACTAACCTCAGCTGTCCACCCGTCTGTCCGTTTTTCTTTCGCTTATATCCGGTTATTACAAACAGAAACTGTGAATTATCAGTAATGCGTTATCAGTTATCAGTAAAAAAAATTGTCTAATAGAGTGTTATATCCATTCACATGGATATAACACATGCCTCATTGCATAATCAATAACGGGGATCAATCAAGGATTCGACTTCAACCGATCCATTAAACAATCCAAACAAACAAAAACAATCGCCACCTAGCCCCAAACTAAGTAAATATTTTCTATACTTGAATACTTTTTTTGTAAATACATACATTTTATACAATGAAACAACCAAACACTGCCTATATTTATATTAAAAATGTTTGTCCCGGGTGTAAATCGACTCCACAACCTACGACACAAACGGCAGAGCTACTACCAACTGAGCTGTAAGTCTTGTTGTTTAAACTATCATGCTTTCAGTATCAGTCCGTCAACCATGAGTTATAACGAACATATAGGTTCGTTTATCGTCTCGTAGTAGGGTCACATAGATTATTTAATAACCAACTAATATAATAGAATTCATATTAAAGTACTTTCCTCACTATGTTTAAATTTTAAAGAGCAAAGAGTAATAAATACTAATTACATAGAACCTAGGGGCATAGAACCTAGGGGCACTTTGTAAAATAATTATCAGAATTGATCTACACAGACTAACGAATTCTATGATTAAATAAATATTACAGGACAATATTTTACTAACTATATGTGTTCATTAAATCATTCAGCTCATTTCAAAAGTACGTTGCCCCGAACTGAGATCTCGTGATGTCTGGTTTGTGGTATATAAACCACTCAAATTATCTCATAAAAGTGTGTGCATTTATTAAACCTAACACACTAGCACACATTGTTCCAATCTCCCTTTCTTCAACTGATTTTTAACCGCCTCTGTGGTCTAGAGGTTCAAACCACCGATTTCAGATGCAGAGGTCCCGGTTTCGATCCCCAGGGGTGAGTCCGCCTGGCTAGCTACCACCCGTCTTACCTAATTCTGTCGCCATAGTAACAATTAGTAATTAACAATTAATAATTAGTAACAATAGCTAGACCCTCAGTTTGTTGAGGATTCCGGGTGAAGTGCGCCTGCACCTTCGGCCTTATCTCAACTTTTTACCAGGTGAGATTAAGAACAAGCGCTTCCCCGACGTAAAAAAATGAGTATTCAAAGCACTATCTCGTTGCTAACTTTAATACTTTGTAAAATAATTATTTGCAAACTAATTAAAGAAAATCGGGTGAAAAGAATACAATAAGTGTATAAGATGGTATAAGTCACTCCTTATTAACATGTGAAGGTTAAAATCTTTTGAAAAGCACTCTCAAAACCGTTGTTTTGGAAGTCATGGTTTAAAAACCTACCCCTATAGCCCATGGATATCGGTCAAGGAATTTCACAAAAAAGGCAGCTTTCCTTCTGTGTACCTCACTAACAAAACATTAACTTAAACACCAAAACTTACACAAATAACATTGTGTTCATCCTGCTAAGGTTGCCTGGAAGAAATCACTTTTAGCGATTCCTTGAGAAGGCCATTGTACTGATAAACTATAAAACCTAATATTTGTATAGTTCGATGTAATTTTATGTACAGTAAAGCATTATTCAAATTAATTAACTTTATTAATCTGACTGATGCATGTGATTAGGGCAATTACTAATAATCAATTAATAATTAATCCAATACCAAGTCTATTGTAATATTTTATTAGACTAGGTATTGGATTTGCGTAGTTAATCCTTGCATGTTGTCTCAAAAGTAATTCATGCACCTTATCGACACCCTTGGCGTGGCAACCCTATTGAGTGAAAAAAAAAATAAGCAGCCAAGAACCCGCACGTCACTATAAAGCAAGTCTTGATGATCACCCTTTGCAGCCTCCAATCTATTAAGGACGAAAATAAACTAATTGGGAAATCTCTATTGCCCCCATGTTACAAAAATCCCTACCCTTTTTTATCCAACAAGACATCGATCTTTTTATCTCACTTGAGACGCCTAAATATCAAAAGCCAGGATAAACTGCATGTTAAAAATGTTGAATCGATCGGATCAACCATTCATAAGATATGGGCAACCCGCCTCTGTGGTCTAGTGACTCGCCCAACGGTCTCAGTTCCAGAGGTCCCGGGCTTGAAACCTAGGGGGGTACAATATAGTGCATTGTTTAGGTTGGTGGTAGGTCTTTGAGTCCGCCTGGCTAGCTACCATCATCTTACTTAATTATGTCGCCTAACAAGAAATCTAAATTGTGTTCCGGCATTTAGAGGTAAGATAGCCAGTTCCTCAGAATATTGAGAATTCTGGGTGAAGTGCGCTTCCACCTTCGGCCTTATCATAACCTGAAACCCAGTGAGATGCAAGCCAAGCGCTTCACATACAGTAAAAAATAAATAAAATCGTCCCCAAAAACTATATCACTTATCAAAAATACGCCGCATTACAAATACAACCAATTTATATTTATGTTATATCTGAAAGCTGAAATTTCATTGAAACTGGATAACTCGTTAGAAAGTTATGCCGTCACGAACATTGTCACATACACACGAGTACATGCAGTGCCGGATTTCCGAACATAGCTCGGATATCTCGTTCGCTCACTGTATCTGTATCTAACTGCGTGGGTATTGCTATTGGCATATTGCTATAAAGGGTGGATTATTGGTGTATAAACGCGCATAAACATGTAAAGCAATGTTAAGCTCAACATGTTATAAACCACATGCCACAAACAAAGCTATGCTTAGTTTGGGGCTAGATGGCGCTGTGTGAAATTCGTTGTTTCGTATTATGATTATTTTTATTACGAGTACACACATCATCATCTTATTAATGATCACTGCTGGACGGGGCTTCTTTCAAAGCTGGAGGGTTTTGCCAAAATCACCACCACTTGGCATGCGGACAGGTCATCGCAGTAAAACTGCTAGATAATATACAGGACGCCGCTGTTCTTCTTCTGATGCGATCCCTTAGTAGACTTTTATGACATCCGGGAGCTGAATTGGAGGGGTCGAGTTAGGCCGCGACCGCTACGACATAAACCATCGCATTTTACCTTTCAGTGAAATACTACACATAATTTTCGTGTCCCCATCGCAGACGGCGTACCACCACCACCACCTAACAACCGTCAACTAACGTAACTTCATAATTGATGGTTGAAAAAAGAAAACACAAAAACAACATGATAATTCTATGTATACCATATATGCATATTAACAAACGAAGCCCACTATGTATATGAAATAAATGACGTCTTACACATCAAAATCCATCGAGCCGTTTAGGCTGCATAGGTATCTTACCAATGAAATAGACTTCTAAGGCGCTCGAGTAAATAGTAGCTCTTCATAAAGTTTTGTAGATATTATGTTATCATATATATCATGTTTGTATATTATGTTAGTTGTGTTATAGAAATCGGTTCAACCACTATAAAATATATTAGCCCCAAATTAAATCATTTCTAACAACGGCATGAGCTGATCGATTTAACATTTCCCTAAATTCACCAGCAATAAACATAACACCTCGGATGATAAAAAAAAAGTCGTAACTTAAAAAAGACCCGCGACTTTTTAGTCCTTCGAGATTCACCTCTAAACACTCAGAGATTAAATCTTGTGAAGCTCACCTGTAAAAAAGTATTTACGTCCTAACTTAAGTTCGGCATTTGCCCATGATTAGCAAATAACTCGATCATTCAATATGTGACAGGTTGCAGACCCTTGGCTGTGTCAGTAATACCTGCCGATCTCATCACAATGAGACTTGAGGTCGTGAGATAGATTAAAACAAAACCGAAAATTTCATTAGTTCACCACCGAATTTAAACTCTCAACGTCTGTTGGGCGGGCGTCTATCCACTTGGTCTCACAGCCGCAGCGCTCATTAAAAACAACATACAAAGCGATGTTTTCCTTATTATACTATCTCTGGATTAAGACCACGAATAAAATTTCACCGCTGTTTCATGTTGCGTGCAAATATAATGACTTGCATTTAATGCTGCATAAACTTTGTAGAATGAACTTCAAAAATGTTATGCCATATGGTTATACGTGTATTGGTAACGTTATATAATTATGCATATATAAAAATAAAATAAAAAATAGTAAAAACCATTGACTCAGAGATGAGCAATCAACGAATAAAGGTGTTTGGAAATATAAACATAAATCTTAATTTTTTTAACAGCGCTTTTCCTTTTAATGTCAAGTTATAACAAAGCCTAAGGTGAAAGCGCAGTGCACTTTACCCGGAATCCTCTATCTAAGCTGACTATCTTACTTCTACTTTTAGATTTGTTGTGTTCCGGCATTTAGAGTTTTTATACACAGTAATACACATACAACAAAATATTTTCCAAAAAAACTCATGAATGGACTCTGAATGTTAAATTAAGTATTCGTTTTCTCGCAAAATCTACGTCTAATGTATATGACCTAACTAATCTAACTAATACTAATCTCTATAACCTTCTATTTATCCGCAAATACATCAATCCTAGGATGCTAGGCCAGGAGTTTATTGTCCGAGCGACTGAAGTGTCTCAGTTTCGAGTTTGGCCAAAAATGTTTAGACCACTGTTTGTCGGTCAGTTTGTTCTACCCCTCCCTACAGGTCGTTTTTTTTCAACCGATATTGATGAAAATTGGCGCACGTGCTCCTTAATTTATCAAGTTTTTTTATCAGGAGAAAAATAGAGGGAAATGGGGGATGTTAGCTGTGGCGTTATTTATCAACGGATTTAAATTAAATTTGAAAGAAACACTAAAGATTTAATTTTACACAAGATGTTGTGAAAAAAAGAGGGAGTGGAGGGGAGAAGTTTTCTGTAGGATTTCACATATTTACCTACTTTTACTATTCAGACTACGCAGACCTCTCCGACTTTGCAAGACAAATCTGTAGACACCAGGTTTGATCTCCTCAGACCAAGGGAACGCGAGTAGTCGCTAAAACATAATACCCTATAATACCCCTATTTGCTCTAATTGGAAAAGTGAAAGGTGGAAAGCATCGGTTATTGCATGGTTATAAGGGCGCGAGGTCTACTGTTTTAACTGAACCACGAGTTTTAATGAGTTTGCGCACGGAAGATCAGGGACAATGGGCGTGGCACAATGCGTGCTGTGCATGTGCGTCAGTGCTGCAGGGGTGCATGTCCCTTCCATGCCACAAAAGAATAGTAGCAAAATGAGTTCAGTAAATATTCAGCATATATAAATAAAAACCAACTGTTCCTTATATTTCACAGTGTAAACATTTGCCCCTGTGGCCTAACGGATAAGGCAACGGCCTCTTCAGCAAGGGATTGTAGGTTCGCGTCCCACCAGGTGTTTTTCACCGACGGGAGCACGTTTTGATGTTTTTGTAACTGTTTTTTTTTCTAATAAACTTAGTAAGATGAATATATTCATATCTTATAGCTTTACTTATGACAATGTCAATTTATTCACTCAAGTCAAGGGTCAACCGCAGCAGTTAGTTTAAGCTTTTAACTTGTATAATTTCGAAATGAATGACAAACTACGTTTGTATATACTAAATATGCAGATTTCAATGTATTTAAACAACACACAACGTGACACATCACATATTAACGTGAATCAAAATAAAATAAAATATTAAATATAAGTAGGATTAACAGCGTTTCCAAACATTTTCTAAATGAACGCATTGGAACATGTAAAGTAACGCAATAAAATAACACGTTTAAGTACCGAACAAAATATCCTGTCAAAATCATAACCCTCCTTTTTGCTTCGCAGTAGTCGGGTACTCAGAAAAATGAATGTTACTCACCGTTGTCGGTTGAAATCGCGATAAGACTGCCTTTTTGCCCTCAAGCTTATGATCGCTAACTATTTTAGTATGTATTATTTTATTAGGGTATAACCTAACACGGCTATCCTCTGAACAACATATAGCTATGTATGTTATAATTTATATATAAGTATACTCGTACTAAGACGCTACCTGCATCGACACCCTAGCGCCATCTCATCTGCCTGAGATATCAGTTAGGGCTGGTGCAGCGGCCGAGGATCACAAAAGGCGCAAATATATTGTGGTCTCGACAGAGCATATATATTTGAGCCTTTTGGGGTGGAGACCTTGGGTCCGTGGGGTGCCGGTGCCCTCCGGGTTTTCAAAAATCTTGCGGGGCTTTTGATTGAGGCGACACGTGACCCAAGGGCTGGCTCTTATTTAGGCCAGCGAATTAGCATAGCTATTCAGCGTGGCAATGCAGCCAGAGTTTTGGGCACGCTTCCGTCTGATACTGGTCTGGAACAGTTGAGTTACCTATAGGCCGTTTGTAACGGTCCTTAGGTAATCTGACTGATTCCTTTGTACATAGTTAGTTTAATTGTACTTTTTATTGAATAAATGAGATAAGTATACTATATATAAGATGTAAGTAGATAATTTCAAATCAACACATCAACAGTCCATTAGTGTCCACTGCTGGACAGAGCCTCCTCCAAAGCTAAAAAGCATAGCAAAGGAGGGTTTTTGCCATAATTATTGCGCTTTGCAGGTGGATTGGTGATCGCAGTAAAGGTGTAGATAATGCACAGAAGGAAGCTGCGGCCCTTCTTCTGGCGAAATCCCTTAGTCGGCTTTTACGACATACATGTAATAAGTAACTCAGACGAGTTGGAGGTGAAAATTGCACCTGGTTAACTATTTCGTTTCAATAAATACAGTCAAAGTCAAAGTCAAAGTCAAAATTTCTTTATTCATTAAGATTTTTTAGGATCATTTTGAATCGTCAAATTTACCGCCTGTTCGGAATCGCGACCAGCACACAAGGAGAAAGGCAAGAACCTCGGGCCGGTTAATTTTTTTGATGATCCATTCAACATTTAGATACACAATTTGTAATTATATTCTAAGTAGATACAACAAAAACCTAAATACTTAATCTTAAAACATTTGTTATTACCTATCTACCTATGGGCAATTTGTTAACATTGAGAAATCACCATTTTGCTGTCAACTGGTATAGCAACATCGGGCCACACGTTCTTATCGTCGATATAATCACTAATTTTGTAGTAGGCACTTTTAATTAAATTATTCTTTATATACAATTTGAATTTACGAGTAGAGAGTTTGGTGGCGCTTTGAGGAAGCTTATTATAAAATCTCACACAGTTTCCTAAGAATGAATTATTTACTTTTCCTAAGCGAAACTTAGGTATCTCAAGTTTATTTTTATTTCTAGTATTAACACGGTGTACATCACTTCTTTTACTAAACTCATCAATGTTTCTGTGAGCGTGCATTAGGTTTTCATAAATGTATTGGGAGCTGACTGTAAGAATACCAATCTCTTTAAAACGTTCCCTAAGAGAGTCACGAGTTTTCATTTTATAAATTGCCCGTATAGCTCTCTTCTGTAGAATAAAAATGCTATCAATATCAGCTGCATTTCCCCATAAAAGTATGCCATAAGACATAATACTATGAAAGTAACTAAAATAAACTAACCTCGCCGTAGCTTCATCAGTAAGATGCCTTATTGTACGTACAGCGTATGCAGCCGAGCTTAATCTGCTAGCTAATGACTCAATATGAATACCCCATTGCAACTTAGCATCAATATTTAAACCTAAGAAAGTAGTTGCTTCAATAAAGTTAAGTATTTCCCCATTTAAGATAATGTTAGCATTGCTGACTTGAACATTAGGCAAGGTGAATCGGATGCATTTTGTTTTTTTCTCATTTAGTAGGAGGTTGTTAACTGTAAACCAATCAAGAACTTTAGCTAGAGAAGCATTTACACAATCATAGTTATCTTTAGCCCTATCGACTCTAAATATTAATGAAGTATCGTCAGCAAACAATACAATGTCACATAGGTCCCCTACATAGGATGGTAGATCATTGACGTAGACTAGAAACAGAAAGGGCCCTAAGATCGATCCTTGTGGTACACCTATGTTAGTGGAGGTTCCCGAAGATCTGATACCGCTGATATATCTGATACAGCCCCCAGACGGACAAAGAAATATCTTTCTTTTTCGAGTACGAAACCTTAAAAAGCTACTAAAACCTATAACCTATTTGTTTTGATCGAGCTGAACATTCCACACTGCAGTCTGTCTATCGACGATACAATGGACGGTGGATTATAGATCCGCCAATTTGGCATTCAATTCTACCCTGTCTATAACAAAACATCACACAACTGAAAGCGTGTAGAGCAATTTATTCTGTGGCTTTACCGGCCCTTTCGGCACCAGCCGACGGAACCCTATCTACTGAATAGGCTTCCTATATGTACACATGAATCTGTGGCCACCGCTCGCTATCACGGCCGTCACACACGCCGATCTGTCGAGCCCGCCGGATTATGCGGTCCCAACGCGCTGACGCGGCAGTCACCGTGCCCTTTTATCTGACCATGCCTTTAGTAGGCATACCCACCTAATAAAGGCCTTGCTCTGACGTCAGCAAAGTTTGCTTTATGCCGTGATCGCGTGCTGCACGCACTCACAAGCTCAGTGCGCCTGCGACATCATTCTCCCGTCTATGATGTGGCTTTGATAAATCACAAAATGAAAATCTAACGCGTATATTTCAATCGAAAAACAAGACCCTTGTAAGAAAATTAAAATAAGTATAGAACAGAGGTTCTATTGTTCCGTAAATAGGTAAAACAACAACGATCAATGCTTCTTATATGATGCTAAGATGGAACCCATCGAGTTCGTAGTTAGTAGCAGCCTTTTGTATAAAATGTATTCTCATCGAACATTAAATAGTTACATAAAACTGTAGGTGTTAGATTTATTCGTGTTTCAGCGCGCGATAAGAAAACGGTTGGTTCTCGTACGCGAATAATCGAGACAAACGCACTGGCTTTGAAAACTATGAAATGCCACATTATACTAACTGTATTCTAATCTGTGACGCAACGAAGGCATATAAACGGCTCTCGAGCAAATCTGCGGCGGCGCGACGGCGCGGCGCGGCTGCTTGCAACCCTCAAAACTCGGAAACTTATTACTCGAATGAGTTGAAAAGTGGTTGCAGAGTTTCTTATGATTGTCCTTTCAATGCTGATGTAGGTATTTCGTTAGGCCTATAAGATTTATTTTGTGATACAACCCATTTTGTTATAGGCACCAAAGTTATCAAAATTAAGCACTGCACAGACTTTGGAAGGTTTAATTTTTGATTACGAACATTAGTTTTGATATGTATAATGGTTAGGTGCATTTTAAAAATAAAATAAATTAAACGTTGAAGTATTTATTTAATTATTTAAATAGGTACCTACTTATTGTCCTAAATTCAACCAAACTTGTCATAATCCTCTCCATCCTTTGGTTGTCTGGCAGAGATTGATCTTAAGCGATAAGACCACCCATACAACGGTTACTATTACCCTTAGTGTTTGATAAACTATTTCTTGTTATATTCTAGTGTGGGTACGATAAATATTTTTTATTCACATAGGTATTCATAATTCACATATTTTTATTATCATTAGCAGACAGATATAATCAGTACTTTATAACCACTAACCAATTACATTCGCATTTGTTATCATGGTTAACCTAGGAACAGACTGACCGATAGTTATTTCATCGAGTATATACGTATATGTTTCCTAGATACATAATTTTGCTGAAAGACATAATTCAGCTAGGTACTTTAATCCGTTGATTGTAAAATGATCGCAACATCACTATAGCGGGTACCGATCCACGAATTTCTTCTGTTTTATTTATTTAACAATAGTAACATTAAAAGTAAACTAACAACTCAAATAAATTTGCCAATAACGGATTAACATTTTACAGTTTTATCTGATTTTTTTATTGTACGACGGGGAAGGGGAAGCGTTTAGCCTTCATTTCACCTAGTTACAAGTTAAGGTTAGGCCGAAGGTGGAAGCGCACTTCACCCGGAACCCTCAACAAACTGAGAAACTGGCAGGAAGGAGGAATTGTTGTTATGGCGATAATTTGCCTGAGTGTAAATATATCATGTATTTATATAAAAAGTTTATTTTATACAGCGCGTGTATGCGTGAAAGTTAGTTATTGTGTTTAGGTTCCGGATTAATAGTATCTATATAGATATTTATTTACATCATACAGAAACACCGGTAGGTAAAGAAAAAATTGCTACGCAAGCCTGTTGCATTGCTTTCCACATAAATGTAAACGCCGTCATTGAATGCACCTCTTAAATTTACCATGCATAACGGAATATCATTTTTATCAAACACCGAGATGTACCAAAGTGAAGTAAACTGTGCCATCGTTAGTCAATTATTTTTATTTTACTAGTGTAACGCAAAATCACTCGTAGCCATTGCAGCGCCACCTAACGTGTAATTATGAATGTTAACCATCTCCCAAACACACACAAAAAGTGGGTTCTTCAGCTTGATACCCAGGAGAAATAAGCTCCACTTTATTCCTATCTTCTATTAATAATATGTTTGCAAAATGTCAACTCAATCCGTGCAGTAGTTTTGGCGTGAAGTGACAAACATCTAAACAAACTTTCGCAAGTATAATTTATTATGCAGGTTAAGTATAATATCGCACTAGCTTGATCGCAAAGTCCAAGTTATCTTTCGTCTGGGCTGAGGCACAATTACGAGAAAACACAAAAATATAAACACACCTGACTGACTGACTGATTGACATTCAACGCACAGCCCAAATCAGGTCAATCAGTTCCTAAAGTCTTGAAACTTTTAAATTAGCAGTCCTGAAAGCTTCAAGTTGTAGCGTTCGTAATGTTAAAGTGCACTAAAACATATTTTTTTATTATGATATACCTATTTAGGATTTTAGAACATTCCCACGGGATGATGGGATCGAGTTCCCAGACGTTTCATTGTCTTAGCTATAACTTAGATGCCATAATGTAATTAACTTGAACAAATAAATAAAAACTCTGTTTTCAGCAATTTTCTAGACATATTCACAAATAATATACTATTATATTATTTGTGAATATGTACAAAAACAATCAAAGTCGGCAAAAAAGGAAAGCCAAAATATTAAACTTCAGTTTTTAAGAGTTCCGTACCCAAAGGGTGCCAAAGGGATCCTATCACTAAGATTTCGCTGTCCGTGTTCTCGTCCAAGTGCCTATCCGCCAGCTTAAAATTTTCAGTGCTTAAAATTTTTAGAAATAAATTTTTTAAAAAGTGGGCCACCAGACATGAACCGTGATATTTTGCTTTCTAATGTGGCTCGGAACCTTCAGAGTGGGTATCCGCACTCGGCTGGCTTTCATTTAATTTAATAATAATTTTAAATTAATTTTAATCAATTTTATAATAAAAAGCATTTTTTAGAGCTAAGGGCAGTACAAACTTACCTTAATTCGTTGACACCGCTGTTGAACGCACATGGATCACTGAATTTAACCTATTTTATTGTCTGTTGCACGCGTTCATTCGCGTTGATTGAAATCTGGAACGTAAAGTGTTAACAAGAAACTTACTAAAGGTTATCTATTTACATAAGCTACCGATTAATTATGATTCGAATTGAGGTTTAATACTATGTATGAAAAAAAATCCCGACGGCAAATTTCCGACGGGTAGTAAGCTTTGAATAAGTGGTAGGCTGTAAGTCAGTTTTTCACGTGATTAAACCAAGACCAAGGCTGTTGACGTTTGGTATATTGCCAGCACTTTTTAAACGATATGTACCTACATAGATACTGTGTAGGTTGTGCTGATCAAAAGTTTGAGTACTTACTGAGCAACTTATTTCTATTATCAAATATCCCCGGGCTTTTAGCGGCAAAATATCTTCCAATGGTACACCAGTTTATGTGCCATTGGTGAATGAGATCTCCTCCTACAATCGCTAGTGTACTGATCAAAAAAGCACTTTACATTCTGTAACTTTCGGTTTTGAGAATTTTGTGCTACGGCTTTATTCTTTGTTCTCAATTGCGAATGGTGATACACTCATATTTTTTTTTTTTAAATGTGAGTGCATTGCAATAAAGTCGCAAGTGCATTGCTCGGGGACATTGAGAAGGGGTAGTCGCGCATGCGTAGAAGCCTAAAAATGCCTATAAAACCTTCAGCACGATGAGTTCAGCGTCAATCTGAAACATCACGGGCCTGAGAAATATCGCGAGAGGACCACCTGGACCTCACTAACTATCTATTTAGAACCGAATCAAAATTCTACTAAATGGAACTAAGTGAAATCAAGTACAGTTTTGTCGTGAGTTTTAAAGTGGTGAAATAAACTGACACGTGTGAGCTGAAAGACGTACAGTGTGTTTTATTAAATTTGTTACCAACTTAGAAACTTTCAAATGTTTTCGTTAAAATAAAGACCGGCTTAATTTCACGGTAAGTTGTTTATTTTAAAGCTTTTTCTTAATGTCTGTTTTTTTTTTTGACATATTCTGTTAAAATGTGCGACAAGTATTTTGATTTAAACCAAACTACAATGAATATAAAATACGATGAAAATTATGATGCTAAAAATGAGTAAAACGAAAAAACAAGTACTTGAATTTGATTTAGACGTAAATCATTCTTTACAAATTGCTATCGTTATTTTAAAACGGGAACAATCTCGTGAGGGATAATAAGTAATAAGGGATTAAATATAATGCCCTAATTTGGGAGATTTATACCATTTGTTTCGTTTTCTATCATTTCATTTTAATGACATCTTTACAGCGTCTACTTTCCACTTTCTTACGAATATTTTTTTAATAAAACCCGATTTTTAATGAACTGCGATTCCTGAAGCGAATATTTTGAGCGTTTCGCATTCTGAGGAATTAGATACATTTTAAAATCGTTCAATATTTAAAACGAATTAAGATTCACTGTGTTAGAAGTTGACCGGCGCTAGTTATAGGATGGAAATCATATTAAAATATCCGCGAAATTCCGCAAGCGAGAACCTTCGCCTATCATAAATTCCAAATTTAAGGTGCCGGCGGGGGGTGATTATAAACGCATCCCCTATACAAACGTTTTACCAAAACTATATGTAATTCGAGCACTTTTCTACCAAAACGCCACTATTCGGATTCAGAGAGCAGTTAGGTAGGTAACACCTACTTTAAAATACCCATCCAAAATGTAAATATATGGAAATGGAATACCGTAGCTGTGGAAAAACTTCATAAATGTCCATCATCATCATCAACGGCCATCATCTCACCTGGTTTCAAGTTATGATATGGCCGGACGTGGAAACACACTTCAATTGGAATCCTCTTCAGTCTGAGGACCTGGCTATCTTACCTTTGCCGGAACACATTGATTTAAAATGTTTGTAACGGCGTCAGATTTAGATAAATAATTTTAGCTAGCCAGCATTTTGTAGTGAATGTGTGTACCTACAAATAAAGTACCAGCCGAATCCAAATAAGAGCATTATGGTAGGAAAGAACCTCAGATTAGTACATGTGATTCGGTGTATAGGCGGTCCATCTTCCGTCGGCCCCTGAAGGTCAAGGTATGTTTTCGGAGCCGCAAGCTTTTTTTATTTGTGTTCGTCTTCTTTGAGTTTTGTGACAGTAGCTAGTGAAACCTTGATTTGTTTGCATATTACGCTGCCTATAGATTTTATTTCATGAATATATCATTACAGGACATTGATTTCATGTAGTGAATGTAGCCTTAAGCAAAACAATGCTTGACATTTGGAAAATTGGGAACAAGATCACGAATACATGTTTGCTTTTGTTGTTAATACATACAAACACAGATCAAACATCTTTATATTCATCAAACAAATACTGGTACCGGATGGGAATCGAACCACAACCTGCAGTGCTGATGGTAGAGCACTGAAGCTTGTCAATTATGTAATTTTTAGCAGATTTTAACATACCTGGTGTCCACACATGCTCGAACAGCATCGTCATCCTGGTTTCCTGCCTCTTTGGTCTACAAACATACGCTACAAAAGGAAACTTATTATTTTGGTATCGGTTGGGCGCTTGATGTTAGTCACGCGATGGCTTATTATAAATAGATTATGTTTAGACTGAGGACATCGTGCTTAAGTACCTTTAATTATTGGTGTCGTTTTTTTATCTGGTGTTAATCTATCTTTATTGTTATTTAAATGTGTCAGTAAATTGACTCCGGATACTTTTATTATCGTGGTTGGTTCGATTTTACTAAATAATACAGGAAACTTATCAAATAAAATAAATAAATATTCATATTTTAACGGCCGCCGAGGTCTAGTGGTTCACCCCACTGATTTCAGATCCAGAGGTCCCGGGTTCGATCCCCAGGGAGAGTACAATATTGTGCTCGCTTTGGTTGGTGTAAGGGCTTTGTTTAAGTTAAGGGCTAACAACCACCATCTTACCTAATTCTTCTTCATTCTCGCCATAACAACAATTGTAAAATTGTTGTGTTCTAGCATTTAGAGGTAATATAGCCAGTTCCTCAGTTTATTGAGGATTCCGGGTAAAGTGCGCCTCTACCTTCGATCTTATCTTAACTTGTAATAATTGTACATAAAAAAATATAAGTATATCAATTACAAGACGTTAATTTACACAACGCCCTCTATCCCAAAACTAAGCAAAATTATGTGGGAAATAGATTACGGATAAAAAATATTAACACTTTTATTTTATTTAATTTATTTCATAAAAAATGTCCATTTGTAAGTCGGGCTAGACTAAGCTTGGTTAATACCAAGGATTTGGTTCTCTGTACGAGTTTATTCACCAGAGAACGATCAAATTAGGCGACGTTAGTATTTTAAATACAGTGGCGGCTTCCCCGTGTTCTGCTGAGAAGGGAGGCCGACTTTTTGCGCCAGGGGGCATCACATATGTTGATGTGCGCTTCGGTGAATATATTCAACGCACTACAGAATCGCAACAATTGTAACAGTTGCAACTGTTCTGTGTTCTGTGTTGCAGTCTGCAACATCATCCTGAATGTGTTACTGTACTGGACTCGCAAAGCCATTATAAGACTTTCGGGTGTAATCGCCTCACAGACTCGCAGTGACAGAGATGTACAGGATGTTTTGAATAGGGTAATCTTCACTGCATCCGTACGTGCATCTTGCAAATGCGGGCAACATGTACCCCTGATCGACAATGTTCTGCCATGTCTTCATTGTTCTAACTCGCGTGCTGGGCGCTCTGTTTAGAACACACCGTGAGTTTTATTGCATCCATCGAGTAATCGTGTAATTATAAGTACCTATTACATAAAACCATCGAGTATTAACATTATAATTGATATGATTTTATCCTGATACTGTCTTAACACAACACCTTATTCTTATTCTGAGTGGGGCTTAGGACTTTGGGTTCTGGAGCAGGACTTTGGGTTCCAGAGCAGGAATTTGGGTTCTGGAGCAGGCCTTTGGGTTCTGGCGCAGGCCTTTTGGGTTCTGGAGCAGGACTTTAGGTTGCAGAGCAGGACTTTGGGTTCCGGAGAAGGACTTTGGGTTCTGGAGCAGGACTTTGGGTTCTGGAGCAGGATTTTGGGTTCTGGAGCAGGACTTTGAGTTCCGATACAGAAATTTGAGTTCTGAAGCAGGTTTTTAGGTTCCGTAGCAAGACTTTGGGTTCTGGAGCAGGACTTTGGGTTCTGGAGCATGACTTTGGGTTCTGGAGCCGGCCTTTGGGTTCTGGAGCAGGACTTTGAGTTCCGATACAGAAATTTGAGTTCTGGAGCAGGTTTTTAGGTTCCGTAGCAGGACTTTGGGTTCTGGAGCAGGACTTTGGGTTCTGGAGTAGGCCTATGGGTTCTGGAGCAGGACTTAGGGTTTTGGAGCAGGAATTTGGGTTCCGGAGCAGGACTTTGGGTTTTGGAGCAGGACTGGGTTCTGGAGCATGACTTTGGGTTCTGGAGCCGGCCTTTGGGTTCTGGAGCAGGACTTTGAGTTCCGATACAGAAATTTGAGTTCTGGAGCAGGTTTTTAGGTTCCGTAGCAGGACTTTGGGTTCTGGAGCAGGACTTAGGGTTTTGGAGCAGGAATTTGGGTTCCGGAGCAGGAATTTGGGTTTTGGAGCAGAACTTTGGGTTCTGGAGCATGACTTTGGGTTCTGGAGCAGGCCTTTGGGTTCTGGAGCAGGCCTTTGGGTTCCGGAGCAGGACTTTGAGTTCTGGTGCAGGTTTTTGGATTTGGGTCACCATCTATTGAGGATTCCGGGTATTGAGCGTTCGGTCTAACCATAACTTCAAGACCAAATGAAATGAATGCCAAGCGTCTACGCAGCACAAACGATTTAATATCTTTGTGGTAGAATCTAACCGCTCGATCCTCAGTTAGAACTTGTTTTTTCACTCCACATTCTCCACTACATCTTCAGTCTTGATGTGAGTTGCATTGTAATGCATTATTTAAGGTCACCGGTCACTAAAGGTCCTAAGTATTTAAATATATGTACGTGTTTAAGAGGCAATCCATCAATCGTAACTGGTTGTGTTTCAATGTTTAAATGTTATTATGTATAAGATAGATCATAGAACAGATTGACCTAAAATTATGTTACGAAGATTAAAGAAAACACGTGAAAGTTTATGATTTCACTTATTTTTCGTAGAATGTCTACAGCATTGCAAAAAATTCGTAGAGCGTCTACGAAAAAAATATTTATCGTAGCACGCCTACGAAAAATGTTTATTAAGGATTACCTCGTACAAAAAATATATATGTCACCGTGAGATTGTAAACACCGTCTGTTTTTAATATGCCCCTGTCACCGTCAGATTGTAAACACCGTCCGTTTGTAATATGCCTCGTCATATTGTAAACGGTCGGCAAATTGTCAACAGCAACTAACATTTACAATTTTTCGCATTATTTCTAGCTTCTCTAGTTCTGCCGCTTGCTTTAGCATAGACACAGACCTGCCTCACTCCCTCCTTAAGAGGGTGAGGTGAGCAAATGGCCTTACAGGAATGTACAATCGAATCCTGTAACGCAAGCCTAGTGGTTATCCTTCACGCGGTGGCTCCCGTTCTCGATCTAGTTCCATCAGAAATAGAGTTAACTGAAACCACAGGACGACTTCTGTCGGGATGGAAATTCATGTCCCGACGGGTTCATCATCGATCACCATTTTTGCCGAGGTATATTACAAACGGACGGTGTTTATAATCTTACGCTGACATATATGTACCGTAAAATTATATTTCATGCCTTAGCTTTTTCCCGTCGCTTCGCCCGTTTGATTTGTACCGAATAATAAACCATCCAAGTGCGGAAACGCACATCGAAGGACCTACTTTTTAATTTTGCTCCCCTTTAATGAAGCGGCATAAACACACTCAGTGAAAATGTAAACTGTTCTACCTTTTACGTTTCGTGACATACAGACGGACGGACAGTCGAGGCGTAGTCATAGTCTAACGTTGTCACCCATTGAGTACGAAACCCTTATAAGCCTATGTTCTTCCCAATGGCACTACAATAGATTAGACATAATATTCTAAGAAATTTCAATCCATAAAAAAAATCACAGGGCTCTACAGAACTGGGCTGTCTTAAGATTCGTGAATCATTTGATCGGAAAGAGACAATCATACAAATAAACAAATATGGAAACTTTCAAATTATTCACATTCGTTTAGTATGAAGAGCTGTGTGAGTAAGGGCACGACTTCCCCTCTGCAGGCTGTGGTTGTGGTGTGTATTACCATACCACTCCCATTAAGTACCTTCTCCTAAACAATGATAAAACTAGTGGTTCTGTAAGAACAGTAGACCTCGCGAGCCCTTATAACCATGCAATAACAGATGCTTTTCTCTTTCACTTTTCCTTTTAGACTTTTGGGCAAATAGAGGTTTAAGCTTTAGTGATTACTCGTGTTCCCCTGGTCCTAGGAGGTCAAATCTGATGTCGACGAGTTCATCTCGCAAAGGCGGATAGGACTAATAAATGAATATATAATTCTTTATTGTATACAACTTGATAAAAAAAAAATACTTAGCATAGGCTTACCTTCGTAGACTTTTGAGACAAATAGAGGTCTAAGTTTTAGCGATTACTCTTTACGCTTTTCTTTGGTTTGCGAAGATTTAACCTGGTGTCTACGGATTTGTCTTACAAAGGCGGAGAGGACTGCGTAGTCTGATTAGTAAAAGTAGTTTCACCTTCGGCCTTTTCTTAACTTGTTACCAGGTGAAATGAAGGCAAAGCGTTTCCCCGTCGTTCAATAAAAAAATGGTTTACATTTTCCCGAAAAAAATAAATAAATCCTACAGCACACTTTTCTCCCTTTCCCTCCTCCACTTCCCTGCTTTGTTTTTTTTTGAACATCTTGTGTAGAATTAAATCACAAAGAAAATGTGTTTTTTAAATTTAATTGAAATCTGTTGATAAATAGGGCTACAGCAAACTTTCCTCTCCTATTTTCGGACGCTTCACTCGCTTCGCTCGCTCAGTCAATTACTGTACCGCACCTGGCATAGAACGGTTAAACTTAATAGGTACTCAGGAAGTCGCTGAACCCAAACTCCTGGCATAATCCCTTAGTCACTTTATAAAACATACAAGGCATGAAAATATTAATTTCCAGGTATCCAAGTACTTAACCTCAACACAAGATCACCGATCGTCTAGCCAAGCTTGATAATCAAACAACTCATTTTGTGGGCGCAAAAGTGGTGTCAAAAAAATGACATATATTTTCTTCTTTTCTCATATTTACATTTTTTTCAATTAATTATAAAAATATATATGTAAATATAAAAACATTTTGAATAGAATGTCCGATTTTAATAATTTGAATAATATACTGGTACTAAATCAAACTTAAATACGTGTTGATTTTTTGAGATAAGATTTCATAGCAAGGTACAAATAACGTGATGTAGTTTCTACCGGCGTTTTCATTAACTTTATAAAATAAATAAACAATTATAGCTACATTACTATAATAGAATAATATATAATTATGACACATGATTTTTAATTATTTTTGATAGTAACTTGTTGACAGTTCTAACTGTAAAACAATACTTTGTTCTATCAGCAAAAGTTTTCGCAGCGCACGCGATGTAAGGAATTTTATCTGTTACTTAGTGATATCGTAACCATTCAACACGTGAAATAATTGTTCAGGCAAGCCTCGAGATCCAGGGCTGACCTTACGTATATAAAAAACAGGCCTCGGCACTGACTATGAGCCATATCCATTAACTCCTCGTGATCGCCAGTCACATTACTGGTGAGATCGCGGCCAATACGTACGCTATGTGTAGTGTTTCTGGCAAATGTAAACCTGATTCAAGAGTTCACCTATTTTAAATGATAAAATATTTGCATCCCTGTATTACTGTAACGAGATATAATAAAAAAACTGAACCGAGTTAAATTATTGTTAACCAAAAAAATTACACTTAGTTTCGTGTTCCAAATCCTTTCCAGTAAGTAGTTTTAACACACGTTTTTACCCCTTTTCATCGCTTCAGAGGGGGTTAGGGGAGATAATAAGTTTTCATGATCCTTGCCAATGATATAAGTAATAAGTTTAATTATTAAGTTTAGTTATTATTATCTGTATTAAGTTTCATTCAAATCTTCATGATACAGACTGAGAAACAAGAATGAAAAAAAAAATGTTTTGGCTTATTAGCGCTGCCTGCAATTGAAATTTGCAAAAAATAAATGTAACATGTATCTACACATAGATTTTGACCCCTTAGTTTTATTATAATAAAGTACGATAGATTAGTCATTTCTCGTTATAAAGATAAACGTATTTAATTGCACACTCAAACTAAGTAGGTATGAACACAGTCAAACATGATAGGTCCAACATTACAATTTAACAGTAATAATAACTTTATAAATGTAATTCAACCAAATTATTTTTTGATATCCATTGTGAGTTTTATTACAGGGCCACTGAGGCCAAGTCAGAAACCGTGAGAGTTATCGAAAATTCAAGTTAGGAGTTACGTGCTCGATTAAAAAAAAAATAAGTTCTGCATTAAAGAACATCTCATTTTTTTAATAGTTTTTTTGGAAGAGAGAATTTTTGAAAAAAATATATTTTTTTGCATTTATGAGTTCTTTTTTTGATAATATATATAATAAGCAACATAATTCCACAAAAACTAACTTCTTTTCTACAAGCAGCAATGATCGGTATTTTTAGAAATACCTAAAACAGAATGAGTAAATGAATCAAGTCACAATCTTATGAGTCATCCTGACCAGACTAAGCTTGTGTGAATATATTGGGCTGGTATCAGTTTAGTAGGTCGCGAGGTGAGCTGGTGTAACCCTCGTGACCTTGACTCGGGGCAGGCAGCAGATTACGTAATAGGCGCGAACATTGTGGCTCTACGAGCCTTTAAAACAGTAAAAGCTCATAGTCTCCAAAATGAAAGGGACGTCGCTATACATACTTGCACGTTACTGAGTGAAACGGGTGAAAGGGATATCATTGCAATATCACAACTTTTGTTAATGATGTGATAACTTCAAAAAAGGTGGTATCAGAAATAGGTGGTAAAATTAAATATTCTGGCCAAGCGCGGACACGCACTTCGAGGGTTTTGGCCCACATTTAAGGGCAAAATCTCACGTTTATTTATGGAGGCCTGCCTTAGTTTTTGAAGTGAAAACTTTTTTAGGGGCGTTGGGCGCTTTTTGTGTGATTAAAATCATGGTACTCGCGTCAACGTCACCGAACGCTTTCAATGAACTGTATGTATACTGTGTATATATGTGTACTTTACGGGTGAACAAAACGCGTGAAACTTGCGTCGTCATCACCGCACACTCTTGTGAATTGTATCGTCGATCTACAAGATTAGATCATTATATTAGATCAAACCAAAAATAATTCAAAAATAATAATCTAGCTCGACGATACAATTCACAAGCTACTTAGTTTTCAATTCTATCGGCTATTCTCAAAGACTGCCCCGCATATTTGTTTTATTATTTTGTTATCATTGTGAACATTCAACTGTCTACATTATGGTTTATCCCGCGGACGCGGACAGACGGATTGTCGGAAAGTGGAGGCTTAGTAATAGGATCCCTCTGGGTACGGAACCTATTTAAACAAAAACAACTGATTCCGCCAAGGATTGCGCCATTTAAAAAGTAAATTTGGAAAATAGGTAAATTTGGAAATTTGTGCAAACAGTTTTTATCAAAGACAAAGTGAAAGAGAAACTTTCCACCATCCGTATTTTTGAATAATCAAATTGAAAATAAAACACTACTCGCTTGCAGCTAGGTGAACTTGAAACAGGTCCTACCACGAACCAACTGTCCTTAAAAAATGTACCCTGATAATCTGATCTATCGTTTTACATTCACCGAGAATTTTCGGTATTTGAAGACCGCTGCGTCGTCTTACGGTAACAAAAAACATACACACACAATTTTATTTGGATAATTTATATCATTTGTATCTTTAAAATCATGAAATGATTACTGTATTTCTGTTATCTCACCCTTTTATCTTCATATAAATAATTGTTTATTTTTGGATAGGCTCACTCTATCGTAGTTGCCAATAAAAGTTTGAGTTCAAACGTTTACCCGTTTTTTATCATCATCATTAACCTTTCGCAGTCCACTGCTGGACGTTTGTCTCCCCCAAGGTGCGCCACCATTTTTTATAATTAAATATTATTAAGAGCTGTGTGGCCATGTTGGTATGGGCCTGCCTTCCGATCTGGATGTTGTGGGCTGAAATCCAGTCGTGCACCAGTGGACTTTTCGGTTTTTCTGAAGTTTATGTGCGCATTTGACACATTTTTGACTTTGACGGTGTAGGTCAGATCGTTAGTCAAACCAGCTTGATTCTAAGACCAAACGTCCGACAAGTCGTGACATGTGCCACTGGCTAGTATTCCGCTAAGCTTTTAACCGCCTCTGTGGTTTAGTGGTTCAACCCACCGATTTCAGATCCAGAGGTCCCGGGTTCGATCCCTATGGGTAGTACAATATATTGTGCTTGGTTTGGTTGGTGGTAGGACTTTAAGTCCGCCTGGCTAGCTACCACCACCTTACCTAATTCTGTCGCCATTATAACATTTATAAAAATTGTTGTGTTCCAACATTTAGAGGTAAGATAGCCAGTTACTTAGTTTGTTGAGGATTTCTGGTGAAGTGCGCCTCCACCTTCGGCCTTATCTCAACTTGTTACCAGGTGAGATGAAGGCCAAGCGCTTCCCCGTCGTACAAAATAATAATAATAATAATTAAAACGTAAATTGAGATCACACGGTATTGTAAATGTCAAGAAATTGTTAATGTTAAGCGATAGCTCAGTAGATCTTCTACTCTGTAGATCTTTAACGACTTTTAGTAACTCTGAAAGTTGGTTAAGCAGTTTGTATAAAAAAATCCGTTTTAAGTAACACTCGTGCAGTTATTATTAAGAATGAAAAATATTGTTGACGGCTATAATAAGAGCAACACGAAAGGTTGATTGATTTGACTACTTAATACTTAAAGCGAGAGCCAGTTCAAAGGAGTAAAGCGAGTGATGTATGAATTTCTGAATAACCCTGACTGGGTTTATAAGCCCCGATCCAGTAAAAAGGCATATCTCTTTTGCACTCAACGTTCAATGTAATATGAAAATAAAAATCTCGTAGACGAATCAAATATGCTACAAATATTTTGTTGTAATTATTTAGTTTGTTCCGTGTTTTGTTATCGTGGATTAAACTCAGCCCATGGACGTCGTAAAAGCCGACTAAGGGATCTCACTAGAAGAAGGGCAGCAGCTTCCTTCTGTGTTATCTACACATTTACTGCGATCATCAATCCGCCTGCCAAGCGTGGTGATCATAGCAAAGCCCTCCTGCTATGAAGGAGGCTCTGTCCAGCAGTGGACACTAATGGGCTGTTCATAATAATATGATGTGTTATGATTTCGTTTGTATGATAGCGGAGGCTACTTTTAATAATAACTTAAATAAAATGTTTATTTAGGACATTTACCACTTGCCTTTCGCAGTTCAAAGTTACTAAAAGTTATGCATAATATGTAGATTAACCGCACTTAGAAGATTAACAGCAACATGCTGTTATCTAGAAAACGGTAGGTTATACCGTTAGGATAACCGTTTTTTGTTGTTCTCTACGCTCGCAGAACTATGAAAATAGACACATAATATCTTGTTGTTTGTTTCAAAGCAGCTCAAGTAAAATGATGCTCCTGATAAACAAAATGCGACTTATAGGTAGCCCAGCTTACTTATACAAAATGTTCAGTAACCAACGGCTGCATGACACAGTGGTCTAGGTACCAGCTACTCGTACTGTCGATGAGAACAAAGGTACGGCTACGATACAATGCCATACCTGTTTCCATGTTGTTTCACCAACTCAGTTTATTGTTATTTTTTATTTGGGCCCGGATAAACTACAAACATGAAGGAGATAGAGCTTTCGTCAAACTGTGACGTTGTATGCGTATGTGGCGTGTTGGCAATTTTTTTTTAACGCTGTAATATCGCTTATGAAAGAGTGTCTACGGTGCTTAAGGTGCACGGTTCTGTGTGGAACCTTATTAAGGGTGGGTCATTGGTTTTGTCAACATAAAATATGAATAATCAACATTCTAATTCCAGTTACCTAAATGACGCGACGACCCAGGCGTTTTACGAGTTCATATTTAAAATATTTATAAATCTCATTGTACGACGGGGACTTGATTTTCAAAAATTAATAGGAATTTTATAAATTACCAATAACATAATATTTTGAATTAATTACACATAAACCTATATTATTATTTTATTGACTTGTAACAATGGTGTTATTAATACATTTCTGTATTCTGTATTCAACAACAATTATTCATTGTTGTTGTGACGACAGAATTAAGTAAGATGGTGGTAGCTAGCCAGGCGGATTTAAACAAAGTCCTACCACCAATCAAACTAAGCACACTATTGTACTTCCCCTGGGGATCGAGCCCGGGATCTCTAGATCTGATACCGGTAGGCGAACCACTAGACCACAGAGGCTTATAACTGAGGTTAATAAAATAAATATTTATGGGTTTTTACCACAAATACCAAAATATTAGGCTAAAACTCCTGGTACACTGCATTGTCGAATGAACCTCATTAAAGCTTTATTAAAACTAAGCTTAACTTACCTAATTAAAGCTCCCACGAGAGTAAAAATAGATAAAAGCTGCGCCCATCTCGCCCGGTTCTGGCTCGGTGAATGAAAAACTTCCCGATGTGAATATTAAGAGTTGCGGGAATGGCGGCCAGCGCTGTGAAAGTGTTACCAGGGAGGTACTCCTACCTAATTAATCTGAAGCATTGAATCCGTTGAGCGCTTGCTTGTCTGACAAAAGCTATCAATATGATATTACACTAGTTAACTTGCAAAACATGGGCATTTACCGAATGTAAGTTTGGACATGCCTCTGACTGCCCCTAGTAGGTGATCTTCATAAGATCGCTCTTAGCGATAAGAGGTGAATCCTCGAATGGAAAATGTCGTGGGTCTATCCATTTATTTTCTTTATTTAGTTTACCAGCTCTTGACATTAACAAACTTACTTACAGACAACTCCAAAAGGCTGTCATCTTACACACTTGCCGCAATGTCTCGAAGTTCTTATCACTGAACCAATTAATTACTACTTATCAACGATTTTACGTTTGGTCAAAAGTTCTTAAAATATCGGAAAAATCCTCCTCGTAAGAGACTTTAGAGTCTCACAAACAACATGAATAATATAATAAATGTTACAGGACATTAATTTCACACAGCGCCGACTAGTCCAAAACGAAGCAAAGCCTATATGGAAACTAGATTACAAATTAAAAGTAAATACATGCAGCATATTAAGTAAAGGGAGGAAGTATTTTGTGGAGGCTTCAGCATTCGTTATTTGTTTGATATTCATGTGCATGGCCACTTACACGTTTGGAGCACAAATAACCACTTAAACTAATTATCATTTCAACGGATGCTATCATTTCGACGACGATAAGAACGTGGCCCGATGTTGCTATACCAGTTGACAGTTAAATGGTGATTTCTCAATGCTAACAAACTGCCTATTAGGTATCTAGGTAATAATAAATGTTCTTAAATACGAGTAGTATTAAGTATTTAGGTTTATGATGTAGGTAACACTTGTAATGTTATTTAAATTATTATAAACTCTGTATAGATGGTACCTAAATGTTGAATGGATCATCAAAAAATTAACCAGCCCGAGGTTCTTGCCTTTCGCCTTGTGTGCTGGTCGCGATTCCGAACAGGCGGCAGATTTGACATTTCTAAATGATCTTAAAAAATCCTAATGAATAAAAATATTTAACCTTAAACTTTTGTTGGTCCGCTTATTAAATAAACATTTGTTAACTAAAAAGGTTTTGCTCAGCTCGAGTATGTATAAATTTTGTCAGCAAGCAAAGTGAATTCAACAAACAGTAATGTTCGACTCGATAATTCGATGATTTTTTGGGGATCAGGGTCCTTGATATACCAAGATCCTCCACCTGGATGAAACATGGGATACTTACAGATACTCACGCTTCACCCGGGCCCGTGCTTCATCTAAGTACTTGTCCGGGATACTAACCGCACTCATGCCTGTAAGTATCCGAGCAACAAGTGACTATTTATTGCACTGTCAGAAGTTTAACTTACACAAAAATACAATAAGACAAGCATTTAGAAGGTTTTCAACCGCCTCTGTGGTCTGATAGTTCAACCCACCGATGTCAGATCCAAAGGTCCCGGGTCGGGGGGTTCGGGGGTACAATATTGTGCTAGGTTTGGTTGGTGGTAGGACTTTTAGTCCGCCTGGCTATCTACCATCATCTTACCTAATTATGTCGCCACAATAACAATTCAAAAAATTGTTGTGTTCCGATATTTAGAGATAAGATCGACCAGTTCTACAGTTTGTTGTGGATTCCGGGTGATCCGCGCCTGCACCCTTGGCTTTATCTTAACTGGTAACTAGGTGAGATGAAGGGCAAGAGCTTCCCTTTCGTACATTAAAAAAACAATTTTGATTATAGATCGCCCCATACTAGGAGGCTTTTGGGGTTGTTGTTTATTGGCATCTTCAAATCGAAATCAATCATACATTTCCTAGAATGTTAAATATGGGATACATAATAATTTCGACCAGGTTGTTGTTTAATATAAAAACACCGCCCGTCCAACTTGGTGGACCGCCTGGCTTATCAGTTGGTAGATGCTCAAAATTGCTCGCAAAGAAACGGGAATTCGGCCAGCACGATGCCGCCGTTGGCGTCCGCGCCACGGCCTATAAATAACTAATTTTATCTATAAGCCATTGGCAATTTATGTCTATCAATCACAATAAAAGACGTCTCAACCCAATTTAGTTTTGTTTTTCATCTCTCCTTCATGACATACATAACTTTTGAAACTATTGATTGAAATTGTTGAATAAAGTATACGTTATATAAAGTAATATGTATATATATTTACCAGTGTCAATGTGCCAGCCGTTCTTGAACCGAATGGTCTGTTACGTGATGATGGTAAGCGGCCCGACGGTATGACTCTTGTCCCTTGGGAAATGGGTAGGCCTTTGGTGTGGGACGCTACCTGAGTCGACACCCTAGCGCCATCTCATCTGCCTGGGACATCAGTTAGGGCTGGTGCGGCGGCTGATTCGGCCGAGGATCACAAAAGGCGCAAATATAGTGGTCTCGACAGAGCTTACCTATTTGAGCCTTTTGGGGTGGAGACCTTGGGTCCGTGGGGAGCCGGTGACCTCCGGGTTTTCAAAAATATTGCGGGGCTTTTGATTGAGGCGACACGTGACCCAAGGGCGGGCTCTTATTTAGGCCAGCGAATTAGCATAGCTATTCAGCGTGGCAATGCAGCCAGTGTCTTCTGTCCAGTGGCACACTTCCGTCTGGTACTGGTCTGGAACAGTTGAGTTACCTATAGGCCGTTTGTAACGGTCCTTAGGTAATCTGACTGATTCCTTTGTACATAGTTAGTTTAATTGTACTTTTTATTGAATAAATTTTCACTAAATAAAAAAAAAAATATGTATATACTTAATATATAAAGTAATATGTATATACCTTCTCGCTAAGCGCACTTTTCATTGACTAATAGTAAATTACACCTGTTCGAAGCCGGGGGAAGATCGCTAGTATTTTGTTTAAGCTAAAGCGCACTTTTAACTTCTCGTTTTCACTATTCCACATACGCAGAATCCTCAACAGTCTGAGAAGCTGGCTTTCTTATCTCTATACATTGGGACACATCATTCTAGAAGTTTTTTGTGTTTTAAGATGGAGGTAGCTAGCCAGGCGGACTTAAATAAAGTCCATCAACCATGCCATGCACAATATTGCACTACCCTGAGGACCAACCCCGGATCCTTTGGATCCAACACCAGTGGGTGATCCGAAAAAATACCTAAATACTAGATCCCGATCTAGTAACAAAAACGTAGGTAAACCCCTTTCATCCGCCATCCTAACTAAGATATAACCTGTAACATTGGAATATATTTTCCTCTTTTTAACCAGTTACAAATAAAGAGTTTAATATCTGTTTTCGTAAATCGATTCATACATTGGTATCAGACTCAGAGGTTCCGGGTTCGATCACCAGGGGAGTATAAATTTGTGCTTGGTTTGGTTGGTAGTAAGACAAGGTAGGTCATGCTTTCAAACTTATTGACATAGTTTAGAATTTACAGAAATAAGTAGTGCAAGTCAAGTACACTGGAACCTTTTATACGTACGTAGCTTTGTCTATAGCTACGTGTCAAGGGTTTTATTGCATACGTATAATTAATACCGAATAAGAAGTTTCATAAAATGTTTTACGAAATCAAGACCTAAAATTTTCAAGATCTATGTTTGTTTTGTTATTTTGACAATTACAAAACAGGGTCTTTATTAAGTATATTTCAATCTATCGGCTGCTCAGCAGTTATGCAAATATAATTTAAGGAAAACACACGCTAAGAAATCTTGATAATCTAAGGTAGCTTATAAAAAATATGGTTTCTACTGAATTTATATTTATAGATATTAAAATATATGTATCTTAATAACAGCTTTTATAGCTCCGATTGCGTTGTGTCGGATATCCTATCTAGATGGATAAAATCATAAAAAGATTCGTTAATATTTACTGCCTAGTTTAACCTTTAGGGTTTTGCCATGGTAGACGATATAGAAGTGATACATAAGGAAACTAATATGTATGCTGTTGAAACTTGCCTCTTTTAATTTGGGAAAAGTTTATCTGATTTGGTAGACAAAGCATTAACAGACTTGATGTAATATAACATCTAGTGTCAAAGCAAACTTGCCCACTATAAATACAACTAAACCCGCTTGTATTACATGAACGATCAAAAAAAAACAACAAAATGAACCTATCGCGATAGGTTATAAGTTATCCATCAAGAAAAGTATTTCGGCTTTAGATTGGATGATTAACTCTTTTGGATAGCCCAAACGTGAGATAAAAGTTTGCATATGTGACCGGAGCATTGAAAAGCAATGCCGGCTGCCAAACAAAGTCCGTATGACTATTGAATAAATTTTAGACTAATGAATTTTTGTCCTCTATTTTTTACCATCATATTTTTTACCATCGGGAGACAAAATGCCAGAGGTGGATAAAAACAGACAAAAATGTTATCCCCTCCCCGTGCTGAGGGGGCTGATTTTATTGAAACATGTCACTCATGATGAAATATTTATCATAACATATAAGATAACCCTAAGACCACTGCAGCAATTAAATATTATAATGTGCCCCTTTCTTTAATTAGCTATAGAAAATAGCTCGTGTTAAGTGAACTCTGTTCTTATTGAATTAGCGTATGCAATACATTTAGGGTCTTGGGCTTGCTTCCGAGAGGTACTGGTTTGGATCACTTGAGCAATTACAGGTCTCTCTAGTTATGTATTAGTGCAGGACTAATTCCTGCAAAAGCATAATAAAAGTGTAGGTATAGTATAACACAAAATTAAAGTACTGGTAATTAACAAGAACAAGGGAATGGGGAGTTTTTCACTTTGATCGACGAATTTCGAATTTGTCGACGATTTGTTTTTTAATTAGGTAATTTTTATTTATGTAATTTGTCTGCTTCCTTTGTTCATAGTGACTTTGATTGTAAGTTTTAATTGTATTTCGATAAGTCCTCTTTTAATTACATTAATAATTAATATTAATTAAACGTTACCTATACCCACACTCAGATACAACAGTGTGATTTTGGAGGTGGTTCAAGTGTAACAGAAGTTAGTTAACATATTAACCGCCTCTGTGGTCTAGTAGTCCGCCTACCTGTGTCAGATCTAGAGGTCCCGGGTTCGATCCCCAGGGGAATACAATATTGTGCTTGGTTTGGTTGGTGGTAGGACTTTGTTTAAGTTCGCCTGGCTAGCTACCACCATCTCACGTAATTCTGTCCTCATAGCAATAATAAATGTTCCGGTATAAAGAGATAAGATAGCCTCATTTCATTGAGAATTCTGGGTGAAGTGCGCTTCCACATTCGGCCTAATTATATCTTGAAAATCAGGTGAGATGAAGGCCAAGAGCTTCCCCGTCGCAAAATATGAGATAAAATATAATCATTTTGTACTTCTGTTTGTCTCTGAACTTCTTCTTGGCTAGACCAATAATTGTAATGAAATGTTTGAAGGTTTTTGTGATCTTCAATTGGAAACGGTAGGTGGCGCTGCGATCGTTGATGGTTGAGATGAGGACGAAACGGGCGCTCCTTTGTATTCGCTTAAAAAAATCCAAGGTTTTCAAATATCTAGTAATCAGTACGTCACCGTGGTCACCATGTCCCCATTTTTGTACCTCAATAACATCTGAATTCAAATTGTTTTTATTATTTATTTATCGTACGACGGAGAAGCGCATGGCCCTAGTTTTACCTGTTCAAGCTCATAGCTTATTTGTAGCCCATCGCCGCATGTGTCATTGTGCGTTTGACCACCTAAATGTGTCTTAATGCGTGTAATCAATATATGCCAGTGACACCTGTTATTCAGACTTTTGTTCCTAGGGTCATGCCGGTTTACTAATGAAGTGACTTTCACCGTCAGAGTATGTGTATGTGTCTAATGCGCACATTATAGTTTATAAATAAGTTTATGGTCATTTGGTCATGTTACGAGAAGCATTCCCACTAAAAAAGGTGTATACAAATTTGTCACGACAAATAACGAATCACACATAACTATACTCCTTTTTTTTCGTGAACCAAAAAAATAACAAACGAAAAAGCACCCAATTCTTCCGGTATTTTTTAAAGAGTCAAAAAATGCTTTACTAAGTCCGTCTCACCACAGAAAACACAATAACCCGTTAAATTATATAATATTACAGGACTTTAATTTCACCCAGCGCTATCTAATCCTAAACTTCGTGATGTTTGTAATATCGAAACTTAATTACGGAAATAATACTAGCATACTTTTTTTTTGTAAATACATACATAACATAAAATGCAACACCCATATTAATATTACGATTAGATATTTTTAGGAGTTGACAGTAGCTACTTAATTTCCAATTCAGAGGCTTTCGAGGGGTTCGAGAGAATGGGTACTCGTGGTACTAACCTAATTTCAACTTACAATGTTTTGTATCGAAAACAAACCACTTCGGTGTTTCAGTTATCGGACGATACTTATTATATAGTTGACCTTATAAGGGGTGGCTTGACATTTGACATTTCTTGGCATTTTCCTTCAAAGACTTTTGCTTATTATTAATATAACGTATATTTCCAAAATATATAGCAATCAATTGTAAGAAAAGAAACAATAATGGCGTGTATTGACTGATCCATAATTCAACATTCAATCATTTTTAAATTGAATAAGCTGTATCTATTTTGTTATAGCAGCATTATTTCTCTAAAAGGTTTTGGCAGTTGTGTTTTAGCAAAGTGGCTTTGGCCAGGCCATTTTTAGCCCAGCATAACTCAATAATTCAATGCCTCAATTCTCAATTAAATAAAAATGTCCAGACTATCCGGACGCGGTATTCGTTGACCTATTAGATTATAGATGAATTTCGTAACAATGGTTTAGAACTTTTTTATTCAATTTGTCTATCCTATCACATATTTGTTTGGATATAAATTTCATAATTTTTGAGGATTTGGCTTCAAAAAATAATGTTGTAAATACTAAATATGCTAGACTATAGTGAAACATGAGAACGTTATTCATAATTATTATTTACCACCTTTATACCATGTTTGGAGCAATAAAGATATTTGAATTTGAATTTTAAATTTGTCGCTATTTGTGGGTCGATTGGAGGAGGCCTATGTTCAGCAATGGAAAATATAGGGGAAATGATGATGATGATTAAAGGCGAATATTCATTTTATTAAATTTAGGCTATATTTAAAGGCCTTTTCTCAGTACTTGGACAGTATAGGCTAGTGAAACTAAAACTAAACAAAACTACTGTATAAAATTGTGAACACTCTGTATTTTACTTGGACCAATGTCACAGAATAAGTGGCTGATAGAACCTTATCCTGGCCCACTGTACATCGGAAAAGCGTTTCATACCAAACAATCTCATTACCTTATTCCGAGTACTTATATATGCAAGATTTTTACATATGTAATATATAAGAATCCAGAAAAATGCCTATTTCCAATATCGTTGTAAATATGTATGTATTTGCGACTTGATAATTGTTACATTTATATACATGTTACAATTATCAAGTAAAATTTAAACTCTTGTCATTGACATCAGTTAGGGCTGGTGCGGCGGCTGATTCGGCCGAGGATCACAAAAGGCGCAAATATAGTGGTCTCGACAGAGCTTACCTATTTGAGCCTTTTGGGGTGGAGACCTTGGGTCCGAGGGGAGCCGGTGACCTCCGGGTTTTCAAAAATATTGCGGGGCTTTTGATTGAGGCGACACGTGACCCAAGGGCTCTCTCTTATTTAGGCCAGCGAATTAGCATAGCTATTCAGCGTGGCAATGCAGCCAGTGTCTTGGGCACGCTTCCGTCTGGTACTGGTCTGGAACAGTTGAGTTACCTATAGGCCGTTTGTAACGGTCCTTAGGTAATCTGACTGATTCCTTTGTACTTAGTTAGTTTAATTGTACTTTTTATTGAATAAATGTTTATTATCAAGTCGCAAATAATTCTAAAGCAAGAAATGCTTAGACATAAAATTTACCCTGAAAATTAAAACATGAATCACGTATATGAAATCGTTATCCCGTGGTATGCATCGGAATAAAAAACCGACTACTAAAATTGTCACCTAACCCGCGGTATATTCTAAATGTATTTATACCGTTTTATATTTTGGAGTTAAAAAAATATATGTATATATGAAATCCAAAGACCTACACAGACAGTACAAAATTCTGAAAAAAAAACACACGTCGGCCCATACACTAAATGTATGGGTCGACGCTGCTGACGCAAAACAGCTTAGACATGAGATCTCACTTTTGATAAAAATACGCGAATGTGCATTGTCAATAGAAAAATAAATCTTGCAATAAAAATTCCTTGTGAATCTCTTGTAAGCGTCGTATTTGTAAATAACTCAGAATTTGGTGCCATTTTCAGAACCCCTTGGAATAGGGTGCACTTACCTTATATATTACAACTAACATTATATGGAGGTTTTGGACAGATTTTCCAAAATTAGCTCGCGTATGGCTTTGGCAAACGTTTTTTTTTTATCCTAAAATTTGTGAAGCAGTGAGTTGGTGACTAAGACGGCTATGGCAAAATAATAAAAACCACCCTTTCCTTAATTGTGAATTTTGTGTTGGATGGCAGATTGGGAGGCTTAGGTATTCGCAAAATAGTGTTGCTTTGCCAGCGTTCCTGTCTTCCCTCTGTAGCACACATTCTTTGATTGAGAAAATTCTCATACCATCTATTTCGGCTATTCCTTGCAATACACTTTAATATTTCTTATCATAACGAGGCTCAAAACGCTTTGTTGTGTTCTTATACCGATCCCCAAAACACATTTCGTCCCAACGGCAGTGGGACGGGCCTCTGTGCGAGTTGACACGGAATCATCTGTTACATACGTGCTCAACCTCCACAGATCGTGCTCGTCTTAGCTGTTTCAAAATGGGAACCAGGTATTTGGCTGCAAGCACATCCATTTACAATACCGATACTCTTGTAGACCTACTTTCAATGTTTCCTACCAATATTAAAAATATTCCAATTTTACTTGTCTTCGGTTGGGTGCATGTGTCTCTCACCAGCCATGGAAGCTTATCAGACCGGAGCTTTATCTTATTTATCCATCGAGCTTTTACAGGTATCAATGTTTCAGCCGTTCTCGAGCCGAATGGTCTGTTACGTGATGATGGTAAGCGACCTGATGAAGAGTATGACTCTTGTCCCTTGTGGAATGTGAAGGCCTTTGGTGTAGGACGCTACCTGCGTCAACGTCCTTGCGCCATGTCATCTACCAGGGTCAAGACCTTGGATCTGTAGGGAGCCAGTGCCCAACAGGTATTCAAAAAGGCTTTTTAGCTTGAGGCGACGCGAAACCCATGGGCTGGCTCATATTGATAGTGTCTTGGGCACGCTTCCGTATGGTATTGGTATGGAACAGTTGAGTTACCTAGGCCTGGCCGTTTGTAACGGTCCTTAGGTATCCCGACTGCTACCCTGATACATCGTTAGTATAATTGTACATGCAATTTTAATTTGATTGCGAATAAAAAAAATAGATCAATTCGTTATTTTATAGAACATAGACGCATGGCAAGTGCTTAAAATTAATAAATAAACATTACAGGACATAAACTTCACACAGCGCCATCTAGCCCCAAACTAAGCATAGCTTGTAATATGGGAACGGATAGAATACATTTTCTTTTAAATACATTACATTCTTATCATACAGTACAACACAGAACAAACATCTATATTCAACACACAAATGTTTGTCCTGGGTGGGAATCGAACCCACAACCTATACAGCGTAGAAGGCAGAGCTACTACCACCGAGTACGGAACTATGAGGCTTGTTAATTTTGAATATTATGCCACAAACGCTTTTTTTTATGGCGGGGTTCTCTCGCCTTCATCTCGAGGCCGAAGGTAGAGGCGCTAAAGAGAGCTTAGCGACTCCTTTGTTCAAAACTGGAGAAGCCAGAAATGGCAAATCCAACAACTTTGTTATAATTTTGAAATGTATGTGTAATCAATGATTTTGATTTTGAATCATCACAATCAATGAATAATTTCAAACGCTAAAGTAGCATCTTCGCATTCAGCTTCTTTGATGTCGTATTGATTTCGAAGTTGTCACGAACAGAATATAAATAGCAAAAGAGGATTTAATAGCTTCGCTTACGCTTAGTCTGAATGTACAACAACCTTTACAAAATGCATAAAGTAGATTTATAAATACTTGATTTTGAAAGTGTTACAATTTTGGATACATAAAACACATATATAACATAACAAACATACATAAAAAAAAAAACAATTTTATTTCTTCGATTTTATTACTTCTCAATGCTATTATCAAAAAAAAAACAAATCTATTTGATACGATGTCCATTCGATATCATTAATTGAGTTCTATAATGAGGTTATTCTGATCTATTGAGAAAATGATGTTATTTTGTGTGAAAGATAGATCTTCTCAATAAATCGAGCATATCAAAATGCAAAGTTTTTGGTGCATTGTACGAAGAGGAAGCACTTGGCTTTCATGTCATCTGGTTTCAAGTAATGATAAGGCTCAAGGTGGAAGAGGGCGAAAAAGGTAGAGAGAATTCCGGGTGAAGCGGAAGCTTTACCCGGAATGCTCAACAAACTGAAGAGCTTGTCTGTATATACCATTAATAATAATAATTGTTGTTATGGCGACAAACTTAGTTAAAATTGTGGTAGCTAGCCAGTTGGACTTAAAAAAAGTCCTTCCACTAACCAAACCAAAGAACCGGACCTTGAACCTTTTCAATATTATCCTGATAATCGAAAGCCTTTATCTTGCGGGGGTATTGAATGGAGCATTCAGTGTGGCTAATACGTTGATTCCATTCATTTCGTTACATCGAACTTATCTGTGTAATAATCTTTGTTTTCACCATTAATACTCCTGTACCTTGCAGGTTTACTACAATGGATGAGGCTTTTGAGAATTTAGTGTTTAGTCAAATTTTAAATAGGCTGTAAAACACTACTGACAATGTTTTGTTGAGTTTTAAGTGCATAAATCTACCTATAAAAAGAGCAGTGTGGCCAAGTGGATATGAACCCTCATAAATATTATTATTATAAACAAGTATTACCAGTAACGACTAGTATTATTTTATAGATATATTTATTTATTAGGTCTATATGGTGCTGTTTGAAATTAACGTCCTGTAATATTTAACTATTATTACATTTATTACCGCGTTCCGATCGTGAAGTTGTGGGTTCAAATCCAGTCGTACACCAATGGACCGAAGTTTATGTGCGGTGAGTCTGACTCACCCTGTTACGTAACGCAATATCAATACGTGAGAAAAAACTTTGATATAAAATGTGAACAAACTTATGATGCAATATTGGAATCATACATAGGACAAACATCTGAAATCTTAACACAAATGTTTGTCCCGGGTCAAACCCACAACCTACAGCCGCTAAGAATCTACCAAGCCAACTGAGCTGAGTGTGACTAATGTTGCAAGGTGCTTACTCGAGCATTTGGGCTTATAGTAAACCATTATCCTTGTCCAGAGGAAGCTTAATAATGTATGCATAGAGAGCCCACTATCTTAAATACCAACTAACATTACATACCAAGCAGAAACAAGTTTGCATACAACCCCTCTCACAGTGTAAAGTTGAGGACATAACAGTTTAGAAATAAAATAGCCATGAATTCAAGTTCTATGGAACTGCTGATACAATAATGTGGGAAAATATATTTTACATGCTTAACTGCAAACTTAAGCTTACACTATCATTATGAGTTGCAATCAAATGCTTCCAAAGCTTTGATGATTTGATTTTAGATTTGAAAAACGTTAAAATAAATGTAAAAACTCACTTACGTTCTAACCAAAAAATATCTTCTCATCCGAAATTCGTACCGCTGTTTAATTTGTTTAGCAAAAATGTCTGCAAAAAATATTGTGACACACTATATCATTCAAACTTGTGGCGGAGTACATCAGCAAACTACTGGGATCCATAAAATGGATCGCACGTGACACAAAACAAAAAAGAGAACGGCCAATAACGAGATGGTTTGATGAAATCACGGCCACAGAAGAAATACGTGGCCAACAATTGCAAGGGAGAGTTCCAGTTATTCACTGGAAGCTCCTGGTAGAGATTTTCTCCGCTACAGGCGGTCCTTACAATGAGAACCAATAAATACCTAATAGTTCTCTTCATCAGGTAAAAATATTTAAGTTAAAAGTTATTTTAGTTGTACATATTAGATCGTTTTTAAATTACAAAAAAAGCTAATGTTAAAATCTCGGTGTAAGGAATATCATTCTCATTTTATTTTATTTTATACATCAGCAGGTGGTTTTTATATTAGAAACGCCTTGCTCTTTTATTAACTTTGTTCGCTGATAAAACACATGTTGAGCTGATCAAAACCTCTTAAATTCGTTGACGGTATAAATGATCCGTTGTTTCATACAAATAAAATTCGGGGAAACGTTAACTCAATCGAACTTAAGTCACAAGTCACTTTTGGTTCGTTTTGGTGTGTCACTGTATACGATTATTAAACGTTAACGTAAAAATGTTTAACGGTAAGACGTTGTGTAGACATTCCGCGCCCTCACAGTTGCTGGTTTTCCTTACATCAGTTATGTCATTTTGAATATGAAATATCTATTCAGACCGTTATATTAAACTTTTCTAAGTATAGGTAATTTATATCAATTGTTGTTTTGTAGCTCTTTGGTAGACTGATTAGTGGCAGTTGTTGTAGGATTTTATTATAACGTAGTTTTTTTTTATTATACCACGGGGAATTGAGCCTTTGAAGGGAAGCCTTCATCGCACCTGGTTACATGTTTTGAAATGGCCGAAAGTGGAAACGCACTACCGACGGAATCCGCATCAGACTGAGGAACTTGCTATCTTAACTCTAAATGCCAGAACATAATTAGAGTTTTACTTAATTGAGTTTGATTTAAACAGAGTTTAATTTATAAAAAAAAACCGGTAGGTATATCACTGCATATATTTATTCACAAACAATTAAAAATAGTATGGATAATTAAAGTGACTATGTACAAGGGAAGCAGTTGGATTACCAGAAGACCGTTACTGGATATGATAAGATTATATAACAATGTGGAATTGACGTCCCATATATAGATGGTGTTTTTTTATGGTGATTTCATTGTGTGAAATTAATGTCCTTTAATATGTAATGTCCTGTAATAGATTATACGTCGTCATGTATTGTCAAAAAAATATTTTATCGAATGATATATTGGGGTAAGTGTGATAGTTCTCTCTTTGTGGTCAAAATCTATATTGTCTATGTTTGGATAGACACCCAAGGGGATGGAATTGTTGACTTTTGCTAGCGGTTACGGCTAACCGATCATAGCACTGGTGGACCTATACGTCTATTTGTTTGTTTGTTTATCAGGAGCGAAGCCATCATTTAGAATAATCTTATCCATCTGATATCAGACCGCGAGCTAGGGATCCGGTAGTTATCACTTATAAGGACACGGATGGATAGCGATTAGCGACACTATCGCGAGAATTCACTAAATGTTTATTCTCGCAATGAATCGCAGTTTATTTAAGCTTGGCATAGCTTACATAAACTGCAACTTACCTATTCAACCGGTCGCACTGCCCGTCTGTGACCTGTGCCAAGGGGAGAGTTGTGGGACAGTGCGTAAGTATTATTTGTATGAGGATTTACATTGTGTTACACCACCGATTCGGTCCGTATAACGGTCATGTTGGTAGGACTAAGGGGAGATGGCCCTGTAGGAAGTAAGTATGTCTGTAATCACAACATAACCCACTGTAGACAATAATTGTTGATTAGACTATTCTGTAATGTAATCTACAAATATATACCTGGAAGAAATCGCTTTTAGTGATAAGTCTGCCCATTGCATATTAAAGTCGCATGAGCACCCCAAATCGGATTGATATTATTACTCGGCGAGTAATTAAATGGTGTTTTAATTATTTGGTCTGCACGAAAAATCAGCTTAAAATATATTTTCATAATTATCGTGATCGTCATCAGCCTATCGCTGTCCATTATTGGACGTAGATGTCTCTCAAGGTGTGCCACTAAGCCTGATCTTTCTCGACCGAAGGACTCATTGACCAAAATAAAACAACCAAATTTATTTTATCATGAACTAGCTGACCCCTTAACAACTTAACTTGCGTAAAGTTGCCAAAATAAATGTATCAATTGATCCGATGCAACCAAACTTCAAAGGATCACCAGATCACAAGATTGATATTATTTAATAATAAGATAATTGATTTGACATTACTTGCTGACAACATACTTTTTGGAGCTGCCCAAAACCCTTTTGATAGCCTTTATAAACCTTATAATTAACTCTTCAATGTAGGCATTTGCGCTTTATTCAGAACTGACCGTCTTTTTTGCACATTGATCGTGTAATAACCAGCCAGTCAGCCGTCACACGGCTGGATTCTGAAATTCGTAAATATTCGAACTGAGCAAACATTTCCTGGAAATACCGTGCTATGAGCGTTTATTTGACATATTCGAACCAAACAAACATTGAATTGAAATGTACCATGAGCATTTATTTTATACTAGCTGGTACACGCGACTTCTTCCGCTAAGCTCCAATAAAGTAGCATCTTTATTTTGCAGTCATCCCCCATGAAAAAATTCTGTGGCGAGCAAAATTTTTATTGTTGACTGGGATGTGATTGGTTTTCATCTCACCTGATTTTCAGGTTATGATAAGGCCGAAGGTAAAATCGCACTTCACCCGGAATCCTCAAGAAACTGAGGAACGGGCGATCTTACCTCTAAATGTCGGAACACAACAATTTAATAATTATTGTTATAGTGACGTTGGTAAGATGGTGGTTGCTTGCCAGGCGGACTTAATCAAAGTCCTACCACCAACCAAACCAAGCACAATATTGTTCCCCTGGGTATTGAACCCGGGACCTCTGGATCTGACACCGGTGTGCGAACCACTAGTTAGTAGCTACACTCCAAAGTGTATTACTAATAATATGATGAATGACCCATATGAATAATGATTCACACTGGGATCAATCAATGAATCATAATAAAAAACGCCATCGTTAAATGCTTCCCGTGTATTACGTGAATCAGCACGTGTTCTTCCCGGCTGTTGTTCGGAATTTTTATTACGTCATCATTATGTTTCATCAAAAGTTTTCCGAAAAAATCCGGGGCGCGTAGCGTTCTGCTACTGAGTCTGTTCTTATGTCTTGGCAGCACTGAGAGGCATGTGGCGCTCAACATCTTAAACCTGACTCTAGCAGATCTCATGTTAGCAGCATAGCAACTAGAACTACGCGCTAATCAGAAATACGCTTGTGAGTCATATGAAACAGCTAAAATTCCTACTTATATTCACTAAACCAAATTAACTAAACAAACTCCTGCTAAGTATAACTAATAATTATAACATACAATGAGCAATTGAAAATACACAAATTATATTTGAAAAATCGAAGGAGATCAGCAGATTCGTGCAGAGTACATTGGATAAGAAACTTCGAGGAAGGTTTTGATAAACTAATAAAAATAAAAGCTCAAGCATTCGGTCAAAATTTCGAATCTAATTGCGTTTTGGTAAGAGGCTCCAAAGGTTAAACTCCAAAAATGTATGTAAAAATTTCCAGTTTAATTGGATTAGGCATTGTCTAATGTATTTTTCTTTACCTGATCCACAGCACTTTTTTTGCAAAAAAAATAATAAGCAGGTCCCTACAACTATTGAAGTTAGTATGTTGTTGATGATTGATATGTAAAACAATTAATAAACATTACATTATACAAAAATCAAAAATCAAAAATCTTTACAAAACGTTTTTTGGTTATAAATCAGAATAAAATAATCAGTAAAAAAACATTAGTAAACTTATATGGAGTGCGAAAAGATGTTAGAGGAAGTGGAGAGAGATAGGTTTAGTTCTCCATAGAAACTTACATTCCTTATTTCACCCTTTCCGTGATTGTTTATGAAAGAAGAAAAGCCTATGTACATTCCAAGATGCAATCTATTCTAAATGCCAAAATATTCAAGTCAAATTATATCGAATTTTGTTCAGGGAAATAGGCGTGAAAACGTAACATACAGACATAGTTACTGCCACATGTATGATATTAACAGCATATAATAGTATTTCCATCCATGTTTTATTTTTCAGATTGTAACTGAGCAAACCTTATTTACGCTGCGAAAATATAGCTGGTTTTGAAGTTTGTTGTTAAATAAATATTGTATGTTTTTAACATGAACTCAGACCTTCACCATAAAGGAGGAATAAAAATATTCATAGCCTGTCCAAATTTAATCAATAAAAAGCATTTCATAGATGTATCACTGAAATATACAAGTAGATGCAGTGCAATTCGTATGAAACAAAAATACATCTATTGTCGGCATTTAAAGTTCGATAAAAGGTTGTTCAACAAAATAATGGAACTCAACTGTATGATGTCCAGGATGCGTCCGGAAATCTAATAACGTTACCAACAACGTTATAAATTATTTATGGTGATGAAACAATTTAGTTGTATTACTTCAAAAGTAAGGACAATATGGACCACTTATAGGATCACGTGTCTGTCTGTCTGTCTGTCCGTCCATCTGTTATCAAAATAATTGTAAAAATCACGTAATCCAGGTAAACGAAATTTTATCATATTCTTCATTGAAGTCGGTTTTCTTTTTAGTTTTTAAAACGTAATTATAATAATACATTTATTATAAATGATATGTACAATAAAACTAACTATGCACAAAGGAAGCAGTTGGATTACCTAAGGACCGTTACAAACGGCCTATAGGTAACTCAACTGTTACAAACCAGACTACTACCAGACGGCAGCGTACTTAAGACACTGGCTGCAATGCCACGCTGAATAGCTATGCTAATTCGGTAGCCTAAATAAGAGCCAGCCCTTGGGTCACGTGTCGCCTCAATCAAAAGCCCCGCAAGATTTTTGAAAACCCGGAGGGCACCGGCTCCCCACGGACTCGAAAAGGCTCAATATTTGCGACTTTTGTGATCCTACGCCGAATCAGCCGCCGCACCAGCCATAACTGATGCCCCAGGCAGATGAGATGGCGCTAGGATGTCGACGCAGGTAGCGTCCCACACCAAAGGCCTAACCATTTCCCAAGGGACAAGAGTCATACCGTCAGGCCGCTTACTTTCATCACGTAACAGACCATTCGGCTCGAGAACGGCAAACAACTTTAAGAGTGGTAGAGCCCCTTGTGAAAGGGATCGTCTGGGGAAGTACTACCACCATACCAAATTCAGTCGCCAAGCAGCATTGCTGTGTTCCGGTTTGAAAGGTATGGTTGCCGGTGCACGCGATGGGCACGCGATGTTTAACTATTTCATGGCTCAAATTGACGGGCCTGCATTGCGCCCGTGCAGGATATGTCTTTGTTGTTGTGACCTACTCAGTAAGGCATTGTTATAGACAAGAGATGCACTTAACATCAGGTGGGCTACTTTAATTTTCCGTCTCGAGTTACAAAATCCATAAGAGTACCGGTACTGTAAGACGGATGTGCTTGCAGCTGATTCCCATTTCGTTATAGCTAAGATACGAGTACGATCTGTAGACCACGTATGTAACAAATAGTTCTGTGTCATCTCGCACAGAGGCTCGTCCCACTGCCGTTGTGCCGAAAGGTGTTTTGAGGGAACGGTATTAGTACAAGTAACATGCCAAATTTCGAGCCTCGTCAAGATAAGAAATTAGGAGTATATTGCCAGGAACAGCCGAAATTGATGGAGTTAGAATTGTTTCAACCAAAGAATGTGTACTATAGACGGAAGACAAGAACGCTGGCAAAGCTTTTTTTTAATTACAACGGAAGAATGTCCATTAAACTGTCTGCATTGCCACACTGAATTGCTTGAATGGGAGCCAGCCCTTGGGTCACTGGAAATCGGATAGTTTATAGACAGTTCACAGTAGCCCTCAGTGCAGTACAAACATCCCAAAAACGAATTGACAGCGTCGACACATTACTTTATTGACGCCTATTACATTGGTTTTATTGCAACGAGACGATGGTTTTGCTCGTAAACCTTCACGAATAAAGATCTATAAAAGTGGTTATAAACTAGAACTGAACATAATTCATGTTACGTTTGTTCAAACAGAATGTAATCGATACACATATCTCACATCAACATCCCATTAGTGTCCACTGCTGGACAGAGCCTTCTCCAACGCTGGAGGTTTTTTTTTTTACGACGGGTAAGCACTTGGCCTTCATCTCACCTGGTAACAAGTTGAGATAAGGCCGAAGGTGGAGGCGCACTTCATCCGAAGCCAGTTCCTCAGTTTGTTGAATCCTCAACAAACTGAGGAACTGGCTATCTTACCTCTGAATACCGGAACACAACAATTTTAGAATTGTTATTATGGCGACAGAATTAGGTAATATGGTGGTAGCTAGCCAGGCGGACTTAAACAAAGTCCTACCACCAACCAAACCAAGCACAATATATTGTACTCCCCATGGGGATCGATGCCGGGACCTCTGGATCTGAAATCGGTGGCTTGAACCACTAGACCACAGAGGCGGTTTACCATAATCATTGCGCTTGGCACCTGCCAAGCGTGATGATTATAGCAAAACGTATTATTTATTATTAAACCTTTAACGTTTAAGATTTCAAATCCAAAGGTCCCGGGTTCGATCCCCAGGGGAGTACAATATTGGGCTTGGTTTGGTTTGTGGTAGAACTTTGTTCAAGTCCGTCTGGCTAGCTACCACCATCTTACCTAATTCTGTCGCTATAACAACAATTCTAAAATTGTTGTGTTCCGGCATTCAGAGGTAAGATAGCCAGTTCCTCAGTTTTTTGAGGAATCCGGGTGAAGCGCCTCCACATTCAGCCTTATCTTAACTTGTAACCAGGTGAGATGAAGGCCAAGCGCTTCCCCGTTGTACAAAAAAAAACCCTCAAACTTTACTCATTATCATTACACAATCCAGGTGGATTGGTGATCGCATTAAAGGTGTAGACAATACACAGAAGGCGAAGCAATCTATACAAAAGTAAAAAATGTTTTATTATCCGATTGTAATTTATTCTATCTATCTGCTTAATCGTCAGCAAACATCTCAAAGGTCTTAAAATGAGACGAGTAGCTCACAAACCCGAGGTCTGCGGTGATTCGGCATTATGTATAAAGGGACCAGGAAACTCAGATTCATTAGGACGTTGCAGCCAAGAACACTCAGATTGAATATCCGACAAGATTTATGATTATATGCTTTTGAGGATCTTAAAACCGGTTTCGTATACGCTAAGATAGTAGTCGTTAAGAGTCATGTTAGATGACTAGGGCGGCAGCTCGTAAAATCCCGCACCAATAAAAAGGATACAAGCACAGCAGCATCTTCTTTTTACTCGAATATCTACACAATTAAAACATAACCATGTTTTTGCGACATAGCAAAGACAAGGCTATGTTTCATTGCGAGTTTGGATATGTAAGTGGCTGCTTCATACCCTCGAAGAAACCGACAGATAGATGGTTAGACAAATCATATGTGTTCTATAGCCGTAGCAAATGCTTCACAGTCGTAGCAAGTGCTACACAGCCGTAGCTAGTGCTACACAGCCGTAGCAAGTGCTAAACAGCTGTAACAAGAGCTACACATCCATAGCAAGTGCTACACAGCCGTAGCATGTGCATCATAGCCTTAGCAAGAGCTGCTTTGTCATTATCGATAAAATAAACAATAATGTTACAAAGAGTCGAAACCGTCTCTTACTTTATAAATTCCGGCATTTACAAGACTTAAGTAGCTGAAACATAAGATGTTTAGTATAATATAGTAAGCAATGAACGTGGCCTTCATATTCTTGGAATTGTTTTAAGAGCGAACTACTATAACTAATATAGATTGATTTTTGTTTGGAATCAGGAACGTAGGGGTAGATCCAACATTCGTCACCAATGATGGTGTTGTATACGTGATTTGACTCATCTCGGTTTCACCTTTAGAAAGTTTTAATACATCATCTGACCCGGGGCGCCTTATGATCGTCGGAAGCAAAATACGGCATCCAACGACAAACTATCTTTTTCACACAAGCGCCTCATGCAAGATATGGTTGTCCCTGAAATGTCTAATAACGGTTCTTTAGTCAGCTGATCCCGCTCTTTACTTACCTAGGGATGAGTTGACTAAATAAGTTTAGTTTATATCGCTTTTTCAACTGATCCCGCTTTCAAAAAAGTTAAAATGAATGTATTATTTGAAATATATGTACATACATGAACAAAATCTTTGGGGGGGGAAATGACACACCATTGTTTGGTTATACTGATAGGTATATAAAAAATCAATGTCGTAAAAAATTAATGAACAGAACGATTAGGTACTCAGTGTTTACTTTACCAAAATGCCTACTTTACCAAAAATGTTTCTCTAACTAAATTTCGATTATGTCAGCTACGATCTCATCTTCAGTGAAAGCCAATTTTGGACATCCTGCACGAGATTTGTCACTAAGACTTCTACTAGGAACTCTAAATACCACCCTTAGACAAAAACTTCAAATCGAAAATCTGCTTATAATCTTTAATTCCGTAAGAATTTTAAAGATAATTTTGAAACGTCAATTCTACGAGTAATACCGTATGTTCAAAATGGCGACCAGCACACAAGGAGTAAGGCAAGAACCTCGGGCTTAACAGTCCGCATACATGGGGCTTCATCGCGGAACACAGATGTTAGCTTTACAAAACACTGAAGCCGTGTTACACCTCTTCTTAAGTTGTAGAAAACTATTTCATGGACATTTGCCTAAGTAAGATTCATTTCCGTGCATGATCTGACAAATTCAAAACAATCGCATTAATCCCTTTACTTTTAATTGTTCTGAGAAATCTCTCCTCAATCAAAATTGCCACTAAATATGTAAATAACAGAACTTAAAAGGCGTTAGTTAGGTTAGTTACAAGCGTCTATTCATGCATAAGTATTTTCAAACATTCGAAAAGCTTTATAGGATCGAATTCGGAAGCTTCCGATGGAGATTTCGGGAACGCTATTCCGAGGTCGCATTTTTCAACCGATTTTGATGAAAATTGGCACACCTGTTCCTTGATTTACTAAAAAAAATGAACGGTCGCGATTTTTGATCGGGAAAAATTAGGGAGGAAAAGGGGGAAGTTTGCTGTAGCGTTATTAATCAACGGATTTCAATACAATTTTAAAGACACACTAAGGATTTTATTCTACTCAATATAAAGTGCAAAAAAGTCCCCCTTTTTTTGTGAAGGGGTAAAAGGGGAGAAGTTTGCTGTAGGATTTCAATTTTTAATATACAGTCCTCTCCACCTTTGCAAGACAAATCCGTAGACACCAGGTTCAATCTCCTCAGACCAAAGGAACGCGAATAATCGCTAAAGATTATACCCTATTTAATCAAAAGTCTAAAAGGAAAAGTGAAAGAGGAGAGCATCGGTTATTGCACGGTTATAAGGGCTCGCGAGGTCTACTATTCTTACAGAACCACTAGTATGTGTAGTTATTCAACCTCTTTGCTCACAGTAAAATAATATTTTACATTTTTATCCACAGATGTCGAATGTGACTGAGCATCTCAATAGCTACATCGGCGGGATTCCATCCTTGAAAGGCTTCAAGCAATATGCCATCAGTCAAGAAGCGAATGCGTTACTCGTTAAACTCAAAGATGAAGGTGCAATCGACGTTATGTTTGCCTTCGGCGGAGGTAAGCTTATTTCAGTTTTTCACACGTTTTCACCCGCTGCTGGTATTTTTAAACCTAGAGTTTGATAAGTTTTTAATTATTTGCCAGCGATGAGTGCTTTAATATCTACTCGTATAAAAAACTGGTAATTTTTATTTTTACGTACATTAATAAAAAAAATAAAGAGAGAATAAATAAAAGAAAAATGTTGTATACTGCACATAAGTATTAGGGATAGTGATTTCGGAGTATTGTTTTCGGATTATAAGCAATATTTAAGCAGTGTCTGGTTGGCCTAGCCTCATAAATCCTCATGAGTCTAATATAACATTTTCCATAGAAACAGCATAAAAAATTAATATCTCGGTTCGATCACAACTTTTTATGACCTTTGCCTTCTAAATGAAAGAGCACTTTCTCTCCTCATTGCCATGAATTGACTGAAGAATTGACTTGACTGGTAAAGTTGTAATAGATCCATACAAATTGAGGGCCTTTCACTAAGGTCATCCCAATAATATTCGTTCAGTCATGAACTACTTCACGACTAAACAAAATAAAAATCTATTTGCGAAAAAAAACAACGTGAGGTCTATTTCAAATAATGTATTGTTTGTATGAGATATTATGGTAGCAAGACGTTGCAGGTGTGCAGGTGACAGATCTTTCCAGCTATCGAATATCTAGACATTTAATGGCTTACCGTTACCACGTGTTGGTAGGCCATTAAAGAAGACAACAAACACCGTACATACAAAGTAAGAGTTGATGGGATATTTAAAAGTAAAATGTTGTTGATATCGCGCAATATTTCATTAAAGAACATGAAGTTTGGCTATCCGTATAAGTTATACACGTGGCATCAAATTTAGTTTTTGAAGAGTTTGTTAGTTCCTGTTTATTGTTAGACTGACTGTCGTATCTCTAGAGATTACACTTGGTTTGGTTGTTGATACGACTTAATTTATGTTATTTTTTTATTTTACAATTTTTAAGAATACTTACTGCTAGGCTTATACATTTAGGTGTATGTTTTAGATATCATGCATAAAGTTTACATGATATGCTGCTGAAGTCCAATTAAAAGATTCCACTTATAAATCGGAAAATCGGATGTGAAAGTTAGTAGACGACAGAAAAAGAAATAAGAAAAATAAGTACTAGATTTTAAGATTTAGTTTACCGCCTTGTACGCCTGCCTAGCTATTAGTATTAGCTACCACCATCTTACCTAAGTCTGACGCCATAACAACAATTTAGGATTGTTCCTCGGTCTGTTGAAGAAACCTCGGGTTAAATGCGTTTTACTTTCGGCCTTTCAACATGATACCAGGTTGCTTTAATTGAAATATGAGCGGGTGGCTCAAATTTCAATTAAAGCCAAGCACTTCGCCGTCAGAAAAAAAAACTGTTACGCGTTACATTTGTGTATACGTCGGTGAAAGATTAGCATTCGTTTTTTCAAACTGGGCAATTAAGTTACAAGTACATTCAGTCGACAGATCAGCTCATCTCATGTATTCACACCACATCAACAGTCAATTTTCACTGCTGGACAGAGCCTGTTCCAAAGCCATAACCACCACGCTTTTCTCAAGCCGCGATCGCCACGGCAAATTTATATATTACGAGCGGATAACAACAAAACCGATTTTATTTCAGATCAAACATTTTAGAGAAAAGTTTTGACTCACCCACTTACTTATTTGTAAAACAACACAGCCAAAATTGCTGGTAAAAGAAATGTAAAGCACGTTAGCCTGTGACATAAAGTGGAGGGTACTTGACATAAATATCCGTAGATAATCACGTCGTCAAGGGTTGCTCCCTGGCAAAGGGAGGCCCGCTTCATCGTTGACTTCGCGTCTCTCCGACTATTTGGTATACAGTTTTAACGTAAATTATTTTGACTGGTAGTAGAAATTCAAATTTGAGTGCCTTTAAAGGGCTTGAAGGAATTGTTTAAAAGTTATAAATGTAATTGTCCTGTAGCTGACGAATCTTACGAGATCCTGGATGCTGTGTCTACATTCTCAAGGTTGAGACGACACAGCCCAGGATCTCGTATAAGATTCGCTGGCAGAGATTGAGAGATTGTCATTGTGTAGCGATTGGGTAGTAGCATTTGATAATCGGTATTTTTTTTTCTAAGCCAGTTATTTGATGACCCTTTTACTGTTTAAATTGAGCATTTAGGTACTAAGTTAAAATTTACATTAATTAGAAAACTGGACAATATAAATCACCTAATCATCTTAAAGTATTTCTTGCTTATTACCTTATACTTTGACCTAGAATCTTGCATAGGCAAAGATGGGAAGTCGTCATAGCGAGCTTTTCCAGAATATTCCAGACAATCATCATCATCATTATCATTCTGACAGAAACTAAACAATATAAGAATATGGCCATTTCTATTTACCGACTCCATACGATCGTTATCCAACTTATGTAATGTTCATGGTTTAAACATTTATAACTAATCTGAATCATTTGGTTGTATTTTTTTGTAATTTGACTTTGTTTTTTGAACTAGTAACTTTTACTAGTGCTGGGCACTATACAGGCCGCATAACGACATACCGGAGACGGTATTTTGCTTATGAAGAATTCTTAAGCTATATCAAAACTATTTAAGTGAGAACGGAATATAACTTTATTGTTTACTTTAGATCTGAGATAAAGTTTCGCCGACTCTTCGAGTATCTATAACATGTTGTAGTATCAATCTGTAAAATAATTTTACAGATTTAAATCTAAATCTTGGCCGAGGTTGAGATGTGTTAAAACCACCTTAAATAATATTTGCCTTTAATAGATTTCTTGATCGGTTTCACGAGTGATCCACTTGTGAAAAACATAAATTAAAATAGAGTAACCCACTCAATATTTCAGTTCCACTTTCAAAAATCGGTTTTCATATTTTGACGGAAGATATTTTAAAATTGTCTGCGTCGGAGATGCGCTTAACATATATATCAACTGGTATTATGTTAAAATAGGGGCGAAAGTGGAAATGCACTCATCCAGAATCCGCAACAGCCTGATAACTAAATGAAAGCATATCGTGACATGACAATTACACAAAAGCGACACAGCCCATACAAAAAACGAATCTTCCACTCTCAGCGATGTACAAATTTGTGTACAATGGTATTGAGGTAACCAAGCTACCTCCGCTTTGGTTCACAATACATGAAGATAATAGAATATAGCGGGAACATGATGTTTAAACCTGCACCAAGCACCGAATAAACACAAGTTCAAAATTAAAGTCGTTTTACTCTGTAAGGGTTTTCGTAAACGTAACAACGTTACAGAGTAAAACTGCTGCGTTCTAATTCATGAAAGGGAAAAAGTAAATAATTGGTTGGTGATAAGTAATGCAAATACAATAGTAATCCGGCCCACGCTTGTATGGTAATATCTTGATATCATTATCTTTATTTCAACATTGTAGCTACATAAGTACTCCTTCACACTAAAACAGCTGCAGGTGAGTTAAAATTTGAATTGAGATAGTTTATTATGCCTACTCTGGGTTGACATGAAAGCACCTTTATTTTATTTTATTTTTTTACTGTACGACGGGATGTGCTTGGCCTTCATCTCATCTAAATTTTTCAAGTTATGATTAGGATGAATGTGGAAGCGCACTTCTCCCAGAACCCAGAACTCTCAATAAAATGAGGATATGGCTATCCTCATGTATATCTATATACCGGAACACAACATTATGTGATATAAGAATTATTGTTATGGCGACAGAATTAGGTAAGATGGTGGTAGCTAGCCAGGGTAACTTAAACAAAATCCTACCACCAACCGTACCAAGCACAATATTGCTCCCCCTGGGGATCGAACCTGGAACCGCTGGATCTGAAATCGGTGGGTTGAGACACTATACCACACAGGCGCATTAATCTTGTAAGAATTCAAATATCCTGTGGGCACATATCGGAAAGTAGTCGATAGTATTTAATGTTAGTGATGTTAAATCACGCATGGCTCGTTTTTCTGTGTGGTGTCTACCCCTGCTCTCTTCTGCCTGGAAAGATCCAAGTTCGTTTTTTGGAAACACATATTTTTGGGCGTCCTGTGTTATGTATAAGTAATTTATATCACACAAATATCATAAATGCGAAAGTTTGTATATATATATGTGTAGCTATGTGTAGGACTAGTGTCTGCTCATGGCTTCGCCCTCGTGGTACCCGGATAAAAAGTAGTGTATAATGTTTAACGTTATGTTGTTTTATACTTTTATTTTACATTCAAAGATACTTTCACTTTATCTTTAACAATGTACACAGGTATGATTGAAAAGTGTAGTATCGTATATGGATGCCGAACTACATAAGTGATATCCCAAAAGATCACCTGTTACAAACTTTAGATACGAGTTACGGCGATGGCGGTAGCACTTACACTTAATGCTCAATTATAAGGCAGACAAGATGGTACACTATCCAATATCCGTTGTTAATCATAATATGATTGGAAGCATGTCTTCTAAGTTGTTTTGGAACTAACTTCATCACAGGTTCGAAAATCGATAAGTTCATCACGATTTGTGTTTATTTTGTAAATTTAGTGAATGCTCGAACGCTTGAAATGTTAATCCTGTATTCTCGCAATAATTTCGTTTCTTAGTGCTATGAATTATATATGATTTATATTAAACCTGGGAAATCGGTGAACAGAACTATAGCAAAAAACTAGTAAGAAATTGTAAATATTTCTGGGATTTCTTGTTTGGGCTGTGCGTCAAATGCCAGTCAGTCAGTTACATTGTATTTAAAACTTCCTTCCCAACTACCTCTAAAAAAATACCTCATTTATCAGACAACGTGGTGAGTCAAGCCTGCAATGTCCCAACCAAACTGAAAACACATATAACAAAAACTGAATTGTGTACCCGGGATTCGAACCCAGGAGCTCCGGATCCTACCTCCGGATACCTCTGCCACTGGATACGGAGGTGTTATTTTTGCCGCAAACTTAAAACACCCCTCGTTTTTGTCAGGAAATAAACAAAATCATTTTTTGTTAAGGCTTACCATTGTTGTGTTGTATTCAGATGATCCCATGTAGTTGTTATGTACACAGTTTAATTGTAGCATCTACTAAATTCTTAATAACGTAAATCGCTTAAAGTTAAACGTACGACTGTCTTGCTTCCCTACCCCCAGAGACTTTTCTTTCGAGAATATTCCAGGACGATGAACTTTACAAAAAAGTTGTGTTTATTTGCTTAAGAGACTGAAAAAATAAATTGCAAAAGTAATTTTAAGAAAACAGACCACAGTTTCTCTTACACCTCAAGCTGCTCCAAAGAAGACATAAAGGTTTTTCTATTTTTTTTGAAGTCAGCATCTATACTTTGATATTATTTATTATACCGACTATTTTACTAGGCTTTTTGTAGATACATACGAGTTAAAATAAAATTGTAATCTGGTATATTGTAAATAGACCGTTGTATTCATAAATAATTCCCCCGTCGAAGTATGGAAAGATTTGTCTGCTAAATGTGGTGATTATGGCCAATATTATCCCTAGTTCAAGAGCTCATCCATTTGTAATAAAAAACACTCGTCCAGGAAATGTTACGTAAGCAATCTTAGACACTGTAAATAAATGTAAAAACAGCTGTTGACTTTCCCATGTTACATTTTAATTTAGTTTTTGGCGCTGAACCCTATTGTTTTTTTCTTGATACCTGTACCAAATGTTTTATCGGTAATTTTTTAAACTTTGAATACATCATTTTCCTGTCCGTTCCCAGTAGTATTTCAAAATTGAAATGATATTCGTAATCATTGCCCTAAATTATGACCTCGAAACTTACTGAGAACTGATTTCAAATTCTTGCAGTGCGCATAATAAAAAACACTTGAAAGCGCTTGGTTCTTATTTGTGAGACATCTACCTGGTGGGATGATAATTAAATGCGCGTCTGATATTTATATTCAAGAACGGTGAAGGCAGTATAAGATCGTGAAGCTCCTGAGCACACTCACCGAAGTACGTACCTGTAAAACACCGACAAACACGCAACCTTACGACGATGGCTCAGGCTGTCGAGCCTTGCTATGGCAAGATAATCTTCACCTATGAGCCTCTTGGCTCTGCGCTTCACTAAGTCAAGTGAGACAAGTTGATATTTGGCTGAACCATCCGAAATCTGGTTGCATATGAATGTATGCCAAGTTCGATCCTGTACACGTGATCGAACTTCTAGTTGCAAAACATTTGTTTTGTTATTTTTTTAAGCATTTATGCTATTATTTAAAATGTCAGAAACCGTAAAAAGGTGAATGACACGATAAATACACGAGAAAAAAAATAAAATTAAGTCTTTGATCGTGAAAGTTTTAAATAGATTAAAGAAATACGCTAAAAAGTGGTACCTAAAGCGACTCTCGTCAAACTTAATGTGATGCAAGTTTTAGAAGTTTAGCTACAAACTAAAATCAACAAACACAAACACATGTTTTGTGTTGAAACGTAGGGATCACACACGCACTTGACTGTTTCATTTTTTACTTGGCTCTTTAGACAAGAGAAAAAAAAGAAAAAAGAAAAAAAGTACTTTTTTTTATTGTACGACGGGGAAGTGCTTGGCTTCCATCTCACCTGATTTTCAAGCTATGATACGGGCGAAGGTGAAAGCTCACTTCACCCGAAATTATAAGCAATCTGAGGAATTAGATATCTTACTTCTAAATGCCGGAACACAACAGTTTAAGAATTATTGTTATGGCAACAGAATTAGGTAAGATAGTGGTAGCAAGCAGACGGATTTATCAAAGTCGTACCATGAACCAAACCAGACACAATATTGTACTCCGCCTGGGGATCGAACCCGGGACCTCTAAATTTGACACCGATCGGCAAACCACTAGACCTTAGAGGTGGTTAAATTCCCCAGCCCAACCCTGGGTCGGAGAGTAATCGCGAGTGCCACCTCGCCGAGCGTGCTGCCACCAATGACTGATAGCGGTAATAAAATAAGAATTACCGCTCAGTAATTACGGAAACGGTGGCGGCTGTAATTGGATGGACATCATACATTTATCGTACCATTTGTAAATATCGGTGATTGTATCGACTTAAAGGTAATTAGTTAAACATATCAACAGCACATAAATTTCCACGGTTGACCAGAGCTTTATCAATAGTAAAGGTTTTTGTCATGATATTCACGCATCGGTGTTCCCCTAATCGTACTTTTGTGACATCCTCATTGAGTTAGAGGGGTTTATACTTATTCATAATACGGCAATATGTCTACTAGAAGTTTTAGTCCCGAAAACGAAAGTTCACTATTACAGATTTGTTGACGTGTCTAAATATAAACCGATAACTCTAGCCAGTAAAAGCTACAGATACATTTTTTTGGGTACATCAAACTTTTGTGAAAATTTACCGTTTAGAAAAAAAACATGATAAAACTGTGTTCTGCACACATATCCAAATTTATCTCCATAAATAGCGCTAGACATTTGTCAACATTTTGGTTAAATAGCACTCAAATTAATAGTTAGAGTTCGGTCGTCCGGGGAAGTAGTACTTCCACCATATTTATTTCGGCAACCAAGCAGCATTGCTGTATTCCGGTTTGAAGGGTATGGTTGCCGGTGAAATACCGGGCACCCGAGGTTTAACACCAGTATGCCTCAAGTTAAGGGGCTCGATGCAGTGCCGCGTAGATCTTGGTTTTTGTGGATGTGACTTACGCAATAAGGCTGTTATAGGCAAGCGTGAGCTACTTGTTTGTTTTTGTATATCTCCAAGATGTGTAAAAAAAGATTTTTTGCAATGGAATCCCTCTCATTCTATGCTATTTATTTATATTAGAGGTTACATTGAAAAGAGCAATGTTTAGATTACACGAATCGCATTGATAAAACGCACACGCACAACCGCCCAGCACGTCAGCCTAACACCGGCATAGCTCTAAGCTAAGGTGGTTCTTCAAGTCTCAACGGATGTTTTAAAAAAAAATCATTTCCGCAAGCTACTGTAGACATATATTATAGATAAAGAAGATAAAAAACTATTCTTTACATAAACATGTGTAAGATTGGATGATAATGTAATTAAGGTCACACATGTTTTACCGATTTCGGTAAAATGTGAATGGCACGCTTTTAGTTAACAACAATAAGTAGAATTAATACAATAAAATGTCTGAATATATGTCAAATAGAAAAATAATTAATGTTTAATAATTAATTTTGGACGTTAAGATTTGACTATCGGTGAAGTTATAGACACGTAAAGTGAATGAGAGAGTATATCTGTGGATAGACCCCCTCCGGGAGTCGAATGATGGAGGTGGCTCAGATCACTTATGCGATGTCGATTGGGATAAGCTTATGTCAAGCAGTGGACATAATTTAGGTTTACAATGAAACAGGGCGACTATCACCACCATACCACTCGTTTATGGTCCTTAATTCAACTGAGATTAATCTAATCTCTTAACTATTTTCTTAATACTTTGAATAAATGCAGTATTTTACAACTTACAACTTGCGAAAAAAAAATTGCCCGTTTTATTGATAAACTCCATTTTATCCATAACGTATAATCTAATTTATAGCTATAATTTAAATGGTCATCTCATATAAGAGGTTTTGGACAGCTCCAAAATGTATTCAGTCAGCAAGCAAAGTGAATTAAACAAATGATGTGCGACCCGATAATTTGAAGCTAAAAATTGAGGACCTACTGACGTACCCCGCTGTAAGACTCGTGTTGTCGTCCGTGTTATATCAACATGTGACGATTTGTGCTGGTTCTGCCACTTTGAAGCGAAAATCTTGCTGAACAAATTGTTTTTAAAAATACACCATTTAAAAACTTGATATGTACAAAAATTTTAAAAGGCATATTTCCAAATCATTAACGAACAATTCACGAAATTTAGGTCAAAAAAATACATTATTTCGGTAACGTTGCTCACGTTAGTTCACGCGAGGATTATGGGCCATACTTTACTACTTAAACTTTTTTTCTGATTTTCCATGAAATGGGTAGGTAAGTTTCTTGACATCAAACTTGAACAGACACTTGCACAGGCAAGAAAGACTAGCACTCCCGCATTCTTATCTTATAAATTCTTACCCAAATTGTGCTCCACTTTGAGCCTTCCACTTGACCGTTTTGGAACATTCGGCTAATTGTCTCCCTAGTCATTTGGAGTTACTTGAATTTGACGCAAAATGTTCAAGGCATGCGAACACAGAAGAGTGGTTCCGTACGTATTTAATGATTGTACCAATTTCTGGTAAGTTGGAAATTCTGCCATGCTCGTAAAATTCAATTTTGATGTGGTTTTAACAAGGCAACCCAAGTTCAAAGTGCTTTTAGATTCTGGTATATCGCATCATAGATGCACAGCCTAGGCAATCTATGCTTAAAAGGCAGACTGCTAGCTTTCATCTGTTATAGTGTCGGTGTCGGTGTCAAGTTATGATAAGGCCGAAGGTGGAGGTGAAGGTGGAAGCGCACTTCACCCAGAATCCTCAACTGACTAAGTAAATGGCTATCCTACCTCTAAATGCATAATATAATCATAATAAATGATGTTATGGCATCATACTTAGGTAAGGTGGTGATAGCGAAAAAACAAGCCGCACCACCATCCTATTCTAGAAGAACGTTTGAGACGGTTTATATATACTTAGAAAAATAACCCAGAGAGATAGTTCAATTCTTTATTGCTAGTCAATTATTTTTTCTTACGTCGTAAAAATAACCTTAAGTGGAGGTAATGGCGGACTTCCCCTTCCATTTATGTATGACCTACGATGCAGGTCTAGAAGACACCTATTTACTCTCACCTTGAAGAGGCCCATTTTGTAATTTTCGGGGAAAACAAACAAAGGTAACGTTTTCCACCCCTCCTTCTTTCCTCCCATGTATGTTAGTTTGTCTTGTCGTATTAGGTTGAACTAACACTAGCCCTTAAGTTATTTTACTACTAACTTACTATTATAATCATCATTCATATAAAACTCTTCTAATATATTGCACAGTATTCTTTTATTGTACGACACGGTAGAGCTTGGCCCGCATATCACTTAGGCTTAGGTAAGATGGTGGTACTAGCCAAACAAAGGCCTACCACCAAGCACAATATTGTACTCCCCTGGGCATCGTACCCGGGAGATCCAGAGGGAATCTGACACCGGTGATTGAACTACCTAGACCACAGCGGTCAAAAAGAAATCAAACAATTAAATAAACTATTTACATAAAAAATAAGTCGGGTTGCTTAGGACCGTTACAAGCGGTCTAGAACAAATAGTTATTTTTATTAAGATGACCTACATGGTCCATGAAACGTCCCGGGTTCAATTCCCAGGGGAGTACAATGTTGTGCTTGGTTTGGATGGTGGAAGGTCTGTGTTTAAGTCTGCCTGGCTAGTTACCACTATCCACTATCTATTTCTGTTTAAAACGCCTTTAATCTATTGAACGCATCTGATGAGCCTGTATACAGACACAAATACAATTCATGTATTTTTCAAGAGTTCGTCCGGGGTAGTACTACCATCATACCTATTTCAGCCGCCATGCAGCAATGCTGTGTTCTGGTTTGAAGGTTATGGTTGCCGGTTAAATTACGGGCACGCGAGGCTAAACAACTTTATGCCTTAAGTAGACAGGCGCAATTCAGTGCCGTGTAGGATATGTTCTTGAGGATGTGACCTACGCAGTGAGGCATTGCTATAGGCAAGAGATACACTTAACATGAGGTGGGCTACATGCTTGTTTCGTCTCCTAATAGTATATAAAAAAAAATGGCGTTTCTGCGTTTATTTTTTTTTGTGCCTTGTAAACCTCTTACGCAAGTACCGCCAAATGATCACTGCGTATATCATTCTTCATGGGTAACGATAGTTTGAGAGTGGCGCAAGTTGAAAAAAAGACGGGGAGTGCTTTGATAGCGTGGTGATGGACGTGTAGTGAGGATGGCTATCATCCCTCTTCTCTATATGTATTACTATTTTATACCATTTCATTGAAAGGAGCATGAATCTGAGCGTGGCGACAAGCGAGCACAGAAAGGCCTAAGAAAATCAAATCAAATCGTGTATTTGTCAGAAAGCATGGATGCACAATAATTAGCAATATAATATAAGTCGCTGTATAATCTTACCTAATTAGGCATGCAAATTTAAACAAATTAAATTGAATTTATCCAAAATACTACAGTAATCCGATACACTGTAATTAATGTCATAATAGCCTTATATTTAAATACGAGAATAATGTTAATAAATGTTCTTAAATCGTGGTTCAGAAACTCGGTAACCTAAGAGATGGATGGTGAGAATAAGGACAAGAACTATGAAAGGCAGAGTGGATGACTGTTAGGAGTGAGAGAAAGAGTTGTACCGGTACATCTAGAGTAGGAGAAGGCCAAGAGAATGATGATGGAATAGGCCAATGTTAATTAAATAAAAAGGCTTTCATCTACTCATCAATACTTTGTTTTTAATCAATTACACCTACACTATGAAATGAAATATAGCTTCAGAAATGAATTAATATTAGTTATATCTTTCCACTTTTTTACATTAAATTACGTGAACCACCAACTGTCTCAAAGAAATAAATATATTGACTATGCCCTGCCAATATATTTATGAAAATATTATGTATGCGCGTAAAAACATAAGCTTATTTGACAAAAACTGTGATAAACATAATTATAATACTAGAAATAAGAATAAACTCGCTGTTCCCACAACTAGGCTCCATAAGGTTAATAAATCGTTCATAGGGCAAACTTTACGCTTTTATAATAAATTGCCAAGTGATGTGCTAAGCTTGTCAAATAATAAATTCAAAAATTTTGTAAAACAAAAGCTATCCAGGAAAGCTTATTATAAAATTTCAGATTACCTAGAAGATAAGAAAGCCTGGCATTAAAAAAATGAATTTGCTCCAGTGAATAAATTGTAATTAGTATTAGATAATTTTAAGCTATTGTAATGGATCATGAAAAAAAAAAAAACTAGCCCGAGGTTCTTGCCTTTCTCCTTGTGTGCTGGTCGCGATTCCGAACAGGCGGTAGATTTGACGTTTCAAAGTGATCCTAAAAAATCTTACTGAATAAAAATATTTGACTTTGACTTTGGACTCATAAGCCATGAAATCCTCTCCATCCAAAGGTTGTCTGGAAGAAATCGCTTCTTAGCGATAAAACCATTATACAGTGTTTTTTTCAGTTATCCAGTTTTATGTCAAGGTGATTATGATGAAAATAGCTAAAATCGCACACTTTACGACCACCTTATAACGTGGTGCAATTAAAAAATAATGACATTCACCGAGTACATGTAGATCTCTTCAGCAGCTCAATAATAATAATGTCCACTACAGACATTATTGGGCTGCTGAATATAACTGGGCAGCCCCCTTCTAAATCAGCGAGTGAAGATTACATAATAAACACGAATGATAGGCGTTTTGTTAATAGCAATAAAGGTTAAACATGACATAAAAGACGCTGCCGCCCTTCTTTTGGTGAGATTTCCAGAGTTGGAGTGGTTGGTTCTGCCGCGAGTACAGTATGAAGTAAGTTACATCGTGCTTTATTTGTTCCCAGAACATGAGTACCACGACGAGGTTCGACAATGTGCTATCAAAGAACTGATATACACCGAAGCGTTGCACATACATCATCTGCAAGTAATTGTATCTGTAAGTCAAGTTTTAATTACCTACTACTGCTATTCACTTCATTCGTCAACTGGTGGTCGCGAAGTAATAACAAACATAGGTTTCATTCACAATATTTTTTTAAGAAACAACAAACAGTTACGCTGAAATTAAGATGTGCGTTCACCATAAGAAATATATTATTTTCGTTTTAAAAGCAGAGGAAGAGAGGAGCGGTTCTGAAAACGGACATTTCACTTTACACGAGTACATTTCTTAGGTACTTGAAAAAGGATTATAGGGGTGGCAGTATTTTCAATTTAGGTGCGCTTCCTAATGATATTAGATAGTATAGTAAATGGAAACATTAGTGATAATATTTAATCAAGAAATATGCCTTCTAAGCCATTCTCTTCATACACTTATTGATTAAAATCAAGGTTGGAGCAGTTTGAAGACAGTCCCGTAATATACCTACCGGCCAGTTTCTGAAGCGACGACACTTTTTGAGCGCCTTTCAGATGGTCTGTCATTTTAAGATGAGGACCAAAATCTAGAGGCACCAGGTAGGTAGGGTGCTTAGCGCCTAGCTTTAGTTAAATCTCAACTTAAAATAAACAAAGAGGACTAGGCACTAGGCACAAAGTACGTGGTTTGCGGTATATAGTGGCATGATGTGGGTTTAACCGATGTATGTAGCCTGCGGAACATTATTTTTCAAGAACTACATCGATAATTGAAAAGTTTGGGATTCAGAGCTATGTTTCGTTTCTTTTGATGTCAGTTGGAAACCAAAGATGATGTTTACATTACATTTATTACAAAAATAATACTCAATGTACATAATTTGACGGTTAATAACAATACGTGCAAGTGAAAAAAATATTATTCTGAATGTTTTGAGACAAAATCCTATCATTTATCATATTCAAATGATATAGGTAGTTAGGAACGAGTAGGTAGGTACGTGTTATTTTTTTTGAGACAGTAGTAAAAATAGCATCTGAATTTTCTGTCGTCTGAGGCAGTTGGTTGAAAAGGCCTGAATATGACTTTGAGCTTTAAAATGGCAACAAGATAATTACGTTAATCCTAGTTTTATCTTCCTGGAAACGTATGTCTTTATTTTATTTTTTTTACTAGAAAGGGAATGTAATCTCTTATTGTTTCAGGTTTATATTGCTTCTGCACATGACCTGCAAAAGAACGGGTTTATGCTGGACTTAAATACAAGCCTACTTTTCCAAAATATCCCCGATGTATTGAATGCAAACATCATATTTTGGGAGAAGTGTATTTTCCCCATGCTGTATGAAGCTCTAGTAAATAATTCAATGTGAGTCAATATGTTTTTTTACATACTTAAATTTAAGTATGTAAGTGAGCGCTTGTTGATATGTATTTTGCAAGTCTACGTGCTGGTGCGGAAGATATTCGCAGCCTCCTTAGGGAGATGGTGGAGCGATTGAACCAGAAGCTTAACTTTGTGTCTGACCGGGATGAAGCAAATCTTGTACGGATTAACGTCTCCAAAACTCAGGAGTGTATGTTTATTGCAAAAAGAGCTGACTCCACCCTGCACCTATTTTTGGTAATTCGTATGTACAATGATACTTTGACCTTTTAAGGTGTTGACCTTTCATCCAATTTGAACTTTGGCTCCTATATTGCGTCCATATCCAAATCCAATGCTATGAATCTGGGTATCCTGGCTAAGGTTCTGCCGAGCTTCACACTGGGTTAACGTTTAAGCTTATATCAAGCTTAGGTTCAATATCAGCCAAGTATTAGCTCGAAACCCTGGACGCTCGATTGAGAACGTGTGAATGGAAATCTTTGCACTCGTCGGTTTTTCCGCACCAAAACAAACCGGTTCCTTTTATACAAGCGTGCTCCATCTCAGCTCCACCTCAGCTTAATAATAGGGATACATCAATGACATTTTGGTGCGGGGTACCCTATAAATTGAATTGCATTGTTTTTACACATTTCTAAATAATAAATACCTGTTAATGTTAAACAGATGAAAACTCCTTTCTTACTTTTAGGTTTAACACGGATCGGATGATGCCGGCGCTAAATTCGTTCGGTCAGATGTTTGAAGCATACATCGATTACATCTACGGTCAATCTGATGCGAGTCTCTACCTCAGACAGATGACCGAAGCGTCAAATATGGCGTCAGCAGAGTTCGGCCAGTATCTAGACTGGTGTAATGCCAATACCAGAAACCGGTAAGTTTAATGTGTATCAGAATTGCAATCGTTTTCTATACGTGACTGCAATAAAAGTCAGTAAAGCAAGTTCACTGACTTTTTATTGTTTAAATTAGCAGGTAACTATTCTTTACACTAGAGGTGCTGTATAATTGTTCATACATATTCTCTACTGTCCTCACTGGTGGCTTTAGTTGGGATAATGCACACATGTAACAAACTTTCAAAATGTTCTTATATATTCAATTCGTTCGATATCTTGGACTATCCTTTCCCTTTCCACCATCGGAGTAACAGACTTACGACAGGCTACAACGCTTACCTTGCGAATCATCAGACAAGAGTGCTCTATTTTAGGACACATCTTCTCTTGTATTTTAAGTGAGTTGATGATCAAACGCTTGGCTCTTCATAATGACAAATAAGGTTCTCTTCCATTGATATCATAGAAGTCGACTAAGAGTTAACACCAGGTGATAGGCAGCATCCCCCATTGTAGTCTTTCAACGATAGCATTCAGATGTCAGTAGCTCTGCTTACTGAGCTATAAACCATCTACAGTTTACTGGTTTGATTACCACAAGATAAAATAAAACATTTTCGTTGAAAGATTTAGATTCCATATTTGAGTATTGTTTAGCTTGGGGCTACATAGCACTGTGTGAAAATGTCTCTAATATGTATATATTGGTTCCCTAGGTTGCAGCTGGCCGATATGTTGATAAAACCATTTCAGCGGCTAAGCAAGTACAGCCTCCTGATCGCTCGGATAGCTTTACATGAGAGCAACACCAGGAAACAGGCGGACCTCGAGAACGTGGTAAGTTATTTTTCTGAACTTCAGAACGCACCCGTTATTTTTATTGGTTTTGATAACTAATTAAACTCCCCAGGTGTTCCATTTCATTTCCGTTATTCTTTGTTTCGTTTGGTTTTCATGGATTTGAATTTTTCGTTGGGTACCCTAATTATATTTCTAAAATAAAAGTAGCGAAAGTTACTCCTCATTATATTTTCTTTTATTTGAAAAGAAAGTCTACAGCTATAAAAACACATTAAAAAGATAAAGAAAAAAATAAGTTTTAAATAAATGTAGCGGGAATAAGGTAAAGAATAGAAACATAAAGCTAATAACAGACATTCACAGAAAGAAACAGATAAAAAAAAATGTGATACACAGCATAAGAAAGTAGGTGAGTATAAATGAAAATTGTTAATAAAAAGATAAGCTCAAGTGATGACATTGATCACACGCAAACGAATCTTTCAAAATAATCCTAGTTATTAAAGAGAGACTAATAGAGACTTTGGGAAAGTTAGGCGCAGTAGCCTAACTTTCCCAAAGTCCGTATTAAACGAATCACACTCAATCTCCTCACATAGCTTATTAAACTTAACGTTCGCACGATACAGAAATTCATTCTTCCATATAGGCAGAAATTTGGTGGATGCTATGGGAACATATTATAAGTTACTGGATCTTAACATAACAGCAACAGCTTAATATCACTCACACAATTTGCTGTGAATTAGCAGAACGATATAAATGTCGTATAACCAACACCACTAACAACTTTATCGAACAGAGATACATCAACTAAATGCAAAGTTTTTTTTGTTCCATTTTTTCCAGCCTGGAAACTAGTTCTTTTGGCAACTCTTTATTGTATTTAATGTCAATTTCAGCTTCAGTGTCATTGGTAGCTTGATGCTGTTAGTAGTTTAATAAAACATTTTCGTTGAAAGATTTAGATTCCATATTTGAGTAGTGTTTAGCTTGGGGCTACATAGAGTCTTACACTGTCTGTTCATATATTATATAGTCAGAAGTACTTAACTTATCAGTTGTCGCCTGTTCCAGTGACCTTCCTGTCGTTGGGTGAATGTTACTCGCACCATAAATATTGCAATGATCTACCAACCAATACTCTAAGTTCAGAAATTGATATATAGAGGCTGAGGTGATAATGTTAACGACTACACACGTTTTAATAAAATATTGCTTTAAACAAGAGCAAAAAGTTTCTTATGGAAAGTTCAGTAACAGTCAAATATAGCCATTATATGAAGATAGTGAATGAAAATAACTCAACCTAACCGAGAGAGACAGGCTGACAAACAGACGTGGCCTGATAAATATTTAAAGTATTTTCAGGCTACGCAGCAAATTGACAACTTCACATTTGCCTAGATCAGCTGACTGTACTCAGTGTAGCGCAACGTTGTTTTTTTTTACTAATATACCACATGTATTTTAATTGTATTTTGTATACATGATATCTCAAACAAAATATCATGAACAAGATATCAAAATAAAGTTCTAATAAAAACTAAATCATAACATTATACTAGCAACATTAGGATCCTTAGTGTCGCGTTAATTCAGGGATAGAAAAAAAAAATTTCATCATCATCATCCTAGCGCTAATGGAACGTAATGTTTCATTGTCGCGTAGGTCATAGACGTTCTCCGTCGACCGACTAGCCTGCTTCCCGCGTGTATATTGCGTAGTTGTAGTGGTACGGAAACAACTATTCAAGTCGCCATAATTCTCGGTTCGACATGATCACCAGCAGTCACGAACAACATCATTTTCTATCGACAAAGGTTAAATAGCTAAGCTTTGTGATGGAAAAAGCTCCATCGTATCGTGGCAATGTCGGATTCATTCCAAGTAAAGCAACTAAATAAAACTGGACGAGTACACGCACACTTAGGGTTTCGTCCCACATTTCATAACCTTACTTTTTAGTTAATTATTACTATTATTTTATTCTTATTGTACGATGGGAGGGGCTTGGCTTCATCTCACCTGATTTTGAAGTTATGAAAAGGCCGAATGGCACTTATGGTAGAAAATCACTTCACACGGAATCTTCAACTAACTGAACTGGCTATCTTACTTCTAAATGCCGGAACACAATTTAGGAATTGTTGATTTGGCAACAAAATTAGTTAAGATACTGATAGCTAGCCAGGCGGACTTATACAAAGTCCTACCACAAACCAAACCATGCACAATATTGTACTCCCCTGGGGATCGAACCCGGGATCTCTGGATCTGACACCGGTAGGAGAACCACTAGACCACAGAGGGAGGCAGTTAATTATTGATATTGTGGCAATAGAAAAACAATTTCTGTAAAAATGACAACTGTCTATTTATTACAGCTCATGTAATACACGGATACAGTGCGCTGATAGTTAGACATACGGTCGGACAGACGGACAGCAGAGGGTTTCGTTTGCACCCTTTGGGTACGGAAAAAATATAGTATATATAGATCGCAAGTATGATGTAACACGTGTATGGATGTAGTGAAGTTGGATTAGGATAGCACCAGTCGTTGATAACACAAGGGTACTATTGAGACCTTATGCAAACGCCATAAGTGGGTAATTTTGAGGTCTATGTTTTTTTGATAGTTTCTCTGCAATGGTAGGTTGCGTGTGTTGGGGATGGCGATATTATCCGCCTTTGTGGTCTAGTGGTTCAACTCACCGATTTCAGATCCAGAGGTCCCAGGTTCGATCCCCATGGGGAGTACAATATATTGTGTTTGGTTTGGTTGGTACCACCATCTTACCTAATTATGTCGCCATAATAACAATTCTGAAATTTTTGTGTTCCGGCATTTAGAGATAAGAAAGCCAGTTCCTCAGTTTATTGAGAATTTTGGGTGAAGCGCGCCTCCACCTTCGGCCTTATCTCAAGTACCAGGTGAGATGAAGGCCAAGCGCTTCCCAGTCGCACAATAAAAAAAAAGATCAATTCGTATATATATGGTTTCGTTATTATTCTTATGATTTAAATTGTAATTTAAATTGATCCCAACATTAACAGGAGATATGATTTCTAGCTCACTGGTTAAGAATCTACTTCTCCGAGATTAATCCGAGTGGAATCTCACCAGAAGAATGGCAGCTGCTTACTTATGCATGTTACATAACACCCACCAAGCGTGGTGATTACGGCAATCTCGAGTCAACTCTGTTCAACCGTGGATATTATTGGGATGTTGAAGTTAATTTATATTAAGTTCTTTTTTACAGGATGGAATGATAAAAATGATATTGGCGAACTTGAACCGAAGCATTGCCCAAAAGGAGACATTGCTCCAAATTGAAAATTTAAGCATCGAAGCGTTTGACCCTGTAAGTATACCTATACATAAATACATTATAGCTATTCGTATATCCATTCATCATAGCTTGGTACGACTTACAACGTTTTTTGTAGACAATATGTAATTGTTGTATGTTTGAACAAAACATATATTCATGAAGCTGTCTTGAAAACAATATATACTTAGGTTTCACCGAAAGGGATTCATTAAGTTTCACATTATTAGGATCCCCAAAGACCCAAGGTCTCAACCTCAAAAGGCTCAAGTGTATTATTAAATGGAAGTTACTTAAAAGATAGAAAGATTGTACCTTGTTGAGCTATGTTCTCCGCACTTGGTCTTTATTGAGCCTGTTTAGCAGAGTCACAGGATCTCGCCTCGGACTCTGTCGCTAGTAACTTACTCTTTAACATTTTACAAAAGTGGTTTTTAAAAGGTTAAAACAGACAAAAAGTGTCTTGGGCACGCTTCCGTCTGGTAACTGTCTGGAACAGTTGAGACCTAAAGACCGTTTTAGGTAATCTGACTGATTCCTCTATACGTAGGTAAATTGTACATACACTTTACTATTTTCAACATATTTTATATATTATTGCATTACTGTATACTGACACTTTATATTTCTAGTGGCTAAACAAAATACGTTGTTATTACATTCAGTTATGATTACTTTGAATATGATGTGGGCCAGTAACCTTGATGCAGTTGAGCAATTTAGTAGAGCAGTGGGGAAGACGCGGTTTACTAATATCTCGTATTTTTCAGGAGTTTAAGCACAACGACGAATTATCGCAAGCCTACCGCAAGCTATCAAAGCTCAACCTCTTTGGGCCTATGATAGACTGCGATACCACCGCAGTGAGATGCTTGATTCACGAAGGCAATCTCCGATACAAGGACGTCAAGAAAGAGGCAAGACGACAGCTACTACAGAACCTAACATCAATAGCAACGTCCAATCCCTGGGCCAATATCTTGACAAGAGTTTGGCTTTGTAGCCGAGTAAATGCGGCAATCAGCATGTTCAGCGAAATACGTTTAAATGTATGTGTGCTTTGTAAATGAATATAGCTCCGAATGGCGCTTCTAGCCTCAGCTTAGAGATAGTTGGCCCCGGGGGTGGAATACGATTGTTTTTATATTTTCTATCACAGCTAATGCGTTTTAAAGGTTTTAAATTTAAATATTAATCGACTACTAAGCTTGTATGTTATATACAAATACAGTTGCGATATTCTACAACAAAATATGTGTGATACAAATTAAGCACGGCGCTCTTGCGATTTTTAACTAATATGTAGGCTGAACCGTTGCTTACATTGCCACTGCAAGCAACGGTAGTAATCGTTGCTTACGGTATCAGCGTGGATCTTCTTGTTTGTTGTTTTTTTGTATTCGTTCTTCAACAGCATCATGGCTAACTCATTTTGTTACAGTTCGATTCACGCGTCTTTCTCTTCACCGACATGATGTTAATATGCAAAAAACCAACAAAATCATCAATGTGCGAGTGGAAACTGGCCAGGTACGATACCTCAATCATTGCAGCTCTTGCGGTCTAGTAGTTCCCCCACCGGTATTAGATCCAGAGGCCCCGGGTTCGATCCCTAGGGGAATACAAAATTGTGCTTTATTTGGTTTGTGGTAAGTATTTTAAAGTCTACCTGGCTAGCCATAACCATGATAACTAGTCTGTTGCCGTAAAAATATATATATATTGTTGTGTTCCGGTATTTAGAGGTTAGATAGCCAGTTCCTCAGACCGTTGAAGATTCCGGGTGAAGTGCGCTTCCATCTTCGGCCACTTCAGCACCCATGGACCGATCGTGAACACATAACAATAACGGCATAATTATCACATACATACTATATTTGGATACATATATTAACGTATTTTCAGGCCAAAGGTATTGCTGCACCGGGTAGTGCCGAGTGTTAAGCTTGCAAAGAACGCGAATGACATAGCAGTGGCTCTCATATTTGTTATTTTAGATGAACATGGAGCCTCGAAAAGCGTTTTTCAGCTGTCCGATATATCCAAAGATTCATCACAATCACTGAAGGTACTGGGTAAAATACAATCATGCTTGGTGTGAGTGTTACCAAGAACAAGGATTAGGTTAACTAGGGCATTGTTTTACAGGAATGGGAGCTAAAATTCCAGGAAGCCTTAATGACGTACACGATACTCAAGTGGTACCATTGGTATCCAATGAATGACATCGACAAAATTACCAGAGAACCCGATGACAATTACAAGGTATGTTCTTATGTCAGTTATAAAGTTGTCCCGTGTTACGAAGCTCTTTTCGTGAGATGTTAAGCTTTGTTTTTTTTAGATGGTACACGCTGAACTGTACAAGGTCGAGCAAAATGCACGAGAGAGGGTCGCAGCTACGCTGCAGCCGAATAAGTTTATGATGGATACTTCTCACGAGTACAAAATCATGATGGCGGGAGATCGTAAGTACCCGGGCCGTGAACGGGGTTAGCTCGACCTGATAAATAAACTAAATAGTTAGCGTAACGTTACTACACGCAGACATTGAGCTCATACACAGCTAGGCCAAATATTTCACAGTTAGTCACGCACTTGATAGTGTTACGCCAATCAGAAACGTCTAGAATATTCGCGAGCCTTCGCATAGTTCCGAGAAAATAAGACAATAACAACTTGTTTATCAATAACACAAAAGGATGATTTATGACCGCCGTGCCAGATTACGCAACAGTTAGCGGCGCGACCATTCCCGCGCTTACTAGAACTTTCGATAAAGTTGGATATAAATTGACGCGCGATTCGGAAGCAATTTAGGTCCGCGCAAAGCTGTCGCCCTTCAGGTTCAGAACCAGGCCAGCGTATTGTCCTTTCATAAAAAAAAAGAAGCAAGTCAGGATTCGATTACGATACAGCGAGTTAACATCAAGTGATATTTGAGTGCGATAACAGTGTAACAATAGTAAGTTAAACATTTATCTAAAAATACCGAACACAAATCTCAATAAGGGCAAATCATGAAGGCCGTGTGGGGACAATTTGTATCCAGTAGCTAGCAGTCAAATATAAACCTCATGATTTTCCAACCACCAACCATCCAGCTACTGTTGGTGATTTTTGCAATAAAATGCGCGTTTTAAGTCCTATAGAGTTATTTGAATCTCCAAAGTTGCTTTTTTTATGACGACCTTATACATGAAATATTAACATATTTACCAGGTGAGGTTTGGACATGAGCCTATCTAGAACAAGACTACTCTTTCAATATGTCTGTCGTTGCATAGTAGGTACCTATAGTCTGTCAGTGTGCCATAAAAAGAATCTTGAAAAATTAAATAATCATTATTTTTTAATACTACTATTCTATTGGTCAATGATAACCAACCTGTTTAAATATTGTTGCAGCTGAAAGAGGCCCCAACAATCTGTATTTGATAATGGGTTCAGGAAAGAACCACTACAATGCCTGGCAGTCTAGAGGTTCTGCCTTTCATCAATACGTTACGAGGTATGTGTGCCTTAATACTTCCTTGAAATGTTCCATGATTGGCATGTTAGGGGGGAAATCCCCATGTACGCCCCCTTGAAAGAGACATCCACAGTGACTCTGTGGACATCGTAAGAGGTGACTTTTGGAATCACATACGGACTTCAGGAGTTCGACATTTAACCGAGTACATAAAAAAAATACCTGAAATAATTACTATCGAAATAAATCATAAATAAATAGTAAATGTAACAGGAATAAATAAATAATTTAATTTATAAAACATTTATTTATTTTAAGGAGCTTTATCTGTGTGGGTCGTAAATATTGTTTTGATAAAAAACAACCACTTTACAGATCGAACTTCATCTTCAACTTGAAAATTACATACATTAAAGTAACAACAATTGTTATTCGCTTTTTCTGCTGGATTGCTTATTAAATAACTATACAAAATAAAATTAAACCTATGTTTAATTTCTTTTCCTTTAGCAATGGCGGGCATGAGGCGAGCACCTTCTCGATGAGGTAATAAATAAATATTAAATAAATTTATTTATTTATTCAAACCATTACATCTATAATTATAGGTTAGACCTAATACAACAGAGAAAATTCTACTAATAAGAAATAAATACTACAATTAAGACAATCAATTTTTATTTACGTTATCTCCTTTCACTTTCAATATCATAAAAATCGGATAAGCCGTTCGACAGTTAAGCCGTCACAAACATTGCCACATACCTACTTACAAACATACATACATACAGACATACAGTGCCAAATTTCACATCTTAACTCGGAGAATTACAGGACATTACATTCACACAGTGCCATCTAGCCCCAAACTAATATAATATGAGAAAACGAATTTACAAATAGAATACTCATATACTTTTTTTGTAGATACATACGTAACAATACGCAAACACAGAATAAACATCAATATTCATCACACAAAGGTTTGTCCTGGGTGGGAATTGAACCCACCACCTGCAGCGCAGAATGCAGAGTTACTACTAACTGAGCTATGAGGCTTCTAATAGTATAATAGTCCTTTTGTTTATTAAATGGCGCTGTAGGCTTATTTGCTGTTTCGCTTAATGCATTTATCGAGAGCCATTATCTTATTTAATCGTGATCATCTCCCTTCCTGCCCCATAACACTTTGGGTGGAGTAGGTACTTCCTCACTATTATGGAGGTGTGGCAACAATAAGTGGTTCTTGGCCTCCGACACCAGAAATAACCAGGTTTCGTGGCCACTACCCGTTGTTCCTTCACCACCTCGTCCCTCCAACGGTACGGCCTAGAAAGCCCAACGGGCCTCCAGCCGCTCGGACGACCTACGTACGTTCGCTTGACTGCACAATCCTCATTTAGAACCACGTGACCTATCGGAGGTTATGCTTCTACATCTTGGTACTTAAGGGCTCAGCTGCCATCTTCTCTTGGGCCTCAGACACCAACATAAAAACTAGATTACAAACTGTTAGTGACATAGACGAAGATTTATAATTTAATGTGTGGACTTTTATGGGATTATGCGAAATCGTGTGGAAATAAAGACATGACTGCGCGTAATACAGTCATACAAGATATTGTAGGTAAATTTTTTATTAATTTTATATTATATGTTCTGTGTAATTTATTTCTTTATTTTATTATGGGTCTTATGCGTGTGCCTGAAAAACATGACTTTTTTAATTGATTTTTTATCTATGTTAATATTGTTACTAGGTTCTACTACGGAGTCGATAACACACCTTGTGTTTTAAGACCGTCATTGCAGCGGTCGAGCAGCTATGCATTAATATCCATCGCCACAGAATCCAGCGCGGGCAGTGAGTACACTTCTTTGTTAAAACAGACACCATAAAACGAGTAATGTGCGTAACTTATTAAATAACTTGCTTTACCCACCAAATCAGTATCAGAAATCCCCATCACGGAATTGACAGAAAAATGGAAAACACAGGAAGGACCATTTTGTATGTGTCAAAATTTACATCTGTGTTATATTCAAGTATTATTAGTAGGTTAATTAACTACGACGTCTTTAAACATTCTTTTTTTGATATTGCATAACTTTTGTCTCGTTTTTTCTTCACTGGAGAGATATTGACAAAAGTAAAGTCATAGTAAAACAAAAATGCTTTAAGAGATCGTTGTTGCCTCCCTGATTATTACCTTTCTGTTACTGTCAACGCACTTTTTGTTTTGACATTGGTATCTTATTTTTTGGTCATTACTTGGATGATGTGCGTATGTTGCAGTACATCGGTCGCCATCTATAACTGTGAACAATGCTCCTGACGTTGGCGAAGCACAAAGGGTAAGTAAATCAGTACATGTACATTATACAACTATATTTAAAGAGTAGTAGAGCTTCCTGTGAAAAGTCTCGTCTGGGGAAGTGCTACCATCAGACCTATATCGGCCGCCAGTCAGCACTGCTGTGTTCCGGTTTGAAAGGTATGGGTGCCGGTGAAATAACGGGTACGCGAGACTTTACACCTTTATGTCTCAAGTTGAAGTGCGCAATGTAGTACCACGTAGGCCATGTTCTTTGTGGATGTCGGGCGCAGTAAGGCTTTGTTGTAGATGTTATGAATGAATTAATGAATGAATTAATGAATGAATTAATGAATGATTTAATGAATGAATTAATGAATAAATTAATGAATGAATTAAGGAATGAATTAATGAATGAGTGGTCTGTCTTGAAGTTAAGTTGGTTTATAGTTGATATGGTTTTAAAAACCTTTGGGTTGTTTGTCATGATAAAGTCAATCTTGTTTCTCTTTGACTTATTTTTCTAATAGAATGTATTTTCAATGCTTAGTTTGTTTTCTAGTGTGAAGGCTTCTTCTTTTTAATTTAAGGTTAATTCTTGTACCATATTTGTGAGTGGAGCAAATCTTTTGGCCTCTCTGTTAATCCTAATAAAACTCAAGTCATCATTATTGGTAGTTACAAGCAAATTCCCAAATTGGATTACTCAATTCTCCCCAGTATATTGTTTGATGGATCTATAATACCAATTAGTAAGTCCGTGAAAAGTCTGGGTATAATTATGGATTCCACGATGTCCTGGGATCCCTGTATTCAGGAAATCAGTCGCAAAATGTTTGCGTCCGGATTTTTTTTCCAACGGCTACCAAAGTTACGCTGGCACAAGCACTATTGCTCTATTTTAGATTACGCGGACACCTGCTACCTTGATATTTCTGAAGTCCAACTCAACAAATTGAGCTTCTACAAAATCTATGCTTTCGGTTTATATTCGGCTTGCGCAAATATGACCACGTCTCCGAGTTTCGTGCTAAGCTCAAATGGTGGCAAATATACGTCTTCGAAGAAATTTTTATATCTTATCCCTTTTTTATAATATTATTTTCAACCCTTCCTTTCCACTGTATCTCAAAGAGCGTTTTAAATTTTTAGACCAAGGGCACGTGAGAACACTTCGTTCTTCGAAAAATTTTCTCACACCACCACAGTGTTCTATGCCAATTCGTTTACTGTTGAAGCTGTGCGCTTGTGGAACTCACTACCCGTTTCGGTCAGATCCTCCAAAACAATCTACATTTTTAAAAATAATTTTAAAATGCTTGCCCCCTTTATGATTTCGTCTATTATTTCTAGCCATCCATAAGAACATGTGGATTTTTGCCCCGTTTTCGAAATCTTGTACTTTTATTAGTTCATCGCCCACTTTTCTTACCTCTGTAGTATTTTATCAAACTATGTCCTCTTTTTGGAGTGTTTTTGAATAATGTAGAGATTTGCCCTATTATGTACAGTCAAAGAGAAAATTTCAATACAAATTATGTAATGTCTTAGCCATTTAGTGATATTATCAAAAGAGGATGTTATCTACGCATGTAAACTTTATCACTATGCAACATGCATTTTGTACTTGACTACACAAATAGTGTACAAACACCTAAGATAGTTATGTATAGTCCCAGTTTTGTACCAAAAACGAATCTATTGATCAATGTTTAGTAAAGGGGGCAAATAACGAAAGTGGGCGATGAACTAATAAAAAGTACATGATTCCAAAAAGGGGGCAAAGATCCACAGTTTCTATGGACGGCTAGATATAATAGACGAAATCAGAAAGGGGGCAAGCGGCGAACAGACCCAATTTTCTTTCCCTGTTTTTAACAGATTAAAAATGACTATTGTTATGTTCGCTTTTTGTGGCATAGAATGTCACTTTTTTGAGCAAGTGGTACGAAAATATACTTTCCGTGGTCCAGAAATTGAAACAATTAGCCTTAAATAAGACGATCATCAATTTCATCACACAATGCGGTAGGCCGCGACAACGTTGTTGGTGCTACGATATATTTTCCTTCTGACATAATTATCAAGCCTCATAGCTCAGTTGGTAGTAGCTCTTCCTTCTGCGCTGTAGGTTGCGGGTTCGATTCCCATCTATGACAAACATTTGTGTCGTGAAAATTGATGTTTGTTCTGTGTTTGGGTGTTGTATCATAGTAGTACGTACCTATCCGTAATATAGTTCCCTTGATACAAGCTATGCTTAGTTTGGGGCTAGATGGCGCTGTGTGAAATTATTAGTAAAAAAATGTAACTGCTGGGAGACGGCTTTGTAAGACTTTGATGGAAAGCTTTGAGAGAGACCTTTGTCGGTAGGATGAGGTATTTTAGATTATCACATAAAGTAACCTTTATTGCAAAATATACACTGCTAGAAAGTACGGTGTGTTAAGGTTGTGTGCTAGAAGGTAGTTTGTGAGTACATGTACGAAATAGTGTATCGAAATATTCAATAGGCAATCTGATCTCAAGTGGGAAATTGATCTCATTACTTGTGGAACTGTGCCCTATAAGAACCGTTTAATTATTTTAGGCTTTCCGAGGATTTATGACAACCAACCTATTGAACCTTTTTTTGTACGATTGGGAAGCGCTTGGCCTTCATCTCATCTGGTTTTAAGTTATGATTACACAGATAGAAGCGCACTTCACCTGGAGTCCTCAACAGACTGAGGAATTGGCTTACCTCTAAAATCTTACCTCTAAATGCCGGAACACAACCATTTGGAATTGTAGTTATATCGACATACTTAGGTAAGATGGTGATAGTTAGTCAGGCGGTCTTAAACAAAGTCCTACCACCAACCAAAATATATACAATCAAATCTTAAAAGCTAGTGATCCTTTAGTTAAAAGTGGCTACAACATTCGTAAAATACCAATAATAAGCAAGAGAGTACAAGTGGCAGGGTTAAGGCAGTACGCTGTCTGCTAGTAGTAGAAAACTGTGTGAAACGTTCCAGCCACCGACGCTGATGTTGCAACAGTCATCGCCGAGAACCTCCCCGGGGCCCCGCAGCGCCAGCGCAGGCGCGGGCAGTGTGAACATGCACTGGCTGACACCGACCCACCCAGGAGGCCATAGCATGCCCGACATCAACGTCGACTATTTCATCCCGGAGCCGAAGTAAGTGTTGTCTCTCGTCATCATCTAGCAAACGTAATACTCCCTAGGGCGTCTACTACTACAACTAAGAGTAGTAGAATTTGTGAAAGGGCGTTTGAAGGGTATGGTTGCCGGTGAAATTACGGGCACGCGGGGCTTAACACCTTTATGCCTCAAGTTGTGCCTATGGCTGTCGTAAAGTCAACCAAAATGGCAGCAGCTTCTTTCTGTGAGTTAACAAAACTTTAACTGTGAGCACCAATCTGTCTGCCAAGCGTGATGATTATGGCGAAACCTTACAGTCATAGAGGAAGTTCTTTTCACATTGTTGTGGACAATAATTTACTGTTGATATGGAATATGCGCAGTCAGAACACTTGCATGACACCCCAAAAGTAATTCTTGGATTTTATCGACACCCTTCCCTATTGAGTGAAAAATAAAAAATAAATTGACCAGTTTTATTGATTTTCCGAGTACCCTTTCTTATACAAGGTGAAACAGAATATGTGTACTAAGCAGTGGGGGGGGCTTTTCGGACCAGGAAAAGTATTTGTTGTGGTGGGGAGATAATAGTGAATTCCCATTTTCAGTTTCCCATACAAATCTTTTCATTTTCTCAATGACAATAAATAGTGACGACCCTATTCCTTTACCGCACTATGCATAGGTATATATGCATAGGTAGGTAGGTATCAGTTGGTGCAATTGTCTGTGTCAAAGAGTATTAAGGACAGATGAACCAATTTTAGTGAGAACTTGGAGTCATCTCGTGAAAGTAGGTTATTAGATAGAACATACACATTGATAAATTACATAGGCACCAACAGTTACAAAAAGACGATGAATGCGATATTGGACGGACAAAAGTACATTATAGGAACGATTATTTTGTATTTTAGCTAACAGATAGATAACATTCTTATTGATTTGACAAATTAAACCTTCTAGTAATGGATTGTCTCATTAGCAGCCCAGGCTTTTCGACGATTTTCCTCTGTTAGTGAAAGCGCTTTTCGTTCTTTGTGATTGTGACCTTCTGCTATGTTGCCTCATCTGTCTAGAGCTGAGGTCATTGACGCGAGTAAGAGACAGCTGATTTTAGGGTAGTCTCAACTCAAAAAACCAGCTGTTGGTGTCAGAACTTTGATCTTGTTTTACCAAAAACTTTGAACCAAAATTCAAAAAGTCGTAAAACAAACGTTGTTCCACGAGTCGGGTCGGATAACCCCGTTTCGGCATAGTACACATATTCTGTTACAGGTTGTATAAGAAGATCTGATGATCATCCTTTGCCCCCTTCATCTTAAAAACCACCCCTAATAAGGGCAATTATAATCTTATTTTGAAATCTGCAGTCTCTACCCTTATTACATAAGATATTTCATATTTTCACTCATTTTCCAGACTTCAATCTTATTTACCCCCTTTGCAACCCTTAATTTAAATACAGGGGTAGTTTCAGCTAATCAAAAGTAAATTAATTGTGAATTCATCCCCCTTTAATAGTCTATCCTACAAGATATACCAAGCGTTTAAACCCCTTAATGAACCCCTTTGTTACAAAAACCACCCCTATTTAATAGTAAAATAAATGTTTTATGAATATGCAGCCGATACTCTTTCAAATGACAACCCACAGGAAAAAAATCTTCTTGTCTCACTTAACACCCCTATTTCTCAAAAACTACCCTAGTTTCAAAAAAAACCTCGTAACTATTGATGAGTATTAATATAATCTCTACATGTAAAAAAAATTGAATTGATCGGATCAGCCATTCAAAAGATATGGGTGAAAATTTGTATTTCTTTTTACCCCAATATCTCAAAAACTACTCCACTTATCAAAAATCCCCCGCGACAATCAAATTATATTTACGTTATCTCTTTACAGTTTAAATTTTATGAAAATCGGATAACCCGTTCGAGAGTTATGCCGTCACAAACATTGCTACATACATACAATGCCGGATTTCCTTACTTACTACTACTACGATTTCTTTACTTACTTTCCTTCTGAGAGATCTCGTTCGCTTTGCTCACTCGATCAATGACAGTTAGTAGGCATCTTCTGGTTAGGCTTGCTCCATCGTAGATATCATTCCGACTTGTGCAAGTAATTACAGCAATGTTTTTGAAACAACTGATACAAGTTACAAAAAACTATCCCTTAACCATCATCGTAACAGCCCGCAAATATCTACTGCAGAACATAAGCGCCCCCATATCATATACATAACAAAGAGTGTATGTAGTGGAGTAGTGTGGTGGACTTGCTATAATCACCATGCTTGGAAGGTGGGTTGGTGATTTAGTATTGGTTATTGGTGCTAACTACTTGAATATAAGCTGATGTCTATCCCCTGGGGTAAAGATTAAATAAATAAACTGTACATGTAAGCATTGTATCTTACAGAGTAATTGTCGAAACTGCATCGGAAAGACTGTACCGCTCCCACCAGGAGCTCATGCAGAAAAAAAGACAGGAGGCTGAAGAACACCATTACATGACCGCTGACTACCGTGGTGTCAGTTACCCGCCTCCGGTTCCGACCAGGTAAGACCACCACCAATGACCATACGTACATATACATATAATTATGCCATATGCATGAAAAAAATATTACTCACGACCTACTATGGAATCCGAACATTACGTTTGGCACATGCCCGCAGCAAGTTTTTATTTTTTCAAATCTAAGCAATCTTTTGACCTAGGCTTGTCTATTTGCCAATCAAGGATTAGGATTACGATGGGAATGGGCAATGGTAGACCACTAGGTGATCGATACGGGAAAAATTGCAAGCTTACCTCTGCATGTGTCAAATAAACTTTCACACATAAGCTTAGCGTTGGTGCATGACTGGATTTGATCCTACATCCTCCGGCGACCATCTACACATAACTTTTACATAAGAGTAGTAGATTTCCTGTTGAAAGGGCTCATCCGGGGAATTACTACAATCATAACTGTTTCGAGCTACGCAGCATTGCTGTTTCACATTGAAGGGTATGGTTGCCGATTAAATTACGGGCTTGTTTTAAGTTGACGAGCTTACGTTACGTACACGTTACGTCACGTTACGTAGGCTCGGGCAGCGTAGGTCATATTCTATGAAGATATGATCTACGCAGGATTTGTTTTAGACCGCCTCTGTGGTCTAGTGGTTCAACCCACCTATTTCAGATCCAGAGGTCCCGGGTTCGATCCCCATGGGGAGTACAATATATTGTGCTTGGTTTGGTTGGTGGTAGGACTTTGTTTAAGTCCGCCTGGCTAGTTACCATCTTACCTAATCCTGTCGCCATAATAACAATTCTAAAATTGTTGTGTTCCGGCATTTAGAGGTAAGATAGCCAGTTCCTCAGTTTGTTGAGGATTCCGGGTGAAGTGCGCCTCCACCTTCGACCTTACATTTCTTGTAACCAGGTGAGATTAAGGCAAAGTGCTTACCCGTCGTACAATAAAAAAAAAATAAGACTACCTAAATATCAGGTGGGCAGCTTTCTTGTTTCGTCACCATGTTGTCCAATTGACAAGAACAACAAAATACAGAGGGAATTGATGGAATCCTCTTATCTACAGCTTCAAAGAGAGATTATACATGAGTCTTTGTTTTTTTCCAGGGCTTCACTCAAACGAGGAATAGCATTCTCCTACTCGTTTAAATCAAACCCGCCCTTAACTAGATCAAGAAACGTAAACAGCACCTCGTCACAAATACAAACAAGCATGCAAAAAATTGCTGATGTACCGCGACGAGTAAGTAGCCGCTAGTTCATAGTTATGTTAAAAAAATGTTTCTAATTCTGGAATCAGAACTATTATTGTAACGCAACCATTCACGGGAAAGGTTTATACATCAAGTGGGCTGCTGTTTCGTCGCCGTGTTGAAGATTAAGAGGTGATATTATTAGTATCTTACATCTGCTTGTCAAGTTTCTGTTGTGTTCTGTCTATCATCGTGAAATCATCGGCACACGTCTTTCATTGGTATCGGGTCCACGGCAATACTTTTTATTCTTCCTTTTAATTGACTTCGTTCTGACAATATTACGTGTATTAGGATCACTTACAAGCTATACAAATGCGCGTAGATGTAGGTATGCAATTAATCAAGTCGGACAGCGCATTATCTCAACAAAGAATTAAAGAAAATGTACTCCTTTAACTTTATTAGTAGAAATCTCTGATAAACGTAAACGTTTTTTTTTTTCGTTGAGTGAAACTACTTGCACACTCACAACTGAACCAGGCAACCATTCTGGTGTTTGAAATTGAAACATTTTGGTCGATGGTTATTATTTTGACACGAAATAGAATAAACCGGCCAAGTGCGGACATGCACACCGAAGTTTCAGACCTGTATCTCAAAGTAAAACAGTTTCTTGAGGGCCTTTCAATATTTATTTTGAACTTAACGCTGAACTTAAAAATGTCTACTGTCTACCTGCTGACAGGCAAATGGATAGACAGATGGATGGACAGCGGAGGCTTAGTCATGTCCCGATAGCACCTTTTAGGTACAGAACCCTAAAAAGGACAAAGAGGGTGAGAAGTACACAGATATTTTATTTTTACAAAATAAATAGACTCACGACATTTTCCCCCTTTGAGGATTCACCTCTGATCACTACTTTGAGCGGAGGCACGTCCAAACTTACGTTCGGCACATGCCCACATTTTGCATGTAGCTAGTATTCAATACGTGACAGGTTGCAAGCCCATCGCCGATAAGCGGAATACTAGCCTGTGACACATGTCATTTAGATATGACCTTCAGAGCATGCTTCTGAGCATGTGCATGTGTCAAATACGCACATACATTTCCAGAAAACCGAAAATTTAATTGGTGCACGACTCGATTTGAGTCCACAACCTCCGGATCGAAAGACGGGCCAATACCCACTTGGCGACACAGCTCTTATCACTGGTACTAAAATGTACAGAGTAGAGCATTATGTAAAATGATAGAAAATGTAGCAATGAAAAAAAAGTGATTCTTGTTTCATAACACATTTATTAGATTTTGTATATGTATAATTGCTGCGGCTCTTTTTGATATCATTTTTATAACTTGCGATAACAAACGTGGCGCTTAGCTTTACAGGCAGAACGTCTATCTAGGACTTAGAATTATATATAGCAAAAGATGGGCATTAGCGTTTAATCCGTAGTATACCTTCAACCCTGTAATAACCAGCACCCTACCAAGTGTGGAGATAATACCAAACACCCCTGTCCAGCAGACATAGACGTGGACAAACATTTTATGTTGTTGCCGCTAGATCTTGGGGCGGCGATCTCCACAACCCACAGACCCGGAGCAGAGTACAAGCAAATCCAAGGGCAAACGCTCTCCTTCACCAAGGAAATACAAAGATAGCAAGCCGAGAGATAAGCCAGAACAGAAGAAAACTCTCGGAAGGTAGGTTACACGTGCTGGCCATTGAATTTTATATCCGTTGCGCTCGCGTACAAAACTGTAACACCGTGTACCACATATGGCGCACACCGATTTTCAAAGCGCGAGAGCAATATTTTGCACATGCGACCGGGCTAGGTTATTAGAACTCCATATTAAACAAATGCGTCTGTGTCTGTGTGACCTGCACGGTAGTGATCTGTTACTACAATAGTATATAGGTATTGGTTTTATAATTATGTAGGAACAGGTACAGACAGGGCATTATCACACTGGCGATTTGAGAGTGAGTTCAAACCGAGGCAAAAGCGCAGTGGGCTTGCTGTTTTTTTTTTTTTTGATAGATTATATTAGTTTACAAAACCGCTCACGAGTAGTTATTCTTATCGACAAAGCTAACGACAAAGCAGTGCTTTTTTCGTCGGAATTGATTATGTTATTGACTTTCCAAAACGCGGATCGCTCGCTGCGCACACGCGACGAAAACGTTGCACACGTTTTCGTACGCAGCGCTGCGCTTTGCCATGAGCTCGCTCGCATAGCGCCAGTTTGATAATGTTCTACGGTTCAACCAATTTGGTATAACCGTAAAGCTATAGATCACAACCGTGTATGCTACGCAGACACAAACTGCACGCGTAGGCTGCATTTACTACAGCATAAAGCTTGTATTGCAATGAATGTATTCTTCTGTTTACTAACAACTTCCTCCAGGTACTTACCATTCGATTTACTGCTTCGACTCTTCATTTTCGTCCTGTCAAACAATGTTATGTAACATGCGTGTTGGCTTTTATTTGAACATCTTTGCTTATCGTAAACGTTTCTTGGGTCATTCATACTGCATATGATTTTCTGGTAGGTTTGAGTGGGCTGCTCATGGGTGGAATGACTTTGAAGACTTATGACGGCATCACTATAGCTCCTTTATTGGAGCTTTTCGGAGGTAATATTTGCAATTTCAATAGATAATGCAATATTGGTATTATACACTTTTTAGATGTTTCAGTGAACTATAAGCTGAACTTAGATCGAGTTTGGTGTAAATTACAAAATTTAGAACAAAACAAATTTACAAAAATTAGAAGCCGCTGATCCCACCACGCAAAATATTTGTATGAAAAAAAGTCATAGCCGAGGTTGTCACTGCTTTTGTATTTAGTTTTCAGTCAGTCATATTATGTGAATATAATATTCAACCGAGCAAGCGAAGCGGGTCTCTGAATTAAATTTGGTGATCCTGCGGCTGGGTGTCAATGTTTGTGACGGCATAACTCTTGAACGGGTAAGAAAAAAATTCATGAAAATCCGATTTTTCTTACTTATTTAAAATTCTAAACCAAATTATAGGTACTTAGGCATCAACGATTTTTTTTGCTGAGGATAAATTGGGTTGTCCGAGCAATTCGGTTGAAAACATTACATAACTTCTGGTAGTCGTCTATGTATAATATTCATAATGTTGTATTAGTCGACCATTCGGATGAGACATTATGAATATACAGACGTCACACTCATACTTTTTCATTGTCATCAGGATTTTTGACAGAGACTTAATGGAAATAATGGTGGAAAGCTACTCAATATATGTATTTATATAAAATATTGACTAAAAATATTAATTCAACATATTTATCATATAGTCGTGTGCTTTGAGACTCACAGGGAGTGGCTTTTAAAATGGCATACTAAAACAAAGAGACAATATTTCAAGAAGGTTTATTTGCAAAGTAAATGCACCTCTTGCTTGTACAATCCTCCAAACCATTATTTTGATTTTGAAAGTAACATTAAAATAGTTTATATATTTCTTTGTTTGTTTAGGTTACTTTACACCACGCGGGTGAAACCGCTTATGTATTCGGTTTTCGTTTGACTTCATTTTGATCGCGAGACCTCGGCTTGGGGCAAATCACCTGCTTTTCTGTTTCGCATAGCATTTTAATCGTCATGAAGTAGTGTACAAAACTTTTTTCATTGTATTACCATCCACGTAAATGTCTTTTAAGCAGATAGTGGTCCTCACTCATGGTCATTCCCCTTTGTGGATTCGGGTAGATCGTCGTTTATGTAATTAGGTGGTTGGTTTATAAAAACTACCAATGATTGGGGATTCCGCTTTTCCAAAATACAAAATGTAAATATTTTGACATTTTAAAAATTCTACAAAACAAAAAAAATTTTTCGTGTGTTTGTGAATCGCTACACAGGCGTAGGTTTGGTTTCCATAGCAACGAGGAGATTTATTTCATATAGATTTTCAATATTTCATCTTATTTATTAAACGTATTTAAGTATTATATCCGTATTTTTTTCCCATATTACAAGCTATGCATAGTTTGGGGCTAGATGGCGCTCTGTGAAATTAATGTCCTGAATTATAAAAAAAAATGCATCCTTATGTCAGGTCTGACTTCTGTCGTCAGGTCTCCTGGACGAAGAGATTGAAGCAATAACACGTTGGACGATCTTTAGCAGCAGGAATATTCCTAATGATGCCGCGTGCGTCGTCAAAAAACGGGTTTAATCTTTTCTAAAACTCGCTAGGTTTTAGAAAATATTAAACTTATAACTGAATTATTTTTAGTTACAGTTCATTTTTTTTTCAGGATACGGTCACTGATAAAATTTACTGTTCCCAAAACCTTCTAAGGTTGACTGGAAGAAACACGCTTTTGGCGATAAGCCCGCCCATTGTACTTATACACTGTGCCATCTAATGCTTATAAGATGTAATTTTAGTGTTCAATCAAGTGTTCATTCATTTCAATTAAAATTACAATTACATCGGCGATCAGCGTTGCATCATGTACCCTAAGTGTCGATGTGGGAATGAAGCAGATTGATTTTTTTATAAAATACGATTTGTCTTAAATTTTTCTGAGGTAACGCACACTCTAATACGCTACAAAATCCTCTATTTTTTGTTTTTCCAACATGATTCTTCTATTTTTTGTTGTTTCCATGTGTTATTATTTATTTCTGTATTATATAAACTTACGTTTTTAGGTCTTGTTTTTCATTTTGTATGTATTATAGTATTATATCACGTAACTACATAACATTTGTAGCTTATATTAGCTAACCGATTAACGGGAACATGATTTTTTGATGAATGAGTTACCAGATATTTCGACGCAGTAACTACCATGATACCTACTCGCAAAGACTTGTGTATTGCTCATGTCGCATTCTACTGCGTCGAAATATTTGTTGACTCATTCACACAAAAATCCTGGTAAATATCCATGTTATATTAGAAACAGTATTCAAAGCCATGATAGTTTTAAAAGTTATATCACATAATTTTTTATCAATATTTTTATTACTTTATATTCCACATGCGTACACCAAAAGCCAGGGAGCTTAAGTCACCTGTAACATAGCTAAATCAATAGTTAACAAAGAATATCTCTTATCTTTCATTTCTTAACATTCTGTACTAAGTACGAGTACATACTGATAACAATATTTTATATACCTATTATGCTTGTGTGAAGTATCTCGTAGGTATGAGATACCTACCTACAACGATTTACCATTGTAAGGAACACGATCGCTACTTGTCACAAAGAATACCTGTAAACGCAGTCGTTTAAAATATTATTTCAGGAGCAGAGAATTGATCACTTCGGATGGGGTCAGCGGCGAACAAAGCCAAACTGATGATGGCGATGGAAGCCGACGCAGCAGCAAAATTGACAAAGATGACAAGCACAAAAATAAAAATAGATTTAAATCACACATTCGCAACATAGAAAATGATGATCAAGTGGTGGAACTTGCTGGTATGGATATTCAGGCAAAGGGGAGCGAAGGATCGGCAGATCAATCATCCAGGACTGACAACTTTGACTGACCCTGGTACAGGAGCTTGTGTAACCGAGTGTTGCACTTTAAAAGAAAAAACTTTAACAAAAGAAGTGATAATAGAAAATAAAAGATTGAATAGATTTCCATTCAGGTTAACTGAATGGAAAAAAATGAGATTTTCAAATATTTACTCGTGTTTTAAAAGATTATTTGAAAATGAAAGTAGTTTAAACCTTCTTAGAATTAGTAGTTAAATATTACATAGATATAAACATTTTACGATATTCAAGAAAATGTACATTGCGCATATTGTTACTGTAGGTAAAATTTTAAATATAAATATACCTATTTATAATTAAATAGGTACTATATAAATCAGAAGTCTATTTTAGAACGTTAAAAATTAGCTTTCTGCACTTCGCTCTAGAAATCTAGAAACGATAGCTTTGACCAATCTTACTCTTCTCCATGCGCGCAGTATTCCTAATAATTATGTAGTTTTCGTATACATACGTTTATTTTGGCATATATTTCTTATTACAACTGTAAATGTTGTCTTTTCATTGTATGTATTTTCATGCGAGAAACTTGACGAAGCCAGAATACAGAGTAATTGATCTGTCCTAGTGCATTAATAGTCTGTGGATCTGTCGACGAAGCTTTTTGTGAGCACAAATGTCAAATATGAAAACAAACGTCAAACTCTAGGAGTTTACATATAACTAAAAAGTTTGACCATCTATCCCTTGCTTTCATCATCAGATAAGCCCCAAGCCAAGATACCAAAATAATGTTTTGTCATCCGAAATGCATGTACATACAAAGATTTACTTCGATACGACAATATGAATTAAGTTATAACTGACTTCCAAGATTTTACTGCACTGTTGGTTAGCTCCAAGAGGGCGTGGGAATAAGCGTGGGTGGGAAAAAGAGTTCATTAAATATCGTACCATAGTATCACAATATACTTATCGTACTCCCTTTTTAATTTTTAAGTAGATTGGGCTAAGTGGGACTTCCCTACACAAATCTCAGTATTTGTGCCTAGCCCAACTAGGAACCTCCACCTCACAGAAGATCGCAGCCAATAGTGACACGTATTATTCCTGAATAGTGTTGTGCTGTGTTGCGGGAAGTTAGGTTGCTAGAGCTAGGTGAGGAAGCGTTATGGTGACAGCAAGATGCTATGGGCATGGAATGTGCACGGTGTGGAATGTGGAATGTGCTGCGTGACGAATTGATACGAACTGTTTGATACACACTCGAAAGCATGTTCGGCTCGAAATGCGCAACCTGTACGCATATGAGCGGAAATAGTTTACCAAATAATTTATTTAATGGTTTTTTAACGTGACAGTTTTTGTTTGTTTTATATATATATTTGTTTCTTCATTTAATTGCCATGAACATTTTATTTTAATCCCTTAAAGTTTAAACACACATAATCTGGTTTAGTGGTTGTCGACAGAAGTTTTCAATAAAGCAAATAGCAAATGTTTTTAAGCACCTTCTTTAGACAGATTTTTGCACTTTGTGGGTATAACACAATTATGAATAAATAACAGTTGGATTTATTTTATTTTTGTTTTTGAGTAAATTGTACATACGTATGTCATGATAATATTAATAAGTAGGTATAGTTAGGTACCACAAAAGGAATTATCCTATGATTGTTTAGCTTAGGGAAACTACCGTCGTTGCATATGCACAGGGAAATAATTTAACGAGAAATCTAAGTTACTTTCATAACAAGCGGATTGTAATGTTAAATTTGAACACATTTTCAATAGACAATATATGAAAATTTAACAAGCTCTCACCTACCAATGTAATCCCAGTACTAAACCAAACTACTAGTTTTTAATTTTTCAACGATACCACGTGGGACAGGAAGGGTGGTAGCATAGTAGTACAATGTTACCTATTTTTGTTGAACGTATCTTCGTGGGGGCAAGAAGTATCGTCAAATGTAACGTTTACCTACATTATAAACTTTCATTCTTTGGGCAAGAAGGGCGGTAGACCGTAACGTTTACTTGGTAAATGATACTTTTTCGGGTGGGAAGGGTGGTAGAACGTATCATTTACTTGATAAACGTTACTTCGTGGGGGCAAGAAGTGTCGTCGAATGTAACGTTTACCTACTTTATAAACGTTCATTCTTTGGGCAAGAAGGGCGGTAGACCGTAACGTTTACTTGGTAAATGTTACTTTTTTGGTTGGGAAGGGTGGTTAAACGTTTCATTTACTTGTTAAACGCAACTTGGTGGGACATGAAGTGTGGAATAACGATTAAAGTAGGTTATCAGATAATGCGCTTTCGTCGAGTGTGCCTCCGCCAGGCCGCGGTGGTTCCGGTCGAAGAGTAGACCCCTCCGTATCCTCCCGCGGATGTCGTACAAGGCGACTATGGGAAATACGTTGGCTGTTTTAAATCTAAAAGGCTCTGTTTATATATCTAAAGTCCATATGTACCATCAAATGACAGTGACTACCGAACACCTTCAGTGTTTGTTGTCTATGTCACGCTGATAGTGTACATATGAGATTTTAGATATAAAATTATAGATTTCTCACAGCCAACTAGTAACATTATCACCTGTTACATTGCCTTTAAAAAGTCCCATTAGAACGTTGCTCTCTCATACAAGTACCAAGTCCTCATACAAGTTGCAGTCCTTAATTAGATCTTAATTTGCCGATAAAATCTGGCTCAAAATTGTTTCTGCTTGTTGAATACTTGGTAATTGTATGAAAGTGTAAATGCGTTGAATGGTACCCACTTAAAGGCATGTTCGGCTCGAAATGCGTACAGGTAAACGTACTATACCACCTATGTACGCAACCTGAACGCATACGAGCGGAAATTGTTATCTTTTATTTTATGGTTTTTCAACGTTACCGTTTTTGTTTGTTATGTTTGTATTTGTATTTCGTTTATTTGGTTAACATTTATTTGCCATCAATGTTTTCTTTTCATCCCTTAAAGTTCAAACACGCACAATCTAATGCAGGTGTTGTCGACAGGAGTTTTTAATGAAGCAAATATTTTTGAGCACCTTGTATATATTTTTTTTATTAATAATAAATAGCGTAGTTGTTTTCTTTACTTAATTGTACATATATTTATGGCATTATAATATTAATAAGTAGGTATAGTGAGGTGTCACAAAAAAAAATTAACTACGATTGTTTTGCTTAAGGAAAACTCCCGTCGATGCATAGGTACAGTGAAATAATTTAACGAAGCATCTTATTAGCGGAACGTCATGTTAAATTTGAACACAATTTCAAAGGCCAATATCATCGGCTAGCAAACAACACCGCGTAAGTTAAATTGAGCCCTAACATTCGGGATGTTGATAACCAGCCGACGATATGTGAAAATTTAACAAGGAGGCGTTCGTATGATGTGTCCATAGCGTACGTGCTTTGCCACATTATTTCACTTTTTTCTATATGTATCGTATATAAAAACACACGTATGTCTTCCAGGGCATGGACGAACGTGAATAGCGGTCAACATTTTACAGTATTTTACATCCGCCTTCGCTGACGCCCGAAGTTAATCATGTATTATGGAATGTCAGGGTTGGGGTGACTGATAGAAATCCTTTCCTGAAATTTGTCAGGAATGGATCTCTGAAGGCAATTAACTTGCTCTGATAGGCCAAACAATCAAATGTTACATTATTCATTTTCGGCGAAAGCCAGTACATTAGTCGCAGATCTTATGAGAAGTCTTGTTAGATCTGCCCCTTGTATTGTGGCATAAAAAATGATGATGATGGCTACTCGCGCGTCTCTCCCGATAGCTTTTAATAACGACACGTGTTATTAGTTATATTAGTGATAAATCTCAAACTGCTGAGTGGTGAGGGTGACATGAATTGTCATACTCGCAACGCAGTCATTTTGCAGATAGGTGCTAGTATTGTTTGTACATATTATTGACAGCTATAGTTTGATTAGTTTAACTGGAATAGAATTTATATAGGTTTATTTAAATTCCAGATTTTTTTATTTGTTTTTATTGATGATAATTATGTTTATTTGACGACCCATTTAAGTACATTATGTTATGAAATATGTAAGACGTTCAGCTACTTATTTTATGTTAATTGTTTTGAAGTATCTATCTGACATACCTTATTATACTTTAAATTCCTAATTTTGTTTATCGTTACTTACGGTTCATTTTAGCTATATATTTATGCGATAACATAGTAAAAGCTAAACACTGCCATTAATAGCTTTAATCTAGTGATATAACTACAGATAAGGTCGTAGTGTAATAATGTACATATTGATTAGGGCACATATTACCCCATGTTATAGATTAGTTTATGGTTTAGTACATACACTAAGCAGGCCCTTAGTGCTAAAGCAGAGCGCACTCTCATTGCTTGTGTTAACCCTTTTTTTTATTATTTAAACATTAAGTTGATCATTTGAGTTTTTTGTGTAACTATTTGGTTATGCTGATAAGACTTGCTAAATAATAGGAAATCATCCTAGAATTTAGGAAGTATTATCGGTAACAATGAATACCGATATTTACCGATGTATAACCACATAATTACGATAAGTATTAAAATCATTGAGCAAAGAATGGCTACAAATTCCTTCTGAAAAAATATTCAGTGATTACCTAACGCAAACTTTAGATCCTAAAAAAATCATGATAAAAAATAAGTAACGTATCATGAAACTAGGATTAATTCATAGCCAAATAAAGACCTGTATTTCAAAATCACTTCTTACTAATTCAACACTCCGCCACTGGTCTTGATTCACGATTGTTTCGGAATATGGGTCTGAAATGTCATCAAAGCACAATACCGTACCTACCTCATTAGCATAGTTATTAACGTCGTTATTAAGTAAGCTTTAAATCTATTCACTTTAAATAAAAAATAACAAGTAGCCATATGAAGATCCGTGTTTCAAATTGATTTCAAGCATGTCGCGTCTCAGGAACACATATATTTTTTTAAATGTATGGCAAACTTAAAGAGTTATCATTTTAGAAACAATTCAAACAATGTTCTTTTAATAAAAGCATACACAAAAAATAGAGTTTAAATTGTTAACAAAATTACATTAAATATTTAAACGACTAAAACATAGTCGTTTACGCTGTCTCGGGAGCGTATACGCGGCGATGACAATTTTATTTCAATCATGATTTTTTTGTAAATAATATTTTGGTAAATTGGTAAAAACTTAGGCTGTAATTATTGTATCTTTGATCTAAATTATAAATAATAGTCACCTTTCATTCAAAATTTTATTTTATTTGCATCTATCAATGTTAATAACCTACTTTATTTTATTATTGTTCAAAGTGTAGTAGAGCTCCTTGTGTTTATTGAGCAGCTCGCCCGGGGAAGTACTACCACCATATCTTCATAATTTTATTCTGCATAAATATTATGTGAATGGTATGGTAGCCGGTAAATGGGCAGGCACAATGGTTAACACCTCATTCGGAAGCGCGTATCTGACCCTTCTACCTACATATTATCTTCAAAAGTAACGAACTTTGCTAGTTTCATCTGTTAGGTTAGGCAATATCACAAGGTTATCCTGTTTCACAAACCTGCAATGATACAGGATGCCCTAAATCATGATGAGGATGATCTTGTTTCAATGCTTTCAACTCCTTATTAAATTGCAGATTTTTTCCGTGAGAGTGCTTCCTCTCACACCGAGTACTATCAACTATGTTTTCGTTTTTCAACGATACCACGTGGGACAGGAAGGGTGGTAGCATAGTAGTACAATGTTACCTATTTTTGTTGAACGTATCTTCGTGGGGGCAAGAAGTATCGTCAAATGTAACGTTTACCTACATTATAAACTTTCATTCTTTGGGCAAGAAGGGCGGTAGACCGTAACGTTTACTTGGTAAATGATACTTTTTCGGGTGGGAAGGGTGGTAGAACGTATCATTTACTTGATAAACGTTACTTCGTGGGGGCAAGAAGTGTCGTCGAATGTAACGTTTACCTACTTTATAAACGTTCATTCTTTGGGCAAGAAGGGCGGTAGACCGTAACGTTTACTTGGTAAATGTTACTTTTTTGGTTGGGAAGGGTGGTTAAACGTTTCATTTACTTGTTAAACGCAACTTGGTGGGACATGAAGTGTGGAATAACGATTAAAGTAGGTTATCAGATAATGCGCTTTCGTCGAGTGTGCCTCCGCCAGGCCGCGGTGGTTCCGGTCGAAGAGTAGACCCCTCCGTATCCTCCCGCGGATGTCGTACAAGGCGACTATGGGAAATACGTTGGCTGTTTTAAATCTAAAAGGCTCTGTTTATATTATATCTAAAGTCCATATGTACCATCAAATGACAGTGACTACCGAACACCTTCAGTGTCTGTTGTCTATGTCACGCTGATAGTGTACATATGAGATTTTAGATATAAAATTATAGATTTCTCACAGCCAACAATTAACATTATCACCTGTTACATTGCCTTTAACAAGTCCCATTAGAACGTTGCTCTCTCATACAAGTTGCAGTCCTTAATTAGATCTTAAATTTTTGATAAGATTTGGCTCAAAATTATTTCTGCTACCGTTTTTGTTTTTTTTGTTTATATATATTTCGTTTATTTGCTATTAATATTTTTTTTGAATAATGTATATCATAATGTTTAAACACGCACAATCTGGTGTAGTTGTGGTCGACAAGAGTTTACAATGAAGCAAATAGCAAACGTTTCTGAGCACCCTCAATATAATTATTATGTAGAGTTTTAATAAGAGTTAGTGTGTAAAAAATGTCTTGACCTTGCCTCTTCTTTATTGCCTCTTTAGCCAGAATTTCGCACTTTATAAGTATTTTAAGAGTAGTAGAGCCCCTTGTGAAAGGGCTCGTCCGGGGAAGTACTACCACCATACCTATTTCAGCCGTAAGCAGCATTGCTGTGTTCCGGTTTGAAGCGTATGGTTGCCGGTGAAATTACGGGCACGCGAGGCTTAACACCTTTATGCCTCAAGTTAGTGGGCGCAATGCAGTGCCTTGTAGGCTATTCTTTGTGTATCTGACCTACGCAGTAAGGTATTGTTATAGGCAAGAGATGCACTTAACATCAGATGGGCGACTTCTTTGTTCAGTCTCCTGGTTGAATTAAAAAAAGTTAGGACACAATCACAAATAGATCACAAATTAGAATCACAAAGTCATTTATTTGTTTTTTTTTTAGTTTATTGCGCACACGTCATTTTATTATTAATAGGTAGGTATAGTTATGTATCGCACAAGGAATTGAACTACGATTGTATGGCTCAGGGAAACATCTTAATTTGTATTTTTGTTTTTACGAGGTATAATCAATTTTATTTCAATCATGATTTCTTTGTAATTTTTACTTACCTGAAATTGGTCAAACCCTAGACTTTTAATTAGGGATTTAAGCATTGATCCACAAAACAAATTATAGTCACCTTTCCTTCAAATTTGTATTTGTTCTATTCGATATGGTTTGCTTTTTTCTAGGTTAACAACCTGCAATACATCATTATTGTTCAAAGTATTTGAAATGTGAAAAAATTAATAGGTCAATCCTTGCCTGTGTAAGTTTTGAGGTTGAACCGAGCCATACTAAATCATAAAATAAAAATCAAGTTTATCATCTGCTAAAAAACTCTACACAACATTTACTTTGTTGCCAATCTAGGTAAAATAATTTGACCCTGTATCATTATCATAGCATCTAAACAACTAGCTTTTACCCGCGACTTCTTTTTTTGAAATGGATATATATATATATATTTATATTTGTTGGATATCTGGATAAATTTGCCCAATATGCTTCTACATTGAGTGCATGCACACGAATGAATGAATCAAATGAATGAACACGCCCGTGAATTTCAACCCGTGATTAAAAAAGCAGGCTTTTTCAAGCTTTTGTGCGGGTCCGATTCAAGCTTGGCCATTTCTTATTATTTTTTTCAAAATTCCTTTTTTAGCAGGCGTCTCCATACCAAGACAAACATACCCTTCAAATTTCAAGTCTGTAAGACCAGCGGTTTAGGCTGTGCGTTGTATCTACTTGAACCAGTCATTCAGTAAGGACTTCTCCCCTTTTCCCCCTCCACTCCCCCTTTTTGTTATTTTTTCCATAACAGCTTGTGTTGAATATTTTGTAAATATTTTGTGTGTATTTCAAATTTCATTGATATCCGTTGATAAATAACGCTACAGCAAACTTCCTCCCTTTCCCTCTCAATCAAAAATTAAAATCTATGAAATAATATAATAAATCAATGTGCGCCAATTTTCATCAAAATCGGTTGAAAAATGCGACAGTCGACAGACAGCGGACAAAAGCATTTTTGACCAATCTCGAAACTGGGACGCTTCGCTCGCTCGGTCAATAATACTTTGTCAGCGTTTCTACCCTTTTATAATTGTTACTATGACATTTTTTAAATAAAAAACAATATGTGCAATGTGAACATTTTACATCAAAAGCAGTCGGGTTATCTGAGGACATTACAAATCTCTCGTAACTCCAGACTTGACGCTTGCTCAGGATAGCTACATTGCATCGCTGAAAGCAATGCTGATTCGCTGGCCTAAATTAATTAGTAAATTTAATTTGTTACTGTAACAACGTTTATGTAGTCTAAGAACATGTACATAAATATTCTATACAATAGCCCAATGGATGTTCAGGTATGTTTTGAAAATAAAAATAAACCCCAGTTTGTAGTTATTGTGGGTTTACGTAAATGTTAAATAGATTTGGTGTTTAGTAAAAAGTTAAATATTTAGACCTTTATTATAAGACCAGAGTAGGGCATAGGTCAATAAGCTAACACTTTACGAGTTTGGACTACCACTAAAGTCAATGTATGTAGGTTTAAAATAGTCTGAAGGTTTTACATATGTAAAGATTCTTGATTTAGTATGTGAACTAACTGTTAGAAGCTTGTCTGTGATTTATTTCAGCTATATATTTCATCGTATTTTCTAAATTACTAAACACATAGAATGAAAGTACCTAGTAGGAACAAGTAAAAGAAGAAGTAGGTATAAACTTTGGCTCACTGTTTTTATAAAAATATAGTAGGCTCTTGGGTCAGTATATTTTCTGAATGTTAGATTTCTTGCTGTATTTTAGTATGTTGTTGAATTTGATGTATGTATAATATTAATAGAAATTTTAAAAATTCGTGTTTCAAATATTGTTCGTAAACTGAAGTAGTAATTTTTACCCGACTGCCTAAGAAAGAAGGTATTTTTATGAGAGTATAATGAGTACTTTTTACGGCAGGTATTTTATAATACTTAAAAATGTAGCTTGAATCGACAAGCATGAATGTGTAAATGAAGCGAGGAAGATCAATGAAAGAAAAACAATAATAATAGAGTTATAGCCGCCTCCGTGGTCTATTGGTTCGCCCACTGGTGTGAGATCCAGAGGTCCCGGGTTCGATCCCCAGGAGTAATACAATATTGTGCTTGGTTTGGGCGGCGGTAGGATTTTGTTTAAGTCCGTCTGGCTAGCAAAGTAACTGGTAAGGTAGCCAGTTCCTCAGTTTGTTGAGAATTCGTGGTGAAGCTTCCAGATCCGGCCTTATCGTAACTTGAACATCAGGTAAGGCTTGGCAGACGGATTGGTGATCGCAAAAGGTAATAAATTAATTAATAATAAAAGCTAAGATACATAAAAAAGCTTCAAAGTTGGAGGGATAGGTACTTGGCGAGCTGCGATGTATATATAATTAAGTAAACATTTTTACTCACCTTCAGAACTTTTCACTAAATGTACTTATCACATTCTTAGACAATATGTAACTATAGAAAAGTAGGACTTGATATCTTTAACACCTGTAACACAAAAGTCAATGCACGAAAATAAAAAACAAATAGAAAGGTGCGTACAACCTGAGGTACAACCCAACCCTTCCTGTTTTGATAAGATTCTTGTATGTAATTGGCGGATTGCAGGATTTGCACAATCCGACAAGTTAACCATCAGCTGGACATTATTAATGAATAGATCATTATTAATGAGATATACCACTGGAACAGGTATATTTAAATTCTTTGCAGTCGGGTTTTTGTCATTAAACTTTCAACTAGTCTAAGTAAATATAATAATTTAGAATAGAAACATTATTGTTGATGAAAAATTAAAAATATATTGATGTGGTTTTTTTACTACTGCGTTTTATTTACCACTTCATATTCTACCTTTTGTAACCTTGCTCGCAACAACAATCGCGAGTAGCACACATAGAGAAATACAAGAACCGAGGGCTAGAATTGTATCACCTAGCAGTTACATTACATTACATAGTATATAATAACGTTTTAAAAACCCACTTCAATGAAGAATATGATACAATTTCGTTTGCTTGGATGACGTATTTTTTCCTATAACTTTGATGACAGGTGGACGAACCGACGGACAGATAGACAAACGCGTGATCTTATAAGGGGTTAGTTTTTTCTTTATTTTTGAGGTAATAAATTACCCCAATCGCTTCAAGTGTGCCTATAATATTTGAAGAGTTCCCTCGATTTCTCCAAGGTGATTGGGTCATCGCTGGAAGACCTTAGCAAAATGCTCAGAGACCTCAACATCGCATCCCGCCACCTGTCTTCAAATGAATATGAGTAAGACGAACCCCATGTCAAACGCTCATGTCGCACCCATGCCTGTCAATGTTGGAAACGATGTTATCGAAGTTGTAGATCACTACGTCTACCTAGGCCAGATGGTCCAACTAGGTAAATCCAACATAGATAAAGACGTCAACCGACGAATCCAACTAGGACGGGCAGCGTTTGGTAAGCTTCGAAATATCTTCTCGTCAAAGATACCGCAGTCCCTCAAGACGAAGGTCTTTAATCATTGTGTGTTACCAGTGATGACATACGGATCCGAGACTTGGTCGCTAACTATAGGCCTTATGAATAAATACAAATCGGTCTAGGCGTCTTTGAGTAATCGGGGAACGCACATAAAAAAAAAAGATTCCTACGAATTGAGAACCTCCTATTTTTGGAATTCGGTTAATAGAGCTTGAATCTAAATACAGCCTTTCAACGAGAAACTTAGGTCACAGATATTAGAATACTAGCGTAGATGTTTCTTAATTTAAGCGAAGGGGTTCTGTTTATGAAATTAATTTCTTAAATTCGTAGCTTTAAATATTCTCAACAGTGTCGCGTCAAACCTGTCGGGAATATTAATAGTTATGCAGAATGAGTTGAAAACATAGAAGAAGATATTTGTGCCTTGGCGGAAAAAAAAAAAGTATTTATGTATTCTATCCGTAATCTAGTTCCCATATTACAAGCTATGCTTAGTTTGGGACTAGATGGCGCTGTGTGAAATTAATGTCCTGTAATATTAATTTATTTATTAATTGGCACGACAAAAGAAAAAATATGCCTGGAAGCTAGTCAAGTTGGGTTATCGGGCACTGTATGTATGTATGTTTGTGACGGCATAACTCACAAAGATGTTATCCGATTATCATGACATTTTAACTGTATAGAGCACAGGTATAGAGATAACGTAAATATAAATTGATTGTCTCCAGGGATGTTTGTTTATAAGTGAGGTAGTTTTTGAGATGTAGGAGTGATAATATTGTTTTTTTCACGCATATCTTTTGAATGGCTGATCAAATGAATTCAAAATTTGAATATGCAAAGAATGTATTAATACTCATCAATCGGTCTGAGGATTTTTTTGGCACTTGGGTAGTTTTTGGGAAATAGGAGTGTTAAGTGAGAAAATAAGATTTTTGGTTAGTACGGTTGGAAGAGTTCGCTGTAAATTCAAAAAATATTTAATTTACTTATTTGTGACATATCATATGAAATGAGAATCGAGACTGCAGATTTCAAAATTAGTTATTTTTTTACAAATGTTATAATGACACAAAAAAACACAACCCGCGACGGGACTCGAACCCGCATCTTATTCTAAAGCTGGAAACGCTCTTACTAACTGAGCCACGAGGGGCCTGACGTGGAATGATAAAGTCAACATTTGTAAATGTTGTAACTAAGTGCGTTGTGTTGTGACTAAGTGAGTCGTGGCACTTGAAATACAAACATTCGTTTATTTTTGCCCGTCTTAGGGGTAGGAGGATAACTTCCGGCGTGTTTGATAATCGTTACACAGAAGGCGGCAGTCAACCCACTAGTTTTAGTTTTTAAGCTAAAAAATAACAGGAAGCGCCAAAGTTATCTTCATATATTTTAAATCAAAGTACAGTCATGTTGGACTTTTAGGATCACAACACATCCCGGTTGGAGTCACATAAAACACCCTGTTTTTTCGATCTTTCGCGTACACTGGTCCAGGTTTGGAGCAGATTCCTTTTCTGATGCAAGGAGCCCACATCACTAACAGGACTGCCGCCAAGAGCACCGCATAGACCATCTTGGGATGTTTGGCAGAATTTGGGTCATAAAATTATAGCGATCTCCATAAATAATCAAAATTTAAAATACACAAAAACATATTCACAATTATGTACTACAAAAACTTCAAAACAAAACTTCAACTTCAACTTCTTACTTTTAGCGTGCATCATCCGATACATCGATTCTGTCTGCATGGCATGGCATTAGTGTCGAGCAATGTGTCATAACCATCATCTAAAAGTGTAACGTCTATGGTAGGTGTGGCTGTGGGTGTGGCAAATCCGTTCATAACCTCGACGAACCTCGGCTTGCCAATTGGCCCACTACTTAAAAAAATATTCAAATGGATACACTGCTCTTACCTATAGATCGTCAAATTACCATCTAACACACGTGGGTAAAACACTAATTTGACATTGTTTCAACCAATAAGGGCTTACTAACAGGGATAATAATGATTTTAACGGAGTGTCGGGTCTGGGAATAACGGATTGTGGGGTCGGTGTAACTTGTCTTCTGACATGTTGTTACGAGTTTTGTCTGAAGTTTTAAGAACGGTGACCTGTCTTACGTCAACGTTCCTTGGGAATACTTGGTATTTACAATTTTATTACCCTAGCAGACGGACTTGTTTACCCGCCCGTGGATGTCATTCGATTCGAGTAAGGAATTTTAGCAGCATTGGCTGCTAAAATTCCTTCCATCTACGAACGTACCTGACACCAATACTGTGATCACCAACTCACCTTTCAAGCGTGTTAATAATGGCGAATCCCCCCATTACTCTTGTTGGGAGATCCCAACAAAATGGGGGATTTGCCATTATATATTGCCCATCTGGGCAACATACTCATTAGTACTAATCACAAAAATTGCCTTCATCAACACTCCTGTCAAGCGTGATGGTTGTGGCAAATCCGTCGGTCACACTCGTTGAGACTTGAGTGTTGAGAGATAAGTGGCAGCATATACTCAAATAAGTAGGTTATCTGGGTGGGTTCACTCCATCGTAGGCCTTATCTTTGTCTGAGCAAATCTAGAAGTCAAGAAGATAGTAGGTACATAAAAATAATCTGCATCTCACGGTTGTCATAGAGATACCAACACTACAATTACTGACTGGCTTGGTACGCTTTGCCTATGTTCTGTAGTAATAATTGTTGAGTGATGATGATGATGTTTAAAATTACCTTTATAATATAGACTTCTATTAAAATTACGTATACGCGCGATGGCAACGTCCAACACATTCACACACATTCATTCAGGAGATTGGCAGCAACTTTCATCTATCTTAGTACCTACTTTCTTAACACCGATCTTGTGATCACAGACTCACCTGCCAAAGATAGTGGCAATGCCAAATCCCCCATTACTATTGCTGGGCATCTGGTAAAGCAGCAATATTCACAAATAAAATAAAATTAATAACAAAATAAATAGACTCACTTTTTCCCCTTCGAGGATTCACCTCTAATCACTACTCAGAGCGTGGATCTTATGTACAACACAACGCGATTACCGAATCGCTTGCCAAGCGTGAACCATGTCTTGAAGTGGTTCTTTTTTGGGCTATGATTATGACACGAATACCTAAAACCGACACCAGAACTTTTTATTGTAAGTATAGATTTATAGAAGATAGGTTTCCAATGTTAGTAAATAAAGTGGATAAGAAGGAATGAGGATACAAATATCCCGGGATAATGTTGAGTGTGAAACTAGCAGCTAGTCAGTCCAGTGTTACGTAACCGTAATTCTGCGATGAATAAAAGAGACATCGGACAGATCATCGGACAGATATTTGGAGAACCATCCTCTAGAAAAAAAAGATATTACCGGCTGAGCTGAGAGTACTAGAAAATTCAGTGTTAAGGACAAAATATGCTTTACAAGGATTTTCAATGATCTCCAACCAAGAAAATTATAGGAAAAGTAAAATGTAAGAATATTGCTCGGTACTAAGAAGTAAGATAGGTAATATAAGAGTGAAATTTTGTATTTATGAAAACGACGGTCATTTTCATCATTCTATGTTCAGCAGTGGACGTGTGTGTTAGATATGATTATATGCTGATGTCTTATACAAACAACTATGCTTCTACGCCCTTCGAATATATGTAGGTACAGTTAACTGCACTGATATGAATGAATATTAAATACTCATGAATACCAAATGAATACCTACAGATGTGCATACAATACCAGTTTGAAAATGTAGAGTGTATACATATTTGTTTGGCGACGTTACGTGGATCCTATAACAATATATTGGGAAAACTGTAATGTGTAATAATGAAATAAAACAACATTTTTAGGTACAGACGTTTATTTTATTTGAAAAACGAATTAAGGACGAATGTTTATAATTGGTAGGTTGCCCAAGAGCAGTCAATTAAAATTAAATAAAAAATTATATGTAATGCTACAGACTAGAGGCTCTGCGTCCAACGACCTGCACAACGTCTTATAGCGTTCTTGTTTTATATTACATTACTTTTGTCTCGTTTTGTCTACTCTGGATAGACTAGCGTCAAAAATGAATTAATATCAAAACAAGAATGTTCTGATGGGTCGCGGTCATGGCCAGGCCGGAAGTGACACCCAGTTCATGGTCATTGGTTGTTTTGTGTGCGAGGCCCCTAATCATTTAAATTTAAAAGAAAATGAATAGAAAAAGACTAGAAAATTAAAATCAAGAATCCAATTCATGACTTTTTTTACATGTCAACATAAAAAACGAATAAACTTAGTCATACCTCGTATGATTGTTATTTTATAATTTCAAATAAATTCGTTTTAATTTAGTATTATGTGATTCATTTACCGTCATAATAAATAAACGTAAATATATATTATACAATACAATGATTATTTAAAGCATAAAGAGTTGATAGGTTCATAATATACGTCCTTGGAGTACATAGCTTAAAATTTATAGTAAATTTAATGTAGAAAAAGGTTAATTTAGTGCGATCTTAAATGTAATAGTCTTAAAAGACTATTGGTTTGAATATAAATCTGAAAATTACTTACATCTATGCCTTTTTTCTTATATATACGTTAAAAATAATCGTTATAGAAAATGAATAAAGTGATCCAAAATTGCAATTTCAACACACATCAATAGGCAAGGACAACTGGAAAGGTTCATGATCATGGTAAATATATAGTCACTGAGATTGGAAGTGTTCATAACCGTAATAATTTCAAAGTATATTTGCCGAAAATGTGAGTGATTGTGGATATATGATGCCTTACCTACTTACGGTGAGTAACTGCGATGAAGCAATACAATTGTTCACCAACAAAACGATAAGTAAACTCTAAAAAAGAAATAAAACTACGGGGTATTATTTGGCACTCGATTTAAAGCATTACTTGATATGAGTTGCACAAAAACGAACAAGTTACTTTTATTCCTGTGTAAGTATTCTGCTATATGAAAATAAACTAATCATATTAGACCGTTTTGGTTGCGTTGAGGTCGCATGACCTCAGGGTTTTTTTACGAAATAGTTATACTGTGAGATTACCGCCCCAATTTAAATTACATAGAAACCCTAGTTACCGTTGTATTTTGTTTGTACTGACAAAATTATTTTAAAAATGACATGTCCGATTCAATATAAATTTTGGAGGTGGAATTGTACAGGGACAATCTAGGCTTGCATCGCTTGACTTTTACTTTAAATACTAGTAAAAATAATAATGAAATTCAAAATATGTGCAATAGCATGTTTTTATGAAAACATTTTTTTTATTTATCTCGATATTAATAGTGTTTTTTGAAAAAGTAAAGCGCATTCTAACGCAGACAACAAATTTGAAAATGAATTAGATTGCGTTTGTAATGGACAACAGTACTTATGGGCCTTTTTAAAAAAATTAAAAACTTGTAACTGGTTTAGAATTTTAGGCGCAGCTTTCATTGATAATCAATGGCTTTCTTGCAGCATCATTTCCGCTTTTATATGAAATGACGGTAAAATGTGTTGAAAACGATAACCATAGCCCAAATTATGACCTTGAACTCACAAGTAGACAAAAAATGCCGCAAAAGGAATACGATAGGAATCGTCCAGTCTTTATGCGTAAAGCTGTCTCCCAAATGATGGAAAAGCAAACAAAAATGGAAGTAACATACGCGCTAGGCCATAACATACAAAAATACTCCAATAGAGAAAACAATAAACACAATTTTCCTATGATAGAGACCCACCCACAAACCTACAAGAAATATGAACAAACAGGCGCAATCGAAGACTCCGGCTCGTTAGAAACATATTTTCCTGCGAAACAAATAGATGAAATAAGAAACACTGGCGAAGACTCCATAGAAGTTTTCTTGCCAGCTAAAAGTAAAGAAAATAAAGTGAAGCATACATTGACACCCATAAAATCCCAAATTAATAGGTATTTAAAAAAAAGTATGAAGTTCAAAGAAGTAACGAAACATATTGTGCACGCAAAAGAAATATACATGCAACCTCACATGGTAAAGGAAGACAAGCAAATCGCACAGTTTACTATCCACCTATACAGACAGGCGCTTATGGTTTTCGAGTCTTTGAAAGAAAAGACCGAGGACGACAAAATAAAGCAACAAATAAACTTTTTGATGCAAGATTACGAAGATAAGTTTGGAGACTTTATAACCAGAACGCAAAATCAACGAATCAAAACGAAACTTGGAAAGCAGAAAGTTATACTGAACACTCTTGAGACCTCAAACAGGATTTTAAGTAGATTGATAAATTACTTGATTGGGAAAATGGGCAACAGCGCTTTGAGAATGGGAGGGACACAAGCTTTGACAAATGAAGCTAATAAGACGATGATCATAGAAAACAACCACATCTGTAAAAAGTTCGACATTTGTAAAAACCAAAACGGGCTTAGCAATTATGTGGTCGATGTATTTAACATTGCTTTAGCTGCCAGTGACGAACAGTTAAAAGAACTATTTAATGCTTGGACCGAAGTCCTGAAATACAAGGATTATAATCAAATATTTTTCAAAAGCACGGAGAACAATTACCAACAAGCAATAAAAGATCTCGAAAAATATCCACCTACTCTATTGAGGCCTATTTTATTGATCATCAAAAACCTCATCATGAATAGGAATAAGCCTATTGAAGTAGTTGGTGCAACGGATGTAAGGGTGAACAAAACCATTGCTTTTCTAGAGATGCTGGACGTTTGGGACACTGCGATACCCCCGAATGAACAGAACCGCTTAGAGTGGAATGATATTAAGACCAGCCTGAACGACTGGAAACACGGCAATAGAAGGGATATTTTGGAAATTATGGAATTGTTTGTGAATAACCTATACAAGGGAGTGCATCAATTTGACGCTCCAACACGAGAAAACTACGATCGAAACTTGAATATACTTATGGGCTCTCTTTAAATAAAATATAATTAAATCCAGTCGCAAACTTCCCGTTTTGTATAGCATTGTAAACATAAAGAATAGCGGAAATAATGTTGCCAAAACAAAGCATGGTTAAAGATTTAAATACATAAATGAACTTGGCATCCTTACTTTATTACCCGAATTACAATCAGGGCTTACAAAATAATACTACTCCATTATTATATGACGACAATCTTCTATTAAGATCATGTCAATATGGTCTATAATACCAAGAGGTTAAGGTACCTCTTGGTAAAGACGATCGTGAGTAACTGGCTCGCAGGTTAGTCACGGTCCTGAAAAATAAAAAACAATGTTAAGGGTGTTAAGGTCAGAATTCTATGGTTTTGACATGAGTGAGATAGTATTTGGTAAAATATAGCTTCAAACCACAATTCAAGTGACATTTGTATAGGTTAAGTGAACATGAACGAATGCAGGAAAATCCCATATACTAGGGATTTTTATGGCTCTTGACCTCACAACAACGACTAACAACTATAAGGTGATGAAGCGAGCTGACCACGAGAGCGCTGGCCCGGAGTCCTGCCACCAGAAATGGGCTCATTTAGCTTTAACCGCTTACAATAAACAGCAATTGCGTTGCTCCCACTTACCCCAAATATTCAATGGCAATATTTATGGACCGAGCGAGCGAAGCGTCTCAGTTTCGAGATTAGCCAAAAAATGTTTTTGTCCGCTGTCTGTTGGCTGTCGGCTGTCGGCTATCGGTTTGAACTCGCCTACAGATCGCATTTTTTCTTGATTTATTAAATTTTTAAGTTGATCGCGATTTTTTATTGGGGTGGTTAAATAGGAGGGAACAGGGGGAAAGTTTGCTGTAGCGTTATTTATCATCGGATTTCAATTAAATTTGAAAGACACACTAAGGATTTAATTCTTCACAAGTTGTTGTGACGAATTTTGACTCAACACGCCGATAAAATTACGAAAATAAATATTTTCGTAAAGCGCGTTGAAATCTTTTGTTTGAGAGTCAGCACATCTGAACCTGACTATTAATCAACGCACTGACCAAACTGAAGAGTCAGCATTGTAAACGTAAACGTAGGGGTGCACTATGGAAGTATTTGGCGAAATACTTCAATGTGTATTTTTTTATTTTGTTGGTCATATATAATAAGCAATAACATCTATTGATTTATAATGACTAAGACAGTTTACAGTGAAGGCAGTAAGTAAGAAGGCAGCGGTCCGTATTTACGTTTTTTTTTATTGTTCGACGGGTAAGCGCTTCGCCTTCATCTGACCTGGTAACATGTTGAGATAAGGCCGAAAGTGGAATCCTCAACCAACTGAGCAACTGGCTATCTTACCTCTGAATGCCAGAACACAACATTTTTTTTAAGAATTGATATTATGGCGACAGAATTAGGTAAGATGGTGGTAGCTAGCCAGGCGGACTTAAACAAAATCCTACTACCAACCAAACCAAGCACAATATATTGTACTCCCCATGGGGATCCAACCCGGGACCTCTGGGCCTGAAATCGGTGGGTTGAACCACTAGACCACAGAGGCGGTACACAAGAGGTGAAAGAAAGTTTCAGTTTTAGTGATAGAACCGCCCATTTATCTATATTTAGGTGTTATTGTAATCCTGTTTGTTTACTGTTGGTGTACTATAAAGAGTCATCTCTATATATATATAACAAGCGCATATATATATAGCGCAGATGGTAGTAACTCTGCCTTCTGTGCTGAAGGTTGTGGGTTCGATTAAACTTCTTCAGGCATTTTTGAGATGAAAACACCATTGAACTCGTGACACTGATACATTACCAACACTACGAAGTTAGAGGATTGAGACCGCTTACCAAAACATACGCAAGTAGGCCATTGATATTTATATTTATGCAAATAATACATTTTATAAGATAGTAAGTCTCAAGTCTTTTATATTATATAATAATTAAGTTAGACCGTGCAGTACCTACATTAATTTATTTTTAAGCTTACCAACTCGATCAGGGTACCACGGAAGACCAGCGCTTTGGAATACCCTTCCATAGCATTATGCTGAGTGGTATCCTTTTTTGACAATTATTTTATGATTTTTTTCTGTGTTTTTATACTATTGTTTTAGCTATGTATTTTGGCAAAATAAATATTTTCTTTCTTTTCTTTCTATTGAGAATTAACGGAACTATTTTTTCTGAGCTACCCGTCCGTGTTGCTGACTGTTGCCTAGCAACCAATCAACCAACTATGACAGTTGATTGACCTGGCTTGATAGTTTTTCATGAAAATATGTTGTGTTGTTTGGCGTATTGTTGTTCAGTGATAATTTTAATGAGGTAGTAATTTAAATGTAGATTAGTAGATTCAAGTGCCAACGATCTCAGCTATTATCTTCGGCAAAGATCGACAAACTTCAAGTTTTCACTTCAGTCGGCAACTAGGCACAGAGTGCCACTGTTTTTTTTTCCTACTACTACTACTACTACTAGTAGGACCAACGGATCTGTCATGTCGGATATTGAGCAATTACCATAATATCAAATACACAATTATCACCACTCAATTCTGATGCAGTTCAGTGAAGGTAGTTCTAGATGTACATGTCAGAGACTGGATTACTAAATTAGGTACCACGACGTGTACATCGGCGATTGAATAGCCATAAGACTCCACATTACAGCCCGAGGTAATAGAAATAAAATAAAATAAAAAAGCCTTTATTCATTTCAGGCTAGTGCCTAAAATGTTTAAATTCTTTTTCTATTTTATTTAAATTTCTAGTCAAGTAACTTATCTACTATTTTTACAGTTCATTATTAATTTTTACCCGCTTCCATGCTAGACCATGGAAGCGGGTGTGGTTCGCCCAACGGTGTCAGATCCAGAGATTCCGGGTTCGATCCCCAGTGGGAGTACAATATTGTACTTGGTTTGGATGGTGGTAGGATTTGGTTTAATTCCGCCTACCATCATCTACATAATTCTGTCGCCATAACAAAAATTCTTAAATTGTTGTGCAATTAATTTAAGTTCGGCATTTAGAGGTAAGATAGCCAGTTTCTCAGACTTGTTGATTCCGGGTGAAGTGCGCTTCCACATTCGGCCTTATCATAACTTGTGAATCAGGTGAGATGAAAGCCAAGCACCTCCCCTTAGTACAATAAATAAAAAACACTATCATGTTCCGAGTCCAACTCGGCAAAAGCCTGTGTAGCGTAGACATTCTCTAAATTCCTCCTTACGTCCCTTTCCCTCGCTTTTCTCATCCAGTCCGATCCTTATTGCTTTGCAAAGTCTCTTCATCGTATTTTCGGTTTTCGTACTTTTTTTTTTCATTCCAGTGGTATCCACGCAGTTGTTGCGCTTTGCCCACCCAAAGTTGTCTTGTCCACCTATAGTTGTCCAGGCAATATGGGTACGGCAAGATAAAGAGGTGAAGAATAAGTAGGTTACCTGGGAACGCTTGGCCCTTGGCGGCGGCTGTCCGCTCGGGCCTTGCTGTGGCAACTTTTTCTGCTCTTGTTGAGCCTCATCATCGGTTGATGGCATTTCGTCCAATCTGATGAAGATAAGGTATGATTGTATAAAAATTACATACCATGAATGCTATGTCCAAAAGCATCAGTCGGATTACCTAAGGACCGTTACAAACGGCCTATAGGTAACTCAACTGTTCCAGACCAGTACCAGACGGAAGCGTGCCCAAGACACTGGCTGCATTGCCACGCTGAATAGCTAAGCTGATTCGCTGGCCTGAATAAGAGCCAAACCTCCACCTACGAGTATGATTATCACGCATCATCTAGTTACACCCTTCACCGCCACCAGTATTTGCTGTTTTTGTACCGATTTATATGTTTTATTATGATAATAATAAAAATATGATAACTCTACATATCTATATTAATAATTTAATGTATACTTATATAAAAACCATATTGTAACTATATACATAAACTCGTATTTATGTATATTTAATGTTACATGCAAATTATTTAGATTTAATTGAGAAATGTCTGTTTTGGCATAAACTCTGTGTTTATAACCTTGTTTGTTGATATACCTATAGTAATTTATCTAGACCTCATTGATTTGTTTGTAGACCAACAACCAACCACTTGAACCATAAAACTATCTTCAATACAAAGTTTGTCTGGAAGAAATCGCTTCTAAGCGATCAGAAAACCCATTACATTTTTTTCTAAAGTTGTCTAGGTTTTGTTTATAAGGTGTACAATAAAGTATTTCCATTCAATCATTCATTTAAATGTTTGTCCTGCGTGGGAATCACACCCTACAGTGTAAAGGCCTGTCACCTTCAAATGATCATCAACACAAAAGGAAAAGTCTGCATTGGGGTTTGCTACAATCACCGCAACGTATAAAGCATGCGGGCCATCTCCTGGTATTATCTGAGTTACCTTTGTGCTAATAGGTCATATTCATTCGAGTTTCTTTTTTATTGTCTGTAAGGTACATATCTTGCAATCGATTTTTTAACTTCCCGATGAGCTGGAGGCTTGAAATTAAAAGTTAGATTAGCACTCGATGAAAATGTAAGCTTAACTCGCAAAAACGAGGTTTTTTATTACTGTACGACGGGAATATGTTTAAGCCTTCATTAAATAAATAAATAATTATTAACATATAACTATATGGGAACTAGAAAACGGATGTAATACTGAAATACTATTTTTATGACATACTTACCATATAATACAACACCCATATACAGAACTAACATCTATATTTATTACACAAATGTTTGTCCTAGGTGGGAATCGAACCCACGATTTACAGCGCAGAAGGCAGAGCTACTAACAACTGAGCTGTGATTCTTGTTATTCATTATAATACATTTACATACGTATACTACACATTAATATATTATGTATATTACACATATACATGTATGTAATGTATGCGGGATAAATTAACCTTGTATTATTTTTAGTTTATTTTTTTGGCCAAAATTAAACACTACTTTTCACTTCAATTGCGCGAACAAAACGATACATTTAAACAATTTATTTTATTAAAAATATAATATGTACGGATGGTACACTTTTGATACGTAGTGCAACGCCACTGCTCGCTAGACTCGGCGGTAATAATCATAGACTTCTCTGGTGAATGACTTTAGTAGCTCCTTAAAGCATCGGACAACCTTACGGTAGGTTTGTCGTACTTACACAGCCTGTTTCTTCGCAACCACAGGATCTGGTATCCCGAGCTCCTGTCTCAACACAGCTTCAGCTTCCATAGCGCTTAGTCTGAAATTATTTTTAACCGAAGGATGAATACTTGCAGCAGCTTCCTTTTTTAATTTAAAGTATTTGCTACGATTACCAATCCGCCAAGTGCTTATATTGTATATTATAGTGTATTTGCTACGATTATATTATATTATAGTGTACTTATACTATAGTGTATTTGCTACGATTACCAATCTCGATAAAACCAAAGATCGAACATCTAGCTTTGAAGGAAGCTCTGTCCCACAGTGGTCTGTTGATGGGATGTATTGTCATTATTGTTGGTGTTTGTAGACGATTATAGGACACAGGTGGTAGAGGCCACCCAGACGTAGGAAGATTAATTGAATGAAGATATGCATATAATAATACTAATGTGATGACGGCTATGTATGTTATGAATAATAAAGAACAATTTGAATGGTTTGCTGTTGGTCTCTCTCGCTCGGAAGGAATCATCATATCGGTTGAAATAAATTTAATACTCAATAATATTACAGAGTTCAATATTAAAAAATGAGCTTAAGGCTATTTGCTATAACTAATTAAAGTTTAGTTATGCTTAAGTAAGTATTTAATTGAACCAGAGGTCTTAGGGTTTCAAATATTTTATGATAAATATTTTATCAATGAGACACCTACATATTCTTTTAGTTCATTTTTGAATAAAGTTATTGAGTCACAGGTTTTAATGTAATCAGGTAAGTTATTATATAATTGGGCTCCTTCGAACATAATACAACGCTTTCCGTAATTTGTTCTGGGTTTTCTTAAATAATTTCGTTTGTTTGTAGTTAGTGTATCTGTTAGTTAAGTAGTGATATATTTGAATAGTGCTTAAATAAATTTTTCACCTTTCGTTTTAGTTTTAGAGGCGATATATTTTCTGTCTATACCTACCGTCAAAAGATTTAACCAAAATTATACTGGACAGAAAACTAAGGTACTTGACCCCATCCTGCGACAAGAACAGGCTGGTTTCCGCACTAAGCGATCCTGCTCTGATCAGATCAACACCCTACGTATCATCATCGAACAGGCATCAGAATGGCAAAGGGAGATCTATCTCACCTTCGTGGACTTGGAAAAAGCCTTTGACACCTTGCAGTGGGAAAATACATGGGCAAGGCTTGAAGCGCTTGGTGTCCCACTTAAGATCATCAATCTCATCAAAGCCATGTAATCGAATTATACTTGCAAGGTGTCCCACGACAGATTGGTCTCCGATAGCAAAACAGTGCATGCCGGTGTCCGTCAAGGATGTTTACTTTACAGCAGAGGTCTGCTTTTCCTGGTAGTTTTGGATGGCATAATGGAGCGTGTGAACTCACAAAAGCGTCGCGATATAGAATGGGGCTTATCTGGAGTCCTGTATGACCTGGACTATGCAGACGACCTCTGCCTGCTCAGCCATAAACGCACACACATGCAATCCAAACTCGATGACCTCAAAAGAGTAGGAGAGAGTGTCGGTCTGAAAACTATCATAAAAAAGACCAAAGAATTAGACCTGGAGTAACGGACGCCTCACCTTTGCATATAGGGCTGGAAATAGTCGACCAAGTTGAGAAATTCGTCTACTTTGGGAGTGTCATCTCGGAAGGAGGAGGCTCGGATGGAGATATTTTGTCAAGAATTGCCAAAGCCAGAGCAGCATTTGTCCAGCTTCGCCCTATATAGCAATCACGGAAACTGTCCAGACGATTGAAACTCAAAATCTTCCGATCCAACATTAAGTCTGTGTTGCTTTATGGATGCTAGACGTGGACAGTGGCAAAAGACCTCACAAGCCGCATGCAGGTCTTCGTAAACCGATGTCTGCCAACAATTCTCAGAATATTCTGGCCAGACAAGATATCTAACATCGATTTGCTAAATAAATGTCAAGAAACAGCAATAGACATACAAATTTGTCTCGGAAAGTGGAACTGGATCGGCCACACTCTTCGCAGGGACTCGGAACACATCCCCAGACATGCTTTGGACTGGAACCCTCAAGGCAAGTGAAGACGTGGCCGGCCCAAACTAACTTAGCGACGCTCGACGCCGGCAGAAGTTAAAGACATTGGTAAGACCTGGAGCGAAATCAAGCGCGAGGCTCAAAGCAGAACGGAATGGTGGTCTACTGTGGATGCCCTCTGCCCCATCTAGGGGTCTTAGGACATTAAGTCAAAGCAAAACAAGCACTTAACATCAGGTGGGCTACTTGCTTGTTCCGTCTCCTAGTTGTTTAAAAAAAAGAGATGTACAGGTGAGTTTTTGTTCAGGGCCACTGAGGCCAAGTCTGAAACCGTGAGAGTTACGTGCTCGATTTCAAAAAAAATAAGTTCTGCATTTTAGAAAATCTATTTATTTTATAATATTTCTGGAAAATATTTTTTTTTACATATGTATGTTTTTTGTATAATAATAAAATAAATAATGTATGATGACTAGGTGCCCAAAGTTGTTGGAACACTTTCAAAATTGAACATTTATAGTAAGGGTTGTACCTACGCACAGTGTGTGACTTTACCTCAGTTGCGGTCATCCTAGTTTTATGTTGGATTATGATGCTCTTAATCATTATAAAATTTTGTAAAGAACAGCGGGTTTGATATTTCGCTTAGTTTTGGAGTTACTATTAATTTTATATTAAAGTCATTGAACTTCACAAATATCGTTTTAAACTTATTGCTGGAAATAAAGGAATCTACCCTCGGAAATAATACTCAAATAAATCTTTTCGATTTTTCATGACTTTTCGATAACTCCCACGGTTTCAGACTTGGCCTCAGTGGCCCAGGAAAAAAACTCACCCTGTATATAAGGTAAAATTTATAATAATTGTAATGTTAATGCTAATCAGCAGGGCCTAGCAGATAGACCAAGCTTTAGCACATATGTATACGTAGGTTCATGAATTATTAATTACGGCTAACAGAAGAGAATGGAATCACAGAATATGCTGTGACGTGTGTGTGATACGGGCAGCAACGTGATGCTTGTAATGTATGCCATTAATAATGACTCATAAAAACGTAAACCTTCTTGTTTTCATTCCTCTTATGAATATTTGAGTTGGAATTAATATATAAGAATTAAATAAGTTACATCCTTTGTCGCTATCGGTATTTGCTGCTTTCTTTTTTATGGTCTGTTCTTATGTAAAGTATCTTATGTAATCCACCGCCATGGTTTACACCATGTCACTTCTGTTGTGTTTATTGTGTTCTTATGTAAAGTCACAAAGTATGATTTATGTTATGTTAAATCATTAAAATATCTTAGTCAAAATTAATAAATCTTGTCAGAAACATAAATTTATGGGCCGAATAGCCAACGAGTCTTTATCTATGCCTAAAAAATGGTCTAAACCTTGTCATGCCTAGCAACGCTTTGTTGGTAAATATTCGAATTTTGCTAGAGTATAGGTACCTACATACATTCCTGAGTACCTACTGCGTACTAGATACGTAGGTCATAAATAAACCACCCGTTTATTTTATATACATAGCTAGGTATATCCTTTAGCAAAGTACCTACCTACTTACTTTTACTTCAAAAGTTTGGATTTCTATAAGTAGGTACCTACTTACCTTGTAGATACTATTAGATATGCTGTGTACCTACCTAATATTTCAATAAAAAACTAACAATCGATATATATAGCGACCCATCTTAATTTCAACTTGCTGTCTGCTAGTAGATACAAACATCAAACTAACGAGCTTCTATAAATAAATTTAATAAAAACGAACAACCAAGACATAATGTGTGTCGTCATTGCTTTCAAAACTAAACTCGCCACAAATTCGATCAAATTTTTGTTACTTTTTGTTTGACAGGCGAATTCGAGTGTCGAGTGCTTAGATGATTCGCAAATCCTCTTACAGAATACCAATTGTATGTCATTCTATCCTCGTAATGTCAAATCTCACTCAACATAGTTAATTTCATAGCCAAGCTCATCACTGCGGCGCCACAGGTATAATCGAGTTTTACAGAATACGAAACTCCAGACAGACCACTACAGATTTAGCGCTTCGAGGTTCTAAATATGTTTAGAGAATGGCTTTGCTATCCCTGCCTTGCTATATGACATTTCACAAGACAATACAGAAGTGGTTACAGTAAATGAATATATTTTTTCCTTCCCAGTATCGAGCCGATGACACTATCTAAACAAATTGTGTATTGTTTAGATAATTGTGCCAGCCCTCTTTAACATTATAAGAGACTAGACTAGACTAGCTCGGTATGTCCATCTGAACGCGCCCTCGTGTTACAAAAACCACCCCTTCTACTAAAACTACCAATACCCTAGGAGTTAAATAGTAAAATAGCTTATTTCAAATGTGCAGTCGATACCTACTCTTTCAAATGACACCTTACATTACTGTTTCTATTTATCAAAACGACTCAACCAATTTGCCTGTTAAAAAGTGGTCCTATGATTGAACTCACAACATCAAATATAAACTCCTCAACATTAGATGTGACAAAACAAAAAAATGTATAAAATAAAGTAACAAAAAAAATCTGTACAGATATTAAAAAAATATTTTTCATTGCTAAATTTAGTGAATGTTATTTGTCTGAGGAATTTGGATCTTGGTTACCAGGCCGAAACTTCAAAGAAACTTAATACATGTCTGACAAAATATTAAGTTTGGAAAGTTCTTTTCATGGTTGACTGTGTAACACCAGAAAGCTAATAACCCTATGATATCCCAATGCGGCTTGTTCACTGCTTCTTCCGGTTCAGATAACTTCTCGTCAGTCCTCAGCGCATGTGCGTTATAAGTTACCAAGAGCAGGCTCGTTGTTTCTTAGGTTGGTAGCCTAATCCCTTTCGGAGATTCTTAGCACCCTTACACTGTAACCGTAGCCGCTACCAACAGTAGGAATAGCGGAGCAGCCGGGGACTTCCAGTCGTGCTCTTTTTGAATCAATCATGCTTCTGCATAATCACCAAGCTTAGATGGCGGATTAGTGATCGCAGTATTAAAATGGTACTCACGAGGACGCTGCTATCCATCCCCTGGTGGAATGTGTGTTGTTGTTGAGCCAGAGCCTTGTCCTTTGTTGAGCAGGTGTAACACGTGATGGTAAGGTTGGCTTGGGTCTCGAAGGTATTATTTGAGAGCTATTCCCTTGAAAATCTAACTGAATAAAAATATATTCCGACTTTGACTTTATCTACCCTGCCAACGGAACCGCTGGCTTTTACTAGCGGTCTCGGCTGAATCACAACTCTGGTGATAAACCTGCAGACCCGCCTGGGAGGATGGTAGCTAGGACCATCCCCCTGCGGAATTCCAGCGCCTAGCAGATCGCTGTGTGCCGTCGGTGTGAGGGAGAGCCAGTGCCCCCTGGATAAGCCCGCTCCATCTTAGACCTCATCTTTGCTCAGGCCAAGTCCCTGTGCAAGTTTTTAGATCAAGAGAGTTTTTACGGCAATTCGGGTTAAATAAAAAATCAAAGCAAGTTTGTGCGTGATTACCCGTTTCAATCGCGATAATTTCAATAATTAAATAAAATCGACCAAAGTTACCAAAAAATCCGCCGTTGCCAACAAACATAAAGCTCAATACATTTAAATTAATTAATTTAAATTTAAATTAAACAATACAAATAAATTTAGCAGTTACAAAAATAATGGATGGATTACGGTCTCAATTAAGATACTGAATGCGATATACGTACATCACAGCAGCTTTGTCATTTTCCTATGATTTCCTAAGAATTTAGCCAAGTACTATTAAGCCGCGTGCTATTTAACCGTGTGTTCCATTTTTTAACTTAAACGGCTCTTTCGCATAATATTAACACAGCGCGCACATACTGTTCGCATGGCATAGCTCTTACTTTGGAAAGCGGTTCCCCTTCTCATCTTCAGACGGAGACGATGGTGAGCTGTTGTTGCTCCCTTCACCGGAGCTATTTCTTTTTTTGAAAGCAACTTTCCTCGCCATAGGCTCGTTTGCATCTTCGCCACTGGAAGCGAGAAATGTTTTTATCATTAACGGGTAGAACTGGTATGACTGGGCAATAAACTAAAGCTTATACATGACACGTTAGCTGCGTGCTAGTGTGTGTGCTGCTGGCAAATTATCTCTGCTTCATTTGGGTTTCAATATAAATGGCGGCTAATCTTTGACTTCTGAATGAATTCACATTTTTTTTTTCAAATGAAAAGCCGTCATTTTGATCGAAACCAAAATGGTCGGTTCTATACATAAGTAGCGTGAAGCCAATACAGCAACTACCGAATAAAATGAACAAAGCAAACCAAAAATAAAAGAGACAACGAAAGTTAAGTGCGCATCTACTTTCAGCCATAGGTATCATAACTTGAAACCAGGTGAGATGAAGCCAAGAGCTTCCCCGTCGTGGAATAGATGTAATACCCTACTGAAAGGGATGAATGGAATGTATCTAATGCAATCTACTTTTATGCAGTCATGGCAGGAAAATGTATGCCGATTTGTGACGTACAATACGTATCGGGAAAGGTTACATGCTACGTACAATCACTACTCGTATTATGTTAGTACCGACTGTACTATTTGGTAAGTAATGAAAGCGCCTACAGAGTTGTCTTACTCACAAATCTAAACTACAGGTACATCACCCCGGAAATGGAACGGCGTCGCCTGAATTCGAAGAGAACAATATAGATATCCTCTATTCCGCTATGTTCACTTAAGGCAAGACGTAAATGATCCATTGACGGGGTGATGATGATGAACATGAAGGTTAGTAAATGTTTCTTCATACCTGTCGTCACTTGAAGAAGACCTTGAGCGCTGAACAAACAATACATACAAGACAGTTCAAAATCAAATATCGTTTAATGATGACGATGATCTGTACTGAGTAGTAAGATTCTTAGGATCATTTTTAATCGTCAAATCTACCGCCTGATTATGATATTCGGAATCGTGACTAACACACAAAGAGAAAGACAAGAAATTCGAGCTAGTGAATTTTTTTGGTAATCCTTAAAATAATAAAAAAAAACATTTATACGTAGGCACATTATAAACCTCAATACTTAATACTATCTTAAAAATATTTATTATTACCTCCCTAACTACTTTTGTAAGTCTATTCTATAACTCAGTGAGTGAGCGTTATGATTCACCGACAAGCCAGACGCAGGTATTATATTCTAGTGTATCGACGTACACGGGGGTATAAGGGGCCCTTCTATGAAAATAACTTATATTATGTAAAAACGTGCAATCCGTCAACAGATCCGTCATGTTTCGTTTTTCGTAGTAGACCTCCAGGCACCTACGTGTCCTTCCGTCTGACACCTTGGTATTGGTGTTTTCTGACATATCAGTACCTACCTACCTACCATTGTTTGCGTGGTGATAACGCCGTTCCACCTCAGTGAGGTTATTAAGGTTTCAAACCACCAATGGGTATGTGTTTCAGACTCAACTGCTATTCTCAAACATTCAGGAAGCCTTTTCGGATCGAATCAGGAAAACCGGAGATTCCGAAAACGCTATTCTTAACTCCGAAATGCATTTACATTAATATTCGAGACTTTCTCAAAAGATGTTCAGAAATGGTTTATTTTTATAGCTTTGAAATTTATCAGATTCTTATTCAAATCCGAAAAAGAGTAGTTCAGCAGCTGATTAGCGGAAAGAGCGTCGGAAAGCAACAGACAAGGGAGCGCGACCTGCTTGGATAGCGAGGGTTGTTTCCATCGCACGCCCATTCTAGTTCTACCGTTCAGCGTCAGAACGTCGGTTTGCCTCGGTAAGGATAAAAATACTCGTCGTGGATTACCTTCATAGCAGGGCGGTAGCGACGGTAAGGCTGAAAGGGCTGCATCGAAGATCTACCGCGGATACGAATAGCACCGCCACCGCGACGGACCGCGAAACCCAGCTCCATCTAAGATTAACAAAGAAATAATAGTTAGATTGTTACTCAAGGGACTAAAACGACCCATTATAAACAAGGTTGTTAAAATTATGTGTATGAATGGGTGTTATTAGCCCGAGATTTTTAACCAACTTTCAAAAAAAGGAGGAAGTTCTAATTCGTCGGTGTTTTTTATTTTTTTTTGTGGATATTCATCGATTACTCGTTGGCGCCTAGAACGATGTGGAAAAATATTTTTTTGTTTGATAGATTGACATCAGGTCAGGATCTGATAATGGGATCCTGGAGGAATCGAGGGAACTCTTCAAATACTATAGGCATACTGGAAGAGATTTGGGTGTATTACCTCAAAAGTAAGGAAAAACGGACCCCATATAGGTTCACGCGTCTGTCTGTCTATCCGTCCGTCCATCTGTCATCTAAATAATTGGAAAAAATACATCATCCAGGTAAAATTGTATCACATTCTTAATTGAAGTCGGTTTTCTTTTAGTTTTTAATACGTAATTCTAATTCAGTATTTAGACACAAGTTGAAAGTAGAAAAAAAACTAAAACCCTACTGCAAAATATTGTTATAAGGTATGGCGCGTGCTCATTTTTACTGTGGTGGCATCGAGTCACAAATAAATCAATTAGCCGGTATGCTTTTGACAACGCGTGCGATCTAGTTTAAATTGAAATAAATACCATTACATGATTATAATTGCTCGTATATGCTTTATAATACTTTGTGAAGTTAAATTTTTAGTAGTTAAGCATGTATTTACGTTTCTATTAAAACAGGTGTTCAATTTATAGACATCACCAGCAGACTATAATTTAAACAATATATTAAAGGTACGAGTGACATACTTTGAACTTAATTTGTGACTATGTATGTAGTAGCATAACAGTATACGAGTATATATATATATATATATATATATATGTTATAATTGGCATATTACTAGCTTTCATTTTATATTCATATTGATAAAATAGAATATTTTTTTGTTATGCTCGATAATAATTCTCACATAAATATTTACGTTCACTTTTAGATCAATTCGTAATATAGTAAAAACTTTAGATTTCGCAGCAACAACAATGTTATTTATTTCTTAGACGATCAACGTACGCTCGTGTCACCTTTCTCATTACCAAGGTCCTTTTAGTTCCAATTTCAAAAGTAAAAATGTTTATCAAAGATTTTCTTTCCCTTTAGGACGAGAACTACGAGAATAGGTAGATACTACGTAAGAATTGAAACATTGAAAAGCCGACTCATTATTTAGTAGCACATTATTTTTGTAGGATTATAGCAAAAAAAAAAACAATTTTGTCCTAGGGTCTTCTAGACCCGCTACGCTAGGCTGTAATAACACACAATGGTAAAGAAGAGTTTTACTGCCAAACGCCAAAGAGTAGAAATAAATACGGTGAAGCCTGACAGCTTTGGGCTTTCTATGGGACATCGAAAGATGGTGGTAAGAGTCATCTAATCATCATCACCATTATTTTTATTTGAAGGTAGGTTCTTATCTAACTAGTTTTATATTTGTTTGTGGAAAAATCTGTTTAAAATCGTTGTTGGTAGTTTTGCAGACATAGGTAATATGCCATCACTGAAGCTTATTGCCACGTAGCTGCAGTGCAATTACTTGATCACCTTTCTTCCCTTTAGGGTGTTCCATTTTTGACAAATAAAACTGTACCTATTAGTTCGCTCTGATTACGTATAGAAAAAGTTTGTTTTTTATCATTAGTATCGCAAAAAAGGTGTGAGTATATTTTTTCCATAGACAATAACTTTGCATGAAACTCACCTCGTCTCCTTCTTGGCCACTTTCGCGCGGTTTCTGAAAAAAATATAGATCTTGAGGGGATATTCTAGGATAAGTTACTACAGGTGACAAATGTTATTGTGTCCGGTAATTTGTAGCTCCAAGACATAATATGCTAATAAGGTTCCCTACAACTACAGGTTATTATCTCAATATAGTCTGGTAAGACCAGGTTGGTTATCATTATCCATACTTATGGATAATGATAACAAACCTGGAATTGAAACCTGGAAGCAACTGACACAGAAAAAAGGTCGGGGGTGCCACTAACTCATTGAGGCTGATTACTCCGCAGCAAAGTTCGTGGATTGGCAGTCCTTGCATAAGAATATGCGCATAAAATAATAAAATAATTTCGACACTTACCGGGTTGCGGTTATTTGGTTCCTTTACACCAAGGCGAGGCTTTTGACGCTGCCGCTGCATAGTGAACCTTCGGTCAATAGAAGATTGAGATTCTGAAAAAAATTCGTAGCTCAATACCTAGTTTAAGGTACAAGTACCTAGTTATAATTGACCGATTGAGCGAAGCGTCCCAGTTTTGAGATTGGCTCAAAATGCTTTTGTCCGCTGTCTGTCGGCTGTCGGCTGTCGGTTTGTTCTCGTCTACAGGTCGCATTTTGATGAAAATTGGCACACATGTTCCTTAATTTATTTAGTTGATCGCGATTTTTGATCGGGGGGAAATAGGGGTAAAGGGGGGGAAGTTTGCTGTAGCGTTACTAATCAACGGATTTCAATTAATCGTGAAAGACGTGTGTTGAGAAAAAAAAAACGGGGAGTGGGTTTCAATTTTTGTTTTTTTTTCGGAAATTGTACACCTACGTTTACTAATCAGACTACGCCGTCCTCTCGGTCTTTGCAAGATAAATCCGTAGACACCAGGTTCGAACTCCTCAGACCAAGAGAACACGAGTAATCGCTCGATTACTAGGGATTATTACTATATTTTGAGCAAATAGGGGTAGACCCCTATGTGCTCTAAAGTCTAAAAGGTAAAGTGAAAGAGGAAGCATCAGTTATTGCATGGTTATAAGGGCTCGCGAGGTCTAATGTTCTTACAAAACCACTAGTATATAGTACTAGTACCTACTTATAAAATATACTGGTACCTAATTTATTCTACTCGTTAATCTCTACTCAGATAATTAATCGATTTTCTTATCAACCTACACTTTTGACCTGTCACATTTGTCACACAGTCCTGACTAAATTTAAGATTCTTGAAGTTTCCTAAAATCTTCGCGGTCAAAGGTTCCAGTCCAGTGAAAAAGCAGTAAACACTTTCATGTCAGCCATATTGTGAACCTTCCACTTCGGAGTGAAACAAATGTTTAATTACTGGTTCGAGCGAATGGAAATGTTTATAAATTATGTTAGAGATAAGCGTTGAAAAACTTAGCGCAAGTAAAACTTGGTTCAGCATCTCAATATTAATGAGGCGCAGTTTGGATTTCAACCTGGCCTCCACTGAAACTGCAATCTTGTGCCTCAAGCACACTGTCCAATATTAGACTAGCAAGAAAACACCTGTTTATGCCTGTTTTATGGACCTGTCGAAGGCATTTGACCTCGTAAATTATGATGCATTGTGGAAAAAACTCATGACAGATACCAGTATGCCCAATGACCTTATAAATGTTTTCAAATTTTGGTATCAAAATCAGAAAAATGTAGTTAGATGGGCAGGTTCTCTCTCGGAGGAGTAAAGATTGAAATGCTTTGTGAGACAAGGGGGATCGCATCGTCAAAACTATTCAATCTATACATCAATCAACTGATTGATGAGCTCAACAGGACCAAGGTCGGGTGCTCTGTACATGGTCATAGCATTAATAACATCAGTTACGCAGATGATATGGTTCTGTTGAGCCCATCAATTAGTGCTCTTACACGATTGCTGAGTGTATGTGAGACTTATGCAGCGGCCCATGGGCTCAGGAATAACGTAAAAAAGAGCGAGCTAATGCTTTTTAAGTCTGGCAATAAGAGTTACTTTGTACCACCAGTAAAGCTCGATGAAACTCCTCTTAATTGGGTTAGTAAATTCAAATATCTGGGCCACTGGGTCACTGAGGACATGTTAGATGATTGCGATGTTGATAGGGAGCGTAGGGCATTGTCAGTTCGGTGCAATATGGTGGCTCGCAGATTTGCACGTTGTACGACTACAGTTAAATTATCACTTTTCAAGGCATACTGTACTTCCTTCAACACGTGTAGTCTGTGGGCCAAATATACACAAAAATCCTACAATGCCCTACGTGTCCAGTACAATAATGGGTTTAGAATGCTGTTGGGTCTGCCGCGATATTGTAGCGCATCAGAGATGTTCGCAGAAGCGCGTGTAGATGATTTTTATGCAATCATGCGTAAAAGAACGGCATCCCTGGTGGGCCGCTTACGCCGCAGCTCGCACAGCCTTCTCAGGACAGTGACCCAGGATTTGAGGTCCAGTATCATGAGTCACTAGATGGCTGTTTTAAAGCCGAAGTCTCCTCTGGTGGCTCAATGACCTCAAGTCCTAATCTAATGTACTTTTATTATTTTATTTATTGCATTATGTTATTTTCTGTGTCATTTATGTATTCTGTCTTGTATTTTATAGTTTTAATTATGGACGAAAGTCTGAAATAACCGTATTATTATTTTAAAACTGCGCAGGGTTAGCTTGTACTTTACGAGAGAACGTGATATAAAAATTATAATAATAAACATCCCTCAAAGCCTTACCCCACGTCAGTACCAACCATCTATGCCACGTGATGGGCGGGCCCTTCGCAACGAAATTACTAACGGGTCAGTGGTCTTAAATAATGCTCAACGCAAAAGTAAAGTTGTTTACACGACTTACTTTACAACAGACTTAAGAATCCCTTTCGCATTCATGGATAACGCCAAAATTTTGGGAATACCTCATTTAAACAAGATACACATACAGCTATTTGTATTCCCAACTTTTACTATGACTACCTACCTAAGTATAATGTGGCTCGATGTTGTGATTGGTACCAGTCGGCGGCCAAATGGTGATTTCACAATGTGAGTAATATTTTGTTCAAGTTAGTACCTGCTAAGTACTTAGGTACCTGGTTAGTTAGCTAGGTAGTTTATAATTTACCTATATATGTTATATATTAAGCTATGTACCTAAGTATTGAATGGTGAGGGCGACAGGTTTGCGCGGACCTGGCTGGCGCTGAAGGCGCGAGCCTAGGAATTGATTTTTGAGACAAGCGCAAGGGCACCACTTATGTACGGACCTCGGTTTGGGCTGTTGCCTGTTGATGGGGGAGGATAGAAATGGCCGAAGGCGATACCGAGGGTAACGCTTTGAGGCGGAAAGGATCATCGACTCCGCCGGCAGAGTCGGTGTATCTGTATAGTGTTTTCTCTGTGTGACGAGATAGTTAATGAATGGATGCCGTCACCTCCGGGTTTGCGGTGGTGAGTGGGTCATCCGGGTCTCCAAGAACGTGTCTTGGAAGTATGAAGAATGTAAGAAGTATGCGAAGGCTCGCGAATATTCTAGACGTTTCTGACTGGCGTAACAATACATCACAATCCAAAATCCCGAGACCTTTCAATAGGAGTTCAAAATCCACTTCGAATGCCTAGCGGAACGCGCAAAAGTGAACGAGCTGAACAAAGGGTTGGTGGAAACTGTCCATGCAAGCAGGTCAGAGTTCTCTAAGACCCAAAGCCAGAATAAAACTCTCCGAATATATTTTGAATCTAATGGCAAAGAAGTGAAATGGGACTGTAGTCAGTTGACATGTCACGGCGGATAAGGCGTGCTTAAAAGATAGATCTCTTACGTTAGACCTACGAGCGCCACGATTTACGCTCGTATAACATAAATTGAAAGTATTATGAGCGCAATAGAGCGGAACAAAGATTCAAAAGTGTTCGCAAGGGATTTGACTATTGGACAAAGCCACAAAGCTGATGAAGCTGATTACCGATAGCGGCAATATCATTTTCCAAGCCTTCTTGATCTTGATTTTGAGAGAGTTGAAAAGTTTGATGTACAGCTTTACAACTCATCGATAAGTATTTTCAACAGCATGCGATAAAGAGCCAGTTTAACCCGATACTATACCGAAGACATCCCGGACTTGTACGAGATAAGTAAGGCAGCTTAAGAACAACAAGGCGCCGGGAATGGTGGAATTACAAACAGAACTTCGGCCGAACACCGGTGCTTCAAAGTCCTTCAGATGCTGTGAAACCGTCATCCTTGAGTTGCGGGTAGTCCATGAATAGAGGCGGCTCAGGATCGCCATTTGTGACATCGATTGGGGGAGACCTATGTTCGGTAGTGGACTTTTGTGTGCTGAAATGATGATGATGATGACTCTTTATTACAACCCAATTAATTAAAGGCTATTGATTCTTACGTTATCCCATAAAAACTTACAACTCACCATCAACGTTTCAATGACAAAAAGTAGAAAATACGAGCCTGCGTTCAGAGATAAGCGCTTCCACGGTCGGAGGCGGTGATGCCTTATTGACTTCCAAAACCTGAACAAAAGGCAAATATCCACTTTGCGAGCTTATTTTCATTCAAAAACCGATTCATCGAACCTCCACAAGGCACCGTAAATCGAGATAAAAAATGAATACCTTTTAATTTAGAAGACAAAGAAGTGTAAAGCGAATGGCTCAGTTGAGTGGACCTCTTTCTTGAGACTGAGGGTTTCATGATAGCAATTTAAGACTCTCTGAATTGAGACTAGAATATACGAGTATACGAGTTTTATTGTACTCGTATAATTAATTTATTTTTGTGTAACGGTATGTTTTTTAAGTCACAGAACTAGTGAGACATATCCCAGTAAAGCGGCTAACAGAACCACTGGGATGTAAACATACTAAGCCAGTCTACATCTGGAAAATTAAATACGAGGGCCCATTTTGAACGAAGATATACAAAGCACGACATCGTTTTGCTATAACATCTTGTTTTCACAAATTGTGTTAGGCTTAGATTTTGGCGTAAAGACTATTTATGTGGTGTCCACAGTTTATGCGGTATAGGTGGGATAGTCCTCAATCCTCTATGTGAGGACTGAGTGCCCAAATATACAGTCCATAACTCAAAAAATTGTCAAAGAATTGTGAAAGTTGGAATCAGAATTTGTGAAAGTCTTTCACAATTCTATGGGAATCTTCACTAAATCCTAAGCACATTTTCAAAGAGTTTTAACAAAGTGGCCCGCCCTCACACCACTCGCACATATTTCACACACCGCCATCTAGCCCCAAACTAAGCATAGCTTGTAATATGGAAACTAGATTACGGATAGAATACTTAAATACATTGTAAATACATACGTACTATATAATACGACACCCAAACACAGAACAAACATCTATATTCATCACATAAATGTTTGTCCTGGGTGGGAATCGAACCCACAACCTACAGCGCAGAAGGCAGAGTTACTACCAACTGAGCTTTGATTCTCGTCGAACGTCGGTCGTTCATCGCAACTGGTTTCAAGTTATTTTTTTTTTTTTTTTTTTTATATATTTAGTGCATATTAATTTAGTATATGCTCTAAAACTATATTACAATCTAGCCTATGTAGGCTAATGAGTAATTTTATGCTAACTTAGTTTTATAAAATTAATTATTTTAAAGAATGTGTCCAATGTCACGTTTCTTACAGTTTCTATTTAAGGGGAGACACTGCGTTATTGTGTTCTTTGAAGTAGCACTTTCACTTACACTGACACTACTTTATACTATTTAACACTACACTAACTCAAAAGGTTTAGTTCTTTTCAGTCTTCTCACTGTTTTTGTGTTGTCTAGCAGCTGGATTGCCTCAAGGTTCACATGTTTATGAAGTCTTTGTTCATGAGCTTCTGCATGTTTTTTTATAACTTTATCAACGAACTCTATGTTAAGGTCCCTGTGGAGGTCGTCGTTCCTGATGTACCAAGGTGCATTCACTATATCCCTGAGTACCTTATTTTGAAAGCGTTGGATTATTTTGATGTTACTTTTTTTGGTACAGCCCCACAGCTGAATACCATAAGTCCATACTGGCTTCAGGACTGCTTTATACAACAGAATTTTGTTGTGTGTTGACAATGTTGACTGCCTTCCTAGGAGCCAGTACATTCTATTGTATCTAATATCTAACTCTTCCTTTTTCTTCTTGACGTGAGCTTTCCAGCGTAGCTTTGCGTCAAGAGTCATGCCTAGGTACTTCGCAGTGTTTTCATACGGTATAGGCTCATTGTTGATATATATAGGGAAATACTGATCTTTTTTATTTGTGAAGTTAATGTGCACCGATTTTGAATCATTAAGTTTGATTCGCCATTTTTTCGTCCAGTCCCAAATTTTGTTGACTGCATCTTGAGCCTTTTCTGCAGCGTCTGCATGTGTTTTTCCAACAGCCATTATAGCTGTATCGTCAGCAAACGTCGCAAGGGTATTATTTTCTAGATGAGGGATGTCGCTGGTGTATAATAGGTACAGGACCGGACCCAAAACACTTCCTTGCGGCACTCCGGCTTTAATTTTCTTGATTTCTGAGTAGGCATCTTCTTGCCTTACTCTAAAGACTCTATCCGTCAAATATGATTGCAGAATATCGGCGAATGGTTTGGGTAGAAGTTTTCTTAGTTTTTGTATAATACCTTCGTGCCATACCTTATCAAATGCTTGGGCTACGTCTAAGAAAATTGTAGAACAAACATTTTTGTTTTCAATGGCGTTCTCAATTACATTAGTAATTCTGTGGACTTGGTCTATAGTCGAGTGCTTTTCCCTGAAGCCAAATTGGTGGTCTGGAATAATCGCTCTTGTTTCTATGATCGGTTTAAGTCTTTTAAGCAGTAGCTTTTCGAAAAGTTTGGATACGATAGGTAAGAGTGAGATTGGCCTATATGATTTGACATCATTTGATGGTTTCCCTGGTTTCGCTATCATAATCACTTCAGCTACTTTCCATAAGTCGGGCACATATTTTAGCCTTAAAGCCGCGTTAATAAGGTTAGTCAGTTTGACCAGGGCTTTTCTAGGGAGGTTATGTAATATTTCACCCGGAATTAGATCAAATCCAGGAGACTTTCTTGGATTGATGTTTCTCTTGATTTCTTGAAAAACTTCTCTTGGCGAAACGTGTTTGATACATATTTCACCTAGTTCTTCTTCTATTTTACTGATGTCTTCTGTTTGGGTTTGACCTTCATTTGGTTGAAATATCGTTTCCAAGTGATCTGCAAACACTTTTGCCTTTTCTTCATTACTTACGGCCCATTTCATGTTTCCATTGATCATTGATCCCAATGGTGGGATCTGTGCCATTGGTCGTTTCATATTTTTGGTAGCTTTCCAAAGTGAGTAATTTGTACTTTTTTCAGCAGTCAACTTTCCAATGTAGGTATTGGTTAAGGTATCATTAAAGTGTTGTATTATCTTTTTTAGTTTTTTTGTCAAATTATTCAGCTTAGTTTTGTCTTGTGGGCATCTGGATTGATGCCATTGCTGCCTCTGTTTCCTTTTCTCATGTAAGAGTTCCAAAATCTCTTTTGGATAATGGTTTCTGGCAATCCGGCTTCTCAAATAAGGTGTATTTTTCCAGGCAAGGTTTCAGTTATGATAAGGCCGAAGGTGGATGGGCACTTCATCCCGAATCATCAACAGTCTGTCATACGTCTTAACGTCGGAGCACAACAATTTTGTATGGTTGTAAGGGTGAAAAACTTAGGTAAGATGGTGGTAGATAGCCAGGCAGACGTTCCGCCTCAGCTTAATGCCGCTACCGGGCAGGGTAACAGTAGCGACGCTGTTTTTCAGTCTGAACCTTTTAAACGAAAATCCGGCCTTGCAAGGTAGGTATACTAATCTATTGATGAAGAAACTTTGGCCCAGTTTCACCGTTGCTAATAACGAGATCAATTCAAGCTAAACTCAGTTCTGGCGCTTGAACGGGTTTAGCGCATTTCACCGTTATGAAGTTGATCCAGATCAAACGGAACCGATTCGGCAACCGTTCTCCGATGACCGATTCGCCATTGCACTGCTCGTCGACAGGACGATTCATTTTTTATATCCTGAACGCCCAATTATCGGCGTTTAGCCAAAGTCGTCTCGAGTTTAAGAGCTGTCAACAATGCGAGCAGTGTGTAGCGGAGCAAACAGCTACATTTTCTTGAGTTTCTTTGTTTTTTATCGTATTTCTTTTATATCGTCTTTCGAACTATGAGAAGAGTTATTGAGTTGAGGAGAACTATGACAAAACAGATGATGTTTTTGTTGAAACAGTTTATCGTTCATCGTCATCGCCCAAAAAATTATGTTTCCAACCCATAAAGGCTTTGTAAACAAACTAAAAGGAAATTTATCATTCTCTCACATCTAACTGCCAACATCTAGCAACAGATATAAAAGACAGAATGCAATCGACTATATTATTAGGTATGTTAATAGAGCCCAACTTCGTATTGTAACGTAGCTGATGAAATCGATGTACCTATAGTAAATCGAGATTAAAATAAACATTTGAACTCGATAAGGCTGAACTTAGTTTTATGGATCTAGTTTTCACAGCAAACGGTGAAATTGCGCCGTGTTTGCCAAGTTGCAATAATTGGAAAAAAAAACCATTAGTTTAACTCGTTGGACTTTCAGTTGAACTTAGTGGAAAGAGTGGTTAGCGTGGGTTGACTGTTTTCATAGTGCGCAAGCGCGCCGCGTCCTAGGTACGCAGTTGCGTTCCAACTACACTGCCCTTACAATGATAGCTGCTAGGGTGGACTGCCCCTATGGAAGCCATAGCGACGAGCTTTTGTCCTTTGATAAGCGTTGTATTGCTCGAAATTATTATTTTTTTAAATTGAGGTCTCAAATGCTTATGGGAAAACCCCCAGTGGTTTCTTCGAAATGTTTGCTAAAATACCTACAAGTCTAGGCCGAGGTTTGAAAACATTTTTTATTTTAAATGAACTCTTGAAATGAGTTAGACGTTAGCCTCAACCCCACAGGGGGCTGTGTTGTGACATCAACTCCACAATTATGGATAGAGGCGGCTCTTGATCAGTGGCGAGGCCTGTTTTACATACGTAGGGTCTGTCCTGGGACGTTAAAAGTGTACACATGTTATGAAACCTATCCGTTCAGTACATTTGACGGTAAAAATCGTTTCTAGTTCTCATGGAGCTAATTTAAAGCCATCAATGGAGATCGGCTTCGCCGTCGGCGGTAGCGTCCCTGGACCTCGAGGATTGTCTGGGCAATTACCTTGGTGCAAGTGTGATTGCCGACAGCAAAATAATTTCAGCAAAAGATTAAATTAATAATAATATTACTTATGCAAACCCTAACATTTCGACAAAGCCAACATTACAACACATCACGCTTCAGAATCCATCATGGCTGCAGAGCATGCCAACGTAATAGATGGCAGTAGGTACTTACTACACGTAGGTAGGTGCATTAGCAACTAGCTCCTAAATTATCGCAAAGGTATAAAAGTATAGGAACAAGGATAGCGGAGAGCAATCAATAATTATAAACCTTTTGCAGTCGCTAGGGCCGGCGCTTATGTTACACGCAGTTTTATGTAGGTGCATCTAGCTATGTTCTTTGGTATTACTTGAATGCTTGAGTCCCGTTGATAGTTTTACTAAGGTAGGTTTGTAGATAAAAAAATATATGCTTACCAAAACAGGATTTGCACTGATTACAGCTTATTTAGACGGCCGGCACAATACTGGAGTGAATCAAGACGGAGCGCGTGCTCTACTGTAGGTAACGCGTACCGGTATGACGTGGGAGCTGTGTGGGCGGGAAGGGTGGCAGCGGCGTTGCTAGGCGACGAGACACCGGTAGCCGCAATGGGGAGTCGGATCGATAGCAGCCATGAGCCATGACAGATTTCATTAGACACCATCCACATTTCACCTCATCTAAAACTTTGCCCTCGGCTTCGCCTGCGTTCCGCCCGGATATAATATTGTCCGTGTTTTTACTATAATTACGATCAGGGGCCTAACTCAAGATAAACTATTAGTATTGTGATACCATTTTTTTTTTCTAAATATCTAAAAAATAACTATCTAAAGCCCGGAACACAATAATTTAAAATTGTTGTTATGACGACAGACATAGGTAAAATAGTAACAGCAAGCCAGGCGGACTTAAACAAAATCCTACCATCAACCAAACCATGCATCGTAGGTACCTACCCAGTATTGTAGGTACTCCACTGGAAATCGAACGAGTCCTCTGAATCTGACTCCGGTGGGTGGTGGTACCTACTCTTGGCGCGTGACGTTAATAGATTGCGACTTGACACGAGCGATAGATGTGACATAGGGAGTAGGTCCCATTTGTTCTATGGAACATGACGTCATCAAACAAAATGAGACATGAGATCTGTCATACCTGAATAACTAATATTAAATAAAAATAAAATACGAATAAAATAAATCTGAAACGTCGGGAGGACTCTCCAGATTATGTAGAGGATTCTCAATCTTAGAGCATTCTAGTACCACCAGTTCACAAGAAATATAATCTTAAGAGGTTTCATTTACCTTGTCCTATAGAACAATTTGAGAAATAAAAGTATTACATGTTCTATAGTACAAAATAAGAAAAAAATATCGAATTTTGTCCTAAGACGTCATGTTCCATGGAACAAATGGGACCCACCCGACATAGGTACCTAGTACATAGTAGAACGAGTCTATTTAAGTAAATTGTGACGTGATTCAAATTAGAACTGGATTGGTATTATGACTGTATTCAAGAATAAGGCCCCTTTGATAAGACATTAGTTATTTTAACTACCCTTGACAGATTTAAACAAATCACACAAATATTATAAAATTTGCTTTTATATACAGTAGGTATATTTGTTCCTTCTTCACGGCTAAACTTTTGAAAGGATTGAGCTGAAACTTTGCGCATAAGTTGCTCTTGCTCAGCACTAACATTTAGGTTACTGAGGCCATAATATTATACCTAAATCAGTTACCGTGGGGTGGTGGGGTGGGTTGGCATGAGCCTCTCCCAATGCTAAGAAAGCAATGGAGGGTTTTTGTCATAATCACCACGCTTGGCAGGCGTGTTTGTGATCGCAGTAACGATACTTATATCCTTCTTTTTTTAATGCATCCTTGATCGAATCTTTGCCTGTGCAAGTATCGAATTCAGAAGCTGACCCATTCTATATAAAAAAAAGCATAGACATACCTATAGACATATACAATAGACATTGTACCTATATTCTATCGTTAATGCAGCATTCGTAAAAAAATATATCCCTCGATCGTTCTCTGTAGACTTTAGTTGCAAAATTGGTTCCCACGAAAAACTCTTTTATTTAAACATGATACCTATAACATATTATGTAGTCCATGTTCACCCTGAAAGTCCATTCTAAATATGATTAGGTACTTCTCTGTATTACCACAGATAATACAATTCTAACATGATTGATGAACACCTATAATATAATGCGATCATCAATTCGCCTGGAAACCTGCCTCTGAGTCTTGGTCTAGTGTCTGGTGGCTACCCGTCGGTGTCAGACACATAGATCCCGGATTCGATCTCCAGGGAAGTACTCACGATTATGTGCTTGGTTTGGTTGGTGGTACGATTTAGTTTGGAGTCCGGCTGGCTAGCTATCACCATCTTACCTAAGTCTATCGTCATTATAATATTATAACAATTCTAAATGTTTGTTGTCCGGCATTTAGAACTAAGATAACCAGTTCCTCAGTTTGTCGACGATTCCGGGTGAAATGCGCTTCCGACTTCAGCCGTATCATAACTTTGCACGTCTATCGTACTACTACCTGAGTGGATCGAACCCGGGACAGATGCCAAACGGAGTCAATTCCACCTGAATCAAATTTTTCGAGATGTACCTACTTACCTATTCGTTCTGATATCTGACCACCTTGAGCTAATTGGTATCACATTGACCCCAACTCTCAATTTCAGATCGACTCTAAACCCCAGTAGCTGATAAGAAACTGGGTATTCAAAGCTGCGGGGCGGTATTCACACTGGGACAGCTGCTCAACTTATACCAAGCACAAGCCCGCTCGTGTATGAAATAGGTACCTACTGTTGTCACCTCTGGAATGGATTCGCGCCGTAGGCACCGGCTTGAGGTTCTGGTAATACGAGATCGTCGATGCAAGGCTTCAAAGCCTCGATCATCGTCAACAGGTCGCATTCTTACGTATCAGTCGCAATTCCCATTTCTCCTCACTGATGTTCCTCGCACGCTAAGCGAGTTTCCTCTACATTTAAGTATAATGTGCGCCGTCAAGGGGTGGAACGCTTTGCCCGAGTGATTTTTTCCCGAATATTAACACTTTAGGGTAGGTGTGATCATCCACCTAGTCCTCCAACCTATACCCTGGGCAAGGTAATCGCTACCTTTGCTAGCGGTTGCGGCTGACTGATTACGTTGGTAGGACTAGAAAGTCAACCTGGCTAGCGACCACTTCTGCCAAGTCCAGTGCCAAACGGTTGGCTGTGATCCGTCGGTGTGCAAGCCTGTAGCTTGATAAGTCTAGAAGGCAAAAGCTAATCCAACATTTTTTTTTAAATTGCTCATACTTACTCATCATTGATCGAGTGAGCGAAGCGAACTAGATCACTTAGTTGGGAAATCCGGCACTGTATGTATGTATGTATGTGGCAATGTTTGTGAAGGCATAACTCTCGAACAGATTAGTCTATTTTCATGAAATTTAAACTGAATAGCTTGTCCTAATACCGATCCCCCAAAACACCTTTCGGCACAACGGCAGTGGGACGGGCCTCTGTGCAAGTTGACACGGAATTATCTATTACATACGTGCTCAACCTCCACAGATCGTGCTCGTCTCTTAGCTGTTTCAAAATGGGAATCAGGTCTTTGGCTGCAAGCACATCCATCTTACAATACCGGTACACTTATGGATCCTGTAACTTTCCGTATTGCCACTTGTCTTCGGTTGGGTGCAAGATGCTGCGCCTCTCACCAGTGCCGGTGCGGTGCGGCCGTAGATCAATTTGGTTTTCACGGACTTTCGTGCGCAAGGTCTGCCGGCAGGATTTCGCGCCACGCTAGTCTTAATGACATTATCCGTCGAGCGTTTACCAGTGTCAATGTGCCAGCCATTCTTGAACCGAATGGTCTGTTACGTGATGATGGTAAGCGGCCCGACGGTATGGCTCTTGTCCCTTGGGAAATGGGTAGGCCTTTGGTGTGGGACGCTACCTGCGTCGACACCCTAGCGCCATCTAATCTGCCTGGGACATCAGTTAGGGCTGGTGCGGCGGCTGATTCGGCCGAGGATCACAAAAGGCGCAAATATAGTGGTCTCGACAGAGCTTACCTATTTGAGCCTTTTGGGGTGGAGACCTTGGGTCCGTGGGGAGCCGGTGCCCTCCGGGTTTTCAAAAATATTGCGGGGCTTTTGATTGATGCGACACGTGACCCAAGGGCTGGCTCTTATTTAGGCCAGCGAATTAGCATAGCTATTTAGCGTGGCAATGCAGCCAGTGTCTTGGGCACGCTTCCGTCTGGTACTGGTCTGGAACAGTTGAGTTACCTATCGGGGGATTTGATAAGTGGGGTAGTTTTTGAGATATTGGTGTGAAAATAAATACTAATGTGGTTTTGCAAGGGTTTTGCGCATATTCCATTTCAACAGTACCTACATTATTGTCCACTACAATGTGAAAATAAGTTCCTGTATAACTGTAAGGTACGGCCATTATCACCACACTAAGCAGACAGATTGGCGCTCACAGTTACCTACGTACGTCTACACTGGACGGGTTGATTTTTAAACCACGACTACTAAGGCAACAGTTTTGAGAGCACTTTTCAAAACGGCATCAAACTTTGTTTTATTTTCGAAAGCATTACGTTAGCAACAAGAGAGCCGAACACTGAGGTGTATAAAGAGAGTTCGAGTCAAAAGTGCTTAAGTAAACTGAGAAAGGTGTAATGAAAGCACACTTTAATCGTTTGTTAATTACGTTCTATTTGAGAAATAATCTCCGTCACAAACCAGACATCACGAGATCTCAGTTCGGGGCGATCTACTAGTATCTCTACTCTAGTACTTACCTACGTTTGTACTGTGTATCGTAGTGGCAATGACTGTTGTCAAAAAAATAATTGTTTTACGTGCCCAGATGCCCACAGATTTAGTAGCATAAGCTGTAGGTAAGGGCTACTGCAAACGCGATACAGGAGTAATGTGAGATGATGGCTAGAGTACTACGGGATTATGCCACCGTGCATGTTTGTTTGTTTTTACCGCCGTCTGGTGGTTCTAGTTGGAGTCCGTCTAGCTACCACGATCTTACCTAATTCTGTTGCCATAACAACAATTCTTAAATTGTTGTGTTTAGAGGTATTTTAGAGGTAAGATAGCCAGATCCTCAGTTTATTGAGGATTTCGAGTGAATTGCGCTTCCACCTTCGGCCTTATCGTAACTTGAGAATCAGGTGATATGAAGGCCAAGAAGCTACCCGTCGTACAATAAAGAAAATGTTATAGGCGACCAAATGAGCAATAGTAGGTATATATTATATAATAGTAGGATCTTTTGATCCTAGATGAGAAAGAACATTTTTTTTGTGATCTGGCATTTAGAGGTAAATATGCCAGTTGTTTGATCATTGACGATTCCGGGTGATGTGGGCTTCCACCTTCGGCCTTATCATAACTTGAAAATCAAGAGCGGTAAAGGCCAAGCAGTGCCCCATCATAAGTAGGTACAATAATAAAAAAGGACAGCACTAGAGCATGGTATGCAGGTCCACGAGAGCATTGCGTGGTATCAGAGACACCCACTTTTCCAATAACCTCGCATGGTTGGTCTGAGCCTTCGGGTAGCTCAAATATTTGATGCCAAAGTTTATTCGGGCCTCGAAAGAACTCCTCTATACGATTAGGTCACTCCAGACAGGACAGAAAGGTTCTCCTTTGATGACCTCGCCCAAGAATCAACCCCCTCCAACTTACCCCCCTGATGGCGTAAAAGCTGATTTAAGGGATCTCACCAGAGATACGGCAGCATCGTTCTGTATGTTATATATATATATATATATATATGCATAGCACCTTTACAGTGATCACCAATCCCTCTGCCAAGCGTGGTGATTATGGAAAACCTCTCCCGTTTTTGGAGGAGGCTCTGTCCAATATCCAATTAACCACTACACAAATGGGCTGTATACTTTACTGTAGTTACGACCCTTGACTGATGTAACTTGACTACTCGATACACAGTAAATTTTAATCAAAAAAGGCCAAGTGTAAGTCGGACTCGCACACGAAGGGTTCCATATAACTTATATATTTTAAATGCCAAGTCCTAACTGACAGATATATCAACGCACAGCCTAAACCGCTGGTCCTAGAGATACGAATTTTGAGTGTGTTTTGTGATGTGTAGGTATCCACTAAGAAAGGGTTTTACAAAATTCCACCCCAAAGGGGGTGAAATTGGGGATCCAAGTTTGGAGTGAATTGTTGCATATCTGCGAAACCGTAAATGATAGACGTTTGAAAATTCGTATGTAGATTGCCCATATAAAATAAGCAATGGCATATTTTAGGGTTTATTAGAATTTTCAAAACTAAAGGGTAGGGAGTCCAATGTGTAAGGAAACAACCTTTAAAGAGCTATATCTTTTGAACTGTAATAGGTAGCAGGTTCAAATTTTCAGAGAATATGTAATCACCGAATAACCTGAAAAATTATAAAAATATTACTAAAACATGAATAAAAGGGGGTTCCCAAACAAGAAACGTTTTTATAAATTGATATTTTAGTATATCTCTGTCGTAAATGGTAAAATCTATAAAATTTGTCTTAGTGTGAATATAGCGCTTAGTATAAAGGTACATCAATAAATTATAAAAACTGGCCCAGCGTGAGTCAGAGCCTGTATTTTTTTCCTGGAAATGTGTGTTGAAACCTTCGGTGTGGACAAAAAGGACATATCGGGCTAAATGACGTAGCGGGAAAAGGAAGGAAAAGTCTTGAATGAAACGTTTTATTGATTGATTCAAAAATTGGTATACCTACATTCTCTTCAATTAAAATTATGAGACATGTGTATCACAGTTTTTTGCAAAATCATCGCGTCCGCGTTCAAAGTCATGACTGATTGACAAACTGTCTGATATATCAACGCACAACCCATAAACCGCTGGTTGTACAGACTTTAAACTTAGAGGGTATGTTTGTCTTGGTGTCTTGGTGTGTATTAAGATTTTTTAAGAGTTTTCAAAAATAATGAGTAGGGTATCCAATATTAATGGAAAACCCTTTTATATAGCTATATCAAGAAGCAGGTTGAACTTTTTAGACCTGACTGTGCGTTGGACACGCGCTTCCACTTCATAAAACCTAAATGATTTGACTAGAAAAGTAGGTTAGAACCCTCGGTGTGTGTGACAGAACCGCACTTGACTGGTCTGACAATTTAGGCATAGCCTTTGTAGGCTTGAAATGTTCTAGATTTCGAAGTCCCAGTCTATCTCTCCTTGCGCCAATATTAAAAACCATTACGCGGACGAAGTCGCGGGAATTAGTAATAAAATAGGTGTAATCTCATCAAACATTAAAATTTCGAGTTGATCGGATCAACCATTCTAAAGATATGAGTGAAAAACTCACATGTTTTCACAATGAAACACATTGAGTCATACGTACCTACCTCCCGACCTGATGAAAACAAAAGTGGTCCCGATTGTGAAGAACAGGACAGGGGATATCTCGGACAGGGGGAACTACCGTCCGATCTCACTTACCACTACAATAGCCAAGGTGTTGGACAGTGTGCTTGAATCTATATTACAAAAACATTTAAAAATACAGGTTGTTCAGTTCGCGAGTTCGAGAGCCATGAAATTTAATAAACAAGTGACTGATAACTGCCAGCCACTTTTCAGAAAGCACAAGATACTTACACTTCCGTCACTTTATATACTTGAAGTTTCACTATTTGTAAGATATAATCCTGTATATTTTTCACGTATGACAGATCTTGGCAAAAGAAATAGACGGGATGTACATAAAATTCACACTCATAAGAGCAACACAACACTACTGCAGAAAAGTATAGTCTGTATGGCATCTACTTTATACAATAAAATCCCACTCCCAATGAAAGAGCTCAATGACTGCCAATTTAGGTCAAATCTTATAAAGTTTCTATTAGACAAATGTTACTACAGTATTAATGATTTTTTAGATGACAAACTGTGATTATTATAAATTTGACATGTGGGACTTAATTTAATATGGTTTTATTTGGATTGCTGTATTTGATGACATTTTTGATTAACATTTAAATTAGCTTATTTTTAATTCTTTTGCAGATGAAATTTTGTTTAATTTACATTTTTATAAAATTTGCATGCTTTTCATAATTGATACTAATTGATAACACCTGTAATAAAGATCTACTTATGTTACATTATGTTCGAGCAAATAAAAATATCTTTATCTTTATCTTTCGGGTTCCAGCCTGTACTATCAACTGAAAGTGCAATTCTGGGATTCAAACACACTGTCCAATACTACACCAATCGCAAGACGTCGGTATATGCCTGTTTGATGATGTAGATGATCTCATAGCTTAGCTCAGCAGCATGCGTGTGGGATGTCGCGTGGATAGTGTTAATGTAAATAATATTAGCTACGCGGAAGACATGGTTCTGCTGGGCCCGACTGTGGAATCAGTTCTAAAGATGTTGAGGGTCTGTGCTATGTATGCTGCTTCACATTGCCTTAGATATAATGTGTAAAAATGTGAATACATTGTCTTTAAGGCCGCAGGTAAACAAATAGAGAATGTGCCCTAGATAACCATTCATGGCGTGAATACCTATTAAAAGAGTTGTTACCTTAAAATATCTCGGTCATATCGTTACCGGCGACCTTAAAGACAATTTAAAGTTGCCGGTGAAATTACGGGTACGTGAGGCTTAACACCTTTATGCCTCAAGTTGACGGGCGCAATGCAGTGCCGTGCTTTGTGGATGTGACGTATGCAGTATGGCTTTGTCATAGGCAAGAGTACACTTAACACCAGGTGCGCTACTTGCGTGTCCCATCTCCTAGTAGTATAAAAAAAAAGTTATCAAAAATCCCCCGCGTCTATAAATTTATGTCTTTAGTTTAAATTTCACTGAAAATCCGATAACGCGTTCGAGAGTTATGCCGTCACAAACATTGCCACAAACAGATTTCCCAACTTAACTCGGAGATATTTATATGAACATGGGAAAATCCCAAGTAGCTTCTTCAAAATGTTTGTAGTGTTACAGCTAACTTAAGATTCAGACCTTGAGGTTTGCCTAGGCAAGAATGGAGCAAGTCTTCCTAGCTCCCTCAGCATGGGGCAGGCATAAAATTGTTGTCCTGTTTTTATCCACCTTCGAGAGAATTTTGTCTCCCGACGGTGGATAAAAACAGAGGACAACATTTTTATCCCCTCCCCGTGCTGAGGGGGCAGAAAATGCTTTGTTTAGCAGTGAGCTTATACGGTCTGAAACTACAGTTATGAACCTATACCTTATAAAGCCGATTGGAACTGCCAATTGTTCAATCAGGCCGCGTCGATAAGCAATTTGTGAGTATTCAGATTTTGAAGTGTGTGTTCCGTGAAATATCGCCTAGGTACCTCTTTTGAGCACATATGTACAGGCTTAGCTATGATAGCCGATTTGTGTAGGTGATTTATGGCAAACACTAAAACACTTCCAAGATACACATATGAGTATATTTAATAACACCGATTAAAAAAAATAAAAAACGGGATCATACATAGACTTGTGCCAGTTACAATAAAGTGATACAAGGTTTTCGTCTTCAAAGGACATCAGTCAAAGTAGCCCCGAACCAGCGCGTGTGAAAGTTTATTCATATATCAAATACATTTATTCAATAAAAAGTACAATTAAACTAACTATGTACAAAGGAATCAGTCAGAGTCTAAGGACCGTTACAAACGGCCTATAGGTAACTCAACTGTTCCAGACCAGTACCAGACGGAAGCGTGCCCAAGACACTGGCTGCATTGCCACGCTGAATAGCTATGCTAATTCGCTGGCCTAAATAAGAGCCAAGAGCTAAAATGTGTGCGTGTGTGTGCGTGCGTGTGTGTGCGTGCGTGTGCGTGTATATATCCGTATAAATAGGTACCTATTATCGTTTTAAAGAACTTTTACAGTGAAAAATCATAACCGGAAATTCTGAATTAATTTTGCATTTTGAATAACTTTAAATCAGTGTCCGTGATTTTAACTAGATATACACCGTTTAAGTTTATTCTTTAGAAACCAAAAAGCATTACCACGTGTCCATTGGTTCTTCGGAAAACTTGTAGGGCCAGCGACTGATATCCTTTGAATTACAAAGTGTCTCTTACGTCTAAGTTATGCCTATTTAAGCTCTAATTAATTATGAATTTTACATCTTCCATCAAAATTGAGTTTGTTTATAATTTTGAAATGAATGTCGAATTTAAAGGATTATTTTAAAGTATCATATATTGTGCATTTTGCTGTTTCTGAAAACACAGTTCAAATCAAAAAAATATTCATATTTCTTGAATATCAATCAGTCAAATTGAAAAATAATTTTCTCATACTACTCGTATAATAACAGAATACATACTATTTATGAGAAACTTATTTGTCAATTCGATTGCACAATAGCGTTGTCTGAAAGAGGCAAGATTTTGTCTTTTTCTGTCATAAAAAACCAATAATGACTATTAAGATGGCGCTGTGTACTAATAAACATGTTATAATATTAATGACCAGTAATATTATTATATGATAAAATAAATCTGTTTTGACATTGTACACAACGCCATCTTGCTCCAATCAAACCGTGTGTAGGAGAACCAAATTACAGAAAATACTAAAACTGATAAGCGTTTTTTCAATATACATAGGATACATAATATCAAACCTAGACACCGAACAAGCCAATTGTTTGTCCAGAGGAATCAATCACTTTATCGAATTACCAACTAAGTAACGATGCCGATTTAATTTTACACATTTTATTCCAAATCACCTAAATACTTTACATCGTTTTAAAGCATTTGTAAAAAGTTATAAAAACCACCGACTTTCCATCGACGTTATAATTAAAACGCCTGTGTGAGAAACCTTCCTCACACATTGTGCTGAGTCCAGTACAGCTATTCTCAAACATTCAAAAAGTCTTATTCTTAACTTTTTCTTAACTCTGATATCTATAAAAATTGGCATAAAGATTCTAGATTACCATAGAAGATGACACTTTTGGCTTGGCTTATCGTGCCCTCCTTCCAAAGCACGATTCCGCATGAACCCATCAGACAAAAACCTCATTTCGCGCTTGTGATTTGAACGTATTTTCAGATACTAAGGCAAGTGCACATACTTATTGAATTTTGGCGTTTACCGCTTAGCTAAATCGAATATGGCACAAAATTTCGCAAATCGCGTCAGAACCCTTGATGATTACACGTTTCGGGCTCAAGGAAAAGATGCGGGTTCCATCGCGGGTTGTGAATTTGACATAAAATATAACATTGCTTACTTGGAATACAAAAAAATATATATTAGGTCCTTACATATGAAATTGGCGTTTTGTCGTACTGGCCACTTTGATCTTAAATATCTCCTCTTTGGTTAGGAATTCCAAATTCAAATTTAAACAGCTATTTACTCATGCATTTGTGTTTCGAAAACCGTAATTCATTTGTTTTTTTCTCTTTTGCTTTTTTTTTCTGCGTCACTCATTTCACAAAATGGAAAACTTAAAATATCGCATTATTTACGAGTACGAGTTCCACCGTGGCACCAGTGCTGCAGAAACGGCTCGAAGGATTAATGATGTGTATGGTGGTGGTGTCGCAAAAGAAAACACGGTGCGTTTTTGGTTTCAACGCTTTCGTTCTGGAAATTTCGACCTGCAGAACAAGCCCCGTGGACGGCCGGAGACCAAGGTCAATAATGATGAATTGAAGGCTATTGTGGAAGCAGATCCATCGCAAACCACATCACAGTTAGCTGCAGGCTGCGGTGTTAGTGACAAAACCGTTTTAATCCACTTGAAGCAAATTGGGAAGGTGAAAAAGCTTGAAAGGTGGGTACCTCATGAATTGAGTGAAGCAAACCGACAAACGCGCGTCGACTGCTGCGTTACATTACTCAACCGGCACAATAATGAAGGAATTTTAAATCGGATCATTACATGTGATGAAAAGTGGATCCTGTACGATAATCGTAAACGCTCATCGCAATGGCTGAACCCTGGTGAACCAGCAAAATCTTGCCCCAAGCGAAAATTGACTCAAAAAAAGTTACTTGTAAGCGTTTGGTGGACTAGTGCCGGTGTCGTACACTATAGCTTTCTTAAATCTGATCAGACGATTACGGCTGATGTCTATTGTCAGCAACTGCAAACCATGATGGAAAAGCTCGCTGTTAAACAACCGAGACTTTTCAATCGCTCTACGCCACTGCTGCTTCAAGACAACGCTAGACCACACACGGCCCAACAGACGACTACCAAATTAGAGGAGCTTCAATTGGAATGTCTAAGACATCCACCGTACTCTCCGGACCTTGCTCCAACAGATTACCATTTTTTTCGAAATTTGGATAACTTCTTGCAAGGAAAAAAATTCAATTCCGATGAGGCAGTCCAAACCGCTTTCAAAGATTTCATTGATTCCCGTCCGAATGGTTTTTTTAGTAAAGGGATCAATGAACTACCTATAAGATGGCAAAAGTGTATAGATAGCAATGGTACATACTTTGATTAATAAAATATATTTTAATATGAAAAAATTGCCTTTATGTTCCTCCCATACAAAACGCCAATTTCATATGTAAGGACCTAATATTTAATCCCAATGGTTGTGCTATGTACATACAGTATGTCAGTATGATACCCGTAGGTCGATAGCATAGTGAATTATCAATCACTTATGCCTTCGTATTCTGGTTTAAACCAAAAGTCTTGCATTCTCCCGTGCTCTTGCATCGCCGCTGGTCCTTCACTCAATTTCTCCATTTTCAACGTTGTGGCTTCTTTCTCATTTTCATGTATCACCATGCTAAAATACAAAATAAATCTGTAATTATTTGGTGTTGGTCGCACATCGAAAACGAAACATTAAACTGTCTGTATTGCACATAACGTTTCTGGGAATGTTACCCGTAGCACCGCTTGATCAGTATAGCGAGTCAATTTGCGTCGCGCCTCAAATTTAATAATAAATATTTACCTAATTATATATCACTATCACAAGTATAAGTAATAAATAATTAGATACTTCAATTATCAAATATTATCGGTGGATTTCCATCAGGTTTGGTAGGTGAGTTTTTGGTAGCAAAGATAACATTTTTTATTCAAGATTTTTAGGATAATTTTGAAACGTCAAATCTATCGCCTGTTCAAAATCGCGACCAGCACACAAAGAGAACGGCAAAAAACTTAGGCAGGTTAATGTTTTGATGATTCATTCAAAATTTAGGTATACAGAGTTTATAATCATTTAAATAACCTTACAAGTACATCATCAACTTAAAACAATACTAAAACATGTATTATTACCTAACTACCTAATAGGCAGTTTGTTAACATTGAGAAAACACCATTTAGCTGTCAACTGGTATAGCAACATCGGGCCACGCGTTCTAATCGTCGACATAGTCACTTATTTTGTAGAAGGCACTTTTAATTAAATTATTAATTATTTACAAATTATAATTTACGAGCAGAGCTTGGTGGCGCATTGAGCAGTGTTTGTGCTAAGAACGAAAGTGGATGCAACCCATGAGTTTAATAAAGGATTTATAATCACCACGCTGGCTGGCAGGGTTGGTCGCGATTTTGGTATTTTATTCCTAGTGAAGTCGATGCTGCTAACCATCTACCAACAAGAGTAATTGGTAAGGTAAAATCACCACTTGACAGGTGACCTCTTCCGTTTGTATATTTGTCAATTTAGAGCCATAGCCTGTTTAACAGGCATTTTAAAAATTCCCGCGTCTAAAGTGTGATGACAAAGCTCACAACTTCTTCACTTTAATAATTAACGTGAGTACATCACCTACTTACTCAGTTAAAATTCACGAATCACCTAATCACGAATAAATGGGGAAAAAAACGAAAGGCATTATGTAATTACAGCCAATAACTAATTTTTCGATGCAAAGTCAATGTGGAAACCTTTTTAAAGTTATATTTTTTATCTACAATATGTGTTTTAAATTAGTGGAGATAAAATATATATTCATACATAAATATACATCTATGAATACATTTGTTTATACACAAATACATACTATTTGTGTATGATTTTAAAGCATATATATGCTATATATATGGTTTTTATGTCGTAATTTTTTTCAAGTGAGTTTATAAATTTATAGCTAGAACTGTCGGTATATTGTATAATTTTTACTGGTTTACATAAAAATATTATTATTACATTAATATTTAGTTATTATTGTATTGTTACGCTAAATGGGATTAAAATTACGCTGATAATGATGACGTACAAAAAAAATAATCATACAAGCCATATAAACATAGCAATACCGAGTCAAAATGTACCTATATTGAATTACCTACCAGTACCATCCGCCGTTAAAGCTACTAAGATGTTACCTCGGTAGTCTTATCGATTAGTATCGAAACAAAATACTTTCGCAATCGCTTATTGATGATACACGGAGAGTAATATTTAATCATCATATCCTGCCCCTATCCAACGCTAGCTGGGGTCGACACAACATGTTATTTCTACTCTTCCACTCACTCCTATCAACAGTCATTCTCCACGCCTTTCATACGCATATCCTCTTTCACACAATCCTTACAAATACAGATATATTCATTCCCAAAAAAGTGTAACATTTCAGTAAGATTAGTCATAAGTACACTATACAGGGCATAGCATTTGGTATACAAATAATTAAAAGAAAAATAGGTACTTTAACATTTTAAATAAACAAGTGAAACGAAGAAAAAAAACTTGTAGGTAAATTCTACAGACGAATTCGTAAACGGATCGTGTAATGGTGTGTGTGTGTGAGAGAGTGTGTTGTAACGGAACGGATGAGTATAGATAGGATGCGAGAAAAAAGTTGAATGTAGAGACGTAGGCAAACAGGGAGATTATATACTTTAAGAAATGATTTTCAAAAGGCTTTCCGTTCCATTATAGTCCAGTTTAACAAGCCACTTTCTAATTTTAGTCTTAGCTCCGTAAAGTGAGCAGGTAAAGATATCACAGTGTTTGCTGACAGATCGGTAAATGAACGGGAAAGAAAAGTTTTTAAAGCGCCTAGCAAATGAAGTATAGACTTTGGGAACATCGATACGAATACGGAGTTGAGTCTCAAGTGGGGGAGCCACGGATGGCAGGAGCCTAAAAGCTTTGTGGTAAGTCAAGGTAACTCTATGGATGTAGAGTTGGCGAACACTCATAGTTTGAGTATCGGAGTGTATCGCCACCGTGGTACAGCCCTTTGGGCTCTTTCAAGGGTAATCAAGTGTGTCTTGGCAGCTCCACCCCATGCAGTTATACAATAGCACAGTATCGACTGGCATAGTGAAGTGTACACAAGTTTAAGCGTCTTCTCGTCAGAACCGCCCCGAAGTAACTTCATAATATGAATGAGTTTCCTAACTCGGCTTGATATGGAAAGAATATGTTTTTTAAAAGACAAAGATTGGTCCACGATTACTCCCAAGTAGCGAAGGCTATCGGCATTCTCTAGGGTAGGGCATGTACAGGTATTACTTAATGTATTGCCACAGCTGTGTATACGAACTATACAACCGGAAGGGGGTCTAGGTTTTATGAAAGCAGAGGTACTTTGTTTTAGCGGCATTTAACGTGAGCAGGTTAGATTTGTAATATGCCTCGGCAAATTGTACACATGTCAGCATAAGATTATAAGCACCGTCCGTTTGTAATATGCCTCGGCATATTGTAAATGGTCGGTAAAAATGGTGATCGATGATGAACCCGTCGGGACATGACCTCTCCATCCCGACAGAAGTCGTCCTGTGGTTTCAGTTAACTCTATTTCTGATGGAACTAGATCGAGAACGGGAGCCACCGCGTGAAGGATAACCACTAGGCTTGCGTTACAGGATTCGATTGTACATTCCTGTAAGGCCATTTGCTCACCTTTTGAGGAGAGAGTGAGGCAGGTTTGTGTCTATGCTAAAGCAAGTGGCAGAACTAGAGAAGCTATAAATAATGCGTAAAATTGTAAATGTTAGTTGCTGTTGTCAATTTTCCGAACGTTTGCAATATGACGAGGCATATTACAAACGGACGATTTTTACAATCTCACGGTTACATATATATAAAGTAAATTATTTGTTACACATACACAGCTAGATTACTAACAATTCGCTGAATAAGATATTTACGATCCTAAGGAATAAGGAATACATGAGAGAAGGAACACGCATCTTTCGCAAAGCATTCGCCAAACCACAACGCTAGCCTTTGTCGCGCGCGGTTCAAGCACTTTACAAAATGGGAGGAAATAAATTCAGCTTAGATTGGTAAATTTGTAAAAACTCCACGTCATGCGAAGGGAAGAAAGTCACATAACTAAACTCATAGTTGTTATGAATATGGAGGGACGTAAGAGTAGGGGCAGACTGAGGCAGAGATGGATGGATTGTGTAAGTGATATGCATGCGAGGAGTGGGTGCAGAGTGCCGGGGGTCAGGGGGGGAGTGCTGAGCCGACCCCACCGTGTGCGGTAAGGACAGGAAGAATGTAGCGCAGTGTGAAATTAACGTCCTTTTATTTAGTTGCTTAGATGAGTGAAAAACTATCCCCCCCAGTAGCGAAAAATGGAAATATGATCTTTCCCACCTATCATCACAGACCCCGTAGATGAAGAAGATAGGATTTTGATGTACGGGCTGTTCCATATAAATATTATTTTATGTTATTTTGACGATGCTCTGCCAACATATCGATGATCTCTTTTTGTAAGCACGTCACGAAATATACCTGGAAGCTAAAAAGCTTGGAATTAAAGAGAAAAGAGAAAGAATAACCTGGAACTGATTTAATTGACCTTACCTACTTAATTTATTTTGGCTTTGTACACCACTAAACTTGATTATCAAAAAACTAACTAGCCCGAGGTTCAGGCCTTTCACATTGTGTGCTGGTAGCGATTACAAATAGGCGGTAGTTTCATGGTTCAAAATTATCCTAAAAAAATTACTGAATAAACAATATTGACTTTTATTAGACGAATGTTCTTTTTCTTCTTGTTAAAACAGAGTAACATACTCGCGACGTTTTCCCCTGCGAGGATTCACCACTGACCACTGCACCGAGCATGGATCTTATGAGGATTACCTATTAGGTACTGACAAGTGGAAAGTCACATTTCCGCTTATCATAATACTAGCCAATGACACATGCCATTCAGATTTTTGGAAAGGAGCCGGTTTCCTCACAATTTGACCTTCACGAATCAGACATCAAAGCTTGTGCTTGTGTTAAATTCGCACATAAACTTCCGAAAACACAAATTCTATCAGTCTAAAAGTCACGACTCCATTTGAACCCACATCCTCTTCTTGTTCCAGGATTCTAATACCACTTGAGCTCAGCTCTCCTTGTATATCCGCGCCATATTGTGCGGTCCGTTGATGAGTTTGTGGTTTTCTGGTAATTTTGTGTGGTTTGTGTCCAGCTACTTAGGCACAGCATTTCTTACCCTCTACTAGTGTAAGTACTCGCTAGTTAATGTGGCTTCTTGCATCTTATACTGGTAGAATAGTGGTCACAACGACCATAGGTACCACCACAGGCAAGCTTTTTCATTTTCATCTCCGTCAAAAGCATTTTCTGTTAATCTACTTTTCTTGTTGTACTACAATTCAGATCATTCAGAGCCATTAAGAAGAGCCGGTCTAACTGCCATTTAGTAAACCTTCCCTCTTATAAATTATGGACATGCGAATAGCAAAATACAAATGCATATACTTTTTTTTTCAGGCCGCCAGTGGAGGCGCAATTCATCTGAAATCCTCAACAAACTGAGGAACTGCGTGTTCGAGATTGAAGGTCAGGGAGGGAGTGTTGCCCGTTTTATATCTACAGAAGATACAGTGCACGTGTGCACAGTCTTGACTATTGGCATTATGTCTGCCGTAATAAGGACTTTTTGTGCTTCTTCGACACTGCTGAGAGTTATGTCCTCTACAGAGTATTGACCACGGTTTGTAATGTGCTCAAAGTAGAATGGGCAACCGTTCAATCCTTCCTCAACCTAAGAGAAAAAGAGTGAACCCTACCTCAGCCTAGAACTGTTCGCTTCATCCCGCCTGGTTTACCACGAATGTTGTTACGTGGTGATTAAGGACTTTAAAATTATTGCGATGATACTTAAAAAAATCGGGTCATTGCAAGAAAGATTTGCTTGTTTTTTGTTTTGAAAAATGTTTATGTACAATAAGTAAAGCATTTTAAAACTAGATGCGTACAAAACATATTTTAACAGTGTGTAACTAACTAGTAACTAAGTATGACTAATTTTCTTTCCATAAAAGTATTTATATGAAGCTTTAATTGTAAATGTGATCAATTAGGTAATTATTTATCAGAAAAACAGCCATTAGGAAATTAGCCAATCTATAAGTATAAGTTTCTAATCAATTTTCCGGAAAGTTTATCTCAGGGTTTCCAAATGTTTACTAATACTCCTCTGGTTCTTAATTACATAAGACTCTTATTTTTCAACTCATGGCCAGGCCTTTTGCCTGCTTGAGGATTCTTATTTTTTTTTTAAATAATTAAATTTCTTATAAAATGATATAGAACAGAATTTCATTTTCTAGGGGACGGCTGGAACGTGTAATTAGTCCGAATAAGGTTTGAGAGATAAAAGTAACTTGCAGGATCTTATGGACAGAAGCGGCTAGCGGCTAGCGGCTAGCTGGTAGCGTTGTTTGATGGAGGCCTGTGTTCAGCGCTGCGTTTTATGAGTTGATATGATAGTGATGAACTTAGAAACCTGCGCGGGAAACTAGTATAGAATGAGAGAATAGAAAAGATATAATGTATACTCTGTGGCAAACAAAGATATAAGTATACATTTTTGGACATCAGGGAATTTCCACGAACCTTATTATTACCTTATTTATTATAGTGCTCGCAAGGACGCGGAACGCGTGCGTCGTGAACCGTACTCACCCTGATGATGTCCTTCGGTCAAGGACGAAACGTTGGTGTTTTACATCAATAATAAGGTTCGTGGAAATTCCCGTATGTCCAAAAATTAATTCGTTGATCCACGATAGTTATTTAAATTAAAAAAATAAGATATAAGTATAGTTATACTTCAGGTTTCGTCCGAAAAACCAGTTCGGTGACGGCTTCGAAAGCTGTCGCTCTCATTCCGGGCGTCATTAGACGTGTTTGTGTTGACTAGCCACTAAATAAACATATATTCCTCTGTGAAATAGTTATTTTAAGGTCAATTTAGCATGGGAACGCCAGAGCGTGAACATAAAGATGATAGTGATTATGGGAGCCTGAAGAAGAATTACGAAAACTGAAGGAATATGGGCAGAGGTCATATCCATATCCAGACTCGGATACCCCAGGCTGTGATAAAGGTATGATTGGTACATTGCGATTATGAATATCAACACAAGGTATGGCATCTGAGCTATAATTATTGTCTGAAATAAGCCAGCTTCAATCGTATAAAAGTAGCTGTATGTCCGTCCGCCTGTCCGGACTCATGAATCATTGAAGGAGTTGGTGGAGAAAGTTTTTTTTTTTTAATTTTAATAAACTCCCTTTTGATCCATTGATTAAGATATTTGAAACCCTCACTACGTAGAATCTTCAACCTCTCGCTTCATCCTTCGCTTGCTCGATTTACAAACTCAGCTCTCACACTAGAAACAAACTTTGCTCCCTTGATGCATTTTACGATTAGTTTCATGAGTATTTTTCGCTCAAGCTAATCATGCAAAGTTTTTTTTAATTAGATTTTACGCGTTTAGTAAATTCTATGTATAGAGAGATATTAGATATTTTTTATGTCTTTAAAAGAATGATTATTATGTTGAATGATCATTAATCAAGACAGATTTACGGGAATGCGAGTTTATGATATCCTTCTTTTGATTATTATTCAGTGTTTCATCAAAAATACAGATGTTTACCTGACAGTTTTTTTATGAGTATTGAAAATAATCTTTGTTATATATCTCATATATATGTTTATTTATACTGTACAAAATAAATAACAATGAAATGATACCTTCTATTTCATTTGTAACTTGCTCATGGCCGCGTTTAGTTGACCGAGGAATGGCTGGTGGAGGTAGGTACTGTTGGGTCGAATCTGAAAACACAAGTTTCAAGTTGAAAAATCTAAAACCCGACACCGATAGATAACATCATTTGATACCCACATTGTTATACCTATGAGAAAACCTCCCATATTTAAATAACATTAAATGAATTAATATTTAAGATTAGTAGAGCCCCTGTGAAAGGGCTCGTCCATCGAAGTACTACCACCATACCTATTTCAGCTGCTAAGCAGCATTGCTGTTTCCGGTTTAAAAGGTATGGTTGCCGGTGAAATTATTAGGCTCCTTTATGTCTCAAGTTGACGGGCGCAATGCAGTGCCGTGTAGGCTATCTTCTTTGTGGATGTGATCTACGCAGTAAGGCATTGTTATAGGCCAGAGATGCACTTAGCATGACACCATAGACCACAGAGGTGGTTGAAAAGTAATTCATATATGCTAGTAATTCATACCTGAGTATGCAAATCTGGCCGGTCTCAAGGATAACACAGAAGTCGTGACCGGCGGCAGCGGTGGAAGGGGCGGCATCGACGCGGGGAGTGGTACCATTGATGAGGGCAGGTTCATTCTATGGTGGCGGTGGCGGTGGTGGCGGTGGCGGTGGCGGTGGTGGTGGTGGCGATGGCGGCGGCGGCGGCGGTGGCGGCAGCAATACCTATATTCTAACGAAAATATTACATGTAGTTTGTGATATAGACAACAATGATACAATGTTAAAAAAAAAACAAAAAAATAATTATTGTTAAAATTAAATTGAAAAAAAAAGTGAAAATAGATTTTTCTAAGGATTTCTTTATAAATAATGAGGTTCCATACCCCAATTAATTGATGTATATGCGTCCTGAGGGAACTGAGTGTCCTATTTTTCAAAATAATACCAGGATTGACTGTTACTAGATACGTTTATTCCCGACTAGCCATGGGCCGACATCCTACCCACAAGCAACAATACTAATGAAAGCTAATTATCAGCTACCTACAATAGGTACATCACATTAATAAGGGATAATTTATGTCCCGTAGACGCGTTACAGGCCTTGATAGTGCCAACCACGATTGAATAGTTTGTATAAATGGGACTTGTCAACAGACTTTCTTTGCAGTGTGAGTCAGACTCCCGTCTCTGATTTTCGTTTAGACCCTGGCTTTGTTGGACAGAAGGACGAGGTTCCAGCGGCGCCAACTGTAGGACAGGCTCCAATTCCATGTTTGAGGACTCTTAAATCAAACAAAGATTACTAGAGTTGTTACTTAGTAATATATAAGTAGGTACTCACTAAATGTTGTTATTTCTTACTTTACCACCACCGCTACACAATTATTCACGATTTTGGTTACAAAACAAAGTAAGCCGCTAAGCTAATAAAATCGAACGCGAAACGAATGTGCACAGACTACTATCTATAGTTATGTGTCTTGTTACTAATTGTAAGTGTTGTAACAAACGTTGTTAGGATCGACATTAGGACACTATAGCTCACATGAGCTTCATCGCAGTCTGTGGTGTAACAGTGACAATAACAACAGCAACAGTACAGCTGACGTAGTACATATTTATTGTATTATCTCTAGTAAAATGGGAATAAATCTAGATAAAATAAAAAAAAACTAAGAGTACTATCTCTTTTTATATGAGCTTTTATACTCCGTTTATAAACACAGAGAAAAAAAAATGTAAATGCGTTAAGTTAGTACCCGAGTCAATCGTTTACCTAGAAGAGTTTCTTTTTTATGTTAACCTTTAAATGATTATCTTTGTTATGCATTGAATGTACATTCTGTAATGTTATATTTAAGAATATCAATAAAATAAATAAATAAATTCTTGTCTCCGATATCATGGTAGGATATTAAACACGAGATATCAACAGAGATTATTTTTTTTAACTAATGCGTACAAAATAAGAGTAAATGGCTAAATAAGTAGTAATAGGAGTAGCAGGGTTTTTCATACGACAAAAACGGCATTGTGTGCCTCTATAAGTCAAAGTCAAATATATTTATTCAGTAAGATTTTTTGGCTACGGGACTTGACTACCCCGGTGGCTCCCTTAGGGGAGCCAAGGTGATTCTCATATGGCATTGGCTCCCCCAAACGGGGGAGATAAAATACCACACATTTTCCGTAATATTAAAAAAGTTTTTGGCACATAGCATGCAATATCCCAATATTCCCACGAGAATGGGATTATCCTCTTATGAAACGATTACATATCATAACATGTAAAATCAAAATATGTATCCTTGAAAAACCGCAGATTAAAGTACATAATGTTTGAAATATTTAATGCTTCCATTAAAAGCAAATGAAAGCTATGACCAAGATCTACATTTTCAATGACAGCTGTCAAAACTACATCTGCCATTCTTGATCTCGATCTCTTGGTATCTCAGTTTGATTTCGTCAAGTTCGATCGACTTGACGGCTGTTATTTGTCAAATTCAAATCATCGTATCGTTTTTGTTGCTAGAGTATGATTTCGGCATCGACTGTCGAAATTAATGTCGCATAATCCATCGTTCAAACGATACTCAAAACGATTTCACTATGAGTACAAAAAGTCCAAAAGGCGCGATAATTGTTCCGATACAATAAATATATCGGGTAACCGATAAACGATATTATCGTTTATCGGTTTTGAGGATAGAGGCCCAGTGTAAAAGTAGATAATTTTATATAGTGGTCATCCGTAATAAGTAGATACCTAATATGTTTTTTTTGTGATATTTTGTCTTACTTTGTTATATTTTTAGTCCGTAAATACTCCGATATAATTATTTTATAGTGTTACTGTATACACGGTGTAGGTAGCTTATTATGTGTATTATGTATGCTGAAATGGGGTTATTCGACCCGACTTCATTGATTGGTGTAAGCAATCTTGTTTATGGATATGCATATTTGTTGCCATTCTAGGCTTGATTTATTTGAAGAACTAGGAGGTACTACGACTGGGAGGTTGCCTAGTCACACAATATAAAAAAAACAAGAATGTACTTATTGAATTGAGGAATGCTCGGTGTGGAGGGAAAAGCGGCGAATCCTGGTCAACAGGATTGGGAAGGACCTCTCTCTACCAAGCGTAGTGAATGTGTGTGAGGCAAATAGTACTGCGCCGTGCACCACCGGATTCGTTTACCAATAATAACTGATTTGAATCAGATGTAGGTTACATTAGAGTGATGATATTTATATAGGAAATAAAACAATTAAATAAAAATATTTTAAGTTTTCGCAACAACGTATATTCTCTCTTTAGGGTGCGACATTAATAGATTTAAGGCATTACCATTTAGTCCGTGATATTTCCGTTTGGAAATCAAAGTTTCGTAATTTAAAAATAAAAATCTAAGAATGTAATGTGTAAAGTATTAAGTGAATGTAAGTTGCAGGCTCAAAGGAAAATTTGACAGTTAGAAAAATGTCGATAAGTGTCATCGATAATAGAAGTTTCTCTCTGTCAAAAGTGAGGTTAATATTATCAGTATTTCACGTGTTTGATATAATTATGAAATGATTACATTCAGAGTATTATTGGGATAGAATACTACAATTTTTCCAATCCATTTATGTACAAAACTTTTAATCGCACCACTCGCATTGGGTCTAATTAGGGCAGAACTGACAGCACCGGACGCCAGTCCGGTTCAGGCCGGTGTGGCGTGTTCGTGAATGGCTCGTACAACTATCTCACTCTGACATGAGCTATATGAGCATACACTATTCTCTTTATCTTTTGCATTGCCAATCTACATACGTGTACTAAATCTATGAATGTATCAATATTGATTCGTCAAGCGGTTTAGTTCGGTCAGTCAGCGTCAGCGTCGACAATACATAGACTACTATTAACAAACCTAGCTAGAATAGAGTGATAGGGCGAGAATATGTTCATTGTCTATTATAATTGATCTGTGAAATTGTGAATAGGATAGGGCAGCGAAGCAACCAGCAGCAATGGATGAATGATGTGCGATGATGGGAGGGTGTGAAGTGCGTAATGTTTTAGAATAACTAGGTACCTACCTATTTTATTGTATTTAAACTGTACTTGTGTATCATAGTGCGTTAATTCAAATAAAATTGTATCGAATGCTTTGGCTTTGTTACGAACAAAGCACATGTCCGTAACATGTAACCGTATGAGTCCGATTGGGTGGGCAATTTTTTTGTTTTCTACAATTTTTATTTTAGATGTTGGAGACTCAATGACCAAGATAACTGAGAAAGTAAGAGGGTGGTGGAGATAACACTGGTAAATGCTGGTGAAGTGGAAAATTTGTTTTTGTGGACACTGGCCCGTGAAGATCGTTGGTGAGTTATAATAACGTCAAATTAGAAAGTGACTTCGTAGTTGAAGTTATTCGTGTGTGTAACTGAGAAGGGCATAGGTATGTAATCTAAAAGTAAAGGGGTCTGTTTTGTTGACAGTGACTTGATGCAGAGCACAGTACAACATGGCCGCCAGCCCGCGCCGCTACAGGCAGCGCCCCCGAGCGATCCGAGAACGGATCCACGCACGCGAAATCAGCCTCCTCCGCCTGTGACGGCAGATCTCGAAGGAATTTGCCGAGACTTCATTTGGGGGATATGCTCTATGGGCCCACAGTGCAAGTACCGGCATGAGCTTGAGTTTGAATCTATGAAAGCAGTGCTCAAATTCTGCCACGATCATCAAAATCGAACAACTGGCTGCAGCAGGTCCGACTGTAGCTATCTGCACACTAGCAGGGAAGAGGAGATTTTGTTTTTGACGACAGGCCAGATACCTCGAATGTTGGTGGATAGATATACTGCTATGTCCCAGGTGGAGGCACCCGCAACAACTATTAGTGAGCCTGTAACTAATGTGACTCAAAAAAATATGATTTATGACTACATAGTGCAGCCGCCGCCTCCGCCGCCGCCACTACCGGCGCCGGGATCTGCTCCCACTCACTCACCAATGCAACAAGGCTCGCTGATGACAATGCAAAGCCCCATCCAGGGGCCTATGCTGAACCCAACACAGGGGCCCATGACAGCCTCAATGCAGGGGCCTATGCCTAACTCAATTCAAGGTCCTATGCCAAATCTAATTCAGGGTCCTGTACAAAACCAAATGATGAGTTTGATGTCAAACTCTATGCATGGAGCTTTGCCGAACCCAATCCAAGGTCCTATGATTAACTCGATGCAAGGTTCTATGCAAGGTCTTATGCCGAATTTGATACAAGGCCCAATACCCTCATCAATGGCACCACATCCAGCTCCGATGCCACCCCCGCCGCCACCACCACCACCACACACATCTTCTATGCCATCTTCAAGAATGGCCAGCCCTGCATACTCAGGTATGAATAATTCTACAAACATTTTGAATTTTTGATAAATATATTGGAATGATAAGACCCACCTCACTCAGCCTGTCGATTTCCTAAAAAGCAAATCATCAGTTAGATATATAGCAGGGTTACAAAGTGACTTTGACTTTGAATAACCCCTTCTAGTCATGATGGTGGTAAAGCCATGTATTTTTGACAAATTATGCATATAAGATACATACAATTGAAATTTTATTATCTATTATAATTTAACTATCTCTTGTCTTGTCTTAATATTTTATCATGAAAGGGACCATAAATTCATTACAAACTTTATTTTGATAGTTTATGAAGTGTCCCAGATAGTAGTACCATAGAGTTGAGACTAAACCTTCAGGTTTTGAAGGATGTTCATGACCTGTGTCATTTGTTGGAATAGTTACTTAATATGATGACATTCTCTTAAAATGTATATCACATTGTGTATGAAAAATTACTGTTTTGTTTCAGTAGTGATGCAACCGCAACCAAACATATCGGTCTATCACCCAATCAACCAGCCATCTTCACTTCCCCCATTGTAAGTAATTCTCATGCTATCATTGTCAACTGCAGTAAAAACACTAGCATAGAACTTTGTAAGGATGAGTCACTTCATCCCATTCATGAGGGGGTGTTCCATTAGCGAACCGATAATCCAAGGGTAAAGATTGTGTTGCTGGTCTAATTACAAACTAAACTCAGGGTTCTGTTTTCAGTAACCATAATTTTAATTTTAGAACCCTGTTAATACTAACTCTATTGTCTACCAGTTATGACACAGATTGCTCAAGTTCACCTATTGATCCTAGTTTCACTCTTCACAAAGTCATTTTGTGTAATTTTTTCAGATTTGACCCATCAGTGCCTCCACCTCCCTTGCCTCAACCTTCAACTAGCTGCGGCCATAAGCGAGCAGGGGATGAAATAGAAGGTAACCTTTGATTATACATTTTTTTGGTACACTATATAGAAAGTGGATATCTCTTTGGAAACAATTAATAGTCAATGCTCGGCGATATAGTTACTTTAACCAACAACTTACTAAGAAAATTTCCAATATAAAGGGTTCATCATTATTAATTTTTGAAAGCCTTACGACACAGCTTGAGCGAATACAACTAATGGCTATAAAAAAACTTATTTAGCAAAACTTCCGAATAGAGAGTAAGTGTGTGTACGTGTTGCGGTGCTGCTGAGCCATAGAAAATACCTATAAACAGGACAATACAGTAGTGTATAATACTACTGTGTGCATTTGTTCATAACCCCCAATTGAAGAGAGGGGTGTTTAAATTTGTTATTTGGTGCCTCTTAGCCGCCGAAACTATAGTTTTGTGGTTTCATTCGTTAAAATAGCTTACCTGGAATGGTTGCTTAGCCATATTTAGTGGAAACCGCTGCACCGATTTACACCAAATATGGCACCATTCATGCCATGATGACATTTATCAGTTCATAAACCTCTGTTCAAAGAGACCTTGAGCATAAAATTGCCATGTTAAATGTTTGGTATGTATCAAAAATCATTGAGATTTGACAAACAGGAGTTCATACTTCAGGGTCTGATGACCAGCATAAGATAAACAAGTTCCTGGTTACTTATAGACAAATGGTGTTGAACATTTCGGCCCTAGAAGATTTACAACAGTTTCCCAGTCAATCTGATAACCAGCATTGGATGAATAGGATTTGGTAATCATCAGCACAGTTAATTATGTGTTAAATGTGGGTAATTATAGAAAAATCATAGTCTTTCTAATTTTTTTTATTAAATGAACTGGTTTTTGTTATCAGTATGGCAACATTTGTACATAAAATGAAAAATATTAACCATGAATCAATATGTATAGTGACTACTATCACAATATTAAACAACTTGATATTTACCCCATGTGTCTCATGGGAATAGACACAACCCTACATAAACAATCCCATGTGGATTATTGGACCTCTAAAGTTGAAACATATTGTATAGTAATTAGCTGTTTACATTATCAATGATAAAATAGGAACAGAAATACAGATTCACACTTACAAACGTTACAAACAAAACCTAAACATTTTATTACGTAGTGCGTAATAACAGATATTTTACCAATAACAGCAAATATGTTTATGGTAGTGATTTTCAGTTGTACATTTTGTTTCATTATATGTGAGACCACACAAAAAAAAACTTTTTATATTGTACGTTGGGTACTTGATCGATTGGGTAGTTACTTGATCTTCATTTCACCTGGTTTTAAATTATGATAAGGCCGAAGGCGCTCTTCACCAGGAATCCTCAACTAACTGAGGAACTGGCTATCTTACCTGTAAACGCCGGAACACAACAATTAAGAACTTCAACAATGAAGAAGAATTGCTGTGAATTCATGAGAACCATTAAATTAAATATACCTCCTCGATAATTTCCTTGTCGCCTTGGTTTTATACTGTAATGGCAATGTAAATATTAAATAAATAAAAAATAATCTTAGCCCACACATCGTCATGTCATCGTGGCGGCGGCGGTGGCGAGTGTGTTTTTTTTTTATACTACATGGATAACAACATTGACTCCGCTCCCACACGGTAAAATAATGTTCATTGAAATGTGATTTTCAGGGCGTCCTCTGTGGACATACTTTACATTGACAACATAAATTAGCAGACTGCTCGTTATTGCTCATGATTGGTTATTCCAACCAATCACGACCATTTTGGTTGGCGTAAAATTTAACTTTACACGTTCGAATAGATAACACTTTGCCATCACTTGGATTTTCACAAGCACAAACTAAATTATAATAATAATAAAATAGGGATTAGGTATTTAGGTATACCTATATCTTCTTTGTTTTGTGGGTATGTAGCACCTACCTATACCTATTCTGTCTAGGTACGTACTAACTTTCTCAATCTGCAGATTTAAATAAATTAGGTAGCTGAACTTCACAACCCGATTAGGTGTTGAGACTTAGACGAATAATTCGTTAGGTATTTTACTACCTAGCAACTGCATATAAAATTATTTGATAGGTAGTAGGTAAAGGTAGGATAGAACCTTAATATCACGTAACTCGTATTCATATCAAGACAAGTGACATCAATGGTAAGTTGGTATAGGTAAGGTACCTATGTAGGTGAGGTATAGGTATATCAGGGGTATACATAGGTACTAGTACCTATGTATACTCCTGATGTACCTACCTCTATATATCTAGATTATCGAGGAGGTATATTTAATTTAATGGATTTTTTTGGCGGGAAAAAGTTTATTGCTTATTTCTCTGAAACTACTGGGTCTAAAGGTACTAAAATGTTGATGCTTAGTGAACCAATTCCGGACTCAAATTTAAGCACACTAGTATTCAGCCGTTTTGCTAATCCAGATGTGTAAGCTGGGGACATAGGTCTACAGCATAAATGTCGTATTTACCTTGTATCTCTGAAAGTATTATAGCTACAGGCTTGAAATATTTGGTTCTCAGTGAACCCAATCTGCACAGAATTATAGGCTATCAATCACAATCCAGTATTCAGCCATTTCGCTAATCCAGATGTGTAAACGTTTTACGAAAGAGCTAAAAAAGACTCGATTTTCACGTATTGTGTTGTTAGAATTCAGAACACAAAACGCCCTATGACGTTGGCATTATCAGATGATATGGCTGTCTGTCTATCCGATCTATAAGGTCCTTAAAACCGTGATAGGTAGGTAACCAATTGAAATTTTCATAAAATATGTAACTGTGTTTTATATAATCAACCCAAATACTAAATCTTTCTTTCAAAAATTCGATTTTTGTAATACTTTTTCCCGACTTAGTCTCTGGCCACAATTATACCCGGACCGTTTTTTCTTATGCTACTAAGGTGGAAAACAGGCATACGGTACTCTTGATATGTTACATCTTTTGTTTATTTTGTCTCGGTGCGTCCGACTGGTAAATAGTCGAGTCGTATTTCCTGGAAAAAGTGTGATAGCTGCTAACACGAAACTACACAAACTGACCGACTGATCAAGGAAGAAACAGTCTCAAAAACATAATGTTGTGTGATTGTTTGGGATGCTATGAATGATGTTGGAATTTAATAAAGCAGCGATATATTAAAAATCTTGATAGTTTGAGAATGGCTCACGGTTTTTGATAAGTAACTGTTAATGAGGTCGTATACAAATTGCATTCTGATATCTGTACTACAAGTTCCTAACGAGGACTACGACTCTGCAGGTAAACATTTTATGTGTGAAGTGATCAAACGTTGCCCTGTTTACTAAAACTATGTACCTGGACTTCTCGGTTTGTTATAAATTATATTCATTGATTTAATGGAACAATACAATGGTATACTCCGTATTAAATGAATAAATAAAACTATTTACATGAACACGAAAGGCGAACAAAAATACATTATTATGCTTATTTCGAATTATGGTAAAAAGCTGTCATACATTGGGCTCGGGTAGACTACTCTAGAACTATCTACATACTGTAGATAAATGTTAGACCCATAACATTATCCACGGGTTATCTTATAACATTTACTACGTTGGTAATCCCGTCTCGAGAGAAATCATTGATTTCCTGTTCAGAGTTTAAACATTTGTACTTATATGTAGATAAACATGATAAAGTGAATTAATTATCTGTAGAACAGTAGGTAGCAATGGTCTCATAAATATCTTATTCTGCGAGGTACCAGACATCGGACGTTAACACATCTATTTTTTAGCCTACTTCCTCAGAAAGATGGTTATGTTTTTCGAGAGTATGTATGTATGGGATTTCTAACTTCCACTCTGTAGCCTTAACGGCTTGTTGAAATTTGTCTTGTGATGTGTCATTTGATACGTGTGAATTGTGGAAGTTACATAGGCTATATTATTTTTATGCAAGAGGTTTGAATCAAAAATTAGAAGAACACACAAATTATTATATTCCATCAATATAGGTATCAAATGAAAGCTAGTAATATGTGCCAATTCTAAATATTTATATGTGGGATCAGTAAATAATACGAGGTACGTCTAGGCAACACTCAGTATAATTTGAAGGAAAAATACATCACAATCATATAAGGTATTAACAAATCAATTTATAGCATATAATCACAATTATAATCATGCATACTTATTTCAATTTAAAACTAGATGTCGCCGTAGGAAAAAAATGCACGCGTTGTCTAATTATTAAAATATTTTGCAGCCGGGTTTTAGTTTTTTTCAACTTTCAACTCGTTACTTATGTACGCACGATTAATCTCTCGTAACTGCGAATTGACGTCCATAGTACTAGCGTACCGACGTCCGTAAACTAGCGTACCGACATAATGTCAGGTTACAACACGTACCTAGTAGTATTCCATTGTGCCGAACCGAACACGATTTTACCTCCACCAATAGTACTGGCAAGGAACGTCGCCCTCGTTTGTTTTACAGCAATATTACAATCTAAGTCTTCAAGTCTAGAGTGAATAGGTTCCATGCGAGATTCCAACTCCCAAGGTTGGAGCACGCATATCCAACCATTTTTTCATGTGAGATGGTAGTTAAACGCAAAATAAATACAGTCATATAGATGGATGGAGCAGTTTGTGGAATGATAGTAGGCCTTTTGACCCGCGTATACTTATATGGCGTATTGTTTCTGTCGGCTGGACACGCACTCGTTCGTGAATATATTGCATTGGGATCTGTTTTTAAAATGCATATATTAGGGCACACCCAATACCTAAATTGTGAACTGTACAGTTTTAGTGCGAGCCATGGGGATTTTTTTTACGTAAAAAAATTTAGCCAAAAATTAATAACATTTAAATTGTCAAACATTTCGGGTTTATTACCACGGTAATATGTAATTTTACCTCGATATTTCGAAGCGGTTTCACGCTCCATGGTCCAGTCTACTCGTGACCATGGAGCGTGAAACCGCTTCGAAATATCGAGGTAAAATTACATATTACCGTGGTAATAAACCCGAAATGTTTGACAATTTAAATGTAGTGAATAACCACGAAAACCTAAAAACTTAAAAATTAATTAAACTACTTAATTTTTCTGCAAAGGTTTTTTTTTATTTTCTCCCATAACTATAATCCAGGGCCCCGATTCTACTAACAGTAACAGTAGTTTCTACTGCCCCAGTTCAGTTTCAAGCTTTGCTTAGTTTGGGGCGAGGTAACGCTGTGTGCAATTTATTTATTTTATCGTGCAATCGATATCTTGTAAATTCTATGATAGTACATACAGTTTGGCTTATATTTTGTTGATTGTTTACCTGTGGTGACCTTATGGTCAACATTATTATTTAGAAAATGAATACTTATAGTTCTTACAGTGCAGCGGTTTCCGTGTTGCCCGATTTTCATTTTGTTAACAAAATGCCTTTGATTTTATCATGTCCACTTCATTGTCCTCGTATTTTTATGAGTATTGTATGTGGTCTATTGATGGGGATTTTTCAGATGCATTGTTCATTTTTATTTCTGTAGGTTAACAATCATTACTAACACAATGTTTTTTGGGCGAAATTCCAGATCAAAGTTCTTTTATTTATTTTCATGTTGGTAATATTTGCGCCACTTTTCACACCACATCCTGTCTTTGGATTGATTTGTAGCAATATTATACCTCGTGTGTTCATAAGTTTTGAGATCATTTTCATTGATCAATAAAAAAAAGATAACACTGACAGTCCGGATCAAACTTTTTCAATTTTAAATTTTGAACAAAGTGCATTAACAAAAACATTATGAATTGCTTGCTTGCTTGAAATAAGTACTGCACTTTTCGCCAACAAAAATCTGGGTTTTCCAACGGGACTACTCTGCACGATCCCATAAGGCCAAATCTACCCAACACTGGCTAGAGACCAATTTACCAGCCTTCATTCGCAGCGGGGATTGGCCTTCGTCGAGTTCCGACTTGAATCCTCTGGTTTATTCTCTATGGATAGAATTAGAGCTAAGAGCACACGCAGAAAGTCACACCCGAACCTGGAATTACTCAAGTACACCATTGTCAAAGAATCAAAAGGGATTCCCATAGAAAACATACGTGCCGCCTATAGACGAATTACCCGAACGTTTAAAGGCGGGTATTGAATACAAGGGTAGACATTTCGAATGACTTAATCTACTTTTTTTTCGTATATTTACATAAAATATAAGCAATAAATATATTTATGACAAAACAATCAACAATAATCAACTTTTTACTTCGTCTTAAAACTTATGAACACTTGAGGTACAGAGGTAGGTTGGTATCAATTTTAAAGTGTTATAATTTTACTGATGGTTGTAATCCACCTGGCGAAGTAAAGGCATAAGGTACTACGAAGGCGCGGTGCTGCACGGAAATCGCTTGCACGCATTCTTTGAAATACCCTTGTGTACCTACTATTGTGTACTGCTAATGTATTTTGCTATGCGCTCATTGCTTCTGTTCCCAGCCGGTCCAAGGAAAATGTGGAAATCGGACTACTCCAACGACGGCTCGTGCGAACTCTGTGTCCAGCGACTCATCAGGTTTGACCCCTAATGTTTATATTTATTTGTCCGCATGTTTATATAAAAGAAAGTTCGTCGATCAGTCGCGGTGACTACTGCCGTTGTAGGTGGCGAGTGTTTTGCGATCGATGCGCGTATACGCTACATTTCCTAATACCTACTACCTACATCACTTGCAGCGAATTGTTACCAATCGAGATTCTAGTTTGGCTGCGTTCGCTTGTCGCTGCCAACGAACATTTACTTTAAAATATTTATGTATTTATGTTGCAATAGTATTGTAATAATTTTATAACCATTAATATTACCGTCGGTGGTTCCTCGAGAGCAAGGCTTTCGGAGACGATTGCTGGGCGAGAAATGACAAAGGAATTATTACGATACTAATGTGTGCATGCAACTTTATATAGGTACGTATTATGTCATGTGCGTTTTTAAATATTACATGATGATTGAATTAATCAATGAAAATACTTTGTTGTATAATTAATTTAATTTAAAAGTTCCGTAACTTCATGTCAGTTTCTTTAGATCGATGTAAAACCAGCCTTTGTTCTCTTACTTAACTTAGATAAAACACAAAGAACATACTATTCATAATAATCGAAATAGATTGTTATGAAGCTGTCTGTATGACTGAATGACAATCAACGCGCTGCCCAAACCAGAGATCTTAAATACTCTTTTACGTTAGTTTTTTCATATTTCAAGAAATCCCGGGTAATTTCATAACTATTTAGGTGACAGGAAAGTAGCTTTATCAAAGACAACGGCTAGAATAACTTGAACTATCGAAGTTGTTGATAGTGGTACCTACCGTTTGGTGGTAAAATATTAATAAATGGCTTGACATCACCATTAAAATAACTAATATAGAAACAATGCTTTTGCTATAAATGATGCGTTAGCTCTTCTCTATCTCTAGACTTTTTAGATTAGGTCTAGGATGCTACGATGCTAGCTTGGTGTACCAAGCTAGCACAAAAACATGAACGACGGAAATCTACCTTCATACAAGCATAAATGGGAAGCTTTTGTTATAATATTACTATGAGCTTCGTATTGTTACCATTTAAACGTACCTACTTAGATAATTTACACTGAGTTCATGATAATAGTTGAGCGAGTGTGTTTTGACGTAAATACAACGAAGAAGTAAAAAATATTTGTAACAGGTGTTGTTCGATGTGCGAACAAAGGCTGGTTTTACATCGATCTAAAGAAACTGACATGATGCTTCGGGACTTACTTATATTACATTCATTGTATTTCAACATTATATGCAATCAATAACTATGATTAGATAACATTTAATGTATTTACCTACTTATTCTATTTACGCTTTACTTATTCAAGTATCATGAACATTATAATATATAAAATTTGATGTGTGTATGTTCCCTATGGACTCCAAAACGGCTTGACCGATTTTGATGAAATTTTCAGGCAATCTTCTGATTAGCCCAGCGGTTGATCCTGTGAAGTTTGATAGCGATCGATCAACAGTGTGTTTATGACAACTTTGCGCAAGTGTAACTGTGCGGGGTCAGCTAGTTATATATATTTTATTTGTTTATTGTTTTGTAAAGATTATGCAATATTATTCAGCACATAACAGTTGTTGATTCATATTTCTTTTAATTGTGAAGTAATGTAATGTACTTAGGTAGGTACATTTGCAAGTCACGTAGTCATCTCCAAAAAGCTTGGCTAGATACTCTTTAAACAAATTTGTTTAAACCAAATATTTCTACCTAAAAACAATGTTATTTGTCAATATAGGCGGCGTATAACTCAGTAGGTACGCGGCAATGCAACACAATTATAAATTTTCTAAGAAGTAGATAATTACTCTTGAAAACTAATTCGTTTAAACCAAATGTTTCTACCTAAATACAATATTCTTTGTCGATTTAGGTAGGCGTATGAAACAGTAGGTACGCGGCAATGCAACCCAATCATCAATTTTCTAAGAAGTAGATAATGGTATGCCGGTAATATTATTTTAGAATGATCCTTGCGTTATCCTGTCATTGTAAATCAGTCCTGCTATCTACCAGGTACCCAATACCTGCTGCGAAGATAAACGGGTCGGCTTAGGTAGGTTGCAAAAAAAACGCGCGATGTTTTCTTTTTGTAAATTGTATGTTCAAAACACATCATGCATCCATGAAAGTGCATCTTGCTACTATAATTAAGCTACGAAATAACAACTGTATTCTTGATATTCAATGTCTAAATACAATAAATAATATTTTGTATTCTGTCCCGTCTCCCGAGTGATATTTCTCGTAAAGATTCAGTCAGCTCATGAACCTATATAAAAAAATCTAACCGTTGAATAACGGATTTATTGTTGTTATTAGCTCGATGTTGTCTAATTATGGTAGCGAATTTAAATTTCAAAAACGTTAAATGCATTCGGAGCTATGATTCACCAAAACAACTTTTTTCTCGTCAACCCTGCCACTTCGACCATAAAATAACCGACTAGTGGGGCGGGGTGGGGTTTACGTTCATTCGGTTTTGTATTGTTCTCTGCCCTGCCTTCTCAGCTCGCTCGCTCGCCTCTGTCAGTTCGCCGGTGAATCCCTTCGAGAGTGCTTGTGTTACTTTGCCAATCAAATCTACAAACATGCGGTAAATATTTTACATTCTTTTTATATTCCAAATCCTTATCTCATTTATTGAATTCAGAAGCGTATATTTGATTCTAAATTCCCAGTTTTCGACATGCGGTTAGCAGGTATTTCGAATTCAAAACTTCGTTTATAACGGTTATTTTGTTGGAAATATTTTCAATCGGAGCTTTAGTTTACGTTGAGTTATTGATTTTTATTCAATATTTTAGGGGTTTATTTCCCTTTCTATGTAAATCTAAGGGGATTCATACCACGTGGCTGCTACAGGTTGGCGGGAGGCAACCTCGTGGGCGGCTGCCATTTTGTTGTGACATTACTTCGAACAATTACAATAGTATTGTAGACCTTGCAAATGTAATATTCCTAAGGGGAAGACCAGCATTGAACCTCATGCAAAGAGTGATTTAGGTAGGGACGTGAGTTGATCTGATCGACGATTTACCTAAGTACATTACAGTTAGTGAAATGTTTCGTTATCCACGTGCTACCAGTGAAATGTTTCGTTATCTACGTGCTACCAAATAGGTACTAACAGATGTTCTTTCCGTATTTTAGAGCGGAGCTAAACAACCAGCAGATTGAGGCGGTTATGCTGGAAATTGAACAATTGCGCGCTGATTTAGCGGCGAGAATCGACGAGCAAGAGACGAAGAAGATGGTGCTGAAGGCTTTCTTGAGCCCAGATATATACCGGCAGACACTGGAGTACATCGACAAAGTAAGTTATAGGCTATCACTACTTGAGCAGTCCTTCGGTTCCGTCCCGGGTTATTTTTGATATGATTAGCTCTTGACCTCAAGGCCTATCCAGCGTTACCCCAGCGCCCGGATGCGGTCTACGTTGGAGCGAGCTTTCCCATAAGGCACACTCGCGCATCGAGAACGTGGCAACCCGTTTAGTGCCGGACTTCGGCAGATCTACATCTGGTAGCGAAAGTGACGACGCGACGGCAGCTATTATTTCTGGTTGCTACGAATTGTGTATGTAGTGTCTGTAACTTTGCCGTACACATATCTTACAACTCGTTGGGTGCCGATGCACACACTGGGGTGATTTATATATAGCTAGGGACTCGGCATCCAACCGCGTTCGAATTGAGCCAAGAAATAATTGCCTTATGCAAATGCACTGCTCACAACGCTGCCAAATTGATCGGCACCATTTTGAGTTGGTGTAGGTGCTACCCTTGTCAATGCTGGGCTTGCTTGGCTTGCCACGTAAGACGCCGCAGTTTTATTTATTTCTACCGCTGCAAGAGATCCGTCCACAACTAACATTGTGTTTTGTTATAGGGTTCACCGATGACTCGAAGCGAGACCTACAGTCCGACAAACTTGTTTTCGTCTTCGGTAAGTGCTCCAAGCATTATCTCCTTACTTATCTTAACAATTGTGATATAAGACTTTTATAAAAAAAAAATACAGTAAATTAATTTCACCAAGCAAAGCTTGTAACAAACTCCTTGTGAAAATATATGTTAATGATAGTAATTTAGGCATTATTACGCATCACGTAATAGGTATTTATCATTAGGTACAATTTTGCTAAGTCATCGGCAAAGTGAAATAAGAATGTTAAAAATTTGAGGGTAGATTTGAAAGCTGTTGTTCGATTTGTCTGCGAGAACAAAGTCAATTTGAAACAAATTGTTGTGTGGCTTATTTACTGACACGATTAACGAAATCCACAATCCCACCGGGGTCTGTTAGTTTCGTCTCCTAGTGGTTTACATTTACAGAATTCCTCTTTTAGTTTTGTATTATACATACAATGTTGGGTACAATGTACCCAATATTGTGAAATATTTTTTTGAAACGGGCCACACAGCTCGCAAAATCGATTACCGCCTCTGTGGTCTAGTGGTTCAACCCACCGATTTCAGATCCAGAGGTCCCGGGTTCGATCCCCAAGGGAAGGACAATATTGTTCTTGGTTTAGTTGGTTGTAGCCACCATTTTACCAAATTCTGTCACCAAATAATAATTCTAAAATTGTCGAGTTTCGGCATTTAGAGGTAAGATAGCCAGTTCCTCGGTTTGTTGAGGACTACGGGTGAAGTGCGCCTCCACCTTTGGCCTTATCTTAACTTGTAACCAGATGAGATGAAGCCAAGCGCTTCCGGATTCTACCGCGAAACGAAGTGTGGGAACGACATTTTGGCGGTTTGGAGTTCGTTACAAGGTCATCTCGTTAGGGTACCCTATGCTTATGACGGTCAAGTTAGCCAATTACATTAAATTGTTTGTGATTATTTATTAAGATTCGTGTACAGATAACAATTAAACGTTTATAAATGTGTAGGTGGCCTCTGCTAACAACAGCATCATACACCAGCTCGTCGACATGATTCTCGCTAACAACTCGCGGGGATCAATTGAGCCGGTACGTATTTTTATTATGTTATTACTCTTTTAATATTACTGTAGTAGGTCTACGATGAAGAAAACTTTAAAAACTTGAAGTTGGGCATCATAGGTGCGACTGTACTTTACTCCAAGACCGCTTCTTTCTCTCGACTAGCACAGGTCCGGGGTATGTAGCATTGGAGGGGGTATGTTCATCTGTAGGATGGCTAGATAAATACCAGCTCGCTGCCTTCGATTCGATTCTTGGATATTGGAGCGCAGAGCATTCACACTTGTCTTGAGCACCACCGAAAGGTTGCTAGCCTTTCGGTTTTGTATATGCTTCATTTCGGAGAGAACGCATTGGAGCCTCATGATCTCGCCATCTCCCTTCCACTACAGGATTAGCAGACGCACGTAGCATTACCACCCGTACCTTATTAGCGTCCCGTCTATCTGTACTAAACGCTTTGGTTCCACTTTCATCATGCGAACGGCTAAACAGTGGAATACGTTGCCTTCGTCTGTTTTCCCTGAAAATGACAATGTGGGTCTCTTCTAGACTCGCGTTCTGCATCGTAGGCTACATCCTCGCTTCCCATCAGGCGAGTTTGTAGTCAAATGTCTCTCTCACTTGGAAGTAGGTCCATCCCAAATTATAAATAGGTAGCGCCATTATTTGTGCAGTCTTTCCTTTATGGCATTTTTAGTTATTATGCTAATAACGGAAATTGGTAATCGAAATGAAGTTATGTGTATTGAAGCAATAACAGAAGTCTTAACTGAAAAAGGGGGCATCAGAATCTGCCCATTTGCCTTATAGTCGCAGATCACGTTAGCTTTATAAATAAATAGTTGCAATGTTGAGAGTGACCTAAAATATATAATGACTTAAAATTTTACCGCCTTCGTGGCTAGACCACGAAGGCGGTTCGCCTACCGGTGTCAGATCCAGAAGTCCCGGGTTCGATCCCCAGGGGGAGTACAATATTGTGCTTGATTTATTTGGTGGTTGACATTATTTATGTCCGCATGGCTAGCTACCACCATCTTACCTAATTCTGTCGCCATAACAACAATTCTTAAATTGTTCTGTCCGGCATTTAGAGATAAGATAGCCAGTTCCTCAGTCTATTGAGGATTCCGGGTGAAGTGTGCTTCCACCTTCGGCCTGATATATTACTTTTAAATCAGATGAGATGATGGCTAAACAACTCTCCTTCATGTATATTTAAAAAAAATAACCTATCATATTGACTCTTGTCGACAGATTCCGCAAGCCTCGTCTCAAAACGACGATTTATTCCAACTGACGGCGCGGTCGCGGTCGTCCGGCTGGTCGTCTGACGCGCTCACCAATCTGCTGGACCTGATACGAGGTAAGTTTGCTCAACAAAAGTAATCGTACCTCTACAACATCACATACAAACATGTATACAACGTTGGTTTCATCGTCAGGTCCCTCGGTATCCTCGGAATCGGAGCGGCAGGCTTCGTCCAACGGCTTCAGCCGCTACCTAGAAGGGGAGTCGCCGCCGCCTCGGTTCTTCGAAGCGAGCCGCTCGTTCCCCGAGGTGGCGAAGGCAGGTCGCGGGTACGAGGGCGGCGCGCGCTCGTTCCCCCCGGTGGAGGTGGCCGGCCCGTCGTTCGAAGAGACGCGGTACGGTACCGCGGCGACGGTAGCGCCCCCTCCCCCGCCGCCTCCCCCGCGCGCCGCGTACCCCGCGACGTACGAGAGTGCGGCGGCGACCACCGCGCCCGCGTACCTGTCGGCCGCCGTCGGCGTCGGGTACTCGGCCGCCGTCGGCGCCGGGTACTCGGTGCCGAGCCAGCCGCCGGCGCCGCGTGCTCCTACCTATGCGTACCCTCCGAGTGAGTATCGCGAGACAACACTTCGCACATCACCCTCTCTATGTGTTTCCTGTTCGAATGTTTGTACGTGTTGTATCGTAGCTACGTGACTGAATGTGAGGTATGTTGCAGACATGGCGAACCCCCCGGCGAGCAATTACTCCGGGGCGATGGTGCCGCCGCGCCCCACGCCGCCTCCTCAGAACCCACACAACCCCTATTTTGTGGGCGGCCGTTACCCTAACCAGACTTACTATCCGCCTTATCAATAGGGTAAGTCCACATTAATCGACGGGCTGAAGGAATTCACCGGCTGACTGTAACTTAGTATTAGGACTATTGGCTATTTTCTATGAACCGTCCACGATTAACTTAGTCGTCGTTATTAGCTTAGTAAATTTTACATGATTGCGCAATAACCAAATTTAATCGACTAGTTATTTTTTAACTATATTCTACATACGTGAGACTTGCATTTTTACAATTAGCATTATTTTATTCACAAATCGTATGTCGTTTACTTAGAAAATAGCCATGATATTATTTCTGACTTATTGAATCAATGTATTTTTGTGTCAAATTTGTGAGGGCGGCTTACCTATTACGGCAATCGCTATAATAATAGAATGCGCAGACGTGATGTATTTTAACTGCAAGCCAGCTAAAGAGTTTAGATGCAGTGAGCGAGTTGGTCCCGACAGCTTGCTAGCTACACATGTATGTTGCTGGTTGTAAGCAGAAACACCAATCTCGGAAACAATGATATCAAGTGTAACTAGCATGCATCCGGGGCTCGGTCACGCGAACTGAAGAGAGCTGCATCCAGACTGTAATCTGCTGCTAGCTTGCAGTTTGATGCGCTCCTACAGTGAGTCGCCCTCTTTGAGACATCTCAAATGAACGTCTCAGTCCTATTATGCTATGACCATATTAGCGTGAAGGCTTTACATCCAAAAATGCTTTAATTATTGCGTGAGAATACTGAAAACATCCAGATAAAGAGGCTACTCTACTTAGCGTCAAGCCAAATGTTTGCGTTGAAAATTACACCAACATGGAGGTCAAAGCTGCTGCGCTATATTAATGAGTGAATGAATATTTTACTGATTGAACATCGTTGAATTTGAAATAATTTAAGGAATTTAAGTACATTTTGGTGTATGTTTTCAACGCGCTACAACTACACAATGTTGATTATCGCAGTAATTATTGTTATTTTTTGCAGGTGTGGCCTAAGCATTGTTGTTTATTTCTTAGTTTGACACGTTCATTTGAGCATGATCTACAAAAGTTGTGTCCGTTTTTAATTGCCAATTTTGTGTGTGTGTCGAAAGTTCCTTTAAAACCACTATTGCAAAAAAATAGCGCACGGAAACTTAGCTAGCATTCTCAATATCTAGACGCGAGTGAATTCACTTCACACAGTTTTATAGTGTAATCTTTAGATTCTTCTCCATTTGCCGCAGTACCCACTTGTATACTGTGTTAAATTCTAAAGCTTTGAAAAAAAATCGCAAACATGTTTGTATGCAGGAAATGTACTGCTACAAACATTAATTTCTACTGCTCTATACCATCGATCACAAAATAATCAAAACTGATCAATCAAAACTGATCAACTGTGAGAGTGTCCCGCTGCTTTTTGCTTAGTGGTTAGTAATAATGTACATTAAAAGGCGAAACTTCACCTTTATAGTAAAAAATATTAAGACTGAGTGTGATACCTTGGATACTTTCTGAGAATATTTTTAACTAGTACCTATTTGGCTTAAAACAGGAAGATTTTTACATTATAATTTACATTTATGTTATTAGTTGTAAGCATTGCGATTTTTATTGCGGACTAAACCCAATCATCTAACTAACTGTAACTAACTAGAATTTATCGACGTAACAATTCCGCTCGTTTCTCTAAATGTTATCACATTCAAAGTTCCACATATTCAGTATGATTTTTAAGATAATTTTGAATGTAATATGCAAAACATTTGTATGCAACTAAAATTCGATTTTTAAGATAATTTTGAATATTATATGCAAAACATTTGTATGCAACTAAAATTCCATTTTGAGTTAATACCGAATACATTTCCAAAAGTTTAATAATCAAAAAAAAAAATTTTGGTTATGCACTCACAGAATCTTGCCTACCATATTTATATGCTAAATATGATATTTTTTATTATTTTTTGAATGGCCCTTGATCTCCTAAGCTTGTCTTGTTCTAGCAAGAGCAAGGATTAGGGTCTACAATGGACCTAGCATTACTAGAAGGATTATGTTCTGCCAGTCCGGTCACTAAGATCCACGGCCAAGTTTATCTGGTAACTTTATGTTGGTAACTTTTGTTTAAAGAAGGTAGCGGAATGATTTACTGTTACTTGCCTGAATACAAAGACTGATAGATAAGATCAATTAGAATAACTGGGTTGCGGTAATGTAAAGCTACATAGAAAGATGGGAGGCTTAATATGTTGAGCCGGACTCTGCTTTCTGTGTGGTTTGTTCGCCTCTTGCATCATCAAAAGAGACGACTCTCGCTATCGAGAACCAAAGATTATGTGCCTTTGCAAAGCGAATATTATAATTTTCGATGTCAAATAAGGAGACCGTTGCAGTCGTAGAGCTTCCATCATTTGCGTTTTTAATACTAATAGTATATAACAATTTCAGATAGATAGATCCAGGTTAATTCCTTCACTGTCTTGTCACGTTATAGACTTAAAAAACTGCCTTTATATATTGCTCAAGAATTACCTTTTTTACTAGTCATATGGAATAAGTCGCTAATCTTAAAATCTGCATTCAAATAGTTTAACTTTAGACTAAAGCAATAATTTTACTGACTTATATAGTGTAATTATTATATGAACAACTTTTATGTAATGAATTAATGTTGTTTGAATTGTAATTAATTGATGTATGAACAGCTCATCCCGCTATGTTTTCATCTCGAATAGTCGAATGTCGTTACCTTGCTAGCTCTACGATGCTCCGCAGCCAGACACTCGTCGGCATCAACACAATAGAGACTGCTGGTTGGGTTCATCGTCGTCTGCCTATGTTATGCGAGTACAATTGTATTCTATTATTTTTAGCAGAGAAGAGTAGCAAAGGCGTACAACGATAACCGATTTTATTGTTTTCTCGGTCATCATTATTCTGTCCTAATCCCACACTCGCAGCGAGGTCGTTCTCCCCTTCCACTACCCCCCCCCCCCCCCCCTGTCACCCGTGAGCTCTGCATCTCATATTGCCACTTATTCAATCCATCCATCCCTTCCTCGGTCTAACCCAACTCCTACGTCCGTCCACTGCATACATTACTTTATTTCAGTTACGTTACTCTCTTCCATGTCATGTCATGTCCATACAAAGCTAAATTATCATTTTATCATCGGCAACTATGTTATCCATCATTATCGTACCCATATCCTCCATTAATCGAAATCCATGCCGCTCTTCTCGCGTGTCCTCATTAATATTCTTACATTCATACCCGTGTCTCATGGGTTTCTTCCCTCATAACAATATACAATACTATTCTAGTTATCACATCTTTCAAAATTTTCCAGATAAAATAATTCCTATCATATGTAATCTTGAGACCCAACATTCGAATCTCGGGTTTATGCAATCTCCTTTTGTCAGGGTTTTATCGCCGACCTCTCCAATACTGGGGTTAACCTAAGTATTGGAGAGGTGATCCGTTCAGTATTTGGCTTGTAGCAGTAACTAACATCAACCAATTTTTAGTATTCGCAATACAAGGATAACTCATTTATTCTTTATCGTGCCATCAAATCAAGTCATCATCATTAAGACTGCTTTCGAATCCATACCATATTATTGACTAAGACTCATTCCGCAACACAGCTAATTAAAATGTTTCTATTTTTTTTTTAATACTTATTAGTAATAGACAAATGACTCCACCTATTTTTGTAGTACCTAAGTATAGTTGTAAGAATTCCTTGTGATATTTGTGTATTGCGTCTTGATTTGGTTAAGTCATTGCAATTTGATATGAATCGCCTGCCTTTGTCCATACAGCGAATACAACGATTAACTAACATTGAGCTAAGATGAAGCACGGGTAGTACTAACGAGGTACCTTTGCAAAAGAAAATACCGTTTGTTCACAATGCGTCATTATCATTATCACAATGCACATATTTCATATTATATTTGTTTTAGTATAAACAAAATAAACTTTTCCATCAACGTTACTGCTCTATTGCTTATGATTGGATTTCCACCAATGTGTGTTTTCCATTCTCTTGTTGTTCCTTGTTTCAGCACAACCTTTCTCACATTATATAATATTATAAACACAGTCAATTGTTACCATGTGCAAGTGTATAAAGCTGACTTACTACACGATTTATATATCGTGATACAAATGAATTTATAAACGTGAAATTATGTTCTATCATACCACCTGATTCAAAATGGCAGGCGATTACATAATGGCTGAATCATTTATTAATTTACTATATAAATCAAATCCGACGCATTATATTGTATTTCCCCGATGGTGCCTTTTAGAATAATTATATGATCTCTATTTATACATAGTTAAAAGTTAAGCGCCTACTTGTACCTGATTTTTTGTGTGTTTTTATTGATAAATACTGATCGTAATAAATAAGAGATATTAGACCTATGTGATTTTGTAAAATTGACGCTGATTATACGGAATAATTTAATATTTCATGTTTTATTTATTTGCACTGCATACCCTTTTAGATAGGCCTAGCGATTTTTGTTTTTTGATTTTTGTTTTTATTACTTATTATGAAATAAATGCTTTGCTCATTCTGTAGTAGGTAGGTAAAAGCTTGTCAACGCCTACGTGTAGGTATATATCTATGTATGTATTATGGATAGTATGGGAAAACCTTTTCTTCTCAGCCCGCTCATGTTTAATAGTATAGGTACAGAGGTACAGATAAGGGCTATTGGTCTAAACATATTTTAAATGGATGTAGTAAAAACATCTTTGGTAAGCCATTTATATTAATTCCATGCATATAATTCCAATATTATCAAAGTACATTTTTTCATTAATAATTATTATGCTGCTTATTTTTCACATTGTTTTATTACTATTATTAGACTGTTTTTCTCCATTGGTGTCTTTAAAGGGCATTGACAAGTTCATTTGTTTGTAGACCACATTGCAGGCTCTCTTCATTCATTGATAAGCATGTATATGGGTATATAGCATCGGCAAACGCAGGTTGTTGAGATATTCAATATTTGTTTTTATTCCAAGGTTTTGCCAATCCAATTTGAAGGCCAAGCGATTCTCCATCATACATGCTCCAGTAGACCTGTGAATAGGTTTGCAGATATTGGTTCTCCTTGTCTTACTCTCTTTTTGATTGCGAATGGCTCACCCTTGTATTCAAGTTTCACATTCGTCACTACACACAATACCTGTAGTAAGATTTCGATGTAGCTTCCACCAATTCCATGGTTATTCAGTGTTATCCATAAGGGTTCGTAAAATGGAATCGAAAGCCCTGGAGTAGTTCACATATCCCAGAAAGAGATTCATATTCTGTGAATCTCTCACTTACTGTAAAAAATGTGATCTATCGTTGAAAATTTAGGTCTGAAACCAGCTTCCTGTTCCCTCTGTTAATCAACGGTTGATAAGCCTCCAGTTTTTTAGTAATCATACAGGAGTAGAGTGGTAAACATTTTACAACTAGTCAAATTATAGGCAAATTTGCGATTTGGTCTCTTTTTTTGTAGTAGTATTTCCCATTCGTTAGGTATATCTTCTTTTTATAAAAATCATCAGCGTTTATTGCCATACAACAAAGAAGATGAAGCTTCCCTTAGTTCTAGCTGTGGGTAAGGGCCTATTGCTGGCACTTTTACCCTAACATGAACTCTTGGCTACTACTATAACGTTGCAGAACCTTCACAGAAATGCACCATGGCATTGCCTTCCTTGATAGATTCCGGGTAAATTTCGTTTCACCTTCGGCCTTATCATAACTTCATACCAGGTGATATGAAGGCCAAGCGCTTCCCTGTCATACAAAAAAGAGAGGTTTCTTTCATATTTGAATATGTAGATATAATAGTCTCAGATTAAAGTGGCCAGCCAAAATTTGTGTTAGTAGTTTCGCAATGGCTTTCAAATTTAAAGTTTTCTGCAGGACAGTTGTCTTCATTATTTTGTGCAATCTACCTTTTGGTTTATTTAGTACCTAGACCACAAAATTGGACACTTTTTACCTATGCTCTTTTGACCAGTTCTATAACCTTAATTACATACACATAATCATTGTTTTTTATGTTCTTTGATTGCTATACGTCAATTACTATGATGTGCCACCAGCACAGCTATTCCAGCTTGTGTCCTTTTCTTCGGATATCTAATATAGCTTTCTCTATTCAATCGAAATTCTCCTGGTATTACTATAGAGGCGGAAAATCTTCCTGTTTGTATGAACCGATACCATGAACGAATTGTTTTTCTTGGGGCTTTCTTTTATTAATTTCTTGTAGCAAAGTTTGTATTTACATTTCGCTTTTTGCTTGACTCAAGATGTCTCTCGGTTATCTTCATTTCTGTTTTGTAGCAGAATATTTAGCATTTCAAGGCTATGCTATGGTCGTTCATCTTTGAGCACCCGGGGACTTACCCGTACATCGGATTATTGTTGTAGCACGGGTCGACAGGTCTTTCCTCGGTGGCGATCGATGTGTTGAAATGACCACTTTAGTTACGTAGTTACGTCAAAGTCTTCGAGTTAGTGTCAATGTCAGTGGGTTGCCGTCGTCTGTCGATGGTCTGTGTTTTGACTAGTAGATTAGATCATTCAGAATTATTTCGTCGCTCATCAACATCAAAATCTGTCTTCCATGAAACATTTCGTTTCTTCTAAATCGAAAAACCCATTTGTATATACTTTTCTAGTAGGTACATTTTATAAATTCAAATGGCATAAATTATTGTTATCCTTTATTTCAAAAAAATTTTATGCATCGAACGTAATCTTTTTCCCATTCTAATTTTGAATAAAATGTCGCGACTCTGGCAAAATGGTTATGCCGATTGCAATAAAAAAATGTTTCGCTTTTTTTATTTGTTTCGTTATTTTTTAGCATGAATCATCAATTAGGTACCTATTTTTTGCCAAAGCTCATACATAATTTATGGACAAGATGTGTGTTGTCAATAGATGTCAGTCGGTTTTTAAGAGCTTTAGTGGGATGCATCGGCTCACCGCTGATTTGATGCTTCCGGTCCATAAGAACTTAATCCCAAAATGTCTGATATCGGTACGACTTAATCTCACAATGACCGATACCAACAAGCCTATATTTCAAAACGAATTTGTCCCGAATCGCCTGAAATTTTAAATGTCTATATTTCAAAACGAATTTGTCCCGTAATGCCTGAAATTTTAAATGTTAGGTATCTTACCTCTTTTGAGTGTATCCATATACATATTCTACGAAAGTATTCTCCTTGCACTTGAGACAATGCAACTCAATTATGATAGATAAAAACAATAGCGTTGTTTGTCAAGTATTAAACTTACTTAATATTAATTTATATCAAACAATATTTTTTGTAAATGAAAATAAAATGCATTTATAATGGAATTAAAGCATAGCGAATTAATTTTTATCGAAAACCAAAAAGGATACCCGTGTTTATTATACGACGGATACAAATATTCTCTAGGAAATAAAAATATAAGTGGTTCATCTATGTGGCGTTGTGTAAATAGGAAAGAATGCAATGCATCGGTGACATTGAGTTCTACAAAGGATGTGATAATAAGAAAAAGTGATCAGAATGGTTGAGACCTTGTTATTTACAATTGCAAAAAAGACGCATGTAAAAACATTACTCCTATTAAAAATATATTCGAGAAAATTTTTACAAAAGCTGTGGAGAATAATCCGGGTGTTATGATGTGTTCTTACGAAGAGAAGAAAAAATCATTATACCGTGCAAGACATAAATATTTACAGCACACCAACACAGAATTCGAATACTTAAAAGACGTTAAGATACCATCAATATTGGCCAAAGATTTTCTCGTAATGGAGGATGGAGAAGATGAGAGGATAGTAGTATTTGCGACCTTATCTGCAAGACGGTTTCTAAGTTCTAATAAATTAGTGTACTTTGGAGATGGAACCTTTAAAAGGGTGCCTAAACCGTTTTTTCAACTTTTCACTCTACACGTCGATATTGGCACGTGTACCAAATCCACCAATGTTGTGCCCGTGATTTTTGTACTTCTGCCTAACAAGACGGTATATACTTATACAAGACTATTCACATTTTTAAAAGACCAAATGCATATTCAAATTAGTAAGTATAAGTCAGATTTTGTATATTTTGACAGATATGATATATAATGTAGGTAGGTTGATTGACCACTTGATTTTGTTTGATAGATGACATTCAGACATTACGGGATTCAGCTATTTTAGAACTAGAACGTTTTGAGAAATATACATAATGACCTTCAGTTGTTACAAGATGCATGCGTATTCAATTTCCGGCATTATGAGATTCAGTCCTATTGATTAGCTAGACATATTGGGATTAAGTTCTTATGAACCGGAAGCCTTGTAAATAGTATCGTCGAGCTATTAGATTATTATTTTTGAAATATTTTAGGTTTGTAAGGAAGTGTTAATTGACCAGTTTAAACGTTAATCCTTGAGCATAAACACTTCTTTATTAATAAAAAATAATTCGAAAACAATAATCTACAAGCTCCATGATACAATTCACGTGGTGACGATGAGCGCGCGATTCACGATTTTTAATCACCCAAAAAGTACACACATATAGCTATATGTATACAGCATCACGTTCACTAGAGTCTAGTGTACATATAGGTACACATCTCAGGACCCGCAAGCGTATGCAAGTCAAATAAATGAGTCCTATTTTTGGCAGTAGGTACATACCTATATTCTATTAAAAACTGACACTAGCAAGTGAAATTAAATAAAATGGAAAGGTATAAAGGATTGAAGTCTGCTTTGCGAAATTGCAAGTGAATTTTCGTCACGGTTCTTGCGCCATGGCTAGCTCATCAAGTCATTCGTAATCGTCAAAATGATAAGCACATCAGCGAAGGTAAATCGATTGTCATCTTTGTAAATGCTTCGCTGCATGCGAATTTGTTCGTCGTGTGTTTGCGTGTGTGTGTGATCGCGCTGTAACTAGTGTCGGTATGTTTCAGGGCGCGGCGCGATCTTGGGTGATTACGGTTCAAGTGCTACCTATAGAAAGACACTCCACTGTAGCCAAATCAGGTTGCCTACGCTCATAATCAAATCTGTTTATACGTATGCTGAGTCATCTTAGCTTTAAGTCTGGCTACTTTTGTATGTGTATGCTAATTGTAGTTAACATAAGAAAATGTTTATTTATGTACTATTTGATACCTGCTAATGTTTTAAATACGATGATTGTTATCCGACTAACGCCTTATTGGTACCTCATGAAATAGAAGAATAGTTGTGAAACACAGCACTTTAATCAAGTCAACCATTTTTATAGAATTTTAAGGGCTTTTTAATTCGTCTGTAACTTATAACGATTACCTGATAAATCAGGTAGGTAAAGTCTTATGAATCTGGTAAACTAATAAGAAATCGGTATCTACTCAAAGATGACACCAAAAAATGTTGTAGTACTTACTACTTAATTACTTACTTAGGTAATTACATTGCACCGTTTGTTATACCTATATGCTTACCTTTATGTAATATGGACTATACCTTTGATATCCTTGGCTTAGTACCTAGATTTACAAAACAACAAAGTCCTTGGTTTGCTTTGCTAACTTGCATCTATACGGATAAAGTTATTTTTTATTATTGTGTAATGTTACTATTGTATTGGCCGCCCGGCTAAAGCCAGATTTGATGTTCTACAACTCCTTACCTATCCATAAAAACGGCAAGTAATAAAATACTTACTAATTATAAATGTTTTGTCAGTAAGAAAATCTGCTAAAAGTTATTTTGACAAAATAATATATGCTGATATATTAAGCGAAAAGTGAAACACACAGCGCGCGAGTAACTTGAAACTGCAATAACACCACAATAATGTCTTCCATATTTCATAGTAATAGTAAGGAATCGGAAAATTGTGCAAAAACAGCGATTTATCAAACATTATATTACGATGGATTTTGTATGAAATCAACCAGTACAAACAATATATATCTATTATAGAACAAGTGCCTTTAAAACAATCATTTAAATAATGCGCTTTGATCTGATTTGTGTCCGTTTGATTTTAGATTTTTCCGTAATTCGTCGATCCGTCGGATACCTAAGCGGTCCAATGAAAACTGGTTGGTATCTATGTTTGCTGTAAACGTGACACTAATAAGTATGTAACTGAACCCTTTTGAGAAGTCCTAACTTGAATGCATGGACGTGTTTCTTTCTAGAACCTGTTAATCTTAACGTGGTCAGAATTTTCAGAACTAATTCTAGTTTGATGTCGAAGCAACTTGCTGGTTATTCCGAGGTTTTACATTCGCGTTATAGATAACAGTTTTTGATAAATTGTATCTTACAAACACATCCTTGACTCTAATAAGTAAATATGCGAATATACATATACAGGCTAGGTACATGTGATATAAAATTACATCAATATTTTGGAAATTGAATGCTTAGATTTTTCATATTGGTTGTCTAACTGATAAAACTTTGCCCATAAATTCTTTCAGTTAGGGAAAACTATGAGGAACCACGATGATAAACTAAGCATGTGTATTTGCAGTATGTAGTGGTGAGTTTCACTTTTTTGAATCCACGATAAGTTACAATTTGTAATTTACCAAAAACCGTCGAATGCGAACTTACTAGGTTCCATTCTATGTAAGAACATAAAGAAGCTACCGCTATATAAGTATCTTACTTACTATTCATGAGAGGTACCTTAAATGTACAATTTCTTCCTAGACTTCCTATTATACCTATATTTTCTTACTCGACCTGTCGATTAGGTTAGCGTCCTAACTCCTAATTTTATAAACAACAGATTCGAAGTATTATCAGTATTATCTAAATTAGATCTGTTTTGTATCATTGAATGTTCTTAAGCTTTCGATCTACTTGTTTACCTTTGGTACCTACGCCTTTTACGTTGAACTTCATTTAAATTCACTATACCTTCTCTGGTGGCCTTTGCCAACTTTCCGACATCTACCTGCGGTTTGCCATTCTGCGAATCCACAGGTCGTGTTTTTAGATCGACCCCTACAACTGAGCCTGCAGGTAAACTCGGCTGATATCTCACCAGAAGAAGGCGTCCGCTCCCATCTGTGTTTCACACCATTACTACGATCACCAATCTGTCTGTCAGGGTTTTTATGGAGACTTTGTCATATACCAGTGTACTGTAATGGGCAACAGCCCATCGTAAACATACGATGCCCGCGATTCGGGTATTTTCAGTAACATAAGTATTTTATTCTGAATTTTGACCATTTCTTCACCCCGTGTACTTACCTACGTACCAACACATTATATTTATCAATTTCCTCGTCACTTCAATGATCAAAGGTATGCTGTACCTAAGTAAACTATTACCTACTTATATCTCGCCTCGCTTATGTACGGTTGCCAGCAATGATACGAGTATGTGTGCACATCGTCAGCTGTACTAAATTAATAATATCTTCCAGATGTTGATACAAAACCAGTTTGTAAATTATGAAAAGTACATATTAGTGCAGGCTACTGTACATACATTTTCTATTTCTTCTTTGATATATAAGTCTTGTGTGTACAATTAAGAATTAATATGAGAAGTACCTTCGTCTAATATAATTAACTAGTACATAAGGCGATAAACTAGACGATTATATATTTGCATTTTTATAGTTCTATTATTAAATGTAGGTGTAGGAACAAAGAATATTTTGTATATAGGTAGTAAAGGTGTGCGCTGGTCTCAATTTGGTCGGCGGCGCCGTCTCACGATAAACTCGCTGGCGGGTGGTGAAAGTATGAATAACATTATCATTCAATGTTCCCATTTAGTTTCGGAATTTGATTTCATTGTTTTAACCTTGCTCTCGTTCTGATACAAAAATACCTCGGTCGATCTTGAACAACTCCATACAGAATTAGAATCATAGTTTATATATGTAATATATAAATTGTATGTAATAAAAAAGACCGAATAAATTAAATATTACATCATGTGGGTAATTTAATTGTGTCACAACAATAAAAATGTACCTCAAACTTAAACTTAGCTTGAATGCCTCTGGGGAGTTGATAAGCACTGGTGTCCTTCAGAAACCTTGAGAATCATGAATACCTACATGCGAGATAAGTAATTGCAATATACGACCTGTAGTGGGTTTTGAATTGAATGTATACTTTGAAAATAATCTTATAAATATACACCACTATATCTAAATTGATAACAAATGACATTAACTTACTATAATTAGATTTCATTGTTTACCATTATGCAGAGGGTTAGGTTGGACACGTCAAAGAATCTTTAATAGTTTCGTCGGCGTGCGCCGGCCGGCGCACACCTCTGATAATTACTAGTTTTAGATATTTTTGCTTATTGATAAATCGTTTTATGTATGTAGGTTTTGTTAGTCATTTAGGTATCGACTTAGCCTTAGGAGGTTAACATTTAAGAATGTAAGGTTGTCATTGCATATGAACTGTTTTCTATTTGTGACGTAAGAATATTGTAAATAAGTAATATTGTCCTGCTAAAGAATTTTGTCACATTATTTATTACACTTGGGCATGATTCATAATGTGTAAGTAATGTGCTAATTAGTTACTTGCCGAGTAACTAATCTTTTAAATTTAAGTGTCATTAATTAGGGTCGAATATTTAAGGGAAAAATTCCATAGATTGTCTATTTTTGACTATTTAATACCTACCTGTTACTTGCCGCTGCAAAGGTTTTGTCCCTGCAGCATCATCAGCCGCGCTAGGTTAGAGAGGCCTACAATAATAGTTCAACATCATATTTTATTCAATAAAATAGTTGGTAACACGATATACCGGCACAGGCAGGTACAGGGTGACCTTAATCATAAGTGGGTCAACATCAAAGTGGAATGAAACCCCTTATATTTTGCTATTGAGATAAAGGTTTTTATGACGTAAGAATACGATTAGACATAGATTACATATTATTAATTGCTATTCATTTATTATTATATAAATATTTGGACTGCTAAATTTTACAACGATTTAACAGATTATTTTTTCTCAAAATTATAATGATTTTACTCTTACACCTAGTCAGAAATCGTGTAGAGACCACCTAAAAAAACAGTTATGTACACAGCACATATTAAAATTATTTAAATAATATGTACAAGATTCAAATGGTATGAATTCATATTTTTACCAATAGTAAAGATTTACCGACCATGATATCAACAAAACTTACCAATGACTTTTCGGCGGTAACAATAGGCTAGAACGTATCGATTTATAGCTTAAAGTTAGCTCTCATTTTTAAGTCTAAGCTAAGACAAAGTTAGGTCTACAAATGCTAGCCATAGTTTAGATTCATAGTGCCGCCTAGCGCTTTTTGTAGATACAAATTTACATGTTTTTCGTCAAACTTACGAAACCTTAGATTGTGATCTTGTTTGTCTGATGTACCTTATATTCAAATTTACCAAACTCACTATAATTATTTAAAAATTCAAGGGTCTTTTCTGTAGTTTCTCTGACTTTTCAGCACGCGTCTGTAGGCTGACAGCGGCAATAATCAAAGCACAACCAGCTGCTCTGCGAACACTTGGCTTCTTTTCATATAGAATACCATATTTTACCAATAAAGTATATAAGTATTATATCCGTAATCTAGTTCCCATATTAAAAATCCATATAAAAAAGTATTCAAGTAGGTAATATATCCGTAATCTAGTTCCCATAACCCATATAACTTTCGCTTAGTTTGGGGCTAGATGGCGCTGTGTGAAATTAATGTCCTGTAATACTTATTTAAATATTTTATTTACTTATTAATATTTACCTGCAAAATTTATGTTGGATCGGACGACAAACTACGTTTGTACCGAAGCGAAAATCAGCGTTGCTCCCTCCTAAATTGTAGGTTTACAAGTGTCCGCCTTAACAGTCTTAACTTATCCACGGTCAGTGAATCTGCACGTGGGTATCAATTCTTGATGGGAATCCAGTAGAAATGCTGCAACCGCTGTTGGTCGTGGCTTCTTGCTAGTACATACTCTATAAATAATGATTGTCTTCTTACGAACATACTACCGTTTGATATAATAGGTATATTATCACCAAGTGCTGATACATTTCGCAATAGGACTCTATTCCGTGTCAAACAGGACTCAAAAGGTCAAGCGAACTGCTTAGGTACAATACAAATCGGCATTATTATTCAGCTGTAGGTACTCGTAATAACGAACTTCTGTTTTCATTTTTAATGTCGAAGTCCTCCTGGAGAAACGTCGATCTGTGCTGCCTCGAGGAAAACGTTCATAATTAGGGCAGTTTCTCCGGGATATGACGCTCGATATGGCCGCTACATACAAGTTACATCTAACTTGAGCGAACACTTTTTATGAGCAAAGTAATGGAACCATATGTTCAATGTAGATCATTGGTAGCAAGTTTCACTAATTGAATCCGCGAACATTTTTGAAGCTACAATTTAAGAAAACAAAAACCGTCTCAGCCACTGCCTAACCATGAGTTTTCACCTCAATTTAAATTGCCATCAGAATTGGTTAGCTAAAAAAAACTAATTATAAGCTCAAATGTAAGGTTACGTGTTATCAATATAGGGTAAATTAAGAGTAGGTATTAGGTATGCGTTTTTATATGTAAGTACACACATCAGTAGATAAGTATTTTCTACAGGTTTATTTAGCAGCGAGCGAATGTTATTGTCCTAGTTACTTTTCTTTATTCTTAGTATTATCCATAGAAACAGTTATCATTGACATCGGTCTTTTAATTTTTTTCTACCTAGAATTAAAGTACCTACCTTTCTAGTTATTCTTATCATTTCCTACGGTGATTAGATCTAAGTATTTTTCTTGCTCCCGTCGAACTTCCTAAGTATACCTACGTGCTGAATGCCTTGCCATTGTATCATAATAATATGACTCTTTGTGAATGCAATTTTAGTTTTTATCGAGGGTTGAATTAAACATCAAACATGAGTGTGATTTTCATCGAAGAATATTCGTGCAAAATTAGTTTTTGTGTAATTTATGATACTTCCCACCCTTATCCCACTCTTGGCGTGGTTGGCACAGCACATTTACCTCGACCACTTTTCCTCTCCCACGTCTACTCAGCATCCACTCCTCACACGCATATCACTCATAATCTAGGCGACCTGGCCCAATTATTTATTTAAAGATGGACATCGTCCGCGGGTAGAAATGTAATGTACCTATCTACCTTACTAAAACTAACCTTTGAACAGCGCATAACATTAACGAGCTAACGACGGACATGGAGGAGTACCTAGGCGAATCTAAAATTGTAACAAATAGGGCCCCTAATCAATCAGTTAATCGCTGTGTTTTGGCAAGGAGATTTGTCATGGCGAATAATGGCCCAGCTCGTATATTATTTCCATCGACTGTCAAGCTATAGACAGCATTGGTTGCAAAAATTATTCGATATTTAATTATTCTATACCGAGAGTAATCTCCCAGATCTGTTATATCGGTACCTATCTACCCAGAAAAAGAAACAGAACTTTTTGGACCCAGTTAGGTAAAAGACTATGAAAAGCTACCTGCTAGCCGAATGTTCCGTAATATAGAATTGTTATTGCTCACTCCAATGTGTAACAACTACTAACATATACATTTGTAAATCAGCGAATTCCTCTGTGACCATGTTTACACTAAAAACCGATCATGCTCCAAAAAAATCTTTGATATCTAACTGGCCCCGTTCCGCTGCGTACCGGCAAATTAGAGGATTCATCGAATTTGCCGGTGTTATAATCTTTTTTCTGTTAGTCCAACCCAACCCAATTCCGAGGACAATCCAGGAGTATTCTCAGATAGTGCTGAAGGGACTCACGACTCAGTTACACGTAGCGGTATGTAGTGGCGAATTTTACACCCACTATGTGTACTGAAATACAATTTACCTAAAACCATCTCGTATGAGATGTCAGAGGAAGCACCAAAATGAACTTTCTGAGAATACCCCTTGGATGGATTACTTGGGGTTGGGTTGGACAAATTGAAAAAAAGATGATTGTTAATGAAGCTCTGGGCTCGCCACTTCCGCTTGCTTGCTGTTCATTTCTGAACATTCTTTGAGATTAACTTTGGTGAAAGTAATGAGAGTTTAAGCTAAGATCTAAGTAGTTGTCCTTTGGTGCCTTAATCACACATTTTAATCTCAATACATGTTCAATGTGTTTTATACTGAATGACACATACAATTTAATTTAGCTTTATTTTATTATTATAACTTTATTATTTTGATGACCCAATACAATTTTAATTTTATTATCAGAGCTTTTTATTTGACTTAGAAAATACAATAAAATTTAAAAATTGCAGCAAATGTGTTTTACTATCCTTTTCCTGTGTTGGCAAGTGTTTGGACGCCTGTCTTCCTTTACAGGATCGCAGGTTGCAGGTCGAATGTTTTGATCCAGTTCGTATATTATACCTTTTTAGTATCGGTGAATCTATTACGGTAAGTGCCACATCGAGAGGACTCCTGTTTCTGGTATCAACATTGCAAGGAGCATTGGTTATGCAGAGTTTGCAGCGTGGGTTAGAGTACCTATTCATACGTTTACGTAATGTAAATCATATCTTGAAGATATTAAAAAAATAGTTGATATTATTTTTATCCGAACACCTATACCAAGGACAATATGTATATTGCTGCGGGCATTTATAATCTGAAAAGTAATCACATCGCTTGCGACTACTGTGTATTTTGTAATTAGTTTATTATAATGCATCTTATAACATGTTGACTGCGAATTTTTGGTATGTTCACATATTTTGGAAGGCGGTGCTTATCGTTATGCGCTAATGGGAATAGGAACCTTACATCGATCTTGTTGTTTTGCTTAGCTAGTTGGCACCAACTTCAAAAATATATGAACTTACCCATCCTGTTAGTTTCTAGTGAAGTCGGTTCCATTTTTTTGTCTAAAATAATTTACTTTTATATACGCGAGGTCCTAGGTATGTAAAAATAAGACGTAGAAAGATATTTCATGGAAAAAAAGTGACCGACTCAACGGTTGAACAAAGAGAATGCGAATGTTGAGATGGACGTGTGGTGTAACAAGAATGTATAAGAAAGAAATAATACCTATAGGTATAAGAGGTAGCTTGAAAACAGCGCCAGTGTAAGGAAATGTTATGCGGTGGGACGTCGAGTATGAATGTCGAAGGCTATAGGAGTAGAAAAAAGCCGAAAAAGAGATGGATGAATTGCATAGCACATTTGTATCATTATGTGGATTGAATCATCAGCTGACGGCCGAAGTGAATGGAAGAAAACATCTTGTTGCGTTCCAGCCTAGAGCGGTATGAGGACAGGAAAACGTGGAATACAATAATTTGCTCAGCATTGGGCTTACGGACTGAAATGCAAGCGATGAACTTAGAACCTAGGCGCAAGAGTAACTGCGCGGGATCAGTTAGCTATTAACATACAGCTTCTGTATATTCTGAAGCTAGGTTATAGTATAAACAAATACCTACAAAATAAAGGTACTACAAATGCTGCAATAAATAAAGGTAGTACCAAAAGGTTTACCTACAGGTAAACGTAGGTCTATGTTTTTGCAATTTAATTGTGCTTAAATAACTATAGATATATTACGTACCCAATAAATTGAAAATTGAGCTTGTGAAAAAAGTAGGTATCGATATCTACCTTCTTATGATGTTATTCAATAGTAAGAACGGCCCTGACTGAATCATTTCAAAGAAAAATCATTCATGAATGTTCTAACATTATATTTGTTATAAAATTAAAAGTTGTCAAAAAAAAACGATGCAAAATATTATAATAAGGTATGTATAGCGCATGCTATTATTTCCTGTGGTGACATCTAGTTATAAATAAATCAATTAGCCGAAATGCTTTGACAAATTCTTTCCTGTGGCGACATCTAGTTTAAAATTGAAAAAATACTAATAGGTATAAGTAAGAACCTACACAATTATGATTGTGAATATAATGCGATAAAATAAGTACTTTGTTTTAAAATTAAAATTGTAAAAAAATTCAGTAGATAAGCATGTTTTTTATGAAAACAAGTGTTCAATATTAAATACTTACATCACCAACATAGACAGACGATAATTTAACAATAGGTTCAAGGTACGAGTGACATACTTTAAACTTAATTTGTGTTATGTGTACAATGTTAATAATAGAAATTATATTTTTTTTAAGTCACTCCCACAATTCAGACGAATCAAATAACATAATTTTCCCATATTACAAGCTATGCTTAGTTTGGGGCTAGATGGCGCTGTGTGAAATTAAATTAAATTTCACCAAGCCGTTAGTTAAGGCTGCAAAGTGGAAGTTAGAAATCCCATGCATACATACTCTCGAAAAACATAACCCTCCGTCTGAGGCAGTCGGGTAATGACATACCCACGCATTTAGTAGTACCTTGGTAGTTTAAATTACTTCGTAGGCAAAGTCCTGGAATTTGTAATTTTATATAAAAAGAGTTACATCATGATGGAGAAGCCCTCTATAACTAAAATTCGAATTAATTATTTGTTTTTAAATACTACTACTACCTAGTTATTTCATAAGTACTACTAATATGAGATAAGATACATTCCTCCTAGGTCTTTTCTCGGGCAACGGAATCGCTGTTTTTTGCCGTATTTGTTCCGTGGGGGCGCGAAAGCCTTCTGTAGACTCACCCTTGCTCTGGCTTAGCTAGCCTAACCTATGATTTATAAAAAAAGTTTCAAAAACGTAGCATTAGTGTGGCTTCCAAGTCTAAAACTTAACTAAACATTCAGAATGAGGGCCACTTATTTATGCGGTGTATTTATTAGTGAGTGCTTGCTTGTTTTATATTGCAGTAGGTATAAGAATACAATCATCAAATCGAGGAATTTCGTAGATAGGACACGTTTATCCTAGTTTCTGAATCCAGATAGACATGCTCATATCTACCTACATATCTAAGATAAATAAAAAATAATTATCGCAATATGTACTACCAAAAATGCCTACTAAATATACACGTTCATGGATTTTGTGCATGAGTTTTACCAATGTTTTTTTTTTAAATCTGGCTCATCAATTCTGACGTATCCACATCATTTGTGTCATCATTGATTTCTGTACCTACCTAGACTGGATTATTGTCGCGAATTTTTATCGGGATCAAAGATAAGTAAACAAACTATGTTTTTGTACCTACTTATTTCCAACCGCGAAGTTGGAGACCTTTTAGATTATTATTGGATAATAATTAAGTCGCATATGATCATATTACATAGGGCTTAGATGGCGCTGTTTCAAAATGTCTAGTAATATTATTTTATTTAAGTACCGCCGCTGGTATTTTAACATACTTGTGTCAAATTCAGGTACTTAAATCCAATCATAAGCACTATTTTAGATTATGACTCTCTTAGCTAGGTGTCTTTATCTATGAGTCATCTAATGCCTTTTGTTCTTAGAGGAACATAACCATTCAATACGTATTAAGTATATACGTGAAATCGGTTATTGTTTGGACCAAATTACCAAATGTTTGCTGGGCATCTTGGGATGAGACTATGGGTCTCTGGGGAGCCGGTGCCTTCTGGGTTTTCAATCATCTTACGGGACTTTTGATTCAAACGACGCTTTCATAAATCAAACTACACATGTAGTACAATTCCAATTTATTACTTAATTTAATTAAAAAATTAAATTCATATAACAGCACCAAAGTGCGATTCAAGCACACATTGTTTTATGGATATCATTAGCCCTAGTTACAAAACTTACACCAGAATAAATACGTATAGGAATGTATAAAACATAATTAAGTAATTCAACAATAACACCTCAAAGGTGTGTCACTTCGTTAGAAAAGCTCTCAAAATATATATTTCGCGCAAACTTCTTGCCCCAAGCGATAGCCACACGAGTGTTTAAAATGCCACACTCGATTTCCATATAAAAACAAACATCAAACCTACTCGAACTTAATCCAGAAGTTCAGCCTGGTTACATACAATACGGACTTATCTATGTCACGGTATGTTTAGTTTGTCTGGCAGGCTCCGGGCTGAAGACCGTTTAGTGGTTGTAAGTAGAAGCGGAGACGTTTCCGCCGTGGCCAGTCCAGTTGGTGTGCACGAACTCGCCTGTCTTGGAGAGCAGCTCGTATGTGTGGGCGCCGAAGTAATCTCTCTGTGCCTGTTGACAATATTATCTATTTATATCTGATATAAATAGCTTTCAGCGATAATGCATTTAAACACTGTATTGTTCGATTTCATTTCAGAGTACCAAGTGATGTGTTCAATCAGAATGAACGAAAATATTAAAACTTGCATCACAATAACGAATAATCATACTTGGTGCGCGGACTATTGCGATGCGATGGTACTTGATTTCCATGGATAAACATTTGTGCTATGATCAATATCAATGTTGATGTTTGTGTTACACGATCGAATGTACGAGAACAAAATGTGTCACAAGTATTCTATCCGTAATCTAGTTCTAATTCTATACTGCGGCTAAATGTTTTGGGATGTTTTATTATTCAGCGCACAAGCGAGCAGGCCGCTGCGTCAGTAAAGCGATGACTGAGATGGATCAGCTTTTGACTTATATCATATACCGCTCCAATACCGCCCTTGATTCTACTAAACCAATCGCTTTCCTACGACAATGGTATAATCGCAGAATGGCTACTAGAATACCAACAGTGGAAATTGGAATATAGTGAAGCGATTGGGTTAGTAGAGTCGGGACCCCGTGGTGCAGTCGTGGCTAGTAGTACCTGTAGCAGGTTGGCGGGCAGGACGGCCGACCTGTACCCGTCGTAGAAGGCGAGGGCGGCGTAGAAGGCCGGCGCGGGGACGCCCGAGAGCGCCGCCTGCGCCGCCACCTGCCGCAGCGAGCCCTGGTTCTCCGAGATGCGAGCCCCGAAGTAAGGGTCTTGGAGCAGGTTCGGTAGCTGGGGATTCTTCTTGAACGCGTCCTGAACAAAAACATCCAGGATTCTCATCTCCAACGCACTGCTTACAACGGTATTGAAGAATTAAATTGGGGTTCAAAAGGATCTAAGGAGTCTGTATGCAATCGACGTCATGAGACAGATAACTCGGGTTGGTCACAAGATCTTCAGCAAATATATCAGGGAAGATTCGAAAGGAGAGAGTATCAGCTGTGCACTAACGTCAGCCTGATGATGGTTAGAAGTGACGTGGAAGAAACAAGTTAAATTGAATGATGTGGACGGAAACAACAGGGGTGTAGTAATACTTATTATGTTTTAATATTTTGATTAGTTTCAGAATATCAAAACGGAAAAAGGTGTATTCCCGTGGAAGTACAGTCGGTCATTTACCGATATATGGAGCTGTGACGCATTAAATTATGTTATTTTGGCCTGGGAAGACTCAATAGTATGCCGAGCTTCCTAGGATTTCAGATCGGTGCATCAGGAACTAAGGTACGAATACAACTTGACTGGTTATCATAGGATAACACGACAGTTCTATTAGAACTTGTCAGAGATAGTCTCAAAATCCCACGGGAATGGTCATCAGTTTTCATTGGCAGTGTTTCTTACAGTATTCAGTACTTGCAATGGAAATCCCTTAAGTATGCGGAGGGTTTCCGCATTTTCTAACGCAAAAGAAATGGGCAAACTCGTGTTATTATTCCGACGAACCAGGGTGGGTAGCCGTCACACATTTTTCAATAGCATGATACTCAACCCTAAATATGTAGGTAACTACACAAAATGCTTAGTTTTCTATTATTTGCCGTCCCATCCTCAATATTTTTGTTAAAGATTTTCGTAACACGGCAAAAAAAATGGTTTCAATAATTGGGTACCGATGTCCTTCGAAGTAACAGGCATTGTGCGCACATCTACCTACTTATGGAATTCAAAGCCTATATGGCCAGATAGGGTTTTTCTGCCCTTTTGACTGAGAATGCTGGCATTGTTTTGACATTTGGGATCACTAACTACCTGATGATTCTCGACCCTCAGCGGTTAGGGGCCGTCGGCCAAAAGACGCTATACCCAGACTGTGGTACCCACACCGAAGCAGGGGAACCATTACCAGCTAAAGCATAAGATCGAAACTCAAGCGCTCTGGCTATATCGACCATTGGATCGCATTCTTTCCTCGTGATCCTTAGGTATGAAACATGGCTGAAACTGCCAGGTACAGAGGCAAGAGCGGGAGGTTTCTGGTCTCATAAACAGAACTCCGATGACATGAATAACTTGGGAGTCAATTCTGTGAATGGCACTGGGAACTGATCCTCAATAGTAATGAGTAATAGATTTAAATCCAATTGTCATACCAAGTGACTAAGCAAAAACTGGTTTTTATAAATGCGTAAAGTTTGTTACGTAACTAAGTACTCAAAGTACCTTAGCACATCGCCCCTCTTACCGAATTGCTACTCGCTATTAAATATTGAGATTTAATCACACAACAATAAAAGCTAAATTCCAATGGACACGTTGTTTGAGCGAATGACGACAATCATGATTCTACAATCGAAGAGATACTATGAGTGCGTATCTACATATTACATTCAGGTGTTAACCTTGAATAAAATATCATTAGATTGATACTTTGTGGATTATAAGTAGGTACCGATATGGAAATTTTCAAGTACCTACTCCCGTTGGGCGCAATGCTGGCAGGTAAAGATGTTTTGTTTCTACGGAAATGGTTGACACATGAACAACTGGCTATCTTAATGAATTATAACTGTTGCTATGGCATCATACATCGGTAAGATGGTGGTAGCTAGGCGGATAACGAACCAACTGAGCACAAAATTACATCTGGTGATCAAAACCGGGACCCATGGGACACCCGGGTTTATATATGTACACTATAACTAATATCAAAATAATCTATTGCTAATATCGGGTATCTCATAAAACCTCAAATCATGAAAAATATCCCGTTGATATTAGTAAGTGTTCATAACCATGATAGTTTCAAAAGTTATACATTACGTACATTTGGAAGGTTTCTAAGGTCATCATCAGATTCAGAATATAACTTGCACGGACTGTCGATGGATGGATGTGGTATTATACAGGAGACGATCTTTTTGATAAAATGTGAGCTAAAACTACATCGCAATTTCAAATAAGTGAAATTTGCTACCATATAGTATTTCATTTCTCTACGCGGCGACGTGTCATCTGTCACGTATCGAATGCTAACTTGCAAGTCGTGGGCATGTGGGCACGTTAGGACATGCCTCTGATAACCCCCTAGCAGGTGACAAAAGATCAAAGCTCTGAGTAGTATCAGAGGAGAATGCCGAAGAAGATTGGAGATAATTATTCTATGTCTTGACTTGATGTTGTTTTGATACTGGATGGATCGCAACAAATTCATCTAGTCATTCACCCACCGGTATCTAATTCAGAGGTCCCGGGTTCGATCTCCAGGCGGAGTACAATATTTTGCTTGGTTTGGTTGGTGGTAAGACTTTGTTCAAGTCTGCATAGCTAGCTACCACCATTTTACCTGTCTGTCGCTATACCAACAATTCTAATCAAGTAAGACAGCGCTTCCACCTTCGGCCTTCACATCACATCACATCAACAACCTACTAGCGTCCACTGCTGAGAAGAGCCAAATCACCACGCTTGACAGGCGTATCGGTGATCGCGATAAATATGTTGATTATACACAGAAGGAAGCTGTGCGCTTCTTCTGGTGACATCTCTTAGTCGGCTTTTACGACATACATGGAGTTGGAGGGGTCGATTCATAAGCCAATTCTAAATTGTTGTGTTCCGGCATTTAGAGGTAAGATAGCCAGTTCCTCAGTCTGTTGAGGATTCCGGGTGAAGCACGCTTCCACCATCGGCCTTATCATCATTTTAAATGTACATACAAAAGTACATAAAGGATCGAGCATATGGGCTACTTATATCCAGGTACCAGGCGGGCAAAGCCACGAGCAGAAGGCTAGCACTACACAAGTTGTCAACGCACTGATTGAATGCTTACGATAACATTGGACCATGACACGGCGACCCAACGAATACGTAACGATACGGCTATCACAATGTCAAAGAGGTCGAGCAAGTTACCTAACACACGGCAATTCATTTCAATGAATCCCTGATTCAAAACGATTCGGTACATTCGCCTGCACAAATATGTTCCTTCATAAATTTCTAAATGGTAAACATCTGGTAGATATGTGAATAATTTGGTATGGTAGTACATCATTTATCTATAATACCACATGTCAGATGTGGAAACAAAACTATTTTGAATATGATTAAGTGTGTATTATTCTCAATATGAAGCCTTTTCTTTGAAACTCATCATTCATCGTCATCCTTATTTGAGCTCACATACGTCAATCGACGCCACAAATAACGATCCTGAGCCGCCATGTATCGACTCCCCGCAACAGCCACAATGTCCTCGGTCCAAGTAGTTCATCCCACAATCCGTTTCGCGTTAAATAGTGGTCACCATGCGAGAACTTTGCTCCCCAGCGGTTATTTTTTCAACTTCTTTTAAATTCATGTCGAATTAATTATAATCATTACTTTTGTATTCATGCCTGATAGATAATCACATTTGAATACCAAATGAGACGTGAATTAAAAACAAAAAAAAACTATGAAAATTATTAGGTGAATACATATTAGTGCAGGCGCCTATAACTGTGCGGAATTTAATTATTCATACTGTAGTTTCAACCACCACAACCCGATGTCCAATACGGAACATGGACTTCCTCCAAAGATGCATAGCCACCACTCTTAGTAAGCGGGTTGGTTATCCCAGTATTTTTGTTACTTCAATGGATACTGTACATCTCTTGGTGCCCTGAGTCAACTTTTACGACGTCCACGGGAGGATTCAGGGGCCCACCTTTTGTCAGGGTCACCATCTCTTACAAGATTAGATAACATATTGTGTAAGCGAATGTACGACCTCACAAATGAACCCTGGCTAAATATAGAATTGAAATTAAATGAAAACCTTTTGAATCACAGCCATATAACAAACGTCCTACATAAGTAGGTGTTTAAGGAAGGAAGGATTATGTAATAACTTTGCTGGTGTCTAAACATAGCAAGAAACTGTCTGTAGGTGTATGTTTTCGTACAGTGTCCGTTTTCTTTCTTCGGTCGCTTTCAACGTTTTTTTTATCGCTCGGCACAATTGTGATAGGCAAGTGATTGTATTTTTTTTAAGACTTAAAACCGTAAGAAAATGAAGCCAAAGAGTTATTTTGACGCTATAAAATTCAAACTTACGGCGAAGTATGCTAGGTTGCCTCGCTTTCTTAATTCACTTTGTTTGTTGACAAAATACACTATGGAGCTGACCAAAACCTCTTTAATTAGCTGACCGTTTAAATGATAGCCATTATAATATAGTTCAGTCAAACGATCGACGGGTGATTGGCTGAAAGACAAAAGCACTTACGTCATCACTTAACCTAAGTGTCTGTTGAATCTTTCATAACAGGTGTATAATTTTTATGTCAAGTTAAGTGACAACTTTGGGTACAGACACAAATGGACAAACCTCGGTTTCGGTGAATTGTCACGGGATAACGGGAACAAAGTATCGGTTTTAGTTCACACCTACACAACAAAAGGTGGCTACCCTGAAAAGTTTACGTCCCCAGGATTTCTGATTGGCATTATTTAGAACTAGGATACAAGGTATTAAAAAAAGGCAAGTGGGTATCCATATAAAGGATTACCGCATGTAAAAAAGGGATAAACGACATACCTTGATGTTTCCGAGGAAGGCGCTCCTGATGATACAGCCTCCACGCCACATCAGCGCGATGCTACCATTGTTAAGGTTCCATTTGTTGGCCTGAAACATACACATTTTAATGCAGCATGTTGCAATGTTGCCCTTGGTAAAACTACCTATTTATTAGGGGCAAACGTCCTGAGGTGACGTTATGAAACCTCGCCTCAGGATAATGGGAACCATGTGATATAAAAGGCAGGGGATTAAAGAAAGATGTGTTTTCCAACACGTTTTGTATAACTTTAGAAACTACAAGATAGTCAAGATATCTTCCAGACAGACCTAATATGGAAACTACAAGTAAACGTATTTGTTCATAATAAGTATTACATTTATTCAATAAATTAAACTAACTAAGTACAAAGGAATCAGTCAGATTACCTAAGGACCGTTACAAATGTGGAAATAAAATATGGAAACTACAACTAAACTGTACTACAAACTACATGACACTGTAGTTTATAGAACTACACCTAATCATGTCAGGATATCTTCCAGACAGACCTAATATGGAAACTACAAGTAAACTGTACTACAAACTACATGACACTGTAGTTTGTAGAACTACACCTAATCATGTCAGGATATCTTCCAGACAGACCTAATATGGAAACTACAACTAAACTGTACTACAAACTACATGACACTGTAGTTTATAGAACTACACCTAATCATGTCAGGATATCTTCCAGACAGACCTATAATGGAAACTACAACTATACTGTACCACAAACTACAACTAAACTGCACCACAAACTACAACTAAACTGCAAACTATAACTAAATTGCACTACAAGTCGAGTAGCACTGTAGTATGTAGAAATACTCACACTTATTGGAACATTTCTTTAATTCCCTACTATTTATCCCACTCATGGCGAGGTTCTCCTTTCAACCAACTTCTTCCTAATTACAAAATCCACCCATTCAATTAAAATATTGAACGAATTACATTTTAATCCGATTTGTCACGACGGTGAATAATGCAGTACCCAGACCTATGGCTTAAGCTGGAATCTCGGGGTTAGATACATGAGACAGTTATGGTAAATTGTTGTTTTAAAACATATTATGGATACAAAATAGTGAAATTAGCTACTTACGATATAAAAAAAAAGTGTTTTCTTTAATAGTATGAGGGGGAAGCGACTGGGAACGGTATAAGGCATCTTCATTATTTTATACATATATGCACTTATTAAAAAAAAACAATAATTTATTCTACTTCATATCTAAGTGTCGCATTGGTAGCGACATCAAGAGAGTGAATTATCAGAGGAGATAATATTCCTTCCGGCCTCACTATCACAATTATAACAAGCGTCATGCAATTGGAATCTTATTGGATTATTCAACAGATTATGCGAAATCACGAGTACAATAAGATATTTATAAAAACATTTGTATCATTGATTTTACATAAACCCTTATCCACCTAGCGTCCTAGTTAGGTCTAACTAAGAAATTGTAATGAGACATTCGTTACGTTGCAACAACAGAAATGGAATGGTTTAGCCATAGGTTTTTACCTCAACTCATTAGTTTTTGCTATCAGTTATAGCATATACTACTTAGTACCAAAACGGTGCTTCTGCCGTATCTCCTCTACTGTAAACCGTCAGTCGGGACTATTTGCACCAATGCAGAAGCTATATAATATGGAACTACTAGACTTGATTGTCAGTAAATGTTATAGGTGCAACTGTCATATGTGGTACTGTCATACGTGCAACTGTCATACGAGCAAGTGTCATACGTGTAACTGTCATACGTGCAACTGTCATACGTGCAACTGTCATACGAGCAAGTGTCATACGTGTAACTGTCATACGTGCAACTGTCATACATGCAACTATCATACGTGGTACTGTCATACGTGCAACTGTCATACGTGCAACTATCATACGTGGTACTGTCATACGTGCAACTGTCATACGATAAAGTAAACAAAAAGGGACTCACTGCAGCTGCTTCCCGGAGCAGCATGAAACCTTGCGCGTACGAGATCACCTTGCTGGCGAATAGTGCACGGCGCAAGTGTTCAATAAACTCCTTCTTATTGCCAGAGAACTTAGTGTTGGGCCCAGGCAGCAATGTGCTGGCCTTTACTCGCTCGTCTGCAACAAAAAGATCAATTATATGGTTACACAATTATTTGATAATCGTTATACAAAAAAAAAAGAGTATAACTGATTTTGATATTCTTGCGCGAGTACATTTACCTATAAATTATCTTTATCTCTATCTGTATCTATCAAATTATCTACGATGACATGACATTCACTGTGATGACTTTTACTAAAAGGACATATAGGTATCTATGACATAACATTCACTATAATAACCTTTACATAAATGGCCTGCAATAACATACATTTATGATGACATGCTATATACTGTGATTATTTTATTTTATTCGGGAAACATACAGAAGATGACCTGCATATATTCATGATGACATGACATTAACCTTATGACCTTTACCAAAATGACATATGAATAGCGACAGTTACCTTTGATAGCAGACAGGCAGCGCGCGAAGACTGCCTCTCCAATTAGCGTCACGGGTACTCCATACTCCAAGGCAGCAATGCCGGTCCACTTTCCGGTGCCCTTCTGTCCTGCTGTGTCACGGATCTTGGGCAGGAGGTACTTTCCTATACAAGAATACAAAAAATACTCTCTACGACTGCTCTTTCACGCTATTTTTTAGTCTTCTTCCTTTCCACTTGTGGGCTGCGTAACCGCTCTGGTATCACACGGAATCATTTATTAAACAATTAGGTGATTCACTGGAACTGGAAACAAACATCACAGAGATGTGCCCACCCGGGATTCGAACCTAGGATCTCCGGAACCACACGCATTACCGCTAGTACACGGTGGCGTGTGGTCAGTTATTTAGTCATATAAGGACTATTTTGAAACGTCATCTTCTCTTCACATCTAGAAAGATGTGTCCTAGTGTAGAAACAATTGAAACATTATGTTGAAGGAGAACGGACATTACTTTACCCTCGTTTTTTTTACACTGGATAGATAGTGACAAAAGTAAAGTAATATCAAAACAAGAATGCTTTAAGAGGTCGTGGTACCCCATGGTTTGCCTAGTTTCAAAATGGAAGCATTTTACGGATGACTTGGTATTGGGTAACTGTGAATTGGGTCTCGCAATCGTGAAAAGAGGGTCTTTTTGCATTGGGTTCTTGATCAGATACCTTTGACTGGCAGTAATAATATTGTACTCCTACCAAGAGTACCAGTTGCCAAAAGAAGTGACTTTCTTATGATAACTGGTTTTCTTGTTAAGTCTGTCCAGCAGTGGACATTGATGAAGAAGTGGGGCTGTCAAACACTCACCATCAGCGTCCTTGTACTTGAGGATATCTCCTGTGATCTCGATGAGGAAGGAGTCCAGCTCCCCTTTGTTCCACTCTTCGAAGACTTGCGCCATGTCTCCCTGTTCCAGACCTATCAAAAACATATTTGTTCATAATACAAATTCCAGATTCTTATAGAGATTGGTAGACAGGACGAGTCTCCTAGATTGGGAGCTTCTAGCATTTGAATGAGTCATTTGATTGGTTGAGACGGATTGAATTCCAATTACTCTGTACTCTATTTCTGCGAGTATAATGAAATAATAAATAAATCAATAAATATTACAGGACGTTAATTTCACACAGCGCCATCTAGCCCCAAACTAAGCATAGCTAATGCATGTAACATGGGAACTAGATTACGGATAGAATACTAATATCCTTTTTTGTAAATACATACATCTGTAATATGATATGCTTGGCAAGCAGTAACTACGTATAACGAACGGGCCAATCGCTGAGTCGTGGAAGCCCAGAGTATGTTTTCGAGAAAGCACGGGGGACGTAAGAAGAATGGTATACTCGTGCTTAATAAGCTTCGATATTGTTACGTTTCATAGCACCCGACGACCTACTATAGTTGTCTGTACTAGTACTATGTGTTGTATTTGTACGACGTGGATGAGCTTGACCTTAATCTCACCTGATTTTCAAGTTATAAGGCCAAAGGTGGAAGCGCACTTCACCCGGAATCCTCAACCAACTGAGGATCTGGCTATCTTACCTCTAAATGCCAGACCACAACAATTACTAAGAATTGTTGTATGGCAACAGACTTAGGTAAGATGGTGGTAACTAGCCAGGTGACTTAAACAAAATCGTACCACCAACCAAACCAAGCACAATATGGGGCTCCCAGGGATCGAACCCGGAACCCTTGGATCTGATACCGGTGGTCGAACCACTACACCACAGAGGCGGTTAAAAACCAATTGGGAAGTGTTTCTGTTTGTTTGTCTATTACCTTACAAACAAATTGGGACATATTTCTTTTTGTTTGTCTATTACTACAGTGGAGCAGCCAGTACTTCGCGGGACTTCCCATCAACTCGTGGGAATTTCCCTTAAAATTCTTTCTTATTGCCCTCATCCCACAAAAGGAAGCTTCTTTAATTTTAATATGGGAACTACATTACAGATGCTTATATACTTTTTTTTTAAATACATACTTTTCATAAATACAACACTCATACAGAACAAACATCTAAAATAAAGTCTGTCCTGGATGAGAATCGAGCCCACAACCTACAGCTCAGAAGGCAGAGTTACAAAACGGGCAACATGCCTTTATGAATTATGAATTTGTCATCTATGTTTTTTTGTTTTACATTTTCATTGTTAATGTTAGGTCAGTACATATTTTTATTTTTGTGTTTGGTTTCATTAAATGATGTATATAATGTATGTAGATGTATTGACATATGCTTTGCAGGTGCCTATTTAAGTATATAATATATGAATAATGATTCTTATTATAATGTTATACTTAGTCTGTTGTACTCGTATATATATATAAAATATGTAAGTATAGTATGGATAGGTAGTAAGTATTAATTCTAGTTGATTAGTTATGTTCCTTAGTTTTATTGTTAATAAGTATGTTACCGCGCCATCCTCTGTACTGCTACAATCTTGTTTTGGTTGGCAGTTACAAAATTCCATCGCCATTATGCCCACCCATTGTACACTTGTATTTTTTTGTGCAATAAAGTGTTAAATAAATAAATAAACGTACCTAGCACGTCCTTGAGAATATGGTACGCCTCGCAGATGAGTTGCATGTCGCCATACTCGATTCCATTGTGGACCATCTTGACAAAATGGCCGGCTCCGTTTTCACCGACCCAGTCGCAGCAGGGCTCGTCGTTCACTTTCGCGCAGATCGCCTGTACACGAAACATCCTTCTACACACTTTGTTCATAGACAGCCGTAGGCGATTGGGGGCGCTCATGTGCGCTTTTTATGCAAGGTTTCTTTTTGGACGACGCGCAGGTACTTAGCCTTCATTTCACCCGAATTGGCAAAAATGAACACTACATCTAACTAATAACAAAAATATTTTTCATTTCCCATATTGAATTCCCTAACATATAACTTATCATATAACTTGTCATTGGTTGTTCAATCCCCGGATGAATGGCCGGAGGGTCTTTGTTATTAGTGACTAACAACCAATGACAAAGTACATTTATGTGTATTGCGACTATTCCATGTGAATGTATCTACTGTAGAGTGGCGTTAATTTTTTACAGTTATTTATCTATATCTCTATATATAAAAGACTAGAAAGTTTATTCACTTAACACATACTAAACAATATTATTCATTTATTTTTAATCGTAAAGCAGGTAGCTTACAAATTATATATAAATACATACAATAAATTATAGCGTAGGTATAACTTATAATAAAGTAGTGTTCAAATATAAATGGGACCATCTAGTCCCAAACTCAGCAATCAGCATAGCTAGTACTATTGGAATTCCTTGTACATTCTATGGGTATGCGTATGATAAGTACATTTTTGATTGTACGCAGAAGATATTGCTTTCTAGCGATAAGGCTGCCAATGTATGTTAAATAGGTACCCAATAAGCATATAATGAGGTACCTTATTTCATGTCTTTATGTATTTACCTGGAAGATGGGCTTGACATGCGGCCAAGCAGCTGAATGTCCTCCAGGCATGAGTGAAGGTCCGTACCTTGCGCCGTCTTCCCCGCCGCTCACCTGTCATAACACAATACCATTACAAGTGTCACCTCGATAATTTCAAACATGGCCTTCTTATTTTAATTGCTCAAGGGTACCCAAGGCTGATGCCAGATGATCTAAAGCTTTTGCTGACTAAACAAGCTTACAGAAAGCGAACCGTTGGTACCTACATCAACATAAACGTATTTGTGAGTGAAACCCGTGTATCCAAATGTATAGGTTCAGTATTTAAACACTATACAGATGAAGTTATGAATCATTATGATATAACGAACATATGACGTTATTGGATTATAACTTAAGGAGGCCCATTAGCAGCAATCTCCCATACAAATGTAGTTTGTCCGAGGACGCCTTAAGTTATGGTTTGAAATATGTATGTATATCTGTTCCCTCATAACTTCTAAACAACTTATTTGACGAATAAGGCATTGTTGGAAGCGTCTAGATGGTCCGCTGGTATGTGACGTCACATAACATTTTATAAAGAGCGCCTTCTATGTCATGAAAAATATATATTTTTTTATTATGCCGTGTAATAATCATAAAATAAAATAATACAAGATGATTTTTAGCTGTTACTCGCGACTTTGCTTGCATGCACTCGATAATTAGGAATTATTTCTCAAATCACGCCTCGGATAGGAGCCTAAAATATTTTTCCTCCAAACATAATCAAATTTAAATATACTTATTACCTATATAATAACCCCAAAATATTATCGGCAGTCCAGTTTTACGGCATTATCATAAGTTGACACTAGGTGAGATGGAAGGCAAAGTGCTTCCCCATCATGCAATTATATTTTTTCTAAACAAATTATGGCGCTACAGTTTTGTGCCTGTTTCGTTTGTTTTCTTCTTGGCCCTTGCTGCAATGGAATGCCACTCGCGTCGATCCTAGGCTTTCCGTTTTTGGGTGGTAATTCTATTTATGTACCAATTATTTGGACGATTGCCATTTTTCTTCCCGTAGTTTCGGAGAAATGTGGTGTGAGAGATACGCTAGTGATCTTATACGTGTTCCGTGATGTCAACGGAGACACAGAACCCTAATAAACAATTTATACTATCAAATGAACTCACCCCCATTCCAATATACAGGATGCCCGTAGGTTCAAGTTCTTTACACCATCTCTGAGTATCAGTATACTCGGAGTTTCCACCGTCAATGATAATATCTCCCTTCGAAAGAAGAGGAATCAGTTTCTTGACAAACTCGTCTACTGCTGACCCGGCTGTGAACAAAATAATCTCACTGTATCTAATCTTACCTCTGTAAAGCCGTCTAATAGTATTATTATCGTATTATGGAGTCAGTTCAAAAGGTGGGAGGGCAAGCTAAAGGCTATTGCAGGAAAAGCCTACAGGAGAGAACGGAAACGGCTTTGGGGCAAACCAAGTAAAGGGATGCCTCAATAATTTGTGGCAAGCCCATTCACTTTCTTGGTTCTTAAAATAGGCAGTTGCGTTTTCTGTTGTACATCTTCTATCTTGCTATCTCCAATCCAATGATACCTACTGATATGAAATGTCAAACTAACAAAAACAAAACTTTTTTTTTGCTTTCAAAACCTCTTTATATGATATATCTAGTGTGAAAGGGACCGTTTACTAACTTATTTTACTACCAGTTTTAAACAGTACCGGTTTTTGCCAGTTTAAAACAGTTTCATCAAGCGAAAGTATAGTTACCTTTCACCAGAAGCATGACCTTTCTAGGGGTCTTAAGTTTGGCAACCATGTCCTCCAACGATGTTGCTCCAATAATTTTTGTTCCCTTGGCCTCATTTTGCAAGAATTGCTCAACCTGGTAACAGATGTTTTAATAAGTAAATGAACTACTTCTAAATATACCGATGACTGACAATCAGTGCACAGCTCAAATCAGAGGCCCTAGAGATTTAAATTTTCAGGGTACCTCTTTATTGTAGGGCAGAGAAGCACTAATTAAAGATTTTCATCAATTCCCACGGGATGATGGGAACGAAGTCCGGGCGTTCCACTAGTAGTTTATAAGGAGCCAGCTTGTGCTTGCAGCTTTGCCCTCGTGGTACCAGGATATAAAAGCCCTATGGCGTTTCATCCTTAACGCGACAAATGTTTAAATGGAAATAACAAGACAAGCAACCAGAGACACTTTTGCATTAATAATAGGTATTTATATGTATGAACAGGTGGTGGTCATCCAGATACGCAATATCTGGTTGGAATCATTACAGGTAGTACTAAGCCCGGGAATGCTCCAGCTTTTAGTGACACATTCACTCTTCTCTGTGACATTAGTATCCTCGTCACTTCTTCTCCACTTAATTTAATAAATTTCCTCATATCATTCCACTCAAACAAGTATTACCAAGGAGGGTTGGTGTCAGGTAGGCAGCTGCTCTTTAATTTAAGGCGAAACTATATAACAACATGGCCTTGATAAATACATGTTGTGCCAATACCACCCTGTGTGGGATTCCAGGGATACCCGGAATAAGATGATGATTAAGTATGGATAACTTTGGACACCTGTCTGTGTAGCTATGGGCAAATCTTTGGAAGTAGGTAGATACTTAACAGATAAATTATCTGTGGATATGTCAAAGGATGGAATAAGAAGAAATCCTTTTCAACATATTCATACCGAAAGTAAAAAAACTACTAGGTACCTACTTAAGTTCATCTTCATATTACATTTATTCTTATATGAACATTTAAAATTTATAAACTTACATGGATTGACAACCACAAAATTAAAGTGAATATAGAACAGGCTATTGAATACTCAGAGACCAAAGTTCTGGGTTGTTTTACAAGTCAGGAAGTTTTACTTAGGCAACAGTTCTGTTGGTGTAAAAAGGTGTGTTTTACAAACAAATATCAGAATAATAATGGTTTTACCCAGCAAAAGTTCTGTTGGTTTTAAATAAGGTGTGATTTATTTAAACAACATTGGTTCTAAATAAGGGGTGTTATACCTTAGAAACAGTTCTTATACTGTAAATAGGGTATGTTTTACCTTAGAAACAGTTCTTATACTGTAAATAGGGTATGTTTTACCTTAGCAACAGTTCTGTTATATGCACAGACAACAAATCCATGGTCATCCATGTTCAAGATCAGATTCTGACCCATCACAGCTAGCCCGATGAGAGCAATATCAGCCTGAGGTCTGTAACAATTATTAAATAAGGTAATAATGAAAGCTGTGTAACTACTAATGATTGTACCATACCAACATCCATTAATGTTTGGGCAGAGACTTCTCCAAAATTGGAGGGTTTTGTCATGATCACCACAGCAGACAGATTACGGAGAAACTACAGTGTACAGCAGCTTTTTTTTAGGGCCTTTTTTCTGGTGAGAGCCCCTCTAGTTCACTTTTACAACATCCAAGGGCTGAGTTGCTGAGTAAGAGGGCTTGGTTCTCAGGCCCGTTGGTTCTTAGGTGTACCTATATATTTTTTGTAGGTAAGTAAGTACTATAGGGAAACACTTGGCCTTAACAACATTTTCTAACACAAAAATCACCAATCCACCTGCCAAGCCCTGGGTTAACCTCCCTGGGTTATGGCTAAGCCTGTCAGTATTGGATGAGGCTTATGTGGATGGGAGCAGAGTGTTTATAATAATGATGATGATGAAAACCAATCTAATTCCTCTGTTGTAGGGATTTATAAAAACACTATCTTTATTCAGTCTTTTCATCCCAATTAACAGGCATCTAACAAAATGTCTGTTCAAAAACATGTATGGAAGTAAGTATGTGGAAAAATGTATCATCAAATCATTCTGTTTATCTAGCATATCTTACATTACTTAGGTAGGCATATATTATAATTATATGCTTAGCTAAGTAAGTACCACTCTATAATAAGTAAGTAGGTACTAGGTACATAATATGTGCAATAGTTTTAAGTAAGACCACAGAGCATGTATAAGTAGGTTAGTATAGTACATACCAAACAATATATTGCAAACTACTTCACCTTGAAATAACCTTGAAAGAGGTCTATGATGTAGGTACATGTGGTTTCAGTACCTACAATTTTCATGTTTAGAATTAGAATTAAAATAGTGACAACTACAAGCAACAGGTAGCCTTGGTGTGAACAAATTAGTTGAAGTTTTAAAGTTTTTTTAGAACTTTTTGAAATGTAGTTAAGTAGGTACAACACAGAGTTTGGCTTAGGTGGCTATGTTCAGTACATAGTGGTGCAATTAACAAATAATCCTGAAAGCTGAATACGGTATTATCCCTTGCTTAACCCTGCATAATTATATGAAAAGTTAAAAAAGTTTTATTACACCTATACAGAAATAAAAATAAAAATTTGACTTACTGTGCCATTGTACGTCTTTTTCGTCTCTTTTGTAACCGATAAACTTTTCTCAGCTATTAAAGATTAAATGTAGGTACATCAAAATATCAATCCCAACGTAAAATAAACTCCCAAGTCCAATCCGCTACACTACACTACCTATCTAATCTAGTGCAAGTCAATTTCAATTCAATCACAATCAAAGTTTCGACTTCGTCCGTCGTTCGTATCGAACCACTGTAGGGTTGGGTAAAAAAAAACGATATTTTTTAAGAAAATAATCGATACATATCGGCGATTTTATTTTTTTCAATATATTTATTTTCGATATTTATTTCCTGATATCAAAACCGATATTTTTTTAACAGCTCTAATCAAGCTTCGCGTCATGTATCTATCTAACGAAAAGGCTCGGTAGACTGTTTGAGTATCATTCGCCTAATAAGTGGTGAAAATTATGTGACGGCAAGCTTAGCCATTCCTATATTAAATTTAGTTCGCCAAGTAACCGAGCAGTTCCATCGACCACTGTAGGGATAAATGTAAGACAGGCTTTACTCATAAAAAATGAAGAGAAACTGAGTCCTTTAGAAATACTCTTCTCTCTGTAGTTTCCACTTTTGGACCCTCGTTTCAAGCGTATCCACTTTAATTCTCCAATTGCCGTATCAAATGCTGTATCGAAACTAAGTAACAATTTTCGCTCGGAACACAGGCGTATAGGATAACGTTCTCCAGATGTAAGGTCTGACATTCTATCTGGTGCAGACATGAAAAACTATTAAATCTGAGCACAGCTACACAAGAGGTCCCAAGCTCTGGCTCTGTCCTCAATGAGCTTAACCAGTATCTATACCAACCACTTCTAGAGAGGAAGTCAGATCCAATAAAATGTTGGGTGAATTGCCGACATTTCACGCCGGTTCTTTCAGAAATTGCTCTTAAATATTTGATATATCAGTATCGTCCGAAAGGGTTGCTTCAGTTGTTAAATTAACAGTGCCGGATAACAGAAGCAGACTAACTGGGCACACTACACAAAGAGTGCTGCTGATGTCCATTTCAGACGAATACTGGTTTGAATGAATAACTGGTTCATATAGATTTTTTTAATAAATAATCAATATGGCAGATGTGTATTTACTTTATTTAATATCCAATTTTCCTCAGTGTATTATAGATAGCCGCTTCGGGAAAAAATATCGATATTTTTTGTAAATTTATATTATGAGAAATATCGATACGATATATATCGATATATTTTATCCCTTTGCCCATCCCTCACTAACCAGTAGGTAAGGAATGAATGGGATTACATTAGGTAGGTAAATGCGAGTGGCGAATGCCAGCAAACAACTACCACAGAACAGACTAAACAGACCACATTGTAAATATATGAGAAATATCGATACGATATATATCGATATATTTTATCCCTTTGCCCATCCCTCACTAACCAGTAGGTAAGGAATGAATGGAATTACATTAGGTAGGTAAATGCGAGTGGCGAATGCCAGCAAACAACTACCACAGAACAGACTAAACAGACCACATTGTAAAGACGAAATGTTATTTAAACAGTTTCTTTTTTTTTTAATTGGCTTGTGCTTGACTGACTACTTAACTCGCTCGCCTGTGTGTCTAGTGCGAGATTTCAAATTGCTCCTTATATGGGCCCGTTATGACACGATTGGTCATAGTGAATAAGGGCCCTGCTCGAACGCGTTCGTGTTTACAACGATGTGTATGAAAATTAATAAGTATCTATTCACCATTCGTGGTGAGCAAGATAAACGCGAATCGAGTGAACTTCAATTAAATTGCGATCTCTAGGCACTCTGATGCAATGATGCAGCCTTGGATGGAGCTGGCTTGTCTGGAAGGAAACTAGTCACTCTTGATTTCCAGTCATTCTCAAGATTTCGGGAAACCAGACTCGGGCTAAGCGTTCCATTCCTTGGACCGAAGCGCAATATCTAATGAAGAAGTGAGAACAATTGTCTGACTGTCTGTTTCTTTCGGCTAATGTCCAATACGGCCGTAGTTCCGTTGAGGTGGTCAATTCGTTTTATTTTAATTAACTATCTGAGAGTGAAATTCTTGTTAAAATAGGTACCTACCTAACAGAATTCTGATCTTAAAGGGAGGAACATAAACTACGTTATAATAAGGCTATTTTAATTTAAAAAAAAAACGAATTGTCCACGACCTCAACGGGAAACAACCTCCGTTTGAGGGAGTTGATGGATAGAGACGGCTCGTGGTCACTGGAAATCTTTGAAATTTAGACCCACCTGATGATTGAACCCGGAACCACTGATACCAGTGGGTGAACCGGCACTGTATGTATGTATGTATGTATGTATGTATGTATGTGGCAATGTTTGTGACGGCATAGCTCTCGAACGGATTATCCGATTTTCATGTACTTTAAACTAAATAGAGATAATGTAAATATAATTTGATTATCGCGGGAGATTTTTGATAAGTGGGGTAGTTTTTGAGATATTGGGGTGAAATGAAATAGTTTTTCACCCATATCTTATGAATGGCTAATCCGATCAATTAAAATTTTTGAAAATGCGGGGTAATACTTATCATTACGAGATTTTTTTTGACACTAGGGTAGTTTTTGAGAAATTAGGGTGTTATGAGAGACAGATAAGTTTTGCCTAGTGGGGTGTCATTTGAAAGAGTATCGGCTGCACATTCATAAAATATATATTTGACTTTCAAATAGGGGTGGTTTTAGTAACAAAGGGGTGCATTACGGGGTTAAAACGCTTTGTATGGCTTGTAGGGTAGACTGTTAAAGGTGGTTGACTTCACAATCAACTTTCTTTTGATTTGCTGAAACCACCTCTGTATTTACATTAAGGGTTGCAAAGGGTTAAATAAGATTGAAGTCTTGAAAATGTGTTGAAACATAAAATATCATACGAAAGAGAGGTTGAGACAAATTTCAAAATAAGTTTATTTTTGCCCTTATTAGCGGTGGTTTTTAAGGTGAAGGGGCAAAAGATGCTCATCAGGTCTTGTAAGATAAGAGAAGGTATTCACAATTTCATTAAAACTGGTCTGTTTATCCTTTGTTATTCACTCAATAAGGAAGGGAGCCGATAAAATCCGGGAACTACTTTTGTGGTTTCATACAAGGGTTTTGCGCATATTCCATATCAACTGATATGGAATATGTGACACAAAATGATGTTGTTTGCCGTGTGATATTGTTTGTGAATCATATATATGTCCGGTTGGTTAAACTGTAAGAAGAGTAGTAAAAACAATGTACCTAAATACATTATAGTTAATCATTCGTAAATGCAGACAACATGAGACAGGTTTAAATTTCAATTCACAGTATAAGGTGTAATTCTTAATAATTATGGTTTGAAATATTACTAGAACATGAGTCTCTATCTAAGGTAATAGGAGCATATTGCAATATTGAGCCAATCAATGTAGTTTTTTTTGTATATATTTATTTCGTCTTGTCTCAATTTACCTGCAACATGCGGTAAACATAAGACACCTTATAAAAGTCATGGTTTCCCATGTAGAATTTCAATGTTTGTTAATTAAGACGTTAAAAAATAACAAAATATTGAATTTGCGTAAATTAAAACAATAATAAATCAGTTATAACTAGAGGTATTAAATAAAACAAAATATTATCTCCAAATCTTACCAGATCTTTTACTAGTTCTTCAAAAATCAAATAAAAATTATATAAAATCAAAAACAAAAAACAAACTTCTTCATAAATCGTAAAAAAATAAATCAACATAAATCTCGATTTTGAGACCGAAGGTAATTTGAGATCTCAATTTGCCCACATGTCTCAAATTAGCCTTTAACACTAAGTAAATTAATAACATTTGCAACTTATAATAAAATTTAAACATTGAGATCAAAATTGGAGTCTAAGCTATTAGGAACGTTTTATTGCGATACATAGGCATACCTACGCTTTGAAGTGCGCACAAAAAAATATTATTTTACACAATTTTATTAGTCTTATAATTAAATATTAATATTAAAAATGTATTTTCCCCTTTTCACTTGAGTGGGCTTAATTGTATTTATTATTCGAGAAGTGTCAATTGTCATTCGATATATTCTATATATATATATTCGATTTGAATAAAATTTGAGACATACGCACCTAATTTGACTCACAAGCACCTAATTTGAGACATGGTCTCAATTTTCCATCATAAAAATAAAATGCGTCCAGTTTGAGGAAATTTTAAATTTATTCTGGCAACATTTAACAAATAGTCTAAAACATGGAGTTTTTTTTGTCTATGGGAACATGCTTCATACTGAATAGAGTTGGGCAGGACACGCAAATTTGATGAGTTTGTATGAGTACCTCATTTTGTATGATGAGGTGGGACATTGTACCACTTCAAATGAGGTACCGTATAATGACATGTTACTAAGCAATTCAATACAATGTCATGCATTGAGTCGAATGAGTGGTTGAGGTGAAGTAGATATAACGAATTAAATAGGAAGTGCATGATACGTTCAGGGTGACCATGATAAGACAAACAAATGAAAATTTGTGATTGTTTTTTATTAGCCTTAGTTAATTTAAGTAGTTATTAAACTACATATAACACTATATTTAACATTTAACATTTTTTGTTAAATTACATATTGTAGTTTAAAAATAAAAGCATAGCTACTTTTTTGCCGCTCAGTCTATTTCTTCTTTCAGAAATAATTTGCCCAGACTTCGAAAATATCCTTTCTGACGGCACTGACGTAGCAGATATGCACATCCTTTTTTTTATAATCTGATATAAACGTGGATATGCATCTCTTTTTTCGTGCCACCATTGGAAAGGATCTTTATGTCTGGGCAAAAGCGGCTCTTGTAAGTATTTATCGACTTCTATGATACTTGCTGCGGTGGGGTTAGTATTTTTTATAATCTCATCCACTTCTCTATCGAAATCATCCCAAATGCTTCGCGTTCTTTTGGGAGGTAGAGTTTCGTTATGTACTTCCTTATCTGCAACGTTATCGGTTTGACACTGTAATGTTATATTGGCCACTTGTTGCTTTAGATTTGTGCATGCTCTTTGATAAGAAAAGTCATTAACAAAGCCGTGCTTTTTAAAACGGGGATCTAATAGTGTACTCTCGCCAAATATATTATTGTCTTCGATGTTATGAAATCTCGTATTTAGCTCATCAAATAATACATTTGCTGGACGTTCTGTGGAAGTGTTTCATTGAGCAGAAATTTACGGCACTCTTTCTTAAGTGCATTTGAAATTAAAATTACTTGGGATATTGTCACTTTTTTTTCCGAGCTCATTTCTTCAGTCACGTCTTTGAAAAATGATAGTATTACACACGCAGTTGTTATTATCTCTAAGTCTTCATTATTAAGATTATGCATTTCTGGATATTCTATGGCAATTAGTGACTTTAGACTATTCTTTGTGGCTATGACTCTTTGAAACATTAGAAATGTTGAATTCCATCGAGTTACAACGTCTTGCTTTAGTTTTATCTCTTTTTCACCTAGCTGTCTGTGCATATCCTTGAGCCGCTGTGTAGCTAGTGGACTCCGTTTAAAGTGTTCAACTATTGTTTTTATTTTACATTGTGTAGATTTAACTTCTTTTAATGCTGACTGAACTATAAGATTCAATGTATGTGCAAAGCACGGTATTTGCTTCCACTTTAGCAATCTTATTGCTGCTTTTATATTGCTAGCATTATCACTGGTTACAGCAACGATTTTGTTTGTTACACTCCAATCGTCACACATTTTTGTAATCACGTTTTTTAAGTTTTCAGCCGTATGGCGATCTTGGTACTGATGACATTCCAGCATGCAAGACTGGAGTTCAGTATTTTTATTTATAAAGTGAACACTTAGTGACATATAATTTTCATTAGGCTTAGACGTCCATCCATCTGTTGTTGCAGCAATATAGTCTGCTTCTTCTAGCAGCTTTTTAACTCTTTCCTTCTCAACATTATAGTAGTTCAGTAAAAGAGCATTGGATATTGTTTTGCGGCAAGGTAAATTGTAATTTGGGTTTAAATCTTTTATGAATTTTCTAAAAGGTAAACTTTCGACAATGCTGAATGGCAAATAGTTTTGCAAATCGTTTCTATTAAATGTCTATTGAGTTGCTCAGTTTTTTTAGCAGAGAGAGGCTTGAAATACTGTGTCACTTTTGAACTAATGTAGTTATCGGTTTTAGTTTGAATAGTTGGAACATTATTTGATGTGCTCTGAATAGTTGACGGCATAGTAGCATCGGTATTAGCATTTTGCGGTATACGGTTTTCAGAATTTATTGTAACAGGAATGGTCTGCATATTTTCTACAATTTTCTTTCTTTCTGGAATGGGATTTAGAACACCAGGGTGTTGAGTTTGAGTATGTCGAGTTAGATTATATGGACCACCACCTTTATATGACAAAACCTTAGCGCAAAAGTTACATTTCGCCTTGTCGTTTTTTAAATCAGTAAAATATTGCCAAGCCTTGGATATCCTTTTGTCTCCCGCATCAGCCATGCTATTAAAGAAAATAGAAACATGCATATAGCTTACATTCCAACACCAAAAATAATATAGGTAATTATGTTTACATATTATTTATTGCACACCGAAGAAAAAAGCCGAAGAAATAATAGTAGGTATACATGAAAATCCCATATAACTGTTCAAATTCAAATAAACATTCTCTGAACAAGTTGGAGATGTTCTCGAGAAAGTCCAGGTCAGAAGTACCCTAAACCGACGAGCTTGTATGAAGAACGTGATGAGAATCTCACTTGGTCAGAGAATGCCCATTTAAATTTGAACAGAGTTATTATTTGAATACGGATTCGTTGTCTCTGCCTACCCCTCTGGGAAACAGGCGTGAGTCTATGTATGTAAATAATAACTCATTGGATATCGGCAAAATGATCCCCATACACCCACAAAAAAAACAAAAAACGAACGTTCCATTGAAGCGCGCCTACCCTAGGGTTAATAAAGCGGTTATCTCAATCATACCGGACATGCTGGCATACTGGGCGGGCAAAATGTGAATTGAATTGACATGAAATTCCGTGATCTATTGCTTACATTCTAGTTTCAACTTTTCTGTATTTCAGCCGAGCGTCGCCATATCAGCCAAAAACACATACATAAGTAAAACTTTTTTCGATAAAACATAGATGTCCTACTACATTCTACTTACTTGTATTGTATGATGATGAGACTCAACTCAAATAAAACACTATTAAATTATTATCAGAACAAAAATATCCGCGCCAAAACTATCCACTCCACCAGTTTAGCAAAACAAACAACAACAAATGGTAAAAACCAAAGAGAAATGATAAAGCACCTACGAACCACAGAACACTAATCTATTATCATCTATGAACGAAATTTATTCAATCAAATCACAAATTACATCGAGCTCAATGGTGTGTCGCAGTTAGTTCGTGACAATGACATGACATGACATTAGCGTACTCAATGGACGCAAGCGTCATGCATACTTCAATCGTCACACGACACGCACGACACGACCGAATGAAGTGGTACAAAACGTAGTTTTGAGTAAAGATGGCAATAATGGTTAAAATTAAATATTAGTTAACTGTTAATTGATAAAAAAATATATCGATATTTTTTTTGGTTGAAAATATTAATATTATTTGTTTAGTACATGATTTGGTTATTGGTTGATGTTAATGCAGTTGAATACTTTATTCTATTGATCAAATAAAAGTAACCGCTAATTCATCTCTATCATAGTAGCACTATGGGTATTTGTTTAAAATATCACATCACTTTGTATTGAATAAAAATATCATATACAGCAAATCAGAGAAATTTAATCTCTATAGTGAGGAGTCCAAAGCATACAATTGAATGAAGTCAACCTTATACATAGTTCAAAACTCTGCGAACAGCAACATACGAAAATGTTTCTTATTTGTAGCACTTTAAAGTTAAAGTTTCAATGCATTCAATTATGTTAGTTCTAACTCATGCTGAAGTTGATATGATATTTTTATTCGATAATGTTATTTCTGATTATTGATTATAATGGTTGATTTTAAATATTAGTTAAATTTATTGGTTGATAGTTATATTCGTCATCTCTAGTTTTGAGGTGATGCGACATTCTATCGCTTTGTATGGGACATTTGAGTTGAGGTGCCTCTTCTTGTATGAGTGTCACTACTCTTACTGAACAGATTAATCGATTTAAATCACAGTACTTATTAGTCAATTATCAGAGTTCTGAGGTATATGTAGTACAACAATATATTTCACAAACAAATTAATGTCTATTTCTCAAAAAATACTACTTACCTGGTAAAAAATCCTTATATAATACTAATGTTATAGGTACAGATCCCCGTCGACATGAACCTGTCGTCGTCGTCGTCGTCGTCGCACCGCTTCGGGGCGAGTCAGGCCGCCGACAACTCGCCGCCGCCGCGGCGAGTTGTACACGAGGTAAGTACCTATATTCGTCATCCGAAATCCGATCGTACATTAACCCATCAGCGTTGCCGCGCCCGCGGCCGCATACGTCAACATGTCTAGTCTAGACTTTAGACGTTAGTGCGTCGTCACCGACCCGCTTGCGCTAAACAGCGCTATACGCTTAGTTGGTGACCGCGTATCGCAGGCTGGTTATATGTTTGATGCAATTATAAATTTAAATTCATTTTATTCACCTTCACCCAGACTACGCTCAAAGACTTGTAGCATGTGTGTCACAACACACTACCACAATTACCATTTAAAATCTTAAGACTGTCAAGTCTAATCCTACTCAAACCTCACACGCTTATTATACAATCACTGATTGTAAATTTGTAATGATATAGGTACTGACAAATTAACAACTTAGGGGCTTAGTAGGGGCAGATTGATACGATTTTTTTTCAAAGGCTAAAAAGGTAGGAAAGCCCAGTCACATTATGTGTATTCCTGGGTCACTTGGTGAAACCCAAGTAAAACCTCACTTGGGGGTCACCAAGTGAACCAAAAATAAAAGCCAGGAGCTAGAAAAGATCAAAAATTTATTAGAAATGTCTGACCAAACAAATGAAATAGGTAATAAACAAATACTTAATAAATGAAAGACAATCCTAGGCATAATTCATTCATTCAATTTACAATTGTGTCTGAAATTGGATTAATTCTATAGGTATTATTATGACCATAGATATTTCAAATCAACTATAAAAATAAATCAAAATCTAAAAGCCTAAAAATAAATTGAGGGTGTAAATCAAGTGTCAGAATAAAATGGAAATAATAACTAACACAATTATTGTACTAAATTAACTAGGAATTAATTACTAAGTTAGTAACATAGTTCTCAGAATAAGCAAGCTGGTGGCGATGGGAAAGCTGCATAGCTCACAGTACCAATAACCGCTGGGGAGTAAAGCGAAATGTAGTATGGGAAGACCACCTGCCCATTCAATTGACTTGTAGCATTGCGGCAAGTTTCCTTGCTTGTTGCATACTATGAAATTGAGAGGGTCGGAAACCACCACAGAAGGCCCGTCTCCGTCCCTCCCCCTGCCATTCTCACAGATCCGCACATGGATAAGGCTTCACACCCGGGACCTACACACCGAACGCTGGACCAACTCTACTACTGAATGTCGACAGGCCAGAGCAGCACTACCGACTTATTCACCAAAACTGACACGACGACTCCTAAACCTTAAGAGACAAGATCTCAGAATCATAGTGGGGACACTAACGGGCCACTGCCCACTAAATAAGCACTTGTGCACCACTGGAGCAACGGACAGCCCCCTATGCAGAGGGTGTCTAACCGAAGAGGAATCAGCTGCCCATGTAGTCCTGGAATGTGTGGGAGTAACAGCACAACGCAAGGAAATCCTCAACAACCCGAGGTCACTCTGTGAAGCCTGCGAGGACCCCAGGAGTATTCTGCGCTTCTGGTCGGAGTTAGGCTGGCTACACTAGCCGGACATTCCTCACGCACAATGGACCACTTAGGAGTCTAAGTGCGGAAACGGGAGTCTTTTTACATTTACTATGAAATTGAAGCAATAGATTAATTGCATGGTCTAAATGTCAATTTGCTTTGGTTTTGTTTCAAAACTTTTGTTGGTGTAAATAGCACATACAATACAAAAATATTTTCAGTGTTTCATAAACACTATTGACTACGTAGATCTCTATGAAATTATCAGCAGAACCAAATTATAACAATTTTTTATGAACACCTGTCTTCTTCAATACTTAAATGAAAAATTATCCAATGCCTCAAATGCAATAATTGAAGCAAACACACCAAAAAATACACGAATATACAAGTCTATATCTAAACAAGTCAAAACATGAAAGCAAAAAAAATCTCCAAAATCTCAATCTCAAAAATAAACTATTGTTTTGGTGTAAACAAAAGATTTTTGAAATAATTTCTTAGCATTCAGTTTTTTTACACTCAATCTGCGTGTAAACACGCAACGTTGCTTAGGTACAATTCTTGAAGGTCAATTATTGCTCTTGAATATACAAGAACATGGCATCATGTAAATGAGACTTTATTGATGATGATAGTAATAAGAAATGCCTAATGGGTGCAGTCACTTCTTGATAATTTTAAACTATTGCCATTATGAAGCTACTTTATTAATCACGCAAAAAGGGCCCATAGGAGGCCCAGTTGCGGAAAAATAGTCTGCGCACCAAGCTACTTCATTTATAAGAATTTTGAAATATTTCCATAATGAAGCAACTACTAATTTATTGTAGAACACCATGTCATTCTGAAGACCAACTTCATTCTAGTGATATAGTTATTGGTTCTTGTTTCCTATTAAGAAAATTTATTTGTATGCAGGAAGAATTGGATTCTCCCAGAAACCCCGAAGACAGAAAAGATTTAAAATCTTCATCTGCAGAATCAGGTACCAACTAATTTATAAAATAAATATTAAAAAATATAAAGTAAAATTTTTGCACATACACAATATTTTCTAACAATTTAGTTTTTTTGTGAGCCCTCCCCCCATACATTCCTCACTTTACTAATGCAAAAAGTCCTGCTCTGTTATTGTAAGGAGCTGGGGCTGGCTGGGGTAGGATTGGTTAAAACAATGTTGGGCAATGCACAATACACTCCAAAGCGGGACATCATTGCAGGCCTTGGTCACCCCCACTAAGAAAAAAATAAGAGTGCAAAAGTATTTTTATATCAGATTGGTACCGTTTTAATAACAGTATTCCTGCTACAAAATACTAAAAACAACAATAGCTTCTAGTGTTTTCTTTCATTGACTAAAGAGTCCTTTTTTTATTTTATTTTTATTGTGCTATGGGGAAGCGCTTGGTCTTCATCTCACTTGGTAGCAAGTTGAGATAAGGCCGAAGGTGGAGGCGCGCTTCACCCGGAACCCTCAATAAACTGAGGAACTGGCTATCTTACCTCTTAATGCCGGAACACAACAATTTCTGAATTGTTATTATGGCGACAGAATTAGGTAAGATGGTGGTGGCTAGCCAGGCTAATTCTGATTTGGTGGGGGACAAGTGTTCTGCACTGACATCCCACATTAGTACCCCAGCCAGCCCAGCATCCCAAAGTAGCAGTCCCATAAGTTGATGGCAGCATTGCCCTAAAGTCCCCATTGATGAGCTATGAGACTGAAGTTTGTTATATATCAACTAAGTACATAGACTCACACCTGTGTCCCAGAGGGGTAGGCAGAGACAATGGAAAAACACATCAAAACTACTTGCACAGTTTCTTACTTTATCTATTAAAGAAACACCATACATGCTTCTCAAAGCGTGTGATATTTTCCCCTACGATTGGTATTTACCCAGAGGTCTAAAAACTCAACTTATTTTCAAGTCGGTGATTCCATTGCTCAGGGTAGACCACTTGGAGGCAGATCACACCTATAGCAAAATAAGTTAACATGATCATGGCCAGTTATATCAGAGTGTGAAAACAGGTAGATCAAAGTGTGAAATTAATGTACTGTAATATTTAAAAAATATTATTGGGTTGATTTGAAATATATTAATAGTATTTGGGAAAACCTCCTGTTGATTCTTCGAATTGTTTGCAGTGTATAGCTTACCTAAGATTCAGTGAAGTGGTACGAAAAACTTTTCTTTTTCATTTGAAATGATCTCTTGAACTAGGTATAACATTCACACCACAATTATCAGACAAATTAACCGCGACCTCAATGGGGACTGTGTTTTGACCGATGGTCATGTGAAGTTGTGGATAAAGGTGTTTTATGATTATAATCATACGTTGGGTCAGCCCTGGATTTTGGAGGCTTGTTTGGGCAAGAATAGGGTCTACAATGGAGCGAGCCTTCTGAGAAAATACTTTGTTCAGCAGTGGGCTTAGGTATAATGACCAGCAATTAAAGCTTTAAACAAGAATCTTGGCGCAAGTGTAACTAAGCGGGGTCAGCTAGTTGCAAATGAAAGTACATGAGGGCCTTCATCAGAATTCATTATTTAATGGACACTAGGGCGTGGAACCAGAACAGAGAATATAAATATATAATTACAATAAATAAATATAGTTATTTAAACTATAATTTTTAAATATGTTGTTTTTCAGAGTTACCACTATCGCCGAGCAAGTGTCCGAGGGCGCCACTCAATGCTGCTGCGAGGCCAAGGTATTTAAAATTCAATGGGATCACAAGTAATAACTATTACTTATGATCCCATTTACATCACACCAACAGCTCATTAGTGCCTCATTAGTGTCCACTGCTGGACAGAGCCTTCTCCGAACCTGTAGGGTTTTGTCATAACCACCACGGTTGGCAGGCGGAAGAAAGCTGCTGCCCTTCTGGTGAGATCCCTTAATCAACTTTTACGACATCCATGGGCTGAGTTGTTTGTGTTGAGGGGTCGATTCTTAACCCGCAACCGCCACTTCATGGACCCATTAATGACCGTATATAATTCATAGGATCCAAAATTTCGGAGAAACACCCAATGTTTTTACTGTATTGTAAAACAATACTTGATGGTAGGACTTTGTTAAAGTCCACCAGCTAGATGGACGTGCGTACCTCTAAATACGAGATATTTAGAGGTAAGAATTGCCAGTTCATAAGCTTCCACCTTCGGACTTATCATAACTTGAGAATCAGGTGAGATGAAGGACAAGCAGCTCATCTCCAGCTCCAAACTAAACATGTTTCTATGGCTTCTTAAAAAAGTATAACAAAGGCTGGTAGTTAATATCGTAACATATTGACCTATTTGCAAAAAAACTAGGAATACTAACTTTTGCTGTTATCCTCACATCAGAAAAGTAATTAAATTAGCGAAAGTGATAACCAGCTCAGAAAAGAGAAGCCAAAAAGCTATGTTGTTTATTTTCGATAGACGGCTATCTTGCTCAATCTGGCTCTGAATGCCGGAACACAACAATTTTAGAATTGTTATTATGGCGACAACTTACCAACACTGCACACCAACACACGTTACCTGTTTTTATTATTACTCTTTAGTTTTATCATCAGTATCTTTTCATATTTAAGCCATACCATGTATTATTTTTAGGAAAATTTATTTTGAGGAACAATGACTCACCCTGGTTCGGTGTGGAGGTGGTCGGAGGTGGGCGTTGGTAGCTGCGACTCTATTTTTACTTCTGCAGCTATCATTGATTGTATTAATTTGAATACAGGAACCTACCTATGTAATTGTGTTCCAAATAAAATTATTATTATTATTATTAAAACCATCCACAATTGTAGGAGTCTCCTCAGAGTCCCCAGAGTTTGGTTTTCGGTAAATTACATTTTGTTACATATAGACGACAGGCTACAATAATAAATATAAATGTTTGATATATAATGATATGAAAAACGATTGAACCCAATATGAATATTAGTTCGTTGTCTGAGCTGTCTTTGCACGTAAATATAGAAATCTAAACATTGGGTATCAGCAATATTCAACAGAACGATGTCAAAGAAAAATCAAATGTCGCGAATGCAAACAAACCACTAAATTTGAAACACAAATACAAAAGCCTTAATTTTAAATGAATTGTAATTTGGAATCCCTATTCAACCGCCAGATATTTGAGATTGAAGTGGCTAGTCGAACTAGCCGTCTTAAAGTCAATTTTATAATGTACCGACCTTATATTGGTATCTTGGAAGTTAACTTGCAAGTTGAAGATAATTATATTAGGTTCTTAACTCTACGTCTATCACGCGGCGAAGTATATTAAATCTTCAGGATGAAAGCAAAGACCGCCGCCGCCGCCGCCGCTGCCGCCGTCTCCAACGCCGCTGCCGCCGTCTCCAGCGCCGCTGCCGCCGTCTCCACCGCCGCTGCCTCCGTCTCCACCGCCGCTGCCGCCGCCTTTTCTAATAATGAGGATTCCTCAAGTGATGAAGGTGCGTATTTACACACAGTTCCATAAGAAATCTTCTGTTGTAAGTCTTCTGTGAAATAAATAAAGAAAATTCGTTTATTTGAGGCATAGAGATGCATCAAATTGGCGTTCGACTCAGCAATATGCTGTGTATAATATAAATTATAACACAACGCTGGTCTTCCGTCGAAACCAGTTGAATGCATCGCGAACGAGAACACACTTATACAAACAAACAAACAACACATGATACTAACAATTAACTAATGAACTAGATAGATAATAGGTAACTATACAACATAGTTAAAACGAAGCAAAATAAAGAAAACTACTAAGAATTTTTAGCATCACTTTGAAACGTCAAATCAACCGCCTGTTCGGAATCGCGACCAGCACACAAGGAGAAAGGCAAGAACCTAGGGCTAGGGAGAAAATCGTCTCCAATTTCTTCTGCCATTTTACCAGTCTGCTGTAGGCAAAGATCTTTTTTTTTTTTCTTTATCTTTATTTTGCTTCGTTTTAACCATGTTGTATAGTTACCTATTATCTATCTAGTTCATTAGTTAATTGTTAGTATCATGTGTTGTTCTAAAAATCTGCCGCACTAAACCCGAACATAATGTTCTGCGATGTTGGTGGTTCCACCAACTTCTCCTTTGTTGCCTGAGATGTAACCATTCCAGCTTGCTCCAATTTTAAGTACCTCTGCTCACTTCTTCAAGATGTGGGTAATATTGATAGGGAACAATATGATACTCCCGAAAAATTTATTATTGATGAAGGTGTGGCCAATCCATTGCTTTACCATTAACGTTGGTGGTTCTTCTGGCTGGAAATCAACTGAGTGCTTGTTGTCTCCACAATTCCATGTTTGAGATAGTTCGGCCTGAAGACCCTCAGAATTGATTATGAAGAAAACTAGGCACATCCCAGACTTAACTTGTTAAAACAATGGTGTGTAGTTTAGAGACATTTCGAGTCTATCAAAAATTGCCAAAGCTACCGTGAAAACTTTCTAAGATGTAAAAAGGCTTTAGGCAAGAAGGGCTTTAGCTTTATCCCATCTTTAAATCTAGAAGTAGGCACGATGCAACTGCTTCATATAACTACCTGATGAGTGAGTTTGGTAGAGGTAGGTTGAAGAAGAGATTGATGGATTGTGTGAGGCACAGAACAATGAATCTAATAGAAAGGCATTGTGGGCGGGGCAGGCGCGCCGCATATATGCTCAAAATGGGCATATATTGAAAGAATTCGCTTCAACCGCTAATAGTTACTGTAGCTCTCGGGCGATGTGACAGTGCAAAGCTCTGCATAAAATATATTATTATGCCGAATTGCGCTGTCCTAAGCTGTAAGAAAAGAAGCCAGGTGTGTAGTAAAAGGCAAGGAGGGATTTTTTTTCACCGGTTAGTCCATAAACCTTTAAATAAATAAATAAATAAATATTACAGGACGTTAATTTCACACAGCGCCATCTAGCCCCAAACTAAGCAAAGCTTGTAATATGGGAACTAGATTACGGATAGAATACTTATATACTTTTTTTTTAAATACATACTTACTATATTATACAACATCCAAACACAGAACAAACATCTATATTCATCACACAAATGTTTGTCCTGCGTGGGAATCGATCCCACAACCTACAGCGCAGAAGGCAGAGTTACTACCAACTGAGCTATGAGGCTTGTTAATAAACGTAATATTTAAAGATATTGTAAAAGTATTATGTAGTTTACAGACGAAAACGATACAATCGCAAACAGATGTAATTTTGTACATTGCTTACTATGCATGGATACCACATTATTTTTACATTGTCGACCGCGCAGTGTATTGCGTTCACAGCGATGAAGGTATTGTTTGCTCTACTAGTGTTGCTCGAGATTCGTGCAATCAAAGATTACGCGTGTCATGTCGATAAAATTTGTCCGTTTTTGTTTTATCATATTTTATTGACACAAGTTATCTAACTGTATTAGTAATTAAGTTCTTCTTAGAATTTCATTAAATTCTAAAGTTTTCAGAAATTCTTCATAAAATCATAGAAGCAGTTCCCCCAAGTACACATACCTACTTAATGTACGTAAATAATGAAAACCTTCGACACCCAGGTATACTTAGTATACCCTAGGTATACTCAGGGTATACCTAGGGTAAACTTAGTATACCCTAGGTATACTTAGTATACCCTAGGTATACTTAGGGTATACCTAGTTGATATCATCTGTAAAGGCAGTACATACTAGTGTATTTTTTAGTAATTAAATATTAGTGGTGCATACACACATACTAATATAAATTGATGAATTCCCTGAGTAAGATACCATGTATGCGTAACAATAAAATATAAATAAAATGGCCAGGTGTGGAAAGCTACCTGCGTCGACACCCTTGGGCCATTCTATCTGCCTATGCCTATTAAGGCTGGTGCGGTGGCTGATTCGGCCGAGGGTCGAAGAAGGCGCAAATATAATGGTCTCTAGTTTTAAAGCTCATAGTTATCAAACCTAAATATTCAGCAGCCTAAATCACAGATGGCCTAAATTTTTTTTTTGTACGACGTGGAGTTGATTGGCCTACATCACCTGATTTTCAATTCATAATTAGGCCAAAGGCGGAAGCGCACTTCACCCGGAATTCTCAATAAACTGAGGGACTGACTATCTTATCTCTAAATGCCTAAGCACAACAATTTTTAAGATATATTGTTATGGTGACAAAGGTAAGATGGTGGTAGCTAACCATGTGAACTTACACCAACCAAATCAAGCACAATATTGTGATCCCCATGAGGGGATCGAACCCCGGGACCTCGAATAACTATTGTGTTGCGTCATTTTCCAACGATCGAAATCAGAACTGTGCGTCATGGATATCGGAATATTTTTCCAGGCAAGAATTTAGCACGCTGTCCAACATCTTAGCAATCGTTGTTGCTCACGAAATCGGGCGATAATTATTCTTGTCTGAGATATCCCCAGTCTGTTCTTCACAATAGGCACAACTATAGTTTTCATTAAATCACTTGGCAAGTACGAATGACTCATGCACATTGTGAAGAACAGAGCCAGGACTCTCGGTAAGTGAACCCCCGCATGCCTCAAACGCTCTACACTTATACCATCATGCCCGGGCGATTTGCCACCGCTCATTTTCTTTAGGGCATCCCTTATCTGCTTAGCAGCACTGCTTAGTGCACCAGTGGCACATCCACCAGACATCCGGATTTAAGACTTTTGATAGAAGCCGAAGGGCCAAGTGGCGAATGCACTTTAAAACGCTCCTTTAACATAGTTTAAATATCAGCAGGTTCACTATTCCCATCTACATTAATCTAAGATCAAGCTTTCTCGTTAACCTTCCGCGAAATCTGAGGGGAAATCAATTTCACGAAGCCTGTTGTGACATAGTTCGTGGTATTTAGCTATTTGTGTACCATCTCTTTCGCCCCCATAAAACCGTATTACGATGCACGTCACGAGTCAGCAGCTTCGGTCTTACAAAGTTTAAATCACATTTCACAACAAGAGGCAGATGATCTGACACATAAACATCCTCTCTAACATTAACTTCAAGAATGGTTTGCCAAGCCGAGTCCGAAACGATACAATGGTCTAGCCAGCGCCTACACCCATGAGCCAGACTAACGTACGTATTAGTACGATACTTAATTTTTTTATGTCAGTGCAAATCCAGCTTCAGAACAGAAGTTAATCATTTCGTTGTAAAACAGTTCATGACCAATATTCTCGCTATCTACAACAGCACTTATTTCACCATTTCAGGAATTTTTGCGTTTTAGCGTCATGACGCATTCGACCCATGTTTCACAACTAACTTTAAACTCTTTCGCAATAACTTTTTCGTGTTTTGTAAGTATTTTCGCAATAAAAATCTTTTGCTTTTTTATGTTTTCGTAAACACGTAAAGTGAAACCATTCAAAAGCTATCGTTACACAAACTTCACTAGATGTGTACTTTATTTGATACCATACACTGCAAGAATATAAATAATAGTATGTATTACATTATCAGCCCATTAATGTCCAATACTGAACAGAGCCTCCTCCGAATCTCGAGTAAAATGTGGTGTTAAATACACAGATGAGAGCTGCTTGTTCTAGTGAGATTCTTCAATGGACTTATACGACACACTTGAGCTAAGTTGGTGGATTCCGTTTTTATATCAATCTCATTTTACTATACAACTAGCTGTAGCCCGTGACTTCGCACACGTTCATGGATTTAAATTTTGTTGTGTAGATCGTGACGTCACGTGACCACATATTATCAATTGTTCTGCGGGCGGCCGGCGCTAGCAACGGAGTCGCTAACTGTATTTTATTATGTAACCCGTGATAAAAATATAGAGAAAAATCTCCACGCTTGATAGATGGATCGGTGCTCGTAGTAAATGTGTAAGGTATTACTTTGAGCCACGTGCTTAATTTTGAGTATCAATGCTAAAGTTATTTTTATCGATGAATACGGGTACATCTCTATCGCCGGGATACCAGCTAAAATGTATTGCAATTTATATTTTATCAGTTATTTTGTAATTTTTATACAATCCACTAACTGTCTATTAATAATTATTAAACGAAATATTAAGCACACACTATAGAATTATTCGTTTATGTGAATATTATTTATTCTCTATTTTGCAAATTTCGGTAGCCTCACGATACTATGGTAAGTGCACGATTAGTATGCAGTTTTCACAAGGTGGTAGCATCAAAGATTGCACGATTCTACAAACTGTCAAAGACATCCATAACCAAGTCGACATAAAGGTTTATTTTCAATGACTTTGACTATCGGAAACTCGACCAATGAATGATAAGTGTTATATGTGTTGTTAATATGACATGCTACGTGAGTGTGTGTAGCCTGCCACAGCGGTACTAGAACAAATGTTTCTAGATGGCCTTTCTAACCTCTATCATGTGTTCTGTGGTGTGAGGGATGATATGGGCAAGGAATGGTTCAACCAACCGATTTCAGATCCAGAGGTCCCAGGCTCGGTCCCCAGGGGGAGTACAATATTGTGTATGGTTTGGTTGCTGGTAGGACTTAGTTTAAGTCCGCCTGGCTAGCTACCACCATCTTACCTAATTCTATCGCCATATTAATAATTCTTAAAAAAAGTTGTGTTCCGGGGCCTTAGCTCAACTTGTAACCAGGTGAGATCAAAAGCCAAGCGCTTTCTCGTCGAACAATAAAAAACATAAAACCTGATTCTGTAGCCAAGCTGTGTAGGATCACGTGCCCTAGTGTTTCCTCCTGTTAGCAGCCCCGGCACAGAGCGCTGTCCGTGACTCCAGTTGGAAACAGAGGTAGAAGTAACAGGTGGTAGTTCAGGCCGCAGTGTCCTGTGATGATGCCTACCATCAGTCAAAGATCACTGCGTTTCATTTTGATAAGACTATTTGATATTTTCAGACCTGACCTTAGACCTTAGACCTGAGAACATCATCTTTGATATCATACAACACAAGGAAGGACTCCTATGGTCCCAAAACTTTTTGTGCTCCATTAAAGAACGTTGTTCCTTTATTTCCATCGTTGATGGCCTTGTTAGGCTGAGGTCGCGGTCACTTGGTGCAAGAATTGCTCCCGCTCTGGCTAACTTGTCTGCTTTATGGTTTCCTGGGCAAGTGCATTGATGTATATTGCTAAAATACACTATTATTCCCAGAATCCCACGGCGGCAGAAAGCGCTCAGCATCGATGCGGGTAAACGAGGAAGCTAGCGACGTATCCGCCGCTGATAACGAAATCTTCAGTGTCGACTCTTCCGACGGCGAACTCGCTACAAAGAAAGCGAAGGCCAGCCAAGAAACAATTTTGATGGTGCTCCAAATAATCAGTGAAGCCATCGCTTTCAAGTTATCTACAATGTAACGCTCCAGTATTAATATGTGTGAAGTTAAGTTATGTAGCCAGTATGCTTAGTATTTATGTGAAATGCAGCTACGAATATCTACTTCACAAAGTATTTATTTACAAGACCAAATTTATTGTTTTAAGCTTTTATTAATCGTAAGCTTCATTCTTTCACGTTTATTGATCTGAGCACAGGCTGTGTTAAGTTGTTTTTTTTGTGATTAACCAAAATTCGAAAATTGGAGTGAAGGTAGAGTTAGATTAATCTCTTTAGAGTGAGAGTGTTTATGATAATTATATAAATAATAGCTTTCTCTAAACCGGGCGACTTGATTCTCGTGCACGTGTACATGTGTTTTAAAATCCATATTTTTCTTAACTCGCCCTGTTCAATTTTATTTTTTGCTTTGTTTTCCTAAAACTTGTCCTAAAAACCGATTTTCTCAGATAACTCCATTCCCGAATTATCATCTTTACTTTTGTCTTTTTAGTTCGCTTCGTCTGTTGCACTTCCTAAGACGTGCATATAGCCTTTGTTTACTTTTTTATTTAAATTTTTCTTTGTGTATTTTTTTTATTGTTGATTTTTTATATCAATTTTCTAAGACTTGTTTATACACATTTTGGTTCACTCCACCTCTTAGACGTATTTACTGCTACATAGCGTTGAACACATTATTGCGCTGTGTGGTTCCTGTTCGATGAGGTGTCAGTCACTGACCTCTATTATACTAATAGAGGTTTTGGGTGTCATTGTAAACTCAATTTAACAAGCCTCATAGCTCAGTTGGTAGTAACTCTGCCTTCTGCGCTGTAGGCTGTGGGTTCGATTCCCACCCAGGACAAACATTTGTGTGATGAATATAGATGTTTGTTCTGTGTTTGGGTGTGTATTGTATGATAAGTATGTATTTACAAATTTAAAAAAAAAAATGTATTTAAGTATTATATCCGTAATCTAGTTCCCATATTACAAGCTATGCTTAGTTTGGGGCTAGATGGCGCTGTGTGAAATTAATGTCCTGTAATATTTATTTATTTATTTAACTTGCGATCATTGTTCTGGCCATTTAATTTCGGTACAATAATTATGAAGTTATCGAATGAATTGGTTTTACATGTAATCGTACTTACGAAACACGCGCGAGTTGAACTATACATTTCAAAGCACGAGTTTTACTCACTTATACGTTTATAGATGAAACCGTTGGTGCATACGCCAACATAAACGTATACGTGTGTAAATTCCGTGTTTAAATTTTTAAGTTAGTTTTTAAGAAAATTAATAAAACTTGCTCTAAACTAATATTTAAGAAAGAATAAAATTAAATGTATATTTTGATAAGTTCATCACATGGAGACCTAGTTGCTTGATTACAGGGCTCTAGATTGTACCTATTACAAGAAGAATAAAAAAATGATTTGGTATTTATGTGTTTTATTTCTTAAAACTATAAGGTTATATTATATCATATGGTTACACCATATGATTCGCAAAAAACTATTTTTCAAACTCCGCTCAATCAAATAATTTATCGAGTGAGCGAAGCGAACGAGATCTCTCAGTTAAGTTGGTAAATCCGGCACTGTATGTATGTATGTGGCAATGTTTGTGACGGCATAACTCTCGAACGGATTATACGATTTTCATGAAATTTAAACTGTAAAGAGATAACGTAAATAAAATTTGATTGTCGTGGGGGATTTTTGATAAATGGGTTAGTTTTTGAGATATTGGGGTCAAAAGAAATACAATTGTTCGCCCATATAATTTGAATGGTTGATTCGATCAATTCAAAATTTTGAACATGCAGAGATTATATTAATACTCATCAATCGGTTTGAGGATTTTTTTGACACTAGGGTAGTTTTTGGGAAATAGGGGTATTAAGTGAGGCGAGATGATTTTTGGCTTGTGGGGTGTCATTTGAAAGAGTATCGGCTGCACATTCATAAAATATATATTTTACTTTTTATTAGGGGTGGTTTTTGTAACAAAGGGGCGCATTAAGGGGTTAAAACGCTTGATATGTCTTGTAGGATAGACTGTTAAAAGGTGTTGACTTCACAATTAACTTTCTTTTGATTTGCTGAAACCACCCCTGTATTTACATTAAGGGTTGCAAAAGGGGTAAATAAAATTGAAGTCTTGAAAATGTGTTAAAACATGAAATAGGGTTGAGACTGATTTATGTTTATTTTGCCCTTATTAGGGTTGGTTTTTAAGATGAAGAGGGCAAAGGATGATCATCAGGTCTTGTAAGATAAGAGAGGGTATTCGAAATTTCAAAACTGGTCTATTTCATCCATTGTTATTCACTCAATACGGGACGTTACGGCCATTATAGCCAGTAAGCAGACAGATTGGTGCTCACAGTAAAAGTTTTGTTTACACAAATAAAATAGCTGCTGCCTTTTTGGTTGACTTTACGACATCCGTGGGCTGGAGAGGTAGATTTTTAAAACACAACTAATAAGGCAACAGTTTTGAGAGCACTTTTCAAAACGCCTTTCCTTTGTATGAAACAAAGGAAAGGCGTTAGTAAGGATACATTACGTTACCAACAAGAGAGAGCACTAAGGTGAATAAAGAGAGTTCGAGATAAAAGTGCGTAATGAAGGTGAGAAAGGTGTAATTAAAGCACATTTTTATCGTTTGTTAATTACGTTCTATTTGAGAAATGATCTCCGTCACAAACCAGAAATCTCAGTTCGGGGCCGCACCATCTCAGAAGAATCTGCAGTGGCAGCAAAACCCCCCACTCCCAGACTTTATCATCCGACAGAGCAACAGCCACGTGGGCACGACCTGCGGTGGCCGGTAACAGAACTCAATCGGCGCCGGACCCAAGTCGGTTGCTGCAGGGCTAATCTGACAATATCCAGTGTGGGCTAATCTAGCCAGGTCCCCATCTGACAATATCCAGTGTGGGCTAATCTAGCCAGGTCCCCATCTGACAATATCCAGTGTGGGCTAATCTAGCCAGGTCCCCATCTGACAATATCCAGTGTGGGCTAACCTAGCCAGGTCCCCATCTGACAATATCCAGTGTGGGCTAATCTAGCCAGGTCCCCATCTGACAATATCCAGTGTGGGCTAATCTAGCCAGTTCCCCATCTGACAATATCCAGTGTGGGCTAATCTAGCCAGTTCCCCATCTGACAATATCCAGTGTGGGCTAATCTAGCCAGTTCCCCATCTGACAATATACAGTGTGGGCTAATCTAGCCAGTTCCCCATCTGACAATATCCAGTGTGGGCTAATCTAGCCAGTTCCCCATCTGACAATATACAGTGTGGGCTAATCTAGCCAGTTCCCCATCTGACAATATCCAGTGTGGGGCTCCGACACAGGACATGCCGCATATTATTTCCCTCCCAGCAAGTGCACTCAACGGGCAGTTGTTTTTTTTATAGTAGGTGTAGGTAGGGGAAGCGCTTGGCCTTCATCTCACTAAGATAAAGCCAAAGGTGGAGGCGCACTTCACCCGGAATTCTCAAATAACTGAGGAACTACTAATGGAATTACTTGCACACAGAGGGACCTGATTCAGGCTATCAAAATAGCTTTTTTCTAGGCAGAAGTTATTTGAGTAATTTTTATTCTCAATGAATGAGAAAAGTTCTTCTTTTCGCACTGCTACGGTTGATTTTGTTTTATGAAAAGTTATCTCAAATGTTGCGGTGATAGTCGTAGTTTGAAAATCTACCCCTCCAGCCTACGGATATCGTAAAATGTTTATACAGAAGATAGCCGATCAACGATCTTGGATCGGCTATCTTCTGTGTATAAAGAATTTTAACTTAGTGAACACCAATCTGTCTGCCAAGCGCGGTGTAATTATGGCCTTACCTACCAATGTTGACGAAAAAAATGTTCACTGGTGGACATTGTTGTGGGCTGTTGACGTGAGACGCGCAGTCAATCCATAACATTCCAAAAGTCCACCCTTGGCTTAGCAACCTATCTTGCAAGGCCTGGGGCCTTACCACAACGTCTTATAGCATTCTCGTTTTGATCTAGCGGTTCTGTTAGAGCAGTATCTAACAGAACCGCTAGTATAAGATCAAAACCTCGATCAAGACCTCGCGAATGTTACGAAAACCACCCAAATAAAGGTTTTTTTGTGCAGTTAGGTAGGTACTCTTTCAAATGACATCCCACATGACAAAGATCTCCTTGACACACTTAACACCCGAATATCTCAAAAACTTCCCTAGTCTAAAAAACTATTTATTATTTCGCTGTTTAAAAATGTATCCAAGCCAGATTGAAACGAATCTGTCTTGGATATATTAACCTAGTTACTTATATTTAAATTATAAATGTCATCCAGTTAATTATGAACGTCAAGGTGTTATTGAAAAGAACCGTTGGTACCTACTGGCATCTGCAGTGTCATTGGGTGATTTATAAGTAGGTATTTGGCAGGTCATGATACATATATAGGTATCTATTATAAATTGAAATGGTCTTAAAACACTACCGTGAGGAACCCCATAACCCCGTTCGTGAGTTATGCCGTCATAAAAAATGCCACAAACATAGGTACCGTGTTAGATTTCCCTACCGAGATCTAGTTTCGCTACGCTCACTCAATCAAGAAATGTAGAATATAAAATTTGCAAGAAATTTTGTTCCAAACATGTTTTTATGCGCTCAACCGTTTTTGAGATAGACATGAGGTCTAATTTGAATCGAGGTGAAACTCCTAATACTTCTGACTGGACTAGAGCCTAGACTACCTATACTTAAAGATAGGAGACTTAGGAATAAGTACCTAGCTATAGGATTTTACTAAGGTACTTTCCTACTTATTTCTTATTTTGTTATGAAGCTAATTCATTGTCCGTGGTTTCCATGGCAACTACCCTTCGATGTATAGATACCTGTTGCCAGAATTGCTTCCTTGGCATCGCATATCTAATGTGTCTGATCTAAACAGACGACGCGACGAAGGCCATTAGAAGCCGCGTGCCACGTGACATACAAACGCAGGTATCGACCAGCAGCGCCACGCGGCGGCGGCGGCGGCGGCGGGCGGCATCCGGCGTCGGCCCTTGGGATTGGAACACCTCAGCCCCACGGCCCATCCGACGCATGCGTATTCTCGGGTGGGGACGGGCTGAGACATGCGCATACCGGCTACCGATTCCCGGGTTCAGGCACCTATCAATTCCAATATTCATCGAGAATCGACGACCGAATCTGAACGTGCTGGTCTTTCTTTGCATAAAGTATTTTAAATTAACGCCCAGTGTCTCCTGAAGCTCTTTATAAACCGCCAAGGTAAGTGTAATTGGTTTAAAGGATAAGCTGATCTTATTAGACACTCAGCTGAGGCTCGTGGCGGGATCGAAGCTTACAAAATCTTGGGAATATAAAATGGTTGTTCAATCAATCATACATTGACCTAGTCTGTTATGCTTTGTTCCTTCGACTGGTTATATAGCGGCTTGGATGTTCCCCAACATGTTCAAGTAATAAGAATCATTTTTATACATGCAATGTCCCAGCTATTTAATTAAAGAAAGGTAGGTAAGGTAAACCACTCAACTATTAAATCTCTATCAGACAAAGACATCATTTTGTATTAGTACCTACTACTTAAGTAAGTAGGTAGGTCATCTACTCTTGCAATGTAGAATTCCTCGATTGCCTCTATAGCTGGTTGTCATTTGGTAGATACCTACCTGTTTCATCATAATAGCAATAGCAAGCTAATTAATAAGTGGTGCCGCCGCCCCGCCATCGCAGCTCAAAATCATCCATTCAGTCAGCCATTTACTGCAGATGACGTGTTTAATCTTTAATCGAAGTTGTGTTCTTACATAGACATCGCGATCGCGTTCGACCGCTCATAGAAAACGATTAAATATTATCGAAATGACATCTACTCATCGTAGTCAAATTTTATACAAAGGGGTTTGATTTTTGATTTTGGCGTAGGGACATTGGCCGCCATTTTATTGGAAAACTGCAAAGCACTACCTACATTATGCTAACTTGCAATAAATGGATCAATACCTATAGGTAAAATGCATGGATTTGTCGTTTATGATACTTATTCATCAAAGCATTCCAGTTAAATTATGCCAAGTTACTAACTGCTAGGTATAAGTACAGGTACTTACACTTATACCTAAGTATAAGTATACTTAGGTAGTTTGATGGCGCTGAATAAAATGCCATTTTATTATTAAAATTCCAGGTCAATGTAATGTCAGGACCACCTTTGCATATTCCACATTTCCACCGCTCAACTTCACCTGAGAGGGACATTTCAATCAGGCGGTACAACCACATCATCGTGTTCACCTCAACAGTGGGTACTCAGACGGACCCGGAGACATTCTTCGTGAATGGGAAACCGGCGAGGGCCGTAAAACCGTTCCGCGTGGTGCTGCCGCCAGAAAAGCAGCCTCCGCAGCCGCCGCCGGAGTTAGAGACGGAGCCAGAGCCTCAAGAACCAGAGGATGGGCAGCCAGCATCTCTGGAATCGACTTATGAGCCCGAGCTGCTGCAAGTAGAGTCGATTGAGTCAGAGCCAGAGCAGTCTCTTCCCGAGGAGCAGCAGGATCAAGTGCAACAGGACATGCAGGACAATGAGAACCTGCAGGATATCGCGCAGGCACTTGAGCCGCAAGTGGAATGGCCGCTGGAAGCCATGCAGCCCCTTCAAGAGGAGGAAGTAGAAATGCGCTCGCTGCAGTCGCAGGAAATTCAAACTGAACTGCAGGCATTACAGCGTCAGCTAATCAAGCTCAATCGAGCTGAGTCCGAGTCCTCTGAGTCTTCGGATTCAGATAGTTCTGAGTAAGCTGTACTCACTGAAACGCTGATGACATGTCAATACCTTTGTCATGCGCTAACTGGGGCTGATACATTCAACGCCTGCTCCACAACACGACGTCTTACAAATGGCTCACTATCAGTCTGAAATAAAAATAGTGAACTAGAATTAACGCACAATAATTCTCGTTAGGTACTACCATTGTAGGACCTCCAGGAAAGATCAACGCACACTTGGGTGCAAATTAATTAATCAACATAATTCATTTTAATGTACGTATGTAGTCGTGATTGATATTTATTTCAATGGTACTTATCCACCTAGGTACCTTTTTAAGCAGTGTTTAAATTTTAATGCTTACAGATGTTTTGTGTTCCAGTGATATCCTCTTTAACATGAATCGTTCAATGTTCCCCAAACTCCAAACGTAGCTAACGCTCAATGTTCCCCCAACTTCCAAACGTAGCTACGTTCAATGTTCCCCAAACTACAAACGTAGCTACGTTCAATGTTCCCCCAAACTCCAAACGTAGCTATGCTCAATCCGGCTTGCTCTAGAAGAAACGCTTGCAGAATGAGTAAGTTATTGCGTGTAGGAGGCCTTAACAGTATTAACCTATTTATTTTAATATTAAGCCATCATATTCATTAAACTTAAGAGCTAAGCTCTAGTTGCGAACTTGTGCAGACCCCTTCACGCTCATTTGAAATACGTTATTTTTACTTGCAACATCACTTTTCCTTTAACTGGCCTGGTTTAAATTTATAAAAGGCCTCTTTCAACTCTTTCCTTCATACGTTTTTCTTATATTTTCAATGAAGCTGTCAATGCTGACATGTCTTGCAAGATTTTATCTTTGCGATCTCTTTCCTCAACTTCCACCTACCTTAATAACACCTGAAATAAATGAAAATATTTCTCCATTATTGTTACAAAGTAAAATATTAGAATTTGGTACATAAGTACCTACTGGTATTATTAAGGTATATAAGGCATTATACTATCCTCTTGAATTTTAGTTATTCAAACGCTTCGTTATGGACACGTAAAGGCCTCAAGTATCCACTAATGTCACTATAGATGTTGTGTTCGGTGTTATATTGATGTCTTGGTGTTACGGTATAATCCTTTCTCGTTTTCTCTATCTTGTATTGTAACTAAGTTAATCGTCAACTCTTAGTATATTATTCGCATCTTGATGTATCAATGTTTATTGGAGCTTGGAAGTATTCAGGACAAAGTAAGCTCTTCAAGCGATGACAAGAGGTAACGTTTGTCTGTTTTTCCTGTTCGTGCCTGGTTATGCCCATGCTCATTATATTAGTAAGTATTTATATCATATATGTAGAAAACGTAAACGGACCATTCAGGGGAAAATCCAGAAAAGGTCATTTTGAATGATTATTGCGGCCATAATTATAGTATTTTCACTTTTGATTGATATATGTATCAATTATTATATCGAACTTAAGAATTTGTCGTTTTCTAATAAGGTTAACATAAGTAATTATGTTTTTTAAGTTGTATTCAAAACCATGTAACTACTTAAACTTTTATCGATGTGAATTAAATAAAGGACTAATCAATATGAATACATAGTGCTTTTCATTTTAGCGAGTGCTTACCCCGATTGAGCTGAAATATGGAACACAACTATATAGTGACAGGACTCTTCAGTCATTTGAGCGAAACTTGGCATAGGTCAGTGTCAAGCTCCGACGACAGTATAATAATACTTAGGTACAGGTTTATTGGTAATTCGACGTATTCCCGTTAGAAGGTGATAGGGCTATTTGCGATTATTATAACCCCGATATTTTTCATGCAAAAGTGAACCATTTTTGGTTTGATTAAACACTGGTTATTTAATAATATTAAAACAACAATTATCGGTACAAATTTGAAAATGTGAGACGTATAACGATATTATTTCAATATGCTGTTGAGATTTTTTACCACTAAAATGCCTTAAAACAAAAAAAATAAAACGTTATGAAACCTGGCTTGCAGATTATTTTAACTCGAAACAAGAATTATAAACGCAGCAAATGCGATGCGGAATAATTATACTTACTACTCACGTATAATTATGCAAGAACGGTAATTAGGCTAAATTACAAAATGTTACTTATTAATAATTGTTATTGCTATTAAACTGTTCATACTGGTTCTTAATTTTATTTAAATTTGTATTTTTTGTTTTATTTACATTGGGTGTTGTTTTTAATTAATTTTATGGAAATTTTAAAGAGCGACCCTAAGTTTAGTTCGAACACGAATTACCGCCTGCTTCCTCTGTGATCATATTTTTTTTTTCAGTTTCTTTGAAATAAGTTCCTAATTGTTATGCAATGTTGGAGAGCTAAGAAAACTGTTATGTTTTCAAAATAATCTGTAGGCCAAGTTTCATCATATTTTTTTATGTGTGGCATTTTAGAATTTGAAGCAATAATTGTGGTTTTAATATTGTTAAATAACTAGTGTTTAATCGTTTTTATAAATTAGAAGAAAAAATGAGGATTAAATTGATACTTTTTAAAAATAAATTATTGACTTATTTTGAAAAAAAAATAAAAACATGATAACTCAAAAATGGGTCACCTTTTCATATAAAATATGGCGATTAAAATTATAGCAAATAGTCACCCCTATCACCTCCTAAAGGGAATACGTCGAAATACCAATAACCCTGTATAATACTCGGGGTACTGCTGCCCTGTAGGTATTACAGGTTTGTTTCAAATCAACCATAGCCTCTTACACAAAACACTAATGTTCAATATTCTAACTATTAATTTTAGCTATAGGTACCTACTATGAATGAATGATTGAATGAAAATTACAATAAAAAATTAAATATTTAACAATTTAAAAACTAAAGTTAACAGTACAATGGGCGGATAAGACCGCTTAAAAGCGATCACTTCCAGAATATCATCTTTACTACGTTACCTACTGACCCTTTCGTATGAGAATAAATAGATATTTGATTGACTATGGAGACAGCGAGCTGATCTGGTGAGTCAAGTGATATCTAAAGTGTTCCACACGGAAGCGTGCCTAATTAAATATAAATTCTGAAAACAAGTACCTACTAATTAGAATTGGTTATTTGAGTGGAGGTGGTCTAGTGGTTCGTCTACCGGTGTCAGATCCAGAGATTGGCTACCACCAGATGGTGGTACCTCTCATCTTACCTGAGCCTGTCAGTGTGACTCTCTGAAGAGCTAGTGTCAGAACCTCTAGTAACCTGGCTGGCTGGATCCTATTTTTTTTCCTCTGGGGAAACTCCATTGACTTGCTTTCTGGTCAGTTGTCAAGGACCTAAAGATGTCTGTCTAATGATAATTACCAAATATTATATTCGATGTTTTCGAAGGTTCATTGTTCTGAATGGCGGGTTTCGAAAGGTTAAACAAAGTTTAAAAATTTTGTTCTTTCGCATCACTTTATTCACTATACAGGTGATTCATTTTACCTGGATCAAACGATGTGGGGGGGTTGGGGGTGTTGGGGGTTTCAACATGCATCGATTGAACCCCCATCTATGTTCTACCATTTTCGATAGCTAAGGAAATATTTTTATTTTATCACAATTTTGATCATTTCAATCAATTCAATCACCCTGTTGAGAAGATGTGATCTACTCCTAGTGGTCTACCACGGACCACGGAATCGCCGATCTTTGCCAGCGGTTACAGCTGAGTAACACTAGTGGTAGGACCTGCAACGGTCATCTGGCTAGCGACCAACCAAACGTCTTGCTGGGTTCCGTCGGAGAGCGAGAGAGTCAGTGCTCCATCGTAGACCTCAACCTAGCTCTGGCCTAGAGCTAGACTAGTCTAGAGAGTATTAATATATTAGGTGTATCTCTTGCCTATAACACGCCTTACTGCGTAGGTCACATCCACAGTGAGCATGATCTTTGTGACACTGCATTGCGTCCGTCAACTTGAAACATATAGGTGTTAAGCTAGCCTGTAATTTCACAGGCAACCAAATCAGGCATGTCAGGTACTCACAACATTGACACTTGAGCCCATTGCGTCATGGAACAAGGACAGACAGTTAAGAAACAGGGAACGGCAGGTACTTACATTGTGTATTGAGTTGAGCCCATTGCGTCATAGAACAGGGAACGTCAGGTTGATACCTAATAATATTATTATTATTTATTTTGTATTACCAGTATGCAAGTCCCAGACGCACAGAAGTCCATCCTGCGAGCCGCTGCCTTGCTTGTTGTTTTGGCGACACATCATCGAACCCTGGACCTCTGGATCTAGACCACCAGGCGGTTATGGAGAGAGATGTTAACATTATTTTTGTCTCAATAACATTTAGGCAATATCTTTGAAAACGTGGGTTAGTTTTGCACATTTCCATATTTTTATGAAGTTATAACTTGGGCAAAACTATGGACCATAAAGTTTTTTATTTCTGAAGCATTTACAGTTCGTACAAAAAAATCCTCATACCAATTGCTGAGCATTCATAAATGCTCTGTATATTCAAATTGATCGGACAAAAATTGTGCGTCGCAAGGCTTTTTGTAAGTTTTGGTAATTTTCTTCTGCGTTAAGAAAATACAGTACTTAGGTACCTACTAGTATTTCGCCCCGAACTGAGATCTCGTGGTGTCTGGTTTGTGACGGAGATTATTTCTCAAATAGGATGTACCTAATTGACAAATGACATAAGTGTGCTTTCAGAAGGTATAGGTACACCTTTCTCACGAGGCTCTCTTGTTACTAACGTACTGTATCCTTAGGTACTAACATGAAACAATGGGTGATGTCATTTTGAAAAGTGCTCTCAAAACTGTTGCCTTTGTAGTTGTGGTTAAAAAATCTACCCCTCCAGCCCACGGATATAGTAAAGTCAACCAAAAAGGCATGGCAAGCTTTCTTCTTTGTGTTAAAAAACTTTAACTGTGAGCACCAATCTGTATGCGTAGCGTGGCTTTAATGGCCGTTCCGTACCGTATTGAGTGAATAAAAATATATAAAATAGACCAGATTTAGCATGCTGAGAATGCAGTAATTAACATTCAATTTCATAACTATCCACAACTTAAATAATTACTATACCAAATAAATTACTTCCTTGTAACCTGCTTACTTTGTTTAATTTATTTTTTTCCTATGAGTGAAGATAAAGTAGTGTATGAAACTGCATATAACTTAGGTATTAAAACACTCGAGTCAACCTATTATCGCATATCGATAAACAGACTCTCGTGTTTTAATACCCCTTATATGACAGTTGCATAAACTACTATTATAACGTGTCAAGCTGACATATAATATGCCCCACGACGCCATATAATACTAGGTTTACTAGGTTTGTTTCAAACCTACCATAGCCACCAGTCTCACACAAAACAGGTACCTAATTCTAACCACAAATTTTAGTTATAGGTTCCTACTATGTTACTTACTGACCCTTTTGCATGGGAAATAAATATATGTTTGATTGATTGACTATGGAGACAGCCAGCTGATCTGATGAGTCAGGTGTTTTCTAAAGGGAACTATTCGGTCAATAAAGAAGTATTATCATTAATTAGGTATAGTTTTTGCAGCTTTGCTTTTGTTTAACGTGTTTAAAAATTTAGGGCATACAAAACTTAAAAACGACAGTACATTCTTCAACTTCTCGATTAACGTTCAGATTTTCTTTAGCCATTTAAAAAAAGTCTAACCGACAAAACCTATATTTAAAGCAATCGAAAACAAAACAAATGCCAAATACAAAGCAGTCTATAACCAAAACTACTAAACCGAAACAAAACAAATGCAAAATCTCAAAATCCTTTCTCAGGGGATGCCTACGTCATAGTAGCTTTATGCATGCAAAGTCTCAGCCCGATCGGTTTAAAATTGACAAAGTTTCATACAAACTTTCATCCCCTATTTTATCCCCTTGGGGGTAGAATAAATCTAAATCCTTTCTTAGCAGATGCTTACGTCATAACATCTACCTGCATGCCAAATTTCAGCCGGATCCGTCCAGTGGTTTGGGCTGTGCGTTGATAGATCACTATGTCAGTCAGTCAGTCACCTTTGAGTTATATATATTTAGATACGCATGCGCCACCTACAGCCGTAGCTCAGTTGGTTACAGCGTTTCCGGCTTCAGGAAAAGATGCGCGTTCGAGTCCCGTCGTGGGTTGTGAATTTTTGTGTCATAATGACATCCTGTCAAAGTTGTTTCACTAACCTTAAGAGGGATTTATAGGGTTAATGACACTCAAAAAACCATCACTTTATGTTTTATTGTGATGATTGATTCCATTGAACACTTACTTACATCTAAAGCCTACCTCTCACATCGATTTTGATAAGATAAATTAGTAAAAATACAATAGGAACTTAAAATAACCGGACACAGTAAACCGCTACAGAACACAAGTTGAATATAAAGCAAGTCCTGTGACTGTGTACACTTCACGGGATATTATCGGACAGGTATGAAAGTCTATCGTAATTAAACATAACATTGCTTATTTTCATATCTGGAGGTCAAAAACGTTTTAAGTTTTCTTTGTATATTTTTTTTTAAGGTGATAAACTGGACACGCACTCTCATCTACATTCATATAATAATAAGAGCTACGCTATTGATGTATAAAATTTTTTACTAAACTGTAAGAAAACTATCAATATCAAAAATTAAACCACCATTGGCAAAGGCGATCCTCGAGAGTTGAAAATCTATCGACATATAAACAATTTACTACCAATGACACTTTCAGTGAAAATAAATACTTAGTTTTTTTTCTTAGAAAAACTTCATTGAGTAACAAACATTAAATCTTACAGATGTATCTAAAACAGAAGTTCTCGATTTCGGAATAATACATCGTTACATTAGCCATACCAGAGCCAAGGTTTATGAGACGGAACGTTTTAAAACGGTCGTGGGGGGGGCAACTCGACCTCTTTATAGCATTCTTGGTTTGATATTACTTAACTTTTGTCACTATCTGTCCACTGTAGAAAAAACGAGACAAAAGTAATGTAAAATCAAAACGAGAATGCTATATGACGTTGTGGTTAGGCCCCTGAGAACGTTTTGAAAATGTTTTTTGATATAATAAAACCGGCCAAGTGCGGACACATCAGAGACTGAGTAAAAGGGTACCGTTGGCACCTTTTGGGTACGGAACCCTAAAAATTTCAAAAATCACAAAGTCAAGCATGACCTATACGAACTGAACTACAATCCACGCGGATTGTAATACTGATTGATTGTGTATATGGAAGAACATAGTTTACCCCATAGTGCTCTGTATGTATTATATATGTACCTATATAGTCTGTAATCAGAATACATTGCATAACATTTTTTCAATCTGTAGACTGTATTGAGATAACGTAAGAACATTCTGTTACACGAGATCTCTCCAGTGACATACGCTTACGCTTGAATTACGTCTTCAAATGTTTTTAACTTAAACATTTTCAATTACAAGACTGTCTAAATAAGCATTTCTTTGATTCTTGGGTAGTTATATATTGTGCCGGTCATGTACAGGTAGGTAATTCTAATCTGCAAGTCTAACACATATAATATATCATGAAACACATAATATGCATTATATTAAAAACGCACCATTCGTTTACATAATACTATCTTCTGATTATACATTCATCTGTCACACTTCGTTGGAGCCTGATTTAGGCTAGAACATAATGTATAAATAAACCCTTATGTTACAACAAAATTTTCGTTTTCGTGTCTAGTTTTCACTATACGTGAATGTAATATGAACAAAACCACATACTAACTTATATAGATAGGTACATGTTCGCACGGACGATCAAATAAATACAGTTTATCTAATAATTAGGTATAGGCACGTACATTCTCAAACTAATCTCAAACTGTACAAAACGCACGAATTAATAACCACCTTTGATGTCTAGCTAGTGATTAACCCACCGGTGTCAGGTCCCGGGTTCGATCCCCAGGGGAGTACAATATTGTGCTCGGTTTAGTTGGTGTTAGGACTTTGTTTAAGTCCGCCTGGCTAGCTACCACCATCTTACCAAAGTCTGTCGCCGTGACCACATTTCTAAATCGAGTCGGTCGGACTGAGGAACTGGCTATTTAACGTCTAAATAATAACAATAAAAATATAAATGTCATATTCATATTTATATAGTCATTCATTTCACACAGCGCCAACTAACCCCAAATAAAGCGTAGATTGTAATATGGGAACTATATTACGGATAGAATACTCAAACACTTTTTTTTTGTAAAGACATACTTATCATACAATACAACACCCAAACACACAACAAACATCAATATTCATTAGACAAATGTTTGTCCCGGGTGGGAATCGAACCCACAACCTACAGCGCGGAAGGCAGATTTACTACTAACCGAGCTATGAGGCTTGTTGCAAAATATAAGATAGTCAGTTCCTCAGTCCTTTGAGGAATTCAAGTGAAGTGCGCATCCACCTTCGGCCTTATCATAGCTTAAAACCAGAGCCTGATGAATGACGAGCGCTTCCCCGTCGTACAATAAAAAAAATATGGTCAGTTTCGACCAGTTGAACCGGTTAGTTCTGGTCGAAACTGAACATATGAGAAATGGACATACAGCAGTGGCACATAATGTAACATAAAGTAATGTAACATAATGGCTAATGATAATCGTAATAAAAAAAAACATACAATTGCTTCCTCTGAATGGAGTTACCTGATTTGGAATCACAAAACCCCGAAACCGAGTTTCCTGAAAATATTTATCCATTCATACTCGTACCGGAGGGTTTAGGGTTTCGTTATGTCTCTTAGCAAGCGGCTTGGAGATTCAGTTTGAGATTAGTTCTTTATTAAATATATCGTGCATTATATATTATATATAAATATACCAATATAACCAATCACAATATGACATTAGACAAAACCTACCGTTTACGCACTACCTCAACAAATTTGGTCACAACAGACTTAAGTATCAAAGTGTTTCCTCAACCATGATTTGTTAACTGAACATATTTACATCATAATTTTGGCAACTTAATCTACCTACAATTATAAAAGTTCGATAGTGGTACAAACACTATATGATACATCATATTTACAGATCAGTTCTAATGTTTCCTATCGTACAAGTTGATAGATGTAATGTGATAGTAAATAATATTATATTTTGTTTTAATATTCGGTCAGCAAGAAATATCTGCTAAAAGTTATTTTGACAGAATGTAATTCGAACTTATGGCGGAGTACATCGATTCAGTATGTTGATAGGTATTTTTGCTCCCAGAAGCACCTTGATTTTTAAATCACTTTGTTTACGAAAATAAATTTCGGAGTTGACAAAATAATAAAAAAAAATAGCTTTAATAAAATGTGATTTTAGTTTATTAATAAAAGGCGAAAAGGCTGTATTAATGAAATCAGAGCATCTTGTACTATAATGGGTGCACCAAGGAAGGATATCAGGACATACTTACGGGAAGACAGTAGTAGTGCACCCCTATTCTATAAAAGGAAGATAAGTACTCTGAATTTAGTATCTAAGACCTCTGCTTTCGAATGTGCGTTATTTTACCATTGTCTCAATTAGCACGAAAAGTTTATGTTTATACATAGGTAGATAATTAGACCAGAACTATATATAACTATTATAAGTTTAAAAAACAAGTTCAAACAGGATAGGTAATACCTGTCACGGCCAAGCTAGGCCGCATGTATGTACATGATATTTAATACATAATATACTTTATAATTCTTATAAATATTTCAAATCGACTAGAAGAGCTTCGCTTAAGGCGAGCGTAAACTAGAGTATTTTTGGACAATTCCATGCAATATAACGTTCTTACGAATGGTACGTGATACACGCAACAACTCGAAGTAAAAGAGCATTTCCATGTAACGTTCGTACGAAAGCTCGACAAACATGTTACGTGCAGTAAATAAGGCAAGTGAGCATTTACCTGCAACATGCCTTTATTACATGCCCTATTTTGCGTTATTTTTAACCGCCTCCGTGGTTTATTGGTTCGACCATCGCTGTCAGATCCAGAGGTCCCGGGTTCAATCCCCAGGGGGAGTACAATATTGCGCTTGGTTTGGTTGGTGGTAGGACTTTGTTTAAGGTGGCTAGCTACCACCATCTTAACTAAGTCTGTCGCTATAACAGAAAATCTTAAAAATAGTTGTGTTCAGGCATTCAGAGGTAAGATAGCCAGATCCTCAGTTGGTTGAGGATTCCGGGTGAAGTGCGCCTCCACCTGAGACTCTATCATAACTTGTAAAATGAGATGAGATAATGGTCAAGCACCTCCCGTCGTACTATAAAAAAGAAGTTTGTTCGCCGCGCTCGTGCCTTTGCTGTATGAAATGTTACAAAAATTCGCTCGTTACTTTGTAAAGCCAGTTGTTACAAAGCGTCGCGCGTGTGCTCAATGTTCTGCTACACGCAAGCGCTCTAGTGTACACTCACCTATACATAATGGTCGCGGGTGTAATTTGTCAAAAATAGATGATCATTCATAATTAAAATGTTAATCCAATGCCTTATACTAGGTAACCTAAATATGGTGATCCAAAATACATACCTATATATCTATCTATAAATACATCACTTTTATTTTTAAGTAAATAAACGTTGTCCATGTCTATTACTAATATTAATTATTATATACATTTTATATGTAGGTCACAGTTATATATTTGTGATACACTTTAAAATTATTATTTAAGATAATAAGACACTGCGAAAGTCCATCGTTACAAGTCTGGTTCAAAATTTTGTTAGAGAATTAAAATAAAATGAGACAACATTAATTCTATTTGACAATAATAATTATTGTAAGTTCGTTTATATATTGGATGAAATAATCTATTGATACGAGTTTAATTAAATATTAGTGTTCTTAATCAGATATTGCGCGACAAATATTTGAATAACTTAATATTTTTACTATAACCATTATTTTATTTTATTCGGGAAATATACTGATACAACGTATAAATAAGTAATCATTTTTGCTATGAACATTTACACAAATTTTGTTTCTTAGTTTAAAATCACCACCAAAGCTTAGTAGATCTCGAAAATATCTAATCATAAATATTCAATTGCGATTTTTTTTAATCCTTTCCTAAACGGCCTTAATCTTTAGTAAACTTTAAAAATATACAACACCATCGCACAGCGACATCGATAATAATCATAAAAGATACAGTTTTATCTTTTCAACAAATAAATACATTTCATTTCTTTGGTTTTACGTTTATAAAAACAAAGCGCAGACAAACAATTGTAATAATTTCAAAAGTTTAATACTTTACAAGTAAATTCTAATCTTTATTTAAATTGGATCAAATAGATCTTTCAATCTAATTTTAATAGATTCTTGGATCAAAATCATTGACCTTTACTGCCCTAAATGATTTTAATTTCACGAAAGTGAAAATTATTTACCTTCTATTTTAGGTAACAATCAGCTCTCTATGTACCCATTTTTCAATCTTTTCTCCAATCATTCTGCATTATAATTCTTCATTTATTTATTTTATTAGTTTATTAGCACGATTAAAAATAACCAATAACACTAATTAAATATTTTTGTCTGAAGCCGATTTACATTAATGATAATAATACGATTGCCATGCTCTGTTCTATTGAAGAAACAAAAAGTGGGTGATCGAATACCTTTGACAGACCGTGAAAAGATTATTAAGAAAATGTAGAGCTAAGGCGTCTATTTAACATAAAAACACTTTTTGTCCAGTTTGTATGAGCACGTACACTGGAAACGCTTCTGGAATAGTTTTGGCAGTTCTATTAACACAGCGTGCGAAGAATGATTCCCATGTGATGTTGGTGAGTTGTTTAACTTTGCAGATATTCAATTATAGTGTAACATTGAGTACCTGTTTCCGATTGTTGGTTTCACTCACGCTTCAAGTTGGATAGTTCGGAGACCAGCGGGAAGCGCACGATCCGCAACTGGTTCGCGTAGTCGCACACGATGGCGTCTTTGAGCGGGAGGATCTGCCGCACCAGTATGCAGCCGTCGCTTTGACCTGGAATACGGATAATATTATTGCAGTGAGACTTTGTGTGGTGGGCTTTTGAAACTTTGATCTGCATCCCTTTTGTGTGACCAAAAGTGGAGGGGGACTGTTTCGGGTGTAGTGGATGGGAGGGTTTTGAAATTCTGATCCTTTTTGTGTGACCAAAAGTGGGGGGACTGTTTCGGGTGCAGTGGATGGGAGGGTTTTGAAATTCTGATCCTTTTTGTGACCAAAAGTGGAGAGGGACTGTGTCGGGTACAGTGAATGGGAGGATTTTGAAATTCTGATCCTTTTTGTGACCAAAAGTGGAGAGGGACTGTGTCGGGTACAGTGAATGGGAGGATTTTGAAATTCTGATCCTTTTTGTGACCAAAAGTGGAGAGGGACTGTGTCGGGTACAGTGAATGAGAGGATTTTTGAAATTCTAATCCGCATCCTTTTTGTGTGACCAAAAGTGGAGGGGGGCGTTGCCGGGTACAGTGGATGGGAGTGTTTTGAAATTCTGATCCGCAACCTTTTTGTGTGACGAGAAGTGATGGGGCACTGTGTGGCTACATACAACTTTCATTTTGTCGATACGACAAACATTAAAAGGAATTGCCAGTTCTTCAGACAGCTGAGGATTCTGGATGAAGTGCGCTTCCACCTTCGGCCTTATCATAATTTGAAACCAGCGGAGCAAGTATGGTTCTTACCGATCGCATAATTTGACATTTAGAATCGTTTAAATTGGTTTAATCGACCATCGCAAATACGGAAGTAGTCGGTAGATAAAATCGGTATACATTCGTTAAATTATATCGAGTTTATCGATAGCTAGTTCTTTTGTTTGACGTTTGAGATCGTATATTTTGTCTATTTACACGATTGTTTTATCTACTTTGAAGAAGGTCTCGGTAAAAGTTTTTATTATTCGATAAACTCACGAGCACTTTGACGATCGCAAGCGTATCGATATGAGTTACCGAGTGGACTTCCATACTCGCGCGGTACGTTACGATTAGGTTCATTTCAACGAACGTTGCGATTCGCTATTATGCGATCGGTAAGATCGGTACTTGGACCACTGTTGATATGAAGGCCAAGCGCTCCCTCGTCGTACAATAACTTCTCTCTCCGCATTATCTGTAGGAGGATGTGATGATGACCTAGCGATGCGACGGTAGGTATAGGTACCTAAGAGCACCCGTCGTATGACGTCACCGCTGCTGAGATCGTACGCCGTGAGCCCGCTTCGATCTCCGATCACGAGCAGCGTGTGCGTCAGCGGCAGCATCTTACTCATGTAGTTGAGACCCTACGGACAAACGTTGCGTATTATATATCACATTTACATGACCGCTGACTTTCTGAAGAGTTAGTGACAGAACCTCTAGTAACCGCTGGTTGCCCTTGGTGTACCCACAATGTGTATAAAGTTGAGCCCATTGAGCCATGGAACAGGGAACGTCAGGTACTCACAATGTGTATAGAGTTGAGCATGTGTCCCTGGAAGCGGTCCCATATGCAAAGCCGCTCGTCCGCGCCCGCAGAAACTACGTACGAAGCTGTGTACGCCAGTGACGTCACCGCGCCATCATGTGCCTGCATACTGTACACGCATGCACCTGAAACACATCATATTCAATATCATCATCAACCCCAACCCCTTCTCCTGTATTTTAAGGAGCTGAGCTGGCTGGGGTCGTAATATAAAACTATCGGAGACAATGTACAATGCATCCCACAGCGGGACGTCAGTACAGGTTTTGGTCACGAGTGGGGCTCAGAATAAGAATCATCATCGCAATACACTCCAGTTTGTTTGTTGCTGGCTCGATCCGTCCCCACCACAAAGTGCCGTACGTATTCCGTACGGAACGTCACGTCGTGGGACGGATCCCTCGGTGTGCGTGTCCACACATGTCCGATTTTTTTTTTTTTATTGGAGATAGCCAAGCGCTTGACCACTTTAAAAACAAATAAACATGTGGCCTAAGATGCAGCACGCTTATCTCAAAGGAAATTCACTTTGTGCTTGATGATGTTACTGGTGCGAAAAAATACAAACACGGCAACGACCTCCATTCCTTACCTGAAATTCTGTTTAATTGATAAATAAAATGTATTCTGGGAGATGCAGAAAGGAGAGCCAGGGCTTGCTTCGAAATATAAATTTGTTGATCGAGTGAGCGTAGCGCACGAGATCTCCGAGTTAAGTTAGGGAATCCAGCACTGTATGTATGTATGTATGTATGTGGCAATGTTTGTGACGGCATAACTCTCGAACTGATTATCCAATTTTCATGAAATTTAAACTGTAAGGAGATAATGTAAATAGAATTTGATTGTCGTGGGGGATTTTTGATAAAAGGCGTATGAGATATTGGTGTAAAAGAAATATTTTTTTTTGCCCATATCTTTTGTCGGAGCAGCGTGGTCGATGAAGTAATTATATAAATGTATTACCAGTATGCAAGTCCCAGACACACAGAAGTCCATCCTGCGAGCCGCTGCCGGCGATGGTCGGAGTAGCGTGGTCGATGAAGCTGCTGGTGATCGGGCCGCAGTGGCCGTGCAGTGTGAACAGCGCGGTCAGCTCCGAGCTTGAGAACACCTGCGATACGGTGTTTCGACTGATCTCTTTTTATATTGTAGGACGAGGAGGCGCACTTCACTCGAATGCTCAACATTCTGAGGAACTACCTATTATACCTCTAAATGCCGGAACACAACAATTTTAGCGGCAGAATTAGGTAAGGTGGTGGTAGCTAGCCAGGCGGACTTAAACAAAGTCCTCCCAGCGACCAAACCAAGCACAATATATCCTCCCGGGGATCGAACCCGGGACCTCTGGATCTGAAACCGGTGGGCGAACCACTGGACCACCAAGCGGTTACAGAGAGAGGTTTAAACATTATTGTTGTCTAATCAACAATCAGGCAATATCTTTGAAAACGTGGATTAGTTTCGCACATTGCCATATTTTTATGAAGATTATTACATACAAAAAGTTTTCTATTTCTGAAGTCTGCATTTACAGTCCATACCAATCTTTTAACATGTTAGTTTTAATAGCCGATGCAGCAATAATCACGCCTTTCGCAAACAGGCGCATTTGCCAGAGCTGTAAGGCGTTTCCTTAAACTTTTTTTTAATGATGATTGCCAAGCGTTTGACCCACTGCTTCATTGAAAAACCAATGATGATATGGACTTGAAGACTCCAAGATTGTACTGGTGCGGAAACAGACGAGGGCAAGGCGTTCCACTCCTTGCCAGTATTATGGACAAACGCTGACGATTACCTTGAGCACGTGATCCTGTGCGCCGGTCAGAATGCGGCCCCCTTCACATTGCAGCTCGGTTATAGGCTGTTGGTGCGGTCTGCAATGCGCCACTCGTACGCACACCACTTCTAAAAATACAATGATAATCTTATATATTATCTAAATATATGTAACTCAAAGGTGACTGACATAGTGATCTATCAACGCACAGGCCAAACCACTGGACGAATCGGGCTGAAATTTGGCATGCAGGTAGATGTTATGACGTAGGCATCCGCTAAGAAAGGATTTAGATTTATTCTACCCCCAAGGAGATAAAATAGGGGATTAAATTTTGTATGAAACTTTGTCAATTTTAAACCGATCGGGCTGAGACTTTGCATGCATAAAGCTACTATGACGTAGGCATCCCCTAAGAAAGGATTTTGAGATTTTGCATTTGTTTTGTTTCGGTTTAGTAGTTTTGGTTATAGACTCTGCTTTGTATTTGCCATTTGTTTTGTTTTTGTTTGGTTTAAGTATAGGTTTTATCGGTTAGACTTTTTTAAAATGGTTAAAGAAAATCTGAACGTTAATGGAGAAGTTGAAGAATGTAGTCGTTTTTAAGTTTTGTAGGCCCTAATTTTTTACACACGCTAAACAAAAGTAAAGCCGCAAAATCTATACCTAATTAATAGTAATACTTCTTAACGCGAGCGAAGCCGCGAGCAAAAGCTAGTACTAATATAAAATGCTAACTGACTCACTGATAACAACGCACAGCCTAAGCGGCTAATCGTAGAGACATGAAATTTAGAGGGTATGTTTGTCTTGACGCAAAAATGAGTGCTAAGGGGATTTTGAAAATTTGAACCCTAAGGGGTTCAAAAAGGGGTTGAAAGTTTTCATTATAAGTATGCCCTAACTCTGAAACCGGACATGATAAAAGATCAAAACTATCATTATAGATTCCTCATATGAAATAGTTAAGAACGTGATTCATGGTTTTTGATTTTTTAATAATTAAAGGGCAGGGGGTCCTTTTATTAGAAAAAAATTGAAAAAAACATTGTTATTTAACAGAAAAAACGCAACGTACACGTGGTTTCTATAATAAACTGGTGTATTTTAAGTGCTCTTTATGCAATGGATGAATGTCAAACTACCAAGGCCTGATGATGGAGTGGAATCAATGTAAAGGGGTTTTTTCAGTGAATAGAGCGTTGCGCATTTAAAATGATTGTATGTGTGATACTCTTCTACGAACCATGTAAACCAGGGTCTTAAGATGATGACAGCGGAAACGCTGAATAATGCATAGTATAATAGTGGTGCTTATACTTTTTGAAATCGGTATAACGAGGCATGAAACGACAAATGTTTTTTTTTTTAATTAACTCGGTCGTAGCAGTCGCGGCTTAAGAATCGACCCCCTCCAACTCAGCTTGCAGATGTCGTAAAAGCCGATTTAAGGGATCTCACCAGAGGAAGCGGCAGCTTCCTGCTGTATGTTACATAAAACCTTTACTGTGATCACCAACCCGCCTGCTAAGTGTGGTGATTATGACAAAACCTTCCCGTTTTTGGAGGAGGCTCTGTCCAATATCCAATTAACCACTACATAAATGGGCTGTTGACGTGACTGTATTTACGACCCTTGACTAATGTAACTTGACTACTTGATACACAGTAATATTGTAATGCATAAAAGGACAAGTCCTGGGTGACTGACTGACTGATTCAACTAGATACAACGCACAGCCTAAGCCGCTGGGCGTACAGACTTTAAATTTCAAGGGCATGTTTGTCTTGGTGTGTAAACGCCTGCTATGAAAGGAATTTTGAAAATTCGCACCCTCAGGATTCAAAATGGGGTTCAAAGTTCGGAGTCAAATGTTGCATATCCCTGAAACGACAAATGATAGGCACTTGAAAATTAGTATGTTGATTACCCATAAGAAATAAGTTATGGCATATTTTCGGTTTTTAATAATTTACAGAAATAAAGAGTGGGGAGTCCAATATTCAGACCTGACTCATCATCATCATCACCCACTGCTGGGTATAGGCCTCCATTCAGTAACGGTCTCGTGCCACTCTCATCCAGGTGAGGTTTCCAATGCAGGTGATATCGTCGGCCCATCTTGCTGCTGGACGACCGACATTCCGATATCCGGTTCTTGGGAGCCATTCCGTCATCGCTTTGCTCCATCTATCGTCCGTCCTTCTCGCTAGGTGTCCCGCCCAGCTCCACTTTAGCTCCGTCGGATCTCGACGTTGGGAATACGATCTATAAGTTTGATGCCGAGCATGGCGCGCTCCATGGCTCTCTGTGCCACTCTCATCCTATACACAGCCTCCTGGGAGAGCGTCCATGTTTCGGCACTGTAAGTCATAGTGGGTAAGACACACTGGTCGAAAAGTTGGGATTTGAGGCATTGTGGAATATCAGGTGACTGTCATCCAATTTACCAAACGCAGCCCAACCTAGCCGAATTCTTCGTGCGATCTCTTTTTTCTGATGCTCTTTGCCAAAAGATAGAATATGTCCAAGATTAACGTACTATTTTTATTTTTATAAATTGTTATTTTAGAACCTGTATACTAACAAAGTTGGTGTGGGTATAGTGCTTACTTTGAGGTAAATAAATAAATGAATCATAAAATCTGCCCAAACGTGAAACGGACCAGCACTAAGACTTCTGACAAAAAAGCCTGCATTTTTTGTCTGGGAATGTGGGTCAGAACCCTCGGTGTGCGTATCTGCACACCATGTAGGAACTAATCGGTCAAATTTATCTAGATATCCAACAAATATATATATCTTTAATATAATACTGGCACCTATTTCAAAATACCAATACGAAGTAAGTCGCGAGTAAAAGCTAGTAATGATATATTTTCGTATACACTTCATTGCACACTCACATAGAAATTATGATACAAGTTTACTTAAAATTAAAAAGTATGGCAAAGGCGAGCATTTTTATATTGTACGACGGGTAAGCTCTTGGCCTTCATCTCATCTGGTTACAAGTTGAGATAAGGCCGAAGGTGGAGGCGCACTTCACCCGGAATCCTCAATAAGCTGACGGACTGACTATCTTACCTCTAAATGCCGGAACATAATAATTAAAGAATTGTTGTAATGGCGACAGAATTAGGTAAGATTGTAGTAGCTAGCCAGGCGGACTTAAACAGAGTCCTACCAACCATGCTGCCCTGAAACGGCCATAACTTTGCCTCATCCTTTCTTTTTTATTCGAACCTAAATTTCACCGGGGGACACTGGTTAACATTCAAAGCCCTTTTTGTTTAAAGTAGTAGAAGCAGTACTTACCGTCGCTATCGCTGAGCTCGGATTCGAAGCAGAACTCGCGAGATTCATCCCATGTGGAGCGCAGCGAGCCGGCGGATCCCGTGCGTTTGTGCGCTGCGAGTGAACACCAATTATATTCAACTAGCTTTTGCCCGTGGCTTCGTCTGCGGGGTATCAGGATAAAAAGTAGCCTAAATTAAGGTATTTTTTTTATCTAGGGCAAAAGAAGATATGACTTGAATATAGGGCTCAGTTTGCTATGTTTCATTAGATCATGAAAGATTTCCTCGTCGATGCTTCTATTTAATACATACATGCTAGATATGGCGCAATATCAATAAAATATATTGAACCTACTCAAAATCTTTACGGAAATCTCCTATAGATCTTCGGAATGTTTACTAGTAATTGACTTAAACCTTTCACAATACAGTCAGCGTTTACGTTTCTGAATCTAAAAGAAACACTACCCCATTGACTCACAGTGACGGAACTCAGAATTTGGAGGAATTTTGGAGGAACACACACAAGCACAAATGTACCACTTACTCCGCCGATGCGCCGTGCTGAAGCGCCAGTCGACGCGGGCGCCGCTGGCCGCGCTGACCGCGTCCAGTCGCAGTAGCGTGAGGTGCCCTCCCAGCGACGCAACGCACACGCGGCGGCCGGCTGACAGCACGCGCACGTGTGTGAGCCCCATCGACTCACGGTGACGGGACTCAGAATTCCTCCATACACACTAAACAATAACATATTATTGCTTTTAACCCCGAGTAAAATGAGAGGTGTTACAAGCTTGAGGCCTATGTCTGTGGGTGGGTTTTTGTCTGTGACGTCGTAGCTCCAAAACTAGTGATCGGATTTAAATGCGGTTTTCTTAGCTACGAGTATATTTAGTGGAAATCGTTGAAGTAGTTTCCTTGCTATGAAGATATTCATCAGCTCTGAATACCAGGCATTATTCAGTTGTATATATTTTTAACAAGCTGCTATGCCTACTCGATGGTCTAATGACCAGCACGATAGTAAGTTACCATGGTACTTTGATATGAAATGGTAGTGATAAGTCTCGGTTCTTAAATATTGGTTATTCGGTACGTTCGGGCCTGAGCTGAAGTCGAGCTTATCCATGTTGATACAGCCACACTTTAAATCATCGGTACTCGTCAGGACTATGGGAAGATTATGGGAAGATTATCGGAAGCCCTGCTAACGTAGGACTGGTCCAAGGGGCAACAAGGGTTCTCGATGTTGACGGCCAAACGCCAACTGCTCAGACCTTCTGACAACGGATCCAGACCGCTATTACGTGTCGATTTCTGGCCATTGCTATCTACTCTCCAACCGATTATTGCCCTTGACTCACGCGGAGGGTATAGCGATGCAAGTTGGCAGATTGGGATTAGATGCGAACTTATTTCGCATTCATTGACTGCTGCCAAGGATAGGAAGCGATGCAAGTTGGCAGATTGGGATTAGATGCGAACTTATTTCGCATTCATTGACTGCTGCCAAGGATAGGAAGCGATGCAAGTTGGCAGATTGGGATTAGATGCGAACTTATTTCGCATTCATTGACTGCTGCCAAGGATAGGAAGCGAAGAAAGTGCGTAGGTCTGCTTCACTTCTGACGATCCTTCGGTTTGTGCGGATGCCGTGCGGTAAGTGTTCCGTCAAGGAAAGGAATAATCTATACCATTTCCTGACGTCTTAGTGGAAAAAACTCAGGCAAAGCTGGTTCGGGGCTCACTGCATACAAGCTGAAGCGCGTAAGCAGGAAGTATACATATCATGGGTTGATGCTCGAAACCGCAAAGCCAAAGACATAGGGGAGAGAAAGACGGCCTGTAACCAAGCTGCCAAGCCTTGCAATAAGGGCACCATGAAGGCTCGGTTCGATCACATAGGCCAAAGAGGGAACAAACTAGCTACTTACCTATCAGGTAGTGAAGCTGTCTAGTCCCTGGCTAAGTCGGTGGAATCGAACTTTTGCCGCCCCTCACTACCAGCACTCCAGAAACCTGATGAGTCACTTGCCCATTCCGCTGAAGATAAAGTAAACCTATTTGTAAATCTTTTCGCGGAATCATCACGTCTAGACGCGTCAGGCGAGAAACCTCCGTCTAACTGATTGCGGAGCACTCGTGCCGGAACCTAGCATCCATCAGACCGAGGATCGTAGATCGCTGCGCTATCTAGACGTTAATAAAGCCAGTGGCCCAGATAGTATTACTGCAATAGTACTAAAGACCTGAGCTCGCTCCTGTACTAACACGCCTTTTCCGTGTTTCTGTGACTGCTCAAGGAGCAAAGTCTTGGAAGCTGGCTGATGTGCAACCGGGCACTGGGTGACTAAACAAAGGCAGTGGTGAAGAACCACTAAATTACAGACCCTATCTTGGTCACATCCATACTCTGTAAGACTATGGAACGTGTACTGAAATGTAATCTCCTAACACATATAGAAGCTAATAATCTCCTCAGTGACCGACAATACTAAAAATCGTACTACTGGAGACCTTCTAGCGTACATCAAGCATATATGGAGAGAGGCAATTGAAAAACATGGAGAGGTGCTAGCCGTCTCTCTTGAAATGTTAAAGGCCTTTGATAGATTCTTCACAAAAGCATTTAAGGCTCTAGCCTTTGTGCCAGATAAATCGAACCCAAAGTCAGATTTCCATCTGTCTTCTTGACTGATCGATCGATTCGGGTAGTCATCGATGCCTGCTCGGCGATTAAAGCCGGGGTTCCTCAAGGGTCAGTTCTCTAAGCAATTATTTTCTTGTTGCATATCAATGACCTGCTAAAGCCTTGATATAGCCATATATATATGTATATATATATATAGCCAGGTTTAGGATATGCAGAAGACAGAACAAATGTTGAGAACTATACACGCTTGAACTTCCTTAAAGGCAATCATCGATTGGGGTGATGCCAGTTTGGTTAAGTTCAATGCTAACAAGCGTATTTGTTCTCCGCCAAACGGAGTCAATTCCACCTGACTCGCAACTTTTCGAGGTGTATTCCGTTCCTATCTCTGACCACTTTGAGCTTCTTTGTATCACACTGAACCCAACTCTCAATGTCAGATCCCATATCGAGTCAAAAGCCCAGTTAGCTGCTTAGAAACTGGGTGTACTGGCAAAGATGTGACGGTATTACGGTATTACACACCGGGACAGCTGGTCAACCTACACCAAGCACAAGTCCGCTCTTGCATGGAAAACTTCTCACCTCTGGGATTTATCCGCGCTGTAACAGCTTGAGGCTTTGGAAACAATTGAGAGGAGAGCCGAGAGAATCGTTTGCGATGGCGAGATCGTCAAGGCAAGGCTTCAAAGCCTCGATTACCGTCGCAAGGTCGCAAGTTTATCAGCTTTCTAACGGATATACTTCAGAGAATGTGCTTTCGCTATACAATCCGATCCCGCTATCCCCATTTTTTTCGCGGACAACCAGACGCTCGGCGATGCGCCACCGGTTTATGGTGGGTATACCTTTTCCCGCACTGTCTGACATCCGCACCGCCAAGGAATGGAACGCTTTGCCCGAGTCTCTGTTGCCCGAAAACTACATCATGGAAGTCTTTAAATGTAGAGTAGATGGGTTCCTTCTAGGCAAGCGCGCTCCATCGTAGACTGCAACATTGCTCTATCTGGTGAGATAGCAGAAAACGCAAGCCTATCCCATTTATATAAAAAATGGACAGTCTTATGGTAGCCTTGACGGCAATTTAAACCCAAACGAAAAACCAAGAAATATAATTTACTTTCAACTATACCTACCCTGATCTAATCTATCGTATATATAGTGTACTTACAAGTAACTTCCCCGAGCTGGCTTCCCACATTTCAAGTCTGCCGTCCGCGCATCCCAATATAATAAGATCATTACAGAAATCCATGCACCAAACAGGAGATTCTTTTACAGCTTTCCCGTTCCAATCTAAGCCAAGCCGCTGCGGTTCTACGCTTACGTTAATGCTATCACTGCTTCTGTACATGTCGTGATTGTTTCTGTCGATTTCATGATTGCTACTGCTTATATCATGACTGCTACTGTTCATATCATGATTGCTTTTATCTATGTCGTGATTGCTTCTGTTTATGTCATGATTTCTTCGGTTCATGTCGCGATTGCTTCTGTTTATGTCATGATTGCTTCTGTTCGTGTCTTGATATGGCTTGTTATCGATTTTAGAGCTGAAGCAGAGTATATCTTCTTCCTTATTTACATTGCTTATATCAACGTTCTCTTTTGTTTCGCAATCATAAATGTTGGGCGTTTCACTGCAATACAGATCCCTGGAATGAATGAGAAACCTATAGGTAAAATTACAAGTGAATTGAGAATCTCCTCCTTTTTATTTATAACCTATTTAATGTAAAAACAAATTCAAACAATGTTTCAATCAAAACAGCTGGAAAAATATATGTTATCCAAGCCTGAATTGCGTATTGTTCTTAATTCGGACCGCATTTTGCACACTTGTGCACAGATTTTTCCCCAGGCACTAAACCATATTAGCGAAATTATATAAAAAAAAATATCGATAGAGGTGGTTCTGAAATTGGTTCCACTTTAATTTGGTGAAAATCCGATTAAGATATTTGACCTGGGACCGAAACTCCTCAACGGACAACAGCAAATCATAAATACCTCCGCCAGTTCTTAGTGCAACACCAAAAATATATGAAGTTACCCATATCATTATTTTTAGGTGTTAGTGAGGTCAGTTCCATTTTTTTTTATTTAACTGTTGTAAATAATTTTTAAAAACAATTTATCGATTACAAATTCCATTCGCTAAAAACGACAAGGGGAGAAACCATATGAGAAATGTCTCCTAAATTGAATATACATTAAAAAATCTTTAGACATTTTTGGTGTGTGTACAATATTATGATTCAGGGAATCATGATGCATTTTCATGATGTATTTTTGTACTTCACTTTGAAAACTTGCGTGAGTGGTACAACACGGGTTTCAATCACGTATACGACTATGGTATGCAGGCACCACCGGTTTCGATTCAACAGGTGAATCATCATGACATAATCACATTTGACAAGCCTCATAGCTCAGTTGGTAGTAACTCTGCCTTCTGCGCTGTAGGTTGTGGGTTCGATTCCCACACAGGACAAACATTTGTCTGATGAATACAGATGTTAGTTCTGTGTTTGGGTGTTGTATTGTATGATAAGTATGTATTTACAAAAAGTATTCTATCCGTAATCTAGTTCCCATATTACAAGCTATGCTTAGTTTAGGACTAGATGGCGCTGTGTGAAATGAATGTCGTGTAATTTTTATTTATTTACATTAATATTGTTCCATAATCGTATACGTGAGTACAACCCGTGTTTTAAAATGTATATTTTTGTATTACCTGTAGTTCTTAGCGAAATCATATTTGGTCGTTTCAGCGACAGAAAGGTGTGCGGGAGTCTCTCTCACAGACTGACGGAAGCGGAGCCCGCTCAGGTGGTTACCGAGACCTTTGCGAAGTCGATGCGTATTCTGTGCGAAAATAATATAAATAACACATTTTTAATGTTGCTTAAGCTAATGAACTTTATCCACTTTTAGCATTACGTGTTGACTATGGCAAATCTTTTTTTTTTTGAGGAGCCTCTGTTCAGCGTTGGTCACCAGGGCTGTTGGTGACGATGACACACGCTATATATTCGCAAATTGTGAGACAATTACGTAAAGTTTCTATTGGAAATTTTACGGCAACAAAATAATATAACATCAAATACTGTTTGAAGGTAATGTAAATACCTATAATGTAGATTTATTGGTGCTTTCTACACAATAATATGGGTAATAATGAATGAAAGAGGATATCAAAATGGTTCAATTACCTCACTTTTATTCGGAGAAACTTCAATGTGGTTAGACTCTGGAAATGAAAAATCTGTGATTTAGTAGGAAGAAGGTATGACTGAAAAAAAAAATGTAAGTTTGCTCTTTATTAACAAAATCCACTCTATCCAAAGGTCTAGAAGAAACCACTCCTAAGCGAAAAGACACATTTTTTTATTTATTTTATCCAGTTTTATTTTTAAGGTGTGCAGTAAATCATTTTATTTCATTACTATTTGATACTTCTTGAACTGTTTAAATACATACCATTTAGAGATGTTTGCATGTTTCTTTTGCAACTAACTTTCTCGTATAGCTCTTTTTGAAGCTTGAAGAAACTAAAACAAAAACAAATTTAATATTCGTGTTATCGGCTTTTAGCTACACATCTGACTGTCATTACTGACAAGCTCGGGATTAGCTAGCTGAAGTGGCAGAAGGCAAGCTACCTAGGATAGCTAAGGATAACCACTGCGGGGTTCTTGCATGGTGACTCCCATTAAACGCGAAACGAAGTGTGTCATGACCACACTCGATATTTCGATGACATTGTGACGTTTGCGGGGAGCCAATGTATGGAGGAGGCACATTTATGTCGTCTGTTTTATTACATGACATTAATTTTACACAGCGCTATCTAGCCCCAAACTAAGCATAGCTTGTAATATGGTGTTACTAGATTACGGATAGAATACTTAAATACTTTTTGTAAATACATGATACAACACCCAAACACAGAACAAACATCAATTCAACATACAAATGTTTGCCCTGGGTGGGAATCGAACCCACAGCCTACAGAAGGCAGAGTTACTACCAACTGAGCTATGAGGCTTGTTAGTTAGGCCTACTATGTTCAGCAGCCGTATGTAGGAGTGTAATAGAAGAAAAGCTGCTGTACCGACCCTACTAAAAGTGCGATTTACGGACTGGTGAAATCAAAATCAATTATGGTTTATTCAGTTAGATTTTTTAGGATCATTTAACACCGTCAAATCTACCGACTGCTCGGAACCGCGCCTATCACGCGAGGAGAAAGATAAGAAACGTTTTGTTTTCTATTTTGTACGACGGGAAGGTTTTTGGCCGTCATCTCACCTGATCTTCATGTTATGGTAAGGCCTCAGGTGGAGGCGCACTTCACCCGGAATCCTCAACCAACTGAGGAACTGGCTATCTTACCTCTGAAAGCCGGAACACAACGATTGTATAATTGTTACCATGGCGACAGAACTAGGTAAGATGGTGCTATCTAGCTAGGCAGACTTAAACAAAGTCCTACCACCAACCAAACCAAGCATCGTACTCCCCCTGGGGATCCCGGGACCTCTGTATCAGACACCATCGGGCGCGCCACTAGACAACAGAGCCGGTTGAAAGTGATGACGTATTTGAATCGTTGAGAAAGGTACTCACGCGCCTCGATCTATGTTTGTGATGATTTCCCCATTCTGTGAGTCCCACACCTTGATGTTCCCCTGGAGGCAGGAGCTGACGATCTTCTCTCCATCCGTGACCAGACACTCCACCTCCTGGCTGTGACCCGCGACGACTAAAGGTACCGCTTCCATTACTAACTGGGGACAATCATACGAATATCACGAAAAAATAAATACAATTTATGGTTTTTTTTTAATGTACGACGGGTAGCGTTGGCCTTCATCTCACACGGTTACAAGTGTTTATTATTTTAAACCGCTTCCGTGGTCTAGTGGTACAACACACAGATATCAGATCCTGCCCCCTCAGCACGGGGAGGGGATGAAAATGTTGTCCCGTTTTTATCCACCATCGGGAGACAAAATTATCTCGAAGGTGGATAAAAATAGAGGACATAATTTTTATCCCCGCCCCGTGCTGAGGGTGCAGAGGTCCCGGGTTCGATCCCCATGGGGATCAATATCGTGCTTGGTTTGGTTGGTGGTAGGACTATGTTTGTCCGCCTGGCTAGCTACCATCGTTTTTCCTAATCGTGTCGCCACAACAACAATTCTAAAAATAGTTGTGTTCCGGCATTCAGAGGTAAGATAGCCAGTTCTTCAGTTAGTTGAGGATTCCGGGTGAAGCGCCTCCACATTCGGCCTTATCTCAACTTGTAACCAGGTGAGATGAAGGCCAAGCGTTCCCCCCTAGTTCAATAAAAAAAAACCCTTCCACCACCTATGTTAGTTTCCTTTTTTTAGTCAGTAGTATGATTTAGATTTATTTATCTGTTACTATTGTTAACAAGCCTCATAGCTCAGTTGGTAATAACTCTGCCTTCTGCGCTGTAGGCTGTGGGTTCGATTCTCAGGACAAACATTTGTGTGATGAATATAGATGTTTGTTCTGTGTTTGGGTGCTGTATCATATAGTAAGTATGTATTTAAAAAAAAAAAGTATTTAAGTATTCTATCCGTAATCTAGTTCCCATATTACAAGCTATGCTTATTTGAGGCTAGATGGCGCTGTGTAAAAAATAATGTCCTATAATATTTATTTATTTATTTATTGTATAAGGCTGAAATAAACTATTATATTGTATGTAAATAAACAATTTGAAAGTAATTGGTGATACCTGAATAGCTGGTTGTTTCGCAATGCTTTTCTTGTATTGTTCGTCATTGTTCCAAGAAGCCCTCCACTCTGCGTAGTGACGGGAACAAATACATCTGAAAATTAACTACATTGTACACTTGCATCGATAAAGAACAATGCACATATTTAATTTGAAACTTTCTTATTCATTTATAGATATCATTTTGAATTAATTAATTTAAAATCTGACTGATTCCTTTGTGCTTTAAGTACATTCATTATTATGTACGTTGTCGTTTTTAGTTAGTTTAATTGTACGTTTTATTGAATAAAGATAATGAAAAATAATAATTATATAATAAGATATTTATTGATGAATATAGATGTTTGTTCTGTGTTTGGGTGTTGCATTGTATGCTAAGTAAGTATGTATTTGCCCGTATCCGTAAGCAAGTTATCATATTACAAGCCTTGCTTAGTTTGGGACTAGATGGCGCTGTGTACAATTAATGTAATATCATGAAAAAAAAAAACAAGCTATTATAATTATTCTTTTGAACATGTTTGTCACTAAAGTTCTTCACAATGGCTGGAAGGATTTGTTTTACCCCGTATGTTTAGATTCACAATAAGACCCGGTAGATGGCGTTGCAATCTGAGTTTAATGTTTACATTATAACTATTTTGAAGGTGTTTATCACTGAATCGCCTCAACGGCTGTACCGGTGTAATGTCTTTTTGTTTGAGTCCTTTTAAGTTTAGAAGATAGATCATTAAACCAAACATTCGACTAGCTGTATAATAAGAATAACAGCCGGCCGACAGACAAGCGGACGGTAGGACAGAGGAAGCTTAATAATATGGTCCTGACTAAAAGAGTGCCACTTTGGGCACGGAACACTAAACACGAACTCATACGCAATTACAATGACAGTCCTTAAAATTAAAAAATATATCACAGTTTGAGCAAAACACAGACCCGCACATCCCACATCAAAAGCCCATTTATCTCCATTGGACAGAGCTCCACCTGGTGGGTTTAGTCATTATCAAGCTTGACAGGCGGTTTATTTTTTATTTTTTTATTGTATTATGGGTAAGCACTTGGCCTTCATTTCACCTGGTTACAAGTTGAGATAATGCCGAAGGTGGAGACGCGCTTCACCCGGAATCCTCAACAAACTGAGGAACTGGCTATCTTACCTCTAAATGCCGAAACACAAATAAATGTAGAATTGTTATTATGGCAACAGAATTAGGTAAGATGGTGGTAGCTAGCCAGGCGGACGTAAATAAAGTCCCACCACCAACCAAACCAAGCACAATATATTGTACTCCCCATGGGGATCGATCCCACGACCACAGAGGTGGTTCAATTGGATTGCAGTTCATGCGGTGGAGCGGAGTGGTGTTCAAGAGTGCACGTCACCTGTAGAGTACGACCATCATGTAGGCGATGACGGCGACGCTGATGGTGCACAGAATGGCGAGGAGCAGGATCTCCATCGGCGTGGTCGGGTAAATCGGAAGCTCGGATCCCTTGCCCCACGGCGGCGACGGCTTGCCTTCCACCACCTCGAAATCTTGAAACAGTTACAAAGCATTTCTATGTTTAATGAGGATTCAAGGAAAATGATACTGCTGGATGGAGCGGAGATCTGTGAACCGCAAACAACGGATGTGTACGGCCAACGTCCAACAGTGGATAGCAATAGGTAGATGTTGATCAAATAAAATGTTCTTCCGGGTCCGGCGAATTAATCAATGGGACCGATTCAATATAATCTGCTTGACATCTTGCATGCCAGAAAGTTTCAGATCCGCAGTATTTCGACCGGGTCATACAGCCGGCCACAGTAACTAAACCGGGTCACAAAACCGGCCGCAGTATTTGGACCGGGTCCCACGGCCAGCCGCAGTTACCTGGCGGTATGTCGACGGGGTCGAGCGCCGCCGCCAGCGAGTGCCAGCGCAGCGGCGGCGGGTCGCGCTCCGCTGCGTTGCGCACGCCGGCCGCCAGCTCGGGCCCCACGCGGTGGCTGAGCAGCACTGGCGGCAGCACTACGCAGTACCGACCGCCGATCGACTCGTTGTAATGAGACAACACAGCCGACCAGTGACCGCTCGACAGCCTGCACACACATATTGCATATTATATTACACGTACGTACTCATTATAAGCACATACGTATGGTTTATAAGTACATCGTTTTACATGTTATTTGGTACCCGGTGACATATTTATGAGAAATTTGTATTTAATTCTTTCACCGATATTATCATCACCAACTAGGATTTGGAACACAAAACATAGTGTAAATATTATTTATGGTAAACGATAATATAACCCATCATCGATTTCTTGTAAATGTACCCCGTAGGAATACTGCAGGGTTGCAAAGTTTTTTTTTTAGAATTGAATATATTGACAGATTTTCTTGAAAATTGCTACAAAATCTAAACAAAGTAGATTATGAAACATTTGTTATAGTTATGATTGAGGGTTGGCCCAAAACACAACAATCTATAAAAGAAACCAATCTAAAATGAGCTCTCTGTTAAAAGAATATCAGTATGCTTTTACTGATTTACTTTCTCTTAACTGGAAAGTTGGTCATTCGAATACGATTTATTTTCCCGCCGACTACGGGATCTCACCAGATGAAGGGCAGCAGCTTCCTTCTGTATATTATGTACACCTTTACTGCGATCACCAACCCACTTGCCAAGCGTGGTGATTTGGAGGAGGCTCTGTCCAGCAGTGGACACTGATCTGCTGTTGATGTGTAGTTACAATAAGTTTTGAGGTTGTGTAGCAAGACCGTATCAAAATGAGCAATTTGTATGTAACAACGCGTTGTTTCGTAGGCAAAGCAATTTGTATTTTTTACCCAGGTGAATTATTATAATAACGTTGTTTGCATGTTTCCGCTGTCACGTCTAATGACTTACCAACAAAATACTTAAAACACTGAATAAAAATCCGAGATTGTTACCTAGACCAAGGCCGCGAGTTGGGAGAGTGCTTCAGCATTATCGTGTCGTTGGCATCCACCGTAGTTTTCTCCGTCGCAAAGTCCAGCATAGGCGGAAAAATGAGGGTGTTCTTATCTGTGCCGTTGTAGAAGAAAACATTCGTCATTTCGCTCTTGTCCCCCTTTTTATGGTCAGTTTTGTCCGCGTTCTCAGTGTTCGCGATTAAATAATCCACGACGCCAGAGTTGTAGATGATCATCGATATCCATACGATCATCCAAACCATGAAAGCGCGCTGGAAGAACCGAGTGCGCGCCCAAATGTTCACCAGTCGGATACGTTTGGGCACTCTGTGGTCTTGATGGCCCGGAGTGGAGTTCCTCTTGGCAACGACATCGGTGGGGCTGTTATGCGCCAGTCCGTTCAATCTAGGGTGCGATTTAGATTTCGTCATCCTTGGAGGGGAGAAGTTATCCTCAGCCCCGTTTCTATTGTACCGCCAATTCAACGCATCGTTCGTATGGAAGTACTCCTTCAGGTGCAGTTTATTTTGGTCCTGGAAATACTCCATCCTCCGTACTTCGACGCCGAGTATGGTCGCGAAAAACGCCATTTGTACAAAATAATCCGATATCAAGCTGACTATCATGAATATTGAGAACTCCTGTATAAATGGGACGAACGTGAAGAAACTGACGGTTAAAATAGTGATTTCTATGAGTAGGTTCTTAGTGATGGACCAGCCTTCCCTGGTGAGGCCCTGGGCGAGGCGGATCTTGACGTCGAGGCGTGAATCGGTGGACGTGACGCTTTTCGTCAACACCAGCACGTTCTCGAGGCCGACAATTATGACCAGGTAAGGGAAGATTTCTTTGCCTTGAAGGCTCAGCGAGAAACCGAAGAAGAAACATATTCCTATGGACATGGAGAGACTCCCAGCTATGGTGAGCACAGCACACGCCGCGAGGCCCAGCTTGGACTTGATGAATTCGATCTTCTTGACCGAGAAGTACACGTAAAGGAACAACCCCACGAAAGTGATGGCCAGCGGCACTAGCTCCCGGTAGTTGAACTGCCCCGGGTAGTAGATGAGGGTCACCTCATCCACGTCGTTGTACGGTGACTCTTGGTACAATGGGTACATGTCCTTCAGCTTTTGCGTGAGGGATTTGATGAACCTAAAAGAACAGACACTTATTAAAACACAAACCGCGGTGTACCTAATATTGAATCTAACCTACGTCTGTGGCCATAACATTGTTGTGTTCCGGCATTTAGAGGTAAATAGCCAGTTCCTCAGTATGTTGGCGATTCCGGGTGAAATGCACTTCCACCTTTAAGACTTCAACTGAGATAAAGGACAAACGCTTCCCCATCGTTCAGTAAAAAAAATATATGACTACCAGCTAAAAGACGTCTGTCAATCTCTTGTCGATTTAAGCAAGTCATTGAATCAGAATCATCATAATATATGTTATACGTTATGTAAAGAGTACTGCGTTCTACTCAATAAGTAATTGAAACCCCCCAGGTCTAGTCTAGCGGTTCTGGGTACAAATTTGTGATTGTTTTGGTTGGTGGTAGGATACAAGAGCTTCTGTCGTACAATAAAAAAAAACATACACGTTTTTTCAAGTGACCACTAACTCACTTGAAAAACGCAAGTAAAGATGTGACCTGAGATGGAACACGTTTGTCTAAAAGGAGCCTACACTCAAGATTTGAAGACTCCGAGATTGGACTAAAAAAAGAAAAGACAAGGCAATGAGTGCTTTACACGTACATTTCATACTTTAAAAAAAAAAAATTGAACGTCGCTGTGCTGGGCCTTCATCTCACCTGATTTTCAAGTTATGATAAGGTTGAAGGAGGAAGCGCACTTCACCCGAAATCATCAAAAAGTTGAGGAAATGGCTATCTTACCTCTTAATGCCGGAACACAACGTTTTTTTTTAAGAATTATTATTATGGTGACAAAATTAGGTAAGATGGTGGTAGCTAGTCAGGCGGACTTAAACAAAATCCTACCACCAACCAATCCCAACACAATATTGCTCCCCCTGAGGATCGAACCCGGAACCTCTGGATCTGAAATCTGTGAGTTGAACCACTAGACCATAAAGGCGGTTGACATCATGACCTCAGTACTAGGTCAATACCCATTTCGCATAAAAACAGCTGTTAGTACGACAGGCACGGCCTGAATTGGAGGTGTGCTATATTTTGACCGAGAGCACCGAGAGCACCGAGGAAAATCCTACTACTGTTATAAATGCAAATGTTTGTTTGTCACTTTGCTCAACTAACTGCATTGAGCTAAAATTTCACACAAGTATTGTTGGTACAGTCAAAGGCAAAAATATGTATACACTCCACTACCTCATGAAATGTCACCCTCAACACATTATGACGTGTACATACAAGTTAATGCTGCTTTTGAAGGATATATATTTGTGTATGTGTTACATGCATGTTTTTGCATTTGATTGGCTACATGTTTATGCCCATGACAAAGTAAACATACTTGTGAATGTTTGGACGCATACATTTGATTGCCTCTGTAGATGAATACCAAACTGTGTAAACTGTATGGATATACATGTTTTTTCCCTTGACTGTACAGAGTAGAGGTGATTGAAGAGGACGCACCTGTCATCGGGGCGGTCGTAGAAGATGGTGACAGCATACTGCAGCACCCTCGGGCGGGCTCGCAGGGGATATCTCTTTATGCCGGTGTCACGGAGCTGCATGCCGAATGCTATTTCCGCTATCGACGCTTTACTTTTATGCATATTCTGTAACAAGTAAACCATTGCATTTTGCATTTGCTCCAGCGAATGAATGTCATTTAGATATATGAAGGAAAACAAATAGATGTTAAATTATTGCATCATCAAAACCGAAAGAGCCTCAAGTTCTTGCCTTTCTTCTTGCGTGCTGGTCACGATTTTCCACCTTGACAATTTCAATACAATACAATATAATGTTACCGAGTTATTCTGTTATATTAGCAGTTTTGATTGCCCTTACTACGGTTAATGCACTGCAAACATTTAGGGTGAAAGCTGATTACCCTTTTGCTGAGCCAATTTATTACCTATATATAATAATTAATTTTTAACAAAATATTTATTATTTGACTAAATATTTATTATTTGTGACCTAATTTGTATTTTTTCAGCTCTATATCAATGTTTGTTTTTATTGAAACTTTGCTGTCTGAATAGATGAAATTTTATTGATTTTAATAGCATGTTTTAGTTCATACAAAAAAATAAATCGGTAGAATAAGAAATTAATTGAGGCTACATCGACAAAACTTTATAATCCGCGGGCGCTCCTAGCTTAGGGTAGGATCGTGCCAGCCTTACTACTAGCGAGTTGTTAATTCTCCGAAGGCTGGCATATATATTGTATATATTATCAGAATTAGGCAAGACGGTGGAAGTTAGCCAGGCGGACTTAAAAAAAGTCCTATCGCCAACCAAACTAAGCACAACATTACTCCCCCTGGGGATCGAACCCGGGACTTCTGGATCTGACATCGGTGGGCAGACCACTAGACCACAGAGGCGGTTAAAAACAAGGTCAAGAACTGACCCATTTCCAATAAATAACATCTACTCGTACTTTTCCAACAAACCTGATAATTATAAATGGTGTTGACAATAGTGGCATCGAGTGAGAACGTCTGCGGAGACTGCTGCCACAGGTTAGCTGGCGAGAGAAGGAGACAGCTATACTCCGGCAGCACTCTCTCCACACTAGCTTTGCTGTCTTGTCTCTTGATGCCTCCTATTTGGTAACAGTGCTGAAGCAGCGTAGTTTTTCTGGAATGATAAGTATACAATAGCATAGGGTCTTTTAACAGGCTTCAATAGCTTCAATTGTGGGAAGTAGGAAGGAAGAAGAAAGAACATTCTATTTACCTTCCTACTCTGTATTGATATCTAAATTGTGTAGTGATCTATTGATTGTGTTCAAATTGTATTTACCGTCCCAAGTACCTACCAACCTACTCGTTTAGAATATGACGACGAACGTTTATACATTTTATTTTAGTTGTTTTATCACATAAGTGACAATTGTGTCTTTGTTGATAATAAAATTCTTTAAAATCGAAACTTTTTTTTTAACAGGCTTCAAAAGCTCGTATTAACTGGCTACGATTGTACGAGTAAACAATGTTATTTCGTCTCGCGATGAAAATGATCGTACGATGGTCTAAAAGGTGGTCTTATAGAACGCGCCGTCAACGCAACGGCGCCCTTATTACAATGGCTGCTTACATAGGTACACATCATTTATTTGAAAATTAGAAATATAAAAATAAAAAAAAGACTTTTACATATTTAATAGATCCGGAAATCAGTGCATTGAATGTACGGAATGTTTAAGAGAACTTTAGCGTCTTCGTCCGCGTATTACCCGGATAGTCGGCGATCCCCAACCAAGCTAGGCATCATATATAATCAATTTATTGGTAAAAATAGATTTACATGTCAAACATCCGAATATAAAACATATATAATAAAACAATATTAAATAAGATTCCGAATCAAAAATTGAACAATAAAATTACTTAAAGTCAATTAATTCATTAATGTTATAAAATGCCTTCTCCACGCGCCACTACTCGAGGTCATATATAAAACTCCGTAGACTAGTGCGTGCGTCCTTCCGTTGCACTCAGTCAAAACATAACAAAAGCCGACTTCCAACGCTCACCGCCTCCATAGCTCCAAACAAACATCTGCCTCTGCGTGGGATATGGCAGTGGTAAAAGTCTGCCTCGCCAAATCATTGTTTTTTAAAGCTAAACCGGTCCACCGAACTACTGATTTAAACACAGCAATTTGTATCGTTATAGTGTCCGAACGAGTTGTGTAGTCTATAATTAGGTTATACGAATGCTGTTGCTTACTTCCTACGTTGAACTCAACATGTAACAAGTAAAATAACTTTCAAGGATAGTTCTACGTTTTCCTTGTAGATACATATTCTATTTATAAATAATAGGTGAGCTTATTTGTGACATCAAACACAGCACCCCTTACATCGGTAATCGGTTTGGTTGGTGGTAGGACTTTAAAGTCCGCCTGACTAGCTACCACCATATTACCTAATTCTGTCGCCATATCAACAATTTTAGAAATTGTTGTGTTCCGGCATTTAGAGGTAAGATAGCCAGTTCCTCAGTTTGTTGAGGATTCCGGGTGAAGTGCGTCTCCACCTTCGGCCTTTTCTCAACTTGTAATCGGGTGAGATGAAGACTAAGGGCTTACCCGTTGAACAATAAAAAAAAATGTTGTTATCTTTATAGGTAAGATAGCCAGTCGAGGATTCCGGGTGAAGTGCGCTTTCACCGGCCTTATCATGTAAACCAGGTCATATGAAGTCAAGCGCTTCCCTGTCATACTATAAAAATAAAAAAATATTTATCAATTCCCTTCAATAATAACCAAAGCGAGATGGCATTCTAGTGCACGAATAAAACCGATGAGTGAAACTAAAAGGGATAACATCAAAGACGTTTGGAAACGTTGAATAATTGCTTATTACGTCAGCCAAGTAATCGCGTGTCAATGCTCGTTCCCACGCAGATAAATGTTTATGTTGCAACAGCTAGCTGCGACGAAAATGCTTCCTTCGCAGAATTACCTTTGTCCATCTACCTACATACACATTCTCGGAAAGTGATATGATAGGGACTTCTATCTCATTACATTTATTTTTGTCTTCTTCATAGTTTTAATTAAAGAATAGTATAAAGTTGTTTTTAAATATGATTTAAACAGGTAAAATCAATATTCGTAGTGGTTTTAGAAGTCGGGTTGCTCCCTAATATTTTGATGTTGGGAAATTGGGTTCATTGGCGTGTCATTACATAATCGGTACGTTAGATCTTCTTATTATAGTAGATAGTTGTTTACGTCGCTCGATATATTTTTCCAATTATGTTCGCAAGTTGCAAGGTACTTAAAGCTGTCACAACTCATTAGCAACTTGAGATGCAAAATGTGTACATGCGATGGAATGTCAACACTTGAGTGTTTCTACAATTTTTAATGACTCATTTAGTTACGTAAGAACTGGGACCCGATTCTACTAAAGCAATCGCTTCACTATGACAATAGTATCGTCACAGAATGGCTACTATAGGTGCCTTTCGGTATTCTAGTGTCTATTCTGCGACTTTACCATTATTTCACTCTATTATTTTTTTATTATTACACAGCACCATCTAGTCCCAAACTAAGCAAAGCTTGTAATATGGGAACTAGATTACTTTGCATACTTGTTTTTAAAATAAACACATCACAAACATCTATTTTCATCGCACAAATGTTTGTCCTGGGTGGAAATCGAGCCCATAACCTAAAGCGCAGAAGGCCTGAGAATAATCCGAATATTTCTCATATTTGGATTATTCTCTCTCTACTACTAAGGGATTAAACTCACTCACAGCATTAGAGTAGGAAGCCTTAGTGTTCTACCTCAGCAGTGGTTATTCCGAGGTATAGAAGAACCCTATCACACAATATCACATAGCCTTTCGTAGACGTAGGTTACGGTGGATATACTATCCTCGCAAGCGCAAGCGGTTTTTCTATACATTTATAATGCGCTCGATGCGCATCCAAGGAATGGAACGCTTTGCCTGAGTCTATGTTTCCCGATAACAACATGGGAGTTTTCAAGTCAAGAGTGAATACGATCCTTCGAAAGAAGCTTGCTCCATCGTAGGCTGCGTCATTGCTTAATATCAGATGAGATAGCAGTCAAACGTAACACAGCCATATTACGAATACGAAGGTAATTACAGAAGTTACGAGACGTGAATATAAAAGTTCATATAGTTCATATGCAATGTCTACAAAATTATATTTCGACGACTTTCACGGCGGCGGTGTGAATTGAGACTTATAACTGTGGCAAGTGGTAGGTGAAGCATTTTGCATAGTCTCCTGGCTTCCTAGAAGTTGTTACATTAAAATTCTAATTACGAAGCAAACATCGATCGAAGTGGTGACGGCTATAACGTTTGTTTTGTGCGCTATTAAAACCCAAATCTTATTTCCGGGTCAAGGCTATTTCTTAATGTTGTAATCTTTTTCTTGATTAACTCGCAAGTTTTTTTATTTTTATTGTACGACGGGGAAGCGCTTGCCCTTCATCTCACCTGGTAACAAGTTGAGATAAGGCCGAAGGTGGAGGCGCACTTCACCCGGAATCCTCAACAAACTGAGGAATTGGATATCTTACCTCTGAATGCCGGAACACAACAATTTTAGAATTGTTATTATGGCGACAGAATTAGGTAAGATGGTGGTAGCTGGCCAGGCGGACTTCAACAAAGTCCTACCACCAACCAAACCAAGCACAATATATTGTACTCCCCATGGGGATCGAACCCGGGACCTTGGATCGGAAATGCAAGCAGCATGAGGTTATTATTACAGCGAGCCCGGCAAAGAAAGGCCTGTCCCTTACGTAACAAATCAAGAGATTTCACTTCAAGACTGCAGTCCTTTTAGTTACATTTTCCAAAAAATCATATTTTCTTTGATGATCGTCATCATCATTTCAGCCCACATACATCCATTGATGATCATAGGCCTCACCGAATCGACGCCAAATCTAGCCGCCTACATCAATCGACTCGTTCAATATATTGGGGGTTCCCAAACTTGGTTTTACGTTTAATCGAGGTCGCCATGCGAGAGCCTATGCTCCCAGCGGTTATTGGTTCTGCATGTGTATGTGGCCTAACCATAGATAAAAAATACTTATTTGGCTTGGCATTGATTCACACACCTGTCAAGCAAGAGAAGTAAAAATCCAAATGGGTTTAACGTGATGAGCAGACAGACAAATTATATGAAATACCATTGTTAATGTAATTAGCTGTTTTATTAATACGTTTATCATTTGATTTAGGGTAATATCAGTAGGTAAACTTTATTCCAAATTTGTAAAATTCTCTAAGTGATTTTGTTTATGTCATTTTGTTTGATGAAGATAAGGTTTATTAACTATCACTTTTGTCAAAATCGTAAAATAGGCCTTTCGATCCGGAAGTTGTGGGTTCAAATCTAGTCGTGCACCAATGAAATTATCGGTTTTTCGGAAGTTTATGTGCGCATTTGACACATGTACATGCTCTGACGGTAAATGTCTCATCATGAGGAAACCGGCATGTGCCTAGGATCAACATTCCGAATGATATGTGTCACGAGCTCTCAGCCCGTAGCGTAGAAGGCAGAGCTATAACTAACTATTGACCTACTGAGCTGAGGCTAGTCATAACTACTGCATCTATGATTTTCTTGTATTTTCCTCGTAATTATATTATAAAGTACTGTGTAGTACTGGGCCTTCTTCGGTTTGCCGAAGAAGGCCCTTGGCCTGTGTAAGCACACTTGTTAGAAAAAGAGTTAGTAGTTATTGAAGACAGTTGAAATACCCAGGCATCGGTAACCTTATTGGTTATCTCCAAAAGCAATTCAAAGACAGTCAGCATGACTTAAAACTAGGGTAATTAATTGACTAAGTCAATCAGCCAGTTAAAGCATTTCTCAGGCCATTTATTTGACTCACTGGCTGGTTTTTAGAGTTACACGATTGATTATAAAATGATATCTTGCATTCCGTAAGCCATCCGGCGCATATATTTTTTTACAAGATATTGTCTAGCCCTTGTAATAGCCAAAAGGAACTGGGCCCACTTCCGCTGCCTCCTGACGAAAGAATCCTCAACATCAGTCCGGGGTTGCACACCCGCACTTATTCCGGCCAGATATGTAGTGGCCCCTCAGTAAACAGAAATTATGTATTGTGATTGTTTGTGTCATTCTAACATTTAGAAATTATATAATTTTAAACACATTTTATCATTAGTTCAATTTTTTGGCTGACTAGTGACACACCATTAGTCGCCCACTTAGAATATTATAATGCTCAAATTCATAATGTTTCTCACTTCTCATTTGAATTATCAGTCATTCGTTTCATTTAATACGAGACAAGATGGCGCGGTGTTAAATAAATAAATGAATTAAAATTACTACACAATTTATTACATTGATATAGATATAACCATCTCTATATAAATGTCCTGACCTAGCTCTGGGGGCGAACCACGACCTCTTAAAGCATTCTTATTTTGAAATTACTTTACTTTTGTCAAAATCTATCCAGTGTAGAAAAACGAGACAAAAGTAATGTAACATCAAAACGAGAATGCTATAAGACGTTATGGTTAGGCCCCAGGCGTTAGAACTAGTGATCATGCATTCGCAAACGAGGTTTGGATGAAGTAACTCACGTCTCCGCATCTTCGTGGTTCCTGATGGTCTCCAGCAACCGGAAAACCTCTTGCAGGGGAGCTCGGAATGCGTCCCACATCTTTAACTGACTGTTCCACGGGTACACGCCTTAAAAGGAAGATAAAATAAATAATGTTATATATGTATGTGCATAATAATATAATAATAGTAGTATTCGTTGTTCGCCACAAACTGAGATCTTGCGATGTCTGAGATTATCTCACAATTATGATTATTGTATGGGCGATCGCCAACTGTAATTCACCCTAAGTACGTCTCTGGTGGGCGTACTGGTGTGCAATGACCGACCGCCTATACGTAAGCTAACTACCTACAGTAAAGGCGCTCAATACGTACGTACGTCACCGAACGTGTGTTGACGTACGTGAGGACCGAACGTCATTTCGGTATTTCGGTTATCATTTCGGTAATCCGCTGCAATAACACAAATATACCGACATTTTCAACAGGCCACCTCATACGCTTTAAAAGATGCAGATTTTCGTTTTTAGGATTACTCGGGCAGCTAAATATTTTAACGATTCAATATAAGATCATTTACAAAAATGTAATCGGATACCTTGACGTGTATCTTTGATTGGGTTTTATAAATAATATATAATTCTTAAAAAAATATATAATAGAAGAATTAAAACACACTTATTTTAGAAGGAAAAATACCATATCGAAATTTACCGGTTTTCAAACTTGAAAATATTTTTGTTCAATGCTTGGAATATACATGATTAATATGATATGGAGAAAATCTAGACCTATTTTTGGACAGTATAGGATATTGCTTTTATGGAGTAAGCCACAAAAAATTGACTAAGTATATGATTTTATACGTTTAAGGACAAGAGCTTCCAAAAAAGGCCGTCTTAGAGACTAATGATGTTATTGTAGGAAGCGCTTGGCTTTCATCACACCTGGTTTTAAGTTATGATAAGGCCGAATGTGATCCTCAACAAGTAATACGGCTGTCTTACCTGTCAAAGCCGAAACAAAACGATATAGAATTGTTTTTATGGCGACAGACTTATAAGGTAAGATGGTGCTTGGATTTTTTTACTTCAAAAATATTTCAAAAGATATTTTTAACCTTTTTGGAGCATGTACAGTACATGCAGCGGAAAATGTTGAAATAGGTTGTCTTGTCGTTAGGCCTAGCCGCCAAGCGTAACTACATGCCCAGTGAGCCAGGGCCTTCGTGGGTGTGAGGTTATAAAACGTCTTACTATGAGTCAGTTTTTACCACGTTACCTTATCGGTATTAGGGAAATGTTATCGATAATACTAATCGATAATAATGACATATAATAATCAATTGATACTAATAATCGACCTCTGACCGACTGTGTTGTTTGTCATATTTTTAGGGTCACATACCCAAAGGGTGCCAACAGGATTTGCCATGATATATGGGCGCTCGGTGCGCGTGTTAGGACTTAGCCGATTTATTCCTGTTCAAGTATATAGTCCTACAGAAATTACTTTTATACTCATACATACATCATACATTATGTTAAAAAAATATTCTGACGTTATATACAATATTGGTATTATCTCTTTTTTGTATCATAATATTGCTAAGTCTAGTCTAGGACTATGTAGGTACCTATATTATACAAGGTAGGTACTCATAGGATTTAACAGGTACGTAAGTGTGACGGTGTTCACTGTAGGTACCATGTGTCATGAAGCTAACAATAATGCTAGCCATACAAGAAACCTTGCTCTTGTACTTTTTATGCCATTTAATGTAGAAACAAACAATTGGTGTTGAACTTAGTATTCATAACTGATTATCAAAACAATTGTATTGAAAACAACTTGACAAACTCCAACCTACTGCCATAACCAACAAACACGAATTTTTCAAAGTATCAGACTCTGCGTTTTGACTTTTGTCCAAAAACTAAATACCGTTTGAATAGATAGATCAAGATAGATATTTAATCCTTTACTACTTGAGTAGTAAGTACTTACTCAAATAGCCCCCAAAGAAGTAGTTTTATTATCGCAGTAATTCTTGCGTTTACAGTTAGGTATGTCATAAAATGAGTTATTGAAGAAATGCTAGAAAATAAGTCGCAGTAAAAACCTCAACCATTGGAAGGATAAAAGACAACTTACCAATTTTCATAATAATCTGCTGCGCGAAAAGTAGAGGTTTATCCTTTGCCCAGATGTAAGGAAGTTTTTGCGTTTCATTGAATATCAGATCTAACTGTGATGTGTTTTCTGAAACAAGTCGAAAGATGAAAAATCTCAGACCCCACATTTTCCATACGGCAACCTATACTTCCTACAAATCCTTAAACTTCTTTCTTGCTTTATTCAATTTCTTGTAATACAGTGCTAGCCAATTTTAGAGTTATTTACTAGCATAAAAGTACTTTTAGTCAACTTCAAACTTATACCTCATAACTTTCCATCCTCTAATCATCCAACCACCAATAATTGCTACCAAGCATCGGTGACGACAGTCATTGTTGGGGACTGCATAACCATGCAGGTACAATTTATCAGCTAACTACTATTGTTTCAAATGATTAGACTACAGTAACAAGCAAATAGTAGTACAAGACTGTAAGAAATTTTATAAATACCTTGCATGCATTTATTTTCATAGCATTCAGACTTGGCTGTAAGCTGGTTATGGAGTGCAAAGTTGACAACAGTGGGGATATTTCCGGGTAGTGGCACATTCAGAAGTGGAAAACTAAAACAAACAAGAACTCTTATATCACTTCGTACAAGCAGGCAATTTGTATAGGTGGTTGGTGGTCACTCAATAGTTTATTTCATCATCTTTCTGTCCTTATCCTGCTCAGGCGGGGTCAGAACAATGTGTACTTATCTTCAAAATTTCACATTCTCTTTTAAGGTTTATTTCCATCTGTTTTTGGTATTCCTATACTCCTATAGCCTTCCTCATTTATACTAATTTTCCTTGATATATGAATTTTGTCTCACCACATAACTTGTGCATACCTTTTTTCATCTATCTTCACTCAACATAAGTGCAATAGATAATTTGTACAACAAAACAAGTCCGACAACTAACTTTGTTTCCCTCTACCACTGCTATCCTTTGAATATAATTTTGAATAGAGATGTTAGAGTTGTTTATTTTTAAAAGTTTGAACACAACAATTTCAGATAAGAATATTAGTTCCTTGTCTGTAATTTTTCAGTTGTCGGGTATTCGTTTTAGAACTTACTTTACATTATTTCTATGACTGGTAAGTGTGTGACTTTCATCTTCAATTATTTATAATTTTAATTAACCAGAGCAAAAGTGAAATGTGTGATGTGGTTGTGTCAACCACATTTCACAAACAGTCCAAATACATTTTTTAGAGTGGTCCAATCAATTAACTAATAATGCTAGTTAGCAGTTCGAGCTAAGTAAATATTTTTCACCAAAATGACTGGCTAAACTAGATAACATTTTAAGACCAGATACATGTAACATATAAAGTTAACCTATATTATAATTCGTTTCAAGTATTAAATGGTCCATATGGTTTGTTTTGTACATAATTATTATATTTAAATTTTAATTAAGTAAATCTAAATTAATCTGAAAAATTAACATGACAAAATTACAGACATATATAGTAATTATGAGTAGATAAAACCAAGTTATGTACCTTTATAGAATAAAGAAGGTAGGTCACACCATAATAGAACCTCCTAATGCTGTTTGTAAACAGAGATATTTTATTGACAATGGGACAAATAAGTATCAACCTACATAGTTTTATAAATAAACATCTGAGCAGAGCCCAACCAAATTTTCTGGCATTAATGGCATAAACTACACCAACCAAAATTTTGGTGCACTGTTGATGGTGCATAACAATATGAATGAATGTATGACCACTTGGTGGCAGGCCAATGGCCATACTCATTCCATGATATAAATGCTGACTATCTAAGTTTATTTACTCACCAGCACAATAACACAACAGACAGTGCAAGAGATATCACCAATACAGGATAAGAAGAACAGAATAATCCATAAGTGTAATAGATCTGAGCCACCCTCTCGGGCAGCGTTGACCCTGCCATAGCTGAGGTCTTCAGGTCACCACCTCAATCATTTATAGTCCAGGCCTATAAAACTCATGAAATTATTAAGGTACGAAAGTTTCGTTTACACGAGTTTGTGTCACATAAATTGCATTACGATACGAACGGTCGCATGCCTTACAGTTGCTATTGCTATTACGACTTGTGTATTTAAAAATTTTTGTATTTCGCATCATGTCATGCATGCATGCATGCATGCTAACATGTAGGTACTAATTATTCTAGTATACTCTTTGCTATAGTTAATAAACTTTTTTTTTTTAAAATGGGATGGCTAATTTTTTTCATCATACCGCCTTGTCTCACGTTGTATGATTGCTATACTCTTTCTTTGCCTTGCATGCATGCACAGAGCAACTTTTATACACAGAAGCATGCATGTAAGCAATTTCATGTTCACTCAATATTCTTGAATTACATACCCTTTGCTTTACTCTTAGATTCAAAATTCTCACATATCAATTAGCGTGACCTTATCCTTATTAACTGGACTGTGCACTGTGGTGAAAAAACTGGTCCGCGCGAGAGGGCTAACAGTGGTAGTGTGTCCCTTTCTAATGAGGTGACCACGACCAAACAGAACACAGGACAAATTGATTGTAATAACGTTTGTGTTTGTATCCTGAGTACCTTAGTAAAAAAAAATACCATAAAATGTATATATAATTTTATTGGAATCTACAGAACTTACCCTACACGTGGGTTAAGGGTTGGAAGTACTTTTTTTCCTTCCTGTATAATAGGTATCATCTGACCTACCGTTAATTTGACAACAACCTAACAAACCTTTGGCTCCATAGAGTTAGTACAAAAAAGCTAGGTATGTTTGTCAAATGTGAGATATCCCCACATATTAATATTATTAAATGAGATCAAATGAATGTGATGAAATATATATCATATAAATTGGAATATTTTTTATTGATTTGTGAACAATATTATGGAAATCAGTTCAGTAGAACTATGTGAAAAAGGCGTTGCAAGATTGGAATCATCAATAGTATTAGGTTAAGGGACGGACACACTCGGATGATTTATTCTTACCTTAGGAAATATTGACGGAACAGCATCAGGTTTCAGCATTTTCTTAGAATAACCAGGAATAAAGTCGTCGCATTTAAAATGGCACTGCAAACAACAGATGACTTTGAAATTTTTTCAGGCACTGCATTTTCCCACTACAATTTCTGGTTTTTAATATTGGGAAATCTACAATACAATAAATATAACTTATAACAACAACAACCCCTATTGCACACTCTGACCCTACTTCTACGATATTGTAAAAAAACATTGATCAACAAAATCCTGGTTACTCTAAAGAATATGATTGTTGCTTTTATTAACCCGTGGAAAGAAAAGCTGCCACCGGGATGAGACTCATTTTTGCACCCTGTCACAAAACATGAATTCACCATATTTTGTTTTTTTAGTTTAATTGTTTAGGATTTGTTCGTTTTTACGTCAGTCAGGCAAGGATACACTATCAGCGGGAGCACCCTCGCTTGACCGCTATTAGCTAGCTACCGCTTATAAGGGAATAGCTACCCTTAAATTAAAACATAATAGATTTCATTTTAGCTAAACAAACATTTTTGGTACACAGTCTAGTTATTATGTATAAGGTCTTTGTCTGTACTATGTGTACTTTAAACTCTTAGGTTTTTATTCCACAGAATCGTAGATAGGCTATGTGATAAGTAGGTAGGGTAAAGCATGGGTAAAGTACCTACCCAATAATTGTCACTTTGAAGACCAAGATGACGCCAAGTTATACCTACTCAAATCATAAAAACTGTCTTTGTTTTGTGTAGCCAGCAAAAAAAAGTTGTCAAATTGACAGTAATAGTTAGTTGAAGTTTAAAATATATGACGAACCTTCTATAGCATCATTTTATCGGCATTCTTTAGCTAATTACCAGCTCAAGTTAGACCAATTTTTGGCATTTCTAACCGTTCAGTATGTAAATGGAAATAGCTTAGAGAGAGATCAGTTAAAGTAAATCAGTTAAAAAAAATACGTTCATAGAATCACATTTATTTACCATATAGACTAATTATGTTTGAATATGATATTGAAATATAGGGGCACCTAAAACTTTATCAAATACTTTGAACTTTAACTTGATATTTTAGCATCACAATCAACACAGGCATATAAAAACCTCATAGAAGAAACATCAGTACAAATTACTTAAATATCTAAGAGATCAATAGGTAAACCATGGCACTTACTCCTAGTTAGATAGGTAGGTAGGTATTTTCTATTTCTTCATTCTTGTCATCAAACTCAATGTTCAAATTCAGTCAAGAATGTCGCCTTTAGGAGCCAATACCACTCTTGTTTTTGGGCAAAGAATAAATTTTGTTTAATTACCATTAAAACGCGGGATGGGTCTGAACACAGCTCAAATAAACCGTTTTCTATCAGGTACTTTTCGATTTGTTGAAACCATCCTCTCACATCGGTTATCTGACACTGCAGCACTGACTGCCTCAGGTGTGCGACAGAAATGTTTGGGTGACGCTGAAGAAACCGTTTGTACAATTTTTCTCCATTCTCAATAACGCCTAGCCCTGTACATCTAGTACCAGTATTAGCAATACGCAAACGATGGACTTTTTCGTGTGCTCGCCAAACTATTAGTTTTCATCTCAATCGCTAGTACGAGTGAAATGATTCACGCACAGTGGACCACTTGGGAGTTTATGTGCGGAAACGGCAGTCTTTTTACATTTACATTTACAAGGCTATCATCGTACCTTGGTCTCGAGTGAGATTCTCTGAGAGCTCCTGAGGCCAGTGTTTTCCCTCAGGGTATCACAGACATACGCAAAACTTTCTTTTTTGAGACGATATCGCTGCACAAAGTGAGTGTCGGAGACGTATCTCTCAGCCGTAGCTGGGTACCTACATTAGATCTCCGCCTTTGTACGAGCTCCCGTCTTTCCTCATCACGGCGGTCAGCTTCATCAGCCTTCATGGCTAAACTCCACGCAAGATATCGTCGCGGTAACATATTTTTCACTCAAAAACAAAGATTCTTTTAAGCTCTCACCAAAATGTATTTAGCGAGTAACGAAACTATGAAAGTTTTCGAAAACGTCAAAGTAAACTGCGGCGGGGTTGTCTAAGTCGGGATTTGTACTGCCAAAATGCACGAAATCACTCGAAAACTTTTTTCGAGTTAGTTTACTAATACTCGATAGAACCTGTACTACCGATTTTAATTCCCTCTAGTTTCCACTGGGGGCGCTGCAAGTAAATGTATGAAAGCAAACGAAACGAAATAAAGTTTTTGAAAACTGACAAAACTCGTACTAGAGGTACTGTTAAGTACTTTTTTGTAAAAAGTTTGAAATGCTACTGATCAAGTCACATTTTTGTTTTGGGAAGCTTTTTCTACAACTAAGTATGAGCCAATTGTAGGAGAGCTTGGACGTGACTGATGATCAGGGTACCTAATTCATTCTATATTGCACAGTAGCCCGCGGTACCTGGTAAGTCTTTGCCGCTAGTTTCTTGCTCATTCCTCCTTTCACGGCTTGCAAGGCTTTATCCAAATTTTCTGACTTGTACCTATATCTTACGTCGGCATTTTTCTTTCTTTTTACCTGAGTTTTAGTCCTTCTTTTTGGTTTCATGTTCAGAATAGGCTGAACAGACTGAAAAATGAAATGGTAAAAATTAGTTAGACCAATTATTAGCAGTATATGCCTACTGGCCTAGTGTCGATAATAAGTCTATTCATGGTTGGCACCGGGGCCAGCATTTGGAAAAAATACGTTTTTAGCCCTTAATAATATATTAGTTTATTTAAATTTAAAATACCGTGAGAATCGGGGTTTTCTTAATATACAAGTTTTATGAGAGAAGTTTTAAATGATAAACTTAGATGACATGGCCAAACAACATTTTCGCCGAGCACCACAAGATGCATAAATGCTTGGATGCGAATGTGATTGTTGAGAGTATTAATATAAAGTACAAAAAACATGAGTAGGTAATTTAAAGAGAATACTTTATGCTAAATAAGTAGATCAAAGTCAATGTGGACAGAATTGCGCTGTGAAACCTTCATTCTCGATACATCTGTTGATAGGGCATGTAATTTCGAATGTAAATTAATACATTCTCAGCTTTTCAGTAGAGTTTCAATGAATTAGTATATGCATTCCAAAAATTTCAGGACAGCATCATATCATTGGAACAAGTCAAAGAGAACTAGTGCAAGGCTGGTGTATGGATATCCTTATTTATTACAAACCGTCACGCCAACCACGAGTTACGATACGACGTTACATTAATTATTATAACCTATATAAATATATGGTGTGGATAGGCCACATAGCTCGCAGAATCTATAACCGCTGGGGAGCAAATGTTGGAGTGTGGGAAGACCCCCCACTAGAATACATAGTTACTGATCTATGCCCCCCACTCGATGGACCGACGGCATTGTGGCTGTTGCCGGGAGTCGGTGGATGGAGGCGGCTCAAGATCGCGTCGATTTGTGGCATCGATCGGGGGAGGGTATGTTAAGCAGTATGTGGGCTAAAATTGACATAGGTATATACCTATGTCAATTTTACCCATATGGGTATCATATAAATGTATAAACCTGTATAAAAATGATTTGCTTTTAATTTTATTCTGCCTACCCTACCCGATTTTTTTGAAAGCCTAGGTACCTTATTGTGACCAACCCAATGATTAATTTTTCGCATAGCGATACTTACGCGGTCTCTGTACGATATCTGGCGTGGTATTACAATGTACCTAGTACACGGGATGACTTCACATTATTGGGAAGGAGTATTATATGTATGTATATATAGTTAATAAGTGCCCAGATAGATTTAAATAATAACAAGAAATAGTTCAAAAAATCCTACTGAAAAATCAAGCTCTAAAAAGGGATATGAAACAAAAATATTGATATCTGAAATTGTTATGTCCAAACTATTCAATACTTATCGTCTATCAAGTAAACAACTTACAAGTTACCTACCTGCATTAAAACCTACATAACACTACATATTCATAGTGATGTTCAGAAAACAGCCGTGTGGTAATATGCCACCTACCCTAACAAAACAGTACATTCCAATAGTTACTTGGTAGGAGATCATAATTATTTAGGGCGAAGGCATATGACCACGGCTATCCTATCTTACTATTTAGAAAGACAAACGGAAATACCCCACCGTTGTCTAGGTACCTACAGAACACATAGAGACGGACCAGGATCATAACAACGAGAGTGAGGGCGCTAGTGTCTTCGTCAAATTGCAAAAATGATGTTTTATGTCTCGGTTGTTTGTTAGTTCCATTTTTGGTCACGTTGAGATCCTGTCATGCTGTAACTGTAAGTACCTATCGAAATTAGAGCACTTTACACGAGGCACAGAAATATCAGAATACTTTGATGGAACGCGTCTTGTGACCAAGTCACACGTCTTTCAAACAGATGGCGCGATTTTATGTTTTATTTTCATCACACATTTCTTAGACAATCCCTATAGATGGCCTGTGAGCAAATGACACTGGAATATAGGGATGGAAGCCGATTGATGCTGCTAATAACGAGATTCATCCGTATTATAATTGAATAGAATATAATGGTCAAAGAGCCATGGAGTGAAGTGTTAGGGGTGATATTTTCTAAATCGGACCTCGGGCGTCTTTGAGTATTCGGGGAACAAACACTAAAAAAGATTCCGACGAATCGAGAACCTCCACTCCTTTGATGTCGGTTAAAAAGGACCGATAGGATCCGAAATACCGAATTGCGTTCTAAGACCGGTATCGCAGATGTCGGTACTAAGACAGCCTGAAATGGGAATGGGCAGTCAGTCGAATGCCTGCTGACAGATGGGCAAAGACTGTCTCCAAATGGGTGCCTGCAGGTGGACAACGAAGTAGAGGCTGAGGACTGGTGGGAAACAGCGGATGACCGCAAGTCTTGTAAGGATATGAGGGAGACCTTTGCCCTGCAGTGATAGAGTATAGGTAAAAAAAAAACATTTACTGTAGGTAGGTACACAAAAATGACATCGAATATAATTACAATGCGCGGCCAAGTTTAGTTTAGTTTATTGAGGAGAACAGGTGGTCTAAGTGGTTCACCCACCGGTGTGAGATCCAGAGGTTCTAGGTTCGATCCCCAGGCGGAGTACAATATGTGCTTGGTTTGGTTGGTGGTAGGACGTTGCTTAAGTCCGCCTGGCCTAGCTACCACCATCTTACTTAATTCTGTCGCCATAACAACGCATTTAGAGGTACCTATATTCTAAATATGTACATATTACAGGACATTAGGACATTTATGATTATTCTACGACGAATAGGTGCTTGGCCTTCATTTCACTTGATTTTTCAAGCTATGATAAGACCGAAGGTAAAACCTCACACGGGCCAGGGACACTACCGAAGACGGCGAAGCCGATCGCCATTGATGGCTTTAAATTAGCTTCATGAGAACTAGAAACGATTTTTACCGTCAAATGTACTGAACGGATAGGTTTCATAACATGTGTACACTTTTGAGATGGGAAACGCCATTTCGGATATGACAAATACCTAAATCGGTAAAAATCGTTTCTAGTTCTCATGGAGCTAATTTAAAGCCATCAATGGAGATCGGCTTCGCCGTCGGCGGTAGCGTCCCTGTTTATAATGTGAAAAAGTCGGAGTTTATGGTTTTCGGGGCGGGTACACCTGCAAGACGACGCCGATATGGAACGGGAACGCAGAGAATTGTCAGTCAGGGCCAATATGCTGGCCCTGACGAATATGGTTCGCACGGTGTACGGACGCTGTTAAGATTGCTCTCTTTAAGGCGTACTGTACATCCATATACTCTGGGAGTCTGTGGTTTCAGCATACACAAAAGGCTTACAATGCTCTACGGGTCCAATTCAATAATGCTTTTAGGACGCTGTCGCGGCTCCCGCGCTTCTGTAGTGCTTCTAGCATGTTCGACGATGCGCGCACAGATACTTTTGATACCATCTGGCGGAAAAAGACTGCCTCAATACTGAACAGAGTGCGCGCGAGCAGCAACAGCATCCTAAAAGAAATAGCAAACAATTATGCGTGTCCTCTGTTGTGGAAGCTCTCCCAGAGGACAAAATAAATAAAGTATTAATAAATATTACAGGACGTTCATTTCACACAGCGCGATCTAGCCCCAAACTAAGCAAAGCTTGTAATATGGGAACTAGATTACGGATAGAATACTTATGTACTTTTTTTTTAAATACATACGTACTATACAACACCCAAACACAGGACAAACATCTATTCATCACACAAATGTTTGTCCTGGGTGGGAATCGAACCCACAACCTACAGCGCAGAAGGCAGAGGTACTACCAACTGAGCTATGAGGCTTGTCAAAATCTGTTTTAGTTATTAAGTATTAACCCATAAAATTAAGTTTTTCTTACTAACACTGTGGACTATGTTGTCTGAATAAATAACTTTTTTTATTATTATTAAAACGCACTTCATTTGGAATCCTCAACAGACTGAGGAACTGGCTATCGTACCTCTTGATGCCGGAATGGCGACAGAATTAGGTAAGATGGTGGCTTAGGAGCTGTGATGCAGAGGGCTTCACGAAGGTGGTGAGGAAAAATGTGAAGCTTTCTTGCTTGAACCAATGTGGTACTGCATCCGGCGGTGACCACTTATTCCGAGCGAAAGTACCCACTACGCAGATCTACGTGTCTCGCGTCCACTACGATGTAAAGACCGCCGAGGTGGTGGAGTCAAGAAGAAAGCCGGAGTGGGGTTGAGGGTTGAGAAACTGGTCTCTCGTCTTAATGTGAGCTTCAGCTTATTCATGGTGAGAGTTCCTACGGATCGCCTCTCGACCTTCCTGAGCCCTATATTCTGGCCGAAAGGGGTGAAGTTCCTACGATTCAAGGGTCGCTTGTTGCGAGATCCCCCGCACCGCAACACGTCGGCGACATCACATGTACAATAACTTAAACAGGTTAAGTTCTGTTTTGTATGTTATTTAGTTTAAAGGTATATATTAATATGGGTCTTAGAATTAGTATTTAACATCCTGTACTATTCTTACGTTGCCTGAAATAAACTTATATCATAATATTCTATTATTAGCTAGCCAGGCGGACTAAAACATAGACCTACCACCAAGCACATTATTTTACTCCCCTTGGGATCGAACTCGGGTTCCCTGGACCTGAAACCCGTGCGTGAACCACCAGGCCGGATACATGAGCTAAGTACCTACAAGAAATATCTTCAAAGTCAAAGTCAAATATATTTATTCAGTAAGATTTTTTAGGATCACTTTGAAACGTCAAAAAGCACACGAGGAGAAAAGCAAGAACCTCGGGCTAGTTTTTTTTTCATGATCCATTACAATAGCTTAAAATTATCTAATACTAATTACAATTTATTCACTGGAGCAAATTCATTTTTTTTAATGCCAGGCTTTCTTATCTGAAATCTGAAATTTTATTATAAGCTTTCCTGGATAGCTTTTGTTTTACAACATTTTTGAATTTATTATTTCACAAGCTTAGCACATCACTTGGCAATTTATTATAAAAGCGTACTGTGGTTTGCCCTATGAACGATTTATTAACTTTATGGAGCCTAGTTGTGGTAACAGCGAGTTTATTCTTATTTCTAGTATTATAATTATGTTTATCACAGTTTTTGTCAAATAAGCTTATGTTTTTACGCGCGTACATAATATTTTCATAAATATATTGGCAGGGCATAGTCAATATATTTATTTCTTTAAGCTTGTCTCTTAATGAATCTCTGGGACCCATTTTGTAAATAGCGCGAACAGCCCTCTTCTGCAAAACGAATATGGTGTCTATATCTGCACACAAAACACAACGTGGAGAAAAAAATGAGATGTTCGCCCCTACATACAGGCCTCTAAGTTTTTATAATTAGTACCACTGGTACTACGTACTAGATTACGGATATAATACTTATAGGTACTTACCTACACTTCTTTTTTTTTGTAAATATGTAAGTACATTACATACAATAAAACACCCAAACACAAAACCAACATCCATATTCATCACATAAATGTTTGTCCTGTGTGGGAATCGAGCCCACAACCTACAGCGCAGAAGGCAGAGCTACTACCAACTGAACTGTGAGTCTTGTCATGATGTAACTAATCAGAAATAGGGCACACGGTAATAATGTATTACCGTGTGCCCCCACTGTTCATACACGCGGGCAGATAGCCATAAGTGTTACCGTCTGCCCACGTGGGGGCAGATGGTAACAATTCATTAAAATGTTAAGTAGGTATTATGATTTCCTAGGTCAAATCCTGACGAACAAAGTTCGTTCAGTTAGGGAGCCCTTCAGGGATAATCTAAACGTTATATACTAAAGTACAAAAACATAGTTTGGTATTAGTACGTGTAGCCTGTGGCATAACTGCTACTGCCAAATTTTACTTTTTTTAATCCATGTGTTTCGAAGCTAAACTTTACAACATGACTTTTTGGTAGGTTTGTTATGTGAAGTTAGGTACAATCCGTTTGTTCGTGGTCAACAGTACAGTATCCAAAATCAGGCAATAAACCTCATGCATAGTTACCTATCGAATCGCATTCTTATAGTGCACATTAACGGTAGCAGATCTTCGGGAACATCCACTAACATAGGTGTTTACGGGATCGATCCTAGTTTTAGTTATCATTATCTTTTTCTAATCTAGTGTAAGTCAATGTGTAGATAACCTATGTGATATTGTATTGTTTGCTGACGATACATCGTTACTATTTGGAGACGATAGGGCTAGTTGCTTCTTTAACTAAATGGTCTTGATTGGTTTACAGCAAATAAATTACCTAATTGACCTAACTCCTTCTAACTGAAAAAAAAACAACCTGAAACCAAAAATAACTTTGTAACATCTACCCCGAAAAATGTGAGATTATTTCATGCAAAATAACAAGAAGGTACATTTAGCTAATTGATACAGGCATCATTTTGCGGAAATGCTTTGTTCAAAATAAATAATCTGAAAACAGAAAGATATTTAGTAACAAATATGTTAGTAAGTCTGATTTGTCACTAAATATCTTTCTGTTTTCATATTATTTATTTTGAAGCAGGTACATTTGCCAATTTGCACAGATTGTAGGTACGTATCCCGCGGTGCAGTATTAATTAGAAAGGGGCTGCACTGCAGTGGACGGGTGTAATATAACTGCGGTCAAAATGTTGCGAGCACCTGGCTCTGGGGTCCGGTCGTGATGACGTGATGACGTGATGACGTGATAACGTGATGACGGCGCGGCGCGACGTCGCGTCGGCTCGTGTCATGTTTTGTGCCACACTAATAAGCCATTTTAGGTGCGATGCAGCCTTTAACGACCGCTTATTCATATTAATATACGAAATGACAGCTTCTGCAATGACATCCCGCATCTTGGGTTTATTGGGCAAATATTTTGAAGACAGTATTTAGGTTATGTAACTTAAATCTTATTTAGACTGTATTTTGCTCTTATTGTTGAATGGATCTTCAAAAAACATAAGTAGCCCGAGGTTTTTGCCTTTCTCCTCGTGTAATAGATTCAAGTTTCAGAAAGATATAAAATGTTTCTGATTTTTTTTTTTTGACTCTTTTGTACTTTCGTTTTCAATGAATTTATTGACTGCTGAAGATACTTCCGTATGTCTTCTTCTTTTTAACTTTTATTTTATACTAAATATCACTTGCATAGATATCTTGCTGCTCAGGTACTATTTGGGGTACCTACCTAGTAGAGATCTTCTGTTTCGGCAAGGTCGGCAACACAATGCCCAAATCTCTGCATTGTGATCCAAGGGAAATTTCTGCTCTGTGTCATTCATTATGATTAAATTGACCTGTATTGGTATTCAAAATGAACCGATATTTCTTCAATAGTCGCTTCATTCCTTGCTGGTCATCTTCTCAACAAAGTCAATCCCCCATATTTCACGTGCCACCTACTTACAACGTATACCTCTCTCACAGCCCGTCTCCATCATTTCACATCAGCAGCCCTTAAGGTTCCACTGCTGGAAACGAACCTCTTCCAAATCTGTGGATTGGCGATCGCAGTAAATATGTAGATAATACACAGAAAGAAGCTGCTGTCTTTCTTCTAGTGAGATCCCTTAGTCGGCGATTACGACATCCATGAGATGAGAGGGTTTGATACTGAAGCCACGACTTCCAAGGCGTCTCCATCGCGTATCTCTATTTAATTTTAATAATACAGGCTTATGTCCTAGTACCTATGTCGAACGGAGATACTTAGGGTACATCTTTGACGCCATCATAGATGTTCTGTAAAAGGACCCGTGGCAATCGTTGTGATCCTGCAATACAGTCTTTAGTCCTAGCGTAGCGGACCAGGACTTCCTAACGGTTCTACAGTAATAGGTATTGTACCAGTAAATATAAATTTTATTCATATCAGAAGGTGATTATAAAAACGTAAAAAAGTAATTCCTAGCGGTCCTTAGGTAATCTGACTGATTCCTTTGTACATAGTTAGTTTAGTTGTACATTTTATTAAATAAATTTTACCTATATATTTACCTACTACTAGTTTTTTTACTATCACTGTTTAATACTAAATAATAGTACTATTTAATATCAACATAAGCCAAAACGGAAGTCCAGTACATTGTTCACAGCCAAAAAAATTAAAAAAAACTTTGAAAAATAGAACATAGAAACAATAACACGAAATAAACTAGTTTTATACCTTGGCGATCGCAGCGCCACTTACGTCTAATTGTGAATGTGAATCATCAAGCTTCACAGCTCAGTTGGTAGTAGCTCTGCCTGTAGGTTGTGGGTTCGATTTCCATCCAGGCCAAACATTTGTGTGATGAATATAGATGTAAGTATTTTAGTATTCTATTCGCAATTAGTCCCCATACCACAAGCTATGCTTAGTTTGGGGCTAGATGGCACTGAATACTTAATGTAAAAAAAGCGACCTATTCAAACACACACAAAAAAAAACACACAATCGGTTCAGAATTTCCGATGGAGCTCAGTGGCAAACTCACATACGAAATAATGATAATTGTTTATGTTAAGATACATTTATATTTCACGTTATTTGAGCATGACATTTCCAAAATAATAAAAGTACCAATAAAGAAAACATTTTTTACTTAAAAGCGTTTCTCAAGCAGATTGTATAAATTGCCGCGGGCAGGTAAAGGTGGGGGATCTTCGTTAGCCTTAATTAAATCGTGGCTCTCGGGCTTTAATTCCACCGTTATTAACGCTGTTAAAAACTGAGTGGCCTGAACAATACCCCAATGGAGTCGCTTCAAAAAATGTGTAGATAATAAGTGTATGATCGTTTCTATAACGGCGAATCCCTCTAGCATACCCTACTCTGCTATATCTAATATACCTATCGAATTTGATTTCAAAAACTCTATCGCATACCTGTACATCAGTGTTGCACCGAGTTTACCTTCAGTATACGTCATTAGTACCTCATTAGATGTCTTATCACGAGAAGTAAGGTACGTTACACGTATACTACGGTATACGTTAATAGTATCACATATATAAACTTTGTAGCAGCTTTACTTTAATTGAATCGGTTTAAGATTGCCTATGCCTATGATTAGGTAAGTAAGATAACGATAAGTTATTTTGGATGAAATACACAAAAATGTAACATCTTTATTCAATAAAATGTAACATTAAACGAACTATGTACAAATGAATCATTCAGATTACAGAACCTTTACAAACGGCCTATCGGTAACTCAACTGTTCCAGACCAGTACCAGAAATTAATACAAAGATACCCAAAAATTGATTATACAATTTGTACAACATATTAAGTAAAATTTTAATTAATACCCGAGTGCCCGTAGGTAAACTAAATGTACCTTATTTTAAATACCAAAATGCACTTAAAAAAAACATGGTTTAAAAAGTACAAAGAGGTATGTCACATGTGAAAGAACATGCAGTTGCTCCATAAATAATAAGTATTTTTTCGCAGTAATAGTAGCCCTAAAACTGATCCTTGAGCCGTGCCAACCGTCGTATGATATTCACTGAATGTGTTATCTACTTTTACTGTAGATTATTGAATATTTATAGAGCTCTCACACCAGCGGAGTAATGGGCCTCTAACACCACAGTTACCTCGTAGCACTGCCCATAGCGCGTAGCACTCGTAGCTCGTAGTACTACCCATAGCGCGTAGCACTCTTAGTTCTCAGTACTGATCGTAGTACGTAGCTCTGCCCATAGAGCGTAGCACTCTTAGCTCGTAGTACTGCCTACTACGCGTACTACGTACAGTGCTAAGCGCTATGGCGCGTAGCACGTGTAGCTTGTAGTACTGCCTATAGCGCGAAACTGGTACTGGAGAAATCGTGCCCATTTAAAGTAATGAAATCAAATGTCTCTGTAAAAAGTGAAATAAGTTTATAAAACTGACCACTAAAGCATGAAAATAACTCTATAATTTATCATATTTTGGTGCCTATCGGTGTGATGAGATTACTTTACGACAATAATCTCTATCTTGTAATGATGTAATAATGCTTGGTAAATTCGCAACAACTTCTTCTTATAAGGAAGAAATAGAATAGAAATAAATAGAATTATTCACAAGTTTTAGAGAAGTCGTTTCTTATATGTTTTTTAAATAGGTTCTATAACTCACGAATTATTTTTTGTAGTTTGAAATATTATCTCGCGAGCCTCTCCATGGTTTTCAAACGGCCGGGCCAAGTGGCCACAGAGTTTCCGCACCGCGATAAGACGACTCTCATCCCCAACTGTTTGGATTTTAATATTACGCTGAAGTGTTGTTCTAAAGACGTCCTTGCATAAGTACTAATTTGTCTCGGCTCAAAACGATTTAGATGTCTCTGTGTGTCTCGGTACCCCATCTTAATTCGTTATTGTGAATTCAGCTTCAAATATATTAGTACCTTGTTATTTACCTGCTTTGTGCTTGAGGCTTGGCCGTCGTGAAGCTACGGCAAACATTATCCATTTGCAGCAGCATATCTACTACAGCCTGCAAATAATCCATTAGGTAATATCGTATTTCCCAGCAGTGGGTAGGTATCGGACATCGCAGAGGATTGAAAACGGAACGAAAGTCACACAATGTTTTTTACCCGACCCTAAGAAGAAGGCTTATGTTTTCTAGAGAGTATGTATGTCGTGTGTGTAAGTATGTATAGGCATCTATTTAAAAAATGATTTGGTGTGATGGCATTGTGACATTGAGTCATAATTTTAGAATGAGGGGTGAATCAACAATAAAAGGAGGGACGGTAAAATATGTTTTATTACATCAATACGGGAATCAAATGAAAGGTGGTAGCTACATGTATGCCATTTTTAGATTAATTTATATATAATAATATACTACGTAGGCCATATTTTTAAATGTACATAACGCCGTCGTGTTTTTAGTTATATCTAATTATATATCTTTAACAAGTTATACGAAAAATACAACAGGCAAGCAAGTAAGAGCAAACATTTCAATCTGTACGTTAGCTGTAACATAGGTACTTGGCCTAACGCTTGCGGTAAGGCTGCGTGCACATTAGCCTCGTAAATCACGCGGGATCACGCCTGGCTATCTGTGACAAGGCTGTGTACGTCTCATGCCCGCATTGCATTAGATTTATGCTGTGGTGACTGTTGGGACGTTTACCTGATAAAAGGAATTGTAAAGAATGGATACTGTCCTAGAATGACAGGCTTGTGAGATGATACACTAAACTATTAATTATATTGACAACATTTTCTAGTTAGTATCGATTTTCCGAATGTGGAAGTAAAGGTTGATAAATAAAGAATTGACAAGGCTCACAGCTTAGTTGGGAGGTGGCTCTGTCTTCTGCACTGTAGTTTGAAGGTTTGATTCAACATTTTCGTGATGTATGTAGATTATTGAATTGTGTTTGGGTATATATGATAAGAAAGTTTTAAAAAAATAACTATGAATAAGTAATTTATTATCAAGTTCCCATTTAGGAAATAGTTTGGGGCTAGATGGCGCTGTGTTAAGTAATGTACCTACTGTTTTTTTTATAATAACAAAACGGGTCTAGATCACGTACCTTTTTATATTCCCGACATCTGATCAGTCTACCCGTGACTACGTAACACGGTCGAAACGTGTTACGTAGTCACGGGTAGACTGATCATTTATTTTTATAATAGTTTTTAGTATTTATTATTAAAAAAAGCGATAGGTATATCAAACAAAGGATTGAAAATCAAGTACCTTGCTTGACACACATATGATAAGAAATCGATTGCTAAAACTGTGTGTATTCTTGTTATGTAAATAAGTTTAAGCATACTTGTTTTTGTATGAAATAGGTCCACTTTCATATTTTGGTCTTTAATTGGTAACTAGAAATGGTCATCAACATTGTTGTTAGTCATTCCTATGAAACGGAATTCACTAACCCTGTTTCTATTAGTCAAAGATGGCTGCCATCCAAAAAATGAATTTAGCATTTTCATTAAGGTGAGACTGCTCATTTGCAAAATGATAAATATGGCATAAATTATTTCATTTAAAATTCAATTCGGTTCTTTCGTTACATTACGTAGCGCGGTAGATATCGCGACACCCTTTTTTATTTTTTTTAACCCTGCAAACGATACTGTTTGCTTACAGGCTCTTAATTTTGTACTCAAATATGGGGGAGATTCGAAAGAGTGCTCGACAATCCTAGACAGAGCAAACAGACTTGTACACCTGAGGCCCGAGCTACAATCACTGTTTATTTAAAAATGAGCTGTGTTAAATGCTGTGTGGAAACGTTCAGTGTTGGTTTTGAATTTAACAAACTGATACATTTTTTGGAATTGCAGAAATGTTTTTCCGTGGTTAGATTTTAAAAAGCTAGTTTTTTACGGAAAATATATCGTGAAAACAAAAAAAAAAAACGATAAATCATCATTGTTCTAACTCCCGTGTTTTAAATTAGGGTCTGTTTCATAGATATTAATCAAATACATAACAAAAAACTGAGTAAACTAAGTAATAGGATGCAAAAAACTAAGTAATAGGGTGCAAAAAACTAAGTAATAGGGTGGCAACGTGACTGTCCGTCCGTCATCGGTCGGCGGGTATCTCATACAAAAGATGTTTTGTTTGCCTTTAAATGTGGGTCGGAACCTTCGGTTTGCATGCCAGCATTTGGCCCGCTTATTTTCAGATAACAACGCCATTTTCACGTCGTTGTGCCGTTATTAGATATTGCGTCTGGCAACATCTAAGTCAGGCGTCATGAAAGGATAGTTTGTGAAATTTACGACATGTTATATTATAATTTAGTGTCCTAAAAGCAGTAAAGTCGCGCTTAAAAGATCAGAGCAAAGACCAATAGAGGCGGGGGGCCGCTCGGCCGCTCTCGACTAGCGACATCAATTGTAAATTGGCTTCATAAATAGCTTTATAACTCTAGGAAGTTAGATTTGCCACTAGCCTCTGTATTATAAGTTGTGAGTGTAATGAATCTTACCATTTTTTATGCAGAAGGAACTTAACATCATCACGTGCAGCCTGTCTCATCCCAGAGCTGGGCATAGGCTTCTTTTCGCTTGTTCCAACGTTCTCGAACCTGCGCCAGTCTAAAACATAAACGACGGTAGGTGATCCACACATTTTTTATTGCTATTTATATTGATAGCTAAGCGTTTGACCACAACTAACTTTCAAAACGTAGTAAATATTTTGTAGGTTACATAATCTAAACTCCCCTAACACTTTGCCTTCTCAAAACACCTTTTAGTGTGGAATCACACACTACCACTCCACCTAACCACGTGATCTACCAAACTTAATTTTAACCCTAATATTCATTTGCTTCACAGAATGAAATAAATAAACAAATTGTTAGTACTAGAAGTGGTTACTAAAACTGCTTTTGAATAAAATAAATAGACTCACGACTATTTCCCTTTCGAGGAGTCTGATCTCTGATCACTACTCAGAGCGTGGATCTAATGTGCATTCTGACGAAGTACCTTCTAGAGGGTACTTAGTCAGAGGCACGTTCAAACTTACGCTCGGCATATGCCTACGTTTTGCCAGCTTATGAATCATGTTTATAAAGCGTTACTTTGTTAATAATTTTATGAAATATAAGCTCAGGATAGGACCATCAGAATTCGTAAAGGAGTGGAACTTTGCCCGGGACAGTTCTGGCTGGTAATAACAATATGAAATTGATAATAAAATTTGTTTTCAAACATTAAAAATTATAAGTATCTACAATTAAACTATGTCCAATGGAAGCGGTCCGATTACCTGCTATTCAGAGCATGTGCCAAAACGCAAAGTATCATTTCAAGACAAACACACTCACACACTTCTGCATTTAATTTTATATCTCATGTACACTTATTTGTCAATCTAAAGCAGATGATGATACATCTTGTGTAATGCACATTCAAGTGCTTTTATACAATTAAAACTTACAATTAAAAATTAGCCCATATTCTACTTCGATCTTCAAAAGATCGTTTAATAAAGAAAAAGTCGCTTGTACTTATGTACACGGGTCATAACTACAATTAGTAAGTAAGAGTTTTAAGTATAATTAGTAACCGTAACTAGAAGTAACTCAACTGAATTCTAATTGCGGATAATTGTTATGTAAAAGACATTTTCAACACACTTTATCATAAAGTTACTCTATGGTCACCGCAATTAGGCACAGAATGACACCCATAATCAAACTGTGACTTTTTCATTGCTATAACTCATTAGTGAGTTAAAGATTTTTAAAAATTTTATTGGTTTTTTTTCTTTGTTCTACAAAAAGTTTTTAATCAAAAAAAAGATCGTGTTCAATAGAACAAATAAATTAATGTTCCTATTGCTTGCTCATTTCAAACAACTTCTTATTTAAAAGATAATTTACTCGTACGTGTTTAATAAATAAAACTTTCACTCAAATATAACTTTTGTTTTCTCTACAATAAAAGAAAACATATGGGGCATTCACCCCATTTTGTACGTGGCAGAATAGGCGCCAACCCTATGCGCGGAAAATAAAAAAAATACTTATCGTTTAGTCTGTGGCCGATCGCAATGCGCGCGCATAGGAAAACTGATTATTTTTTCCCGCCATAGCGAAACATTCAACTCATTTTCACTGTTAAAATTATAGTTTTTATTGTTATTTTATTCACAAGTGTGTTGAAAAACGTTGTATGATACACGTGTGTATTGATGATTACCGTCCTCGGCTATCTTAAGACTCTCGCCTACGGCTCGGGTCTCAATGGCGCCTCGGCGGTAATCACCAATGTTACACACTAGTACCATAATGTACTATTAGTAGCCTCTTATTTCCACGCTAGAAAAGGAAGGGGCTCTATGTCGAGTTATATTAATTTAAAAAATATCTTTAACGTAAAAAAATATTTAACTCGCTAGTGAGTTATAGCAATGAAAAAGTCACAGTTTGATTATGGGTGTCATTCTGAGTCTAATTGCGGTGACCATAGAGCCACTTTATGAGCAAGTGTGTTAAAAAAGTTTTTACTAAAAAGTCGACATTTCGATTTCATTGCACTTAATCAACACTAATAATTCTACGATCTTCTGTCTGCTCATTGCCTTTTTAACATTCAGATGCAAAATATATGTATCATATGTATAACACGATCATTAGAGCAGTTGTAATGATGATGATTATTGAACCAAAACAGGTATCGTGCTGTTATCGTGAGTTGTTTAAACAGTCACGTAATGAAACCTTACACAAAAACTCCACCATCAAAGCGAAAAATACAAGGCAAACTAACAATGAGAAAGTAAAGTACCCGTGAACGAGTTTAATAACTTAACAATCAACGTTTTGCCCCAACTTGGATAAATTTAAAAAGTTCTTCGCCAGCGGGGGAAAAAATGTGATTAAATATGTTTTGTTCAAGAGCAAGACATTAAAGCGATGTTGAGGGTGCGATAATGATGGTGTTGATAAGCGTTTATTAGCCACGGCCCCGAGCGCGGGCAAGCTCAAGCGGGGCTCGCTCAGAGACTGACACGATGTTGCAAGTGTAAAAAAATATTTTTGACAGATGTCGCCAGAATACAAATTGTAAACATTAAACCATGGACCTAGTATACAAGTTCTTAACTTAAGTACCTTCCAAAACATTAAGCATAAAAGGCAAGTTCAAGCTTAATTATTTTCTCAATATTTAAATATTTTTTTATTTATTTTAACTTATATTATCTTAGTTCATTTTCCTCGGTGCTTGCATCATTTATTTTTATAAGGAATGCATTCTGAGCATCTAAAGAACGTCTCAAAAGTAGCATCCCCTATTTCAAACCCTCAGGGGATTATTTAGCAAATACGTTGAAGCACATCTTTTTTTATTTCTTACCGAAAGCCTGAATATGAATATTCAGAATTCTGACTTAAGGAATTATGAGTTGCCCATACATACTTTCATCCCTTATTTTCCCCCTTTAATGTTATTTTAGGCAATAAGTAGCCTATTGTCTTTTCCCAAATGCAATATATCTTCATCTCAGAACCGTTCAGCCGTTTAGTCATGAAAACGTAAGAAACAAACCGACAGAGACACATTCGAATTTTTTAACATAAGTATGGATATGAGTAAACTTATAGTAGGTACATTTTAATCGCTTCTGTGGTCTAGTGGGTCGCCTACCGGAATCAGACCCAGAAGTTCGAAGAAAGGATTCGACCTCCCGGTATAAATTTGTGCTTGGTCGTGGTAGGACTGGTTTCAAGTCCGCCTGGTAAGTGGTGGTATCATTTTACCTAAGCCAGTCGCCCTAATAACAATTCTTCCAGTTCCTTAGGTCTGTTGAGGATCCCGGGTTAAGCGCGATTCCTTCTTATCATACTTAGTCAAGTATGATAAGAAGGAATCGCGCTTAACTGGAGTCCCAGTTGAGATGAAGTCTATAGACACAAAAACTTGCTAAAGGCAGATAATTTATTAAGAATTTATCGAGAAGAGTGTAAAGCTGGCAACATTAGCCCAGCTCCCGCGGGGGCAGTTTTCAATAATAACGCTGTAACGCTATCTGAGCGGAATTAAATCATTTTTACGTAGCTTCTTGAGAAAAACTCTGATTCATATTATGGGAAAGATTGCGCCCTTAAAGGTGATTGTAATTTTTTACTTTTTAACACCTTTAATGTTTGTTGCGTGAGCACTTTTGGTGATTTTTGATACTTTGACTGGTAGCAATCTTATTTTATAATTATGCGTTAGTTCTTTACCTCTATGCTTACCATTTCACGCTGGAATTCGGCTCGAGGGAAGTATATTCCATTGTCAGGGGTAGACCTAGTGATCTCCTCTATATCTATCTCCACTAGGAGATAGATCTATGTCAAATAGATCAGATAGATCAAACCAACTCAAAAATCATATTTAATATATTTTTTATTGTACGACGCGGAAGCGCTTGGCCTTCATCTCACCCAGTTACAACTTAAGATAAGGCCGAAGGTGGAGGCGCATTTCACCCGGAATCCTTAACAAATTGAGAAACTGGCTATCTTACTTCTAAGTCCCGGAACACAACAATTTTAGAATTGTTGTTATGGCGACAGAATTAGGTAAGATGGTGGTAGCTAGCCAGACGGACTTAAACAAAATCCAAAAAATTAAAAAATGGTCAGGATTTTATATTATTTAGGTAGTTGCAAAGTCATGTTTGTTTATTTGTTTGATAACACAATAACGACGCGTTGTGTTGAAACCATTTATCGAACGCAGCATGCGGTGGGGTGCCAAGTTACCAGCTTAAACCGCTACTTATGTAACTTACAAAAATATGTTTTTGTATGCCGTAATTCACCTGGCACAAAAAAATAAAACATCCGACTACTTGTGCGCTAATACTTACCAACTAGCACAGGTTTTAATACTACGAATGTTAGGGAAGAAAATTAATAACTCAGAAAATGAAAACGCAAAACATTTGAGTGGAAATCACATTAGCACTGATGATGGTTTCCTAGGAATTGAGTAAAACACAAAACAATTGGAGTTTTTATCGATATGAAGAAGTGTTTAATTATTTTAATTTATTTTTAAAAATATGCCACGACGCGGCTCTATATTGCGCCCTTGAGCTCCCTTGAGATATAAATGGTATGCCTTGTGTACTCTTAATTTTTACAATTAAGTATAATAACAAATAAGTGTATTCGGTCCGTAACTGACCGAGCGAGCGAAGCGTCTATGTTTCGAGACAGGCCAAAAATGCTTTTGTCCGCTGTCTGTCGGCTGTCGGCTGTCGGTTTGTTATCGTCTACAGGTCGCATTTTTCAACCGATGGATCGGGGGGAAAATAAGGGGGAAAAGGGGGGAAGTTTGATGTAGAGTTATTTATCAACGAATTTGAATTAAATTTAAAAGACACACTAAGGATTTAATTCTACACAAGATGTTGTGGAAAAAAAAACAAAAACGAGTAGAGGAGGGAGAAAAGGGGAGAAGTTTGATGTAGGATTATTTTTTTTCGGAAATTTATACCTATGTATACCAATCAGATTACGAAGTCCTCTCCGCTTTTGCGAGACGAACTCGTAGACATCAAATTTGACCTCCTAGGACCAGGGAACACTAGTAATCACCAAAGTTTATTAGCTATTTGCTCAAAAGTCTAAAAGGAAAAGTGAAAGAGGAAAGCATCGGTTATTGCATAAGGGCGAGCGAGGTCTACTGTTCTTACAGAAGCACCAGTCTAGTTTCAATATCAATAGCAATACTTACTTTGGGGCTAGGTGGCGCTTTGTGAAATTAATGTCCTAAAACATATTCATTGCTGTATGTCATGTATGGAGAGCGCTAATACTTAGCCTTCTTAAATATGTTAAACGAAACCAAAAAATAACGATCAATATAAGTTGTCATCAATTGTTTCGGTGAGGGCTGGGGTGGTAAGTTGGTGGCTCAGGCTCGGGATGCGGGCGCAGGTGCGTCTGAACCCCGGCTTACCGCACCGCTATCGATGCCTAATGTATTCCTGTGCGATTTGAATGATCTTGTTGTTGATGCGATCATAACTGTTACCATTATCCATTATCCCTATAACAAAAACAAGAACAAACATTGCTGTTGTAAACATTGCTTACATTTTAATCAATTTATTCAATAAAAAGTACAATTAAACTAACTATGTACAAAGGAATCAGTCAGATTACCTAAGGAACGTTACAAACGGCCTATAGGTAACTCATCTGTTCCAGACCAGTATCAGACGGAAGCGTGCCCAAGACACTGGCTGCATTGCCACGCTGAATAGCTATGCTAATTCGCTGGCCTAAATAAGAGCCAGCCCTTGGGTATTGTATTATATTAAATTACATATAATCAATTGATTATATGGCAATAGCTATTATTATTTTAACCGCCTCCGTGATAAAGTGGTTCACCTAGCGTTGTCAGATCCATAAATCCCGGGATCGATCCCCAGCGGGAGTACCTACATATTGGGCATGGTTTGGTTAGTGGTAGGACTTTGTTTAAGTCCGCCTGGCTAGCTACCACCGTCTGACCTACCTAATTATATCGCCATTATAACAATAAAAAAAATTATTGTGAAAGTAATTTTTGTGTGAAGTATATGTGTATTCTATCCGTAATCTAGTTCCCAAATTACAAGCTATGCTTAGTTTGGGGCTAGATGGCGCTGTGTGAAATTAATGTCCTGTAATATTTATTTATCTAATATGAATGTCCTGTAACTGTTCTCGGGCATTTAGAGGTAAGATAGCGTTCCTCAGTTTGTTGAGGATAGCGAGTGAAGTGCGCTTCTACCATCTTCCTCATCATCACTTTAAAAAAACCAGGTTAGATGAAGACCAAGCACTTCCCTGTTGTACAATTAAAAAAAGTATATAATAGCTAGCAGAAATCTCTTATGTTAAATATAAACTATAAAAAAAAGTATGTAAGTATTATGTAAATAATACGATGCCATCTAACGTTGTTATGACTCTATACCTGACCACTTTACCACTTGGTGGTTTACCAATCTAAAATAACATCATATTTTCTAGATAATCTAGTTGATGTATTATTTCACTCACTTAAAGAGAGTAGAGTACCTAAGTTTACGTGAATTTAATTATGTAACAAGGTTAAGTTTTGACTTTTTATATGTAACTACATACATAATAACTTTCTTTTAGAGTAAACTTTCATATTTATGATATACATAATATACTTTTAACGTAGTAAATAACTATGTTTAATTACAATACTATTAGTGGTACAATTATTCTCAGTGTATGAGACATGGACCAGTGAAAGTCAGGGGCAGATTTAATAGACGCAACGCAAATATTAATCTTGACAATTCATAGCTCTGCCTTCTGAGGTTGTGGGTTGGATTCTCACCCAGGACAAACATTTTTGTGATGAATATAAATGTTAGTTCTGTGTTTGGGTGTTGTATTGTTTTGTTAAAAAAAAGTAGGTACGTCAGTATTATATCCGTAATCTATTTCGCATATTACAAGATTTGCTTAGTGATAGATGGCGCTGTGTGAAATTAATGTCCTATAATATTTATTCATATAGGGAAGTCTTTATTCAATAAAATGTACAGTTAAACTAACTAAATATGTTAAAATCAATCAGTCAGATTACCTAAGGACCGTTACAAACAAACATTACTTATATTTTCCTCTAAAATGTACTGGTTGTTACGGCTCCATCGAAACACCACCGCAATATCCGTCCTTTAGCCACGCCAAACGTCACGCGCCGGATTAAAGCACACCGGATCAAAACATTTGCAATTAGTACTCAGAAATTTCAATTTGATTGGTGTAATTGCTCTTCCAAGCAGAGCTGGGCACAGTTGTTATAAAGCGTTTCTAATTTAATATCATTTGCATAGCGTGACCTGCGCGTGCCCTCGGCTTTTACGACTTCCTGTATGTTACATGCTGTTGCCGAATGATTGCGGTTTAAATGGTGCACTTATGTGGTCTTAATGCTGATATACAATTTGTAAATGTTTTTAATTACCTACTAAAGGCTACGGGTACGAAAGAATTTGCTTGTTTATTGCTTGGCAGTAGCTACAAAGGCGTTCTACCAAGTATTGAGCAATGATCTTTGTTAACCCGAAGCTTTAAAGCTTACTTAATAAAAAAAGGAAGAAAAGTGGCATATTTTGTCATATTATAGTAGTAAAAGATAGCAACTATATAACTGCTTTTCAAACAAATACTAACTAATTTACCTTAAAAAGGAACGCATTTTTTTTTAAATAATCGTAAATAAGATAGTATCACCTAAAGCGAGCACAATAACGAGAAAAGTACCGCAGAAGAAAAAGAAACATAATTTCAAAGCACCGCAACCATTTCATAACTCCGCACGATAAGAAAATGGGGTGAGGAATTCTCGTTGGACACTGAGTAAGTAACATGAAAGGACGCTAATGTGTGTTACAAAAATATCTGTCAAATTAATTGTGAAAGCTAGGGGCGGGGGGTGAGAGGCGCCCGCACCCTGTCACAGATACAAATCGCGTGGATTTACGCGCACTCCAGCCCCAGAGGAATTTATCCGACGCTTCTATTTACGTATCGTTTTATTTGTTTCGCTCCTATTAGTCGCGATAGAGAGTTTTTATGTTTTCGTGCCCCCGGCGCCCGGGCTCGTAAAGCGGCGACTTGTGAACGCTTTACAGCGAGGATAACGCAATTTGAGCGAACGATATGCGTTTATCGGATTATATTGCAATACGTTAACACTACAAGGGAGTAAATATTTTCGTTCGTGTACAACTCGACGTATATTGATACGAGGAACGGCACGCTGTTTGTCCTGGATTTGGATTCAGGTGCGAAACATGACATCTATCTTCTACAAACGTTGGGGTTTGTTCAAACTGATATTGATAATTATCTGATGTTATGGTAACTGGATACTTTTACTGGTGAGGTTTTTTCAACCTATTTCAGGCACCTTTACTTTACCAATTTCTTTACCGAATTCTTGTAATTCCTTATTGTACACATAAATATGATTTAAACATTTTTTTTTGGTACGACGGGTAAGCATTTAGCCTTCTTATCACCTGGAAACCAGTTGGGATAAGCCCGAAGTTGAAGGCGCACTTCATAGGAAAACATATGTACAGAGGCGAGCAGTAAAACGTTTTACTTAAAGAGTTTTCAACCAGCAAACCTTTGAGGGAGAGAGAGGTATTTGTATTTTGTCGTAAGGTTTTTTCATTATAATTAAGTTACTAAGATAGGATTAAGATACCTTGTGTATATTGCGTGTAAATAAATGATTTATTATTATTATTGATGACGCAGTGGTCTGAATAGTGGTCGGAATAAGAATACCAATAGCAATTTACTGACATAAAAAAAGGAAGGAAAGAAAAAAAACGCCAGAATTTGAATTAGATTGCAATCTACTTGAACAGTTATATGACTAGAAAACATTTATAAAACAATATATTCAAGTAAAAAGTTAGATAAAGTTACATAACTTTTGACAAGGGAAGTTGGGTTATCTAAGGGCCTACATAACGGTCTAAAGGTAGTCAAATGATCCAGATCAGTACCAGACGCCGCCAGTTATAACCACCTCTGTGGTCTAGTGGATTTCAGATCCAGAGGTCCCGAGTTCGATTTCCATGGAGAGGACTTTATTTAAGTCCGCCTGGCTAGCTACCACCATCTTACTTAATTCTGTCGCTATAATAACAATTTTTAAAATTGTTGTGTTCGTTGAGGATTCCGGGAGAAGTGCGCTTCCACCTTCGGCCTTATCTCAACTTGTAGCCAGGTGATATGAAGGCCAAGTGCTTACCCGTCGTACAATAAAAAAAAGACGGAAGTTTACCCAAGACACTGGCTGCATTGCCATGCTGAATAGAAATGCTAATTCGCTGGCCACAATAACAGCCACGCGTCGCTTCAATCAAAAGCCCCGCAAGATTTTTGAAAACCCGGAAGATTTAATATTTTGTCTTAAAGTAGATTATTGAATAGGTAGTTACTAATTCGATTACCGTGGTTAATTCATGTTTCGTTAACCTAAATTAACTTAACCTAAATTGACCAAGTGCGTCAATTCAATATATATGTATTTTAAGGTAAATAATATAGTGGTCTCGATAGAGCTTACCTATTTGAGCCTTTTGGGGTGGAGACCATGGGTCCATGGGGCCGGTGCCTAAAGGGTTTTCAAAAATCTTGCGGGGCTTTTGATTGAAGTGACACGTGACCCAAGGGCTGGCTCTTATTTAGGCCAGCGAATTAGCATAGCTATTCAGCGTGGCAATGCAGCCAGTGTCTTGGGCACGCTTCCGTCTGGTACTGGTCTGGAACAGTTGAGTTACCTATAGGTCGTTTGTAACGGTCCTTAGGTAATCTGACTGATTCCTTTGTACATAGTTAGTTTAAGTGTACTTTTTATTGAACATATATATATAATATATCTTAAATATATATTAATACATATTTTATATATATATATATATCAATTACCATTTTACCAGAGTATGTTGCTATAAAACAAATATAGAAGTGCGCTTCCACCTTCGGCCTTATCATTAATTGACATTAGATTCAATGAAGGCCGAATGGCCACTAGAATACGAAAAGCACCTATAGTGGCAATTATGACAATACCATTGTCATAGTGAAGCGATCGGTATTAGAATTGGGGCCTTGGATTTACCTCAGGGTCATTTACACAAGATCATTCTCGCCATTGAACCTTAGAAAACGATTCACAGCCTGTTTTTTAAGATCATGCTGTGCCAATCCCTCCAAAAAAAATGTAGGATAAGAGCTGGAGAAAAGGTGAATGTTGAGGCAATGTAACAAATATTTTTAGAGTTCGCTCGATTTCTCCAGGATCCCATCATCAGATCCTGACCAATGTCAATGGGACAACCTGTGCAGTATAACCCTTTCAAACAAAAAAATAATTTTCTAAATCGGTCCAGGCGTCTTCGAATAATCTGGGAACATACATAAAAAAACGATTCCGACGAATTAGAACCTCTTCCTTTTTCAGAAAGTCGGTTAAAAATAGAATAACATAGCATAGCGAGTGTTTATCGCTTGTAATTCGCGTTCGAGAGCCCTCGTGTAAATGACGCTCAAAGCCTGTATTCGTCGTTGATCAGGAAAGCGGATTTGAGTCGCGCTGGGGATTGGGGATCCGCGGCGCAAACATTTAAATTAATGTAATAAAGATCCGTGAAATTCACAGCTTTCGTGGATCGCAGGATTAACTGCTTAGCTTCTGGTTATGGTGACTAGCTGCTATCGTTTTAATTTATAAACAAAATGAAAGAAATGCCTTGGTCGTTAAACAGTACAGATGTTAAGCATATCATTTAACCACCTCTGTGGTGTAGTGGTTCACCTACTGGTATCAGATCCAGATGTCCCGGGTTCGATCCCTATAAGCGTACAATATTGTGTTCGGATTGGTTCGTGGTAGGACTTCGTTAAAGTCACCTGGCTATCTACCACCATCTTACAAAGTCTGTCGTCATAACAACAATTCTAAATTGTCATGTTCCGGCATTTAAAGGTAAGATAGCTGTAGTTCCTCAGTCTGTTGAGGATTCCAGGTGAAGTGCGCTTCCACCATCGGCCTTATCGTAACTTGAAACCAGGTGAGTAACATATATTATTTAACACATATTATTATTGCATTAGTGAAACGCCTAGACTTCTTTCCCGCAATCCCGTGGTGTACTCTTTTTCTAGAAAATAAAGCTACCATGAAAACTTCAAGATTCTAGTTTTCTTTTTCCATTTTTCTAGTGTGGTTAGTTTTTCATAGTTTTCGAGCTGTGCGTTGGTCAGTCAGTCAGCTGCACGACGGATTCATAATTTAGATGACAATAAAGTATTATGGATTTTGAAGACTTTAGTTTTTGCTTGTCTCTACGTCTTTGGTTTAAAAGGATGGCTACGGCGTAGCAGCACGTAGCTCCGTCGAGCCTCGCTACGAGTCCCTACATGGTATTGGCGAGTTACAACAAGTGTTCTTTAAATTACCTAAAATTCGTCAGCTTTAGGTGTAATATTGTAATAAATAAGGAATGTTAGTAAAATGAACTAATCTATTATCAGTCGAGTGACTTCCCTCTGCACAAAGTTTTAGAGTACCGTAAGTTCAAAAAGAAAAATAAACCCTTTAAGGATTACTTTGTTTTCCACCTGTGTGTCTATCGAGACCCTATTGCACGGGAACGCGTAGTGGTATCAAATTTATATTAGTACCACATACTTTGGTTCACGGTTTTATAAGCTATGAAAGAATCTAACTTGTAAATCAGCGCGATCAATAAATATGATGGTATTAGGTCGTTCATGTCTACTTTGCTTTGAGCAAAAATCATACAATAAGGCAAGAAGCAATATCTCAGCACATGTAAAGGAAAGAGTCTGATAAAAGTAAATATGTGGTTTAATAACAAAAAAAAATACTAGTACAATCTTTTTTTGTGCGTTGCTCGGCCTTCATCTTACCTGATTTTCTAGATATAAGGCCGAAGCTCTCTTCAAACAAAATCTTCAACGAACTGAGGAATTGGCTCTCATGATCTCTAAAAGCCGGAATCCAACAATTTAAGAATTATAAGTATTTACGGTACTTGGTATTTGTGGTTGGTACAATAACCATGAAAAATATCGAACGGCGAAGTTGAGTTTGTCTCGGTGAACTTTAGAAACTATGTATAGGTATTGAGATACCTTACCTACAAGTTTGTACGGAATCCTCGGTGCGCGAGTCCAACTCCCACTTTGCTGGTCTTTGCATCCACTGTAATGACTCTCTTTTATAACTTGCGAACACAAGTTTTCTTTACATTATGTATAACAGTGTTTTGTGCGCCGTAATACAACTTCAATCGAGATCGCTTTTCTCGGGTCACGTAGTTACTGAGTGACGGCTTGTGTCAAACTTGTGCAATAACTGAGCCGAAGTGTTATGTCACGCGCGTTTTGCAGGCTGTTTGCCACAACAACATTGTTTGTGTAGAGAAAATACGATAAACGAATATTTACATTTTACTATTTATTTCATGTTATACAAACTGGTTGGTAAGCCTTAAGTTCCATAATAGGTCAATGTTAAGTTAAGTTAAGTTCGATACTCTTATGTGTAGTACTACTGTTAAGTCATCGTTTAAATTGAAAACCCTACTGTTAACATAAAATGAACTTACGATTACAATAAAAAAAAAGTAAGTTTAATGATAAAATTTAATGTACAATTAAACTAACTATGTACAAAGGAATCAGTCAGATTACCTTAGGACCGTTACAAACGGACTGTAGGTAATTCAAGTGCTCCAGACCAGTACCAGACGGAAGCGTGCTCAAGACACTGGCTGCATTGACACGCTGATTCACTGTCTCATTCACTGGCAGTTTAATTAACTTAAAATTGTGTCCAAATTAAACGCAACCTAATGTCTGACAGGAAATTCGCATACAGGGCCGGGTGTGCCACTACAGCCCTGAAACCTAATTGCATAACTTGAAATAAATAACCAGTCTTAGTCTCAGAACTTAGTAGATTATCAGGGGCCAAACGAAAGACGAAAGTTTAAGCTCAGGCTAGGTTTCAAATGTCAAAAATTAAGTCGATTCGCCATTGTGAGAGCTTAGGCTGAACGATGTACTTCGAAGGTTAAAAGGTTAAAATGTTGGCTAAAATCTAACGTTTTACCCCTCAATAGTGAAAAGACCAGCTTCATGACCTATCAGCGATACCAACCTTTTAGATTATATTTTTTTCAAATATTCACTTACCGGAAAAACGATTGAAAAATGTTTTTGTATATTGCCGATGGTGGAGGTGCACTCCATCCTCAAAAAACTGAGGAACTGGCTATCTTACCTCTAAAAGGAACCGAAACACAACAATTTATATTTGTTGTTATGTCGACAGACTAAGAGATGAGATTAGTAAGATGGTGGTAGCTAGCTAGGCGGACTTAAACAAAGTCCTACCACCTACAAAATCAAGCACAGTATTGTACTCCCTGAGGATATATATCTGGGGATTGAACCCGGGACCTCTGGATCTAACACCGGTGGGCGAGCCACTACACCACAGAGGCGGAAGTCTCAAAGAAGTCTCGTGCGTCGTAAGTTATTCAAGGTCAAAGGTCACAAAACTCGTTTAGCGTGATTACCTACGTTTTTATAGTTCCAATAATGTTAACAGGTACATCAAATTGTAGAACTCAAAGTTTGCGCCAAATTTGGTTTCAAGAACTTTTTCTTGTACTTAACCGTTTTTGAGATGGAGCTTAGAGCACTACTCAACCAAACTATCAACTGTGTGACCTCGGTGAGGGTTATTGCTTAAGTGACTGGACTTACTAATATATGGTTAACGTTCACAAGCATCCAAGACTAATACGAATGAGTGTATGAATGTAGTTTGCTTTTAAAAGTAATCGAGCCACAATACCTATTTCGCTCATCAAGCAGCATTGCTATGAAGGGTATCTCCGGTTTCCGGTGATATGACGGGCACGTTTGTGTCTCAAGTCGACGGGTACAATGTGGGTACAATGCAGTACCGTGAAGGCCATGAGGATGTGACATAAGCAGTAAGACTTTTTTATAGGCAAGAGATGCAACATTAGTTAGGCTAGCTGGTGGTCTCTAATAACAAACAACAAATCTACGTCAATTATCGCAGGGAAACTTTAAACTCACAGGTAGCCAATTATAGTTGTGTTGCAAGGGCTGTTTTAAGTCCTGTGGACGTGTTAACCCCATTATCAAGCACGGCTTAAGAGCTAAGCCACGGTGACAGGCACGATTTATGTACGAGCGCAATTTGCTGATTCCGATCACTTATTTATTGACCATTGGTGAAATGGCCAGGTTAATAGGCACGTGGCAACGCGGACAAGGAACTTTATGCATCAAGGCGATGGGCGTAATGCAGTGCAGCGTAGGTGATTTTCTTTGAGGATGTGACCTACGCAGTTAGGCTTTGTTATATCCAAGAGTTGCACTTAACTTTAACATCAGGTGATTGCTTGTTCCGTATCCATGTTACATAAAAAACAAACCATTTTTCATTAATTCTCATAATTATAACTAGAAGAAAGTTAAAAAAAGCCAAATATTTTATAAAGCGTGCAAATTTTTCCTGAGGCGACATCTAGTTTTAAATTGAAATATTATGTATACATAATTATAAATTAGAAAGATTACCTATGTGATATAAAATACTTTATTGATTAAAATTTATCTATCAATTTTGCTATTTTCATTTTTTTAACATCATATTGGTGGCAAACAGACATAATGCTCACGCGTTTAATCTTTTATTAATATGATAATTCTTTCATTAATCTACTTTGAAGCTTGTAGGGAATTTATTAGTTGTCACTTGTCACTGATGATACAAATAAAGTATCTACGTCTATTAAAATTAAGATTTTGACTCCTAGCATCTATCACCACACTATTGTAGCTATTGCTGTTCTAAGAACCTGAATCGCAATAAAACGGGATCCTAGTTCCGACACACAGAACCACGAAAAACAAACATTTTTTACTTTCTCCTTATTCTTCCAAGATCGTACATTCTACATCTAATGTTTGTTCGATGTAATTTGTGTGTAAAATAAAGTGCTCACTTATTCATTAAATCGTCCAAGCAATTAATTTTAATCACATCGTCACCTAAACGGGTGATAAATTCTACATCAAAAGGAAAAACATACATCATATCGGTCTCATATGTTCCGAGGGTTCGCTTGAAACATTCCAATCACGTTGGCTCGCTTGTTTTACAAACCGATACGACGTGGGCTACAACTTTAGGCTTCAACGGGCAGAGAAATATAAACTGTGTTGCTGTATTGTTAAGTTTCAATATATGATGGAGGATCCGGTCCACTAGACATGACAATGCAATCAGCGGTGACCGGGCGGGATTTGGCTCATACATGAGCGGATTTGCGGGATGAATAAGTTTCGACCCCACAATAACAGAGGCCTTATTGCCACGTAACGCGTTTTATAAGGCCGTTTGCGAAATTCTTTCCTTTCGAGTGACAGGCGGGTTATGATGCGCCATAAAGTGAGTGAGTGGTAGCTACTCTGCATAAATATAAGTGGCTAAGGGATGCTTTAACTTACGTAGATATGTAGTTTGCTGTTTGCTCGAGATCCCTTCTATGGTTAGCAACTATGTATGACGTATGTATTAAATAACATTTCCGATGCTGATTGACGTTTTAAACATTGTTTTTTGTGTTTAAGTAAGCATATTTTTATGAATATATTGTTAGTAAACTCACACAAGCGAATAGGATTGTAGGTACCTATTATTTTTAGAATACAAACTTTCTCATCTCACAGCTATTTTGCTATGTTTTTCTTGATAATTGCCTATGTGTCTTGTGTAGATCATTGAATGTGCGTGCTTCTACTCTAACCCTAATGTTCTTTTTGTCCCCAAACCATTTTTTGACTCATGTGTGTTGTGTGTGTTTGTGTCACTGTGCATACAAATTAATATATTATTATCATATTTCCATCTGGAAATCTGCCTTTAGAAACGACATCAATAAATACAAATTTATCATTTGCGTCTACTACCGCCAACAGCACAATAGAATGATGTTGCTTATAATTAAAAAATGATGATCCACTGTTTATAGGTTTCTTAATTTTCACATGTTTTCCATCGATAACGCCCACAGTATTAGGCATTAGCCATATGTTTTGGAAATCGACGGCATTTTTTTTCCATATATCCAGTGTAGGTTCCGACAAGTGAATAGGTTGCATGTTCCTCCAAATAGCTGAAGATACCTTGGTTGTAATATTTGAGATAGTCCTTTCTCCCATTCGGAGCATTGCTTACAGTTACAGAACTGTAAGCAATGCTCCGATACGAGTTACCGCTCGCGACAAATCTGTAAAGGGAAAAAATACATTTAGAATATTTCATATAGTCGTGATCATTAATGATGACTAATTTTATTGCAGGATGTGAAGCCAAGAAATCTTGGGAAAAACTGAGAAACAATCACCGAGATGCACTTCGTCGGCAGAAAATTTCTAAACCGAAAAGTGGATCAGGGGCTGTAAATATAAAGGCATGGTGCTTTCAGGAAAATATAGCTTTTTTTATCCCGCATATGGCAAATAGGCCAAGTAACACCAATGTTAATGAAGACATACTAAATGACGAATCATCTCATAGTAATTCAAATACTATAGAAAATGACATTAAAAAAAATGTTAATGATACGGATATTCATGAATCAAGAGTTGAAGAAACTAATGAAATCCCTGAATCACAATCTACTGGTACAGCAGCTGATCAAGGAAATAAAAGACGACGAAAAAAGAACACTTTAAATGACTTACTAACTAAATCGATTGAGGACCATGAACGTAGAGTAGCTAAACGACAGCAAGAACGGTAGCGCTTAATTACTAACACCAATAATGATTTCACCATAAGCAATGTTAAAAATGATCCACTTTTTCATTTTTTTATTAGTATGTACGAGACTACAAAAAGATTGCCGCCTCGATCTCAACACAATATTAAAACAAACACATTTTCATTGGTGTCCCAAGAAGAATCTAAAAACTTGGTGGAATATTCGTCTCGTCCACATTCTGCCTATTCACAGAATTGTGATGCAAGATCATATTATTCATAATATACGCCTTCTCCTGCAGAACAGCAGCCACATAGTGATGTAGGAACATATTATACGTCTACTCCTATAGAACAACAGCCACAGGAAGGTGGGACATTAATATTATAATCACTCAGGGTTTGATACAACGATACAAAACTGAGTTTGGTACAACTTGATAGTTCTGGAAATATGGTACAACTTGACAGTTCTGGAAATATGTTTGCGCACTCGTCAAACTCTTTAAATTAAATTTATAAATTATTACTGTGCTTTGAATAGTTTCACTTAATTTTGTAATTGTTTACCTACATAATAAACTTACCTTAAGAAAACGGCCAATTTTTCTTCAGTACTAATTCGTTCATGACCACCATATCCTTGATCTTCTAAATCTGAAGCAATCATCGCATGTACTTCCTTAAAATCGTTCCTAGTCATTCTAAAATATTTTTTGAATTTTTCGTCTGAAAACTCAGAAGTTAATTTGAATTCTCCGTGTGTTTTCCTTTTGGACATGTAAGAGCTCTTCCATATATATTTTTCGGATGATTTCCTTATTAACAATAATCTATTTAAAAAACTCGTTATCACTGTCGGATTCTGGACTTATATCAATCGCGTCCATCTTGCTTCGTTTTCGTCTACGAATGGTAGAGATGATGTACGAATCGTGAAGCAATTGCGGACACACACGTGTCCACCAATGTCAATGCGACATTGGCGCAGTGTCGCGAACGAGTGCGAGTGTGGCCATGTGCGGCGGCGCTTACTCGTCGTCGGATGGCACCTCAATTTAAATACTTTATTTTTTAGCTTGTAATCAGTAGTAAAAAGAGTTGTCAGAATGAAATAATTATTACATATTTCATATAGCATATTATTGAAAACCTTTCCCGTTTTTTATATAATCGAAGTAAATAGAGGAAAGTAATTTTGTGAGTCATTTGACGAACAAACAATCAGACAAACAAGAAAACGAGTGTTGCATTGTCATAGATCTATCTATGAAGTAACATGCCTGGATATTCATTTAAAATCGTTTAGTTTTGTACCACACATTCAAATGAAAATTTTATGAAAATAATTGTTAACTTATAATAGGACAGAGCAAGGAGCAGGTCTTCTGGTGGAAAGAGATTTTCCAGAAGTAGTACTGAAAATATATCGACAAGAGAGCAGATTGCAGTAAAACTCCGACGGGAAAGTAGCATTGCTGTCGGATGTCAATTAACGGCCGGATATGGAGATGAAAACGACGGTAAACCACTGTTTTGCTCTAGAAATGGGCTTTTTGATTGCACACTTGCGTTGAGCACAGACCGCTCCAGTTTGTGGCGGAGTTTTGTGGTGAGATTGTCTGATATTTGCCCCACATTCAATGACGCTAATAACACCTTACAGCTTAAGACCAAAAGTTTACACCCAAATATCTAAAATACTTTGGGTCGGTATTAAGGTGAAGTGAGTACCCGAACTACGTTTTGACTGTAGGGAAATTTAATTTTAAGGCAGAAATACATTGAATTTCAAATTTTTTTTTGATGACAATAGACAATTAAGTTTTTTATTATAGTTAGTAAGTCATGGGAGTCGAAACACGACTCACTAAACTTGACTCAATTAAAAAAAATATCTACGGAAAAAGCAATTTAACTGCTAGTACATTGATTTTTTTTTTTGTTTTTTTTTCTTCGTTTTATTGAAAAAAGACATTGAAATTGCGTCTACGTACTCCGTAATAAATACTTGAGACGAATATCGTTTTATTTTATTGCGAATGACGATTATTATGTAGCAAAAATAAAGTTTTAAATAACGTCCAGTGAAATAGCGCACAGGCCGGCCATTACGCCGCTCTCGCCTTCCATCACCTACGCAACCACGATCCCACTTCGCCTTAAGGTGAAAACGATTCCGTGCCACCGAGAAAATACCTATTAGTACATAGGTACGTAGGGGGAGGAGAAGAGGAGGAGAGGAGGACATAGGAGTAGAGGTAGACACGGGAACGGATGGAATGTGAGAGTGACGATATGCATGTGAGAGGAGAGGATGCTGAGTCGACGGGAGACAGGGGGGCGTATACAAAACGAAAATGTTCTATTTTTAATGTTTTATTTTCTTAAACTAGGAGACGGAACAAGCAAGTAGCCCACCTGATATTATGTGCATCTCTTGCCAATAACATTGCCTCAGGTCACATCCAGAAAGAGTATATCCTACACGGCACTGCATTGAGTCTTATAATTTCACCGGATTTTTTCAAACCGGAACTGAGCAATGTTTGGCGCCTGAAAATGGTAGTACTTCACCGGACCCTACACTCATCTCTCTACTCTTATTGGAACATCTTCTTGCAGAAAGGTCTAAATCTAACAAGATGTAACTTGAAAGGCAACACTTATCAACGCGACATTTGTGTTGTGGTGACAGATTAATGTCAGCGATCTAACATTATGACAAGTGCGGTTATGGCTGGAAGTTTGGAGCGAGCTTCAATGGGATAAACATCATTTTCTGCTACCTAAGTAATCTTTTTGTGAGGATTTATAGGTTTATGGTGAACCACAGAACCACCGTAGAAGGGTAGAGTTCTCTATCTTTCGTGTAGGCCATAACACAGAACAATCTAAATCTAAATGTTCTGGTATTTAGAGGTAACTAAACTTGGTGAGTTGAAGGCCAAATGCTTCCTTGTCGTACAATAATAAAAACTTGCAACATTCCATATACCATGCATAAAATATACAAAAAGCTGAGACAAGTTTCATTTGTTAAGCCTCTTAGCTCAGTTGGTAGTAGCTCTGCCTTCTGCGCTGTAGTTTATAGGTTCGATTCTCACCCTGAACAAACATTTGTGTGTTGAATATAGAGGTTTTTTCTGTGTTTGTGTGTTGTGTAGTATGTTTATTTTCGTGATCCCCATTATAAAAGCTTTGCTTAGGGTTAGATGGCGCTGTGTGATATTAATGTCCTGAAAAATATTTATTTATCCACTAGCACCAATTAAAGCATTTTTCTAATTTGATGTTGTCTAAAATTATCGATGGCTTGAATGAATGAATGAATGAGTACTTTACGGAGTTGAGCCTACTTTGCCAGCACCACGTGTAACACATGCCAGCTGCCACTGATAGGCCACGGCGCGGTGGTGAGGCGACATTAGTGATGAAACGACACCGGAGCGCGAAACTTCGACAACAACATTAACTCAATCTGTTTTACAGATGTTATTCCATGCCGAAGTTTGGTCGACATTAGCTTTGATATTACCAGCTTAAGTGCGATATAGTTTCACCGAAACCAATTATGTATTTATTAAGCCTAACCATGATGTAAAGCCAGGCAAACAGTGAGCCTAGGCACCGGCAGAATATTGCAACGAGAATCCAAAAAACGGAAAGGCCCCTTGCTTGCTTGCTTGCTTGCTTGCTTTGGGATGTCGCAATGATTAGGTTTACAGTGGTTTTGGAGGAAGTTCATCCTGCAGTAAACAGTTTTAGAAGACAAAATTACTATTTTAGCTAGATCATTAAAAAACTATGCGGTATTTATGTGTAATAACGAAGAATCAAATTGCATTGTAATGTCATAATTTGGCAAAGGCGCGCTGTCTGCGAGCACTTCCGGCAATAAAGGAGTTCGGCCGTTCTGCCAATTAGATCCTCAATGATTCAAGTAGGGCGGTTTAATTGAAAACATTACGACAGCTTCTGAAACGAGTGGAAACTTGGATCTTTGAGAGCTTGGAATGGCAAATTGTTTGGGATGCTTCTGTTTGCGACTTTGCAGATTCTAACGAAACTAATATTCATGAGAGTTCAGCACACCTTGCTACTAATCAACATAGCACACACATCCTCGCACATAAATAAACAATACCCTCACATATACTAACAAGTTTTATTTTATCTTAATTTACTTACCTTTTGGCCGTTTGTACCATATACTACGGTCCTTAGGTAATCCGACTGATTCCTTTGTACATAGTAAGTTTAATATATACCTGTAAAAATATCTTAATTTTAGGAAAATAATCATGGATGAGCAAGACCTCCCAACACAGGTATTGTTTTAAGGAGGTTTCAATCTCAAATAATATCTTGTGTAGCATCATCATAACGGCCCGTAAACTGATGGACATGCGCCTCCTCAAACACTTGACGGTTTTGCCATAATCACCACGCTTGGCATGCGGATTGGTGATCGAAGTATTGGAGTTACGTACTCAGGCGGATGCTGCTACCCAGCTTGTTGGTAGTGCAGCAGTAGGATCTTGCTTAAGTGCGCCAGGCTAGCTACCACAATCTTACCTAATACTATCGCCATAATAACAATTCTTAAAAAAATATTGTGTTCCGGCATTCAGAGGTAAGATGGCCAGTTTATATGTATAATTAAAAAAAACCCATCATCTGGTGTATTTTATTCCTTTACTCGCCTTTTACGACTTCCTCAGGATTAGCATAAGTTCAAGTTATCAATCAAAACAACAGTATACCTAGGTACTTGCACGCGTGGTATCCATCCGGATACCACGCGACAACGCGAAACAACCTGTTCCCATCGGACCAAAAGACCAGAAGAGCAAACGTGGTCTCAAAAGCAGGCTTAGAGACACCTTCGCTACGTACGTACTTTTTGTTTTTTTTTTGGAAATTTCAACGGGATAAAGGAACGAAGTCTTATATTATATACTTGCCTGATTAAATTTGAGTAAACGCTCAAAAACTAAAAAAAAAAACATTTAACGCAACACATTTAAACTTGTTAGTGGAAATTCCTTGACAAAACATCACAGCCCCCAGACTAATACTCATATCATGACAAATTAGTAAGCAGCGCAACCGGGCCGTGGCCGAGTGATTGATAATCGTTTATGTCCAGTAATTAATTGTGGTCAGCGATATCACGAAAATCGGATTTGGATTTGCAGCAAGTGTGGTGTTCCGCTCGGCAAAAAGAGGTTGAATGCTACTTAGCATCCATTGATATTTCAATAAATTACGCTCAACGAATAAACAGATCATTTTGTATCTATCTGGCGCTATCTGTGTAGCTATCCTGATCCGCCTCCATCCATCGACTACCTGCCCAAATCTCCAATCCAACCTGTAATTATACAAGTAAATACTTAGTCTTAGAGCAAACATTTATATTCATCACAGCAATATTTGCCTATACAGCAATACATATACAGCCTCCAGCGCAGAGCTACTGAGCTGTGAGGAAATTAAATCACATCATGTTATAAATTCGTTAGACAGTTGAGTATCACCTTATATTCATATTAATTTATTTCATGCAAACATAATCACAGTCTTAACAATGGAATATTGTTATTCTAACATTTTAATGTAATTAATTATGTGACCCAGTTAGGGTTTAGCACTTTTGTATCTCACCTATATCTTTTAAAAACAATAATTTAAATGTTTATGTCGGTATTTTAATACGTCAAGAAATTATAATAATATACCAATAAATTAATATATCAACTATTTTATTGAGTTACCTTTATACGGAATTGCAATACAATTTAATTTAATTACGCATAATTATTTATCTATCATAATAATGTGGCAATATGAATACCTATCTATCTACCTATACTTATACTATATACAAAAATTCTAATCATCCAAAAACTCGTTAAGGCTATAGTAATAAGATTTCAAACCTAATCTTGTATTTTGAAGCACATCTTTTCAATGTTTTTCTACGAAAAGAAGAGAGATCTGATGTAAATTGAAAAACTAGTGCGTGGTCGTTAGTCAGCGGGACGGGACTACTTTCAATTCCGCCAGCTCTCCGCTCGTCAAGATCTCACTTATTTACGAGGACCAGCGTACAGATAATGGCTTTTCCTCCTTGTCTTCTTCTCCATTATTTGCTGACTGAAAAAGTATTGAATATTTAAATTATGTGTGAAAAGAACTGGTTGAGAACATAGGTTAGCTTAAAAAAAAATGTAGTGAACTCCTAACCTACAATATGTTGAACGACGGGGAAGCGCTTGGCCTTCATCTCACCTGGATTCAATTTATGATGAGGCCAGCTGAAGACGCAATCGACACAGCATCCTCAACAATCTGTGGAACTGGCTATCTTACCTCCAAATGCCGGCACACATCGGAAACATGACCCTCCTTCCTAAAAATAGGCCATGTGCATTAGGTTTTCACATTTATTATTTGTCAGTAGTCAGACAAAAGTAATTCTTATTGCGAACTCATCTTTGCTTGGCAGAATACTTGTTTTTGTACATTATATAACATCATTGTAATGCTACGCACTATCTACGCCGTAGGCGTGCTACGGTGGAGCCGCGTAGCGCGCACCAGCTGTGTGCAAATTGCAGACTCGATAATGGCGTATTCAATTTGCGGGGATTTGCAACTTCGGCTTTTCAACAAATCTAATGCAAAGACTGATTTAATTTAATATTTCATTTTACAAACTGGCTTTTATTAAGCCAGCTAACTTAGTTACATGTAAAAATTACTATAAAACACAATTAAATTATTTTTCAAATTTCAATTCTTTTACCACTTCAGGAGCGTAATGTATTTCAGTATTTATTTATTTCATAAACAATCATTAAAATCGTGTTTGAAAAATATAGGTACCTAATACAAATAATAATTATTACAAATGTTATAGTGACACAAATTAAAAAAAATATGTATTCATAATATTATTATACTTACGTTTACAAATAATTCAATTTTGCTTCCCAATTTCATGCAATGAGAGGAACATGAAAGTTAAAGTAGTATGTATGTATGGATCGTAGTTAGTGATTGTATTGTCACTGATAATGCCTTTGGGAGACATGCGTGAGTGTATTAATGTTTCAGCAATTCGTGAAGTGAGGCTCTGTCCAGTAGTGGACACTATTGCTGTTTATGATGATGCATTTTATTTTCGACTGTAAACACTACGCTCGCTCGTGTTTTTTATTACCCGACTACCTCGGAAGGAGAGTTACGTTTTTTACAAAGTAATCTATGTCATCGCGTACTTTCACGCAATGTCGCGATATGAGTATTCCGTAAAACAGGTTGATACGGATAATCCGCGAGCGACATAACAGAGATTGTATTACAGCAATAAGTCCGCCTCTGAGCTCGATAAACGAGGCCTTACCGGGAACAAGCGGGCGCGCACGGGCCTTCATACATACCCTTATTTGGTTCGGGTACTTGTATCCTAATATTTCACACAACACATGTCTTACAGCTTAGTTGATAATATCAGTATGTAGGTTATAAATTCGAATCTCAACAAAGACAAACATTTGCATGGTGAATAATATTATAGATGATTTGCTCTAAAATGCGGAAACACAACAATTTTAATTTTTGTTATAGCGACATACTTAGTTAAGATAGTGGTAACTAACCTCGCGGACTGAAACAAAGTCCTCAGTTGGTTGAGGATTCCGGGTGAAGTGCGCCTCCACTTTCGGCTTTCTCTTCAAACAACAAACTTGGCTATATACTATAACATACTTAATAAAAAATCGTAGATTGCATTTTCTAAACAGATCATAAGAAAACGCAGCTGCCCATTCATAGAAGTACTAGATAAATTCTGCTACACAGACTATTAGCAATCTAAGAGGACTTTGTCTGCGCATTCATCGTTATTTGATTGTTATATGATTTATGGGCCATTTCGTAGTAACATCAATAGGTACATGTTTTTTAATGTTTTTACTAATGAAACGCCCCGAAACTTCATCCCCGTTAATCCGTTGCGATTGTAAATGTAAACCATCAAATGACCACTCAAATATACAAAATAAAACAACAAAATCAGTCCAGCCGTTGTGGAGTGTAGAGACAAACACACGTGCAGTAAAATTATAGATGTATATGCTTCGAAAAAACTTTAAATATATTATTTTCCATTCTAATCTTATTCACTGGCCTTAAGCCAGCAAATTAGCATACCTATTCAGCGTGGTAATGCAGCCAGTGTCTTGGTCACGCTTCCGTCTGGAACAGTTGAGTTACCAATAGACCTTTTACAATCCAAATGCTTCCTTTGTACTAACATAGTTTAATTGTACATAGATAGTTTAATTGTACATAGTAAGTGTAATTGTACATAGTTAGTCTTATTGTACATATTATTTGGAATATTTGTAAATTATAATAAATCTGAACCTTTGATAAAAACTTACAACGAGTCTCGAGCGACGTTTGTATGGGGTCCGACTACAAGACTTGCCGTAATCCAAGATTTTTTTCACACGTCGCCCCTCGCCGGCCCGCTTGCCTTTGGCAAAACTAATAAAGAAACCATCTAGCGGCCTGCTCGAGCTTGAAATGTATTTTTTATATAATTTACCGCGAATTGATTGTGAGACACATCTGAAGCCTAGTCGGTTCCTTCTGTTTAATACAACGCTTAGTTTTGCAGTACAAAATATATTTTTGACCGTTTTTTTTTTTATTGTATAACTTTCTCAACACCGGACTTATAACCACAGATATAAATGCCGTTGGATCAGAGTAACGGTAGGACTTTTTTTTGTACGACAGGAAAGCGCTTGGCCTTCATCTCACCTGGTAACAAGTCAAGAGTAAGCCGAAAGTGGAGGCGCTCTTCATCCGGAATCTTCAACCAACTGAGGACTTTGTTTAAGTCCGCGTGGTTAGTTACCACTATCTTAACTAAATATGTCGCCATAACAAAAATTAAAATTGTTGTGTTTCCGCATTTTAGAGGAATGATAGCTAGTTCGTCAGACTGTTGATGATTCCGGGTGAAGTGAGATTCCACCGTTAGCCTTATCATTACTTGAAACCAAATAAAGGCCAAGCTATTCCGTTATACTATGATACCAATAAATTATATCACACTACTTGATAACTGATTACTACCCTGTATCTACTACGCCCAGCACTATGCAGAATAGGCGACTACAGGTCACACGGTTTGCGTAGTGCTGGGCCTATGATTGCTAAATATTGATGGAAGATACAATTAGGAACAATAAAACAAACATGCCTTTGGAGGAAAAAATATTACTTATCTACGCTGTTTACTCTTGTACTTGTTTCTATACATTTATTTATTCATAAACATTCAATATATGTACAAAGGAAGCAGTCGGAATAAATAAATATTACAGGACATTAATTTCACATAACGCCATCTAGCCCCAAACCCAAGCATAGCTTGTAAAATGGGAACTAGATTACGGATAGAATGCTTGATATTATATGCTTCCTATACTTTTTTTTTGTAAATACGAACTTATCATACAACTAAACCTTAATACGGGACAAACATCTATATTCATCACTCAAATGTTTGTCTTGGGTGGGAATCGAACCCACAAATTACAGCGCAGAAGGCAGAGTTACTACTAACTGAGCTATAAGGCTTAGACGATGACCGTTTCAAACGGTCTATAGGTAACTCAATTGTTCCAGAACTGTACCAGACGGAAGCGTGCAGAAGACACTGGCTGCATTGCCACGCTGAATAGCTATGCTAATTCGCTTGCCTGAATAAGAGCCAGCCCTTTGGTCACGTCGCTTGTTTGATTCTAGGTTCACTATTTCAAGTAATTTACCGTCCGCCAGACAGTGCTAAGTTTACCGTAGCACTGTATGGTTTTGCGTTTACAAGACCTTTGCTACTAATCCAATGAATGGATGAACAGAGTATCTGCCATAATAACTTAGGTAACTAAGCTAAGCGTGTTTCATTCCATCATAAACTTAACTCACCTGGGTGGACCCCAGGTCTTAAAAATCAGAATTCGGCTATTGTGCTACGTAATATGATTTGTTTGGAGTCACATCCCTAAAGTGGTCATGACCTCACGATCACAACAACGCGAACAGCCTGTCCAAACTAGCATGTCGACCACACAAAAACCGTCGGCAAAACGCGCGCCGGACGCCGGCTGACCGCAACACTGCGGCGGACACGCTGCGTTGCATTTTGACACTATTTGCGGAGAATTGCGAACGCACAACACAACAGTAGCTAAAATGTCTGGTCACAATTATTTAATTACCACGCAGTGACATTCCAGCTACGAAACAAATTGTAAATTCCATCGGATGTTGGCTGTTGGTATCTCAATTTGCACCGTATTTTTAAAACAAATAATTTTCTACTGTTGTATGTATCCATGGCAACACAATAAAACATTGATGAAAGGAAAATACCTTTCTACAAAGATAATTTGGTCTTCGGTTCTAAGCCTTCAAGCTTTTTTTATATTTGAATATACAGGTAGTTTTACTGGAAAAGTGAGTTTTTGAAAAAAAAATTTTTTTTGCATTTTCGAGTTCTATGTTTGATAATAAAATAAATAATGTATGATGACTATGTGCTCAAAGTTGTTGAAACACTTTCAAAATTGAAAATTTATAAATTCAACTTTATGAAGGTTGTATGTATAATCTGAAATGCGTAAGCGAAGCTATTAAATACTCTTTTGCTGTCCATGTAGTTTTTTGAAAATCGGAACGTCTTAGAAAAAGCTTGGTATCGCCGAATGCAAAGATACAACTTTTGCGTTTGAAAACAGAAATACTCATTAATTTCAAAATTAGAATAAATCTAATTTTAAGTCATGGATCGAATTTCTGGATACTCCGGTATTGCACAAAGGAGTCGCCATTGTGCAAAACTGGAGAATTAGCGGTACTGAAGTTCAAAGTAAAAAAGTGCTTTAAAAATATTTTTAAATAATTATTTTCTATCTGCAACTGTATGGTGGGTACGACAATATTTAAAATGTTCAGCCATAAGGGTGCCCTTGCATTCTCATCAGCTGTATTACCACGAAAAACTTATGCTTTTAATCCGATTATGATTAAATTTAAGCTCATCATTAACATAAAATACAGCAAAAGAGTTTTTAATAGCTTAACTTACGCATGGTTTGAATGTATAACCTTTACTAAATTCATAAAGTTAAATTTATAATTTTTTAATTTTGAAAGTGTTCTAACAACTTTGGGCACATAGTCATGCTACATTATTTATTTTATTATCAAATAAAGAACTTGAATATGCAAAAAAAAAATATTTTTTCAAAAACTCACTTTTCCAGAAAAACAATTAAAAATATAGATTTTCTTAAATGCAGAACTTATTTTTTTTTAATCGATTTAAAACGTAACCCCTAACATGACTTTGTGATAACTCTCACTGTTTCAGACTTGATCTCAGTGGCCCTTGTAAAAACACACCTGTATATAATGATACCGTGACGCTGTCCTTGCGTTGTTTGTTTGAAGGATTAGTAAACTCAAACGTGCAAGAGAATATATTTAATGCAGATGCAATCCTAGCTGATGTATCGACAATATAAATTAAGAAATGGCAACATCAAAAATGTTGTTCTCGCTTTTGTTAGTCGCAGTTTGAAAGGTAGAAATAAAATGCTAGTATGTACCTCGTGGGTATACGTAATCGATAATATCATTTCTACGCGGACCTGGGTAGTATTAGATCCTAATGTACGCATATGCATCATCTTTGCGTTACTAAGAACGTGTTATTTGTAATACTCGTACAATGGTAACAATGGGCTAGCCGCCTACGCTCACACAAACACACGCACAGTAACCGCACGCCGCCACACGCCAGTGTGAGTAGGTATTGTTGACGCCGGCCTGTAGGATGCATGATTGTAAGATTATGTCTAGCCATTTATGTAATGTTTTCGTGTCCATACATTTATTGTTCCTATACTTGTACCGATTATACAAAGTACCAACTATGTTTACACTTACTCCTCTACCTTTGTAAAATACATTTTCATTGCGATGACAAAACCAGTTTTGGATTTAGTGGTACATCTATGGTATATAGTTTGTCACAAAGAACTTAAATAAATTAGAAACTGTTACCCGTGTAGGTACCACATGTCAGATATTCTACGTCTGACGTCCGTCAGTATCACAGAATAACTAATAATAGTATGTCAGTGGGCTGTCTCATGAATCGTAAGAGCAGTTTCAGACTAATAACGTTTTTTTGCGCGTATGCTGTATTTCGGCCTGTAGTTCAGTGTGTATTTCTATAGCCACTAAAACCAAATAATAAAAATAAAGAAGGGTAGAAAAATAAGTACAAGAAACGAGATTTTTTAAATGTCAGGTGGAACCCTCATTATGCGTGTCCGCAGTTAACTAGTTATGGCTTTTAAGGCTTGAGAACCTGAAATGTGTAAAAAAACTAGTTCCCTTTTCTTTTTACCACGCTACTGTACCGTAAAACCTATTGATACCTATATATAGTGAATCAGTTACGTCAGTAACAATCTTAAGCCTCCGATATGTGAACACAACGCTTGCCTCGCAATAGCACGAGCAATTCAATGGCAAATAAAAATGTAACAGAATTCTGTGCAATTTTCCGCACAGTCGAGGTTCCCTTTGATTCTCGCCTAGAACTGCATTGGGTACGTACACTTGCGTGAAACGGCTGTCTCAAAGCCTTTTGCACTGTTTTGTTCGATAGCACTTGTGGCCGTAATTACAGTAGCTTCATTGAAGAGCTGGGGTATTATTAAGAGCACTACGGGAATATGACGGTTTTTTAAAGGGCGCAAATTAGCAGTAGCGCACGTGTTGTATGTTTGATCTTTTGATGATGCTTACTGATGTCAGACACAGGCTACATACATAAAAAATGCGTTACATGATAGATTGAGGCAGATAGGCTTTTAAGCGCCTCTGTGGTGTAGTGGTTCGCCCACCGGTCTCAGATGGAGAGGTCTCAGGGTCGATCCCCAGGGGAGTACAATATTAATGCTTGGTAGGTTGGTGGTAGGACATTGTTTAAGTCCGCCTGGCTAGCTACCACCATCTTACCTAATTCTGACTCCATAACAACAATTCTAAAGTTGTTGTGTTCCGGCATTTAGAGGTAAGATAGGCAGTTCCTCATTATTTGGAGGATTCCGGATGAAATGCGTCTCCACCTTATCACCTCTTATCAAAACTTGAAAAACCAAGTGAGTTGAGGCCAAGCGCTTCCCGTCGTATAAAAAAAGACTACGTATAAAGGCTGCGATCACCAATGCGCCTGCTATATCCATGCTTATATTCATATACTCATTTTATTTACTTAAATTAAGTAAATCCTTGTCCTCATCCCACGACCGAGTATTCCCAAGGAGAATTGACGTCAGACTCACAACTCGGTCTTACAATTTCATGGACATGAAGACATGTTGTGCCGGTCCCACCTAGTGTGGGATCTCGGGCAGAAGTTGATAACTTTCTACTTCGTTTTTTTTACCATGGGGAATTGTATTGTTAATTTAAAATATCGCAGAAACGTTATGCCGTATCGATCGCGGCTTAAAAATTGACTCCAATATAACCCGAGGACGTCATCAAAACCGACTATCGAATCTCCCTAGAATTAGGACAGCAGCTTACTTTTGTGGTTATTTAACACCTTTACCGTGCCTTTGCCGGGGCGGTCGCTGCTTAAGAATCTTGGAAAACAGAAGGGCCGTAGCATCCTTCTGTATATTATCTACACCTATGCTGCGATCACCCATCCACCTACCAAGCATGATGATTATCGCCAAATACTCCAATATAGGTGGAGGCTATGTCCAGCAGTGTGCGTTAACGGGCTCTTACTCGTAGAAGTAGACAGGACATTTTACATAAAATATTTAATTTCTGACAGCAATGAGTAAATACACATCAAATAAAAAGGGAACAATAGAATCAGCTATATTATACAAGCTATTATATAAGAGTAAGTGATTGTATTTGTACTTAAAACGTGCGATTCAAACCGTGGACGCCTGTCTGAATTAATTTGTACAGCCTGATTCAATTACGTGTCGCTCAGATTCGAGGCAGACGGGCAAAAACGGGGAAAAATGCCGCCGTTAGATCATGTCAGTAAGTGGATGACTATTCGCATGGGTTCCTGTCAAAGGGAGGCAGGCAGCGAGCCGCGAACAGTCGCGCGGTCAGCTCGCACGTACCCACTGTCCTCGGCCGACATTCCGTGTCAAACACGTTTTCGGAAAGGTACTTATGTACTAAAGTGTTTGGAAGAGGTGGAAAGACCACAGAAAAGTTAACACAGGGCTTGTGGCAGCCAAGCGTTTCATACATTTTGTATGCAAGGTTAGTAAAAGTTCCAAAACATTTGTAAAATGAATGTTGAAGTTTGTAAAGAATTTAATAAAAAGTTATGCTACCTAACGTGGTGTCACTCAGTTAGATATAAGTAGGTAAACTTTTACAGCTTCCCAATCTCAAGACTGCAAAAATTAAAACAATAATAAGAAGGTTGAATTGAGAATCAAGGACAGATAGGACCGGAGATCAAAAATAAGCAGTACAGAGGTACTTTGGTTTACTGGGTTGCTGCGAGTTTTTGGCGGGCAGAGCGCGTATGGACAGCTGTCCGAGTGTGAGTGAACACAGTACAATTTCAATGTATGTGTTAATGTTGCACACATAAACACACTCATTGAAATTGTACTGTGTTCACAGAGGCGGTTCATTCACTATGATCACAGTGAATGAACCACCTCTGTGGTCTCGTGGTTCAACCCACCGATTTCAGATCCAGAGGTCCCGGGTTTGATCCCCATGGGGAGTACAATATATTATGCTTGGTTTGGTTGGTAGTAGGACTTTATTTAAGTCAGTCTGGCTAGCTACCACCATCTTACCTAAGTCTGTCGCCATGATAACTATTCTAAAAAAAATGTTCTGTTCCGGCATTTACAGGTAAGACAGCCAGTTCCTCAGTTTTTTTGAGGATTCCGGGTGAAGTGCTCCTCCAAGGGTAGTTTCGCCCTAATCTCAACTTGTAACCAGGTTTGATGAAGGCCAAATGCTTACCCGTCGTACAATAAAAACAAAGTATCTACAGGTTCTACTAGTTTAATATTTTATTCAAACCATATGTAGGTACTACAACTAAAACGAAGTATTTACAAGGGAAGCAGTCGGGCTACTTAAGGACCATTACAAATGGTGTATTGGTAGCTGAACTGTTCGAGACCAGTAAAAACTGCAAGATCTAGAATCTTGGATGATTCTAGATCATGGAGCTCCACGGAGGTGGTGGCTCTCAAAGAATAAGCAAAGGGGATTTTTTGGACAAAAGTTCCACAAAATCCCCTTTGCCATCTTTTCACATTACTAGATAGGATATTGTAGGTAAAATACTACTTTTCCAATAATAACATGATGCTTCTGGACAAGTTAATTTATTTATTTATTTATTTAATATTTACATTAAGTTAGGCTCAACAATCAGACAATCTTCATCTGGAATTAGAGGAAGCCAATGTACGCTCAAAATAAAATCGAAGATTGATGATGAAATGAGGGATCCGACCCACATTTCAAGGCAAAAATCACGTGTCTTATAATATGGCCCTTTGATTTTATTATTTTTATTTTATTATTTGATGTTATAGCGGCATTAGACAACCACGATGATGAGATGTAGCATGCTAAGGGTTCCCGTTGGTACACTTTGGGTACGGAACCCTAAAAACTAACCAATACCACTTCGAGGTTCTTGCCATTATTGCTTGCTTGTCGCGATACATAACAGGCGATAGATTTGATATTGCAAAATGTGACTGAATAAATAATCTTTGATTTGATGATAGCATAGCTTATTCTTATGATGGCTGAAACGAAGATTCTACATAAATAGGTAAACTGTATACTTATTACCTATCACAAGTAGCATAATGTAACTCTACTTAAGTATTCGCCAGCAAAATATAGTCCCGTAGCTCCCTCTGTCGCATTTTCTTAAAAATCCAATTTCAAACTCAAATCTCGCAGATTTTACACTAACGATAAAGAATTGGCGCTCACCGCACGTTGTCCGAGAACATCTGATAGCGCTTCCTGAGCATCCGCAATGACATATGCTAAAACGAACCGGCCAACGCAATGTAAGCCGTGTTGCGACGGAATACGATGCATACGCAGGGTCATGTGTGAGATTTACACACGTATGAATTGCACATTTAGCAGCGAGGGTGCGAGAACTTGTTGTTATCTTGAACGAGGCCAATTTCAGCAAATGGATACTAAGTCCTAACTCGTATCTTTTTTATGTCGTTTGGTGTTCGTCGCTTTAAAATATCGACGCGTTTGTAGAGGATGCCAATTTAGGAGGATTTTCTTTACGACTAGGCAGAGGATCGCGAGCGATGTACTTACTGTTGTCTTCCGCCTGTTAAATATGACATGGTTATAAAACTGTACTTAGGTTGTTTGATGTCAAACAAAATAGGTAATCGGATATGGGAGCGAAGCCCTGATGGATGCAAATAGCAAACCATTGCTCTTAGCTTAGCACTCACCCGGACAGTTGGAAATCAATCCCATCCACTACGTTGAACCACAATCAAATACAACCTGATTCAGAATATGTGTACTACGCCGAAACGGGGTTATCCGACCCGACTCGTGGAACAACCTTTGTTTTACGACTTTTTGAATTTTGGTACAAAGTTTTTGGTAAAACAGGATCAAAGTTCTGACACCAACAGCTGGTTTTTTGAGTTGAGACTACCCTAAAATCAGCTGTTTCTTAACTCGCGACAATGAACCTCAGGTCTAGACAGATGAGGCAACATAGCAGAAGGTCACAATCACAAAAAACGAAAAGCGCTTTCTCTCACAGAGGAAAATCGTCGAAAAGCCTGGGCTGCTAATGAGACAATCCATTACTAGAAGGTTTAATTTGTCAAATCTGTTAGCTAAAATACAAAATAATCGTTCCTATAATGTACTTTTGTCCGTCCAATACCGCATTTATCGTCTTTTTGTAACTGTAGGTGCCTATGTAATTTATCGATGTGTATGTTCCATCTAATAACCTACTTTCACGAGATGACTCCAAGTTCTCACTAAAATTGGTTCATCTGTCCTTAATATTCTTTGACACAGTTACCTTTGACACTCGACAAGTCACGACACGTCAAAGATAGCCGGCGGCTTAAAAACAAACAAAAAATGTGTTTAAAATGTGAAGTGTCGTTTTTCTTCGTGCTGAATAAAGATTAATAGATTTAAAGACGATACGTGTAGTTTTCGTGAGTGTAGTCGCTAAATAAAACGTAAAATGACGTGATGAAAGTTTGTTCGAGAGCGAAACTTTGTGTTCATTTTACCGGTTACTCGGACTACATTTCGACAATCAAACTAACGTAATCTACGTGCTCCGGCGCTTCTAAAAAGGTATAGCAGGTGAAATTTTGAGTGAAAAAAGTGAAAAATTTCGTAACCTTGAAAGTGACCAAAACCACGTAAAAAGTGACAAATGTGCAATTGTTCTTGATACATTCGTAAGAACGGCTTTTTCGAGGACTGTACGTGTAGTTTTCGCGAGTGCACCCGTTCAGATGACTCCATAGTGATGTGATGAAAGTGCTCACTGTTCTTCACCATAAAAGTGATCAAAGGTATGTAAAAATGCTTTATTCTCAACTGCTCACTTGCTTAATAGGTACGTACAAAACATACAACATAGGTAGGTAGTAAATTTGTGCGTGTTTTTAGTCTTGTAATCTTCTTACCAACTGATACCTACCTACCTACCTACCTACCTACATGCATAGTGCGGTAAAGGAATAGGGTCGTCACTATTTATTGTCACCTTGTATACTCCGGGATGGATGGGATTTTTCCTAATCGTCTCATGCCGGGACAGGCCCACCAGGTCCGATGGGTATAGTTTTTGTGTAAAATATATTGAAATGTAAAAAAAATATGAGTCATGAGAGTGAAACGTTTGTGAGGTCCATAGGTTTTTAGGTTTTTTTTTGTACCCGGGTTAAAATAGTTCCTAGAAACTATTTGAAAGTTGAAAACGCTTCCCCTTCGTGCAATAAAATGAAACACTTTTTTGTATGGGGACACGGTATGTATATATACAATGTAAAAATCCGTGCCTTCACTGGGGCTCTTCACCACACTCTTCCTCACTCTTTGATTCATCGGGACTATTTTTATCCCGAGTTTCTTGTCCATCTCCTTGTGTGATAGTCCCGATTCCGAACAGGCCGTAGATTTGACATTGGATAGATTCAATAATCTTAATTAAAAAAAGCACCCTGACTGACTTCATTTCACCCGTTTCCACCAATCAGCCTACAAACAGCAAAGCGTGTTGATTATGGCTTTACCCTTTAGTTACGCAGAAAGCTCTGTCCAGTGTCCAAAGGTGCTTTTTTGTTTAAATACATACTTATCATACATTACAACACCCAAACACAGAACAAACATTTACACAAATACAAATACATATCACACAAATGTTTGTCCTGGCGGGGAATCGAACTCACAACCTACAGCGCAAAAGGCAGAGCTACTACCAACTGAGCTGTGAGGCTTGAGACATACATTTTTTAAGAAATTAATGAGGAGAGGTATCAGGTTAGGCAATAAATAGGTTCGTATTCGATTGTATTACCTACTTACTAACAAATATTTCACTTATTGCAAAGCAGTTTAGGCTCGCGTCGCAGTCGAACCCACACACAGCCACAAAATAACGAATTACTCGTAGTTCCGTCGAGTTGAGGGTAGGTACTCCTTCCTGCCCGTCTCATGCCGTCACAAAGCCGTCGGCGCCTTGCATACGATTTCACGGATCAACAAACAAAGAAAACTATCCCAGCTTTGAGGAAATTCTTAAAGATATTACGTTTTGGGAAAGAATTGAACGAACGTAAAGAAAGCCGACCCAAGTCGGAAGGCACCTATAGTTATTCATTTTTAGTGGGTTCCCAACAAGTACTACGTATCATACTGTGACTTGTTGGAGATTGTGTGCCACTTCAACGCCTACCTAAATAGCACATTCGGTATTACGCGTGCAGTTTTATCCGTTTACGGCGGCTATAGATTATAAAAGTACATGTGTGGTTGAAAAGTTATCGTTAGAAATTATAAGTTTTCTATCTACCAAGTTCATGAGTAGCACAAGCAATCAATGACCATATAAGGTACCTAGGTACGTACATTATATGCTAGGATAGTCATTAACGGCCTATAGTACCTCAGATTAGTAGCTCAACGCAACTTTACTCAAGTTTCGAACTAAGATACAGTAATAATAAAGGTGACATTACTGTGCGTCCAACCACGGCGCTTATGACCACCAGATGACAGAAATATGCGCGTATTTCTACGTTTTTTTTTTTTTTTGTAAGGTTAAACAAATATTAATTTTGAAAATGTAAAACACAGACCGTCTGCTGTATACTGTGTTTATTTACTGTACAAAGTGTCAAGGCTTAATTGGGCGTATTTATTGAATGGCGAACATTTTTGGTACAAATTAGAGTCAACATTGGATTTTTTTCTTTAGAGATAATTTTATGTAACAGTGTTTTCGAAACACAAGCGTTCTAGCATCAATCCTGAACTATAACAGGTATTAATTTCAAAGTAAATTCAACAGTATTATAAAAGATTTGATCGCTGAAGCTAAGTATCATAGACGAAGTTTGGAAATGTAACAACGTCGTACTTATAGACCTCCTTTTTAATAATATTATTCAATAAAACGTACAATTAAACTAACTATGTACAAAGGAAACAGTCAGAATTAAGGCGCCTTGCTAAATCAAATCAAATCCAAAATTCCCGAAATTTATCCTTTTCTTTTTCAATGTTATGTTTCGCCATCTAATTAATTTACAAGAACCAAACTATTTCGTCTGCAGTTGGCTGTCAGCAAGGTGACCCTCTTGGCCCGGCCATTTTTAGCCTTGTCATTCACCCAATTATTCAACGCCTGAAATCTAAATTGAATGTTTGGATGACGGAACCCTAGGTGGAGATGTGGACTCGGTATTTTTCGACCTAAAAATTATTATAGACGAAGATCGGCAGATTGGCTTAGAACAAAATTTTTCGAAATGTGAAATATACATTTCAGATACATGTTTGGATATAAATTCAATTATTCAAAAGTTTGAGACTTTGGCTTCCATATTACTGTTGTAGATAAGAGTTCACTCCACCAGGTATACCAATTCTTGATGAATCTTTTCCGGGTTTTGTCGACGACAAAATTCAAAATTTTATGAAGGTTTCGGACAGACTATCAAAAATTAACTCACATATAGCTTTTACCATTATAAAATTTTGTCTTTTTGTCCCAAAATTTACATAGGTATGCTTTGCGATGTTGTCAACTGTGGAAACACAGTGAGCTGGTGAAAGGCTTAGATAACATAATAAAGAACACCCTTTCCACGGTTTTGAATATTGAGTTGGATGACAGAGCATGGTCGCAGGCCTCATTGCCTGTTCGATTGGGCGGCTAACACCATCAATTTCGGCTGTCCCTGGCAATATACTCAAAATTTCTTATCTTAACGAGGCTCGAAATGCTTGGCATAGTGCTTGTCCTAATACCGATCCCCAAAACACCATTCGGCACAACGGCAGTGGGACGGGCCTCCGTGCGAGTTGACACGGAATTATCTATTACATACGTGCTCAACCTCCACAGATCGTGCTCGTCTCTTAGCTGTTTCAAAATGGGAATCAGGTCTTTGGCTGCAAGCATCTTACACTACCAGTACACTTATGGATCCTGTAACTTTCTGTATTGCCACTTGTCTTCGGCTGGGTGCAAGATGCTCCGCCTTTCACCAGTGCCGGTGCGGTGCAGCTGTAAATGAACTTGGTATGACTCTTGTCCCTTGGGAAATGGGTTGGACTTTGGTGTGGGACGCTACCTGCGTCGACACCCTAGCGCCATCTCATCTGCCTGGGACATCAGTTAGGGCTGGTGCGGCGGCTGATACGGCCGAGGATCACAAAAGGCGCAAGTATAGTGGTCTCGACAGAGCTTACCTATTTGAGCCTTTTGGGGTGGAGAACTTGGGTCTGTGGAGAGCCGGTGCCCTCCGGGTTTTCAAAAAATTTTCGGGGCTTTTGATTGAGGTAACACGTGACCCAAGAGCTGGCTCTTTTTTAGGCCAGCGAATTAGCATAGCTATTCAGCGTGGCAATGCAGCCAGTGTCTTGGGCACGCTTCCGTCTGGTACTGGTCTGGAATAATATTCTAAAAGGCCAAGCGATTTCCCGTCGTACAATAAAAAAAATACTTAAGAATACAATGCTCAATATAGGTACATGTTGTCGTGTGATATCACACGAACACTATATAGCGCAATATAATTCAATTATGACAAATGAAAGAAAAGGGGTCCAAAGCGATAATAACGTAGTAAGACTCGGCTATAAACGAGTTACAGCGACATCTATTACCCCTCGCCTATAACTGTCATGTTGTCAAACTATAACACACCAAATCCCCGAATTTCCATATCCATATTTTACGGCGCAGCAGAGAAAATAAATAAGAACGGTAATATAAATAGTATGAGCATGCCCCGGACCTAAATCGAATGGAATTTACATATCAGTTGTTGACGTGAAAATCCCTACATGGGTTAACTAGATCAGCCGACATATAGATACAGAGGTGAAACCGGTTAGCGGAGTGGGATAGACGGACAATATTTATTTGTATTTATATTTCTTTGATTTGGATGTTTTTGTTTTATAATATGTTTTGGCACACTTACAACAATAAATTTATAAAAAAAATATTTTTTTTCTTGCAAACGGGTAATCGCCATTCATCATCATCACGTATTATCCCACTGCAGCAATTTTCAATACACTTGTGCTAACTTGCTCGATCCTGCGCCGGTGTAACCCTTGTATGACCTGCACATTTGACTATATCGTCAACACATCTTGCCTCCTCGAGGCTACCATACAGTAAATAAACGATTTCATTTTCAATTTATTTTAGATAAAATGAGAGACTATGTATGTATATGGTATTTAAGTAGGTACCTAAATATCTCACTTCTCATACTCTGAAAGTGTGACATTTTTCATTCGTGTTCATGTTCCTACACTTTAGTCCAATTTTTTTTAGCATTTTATAGACCTTTTTGAAAAAGTGAATGTTTATTGGAAATCCTTTTGACTAGATACCTAAGTGAACATAGTCAAGATACTGATTTAAATTTTCCGTAGATATTGACTTCTCCAAAATATCTATAGTTGTGAGAATCTCCATACAATCTTGCGAGGCTTATGATCTATATGTGACCCTTGGGGGTTTGACCTTATTTTTGCCAGCAAATGAGCTGAGCTATTTTCAGAGTAGGTAACATGCCACTGGCAATGCAGCTAGTGTCTTGGGCACGCTTCCGTCTGGTACTAGTCTGGAACGGTTGACCTATCTATAGACATATTTTAGCGATTTCGAGAAAGTTGCTAGTGTCACAAAACTTTTTTGTTCGATCGCGGTTTGGTGCGGCGGGCAGCAGCGCCATCACATTAAAATGATTGTTTTTTTTATTTTATTTATGTTTTATTTATGTTCTCCATCTTTTATTTATTCTAGTGTTGTATGATTTGTTATGTATGTGAGACTGGGCGATGTGTGGTAAAAACCTTTTGTTATTTTACTTTAAAAATAAAGATGTTTGTCAACTTTTTGTTTTAGATTAAGCAAGATGTTTTGACATCGGTAGGTAACGTGTATGCCCCATAGAAGGCTTGCCTACCAGTACCAGTAATGTTAGGTATTTAGAGAACCATTAATTGAAGAAGCTTCATATTCGGATCGCGATTCCTGAATATAATGTGGGGATTAACAAATGTCTGCCGGCCATTTTGTTTTCAAGAAAATCGATAATAACCTAAAAATTAAAAAATCCGTGTATTATAAATTTGACATTTGACACTTAATTTAATATGATTTTATTTTGATTGCTGTATTTGATGACATATTTGATTAACATTTAAACTACCTTATTTTTAATTCTCTTGTCGATGCAATTATGTTTAATTTACATTCTTATAAAATTTGCATGCTCTTTAAGGCAGAGCATAATTAATACTTATTGATAACAACTGTAATAAAGATCTATGTTACATTATGTTCGAGCAAATAAAAATATCTTTATCTTTTATCTTTGAAGAAGCTTTGAGCATACCTAATGGCGAACGTCAGCGTCCTTTGTTCTGTATTATTACATATCTTTCACCTTTTTGTCATAGAGTGCGTGGCGAACATTTATTTCATTCTAAGCTATGCAAAGCCACACTTGCGAGGTCTACAGCTCACAGATCCACATGGTAACTAAAACGGATGTAGCCGCCTCTGTGGACTAGTGGTTCGCCTACTGGTGTCAGATTTAGATTCCCAGGAGCATTACAAAATTGTGGTTGGTATTAGCAGTTAGCGTTAGTGGTACCTAACGCAATATGTTTAAGACCGCCTGGCTACTAGTTACCACCATCTGACTAATTCTGTCGCCATAACATCAATTCTTAAATTATTCCGCCATTTAGAGAATGTCAAGGTGAAGGTCAAGCATCTCCCCGTCATACCAATAATACTATAAAAAAAATGCGACACAATAATCATGCCTGAATCTTCAATCGAATGAGTTCGAACGAAAGAGTTTCTTTGAATTCTGATATATTTTTATAGGTACATATTAAAAGTTGTGATTTTGATAGTTCAGTTCAGACTGAACTAATAACATAAAAGTTTTGCAAAGTTAGGCACGATTACATATTTTACAGATGGTCTTTCACAGATTTTCACTATTTCTCATAAAAACACTAAAAGAACGAGTCAAACCTCTATGACGTAAGATTTTCATTGACAGTCTTTAGAAGGGGGATATACCTAGTTCATTTACTTCTTTTTGCAAACAGCATTATTAAAGTCAAATTGATGTTTTTTCTTAGAATTATGATATTACCAACCTACCTACTAATTTCTTTGAAATATAAGCGAAGTCATTGTAGTCCTATGATATTAATTATGATTAATAAATGGTGATACCATTTACAGGCTTATTTAGGTGTCTTGTAACAAATTTCAGCCCTAAAGGATGGGTACTTTATCGTCACACTATCTTGATAAAAATGAAAACGCATTCCGGTCATAAAAAAAGCGATGCTAAATTATTGAACAAAAGTGCCGTTTTTGAAAAAATCGGTAGACTTCCAATGGAAGATAAATAATGTCTTTCCTTGATTTGGAAAGTAGCTATGCTACCTATGTAGGTACACATTAGTTATGGCCATCATAAAATCTATTTTTAAGACACATAACCTTTGAGTTTTCATTAACTAATCAATACCTCAAGCTTAATTTTATCATTTTTTACAAAACAAACCGTTAGTTTAACAAGAAGTTTCGTTATTCTAGACAAGGAGGCGCCGCCACGCCGCCGCCGCCACGCTGCTGCCGCCGCCGCCGCCGCCGCTGCTGTGGAAATATATTTATTTCTGTTTTATAAGAACACAATTTGGGTAAAACATATGGACATTTAAAAAAACCATTCTTTAAATTAACCTTATATCTATTTTACAACGGCTAACATAACAAATAGTTTTTAAATACAATTTTTTTTATTCGTTTGTACGTACGCCATTGTTTATTGGTGTTGTTCCATTTTTGACATAAATTATTTATGTAAGTAAAGGAAGAACAACTTTTTTTATAATAGAATGGCCTAGCGACCTACCTACTCTCTGATGAATCTATACCTCCAAATGAGTCTGTGCGTATGTTCACAAAGGATATAAAAAAAAACAGTATATCCGCCAAATCTTTAGTCCCATAATCCACTTCCTATTCCTATTCTTAACTTTTTACTGTACCTATAACAAATTGAAGCTAAGTGACTGTGATTTTTGTAAGTTTATTACACATTTATTTTAGTTTCATTTAATGCCAACGTAGTGAAAATTATTTTTTTAAGTTCGGGACTAAAATCCATTCATGGAAAATAGCTTTTTTTCATCCCTGGTCGAACAATCTACTAAGGCAAAATCTATTTAATGATAGAGGTCGCGCATATACCTACCTATGTATAGGTGTACCGCATTTTTTACAAACAAATTTACCTATGTAGGTTGCTAAATCGTACTAAAATCAGTAGGTGAACCTAAAATGGCTCTAATATTAAATCTGATTAGAATGAACACAATTATGTTCAAGGTAAGTGATTAAATTATTGTAAAATCTTTGTGGCGCTAGATGACGGTTGCACAGTGATGTCGCACTGACCTATTATATTATTTTCTCTAAAATCTAGCTCTTAGCTGCTCCGGGATAGGTAAATGGGGGGCTGAGTGGCTCATTTCGTTGTTGCTCCTCTCAGTTCTTCATAAAGGTATATCGGTTAAGTGCAAATCCAGACATGAACACCAAGGGTTCCAACTCACATTATCATACCTATTTCAATACATACTATGCGGGCTATTTTCTAGTTTCGAGCTAAGGCTCGAAACTAGAAAATAGCGATATCGATATTGTATTAAGCTAAGGCGTAATACAATATCGATATCTGCTAAAACACTCATGTATAAAATAAACCTCATAGTGTAGCATACCCATCTTGAAAAGTGTAAAGCTGGTTTACTCCAGTTCCCGTGTTACATCGTGCTCGGCATAGCTCTAAGCCCTTGTACTGTACAGTGTACAAGTGACCATGGCTGTGCCATGCACGATGCCCGGCAAAATGGGAACTGTGGCATTCGTTTTGTGGAAAATCGAAATGGCGTTTGGGCGGAGAGTTTTCATGCTGGGCGGAGTCTAAGAGAAAAATTACGCCTAGCGGCCTCCACGCCCCCTCAGCTCAACGGTGAACAACACGAAACTTTTACTCTTTTTATGGCTTTTAACGCTACGTGTGTATTGGGTATGAATATGGATAAAGCTATGTATGACCGCATGTCGTATTCATGGCAAAGGTTCGTTCACATTTTCTTGCATAATTGTATATTGCTTGTCGATATATTAGGTCCTTACATATGAAATTGGCGTTTTGTATGGGAGGAACATAAAGGCAATTTTTTCATATTAAAATATATTTTATTGCTCAAAGTATGTACCATTGCTATCTATACACTTTTGCCATCTTATAGGTAGTTCATTGATCCCTTTACTAAAAAAACCATTCGGACGGGAATCAATGAAATCTTTGAAAGCGGTTTGGACTGCCTCATCGGAATTGAATTTTTTTCCTTGCAAGAAGTTATCCAAATTTAAGAAAGCTATAGTGTACGACACCGGCACTAGTCCACCAAACGCTTACAAGTAACTTTTTTTGAGTCAATTTTAGCTTGGGGCAAGATTTTGCTGGTTCACCAGGGTTCAGCCATTGCGATGAGCGTTTACGATTATCGTACAGGATCCACTTTTCATCACATGTAATGATCCGATTTAAAATTCCTTCATTATTGTGCCGGTTGAGTAATGTAACGCAGCAGTCGACGCGCGTTTGTCGGTTTGCTTCACTTAATTCATGAGGTACCCACCTTTCAAGCTTTTTCACCTTCCCAATTTGCTTCAAGTGGATTAAAACGGTTTTGTCACTAATACCGCAGCCTGCAGCTAACTGTGATGTGGTTTGCGATGGATCTGCTTCCACAATAGCCTTCAATTCATCATTATCGACCTTGGTCTCCGGCCGTCCACGGGGCTTGTTCTGCAGGTCGAAATTTCCAGAACGAAAGCGTTGAAACCAAAAACGCACCGTGTTTTCTTTTGCGACACCACCACCATACACATCATTAATCCTTCGAGCCGTTTCTGCAGCACTGGTGCCACGGTGGAACTCGTACTCGTAAATAATGCGATATTTTAAGTTTTCCATTTTGTGAAATGAGTGACGCAGAAAAAAAAAGCAAAAGAGAAAAAAACAAATGAATTACGGTTTTCGAAACACAAATGCATGAGTAAATAGCTGTTTAAATTTGAATTTGGAATTCCTAACCAAAGAGGAGATATTTAAGATCAAAGTGGCCAGTACGACAAAACGCCAATTTCATATGTAAGGACCTAATATATATACACAGTCAGGTCATAAGTATTGTTACACAGTAAAAACTTTTCTTTTAGAATGCTGGCCACAAAAAAGTTGATTTAATTCGAATTTCGAATTGTTCATGAAAATAAAAATGTATACTATTTAGAATTTTACTCATTTTTAAATATGGAGTGAACGCTTAAAGAAGACCGTATTCCGCGTGTCCAACGAGGTCATTTTCCATCCTCGCTCATGGTATGGTTGGGAGTTTCTTATTGAGGCTTAACAGAGGTACATTTTTGTGAGAAAGGTGTAAAAACGAATGCAGTTGTGTATCAAAATACAGTCCTGACGAACCTCGTGGAACCTGTTTCTCATACCATGTTCAATAACAGGCACTGGGTATTCTAACAAGATTCGGCGCCAGCTCATAGAGCGAAGAGCACACAAGACTGGCTGGCGGCGCGTGAAATCGACTTCATCCGGCACGAAGACTGGCCCTCCTCCAGTCCAGATTTGAGTCCGTTAGATTACAAGATATGGCAACACTTGGAGGAAAAGGCGTGCTCAAAGCCTCAGCCCAATTTGGAGTCACTCAAGACATCCTTGATTAAGGCAGCCGCCGATATTGACATGGACCTCGTTCGTGCTGCGATAGACGACTGGCCGCGCAGATTGAAGGCCTGTATTCAAAATCACGGATGTCATTTTGAATAAACTTTATTGTCATAAGAATCTATGTTTCGTTAAATTCATTTTGGTATATAAATGGTTACATAATAAATAAACTTGTTTCAATTATTTTATATTAAACTTGTGACAGAATTTATGACCTGACTGTGTATATATAGGTATGTATGTATGTATGTACTAGTTAATTCTAATTCATAATTTTGATGGTGAGGGAGAAGTGTTCTCTGCTGATGTCCCACTTTGGAGTATATCGTGCATTGCCCCTAGTTGAGCTAACCTGACCACAGCCAGCCCAGCTCTCAGCTGAAAAGGACCTTGGGTTGATGGCAACATTGCCCGAGAGTGCCCACAGATAAGCTTCCCATAGCTGCGGGCTCATTGATATGCTATTGCGTGAAGCTAGTAGGTAATGTACCTACTTGTTTGTCGTTTCACAAGTATAAAAGCTTTACACTCATGGCAAAGACAGGCCATTTACACACAAAAATGGGTTACAGTGACTTTTGGGACCAAGCCCTCTTACTATGCGTTTCCAATCTTGATGATGCTGTGGGTACCTGCTAGCGCGAATGAAGAGTTATTTTTTAAGAAAAATGCAAAGTATAATCTTTTTATTACATCTATTTTATTACTGAACCGATCCTAAAACACCCCGATATTCGATATCTCCCAGTATTGGCAGAAATTTGACAGCCAGTTAGTTGCTCGTAAGGATAGCTTGAAAAACCGAGCGATAATTTCAACGATTATATAGTAACAATAATTTGAACAATTTGAGCAATAAAAATAAACTTCCACAAAAAGTCAAGTTATGAAATATAAATTCAACCATATGAAAGTTTTTTTTTTTTCGTTTTTTGCATTGTTCTTCCATTAGTCAACTGGCTTTTAAGAATAGGACTTCTGTTCAATTCGAATGTCTTGATGATCTTTAAAAAATGTATGCTGCTATCTCCTGATCCACTTCTTACAAGTCTGTTAAGGTCAGCAATTAGACTTGAAACATAGAATTTTGGAAAATAGCATTGCTATCGCATAGTTCTTACTCTATACCTAATCTTATACTCCAGAGGCGTCAAAGATGAGTCATCAAAAATAACCTCTCTTTACAGGCCATCTAGTATCGTTTATGAGACGAATGTTCTTGCCGCAGTCCTAAAGAGTCACATCATAATCAGTCTGTGAAATTACTTTTACACTTTCATCGTTCCCATTTAGTTAAGGTACCGTTGTAAATAATCATAAGAAAAGTCTTTGAAATATTTGTAACCGCCCTCTACAAATTAGATAGATTCCATAAACAGTCAAGTTTCTGTATGGCCCCAAGGTACAATTTAAGACTCTTGAAGTCAAGAATAGGTATTCAAACGCTATTAAAGTTAAAAAAATTACATTAAAACTACATTACTGCAACAACGCGGGCGACTAAGCCACGGTTAAAAGCTTGTTCTCTCAGTAGTAGCTTAACAAGTAGGCTGTGTATTTTAAGAATACTCCTAGAAAATATCAGAAGCCAATGCGAGGCCAATCAGTGAGGTGGTGTTAATTTAATTGTCACAACCGAGGAGAATCCATTTTAAATAGTGTGCTCGCGTGAGTACAATGCAATAACGTAAATATTTAGATTAAACTTAAGAACATATAATAAAAAAAACAATCAAAAAAGGTTATCAAACTTTTTGACAAGGTGAAGGAAGAATGAAGTCCATTCAAAAAAATTAACCGATTTGTCATGTCATCGATATTTGCCGCGTCAAAGTTTCATTGTTCTTGTTGTTTCAGGTTGTTTCCAACAGTGAATTAGTTGCATGTTTATATTTTGTTCAACATAACTGTTTTCTGTGATAATTTTATAAATACTAGTCTAAGCGTAAGATTGTACTTCGTCTTTGTGCGTATTTTATTTAACAATCGATAGTAGGTAGTTTATGTGGATTGTTGTATTAGTAAAAGTTTTTTTTAAGTTGCCGTTCAAAATGAATGAGATTCCGCTTTGGATGGAGAGATTGGTGCAGCAAGATGTGGATGCAGGTGAGCACTACAGATAAACCTTTCATTTGTCTTGGTACGCGCCACACAATCATCATGCGCCGCTTACCTACTCACAAAATATAAATTCATATGGCACTGAAGCCAGCTTCTAATAAACCTAGAAGGTTCAATTACAATAGATGCTCGCAAATTATACTGATTATTCTCGTTTACTACTTGTTATCTGTAGATCGTGTGCCCAATAGTTTCAACAAAGTTTTTTTTATAACGAAGTAGGTAAATATTGCGTACTAGTTACTTACTAATATACTATAAATTAATTTTATTTGTATGTTGTGTGTATGTATCAAGTCGAATACCAACATGGGCGTGGTGATCACGCGATTCCCTCATTGCAATTTTTAGGCAACCTTTTGTCCAGTTTTGTTCTATTTCAAGTTACAATGTATACCTAGATCCCGAGTTAGGTCAGTATGGGTGTGTAGCACAAACGGGATTAATGTACCTGTGAGCTATGTAGCCTAGGTGGTATGGGCCTTCCGATAAGGTGGTTGTGGGTTAAAATTCAGTCTTGCACTAATGGACTTTTTAGTTCGGAATTTATTGTGCGCATTTGACACCATGCACATGCTCTGAAGGTGAAGGTCACATCGTGAGGAAACTACAATAGATGTTCCTAGGACCAAACATCAAAATGACGTGTCACTAAGATAAGTAAAGATAAGAAAGATTCCGATAAGTTGCGATGGGCTTGCAACCTGTCACGTAAGATCCACGCTCTGAGTAGTGATCAAAGGTGAATTCTAGAAGGGAAAATGTCACGAGCCTGTTATTTTTAACCGCGTGGGATTGTAAACAGGTTAAATGAAAACGCGGCATATTATTTTAACTTTCCAGAGAAAGACGATGGATATACTCCCATGCAGCTCTTAGGCATAAAAAGTCGCAGGTTTATCTGGTGGCTATGCATGCAGTACAATGTGATGCCAGATGGGGTCATGGGCTCGGCTTGTAACCTGCTTGAACGGTACCTGGCTAAGAAGGTCCTCATCCCTAATTTATCGCCAAGTGAGTTTTTTTAAATATTTGTTTTTTTATAGATTTCTCCTCTCGAGATTTAGAGAGGCGAAATCTTGCTGCGGTCTTAGCTTTTCACGTACGGCACGGTTTTGTACGTACTGTACCTACATGTATCTGATGTATTCTTTTTTTTTTGTTCCAGCATTTAGAGGTAAGATAGCCAGTTCCTCAGTTTGTTGAGGATTTTGGGTGAAGTACGCTTCCACCTTCAGCCTTATCATAACTTGAAAATCAGGTGAGATGTAGGCCGAGCACATACCCGTCGTACAGTAAAAAAAAAAAACAAAAAAAAATCCTCCTCATCCTTGTGCTGGCCTATAGAAGCTAGATATGTTCAGAAGAGCTTACCCAAAAAGAAAAAAATGAAAAGAGATTTATTTACCCAATAAAAAAATAATAAAACTATACCTAGCTTAAACTAACTAATTGTAAGCTACACTATGACAAACACAATTAATATGTAACAAACTTTAAATTTGGGTAAAAAGGTACCTACGCTGACTCAACTTTATTGCAGCATCGAGCATAATGCAACGATGATGCGCAGGTTTTCAGCCAGGTCCCTATAATGGCTTCCAATAACGCGCGCAAATGTAATCTGAGTTGAATGTTATTTTCAGATAGCCCCAAATGGCAAGAGATTAAGAACGACATAACGATACGTACCCCCCTGTTAGCCAGCGTGTGTATCGCGCTCAGCTCGAAGATGAGGAGCGCCTCACGTCACGTCAACGTTAAGGACATTCGGTCTGTCTTGGATCACCATTTCTCCATCTTCACCATACCGGAGATAGAAAATGCGGAAATGGATGTTTTGTCTACGATCGGTAAGATTCACGCGATATTCACTCGAAAATGTCGTAAGACGCGACGCTAAGAGTCGACATCAAAGGCCGAGTACTCAAGACTAATCTGCTGGCCTACCTTATTAACCTTATTTGACCTTATTAACACTGTTTTACTTATCAATGAAACCAAAAATTTGTTTAGAAGAAAAGAGACAGTTATGAGTGTGAATCTGATAGCACCGGCCTCGTAAGAGTTGGATAACAAAAGTTTTTGTAAATGCCGTGGAGTAAAGGTGTTTGAGGGGTTAGGGGATGTGTAGATGTGCAAGCATGTGAATTTGAATCTAAAAGTGAAAGGAAGAAGAAAAGGCGTACGTATCTAGGTACTGGGTAAAAGTTGAGTTTTTGTTTTGAGTGTTTATTTGTTCTGTATCTTATACCTCTTCATATAAATGTCGTAGATAGAGGACAGTTAGTACACGTAATTTCCCATAAAAAATTTTGGTCGTTAAATGTCATATATATGATTTTCATCGTTTGTATAAAATAAATTAATGTGCTTATTAAAATATCTGCGGACAAGTTAACAATTATCGGTTTTACTCTCATAAAAATATCGATAATGCCTCAGCCACCCATATACGTTATTTTGCTATAGCTTATCTCAGCTCAGAATATACCCAAAATGAACGAAATTGAACGAATATTCTGGCATCTGTGGTGTGTATTTTCGACATAAAGCTACAAGCTACGTCAATTCGAAGTCAGCTGATTCAAAATAAAGGCCGCCATCTCGCCTCTTAGATTTTTTAACGTAGGAAAGGTTGCAGCATATTTACTGCTTTTCAAACAAATAGCAATTATAATTTAAGACGTTAAGGCTTAAAATGCAAAGTAAGCTACTGTTCTTTGCGACCAAATAAAAACTTGTCTTATCCTAATTACTAGTAGGATGTCATGCAAGGGGCTTGACTGCAGATATCCCACATCAACAGCACATTATTGACCACCACAATTTGGAAAAAACTTTCTATAACTGCAAGGTTTAGCCGTAAGCACCACGCTTGGCAGATTGGTGCGCACAGTTAAAGTCTTGTTTACACTTACAAACAAGCTGCTGCCTTTTTGGTGAAGCCCCTTGGTTGACTTTACGATATCCGGGGGCCCAAGGGATAGATTTTTAAGTCACGACTACTAAGGCAAAAGTTTTGAGAGCACTTTAGAAAACGACATCAAACCTATGTTTCATGTTAGTAAGGGGTGACTTATTCACTTATAGTTTTCTATCCACCTATTATGACGTACAGTCGGTGGTTTGATGCTTTGCTTTCATTCTGGCTTTGCATAGAATCAGAGTTAGCAACAAGAGAGCCTCGAACACTCAGGTGAATAAAGAGAGATTGGGAAAAAAATGTGGCCTTCATTTCACCTGGCTACAAGTTGAAATAAGACGAGGATGGAAGCGCACTTCACCCGGAATCCTCAACAAACTGAGGAACTAGCCATCTTACCTCTAAATGCCGGAACACAACAATTTTTTTGTTGTTATGGCGACAGAATTAGGTACGATGGTGCCAGCTAGCCAGGCGGACTTAAACAAAGTCTTACCACCAACCAAAACCTAACCGAAACCAGACATCACGAGATTTCGAAATCTTTTATACGAAAATTTGTTACCATGTTACCAGTTTTCCATAGTTTGGGGTTAGATAGCGCTGTGTGAAATTAATGTTCTGAAATATTTTTAGGTTTGTAATAGGTATGAGTGAGATTTTCTCAAATCTATCTCTTATTGCATAAAATTTGAGCAACATACAATGTGGCGGTTATATTGTTATATACTTTGTTCTATATCAAAATCCCTTTGTCTATGTCTGAAGCAGTGCATACCGTGCACAAAGTTCCTTCCAAAGCCTACAAAGGCAAACAGAAACTTTCCGGTACCTTTTTGTCATTTTTGACTTCACTGTTTCAACCATGATTTAACGAAGTTCATGAACGATATCCTTGAACCACTACAAATCTGTCAATAAATATAAAAAGTGAAATGAATTATATTCTCAGTAATAAAGTTCCCATATTAGTTTGAAGCTGGATGGTGTTGAGTAAAAATTACTCGTAAGCTTTATAATATGTAAGCGTTAACTTATTACTTGATAATAGTACTTATATTTTCACATACTGGTAAAAAAATGGAATAACAATCATGATGATGATGTCTTAACACCCGTGTGACATCCGTGTGACCCGACATGAGACATCGGACGGAGTAGGCTATGGACCGCTATTTGTGGCATCGATTGGAAGGTGGTTTATGTTCTGCAGTGGAAGTGTGTGCGCAATGTTGATGATGAAACATTCATCCTTTTAAATGGTGCATTATTGTTGTAGGCTTTAAGATACCTCTCTACACGAATGTTGAGAAGGCCGAGGTGATTGCAGTCGACATTGACATGTCAGATGACAAAAAACTAGAAGCTGTTGCTCTCGTCACACAGATAACTGAACTGCACCGCCCCTACATACAAGAGAAGGTAGAGGATGTTGCCCTCACGCTGCGCAATGAAAAAACCAGCAACGTGCTGCGGAATAGTAAGTTTTTTTCTAGTAACACATTAGAATAAGCGCATAACAATGGTAGCAAATGAAATCAATTATCGTTTATTTAGTGAGTAGTGAGATTTCTTTAGGATCACTTTTTAGCATCAAATGTACCGTCTTTTCGGAATCGCGAACAGCACACAATGAGAAAGGCAAGAACCTCGAGTCAGCTTTATTTTAATTATCCATTACAAATAGCTTGAATTTACTAATACAAAAGCCTTAGATAAAACACAAATGACTCTCAACTGACCTTAAAAATCAGCGATACTAAACTTATACCGGCATCAGCAGTTGAACGACCTCTTATAAATCCGAATTGTTCATTATGAAAAAAAGTGTTAGCATATAAATGACCTTGTAACTGTGTTTCAGGAATCTTACCCGCATGTAAGAAATCATTTAAAAAAGCGTGTGTGTGTACTTATGAACGCAGCGTAACAAAACAAAAACAAGAAACTAGTAATGTAATATTATTAATTGATTGAGTGAGCGAAGCGAATGTGATGGCTCTCGATGACTCCCGAACGCGTTATACAATTTTAATTAAACTGAAAATATAAAGAAATAACGTAAATATAAATTGATTATCGTGTGAGGTTTTTGATAACTGGGGTAGTTTTTAAAATATTAGGGTGGAAAGAAATACAACATTTCGCCTGTTGAATGTTTCAATATTTTTAATTAGCAGAGTCACTTACACTCATGAATCGTTTGAAGACTTTTTTTAAACTAGGGTAGTTTATGACAAATAGTCGTTCTAATTGATATATTCAGGATATATTGTAACATAGCGTTACAATTCAATAATTAAAAACAATAGTTATGTGTCGGCGCTTGTAGCTGAGCGAGCGGCCAATGGTAAACGGCGCTGGCGTGAGTCGCTTCTAGATCATACTCCAGGCAAATTCACGCCAGTTATCATTAGTTTGTGCGTTCTAGCTGGCTACTGACAAATACTAATATTATTTAGTAAATTGCCTCAACAAATTGTTTTATAATTCACTGTGAAAGTGTTTTCCCGATATAGGGTAAGTTTTCAATGGAACACAATTCAACACTATCATTGCAATTGCTAATTTTCATAATTGAAATTACGGGGTTGCAAAGTGGGTAAATACGATTGCAGTCTTGGGAAATGTCATAACAGGGTTTAGTAGATTTTCAAAAAAGCTTCTTATTGACTTTACAGGGGTGGTTTTCTAGATAAAGGGTTGCAAAGGATGATCATCAGATCTTAGAAGATTGTGACGTGAGAGTTTTTTACATTTTATTAAAATAATTGAATAAACCCTCACGCTTCTTATTCAAACGGGTCTATTTATTTTTGTTTTTATTCAATAAAGTTGTCCAAGTCAAGGTTGTGGATAACATTCAACAATTACCTACTTTTGGGATGTCATGTAAGGGGCTTGACTGCGCACATCGCACATCAATAGTACATTATTTTTCACTTCAAAGAACTTGCTTCAAAAATGCAAGGTTTGACCATAAACACCACGTTGCTTGGCAGACAGATCACAGTTAAAGTTTGTTCTCACGTAACTCAGGAAAATTGTTTTTCCCCTGTATAGTATAAGAAACAGTGTGCTCAGAGTAAGTAGGGTGTAATGAAAGCACACGTTTGATATTTAATTTCTTTGTGATAAAAAATACTGTGAATAAATACCTAACACAAACCGGACATCACGAGATCTTAGTTCGGGGCGAACTACTAGTTTATAATGTTAACAAATAAAAATAATACATACCGTCGGTTGCCAGAAGCTCTGCAGAATTAACCTTATATAATCTAAATATAATACTGAACGATAATTAACGATAAACGATAAGCCTCACAGCTCAGTAGCTCTGCCTTCTGCGCTATAAGTTGTGGATTCGATTTCTTACCTGATAATCCTACCTAATAATAATAATCTAGTCACAAAGTAAGCAAATATTGTTGCTTAGTTTGGGACTAGATGGCGCTGTATGAAATTAATATCGAGTTATATAATAAAAACTGATTTGAAAGGCCACACAATTAGAGATTCTGCAGGCGCAAAAGGCAAGTGAACTTTGTTTCAGTCGGGTGATGTTTGATCGGTCCGTATTTCCCGTAGATATAAAGAACGTCCGCCACGTGCACCTAGTCGCCGGCGCCTTGGCCGCTACCCGGTCCTTCCTCAAGTGGCAGTCGAGGGACCCGGTGCATCGTCTGGCGTACCTCACCCAATGCTCGCCCGCGTACATCATTTACATACGCGACATCATCCTCGGAGTGCTGGAGAAGGAGTTTGGACAGGGGGTCATTGATATGGGTGTGCCCAGATCGCGGAAGAGGCACTGGCACGAGAAGGTGGACGTGCTCAATAAACCTTTCCTACCACAAGTTTAGGCATCTAATACTCGGTACTCGTATTGCTTGTCTTTTCCATTCTCTAAGTGATTTAACATGATACCCGAGTAACTTTTACCCCAGGGGCTTATTTCACAAATGTCCACATAGCGTGCAGATTAGTTATGTTGTAAGGTAGAATATTTACCTTTGTTACCTTTGAGTATTTCAAGAATTAACTTTAACTCGTAGACTCCAACTTTTTTCGCTCTTCTAACTTTTATAAGGACGGGTTAAAACATGGTAAGATAACGTTTTAGGAGCCATGGCTATGTTGGACATGTTACTAGTAAATAGATGAATAGAAAGTTTTTACGGTGTCCACCACATACGGTGGTAAGAGGGTTTATTGACGATTGAACATGTATGGGCCGACCCACACTTCTCGTGACTTGTACCACCATATTAGAATACATGAAGAGCTTCAACGGTGCGTTCGCATTTTTAAAGAATAGAACATTGTCATGTTCGTAGGAAAGTCATGCGTCCGTACATGTTCGCGATCCATTCACGTTTTAGCAGATTTGTTGATTTGTTCGGACTGAGTTGTTATATTTTCTCTAAATTCGTCTGTTACAAAGTATACAAAGACGTTTATATATGAATCTGTGACGTTGTTATAAGCATTGTTATAACGTATGTATACGTATACATACGTTATAACAATGCTTTTCGTGAAAGGACTGCGCTACACTTCTAGGTAGGTAATCGAATTGTGAAGAGCGCCCGGCGGTACGGTAGCCAGTTTTTCAATCGAATATGGTAACCGATAACCTAGTAATGGTGCTAACCAAATATGTTCGATCGTCTGTTATAGTCCAAAAATAAGTTTTATGGTTTTGTTCTAGGTAAAACAGTTACTTGTATTCATCACTAAAAACGATATTGATTCAGAGTAATTTGATGAATTGGGTAAAAGATAGAAGGTTTATATTATTTAAAAAAAGCATGTGTATAAAGTATAGGTAATGTAGCCTTAATTTGTTGTGAATTGTATCTACTTATAAGAACAAAATATTATTTACAAACGTTGTTATGATACATAAGACTTCCGTCGAAATTGATACCTGTAACATCTCCTGGTAAGAAGAACTAGTACCCTAAGTACAAACTGCGTCAGCATATTTATGATGCAGCTAGTGAAATATGTGCCGGATATGTGCTGCGCACCTAATTATTTACAATATTCACAAGTCGCGACATAGACTCGCTGTTTGAATTCGGGTTCAAGGCCAGTTTTTTTTCTACTGTAATGCTTAAAAGTTTTCCTAACAATTAATAATAATTGTTGCCTGTATAAAAGCTGTAATATATAATTGATTGCTGATAGTACAGCCTGAAAGACTATTTTTTAATGCACGTTTTGTTGTATTTTGTAGGTTGTGGGTTCGTTTGTTCTTAACTTACCTCTAATAAAAAATATATGTTAATACATTTTGTTTTTCATTTATCTATCCATTCAATAATTAAGTTTTAAAAACTTCAAAGAATACCGACTTCGATGAAGAATATGATACGATTTCGTTTACGTAGGTGACGAATTTTTTCAGTTATTTTGATGATAGATGGACGAACAGACAGAGAGACACATGATCCTATATGGGGTCCGTTTTTTCCTTACTTTTGTATAATATTTCAAAAGTTCCCTCGATTTTTCCAGGATCTCATTATCAGCTCCTGACCTGATGACGATGGGATCACCTGGGAGGTATACCGACCCTAAAAACACCCAAATCACTTCAAAGTGTGCATATAATATTTGAAGAGTTCCCTCGATTTCTCCATGATCCCATCATCAGATCCTGACCTGATGTTAATGGGACTACCTTTGAAAGTCCGTACCCTTGAAAATCGGCTAAAAAAAGAGCTGTATGGCCAAGTGACTATGGGCCCGCCTTGCACCAATGGACTTTTTAGTTTTCCGGAAGTTTATGTGCAAAAGAACTCTTTTATCGTAGTGTAAATAACTTTATTTTTGATAAATAATCTCCGCTTAAATACCTGACACATGTACACATGTCAGACATCACGAGATCTCAGTTCGGGGCGAACTACTGCTTTATTAAAAGACAAGTATTGTTCAATTTAGTATTAGCTTACCGCCTCTTTTGTCCAGTGGCTCGCGTACTGGTGTCAGATCCAGAGGTCCCGGGTTTGATACCCAGGGGAGTACAATATTGAACTTGGTTTGGTTGTTGGTAGGACTATTTTCTTGTCTGCCTGAATAGCTACCACCATGTTATCTAAGTTTGATGCCATGAAAACAATTGTATTCCGGTATTTAAAAGACAAGATAGCCAGTTTTTCAGACAGTTGAGGATTCGCGCTTGACCTTCATCTCACCTGGTTTACAAGATAATGATGAGGAATCCCAAAATCCTCAACAGACTGAGGAAATTCTTACCTTTTATATCGGAACACAATAATTTAGAATGGATTTTATGACGACAGACTTAAGTGAGATGGTGGTAGCTAGCAACAAAGTCCTAGCACTAACTACATCACAAATTTGTGCCCCTTTGAGGAACAAACCCGGGACCTCTGGGTCTGATACCGCTGATCACACCACTAGCTCACATGGGCTACCCTCCTCTGATGGGATGTAAGGTTAGTCGACTGTTACGAAATTCGCGACTTTGCTGGAATTCAATCATTATCATTATAGTCACAGTATCTCCTTCGAAAGAATACCAAAGTAGCCTGTTTCAAGTAATCAGATTCAGAGATCGCCACAGCATAATGAAAACAGAATATCACGTTGCTTGTTTATGTGAGCTGTCTGCGGTGGGGGCAGGCAGATATTAAAGTTACTCCCTTTGACTAGTCGAGCGAACAATATGGATGCATCTCTGGCACTCGAATGTGTAGCGGTTTGCGATATTGCCTCCTATTATTAAATTTGCTTTGGTTAGTTTTGTCCGCGAGGCACTCGTATGTTGATTTTGTTATTTGTTTTGTTTTTATTTTAAACCTCACCATGCATGGCTGAGGATCGATGATTCAATTACTGCTAAGAATTTGAACAATATCTACTTATCAATCATAATAAATATTCTCTCAATTTCTCAATACGGCAGCAAATATTTCTACACCCCCAGGGATGTAGCTACTTCCTTTACTTACTTTCTTTATGTCCACCTGGCTAGCTACCACCATATTATTGCGGATTCCGGGTGAAGTGCGCTTCCACCTTCGGCCTTATTATACTTATCACACAGGTGAGATGAAGGCCGAGCGCTTCCCCGTCGTACGAAAAATAAAGATTAAATTGAGAAATAATTGATTCCTACACTTATTTGGTTTCAAGTCAATGCGCTAGGAGATCCAACAGAAAAAGCAACAGCCAATGTTCGAAGGGCCAACCCTTGCCTTATTATTTTAATCTGAGGACGGCGATCGCAAGCCGCTATTCCATAGAATGTTAACAAGTTGTAAAAATTATGAATGAACGTCAGACGAGGGTCAGAGGCAACCGAGAGGGCTTCAACAATAGGTGCTTTAGGGTGCCCAATAAAAACTTGACAAATGGCGTTTCATAATCGCATAGCATTCCGAGCATGGCTTGCCATCGCTCGTCATTGCTTAAATTGTCCTCTCCGGTAAAATATGTCGCGCAATCACCTTAGGTAGGTGACATGGTACGATATTTTTTTACAAATCTGTTTTATGTAGGTACATCATTATACCTCTTCAGTTGCCCGGTGTAGACCTCATGGATATATATCACACCTTCCCAAATTTAGTATATTTCAGTACCTATTTTTAGTTTTTATTATTCTTTATTGGTGATTTTTATTTTATTTTATTTTAAGGCTTTTAGGAAAACTTACAGCTAGGTACTAGGTAGTATAAACTTATAGATAATAATATATACATAGTAAATATTATACGAGAAGGCCAATTAGAAGTTTCCACAGATAAAATTTAGAATAGACAAGTATATATAAAACAGTTCAAAATAGACGATAAAGTGAAGCTACGATTTAAACAGAAATGTATAAAAAAAAATCAATAAAAGGTTGGTTTTTTTATATATACAGGTCGAGTTTTTTTTCAGGGCCACTCATGCCAAGTCTGGACACTGTGAGAGTTATCGAAAAGCCATGCTGGGAGTTAAGTGCTCAACTTAAAAAAAAATCAGTCCTGCATTTAAGAAAATCTATTTTTTTATAGTTTTTTAGGAAATTTGAGTTTTTGAAAAAACTTTTGTACAAAATTGAAAATGTATAAATTCAATTATGAATTTAGTGAGGGTTGTATGTATCGTCTAAAATGCGTAAGTGCAGCTATTAAATCATCTTTTGCTGGCGTGTAGAACTTTTGATAATCAGAACTTCTTCAAAAAGCTTGGTATCGTCGAATGCAAAGATACAAATTTAGCGTTTGAAAACAGAAATACTCGTACATTTCAAAATTAGAATAAAGTTTTTCAGAAAAAATATAACAAAAATAGATTTTCTTCAATGCAGAACTTTTTTTTTTTAATCGAGCACGTAACTCCTAACATGCCTTTTCTATAACTCTCACGGTATCAGACTTGGCCTCAGTGGCCCTGGAAAAAAAACTCACCTGTATATATAGATAGCCAAGATTATGCATAAACCGGAGCCACTTTTAGAAATATAATAGGTATAAGACATTTGTATTTACAGAACCAAAATCTAAACTCATCACACAAGTGTACATTAAATAAATGAATTTAGGGAATTTAGGGGTAAGGTAGCCAGTTTCTCAGTCTATTGAGGATTCCGGGTGAAGTGCGCCTCCACCTTCGGCCTTATCTCAACTTGTTACCAGGTAAGATGAAGGCCAAGCGCTTCCCAGTAGTACAATAAAAAAATATAAAAAAAACATACAACTGAGCTATGAGGCCAGTTGATATTTTGTAAATACATACTTACCATATATGAAACTCAAACTCAGAACAAACATCTATATTAATCACACAAATGTTTGGCCTGGGTGAGGATCGCACCCTGTGTGGGTTCGTTCCCGCAGAAGGCAGAGTCACAATAACTGAGCTATGAGTCTTGTTAAAAGTCACCTGCACTAAAATGGCATTACTTTTGTATTAAAGGCCGATAGATATATTGATAACAGTTGAATACCAAACATAGTTAAGAAACATCGAGAAGTAGGTTGGGTGCAAAACCGTTTTGATAAGTCAACTAGTATTAATTTATTACTATTGTTTTATAGCTGTTATTTTTCTTGGAATTCTATAAACTATATTATAAAATGTTGTAGATTATATCAAATAATACAAACTGTGTAAAAGTACAATGTTCGTTAACTACAATTTTCAACATAAATGGTTTACCTAGCACTACATTTTACAATTTAGTGGAAGGTACATTACTTTTATTCTCACTTCACTTATATCACCCATAGGGAGCAATCATAACGCAAACTAAGCCATACAAGTCGTAAAGTAGCTCTCAACTATTATTACTAAGGTAAAGAATTATCTAATAAGGGGTAAGATATTGTGCGTAGTCACTTGCCCCGCGCCGTTATTAAAAATAATTTCTCATTTTTATTGCCCCCTCAACTCTAGTGTAATAAATGATAGCCGTGGTTTAGCAAATGATTTATACGAAGTTGCGGCTCAGGAATGCGGCTACCGTGATTTGAGGACTGCGAGTGTTGGTTTAGAACGTAAAATTAGCAAAGCTTTTGAACCGACTTACCCACTTTTCTGGCAGAGGAGGTTCTATTTCTATTTTTTTTCCCTTTTTACTACCACGGGAAGTGCTTGGCCTTCGCGTCACAAGGTGTTAAGCTAAAGGCCGATGGTGAAACGATGGTGCCGAAGGTGGAAGCAAACTTCACCCAGAATCCATCAGAGTATTTTTTAATGTGGCATATTTTTTAATTGCTTAGCTGCCAGAAGATGAGATGCCATATGAGTACTATTTATTGTAATATTTATTGAATTAATTAATTTATTTAATTATAATATCTGATACGATCACCCATCCACTATGGTGGCTCATTCAAAGTTAATTCTAATTCGAATTGAGAGGAAAAATGTTCTGAAGCTACGTACAGTAATGGGGTGCAGGTATTTTTGGTGCATTTTTATATTATACAGGACATTTGAGTGTCATCTAGACCCAAACTGAGCATAGCTTGTAATATGGGAACTAGATTACGGATACTAAAAATACATATTAAATACTTGTTTTTTGTACATACCTACATTTAAATACATAGGTAATGGCACTAAGAAACAACTTGATATATGAATCACACACATGACCAGAAAACCGCAATCTACGGCTCAGAAGGCAGAGCTACTGCAAACTGAGCTGTGAGGCTAGTGATCCCCTTCCTTGCTGGGATATTTACGTAAATTTATCTTTGACCTACCATTTTATTCATCTTTTTAAGCCTACTTTATATTTTGAATGTAGGATTTTGATGTTTACCTTCTATAAGTCTACAAGGTATACCTTTCTATTAGCGGTCTTTCGCCTTTGTTGGTAATTTCACTTTATCATTACATAAAGGATATTTACTCAAAGGGGCAACAAGGGACGAACTAGCACGCTTAGCGCCTGCCAACAAATTGATGAACTAAGCGATCACCAACAACAACACACCAAAGAGGCTTTCAATCATTACCGGTCGCCACGGTCAGTTGATGTATTATGATTAATGACTCCGGTGACAGAAAATGTCAAAAATGGCAAGTATATATTTTTTTAACAGCCGTCAAACTTAAATCACCCCTTGAAAACTAGGCATGCCACGCCATGATGGCTCAAGAGTCCGTTAGGATTTTAGTGTCAAACTATAAATCGTACACTAGAGGTTTAAGAACCATGATAATGATAATTACATGTAATTGGCCTCTCCATATCCACCCGCACCCGCATGTATATGGCGTAAGAGGCGACTTCAGGCTTTATTTTTATAAACGGGGGGGTTTTTATAAACTTACCCATTTATTTAGCGTGATAAAGTTGAGATCTACGATGGAGCAAGCTGATCTAGAAAGTTATTAACTCTTTCCTTGAAGAAAGATTTTAGGGTTGTTAGATAAAGGAAATGCAGACGTAAATATAGCTGCTTCAAAATATTTGCTATGCGCATTTTAAGTCTCGTTGAATCTATACTCTTTCTAATCGTGATGAAGATTTTATCCTTCAAATGATCAAGAATTTCATTTGAAACTTAGGCACCTACTTATTTTCACTTCTTTTGAAAATGTTGTTTTCTTTTGTTGGAGACAAAAAAAACACCGAACCCAACCCTTATACCACCAAGCGAAGCTGCGCAGCCACCATATTTAAGTTACAATAACTTTTTAGCCATACCTACTAAGGTCGCACCTTATTTTTTACCCGGCTGCCTCAGAAGGAAGATTACGTTTTTTGAGAGTATGCATGTATTTATAGTGAGTATATTTGTATGAGATTTCTGACTTCCACTCTGCAGTCTTTTGTTTTGATGAAATTTGCCTTGTGATTGATTCGTCTAAATTGTGGGAGTGACACAAAAATTAGAAGGGGGTTGGGAATTTTTATATTCCATCAATAGCAGGAGAAAGCTAACAATATGCCAATTCTAAACATGAATAAGTAAAACCACTTTTATGCTACCACCTAGTCACAAATTAAGTTTTAAGTATGTTAAGTACCTTGAATCTATGGTTAAAATTATCGCCTGTGTAAGCTGATGATGTCTATAATATCTAAAACCTGTTTTTCTAGAAATTTAAACTCATTTTTTCTACATTCGTAGAAAATCAGGGTTAATCAAGTAGTCCACCTGGTTTTAATGTTTCTCTTGCATAGATCACATCCACAAAGACTACCTAGAGAGCACTGCATTGCGCCCATTGCGTCTACTGATTTGTTTTACTAAACAAAGTATTTTATAGAATATAATCACATACATCATACAATCAGAACTTTAACTTTTCAATTTATAACTAGATGTCACCACAGGAAAAATTAGCACGCGCCTTTTTACAATATTTTGCCGCTGAGTCATCAACAGTTTCCTCCACTGGATATTCAACAAAGACTTGAAATCTTCTCACGGTCGGTATCGAAGCCAACCACAATAGAAAAAGAAAAGTAAAACAATCCGTTTCGTAGCATCGACATAGCACCGTCGTAGCATAATCGTAGCACCGTCGTAGCACCATCGTAGCACCGTATTACGCGTAGCTATTTTGTTTAAACTCTGAATATTTTTAAAGTTCCGTACGTATAAAAGTCAACGTGATTCTTTTACTAAGACTACGTTGCTCGTCTTTCTCTGTGTCTGTCTGTATCTACGTCAGTCTATCTGACCTATAAAAAGGACTGTATTTTTAGAACCGCCATGGGCAGCCAGGTAATATTTTTTAAAGAATATGTGTTAATATAGCAGATTACCTGAAAATTCATTAAAAATAATGAAAAAAAGAAGAAAGATCCTCATACTAGAAACGTTTTTTCTAACGAGTTCTTTTTTAGCTGTATCATAAAGACCTAAAGGTTAGTATACCTACAGAATTCAAATTTAGTGTGGTTAAAGCGCTTACTAACAGTACAATCACAAATGCCTAAAATGTATTTAAGGTTCCAGAACTGAATGCAAAAACGTATGCCTTGAAATGTGGCTCAGACTTCTCGGTGTGTTTCTTCAATTAGCACTTGGTGTAATGCACATTAAGTTTAACTTAGTATGTTGAAATATAAAAAAAAACTGTTGAATCCAGAGCAATCATGTAATGGATGTGAGTCAGAAAAGAATAAATAAATATAACAGGGCGTTAATGTTTACATAGCGCCATCTAGCCCCAAACTAAACAAAGCTTGTAATATGGGAACTAGATTACGAATAGAGTCAGAATACGTTAGTAGTAGTATGTCAGTATAGGTAACCGCCTCTGTGGTACAGTGGTTCGCCCACCGGTGCCAAAACCAGAGGTCCCGGGTTCAATCCCCATGGGGAGTCTTTGAAGATCTATCTTTGATTCCGGTTGAAGTGCGCTTCAACCATCAGCCTTATTACATAACATGAAAACCAGGTGAAGTGGCCCAAGCGCTTGCTCGTCGTTAAATAATAAATAATCCTGATAAACGTGTTAAAGCTTGCTAATAAATGTGATATTCTGTCTTAAACATGATATATTTTGCAAGACATTGCTTAAAGCGCAGTAATGCTAAGCGCTCAACATTGCCTGGCAGAAGCAGATAAGTCTGACCCAGTTATTACCCACCGTCCACCTACTGAGACCACCCGGGTGGAATCACGATCAACCAGGACCGAGCGGCCTCGCGAAAGAGAATAGGAAAACCGACATCGCTTAACACGGGAAATGGAAAAATAAGCAGAAGAAATGTAATGTTGCCTTTAATAAATAAAAAATAATAAAATACCTTTATTTGCAACATGCAATTTCTTCTTCACACTAGTCAGTTATATACGCGCTCTAATGAAAAAGCTGTTCACTTTATTGCACGTGCTGTAGCTGAACAGAGATAAAAACATGAAAATACAGATATTCAGTGAACCAATTTGTTTTTGGCAATTCGCGACTGGGAGTGGCTGCCCCGCCCAAACGAATATTTCTCTTGCATTATTGTCTGTCGCTTTCTTCAGGATATTTGCAGATAGAAACGTTGAGTTTGTTTGTTTGGTTATCGCTGGTTCGCGTAGGCATAACAAGTTTTGTTATGCCTTAAATAGTATACTTTTTCTAAAACTAAAGTTTAAGATGAGAACACATTATTTTCAAATGAAAACTCGAGATTTTATGGCGTATTTTTGGGTAAAATATGTGATGAATACCCGTTATTTCATATCAAAATCATGAATAATATGCCTAACAATTAGCTAATTCGTATAATTAAATGAGTTTTATTTTATCAAAATGAATGTTTTTTTAAACTGTTACAGCGTGCCAGCTGCAAATGATGATATAATCTCAATTATATAATGTTCGATATTTGAAAAGTCATGATAGGAAAGGACATAGGAGGATACAGTATTCACGCCTGAAGTTTATATTCGTGAAAAGCGTTTTCGCGGCGTGGAGGCGTGGTAAATCAGCGCCCGCCCAGCAGCTCCGCAGCGGCAGTCGGCGCTAGAAGCTCGCGTAGACAACACGTGCCACGTCTTGTGATAGTCCATCCGTGTTTGTGAGTGAGTTCCGACGCAAAACGGTGAGTGATAGTTTGTAACTCACTTTATGGAACGATTGTGAAAACGTACAGGAATTTCAAACGCTTGCAACATTTTAAGACTGCAAGGCTTATTTACTCAATGAGTTTATCAAAAACGGAGCAATATTTTATTACGGCAAGTTTTTGTGTCAAAAATATTCGAGCCAACTACATTAAAAAACTTTTATATTAATATATATTAGCTATTTTCTATATCTGAATAAATAACTTTTTTTTTATTACATGGGCACCTCCCGTGCTTGATCTTCATCTCACATGATTTACAAGTTACGATAAGGCTGAAGGTGGAAGCGCAACAAACTGAAGAACTGGCTATCTTACGAATTAAATCAAATTTATCGAATTAGGTAAGATGGTGGCAGATAGCCAGGGGGACTTGAACAAATTCCCACCACCAACCAAACACACAAACACAAAAACATGTTTTAAACTTAGTTTCTTATTGAACAGTTTAAACAATACGTTTTGCATCCAGTAAGTATTAAAAAAACTACCTGATCATTTTATTTTTTTATTGATATAAAATTGCAACTCAATGAGAAAAAATCTCGAAATCAATTGATAAAATTAAATATTCAAAGAACATATTGCAGAAAAAACAAACATGTAACAGTTTAATTGTATAATAAAGAAGGAGTTGTTTTCCAGGGCCACTGAGTCATGAAGTTAGAGTTGTCGAAAAGTCAAGTTAGGAGATACGTGCTCGATTTAAAAAAAAAAGTTCTGCATTAAAGAAAATATTAAATTTTATAGTTTTTCCGGAAGATTGAGTTTATGAAAATATTTACATTTCCGAGTTCTTTTTTTGATAAAGATAAAAAACAAATTTGATGACTATATGCCCAAAGTTGATGAAACTCTTTTAAAATTGAATATTTATAAATTCTACTTTATACAATTAGTAAAGGTTGTACACTCAGACTATGCGTAAACGAAGCTATTAAATCCACTTTCACTGTATTTTCTGATAAACATAATGTATATAGGTACCTATATACATAATATTATATTGATAATAATAAACAGTGACATCTGATAAAATATAAAGATATAACCAAAATATAAGAATGCCTTTCAATGCCATAAATTCTAAAAACTAAATAAGTGTCGTAATCACAGATCAATAACTATGTATGTCGTGATGCATGACTGTAGGCAGCAATTGTCTCAGTGACCCATACTACGTGCACCTGCTTCCACATTGAAAGGGATGGTTTACACTAGTCCGAACATTTTCCGAGTGTGTCCGATAGTAGGCACCGCCGCTGCCGCCATTCAAAATCATGCATGTCCTCATGCGTGGATAATAACCTGATGGCTTATACAAGACATTGGAAGGGAAGAACATATTGTGCCGACCTTGCCTAGAGCGGGATAAGGACAGAAATTTGATGACGTTCGTAATAAAATGTTGCCCAGACTTCCCAGTCCCCTGAACCACGTTTATGGCATGGTTTTAAAGTCGTAAAGGCACTTTTCCTTGCTTAGCTTCAATGATCTGCATCATCGCATTTGGTATAAAATTTATAAAGAATAATTGAATATATTAAAATAGATGTAATCGGTAGCCTTGCTTGGAATCAGGAGCTAACCCTAAGATCGGGCTACTCCGCAAGCGCCTTACAGACCCTCTAATGAGACCATAACTCGAAAAACCGAGACCGTTGGCTTAATGTGCTCTCCGAAGCGTGGAATTATTTCACTTATCTGGCAATAGGTCATGTTCTCCATCCGGGATTTGAACCCATGACCTCCGGATCGAGAGCCACAAGCCTACTGGTTACACACCCGTGGAGGTGTTTAAGTACCTAAGTAATTAAAATAACAAAATAAAATAAATTGATGGCCCTTAACTAAAAAGTCAGGAACTACACAATAAACTTTTTCCTGTACATGAAAACTACACATACACACATCAACATTGTCTAGGGATATTCAACATTTTGTTGATTTTTACAAATACTGAAAATAATTTCTTTACAAAACTAGGTATTGCAGGAATCTTTATTTTGTGTTGTTTATTATTAATAATAAAAACAACAGTTTTATATAATTTTTTAATAAACATGAAAGTAGGAACAAAATCTCGAAAAATCAGAAAATTTACAAGGTTCGGTAAATTGTGTTAAAACTATTTTTACGTTGCCATGACTTTATAAAATTATCTTTTTACAATTTAATAATCGGTGTTGCCTCCCCTGACGTTGATAACACATCTGCACCGGTTATTCATACTCAAAATTAGGGTGTCAAAGTCTCGCTGGGGTATGCGATCTTTTTAATGCATGTTCTTTTTAAATGGCAAAAAAGTTGGTCTTCTGTAGTCAAATTTGATGGCAAATTGCTGAAAGCCCTTCGCTGTAACATGTCCCAAGCGTGTTCAACTGGGTTTATGTCGGGTGACTGTGCAGGCCAGTCCAAAACCGCGACATCATGTTCCTGAAGGGCAGCTGACACCAAACGCGCCGTTTGTGGAGGGGCATTATCATGTATAAGCTGAAGTTCCTGGCCAATTTGAGCTCGGTGAGGAATGATCACAGGTTCTATGACCTCGTTCCGGTATATTAGTGCAGTCATGCTGCCTCTTATCCAAATGAGCTCGGTTCGCGCGCCAATACGAATTCCCGCCCAAACCATGATTGTCCCACCTCGGTACGAATGGACCTCTTGTGGCTGCTGGAGGCGACTATCTCTGCCTGGAACTCTCCAAACACGTGTTCTTCGTGAATCGGGTTGTAATCCAAACCGAGACTCATCAGTAAAGAGAACCATTGTCCATTGACCATTGTTCCATAACAAATGTTCTTGAGCCCAAAGAAGTCGCCTTCCGCGATTGCCTCGTCGTAGAGCTGGCACACGAAGCGGCCTACGAGAATGAAGATCGACTTCATGTAGCCTTCTTCTGACGGTTTGGTCGCTGACTGACAGCTGATGGTCTGACTGAAGCCTTAGCTGCTTTGCTGTGAGAATGGGTTCCCTCCTGGCGGAATTTAGGAGAAAACGATCTTGTCTAGGGGTGGTTACTCGTTTTTTTCCAGTGTGGCGCTCTCTTACATCCCCAGTAATACGATAACGTGACCACAATCGAGAAATTACGTTTTGATTGGTGTTTGTATTGGCAACCACGCGTTGGATAGCCCCGGCTTGTAACATGTCTATCGCTCTTATCATTTCTTCTCTGCTTAAATATCGACGTTCCATGACATTACGAATATCACAAGATCCGTTAAAATTAAAAATTACTTAGATAGCACTAATTGATAATTAAATAAAAGTTAATTTATCTTAGGCAAAATTAACGTTGTTTAATTTAAATCGGAGTCCCCATTCTATCTTTTGTTTATTGCGTTCTATTTTTTTTTTCTAAATTTTGAAAAGGGAACAAAAGAGGTTTTATTCCATATATAAACTTTTTCTAAAAAACAAATAGTTTGTATGCAAATCATTTCGAAATGGAATATCCCTAGACAATGTTGATGTGTGTATATGCACTACTAGTACTACAAATAAATGTGTATGACAAAGTTCCAGTTACTAAGAAATATATACCTGTATTTTGTAGTGATAGTGAAATTATTTTACAGCCTGTACAGACTGCAATAGGAAATATGCTCGGAGGTGCCTCAAATTTAGCTGGTAGCTAACGGTAACACTAATTCCATTTATTAGTTCAATTGCGAATAATCTTTGTCGCGTTTCTATGTTCTACATCATTTTGCTATAACAGTTGGTACACTTTGTCAATTTGTTTTTCATACATTTTCACAGCGAATTTGTAATAATACTCGTATCGTAGAACAATATCAGTTGAATATAGGAACGCAACATTTTTTATATGTAAGGCACAGCGATGTTTGTTTCCCAATATAGTCTGTGTTGATTAAAAAAACTTACATCTCTATGAAGAAAGCGTGTTGAGTCAGGTAAAATTTCGTAATATTTTTTTATCAATTATTATGAACATTATAATAATCATCCATCAATTATAATGAGCTTCTTAATAATGTGTCGATAATCAACATTGAAGATCTAGGCATCAAAGTGTCAGTACCTAAATAAAATCATGGAAAATGGTCCGAAGAGAATTTCAAAATTCTACACCGAAAACTGAAACATTACTTTACATAAGAAAAAATAATGAAAAAGAGAAGAGTGCAATCAAACTTTGACGATGATGGTGACGTCCTGGTGAGGTGTTTGCACCAAATATATAAAAAAAGAAGAAGAGAGGTGATATGTATCTAATTTTACCTAAGGAGCATGAAATATGTTTTCGACCTAAGCACCAAACATAGCGAAAGGAAAAAAACTAAGGAGTTGTGCTGCTAATTTTACCTTAAGTTTATAGAAAAAGGAACACTTATTCAGGTGATAAATCTTTTTCGGGATTCCTTCTCGCTTCAACACCCACGCCCACTAAAAAGAGATTTAATTGCATACCAGTGTGCATCACGCGGCGATAAGCAATGATTTTATCAGAGCTTATTGAAAAAAAGTGGGGTCGGGGCCAGCTGAGGTTCAGCTAGCTCACTTGGATATAACGACCGAGCCAATCCATACTTCAAAAAAGATATTCATGTATAAGTTTGTTATTATTAACTGTATTGTTGTTTTATGTAGTTACCTGTCTAAGTTATTGTATTATTGAATTTAATGTGAAACGAATAAATAAACATACTTACGTTACTTTCCATCGCTGTTTTAATTAAATATTAAGGGTATTTAATTGTGTATTGACCATAAAATAAGATCACATTACAATATGATTTTAGTTTGATCTTAGATCAAAGTTGTTAGATAAGGAAGTTAGGTATCCATATTTATGAGACAAACAACCACGCTTGTTTTCCACTGTAGTTTTTTACTAACTTATAATATAAACTTATAAAGTTCTTTAAATATTTAGATGAAAAACATTTGAGTCTATTCATTTTCCAAACTCTTCTTTTGAGTGGAGCTAATCTCAACTTGTAACCAGGTGAGATAAAGGCCAAGCGCTTCCCTGTCGCACAAAAAAAAGAAGTCACGCTCAAGTGGTGTCTGTGACGATCAAAATAATTAACAATTGTATGGACATGCGTCGAGTCAAATGAAGTCTGTCATTTGTGGCCTCACTCAATGGCCTATCTGTTCTCTCGGAGTGGGCTAGCTTTTCCTTCGCCCGAAGCTACAGCATTCCTTCCGCGCATAAATCAATTGGTTCGCGTTTCTTTCCACTTTCCTTTTTATTGCCCACTTATTGGCCTGCTCGTGATATATTAGTTATACTACTGCTCTTACAAATATAAGATTAGTTTTATTGATTCGCCCAACATGTTGTATTTTCCTTTGAATCCTGCGGCCTTTTGTTTCTACGTAGCACAAGAGTTAATCAGCCATATCGATTAATTGATTGCTTCAATTAATCGGAAAACGACAAATATATTACGCGGTTCATGCTTTAACTCACTGTCACAGGACATAAAATGTAACTATAAAGGTATATCATTATAATGTACTTCTATACAGCACTTCAATTTTGTAAATATTTTATTGTAAGTATTTATTCTATGTTATTTACGATAATATGTAGGTAGGCATTAAAATATGTACAGTCACCTGCATAAATATACATTCCATCTTTTTCTAAATTATATATAGTCTGTCTTTCATACCCCATAATCTTTTAACTGATACTTTCATAGGGAAAATGTTGAATTTAGTACGTAAATAGAATTTAGTAACGCTACCATACACAAGTATTGCCCTGCTTACAAAAACGTTCATACATAAATACACGTTCATTTTTTTACCAGCCAAAGTGCAGAAGAAAATATTTTGAATAGGTACATGAATACAAAATTTTCCAAGCAATTATATTTGCAATTATATCCAAAAACGATTTATCTAAGTATTAACATCAATGTTGAACTACACGTTTATGCATCACTTATGACGATCTAACGAAACTAGAATAAGAAGCTAAAATTTTAAAAATAAGTAAAATAATGTACGATGAGGAAGCGCTTGTTCTTCATCTCATCTGGTTTCAAGTTATGATAAAGTCAAAGGTGGAGGCGCAATTCCCCCGGAATCCTCAACAGTCTCGAGAGACTAGCTATTTTGACTCTAAATACCGGAACACAACAAATTAGAATTGTTGTTACGGCGTCAAACATAGGTGAAATAGGTAGCTAGTTAGCCATGGCGCGCTATTAATATATCAAAACTGGATGTGGTAACGATATTCGTATGAAAATTTCCGTACATATCCAATAAAAGTGCGACATACATACATTGAACATTGGCAAATTGATTGGCGTAACGCACCGCATGGTGTGTCGCGCCGCAATGGAATGTCCTGGTGCGCTTGTTATTCATTCATTTATCATATATTTTGTTTACCGCTTCTGTGGGCTAGTGATTTGCCCACTGGTATCAGATCCAGAGTACCCGGTTTGATTTCCAGGGGTATACAATATTGTGCTTGGCTTGGTTGGAGGTGGAACTTTGTTTAAGTCCGCCTGACTAGCTACCACCATCTTAGCTAATTCTGTCGCCATAACAAATTCTTAAATTGTTGTGTTCCGGCATTTACAGATAAGATAGCCAGTTCCTCAGTTTATTGAGGATTCCGGGTGAAGTGCGCTTCCACCTTGAAAAATCAGGTGAGATGAAAGCCAAGCACATCCCCGTGGTTAAAAAAAAAAGAGTTATTATGGAATCCGAGTTCCATGGTGGAAATGCGTTTCAAACGGCACGCAACGATGTGCAAGGAGAACAAACGAACGCGCGGCCCGTCATGTTTGATCGGTCCCGATTCTTGATATTTTGATCTGAATAATTAACCCCGCGGTCGCGCGAACACGGTCGACAACGACTAATTCAAGGTGATTATGCAAGCCGATGATACTCACGGCTGAGCTAGCAGCTCCTTTCGATGTTAGCATCAGAACAATGCTGATTCATTTGCGACCAATTAGCACGGTAAAAAAGCTTGACAAATGGGTGCCACACGAACTGAATGCTCGCCGACGCGACGTACGCGTTGAGGCATGCTTTGATTTGATCAATAGACATAGAAACTGAAAATACCTTTGAAGAAATTGTTTGTCTAGCTGAATTCTTAACGGGCAAACATAAATTGCCACTGCTCTGGCAAATATGCATCAATAGCATGGGTGAATCTACTTCGATTGATAGAGTAAAAAACTGTTAAAAAATGACTGCCAAGTCTGTTACTTCGTGAAATATTGTCTAATACGCTTGGCCTATCGCGTTTAGTACCGAACGGGGCCCTTATTCACTATGACCAAACGTGTTATCAGGCACCCGCGTTACGATATCTGCTACGGTGATTCCAAGATATTTTAACGCGGGCGCGTTAAGACACGATTGTACACTGCCAGTATATTTATGAAAATATTATGTACGCGCGTAAAAACATAAGCTTATTTGATAAAAACTGTGATAAACATAATTATAATACTAGAAATAAGAATAAACTTGCTGTTCCCACAACTAGGCCCCTTAAAGTTAATAAATCGTTCATAGGGCAAACTGTACGCTTTTATAATAAATGACCAAGTGATATGCTAAGCTTGTCAAATAACAAATTCAAAAATGTTGTAAAACAAAAGCTATCTAGGAAAGCTTATTATAAAATTTCAGATTACCTAGAAGATAAGAAAGCCTGGCATTCAAAAAATGAATTTGCTCCAGTGAATAAATTGTAATGAGTATTAAATAATTTTAAATTATTGTAATGGATCATAATAAAAATAAATCTAGCCCGAGGTTCTTGCCTTTTTCCTTGTGTGCTGGTCGCGATTCCGAACAGGCGGTGGATTTGACGTTTCAAAGTGATCCTAAAAAATCTTACTGAATAAATATATTTGACTTTGACTTTGTGAATAAGGGCCCTAACGTTCAAGGGAAGCAAGATCAATCCGTGACCGGCCGTCGTATTTATGCTTTCAATTTTGTCTTAAAGCTTTTTATATCTATAAACCCGGCCAAGGCTCCTCTTGTATATGCAATACCTACACGTAGGACGGAAGCCTCTCCTCTACGCTCCGGTGCTAGGAACTGACTTATACAAGGTAATTTTTTTCCAGGGCCACTGAGGTGAAGTCTGAAACCGTGAGATTTATCTTAAAAGTCATGAGGAACGTGCTCAATGAATTATTATTTTTTTCCAGAAAAGTGAGTTTTTATAAAAAAATACCCTGTATATAAAAACATTTAGGTACATAAATTATAGTTAGTTTTATAGTATTCGTGCGAGTCGTTTCCGCCCTACGTGTAGGGATATGTTATACTGATGAGCCTTGGTCGGGTTGACCCGAAGGCTCGAGGCTCCAGGCCATTGCAAGGGTGAAGTTTACTACGGAGCTAGTTATCCCAATAATCACTGGCTTCCCCGCGCACAAACGCGACGACAGAATATTGCAAAATGTTTGTCGCCGGACTTTGGAAGCAGGGTAGGCACTAGCAAGGTGTTTGAAATGGATACTCAATTATGAAACAAACTAGTTTTGACATATATTATTTTGAAATTCAGTACTTACCACATGAATACAATACACATGATTGCAGGCAACTGTACTTATCTATTTAAAAAATGTTTATTTATTATATCTGTTTTTTTTCTTTATTATAATTTTCAAATAATAAATGTAGTATGTACAATTAAACTAACTATGTGCAAAGGAAACAGTCGGATTACCTATGGACCGATACAAACGGCATAAAGATAACTCAACTGTATCTCATATCGACTTTATATTTTATGTTAACGGTATTTTAATTATACCGTTAACATAAAATATAAAGTCGATATGAGTCGAGCTATGTTTTTAATACCACTAACATATACTTGTACATGTCTCTACGAGCGGACATGAATAATGCTATACTATGAATTAATATGACAGTATTTATTTCTTCTATGTTATAAATGATGCGTTAGCTCTTGACTTTTAAGCTTGTCTAGCTGCAGACCAGAGCATGGGTAAAGTCTGCGATGGAGCTAGCTTTCCAAGAAGGTACTGGCTCTCCCACACACCAACGAGGCCTGGCAAACCGGATTGCGGCAGAAGGGTGATCGCTTGCAAGGTGGACTATCTACCACCAGTGTTGAATGTATGAATTAATGAATGAAAATAATTTATTGCACACCTTAAAAATAAAACTGGATTACTTAAAAATGTATAAACAGTGGGCGGTCTTATCGCTTAGAAGCGATTTCTTCAAGATAACCTTTGGGTGGAGAAGATTGATAGATGAGGAGTGTTGTGAACATTCAGCCGTAACCACTAGCTGTTTCAGCGATTCCGTTGCCCAGGGTATACTGCTGTGAGACAGATCACTCCGAAATGTGGAATATTTATGTACCTACGTCAACTTCTAAATGATAGATACCAATAAACATGGATAACTATGTTCCAAGTCTCTTACAATGTCAACCTGGACAGTATATTTTTAATCGCAATGACTTTTTTTTTTTTTTTTTTTATTAGCACGCCTCAGCTTAGTTGGTAGTTCTGTCTTCTGGTCTGTGGGTTATGGTTGATACCCGTCCGGGACAAGCTTGTTGAACATTGTTTGGGTGTTTTTTTTTGGTACGTCGGGGAGGTGCTTGGCCTTCTTCTCATCAGATTTTTTAAATTATGACAAGCCCGAAGGTGGATGCGCACTTCACCCGGAACCCTCAATAAACTGAGGAACTGTCTATCTTACCACTAAATGTCGGAACACAATAAATTAAGATTGCTTTTAGAAGTATAGAATGTTTAGAAGAATAAGGTAAGATGGTGGTAGCTAGCCAGGCGGACTGAATGAGGATCTAACCCAGGACTGTTTGTCTGGATCTGACTCCAGTGGGCAAACTATGCACTGGAACACAGGTGGTCGGGCAGGCCTACCTGTTTACCTGTTTACCTTATATTGTTTTGCTATAATCCCCTCTTAGCAGGCGGGTTGGTGATTGCAGTCAAGCGATAGATAACGACGATTTCGGGTGAAGTGCGCTTCCACCTTCGGCCTTATCATAAAATGAAAACCAGGATTTTAAAATATTAAGGCCAAACACTTCGCCGTTGTACGATGAAATAAAAAAGTAGGCAGGTATTTCATTTTACGTTATGTAGATTATTCCTACTACATGAGAAGCTATTACAATGAAAACAGAATTAAACAATGAAAAGGACAGCTGAGCAGAGATCTATTATCGCCCTAATGCACAACAAGTAAACAAATAGGCTACTGTAGTTGCCCGGCGTATAAACCATACACTGACCCATCTTATATCTGTATACTAACAGCGATCATAAGGCTTATTACGCCAACTAACCCAGTTAGTAAGATGGCTTGCGGCCGTAAACCGCAAATCACGAATACAAACTACGAGTGTTTGCACTGAAAGATGCGCAAAGCCAAACTAACGCAACTGTAATTGCACGGGGTTGGCTAGTATCATATATGTTGATAGTACTTATTCAAAGTATAACGAAGCAATTAACACAAAAACAAGTGTTCTCAGGGAGTCCCTGTGCTTATCTACTATTTAAATACTAATAAAGTATATTCCACATCATATTACATGATCGCTTATTTTCCTTAAGCTTGGGTTGCAGTATTAGTTTTCCAAAGAATTCTTAATAAAATCTGATAAAAAATATAGCATATGGTACTCGGTGAAAGATTTTTTTAAATCGGACTAGTCGTTTTGTCAAGTCTTTCCTCTTCATAATAAAAGTAGAATATACAGAAGTAGTACATCCAGGTATGCGGGCGCGCATCCTGCATTGGTATCATAGGCAGGAGCCCGACAACATGTTAATTGAAGTCAATATAGGCTTAATGAGTCAATGCAATTAGATACCTAGCAGTGAAACTTGCGGCGCTGACAAGCGCTAATGCAGGTAAAAAGGCACCCACCCACTTATTAGGAGTTGGAGAACAGAGAGGTTAAGACGGCATTTGGTTGTCTTAACTTATATATTACCAGATAACTTTGTCCGTTTGCTGAATTTTTACAGCTAAGCCCCTGAACAGAAATATGAGTAGGTAGATACATTACGGTGAAAGAATCAATTAAGGCACATATAAAGTTAGCCGTTTTTATCATTAACCGCCTCTGTGGTCTAGTGGTTCAACCCACCGATTTAAGATCCAGAGGTCCCGGGTTCGATCCCCATGGGGAGTACAATATATTGTGCTTGGTTTGGTTGGTGGTAGGACTTTGTTTGGGTCCGCCTGGCTAGCTACCACCATCTTACCTAATTCTATCGCCATAACAACAATTCAAAAAATTGTAGTGTTCCGGCATTTAGAGGTAAAATAGCCAGTTACTCAGTTTGATGAGGATTCTGGATGAAGTGCGCCTCCACCTTCGGCATTATCTCAACTTGTAACCAGATGAGATGAAGTCCAAGCGCTTTCCCGTCGTACAATAAAAATAAAAATCATCTTCGACCAATCTCAGCCGGAACGGCCTTTAAGATCCAATCTGTCCGCCACTGTACCGAGGTCGTCGTTCCATTTCGCCGGGATTAATGGGAAATCAATAGTAGATAAAATATCAAACGATACATTTTAATTCCAATCTGCGTATTGAGTACGGAACACATAATTAATACAATCGAGGATGCACTGATCAAAAAACAAAACACGGCCGGCTGTAACAAGACTTGCGATACATGGACGAAAAATGTTGGGGCGATAGAATAAAAGTTTCACTTTAAAAACTTTCTACTGCGCAGAGAAGCGTATAAACCTTCACATTTGCCTCGATTCGTTGACCATACTCGAGGAAGGACACAGGAAACCGCCAAAGAATAATCAAAAGGGCTTCATAATAATCAAGGATTAATTGTCATATGTAACTGAAAATCCTCGTATCTAACATCCAAAAGCAAGTATCGCAAGCAGCATCTATGAATAATAAAACAAACAAATAGTGAAGAGCTTTAATCTAAAGCGAAACCGGTAGTGAAACACTTTACAGTGACCAGCGGGTGTAGCATATCATAACGTTTACGTTAACTTGTTTATTGCCTACCGCGCTCTATTCTTTGTTGTTTACACGTTTGTGTCCAGAGAATAGATATCCCACGTTACAAGAGCCAACTGGAGTAGCCGTTGCATGAACTCAAAGTACGTTGTTACCGTAAGTAAGTAAGTAAGTATAGATAAACCACTCTAAATGAACGCCGCTATTCGTCTACGCCTGCGGTAATGCACATTGTGTGCGTTAATTAATAATTTATTAATATTTAATAAATAAATAAATAATAAATATCACAGTACATTAATTTCACACAGCGCCATATAGCCCCAACCTAAGCATAGCTTGTTATATGGGAACTAGATTACGGATAGAATACTTACATACTTTTTTTTTTGTAAATACACACAATACCTAACACACAGAACAAACAAACATCGTGGGTTCGATTCTCACATGGGTGGGAATCGAACCCACAACCTACAGCGCAGAAGGCAGAGTTACTACCAACTGAGCTATGAGGCTTGTTGACGCAATACATATGCTTAATGTGCTTTGTCGTTGGTTGTTCAGTCACCAATGTGACAAACAACCAGTTCGACCTGTGACTGAACAAAAGACAAAGCATATTTATATGTATTACATGTGAGCGTAACCGCCGTGGAGTGTCGTTCATTTTTAGAGTGGTCTACTCATAACATTAAAAAGATCGCCCCCGATATCGGCGTCAGTTAAAAAAAATATTAATTCAAGCTTTGTTAACACCTAATAAAGTAGAAGCCCTTTGTGAAAGGGCTCGTCCGGGGAAGTACCACTACCATACTGTTCCGACCGCCAAGCAGCATTGCTTTGTTTCGGTTTGAAGATGTTTGCCGGTGAAATTACGGGCACACAGGGACACATTTGTGCCATGTTGATGGGCGCAAGCAGTGCGCAGCGTAAGTCATGTCTTTGTGGATATGACCTCTGCAGTAAGGCTTTGTTGTAGGCCAGAGCTGCATTTAACATCAGGTGGGCTGCTTGCTATGAAAAAATAAAATCGGATAATATCGGAACCTTTATAATTATCCATGGCACGTATCCTCTAAAATTCAATTTGTTTACATTATTTCCACCGAAAGGAAAGGTTTTTACCAATGTAAGTAAAACTCGCGCGCCAAATTTAATTAGGTTGAATTTTAATATTTTTAGACGTAATAATTAACTACGCCATTTATGTACAATGGATTGATGGTTTTTTAATCTTCTAATATTTCATAGTCAATGTGTGTATATTTATGTTCTTGATATTGTATTTTAAAGGTACTTTTACTGAGAGATATATGATGTTATATCATATCTAGTAGTATTTAAGTTCATCAATGGAACTCTTTGTTTGTTTTCGGGGGAGGACGCTGACTCTGCTACTCAGTTTTAATTAAACTTATGCAGTTTATCGTTACAATTATAACGTATGTACCCCAAAATGTATTTAATTCCCAATAAATGTATATTTTATTTGAAATTAAATATATTTAGAGGTTGCTCCATAATTATTAAAACAAAAGTAAAAAGTTATTTTTACTATTGTTTTAGGGTAATCAATTTATACGCTTTTTTAGATTAGCTTTCTTTTGTGGTGCCTATAATTTTTGGATATTCCCACGTAATTACAGGAACGAAGTCCCGGATGTTCTTATAGTTGTTTTATATTGACAAGTCAAAAGAATAATCTCTACCTTTGACTATTTGTGACCCAATGTAAGCAAGCACCCGTAATATTTTACAGGGCTTTTTAATTAATAAGCACGATTAAAAATAACAAATTACACTTATTAAATATAGGTGCAAATATTATAGGTAGTATTTTTTACCTTTATACCTTCAGGTCTAAGTTAATACGTGAAAGTGCATGTTCGTCTCGCACTTGACATTTGGTTTTTATCACACTGTGTGCCGATCCTAGTATAGGATCTGGGATATGGAGAAGATAAAGACTTAAAACAGCAATTTTAGGGGGTTGGTCAGTGGGGCTTTTGGTACAGGCCCATAGGCCACGAGAGTGTGGCCTTCGAGGACTCTATGAGGATCACTGTTTCTAGGTTATCTTTGCGTATTGTAGACCACCAACTGAGCAACTATTCTGTTTGTTATTGATATCTTTGGTCAATCCGCCACCGTATGGGCGATGCAACGAGATCGCTCTGAAAATAAACACATTTTTCTATTCCCGTAGCCATTTCACAAATGTTGTTTGTTTTCCCGACATTTTTATAACCACTTTCGATAATTACTTTTACGATGAAATAACAGATCTGTGTTCAAGAAAGCTGTGTGCTTTATTTTGTGGTTTGTGCGACTAGTTAGTCTACTAGACTAGTAAGAGATAAATAAATAAAGCAAAAAGTAATACATTTATTTAGCCCAATTAGGTACACAAAAATCCATCTTCGGTCTTATCTCAACTTGTTACCAGGTGAGATGAAGGCCAAACGTTTCCTCGTCGTACAATAAAACATAAAAAAAGAAGAAAATGAGAGGAAGACAAAATAAGGAAAAATTAAAAAAGCTTAAGAAACGAAATATATTAATAAATAATTATAGATAGGTACTAGGTACATTACATAGCAGATTGTGGTGGGCGAAAAGGGTCGCTGTCTCAGCATAATGTTGCTTTGGGGATTATCCGGAGCAACGCTGGTTTTCAGTCAGAACCCTCGGGAGTGGCTGGAACATGCACGCCGGCGTCGGCGGCGGCTGTTTGTCAACGCTCCCTGCATAGCTGGCCCGTGCACGTTGCGCAATTACAATGTCTCGTGGCAGGTTTTACCAATTAATGAACTCTATCACTTAGCCTCAGCCTATACGGAGGCGTATGCCGCGCAGCATGGGAAGCATAGAAACTGTGTGATACATATGCAGTTCCGACATATGCGGAACTGCATATAAAGCATTCGCATGACCTGCGTTTATGTTTAGTCTCTAGCAAAATATCGCAAACCATGCAGGATGAGTCACATCTTTCTCTGAATCATATTTTGGAATAGATAGCCTCTAAACTTTGGCGGCGTGAAAAACCATTTGTTTAATTCAATTAATTAGAATTCAAGAATAAAAGACTTTAATTAATATAAGAAATTAATTATATTTCAAGGAGTTGATAATAAAGTAAATATTGTTAACTAAATATATATTTTTTAAATAGCGCACGTTTTCGCTCGTGCAGAAATCTGGGTTCCGAGTACTGCGCGGTGCACGTACTTCAGCAGGTACTACTATGAACATCAAACGTCGTCGGATTTTTGTTTTGAAAAACGTGCAACCGTCATGTTTAGTTTTTCGTAGTAGACCTCCAGTGCCGCAGGCGCGTATTTCGCTGTATACGCCCTTCTAAGATGCTGTGGGTATTGTTTACAAAATACAGTGCTGAGCTCTTATTCTGTATGACCAATCGTGTCTTAACTCGCCCGCGTTAGGATATCTGTATGGAATCATCGTATTGACATATCGTAACGCGGGCGCGTTAAGACACGATTGGTCATACAGAATCAGGGTGCTGTGCAAACAGTGTCGGTTGCGTGGCCTTTCCGTTTACGTAGGCTCGTTTATGGAGAAGCGTCGTCGAGTATATAGTCAATCGTAAGACGCGGCGCGTGAAGCGAGCCGATGGATCAGTCAGCTGTTACATTGGTGTTGCGTCGGTGCCCGCGACGTCACATCACACATTAACCCTAAACCAAGCAAAGGTTATGGGAACTTGACGATAGATTATGGACATTATACTCGTATTTCTATATATATATATATATTTTTATATTTACTTACAGCAATACAACATCTAAACACAGAATAAACATCCATATTGATCACACAAGTTGGGGTGGGAATCAAACTCACAAGCTACAGCGCAGAAGTAGCCCAACATACAAGCATATTTAGTCCGGCATGTTTGCTTGGAATGTTTTAGGTACAGATAGACGTGCAAGAAGTAGCACAAAAATAGGCTCGTACTTATCAATAGCAACTGCTACCTACAAGTATTCGTGTCGTAAAGTATTCCTAGATCGAACTAAAAATAGTTTTGACGCCGAACTAAAAAGCTCAAGTCTAAGTCCTTAAAGTTCGATTGTCTGTAGCACCGGACTACTCCGACGTCAAAGTCTCCTCAGTCCGATCATCGGACTACTGATACAAGGTGTCTATAAGGTCTATTTTTGAGTGAGACCCGATGCGGGGGTGGAAAGGGGAGTGCTCATAATCAGTGTTTATTGGTTTATTTGCCAGTCTTACTCTTTTTATTTGCATTGCGACCGATTTTAGCTTGCATTTGTCATAACACTTGATTATCTAACTTCGTTATCCCACCACAGATCAACAAATCCACCATGGAGGGTTTCCTTCACCACATGGCGCCGCAGTTCCTGCATCCTGCATTGCAGAGTTTCGGCTGCGGAGCTTTCCGGCCGATAGGAGGCGCTTTCCACCCTCTGTACCCGGGCAAAGCCTTCGCAAGGCATCTCGGCGAGCAATATGCTCTTGGGCAGAGTGTAGGACATGCGCTCAGGGTAAGCAAATGTTACAAAGAAACATCAGAACATTCAACTTATTGTAAGCTTATTGCGATTTAAGCTGCTATACAAACGTTGATAAAATTTCGAAATGGCCCATCCGTTTCAAATGAAATTCGGCAGGTACTATCGGCAAGAGATACTACTTAGATATTTTTTATGGTACTTCTCATTAAGAAAATAATACAAATCAAAATATACCGAAAACAGTTTTGCAGTACAAGATTTCCAAAAAATCCATAAAAAATATTGTTTTTAAACCCCGAATATACGTGCAAACTTTAATTTGAATCGGACTTCATCATCATCATCATCTTCATCAGCACTTCAAAATCAACGACAGCCTACGTGCGTACCTACCTACTAAAAGTGAAAAACCGCGAGTATCATTAGCTACGGCGCATACAACATTCAAACACGTAACATACATTACAACACGTGTACATTACACGTAAGACCGGAAATTGCCAAAAATCGACACGCACGGATCCGAGGGGTAACCATGACCTCTTGTTTTGATATTATTTTACTTTTGTCACCATCTATCCAGTCTAAAAACGAGTCAAAAGTAATGTAATATCTTAACGGCCTATAGTACCTCAGATTGGCAACTATACTCTATTTTCGAACTAAGATATAGTAATAATAAAGGTGGCATTGCTGTGCGCTCAGCCACGGTGCCTATGACCACCAGATGACAGATATATGCGTATTTCTACGTTTTGTTCTTTTACGGTAAAACAAATATGAATTTTGAAACTCTAAAACACATACAGTCTGCTGTATACTGTGTTTATTTACTGTACAAAGTGTCAAGGCCTAATTGGGCCTATTTATTGAATGGCGAACATTTTTGTACAAATTAGAGTCTTTGTTTTTTTTCTCTCAAAAAAATTTAATGTAATCTTGTTTTTGAAACACTAGCATTTTAGCATCAATCCACAACTATAATACATATTAATTTCAAAGTCAATGCTACAGTATTGTGGAAGATATGATTGCTGAAGCTAAGCCATTTCACGTATCATAGACTCAACAAGAACGCTGAGGTTGTGGTTAGACCCCAGGTCGAACGTCTGCGTGACACCAATTCACGAATCTGTCAAATCTGCCAAATTACGAATCTGTCCGAAACCGAAGGATCAAAGGCATAAGCCTGACTGAGACGAAGAATACGCATTGCTGTCTCTACATCCTTTGCCAAACATGTCCCATGCGTTCGCTGTCCCTCACTAGCCTATTTTACAGAGCGTCCGCGACGAAACAAGCACTCCACCGCTGTACCGCCACGGGTACACAGCGCGAGACGACACCAGCTCTCCTGGCTCCGCTGCCTCCGCGTCCCCTCGTCCGTGCAAAGACGACGAGCCGCAACCGCCCCCCACCTGCACCGACTCGCATGATTTCTTCTCGCGTGAGTACTTCATTTTTCAGATAAGCAATAGAAGTGCCCATGAAGATTGGAACATATGCCCACCGTTGATCTTATGTGGATTATAAGGTATGAGAGACTTCTACCGCATGCTTTGTAACGTCATGCTATATAACAGATCGACATATGATGCAAGAATAGATACCTTTTTAATGAAGAATCATAACTGCGGGTTATTTGGACTGTCTTGACTTATATTCACTATTCACTTACCATACAGTATTCACTTACCATAAACAAGTTATTATCTACCTATACACGTTTTTGACGCTCGAAAAGGTCGGTACTGGCTCTAAGACCCATTCACCAGCCACCGTTTACGCGGTGGCATCACGTAGATGTCTAAAACTAAAGCAATCTATAGATTAAGATAAATTTCAGACGTACAGCTAAATATTATCATCTACATGGCTAAACATTTGAATCAGCTTTTAACGTCAATTTTCCACGTATGTACGGCTCCCGACCTTCAAAAAGTTACCAGGCTTTTACTGGCGCTCCGTCATAGATCTCATTCATGCCCACGCAGTGCGCGTTAGTGTGCAAGCCTCGAGACCAAGAGTTAATTTAAGGCGAGAGTGAATAGGTTCTAGACTCTGTTTTTGTTGTGTAGCTGATGGTGAGCGCAAGTCGTCTTGCGGCGTTTGCGGCACGCGCCTCGGACCGGGCGTGGCACAGGCGCACTTTCTGCAGGAGCTGCAGCACCTGTACAGCCTCAGCGCACTCCCGAGGGACGCGTCCGCCCCGCCCACGCATGCTCTCCATCATCAGGACGAAGATGCTCGCTGGGAGGTAGCTACATCCATATTTCCTCGGGAGGTCTTTTATTTATCTAATCTATTCACCAGTGCGAACAAACAAGTTTTAGTCAACCTATGTTACCTGTGTAATATATTTATCACAGTCGTCCAATCACAATTCGAATGATGGGTTCATGGGACCGTGTTGTACGGATTTGAGGACTGGGGGTGCCACGGGTTCAAATCTAAGTTCTCGTGGCACCACCAAGGGTTTCTTCCATGGTTGCCATGGGTCCGGAATTAATAATTAAATTAAGCATCAAGTAATAAACATTAGATGGAGTTTGAGCAGCGAAATTATAGTTATAATTGAAGTTACTTAAACTGTAGTCCCTATGTATATGTATGTCCCTATAGTCAAGGTTAGCAGAGTTTTTAAACGATACAAATATATGTAAAATAATGTTCTCGTGTCATAATTATCACATTTTTCTTAGGACTTTGATTTTTAATTATTTTTAGAATTAGTAAAGTGGTGCAAACCTAGGTCTGATGAAACCTGAAAGATTTCTATTGGTCATTTCGAACAAATTAACGGCACGCCGCACCTGTACATTCTAAAACTACTGGTGATTTCGATTTGAAATTTGATTCCAATGAGGACGGCCCGTGACATGTAAAAAAAAATTAAGTCATTTTTTGAAACTCAGGCAGAGTCGCACAGCACTTTCTCCCCTTCCACTCCCCCCTGTCCCCGTCAACTCAGAATCCTCTCCTCTCATGCATATCGTCACTCACACAATCCATCCATCTCTTCCTCGTTCTACCCTTACTCCGTTACGTCCACTTTCATACCTGACCACCGTACAGGTTTTTTAAATTATCATTCGTTTTCCAAACGGTTTATTCCAAATGGATACCTAATGACAAGAACGCAGATGTCATATGTTGACCATCCAACTGTTCCGTAGACATTCCAACGCATCCGCGCCAACCGCCAGCGCCGGCTGAAGCTGCGCACCCGCAAGCGTCACCACACCGTCGAGAGCATGCTCGGCTACGACCTGGAGGAACGTCGGGATGAGCGTCCTCGCGAGACCAGGACTTACGACGCGGAAGACGAACCGGTCGATGTGGAGGGAGACTCTCTCGGGTGGCCCGAGGGACCCATCAATGTAGACGGTATGTCAAACATACCCAACTTATCCTTTTAACCGCCTCTGCGGTCTAGTGGTTCAACCCACCGATTTCAGATCCAGAGGTCCCGGGTTTGATCCCGAGGGGGGAGCAATATTGTACTTGGTTTGGTTGGTGGTAAGATTTTGTTTAAGTCCGTCTGGCTAGCTACCACCATCTTACCTAATCCTGTCGCCGTAATAACAATTCTTAAAAAAAAAATGTGTTCCGGCATTTAGAGGTAAGATAGCCAGTTTCTCAGATTGTTGAGGATTCCGGGCGAAGTGCGCCTTCACCTTTGGCCTTATCTCAACTTGTAACCAGATGAGATGAGGCTATTTATATTTATTTATTTATATTTATTTATATTGTATGACGCTTCCACGTCATACAATAAAAAAAAATGTATACATATGATACAATATACTACCGAAACACAGAACAAACATATTCATCACACATTATGTTTGTGCCGGGAGAACTATTAACATTTATTGGCGTTCACCACTTACCCCTGAATGGATAGAAGGTAGAAAGAATGAAAGAAGCCTCTCTAATTCGGTCTCATTCGGTTTTTTGGACATCGGACATAACTCATGGTGACAAAAATCTTAGTAAGCGTGTTTGTTTAGTTTCGTATATATTTTTTAGAAAAAGATCCGCGCGCGGGATCTGAGAAGCTCCACCTGAGCTACGCTGAAGATCTGGAGATCTCGAGCACAAACGATGCGATTCAATCGCCAGAACGCGTGAGGTATTTTTTGTCTCGGTGTCTATTATCTGCTTTACTATTGCAATCTAATTACTATTCTATTCCAATTACAAAGCAACAAATGACATTAGTCCGTACAATAAGTTTAAAATGGTCGCCTTAGCGTTAAATCAACCGATAAGTATTCGATGAGCGATAAATTAATGTATGGAGAGTAAACCATAAACCGTCTTCTTTCAGAATTAATACAATACTCGAGGTCAATGACCTATTTTCGTTTTGCAATTGGAATACAACATAGATAAACTAAAACCCCACTGTATGAACTTCGAACGTCGCTCATAGAAACGATATAGTTTATGTGACGTCAAACTTGCTTGCAAAGCTATGCATGATGCGTTAAACAATGTAAGGGTAGATCAGGCATAAATTATCAGTTTGCCCATTCTCTCTGAAACTATTTTTCTCGCCGCATGAAGTTATTTTATTTCACATCGCACCATTGCATTTTTCTTTAATAACTATGCTTAAAGTAAGGCCACGTTAATAGGTCACATTTGACACTTAATCTGAATTCAACACCATAACGGAGGGCACTCAATATTTTCAAAGTTTCAACTGCACAATTGATACACTTTTTTCAGTTAAACATATATATATATATATATATATGTTTAACTGAAATATATATATATATTTGCCTCATGGCTTATATTACATTCTTTATTCAATAAAAAGTACAATTAAACTAACTATGTACAGAGGAATCAGTCAGATTACCTAAGGACCAAATTACATATTTATTGTAATAATGATATAAGAAGGCAATTAAATTTTATATGATTAATACATTTTACGACTTACTTTGACAAATAAACCATTATAAACATAATAATTTGTTATTGATTTAAAAAAACTGAACGTCGTTACAAGGTTACGTTGTTGAACTTATTTCCTTTGTAAACACTAGGGATGCTACCCAAAAAAATCTAAAGATTTATGATCGATAAAATTACTTTGAAGGAATATTTTACCCTAACGAAGACCGAAAATTCGTCGAGAAAACAAAGGAAATAATTTCAGATGACTTTAAACGAGATGTGAGAATAGACAATGTGGTTCAAAATGAATTAATCATATCTCTGAGTGCGGACAGCAGTGATGACGATGAGTAAACTAGCTTTTATTCAAATAACTCGAACTGAATAAATTTATTTTATAACACTATGTACTTGTCTTATTCTGTTTCCATAATATACGATCGATAATTTAATTTAATCGATGTTTATAAGCATGTCACTCACTAATATGAAGATAAAACAGACAGATGTCAAATGTGATCTATTAAATTGGCCCTACTACAGGTAGGACTATTGCTAGGATTCTGTTAGCTGTCCTTCGTACCCCGTTTTAAACCACTCTGTAAGTTAACTAGCCCTACATGCTGTGATATCGCAAGTGTGCAATGTCGTGTGGGTGATATCGAAAGACATTGATTCATACTATGCATGAATGTCCGAAGTAAACGAATCCCATAAAAAAATCGCATCAGATCAATAATTCCCATTTATGGGACGGATCATTGGATTTTGGGGAATTATAATATATTTCGCATCACGTTCGCAGAGAAAAATGTATTTTGGGGAATCACTCGCATTTCATTTTCGACTGTACTTTGTTAAAGTTTTTCAGAATACCGTTTCTATAAATATAGGGCGGGCGGCGCTGTCTAGCTTCGTCCGCCTGTAAGGAAAAATACCTATCCTTTGATCATTCAATTTTTCAAGCCTCAGTAGGATATTTGGTGTCAATCAGTCAATATGACGATATCACATAGGTATAGATGTTCTATCTCACGAAGCCGAGCTAGAAGCTTAGCTATACTTGTAGATGTGATGTGTATAGACACTTGATCCTGTGTACGTAACTGCAAGAAACGTTAACAAGTTATTCGTTATCAAACAAAACAAAAAAACCTAATTAAATTTAATTAGGAATCTAGATTTATGTTTCATAGTGATGCAATAAAAATATTTTACGTGTGCTATGTTACTTACCTCGACCAAATTGAGTTCCATCAAAATAGAATGTATAAAAATGTGTCTCTTATCAATAAAATAAGTATTAATCATAGCAGACTCGTCTTCCAATGTGGTAAGCATTTCCTAGATTCAGCTTTTTTTAATTACAGTATTTTATGTATAACGGTAGGTACGCAATATAGTATATACGCGTACTAATATTTTAATAAATAAACAATCGGTACTTGATGAAACATTTTGGTGCGAAATAGTTAGCACTAGTCGCCCAGCTGGCGGCTCAGACTGAGCGCCACTGATCCTGAGCGCCACTGATCCTGAGCAAACAATAACCGATTGCACTTGTCTCACATCTATACAAACAGTTAAGATCAACCCGCCTGTGTGAGGGCTTCGGACACGGTACTATTTCCATATTTGTACGAATGCATTGGCAGTGCAAGTTTGTACAATTTTTAACGAGTCATTTTCCATATTTGTTCAAATTATAAATGTTCGCTAACGAATACAAAAACACTTTTATATAAAAAAAAAACTTTTAATGAAAACATGCTACTTCAACATAACGTAAACAGAACAAAATTAACAACTTAATTATTTTTAAACACTTCGATGCTTAGTCACTTGCCAATAGTCTATATAATTCATCAACAGCGTCACATGTGTTAACTTCATTGTTTTTTTCACTAGAATTTTCACGTCTCCTGTGACGTCACCGTCATCAGTATCATCATCGTATATTAGTTCTTTTTTTAATAGAGACCCTTAGTTTATTCAAACATTCTAAAACACTGATTTCATCGTTTAGTAGTTCATCCAAAATGGCTTAAATTTTTTTATTCTTCATACATTGGGTGGGCCTCCTCTTTTTCATTTCTATTTAATGTTTCGCTTCCTCTTTCAAAAAAGAAACCACGTAAACAAGTGAGTACTTGAGAGGACCAATGTCCCGATTAACTTTCCTGTGCCAACCTTCCACACTGTTTGTCGTTCGGTGATGGTCTCCGTAACAACTTAACATTTGCATCATTTTGGGCGTCAGCCACTGCTTCTCGAAGTATTCGATATTATTTGTTTGTTTTGTGGTATCTTTTATAATTAAACATCCTTCCGGAATGTATTGACTAGGTAAAAGAGCCAACACTGTTGTTCAATATGTAAATGTTATCATAGTGTGAGACTATCCATGTTTAATAACTTTGCTTTTCGTGTTACTGCTTGGCAATAATCAAAGAAACAACCTTTACATTTAGCTTGCGGAAATACTTTTGGATTGCGTTCATCATTGCAATTTCATAGTCTATACGAAAAGTTTTCGGCCAGTTAGGAATTTTTTGCACAATCAAACTCAACATTCTAGTATAAGATTCTTCCGTTTTGTTTGGTAGTAAGATATATATCAATGGAAATATGTTTGATGAATTCTCAGTACTATTAATATCTCCATGTATGGAATAACTTTGGTAAAATGGGTCCGTGCAAGATTTAAAGGTTCCGTCCACGAAAAAATCATCCACAGGTGGAAGTATTTGCATCGCCTCTGCAGTCATAAACACAATAATTTTGTCATCGCACCCATCATTTATTATTAAAAAATCGTTTGCCAAATAATCGGGGACTTCCACTTCCTTGACTGCTTTAAATTTCAATTTACTGACATCGTATTCTTTCCTTCTGCATTCGTAGTCCACTTTTTAGCGTCTCGATAGCAGGAACTGCTGCTACAAAGTTCATACCTTGATCCATCAAATCTTTAAAACTTTCATCATATATTTTCTGAAAAGGAGTACATTCTGTTCTCGCTCTTTTTCTGCATGAAAAGGAAGTATGTTTTCCCTCTCGTAGAATACTTACTCGTTTTTCATCTAATGTTACTGATCCACTGCACACACTACGGTGAACACACCTCCAAATTGTTGTACCAGTTTTATTTTTGCATCCAAAATAAAATCGATAACCATTTCTTAGTAATACTGGTTTTCCTTTTTCATTGTTTATGAAAATAAGATCAGATATACAATTTTCTTCCTTTGCAGTACTTTCTTCAATAGAGTCCATGATAAATAAAACATATACCTATTATGAATATACTCAATATTATGTCTTTCAAGTGGCCACTTGAGTAATTTAGATAAGATGATAAAATTAAATGAATGCAATAACTTCTTTGAAAACATTACCGATAACACAATATCAGTGACACTGATCTTTTTTCAAAATTTATTTTTCTTTGAAGATAAAAGTAAAGTAAGTAAATACTTAAACAGCTTAGTATAAGTTGTCATATCAAAGTAGAAAGTAGATATAGGAAAACTGCACAATTTATGGCCACGGCTTAGCTACCTGGGTAAACATTTCAAATTGTACGAATGTGGAATTGTACCAATGTGTCAGAAGCCAAAACGCCCCAGTGTAACCCATAAATCTATGATCGTATAGAATGTTTTCCCCATTGAAAACACCGCTTTAGAACCGAGTCCTATACTGAGAGTATAGGCAAAACTTGTAAAGGAAGCTTTCGACTGCTACAGTGGACGCTTTCAAGTTATGCTGGTTATTCTTCTCCGACATTCATCACTTCTCAATAACTTGAATGTAAGTTACAGGATTGAAACGCCGAAGCCGCTGGCGCTCGAGTGCCCGAAAAGCGGCGAGACGAGCGAGCGGCCTTCAGAGGTGACCACGACGGAGGCCTGGGGCGCCGCCCCGCCCGACGCCTGGCCCGCGCTCGCCGCCGAGGCCTACATGCAAGCCACTCGCCATAAGGTTGACGGAGAGAACCTCCCGTCTTCTACAGACTCTCGCAACTGAGAAACTCAACTTGTCCGTTAAAGCAAACCTAGCTGTCATTTTGTTGAAGGGCGTACATGTTTTAACATGTAATGTTTTGACAAAATATTTTTTTGTCTCAAAATGTAATAGTGCTATTTTCTTCCACGGGTATTAAATTCAGACTACTTTGGAGCAGACTATCTTAAATAGGTCAGATAATGGCGTCACTATAACATGTCTGCATTTGCGTGGAAACTATATAAAACCTATTTTCATTCGTTGCCTCGAGCTGTGTGACAGCCCAAATGGGCTATTACCTATTGATATTTTCGTAGCTGTCGTTGTTTGGAGCAGATAGTAAATGTTCACAAAACCTATTCTACTATACAGTTACAGTATAAGGCGGGCGATTTGACAGCTTATATGGGTCGTGTGATGCTTCTGTTGTTGTGATGTGAGTGTTCATATGCGATGGTAACCACTTTCCGGTGAATAAAAAAAACAGCGTTTTTGATTGGTTTCAATTGTTTCATTGAAACAACGACTGCAAAAGAGACATCCAGCAGGCCTATTACCTAACTCTGTTTCATTTGGGTTTCAATCGGTTTCAATCAGAAATGCAGGCATTTTAATTGAAACCCATTGAAACCCAAATGAAACAGAGTTAGGTAATAGGCCTGCAGATACAAATCACAGCTAGGTTTGCATTTGGACCTGCAACTGTCTTCCGTTGTGTCCAGTAAGCGTTATTAAACTTTTCCTCCTGTATCCTTGCACGATTTCACAACCTTTAAATCGCAACCTACCATATCGGATCGCCGTCTCATTGTCTCATCCAGATGTTAGCTCACTCACAAATACGTTCAAATACTGGGGCCCAACCATAACGTCTTATAGTAATCTCGTTTTGATCTTACATTACTTTTGTCTCATTTTTCTACACTGGATAGATAGTGACGATAGTAAAGTCATTTCAAAACAAGAATGCTATAAGAGGTCGTACGCTCCCTGAACGTATTTTTGATTGCACCAAAGTTGTTTTAACCATAGAATGTGAATGTAATTTTATTGTTAGTTACAAATAAAATAATAGGTATGTTGACACAATCTCTACCTACTACAATCTTGGACCTAAAGGCCGGCCTAGTCAAACAGGACGCAAATATTGCGACTGTTGTTACTATATATATATTGGGTAGTGGTTTTGATTGTTGCTTGATATTTTAATGATTTGTAACAAGTTTAATAGTAAAAATACCCATACAATAGCTGGTCATCAGATCCTGTTGAAGGATTCTACTTTGCCAACCCTTATTATGACTCGAGTAAGCCTAATATTTTCAACAGCTATATGGTATGCCCGATATAACTTAGATTTAAAGCTGATGGACACAGTCTTGTCCACGGAACGGGTAGATCAGTCGCAGCCTTATTGTTTTAGCTCGTTGGGTGCTTCTTCGTAGACAGGGACTAGGGGCTCAGCGCGCAACGAGTTAAATTATTTCGCGGTTCTATTCTATTTATAACACGTCGTTCCAAACGCATCTTAGTTGATCATATCTTTAGGAATTCATACATGATTATGATCTTGTTTTGTGAATGTAAAAAACCCTGAAACAATACACGAACCTATGGTACAGTATTTTTCATATTCAATATCTTTGTATCATCTTTTCAAAGTTGAAAATATAGATAACTTTGGTCGTTTAGAAATATGTTGGAAAACCCCTACAATTATGGAGGTCTGTCCAACAATTGATGTAAAAGGTCGTTGTGAAGCAGCGAACAATTGAAGACGTGAGTGTATGAAGGTTTTATGTAATTTTTATTTTTTTTGCATTTAATAGCATAAATGAAGGTGTTATGTCCATCTACGCAGTATTGCATCATAGAAACTGTGCAATTAAATGAAAGAAAAAAGCTATGAATTGAAAAAAGGTGTTATGTCCAGTTACCTGGTTAAATCTTAATGAATGAAGGTGTCATGGGCACATATCATTCCTGTCAGTGTCAAAAAAGTATTGTAGTCTTGTCGAGAATGAAGGAGTTATGAACACTTTCATCCATGAACAGAAAATGAGCTCATAAGCCGCGCGCAGGTCTTAACGAACGAATGAATAAGCTATGTCGTGTAAGTAGTGTTCGATCATATTTAAATATGATACTTCATTCATATTTAAATACATGCATAGTACCTATTTGTGGTTCTTTCGTTATGCTTAGTTGGCGTCACTTTAAAAATAGTTTGTGCATAGTTACTTACTTTGTTTTTCAATTTAGATTTACGTGCCATATTATTTCTCTGTATTGCTCATACAGATAAATAATTTGTAAATCTTCTCGAAACAATGTCGTAGTTGATATGTCGGATCGGAGCACATCGAAAATTTAAACACCTGATTAATCGAAAAAAACACTTGACAAAGACAAAGTTTCCTTCAGAGATGGGTTTCTATGGATACGTGTGGAAGGATGAGATCCTATCACAAGAGAAAACTCTAGACCGGAACAGTTTGACGTAGAACGCGTAGGAAGAAAATACGTAACGATTTCGGGAGAAAAAAACAATTTTAAAGAATAACTTAAATTCGTTAAACCGGATTACTGCTACTTCTACGAACCTATCCTAGTTTAGATTCCGCAGAGTATAATTGGATATGAAAGAAAGTGATAAGTTCTTATGTAATGCTATATTATGTTATATAAGAAGGTGATAAGTTCTTCTAAATTAATTTGAATAAGGATATTATGTTCACTTTTTCTTTAATAAAATCTTTATTTTACGATATTATTTAATTTTTTTACAAAATCCTAAAAATATATGAATGTATCTGTTAGTAATTCAAAAAAATATTTCGATAGGCTAAAACAGTCGCAAAATACTTTCAATTTAAAAATTAAAACTGAAGCTCATTTCTGTAAAATTATAAATTTGTAACATATCACCTTCATAAGCTCACGTCTTCAATTATCTGTTATATTCGTTATGTTTATCTTGTGTATTATACAACATGTTTTTTTTAGGCACTATAGTCCATCAAATCTAAGAAGTACACTATGACAGCTGTCAGATCAACTTGTCTAGGGATGTGAACCAAATAATCGCCATCGAAAATATCCGATATTAATGAGAAATTGAAAAATCGATATTGATACTTTATACGTAGGAAACAATAGCTTTCTTTTTTGATAAAACTATAAACTCGGATAGAAGTAAAATAAATATGTAGCGCTTAATTAATACCAAATAAATTAAACAAATAGACGACAGACTAAATTGGAGGTTGTATTGTACCTACTTGTGTCTACGGAGTGAACTTCAACTTCAAAATCTTTATTTTGGTTTACAACCATTTCACCGATTCTGCCAGTGGCAAGTGTCAAGCTTATGAGTAAAAAAAATATCGAGAGAAACTCTGTAAAAGCGATTGATTTCGAAAGACTAATGCAAATGCGACAAAGATAATTGGGAAATCCGGCACTGTGTCGGTGACGGCATGACTCTCGAACAGATTATCCGATTTTAATGAAATTTAAACTGAATAGAGACGACGTAAATAGATTTTGATTATGGTGGGGGATTTTTGAAAAGTGGGGTAGTTTAAGATATTCAATATTATAATAGGGTAGTTTGAGATATTCAATAAAAAGAGATTTTTCCTTTTTCAAATTGACATCAACCTTGGTATTTTGGTAGAAAGGATATTACATTATGTTAGCAGCAACAAAACCTCTAACACTCAGGTGAATAAAGAGAGTTCGAGAAAAAGTGCTAAAGTAAAGTGAAAAAGGTATAGTGATAACACACTTTTATCGTTTGTTAATTACGTTCTATTTGAGAATTAATCTCCGTTACAAACCCGACATCACGAGATCTCAGTTCGGGGCAAACTACTAGAATACGATTTTATTTTTTATTTATTTATATACCTATATTTATTCAAGACAAGTAATTCGAAGAACTATTGAACTAAACTTCGGACCGATCGCGCATGGAACTAGCTGGCGTAGTTATTCCGTGGGAGCGCTCTTTCGGTCGCTCGCGCACTACACAACACTATCTCACTGAATTTCCGCCAAAAAGTCGCTTCGATTAATTAAATTATTTCAATATTTTTACCGATTATTTGGAAACTCAAGAATTTTAAACTGTCGCAGCACTACTGTAAACAACATAATGACATAACATTGTATAAACGTGAACCTCATTTTCAATTTTACTAATTGTTTATGTTTTAAACTAGTTTTACGAGATTCAAGTATAGATTAATGTACAGGAATGTTTAATAAATATAATTATTTATCTGAGTAAATAATTTTTCGACATTATAACAATTACTGTTTGTAATATTTTGTGTCTACGTTTGAACAAAGTTATAGCATAATAAGAAATGCGAAACGTCAAAATGTACTTCTTAGATTTGATGGACTGTAATATGCATACGCTTCATAATTTTAAAAATGGTTTTCCACATCTGGAAGACACATTTATTTGGTCTTAACGTGTCCACTTAAGTAAATAAAAAAATAATCATATAATTTACCAGGCGTGAATGTAAAAGTGAAGCATTTTGAAAGTGTAGGTATATGCCGAAGTTCGATAGTATAGTTGGCCAGATCATGAATTCCTCCGAGCCTACTGCGGCGCATCGTAAAGTCAACACAAAATAAGACCAATGCTTGTATCGACAGTAGGTTAGGTGCGGCGAACTTAACGAGGGCCTTGGAGTACCGCCGATTATCGATCCCCAGTACGAACATCCTTTTTCATTTCGAATTGGTAAGTCCGATTCACATGAAAAGTTGCAGGTATAATCAGAAAGAGATATTCTGTGTCGGTGGTGCGCTATTTTTTCTTAAAACGCAATACTAATGAAAATATATATGGAAAATAATATTTGCTTTGAAAAACTCTTTTCCATGTATTTTGGTTTGTTTTCGTTTTTAGTAAAAGTAACGCACCACAGAAACATTTTAAATTATTTGATTATCCCAATCCGATTATACTAATATATTTTTTTTAATCAGAATTAAAATGGAACTACATTTGTATGTGAAAGTGAGCCTACTTGACCCTCTTAAGCCGCAAATATGTTTCACGCCCGTTCCCGCTTTACCCCGTTGCTGTAACATAACAAATCTCGAATGTAAAACATCGTCAAATGAAGAGTATTCAACGATATAGCAGCGTTTCATGACATGCCAAGAAATATCATGATCTCAGGGGGTACGACCTCTTAAAGCATTCTTGTTTTGATATTACTTTACTTTTGTCACTATCTATCCAGTGTAGAAAAAACGAGACGTTGTTAGGCCCCGGACCTATTTTACGATCAGACGACGACACATCTGTAACTACTGTGGACTAGTGTTTCGCCCACCGATACAGACCCAGAAATCTCGGGTTTGATCCTTAAATATCACACTTTACAGTTGAGATGAAGGACCAGTGCTTCATTGTCGCACAAAAAAAATGTATATCGACGCCAGGGACTGTACTTACTACTTTTTATCAATCAATCGAACTACGATTATGTAAATAAGTGTTTATAATGATTAACCGTTTGTATTGTTATAAATAGGAAGGATGGAATTTGTTTTATCTGTGCCTAGCCTACCTATGTTTTTAGATATTAGTGATCAATGTAATTGCATGAATGTTAAAATTATATTAAATACCATGCTTTGTAGTATGTTAATCATACTCTTTATATATGTCCTGACTTAATTAAAATACTATGTATGAAAATAAATCTTTATATTATGATCATCTCAAACTTTATCACTCGTAGCAATTAAAATATACATCATAATTTTATCGGAGTAAACATTTCAGGAATAACTTTGACTTTACATTACACATTGTATTTCCCTACCAATAACCTACCCTAAGTTTTCTTATCAAGCTTAGATTAATTACAAACATGAAAAACGTCAGGGTAACGTAAAGATACATTAGCATGCGACAATTTAGTAATTCATAAATGGTACTAACTCTTTGCTGAATTATCATCATAGATTAAAAGATGTACATGAAAATTGTCAATAATATATTTAGTAAAGTCAAAAAAATCACACTGACATCACTGATACCAGAAGAACAGTGAAGACTCACAATTGACAACTGAACAGAGCTCACTCAAGAGATGATTGGACGAATAATTTGACGGACCAAGAAGTGAGCGATTAAGAGGACATACCTCGATGGCGTTTGAGTTAGGTGGTAGGGGGAAGCTGGTGGTCGAGGGCTAGTGGTCACCGACGTTCAGGTTAAAGGTGGAGTGTCTGTAGCCTTCCTCGGTGGTAGACACGGACGCGCGAAGAGCCGCCTCCCCTTCCGCCGGTGTACGGAACTCCTGAACCACCTGGGGGAATATAACTCTTTGCTATCATCCGTAATACACCAGTGCAGTCTTGGAATCTTCAAGTCCAGAGAGAATACTCCTTATAGACAAGTGTTCCATCTTAGGCCATATCATGTGTTCATGTCAGCTGGTGAAACACTTGTTCATCATCATCATCATTTAAAGAAAAATATCACGTGTTGAGGCAGATAGTCCGTTATTCTGCTTTACTTTGCTTTTTATGTTACGGAGTAGGAACAACTACTGCGAACATGTACGCATCTAAAAATATGTATATAATTACATATTCTATAATTGATCGGTGTTGGTCACCAAACTCTTCATAGACAGCTGGACCGATAATGATGACATTTGTGGTGTAGGTATGGGTCCTGCCTCAGATCAGCAACTCAACGCAACTTTATTCTATTTTCGAACACAACACTTGAACACTTGAAGGCAGAGCTGTGAATACCTTTCGAATATGCTCCTCCCTCGCAGCCAACTCCCTCGAGAGCTGTTCCTTCCTGAGTTCGAGCTCCGGCTCATAGCTCCCTTCCTTCAAGCACTTGTCCACCTGCTCGTACTCTCTGTACAGGCTGGCGTACTCCGCTAGACTCTGCTTCGCCTCCTGACTCCCACCTCGAGCCTTTGACGAGGTGCCCTCAAAGTCCTCGCGATTCGTTTGGAGGCTGCTTAACAAACAACATCAATTGGCGTTGAAAATACGTGAGCCCGGGAGGACGCTAACTCGTTGCATGCTGGTGTTGTAAGACCGGCACCCAACCAGTTAGATTCACATCCATATGTTAAAATTGCTATGAGCACTCACTTTTTCACTCCTTCAAGGATTCCTATCAAAAAGGGTTCGTTGACCTTTAGTCCAAAGTAACGGCTGACGTATCCTATCACTAGTAATACCTATAAAAGTCTGCCATCCGCAGTCCGGCGCCAAGCAGTTTGCTGTGTTCTATCAATGTGCGAATCCTTTAATAGGCTTCTGGGAAAGTAAGCTCCATCGTAGACCTCCCCATCTTCCAGGAAATACCCAGTATTTTCATTACTTAATTTTATTTATTTATTTACACTTTATTGTGAGCAACACACACAGAAATAATGTAAAAAGTATGGCAAAGGCGAGCTTAACCCGAATTAAAGTTTTTTCAAGAATACCTAGGTAAAGATAGACTAAATTTAATTATCACGGGAAAAGTGTACAACATTAATAATTAACAAACATACTCTTTCATGCATTACTTTCATACATTACTTGCAGTGCAGAGCTCGGAGCGACAACACGTCCACAGAGGGCTAGTCAGTGAGCAGCAAGACTATATTTCCTGAGGATGCCTCGTGTAGAGGCGAAACACGTGTCGATTTGATTTTTTCAGAGAGATTTAGCGGATTTATTACTAAATATTTTTTCTGTTTTCAGATTTTATTTTGAAATACATACTCTTAGGAATCATAATAAAAACTACAATACATGATAATTATAAATTTACTACATACCCAATTACACATAAATAACAGATATTATATATAGATAATACATGCCTCGTACAAGTACCTATACCTACTTACTTCTTCATCTTATTTATTTTTTATTATTCGACGGAGCGGTGCTTGTCCTTCATCTGACCTGATTCAATCTACGATCAGACCGCAGGTGGAGTGGCACTTCACCCGCAATTCTCAAAAAACCGAGGCACTGGCTATGCCTCTAAAATGTCGGAATCTCTATAATAGCGTACATTCACAGCGGCATCCAACCCGATGTCTCGAGGAGTGATGTAAGTCTAGTGGTTCAACCCACCGATTTCAGATACAGAGGTCCCGGGTTCGACCCCCAGACCGCCTGGCTAGCTACACCATCTTACCCAATTCTGTCGCTATAACAACAATTCTAAAAATTGTTGTGCTCCTGCATTTAGTGGTAAGGTAGCCAGTTACTCCGTTGTTGAGGATTCCGGGTGAAGTGCGCATCCACCATCGGCCTTCTCAACTTGTAACCAGATGAGATGAAGACCTAGCACTTCCCCCTCGTACAGTAACAAAAAGGAGCCAAGGGAAACACCCATTGTTTTACCAGTGAATTCATGTTATTTGTGAATGCTGAACAATAAAGAGTTATCTATCTATCTACTCACTTGTACATGGAGGTGTAGAAGTAGTGCGGGCGGCTGATGGCTCGCAGGAACCTCGGCACCATGCCCTCGCCTTCGCGGTACAGCGTCAGAAGCCGGCTGTACGACATGTACTTGTAGGACGGGAGTCTCAGCACGCGCGGCCCCAGCTTTATCACGTTGATCTCACGGTTATCCAGCGCCATTTTGTTCTTGACACATGATGAATAAACATAATGAGCGCGACCACGCGACCACGCACACTACATACAACGAGTACCTACTATAGAGCGGTTATTGCCCACAATCCACCTTCGGAGATCACCTAGGTGTACCTTGGAAAATATTAAATTTCCACCGTTAATTAACATAACCGTCCTTCACAGGCACAAAAACTACTGATTAAACAATCACAAAAGTTTTTCGACAACACCGATCTACCGATACAAGAGGCGGCTCATAAAAAAAAGTGTCAATAGTTCGGTCAACTGGACTAATAACCAAATTACTGATACAAGACCATTTGAACATCAATGAGCGTCAATGTCTCATAACATAAGTGAAAATAGACCAATATACATTTTACAATCATTCAAATCATTTTTGTTCTCCAGACATATGTCCGATATCTGGGAGGTGTCTCTAAAAAGTCGTGGGGAGGCCCACGACCTTTTAAAGCATTCTTGTTTGGATATGTAAAAGAAACGAGACAAAAGCAATGTAAGATCAAAACGAGAATGCTTAGAGGTTAGCGGCGCGACCATTCCTGCGCTTACTAGAACTTTCGATAAAGTTGGATATAAATTAACCTCAGCTCGTAACAATATTTTATCTTCTACTGACTGAAGTGTTTTGTTTTAAGCTGTAACATTTGGTTGATTCATTTTGAAACGTAAAATCTAAAGCCTGTTCAAAATTGTACGCAGGTAAACTTACAAGAACCTCAGCTAAAAAATCAACTAGGTTTTTTGCTCCGTTCTATAGTTAGAGTTAAAAACGCAAGCAAACTAGCTGACCCCGCGCTGTTACATTTGCGCGAATACTTCACAGAATCATCCGCTGGGCTAAATCGATGTTTATCTATTTATAAATTTCACAGCCGGTGAATGTCGAAGCATGAAAAGTTTCTTATCCACGCACGTGGGCCAACCGTGGACGTCTTACCAAGTAGGAAAGAAAGGATTTTAGAAATTCATTTTTGCTACCAGAGGGCGTACCATGGGATTTATTATGGTATATGATTTTTTATTGTAACACAAAATTATACATAGCATTTACACATAATGACATCGAAAATGTCTAAATTCACATAAATACATCATGTCTATACATATGTCCAGAAAGCACTCAGGTATACTTTTACTTGGAATAACTTGACTCAGTCTCTATTTCAGTACCTGTATGTTTCAGTATAAAACGCGTAAGTTCCAAGACAATATGGAAATAGAGTTTGATTAAGTTAGAGTGACGAGCCTCACAGCTCAGTTGGTAGTATTTTTTTTTATTGCGACGGGGAACCGCTTGGCCTTCATCTCACCTGGTAACAAGTTGAGATAAGGCCGAAGGTGGAGGCGCACTTCACCCGGAATCCTCAACAAACTGAGGAACTGGCTATCTTACCTCTACATACCGGAACAAAACAGTATTTTTAAGAATTGTTTTTATGGCGACAGAATTAGGTAAGATGGTGGTATTTAGCCAAACGGACTTTAACAAAATTCCACCACCAATCAAACCAAGCCCAATATCGCTCCCCCTTGGGGATAGTAGCCGAGACATCTGGAACTGAAATCGGTAGGTTGTTGCACCACTAGACCACAGAGGCGGTTAAAAGTAGCTCTACCTTCTGCACTGTACTTTGTGGGTTCGATTCCCACCCGGAACAAAAATTTGCATGATGAATATACGATGTGGTCTGTTTGAGTGTTGTATGATAAGTTTGTATTAAAAAAAGTATACAGTATTTTTTTCGTAATTAGTTCTCATAGCTTTGATTAGTTTGGGGATGCTAGATTGAGATGTTGTGTAAAATTGATATCTTGAATTATATTTTATTTATTTGTCACTATGTCAACCATTGTTGGTCACATTGTAGTACATAAGAGTAATAAATAATACTTACAGCACTGGCACTCTTCAAACCGCTGGTTGGCATGTGACTTAACCCTGAAAAAACACAATATAACTGCACTTCACTTGTGATATTGTGGATAAGCTCACTTTTAAACTAGTTCTTTTAGAGATCTTTTTCAATTTGAATTCTTTGTGAAAGGGCTCAACCGGGGAAGTACAACCACCATACTTATTGTAGGCGTCAAGCAGCATTGCTGTGTTTCGGTTTAAAGGGTGTGGTTACCAGTGTAATTACAGGCACGTATATGTCTCAAGTTGGCGCAATGCAGTGCCGCGTAGGTCATGTTCTTTGTGGATATGACCTACAATAAGGCTTTGTTACAGGCAAGAGATGCACTTAACATCAGGAGGGCTGCTTGCTTATTCCGTCTCAAAGTTGTTTCAAAAAATATATGAACTTATAGTCGAATATTAGTATTATTATAATTATTTATCAAGCCTCCTAGTTTAGTTGGTAGTAACGTAACTCTGCCTTACGAAATAGAACGAAGCTCCGTGCCGAAACACAACAAATTAGAATTGTTGTTATGGAGCCACCATCTGAAGGCCAACGACCAACCGAATCAAGCACAATATTGTAATTCCCGGGATCGAAGCCAGGACCTCTGATTCTGACACCGGTCGGCGAACCACTAGGCCACAGAGGCATTTTGCAAATCGAAGAATTGTCCTTTCGGCAATCTGTCTGTTTATCTTAAATGTTGTACCTTGATATAGTAGTACTTTTGTTTCGTTATAACCATTAGGGTAGCTTCTTACAACTTTTAGAGAATAAAACATGTGTTATTATGGCGAATTACTTGTCAAATGATCAAAATAAAAAACATAAGGAAAAGTCTCCCCAAAAAATATTTTTTTAACGATTTTTATTTTAGCTATATATCTTAAAAACAGTAACTACGTGTAAAAAGTTCGATCTAGGTGTAAATATACAATAAAAATATTAGAAACGGATCAAGCCCAAGTCCACACTGAGGCTACAACTGAAATGTACAACACATGTGATGTAGGTAAGTCCTACCTATTAAAGTAAAATATTTTTGCACAGACTTCGAACATATACAATGTAAATTAAATTAATGACTAATGGCCAATAAGATGTTAACTACTTTATATCTCATATTAATATAACTAATTGTAAGTTTTTTATGACAAATAAACTCTTTAAGCCGAATTTGTAAGTTTTTTATGATAAATAAACTCTTTAAACCGAATGTTGGCCGTTAGGGAGCTGTCGGTGAGAGTGGAGTACCACTTACCCATGTGATGTGCTATTGTTGAAGGTATTCCTGACAGTGGCTGCTGTATTTTCAACCCGTTCAATACCTGTGAAATAAGCAGATAAGGGTGAAACTCAGTTTTAGATATGCATTTATATATTATAATAGTATTGTATAGCACATTTTCGACTCCACGATGTCTAATAAAGTAACAATTTAACAAAATCTATTAAATAACCCAGCGGTTATTATAACCGCGATATGTATTTTGGTAAATTGTTACTCTACAAATCGTGGAGCCGAATACTATAATATTATAATATACAAATGCATATCTAAACCTCTGGTTATTATAATCGCGATATGGATTTAGGTAAATTGTTACTTTAATATTAATGATAATAATAATATACATCGTGGAGTCGAAAATGTGCTACAAATCTACACTCAGATAGGTATTTCCTCTGGGAAATACCCTTGTAGATTTGCTAGTAGGCGTTTTAATTGTTTGGACATAATAAACACAATACATTTGTGAAAACACTTTTCCAATATTAGAATATTGGATAATTGGATTAGCTGTGTTACCAACTTTTGGTAGACATGTATTTAAAGTTTATAAAGTAGCTTTGCATAATATAATGATATTCTTTGTGAGATGTTGGAGTAGCTACGCAGTAATAGGGTTCTTATTAAATTATATCGCCCCATGCAAGAACCTGCGAAACATTTAGATATTTGGGTTCTTGCATGAAACCATCAGCAAGCTCCTCAACAGATGGCACTAAATAAAATAATCTAAGAGCCCCTTTGGTCCCCCTCTGCCTGCAGTCTGCACTCCATCGCGCATGTCATATTTCATAAAGCGCGCTCTACACTCGATGATCGCGAAAGCCTTGAAACGTGAGTGTTCGCTTCGCGTTCGCGTTTCGCATCGTTCTCCGACCGGTGTTGGTATTTTATCCGGGTAATGGTTCATGCTTGGTTCTCTTCTCCGTGGTCGTATGCCACTAATCATAACAGAACAATACATCTAACAGTAATAAGCGATCATAAGCTTCAAGGCAATGTGGCATATGACCACCGCTGATAGGTCATTTATGTCACTTTGCTCTGAAACGACCTGTTGAATACATACACAACATAATGTATTTATTACATTAAAATATTTACGTGTAAGCCATTTATTTAATAGACGTTAAATATAGAATAGTTTGTACATTATAGTTTGTGATGAGAATACTTTCTTGATTCATACTTTTTAGGGCAAAATCATAACCCTCCTTTTTGTTTCGCTCTAGTCAGGTAAAAAAGGAATATGGTAATCGAAATATATAAATGTATAAATTTTGAATATTCAGTGATAGGCTGAGTTAAAGAAGAAAATAGATTACTTGTCACGTTATAGTTATGGAACCTACACAAAGAAAGTTAATGGATTGATTCTATTCAGTGGTGCAAGCTTGGTGTCCCTATAAAGCAACAACCACGATTAAGTCGTATAATATCTATAAGAGCGCGAACGAAACTGCGAAACTTTGCGTGTGGAGGGGAGGTATCGCGCGCTAGTGTAGAGCCCGCATAACAGACATGCGCAGTGAAAAAAGCGGGAACTCGAAAGTCTCTAAACATTCATTTGTCTTTTATCCCGTTCGCACTCTTGCAAATCCTCGCGTAAATCGGATTATTTTATTTTTCCTATATTATGATAAACAATCTTGTAAAATGAAAAAACAAGCCATAAACAGTAACTTTAGACCGAAACAGAGGCTAAGAGAACGATTTTGTGATGGTAAAAATTTGCATCTGGCTGAAATTAGCGATTAAAATTCAAATCCTGCATCGCGCAAACGATGTTTTTAGCGAAGAAAGCAACTGTACAAGTTCCAAATAGTAGTTCGTGGGGAGTCCGTAGCTACGGCGTAAACCGGTGTTGGCGGAGAGCCGGTCTAAATCTCCGCTAAAGCTGTGTGAGTCCATGATTAGGCTTCAAGTACGGATCATGGAGAGTTGAAAAGCAAGCAAAGCAAATAATAAGGCACATGCCTGAACCCCACGCCGTAGCTAATTTGACTTCCCTTTGCAAAAATTTTCTAAACTTGCTTATGTTAATGACAGTTTCTTTTTTATTCTACGAAGGGGAAGCGCTTGACATATACCTATATTTTTTGCATGAAATTCCTTTAAATAAAGTTACCTACCGTGTTTAAAAACGCCTGGAAAATATAACTATTATGAGTTCCTCATTAGATTCTTTATTATAATTATAAGACCACAACTACTGGGCTAACAAATTCCTGGAAACATTAAAAATGTAGTATAATGTTTATAAAAGTTGGTGTGTGGTGTATGTTATTAATTTAACTCCCTCTAATTTGACTTCCTTTTGTCAAAAATTGCAAATTTGCTTATATTTATCAGTTTTTATATTTTTTTCACGTGTTGTGTTCCGGCATTTAGAGTAAAGATAGCCAGTTCCTCAGACTGTTCAGGATTCCGGGTGAAGAGCGCTTCTACCTTCAGCAATATCATAGCTTGAAACCTGGTGAGGTAAAAGCCAAGCACTTCACCGTCGTACACCCCACTTATTTAAAAGATTTGCGACCCCTCGTAACTAACTTGTTAACTCTTACGTCAAAAGTGAAAGAACCCCGCCATAAAAGTCTTACTATATTTGTTTTTCAAGTGAGTTTGTGGTCGCTTGGCATCAATAAAAAAAAAACCTCCACCCAAACCAAACACAATATTGTACTCGCCTGGAAATAGAATCGGAGACCTCCAGATCCGGCACCAGTGGGTGCACCACTAGACCACTGAGGCTTTCGCTGCGTTTGGTCAGTGCACGTGAATGCCAGAAGGGAAAGGTCGATGCATCGTAGACCGCGACCTTGCGTACATTGACCAACATACCCATTTAAAAATATAGAAGCTGCTACTATTTCCCCTTTCTGGTGAGATACCCTCATTTATACGGCGGGGTCTCGACCAGTGTGTAATAGTACCTGTTGTATGTTGACGCCAATGTTATGCGAAGGCGCGGTGCTCTTGCTGACCACGAACGGTATGTTCGTTTGGTTGGCGGTGGCGTAGTAGTACCGCATGCCCGACTGTTTCATCTGAGACGCCACCGTGGGCATCTCGTAGCGACGACTGCGGTACTTCACGCGTCGCGGGTGACGGCTCGTCTCCTGGTACGTGCGCGACCATTACACGGGGGATGGATCCATTCATTCATGGACGGATTCATTCATGTACGAATAAAATAATGAAATAATGTATGAATGGATCAATTAATGCATGTACGAGCGAATGAATTAATGGATGGTTGAATGGATGAATACATTTCCGAATGTATGAATTAATGGGTGAGTAGATGAATGGATGAATGTATGAGTGGATGATCGGATGAATGGATGGAGATTATTTATTGAACACAAAATTATTATAAGAAATACAACTTTTACAGGTACACAAAAGACATGCAGGTACTATTCAAAGGTTGCCTTGGAAGGGATCTTCTAGGTTTCGTTTATTTATAAGATGTACAATAGTGTTATAATTTATTAATTATTTCACTCACGGTGAACTGGGGACAAGATTTACGCGGTGAGCAGACCTCGCTGCGTGTGTATGAGTAAAGAGGAGACCGCTGCTGCCCATCTCAGTAACAACACCCTGCATCGCCTTTTACGACATCCAAGGACTGCGATATAGGGCACAACTTGTAAAAAATATGTTGGCACCTTTTTAGTTTCCAATGGCACGATTTCGCTCTCAGGGCCGGTCGCTACTTCGCTGTAGTTTTGATTCGGAACCACTGAAATATATCAAATTTGTCATAGTTTTTAATGTTAGGGTTTCGAATTGGAATAGAAAAACTTATTTTATCTTCCTAGGCGCAAAACGAGGTAGATACAATCAGTCACACATGTTATTCATACAGGAGTTTCAATCGATCATGTGCTTTCTGTTCGACTAGCAAAACCATGTAGTAAGAATAGTAGAGCCCCTTGTGAAAGGGCTCGTCCGGGGAAGTACTACTACCATACCTATTTCAGCCGCCAAGCAGCATTGATGTGTTCCGGTTTGAAGGGTATGTTCGCCGGTAAAATTACGGGCACGCGAGGCTTAACACCTTTATGTTGACGGGCGCAATGCAGTGACATTTAGGCTATGTTGCTTGTGGATGTGACCTACGCAGTAAGACATTGTTATAGGCAAGAGATGCACATCAAGGCAACATCAAGTGGGCTACTTGCTTGTTCTGTCTCTTAGTTGTATAAAAATTCATCATCATCATGCGTCGTCAGATTCGAAAGAACTTCTGCCGTTTTTGAGCAGAGAATGTGCAACCGATATCGGATGCGACATGTTTCGCTGTAGACCTCCTGTCACTTGCGAGCTTTAAATGCTACAGCAATAGCAATTCCTGTCACAATATAGCTATCATCAGGTAGCAGCTATACATTCAATAACACGGATTATGTTGATGTAGGCACCAAAGGTTTCGATCGAACAAGTGAATCATAATCAGGGCGAGTGTGACTCGCAAGGTATGTTGCTATGGCGGCGCGCGCCTCTCATTCGGTTTCGCGTATCACTCACTATCGCAACTCACTCTGGCCAGCTCTTGACCTTAAAACTTAGGTACCCATGCAAGGATGAACTCTCCGGAGCGAGTCAAAAAGCCGTTAATACAGTCGTTACACAGCGGAAATCAATTGTTTAGGATTTGACTGGACATTAATTTCACACAGTGCCATGCCATCTAGCCCCAAACTAAGCAAAGCAAATGAATATATACTTTTTTTGTAAATACATACACTACAACACCCAAACATAGACCAGTCATCAATATATCAAGTGATCGCACTGGGTCACAACATTTACAAATGTTATTTCATCATCATCATCACCCGCAGCGTGATTTCACCCACAGCTGGGTATAGGCCTCCCTATGCACATGCCGCGTCCGACGGTCTCGTGCCACTCTCATGCAGGTGAGGTTTCCGATGCAGGTGATATCGTCGGCCCATCATGCTGCTGGACGACCGACATGTTAATCGTAAATGTTATTTATGATAGAAAAATTCACAAACCACGACGGGACTCGAACCCGCATCTTTTCCTAAAGCCGAAACGCTCTAACCAACTGAGCTACGGGGGTACCGACGCTGACGATGCGGGTTCTAGTCCCGTCGTGGGTTGTGAATTTTTCTGCCATAATAACATTTGTAAATATCACACAAATTATTGTCCCGGGTGCGAGTCGAACCCACAATAAACTCACTTTTTTTGTATATTAATTTTTTAATTAATTATGATATAATAAAAAATAATTAAAAAATAGTAATTAACAAAAATATATATATAAATAATTAACTACGGGGAAACTCTTGGCCTTCATCTCGGTATCCACAACAGTCTCGAGGAGCTGGCTACCTTAACTTTTTTTTTTATTCAAAAATTACTTAAAAATACATCAATAAAAAATATATGAACCCAAAAAACCAATGTTGGTTTGTGCGGGCACATACACTCGACTGAATTTTAAGCTAAAAATAATAGCGTATACTTAACTATGTTCATAAAATTAAAAGTAAAACTACTAACGCTAACAAAATAACAAAATGAATCTTACAAGTAAAACAAAAAACTAGCGGCATCGATTGATCTTGACATTCGTCCCGAGAGATTGTTTAATATGCCCCAAAGTTTTCTAGTCTCCTTTATTTTTATAAATTTCCTTTGAATAGTAATTACTTTTATGTTTCTCTATTATTTTATGAGCAATGATTATTTTATATTACCTCTCCTATTCCGTCTGTCGCCGGCGGTGTACAGCGTCTTCCTCGCTAGCGGCGGCGGCGGCGTCACGGCATTCGCACGGCTCTTGTTGAACAGTTCCACCACGGAGCGCTCCTCCATCACGGGCTGGGTGTGCACGTGTACTGAAATCGAGCCACATCACACACACATACATACATACCGGCTGTTCCTCTGTGGCGTAGGGAAAGACCACCGTTTTTCACATAAAAGCCTGGCACACATTCTTTTTATGCAATTTTCAGACCACATAATCCAATACCACTTTGCTACTCAAGCACTACCTTTCAGTAAAGGATGGTTCATGGCTAGCTTATCTGACCAAGTACCATCTTCGCTGACACCGCCGTGGTCAGTAGTAGAGCGTTTGGCTCACGATGCAGAGGGTTCAAACCTTGGGTGAGGCACATCTTGATGATGTAGTTTAGCTAGGACATTGCAGACTTGAAACCTGATCGTCTGACAAGTTACATAATTCTGTGCTATACTATATATTCTGTTTGAAACGAGAGCGTCGAGATGGCGACTCGTAAAGTTCAACACTAGGGTTAATACACAGCCCACACGAAGAAAGAAAGAACCGTCAAAGATCATTCCACAGTAGGTTATGAAGCACTGAGAGTCCAGTGAAGTCAATGTGTAACACAAAAACAGCAGCAATACTTGACAAATATGTACAGTCGTGTGCCATCATATTTTCCAAAATGAATAAGTATCCACATCATTTAAGTAGATGTTTTTAATAAAAAGAAAAAAAAAGTTTTTTTTTTCAGTACTTTCACTCATCGCTATCTACAATACAACACCCAAACACAACAAACATCAATAGTCATGCAGCGCAGAAGGCAGAGCTACCAACTGAGCTGTGAGGCTTGTTTTTAAAAAATAACTATGTATTTAACATCGTATCAGTGCCGGCAGATGAACATACATAAAAACGCTCCACTCCAGAAGAACAAATACTATACTACTGCAGAAGCACTATACTGTAGGTACTCAGTTATACCAGAGGTAGATGTTGTACCTGCGTTCTGTGGCTGTTGGTTGGCGGGTCTGCTGTACGCCTGCCGTCGTCGAATCGGTTCTCTCTGCTCCAATGATGGCACCTCGTCTTGACCATTGAATATCACGTTAAATGTATTCAATATACATAAGTACATTGCACATAACCCAAATACATAAAATCTAAGTGTAGCCCAAACCAGACATTACATTTTCAGAGCAGTTGCATTATGTAGTGAAGGGGTGCAAGAAAGGATTTAAAGAAATTCCTATGACGGAAACAAAGTCGCATCGATTATTCAATAAAAAAATTACATTAACACAGCCATCTAACTTATATGTAAAATGCGTACATATACGAAACAAACTCAGAAAAATATTTGTTCGTCACACAAATGTTGATACCTAGTGGGAACCGAACCCTTAGCCCTATTTTATGATTATTGACCATCGTTTTTTATTGTACGACAGGGAAGCGCTTGGCCTTCATCTCCTTGGTTACAAGTTGAGATAAGGCCGAAGGTGGAACCCGGAACCCTCAACAAACTGAGGAACTGGCAACTATCTTACCTCTTGATATTATTACGACAGAATTAGGTAAGATGTTGGTAGCTACCCAGGCGGACTTAAACAAAGTCCTACCACGTTGATTTGGTTTGTTTGAAAAAAAACTAAGAGACCGTATACCCAAGTTTTTTGATATGAATTTGAACTTGATACCTCTACGCGTTCCTGAGAAAGAGAGACTGAGAGACTCCACAAGCAGACGGACAACAAAGTGATCTAATGAGGATTCCATTTTAATTTTTGAGGCACGGAACCCTAAAAGCAAGATACGTTACCATGAATTTCACTTGGAACGTGCCTCCGCCGGGGGCCGCCGCTCTTGGTTGGCTGCCGGCGCTCCGCTGGCTTGCTGTGGTTCACACTCGAACTGCCAATGTCAAAGTCAAAATGTATAGCACCTGTTCCGAATCGTGACAAGCACACAAGGAGAAAGAGTTTTTTTATAATCTATTAAATAGTTAGGCAAAGAAGAGTTTTAAGTAGTTTAAATAACATTTATAAGTACATCATTAACCTAAATACTTAATACGATCTTAAAGTGTGTATCGATAACTACGCAATGAGCATTTACAAATGTTATAATGACACAAAAATTCGAGCACAAAACAACCGGAGCCGGGACCCTCGTTGTTCAATTGCTTAGAACGTTTCCGGCTTTAGGAAAAGATGCGGGTTCGAGTCCTGTCGCGGTTTGCGAAATGTTGTGTCATTATAACATGTGTAATTTGTTGTGACAAATGGTGAAGTGTGATATTTGACATACGGAAGAAAGGCAATCTAACCTTATTCGTAAATGTTTTTTCAACACACTTGCTCATAAAGTGGCTCTATGGTCACCGCAATTAGGCACAGAATGACACCCATAATCGAACTGTGACTTTTTCATAGATTTTTTTTTAAATATTATTGGTTGATTTACTTTGTTCTTAAAAAAGTTTTTAATCAAAAAAAAGATCGTGTTCAATAGAACAAATAAATTAATGTTCCTATTGCTTGCTCATTTCAAGCAACTTCTTATTTAAATAGATATTTTTTACTCGTACGTGTTTAATAAATGAAACTTTCACTCAAATATAACTTTTGTTTTCTCTTTAACAAAAGAAAACGTTAAATTCCCAATTTTGTACGTGGCAGAATAGGCGCAAACCCTATGGGGGAAAAAAAAAAAAAAAAGAAACTGATTAATTTTTCCCGCCATAGCGAATCATTTTTCACAACTCGTTTTCACTGTTGAAATTATAGTTTTATTGTTATTTTATTCACAAGTGTGTTGAAAAAAGTCGTATGATACACGTGTTTATTGATGATTACCGTCCTCGGCTCTCTTAAGACAATGGCGCCTCGGCGGTTATCACCAATGTTACACACTAGTACCATAATGTACTATTATTTTTTCTTTATCATTATAATCATTAAAAAGTTAATAAAAACTTCAGACACAGTAAAGGAGATATTGCAGGACGTATTGCACTGTTAAAATTAATGTGGGTACAGAAAGATAAAAAGTCTTATTTTATATTAGTTAACAGTGCACATGGCTTCTAGTCTAGTAACTATAGCTATAGAAGAACATCTGCATCTAAATACTGATTACTAGCTTATAGGGACTTTTTACACAGCACCATCTAGCCTCAAACTAAGCAAACAGCGTCTGCCTCACGCGTGTACAAATGTTTAATACAAATTGTATTATAGTGACCGTCAGTGGCCGGCAGAGTACCATGACGACGCACAGATGGCGCTAACCTTCAACTTAAGGTTAGCCACCCTAAAATTTCAGTAACATACATTATGGGTAGTGATCGTCTATGCCTTCTGTAGACTAGGATCTAAATATGCCATCATCTCGTGCAACCAACCTCCAAATTTACTGGTAAAGGTTGACGTTTCCACTATGAACTAAAGTGACATAGTACTTGCACGATACATACATACGGGTTTATATGGGTTTACCTTTTAAGTAATAAAGCTGTAGTACAACTTTTTTTGAACAATAAACGTTAAACAGTATTCTTATTTTCACACAGCAACATCTAGTCCTAAACTAAGCTTGTACCTACTATCGGAACAAAACTACATTTATAAATTTGATTGTAAATAGGTACCTACATACTGATCATAAACACTCAAACACAGAACAAAAATCACATTCATCACAAAATTATTTGTCCTGTGTGGGAATTGAACCCAAGGGCTACTGTAATACCAAAGAGGTGCGAGGTATGTTGAAGCTCACATGCAACGTACTTCCACGACGCGCCAACAGTACACTCCTTAAAGCTTAGGATCTGCACATCACGTTGTGCTGGTCGCGATCCCGAACAGGCGGTAGACGTGACAATTCAATATGATCAGAACATGTGAAAATACGTACAAGTGGCCTTGCATGCGGTCGTAGGTGTCAGAGTCCGAGAGATCGTCATCGTCATGGGCGCTGGCCAGCTCGCCGTGAGCGACGGCAGCGGCTTGGCCGCACATACCTTGGATACCGAAACATTTACCATCACTATCACATATCAAAGAAACTCAATTTAAAACGCGGGTTTTACTCGTGAATACTTTTTGTGTTGATGTAGGTACCAACGGTTTCAATTCAGCGTTATACACAACAACATAAACGCGTAAACGTTGTGTTTTCGCAAAGATCTCATTCTCTCGTCGGCTAAATCTTTTGATGTCGCTTTTTCATTCAATTGATTTTTTTTTTATTGTATGACGGGGAAGCGCTTGACCTTCATCTTACCTGGTAAAAAGTTAAGATAAGGCCGAAGGTGGAGGCGCACTTCACCCGGAATCCTCAACAAACTGAGAAATCTTACCACTGAATGCCGGAACACAACAAATTTTCGATTTTTTATTATGGCGACAGAATTAGGTAAGACTGGTTGTTGGAAGTTGGTGGTCCTACCACCAACCAAACCAAGCACAATATTGTACTCCCCCTGGGGATCGAACCCGGGACCTCTGGATCTGAAATCGGTGGGTTGAACCACTAGACTACAGTGGCAGTTTCAAATCACCACGGCGCTAAATAAGTTACACTTCAAAAATAACTAGTAAGGTACTCACCGTCACCGTCTGCGCGCCTCCCCGGCCGTGATTTTAGTGTTCTCTGCTGTGCGGTGGCGTACTCTTTGTTCGGCACCTTCGAGTTACAAACGATTTAGACTATATAAATATATATAGAGTAGCGACCACGTCTAGGCAAGCGTAGTTTATGACACCTATCCACTAGATAGAGAGACGAGAGACCTACAGCCCCCTCAGCACGGGGCGGGGATAAAAATTGAGAGAATTTTGTCTCCCGATGGTGGATAAAAACAGAGGACATAATTTTTATCCCCTCCCCGTGCTGAGGGCTGGAGCAGAGTGCATGAGGAAAGCCAAAGATCTGGCCCAGTGGCGCACACTGGTCGATGATGATGATAACGTGATTCAGAGCTTGGACTAGCAGAGGTACGGCAGGCCAAGACCCATAGGTACATTGTAAATGTTGTATGACAAACTTCCTAAAAAATGAAACTCCTTGTTCCCGTCCGTTTTTCCGCACCAGTACAATCTTTAAGTTTTCAAGTCGAAGTCAAAGTCAAAGTCAAAGTCAAATATTTTTATTCATTAAGATTTTTAGGATCATTTTGAAACGTCAAATCTACCGCCTGTTCGGAATCGCGACCAGCACACAAGGAGAAAGGCAAGAACCTCGGGCTGATTAATTTTTTTGAAAATCCATTTAACATTTAGGTACATTGTTTATAATAATTTAATAACATTACAAGTGTTACCTACATCATAAAACTAAAAACTTAATATTATCTTAAAACATTGATTACTACATAACTATCTAATGGGCAGTTTCTTGACATTGAAAAACACCATTTAACTGTCAACTGGTATAGCAACATCGGGCCACGCGTTCTTATCGTCGATATAGTCACTTATTTTGTAGTAGGCTCTTTTAATTAAATTATTCTTTATATACAATTTGAATTTACGAGCAGAGAGTTTGGTGGCGCTTTGAGGAAGCTTATTATAGAATCGTACACAGTTTCCTAAGAATGAATTATTTACTTTTCCTAAGCGATACCTAGGTATGTCAAGTTTATTTTTATTTCTAGTATTAACACTGTGTACATCACTTCTTTTAACAAACTCATCAATGTTCCTGTGTGCGTGCATTAGGTTTTCATAAATATATTGGGAGCTGACTGTCATAATACCAATCTCTTTAAAACGTTCCCTGAGAGAGTCACGAGTTTTCAATTTATAAATTGCCCGTACAGCTCTCTTTTGCAGGATAAAAATGCTTTCAATATCTGCTGCATTTCCCCATAAAAATATGCCATAGGACATAACGCTGTGAAAGTAACTAAAATAAACTAACCTCGCCGTGGTTTCATCAGTAAGATGCCTTATGGTACGTACTGCGTAAGCTGCCGAGCTTAGCCGGCTAGCTAATGTATTAATATGAATACCCCATTGCAACTTTGCATCGATATTTAAACCCAAGAAAGTAGTTGCTTCCATAAAGTTAAGTATTTCCCCATTTAAGATAATGTTAGCATTGCTGACTTGAACGTTAGGCAAGGTGAATCTAATGCATTTCGTTTTTTTCTCATTTAATAAGAGGTTATTTACCGTAAACCAATCAAGAACTCTAGCTAGAGAAGCATTTACACAATCATAATTATCTTTAGCCCTATCAACTCTAAATATTAATGAAGTATCGTCTGCAAACAATACAATATCACATAAATCCCCTACACAGGAAGGCAGATCATTGACATAGACTAGAAACAAAAAAGGCCCCAAGATTGACCCTTGTGGTACACCGATGTTAGTGGATGTTCCCGAAGATTTGCTACCGTTAATGTCTACTTTTTGAATGCGATTCGATAGGTAGCTACGCATGAGGCTTATTGCCTGATTCTGAATGCCATAGTGTTTTAGCTTTGAGATTAAGGTGTCATGATCTACGCAATCGAAAGCCTTAGATAAATCACAGAATACTCCTATGGCATCCTGTTTTCCTTCCCAGGCTTTAAAAACGTACTTCAACAGCATGGCACCAGCGTCAGTGGTTGAACGACCTTTAGTAAACCCAAATTGTTTTTCATGAAGTAGCCTGTTACAGTTAAAATGTGACAACAACTGGTTAAGAATAAGTTTTTCAAATATTTTACTACATGCTGGCAGAATTGAGATTGGTCGATAATTTCCTGGATCCTTTTCATTTCCAGATTTGAATAAAGGAATCAACTTGCTATATTTCATAAGATCTGGAAAGATTCCTTCGTCGATGCTTCTATTAAATATATATGCTAGACATGGTGCTATTTCAAAAACAATCGTGCTTAAGATCTTTACGGACATCCCCCAGAGATCTTCAGTATTTTTAATATTTATTGACTTAAAAGTTTTTAGAATACAATCAGCATTGACGTGTCTGAAGCTAAAAGAAGCATTACACCTTTCAACACTTGTTTCAAGAAAGGCTAAAGCACAATCAACAGAGGAGTTTAATGGTCGAGTAACAATTTTTGGTACACAAGAGAAGAAACGGTTAAATTCATTAGCAACTTCATAGTTATCAGTCAAAATTCTATCGTCAACTTTTAAGTTTATCTGCTTTTTCAAATGTTTTGCTTTACCTGTTTGATTATTTATCATTTTCCAGGTAGCCTTTATTTTATTTGATGACTGCTCAATTTTCCTTTTTATTTGCAATGATTTCGCAGCATGACATACTTTTTTAAAGACTTTTGAGTAGTTTTTGACAAAAGAAACAAATGATAAATCGTGTAGCCTTGACTCTCTTTCTGCATAAAGTTCATACAATCTACTCCTACTTTTATAGATACCGGCTGTTGCCCAATCTGCAAACATGGAACCAGATTTAGCTTTGCACGTTTTTTGTGGAAACGTATACTCGTGTTCTTTATGTATTAGATTAGACAATATATTATAAAGCTCATTTGGATCATTCAAGCATGGGATCAGGGAAATCTTTTGACTTATGTTATTTTGGAATTTTATGATGCTAGCTTCGGTAATTGGTCTGCATGTGATTTCCGGTAGCTCTTGTTGTAAGTTACAATCAAATAAAACATATTGACCATAATGGTCTGAATCAAATTTTTTAAACACGTCTTTTTCAAGGGGAATATCACTACAATATACATTATCTATGCAAGTGGCAGTTGTTAGAGTTACCCTAGTTGGTTTATCGAATTGGTGCTTAAGGTTGAAACATTTAAACAAGTTAATGATTTTTTCAGTTAGAGGATTTACAGGTATATCAATATTGAAGTCACCGAGCACTATTATTGATTTATTACGACTGAATATTTTGCTTAGTACATTTTCCATAGTGGACTCAAATAGCGCGTAATTTGCTTGGGGAGGACGATAGACACATACCACTATGTGCTGCTCCAGTTCAACACATGACAGCTCTATAACTTCTTCAATGGTGAGTTTCACAATATCTTTACGCTCCTTACATTTGAGAGTTTTCTTTACAATAATTAAAGAACCACCTTGAGTGGTATTCCTACGCTTGTATGCGCTTACAATGCAGTAGTCTTCATAATGAGGTAGTAACTTTTGATGCAATATAAAGTGTTCAGTGATGCCCATAACACTGATGTTCATTTTACTTAAAAATAATTCTACTTCTAAGTTTTTGCTGGAAAGGCCTTGAATATTTTGATGGACTATGTGTAACCTATTAGGCTTTCCCGTTGTCTTGGTGGTCAGTTTAAATGCTTGTCATCTGATCCTACTGTTTGAACGCCCATGATAGTACTGCTACTAACTGTAAGCCCGTCAGTGTCTGTAGCTATAGTACCTATAACTTTGTCACAAATATTAAATGCTAACAATTTAGCAATAATTATCCTACTATATCTACTGAGATACATTGTATCTGGTGTTAACCTAAAGTCACTAATAAAAATATTAGTGTCAAAAAATAAAATGTCACTATGACGACATGTCAAGTTGTAAAGCATAAGGTTAATATTAAAAATATTAACATTCTCATTTTTCGAAAGCAATTTAGAGTATGGGAATGCACACAATATCAGTTTACCCAACCCCATGTCCAATTTATGTAAGAGTAATTCAACTAATTTATTTACATATAGGCGCTTGATACCATTACTATTACCTAACTGTACAATCAATGTTGTTTTATTGTCAAAAGACGCCTCATTTAAGCTCTTTATCAGCCTATGGATAGAAGAGTCAGGAAAGCAGTAGTTCGAGAGTGAAAAGGTTCCTTTAAGACAAGCTGCTCCATCGTAGACCACATCTTTACTTGTTTTACAAGTAAACTGGTGGTCAAAAGCTTGGGTATACAAAAAAAAGGAAAATATTTGTTTTGTAACCTGTAGCGCGAATTAAACTTTCTTTCAAACTTTGTCTTTTCAAAGCACAGTATACACTTTACAATTCACTAAAATGTATAATTTGTAACTTTATTATCGTTAAACCATTTAAAATAATGAAAAATGTATAGTACCTACAAGTTTTACTTGGCTACTCCGAGAAAGAGGTACTCTGTCAAGACCCCACGTCTGGACAGAGTACCTCTTTCTCGGAGTAGCCAAGACCTCTCCATATAGATTTGGTATCATACGTATGTTTGTAAATATGTATTATAGGTACCTATGTATTATTATATAATGTGTATGTTTAACAAGGTATGTATTGTTAAATTTCCATATCACAACTACAAGCTTTGCTTAGTTTGGGGGTAGATTGTCTATTATTGATCTGTGTGAAATTGATCATCATTCATCATCATCAATATTTAGGGATATTGATTTATTTATTGTATATCATCAGTTAAATTGTATTTATTATATAGGACATCTTATAATTCCTATGTTAGTGATGTTATTTATTATTAATGTACACTTAAACTTTTAATTGAATCTTGTTACTCTGTATATCTGTATATAATCTATAGGTTTGCTGGAAGATCTCTTTAGGGCCAAGCTTACCTTTACCATGCTTAAAATTGTAAGCTTGTTTTATTATTATGTATTCGTGAATACAATAAAGTATGAGAAACTTGTATATTACCTAGATACACAATCAATAAATCAATTATGAATTATGTTTCCGGGGAAGCCCGCATTTTTGTTTGTAATAAATAAAAATCACACGACATTAATTTCACACAGCGCCATCTAGTCCCAAATCAAGCAAAGCTTGTAATACGGGAACTCGGTAACGGTAATATAGGAACGAAAAAAATACATAAATACTTTAATTGTAAATAGATACTTATCATACAATACAACACCAAAAACAACATATTCATCACATAAATGTTTGTTCGGACCCACCACCTACAGCTCGGAACTCAAACTCAAAGCTACCACCAACTGAACTGTGAGGCTTAATAAACGGTTAAGGTCCACACCTGTTCCTGCCTCGAGGGTTTGTACCCTTGGCCTTGCGTCCGCATTTGTCCAAGCATGCGGTGTTGCTCCACCGTCGCAGGGTCCAGGTACCCTCGCGTCGGGTTCATCGGGACCTCAAGCCGACGGATGCGGGGGTTCGGCAGCGGCGTCACTTCTGTCACAAACAATGCTGCCATGTTATTTACAATGCAGTGCTCGTTACGATAGTGAAATGCTCATGGCTATGCAAATGGCTTATCGTATTTATTTATTTATGAATATGGGTCACCCAACAAAAACAGATCGTACCTATATCAGAGTGCGCCAAATTTCAGCGTGTGCAAAGACTAATTTATATAAGCTAAGTAGTTATGCTAGGTTTGAATATGTTCAAAAGAAAAATATACTTATAAGGTAATAACAATATTTCGTTAAATTAAAAGTAAATAAAGTGAGTAAGGAAATGCATAGACAGATAGACACAGGGACAATAGTACTAAAAACAACATATTTTTACAATATATTCCGAAACATGCTGTTGATTTGTTGTTCATTTTAATTTCGTTATGATGCTCATGGTGTGTATGATTAAAACGTAATTATTTACATACCTATATTCTACCTTATTGTAGGTATACCTAACAATTTAGGTATAAGTACCTACAATTAGGTAGATTATAGGTATGTAAATAATTAAGTTTTAAAAACTAAAAAGAAATTCGACTTCAATGAAGAATATATGATACAATTTCGTTTACCTGGATGACGTATTTTTCCAATTATTTTGATGACAGATGGACAGACAGACGCGTGATCCTATATAGGGTCCGTTTTTTCCTTGCTTTTGAGGTAATACACCCAAATCGCTTCACTTTTCCAGGATCCCATCATCAGATCCTGACGTGATGATGATGGGATCACCTGGGAAGTATACCGACTCTAAAAATACCCAAATCACTTCAAGTTTCCATATAATATGTGAAGAGTTCCCTCGATTTCTCCAAATCACTTAAAGTTTCCATATAATTTGTAAAGAGTTCCCTCGATTTCTCCAGGATCCCATCATCAGATCCTGACTTGATGACAATGGGACCAACTGTGAAATATACCCTTTCGAACAAAAAAATATTTTTTTAAATTGGTCCAGGCGTCTTCGAGTAATCGGGGAACATACATAAAAAAATAAAAAAAGATTACCGACGAATTGAGAACCTCTTCCTTTTTTTGAAAGTCGGTTAAAAATACGTAGGGATCAAACGCAAAAATACGTCATTTGAACGTAACGCGCCAGGGCTTTCTGGCATTTATTCAACAATCGTCATTCCGTGGGGTTTTCCCTACACTACAAAAGATAACTACCACTCTAGGACCTCTGGTTTGGGTTGTACGTAACGTATTTTTTGGTGAATCGAATTTCAGAAGATGACTGACAATGAAAGCGCAAGTACATTAGAGGCTGTAGGATCTTTGATAATTTTATGATCCAGGATTTCTACACCTGAACCCTGGTTTCTTACATACATTGGAACCCAATTTCGGCGATTAGCTGAGAATAGTAGTATAGAGTACCTAAGTAACGTTTTGTTCTTTTAAAATATACGGGGATATAGAAACAAACGAACTGATAGACAGCTAATTGATTCAGGCATTTTCAATTTAAATATTATCAAAACAGAAAAATATGTTGGAACAAATCCTCAAAATTCCTTTGATTTTATTTTATCGACACGAGATTTGCCTTCAATACTCGGGAAATATAATCTTGCTGACGGTGACGTTGCTCGCTGTATATGATTTTTCAAAGGAATTAAGCGAATTAATTACGATTTTTATTGAATTATCTTGTAGTTACTTCTAAAAATTAAAATAAACCAAGAATTTGAGACTTACTTCTTTTTGGCTGAGTGCGTACAGTGATGAACGGAATATTTTCGGCTGGCGCTGGCTCCGCCAATCTGGTCGTGCTGACGAAAAAAGGACTATCATTTAAACGAGCAATTAGTCAGCAAACGCAGTGTTTTTCTTGTACTGATGTAGTTGCTGCGAGTATTCCCGTACGACTCAATCACTTTTGTCCGAAAATCACTTTCCCACACAGACATCTCATAATCATCACTTGCCATAATGCTAGATTCTCATAAATTGTGTTTATTATAATACTCTTTTTCCCGAATGATCTTCAGCTATAATATTGCAATACATAATATACACATCTCCGAATTTCAATATTACTAAACTCATATATCCTATTGATGATAAAACACAATAAGTTTTGAGAGTAGCAAGCTCGTAAAAGAAAGTGAATAAATGACAAAACCTGCACGGTCAACCACGAGCTTTCTGGTGGAGCTCGTCCCAGAAAACATGCTTGCTTGCACTGAGTGTATTACAAATATAATAAATTATATTTGTTATGATAAACCAAACTATGGATAAAGTATTAATTTATTTTGTCTTTTGAATATTCAGGATTATGTCGATTATGACAAAACACTTTCGTAATTTTGATTATTATAGAACTTACAATACGTACAAGTGATGTTAGGTAAAATGATATTCGACAAAATAGGTTTCGGGATTTTGATTATTATGGTAAAAGTTGTTATGGATTGCCAAATTCGGATCATCATTTTGATGAGAAATAAGAGAGAACCGTTACTGCGCCATAAGATTAGTGTTAGGTTAGACCTGATGGTCGTGACGATATTTTGGGTACTATAAATATGTGACCATATTAAAGTGTCAAAATAACTTTTTGGCTATTTTTTCTTGCAGAGCAAATAAAAGCTAAACCATATAGATAAGTAACCTCCTTACATAAGACTATCTACACACCGAACGCTGGACCAACTCTACCGAATGTCGACAGGCCAGAGCTGCGCTACCGTCTTATTCACCAAAACTAGCACGACGTCTCGTAAAACTTAGGAGACAAGATCTCCGAATCATAGTGGGGGCACTAACGGGCCACGGCCCACTAAATAAACGCTTGTGCACATTGGAGCAACGGACAGCTCCCTATGCAGAGGGTGTCTAACCGAAGTGGAATATTTTCCCACGTAGTCCTAGAATTTGTGGGAGTGACAGCACAACGCAAGGAAATCCTCAACAATCCGAGGTCACTCCGTGAAGCCTATGAAGACCCCAGGAATATGCTGTGCTTCTGGTCGGAGTTAGGCTGGCTATACTAGCCGGATATTCCTCACGTACAATGGACGACTTGGGAGTCTAAGTACGGAAACGAGAGCCTATTTATATTTACATTTTGTCGTCACGAAAATATTCAAAAAAATCTAAAAGTGACTACCCCTTGGAATTTTGAAGGCGCGAACTAGCTTTTTTTAGGATTTGTTCGTTGGATAGTCTTAAATATCAGAAAACTGCTTTACCTGTTTTTTCCTTACCACCAAGCAAACCCAGCGCAATAATTGTACTCCTTGGGGATCGAACCCGGGATCTCTGGGTCTGATACCGGTGGGCGAACCAAGGCGGTCAAATATGTCCGCCTAGTTTCCCGGCGGGAGGTGCGCGGGTCCGCCACTACTGAAATGACACTGCACCACCCGTTGCAAGCCTGTCAGCAATCTGCATGGAATCATCGTATTGAAATATCGTAACACGGGCGCGGTAATGATTGGTCATAGTGAATAAGGGGGCTGCAGAGCATAGTATGTTGCAGCCTTTCCTACTTATTTTGCGGTGCAGAATTTAGCTATAGGTGTAGATACCTTCGTTTTTTGAGTTTTCGCTTCCGTTTCATCACCTTCACTAGATCGATTTTCTCTTGCAAGTCGTTGCATCGTGCTTCCGCAAGCGCGAACTTATCTTCTACTTCTGGTATGGAAGCTTCATCAGAAGTAAAACCAATTAGTATCCATTTAATACCAGTTCTATACACGTCACGTCACAGTCAACTTCAATAAAGTGAGTAGCTATAGGTACCTACCTAATTGTAATAAATATAGGCATATAGACTGACACCACTGTCACACTAACATCAAAAAACACTATAGTGTAACATTTATTGTTTCAGTTATTGTGGTGGTCATTGCTTTGCTCTATCATCGTAATAAAACAAAGCCCTTGATAAAAGGCGACGCACCACATTTTTTTTTATATAACTCGGTACATCAACAGCCGGACATTCACTGCTGGACAGAGGCCCCTCATAGAAGCTACTGGTGGGATAGTCGGCTTTTATGACATCCATGGGCTGAGTTGGAGGGGTCGAATCTTAAGCCACAGTATTGTAACCAGTGTTAATCTCACACACAACAACAAAGAAGCGACGTCCACAGTTGGACAACCTCCAAAACTGAATGGCAGGCGATTGATGATCGCAATACGTGTAGTCAACGCTGTTCTCGTCTCTCTACCTATCTCACTTGGTAGAATATCTTTAGTAGTAGGTATACTGACATCTGATTTGGTTTGGTTGGTGGTAGGACTTTAAGTCCGACAGGCTAGCTACCACCATCCAACCTAATTATGTCGCCATAACAAAAATTCTGTGTTCCGGCATTTAGAGGTAATGTAGCCAGTTTTCCTTATTGTTGAGGACTCCGGGTGAAGTGCGCTTCCACCTTTGGCCTTATCATATACATATTTCATAACTTGAAAATCAGGTGAGATTAAGGAGAAGATAGAGTTTAGTACAATGTACCCCTGATGTCCAATTTTCTCTCAGATCGTGTTCCCTCTATTGAAACTCCAGCGAGACTGCTCGAGCTACGATGTCGCTTATCTGTAAACATTCAACGCTAGGTACATACAATTCCATATACCTAAAGTTGGTGAGTGAATTTTTGTGATAAAGTCGGCTAGTATTTCTTTTAATATCAGATAGGTAAGTAGGTATTTATTACTTGCATTGGCACAACCAGACACATTTCAGTGTAGATGGTAGGTACCTACTAAATATGTAACAAACATTTATGGCCAAAGTTTAGAAAATGACTTACCGAATGTGATAGATGTTTCCGTGGCAGGTAGTAGTAGCAGGTAACCATTAGGTTACCTGCTACCTGCTACTCCAAAGTATTGACTTGTTGTCATATAACAGTAGGTACTTACATAGGTCCTTGCACCAGGAAAAACAGTTCTGATGTCCGATTTCGATTGGTCACATCTTATAGACAAGATTGAACGATCGGCACGCAAAAAGAAATGTAAGACTCAACGTAAAACTGACATGGAACAGTGAACAGATCAGGGACTAACCTTTAGTTATCTTGAATCCGTCGCCCATATTAACTTGAAATTTTCATAGCACACACGTCAAACTAATTGTCGTCGTGCTAAATATAATTTAATCAGATCAACTCTGAATAATAAATTAAAAAAGGATTTTCTAATTTGTAGTAAAAGCACTAAAAAATCATTACGTCAAAGTTGTCAAAATAATATCAATTTACGAACAAGTAAACATCGGTGGCTTCAAAATCTACAAGCCATGGAGAATAGTACTGGCTGGTGTGAGGCCACAAACACAAACTCAGCTAAGAGGTTTTATGTATTTTTGGGCAGAACAGGGCGTATCGTAGTAGTAGGTAGGACACCGGTTACGTTCTGTGCTTCTGTGAGTTCACAGAATTCATCATCTTTTTTCCAAATTCCTGTCTTTTTTTAACAAACCATTTTATATGAACAGCCCATATTGTTGAACCGAGAAAACCAAAACCCCAGTTTATACACCGCCGTTTACTCGAGTTTTTCTGGTATGGTTAGTCAACATTCAGGACATGCGCGGGCTAGTGGGGTCAACTTCGTCATCTTCACCGACAGCCGACAGCCCATAGGTACTGCTGGCTAAATACATTACAAGATCATTTACTTGTTCCTCCCTCAATCTGTGAGTTTAGTTATGTGGTATAGTAGATCAGTTGCAAAGAGTAATATCAGTTGTGTACCAATATACAACATAATACGCTAAGAAAACTTCAGCCCCTTTTATTAGGTGTGATATTTGGCATAGTTCACGTTTATACGGATAAGTGCAGACAACAAGTTCCATCATACATTTTTTTAAGGGTGCAACATCACACTGTATCTACCACTTTTTTCTAGCACGGGCGTCGGTGTTTACCGCACTTTAGAGTACCTACTTTAGTTCAACACAGGATACCAACTGTGTTTTAGATATCTTGTGAAGGCATAACAATCATTGTTATCCTAATTTAAAACTAAAAATCAAATCAAATACATTTTGTTTATATTATATTTATTAATTCAATATACACCTATAACTACTCGTTCGTTATACTATTGACAATTCATATGTTACTCGCTGTAAATGTCCAAATAGCGCGTGTCTACCTGCAGATTAACCAACCACAGGCGGTTAATGTCTAAAATGGTACTTTCTTATCATAATTCTGGACATATACATATGTGATCTTGGTTAATCTGTAGATTTACATATGTGATACATAAAACTGCACTTTCGACATAATACATACTGACATACAACATGCATTTGTCAAGAGCTTCTTGCGCGATGTAACACTTGAACGCAAACTAAATAACACTGCTTTAAACTCATGATAGTGTAAAATGTTAATTTAATAAAATACATTTAATAATTTAAATACATTTAACTAAATACACAAAAATACATTTAATAAAGCATTAAATTAATATTATCTTATGTATGGCTAGGCGTTAAATGTGTGTAATTTGTAACAAACTGTGAACGTAATATATTGCAGTATTCGTGTCTAAGGCGCCACTCAAGTTCCATTCATCAACGAAAATCGGAGGAATTTCATATTTTGGTATTTAGTGTTATTTTATGAATAGATTCATAGAATATATCAAAACTGTTTGAATTCCTAAAACATTTGCAAACAGTAAATTTAGCTCGTTGCTCGCGCTCACGTTACCATAATCGGTGTTGTTGGGCTCAATCGCTACAGGTTTCAAACTATTATTTTCTGTAATTATTATATTATTTGTTATATTAAATGCCGATACAATTATTGAATATCATTATCATATGTACGTAGTAAATAGTTCTATCATTCTTGATGGTGCCTACCCCACGTAGCGTGGGCTAGAAAATGATGTAACACATCAATCAGGATCTTTACGAATCAAACTAAACAAGTACCTACTTACCTACATTCTGGTTAGAAATAACAATCAGTTTTATGTTATTTTAGTAAGCACCTTTAGGTAATTAGCGGCGTTGAGCGGAAATACTTGGCTGCCCACCGATTTGCATTACAAGCTTCATAAATGCAGGATAAAAGGAATGAATTAGTTTGATTTAATACAGTCATTGTGATGCTTAAGAGCTATCGACTACAGTATGAAAAAAATTGCGTGGACAATTTGCGTGGTCAATTTTTCGGTCTATTACAGTTTTATCGCAGAGCTTTCACATGATATTTCTTATTGGTTTTCAAAAATCTTGCAGGGCATTTGATTTGACTACACGTGATCCTAGGTACCCTAGGTACCCTACCAGGCCGACTCTGATTTAGGCCAGCGAACTAGAATAGCTATTCAGCGTGAAAATGCAGCCAGTGTCTTGAGCACGCTTCCGTCTGGTACTGGTCTGGAACAGTTGAGTTACCTTTAGACCGTTTGTAACGGTCCTTAGGTAACCCAACTGTTTCCTTGTAAATACATAGTTAGTTTAACTGTACATATTGTTTGAATAACAAAATTTCTCACTGTGCATATAAAGTGTACTGTATCTTTCTGATAGCACTTACGAGGCAAACATCAGTCGGTAGATTTTAATACGTAACCAATTAAATAAGACATACTTAATTCCAATTTACTATTTCCTATAAATGGTTAACAAAATGTAACACATACATACTAAAGCACAAAATGATTAGTTTACTGTAAAACAAATGTTTTTCGTTTTCATAGTAGGTATATTATTACAAATATGTTTATCAAAATGATCTCATATTTCAAGTTTACACTTGTATTATATATAAATATCATCATTACCCAAATCTAAGTTTATTCGGTACCATAAAAACAACTGCATGCATGTTATCATAATAAAATAAATTTAATAGATCATGCAAATTTTTAATTAAAAAAAGGTTATCATGACTTAATAATCAATATAAATTAATATAAAATACATGACAAATAAACTAAATAAATGTCTGATGGAATCATATCAGATGTATAGTGACAATTCTTTCACCAATTGCTTTTTGGGTGTAACCTTGTATGAATTATTAAGAGCGCTATTACATTTCAACTGTGTTTTTTCATTAAATGGCCACCTTTGGCGTTCGTATTCTGAGAAACTAAACGACTTCGTCAGCTTTAACTTATTGGAAAATGGAGTACAGTTATTCGTAAAGATCATAGCGGCCTCACTTTTCTTAATTTTGTCGTAAATATTGTATACAAAGCCAAAATTTCGAAGCAAGTTTTTCATAAAATGCACGACAGCACTTATTTGAACTCGTAGATTGAGCTACAGTTTTATGCAAACGAAATAAAAATATAATAATAATACATCTTAAATAGTGATCTAAAAGTAAGTAAAACATATAATAATAGAAAAAGTATCAAGATTGCTTAGTCACAATAGCAGCACAGCGTCGTGGACACGTGACACCGAGCGAGTCGTCACCGTGCGTAAATAACGAATTTGGTAGATTTCAATTTTATAATAGCGCTCTTATCCTAATACATACAATTCAAGGCAAAGCTTGCCGAGGTTTTTTTTATAGATATGTATCGTTTAAATCTGTTGTTGAAAAATTTTGATCCACGCAAGAAAAAAAGAGTAGTAAAGTTCCTTGTGAAAGGGCTCGTCCGGGGACATACTACTACCACATCTATTTCAGCCGCCAAGCAGCATTGCTGTGTCTCGGTTTGAATCGTATGGTTGCCAGTGAAATTACGGGCACACGTGGCTTGAAACCATTATGCTTAAGGCGCAATGTAGTGCAGCGTAGGTCATATTCAATAATATAACCTACGCAGTAAAGCTTTGTTATTAGCAAGAGCTGCACTCAACATCAGCTGGGTTCCGTTTCCATGTTGTATAAAAAAGCAAGAAAATGACTTTAATTACTTATGAGAACGAGAGATGAGATGAGATGAGGCGGGTCGATCGTCAACATTGACTTTCTGATTCAATTTTGCGCCCATTGTCAAAAATATTAAATTTTATCAGAGATGGTCAAGTGATTTACCACCAACACACTTAAAAGCTAACGACTTCCTGGCGAGCTAGCTTCATGCTTTGTATATAAAGATATTCAGTCAACAGCATTTCATACGGAATTATACCCAAAAAGCGCTGGTCTGCGACCAAGTTGGCAGCAAGGTGAAATCATCTGCACATATGTTTACACTTTATGTTTATATAGTGCAGGCGACAGTAGCCAAAACGAATTCGTATATGTTATTTACATTGATTCCACCAGGCGCTTGTCAGCACAAGCGCGATTAAAGGGCGGGCGCCCCTGAACCTGCTTTTCAGGTTCAGGGATAAGGTCCGGTTCAGGTACGCGATTAATGTTTTCTGGTAAATTATAGCTTTAAGAACATCGCGAAGTCATTATAGTTAAATTCACGACTACGTTATGTAGCCTGTATTAATGTACAGGCTACATGTTAGTTGCTGGACCGAGTGAACTTTTATCGTAAACATACCATATTCATTTTAACATTTATTCTCATCCAGCGGTTGTATGGTAGAGATAGCTTAAGCGGCTACACCACCCATTGTTACAATATTTTTATTGTTCTTCTTGTTTGTTATTGTGTTATATTGAGATCACTTAGTTCAGGAACCAATATAATTATATAATAACAAAAGAATGTTGCTTTACGTACTAGGTCTAGTTATTGCCCAGGAATACGTTTCCGGTACCCTGTGGGAATTGACGTTGGGAATGTGTTGGGAATAGTCCAAAATCCTTTTTCTTAGTGCACCCCTACACGATAAAAGGAACCTGAAAATGTCAAGTCTCTAGGAGCTCTAGTTTGGACTGCAAGTTGCTTTCAGTCGTCTGACTGATAGTCATCACTACAATTTTATGTATTTAAATACATAGTATTGGATGTTTGTCGAGCTACAATTTACCGAAATCCATTATCTACCTTAGCGGATCGCCCTTAAGCTTATATTTGTAGTTCAAAATGATAACTTGGAATATGGGTGGTACATATCTAAAATATGCGGAATAGCGCAGGGAAGGCGCGCGGTTGCACCCGTCGCCATTTCTCCAGTTACAGAATAAAGCACTTCTTTTTCCTGGCGGGCTCTGGAGGCTCAAGAGCCGCTAGAATAGCTTCATCGAAAACGTTCTTTAATCCTTTCTGGAATTACAACAAGTAGATAAATCAATAAATAAAATACATACAGACAAATCATCATTTTAAACAGTCCCAAATAGTTATAGTAGTTACAGAATATTTAATAAACTTATTGCATATTTTAGTGTGAATGGTACAATTTCTTGAGAAAGGCCAGGGGCTAAAGCAAAATTCCATTTCGTTTGCCGTTGCCGCTTGCGGAAAGATCAAATTGTATGGATTTGACATTTGACATGAGCATCAGAGATGTCACGGGACTGTTGTAAAACACTTGACTTTCCGAAATCGTTACATAACGTCATAGCAATGGATTTTGTCTTAGAGAGCAGGTCAGAAGTACCCTAAGGCGACGTTCTGTAGAGGTATACAAGCAATATGCAGGATATAATGAATATTGTTTCTGTCTAACCCTGACTACCTACAGGCGTAATTCAGGTCTATATATTTTTTCTCTCTTCTCTTGAACAGCCTCTGTGGTCTAGTAGTTCGCCTACCGGTATCAGACCCAATAGTCCCGGGTTCGATCTTAAGGGGGTATTTTTATTTCATGAAATGGTTAGTGGCAGACTTAAGATGGTGGTAGCTAGCCAGTAGAACTTCAAATAAATCCTAGCACCAACCAGTGTTTGGGGTAACCCAACAGAACGGCGACGTAAATATGTAATATCGGTAAAGACATACAATTTTAGGTATAAATAAGGATGAGAGTATGTACTTTTTATTTTTATTTTACAACGGGAAGCACTTCATCTCATCTGGTTACAAGTTGAGATAAGACCGCAGGTTGAGGCGCACTTCACCCGGAATCCTCAACAAACTGAGGAACTTAAGGATTTAGGAACATAATAGAAAAATGAAAGGAGTACCATACTCCACAGCACATACCTGCGTAAGAGCAGAGCACTCCACATATTTGACAGCCTTCAGTTCCTTAGCGAGCTTCTCGCCTTGCTCCAGCGAGACTGGTTTCTGCTTTATCTTCGCAAGTTTCTCCATAGTCGCGGGATCATCTCTCAAGTCGATCTGCGTCCCCACCAGGAGGAATGGAGTTTTCTGTTGATGATGAGTTATTTCTGGCACCCACTGAAATAATTCAAGGACAAAATGAACACCTGCAAATCAAAATGGTTTGTTTGACAAGCTTGCACCGAACAGCAAATTAGACCAAAAAAAAGAAAAACTTTTTTATAAGAAAACAGATATAAGTGAATTAAAGGCGACATTACATTAACTTTGTAATATTGAAGGTGACAGGTAACCACGACCAAATCATTCAACTTAATTTAACGAATATCAACCAACATAAAACGAAACGTATGAGACACACGTATGAGATTCAACGCTGAGTCCATAGGGAAAGGCCAACCGCTTCCCCGTTGGAAAAAAAAAAAGTACGATCTGAGATCTTAATCACTATTGATCTTTGCTTTTTTATTCTTTGGGGTTTACTAGCTAGAGGGTAAAGGCATACATGTCCTAACTTACATTCGTATTTGTCTACAGCGTTTTTCGTTATTTTGATAGTTATTTGGGGACATGGTAATATTTTGTTCCTGGTTGTGCGTTATTTTGAATTTAGAGTGAAGGATGGATCATATAGGAGAATCCCAACCGCAGCAAGCATTCTAAATCAGACCGTCCAAATACGAAATGAATGTTCTCAAAAATGTAATAACAAAACAACTAACGCCTTGCTAAAGATGAAACGTGATGAGCTATGCAAGAAGGTTGGTATTATCACAGGGTACTGTGATCGGAACCATCACCTCGTAAATAGAGGAGCCACGAAGTTTGTCGGTGCGCTCAGGAGAGAAGAGAGGCCACAAGCGATGCTAGGGTAAAATCTGGACTGCAGGATCTCATTCAGTCCCATAGCTCTTATGGGGGGACTCGGGAGCCATGTTGCCATCAACCCAAGATCCTACTCCGCTACTTTGTAGAGCAGAGTTGGCCGAGGTCAGGTTAGCTAAATGTTCCTCCATTTAGCTAACGTGCCCTCTAACATATAAATTTTAATACGAGCGATTCTAAAGTAGAATTCTGAACGTAGGGAGGAATTCAATACACGCCGCCTGAGAACAAAATATTTAGGCTCTTGCGTAAAACACAATTTTACATGATTAGGTACCTATAAAAAATCAGCAAATTACTCTTATAACCTGCATCATCAACCGGGGGAAACAGAGAAGTGACTTAACAAATGGAGAATCCGCAGCAGCGTCGACAAGTCTTCTGATATCAGCATCGGCATTAGAAGAGGAAACTGTCCTCCTATGCATCTCGGCTATGTCGAACTTCCCCATCAAGACTCCCGTCAGATACCTGGGCTTCTCTTTGGATAGACGCATTACGTGGAAGGACCTTACAAAGGCCAGAAAAACTACTTACAATCCAAGAACATGTCTTGGCTTGGACCACATTCGAAATTGTCCTTCCTGAACAAGCGGCTAGTATACAATAGCATCCTGCTAGTAAAAAAAAGCCAAACAATTAGTATCCTGTGTGCACTATGAATAATGGAGTTACTACCTGCAAATCCAACAGCGCTATCATCCAAGTGGGCCAAAATAAAATCTTAATCTCACTGGTGGATGCGCCATGGCTCACAATCATCAAAGAAATCCACGATCTTAGGGGAAGACATACATTGATTGTCTGAAATTACATGTTGACCCACTCGCAAGAGCACACATGAAATTGAAGAATATGAATATGCGAATTCAAGTGACATCAGGTGGTTGAAAAGAACCCTGTTTCCTGGAGAACCTTGTTAATGAGGGAAAAGCGGTTGAAAAGAACCAGTTTCCTTGAGAACCCTTTAATTGAGGGAAAAGTGGTTGAAAAGAACCAGTTTCATGGAGAACCTTATTAATGAGGGCAAATCGGTTGAAAAGAACCCGTTTCCTGGAGAACCTCATAATTGAGGAAAAAGCGGTTGAAAAGAACCCGTGGGGAAAACAGACTAATGAGTCAAGATTCTACACACCATCAACACATCAACATATTTGCTTATGGTATGCAAACGGGTTGCAGAAATTATTATTATAGTTTCCTCATTATGTGCCCTTTCCCATCAAAACATTTGCATGTGTCAAACACGCACTTCCCACTTTTGTCTTTTCTCTTCTATTTTTGCGCTCATGCAACTTAATGACGTCACAAGCGAGTAGTACGCCTTATGTACATGTGTGTAATGGAGTAGGTGTGGTGTGATCAACCTTTTCTAATAAACTGAAAAGTCTATGGGTACACAACCAAAGGTTGCAACTCGGTATCTAAACTGTCGCTGTAGAACCACTTGCCCATGAAGCTATTAATGTGGTATTTAAAAAGTGGTTTCATCAAGTATCCCACAGACTTCTTCTCCTCCTTTATCTATAGGTTGGTTCAGTAATTCATTGTGTTGTAATAGTAGTAATGATAGACTCACCTTTTCCTTTACATTCTCAAATGAGCTAGGACTGACTACACTGAAGCATACAAGAAAAACATCTGTCTGTGGATAACTGAGCGGTCTTAGTCTGTCATAATCTTCCTGACCTGGAAACAATAACATGGAATCAGCTCAAGATCAAGGTTAAACAATATATACCAAGAATATAATAACTAGACACATTTACTTGTTTAATAGAAATTGGGAACAGGAATAACTCTTTTCACTTAATTCAAACAATTATAATCTATATTCCAGATAACTGATATAATCATATCAAATGTTTAATTTGAGGTTACCATAATATTGATCTCACTAATATTACATATGCGAAATTTTGTTTGGATGGATGTTTGACTGTTTGTTTCTCCTTAAGCAGAAACATCTGAATTAATTGAGCTGAAATTTTTCAACAAGGAAACACAAGGACAAGGATAAATTAATCGAAAAGATTCAGAATTAAATCCATAACACAGCGCAAAAGGCAGAGCTACATCCAAATGAGCTGTGAGGCTATCAAATAAATAATAGTTACAACTTATGTGATTTGTACCAAAAGGTTGCCGCAAGCAAAGTAGTATAAATAATAGCCAGGTCTTACCAGCAGTATCAAAGAGACCCAGAGTATATGGCTCTCCTCCGATCATTACAGTGACAGCATAATTGTCAAACACCGTGGGCACATACTCGGAAGGGAACTTATTTGTTGTGTAGCTGATGAGAAGGCAGGTCTTTCCCACCGCACCATCACCCACAACTACACACTTGATGGTCTGCATCCTACTGGTATCTCCTTCGCAACAGAAAATGATTCCAACTTTTCCTTCACTGTTTTATGAAGTTATGACCATAGCCACCAGGGCTACTTTGAGCTGTAACAATATATTTTTAATGAAAATATTTTTTTTTAATGTAAAACATAAGCAATTGTTTGTAAAAAACACTTCCCTTGTAATAATAACTTTTTTCGTGAACATTGACATTAAACAATCTGGTAATTTTAACAGTTTATATGTTTTTATGTTGACAATTATTTATTCGTCTTGCAAATGAGAAAGACTATTTACTTTCACAAAATATATAATAACTTTATATAATGCTAATATAAATATAACCTAAATCAGTAACTACATATTCTAAATAAAATTGATGTCTTGTAGTACCAATTTGCCATGCTTACTTAGATCTTGAGAGCAACATTTGCCACTATAACTTAAATGGTGACATCTCCAATCAAAAGCAAATCAAGCCCATCTTTTGCATGGAACTTATCATTTGGGAAGATTTATAAAAAGATAAGGGATATGCAGAGTGTAATGTTCAAAGCTTTGAAACATTATTTTTACTTACTTAGAAGGTATAAAAATAATTCGCATTGCAGTTGCAGCATAAGATTTATATAAAAAAACACCTCAAGAAGCACAAATTCAATAAAGGCAGTAGCTGATCACAGATAACTTGAAATAAATTTTAAAAAGAACACATCAAAACAGCAAAATATTAACAATAAAATAAGTAGTGCCAATCAATATAGGTATTGCAAAGAGTACGATGTGATATGGTGTAGATATAATTGTTGTAAGATGCATATATCATTTACAGAGTAATGAGAAGCAATTGGGGCCATGACATTTCAATAGATTCATTGAAATCTTCAATTGAATGCAAATGTCATAATTATTTGACATCAGAAGGAAAACTTTAGCAGATTGAGTCATTAGTTCATACAATAGGTATGTTATGTACTATTTTTCATGATAATATTAACCTGTCCTTTGAAACAATGTATGTTATCTACATCATAATATACTAATCGAGGAAACTTGGAACTCTTTTTTAAGCATACACTGAGGAGTGTGAGTTATCACATATGTAGTTATTGTTTGCATGGAGGAACAGCGCCAAAGTATTTTTTTTCTGTCAATTTTCAACCTTTGCCTAGTACAAACTATTAATAGAATCACATTAGATGCAAACAAGAGGGTGATTTTGTCTTAATATTTCATCAACATCATTCACTGTTGGACATTAACCTGCTCAAAGACTGGATGGTGCTGTTATTATCTTCTATCTGGGCAGTCACTGAGAGATAGCAATAAAAATGTAACATGAAAAACTATTCGCACAAGCCAAAAAGGGATACAAGATGATGGCAATACATTCCTCACATTTTAAGCAAGACATTCAAGTTATGTTATTTGGAATGCTGAGCAGTATGATTCATAAGGAGTGTGAAAATGATGTTTCTCTGTTGATGATTTTGAACATACAACTTCAGAACTTTGAATCACTAATGGAGAATGATGAATAGTAAAAGGTTTATAAGATTGTATGAATGCAAAACCTGATCTGTAGAAAAACATTATACTAAACTATTAACTTTGAGAAGATGTATTATCACAGTGGTAAGACAATCATGTTTTCTGGCAATTTACTGTAAACAAAACAGATTATAATAAAAAACAGGTGGCTAACTGGGAATCAAATAGAACACATTACTGATTGAGGACAATGACCCTAAAATTGGTCATGTAAATAAAGCTGCATGATGAAACAAAAACAACTGAGCATAACTTATATACAAACACTGTAATGCGAGTTATAACAATCACCTACTCAATAGTTTATCATACGACCAATCCAATTGCTAGTTGGGCATGCCTTCCTGTCCCTTCATAGGTGATGACAAATTTATGCAGCGGATAATATTATTGACAGAACTACAGCAAGAGTGGGTCACAAAATTGTATCCCAAAAAAGATGTACAGGTAAATTTATCGTGCGAAATATATCTTAGAAACGAATATAGCACTAATCCCATCTAAATCAAGCGCACCACGATCCGCTACCTGTTTTTTATATAATCACGTCACAATACGTTTGACGTCCATTTTGTGCCGAGCCCGAACTTATCTTACACATGCTTACCGATGCAACTAACTGATAATGTATTTCATATGAAAACTCACCACATAAAGATGTAATGCGTCTTTACTGTGAAAACAAATAGTTCACCTTGTAAATACGGTTGGAAAAATTAAAAACCGCACTCAACGGGCTGGGTCATTGACGGTGACTGGTGACGCCATTGATTGAATAGTGTTGTACAATACAAACAAATTGTGCTATGTTTCCGTCCGTCATTCCTATACTTAATATCATCCTGTTGATTAATGTCAAATATTTCGATGGCGGCGGCGCGGCGGTGATTTATTTGGACACTGCCATTACAACAGGGATCACCGGGGTGTCTAGTAGAGTTTTCTATTCTACAAGCTCTATAAATACATACTAAAACAGTTTGCGTTTACTACGATTTGAATGAATAATAGGGGAGAAGGAGGCACCTTTGAACATTTTTATAGTCGTGTCTGTAAAATCTTAATAGTTATTGTCATACAGTTTTTTTTTGCTGTTGTAGTAAAAATATAATAATATGATAATTTTAGGCTACCTATCGAAATCTATTCAAATTAAAATCAAAATATTTTTATGTGGTAGTTGACATTTTAGTAAAGTAATTCATTTGTTACAAACTGGTTACCACTTAACGTGATAGTAATTTCATAAGATTCACTCCGAAAAATAATTTATATAAATAGCGAATAATGCACAGTAGGTTATGTTCAGCTACAAGTTGCCTCTCCTTTTAAGGTGTAGCTATTATTAATTTTGCCTTAGTAAGTGTATTAGCATACGTAAGTGTAGTGTAACTACACACTTACGCATGTACCTTGTAAAATGATGAGACAATTATTATTATGTATAATGTTTAAGTACATAATTATGTAACCTTAACATAGTAACCTTTGCCCGGATTATAAGGTATTCATCGATCACTAGTATAGTTGACCACTATACTTACCTATTATTCGACTTACCTAGGTTTGAAGACATTTATTCTCAAAAAAACACTGTCACATTAGAATTGTTAAGTAACAAAAGTAATAAAATGTTAGGTGGTACAAATTTTAAGATGTTTACTTTCTAGCTTGAGTAAGTGTACTCATCTTGCACATTGTTCAATACCCAGTTTAATACTATTACCTAAAATTAGACCGAAAAGCTTAAAAGTATTGTTTAAACGATTTTTTTTAGTTTGTTTCACATAATAATAAGTACTAAATTCTCATTATAATATATTCAGACAGAACTGCCATTACGTTTTGTAAAACTGTTGAATAAAAATGATATTTTACTAAGATAAACTTAGTAAAATATCATATGTCTTAGTTACTTAACTACCTTTGACCAACAACATTTTTTTTATTTGTGATAACCAAGCGTTTTACCATATTTAAATATAAAAAACGCTAGTGACATGAAAGTATTTTCAGAAACTATGGCAGGTCTATTTAATTTAGTAAATGACTGCTACATGGCATTACTTAGCGCTTGACTGAATAGAATATGGCTCAAATTTGTAAATAAAAAGCCGGCTATTTTACTATAATAAAAGTTAAATCCAGATAAAACTGGAGTATATATTTAAACTATGAAATGATGAATGAACAATGTATTCTTGTAATATTTAAGTAATCTAGTTCCCGTAATACAAGCTTTACTTAGCTTGAGGCTAGATAGCGCTGTGTGAAATTAATGTCTGTAATATTTATTTTTAGGATATAAGCGGTAAAGTTCCGATTTCCAATATCTCCAAATCTTCCATGAGCCTAACAACATTTTTTCGTAGTATTTACTTTGCAACGGCGAAAACAGCATGGCCACTTGCATTTTTGTTTGTACTCGCAGCTAATAGCTATTAATGACGAGTGACAGGCTTGGCAATAAAAATATATCACGGTAGCACACCATGATATATTTTTTTTGCTAGATTTAAACTCTTAATAGCGCCGCCGCCGAGTACTTATTTATACTTAGGTGCCCCTGTTCAAAGCTGTCTCCTCTCCCCTAATACCTATCACCATTCACGGTAGTAGACAAACTAACAGAGTTTAGTTCGATTGCAACTCGCACTTGGCTCAGTTCAAGTATAATTAATATAAGGTCATAAATAAATGCACTTGGAAGAGACTAGCTACCCACAACACAGGGTATCCTAGTGTAGGAGCTAGTTTTCAATTTAAATTTATTTTCATTTTGTTTAAATTTACTTTATCTACCTACTAAGATAATGCTAGATTTGCATGAACTAACACGCATGTTTGTTTAAATGTTAAATAAACATTTTGAATAAAACATAAATGTCGCTTAAAAACCTAGTCGACTAGTTTTTGATTTACAAAATGTTATAATGACACAAACAATAGTATTTGATTGACGGAGCAATTTAATTTGTAACTATTATGCGTATACATCCCTAGTGGCAATTTTTTTTTATACTCTTTCTGAAAATAACATTACCACTATATCTTCATATGACAGTGAGTGACTGATAATCCATGTCCGAAAGAACAGTCCTGCGGGTGTGCATTGGAGCAGGGCGATACGTGCGAAATGATGTCATTGTCCGCGACCTACAAATGCCCAGTATTGAGGAGTTCGTGGTGAAGTTAGCACGACATTTGTTCGATCGCGCAGACAACTGCATCCACGCACAACTTAACAGAATCGCCCCTCTCCATGCTAGACCACCAGACGGTCGCCAGCTCTGGCGGCCATTACCTCGAGAGCTCGTACGTCTCCTACCCCACTTGAGTCCAGTTATATAGATTAAATTTAAAACAGCGTAAGATACTTAATTATAATTATTCTTTTAACTCTGTGTATCAATAATTGAATTTTCTTGTATAATTCGTAATTAGTTAGATCCTGTAGTTGATGTACCTAATCTTAGTCATGTTTTAGCGTGTAACCTACTAGCAACTAACACAACAAATAACATGAGGCACACACTCCAAACCACGAAGAATTGACGTACGAATGCTACGGCCGCTATACCAAGGCCAACGTTAAGCCGCTGAAAGACCAGCACTAAAGTCTAAGCAAAACTGAGCGACTCAGCGGTCATCGCTGCTGAAGTTGATGCCAGAAATAAGAGCCCAAGGCTCGCTTCTTACCCGCACCTTCTTGAAACGATAGAGGTGTTGAAGACCAGTGAATAAAGAACAGTATTTACATTGGTAGGTATTCATTCTGACTGACTGTTTCTGAGAGGAGAAAAGAAAATTACAGTACAGGTACTGAAAAAAAAATGAATGTATGTAAAGTGAATGTAAATAAAATATTGCAGACAAACCTCTTCAAGATTTTTCTGATTTCGTACATTTTAGACTTCTTGTTGTATTGAATTCGAATATAGAATTCAACGCCTATCCATTTTTACTCGCTGAAGAAAATAAAAGAATTGTGTCTTTGTCAGTTTTGGGTTTAGAAAAACTAACCTAAAATGCTGCTGCTTGGTGATTTATTTCCTAATTTCTCTGCAAATACCACCGAAGGAGAGATTGATTTTCACCAGTGGCTTGGTAACTCGTAAGTGTAATATTTAAACTGTAAATGTTCTACGAAATTTCTGAGTTGCATCTACCATACTGTATATCTACCTAAAACTTAAATGCAAAGATTTTTCCGAGTTGATTATACAGTAGATATACAGTTTCAGTTACCCGCTCTAAAACCCTAAAGACTACTAAGACCTATATTATTATTGATAGTGATATGATAAGTAAGGAATAAAGAGAGTTGCAGTTATTTTAAACATTGATATAGGTATTCATATAAAAACAGTCAATTCATAACTTAAAAACTAGTTGTTCGCCACTTCTACCTACTCTAGGCTAACTTATTCTCAATCTCTCTATATTTACCTTATCTGACACTCTGTTGTTGTCAACTCTCCATCTATTAAAAAAAACACTTATTGTATGTCATACTATATTTTTAAAAGTGATATCAAAACATTGTGGTTGGAAAATATACCCATCCAGCCCACCAATGCCGTAAAAGTCAACCAAATACCTAGGCAGCAGCTTCATTATGTGTATGAACAAAAACTTAATATAGCTGAACCTCACAGTTTTGGAGGATGTTCTTTCAACATTGTGGTGGACAATAATGGGCTAAAAAACTTTATTCATATTTGAAACATGCTGTCAATACTCTTTCAAATGACACCCTACAGAACATAGATTTTCTTGACTCACTTAAAACCCAACTTTTCAAAACCTACCCTAGTTAAAAAAATACCTTAAATGGATTGATGTTGTACTAGATTGAATTGATGGGATTTCATTTCCTTTCCATTCAAAAGATATGCGCAATATACTCTAGTTCTTTCCACCCCAATATCACCTACCCTACTTGTACAAAAATCACATGCAACAATTCTATTTATGATATCTCTGTACAGTTAAAATTCCATTAAATCAGATAACCCGTTTGTGAGTTATGCCGTCACAACCATTGCTATAGCTAGCGTCACGTAAAAAGAAAGCTGGAAGAAAGTGGAGGGGGTATTTTTGCGCATGGGTACACTCGCGCAAGAAAGTACTAGGACTATTGTTTTATTTTTGAACTAAGCCTAGGTACATTTAAAAATATATTAGATAGAATATAATTAAATAGAATTAAAACATGTTAGATTCAGTATATTTTTGTTTAATAAAATTACAAAAAATTAAAGTAATGTTGAAGCTCCATTAAGTCGTCGTGGGTGACGTGAAAACCAGATGAGGATGCGGTGTCGGTTTTAGAGGTGACCATTTCATCATAGTCTCTGTCATCACTTGAGCTTTCATCATCATTTGAATCAGAATCATCATCCCCTATGCGAATCAAATCATAAAAGTTTCTGTCACGATGTCTACCACATGATCACTTTTACAATAATCGGCCTCTATTTCCTTTACTTTGGTGCATAATTTCCCCCATTCTGTTGCTCCCATTAATTTTATTTTTTCATTAACCAGGTCAGTTATCCGTGTAAGGTTCCAACTTACATTTTTGCTGGCAACATATCCCTTTATTTGGGACCAAGAAATCTCTATAGGATTAAGATCCATGTGATATGGGGGCTTCGTTTAATATGGCATCAATATTAAATTTCTTAAATTGCTCTTTGTTTTTTTTTATTAAGTTGTACAACTCCGGCTTTAGCATAGATTCTTCAAATTCAATTCTTTTTTTACGGAGCCAGGCTTGCATGTCTGCTTTCTTTGTATTGGACGTTGTGCAGCATCGAGTTGCTTGTTGTGGTACAATGCATTGTCGACTACCACAACTGAATTAGGTGGTAAATTTGGGATCAGATTAGTACGGGGCCATCGCTCATAATTCTCCGAACTCATGTTGTCGTGGTAGTCGCCGCTTTTTGTACCAGCTTTGAACGTCAGCAAAGCATTCGGCGCAAAGCCTGATTCACCACCCGCGTGCACTATGACCAAGGAGCTACCTTTAGATAGAGGTTTTTTAATGCCTTTGGTGGTACCATCTGTCCAAGAATTGTGAGATGCGAGGGAACTTTCAACATATGATTCATCAGTGTAAATGATATGTCGTCCTTCCTCTCTATATTTTATTATATTTCTCAGATACACAATTCTTTTAAATCGAATTTGTGACTGCTCGATTAAAATTCTCCTATTTGTTTCTGTTTTGTCCACTTAAAACCCAATTTTTTTAATATTCGCCTGAGCCTTGCTGCAAATCCTTGAAAATGTAGGTCATCCTGTAACTTCCTTCGCAACTTGCCTATGGTAGGCAATTCTTTCTCAGTGAAGTGGAAATTGTATATGATTCTTTTTATTCACCCTGATCAAAGCTATCAATGTCTGTTATTGGCTTTTGTTTGATTCTTTTATTTTTGCCGGGAGATCGAAAGACAGTAAGAAATTCAGAATCTTTTGAACCTTTTACAATTCGTCTCACTGTATACTTGGAACATTTTGTTACGGGCCGCAGAGTTTCATACATTGTATTAAATTATCAACTTTATTATTATCAGCCTCTCTGTTCATAAAACAATATACGTCATAAATCATTTTTCTCACTTTTCTATGTAAAACCATTTCCTTATTAAAAACTGTTGTGCGCGATGGTAATTTGTGCGCGAACGTAATGTGGACACAGCTTGGAAAGCAAAGGTCGACTGACGAACCAATAGCGCACGGGCAAGCATGTGGCGTGTGACCCGCCCTCCCCGCGCCGCTCCTCATACTTCCAAATATACCGATAAATCGCCTAGTGTGCAGCTTGACAGCCAGCGTTCTTTTTACATGATGCGACCTATATATATATATATACCCATAATATACCCATAATGTTTTGTTATTGATAATTGATGAATGGGAAAACGCTTGGCCTTCCGTCCATGTCATCTAGTGTCAAGTTATTGAAAAGTCAAAGGTGGAAGCAATCTTCAGTCAGAATTCTCAAAAAACTTAAGAATTGGTCTGTAAAGTTTTGCTTTAATTATATTAGTGCGATGTGAGGTTGGCTGATTCTATATGTTTAGCTGTGAATTTTGTTTTAAATAAAAATTGTGCTGTAAATGTAAAACATTTTCTTCCAGTTGGGGTGTTCTGTTCACTCATCCATCAGACTTCACACCAGTCTGTACTACCGAGTTAGCTCGTGTTCTGAATCTCCTGCCCGAGTTTACCAAGAGGCAGACTAAAGTCATTGGTTTGTCTTGTGACACTGTCTCTTCTCATCTGGAATGGTGTAAGGACATCAAAAATTATGCAGGCAAGACTTCGTTTTATTTTTTAGTCAATATAGTGCTTACCGAATTAAGGGATGAAAAGGCTGAAGTGAGGAGTTGGATGTAAAAGTAAGGGATGACAATGATATTGAAATGAAGAATATGGAACTCGACTTCACTTCTAGCATTCTGGGAAAGAGCCTTTCCCAGAATGCACTGGCTCTCCCGCGGAACGACGGAACATGGCAATCCGTTTGGCGCCGGACCTAGGCAGATGTGTGGTTGCTAGCCAGGTGGACCAGAACAGGTCCTGCCACGAGTGTCGTGATCATTCCCTATAACCGCTAGCAGAAGCCAGAGATTTCGTTGCCCATGGTATGCCTATAATCAAGAACAATGGTGATTGACATTGCAGGCCACAACGAAGATGAAGCATTCCCATACCCCATAATCGAGGACAAGGATCGCGCGCTCGCGATGAAGCTCGGCATGGTTGACAAGGATGAGCTGGACTCGTCTGGTATGCCGCTCACTGCCCGCGCGGTGTTTGTCATCGACCCCAATAAGAAGTACAGGCTGTCTATACTGTACCCGGCTACTACTGGCAGGAACTTTGAGTAAGTGATGCTGTCCCTCTACATATACAACATCTATTCATTTAAAAAAGCACACTACACAACGCATACGGATGGAATAACATCAAACGTGATTGTATTCGTTTTTGTGAGAACAATGCAATATAAACTAGTTGTTAGCCCCCTGAGATCTTGTGATGTCTGGTTTGTGTGAGGTATTTAATTACGGAGAAAATAGCACAAAAGTAAAGTAAGTGACTAAAAGACTATTGTATTCGTTTTTGTGAGAACAATGCAATATAAACTAGTTGTTCGCCCCCTGAGATCTTGTGATGTCTGGTTTGTGCGAGGTATTTAATTACGGAGAAAATAGCACAAAAGTAAAGTAAGTGACTAACAGACTATGAAAGTGTGCTTCCATTATACTCTCCTACAAGCAAACCTCAATCTCTTTTTATTCGCCTGAGTGTAAAGACTCACTCTTATCTTATTCTTATTCTGAGTAGGGGTGAGCAAGGCCTGCACTGACGTCCCTCTGTGGGGTGTATTGTCCCCCATGGTTTTAAATAACCCTACCCCAGCCAGCCCAGCTCTTTAAAATACCGGAACAGTACTTTGGGTTGTTGGTGACACCTATTGAGCGCCTGAGTTTGCGACAGCGACAGTGAAAATGACACTGGTGTTATGGGTGATAGTGCTTGCTTCAAACCAGGGCCAAGCATTTCCCTAAGGCCCGTCTAATCAATTGCCGATTCTGTAGCCGAACAGTGAAGTATCACGTGATCTAGTGTTTCCTCCTCCTGTAACGGTACGTAACCTGTGGCGACACAGACTGGGAGCTAGCAGAATCAATAGTCTCTCATGATACACTCACAGGAAAATTCCCTGCGCTACTGCAGTGGGAACTTCCTAAAATAGAAGATATGCTAACTGCCATCTACAGAGCCTGTATAGCCTGGAAATACATTCCACACTCATGGAGATAAGTTAAAGTTATAATTCTTCCAAAACCAGGCAAAACTGATTATTCCCAGCTTACATCATTCAGGCCGATAAGTCTGAGCTCATTTCTGCTCAAAACTTTAGAAAGACTATGTGACCGACACATACGAAGCGGGAAATTGTCTGCCAACACGGTTAACAGCAGCCAATATTCCTATCAATCAGGCAAATCAACAGAGACCGCCTTACATCATTTTGTACACAAGATTGAAGGGGCTCTTGCAGACAAACAGTCATGCTTCGTCATATTCATAGATATCGAGGGTGCCTTTGACAAAACTACCTTCCCGAGTATTGAAAAAGGTCTAAGAAACATAGGCGTTAACGAATCCGAATCGTGAATCCGAGTAAACAGAGGTAGTTCTCTTCACTCGCAAGATAAAGCTGCCAATACTTAAACCATTATCGCCATTTGGGGCAAACCTGGCCCTGAGCAAAGAAGTTAAATACCTAGGAATCTGGCTGGACAGCAAACTCCTTTGGACCAAACAATTAGAATATGTTACTACAAAAGCCACAAACGTGCTATGGCAATGCACTCGAGCTGTAGGTTAAGACTGGGGTCTAAAACTCAATGGAAAGGTCAAAACAGAACGACTCATTGCACAGTACTCAGGGCCACCAATATTATTTCGTAAGCCAAGTATGGCACGGATAGGGTAGCCACAATTTATCTAACAAATAAAAACTACACAGTCGCAACACAAGAATGGAAATTCTCAAGCCCTGTATATGGGACAACCTATAACATTTACACAGACAGGGCGAGAAACTCAAAAGAAGCAGGCTGCGGGTACCACTGCCCTGAAGCAGGACTCTCAAAGTCCCAGACTCTCAACAACTTAGTCCAATGGAAAGTCACCATCCATTGGACTAAGAGCCACGGCATGTACACAGGAAACAACAAAGCTGACAAGTTAGCTAGAGCTGGAGCAAATCTTGCACAAAGCGACCTCAGCCGAACAAGACCATCAACGATGGAAATAAAGACTAAAATAACACTCTGATATGGAACACGAAATGTTTTGGGACCAAAGGAAGGACTGTAGGATATCAAAGATGATGTTCCCAAGTTCGAACAATAAAATATCAAATATTCTTATCAAAATGAAACGCGGTGATCTTCGACTAATAGTAGGCATCATCACAGGACACTGCGACCTGAACTACCACCTGCTCAAATCTGGAGTCACGGACAGCGCTCTGTGCCGGGGCTCCATCTTCAGACCACCCCTGTCCAGCCGGCATAGCGACTCGAATCTGGGAAGTAAGTGGTGTGGTACTCGTCACATGAGGCGAGGTTCTTTTCGGCGACTTCAATGGCGTAGTCTTCGATCCTCTTCGTCTCCCCGTAGGACATGAGTTTTTTGCTGCGATCGTCTTCTGTCTTAGCGGCCCCCGCTTCCAGACACATCCTCTTATCCACCACGGCGGAAGACGGGGATATCTGGTCGGTGCTCCGCTGCCGTTTATTTTTGCTGGTGCGGGTGCTCCCCGTCTCCGCGCTCGCGGTTTGTATTTTTTTCATTCCCCTTTCCCTATTACTGTAGGGGACCGGAGAAGCGTGGTATCGTTTGCCACCGTTGGTGGATGTGGAGCAAAGAAGGGTTTCGCCAAGCCACTCGCCCCGATCCTTTCGGAAAACCCGTGCATGGACCGAGGCACTCTGACCGTCACTTGTAGGTCGAGACCAGTGCAGCCGAGGGGGGATTCCCGACCACGTTAGTTGGGGCTTTAGTAGTGTGCGGGCGCGACATAACCACTCCTGGTGCTTGGGTATGCCGCACCCCCTATTTCGAGCTGCTGCTGCTAGGCGAGTAGCATGGCGAGCTGCTCGTTGTGCAGCCTGCGCTCCAGTCTCCGTTGTTGGTCGGAGTTGTCCGCGCCACTCTACCGTCTGTATAGTTTTATACCTACCTTCGAGGTGACGAAGGGCGCGGAACCTCTACCAGCTCTTCTATCCCTATCGCCGACATCCATCACAATGCCTCCGATCCGTACTGCGTTGGCTGCCTCCGCCGTTTTCCTCGCCTTTCTCTGGTTGGAGCTCTCCCGCTAGCGCGAACGCCCTCGCACCGGTCCAGTCGCAGCAGGTTGCTCCGAGTGCGCAGAGAAGGGAAACACGGCCTCCTCTCCCAGTAGCTGCTGCAGGAGACGGGGCCTGGGCCACACCCCGGCCCGAGGAGCGCCGGGCGCTAGCCGGGTTGAATGGCACATCATTTTTTTTATTTTCGCTGTTCATATTGTTGTTGTTGGCGGCTGAAGAAGTGAAAGAGTTAAGAGGGGGCAAAGAGTGATAGAGGATGCCGTTGCCCAAGCGACATAATTTAGCTGAGGGTGGGGGGGAGCCAGCTAACTAATAGCGGGTAGTTAGCCACTTTCCCCTTTTCTCTCAGCTTGGAAAGTCGAATTAGGACTTCAGGATGGGGTGAAGGAAGAAGGGTGGGGAGTAACTGACGCCTGATGGTAATTGTTTATTGAGAATAAGACCAATAACAGGAGGCACCGCGCGGAAAGGAAACCATCACACTTGTATTGAGTTGGAAAGTACATTCTCTGATACCATGTCCAAGTTACCCGTCTTGAAGAGACCAGTAAAGTGGGCTTGTATCCATGCTAAGGCAAGCAACTACTAAGCTAGGAAAGCTAAGAAAGCAGCTAAGCAAGCTAGGCACTACATCTATTAATAGAATGGACGCAAACCCCCCCCTGACTCACTCTTATTGCTAACTGTCATATTCAAAGCCTAAATGAGAGCAAAGCACCATTGCTACCGTGCGTCAGAGTGGGTGGGCAATAGGCCCCTACTACCATAAAAGCTTTATTTTCTTTGAAAAGGGCACGTAAAAAAAATAGTCTTCACTATCTAGCAAGAACTCGTCCTTTGATACCTTTACCTTGAAAACCACATATTAAGGACAAAAACAATCGAATTTCGAAATCTACTACCTAAACACCTCCACCACTTAACAAGCCTCACAGGTCAGTTGGAGTGACTTTGTCTTCTACGCTGTAGGTTGTGGGTTCGATTCCCATCCACAGCAAAAAAAAAAACAAAATCAATAAATACCCTATGCATAAAAATATCCTATGCGGAGAATGAAGATAGTCCGCTGAAATCTGCTGCACAGGATGGCTTCCTTCTTTCCTCCTTTCCTCATATTGCATATATTTGTGCATGCATGTGTAGTTAGGTAGTGTGCGCGCCGAGTAGTGTGATATTCTTATTCGAGACCGAGACCTGAAAGTGTCTTTAAAATTGGTTTTAGAAACTGGTTACTTTCTGTTTTCAGTGAAATCCTGCGAGTGATTGATTCTCTGCAACTCACCGACAGGGCCAAGGTCGCCACTCCTGCCGATTGGAAGGTATGTAACTACTTAGTACGCTTAAGTACCAAAATCCTGCGATTTCACCATATTACGCTGTTACTCAGATTCGGACGGTACTTTAATAGGAGAGGCTTGCTGACCCCGCGCAGTTTACGTGCGCAAAGTTTTTTTATGTTAATATGCCGAATGTAAAATCCAATGGGAAAATAATTGGATATGGAGAAATAGTGCTACGTTTCAACGCCGATGCGATGCTATAGCAGTGTGAAGCCCAAACGCCCGCCACCACCATCCAAGATTGTAAAGTGATGTTGCAAAATCAATGTTACACTTTGGTCTATGAGCTTTGTCACATACCTAACTCACATTACACTAACGTTACACTGTAAAAGTAACTTGAGTGATTCCCATGATCACCATATCTGTCATAAAAAGGTATAACTTAATAAGTACCTACTCGGAAAGTAGCGATTACATATCTCCTGTGGCTCGATCACGAATGTCTAACGCTATCGTAATGTAAAGGTAACGTATTTATGTTTCGGTTACGGACCTTTACATCACTTGGAAGCACAAAGCACTATCGTATCACTCACGTAACATCGATAGGTAAACGTGAGTGTCGTCATACTAATGTAAGAATCATAGACATCGTAAAACTTCATGCAGCCAGTGAAATGGAATGGAGTGAATGGAATGAGTGTCAAGGAACGTTCTGAAATATGAATTCTTCGAACATTTTTCCGAAAAATATTGGATCAAGAAAACTCACTCATTTACAAATGTTATTATGACACAAAAATTCACAACCCACGACGGGACTCGTACCCACATCTTGTTCTAAAGCCGGAAATGCTCTAACCGACTGTGCTACGGGGGTACCGACGCAGATTCCGATTTTTTGTGTCATCTCAGCTATAGCGCTGATAACGTCATCTATCAGAGATTCACTGAACTGTGATCTGCCCTAGTGTTTGAAAGGCTTTAGGAAAAGACGCGGGTTCAGTCCCGTCGTGGTTTGTGAATTTTTGTGTCATTATAACATTGGTAAATGTTGTGAATAAGTGCAATCACTTGATATACACAAATTTGGTACACATTATGTTTGCTACGTAGAGTAGGTACTTATTATTGATGACATCTCTTTGGAATTTGATCATAATCATACTGATGAGAGCTTCAGTTACATATTTGCTGACGGAAAATTGACCCAAGTTGTTTGCCACCTCACCCTAAACCCTGCTTCCGACAGGTCCATAGCAAGGAAATCTCTACTTATTTTGGCTCTGCGGCTTATATCTCTGTAGGTAATAAATATTTAAAATCCCAAAGTAACTATGTCTTCGCTCAAACTTATTCTAATAGGTAGGTGGGTGTCTAGGTAGTACTTGCTAAGTAACCTACTAAGTATACTAGTTATATAGTTATTATCTATTTGACATAGAAAACAAATATTTATATATTTTCGTAGAATAGAATTCACCTAGAGTCCCTTCGCTCCTACGACAAGAGTTGCAGCAAGATAATGGTGCAAGGCACTTAGCTCCATTTTTATGTTTTTTTTATCACTACCATATTATTCTCTACTTACGCGGTAAGTCGGTAATAATGGATAGGATAATAATGAAATAATTGTCTCTTAATGCGTTTGTAATTTTATTATTTACCGTTATTTTAAGAGTTTTTTTCACTCAACGAAAGTTTTGACACGGACAAATAGTAGGTGAACAAACATTCTTACATTTAAGTTAGCGTAACGATAGCCAGCCTTCGACGTACTATCAAATCGTGATCGCTCTCAAGGCTTGACGTATTGAGTTACGATACGTTAACGTTACCTTTACATTTCGATACAACTGTCAAAAGGTTCGTGATTGCAAATTTAGTTCTATTTACGAACTGTATAGACGCTGTGCGAAATTCTATACAAAATGCTAACGTGAACGATGCGCTTACCAAACGATAGCATATTCGTGATCCGGCCTCTGTTTATCTTTACCTCTTCCTTGCATCGGAAACCTCATGTCTGAGGCTTGTGACCTACTTATAGGATCTTTTATTTTACGCGCCATCGAACTCTCTGTTTGGCTGCATGCAGAGCATTGTAGATGCATGTGTCGAGTGTAGTGCGGATCTGATCACACAAACGCATCGGGCTACGGGCTCCCGATCTTTTCCCTTCAACCTTGCCAGTGACTACGAGCTTCTCCAAGTTATCCTCGTCCTTCCTGGCAATGTGACCGAAGTAGTCCAGAGGCACGAAGATGAGACCCTTGTAGTTAGTTTGATTGTTTAACAATTGATGCGTCATGGCATACCTACGTAGCATTACGCACTACTTGCCGGCAGCTGCACTACGGCAAATAATATTAAATCCCTGGCAGAGGGATTTGGATTAGGCTATGCCAAATCCCCCATTATCGTTGTTGGGTATCTGGTTGAGCAAAAACATTCACTTAAGTAATAAATACCTACACTGAGATTACTGAATCAAATTTGGTCCATGTCTTACCATTGTACTTTTTTTTGGGCTATGATTATGATGCTAATTCCCAAAAAAAACACCAGAATAAATTCTCTAGTACTTGAATTCTAGTACCTACGTTTACGTATCGTAGTGGCAATGACTGTCCAGAAAAAAAATATAGTAAACATGTCTATGCCCACAAAACCAGTAGCGCAACCTGAGGGCAAATGCGATGCATGAGTATTGAAATGAGATATGATGGCAGGAGTGTGGGGTATACCACAGAGAATGAACCAGAAGAGAACCAGAAGATGACCAGTAGTATCTAACTAGGCACGTAACGATCATAACGATCACTACGACCAGCCACCAACCACCAACCACCAACCACCAACCACCTGACTGCTCAGCGTCTTGATGTTCAGTAGCCAAGTCCTATAAACAACAATACGTACACAGCAACTCTGGTTTTTAATGTTTTTTAATGTTCGACCTTTAACATACGTTTTACGTAAATATAAATTAAAATGTTCAATTAGTATTTCACAACATAGTCATTAACTCATCACTCCACATCAACGTTTTTCTTTAGCATTGGATTGAAATGAATTAGTTTGTGTGTTTACATTACACGCGTATTATTTGCACTACCTATAATTTATCAAAATCCAATCATAAATCAAGAAGATGCATGCATGGCATTAAATACAATGCAGGAGGAAAATATTAAAAATCATCACAACTTTTATTTATTTTATTTTTTATGTTACATGGAAAACAAACAGCTTATAGCTAACATCTTGTAAACTGAAACATTAAGAACAAATAAATATAAATATGCACAATATAAATTATCGTTAGAACCTGCTTTGAACTATACGCAACACTTCATAGAAAACACATCTAAATCGGTTAAGCCGTTCCAAAAATACGTTTGCACAAACAGACAAACATTCTAAAAAACTGTAATTTTATGTTGGGTATATTATAATATATATATATATATATATATATATATACCTATTATAAGTCTTTAGTAGGTAGGACCAATTTTTACTTGGAAATATTTAATGTATGATACAGACATAGATTTTATGATTTTAATATCTATATTAAAGTCATAAAATCTAGAGGTAACTATATATTCGAAAGTAAAAACACAGGGTTTTGTCACTGTGCAACCACATCGTATAATCATACCATAAAATAATATTGAACTCCCTTACTGGTCATATAAATATGAAACAATGAGTACATATTTTGAAAACCTTGGGTGCTTACAACAATATGATGATTAGAACTGCGTATATCAAATTGCTTTTATGGTTTTTAGATCATTTTGACTACTCTAGACGCTCATATCAATTTGACGCTGACTGTACCATCTAATTAAAGATAAATCTTAATATGTAACAATACATAAACATAGTATGCACATATGCTTACGAATCGCTTGTCATAAACACCTTTCTGTTTTTGCAGGTGGGTGATGAGTGCATGGTGCTACCAACAGTCCCAGAGGACCAAGTCACCAAGATATTCCCGCAAGGTGTCAATGTCATATCCATGCCTTCCGGAAAGAAGTACCTCAGGAAGACCGCCTGTCCCAAGTTCTAGACTCCAGTATGTACCTAGTCTCTGTTATTGTTACTTACTGTTATGTTTCTCGTGGCTGTGGTCCAGATTATTTTTCTAATAAATAAAAATATATCTGATTTTATTTCGTTTCTATTTATAACATTACATTTGAAATTATTGTGAAATGCGAAAGATTTGTTTGTTTCGCATATAACAGAGCCTCGCTGCGTAGGTCATTTCGACAACGAACATGTTCTCGCGACACTGCATTGCGCCCGTCAACTTGAGGATTAAGTGTTAAACTTCGCGTGCTCATAATTCATCGGCAACCATAGCCTTTAAACCGGAACACAGCAATGCTGCTAGGCGCATCAATAACAGTGTGCGTGTGGATTAAGTGCACCTTTAAGCCTCCCTCGATCAAAGCCACAAATAGCGAGTCATATAGTGAGCCGCCTCCATCCATCGACTCCCCGCAATGTCACAGCCACAATATCATAATACTCATATACAATTTTTATTACTTTGTTCCCCTTTCACGTCAAAACTACTGAACAGATTGAGATTTCATATCTAACATTATTTTAGTTAAGTGAATGCGGAGAAATAGGTTAGCATGATGTAGGAAGGACCTAAATCATGCTAACCTATTTCTCCGCATTATTTCCGTCATGACTGTGGGTTAATCTAAATCACTGTTGTCATACTTTTTTTTTATTGTACGACGTTCATCTCCTGGTTACAAGTTGAGATAAGGCTGAAGGTGAAACTGAGGAACATTCGCTCTGTATCGGCTGCAGACGAAGTGGTCGAGTAATATCATTTCTTCAGAATAAACATCACTTTCACATCAACACCGATTTCCGATCCAGAGGTCCCGGGTTCGATCTCCAGGTGGAGTACAATGTTGTGCGTGGTTTGGTTGGTGGTAGTAATTTGTTGTAAGTCCGCCATTTCCCGCCGGGGAAATACTTTGACTGAGGAACTGGCTATCTTACCTCTAAATGCCGAAACACAACAATTTTTAGAATTGTTGTTATGGCGACAGAATCTTGTAAGATGGTGGTTGCTAGCCAGGCGGACTTAAACAAAGTCCTACCACCAACCAAACCAATCTTTTTTTATATTTGAAATGTGATTCAGAAAAAGTTTGAACCGACTTCGCTAAACATTAATATAATGGTATGGGCATGGGGTCCCAAGAGTCCCAACTAATAGAACGGCTAGGCTAGTTCAAAAAAATCTCAATAGATGGCGCCATGTGTTGTGTCAAAGCAGAAAGGAAGTTTGTGAAAAAGAACAAATATATAAATGCTTGGTTTTATGTTTATTGAATATATTAAAAGATATATAAAAAGAGTTGAGATGTTATTATCAAAGTCACAATGGACGTAATGATAGTTAACATAGTCAAGCTTGTACTCTTTATTAATATAGATGTCACTGTTCCAATTTCTTAAGTTAGGTACCCACCCATTATAATTATTATATACGTTAGTATTTTATTATCTGTGGTATGGGTTAGTTTATTTTTATGGTTTTATGATGAGATATCCTTAAATAACCCTGTTGTTTGGCTTAGCAAAAAGACACTAACTTCAGAAATTAATGAACTTGCCCATATAATTGTTTTAAAGTATTTGTTGAAATCGGTTTCAATCAAAAATCTAAAACTTACTTCATGTAAGACTTTACTAGTGTCATCTTTATATCGTACTAGCTTTTGTACGCAGCTTTACCCGCGTGGTACCTTTTCGGATAAAAGTAACATACAGTCATGTAGCACAGAGTTGACCACGAGTCCGCCGTGACTTAAGCGATTTCTGAATTTATAATATTGAAATAAATATTACAGGCCGTTAATTTCGCACAGTGCCATCTAGCCCCAAACTAAGCATAGCTTGTAATATGGGAACTAGATAGAATACTTAAATACTTTTGTAAATACATACGTACTATATGATACAACACCCAAAAACAGAACAAACATTTAAACACAAATGTTTGTCCTGGGTGGGAATCGAACCCACAACCTACAGCGCAGAATATTAGTATGGATGATATATTTGAAATGAATATCACGGAACAGAAATAATTGTATTCCTTGGCCTATTAGTGTTATCTTTCTAATCCCTGAAGACAACTTTTTATGGAAGAAGGAACCCATCTACAGTGAGTGTTTGTTCTTTTATAATGGGTTAGCTCGTCAACTTGGCTTCAATGATATGGTCTGCAATGGAGCGAGCTTGCCCAGATGCTGTCTATGAACTGGCACAGTACACTGTGTACAGGGTATGAGTGCCGTGTAGGTTATGTTTTTTGTGGCAAGAGATGCACTTAACATCGGGTGTGCTACTAGCTCGTCCTGTCTCCTAGTAGTATAAAAAGAAACACTGCTCGGTGCTGGACTGGTGGCCGCAAGCCAGGCTGACAGGTCCTATTGCTGAAGTAAGTAATTACAATTTACCCATAGAATCATTTTATTTATTCATATATCCGAGAGATAACATTGAAAACAATTTACATAATTATTTTTTACAGAGGAACTGGCTATCTTACCTCTAAATGCCGGAACACAAACATTTTGGTATTGTTGTTATGACGACAGAATTAGGTAAGATTGTGGTAGTTCTACCACTAACCAAACCAAGCACAATACTGTACTACTTCTCCTGGTGTGCGTTACCTCAGCAAGATGTTGTGCTCGATAAAATTGAGAGTGGGGATCGAACCCAGACCCTCTGTATCTGAAATCGGTGGGTTGAACGACTAGACCACACAGTACAAGGATGAGAGGATACGGCTATGGATAAGTAGGGACATGGATAATAATGTTTAATGTCACGGAAGAATGGCGAGTGTTACACTAGCAGAATGTATAGTATAAATCTGTATTCCAATAAAAATAGAAGAAGTGCATTCTACATTGCTACTCGTATTATAAATAAGCAGGTGCCAGGTGTCAATAAACATGAAAAATTAAGAAATTGTAGGCCAATGTCTCGAGAAGGTACCTAACAGTCAAACTGAATTATTCTTACGTCTACTGATTTCTTCGATTTCAGATCCCCTTGTCTACAGATTGGTTTGCATACACTTAATAATTTAGAAATAATATTGAAAAAAAAACAAGAGAAAATAAAACTGAAAAGTTTGAAAAGCCTGTGTTATAAGACATTTCACATATATATCTTTATATCACAGGCTCGCTTTTAAATGCATCTCAATTCTGAGGGTTTGATTTTTTGATAGCTCTCGGTTATCACGTAATTAAAAAAGCTTTTGCAATAAAATCCTGCTCATCCGTTTCACTTTATTCTCTTAAAACCATTTCTACTATAGTGTCTTTATGGAGCGACGTAGCGGAATCAGAAGCGACGTAATGGGTATTATTCAATAAAACGACACACCACACACACTGACTAGTACACCGGTTATTATTACAATTTGATGTTCCTCTGATCACCATCATGATTAATAGGCTTATCAAATAATTTTAAGGTCTTTTGGTGTCACGATGTGCATACACACATCACATTACTAAATGTTCAGTATTTCATATTATTTTTTAAGGCTATAGCGTGTAGGTATGTATAAAATCACATATAAAATAAAAGACTAAACTTAGATCGAAAACTGATGTTCTTGCAGTAAGAAGCCGGGATCACTACCTGGAATCGTCTTCAAGCTTAGGGACAATTATAAAAATGTCTAATCCAGCCCTCTTGTTTCCATCGACGTCTGCAAATTTAGGGACAGTGATAAAAATGTAGTAATTTGTAATGTATTTAGATTTAAGTCGGTAAGTACTAAGTTAAAATATTAAGTTACACCGCCGCCGCCGCCGCCGCCGCCGCCGCCGCCGTGTTCGCGGTCGCAGCGCGCGCGCCCGCGGTCTGCAGTGAAAGCCCGCACTTTCACCGTAGTGGGGCGCGCTCGCGTTTACCACAACAAAAGTGATTGTCGCCGCGCGCGCATAGAGCTCACCGCGACGCTGGGCGCTGTACGTCAGTACGTCGCCGATTGTAGTACCGCGCGTACCGAACCGTGATGACTGGATGGTTGTTAGTAGCGCTCGTGGCGGGAGCGGTGGCGGCGGCGGCGGCGGCCAGTGGCCGGCAGGCGCGTACCTCGCCGCCCGCGCCCGCGACCACCCCCGCACCTTCCCGTCTGCCCCCTAGGAACCTCACGCTTGCCTCGAGAAACACCGTCAGAAACAGGTCAGTCACTGAAAATAACACCTTTACACGGTCACTGTGACCTTTCCTCGATCGTTACCACCACCCATTACTAGTACCAGCGATAAATCAAACGTAATTTGCGCCGAGATAATAACTGAAAAGCTGAGTTTGAACGCGGACGGGGGCCTCTGAGAGTAGGTACGTTCCTTATTAATGGTTGCTTAATACGGCGCTTGCACAGCTTTTGTGTGTAAGTTGTCAAGTAAGACGACTACAGATTGGCGCGGAGACCAAATATAATATCGATAAAATGGCCCAATTCTGACGCGATAATTATATGTAGGTAGTTTGATACATTAAATGTGGCAATGAGAAACGTGATCAAGCAAATGGATAATGTTTGTGTCATGAATACAAGAACGCAGGTATAATTAACTCATGTTCTTTTTTTTGTATAAAATGGCAATGAATATCCATCGGACATCGTAGTGTGACAAATATACTAAACGTTTGAATTGGAGTGCGCAACGATTCATAAATTAATCTTAGAGTAAATTGTGTAATAAATTAATGAAAAGCCTTGCTCTAGCGTTACAAAACAGCTCCTTTATTGGTGTTTTGTTACACCAATAAAGGTTTTTTGCTACGATTGATGAAAAATTTTTACGTTACTAAGTTACAGTACAACATTGTTATTACGTAACTGAATCATAACATTTTATATGGATTTTGGTATTACTATTGTTTTAGTAGTTCATTACGTCTTTTTGAGCTTTTACGATGAAAACATAATTATTTAATAATACTAATAATAAAATGACAGGTTATTAATTTTACATAGCGACATCTAGCCCTAAGCATAGCTTGTAATATGGGAACTAGATTACGGATGAAATACTTAAACAGGTACTTTTTTAACACATACGTGCTTAAAGATACAACACCCAAAAATAGAACAAACATCTATATTCATAACACAAATGTTTGTCCTGGGTGGGAATCGAACCTATAGAGCAGAAGGCAGATTTACTACTAACTGAGCTATGAGACTTATATATGTAAATTATATATTTAGTCTGCCGGTGAGCACGGCTGCTGCAACCCCACCGAAACGTCGGAATAAGCATACGTATTTAAATTGTTCATTCATAACGTGATGAATCTGTATTCTCAAACGTTGATTCTGGTAGATCTGGTATTAGATCAAAACAAAGTTCAAAATGTACCTACATAATGTAATCGAAAGTAGTCCAAACATTAATTGCATGTGAGGCGAGCGCGTTGAAATCTTTTTCTTGAACCGCAGTCGTGTTTTAACCCATCGCATCGGCTGATTCCTTTTTTCATGACAAAATGCAAAAGGTATTTATTGTAATAACCATGTAAGAAATAATATTATGATATGGCTTTTATTTCAACGACCAGCCAATTAAATAAACAGTCGGCTAATTTAAGATTTTTTGGTCAGCGTCAATATGTTTTTTTTGTCAAATAAACACCGAATTACACATTATGTAATATAATATGTTACAGCATATATTATATGCTATAAAAAAATCTAATTGTTTTCTTGCTGATCGAATGTTTAAAAAAAAATACCTTTTAATGACATGTTGTTTTATAACGGTTCATAGTTTGGAAGTAAGACAAGAATGTATATATAAAAAAGTAGGATAAAAGTTTATCCGTAATTTAGTTTACAAATTACCTTAGCAAAATTTGGGGCTAGTCAAAGAGCTGTGTGAAATTTTACCTGTAATATTTTTATTTTTAATTTAATTGATCTAAATTTTTTGTTTTTAATAAAACTCCCCGTCTTTGGCGGCGCGTACAAAAAATACATTAAGTTAGCTTGCATCGTGCGGATATACGTAACTTTTTATGTACATTACTGCTATGAAATAAAATAGTAAACACTATACTTTTTTAACCTAGTTATTATGAACTAGCTCTTTTCTGCGGCTCGCGCGAGGTACCCGTATAAATAGAAGCCTATGTCCTTTGCCTGGCGTACAGATTATCTGTCGCTTACTCGTGGCAAGGTAACAAACAAACAGACAAATCGATATTTTAGTAATTATGGATTTCAATGGAAGCTAGGAATGGGTTGTAACACGGATGAAGACCCGTTTTTGTTATTAATTATATCCCTTATTTTTCAAGTAATCGCTTGACCAAAAGCTGCTTTATTTTAATATTTTCACTGTCACTAACAACCCTTTCCGTATACTCGCTCATGTAACTTCAAACTTTCATAAAAAAAATACGTTATTTTCAAATTATGGGTTAGCGCTTGTCGTCTGCGCCGAAGCAAGATTGTGACAACAGACGTATAAGGTCAGAACAGACGGTCTTGTACACAAAACTGCAAATTGGCGCGATGATAATTCGCAACGCAGAAAACTGCGACGCAAGTTGCCGCAATGCGATATCGTGCGGCAAAGCGTCTCCCTTCCTCGGTTCTGTTGATATTCCATCGACGACCGTCAAAATGATTGAACGTATTTTGTGAACTAGGTGACATTGATCTATATATCTACTAGATAAATCGATTTACCACTGGCGTGATAGGTAGGTAGGTATAATCACGCTAGCGCCGAAACTGTAAGACCTACCGACTTGAAATTTTACCAGGATGTTTATTATGATACCTAGGTGCTCACTAAGAACGGATTTTAGGAAATTCCTCCCCTAAGGGGGTAAAATAGTTTGTATGCAAAATCTTTATTTATGATCCGATTGAGTTGAAATTTTGTACGTGTATTTTTTATAACTTTAAATTTTGAAAAAAAATTACTTGGAGATTTTTCCTCTAAAAGGGTGAAACGGGCCAAAAGTTTTTGTATGGAGATGTATTTACATTTGATCCGATTGAGTTGAAATTTTTTAATGTGTTTATTATAGCTTAAGAATAGGTATGTATTTTTTTTTTTGAAAATTTGAAAAAAACATTCAGAAGGGTGGAATGGGGCAAACACGCGTGTCTCGAAAGGGCCCGCCCCTTTCGAGCCCGCTTGATTGGTGGAGAATTAATGGAGATAGTTATGGAGATCTTTCGAGAATGGCCCAAACATTTTTGTCACCACCGCCAGCGAGTGTTCCAAGCAAACAGCTATGTTCGCTTGGAACACTGTTTGCTGTTGTTTTTAAAATATAGCTTACCTTTATCAAAATTCCAAGATTTTTGTTCATAAATGACACAAAATAGTTTTTCAATATTTGACTTCATTCAATACCAAATATACTAAAATGATATTTAATGTAGATTCTTTATCGGAAAAAAAGTCATTAAAATGTGCAGGACATTTTAAGGTTTTTTTTTAAATTAGTAAAATCAGCATCCGCATCAGCATCTGCAGATGTCAAAGACAAAAATCAGCATCTGCATCCGCATCCGCTGATCTGTAAAAATACTGCATCAGCAACAACCTGGTTTTGTATGCAAAATCTGTATTTATGATCTTATTGAGTTTAAATGTTGTGTCTGTATATCTAATAACTTTAAAATGCTTATTATAAAAATAAACTTAGGAGATTCTTCCTATAAAAGGGTGAAACGGGGCAATACTTTTTGTATGGAGATGTATTTATATTTTATCCGATTGAGTTGAAATTGTGTAAGTGTGTTTATTATAGCCTACAAATAGGTATTTAGAAAATAAATCTGAAAATATTACAATTAAAAAGGGTGGAAAGGGGCAAAACGTGTATGAAAAATCTGTATTTATGTTCCTGTTGAGTTGAAAATTTGTGTGTATATCTAATAACTTTATAATGCTTATTATAAAAAAAACTGAGGAGATTCTTCCTATAAAATAGTGAAACAGGGCAATTTTTTTTGTATGGAGATGTAGTATTTATATAATGATCCGATCGAGTTGAAATGTTGTTAGTGTGTATAATATATTTAAAAGTGTATGAGAAAAAAACTTGAAAAAGGGTACTACTAAAGGGTAAAATGGGGTAAATCAGTTTGTATACAAAATCTTTATTGCTGGTCCGATTGAGTTGAACATTCGAACGTGTATTTATAATAACCATGAAATGCTAAAAAAACTTTGTAAATTCTGCCTCTAAAGGGTGAAACGGCGTAATACTTTTCATACTAACAAACCTTTTTATTTCACATCGATAACAGCAACACTTGCTTAGTACCTAGTCTGTGCTTTTATGACCATAGATGTGATCGATAGAGGGCAGTAATGCCCATTTTGATAATCGATCTCTTTCTTAGTGCCACTAAAACAAGGCAGAAGTAGAAGTTCAAGAAGTTGTCAGAAATTCTCATGTGAATTGCTGGAATGAACTCTTTGCAGGTTTAATCTCTATTGATTACTTGCATACGTTTAAAAGTAGCAACGTAATTATACAACAATATTACACTTTACCAAAATGTTGGTCACCAAGTTTTCTCTTTTCACACTGAGTACACTCCGCGTTATGGTTCTCACAAACTTGTATTATTTTCACTCAAACAAGAATCCTGTGCAGTGACATCCTAAAGAAACTGTTAAATGCAACTCTTGCCAATAAACAACATCAAGCGTTGGCCACAAAGAACATGACCTACGGCGCCCTGCTCCCGCCAACTTGAGACATAAAGGTGTTAATTGTGATTTCACCGGCAACCGGTACTCTTCAAACCGGGAACAGCAATGCTGCTCGGCAGCCGAGATAGGTATCCATTTATGGATGAGATTAGATTAGATTCATTTACCTAAATACTGTTCGTAACGGTTCTTAGTAACGACTGCTTCCCTTGCGCATGGTCCGATTAATGGTGCTTAATTTAGCTTCTAATTTCCCGTTAGGTTCCCAGGGGAGTACAATAGTGGACTGAGAATGTTTGTATGATAAAAATGTTTTGCTTTTATTTCGATTGTTTTAGAACAAGGAAAGTAATGCAAACCTACATTATCTCTTACCCGCAAAACTTCATTTGAATGATAATTCATAACAAAAACGGGTCTTCATCGCGTACCTTTATATATTCCCGACAGTTTCCCCCTTGTTATACGTGTTACCGTGGTCACGCGTAGACTGAAGTACTCGCTGCTACTGTCGTCGTCGTTGTTGTTCATTTGAATGTTTCAAAATGAAAAATTTTCTTACAAACTACGTTTGTATGAAAGGGCGGTATTACTGGGCCTTCTTACGGCGTGGAGTTGAAACCCTTTTGGAGGTTTCTTACACCCAACTATTTATTTGGATGTGTTATGACATAATACGCCAATTCAGACACAAGCGTTATGCATGAATCTGTTGTACGTACCTCTCCTACTTGAAATGAATATCTCTATGGTGGTATGGTTAGTCTAGTATGGCCCGGAGCGCTGCAATGCACCGATATTGATCACCTCTGACTCTGACTGACTCTGTATAGCGTTCGAACTAAAGACATTTCCGTAGGTAATATAGTAAGATATCAGTATGCTAGTAATTCCCTGAGGCTCCGTTGTTAGTCGTTTCTCTCTATACTTCTCGTCGAAGCTCGCTGTGCCCTGTCAATGCGTTGGAGTACTAGTGCCTCTGATAGGCAACTTCTGGTAGAGTTCGCTCCATGGTAGACCTCAACCACGCCCAGGTTTAAATTTTGTAGGGCGGGGATGTGGGGGATGCCCTTCATCTCACCTGGTTACAAGTTGAGATAAGGCTGCATAAGAAAGGTACAAAATAAGATAAGGTGTAGGCATACTTCACCTAACTGGGAAACCTCAACTAACTGAGGAACTGGCTATCCTACCTGCCTATGCCGGAACACAACCATTTTTATAATTGTTGTTATGGCGACCGGATTAAGTAAGATGGTGGTAGCTAGCCAGGAGGATTTAAACAAAGTCCTACCACCAACCACAATAATGTACGAACCCGGGACCTCTGGATTTAAAACCGGTGGGTTGGACCACTAGACCACAGAGGCGGTTAAAGAACTCATCAAGGTAGTGCCTTGATGAGCCTCGAGGTGACATTTTAGATTGTTTCCTCTGCATCTACATTTATGCACCATTATTCACATATTAATTTCATTTATTGAACATCCATGATTTACATTAACATATCTCAGTAGAATATGATGCCATGGTGGTCGCGGCTTAAGAATCGACCCCTGCAACTCAGCCCATCGACGTCGTAAAAGCCGGCTAGGGGACCTCTGGGTCTGACACCGGTGGGCGAGCCACTAGACCACAGAGGCGGTTAATAATAATGTGAAAAATGAAACTGTCCTATAACGTTTTATGTGGTACAGCCCGCTGACAGACAGATGGATGGACACCGGAGGCTTCGTAGGGTCACGGTTGTACACTTTGTGTATAGAACTCTAATAATGATCTGGCATATAAAATTACTAAATGTGACAATTATCATATACATGAAATGAATCATCTTTACCTACGCAATTTTTGCGGTCAAGACTATATTACAATAAGTAGGTATTCTATGTATCGGTATTTGTGTATGACTTTTCTGTTGTTCGCTGGAATAACTAAACGTTATAATCTGTGCAAAACTATAGTAGTAACTGATGTAAGACCAGATGTACCCCGCGGCTACACTCACGTTGTTTTTGTATTTAAAACCCGTACAACCATTTCGGTGACTTATCATTTCAGAACTGTCTATTACATGTGACAGCAGCAAATTTGTAATGAATTATTATTACGACTCTTGTAAAAAAAAATGTGTGATAGAGATAGGATAAAGAATTGTCATCATTAAAAATACCGTTGAAACGTGGGTTCGATTAAACCCTCGCCGTGCATGTACGACTTTCTGAGAAGGCTCAGGTAATTATTTTGTAACTTAATATTTCCTGAAATGTACATCCTTTTGAAGTAGGTAGTGTAAAAATGGCGGTTGTTTATTATATAGTTTATTATAATCTATGCAATAATGAGAAATCCTTATTTTACCATACATTAAAACATTTTTTTTAGTTGTAAGATAGGAAAGCGTTTGGCCTTCATCTCACCTGGTTACACGTTTAGACATCTTGAAACGTAGGTATTTGTTAATTTCCTAGGGACAAACATACAAATTTAAATTAAATAACATTATGCGGTTATTGATGAGATATTCAATATTTAACTCTGAACTACCAATCTAATTTTAAAACTTAGTGTACCCCTACACTACAAAAAAAAACTCCCCTACCCTGTGTGCGTTGTTTGTTAGTCAGTCAGCGTTGTGAACGATTTTTTATACAGATTCTAAGGTGTTTTAGCGGTCGGTTTCCGCCCACAAATGCCAAAGGACTCATTTCATCACCGTTTTATTATATATCTCATCTGCAACTTAATGACAATGTATGACAAATAGGCTATCATTTGAACGGTCAGGTGGCTTGGGTTAGCTCCAAATTTATCTAAATCAAACAAGGCGAATTCAAAACGCATGGTGTTTTAGGCTGCGAAAAGTACTAACCTACTGACGCATTCCGCCATAAGTTCGAATTACATGCTGTCGAAATAATTTTAAAACTGATTTTCCACGCTGACCAAATAATTCAAAAAATTACTTACCATTAAAATACGATCAAATTGAAAACCTCTTTCTATGGAAGTCGGTTAAAAATGAATGAGCCACCTCAATCGGCTAAAAAGAACGTCGTCGATAGTGTAGGTGGTACCTACACTATTGACGACGTTCTTTTTACTCGGATGAGATTGGATTTAAAATCTTAGGTCGTCATCGACCCGCCCCCGTATAATGTCATACAATGCGACTAATGTCTTACAAGGCCGTCCGCCTAAAACCTAACTAAACGTAACCTTTTTACCAGCTCTGTGGTCTAGTGGTATGCCCTCCGGTGGTGCTTGGTTTAATTGGTAGGATTTTGCTTAGGTCCGCCTGGCTAGCTTCCAACATCTTACCTAATTCTGTCGCCATAACAACAGTTCTTTATTCTTTATTCTTTTTATTGCACACACAAAATACAGCATATATTATAAACATACTTAAAATTAATGAGCATGGCAAAGGCGAGCTGTCAGCTGATAGTCTGTCAATCAGTCAAATCATAATTTACAAGACTGCTTTCTCTGACCCGCCTGCCTGAGGAATCCGAATCCCAAATCCCTCACATGAAGAGGCCCATGTTGTCACATCCGATACCATTTAAAAACTTACCAAAAATGACCTAGATATGTCCACTTTTGCTATATGTTCTGATCACTTCCTGAAGTGGAAGGTCGCAGGCTGTAATATATTTAACTAGTGATAGACAAGCGTCTGACCACCAGATTACTTGAAAAACAAGAACAGAACAATCCTTAATGAGGACGTTGATCTGAAAATAACGTATTCATTCTATACTTGAAGATTCGAAGAGAAGAAGTAGGGTGATTATATAAGAACTTTTTTATTTATATTTCTTTTCCATCGTATTCAGAGCTGGTAAAATTATTCAAAGTCAGGCTAAATCAGGGCTAGATCAAAGTCTCCAGACTATTCAAATTCAATTCAAAAATTCTAATACTCTTTGCACTATGTGGGTAGACAGCTCTGTTTGGAACTCAACATAATAAATTAGTACTTATTTGGCTAACGCAAGACATTAATGGTCACGAGATGTTAATAAGGTTTTTCTCGGTTTATTCACTTCCATGCGATATATTTTGTAAATATATCACATTAGTTATTTATTGATGTAGATTCATTGAATAATTTGGACATTTTGTTCATTATTATCTAGTTTTATAATTGTTGTAGTATATTGAACGGTAAAATGCGTAACTGAATCCTCTCACTTCGTGTAAATTGCATCAGCCCTGGTGACTTTTACGAGCCGCCATTTTTGTCTGACACAGCTTACATAACCAACTATCTTTTTTTTTGTACGACGGGAAACATTCATCTCACCTGGTTACAAGTTAAGATAAGGCCGAAGGTGGAGGCGCACTTCACCCGGAATTCTCAACAAACTGAGGAACTGGCTATCTTACCTCTAAATGCCGGAATACAACAATTATAGAATTGTTGTTTTGGCGACAGAATTAGGTAAGATGGTGGTAGGTAGCCAGCGGACTTAAACAAAGTCCTACCATCAACCAACACACCAACAACTATCTGATTACAATTTGTATCTTTAGATTAGAACATGGTTAAGCAGAAGAGACAGTAGTATTTTTTAAACATGTTTATGATCCTAATTAAAATCGTTTAAAACCGAAAGTCTTTTTTGGTTTGAACTTTTGTTTATAAATACTTTTTTAGTAAAATTTGGTACTTTTTAACAGTCAATCCATTGTGTTTTTATCCATGTTTAGTTATCTGTAATTAAAACGCAGTTTTCTGTTTTCACTAGGGAGCTACACGCTGCAAGTACATATTCAAGTGTCTGTCGGGAATATTCATCAGGTAGGTATAGGTACAGAGAATGAAGGGTTTATTCATACAACTTGGATAATTAAAACTAACTACGTACAAAGAAAGCAGTCGGATTACCTAAGGACCGTTACAAACGGCCTATAGGTAACTCAATTGTTCCAGAACAGTACCAGACGGAAGCGTGCCCAAGACACTGGCTGCAATGCCACGCTGAATAGCTTTGCTAATTTGCCTAAATAAGAGCCAGCCCTTACGTCACGTGTCGCCTAAATCAAAACGCCTCGCAAGATTTTTGAAAACCCAGAGGGCACCGGCTCCCCACGGACCCAAGGTCTCGACCCCATAAAGCTCAAATACAGATACTTGTCTGTGAATGTGTGGGACGGAAATCGGATGTCAAACATTAGCATAAAAAACTGATTCTGATTGAACGTATTGAGTTGAAACTGTGCTTTGATATTGTTATGCGCCAGGGAAAACATACCGGCTACTTTTTATCTGGGTACCACGCGGACAGCAGCAGGGAGAAGGTATAGTTGCTAATAATTGTACAGATTACGGAGTGAATTGTTAGAAAGATGCGTGCGCGCCTCCGCTTTTCATGGCTCAGCCGTTATGAAGTATTTTGTTGTCGTGTCTACACTTTATTATGCATGCGAAGAGTCTTGTCTACTTAGTTTTATATCTGCTCGTGTGATGCTATGATATCGGCTAAGCTTGTTTTGATCACGACTAGACCCAACACTTGCCGTGGTGGTTCCGGCTAACGAATAGGGCCCCTAAATTTCCTCCTGACGCTGTCGTAAAAGGCGACTAAAACAACAAAATACACCATGGAATGTGCAGCAGCATCCGCCTGAGTAAGTAATACCAATACTGCGAATTCCAATCCGCCTGCCAAGTGTGGTGATTATAAACCCTTCAGTCTTTGAGGAGGCTCATGTGCAACAGTGGACGGTTACGGGCTGTTATGACGATGAGACCCAACAGGATACTAGTATCCTTTTATTATTCCTCTCTCAATTTCCTCTGTGTTTTGTTGGTCTATCGTTCATCGTCATAAATATTGCTGATGCATTCAGAACTACCATGGCGTGGCATACATAACATAACTTACTGATATTCTATAGCTTCTGCCTGCTTTAGGTATATACTTAAATCCGTGACAGACGCTAAAATGTTATAGCTATATACAATTAAATAGGCATATTTCTAAACAAACCAATGGCGTTTCTATTGTTTAATTTGATGATATCTTCACACTTGCATAATCCAGGAGATATTATTATGTTACTCCATACACAATGAACAGTTGCGTTTCTATAGATACCTATACATTTAACAGCAGGTAGTTTCTATATTATCTGATATCAACGACCTACACCCCACGGAGATTAACGAGTTACATTCAAGTGAAAGATTGAAACCAATTCACATACAGCCACATTCACTACCTCTATATAGTAGCACATTCAACTACCTAACGAATCTGCTATGTAGATACTGAAATTATTTTACTGACTTCATTACTATTTTAGTGTGAACTTTAGATATCTGACACATACAAGTGAACGAAAATAAATAAATTCTTATTTGTAATCGTCATAAAATAAGATTTTATAAAAAAGAAGCGGGATTTTTGACGTTAGATAGAGGTGTAATTTTGAAAATATTATAAATCAATCATCTCAAGGGTTAGAAATTGCCTATGTGGACTTTGTTGACATTTAAAAATTACTAAAACAAAATTTCGTAAATATCCTGCAACCTCAACCGTCAAGCAGTTTGATACTAATCTGACTTTGTAATTGCCCTGAGATTTACATACACCTATAGTTTATGTAGATAGGTATACCTATGAGCACTTATAGGTATGCATTGCAATGCAAACCGTGCAGCCTCCGGAAAGGTGATGAAACTTTTATTTCGAAGGCAAATTTAGCTAAACTGCTCTCATTAAACTAGTATTCAATGCATAGTTTTAAAGCCTAATAACACTGGTTGCACGCGGGTCCGTCCACTCTGAAGACATTAATTACATTGTACGAATCGTAGCCTATTATCAACTGCAATCATAATAGGAAATTACTATACTTAGTCAACTAAATTCTACTTTCTAAGCCAAGTGCTCTCGGTGTTTTTGTGTGTAGGTGAATTGGTAAACTCAACCTGAGTTGACGGTAATCAGGCTCAGAGGCGCAGGCGCAGCTTGCTCGAAGGAGATCAAGGTTAGTCGCCGGTATTGTTACTGCTCTGGCGGTAATTACCTATGGGCTAGTAGCTCGCCTAATGTCGGTAAGACGAGTGCGTCGCTGCCAGATGCGCGGTATGTAATGAATGGTAACGATCGCTCGGAGCGTCTTCGTTTCTAATGAACGATCTCCATTATATCTAATGCGATGCTCCACCGCTTGATAGCTCGAATGGAAGGGAAGCATCGGCCAAGGACGCTCAGGGAATGTGAGCCACCTCGAATGAACTTTGCAGCTGCGTCAAAAAATGTGCATTAAAAGTGTGAGTGCCTTGGCCTCAGCCTCCTTCGCGGTGTCGCCTGCTGCTCCTAAATGTCAATGTCACTCTCGTTCAGGAAGAGGTGACTGGGCGTTGCGCGTTGCATTGACGGTGACTTTATGTTTATGTATCCAGTTCAACCCGCGCAGTTTTACTTGTGTAGAGGCACATAATAAGTACCTACAGCCAGCAACGTCATTGAGCACCAGATTACTTAGTGATAGAACATTAACCTATACCTGTGTATACCTGTGTATGTGTATACATATTTTTTTTGTACGATGGGGATGTGCTTGACCTTCATCTCACCTGGTAACAAGGTAAGTAATAAGGCCGAAGGTGAAAATTTATGAAAACAATAAATATACCTATATGACTATCTTGGGTGGGAGCCGCACTGAACTCAGAACTCAGGCAAATCTCAGAGTGACTTAAAACTGAGATTAGAGGACAGTCAAGTTGTAGCTTAATGTTTTCAAGAACGCCTGGCAAGGACATTTAATACAATTTTCCTCGGCGGCACATTTATTGCCTGCAATTATCTATCATTGCTTATTATGACTAGGTCAAGAAGGTGTGTTTGGAAGCGAGTGATCAGGTGCTCACTTAGGGCCGTAGCACACGAAAGCGGTCTCTCGAAAAAGGCGGTAAAAAACACCATTTAAAGCTGCAATCGAGCATAGACAACGCCATCTAGCCCAATACTAAGCAAAGCTTACGATAGATGGGAGCTTGATTACGGAGAATTTGAAAGCTGATATATTTTTTACAGAAATCTACTTGATATACAATATTATACCCATACACAGAACAAATGTCTATAAAATAATTACATTTGTAATAACACAAATATTTGAATCGAACTCAAACCATACCTACACAGCAGTAGGTACCTGATCTAGAGAGATAACAATTGGTTCCCGATTTAGCCTGTAAATCAAATACCTATGCAAACCATCTCAAAATAACTTTGACATATACAAAGGTTATATCTGTTGAAATGGTTTCAGCATCGATGATTATTGTTGCAACTTTTAGTTCCGGGGTAGTTACCTCACGTCACAGGTCATACATTACTGTTGAGGCTTTGGTGTTAGCTCGTGGCTAGCATACTAAGCGTATTATGACTGTGCTGTCTACTTTTTAGGGTTCCGTACCCAAGGGACCCTACTACCGCCACCGCTATCCGTTCGTTAGACTGTCTGTCGGCGGGCTGTATCTCATGAACCGTAATAAGTAGGACAGTTGAAAATGTAAGTGTTTATTCTATAATCATTTATACAATATTTATTTATTGTTTATTTTTTAAACAACGTATAACATGAGCGATCGCAATTGGCTGTTTTAATAGCGATAACGATATTCGGTGACTCGTATTCGGTGATTTATATTTTCGGAGAGCAGTTGTATCGAAGAACGGTGAGTTGGAAAGCAGTACGGAGGTCATACTAAAGCGTTGGTATGCCAATGGACTTGGTCTACACGGCACTGCATTGCACCTATCAATCTGAGGCATAAAGGTGTTACGCCTCGCGTGCCCGCAATTTCACCGGCACTATATAATTCTCCGGACGAGCCCTTTTACAAAGGGCTATACCAATAATTCCCTAGATAAATATGATTATTTAAGAAGAACTATTTTCATTTGTTGGTACGAGGAAGAGCTGTACTTTTTGATAGACAAACTATTAAGATATATACGATGCAATGAGCGGAGTCAGCCGTTTTCCCCTAACCATAGGTACAATAGCCTGGAATAATATGCATGTTTGATGAGTGTATGATGTGTGTAATATGTATGTATGATGTGTACCTACACATCAAAATTTTAAAAATGAAGCCAGTTCTTTTATATTCACAACTGGTCAATTCTGTCATGACATTCGTATTCAAGTCTTATAGATACTTAATATAAAATGTTAAACTTATACATTAAATATCTGTTGTTGCCAACATCAACACAATCGTAATTTATATTTAAAATGTATGTTTATATATTATTGCAGGCGACTATACATAGATGTATGTTTATATATTATTGCAGGCGACTATACATAGATGGTAATTTCTCAAAGTAACTGGCATGCACATTTTGTTGCACACTTCCTGTATTTCTTGCTTTTCGTTGCACAGACACATTTATCCGCTGACATTTAGGAATCCATCGATCGCGAGGAATTTTATCATTGCATATAAATGGCCGCGTTAGGTACAGACGCATTGTTTGATGTACCTACTTATAATGTTACTTAAGGCTTTTAATGGACCGAGAAGTTGCTAAGCTTATGCAGTGGTATTTCAAAAATCACAATACCAAGGAAATAAAAGGCATTTTCATAGAGTTGTTACATTATTACGGCGCGACGTATTTAGAGCACCCAAGAATACCAGTGCGGTTGAAGGTATATCGATACTCAGTCTGGTCAACTCACTTCCTCTATTTATTCTTGGTGCCTTTCACCTGTCAAATGTTACTTGAAATATTGGGTACTTACTTAATATTTCGAACCGGAAAATATTTTACATAAGTAGGTTCATTTACTAAAAATGCGTACGTGCTTTAGAATATGTGAATGAATGATGATACTTTAAGTGAGTTTCAAGCACTGCTGCACATATTTACGAAGCTTTTGTATCATTTTCGGATATTGCACATAGTTAGTAAGGGACAGCTTATGTAACGGCTAGACTGTTCATGTCATTTAAAAAGAGATTTTTCAAAGAAATATTTTTTTAAAAGAGATCATTTAAATTGAGAGTCAATTTTGGAAAGTCTGTCCGAAATATTAATACAATTTTAAATTGTAACGTCGACTAAACCCGGTAAAGATTCATCAAGAATTGTTGATCCAGTTCTCCACCTAGTAGACTGAACACCTAGTAGGTAGAGTGAACTCTATCTATATCTACAACGTTGATATGAGAAGTCAAAGTCATTTTTGAATAATTGAATTTTATCCAAACAAGTACCTGAAATGCGATCAATAAAAATTTTCACATTTCCAAAATTTTAAATAAATGTATATTAAATATTAAGCCTTCAAGGTTCCTGACTGAAAACAAGCGTTGCTTAGGATAATCTCTGGAGCAATAGTATGCTGAGGCAATGACCTTTTTGGTCCAACACAATCTGGTTGCCTGCGTACGTAATATGTGGGCTATAATTAATTTACTTTTTTTTCTTAGAAATTTCTGGCCTATTATGCTTATTAGTAGTTTTTTTTTGTGAACTTCTGTGGTCTAAATAAATGTAATTTATTTCTCCTCTCACGTAAGATGTGATAGATATTTTTGTTGAACATTTCTTAAGTTCATTCTGTTACAATTGCTGGATCTCCTTACAAAACACCAGCACGATTCCGTTTTCAGTTTCAACGATTATGTAAATATTTGTGAGCCAATCGGCTACTGGGCTTATTGTAGTGTACCTACCGACGCATTTATTATTCTTGTCACTGCTTAGAGGTACCTTACCATGAAAGGAATACGAACAAAACGTGTGTCGTTTTCTACGTGCCTTAACCATTCAACTTTAACATGTTAGATACATTCAAAGACCGGCTCTAAAAAACGTTGCATTTGTCTAAGAAATAATTTCTTTTTTTTGTCTGCGTTTCGCCTACGCATCTCCCAGATATAGATAGAAAAGAGTTTAAATTCCATGATTGTTTATCCATAACAAATGTCATAAAGATCCATTTTTCGGGATAAAAGTAAGAAACCAACCTAACTATCTATATACTATATAGACCGATTGCAACAACGTTCTTTTCGCTAAAAAGTCAAAAGTACTTCGACAAAACGTAGGCTTTTACTGGAACAAAAGTCAAAGAACGCGGTAAATACGTATTTTTCCATAGTGGCGTATAGGTTTTAGTCGAAGTAATATTATTGCTATTCATTTTAATTTATGTGAGAGTAAATCGGCATGGTGTCTCAAGGCCCAATCAACGTTTAAATTCGAATTAACTAATAATCATGTAAAAACAGTAATTATAATAAAAGCCTATTAGCATAAAAATATGATTTTTATCGATCTTACTTAATGTCTATAAGTATTCTGTGATTATTCATATACATATACCTCTTAGATAACTATTAATAAATTTGTTTTATTTATTATTGTTTAGCCACACACATGCTGGTACATAGCTATATGAATGAAAATTCCTTTAGGTCGGCAAAAATGAAACGACAGTTTGCGTATATGTTACACCATAACGCATAAAACGTCCAGTTTGAGGGGTTAGACTCTCATGAGACAGATTCATAAAGCCCGTACATAAACCAGAAATGTATATACCTAGTTGTCGTTAATTGCATAGATAGTACGTTGCAATACCGGCCTATATTCGTGAAGCCAGTCTTTTCGTAGGATTAGTTAATCGAGACTGTCCGTAACCACGTTTGACTTAACCATTTGCGGTTACGTAAAAAGCCACAGATGAAATACGAGTAAGTAAACGGACGGTGGACATTTGCGGAAGCCTTCTTATGGTAATAAAGCCATGCTCTTTTCCGTTGAAATGCTTGAAGTACATATCAGGCTTACAAAATACAAGCCCTGGGTTTCACTTGAAACGTTTGTTTCTAGCACTTTTCGAGCTGTTTAATTCCTTAGAAGCTCTAGGCCAGAGCGAAGATGAGTTCTACGATGGTGCGAGCTTTCTCAGAAGCAAATGGGCAGAAGTAGGTCATGGCAAACCGTTCGGCGCCGGACTTCGGGAGGAGGGTGGTCCTACCACCAGCGCTTAGATCACTCAGCCGTAACCGCTAGCAAAAGCCACTAAGGTACTAAGAAAAGAGAGTGCACAAACATAACTCCTCCTTTGTTATTGTATGATTGACCTATACGACAAGTTTCATGTCATCCCGTTGTCACAACACACGAGGCGACCGACTTCTCGCAGTCTTCATCACAGGCCCCCTGGACCACACAAAGCCACAACCAAATTAGTTTGCTAACAACACAACCAAACGGTCATACATGTTAACACACTGTAGTTCGCGATTAATCGAAGATTATTTAAAACCGATTACCAAATTTCTCTTTTTAAACATTAGCACAGATAAAAAAACGGACATTAAAAACATACTGCCCAAAAATGGCCATGCTCAAAAATGATTGTGTTTTATAATCAATCAAATATAATGAAATGATTACACTTTCCAGCGTCAACCTTGGTGACATCATTCTCTAAGACGGCCGGTGAGACTTGCACGTCAATGTCAACGAAAGTTTATTATTCAATGTGGTTACTGATTGCAATTATACACATAGTCTTTTAGGTAGGTACATTATTCAAATCCCCATGTTTCTTCTTGAAGTACGTACTAGGCTCATGTACTTGCAATCTACACTAATATTATAAAAGGTTATGTTTGTAAGTTTGGATGTATGAGGTAATGTCCGAAACTGGTGTTTTTTTTTAAACTACCAGTTACCAGACGATTTAAAAATACCACCGATATGTAGAATGAACTTCAGAGTGGACATCGGTTAGGTATGTTTTATCTTATTAAAATAAAAGGGATTTTCATGGTGACGAATTTTGCAACTGCAGTCGACATAAAACGGTCGAGTGAATGCGTTTTTTACCAGAATTCCACGCTGGCACGTAATAGTAATGGATAAACCATTCTAAATTCGTTTTTCTAAACAGTAAAACACTTTTTCGTAGTCTATGGTGGACTGCCCCACCTTTTACGACAACCACTACTGGGCTACCACGATTACACTCACTTTACTTATTTTTATAAGACAAATAAATGCCGTCGTGCCGACAATATGACACCAATATAACACATTGTCAAAACACAGGCTTAGATCTAAGCGACCCCCAACCTAAATTTAGGAGACAACTTAGTTTAATTTTTAATGTTTAATTTAAGTGACCTACCTTATCGCAACTCATTATTTTTGAATTTACCCTTGTTGAACATTTTTTTTGTGTTTTATATGTTCACTAGCTTTGACCCGACAAACGTTGTTTTGCCGTATAAATTATTACTTTAGTCCCTGCATTTTAAATCTGTAATATCTTCGAAATTATTTATTTAAATTATATGCTGCAAAGAACCATATTGATCTATAATAAATGCAAAATGTATTTAAGGTACTTAATTGAGGATGAATGCTGTAATGCTTAAAATCGTAATAAAGACATTATTTTTCGTAAAAAGTAAAGGATAAAAAATGGTTATTGTGGGTTTTAACATTGCGGACTTGTTTGTACTTTTTAAAGTGTACAATACTGTAGTACATTACTTTGATCTATCTCGTAGGGTTCAGACATCGTTTGCAATGTAGGCGAAAAAAACGAGTTTATTTACGACATCACATTAGAAACCTCAAAAATATTCAATGATTCTCTATTATTTTATGCATGCGTTATATATAACCCTTCCTCTTGAATCACTCTATCTATTTAAAAAACCGCATCAAAATCCGTTGCGTAAGTTTTAAAGATCTAAGCATACATATGGACAGACAGACAGCGGTAAGCGACTTTGTTTTATACAATGTAGTAATTATTTAGTTATTATTTTATATTTATTTAGTTGAGTTACTAGCTCACCAATACAGCGCATTACGCGTGATGTGGCTACCTATAGTTGGAGGAGCACTAGATTTTAGGATTTTATTGTATATATTAGTGATAATGTGTATCATCTGTTGGTAATCCAAATAAATACATAAATTAATAATAAATAAATATCCAATCCATCTCTACTGCAACACTTTTAAAGATACATTGATAATAATTATGTTGCTTGTTCCGAGGTGCATAAACTTTCAATCTGCCTCTCGCCTTATGTACACTGTGTCATTCATTTAAATAAATCAAATATAAATCGTCAGTCGGATGTAATTAAAAAAAGATAATTTATTTAAACATGCAAATAAGATATGTTGTATGTAAATAAGAGAAATTGAATAATACTCAAAATCTCAAACTCAGCACATGTCCTTCACTTTAATGCATTCAAATATCGTAAATAAATTGTAATAAATAAATATTACAGGACATTAATTAACATAGGTGCTATGTAACATTTCTGCAAAGCTTTTGATATGGGAACTAGAGTTTGGGTGTTGTATTGTATGATAAGTATGTATTTACATAAGAAAAAAATATATTTCCGTAATCTAGTTTCCACATGACAAGCTTTGATTAGTTTGGGACTAGATGGCGCTGTGTGAAATTAATATCCTGAATCGAACCCACAACCTACAGCGTAGAAGGCAGAAGCTACTATCAAGTGAGCTGTGAGGTTCGCTACAGATAGTAGAAAGATTAACAAATTTCACAACTTTTTTATGTGAATCGATCAAGCTGTCCAATCGTTTGTCTGTAAGGAATATCTCAACAGCTCTGTTACTAAAGCGATTATAAAAATTACTCTTGATTATATTGCCTTCACCATTTTTCATAATCTGCATACCCATTAATATCTAATAGGTTCTCCTGCTAAACAACTAGATGCCATTCGCCTGTCGAAATGATGCCAAACATAATTTCTTAAATTGAGTTCGACGAAAGGTGATTTCAACACTTGTTTTAGTGCTTAGAGCCCGACACGACAAATCGTGCTAACAATTGTTTAAAACTTTAAATATAACTCCGCTCATAGCTGACAACTAAGCCATAATCGCACCTAAACTTGTCAAACCAACATATCTACGTAGCTTACACAGTGAGCTCGCGTTGTAAGCAATGTCTCAATGGCGGCGGGTGTCACATTCGTATCTATTGTTGACTGTCTTGAATGACAGTCGAAATACTAGAATGCCATCATCACAGGAGAAATAAACATTATCAACAGTATAACGTCAGTGGTCAGGTTTGTAAAGCTCAAGGGCACTGCAATTTCAAAACTAATGACCTTCAAGCATCAGATTATCTAAACTTTTACATTCGAGAGACCGACATCGAACTGAATGGAGGCTGATACATGAGGCTAATTGAGTTGACATTGTGCGATCGGCTTGCAGCTCAAACGAGCTCACGAACTTTATAATAAATCTTTACAGATATTACCTACTTCGTGCTGTTTTCGTAGTCTGTGGTATCCTGTGTGCGCTAGCGTAGCCAGTACCTAGCATACGCACCTAGTACCAAACAATATGTAGTAAAGTTTTGACATCTCATGTCAAAGCGTTCATAGATAACTGTGTCTGATACAAATTGTAGTGAGAATGTCAAAGAACTCTCAGAGATTTAGTCCCAATTACCTGAAGGTTGATATATCTCAGACAGATAGCTGTTTCATATTTGTTAAGGTGTATTTTTATTTGCATTTTCATCTAGCACTTAGGCCAGTCATATAATGGTCTTTTGATAAAAGCTCTTGCCCAGTCGATACCTGAAAGGTTCGCTGACGATGATGAAGCGACCTTTGCCGTGTGAATATGATGGACTCAGTTTTTGAGGCATGCATTTTTAATTTTCACTTGATAAGTATTATGATAGTTGTAAGTAGTCAATAATTAAGTCTACGACATTTGAAGATGTGAATAAAGGTGTGTCGTCAGCGAAGCAGGCTAAGTTTGTATGAGTTTGAATGGGAATGTCTTTCAGGTAGAGCAATAAGAGCCTGAGGCCCAAGAATGAAAAAAAGAAATCAAAGCCTTGAGGTACCTACTCCGGCTGGAACCAGTGCTGGCTTAGATTCAAGGATACTTTATCTAATTGTACCATAATTGAACGATGTAAAAGGTAGGATTTAATCATATGATAGGCAACGTAAATTTATTAGATGCAAGGTATTATCCAGGTTTTTGCTTGTTAGTTTTTATAAGTTTACTATTTGAATAAGCACGCCATCAGTCTTATATGTTCTCTGTCAAGTTGGTTTGCAGTTAGAAAATGTCTTAACATTATGCTCACCAATTGTTAATTATCTTTTAGTTTTGTACATTAAAGTGTTCTATAAAAATAAATAACATTAGCAAATAAGCTTACAGCTTATTTGCGGATATTGTCCGTAGGAAAAAAATATTTGAATCTGTGAAACCGGAAAGGCTACTTCATCTTCTTATCCAATCATATGATCCAAGCAATAAGCAACCTCCATGGCTCTGTTGGTCACCTCTAGCAGGTCTGGGTACAGGCATAGCGTGCGCTCGATGAGTCTATCATACCCCACCAGACTAGATGTTTCCTATAGCCAGCGGCGACTTTTAAAGTCAAATGAGGACTGAACCTCATTGATGGCGGCACCAAGTTCTTCTAAGACGTCTATTTGTACGCATACCCTTGACCTGCGGTTCGAAGCTGATTTCTTTTCAATTTTTCATAACGAGATGACATTAATATCAAACTGTTGCAAGATTGGAAGTATTTTGACTATTGTTATGTGAGCTGCTAGAATACACGTATTCTCATTTATTTACGCGTATTATCAATACCTTTGATCAACACTTACAGGTAAGTGTTCTATGGTTTATTGTAATAAACCATAGAACACTTACCTGTAACTCAAAGTAAGTGTAAGTAAGTGTAACTCAAACTATATAATGTCTGTTTATGTAAAGCAAGAATATGTAGAATAGTAAAATGATACAAAAACTTTACAGTCTAATACGATCCCACTTCGCCTGAAAGAGAAAAGTTTCGATAGTTATAGGACACATAATATCAGTGATACTAATATATGTGTAGTCATAGTTTCGATAGTCACATAAGCATCGCTTAATACATCCTAAGGTTGTCTGGAAGATATCATCCTCAAGTGATAAGACCGCCTATTGTACATTTAGCTTCAGTTTGTATCAATTGTTCAGTAGGAACTTTTTTTATTAGGTTTAGTTAAGATAAGGCCGACAGTAGAAGCGCACTTCACCCGGAGTCCTCATCAGCCTGAGGAACTGGCTGTGCTAACTCTAATGCCCAAACACAACAATTTTGATTTTTGCTATGGAGACAGACTAAGGTAGTAAAGTAGTCCTACCACCAACCAAACTTATTACTTAGGTATGTCTACAATAAAGAATCTTCATTCGTTCATTTGAAAATGAATTAATTAATATTTTTATACTTTTCAAAATTTATTTTTATAATATTTTTATAGGATACAATATATACACAATAAATAAACGTCTTTATTCATCGCACAAATGTTTGTCCCTGGTGGGAATCGAACCTGCAACCTACAGGGCAGAAGACAGAGTACTACAGTACTACCAACTAAGGTGTGAGGTCTTATGGTTAGCCACACCACATACACCACACACCAACTTTTATAAACATTATACTACATTTTTAATGTTTCCAGGAATTTGTTAGCCCAGTAGTTGTGGTCTTATAATTATAATAAAGAATCTAATGAGGAACTCATAATAGTTATATTTTCCAGGCGTTTTTAAACACGGTAGGTAACTTTATTTAAAGGAATTTCATGCATAAAATATAGGTATATGTCAAGCGCTTCCCCTTCGTAGAATAAAAAAGAAACTGTCATTAACATAAGCAAGTTTTGCAAATTTTTAAAAAGGGAAGTCAAATTAGCTACGGCGTGGGGTTCAGGCATGTGCCTTATTATTTGCTTTGATTGCTTTTCAACTCTCCATGATCCGTACTTGAAGCCTAATCATGGACTCACACAGCTTTAGCGGAGATTTAGACCGGCTCTCCGCCAACACCGGTTTACGCCGTAGCTACGGACTCCCCATGAACTACTATTTGGAACTTGTACAGTTGCTTTCTTCGCTAAAAACATCGTTTGCGCGATGCAGGATTTGAATTTTAATCGCTAATTTCAGCCAGATGCAAATTTTTACCATCACAAAATCGTTCTCTTAGCCTCTGTTTCGGTCTAAAGTTAATGTTTATGGCTTGTTTTTTCATTTTACAAGATTGTTTATAATAATATAGAAAAAATAAAATAATCCGATTTACGCGAGGATTTGTAAGAGTGCGAACGGGATAAAAGACAAATGAATGTTTAGAGACTTTCGAGTTCCCGCTTTTTTCACTGCGCATGTCTGTTATGCGGGCTCTACACTAGCGCGCGATACCTCCACACGCAAAGTTTCGCAGTTTCGTTCGCGCTCTTATAGATATTATACGACTTAATCGTGGTTGTTGCTTTATAGGGTCATAAAGCTGCACCACTGTGAATAGAATCAATCCTTAAATTTCTTTATGTAGGTTCTATAACTATAACTTGACATTAGTGAATCTTTTTTTTTCTTCTCTCTGCCACTGAATATTCTAAATTCTACTTGTTCGCGTCCAGGCATCATGCATATTATTTCTTTATGTATGTCTTTGTGTTTGGACTGCCAAAGTATTGGTTCAATTAGGTATCGCTCGCTCCATCAGTGTTAGCAAGCTCAATATCCCACGAAGTCGTAGTAATTTTATTTTAACTATCCAGGTCCGAAAATGTTAATACTTATGGAAATACATCATCCACAATTTAGTATCTGATTTTCATTGTTTTTTATTGAATTGTTGAATATTGAATTATAAATATTGTGTAGTACCTAAAAAAAACAATTTTTTGTTAGTGTGCACTAAAAATAACCTCGCTACTGTCCAGCAACCTCTATTAGTGTCGTGTTGGAAATTGCCAGAGTGCGTACGTTAAAAAGCCGATAAGCATATTCCTTTTTTACCTGACTACAGCGAAACAAAAAGGAGGGTCATGATTTTGCCCGGTATGTATGTAAGTTCATTTTTTCCCTCATAACTTCTAAACTAGCCTATAACCAGCGGACAATCTTGACGCTTTCAAATATACCATATACATATATACTGTTCGATATATTGTTTTGTTAGGGTTAGTTATACGACCACGTTTCGTGTTTGCGCAATGTAAACCAAGCACGAACCATTACCCGGATAAAAAACCGACACCGATCGAAGAACGGTGCGAAACGCAAACGCGAAACGAACACTCACGTTTCAAGGCTTTCGCGATCATGGAGTGTAGAGCGCGCTTTATGACATGCGCAATAGGGTGCAGACTAGTGGTGGGTTATAACAGGTCATTTGAGATAGGTATGATATGTTATCCCTGTTACTGTTACTTAAAATTAACAGGACACTAAATCAGGTTATTATGTACCAGGAAGGTACCACTGTAACCTAGGTACGTTAACGTTTGGATACATCACATTTATTATTATATCTTGAAATATCGCAGGCTGCAGACAATAGCTTTATCTATTTTTCAGATGCCATTGATAGTTATGAATATGAAATAAATAATAGATAGTTAAATATAGTGAATATGATAGATAGATATGAAATAGATAGTTCAATGTTAAATATAGAGAATATGCTAGATAATTAAGTAATAAATGTTTCGAGCTCAAGATGCCTATCGGTAGATTCGTACCTAACAGTGTCGAGATGTACAAACGTATTTATGTACTTGAACGTGCAAGTGTTAGTAAGTTCAAGAGACAAATTATTGAGACAAAATGCATCAGGGTATAATTGTTACAGTGTCAAAATGTATAAAAGACAAAACATCATAGTGCGAAAATGCATCGTAGTCTGATGATTACAGTGCCAGGATTTAGATCGCAACCACGACATACCAGGAAGGATCTCTATCAACTTAGACCACTTATTCGTATCTACTACTTACCTAGGTGGCTACTTGTAGCTACTTCAATATTTTTTTTGCGTTTAGCGTTTTTTCGAAGATTGATGTTGTAACATTAACACACATTTTTACCATAATTATCATTTTTGACTATCATTATCAATATTTGGGCATAATAAGTATATTTTGGCACCATCAATTTGTACATTTTGACACTGATCCAAGTACTGGTACTTACCCAAGTAAGTACCAGGAATAATAAACCATGAAGTTTTCCCCCTCGTGAACGTGATCTTGACACTTTGTGAATCTGCAGGGTAAATACCTGCATGGTTTCTGCTATCCTGGAACCTGATATCTGGTATCAAAGGTGTATCACATGTGCCATCAAAGGTACTGGTCAATTTTACAACTGACTTAAAGGCGACTTTATGCCTGTTTTAAAATTCATGGTAGGAATAGTTTATTGTGATGAATTTATTGCAAATTTCAGTATTGCAAGTTGCAAGTAGTTCAACTATTTTTAAAGTTGTAAAAATTGGAGGAAATTTATCTAATATGTTGAACTACAGTTGTACAGATAGTTTTGCATATTTAGTTATTTTTTGCCTTAACAAGCGAATCATCGCCTATGAGCCAAGCAACACGGCGATTAATCGAGTCCAGGTCTTTGAGCGGATACTCGGCTGAGCCATCCCAGAGATGGCAGCAGTACTCCAAACAAGACCGGACCTGAGCTTTGTACAAATTTAAAAGCTTTCCCGGTGTGAATTACCGCTGAAGAATACCCAGCGTCATAGCAGCGAATTTGGCCTTAGACTCGATATGGGAGCCTAAGTTCAAGTTCGATGAAAGTTCAACGCCTTAAAGGGTCAAACTATCATTGAGTTGGTGCGAAGTGCCGTTAAAAATAGGTACGGGATGAAATTGCCTTTTTTTTACAGAGAACACATACATCTTCCCGACTGCCTCTGGAGGGGCTTTTCCTAAAACTCAGCTACTAGACATATCAATACCAATCCTAGTAACTATAAAAGCGTGCGTAATTGTGTGTGTGTGTGTGTGTATGTGTGAATGTTTGCTAGCAGTATGTACTTAACCGATCTATTACAGTCTAAATTCAGAAATAACACAAAGGCTAACCTAATTTTTGAAAATCAGGCCCTAAAACAGCGTGGTAAAGTTTAGGTATATGGAACATTTTATTCCTTGTTTCGATTCGGTCACAACATGACAATCACAACATGACGTATTATAATTTAACTAAACTCAAGCACATCGTCAACAAATGATTTCAAGGCTCGCATCGTAAGTTTTTGTTTTTTCAAGTGTCCATGTAATATTTGAAGAGTTCCCTCGAGTTCTCCAGCATCCCAGCATCAAGTTTCAAGTTTCAAGTTTATTAATTCCAATAACAAAATAATTTATATACGGAATGTCACAAAGAAATAAATATACACAATTCAAGTCAGATGGGTAGGTACAATATAAAATAATTTGAGATTAATGTCCAACGCAAAAATAAAAACTAAAATATAAACAAATAATAAGTACTCAATGTCAATACAAATTCTAAATTTAAATTTACACAAAAGATATTCAATTACACATGTCAAACATAAATAAGATATAATAAACAACAAAATTAGGCATAATAATTATTACAATCAAAAATGTCAGCACAAATTCTAAATTTAAATTTACACAAAAGATATTCAATTACACATGTCAAACATAAATAAGATACAATAAACAACAAAATTAGGCATAATAATTATATATATAAATAAAAGTTGTTGAATTTGAAATTTAGTAATAAATAACTTATTTTACTCTTGTTATTTATAAACGATTTATTACTTTTATCATTAACGATGCACCACCAATATATCATAAGTCCAGCTGGAATCGAATTTGCCACCACCAAATTTATTTTAAACCACAAATACATAATTACCCCTATAAAAAAAAATCATACCTACCTCTATTGATCAACATAATATTTCACAAATCGGTTGAGATATTAGTGGATTGATAAAAAAAAATACCGTTGAGATTTTTCTTCTTTTGAGAAGTCGGTACAACATCTCTAACTCATTGCAATGAAATAGTCTAAAATAAAAATAAATTGAATTATACTTCCTTTCAGTGAGGGTAAATAAATTGGCTTTGAGAGTAATACAGCATCATCAAGAATTAATCCTATAATGTGATAAAAATAGGCATATGTTTTTTTTGTAACAATTTTATCTGTAAACTGGGATGATAATATATTATAATTATACATAAATATACTACCTTTGCCTATGACGAAGCCACGACTCAATGGCAACAACTAATTATTATTAATTTAATATCAGAACAAATGGGACCGACCCGTTGAAATCCATTGCTGAACATCCTCATCTCATCAGTAGGACGGTCGAAAGTGAATTAATTAAGTAGATACATATTCAATTATTTAATAATATATATAAATACTTTTACTTAATATGGTTAAAAGGCTTAGGTTCCACTTATATCAATAAGTGAGAACCATGCAAAAAAACGTTTAAAGTAATTTATTACCGTAACAATAACTATCAGTAGATTGTGTAGTGACGAAAGGTTAGCCGGTTGGTAATGACTCCGAACTCATGAAACGCAACGATAGCGCGATCTAGGATCGGACACGATTTAGGGGCGACATCTAGTTTGGAATACAGCAACTCTTCAATCGCATTATCGACCCTGTAAAACCAGGATTCGGGTTCGGGTGGCCATGAACGACGGTATGCCAGTACCAATTTACATAAGATTCAAACATTTATTCTTAAAAATACAAATACATGTCACATACTTATGAACAATGTTGTCTTAGGATAGCAATATACAGTAGCTACAAGGTAGTTATGTCAGTGACTAAACGTAAATAACGCAATTATTTCTTCATACTCGTAATATGCTTAGTGAGATTTAAATGCGTTAAATAAGTGTACATTTTTATATCAGAGGCTGGATTGTTATAGCTTTGCGCCTATAATTATTTTTGTAAGGTAATAATTTGTTTGCCATACTTCGTCCGAGGTCTAGGTAAAACAAGATAGCTGGCTCGTTGCATACTGATAAATGATAAATGAATTTATTGTTTGTACGCTTTGTTATTTCGGTTTTTCTTACGAATGATATGGTAGTAGGTATATACCTATGTATAGTTTTGTTTGTGTTTTATATTTCTGACTAAGATGCATTTAATTACATGCAAAAATATGCTAATACAATATGCATTGATATTATATCAATGTTAAATTTAAGATGAAGTTCACAATAAATTATTTTTATTTGAGATCCAAAAATAAAAAATATTAAAAAACTTTCCCGAAAGTGAGGGATCACGTGCAAAAATGTACTCATACAATATGCATTGATATATTTTTGCATATTAATATTAAATCTAAGATGAAGTTTGGGGGCTGTGTCACCCACGTCCGTAGGCAAAGACCCGACATGAAACCCTACACGTGGTTCCCGGATGGTGGTATGGTGACATTGGTATGCGTGTATGTTCGTGACGATATCTGCTGTCGACGTCTCCGTAATCTTGAAGACCCCACATGTTCTGTCGTTTGGGTTCTGGTTTCACGCCTGATTTAATCCTGTACGCCTGTGTTCATCGGTCGCACTGTGGACACCAGGAGACGACCAGGCTCACAAAATACCTCAGTGAGGCGGCGGACGCCATTCATCAGAAATACCCGACTGCCCAATTCGTGCTGCTTGGGAACGCTCACAACCGAGAATGGTTATTTCCAAGTCATGGCATCGATCATGCCGGGAGAGAGATGCGAAAGCTAGCAATAGCGCTTAATCTCACTCAGCTGGTCCAAGGGGCAACAAGGGTTCCCGATGTTGATGGCCACAACGCCAACTGCTTAATCCTTCTGCTGACAGAAGTCAGCAGAAGGTCTAATTGTCAGTTGTTAGTTGACAGTGCAGAAATCGACCGCTATTACGTGTCGATTTATGCACCGTTGGGTACATCTGACCACTGTCTGCTGAGATCTATTTCTGTATACTCTCCACCGGGTTATAGCCCTAGAGGCACGCGGAGGGTATGGCGATACAATATGGCAGATTGGGATGAGATGCGAACTTTCTTCGCATCCTATCCTTGGCAGCAGATCTGCTTCACTTCTGATGATCCTACGGCTTGTGCCGATGCCGTGACGGAAGTGTTGCGTCAAGGAATGAAATATTTTATTCCATTCTCTGACGTCTTGTTGTCAGGCAAAGCTCAACCATGGTTCGGGGCTCACTGCAAATAAGCTGAAGCGCGTGAGCAGAAGGCATACCTATCATGGGTTGATGCTCGAAACCGCAAAGCCAGGGACATGTTGGAAAGGAAGAGGGCCTATAACCAAACTGCCAAGTCTTGCAAAAAGGCCATTAAGAAGGCTCGGTTTGATCACATATATCACGTATCGATCGCGTATATGAAATACCGGAACCGATATTTCACGCCGGGACCGGCTCAATCTATACCAAGCACAAAACGTATTCAATACAAGAGCGGACTCTTATATGGAATACTGTTCTCACCTTTAGGATGGATCCGCACAGTACCAGCTTGAGACTCTAGAAGCAATTGAGAGGAGAGCCAAGAGATTAATTTGCGATGGTGAGATCGTCAAGGCAAGGCTTCAAAGCCTCGATCATCGTCGCAAGGTTGCAAGCTTATCAGTTTTCTATCTGATACACTTCGGAGAGTGTGCAGCGGAACTACATAATCTAATTCTGCCGTCTCCATTTTTTTCGCGGACAACCAGACGCTCGGCAATGTGCCACTGGTTTATAGTGGATATACCTTCCTCACGAACTAAGCGGTTTTCTTCCTCATTTATAATGCGCACCGCCAAGGAATGGAACGCTTTGCCTGAGTCTGTGTTTCCCGAACACTACAACATGGGAGTCTTCAAGTAAGGAGTGAATAGGTACCTTCTACGCAAGTGTGCTCCATCGTAGGCTGCATCATTGCTTAACATCAGGCGAAATAGCAGTCAAACGCAAGCCTATCACATTAAAAAAAAAAGTTCATGATAAATTCTATATACTCGTATTTGAAATCCAAAAATTACAAAAAAAAATATATCTAGAAAGTGAGAGATTACGTGTAAAAATATGCTAATACAATATGCATATTAATATTGAATGTGAGATGAAGTTCATGATAAATATTTTTTTATTTTAAACCAAAAATTACAAAAAAAAAACTATTTAGAAAGTTAGGGATGATATGGGCAAGGAAAAAGTCAGTGACCAGATGACTTTTTGTTTTTTTATTGTACGACGGGGATGTTCTTGGCCTTCATCTAACCTGATTTTTCAAGTAGTGCCGAAGGTTGAAGCGCACTTTACCCGGAATCCTCAATAAACTGAGGAACTGGCTAGCTTACCTCTAAAATGACGGACACAACAATCTCGAATTACGTCCGTTAGTAATAATCTGTGAACAATTGATGTTCATTCATAAAGTTGAAAAAAAAGAATACTTTTACCCAGGTATGTACTACGCGGACGAATCCACGGGCAAAAGCTACTTAGTATTTTGTATGTAGGTTTACTTACAGATACGATTACGATATAGGGTAGGCTTTTGTTGTGTTGTGTGGGACATTGCGCAATCTAATCTGCCTGGGACATCCAGTTAGGGCTGGTGAAGCGGCTGATTTTGACAAGGTTCAACGTAAATATAGGTTCTCTCTTATATCTCATAAAATTGATAATCCGAATTTGGCAATCCATAACAACCTTTGCCATAACAATCGAAATCCCGAAACCTATTTTGTCGACTATCATTTTACCTAACATCACTTGTACGTATTGCAAGTTCTATAATAATCAAAATTCCGAAAGTGTTTTGTCATAATCGACATATCCTGAATATTCAAAAGGTAAAAATAAATAAACACTTTATCCATAGTTTGGTTTATCATAACAGTCATGTTGTACTTAGTGCAAGCAGCATGCAAGCACCATGCAAGCAAGCATGTTTTCTGGGACGAGCTCCCGCCAGAAAGCTCGCTAGTCGCCCCTGAGAATCACTTTACCCACTCAAGCAGAGGTCAGCGGCTCCTCTCAGGACCTTCTTAGCGAGCTTCTGTGTTTTTAAAACTTATTGTGTTTTATCATCAATGATAGATGAGTTTAGTAATATTTAAATTCGAAGATGTGTATATTATGTATTGCTATATTATAGCTGAAGATCATTCGGGAAAAAGATTATTATAATAAATACAATTTATGAGAATCTATGCATTATGGCAAGTGATGATTATGAGTCGTACGGGAATCCCGTAAATGTAGTGTTCTCGACAGAGTTTACTGATTTGAGCCTTTTGGGGTCGAGACCTTAGGAGCCGGTGTTCTGCGGGTTTTCAAAAATCTTGAGGGGCTTTTGATTGAGGCGACAAGTGACCCAAGGGCTCTTATTTAAGCCAGGAAATTTGTACAGCTATTTAGCGTGGCAATGCAGCCAGTGTCTCGGGCACGCTTCTGGTCTGGAACAGGTGCGCTACCTATAGACAATGGTAACGATCCTCAGGCAACCCGACTGCTTCCCTAGTACATAATTAAATTAACATGTACTTGTTGTTTGTATGTACCATTATTCAGATGTTTGAGAATGTCGGTTCTACAGTGGTTACTGCGTTGAACAGTGTATTTGTCCTTGATAAGGTTGTTTAAGTCGGACAACATTCACAATGTTTGATAGATCTTTGATATAGAGGTGGCGATAATATTTGATATCCGCTTTGGTGTGTTGACAAAAAATACACAAGGTTTTTGCTATTTAACCCACTTATAATGTACAGTCGCGTGCAGATTGAAATGCGTGACCAGTGTTATTACAGTATCAAAAGAAATGGCAAGACGTCTGTGTGCTTTGTTTGTGTTTGTGTGTGATGTGAGAGCCAAGTCATTCATTTAATTTAGTTGTTTTGAAATCGTTTGCTTTATTAAACTATGAGCGACTATAGCAATAGCTATAAGCGAGTCAAACTCGCATAACGAGGGTTCTGGACCACGTATTGTGGTCCCGTGGTTTTATTAGATAATTCAAATACTTCACTCAGTTACTTTCGAACGGCTCTTTGAACCACATTTTATACAAATTCGTTATAGAATCTGTATGAAATGTGGTTCAACGAGAGCTGAAGTTTATTATAAAAGTTTGTTTGGATGTTAGTTCTTTCTTCACGACAAAACTACTAAATATATTGAGCTGAAACATTCTAAATATAAAATTTTGAACCAGGAAAACATAAGCATTTTTTATCTGGGTACTACCCAGATAAAATAAACCTTGAGCTTTGGCAATAAGAATGAAAAAAATGGTGCAAAACGTTTTATAGAAACACAATAAAAATCAAAATGTATGGAAATTAGTGTATGGGATGTTTATACAATTACATAATATCGATTTGTATTATTGTTTTAGAAATTATAAAACACCATTTACACATTTTATCTCTATCCTACTAATCCTGCAAAAATACATTTAATTCAAATTGTAGTGCCATTTCTAAATTAACGACAAACTACGTTTGTACGTATAGTGGTGACATTGGACAAACACATAAGTATCTTTTTTATAAAATTTTTTAGATCACTGTCTGTTTTATCGGATCTATTACGGTTCCAAAGATTCAGGATCTGGAGGCTGCCCCAACCTTCAAAGGCTTGGATCACAAAACTCTGAATCGTGGGTGGGACGGATGGCGAAGGCGCAATGATATGGTCTTATTGGCGCCCTCGTGTTACGGAACTCTAAAAATATGAACAATTCAATAAGCACCATCGTTTATAACGCCTTGGTGAGATTTTCGTGTGTTCAGCCATTATGTTGATCTGGATCTGGAGCTATAACTATCGCTATCTGCATTGCTTTGCATTGAATTACGAGTAGGGAAGCAATTTGAACCTTACTGCATGCTACCGTGAAGGTGGTAATGAAGTGTTAATCGAGTTTCGTGTATGTCTGTACTCTTCAATGAGATACTTCCACTTTTGTGCTCGGACACAGGTAAGAATGTATCAGCTAGATAAATACGTATATTGATGGATTATAAGGCCCTTGTTTCCTTATAAAGCTTCACTATACTCAAGCACATTTCCTAAGATTATTGGTGAGCTGTTTGTGTGTATGTTGAATTGTTATTTTTATTATTTAGTAACCCAACACTTTTTTATTCATTTGTTTGTTATGTTATTTTTATCGGTTTTATCAACCTATTTAGAATGTTTAATAGGTTCTTAAAGAAAACTGTTTAAAGTATACGCTTGACTATCTTGATAGATTTTGCCTGTTAGTCAAACTGGTTTACTAAGATTTACTGATTCTTTTGGCCAAGCATCTTAAAAGTAGCAATTCTAATAATCTCGAGAACTTACTTATTTGATTCTTTTGAGTCTCATGAGTTCGTGGGGAGGAAATCTAGCGGGGCTTTTGATCGAGGTGAAACGTGACCCAAGGGCTTACTCTTTTTAAAGCCAAGGGATTAGCTATTCAACATGGCAATGCAGCCAGTGTCTTGGGCAGGCTTCCGTACAGTACTTGTCTAGAACAGTTGAGTTACCCATAGTTATCTATGTATATATTTTACATTACCGTTTGTAACGGACCTTAGGTAACCCAACCCGACTGTGCTTCCCTTGTACGTTTGTTATTTATTTTTCCAGCAGGATTAATATCGAGGTCAAACTAACCAATCTCTTCAACAGCTGATTATCAGGCAAGTCAAGTGCTGGACATTGCCACATATTTTTTTTTTATTTATATGCGTTCGCACATAATATAAAAGTTGTAGAGGTTGAAGTGTGATACAATGGTGGCTGCCTTGATCCTATAGGCAGCTGGCAGATCCCATGGTACCTATAGTGTTCTAGCCGCTACATAAATATTCTGTGGCCGACCTCGCTGCCGACTGAGATATATATGATAACAATGCAATTGTTGAAAACTTAAATTATCTTCGCTGAGATACTCCGAGGAAGGTTACTTTGATTATATCGCTATTTGAAAATTGTTAGGTCTGCTTATTTGTACTGCTTATCTGTCAGTAATTATATTAATCTAAAGTATTATTATACTATTCCCATGGTATTATCTAAGTAAAGTAACTTCGCATAATGTCGACTTTGATACAATGAAAATTATTTCCATTGAATAAAGCCGTAGAAGTTTTCTTAACCTTTGCCATAAGAATTTATAATTTATTCTTGTCACATGTATTTGCTTAACTATTAGCTAACAAGATCAAGGTCTATGTTTGTAGATATATTATTTTCGTAAAATAAAATAATATTCAAGTTATACACTATAAAAGATTCTAAGAACTCTTTCAAAGACTTTTTAAAAATGGGAACCTAAATCCATAATTGTATTGGGTCCACGTTGTGTATTACGAGTCTATCGATATTGCCACACCGTTGTTGTCTCCCCCGTTTGCAAGTAGGTACCTACTAACATAGAACTTAACTATACTTTGTTTTGAAAAGTTAACAAGTTGCAATCCCATCTCCGCTTCGCAGATAAGCGGCTCTGACTCATGCTGTTTGAATTCTTTGGCAGAAAAATCGTCAAAATAAAATGTAAGTAGGTTTCATCCAAACCAATCACTGACGCAAACATATCTAATAAGTACCAATAGGTATGTATTGTTTGTTCGCGCCGCGCGATATCTCGGCCTCTATTGCAGTTTGGCCAAAATTCAAAATACCCGATAAGACATTAGAACTGGCAGAATTTATGTGTTCATTTGTTCATCTACTGCCCATTTATTTAAAAGTTAGAATATAAGTAAATTTTTGTTGTTCATAACACGCTTAAACTCGAGAATGGAACTAAAACTAGACAACTTAAATAATAATAGATATTACCGGAGACATTTTACAAATTTTTTTAGCCTTAAAATAAGCCGTGGCTTTTAATATGGGAACTAAATTACGGATACCTACCTACCTACCTACCTAATCGTTATTTTTTTGTACATGCATACTAAAGATACATTAGAAAATGTATTTTTTTTATACTTTCGAGCATTAGACAAGCAAATTAACACCAATTTCCTTACACGTTTTACACTTTTGTGTAATTTTAATTACAAATAATTATTTCTTGTGCCAAATTTCAAAATAACATACTTCAAGTATTTGTTGCTCCATGTGAAAAAACTAGAAGTATTACCACTATATCTGTTTCATTCACTAAGCTACTTCTATTTCCAGTTGGGTTTGGCCGACGGTTAAGACTATCATGTCTCAAGGTGCCATTTTGATTAGTCAGTGATATAAATACAGCCAAAGAAAGTCTTATCAAGGATACCATCCGCCCAGCCATGACGATTTATTTTGTTCCTATTAACCGTTGAGGTACTATGTAACTGAAAAAGACACCTCATTTCCTTCACACAAATTAGAGCGCATGCACTTTAAAGTTTGGAAGCACAATATGCCAAACGCTTAGCACAGACTAAGTGCCAAGTTATTCTGTGCCAAGCGATTTAAGTTTTATACGACGGGGAAGCGCTTGGCCTTCATATCACCTGGTGGAGGCGCACTTCACCCGAAATCCTCAACAAACTGAGGAACTAGGTACGGTTCGGTAGGGTAACTAGGTAAGGTAGCCACCTTACCTCTAAATGCCGGAACACAAAAATTTTAGAGTTGTTATTATGGTGAACTAGGTAAGATGGTGGTAGCTAGCCAGGCGGAATCAAACAAGATCCTACCGCCAACCAAACCGAGCATAATATTGTACTCCCCCTGGGATCGAACCCGGGACCTCTGGATTTGAAATCGGTGGGTTGAACCACTAGACCACAGAAGTGGCTATAATTTGTTTTATTTATTATATATATTTATTAATAATTATTGGCGTTTGCCACTTTTTGGCTTTTTTTTTTGCTAATTATAATTACTAGATAGCGTTGTGTGAAATTAATGTCCTGTAATATATATTATTATTACTATTATTATTATTACTGTACCAACATTAGACACATGTCGAAGAAAGTGACTATTCATGATTCGATATTATTACCCTATTGCCATAGAAGTTGGTTACGTTTTTGAGGGTTTGTAAGCATGTACATTTTTATTGGCATGATCTACGGCCTAAACGGCTTGGTTTTTGACGGTATAGGTGTCGTTAAGTTTGTGGGGGTAACGGAGGCTGTATTTTTCTAATATGAATATAAAAAAATATTTTAAACATACCTTACAAATAATAAAATAAAAAGAACTGTATTGTGTTGAATTTAACTGAACCACTAACACATATGATAACATAAAATTACAACTAGATAATCTAGAAAAATAAAATGTTAACGATGACTCGGCCGCTTTGCTTCCATTCTAAATATTATACAAATGGTAATACATTTGAAGACCGTATTTTCGGAAACCTTTTTATATTTAAAGTTTAGAATTTGTAGTTGGGTTTTAGTTTTCTTGTGATAAATAAATATTACATGAAATAAATTTCACACAGCGCCATCTTGTCCCAAACTAAGCATAGCTTGTAATATGGCAACAAGAATCCGTATTCTTATAGAATATTTCAATACTTATTTTTGTAAATACAAACTTATAATGCAATTCAACACCCAAACACAAAACAAACATCTATATTCAACACACAAATGTTTGTCTTGGGTGGGAATCGAACCCACGACCTACAGCGCCGAAGGCAGAGTTACTTCATACTGAGCTATGAGGCTTGTTGGTGTGATGTTAATGAACATTTTTTATTCGTTATAGCGACTCTATACAAATACACCTCAATGCTACAGCAGTTTTTCGCAACGCAGATTACCTAAACTAGGTGCGCTGGCTGGTCCAATAGTGGCTGCGGCTTTCTTGTTTCTTTTTTACCTGTAAGTATTAGGTTTGCGGTCTCCGTAACCGAGACTAAATCGAGAAATGTGTTACCACACTCCATCCGATCGATGATCAACGCGAATTCGTAATGAAAACACCGGTTGGTGACAGGTAAACCAGATGAGGCTGCTTATTATTATACCCATTTAGTATTATCACACAAATAATATAGAGTAAAATAAGTAATAGAGATCCTTGTAAAAGGGTTTGTCCGGGGTAGTACTACCACAGTTGGGGTACTTATGGACCTTTACAACGGTCTTTATGTAGCTCAACTATTCCAGACCATCAGACGTAAGCGTGCCTACGACACTGGCTACATTGCCACGCTGAATTTTATTATTACTATCGAATTATTTGAGAAGACTCAAACTAAAATAATTTCAAGTCTAAACTATGCGTTGTCCGATTTATCCTAAATAAATAGTCTGAATAAAATCATCCACTAAGAGTGATGCATACGCGTAATTTTTTTTGTAAGAGATATAGCCAAGCTACGCCTCTGTAGTAACCAACAAAGGGCCAAGGGGCTATTACTATATTATATTATATTGTATTACTAAGACTACGTTGTCCGTCTTTCTGTCTGTCAGTCCGACCTTTAAAGGGCTGATCTTTTGAACCGTAACAGGTAGCGGGTCGATAAAAAAAAACTGATTTCTTGACGTACAAATAATCACTGAAAGCCGACCAAGCGTAAGATGGACTCACGAGGCTATAAGCTCGCATTTGTATGCCTTGAAATGTGAATCGGAATGTGTGTAACCGGCGTTTGGCCGGTTTATTATGCTTTTACCGTTAAACTTGTACATAATTAACATGATCATCATCAGCCTGTTTGCACCTACTACTGAATGTGTACTTCTAACCAATATTTACTATAACTACGTGGGGTAATAGTTCAGATATAAAAAAAGTCTTAGTATGCCAAAAACGGGCGATAAGAATTTTGTGTGGTCTTAGAAATAGAATGTCAGCGAAAAATTCATTTGTGAAACTCAAAATAATGACAGTAATTTCACTTTATGTTTACAAAAGTCTCATAGAAATCTATCAAAATAAAGGAAACTATGTGCTTGATAAAGATATTCACAGTTATAATTTGAGAAATAAAGAGAAGATTCACAAACCACGGGTGAGACTGGCTAAAGTTCAAAAACAAGGTGATCACAATAAAATACAAATGTTTAATAAATTGCCTACAAATATTACTAACATAGAACATCTGACACTTTTCAAACAAAAAAACAAATATTACCAGGAGAGAAATGCATTGTATAGCTTGAATGAGTTTATGAACGCGAAGATACACGAATCCTCATTTTGTATGACAATGAATGTGTATTTCTAGTACCTATGTCATCTTCTAATATATAAAAGTCATTGTGTATGTGTAAGGCATAAATATGTTAAGCCCCGTAATTTTACCGGGAACCAAACCCAAACCGGAACACGGCAATGCTTAAATCGGTATGGTGGTAGTACTTCCCCGGTCGAGCCCTTTCACAAGGAGCTCTACTACTCTTACTCGTATATTATGTTTATTCCCGATGGACTCCAAAACGGCTTAACCAATTTTGAAGGGACATTCACTGGCAGATAACTGAAATAATAAGAAGTAATTAGCTACTTTTATTTTAGAAAAACAATCAAGGTGCCGCGCGAATCCCGTGTTATCCAAAGAAAAAATAATTACGAGAAAGAAATCCCGGGTTTTCAGCTAGTTAATCAAAAGCCTACACGAATCAGTCGCACTCTCTCACGACTCTTAATTGATACGGTTCATATCTGATACTGCATTAATGACACAAAACACCAGAAATAACTGAATTATATTATTTTTTATTAAATCGTTGTATCAATTTTGCAGTAGCCTGGAGGTTACGCAATGCAATTAGCTTATTAAACAGTACGTATAGGTATGGGTCAGAGCCTTAGATAAATATGCCCATAAACAAAGATCCTTGGAATGTAATGTTGTCTCTTTCAGCTTGATATTAATCGACTTTTTGTACAACTTAATACTAATCGAGTTGTCAATTGTACTTGCAAATTGCTCACCAGTAGTGCAGCGATTCTCAAACACACTTTAAGTTTTTGGATCGGAAACATCGCTTGTTGTCGGATTACACTTAGAATCCGCTAGATTTCATAGCTATTCTCAAATCATTTCTGAAACTCTTCTGTGGAATTTTTGAAAAGTTATGTAAAAATTTTTAGCTTTCCCGGAATCTCCATTAGAAGCTTCAGAATGTTCTTTATATATATGATTATTTATATACAATGATGGCTCTGACTAAGTTCTCAAGGTCTGACTAAAGCGTTAGGTATATCCACGAGCTAGGTGTATCGCCGGCGATAGTCTCGCCGCGGCATCAGTGATGCCTTTTTTTACGACGGGGAAGCGCTTGGGCTATCTTACCTCTAAATACCCGAGAACAATTTTATAATTGTTGTTATGGCGACAGAATTAGGTAAGATGGTGCTTGCTAGCCAGGCAGACTTAAACAAAGTTCTACCTCCAACCAAACCAAGCACAATATTGTTCACCCCTGGGGGTCGAACCCGGGACCTCTGGATCTGAAATCGGCGGGTTGAACCACTAGACCACAGAGGCGGTTAAAAGCCTTAGTTAAAAGGCCTTCTGATCCTTTGAACGCTCACCAGCGTGCATTGGTGAATCGATTACCATACGCCGATACCATCGCGACGATAATTTAACAGAAACATCATACAGAAAACGCTCTCGAATGTAACACCGACTAGCGATTGATCATTTGAGTTCACTAATATACTTTTTATTACCAGACTACGGCTAAGTAAAAAGGAAGGCAAAGAAAGGCGTATGACAGCACTATGAATATGTATTAAATACATAAACATACTTATATTACGTGTGAGTTGTTTATTTGATAAACTCTTAACATTGAACAGTTTGTACCTACATTTATAACATTTTCAATGGAGAATAAATTCATTTGAGGATTTAGTTGTTGAATGTAATTTTTATTCCGTTAAACACATGTTCATTCTATGTAAGCTGTTTACGACACACTTCTATAAGTAGCCTATTTAGTCAAAACATGGTGTAACTGTTTCAAGGATACGTTTCTTTGTAAGGGCCAACAACCAAAAGCACGGATTGTCTTCGGTTACACAATTCGGAGTTGTCATCAATCAACATAAATCGTCTAGCCCTTTTCATACAAATGTGAACATTTGATTGTGCGACACAGATCTTGGGATAGGTGGGGAAGCACGATTCACTTCGTGACACACACGGACTCTGTGATAGCGATACGTTTACCTTACCTATTAGGAAAGCCACTGAACAAGGCCAAGAAAATCTGTCGAGAAGATTCTTTCTTCCAAAAGCCAAATCTAAATCGAAGGAAAAATGGCGTTGTAGCTTAAAGGTTAAAACAGTTTTTCTCAAGCCAAAATTCATGGATAATCAAAGACGATTGGTATTTGGCAGAGGGAAGGATCAATCTCTGGAGATCCATTGTCCAGATCCATCATAGATGTAGTGAGATTTTTTACTCAGTAGATCTGTCTTCTAATAAACAATTAGAATATTTATTAAATAAAATGAATCAGTCAGATTACATAAAGACAAACGGCCTATAGGTAATTCAACTGTTCCAGACCAGTATACCAGACAGAAGCGTACCCATGACTGGCTGCATTGCTGAATTGCTATGCTAATTCGCTGGCCTAAATAAGAGCCACCACGTCACGTGTAGCCACAATCAAAAGCCCGCAAGATTTTTGAAAAACGGAGGACACCGGCTCCCCACGTACCCAAAGTCACGACCCCAAACGGCTCAAATAGATAAGCTCTGTCGAGACCACTATATTCGCGCCTTTTGTGATCCTCGTCCGAATCAGCCGCCGCACCAGCCTTAACTGATGCCCAAAGGCCTACCCATTTCCCAAAGGACAAGAGTCGAGCCGCTTACCACCATCAAGTAACAACAAATAAACTGAATCTGATGAGATTTTTTATTGCCAATAGATTTTTCAGTAGATCTGTTTTCTAATAAACTGGAATCTGAAGATTTTTTTTATATTATACATACATTATAAGATATCAGAAATGTTTCAGCTATATTTCTTCACTATGATCTTCTTTATTTTTTGCGATTTCCGCATTAATATTCAAAACGTTCGAAAATAGATTGAGCTTTATGTAGCAGCGCGGAAGAGTATTATTTAAGACAATAACGTACTACTTACTATATAAGCAAGTAGTAAATCGAGGGCCTATCCATTCATCTGGCATCGCAGCGAGTACGCAACGATCTTAGCGTAACCTTTCGAAATGCTGGGTCGGATCGTGGATACACGTATTATACCTACCTACACCTTGGTGACGCAACGTCAGGAGCACTCTATGTTACACGTGCTGCTCGACTCTTACATCTATTGTGAGGCATTGAGGTATGAAAAGGATTTTAGCTTCTCGATGTTATGGTCGGCGAGACCCCTACAAATCCCTTGAGTTTAATAAATAGGTAAGTATATAAAAGTCTGGTTATTTTGACAAATTATATTGGTTTGATTCACTTAGCACTAACACTCTAAATAATTATTACTGCTAAATGAATTATGGTTAAGAGCCGCTCTGGTTGATGGTAAGACGCGAACTGATTTAGATTTACTTGATTCGCAGCAAACTGCCATTGTGAACGCTTACAATGCACTATGCGTTTTGCTGCGTGTTCAAATATCTTGAACATACTCCCGAGACCGAAATGAGATGTGGGATGGAGTTAACATCTGGTGAATGATGAATACCTTACTTACAAAACATGGTAATTTTCTTAAATTTATGGTATAACAGTTCAACCTTAACATAACTTATAAAACACAGACATTATGAATAAACAATATGGTTATGAAATAAAATTAAAGTCTTTTTATGCCTATGTTACTAATTAGTTATGACTTATCTCCTCTAAAGTAAAACCGTCATTATTGTGGTCCATGTCCGTGTCCATTTTGCCTTGTTTTCTTGCACTATAACCTACACTAGGCCAACGATTGGCATAATTGTGAAGCGAACACTCACTTTTATGGTTAAGTTCACTTGCACTTAACACTTCACTGTGGGCACTGGTGGGCCCCGGCGGCGCGGTTGTCCCGACAGCCTCCTGTCGTTGGGGACATTCGCTTCGACGCCGGGGTCTTGGAGACGGCGGGGTCGCCGCAGACTCCTGTCGGCGGTGACCCTCGCCGCGATGCTCGTAGGCAGGAACCCGTTGCCGACGGCACCGACCGCTCCTCCATATCCAGGCTGCACCCATGCACATTACCCCCGCTAGCGTTAGATAGCCGAGTGCGTAGTGGTGGATGTCATGAGCGGATATGTCTTCTATATCTGCGTTGCTCTGTTTCAGCTTTTCTATGGCGCTTCCTAAACTGGCCATTGATATGTTTAATCCCTCGCTTACTTTGGTTGATGTGTCATTGGGGATTTTCACGTTGATAATATGATTTATCTGATCCAGTTCGGGCATGAAGATGGATGGTGTAAGGGTTTTCTGGTATGAGTGGTGGCGGATCGAGTATAAAAAGAAATCATTGCCCTTGATTAAGCAATCTTCACTTGTGGCAATGACCCCACTTCGTTCTAGCTGCTGTAGTGTAATTTGATCCCCACATATTATTTTGATTGTGCATTTATCGCAACAAAAGAATAAGTGCTGGTGCAAGTGTAACTCTGCCCATATGTTGGTGCAGGTCAGTTCCTCTACTGTGCACTTATTGCTCGATTTGTCCATTACACAAAAACTTTCGTCATTTTTAATGGTAAAGATAGGTTTTGCCAGCTGACAAAGATATGCGGATTCATGCTGTAAGCACCCTAGTATCTCGTTTGGAGCGACGTAAAAATATGAATCTTTTTGCAGATTTACCGCTACGTATTCAGATGCTGGTATTATTCTGATCATGTTGGTATTTGTTTGTTGGGGTATAGGTAGCAGCTTGTATAATTGAAAGCTTTCTCTACCTATAAGCGGGAAGGTGACTTCGATAAGTACGTACCTTTTGGTAGCCCTAGCCTTGACCTTCAATGTTTTGTAGATATAGGGAAAATCTGTATCTATATCGCTTATTGGTAGTGTGAGTTCGCTTGGCATCTTGCCGTATATTGTTTGTAACTCGCGTTTGAGTTGTGCTGGTGTTAGCAGATGCAAGCTTATTTGCCCGTGATAGATATCAGCGATGGTGTCCAGCAGAGTATCTTGTAGTCGTTTGAGCGCGAGAAGAAGATTATTTGCGGCCATTGCTGACAACGTGAAGTCTTGAATGTACGATATGTTTTGAATTTCACGTTGAACGACATTGGCATTGTTTTGGAAGACCAGAAGTTTTCTGTTTGCTTCTTGATTTTGTTGCGCTACAGTTGTCTCCATCTTCTTCATTAGATTAAACTCCGCTTCAATTATGGAGGTCTGATTTTTCCACAGGTTTGACAGATGCTTTTCATTAGTTTTTAAGATATCAATATCCTTGATATACTGCTCCGCAAAGCGTGAGTCTAAAACTCCAAACAAATCATTCGCTAGATAGCCAACAGCATTAATAATTCCCCGCGGGAGGCGCCTCGCTGTCTGGGCCGTGTCGCGACGCCGCCGCCGTCTAGCGTGGACGCTGAAACGCTGTGTCAGCAAAAGTTCGTTGTAGTAAGTCATTTCTTGGAAATCATGGTTCGCCTGCTGGAGGATATTATTACACTGCGATGTTTTTTCAATCACTTGGCATAGTTTTTCTGTATAATTCATCATTTGCTTGTATGTTTTTATGCCTCCCCAGTATGGTCCCATATCGTAGTATACAACTATGGACCATTTATCTCTGATTAGATGTAACTTTGATATAGGATCGAAATATAAAGTTTGGTTGGTTGATAGTTGTTTTATTTCGTGCAGACTTTGAGCTGGTGTGAATAGCAAGGTGAGACACAGACGCGCGGTTGCGATGGTCGTCATTGTGGATCTTGCTATACTTTTACGTTTTGGTTCTGGTTTTGGTTCTGGTTTTGATTCTGGTTTTGGTTTTGGTTCTGGTTCTGTTTGTATGTCATTGTTGTTAAGAGGCAACACAGAAAGTTTCACAATCGGCCGTTTCATGACCCCGTTTTTTGTTTTTAGCGAAACAGCCCTGACTAAACCTTCATCCCCCGGGTGCGTGTCTATAACCCGACCAAGAGCCCACTTTCCTGGAGGTAGATTGTCGTCATGGATCACAACCAAGTCACCGATGCTAATGTTTTTCTGTGGTTTGCGCCACTTATTTCTGGATGATAGCTGCACTAAGTACTCAGCCTTCCATCTCTTCCAAAGATCTTGAAATAACTTCTTTATCAGATGCCATCTGGTTCGGGCATCGTTTTCTGTTTCTATGAGCACTGTCCCTGGTTTTCCTGATAGAAAGTGTGCTGGCGTAAGAAAATCTAGGTCGTCCGGTTCTTCTGTCAAGGCACATAGAGGGCGAGAGTTGAGGCATGCTTCTATCCTAGCCAACAATGTGGTATGCTCCTCGAAGGTTAGTTTCTGCTGCCCTACAACCCTCCTAAGATGCCCCTTAAGTGATCTAACAGCTCGTTCCCACAGACCGGCTGCACTTGGCCAGCTAGGCACATTGAAATGCCACTGGATTCCCATTTCTGCTATTTCAACCAGGCAACTTTCGCTGAACACTTGCATCAGCTGGTCGTGCTCTTCCTTTATTATTCTGTTTGCTCCAACGAAATTGGTTCCGTTGTCGCTGTAAATATGACCTGGGACTCCTCTCCTGGCTGTCATTCTTGTTAGTGCTGCCAAAAAAACTGCACTGCTCATATCTGATACAAGCTCTAGGTGGACGGCTTTTGTAACCATACACACGAACACCGCAATGTAACCCTTTGTGGTTTTGATCCCACGCCCTTTGTTTGCTTTCACCTCGACAAACCCTGTATAGTCCACCCCGCAGTGATGAAATGCATGTTCAGGATTAACTCTGGCTTCCGGCAAATCTCCCATAAGCTGGTTCTGCTTTCCAGGATCCTGCCTTTTGCATATAACGCATCTTCTCACATGCGCTTTTGTTGCACTGTATCCCCCGATAATCCAATACTGCTGGCGGAGAGTAGCCAAAGTGAGACGCGTTCCTCCATGAAGGGATGATTTGTGGGCTTGATCTATCATCAATGTGGTAAGGCGGTGGTTATGCGGCAAGATGATCGGATGTTTCATCTCTTCACTTACATGAGCATTTCTTAATCGACCTCCGACGCGTAGTATCCCATCTTTGCCTAAAGTGGGATTCAAATTAAGAATTCTGCTCTTATTACCTACATTTCCGCGTTTATTTATAGAATTAATTTCATCAAAAAATTCAGCTGACTGTATGCTTTTGACTATCAGCATTTTTGCGCGATTGAGTTCATGTGAATCTAGGTAGCCTTGGTAACCTCGTTTATTGCAAACTGGCACTCGTAGTATCCATGCGATAATGCGAATTATTTTTGTTATGCAGCTATATTTTTGCAATAAATCAATTATTATTTCACTACCACTTGCACCATTGTTATCCGTTTGAGTAACTATATTGCAAAACGACGCTTTTATTTCTAGCTCGGTTTCATAAATGGTTTGATTTTTCTGATTGGTATGTGATGGTAGCCACGATGGTCCGTGCCACCACAATGTGTGATCTTTGAGCTGCTTGACCGTTAATCCGCGGCTTGCGCAATCAGCTGGATTATCTGTGGTTTTGACATATCGCCACCTGTCCGCAGGTATTGTTTTGGTGATGAACTTTACCCGATTAGCAACAAATGGCTTCCAGCGAGCAGGATCTCCGTTTAACCATCCTAACACCGCGGTCGAATCGGTCCAGCAGTGAACATCAATCGGATAATCCGCTAAGCAGCTTTGGACTTTCTGCATCAGTTGGGTTAACAGCTGTGCCCCCATCAACTCCAGCCTTGGTATAGACACACTTTTGTTTAGAGGCGCCAATCTGGCTTTTCCTGCGACTAGCCTTACGGTGGTTTTCCCGTTCTTTACTGTCTTACAATAGATAACGCAAGAGTAGCTTTTGAGGCTCGCATCGGAATAGCCACATAATGTTATATTTTGGGTTTCTTCAATTCCCAGCCATCTACTTATCTCGATATCGCTAATCAATGGTAACTCTTGCTTGAGACTGGTCCATTCGGAATTGATGTCTTCTGGTAGTTTTGCATCCCAATCTAACTTTGACATCCAAACTTTTTGGAACATTGTCTTCATCGTAGTGCTAAGGGGGGTAAGCCACCCTAACGGATCGAATAATTTTGAAATGTCGGATAGGAGGGATCTTTTTGTGGCTATGATTGGCGACTGCGGATCAATAGTAGACTTGAATGTGAACTTGTCCTTTTGCGGGTTCCAGCCGAGTCCCAACGTTTTGGTAGAATCGGTTTGCTTGAACTCGTACGTAGACTGGTTGCATTGTTCCTTTTCCAAATCTGTCATGAGCTCTGGTTTATTTGAGGCCCATTTTCTTAGATTGAATCCACCTAGCCTTAGCAGTTTAATGAGGTCGGCCTTCAGTTGGTTCGCCTTTTCTATGGAATGGTGCCCTCCACAGTAGTCGTCCATATAGAAGCACTCCTCTAACTCCTTTGCCGCGTCGGGGAAACTTTGTCTTTCATCAGCCGCTAACTGTCTTAAGCACATCATAGCTAGAAATCCCGCGGGTTTGGTTCCGTAGGTAAGCGTGACGAGTTGATAAGTTCGGATATGCTGGTTTGAATCTCTCCATATAATTTTTTGATAGTCCTGATCATCTTCGTGGACTCTTATCATGCGGTACATTTTTTCGATGTCAGCAGTGTATACGTATTTAAATTGCCTCCATCTTAGGATAAGTTCCTGAAGATCCTTTTGTATATTTGGACCCCTGTACATTACATCATTAAGACTGTAGCCCGAAGAGGATTTAGCGGATGCGTTGAACACAACCCTCAGTTTGGTGGTGGTGGACTCTGTTCGTGTGACTGCATGATGAGGCAAGTAGTACCCAGCCACCTGGTTATTGGTTAATGGTTTCATGTGGTTCAGGTTGATGTACTCATCCATGAATTTTTGGTAATCCACTTTTAACTCAGCGCACTTCTCTAGCTTTCTCTCCATACTACGGAATTGAGCCAAAGCTTGCGGCTTAGTAACACCTAGCTTTTCTTTCATGGAGGGCTTAAATGGTAGTCGGACTTCATATTTTCCTCCTTCAATCCTCTTAGTGGTTTCTAAAAAATACTGTAGGCACTCGTGGTCGTCTTTTGACATCTCTACCTGTTGATTTATATCCTCATTTTCCCAATATTTCAATAAATCTTCAGTGTGATTGAGAACGACATTACAATGGTATTGTGGTTTTGTGGACCCACAGAGCAGCCATCCTAATAGTGTCTGTTGGGCCAATGGTTGATCATCTTTATCTCCTCGTAGAATGCCGCCTAACATAATCTTGCTGTATATATCGGCCCCGAAGAGTAAATCTACTGGTCTGCTTACATTGAACTTTGGATCGGCCAATTTTATACCCTGGATATGATGCCATGATTCCGGCATGATAAACGAATTATTTGGTAGCTGTTTCATCAAATTATTTACGATGATAGCGTTGATGTTCAGGGAATAATCACTGTGGCAGGATTGGATCGATAATTCTAGTGTGCCCTTTGCGTTATTTTGCTTCTGTCCTAGACCGAATATTTGACCTTTAAAACTGTTTCTCTTCAACCCTAGGACTTGCGCCGCTTTTTCGCTGATCAAGGATACTTGAGATCCTTGGTCGACTAGAGCTCTCATCTCATGCTGACTGCCATCAACCCCTATGACTTTAACTATGGCAGTGGCGAGAAGTATTTCAGAAGATTCATCCCAAGACAAGTTGGTTGTTCTTGACACCATTTCCTTGCCACTCGTGTTCGTCTTCGATCTTGCTGACGGAGATGGACCTTGATTAACTAGGGCATCGTGTAAAAAACTGTTGTGTGGACCTAAACAAATCCGGCACCGTTTGGACGATTGACACGGTTTTTTGTGATGACACATGCAAATTTTACAATAATCTAAATGCTTGATTGTATTTAATTTTTGCTCATTAGTCATCTTGTGAAAATCAGGGCACTGCCATAATCCATGCTCAGCATTGCACACTCCGCAGGTTGGAGACCTAGATACGTGAAATGCGTTTGAACTAAGCCTTGAGCTTTCTTTGCTCACTAAATGGTTTTGTTGAAAACTTTTCTTATGGTAATGGTAATTTGATTTTGACGATTGAGGCGTAGCTTTTTGGTTAGCGACCGGCTCTTGCTTGCGACGGGATACCTCCAAAGCTGTAAATTTCATCTCTAGGAATGCCAGGAACTCCTGTAAAGAGGGCAGCTCTCTGGGCATTTTCACAGACTCTACATACTCTTTGAAGGTCTCGTTATCCAATTTTTGTGCTAAAAGATGAACTAAAAGTGGATCCCACGAATCGACGTCGACGCCCAAGTTCTTAACTGCATGAAGGGTTTCTTTCGTCACATCATGCAACTTTTTTATCGTCGGCATCGACTGTTGTGTCATGCTTGGGACCCCAAGAAGTATGTTGACATGAGACGTAAAAATAAGCTTCTTGTTCTCATAGCGGTGGTTTAAAATTTCCCAACATACATGATAATTATCGGAGCTAATCTGCAGATGATGTATCAGACGCTCCGCCTCTCCGGTCACCTTACTCTTTAAGAACTGCATCTTTTGCGCGTTGGACATTGCCGGGTTCTTATCGATTGCCTCACTAAACAAATCTTTAAAAGAGACCCAATGGTTGTAGGTCCCGTTAAAAACAGGAATATTTATCTGAGGAGCTGACTTCTCGCGGTGCTTTACTGCCCACATCTTGGTATTGATGCTGTCCGTCAACTCACAGTACGTTTTTTCGTGTTTGCAGAAATCTTCTTGGTATGCGCTGTCGCAGCCTCCGTCCTCACTTTCGATCTCCCAATGGAGCTTATCGATATCACTCCAACGGCTGTCCAGTGATTTCAGAGCGCTTTCGAACTGCCACTTGTTTTCGAACTTGCCCATGTCTATCCGAACTACAGTTCTTTCAAACGCTTTGAAGTTAATAATCTGCTTTCTTATTAAGTGATCTAGTTTACTTCTTCCCCTTGATGGAGACGAAGATTCTCGCAAAGGGAAAATTTCCTCATAACGAGAAGCAGTGTCTTGGTGCGGCCGCGAAGCCTCCGTATCTGGTTGACGTTGACTCACGCTGAGCTGCCTGGTGCAGACACTTGCTGATGGTTGCTGTGGCACCTCTACCTCTGGTTGGCAAAGATTCACCCCTGGTTGATCCTGCCTGATGCGATGGTTCCTCGCATACAGACTAGGCGATGGTAATGGCTGTGCCCCCGTCCCTGGTTGACGGGGGGTCACCTCCTGTTGACCTAGGATAATGCTGCGCTGCTCCGCGTAAATGCTTGGTAATTGTTGCGGCGGCGGTGCCTCCACTTCTGGTTTATGGGGGCTAACACCTAACAGCTTCATTTTACCTAGTTGGTCAAAGGTTTTATCTATGATCTCTCTAATACGCAAGTAAACCTCTCGGGCAATGTCATAGCACCCTTTCTCGAAGTACGCGTGATTAGGAGACGCAAACTCACACAATCTACTATGGTTGTCTTGGTAATCTTTCCAATAAGCTTCCAACATGTCAGCCTTCCGCTTATAAATATCGATGGTCTTCCGCTCAGAACCATCTTTTTTTATATTAGTTAACAACTTTATCAGAGCTTCGTAGATCTCCGTCTGGTTTATGAAGAGATTTTCTACGTCCATCGTGTTGCTGGTATGCTATACAATACACAAACAATGTAGATATAATAAATGGATCGCTCTGACCTTGTTGGCTCCAAACGATAGTCACCGCAGCCCTCTTCTTGGTGATGCAGGTACTGCAGCCCCCAGCTTTGTAGCACTGTACACTCGATAGACACTGGTAATTTTTATTTTCGAAGGACCATGAAAAGGTTTCCTTTGAAATTAATAAGTCGAAGGACCATGAAAAGGATTTTAGCTTCTCGATGTTATGGTCGGCGAGACCCCTACAAATCCCTTGAGTTTAATAAATAGGTAAGTATATAAAAGTCTGGTTATTTTGACAAATTATATTGGTTTGATTCACTTAGCACTAACACTCTAAATAATTATTACTGCTAAATGAATTATGGTTAAGAGCCGCTCTGGTTGATGGTAAGACGCGAACTGATTTTATCTTGAACAGGTATGATATGATAACGCGACCAAACGTTATGCGCTCATTTTTGCAGTGAGTTCACAGCATAGTCTTATTGAAATCGGATAGATTCGCGTACCTTTTTATGTTTCCGACAGTTGAGTCCATCCGTGGCCGTTTTAATACAGTCAAAACTGTGAACATCAAATAGGCACGCTCGAATAATAGCCGATTATTACTATTGTATTTACTATATGTATAAGCTTGATAATAAAAAAAAGAGTTCACAGCAGTCTTCGTGCATAGCAAAGTAAAATTATCATTAAAATATGTTGAGCCGTATTTAATGCACTTATTTATAAGGGAATAGGCGTGATTCTGGATCGGATAGAATTCTATTTTTACTTTACACACATATAGAAATAATGATACAATTTCACTTAAAATTAAAAAGTATTGCAAAGACGAGCTTAACCCATATAAGAGTTTTCTAAATTCCTATTTATATTTATAAAATGCGCAGAGTTTAAGATAACAGTGTCGCATCCATACGCTTGTAATATTGTTTAATGTTGTTAGATAGGCTTGTTGAAGGAATTCACTACTAAGTAAGTTTAACATCTAGAGGAACTTTGTCCTAAACATAGATGGACTCTTTACAATTTAAACTCAACTCTTTATTATATTTTAACTGTTGTGTCTGTGATTATCGCAATGAGCAACAGTATTACCAATCAATTAACGCATTTCACCGGCAACCATACCCTTCAAATCGGAGCATAGCAATGTACATCTCCGGACGAGCTCTTAAAAAAACATTTCGTGCAATCATAAAAATACGAAATGTAATCTTGTGAACGGATTAACAAAGATCGGATACCTTGGTACATACAATGAAGTGAGCACGATCTCTTTAATCAACGATTGGTACAACAAAATATCGGTTTCAGTAACAATGTTATAATATTTAACTGTGCCTACAGTCCGTCTGTCTGGTCTAATTCAATTTCATTACCATGATTTTCACCGTGAGACTTGCTGAAGAATGACTGACTGACGGAACGAGAGGAAGCCGTGAGACTGCTCGAGCCATTCTTGCAGGACCAGCGTTCGGCGGCTGAAGGTGGCGTTGGCAAGGTCCTCCATCCAGTGGTGGACGACCGCGTCCCTTGCCTCTCGCCGGACGGTCTCCCGCTCTTCCGAGGTGGGGTATTCTCCGAGTGCCTTACGCCCCGACCTCGTACACTGTAGCCAGAACCTCCTCGATCTCCCAAAGAGGGGTGCCAGCTAGAGTGCATGCCGCCGAGAAGCTCACCGAGCGGTAGGACTGCGCCACCCGCATTGCAATGGCCCTCTGGGGCCTGCGGATTGCGGCATTATCTCTTCTGTTCAGAGAATCCGCCCAGATCGGAGCCCCGTAAAGGGCCATGATCATCAAGATACCGGCATAAAAACGCCGACATCGCGCCTTGGGCCCGCCCAGATTTGGAAGGAGCCGTGAGAGAGCACCCGCGGCCTTCAGCACGCGCGTCGACAGTCCGCTGAGATGTGGGCCGAAGCGCCACCTGCTATCGATTATAAGGTCCAGATATTTAATCTGAGCCTTCACATCGATCCTAACGCCCTTCACGAAAATGGCGATCCGCCAGCTGAGGCCAGTTTCGCCACCTCTCTAAAGTTCCTCTCCCGGGCAGTGAGAAGAGTGTCATCCACGTAGCACTCGTGCCTCTAAGGAGAGTTCCTCGCAGGAGCCAGTCGAAACCGATATTCCACAGGAGTGGTCCTAGGACTAACCCCTGTGGAACACCGGACTCTCCGCCGTACCGCCAAACTCTGCCCGTATTGTCTACAAGGAGGACAGCACGGTCCTCCAAGTAGCTGGCCAGGACGGCCCGCAGATATTGAGTCACTCTATGGTACCGGAGTACCTCCAATATTGTCAAGTGGGGGATGGAGTTAAAGGCGTTGGCTATGTCAAATGACACAGCCAGCACCCCATCCCCCACCTCCTCGGCCTCTTTCACTTGGCCCTTGACCTAGGCCAGTGCATCCACTGTCGCACATCCACGCCCGCTTCGGAAACTGAATTGGGCGTCTGACAGGTTCGGCCCACTCTCCCGCAGGAGGTTGTTTAGCCGGGTGGCGACAATCCCTTCAAGCAGCTTACCGACCTCATCGAGCAGTACGATGGGCCGGTATGCCGAGGGGGAGTCCGCTGGGCGTCCCTCCTTTCAGAGGAGGCACAAATGCCCACGCCCATCCTTCCTTTTTCGGAAACCTTCCAGACGAGAAACACGCGCTGAACAGGCCCTGAAACCTCTCCTCCATTTGGAAGGCGGCGATAGCCACCACCCGTGCAGGGACGCCATCCGGTCCAGGAGCCGTCTTCTTGGCGCGGAGGCGAAGAGAAGCCACCGCAAATTATTCCGACGTGACTGGAGGGACCTCCTCATCTGGCGGATCAGCCCGCCGTCGGGGGTTCATCACCGGTGGGGTGTAGTCAGTCCTGCTCGGAAACAGGGACTGGATCTCCCCATCCAGCAATGACGGTTCGAGGGTCTCCGTCAGTGGGGGACCAAACGGGCGCAGTTTGTTCCGCGTCGCCTTGTATGGTCTCCCGTACGGGTCTCTATCGAGACCTTCCAGCATCTCGGCTCTTGCCGAGTCGGCGGTAACGCCCATTGCCAACTTGAGGACCGTCTTCGCATCTACATACGACGCGTATAGGCGGCCCTCATTGGTCGGGTCTCGCGGACTCCGGCGTCGCATCCGCGTGTAAGCCCTCCTGGCCGCCACGCAGGTAGCTCGGAGCCCCGCTAGTTCCTCTGACCACCAATAGACGGCGCGACGGGGAGATGGGCGGCAAGACCGAGGCATACTGGAGTTGCACACCGCGGTCAGAGACTCTCTAAGCAGGCCTACTGCGACGTCCACGTCCAGGGCCTCGATGGCAGGCGTGAGCCAGTCCTGGACGAACGCTGCCTCCTTAGCCGCCTTTTGGTCCAGGTGGGTGAGAGCCCACCGAGGGAAGGGAGATTAGCCCGGACGGACCATCACCTGGAGGCTCTGGGTGGAAATGTCTAACCGCACATATCGGTGGTCCGACAAGGTCTCCACCATCTCCACCCGCCAGTTCACGACGCGGGCAGCTAGCACGGGGGTAGCGAACGAAACATCCACCGCTCATCGCAATCACCCTCCCCGTTGCCGCACACACGTGTGAATTGTCCCTCTGTTTAGAAGGGACAGACCGGATGACGCCGCCCACGACACGACAGCGCGTCCCCTGATGGTGCAAGAGGTGGCTGGATTGCCCCAGGCCACTGACTTGGCGTTCAGGTCGCCACGCCAGGTCGCCACCTGGCGTGGCGACGCCATCCAGGCAACTGCTGTGAGGAGGTGTGGCCCTCCTTGCCGCAGCGGTATTACCAGTCCGTCCTGATACTTGCGGCCCGGCATTTAAGGGACATTTGAAAAGTCCCTTTGAGGTTGGAGGGCTTAGAGGCAAGCTCCACTATCGCCCCTTCGTCCTCCTGAGCCATCCGCTCCAGCTCGGCCAGGGAGTGGACGCTGGATGCACCGTACCCGGACTTGGCCCGGGTGGTGCGCACCTGCTGCTCCTTGGCAGCCACCTGCTCTTCCAGGTCTTGCTGGAGCTGCGCCCGTCGAGATAGGTTAAGCTGGCGTTGGGCGTCAGCCAGACCCACCTCGTGGGTATCCGCTAAAGTCGAAGACGAGGTCTTTTTGGCCTTCCTGGTCTTCGTCTTCTTTTTGGGGTTGCTCTTTGATGATGAGTCCGAGGAACCTTCGGACTCATCTTTAAGTAAGGTCCGCTTTTGCGCTTGTTGGCGACCTTTCTCAATCGCCGTCAAACTTGCGTCCGACTCAAACGCGACGGACTCGTTGTCAGAGTCAGAGTCCGAGAACTCGTCCGCCCTCAATGCGCCAGTTGCAGTTGCAGTTGGTACGCAGCCGGCTCCCGACACCGAAGTGCCGTCGTCGTCGGGTTGGCCCTGAGAAGGGCCTTTTGGGTGGCCCTGATAAAGGCCCTTGGTGAAACGCCCGAAGGCGCCCCGCGTTATTTTCGTTTTAGGCATTTCCCCGCATGTACCTAGCTTATCCGACTAAAAGCACCTGCACAAACCTCTGTGTCTTCTAAATCGCTTACTCTGTAAAAACCAACCAGCATATTCTAGATAAATATATTTTTCTAAAGGCTAGCGTTCGGTTAGCTGCCTGCCATACATGTTTATGTGTTGTTTTAAACAGCCTCCGTGGTATAGTGGTTCGCCCACTGATGTCAGATCCAGAGGTCCCAGGTTCGATCCTCAGGGGAGTATAAATATTGTGCTTGGTTTGGTTGGTGATAGGCCTTTATAACTACCACCGTCTTACCTAATTCAGTCGCTATAACAACAATTATGAAAAAAAAAAAAATTTCGGCATTTAGAGGTAAGATATCCTCAGTTTGTTGAGGATTCCGGGTGAAGTAGGTGCGCTTCCAACTTCGGCCTTATCATAACTTAAAACCACGTTTTTGAGGCAATGACCTCTTCAAAAAGGAGGTCCTAGAGCATGTCATTTAAACTAGTGTGATACATGTTTCATTACTTGTACTGAGGAGTACCTGTTTCGAGGCCAGTTTGCGTGATTTTTATTTAAACCTATTTCATCGTAAAAACCTTGTATCTTTATTAACATTTATATTTCACTCCTATTGATTGATATTGCTCCATGATGAATAATTTATAAATAGTTTAATTTATTGGAATCAAATGTTTTACGACTAAATATAACCTAACAGTTTCGCGGATCTGTGGGCTGTGGATGTTTGACATTATGGATGTTGCGCCAGGGTAGGTACGTCTGTTATTAAAAGTGGTATTTGTGACAAAATCCAAACTACAGATTCATCAGATCGATCGAATAGAAACATTTTTTATATTAAATAATCTATCGACTCATGACTTTTTTCCCTTCGTGGATTCACCTCTGATCACTCAGAGCGTAGATCTTATAAGGTTCACCTACTAAGGGGTAGTCAGAGGCACGTCATCAACTTAAGTTCGGCACATGTCCACGTTTTGCAAGTAGCTTGTTTTCAATCTTTAAGACATACGAATAATTTAGCTTTCACCTAATTGAACAATTAATAGAAAATAATGTATTTTAGTTCTGTAACAGACACAGTATGCACTGCGAATGCTAGTTTTTAATTTGTTATCTGTAATAAAAAATTGAACCGACTTCAATAAAAACTTGACATTATCCGGGTAAGCGGGGTAAGTACATATATTTTTATAGTAGGTGCCGATTTGCTAAAAGCCAAACTACAGGAGAGTTGTCGTTAGGTAATAATAAGCAACACCTTCCAAAATGTGTGAACTTTAATCGGATATTTACTTTCATGTTTTATTTGAAGTCGGTTCCATTTCATTTCTGAAAATAACTTATTTCACTCTTTTTAGTAATAAATGATATTATGTACTAGTCACGATATACTACCAAAATATCATTGGTGTCCAGCCGGAATCGAACCCAAGACTATCAAATTTATTTACAATCAACATTTATCTTTAGGTACCCAATCAAATGGGTACCTAACATACAGTACAGGATGCTTGCAAATCGGACCTCAATTGAAGGAGATATCTATGATTTGCTATTGTCCGTTGAGGAGTTTTGGTCCCCAGGTCCGAAGCACACATCAATCTCAAACTTGCCTATATCGATAAAAAAATTAATGTTCAATAAATCTTAGATATCCATAGAGTCAACAAACATAAATGGGGAAATACAACCAAATTGAGAACTTCTCCCTTATTTGGGAAATTGGTTAAAAACAGAAATAAAGGATCACTCAATACTCCTCCATCGTAAAAAAATAGCCAAAGTCGTATCTTACCTTCACGGTAATGTATCAATAGTAGATATTGTTTCCTGCTTCGATTTTAATGAAGTTTTAATGACAATGGCATAAATCAAGCCATTTTCATTAATACCGGCAACCTGGAATAGTAGTTTTTATCCGGATATTACGCGGGTGGAGCCGCAAACATAAGCTGGTCTATAATTGTTCAGAATCAACCTTCGGGCCTACTTCCATAGTCACGAACGACTCTGTTCCCACCAAGCGTAATTCACAGTCGGGGAGGGTCCTCACGATATCCTATTAATTTGAATCGGCAAGTGCCAATTTAAAGCATCCCAAGCCTTTAGTGCTGGTATTGCTACAATTATAATCTTCAATGATTCAGTACAGTTCTATGTCAACTTGCGAAATGCAATCGTTTCATTTATCCATTCACATACCTAGCAAACACCAATTGGCAGTAGCTCTGCTGCCTGGATTCGATTCCCACCCAGCACAAACATTGTGTTATGAATATATGTTATGTGTTTGCGTTGATGTGTTGTATATTTACAATGAAAACGTAGGTGCATAATACATTATGTATTGTATCCGTAATCTAGTTACCTAGCTTTGCTTAGTCTTGGGCTTTATTCATTTATACTGCCTGCCGTTGCAGTCGTAAGCAGATTCCACGAAGCCATCTCACAATGGGTAAAATCATCTGGCCAAAAGTTCTGGTCTTTCTCCTTGTGTGTTTGAGATTTGACGTTTCAATATGATCTTACAAAATTAACGATATAAAGTTTTTTTGTAGACCTACGTGCACGTGGTAAAAGTCACAACAATCGACGCGCGGATGACTTTTGACCCACCAAAAGAAGAAGCTGTATTTTGTTTGTTGCAGTAATCAATCCACCGGCCAAGCAGGATAATGACAAATTCTCCAGTTTAGAGGAAGCTCTGTCCAATAGTTGACGTTAACGGGTAGTTTTTGTGTGATGTGTAAACCTATAAATGTGTAAAGGTGTAATGATACATTTAAACCTACTCGTAGATCTCTTAGAACAGTCTTAAAACACGAGTGCACAGGCACAGATAACAAAATACTAACGTAGTATATATAGGCTTATTCTCAGGCAAGGTACTCCACTGTAGACTGAATCATTGCGCGTTAAAATTCAATTCTTCAATTACCTTACTAGTTTCCAAGTAAGTCGTTGATTCAAAATAAATATAACTAAACAAGTGTCAGGCTCAGAAATGCATTGCATCCAACCAAAACAGAAGATCGCGTGCCTTGATCCAATGAGCCTTGATCCAATGAGCCTTGCACTACAAATCCTTTTTTTTCCATCACAGTGAATGTTCTTTTTACCTCGATAGTCTTGTATAGGCAGAGCATGCTGGGCCAAAACGTTTATGCCTTGTGCGTCAAGCGAGTTCGCAAGTAATTACTATCACACGAAGATGTGGGCAAGGTGCACCACACCACACCACAGTCCTGTCCTGGTTTATTATGGACCCACTAGGATGCCGACCTATTGGACACCAAGGTCAATAAAATAAATTTAAAGCTAAAATAGTTCGAGAGGCGGTCTAATCCAAGACCGCGACATATTCCAGGCAAAAGGCAACGAATAAACACACAATAACAGCAATAACATACGAGTAGCATCAATACAACCACGTAACGATGTTACTTACCTGATTGGCAAATATCGATGCGGGTCGCAGGTAAATATTTCTTGCCATATTGTACTAATGTCTCTCCCAATGCTTAGACCTTCTAAGTCTAAGGTATTTAAAAAAAAAAATGTTGTGTCCCGGCATTTAGAGGTAACATAGCCAGTTCCTCGGTTGGTTGAGGATTCCGAGAGAAGTGCGACTCCACCTTCGGCTTTATTTCAACTTGTAACCTGGTGAGATCAAGTCCAAGCGCTTCCCCTTCATACAATAAAAGTCTCTCTAATGCCCGCCATCCTCCCCGATCTTGTCCCTTCTGCATGTTTGATCCCCGCTACTTTGACCAGACCTCATTTATGTGACCAGTACGCAATCTTCATTCAAGATCTCGTTTACCCCATCTATAGTCCAGTCTTCTGCATATGTGGCAAGCCCAATTCCACTTCCATTTGGCTATAACGATGTACGGACGACGAGGTACATATCCGTTAACTTAGTTCTCCTCCTAATGTCTGGGTTCCTAAGATGATCTAGAAGTGAGATACCCTTTCCATCGGCCGCTGAGTGACTTGCAGTTAATTCTTCGTCAATTCTTATAGGTGTTTTCCAAGCATTATTATATAAAGATGAATTAGTCCTAACAGTTCTAACAAAAACATGTCTGGAAGTACATATTATTCAAAAATGTGTCTCTTCCTTTATGGGTATGGTTGCACGTGAAATAAGGGGTACGCGAGACTTATCACTGCAGTGCCGCGTATGCCATGTTCTTTGTGGGTGTAACCTAGGTATAGTAAGGCTTTGTTATAGGCAAGAAAATAAGAAGCTGCTTGCTTGTTTCGTCTCCAGGTCGTATACAAAACGCTAAGATCAACTTTTTATTTCTGTCTACTCTAGGCTGGTTCTAAACTGCACCATTAAACAGGTAACCAGATCTTTACGTAATTGTAGCCTAAAGCATCTTGACAGCACATTGCAGAACAACATCAATGACAAAGTTTTTTCTAATAGCGACATTCAATACGGTGCCTGTCGTGTACATAAAGCTTAAGCTACCTGACACATACGTACCATATTGTATATTGTTTTGTGTTGTTTTTGGTTCAGTTCCAGTACAAGGAAGTGGACTTAAGCTATAAGGTCACTAGTTTTAGGTACCTAACTGTATTGTGTTACTTAAACACTCTCAGTATTAAAGTAACGGGTTTGTCATACATAAGAACATAGGTGCACTCTTTTTGCGATTCCTAAGATGTTCATTATAATGGGATAAGGTATTTTGTTTAGTTTATGTCTTGATTCATTCAAAAATGACAATTAGCTGAGATTGAATAACCCATGATGACCAGCATAATACTGTAAACCTCTCGAAGATCAGACATTGTGAGGGGTAAATTTTAAAATAGAGCTTTGTATTTCATTATGCGCATTTGCTGAGTTAAAGAATACTCTTATAGCTAAGTACAACTTTTTTTTTATTTCTTTGGATAATATTCAATAATTGGCAGTCTGAATTCACTCACTGTGAGTCATCCAAGTTCATCACAAAAGTGCGCGATGATGATGATGATGATGATGATCATAATGATGATGATCATGATGATGAAAAAGTCGTTACGTTTTGTTGAAATCGGCAATTTACCTACATTTCAAAGTATATACATAAATCAATACCTATAAAACAAGATAGGCAATAATTATGAAATCGTTTGAACCAGATTACTTATAATTGTGCTTGGGACGTTCGAGCCCAGTAGCAAGTCAAGCGTGCAAGCACGTTCTTTGACAAACAAGTAGGTCTGCTCTACTCAATCGAAGACAAACTGTAGGTAGCTATTGCAGGATTGTGGGTTCATACTAACCATCGCGCAACCGTCTTACTATAAAAAAAAACCGTCCACCTGGACACTTTAGGGTCTACTCCCGTAGGTCAGCAGCTAAGCAGGGCTTGGTTAATTTTTGGACAGTGTGCGTTTCCTGGGACGGTGTCCGTTTTTTTATCAAGGTTTCAGAAAAAAACTCATTCTTTGTGTGCTCACACAAAAATTCCCACATTTCCAAGCTGCTTTTTTTGTACGACGGGGATGTGCATGTCCTTCATCTCAACTGATTTTCAAGTTACGATAAGGCCGAAGGTGGAAGCGCATATCACCCGAAATCCTTTACAAACTGAGGAACTGGCTATCTTATCTCTAAATTCCCGAATACAACAATTTTAGAATTGTTATTATGGTGACAGAATTAGGTAAGATGGAGGTACATAGCCAGTCCATTCATTCACTTCTATCTGCAAGTTATTTATTTAGAAAATCCTAGGATTTCGTGTATTAAATGTTCGATTATATCAACTCTAACAAAGTTACAAATACTTAGTTGAAATAGCTAACGCCACCCTGTCAGAACCATAATTTGGTATTTAGGCATTTATAATAGTTGCCTTTTACTAAAATGTACACACGTTGTAATTACTGGCTTCTAATAAGAACTAAGGTAAACGCTCAAAATAATTTTAACTAAAACTAACAAACTAGTTTCCTTCCTATTACAAGTTGTAAATTGTCGACATTTTCGCTGGCCGAGTTACTCTGTACTTGTACGTGATTTTGCAATCAAGGGATATGCCTGACCCTAGTACCTCCATAATTCGTTTCTTTTGCCGGATGGAGTATATCTAATACGTGTATTTAACCGATTTGAAAGGCAGCGTTGTTAAACTGGTTTACCTACTATACTACTACTATCTAATGCAACAAGTGTCGAAGATCAAGTCGAATGAGTGTCCAACTTTTGTCTGACATCGTCATTATTAGGGTTCTGTACACAAACGGTGCCAGCAAAACCTCCACTGTTTGTTCGTCCTTGCATCTGTCAGTGGGTTGTATCACATGAACATTTAACCGCCTAGCGCCTCCGTGGTCTAGTGGTTCGGCCACCGATTTCAGATCCAGAGGTACCGGGTTCGATCCCGATCTACCATAACAGGTAGACAGTTGAAATGTTCACAGAGTTTAATGTCCTTATAAGAAACAAAAAGCTTTTTTTTATTTATACTAACTACTTGGAAAGGGAACAAGCAAGCTGCCAAACTGATGTAAAGTGTATATAAAAAAGCCTTACGGCGAAGGTCACATCCACATAGAACATGACCAACAGTGTTAAGTCTCGCGTGCCCGTAATTTCACCGGTAACTTTACCCTTCAAACCGGAAACAGCAATGCTGCTCTTGGTGTGGTTCTTCCCCGGACGAGTCCTTCCACAAAGAGCTGTACCTGTAGACAGCTGTAGACCCAGGTCTATCACTACAAAGGTCATTGGTATTATATTGCCCAGGCAATGAAATCGCTTTTGCTAACTAAATGATCGCAACCGTGGTGGTAGGAACTGTAAAGATCCACCTGGCTATCCTGCCGAAGTCTGGCGCCAAACGGTGCCATTTCATGTCGGTGCAGGGGAGCCAGTGCCTTTTGGGAAAGCTCGATCCAGACCTTATCCTTGCTCAGCCTGAAGCACAAATCTAACCCTTCATTCAAAAAACACGTTTCCCCATCTCAAATAAATGCGCTGACCAACTCAGTTCTGTTTATTTTATTCGTCAAAGTGGAAAAAAAGCTGTTTGACCTCATTTTACCTTGTTGTTTTATCATAAACGTTTCATTGAAACAAAATTGCGTTTGGTTGCGCGATCGCGATATAATTTAGGTGGTCTTACAGCTTCCAGTCCGATATTTCGCAATATATGTTATTCGCATGATCATTTGCAAATTTCGAGGCTTTAAAGCCTAAATGAGTAATTATAAAACCATAAAAAAAATATAATAAAGAACCACGAATAAAATTACTACTTACATACCACAACACGCAGGTACGTATGTTTGTTGGTACGGAGATTTACGAAACAAATTGATCGATTTGCTCATTCAAAGCGGAGCGGGGTTATTCAAAATGATATATGTTAACCCTCAGGCTTATAGCTACTCGCTGAACCAGCCTTCACAATGTCACGATATGACGTGATATGAGTGTGTACCTGCAATAGACAGTCGCTTTGATATCTGTAAATAAATGGATTTGAATAACGCAACGCAACATCTTGACAATAGATAAAAATGTTCATTGAATTATGATCAAGATTAGGAAACAAAGAGTTTCCTCAAAACATCTCAGTTTGGGAACCCATCGCGCGGTATCTAACAACGGACAAAGGCCAAGTGCGTACTTACATAATGCTTTTATAACATTTTTATTGGTATTGCATAACAATCGGCACTCCGACATTCGGTTATTGCTTTTGTTATGGTTCAACTCTGACCTTCTGATACTAGAGCATGGTTTTATCATGTTTTTATCATGACGTTTCTTTTACCACCACCACCAACACCCATCTTTGATTTTTTTTATTCCTTCTTTTCGACGATTTTATTACGTCACTACGCGGGTTTTATAATATCCAATTTGGTTTGGCACATGTGCGCCCAATATCTTTGATCTTATCACACCTTCCCCTTTCCACTTTGTGGAAAACGCTTAGCTATCACCAATAAAACAAACATGTATGTTCAAGGTTATTTCATTATCCTGCAATTATAAGTGCTCCACATACTTACTCGTAGAACAAAAACATTTTATTGGTGTAATTCCAATGAAAATCCATATTGCTTGTTTAATTTCTCTTTTTTTCTTCATTGAAGCCCAATACAATACCAACCACTTCTACATTCCCACTAGTGGAACAGAAGAGATATAATGATATGAATAGCATCCCATCCTAAATGATCTAAGATGAGGGCTGCGATTTGAATTGCTATCAAAATGAATCACCTATATTCATCTTACCTAATTCTGTCGCCATAACAACAAATCTAAAATTGTTGTGTTCCGGCATTTAGAGGTAATTTAACCAGTTCCTCAGTTTGTTGAGGATTCCGGGTAAAGTACACTACCACCTTCGGCCTTATCTCAACTTGTAACCAGGTAAGATGAAGGCCAAGCGCTAACCCATCGCTCAATAAATAAAAATTAAAAAAACCCTATTCCAAAATCTTCTTCCAAAGAAATACCTTGTACCTGCAATAGTTATTATATAGATTCATTTGTAACGTATTCAAATCAGATAGTACCAACCCATTATCAGAGAAAGAGAAAGGGAAATAGAGATGAAGAATGCATCAGCTGGGCGCGTGTAGCTTTAGTACGCCATAACGGCGAGCGTAGTAACTTAATCTAGTCTGTGGATCGGAAGATTGTTTTCAGCTGTCCTATTACCTACCTATCTCTGTTTCATTTGGGTTTCAATAAAAATGGCCCCCTTTTTTGACTTCTTAATGAAACCGAAATTTAAAATGTATCAGCTGGCCAAAAGACTAACACAGTTAATAAATATATCCTGAGTTGAAATATATCCAAAATGGCGTCTTTTCTTCTGAACTTTGATTCAGACAGACTTAGGTCAATACAAATAGCCAGCAGGATTTATTGTTAATGTTGCCTATTACCAGGTGAGTTGTCAGATGTTACTAGAGTACCTCCACAAAGTCCGGGCATTCACCGGAGCCACAGAATAAAACGAGATGGTTGCGTAAAACTTCATAATTGGACAAAGAGATTTTGAGGGAGATTTGGGCACTTTAAATAAGGAAAAATGAATGTAGGCTGCAAGAACTGTTTGCTGATTTGTTGCGAAAATCGTACTTCAACAAAACAGTTGCCTTACCATGAGTTAAATTGTAACAACAGTGCCTACTGCAAAAGTATAAGGTGAAGTCAAGTCACAAGACACTCGAATACTTTCGCACGTGTTTGTGCTATTTTCGATTAGGTGCATGTTAGTTCCTAACCATCATATAGCCATAGAGGCACTGTACAATTTTCATACGGAATAGTAAATTTATTGGTATCAGTACATTGTAAATAAAATAAAATAAATAAATTGTATTCACATTTAGTCTTCCGAACAACTATGTTCAGAAATTTTTGTTTCAAGGTACATTTTGCTATGGAATGAACCTTAAAACAAGTTCAATTCAAGAGTCAGTAACAATTTTGCAATGAAATCAATGAAAATCAATATATCAATGTTATTATTTATGCTCTAGATTTTTCGGGAAATCGGTGATAAGTGCACATCCTATGCCAAGTACACCTTGAAGTGTGATCTGCAGAAAAATCCTTACTATTCTGCAGGTGTGTGCTATTGCAAGCAAGTAATATACAATAACGTATGGTAAGGCCACAGATGTTGATCTGTGGCCACTAAAAAGTGGATCGCTTACGCGGAAGCCCAGTCCGAACATCTTAGGCAATGTGGGACAATCAGTGCGGCTAAATGCCACACATAATGGTCCGCAGCCTACTACTTTCACAACGAACCCACCAGAACACAATTAGTTATTATTTTCATCTGAATTTATTAATATGATCATTTTTATCCGTTAGTAGCTTGCTGTCAAGATTTTATGCTAGATTTTTTTTAATTGTACGACGGGGAAGCGTTATAAGCCTTCATCTCACCTGGTTACAAGTTAAGATAAGGCCGAAGGTGGAGGTGCACTTCACCCGGAATCCTCAACAAACTAAGGAACTGGCTATCTTACCTCTGAATGCCGGAAAACAACAATTTTGGAATTGGTATTATGGTGACAGAATTAGGTAAGATGGTGGTAGCTAGCCAGGCGGACTTCAACAAAATCCTACCACCAACCAAACCAAGCACAATATATTGTACTCCCCATGGGGATCGAACCCAAGACCTCTGGATCTGAAATCGGTGGGTTGAACCACTAGACCACAGAGGCGGTTAAAATTATTCTGCGGTTATATTCTGTCAAACATAGCATGCTAACAAAACAACATCTTATAATGATAAAAATTAAATAAACCTACACACGAGCACCGTCAAAAAGTCCACGTTATTGTAAAAATGTTCTTCTTATTTTATTGTATGTTTCTTGCAAATGAATCGATAAACGTCGGTAAATTATGTAAATTTTACATTCAATGATAATGATAATGTTGTTTATCAAATTACCTATCTATTATAATATCAGTAATGATTTAAATTCACTGTAGTTAGGTTTCTGTGGCCACAGACTAAAAATCCAATTTGTTTAATGAATGACACAATCTGTGGTCGCCATGAGGATTTGTTTATATAAACAGCAAAGGTCAATTATGGTAGAAAAGTTGCCACATTGTGTATTTTCAAACAAGAAAACGCTAAGCGTTATTAAGTAAAGTTTACTTAGAGGAGTCACTTTATGCGTCCTAGGTGGGAAACTCACTACTATCACGTCTGACAATGATAGCTGCTAGATTGGCCTGCCTTACTCAAGGCATTTCCTCGGTCGTCACCTGCCCAGGGCACCGAATCTACTGAGCTGATCGCTAGAATACTAAAAAGCACCCATGCTGGGAAGCTTGCCAGCATGGTGCTAGCGATTGCTTTAGTAGAATCGTGGCCCAGCTATCATATTATTTTTAAATTTTTATCTTTGTTCTTTTGTTGCTCGAAATATTTGTAGGTACATGATTTTAGTATAGTTATGGACAAGTCCACAGACACAGGCTTAACCCAAAATTTCCTCAAGGCATACCGTTTCTGTGGTGTATGTGGTGAGGTGTATGTATGGTGGAGATTCAATCCCCAGGGGAGTATAATATTGTGCTTGGTTTGGTTATTGGTAGGACTTTGTTTAAGTCCTGGCTAGCTACTACCCATCTTACTAAGTTTATCCCTTTTCACCTTCTTATCTCTGTGAACGGTTTGATTATCTTGTCCCCCGTGATTAGCCTTGCAGTATCGCTAAGTCTCTTCTTCTTTTTAACTGTGGACTCAGTCAGGTTGTGGAATTCTCTACCCCAAGATATCCTATAGTCCCTCGCGCTTCCACCTTCGGTGTAGACTTCGATACTTAATCTAATTTGTACAGATGCTGAAACTATTGGTTGATTGGATCAACAGCCCAATAGTGTCCACTATTGGACAGAGCCTCCTCTAAAGCTGGAGAGTTTTGCCATAACCTTGCTACTTAGCAGGCGGATAGGTGATATAAATACCGAAAATTCTCAGTGTTAGTAAAACCACATATAATACTGGCTCTTATTTAGGCCTGTGAATTAGCATAGCCATTTAGCGAGGCAATGTAGCCAGTGTATCGAGCATGCTTCCATTTGGTACTGGTCTAGAACAGTTGAGTTACCTAAAAACCGTTTGTAACGGTCCTTAGGTACAAACTTAGGTACTTGAACATATTATTTTTTAGTGTTAGTGAGTAACGTTTAGTTTAAATACTTTGATAGCCAAATATGTAAGTAAAGATTTACCAGTCTAAACATAAATGCCATAAAAGGACCGTTACAAACGGTCCTTAGGTAACCCGACTGCTTCCCTTGTACATAGTTAGTTTAATTGTTGTTCGAAAAAATTGTATCTGTTTTCATGTACTTGCGCTATAGCGTGTGGGTTCGATTGCCACTTTGGAAAAACATTTGTGTGATGAAAATATATTGTCAAAATACCTATGATCCGTAATCCAGTTCCAAATTACAAACCTTGCTTAGAGGGCTAGGTGGCGCTTGGTATCCATGTCCTTCAATATTTATTTTTTATGTACCTACGTTCTCCATAAACGTCGATGAAACCAATTGACATGAATTGACAGTGATCTTAGAGCTAATATTGAAATGATAAACTTCAAGGTGAATAATAAATGCTGTATTTAATTGCAGGTACTTACACCACATTCGACTGGTTTGGTCATTGTGGACAACTTTGATGGTAAGGTGGAGTAGGTTACGTACTAAACTAGAACATAAAATAGCAATTAATTTATTATATTCTGCCTGTAACATGTAGATTAATATACAATGATAAAATATTTTGACACGTGACCCACTGGCTTAACATTAACCATTCAGCGTGGTATTGGAGCTAGTGTCATGGGCACGCTTCCGTCTAGTACTGGTCTGGAACAGTCAGTTCAGATACCTAAAGACCGTTTGTAACGGTCCTTAGGTAATACGAATGCTTCTATTATACATATACCTAGTTTAAATGAAAATATTATTTTTTAGTGTTCGTGAATAAAGTTTAGTTTAAATATTAGGTCCTTACATATGAAATTGGCGTTTTGTCGTACTGGCCACTTTGATCTTAAATATCTCCTCTGTGGTTAGGAATTCCAAATTCAAATTTAAACAGCTATTTACTCATGCATTTGTGTTTCGAAAACCGTAATTCATTTGTTTTTTTCTCTTTTGCTTTTTTTTCTGCGTCACTCATTTCACAAAATGGAAAACTTAAAATATCGCATTATTTACGAGTACGAGTTCCACCGTGGCACCAGTGCTGCAGAAACGGCTCGAAGGATTAATGATGTGTATGGTGGTCGTGTCGCAAAAGAAAACACGGTGCGTTTTTGGTTTCAACGCTTTCGTTCTGGAAATTTCGACCTGCAGAACAAGCCCCGTGGACAGCCGGAGACCAAGGTCGATAATGATGAATTGAAGGCTATTGTGGAAGCAGATCCATCGCAAACCACATCACAGTTAGCTGCAGGCTGCGGTGTTAGTGACAAAACCGTTTTAATCCACTTGAAGCAAATTGGGAAGGTGAAAAAGCTTGAAAGGTGGGTACCTCATGAATTGAGTGAAGCAAACCGACAAACGCGCGTCGACTGCTGCGTTACATTACTCAACCGGCACAATAATGAAGGAATTTTAAATCGGATCATTACATGTGATGAAAAGTGGATCCTGTACGATAATCGTAAACGCTCATCGCAATGGCTGAACCCTGGTGAACCAGCAAAATCTTGCCCCAAGCAAAAATTTTTCTAAATTTGGATAACTTCTTGCAAGGAAAAAAATTCAATTCCGATGAGGCAGTCCAAACCGCTTTCAAAGATTTCATTGATTCCCGTCCGAATGGTTTTTTTAGTAAAGGGATCAATGAACTACCTATAGGATGGCAAAAGTGTATAGATAGCAATGGTAAATACTTTGATTAATAAAATATATTTTAATATGAAAAAATTGCCTTTATGTTCCTCCCATACAAACGCCAATTTCATATGTAAGGACCTAATATTATACTTTGATAGTCAAATAAGTAAGTAAAGATTTACCAGTCTAAGCATAAATGCCTATTATGCAAAGGTTTTGCTTTGTCATTGGGTGTTCAGACACCAATCAACCAATGACAAATGCCATCAGGCCGTTGCGACTATCTTCTTTATAACCGCTGTGGAAGGGCGTTCATTTTTAGGCTGGTACCTACCAACTCCTACCAACTGAGCTATGAGGCTTTACTACGACCATTGTCATAGTGAAGCGTTTGGTTTACTAGAATCTGAGCCCTGACGTGATGTTGTGGTTAGAGCATGCAGTATCATGAATTTTGGGTCTGATACTGACACAGAACCCGGAAGGATCAACTTTAACTCCTTTTTTAAATTTTCGTACAATCTTACGGTTTTATTTGCTATTTTATGATAAGTGTTCATAATGGAAAATAGGCTCATTTTTTATACATAATCAAGATAGATTAAGTAAGTATATTTTGTGTAATTTTTTTAATCGGAAAATGCATTTTTTAGTATCTTAATTCTACTAGGACAATTTTAATAAGTATATCTTATATCTACTGCGTCTCTAGACAGCTACTGCTCGCTAGCGAGTCTAGTTTGTGATAAAAAAAATACTCTGTGTACGTGAATATCAAACAAATTTGAATAAATTTACGACTATCAACATAAAAGCCATACATAAGTACTAATAAAATACTCATAACTGATTTCTTGGCGCCAAAACAACTAGTCTGTCAAGTAAATTAGCACCTCAAAAAAACACTAAAATATTAGTGGATAACTCCGTTCCTACAACGAGATATTACCAGACGGTACCATTCATTGAACAACAGTGAATTGTCTTTGCGATATTAGGTACCTACTATTCAGTGTGATCGCCCTTATATATATATATATATATATATTTATTATTTTACTACGGGTATGTGCTTGGCCATCATCTCACCTGATTTTTCAAGTTATGATAAGGCCGATGGTGGAAGGACGCTTATTCCGGAATCCTCAATACACTGAGGAACTGGCTTTCTTACCTGTGAATGCCGGAACACAACTATTTATGAATTGTTGTTATTGGACTTGATACTAAACGACAAACCACTTTATAATGTATGCTTGTCTCTAGGATACATACATATAGCTATAGACCGAAGATTATAATACTATAACTTTAATTAACATATTTATTCACAAACAATTACAAATAATATATACAATTAAACCAACTAAAAAACAAGGGAAGCAGTCGGTTTACCAAACGGCAGTTGCCAGTCAGTACCTACCAACCTACCTATACATAATTATGTTGTGTTCATGCGCTGTGCTGCTTTTTGTTCTTGGTACCAAATAAATATTATTTTTTTTTTCTTTACCATGGTATATATAGGTAACTCAACTGTTCAGTAACTGTACCAGACGGAAGCGTGCCCAAGATACTGACTGCATTGCCTCAAACAAAAGCCCCCCCAAGATTTTTTTTTATTGTACGACGGGGAAGCGCTTGGCCTTCATCTCACCTGGTAATAAGTTGAGATAAAGCCGAAGGTGGAGGCGCACTTCGAGGATTTGTTTATATAAACAGCAAAGGTCAATTATGGTAGAAAAGTTGCCACATTGTGTATTTTCAAACAAGAAAACGCTAAGCGTTATTAAGTAAAGTTTACTTAGAGGAGTCACTTTATGCGTCCTAGGTGGGAAACTCACTACTATCACGTCTGACAATGATAGCTGCTAGATTGGCCTGCCTTACTCAAGGCATTTCCTCGGTCGTCACCTGCCCAGGGCACCGAATCTACTGAGCTGATCGCTAGAATACTAAAAAGCACCCATGCTGGGAAGCTTGCCAGCATGGTGCTAGCGATTGCTTTAGTAGAATCGTGGCCCAGCTATCATATTATTTTTAAATTTTTATCTTTGTTCTTTTGTTGCTCGAAATATTTGTAGGTACATGATTTTAGTATAGTTATGGACAAGTCCACAGACACAGGCTTAACCCAAAATTTCCTCAAGGCATACCGTTTCTGTGGTGTATGTGGTGAGGTGTATGTATGGTGGAGATTCAATCCCCAGGGGAGTATAATATTGTGCTTGGTTTGGTTATTGGTAGGACTTTGTTTAAGTCCTGGCTAGCTACTACCCATCTTACTAAGTTTATCCCTTTTCACCTTCTTATCTCTGTGAACGGTTTGATTATCTTGTCCCCCGTGATTAGCCTTGCAGTATCGCTAAGTCTCTTCTTCTTTTTAACTGTGGACTCAGTCAGGTTGTGGAATTCTCTACCCCAAGATATCCTATAGTCCCTCGCGCTTCCACCTTCGGTGTAGACTTCGATACTTAATCTAATTTGTACAGATGCTGAAACTATTGGTTGATTGGATCAACAGCCCAATAGTGTCCACTATTGGACAGAGCCTCCTCTAAAGCTGGAGAGTTTTGCCATAACCTTGCTACTTAGCAGGCGGATAGGTGATATAAATACCGAAAATTCTCAGTGTTAGTAAAACCACATATAATACTGGCTCTTATTTAGGCCTGTGAATTAGCATAGCCATTTAGCGAGGCAATGTAGCCAGTGTATCGAGCATGCTTCCATTTGGTACTGGTCTAGAACAGTTGAGTTACCTAAAAACCGTTTGTAACGGTCCTTAGGTACAAACTTAGGTACTTGAACATATTATTTTTTAGTGTTAGTGAGTAACGTTTAGTTTAAATACTTTGATAGCCAAATATGTAAGTAAAGATTTACCAGTCTAAACATAAATGCCATAAAAGGACCGTTACAAACGGTCCTTAGGTAACCCGACTGCTTCCCTTGTACATAGTTAGTTTAATTGTTGTTCGAAAAAATTGTATCTGTTTTCATGTACTTGCGCTATAGCGTGTGGGTTCGATTGCCACTTTGGAAAAACATTTGTGTGATGAAAATATATTGTCAAAATACCTATGATCCGTAATCCAGTTCCAAATTACAAACCTTGCTTAGAGGGCTAGGTGGCGCTTGGTATCCATGTCCTTCAATATTTATTTTTTATGTACCTACGTTCTCCATAAACGTCGATGAAACCAATTGACATGAATTGACAGTGATCTTAGAGCTAATATTGAAATGATAAACTTCAAGGTGAATAATAAATGCTGTATTTAATTGCAGGTACTTACACCACATTCGACTGGTTTGGTCATTGTGGACAACTTTGATGGTAAGGTGGAGTAGGTTACGTACTAAACTAGAACATAAAATAGCAATTAATTTATTATATTCTGCCTGTAACATGTAGATTAATATACAATGATAAAATATTTTGACACGTGACCCACTGGCTTAACATTAACCATTCAGCGTGGTATTGGAGCTAGTGTCATGGGCACGCTTCCGTCTAGTACTGGTCTGGAACAGTCAGTTCAGATACCTAAAGACCGTTTGTAACGGTCCTTAGGTAATACGAATGCTTCTATTATACATATACCTAGTTTAAATGAAAATATTATTTTTTAGTGTTCGTGAATAAAGTTTAGTTTAAATATTAGGTCCTTACATATGAAATTGGCGTTTTGTCGTACTGGCCACTTTGATCTTAAATATCTCCTCTGTGGTTAGGAATTCCAAATTCAAATTTAAACAGCTATTTACTCATGCATTTGTGTTTCGAAAACCGTAATTCATTTGTTTTTTTCTCTTTTGCTTTTTTTTCTGCGTCACTCATTTCACAAAATGGAAAACTTAAAATATCGCATTATTTACGAGTACGAGTTCCACCGTGGCACCAGTGCTGCAGAAACGGCTCGAAGGATTAATGATGTGTATGGTGGTCGTGTCGCAAAAGAAAACACGGTGCGTTTTTGGTTTCAACGCTTTCGTTCTGGAAATTTCGACCTGCAGAACAAGCCCCGTGGACAGCCGGAGACCAAGGTCGATAATGATGAATTGAAGGCTATTGTGGAAGCAGATCCATCGCAAACCACATCACAGTTAGCTGCAGGCTGCGGTGTTAGTGACAAAACCGTTTTAATCCACTTGAAGCAAATTGGGAAGGTGAAAAAGCTTGAAAGGTGGGTACCTCATGAATTGAGTGAAGCAAACCGACAAACGCGCGTCGACTGCTGCGTTACATTACTCAACCGGCACAATAATGAAGGAATTTTAAATCGGATCATTACATGTGATGAAAAGTGGATCCTGTACGATAATCGTAAACGCTCATCGCAATGGCTGAACCCTGGTGAACCAGCAAAATCTTGCCCCAAGCAAAAATTTTTCTAAATTTGGATAACTTCTTGCAAGGAAAAAAATTCAATTCCGATGAGGCAGTCCAAACCGCTTTCAAAGATTTCATTGATTCCCGTCCGAATGGTTTTTTTAGTAAAGGGATCAATGAACTACCTATAGGATGGCAAAAGTGTATAGATAGCAATGGTAAATACTTTGATTAATAAAATATATTTTAATATGAAAAAATTGCCTTTATGTTCCTCCCATACAAACGCCAATTTCATATGTAAGGACCTAATATTATACTTTGATAGTCAAATAAGTAAGTAAAGATTTACCAGTCTAAGCATAAATGCCTATTATGCAAAGGTTTTGCTTTGTCATTGGGTGTTCAGACACCAATCAACCAATGACAAATGCCATCAGGCCGTTGCGACTATCTTCTTTATAACCGCTGTGGAAGGGCGTTCATTTTTAGGCTGGTACCTACCAACTCCTACCAACTGAGCTATGAGGCTTTACTACGACCATTGTCATAGTGAAGCGTTTGGTTTACTAGAATCTGAGCCCTGACGTGATGTTGTGGTTAGAGCATGCAGTATCATGAATTTTGGGTCTGATACTGACACAGAACCCGGAAGGATCAACTTTAACTCCTTTTTTAAATTTTCGTACAATCTTACGGTTTTATTTGCTATTTTATGATAAGTGTTCATAATGGAAAATAGGCTCATTTTTTATACATAATCAAGATAGATTAAGTAAGTATATTTTGTGTAATTTTTTTAATCGGAAAATGCATTTTTTAGTATCTTAATTCTACTAGGACAATTTTAATAAGTATATCTTATATCTACTGCGTCTCTAGACAGCTACTGCTCGCTAGCGAGTCTAGTTTGTGATAAAAAAAATACTCTGTGTACGTGAATATCAAACAAATTTGAATAAATTTACGACTATCAACATAAAAGCCATACATAAGTACTAATAAAATACTCATAACTGATTTCTTGGCGCCAAAACAACTAGTCTGTCAAGTAAATTAGCACCTCAAAAAAACACTAAAATATTAGTGGATAACTCCGTTCCTACAACGAGATATTACCAGACGGTACCATTCATTGAACAACAGTGAATTGTCTTTGCGATATTAGGTACCTACTATTCAGTGTGATCGCCCTTATATATATATATATATATATATTTATTATTTTACTACGGGTATGTGCTTGGCCATCATCTCACCTGATTTTTCAAGTTATGATAAGGCCGATGGTGGAAGGACGCTTATTCCGGAATCCTCAATACACTGAGGAACTGGCTTTCTTACCTGTGAATGCCGGAACACAACTATTTATGAATTGTTGTTATTGGTGACAGATTCAACCGCTTCATTTAAAAATATATAAGAGTAAAGAGCATTGTTCGCTCTCAACTCTTTATTTGGCTTCATTGATTACATTGGAGATGGAATTATCTCCATTTCACAGCCCGTTGGAGTCTCCTGCTGGACAGAAACCCCTAAAGCTGGAGGGTTTTTACCATAATTTCCACGCTTTGCAGGCGTTTTGGTGATCGCAGTAAAGGAGTAGATAAACAGAAGGAAGCTGCTACCCTTCTTGATCTCCATATAAACTTTCCTAAATCTCTCATTCTATGTTGAAATAAAAGTGGTCCAAAGTTTTCTCCTCATGTAAAAGAGAAAGAATAACAAGTTTCCCGTTAAGAAAGAAAGAGTAAAATTCTATTTTCGTACGAAATCACAGTAACAAAAATGTACAAAAGTAATTTTTTTTTGAGATATATTCACAATATTTTAAAATTAAATGTACAATTTACCTATCTTTTTACAAGGGAAGCAATTGGATTACCTATATAAGGACCGTTACAAACGGTCTATAGGTAATTCAACTGTTCCAGACCAGTACCAGACGGTAGCGTGCCAAGACACTGGCTGCATAACCACGCTGAATAGCTATGCTGATACCCTGGCCTAAATAGCTGGCTCTTATGATTTGTTAGATTTGAAAGTCAATGTTTCTATGTGTGTTTTATCCCTACGGAAACCAAAACGGCTGGATCGAATTTGACAGGACTTTCATTGACAGATAACTAATAATATCAGGAGGAATTTAGTATTTTATTTTTTATTTTAAAAACACAGATTGCATAGTATAGAAATTATGGTTCGCGCAAAAAAAGAAAACCCATGATATCAGGAAGTTCTGGGTGTCCCCATAGTATATCATAAATAAATAAAGTATTCAAAGTTATTCGATAAATATGTTCTAATTGAAACTATAATCCTTGGCGAAAAAAAAATAGATAGTGTTCACAACGCTTTGCCAATCTGTTTGTACCTGAAACTCCATTACATGCATCATCTTACTTCCCTCCCAGTGAAATGGTATTAAAATGCTTGCATATGCACCGAGTAAAATCTCGTAAAAGTAAACGTAAAAGGGGTTAGTAGGTAGGTACCTTGCTATGTAGCCCACAATACTTTTATCTAACGGCACTTATTATGTTTACTTTTGTTTGTTACCTTTCAAGGCTAAACCGCTGAACGGATCTCAATGAAATTAGCCAAAGATCTTGTATTCTGAGGAAGAAAATAGGCTACTTTATATCCGGGTGCAACATGAGCAAACCGCTGGCAAAAGCTAGTGTAAAATATTTAGTAGAGTCGCAGTCAATAGCAAGTATTAACATAATAACAATGTGCTCGTTAGAAAACAACAATGCAGTTAGTCTGAACCTCGATCGAGTAATAATCAAAAGACTCGACATTTTATACCTTCCGCTTCAGGAATAAATCGACCAAGAGCAAATTGGACACGCACACCGAGGGTTCTGTACTTGCCAAAAAATGCGGATTTTTTGCATTTTGAAAACTAGTTGCAGATCCAACTTTTCTGTCTTTTTAGTCTTGCCCATTAATAACTTTAAGCAGAACCTCTTCCAAAGCATGATTTTTTTATTGCTTTTATCACCACGTTTGGCAGGCGGTTTGCAGTAAAGGTGTTTGAAAGTACATAGAAGTAAGAAGAAACAAACATGGGTCCAACTCACGATTGGCCAATTTTTTGTCTAAGAAGTTGTAATAGGGCGAGTATTATAATCACACTTAGCTTATACTCTGTCGGTATAACCGTTTTACGATATATACGATATATATATATATATATATATATATATATATATATCGATAGAGCTTAAATCAACATCTATAAAAATACTTCATGTGTGTACCCCGTTTTATTCATTTTGCATATTTGATTATTTGTCGGGTAATCCACCGTCGGCGATGGCTTGCATCCTGACACGGATACTAGCAAACCGTGGGCCCGTGCCGAACATAACATTGGACGTGCCTCTGATTACACCCTACTAGGTGATCCTCTTAAGACCCACGCTCTGAGTAGTGACCAGAGGTAAATCCCTTCTTAGTAAAAAACGTGAGTCTGTTATCTGAAAATTTCAACTGGCTCTGTGGCTTAGATAGGTCATTCGCCAGACAGACAGACAGATGGGCAACGAAGTCTAAATAATTAGGTTCCATCGCCACACTTACCCAAAGGAAACGGTACCCTAAAAACGCAAACAATAGATCAACGACTTAAATTTATGTAGGTATTAATTACCAATGCAGGGTCACCATCTACCAGGTCAAGGTGATAAAAACGAGATATTAAAAATTATCCAAGCTATTGCATGTGCGGTTTTCTAATACGGGGCGGGCGAGGAATGATTTTCACGAAAAATGGGGGCAAACCGTCGCCGGGTCTTTATCGTCTTGTGAAAAAACCGTAAGTACTTTTATAACCAGCTCTGTGGTCTAGTGGTTCAAAATCGATTTAAGATCCAGAGGTACCGGGTTCAATCCCCATGTGGAGAACATCATAAAGTGCTTGGTTTGGTTGGTGGTAGGACTTTATTTAAGTCCGCTTGGCTAGCTACCACAATCTTACCTAAGTCGCCTTAATAAGAATTCTAAAAATTGTTGTGTTCCGACATTTATAGGTAAGCTAGTATAGCTAGTTCCTCAGTTTGTTGAGGATTCCGGGTGAAGTGCGCCTCCACCTTCGGCCTTATCTCAACTTGTAATTGTAACCAGGTTAGAAGAAGGCTAAGTGCTCACCTATCGTTAAAAAAAAACAGTAAATGTACCTACGGTTCTTTACCTTATTTACTGAGGCTTCAACGGTGTTGATTTTTTAAGATAAAATAAGATAATAAATTTTTAAACATGTCTAAATTTACACATCAAAGATCTTAATAATAATAAACAATATTACAAGACGAATTGCTAAGCACAAAATATTACAATGGTAATAAATATGTTAAAACATATTGGTAGGTACTTAAGAGCATAACAAAATAATTGTCTCTCGACTTGGCTGGACTATTGAGAATAATTTGAGAATAAGAGATTCGAATATTGAGGCCAATTTGCAGAGCCTAGTATCTGTGATCTATAAATTTTCTTAGCCGAATGCGACGAAATCTTTGAGCTCATAGACCACACGTATGTTCCATTATGACGAACGTATCTTTTGCCTTTACCTTTACCTTAGTACTGGTTTAAAAAAGAAATAAAAAAACCTGATAAACAGACGAGTGCAAGAAGTTTACTTCCTTAGTTAAACTCCTTGCACTCGCCTGTTTTTCCAGCAGTGCAGTACAAACTTAGAGTCTTCAATTTCAAGTAAATAGGTTCCTTTAATACAAGCGTGCTCTATCTTAGGCCACACTTTTAATTGGTTTTCAAGTGAGCTGATGGTCAAACGCTTAGCTACCAATTTAAATAAAACTATACTTTACTTGTAAGCAGTACGTACTCTGCAATTTTTACTGTGCGGGTTATTTGATAGGTCAGCTGTACGTAAGTAAACGTGCAAGTAAATGAGCTTTGTGGCCGAGATGTGAGTATGGACCCGCCTTCCGATTCGGAGCTTGTGTGTTCAAATCCAGTGTGCACAAATGATATTGTGTTTTTTTCGGAAGTTTATTTGCGCATTGACATTGCATATGCTCTGACGGTGAAGGTCAATCGTGAGGAACCCGGCAGGTCCCGAGGACCACAAGTCCTAATAACATGTGTCACAGGCTTGGAATACTAGCCTGTGACAAGCTAAGCGGCGATGGGAAAATGTCCAAACCAAATGTGTGTGTGTGTGTGTGTGTGTGTGCAAAGAAATGAATACCAACTAGCAACTTGCAAGTCGTAGGCATGTACCGAATTTAAGTCTAGACGTGTCTCTAACTACCCCTAGTGAATCCTTAAAGGGGAAAAGTAGGGGTCTCAAGACTCGCTTTTTTACCTTTTTATTATTTTGGGCCCTCTAGTTTAAATATATGTTTAATATATACATATATAGGTTTATAGTCAAATCAGTAAACGGCGAGCTGTCCGCGGCGCCATGCCAGTGCATTCCGGTCAAAATTCCTTTACCGGTATTTAGTTTAGAAACGAATGGTTCTTGCGAAATCGTACGATTGAATGAATGCCTGAGCTTTCACTGTAGGGAAAGGGCAGTTTTCAAGCCTTATCTACTGTAAATGTGTGTGTCACTGTCCTGAAAATTATAGCTGCTGGAGCCCTTATACAAGGCCCTTATGCATTGCTGGTATCTTGTGAGCGTCACCTGCTCAGCTATTCAATAAATTCTAGTGTTTTCTGGTGGTTTTTTGCTTGTTTTCTGGTTATTGATTTTTTGCTTTTCATCTACGACCTATATAATAAACCTTGTTGAAATTTTATGTTACATTGTTACAACTATTATTTAAATCTAAATTAAGCTCAAAAATGATTCATATGATAAAATAACCAACAGTCAAATATATTTATTATTTATTACTGAATTGTTGTTGTTCGTATTATATTATGGTTTTTTAATATTCATTTATGTATGTGTTATCTTATTTTTAATTAAGTTGGTTTGCCTATACTCATTCATAGTGTTCTTTCAATGATATACCTACAGTGTTGACTCATTTTATTACTCATTAATTCATTAATCACTAGAATAATCGAAAACTAGTTTGCAAGTTCGCAAATCATGGCTAAGAAGGTTCTTGCTTCACCTGATTCACAAAAAAATGTAAGTAGATACATATAATATCCATGCTGCACCATAGAAAATGAATAAAATAATGTTACAGGACATTCATTTGACACAGCGCTATCTAACCTATAACTAAGCAAAGCAAAGTCCCGGCTCGAAAAGCGAACCCTATTCCCGTTTTACGTACCGCTCCACTATTGCAACTAATCGAAGTTTCAAAAGCTTTTCATTCCGTTACTGTAACTGTGGCTACATTCCGCTCCAGTGGCATAAGAACTTGAAAAATACAATGCGCTTCCGCGTCGTATTCGTCAATTACTTGCACACCCGTGGTGACGAAGGTCTGATGATAGAGCCTGAAGATAGAGGAGTTTGCTCTCGTTAATACAATACAATATAACACAACAAACAGGACACATTTCACACAGTGCTGTCTAGCGCCCAATTAAGGCTAGCTTTTAAATGCAAACCAGATTACGAATTCCTTAAAGTACATGTTCGTAGCCGATCGCAGACAGCTTGTACAACTTGTACCTTTAAGCTATGTAAAAGTAACTATATAGAATTGTAATAATTATTTCAAATGTACAAAGATATTATGATAATAAATACTCTGTACATTTTAAAACACGGGTTTTACTCACGTATACGATTACGTTGACGTAGGCTTCGATTCAACAGGTGACTCGGTACTCACGTAAGTTTTAAAATTAATACCTACATCTACATACACCTACATCTTTCATTATGCGAGTAATCCAATAAAACCAGTGTTTGCTGTTTGTTGTGTACATTTATAGACACAAAAAACAGCAAAAACTGGTGGAGACGAAGGCTTTAACTTCTAATGGAACCTAACTTTACGGAGATATAGATATTGTCTAGAGATATACTATATACGCCTATTAAAACAGGTGCCGATATCAAATAAGCAACCGTATCCTGTACTGTGATTTCCTTATTGCTGTTTTTATTGCGTTTCGACATACAACTAGGTACATATATTAACAAAATCAAAATGTAATTGGGTAGGTTAATTATAATACACAGATAACAGAATACTAACGAAAACGCTAGAGCGTTCAATTGTTTATTAAATGTGACTCTCCTGTTGATATTACTAGAAATGTTACTTTTTTTTATGGTACTCGTACCCAAAGGGTTCCACGGGACCATATTACTAAGCCTATAAAACATCAAAGAATTATGCCAAACAGAAAATTGAAGGCCAGTAGTACCGTTCCATACAGACCACAGTATTTTATTTCGAAACGTCGCATTTTTATTCTGGATACAGATTATCCCTATCCGATTACACTTAACGAAATTAACGAAAAACTACGTTTGTATTGGAATGAGAAAATCTGCGGTACTCTGGAGCTTTCTTAAGATATTTTTAGCATAATATTTATTTTTTTATCTGAAAATTTGATAAATTTCCAACATAGCTTTGTGTTTTCTATGTTTGGTTGTTTCGATCGATGCCCGAGTATCGAACTCACCTGACATCTTGGAACATACGTGCCGTAGGACAGTTTGCTTCGCTGACTTGTATTGCCGAATTTAGTACTTATTCTATTAACTGGAGGCGTTGCATAAGTTTTCACAGCACACATTATCTACTGTCCTTGCCGCTGCGACTAGTTACTATAACGACTATCGTTGGCTTTACGTGTGGTAGCCACATCTGGCGCCATAGACCTCTCGCAGAACCTGACGGTTGAATACCTGTTTTTTACTAGAATCACTTTAAAACAGGTGCTATTATAACTGTATTATATTATAAGCGCGAGTCGCAAGTACGCAACAAAGGGTTCCGTTCACAACTTTTTTTAAATTTCAATGAAATCATTCATACTTAACCAGGTTTTACAACTGAAATGCTTCGTTTTCGTCGTTCAGTGGGAATTTTCTTCTATACTTTCTTTGTGCACCCCTAACTCTACGAAAGGAAGCTGAAATCAACGCACAGCGTGTTGTGCGTTGAATATCAGTCAATGAGTCAGTCAGCTACACGATTATTTTATTTATTTAGATGCTTAGCTTCATCATCCCCACTCCATCGAAAGAGCAAAAATTTAAAACGTTGATAACAACAAAAACGTTAATATACACACAAGTTTTTTTTTCTAGTTTTAAGTACATATATTGGAAAGTACAAGTTTTTTGTACGGCCCCCTTCAATTTACGTTACGTTTTTCATGTATTTATTTATTGGCCACAAATTATTCTCTAAAAACTATCTTCAAAAAGACAGCCTAGCCTATAGCGGCGTGAATCGCATATAAGACGAGTATCGATCTTTTATAACCTTGGGGCTCGCTCCCCTATTCCGTCTCTAGGTCAAGTTCAAACGCTCACCCTTCGATTCACCCTTTACGCTCGGAACGTTTTAAAATTCAGACCATTGCATTTAATAATAATAATAAATATTACAGGATTTTTATTAATTTGCAACCACTTTGAACCTCGAAGAAAGGCAAAGACAGGTATCTGTTTTTTTATACAATATATAATGTGATTGTATATGTATAAATATTTATTTTAAATGCATCTCTTGCCAAAGCCTGACTGCGTTGGTCACATGAACAAAGAACAAGTAACTATTAAACAAAATTAATTTGAACACCCCACTTAAGTTGACAAGATTTAACACTCCTTTACACATACCATTAGCTTCCAGTAATTATAGACAGAACTCATATCTTTGTAGAGCAAGTGACAACTTCAATAAGCTTAGTACCTCAGCACGATGACTGCTGAGCAGAGAATTCTTCACATCATAGTATGATAAGATTGTTAAAGACCATCAATGGATTATTCATGTTTATTTACTGTGTATTGTATTATTTTCTTCCCACTTTTTTTCTTTTCTGTTTAAGTTTTTTCTGTTGGTTTTCCTCATAATAATAAATAAATAAACATGGCATATTGACCACGGTACTGCATGACTCCCGTCAACTTGAGGCATACATGTGTGTAATAAAGCCATGTGTGCCCGTAATTTCACCGGTTACCATACCCTTCAACCCGGAACACAGTAATGATGCTTGGCGGACGAAATATGTATGGTGGTAGTACTTCCCCGGCCCACATCACAATGACATTATTATTACAGAACATTAATTTCACACAGCGCCATCTAGCCCCAAACTAAGCATAGCTTGTAATATGGGAACTAGATTACGGATAGAACACTTAAATACTTTTTTTGTTTGTAAATACATACTTATCATACAATACAACACGCAAACACAGAACAAACATGTATATTCATCACACAAATGTTTGTCACAACGTACAGTGCAGATGGCAGAGGTACTACCAACTGAGCTACGAGGCTTGTTAGCTAGGGGCTCTACCACTCTTGGTAGTTTATGTTATAGAATACAATTGGAGATAATACATTTTAGCTTTTTAGAAAAAAGAAAAAGAAAAAGAAAATTAGAAAAAAATCAAAATTAAACAATTTTCATTAATTTTATTATAAATTAAACTAACTATGTACAAAGGAATCAGTCAGATTACCTAAGGACCGTTACAAACGGCCTCAACTCAACTGTTCCAGACCAGTACCAGACGGAAGCGTGCCCAAGACACTGGCTGCATTGCCACGCTGAATAGCTATGCTAATTCGCTGGCCTAAATAAGAGCCAGCCCTTGGGTCATGTGTTAATTATATAATAAATTAAATATGCAGTTAGAGCAATTTTGAATGTTTAGTGATATGTTTTTCCCGGGAAATTTAATTTCGGTTCTCTGTGATTGGGATGTGATAATATTTTGAGTTGATTGTTGTGGAGTAAAAGTTGGAGATACTCGACTCATGCTTGAGTTTCCTGCATTATTAAGATCTGAGTGCGGCTTCAGCTGAGATGACATATTCATCCAATCCCGCGATGTAGATGCTTGGGGTTCTGTAATGTTTGGTAGAATATTGATTCCTTCCGTAATCCGCTGCGTGACGTGATACTTGTTTTGTATAGAGTCCTCTATATAACCTTCAGCCACTTGATCGGACCTCCATCCACCGTGCCGTTTTAATGTCGTTATATTCGCACCAGAGTCCGCCAACAGAGTCGCGGATGTTCTGCGGAAACAATGGCCCGTGTAGAGTTCCGGATTTGGTAAATTTAGATAAGTGGCAATATCTTTAGGCATGTTACCAAATTTATTTTTGCCTATGACGTGCCTTGCGCATTTACCATTTTGATAATTTAGAAAAAATCTTCTCGTTGAAACATTAGTGGGACTTAACTCCTGATAGGCTTTAACTATATTAAGGTATTCTCCACGGATGACAAATTTACGCATTTTGTTTGTTTTCGTGTTCGGCAGACTCACAGCTTGTAGGTTTGTCCTCTGCATGCACCGCTGATTCCATAAATTAAAACAACCTGTTGAACAAAAAAATAAGTGTGTTAATAATCGTAATAACCTAGGTACCTATTTTAGGTATGTAGGTAGGTATCTATTTATTTAGTTTGAGTAGAGTAGATAAGTAGGTTACCTTTGTTGCCAAGTATTGTTTATTTGGAGGGTTATTTAAAAATGTTTCGATTTCTTGTGTCGTCAAGACTTTAGATTTTTTTGCCTTGTATCCAGTGGACAATTTCTTCAGTAAAGCCGTCAAATTTACATATTTTTTAATATCGACGTCGTGTCTCGTTTGCAAGGTCATTCTTAACATTGAATATGTGCTCCAAAGAGTCGACGATTTGAATTTTTTCGATAATTCATCAAAATAAGTGAGAAAAACCCCTTCAGTAAAATAATCCACACGTTTCTCATCTCTCCGTTTTATAAAATTTTCGTAACTCTTTAAATATATTCCAATATTGTTGGAACATTATATGCGAGCTTCAACGACTTTACGCGCCAAAAAATGTATATATGATATATAGTATAGAATCTTTATTAAATAAAATGTACAATTAAACTAACTAACTATGTACAAAGGAATCAGTCAGATTACATAAGGACCGTTACAAACGGCCTATTGGTATTTAAAATGCATAGTATAGATGATGTTGTTTTTTTATTGCACTACAGGGAAGCGCTTGGCTTGGCTTGGCTTGGCTTGGCTTGCATCTCACCTGGTATCAATTTATGATGAGGCTGAAGGTGAAAGCGCACTTTATTCGGAATCCTCAACAGACAGAGGAACTGGCTATCTTGACACGCAGGCAGACTTATATAAAGTCCTCCCACCAACAAAACCAAGCACAAAGCACAAATTTGTACCAAACTGGGGATTGAACCCACTGGACTTGATACTAAACGACAAACCACTTTATAATGTATGCTTGTCTCTAGGATACATACATATAGCTATAGACCGAAGATTATAATACTATAACTTTAATTAACATATTTATTCACAAACAATTACAAATAATATATACAATTAAACCAACTAAAAAACAAGGGAAGCAGTCGGTTTACCAAACGGCAGTTGCCAGTCAGTACCTACCAACCTACCTATACATAATTATGTTGTGTTCATGCGCTGTGCTGCTTTTTGTTCTTGGTACCAAATAAATATTATTTTTTTTTTCTTTACCATGGTATATATAGGTAACTCAACTGTTCAGTAACTGTACCAGACGGAAGCGTGCCCAAGATACTGACTGCATTGCCTCAAACAAAAGCCCCCCCAAGATTTTTTTTTATTGTACGACGGGGAAGCGCTTGGCCTTCATCTCACCTGGTAATAAGTTGAGATAAAGCCGAAGGTGGAGGCGCACTTCACGCAGAATCCTCCACAAACCGAGGCACTGGCTATCTTGCCTCTGAATGCCGGGACACGACCATTTTTTTAAAGAATTGTTATTATGGCGACAGAATTGGGTAAGATGATGGTAACTAACCACGCGGTCTTAAAAAATGTCCTACCACCAACCAAACCAAGCACAATATTTATTGTACTTCCCATGGGGATCAAACCCGGGACCTCTGGATCTGAAATCGGTGGGTTGAACCACTAGACCACAGAGGCGGTTTATTGTTTTTTTTGGTTAGATTGTTTTTAAACTCGAAGAGCACCGGCTCCCCACGTACCCAAGGCGTCATTAAATAACTTGGCCTTTTAATTATATGCGTACTAAATAAATATTGCGGTACATTTCCCACACCAACTCGTTATGATTATTTTACAACCGTTATACGAGTATGTGGTTGCGACCAAACAACGCCATGTTGTATAGACTAGTTAATTTGTACAACTGTCCGAAGAACCAAGTAACTGGTTTTTAAAAGTGGTTTTCATGTTAAATAGGCCGTTGAACTTTTTGTTTCAATGGCATTATGCAATCTATAACGAAATATTAATTTGTTTTCTCTTCATTACTGTGTCATAATCATAATATAATATGCCTAATGTAATGAACTTCGCAATCTCCCTTCTTTTGTTGTGTACGCGGATTCTCAGCAAGTCTGTGTCGATTACTTATTGTTCGATGTTAATGTACGTTCTCACCTCTTTGTTGGACTTCCGGATGAAGGGCTGGCCAGCAAGGACCAAAGGCCTACCTCAACCTCTTGCATTATTACTTGGATATTAAGAGTTGATGACCTGGAATGGCTCTTGAGATAAATGTATGTCATAGTTCAAGATTGATACCAAAACTCTAGTATGACGAAAACACAATTGCATAAAATTTACCTAAGGACCATTACAAACGGTATAGGTAACTCAACTGTGTCCTGTGGCCTAAATAAGTGCCAACCCTTGGGTTACGTGTCGCTTCAATTAAAAGCCCTGCAAGATTTTTGAAATCTGGAGGGCACCGGCTTATAAGCTTTGTTTTCTAGCTAGGTACCTACTATATACGCACTACCAATAACTATCGCAATTCCCACAGCTGGCTATGTACGAATGGCGATTTATCAAATACACTAAAACCATGTCTGTAACCTATTAGCCTTCATACTAATTAATCACATACACCCATGTTTGCTTTATGCGTGGTACTAGATAAACTGTTGCTCAATTCGAGTAATTTTGATACAGTAGCTGATAATTATGTGCAGTATGTAGTAACTTGGTTGTGCTAATTAATCGCGGCAAAGGCAACCGCTGCCCTTATATACCCAACTTATAGTACTGTACTTAACTTACAGTACTTATCCATATTATGTGATAGAGACTGACTACCCACAACACAGGGTTCCTAGTGTGGGAGCTAGTGTTCAATATATTTTTTTCATCTTGTTTCAATTTACTTCATCTACCTACTAAGATAATGCTAGATTTGCATGCACTAGCACGCATGTTTGTTTAAATGTTAAATAGAATGTAATATGAATAATTGTTGGCTACAAAATAAATAAATTACTATTATTATTATTATGTTAGCAAAGCTGCTCAGGTACTAGTTTCACCTGGTGCATCCATCTGTAGGTACAGTCGACTAAAAAGTTATATTTAAGTAACTAAGCAAATTGTTTTAATTTTAATTGTAGCAGTTACATTTTTATAATTTTCAAATGGTCTTTACATCTCTGGTAAACATTTTTTTAACGCGGACATGTCCACTAATGGCTTTTATTTTGATTCGAAAAACGGCTGATGCAACCCCGCTGATACGTCGAGATAAATAATGGTAAAAACGCGATAAATAACCGTTTTTCTAAAATAATGTATCTAATCGCGCAAGTATAAAAATGACTAATTAATGATACAATTAACCAGACTTGAATGTAAGAGATCTTAGATTAATCTTCATTTTGAATGTTATGAAGTGTTTACATATTAGTCTCTACCTACCCCCATCTCACTTCGTCATGTGTCCTCACATAAAATTAGGTAGGTGTGATGATCACAGAGATGGATAATTGTCTTTTTTATTTATATAGATATTACCACCATTTCACTAGCTCATTTGAAAAAAAGTAAAGCTGTGACCTAAGATGCTACAACACTTGTCTACAGTCTGGACTTGGTTGGTGCTGTACTGCAAGGGTAATCAAGAACAAAACCGCTGTGATAAAAGTTTTCCAACTCTATATATTTTAATTTCTCCCTATCTTATATACCGACAATTTAATTCAATGTAAATAACCTGAAAACAGAGTGATATTAAGTGAAAATCGTTAGAAATATTTTTCAAATCGATACGTGTGTCTCAGGAAATAATGATGGCCTTGCTGCTACTCGTAACAAGCAAGCAAGCAAGCAACACTATATTTCCTGAGGATGCCTCGTGTAGAAAACAGGTGTCGATTAGATCATTTTATTCAAAGGATTTTTGCGGATTTTTACTCATTTTCACCCTGTTTTCAGGTTATTTACATTCAACAATGGATTTCCGCAAAATAAAGTCGGAATCAATTAGCTAATGTGATTCAAAATATCCTGGTTTGTAAAAGTTTCATCTGTGTTAGAAGCTGAATTAAATAATGTATTTTTTCCGAAGAATTGTCTTATGAAAAGGCATGAGTAATCCTAGCGATAAAATTAACATATTAAGCAACTACTTACGTAGAAAGTCCGGTCAATGAACACCAGTATTGTATATAAGCCGAGTTAGGAGGCTGTACTGTATTGACACTAATGATTTTTAGTGCTTGTAATAACTACATATGTAATTGATGTCGTACGGAAAACTTTATTGCATTTTTTTTTTCAATATGGGGTTTCAGAAAATTGTCTTGATAGATAAAAAAAAAACCTTTTTTTTTTATTGTATGACGGTTAAGCGCTTGGCCTTCATCTCATCTGGTTACAAGTTAAGAGGCCGAAGTTGAAGGCGCACTTCACCCGGAATCATCAACAAACTGAGAAACTGGCTATCTTACCATAAATGCCGGAAAACAACAATTTTCGAATTGTTGTTATGGCAACAGAATGAGGTAATTAAACAAAGTCCAACCACCAACCAGACCAAGCATAATATTGTACTCATCTGAGGATCGTCGTACCCGGGACCTCTGAAATCGGTGGGTTGAACTACTACACCACATGAGGCGGTTAACTGTGTTCTGCACACTCTTCCAAAATGAAATAGCGCGACATTTTTGAGTAGGTTTTATTAAAAATTATAGCTATTACGTGTTTCATTTATGTTCAGTTCAGCTGCAAAAATGCATTACGCATACCTTCCCAGGTTATATGAGTTTTAAAATTTTATAAATCTATTTAGTTATAACGTAACTAAATGAGGTTGTGTTTATACAATTAAATTCCTATCATCCGCTTTACCCTGCTCGATATGCAGTGGTGCATAGAACCGTCCCACACATTTTGGGCACCTCATAGCATAGGCCAGTGTATATCTACCAAACTCTAACTCTTCTCAAACTGCTCTTACCGGCTTCGCTCCAAACGAGTCGGTGAGTAGCGTAATAAACATTGGGTCAGTCAGTAGCCTTACCACAAGTTACAGATATTTATTCGTTTCACGTTACTCGATTACCTAGTGTAGCTAATGTGAAGTCAAACAGACTGATCTCACTGTCAAGGCAAGAAGGCTTATAATTCTAGTGATCTAAAACTAGACAGTAAACACTGATCATAGAAGACTTTATTTGATTTATTTCTAATTTCATGGTATTCTAGAGATTTTTATCTGATTTCGGTTTTTTAACCCCAATTTAAATGTATCTTTACCTTGAGAAGAACATACACATACACCACACACATAATATTTACTCTGACCCGTTTTTTAATTATATTTTCAAAGTAACACCAACGATTTTTTTAATATTAACGCTAGATGTGTTCGTGTTTTACCACATAGGTTTACCGTAGCTGCTAAGTAAGGATAGTTTGCAATACCTCATGGTAGCCGGTCTAATCGCATTCAACCAGTATTTGACCGAGGTAACGAGTAGATCAAGTAGATTCTGATCGATTTATCCATCTGTGTTCGCGCTTGCGAAACGAACTCAGAGCGTTGCGTATCAAGGCTTAGGCATAAATGTTTCAACCACGAGGTACGCCTCTGGCAGTGCAAAGCCAGAGGCAGCCCGCTTTTTGCTGAATACCGTATCCGGCAAATCGCTAATTTTCGTTAAGTGTGCTATATCGATTAAGTATTATGTAACAAGAAAAATATTTTCAATTACATATATTTTAACATATATATATATCATAACATAATGTATCGTACTGTAAATATAAATATTTTCTTATTCTTATTTATTTTGTACACAATCCCACCATCAACCGTATTTGTATCTACTATTCTCTCCATCCTGAGGTGGTCTGGAAAATGAGATGATCATTCATTAAATCATTAATATTGATATCGAACAACTGTTTATGAGGTTCATTTCACATTCGCAGCCGAAAGCTTGGATTTAAAAGAAATTGTAGATGGTGAATGAAGATAATAATAGCCCAAGCCAAATAGGTAGGTAGCTATTAAGGTCAGACAGGTTGTGATGGGTTATTTCCAGAATAAAAAAAGCTTTCTTTCCTGTTTAAGGTTTCCTGGTAGAAATCGCTTTTAGCGATAAAGCCGTCCTCATATACACTGTCACCTTATAAATGAAATATTGTTCGATGTAGTCTCTGTTTATTCACTCTTTTTTTATACCTCACTGCCGACAGGACGGACGCGAGCACGGGGGCGGAGGCGGGGGCGGGAGCGGATACCTACAACACATCGAATTGTTGGAAATAGAAAATACTTAAGCACCATCTCGCCCCAAACTATGCATAGCTTCAAAATTAATCTGAAAACAGAAACAATTTTTAGTAACAAATCCGCTAAATTTCTTTGAATAATTCAAATCGACAGGTGTTTCGCCCTTTACACGACAACCAACTTCATGGTGTCGCTTTTAGGAGTTGGCGTGCGCGCGCTTCGTTCAAAAAACATTTCAAATCAAAAATCTAAAATATATCTTAGAATTTACCAAACGCGCCAAAAGAAGTACTTAAACTTCATAAATATGTTACAGTACACATTATATTCATTGTAATGTATCGTTACGTAATAAACTCGTACTCATATGTACTAAAGGTCTATGCTTATGTTAGAGGTTAACATCCACGTCTACTTCCGATTTAAACAAACTTGTTCTAAATAACGCGGCACGAATTCGACATTGACACATAATTGTAATTTTTATTATTGTAGGTACCGTACAAACCAGTATGGAGCTCGTTTCTCTATTTATTTAATTTTATTGCGAATAAAGATGAGCCGAGGTCGTCAGTTCGATGACATCTGATAAAATGCTTAAAATACAACGCAGCCACCGTTGTATTTGGCCAAGTCACTGTTTCATTAGCGCATAGCTTGGATATAAGTATTACTGAATTTAATATGTGTTTGGTGTCACATTATTTAACCTCTTTTAAACATGCTATTTTTATTTAATATTGTTTATACTATAATTGCATCTCTTGTCTATAACAAAACGTTACTGTAATTTTAATTCGAGAAACGGGTATTTATCGCGTATTTTACCTCTATATTTATCCCGACGTTTCGGCAGGGTTGCACCAGCCGTGGTCGCGGGCAGACTGGAACTTTGGAGCCACCGTCGAGAAGTGAAGGCGTTTTTAACAACTACCCTCAGCTTGGTCTTGATTATTAGAATAGGCCACATTTACACCAGCACGACAAACAACACTGACAGTATCAAAACAATTTTTCTTAGGATCACACCTAGTGCACCGTGCTACCACTGGATTCCAAGAGGCAGAGAGTCTGAAACCGTCTTCGCGATTAAAATTAGGATATTTTTTAATCTCAATCGCTTCCCGAACCATCCTCTTATAGTAATGCCGTTCATTGGAAATTACTTTCGGGCTATGCAGCTCTATCCAGTGATTAGGACCTGAGTCCACTAAGTGCTCCGCGATAGCTGACTTGTTGACCTGGCGATTTTTCACAGCGGCTATGTGTTCCTTCACGCGTTCAGCTATACGCTTATAGTACGCTTCGTTTGTCCTATATAAGAACGACCACACTACACGCTACAATCTATCTTATACACACCAGGTACTTGCAAGGGCATAACATCCTTCGGTATCCGTAGCTGCTTAGCAACCTTAGTGAGTTAAAAAAGACTAAAACGTTACTGCGTAGGTCACATCCACGATGAACATGACTCACGCGGCACTGCATTGCGCCCGTCAAAATGAGGCATAAAGGTGTCAAGCCTCGCGTGTCCGTTCACCGGTAAGCATTTCCTTCAAACCGGAACACATCAATGCTGCTTGGCGGGTGAAATTGTTATGTGGTGGTAGTACTTCTACGGACGAGCCCTTTCACAAGGAGCTCTACTACTCTTCAAATGTGATATGACATTGCCTCTGCAGCTTGAATATTCACGTTTAAACTCTGCTTAAATATTAAATCTTAAAAAAAATGTGTGTATATTTTACACCATAATGACATTGAATACATTAAGACGGACGCTGATTCTCCTTCTCCAGTATAAGTATATGTATACACAAGCGGTACAACTGGGCTCTGAAACTGGGACCGATCTACAGTTATTTCCTTCGCTGTGCCCTTTACAAGCCGCCGCGGGGTACTTTAAGCAGTACCCTGGACCGACACCTTAACCCGATGACCGTCGTAATCTCCGAGCACTGAATCATCTAACATATCGGGTAATCAGGTGCCTCAAGTCTGCAATGTCCTGGCTGACCCAGAAACAAAAATCACATAGTTGTGCCCCTGGATCAGAACTCTGGATGTCTGAAGTGTGAGTCACGCGTCCACCACTACACCACTAAGGCATCTGGTGTTAATGCAGTTGAGGGTTCTGTTGGCAGCCTTTACGTGCAGAACCCTAGACTAGTTATTGTCCATGTCACGATCGTAAGTCTTTCGACGATACTTCACCGTTTGTGACAGGCGCTGGTTTGTCGCGGCTGTTAACAAGCATGTTTATACCGACTTCCTAAAAAGGTTCTCTGTCCGACTTGTATTTTTGCTATCGGTGTTCATCTCTCATTAATTGTAAATATCAAACGAGCTGTTAATTGCCGGCTCAAGTATCGCGCTCTCATACAAACTTAGTTTGTTTTTATGTCGAAATAAGTTGACTTATTCGAATAATCTAAAAAAAAATGTAACTTGTAATTAGGGCAATATTAATTTCCAATAGGTACTTTAGCATAGTTTATTTTGATATTCATTATGTCTAATCAAAAATTATAGCAATTCAAAACTACGTTACTTCATTCATTATAGGTACCTTGCAAAGTTTGTATCGAATTTATGTTTTATTACATTTTAATTTTAATCCAATACTTCGTTTGTATTTTAGAGCAAAAATTAAAATATCTACTCCCTCAGATCATATTAAGATCCACGAATTAGTCTTGAGTTTTTTTTTACACAACTAGTAGACGGAACAAGCAAGTAGACCTGATGTTAAGTGCATCTCTTGCCTGTAACGATGCCTTACTACGTAGGTGACATCCACAAGGAACATATCCTACACGGCACTGCATTGCGCCCGTCAACTTGAGGCATTAAGTTGTTTAAGCTCGCGTGCCCGCAATTCCCCGTTGCGTCCGTGGAAGTACTACCACCTTACCTTACCTCTTGTGAAAGGTCGCAAGAGGCTCTACTACTCTTACTTTTACTTTAAGTTCAGGGCTCCACTTGAGACACACTGTCATACAAACGTCTTAATTTACTTATATAGACACCTTGTTTTGCTGTTTCTTGATTTATTACTCACTTACCCATAATGGTAGTTCCACAAATATAAATTGGCTTCGAATACAAATATGGTCCAACAAAATACGCAAATTATGTAGATTGCTAAATAACGGATGTAGTGGTCAAGTTGTTCGACCACCACTATCAGATCCAGAGGTCCCGGGTTCGATCCCTAGTATAATATTGTGCTTGGTTTGGTTGGTGGTAGGATTTTGTTTAAGTCCGCCTGGCTAGCTACCACCATCTTACCAAAGTATGTCGCCATAACAACAATTCTCGAAAATTATTGTTTTCCGAATGCAGAGGTAAGATAGCCAGTTCCTCAGTTTGTGGAGGCGCGGTGAAGCGAGGGTGAAGTGCGCTTCCAATAAAAAAAGGTTTCGGAAAGTGTTTTAATTAATTAAAATGTCTCTTCATCTGCAGGTATCTTTAATTGTGTAACAGTCGTTGGTCAACGCAAGTGTAAAGACAGATGGCATCTATTGGTAATATTTCGCTAGAATATCGGGTTTGGTAACGTCTTCAATGTCAACGGGGCGGGGCCAAACCCAATTTTTATTATTATTTATAGTCTGACAAATCGATTTTCTTAGAGCCTATTGGTAACGCTACAAACTATTACATCCTAGTTTTCTTAGAACCTATTGGTAACGCTACAAACTATTACATCCTAGTTTTCTTAGAGCCTATTGGTAACGCTACAAACTATTACATCCTAGTTTTCTCAGAGCCTATTAACGCTACAAACTATTACATCCTAGTTTTCTTAGAGCCTATTGGTAACGCTACAAACTATTACATCCTAGTTTTCTCAGAGCCTATTAACGCTACAAACTATTACATCCTAGTTTTCTTAGAGCCTATTGGTAACGCTACAAACTATTACATCCTAGTTTTCTTAGAGCCTATTGGTAACGCTACAAACTATTACATCCTAGTTTTCTTAGAGCCTATTGGTAACGCTACAAACTATTACATCCTAGTTTTCTCAGAGCCTATTGGTAACGCTACAAACTATTACATCCTAGTTTTCCAGTTTGTTTTGAGACAGAATTTGTACAAGTTTCAATGTTGTTAGATATTAATTGTGTTCGTCATAGTGTTGCTTAGTTTATGTTTGTTTAAGCGAAACATAGTTTTATTATTTTTTGATTGGATAAATAAATGTATTTTCTTTCTTTCTTTTTTTCTTTCTTTATAATGAAGATGGTTGTTTTTATTAAAAGACGGGGAAGCAGTAATCCCTCATCTCACCTGGTTTCAAGTTATGATAAGGCTGAAGGTGGAGACTCACTTAACCCGGAATCCAACATTACTATGCATATACTATCCTACATTACTCCATCCTACATAAACCAACAGTCTGAGGAACTGGCAATCTTACCTCTATATTCTTAGAGACTTAGGTAAGGAAGTTGTCCGGGGTAGATCATATGTAGATTTCACCCACCTCCTGCTAAGTCCGACGCCAAGCAGATCGCAGGGTTCTGTCAGTACGTGAGTAAGCCTCGATGTAGGGTAGCTTACCATAATGATTAGTTGTTGGGTGGGGGGGGTTTGCAGAATGCTACAAATGCCTTCTTCAACTGTCCATTAATATTTACAACTGGACTCCTTCAACATTGACTTATTTATTTTGTGTTATAGAGATATAATAATAAGTTGATGATGTTTTATAATAATATGATATTGTGTGTAGATTAGATGACTACGCTGTCGTTAAAGACAGTTGTATTTTTTAACAAATAAATGAATAAATTTAGGAGGTTATTGCCAACACCACGCTTGCCAGGCGGATAGGTGATCGCAGTATAGAGTTAGAATAAAGCTGCTCTGATTCTGGTGAGATCTACTCGTATTGGTCGGATGACGTCATCCGTGGGTTCAGTTGAAGCAGGCCGCGACCGCCATGGCTTAAAAATACAAATGCTTAGTTTCCTAGTTTCTAATTTTCGCTTTTCGGCTAAATCCCTATAAATGATATGTGCACCTGTCCCCAAGGAAAGTCCCCAATTCATAAGTTAATTTATATTATACAAATTGCTTCCTCATTACCTAGTGGGCAGCTTGTTTACATTTTCCTTGGTGAACATCTAACGAATAAAGCCAGAAGACTCTTCTTACAACAAATTAAATCCAATAACTGCAAATTCTGCTGGACTTACAACGGACTGGTATACGTGAGGAAATCTGAGGGTTCCCCCGGCTCCTCATAAAGGAGGAAAGTCAGCTGGTGGAGCTGTCATGCCAGGTTTGACTTATACTTAGTTCTAAAATCCCGGTTCTTATAAACCTAGAAATTTTACCTATAAATAACAATAATTATATATTATCCTTTACTTTATATGGTAAAGTAAAGTTGATCTGCACACGCCCTAATATTTTCGATCTTCAATCCACATTGAATTCGCACTCAATTATAAATCCGAAATATAATAGACAAAGTAAAATAATACTAGATCTATATTATTACCTGAATTATTAAAAACCATTCGTTGTTCAGTTCTCATCACTCAAACTCGCTTCGCCGATCAGCTGTTTACGTACAACATATCCTTATCGCTGCAGTATTGTTGATGCAGTGTTAATTGGAAGGATGTTGATCAGCGCCAAAACAGCGGACTACTACGTACACTTTCACACAAAATATTCACTCAGTCTACCATAGTACGTGTGCGTGTTAAAGCTCAGTACATTTACAGAATAAATGTTTTAGTAACCAACTATATACCGCACCATGAGTACATATGTATCAGTACCTATAGGATACCATGCACGGGAATTTGCTTTATTTACACAATACCATTCTATTTAACTGTTACCTACCCGATTCACATAAGTTTATTATATTTCATAATGTACCCATTACATATTCTATACACAAAACGTATAAATCTAACAAATCTACATACAATAACAGTAGTAAGCTATTATATCACCAATGACCTGCAGCAGTCCCATCTATTAATTTATCGTACGATATTATCCTACACACTTTACCTACCCATATCTATGAACCTTCCTATCTTTTCACATAGCACTTTTCTCTAATGTAAATAAAGACCTGGACACACTTGAAATAGCCACAGCGACTGAATGTTTTGTTGGGGATTGTTCACATAAACATCACATAAATGGTCTTAATACCCTAACCCTAAACATACGTAGTATTTACAAAAACTTCTTACAAATGGAAATCGGTAATCGGTAGTCTTATTAGTACAGACATGCCTATTACCACAGGTGTACCCCAAGGTAGTATTCTCGGGCCGAGTCTTTTCCTGATCTATATCAACGACATGTGTCAACTACAACTACGCAATGCCAATATGTTCACTTACGCGGACGATACAGCGCTGGGACAGCACTTGGACGGAGGCATTCGCCTCTGCGGAAGCTGGACTTCAAAACGTAATTTCATGGCTCACAAGTAATCTACTCACCCTCAAAGTTAGCAAAACTAAATATATCGCCTTTTCTATTAGAAGCAATACTGCTCCACCTTCTACACTCGGCTCACTAACTGCTCACTACTGTTTATATAGACCTAACTTTAATCTAGATTGTGACTGCAATACCCTAGAAAAAACGAATGAAATGATCTGGGAGTAATCGTAGACAAAAACATGAGTTTTCTTCCCCATATCAAACTAGTAGCTATCCGAACGAGAAAAGTTATATGGGTATTTAAAAAGCTCCGTAACATTTTGAGCCCCAAATTGTTGAAAACCGTCTACATGGCTCTATGCCAATTTATTATTACGTACTGCATTACAATTTGGGGAGGGACCTACAAAACACAAATGTTGGCTGTTGAAAGAGCGCAACGATCAGTTTTAAAAACCATGTCCTTCTAACACTTTTTTCATCCAACTTCAGACCTCTTCCTCCCAAGTCCTAACTGTCCGGCAACTTTATATCCTTAATATCATCCTAAAAACCCACGTCATGATTCCTACTATGCCTCAGCCGATTACACGAAAAAGAAGATGCGATAGACTCCTTACATCGCGAAAATACAGAACAGAATTCATGCACTAGAAATTTCAATTCCTCTCTTTATTCCTGTATGATAAAATAATTAAATCAATATTTATTTTAAATAAACTTTAGCTCCATCCTCATCATCTCCATTATCCAGACATGAATGCAAAATAAAAGTCACTACTTGGCTTCAAAGTCTAACATATGAAGAAACAGAAGATATGATGAGACCCCTCAGTTGATCTGTCCAAATATTATAACAGATGAATTACTAACAACTACTTACTACTACTTAATTTAAACCACGTGAGGTCTCCTGTGGCTCTTATGAGACTGATGTCCGGAACCATTCAGGAGAACCTTCCATAAGCACTCACACAATCATCACACGATACGCGAGGTCCCCTTTAAATTAAACTATCTAATATCCCTGTAGTCTGACAGAGGGAGCTGGGTGCCGGGAAACTGAATTTTCTTGTCCGGTACCGAACCACATATTTAAAAAGAAAAAATGTATCCTACCTTCATATATTTAGTCTTAATTTTAATTTAATATTAATCTTAGTTTTAATCATATGTTATTGTAAATGTAGGTAGTTATTAAGCGAAATAAAATTATTATTATTATTATTATATTTTGAAATCGCCATTTACCTGCCAACGGTATAGAAACAGCGGGTCACGCGTTCATCGTTGATTACTTCACTTATTTTGTGGTATACTCTTTTATTCATTAAAATTAAACATCCGAAGTTATTCATATTCTATGTTACATATTAAGGTTTTCGATAAATTCTCATCAGAGGATTTTGATGCGAAAGGAAAGTGTGAGACGAAAAGAAAGTGGATCACTAAGCGAAACGCCTTTGTATGAACTATTCACACAAAAAAGTTTGGAGTACAATAACATGCAATAAACCAGTTTTACCTTGCTATATGCCAAATGTAAGAGAGATTGTTATTATGTTGGTAATAAATAATACAATACTGTGAACGCAGGAGAGAACCCACAGAACTACTAAGGCGACATTTGTTGAAATGAGTCTGAGGTGTAATAACACGTGCACCCATCCGCAGGCCTATTTGACAGCGGAGCGATAAGTTCACTTGAAAGTCTATCAAACTCATGTGATTAATGGTTGGCCATATCAAGTGTTACCGTCTGCCTCCACGAACGACCCCCACGTGGTAACAATTCATCAAATAAACTTCAAACAGACTCGTGTGTATCTGCGATCGCCAAGCCGTTTGCTAGGTGCTTATGGAAAATGGACGCTTTGGCGGAGGCTCATGTCGAGCAGTGTACATATAATTTTAAGTTGATAAAATGATGATAATGTTAAAGAATATTTGCGTTATGCGTGGTACAAAGCTCAAATATACATTTAGAATTCGCTTTGTGGTGTGTTTGGTTACATCTTAGAATCACAGTAGGTACGAAATAATGACAATTTTTGATATTTCATATCGACTGTATTATTTGTATTTTTATTTTGAATTTAGTGAAGTGCTTAAATTGAATAAGCAATGTCATTTTTAATTAGTAAGGTATTTGTTTTTTTTACTGTGATGTATTGATTGATTTTTGAGTAAATAATATCTCGTCTCTCTCTAGTACTCTTCTGTATCAGTTAGTAATCATCTATATAACCCAAATGCTTCATTCATCAATGTTATATGTGGCCCAGATCCCTCAAAGCGGCCGTCCTAACTTACAGGGGACTAATTTCTTCCCGTCAGGTCTTTTGCCATCGTCACGCATGATAGCCTTGGCCCGACGGATGATGTCATTGATGGTGTTTATATGGGGCAAACGTCCGGCGCCTAGCGAATGATAGCGCGTGGTGTATCAGACTGTCCCATATGCCAAGGATATATTCAGTGTTTTTGCGATTTTTTTTTAAATAAACCGATAAAAAATATCGTGCAACTTTTCTAAGACACGTGAGGGTTTCGGTTGGATAACATTTTAGCAATAGATCTTTCAAAGGGCCTAGAAAAAAAGCCTAATTTAATTAAAAGCATCTACCAAAGAGTCTTACAATACTTTTGTGCTATAATCATCTAAAGTAGGTAGGTACATCATTCTAGATGATGTTGAAACCTAGTTTTTGTTTTCATTGTTTCTCACATTATTTCGAGGTTCCAGAACTACAGAGGTTATATATTACTGACGATTGTGTTAGGCGATATGACGATCTCGTCATTCATAACCCAACGTAATAGGGTGGTATGTATGTAATAGTATGTAATAGGTAGGTAACATAATACTATGAAAATCGGACGTCATGGGATCTAAAAGAACTTCTGTCATTTTTGTATTGAAAAACGTGAAAACGTCCGTCAATCTATAACTAAATACAAAAATCTACTCCAAAAATCGAAACTCGACGGGAGTTTCGTAGTAGACCTACAGACGCATGTAGACATGTAGGTAGCCGTTCATATATCCTTGTCAATGTGATGTTTGTGTAATCCACTGATCGTTCCTCTTCAGCACACTTCTAACTAGTTCCTCTCAGATGAATAGTATACATTATCAAATATTGTGTTTAAAACAGTTCCCTGACTCTACTAAATCAATAAGTTCACTATGACAACGGTACCGTCGCAGAATGACCACTTTAGGCCTTTTGGTATTCTAGTAGTTTGTGACGTCTTTTCATTGACATTGTGAAGCGATTGGTTTAATAAAATCGGGCCCCAGGTACGTCGATGTGGCCAATAATGGTATCAAAATGATTCCTCAGCAGTTTAGTACCAGATCTAGAGGTCTCGGGTTTCAAGTTGTTTCAAGTCCGTCTGGCTAGCTAACATCATCTTACCTGTGTATGTTGCCATAGCAACAGTGAGATAAGGGCCAAGCACTTCCTCCATTGAAACATTTTCCCATATGATGTAAACTTGTATGTATAAACCACAGGATCGCCCCCTAGAGCCTTTTTCGAATCAAATGTGAAACTACTACTAGTAGGTACGATATTCAACCATCTCTATGGAATATAACTTAACTTTATCCATACCTACTTAGCCTTAACCTAGCACCCTTACACTAGTTACACAATAAAAAGTATATGCTTAGACTTCGTAAGTCTAAGCCTAACCTATATTGCATACTTTTTTACTTAACATTTTTTCCACTTAATTATTCATGCATGTTAAATAGAATCGGAGGAAGAAGTACCTACGTGTGTTTGTGCTATTGCCTCGGATTGTTTAGCAAGATCGTTATACTCAAACTAACATTACAAACATTTCTATTGTCTGCTACGATGATTGATTGAGTTAGCAAGATTCGTTGAGCAGTTCCTAATCCAGTGTCACGGAGGCGCGTGCAACGAAGCTCGCATTTGGAGATCCGTGCCACAAATGCCAAGGATGAAAACCTTTACCGTATCATCATCATCAACAGCCTATTAGTGTCCACTGCTGACCAGAGCCTCTTCCAAAGTATACGAGTATACATATATATCTATATGCTCTCTTAAGTGTTGTCATAATTCAGCCGTAACCGATAGTAGACGATATTAATAATCTCAGTATATTTGTTCTGTTTAATAAGTTCTAATACTTAGTTATCTTAGTAGATAGTATACACATTTATTTGTTTAAAAAAAAACAAGGTAAGAACACAGATGACTGGCTAAAGCACAACAGCACCGCTAAGCCATGCGCCATAGCGTTGAAAACATATGAAACGCGATCAAGATAAAGCAGTGATTTCCAGGTAAAGGACTGCTTCTGGTAGGGAAAAGAAATTCCTGTTTTCAGTTTCATACAAATATTTTTAAATCCCATTTACATAATTATCAAGATTCGCCAAGCAGAGATTTGAACGCGTATTCGCATAAGTGTACAGAACAATATAACTCGATTCTTATTCACACTTGTCCGACTTAAAACGTGTTTGATTATAAATCGTGATCAAATAATTTGTTTGCCATTGCAACGGTTACGTGATACTGGTCGCAACTTGCCTTACTGTACACCGTCTTCGGGACCACGATAGAACTGAATGTGAACTAGTCACACGGGGGCTTGAAGTAGACACTAGGAACCTCTCTCAGTAAGTCCCGTTTATTGTAATACATGTCAAATCAAACCCACCAGGGTAGTAGTTTTAAACGTTTCTCTTGGCTTAGCACCTACCGCGATAACTAGTTCCCAGCTGCATCGGGTTGGATTGGAATTGTTTTTTCAACCGTTTTAATGTTTTTTTACGACGCTTGGTCATTATGAAGCGCACTTCTCCCGAAAAAAAAAAGTATTTAAGTATTCCATCCGTAATCTAGTTCCCATTAATATGGGAGCTTGTAATCAAGCTATGCTTAGTTTGGGGTTGTCCTGTCCAGTAATATTCAACAAACTGATGAACTGATGAATCTTACCTCTGTTATGCCGGAACACAACTATTTAGAATGGTTTTATGGTGATAGAATTAGGTAAGATGGCGGCACCAACCTAACCAACCACAATATATTACGATTTCCCCCTTGGGATGGAACCGGGACCTTTGGATCAGACACCGGAAGGCAAACCAAAGAGGCGAACAAATGTTCGAAGGATCAGCTGGTCCGATAGGAATGAGTCGTGTAACAACTTGGTAGATACGTATATCAAACAAGTCCATCAAACGAGTCTTCTAAGCCTCGGAATCGGTATTCAACTCGTTGTTCAAGCCGCATGCACTAATGCGTTAGCTGATTGATATCAGTGGACACGAAATGTTATCATTAGGTTATAACTATTACGCTTATTGGGTTATGTAGACCACTTAGCTGACGTTCGGTTAGGTCTAAAGCGTTCATGCGGAAGGTATACCTCTGCATAATTAACAGGCTTCACATATCAGCTGGTAGCTTGGTAGCTTTGCCTTCAGCGCTGGAGGTGGTCGATGCGATTCCAACCGGAGCTAACATTTGTGTGACAAATACAGATTGCTTTTATATTACTCGCATAGTAACAGATTTTGATCACGGATATTGACGTACACGCATAATGACGTACCTACAAGCATTATCATGTGAATATTACCAAAGTATCCGTAACACATACAAGTACAACTTGTTCACATATTTCAAGTTATGCTTGGTTTGGGACTAGATGGTGCTGTGTAAAAATTACATGTCGGTATTGTATTAAAACATATTTTTGAATAAGTAACAAATAACAGACTTACGGCTTTCACGGCAGAGCCGTGGATCTTGTATATAACTCTACAAGATACTGAAAAACGCTTTATTTTACACAAAATTAAGTACATGGAACATGTCACATTAGGTGGCATAGCGTATAGGTGAAAAAAGGTGAGAGGTGTGTTTAAAGTTGAAATACATACCTATAACAATAATATTATATGGTAACACTGCATCCATTTCTGAATAGAATTAATATCAACGTTTGATATAACTGTAATAGTGAGACAAGGAAATAAAGGTTTATGAACATCTAGTTCACGCTTCGCCATAACTGCGCTGGAGACGCCCACAATCAAGTTGCAATGGCTCTGATGGAACCTTTCTATCATATTCTCATTTATCAGAAGTATTGTTATTATGAGGTCATCCTAAGGCCTAGCAGTACTGCTCTTCCATACAAACGTAGGTTGATATTCATTACAAAATGGCACGTCCGATTCAAATGTTTTTGGTTCATTGTCTAACTGTCTGTCACTAAGCTGTTCCAGCCAGTGGGGATTATGACAATCTTAAAGAAAAATTGCCGTTGTTTAATTAACTAACATTTTTAATCCTTGTTGGTGGGGATAATGACAATTAAGATAGTTGGTATTGGTTTATTTTATAGTAGGTGCCTTCTAAAATAAAACAAATAAACTTTAAATCTAATTTTGATAAGATTTTTAACCATGAAATCGTCAAGCAAAGTAGTTTTTGGTAAGTCAGAGACCAAAAACGACTTTTAAATATATTATTGCTACTAGGTAGATGTTGCATTTCATGTAGGTTCCGAATTTAATTTTTTTTAATCCACGATGCTTCAAAACAGGCTCTATTGTTTATCTAAAACTGTATAAAATATTTTCATCTCTCAAGCTGTAGAACAACCTTTAAAAACTCACAGAGTACCTAGAGATAGAGCGGATAAAGATTATTCCTGGAAAAAATAATTTGAGTCTGACGTATCAAATTATATACTTTTAGGCATCGATGAGATAGATTGAACATCTATCTTCCTCAGCGATCCCCTCGGCTATCATGTAATCATTGAACCTTTATTTTACAAAATTGCCTTGCCTTCCACTTTTAAAGTAGTTGCAAGTTGCAAGTTTAGCCACCGGATGCGATTAAATAAGTACATATCGTTTATAGTTAGTTTAGTGTGATCGATAACGATTCATAGTGAATGGCTTGATAGCCACAAGGTTCTGAGAAAAACAATGCTCTTGATAGGCCTACCCAAGTACCTACCCTACTCGTAGTACTCTACTCTATGTTCTATTTGTAGGATTACGTACCCTTCGCCAACGGGAATAATTCTTCGTGGTCTGGCTCCATCTGGCTATCAATATATCAATGATATCAATCATTACTGATCTATGGTACTCGTATCAATGTTAACAATTGTATCTATGCCTTAGCCACAGATAATAAAACACTAAATAAGACTCACTAAATAGGTAGAAGGATAGGTAAGTAGTCTATGGTATTTTTAGGTACTGTCTGTGAGTGTAGTGAAGTGGTGAGCCATTTTTTATCTAGAAACCATAATGCACGTAATATAATAAGTATTTTTGGAACCGTAATAGATTTCTATAGAACTTAGTACACAAAGACAAATAGGTAGGTACAAGAGTCTGATTTGTGTGTGTCAGATTCATAGGTTCCAGAACGAAATAAATGCGCTTTCCTATCTAAAGTTGGTTCAAAATTCTAGAAGATATGTGAGTCTGCCACGCACTTGACCAATTTTATCCAAAAAAACTATTGTAAATCTTAAACACACAGTTAGCTATACGATTGCCAGATTGAGATCTTAGTAAGTAGGCTAGTTCACGTAACGTATTTTAATCTAAGGTAAATTAATTTGATGTAGGTATTTTATATTAATGAAACAAATAAATTTTGTTTTGAATATTTTTGTCGTTGAATCTCATCCAGGCTGGTAGAGATGGAAACGTAAGTTTATAAATCTAAGGTTAAATCGCTTCCAAATTACCCACACATGCAGAGCAGAGATGACTGCTACCAACTTTCAGGGGTCCGTAACCAAGGGGGCCAGTGCAACCCTATTAAGTAGACAAATTACTTAATGAGAATTGAAAACGGTGAATTATCTGACAAATAAATATAAAAATAATTATATCCCCGTGCAAGTTCGGTAATTTTGAAGTTTTATTTCAAGTGGTTCAGACTCGAAATCTTCGATAGTCTAACTCGCACTTAGCCGGTTTATTTCCATTTTAAAGATTGTACGCCCAGTGTGTCGGTATCCTTGGCTAAGGATATCACAGCCCTTCCTTTGCTCCCGTGGAACAGGACTATATCTTTAGCGATGAGTTATTTGTCAGATCAGTCTCGCTTGTTCCGTCTCCACATCACACATCACATCAACAGCCTATTAGTGTCCACTGCTGGAAAGAGCCTCCCCCAAAGCTGAAAAGCTGGTTTAGTCATAATCACCATGATTGGCAGACGGATTGGTGATCACAGTACAACTGTAGAAAAGAAAGCGGCTACCCTTCTTCTTGTGATATCCCTGAGTCTACTTTTACGACATTCATGAGCTGAATTGGAGTCATGAGCTGAATTGGAGAGAGTCGATTCTTAAGCCGCCACGGCATGTTCCGTCTCCATGTCGTATAAAAAAAACATTGTGCAGCAACTTATGGCAACAATCCTACAAATAAGTTGTCACGTCAGAATCCATTAAACCGCTTAGGCAGTAGCGCGTATCCTCACGCATCCTCCTGTATTTACTCTCTGTAGGTACCTCTATAACATTTTATTTTTATTTAATTAAAATTTTAAAATTTTAAATCTTCTTAGTTCATTTATTATTGTACGAATCAAAATACTAGCTACTTTATTGGGACGTATGCACATATATTTAGAAAACGATTATGTATATATACATATAGTAAATTAAATTTACAATGGTTGGTCTTATCGCTACGTATCTGGTATTTTTTTCTTGTATTTCCTTCCATTGTTTCTGATAGTCTCTTGCCAGTCATCAGTTGGACCTTCCCGTTTGTGATGTATTTGTGATGATTTCGCAGATATTCTATGCTATACGAGTAGGTATGTTTGATCCTTTGCTTGAGCCGTCTTGGGAGCTCTTGTAGACCGCAAGATCACCGCGCCTCTCACCGGATCTCACTGGCATCAAGATTCAAGGCCCCGAGCCATTATGAAATGAAATTGTCTACTTTGATGCAAAAATAATAGACCACGTACCTATACCGACCTACCTACAGCGCCGTAATACCGTGAACGTGTCTTTTATTATAGTTCTGTAATGAGCATTCTACAGGGCTACCGTTGAAATGTTGTGATGAAAAATTGAAACCTCAATGTTTGTAATTGAGCGGTCGTTTAGAAATTCTAGTACCTGCCTGGCCTATACCTACCTACATAGTGCGAATGTGAGGTAGCCTTACCGCCCTAGCCTTACCGATCTGGGCGACTAAGTAAAGAGACATCAAATGTAGATAATAGCGCTGAAAAGCCAATATCTATTGTTTCTGGCACATAGTATATTATATAGAAAAGCTTATATCTATCTTAGTATGAGTAAGTATGTACTTAGTGACTTTTAACCGCCTCTGCGGAGTACAATATTGTGCTTGGTTTGGTTTGAATATTATGCAAGACTCCTTTTTTGAAGGGAATGTGTGATTTTTTTATTGAGGAAGCATAGCTACAGATAATGTATCTAAAAAGGTATTACATTTATATAAGTACTCTATAAATATGTACCGGAGTGTTTTACAGTCCGAATCGAGCTATTTCAATAAAAAACGCTCCATCCATAGATGTAGAGTAGACCTCATCTATGCTGAGGAGAGGTATTCTTAGATAGTTAACTCGTTATGTAAAAAAATATATGGTGTAGAAGTATAAGAAAGAAGTAAGTAAAACTGTTTTTTTTTAAATGATCGGTGCTCTTTTTTTGATTTTTTTATTTATGCAACTATAGAAGCTAGTAGCCCACCTGATTATAGCAATGCTTTACTGCGTATGTCAATCCTCAAAGAACATAGCCTACACGCCACTGCATTGCACCCGTCTACTTGAGGCATAAAGGTGTTAAGCCACGCGTGACCGTAATTTCACCGGCAACCATACCCTTCAAACCGTAACACAGCAATACTGCTTGGCGGCTGAAATAGGTATGGTGGTAGTACTTTCCCGGACGAGCCCTTTCACAAGGGCCTCGTCACATCTAGGCTTGTTGAGCTCTAAGTCTACGATAGACTGAGCCTTCCCAGAAGGCACTGTCGCTAGCGCACCGTCGGAACATGACAAACTGTTTTGCGCCGGACTTAGGCAGGGTCGCTAGCCAGGTCGACCTTTATATGTAAGTACATTATGACACTATTACTATATAAGCGTAAATGTGTTTGTTTGTTACTCCTTCACGCCTAAACTGCTGAACGGATTTGGATGAAATTTAGGATGAAGATAGGTTGTACCCTGAATCAACACATAGGCTGATGCACACTACTTCTGCAATACTTTTATCCCGGAAAAGAGCAGTGTTCACGTGACAATTTGTATTAAATTAGTTATAATAGCATACAATAACAAATAGGCTATAATTCATCCTGGATTTATCCATTGTTGCTCTTTCGCTCAAAAAGTACCTAACAGATTGAGCTGAAATTTTGTACAAATATTATTCTGGACCTGGAAAACATATACACTACATTTTATCCGGGCATCAAGAGAGCGAAGCCGAGATTCTAGTAGTAAATAAATAGGTACATTCTGATTGTGATACAGGTCCTTCCACTAGTGATGTGAATGTGATCAGTCAGCCGTAACCGCTAGCACAACCTCAGCGCTTCCATTGCCCTGGGTAGATCACAACTACCCTCAATGCCGTAACCGCTAGCACAACCTCAGCGCTTCCATTGCCCTGGGTACATCACAACTACCCTCAATGCCGTAACCGCTAGCACAACCTCAGCGCTTCCATTGCCCTGGGTACATCACAACTACCCTCAATGCCGTAACCGCTAGCACAACCTCAGCGCTTCCATTGCCCTGGGTAGATCACAAATACCCTCAATGCCGTAAACGCTAGCACAACCTCAGCGCTTCCATTGCCCTGGGTAGATCACAACTACCCTCAATGCCGTAACCGCTAGCACAACCTCAGCGCTTCCATTGCCCTGGGTACATCACAACTACCCTCAATGCCGTAAACGCTAGCACAACCTCAGCGCTTCCATTGCCCTGGGTAGATCACAACTACCCTCAATGCCGTAACCGCTAGCACAACCTCAGCGCTTCAATTGCCCTGGGTAGATCACAACTACCCTCAATCATTAAGGTAATAATAATAATAAATAGTACAGTGCATTCATTACACACAGCGCCTCTAGCACCAAACTAAGCACAGCTTGTAATATGGGAACTAGATTACGGATAAAATATAGGTATCTAAATACTTTATTTGTAAATACATACGTACTATATGTAGGTATTTTTTACACAGAACATACATCTGTTGATTTCTGGATATGTTGTATTGTCTGAATATGTCTGAATATGTTGTATGAATATCATCACACAAAAGTATGTCATGGGTGGAAATCGAACCCACAGCCTAAAAAAATACGGTCATTAAAATGGGCTAAGAGCTAGTTAACCCCTCATAACAAAATAAAAAATGTAGGTTAGTTTGCATAGCAAAGAGCATAGCGATGACGGAATGGCTCCCAAGAACCGGATATCGGAATGTCGGTCGTCCAGCAGCATGATGGGCCGACGATATCACCTGCATCGGAAACCTCACCTGCATGAGAGTGGCACGAGACCGTCGGACGCGGCATGTGCATAGGGAGGCCTACACCCAGCAGTGGGTGAAATCACGCTGCGGGTGATGATGATGAGTTTGCATAAAAGGAAACTTCACCAAAATATCGAATAGTTGTAACAATGTTGAGGCAGGGCGCAATACTTTGTAAGTTTGATTGACAACAACGCCTATTTTCGAAAGGAGCTTATGTAATGTATTAATTACGACGAGCTCAAACGAAATCGAGAGTCGTTGGGCGGCATGCGAATGCGACCCTGTCTTACACACCTACCTACTGCTGTTTGCTGGGGACTGGCGAGCTGCCGAACAGCCTCAACTTCACTCTCATTCGATGCCGCAAGTTCACTTTCATTGGAACAATTTTCAATGATTCAGCTATTTCTTTAGTGTGAGTATAGATACTTATTTATAGGTACCTTCTGGCATTGTGTAATAGACGTGATGAATGATCGATCTCCTGTTAATCTCGATTCGTTAAGGTGATAGGTAGGTACCTACCTAACTATACCTACTTGCCTACAAATACAAGACGCGCCTTACGATTAAACACAGAACATGTCTATGAACTATAACTACTAGGATAATGGTAGGTATACCTATCTTGGTAATCAGGCGTTTCCGGAAATCCACCTCTTTTATTCTAAGTGAATAAACTCAAAAAAATGCGCGTGTCGCATGAACTACCTACATGTATTACAAGGGTTTCCATTCGTCCGATTTTTTGACTGAGTTTGTCCGAATTTGTCTTTTGACAAGTAAGGCCTATATGTCAAATAATTACTTTTGAAAATACATAGACAGGTAGAATCTACCTAAAACTTTTTTTATGATTTACAATCCTCCTGCGTATTACCTACCTACATATGTACCTGTACCTACAAGAATGAAAATAATCGCAAATGTCATTCCGAATACTGGCCATACCTACAAGTTTGAGTTCACAAAATAAAACGGAATCTACTACGCTGGTCGCGTAACAGTTTTTTTTTTTATTGCACGACGTAGAAACGCTTGGCTTTCATCTCGATTTATATATCTCTATGCTTAGGCACTTATTAGTTAGGTAGATACTTTTGTAATTCAAATTCAAATTCAAAATTATTTGTTTGGATTTAAAACAATGTACTTACAAGAACTGACTGTAAATTACGCGAAATTTTCGTAACATTTTCAACCTTTTACATAGTACGATATATGTGTGTTTACACATCAACAAATTCTAGGGATATAGGTACTTTAAACTAACTATAATTTTTTGAAAATTTTAAAATGTTTGACCATAGGTAAAACTAATATTGAATTAAGTAAGTAATGTTTCTTACATGTCCTTACTCATTTAATAAAAACTGGATCTTGACAGCTTTTTTTTTTGCAATAGGCTCCAGCTCTTATATTTACATTAGGTACACTTGATCATAATAATTGGCACTTAATAAGGCACCAAGAAAAATGTAGTGAAACAATGACATGTTACTTATTTGATTTAATAAAATAAGCTATACTAAATTTGATCGAAGAACTAACTTAACGAACATCTTTATTGAATACTTAGATATGAGGGCAATATGCACTATCAGACATTGTTGATGTGTGTACCTGCCTACTACCTACCTACCTACCTTACTAACTACACGCCTTATTTCTTCCTATCTATTTACCCACATGTCCATGTTCGTTTTAGGTAGAATTAATAAACATGAAATGCTACCGTGGCCTGGCCACCTCAATGCAGTTTGCATTTCGTAGATAGGCAAGGTCTGTATTCCTAAGGCTTGCTTAAACTCCCTTGAACGAAGAAATAGCATTAAATATTGCCCACATGGGTATTAAGTTCTCCGTGTACGGCCTATCCTCTAAACTAGGAACAAATTAGATCTTATGCTGCATATTTCGACCATAATAAAATGAAAAAATGTGGTGTAATACACGTTCTTAAAGAATATATTTTGCCTTATTCATACTGCCTTATCGATGTGATTATCTGAGTTACTTACGTAGGTAGATAAATCATGCCACAATACCTACCTAATCGCCGTAGGTGACAAACTATTTTTGTTATTTCATGACGGGGAAGCGAATGGCTCATCACCTGGTAACAAGTTAAGATAAGGCTGAATGTGGAGGCGCACTTCTCCCGGAATCCTCAACAATGTGAGGAACTGGCTTTACCTCTAAAGGCCGGAACACAACAGTTCAAAATTGTTGGTATGGCGACAGACTTAGGTGAGACCGTGAGTGCTATACAAGCGGACTTAAGCAAAGTCCTACCACCAACTTGATTTTCAAGCACAATATTACCACCCTGGGGATCCGAATTGCCCAATCATTGGCCTGATTGATCCCTCATTCCCCTTTCCATCATCGGACAAGCAGACGTTCCATTATGTCGAACACAACGATTTACTTCTACCTTTATTATTCATACTGGTAAGGAATGGAACTCCTCTAGGAGTTTTCAACAGAGCGAACCAGTTCCTTTGAGTTAGACAAACGTTTTCTATCGTAGGCCACATCTTCACTGTTTTTTCAAGTGTTGGACTGGAGTTGGTGGTCAAATGCGAGGCTATTATCAATTAAAAAAAATACCTTCTGGTGGTTTACATGTTCGATGACATGCAAAGGTTGCTAACTTTTTCGAAATCGTACTCGATTAAAAGGAAGTCGCGGAAAGGGAGGCAAACATATGTTACGACAACCCAAGCCGTAGAAAGAGACCGGGCGCCGTCGTCGGATATATTTCCACACCAGCCCCCACGACCTGGACGGGAACTGGTGTGTCAGCCGTCTACTATTCTACTAACATAGTCTCGAGACGATGCAAGGAATCTCCGCACGCCTTTCTCTGAAGACAATCAAGAAATGAAGACTTCTATGAGGGAGCGCGCTCGAGTTATCGAATCCGGGGTCATGGATGAATGATAAAGTATCCACATACTAGGGAAACATTCCAGAAGCAAACTCTATGTTGTTCAAATCAGTTAGTCTGGCATAACCTCCTGGTCCCCTGAAGGCCAGAGGAGTAAATATTGCCACACAGATAAAAAGGTACTAATGTCAAGTCATATTCGAATCGAACATACTTATATGCAGATGGTGCAGGTAGGACTTTATTAATAAACTAGTTGACTGCTAGTAAAACACAATGTTGTCCTACTGTTACAGTGATACCAGCAGTTAACTCGGTAGGTGCTCTGGGTACCTACTTCCGGGTTACGGTAGGTAGTGTATAACACTACCTAGTAAGTAACTGGGTCTAAACATTAGCAACAGTCCACAACTCTCAGATAGGTTTGGTACTAGGTTGATTCGGCTGAAGACCACTAAATGAGCAAAATGTGCCACATCCTAGAGGATGTCAGTTAGTAGTCAGAACATTTGCCCTCCATTTGAAATTAGAATATGAGTTAAAGAGATATTAATATTGAGAGGTATTATGTAAAATAACCAGGAAAGGTGAGTGGCATAGTGGCGCAACCAGTGGAAAGCTCTCGGGGAGGCCTATGCTGGAGAGCAAAATTATCTCATTGAAAACCGTGTAAATAATTAGCCAAAGTTTACTCATAAGTATTTATTGTAGATTGTAAATAAAGGCTATTACTATTATTATTTTATTATTAAGGTAGTTTAAATTATACTTGTTTTCCAAAGTACACAGTGATTTTTAAATGGGACTTAATATCAAATTCCATAGCTTGATGTGAATGTCATCGTTATCTTTCTGTCCAATGTAAAACATAAAATAAATAAAATAGATTTCCTGCAATCCTGATACTGGTTTTAGTATCAATTTAGAAAATAAATGCACAGGTATAAAATTAAATGTTAGCATAAAAGTATACATTATTGCCTTAATCAAACAAAACCTAGATCAGATCACTGTGTAGCTAGTAGGTAGGCTTTTGAGATTATCAGCCTGATACAAACATGCATATGCATACATTTTGAATACAACATGATTACTGGGACACTGCATCTTACTATTGACTTAGTTCAATGTCTTATATCTAGGTATACATAATGACTAGAAAAAATGATTACTTGTACCTATATTTTGTTAATTACTAGAAGCCATGCAGTACACATTATGCTTTATAAAGAGGTCCAAAGTCATAAACATGAATATTATAGAAAATCTATTAATACAAAGAGTTATACAATCCTTGTTAGTAGAATCATCACAAGACACTCTCCATAAATAGGTTAAGACAATGTTATGAGAGATGATAATGTGACAATAAAATGGAATAATAATTCAGGCACCCAAGATAATTATTATGCAACTTAAAGTTCTGATGGTATAGTTTGGTAAAAAAATTCAGATTATTGTTTATCTACCATCTACACCATCTACAACAAATCAATATCTTTTATGGTAATTCTGTGCACTGAATTTTGTTTTAAATTGTTATAAGCTGCTGCATTCATTGAGATCTCTATACAATCTGATAAAAGCAGTAATGCTACAATGTTGTCAAATTCTTACTACACAAATAATGTGTTATGTTACACAATGTTCATAAAATCTATGGGAAATTGAAAAAATAGGTGGTAAATATATCTTGGCTGACAAGTATGTGACTCACGTGAATCATATTACATTTCATGGGGTTATTGATCAGTTGTTAGATAGAACTATTTTAAAGATTTACTGTTTACAGCATGAAGCTTCTTTTCTTTTACTTTCACTGAACAACGTCGATCTGCTACGAACAAAGCTTCTTGTTCTTGAACATGTTTATGATACCTATCTTCAGCTTCTGACGTGGTTGATGTTAACAGCAAAGCACCCACCATACCAGAGAGACACATATTCAAAGTCTCCACAAACATGCTCAGCTGCATAACATTCGCCTGAATATATAAATCATTCTGCGGATCCTCGAAAGACAACGTGACCTTCCCCTCTTGTAAACACTTCGTAAAAATCTTTGTAGGGTTGTATTTCAACCGGTATTTCGTATATTGCGATCCCTTTAGTGAGCCACGTTCACGCATATTCCAAAAATGCAATAAGAAATAATCGTTGTCTGTGTTCGTTTCTTTCCCCAAGGTAATGGTAGATTTTATATAATAACTCGGGCTTTTTAATGCAGGATTTCTTTTCACTATGCGCACTTTACATTCGAATCGCATTTTAACTCGATATGTTATATCTTGTAAGCTTTAAAGTTAAATTAGCTGATTAGGTAGATGCAAACGAAATGCTTCTTGATTTTGTTAGAAATATCGATTTTTTACTATAGATAGATTGTTGTTTTCTCATGTTTGCATTTGATAGAAATACTATTTATACGGTCGGACGGCGAACGGATTCACGGTCATTTTTTTTTTGGCTTGGCTTCGCTTGGATTGCGCTTTGCAGTAGACAATTTTTTTCTTTTTTAAGTATATACTTCTATTGATTGGCGCGTTTTGGAAAAAATATGAGAGTGAATACTTATTTGTTACAATAATGATACCGAACCGACACCCAGAAGTTGGTTGCATTTTGGAAAAAATCGCTCTCAGTGAAGGCCGTCGCGAGACGCGGCGCGTGCGGTTCTCGATCTTGGTATCTCGGGATATAGACCGAGAGCGGAACGCGCCGCGCGCGATGCCCGCGCGAACTGTGCGGACGACTGTACCCATTGTTTTGACGAGCTCACTTGCCTACGACCGCTATTGTCTTAGCTTAACATTAGTCCATTCAAATTTTAAATGATTATGTACTGGTTTTTAACCTCATCTTGTTTTGTCATCCAAATACAAGACATGTAGGTACATACTCACTTAGATATGCCTTCCAAATGTAAAGCTAAACTAAAGCTTACATAAATTGTTAATTATTATTTTCCTTAAATGAATAACTGATTAAATCTCCTTTATGTTCCGTAATTCGTATATATTAAGTATGTCACAAGTTTTAGAAAAGCGTATATTTATAAGCTTTGTAAACGTGTTATTTTCTAAGTTAGATACCTTTTAGGATAAATTTACACTAAAGTTTGTATCACCTTACTTGTTATAATTGAATAAAGATCTTTTGAAATTGAAAATTGAATTTGCTCTCAGTGAATTAATACGATGCGCGCGCACACCAATAGCTAACAACGACACCATAAAGTTGGTTGAGCTTTCAAGTTTTGAGAACTGATTAGGTACTAAATTCAAGGTATTACAAAGAGTATACTAACAGCATTGAGGAAGTCATTTAAATATTATATGAATCTACAATATGGTTTATATCAGTGGAGATAAAAAAATATATTCATACTTAAGTATTACATATACTTAAGTATGAATATATTTTCTATTCTTTTATATATAAGACATGTATATTTATGTATGATTTTAAATGACTTGATAGATATATTAGATATATATACATAGCAAAGATTCGAAAAACAAAATATGGAAGGTTAATATATCATAATAAACGTAACAAACAAATAAAATGTCGTTAAACTATAAATGTGCAGCAGCGAAAATAAAAATAACCTCGCTAAAACCATCAATCAAAACCAACTGTCAAATAAAACGTCAGGGTGACTTCGATTTATTTTACCAAATGTAACTGAAGTTGAAGCTAATGTAAATGTTAAAGAGGAAAACATAGAATTAGTCAAAACCACTGTATTTTAGGGATTAACTTTAGATAATAAACTTCAATGGGGCCCACACATAGATAAACTGGCGAAGAGACTTAGTTCTGCAGCATATGCTGTAAAGAAGATACGTCTTCTCACAGACGTTGCTACAGCAAGACTAGTTTACTTCAGTTACTTTCACAGTATTATGTCATATGGCATAATACTGTGGGGAAGTGCTGCAGATATAGACACCATATTCGTTTTGCAGAAGAGGGCTGTTCGCGCTGTTTACAAAATGGTTCCCAGAGATTCATTAAGAGACAAGTTCAAAGAAATAAATATATTGACTATGCCCTGCCAATATATTTATGAAAATATTATGTACGCGCGTAAAAACATAAGCTTATTTGACAAAAACTGTGATGAACATAATTATAATACTAGAAATAAGAATAAACTCGCTTTTATAATAAATTGCCAAGTGATGTGCTAAGCTTGTCAAATAATAAATTCAAAAATTTTGTGAAACAAAAGCTATCCAGGAAAGCTTATTATAAAATTTCAGATAAGAAAGCCTGGCATTCAAAAAAATGAATTTGCTCCAGTGAATAAATTGTAATTAGTATTATATAATTTTAAGCTATTGTAATGGATCATGAAAAAAAAACTAGCCCGAGGTTCTTGCCTTTCTCCTTGTGTGCTGGTCGCGATTCCAAACAGGCGGTAGATTTGACGTATCAAAGTGATCCTAAAAAATCTTACTGAATAAATATATTTGACTTTGACTTTGACTTTTCCACATAAATGTACTGTACCTATTTTGTTAGCCAACGTTTACAAAAGGTTACCAGTGACTGTCAAGCGATCGCCTCGCAGGACTTTGAAATGCCTATTAGGTCATCGAGCGTCGTCGAGCGACGTTTAAGAACGCACCCCTGGCAACGGTTTAGTGCTGCCAACGAATAGTTAAACTAATAATAGTTGAGCTCTCCACTTGATTATACTTCTAAAATTACTCACGTTAACTGTTTTAGATTATTGTAATATTTAGACACGCTTTGATGGAACAGTTCCATACAGGTAGAAGTCATGGTGCATGTTGTGCTAACCCCACCTAGTGTAGTAACGGGCAGGAAGGTGATGATGATGTTTTAGACATCAGGGCAACCTTTACCTTCGAAATTGAACAATCCTTTGAATTATTTTAATTGTGAAAATCAGCGATATTCTAGGGCCTCTAATTAGGTAGGTGCAAAAATGTTATGCTTTGGACCCACTAATTCGATTTTTCAGAAGTGTACCCATTTGAAAAAATGCTTGCTAATTAATTTTCGCATCAATAAATTTATTCATGCAAAAACGAAGAACACACACACAAACCCACGTTCTATAATTGCGAGAGCGAGAGCATACAAGGTACCTTATAATCTTATTACTAAGTGAGAAGAAGAACTCGCGATTCGCAATTCCAAGACCATTTCCACTATTCTTATCTACAAACGGAGGGCAATGTAGTTTTTTTTAGTGTACGACTGGGAAGCGCCTTCATCTCACCTGGTTCCTAGTTATGATAAGGCTGAAAGTAGAAGTGCACTTCACCCGGAATTCTCTACAGACAGTCTTCTTCTTCTTCTTCATCTGACATCAAAATTCCAGAACACAACAATTTATAAATGTTGTTATGGTGACAGACTTAGGTGAGATGGTGATAGCTAGCCTGGTGGACTTAAACAAAGTCCTACCACATGCCAAACCAAGCGCAACATTGTACTCTCCCGGCGATCGAACTCGGGACCCCGGTAGGTGAACCACCAAACCATAGAGGGGTCTACACGTTTGGCAAGTTTAGCAAGCTATTTACACGTACCGCGTTACAGAAGCGCCTGTCAAAGTAATTTTGACGTATACCATTTGTTTGTCGGGTAAGAGGTAAGGGCTACCCTTACCCATCACCCGCCCGCGGGGAGAGTTACCTGAAACATAATGTATTTTTTTATACATTATTTACTTATTTATTGTAATAGGGTAACACATATTAGTTAAATTAGTTCTCAAGGGAAATATTTCATATGAATTCAGAGAGTTAGTCCAACCGAGAGCGGGAAGCTACAATGCTTATTTTATATGTAAGATTGGGTGAATGTGTGCCGGTATTTACAGGCTTCATCTACATTTCTATTTATATGAAACCTACAAGTTTTTTTTTAGTATATAGAGATTTTCCGTAATGGTTCCGTGGTTAGTGACTGATATTGTCAGATTTTACTGATCTGATGAATAAAAATGTTTTCACCTTTACAAACTTACTAACAACTTTTACATCAACAGCCTACTTTTCTTATAACTTAGCCTACTCATTAATCTACTCTTTTTTTACTGAACGTAGGGGAAGCACCATGGGAAGGGTAGGTAACCAACCCTTGTACAACATCCATGAGAACGTGTAGACTCGGCCTAAGAACAGATCCCTCCTACTCAGTCAGTAGATGTCGTTGGAAGGCGGCTTAGGTAAGGTATCTCTCACAGGGGATAAGTAGGTGCGCCTTCCTGAGTAGAAACTTAACGTTATCAAGTATCTCCAAGCTGTCGGCCAAACGTGTAATTATGCCAAAGCTCTCCAGTTTTTTAAGTGTTGTCCAACTTTGAACAGTTACGAGCTGTGATTTGATAATTTGTGGAAGAAACTAGGAGCTCTCAGTGCAATGGCTAGCCTTATCGCTAGAGTGCTTAACGTTAACTTAACGTTATCAAGTATCTCCAAGCTGTCGGCCAAACGTGTAATTATGCCAAAGCTCTCCAGTTTTTTAAGTGTTGTCCAACTTTGAACAGTTACGAGCTGTGATTTGATAATTTGTGGAAGAAACTAGGAGCTCTCAGTGCAATGGCTAGCCTTATCGCTAGAGTGCTCTTTCTTCCAGACAACTTTCTCATACCACATGATAAGCGCCTACCTAGGTATAGGTATCTATATAGGTACTAGGTTTTAAAATTAGGTGGTGGGTACTTACGTAGGTTCTATTAGGTTTTATGCATAAAAGTGTTTGTACCTACCGAGTTGTTTTGTTCCAAGGCGCAACCTCTACGGGAATGCTAATTTTACTGTAGGTACTGGGCAGTATGTAGCACACACTACGTAGGTCGCGAGCATTGCTTACCACTATTTAAGGTGTCTACTACTTACGTTGCATAACCAAGGACATGTCTTGAATATGACCGATTTACTAAATTTGGTATTAAAATTTGCTAATTTAGGACCTTACCTACTCCACCTATATCATCATACTATATATAAATTAAAAGCTATGTACTTCTAATGTGGCACCTGTAGTTAGTATATTAAATTGACATGTTTGATATTGTTTCAGGGAGCAGTACATATTTAATGTCTTCGAAGTAATAGTCAGCACTCTGGAGACAAAGCTGCAGAGGATAGAAAATCTAGACAAAGCTGTAGAACACCTCATGAGAAGAGTAGAAGCACTCGACTCGAGAGTCAACGATAACATTCACAAAACAGATGCCATCATTTCAAAACTTGGCAATTTAGACCTAAAGTTATTCAGCCAAATCGGACAAGATAACAAAGAAAACACTACAAAGAGGCAGATAGAAGCCAACAACGCTCAACTATTGGACATGAAACTGGAATCACTAGATCAAAAGGTTTCAAATATAGATAATACGCTAGTTGGTTTGAAGACACAAATAGACAACAACTTCTTGCCCGTTGATGATATCAATGCAGAGGCTAGTGAAAAGAAACCCATAAATTTGAATGTTATAGAAATAGCTAAAGGTTTGAACACGGAAGTAGTGAACGAAATAACGAAAGAAGTAGATCAATTGAGGACGTCCATGTCCACCGTGGATCGGAAGTTGCAGTTTCATATAAATCTGGTATCGGAGAACTTGGGTAAGGTTTTGTACATGATGGCAGACGTGCACGCGGCGATTGTCGAGCCGGAGGCCGCCTCCATCAACGTCAACAGTCTGTTCAAGAACCGAACCGCCACCAGCACCCAGGCGCCCATCGCCAAGAGTAGCAAGATCGATAACCTCGTCAACAAGATCATCCCGATGATGAGCGTCTCCGAGAAGATGGACGAAGTGTGGGACGTCGTTGTCGGCACAAAGAGCTCCGTTGACGACCTGGTACCCAAGTCGGACGAGCTGCTCACGCAGACGCAGAGGCAGGAGCGGGCCATCGGACAGATTCACAGCGACTTACGGCTTAAAACAAACCTGATCATAGAGAATCTGGATATGGTTGAGAAGAGGCTGAAGAAGCAGGAGGATGACGTAGCTACGCTGGCGCAGCGGCCTGTGCCAGCGGAGCTGCTGCTTGAGCCGGCGTTCGACAAGCTCATGGACGAGCCATCCACGGAGCCCGGGACGAGCACCACGCCTCTCTCCTCGTTTATCAACAGGTGACATTCATAATATTATCGATCTTTTGCGATTGTACTCTGTATTTGGCCGTGGCTTGCATTGCGAGCGTGTTGTCACAATATGCGTAGCATGGTGTGCAGTAGCGCGTTTGGCGTGACGACTAATAGTCCTGTGGTCGGCAGCCCAAGCAGCGGCGGTAGCGGCGGTACCACGACGATGTCACCGGGGGGCGCCTCCTCCCTGCGCCCCGCTACCAGGAAGGGAGGAATCATCTTCCCCAGCGTCAAGAACAAACCCATCATCGGCAATAACACTTTCGCCTCAGAGATCGTCGCCAACTATAAAGATGTGAAAGTAAGTATTGAATTATCTGCACTTGTTGGACTGACTGTGTTTGTAAATAACCTGACGAGCCATATAATGACACTCATGTCGATGCCAAGTGCCAAACCATCGCAGCGCATGTAAAGGCTAGAATCTAGAATAGTCTAGGTTTTCACGACGACACAGTAACCGTTTAAATATGCTTATCTAAAGCTCTAAACATCACATTATTCACGTTTCATTTTCGACGTTAATTTTCGATCATGGTACGAGTAAGTAGAAGATTAGAGATAGGTAACTACTAGGTATATTTCCGTGTATGCGCGCTGGCTGGCCAAAACATTGCGGCTGCAACTCTTGTCGTCAATGGGATATAACCAATCGTTCGGTCGAGTCAACATTACAAGCCAGCTGCTGTATGCAGCTACTGCTATCGGAATTTGAATCTCCTGTCCCTTCTCAAAGTGACGGCTAAACGCGCTATGTTTGGATAGTTTTGTAAACCAGCGAATATCTTGATTTAGTAATAGGAGCGAGCGGTTCCGAAATAGGAGCACATCAACATTTACAATGCGGTACAGTTGACAGCTTTTCTGTGAATAAATCAGGCCAATATTTTCGCAACAATGTGGCGTAGGTATTTGAAGCAGACAGACGTTTTCGTAACAGACTATCCCCGTTTATCTGGACCATTATATCGTTATCGCCCACGTCCTCGTCCTGGGTGGATGTTCAGAGATTGCCGCGAAGCTTCCGCACAAGGAAAGTTGCATCGACCATTACGTAAATATGGTTCAGCTTACAGAGGCACCGCTTTCCGTGCTTTGGGCGCGCGCAAAAACCTGTCGTTCCCACCGAGTGACAATTGCCTGATGATTACACCGTGTTTATTGTCTTAACGTACGAGAACCGGCGGTTATGTCGAGCGCGATGATGCAACGCGCGTAACTCGTTTTACCCTGCTGTGAGTAGGTATGCAAGAGCATGAAAAAATAAGAGTTCTAATAACAGCCTACAGCCGTTACGATGGCAATCGCTGCTGCGCTATAGGTACTACGCGATCCGTAATGCAATTATTTGGTAAACCTACATTCATACTATGGGCATTGTTGTATCGGAAAGTGTGTAATCAGCAGAAAACTGCCGGTTCGTGACAATGCAACGCAACCCGAAGTAATAATATAAATTGACGACTTTCCTTTCCTTCAGGGCATTAGGTATCAATATAATGAACGGTTCAAACACGAACGGAGGCTATCCCATTATTTGTGCCACTTATCGCAATATCAATGATAACAATCGTGGACCGGTAGACTAGTGGGCAGAGTCTAACTGTAGAGGTAACTAGGAAAGTTATTTTGTGATTTTGACTCTACATTTTGTCAAACCTGTGTAGGATCAAGCATCAGACAGATACGTAACTACATTTTTTATTCTGCTAAAAGTTCTACTACACCTACGAGTAGTAAAGGCCTGTTATCGAAACAACTCTCCTGGTGAAGCGGAAATAAATTGATCACCCTCAATCAATCAATCAATCAACCCACGAATAGTCTAATGGCGAATCGGCCTTAGAATACGGTTGCAGAATCAGTAGGTATAAACCTACTATACCAAATATTATTTACGGCTATAGGTATTTGTCAACAACCATTTTTCTGATATAATTTTCGCGATAAAAAATCTGCCTCGTACCAGTACTTCGTAAGTTCTGCCTCGTATCAGTACTTCCTAAGGCAATATTCACTTAGCAACATCCGTAATTCGCGATCTGAGTGCTAGGTAGATTAAGTTGTCCGAGTTTGAACGTATTTTTCCTGTAGTATTCATCTTTTGAGGATAGGCTACTTGGGGATAGTCAGAGGCACGTCTAAACATACCTACGTGAGGCCCATGCAAGTAGAGCATTCAATGCAATACGTGACAGGTTGCCAGTCCATCGCCGCTTGTGGTGTGTCAAATACGCACATTAACTTTCCGAAAATTCCAGAAACGCACCTCTGGTTCAGCGGACGTATATCGGCTTAGCCACACAGCTCATTCTCACAAATAGTAATGGCGTAATCCACTTAGCAAAAGAATAATTATTTTTAGTTAGAACAATGTACTGTGGCACCATTCGTTCATCGTGTAGATCATTTGCCAACTCTCTCTAAGGGAATATTAACGATGCACTGTCACAATAATAATTGAGCTCGTTCTATTTGGTATAAAGGTAACTTTTTTGTTATGTAACAAAAATCCGTTATTGAAAAACTTTCGCCCATTTATTGTCTTCAAACCCAAAACTAGTGTCTGGATGCCTCCATGATAATGCAGAAGTAAGGGAATGAAAGTTTATTGCATAACAAACAGACATATTATATGGTACTTATGTGAATTGTCATTCAAATTGATATTAGTGTTATGTATCATACTTGCATTGGTAGTGTAGCTGTGTGGAATATATTTAATGCGTTAGTTACCTGCGTCGTATTCAAAAAACATTTTAAAACAATTTGGTATTCTATTTGCGTCGCCAATAGTCATAATGTGCACGTGCGAATATTCATTGCTGCGTCAGCCTTTTTTTTATCGAATAATTCATTTGGAAGCTTTGCGAGATCTGTTTAAGCATTTACGAGAGGCGTATGTCCAAAAGTAGGTGATATTTTAGAGGAAACAACTTCAATTTCCTTCACTCTTTTTTAACTATAAGTCTTCATGTCTAGCTGGATCTTGGCTCTATTCTAGATGTTTCCATTCCAATTGTTTTATTTCTAGTAATGCTGACCTACCTATGATGTCTAGTGTGCGTTGCTCTGCTCTATTGTCAATTTGTGTAGAGTTTTGTCAATATGGATTGGCAAAACTCAATCTTCTTTAAAGTTTTATTTGACTGGACGCGAATGATTTTGTGTTTAATGCTCGCATGCAAGAGAGTACAGTATTTATGTAACAAAAAAATTCCAGGGGTTTTCGTGCGTCGACCTCCTGAACGCAGGTATGCGCGAATCGGGAGTGTACTACCTTCAGATCCGAGGGACCACGTACTGGTTCTTGAAGGTTTACTGCGAGCAGAACATCGCTGAGGGCGGATGGACGGTAAGATATATCTCTAGTAGTCTCCACTTAACGCAACAACGGACGGCAATTTGTATAACATGCTGTCACCGGAGTAAGTAGGTAAGTATTATTATATAAGGCGCAATTTTATTACCTGTCAATTCCCAAAGTGCTTGCTTACTTACTCGCAAAAGTAATCAAACGTGTTTTATACGAACCAATTGCTTACACGATTACCGGGCACAACGTAAACTTTAGCGGTGAAATTAACAAGTAGTGTACCTACGTGCATAACTCTTGCATTCATAAAAGTTACAGTTGTAAAACGAGAGTTATTTTTAGAGAGTTGCTTACTTGCATACGTATCTGCGCGTAAGTAGCCAAGTCGAAGGTAGCCATTTTAGACAGGAAACCGGTCAGTTGAAGGGCATCTGATAATACCAGACTCTTAGGCACGAAATGTAAGACCATTGACGTCATAGCGTCATCGAATGTTGCGCCAATGGGTCAATGGGATCTAGAAAATCGGGTTCGCTTGTTCATGTAGGTACCTACATGTGTATCGATGAAAAAAATCTGAACTAATCAGAGCAAAGTGCCAAGTGTGGTGGTATTATGGTACCTACCCATCACAATCCTACATGGATTTTGTAGGTACAAAGTCTCACGGACTCCGATGTCGAGTCGACCAATGTTTTACATTCTGATGTCATACGATACAGGCCATTTAGGATCTCTGTCCGAAAGACAGGGTCCAAAACGCGGGCAGCAGCGTTTTGTGTTCTTCAACACTGCTATCTCTCACCACCTCTCTACCTCCACCAAGCGTGGAGTTTGGCAAGCGCCCTCAGCCTCTTCATTCCAGCCCTCTCAGCACGGGTCACGTCCACCTTCGTGAGAATTATTTATTAATTATGGTGGTAAGACTTTGTATAAGTCTGCCTGGTTGAAAACAGGTGGCTAGCACCTGTTTTCAAAAAGGGCAGAAAGGGCTCGTCTGGGAAAGTACCACAGTACCACATACGTATTTCAGCCACCAAGCAGCATTGCTGTGTTCCGTTTGAAGGGTGTGGTCGCCGGTGAAATTACAGGCACGTGATGCTTAACACCTATATGTTACTTTACTTTATGTTACCTTTACTTTATGATGTTTAGGCTATGTTCTTTGTGACCTACGAAGTAAGGCTTTGTTATAGGCAAGAGATGCACTCAACATCAGGTGGGCTGCTTGCTTGTTCCGTCTCCTAGATGTATATATAAAAAAACACCATCTTACCTAAGTCTGTCGCCATAACAACATTTATAAAATTGTTGTGTTCCGTAAAAAAATTAGAGGTGAGATAGCCAGTCCCTCATTTGTTGAGGATTCCGGGTGAAGTGAGCATCCACCTTCGGCCTTATCTTAACTTGTGAACCAGGTGAGATGAAGGCCAAGCTTTTCCCCGTACATATTGTACCGTGGTACAATAAAATATAAAAATATCCTCCTTGGTATGCCTGATGACGCTAATACTTACAACGGACGAATGTCACAAACAGGTGATCCACCGGCGAGATGACTACGGCGTGCCCGCTGAGAACTTCAACCGCGACTGGAGCGATTACAAGAACGGTTTCGGAGACCCCAGCAAGGAGTTCTGGCTTGGAAACGAGAATATCTACATGCTGACCAACAATGATGACTACATGCTACGGGTCGAACTCGAAGACTTTGACGGGAACAAAAGGTACATTATTCCAAATATTTACAAATGTCCTTTCCTCAAGCCGGAAAATTGAAAATGTTGCGACCAAGTGAAATCACTTATTGTAATACAAAGACAACAAAGTTACTGACATAGCTTTTAGAATGAACGAGCTGAATAGGCAGTGGCCACGATGAAACGCAAAACGGAGACTGAGGATATTGTGGCGGCTCAGTAGGTCTACTACGAAAAACGAAACAAGACGGATCCGCAGACGGATTGCACGTTTCTCAAGACAAAAGTGACTGAGGTTGTTTCGGATCCGACGACTTGGTTTTTCATAGCCCTTGGATCGCAATTTGTGGGAGAGGCCTATGTTTAGCAGTGGACGTTTTCTTCAACACTTGACGACTGAGGGCTCACCTATACCGCTTAAACTATAGACACTACATAAAAAGTCTTTACGCCAAAATCTAAGCTAATGCCAATCTATATTTGTGAAAACAAGATATTATTGCAAAACGCTGTTGTGCTTTGTATATCTTTGTTCATAATGGGCCCCCAATTACCTCTATGTATATACCTACTCCTCTGTCCATCTCTTCATCGTCTTCCTCAAATTCATATCCCCTCCTTAAACATATGTAACTTAATCAATGACTATTGTTTTCGTTGTTAACATGTGCACACATAGGTACCTACTGTGAAGTGTTAAATTGCCCATAGATACATAACAAAGTTGAGAATCTAACTGGCTCTCAATCTCAACACAACATAAGTAGGCTCGCGATGTTTCTAGATCTTCTGGCCTTACAATGACATGGGTTGATTGTCTCATATAAGTAGACTCACTTAGCTTTTCCTCGTAGATTCGCGCAGTATTCGCACTTCAAGATATACTCAGAAGCGGAGTACTACAAGCTGGAGATCGACGGCTACGAGGGGAATGCCGGAGACTCTCTCAACGACCCTTGGTACGGGTCCAACAACAGCCCCTTCTCAACGTATAACAGGTAAAGTGCCTTTTTACTCGATCCCACTGCCTCAGGCCTGTGTTGAAACCTCACCAAAAAAACAGGCGAAGTGCGAACACGCACATATGGGACACACATTACAAAGCAACGGTCCTGATCGTAGGCGGTTCCCGTCGACATTAATGAAATTAATGTCCTGGTTTTTTTTTTTATATAGATACATGCCCTGTGATATTCTATATTAAGGCGGAGGTACTTCCCCAGGGCTACACAAATATTGAATGGTAAATACTACTATAAGTAGGTATGCCTTTTTATCGTTACAGTGACGATATAAATACTCTGAAAATGTAAACTGTCAACAAATACGATTGATGATATCATGATGAGATACAGCTGACAGATAGACAGTCGGACATCAGAGGTTTAGTAATAGGGTTCCGTTGGCACCCTACGGGTACGGAACCACTTATAACAGGTCACTACTCAGCGCGTGAATTTTGATACGGGAATCATTAGAATTATCTTTTGATGTTTACTCAATAGGAAGTTGGTAGTCGCAAAGGCATGTTCAACTGTCTGTTAGCATTTATCGCCAATATCGTACCTACTAACTAACAAGAGACAATTTTTTATTGTTTGACGCGGAGGTACTTGGCCTTCATTTCACCTAATAAAAATCAGATGAAGTGAAGTGAGTTATGATAAGGCCGAAGGTGGAAACGCACTTCACCCGGAATACTCAACACACTGAGGAAACTCTCAATCTTACATCTGAATGCATTGCACAACAATTTTAGTTTTTTTTTTTTTATGGCGACAGTATTAGGTAAGGTGGTGGTAACGAGGCAGACTTAAACAAAGTTCTACCACCAACCAAACCAAGCACAATATTGGTCCCTCTAGGGATCGAACCAGAGGTCCCGACCTCTGGTTCTGAAATCGGTGGGTTGAACCATTAGACCACGAAGTCGGTTACTTATTACTACCAACATACCTTTTTGCCAATCAGTATGGCTTTGTTATGTATATAGATGCACTTAACATCAGATGGGCTGCTTGATTAGAGCTGCTGGGCGTCTTCAAGTTGTATGAAAACAGCATTCATTAAAATTAATTAGCACAATAGCAAATTCTTATTCAAGAGAATATAAAATGACAACAGAGGAAAATTAGACATAACTAGTTACCAGCGAAAAATATCTACAATTTGCTTAGATATATAACTCTTTGGGTGCTGGAGCCCACGCAGTCTATGAAGAACACACCGTGTGTGAAGAAAGAACAAATAAAGTGACATTTCAATAGCTTTGTATTGGGGTAGTTACGATGATGGCGAATAATAAAATGTTTGCACTATCATACATAAGGGAGAGATAATATAGACCACGGGGAGAACAGTGAGGCCACGAGCTAGGACTAGGTACTCAAATAACTAGGAAAATTACTTACTTACTTTGAATTTGTGACTTCAAGGTCATGGTTTGAGTATGGTCCGGTTTCCTTCGACTAGTAAAGCGATCCTATCCTACCATACTTAGGTAGGTACATCTGACAAAAATATACAAATATTATTAGATAACTTAGCATCACCTCTTATTATAATACTTCGGTGCATGTTTGTCACTAAACTAAAAGAAGAGACTGATTTTAATGAATTTCTGTGTGTTTAAATGGATCCCTCGATGGTTTAGTTAGAATCTCAATTGAACCCTAAAAGTGGCCCAGCGGGAACGGATTCCCGGATGATCCGCTAGCAAACTATATAAGTATACCACTATAGAAATGTTATAGATATTACCTCAAATTCTCACTTTAGGTGAAGTGATCACACAGAGCTCATAGGGTAAACCGAACTAACGTCAAAAAAGGACGATCGCCAGCCCCCCCTCACAAACATGGTGTTAATGGTGTCAGAGTTGAAAAGAACGTACACGTTAGCAAACTATGTGTCGTTACAATGTCCGTCAAGCAATTTTATTTTTTTATTTATCTTGAAGCGATTAGGGGCCTGTCCACAACCTCTTAAAGCATTCTCGTTTTGATCTTACATTACATGTCTCGTTTTTTCTACACTTTATAGATAGTGACAAAAGTAAAGTAATATCAAAACAAGAATGCACTAAGAAGAAAGAAAAAAATATGTACAAAATATATCTGTCCACGTGACCATGACCTCTTAAAGCATTCTTGTTTTGTATATTTTGCAGGACATTAGTTTCACACAGCGCTATCTAGCCACAAACTAAGTAAAGCTTGTTTTACGGGAGCCATTGATTCTATACCTACTCTTTGATAGGAGCTAGATTACTGATAGAATACCTACTAAAAAAGGGTACCTTTTTTCAATACTTACATAGAGTATCATTGTAATACATGGGGTAACCGTGTGGTTACACTATCATAATGCGACCTTATTGTAATATTAACTTCTTTATTTTTATTCGTATCGTACCTATCTAACTGGGATTAGAGTGAGGAGGCGGGTGGAAGGTTGTTTTATTTGTTACCTTCGTTACTACCTGATAGTTTCATATAATAATAACGTCTTATTTATTTATATACCTATTTAATACTTTTCAACACTCCCGGAAGTACCTAGCCGGCCGCAACACAGGGAATCCTAGAGTACCACAAAATATTACACTTTTCAATATGAACTATACCTATACCGGTCGTTCAATGATTTATCTGAGAGGTGAGGCGTTGTGTGTGTGATTTTTGAAAGAAAAAAAATGGAACCGACTTCCCCACTAAAAACTTAAAAATAGCTCTAAGGGTAAGTTCATATAATTTGAAGTTGGTACCGAATTGCCAAGCACAACGACATGTTCATTGTATAGCACCGCCTTCAAATTATATAAACTTTAAAGTTTTTGGTGAAGTTGGTTCCATTTTTTTTTCAAAACCAACTTATTTTTAGCTTTTTTCGTTGTAAACCCTACGACACCCTATTTAAGAGTCGTGTAAGGGTGCAATAATACGGAATTCAGGGAAATATCTACGCAATGATGGGAACGAAGATAAATACACAAGACCTAAACATATTTTAAGAATCGGTTCCTACTATGTGCACTATGTCAGGATAATGGGAACGATTTTTCGTTCCTATTATCTATGGGATCTACAAAAACATAATTTATCAAATCGGTTGAGAAATCACAAAGTTCCGAGGTAACAAATATTTAATAAAAAAAATGAATTGAGAATACCCTCCTCCTTTTTTTGAAGTCGGTTAAAAAGACTTTCCAAGGTTCTTTTCACGTTTCACATCGAGGAGGACGGTGGGTATGAACTGGTAGGTATAACGAGTGTCTTTCATCAAGTAATAACCCTAGAAAGCAAGTCATGTTTTAATTAATAATACCATATTATGTGGAATAAAAGTTGTCAATGGACTATTTTATAATCGCTGATCAAACCGTATTCGAAAAACAATTATGATGTTTTTATTGTGATTTGTGTGAAACGTTTTGTTTTGTTTTGTTTGATCAGTTCTATTATTACATCTATCGCTATAATAAAGGAAAATCCCAATACAGTTCGATTTTGATACGGAATCCTACGACTTAAGTACCTACTTACTGGAATTCTACCTTAGATCTACGAGTTTAAATTAAAGTCACGTTATACGTTTTAAAAGATTTATTGGTGACAATTACAGAGACAACGACCGCTCCTCTCTGAACTGCGCGTCTATGCTGAAAGGCGGCTGGTGGTGGAAGTCGTGCGGGAGGGGGCTCAATGGCCTCTACCTACACGATCCGCAGGACCTCACTGCGAGACAAGGTAAGGCCAACTTTATACATTCATAGTTTTTCGGCACGCGCCGCCATTTTGCAATGTTGCATTTTTTTCAAAATGGCAGCCAAAACATTTAATGACAATAACATATTTTCGATTTGGTTTTCCGTTTCGATGATTGAGACCAGAACACCAATCGCCCTTTAGCAACTTGCCCTGAGAGGATACAGGCTACAAGTATTTTGTAAATAGGAAAATGACTCAAATGTACTTAATAAGTATTTAAATTACTATCTTAACTAAGCTACCCCGCAAACTGATAAGTGAAGTCCCAAGTAATAGCCACACTGACTAAGTTAGTCAATTTAAAATTTCCCAGACTTTAAGACGAAACATAGAGTTCTACAAAATAATAGCCACTAAATTGATGTGGCTTTGCACCACGACTTTACATCTCTTTCGATTTTACTCATCTCCAAGATACAGCCATCTTTGATCACACACATTCGTAAACGCGACTTAGTGGACTAGCATAGGACTATATCACATTCCAGTACCACTAAAATACTTTACAATTTTGTCAAGAAGTTACATACACCTATACGATTACAATAGATTGTGAAATCCTCTGTTTACCTATGACTAAAGAGATCCGTGATACTCGAGTAATTGTGACGGGTATCATTATGCACAGGTAGAATTATATACTACGAAAATTATATCCACGTCACCCAATGTCCAAGTTATGGAAAAATAAACTAAATCACGGGCACAGAGAGATAAATAACAGTACCACGGGGCAGGCTAAAAGCTATTATTCCTTGAAGAATGCTGAGGCAACTTGCACTCTATTAGCAGATGACTATGTGAGATGCGAGATAAACTACGAATATCAAAAACATAGAGAGATCATATAGTACCACATTATGTAGTATACCAGTTTTATATATGCACAGACATTACAACTATTAGTTATTATATAAATTACGAAAGAGCACACAGTTCCAATATTAAATTCAATTGAATTTGGCACTACTCAAAAAACTACTGAAAACTTACTATTCAATACCAAGTTATATTTTAAACACATAGATTTTTATCAAATACAAACATCGAATCAACAATTTGACAATAAACACACGAAAGTGACGAACAAACGACTAATTATATGAGTATATGTACTAAATCAACTTGACAGGTTAAAAAGTAACAATTGTTTTGTTACAGGTATTGTCTGGTTCCGCTGGCGAGGTTGGGACTACACACTGAAAAGAGCTACGATGATGATCAAACCCAAGGGACTGCAAGCCAACACGTGAAATGTCGCTACTGCGCTCTGTTCACTCATCACGTGGATTCAACCCCAGTACAAACCTGCCTTGTACGTAAACACATCAAACAAACAAACAATCAAACGTTCCAACGTTCCGCAGACGCCCAGTAAGATACTGTGATAGAGATAATGTGAACCTTATATGTAACGATATCACCGCAGGCCGTCTCGCTCAAATTATATACGTACCTATTCCTGTAAATATGTTTCCCCTTCATCATATTCGACATTTTACCATCGCGAGGTACTTCCATTTGTAAATAACAGACTATTGTATCATTTAAGTGCCTCATCATGCCCCAAATTCATTAATTTATTGCTCATATCTTGACATAAAAAAAACTTTCGTTAATTAGGTTTAAGAAAAACTGTAATATAAGTTGTAAATAATAATTATAGCGCGAATGTAAGGAAAGGACGCAGACAAATGACAATGTATATACTATGGCTCTTAACTTGCATACCGGTCGACAAACATATTATGTTGCCCGACAGACAAATTAGTTCCTTAAAATGCATAAAGGCGCATTTCCACTCGGTCGATGCGTTCTCATGCCATTCTACCAATTAATATTGAATTGACTGACTGGCAGATAACGCGTAGTGTAACATAACTGGTGAATGTAAAATAAAAACATTCCAAAGTTCATCCCCCAAGGTTGAATAGCTCGGAGTTTGTGATGTAACTTTTTGGTTGTAATCAACATTTTCATAAACTCATCCCGAAATGGGAGTGGTATTGGAATTATTGAATTTTATTCTTAACTTTATTATAAAATAATATTTTTTATTGGATTTAATAGAACGGCTGAAATAAAGAGAATTTATAAATTTTATCGGGGGTGAAATTTTATGATCACGTGTTACCTAAAAACTCTTACATTTAGGAATTAAAAATCGAATGATACCCGAGATTATAATGGTAAATCCCTTATAAGTATATAATTATCGAAGACTGGAGGATTGATGCCCAAAATAGAGAGTGACGACTGACGGCCAAATGTATGATAATCAAAATTACATACGATTATGTATCGATCCAATGAAAGTGCGCCTTTACGCAGAGGAACAGCTAATTGCTGAGGCTTCTAAACCGTTGTTGGTCGCATTGTACACGTATTTTAATCTGCACATTAATATAACTCGCACGATTCGCTTTACAAAATAAATTTTGAGCAACCACTTAATGTACCTGATAAGTAGCGACATTACTTGTCAAAAAGGTACATTTACTGAACGTATTACTAACATTACGAAGCAACTTTAGATGCATTCCCAAGCAACATTCAAGAGCTACATTTCGACATAATAGCTTTAAAAGTCTGAATACTTGCTTGATATGTATTTGTCCGATAATAAGTTACGTGAATAGAAATAAATTTACATAAACATAGTGGTGTTTTGATTTCGAATTGAAGATATGTGCGTCCCTAGAAGACCTTTTATGCTGACCGATCATAGGTGTTAGATACACGCCGGTACACGTCTTCACAAGTGGTATCTATGTAACTATCAGTCACGCTCACGCTCACGCTCGTCATGCGCGGCCTCATCATGTTGCAATCCATTCTCAAGCAGCTCTATAACAAAGTCCTGCTCAAGTATGTCTTCCTCCTCGATCACCTGCTCATCGGCCACATCGTCGAATATGTTCGGTTCGATGCGCAATTCATCATCAGGTCTGTCGGCTTGAGGTTCGGGAGCATCATTGCTATCGTCATCGAAAATGTTGGGTCCCGGATCGTTGGCGGCAGGGATCTCCAGCGCGAACTGAACCGGTCTGTGAACCACCACCGGCTGCGCGGGCTCCGGGTTCTCCTCGTGTTCCCCTTCCCCTTCCGACTCCCCGTTGTGGTTCCGACTGTCGCTGACCCGGTCTCTGGGCGGCGGCGGCGGCGGATCATCCGGCTCGTCGGCATCGTTCAAATCGGCATCGTCTAGATTCTCGAGAAAGTTATCCGGGAAGTCGGACATATCGAATATGTTAGCGTCGAGCATCTGCGGGGGAAGGATCACATCCAAGCTGTCTTGAGAGAGACTCACCTGAGCGAAATTCTCAGGGGATAGCTGTTCGACCTCGACGTACTCGTCCGAGTCGGATTCGTTAAGTGTGAAGGAAGGTCCGGGTACGGGTTCCGGCTCGAGAGGGGGCGGGTCCGTGTCGGGGTCGGGGTCGCGGTAGATCGCGTCGAGGTCGCCGAGCGTGTAGCCGATGTCTGCTTCGGGCGAGAGGACGTTCGAAGGGCTGGATTGTGAGAAGCGAGAGGCTTCAGACGGCCCGGGCGAGGGGACCGGCAGGCCCGGGGAGGAAGGGGCCTGCTCGGGCGGGGGGGCTAAAGTCAGCACAGATACGGGGGGGTATCGCGGCGGGGGGGAAGGGGCAGGCTTCCGTGCCGGCAGCGTCCTGACGCGTCCGCGCGCGTTGCGCTTGGCAGGCCGGCCGAGCTTAGGGGTGCGGTCCGGTTCCGGAGGTGGCGGCGGCAGCTGCGATGACTTCAACAGTGAGTTGGCGTTTCTAGGATACTTCGTCGTCGCGTACCGACCTGGCTCGGAGACGCGGAGTCGCCGCAGCGAGCGCTGGGTGACCTCGGGCTCCACCGGCCGGACTAGCGACTGCGCGCGGCTGGAGGAGGGCACGTCCTGAGACGACGTGCGTGCTACGGCTGGTGACGTGCGTTTCTTACTCTTGTTATTGTTAGACCTCTTTGTCTTAGAGGGAGGGGGTTGCGGCATGGCCTGTGATGACGGGCCTGCCACGGCAGAAGGCGTGCGTTTCTTACTCTTGTTATTGTTAGACCTCTTTGTCTTAGAGGGAGAGGGTTGCGGCATTTCCTGTGATGACGTGCCTGCCACGGCAGAAGGCGTGCTTTTCTTACTCTTACTCTTCTTACTGTTAAAATTATTTGTCTTAGAAGGAGAGGGTTGGGGCATCTCCTGTGACGATGTGCCGGGTACGGCAGAGGCCGTGCGTTTCTTACTCTTCTTAATATGAGGACTCTTAGACTTAGAGGGAGAGGGTTGGGGCATCTCCTGTGACGACGTGCCTGCCACGGCAGAGGACGTGCGTTTCTTACTCTTACTCTTACTTTTCTTACTGTTAGAACTCTTAGACTTAGAGGGTGAGGGTTGGGGACCCGGGGCGGGGGCGGGGCCGGGGGCGGGGGCGGGGGTGGGTTCCGGCGCGAGGGGCACGCGCACTCTGCGGGGGCGCGGCGGCACCGCGAAACCCCCCGCAGAGGTTGCGTGTTATGTCTTGATGCGCTTGTGCCCGCGTCTCTTGAGCCGGCGGCGCGCGGAGGTGAGGAGATGCGAGAGTTTCTTCCCTTCGGCGAGGATCTGCAGCAGCGTGACTATGAACGGCAGGTAGTTGTGCTTGCGGCGCATCATTTCCTGCGCGTACTTCCGCATCTTGGCGTCCTCGTAGTCCATGAGCATGCGGATGCGCGCGGTCTCGCCGCCAGCCTCGTCCGAGTCCGTGGCGAGCGGCGACCTCGCGTCCAGCAGCGCGCTCAGCCGCCGCAACAGCACCGCCTTGCGGTCCGACACCAGCGCCATCAGGTTGAAGTGGATCTCGTCCGTTGTGTACCTGCATGTACACAATTATATATTAAACAAAATGTTACATAATACATATTGAACATAATCATCGAGTGGTTAGTCCATTGCGCTCGACGTAGGTCTCTCCCAACAAACGACAGTGACCCTCATCTTCGGCCTAATCCACTCTCCGCCTCTGCCACTGTACGGAGGTCATCCCTACATAAAATAAACTAGCAAACGCCCGGGAAGTCATTCCTGGCATGTTTTTTTTATTGTACGTCGGGGAAGCGCTTGGCTTTTATCTCATCTGGTTACAAGTTCTTTAGTTTTAGATAAGGCCGAATGTGGAGTCGCACTTCACCCGGTATCCTCAACAAATTCGAGGGACTGTGTCGCGGAATTTTTCCAAAATCCTTCCTTAGTGCACCAAAAGGATGCTGAAGCCGAAGGATGGGCTTCTGCAAGGTTCCTTACGCGGTTACTGGGTTATTTACGCACGATATAGATATGTTATCAGTAGATTTAAAACACATTATGGATTCAAAAACTTGAAATTCGCTCCTGCATACAGCTACATCTAACTTGGAACAACAAAATGTTCACATTAGATGCAAAATACGCTCGTAAGGATTCAGTCGGTTAAGGAACCGATATACAAAATCTGAACATTGAATATTGTTACCATTGTTATTACTAGTTCAACTTATAGAAAGGGGATGTATCGCAGTTTCCCTTGACATTTCGAAAGCTTTGATATGGTTTGGCAGAAGGGTCTCATTAGCAACCTCCTGCGGATTACCGTCCAACCTTTTAATGTGGACCACAGACTTTCTGAGGGAACGATCGATTCGAGTAGTCTGGCTGTGGGTAGTGGCTATTCGTCCGACATATTGGCTTCCAATGCCCACAGGGGTACCTCAAGGATCTGTTTTATCAGCAACTCTATTCTTGCTTCACATCAATGATCTACTAATGCCCGGTATACATGGGTATGCAGATGACAGCACAGTTGTTGATAGATACTTTCCAAGTCGACGTGCTAGTGCAGACCAAACTCGCAGTGTAATTCAATTGCATAAAATAACATGACATAATGTTATGGTATGTATATACACATAATATGTTGCTCTAGACTGCTAATGAGACAAAGGCTACTTTTAATCCCATAAAGCAGTCCCGTGGAATAGAAATGGGATGTCAGACATCAAAAGTCATACAAAACTATTTTGCTCCTTCTCGCAGACTACCGAATGGATTAAGCTAAAAATTTGCACAAACATTGCTGAGCCAGAAATCATATATACTACCGTATCTATAGCCACCTATGCGTATACCAGGGCAGAAGCTAGTTTTAAACAAAATAAGAACTAAAAGCTATCCATTGGTCTCCTACAGCTAGACCGCTTCATGGAAGTGTGGGAAAGAATTGAGCATAAGCTCCTATTTCTCCCTTCAACTTCACCGGTGACAACTGCTGAGTCATTTGTAATTTGTGAAAGGTAGAAGTTGGGGCTTTGAGCGGCTTTGAATGCATGTTTTGCTGTTGTAGTGAAGGTTACACATCGCTATGTTAGTTGTGAGTAGGCTATTGGCTAATAATACATTCATCATTCTAACAAGATATGGCTACATAATTTTGTTCCGAGCCCCTATCCTACTAGATCAATCGCGCTATCATGACAATGGTACTCTAGTTTTGTTGATCGTCGCAAGATGGCCACTATCCGGGTAAGAGTGATAAGAATGAGCATATGCCGGATGTCTATGTCATATGGAGCTTCAACGTGGACTGGGCAGTGAAGATTCTTGAAAGACGATGTCGATATCGTCTGCTGCGTGTAGGCCCCACAACTTCTAAAGCGCTAGTCTCAGCATCGTCATACAAGAGCTGTTGACAGTTGAAGTAGCCAGCCAGAATTGTTGGGACAAGGCTCCGAAAGCATTTAGCCCTGTAAGCACCTAAAAGTGTAGGCAGAAAACCGACATGCAGATCCGTAGTACAAGATATTGTAGTGACCTGTTAATACGTGCGAGGATGACGGGGCGCGCTGCGACGAGCCAGTCGCCGCTAGCCGAGACCGGACCGTGGTCGATGGGCCCGGCCCGCAGACCGTCCAGCTCATACAGACGTCCATTTATAGGCATGTATCCGATGAAGTGGTACACTTCGCCATCCTGGAATGCAATCAATAACCATACTAGTTACTATTCTTTTTTATTTATTTATTTCAATTTCGAATGGAAAACAGCTGATATACAATGGCCCTAATAAACATAATAGAAATAGATCCCTAATTGCAACAATGTAGTTTTTTTTTTAATACAAATCTACTAAATAATCATAATAATAATCTACAACACTTAACTCAAACTATATGCTACTAAATATAATTAAATATAGCCTACGAACAAAAAAAGTAGAGGGATAGGCACCGCCTTGCCTTGGGGACACTCATATGAAATAGGTCAATGTACAGCCACTTCCTAAATTCATGAACAACTACATCTCGTTGCATCGTCATCCTCACTGCAGGGGTGCATTCTTTCTTTAACTTCGTTCGACGATGCTCTATGACATAATAGGTGTTCTAAAACCCTCGAGGCGATCGCTCGACGCCCCACGAAATAAGTACAGACCCACCAACTTATCTGTGAATTGAAGAGCGTCGCTCTAATCGCTCTGGTGTTGCCATTCTACGAATAATTAACCACAATTTGGGACGTTTGCTATGTTTAGTCTTCATAGACCAACTTACTTACTGACTCTTACCTAGGTATCTATTACAAAATTGAGGATCAAAAATGTATATTTATAAAAACTCTGTACTAACGGGTTGTATGAAGCGAGTCAAGTCAAACAGCGCGTGCGGCTACTGCTAGTTAATAATATGAGACATTGAAGTAAGTATAATAAAACTGTAACATTTCATTAAATATAATGTGTATATTTAAATATTTTTACAATAGAAGTACTAGGGCCGACGTCATAATCATGATCAGTAATCGAGGACACGCCAGTTAAGTAATCATCCTCTGCATCAGTATCGGTTTCACTATCGCTCAGCACATTTATAATAAATGGTTCATCTAAATATCCACCCTTATCAAGATACTCATTTTGTAATTTGCGGACATCGTTGCAATGCTTTTTCCACTCTTCCACCGTGATTTCTTCAAATACCTGACTGACCAAGCTAGGCATGTCTTGACTTTTATGATCAATATTGATATTAGCAACTTTTCGCTTCATAGTGCTCCATATCAACTCAATCGCATTAAGATCGCAATGATAAGGCGGCAGTTGCAGGCATTTGTGCTCATTTTCAGCCAATATAGTGTCAACTTCATAGATAGGAAGTGGTTTATTTCTTTTTACTATTTCCAAAAGCTGAGGTATGGTCATCTCTTTGGAGTATTCAAGGGAATTTTGACCAAGCCATTGTTGAATGTCTTTTTTCAATGTATTGACATTTGGACTTTTATTAATACATATACTATGATAAGGAGCATTGACAATTATAATAATTGATGGCTCTTTTAAGTTTGGCAATAATTTTTCCAATAGCCACTTTTTTAAATTGACATTATTCATATTTTCATGGTAATAAGCACTTTTTGTTTGAGATTTGAAAACTAATAATGCATTTTCTACAAAACCCATTTCACTGCCTGCATGAACTATGATAAATCTCTGTCCCTTGGATACAGGTTCCAGAACTCATTCCATGCCTTCACCTTGCCAGCATTTGCCAGATGTATGAGATGAATGTATGTATGTTTCATCTAAATAAACCAGAGGCAATGGATTTGCTGCTTTATCATTATTGCTGATTACTTGCAGATATCTTGATCTCCATGCAGATATATCATTCCGTTCCATAAGAACCTTTCTATTACTTTACTAAAGACGAGCATTAGTAGTGTCTTTATCAATACCAAAGTATAGTAGTATATTGGGCTGGAATATTAAAGCTTCATAGGGGACCATGTATAGAGGGAGGGTAGGAAATTGAAAAATGGGATTAGGCATATTCGTGTATTTTAAGAAGCTACGCAGAATGCAAGGGGATTTATCTGGATCAAGTGAGCCAAAAAATCTCGCAATCGGACTAATTTGGGAAGGAGAGGGTGATTTGAGTGTAGGTGACTTTAGCCTTAACGTTTTATTTGACAGATGACATTTGATTTTAATTTGAGCCAGGCATTTTATTTGACAGATGACACTTGATCTTGATTGAGCAAATCATTGGTTGTATCGCGGTTACTTTTATTTTATATTTAGCTGCTGCAAGAAAAAATGAAAAACTTTCGTCATTAATATTTATACAGTGACAGTCGTACATAAGAAAATAGAAAACATCGGATAACGAACGACGCACTCTTTGGGTAAAAACAAGTACATATATTAATACTATTTATTAATTAATGTATGTTATTTGTTTTGCCATGTCTAGGTATCGACCTATTTATTATATTTATTTATTGATTATCGAATCATCGTCGAGCGAGATAAAAAAACGCACCCTGAGGTATCGACCCTCATTTCCCTTCCTCCTTTATGTAGGACAGGAGGCAAACTGTTTTAGAAAAACTAACCTTTCCAAGCGCCGTCTTGTCAACCTCGAAGAGATAAGTGTTTCCCATGGAATTGTGCGCCTGACGGATCACTTGCGAGTTGCTGATCACATTGCCACATGTTTGTGGATCGAACGTCCTGGAATAAAAAATATAGGTTGCTGATGCACCCAGTCTAAGTCCTAGTATTCCAGCGTCTGTGCCTTGGTTGGTATTCAACCCTTACGTGTAGACATCAACTCCGCGAATGCCCGATTAACTCTGTGGTCGTCTCTTTGTTAAATCTATTACTTGTCTTGTCACATATCCGACTGTGACAAGACAACTACAAGTTTGGAACTCGGCTTTAGCACCACCACTGCAACACCAAAATCACCTCAATCCTCAACAAACTGAGGAACTGGCTATTCTTACCTCTAAACACAAGAATATTAGAATTGTGATAATGGCGACAGAATTAGGTAAGATGGTGGTAACTAGCCAGGCGGACTTAAATAAAGTCCAACCACCAAAATTTTAATAAAATGTTGCACGCCGTTGTACGGTAGAATACATTGTGCCTGACCTGACATTACTACCACCTATGTTAAACATGTATATCGAGCAATAAATAATACTTTACTTTACCAACCAAACCAAGCACAATATATTGTACTCCCCATGGGAATCGAGCCCGGGACCTCTGGATCTGAAATCAACTCGAATCGGGGGTTGAACCACTAGACCACGGAGGCGGTTCAACTACTAGACCTTACAGGGTATATACAGACTTCTACAGGGTATCATGATGGATTGTGCCATTACAAATATTACAATACACAAATCATTGAAATACCTGCTGAACGCCTTCAGCTTTGTGAGTTCCGATCCAAGCTCCAAGTCCGGATGATTGCAATTCAGTAGCAGGCTTATAATAGCCTGCGTGGCGCACGCGTTTTTTATAGTCTGGAACAAAAATGTTCACACATACACAAGAGTACAAAAGAACAGAACCCTTCAAACTCGGGACAGTGGTTGGATAAAGCGACTAAGGGATCTGGGGATGGGACCGCCAGGCACTAGGTTTTGACAAACATTAGTGTTCCATACTCTAATATTTTCTGATGGAATGGAAATACTAACAGCAGAACCACTTATAAATTATATGGATATGTTATGATTTAAATCACTGGTCAGCATCATCATCATCAGTCATCAAGATCTCTACCGTTTCTGGGAAGTGCGGGTAAGAAACGAGCTTTGACTCTTATTTCTAGCGTCAACTTCAGCAGTAACGACTGCTGAGTCATTTGGTTTGCCAAGTCTTGTAAACCTTTCAGCGTTTAGACTGCCGGTATCTTCTTGGCTTGCGGTATGCGTGTCCATCTAATAAACTGGTCAGCACAAAATAATTATGTTGTGTCATGTCATTCCTTTAAATAATTTAATGTAATGGAATTTTAAACATCTCCATACAATGCATTCATTCATTCGTTGTTGCTCCTTCACACTACTTTATGAATTGAGCTGGAATTTTGCACAGATATTGTTCTGGATCAAAAAAATACCGCGAGCAGATTTAGTATATTTCAGTAGTTGTAACTGATTCATTTAAATAATACCTTTTGGGCAACTAACCTGATTAGCGAAGTAAATATTCTCCAACTCATTACCAGATGTGACAACGGGACCTGAAGGCGGCTCGTCTTCTACATATTTAAACAGGAATATCAATCCATGTACCGGTCTGAAACAAGTATTGTGAAAAATATTAATTTATTGATCAGGTTCAAGTTCGTCACACTAGATGCAGCATTCGTACGCACAGTCGCGATGCAGAATTTATAGTCGCTGCTGTAGCGGCATCGTGTACGCAATATTAGCAGTATACGCGTGCAATAATATGTACACACCAAAGTCAAAAGTATATTTTTTAATCATTAAAATTTTTAGGATGATTAAGTAACGTTTTGACAAATCTACCGCCTGTTCGGAATCGCGACCAACACACAAGGAGAAAGGCAAGAACATCGGGCTACTTAATTTGCTGATGATTTTTGAAGAACATACAAAAATACCATTGCATGATAAAAAAGAAGAAATAATCCATTAAATATATAAATAAATATTCCAGGACATATATTATACACAGCGCCATAGCTAATGGTTTATTTCTTCTTTATTTTTATATATGGGAGGGTTTTGAAATTCTGATTCGCTTGAGTGACGAAAAGTGGTGGGGCAATGTGTCCGGCAGAGTGAGAGATAATTAAAATGTTTCTCTGTAACGCAAAAGTTTTACTTCTATAGTTTGTATTTACGACGCACCCTATTATTTTTTTCATAGTGGCGTAAAATGGCTTGTTACGGTTGATAGATCTTTGCGATCAGACTGAGATATGCCATTACATCCTGTTATACAATCTATTATGCTCAAAATAGCTCATCAGGTATATATGAATCAATAAGGCTTAGCATTTCAATACAGTTGCGTAGTAACTTGCATCTATGCAGTAGCGATGTACACAATTTTATCGCTACTTAAATCGTTGGTTACTAAGAGCTAGCTGGCTAGAACACATTGTTAGTGCCCGACTTTACAGCACCCAACAAGTTCATCGCATTACACGGCCAACAGGAAATTCGCATTAGCATGGCTACAAGAAGTAATTGTCATGAACTATTTAGACTCACTTGCGATTGCAACCTTTCATAACTTGATATGAACTATGCTAATTTACTTGAACACAATCACTTATCATAGGATTGGTAATACATAACATTAGTACCACACCAATATGTACACATATTATACACACAATAATTATAAGAGCCCATTGTACTATGATTTTTATTATCCCATAGAACATAATTTGAGTTTATTTCAAAATAGCATGTCTGATTCTTAGAAATTATGAAGGTATGGATAAAGTTAACAGTTTAGAATAGCAAGATATAAAACAAGATGATTTACCTTTTTTTTATTTTATTGGTAGCAAAGCTTTTAACCACCAACTCACTTGAAAAAAAGATGAAGCATGCTAGTCTAAAAGGACTACTCATTATCTCATTACTTGAATAGTCTGAGATTGTACTGGTGCGTAAGCCCAGACAAGGGCTATGGGTTCCATTCCTTAACAGTTAATGATAAAGGTAGATGCGATTGATAGATTGATATGTTTGGCACAGTGGATCATTTACAATGTACAGGATGCCTACCGTAAGTCTTATTTATTCTTAGGTCGAAGATATTGTGTAGTGGCAACCCGCTGTTTGTGTTATACATCTATGCCAGAACAACAATTCAAAATTATTGTGTTCTTTATTACCTCAGATTTTCGAAGACATCATTGTCTTCAACTGTCCACAATTCTTCAACCTGGACTCCAGTGGCACCTGGGAATAACAAAAATTTACCAATTAGTAAAGCTTTTTACAAGATCATTGTAACATGATCCATGAACACCTCCAATTCAGATTGCAATTTCTTTTCAGATCTTCACAATCATTTTTTTTCGGTTATAAAAAGGATCACCAAGTCACAAGTCAGCAAGTGCATTCATGGTGCTCAAAAGTTAATGAGTAATTGTGAGCGAGACCCATAGGACTGACATGATCAATAGCAATTTAAGTGCCAGTAGTCTTTTTTAAACTTTCGCGATTAGAACACATAATTTTAATTCGAGAAACTAGGATTTAAGTGCCTATATTAAATCGGAATAAAATAGGGTGAGGTCAATGATCGAACAAGCTTATCCAGTAGGTATCTACAATTAAATACATTAGAGTCGCAACACAATGGAAAAACAGCTTAATATAATATATTATTAGACACTTTCATTAAGCATATGGAGCCAGCATAAATGGATCTGATACTGATGAGTGATATTATTAAGACTCATCTATCACTGATAATTACTAAAATCTAATGTTAAAATATGTTTGCACAGGGCTCTTACTACTGGGGCTTTTTATCCACACATTCAGATTCACCCAATGAGTTCGAAAAAGGTACCTAACAATTTAAGAAAGCTTAATCTGTGAAGGAACAAACATTAAAAAACACTTATAGTTAAAAAAGCTATAATACTAGTGGGGGTGGGGTAAGCAATTTAATGCCATACTTTGTAATAAAACTGCCTTAAATGTCCATAATTACACTGATAAAACTGAGTAATTTGGGTTTGTATAATGTCCACAAATCAATTTTTGCAAGATTGTGTGTAATTGTTTTTATTATTTGGACACCGTTAAGCAGAAAGGACTCACTTCACATTATGTCACTTTTGAGTTATTGAAGTTTAAAGTTTAGATGTGCATACTCTGAAGATGGTGTTCATTATTAGTTTGAGTTTATTATTAGCTAAGGGAAAAATAACTAACTTTTTTATGTTTTTATGTTTAGTTACGTTTAATTGCGTTTCTTTTGAGGTATTAAGATATTATGGAGTCCTTTCTAATTAATTATCTTATATAAAGACGCCCGCTATATTTTGATTTATCTATAACGATCCAAGTAGTAAGGAGGTTGACAGTATATCGTTTTTTATTAATAAAAACACGTGTATTTTACAAAAAAGTACAATATTTATTATGCTTTCATTACTAATTATTGAAAATTAATATAATTATAACGTTGCCTACTTCTAAACCTATCTAACAATGCCAAAATGAAGAGACTTAGTCTTCACTTATCTCTTCGTCCTGCTCGTGTTGAATTTCAAAATCCGGTTCACCCCCGAAACCATCCACGTCATCGATAATGCAAATATTTCCACATAATGCCCTGTAAAAAGACTGGCAATCTTTAGGTATTAGCTCTAGCATCGATTGTATATCATCTAGCTTTGCTTGAGCACTTTCCTTACCATTCGGCCAAAGAAGCGTAAGATCCTGTTCGGAGAATTCTACCAGCTTTCCGCAGTTTTTTTTTCAATATTTAGCTCGCCAATTTCTCCGTTAGCAGATTTCATAAGTATTGAGTACTTTTTGTCTTTTAAAATTGAAATTTCCTTAGTTTGAAGCCAGTTTATTGTTTTTGGCAAACGTTTTCCTGTTTGTAATTTTTTTTTCTATTTTGGCTACAGACAAAAAGTCTTTTAACTGCATTCGATAAACGTGAAGGGGATTTTTCTTTCTACAACTTTTCATTACATTTATGTACTCTTCTGCGGTATAAATTCTTTCGTGATATTTTAACTGGTACTCTACTTTAGAGAAATCGGTGTCATTAGGCAAAAAGGTATGCACAGATTCCAGGTATTTGAAGGTTAAAGGTTATCGTGTTTAAGGTTGGATGGGAGTCCAGTACTGCTTTCAACATTAAAACCATTTTTATATTCCTGTTCTGCCTACCGCAACAATCACTCCACAATACCAGATCTTGAACTCCCTGGCAGAGATTATTTTTTATAAAGCGAACTAGGCAGGATCCTACTTCTTGTGATCCTCTCCCAGCTTCACCTTCCAACCATACATTGCAGTGTCCACTGTCATCAGAGCCAACATGTATACCGCTGTTGTATAGCCATAACTGGCGCTTATAGAACACAATGTTTGTTGGTATACGAGGAAGTGGGAGAGTTTTTTCCAAATCATATGTTAGACATTCAAAACTTTTGTCAGTTTTTGCTCGCAATGAATCGGCATTCATTTGGCATCGTAAGTCTTTGACTCGTTTTTGGTGATCTTCTTTTTCTTTCTCTTATTCCAGTTTTTTATCGGCCCAAGTGCAGTTTTGAATTTTGTGTGTCAAGATGTCGCATCTATTACAGGTATCTTTCTTCAAAGTTTTACAGCGCAGATTTAAATTGCTATAAAATATTTGTTTAAGAGTATCTATTGATATAGGCTTTTTAGATAAACCATGTAGATTTTTCAGTTCGTCTACATAAATCTCATAAACTTTTTGAACGGTCATTCCTGCTTTTAAATATTCAGTCATTATTATTCTCTCATCCGTAATGTGACTCATATTTCGGTAGGGAATTGATAACACTTTTGATAAAAGTGACATCCTCCTCAGGCATTTAAATCTCTTAGCTGAATGTCAAGAGTGCTTTTTGCTTTATCACTCAAATTACTAGAAACAACCTAAGTGGTTTGAGTCTTTATATCTGAATGAAATTTTGGCTTGTTTAGTTTGTAATCAATTTATCAGAAACAACTCAAGTAGCCTGAGTTGTTTTTGCTCATTAAAATAAAATGTGTGTTTCTTTAAAAATAATATATCTGAAAGTATTCAAATGGCTTGAGTCTATTCTGCTTTATTATAATTAGACTTGTTTCATTGCAATTGCAATAACCAATAAAGACCCAGGGGGTTTGAGTAAAATATAAATAAATACTCTTCTTGCTGTGGGTTGGTTCCATGTGTCAAAAAAAAATCCTTCCTGTTGCTTGATCGCAGATCTTTTCTGCTGATTGAAAGACCTAACCTCTTGGACCTCTTTGGTATATTTAGCTCATTTTTGACAATATTGTGGATTGAGTCCTTTCTGCTTAGTGTCGTATTATCATAGAAGGAGATGATCCACAAGAAAAACGAAACTATCAATATAGCAGCAACATAGATAAGTAAATCTTACCAAATGCAAGTATGAGCTGAGTAAACACACCAGGGTCACTCTCGATTAGGCACCAGTCCCCAGCAGACTCCATGTCCTATGAATAGAGTATAGATATTATTATTATTATTATTTATGCATGCTCAGGCTAAACAACAGTTATTTTATTTTAAAGACTCCAGCAGAAAATTTGTTTGCTCACAATGTTTGTGTAATCCCAATGGAGAATTGGGAATTCCACAATCCTGAACTACCAACAGCCTAAGTGAGAAGACAGGCGTTTGAGACAATCTCATTCTTGTGTTTGTAACCCCGAATCCGAATCCGGACCGGAAGAACATGGGCAATGTTCCGTCAACAAATTCACATCCTAGCCAACAACGAAATCGATAGGTATAATCGCACTTACATACTATTACTGAGGGCGAGATTTCTCGTGATCATGAAGGAACACTTGCAAATTCAGATAGCGTCGCAGGCAGGTTAGCGTTAGCGATCGATCGATGAAGGATGGATAGAGGAAGTGGATGTGGAGGATGAGGGAGGATGGGGAGGATGACTGGACTAGAAATAATACATAGTTATAATCTGTGGACTGGACGACTGACCGCTCAGAACCACAGAGGAACTTTTATATACGGGAAACTTAACACAACACGAGTTCCATTCACAGATCACTTACTACCTACTTATTCTACGGCGTCGAAACTGTTTTGAAGACCTATGCCACACATTATACGTAGATTTAATCAGCTATTCTTGGCTTGTTATTATTATTCTAAAGACATATCAGTAAGTACCATTCCGTACAATTGCAATGAGTACTTATGGAACACAGATTGGCGGAATTTCATCAATGCGAACTATCTGCAAAATAGCTCCCACTATTTTTTCCGAGTTGGCCGGTAAAAATCAATGAATGAGATGAATTACCATTTATTTTTTAATTTATTTATTGAAGTTTTTAAATATTAAATTACAGAATAGACATCCAACCTTTGCATTATATTTGAAAAGCTTAAATCATTATGTACAGTAGATTGTGTTGTTAATTACGTTAGGTAATTTTAGTGATTTTTCGACCCCTCACCCCTTATTGAGATGTCGTGAGATTTGAGATCCGACATAAAAGTGAGGTTTTTGAAAATACACATTTTTTATGTAAATTATTTAATCGGTGCTTGATTGCGATGGATAAATTAAAACAAAAATAATATGTTATTTGGTTTATTTATTTAGTTGATTAGTTGGGACTAGTATTTATGATTAGGTGTTAAGATCGTAGTGTAGAATCACATAAAAAAACTTAAAAAACTTAATCAAGGACAAAAAAATAAATAAAAACTATTATTTTGTGTCACCCCTGACACGGATTTCGCATTAGATAAAAAAATCACCTCATAATTATTAAACAATAGCGTTATTTCACTTAAAGTGTTGTTCTGATGGGGTATTTTGGCAGCCAAATACTTTCCTGTCTAGATAATTACTGATCGAGATCTCCGAGTTAAGTTGGGAAATCCAACACTGTATCTATGTTTGCACCTATGTGACATGTTTTGACGAAATAACTCTCGAACGCGTTATCCAATTTTAAAGAAATTAAAACTGTAAAGAGACAATGTAAAAATAAATAGATTGTCGAAGGGGATTTTTGATAACTTTTGAAATATTGGGGTGTTTTTTTATTTACTAAAGGGAAGCCATCATCTCACCAGATTTTTCAAGCTATGATAAGGCCGAAGGTGGAAGCGCACTTTATACAGCCTATTATCATCCTCACCTGGTTGATATCCCACGCATAAGAACTAAACGCTTTCAAGAATCTTTTAGTGTGCGCACTGCAAGAACTTGGAATAAGCTCCCAGCGTCTGTTTTTCCGCTGTGCTACGACCCTAATGTCTTCAAGAAGAGAGTTAATAGGCACTTTTTGGGTAGGCTCGCTCCATCGTAGATCTCATTCTTACCTGTGTTCGTGTTTCGTGGTCAAGAGCCGACCCATCGTAAATAAAAAAAAAAAAAACCTAGAATCCTCAACAATTAAGGAAATCTGGCAATATTGTTTTTAAATGCCGGAAAAAGACGATTTAAGATTCATTGTTAAGGTGACATAATTATGTAAGATGGTGGTAGCTAGCCAAGTGACTTATACAAAGTCCTACTACCAATCATACCAAGAACAATATTGTTCTCCCCCTGGGGATCGAATCCGGGACCTCTGGACACCGGTAGGTGAACCACTAGACCACAGAGGCGATTAAGTTTAGTTTTGTGGTGGCTAATCTACAAACCCGCCAATTGCCACCTATCGGATTCCACTAAGATTCAAACAAACTAGGTAAACTATTCAAACGGCCAATTGCAAATGATATCTCTCAAGTCTGTGCCAATAACGTAATTACCTCTATTTATGTAGAGAAAGTAATTGAAAAGAAAGAAACGGGTTTTATCGTGGGATTTTACCTACCTACTTATCCCGAAGTTTCTGCGGGGTTGCCAACATACCACATGTACCTCATGGTATATATGTCTTTGTCCCTATTTACCGGCCGAGCTGGAACATTTTGTGAAAGCAACTTTGCTAATAGGTTAAATTAATAAATATTACAGGACATTAATGTCACACAGTGGCATTCAGCGCCAAACTAAACTAGTTTGCATTGATGAAATTCCGCCGATCTGTGTTCTATACATACTGCAATTGTACGGTAAGGCACCTACTGATATTTCTTTAGAATAACGATAACAAACCAAGACAGCTGATTTAGTGAACAGTTTATGTGACGCTTAATGTCTTAAAAACAGTCTCGACAGTTTCGTTGCGTTGCGGTGCAGTGCAATGTGTTGTGTGTGACACTGAGCGAGCCGAGCATTGAATGAAGTTTAGTTGAAGTGAAGGAGTCGGCGAGTCATCGCGTCCCTGGTCCCGCGCAATTGGTATCGTTCTGCCGCCCGGCTCAGATTGTAACTTTGGTAAGTTTTTTATGATATTGTTGTACCATTCTTATTTTGCCGATGGGTTATGGTTTCTTCTTTATCTAAAATACAGAAGGTAGGTAAGTGGCCACCTAACTCAATTTTATAAATCCTTATGAGGCAGAGGTGGGTAGGTACAATAAGTTCAACGTGTAACTTTGAACTTATTGTACCAATTTTTTCGCAGTTACGCACATTATTATCGTTGAAATTTAGGATACTCAATGTAATTTTTTGTTTATTGTATTCATATTCTGGGAAGGCTTGCTCCATTGTAGACCCCAATCTTGCCCAGGACTAGGGTTGATCCTACAAATGTACCTAGGTATAAAAATAACTGGCCTCATGTGAAAATATATATATAAAAATAGCTACCTCTATCCATCAACTCCACGTAATTGTTGGTCACAACACACACCAGTGGATACTCATTAATTCTGACCTATGCTTTAGCGGGTAGATCTCAAACTTTTGAACTAACTGTAGACAAGATTGTTACCTCTTCACATCTAAATGGCTCAACAGTTCTCTATATATTTTAGCATAGCTAAAGCATGTTGTTGTATTCCGAAATTTAGAGGTAAGATAGGCAATTCTTCAGACAGTTGAGAATTCCGGGTGAAGTGTGCAGGCAATCTTCAGACAGTTGAGAATTCCGGGTGAAGTGTGCTTCCACCTTCGGCCTTATCGTAACTAACTGATACCACATGAGATGAAGGCCAAGCACTTCTCCGTCATATATTAAAATTTAAAAAAATGTGCTTTCATTGCACCTACGCTCAGAACTATTCTTCGCACCGACTATACCCATGGGTGGGCAGAATACATTTAGTGAATAAATCACCCATACCTATTAATATGAAAAGTAAAAGTTGCAACACAAGAGCACATACAGCAGCTCTGCCTTGCGTGGTGATCTCATATCAGTTTTTTTTTAATTTGATGTAAATTAGTTTTTTTCATATACTTCACAATCTCTCTTCTTTAACCAATGGGCTCCTAATGCTGAGTCAAGGTCTCTTCCTCTAATGCCATGAATCCAGATGCATAAGACACAACACTGTGCCGTCAGCATCCATTTGGCCCCAACTGCTTTGGCCTGTGTAGAGATTCTCAAACACAGGGATTTTTTTTGGATCGGAAACATCGCTTTTTGTGTTTCACTTAGAATTTAACGCTATCATCATTATTATGACCATGTCTGAAAATCTTCTGTGGAACTCGTACTTCCGACTTCGATCCGATAAGACTTGTCTTATGTTTGAGAATATAATAAATAAATAGCTATACAGATCATTAGTACAGCTAATATTATGTGATCTGGTTGTATGGCCAGTGGCCATATTTCTGTGACCAACAAGTCTCCATTCATGAATCCCAGCTCTCGTCAGGTTTTCGGAATAATATCCAGCCCTATTCCACTTCCATTTTTTTTTGTTCTACGGGGCCGTGCTTTGCATCTCATCTCATCTGATTTTTCAAGTTATGATAAGGCCGAAGGTGGAAGCGCATCACCCGGAATCCTCAACAAACTGAGGAACTTGCTATCTTTAACGGCCTATAGTACCCGAGATTAGCAACTCAACGCAACTTTACTCTAGTTTCGAACTAAGATATAATTATATATAGCAATAAAACTTCAAGGATTCCGGGTTACGATTCTACCTTCGGCCTTACCGTAACTTGAAAATCTGGTGAGATGAAGGCTAAGAACCTCCCCATCGTCGTACAATAAAAAAAAATCAAATTTGTAGGTACATCTAATTTCAATATGATTGAGTGAAATGTAAAACTTTTTAACAATATGTATATTGTAAACCACGCGAGCCAGGCCCCGGAAAATGAGGTTTTCTTTAACCTTTAAGTACCGACGTGCCGTTTTCATTACATAAGTACCGACGTGACGTCTGCTAGACCACCATAGTTATACCATATATTATTTTACTAACTTTTTTGTTTTTCTAAAATGTTATTGCTTCTAAACATTGTTTATACATTAATTATTGTATAAATAGAACAAAATATAAGGGTTTACACATGTATTACTAACTATTAGCATTCAAATCACAGACGTCGATTATTTGGAAGAAAAAATGTACTTTTACCTTAGTATTTTATATCTATTAATAAAACTGTTTTATTTTCTCAGAAGCAAATTATTCTTAAAGAATAATAGCTAGGTAAACTATGAAAATAAAGAAAACATAAATAATCAGTCGTTTTCTCAAAAACCACATGGCATCAAGTTATCAAATTTACAAACAGTCTTTGCATGCTGGCTTGCTGCATTGAAGGCTCACGTTTCTGGCAAGTGTCACATTTGTATGCAGTCTTGCATTTTAGTTTTGTGGGACAGATATGACACAGTTTTCTGGGTAGGTTTTGAGGTCCGAATTCGGGTCCAATAACCTCAGAGTCAGACTAGGCTACTACTTTGACTTTTCGAACGCTCGAATTGTCTGTCAGACCACACGTCGGTACTTAAAGGTTAAGTTAGTATTGTGTTATGTATATTTACTGTGTTTAAAATTATTTTTCTAGAACAGTTGAGTATACTATTATTTAAAAACTTTGTTTTATGCTCATTTCTTTCTCTCTTGTTACAGAAAATCAATAATGTGGGGCTTGGTTGCAAGCTTCCTCTCCTGGGTGGGGATTAGCCCCCTGCCCTTTATTGCAGCTCTCATCGGCACCACAGAGCCCGGCTTGAAAATACTGATTTCCATTTTGATGTCATACCCCCTGGCAAACGTTTATCATAAACACGTCAGGCAGTACAAGAAGTATCGCAATTTATTCTTCATATTATCTGGAGCAGACATTGCTTTTTTCAATTTCGGGCTAGGCATGTTCCACAATGTGATACCAGTTGTAGTTATCTATTTATCAACTCTGCGGCTTGGTCCAACCTGCATTAATGCAACATTTTCGTTCATCTTCAATATGGGATACCTTGTGGCTGGATATTTGATGACAGAGTCGGAAGACTATGACATCACGTGGACTATGCCGCATTGTGTACTGACCCTAAAGCTGATAGCGTTCACATTTGATCTTTGGGATGGTCAAAAACTGCAGGAGGGAGAAGAACTATCTACGAATAACGAGCCGAGTGCACTGAGTGAGACTCCCACATTCGAGGAGCTCCTGGGCTTCGTGTACTTTCCAGCTTCATTCCTAGTCGGACCCATCTTCTCTTTCAAACGCTACAAGGACTACATAAGTGACCAGTTCCCGCTCAATGATTCTGATGTCTACAATAAACATTCAAATAAGAAACTTTACCAAGGGCTTGGCTACTTGGCTGCTTTCCAAATTGGCGGTATGTCTATCTACCATTATCTTGCTGCAATAGTTCTACATCCTACCTAATTACAAATGTGAATGAGTGTTAGACTAAAGCACTTAATGCTGTCTATGAAAAGACATTTTTTGAAAAAATATGTGCTAAAAATTTTTTTTCAGGTCAGACCGAATTTCAGTTATTCATTATCATATTGTATTTATCATGTTTATTACATTTGGAGCTTTGTATCCGTCAATTGTACCACGAAACATAACACGCTATTTCGTTCTTGCAGTAACTGTATTCAACATCAATTACATGATGTTAAAGGAGTTCCGGGAGACTTCCATCTTCTACCGGCATTTCTACTGCGGGCTCTGGGGGCACTTCGCCCTCTACAAGTACATCTCCTGCTGGCTGCTTACTGAAGGTAGATTACCAACGAGATCAATACTTGTATTACGTTGCTCATGCAAACTGTCTGCTCAATAATATTTTGGAAATGTCATGTGTAAATAAATATAGGTAGTATATGATCTAATCAAAGTTTTTTAACAAGATTCTTCCTATGTTACTTTTAGACTTAACTAAACCATACCAGTTATCCTGGTCTTATTCATCATATAATTACAAAGTGCTGCCTGTCCTGTGCCGCCAAGGACAAAACTAATGCCTTGGATAAACTATTTTCTTTGTATTCTTCAAAAAACATAGATTTATTTATTTATTTGAAGGAAAACCAACAGCACATTAATACAAGATAAACACAACAATATAACACAGAAGGCCAATTAAAGGTTTTCACGTATAGATAAAGGGTATAGATACATAAAGAGTTTGAACTGGACAGGATACAATATAACACAATAGATAAAAAGAAAAAATAAGCATTGTATAAAACAGATCTAAATAATAGACTAGCCTCTAATATTGTTGCCACGCGGAGAAGAAGTCTCCACTAAGCCGCCGCCTCACGGTTTCTACACTAGAGCAGAACAAATCAAGATCGTTATGCTTGTTTAATAGCATATTAAAGTTATTGCCCGCTCGCCAAAGAAAGGAATTCTGCCTGTAGTTTGATCCGACTATAGAATTATATATGAGAGGGTTAAATCTTAACCGTTTTTGGGGAACGTTCAGACAAATTTTGTTAAGTAGTTCTGGACAGTTAATATTGTTGTTAGTTATTTTTAACAAAAAAGATATGTCACCTATTTCGCGTCTCATGCTGAGTGGAAGTAGATGAAATTTACTGCATAACGCCAGGTAGTTATTAGAGTCATATGGGATCTTCAAACGAAAGCAAATATATTTAATGAATTTAATTTGGATACGCTCAATCCTTTCTATGTAGGTATCGTAACGCGGATTCCATATTTGGGAGGCATATTCAAGTATGCTACGGACAAACATGCAGTATATAATTTTAAAAGTTTTTGCTCGATTAAAGCTTGCAGAACTTCTCAGTATAAAGCCAAGAGCATTTTATACATAGATTACCCTACAGTAATATAATAAAGTAATATCACTGATTATGTGGCCAGGTGGCCAGTTTTCAGTTTGCGCTATTTTGTGTCAGCACAGACAGCATTGTAATCCACAAGCATCATGATACGGAGGAATGGTCGAGGGTCGCGCAGTCGGCCGTATTCGACCGTAAAATATAACCGTCTTCATGTGAACGAACGCTTGCGTAACCACTAGCTATTAATATCTTTGTCATAAAGCTATTTTGAAGCGTATTAATTGATAATTTTATAGGGTCTCCGACTTGCTCTATCGCTGCATAGCATAGAATAAAGCATACTTTGCTGCGGAATATTATTCTATACAGCAAATTCAGACTTGGTTTGTTACCTGAGTCTATCGTCATAACAACAATTTTAGGTAAGATAGCCAGTTCCTCAGACAGTTGAGGATTCAGATGAAGTGCGCTTCCAGCTTCGGCCGTATCATAACCTGAAACCAGAAGAGATGAAAGCCAAGCGCTTGCCCGTAATACAATAAATGAAAAAGTCATTTTTTATTATAGAGGGTCATTAACGTGATAAATAATCATAATATTTAACCAGTGTATAAATCGACAGGCATCATTAAATACAATATTCAACCCGTCTGCCTAGCTTGAAGATTGTCTTAAACATCCCGGAATTGGTGGAGGCTCATGTCCAACAGTGATCGATTAAAATAAATAAATAATACAGATTGACTTACTGACAAATGGACGATCAACTCACCAAAAGTCGTATAAGGTCGAAGAGATCTGTTTTTACTGGAAATTTTCAGGATTAACAATGAAGTCTTGTGTTTGCTCGTTCTAGTTGCGTGGAGGAATTTGTTTTGTATTTTTTTTTATAATTATATTTAAAAAAAAGTATTTGGCATCTGTGCTACTGGTTGCGAGTAGGGCAGAGTGGTTGCATTACTAAAATGAGACTGTTTGTTGCAGGGTCGTGCATGCGCTTCGGCCTGTCTTACAGCGGGCAGCGGAGCGAGCACGGTCGGGAGACGAGCTCGTGGGACGCCTGCAACAACATCAAGCTCCTCCGCTTCGAAAGCGCCACAAAGTTCCAGCACTACATCGACAGCTTCAACTGCAACACCAACTACTTCGCCGCCGAGTACGTGTACAAGCGGCTCAAGTTCCTCGGCGACAGGAATCTGAGTCAGCTACTCACTCTGCTGTTCCTCGCCGCCTGGCACGGCACGCAGTCCGGATACTACGCGACCTTCTTCCACGTGTTCATCATTATCATCATGGAGAAAGACCTAGAGAAGATCCTCTCCAGAACTCAAGTGTACCATGACATTTGGAACCATGATATCGGGCGGACCTTTATGTACATCCTCCTCAAAAGCTACACCATCGTGTTCACGGGATGGACCTTGCTCCCGATTACTCTGAAGACGTTCAACAAATGGTGGGGCGTGTACGTCAGCCTTTGGTTCTCAGGGTTCCTTCTGTTCTTGCCTTGGTCTTTTGTCTTCAAACCGCTTTTGATCTTCGCTATCAGGAAGTACAAAATTGCGCAAGTAGAAAAGGCAGATTAAATTATGTTATTATTTGTGGAGAATTTAATGCATGCAAACCAATTTTATAGTGCTATTTTGTTGTTTTTCGTTTATGTTTAAATTATTATATCGTTTTAGTGTATTTCGTTTTAGTGGGGATCGTGATAATAAAATATGATCTAGATCTCAGTGACACCATTGCAGAAACCCCTCTTCTATATTTCTTTCAGATGCTTTAATGTTTCGATGTTTTTGTATACTTCTCTTCTATTTTCTACATAGTTTCTTGCTATTTTTGCTATTTATACTCTATATATAGAGTATAAATAATATAATAATATATATACACCTATAACTCATTCTGTGAAATATAACTTTACTGAATTGATAGAACAAGTTTGCAGTCAACTGCTTATATGTGTCCATCATGTTTAATAATGTTTTTTTTAAATATTTTATTGCGATGCATAATGTAGGTGTAAGGACGTTTTGTCCTGTCGCTTAGTGAATAGTCTGCTTTAATTTAGGTACTTTTCTCGATATTTACCTTTAGATAATATTTTATATAGATCATTCAAATAAGTATAGAGGATTTATTGAGTGAGAGAATGTATTAATACATTGCAACATCATCTAACTCTTGTAGATATGTATGCAAGTGTATTTTTGTTACCACCAATGTATTACGTCACTGCTCATTGAAGATATTTGCAATAAGCCATAGTACGTAAGTAAATTATAAATCAATATGACCAACAATGTATTAGTAGCTATATTAGTATTTGTAAGACTGCGTAAGTTATAAATAATAATTTGATAATTTATTGGTTTTTATTAGGGCTAAGCCCTATTTCACAAAGTTACAATTGAACACTCGACGAGTGAGGGTCGGCGCAAACGGCTTTTGTCGTAGCCAGGCGACTCGCTACAGCTGTGTAGCGAGTCGCCGCTTGTGGTCGCCGCGGGCCACGCAAGACGCTGACTCGCGCCACTGTCGCACATTTAGGTTCAGCGTCCAACGAATCGCACGCGCCACCATGGAGCACCTCAATGGATATCGATTCTTTCATATCACATAGTCGACCGTAACGTCGACTGCACAGCTGAGAGCGGGTTATAAAATGTGGCGGCGCGGCTTCCGAACACCGGTGGCTGTCGCGCACTTTTGCTACCATTATAAAAGTGGCGGTAGCGCCGCGACAGCCACCGGTGGCTGTGGTAGTTTGCGTTTGCTCCGAGCCTAAAGAAAATATATGAAAATGTTTGTTATACGCTGTCGGTGGCCCGTTCGCGCCGAGCGAGCGCAAGCTAAACGTTTGAATGATTTATATTCGAAATCTATGGATTTAGTAGATATTTACAGGTATAAAAATAATGTCGCACTTCCATGTAGCAGATTTCACTTGGGACTTTAAAAGCAGTAGGATTTTGAATAAACATTTTATTACATTACTTTGAAATTAACGTGCATAATTTAATTTGAATTGAACTCGTGTGACGAGAATAATTGAAATCTGTTTTATGTTTAAACATAGTAGGTACTTTTACAATTATGGTGAACAACAAATAAATAATTTTGAATTTTTGAAAAAAGCGGGGTTACTAAAAGGAAGCACACAGTTCCTACCTAAGTAGTAGGAGGGTATAGGATTGAGGATAAACATTCTTATTTCAAAATATTATGATATTCGCTTATTAGTGAAGGTTCTATTTTAAAATGAGCAGTACCTACGGGACCCAATTTTTCGTAGCAAATACAAAATGATATTTAATATTTTGAGTTCTAGGCTCTTCATCACTCATGTGTGTGATCGCCCATCAGGAAAGTATGTTCTAGAAGGAAAGTTTTAGAAAATATAAGAGGGTAATGTGGTGTTAATGTGAGACAAGAAATAAAATTAGTGCATTGGTCATTTTCAAGAAAAAGATCGAATCTAAATGAGAACTTAAAAAAAAAAGACTTCATGTTAGTAGGCCTAGGTTACTATACCATTTAGTAGAATAACCTAGTTTTGGTGCTAAGCCAGAATAAGATTCTTGCTTTGCATAGAATGCTGGTTAGGAACGAGAGAGAGCCTGATGAATATGGAGAGGGTGGTGCCATACCTGTAGGTACCAAACCTACATGTATAGATACCTACTAAAATACCTCTTGCGTTGACAGAAGTATAGACACGTGACGGCGGCGGCGCGAGACATACATCGGCACATCATCGTAGCGCTCGGAAGGAGTTGGTAAGTACCTACCTCTACTTAATGTGCATGTTAAATATGCAGGTAGCAAACCTAACTTGGGGTACGTACAGGCAGATACAGAGTAAAGTGTCCCACTGCTGAGCAAAGGTTTCCCTCCAGACTTCCTTCTCGATCTCGGGCATTATTCCTCAAGTCTTCTAAAAATGCGTCAACCCATCGCCATCTGCTTTGGTTGCTGTGTCTGCCGCCGCCGTGTCCATGCGGCTCTCGGTTGCTTGTTGCTTGTTGCTTGTTGCTTGGCGGGTGGCCATCGCAGACTGACTGACATGCAATGACAAGTACCTACTTCACAAATGTAACATTATGCTGAATGCGTAGGATGTTTTTTCATGCGTCTATTAGGATTAGGTTCCTTCCCCTGAATCCCCCTATGTTCTCCCTTTGTTTGTGGCGCGGGAGGCGTCGTGGGAACCAGACATGTGTCTCCAACCAATCCCGGGCCGCCTGTACTATTGATCGATGCCGACGACTTTGCCTCGTCGTGGACGCGTTCACAGAACTTGAAACGTATATTACCTATAAGCACAGAATGAATACCTAGTCATTGTACCTATACCTACATAGGTATAGTCGCCTGCTATCTTGAATATGAACCTATACTCTCCAAAACATTCAAAAATATGTAATAGGTAGGTACCTACTTATCGATAACAAGTAAGTATACAATAAAAATGGAAATAATGCTCTTATTTAGGTATTTATTTATGACATAATAGGTACTACGGTTATAATAAACGTGCATTTTCTTGGAGAAGTAAGTGGTATACCTATGGTTATATATTTCCACACCTATTATTATTATTAAATTTATTAAAAAATTATTTAGATTACCTACTTACATCCACGTTTGTAGCTCACAATATCAATGGGTTAGTAGGTATAACATAGGTAGGTACATTTATTATTTGTAAGTAGGTGTTTTCTTAGAGTTCAAATTCAATAGTCTTTACCTTACGGAAGACTAGGATTCAATCAGAAGGTACCTATACCTATACCTACCCGAACGGAAGTCCTCTTTACAGCCGAGTCCCATTTGTGCTGCTTCGCAGTCTGCTTAGTGCATGATCATTTAGTGCATCCTTCAATATGTACCTACCTACCTACCTAGATGCAAACACTGCGAAGCGAAGCAGACTTACAGTAGGTAGGTAGGTATACCTACCTAGTTGTTATAACTCAATATTTCAACAGTAGGTAAATAAACAAAAACCAGTTATACCTACTAGTACCTAGTTCGCCCGAACTGAGCTCTTGTGATGTTCGGTAGCCCACCTATGTGCTAGGCTTAATCACGGAGATTTCTTTGCTTGTCTGTTCATTTTGTTTTTTTGTGTACCTACACATGAGAGATTTTATCTATTTTTCTTAGGAGGTACCTACAAAAGGTCAGTTTTTCGGTTGTAGGTACAAGTTCAATAGTGTATTAGAAGATAGGTGCCTAAATTGAATTAATACCTACTACTCATACTTACTATGATACCCACCTTTTTATTTTCTAACTACCTTCGTAGTATACCTACCTACCGACGTTAATTATGTAATTGTGGGATATCACACTAATAATTATAAATGCGAAAGTTCGTGTCTGTGAATGTTAGTTACCACGTAGGTACGTTTGTTCTGGAATAACACAAAGACTAATCAACTTTTCGAAAAACAACCCTTAAGAGGGTGAAACAGGGTGGTAAGGTTACTATTTAAAATTATGATTTATTGGTTCGATTCACAATTCGGCAAACTCGGTTTATGTAAACTACAAAGTAAATAATAAATTAGGTACTTATTTTTTATTTTAACAAAACTAAATAAATATGAAATTTGTATGGAATTGAATGATTGTTGCTTTTTCACGAAAAAACTTCCCAACGGAAACTAAAACAAACTTTATTAAGTTTTACTCCAGTACAATTTTCAAAAAACAATCCATAAGTAGGTGAAGCAGGGTGCAGGGTGGTATAGTTTTTATGAAAAATGTTGATTCCTTGGTTTGATTTACTTCAACCTCGGTTTAAATAGAGTACAAAGTCAAAATAATGTTAAAATAATGAATTGTTTTTTCTTATTTTTACAAAACTAGGGGGATTGCTATAGAGTTCTGAAATTTGTGTGGAATTAGTGTGATCAAATTATTATAGATTAATACTATGATTGTTGCTCCTACACGAAACTGAAACCGGATATTCCATCCTTCTTCATTACAATATTCTATCACAAAATATCTTCTATAAAGTTCTGGTTTGAAAAAGTATTGTTCAAATGTTTGAAGTCATATCTACAGAGATCATGGCCTCGCAGCACTGCATTGCGCCCGTCAACTTTTGCCATTGAGATATTAAGCCTCGTGTCACTGTTATTTCACTGCTAACCAAACCGGAAGCAACAACGCTACTTGGCGGCAGAAATATTTATGGTGGTAGCACTTCCCCGGACGAGCCCTTTCACAAGAAGCTCTACTACTCCACTTCTTCATCTGCACTCGCGATCGCAACACATCAATTTTCACGCGGACGAAGCCGCGGGAAACAGCTACTAGGTAAAGGTATATAATAAACTCTAATGTAATGAGATCAAAGGTTAACATGCATCTACAAAACTGTTAGTTATTTATCTAATTTCCTCTTTGTCGATGATGATTGGGCTGGGGAATATCCTCGGGTCTTCGGGAATCCATATCTTGGCGTGGAGAGTGTTGCCGGGGGGTCTGTCGTCTCGCCTGGACCAGGACAGAGAGTGGGCTTGGTAGTTGTTACCTGTTGGAAGACCAGAGTGTTGTTACAAGTAGTGAACGTGATCGTGAATCACCTAAGTTAGTTAGCTATAGTTACTGTACGGCAGAGACAGCCTTTGTTAGCTCGTTACTTGTAAGTCAGTATACCTTACCAAATATGTACTTATTCCTTATCAATAGTAGACGGTAAAAAACCTTGTGAAAAACCTAACGCGCATTCAAGTATTCATCCCTGGACGGTAGACCAATTTTCTCATTATAAGTATCCAAAGATCGCCGAAACGATCGTTTTCACATTTTACAATTCACAGATTCGTTATGTGGAAGCTGTGTGTGATGTGGAGACATGCACATCGTAATGGCGCTGTCCTTTCAGTTACACTTTAAAAAATTAAAGAACTTCAATTATTATCACCCGTCTTTTTTTATGAAACATTGAAAATCGAATCAATATCTATGAGCACAATATTTTTGTTGTTTGATAATAATAGTAAATAAAAAAGTCCGTTCAAGTGTTACAATGGCCATTGTCTTTATAGAGCACGAGAAGTGAGAGATTATATAATCCGGTTCGCCGGTGCATATACCTACGCCAAAGGCCGAAAAAGGTGAGCGCCTCTATCCTACTTTCTATAGGTAAGTAAGATGGCACCAAAAAGTTCTTGTTTACTATGGATAACAGAATTAGTTCAAATTATTATTCCCTTTTAGAAACAGGTTGGTAGCTGTACGATAATTAATTAAAAGGTAAGTAAAAAGATGGTGACTGGTAACCGACTTCAAAAAAAGGAGGAGGTTCTCAATTCGGTCAAATGGTTTTTTTTTAATGTTTGTTACCTCCGTCATTTCGCAACCTATTTGAAAAGCTTTTTGTTTGAAAGGATTCCAGATTGGTTCCATAGAAATTTTATTAAAATCGGTCGAGTACTTAGTTTGGCTTTTAAATAAAAAAGCAAGATAATGGGAACGAGAAATCATTATAGTGCACCAGGGGTGCACTACACTATAGTATGAACCGATTCTTAAAGTCAAAATAAAATCTGTATTTATTTTAGTTCCCATCATTGCGTAAGTAGTTATTTCTCAGAATCCCGTATTATTGCACCCTCACACCACTCACAAATAGGGTGTACGACTCCCTATTTGTTTGTTACCTGTTTTACAACTATAGAGGCTAAAAATTAGTTATTTAAAAAAAATTGGAACCAACCGACTTCACCACTAAAAACTGATAAATAACTCTAAGGGATAACTCTTCATATAATTTGAAGGCGGTGCCATACAGTAAATATGTTGTTTTGCTTGGCAATTCGGCACCAACTTAAAATTATATGAACTTACCCTTAGAGTTAATTTTAAGTTTTTAGTGATGAAGTCGGTTTCTTTTTTTTTCAAAAATAAGTTGTTTAGTAATATACACAACGCTGAACAAGAGAAAAATAGCGAAAAATATTTAGGCTTACACATGGATAGTGGTTTGTCCTGGAACACACACATCGAATACATTAAAAGTAAACTCACCTCACTCACCGTCTCTACGCAACGCTGTCCATTGCGTTCCACGGCAAATCCGCTACACCAAATACAATTCTCTAGTCAAACCGCATTTACTTTACTTTAAAATAAAATCATTAAATTACTTTTCAACTAGACCTCGGACGAACTATGGCAAACAAATTATTACCTTTGAAGGTGCAAAGCTTTACAACAATCTACCCTCTGATGTAAAAAATGTACACGCATTTAACGCATTTAAATCTAAACTCTCTAAACATATTATGCAAGACCACTCTTTGCTTATGAAATAATTGCGTTAGATACGTTTAGTCGGCTACATACCTACCTAGTACCTGCTGTATATTATACCTAAGATCATACTGTTCATAAGTTACAGGACAGGACATTACGGGACATTAATTTTACACAGCGCCTCCTAGCCAGTACGTAAGTGACATGTATTTGTCTTTTTATGAATAAATGTAATAAACCTAAACCTATATACGATCAGAGAATCTCAAGATCATTCAAGAAAAATCTAAGTCATTTTGACAGCATGATAATTTGAATTTCTGGCAAGGCGGAATTATGAGGTAGGTACCTACCTGTATTACGTCAGCAGGTCTTTATTTTTTGCTGTTCGATGTAATATCTGTTTAAAATAAAGTTTACTTAGTCATTAATTCTGCTGACAAAGGTTACATTTTGCATGACCGTTTAGATGATAGCGTAGATCATCAACATCACAACTCAAAACACGTGTATCGCCTGAGCGCCCTACATCCGTAGCAAATTTGAGGTTTATTTATCGACAATTAATACTATTATGGGGCATTCGCAAATGTGGTTTAAGTATCGGGGTGTTATTTTATTCAGGGGTGTTTCCCCTAGACGCACGTGCATGCAGTTACGGTACTTTACCCCACAATTTGGCCCTTTCGATAAGGGACAATAGGTAGGGTTGACCTGCTGTGTCGATTATTTTTTGTATTGTTTATTTGATAAGATATTCCGTGATGTTCGTGATGATATGAATTGCCACCTGAATTACCTACTTGCAGTTGCAGCTTGCCGCCGCCGTGTGCTATATGAGATTTTGCTTGGCACACACTAGAATAGATGACCACCTACCTACCTACATGCATTACATACCCACATATATCGGTCAAAATCATAATCATCCTTTTTGCTTCGCTATAGTCTATGAACAGCTAACAGCAACGTAGGCAGTAGTAGTAGGTACCTATATAGTCTAAATCATTTACGATTACGTACGTACGGTAAACCACTAGGTAGGTACCTACCCCCTACCTATGAAACTATGAATAAGATAGGTAGGTAATTATAATACTAGCAAAGGTATAAGGCTCTGTCATATCGCTTGTGCGAAGGGGAAATATAATGTCCTTGGTACATACATATAGGTATGTTAGGTTAGGTTAGGTTAGGTTAGTCATCCTAGGTAGAAAGGTAGATACTATACTCATTGCACCAGAGGCAGGTGTGCTGTGGGGTTCCGCAGGGGTTCGTTTTGGGCCGCTCTTGTGGAACCTTGCGGACCTAGGGAGGGCGTTTGCCGTCTCTACGGTGGAGTCGTGCGATTGATGGCACTCTATGGAGCGCCCGAACCGCGAAGCTCGCGCCAACGCGACGTCGGCGCCATTGCGCCTAACTTCGAAGCCTGGCTGGGAAGGAAGCATGGGCACGTCACCTATCGCCTTACTCAGGTGCTTACCGGACATGGCTGCTTTGGGGAGTACCTGAGTAGGATTGGACGCGAACCGACACCTCAATGCCACCATTGTGGGTGTGACCGGGACTCCGCGCAGTACACGCTCGAGCAGTACTCAGCGTGGAGCGTGAAGCGCGGAATTCTGGTCAACAGGATCGGGCAGAACCTCTCTCTGCCAAGCGTTGTGGAAGCTATGCTGGCAGATGAGACGGCTTGGAAGGCCGTGGCCTCTTTCTGTAAGACCGTATTGGTTCGGAAAGAGGCTGTCGAGCGAGATCGGGAGAGGGCCGATCCCGCTCGCAGGGGGCCTTCCGGGACTGTGTGGGCGGTTGGAGCGAGGGCTCCGGCTAGTCAGTAGCGGACCCCGGGAGGGCGGCTGACACATTGTGGCATGTGCAGCCCACGAGTGCTGGGGGCGACTGTGGGTGTCGTTCCTGGGACGTGCTTTTTAAGGCGATATGCGAGAGGGGCACCGACATTTTCTATAAAGAGATGTCGGAGATCCTCGAGGCCGGCCACCGGGGTGGTTTTAGTGAGTCGACGAGTCCGTCATCCTCACACTACCTACTTTCGCATCGCTCGGTGCGTTAGGGTGTCTGCGAACAGATTTCCCCCCGTAAAAATAAAAAAGTAGATAGGTATAGTACTACAGAAACAACCATTCCTATCCTACCTAATGCCTTGAGACAGGCCGTTCAAGGCATACCTATTACCTGGTAATAAGCAGCGGCGGCGCACCTTGGGATCGATTTTGAATAAAAATAAGACGACATCTCTGTGTCTAAATAATTACCAGAGTATTCAAAATCGTCAAATGTATCTATTGAATGAATGCGAATTTAAGCTGGTTTTTCAGGATTAAAACTGAATTTTAAGCTTTTTTTAGTCACAGTCACCACAGGGTAGAGATTATTTATTTTTCTATGTTATACATTAGGGACATGCAAAAAATGTAGACAAGATCAAAATTGAGATATGTACAATTTCACAAAAAGTTTTTCGTTCAGACTTGTTGACCGCGAAAATTTTTTCCTGCATATTTGGCCAATGCGCCCAATTCTTCTTCTATTCTTAAAACTTGATTATATTTAGATACCCGCTCACATCTAGCCGGAGCCCCACATTTGAACTGGCCGGCGGACAACCCCACCACCAGGTCCGCTAAGAAAAGATCCTCCGTGTCTCCCCATCTATCGTTGACGACCATCCCGAATCCACTTTGCTTCAGCAACTTATATGCTTCAATCACCTCGGTGAGAGTCCCGGCTTGGTTTATTCGCAGAGCAATCGAGTTCCCTGCCTTCTTCTCCACCGCCAAACCCACCCTCCGCAAGTTGGTCTGGGTCAGATCGTTTCCCAGCAGTTGAGCAGGGGTGCGACAAGCCATGGTCGACCATGCTGCCCAGTCGTCGCATTCAAATGGGTCCTCTATCGAAACAACGGGAAATTCTTTCATATTGTCCAAAAATACTTCAGCTAACTTATCCGAAGACATGTAATCTTGTGGATTTGAGTTCGGATTTTTGAACTCGAGATCGTACGCTCCGTCTTTGTACATATCTGTGGCAGAAGCGTTGATACTGATCTCGGCCTTTCCCGTGTAGCCGCATTGTTTGATGGCGTCCGTCAAGAATAAAAGAGCATCTCTGTGACTCTTCAGAGGAACCGCGAAGCCTCCGCTATCGCTCACGTAGGTAGCCTCGGGGCCATATTTGGCAGCGGCGGTTACTTTAACAAAGCGGTAGATTTCAGTTCCAATACGCATCGCTTCGGCGAAGGATGCCGCTCCGGTGGGCATTATTATGTATTCTTGGAACGGAAGCCCATTAGATGAGAGGACGCCACCAGTAAGGACAGTGAAGTGAGGCACAGGGAGTATTATTGTAGTTACGCCCGCCAGATCAGATATATGCCGGTAGAGGGGAACGCCTTTCTTCGCAGCCCCGGCTTTGGCTACCACCAACGATACGGCCATTATGGAGTTGGCACCGAGTCGGGAGCGGGTCTCCGTGCCGTCGAGCGATATCATGAACTGGTCGATTTCCTTCTGCATCGTAACTTCAAGATTTAATTTGATGAGTTCGGGGCCCAATATGGTGTTGATCATCTTAACCGCGTTCAAGACGCCCATGCCTTGGTATTCGGTGGGAATGTTGTCTCTCATTTGAACAGCTTCTGCTGATTTTTGAGCGTCCGTCGATGGCACTCCGACTCTGAACAGCCCCAGTTCGGTCACCATGTCCACCTCCACGGTTGGCACTCCAGTCGCGTCGAATATTTGACGAGCAAGTAGAATTTTGATCGGCATTGCTTATAAATTTAGAAGAATCTATGTAAAAACTTAAAAGACAGCCTAAACAAAGAGAGGATGAAATACTTTTACAGATTCATTGAAAATTAAATTTGTATTGTGTCATGCTATGTCAAAAAAACTATGAAAATACGAATGTTTTTTCTTTACGAAATCCAAATAGGTTTGCTTGGATTAGTTAGGTACCTATTATGTTGGTATTTTGTTATCTGTGGTTTAGGTAGGTACTTAAGCTACGTGGCGTGGTGGTGGTGTAGTCCATCGATATATAATATAACATAATATGTTTTATTATTATTCTAAGGTGTAGTCGGTGTAGTGCAAAGACCTTATTACCGTGTAGGGTGTAGGTGTAGGTATAGGCCTATGGTATAGGCCCAGAATAAATACCTAGGTAAGTATGTAATTTAATATTTTAGTTGCAAAGAGTTATTAGAGATTAGCAACTCACCGAAACTTTACGATGTAGTTATACTCGTAATACAGGTGACATTGCTCTTTTCTCAACCACGCGAATTTTATCGTTTTTTTTTGGGTAAAACAAAAATTATTTTTTTGAAAATGAAAAAATAAACAGAGCGTCTAGTGTATACTGTGTTAATTTACTATACAAAGTGTCAAGTGTTCGGAACGAAGCCGAGATAATTCGTTTTATTCATAAAAATGATGTTGATTTGTTCAATATAGGAACGTGTAACAATGTTCTGGCGCCCCTTAGCGGAGAAGGCCAAAATATTGAAAATTTGTGAGGAACCTTCGGTTTTGAGCGTAGGTGATCAGTGATTTAAATAGTTTTTTTGTTGTATTCTAGGTTCTAAGTTCGAGGGTGACATAATCATTTTGATTACACCCTCTTCTCTAATAAATAAAGATTTAAAAATAAGGCCTATTTGGGCGTATTTATTGAATTGCGAACATTTTTGGTACAAATTAGAGTCAACTTTGTTTTTTTTTCTATGGAGAAAATTTTGTGTAATCAGGTTTTCGCAACACTCGTTCTGCGTCTTTTGTGATGAACAAACAATCTATTTCTTCAAATTTAGAACAACTAGTAAAAAGTATTGTAGAAATCAGTTTACTGTTTGCTATAAGCCATACCGATCCAATGATATTAACAATCTTAAAAATGGGACCAATTTCATACCTACCTCTGACGATCAAAGAAAAGGTTTTCAAATTGATTATTAAAATGACGCAGTTCTAAAATAACACACATAAAAATTATACCTAGACCTCATCCAGTCCTTGCAAAAAACGTATTTACACGTATCTAAAGCACCGACACACGTGTTCTAAACTCGATGTAAGTAAATCCTACATTACATTTTGATAAGCGCTTTGTAATTGAAAAAGAGATTAGGAGCGCACCCTCCCTCGCTATGGAAGCAACGCGTCCTGAGCCCGGCCCGGCCCCAATCATTTTGATAGTGTATCTTTTCAAGTGTGATATGAAAATAATGAGGTTCCTAGTTAACTTCGAACGTAGGTTCTGACCAAGGTACCTACTAGTAGGTAGCTCCTATGCTCACAGTGATAACAAAGAGAAATCTCACTTCAATTATTATTGTCTGTCAGTCAATTTGGTCAGTCAACGTCGAAGGCATGTTTGGCGGGCCAAATTACGAGCGGAAAACTTTTACAGAATCATTAGTTGGTACCTGAGTATCTACCTATTCTGACATAATCTGTGACTATACCTACATGTAGGTAGTTGTTCCGCTTGATAAGAATATAGGTAGGTACCTAGGTATTTGTACCTACCCTTCGAAGGTTTTAATAGTGTTCTAATATACTCTCTGTTTGCCGCCGCATCCGCCGAGGGAGATCTTTCAATTTACTTCGGTGTGATTCGCAATATGTTTGATCCGACCCTTGTTTACATTTAGCTGTGCCAATTGTCGACACAAGTGCACTGCACCCCATCAAAGTGCAAGAGAATAAATAACCAAAGAGAATTAAGTGCTCTGGGCACTTCTCTGTTTGAAGAAGTAAGTAGGGTGCCTTTTACCTACTAGGTAGGTACTTACTTATTCAGTTAGCTACTGGCCAATACTAATAAGTAAGTAGGTAATAGTAATAGCCAGCTGTCAAGCAGACAAACCTACTTAAGACAATGAATATGGCTGCATTTCCGATTGAAACCAATTGAAAGCCAATTGAAACGGTGTTAGGTAATAGGCTAGCAGGTACCTAGGTTGTTACTACGTAGGGTAGATAGGTACTACTAGTGACGATAAAAATTTGCGAAATGGTAGGACCTACCCTCCTACCAGGTACCAACCTACCTATACTTCTACCTCATTTACCTTATAAAGGTACTTATAGGTTCTATTATGAGTCACCGAGTTAGTTATAGGTAGCCTAGGTAGGTTTTTTGTAGGTACTTTGATTGAGCCACATCACCCCTCGGTAAGGTAGGTTCCGGCGGCGGTGTGCGTGTGCGATGCTACTGTGCGATCCCATGGATTCATCACGAACGGCAATTAAAGCGACATTGCGTGGGAGCTATCGATATCCCATGGGATATGGCGCCGTGGCTCATCACGCAAGCTCGTGAGAACCCAAGCCACCTGGATTCTGGCTGAGCATTCGCTGCGCATTTGCAATTAATAATAACAAAAAAAAAACAGCCTTACCCTAAACCCAGTGCTATATGGACGACATGAGGTACCTATGGTCGCAGTGGTTCATCATAGTGCCACAGCACTGCATATTCATAGGTAGATAGGAACTCATTACCTTACCGAACAGACTTGAAGATTAAGTCTGTTCTCTTTTTTCTCGTATTGAGTCAAAGAAGAGTGAAATGTGCTGTTCTGAGATAGTGCAAGTTTAATAATAATAATATGTAATAAATTGTTTTATTTATCTTTGAGTACATACAATTATTTGGTGCCCTAATTGCCAAACGAAGTTTGTGTTGTTTTTTATAATGTTGGTATAGAATCGTGAAGCTAAATTAAAGAAAATATAAAATAAGTTTAACCTAACATAATACATTGGAATTAAAATTAATAAAAGTTTGGTACCAGCCATGCCATTTACACAAGATGAAACCAGAACAACTTGGTAGCTCAGGTTCTGGGTTAGGTCTGGCGTAGGTGTAGGTAGATGCTATGTACCTAACCTACTAGCCGTGCTCCTAAGAGATGCAATACATAGGTAGGTAGGTACAATGCAACTACAACGTGTACAGACCCTGCAAAATATGACCCGCACGGATACAGCTCGTTAAGGTCGGAAAATGTTATCAATAGATTGCTACAAAATTGTCCGGCGAGCCAACGACCCCACAACTATAGTAGAAGTAATAAATACATAGTAGGTAGGTAGGTACCTGCCTTGTCCTAAAGGTGCAACAGCAACAAAAGTGTCAGGGGTCGCGAGTCATGTCATGACCTGGCTGGCACAAGCTGAGTCATCACCTGGCTGGCACAAGCTGAGTCATCACCGTGGTTCATTGAGCACCGATATCATCATTTAGGTAGGTATGTTGTGCGCGAATTTGTTTACAGGTTAAAAAACTTAAATACCTACCTAAAACCGTAGGTACCTGATACCTATGGACCGTAGACTGCTTTCTTTGTAGGTACATAGTTAGTTTACTTCTACCTACATATTATTTTTAGATGTTTGGAGGCAGGTTAGGTTGTTAGTTATTATTGTAGTTCGTACAGTTTTCTGGAACTAGGCCTCCTGTGGGCCTAGTTCCAGAAAAAACTAAACTGACCTAACCTGCCCCGTCACGCTAAGCGTGACGGGGCAGGTTAGGTCAGTTTAGGTACCTACTTAGTATTCTGTTATCTGTTACGACTTCCCAAAAAGGAGGTTTTCAATTCGGACATGGTATTTTTTCAATGCAATGTCCACTGAATACTCCGCCAGTTCCAAGCCGATTTTCAAATTCACAGAAAATTTAATTAAAATGTTACCTAAGTATCTAGTTTTCCATTGTTTTTCCTTTAGGTTTACTAGCTTTCTTTGTTTTGTCGTTGTGTATCGTGTCCCTTCCTAATGTAGTATATGTATACATGTAAAGTGGACATTTCGCTTTGGAATAGCTATGTGCGCATTTGACACACAGCGTCCAGTCCGCTGCGGACCCACCACCCCTAAGATGGTCTTATAAAATATTGAAACATCTCGGTTCATCATCATCGATAGCATCCGCGTTAGAAGCCCATCCTTGGCGAAAAATAACATTGGCATCTCTTTGGTCAAGTCAATATACCAACGATTCGTGCCAGTCCAATCCATATCGGGATGTTGGCGATATCGCCACTCAGCCTGAGCTAGTTAGTGAGTGATTAGGTAGAAGACTAGCAACTAGGTAGACGACTAGCAACCATGTACAACCAACCGCCTCTGTGGTCCATTGGTTCGACCACCGGTGTCAGATCCAGAGGTCCCAGTAGAATTTGGTTTAAGCCCGCCTGGCTAGCTACCAGCCTACCACCATCTTAGCTAAGTCTATCACCATAATAACAATTCTTACAAATTGTTGTGTCCCGGCATTTAGAGATGAGATAGCCAAATCCTCAGTTTATTGAGGAATCCGGGTTGGTAAAAAAATATATAAAGAAAAAAAAAGAAGTACTATAAGAATAGTAAAAAGGTGTGCATGGATCTTAAACGTGAAAATCCGTTGTCTATGTAGTTAGGTAGGTACCTATGGTAAGTAGGTAGCTAGGTGTGTAAAGTGGAAATCAGTTATCTATGTACCTAGTAATGTAGGTAAGATCGTTTACCTTGTATGACAACTTTTTTCTGCAAGCTCTTGTTTTGAATGTTTGCTACTCCAGATCGCATTGTTTCCGGTCTGCCGCGGTCAGTGCGGACCTGTGGGTGAAACACAGGAACATACATATATACGCATAACTGGACTGACTGACAATAGACAACGCGCAGACAGAATCTGGAAAACCTAGAAGCATACATATAATTTGGAGAAGATAAAGACTCATATGAATTACAGGCGTTGAAAATTCGCACAGAATGAAAACAGGAACGGTAGGTTACCTGAGTGTTATTTCGCAGGCATCAAAAGCTATAGCAGAGAGCGTTTTTACTGTGAAGCACCAATCAGCACCATGCATGATGCCCCTTTATACGTTATACGGTTGCCTCACCCATTTCAACACAAGTTAAGCTGAGCTTTCGGCTCAGGCAGACAGAGATTTCAGGAGTAGGTACTTACGTGACACAGGGGGCAGTCAGGTGGGCCTTCCGCTGGATTGGTAGGTATTACTCAACCTACTTACTTAGATTACTTATTCAAAGAAGAAAAACGTCTTATCGTACGACGCGATAGGTGTGATTCATTCATAGCATTCGCTGTTTCCGTCGTGAGGTGGCGTGCACTTACCAATTCGCCGAGGAAGCTGATGTATCCGATAGCCAGCTTCAGCGTGTCAACTTTGGAGAGGCGTTTCTCGTAAGGCAGCGTGGGGATATGCGCACGGAGGCCTTCAAAGGCGTCGTTGATGGACTGCATCCGACGGCGTTCGCGCATATTAGCTGCCTGTCGCTGTTGGATCTGCTGCTGGGGGCAGCGCGAGCGGCGTCGGAGTCGACGAATCTCTAACCTGGGGGTGGGGGTGATTATCATGCTTTGTTTCGAATTGACATAATGTAGTGGTACGGTGATACTTTGTTAAGAGCTCCTACTATGTAAAATAGGTAATATAATATAATACACACAGCTAAATCTCGGTGCTTGAACCTCTTGTAAGAGCTACAAATCTAATATTGGGGCAAATGAAACTTTGGTGCTTTGTCTTGCATGACGGTATTTTGATTTTGAACACGATTGCTGAAAATTTTCTCGATAGAAAAACAATTTGAAAATACTGTGTTTTGCATATATCGCTGAAACGGCGCGACACATTCGTGTAAATTTTTAACCAATAGGTACATTTTATATAGTTCCTCCAAAGGCTAATTTCATGCCAACTAAATGCCAGTAGTAATAGGTAAAATGGTATGTATAGAATCAACCCATCCGTAATCAACCCGTAGGTAGGTATCTGTTGTACCTATGTGTCGACCCTAAGTTAAGTGAACTCGAGAATTTAGGCCCTGTAGATTTTCCAAGGCGGTGCCTGGGGGTCTAGTGGTTCAACCCACCGATTTCAGATCCAGAGGTCCCGGGTTCGATCGATCCCTATGGGGAGTACAATATTGTGCTTGGTTTGGTTGGTGGTAGGACTTTGTTTAAGTCCGCCTGGCTAGCTACATCCACCATACCTAATTCTGTCGCCATAAAAACAATTCTAAAAAAGGTGTTCCGGCCTTTTAAAAGAGGTAAGATAGCCAGTTCCTCAGTTGGTTGAGGATTCCGGGTGAAGTGCGCTTCCACCTTCGGCTTTCTCTTAACTTGTTACCAGGTGAGATGAAGGCCTTCCTGAGCGTTATACCTTTTTATGCCAGATGTGGTGAGTAGGGGAAACACTCCAGTTATTTTAACAAAAAGCTATTGAAAAGGTGTCTTGGGCATGATTCCGTCTGGTACTGGTCTTGAACAGTTGAGTTACCTATAAGGCCGTTTGTAACGGTCCTAAGGTTATCTGACCGATTCCTTTGTACATAGTTAGTTAGTTTAATTGTACATTATATTTGAATAAAGACCAGAAAAGGTAATGTACTTAACAAAAGTGGACATGTACGGGCGGGTGTAGTGATAAGATAAAGTAAATGTTTATTTGTTTACAAAACGATGTTCAAATGGTACAGTTAACCAACTTAAAAGTTCCCTACACTAAAGAACAGGTCTAAACAGCCTGTATGGCGGGGTCACAGTGAACTGTCACTTTATTGTTAGGATTTGAGAGGTATTTAAGTATTATTGTTCACCGTAGGTACTTATTTATGTACATAGAAACTTATACACAGTCAGGTCATAAATTCTGTCACAAGTTTAATATAAAATAATTGAAACAAGTTTAGTCATTATGTAACCATTTATATACTAAAATGAACTTAACGAAACATAGATTCTTATGACAATAAAGTTTATTCAAAATGACATCCGGGATTTTGAATACAGGCCTTCAATCTGCGCGGCCAGTCGTCTATCGCAGCACGAACGAGGTCCATGTCAATATCGGCGGCTGCCTTAATCAAGGATGTCTTGAGTGACTCCAAATTGGGATGAGGCTTTGAGCACGCCTTTTCCTCCAAGTGTTGCCATATCTTGAAATCTAACGGACTCAAATCTGGACTGGAGGAGGGCCAGTCTTCGTGCCGGATGAAGTCGATTTCACGCGCCGCCAGTCTTGTGTTCTCTTCGCTCTATGAGCTGGCGCCGAATCTTGTTGGAATACCCAGTGCCTGTTATTGAACATGGTATGAGAAACAGGTTCCACGAGGTTCGTCAGGACTGTATTTTGATACACAACTGCATTCGTTTTTACACCTTTCTCACAAAAATGTACCTCTGTTAAGCCCCAATAAGAAACTCCCAACCATACCATGAGCGAGGATGGAAAATGACCTCGTTTGACACGCGGAATACGGTTGCTCGCTTCTTCACTACTGTGTGCGTACACATTATCATTTTGTTTGTTGTAGCTCTCTTCTACGGTAAAAATTTTTTCATGCGAAAAAATAATTTCCCGATATTTTTTCCCGTGTACCGCTTCAACAAAGCGCGGCATCCCTTCAGTCTCAGGTCCATTAGACGAGCATTTAAACGATGTCCTGTTTTTCTTCGATATGCCCGAAGCCCTAAGTCTTCATTTAACACCCTTTTCACCGTGGTTCTGCTTAACCCCATCTGAAGGGCCAACAGTTTCTGCTTACGTTTGGAATTTCTTTGAATTCGCGCCTTCACAGCTTTTATCACTGCTGGAGTCCTAACAGACCGAGGGCGACCACTTCTTGACCTGTCATCTACACTAGAGTCTTCATTGTATCGTTTGATGGTACGATAAACGGATCTTTTGGTTATATTCAAATTTTTCAGTGTGTCAAAAATTTGAATTGGCGCGTAACCGCAACGATGCAATGCAATAACTGCAACACGGTCTTCTTTAATATTTAAAAATGAGTAAAATTCTAAATAGTATACATTTTTATTTTCATGAACAATTCGGAATTCGAATTCAATAAACTTTTTTGTGGCCAGCATTCTAAAAGAAAAGTTATTACTGTGTGACAATACTTATGACCTGACTGTGTATATATAGATGTACTTATACGTATTTTGATCCCGAAGGCCTTCAATACTAAATGTATTTTTTTTTCTTAATGCTCATATAATTTATTTTGTACATAATAATGGTGGTTTTGTAGATAAGGTATAATTATTTATTCATTGTTTTCCAGCCAATAGGGTTGCTAAGCCAAGAGTGTCAATAGGATCCAAGAATGACATTTGGCATATCATACAAGGGGTTTCACTGCACACATCCGTCATGAACAGCCCGTTATTGCCAATCATAATGTCAAAGAAACTCCAAATCTGTAAGGTTTGGCTGACAGATTGGTGTTCACAGTAAAATGTATGATAATACATAGCAGGAAGCTTTTTTGATAAAGCCCCTTGGTCGAATTTCACGACATCCCTGGGCTTCCTAAGCAACGGTATAGAGAGCACTCATAAAAAAAATATCAATCTATTCATATTAGTACGGAATGACTTACGGTCGGTGTTATAGTGCTTTGCTATCATTCTGGCTTTACGAAGAATTAATCAATGCCTACGAGAGAGAGCCGCGAATACTCAGCTGTTTTTTTTTTAATGTACGACGACGAAGCGCTTGGCCTTCATCTCACCTGGTTACAAGTTGAGATAAGGTGGAAAAAAGAGATATTGGGAAAAATATTTCCATACAAGGTGTATCACACTTTAATCGTAGTTTCAATAACTTGATTCTTAATTTCCGTGGTTAACTATCTATCTATAGGTACTTAATTACAATAAAACTGTAGGTAACAGGTCAAAATCTCTAAGTACCTATGTACATTAAATATTCGGTGAAAATTTCATTTTTAGGAAACATTTATTATTGTTATCAATACTGACGCCGAATCAATAGTTTTTTTCCTTATTTGTCTGTCTTTCTTCGCACAATCTTGAACGCATATAACGCTGAAACTACTGGATGGTTTTGAATTTAAAATTTGCAAAATTGTTACTTACCTACCTACCTACTGGTATCATTGGCAAAGACTAAACTTATTATCTGTCCTCACTCCTTCAGAAGGGATGAAAACAGGGTAAAAACCATACACCACCCTACATAAACCTACTTTATGTAGGGTAGGTTACACTCAGACTTTTTATAATATTTTTTAGCTCATGATATTTAGGTACTGAATGAAATGGCCGATTTGATTAATTCAAAAAGGTAGTGTACTAAATCAGCCTTGAATACGAAGTGATATGTTTGTTTCTATTAACTATTTAAGCCTGAAATGTTGTTATAGTAATAGGTATAACTTTGAATAAGTACCTAGTTGGGCATAAAAATGTAGTAATGCAGGTTTTTTTGTAGATATTGATATTGATTCTCTTAAACTGTAAGCATTACTTTGTTCTATACTTAATCAAAAGCTTTATCAATTTAACGCACGCTCTGTATTGAATTTTATCGGTAATGTTCCTTCACCTTGCATAATTTTTTTTTTTAAAGGATCCCTAATAAAACCTGATAGCATATGTTAGTAGTAACTACCTATAGCCATATATAATGTTTTTTTTTTTTTATGGTCCAGTAGTTTTTGTGCCTACCTATTCGATACAAACAAAAAACAACTCTTTTCACTTTACATTAATAGTGTAGTCTTAGGTATAGACATATAATAGGTATAGATAGTTAATAGGTAGGGTAGGACCTATTCAAATATAGCTAGTTAGTACTTAGTTGCTAAAATCGGAGCGCTAGTGTGCTACGAGGCTACAGACAAACAAACGAACACATGAACCACCAAAAACCCTCATAGTAGGGCCTCGGAGGAATTTCATCAACAAGATCTTTTACATCTGCCCCATTTAAAACGGCTTAGTCCATTATGGTTCCACTTCTAGGTTCCAGTGGGACCGACAGACAAATAGACAGTGACACTACCTATAATATTAGGATTAGGGACTCCGGGGGGTATTAGTCCAAAGGTCGAAATGTCCAAGGTTTTAAAATGTCCGGATGCTACATAGACAACTAGCCAAAAAGTAAAAATGTAGAAATGTTCAAGGTTTTGTACTGTCCAGATGCTACAAAGAGAACTAGCCAAAAGTAAAAATGTAGAAATTTCCAAGGTTTTGTATTGTTCAGATGCTACAAAGTGAACTAGCCAAAAGTAAAAATGTAGAAATGCCCAGGTGTTAAAATGTCCACTTGCTACAAAGGGAACTCCCCAAAAGTAAAAATGTGGAAATGTTCATGGTGTTTTACTGTCCAGATGCTACAGAGAGAACTAACCAAAATTAAAAATATAGAAATGTCCAGTCCAGATGCTACAAAGAGAACTAGCCAAAAGTAAAAATGTACAAATTTCCAAGGTGTTGTATTGTTCATATGCTACAAAGTGAACTAGCCAAAAGTAAAAATGTAGAAATGCCCAGGTGTTAAAATGTCTACTTGCTACAAAGGGAACTCGCCAAAAGTAAAAATATGGAAATGTTCATGGTGTTGTACTGTCCAGATGCTACAGAGAGAACTAACCAAAAGTAAAAATGTAGAAATGTCCAGTCCAGATGCTACAAAGAGAACTAGCCAAAAGTAAAAATGTATAAATTTCCAAGGTGTTGTATTGTCCAGATGTTACAAAGTGAACTAGCCAAAAGTAAAAATGTAGAAATGCCCAGGTGTTACAATGTTCACTTGCTACAAAGAGAGCTCGCCAAAAGTAAAAATGTAGAAATGTCCAAGGTGTTGTACTGTCCAGATGCTACAAAGAGAACTAGACAAAAGTAAAAATATAGACAAGTTCAAGATGTTGTACTGTCCAGAAGCTACTAAGAGAACTAGCCAAAAGTAAAAATGTAGAAATTTCCAAGGTGTTAAAACGTCCAGATGCTACATAGATAACTAGCCAATAAGTAAAAATGTAGAAATTCCCAAGGTGTTAAAACGTCCAGATGCTACATAGATAACTAGCCAAAAGTAAAAATATAGAAATTTCCGAGGTGTTAAAATGTCCAGATGCTACATAGACAACTAGCCAAAAAGTAAAAATGTAGAAATGTCCAAGGTGTTGTACAATCCAGGTGCTACAAAGTGAACTAGCCAAAAGTAAAAATGTAGAAATTTCCAATGTGTTAAAATGTCCAGATGCTACATAGACAACTAGCCAAAAAGTAAAAATGTAGAAATGTCCAAGGTGTTGTACAATCCAGGTGCTACAAAGCGAACTAGCCAAAAGTAAAAATGTAGAAATTTCCAATGTGTTAAAATGTCCAGATGCTACATAGAGAACTAGCCAAAAAGTAAAAATGTAGAAATGCCCAAGGTGTTGTACTGTCCAGATGCTTCAAAGTGAACTAGCCAAAAGTAAAAATGTAGAAATTTCCAAGGTGTTAAAACGTCCAGATGCTACATAGATAACTAGCCAAAAAGTAAAAATGCCCAAGGTGTTGTACTGTCCAGATGCTTCAAAGTGAGTATGCCAAAAGTAAAAATGTAGAAATTTCCAAGGTGTTAAAATGTCCAGCTGCTACAAAGAGAACTAGCCAAAAATAAAAATGTAGAAATTTCCAAGGTGTTAAAATGTCCAGATGCTACATAGATAACTAGCGAAAAAGTAAAAATGTAGAAATGCCCAAGGTGTTGTACTGTCTAGATGCTACAAAGAGAACTAGCCAAAAGCACAAATTATAAAATACTACACAAAAGTCCACATGTTGTTCATGGAATAGGTATAGGTACATCAATTATACCCGCTACGTTAATTCCTTATAGGTATTATAGTAACCCTCAGCTATAGGTATATCTCTCCAATAAAATAATAGCACCACTAATATTTAATGGGGAGTTATATGGTTAAAATGCGATACATACGTAGAAGTTACTTAGATTATTACCAACACGAAGGTATGTATCATATATATATACATATATAATAATTAAATGACTAATAGGTAGGTATTTACCGTTTTCTTGGACAGGACTCGTTTTCCTGGTCGCTCGCGTAGAGACTGCCGTCGGACATAGAAGAATCGTCGTAAAGGAATACGTCCGACCCGTGCGGGGTGGGCGAGCCCCCCACCGACACCGGCACTACGCTCGCACCTTCCATCACCCCCCTATCGTCGCTATCCATGTCGAACATTGCCATCTTCACACTATCACCTTATTAGCACATCATCGCTACGAGAGCTCTTGATTCGCCTATGGCCTAACTAATTCTGACCCTGCTCCGAAGCGAGCTTCGAGCGACCTTCGCGAGGGAGGTAGCATCACCCTTCAGGCTGTCAGCAGGCTCCGCCTACATGGTTTCATTCCGCCCCAACCATTCGTAGATGACCCTCCGACTGTGTTCAGCAAACCCCCTTCGACATTGAAATGTGAGGGTGGCAGAGCTCTATGAATATGAACGCGACAAGCGTTCGTGGAACGTTGCTTCAGCTGATTTCAGACCGCTCTATTTCTATGTGTTTAGGTTAAAAATTATATTTCTATACAATGCGCAGAATCCATCGGTAAGATGAACTGAACTAATTCAAGAGTAATAGGTAAGAAGGTAAGTAGCTACGTAGTAAGTCGGTATGGTAGTAATGTAGGTACATACTGGGTTGGTAGAATAATAGAGGACTGGATCTAGGTACTGTTACCACATTTCAGGGCAAACACGTGTGTTTTTTTTTTTGCATTTTTTGTTTACTTTAGGTAAGCGCATGTTGAGGCTTGCCTGGACAAAGAATTTATACGATGTAGTGCTAGTGACCCTACCCAGGATTTTTGAAGGTGTTAGGGTTGTACATTAGTGGAAAAAAAAATTGTTGTCAGATAACAAATTCTAAATAGTCTGTTTGTAAATGACCTCGAATAAAAACACATCCACGAAACAGCGGATTCCGGGTGAAATCCGCTTCCACCTTACTTCACCCGAAATCCTCAACAAACTGGCTAGCTTACCTCTAAATGCCGGAACACAACAATTTTAGAATTGTTGTTATGGTGAACAGAAATAGGTAAGGTGGTGGTTGCTTGCCAGGCAGACTTAAACAAGTCCTACCATCAACCAAACCAAGCACATTATTGTACTCCCCTGGGAATCGAACCCGGGATCTCTGGATCTGACACCGGTAAGCAAACTAGACCACAGGCAGTAAATGACTGCATAGAGGAGCCGAGAAGCCGGCCACTGGGTTTCACTCATCTGATTGCGTTTTTGCCGGCGCGGCGCGGCAGTTTATTATCTCGTAGTAGGGTAAAACACTCAGTAGTCAGCCTTTTAGCGAGAATTGAAACTTACATAAGTTATAGTTTGAGTGTTTATAAAAATGCATAAAACCACTAGTCGTTTTTTATAGGTAATTTATTAAATTATAAAATTAAATAGACAAAAACACAACAAGTTTTCATAATCATAAATATATAAATATGGCACTTCTTAACAGTAGTCAGCCTCAATAACCCAGAAATCAGCCTTCACCTACCCTATAGTCAGCCAGCTTAACTCAGGCAGGCTAACACAGCCGACTATTTAGTGTGGCATGTTTCACAAATTAATTGTTTATCTAACACATTTTCATAAATTCTCCAGCAAATTGGGTACATTTCAAATGGTACCATACAGGGCATGTGTCTTAGGAACTTAGCTGAGGTTATCCAGTCACCATACACCAGAGGCACCATGCGTCTTTAAAGACAGTTTCTTTTTTGGTGAGTACCGTGCCTGGGCCATTTTAAGGGGCATCACTGGGTAACCTACAATGGAGCCGGTCTTGAAAAGTTACTTGTGTCCCACTTAAGGCTCGACTTATCTTCTTGCCATTTCCAATCCCTATCGCCTGTGCTAATTGCTCTTCTTTGTACTTGTGTATCGGCCTTATCGACATGATGAAATCTTAAAATACTAGAAATAGATCTACTATGGAAACTACAAAAAGATTTTCCTTGTAAATAAGGTATTACAGTTAAATTTTCTGCAACAGAACTTATGGCTGACTACTGGGTTTTTAGATCTACAAGTTGGCCACATACATTTCAACGCGGCCGACTACTGGTAAAATAAACTTTTAGTGTATTAAGAGTTATGTTCAACGTATCAAGTAAAAAAGGACTATTTTCTATGTGATTTTCAACCAAATATACGAACATTGCAATAAAACCAATAGTCAGCCACTCATGGCTGACTACCGGATTTAACTTAATTTGAGTATTGAATTTCAATACCCAGTAGTCGAACACCCAAATTAAAATATTAAAGGCAAAAAAAGTGATCTTGAAGCTTAGATAATCACGTAATAACTATTTTATAGTAGCAGAACATAATAATATATAACAATTACGATAAATTGAAAGGAGTACTAACCGAATAGTCCGACACGAGAACGTGTCGGACTATTCGGTTAGACGGTTTCGGTTAGATACGAAATTTGGAATATTGAAATTCGGACAAGTGCGGTCGTGTAGCTGGTGGCGGTGCAAATTAACGATCATAGCTCGGCATTCTGAGATGCTATTGGTTTGAAGGTGCGAGTATTTATCAATCATAGTGTACGGATTCTGCTAAATGTTGCTGTCAACGTGTAAAGTCATCTAAACACTAGGTATAGACGATAAACGCTGTAAAGGCTGAGAACTGATGCAGGGCTGACTACTCGGGATTTTACCTATCGACCTTTGGAGCTTGGAAACCTACCTCTTACTATATAGACTTTCAAGGCAACAGCAAAACCGTTTGACAGAACGGACTGTGGATATAATGTGGATATAACAATAAAATGTAGGCACGTTCCTTCTCAAACTAAAAACCTTCTTTAAAGTATGAAACATGAAAATATGGGCCTCTTAAATAGTAGATACATTGTTTTCGAAACGTTGTACAATTTGAATGCTAGTTTGATTAGTACAGCCTCACAGCTGAATACTAAAGTCAAGGCATGTGCAACAAAATGTTGTTGTTGTGGTACCTACCTACCTATAGTAGGTAGGTACCAACAGTACCTAGTAGCCAATGCCGATTGTCTTCTTTGTGAATGTTCATTGTGTCGGCAAGGGTCATGCACAAGCATGCATGCATGCATAGGTATGTATGGTAAAACAACCAGTAGCATTTTAGCGAAAATATAAACTTTCTTAAGGCGCGCTACGCAGCTAAAATCGCGGTAGAAACGATTATGAGAGTTGACAACGGCAAGCTGTAGGTGGCGCATGCGTATCGTAAATAAAAACTGTTGATAATTCTTATTCTGAGATCGCGTTGCTGGTATGTAGGTAGGTAATGTGACCATTTGATGGTACCTTTACTAGCACAGAAAAAAATACTTATTTAAATTCGTCCTAATATTTATTCTGAGTCTAGGTGTTGTCTGACCGCTGCGAGGACGACAAGCACACATCCGAAGTCGACAGTGGTCACACAGGTACTGACTGAAAGGTGGGCGCGCGGTGCGCCTGTAGTTTTTCAAATAATTCATGACAAAAATTAAATTTGAATTGGTATCAAAAAACTAGCTAACCTTTAATGTAGATCAACATGTAACCTATCATTTGAAATAAATTGTCAGTAAAAGTCAATATTCATTGTAGGTATCACAATATTTCTTTTGTAAATTTTGAAACGTACCATTTTCAATAAATATTTTTATCGAGAAATTTTTCAGCTATTATCTTTTCAGCTTACCTTTAATGTAGAAAGGTACCTAAAGTAATACATATATAAAAAATAGACTCGTGACTTGTTCAGAAGTACTATAATTTTCCATTGGAAAAAGTAGTCTGATGACAGGGCCTTAAGTAGTAGTGTGAACGTTTACATAAATGCATAACACCACTAGCAGTTTTTTTAAGATTATTTATTAAATTTTATAATTAAATAAACAAAAACACAACAAGTTTTCATTATCATAGACAAAAACAACTTTAAATAAGTTATGGCACTTTTTACAAGTAGTCAGCCTCAATTGCCCAGTAATCAGCCTTCTCCTGCCCTAGAGTCACCCAGCCTAACTCAGACAGGTTAGCACAGCCTACTCTTTAGTCTTGCATGTTTCACAAATTATTTTTTTATCAAACACATTTTCATAAAGGTCCTACCTAACCTACCAAGCAAGCAGGGCATGTGTCTTAGAACGACTGGTGCTTTTTCTCAGGTCAATTATTTAAAAATGTTCATCGATTGCTTAAATTATAGTCCAGTTGGTATTAAGTGGGTCATTAGATTTTTGAGGAAATTCACATTTAGCTAAGGTTATGCACCAGTCTTTAAGGGCGGTTAATTTTTTGATGAGTACCGTGCCTGGGTCCAGTTTACGGGGCATTACTGGTACCCTTAAAAGCAGCCGGTCTTGTAAAGTTACTAGTGGGACACTTAAGACCCGACTTATCGTCTTGCCATTTCTGATCGCTATCACCTGTGTTAATTCCTCTTCTTTGTAGGTATTTGTGTATCGGCCTTATCAACATGATGAAATCTTAATATAATAGAAATAGATCTATCATGAAAACTTCCAAAAGATTTTCCTTGTAAACGATTCAATTTTCTGCAACAGAACTCATTAGTTCTGACACTGTCTGGCTAATGGTTTTTAGATCAATAAGTCGGCCACATACATTTGAACGCGGCCGACTACTGGTAAAATGAACTTTTAGTTAATTAAGAGTTATGTTCAACGTATTAAGTAAATCAATAACTATTTACTATGTGTATTTCAACCAAATATACGAACATTACAATAAAACCAATAATCTGCCACTTCAATAGGTAGGTACTTAACCATACCCAGTAGTCGGCCACACAAATTAAAACATTAAAGACAAGGAGAATCATTTTCTAGCATAAATAATAACATAACAACAATTTTATAGTAGCAAACACAATAACATATATATATTATATACAATTACGATAAATTGAAAGAAATACTAACCCAACGGCGGGCCCGTTCTCTTACGAAAAAAAAATGAACAAGTGCGGTCATGTAGCTGGTGGCAGTGCAAATGAATGCTCGGCATTTTGAGATGCTATTGGTTTGTAGGTGTGAGTATTTATCAATCATAGTATACGGATTCAGCTAAATGTTGTTCTGAACGTGTGAAATAATTTAAACACTATTTATATGCCGATAAAAGCTGTAGAGGCAGAGAACTGGTGCAGGGTTGACTACTGGGTGTTTTAATTGGCCGTGTTTATTCGGTACCTCTAGGTACCTACCTATTAGGCTTGTTGTTGATACCTATAGGACAATTACTCTGATCTTTTTAGTTCGAAAAGTTGATGAGCACCGATTTGGATCTTTGATTCGCCAATTCTTTGTACAGTCACAGATTTTATTGACTGCATCCTGGGCCTTCCCTGCCGCATCTGTATGAGTTTCATCAACAACCACCATTATAACTGTAGGTATCAATGGTGTTGTTGTTTAGATCAGGTAGGTATTCTAAGTAGTACCTATGGCATTGGTGGGTACACCAAGGTGACCTACCCAAATACCCAAGGTCACCCAAATTCTTCCTTGCGGTTACCTAGCTTTAATTGCTTTTATTTCGAGTAGGTAGGTAGGTATGCATTTTTTCTAGTTTTTTTGCCATACTATTTTTAAGATTTTATCTGCCAAGAAAAAATCCAGGACTAGACGCACAGCTCAGTTAGTAGTAGTCTGCCTTCTGCGCTGTAGGTTGTGGGTTCGATTCCCACCGAACATTTTGTGTGATGAATACGAGTATAGATAATAATAATAATAATAATAAAATAACTAATGAACCTAGGTACCTACCTAAATCTATACACTTATTCTATAGGCGAGTGGTGTTCCCGTAGCCAAAGTGTTAATCTGAAAGGGCATCGACAACATACCCTCCTACTGAAGCAAATGGGAAAAAATTACGAAATAATCTCGTCTCCCAAATTAGAATGTTTTTTGGAAAGATACAAAAAAAGACAAATACAAACATGTTTCGTGACAATCGTGGCGTGGATTTGCCTCTTGGCATCTTGACCAAATAAAAATAAATTTTGCTGGTACATTTAAACATTAAAAGGAATTTACCGCAAGAAGTGCTTTTGGCCCTCTGCAGCATATAATCTTAAAACACTATTACTCACGACCTCAAGAGCTCTGCAGTCTACAGCATTTTTTTCATTTTAATTTGTGCATACTTAAGTCCGATCGCACGTCATCTTTCTTGTTTTTACCATGGAAGTAATTTTGTAGCTATAATATTTATTATACAACGTTATTACTGTAAATTCGTGTAGCGCCATCTATCGGTGAACTCGGAAAAAATACCACTCAATTGCGTCCCTTCCGGGCAACCTACCTACACGAATTTATGAAATGGGGATGTTAAAAACAATCGAGTAGGTAATAAAATCGATTATATTCGGTTAGGTATATCAGTCATCATTTCCACAGAAGTGAAACTAGGTATTTATTTTCTTAGCACCCGCTAAGAAAATACTGTGCCGCGCACAACCCGTCAGCGTCAGCAGCGTCGCATAGACGCCGACGGCAGAGCCGCCTCCTCATCCGCATCAATGCAACTAAACCTACAAGCAAAGTTTTTTTTTGTATTACCTAGCCCTGCCCTGTGGCGAAACCGAAACCGTGCGGTACCCCTATTGTATCTCTGCTCTGCATCACGGAGCTGAAGCTGAGTGAGACAAAGAGAATAAAAAAAAGTGAAAACTAATATTTGATCTGTGGTGAAAATGAAAAATGAGGGGGGACAATAATGCACAGCCAATAAAATAGGACCCGATGATAGTGATAACAATATAAATATATTTCAGGCACAATAAAAATATGTCAGATTTTATTCTTACTTAGTCTACGGCCATAGTAATACCTTTAAAAAACTAACATACTATTTATTGGCGCGTAAAGTCTATACGTGTCTTAGAAGTGTCGTGTCTAATAATCTTCCAATAATGTACGACCAATAATTGGAGACCATATTAAAAAGTGGTCTTGGATTATTGGCTGTACATTATCAACACGTCAATAATGCACAGCCAATAACCCGTGGCAACTTTTTTTTTGTAGTGGAATACCTTGATGCCTTGTTTTCATGGGCGAGTACAAGGCGAGTGTAGTTTTATTTCCACAGAGTACCTAAACTAAAATTATTTACGGTTGATGTATTTTTATCGGGATTCCCGTATGACCCGCTGACCTCCGTAGCGAACAAATGACAAAACCGACACGGCCAACCCCGACACTACATGAGTCCTTATTCTGTATGACCAATCGTGTCTTAACGCGCCCACGTTACGATATCTGCATGGAATCATCGCATTGACATTTCGTGACGCGGTCGCGTTAAGCCACGATTGGTCATACAGAATAAGAGTTCTGGTCTTTTGCGTGATACTGGAGTACGTATATAAAAAAAGCGGAGCCAGAAGCTCGCAAAGGAGGTCCGGTGGTGGCGAAAAGCGAACCACTGACCTCCGTAGCATTGTGCAGATTGAGTCGGTGAAATGATTCTCAGAGGCGACGAGTGAGCTCGTCTTAGAAAACATGCATGATTGGATGTTGCTTGCATTGAGAGCATAATATAATAAATTATATTTGTGTGGCTTCCAATTATTGGCCATACATTTCTATATATCAGCACGTGTTGATGATTCACGACCCAATAATACACAAACAATAATTGGAAGCAATTGAAATATCGGGTGTGCAAAATCGAATTGAAATATAGTGAATTCGAATAATTGGTTGTACATTATTAGTCGTGCATTATAGGGACCCAAACTGAGTAGTGTAATTAGTTTGTAGATAACAAACAAAATATTACCTCTTCCTTCTGTTCTGTTCTGTGTTCCTTCTCTTCTCTTGCTTGTATTGTATTGTACTGTAACATGAAATGAATAGTCACGGAATAGTTAGTTATGTACACAGAACCCAGCCCTTATTTTATTTATAAAAATATACCTAATTCACGCTTCACATAGATATTTTTATAATTCTCGGCTAAATAGAATAGAATTCTGACGTAGGTAAATTTATTTGGTACCTATCACCTTTGTTTACCTATTTGGACTTGATCTATAAACTTATTAACGTTCTATTTCAGATAAAGAACAGCTAAATAGATACGTGAAAATGTTTATTGTTGGTCTTACTGGTGGGCTGGCTACTGGAAAGAGCACAGTCCTATCTATTTTTCGAGAGAACAGCATTGCGGTAATCGATGCGGATGAAGTGGCTAGGAAAGGTGAGCAACACTTCAAATGAAATTATGGTATAGTCAAGAGAATAAAAATAGTGTTGTGATGTTCCTGGACCACCAATTTTGCTTCAACTCATAGATGGCCACAGAACAAATGCACCTAGTATTACCTACTTGGCCATCACATAACAAAAGAAATACTCGACCGCTACTTTCCCTGATGTTCATTAAACTTTGACAAAGTATAGCATAAAATTCATATTTTCAAATATTTTGTACAGAATGTTTCTTTAGATATTTTTCAACAATCAACATAACATTTATTGATTCTTAGGCTAGTGCTTCACTATACCTACCTAATCAGACGATGATAAACATATTACAATCTATCTCCATTCCAGTGTTAGAACCGGGCACAGAAGGCTGGCTGGAACTCCGTGAGTATTTCGGCGATGATGTCATACTCCCTGATGGCAAAGTGAACCGGGCTCGACTAGGGGAGCTTGTGTTCGATGACATAGAGAAAAGAAAAAAGCTCAACGCCATCACTCATCCGCGTATTCAGAGTGCTATGATGAAGATGGCCCTAACTTACTTTTTCTCTGGACACAAATACATTGTTATGGAAGTGCCACTGCTCTTTGAAACGGGCAAAATGATGACATTTATGCATAAGATTATCACAGTTGTGTGGTAAGTTACCTATATAAGTATAGTGCTGTCAACAGCAAGTAAGCTGTATTTTAAACCTCTTACTTCCCAATTGTACCATACAATGTATTATACCCAATTGGTGAAGTCAGGCATTATGTATAGCTAAAATGTGCTAAAAATTCAAACTTTTTACTGTAACTTGCCTTCATGTGTCTTAGTCATGACTTTGAATGAGCAGTTATTGTTTTTGACAGTTCAAAATTGGTTAACTCCTTTTATAGATTCCTTTTGTAATAAAAGTCAATGAGACTCAGAACAGTGGGACAGATACGGCAAATTTCCCATTTAGCAGCTCGTTTTTTGCTAAGTTTGTTTATAATTGATGGGTCTTGATCTCTAGGCTTTTATAGCTCTAGGTCAGAGGAAGGTTGAGTCCTAGTTCCCATATCACAAGCTATGCTTAGTTTGGGACTAGATAGCCCTGTGTGAAATTAATGTCCTATAACATTTAATAACTAGTATTATTAACGGGACATTTACCATGATTTGTTGATGAATGACTTATCCAAAATTTCACAGATACACTGAAGTCTTTACAAGTAGGAATGATAATAGTTTTTAGCCGCCTAAACAATCTACCCCCTTCCTCAGTCTTTTATTGCGGCCAACAACACTACCACTGGTTTTCTTTCGAACACCTATCAGTTAACATGATCAGTGTTAATTTTTTTTTTATTTCAAATTATGTAATCAAAATTTGTTTCAGTGAAGACCACCAACAACTAGAGAGGTTATGCAAACGAAATGACCTGACCGAGGCAATTGCGAAGAAGCGAATCAGCTGCCAGATGCCTCTTGAACAGAAGGTGGCAAAGTCACACTTTGTGGTTGACAACTCTGGGGACCTGACCAGCACAAGGCAGCAGACAGAAGCTATCATGCGAACCTTGCAACGGTCCAAGTTTACTTGGTAATTATTAAAATAATGCAGAAAGAGATGTGTGGCCAAGTGGTTATGGGCTCGCCTTCCAATCCGAAGGTTGTGGGTTCAAATCCAGTTGTGGTGTGGATTTTTTGGTTTTTCGGAAGTTTATGTCACAACAATTCTTAAAAAATTGTTTTGTTCTGGCATTTAGAAGTGAGATTGCAAGTTCCTCAGATTGTTGAGGATTCAGGGTGAAGTGCGCTGCCACCTTCGGCCTTGTCATAACATGAAAATCAGGTGAGATGAAGGCCAAGCACATCCCCATAGTACCATAAAAAAACCCATTTGGTAAGATGGTGGTAGTTAGCCAGTCGGAATTGATCGAAGTCCTTCCACCGACCAAACCATGTTATACTCTCCTTTGGGATTGAGCCCGGAGCCTCTGGATCTGACACCTGTGGGCGAACTACTAGGCCACAGAGGTGGCTAAATTCAACAAAGCAGTTCAGTTGGTAGTAGCTCTGCCATCTGCACTGTGGTGGGTTCGCTTACCATCTGGGACCAGGACTAACATTTGAGTTTTTTTTGTACAAAATCAGATGTTGATATTGATATTGTAGGCAAGTTTATTTTTTATCGCGAAACCATAACGCCTTCCTCCCAAGAAACTGAAAACAATAACATTCTGGTCTATGAATTTAAGTACTTAGGTATAACAACACAACCTAATATGGGGAAGTGTAAATGTTGTGTATTGTGTATTCTGTGTGGATTATGTATTTTCTATTGTGGTATGATATGAGACTAGATACGAAACATGTACTTATGTATATCATATTATGTGCGTGAGTGTCATACATAAGTATGTATTAACAAAAACAAGACAAGTATCTGAGTACTTTTTATTATAAACGTAATCTATTTACCATATCACAAGTGCTTTGTTAAAATTCCTTGTATAGTAACCGTAAAGTTGGCAAGACCATGGTAGGTGAGATCCTTTAGAGTTTAAAACTAGTTCAGTATTTAGCTACATCCACGACCTGAGGCCAACAGGTCTATTTATAAGCTAAGACCGCCACGGCGATCACTACTCAAGCGGGCTACACACCTTCAGTTTTAACTGTGCGATTTAACTGAACAGTCGAACTGTACAGATAAATCGTTGGGTATGTAGAACAAACAGTTGAACTGCACAGTTTAACAGATCTAAAGCGGGCTACACACCTTCAGTTTTAAATGTGCGATTTCTCTGTACAGTTAAATTACAGATAGCACGCATAAGCTGTAATAAGACATAGGTAGACATTAATTTATTTACTTCTATAAGCCGCACAATCTAACATGATCGTGATGATTCTTGATTTTGAGAATGGAAGAGGAAACACTAAGAAACAAATTGACAAACAGAAAAACATAATATAATTAGGTACAGTGCTGTTTGCTACAGCAGCAAATGGGGCACAACTTAGCACTATGCCTCACTGATCAGCCCTGATATTCTGTTGTGACCCAGCCCAGTCTCCCGACCTCATGATTTATATCGCTACCAAATATTTTATCTGTAAAAATAAATTACTACTGTTACGAGCTGAGGTTCGTAAGAATTAAAAGCAACCGGTTATTACTCAAAATAAGACACGTTTATTCAGCACCAAACTAATTACTCTCAAACACAGTACAACACTACTTAGTTATACTACCGATTCGCTAAACACTGTTATCGCACTCAAATATCACTTGATGTTAACTCGCTGTGTCGTAATCGAATACTGCCTTGCTTCCGAATCGCGCGTCAATTTATATCCAACTTTATCGAACGTTCTAGTAAGCGCGGGAATGGTCGCACCCCTAACTGTTGCGTAATCTGTCACGGCGGTCATCAAACTTTTTGCACTCCTCTGCCCGGTTCCGGTTCCCTGAAAACATTAGGCGTAGGTACCTCTGATCGTTTTCATTTGTTTCAGGTATTTTCGAGCAATACTTGTGATGTTCCTTCTGTCAACAGCACTGGGAGCAGCGCACATCACCAGAATCGTAATCAAGGGCTGAATGAGACTCCGCAACACATTTTATATAAACATCCACTAATACTCTTTACATAACCGAGCTAATGAACTGCACTATGATTATGTCATCATCATCATCATCAACATCATTATTTGTCCACTGCTGGACAGAGCCTCCTCCAAAGTTGGAGGGATTTGCCTTAATCACCATTCTTGGCGGACGGACTGGGATCGCAGTATCTACACCTTAGATAATACACAGAAGGAAGCTGCTGCCCTTCTCCTGGTGAGATACCTTAGTCGGCTTCTACGACATCCGTGGGCCGTGTTGGAGGGGTGGATCCTTAAGCCGCAACCACTACGTCAATGATTATGTAACTTAGCTCATACGTCAGTGGTTCCTGTGAAACAGATAACAGGCGGCGCATTGGAATGGCCAGTCATTCAAGACATGGATGTCGATTTTCTTTTATGGTGGAGACACAGGTTCCTGTGAAAGCAGATCGCCAACGCATAGGTGATTTTTAAATTTGGTGCTGAAGAAGAATGCTATGTAATCCACATCCATGCGAACCGAAGCCGAGAAGCCTTCGATGCGTTGGTCCGATCAGCAGTGTAGAGATTTTTTTTTTTAAATGTGATAGGCTTGCGTTTGACTGCTATCTCGCCTGATGTTAATCAATGTTGCAGCCTACGATGTAGCACACTTGCGTAGAAGGTACCTATTCACTCTTTACTTGAAGACTCCCATGTTGTAGTCTGGAAACATAGACTCAGGCAAAGCGTTCCATTCCTAGGCGGTGCGCATTATAAATGAGGAAGAAAACCGCTTAGTGCGCGAGGAAGGTATATCCACCATAAACCGGTGGCGCATCGCCGAGCGTCTGGTTGTCCGCAAAAAAAATGGGGAAAACATGAGTCTTCTGCCAAAGTCTCGAATGCTAATGTCAAAATGTCCTTGTTTAGAATAGCGTTTCCGGAATGTCCATGGGAAGTTTCCGAATTCGATCCGTTAAGGCTTTCCGAATGCTTAGGCGCGCTATCATCAAGGAAAAGATCCTAACCTGATCCTCAGGTACGAGGATGTCGCAAGGAGGATTATTCTATTATACACATGGAGTTTGCATGATCATAAAAACTAACAAAAAAAGGTAGCCGGGTCTGATGTAGCAATGGCCAAAACCATGCTGATCATTTTGGCAGTAACGCCTTATTTTATACTATATTTGTTACCCGTTCACTGATAAGTCTACAATATAGGAAGCCATATTGTAACGGAAGTGTAAATGTAACTTCCGTTACAAGATGGCTTCCGATCTTCCGCAAGGAAGCTTCTGAAATCATCGTGAAAATCGCGCTAATCCGAGTTCCCCGTGTATATATAGAATTATGATAATGAATATGTTTACTTCCATGGAATGTCGACACTTGTATAGATACTGAATGCTCAACATTTTATAATTAACTTTAAAAATACTTTGGGGATATGTACGCAGATATCTGAAGAGTGTGTTTTATTGTATTTTTCATGTGTATATTGTATATTTTGTCTTTATAATGTGTTGTAGAGTCGCTCTAATAGCCTTAAATACGAATGTACATGTAAGGAATCCCAGTACCGCTCTCCCATACAAACGAAGTTTGTCGTTCATTTCGGAATGGCACATACGATTCAAATAAAACTTCGAAGGATTATACCTGCAAAGTTTTATTAACGGATGATTTACTGTGCGTTACTTTTCTAAAAAAAACAAACATATGGAAAAAGAGTTTTCAAATACAAACACCATCTTCCATATATTTTTATTGTTAGTGTGTAAGTACAAAGAGCAATGAATGCATCACAGATTATATCTCTGATTAATCATGAAAAAAATAATTTGATCGGACGCGCCATTTCGAAATTAACGTTGATGGTGAGCAGAGCTACCAAGGATTTGACTTATTACTGCAATACAATATATATTTATATATTGTAGGTATGCAGTAAAATATGCGTGGTATTGTAACAACTCGATTTAGGTTGTTCCTCAGCTTTAGGCACGCGCCATATGGTTTTCGGGAGATTTTAACATTGTATGTACAGTCAAATCTAGCTGCTTTGAATACGCGATGTGTTTTTAAGCTACAAATTCCCAATAATGGTTCCAGCAATGGTTCGTTGACATAATTCGGCTCTTGAATGCGCTTTTAGGAGAGCTTTGATAACGGCTTGTCCATAATTCTAGTGCATGCTGGTGGAGGTACACTGTAATAAGGCTGTGTAATTGCGTTTTATAATCAGGCGTTGTATTGATAGTTGGTACTTTTACATTTACTAAAGGGGATTTGAGTGAAGTGTCAAATGCGTTCGAGTCTAGATTAATGTACGAGCTAGTTTAGTATATGAGTCATGATATAACAATAATTTTAATTATTAATATATAAATTATTTTAATTGATATAACAATTTTACAAAGCATCTGTCTTTATCTATAATAGTATATACAGGAACCTATGCCTAAGTAAAATAATTATGTGATTGTTTTTTTAATCAAAATCAGTTCGTGGCATATGCACATCGATTTACTGTAATTCAAAGTGTAATTTATTGGAATCGGCGGGACACAAAAGTTTAATAATTTATGAATAATGTGGATTTTATGGCCTTCTTTCAAGGTATTTTTGTTAAACAGGACCAGTTGTCATCTAAACCATCAAGGGACCCACTCAATCACACAACATATATCATAAAAAGCTGGGCCGAAGAAGATGAATAATTATATATAGGTAATTTGTAAAGATAATATCAAAATAGGTAATATAATATTGTATAATGCCGTGGACTTTTTTGGGCTTCAATAATAATGTGTATTAATCAAACCACAGCGCACAATAGCGTTCAGCGTTCATATTTGAACCAATTAAAGGTTGATACAAGAATAATTATGTTCATAGGTAGGTAGGTACCTACATTACATGATGACAACTTGAGAACTCTAGAATGTTCAATTGTACTTACTGTACATGATGTCCATTTGAGAACTGTAGAATGTTCCAAGTGTACCGTGTACCTTACATGATGACAATTGGAGAACTATAGAATGTTCAATTGTACTGTACATGATGTCCATTTGAGAACTGTAGAATGTTCAAGTGTACCTGTACATTATATGATGACAATTAGAATACTGTATAAAGTTCAAGTGTACATATTAAAAACTGCAGATTTTATTTACTTATACACGCTGGCTCGAACTTGAATTGATATGCTTAATTACTTGATAAATTAATTATTAATAAATTATTTTAGACCAATTTTTTTTAACGTAAATGTAGTTTTTTTGACTCACCTTAAAATAAATAAAAAAATCGGATAATGCAATTAATTTCTGAGATCTTTGAGTAAAAGAAAAAGTAGCCCTGAAGGGAAAAAAAATAAACCAGCCTGTATATATCATTTTTATTATGTTACGGGTATATCAAGTTCTCGGTTCAGCTTATAGCGGTATGTTGCATTTTTATCGTTGTATGTTGTGTTGTAGGTATGTAAGTAGTAGGTACAGATTATATAAGCGAATAAATAAAATGAAAGATGAAAATGTATGTTGTATTGCCTATCGACTATGCAAATTCAGCCATGATTTGCTTACTAATAGGAATAATCCATATCCTACACCTTAGCTTAGTCCTAAGAACAAGCATACCTTTATGTTATCGGGGTATTTCTAATGCCCTATCCACTACACTGAATTGCATTGCGGCCGTTGCGTACCTTTATCGTCTGTTGAGGATTTGAAGTGCGTTTACATCTTCGGCCATATCATAACTTGATGATCACCAGGTGGGATGAAGGACAAGCGCTTCCCCGTCGTACAGAAAAAGTTTATTACCAGTTGTTACAAAAAAAAAACACACCCCCGTAACTTGAACTACGAGTTGTAAGTACCAAGTATCTCGGAGTTACTATTGATCAAACGTTGACCTTTGAACCACACATAGATATGCTGCCAGTCGATTATAGGCTACTGTATAACCTCACGGGGAGGAGCAGCCAAGACACACCTAATAGACCTAGAGAGAACCCAAAGAGCCATCTTAAAGGTAAGCGCTGGTCTCCCTTATCGCTTCCCCACAAAGGAGTTGTATAGGTGCGCAAGTTGGGATGTGCTGACTGTCAGGCAGTACTTTTTAATGCAAGTGGTTCTCACTCAGCACTCCTTGCTCTCCTATGATTCGGACTCGTTGAGAGATAGACGAAGAAAATTTTGTCCAACTGAGTTATTTCGCACTAGTCTCTCCAGTAACTTCTTTTGCTATCTAGGACCTTGCATTTATAACAAAGTGAACGCCATCCTCAGTATTTACCCAATGTGCTCATATCAGTGTACGAGGGTAACTACTTGTTGGCTTAAGACACTCACCTACCAGGAGACTGAGGATCTTATGGCTCCCATTTTATAATATCCATAAGTTGTGTTTACTAAGAAGTTTAGGTCTTTGTTATACGACTTAAAAATACACACAAGCTCACACTATCCCACTTACACACACACATACACTATTACACCCTCTCACCCACCCCATAACCCATTACCTCACACACACCCCCTCACCTACACAAGTCTGAATGTACTTATGTTAAAAAAAAAAAGTTATTTCGCTATTGTATTTAAACAGTATGGTGGTGTGGTAGCCATTGAACCACCAAAAGTTTAGAGAGCTGTAACTTTTTTTTCTTTACGACATTTTAAGTATTTTTTAACATTTCAATGGCTTTCAAATTGCATTTGTGTTTTCAGCTTTTACATGATAACTACTTGGCAATAAGACTTTTTAAAAATAATGGGAAATGGCTCAATGTGTACCTCTAGTGGTACACAATGGACTGGGGGGCGGGTATTCAGTAAACCGTGAGGTACACAATGAAACTTTGTACTATTATATCATGTTATAAGCCTTTATATAAAACGGCAATTGTGTTTTTATGAATTATTTATTCAATAAACGGAAGTTAACAACGGTCATGGTAGATACACAATGAACCATGAAATGATGACATAAAATGTAGAACATTAGTATGAATATTATAACGAAGGAAGTGGTACCCAATGGATCAGTAGTAAAGATGGCAATAATGGTTAAAATTAAATATTAGTTAACTGTTAATTGATAAAAAAATATATCGATATTTTTATTGGTTGAAAATATTAGCTAATATTATTTGTTTAGTTACACGATTTGGTTATTGGTTGATGTTAATGCAGTTGAATATTTTATTCTATTGATCAAATAAAAGTAACCGCTAATTCGTCTCTATCATAGTAACACTATGAGTATTTGTTTAAAATATCACATCACTTTGTATTGAATAAACATATCATATACAGCAAATCAGAGAAATTTAACCTCTATAGTGAGGAGTCGAAAGCATACAATTGAATGAAGTCAACCTAATACATAGTTGAAAACTCTGCGAGCAGCAACATACGAAAATGTTTCTTATTTGTAGCACTTTAAAGTTAAAGTTTCAAAGCAGTCAATTATGTTAGTTCTAACTCAGGCTGAAGTTGATATGATATTTTTATTCGATAATGTAAATTCTGATTATTGAATATAATGGTTGATTTTAAATATTAGTTAAATTTATTGGTTGATAGTTATATTCGTCATCTCTAATCAGTAGTACACAATGAACCATGGTTCATTGGGTACCCAAAAAATATGATTCACTGTGTACCATACCCCTATTAAAATATTTAAAACTTTTTTACAATTAACAGGAACACGATTTGATTACAAAAATTAATTTAAACAATCATGATTACACTATTATTTAGATCAAAACCATACAGCAGTTCCTAGGACATGAAGAAATTGAGTAAAAAAACAAATAAACTCAAATTTTTTCCTTACTTTTTGCACTCGAAAACAGAAATCTGCTACTAGCTCGAGCGTTCCGGGCGGCAGTTTGCCGGCGACTGGTAGTAACAGGTTGGCGCGGGAAGGCGGTTCAAACGTCTAATATGCACGAGCTGCCAACGCCGCGTTTAGGCTGTAGGCCCTGTGATTCACTGAGTACACTTGGTTCATTGGCTACCACACCACCCTACTTATATTTTATCTCATTTATTTCTTTATTTCGTCCTCAATCTTCACTCTTAATCAGTTATTTAGCTTATAGGTTTTTGGTTACGGTCTTCTTTGAGTCCGTTGTGTGAGCAGACCTGGTGACCTGTAATACAGGTTTTTTTACGAAAACCTATCTCAGGCATCAGTTCCTCACTAAACAGGTTCAATGTCAACTGAGCCTGTCCCTATTTTATACAATTGTTGCTATTACTATTAAGGATCTGTTTGTGTGAGAGACAATAAATCAATTATTATTATTATTGAACTAGTGCTATGGCTACATGCAGGGAATCATTTTAAGAGTAGCAGAGTTCCATGTGGTATGGCTCGTCTGGAGAAGTACTACTACCATACCTATTTCACTTCAGGCCTATTAGGACCGATACTTAAGTTGTACTGGTCCCAGATTTAACAAATCTCTAAATCACCTTTTCCCAAAATGACTGATTTTCTAAAAAGTCTTTGTTTATGAATGTTGGAAAAAAAGCTGTCAAGTTGGTAATCATTTAATTAAAAAATTAAAATTAAAGTATTAAAATAATACCTACTCACTACATCATCCATAACATAAACAAACAAAAAAATACTAGTAGTTCGCCCCGACTTGAGATCTCGCGAACAAAATTCAACCAAAAACGTCTTATCCCTGTGCCCATCATGCACTAAAGACGGTTTCCCTTTTTGATTCTCTATAAATTTCAGGGCACTATTATTCATTTTAAACGGAACAGAACATATCGTTTTTCAAGTGATATTAGTAATTATAAGTGGCAATACACTAAGGAGTACCTATGTAGTATACACATGCATAGGGGTTAAACATTTGTTAAATATGAGATCAGTACAAAGTATGTAGTACTTAGGTATACACACATGCATAAAGGTTTAACATTAATTGTTAAGAGATCAGTACAATTCAAGAATTGGTCCTTGCAGACCGGAAAGCGTGCATTATTTTTTTGTCAGACATTACGAACTATACTGTTTCGGTTTGAAGGGTATGGTCGCCGGTTAATTTACGGCCACACTATGGCTCAAGTTGACGGGCGCAATGCAATGCGTAGGTCATGTTCTTTGTGGATATGACTTAGGTACCTTCGCAGTATGCCTTTGGCAAGAGTTGGAAAGCCCAGTGGACTGAGCTGCCAGCTTGTTTCGTTTCTATGTTGTATAAAATCAATAGTTCTGAGTAGGTAACTAAGTACCTAGTGTTGTCTTCATATAGTCAAGCGCCTATTGCCTACCTAAGTATGTATTTTATTGATGGGGAGTTGAATAGGGATGAGGAAGATCTAAGTATTATATTGCGGGTGTTTAACATTTATAAAAAAAGTTGCATACCCAAAATTATATATATTTGCTCAATAGGTATTTAGGTATGTCCATTAATGTACCTACCTAAGTGCGAGAGAATTGCGAGTACTATGAAGTGTTTTTCAAACGTTCATCATCTAATTCTAGATGACGGTGAAGAGTTTTCTTAAATTTTTCGTTGAAATCTGCCTCGTGAAGTGGCAGTGAGTTTTTCTTCCAAGAATTATTGTTACGCTTGATTATTGCAGTTGACCCCGCTGTGACGTCGCTGTCGTCTGTTGCTTTCACGTGGATCTTTACTGCCGAGGTAATCCTTGCTGATGATGATGGTGATGCTTCCGTCGCGTTCGCATATAGTTTTTTTACATTTTCAAAAGCTTGATGGACTGGATTGTACTTGTTAGATCCGAATATGGGACTGTAATATTTTAGAATATATATGTATGAATGAATGAATGAATTGAATGAATCAACACTTTATTGTACCTACACAGAAATAATAAGTACTATACTTAGATCAACACAAATATTTAGTGACAATAGTGTCTAAGTAAGTAGGTACATTAGGCGGATACTACAACAGGGGTAGGTAGGTGCCTACCTACGTTTGACCAAGAGTTTCTCAAACCGATTGATGTTTCAGCCATTTTAAGAACACCGTCACCCACGCTAATCTTTCAACCTTTTCTTGACTGGCAACACCACTGAGACAATTAGGAGATGGGCCAGTCAGTCTCACTCGGACAGATCTAAGAAAAATACAATTGCAGTTGCTTTGTTTTCACCTGCTGAAATACCTACGGAGTTTTCTATCTAGCTATAGGAAAAGAAAAAAAAACAAACAGAGGGCCAATCACACCTATTATGATGTGATTTTTAGAAGGTACCTAAATAAAACTACTTCGAATTCAAGTTTTCTGTGAAGCCTAAAAACTCTGCTATATTTTTTTAAATATTATTTTGTACCACCTTTGTGGCAAACAGGCATACAGTCAGCTGGATGTGTAACTTGTAACACTGTTAGTACCACTTAAGGATGCTCGCAACACCTGCTGCTGTGGGGATGGGATTTCGGTCGATAGCTAGAGGTGCGAAGGTGCGTCAGGGACCACATCTAACACACAACCAACAAATGAAAAGTCACTCCTGAGATTGAGACAGCTCTTCCCTTCACTCTTCTATTGATATGGTGGCTCATTTACTGTGAACTCAGACCCACGATATCCGCGCTAGCCCGTCGCTTGCTACCTTCAAGAGCAAATTCAAACCGAACCTACCTATACATTGTTAGAGAAATCTTTTTAGAGTTTATTAAGCGCGCTTTGGTCATCGTTTTTAATACCATGTTTGAAGGTATCCTTATTTATGTGTGAGGTCGGATTTGTGGCTTAAGGCGAGGCAATTCAAGAGCTTTTTACGTTTCGGAAGGCACTGGCCGCCCGGTGCGCGCGTTTGACCGGCTAGGTTTCCTTTGTTTTTGTTCTCAAAGATTAATACTTAATAACAATATTATAATATTTGTTTTCAGCAAGCCCTAATAAATAAGAAGCCCTATATTTTGTAATAACTTTAACATGGTTTCAACGAGAAATCTCTCAGTTCTACACCTTTAAATATCGATTTAGTGTCATGTTTATGATTTTTTTTATCGAGCCAATTATTATGATTCACGTTTCCGTCTTAGCAAAGCGCTTGAGTATATGTTCGATTTAATTATTATTTTTTTGTTTTTTCGTCGCTTTATAATATATTTACAGAGGTTCAAAAAGCTAAAAATTGAAACGACCTTCCGACGAAATATTTTGATCGGCGGTGGCGGCGCTGCGTGAAATTAAATCGGTTTACACCTCTTTACCTACATGAGTAGGTAGGTATCTACTTATCAAGATAACTACTTAGATAAATGTAGGTACATACTTTTTGAGATCATCCTCTACTACAAATCGTACTTTCGTGGTTTCTTTAGCCACACAGCAGCATCTACAAGATCACAATAATAATATAAGTAGATATTTAAATAAAAGTAAAGTTCCTAGGCTAGGGTGCAAAACTCGATGGGTTTTCTGTTCCTGGGACGCTACCGCCGACGGCGAAGCCGATCTCCATTGATGGCTTAAAATTAGCTTCATGAGAACTAGAAACGATTTTTACCGTCAAATGTACTGAACGGATAGGTTTCATAACATGTGTACACTTTTGAGATGGGAAACGCCATTTCCCTGGTAGGTAGCTGGAAGACACCGTGTGTGTTTCTCAGCATCCAACGACCTATATGATATGATGAGACTAGGGATGAAATTAACAACTTTCAATTTTCCCATGATAATCTCACAATACTTCATGAATATTAAAATTCTAAGTCTTTTAACACTAGCTTAAATGCAACTCATATACTTAATAGCTTTTGAGAAAAACGACCAAATAAAGAAAGTGGTATTTATTACAATCATCCCTACCCCTAGGGTTGGTTGTAACAGTGTACGGAGAAGGTTGTTACATTGCAAATAAAACTAAATTTACTTGAATAATCAACTTATCAATTTGTAATCAGCCTTTTGTTTTACAGTAGTATGGTAGGTACAATCATTATCAAAAATTCAACATTTGAAGAAAATGCAACAATCTTCTAAATAATTAACATTACAAACTACCTAAAGCCCCCAATTTAAAAATGAGATCTCTATCGGACAAACAATTATGGCACACGTAACTTAACTGTAGACATTTTTCATTGGAACTGCTGTTTAAAAAGGCTTCCATACAAAATAAACAGAAGCAGTACCTACCTACCTATATCGGCCAGTATTTTTTTGCTTCGTCGGTAAAAACTCTTCTTTTCGATACGTAGCCTACATTTGTAAGACTTGTTGAACCTTCTTCAAGCTGCTTTTTCTTTCTTTTTTGCACATATCTATTCTTTTAAAGTCACATGGCACAGCTAATATGAATTCGCTGCATCTCAAAATGGTTATTTTCTGATGGGTACTTCTTCTGCAGCCAAATCCATTATTTCTGCAATAACCAAACCTCTATCGGTCGTTCTCCTATATGCCCATGGGTAGTTCCTATATTGGGCATTCTGGAATAAAAACAACCTTAATAGGTTCTTTGAAATAAAAAGTAAAACATACTAAAGCATGTTTTGAGATATCACAATCACAATCGGGATAAAAGAAACAAGTTGTTACTTTCATCCTTGTCTTTAAATTATCCCGAATATGACAAACACATGCCTACATCTTAAAACCCCTTTAGAAAAATATCGTTTTAAACGCCGATATAGAAAGAAGAATAGTAATACTACTTTACGGACACTAGACACATAGCTTGATCCTAAAAATCCATAATAAAAAAACATACACAATTGAAAAAAACAGTCAAAACTTACTTTGGAGGTGTTTTCGGAGCACCTACTCGCAACCCGACGGCACAGCGCCGCGAGCGTAACTATGGTAGAAGGAGGTTCCAAAAAGGCACACATCAGTGAAACAGCCCTCAGTGCTGCTATCATAATGCGTTCAGAAACTAGTGTGTTACGGTCATCCCGTGTTACTTGCATCCCTGGTCTCCCCTACCCTTGTTACCACAATAAATTATTAGCAATTTGACAATAAATCAACATCATAGCTCCTTAGTCCCTATTTCACGAAGTCTGAGTACCTACCGCTACTCAGTATGACAATAAAAATCATACTCTAACTTTCTGTTTACATGTCTCATGTGTTACATTACATGTCATGTGTTTAATCATTTTATTTGATTTATTACCTATTATTATTATTTTTATTGTAGGTATAAGTAAGTGTATAATAAGTATTAGTAATAAATTACTATATCATTTTCTTTCATTAAGTAGCACTACCATCCACTCCATACTACACAAGGGTTACCTGGAAGAAAATGCTTCGTAGCATTAAGTTCGCCCATGTACTTTAATTTATTAGTGCAATAAAGTATTTTATATCTATCATTAATCATAATTGTAATTTTAGTTTTCGATGTTCATACCCAGACCGATTCGACGAGAAGCATCAGCTACGAGTAAGTTGTTCAGCATTGTTTGCAGATCCTACAGCGATTCCGCCAGTAGTCAGCAAACCATAAGTGTGAGATGTACCTAGTCCCCGTTTATGTTGATGCCCTGTCCATTCCAACTCAGCGTCATAAGTATGTCTTCCAGTGCGGTTGTGAGCAATTTAGGGTTTATATAACGTCCCCTTGTCTAACTCCGCGACGTAACTGGATAGGTTCAGACTGCTGGTTCTGGACATGGACAGACATGGTGGCTCATCGTATTCGTATAAGCATCTCAGCACTTCGATATAGGTATCGCCAATCAACCTGGCATCGCTGCAAGGATTGTAGGTCTCGAGATATTCAAAAGACTTTTCATAATCCACAAACGCTATGCACAAGGGCTGATTATACTCCTCTGTCTTCTGTATAATCTGCCGCATTATAGAATGTGGTCTATGGTGCCATATCCTCCCCGAAACCAAGCCTGCTCTGGTGAAATTCGTCAAGTCTCCGTGCGAGACGGTTTGTGATGACCCTAGAGAACAGTTTATAGATATGGCTCAGGAGTCAGATCGGTATATAATTTTTCAGCAGGGGTTTATCGCCCTTTTTGAAAAACAGCAACACGACACTCCTGCTCCACGCCTTAGGAGTTCTACCAGGCTCAAGACAGAGTTAAAAACACGTTGGAGCTCCTTTAGTACAGGACAACTCCCTGCCTTTAGAAGCTCCGAAATGATTCCATCTTCTCCAGGGGCCATTTTTCAACTGTCTCAGGGCCAACTCGATCTCGCAAACCCTGACGTCTGACGGAGGTCGTTAGTATGGTGGCGAGTGAGTGTCAAACTATTCATAAATATTATGCTATACATACATAGCAAAGTTCTGCATTTACCTTAAGATTTACTCACCGAAATATAATTAGAAACGTTGACCAGCACAGAATGACGATCATACTAGCCATCTTACAAATAAGTAAAGTATTTGAAGTTGTTAAAGGAAACTTCGCATTTATTATACATACTTGTTGTTGGTTTTTACTGCATATGAAAAATATTTTACGACTAGAAGGTAAGGTAAGGAGGTAATAGGGTAGGTACCTGAAGATAACCTACCTTTAGTACCTAGGTAGGTAATGGTGGTCCAAGGGATATTATCCCACCCACAATTATACGCATAGGTATGTGGATACCTATTTAATATATGTAGCTTTTCAGTATTTTATCTGATCCTCTATCGCAGGAGGCGGAGATCTTGTGTAAATTGGCCATTACTAGTTTAAGTTAATTTAAGAAGATACCGTAGTTTTTTAGTACCGCACAGCTGTTTTCAGTTTATTTTCATAATGTTTGTAAGCTTAGTAATTAGATTTTATGGGACGACGTGGTCGCTAAGCGACAAAGTCCTTTTTCTTAAGAATAAAAAAAAAGTACCTACTTACCTACCTATTCGGATATCTGCGATCTGGCGATACTACCTATGTATAGGTAGTAAGAACCTACGTAGGTAAGGTACGTAACCGACCATAGATAATTTATCGGTTTTGCATGAGACGAGATAGGTAGGTACCTATAGAATACAGTAAAACGAAACCAAACATTGAAATATTTCGAACCGACTATTGAACAGTTTGTATAGAAACGCACTATCTAGTACCTAATTTTCTACGATTCATGAGAGTGGTCATTCCAAAATAGGCAATTCCGTCCTCAAAGCTCGTTAGTCTCTTAGCCATATACTCGTACGTAGCAACCGTACGAAAGATGCCACAAGAATCTTTAATAATCACGAGTAGTTTATCGTGTTTACCCTGGAAACAAGCTTTTTTTTCCTAGTAAGACGAATCACGTGACACTTGTTTACATTTAAGCTCATACCGTTGGAGCCACACCATGAGACCAAACTATCAAGATCCCTTTGTAGAGAAAGGCTATCCTCAATGGAGTTTACTTTTCTGAAAAACTTCACATCATCGGCGAACATATAGAATGTTGAATTTTGTAAGCAGTTGCCAATATCGTTGATAAACACATTACAATAATACCTTTATTTTTTAATGTGTAACAAGTGGGAGCCCTGTGGAACAACTCCAGATACGGTTAAGAAAGGCTTGGAAGAATAACCTCCAGCAACAACTACTGATCTCCTGTCAGACAGATAAGACCTACACCATAGCAAAAAAGATCCGGCTATGCCAATATTGCAGAACTATAACTATAAATAAAAACTAAGTCATAAGGTTGGTGTTTTGATTGATATACACGATGGCTTAATAGTAGTGGCAAAGACCCCGACAGTTAAGGAGGGTCAATAGCTGGGTCCACACCGGACAATCCAACGCGCTCCAGCATTCGCGCGCTCCGCGATCCGAAATCATGATTCGTGGAGCGTGGATATCACTAGGCTGATCCAAGTTTGTTAAAACTACGCTCCAAGCGATCCAGAGGCGAAGTTTTAAAAACGAACTCTAGCTGGTGATGATGTCACACGTACAGCGGCGGCTTCGAATTTCTGTGGCAGCAGCAACTTTTACGGGAATTCCATGGCTGATCACGCGATCCACGCACAACCATCCACATTGCGCGCTCCGCGCACGCGAGGCACCTTAGAGGCGGGCCAAAACCGAACAAAAACGGATCGACCATGCAAGGAGCGCGAGCTCGAATTCGTGCACTTGGATCGCACGCGGCACGTCCACAGAACCGCGCCTTTGGATAACGCTCCTGCCGCGCGCGATTGGAGCGCGTTGAATTGTCCGGTGTAGACCCAGCTAATAACTATTTGTTTTAGTATGATTTATCTTATTAGAAATTCTTATGAACATCTCTATTGCCTAGTACTTGGCCCCGTAATCTAGGAAGATATGTTTGAATGGTCTAACCGTGTACCTATACTTTTTCTCAGCCGACTGTATGTGATGGAAGTAAAATATGACTAAAGCAGAACATGTCTTAATCACACTATGACAAAAGCAGAATATCACGAACGCAAAATATGACAAACGCAGAATATGACGCAAGCAGAATATGACAAAAGGCAAAACATTACAAAAAGAGAACTTGACTAATTCATGTAAAATCAGAACATGACGAAAGCAGAATATGACTAGAGCAGAACAAGACTAAAAACGAACATGACAACCATCTAATAACCCCTAAATACCTAGATACTGAGGTATTTTAATTGAGAGTACCTACTTGGACTATAGTACTTTTGGCATAGTTGAACATTTGGAAGGAATTATTACATTGTTTTACACTGATGTAAAAAAATCAACTGACTGGTAATAAAAATTGGGTTTCAGCTTTTGAAACACCAAAATGTTCGATTTGCTGGAGTCCGAAAGCTGATTCAATCCTGTCCCTCAGTTGTTATACACTGAGAGGTGACCTCTTCACTTTTTTGATATGCCGCGCCAGCGTGGAGGCCCTAAGTTGGGCGAGCACGTCACGTGTATTGAACACGTGCCGCAGATGGCAATCGACAATTGGCTATCAATTTATTATTATCAATTGACAATCGAACACGTGACGTGATCGCCCAACTTAGGGCAATTATCGATGCTTATGCTCGGTAAATCGGTAAATATAATTTAAAAAATCCTTTTTCATTCTACCAATTATTATTTTTTACCCTAGTAACCTCAAAAAAATCTGCACTTTTTTAAAACAACACATTGTATATTTTGTTGAAAAACAATTTAGTTTGTTCCGGATTCAACAGTAAACTATGACCAGGCTTCACTGGTCTAAGATCGTTTCATTGTTGCACTATTAGGTACGCACCACGTACCTACACACTATAACAAATTGACTCACTATTAGACGAAACGAATATCAATCAAATCACAGAAAAAAATGTATTATAGTAAGTGCCAGATAGCTTGGCAGTACAGACCATTCACCTACCTCTACCACGATTTTGAAAAATCCAATAAATGCATCGCTAATTCTATCGCTTACCATACAAACCAGTCGCTAAACTATTACCCCAAGAATCTCATAGTACCAGGTAGTCTAGACAGCGCAGGAGTTCCAAAATTTTTACGCCATTCTACATACTCTATATTGAGATGTAGGTACAGTTCATATTTTTGTTTTGTTTTGTTTTCGTGTAGTAAAATACCCATGTAAATATATAGATCTACGAGAATGTTAGGGATCCATTATAACTTAAATAAATAATTAAGTTGTCTTCATAAAAAATAATGCAACATTAGTTTAAGTACTACAAGTATTTATTAAATGTTAATTGCAAAAACACACAATAACAGTAACAAAAAAAAAAAAAAACAGAAACAAACTCAATTTATAGCACCCTGAAACGACCGAAAGCAAGCGAACTCCGAAACAGAAAACCAAATTGGCGGCCGAACCACGCCGCGCCACAGGTCACGCACACCTGACGTGATAGTGACAATAAAAAAAAAGTCACAACTTAATATTTATAATTTTTTGAGATTCCACAATTCTAGATGCTTCAAACGCATAAAATTATAGATCTATCCTATTTTGAATTAGGTAATGTTCTCGATACATCAATCCTAATTAAATTATTTCGAATCAAACAAAAACATACCTACGTAAATAGTACATTTAAATCATAAAAATTAATTCGGGGATTTTCCTCGATTATGTAAATTCTTGAGTTGTATTGTTTGTACCGTTGTTTTCCTGTGCCACGATATTTAGCGACACAGTTTAACGATACATTTGTATGGTAAGCGATAGAATTAGCGATACATTTTTATCATTTTGCAAAATCGTGGTAGAGGTACGTGAATGTCCTGTATTGCCAAGCTATTTGGCACTTACTATTAGTAGCATTCATCTCATCTCACTTTCGACACTCGTCTACTCGCCCGAACATGAACGCGCGTAACCACTGAGAACACGAGAACACATACAACTACCAGCAGAGCGGCAACGCCGATTGCCGCGCGCCATTTTTCAAAATTTTACTGTCTACTAAAGGTTTCACGAAACGAATCTTGGATTAGGCTAATGTTTGATTAAAATAATAGGTACCGAAGATTCCAATAACTTATTACGAATATGCATTGCAAATATTAGGTTACCTATACTAGGTATACCTAATAGCAGATTATGAATTTATATTAATCACACCTCTACTCTAGTTAATATTCATCATTACACTTTCGTATATTAGATGTAAGTAATCGTTATTGATCTGTCTGTGCTGTGCGCACTGCGCGCGGCACGGCGGCACGGCACGTTTGTTGTCCGTAAACGGTAGCGACTGCAGCTCTCAACTGGGATATTAGTTAGTACCTATATATAGGTAGTATTGTGGCTGTGGCGCCGCGGCGTTTGTTCTGTGAGTGAAGCAACTAATCATGTCGGACGCAGACAATTGCGGGAAGAACCCAAAAGAAAATCAACCAGATCCGGTTTCATCAACATCAAGCTACAATAACTACACTGATCGTGACTTCATGGAAGCCGAAAAAGAGTCGCGCAATACAACCGTAGAATGTGCTGAAGTATTAGATGTTACTAACAAAAACAGCGAACTTGATCAAACGTTAAAAGATCTGGAAGAAGCCCTGTCAAAGACACTTGGGGTGATAGAGACAGAACTGACAGAGTATAGTGATGAGTGTAAAGCTAAAGTGGCAGGTCTAGCTGGCCATTCCAGTCAATCTGAAGATGAGGATGATGATGATGATGATGATGATGATGATGACTTTAAAGTCATGGAAGTAATGCATCCTTATTTCAGATTTGAGAATGAAGCAACACCTTCAGATAATATAGACACATTGGCCATGAAAGCTTTCAATAAGTTGGACTACTCACAAGTAACTGTGTCTGACTGGACCGAAAGAGACAAAAGCCGACTCTTGTCGGTCTTATTAGATATATCCAAGAGTGATATTAAGGAAAAGTTGTTTACTCAGCTTAAAAATCTTCAAAAAACAGAAAGGAAAACCAGAGCAGTCATTAAAAACATTAATCATATCGAAAAGGAGCTGAAGTCATTGAAAAAGATGACATTGGATAATTTTAACCTGCTAGACAACTATGAGTTTGACTGGGATGATGTTTCAATGAAACTTCACAGGTCACCTCAAGAGTGCAAATCAATCTGGGACCTTCTTTTACACCCAAAAATAAATAAAGCATCATGGAGTCGCCAAGAACATAACAAGCTGAAAAACATTGCTGCACAAATGAATTTTCAGAACTGGGATGCAATTGCTAAAGAACTGAATAATAACCGCACTGGCTACCAATGCTTTGTTTACTTCAGAACAAATGTCAACCTCATCGCTACAGATCATTCATGGACACAGGAAGAGTTGAATTCCCTAAAAGATGTTGTACAGAAAATGGGATATACTGATGAAGGCTTAATTCCGTGGGACCGGATCGCTGCAGCAATGCATAATCGTACCGAGAAGCAATGCTATAATAAGTATATGAGGCTAGTTGCAAAAAGGATGGGTGGGTTTTCAACTGAAGAAGATGCTATTATCCTCAACTTTGTTGATGAATATGGACCAGACTTCAAGTAATTATGTCTATTTTATTCATAAATTTAATTTGAGGTTTGATGGGGCAATTTAGGCAAACAAACGTATCACATTTCTCCTAGTTTGAACTAATATCAACTGCAATGTACTTACTTACAGAAAGATGACTTCACATCTGGCTGGTCGCTCAGCTAACCAACTCCGATCCCGCCACAATTTGCTGAAGAAGCTGCAAGTAGCCGACTGGACTGAGGAAGACGACCAGAAACTCATCCAGATTATGGCCAGTCAGAAATCCAAGGCCAATTTCTCAACTGCAATCAAACATTTTCCGAGGAAAGACAGACAGCAAATACACTCCAGGTCCACCTTTTTCTTCTTTAGACCACATTTTCACTGATGACTATAATCCAACCTGTAGGCCTATCAAATATCTTGTAGAGCAACATACTTCTATCAATTCTAGATGCAACATCAAAGCTTGATTGAAACAATATCTATCGATAGTTGAAAACAGTGATTACCATTGCTCGGCATCAATGAAGTGACAGATATCAATCACTTCTTTCCATTCTAAATCAGAAACACGTAAAGTACTGAATCAGTCCTAAGAAATCAACAAATGTTAGTATTAAAAGTGTTTTTTTTAGTGATACCTAAGTGTATAAGTTATGGAGGTGCAGTAGGTACACTATAGTTTTGTGTGGAGACAAAGTCCTATCAAATCTTATATCACAGAGACTGAGAGGAACATCATAAAAGAAGTGAGATGCTGAACCAATTTGCTTTTAGGATTCTGTACCTACCCTACAGGCGGTCCTGCATAGGCTTAGTAGCCTCCTTTAATTACAATTATTTTGAAGAGAATTATCCATATGCCTTTTCACAACCAAACATGCTATCATGGAGGACATTCTACTTTTAAATGGGTACCTACCTACTACCTACACATGACAAGCCGCAGGCAAAAGCTAGAGAATTATATACCTACATGTTAGTAGAGATTTTGAGTTTGAGGGTTTGCGCAAAGGCATATGATGTCACCAATTATTCTACAAGCATCAAAAGTTTCATAGAATACCACTGCACACACAAGGCTGCATTGTAGTTCTCGCTGAAGAAGTGTTTTGGGGTGTTGAAAGCGAGTTGGCAGTGTTTATAGCATCGCGTTCTTCAGTATGACCCTACAATTATTCAATAAATTAAACTAACTAAGTACAAAGGAATCAGTCAGATTACCTAAGGACCGTTACAAACGGCCTATAGGTAACTCAACTGTTCCAGACCAGTACCAGACGGAAGCGTGCCCAAGACACTGGCTGCATTGCCACGCTGAATAGCTATGCTAATTCGCTGGCCTAAATAAGAGCCAGCCCTTGGGTCACGTGTCGCCTCAATCAAAAGCCCCGCAATATTTTTGAAAACCCGGAGGGCACCGGCTCCCCACGGACCCAAGGTCTCCACCCCAAAAGGCTCAAATAGGTAAGCTCTGTCGAGACCACTATATTTGCGCCTTTTGTGATCCACGGCGGATTAGGCGCCGCACCAGCCCTAACTGATGTCCCAGGCAGATGAGATGGCGCTAGGGTGTCGACGCAGGTAGCGTCCCACACCAAAGGCCTACCCATTTCCCAAGGGACAAGAGTCATACCGTCGGGCCGCTTACCATCATCACGTAACAGACCATTCGGTTCAAGAACGGCTGGCACATTGACACTGGTAAACGCTCGACGGATAATGTCATTAAGACTAGCGTGGCGCGAAATCCTGCCCGCAGACCTTGCGCACGAAAGTCCGTGAAAACCAAATTGATCTACGGCCGCACCGCACCGGCACTGGTGAGAGGCGCAGCATCTTGCACCCAACCGAAGACAAGTGGCAATACGGAAAGTTACAGGATCCATAAGTGTACCGGTATTGTAGGATGGATGTGCTTGCAGCCAAAGACCTGATTCCCATTTTGAAACAGCTAAGAGACGAGCACGATCTGTGGAGGTTGAGCACGTATGTAATAGATAATTCCGTGTCAACTCGCACAGAGGCCCGTCCCACTGCCGTTGTGCCGAAAGGTGTTTTGGGGGATCGGTATTAGGGCAAGCACTATGCCAAGCATTTCGAGCCTCGTCAAGATAAGAAATTTGGAGTATATTGCCTGGAACAGCCGAAATTGATGGTGTTAGAATTTTCTCAACCAAAGAATGTGTACTATAGACGGAAGACAAGAACGCTGGCAAAGCAACACTAGAAATTTTGCGTATACCTAAGCCGCCCAATCGAATAGGCAATGAGGCCTGCGACCATGCTCTGTCATCCAACTCAATATTCAAAACCGTGGAAAGGGTGTTCTTTATTATGTTGTCTAAGCCTTCCACCAGCTCACTGTGTTTCCACAGTTGACAACATCGTAAAGCATAAGTAAAGTTTGGGACAAACCCTACAATTGATTGTGGACATCAAAAAATAAAATGACAATAGGTACATTTTTTTTAAACTGTTTCATTGATTTAACTTATTTATAAAATAGTAATATTTATAAAAAGCTGCACAGACTTCGCGGAGTCACCTCTGATATTATTGGTTTCATTGCATTGTGCCGATTCATCTTCGGTTAGATAACCTCTGCATGGCTGTTAATGGCTCCAATGGTCAATCAAAAGGTGCTTGTTCTGAGGGCAGTGGCAATAATGTCCCCACTATTATCTATTGTTGTAGCGTGCTTGGGATGCTGCCATGCACTGCACCATAGAAGCGAAAACAATACAGTAAAGGCATCCGCCGTGCGTGCCTGCACAAAACACAGTCGAAACTATCGGGATAATATAAATTATACCGATAGTTTCGACTGTGTTATAATATGGTATGCGCGATAAATTAACTAAATGTATTACGAAAACTATTCCAAAACAAACAATCAAAGAGTATAGGCTGTGACTGTGAGTATAGTAACATAGTAAGTGTAAAAGCAAAATTAGCAAAGAGAATACAAGAGTCTTATAATACGATCAAGCATCAAAGGTTATTGAGTTAACTCTCTACAGCAAAAGTACTTACTATGTGAATTGGTCGGGTTGGCCTTTACTTGCATCAACTTCATACTGTTTAATAATCGATGTGATCAATGCAATACCGTCGTATGTGATCGCAAATTCTCGATAGATTTCTATTTATGGTCACTTCATCCAGCTGATTGAAACAAAGTTACGTAATAGCCTTGCAGTTAAGTAAAATACTATTTTTAAAGGTCCTAACTGGTAGCTAATTGATTCTTTAAACCAACTGCTTCTCTTGTCAAGAGTTTTTTTATGGCAATCGGCTTAACCAATTTTGCCAGTGCCAGTGTGTATTCAAAATTAAAATAGAAAAAAAAACGCGCTGCATGGCACGGTTTTTTAAACAATTTTTGAAATAAAAAGTTAACAACCTGTTTACAATTTTGTCCCATTTAAATTTATAAAATTTACTAGAAAATTATATGTAGGTACCATTGGGTCTTTCGAAATTAGAAGAAACAAAATGTTTAATGGAAGAGGGATATTGATGTTGATGAGCGACTGAAATAATTTTGAATGATCTAATAAGGGATATGAAAAGAATATATGATTCAGGTCATCTTCATCTATGTCATTTATATAGGTAATCTCTCACATGTTTGTGTTAATGAGTCGAAGAGCAACAGTGATTCATCCTTATGCGAGTGAGCATTGGTGTAAAAGCTTTTAAAATGTTGATTTTTGAAAACGGCTTGACTGAAGGGTTGAATTTTTCTAAAAAAAGAGCCCCTAGGTACTCAAAGATTTTCTTAGCCAGCGGGAAGACCAACGTTTATTTAGAATTTAGAACTGAGGAAAGAGCACAATAATTTAGAAAACTTAACTGATCACCACAACAAACACAATATTTAGCTATAGGTAGGTATTACTATAGGTACCAGTCATCTCTGTCATTGCCAGGAATGTTACAATGGCTAAGTAGGTATCCAAATGAAAATTATCTCAAAGCCTTTGGATCTGCTTTCCATGACATATTTCTTGATTTGGAATAATTGGGTTAATTATACCAGAAAAGGGTTGAGAGGAGAGGGATTGCAGGGTGGGCATTAGAAAAGATAATGGATTTAGAGAGTTTGAACAATAAAACATACTTGACAGCTTCTAATAAGGCTAAACGTTCACCAGTAAAAAATGAAGTTCAGGAGGGCTTTTAATTTTTTGTACAATGTTGTATTGCGAATGATTGGTACCTATACCTACCTATGGCATAGTCAACGCATCCTACAGATAAAAGTTTAGAAGCATCAATGAAAATTGTATTCCACCTACGCCAACCCCTAATCAAGAGGTTTTTTGAGAGATAACCAGCTTTTTTATCCTCTTTGCAAATACCAAAATTAAGGATTATAGGCGGGAGGAATATGATTGTATCCTAATCATAGTGGAATGTTGGGAAGACGATAGGTAGGTGTACGTTGGAGCAGAGCTGAAAGCTTTTGACAAGAAGAGGGAGGTCTTTGACACGCCAGAATGGAAAGGACGATGTAAAGCGATGAACGAGATCTGACTTCGGAATGATTCAAAAATTATAATCATCGGTAAAAAGTTAGTTTTTACTGTACCTACATTTATATTTTTTTTACCTATTCACATTACTGTGTCTATACTAGACTGACAGTGACAGAGCAGAATAACACCAACCCTTTCTACTCACACGACGTACTTTATACCTAATTTGTGACTAGTGGTAGTGTAGAAGTGGTTTAATATATAGGTATTTAGAATTGGCATATCACACTAGCTTTCATTTTTGATACCGATATTGATGGAATATAACATTTTTATGTCTACCCTCCCCTCTAACTTGAGGCTTGTTGTGTGTCATTTGACTGTGTGAAACAATCAAATGACACACAACAAGCCTCAATTCATCTAGCCGTTATGTTAGAAAGCCCATACATACTTACATATCAATAAACATAACCCTCCTGAGGCAGTTGGGTAAATAGACGAAGCAGTAACTGACAGGCTAAATACAACAATGGACTCCCCAAGTCTCTTGGAAAGACATCCCACTATTATGTATTGTCTACTCACGTCGACGAAGAAGAATCGAACGAATGGCTTAGTCGAGGGGAACCCTTCCCTGAGGCTGAGGGTTTCATGCTTGTCAAGCTATTCATGGTAGTTATTGAGACCAGGAAAGGTGAATTAGGATTTTTTATTACAATGTATTTTTGATATAGGTACCTAAGTAAGTAGGTAAGTACCTACCTAATGATATTCCCGCAGGCGCTGCAGTATTTAAAATGCAGCACATATCTGGGTCATGTAGATCAATCGCGCAATCTGATGACAAGTACTTACCTATCGGCATGATTAGAAACTAGGATCCTAGCTAACGTCATCCACCAGACGTTAGCTACTAAATATGGCTTCATTGACTTTAACATTTGCTTTTTCAGATATCTGACTTTAATGAAGATGACCAAAAGCCATTCTCACCACGACGAAACGCTACCCCCACGCCACTCGGCCGCCAGCCTGGCGCACCGGACTACCTGATTATAAACAAGCATCATAGCTCAGTTGGTAGTGACTCTGCCTTCTGCGCTGTAGGTTGTGGGTTCGATTTCCACTCCAGGAAAAACATTTGTGTGATGAAAATAGATGTTTGTTGTGTGTTTGGGTGTTGTATCATATAGTATGTATGTATTTAAAAAAAAACAAATGTAATTATTCTATCCGTAATCTAGTTCCCATATTATTACAAGCTATGCATACCTAGTTTGGGGCTAGATGGTACTATGTGAAATTATTGTCCTGTAATTTTACTTTTAAAATGGGAACTTGACTTCTTTCAGAGAACACATCCTACTTACAAAAAAGGCACCGATACCATAATAGGTCCAACATTTATATCTAATAAATTATTCAACTACTCATTTAAGTGATTATAAATGTTTTAAATAAAATAATTTAATTATGGGGTAGATTCTAGGAATTGATGATGAGGTATATTAACGTTCACCATAAAAAAAATAAGTACCTACACAAAAATATATATCAAAATGTTTACATGATCCTTGCCAATGATCAGTAGATAATAAATGATAAAATGATAAATGATTTATTGGTTTGTTCAATCATGGTACATAAAAAGTTCTTACAGATAGTTTAGGTCTCACATGATTCCACCAGATATTGGTATACAAACATTAGGATAGCATGCACTAATAATATTTATTAATTGGTATACAGAAAGAGTACTTAGTTATCTATATTTAAACACAAATTTCATTTATACCTAGCGACCAAAAGTCAACCAACAGAACAGTCCAAACACACACAAAACTACATAAGTTACAATCACAGTTACAATTAACAATGTTTAATGTTAAATAAAATACACAGTTTCATCCAAATCCATCTGTACCATTTTTTGTCAGTTAGTGTGAGTGTGTTTGTTCTTCACGCTGAAACAGTTGAACGGATTTGTCTGAAACTTGGAATATAGGTACATAGATAATGACCTGGTTTAACTCATAAGCTACCTAAAGTTTATACCGAAAAAGGGAAGTATTCACGTGGGATGGCATTTTTTCGGGATAATAAGTAAAGTATGAAAAAGTAAGCCTGTGTTAATGCAGGGTATGAGCTACCTTCATAACACATTTAATTAAAATCCTTTCAGCCGTTTGAGCGTAAAGGATTAACAAACATAGTTATGAGTAACGTTTGTAATATTTTTCTAGTAAGTACCTACTAGATAAGGTTAGTCTATAGACACGGCATAATTAATTGGCACCTACTTATTTACTGCGTGTACCACCGCGGGGCGCAGCTAGTCAGTAATAATTATTATATATTGTAATATTAATAAGGTACCTTCCTATTTAAAGAAATAAACTATGATGTACCTACATAATAAAATCAATTACATTTTATTTCTAAGGCAATTTCACTCCAATTCAACAGCATAATGTCAATGGCAAATGTTTCGAAAACAATTTAGTAAGTTTAAAGTTTGATAATTCCGGTAGGTTGGAAAGAAGCTAAAGTTGTTCCGATATTTAAGTCAGGCGACAAAAACAATGTGTCAAACTATAGACCCATCTCCATTCTTTCTGTTCTTGGTAAAGTATTTGAGAAGCTGGTTACTGAGCGCCTATCTTGGCACTTAAAACTACTCATTACTGATTATCAACACGGCTTTATGAAATCGCACTCTACTACCGCTAATGTATTGTGCTCTCCAACTCCTTAGAAAACCGGATACCCGTTGATGCTATTTACACAGATTTTAGTTAAGCCTTTGTCAAAATCAACCATAAATTATTAGCACACGAGCTCTCTCAACTTGGCGTTTCTGGAAGTTTTCTGTCATGGGTAACATCATATTTCAGCGGTAGAGGCTCAAGAGTAACCCTTAGTGGCTACCACTCTGATCTTTTCTATGCGACGTCTGAGGTTCCTCCTTGGGTCCAATTCTGTTCAATGCATTTTTTAACGTGTCCGTTATGGTAGCGTACACATAATCGAATTCACGTTCGTGGTTATGCCTAAAAAAAACTCTGCGTAAATAGAGCATAATTAGTGCAAAAATAAAATAAATAGTGCCTCACTGGAAAAAATGTTTAAGAAATAATGACCTTTCTTAGTGGGTACGCCAGCATAATGATCAAGCTATCGTACACATGACCGTACTCGAAAACGGCTTATACTATAGCAACGAAGTTTGCACACAAAAATAGAGCACAAATACTGCCCGAGCTGCACAAAATTTCATAATGATTGCTGTTATAGGAACGGATATATTGAACAAGACTTTTGAATGACATTCCGAGCTGGCGTTATGGCAGCGTACCCATTAAACAACGTAATAGTTCTTATAGAGAAGAGCTTTTCTTATCATAAATGCTATACGTATAAATAGTGTGTGAAATACTGCCTCTGTCAGTAGTCATACTCTATGCAATTTTGTAGTGGAAGAATATAAAAAGTCTATGTGAAGTTCTAGGAACAAATGCATTGTGGTACAGTCGCACACAAAAAAATATTTGGTAGTGAAATTATAAAACGAACAATTTAGGTATAGTAGTTTTGTTATTTTATATGAACTTGCTTGAAGAGAAGATGAGCTTTCGTGAGTACTTCTACCCATATTTAGCTACGTATTAAGCAAAGCAGAGCTAAACGTGTAGGTTCTATGTCGCTGCAAAAAGGACCTTACTCAGCATGAAGCTGGTTGCACAAAGTCAACTCACGCTGATCTTCCGTAAGGACCGTTTTAAACAAAATTATACTAAATATGAAATTATATTTAAAAATAGCATGCAAAAGTCCAAATGAAGAAATAAATTAAACAATTCGTAATAATCATAATAAAGTGATGGCCTTAGTACAAAACAAAGCAAATTAATTAAATTAAATTGATTTAATTATTTTCATTGAATTATACTCTGTTTACGCAGAGTTTTTTAGGTATAACCACGAACGTGAATTCGATTATGTGTACGCTACCATAACGGACACTTTATTAACGATATAACTACTTGTTTCCACCACTCTAAAGTCTATTTGTACGCTGAAGATATGAAAATAATAAAGCCTATACAATACTCTCAAGACTCTACTGCACTACAGGAAGACCTTAACAGGCTCTTCAACTGGTCCAAAGAGAATGGTATGCCCCTGAATGTGTCAAAGTGCTACCACGTAAATTTTTCAAGAAGCACCAAGCCCGCTTCTATCTCTAAATACTTTCTGGATGAGCTGGAACTAGCAGCTGTAAATCAAGTACGCGATTTGGGTGTATTATTCGATACACATCTCAAATTCGACAAGCACATTTCATATATTAGGTCAAAAAGTTTTAAAACCCTTGGATTTGTCATACGAAATAGTAGAGAATTTAAGTGTCCATCCACTAAAATCAAACTGTTTAACACCCTCGTCCGGCCTATTCTAGAATACTGCAGATTAATTTGGAATCCCCACTATGAGATCTACTTTAAATTAATCGAAAGCGTCGAGTCCAAAGTCTCGAGGAATCTCATACGGTGATAAATTGGCCAAGAAGATATCGAGCTATAATAAAAGGTTACTACACTACAACCTTAACCTATTATCGAACGCAAAAAAATGCTAGACCTCGTATTTTTAAACAAACTTTTTAATGGCAAAATCGACTGCAACGAACTCGTAAGTCTCATACCTATAAACGCTCCATCAAGGCTTCCTAGAAAACAGGCGATTAACATTTTCAATACCCAACACAGTAGATCTAACCTAGGTAAGTACTCTACACTGCCAAGGCTCTTCAGAAACTATAATTCACTTTCAAAATCTGATGACATTGATATTACAGACTCATCGTCATAATTCAAAGTACTCCTTCGGAAATCACTTGGCATTCACAAATCAGGTGCACTTCCCTATTGCCGTTTTCGTTTTTACCGACACACACATATTAAATATTATTTTTAATGCTTTGCTTTATTTGTAGCTTAAATTATCTTTTCATATTTAATATTTATTTCCACTTACATTTACCCTCTAAGCTTAATTTAATGGATACCTACTTATACTTAAATCTTAACTATAGTGGATACCTACTTACCTAATTTAGACACTCTGACACATTTAAAAAGAACATGGGATCGCATACCTCAGCGAGACTTTGACACCCTAATTTCGAGTATGAATAACCGGTGCAGAATTGTTATCAACGTCAGGGGAGGCAACACCGATTATTAAATTGTAAAAAGGTAATTTTATAAAGTCATGGCAACGTAAAAATAGTTTTAACACAATTTATCGAACCTTGTAAATTTTCTGATTTTTCGAGATTTTGTTCCTACTTTAATGTTTATTAAAAAAATATCTAAAACTGTTGTTTTTATTATTATTATTAATAAACAACACAAAATAAAGATTCTTGCCATACCTAGTTTTGTAAAGAAATTATTTTCAGTTATTGTAAAAATCAACAAAATTTTGAATATCCCTAGACAATGTTGATGTGTGTATATTAAGGATCTATGTATAGCCATAAAGATCCTTACTTGTATCGATGGCACTTATCAATATTTGGCTAACTGGCAAAGGTTCCATTCCATGCGGTCTGCAACTTCGACATAAGTACTTATTTTATTATTTCTACAGCAAATGTGCAAAGTACTTTTAGAGAAAGCTTATGACATTGTTTTTATTATTTTCTTTGTTTGTCTCTTCGTTCGAATTGTAAGTATACCTATTAAATTTCAAAACTGAAATAGTGTGGAAGGAATAGCAATGCCTTAAAGCTTATAAGATGAAACCTCTGAGAGATAATATAAGATAATACAATGTCACGAAAAATCAATAACAATTTCATTGATTAAGTTACGGACTGTCATCATTTATCAATAATTAGTAGTAGAGTTCCTTGTGAAAGGGATCGTGTGGGGAAGTACTACCACCATACCTATATCAGCCAAGCAGCATTGCTGTGTTTCGATTTGAAGGGTATGGTTGCCTCAAGTTGATGGGCGCAATGCAGTGCAGCGTAGGTTTTGTTCTCTATCACGTCTCATACGGTGATAAATTGGCCAAGAAGATGTCGAGTTATAGTAAAAGGTTAATACACTACAACCTTAACCTATTATCAAAACGCAGAAATATGCTAGACCTCTTGTTTTTAAACAAACTTTTTAATGGCAAAATCGACTGCTACGAACTCATAAGTCTCATATCCATAAACGCTCCTTCAAGGCTTCCTAGAAAACAGGCTTGTAACCTTTTCACTACTCAACACAGCAGACTTAAGGTAAGTATTCTACACTGCCAAGGCTCTTCAGAAACTATCATTCACTTTCAAAATCTGATGACATTGATATTACAGACTCATCGTCATAATTCAAAGTACTCCTTCGGAAATCACTTGGCATTCACAAATCAGGTGCACTTCCCTATTGCCGTTTTCGTTTTTACCGTCACACATTGAATAGGTATTATTTTTAATATTTTGCTCCATTTGTACATATTTTTTGTATTTTTATATTTGATTCTACTTGCCTCCATTTACCCTCTTAACTTAATTTAATGGATATCTACACTCTTATTTAAAACCTAACTATGTTAGGTACCTAATTTAATTTAAACACTCTGATCTTACAACTCTCACTCGTTGAAAGCATTAGCTTAATTATACCTAGCATAGTATTGTTCCACATTTTAACATATCATAAAACGTTTGAATACTTGTAGGTATTACATTTGTTTTTTGTTTTTGCGTGTATAATTTTTTAGATTCAAAATTTTTATTCTAGTTGAGTTGATATTTGTACACGCTGTGGCCTTCTGTAAATGGAAAAACAAACTGTTTTAAGACTTCTACTTATCTAACCCTATGTTTGTATTTTGTTTTGTCTGTTGGACGTCCTATATTAAATAAATAAATAAATAAATTATACGCAAGAGCTGCGCTCAAAATCAAGTGAGCGAACATGTGCTTGTTTCGACTCCACGATGGATAAAAAAAAAGAATGTATCAGGTACGGTACGCCTGATTATTTAACTGAGTGACTATAAAACACCTAAGAATTTTAATTTCCACTTTTAACTTGCGAACTGCTCCACTAATAAACTAAGCTTTGGTAGGTAGGCGCGTTCTGACGTTACTGTTTAGTAGCCAATACAATGCGTAGCTGTAATTCTATTTGTGTCTATTTGTGTGCACGGTGCTAAATATGTTATCTGTGATTTAATCCACTTCCACAGACTTTGAAAATTATGAGTGATAGTCGTTAGGTAGGATATTAGCGTTCTGTTGTAATAGTATTCTATGCTTTGAAATAGCCATTCGTTCGTTTAGTTTATTTATTTCGAAATTTCATTTTAATTTTGTTTGTGATTTTGGGAAAACTCAAATTTGTTCAAAAATTCTTCGTTTCCTTGAACCAAACAGTAATAATAATTTGACATACTATAAATGGGTTACAATTGCATAATTTCCAGATACAGTGCCATCGTATCATGACAAAATCGAAAGACGAGGAAATCCTTTGTAAGGTTTCGAACGCAAAAAGTTATTTTACGTGGTTCAACATTATGATTAGATGATAGAGCTACAAATCGCAATTACACATAGAAACAAAGAACATAAAGATGTCTCACTTCGGTAGACGTGATGTTGCGTACTCATACAGTGCTTTGGATAACGAGCCCACTCCACCACTGGGTATTGGGGATCACTCGAACACAGCCCCTACGCTGATCACCCTGGACCATGAAAATGACGTAAACAACGTGATTATTCACAAAGTACCCAAAAACAAAGGTAAACAACCTGTCTCAACTTCCTTTGTTGCAGTGCACATGTAAAGTTTTTATGTCAACAGGACAAGGTCATTGAATCATTTTGATACAAATACGTAATTAAATAATTTTTGCTTGATACATTTTTTTTTAAGATATTATGAACTTTCTGCTAATTTGTCTAGAAAAGTTATTACTCTGATAGTGTGATACATAGTTATTTGGCATTTAATCTATGCAGATAAGCTTGCAAGTTTTAAAGGTGAGGTTTCAAGCTTATTATGTAAAGTGCAAATGTGTAATGCTTTCACAAAGCCTAGTACATCTACCTAGTACATCTCTTATAAACTAATAGTTAATCTCTCATTAAATGTCTTACTTTAAAAAATGTTTTGGATTTTTCCAGGAGGTTGGACTCACATAGAAGACCTTGACTCATTTTTTACTAGGATGTATAGATACTATGTCCGTGGTGGATTCTATCCCATGATACTGTCAGACCTGTTCAGCCTACTGCAGTTTATCTTCGTAATATGGTTCTCAACATTTCTAATACACTGTGTTGACTATCCAAGATTATTCAGAAATGATCCAAATGCTAATAGAAGTGAGAAACTTACCTTTGATGATGTAATATTTCCATCATCAGTCTGTGTGGGCAACATATCATGGAAGTGGTGAGTTTGGTTTATTGATACTTTTAACCATACTAGCAAATTTATGTAAATAACTTATAATGTCCATACCCAGAGTTGTCAATAAACTGAATTCATAATTAGAACTTACCATAAAATATACAATGACATGTTAAGATTTAATGGAGACCTGTGATAAGTGACATCTCTGAATGTTGACATTACAATTATGTGCACAGTGGCACAATAAATAGTACAAAATATACTCATGGTTATCTTAAAGCTATGCATCTAACTATGACCTACATACACTAAAAAAGCAGCATGTAAAGGACTCCCCACCCAAAGGGACCCTTTACTAAGCAACTAAGACTGTTCCCATCCTTTCTTTCTGACTATGGACACGCTAACAAAGAACACTTATACCTTGACATAGTATTGTATTCTCTTTGATACCTAGGGCACACTAAAAGTTATGCGTCCCCACTGCCTGAACAACCATAATATGGAATTTGGTCAAATAAAATAATGACAGGTTTTCATTAATAGAACACAATTCAAAAGTGTGTGAAATTTTTATTCAGTTGTTGAAATTGAGAAGTCGCACTAAAAACAGATTCAGATTAAAACATTTTGAGTCATGATTTATAACAATTTGAAATGTTTGTTGCTTTTGATTTTATTTAAAGCACCACATGTGAGCACTGACACACTTGTATAACGAGTTTCACTCAGGAATCAGTTTCACGAGTAGGGAAGAATATGTGGCTACCATCAGCCATCTGATTGAAGAAAACCAAAGAATCACTTACAAGTCAACTAACCATATACATAAATAACTAAACCACCATTGTGTTCTGGTGGTTTCCCACCCATGTTATATCCAGAGATCCCAAGTTTGAGCCCAAGGGGGAGTACAGTATTGTGCTTGGTTTGGTTTGTGGTAGGATTTTGTTTAAGTCCGCTTGGCTAGCTACCACCATCTTACCTAATTCTGTTGCCATTACAACAATTCTTAAATTGTGAGGAGTGGACTGGTGCCAAGATATTCTCCGTAAATTCAACCATGGATGTGAAGAAGTTTATAACATCGTGACTGGTGGTGAATCTTGGATTTATTTATTGCTATGAACCAGAAAGAAAGTACCAATCTAGCAAATGGGTCTTCGGAAGAGAGACCAAATCAACCAAATCTAATCAGATGAAAGAAAAATGATGAGTGCCTTCAGCCTAACAGGACCTTCAACGATGGCAATAAAGAAATGACTACAACGACACTGTAATGGAGCATAAAAAGTATTAGGACCAAAGGAAGGACTGTATGATATCAAAAATGATGTTCCCTAGACGAACAAGAAAAATCTAATATTGTTATCAATTAGAAAAGCAGTGATCTACAGCTGATGGTAGGCATCATTACAGGACACTGTGATATGACCTGGCTACAGAATTAGCTAGGGACAAGATGGAATTTAGTGAAATGCTTGGTCCCGGCTTGGAGCAAGCATCTTCACCTACGAAATCAGTGTCATTTTCTTTGTTGCTGTCGCGAACTCTGGCGTCACATGTGTCACCAACAACCCAAAGTCCTGCTACGGTATTTTAAAGAGCTGTGCTGGCTGGGCTAGGGTTTATTAAAACCATGGGGGTATTGCACAACATACCTCACAGCGGGACGTCAGTCATCCCTACTCAGAATAAGAAATGATCACCAGTTTCTTATCCAACATGGAAACTGTTACCCTTTAAAAGAACATAAAATTGTTAATTGGGAAGGGCAAACAACCGTTTGTCTGCCAAGTGTTCTGGAAATGAATCGCTTGAAAAGCCATATCATTCATCATCACGGCAATGCAGCTTCTCATACCGCAAAGAAAACAAACGCCTTTATTCTGTAGGAGTGTCGAGCTTATGACTCATCCGCCATACAGGCCATCCAGACCTGGCACCATGCGACTTCTTATTCCCGAAAATAACTTTTTGTGTGCTCCACGTACCACTGTCCACTGGCCAAACAATGTCGATAGCAACATCGTGGAATAACATTCCACTCAACATCATTTTATCTAAATTCAAAATTCCATACAATTTTAACAGTAGGTAAACGGTTTTTGGGGAATGGCAGCTTCAAAGTACTAAGTTTGAGGTGTTATATTATACTTAGGAGCTTAAAAGCAAACCTGGAATTGGCTAAATTAACAAAAATATGCATGACCAACAGATTGTAATCATGTACATACATAACATACAGTATAGATAGAAATTGGGCCTTCCCTTTATTCAGAACATTAATTACTTTCATTTCCACGCGTTTGTACTATAATATACAAGAACGCTTACAAAAATCGCAGTATGTATGTATGTTTGTCTGTCTGTGTAAAAACAAATCTGATAATGTGAAATGTTAAGTGAGAATCCATTACTTTCTTGAAACACAACGATAGCGCGATCTAGAATGCGTCATTTCGTTACTAACGCCATCTAGCGTCAGCTTGGAAAAGCATCCACATTTCAACATTTTAGAGGAAAGTTATTCGCATTTCGTGATGGTGTTTTAGCCTTGGTTTGACTCACGCTTAGCGGTTTTTAGTATTTGTTATTATGCTATATAATCATATACATACTCAAGTTTGTGTTTTGCAGAAATTACGGTTTTTGCATAAGAGTTTTTTTTACCCATCCTCAAAAGGAGTATAAAGTTTCCAAGTGCTGGTATGTCTGTCTATTTCATTGGCGCGCTCTGCAGCTTAAACATCTTGATGGACTCTGATGTGTGAGGTGTCATAAAGAAAAAAAAAATGCTCCTGTGTATTAGTATTTATTTTTGCAACTTTCAACTGGGTAGGTAGGTACGTTTTATCTGCGATCAAGCAATTGGCTTGATTTATGAGCACATTTTATGGCCTCCCTTAATTAATGTTAAACTTTTTATTTATTTAAAGTGCCTGTGACCCTGTTACCAAGTCTTTTGTCAGTATGTTTGTGCTAGTTTTAAAGGGCTGTCTTTTTGATATGTAGCCGATTGCAGTGCTCAGAGAATATGTAATTACGTCTTATTATGTGAGAAATTATCAATAATTAAATAAGTAATAATATATAAATAACTATTGGGGTAGGTCAGGTATAATAAAACCAACGCACTTTTCAAACACTTCACAATTTATTGCCCAACTTTACACTTCTGCCTTCGTTCCGTGCTCAACCGAGACTGCTGCCTTTTAGCAAGTCCCGCACCTTGTCACCCCACCGCATTGCGCGGTGACTCGTGATTGGTCGGGACTTCCCATTGGCTAACGTCTCTGATTGGTCACTGACTCACACTTGTAATAAATTTAGCAACTATGATATTTCCGGTTATACCGGAAGTTAAATGATTAAACAAAGTAAAAATTATAAATTGGTTATATTTAACATATATTTAAGTTATCTAAATTATAAACATAAATTATTAAACGTTTTCTAAATCAAAAATACTCTAACATTCAATATACTTAAAATAACAATTAGATTAAACTGTGCGTTAATCTATATGCGCAAAAAAACCTAACATAACCTTTATCATACAACAAACAGAAACGTATTTTTTCTAGTTATATTGTAAAATCTATTGATTTCAAACTTGGTGTGATTATAGTGCTTACCGTGATGTACGTAACAACAAATACAAAAAGCCGGCCAAGCGTAAGTCAGACCCTAATTAAGACTGCAGAACTAAACCCATTTTTGCTTTGAATGTAGGGCGATCCCTCGGCCCTGTGTTTATTTGTTATGTATGTCCATTGTATATGCCGTCACAACCCGCCTGTAAAGCGTGGAGATTATGGCGAAAGCTCCAGTCTCAGAGGAGGCCCATTATAATCATCTTGATAGTAACAAATTGTTTTTTTTTAGGTGGAGCCTCATTGCCCTGTGTTCGATAATGTGGCTCATGAGATTATGTCTATCAGTATATCATTTGTACTTTGCATATGACACGAAACTGTTCTATAATAATGCGTTAAAGATACAAGAGGTGAGTTGCATGGCCAATTTTTTTTTTTATGTTGTCGCTCGCTTGAAAACTAGGTATGACTAGAACAAAAAATAGCTGTGTAGAGTGAAAGAGTTACAAACTTTTTTAACATAATCAATTCGTCGTGTTTCTGACTTACCTACTGCTACGAAATACAAAAAATGACTACTCACCTGATGTTTACCTTGGAAACTGGCGAATTAGACAATGTAATAGATAAATGTTTGCACCCAAAACATTTATCATTATGATGACAAGCTTAGGAACTAGCTTCATCATAATCATAGTTCAGCTTTGCTATGGGAACTTGTTTACATATATCAGACTACGTTTAAATATATCAGAATGTGTATTTACAAACCAAATACAATGTTCAACATACAAGCCTCATAGCTCAGTTGGTAGTAACTCTGCCTTCTGCGGTGAAGGTTGTGGGTTTTATGCCCACCCAGGACAAACATCTGTGTGATGAATATAGATGTGTGTTCTGTGTTTGAGTCTTGTATCATATAGTACGTATGTATTTACAGAGAAAAAAAGTATGTAAGCATTCTACCCGTAATCTAGTTCCCATATTATAAGCTATGCTTAGTTTGGGGCTAGATGGCGCTGTGTGAATTTAATGTTCTGTATATTTATTTGTAATATTTAATGACAAATCATATGAAATACCTACATCTACAGTATAAAAGGTCACCCGTAAAGCTTGCAGTATTGCCTCTTTTTATTTTTTATTGTTGGGAGGTGCGAGTAGGTGCATTTGTTCTATGGAACTTGTCGGTCATCGAACAAAATGAGATATTTCCTTCCCAATTTTTTCCATAGAACTGCATACTAGCTTCTCACCCGATTTTCATACCATAGACCAAAATGCAAATCAGATTTTCTTAAAATCTTCCATGAGAAGCTAAATTACACTGTTAATGACAATTATTCTATAATATCTGAATAAAAAAGAATGAATAAAAATAAAATATTAATAAGATAAATACCATTGATCAAAGATAAATGGGTAAAAGAATCCTAAAAATCGAAAGAATGGATATTCGTTGCAAGAAGCGATAGGTAGACTCTACAGATTATGTAGAGGATTCTCAGTCTCAGAGCATTCAAGTACCACTTTCACATAAAAAAAAAATCTTAAAGAGGTCTTATTTACCTTTTCCTATAGAATAATTTGAGAAATAAAAGTATTACATGTTCCATAGTACAAAATAAGAAAAAGATATTGAATTTTGTCGTATGACGTCACGTTCCATAGAACAAATGGGACCTACCGGAGGTGCTTCACCATCGTCTCACCTGATGTTTCAAGTTGCGATATGGCCGAAGGTTGAGGCGCGCTTCGCCAGGAATCCTCAAGGAACTGGATAACTGAATGCCGGAACACAACAATTTATTAATTGTTGTTATGGCGACAGAATTATGTGAGATGGTTGTAGCCAGGCGGACTTACAGACCTACCACCAGCAAAACCGAGAATAAAATAGTACTCCCTCTGGGATCGAACCCGGGAGCTCTGGATCTGACTCCGGCGGACCATTTGACCACAGAGGCGGTTGAAGAGGCCTCGCTGAATAGCGATGACCATTCGAACGATTCTAACAAGCCTCATAGCTCATCTGGTAGCAACTGCCCATTCGCTGTAGACAACCTACACTTCGGTTCGATTCCCACGCAGGACAAACATTTGTGTGATGAAGATAGATGTTTGTTCTGTGTTTGGCTGTTGTGTTTATTTCTTAAGATCTTTTTTAATAAAAACATGTTGACTTTGACTTTATTAGTATAAGATTAGATTACATAATATAGTGTAATTATAGTACATATGTATAAAAATGTATCCGTAGTCTAGTTCCCATATTACAAGCAATGCTTAAGCTACATGGCGCTGTGTGTTTATTTATTCAAATATTGGGTGGCATAGGTAGTGTAGTAGTAATATGTTGGGATACTTGTGTAATGTGTAAAATACGTTTCCAGAGTGACCTGGCGTGGATGAACTGGTCCGCGATCCAGGAGCGAGTGCGCGAGGCTCAGCCCGAGCACCACATGTGTGTGCACAAGCAGGAGATCAACGAATTAGATATATACCATAGAATACTCAGGTGAGCCAACTTATGATACTGTATTGCATACTCAAATACTCGATTAGTGTATCCGAGAACATGGATTACAATTTTCGGATAACTCATGATCACGTTAATATGAATCAGCCGCCTCTGTGGTGTAGTGGTTCGTCTACAGGTGTCAGATACAGAGGTCCCGGGATCCCCCTCCCGCATTGTTATACTGGACCCGTAAAGCATTGTATGGTATTTGCGTACAGCTGCTCCGATCCTCCCGGCTGTAAGAGATAGCCAGCCCGCATGTTAACGCGAACACACAACGCTCTACGCTCCCTTTCCAGGTCGGGTTCATCACTCGACATATCCTGACCGAGATATTTGTATGGAGAAGTGAGTTTTAGAGTATCGCCATTGATCGTAACAGGTGGTACGTGACAATAACATTGTATGTGAGTCCATAGGTCACACACAGGCAAGCCGACGCCGTATCCGATATGCCTCTGTTCCTATCTACCTTGCCGTGGTGGTCGCCACTCCAACTCGGCCCATGGAACTTGTACAAGCCGACGAAGGGCCGCACCGTACGCGCAGCTACATAGCTTCGTTCTGTGTATTGTCTACATATTTACTGCGCACCACCAATCCCCCAGCCAGCGCGATAATTATGGCTGCCGCCGCAAACCTTCGTTATTCTTCATCACGTCCTTCGTATGGATGACCATCGCCTGCCCGAAGCCGTATTCTACCCGGAGTTAGCTGAGGGTAAACGGTGGTCATCATCTACGCTATACGGATGTGGTCAAAAGACACCTGAATGCTTGCGGCATAGACCCTGCCTATAGACCTTGGAGGAACATGCTTCTCTTGGTGCTCTACCATATACAACAAAGTAAAGGTGTTTGAAGATAATCGCCACGTAGATCTCGACATAAAACGCCAGATACGTAAACAGAAGCCCAAGCCATCCTATATTTACACATAGGTACAACTCGAAGGGAGAACTCTCTTGTGACACTTGTAACAACGCGTACATGCTACAATTAATGATACGTAATATATAAATCTTTTATTACAAAATTATTATGCAGTGCCAACCTATTGAGCGATAATTTAATCTTTGCCACATTTCTTCTTCTTGCTTTCTTCTTCCTCCTCTGGTGGAGCAGGAGGAGCCTCGCCCAGGAAATCCCTGGGATTCTTCCTGGTGCCCTGGTAGTGAATGCTTTCCATGGTCGTGTAAGTCAGGTATCCGAGTACGAACGGCGGTAGCCAGTACATCACGGTGTCCTTTGCCCTCGTCAGGAAATTGGGGAGTCCGAAGGAAAAGCATTTCGCATATGGCTTCAGCTCGTGAGGTGATAGCTTGTAGTATACTATTCCACGTATGAATGCCAATTCCCCAAAATGTTTTCCCATTTTCGTATGCGATGATTTTCAGTTTCAAATAAAATTATTTTGATTGATGGTCGATGTCAAAGAGTACACGATACTATTTATGTCATAGAAAAATAACCAAATTAGACAACTACACGGGGGAATCAAAGAGGATATAATATAGTTCATGTAAATATCTAAAACAAGGTTACATTTAAGGTTAATATCTTGAATAATAAATAAATAAACATTTAATCATACTATACAACATATACAGACATCTATATAACAGTAATACAAATATTTGTTCCGGGGGGAATCCGATCCATAACCTCCCGCTGACCAACTGACCTATAAAGTCATTTGAGTAATAGGCCAACTATACAAAAATGTATTTATCTAGCCTTTTCGTATTTTTCTTCACCATCATATTGTATGTACTTGTTTGAAATGTTTTTCCTCAGACCATTAAACAATTTCGTTTCTCTTTCCAATATTTTAATGACTGTAATCTAAACCCTTTTTTTATTTTTTTAACAAGCAAATAAAACAGAAGGTGTTTGTTACTTTTCAGGATAAATAATTACATGGTAGCGATGGTGAACAAAAATCTATTGCCGCTTCAAATACATGTCCCCTTGATCGGGGACTTCCATTATCTGTCGAGAGGGCTCAAGTGGAATTTGGAGTTCCTACTGTTTTGTGAGTACCTCTTTTTCTGAGCGTTCAGTTTTCCCATCCCATTTCTCATATGTTCAGATGATAAGGGATGTAGCGCCGAAAGCTGCCATGCTTGATTGGAACTATCAATGTTGCGAGGGTGGCCACCGAGAGGCGTCGCGGCAGGCAGAGTGCGGGTGGCGTGACGAGCTTGACGCATTTCTCGAACACTGGAGGAATGACGCCAACATTGAGAAGTCTGGAAGGAGTGGGGGGTGGGAGTGATGGCTCAGTAAATACTACGCATCTAGAGGTCGCTGCTTTTGTGACCACCAATTGTATCATATAAGTTTGTTCAGCTTTCACGTTTAAGTACTTAGTGTGTATACAATAAAGTACTTTATATGTAAATAGTGCGCGTGTCGTAGTCCTCTCAGACTGAGGGGAACAATTCCGTAAAGTGGAATTCTAAGCGGCAAAGCTTGCAACCTATCACGTATTGACTGTTATTCTCAAAAAGAACCACACTTTGAGTAATGATCGAAAGTGAATCCTCTAGTCTTTCTTTTTTGTTTTGATCTCATTCTAATTTTAAACTGTGGCACTGCTAGCAATGTAGGCGTCACATTTTTGAAATGAAATATTTCTTTAGGCGCGTTGAGCACTTTTTGGTTGAACAAAAATCATGGAAGTCGCGTCATCGTCACCGAACGCTTTCCACGATACCGTGTATGTATGTGTGTGTACTACGTGTGAACAGAAACGTGAAGCTCGCGTCATCGTCTCCGCTCTGCTTACAGCTAGTCCGTGGAGTCCCTGGGAGAACTGCTGGCAGCTCCGCGAGGCCTACAAGGACCACTCCAAGCGGATGCTGCTGGCGCGGCAGCTGGAGAGACAGATACTGCTCCTAGCGTTGTTTAACTTACTGTTTGCGCCGTTCATACAGGCCTGGCAGATTCTCTACTTCTTCTTCAACTATGCCGAGGTAAGTATTTACACAACTCGTACTTACCGGTGGTGCGGGACTTAGGAACAAATACAAAAACATCGGACGGATGGTGCGATTTATTTTTAGCTAAGACCTTACGCCTAATGTCGTCTACATCGCAAACTCGAACTTCACAGCCAGCGATTTAAAATTTGTCAAGAACTTTATTTCAGCAACTCTACGTTTTCTTATGACCTTTGAACTCGACGCGCTACGATAGGTTGTAAGCTAGTGTAACGCCCGGGAGTTTGTCCCCATTATCCCGTGAGAATCCTTAAATGATTGCTTATTGCATCCCTGCACTACAAAAGCTACCATAAAAATGTCAAGTCCTAGGACATCTGTCTTGGGTTGTGCGTTAATTGTCGGCGAGGACACCCGCGCCTCATCTCGTCACACGGTCAGCAGTTTTAACTCGATAGCTCTCGATCGCCGTGTAACAAGCGGGTTCAGCACCTAACGAGTTAAACAGACCCGCAGGTAAACGTGTACTTCGTTTCCAGCTGATAAAGCGGTCGCCGGCGTCGCTAGGGCTCCGCACGTGGTCCCTGTACGCCCGCATCACCCTCCGGCACTTCAACGAGCTGGAGCACGAGTTGCGGGACCGCCTCAACCGCGCGCACAAGCCGGCCACCAAATACCTGAACAGCTTCACCTCGCCCGTCACCACGGTCGTTGCTAGGTGAGGAGTCACGTGACACCAACACCGGGACTATCGCCGTCCGCTGTTGGACACGCTCGCTGCACGGTTTGTGCTCGCCCAGTGGTCGAAATGCAAGTGTTGTTTTGTGCCTACCCTCCGAGCAACGATACAAATCGACAACCTGATGTTAATTCAAGAGATCGTTGTAAGTGTCTGGTGTCAGATCCAGAGGTCCCGGGTTCGATCCCCAGGGAGTACGATATTGTGCTTTGTGTGATTGGTGGTCGGACTTTGTTTTGATTTTATTTGGTAGCTATACCACCTTACCTGTCCGTCGCCTGACCTGACCTTAACCTGATTTTCTCAAGAGTGTGTATTTCTAGTGATTCCGGAATAGGAGAAATATGGAGGGGTCATTTCCTCCTGAGGATGTCGTAAAAGCGTTTTTTAAATTATCGCGATTGTTAAACATAATTACTAACGTGCTACAACAAAAAGGTACGCGTAATATTAATGGGTAACGATGTCGTAAAAGGCGACTAAAGGAATAAAATACACTAGGGGTGGGCAGCAGCCTCCGCCTGGGTACGTGACACCAATGCCGCGATCACCAATCCGTCTGCCAAGTGTGGTGATTATGGCAAAACTAAGGTCTTGGAGGAGGCTCATGTCTCACCATGATGTGTATTTCTGTTGCCGGACTTTCCAATAGTCATGAAAGAGGACAATCAAATACAATAAAACCGATTTTGTGCTTTGAAATGTGGGCCGAAACCCTAGGTGTGTCCGTTTGGCCAGTTTTATTATGAGATCTGGTACCTAGTTATGCTGTGGTATACAAAGAAAAGATAGCATTTCGATGGTGTTACCGATCAGCTCAAATACATTTGGGAGCCGGCCAAACACTCATTCAGGTGTATCGTTTTAAAAATAAATTATGTGCGCAGACAAAGTGGACTACAAAGTTGTAAGAATGCTGTAAGCAGTTCATCACTTCGTCGGACAGCAAAATACTTGACCTTCAGAACGTTTGTGTGTTCTATCTGTATCTAAATTATTATATAACAAGCTTTATATATATATGTTCGCACGTAGTAGATTCTAGACATACTTAAGTTATATCTAGAACCTGGTATCGAGAATGACCTATGTTTGTTACGTTTGAAAAGCGCCCAGTCAGAAAGAATATCCTCCAGTAGGTCAATGTCAAAGTAAAAGAGTTTGACTTCAACCTACCGGGGGAATGCTGCAGTTGTTCAAATGTACCGCTCGAGTTGCGTGTGCGCTGTATTGTAGATAGCGTATGCTAGTAGGTAAGGAATGGCGGTCGAATGGATGCGGTGAACGTGTGTATCTGTTGTTACAGGAACATAGTGTTCGTATCGGGCAGCGTGCTGGGCGTGCTGGTGATGCTGTCCGTCTACGACGAGGATGTGTTGACGGTGGAGCACGTGCTCAGCATCATCACCGTCCTGGGCTGTGTGCTGGCCGCGGCAAGGTACGTGCTACGTGGCACCGGAGGAGGACGCGCACTTCACACGGAATCCTCAGCCATCTTACTTACCTCTTAATGTTATGGCGACAGAATTATGTAACATATCACGATCACCACAAACCAAACCAAGCACAATATTGTACCGCCGCTGGGGATCGAACCTGCGACCTGACACCGGTGAGCGAGCCACTAGACCACGGAGGCGATTCAATGTCACGTAGAATTGTGAGGTGTCATCGTGTACTTACCTTTAAACGCCACAATAAAAGTCTTATGATGTCCCGTGGAAGCAGTAAGTACACTTGTTAATACAAAAATACTAGGCGTGGACCCCTCGGGGACGTCTCAAAACCCCAAGGTCTTCAGACCATTTTGGGTTCAGGCCGAGAAACAGCGCCCTCTGTGCACAGCGAGCGTTAATGCCGATCGGGGGCTAACGTGCTACGGTACCGCACACACATAAATTTAGTGTTCATTCATTTGTAGGCTGTCTCTTTCTTGTTATTTTAAAGTTTTTTACGACTGACGTTTGAATAAACGTACAACGCTTTTATCGTTTTGTGCAGAGTAGTGTGGTGTGCTAAATAATGTGCCCAAGTGTAATCTCTGTCTACGTACATGTCCACAGGGTTTCCGTAAGAAACGGTCGCCTGCGTGTCCGAGTGAGCTAACGCGACTGATGTGACTTTGCAGGGCCCTGATCGGAGACGAGGAGCGCGGTGGGTGCGCCGGGCCAGCTCGGGGGGAGGAGCTGTTCGTCCAAGTGCTAGGTCACGTGCACTACCTGCCGGCGGCGTGGCGAGGACGAGCGCACACCAAGGACGTCGCCGCGCACTTCCAACAGCTGTTCCAGTTCAGAGCGGTGAGTGTAGTGTACTCACTAGTAGATACGTCACCGCTCAGGGGAGGAGCTGTTCGTCCGGTGCTAGGTCACGTGCACTGCCTGCCGGCGCGGTTGTTGGATCGGCTAGGGACTCTGCACCGACGAGTTCGAACTCCCTCGTTTGATGCTCGTTGCGGACTTTGTCTTTGACCGTAACTTGGAGCCCACCGTTGCGAGCGTACGATCGTGATGTTTTCCATGAAAAATAATAATGACATTGTATACATTTAACCATCATCACCAACCCCATCGGTCCTCTGCTGGACATCGGTGCGCCACTGAGCCGTACCTTCGGCCTTGCTCATCAATGCAAAGCATCAATGTGTAGACACATTTGAAGAGCCTATACTGTGGTATAGTGGCTAGCCCACCGCTGTCGGACGCCACCATCTCACCCGAGCCCGTTGTGTTCCGGCATTGCCAGGTAAGACAGCCGGCTCTCCAGGCTAGCGAACACGTTTACATACGTACGTCCGCAGGTGTACATAGTGTTCGAGCTGCTGTCCCCGTTGCTGTGTCCGCTGGTCCTGCTGTCGCTGCGGCGCCGCGCGGCCGACGTGGTGGACTTCTACCGTAACTTCACGGTGAGCGTGCTGGGCATCGGCGACGTGTGCTCCTTCGCGCAGTTGGACATACGCCGACACGGCCACCCCGACTGGCAGACGCCCACCAAACGCAGGGAAAAACTCAAAGGTAAACAAACAAACAAACAAACAAACAAACAAACCTCGCACATGCTCATCGTCATTCAACATCATTTCAGCCCACTTACGTCCACCGCTGTACGTAGGATAGCGATCCCGAGCCGAGTCGGGGGGTTTCCCACACTCCGTTTCGCGTTTACTCGTGGCCGCCATGCGAGATACTTCGCTCCCCGACCATTATCGGTTCAGCGAGCTAAGTACCTGTCCTCTGCCGACAGCTTGCTAATTCTGAGAGCTATGTCAGCAACTTTGGTTCTCCTACGGATATCTATATAAATCATTATTAGTTGTATGTGTTTACGAAAGTATTTAAGTATTCTATCCGTAATCTAGTTCCCACAATACACGCTGTGCTCAGCTTGGGGCTAGATGGCGCTGTGTGAAATTAATGTTCTGTGACATAACATAATAACAAAGCAATAGTTCCAGGTCATAAAACATAGGTTTCATAATAAAATAAAATAATCATTAAATAAATTTTACATGAAAATATGTCCGTAATGATTATGCCCGTTCCCTACCTACTTGTACAATTCATCTACCCTATAAAAGGGTTACTTCGTAAAACATGATTATTTTAACTATTACCTTCGACAAAAAAGTGGGGTGTCATATGGGTTAAGGTCTTAGTTATTGACCATCAACAAGCATTACAGCTCAGTTAGTTTGCCTTTGACATATGTGTGATGAATATACATCGATGTTTGGTCTGTGGGTCTTTTATTGTATCATGTCATGTGTATGTAATTACAAAAAAGTATGTGAGTATTCTATCCGTCATTTAGTTTTCGTATCACAAGCTATGCTTAGTTTGGGGTTAGATCGCAGTGTCTATAAATTGTTATGTCCCTGTTTGTGACTTGGGGAGGTTAAACAGCAGTTTTATACTGAAAGTGCAATACAATTAACTGTTTCAAAGTTATTTAAGTGTTTTTTTATACAACTAGGACAATGCCTTACTGCGTAGGTCACATCCACAAAGAACGTAGCCTACACGGCACTGCATGCGCCCGTCAATTTGAGGCATAAAGGTGTTAAATCTTACGTGCCTGTAATTTCACCGGCGACCATACCCTTCATACTGGAACACAGCAATGCTGCTTGGCGGCTGAAATAGGTATGGCAGTACTTCCCCGGACGAGCACGAGTGTAGTGTAGTGTTATGTGAATGTTTATATACATATAATTGACATCACTGGTAGGTAATGTAAAGCACCACGCTTGTTGCTAGTCAAGCATATGTATATAGGTCGAGGGCTAATATTTTTGTTTCATTCATAAAAAAACATTACACTATTTTTATTTACATTGTTTATATTAGTTACTTGAACTTTTTCCACATTCAATATTTGGCGAGTTTGTTTCTATTTCTATCTGTTTATCCTAGCTAACTCATAACGGGACTTTCATTGGCAAGTATGCGATTTCTTTTTATTATGATTTTGCTAATAAATAATAGGAATATTTATCCGTAATTTTATGCTTTATATGCTAAAAGTGATGCAGAGTATTGTAGGTAGGTTTGTTTTTTATTGTACGACGGCCTTCATCTCTCCTGGCTACAAGTTGAGATAAGGCCGGAGGCGCAGACGCACTTTATCCGGAATCCTCAACGAACTGAACTATAAAATGGCGATTCAATAAACATACATTGAGACCGAAAAGGCTTTTTGACAATGCGGTACAAGACAACATTATCAAAAACAAGTATAATAGCAGTACCAGGCAGTCGGATAGTACGAGCTGCCCGGGGAAGAACTACCACCATATTCTCGGATAGTACGAGCTGCCCGGGGAAGAACTACCACCATATTCTCGTATTACAAGTACGTTGTGCGCCGGCGCCGTTGCAACCTCGTAGGCTGCATTTACTTGTGGAACGCCTGTGAGATAAACCTTTCCTATTACATCCGTACACCTTATATGGAACACCCTCAAAATGTACCGATTTTGCGTTGTATGTTAGTCTATCAGTCACGCACGCCAAGCTATTATAAAATGGTACCTATTTTGTTGCTGATTATGATTAAGAAGATTATGATTATGATAAAGGTTATGAGGGTGATTCTGATTATGAAGAATATGATGGCGATTATGATTGAGAACATTATGATTATGATGAAGGTTATGATGACGATTATGATTATGATGAATGTGTAGCGGTACCTACCAAGTAGTTCACGGAATGCAGAGTTCGCAAATATGATAAGGCACTCAGTTCAGCGCTGGTATGAACCAGTCGGTCTATTGTAACTATTGTGTAATCTGTAAGGTGGACAATATAATTAAATACGGGAATCTGTCGTTTTCATAGATCACAACACCGTACGGAACACGCTAATAATATACCCCATAGATACACATATATAAATAGTAAAAATGTTATGTAGACGATTATGATTAAGATTGAGAACATTATGATTATGATGAAGGTTATTTATAGTATGACATGTGTTTAGTTGCAGCTGGCAATACCCAATACGACCAAGGCGAGGGGGGTAAGACGGAGTTGTCGCTGGTTGCGTTCTCGTGCCGACACCCCGGCTGGCTGCCCGTGGAGCCTGCGCAGCGACACTTCCTGCGCTCGCTGCGCCAGAGTATACACCACGCACTGCCGCAACCTAACCAACTCGTAAGTCTATCTGAGTCTTTCTCCTCACACTTATATGTTTATACACTAATTTGCGTTACGTTACTCAAGCTAGAATAAGGGCTTGTTCTACTACGTCCAACTGAGGTTTTTAGATGAACTCGAGACTCTGATTGGACTCTGCTTCATTTTATAGAATTTATTTGTATTTTAGCTGTGCTTTAATTTTATGTGTGTTTTTGTGTTTATTAAGTCTGAATTTTCTTGTAATGCGTGTGCTAAGTAAATAAATTCTCATTCTTCAACATCATCATCATCATCATCACCCGCAGCGTGATTTCACCCACTGCTGGGTGTAGGCCTCCCTATGCACATGCCGCGTCCGACGGTCTCGTGCCACTCTCACGCAGGTGAGGTTTCCGATGCAGGTGATATCGTCGGCCCATCTTGCTGCTGGACGACCGACATTCCGATATCCGGTTCTTGGGAGCCATTCCGTCATCGCTTTGCTCCATCTATCGTCCGTCCTTCTCGCCAGGTGTCACTTTAGCTCCGTAAATGCCTTTGACCTTCTTTCGTCTTTGGATCTCGACGTTGGGAATACTGAAAGAGTTATTTCCAATAAATCTTAGTAGAGAGAGAAACTAGATTAAATAGAAAGGAATTGTCTTCTTATTTTTAGCTTTACACTTGCCAGAGTGGTCGAGGTTGTGGAAGACATCATTTCAGCCATAGATGTCCGGAACGATAAGGCCTTTCACTTTTTGAAGACATTATTTCATTCGACTGTTGAAAAATACATTCAGACTCTTCTGCAACATTGCCTGCCACCTATCGCCCTTCACATTTTGTCTCTTTCCTCCATTCTCCTTCGCGTGTCGTCTCCTCATCTCTCACTCCTGTCTTGCTTATATCTTTGCCCGCCGGTGGCAGATCCAAATAACCCGGGATTCCCAGGGGGAGTACAGTATTGTGCTCGGTTTGGTTGGTGGTAGGACTTTGTTTAAGTCCACCTGGCTACCATCATCTCACCTAATACCTGTCGCCATAACAACAATTTTTAATTTTTTGTGTACCGGCATTTAGAGGTAACATAGCCAGATCCTCGGTTGGTTGAGGATTCCGGGTGAAGTGCGCCTCCACCTTCGGCCTTATCGTTACATGAAAATCAGCTGAGATGAAGGCCGAGAACTTCCCCATCGTTTAATAAAAAACAAGTTGTGGTGATAGGTGTCCTCCGTAGGTCCCGAGCCGATGTAAACGCCCCGTTAACTTTGCAGAACAAGACGATGCTCGGCTCGTTCGTCCAGCAGAGCCTGTTCGGTGCCGCGACGCCGATGCCGGCCGCGCTCTCCTACTGCCCGCAGCAGAAGCAGACGTTCAGATTACCGGTGAGTCCCCGCTGCACATTCATATCACACAGCCCCGACAAGGAGAAAGGTTTCTGACGTGGCTCTTTGACATAATCTCCCCGCGTGGCAGGGGGGGGGGCTTCATCTCCGGAGCCCTCGCAGTTAGCCGCTTCTCAATGTTGCAATAAATCCGAAAGTTGTTTTTAGATGTTACTAAGTTTGTTAGTCGTTAACGCATCAACTACTGGAGGAATGAAACCGATGTTTTGCACTAGGTTGTTCTACACCAGGAGTAGCATAATACGATGTTTCTATAATTTAAAGTTGAAGTTATCTTCACTGTCCCACTGCAGGGCAAAGGTCTCTCCCGTATTGTTGAAGATTTTTCAGGAGGAAGAGAATAATTTGCCTAGAATTAGCCTAAAATTGATGAATTGACTAAATTATTTGTGGCTATGCTGTCACTTATCAATCATACGAAGCTAAAAGGCGTAAAGCGCTCTCTTTTCCACTTTAATTAACCGTATCGTGCTGTCTCTATCGAAGTTCTATCCAACTGACGTTCGCAGCAAAGGCTGCAAAAGGTTTTAATTTTAATTGGTGTGTTGTGTTCCGGCATTCAGAGGTAAGATAGCCGGTTCCTCGGTTCGTTGAGGATTACGGGTGAAGTGCGCCTCCTTATCTTAAATTGTAAACAGGTGAGATGGTGAGAAAAGGTGAGAAAGCCGAGCGACTACCCGACATACAAAAAAAAAATGGCGGAAGGGTTAAAGAGACATTCGGTGTGTTCTAGGAAATGGACGAAACCAGCGATGAAGACGAGGAGCCGGAAGACAGTCGGCAATCATCAGTGGCGGCGGCTCAAGCCCCGCTGTGCCCGGGCGCGCCCCCCGCCGACGACATGTCCGTGAGCGCGCTGCATCTGTACGACTTACATCTCTCGCAGGTCAGTCGCGCAGCAAGAACATCATCCAACGTGCACTTTACTCTGGACAATCTGGCGAGTGCGAGAGGGACGGCGCGATGTTGATACGCGCGCCGGCCGTGTGACTCAAACGGATGCGCAACAATTCTACCAAAAAAAAAATCAAACTTTTCTTTAAATAGTTTTCTTGTAGTTTATATGTTAAACAAAAGTATTTTCTATATTTTAGCCTGTTTAAAATAACCTCCGCTATATATCTTCTTCGTAACTGCTTGTAAACCAAGCAGCGAGATAGCCGAGGTCAAAAACTCGGTAATTTCGGAATTTATTTGACACCCTTTAAAACAACGTGTGTAATAATTCCTACTCCCCAAAGAATCAGATTATTTTTATTCTAAACGCCTCAAAAACAATAGACTCTAAATGTGACCTCTTTACCGATGTGCTTAAATTGTTATGAATATCGATGGTCATTTGTGTCAACCGAGCGCAGCGAGCATCACAATCTAAGTAAAAAAAAAACAGTCTAAGGACAGTTTATTTTTAAATTGTTCAGCGGGGAAGCGCGTGCCCTTTAACTCAAATGGTTTGAAGTTATGATAAGGCTGAAGGTGGCTGCACTCAACACACTGAGGAACTGGCTATCTTACCTCTAAATGCCGGAACACAACAATTCTAAGAATTGTTGTTATGGCGCCACAATTGGGTAAGATGGTGGTAGCTAGCCAGGTGGACTTAAACAAAGTCCTACCGCCCACCAAACCGAGCACAATATCGTACTACACCTGCGGATCGAACCTGGGACATCTGGATCTGACACGTGTGCGCGAACCACTAGACCACCGAGGCGGTTGGTAAATCAAAACGCATATCGGGTGTTGCTGTGTAATGCAATGAACTAGATGGTGCCTACCGGTCACCGCGATCGCTGCGTTGTGTACAGAGGAGCTTAACTTCATGTAAGAAGATACCGTAGTTCTCAAGTACCGCACACTTGTTTTCAGTTTCTTTGTATAATGTTTGTTCGTTTTAGTAATGACATTTGATGGGACGACGTACGAACTCCTTTAGAAACATGAAACCATGATGGGATGAGCCGCGGGGCTGATCGTCCGCATGTTTACTTACAGGCTGGCGTTTCGTCGTCGGCGTGTTGCAGCAACAACTGCAGCGGCCGCGAGGAACCTCGCTGGAGCGGCGAGAGCACGCCTCTGTTGCCCCGCCCCTAGCGGCGGCGCTCCACGCCCGTGTGGGTGTAGCGCTGGCTCGCTCACACGCCACCGGGCGGAGAGAGACGCACAAGTAAAGCTCGCACCTTCACGTGAGTGACAGTTCACAAGTGTAGCTGTCGTCGAGTCGAGACTTGGTGATCCGTCAGGTCACGTGACCGGCGCCCCTCCGGCGTCCGTCTAGCGTGCTCGCCAATCAAACGATACCACATTTTTATCATTAATTGTATTTGATAAATCACCAATTACAAAATAATGACACGAAAATTCACTTCATCTTTTCCTCGAGCCGGAAACGTTCTAGCCGATTGAGCAACGGAGAAACGCAAAGATGCGGGTGCGAGTCCCGTCGCGGGCGGTTCATTTTTGTGTCATTATAACCATTTGTAAATGTTGCGCCCAACTGTAATCACTTGAAATACAAAAATAATATAAAAAGATAAATGAACAAGTGTTTAACACGGTAGTACTCGGTCGTACGAGGAATGTTCATTTTGCGCCTCGATAATTTTCGTATTTTCTTAGTACCAATATAAATTTCACACAGCGCCATCTAGCCATCTAGCCTTATCAGTCTATTGAGAGGTTCGAAAGCGTTAGCACTTGCCGTCAAGAAATTTGAAAGTGTATAGAGATGAAACAAAAACATTATTATGAAAACAATACGTTCATATTTTGATATTGTCACATCTCTAGGTTAGACTATCATGCGTTCGTATTATCCGAAATACGAAAATTATCAAGCCGCAATGTTAATATATTAGTATCGTATGACCTGGGGCCTAACCACAACGTCTTATAGCATTCTCGTGTTGATATTACATTGCGTTTTAGATAGTGACAAATGTTAAGTTATATCAAAACAAGAATGCTCTAACAGGTCGCGGTACCACCCCTGATAGATTAAAAAAAATAAGTTCTGCGTTAAAGAAAATCCATTTTGATCGTGCACGTAGCTCCTAGCATGACTTTTCGATAACTTTCACGGTTTCAGACTTTGCCTCAGTGGCCCTGGAAATGATGTCACGTTGTATACGTTTATAAGAACGTTTTATTTGCTTACATAGTGGTGTTCAAATTTGTGATTTTACGTTTTTGTAAGTGATACCTATGATAATTTATGGTATAAAAAAAAACACGAAATGCTTTTCGCGTAATCGTAATTACCTAATGACTAGGTAGTTTAACAATTATGGTATAATATGATATTATAATCCGTCTAACAGCAATGGTACCCGGCTATAGTATAAGGTTTGTGCTTCGTTTTAACATGTTAATGTGGTTGTGTGAGTCTCGTCGCGTCACTTTGATTTGTTGACTTTGTAAGAAGCCACCAAATCATTGTCCCCGGTGGCTATATATACTGCAATAATATGCCGTGAGACCTTTTGAATGAGACACTGTTACTCCATAGATAACAAATTATCGTGACTCACCTGGATCTCATGACTTGTACTATGTTAGATTAGCAGAGCCTTTCTAACGTAGCACCTTTCGCTGGCTTTCGCCCGCTGTAAGTACCTCAGATGACAACAAATATTTTGACAACACCTGCGGGCCTAGCACGGGGTTTCTTGTCTAGGGTAGAATAGATTAAAAATGACATAAAAATGACATTTAGGTGTAGAGAGTAGAAAGTTTTCTTCGATCGGGAACATGGCGTTCGAAAGAATGAACGGATAGTTTTCTAGTCTACTCTAGACATGAGTCTACCACTGCGAGCATGCCATTCAATTTACTCTACTTTTGACGTTTGAGAATAGAAACATTTCTTCTAAAATTATCTACACCTCTCGAGACCTAGAGAAGCGTTTCTCTCGCATAATTTAGTGAATATTTTTTACGGTTACTATGAACGGTGGAAGAAATTGGCTTCTGAGCGAGTACGAGGAGAAAAACGACCGTAGACGTGAAAGAATCGCAGTTCGAGAGCTCACAGTAGCTCTCGAACTGCGCAACTTTTTTGTAACAAATTTGTGTTTGTTAAGATTGTGCCGAGCACCATCAATCCGGGCTTTCTTTTTAAGGTCCCTCCAAGTCTGAAAATTTCAATGAAGCTAGTAAGACATAGGTGTCTTTCCCATTATGAGATGGATATCAAATAAGGATAGTATGGATAGATGAAATAGTTTCGAAGCCTTGCAATGGTTATGGAACATAATATTAGTAAATACATACATTTTTCCATTGCTCCACAGTCTTGTGGGGCCCTAACTCCTTGAGTGCGCCTTGAAGACGCACCCATTCTTCATTGTGGGCCCGACGTCCCAGGGGCCCGGTATATTCTCCCAAGGCGAACATATTATGTGTGGACATGTAGTCCACTAAATATTTTAACTGCACTGCATTGCTTCGGAGGCTGTAAATAAGTAGGTACGTAATTGTAAGTACGTGGATATGACGTATTGTATGAAATCTTTAGGTCGAAGCTTTGACAAGCAAGACTCGAAACTTCACGAGCACTTTGTAATAGTTCACATTATTTTACAATATCTGCTTACTGTAGGTAAGCGTCCTAGATAAAAATACGATACTTGAACCACTCACTTTTTCCGCGAGACATTGGGCAAAATGTTAGACGAGCTCGTCATTTTTTCCACTTTTTAACACAGAAAGTTTAACGGTCCCACACCGAGTGAAAAAAACAATTTTCGCGCGGGAAATGGGTAATGACAATGACATGGCATAGGTAATGATGTGACGTAAATTGTCACAATGTCAAATGTAAAACGTTTCGTTTTACGTATAAACTGTATTTCTTGTTTCGTGTTGACATTTTGTGGGTAATGAAACGCAACGAACGAACTTCTTACAACATTTTATATTTGATCTGTGGTTTCGTTCCCGTTGCTATAGAAAGAGCTTGTCTACGAGGAAACTGTTTTCTAGGGTTTGCTTTGAGAAACGGCGTGTTCGGGCAAAAGAAAGATTACGAAGACAAGAAACTGTCTTCTCTATTCTAGGGTAGAGTAGAGATGAAAACCCCGTGCTAGGCCCGCTGGTGGTACAATTGAACAAGTTGACAAAAACAATATCATACTATACAATATCAATATATTAACCGTGGTGATATTGTATTGGTATCAAACGTCAAACTGACTAAACATTGATCAACAGGTAGCAATGAAAATGAATGTATACTCATTGACTCTTTAATGTAACATTTACCAAATGAATATGCCTATAAATATCTCATATTTTTGTAATGATATAACAACGCACAATTTGAATGTTACTTGCTATAATTTAGTCAGCCTATAGCTGCTTGTTTAGGTGTGTTACGTTTACGTTGTATCTACATTGTATTTATACACATAACGTTTGTATATCATGTAACATATTTTGGTAGGTATATCGTGCTATAGTGAGATGAGAACTGTAATATATTATTTTAAGCTGTTATAATACAAGTAAAAGAAAAACCAAAATATAACTTTAAATTATACAATTGCAATAAGTACGTACAAACATACTACACTATGTATGTATGTGTTCGACTCACTCATAATGATAGTATTTATACTACACTGTATGTATGTTCGACTCACTCGGAATGTTAGTATTTATACTACACTGTATGTGTGTTCGACTCGGAATGATAGTGTTTATACTACACTGTATGTGTGTTCGACTCACTCGGAATGATAGTGTTTATACTACACTGTATGTGTGTTCTACTCACTCGGAATGATAGTGTTTGCGTAAACTTTTTATCAAGCTTTCTTTAATAGTTCAAACAATGATGACTGCTGAAAAATTATAAAAACATAAACGCTACGGACTCACCATACCCCTAGGGTATGGTGGTATGTAACCATACCACCATAGTAGTGTTGAGATTTGAAAAATTGAACAAGGATAAAGGTTCAAACACTAATTTATTATTATTTAACCATTCTGACAATATTTATTCATGTTGAAACAAAATAAAAATATATTTTTTATTATCATAAACAAAACCACTCAAAATATGTTCTTAATGTGTGTTATTCATGCCCAATGGTGATTTCATTGTGTAGTAACTGTAATTGGACTTCACATAAAATCTTCATTAATAATTCATTCCATTCGACGTGTTTTAGCGAAAGATAGATATATAGAATGTTTAGAATGTGTCATCCACGAAATATTCTTTAATATTTGGAATCATTAAACGGGATCGATTGGAACAGAACTATAATACGTGTTTGTTCTCCATGCCCAATGGTGATTTCATTGTGTAGTAACTGTAATTGGACTTCACATAAAATCTTCATTAATAATTCATTCCATTCGACGTGTTTTAGCGAAAGATAGATATATAGAATGTTTAGAATGTGTCATCCACGAAATATTCTTTAATATTTGGAATCATTAAACGGGATCGATTGGAACAGAATACTATAATTATAATTATAATTATAATATTATATAACAGATTGCTCGTGATAGTAATCGGCTAAAAGGAAATCTTTGGACAGGGGCCTAACCACAACGTCTTGTAGCATTCTTGTTTTGATATTATCATAACGAGTCCCTTCTCTCTAAATTCACTGTTTTTTTTATCTAGTGGTTCAACCCACCCATTTCAGATCCAGAGATGCCATTTTAAAATAATTATTTAAAATATTTCGTAAATACCTTTGCCTTAATTTAACTTTATTTTAATTTAATTTAACAAAACTGAACAAACAAAGACTTTGCATTTAAATGTTATTCTAAAAACAGTTTATCAACTTGTGCAAGGAGTTTAAATATCAAATAGTGTGAGGTTTAACCTTTATTTAACTGTTGCAAGCGACAGAAGGATCCTTTAAATGAAATAGGTACTTGCTAAGATTATCTCAATTGTGACAGATCAAATAAAACTTAGTTATCAATGAATAGTTTCATGGATACGCGGAAGTCCTAAGGTCACATATCTGTAGTGGTATGATTAAGTCCCACGCCACCACTAATGGTGGGTCCGGAGCGAAAATAAACATATGAAACATAAAAAAACAAACATAATTGTATTTACATACTTTATAATGTAATCATTCAGCCTGACATATGTATTTTTATTACAAACTGACTGATTAGTATGTTCTTGAGTCGCAAATGTGTTCAATATCAAATCAAGATATCATAAGTCATCAAAAAGTACAAGTGACAGAATAATAAATGAACTAGTAACATTTAGATTTTGTATGCAAATTATAACTGATATCCTCAATCACTGTAATATTATCTAAAGTGAGTGTCAGGTTTTTATATTCAGCGGTCAAATTGATGACATTAAGTAAAAATAACTATGTATGTCTATTTATAGGTCTATGTACTACACAGCTAAATTGACTATACTACTATAATATTGTGTCACCTATATTCTAAATCTCTGAAATATTTGTATTGAAATCAAAAGGACAGAATAATAGAAAACCCAGAAGTTGGGTAAAAAAAACATCTACAGTTTTGTAAATTGTAACCCATATTATGTTATAACATAATTGCAATAATAGCTACTGCGAGTGTCTCGTTAATATAATGTAATGTGTTATGAGCCTTTACATAAATATTATATAAGTACATACAATAATTACAGTTGTCATCGCAGCTACTCTTTAGCATATCACTTTTAGTGGATTATTTCGAGAATTATACCTAATATAATGTAATAGAGCATATTTTAATACAAAAAATCTCTACAGAACATATAACTTCAAAATTACCCAATATATTTACTTAGCTATGGTTAAATATTTATCAAAATAGTTGTTAATGTATTTACATTTCGTAGTGGTACGTAGTTAATATTATGCTTTAATATAGCCCACTAATAAAAATAGTGTTCTAATATAACCATTAGTCATACAAATTCTCTAATTATTCATGATAAAAAAATGTTAACTTGGCCTAACATTAGGTTGTTATAAGTACAATAATAACAAAAAAAAACAAAAACGAAGTCGGCAATATGTCGGTGCAATCTAGTCTAACAAGTCAGATGACATCAAAATGTTTTGTCTAATCAAAACAGTGCAACTGAAAAGTGAGAAAATAATAAATCATAAGTCCAAATACATATATTTATATACCATTATTATGGAACAGTTTGAAAATCTGATGTCGATGTACAATAGAAATTATTACCAATTAAAAGCAATATAGTTAATATATTTACATTTATAACGTTTTAATGTGAAGCCTTAATATCGCCCATAAATAAATATATTTTATGAACAATAACTCCTACAAATTATCTATCATCATGAATGATGAAGTGATGTTAACTTGGTCTTTATCGGAATACCAATAATATAATGGCTAGTGCCCTAACTAGGCACAATGTCGGTGCAAGGTAGTCCAAAAAGACCTATGACATCAACTGAATGAAATGTTCTGTGTCAGCGTCAAACCAAGATATCTTAAAAACTGAAAAGTGAGAAAATATTCAATCATAAGTACAAAATATATATTTATAGACCAAGTTATGGAAGTTATCCGTAATACTATTTAAAATGTTGATTCTGTATTGTATGTACATTTGTTAGCTTTCATTTAACTAGAGTTCCTCTATATCATTACTTAGCTACAGTTAAATATGAAGCAATATAGTAAATATGTGTATTTACATTTACACGTCTTATTGTAAAGCCTTAATATCGCCCATAAATTAAAATTGTGTCATGAACAATAACTCATACAAATTATCTAATTATTCATGATAAACACTACTTTGTTAAATTGGCCTATATCGGAATACAGTTAATATAATGGCTAGTCTCCTAACTGTGCACAATGTCGGTGCAAGGTAGAACCTATAACAATAAGACCTATGATAGACATGCTCTGAGCATGAGTCGGCGTCAAACAAAGACATATTACAAACTGAAAAGTGAGATCATATTCAATCATAAGTACTAAATATATATTTATACACCTTATTATGGGTACAGTTTTAAAATCTGTTATAAAATTCAGAATTTGAAAATGAACGTACATTTATTAGCATTCGTTAAGGTGATATAAGACGGTTCTCACGGCAGAACTAGAATTACATAAATAAGAATTCACATGTTCGTTCATGTGCGTCTTGGAATTAGTTAAGTTCATTTTTAAAGTTCTCCAAAAACAGTAGCGTATTTTGATCGTTTCACTTGAACGCCATTTTGCCGCGACGTTCAATGTGACGACTCGAGACAAAATGGCCGATTCCGAGTGAACGTTCTCTTTTGTATTCAGGCTGGTCATTCTTCGTTCATTCGGAGTGACAGTGAATGATGCGAATTCCAATATCCAACATCGTTGGATCGATTCATCAATGAATTCATTCAGCACTCGTGCTTCATTTTATGTTTAGACATTTCAGTTTTAGCGAAAAGTAACAAACGAAAGGCGAAAATGAACGAAAAATACACCGTTTGATATTGCCTTTAATAGTATGAATTCACTAGTAATGCATCAAACATTTCATCCTATGTTTCATCAATGTTTTGTAGCGTCTAGTTTTGAAGTGTGACATCCTTTTAAATGATTCGAAAGCAATAATTTCATAATGGCAACCATTTAAACGGCCATCTAATTAAATAAACGGTCAGCTAATGAGAGGTTGTATATTATGTATGGTCAAAAAGCACGGTGTTTAACTTACTCCGCTATCTAACTAATCACTTTTTGCCTGATTTTCTCGCTGACCGAATAATATTTAAAAAAAGTAACCAAAACATTTTTAAAACAGCCCCTCGATTTGTAACTCTACAAAATGTACCACTTATTATAATAAAATAATAATGAATATATTGAGTGTATTTGTTAATGTAGAATGTGACATTTTTTTGCAACAATTCCCTATCATATATCTAATTCGTGTCAAGGTGCTTTACTATTATTAACATATATATTCCCCTTATAATATGTGATAATTTCAACGACAAATTCTTTGTAAATACTCATCTTGGTGTAAATGGAATGATTGTGAGTGGGTGCAAATATTGTATTACAATAAAGAAAACTAAATTCTAAATGTAAAGCTAGACTATAGACAGTAAGTGCAAATAAAAAATAGGAATGTTAAGGAGTTAACTATAGCTAAATCGTATTTTATCCCACTACAATAATAAGTCCTGTAAACTATATTTTATCATTATATGCAGCAATGAATTCGTTAAATGAAACAGCCTACCTGGCTAGCGATTACACTCGCCAAAGTCCGGCGCCGAACGATTCGCCGTGTTCCGTGGGCGAGTCGGTGCCTTCTGCGAAAGCTTTGTCACCGCCATCGTAGAACACATGTTTGACTGCTCTAGTCGAGCGCTAGAAAAGCGTAAAGGTCAAGAGCTATGCCATCATTGATTTAAAAAAAACTATGAATGCTAGTAATATTTAAACAAATTATCAATAAAGCTCTTAATTGTACGCCTTGTTATCTCACAGCTATTGAATCGTGTAAATGTCGTCAGGTTTCGTGATGTGTTCAATTATATTGTTTGTGCCATTTTGTATCGGCACACTTTCTTGTACTTTTAAACTCGTTGAGTGCTGCCCCACACATGCGTAGGTACGTCGTACGCAGTCTGGACATGTACCTGTGGTACCTCGACGAGTTAAGTCGCCTCGGTAGTTCCGCTCTTCCATGCAAACGTAGGTTGTTTCTCATCTAGAAATGACACGATTCGTAATAAGTTTTACAGGTATTATAGATTAAGGATCGCTGTAAATATTTATTTAATATACATTTATATAGATCATTTGCAGGGCATTACTTTTCCTAATAACACAATAAAAAAAAAAACGGTCAAGTGCGTGTCGCACACACGTCTAGAGAGCGGTAATGGGGGTAATTTCATATATTTTTTTCGATAACTTACAAACTGCATTCTTAAATTTAAGAAAAATACACGATGATATTGAGCAATATTTATTTTATTTTGTTTCACTTTATCCCTCAATAACCGTATCTGTAGTAGTCTCTAGTGGTTCGCTCACCGGTATGAGATCCAGAGTTCCCGGGTTTCCCCAAAGTGATTGGTTTACCAGGTGGTTGGACTTTGTTTAAGTCTATCGCCATAACAACAGTTCTAAATTGTTTTGTTGCGACATTTAGATGTAAAATAGCCAGTTCCTCAGACTGCCTTATCATAACTGGAAACCGAGATAAAGGCCAAGCGCTTCCCTTTCGTAAAAAAAAAAAATGCAACCTTTAAAACCTGGATTCACTTATTTACACTACTACTGCACTATAACCTCACCAAATTCTATACATGTTCAATTTTTTTTTTCTATTTTATAGTTTCGGAGAAAATGGGGTGAGGCGTCTGTTTCACTCTGTCTAAACTTGGGACTTATTTTATAAGGGTTCCGTTTTGTCATCGGACTTTTTCATACTGACACTCATAATGCATATTTTTTTATTTAATTGTGTTTTTAGACAAAGTAAACCCTGTAAACCTAGACTATCTCAATCCGATTACATCGGCAAAATTAACTTTGAATCTTTCGTGACTGCGTTTGTATAGGAATGCAAAAACGACGAGTACTCGTAAGCCTTCTTAAGGCGAATGGTTCGGTTCAGGTACCCTCGGGATGGTTTTTGGTAAGGTGTACCTTCTAAATATCGTGAAGCCATTAAAGCTAATTCGCGACAGCAACTCGACCGATATCGAATGGCTCTACTTCCTATATCGGTTCTAGAACTGGTTGAACCTTCACGGAGAAGGTTTTCTCAGCTCATAAACATAGCTGATGTCTTTTGGAGCTGCAATGCACCAACATCCATATCGAAGGTACCTGTGGGAATAAGAATAAAAATGTTAGCACACATAAATGAACGTTTTGTAAAGTAAATAGAAAAAAAAATTATGAGCAAAACAATGTAGGTATACATCACAATGTAATATAGCCTGCAAAGAAAGCTAAACGGAGCACTCGCTTCAAAATGTTTGTTGAGGTAATTTCAGTGATAGTAGGTAACTAGTTATTAATTATACTAACCATCATTAGTTTGTACTTGTAATTGTCATAAATACTTATACATCGTAGGTACTGTCAGTATGAACAGTTGTAGATTAGTTGATTTGGGTTCAGTTGAATTTAGTTAGTTAACTAGTTAAGTGTTTATTTTGTGATAAGTATATGTAGTAATGTCCGCTGGCTGGTAATAACTACTCGAGTAGAGAATATTGTAACTTTTTTATTTATTTATGTAACTATTTTAATTATAATACAATTATGTATATGACGATTTGCTGTTTTATGAAGTAAATAAATAATTCAAATAATCACTGTAGCGTTTTCTTTTGGTCCGTTTCGTACACTGCTTTAACTTTGGCATATACGAGTTCGTACAGTAGCCTGCACTAATATGTATACTTCATAGTTTTCAAAAGCTATGCTGCTCACGTCTGTAACGTGTTAACCGTATCTGTGGTTTAATTAAGTGGTTCGCCCGCCAGTATCAGGTCTAGAGGTTCCGGGTTCGATCCCGAAATAAGTATATAAGTAGCAATATTGTCCTTGGTTTGGTTGGTGGTAGGACTTTGTTTAAGTCTGCCTGGCTAGCTAGATACCACCATCTTATATGCATTAATATAACAGTAATATTAAAGTCTGGTAAATTCTGACATATATACATTACTTTTGTATATAAACGTCATATCACGTGTAACATATTTAGCTTACTTATTTGAGCCTTTTGGGGTCGAGACCTTGGGTCTGTAGAGAGCCGTACCCTCCGGGATTTCTAAAATCTTGCGGGGCTTTTGATTAAGGCGACACCTTACCCAAGGCCTGGCTTTAATTTAGGCCAGTGAATTAGTATAGCTATTCACTCATTCGGCGTGACAATGCAGCCAGTGTCTTTGCCACGCTTACGTCTGGTACTAGTCTGGAACAGTTGAGTTACCTATACACCGTTGGTTACGGTCCTTAGTAACCCGACAGCCTCTCTTGTGTGAACCTACATAGTTAGTTTAATTATACATAATATGATTTTTGTGTATACAAAACCATTTTAAAATGAATGAAGTGTTTATGTACATATTATTGGAGACGACTGTACCTACCTATACATACCCATTAAACTAAAATTTAGTGAATTTAAATGAAGAGGATCAAGAGTCATAAAACTTGTTTGACCTATGACTATCGTTATATCCTTGACTTTTGATTTTGATACTTCGGCCTGATGAGAATGGGTGTGAAATATTAATCTCGATTACTACCTATTACAACTGAAAAGTTAAAAAACCTAGACGGTACCTGCTTTTGTGTAAAAAGTCAGTACCTATAGCAACTTAGTTTATTAAAATTCAGCAGAAAACGAATATTTCGAAAATCGAAGCTGCCTCATTTTAATGAGCAACTAAATTAATAGTTGAAAAAACTAAAACTCTAGCTAGATCTTGACTCAGGTACCTACTAAGTAGTCGGTGCTCCCGCATTGCAAAGGCTCTCAAAGACATTGGTTCTTTTCAACTGCTCTTGCGTATGGCTTCATACCCGATCTTTGCTTCCCTTTTCATTGAGTTTATGAGATATTTGAGTGTATTCCTCGACAGGCTTTAAGCTTTTCATTAATTTCTTTATGAGCGTATCTATTTTATTTTGGTAGCAAAACATAAACATACAATTTCCCTGACGACAAGAAACGAAATGAAAACTTTTTCCTTTGTCCCTTTAGTCTGATGGTAGTTTTTCTCTACCTAGAGATGAACAGATGGACAGTGAAATCCTAGTCCTGGACTGAGTGCTCGACCGAAGGACCGACTGCGGCGAGGCTATCGGCAATCGGCGCTCATTACGAGGACATAATGCTGACCGCCTCGAAATATGGCAGTAGGGCGCTTTTACGTCTATTTTTATTTATTATACAAAATCCGTAGCCCTTAATTGAATACATTATGTAATACATGTTAGCCTATCTTACTACCAAAAACGGATTTACATTTTACAAACAAGATAAAGATATATGTATTCTTAGATATAAATGGCACAATTAACTATGAAACTAAGCTAATTATTCAATAATAAAAACAGGGATTTATAAATAGATAGTCCACAAAAAAGTAAGGTAGCAAATGAAAACGAAAACGAAAACCAAAATAGAGAAAAATCAAAACAATGAAACTTAATATTATAATTACGCTGCATTCATTTAAAAAGAGGAAAGTCACAGTGAGTACCTACATACACTTAAAATATACAATTTGTTTTGCACTTAGTCACTGAAGTTCTCTTCCGTTACATTATGTTAACAATATCTCTCTAAAAGCTATCTTGCCTGCGTGAAATAGATCGGTTGAGTTAAAGTTCTTCTCTGCTCGTCTGTCTTGAAAGTCCCAGCGGTGTTGATAAGTGATAGTTAGTTCTGATCAAAATTAAAATGTACAATTATTGCAAGAATATAGACAAGTACTTACTTTCAATAATAATGCTCAGTTCCGGGTCAAGGCTCGGTCATACCTAGTGTACCTAGAGGTGCGAATTTTAACTTTTTCCCGTGACCTAATAAATACTACTAGTACCTGTAAGATGTTAGATAGGCTCAATCTATCTCTGAAACTGAATTCACGCACGGAGAGGCAGACAGTGGATGTGAAAGGCCGAAGACCAGGCTCCATGGCTTGGAGAGAGCTACGTCCAGCTGTGGACAGCAATAGCTTGGCACTCATCCGAGGTTTCAAGTTACGATAAGACCGAATGTAGCAGCGCACTTCACCTGGAATCTTCAACAGTCTGAGGAACTGGCTATCTTATCTAAATTCCGGGACAAAAAAAATAGCTGTATTTAGAATTGTTGTTATGGCGTCATACTTAGAGAAGATGGTGGATCAGCATTTGGTCTCTCATCGACTGGGTCTGAACACACCGAGTGATGGTCCCATTTAACTCGGCAGTAAAATTTGACTTAGTGTCTCATCAAAGCAAAAAAAAACTTTACCTACGCTACAATTACGGTTAGGTATTCGTTGACAGATCATTTTGTTAGATTTAAAAGGTTTGAAACCGCTGGTAAGTTGCACTTGCGTAACGATGTGAGGTATGATTTAGATTTTTAGAATAATGTTATGGAAATACCTCAAGAGCTTGCGAGTAATGATATCAAACTAATAGACTTAAGGTACTGACGTAGGTAGGTATTTATCAGATCTTCAGTGCTTGGTGGATTGCTGCAGCTTCCTTCTAAACGTTGTCTAACACATTTACTCCATTCACCAATCACCCTGCGAGGCGTGATGTCTGTGGCAAAACCTTCCAGTTTTTGGGGAAAGCTCTGTCCAATAGTGGAAATGGGCTGCATGGGGTGTTGATGTGATGTGATGTGATAACATTTGTGAAAAGGCTCGTCCGGGGAAGTAGGTACCTATCTACTAACACCACATACATATTCCGGCAACTAATATGCATTGCTGTGTTTTAGTTTGATGGGTTGCCATTGAAGTTTCGAGCACGCGAGGCTTGATACTTTTTTTTTTTTTGTACGACGGGGAAGCGCTTGGCTTTCATCTCACCTGGTAACAAGTTAAGATAAGGCCGAAGGTGGAGGCGCACTTCACCCGGAATCCTCAACAAACTGGAGAACTGGCTATCTTACCTCTGAATGCCGGAACACAACAATTAAAGAATTGTTATTATGGCGACAGAATTAGGTAAGATGGTGGTAGCCAGCCAGGTGGACTAAACAAAGTCCTAACACCAACCAAACCGAGTACAATATATTGTACTCCCCCTAGGGATCGAACCCGGGACATCTGGATCTGAAATCGGTGGGTTGAACCACTAGACCGCAGAGGCGGTTATACCTTTATGCCTCAAGTTAATGAGCGCAATGCAATGCCGTGTAGGTCATGTTCTTTGTGGGTGTGATATATGCACCAAGGATATGTTATAGGCAAGGACAAGAGATGCACTTAATATCAGGTTGGCTGCTTGCTTATTCCGTCTTCATGTTGTATTAAAAAAAAACAACAGCACACACACCTACCTGCATTTACAACTCCAACTTTTCTTTTTTTTTTTGCGCTTCTCCGAACGCTATTCGGGTCCGATATGTTTTCCTTAAACACAACCTCAAATAAATAAAAGAAACTGCAAACTGCGTGTCAGCATCCAGTCCTATAAGCCGGGCCAGGTATACGTATCATCGATAAAATATTACTAAAAATAAATTTTATCGATGATAATATGTAACGAGTTTTCAAACCATTTATGCGGTTGGTAAGGTGCTCACTAATCATAAGGGTAACTCTCACTCACTCACTCAAAATGTACCAAAATCAAACAATTTATACTATACGGCGGACAGATATTAAATTTCATATAAAATATACTTAACCCAGTACAGTGGGTCGAGCCCTGGGGTAAGAAAATCTTGCGGGGCTTTTGATGAGGCGACACGTGACACGGTCTTATTTAGGTCAAGGAATCGGGGAAGCGCTTGGCCTTCTTACCTGATTTAAATAAGTCCGAAGTTGTAGGCGCCGATCAACTGGAATCCTCAACCGTCTGAGGAACTGGCTATTTTACCTCTAAATGCCGGATCACAACAATTTAGAACTGCTTCTATAGCGGCAGACTATAGGTAAGACGATGTTAGCTAGCCAGAAAGACCAAGATGGACAAGCTTAGTATTTACCTAGACTTGGCCCATGAGATTACCCGCATTGTTGGATGTGGACACAAAGATTGTCCCGCGAGTGTTTTGACGAAGGGCCTTGACCAACACACCTCAAGATCTTGAGGCTCTGACTAGGCAGATCAAGAGCCAATTGCGAAAGGTGGTACTTCGTGGACTCCCGGGTTGGTGGTTTACATTTTTATATTTTTACAGCACTTAAAATAAATTACTCACGTTTTCTTCCCTTTCGAAAGATTCGCCTCTGATCACTAATCAGAGCGTAGATCTTATGAGGATCACTTGCTATGTTTTTAGTCCTCCTCCTCAAACCTCCTCATTTCTGAGGGTCGTGATTCCCCTGTGGAAGTAACTTGATGGTTCTGACAATGTGCTACATCTGTCCTTGGCGGCGTGATCAGCGTCTTGAAATTTTGTATCCAAGGCTGTACGAATCTGGTCAATCCATCTGGTAGGGCTAGGCCCTCTAGGTCGATTGCCATCAACCTTTCCCATGACCATCAACTGTTCAAGGTTGTCACCATTTTTCCTGGCTATGTGACCGAAGAACTCCAGAACTTTACGAAGGCATAGGATGGATAGTCTTGTCTTCACCTTGAGCTCATGCAGGATGGACTCGTTAGATCGGAAGGCAGTCCAAGGTATTTGTAGTAACTTCCTCCAGTACCACATCGATGCGGTTTCGGTCAGCTTTTTTAAGGGTCCATGTTTCGGCTCCGTAGGGGAAGATGGAGAAGACAAGGGTGTTGACGTGTTTCACTTTGTATTTAGTAGGTACTGTTTCATATTTTTAATTTATAATTATTTCAGTAACAATATTTAGATAATTCCTATGTCTAAAGGCTCTGTATAAGGACCTTTTGTAAATGCCTACAGGGAAAGTGAATTGGTACACTCCCTTCACATATCCCACGAAGTCAAAATCAAAGTATTTTTTTTGGTAAGATTTTAGAATAATTTCTTAAAGTAACCTGTTTGGAATCGCCACCAGCACTCTATGAGAAAGGTAAAAATATCAGGCTAATTAGTTTATAACGATCTATTCTTAGAATTAATAATTACGTTTTAAACACTAAAAATAAAACCGACTTCAATTAAGAATATGATACAATTTTATTTAACTAGATGACGTGTTTTTCCAATTATTTTGATGACAGATGGAGGGACATACATACAGACAGACAGGCACGTGATCCTATAAGGGGTCCGTTTTTTCCTTACTTTTGAGGATCCCATCATTAGATCGTGACCTGAGGACGATGGGACCACCTGGAAAGTAAATCGATCCTAAAAATACCCAAATCACTTCAATAATATATGAAGAATTCCCTCGATTCATTTTCTTAATATGAATTTTTAAAATCGGTCCTGGCGTCTTCGAGTAATCTGGGAACATACATAAAAGAAAAGATTCTGACGAATTGAGAGCCTCCTCCTTTTTTAAATCGGGTAAAAATAATGTAAATGACATTCATAAGTACCTAAATACTCAATAAGATTTGTTAGCTGTCGGTCCAATAAGCAGCTCGTCCAAATGGAATTTAGGTTCGCATTTCGTCCAACACGTGTTTTGTCCAACACTCACTTCGTCTAACAGGTATTTCGACCATCAAAAATTACGTCAACACGCATTTGGTCAAACACGTATTTCGCCCAACAAGCATTTCGCCAATGTGGTGCCATAGATAACAACGCGTGGCGTACGTATTTATCTGGGGGGTAAAAAGGGGTTTAAAGGTTTGTATGAACTTATTACAGGAAAGGATTTGGAACACGAAATACTGTATAAATATTCTTTACGGTCAAAGATTATACCTCATCAATTTGTATTTTCAATCTACCCCATTGCATTACTACAGGGTTGCAAAGTTTTTTTTATAAATTGATATCATGGACGGATTGACTTGAAATTTGCTATATATATAGCAACTTTCAAAGTTTAATTATTTACTTTGTTTAGTATATCCTAAACAAAAACAAATGTTTAATTATTAACTTTGTTTAGTATATACTAAACAAAGTAAACAATTAAACATTTGTTTTAAGAATTTATAATAATCATCGTTTTAAAGGCTTTATAACACCAATATATTTAGGAACCAAACTTTTATGAGCTCTCTGTTCACAAAGCTTTCAACGCGTGAGGGGTCTTAGCTAATTGCACTTTTCATACTTTCAATTTCATTCGGTTAAAAATGAAAACTAAATGGTTGACATGAAATATAAAATATGAATTCTGATAAACCTCCAGTTGTTTCCTCTAAATGTTTGCAGTGTTTGACTAACCCAAGACCAGTGGCCGCGGTATGAAGCCATTTTTTTCCACTTGTAATGTTAACCCTTGAACTGGGTATAATTTTAGCATACGAATTCAACCAACCTCACCGCGGGCTGTGTTGTTACCGGCGGTGACGTGGAGTTGATGGATAGAGGCGGCTCATGATCAGAGGTCAGGTCTGTTTTTATTTCATACGTAGGATCAGCCCTGGATCTCGAGGTTGACCAGGGCAATTCATTCACCAGTAAAATGCTATAGTGTCACTGAATAACATAGGCTGTATTTTTTATCAGACTTTACAGGGATCCTAACAAAAATACATCGCGAGCGCTGTGACAACTATTGATGATACAATAAAGTAATGTTCTACTGTTTTAAAGAACACATCAATATCTTCAAAAACAACTATTAAAGTAATGTCACTAGTAATGTAACACCTTTTTAATGCGTTTCTATTCCTTCGCTTATAAAACTGTATGTAATAGAAACGCCGGTAGAAACGTTATTTGTACCTTGGTTATAATCCTTATCCATGTAAATCACTTCGTATTCAAGGCTGTTTTAGTTAATTTTTGAATAAATCAAAAAGCACATTTCATTCATCAGATATCATGAACTAAAAACATTATCAAAGTTCACTAAAAACGCCTATTGCTTGATATGGGCGTCCACTAAAGATATGCCATAGGATTTACTATGATTATCATGCTTGGCAAGTGGATAGGTGATCTTTGTGTTGATGTAAGGTCGGATACCCCGGAAATGAATATGGTCCTGTCGTGGATTTTGAAAGAAGCGGCTAAGGGATAATACCAATACCAGGCGATGGGGAACAGCCAGTAGTAGCTCTGCCTTCAGCGCTGTAGGCTGTGGGTTCGATTCCCACCCAGGACAAACATTTGTGTGATGAATATTGATAATTGTTCTGTGTTTGGGTGTTGTATTGTATAATATGCATGGATTAACAGTAAAAAAAGTATACAAGTATTATATCCGTAATGTAGTTCCCATATTACAAGCTTGCTTAGTTTGGGGCTAGATGGCGCTGTGTGAAATTAATTATTATTATTCATTTATTTTAGATCATGTTAATCCATACAAAATATTATAAAACATTATTATATTATAAACACACACTTTGACTTAAAACTAAATTACCTAAAAATAACAGTACCTAAACCATAATAAATCATAAGTAATAAAATATATTAATGAATGTCATTATTTTTAAAATTAATATCAAATAACACAAAATGGACAACACGAAATTAAAATATGCATTGACATTACATAGAGCCTAACATTATTTGCATCCATCTGTTTTGAATGGGGCAGTCTGCCCGAGCTACAATCATCTTCAGGATGCCGTTGCAGCTGCCTCGCGCACGCCGGAGTAAGGAGGCGACTTACTTGCGAATAATAAATAGCTTGAAAGCCATCCGTGCGCGCCTCCGCAAACATCCCCGATGCGCTGCAAAAGCGAGGCAGCCGCATCAGCACCCTAAAGATATTGTTGTATTGAACTCGCAGCGAGCTGGCAGTCCGCCGGGTGTGGTTTATCCAGAGGCTTCTCGAGTAGAAGGACTGGCAGTAAGCCTTAAACAGAGTGATTTTCACTTCTCTCGAGCAGAGAGCGAACCTGCGTGATGAGATTATCAACAGATTATAATAGAGATTGAACAGCTCCTCTGCTATGTAATCCCACCCTGTCGTACACCGCACTCCATGTCGTATGACAACGCTCCCGCCCATCTCACCTGGTGTCGCTGGCAGTGATACCAGTTTTTCAGTAAGGAGACGATATCAGCTGGCACACCCGCTGCCCCCAGCCTGCACCAAAGCTTATCATACAGAACCGTATCAAAAGCCTTGGACAAGTCGAGGAAGCAGGCATATACCGGTGTCTTCCTTTCCGTGTAGTACCTGACAGCCAGCTTAAGACATAAGATCGCGCTCTCCGTCGAGAGTCCAGAATCCGAAATGTCCTAATTATGATTACCCTTATGATTAATGTCCTGTAAAATTTATTTAATCGATTTATTTATCACGGGACACACTCCATTTATTTTAACATATTTTAAGAGAAGGTACTTTTCAGTATCATCAGTACCAAAATACAGTGGATATGTACAAACGGTATTAATGTCATGTGAGTTAGGTATGTGATGAAGCTAATAGACCAAACGTGACCAAAAGTGTAACATTAATTTTGCAACAATCTACGGTCATCGCTTTTGTAACATCGCACTATTTTCTCTGCATTCAATTATTTTTCCTTTAATAGTAATAATTTAGCAAAACACCACACTGGGCTGGGCATATGGAAGACATACACTTTGAAAATCTTTGCGTATGTCCAACTGCGCGGGTTCACCTAGTCTTTGATAAAGTTACTTACTTTGTAGTAGGCTCATAAGTTAGACGATTTTTTATTATACGTTTTGAATTAATGAAACCATGACTTTGTGGTATGACATGACGTAACCCTACAAATATTACATTCGCACATACACAATATCAACCCAGTAACATAACATTATTTTTGAAGTTGGCTAAAAAGGTTCCGGTCGTCAACCTCATTGGCACTTGCGGTTAACCCTTTCCGACCGGCAAGCCGGTCATTAGAGTTACGATAATTTTTGTGAACTCATATCGGTACCGGTAGATGAAAGATTATAGCCGGCCACTACGCAAACTTGACAAGTATATTTTTGTTATCATTTTTATCTCGATGTATCCCTTTACGACATACACTGCAAACGTAATGGTGTACTGCAGTTTAACAATACATTTTTTTTAATGTACGCCGGGGAAGCGCTTGACCTTCATCTCACCACCAATGCAACCGTTTCCTTGTGTTACCAGTTATATTTATGCGCAGGCAAATTTATTAATTGAATAAGTATGGTTCTGTAGTTTCACGTTACGTAACACCTTTTTCTTGGGTTTATCAACTAGAGGCGACGCATGACAAGGCCAAGGGCTGGTTATTACTTAGGCCAGTGAATTAGCATAGTTATTCAGCGTGGCGATGCAGACAAAGTCTTGGACACGCTTCCGTCTGGTACTGGTCTGTAACAGATGAGTTACATACAGTACATGGTTAGTGTAATTGCAAAAAATATTTTAATCGTTTGTGAATAAGTATATTTTAGTAAAAAGTCTGGAGAATTCTACGAAATTGATGTACATATCTGAGTTTAATCAGTACATTAATTAAGGGGCTAACTTAGATAAAAGGGGCGGCTTTTTTCGTACTCGCGAGTAGCTTAAACGGATGTAATGAGCGAAATAACATTGCAAAAACACAACTTTGTTAATTACCTACTTGATAACATAAAAAGTTAACGAATATTCAGAAACCCAGCATCAATTTTTTTTATACGATGGCTAAGCGTGAAGCTTAGCCTTAATAACTCTAGGTAAGCCTGGTGACAAGTTATAATAAGCCACTGGTGGAAGCGCCCTTCACGCGGAATCCTCATTAGGCTGAGGAATGGCTATCTTTCCGCTACATGCCGGAACACAATACAGTCATAAACATAATAGATACCTTATAAACCAAAAACTACTGAAAATCCATCGCGCCATTTCAGAGATCCAAAAGACAGAGCCAAAATTATTATTTCAAGTGAAATTTTTCACAAATCGTTTTTTTGGAATCCAAAATTGAAGACGAAATATCAAGGTTCCCAAATCGCTTTTACAAGCACCGAAAATTTAAGACGCTTAAGACTTATTTTGTAACGTACTGCCTCTAATTATGTGCATAAAAATATAGTAAATTGTGTAGTAGTTACCGTTTATTTAGTCAAGTTTGTACTGGAATTACTTTACATAGTCGCGGCCAGCGCGTTTATGTCTTTTGTACCGCGCTCAGGTAGACAAGTTATATGTGACCTTTGCTTGACATTACTATTGTACATTTCAATTTTCTATCTATTCCCTTCTCAAGTTTTATTTATCTTTTATTGATTTCGATATCGTCTTGGAAGCGACATAAAAAGCGGCCAGACTTCTACCTAATGAAATGCGCAGCTAAGAGGATTACGCAAAAGCGTTCAGGTTGAGTGGGAGTGGGAACTCAGGATGTGCCCGGGCGGAGGGTGGTTGCCGTGGCATAGGATCCTCGGCGAGGGTGAGTTGGTGGGCTGTCACTGGCACTGGGAGGGCGCGCGGCTATAAGTAAGAGGTGTTTACTCGCAGGCGAGGTTAGTCGCCGTACGGCAGCGCGTCGCCAGCGGTGTCACCCGCTATCCCCTGTGCGTCACCCCCTCCTACACGCACTAGCCTTTCTCACACGAACGCAGACGATCAAACCTTGCGCAACTCCACTCTGAACCGAAAGGTCGTCGCTATTGGCATTTAAACACTCTCTGACATTAGCGTTGCATTTAGCGGTGCAGCTTCCTCTTTGAGCTTCACTGTCGCAATTGGTGGCGTTTGGGAAAGGCGCGTGTGTTGACGTGAGGTCTCTGTTGCAGTCAACGGCCCGAGCAGACCGGGCAAGCGCGCACGCGCATCACATAGCTACGCAACGCAACGCAACGCAACGCCTCGTGCAACACGCAGCATGATCGCCAGAATAGCACTGTGAGTACCACACCTCACCCACACCGCAGCGACGCTGACTCACACATACATGGGTACATACCTACACGAGACATTGACACTTGTCTTGTCGTTTCGCGACGAGATTGTAATTTACCACCCATTTCAACTCTCGTGCTAATGAATATTACATATTTTGATGTGGTAATTTTTACACAATCACTTTCTAGTAGCGCGACGCTGATCATTGTTATGTACGTACAGTACATACCTACTTGTGTGTTCGAATCTGTCAGCACATCGTTGGTCACGTTCGTGTTTGAGCTTGCAATGAGCTTGCAATGAGCAATTTACGTAATGCGATGCTTAGGATGCTAGCAACACGCATGGTTGATGTGATAACAAAATCATCCTGTTTCAATTGTGCAAATCAAGTTTTCATTGCTCAACGACATTGTCAGCCGTTGACATCACGAATGGGGACAATGTTTCCAAATTGAAGACTGCGAAACATTGCTTTTAGAATATGCACGACTTTGTGCAAAGTTGTTGTATCCCTCAACCTGCCGCAATAGGGCCGCCAACTGCTTGGAATTGCATTTCAGACACGAACAATAATGTTTTTTAGTTTTTATAGTCAAAGCCACAGTAGAGTTTAGATAAAACATGTCAAAAAAATATAGTATTTTTTTTAATGTATAGTGATAGTTAAGTTTAAAGAAAGTAGAACTTAGGCGATTCTATGTCAAAGATTAACTTTCTGCGGAGTACTAATTTTCACTCATTGCTTTTCTCGGATATGCCACAAAGATGGTTACAAATTCACCTTTGCGGTAGTAATAAATTACAAAAGATAATTCGAATTTATTCTTACTATTTACATTATCACATTTGTGTCATACAAGACTAATCAGATTCACGTTGTAGGATGTTGAGTTTATTATTTAGGTACTTACATATATTTTCTGCTGAGACAATCCTACAATTAAATCATGTACTCATCTTCTGAATTATAATCTACGTAAAAACACATAAAAGTATGTATTAAACTAAATTAAACCAGCTAAGTGCGGACAAACGAGGTTTCCAAACCACATTTCAAGGCAAAAAAGTTCACGTTTCTTGAATGGCTCCGAAAAAAAATCATTGTACTTTATTTTTATTAGGCCAAGAGTCCAAAAACAATAATTCACGAAATAAACGCTTTCATCATCATTATGTAGGTATGGACCTACATGAGTTATTATCCATAGCAATGATTCGCATATAAATAAGCAAGACCTACAGTAAACTTTTTGAATTTTCTGCCCATTAATCTTTATTTATTTTAATGAACGACCGAACGATTGGATAAATCACGGTATTAAAAAAGTCGGGATTACATGCTTGATTTCAACATGTTCAATAATGTCCAGTCGCATCGAATCATTCTGCGGCACCCGACAATTTACTGAATGTCAAAGTGGAATCTTGTAGAATTACAGAATGCTTATTGTGACTTGACAATATTATACCACTATATTTCCGATAAAAAATATCAAACGGAAAATTGGAAGCTCTCTCTATTACGACATTATGCGTTAAGTGACTACGCGGATGCGTGTAATCGCCCTCTCAACTTTGACTTTTGGAGTAGCCACTATAATAGTGTAGCCTTTGGTTGACATTCGGTGATATTTTGAGAGACGTGGTAACTTATGACACTAATCAGCATAGCGTGAACTTTTTGATCGAATCGCGTGTTTGACATTTTCTGTACCGATTCTAATCAAGCATAACCAATCGTTTGTTAACTTTTTGCTCTCATACGCACTAGCTCTCCAACTGAGTCAGGCGGCAGGTTTCTTAAACGTACAATGCTAGTATAGGATAGAGCTATTTTAGGACATTTATAACAACTCCCAAAACTATTGCAATCTAGCCTGCGTAGGCTAATGATAAATTGTATGCTACCCTAGTATTGTAATATTAGCCTCGGATTGAAGATTTATGAGGCACTCACCATTCACCTGTAAAATAATTGATCTAATTTGCGTTGTCCTAGATTTATCACAGATTCTTAATTAGATACTAAGCAGAAATCTTGTCGGGATTTATATCATTCAGGACTCCTTTCCCTGCCGTGACACAATTCTAAAACTAGTACTGAGCGAGTCACTTGTCTGACAATGAGCTCCCATTGTTGGAGCAATTATCGAATTGATTTTTTTGCTCTCTCATCACTACCATAATTCGTTACTTTATTCAACGACCACAACTCACTAGACTTATAATTCAATTTGTTTAATGTTCGGTAAAAAAAAAAATCATCTCAATTAGATCATCTCATCCTTGTCATGTTTCTTCTGTAATTTGCATAAAATATACGCATAAAATTTCTGTAGATACATTTTGTAGCCATAGCTATGCCCTGTCCATACCGGGCCTTGAAAATGATTTATTAGGTTTCGTTTCGTACTCACATTAACCCGATTTATTCACTACCCCGTCCAACCAAATTCTTGTAATATGCTACCTAACTACCTTAAGTGTCCCCTACAAGTGTACACTAGAAAGGATTTTGAAGAAATTCCGGGGCGTTAGTTATATGTTATTTAGTACGTTGTTGGTGTATGCCAGGCAGGCTACAAGCGCCTTGTTAGATAAATACGAGTAGCATGAACAATAGTCTCCGACCAGACAGGTCGGCTATCGTCAGCATTGTTCTCGATCTGATATCGCGTATTGTTGTTGACGCCATTACTTTCTTTAGGCAATTTCAGAACCCTAGAAGCTATGCTGGTCGATATTCGAACGTGAAAGAAAAAATATAAAAATCGTTCTGCACTTCTCACGCATAAACTTTAGTTATGTGTATTATTCACACTCCTTTGCGCGCCCATTAAGCTTTATCCGAAGTTTCCTCTAAAAATATAATGTGAAAAGATGTAGCATTAATGCATGATTTTTTGTTGTTTGCATAGACTCGAGTTGGCCACTTAAATGATAGAGTCTCTGTTTAGTACCGAGTATTCGAGACTATACTTTAATATTACGAGTACCTACAGGACATCCATTTCTTAGAGCACCATCTATCCACAAACTAAGCTTGTCATTTTGGGAACTAGATAACTCGATAGAGTACTCTTCCTTTTTTGAAGTATTGGATTATAGTCTGTAGTCAGAAGAAATCGGGCGTCATCAAAATGTATTTGTTGCATATGACGTATTTTCCATTAACTATTTGAAGTTCACTAACCATTGAGGTTGACATCTCAAACAAGCATTTCGCGGTCAAGGGGCGGTTGAGCGACGATACAATAATAAATAGATTTGCTGAAAAAGTTGCGGTGTGATTAATATGTATTAAAAATTCTTCTGAAATAAAATAACAAGTCTGTCATCATTAGACTTTGTCTCAAACACCATAATTCGTCTTCCTATTTGTATTAAAATGTTGTAATATGGTTTGGAGCTTCCTGATTTAAGCAAATAAGATCATGCCTAGATTACTAGAATTGTTTCACTTTCTCAACATAAGGTAACGTAAGTAATGTGAAATTGGCTCGCATGTGCTCGAATACAAATTAGATTGGGAATTTCTCTGTGCTACAGATATTGATGAGGCATGGTGTGAAAATGAAAGTGATTTGAGCGTGACCATCGGTGTTATAAGAGGCTATTGAGCCAGTGCACGTTGTAAGATTACGATATTGAGTGTGAGTTAATCGTTATCCAATTTAGGAATCTGTACACGCATTTTTATTCTTCTCTATATTGGATAGTACCCTTGGTCAAATTAAAATGAAAATCTATCCAGCATTGGGTTAAGTATAACAATCTTGCGTTCTTGTATCATGACACTGAGGGTCTCTCATGTTTAACCCGAAAGGTTTAGAAAACACACCAGATTTTAAATATATTGATATTGTTTCGTTAGGATTGGGAATTTCTTTGTAAATTTTTCATATACCTACTACTTATGATTCTACACAAATCTTTTCAAAGGTTATTATTTTCAGTGACTAGCTTTTATGGTTTTTTAAAATAGGCGCAAAGAGAGATAGACTGGGATTAATAACAGTGACTATAATTAAAATTTGGAGTCTAGGACCTACCAGCCTACAGAAGCTGTGCCTTGATTGTCAAATACAAACCAGCCAAATGCGAGTCAGACACGCACGCCAAGGGGTTCCGACAATTCTGACCCACATTAACAGTTGTTTCAGGTATGGGAACCCCCTGTTATATAACACTATACTAACTGTCAGGTCTGACAATTTCAACCTGTTACATTTCAAAAGATCTCAAAAGAGCCTCTGTAAAGCTGGTTTCCTTAAAATATTCACCAACTACCCTTTTATTTTGCAAATAAAAAAAAAGGTAATATGCCATTTCTCATTTTGTAATGGGCATAAAATAATTACGGTTTCGGAGATATGCAACATTACACTCCGAGCTTTGAACCCCATTTTGAACCACTTAGGGGGGCAATTTTCAAATTTCCTTCTAAATTTCAAGTCTTTACGACCAGCTGTTTAGGTTGTGCGTTGTATCTAGTTGAATCAGTCATTCAGGACTTATCCATTTAATAATAAATTTCACAAATGTGTGAGTTAACTTATACATCGGCAATTGACATGCATATGCATTGACGGGTTTAGGATATAACGTCGCGCCGGTGGAGCGGTGGGCACTGGCTTTGCCAGTTTTCCCGGAACTGCTGTTCGTGTGTAACATCCGGCGACCGTAGCCAGTTTCACGCCATACTTACATTTTATGCTACCGACACTTATTATCATACTTAGCAGTTATCAAATCCTGACTGGATATTAAGTAAATTTTAAAAACGATTCGATAATAAAATTAATGCTCAAAATCCGATGGTCATTTTATGTTATGCCACAAGTAGGTAAACTGTCATGTAAACTACTCGAAGATTTGCATTTGGAACAAGAATAATTTGACTAATAATATAAAAGAGGTTGCATCAATAATGACTACATTTAAGCAGATAATTTTTATGCGTATGACCTACAGCGTTTATATTCTTACTGGCCGCTATAACCATTCGCATTGTAGATACGTAGGTCTGTCTGTCTGCGCTGATATGACTGGACGACACAATCTAAACCGAGGTCACGGCGATCACTTTTATTTGTTCTGTGGTCAAGGAAGCCACGTGGACAAAGAATTGACCCGCGCCTCTCGACAACCAATTGAGATTCGAGACTCGTCATAAAAATAGTAAAGCTCTGTTAAATATTTCAAGGATTTTGTTTAAAAATAGTAGTTAATGGCCGGAGACCGCATGCTGCGGCCTTCACTTTCGCTTTGTGTGAATCTTCGGGCTGACATGACCGTACGGTGCGGTGCATGCCACGCCAAGCGTTGTCTCGATGTCTTGTTAAACAAAAATGCGGACCGATTGCTTATTAGAGCATAGTTTCACTTATTAATAATTCTGGTTTAGAGTGCAAACGGCGTTTTACTTTTCAAATTACGCAAAAAATTCAGTTTAAATACCCACAATTTGTTACCAGTTTTCTTAGTTAAAAGGCTATTAATGAAATGAATTTTGGGAAATCGTTAATTAGCATGAGCTTGGCTGTGTCCTTTTGTGCAACTTGCCTTGGAACTCGTAAGCCTAAAACTCGTTTCGTTTAATTATTGTTGTAATTTAGTTATGTTTAATCCGATTACATTTATAACTACCGAGACCGCCATGCGTCATACATGCATTAGGGCCTTTACGCTTATTTCGAAATGTATTTTCTTTGTGGTAACAAAACTCCAAGCATTATCTGATCAATACAGATTTCGCCAAAGGTAACCTTTTTAAATGTTATGGCAAGAGCCTTTTATACTACAGCTTAGTTGATTTCATCGAATGCTAATGTAAATAAAGGTTGTTGCTTAATTTAAGTAAGAGCTGTTTTGCTTACGATTTGGCAAGCCAGGCTTCAGGCTATACTGTAACGAATGCCTTCAACAAATCAGTGGCTTAAAATATGTGTAGCCGAAATCCTCGTTGCGTGTTGGCGTCGGACACGTAATGCTGTGGAGATGTCACATCCGTCAGCTTTCGCCAGCTGCCTCTCCTGCGATAACAGACCCTTATGTAACCGCAGGTGTGACCGCGGCCTTACACTCAGCCATGTGGATATTTTGTCAGTCGGAGACAAACAATTTGTTACTACACATAATATGTTTTATCGCATCTCTGTTTCAAAATCGAGAACTTCTAATAAATGACGATCGAAGACTGGGCTATTAGTATTCCAGTATTTCTATGCCTCCTCAGTATGGAACAATAGGATAACTTAAATAAAAGCTTGAAATCTATTCACAGCCGTCTTCATTAGCTAGTTTTCTCTCATAGTCCCAAAGTATATCATTATCAACAGATCGTATTTTTTTATTGTTGGACAACCTTCAAAATCTGAAGGTTAAACAAGCCACACAGCTCAATTGTTAGCTGTGCTGCCTTCTGCGCTATAGGTTGTGGGTTCGATTCCCACCCAGTACAAACATTTGTGTGATGAATATTAATGTTTGTTCTGTGTATGGGTGTTGTGTTGTATGATAAGTATGTATTTACAACAAAAAAGTATTAAATCCGTTAACTAGTTCCCATATTACAAGCGTTGCTTATTTTGGGACTAAATGGCGCTGTCCTGTCGTTGAAATGATTGTCCTGTTTATATTTAATCCTTTTTATTGCTTGGTAAACTATTACTTGTTTGTTCGGTTAAATTTGATCGTTACATAATTGCGTTTCCTTTTTACACATATTTTTTTGCCACCTTTTTACTAGCTTTCAGCGATTAATATGATTCCCGGAAAGCGAGAACCCCAGCGAAATGTTATGCAAGAGTCGTAAGCTGCCATTGACGAAGTTTTTAGAGTTTTAATACGTTCATTGTTCAGACTGAAACTTCCTTCCGGGCGGTGGTCGTTCTGATAAACAATGCTAATGAACTGAGATGCAAGTGACTCTGCACTGTTTTTTACCATTGTTTACATATTACAAGCAAAGACAATTAGGCCTAAAATATACACTAGAGAAAATCATTACTTATTTTAATATTTTTACTCATTATTGCAGTAAAATGAGGTTTTATTATATTGCGAGTAGTAAAAAGAAGTACTCGTACATGCTCGTATCCACATTCAACGTCATGTCATTAGCGAACGAAATAAGAATAATGAACTGAAACCATGGGTCTTTCTTCGTTTGCAAGTTGTTAGATAGGGCTTATGGGCATGTCATATCTACATCATTACAGTATATTTTTAAAATCCTTTTTAACAATAAAATAATGACTCTGATCTGGTGTTTAACTTCTTAGATCTGATGTTTCCATTAGCCGACATAAAGTATTTATTTAGTACTTTATGTCGGCTAATGGAAACATCAGATCAGAGAAGTTAAACACCAGATCAGAGTCATTATTTTACTGTCAGATAAAATAAACATTAATTTACACAGCGCCATCTAGCCCCAAATTAAGCATAGCTTATAATATGGGAACTAGATTACGGATATAATACTTAAATACTTTTTGTAAATACATACATACTATATTATACTAAACCCAAACACAGAACAAACATCTATTTTCATCACAAAAATATTTGTCCTGGGTGGGAATCGAACCCACAACCTACAGCGCATAAGGCAGAGTTACTACTAACTGATCTATGAGGCTTGTTACACTAATAAAGATACATTAGCTACTAAAGCCAATTAACTAAAAAAAAAAAAAATGCATGGAATTCATTAAAGTCATTCCAATTTACCTCTTATATTGTTTATATTTTTCCATCTAATAATACGTATAATAATGTCTATATTAATACCTACCTAAAATTTGAGAATTTTATGTATTACCACGTATTACTTAGTGTTTAGTGCGACGACAAATCCTACCTAACTATTTTTAACCGACTTCAAAAAAAGGAGGAGGTTCTCAATTCGGCTATATGTTTTTGTTTGTTTGTTACTCAATTTCTCTGTCAATTCGAAATAGATTTGATAATTCTTGTTATGTCTGGTAGGCCATAATTACGAGGCTGCACCGACTTTGATTAAATTTCTATGGGACCACCATAAAAATTTCATCAAAATCGGTGCGGTAGTTTGGTTTTTATAAAAAAATAAAAAAAATCTAATTTTTATTCAAAAACAGTTTATTTCTTTAAAAAAATGTGTTACCACATTAGTGACAACTATTTGTTTTTGAGATAATAAAGTTATATAAAACAAAAAATGTCTCGAGACTAAGTTTTGTCTTCCTCACACAAAGACTAGCACATTTGCCTGCCCAAAGTAGGTTACCGCCCGCGTTCTGAGGTCTTTCAATTACTATCGGATTGTGATGTTATTTTACAAGCAAATGCAACGCGTGGGAATTGACATTGGTCCGGAAAGAATACGGAATAAAACATTGCCTTTCCCATGAGTTCCGAGGTCTACTTCCTCAAGGATTTCCCTATATTTAAAGTACCTTATCTGCTAAGAAGTGGTTTACACAAGTGTTTTGCCAAGAGTTATGACCTTTAAGTCATAAGCAAACGAAATCACAACAGTAGATAGCAGAGCTACTACCCTTCACCAACCATCAACCTCCTTGAATCAGACAATATGGATTCGTAGAGCCTACTTTTGACTGAGCGATTTTAGAACGTGCCGCATCTTCCTTCTTTATTAGATCAATGCCTACAAGTCAAATAGAATAGCATTATGATTCCTAATCTAGACACGTCATTTTCAGTCACACTTTCTACAGAAATAGTTAGTTGTATATGTCAAGGGTAGCCGGTGGCCACGGCGGGTCACGACCCCAGGCCCCGGGGCAGTAATATAACTGGTGTGGAACACTTGCACAATCTTCTTAACTATTGTCTTTGGTGTCGATAGGTGCGGAGCATTGCAAGACTCCATATAAATATTAGAACTAATGTTTTGTCTCAAAATTGCAAAGTAAAAGTTAAAGATTGCAAAATTTCCACGAAATCCGTCATACACGTATTTTTCACATCGATTCAACCACCAACAACCACTAGCTTACTATTAGCTTTGCCTTCAAGATCATAAACTATATTCCTGCGAAGCAAAATGGTTGATGTTACTTATTAACACCATTGGGATATAAGCGTGTACTTTTGGCGAAAGGTTGTATCAGTGTTGAAAATAAAACCGAAAACGCGGTTGCCCAGTTTTTAGCTGACGGAGGTCTTTAAGACATTAATAGCCTTGTACTACTACCGAACACGACAAGGCATACTTTAAAATGACTCAAGCATAACCACCTATACAACCCGGTTACACGAAATTCTCCCTGGAACCGGTTCAGCTGGTTCGATGGAGCGCTGGCGCAATTACATTATTCGTTTCAGTGCGGCGCGGCGCTTCATGCGGAAACTTGTAAAATAGTTTCCTTGATCCGCAGGCTTTGGGAACTAATGGGATATGAGGGTCAGTGACAATTGTAACAATCTGAATAAATAAAACGCTCTAAATCTCATCTTATCTCATAGCACCTTTTCCGGGAATGATCACGGAATGTGTGTTTATGTGATGTGTTAGAAGCGATTTTTCAAGATTTCACAAGAACGTTCTTAATTAGTGAAATCATTCTTTATGTAAGGCATAGAAACCTTTTGCGGATCCAATACTAGGCTAACTGGCAACAGATATTCTTGTTCAGAAATTAAGTCACAAAATGGCCTTGCCACTGCATCCGTTCAGTGAGCGTAAAGTGCTTGTAAATGGAGTGAGGACTAGCTTTGTCATATTTTACTTTTCTACATTATACTTTTACACATTTGTTTGTGCATTTTATGATTCCTTTGTTCGTCTAAAGCTGCCTAGTCCTCCCCATACAAAGGTTACAAACGCTTCTTGATCGGAGTCGATCGATAATACCGCCCTTTTTTTAGTTGTCTACTATCATTTATGAGGTACAATAAGGTATTTTTATTTTACTGTTCAAATATAAGAATATTTTGACAGTAGATTTCATTATTATTTATTTGACAAGATGGCTTGTAAAATATATAGCAAGACTTGTGGTATTTCACTATTGTATCTGGTTTTACTTGTTGCATAATACATTTTATGTCCAATTCCTTGCCCGTGACTCGACGAGTTGAGAATTCAAATTAATTTGCAATGTTTCATGGATATAAAGACTTTCAAAAATACCTTCAACAACGTACGTCAGATATTTTCTTGGAAATGTGCAGTCGAAACATAGTTTTTTTCTCATCTTGCCATATTAAGCATAGCTTGTATATGGGAACTAGATAATGGATTGAATACTTTATAGTAAATACATACTTAACATGCGATACAACACTCGGATACAGAACAAACATGTTCACAAATGTTTGCCCCGGGTGGATCGAACATAGAACATACTGCGCAGAAGGCTGAGCTAACAGAGCTGTTAGCTGTGCGGCTTCTAGCTGGCCTCAGAATTTGGACAACCAATACAGGAACACACCACACAGTATAAACAAATTAAAACATAAGAAGCAATCATGAGTATGAGGGCTCGCGCAATTATATATATATATATATATTTATTGTTGATAGCCAAGCGTTTGACCACCAACTCACTTGAAAAACAAGTAAAGATGTGGCCTAAGATAGAGCACGCTGTCTAAAAGGAACCTCGTCACTCTGGACTTGAAGACTCCAAGATTGTATTGTTGCGGAAACACAGACGAGGGCAAGGAGTTCCATTCCTTACCAGTATGAATAATAAAGGTAGAGGCGAATCGATGCGTTCGACATAATGGAACATCTACAAGGTACAGGTTGTAACCTGGGATTAGGGGATTAGGGAGGGATTAGGTCGAAGATATTAAACTTACACTCGCCAAAGTGGTATTTATATGGTATCGCTTTGGGCACAAGCATTAACAAGGAGCTATCTGAATAACCTAGTTATGTCTAGTTATGTTAGGTATGAATAGGTAGAAATGACTCTTAAAATGTAAATCTCTATGCTAAGTAGCTGCTCGAGAAGGTACATAACCATCTACACAGTAGATGGTTGTAATGTAAACAAGTTGAAAGTTCAGGAAAGTTACATCGACTGCAAAATCAGGGCCATCAAAATGAATCAACTTGTTGCCTTTCATTTGATAGGTACCCATTTTGATAGTGTAAAACATTTTACTGGACCCATATTTTTTTTTCGCGCCTTCGATATTAAAAATATACAGCTACACTCCCATAATTTAGAGGAACCAAACTTCAAACTCATGAAAATGTTTACCCTCCTTCTGAGGTAGTCAAACAAGATAAAGCTTAATTGGTGAAAATGAAAAACTTGTCTCATCACGTTATATCATTGATTTCGTCATAGACGACTGCCTGCTGGGTCACTCGGGTGCGTCACTCGCGTCAGTCAGTCAGCCGTGTCATAACAAATTGATATTGGAATAATCGTTACATCAGTGGAGTATGGCGGATAGTCGACTACAAAGATTTCGGATGAGCCGAGTGCCTTGATCGTGCGTATAATTGGATATTTATGTGCCTCTTCACGTGCCTCTAAGCGTCACTTTCGGCTTCGAACCGTTTCACTTTCCTGCCGATGACCTTTCTGTGTGTGCTATGTGCTGAGATTATAAAAATAATGCTTTTGCCGACAGGCTTCTCCATAAGCCCGCAGGCGGCATGAAATGGAACAATGACAAATTGACGCGCTTTCAACTTCTTTGAACGGTCATAGAAATGACACATCAGACTCAGGAATTGTAAATTGTAACCTTTGAGTTTTGCAACTGGTTTTTAACACGTCATTGAATTCCCAGTGAATTCTCAGAATGGTTGCTGTTGCTGGTGACTAAATTAAGTCACCTCGAAATGCTGCATGACCTTGTCTTCAGCAACGTCCGTGAACCACAGGTTTTGAAAGTCTGTGATATTTGATTCCAATTACTCCACTTACTCAAACGTAGGTGTCATAATATAGGTAGGTAATTAAGACAATGTATCCAATCGCACAGAGCGCGCACTGTTCATTGTTTAAATGTTCAATGTTTTTAATCACGATAATCTTCCACATTAGGCCTTATCATAAATGGCAGCAGGTGAGATGAAGGCCAAGCGCTTCCCTACTTCGTAGAGTAAAATAATATAATGAACACTTGCATACCTATATTGGTATGCAAGTGTTCATCTATCAGACTAAAACAAAAGCAATGACAGAAGATATTAAAAGAAGAAAGCTCCATTTTGAAAATTATGTGGTACGTGGATATCATTTAGTTTGATTCACGTTTACCTTCATTTAATCCATTGGAATATCATTTTGAACGTTTACTTTGAGACGAAAAGGAAATAATTTTGGGAGCCATGAAACGCAGCGACGGAGAACTGCAGACAAACAATAAAATATTAAGGCCGGCTTTTTTGTGCACATTATGAAGCAGGTGTGGCAGAAATTACTCTCATGAAGGTATATTGTTACTACTTAAAAGGTAACCTCATGAACGATTTCCAATTTATGTATTGCACGTGATTTTTTATTTTTGAATTGTGGTAAAAGTGGATATATTATTGAGCTGGAAACCGCCGGTTACTGATTTTTGAACTTGGAATCTAACTTACACATAATAATTTCAACTGATTACTTTTTCATGTCGAAAATTTGTGTCTATTAAGAAATGTTTCAATGGTAGAGAGCGTAGTGCTTCTAAATAATTATGTTATGTTATGGCTTTCAAATGGCTTCGTTTGTCTGAATCACGACATTAAAATTACATCCACGATTCCAGAGGTGATATTTTCGCATCGGTGATTTTGTTATGCTTGGTTCGTCCTGTGGTTGCAAGCATTGTGGTGCCCAGATTGTCTTGTCGAGCATACAACATTATAACAAGTATTTTACCATGATGGTAATCATACATTTGTTTGCTATGATGCAGCGACAACTTTCATTTAGAATTTAGACAAAAAAAATGGTGGCCGACATTGTTTTATTCCTATATCATTAGTGCTGGTAAGAATGGAACTCGTTGCCCTTGTTTGTTTTTTCGTCCTTAACATTGTTGCAGTCTTGAAGTACATAGTGAATAGGTTTTTTGTTGACAAGCGTGCTCGTTTATCAATTGAAATGGTGCCCAAACACTTTTTTTGTCTATCACAATGTAATATGTGCTTGTAAATAAATAAATGAATGAGTGTAGTAAGTATTCCGTAAGTAATTATTAAGTAGGAATCAGTTCAGAAGCATCAATTGAAGACCAATTTTCGAACGAATTATATTTGCTTCAGACTTAAATAAGTTTTAATTTCGTTATGGAATCTCAGCCTTGTTTCTGATCCCTTAAATCTACATCTGTGTTATCATTGTTCAATGAGTGACTACTGTTCATTGCTTTTAAAAAGCTTATTATGTGTATAGTTAACTAACGCAGTAAAACGTAATGTACAGGTACAAATGGTTATTAAATACGAAGTATACATAATGCCATTAGTAGGTAAGGGTACTTATTAACATTGATAATGCGTTGTTAATCCAAACGGAGGCGTCACGGCCTCATTGGCGTGCAGGGCACGGACAAGTGTTAATATCAGCATTTACCACGTAGGTTGATGAACCACACGGTACCGTAACATACGATTTATGAACCTGACTATTTTTGTCATGTCTAAGAGCAATGAACTGGCTTTGGGCGGCATTCCTTCCGCGAACCGAATGCAGCTACCCTTGGTTTAAAGCGTTAAGGAAACTTGGGGAAAATGTTGCCAATTGCTAGCCTTGATTGCAGAATTCCTAATATTAGATTTCTATATCCATGTTTAACTACGTGGACCATACAAGGAATAGTTGTACATTACGTTTGGTATAATATATTGACCCAGAGGCCTAACCACAACGAAAACACAACGAAACACATTTAAAAGCTTTACTTTTGTCTAATTTTTTTCTACACTAGACAGATAGTGACATTTTCTTTTCAAAATGTATTTCATTTCATTTTCATTTTTTAATTTCATTTATTTCATTTCATTTCATTTTAGATGGCGTTGTGTAAGACTAATTTAATGTAATATTTATTTATTTATTTTATTTTGTTGTCTGGGACCCCGTATTCTTGAACGAATTAAGAAAATATATCTTATTTATGAGTAGTAGAGCCCCTTGTGAAAGGGCTCGTCCTGGGAAGTACTAACATCATACCTATTTCAGCCGCCAAGCAGCATGGCTGTGTTCCGGTTTGAAGGGTATGGTTGCCGATGAAATTACGGGCACGCGAGTCGTAACACCTTTATGCTTCAAGTTGACGGGCACAATGCAGTGCCGTGTAGGCTGTTACTTGTGGATATAGGCAAGAGATGCACTTAACACTAGGTGTAGGTTACTTGCTTGTTCCGTCTCCTAGTTGTATAAACGAGAATTCAGTAGCAGGTGAGCAAAACAACCGTAAAAGATGAAGAAGAATAAAAAGAGTGGCCTTGATTCAGCAGTAAGCAATACCTAGCGTACTTATAGGTAAACTACTGGCCAAGTGCGGACACGCAAACCGAGGGTTCCGGCTCATATTTCAAGGCAATCCATCACGGTTGGTATATGGGGGGGCTCCCTTTCATTTTTAATTTAGTGTCATTCTTAGTTGTTACAGCGACGATAGACACATTTATAAGATTACTTCTTTATGTCACTACTTATTTAGAAGAGAAGAAATAATGCAGGTATACCTCAGCTCTAAAGAACAATGTCACGAAATAAACAGTAGGGAACTAGATACTGCGTTGTGTTAAAAATAATTGATTAAGCTGTCATTTTAGATAACGCGGGTATTACGAGGGTTATTTCGTCGTTAAAATCGACATGAACAAATATGTCACACCATACGGTACCTATACGCCCTTACGAAGGTATTTTCTATTAAAATACCACATTGCCCAGTGTTATTGATCTGTTCATTTTATATAACCGGGGAATGTTATAATTGCGAGAGTACTATGACAGTGTGAATTAATTATTTCTTTACTCAATTGTAAATCCGCATGTGTTGCTCACGACGCGGCCTAATGATTTTTAGTACATTTTTAGGGTTCTGTACCCAAATGGTGCCAACGGGTCCCTATTACTAAGCCTTTTACACAGCGCTATCTATTCCCAAACTAAGCAAAGCTTGTAATATGGGAACTATATTACGGACAATACATATATATATATATATATATATATATATACATAGGCGTATATCTATTTTGGAAATACTTACATACAATAGGTAGAGTAGTTGTAATTTTCACAGAGTGTGTGATTCTCGAACAAAAATGATGCTAATAAAATAAAACCATACAAGGTACGTGATTATATGCCCTGAAATGTGGGTTTTGGTTGGTGGTAGGACTTTGTTTAAGTCCGCCTGGCGGCAAGCTACCACCATCTTACCTGATAGACTTACCTGAGATATCCATCGTACAAAAAAAAAACTCTACGAATATTTACGTGTTACAAAGAAATTGTAACACGTGAGAGTAGAAAATTCTGCATTTGGAACCCATCGCCGACGCCGTGTACATGTCCGCACGCCGGTTTAAGCCAACACGTTTGCTCTATAACGAGATAGGATTGCTGCTATTAAATACTTTTCACATTAATCTTCTCCATTAAACTGTCATCTCGAGGGTTGCTGATGAAGTGGTGATAAACACTTTTAAATCTCGTATGATTGTTTGCTCGCGCACCTTTCGATTTCGCTTATCGTATCACAATCTCGATCGCTTTCTTATTTATGAACATTGTAAACTTTGTTTCTAACTCTCCTCTACCTATTTGATGAAACACGTTTTCTTTGCTTCGTTGGCCATTTCCATATATGTAACCAGCGCAATTCTAGAACGGCTAGTATTACAAGGCCGAAGATGATTTGGCCGACATGAATTTAGATTAAAAAAAGACGCGTAAATGCCAAAAGTCAGAGGTCCTTCCACAGAATCGAACGTCGTCGATTCGAAAGAACTTTTGTCATTTTGAATAGGTATGCGTCATGTTACGTTTTTTAGTACAGAACTGAACTGATCATCTTATTTATCAAGTGATTGCTTCGTAGAACGACCTCCTTGTTGCTCACGTAGCTCACTAGTGTGGTAGTGAACAGCAATAGGCAATATATTACGCGTATACATTTACCTTTGTACGTTCACCGGCGGCGACCTCGCAGCTCGACGCCCGACAGGCGCCAGACCTTGTGCCGGGACGCTAGCCTATATATATATATATTAATATATATGCCGAGCCGCATTATTATCGCCTGATACAGTTTCTCTCACATGCACTAAGTACTTGAGGAAGTTTCGATTTCAACCGACCGTAACGTTACCGGTACCTTAAACGTAGCAGACGCGGCGTGCTTTCTTGAAGCTTTCCCTTGCGCTACCCAAATTACGGTAAAGATAAAGTTTTCAAATCCTAAAAATAGACATTAATTACGTATGCAAGCAAAACCCTTGTTGCGAGTGCCTACAGCACCGAAATTCTTACGAAACCAAAATTGGGCACAGCTTTCTCAATAGAATATTAAACTTTTTTGCAACCCTGAACTAAATATAATTGGTCATAACTTTTTTCCATACCATATCACTTTCTAATAATAACACGTTCACTCACGATACGGTTATTATTTTCAGATGTTTGGCAATAATAGTACAAGTACCTACCTACTAGAATTGGCCGTTAAGTAAAAACAGTAAAAATGTCTGATGCATGCGATACCATGACTTGAGTCGATTATCATTGAACATTGAACCATTGCATTAATGAATGAATAAACCTCACAGCTCAGTTAGAAGTAGCTGTGCCTCGGGCGCCGTACGTGGTGGGTTCGATTCCCACCCGGTACTAAGATTTGTGTGATGAATATAGATGTTTGTTACTACGTTACTTACCCGGTACTAAAATTTGTGTGTTTTATTGTTGTGTTTTAATATTATATCCGTAGTCTAGTTTCCATATTTACAAGATATGCGTATAATAGAGCTTAATCTTGGTGTAAAAAATAATAATTGACGAATAATATATTATGTTGTTCATATCGTATGTTTGTACATATGTAATGTACAAACATAAGTTAACATAATCAACGGTGTTGTGACGGTGATAATGGCTGTAAGAAGAATGTATAGGATGATTATATCTTGTTCAAAACACTTAGCTGATATTCAATAAGAACCAGTTTATTATGTAATATTTGAGGTCTGCGTAGAGAATTTATTATCAGTCGGATCCGGGTTCCTCTGAATCATGAAGTAACAGTCACAAATACTTTGCATTTGAGAAGACATGTAAAGGTAAGATAACTAATGGTCTTTTTAGGTTTTGTTTGATTCCGCGGATCTTTTTACGGTCGTTTTACGACCACTGTGCGGCAATCTTATAATTTGTTTCACCTAGCAGCTACTGGGCTGAATAAAATACATCGTATACCTACAAATGATGCGATGTTCATTCGCAAGGGTGGCGTATCGATTTGAGAAGGATGTCGAACGATAGCCTCTAGGTCTAGGTATGTACACAGTATGATATGAAAAGCTTTAAGCGCATGTGTCGACAGCACATACTCCCTCACTCGAAACTAGATGTCGCTGAGAAAAGTGAACGCCTGTTAAAACGCGCAAGATGCGTTTTGACTTCTCCCATACTCTTGCATTACATAACTTACCTGTCGCTGATGATATCTTAATGATTTTGTGTTTTTGGATTGTACGCCGTGTATAAAACCACGGGCTCGAATAACTCTCTCAAAACTAGGTTTGTAGCAAATGAAAATTCGCCAGGTTACCTAGAAATTTTCAGAAAAAGTCGCAAACAAATACGATTGTACTATTGCATATTTTAGCAGATTGTTGTGTTCGCTTTTAATTATTTTATGTAATTTAAACTGAAACTAAAAACTACTAAAACTTATTTGAAAAAAATCTAAGCTAAGCTTGTTGTAATATGGGAACTAGATTTCGGATATAATACTTATAAACTGACTTTTTTTTTAAATAGATACTTATCAGACCATACAGCACCCAAACACAGGACAAATATCAATATTAATTATAAAAAATGTTTGTCCTGGCTGGGAATCTAACCTGAAACCTGCAGCGCAGAAGGCGAAGGGAAAGAGCTGTTACCAACTGAGCTGTGAGGTGCTTCTTAAACTATAACATTATGCCTATTGATAATTTGTTGTACGGGCGTGTTTCATCGTAAAATTCTCAGTTCTCAATCACAGATATCTTACAAGGTGAGTTTTTTTTTCAGGACCGCTGAGGCGAAGTCTGAAACTGTGAGAGTTATCAAAAAGTCATATGAAGAGTTACGTGCTCGATAAAAAAAATAAGTTCTGTATTAAAATGTATAAATTCATCTTTATGAATTTAGTTAAGGTTGTACGTTCAGACTATAAGCGAAGCTCTATTTTGAGGCGTTCCTGTCAGGTAAGTATTTCAGTATTGCATAACGACCTCATTGTGACAAAACATGACATAAAACCAACTTTAGAATAAGTTGTACATTCAGCAATAGCAACATTTTTGAAGACGTTTCGATTTTTAAAAGTTGTACACGAACAGAAAATTCAGCAAAAAAGAGATTTAATAGCTTTGCTTACGTATAATTTCAACGTAAAACAACCTTTACTAAATTCATAAAGTTGAATTTATAATTTTTCAATTTTGAAAGTGTTCCAACGCCTTTGAGCACGTCATCACATTTTTGTTATTTATCAAACAAAGAACTAATAATTAAATATTACTTTTTTTTTATTTCCAAGAGTAATGAGTAAACAAATTAGTTTTTTTTTAAATCGATTATTAACTTCTAACTTAATTTTTTCGATAACTCTCACGGTTTTAAACTTCACGTCAGTGGCCCTAGAAAAAAAAACATCCTATTTACTAAAAGGGAGAAACTTGTTTTTGCAGTAAACTGAGAAAGCCTCGCTGTGACGCTCAACTCTGCCCTGTGCACTATTCGTTTGATTTCTCCTCTCCTCGGCTTTCAAAGAACACGAACTCGAAGAAAGTTTTTACTCAACATTGAAGAAATCTTTTTCTGAATACTAAATCTAACTAGATAACAGGCATCCTCAATATCCGTTAACCAGAAACACAACGTTAATGACCAGCTTTTACCCGAGATTTTGTCCGCGTACCTAATGTTTTTTTCAAATAGGCGGTAATTTTTTCAGTCATAGTGTGAGTCCGACTCTTTATTTATGAAAATACTTAAAAACCCTAAAATTTCAAGTCTGTATGCTGGTTCAACGGCTTAGACTGAAATTGTATTTAATTGAATCGGCCAGTCAGTCAGGACATTTTCTTCCTTTTCTCGCTACGTCTATTCCCAGCTATTGTAACGCACACCGAAGGTTTCGACCCTCAATTTTAGACAAAAATGCAGATTAGGCCGTTAGTTCTGAAGCCTTAGCGCGGGGACAACTCGCGCTTGGTCAGTTCTTATAATATATTGGTATACCTTTAAATTAAGCACTATATTCATACTAAGTTTGAAATATAAAGGTATTACGAGAGAACTTAAATATCAATTATAAAAACGTTTCTTGTATGGGGGTTTCTTCCCCCATGTTATTCAGTGTAATAGTTCATATTCTCTGATTATTGTAACTTGCTTCCTGTTACCGTTCAAAAGATATAGCCCTTTAATGAGTTTTTCATTAAATATTGGACTCCCTATACAAAAACCCTAAAATATGCCATTGCTTATGTCATATGGGCAATCTACATACAAATTATTAAACTTCTATCATGTTTGTTTCCGAGATATGCAACATTTCACTCCGAACTTTGAACCCAATTGTGAGCCCCTTCGAGTGCGAATTTTTTTAATTGCTTTCTTAGCGAAATTTTTGTGGGTGTGTTTGTCTTAGTGTGTAGGCGAAACACTAAGACAAACACACCCACAAAATGTCCTTTTATACACATATTAGATTAATGCAATGGCAGGGGTTTGCACCCTTGCTATGAATACTATTTTGGTTGCACTTTACGTCAGGTCGCCGCGAGCCGCTTTCTGTTTCCCTTTTTTTAGTGTACAAAAATATGAAAATGCCCATCGTAATAACATTTTTTTAATAAATGTTTTTATTGCAGCAACAAAAATACTGTCTACCTATCACGGGTCATGTGAAGCCCACTGATAGACAGATGGACAGACATGCAGTGGAGGCTTAGTAATTGAGACTTGTTGGCACCCCTTGGGTATGAACCTTAAAGTTCAAAACCCCGTTGCGGCTTATTAGTACTCACTTATTGGAACTATGGCCCACATTCCTCCATTACATAACAGCGTTGCACCTAAATATCCTAGATGTGCTTACGAGATTTGTTTGCACACATTTGCAAATGCCATCTCGTAATAAGCACGGTAATGTCAGCGTGTCTGTGCGTTATGCGCCGAATATTACTGTGAGTAGGTACCTACAACTTGAATGTCTGGGAAGTAAGTACCTAGGTCCGAATATTACTGTGAGTAGGTACCTACAACTTGAATGTCTGGGAAGTAAGTACCTAGGTCCGAATATTACTGTGAGTAGGTACCTACAACTTGAATGTCTGGGAAGTAAGTACCTAGGTCCGAATATTACTGTGAGTAGGTACCTACAACTTGAATGTCTGGGAAGTAAGTACCTAGGTCCGAATATTACTGTGAGTAGGTACCTACAACTTGAATGTCTGGGAAGTAAGTACCTAGTCCTTGACCTACTCCCATAGCTAGGCTCCCACGGATAACAATCACTGGTTCTGGCCAAATAATGGCAGCGATCGAAACTTTACTCACAGGTTTTTGGACATACCTGTTTTTAAGGTTTATTTTATGGATCAGGTTGAAGGGATAAGGTCCAAGACAGTGAAATATTGGAGGCATCAGAATCGTTCCTGTATAATATTGCACTAGCAGGCTGCCAGGTTTATGGCATTGTGGCTGGCCGATATTTATTATTGAGGAAGTGAATAAAGTATTTAATTGAACATTATTTTGCCGAGAGAAACACAATCTGTTTATAATAATAATCTTTGCGTTGCCGAGAAAATACCTACTTAATCAAAATATAATGATACATCGGAAAACTAGCAATACACTAATTCATTAATAATAATGTGATTGTGGTGACAGGTGATTGCAGCTGTCCTTCTTGTGTAGTGTAACGTCATTCAAGGAAGGATATAGGGAGTGCCCTATATTTCTTCATAATGGGCTGTTGACGTAGTATAGTAGATAGGATGTTTTTCATATTTCTTCTTAATAGGCTGTTGATGTAGATATAATGTTTTTCATTTTTCTTATTCTAAATGTGCTGTTTACATAGTAAAGTAGATAAGATGTTTTTCATCCTTCTTCTATCTTCATAATGGGCGTCACGACTTATTATTATCAATGCCCACGTGGTTAGTTTATCTGCTAGACCTGCAGATATGCAACGGAAATTGTCTACAAACCTGTTCTACAGGAAGGTGAAAGGAAACTACAGATAAGTGTTCTGCATTCACGATATCAGTTCTGCATCATAATCACAACGTGTTTGAGATAATCAAAACGAATGTAACTGATACCGGTGTTCTACACTCGAAAATGTATGCAAACCTGTCGCATATCTCGTGTATCAAAATATTTTATACCAATTATTTGAACTCCTGGGACTTTTTTTCGATCGGCTGACCCTTTGTTTTCCATTACCTTTGGTCGAATATCAGTTCTTCATATTTAAAATGTATGACAAACCATAAGGACCTCTGCGTGCACTTGAAAGTACACACATTCACCAAAACTTAGGGCTTTTTTTATTCAGGTGACACGTGACCCAAGGCCTGGCTCGTATTTAGGCCAGCGAACTAACGAACTTTTCAGCGTGCAACCAGTGTATATACAGTTTGTAGTAGTTCTTGGGTAGCCTGACTTATTTCCTCGTTCATAATTATGATTTATAGTCCAATGAAATCAAATACTGAACTCTAATGGAAGGGTCGATTACACATTACCCTTCTCCTAAAGCAGTCGGCTAAATTAGAGTAACTTACAATCATTTCTTAAAAGTCCGGTAAGTCCAGTGACCTTTCTAAATCACACAGTCGTCTTTGGTGGCACCCGTTTCGAAGTTCCTTAATGTTAAGGTCAATCTACAACAATATTAGCGAGAAAAACAACCCAATTCACTAAACTATTTGATGGTATGAGGTAATAAAGAAGATCGATTATGATTTGGATGTTACTAATTCAATTATAATGTCTGATCTGCCACATTAGAAGGGTTGTCGAAATAACTATAAGTAGTTTTTTTTTGCTGCCCTATTATTTCAAAGTACCATTTATTTTCTTGCCCTTTAGGAGTAACAGCTGGAAGAAGGTCAATCATATTACTAGGATAGTTAGTGTGTTATGTAAGATTTCTGAAAAGTAAGCTAGTGGTCAAACGCTTGGCCAATGAAAATAAAAAAAAAAGCGTTGATTCTAGATTCGCTATAGAAGTATTCGCAGAAGTGTCTTGTTTTGTTACTAGTCTTGTTTGATTCAACCTTACCTGAATACTGCAGATTGCGATGTGTCACTGACTACCCTTTTTATTTTTAAGACAGTAGAATAAATATTTAACTAATAAATACTAAAAGAGGTATTTGTATGTACTAATGTGATTGATCGCAATGTTATCGTACATTCCTTTGTTTATGAATGCGTTTCATTATTATCTACTGAATTTTGTTAGATAAAGCTGACATGATCGTAAGCCGTTTTAAATTAGATGCGCCTTTTTGCTCGACTTGATAACTCGCTTAAGACCAACTTAGCCCAATTTTGACATAAGTCTTCCGTGCATTTTGGCCGATAGGAATGAGTTTACGTTTGTTTATATGAATACTGAAACTGCCATCAGCATAACACATGAATGTTCTCCGGTCATTATGCCACGACGCAATATCTATCTTCATTAATCTGCCAGCATGGATTAGAAAATTAATTATTTATTTTTCCACTTTGTATAGTATGCTCGGTGCTATAAGTTTCCAAGCAGTTATGTGTCCATCGCTACCTTCCAATACTGTCCACTAACACGGAAACCCGAGTGTGTGGCGAGTGGAAACAGTGGACAGTAAGAAACTGCGGAAGCTCCACTTCCGATCACGATAATTGGACTCATTTCAAAGGAAACGAGTTATGATTCATTGCATTTTAATAGGTACCTGATAACATACTAACTGACAATTCAGTTACTCCTCAGATACTTATCTGAGGAGTATCTGAATTGTCAATCATGCATGTTAATTAGGTTTGCTTTTATCTGATCTTGCTCAAAATTGGTAGTGATTGTGATAGGTGACATTTAAACAGATGTCAAGGTCGTATCAAAAATGGCATCAGGTTCTGATAATAAGTATAATAATGTAAATGTATTCGATTTGGGAGGTTATTTAAAATGGATGATAGATAAAGGTCGGTACTGTTGGGTGGTACCAATTTGCTGTGGACCGTAAGAGTGGGCTTAGAGGCGAAAGTGTTCGTCACCCCGACGTTGCTTCATCGATCTGCTGCGTAATACACCCACGCTCCGATTTTCGCTGGCAACTTCTCACGACTTCATCAGCTGTTGCAATGTTCAACAATGCTTGTTTTGCAGCATCTAGCTTAATTTTCACACAACTTCTTTGCCATAAGACTTGCAATCGATACCTATTGATCGCTATGCAAATCGATGAACGTTTCAAATGTTGCACAAAAACTTACCTAGATTCGAGCACATGCATAAATATAAACTTAATTGAAACCGTGAACTTTTGTAATGCTCATGTAATCGCAATGCTCCGGTGCGCTCGGCAGGCGCTGGAGGCATACAAACAATGTGCAAGGAATGCGGTGATGAAACTCGCTGATGAGTCATGGGCGCGCGCGGGGTCGCAGCGCTCGTAGGCGCCACGTTACTGCTACCAGCTGCGACTTGCTGACTCACGGAACACGGAGCGATGCCTTCTAAACTTACTGCAACAAACAGCTTTCATTTTCATAACGTCACAGAGATTGCAATCTCACGAAAGCCATTTTCTTTGTTGCAGATGTTTATTGGTTTGCGGCGCATACGCCGACGTCGACATCATCACGGAGCCGCGGCCCGGCGAGGAGTACGTTCTCGTCAGCTCCGGCCAGCAGACTCCGCTGAGGAACTTCGAAACTTCACATAAAATACCCGAAAAACACCCTAATCACCGCGTTGTCAAACATGATGACTCTGAAAAGATTATAAAGAAATTACACAGTGGTAAAACAAAACACCCGTCCGAAGGAATCGTCTCCATCGAAGAAGACAAGAAGTCCTTGTACAAAAAGGGACAGAAGAACAAAGCAACGGAATCCATCGAAGTCGACGTTCCGGTCTCAAAAATAGAAGACATCAAAATAAAAGAGTCATCAAAAAATGTTGAGACCAACCCTAAAATGGCAGTTGCTCTGGAAGCCATGTCAGAATCTGGTAAACTGAGCGACTCTCCTGGCACCACTACGCAGAAGCCTGTGCTAACGACATATACTCCCGCAACTACTAAAGGATACGATTACATTCCCATGAACTTTGATTCAATCGATGACATCAACAGCGGCCTACTGCATTCGAACGTGAACTTGGAGGCAGCTGGTTCTGAACAGAAGCAGCACTCTCGCATTCAAATTAAGAAGGGGCCTAGCGGGCAAGACTATGAGTACGAGTACATCTACTACTACTATGATGAAGATGAAGAAGCGAAGAAGGAAGGGAAGGGCAAAGCCGGTTCAACTACTGCTGCGTCAGTACACAACTCACACGACGGTCCGCAAAAGGGAGCAGGGGAGAATCACATCGGACACGAGAGTAAAACGAAGAGTAAATACAGCAGCATCGAAAGGTCGACGTCCACCACAGGCGCTCCGGAGACTCAGAATGAAGTGCTGCTCTCGTCTACCGCAAGGGGACGCACTCGCGGACGCAACATTACCCCCGCGCCAGCGCCCGCTCCCGTGCAAGAGGACAATGAAGATATCAAGTATATTATAGCACTTCTTATTAATACTCTATTCTCCTCTTACCTTACAACTATTTACAATTCACAGTAGTTTTTAGTTTTACGTTTCTCACTTTTAGCCAAATCGAAAATATACTACATAAACGATATAGAAGGTGAGCCCCATAAGATCCACGCTCTGAGTATCGATCAGAAGCAAACCCTTGAAGATTATTCCGGTACGGAGGTATATTCTAAAATATCTATAAAATTATCTATAAAAGGAACCGCACACTTTTTACTGCCAAGAAAAGGATAAGTACTAATTATGTGTTCAATTCATGACGAGTAGATTTCTCAGGTCCTTCCTTCACATTGGTCGATTTTCGTAACTGAGATTTCGTAACCAGCTGCGAAAATGGAATTTTACTCTTCCTTTCGTAGTCGGTTTCAAATAAGTAATAATTTTCCACTTCCGTAGCTGAGTTTCGTAACCTGCTACTGTCAAAAGTAAGTAAAAGTCTTTTACTTACTTTTTGGTAGGGAACTACGAAAAAGGAGTCCATAAAATGCTCGTACTCGTTCTGCTTATGTCTCGGGTCGCATGTGTCACTATGTACCTAACTGGTGGTTGTGTGTAGCGTGAGGCTGCCTTCAAGTACGCGATTCCCTCCTCGCGGACGCGGCCTTCCTTCCGGCAGCTCCACCACCTACGTGCCAGAAGTCTCGTCGGAGATCGCGAGACACCGCCACCGCTCGCAGAGTGACAGCGTGGCTGATGAGTCCATTGGCCAGACTAGGAGCAGGACACGCTCTAACGTCAGGTAAACTTTACCCTAAGCTTGTAAAAAGTAACGAGCTTTCATCATCCATCTATAAAAATGAATTTTTGAATGGAAGCTAAACGATAACCGTGGTTGTTAAACCAAGGAGACTTTTGTCAGCTTTTTGAGTTTACTATTAATCAGTTCGTTGGTTAGGAATATTTTTGACTAGAATAGAAATCTCATCAAAGATACTATTTACTTCACATTCTGCCTGTATACCCCTCGATGTAATTATATTTAACAAAACAACAAGAATTTCAGTTCATCTTATTGTATCACGATGTCCCTACTGTGACTGCGACCCCTCATGAACCAATAGAGTAGAGAAACAGATTGTGAAAACCAAAACAAAAACCATACGAGCAGCTGTCCAGCTCCCATTCTCTTATTCTGTTTTTTATTTTATTTGTAGAAGACCTAGCTCCGAGCTGGTTGATCTCGACAGCTTCAAGACCAACTCTGGCGACATTCCCTCCTCATACAAGGAACCTCCGAGCCGATACTCATCCGAAACCCGCACCACTACCGAGGAGCCGGAAGTAGAGACCAAGGGATCGCGGGACCGAGAAGGACACAGTCTCTCTGGCGGGATCAGCTTACAGGAAATCACTAACGATTCCAAACTTCCATCCGATTACAAGCAAACCACAACATTTGAACAAGACACAACCGAGTACACTACGATGACAGCTATGGAGAAGGTGGCTCTCGATTTGTACGCGTACTTGGCTGGAGAGAACCTCAACAATGAGATTAACCCAACCAACGCGGAGCCTGTGAACTTTGACGGAACGACGACGGTGGTCGACGAGGCGTGGACGACCGAGGTGACGACGACCGAGGAGCCGACGACCACCACCACCACGACGACCACCACCACCACCACCACCACTACCGAAGCGCCGACGACAACCACCGCCGCACCGACGCGCCCGTCAAGGTTCAAGGGCCGTGCCGGCGCTGCGGGCGCCAGGAACCGCCTTTCAACGAGCTCAGCCGCCACCGAAGCCCCTCAGGAAACCTCCACTAGAGCGCGCAGTAAGTTACTCTGTGAATGATCATCCCAACTGCCTGTATCGAATTGTTGTGTTATTATTACAAGTTAATATTAAGGGTTAACACTTCAGTTGCACATCTGCAGCTAGGATGCTCTTAGCACTTGCTTAGTTCCATACGTACGATCGCACGCCAACTACACGTCAATTCTTAGTCGACTTTGTTCTGTGTTGTCATTCAGTAATTCATCATACACGCCTTCAACTAAACATGTTGTGTAAAATGTAAGGTTACGTGTTTCTAACTAAACTTGAGACACAGTTCAGACCAGACTTGGGCTAGCCCTGAAAAAACTGTTGTTTATGACGTAATCAGGCAGCCAAAAGTTTAGACAAAAACATTTTGTGGAACGCGACAGATAGGTATTTCAGTTCATTGTTTTTAGTTGGTTTACTAAAGGCCGTTCAACGACCGACGCTGGTTCTATGCTGTTGAAGTACGTCTTTAAAGCCTGGGAGGGAAAACAGGATGCCATTGGAGTATTCTGTGATCTATCTAAGGCTTTTGACTGCGTAGATCATGACACCCTGATTTCAAAGCTTAAACACTACGGCATCCAGAATCAGGCAATAAACCTCATGCATAGTTACCTATCAAATCGCATTCAAAAAGTGGATATTAGCGGTATCAGATCTTCGGGAACCTCCACTAACATAGGTGTACCACAAGGATCGATCTTAGGGCCCTTTCTGTTTCTAGTCTACGTCAATGATCTACCATCCTATGTAGGGGACCTATGTGACATTGTATTGTTTGCTGACGATACTTCATTAATATTTAGAGTCGATAGGGCTAAAGATAACTATGATTGTGTAAATGCTTCTCTAGCTAAAGTTCTTGATTGGTTTACAGTTAACAACCTCCTACTAAATGAGAAAAAAACAAAATGCATCCGATTCACCTTGCCTAATGTTCAAGTCAGCAATGCTAACATTATCTTAAATGGGGAAATACTTAACTTTATTGAAGCAACTACTTTCTTAGGTTTAAATATTGATGCTAAGTTGCAATGGGGTATTCATATTGAGTCATTAGCTAGCAGATTAAGCTCGGCTGCATACGCTGTACGTACAATAAGGCATCTTACTGATGAAGCTACGGCGAGGTTAGTTTATTTTAGTTACTTTCATAGTATTATGTCTTATGGCATACTTTTATGGGGAAATGCAGCTGATATTGATAGCATTTTTATTCTACAGAAGAGAGCTATACGGGCAATTTATAAAATGAAAACTCGTGACTCTCTTAGGGAACGTTTTAAAGAGATTGGTATTCTTACAGTCAGCTCCCAATACATTTATGAAAACCTAATGCACGCTCACAGAAACATTGATGAGTTTAGTAAAAGAAGTGATGTACACCGTGTTAATACTAGAAATAAAAATAAACTTGAGATACCTAAGTTTCGCTTAGGAAAAGTAAATAATTCATTCTTAGGAAACTGTGTGAGATTTTATAATAAGCTTCCTCAAAGCGCCACCAAACTCTCTACTCGTAAATTCAAATTGTATATAAAGAATAATTTAATTAAAAGTGCCTACTACAAAATTAGTGATTATATCGACGATAAGAACGTGTGGCCCGATGTTGCTATACCAGTTGACAGCAAAATGGTGATTTCTCAATGTTAACAAATTGCCCATAGGTAGATAGGTAATAACAAATGTTTTAAGATTAAGTATTTAGGTTTTTGTTGTATCTACTTAGAATATAATTACAAATTGTGTATCTAAATGTTGAATGGATCATCAAAAAAATTAACCGGCCCGAGGTTCTTGCCTTTCTCCTTGTGTGCTGGTCGCGATTCCGAACAGGCGGTAAATTTGACGATTCAAAATGATCCTAAAAAATCTTAATGAATAAAGAAATTTTGACTTTGACTTTGACTTTGACTTTGTTCAATATTTTTAATGCACTTCCGAGCATCCATGTACAGTATATGGAATCCAGATAATTAATTCCGTATGCTTGTTTTCCAATTTAGTAGTGTAAAAAAAGGGCGACGATGAATCTTAATGTTGAGAATAAATATCTTAAAATATAATTATTAGAAAATTTTGAACTTTATTTACTCTCAGAACAATTACCGTTCGATAATATATAATCCACATTTGTGAAAATATTGTTTTATACCTCCTTTGCACTAAAGGCAAGAGATTATTGTAAGCGTACTAGGTAAATCTAACGAACGACATATAGAAGCTAGTCTTGTGTGAAGACAGTTTTAGATCAAACTCACAAGTTCATAATCAACTTAAGTAATCTAAGGGCCATGAACTAATGCCGAACTAAGCTTAATGTTCAATGTATTACGCCCTGACATTTGCAATTATTCGGAAATTATGGGGAAGTCTCAAAGTGACAGTGACAGAAATAATGAGGAATCAGCGTGGCTTGGACATAACAGACGGAGGCAAGAAAGTAGTGTAACTGAAATAATGTTAGGTATGAATGTGTTCATAGGAGTAATTCATAAATAAATAAATATTACATGACATTAATTTCACACAACGCCATGTAGCCCCAATCTAAGTATAGCTAGTTATATAGTAGAAGTGAAGAGATGGATAGATTCTGTGAATGACGGTATTCATGTAGCTGAGGATGCTGAGTTGATAGGTTAGGGCAAATGCTAAAATAGAACTTGCTGCGGCAACAACTAAGTGGTTAAGGGCTATAATAAAGGAATAACATGAAAGAAAAAGAGATGAATCATGTTTTGGAATGTAGGAATTACGTCTAGGTGCAAATATGATATAGCTACGTACTGATTTCCAAATCAATGTCAGATACAATAGATCAGATCCATCATCTGTTTTTTTTTTTTACTAATGATGGGTTGACTCTTGGCCTCTAGGATTTCTAGCTCTAAGCCAGAGCTAAGATGAGGTCTACTTTCCTAGGAAGAACTGGCTCTCCAGTATACCGATGGAATACCGCAATCCGTTTGGCGCCAAACTTTGGCGGAAGGGACACAATGAAGTAGATCATACCTACTCTAACACTGCTCTCAGATATAACAAATTGACGTGCTTAGTTTGGACTGACCTTCTCTGAACTCATGTTGGGAGTATGATATAGTAATGTCAACATAACAAGTTACAATAGGGAATAAAAGAGAAGCTGAGAAAAAAACATATATTTTTGTATATACCTATTGATGCCCATTTGTGCGAACATTTCAAGTACAACGGATTTGAAGTATAAATTACAGAGGATAACATATTAGAGGTACACAACGCTTGACAAATAATGTTGGAATCATGTCAGGGTCAGCACCTTTACAAGAATCAAGTGCCTTGTTTTTTTTCGCCGTATCATATTATGAACAATTGTATATATATTGCTAAGCGTCGTTAATCAGTCTTATGCACGTTAGCTTACATATCGTCATTAGAATCGCTTGTTGAAATATTACGACTTTAAATCGAAAATCTATTTAGAAAAAGATTGACTACCTACGTTTTATTCCAAACATTATCTAGGTAAGCTCACTCAAAACATGTTTAATGTTTTGGATATATATTTATCATATATATCATATGATTTTCCTCTTCGTCTTCAATATACTCGTAGCTCCAGACAAATTGACTTTTGCGCTCTACCCGATTATACTTACATACTTACGAGTACATGTTTATTTAGTTAGCTATAGAAATTGTTATTTATTATCAACAAATCAGCTACTTAATTAGGTATACCCTGTAATTATAATTGTTAATTAGATAGTTATCTATAAATATCTTATCTAAGGTTAATATCAATCCGGTTGTATTAACGCATAAAAATGATATCCTTAAGTGTTTGCGTATACGGCGGTGTTGAACAGTCTCGTCACCGGGTACAATCTCTTGCTATAGTACCTAGTCGTCAGTGCAGCGAAAGTTATTTATGTACTGCTTTGCGATTGTGTATGCTGAATTGCGAAATATTGTGCTGATTTATTATGTTAATGAATCGGTAATTATTTAACTGACTAATTTTGCGGAAATCCATTTTAATAACCTGAAACAGATATGTATTTAAACATTGTAACAGATCCGCTAGGTATGTTTGAAACAATACAAATCGATACGTGTCTAACCTCTGAGCTGACTTGCGACGAGCGATAACATGTCGGCCGGGAGCTTGTCAACTTAGCGGCACGACACATTTTTATGAGGATTCCTCGTTTGAGACAAAACACGTGTCATAATAAAAAAAAAACAAGCAGATTTGTTAATAAATATTTTCTTGTTTTCAGGTTAACAATAAAAAACTGATAGCTTAATCTAATGTGAAAAACACTGAATATATCTTTATAAATATTTGTTAGTATCCCGTGTTTTCAAAGCCATTTTGACCGAGTCCAGGAACTCCATTCAGATGCACGCGTATCTTAACTGTCCTACTTGTTAACATTCACTTGTATGCCATACACCATTGATTGTAACTTATATTATATTTGAAATGGGATTTAAGGTTCCCAAAGTGTGCCAACGGGACCCTATTACTAAGCCTTATGTTGTCCGAACATGTTTGTCTGTCAGCAGGCTGTCTCATGAACGTTATTACGTTTACCAATTGGTAGACAGTAAAATTTTCACAAATTGTGTTCTATTGCCGCTATAATCACGAACAAATGAAATCGGGCCCCATATGGAACGTGATATTATGTAAAGCATAACATAAACTTCGGGGCTTGTTTAATAATACTCTTAAAATCTCATATAAATTTTCGGTCATCAAGTGTTATCGCGGATATATGAGCAGATAACATTTTAAATTACCGTCTACTCACATTAAAATGATTCTGAATGTTATTACCAGTTTTTAGCATAACATTATCCTAAAACCACTAATATCCAGTTGAATTACTGGTTGACCCTGTGGCATAGTTAAATAATATCAATACGGAATCATAAAGTCAAAAGTCAATGGTTATTACCTACTAGTTTTCGGAATTTGTTAAGTTTTTGTGGATAATCATTAAAAACAAGTTTACTTTCCACGATTCGGTTCACTGAGGAATTTTGCGAAATAGGAGTTACGTGATCTGCTACTAAGAGCTCTGACGTATACCTAAATTCCTGAAGCCTGTATAACAAAAATATAAGCTCATATAACATAGGTTAATTTTCTACTATTTGAAAACGATATCTTATGCGTAGCGGTACCTATTGTAAAGTGTCAGTATAACTGAGATAAAATCGTTCGGATGACCTACGTAATATATCTAATAATCGTAATCTAGTTCCCATATTACAAGCTACGCTTAGCTTGGGGCTAGATGGCGCTGTGTGAAATTAAGGTCCTGTAATATTTATTTATTATTATTTATTTATCACTCATTCGCTCTTTGTTCCACCATGCGGCCGCTTGGCGTGTATGTTTGCCCTGCGTTCCACCGCCCGCCCTGTCTCATCAAATTTGACCAAAAATATGTCCGACCCATGATTCTGATAACATTTTGGTTGTATTAAGGAAATATTACTTACGACGGAAACTTTTAGGATACAATTATGAAAGTTACATCTAGTTTTTGTTTTTTGTATGAATGATGGGTAAGACCTATTGAGTCTATTAGCTCCAGGCCAGAGCACGGATGAGGTCTATATGATGGAGCGAGTTTTCTCATAAGGCTTCTTCCGCGCACCGACGGTTCACTACATACCCTATAGTTACCCTATAGTTACCCTATAGTAGGTATACGTTTCCATTTCATTGATTGTAATTGTAATAAATATGTAGGAATTAACTAGCTGATGAGTAGGTTGATAAAATTATGTAAGACCTTTCAAATATTTCTAGAAATGGAAACCTGTTTTGGCTCTCTGTAACATAGCTTAATTAGCAAATGTATACTGTTTCATAAAAGCTGTTGGTTTTCCAATATAAAAGTTGGGGTTTGTTGTTGACAGGTCGCTTTGGCAAGCCAACTGGCGTTCGCAAAACCACCGCCGCTGCTATCGAGTCCTCCACCCAAGCAGCCGCCAGCAATGCTGAGAAGCCCGCCCAACCCAAGGTAAAAACCTAAAATCAATATTCAAGGCTCACCAATCAGCACACTGTTTTGTTCATTTATTTATTTTGTGTGTGTGACTTCGTAATCCAGACATGCATCAGTGGCTGAAGCCGAGAGACGGTTACAGTAAGCGCCTGATTTGATCATAGTCATCATAGGCCTCATACTCATAGATAGCAAAACTTTGTGTTTGCGTTGCGATGTTATTGGTTTTGTTTTTCTGTATTTTGCCATCTTTTTAGGAAGCGAATGATTTTCAAAATATTCAGTCCGTGCTATGTTCTAAGTCATTGGGATAAATAGTCAAACGTCGTAATTCGTAAAATATGTTCATATGATAACTAGCCTCATAGCTCAGGTAGTTGTGGCAAGCAAATTGTGGTGGCGCTGTGTGAAATTAATGTCCTGTAATTTGCTTGAATTGAAGTGATGTTACGATTTTTTTGTACTGTTGCAGGCGTTTGGTCGTCGCGGACTGTTCGCGGGTCGCACGCGGCCAAGCACCACACTAGCGCCCCCGTCAAGCCAGGACGAGGCCTCCGCCGCGCCCGCCAGTGAGGCCCCCGCAACAAGGTAACCACTAGCTACATTACATTCACTATTTCGTATATCCTAGCTTCCGTGCACGTGATTCCCAAATAAAAGTTTACCTTTTTGTAGTTTTGGTGGAAAGTAAACACGGGCATGTAAGTAAACACAGTTGTTTATAATCACTATGTACACTAATTAGTCCCTTGATCACATAGGGTACGTCCGGTAATTACTCCTACCTTACTACCTCATAAAACACCTAATGAATCTGGAGTGGAGGAAAGTCCAGAGAAAACCCTGTCGAAGGAAGTGATTCCTGTCCCAGACCTGTTTTGCTCGGTCTTTTTTACTCACAGCTGTCATCGCCAAGCAGCAATTCTGCCCTGGTTTGAAGGGTGTGATTGCCGTGTTCTTTATTGATGTGACCTACGCAGTAAGGCTTTGTTATAGGCAAGAGATGCATTTAACATCAGGTTGGCTGCTTGCTGGTTCCGTCTCCAAGTAGTTAACAGAAAAAACAAAGAATGAATCACATTTGTATGACGATGTTTTAAATCCCATTCTCATCCCAAGGGAACTGATTTATGAAATGAAAAGTAGCCCATGTCTAATCGGGAATGTTTCAAGATACGTGCAAAGTTTCAGCTCATTCCACTCAGATGTATTGGTTATACAAACGAACTTTCACTTTTGTTTTACTAAAAGGAGGTCCTACTCGACCTACCTAGCGGAAGGTGAAGTCAAAATACCAATGGAAAATGTATCCCAAACATACCAAATATAAGTATGTTTATATATGTACTCAGGAGCCTAGCCACAATCTCTTAAAGCATTCTTATTTTGATATAACTCGATAATATTTTGAATTTCTCTTGTTTTTTTCTACACCGGACAGATAGTGATAACAGTATAATGTTATATCAAAACAAGTTTTTTTTATTGTATTGTACATTCTAAAGCGCTTGCTTTAGAATGCTTTTAGAGATCATGGTTACCCCCCAGGTATAAAGTAAGTAGGGTATCTACTAATATCTTCATTCCCGTGCTCTTATCTAGCGCTTAGTGGGTCGGCTTAAAATCAATCTATGGATAATGATGATGTTATGAAAAAATGAGGTCAACTATATCCGTGGGATGCATCTTACTAACCTATCATGACATGACAGCCATTGTTACATTGTTTCAAGAAAGTTACGCAATTGTGTATTAGGTCATTAGTTCAGCCAGTAACATTGATACACTGACATTCGATAGGTGAGTAGTAGATGTATAGGTAGGTAGGTACTGGTGAAATAACTTGATTCATGTGGCAATACACAAATCGTAAGTTACAGTCTCTAGCACGTATGGCTGGTTAACGCATATTGAGTTCAAACATAACGTTAACCTTTTCGCATACATTTGTAAGAGGCTACTAATAAGTCTTGTGTTGTTTGTGGCCGTCAAGATTTGGCGCTAGAATGTCTGAGAACTATTTGCTAAACCCGCAGCGCTGTCTGCGTGTTTGTTTGAAATATTCGTTTCAGCGAAGCAAAAATGTATATAAATATATAATAAATATACAGTTGACTAAGCTGGGCGTTGTCAGTTCAAAATCGAATTTAGATTTTCAGTGCAAATGTGCGTACAACTCACCACATCTATTGATAATTATGTAGGTTCTGCTAGAAAATTAGTTCTTTTTTTATAGGGAGACCATCATTTTTATTGGCCATAATTCAAGCGAAAGCTGCCAAGGCAAACATTTATGAAGTCAGTAGACATAATTTAACAACTATCAGTCATGAAATCGATATCATATTCTCGTGATTTACATAGCAATCCTTACCTTATATTAACTCAAAAAAAAAACAATTGGTATATTTGAAAGAACTAAAAGAAAGTAGTTTATGGAGTAAACAATAATTTGAGCCTGCTAAGTCTGAACGCCGACGAAAGTGACTACCGACAAATACATAGCATGTTTTACGGCACGGAACTGCAAGTAGTAGGTAATGAGTTTTAACATTGACCTAGATTTATACATCGAGTTACGACTAAGAATGTGTCCATCGGCACTTTTCTTACTGTTTCCATTTAGATTTATTCACTTTGTTCATATGTTTTGAAAAGTACTTAGTATTCATTCATTTGTTTACATAGAATTTAAAATTGTATTTGAATGTCACGTAGGTAATAATGTATAACAAAAAATAACATGATAAAATTTAATTCGCACATTATCAAATAAAACATTAAAAAACAATAAAAATGAGTAAAAATTGCACTACACAGTTGATAGCTAGCTTTAATTCTTTTGAGTCTCCTCACATTGTAGAGTACCAAGACATTTATTTACTTTATGAATTAAAATGGTTCAACCAATTACATTCAAAAAATTACATAAAAAATTAAAATGTTTATCTAACCAACTCCGATAGATTATAAAAAATCACATATCATCAAATTACAAAATACACAACACAGTAAGTGGTGATAAAGCCTTTATCTTGAAGTCTATACCATAGTCAGAATGAGAAGTCTAATCGTGACATCGCTTACAGAAGCCGCGTGAGGCCCGGCCTTCGACGCGGGCTTACCAGCAGCACGACCGCCGCCGTTTCCGAAGATGGAGCGTCTCCCAGCGCCGACGCACCGGAGACCACGCCTACACCGTCCAGAACTCTCGGGTCAGTCCACATACTTTATGATTGACTTGATCGATTACGCAACAAAGCGGAACGAGCTAGCGGCTACCTAGCTGACTCAATACCTGTAGCCCTTGTACGTTACCCGGAATTTAGGTAAGATAGCCAAGTCCTCAGACTGTTGCGGATTCTAGTGAAGTGAATTAAGTAATAGTATAACAAGTAGTTCGCTCCTAACTGAGATCTAGTGATGTCTGGTTTGTGTTTGGTATTGAACCACCTCAAAATCAAGAAAATAAAGTAATTGACACTACGACAAAAGTGTATGTACTAGCATAAAAAGCATTTTTTTTACCCGTGACCCCGGCCGTTGTAACACGGTCGAAACTGTCGGGAATATGAAAAGGTACGCGATGAAGATCCGTTTTTGTAGTCATCAATAATAAGAATATCACACACATAATAAGCTTATTTTCTACGTACAAACGTTCAAATCTTCACATTCAAAAATCGTTTGTAGCAAAATAATAATTAACTATTTACTACAGCACAGATTAAATAATGTAGCTCTTACGAAATCGCTCTTTGGACAGTGGAATATGTCGATGGTCACCGCCACCAGATTCAGCACTTTAGTTATTTGAGTTGGTTTATATTGTGGGGGGTTTTACAGTCGCCAACGACTCGGCACCCGGCCTGCAGCACTACGGCCCGGCCCCAGGCTAAACCTGCGCCCCAGTGGTCGCCCCCGCGCTCCCGCCGCCGCCGCAGATACCTCGGAGGCCCCCACGGAGACCCTGGCGCCTGACACTTCATCCACCGACGCAGATGCTGAGGTAACCTTCTTAAGCCCGGCACGGTCGTCTGAACCTTAGTTTCAGTCGTCACCCCCGCAGACACCTCGCAGTTCTGCAGAGTCATTGGCACCCGACGCTCCCTCCACCGACGCAAATGTTGAGGTAACCTTCTCAAACCCGTCACAGGCGTCTGAACCTGCGCTCCAGCCATCACCCCCGCAGACACATCGCAAGCCTCGGCGGAGTCCTTGACGCCCGACTCTTGGCATTCAGAGGTAAGATAGCCAGTTCCTCAGTTTGTTGAGGATTCCGGGTGAAGTCCGCCTCCACCATCGGCCTTATCTGAACTTGTTTCCAGGTGAGATGAAGGCCAAGTGCTTACCCGTCGTACAATAAAAAAAAAAAACTCTCCCTGCACCGACGCAGATGTCTGGAGCTCGCCTTGAGCGTGGACGCGTGGCGGTGTGTGGTGGACCAGTTCACCCGTTCTGGAAACAAATGCTTGTGAATGTTGATTTCAGTATTAGATATGAAACAATAGCTTAGCAGTGTGTTGTTCAGCAGGCATCGTCCCCGGCGACTCCGGCATCGAGCGGGCGAGTTCGTCCGACGAGACTACAACTGTCGCCGTCTCCGAAGCCTCGCGTCACTGTTACAGCACCTGCACGTCGGCAGAACCCACTGCTCAGGAGGAAACCTTCCACTGAGGTACCTACTTCATTTGAGCATTATTCTTTTTATCGTAAGTAGAAGATAGCTTTGCCTATATATCAATGCCATAACGGTGTACTGCACACGAGCCTAAGATTTGGGGGCTTGAACTTACCATTGTTGAACACATCTCGCACACAAGCATCAGATTTGAGTATGACTTTTTTGTAGTTACTTAGTTTGAGTCTAAATAAGGGAATGTTAGCTACAGTAGAAGTACCTAGTCTCTGAATAGAATAACACAACCGAATCCGTTGAGTAATGCAGTTAGCTGCTTTATTGCTGCTGATTTCATCTCGTGCTCTATAAGGCATGTATGGTTAAAAACCCGACGGCTCATGATGATGTATGCGCAGCTCAGCTGTGCCAAAATGTGCTATGAACATAATCCCTTGATCATCGTAATGTGCTCTAATCTGCTAAGAACTAAGATCATAGTAAGACACAATTAATTATTTTTTCAGGCAACCACAGAAGCCACAAAAAAGACGTCGTCTGAATCGGTGGAAGAGAGCACTGCTTCAGCCGAGAAGAGTGAGACAGAGACTGAGCCTAGCGTGGCTGAGACGACCGTGGCCCCTGCACCGCTGAGAGGTCTCGATGCACTGATTGCTCGCCGCCGCGCCGCTGGACCTCGCCCCGCGCGCCCCGCCCGTCGCGCATAGAAATCCCCCCCCCCCCCACCCCTATTCTTCATATACCATCCGGGGGCTCATCACTTCGTCACTGGTAGTCAAACAGACAAAATTTAAAGAGCTGATGATGAACCCCCTTGGCTTATCACTTCCTTCCTTCACTGATAGCCTCAAAACACCCCGGATGTCTGTTTTGAGCATGTCAGACAGTCAATGCGTATTCTGACGCTCGGTTTCATGCGTTTTGTGAACCTACGTTAGGTGGCTTTATCTCGCTATGACGTGTGACATTTTACCTTAGAAAAAACAAGACAAACGTCACTTTGTGGAAACGAGCGTCAGTGTCTGCTCTTCTCCTTCGACACTGATTGTTTCAAACAGACATTCAGAGAGATTTTACTCTGATTGTCTGATTTGATATAACCTCTGTTTTTAGTAGAAGACACATGTTAGGTTAAAATGCAAGGGTGAATACTATACAATATTAGGGTATCTGATGTTTTGAACTTGACTCATCAGATTCTGATAATACAAAAGAATACAAATGGAATGCATTTTTTGCATCTTACGTCTCGTCTGTGGTAATAAAATAAACAAGCGTTTAATATAATTCCGGGATATCAGATAAGGGGCTTAAATCTTAAAAAAGACTTAAGACGGAGCTTACTGCTATGACGAGCTGGTACGAAGGCACGCTTAGTACTGAACTGACTTGGCAGAAAATGTACGTTTACTGTCGCCTGTCACCTACACAATTGTTCATAGATTAATGGTTAAGGTAGTTTCGATGGCTTTCGTTTGTTGTCGAAACAATTTCTTGTTTTTTATCGCTAATCAATCCAAGTTTCGGACTATGTACCCTATTTCGAAGCTACACAGGTATTTTTAAAGGTACCTATCCTTCATTCCTTACAGTGTCTTCCAGCAAAGCAATAACAATAAATTTTCCCATAAGTAGGTTAACGTATCTTTTTATCCTTAGTTCCTCACAGTTGCTTCCACCCTTACCTTTGTTCCTCCAATTTTAAACAAATACTTGTATCACCATTCCCCATATTAGCTTTTTAGCCTTTATTCCTCAAAATCATCTGCACTCCTTAATCCTTTTCCAATCCATAACATACCTACCATTCTATTTCCATTATCCCTAGCACTCCCGTTTGTGAAAATTTCCTAAGAGAAGAAAGTAGATATTTATCCCACTTCCCTTAATGTCCCTTGCATTCCCTTATTTTGTTCACATTTCCTAACATAAGTAGCAAGATATATATCCCACTTACCTGAATGCCCCTTGCACTCCCTTATTTTGTGCACATTTCTTAGGATACGTAGATACATATCCCACTTCCCTGAACGTCCTTTGCACTCCCTTATTTTGTGAACATTTCTTAAGATACGTAGATATATATCCCACTTCCCTGAACGTTCCTTGCACTCTCATATTTTGTGCACATTTCCTAAGATACGTAGAATATGCCCCACTTTCCTGAACGTCCCTTGCACTCACTTATTTTTGCACATTTCCTAAGTTGCGTAGATATATATCCTACATCCCTTATCGTCCTTTTCGGTCCATTATTTTAGGCACATTGCCTCAAATACCTTTTTATTGTTACTCCTTATAACCTCATGAATCAAATTCCTTTTGATACCATTTTATTATTCATTCCTGGAAATAATTTTCAATTAATTTTCCTTTATCCTTTCTCAATCCGTAAAATTTTCCTTTTTATCCATTTTTTCTCAGGGTACCCTTTTCACTCCCGAATCCTTTCACATGTGCTAAAACTCCTTTTATCCTAAGATCCTCACAATTCAAAGCAAATAAGCGTATATCCCAAGATATAAGTATTACTTACTCACGATCCCTTGCACTCCCTTAATTTCGACATATTGTCCTGAGGTATGTAACTTTTTTATTTCAATTTCTTTTTTTAATGGCATTATTTGCACTCCACAACCCCACGCACATATTGATTCCTTATAATCTGCTGCATTTAGAAATCTGATACGTTTTTTGGAAAACTATTGTAAGGTTCTACCTTACAATTCCTATACAATTCCCACACCAATATATCTTAATTCCCTTGCACTCCACAATTTTTGCACATTAATCTTAAGATCCTCGTCTCCACTTCCCGATGTCATAATTCCATTGTCTTTGTAACATAAGTTCTAAATTTGGTTATGAAAAGCTATTGGATAATATTGTCTCTGAACCTGTACTCATGTCTTACTTTGATCAAAATAACCTAAAAGTAGTTATCTGTACAAAGTTTACACTTACTTGTTTCGCTAACGCATATTTAATGGGATCTTGTATGAATGTGAGACGCACTAAGAGTCTAACTATCGACTTCCAATTCTTCATTATTTTTGTTGTTCAAATGGTTCAGGGACACCTTTGTAAGATATTTGATATAAAACCAACTCCTGATTTCTGTGGTCAAGATGAAGGACGTGATGAGACAAGAATAATTATTTCATCATAACATGATGTAATTTTATTAACACACACACTTTTTGGGCTGAGAGATTCACAACTGAATTTTGCCTCGTCAAGGTCAGCTTCAAAATAAAATAATGTCATTATTCTTAGTCAATTTCCTCCCCAAACTATAGATTTAAGTTTACAACTACATACCTACCCTTTCATAATATTTTTATAGTAATTTAGTTACTTTTTAGTTTACCAACTGAATAGTGGTTTTCTTTGATAACTAAAACGTTATGTACATAGTAGTGATAGACATTTTTTTAAGTCTGCTTTTAAACCAAAAGTTCTTCTATGAAACTACTTAAAGAAAGAGCAGTTTGCCATTCCTCAAATAAGCTAAGAGTTAAAGCACACTAACATCATGTTTATTAATAATTATCACTTACACTTACATTACAACGACAGAGATTTTTCAAAAAATATAGTTATACATCATAGTTTAGCAATATAATCATTCCAAAACGTGGAAATAAGTAGTAAATTACTTTATTTAACCATATTTATTAAGAAAGTCTTAATATGGCTAAGTGAAATGTATCCATCATACCGATTCGCCTTGTTAGCTGAAGCACTGACTTTTAGTGCCATCGTGATAATATGTTTCGTATCTTTTTTTATGTGTGATAATACAATTATAATTAAGATTTTAAAGTTTGGTTCCGAGTTTTACTTTTTATCTTGTTTTCGTTATTTCTTAAGATAATGTTGGTTTTTGGCAAAGGATACTTCTTATGACATCACGTGATACGAGTTGGTGTCGTGACCAGGGTCTCGCGTCCTACACGTTTAAAAAAAAACATATTTTGATGTATCTTTGCCTTATTCGTTCCTTCTTTGATCCAGACAAGAAAATCAACAGGTCATAATAATATATGTAGTTAAACCTTAACATTTTATTATTAAAAAAGGTCATAGGTACTTCTTTGTAATTTTTATATTTAATTGAGTTATATATATTGGAATTGCGTTTTCTCCAATTTCTGCCATTCTGTATCTGTCATTGAGAAATTGACATTGAATAATGTGTTAAGTAATCATATCATCAACATCAATATTAAAGTCCACTGTAAGACTTGAACCACCCCCAAATAATGAGGCTATAATAACCACGCTCGCTAGACGGTGTGCTGATCGCAGTGGAGGTAGGTATGTGTGAAGTACTCAAGTACCCTCATGACTTACACGGGAGGAAATGCAAGAACAAAACAAACTCAACATTTAAATTACAGAACTACCTTCGATATTAAAAACACCTATTGTATAAATGATGGGTTGCCACTTGGCCTTTGGGATTTCTAGCTCAAGAGCATTGCAAGGATGAGCTCTACGATAGAGCGAGCAATCATTTGGTGCCGGCCATCGGCAGTATTGAATAGTTTTATGCCAATATCTATTCTCTTGCGTGAAAATAGCTCAGACGATAAGGTTTCCAAGTCCTTAAAACAACACCGTTCAAGAATAATGAGTATACTACCTATATAACTCCTATTCGGTCTATAAACTAAGTATGTATCAACGCAAAACGTGATTATATTGATATTTACTTCCACGGATCCCTGCTACGATAAAGTGCCTAAAAGTGGCAAGAACATCAATAGTATTAGTGTACGCTTTAATAAAACAAAAACGTCCCTCCGACGCAGTCGGTATTTCAATTGATTACTCTTCTGTCATCAGTAAAATAGACCTGACCCAGTGTTGTAGATAAGGATGTTTGCTCCAACGCAACGTGCGTCCATTGCGCCCGCGAAGTGTTTGTGGCATCATCTACGCACTGTGGTTGATGTAACAATAACAACTGTGGAAGCGGACAAATATATTTTTATGATTTTCGCATATAGCATTATTATGTCATTTATATAAACTAAGAATAAGAGTATTCTTAGGACACTTCCTTGGGGCACTCGAAGCATCGAAAGCAAAAAAAGTAGAAAGTAGTAACTTTTGACAAGATAGGAAAAAAATAATAAAATAAACAGGTTGATAATTGAACCCTGCCGTACCTACTGTACCTACTACTGGTGTCCACAATGTAGGTACATGTTGTTTTTTTTAATTGTACGGCGGACGAATTGATCTTCATTAACTCCCATGATTTTCAAGTTATGATAAGGCCAAAGGTGGAAGCGCACTTCACACCTCTTACCTCTAAATGCCGGAATTCAACAATTTAAGAAGAAAAAAAATCCCCTTTTCTTCTCAGTCGGGTAATCTTGGCAGAGTGGTCGTGGGTCCTGATGAATGACGGCTCTTGCTATGTTCCTTTTCATTCTGCTCTATTGGAGACATTTTTCAAGTTATGATTAACTAAGTACCTACAACATATTGTACTCCCCCTGAGGACCTGGGTCCTCTGGATCTGTCATTTTCTGACATATATAATTTCAATCTTCTTCAGCCCATTTCAGGGAAAAGGAATTATTGAATAAGGTTAAACAGGTTAAACACAATAAATATCCAATAAAAGTAAGAGATACATGAAATGCTGGCTTAAAAGTTGATTATGTGTGTGTGATGGAAAGAAAGAAAGAAAGAAAGACATTAATTTATCCCACATACACGAACTATATAAATAGGTAGGTAAGTATATTTAGGTAGATACAGTGAACGTACCTACTTAAGGTAATATATATTTTATGAACGCATACACATGAGTATGATGGTGTGTGATATGACATGAGTGTGTATGATTAGGAATCGATACCGACGCAATGTGTAAAATAAAATAATTGAAGACCTAACCATGCAAGATCCTCCCTTGAACTGTCGTCATCGTGATCGCTAATCAGTCAATGTGTACAATCAAATGGCTGGCTTATAATATAGCTGACTTTGTGAACCACAGATAACCGAACCAGTTTATACCGCATTTATGGCCACAAATAGTTATCGCCTGATCTCTGCGGCTATAATGTAAGCTCTTTAGCGCCTTGTAGGTAGAAACAGTGTCAAATTTTGATTAGATATAGACACTAGCAATGTAAGCCACACCAAACTAGTAAATGATAAGGAGAGTGAAAATCTGACGCAACATTGCACACCGCCCATCAGTCTTCAACATACTATCATGGTCACTTATAGGTACCTATAGGTAGGTATATATTACTTGTAGATATAATCACAATCTAGCGTTCATTGGCTCACACAGCGCGTCGAGTTGAGATAAGTATTTATTCGACCACAGTCTAAAGAACACAGCAGACTTACTGCGCTATTAGGGACTTTTTGTATTTACAAATTGGACAAAAAGCAAGCATTCCCGATGTTGAGTGCATATTGCCTATTATCACAGACTTACTGCGTAGGTCACAGCCACAAATAACATGACATACGCGGCACTGCATTACGCCCGTTAACTTGAGACATAAAGGGGTTGAGCCTCCCGTGCCAGTAATTTCACCGGCAACCATATCCTTCAAACCGGAACACAGCAATGCTGATTGGCAGTCGAAATAGGTGGTATTACTTCCCCGGGCGAGCCCTTTCACAAGGAGCTCTTCTACTCTTAAGAACTTTTACTAGCTTACTACCTAAAGTGTATGTCCATGCTAACGGGACAATTGTCATAACAAACAACAAGTACCTACTACCCTACCGGGGTGACGGTTACTTGAACAAGGTTATATTTTTTTGATATAGGTACGAGCTCTTGACCTCGATTCTGGCCTGGGGCATACATGGTCCAGGAGTGAGCCCGGGCGAGGATGAGATCTACGAAGGAGTAAGCTAAGGCCCTGGCACTACCGCGCACTAACCAATAAGTATATTGCTAAGAATGGGTTCTCTTTAGCTAAGCTGCTAATCGTGAAAGCAACTAATAGTTCAGAGTACCTATGATGTGGTGATAACACGCCAAGCTATCAGTAGTCCGATGATCTGTATTGATCAGCATCATCGGACTGATGAGACTAAAAAGTTTCATCAGTCCGATCATCGGACTAAATAATCGGACTACTGATGCTAGGCGAGGTGATGGCAGGTCCAAACACCCAATCTTTTGCATTATAAATAATGAGAGGTAGGTTATAGGTAGTTATCAAAAATGATTTTAATTCGGTTGACAGAGACGCCTTGCTCCATATCCAAAATTCTTGAAATGAATCCGTATATTTTATTATGCCATGGTTCGCCATCAAAATAAATTTACATCAATAACACTATTTCGTCTGCATTTGCGTCTCTCGTTTTTTAGCCTTGCCGTCCACCGAATAATTCATCACCTGAAATATAAATTATATGTTTGGTGTCTAGATGAAGAAGGCGATTTGGACTCTGTATTTGGCGACCTAAAACTGTTGAAAGATTAATTTTAGCAAATTGGCTCTTAACAAAATTTTTCGAAATGTGAACATTTTTGAAACATGTCTTGTTCCTTGATTTATTAAAATTTTTAGTCGATCGCGATTTTTTATCGGGATTAAAATAAGAAAAGTTTATGAGAAGTTTGCTGTAGCGTTATTAATCAACGGATTTCAATTAAATTTGAAGGACACATTGAGATTTAATTTCACACAAGATGTTTGAAAAAAAAAACAAAAAGGGGGAGTGGAGGTGGAAAAGGCATTTTTTATTTTTTATTTATACCTACGTTTACTAATCAGACTACGAAGATCTCTCCGCCTTATCAAGACGAATCTGTAGACACCAGGTTCGATCTCCTCAGACCAAGGGAACGCGAGTAATCGCTAAAACTTATATTTGACTCAACTCACTTTTTTTTCTCACTTTTTGTGTTACCTATGCCTAGGTATTTAATCTTTCTCATTAATTTGTGCACAAAAAATAATTATTTATTAATTTATTAGTCCTCTCCGATTTTGCGAGAGGAACTCGAAGATATCAGATTTGACCTTTGACCAGATTTGACCCGAGGAACACGAGTAGTAATCACTAAAGCTTATACGTCCATCAAAAGTCTAAAAGGAAAAGTGAAAGAGGAAAAGCATCGGTTATTGGGCTCGTTAGTCAGCTGATCCCGCTCTAAATTTATCCCACGGGATGAGTTGACTAAATAATTCATAGATACAAGATAATTTTTCTTTGTCAACTAATCCCACTTTCAAAAAAGTTGCATGGTTTGGTATAAGGGCTTGCGAGGTCAACTGTTCATACATTCCACTAGTTATCAGGTTTTTAAATTTTCCGTAATCAAGTTATCATTTGTACAAGCTATGCTTAGTTTGCGCGTGGATGTGAAATATTCCTACTGCACTGTGACATGCTTACACACGGCACGCGTCTTACTTCGAATAAAAACGAGTCTCCTTCAGTCAACGCCAGACCATTGCCCTGGAATTACAACCTTCGCATAAATCGTAAGTATACTCATTTGAATTATATTACTAACTTATTACATATTCTAGTGCAAAGGTCGCAGTGTCCATTACAAACTCACTATTGTTATTATCTGTGGGAATGACAAAAATCGTTTGTCGTTTGTGTAAATGAGAAAAGCCGGTTTAGAAAACGGCGATGTTTTTTACTATGTAAAGTATTTACTATACTCGTAGTATCCTACCTGGGGCCTAACCATAACGTCTGATAGCATTCTCGTTTTTACATTACCTGTCTCGTTTTTTCTACACAGGATAGATAGTGACAAAAGTAAAGTAATATCAAAAAAATAAAGTAAAGGTACCTAATATAAATATAGGTAGGTACTCACCGAATTTTAGCATGGATGGTATATAATGTGCATGCAATTTTATTTATTGTGTCATACCTACCTATGATTATGATTTTGGTTGTTGGTAGGACTTTGTTCAAGCCCGCCTGGCTAGCTACCACCATCTCACCTGATTCTGTCGCCATGATAACTATTCTAAAATTGTTGTGTTCCGGCATTTAGATGTAAGATAGCCAGTTCCTCAGTTTGTTGAGGATTCTGGGTGAAGTGCGCCTCCACCTTCGACCTTACCCAACCAATAAAATAAAAAATAGTGTCCCGTTGCCATATTATGGGTATGGAACCCTAAAAATGCTTCAAATGCTTTGCAACAAAACTAAGCGAAATACGCGAAATATTATGATGTCAATTACTATATGTATGGCTGTGGTAACGGTAAGAATGTATGTGGATAAATTAGTCAAAAAAAACATACTTTCAGTAATTGTATGGTTCCTTTTCTAGTCAATATGCTAATCAAAACTTATGTGTATCAATTATTATTGCTACTTTGCCGATGCTAAATCACTTCATATTGTCTGGAACAGTTGAGTTACCTTTATATCGTTTGTAACTGTCCTAAGGTAGCCCGACTGCTACCCTTGTACATAGTTTATTTGTACAGTCTATTTTTAATTTGATATATAGATCTAATTGACTTTTTTCAGGGGTACATTTTGTGTAATGTAAACAGGACATTAATTTCGCACAGCGCCATCTAGCCCCAAACTAAGCGTAGCTTGTTATATGCCTACGAATGCATTTTTTTCTTGTAAATACGTTGATATACCTACTTATTATATAAAACAACACCCAAACGACCAACTTCTATATTGATCATACAAATGTTTGTCCCGGTTGGGAATCGAACCTACTGCACAGAAAGCTAACAACTGATCTGTGCGGCCAGTCAAATATAGATGTTTGTTCTGTATTTTATTGTGGTATCATGTCAGCGTTAGATTGTAAGCACCGTCCGTTTGTAATATGCCTCCGCATATTGTACACATGTCGGCATAAGATTATAAGCACCGTCCGTTTGTAATATGCCTCGGCATATTGTAAAAGGACGGCAAAAATGGTGATCGATGTGAAATGGTGAACCCATCAGTACATGACCTCTGCATCCCGATAGAAGTTGTCCTGTGGTTTCAGTTAACTCTATTTCTGATGGAACTAGATCGAGAACGGGGGGGAGGGGGCACCGCGTGAAGGATATCCACTAGGCTTGCGTTACAGGATTCGATTGTACATTTCTGTAAGGCCATTTGCTCACCTCACCCTCTTGAGGAGAGAATGAGGCAGGTCTGTGTCTATGCTAAAGAAAGCGGCAGAACTAGAGAAGCTAGAATAATGCGAAAAATAAAATTGAAATTGTTAGTTGCTGTTGACAATTTACCAACCGTTTTCAATATGACGAGGCATATTACAAACGGACGGTCTTTACAACCGGACGGTGACATATATACAAATAAAAATAGAGTAGGTAGTAGGTATTCTCGGTAATCTAGTAGGTACCTAACTTCAAGTAAACGGAGAGCAAAATGCCCAGTGATTTGTTTGTTTATCATTATTTAACAGAAGTGCCATAGTACAAGTAACATAGCCAATGGTAAAACTGTAGCAAATCTATCTGTCGGGGAAGTACAAAGTCAAAATTTATATCTTCATCAAGATATATATAGGTACCTATAACTAGTGGTATGACTACAGGACTAACGTACTAGCAGACGTCAGGCAGGCTACAACCCGTACCTTGTACATGTCATGTTCCATTGTGCAGAACTTGTTTAGCCTGTAGGTACCTTTAACACGAATACTGGTAAGGAATGGAACTCCTTGCCCTCGTCTGTACACAACAGTACAATCTTGGAGTCTTCAAGTCCTCAGTGAATAGGTTCCTTTAGGACAAGCGTCATCTTAGGCTACATCTAATCTATACTTGTTTTTCAAGTAAGCTAGTGATCAAACACTTATATATCACCTGAATTAAAAAAAATACAACAATACCTCCGTTTCCGCCGACAATTAAATATATATACTTTCTATATATACGCATACTTACTGGAAATACTTAAAGGAATAGTATTAATAGTCTCGTTTAACTCGAGCCTTACGATATCAAATTACTTGCTTTGCTATAAACCGGTCTGACAAAGCTGAATATACCTACCTAACTGCAAGTTTAGCGCAAGTAAATCGTTGGTTCTATCATATTGCAAACTAGTTTCTGCTCATGGCTTCGCCCGCACGGCACCCGGATTCTGGAATATTATACACTTATTTAGGCTAGTAGCTCAGGCCTAAGGGACAGTCCTAATTCTGGTTTGTGTATTACTTGCAGATATAATATGGTTGTGGATATCAAGTCAGTATTGGTGGTAGACGGTGTTGGGGCCAACTGCGCTGAGATCCTCGGCGCCCACGGCATCAAGGTCACTACCAAAGCCAAGATCACCAAGGACGAACTTCTCAAAGAAATTCCGGTAAGCGAATTCATACCGATTTCTCAAAGAAACCTCAAGTCAGTTCAATTCTAAGAGCTCACGACAATATTCAATTGTCAATGATGTTAATAAAATCTATTTTACTCGCAAAGGGGCGAACGTACAACCGACTGAATTATAATTATATAACCCATTACGAGTAAGTTACATTGATAAGAACAGTGCAAAAGTTCCTACTTATTTTTTGTGGAAAAGCGTTATCAAACGCTACTCTCTAATAATTATATTATTGATTGTGAGTTTTAAGAGATTTTATTCGATCTCCTGGGGGGACAAATTTGCGCTTACTTGCGTGGACTTTTTAATTCCGCCTGGACGCCTACCACCGTCATACCTGAGTCTGTCGCCATAACGAAATTTCTAAATTGTTGTGTTCCGGCGTTTAGAGGTACGATAGCAAGTTCCTCAGTCTTTTAAGGATTCCGCGTGAAGTACGCTTCCACCACCAATGGGAAAGTTTTAAAATACCTTCCTAAAACTCCAGTAACTTTTTAAGGAAGCTGTCCTTGACCTAAAGCTGTCCCTGACTTCAACTAGGTTCTCAGTGATTGAATTCCATCAATGTCAAATAGTAGCCGTGTCACTGCATCTTTATTTTTATGATAATTTACACGTGTGATTTAAGAGATTGGTGTAAATAAGACCATTGAAATTTTCAGAACCATGAGGCCCTGGTGGTTCGATCCGCTTCTCAAGTTACGAAGGAGGTGCTGGCAGCTGGCGCTAAGCTGAAGGTGGTGGGTCGCGCCGGCGCTGGAGTCGACAACATCGACGTGGAAGCCGCAGGCAGCCAGGGAGTGGCTGTTATCAAGTGAGTCTACAAGAACCAGTCGGAGGCGTCGTAGGGATTAAAACGTACTGGACAGTTAAACTACTATGTCAAGGGAAGCTATCCGGTTACCTCAGAACTTTACCTTTAAATACCGAAACACAACAATTTCTTAAACCGCCTATGTGGTCTAGTGGTTCAACCCATCGCTTTCAGATCCAGAGGTGCCGGGTTCGATCCCCCGGGGGAGTACAATATTGGGCTGGGTTTGGTTGGTGGTAGGACTTTGTTTAAGTCCGCCTGGCTAGCTACCACCATCTTAGCTAATTCTGTGCCATAATAAATGTCGCGAATCATATGGTCGGGCGGCTTCCCATCATCACGTAACAGAGGATCAGATCGGCTGGAACATTGACACTGGTAAAAGCTCAACTGAGGTCAGCGTGGCAGAAAGTAAAAATAAATTAAAAAGCCCTATAAATATTTCCCTACACATTAACTTTATTCAATAAAACGTGCCCGCAATTAAACTAACTATGTACAAAGAAATCAGTCAGATTACCTGAGGACCGTTACAAACGGTCTCTAGGTAATTCAACTGTTCCAGACCAGTACCAGACGGAAGCGTGCCCAAAACACTGGCTGCATTGCCACGCTGAATAGCTATGCTAATTCGCTGGCCTAAATAAGAGCCAGCCCTTGGGTCACGTGTCGCCTCATACATGAACTATTTCTGATATTCTGAATGAGGTTGTTTGTTTGGCAGTGCTCCGGGCGCAAACGCGATGAGCGCATGTGAGTTGACATGCAGCCTGGCGTTGGTGCTGGCTCGTCATGTGGTGCCTGCCGCCAGCGCGCTGCGGGCCGGTCGCTGGGACCGTGCTCTCTACACCGGCTCCGAGCTGGCTGGCAAGACGCTGGCCATCCTCGGGCTCGGCCGGGTCGGTCGGGAGGTCGCTGTCAGAATGAACGCGTTTGGCATGAAGGTGCGTAGTCATAGCTTACGTTCTATCCTGCGATCTATATTACATCTTAACTAGATCAAAAGGTGAGTCTAAGGCGTCGGGCCAATATTCAAAACAATCAGATAGACCGACGAGCAATGATGAATGATTTAAGATATCACAGTGATGGGGCCCTGTTGGCACCCTTTGGATACGACAGCACCCTAAAAATACAGTATACAGAAGGGGAATTGTATCCGGGCTCCTCATACAATATTTACATTAGGTACAGTATTTTTTATTACTATAAAGCACACGGGGCTTAACACTTATGCCTCAAGTTGATGGGCGCAGTACAGTGCAATTCTTTGTGGATATACCTAACTCACGCAGAAAGGCTTTGTTATAGGCACTATGCCCTTTAAATCAAGTGGGCTTCTTACTTGTTCCGTCTCCATGTGGTTTTAAAAAACCTATGTTTTTCCTAGTTTTTCTCATTATTGTACACTTAAATATCTTATAATTAATTTCATAAATAAATATACTATATTTATTGATTTTTTATGAATTATGATTCAACAATTCCTAGGTTTCTTCTACTGAGCTGTGAGCCTGTCAATAGTATACCTAACATAGACCTAGTTACCTAGTATATGCTAGGTTTCCTATTGACAGACAGGTAAGATAGATACTTTACCTTGTACAAGATGAGGCTTTTCCTCCGCAGATTATTGGCTACGACCCGTTTGTGACGAGCGAGCAGTGCCAGCAGTTCCATGCTACCAAGTTGGAGCTCGATGAGATCTGGCCACTGGCTGACTACATAACCCTGCACACGCCACTAATCGCTTCTACCAGGAGTAAGCATCAATATTAAAATATTAAGGTTTCCAGCGCGGCACAGAACCGCGATTTCGATACTTCTATAGGTACTTGAGGAAAGAGCAGGTTGTTTTATATCAATCAAATACTTCATTTCGGAAACTTTTACATTCGAAGAAAGCATTAAATACATTTACGTTTATTTTTTAGGTAACTTTTACGTGTTTTGACGGTAAATTCATACTTATTAAATTGATACATTAGAACACCCAATCTCATAACAAAAATCTATATTCATAACACAGATGTTTATCCTGATGGGACTCCCTCAACATACAGCGCAGAAAGCACAGCCTCTACTAAGCTGTGAGGCTTGCTAAGTGTTCTCATTAAAGGCTGGATTCCCCTGAAAAGATTATCTGCTTCCGAAGCAGAATCTTCATCTAATCGGAGAAAGGCGCAGGCTCGGGTACTGCTTCTGTAGTAGGTATTCGTTATGGATCCCACACGAACAAAAAGAAGCTTCGATTCCACTTCTTAAGAGGATCATTAACCGCGTGCCTATCCATACAAATAAATAAATAAAAAAGAAGTAGCTCTTATCTACCTCATAATACTGTCCGATTTCGGTGATAGTTTTTTTTTCTTGTGTAATTAACACATTTTTTCCTAGGTTTTAGCCAGTTATTAAACTCACTTTATCTCAGGTACAAGCATCTCAACCAGTATTATTTTGCACTGAAACTACAATTATTATTAATTCTTTATGACTAAAAAAGTATATTTTTTCCAAAACCAAAAACTTTTTCGAACGTAATATAACGTTTAATCCTAAAATACATTATATTCATGCGATCGACACCAATAACAACATTTTGTTACAATTTGCGGGATGAAAAGAGCTATGTTTCGAACGTAAATTCTATGAAAAAATGAACCTATTAGTCTCACGAGCAGCAACTGTCTCTTTCGGACGCAAGAGACTGTTGCAGGGAAAGCTGAGATAGCAATTCGTTTGCTAAATACTTACAACGCAAAAACAATTTCAATATTATGATCCTCGTAATAAAAATATATGATTTCAGATTTCGTAAACGCGAAGGTGCTATCACAATGCAAAAAGGGAATCAAGATCATCAACGTAGGTCGGGGAGGGCTTATCAACGAACGTGATCTCCTCGACGCTTTGAATTCCGGAAAGGTTAGTATTCGTATAACCTAAAAAAAATAAGGTTTTATTGTTTGTGAAATGTGTCTTTTTTGTACGTCTGGGAAGCATTTATCTCTCCTAGTTTCAAGTTTTATAGAACGAAGGTGGATGCGCACTTTACAAGGAATCCTCAAATGTGCGAGGAATAGGCTACATTACCTTTAAAATGCCGGAACATAACAAATTAGAATTGTTGTTATGGCGACAGTCTTAGGTAAGATGGTGGTTGCTAGCCAGGCGGACTCAAACAAAGTTCTACATCCAACCAAACCATGCACACTATGGTATTCCCTGGGGATCGAACCCGGGACCTCTGGATCTAGCACCGGTAGACCACAGAGGCGGTCATTTGACCAGTGAATCAGCATAGCTTTTCACCGTGGCAATGCTGCCAGTATCCTAGATACGCTTCCGTCTGGTACCGATCAATGTAAGTTGAGTGACCCATAGACCGCTTGTAACGGTACATACGGTGACTACTAACCGAGTATCCAAAAAGGAGGAGGTTCTCAATTCAGTTGAAGGCTTCTGAATATCTTCTGAAACGGTGTTCGTTCATCATGTTTGTAGGTGGGAGGCGCGGCCCTCGACGTGTTTGAGCAGGAGCCCCCCACTGACCCCCTCACCCTGGAAGTCATCCAGCACCCAGCGGTCGTAGCCACACCACATCTCGGTAAGCAACCATATTATTTCCCCATTATGAGATCGGAATTAGGGTTGGGTTGGATTAGTAGTTGTGGCGGTCACGCCTTACTCCAACTTCAGCCTGCGGATGTCGTGATATCATGTGACAATGGACACTTACTTCTGAGCTACATCTATAATATCTACTGCCATCACAAATCCAAAAGCCAAGCGCGGTGATAACACCATATCATGGAGGATTCAGAAAAGTTGCCGTGAGATGAAATGTGCACATGCGGTGATAATACCATATCATGGAGGATTCAGAAAAGTTGCCGTGAGATGAAATGTGCACATGCGGTGATAATACCATATCATGGAGGATTCAGAAAAGTTGCCGTGAGATCAAATGTGCACATGCGGTGATAATACCATATCATGGAGGATTCAGAAAAGTTGCCGTGAGATCAAATGTGCACATGAACCAACCGCCAGTACCGCCTCTGTGGTCTAGTGGTTCGCCCACCGGTGTCAGATCCAGAGGTCCCAGGTTTGATCCCCAGGGGGAGTACAAATTGTGCTTGGTGTGGTTGGTGGTAGGACTCTGTTTAAGTCCGCCTGGCTAGTTACCAGAATCTTACCTAATTCTGTCGCCATAACAACAATTATAAAAAAAAAGTTGTGTTCCGTCATTTAGAGGTAAGATAGCCAGTTTCTCAGTTTGATGAGAATTCCGGGTGAAGTGCACCTCCACCTTCGGCATCATCATAACTTGAAATTCAGGTGAGCTGAAGGGCAAGCACTCCCCGTTTTACGATAAAAAAAACTTTTAACAATTAAGACGTTTCCCTGCTTCCCGTGGGGGTCGTTGTTGGTGTCACTTTGAGCGCCTAATTGCGGTAAAAAGGCGATCTAAGCGTATACAAGGGCTTACTTTTTTGTAACTGTGCAGGCGCATCGACAAAGGAAGCGCAAGTCCGCGTTGGTGCTGAAATCGCCGAACAGCTGGTGAATTTGGTGAAACCCGGCACGTACACCACGCCGCTCGCAGAGGTCACTCGAATTCTCAACAACTAAACTGTAGCTCGTTATCGTAATGGAGGGTTCAATTGTGGGTGGTAATGTGGTAAAACAACAGATCATTCAACAACAAGAACATCAATAACATGTATGTTTCGTTTTATTTTTATATTCCTTTATATTGTGATATTTGGTTGTCGACTACATCTTGTATTAATATATCTGCACCCTGCGCTTACTTAGGTACATACTTAGATATAGTATTTTAATATGTAGGTACCTAGTATGTATTAACAACAAAAAAACTATAAATATGTGTTTGTATTGATGTCTCCTTTTTTGTTATTATATAAGAACTAACATACTATTCCTTGTATGTGTTTACTATGTATGTGTGTTACTTGAGCTAGTTTAGACGCTAGAGTTCCTTTCATCACTGCCATTCGTTGGAAGGTTCTATAGGGTAAAAGAGCACCAGAAGGTTTCATGCTGATTATCTTAAAACCTGTTCATGAATAAGCGAGTAATTGACCAGTTAAGAAAACTTTAAGACAGTTTTCACGCCACAAGCGTTTCCAGGTCAAACTCGACACAGTGAGCCACATTTTGCAAATACCACGACTGCTAATGTGCTAATATTATTACATAAAACATGTAGTTGCTAAATATCACACATAAGTTTAGACGCGTGCTTAACATAATTTAGCATGATTAAGTAATAAAATGTTCTGTTTAATAAAAATCTTTTATTTATAATACTTAACATAATTTACAAAAGTATAAAAGTCTAGTTGATGTCCTACCGTTTCAGCCCATGCCGTTTTATGTAATCTTAGACCAAATTGTACTTTGTCCTTTCACACAGTTGGAATAACTGTTACTTATATCAATTCATTTAACATTCAGTAAAGGATAAACTAGTATTTATATTTTGACACATATTGGAAGAAGTTTAGTAGATTACGTTATAAAAACTATAAATGGGAAGTTTTGTTACTAATGTCATCGTAACTGGTGTAGAAAGAATGAGGTCATCTCATTGTCTCTACACCACTTACTCATCTCCAGAGTCCATATGAACTGTTTATAAATCTGAAAATAACGATATATAACGAATTTTTCACAATACGGCACTGTCAATGCGGACCAATGCGGAATTTAATTATGAGTGAGTTGTTTCAATAGTGTTATAAGATATAATGTATACTTGTATATTAAGATGGCTATACGCTACGCACTTTGGCTATGAGTGATAGATATGATAGATCCTCGCCTGGTTAAAAATAAAAATCTGAATAAATGGCATTAGTGTAAATGCTAGACGGCATATATATCAGTGGAAAACCGAGGTTTCAGTTCTAAGTTCCACGTCTTTGAGTACTTACACTAGAACAAGGCAAAAATGATATAGTTTTTGAACTACAAAACGTGTTGTGCATTTGGATTGACACACAATCACGCCCAAGATATTGCAATTCTTCCATATAATTTTTAAGTAAATTTATTTTCAACATTAATTTATGTTTAGATTGATAAGCAGGCGGGGTATTTAGCGGTAGCGGGTTCAGTGGGACGGGCGACGTCCGAAGCGGGAGGTACGGCCTTCAGCAGGCTGTGCGGGCACCGACGCGGGTGCTGGTGCTACCACCGGGGACTCTTCGGGCTGGATGGAGCGCGTGGCGGCTGAAACGTATACCTATCATTACTTCCCTGCCCTATGCTGCCAGTGAGATTAGATAACATATCTTGCTTCCCATTGCTCCTATCAACTGTCTGTCTATACTGTAGTGTATACTCACTATACAGTCTAACCTCTGGCTTGGGCTGTACGTTAAATGTCAGTCAGTCAGTCAATCACTCACGTTCCTTTTCGTGTCTTTAGTAATTATTGGAATTGTACTTGTTCTTAATGTTCTCGCTGGAAAGGTACAAGCAAGCCTCGCGTCAAACATTCAAGACTGTCGGGTTCTACAGGAATTTGAAGTTCAACTACATGTAACCTCCTTCCTAATAAGAACACTTGTTTTGACTTGAGCAAAAGCACTTTTAACCGTCGCTTATCTCAAAGGCCAACTGCTAAGGCAAGGTGATTTTTTTAATAACAAAAATTTTAAAGGTAAAGGAATGTGCTTTTAGGTAACTTCGTGGAAACAAGTATATTTTGATGACAGGTCTGGTGTATAAGTGGTATCCAAACGGCGATAAAAGAATCGAAGGCTTCTGTGTAATTTCTAAATAAAATTCAAGCAAGACTTTCAAGGTCTGAAAAAAGGCTAAGTCAAGCCCACGATAATAAGTGCTATCAGCGTTTGTTTAATGTGAGTTTAAGCTGATATAATTGCGTATTTTTAGTAAAAAGAAGAACGAGAATTAGTATTATTAGGTGATAACTATTGCTATTTTTACCAGTCCGTGATACAATTTCATTAATAAACACAAAGTGGTTATCGCAAATAGTAACCTATAATCACAGACTTGCAAAATGCTTTATTTTCAATGGTCAAGAGACGGTCTAAAAAGCTTAATTTTAAAGTGTTCTGAAAGATGTTCCTAAGGTCCTCCAGAGTATTATATATCCTTTTACTATATGAAAACTTAAAGGATAGAATTAAAACAGTCGAATTCGTCTTATTATCGCAGCATATTTATGCAAATGACCATTGAAAAAGATTAATAGCGTTGAAGAAAGACAGAGATAGGATAATAAAAAAATGATATGTACCTATAATGTGTATCGAGTTGATGATGATTACTTACGCCTACCAAAGCGTCCTCGGGTGGGTTTGCTGGGCGCCGGCTCCTCGGCTGGGGACTCCTTCGGCGCAGCATTCGTACGCTTCTTATCTACAAGGGGTGATACGGGGTGGGTGATTCAACATGCGATGCCAACGTACCTACTGAACGATTCAAATGATCATGATTAACATAAAGTTCGGTTTCTAATGGATTTCGTCATACATAAATACAAAGTAAAAATGCATATTATATATACCCCTTTGTCAAATAGGTAAGTTCTGTTGTAAAAATCATTTAATTATTCCGAAAAAGTGGTCTTACTTGTCGTAAGAACATCTCCACCTTATTTTGCAGTGGGCATTGTATTTTTTCAAAAAATGAAACGTTATGCTTGAGGCAATGATCAAGGAAGCCGTGATATAAGCTGTACGATACGATACATCAACGATACAGGCAGGTGACTTCCTCTCTTTACATTGTTTGTTCTTTCTTACAAAAATATGTTAGAAATTAAACAGAAATGTGTTCATATCATACACACTGAATTAATTACATCATTTAAGAAAATACTTTATTGCACACAAATGTAAAACTGGATATCTGAAAAAATATGTTTAAACATTGAGCGATTTCATTGCTTTAAAGCGATTTTGTACAGACAACCTTTACTCAGACAGACTCATGAATTATGTTTATGTTTGTTTAAAGCGATGTTGTACAGACAACCTTTACTCAGACAGACTCATGAATTATGTTTATGCACCGATTAATGGCAAATGGCTGAAGAAACTGAATGACTGAAAATAATTTACAATGAATTGTAATGTGGAAAATGAAAACAATTTGAACGATTAGTAAATTTGGAATATGTAGTAGGTACATACTGTTGTAACTAGACTTAGCACCGGCGGGTTCTACGGGTTCAGCTGATGATGACTCAGAATTCGATTGACCATGAGTTTTGGCTGAAAAATTAATAGTTGTTTGTAAAAAAAAAGTTTTATCAAATCCGAATTCACATCCTAATTAGAGCCACTTACATTTTGCTTTCCCTTTCTTTGTTTAAAATGACGACAGGAATAAAAAGTTTAAGGTAGGTTTATATCATCTACCTACGGCCCTTATACTCTACTACGGTCATTCGGTCGATGATAATTTCTCCCTATAAAAAGTGGTTCATACTTTGGTTCAAAAGCTCGTATTTTGACGAGGTAGGTCTGACAGAATTATTTACCATCCTTGACTTGCTGACGCCTTCTCTTCAAGGTATCGAGTAGGTCTGCGTTGCTGCGGAATGGGCGCACCCCTGAGCCGACGAGCTTCTTTCCCTCGGTGGAGGACACAGGCGCCTCCGAAGATGCCTCAGCCTCATCGACCGGGTACGCGGGATCGTCTTCGTATTCAAACTCCTCCTGCAATATCGGCACACATTACACAACCTCGTCGAATCCAGTAAAAGTTATGTTTTGTATTGAGAAACGTGCAATCCGTTATTGGATACATCATTGTCATGGGTTATTAGCGTTGTATGCCTCCAGGAATTTAGTCCCGATAATCCCAAAGTTCTCTATCTAAATGATCGAGCGAACAATTTATTTACAATAATTATAAACCCTAGGATTTGGTGAGCCTTTATTACATGCATTTATATTAAATCAATTTGGATTCACAAATTTTGCTTGCAAACTTTGTAACATTCCACCTTATAGGTAAACAGCATTCAAAATGTAACAAACCGGCTCAAAGTTAAATCAATTTCCTTATAAGCGCACCCAACTTATGAAGTAATAGCACGCAAGCAAGCTTTGGAACCAGTTTGACAGATCCGGAGTCAGATTGGGTGGAATTCGAAGCTCAAAATGCAGGTAGAAATTCTGCAAAGGAAAGGGAGGTCTTGCAAAGGTCAACTGCGAAGGTGACCGGAGCATCGCTCGCTCGGCCCACTTGCCTTGAACCAGATGGTACAGCCTCATCATATTTGCGAAACTTGGATAACACGATAACAATGTGACGTCATTGAAAATTACCGCCAGTAACATTCCATACTTATTAAACCCATAATTTTAGGTAACACACCACCAGTTTGTGTCTACGTGTTGGAACGCGGACGTAACTAGACTAAACTCGCTTGCAAAATTTTGCATGTAAATCGCCTTCATAGCTAAACAGGCTTCTTCTTATATTTGTATACTAAAAATACTAGGTAAGATCTTTTCGAACCGCCGACAAAGAGTTCCCTAATTTTGCACGGAATAATTTAGTTATCATCAGTCCGAGTCACATGCCATTCGGATTTTTGGTCATATGGAGAATGCGATTTCCGTCATGCCATCTTCCGTCAGAGCATGTACATGTATCAAATGCGGACACTTATAATCTGAAAAGTCCAACTGAATTTTAACCCACAACCTCCGGATCAGGAGGCTGGCCCGTACCCACTTGGCAACACAACACTTTGAATCTGGGATATAAATGCTCTGTGACTTACCACGTGACTTACCACGCCTTGTGTAGTAAAAAAGTATCTGCAATCCTCTGTAGCGGTGAGAAAGCCATATGAATGGCATGACATGACTGACTAATATGTCGTGGAAATTGTTATGGCGTTATATGGAATACAAAACAATGACAATTTTGTACGCTTTCCAATCACTTACCCAACTCTGCTTACCAGTAAAGCAAATGATAAAATAGCAAATTTATTACGTATCTTTTTGCCACACGCAACCAAGCCGTGAGACATTCAATGTGTGACCAAAAACCCTGTTGCGGCTATCCGCAACAACTCTCAAACAACTCTCTAGACTAAAGTGATGCAACTCTACATATATAAGACGTTTCTTATAGCAGAACGCCTCTGACTATGTTCCCCTGGTAGCATAATGAACTGAAAAATAGGCAAACATTGTTTTTATGATATAAGGTCAGTAAACATTATTTGCACCCAGAAAAACCTCGCTTTTTAATTCACAATGTTTGCTGACAAAATATATTTTAGAGCTGACCAAATCCCCTTTAATAATCGGACAGTTTAAGCGATAGCCTTCAAAGTATAGGTATATATACTTATATACCGACCTTTTGTAATGGTCTCTCAGTTATTCTGACTATTTCCGATTTAAATAGTTAAAAACCCGCAGTTACCTACGCAGTTATGTTTTCTGTATGAATAAGTGAGTTTTTTTTCTTAGATAACATAAATACTATTGCAGATTTTTTGGCGATATCTGCCGAATTGAAGTAACAAGCTAAATAAAAGCTTCAACTACATTGTCGTGTTATTGACAATCAACGTATAACGCCCAAACCAGAGGTCCGATAGGATTGTAATTTTCAGGAATGTTTTGGTGCTTAGGAAATTTCCAAGAAATGTCTGAAACGCAGTCTTAAGGAATTGACCCATTGCTGAAATTATTTTTGCCGGTATTTAATTTTAGACCATTTACTCAATTTGAATTTATTTATATTTAAGAATATTTATAAACAAAGTCTAAACTAATGAGATAACCACATTTGAGTAAGCATAAGGTTGTCATTGTCTTACGCTCAGTACGTATGTTGTCTCTTACTATTTTTTTCGGAAACATTTGTAGATTTGTCACAGTTTTTTTGTTTGGGATGCGGTGATTCAGAACTATTAAGGACACGCAATGTGTTACACACGTTAAAAGCGTACGTAGCCATTTATACTGCTCACAAAAAATGACTTCTAAGCTAGATTCATAAGATAAGCTTCTAAGCTCAGTGTGATTCCCATACGTATTGCTTCTAGCGTTTTAGATAAAAAAAACTTTTTAAGCATTTTTTTTGAATAATAGGATCTATTAAAGACGCGATCCTACTAAGGATGATATCAAAAATGGAGCGAGCTTTCTCAGAAGGCACTTGCACACCCGCGCACCGAAACAAGGCAAACCGTTTGCAGCCTGGCCCTTGTCTCTCACACTTAGTTTCACGGATTCATTTAATTGTAGGCTGTCGGTTGTGCGCTCGCAGGACAAACATTTGTGTGATTAATGATATTTGTACCGTGTTTGGTGTTGTATGTGTTTACAAAATTTGTGTGAAAGTAATCCATAATCTTTTTCCCATATTACAAACCTGTTTTAGTTTGGGGCTAAATATATATGTAGGTATGTATGATGGGATATGTAAAGTTAATGTAATATTATATTTTAATAAAAAATGCAAAAATACAATGCAACTCGAATCGACAAGGAACCGTTCCGACGTATTTATGACGTCATAAATGCGTCGGAACGGTTCCTTTATGGTTACTAGTCCACACAAAACAGAAGAAGAATGCAATACATATGTGGTGTAAAACTTACTTGTGGCACTGGTGTGGTGGTGGTAGTAGCTTTTCCTCGAGGATTTGGGCCCCGTTTTGGCAGCCCTCTCGTCACGGGCCTAGATGGGGCTTGAGGCTCATCATCTTGAGCACACGCTTGCCACGCCACGCACGCCAATAGGACGAATCTGAAAACAATAAGAGTCCATAGTAAACAGACACCTTGACTCACATGACCGCAGCAAAGAAACATTTGAAAACACGGAATAGGCCACATGAATGCCAGCAAGTATGAGGTCTAAAATGATGCGACATTTTCCAGAAAGGAACACGTCAAACCGTTTGGCACCGGACATTGGCAGGGTGGTTGTTAGCCAGGTGGACTCAACCAAAAGGCAGTGGTTCCGATGTCCGGGGTAGACCACTGGTGGATCACACTTATCCTATTGGAGTAGTTATGTATTGACATATATAATACCAGAGTTTAGGCAGATGGTGTTTGTCTGTACCAAAGATAAGATTAAGTTAATTTGGTTCCAGCACTTGAATAAAAATTCAAATGGTGGAGATCATTTTGAGCTGCACTTTCTGGGAGAGATCTACGTCCTGTATTGGACAAAAGGTTGTTCCTCAGCAATATGAGTTTTGGTAAATTGTAGCATCAAAACACACTGTTCAATAATGTGAAATTCACCACATGTGACTATGAGCAATTCTTTTTTATGAATTCATGTTTAGATTATCCACAATGGTTGACTGACTCAATCTTAACGAGAATTATAAAGTTATTGAAAAAAAAACAACGAATGACACAAGTATTGTTGTCATTAATTACATATAACCTGTCCGTAGTTACTAGTATTATTTAAGCAACTAACAAACTGTGGGCATGTGCTGAGCGTAAGTTAGGACGTGCCTCTGACTACCCGATATATGTGATCCTCATAATATTCACGCTCTGACTACTCAGAGCGTAACAGAACAGTAAGAGTAACTCAAAGGGGAAGGTTCAAAGGATGAATTGAAATGGTAATTGTCAGGATGCCGAGGACCTGGCGATTAAACAAATCACAAAACAACAGAAACGCGAATTATCGTCGGACGTCGCTCAAGGATACAGATGCACAAAAACGTTGATTATCTACAACAGGTGTTAGGAATGCAATCAATTATTGCAACATAACATCTTTAGTAGGTTCTTTAACAAATTAAGGTTCATGAGTTATTACGTTGATTGTGTGGAAGGTCGTATTATTTGCCTACATTTTGTGTCATCATCATCGATATTTCATTCCACATATGTTCACTGCAGCTGGACTCAGGCCTCCTCAAATCGACGCCACAATTAGCGATCCTGAACCTCCTTCTACTTCGACTCCTCGCGACCGCCGCAATGTCATCATGGTCTGTCACTGGTGACTCGGTGGTTCGAGTCTTCCCCTCCGTTTCGCGTTCTCGCGGTTGCCGTTAAGCTCATTTTGTGTAATCATATAATATATTACAAACAACTAATGACACTGGCTGCATTACCACGCTAAATAGCTATGTTAATTCACTGGCTTAAAAAAGACCCGGCTCTTGAGGTCACGCGTCACCTCAATCAAAAATATTCACTTCACAATCTTCACGCTCTCCACGGACCCAAGATCCTGTAATTGATCATTTTACTACGAGGAAGCGCTTGCCCTTCATCTCACCTGGTGTTAAGTTATGATAAGGTAAAAAAAAAGGTTGAAGGTGGAGGCGCACTTCACCTGGAATCCATCCTCAACGGAGAGAGGAACTAAGCGGTTAAAATTAAAATTTAACCAACCAAATCCATGTGATTGAAAAGGAATAATGTTTCAGAGCTAATATTTAATGGGTATTGGTAGGTACTGTTCTGGAACAGTTGAGTTACGTATATCCCGCTTATAACTAGTCCTTTGGTAAGCTGACTGCTTCCTTGTACGTAGTTAGTTAAATTGTACCTATATATTATCCATATTGTATTGCACTTATTTTAATAAACATTAACAGGATACTAATCGGTATTTAATTAAACTTTCTGTCTTTTGTCATTGGAGAAAAACAATTGCAGGCAATCAAAACCCGTTTCACAAATTAAGGCACAGCCTGTTAGCAGATTCAAGTTTGAGTCTGACCGTCCTTGTGTGCATTTCAGAACTGGACCAAATTTAATATTTGCTAGAAATACAGCTCTAATTTGTTCTACTTTATCGCATAGTGAACTCTAGTTTGTCCGCTGGACCGTTACTTTTACTATAATTACCAACATTATGAAACAGCTTGCGAACATTGATATTCAGAACAGTCTCTTACTGGCTTTAAATCTCTGTTATATGACGAAACCGAAAACATGCTTTTAACCCCTTTTTTGAAATAAAATTAAGTTATGGTAATTTTATTTCAATTAAAACTAACTAAAACTCAATCTACGTAACGAGAATTTATATATCCAAATCTATAATTTTATAATCTATGTACATAATTATGCATACCGGACCTACCTCAACTCACATCCCGTACACATTATACTTACACCCTCACTACCCTACTCTCAACATTACACCTACACATTTAGAAAAAGTACTCATTTCATTTCTGAATTCTTCTTGCCTGAATCGGAAAAATCTGAATCGGAAATCTGTTTTTGAAGGTCATACATTAAAACTTACTTTGAACTTTTTTAAACACTTATATTTTTTTACACATCTACACACTATCTGCTTACTACTCGTACAATTGTTTACCACCAGGTTCGTAAAATATGAATATTTGTTAAAGTGCTCAGTAGGTAAATCTGCGGAGTGTGGGCATTGTCCCGTGGCGGAGGTATTCTAACTATTGTAGGCAGCACGCGCTCAACAAGTCGGCTACATTTTGCTTTGTGAGAAAATAACTGCTTTTATGCCCTGCTGCTATCCCTTGAGAGGTATCCAATGATATTTTCGTTCAGTACTCAAAAGCAAACAAATTATTACTATTATTTTACTACCTACCTATTTAAAAAACGGATTAGGTAGGTAATAGGTAATAATTTTGACGTGTATCTTATTTGAATAAAATATGTTTCCTTGACTTTATTGTTTTTTAGATGAACCCGGTTGCAATATGAAACACGAACAGTCACGTGTCACCAAGGTTAGACCACTGCATAGTTCTGTGCAGTTGTGTACAGTCGACTACTCAAACAACAAGCAGTTCCATTGGACACTGATTGTAGGTTTCTATTGTTGACATATATGATCGCGATCGCGATTGCGATTGACCTGCGATTGGGCGTTATGGAACTCGCAAACTACATCTGCTATCTTTTCAAGTGAGCTGCTGGTCCAACCCTGGTGATTACATCTAATATGATAATGACTACTACTCTTTATGCATCCATAATATAAATAAACGGGACAAGTGCGAGTAAGACACGCACACCTAGGGTTCCGACATTATAAGGCAAAGATTTTTTGCATTTCATTTTGGACTATTCGTGGATCTGACTCATGCTTGGCCGATTTTTAGTAATTTGTCGTTTATACATTAAAGTTAGGTTAGAATCACACCAAGTTTGGACTAATTATGCTTTGACGATAGAGCTAAAATAAAAGTCGTTGCAAAAATCACGTATTAAATACGTAAGAGTAAATTTATTGTTTTTGTTTTTTATTTGTTGTTAAAGCGGTAATAAAAGTAGTAGTAGTAGTAATCTATGAAAATTTTATCTGTTCAGGTGCGTTCATTGACATAAACGGATAATCGTCGGGCGACAATTTGGTCGGTCAGACAAACCATTGCGTTAGATGATTATCACCTTGGTGTCGCCACAAACTGAACTCCCCCAGAAGATACAGCCCGCTGATAGAGAATAAGTTCCCGTTAGCACCCTTTGGGAGAACCCTGAAGAGCGGTTTCCGTACAACTTGTAAATTTTGAAGTTGAGTGTACCTAACGCGTGTCACGTCAAGTCGCACCAGCCACGTGGTCGTGGTCAACGCGGGCGCAGGGGCTCTAGCAGCGCTGCGGCGGGCGTCATCTACATATGCGCATTCTGCCCATTAAAGGTCAGCTGCCGTTCTACTACCGATAGTTGAACAACAAGTTTCGTACAGGGTCAGGTCAGGTGGACCGATCGATTCCGTATCCGCTTCCGACATCAACATCGCAACACTACCTTTGCTTTCTCTGGTAAAGTGATGTAATGTCAAACACACACCCACATTATGCTCCATCACGGTACTACTTGAGTACATAGACCGATGATATTTTACAGCATGAACCCGTGCGATTGCATTTGTGAAACATATTGTGAAAGGAGCTTTGATAGGTTAGCCTAGCCTTCCATGATCCTATTTACCGTGGCTCTCTAGAGTGGTAAACGAAAATTGCAATACGAGGCACGTCGGAAAAAGTGTAACTTTCTATGCTGCGATATTGAACCGTGCCGTACGCGTGCGGCTGCTCTGAATGTGTGATTGTAACCTCAAACTGCGTCAAGGCCAGTCGGCCAGAAACCAGAAGTTGTAAAAAGTGGGCTGACCTCGTACCAACTGCTATGCGGATTCGAGGAGCTGCTTGCGACACGTCGCGCGTGTTCCGAAATGCACCAACTGCAGACGAGTCACGCCAGAGCCATCCCACAAGTCACCAGCGTGACATTAATAAATAGGACAAGGACACCGCAATCCAACTGATCCTAGCTACAAACACAACCGACACCGTTTCACAATCAGCCATCGCACAAAATTATTTCGATCCCAGCAGAAACAATGTCAAAGATCGAAAAAGATTACATTACCGGTTACACCACAAGTCTCGCGAATTTATCTGAGCCTGATATGTTGGGTAATCCATGAGAAGCTTTCGGCGCGTAGGTATGAATCTTCTCACAATTGAGTCTAGCTTATAACCACAGATAGGTTGAGTATTGTTGTGAAAGCTACTGTAACGTTAGCGAAATCAGATACTCCGAGATATGATTCTATAAACTGCATTATCTTCATCAACATCTAAATAATCAGAAACAAGCTTGAAATGAAGCGCTGATCTCTCGACGGCTCTTCACGACTTATAGGTAAATGTCAATCGTTTGGTTGCGCAACGATGTTTTATTACCATGTGCCTGCATGTTTGCAGTAATGCCAAGCCGCTGGGTGGTGCGAGTGGTGCGAGTGGTGCGAGTGGTGCAAGTGGCGCCTCTCCGTACAATCCGGCATTGTGATGCGTGTACCGTCGTGCGCTCACCAGTAAACTATCTCTGAGACGCTACAGCCTAATTTATTTTGCCAGGCTTGCCTGTTCAACATGAGTTTACTTAACATTCACATCATAACGATTGAATAAATGTGACCTTTCAAGTCAAGAGATCTTTAGCGTCCATTGAACGATATTGTTAAATTAGAATTTGTGATTGCAGCCGAAACTAGAAGCATTCAACTTAAATAGTGGTAATTACTGCACTTAGGAATGTCTAGTATTTGCCTACAAGCCAGTTTGTTGCAAAATATAGAAATCCTAATTATTGGACCTTGCCTCCTACGAGTACTTAATAAGTTGCCTATTTTCAGTTGTTATTTCATATTTCCTTTGACTCTACTTGTAATGATTATCCTTCGTATTATCCGTTTAGTGATCGGATTTTATCGTCTCATTCCTGAAGGCCTAGTGCACAATCATGGATTGGGTTAATCAGTTATGTTGTATTTCTAGGACATTGGAATATGTATTATACGTCTTCATTTTTGGGGACTATTGAAGTGCAGCTAAATAATGTGAATAAAGGCGTTAGGTTTCGGGACGGTTATCAGTTATATGTGAAAGAAAAGAGCAATATAAAAGATGAATGATGGATACCTATTATAGAAAAACTACTGTGACCAAAGACTAAGTAGATATGTGTATGTTTTGATTATGTGTCAAAGGACACAGTTTCAGATAAGAACGTCTATGTTTTCGTTCTTATCATCCTATGGCGATCGTAGCGCCTACCGGATCCAATTGTGAAGCTAAACCGGTCGGTTTAGCGTTATTCAATTTCAGTGACAAATACACGTAAAACATAATTTGATATGTAAAGAAGATTTTAACAATTCATTGCACACATATTACATAAATGCACAAATTGTGGGCTTAATGCTGATAAGTGAATACGATAGAAGTGAAAACATAGTTGATGCTGATAAGAGTGTGTAAGAGGAAAACCAGTTGTATAATAAGCACTTGGCGTGGGATACGCGTCACGTATTTATGATTAACGAGAAGCTTGCACGTATGCACAATTTGAACGTTGGAAATTATAAAACCTGAGCAAAACTTACAAAATTCATGTTTCTTTATTGTACGACGGGGATGTCATTGGCCTTCATCTCACCTCATTTCTAAGTTATGATAAGGCCGAAGGTGGAAGCACACTTCACCCGGAATCCTTACAAACTGAGAAACTGGCTATGTTACCAATAAATGCCGAAACACAACAATTTAAGAATTGGAATTATGGCGACAGAATTAGGTAAGATGGTGGTAGCTAGCCAGGCGGACTTAAACAAAATCCTACCACCAAACCAAGCACAATATTGCTACCCCTGGGGATCGAACCAGGGACCCCTGGATGTGAAAACAGACATACTCTCGAAAACCCTCCTTCTAAGACAGTCGGGTAAAACTAATGATGTTAAAAGATGTTAATGTGTGTGTATGCATGTCCATACATTTTAGCAGATAATTATGAATATTAAGTACAAATAAATATTGAGTAATCGTCATATTGAGTAGTTAAAGCTTTTAAGTTCGATTAGTGTCGTTATTTTACAAAAGACTGGCCAAGTTCGAGTCGGAAACGCACACTGAGGGATCCGACTCACATTTAAAGGATAGCATTGTACGTCTTTAGCATTAAGTCCGCAGTGTGGAACCGACTCACGCTTGGCCAGTTTTTGGAATTTATTGTTATACATCAGAGTAAGCACTATAATCACACTAAGTTTGAACTTTGTAGATTCAAACGATAGAGCTAAATTAATAACGGTAATAACACGCTTTTTTTATATTAAACATTTTAATTTTATAATTTGGAAGGTGAAGGCGCAAATTAAGTGGTCTTGACAGAGCTTACTTATTTGAGCCTTTTGGGGTCGAGACCTTGGGTCCGTGGAGAGCCGGTGCCTTCCGAGTTTTCAAAAATATGGCGGGACTTTTTATTGAGGCGACACGTGACACAAGCTCTTATTTAGGCCAGCGAATTAGCATAGCTATTCGGTGAGGCAATTCAGCCAGTGGGCATGCTGCCTTCTGGTACAGTTGAGTTAATTATAGATCGTTTGTTAACCTGAGGTAACCTGACTGCTTCTCCTGTACATACATATTGTTTGAATAAGTATCTATTTATATGGTTATCCACCGATATTAAAATATTATTTAAAAAAAAAACATCTTGTTGAACATTACTGTACCTCCCGCATTACGGACAACCCCTCTATATCCCCTATATACGCGTTATGTTATATCCGATGGGGAACTAAAAATCTAAAACACCCCTATATTTGAAAATCATAATGTTTCCTATTCTGAATCTCTGTCATGTAACATAACGTTTTTTTCTCAACGGATCTTGATGCAATTGGACAATTTTACATTGTAAGTATATAGTGAGGAAATACATACTTACCTAGGCTACGTCATAATCTGAGTAGGCAACGAAAAATTACATACAAATCTGACTGCAAAATATGTGAGTGTTTACATAACGAAAATACTAGTTATCGTTGCTGGTGTAAGGAGCCCCGGGCTGATCTGTGCCTACCATTCATCCGACTTACATTATATTGCCCAATCGTAGGTCGCGAGACTTTCAACATGGGACCAATTCACACAACCGGTTCTCGGCTTCGCGCAATTAATTTGAAAATTAATTGGTTTGTTATACCAGATCGACCCGTAGTATCTCTATCTGGTTTATACGCAAACTAATTATCACATTATCTAATGAATTAAATTGTTGACCTGGTACTAATTAGCTTTAGAACATCTCCTATTCTAATGTCATCCAAATAATATAACAAAATTGCGAAAGTTTTTGGATGGATGTATCGTCTTATACCGGGAATAATATACCTATAGGTTAGTAGGTAAAGTCACCTGCAATAATAAGATTCAAAATTTTTAAAATAGGCTTGTTTTTGGGACATTTTTACATAATTATCAAGCTTGAATACAATAGTAGTGACAAAATTTTACCAGACGTGAATACGAGTATTCTAGAAATGGTTTCATTTTGAAAGATAAAGTAAATTATAACATTACATATAATTGCAGGTGACTGTAATTTTATTTAGTCTGTGTTAGTGATATTTTAAGCTAAGGCTAAGCTAGCTCAGCCAGAGCTAGTCTCACTATAATACACTAGACCCAACTTGGCTACGGTATGTTGAGTTAGTTCCTTTTAATAGGCCGATAGCGCCTTTGTCCATTACCACAACACACTACATAACATTGAGAATGATATTAGAAAGGCAAAAACACTTTTTATAGAAACAGTGTAGTGATTGAAGTATATGGCACTGCTAATGTGAAGGTTTATTATCAATTATTCTGCATTCCAATACGAAGCTGTGTTATTATGTGGATTAGATAAAAGTATTAGGATTTACAAGTTTGAATATAAGTATCTCTACATGGTAACTTATCGTGTCGTGTTGTATATAAACACCAAAATAAAGACATTGAACATAACTGCACTATTCAAATGTTTGTGCTAGTAAGTAATATCATTAACATATTACAATTACGAATCTTGAATCATTGATGAAATTGGATGGGGGCTAGAACACAATGACATAATAATTGACGACATTATCGCAAATGCAATCGCACAGCTGAGTAAGGAAAACTCCGTAATCTGGAATAAAAACTTATTAAGAAAGCTCGTTTCGGAGGTCAGAAAAAAAAACATAATTAAAAAGGACTTACAGGGTAAGGATCTTCATGTCTATGTGCTGGGACCTCGGATGTCGCAAGAAACACTGGTGTTGGGTCCTTTCTCCGCGGAGTGAGAATGTGCAGGTCCACAGCGGACGGAGGCCACGCTTCATCTGTCGCCGCAGCGCGCACTCCTCTGGTACATTGGCGGTGGCGGCGGTGGCGGCGGCGGCGGCGGTGGCGGCGGCGGCGGTACGGGCGAGTGGCGCATGGCGCTGCTGCCACGGTGTCGCCCCGCACCGTCACGCCGCCGCCGCCGCCGCCGCCGCCGCGCACCTCCAGCCTCATTCATATTCCAGCAACAGACCACATTGTCCACACAACGAGTTGCGCTCAATTGTACTCTAACTCAGAAACAGACCAAATCCTGTTGTGACGTCGACAGTGCACTGCGTGATTTGGATAACAACGCATTTTTCATTTCAAACCTCTAACGGTACTAGATAATGAAAGCTATCGTTGTGTGTTTTCTTCTTTATCGACCCTTTTGTACCTACATACCGTGCGCTGGAATGAAACATGCCTTTTAAGAGGCACATTTTATTATTTTGTACGTTTATCAGTTAGATAAGTATTACCAGACTCGGAAGCTTGGCTCTCGCTGTAGGTAGGGTATACAGTTGAGGATCAATTATCGCCGCACCATTTTCAGAGTATCTGCAGACTGCGTTAGATTCTTGCACCCCCTCCGCAGTAAAGTGTACCAACCTTCTCGGAAATATCGCTATCATGTGTCTCATCCATGCCCAAGATCAAGAGCTACACTGTCTTCGATTATATAAGTGAAACGAATGTCAGTGGTTTTTCACACAGAAGTAAGTTAGTATTTTAAGAGTAGGTACATCGACATCGACATCGTCTGATTGGTAGATTTTTCTAATTTGTAGGTACCTCCGTATGCTTTGAATGTCAAAGGTACACGCGAACAGGTCCATCGGATGACGCTCAAAGCTTTCATAGAGGTCAAAGGTGAGAATGATCCGCGGAATTTTATTAGGTAATACGCAGACAGACGAGGTCAAATAGTATTCGAATGCAATCTAATACTTACCTTTCAGACATTCAGGTAATGCTACTCACATTGACGATTTCACATTTCACATCCGGTCTTCTCCGGGGAGGATATCAGAATAGTGTCGAAATAGCATTGTGTAAAACTTTCGAAACGAGAAATAAATGTTATTTTAAAACTTCCGTAAGTGTCTAATGGGACCCTTCTGTCCATCTAACATTTATGTTTTAATGTAGGTTTTATACAGGGTGGATTTTATAACGCCACCTGGAAGCAAATAACTTTATGTCACTTACATTTTTGTTATTTAAAAAGTTAATGTAAACGTCGGAAGAAACTACACTATGTTATTTGTACCTCTTCGTATTCAAGGCTGTAGAGGTACCTGTAGATATATTTTTGAATTATTTAAATCGGTATAATATAGTGGTCTCGACAGACCTTACCTATTTGAGCCTTTAGGGGTGGAGACCTTGGGTCCGTGGGGAGCCGGTGCCCTCCGGGTTATCAAAAATCTTGCGGGGCTTTTGATTGAGGCGACATGTGACCCAAGGGCTGGCTTTTATTTAGGCCAGCGAATTACCATAGCTATTCAGCGTGGCAATGCAACCAGTGTCTTGGGCACGCTACCGTCTGGTAACTAAACTGTTCCAGACCAGTAGTCTGGAACAGTTTAGTTACCTATAGGCCGTTTGTAACGGTCCTTAGGTAAATTGACTGATTCCTTTGTACATAGTTAGTTTAATTGTACTTTTGATTGAATAAAATTTAAATCGGATATTCTATTTCATTTAAAATATTATAAAAAGAAAAAACCTTGATGGATTTTTATGAAACTTTCCAAAATGTTTACTGATATAATTAGCTAGGATCTTGTTAACTTTTTCTCCCCTCCTCCCCTCTGAATCATATTGAAAAGAGTTAATGATAATAATAGTTTTATAGGCTTTAAAAGGTACCAACTGATTACCGAATCGAACTAAATATGAGTTCACTGTACAAAGACTACGCGCGAGGGGTGGGGTCTGGGGAGGTGTTGAGACACCTCCCCCCTCTCCTACGCTAGATTTCGCGGGTTCACTCCTCTCAGGACCGCAGGAGTTGCGAGCTTCTGACACCCCACTGTCACGCACAAGACCAGGTAGAGTCGGGGTTGGACGTGTCGGTTATGCTCATTGTCATTTACTCGTTTCGCTGCGTTTTGTTTCATGAGCTTGCTCTTCTCAAAACCTTCTATGGCTCCTAGCTCCGGGCCGTATGGGAGTCCCCAAAAATCCAATAAAACTCTGGTAAACACAAAAACTTGTTTAGGACAAAACAAGATGGCATCATAATTTTCGTTTATTTAATATACTATCGATATTTTTTATTTCAATCAACCTTAGATTAATTAATCGCAGTTTTTGAAACCGAAGGTGAATAAACCATAGGTGAATTTTCCTTTATGCTGTACGTATATACGAAATTCTGTGAAACGATCTGTAGGTATTTGAACAGTACGTCTTTCGACCGTAGTTATTTCAAAAATAGTTAGAATAGCTTTAGTTATTATAATATGTAACCGCGTTGTCTTGAAATTTGGGGAAAACCCCAGCTCGAAATGTTTGCACAGGTTAGCTTATCTGAGATTCAGTGACGAGGTAAACATTTCTTTTTTAAAATGGGTAAACTATTGAAATGGTTATAACATTCGCCATAAACAACACACTTAGCAGACGACTTGGCCACGACATCACCGTGATCAGGTGGAGTGGGTCATGATTATATACATAGGGTCAGCCTTGGATTGTGCCTGCCGAAAATGCTTTGTTATGCAGTGGGCTTAAATAGCCTGAAATGATAGCTTAGAACCTTGGCGCAAGTGTAACTTTGAGGGGTCAGCTAGAAGCTATACCTAAATCGGTACATTTGTAAATACGAAAATACCAATAGGGTTGGGGGGGCACAGTGGGGAAGCAGGGCATAGTGGATCATCCCTATGACAGCTCGAACGAAGCGCCGTTCGAATATTCAAATGGCTCGTTTTGATTGTTCGTCGGTCGGCACGTGAACTTCACCCGATCCACACCATTTTGTCAGCCCTTTATGCGGTTAAATCAAAAGAGTGAATAACAGTGCTTACGTTAAAAAAATACGTAAAATTCAATAACAATTGTTTCTCGAACCTAATTATGTATTGTGATGGTTAATATTTCGTTTTGTAGCATAGCAGTGCTTTCTGGATACTATAATCTAAATAACAAGATTGTTTGAAAAGGTTAAGATGTTGTCAGTTTATATTTTGTTGCTAAAGTACCTACCACTGGGGAATAGCGGGGTACATTAAAAGGGGCATAGTGGAAAGGTACCCCACTTTGCCCCTCTTCAAGGCAACCAAAGTATTTTTTTAAGACAAATGCTTCTTGTATCAATCTATTGTTTCTCTTAATCTATTGAAAGCTCCGCAAAAAGAAGGACAGAAAATGGTGTATGGTAGCGTACACATAATCGAATTCACGTTCGTGGTTATGGCTAAAAAACTCAGCGTAAATAGAGCATAATTAGTGCAAAAATAAAATAAATAGTAAAATTGGTTTAAGAAATAATGACCATTCTTAGTGGGTACGCCAGCATAAAGGTCAAGCAAGCATACACATGACCGTACTCGAAAACAGCTTATGCTATAACAACGAAGTTACACACAAGTAGTGCCCGAGAATTATTTTCGAACAGCGGCAACACCGAAAAAAAATACTAATTCTTACTACCTGCCTAACTTGTTCGGTGTATAATTTCGCTAACAAATTATGTTTTGTGTGCGGACTGTACCATAATGCATTTGTTCCTATAACTTCACATAGACTTTTTATATTGTTTCACTTCAAAATTGCTTTCTTGTTCAATATCTCACGGCAATATCTCAATCAAGCAATATCTCAGCAATATCTCAATCGATAGATTGAGGAGCCCCCATCAGTGACTCAAACATTTTATTGCTTAAAATAGATGAAGATACTTACACTGAAAAAGCTTAAAAAATATAAAAACATTATTCTCTGAGTTGATATAAATTTAGGCATCGTACCTAACTCACATGAAAAACGCTCACCTGATTACCTAGACTGTTTAGCTTCCCACTGTTTATTGGCAGGCCATACCTACCCTACACATAATGGCCTTACTTGCTTAGATCACATGATGATAAAAACTGAACAGGAAACTTTTTGTTTAGCATCAGTATCTTCCATTACTGATCATGAGTGCGTAGCTCTTTCAATTAACATTAAATCCAAAACATACTTCTGTCATAAATCTTCCACTAATATTAATTACGAAAGCCTAGATAAAGCTGTTGAGAATATTAATTTTCAACATATTCTGCAGTGTGTCTTGCACTCGCCATCAAAAATTGTTCTACCGTTTCTAAGATCCCCAAACGGAAAAGAATATTCAAACCATGGATAACCAGAGCGCTCTTACGCTGTTTGAGTAATAGAGATTATATTGATAAAAAACTTAAAAGGATCCGGACAATGATGTGCTTAATATAACCTATAAACGGTACCGAAATTTCTGTACTGCTCAGTTAAAAAAGGCAAAAAATATATATGATTGTCAGGAAATAGAAAAATATAAAGGAAACAAAAAAAACTATGAGAAGTTTTTAAAAATATAACAAACTTGAGTCAAAGAACTGATCACTCTTCAGACTTAATCATCTCAGGCCAAGAGTTAACTAGCGTCAATAAGGTGAACAGCTTTTTTGTAAGTGTAGAAGTGTTCTAATCCTTCTGGCACTGGCGCCGTAAATAGACCCGAGCGAGATATAGTGTCCACCTCTAGTAAGTCTCTTGCTTTGATTCCATCTGACGAAGACGAAAATCGCCTGCTTATCAATGGTCTTAAAGACAATTGTGCCGTGGGAATTGATGGAATCTCTAGCAAAATCATCAAGCGATACTCCCACTTCCTCGCAAAGCCCATTACCGTCTGTAATATATCTATAGAACCTGGCATATTCCCTCAAACATTAAAATCAGCCTTAATTAAATCATAAGGGGGGAGACAGAGACTGCGTCAATAATTTTAGTCCGATTTCAATCCTTCCCGCCATGTCCAAAATACTGGAGCGTGTTATGAACAAACGCTTAACAAATTTCCTAGAGTCAGCCAAACTTCTCTCATCATCTCAATTCGGATTCCGTTCAGGAAAGTCAACCAATGATGCTGTCCATCTACTTGTCAACTCGATCGTAACCAGCATTGATACGGTCTCTGTCCCTCTTCTGATACAAAAGCTCGAAGGGATTGGTGTTCGTGTTATTACATTCAAACTCCTTCAAAGCTGTCTGTCAGACTAGATAGATTTCAGACTGTTAAAATCGACCAATGGCTGAGTGATGAATACTCTGTTAGCATCGGGGTTCCCCAAGGTAGTATCATCGGCCCAACGCTCTTTCTCGTCTTCATAAACGACCTATGTAACACGAAAATACGCAACGGTACCATTATTACCTTTGCAGACGACACGGCTCTATTCTTCAGAGGCGACACTTGGGATGCCGTTTATAATAGTGCCCAATTAGGAATGTAGTACCTACAGGTACTCAACCTATTCCAAAACAAGTTAACTACACTACCAGCTAACAGTGTTGTCATTAGGATAAGATTTCTTCCTGTATTTTTATTATTATTCTTTTTCTTTCTTGTATGTACCTATCAAGTTAATTAGTTTCCTACCTCTATAAGTAGTTAGACTGAACTTGTTTTTAAGAGACAAATAAACCAAAATTTTATTATTCTATTATCTCCGTTCCTATAAGAGAAATCATTGTAAAATTTTGCTATTTTTAGAATCTACATTTTTTATGTGAATTTTAGCTACCAGACTATGCCCCATAGAGTACCCCACTTTACCCCCATGGACGGGGCAAAGCAGGGATTATTTACATATTGTAGATTTCATAAAGTAACTGAGAAAAAAATATATATAGTCATTCGCAATGAGTTTAACTATGATATTGAGATAAATGTTTTTGTTTAATATTAATATTTTATCTTTTAGGTACACTTGAATCTTAAATTCCCCACTATGTCCCCGCCCCACCCCTACACCGTCTGCTTAACGGTGTAGGTACCTTAAACACTTGATAGAAATTATCTTAGAAGTGAGGAAGGTAAGTAGGTATATTTATAGACATAATGAATTACAGTTAATAGCTGACTACGTACCTACCTACTTATTATAATTACCAGCTTTTGCACATGTAGGAAAAATTAAGATTAATGTTATGCGTAGTTTCGCAAATAAAAACAATAGAATCCGAAAATCAACTACCTTCGAATAGTCGTACATTTTGAGAGACATATTGAGAGTGCGCGTTGAGCTCTATTGTTTAGCGAGTTGAGAAACCGCTTTGAAATAAAACATGGTCAAATATGACAAGGCCCAAAGGTGTCCACAATTTTGAGCCTTTTTACAGACTAGTTGAGATGTACACCTTGCGTGCTTTATTCTAGGTAAATAACCACCTTTTCCACGTTCGGCCTTATCTTAACTTGTTGACAGGTGAGATGAAGGCCAAGCGCTTCCTCGTTGTACAATCAAAAATAATATTAAAAAAAAACAGAATGTTTGTTTATGGGCGTTACCTTCATCATCAAACTATTTAAAATCTGCATTTTGAAAATGGAATAATACCTGGGGCAGATAGCCATAAGTGTTGCCGTCTGCCACCACATGGGGGTAACAACAGGCTTTGGTAATATGGTGGTAGCCAGCCGTACGCACCACAATTTATAATAAGCATGGCCAGTATAATATTGTGGACTTGGTCATAAAAACTTTCTGAAATTAAGTAATTAGTAAAAGAATGTCTTGTATTGTTTTGTACCGATATTATCCAAAACTATCAAACATAAATCGAGGCAACAACAAAGCTGACGTTTGAGTAAAATAAGAGTCTAGGATCCCAATGTTGAACATGTTTCTTAATACCAACTCCCGACGATATCACTCTGTCTAGTCTAGTCCATCGTCAGCGGAAATAATAAAGAACAGGCTGAAACTATATATCTACTGAAAAAAAACATCAGAAATAGTGGGAGTTAAGGCTGCAAAAAACACCAAAAAAATGGAAAAACGACACATTTTCTATCTAGCTGTGAAGATCTACGCACGATAGGCAGTAGGTATTGTCACAGGACACTAAACTCAACCACCAAGACAGTTGCTGTTGCCACAGACAGTGGCATATATCACGGATGTTTCCGAGCTGAAGAAACGGTGGACGTTTGTTTACTGCGCCTCTACAAGCGAAGCTATAGTGAAATCTGGTCTGCAAAAGCTGCATTAACCTCGGGTACCTTCTTTGGAGCAATGCTGCCAGCACTTCTCGGTTACTTTAAGAAGTTAGGCAGGAGGGGTTCCGGATAGCAATGCACAATACACCCTTTATGAATAACAATTACCCAAAATTGAACCAGCATGTTAGAAATGGATTTCATACACTTTCCTAAAACACAATCACAATTCGGAGATTTTTTTATTTTTACGTGTGGAAATCTTTAAGGATGCCTCCAGATCCGAGGGCACCGGGAGGTTTTGTTGAGGGAGACTTACTGGCTTAAACCACACGGAGTTCTATCTGAGCGAATAATTAACGAGGCCCATAGATAATCGAGTCTGATCAACAACGTACGGGCAGCCCACTTAGCATCTATATAATATGACTTGGTTTAGGGCACTTTAGGGTACCTAATTTCCTTTTGTAATGTTTTGTATGTACTTCAGGCAATTCCATGGGATAACGGCCCAAGCGCTGCCTGCCCCCGCCCAGAACAGGGTGGATAGATGATAGAGATCGCTTTCAGCGATAAGGCCACCCATTTTTTTACCAGTGACGCTTAGATTAAGTTTCCACTATCTGTATTTTGTTATTGGTGAATAATAAAGAGTTATATCTATCTATGATTCACTTCCCATTGTCTATACCAGGGTTGTTGCTGATGCACTATTTTTACAGATCAGCGGATGCGGATGCAGATGCTGATTTTACTAATTAAAAAAAAATGTCCAGGACATTTTAATGATTTTTTTTTCGATATAGAATTTACATGCAATATCTTTTTAGTTTATTTGGTATTGAATGAAGTCAAATGTTGTTTTAACTGTGCTTTCAGTATTGTATCCAAGTTTTCTACGTCATCATTGTCGCTGCTACACTCTTCCCTCGAATCAAGCCTATTTTCCGGTTACTTTTGTTTGCCTATTTTCTTACAATCAAGTGCCTTAAGCAAGGATTGCCGCAGATGCGGATGCGGATGATCCGCATTATTTAAAATATCTGCATCCGCATCAGTATCCGCTTTGATTGATGCGGATTCATTGCGTATAATTGATAGTGTGACGTAACACGCGTGTCTCGAAAGGGCCCGCCCCTTTCGAAACAGCTTATGCTTATGGCACTTGATTGTAAGAAAATAGGCAAACAAAAGTAACCGGAAAATATGCTAGATTCGAGGGAAGAGGGTAGCAGCGACACTGATGACGTAGAAAACTTGGATACAATACTCAAGGCACAGTTCAAAAAATATTGTAAGGAAATAAACTTTATTGTGACACATAACCCGCTTGATTGGTGGTGAATTAATGGAGATAGTTATAGAGATCTTTCGAGAATGGCCCAAACATTTTTGTCACCACCACCGCCAGTGTTCCAAACGAACAGCTACATATAAACCTGCCAGAAACAGACTGCAAGCCAAGAAAGCGGCTCAGCTGTTTTTAAAATATAGCTTACCTTTATCAAAATTCCAATCTGATTAAATGTTAGATGAGCCAGCAGATTTCTGTTAATAAATGACATAAAATAGTTAAAACAATATTTGGATTAATTAAATATCAAATAAACGAAAATGTTAGTTCATGTAGATTATATTTCGGAAAAAAAAAAATGTCCAGGACATTTTTAGGTTGTTTTTTTAAATTAGTAAAATCAGCATCCGCATCAGCATCTGCAGATGTCAAAGACAAAAATCAGCATCTGCATCCGCATCCGCTGATCTGTAAAAATACTGCATCAGCAACAACCCTGGTCTATACTACCAAGTGCTAGGTACCTACTTCGTCAGGGGCTAGAGCGCTGTGTGAAATATATCATAATATATATTCATGAATCTATACTAAGATTATAAATTGTAGTCGTCCTCAGTACGTCCTGCTGCTATTGTATTAGAACACCAGATGAGGTTGTGGTCAAACAATGGTTATAACCGGCTCTGTGGTATTGTGGTTTGTCCACCGGCGTCAAATCCAGAGGTTTGGTTGGTGGTAACACTTGTTAAGTCCACCTGGCAAGCTTGGTAGCAACCCAGGTGAACTTAACAATTAAAAATAGAAATTAGGTAAGATGCTGGTCCATCTTAGCAAATACTGCCGCCATAACAACAATTCTAAAATTGTTGTGTTCCTGGTTTTAGAGGTACGATAGCTGGTTCCTCTGACTGTTGAGGATTAACCGGGATTGACCGGGTAAAGTGAGCTTCCACCTTCGACCTTATTTCATTTTACTTTTACAATTTTTGGAAAACTTATAGCTAGGTTTGTGCAACTTGTACTTATCATAACTGGTTGAGATAAGGGGAGATGAACATCAAAAGCTTCCCCGACGTACAATAAAATAGAGGGAGGTGTATCAATAGCTAAACGGCTCAAATAATATTAATGAAATTTCGAAAGCCTAGCGAGTGCGACATAGAGCACATAACATTGGATACTTTAATACCTAAATTAAGAATAAAAACAATGTATATCTTATTATATTTATTTTTTCCATACTTTATATAATAATATAAAAACAGTACAAGAATTTAGAATAAACTTGACTTGAAGCACAAAAAAGTTGCCTTCTTTACTCTGATTTTCTACCTATTTATCGATAAATAATTTTTCATAATAATTCATGTAAGAAATTCTGACAATGTGGTAAAAAATCAATGTAAATATAGACATAAAAAAGTATCATTAGTATGTGGTACATCACAATGTACGTTTGTTCGTATTTTATGAGCTGCCATACCGTTCATCTGATAGCGATAAAAGTATGTCAACTTGTTGGTTCCACTTGCGCGAAGGTTTATAGTCATAGTACAATTCTCTATTATATTATGTCAATAGTTACTAAGATCATAAAATATAACGTAGAAAATTTGAATAGAGAATTTAAAAAACAGGTTAAAATGTTCTGCAGGCGACTGTACATATTTTTTTTAGGTTATTCAGATTTATATATATTGTTCACCTTATAATAAAGACGAAATTTGTCATATTATAATAGCGCTTCGAACAGATCAAGTAACCATGTAAGTAATTAACATTAAATTTGGATTTGCTTCGATAGGTACAAATGAGGCTTCTTCTTGAAGACATGAGTTTATTCATTAGAAGTTCGCTACAATAACTACACCTCGTAGAGCTTCAGTCAGTTTGTTTTTGCTTAATAATTTAACTCGTTGGGTGCTGCGCGTCCCGTTCTTTATGTCAAACACATCGTGAATGTTTACAGCACCCATAGAGCTAAATAAACTCTGGTTTTGGTTTACTATTTCACTTTTACTACGTTTTGTAGTCATAAAATTTGTACATACATACAATTTATCACAGAAAATCTGACGCTTACCCATCGTGGCACATGTATCTATACAGTATTTGATAATAATACACAGGTAACTTTTAGCAGTTGTAGCATCTATATTTTAAATTTTACAATGAATATGTGTAAAATGTACAAAAGTCCTACGTTCGATCTTATACCTTTAATATATAAAGTATAGAGTATATAAACATACAAACATACAATCTCTATAAAAAGTAATTTTACGGGCCCCAAATTATTGTTTAAGAATTGTTAGAATGTTGAATAGAAGTTTTGGTCTTTGGATCACGACATGCATAGACATCTATCTGAACTGGCAAGACACGACGTTGCAGTTTGGATGCAGTAAGCAAGCCTGGCAACTCTGGCAAGACACTCTACACTTCTACCGGGGAGGAACAAACACCACCGTGATAGGGAAATCAGACTCAGGACTTACAAATCAAGAGCCTTTGAGAACCTTTGTGCCTCTCGATTTGGAGGATTTGGTTCTCATACATTAAACGTTCGACATTTATCACGATTAATTGATATAAAAGCGCTGGGTAAAGAATCTAAACCAGATCATTGCCTACATAGGGTGGTTTTTTTAAATGAGGCACGAAGGATAGGAGTGAGCCTCTGTAGCTATGAAAAAAAACAAACCCCTCCTACGCTAGATATCGAAAATCCACGGTACTCCAAGATCTTCTTACGTTAGTTACTTGAAACGAATACTGCTTGCTTACTGGATCCAGGGCCCCGATTTACTAAACCTCATCATCGCAGAATGGCCACTGGAAATACCAAAAGGCACCTATAATGCAATTCAGCGATGATACCATTGTCATAACGAAGCGATTGAGCCGGGCCCCTGCTATGTTACTGCTGTCGTGCAGTTCAAATGCAGTCTGTGGCCACGCTTTATAGTGATACGTCAGGCTGTTTGGTCGGTGTAGGCGTCGCGGGTGGCAGACTAGTGTATACCATGTTTAATCTGTAACCAAAGACAAAACGATTAGTGAGCAAACTTCTTCCGCTGGTGGTGGCTGGAGGTGCTGCAGCTGCGAAGACACGTTATCAGGGAGCAGGCAACGTGACCAAGGACTCGATCTCACTCACTCACTCAAAACTGCAGATCGATGCGTTTTACGAACCGCAGACATCGAAGTACTGACGATACCTACATACCAAATAGTGCTACGAAGGGATACTAACTCGGCACGCAGCCGGGAGGTGATATTATCTGAAAACTCTAGTTATGCCGGACTTGTACCTAAAACCTAAAACCTCACGGAAGAGCATCTTTTGCCGTCTCCCGGAGAACGCGGGTGCGAAACATTCTTCTGCAAACTCCGGCGGCGTTGACCAAGTTTGGCCGCATCTTGTGTGTCTCATCGTTTGATCTTGGGAGCTTGCTAAGTATGCGCTCACTATCCTCTTTTGTGCCTATCTAGTAATATAATGAACTTCTCGTTCGTTTTCCGTTGTATATAGGCTTCTTTTACGGGGGCTGGAGATCAGCATATACTCTTCTCCTTCGCCCACCTATTTTCCTGCGGCTGGGTATAGAGCTTATAAACTCTCTTTCAGCCTTTTCCTTTTGCTGCATAACTTGCTCGCAGAAAACCATCAAAGCGTTCCATGACCTCTTGCAGCGCACAATATTGTTAATTATGGTCGGTAACGTGAGGTCTCGTCCAGCTTTATTGCCGAGTACTCCACATGCTTCGGCCCATGCGGTACTCACTTCGAGAGTATGTTGAGCTGTGTCCTCAGGGCAGTCGCAACAGTGGTGGCATTTTGGTGTTGACTCTCTCCCGATCCGGTGTAGATACTTTCCAAAACATCCGTGTCCGGAAAGCACCTGCGCCATCCAGAAGGTAATCGAGCCGTTGCTCTCTTTCCAGCCATTGTTGAAGGAATGGACGGACCACCTCGATTATTTGAATGCCGGCGCTCGGTCGTTCCAGTCTCTCTTTCCATGTTTGTGTTAACATCTCCTGGAGCTCGGTCCTATGTCCCTCTACTTCTGTAGGTGCCGGCGTTTCACCCCGGGCTTGTGTATCTGCGCGCCAGAAGTGTACAGAGCCAAGCACCATTGCCTCTAAGTCCCATGGTGGAGTCCCCGCCAATACACATGCTGCTTCAAATGAGACTGTTCGGTAGCCACGAATAACCCTTATCGCCATTACCCTTTGTGGCTTACGCAAAAGGGTAACATTTTGTCGATTTAAGTTATGTGCCCATATTGGGGCTTCATATAATGCCATGGAGCGGATGATCCCAGTATATAGGGGTCGACAACTACTATTTGCACCGCCAAGATTAGGAAGGTACCCACCTAGAGCAACTGCAGCTTTCATCAGTTTTGGTGTTAACTTCTGAAAATGTGCGTTAAAGTTCCAACGGCTATCAAGGATAAGTCCCAGATAATTAATTGTCGACTTGATACAAACATTAACACCGCCCACCACAATGCAGGAGTCCACTGGTAGCGCTTTCCTTGGCCCATGGAAACATAAAGCCTCAGATTTTTGTATGGCTACCTCCATCCCTAATCGTCTTATTCTATTGACCAACATGTCAACACCAATTGTGGCAATCTCTGAAGGTTTTTCCTCTTGCCGTTACCAATGTATCGTCGGCGTAGCAAGTCACCCCTATTCCAGGGAGTGTCTCGCCTCTCAACACCCAGTCGTAACCGATGTTCCACAAAAGTGGCCCAAGAACCGACCCTTGCGGAACACCGCAAAACATTTGATGCTGACATCTGCCGTCCCTGGTCGGATATATTGGCAAGGTAGTCAGATACTATCCGGCGTATGTAACGAGGCATCTGATGGTACCTAAGCGCCTCCAAAATGCAGTTCCACGGCAAGGTGTTACAAGCATTGCAGATGTCAAGAGACACCGCCAAGACTACCTCACCCTAAGAAACAGCCTCTTCAGCAAGAGCTTTTACTCGCAGAATTGCATCAACCGTCGATCGCCCTCATCGAAAGCCGAACTGGTTGTTATCCAGATCTGGACCAACAATATTCAACCAGCAAAGGAGGCGACCAGCGATTATACGCTCTAGAAGTTTTCCCACTTCGTCTAACAATACAATAGGTCGATAGGCTGATGGTGAGTCTACCGGTCGTCCTTCCTCACGCAATAGCACCAGTCGTCTTGTTTTCCAACACCTTGGGAATCTACCTTGCTCAAGACATGACATAAATAAGGTGCACAGTAAAGGTCCTAGACCGGCTTTGAGTGCCAAAGCTAAAGCACGACCAGGGATCCCACCGGGACCGGAGCTGCATTGTTGGCCTGCAAACGTAACTACACTAACTAAGTACTGATACCCTCATTTCAACTTCAGATACCTGCGGTATTTCTATGAATGACTCGGTTTCTGTTGAAACGACTGCAATTGCCGGAGGTGTGTAATTCCCTCTCGTAGGAAACAAAGTCGTTTCAATTTAGGTTAATAACAAGGGCTCGAGGGATTCCGTGAGTGGGAGTGTCCACGGGCGAAGTTTACCTCTAACCATTTTATATGGCCGCCCCCATGGGTCACGACTTAGAGTATCCAAGAGTTCTTTCCTAGCCTGAATCTTAGGATTGGCAATAGCTGATTTCAGAGTCTCTTTGGCCTCTCGGTAAGCGGAGTAAAGTTGCTCAGCATTCTCATCACGGAGTCTTCTCTGTCTTGTGTACTGGCGTCTTTTCACCGTGCAAGATTTACGTACGTGCATTATTTCGGAGGACCACCAGTAGACTTGGCGTTTCGCTGTATGTGTTCTGACTCGAGGCATGGACGCATTGCATAATTGAGTCATTGCCACCTGAAACTCTTCTGCTTCAACGTCGATGCTTGTTTCTTCTGATCCCGACATGGAGACCCAAGCTTGCACTATGGAGGCTTCCTCTAACAAGTCTCTGTCGAGTTGCTTCAGCGCCCATCGCACATAATGATCCGATGGAGGACTATTTCTCGGCGTGTTTGGATCCGCTGCTAGTGCTTGAACATCGTACTTGATGTACCGATGGTCAGACAGGGTCTCAACGTCTGCCAGGACTTTCCAACCTCTAATTCGTGAACCCAAATGTGCGCTGGAAAAGCTGGGATCCACAATAGATGCACCCTGTGGGCGCACACAGGTTTGCTCATTCCCTTGGTTTGCCCACTCCTCTAGTTCCGCTCCTCTTGCGCATGTTGCTGGCGATCCCCATGCCGTGGATTTGCATTGAAATCTCCAGCAACAACTACTGGGTGAGGGTGACTTCCAACTAGCAGCCCGACCTCTACTAGGAAATTCTCAAACTCAGAAAGGACTCGTTTGGCGAGAAATATATTGATATAAAAACAATATCACCAATAAGAGCCGCAACGCAACCCCGCCCTTTAACTATATTTGAAAGTGGAGGTGTGCCTACGGTGGTTTGAGTCACTATGGCTACAGTCTGATCTACATCTGCCACCCAATTGTCATTATCTGGAATAAAGTATGGCTCTGATATAATTGTCACATTGATCATCCACTCCGCCATGCTCTGAATTAGAAGGTCTTGAGCTCTGGCGTAGTGGTTGATGTTCGCTTGTAGAATGCGTAAATCCATACTAATTTATTTCCATAGACACCCTCTCCTCCCTTGCCGTGGGCGTTGGGTGGACTTGCAGTGGGGTTCTTGATCCCAAAAGCTCTCTTTTGACTATAGGTTTTTTGGTCAGTACATGATGGACTGCCCAACCTATGGTTTGCTTATGGCTTATTCACCGAAGCACAAAAATTACAGTGCGCATCAGCGGAACATGGCTCGATTTGTGACCACTTTTACCACAGCGGTAGCATTCCGTGCTACGATCTACCTCTGAAATGCACTGAGCACGGACATGTCCAATCTCTAGGCACCTATAGCAGCGCATGGGTCTTGGTTGCACGAGTCGGACTGTGCTGAAACCCAGCCTACCGTAATCCGTCCGTTTTTCGAGAGTATCCTGGCTACTTCGATTATGTATTTCACCACGATCTCACTAAGCCCAGATGCCCCTTGGCGGATTTCACCTGTTGTTATCACATCTTTTAGGCACCCGCCATCGCGCACAATAGAAGAAATGACTTCGTCTTCAGTCACCGAGTCATCAAGGCTTGAAATGCGCACCTCCATACTCTTGATGGGCCTGTGCACCCGAATGTCTTTAGGACTGAAAACCTGTTTGAGTTTCTCTGCTAGAGAGTCCGCCTTTTCTTTACTTGTCTCACCTGGAACTTCCAGGATTCGTGCACCGGTTGCAGCTTGCCTAAATTTAAGGGCGGTGATCATCTAACCTATCTTAACCTATTGAAGCCCCTTTTTTTTGTTCTGCGTGTTTTCTATGTTTTTTTGTTAACAAATAATGAAAACTTGTACCAGCGCCTTGGCTTATGATTAGATACCAAACTGCATATAAATAAAGGTAGTAAAGTATTCGTGTGCAGAACGGGCGTAGAACTGTCTTCAGACCAGCCAGAGTCACTTCACCGTACAGTTTCGCAAACTACTACAGTAACGTTAGACGATTTTACCAGTCAAACCACGAATATTGTTAGCTCGACTGATCGATTGGGCTGCATTGCCATGCTAAATAGCTAATTTTCCACCAAGTATTAAACAAATTCACGAGTAAAGCCTGTACGAGGGCGTATGTGTCACCTATGCCTAATGAGATCGGTATGCTGTGGAAATATCTTTGCCACAGAGTTATGTGCTTCTAAACTAAAAATGACTTACCTATGTTGTCTGGAGACCCTCGTGAAATGTAATTTATGCGCGATGTAGATGGAGGCGAACAGGGCAAGTCCGATGAAGAACGATACACCGAGAATAGCTGGAAACTGAGGCATCAAACAAAAACACACTTTATTACTTGAACTTCAAGGTATATAGCCCCTTTACGTCGTACAAGTCTATATAGTAGCCTATACCACCAGGTTATCCCTGGTAAGGATAGATGGTAAAATATACAAGTGGTGAGATTACATGGAACTTTTTTTTAGAAAAGGGCAAATCTTGTTATATCATGTCAAGTTGTTTACAACAAATATGCACCTATTTTATGTGACTTGTGATTGTGTCTTGTGGGTTGACTCATATATTATATTGCTTATATTGTTGTTTTTTCAAATAAATGTATTTCTTTCGACTTCTTTCTTTTTCTTGACGTCGTAACGTGCACAGGCAAGGATAAGGTCTATAGGGAACTTTGATGAACTTGCATGAAAGACTTATACGACGTGAATAGGGCTTAAATAAAAAAAAAATTGTTTGAAATCAAGATTAGAATAAGGTAATTTCACCCTGCCCTAGCATATATATTGGGCATTACATATTGAGCAATAATGAACATGAAACATTAATGAAACATTATGCTACCACATATACAACCTCTTATTATTAACCACTATTTCTATGGAATGTTTTTGAGATTCGCTTGCACAGTCAGAAAGTGGCGATAAATAGATGTTTTGCCCTACTAATTACGTACCATAATCGCCTTGATAATCATAACCACAATTATTTAATGAGCCCACAAGAATGTTGATTCTATTTATAATTAGTAGGCTATTGTGCGGTGCTTTGACGTAATTTTCACAACGTATTCCGTGTTACTACCCGACTACATATATAAACATTACTGTATGTACATTCTATTTTGATTTTCAGCCCTATTTTTAGCGGCAGAATAATTAACTAGGTTTCGCCAGAGTCCCGATAGCAACTCTAAATAACTCGACAAATATGGCCAGCGCACTGCCACTTCAGCCTAACTCATTGAACTATGTAATTTTTGTCAGTCCTGGTTGAATGATGAATGGGCAGCCACGTCTCGACCGTCAACTACTACTGACCTTCTTTTTTGTACGACGGGAAACGCTTGGCCTTCATTTCACCTGGTTACAAGATAAGATAAGTCCGAAAGTGAAGCGCACTTCCCGCGGAATCCTCAACAAACTGAGGAACTGGCTATCTTACCTCTAAATGCATAATTAGGTAAGATGGTGGTAGCTAGCCAGGTATTGATTATGGCAAAGCCCTCCCCCTTTGGAGGAGGCTCTGTCCAGCAGTGGACACCAATGGGACGATAATGTAAGAATGGACCAGTTCCATAGCATATCTCACAATGTAATAAATACCCCTGGGAGGGGCTGATCTCACCTCATGTCGAATTAATTATGTAATCGATAGTGAAATATTATTTTATGAAAGTGAATTCAGATTGCAAAGTATACCGAACCAAAGTATGTATGTAAATTAGGAAGAAACAATGAAAAATGGCTATGACACAATACAATCGATACAATTATGATTCATGACGGGAGTTGAACCCACGTATCGCCATTTATATCGGGATTACTATCCCATTTAATTCAGCATTATTAATTTAACCACGTAGATACTAACAGTCACAATCTAAGTATTCATTTAAGAAATATTCTCCTCTCCAGGTACGCACTGAAAAATATTAAACAATCACAAAACGAGGTCAATTAATATAAAATAAAAACTGCTACTTATCTTGGTTTGGTTGGTGGTAAGACTTTGCTTAAGTCCGCCTGGCTAGCTACCACCATCTTGCCTAAGTCTGTCAAAGTCTGTCGCCATAACACAACGTAATTTTAAATTGCTGTGTTCCGGCATTTAGAGGTAAGCTAGCCAGTTCCCCAGTCTGTTGAGGATTCCGGATAAAATGCGCTTTCACCTTCGGCCTTAACAAAAACTTACACCAGGTGTGATAAAGGCCAAGTGCTTCCCCGTCGTACAAAAATGAGTACCCGTTTTTAATTAAATTGCTATCAGAAACTATCGTTTGTGTTGCGCATTATTGTACTATTGGCTATCCAACATTCTACAGGGTAATTTTATTTTAAAAAGGAACTCTTTATCATAAATGTATCGCGTCTTTTATGACATCTCACGTAGGGGTTCTATACCCAATAGACGCCAATATGACCTTGTTGCGACCAAGTCTCGTCGACAGTACGTCCTACCTTTAAAGGGCCGTAATAGGTAGCTGGTTGAAACTTCCTGAGAATATGAGTTGGAATTCGAAATTGAGAAATCCCGACATTGGGCCTTCTTAGGCCCAGTAGTCTCACACAAAACATTTTTTTAATCAGGCTTGCCATTTCGAAATGAATATGCAACTACGTTTGTACTGGAGAGCGAAAATTAGCGGTACTCCGGGCTCCTCTTAAATGTCTCTTTTATACAACTTTGAGACGGAACAGTAAGCAGCCCATCTGATTGATGTAAAGTGCATCTCTTACCGATAACAAATCCTTACTGCGAAGGTCACATGAACAGGTCAACAAAAGTCATGACCTTCGCGGCACTGCGTTGCTCTCGTCAACTTGAGGCATAAAGGTGTTAAGCCTCGCATGTCCGTAATTTCACCGGGAACCTTTCATACCGTAACACAGTAATGCTTCCCTAGACGAGCCCTTTCACAAGGAGCTGTACTACTCTTACTTGTTTTTTTAATTTCTAGTAACAACCATACCATATGGTTATGGTGTACCATAGAGAAGATTAGATTTTCATTCATTTCGAAAGGGATTGGCCTTCATCTCACCTAGTCCTCAAGTTATATTGAGGCCGAAGGTGGAAAGGGCACTTCACCCGGAATTCTCAACAGCAGCCAGAGGGACTGGCTACTTTACCTCTTAATGCAGAAACACAAAAAAAAAGTCACGTGAAGTCGGTGGATAGAGGCGGGTCATGGTCGTTAATGTAGGGTCAGCCCTGGATCTCTAGGCTTCCTGGGCTAGAATGAGGTTGTTACGGCGACAGAATTCGGTAAGATGGTATCTAGCCAGGCGGACTTAAGCAAAGTCCTACCACCAACCAAACAAATGTAAAAGTAAAACCAACCTGTTTCACACACTCGTACTCCCAGTCGACAGTTAGCAAGTTGCCGTATATCTGGAGGAACTGGTCGACGGGGCACAGCTGGCCACAACCTGGGATGGTGAGTACTTTCGGCTCGACTATCCCCACGTCGTTACGGTACGAGACTCGCAAGTAATACTCTGATGTCGCATTCTCTGTGGACATTCAATACCTATTACACAACTGCAACAAAGTATTTAATTTTTATTTAATTTCATTCGGGAAACCATACTGATCGGTTTAAATAACTTTATTTACTCTTAAGAACTACGTACGGTTCACTTATCTGAGTAATATAACAAACATTTGTTCACATAGAATAGTAAAATTAAATTCCTATTCTCAACACAATTCATTAGAGCGTTTTTAAAACTGTTAAGAGATAAGTCAAAGAATAAGTCAATGATGGAGCATGCTGGAGGTTGTGGGTTCCATTCCCACCCGGGCCAAACATTAGTATGATGAAAATGTATTTTTTTATTTTTTATTGTATGATGGGTAACTACTTCGTGGGCCTTCGTCTCACCTGGTTTACAAGTCATGATAAGGACGAAGATGAATGTAGACCACAGAGGCTGTTAGTTCTGTGTTTGGGTGTTGTATCATTATGGTCATTATGTATTTACAAAAAATATATATTATATTGTTGCTATTCTAAAATATAGTCCCATATAACATGGTATGCTTAATTTGAAGCTAGATGGCGCTGTGAAATGTCCTGTGATATTTATTTATTAAACCGTCGTGATGCTGATAATGACTGCATTGAACACTGCACTTAGGAAGGGTTCTACAGTTTCTACAGGAATCACTAGTTGAATAATATCATTTTACAAAAATGTTCAAGGCATTGTGTTGAGGTTAGTGACCCCAAACCAACCGAATCAGCACATGTCGGTGGGTGGGTTTGTGATTGGATGCAGATTTAATTTCGCCTGGAGGCTACCATCATATGTCTATCACCAAAAGAACAATTATAATTGTTGTTTTCCGGCATTGCGAAGTTTAGAAGTAAAATTAAATTTTTATCGCCTCTGTGGTGTAGCGGTACGCCCACCGGTGTCAGACACAGAGGTCACGGGTTCGATCACTAGAGGAATTATAATATTGTGCTCTTGACCACCATCTAACCTAAGTTTGTCGCCTAACAACAAATCTGAATTGTTGCTGAAATTGCTGAAAAAGCATTTCCTTGAGTCGACCTCATTCTTGCCCAGGCAATTCTAGAGATCCAGCGCTGACCCTACGCATATGATCATGAGCCGCCATGAGCCGCCTCTATCCACCAACGCCACGTGACCGCTGGTCACATGGTCACCAACCCGCCAGCGTGGAGATGTATCCACCGACCTTGCACCAGTTCGAAGAATACGGCAGCTGTGTACGATGGACACTGGAAATCATACAACCCCATCGCGTTCAGTACACTCGCTACAGTCAAGTCGTGTCCGCTGTATATCACTACTTTTGGATGTTTGTCTGAACTGTGCATAGTATTCTTCATTTTCTTCACTATTTGCTTGAGTAAAGGGCCGCTTTTCAGACGCGCCAGCACCGGAGTTGACGTGTTAATTGAAAAACTGGAATTCGATCAATTCAATATATTACTGGTCATTTTACACAACGCCATCTAGCCCCAAACTTATAATACTATACTATATAACTGGATTACAGATAATATTAATAATAATAAACTTTTTTTTTAAATACATGCATTTGATCCACTTTGACACCTTAAAGCAGGACAAACATCTATATTCATCAAACTCATTTTAGTCCCTGGTGAGAATCGAACCCACAACCTACAGCGTAGAAGGCAGAGGCTCAATTGGTACTAGACCAACTGAGCTGTTAGGCCTTTGTTTAGTTAAAGAGTATTTTCATACATTACTAATATCTGATTTCTATCTTATGATATGAGTGTGGACTAGGTATTACATGTTGGGATAGTCGTTAAATTTACAAATCAAACAACGGAAAACTTTGGAGCAAGAAGTTTTTGATCTAGTGATCGAAACGAAAGAGTTAACTCTCGAACGGATTATCCAATTTTCATGAAATTTAAACTTTAAAGAGATACGGTAAATAAAAATTTGTTGACGCGGGGGATTTTTGATAAGTGGGTTAGTTTTGAGATATTGGGGTGGAAATAAATATAATTTTTCACCCATATCTTTTGAAGTTCAGCAGTGGACACTGATGGGCTGTTGATTTTTGATATGTGACTATACCCATGATAATATGTAAATATTACGCAGTATTTATAAAGTTATTGCAGTTTTCTCATATGTTATCATTGCTTTTGAGCTGCATATCATTATGGTTCAATTAAATATTCCATGCATATTCAATGCGATACGCGTATTGTAAATCTGACGTGCTAGGTTAGTACCTACTCGTATAGTTATAATATATCGTATAAAATAACGCTTGGCTATCATTTTGACATTGAATCGGAGACCGAAGACCATTCAAGGGCACATTATCGATCAAGGTAAGTAAACCTTAGCATGTGTGACAAAGTAGTACCCACCCACCACGAGCTACCTACCTCCATCTATACTTATATTAAAGCTGCAACGGGTTTTGAAAATTTCAAGAGGAGGAAACACTATTATCGATACTGAAAACAATTATTTTATTCCATTTTTATAAATTCTTTGATGGACTTTTTTAAAACTACCCCGCTGCTATACTACAGGTTTGCAAAGGTTTATTTTATAAATTGAATATACCGAAAAAAATCCTTACATCGCGTGCGCTGCGAAAAATATTGATAATAGAACCAAGGAATATTTACAGTTTTAGAGAACACTTTAATATAAATAATAATAAATATTACAAGACATTAATTTCACCCAGCGCCATAGCCCCAAACTAAGCATAAATAATATCTACAAGAAACCCACAGTACCATTATGTCCAACTATTAGTTGTTACTATTACCACTTTCATACGTTTATAAAGTTGATAGAAAAGCCGGTAGAATATACACCACGTTATTTGCAGCTTGGTAGGTATTATATAAGATGTAGGAATTAGGTAAGATGGTGGTAACTAGCATACTCCCCTTGGGAATCGAACCCGGGGCTTCTGAAATCATTGATTATAATTATCGTGCTTAGCTAGCGGATCGTTGATCTTTGTGTTGATATTAGGTACTCGGGTACCGGAAAATGAATGTGGTTGTGCCGTGGATGTTGTAAGACTAAGGAACTAGACCAGAAAATAGGTAACAACTACTTCCTGAGTATGTTGTTATATAATTTTGTGCAAGATATGGCGAAGGGAAGCACTCTTGTTATAGTTACATAGTTTATAGGAATGGTTAATTTCAACGGTGACCATGTCGTACAGACGAGGGAACGTCATTTTACATTTTATGGTGGGGGCGACTTCACAATATTCTAACGTATCGTCTAACTTCGGAGCAAGCTAACAAAGCCGATGAGAGCATCAGCTTTGTAACTTCCGACTATATTCTACACATTTAATTATTAGCCCATTTGTAAAAATGATTTCCTATAACACCACACTGAGCTTGGCATATGATACACTTTGAAAAACTTAACGCAAATAAAACTGTGACAGCAATTCTAACAGTAGTACATAGCCAGGTCCTCAGTCTCTTGAGGATTTTGGGTGAAGTCCACCTTCGGGCTACCAAATCAATTTAAAGAGACGGGCGCAAGTCCCACCACCAGAGTTGAGATTGTTTGGTTTTGCCCCAGTTTGTGTGAATAAATGAATATACATACCAATAGCTAGCAGGATCTACCATCGCATCAGGGAACACCTTGCCAGTCCACTCAGGCAAGGTGAAATTATACAGTGTCTCAATGTAAAGAATACTGTACAAATAGAGTATGTCACAGTAATCGTTTACCTCAGCTCCTGTGTATTTTGATAAATAACTAAAACAAACAAAATGATTTGTGCTACACCGATCCAGAAAGCTCTAAAACCAATGCAAGCCATAGCATAGCTACTCATAATTCTGCAGAAGTGAGAGAAATACATATTATATTTTTATTTCAACATTGCACTTGGTCACAACATTTACAAATGTTATATTACTTAGCACAAAAAATCACACACAGCATCTTTTTCTCAAGCTGAAAACGCACTAAACAATTGTGCATTGTAGCTTCTTTCTGTCACTTAGAGGCTGTACTGAGAAATTTGAGATATACTCTGACAATGGGAACAAGGTGTTGGGTGTTTGTTCTTCTACAGTCAATTACTTGATGGTATATGGTTTAATTAAAGTCAATTACTGGGTTTGAGCTACGTAGTAAGGCATTGTTATAGGCAAGAGAATCCCTTAATGTGGGCTACTTGCTTGTTCCGTCTCTTTGTTGTATGAAAAATGAAAAGCTTACGTCATTAATTCTTGGTATTGCTTCAGTCTTTGCTTGTAAGCTTTGGAGGTGGTAACCTTGATGAACTCTTGATTGAAAGCTGGGCATGGCTTGCTAGCCGAAACTACTTCATCTTCTTTTTCCGGCACTGTATGAACTGGTATTGGTTGCCACATTAGGTTTGGATTCCAAACCGATCTATCAACTGGAGGGTACATGCCTGAAAAATATATTTTCTTATTATGTAGTATTGGGAAAAAATGGAGGCCTTTGCCCTGCAGTGGGATACTCCAGGCTAGTAATAATTCAATTATTCATACACTCAATACATGCTTGCATATCACTTTACGTGGTCTCACAGATTGTGGTAAAATGGAGCTAGTTCTGACTTCCGCACTGTAAGTTGTGGGTTTGATTTTCATGTGGGTCAAATATTTGTTTGATGGTTTAGGATGTTTGTTTTCAGTGATTTATTTTTTATCATTAGAAGGTAAGTACAACTAAAGTTACATAATTAACAATAAAATTATTAAAAAAACCTCTGCGTCATTGTGCCACTGCGACTTAGCTCGCTAAAGATCTCACTCAGTATCTGATCAGATCGCTCTGCCTACTGCCCTGCCCAACTCCATTTGAATATTCCCCAATATTTGCTTACTTTTGTAGTGGTCTTGCAAATGATAGTGGTAAATCCCTCCAATTTTTGAGGCTGTGTTTAGCAGTGGACATTGATGTGCATTTGAAGTAGAAAGTATCATAAGCAATCTTACCAGCTAAGCTTGCTTGTGCAGACATAAGAGTGCGGTCAACATCTGTGGATCTGATATATATCTCTGATGGATCAAAATATGGAGATAGCAAGTGCTGAAAACAAAAATGTATGGTTAAAAAAGTGTATTTTGATCTGTAGAGTTATGTTGCGAAATCCAACACTATATGTGAGATATTCCTTGAAGCGCACCAAAGTACTTCCACATAGCGCACCCATGTATGATGCATGCATGCATGTATGTATGTATGAATTAATGTATGTATGTATGTGGCAATGTTTGTGACAACATAACTCTCAACTGGGTTGTCCAATTTTTATGATATTAACATTATATTTTTTATATAAAGTGATATCATAAATAGTATTATTTAATAGTTTAAATTAAGTTTTCAAGAAACTTGAAGAAGATGACCATTAGGTCTTGCAAGATAGTGATGTTATGATATTTGGATTTCTTATTTAAATTTAAACTGGTCCATATATTTTAGTTCCTTCTTATTAGGGTTGCCAAGTCAAGGGTGTTAATAATGATAATGATCCAAAGAATTACAAGGGTTGCAAAGGGGGGTAAATAAGATGGAAGTCTTGGTAAATGTTATATGACAGGGTTCACACAGTAGATTTTCAAATTAGTTAATTTTGTCTTCAAAAGGGGTGGTATTCAAGATAAAGGGGCAATGGATGATCTTCAAGGTCTTGCAAGATAGTGATGTTTTATTTATCACTCAATAGAGATGCCAAGGGTTCCAAAGGGTGTCAATAAGATTTAGAATTACTATTGGAATGATGCAAGGGGTTGACTGCGGTTTGGCACATACAACATCAACAGTTCCCAATGGTCCATCCAACACAGAAAGAAATTTCTCAAAAACTGTAATTGCCATAATCAACAAGCTTGGCAGACAGATTTAATTTGAAATTGAATTAAATTAAATAATGCTTTATTGTACACAAACAACACTGAATAATAAAAACATTAGGTAACACTGTGTACAAGTAAAATGGGTGGTTTCATAGCTAAAAATACTTTCTTCCAGTCAATCTTAGTGGGAAAAACATGAAGTTCTGGAAGATTTAGTGACAAAGTAAGAATTTTGTTTATAAGCACAAAGATACTGTCTTTCTAGTGAAACCTCTGGTCGACTTTTATAATGTCAATAGATTATATAGCTTTGGTAGCCAGCAATGATAAAAAGAGTTTAAAACAGACTTCAACTTTTCTTATTAGCAACGGATTACCTATGCCTATGCCTGACTTTTATACCTAGGGCTTAGGGTATGAAGTCAGGCAAGTTGATTGCCAATTCAAAACACAGTTATACAACTTCAACAAAAGGAGAATATTCTATTCTAGTACCAGTTATTATCTACAGCTATTAGGGTATCCTTTAAACCACATCAATGGTGTCTGTACCATCTGGTATATCGCGCCGGCGTAGCGCCGCTACGACTTACGATATACTCAAATTATTTGTGTTTTTTTTTTACAAGTTCATATAAGAAAATCCGCTGGTAGGACGTACTTCTGGCGGAAACTGTTATTCCAAATATATAAACATTTTAACCAAGTATTTTAACCGCCTCTGTGATCTAGTGGTTCAACCCACCGATTACAGATCCAGAGGTCCCGGGTTCGATCCCCATGGGGAGTACAATATATTGTGCTTGGTTTGGATGGTGGTAGGTCTTTGTTGAAGTCCGCCTGACTAGCTACCAATCTTACCTAATTCTGTCGCCATGATAACAATTCTAAAATTGTTGTGTTCCGGCATTCAAAGGTACCTTCGGCCTTATCTTAACTTGTAACCAGATGAGATGAAGGCAAGCGCCTCCCCGTCGTATAAATTGTACAATTGTACAATCAAATAAAAAACCTACCGAATATCGCTCCCGGAGCCATTGTCCAAGTGCATAGTGTTGTTGCTTGCCAGTATTCGTCAGTTCACCAAATTTGACTGGCCACAGGGACTCATTGCGCCAAGGATCTTTTGGGTAGGTATTCACAGGAGTCCGATCGCCATGTCTGTACAAGACAGCTGCGAACCGGACTCTTTCATCGCACATGCAATAGGAGCCACACAACAAAATTACTAGCTGTAAAGAGATCATTTTTTTCAACACCCCAATAAATAATACTTATTTCTATAGGTACATTATATATTCAATGGTATATCGTCAGTCTGATGACGAAAATCGAATCGAAAGCAGAAATCGAAATTACTACCTATGTACCTATTTATCAACAAAGAAACAGAAACTTATTGATCTGTGACAGAAACCACACAGCTATCTATTCACAGAACACTAATAACTGTTCTATTACTGATAAACTACGGTTATACTCTTTGCCCTCTTTGCTTGCATTGCATTGGGCATAGAATACATAGTTATTGATCTGTGATTGGGCATTGTATTGCCGTTTTGTTTTGTAGACTTGTGCTTGTGGTGATAAATGCCTATCCTATTATTTATGGGGGGAGGCCTTTGCCCAGCAGTGGGACACTGACGGCTTAATATAATAATAGTTATATAATAAAAATTATTTATCTATGTAATGTAAGGATGTGAATGTGACGTCATGTAAGTTTATGTTGTTGGTTCTGTCCAAAGCAATGAATGTGGTGTGTAATACCTTCATGGACGCGTACCTATTTGATAGAATGTTTTCAAATTAGATAGCCGTCTGACTTGTGTCATTCACTGCAAAATTCTCTTTGTAATTAAACCAAATATTAATTGGTAAAATGTATTATTACTACAATTAATTACAAAGACTAAAGAAAGCGTGAAGAACGATGGCTTCAATAACTAGACTACTGAGACCAGATAAATTTGACACCGATCCAGGGTCTCCAGCTGCAGAACTCAAATACTGGCATTGGAAAGAAACGTTCGAAAATAATCTTGACGTGGAAACGGAGTCAAACAAGGATTTATCAGAATCTACTAAATTGAAGATACTTTTAAACAATGTCTCACCAAACGTTTACTCATATATACGGGAATCGATGGATTATGCGAATGCTGTAAGCATACTTGACAAGATTTATATAAAATTTCAAAATGGAATTCACGCCAGATATATGCTCACCTCGTCTAAGCAGAAACCTGATGAGTCTGTTGCAGATTATTTACGCAAACTTCAACAGCTTGCAATTGAATGCAATTTCAAATCTGTTAGTGCCGAGCAATATTAAAATGAATATGTTCGTGATGCTTTTATTGCGGGCTTACACTCAATAAAAATGCAACAAAGATTGCTGGAAAACCTCAGCATAACTCTAGAATAGACAAGTAATCAGGCTATAACCCTTGAAATGGCAGAACGTAATTCAAAAGATTACATCGCTCATAATACGCATTCAATGCTAAATCAAATATAAGGTAATGATAATGAAAACTTAGCTGCTGCATCGACAACCCAAAGACGCTGTTTTTTCTGTGGAGGAAACATACACCAACGGATAAAATGCCCTGCATTTAACTCCACCTGCACAAAATGTGAAAAAAGGGTCATTTTGCTAAAGTATGCAGGAGTGGAAGAATAACCGCTAGAGCTGAAGGGGAGACTAGTAAGACAAACATATCAGCAATATCAGCAGCAGCACCATCCAGCTGACACAAAACTATTGTTGGTATCACGGTGAATAACTATAAAGCTGATGCTTTAATCGATAGTGGTAGTTCCACTACCTTCATAGACAAAAGTTTTGCTCGATTACTAAAACTAAGATGCTATCCATGGAAGGAAATGATTTCTTTGGCCTGCAAGAACACAAAGACTTCTATTCTAGGAGTATGTTATGCAACCATAACACTAAAAGAACATACATACAAACGAAAAGCTCTATACATCTTGGAAGACCTATGCGCTGATGTGATTATTGGCCATGACACTTTAAGTGATCATTCATCTGTTGAAATCAAATTCGGAGGTTCTGGTAAGCCTCTTAAGATCTGTAACGTCATGGAAGCTGTGGTACCCCCAGTCTCACTGTTTGGCAATCTGTCAAATAATGTAAAACCTATTGCTATTAAATCGAGAAAATATACCGAAACTGACAGTCAGTTTATTAAAAAGAAAAGGAGAAATTGAGAAACTTGTAAAGGATAATGTTATAGAACTTAGCAGTTCACCATGGCGAGCGCAAGTGCTAGTTACTGGAGGCACAACACACCGCAAACGTCTCGTCGTTGATTACTCGCTAACGATTAATAGATTTACTGAATTGGACGCTTACCCTTTACCTACTATAGAGTCAATTGTATCAAAGGTGGCCGAAAACAACTTCTTTAGTCAAATCGATCTGAGAAGTGCTTACCACCAAGTACCAATATTGAAGTCAGAGAAGAAATATACAGCGTTTGAAGCCTGTGGTAATTTATATCAGTTTACTCGCATTCCCTTCGGTGTAACTAATGGAGTAGCTGCTTTCCAAAGATTCTTGAACTACATCATTTTAAAAGAAAAACTCGTGGGCACTTATGCTTATCTCGACGATTTTACGGTTTGTGGCAAAACAAAAGAAGAGCATGACCTGAATTTAAAAAGATTTATGAAGGCTGTAGAGAAATATATGATTACACTGAACGAAGAGAAGTGTGTATTCGGGGAAAATACTATCAAGTTGTTGGGATACAAAATTGAAAACAACTCGATCAGTCCAACTGATATGCCGACTCTAAAAAGAGTTCTTGGCATGTTCGCTCATTATTCGAAATGGATAAGAAATTTCTCTGAAAAGATTAATCCAGTAACTAAAGTCTCTCAATTCCCCATGAATGAAAATGCAATTAACGCATTTCAAAAACTGAAAATGAATATTAAAGAATTAGTTCTGACAAATATCAATCAAAATGCTAATTTTACAGTCGAAACTGATGCTTCTGAGCACTCCATAGCTGCTTCACTTTCCCAAAACGGTCGCCCAGTGTTTTTCTTCTCCAGAACATTAAATGAATCAGAACGCCGTCATTCTTCTATTGAAAAAGAAGAAAATGCTGCAGTAGAAGCTTTGCGGAAATGGTGACATTATCTAATAGGAAGGCATTTTCTACTAATTACTGATCAACGTTCTATCTCTTTTATGTTCAATCAATCTCACACAAGCAAAGTAAAAAACGAGAAAATCGAAAGATGGCGCCTAGAACTTTTGAACTACAAGTATAATATAATTTACCAACCAGGTAAGGAAAATATTACAGCTGACACGCTTTCCCGAGTATGTTCGAGTATAACAAATATGAACAAACTATACGAATTACATAATTTGCTAGGACATCCTGGTATAACAAGAATGACACACTGGATACGATCTAAAAATCTAGCTTATTCTATAGATGATATAAAGAGAATGATATCCAACTGTCGAATTTGCGCGGAAATAAAACCAAGATTCGCAAAAACGCAAGGAAATCTCATAAAAGCTACTGCACCCTTTGAGAGGCTTAACATTGATTTCAAAGGACCATTGCCTTCTAATACGCCTAATCACTACATTTTGACTATAATACATGAGTACTCTAGATTTCCATTTGCTTATCCTTGTAAAGATCTTGCTGCTGGAACTGTCGTCAAATGTTTACAGGATCTATTTTATACATACGGCACTCCACAATACATACATTCTGACCGTGGAGCTGCCTTCATGTCCAATGAACTACGAAGCTATTTACTAGGACAAGGAATTGCTTGTAGTAGAACGACTCCATATAATCCGCAAGGTAACGGCCAAGTGGAGCGACTTAATGGAACACTATGGAAAACTATTAAGCTGTGTCTAAGGACAAAGGAACTAGACACGGTGTATTGGGAGAAAGTTTTATCACCGGCACTGCATTCGATTAGATCATTCTTATGTACATCAACTAATATACACCACATGAAAGGTTTTTTAACCATCTTCGTCGAACTGCGAATGGCGAATCCTTACCAACATGGCTTTCCGAACCTGGCCCTATATTATTGTGAAACAACCTAAGACAATCAAAGTGTGATTCCGAATCTGAGGAAGTGGAACTGATAGAAGCTAACCCGACCTATTCACATGTTAGATTGACGGATGGCCGAGAAACCACAATATCGAATAGACAGCTGACTCCTCTTCCTCCCCCACGTTTAGATAACGATAACACTGAATCTGAGTCATCAGATAACTTTGAAGATGCTGAGGATGGAGACACACCGGGAACACAAGAAATAGTGCGAAGTTCGTCAAGACAAAGAAGGGCTCCTGTTCGTCTCCAGGATTACGAGCTTGGAACTTTATGGACGGGTGAATGTGGTGTGTAATACCTTCATGGACGCGGACATGGACCTATTTGATAGAATGTTTTCAAATTAGATAGCCGTCTGACTTGTCATTCACTGCAAAATTCTCTTTGAAATTAAACCAAATATTCATTGGTATAATGTATTATTACTACAATGACCTTATACTTAAAGTCAATGAAATCACATTGGCGGCAGCGGCGGTGTTGCTTGATTTTCAAGCGAAAGCGTTCCAAAAAATATTTTTGTACACCGGAATTCGTTAATAAATCAATCACATTATATTTTTAATAGATTCCCCTAGTTTTTTTTCAATTTTTCTACGTACTGTACATGTCTTAGCCCATTATCAACTATCTCCTTTAATTAATGATTTTTTGCTTATATTGAGGTTGTTTTCGGGTTTGTTTTAGTTACTTTCACTTTAACGTTGTGTTTTGTTTATTGGCATATTTTATGGGGATGCGCTGCAGATATTAGAAGCATTTTTATTCTGCAGAAGAGAGCTGTACGGGCAGTCTACCCCAGTCTACCCCTGTCTACCCCATGCATAGTTATTGATCCGTGGTCTGTGGGGTGGATGTTAGCGAGTATTGTAAGTGATCCATTGAAAACATGTTTTTATCATCAGGTGGTCACTTTGATAATGACCTATGTCATTTGACATTTACCTGTTTACAATTTGATTTTGGTCTTTGAATCGAAATCAGACTATATCAGATAATGTTCTTTGAAAGAGTAAACAGTTACAAGGTTAGACCTGGGCTAGGTTTGATTCTCTCTCTTTTGTAAAGTTTTGTACATGTTAGGCCAGTAGTAGCGTGTTCGTGAATAGCTCGTCTAACTATCTCATTCTAACTTAAGCTAACACTATTTTCTTTCTCTTTTGCATTGCCCAACTACGTTACTAAATTTATGTATAATACATACTCGGTACTCTTTGATTTAATCTATTACTGTACCTAACGTTATACTCTTTGTTCGTTATTACTAGATAGAATACGTAGTGATTGATCTGTGGATTGAATTGAAATACCTGATGAATAACTCGTTTCCGAACAAAATTTTGTAAAAATATTCTTTTTTATGAAATTGCATCAAGAAGCAATATTTAGCACGAGTTAAATCATTTTAATTGATCGGTGAAATGATAACAGTGTAATCTTGATGTGTTTACGGTATGTACAATACAATATTACTTAGGTCACGTCGTCGCTTGTTCTCGTTCTGCATACATAGTCTTGAATAAAAGAACTCTTACATTTATTCTACCGTCCATTTAAGCAATTATACTGAGTTACATATCGCCAGGTTATGTTGGTATATATCAAATATACGTAACAGTATCATAGTTTGACGACAGATATTGAATGTCCATGTCCATGGTATCTTCAATAATAGTCACACAGTAGGAAATTCTCCAATTTATTATTTAGATAAACTCTAATGTAGGTCTCTATAATTCATCTTTGGAAACCATTGGAACATGAGTAAATATTCACATTTTGTTGTGTTGTTCAATAAAAATCTCAAGTTCTCTCTTCTAAAACCCCTAACCTGGCCTTCACTTCATTCTTAGGCTAATTTAGGATGATGAACTAATAAGGCTATTCGTACAGCAAAACTGCTGTCACACTAGAAAGCATTTGATAATCAAAATATGAGGTAAAATTTACATTGATTACCTACATCCTATTAAATGTAGGTACATACATATAAATATTTGTAGGTAGGTAGATATTTTCACTAACCTTTAGTTTGACTTGTTCTTATTGTTTTTATGCAAATTTAAATAAGTATTAATGTTATAAAATAGGGTATGAAATTCCTTGCCAGTAAATCAGAATGAATCAATCTACCATAAACATTTTTCACCCTTTCACACTGTTTGGTCTCATTCAAATTTATTCACCAACTGCAAAAATGTAGATCAGGTTAGCAGAATTCAAATGAAGGTATGATTTCACCTATGTATGTCTTCATGTGTTATTTGTGAATGCTTTGATAACCTCAAGGTTTTAAATTTGAAATAATGGAAGTGGAAACAAAAACCATAACATTTTCAAATAGGATGTTTGAGAAAAAATTATGAATCATGTATCCTCAATATATTACAGTGTTTATTGCATATTAGTTATCTGAATATTGATAACAACCACTCATTTGCTCTAAACCATTTTTTTTTATTTAACACTATCATACAATTATAAAAATATTGCACAAAAAAAAATAATTCTAAGAATGACAATTATGAACACCTCTGAATATACTTCCCTTCCCATGAGTTTTAAATTCTTGCAGAAAATCATGGTGACGAGTTGCTTAGCAAACTAAAGGTTAATTCAATTGAATTAAAGTTAAAAATCGTTGATTTCAAGCAACAAGGTGGCTCAAACGTTGATTACACAAAATTACAATAATTATAAACAAGCAAAACAAATTACATACTCAAAAAAGAATGATAAAAATTTGGGAACTGGTTTTTTAATTGCATTAAAATATCAATATCTGTCATATGGCATGACAATTTTTCAGTTTAATTTTATAAATTGTGTTTTTTTTTGGGGAAAAAATCTAAGACAAACTAAGTAAGTAAGTAGGTATGTAAGGTAAATTCATAGGTAATTAGAAATTATTGTCATCTAACATCTCAGCTAGGTATCTCCTAGCTGTTGACAAACTTGTACAGAGCATTGATCAGAAGATTTCTTAAAATATCCCAAGCAAATCTGCTCCTACTACTGAACTAGATGCTTCAAACTAGAAAAAACTAAAAAACCTGACTAAAAAAATTATAAACTACTTACTTGCATACATAGATTATCAAAAATATGAAAAAAAAAAATTATAACAAAATTATTAATGTCATGTATATTTCAAATACACATGACATAAATAAATTATAATAATAAATATTACAGCACATTAATTTCACACAACGCTATCTAACCCCAAAATAAGCATAGCTTGTAGTATGGGAACTAGGGAATGGATAGAATACCCAAATACTTTTTTATTTTTATTTGTAAAAAGATACATACATACTGTATGGTACAAAACCCAAACACAGAACAAACATCTATTATTTTTATTGTATCTGTATGTTTCCCGAATAAAATAAAATAAAATATTCATCACACAAATGTTGTTCCTGGGTGGGAATCAAACCCACAGCTTACAGCGCATAGTTACTACCAACTATGGTAACTATTGTGCTACAATATATACATATATGCTCAATAAGTTATTTTTGTCAAAAAAAAAAAAAAACTTATTTTTTACTTAAATAACTCTTAAGGGTAAGATCATATATAATTTGGTGCCGAATTGCCAAGCAAAACAAAATGTTAATTGTATGTCACCTTCTGCCTTCAAATTATATAAACTTTTCCCATTTTACACTTACCCAAGTTATTTTAAAGTGTTTGTGGTAAAGTTGATTCCATTAATTTTTCAAAAATAGCTTATTTCAGCTTTTTTCGATGCATTTCTATTTAATTTTTTTATTGTACCACAATGATATTCTTGTTCTTCAGCCAAAGGTGGAAGCGCAGTTCACCCGGAACTCAACAAACGGGCTATCCTATCTCTATAAATCCGTTCATACTATAGGACCAATCGGGAATCCTTTCAAATAAAAAAAAACTTTTTTTCAAATGGTTAGAGAATCAACGGTGTTCTGAGGTAACAAGAAAATATACAACCAAATTGAGAATCTCCTGCGTTCATTGAAGTCGGTTAAACACCATACACCAGACAGAAAAAAAAAATGGTCTGTGTGAATTTGGTAAGTTTTACTTAAAGTGGATCTTCTTTATGAAATAAACACTGGATTTAACATGATTTGGCAAGATTTTGGATTTTTGTGTAATATATAATTAAAGTGCCTAAATCTCAGTAAAATTTTTTGGTGGTTAAAAAGAACTATGTATCTGACTTCACAGCTCAGTTAGTTGTAGCTCTGCCTTCTGCGCTTTAGGTTGGTGTGGGCTAGATTCCCACTCGGGATAATCATTTGTATGGTGGTTCTGGCTAACGGATAGGATGCCTCCATTTACTAGTTAAGGGGATGGGTAGCAGCATCCACCTGAGTATATAACACAACAACTACGATCACCAAGCATGGTGATTATGGCAAAACCTCCAGTCTTGAAGTAGGCTAATATCCAACAGTGGACAGTTTCGGGCTGTTAAGGTGATGTTTGTGTGTATTTATGTATTTAATAAAAAAAGTAAATAAGTGTTCATAAATGCTTAGTTTCGGTAATGTTGATTGATGTGAGAAAAGCCCGATGACCTTGCGATTGAGGTGTTTTGTGAATTATTGTCTCAAATTACTGGCACAAGGAGCAACTCATCTATGGAGTAACTCCATTTCCATGTTACGGCGGCCAACCAATTCGAGCAATTACCTTAATAGAAGTGCGCATATCCAGATAATTGACTCTTGTTTCTCGTGCACCTATTTAGCGCCATCTATCATCTATGCTAGCGATGTATAGTTACTACTACACTAGAATACGTAGGCACTCTAGTCTAGTAGTAACTATACATCGCTAGACAGTAGAGTACAAAATGCGAATGTTGTTTTATATTATGTTAAGTAAATAAATATAATAGGACATACTTTTTTCAACACAGCGCCATCTAGCCCCAAACTAAGCAGCATAACTTGTAATATGGGAACTAGATTACGGATAGAATACTTTAAATACTTTTTGTAAATATATACTTTTCATACAATACAACACCCAAACACAGAACAAACATCTATTTCATGACACAAATGTTTGTACTGGGTGGGAATCGAACCCACAGCCGTTTATCCCTGGTTTCAATTTATGTTATGGGTGAAGGTGGAAGCGCTCTTCAACCGGAATCCTCAACAGACTGAGAAACCTGCCGAAACATAACAACTTACAATTTTTGTTATGGACTTAGGTAAGAAGACCATCATCTTGCTAGCCAGGTAGATTTAAACAAAGTCCTAAATTAATGTCCTGTAATGTCCTGACCTACCAATTAAAGCTAGCACAAATATGTACCCCTGGGGAACCCGTTATGAGTCTGTTACCAGTGGGTGAACCACTAGTGCAAAGAGGTGGTTAAAAAGGTTTTCCATGTCGAGTTGGTATAGTCCTACAATGATATATTTCGCACCGGTGAGCGCAACGGTACTAACCGTTGGGCTTAGATTTCAAATACTCATAAAAAATATTACGTATTAAATACTAAAAAGAAAACCGACTTCAACGAAGAATGTGATACAATTTCGTTTACCTTGATGACGTATTTTTCCAATAATTTTAGTGACATGGACTTCTGTCCATTACATTACAGACAGATGCGTGATCCCATAAGTGGTCAGTTTTTTCCTTACTTTTGAGGCAATACACCCTTAAAATACCCAACTCGGTTCAAGTGTGCCTATAAAATTTGAATAGCTTAATAGTTTAAAAGAATTTACCAAATCGGTCCCGGCGCATTCGAGTAATCGGGGAACATACATAAAAAAAAAGTTTCCGACGAATTGAGGACCTCCTCCTTTTATTGAAAAACAAAAACGGCTCTGAAATTATACGAACATGAATAGCGATCCGATGAATCGATCGCTGCAGCTGCTGCCGACTGCTATTTTACATTTTTGGGTAGACATGAATCCCCAATCACAAAAATACAATTTATCTCTCTTCCAGCTTCGTATTTTTCATAACTTGAGACCAGGGGCCTAACCACAACGTCATATAGCATTCTCGTTTTGATCATACATTACTTATGTCACGTTTTTTCTACACTGGATAGATAGTGAAAAAAGTAAAGTAATATCAACACAAGAATGCTCTAAGAGGTAGTGGTACACCCCTGGTGAGATGATGACCGTGCGCTTCTCCGCTGTATAAAATAAAAAAATAAAGAAGTGTTACCATGGGCGGTAGCTGTACATTTGTGGGACTGTACATCACTATTACGTCACGCAATTACTCATGTCGTTAGAGATACTATCAGTCAATCAGCTTAACATGGATTATATTTTTAGATTAATTTAAATAAAAATAGTGATGGCTTCTACTACCGGCCGTACACGGTGGAGTGTTAGTGCCAAGCCAGCTTTAATGTATGGGAAGTAAAAGTTGGGTGTGGCAGAAGAAGAATGATAGCAGAATAAATGCAGTGGACGTGCGCTTTGAGAAGCATGTGTGGTGTTCCTAGATAGAGTAAGAAACATTGTAGCGAGAGAACGGTGTGGTGTGGTAGTTAGTGGTGCCCTTGCGCTTGTTGCCGCAAACATTTTTGGGCTCGCGCCTTCAGCGCCATCCAGGTCCTCGCAAAGCTGTCGCCCTCCCGGTTTAAAACTAGGTCAGCGTATTATCCTTTAAAAATAAAACATTTATGTGGGGAAAACTTTTAACCAAGTCGTGAGATGTTTTTGAGTAAACCGACGAACATATGTATGACGTATGTATGAATGAGGCAAAAAGGGTGTGTAAGGGTGTGCCTTACTCCAGCAGGAAAGTATCTTCTAGAACGAATTGAGTTCAACACATACTTAGAGCGATATATGCTGTATTAGTGCGCCAAGTATGAAATTAGTGCATGTTACCGTTTTGGAATAAAACGCGAAAAACGTTTCCTGCTGGAGCAACGTTCTTCCAGCAGGAAGATTCTAAACGAATGACCGTAGCCATAAGTGACATATATGGGCAGATAGCTTACATTTGTGCAATAAAAGTGCGCGAAAAATGGAATTTGTGGGCCTTAAGGTTTTTCATGACTTTATGTCCTCTAGAGGCGCCATATTCTAGCCTCTAGAATATGGTGCCTCATATTTAATTTAATGTGACGTCCTTGGACAACCAAGACGCTTCTAACAATACCTCACTTGTTAAATAGTGACAAGTAGTTTAGAAGTTATGAGGGAACAGATTAACATGCATACATACCGGTCAAACACATAGCCCTCTTTTTTGGTTCGCCGTAGTCGATTAATAAGTAAGTAGAATAGGTAAGTGTAAATACAATTATGACGCAGTAAGACCTTTTAGTTATACCTACCACGATTGCCGATAAACGTTATGAACGCGAATGTACAAACAACATCTTCAGCCTAATATTGTATAGTTAAGAAGGTCATCAATATGTATGAATTCGTCGTTTTTTTGGGGTCGTTCGAATTTGGTCGAATAACCTATAAGCAGGCGTTGTTTCAGTAATTCGTTTACATCTACCTTAATACGAGACTTGTAATGCTGAAATTTTCAGGATATCATTTTCAATAACCGCTCTAATTCTAAGGTATAAACTCACAATCGTGGGTTGAAAAGGTTTCTTGCATTTTGACGTCAAACTTATGACATTAAAAGTTTTGATCTAAGCTATATTATTCAAAAACGCTTGTATGTGCATTCCTGAAGTTTTTTATGGTTGTAGGAGAATAACAACAAAAACCGAATACCGTTTACAATGAACTTGTATGTTTGCCCATTTAAGAGCTAGACACTTACACACACTTGTGACACTTTTTAGGGTTTAAATAAAAAGCTAGATTACTTAAAAACGGTATATATTTTTGATAATATTAATATGTCACAAATACGCACAAATGAAGAGCTACTCATGTATGTTTATCTTACGGGTGCACATCTAATGGTTTCCGAGAAACACGATTCTGCAAAACGTTCCCCCAGCAGGAAATGAAATATCTCAAAAACCTTAATGCCCACAAATTCCATTTTTCGCGCAATTTTATTGCACAAATGTAAGCTATCTGCCCATATATGTCACTTATGGCTACGGTCATTTATTTAGAATCTTCCTGCTGGAAGAACGTTGCTACAGCAGAAACGTTTTTCGCGTTTTATTCCAAAACGGTAACATGCACTAATTTCATACTTGGCGCACTAATACAGCATATATCGCTCTAAGTATTTGTTGAACTCATTTCGTTCTAGAAGATACTTTCCTGCTGGAGTAATGCACACTGTGTAAGGAGCGTAGTAAGTGGATATCCGTTGTATCTGCCTACCCATCTGGGAAATAGGCGTATATAATAGTAATAGTGACGATGTGAGGTACATACACTAGATCTCATCACCAGAATCACCAGAAGGATTCTGAAATTCCCTGGACCTCGTTCCCATAATCCGTAATAATTGGATTATGGGAACGAGGTCCAGAGAATTTACTGGTCCTTATATGCTTGATTTTATTTACTTCGATTGAAATACTTCCTTAAACTCTTTTATTATACTCGTATACTGATTAGGCCTAATACTAGAATGCGTGTTATTGGACCGACTTCCATTCCAATAAAATGTACAGTCATCAAAGTAATAAGTTTCATAACCCGTGTATTTTCGTTTTCTTTGTCTCCGCTTCTGTGGGCCCATAGTGGTTAGCCCATCGGTGTCAGATCCAGAGGACCTGGGTTTATCTCCAAGGGAGTACTATTTTGAGCTCGGTTTGGTTGTTGGTAGGACTTATTTAAAGTCCGCCTGGCTAGATACCACCATCTTAGCTGAATGTCGTCATAACAACATTTCTAAATTGTTGTGTTTGGTCAGTTAGAGGCAAGATTAGAAGTTACTCAGATTGTTGAGGATTCCAGGTGAAGAGTGCTTCAACCTTAGGCCTTATCGTAACTATAAACCAGGTGAGATAAAGACCAAGTACTAGGCCAAGTAGGTACAAAAACATACTAAAGAAACGACAGGACGTTTAAACTAAACAAAATCAATACTAAAACAATTCAAATTTAACACGAATCTGGAGCAAAGCAACTGTCTGTGTGTAATTCATTGGATTTTATCGTATTTATAATCAGAATATGACCTGATTTGTTTGCCTTGATTCCGATGAACTTGAGAATAAAAACCGTTACTTTGTAACACCATTATAATCATCATTGTAACATATTGTTGTTACCTTTTTCTGTTTGCCTAGTACTACTTTCGAAATGACTTTTTACTTCATTAATATGTGTAATATGTAGGTAACATTAAAAATAAAAAGTAAATAATACGATTACGCGTAATAAGTATCTCTTTGTTTCATATTGCTGTTTAAGCCTTTGTAGTACTAACACTATCTACTTTTTACCTTGCAAGAAATGAATAATTAGCTTATAGCTCTTATATTATTATTTATATATTATTGAATAACATTATTATGTCTTTATGAAACTACTAACCATTACTTATATAAGCTAATAATTACATTATGAAAATCTGAGATCTAGCTCACTCGATTAATCATACGTAGGCTTCATCCATTAGGACGACTAGTATAGGTTATAGTACCTACCTGTATCTACCTATTGGTATCCATTTACTCGTGACTAAACCAAACGTAATACGGCTTGAGATACTTTGACCGGAAGATTATAATCGTGACAGTTTAGATAGATGCGTAATCTTATACAAATAATGCAAAAAAAAAACTTGGCAAATTTGACATTCCTAGATAAATTGTCATATAATAGTAAATTTCTCATAGAACATTGTGTTTAGTACCATGAACGAAATACAAAATTCTGAAATAACATGCTCAACATGTAGGTACGTCACGTTTGAGTGCACCTTTATTAATAAACCTAAGATGAAAATAAGGACCGTTGTCATTCAGTTATTGGTTGAGATAATCGACCGCTGCTTTATCTATTTATAATTTGATGCTATTTTAAGAAAGTGATGTCATGTTGCGAGTTTCGGCAAATCATCGTGTTCACAATGATTATTGTATACGGTTTTAAAATGTAAACCCTTTGACGATTGTAAATTACCTATATATTGTTACTTCCAAACATTGTTATTGTTAATAAGTTCATATATTTTTTGTTACGAAGCTCGATAACTTTATATCTGTTTGAAAACACCTGGGCTACGAAAGGAAGTGATGAACGAAAGTTGCATGCGGAGGAGATGAGTTTCGATGGATGTTTGGCGTGGCAATAGATTAGATAAGGAATGAGTTCATTAGTTGTGAAAAAGTTGCGCCAATAACAGAAAATGAAGTTACGGCGACAATGTACCTGCTTATGTGAAATTAATGTCCTGTAATATTCATAACTATTATTATTATTATTTGTTTCGGATGTGTTTGAGAATCGCTTCTTTCTGAGTAGCAATCCTCAAATACACGGAACGTTTTCGGATCCGAAATATAACTTTTTTCGTCCATTGCTATTCTCAAACCATTTTTGAATAGGTTGTGTGAAAGTCTAATTTTATTCTAATTTTATTAATTCTTGAATTTCGGAGTTAAGAATAGCGTTTTCGGAATCCATCGGAAGGTTCCGTGTTTGATTCGAATATGGTTGAGAAGCATTTATACCGGAGCCTTTGATCGAGTCCTTAGTGCAATCACACAAGAGCTGCATCGGTTAGAACACGAAAGATCACCTTGTGTGCAATAGTGCGTGATGGACAGCGCTATGTAAACCCGCGCTTGAGTAAGCGAAATGGCTGCGCACGAACTCTCGTGAAAATCATCCTTCTCTTTAATAACACGAAAACTAGACCGAGTAAATAAAACCTAATAGTTTTCTGACCTTAAGGGGAACAGTTCACTATTTGCAGACAATATGGAAATTTTACAATCCACACATTAGTGTCTAATAAAATTTTAAACATCTTTTTATCAAGTTACATCTTGATGGTTTTGGAGCTACTTTTTTTGTACTTTCGATGCTATCTAACTTGAGAAAAACCTAAACAGAAGGATAGCGTTTATGACAACAGTTTTTTTAGTTCGATGTATAAAACCATGTATGAATTTCCTCGTTAATCTTCTTTTAAGTAGGTTCAACCATAATTAACACACTTCATACAATTTTGAGAATGTATATTCGTATAATTAAGCAGGTTCTTAATAATATACAATATTTCAATAAACAATTTATCCAAGACTATGTGTTCAGATATTTTTCACAATAATTTCAACATTAAAGTTACCCTACTACTAACTAAAAAAAAATGTATCCTGATCTTGGAAATGCATGCCTTTTTCAGAAACGCGAAATGTTCGCTGAGAAAAGTTTACGTGCACACACCATCACTGTGGCATTCATGCGGTGACTGCAGCTCACAAAACTACTATGATATTACATAAGACATCACTTTCGAGCTATCATGTGACTGTACTGTGATAGAACTGTGAAACATTTGTGCATTAATGTGATTGCCGCTTTATTAGTTATTTAGTTCTGTCATATGCTGCTCAATGGATACCGAAACAATCACAACCTCGAATGTAAAACTAAAGAAAAACCAACGCAAAAATGAAAAGAAAAAAAAGATGGAGACCACTGATACTGAAAAGACGTTCGATGAAGTATGTCATCAGACGAGTAAACTTGCTGAAGAAGATGTAGGTGACAGTGGCTCACCAAGCTCAACGGACAGTGAAGATCTTGTAAACGCCATCAACTACAACACCATTACATCACTTGCCGCCCTTAAGGACATCATCCAAGGGGACGGCAATGATACTCCTGAGACTGATAGTTTCTTTCAACATTATTTTATGAACCATTGCAATAACTTGTCGAGTCGCAATTCTTATTGTGCACCACCTTTTCAATTTTCTGAAAGGCGCAGATTATCGCAGTGTGCTGAGGAAGACGAAGACGATGTAAAAAAGGAAATCGATTCCCCGCCGTCCACTGTTGCTCCAATTACTTGTTCTGAAGTGACATCGATGAGGACACTGACGATACAAGACGGCGTCGTACGCATTCAAAATAATGATGATGTAAAGAATGCTAACATTAATCATGATTTGAAAACGGTTAAAGAAGAAGACAAACAAAAACGCACAGTTATGGGTGCTAAGCACAAGTTCTTGGTGACTGCAACCGAGCCGCCTGTGCCGCCTGTGCCGACACCCGCGGTTGTGAACGCTCTTAGCACGCATGTTCACAACGCCCATACTGTCCACTTTGGAACTAAAGGTGCCGAAGAGCAAAGGAGAAGCATACGAACCATATTCGAAGGTGAAAACCTTCACCGGGATAAAAAATATTTCGACAGCAGTTTGATAGAAATTCGATCAATAGTCGATGGTATACAAACTAGTTCTGAAGATATATGGGTGAAGAGGACTGATGAAAAACCTGTAAGTGGCCTAATTGAAAATTCAAAAAAATATTCATTCATATCACTGCCTGTTTTAACTAGGTAACTTTTAATAATTATGTTTATAGGCCGTGCCTCACAAAAATGAAAATACCGCTACACCAGCAGTGGTAGATAAAAAGATTCGAAAAAAAGAGGACAAGAAAGTAGAAACACGCTCTAGATCTGGCACGTGGGGCTCTCAGTCCAACAGGGAGAGCGATGTCCAGCTGCGGAAGACTCCAAGCCGTCGCGAGAAAGAGGTGCGGCGGAGTAGTGACGACCGACGTAACAAACGAGGTAAGACTGCGGCGGGCGGTACCGCAAATCATTTACACTAATTCCTTATACAGATAATTCACTTAGAACAAAGAACCTCACATCACACATCTAAGACTCTCATCTCAGATACATGTAGGTACTTCGCGGTCTCGCTTAATTTCAATGCTGATTCGTGGGACTTCCTATGGGAATTTCTAAAACCCCTATTTAGTACGAGTACTTCTAAGTAAGCTGGTGCTCTTATTACACACGCTGGCTTTAAGTAAGCTAGTACTTTTTTACACACGCTGTCTTTAAGTAATCTAGTACTTTCTTACACACGCTGTCTTTAAGTTATCTAGTACTTTTTTACACACGCTGGTTTTAAGTAAGATTGTACATTTGTCGCGTCACACGTTCCCTACTGCCAACTTTACTCGTTTATCACTACATATCTCATAGCCATCTAGTCCCAAACAACGTAAAAAAAATAAAGCCTAGTTGCATCGCTTATTTGCCTTCTGTGTTCTCTAGCTTTTCGCCGCGGCTTCGCCCGCGTTATATCTACGCATAAAAATAAGCCTGTTGTTCCCCATGATAACCTACTTACTTATTACGAAGTCTAACAGATAAGATGAAGGCCAAGCGCTTCCCCGTCAGACAATAAAATAAAGGAATCGTAAAAAAGGCAAACAGTGAAAATATTGTATGTAAAAATATGTAGTATGCATATTATCTAAAATGTTATATCTTAAATAAATAAATGAACGTATGGATATGGATACCTATATTTTGTGGAGACAGGCAAAGCGCTTCCCCGTCGTACAAAAAAAAAAGATACTATTTGCCGCTCGAGATCGATCAAGAGATTTGATTGACAAGTAGTTGCATAGGTCCATAACATCACGCAACTGCAATGACATGATCAACGCTAGCGTGCTGTGCTGTCGAGAGAATCCCCTTCATGTATATCATTATGTTGAAACCTTGATTCACTGCGCTAGCTGGCTTCAATGCCATTCGTATTTAGCTTGTTCTTATTTCTATTCAAGACATTTTAAAAGAAATCATTGTTTTTGAACATCAATCACGTCTTCGTTCTAAATCGCGTGGCGTATTGCTAAGTTCAACCTTTATCGAAAGGAAAATTTTCTGTAGGTTCCTAAGTACCTAGCTGCTAAGCAGTCCTAGTATTTCAAGGTGATTCAAGGTGTTCTTACATAATTCGCTCTATCGGCCGGCAATCAGCCAACCTTACATTAATGCCGATTTTCCAGTCACGCATAATATCTGTGCGGACGGTGAGCGCAATTGGAAGGTTTTAATAAAACTGGTTGACTTAACCATACATTATAATTCATTGTAAAATTATATCGTAAGCCCAAGAATGTGAATGTGAGTGCATCATACCTCCAGTTGATGGTCATTAGCATCCACCTAATTTTTCCACCAGTCTGTGTACATCAACCGTGGGGCTTATGTCTAATTTCCCCATTGATCTGTGTGGCTGTTTCTGTCCTGCAATGGACATTATTTTTCCTTTAGTGGAAACTAGGAGGGGTACCACGACCTCTTATAGCATTCTTGTTTTGACATTACTTAACTTTGGTCACTATCTATCCAGTATAGAAAACACGAGACAAATGAAATGTAAGATCAAAACGAGAATGCTTATTATTGTATAACATAGTACGTATGTATTTACAAAAGAAAAGTATACAAGTATTCTATCCGTAATCTAGTTCTTGGTTTGGGGCTAGATGGTGAAATTAATGTCCTGTAATATTTTATTTATACGCACTGCTTATATTTGATATCAGCTGCCAGCGTCCGTTTATCCAGTTACGTACGACCCTTCAAAAAGAGAGATCCCCCAGGCAAGTTTCGAGGTCAACACATCGTTACCAAAAAAGTAATAATTGAAATGTTAATATGCAAAATTGTTATACATCACTCTTCACATGAATACAATGCAAGCGAAGCTCAAGGTATAATGGTGACATCCTCGTAAACCGCTAAACGGACCTCGATGTACTCCTGGACGACCTCTATTCCTAAAGAGATCACTGAAGGAAAGACTAGCTTCTTCAAGCCGTCGACTATATTTACTTATTTAATAAATCGCCGTGGTGGTCGCTGCCAGAATCGACCCTAATATTCCAATAACCTCATAAGGCCGAAGGTGAAAGCGCACTTCACCCGGAATCCTTAACGGTCTGAGGAACTGGCTATCTTACCTCTGAATGCCGGAACACAACAATTTACAATGTTATGGCGATATACTTAAAACTACATTCATTCAAGACTATAAACCTAAATCAAAAATAAAAAAAAATACTACATGAAGTCTGTGTATTGTATGTTTATATAGGTACTTCAAAAGGGTCAGCTGAAAAAAAGCTGCTTCTTTAGGTCGAATATAAAAATATAACTGGTGTACGATTCAAATCAGTCGACCTATATGTTTATCTGCTCCAAGATCGGGTCAAGTCATGTCAGCTGCTTCCCATCTTATTGTTGTTTTTATCATTTGAAACTAGCCCTACAGAAGCGCGTTTATTTTACCCCTTCAGAAGGGGTCAAATAAAGTGGGCTGCGAAGTAAGCTCTGGCCACCCAACTGGGTGGCTTGAGCTTACTGATTTTTCTCAAGGGCAACTGCTTGAGAAAAAAAATGTTGTAAGGTGCTTCATATTCATCGCATTGCTTTGTGTTTCGCCTCGATGCAACCTCGAATTTATTTCTAGTGTTTATTGCAATTTTATGCTTTACAAATGTAAGCACACCTTGAACCTGATTAATTCTGAAAGATAAATACTCTTTGCGAATATACACTTTTCATGAATGTACGACGAAGAAACGCTTGGCCCTCATCTCACCTAGTTTCATGTTATGTTAAGGCAGAAGGAATCCTTAACGGCCTGAGGAGCTGGCTGTCCTACCTCTGAATGCCGGAACACAACTATTTACCTCCAACCAAACCAAGCACTATTTTGTACTCCCTTGGGGATCGAACCCGGGACCTCTGGAACTGAAACCGGTGGGCGAACCCCTAGACCACAAGACCAACAATTATAAATTAAATTGCATAAAAGTATTTCGTGTCACTCAACATTTCAACTCAAGCAGGTTAGATTTGATTCCATCGACCATTTTGGGAGAGATATCTTTACATGCGTATCGGTAAGCGTAAAAGTAATAACGTGATTTATGCGTTTATAACTTAATATAATAGCATGACCGCGGACCGACTTAAGGTTGTCAGATTTAGGTACGCGAAATCTGTATGAATATTGGTAAGTTGTAGCTTCAAAACACATTGGAGATTCAAAAATGCGTATTTACCACTACGTAAATTACATAGGCTATAGTAGGCACGATTGTAGTTCATATAATATTTTTAGAATTCGTTATATATTTTTCCTATATTGGATCACTGATTGACCTAAATTGTTTTGTACTGATCCAGTCAGTTATGGAAAATACAAACATTCGATTAAAACATTTTGGTGTAAAATTTATCAACGTACAGGCAAATTCAAAATCTTTGAATCCATGTGTTTTAAAAAACCGTTTCATGCGTACTTAACCCAGAGAAACCATCTTAACGGTGCGAATGACATATTATTTATATGTATATAGTCGCATGTTGCAATGATCTGTAAAAACTTCATAACTTTTAAAAAGACTTTGTGTCCACATTTTTTAGATATTATATTAATTTGAGATCAAGTTATATGTTGACTGTTGAGGATTATGAGTGCGCTCCCACCTTCGGCTTTATTATAACTTGAAAACCAGATGAGAAGAAGGCTAATAGCTTACCCGTCGCAAAATAACATATAAATCTTTTAGGCTTTATTACACAAGTTATGAGTAATGACAGAATTTACCAGACACGAATATAAAAGTATAATGATAAAGTGTGTACATATTATTGCAGGCGAATGTACGCTGCAACATGGTTCACACCTACCTAGCATAGCGCATACATTGTTATGCACCTGTATCAATTCACAATATCGCACTTGGCATTATATTATTTGAATATTCTGAGATATTACTACGGTAATACTTTAGTTGATTGCCTCGACCTACAGGGACCCTTGAATACATTTTACTTAAACCAACATTCAAACAATAAATATGCATAACCATTTATTGGACATATAATGGACAGAGCCTTCTCCAAGACTGCAAAGGACTAGTACTAGTGATTTACCTACGAGTAGAATAGCGTCACGAGGGTGCAGCCCGGGGATCCTCTCCCGAATCGGTCTCTTACGCAAAAAACCAAGTCTCCGCGCTGTCATATGTCAATGTCAAGGCGTATTATTGTGCCTCTAGTGATGTAGATCAGCGTCTCCTTTTGTTACAGAAAATGTGCCTCAAATTTTTCGATAACATTCATTAATTTACAAATGTTATAATGACACAAAAATGTTGAGCCCGCGACGTCACTCACCAGCATCTTTTGTTCAACCCACCGATTTCAGATCCAGAGGTCCCGGGTTCGATCCCCAGGGGGGGTATAATATATTGTGCTTGGTTTGGCCACCATCTTACCTAATTCTGTCACCATAACAACAATTCTATAATTGTTGTGTTCCGGCATTTAGAGGTAGGATAGCCAGTTCCTCAGGCAGTTGAGGATTCCGAAGTGCGCCTCCACATTCGGCTTTATCTCAACTTGTGTCCAGGTGAGATGAAGGACTAGTGCTCACACGTCGTTCAATAAAATAATAAAAAAAACTCAGCTTAAGCGCTGATTAGAGCCGAGTTGAATGCGGGTTCGGGTCCCATCGCGAGTTGTAAATTGTTGTGTCATTATAACATTTGTAAACATGTTGTGACCATCGCATGAAATTCAAAAATAACAATATTCATACAATTCAATGAATTCAAGCAACATATTGTACATATACAATGAAAATAACTATGCAGCACATATAGCTAGGAAAACACTTGGGTTAATAGGGACGGTTACAGGCGACCTAGCTGTTTCAGACCAGTAGCAGACGGAAGCGTGCCCAAGACAGTGGCTGTATTGCCACGCTGAATGGCTGTGCTAATTCGGTGGCCTAAATAAGAGTCAGACCAAAGGCACGAGTCGCTATAAAAAAACTGTGAACAGTAAAATAGTAATCAATAAACAATAATCAATTACAGCCTCTCTTAATAATATTCATGATAGTTCAGTTTATGCGGCTTTCCTAATTTTAAGAACTCTCCTCATATACATATTTTGTTGAGTGGACACCTGGCCCCGATTCAACTTAGCCAATCGCGATTCTCGATTCAATTCATCTCAACTTGTAACCAGGTGAGATGAAGGCTAAGTGCTACCGTCTTACAAAAACAAATGATACCTTTTTTTTTATTGAGTCAAGCGTTTGACCACCAGCTTACATGTAAAACAAGTAAAGATGTGGCCATTATTATTATTATACCATTGTCATTGTGAAGCGATTGGTTTAGACGAATCGGGAATTTGTTAGCTGTTGGTGCAATCTCAATACTAAGTTCGTCCATAATTTGATTCGACCATTTCGGGATTCGTCATTACGCAGTTCGTCCATTTGGAGACAACGTAATGTAGTCCAACCTGACTGCTAAAAAAACTGAAAAAAAAACTGACCAATATAACTTTACTTCATGCCTTTACTGTTGCCGGGGCCCCGATACAATTGAATGGATGAGAAGGACATGTCATCCGACATGCCGACTTTGCTCAGAGCGGATTTGCTGAAGCGAAGGAAAATGATGATGATTTTGATTTGCAGAGCAACGTCTTGACGGGGCTGTCACCCGAAGCACGCAATCGGTTGGCGAGCGCAAGCGCAGAGGTTCCAATGACGACGGTCAGCCGCATCTGATGTACCAACAAACTATACACGGTAAGCAAGCTCTCCTTTATTGCTTAGTGTATCGCTACTGACACTAAAAACAACTGTTGTGACTACACAGAGTTCATTTTTGAATGTCGAAACGACCGCGAAATCTCAAACTTCATGGTTTTTCGAGAACACGGCTTTTAGTTTTATACTTTGATATATTTAGAATCGGCATACCTTTCATTTCATATCCATCCTGTTATAATACAACCTTTTATTGTATTCCCCCCTTTTTATGTACGGGGTGTACATTTTTTTTACTTTATTATATTCAAATGACATAGTCATAGCCTATGACTCTCCCATTTATGTCAAAATTAATCAAGCCGTCTAGGCTGCAGAGCGCTACAATGAAATAAATTAGAAATGGGTATATACAATTATACATACGTACTCTCGAAATAAGGCAGTCGGGTAAAAAGGTCGGTAAGACACGATATAAGTGTACGAAGCTTTTTCTCTAACCTTATGTACCACGCGTACTCTCTAAAATCTCTATACAATATTACGTATATAGATAGAATTTACATTACATTTATTCACGAACATAAACATCGTGTCTGAATATTTTAAACAAGAAGCACAAGTTACATACCTATTTAAAAAATAACATTGGGACAATTACAATAACTACCATACAAACGTATGGAAAAATGTGAGTAAAAATGGTTGATATAATAATGAAGACATAATCGCAAAGGTCAAGTACCGAAATAATCCATTTATCATTTATCTGACATGCTTTGGTTGGTTTTCAAATTTGAATGGACTGTTGATTGATTTAAATTGTACTGGCAACTTATTGAATATTTTTATAGCTTACTAGCTAACACTGTGTTTATAAAATAAAAAAAAATATTTAAAAAAAAACTTTTATTTTTAATTACACTAAATAATGCAAAACAAAAGCTGTTGTTATTTAAAATTTGATTAAAAAAATAATCGAAGAATATTATGAATGCAAAACAAATTCACCGCCCGTAAGGATACGAACTCAGGTTCTTAGTCACCCAATTGAACTCTTCCTTCAATAATTAAAGTATTGTAAGTCTACCCACATTTTATGCTACCCTCAATCGTTTTATAAAATAACCCAAAAACAAGACAAACAACTATGAATCCACTGTATTCGTTTCCATTGTTGCTATTCAGTTTTTTTGTACTCCTTATAAAAATAATGCGTACGACTGTTTCAGTTCAAGCATTGTTTTACACATCTAGGGGGAGTCGGTGATAGTGATAGCATTAGCATTTGTGTAGTGCAAAAGCAATAGCATTGGGATCGATTGTTATGAAATAAAATTGAATTTTACGGCTTTCTTCATTATTCTGAACAGTTCAAAGCACGAACGTGTGGATAGTCAGAGGTTAGTACCATGCATTAATCTTAGCACGTTATACATTCAGGATGATTACATACTATGATAACACGAGAACGGAGTTTTACCCTACTTGTTGTCGACTGTGTGAGTACACAAATATTCTTCAAAACGAACTGAACGCTTATACTGTTGATGTTTTTCAATTGTAGACACTGCGAAACTAAAAGATGAACTCTTACTTCTAAATGCGAACAGAGCATTCTCCTTTGTACGCTATCTGATTGGTTTGTAACATTCATGTTCAAATTACATAAACTAGGTAATAGCCAAATTAAACAAAAATCTGAACAAATGTAAATGATAAAATATGTGTACTAACAGCTTAGTTGTTACTTGGTAATAGCAGCTTTGCCTTCTGCGCTGTAAGTTGTGGGTTCGATTCCTACCCGGGACAAAGATGAGTGATCTATTTTCGTGTAATGTTAAACACCACTAATGCACAATGTAAATTTTGTATGTCTCCAAAATACATAATAAGATAACAGAGCATAAAAAGTAAACATTATACATTTTTTATTTGAATTTTAGGCATTTCTTGTAGAAAAGTGCTATTACAGTATTACAAAGTTTCTGAATGACGATTTAAGAAATGTCATTCAAATTCAAGGTCAAATATATTTATTCAGTAAGATTTTTTAGGATCACTTTGAAACGTCAAATGTACCGCAGCGCATGTTCGAAATCGCGACCAGCACACGAGGAGAGAGGCAAGAACACATTTAAATAATGTTATTGTATTCTATCGATCCGATTTTCTTGGTATTTTGAATAAATTCATTAAATTGTATGTTTTTATTTGCAGAAGCATGTAAATAAACATATTAGGTAAGATTGTACTGGGACTTATCGTGCATAAGTTTCATACATCATTATTACCTGCATTTTGACACTAGAATGATTTGATTTGATGAATATGTATGCTCTGTTTGGGTTTTATGTTGTGTTCCAGTACCCAGTCATATGTAATATAAAAAAGTATTATCTTTGTATGGGTATGGGTATGGGGCTAGATGGCGATGTGTTACAATGTCCAGTACTAATTGAATCGAGTAATTCGACAGGAACAACCGGGGTGAGCCGGCGGCCAGCGCTGTTCGATATCTTCAAGTCGAAGTCGCGCGACGTTAAGAGAGCGCCTTCGATTGTGCAGCATTTCAAAGCTGCAGTTCAGGTATTTAGCTGAATCGGAATCTTTCGTCATAGTCACACGTTTATTTTTATTGAATATGACAGAAACAATCGCGTCAAAACCCTCGTTATTTAATTGCATAAGAGCGTTTCCGGTTTGAGGAAAATTGCGGGTTCGAGTCCCGTCGTGAGTATTTATGTGTAATGATAACATTTATTGTTCCTTGTCAGATAAATTAAAACTTTACTTTATACGTGGTATAACATGGAAGCTTTTCCAATTTATGTGAGCAACAGGGAACGTAGAAATTATAATGATAAAGATGGTGTAATATAAATCAGATCTCATGAATATACTAGAGCCTCACAGGGACAATCTTATTTGTATTGAAAGGTAAGATAGCCAGTTCCTCAAATTGTTGAGGATTCCGGTTGAAGTGCGCTTTCACCTTCGGCCTTATCATAGCTTGAAAATCTGGTGAGATAAAGATCAAGCCCATCCCCGTACAATAAAACAAATGTAATAACGTGATGCGGTGACATGACCATATATGGAGCGAGCACCAACTTTCCAAAGAAAAAAAAACAAAGTTTCCGCATCTTATTCTTTCTGCTTAACATTTAGTTCAATTTGTGGTTGTATTCCAGAATATGACGAAGCCGACCGGTCGTTTGCAAGAGTCGGCCGGAGGGAGCAAGGACGGGGGCAAAGATGGGGGCAAAGTCAGCAACGAGGGGGCTGCTGGCTCCTCAACCCCCGCCGTTACATCGAGAGATAGCTCCGCGCATCCACACCCCGGGAGTGATACTAGTGTGAGTATACCTCGGTCTGTTTCCGGGTGGAGGGAGTTTCCACTTTCGGCCTTATCATAACTTGACACCAGATGAAGGCCAAGTGCTTACCCGTCGTATACTAAAAAAGTTAATACATGTGGGTTTATTTTGCGTGTAGTTGAAGTCGTTATTTTGTCTTGGGGTATGATCCCCAGGGAGAGTATAATATTGTGCTTGGTTTGGTTGGTAGTAGGACTTTGTTTAAGTCCGCCTGGCTAGCTACCACCATATTAGCTAGTTCTGTCGCCGGTATTTCGGTTCCTCAGCCCATTGAGGATTCCGGGTGAATTGCCCTTCCACCTTCGACCCTATCATAACTTGGAAATCAAGTGAGATGCCAAGGTCCTCGTATGTAACAATGAGTGCACCAAAAATTTGCCTAAAAAAGGGACACTTTTTGTTTATGTTAACTGCGTAATAAATAGTTACGACTTGTAACAATACATTTTGGTGTCGAAAGCATGCCTTCGCGCGATGAGTGATGTAGGTCACCTCCGCTGTCAGCAGTTTCAGGCCGACGTGGCGACGCGGCGGGTTCGTTGTGATGCCGTCAGTCAGCACTTCGCACGACTGTACCTACAGCCGTCGCTTGCGGTTACTCTCAGCGAGAATCGAACGAATTACTATTTGAAAGTGCTTTATCCCTTTTCACAGCTCACTCGTGTGTGTTCGATTACCACTCGGGACAAACATTTGCATAATAAACGTAGTTGTTTTCTCAAAATTGTATTTTACCATATGTATGTAATACCAAAAAAAAATATTGATTCGTAATGTAGCTCCCATAGTAGCTATGGTTAGTTTGGGGAGCTATGGCATTGATGATAATTAGAATGTTACTTTGTGCAGTATTACCACACGATAGCGGCGGGGGTGTCCCGACTGCCCAGCGCCATGTACAAAGTAATGGACATATTCCGCGGCCGAGCTTCTGTCCCTGGTCACGTGCCTGACGCCGCCGACAAGCGGAGAGCGGTGAGTACTATCTCTAGAACACTTCATGTATTTGTAATACATTATGGGCTATCTGTTGACTTGCAGACTTGTTGAGTGTACGGTGAAGCGCCCGTATTAACGAACCGTACCTTAATATGACCTGTGTATGACCATCGCGACCTCTTCTACATTCTTGTTTTGATTTACTAAAGGTAATGTTGTGGTCAGGCGCTCAAACTAAAAAATGATTATTCAAAAAAATCTATTGCCACGAAATTCTCATTACCTGTGAATAGTAAAGGCAAAAGAAGAAGGAACTCTTAAGGTTGTTCCTTGACTTCAGATACGCGTTATATAGTTCTTGGGATTCAAAACACGATGGATTAAAATCGTTAAATTCACCACTACAAACAGCCCCCATTTCACAATAACAGACGATTACCCGTCTTTTAACCCGCCTACGATTTGCCAGAGAACACGTTGATTGGACTGACGAACAATGGAGCTCCGTTCTCTTCTCAGACGAAAGCAGAGTGTGCTTACATGGTAGCGATAGAAGAGTCTACAGAAGACCTGGAGAAAGATTCGCGCAGTGCTGCATCAAAAAAAATGTGGCTTACGAGTGTAGTTGTGCAAAGAAACATGTTGGTTCATACTATGGTTGCCCATAACTAGTTGTGCATATCTCATTATCACCAAACGTTGGTGAATCTAAATAATCTTTACGCATAATTTAACTGTACATGTATTTGTCACGGAACTCCTCTTTCCCTTGATAGTTTGAATTTACAATTAGACCCCGTAGGTGGCGCAGTACGTCGTCACTGTGCGCCGCGGGACGGGTACGTAGTCTTGAACGGTCCACTAGTATGATATAAAAAATAACGAGCTTGCAAACAACGCCACAATATTCGCACATTTAAGCGAATATATTATGTCTATATATAAACATAATATATTAGCTTAAATTTGCTTTTATATATATATATAAGAGTTTGGAATAACTTATTGAGTGTTTTTTTAACGATGCGCGCGCACCAACTCTGTAAAGTGACACCATGAAGTTGGTCTCGCAAGTTTTCGTGAGAATTGATAACTATATTCAAATAGTCTCTTTAATTAGTCTGTACATGTATACGGCGAATCTGTGGTTTCAACATACTAAAAAGGCTAACAATGCTCTGCGGATCTAATATAGTAATGCATTCAGAACGTTGTTGCGGCTCCCGCGCTGTTGCAGTGCGTCAGACATGTTCGCAGATGCGCGCACAGACACATTTGACGCCATCTGGCGGAAAAAGACTGCCTCGCTGCTCTGTCGAGTGCGCGCGAGCGGTAACACTATTCTGAAAGTTATTGCTAATAAATATGAAATTCCGCTGGTGTGGCAGCTCACCCAGAGGACCAAATCTCTTTTAGTTATTGAGTACATACCTCTAATTCCAAGTTTTACTTACACTTTGGATGTTTGGACTTCTGAATAAATGAATTTGAATTTGCATGATACGTGTAAAAGTAATGAGGTAGTTATTAAAATATGAATTAATCTACATATACTGTGTATTTGTGCGTCATTTATATTAAGTATATATGGTAGCGAATGATAATTCATTGTGAGTAGGTAGGTATTCGTGATAGAAGTATTTTTTTTTGTATTAAAAACTTATTTGAGCGGGAATTGCTGAATGAATTTTATCAAATCACAACGATCAATCATCTATTAACGACTGTATTCTCTTCAGTTGCTATCTGTCTAGCTGAGAATCTGCCCAACTGAGAATTTGTCCAGCTGTGAATCTTCAGGACATCAATTTCGCGCAGCGCCATCTTGCCCTAAACTAAGCATAGCTTGTAAATATGGGAACTAGATTACGGATAGAATACTAATACACTCTTTTTTTTAAATACATACTTACCATAAGATACAACACCCAAACACAGGGCACAAATGTTTGTCCTGGGTGGTAATCGTTCGATTACCTGGATGTGTGAGAGGTTATGTGGATCATTCGTAACTGGTGGGGTAATAGTCTTTTTTAAAAATTTAAAAAAGTTTCTCGAATTAAAATAACATGGTGGGGTAGTTTTGAAGAATGGTGGAATATCTTCCACCACTTTATTTCTACTATGTTAGGGTATAGGGTATGAAGAGAATGCTGATGATTTCGTATCGTATAAAACACAAGTTGACAATCAATACACACAACATACTACAGTTCGTTTGTTAACCCAAACGATTTAAGGTCATACACGCAGGAACATTTAAGAGTAAATACTTTGTAAATATGTTCTTCTCGATGATTGCTAAAGCTATATGTCTTGATTATGTGTATTTGAATTTTCGATATCATATTTTGTATTACGAAGTAACAAAAAAAATAATGTTGTAATGAAATTCCGCAATTCCTTCTACGTGCAAGTACGTATAGTGTCGTCTCTCTCATTTTGCGCGTAGCCTCTTAAACGTAAACACGAGCAACCATCGATTTGTCTGTCTATGTACGTACAGTATCTTGTAGTTTTAAAGGCAACATGTTACAGATTCGCCCACCTATATAAGAAATTGTAAACCTTTTAGTAGTCGAGGTTGTATTCATGTAGAAAATATTACACGTACAGTATGCAATCGGCTTAAAATAGACGTAGCCGTAGGCAATTGCTTAAACACGACCACATTACTCTATTAGTCTGTGCAGTGTCAAACGAACTGTGTAAATGAGAATCGTAGAACAGTCGTGCTGATTCCGTAAGAAGCAAATATTGAACTCAGTTTTTTTTTACAGCACATTATTTTTCACAGCGCTATCTAGCCCCAAACTAAGCGTAGCTTGTAATATGGGAACTAGATTACGGGAAAATAAAGATTCTTTGTTCTGAATACACAAATTTTGTAAAATGTGTTTTAGATAAAAAAAATGTACGGAATCATTGTTCAAAATAATACTTAAAGTGGTGGTTTACTCAAAGAGAGGGACCGATAGGCCGCCTATCGGTCGTACTGGCTTTGTCAAAGCTAGGCGCTTTCTTTGTTGTCTGTGTCAAAGAATATTAAGGACAGATGAACCAGTTTCTGTGAGAACTTGGGAGTCATCTCGTGAAAGCAGGTTATTAGATAGAACATACTCAATGATAAATTTCATAGGCACCTATAGTTACAAAAAGACGATGAATGCGATTTTGGACGAACAAAAGTACATAAAAGGAACGATTATTTAGTATTTTAGCTAACAGATAGATAATATTCTTATTGATTTGATAAATTAAACCTTCTAGTAGGTAATGGATTGTCTCATTAGCAGCCCAGGCTTTTCGTCGATTTTCCTCCGTTAATGAAAGCGCTTTTCGTTCTTTGTGGTTGTGACCTTCTGCTATGTTGCCTCATCTGTGTCTAGAGCTGAGGTCATTGTCGTGAGTTAAGAAACAGCTGATTTTAGGCTGTAATCTCAACTCAAAAAACCAGCTGTTGGTATCAAAACTTTGATCCTGTTTTACCAAAAACTTTGAACGGATAACCCCGTTTCTGCATAGTACACATATTCTGTTATAGCTTGTACTCGTATACTTGTTTCGTCAACCTGCTTTAATTCATCCTCTCTACTTGCCCAAGCCATTCTAGGATTCGTTTCTCAATCTGTGTCACTACATCCCCGTCCGCACCATAGCTAGTAGTAGTAGTAGTCGGTAGTAGAGCCCATTGTGAAAGGGCTCGTCTGGGGAAGTACTACCACCATACCTATTTCAGTAGCCAAGCAGCAGTGCTGTGTTCTGGTTTGAAGGCCATGGTCGCCGGTGAAATTACAGGCACTTGAGGCTTTACACCTTTATGCCTCAAGTTGACGGGCGCAATGCTGTGTAGGCTTTGTTTGTGTCTGTGACATACGCAGTTAGGCATTGTTATAGGCAAGATATGCACTTAACATCAGGTGGGCTACTTGCTTTTTCCGTCTCCTGGTTGTATAAAAAAAAATACTGCTCTCTAACTCTATCTAAGGAGCACCACACATGCTTCTCATAGCTCACATCCACTGCATTTATTCTACTTTATTCTTGTTCTGCCTCACAGAACTTTCACTTCCATACTTTAAAGCTGTTGTGTTCCGTAGACATCTTATAATCTTGGTTGGCGATTGTGTGTTTGCGATAAACTTCCAATATGGATTGTCAGAATTACAGAATTAATACAGTATGGACACAGATAATAAAGTTATTGTTGTGCAAATAGTACGCTATTTAATATTCGAGCATTTAATATATGATTACATCACAAGAAAGCGTGGTTCGATTCTCAATCAAACAATCCATTTAAAGATTAACATAACTCAAAATTATACGAACTCAGACAGAGTTGTGTAAATTTGTATTGATATCCTTGGGTTTATCCATTGAACAGCACTTATAACCTTTCTGGATATTATCTATTGGTTTTGTTTTTCGGTTGAATTAGAGTATATAGAAATGTTAAGAGCTGACTGTTTGTATGCGCTCGCCAAAGGACTGGCATGCTGAATCTAATCGCTGTTAGATCATTACATAAATCAATACGTGTTTCACGATAATGACCAATGAGATTACAAATAAGCAATTACTGCAAGTCGATTACCGCGATAAGAGGCCGCGAACAGTGTCAGTTTACTTGCGGATCGTGTGGATCGCATGGTCCGCCGTTTCTAGAACTAGCCACCCTCAGTAGGTCTACCACAAGTTGCTGCAGTAAAATTTGTCGGACGAGACTACAGTTTTCCGAAAAATACGGTGAACCTGTATGTCTCATTCTCATGTCCAGTCTGTCGCGAATTTTTTTAATATATTGAACGGGGAAGGTAAATGTTTTTATTTTTGTAGTGAAAGGCACTACAGATGTTGCGCGAGTACAGTTAAAAAAAAAACTTATGGTGAGGCTTCAGATTTCGTTTACACATTGCGTTGCATAACAATAACACAGTCTCGTGATGGCGACGACGTTATCTCTCAGTTCATAGAGAGATGCCATCACAGTGAGCTGTATGCAAAAATGTTTGCACGATCGCGCGATGTGTGCGTGTTGTTTGTGTGAATGTGTCCTAATTCGAAAAGACTCCCATTATCGCATTTGATGTGCCCCAATGCGCCCTCATGGCGAATTTCTTTCGGTGGAAGAAGGGAAAGAAGGACGAAGATGTGTTTTACTCTGTGAAACCGCGAAGTCAATCACTCGACCCGCGCTCTCTGGAAGTGAGTGGGATAAGGCTGGTGGCACAACATTATCACCACCAACAACAACTTAAGGTAGTATATTCTGAAAAAGTTACTTTTCCGACGACTTGTCTACAGCGACTCCGCTTCGTTGCCATTTGTACCACGTCGCAATAAAGTCACAAATAAATAGTCAAAGTTAACCTAATTGCCAATTGTTGCCTTACGTGACTCATTATTGGTCAAGTTTAATCCTTTGTGGTTGTGTAGGGTAGTGGCTCTATTTATTTTTTGTTATGTGAATTAATGTGAGCTAAAATGCGAGTCCAAACATCTTGTGTCGACCCTGTCTAGAGCGGGATAAGGACAGGAAGATCAAGATGTAAATTAATGTGTACACATTGCTATTTTAAATGAAATAATATTAATAAGTAATTATAAATTACAAATATATATTTTGAACACCCCTAAACTATTTCATCGACACCCACAAAATATAAAAAGTCCACGATGGAGCGAGAATTCCCAGGAAAGCGCGTTTTCCGGGCACCGGTGGCAACACGGCAACCGTTTGGCGCCAGACTTCGACCAAAGGGTGGTTGTGTACTAGCTAACGCTCATTAGATCGAATTTATAACTGTTAGTTATAAATTGTCGAAAACAAGTCATTCATTCCACTGATTTATGTCGCACAAATAACATCACTATTGGAAAATAATCATTAATCGGTAATGAGGTGGACACGGAGTCACAGATAAAATTCTCGCTTTTAGATGCATATGTATAACCATTTACTATTTGCGTTTCGCAAAGTCAATAAAAGTCAAACAATGTTTTATGCTTGGTAAAATTTTTGGGTTTTAAACATCTGGTCATATTATCCCCTGGCCGTCGAAAATTTGACAAGAATTCTTAATGCAACTTTGGGATCAATTTTAAACGCCAAATCTACCGCTTGTGCGGAATCGCGACCATCACACAAGGAAAAAGGCAAGAAAGTTAGTCATTTAGTTTTTTGATGATCGCTCGAGTCACCCCCTGCTACGCAGCTCACGGAAGCATAAACATACCAAACAACCAATCCTCCATTCATGGAGTAGGGTCTGTCCCATAGTGGACAGTTTTATCAAAATATCTGGCACCGGTAGGCAAACTAGTGGTTTGCCCACAGAGGCGGTTAAATAGCAAAATTGTATTAAATGATTGTCTGTCTGACTGTCATCATCTACCTTACTACGATCTTACCACGGCGAGTGCTGTAACTGTAACACTCACGGTGTGTTTTACAAAAAGAGCGGGGAGATGAAAGGGCTATAATACCCTTGGTATGCGCCTTTATCATCAACGCAACACATCTTGAGCTCCCACGGCCTGATTAGCTAGCGCGTTGTCAGTCAGTCAGGTCACGTCTAGGTAAGGATTCTAAAACATTATATTATAACTTTACCTTCATCTCTTACTGAGCCTAACCTATCGATCCCGAGTTTAACGATATAATAGAAATAGTAATACCACCAAGATTTAGAAATATGCGATAGCTATATCTGGTTGTACATTATTATGGTGACGTTATCTTGACAAATGAACTCTGCTTGGTATCTTTAGCGTTATGCTTAGTCTCCACGTGCGTACATGCTCGACGTATTTGCGTTCATTCGAGCAAAATAGAACGTACAGACCTATAAAACTTAGGACTTGTTGCTTGAAATAGAACCCAAATGTTCGAACAAAAAGAGGGGCGTGCTTCGAGAAATACAACTAATTTTATCCAATAAATCTGGCTAACTTTGTTTACTTTTGGCGTACGGAAAACAACCCCGCATTCGACTATGAAGGCGAGGTATCTTATTTTCACTAAGCTGTCAACCTACTAAGATAGAAAATAATATATTATGTTACTGTGTTAGGATTAAGATACCTTACCTTTTGTGAGAGACAAATAAATGATTTATTTATTTATTTATTATTTATTTACTTTGATACGTTTTTATGTTATTGTTCTGCGATACGTTCATCGCTCGCATGCCGCTATTTACTTAATACTTGCATGTGATGAAGCCTGAACATTGGAATAAAGCTAAAAACCTAGCTATATATTGATTTCATAAGAGAGAGAAATAAGAGAGGGCTGCAATTTGGGATTCGTCCTCGGCGGATTACAAAAATAAAAAGATAAATAGTTGCCCACTCCAAACTCTTGACATAATTATGTCGAAGGTACGGCACTGTATGTATGGCCTCACACGGAATCGTTTTTTTTTCCAAATAAATTTACAATTGCGAGCACAGAAACCACCAAGTCTTCCACGTCCGAGCTCATTTCTCTCGTTGAGTGAGTTGGTTGACCTTTGTTTGACACTTGCATAGGCCTCCGATGCCTATGCAAGCGTCAAAACAATGTTCGTGTTTGCAGAAAACAATGTTCATCAAACACTTGTTGGATCAACAATGTTCAAGCAACAAGCAGGAGACCCGGTTTAATGGTTGCTCGACGAGCGCCTTCGAACTTGTTTCAACGTGTAGTCATCTGTCAGAGTGACATTATACCATCTTAGTCGGTGCAATGGCTGATTTACGCACATTCTCATAACCTTATCTTACTTTTTATTGTTGGTGCCATCATCGTAAGCAACTCGTCATAGAGGGATATATTTATTCTTTAATAGTCATTAATACCCTTTGGTTTCAAATGATTTTTCTATGATCCTTTATAAAATGGTTTGAGCCTGCGCCTTTGCCGTCTATTTAAATGCGTATCCGTACTTTAGGTAGATGTAGCTGGGACGTGTAAAGTACACGCCATCGAACTCCGCGATGTTTTATGAAACTTTTTTTTTATTTTACGACTGGGTGGCCTTCGTCTCACCTGATTTTCAAGTTATGATAAAGCCGGAGGTGGAAGCGCACTCCACCCGGATTCCTCAACAAACTGAGTAACTTGCTATCTTACCTCTAAATGCCGGAACACAACAATTTAGGAATTGTTATTATGGCCACAAAATTAGATATGATGGTGGTAGCTAGCCAGGGAGACTTAAAAAAAGTCCTACCATCAACCCTTCTTAATACCTTCTGAGCCTTCTTAATACATAGTCTAGGGTAACACGAGTTTACATTTACGGATGTACCGTCGCGAAAGCATAATCATAACCAAGCATATCTTGTACAACAAAATAAACTGGCCAATTGCGGACAGATAGCAGGCAACCGCGATTTACGATTTTTTTTTCATTTAATATTTGTTGTGGCAAAAGTAACACGGAAATTTCAACTATTTACGTATTACGGCACATAATTGTATCTTATGAGTCATAATACGTAAACAGTTGAAATTTCAATCACGCTGACAGACAGACAAAAACGGACAGACGGATAGACATCAGATGTTAGTAGTAGGGGTGGCTTTTGGCCCGGAACCCTCAACATCATCAAAACACATCCCTTAATAAATAACACATCGCCCGTATCCGTTCACTGAGAATATGCCTACTCTATGAACCGGTAGGTTTTGCCACACTCGCAACGCTCGGCAGTTCAATTTGATAAATCACATTTGTAGCAAATTGCTGTAACTATCATTCGACTGAAGATTAAGCTTACGGTACGTCAAAACAATTGAAAATAACAAAATGTAGTAGTGGCACAAAAAATCATATCCCTTGACGGGTTTCGAACCGGCATCTTTTCCTCAAGACGGAAGCGCTCTTAACCAATTTCTTAAACAACTTTAGTATAACCAACACAAACAATTTAGAACCTGGAACCCTGGAACCGTTAAGCAACGTGGTTCCATATTGTTTGTGGCATATTCAGCTCAGCTTAAGTTCTGATAGCGCCATCTAGCAGATTTACATTAAACTATGTGAAGCTTCGTTATTGCCTGAAAATACATTCAAATCACTAGCGATAAATGGCGTTTTTTCATTTTTGTATTTCATGTGACCATGTTGTGACCAACCACAGTCACTTGAAAAACAACAAATAACTGACTAATCTGTATGAAAGTTATTGAGAATTAGGACTGGGCTCACAGCTCTGTTAGTAGTAGATCTGCCTACGATGTAGGTTGTGGGTTCGATTCCCACCCATGACAAAAAATTATGTGATATACAAAGATGCTTCTAAGATTGGGCGCTGTATTGTATGATTAGCAATTATGTATTAACAAAAAAATATATAAAATATTATATTTTTAATCTAGTTTCCATAGGACAAGCTTATGATTAGGAGTTAAATGGCGCTGTGTGAAATGTCTCCTAATGTAATTGGCGTTCATTAATAAGGAGCCATTCACACAATTGCAATTCAATAACCACAGCTACTGGGTGGTCTGGTGCCATAAAGTTACGTACCATAAACGTCTTCAACCAGCCTTACTCGTACCTGCTCAATTATTTTAAATAGCAACTGCCTGATAATGGACCATGATCTATTATTACATGCAACAATGCACCATCTGCTGTTTCATTGTGCTCTACTCTCGAAGTGTTTCCTCAGTAATACCACTTATTCACTTGCCACAAAGAGCGTTCTCCATAACGATGACGGCGTCAAATATCTGACAAGAATATTATATGATATCTATTAATAAAAGTACCTAGAATGCCTTTCGTTGCTGCTCAGGTATGTATTATATATTACAAGCTCTTGCCCGCGTATACCATTGTCATGGTGAAGCGATTTAGTAGAATCGGCTCAAAGAGTTAGCAGGCTGAAGTGGTAGTGGTCTGGCCATATTTGTCGAAGAACGACAGCCGGTGGGGTCGACGAGTCCTTCAGTGGCACCACGTGTAGCAAGCGTGGTGTAGGACGTCCTCCGGCTAGATGGAGCGACGAGCTTCGTACAGTGGCGGCAGACAGTGGGTGAGAAAGGCCGGAGAACGGACTCAGTGGCGCACCTTGAGAGACATCTTCGTCCAGCAGTGGACTGTGATAGGTTGATATTTGACGACGATTATAATCGCGCGAGTGTCTTCTGGTGTTGCGAGTGCTCATAGGCGTATTCTCCTACTAATAGAAGAATTGATTTTATATATTGTACGACTGAGAAACGCTGTGCCTTTTGTTATGGCGTCATACATGTCCTGGTTTATAGTGGTAGCTAGCGAGCACAGCTTTGTACCCATCTGGGGATCGGTGCCGGGACCTCTGGGTCTGATGCCGGTGGGCATCAGAGAACTGGACCATTGAGGCAGATTCTTTGGATTCGATCCATATTTTATAATGTACGTGGATACCTAGGTATAGCTATAGTTTGCACATACAACAGCTGGTTGCCAGCTGGTGACGATATGCCTTTATGTTCGAAATGACACAGATTAGATAATGAATGGTCATTTGCTTCGTGATTGCAAAGCATTAAACATCAATCGCCGTTTTCATTGCACTACATATGCCAATTACAACATTTTGAATTGCGACAAAGAACGATGGAAGCTGGTCCCCCTTCCTCAATAGGTCCGTCTAGGTTAAGAATCGTAAATCTTCGCAAGCACTTCTCGAAAGATCTTCGAAGACTTTCGACATTAAGGAATGCAAGTTGCATCGGCATATCCAGGTTTTAGACTACCTACTTTACTTACTACATTACGGAGCGCTCACAAAAATCTCCTGGTCGTTTACCTTCTACTTTCCTTCTTCTCTCTCCTACTTTTCTCGTTGTTGTCGGGGTTCTTGCGCGCTCTGTGAGGCCCAAAGTATTGAAAAATGCGAAATTGGTGAATCGAGGAGGCGTTTCTGTCCTTTACGATTGTATCTTTGTATTATGCTCCAACAGATAAATAAACTCGTTATTGTACACCAAGCAACAAAAATAAACAAACAGAGAAAACACTTAAACTAGGAATAACGGGCGGCCTTATCGCGGAAAAGCGTTCTCTTCCATGCATCCTTTGGGTGGAAAGGATAGCTAAGAGTACAACAGTATGAAACCCTGTGTTATGATGACAACCTTTGGGGTGTATACTTTATTATCTCATAATTTGGCAGCCAAACCAGTTTATTCATAATGGCTTAATCAATTGTAGGTACCTACATTCTTTACGATTGAACCATTCTTAGCTCAATTTTAATTTTCATTTTAATAACTTGCTTAGGTACATCTAATTATAGTATAACTGGCATAAGCCAGTTACATAAGCTTGGTCAGCTAGCTGTCAAACAAAACTGACAGATTTAGGGGTCAGATAATCCTAAAAGGATCTAAGAACATTGTTTTTTTGAATATTAATGATGACCGTCCGATTTCGTGCACGCTTAGGTACTTCATCAACCCATTGATGTCCAAGGTTGGACAGGACATCCCCCGCAGATGGAGCAATTCACCAGAATTACCACGTTTACAGGCGGGTAGGTGATGGTGTTAGATAATACTACAAATAAGTAAGCTGCTTCTGGTAATTTCTTTGTCAGCTTTTACTACATATATCGGGATGAGTTGGAGTTCCGCAGCTGGACGTGGGGCTAACGCCGCGATGCCGTCAGAAATTGTACGCGTTTTATAAATAACGTTTTTAAAAGCTATCTTCATTCGTATTATTTTAAAAGAGAGATTTTACAATACATCATTTTACATCAGACATGCCGACTTCCTTACAATGTGACAGTCACTGTTAGAGCATGTGCATGTTTCAAATGCGCGCATCAACTTCCGAAAAACCGAAAAGTCCATTGGTGCACGACTGGATTTGAACCCACTACCTCCTGATCGGAAGGCGGGCCCATACACACTTGGCCATACAGCTCTTAGTGATACCATCACTATCAATTGCCCCAAAACTTGACCAAGTAAAGAAATATCCTATAATCCATATAATGTGAGACAAACAAAAAAATATATAATAACCATATTCCAAACAGTTTAAAAGAAGAAAAAAATGTTACCTCAATAAAAAAATGGTTAAGTTAGCATTTATTTTCACCTAAAATAATGCGTATCTCTTCCCTACTAAAATAAATCTTCAACGAGTCTGTTTATATTTTCTTCATTGTTTTATAAAGAAGACTCCAAATGTGAACATTTGTCCCATGGGTCAATTTTATTTAGGGCGGTTACATGTAAGCGCCTTAAATAATTATACAGCTTTATTTCCGCGAATGGTAGGAAAAAAGTTTGTTCTCAATCGAAGACCCGAGTTTAATGAGTTAGGTTTATTTATTTAAAAGCGCGTCTACACGAGGCATCACCGTAAACCATTTTGTTTTTTCGGTTTTATGGAAACAACGTACCAACTGTAACCAAAGATACATAATCCAGGTACCGATCGAAATCAAATTACTTTAAATCGATTTTATCCCATCGCTGTGTTGCATTCCCATGGTGGCGGATCGATCAATGGTTGAATGGGATAATACGGATAGACGTCGGACCCAGAAGTAAGCAATAAATTAACAAATGTTCTATGCTTGGAATGTATTGTCAATGATGTTCGACACCTTTTTGCTAAATTGCCATCAGTATTATGCAAGGTGCTCATAAATTCATTCGAGGAGAACACTTTGGACCCCTTATTAATTTTAAGCTGAAGTTTATTTTAAATGCAGAGAGAATTTGTTTTATTTTTACGGACAATTTTTTTTTTTCAATTTCAACCACTGCATGGCTTCTTGTGATAATCATTAATCTCTGTGCCGTGCCTAAACTAGGTGGGCGTCATAACATAACATGTTTTCTCTCTCATTGTCTTTCAGTCACATCATCACTAAATCGGTATTATGATGACGTAGACAGGTTACGCAGTCAAAATATGAATGTACACATCATCACTAAATCGGTATTATGATGACGTAGACAGGTTACGCAGTCAAAATATGAATGTACACATCATCACTAAATCGGTATTATGATGACGTAGACAGGTTACGCAGTCAAAATATGAATGTACACATCATCACTAAATCGGTATTATGATGACGAAGACAGGTTACGCAGTCAAAATATGAATGTACACATCATCACTAAATCGGTATTATGATGACGTAGACAGGTTACGCAGTCAAAATATGAATGTACACATCATCACTAAATCGGTATTATGATGACGAAGACAGGTTACGCAGTCAAAATATGAATGTACACATCATCACTAAATCGGTATTATGATGACGTAGACAGGTTACGCAGTCAAAATATGAATGTACACATCATCACTAAATCGGTATTATGATGACGAAGACAGGTTACGCAGTCAAAATATGAATGTACACATCATCACTAAATCGGTATTATGATGACGTAGACAGGTTACGCAGTCAAAATATGAATGTACACATCATCACTAAATCGGTATTATGATGACGAAGACAGGTTACGCAGTCAAAATATGAATGTACACATCATCACTAAATCGGTATTATGATGACGTAGACAGGTTACGCAGTCAAAATATGAATGTACACATCATCACTAAATCGGTATTATGATGACGAAGACAGGTTACGCAGTCAAAATATGAATGTACACATCATCACTAAATCGGTATTATGATGACGTAGACAGGTTACGCAGTCAAAATATGAATGTACACATCATCACTAAATCGGTATTATGATGACGAAGACAGGTTACGCAGTCAAAATATGAATGTACACATCATCACTAAATCGGTATTATGATGACGTAGACAGGTTACGCAGTCAAAATATGAATGTACACATCATCACTAAATCGGTATTATGATGACGAAGACAGGTTACGCAGTCAAAATATGAATGTACACATCATCACTAAATCGGTATTATGATGACGTAGACAGGCTACGCAGTCAAAATATGAATGTACACATCATCACTAAATCGGTATTATGATGACGTAGACAGGTTACGCAGTCAAAATATGAATGTACACATCATCACTAAATCGGTATTATGATGACGAAGACAGGTTACGCAGTCAAAATATGAATGTACACATCATCACTAAATCGGTATTATGATGACGTAGACAGGCTACGCAGTCAAAATATGAATGTACACATCATCACTAAATCGGTATTATGATGACGTTACAGGTTACGTAATGACTGAGATCGAGAACTTCAACCCCTACACTTGCCTACTAGGTATAACGGTGTCCAAACCAAGCTTCAGCAAGAAAACTAAATGCTCTCCGATTTTTCTGTGAAGATCACAAATATATGATGTAATATAATATGAATATACTTCAATAATAATAAAGTGTACAATTAACCTGTGTGCAAAGAAAGCAGTCGGATTACCTAAGGCCTGTAGGTAACTCAACTGTTCAAGACCAGTACCACTCGGAAGCGTGTCCAAGAAACTTGTTGCATTGCCACGCTGAATAGCTATGCTAATTCGCTGGTCTAAATAAGAGCCAGCCCATGTGGTCACGTGTCGCCCCGCCAGTATTTGAATTATATGAATTAGGCAGGTATATGATGGCCATAATTCAAGATTTCTCCTGTTATCGTTCACAAACAGGTGCACATACATCTTCATGAAACATTTTGTAGAGTTGCTTGATGTTCATGTTAAATGTTTTCATGTTTTATATTTTCAAATAGTAGATTTTTTAGTTTTACCCAAAATTTAAGTTTTAGTTATCATTTTGATTTTGCTTATCTCTATTTCAGAAGGCAGCTCAGCAACAGCATATTGCTGCAGGTAAGTTTAGTTTAAGTTATTTCTTTTTTACACATTGAATATCTCTAAATATTTTGAATACAAATACAAATCGTCGACATGTTCACGTTCGAGGATTCACTAGTGATCACTAATCCGAGGCACGTCCACACTTTGTTCGGCACATGCCCACGGTTTGCAAGTAGCTAGTATTGGATACGTGTCAGGTTGCAAGCCCATCGTCGCTTTGAGGAACACTTGCCGGTGACCGGTGACCGGTGACACATGTCATTTCAATTTGTGGTACTTATAGGTTCTTGCCGCTTACTCACAATGTCAAAATGAGTCAAATGTGCAACGCTTCGTAAAACCGAAAATTCCATTGGTGCACGACTGGATTTGAACCAACAACCTCCGGATTGGAAGGCGGGCCCATACACACTTTTCCTTACAGCTTTTAACCGAAATAAAATGTTATCGAGTTATCGACAACTAGACAAAACAATGATGCTAAAGCAATTTCAAGTTCAAAACTATTAACCTATTCAATAAATTTTGATTGAGTAGGTACCTACGTCAAATTGAATTGTATGCATAAGAAAAAATACATTGGATGAAAGTTCATTTCCTTGTACTAGCAAGGTTTTGAATACCTAGGTGTTTAAGGTCGATGTAATCTAATCTAAGTAGTTTTTCTAATGAAAGTCCTATGTCAACAATCCTTATCGACCCTGAGACCGGCCTCAACTTGAAACTATGAAGCCGGTCTTAGCAGGTAAAGCAGAAGGTTCTCCATTGGTAATGTTGTATCGTATTATTTAGTGTATCAATATCGATGTATGAAAACAAAATCACGAATTTTGTCGTTGTTCAAGGCCGAACAAGTTAAGGTGCTATTAAATCATTGTGCCATGAATGAGCAAGGTCACGCCAACAGTAGGGGGAATTACAAAGCGGGGTGACTCTATAGGAGACGTGAACTGTTGGTTAATCGTGTCGCGATCGCGACCACGCTGCCGACGCCATGCAGCCCACTCGTTCCCGCTCTTTTGTTCGAGTGTTGCCACCTTGCGAAACTTATAGTCGCTAGACCATATCTACGTTACAGAAAATTCCAAGCAGAGGTCCGAGATGTGTTCTAAATTCTTTATATATCCGTTTGTAATTGCAAACATTAAAATTACTGCTGAACCTAATTTACGCCAAACTAATAAATATACGTACATCATTTTACGACGGGGAAGCACCTAGTTACGAGTTGTGATAAAGCCGGAGGTAATTAAATATTAATTAAGCTAATATACGGTTATTGTTGTAGCTACCTACGTACTTCTGCTTATAAAGAGTATTTAAGACCGAGGTTAGAACCCACCCATCTAAATGTGACTATAGCAAAACTCATAGTACCAATTTATAGTAGGGTAGCAATTGGGATGGAAGGTTGTTTCAGTTTCTCTTACCGATAGGATAAAATTGATTTATGAAATTGCTCTCTTGATCCATAAAAACTACAAAAACAACGAATTGTGTAACTACATCAAAACAAAATGACTAATTATAATCTCCTTGCACACTCGCACTCCGGAAGTTTGTAGCCGCCCGTGACACAGGGTACCCTAGTATTTGAGCTAGTAAGCTTTAAAATAAAATGATGTTGGTATAACTTATTTGAGTTGAGTTGACTCCTCGAAGGGGAAAATGTTGCGAGTCTGTTTCTTGTAACATATTTCTAATGTAAAGGGTTTCTATCCGTTGGTAAATTTTGTGAAATTGCATTAAAAATATAGAAAAGAAAATATTGAAACGATCATAAGCTCCCGTTTGAATGGCGATATCGCATGTTGCTTTAAGAGATGTTCATAATAGTAGTTTATGCAACTGTCATATAAGAAGAAGATTAAAACACGAGAGTCTGTTTATCGCATGAGGCGAAGCCGAATGCGATAATAGGTTGACTCCAGTGTTTTAATACCTAAGTTATATGCAGTTTCATACACTACTTTATCTTCACTCATAGGAAAAATTTAAATTAAACAAAGTAGGTAGGTTACAAGGAAGTAATTTTCAATCTATAAATTCTTGGTACATTTTGTCGTACAATTTTTTTGATTTTTCTGGCAGGAGACTTTCAGTTAACGCCAATGCCGCGTCTAAAATATCTGGCGGAGTGAAAATCTCGCCGTCACTACTCTCTTCTCCAATCATATTTTTCCTTCTTATATGACAGTTGCATAAACTACTATTATGATACTGTTGGCGGTACTATAATGAGTTTTATTCTTAATTTTATGTATATGCGTTTATAAAGTGCGTCTGTATAGAACCGTCTTTGAATTCGTAATTCGAATTTTTCGATTTGAGTGTATATAAATGTATTTTTTTAATACAGCTACGAGACGGTACAAGCAAGTAGACCACCTGATGTTAAGTGCATGTCTTGCCTATATCAATGCCTTACTGTGTAGGTCACATCCACAAAGAACATAGCCTACACAGCACTGCACAGCGCCTGTCAACTTGAGATATAGAGTTGAGCCTCGCGAGCCCGTAATTTCACCGGAAACCATACCCTTTAAACCGTAACACAGCAATACTGCTTGGCGGCTAAAATAGGTATGGTGGTAGAACTACCCCGGAGGAGCCCGTTCACAAGGGGCTCTACTATTAATGTGTAACTAAAATATGTTCTAAAAAAAAATCTCGCGAAATAAATGTGAGGTGGTAACCCTGTAGCTTATCTTTGCCTGTCTGCGCGGCGCGAGACCCGGTGCTCACTAGTATACCTTTAATACTATAGTAAGTTAGTGCACTCTCGGCTTCCGCGAGCGTCGTGCGCGGCCTGGGACATTATAATAAGATGCAATGTCTAGTGAATACCTACGTATTTCGTTTACTAACATTGAATAACTAACTATGTTTGTCGTGTACTTGAAGTGACATATTTGATAACAGTGGTCAGTGCTTTGCATGTAAACGGATCAAATCTCGGGCTATTCGACACTCCAGTATCTGTTGTTTTTGTTTACGTCTATGTTTTGGTTTAGTGTTATAAAGACACATGGCGTGCTGGCACGGAGATTCCTGGTGCGCATTGCACCACGAAATTTAGATGATGGAATATTTGTATATTACCTAGACGATAAAAATACATACAAAATATAAATACGAATTGATACTAAATTTATTGCTAATATTAAGCAAGCATGTTCAAGCAATTCTTTGCTTGTTTAGTTAGGCGTTATGTTAAATGGTTATGTTCGCAATGCACCTAAACAATTATAACCGGTTTTGAATCACATTTTAAAACCGTACCTATTTATCAGTGTTTGTTACCTTGACTAAACATAACCTCGAAATAATCAAAGACAGCATCGTAAGGCTCAAATAACATTTTTCTAATCTTTGTTCTTACCATGCAGACATTTATTGCAAAAGTATTTTAAAATACCCAATTTATGTTTACATATTTCGTTGGACGAGTATTAAAATAGATCGTATTCTTTGATGCTACCTAACTTAGTTGGTCTTTTTATTTTCTAGTAGACCTACGCAGTGGTTCGATTCGAGCAAGTGAAGTCAATAAAATTGTTGTGATCCGGCATTTAGAGGTATAATAGCCAGTTCCTCAGTTTGTTGTGGATTCTGGGTAAAGTGCGCCTCCACCTTCGGCCTTATCTCAACTTGAAACCAGGTAAGATAAAGGCCAAGCGCTTTCCCGGCGTACAATAAAAAAAAACCTATGTGTAACATGTCAAATTCAAAGTAAAAAAAAAATATCAAGCTGTGCATAACCAAAATTGCAATACGATGATAATTATAAACTTGGTTTGGTCTTGCGAGTTGGTGCTTTTCAAACAGAAGTTTAGGGCGCGTCGAAAGATCACAATAGCGCGTCAGCTACTTTGGTTCAATGTGGGAGTGCTTAACGACAGTGCAGCAAATTAAAGGGCGACCCCTAACCTCATGCAATTACGCATGCGTCTTATTCAAATATTTCTTAGGTCCTTTTCGTCTTAAGTCTGACCATACAGTGCGGAAGTGGGTCATGGTCACAGCATCCTGTTTCTTTAAGTTTCACCACAGCTTGCATATTGATCGAAAACTATACTATGTAACTATAACTATATGTGAATTCAGAAGAAAACCCCATCAAATCAAAATATTAAAATTATCATCGAGCTCTGTAAATGACTAATAAACTAGTTTTTTTTAATTTAACGACTGATATATTCGTTTTTCTGATATATGTAGATATAGTCTAATTTCGTTTTCGATTTCGTTCGCACTCCCCCTTTTTGAGGAGGAAATCTATATATTTTTTTACGGGGAAGTACTTGGCCTTCATCTCAGCTGTTTTTTTCAAGTTATGATAAGGCCGAAGGTGAACACCCGGAATCCTCAAAAAACTGAGGAACTGGCTATCTTACCTCTAATATGACGTAACACAACATTTTTTATAGAATTGTTATTATGGCGACAGAATTAGGTAAGATGGTGGCAGCTAGCCAGGCAGACTTAAACAAAGTCCTACCACCAACAAAACCAAGCACAATATTGTACTCCCCCTGGGGATCGAAACCGGGACCTCTGGATTTGAAATCGGTGGGTTGAACCACTAGACCTCAAAGGCGGTTTGATTATGAGCTAATAACTTTGATGGTTTACATAAATAAATCAATTAAAATATAAATAGTACATATATACAATAGGACATTTCACACAGCGCCATCTACCTAGTCCCAATTTAAGCAAAGCTTGTAATATGGGAATTGGATTACATAAAACTGGATTCCCTGTAAGCATCAAGTGAAATGGGATAGCGAAGGGATACGCGCTTATGTATTCTGTGGCAAGGGTGACCTCGGATCTATCCCCTTTTGGCGAGCCCGTTGCAAAATCGATGAGGGAGTTGTAGTAACGATGTTTTAAAGTAGCATTCACAAGATATATTCAAATTTGTAAATTGTGAAATGAGAATTGACAGATCAACTCTATGTAACTTACTCAATCACATTTAATTTTGAAGCCAAGTTAAATTTATAATTGAGATCCAGCGGTCAGTTCTTAACAAACGGGTTTTCTATTAAACTTTCTCCTTGGATAATTCTCTGATCTGACCTCTGATCACTTCTCAGTGTCGCGTGTTATATGACCTTGTGATAAAACTTCATCAATAAAATAACCACATATTATTCGAATCATATTAGGCACTACTATTATTAAAATGATGTACCGATAGACAGTGTGCGCCGCATAATAGTTTGGATTGATGGTTTGCAGTAACCTTGAACACGGAAAGGCTAGCCCTTTCCGTGTTCCCAGTAAAAGTAAAAGAAAACAAAACTCCATCGAGCTCGATGATGTGGTATGAAATTGAACTCTATTCACCCTCATTTATGTTTGCTCTCGACTTTGATTCTTCACCGGGAATAAGGTCCACAACTTTTTCATACGTTGATTCACGAGTAGGTTACTTAATAACCGTATGTGTTGCATGAAACAATGTGTTTATAGGTTAAAGATATAAAGAAAAATAGCGAAATTTAATCTTGGGCAGGTAAAACTAAAACCGATGTTAAAACGTTTTTTTTTTACCAGCACATGAAGTCATGGTCTTGTAACACCAACGATTTATTTGTTAGCGATTTATTTGTTAGCGATTTTTTTAAATTGCGTATTCTGCGTACGAAATTGAAGCCGAGATTTGATTTGCCGAGGTCAGTGATCAATATGTAGCAAATGCCATAGCAAATAATAAAGTGATTTGGGAACCCAAAACTTGAAAGAACATAAGTGAAAATGCATGGATTTACAAATTTTCTGAGCAAACATAACCATTCCCGGGAAACGACCCCCCCGTTCGAGACAGTACAAAGTTCCGAAAGCTGGTATTCGTCAATAAGCACCACAGCCTCTCAAGGTTCCTCGCAAAATGAAGGAGCGGGAAGAGCAATTCCTATTAGAGGATCATATGGCCAGAGAAGCTCGCGAGGATCTTTCGGCACGCCATTTGAATGCGTATCTAGCCCTCGGGATAAGTATCCTAGTTTTGCTTGTTACTTTCGTGAAGTCATGGAGTCAAAAAAAACATCGTCTCAACAACACTACACCTATCATGCTGATGGAAGGAGACATGAAGGCGATAGATACCACACGAGTAACAGTACGCATCAAGCTCCAAGGCAGGACTACCGTAATTTCGTATCCCCTTTGTATAATGACGCAATGGACGATATCCAAGAAAATGAATATAGCAAATGTGAACGGTACGGTGAGATCTCCAATCCAAAATTAGACCATCATCCTTTTAAGAACCGACTTGATAACAAAAGTTTTGCTCAAAAATTGACTGAATATGCTAAAGAAAAGGAACGTCATAACGAGAGACGTGGATCTGGGTCTAGTGTTAGCGGTCACCGAAGTAAACCTCATTCGATTCAAGAGCTAATCCGTACATTCAGCAAGAGAGTAGGCCACTGGAGACACGACTCTGGTGAGAGTCGGAGAGGATCGTGTGCCAACCCCATGGTCAGCGTGAACACTCAAACCTCTCAGGCTGAAGAGTTTCGGTCGAGATCGAAATCATTGGATTACGACTACCTCCAAAGCGTACCTAAACGATCTGTACTCGATGACTGTGGCGCGACGTATAAAATATTTGATGAAATATTACGAGAAGGTACGTATAGCGAGCGCATCACTAAATAACTCTTCTTCCCGGTCGGTACACTCTTGGCAGAGTATTACTTCGGGTTGATGTGGCTCGCCTCACGTTATCTCGCCATTTTTCCCTGTTTGTGGACGGTTTGCCACGTTTATGCATGCTGTTGCCCACTGCAGATTTGATTTAGGCACTGACCAAAACTTTCTCCACCTTCGTGATTTTGCCCTTTCTACTCCCTGGACAACAAGGCAAAATAATAACTACGATTTTATTTCAAGAAAACGCGTTTGCTGTATTGTATGTGTACATGTATAGTACTACCTGATTTACAGGATCAGGTTGGACCGCCTCAGTGGTCCAACCACCGGAGTCAGATCCCGGGTTCGATCCCCAGGTGGATTACAATATTGTGCTTAGTTTGGTTTGTGGTACGACTTTGTTTAAGTCCGCCTGGCTAGCTACCGCCATCTTACGTAATTCTGAGATATAGACCATATAGTGATAAGATAGCCAGTTCTTCAGACTGTTGATTCTGGGTGGAGTGCGGTTCCACCTTCCGCCATATCGTAACTTGAAAAAACCATAATGAAGAGCTGAAGGACAAACCACTTCCCCGTCGTAAATAAAATATAAAACAAGGTCCATACTAAACGTGCAAGAACTCGTCATTTTACCTACTATGATGATTATGGTATATGATGGATTCAGATAAACACTTGCGTAACACCATTGTAAACACCCAGAAAACTTATTTGTACCAGTCGGTAGTCTTGTCATTACGTAAAATGATTCAAATGTATTGTTTTGATAGCTACCCTACTAAATAATCATTAGTGTAAAATCACCAGGTCTCAGACGATATCAAACTACAACAGCAGTCTAGATGCCTATTGCTAAGATCGTTCTAGACATCATTGTATAGGTACTTGCTTCTGATAGCGGCTTAGTTTAGGTCCATGAATAGAAAGTAGCCGATATGTCGTTCCTGACCCAAAACAATATCTGTGCAAAATGTTAGATCGATCACAATGTTTGTGATCGTTCAAACATCCAAACAAAACTTTCGCATTTGTAATATTAGTTAATTTTTTTTTTAACTAATATTACAAAAAGCTCAAATAATAAATTTGTCGAATGCGAGTGATACTCAGCGCTGAGTGTTCAGAAGCGATACAGAGCGATACAGCCCTAGTACGAAAATATTTCCTCTTTGGACCCGAAAGAACTTTTGTCATTTTTGTATTGAAAAATGTGCAATCCGTCATCGGATACGTCATGTTTCGTTTTTCGTAGTAGGCCTCGGTCACTAGCTATTGTCCGTGGCTTCGCTTTTATGGTGCCCTGATAAAATTGGTGATAGCCAAGCGTTTTATTTAATTTCGCTAAGCCATTAAGACGTAAACATACAAACAAAAAATCAAAGTAACTTTCGGTAGAAGTGCACTTCATCCGATATTCTCAACGGACTGTGGAGCTATCTTACCTCTAAATGCCGGAACACAACAATTTACAATTGTTGTTATGGCGACGTACTAAGATGAAACGGTGGTAGCTAGAAGTCCTACCACCAACCAAACCGAGCACAAACTTGTAAACTATCAGTATCGAACCCGGGACCTCTGCAACCGGTGGGCGAATGATAAGACCACAGAACTAATTATTCACACATCTGCCTTCTTTTGTGCTGAAACCAACTCTCCATACATCATCAAATCAATAACTGGTGATATTGTCTACTGTTCTATAGATCCGCCCGCAATTCTGGGCAATTTTATCATTATCACCACGCTTGGCAGGCGTATTGGTGAAGTGAAGGTGGTGATTTTTTTTTCTCGACTTTTAAGGTGGAAGATATACAAGTATATGCAAATATGTATTAAATACGCATGAAACAGTTTTCGGTTTATTGCAGCTTCAAACAACATCGAATCTAAGATATGTTCTATAGCTATAAATTACCAAAATCCATATCGCGCGCACATAACCCAGAGGAACACACCGGTAGACACGGCGGCATTATTTTATTGAATTATATTTTATTGAAACTCCTTGGAATAGTAATTGCAAGTGTTTTTGCGTTGACAACTTGACCTACTTGACGTAGCAAGCACCAGGCACCAGAGTATCTTGTCACATTTCTATGACTGGCCTTACAACTCAGTTGATTGCTGCCTTCGACGCTGCAAGTTATGGGTTTCATTACCACACGGGACAAACATTTGTTTCATGAATATTGATGATGGTTCTGTGTTTAGGTGTAATTTTTTGGGTTTCGAAAAAAAACTGTTAATTATTATAATTTTATCCGTCATCTAGTTAAAATAATACAGCCTTTTTCATTATTCCCAGCTTTGCTTGAATGCTACCCCGTCGTACAGTAAAAAATAATATTGCATGAAATAAATGAAAATGAATATGAATAAATGAATATGAATAAAAAATAATATTCGCGCATCTTTTTATTTACACTCAATAAGATAAGCCAAACGTTATCTTATTGAGTGTAAATAAAAAGATGTCATGAGATAGGCCGCGGTGACAGGTATCTATGTAACGTCAGTGCTGCCATCAATCAATTACAAAAACGTCAGAAATATAATGAGAAATTACTCGTAATTATGTACCTGATAGGGATAAAAATATCATTTTCTATTTTGTATTCTACGCCGTGCATACCGAGAATTATTACTGCAGAAAAATAATCTAGTGAGGAAACTGTGTGAAAGAGGATGCAGTAACGAAGGTTTTAAAGGGATGTTTTGGAATGGCTAAGATAGCTCACATCAACAGCATATTAGTTTCCACTGTTGGACAGAGCCTCGCCAAAGCTGGAGGGTTTTGTCATAATCACCACACTTGGCAGGCGCAGTCGTGATCGCATGAAAGGTGTACACAATATACAGAAATAAACTGCTTCTTCTTCTGGTGAGATCCCGTAGTTAACTTTTACGACATCCATGGGCTGAGTTGGAGTGGTCGATTCTTATGCCGCGACCGCCACGGTAAAGATGGTTAAGATGGTTATAGGTACATATAAAGATAATGGATAGTAGCAGGTTGACGAAGCAGGTAAATATATCGAGTGTGAATGGTACAGTTGGGAGGGAAAGACCTCTGCCGCTAAGACGCTAGTATTTTATTATCTGTGCCTCGGGAGAACGTTTTCTGACCATGTCGGAGATGTTCTCGTAATAAGGCAGTTCGGAAGTGCCCAGATCCAGATTCAATTTATTAATATAAATAAAATACACGTCAAAAGTAATAAAATAACAATGTCAAAATCATAAACATTAATAATAGGTACTACGGTATGGTAGGTCCATAGTTTTGCACGTAATGCTCAAAAATATAATGAGAAGTGTCACATACATAATATACATTAGACACATTAGTAACTGTACGACGAGTCCTCGTATCTGCAAACCTCCAGGCAATTGTTTAGGCACGGAAAACCACCAGAAGAATTGCATAATGTTTTTTTTGTAGCCCGTAAATTGTGTATTTTACTCAATGTTACTCCTTTCCCGTGTTGGTCGCAAAATACCCGCTTTGGGTCAAAATTACCCAAAATCTTGTTGAAATATCCAAACTTGCAATGCTTTTCTGAAATTGTCATTTATATTGAATGGTTAAATAACTTGTATCGGTTCTGAGGTCCTGAGCCTATATGTAACCATTCATTTTACGTAAGGGTTCGAAGTCCCAACATTTATTATACGCAAGCATTTTCTTATTCTACAATATAACCGCGTGATGAGAATATACGACCATAATATCCGAATATCTAAGGCAAGGAGTATTATTAGATGTAAAACAATATAACAACCTACTCCCTCATTAGATTCGTGTATTCGTGTTATCAGGCCGTTCAATATTAACACTTAAGCGTGTTTAACATTTTAAGCATTTTAAATAATGGATTATTCAAGGTCATGCCTTGAATGATTCATTATCATCATAATAATTTCAGCTCACGTACGTCCACTGTTGAACATAGGCCTTCCTCAATTGTCGATACGAATAGCGTACCTGAGCCGCCTCCATCCATCGACTCCCCGCAACCGCCACAATGACAATTCCAAGCATAGCTCTCTCCGTAGCTCATAGTGTGACTTTGAACTGATGAATAAGGCCTACAGTCAGCGACCAAATCACGGATGCATAGGACATCATTGGTAACACAATGCTTATGGATTTTAATGTTTGGTTATATATTATTAGTTCGTAGGGACATTATCAGGCCCTGTATTACCTGGATGTACATATGTACGGCAGTTTTTATACCTTCTTGATAGATTTTAGTTAGGTATACAACAAAAACAATAAATCGTTTTTCGATATTTTTTTTATATAGGCCGTTCTATGAAGAAATCCTTAATAAAAACTTGTAACTTCAAAATTCATGGAGATAGCGGTCCGCTTTGAGTCTTGGACTAAACCTTCGCGAGGCTTAAACCTAGATATAAAAAAAAACTCTTTGGAAGATACATTTAGTCGGACATTTCTCCTAAGTTGGGGTTAAAATGTTCTACCCAGAAAAATACATATTTTCGCTTTTAGCCTAAGTCTATGTTTTCATGCAGGTGCCAATTCACGTCGTGCAGCGTTGGATGAAGCGGGAAAGCGAAGAGCGTCCTTGGGAAATGTTCCTGTCCATCGGCATCGCGCATCGGATGCGTCTCTCGATCCTCATCATGCCGCTATGCTGTTCAGGGATTCTAGAGGAGTGAGTTACTTTTATTAAAAATAACCCCTCAAAAGCCGACTAAGGGATCTATTTTTTATATTATCGTAGGTATCATTATCTGCTGTATCATGCAAGGTGTGCCGTTGATAGATCTGTTTTATATACCTAGCATCAAACTAACCTGTTGTTGGTACACCTTTATGTTAACAGATCTGATATGATTTTCGTTTTCCGCTGTTACACCGTAGTCACCGTCTGAAACGAAGTGTTGATTTCCATGCGTTTTAAAATCTGGGATGGCTCTTCTTACAAATGTTTTCTTTCGATACATTGGTCTCCAATCACCATGCTATGTTTACATGTCATCAACATGTAATCCCAGTCTTAAAGGTATCTTTTATTGGTGGCACGATGAACAGATTCCAGGGTAAACCGAAAGTAGACTGTCATCTCAGAGCATAGCATGAACTCCAGTTCATATCATGGCTTCAAGATAATCGAAAAGATACTTGTGCGTGTGTCCTATGTCGAGTAATTATGGAAATTGTTTTGTTATTTGCTGGGTTACTCATATTCGTTATATTGTTGTTTTCCTAGATCTGTGTATATTGTTATAATGTGTAATATTAGACTCGCACTTGCCCGGTTTTTTTATTAAAAATTTACAGGCAAACATGTTTAAATTGAACTTTACACTAGTTCGTATACAGACAGGCAAATGACCTTCTGCATAACCAAATAAGTCGAATGTTGTAATTGTTTAATATACCTACGTATCGCTAATGTTAATCAATCCATTTTAGTTCTTTGCTACACGAGACACATATGACCTTGACCTTACAAGGTTAACCTTCTCACAAAATAGCGGCTTCAATTTTGTTAGTAGTACTCTTTTTTTGAAAAAAAAAATGGAACATATTTCACCACTAAAAACTTTAAAATAATTCTAAGGGTAAGTTCATATAATTTGAAGTTGGTGCTGAATTGCCAAGCACAGCAACATGTTTATTGTATGGCACCGCCTTCTAATTATATGAACTTACCCTAAGAATTATTTTAAAGTTTTTAGTGGTGAAGTCGGTTCCATTTTTTTCAAAAAAAGTTTATTTTTAGAATTTTTTTTTAATACTTACGACACCAAGACGTCTCCGACACCCATTTAAGAGTTTTTATATTTTCAGAGTTCTCAGGTAATGCTAGTAGTCGTTAATGACTTATGTTGGACGCCTATAGCGGCGGCTCGTTAAGTCTGATACCATAACTGTTACAAAAAAAAAGTACGAGTACCTATCATTACTGCGATCACCAACACGCCTGCCAAGCGTGGTGATTATGGCAAAAAAAAAAACCCTCTATTGCTTTCTTTAGTATTGAGGGAGGCCCATGTCCTATTCAGTGGACTTTTATGGGCTATAATGATGATGATAATGGTGATGATGATGATATAGAGCATTTATAGCCAGAATGCATCATAAGACCATTCCACTGAGCCCAAACAATACTCGGTTAAATTGTTTTTTACGGAGTTTCGGTGAACATCGTCATCATCGCCATCTAATGATGAAGCCAAAGGCCTTCCCTAGACCTACCGGAAGTCAGTAGTTCAGTAGTAGATGAATGCTGCTATCAACAACACGCCTGCCAAGAATGGTGATTATGTCAAAACCCTGATAATTATTATGATGATACTGGAAGGTAAGCAGTTCAAGTCTACTCTAGTGACCGCAAACACCTCAGGAAAGCAAAATACGCAATTTCGTTTGCTTGGATGACATACATTTTTCAGTTGTTTTGATATATTAATCAAACTACTGCACCGATTTTGATGAAATTTCTATGGGACACCTCGAAAGTATGGTCTACCAAACATAACAAGAATTATCAAATCTATTGCGAATTGACGGAGAAATGAAGTAACAAACAAACAAACAAAACATACAGCCGAATTGAGAACCTCCTCCTTTTTTTGAAGTCGACTAAAAATGTAATATAGTTGAACATATAAGTGTAGGTAAATAAAATAGTGGATCCCTTTACATAGGAATATTCAGATTAACTCTATATGCAAATAAGTGTTTCAATAAACGGGTTCACATCAAACATGCTATTCGACGTGAAAGCGTTTACAGAAGACAGATCATAGCTGACATTAATAAACATTGAGGTGGAAAACATTCATTGAACCCTTTCAACAAGCGTCGAAAGCAAAAAGTAAAATATTATTGAGATACATAGACTGTATTTTTTGTTTGAAATTAAGCACATTCCGCTCTTTTTACCATGCTCTATGATAATGTTGTTTGTAAGAAAATCATTTAGTTTATTATCAAATCAATAATGTACATCTAGGATTTGCTGTACCCCAGATATCAATAGATTGTCAAAGGACGAGTTGGACACACGCGTACCGAGAGTTCCGTCCCACATTTCAATAGCCAAGGGATTTTTCATTTAGTTGTGGGACCATATTATAGATGTGACTAACCATATGCCGGTTTAGAATGAGATTATCCTACCATTTTTGAACTTTGTAGTTATTACTAGTTTACAATAGAAATAAAAATAGTTAAAAAATACGTTCCCTTTATGAGGATCCCTTTTTTCACTTTTTAGAATGTTGTTGTTTGTCAGGTTTTTTCATTCGCCATCAGCTTTCCTTGTAAAATTTCAACCGTACACATGTTGCGACTTAAAAGAAACAGTATAGACATAATATATCAGACAGACGAAAGACAGAACACTAAAAACGTTGGGTAGTAGGTACAGCTACCTTAAAACCTCAAAGTTCTCGCGTATTACAAATATTTTCTTGTCACTGTATCGCACAAGTTTGTAAAAAATATAAGACATAATCAGTAACTAGCATCATTGAATCGTTCAAAAACCGCTGAATCATAGAAAAATGTGTACGGGCGGGACCAAATTCCTTTCGATCAAAAAATGTATTACGTAAGTCGGTCGCGAATTTGCTAAGTAATCGGTGTGCTGTGTGCTGTATTCTGTGCCGAACATCATCAAACCTGTGTGTTTGATGATGTTCAGCACAGAACACGGAATACATTTAACTACGCTAAGTAATTGGATAAAATGCCAGGAATTGTGTATTACCCAAACTGTGCCACGAGACACTAATTACTAGTTGGCTTCTTTGCTTGTCTGTCCGTGCTTTTCCATTGAATTTCTATGTAGCATATTTCACATCCATGATTTTTGTTTGTTTGCGTTTTTATCGAAAATTTACGAAATAACTGTTTACCAAGTTGATAGACATACAGAGTGAGCTAGCCTGACTTAATAGCTCAGGCGATGTTGATTGTTTCATCGGGATATTGGATTTTTTTTATAAGATTCCGAATAAAAGCGGTACGAATTGTTAATATTCATGCTGTCTGTATTTTTTTCTAAATCTCCGAATGCAGGTCAAATAATCGCGAAATGCGATGAATAGTTAATTGAACGTTTTCCTGTAGACGAGCGGCTCATAAATGTTGCAAATTGTAAATCTGGAATCGATATTGGATGTTCATTCCGGATTTGCATCTATCACGGCGCGACGACTAGCCAGACGAAGTTAACTCTCGACCTTCGTGTCTCCTCCGAGTACTTGCTATTGAAAATAATTATGTTGTTTTATTGCTTTTCGGTTCGATTGACATAATCATTTAGTAAGTTAGAGCCTTGTAGCAAGGTTTTAAAATCTTTCGCATGGTCACTTAATAATATTAGTTTCAATATAAATCTGGAAAGAGCTGTGTGGGCGCGCCTTCCAATCTGTAGGCTCAAATCCAGTCTTGTACCAATAGACTTTTCGCTTATTTGGAAGTTTATGTGCGCATTTTACACATTCACCTGCTCTGACGATGAAGGGACCATGAGGCAACCGGCATGTTCCTAGGACAAAAATCCGAATAACATGTATCACTGTCTTTTATTCAGATATGCGGCGATTGGTTTGCAACTTGTCTTGTTTTATTTTATTTTATATTACAATTTTTAAGAAAACTTACAGCTAGGCTTATACAATTAGGTGTATGTTTTAGATATCATGCATAGAGTATGCTGCTGAAGGACAATTAAAAGCTTACACCAGTTTGTATTGAATACTAGCTACTTGCAAATATGTGCCGAGAGTAAGTTAGGACGTGCCTCTTTGAATAGTGATCAGAGGCGAATCCTCGAAGAGGAAATGTCGTGAGCCTTACTTTTCTAAATCTTAACTTATTGATTCAGACCTAAATAGAATATTGTTAAGCAACAAACGCACGATTGGCTTGTTGTCATCTCTCGAGGCCCTGTGTAGCCCGTGTGCCCGGCGAAGCATATGTCCATTTAATCCTTTAAATATTTTCCCAGTTTTGTAACTTTATATAGGTATTTTAAATTTATAGTATAATATATTAGGTTAATTTACGTATCAATTCGAGATATTTAGACTTGCATTCACAGCTTTAGGGAAATACAAGTTAAACGAAATCTCTTGTAATGCGCTTTGATTCTTTCACTAGAAAGGATTTCACGCCTCAAAAAATCCAATTGCTAAGGGGTAGAAAAGAACAACTTCTCCGTACATTTTGTGTTAAACCAACCGAGAAATCGAATAGATGGATAGATGATGCCTTTAATCGAATCTACAAAAGCTTTTGTAGCGTTTAAAATAGTCGAAATCGCTAGCTAGAGACGCCATTTAAAACTACATATTTGAAGTCAGTTCGTGTATACAATACAGAGGACGAACTTTTTTCCGACGGTCATTTTTTCCATCAAAATAGGTGGCAGAAGTTTTGTCGTTACAAAACTCCTTCGGGAGTCCGTCGTTTGCCTTTATCTGCAACAAATGTACCCATTTCTTTTAAAGTTTGAAATGATCCTAATTATATTAAAAATGTGGTAGTTTGTTTGGATGTTTGGCGTTCCGTCGGTCTTCTGAACGGATTCAGTTGGAGCCTGACGGGTATTGTTTCATTTCAGTTGCCGGTAGCCGACCCGTTCTTGGAAAAAATCAGCCTCTCGGATTTAGGTAAGTTTGACCACAAGTGACACAACTCGTGTACTGCATTGCGACTAGTCCACGACTACTCCTAGAGGCATTGCAAAGCGTCCCTTAGCAATTGAAAATGAAATTCCAAATCAACGAAGCTCTAATTATTGATGACATAACTCGTGAACAAGCTATCATGAATTCTTTGAAATGCCTCGTACTGTTTGTTCTTGCTTGTTAACTTTATTTATTATGAAGCATAAATGACAAAAAACATGTAAAGGAAAACAGGATGTGTAGTAAAGACACGAATGTAATGCAAAAATATCACTAGAAGTGCTATCACTTCTAGAATACAAAACTGTCACTTCTATTGATAGTTTAAAATTATTACAAAACTTCTCGTCTGATTTAAACATCAACTGTTCTTCTTCTTTACTTCTAGTGATAGTTTTATATTACAGGGAAACAATTTAATTATCTACCACTCTACCAGAAACAGTGCACCACTACTTTACCTTTAAAAGTTTCACTTCAAAAAAGATGACATAACGGCTTATTCCATAATGCTCCCACTCTGTCTAGCGAAACCTAAAGATATATTCGAGGCGCAACGCTGTGAGCTTCATCATACAGATAACTATCGGGTCTGTACCCAAAGCGTTTCTATGCCTAAATGGAAAGAGCTTCAATAGAACTTGCTACGGCTAATATAAGAGTGAAAAAGGTGATTCAAAAATAGCAATTTAGCGACGGCCAAACCAGTAAATCCATCAGATACATAGATAGAAAATTCACTATTGGTGAACAATAAAGTCACATAAACAAGCAACGTGAACAATACAATTACTGTAACAAGTGGCAGTCTTATTGCAAGCCTCATAGCTCAGTTGTTAGTAACTCTGCCTTCTGCGCTTTAGGTTGTGGGTTCGATTCCCACCCAGGACAAATATTTGTGTGATGAATTTAGATGTTTGTTCTGTGTTTGGGTGTTGTATTGTATGATAAGTATGCATTAAAAAAAAAGTATTGAAGTATTCTCCGTAATCTAGTTCCCATATTACAAGCTATGCTTAGTTTTGGGCTAGATGGCGCTGTGTGAAATAAATGTCTTGTAATATTTATTTATTATTTATGATTGCTTCAAGAGAGATCTCTACTAGACAACCTTTAAATCGGATTCAAATATCTCCTCGGCTGATCTAATATCGCTGGACGTTTCATTTGTTCACAACAACAGTTTACAAAGAGGGATCACGCAATCTTTCCGCTCCACTCCATCCATGTCGTATTTACTTGCTATGTGGGTCAATCTAGGCGCTCGCGTTCATCGAATCAATCAGTACCTAACTCAATTAAGTACCGTAAAGTTCCAGCTTGAAAGCTAAAGTGATTTATTACATAAATTGCACTTTATGAGTTATTGATTCATTAGATTACGTGAAAGGAAACATTATTTTAATAGACATTGTTGATGTATCACAATTGATGCAGTTCGTAAATATCGATTATATTTGCAAGCTGCTCTTTTACGCACAAACAATGGATTTTATACCCAAATAGAGAATGCTGATGTCAGCACTCGACTGTGAATAGAGTTATATGTGATGCCTCAGTGTGTCTGTGCGTGGGCGGGCGGTGTTTGTTTTTATAAGGCCTCGTAGCTCTGAAACTGAAGCTTCCATTTAAATGCGTTTTTTCCTAAGAAAGCTGATTAATCAGCGATGGTTCTGTGGTAAAGGTTGCAGCGATTCCCATCAGACTTAGGTAGACACACCCTTACTATGCTATAATGATTATATCTGAAACCCCATTTTTTACCTCAAATCAGTTACATATACTGAAGTCTAAAATGTAAAGAGATGAACAGAATGTAGGTGTTGTACTAATACGTCGACGGCACCCTGTTGAACATTAAGTATCCTGGACATAAGCAACCATTCAACGTCTGGCTAAATTCGACAACTTCTTGATCTGAAGACTAGTTATAAACTGGATCCTAGATTTTATTAAAATAACTATCGTGGATCAACGAATTCATTTTTAGACATACGGGAATTTCCACGAACCTTATTATTGATGTAAAACACCAACGTTTCGTCCTTGATCGAAGGACAAGGATGGAAGGACACCCTGATGATGTCCTTCGGTCAAGGACGAAACGTTGGTGTTTTACATCAATAATAAGGTTCGTGGAAATTCCCGTATGTCCAAAAATGAATTGGATTCTAGATACTTGTAGAATTATAGTATAGTGTGAGTTAGTATTGAAATGACCCTAAAGTTCTTTTTTGATAAATTAGCTTATTTACGAATTAAATTGGTCTATAGATGGGGTTATTTGTTGACTCGTTATTTGTTGCAAGACTAACGTATTAACTTGCAAAGAAAAAAGCACTTCCACATAATTACTCCATATGCATGTCCATTATCTGTGTACACATATGTGTTGTGTACCATATATAATGTGTACACAGATGTACTGTAAATGATGTACAGAATAAAAGTAGATGGGGTCCATATACATATTAAGCTTCCTACTTCCTTTTTTATTATGCTAGGATTTTCGTAGTGAATGTATTTTAAATGTATTTGAGCCAGCAAAAAAGTGAATATAAAAGCAAGGTTTTTTGGGTTCTACTAAAAACGAGCATACTTCGAATACTGCTGTCAAAATATTTTTTTGCGAATTGTTGAATTCCGGCATTCAGAGGATTGCGCGTGAAGTGCGCTACCACCTTCGGCCTTATCTCTACTTGTAACCAGGAGATGAAAGCCAAGCGCTTCCCCGGCGTACAATAAATACCGTAAATTAAATAACAATATTTAATTAATTGCCTTTTACATAGAATCACCACCTATCGCAATTTTATTAGCAGTAATCACTGCACACACGAATAACGTTATGCTAATGAGTACGATTCCTCATATACTCTCAGAATGAGACTGTGACCGTACAGAGCACAGTACCGAGTTTACCGTTACTCTAGTGACGTCACCTTGCACAGTCAACGCAGTTATCCGCCAGTCCCCATCTGTCTCTTTAACAAAACAATACTTAGTAGTGCGTGTGTCGAGCCTACGATGCTCTGAAGCATGAGCTCTTGACTGACAACTGTATGTGGATGTTATCTCAAACAAAACTGTATATTTTGTTCTCCAGCTCTATATTGTGTGATACTCGTGATAAAAGTTACTATCAGTAGTGTTACCTTCTGGCGGACGTGTCATTTTTATCTGTGCAGTATGTTGAGTGATAATGTTCTGTGATTTATTCGCTGCCATCTATTTTGTGTACAGAGATGTTTGGGAACTGAACAAAACAGCATGAGGAATATGTTTGTTACAGGTAAAGTATAGGTAAATTTATATTAACTTCTGTTTTCGCCTATATATAAACACGAATATGGTTTATTTTGCGTGGGGATTCTATGTTTGGGAATTATATGTATGTATTTACAAGTAGTATGTTTATAAGTATTTATATTGTTCGGTATCTAGTTCCTGTGTTACAAGTTTGGCTAGATGGCATTGTGTAAAATGTCTATTAAAGGTGAGTAGCACTGCGACACTTTCCCCTAAATTGTATTGAAATATAATTTTACTTATTATCCGGCTAGTATTGCCAGCCAACTCCGACCTGTCGCCTAATTGCTTATTTCATTCCATTACCATCAATGAACTTCATGATGACTACCAGTGGTCGACCCAGTCACAATTTTGCTGGTAAAGTGACAGTTTTTTTATTGTACGACAGGGAAGCGCTTGGCCTTCATCTCAACTAGGCGCCCGCATTGTAACGCGGGCGCGTTAAAATACGAATGGTCAAACAGGATAAGGGGGCTGGTAACAAGTTAAGATAAGACCGAAGGTGGAGGGGAATCCTCAACAAACTGAGGAACTGAAAGAACTGTTAAAGTCTAGGCTAGGTTTCTAATGACAAAAATGAAGTCGATGTTGATTACCAGTTGACTTACACACTCAGGCAGCTGGACGCCGAATATTACAAACTGAGAATCTTCTCGGTCTGACCTCAGGTTGATGAACATTTCTTTTCGTTGTGCTGCAACAAGTACGATTATTAGGGCAGAACATTATCTATAGTGCGTCTAATCGCCATAGCTAAAGACAATTCCTCGAAAATATCAACGACTAGATCTTCCTCGAACATGCAAGAACTGAGAATAGTGATGTTCAGAGGATAGCTGTGGTTAAATGCCACATTCAATGGTTTGTACATAGCAATTTTTATGAGTATGCTTTCTTGTTTCATACTTTTTAGAGGTTTTTTTAATGTACGACGGGGAAGCTCTTGTCTTTCATCTCACCTGGTTACGAGTTAAGATAAGGCCGAAGGTGGTGGCGCACTTAACCCGGAATCCTCAACAAAATGAGGAACTGGCTATCTTACCTCTAAATGCCGGAACACAAACATTTTAGAATTGTTGTTATGCCGACAGAATTAGGAAAGATAGTGGGGAGCTAGCCAGGCGGACTTAAACAAAGTCCTACCAAGCCGAGCATAATATTGTATTCCCCTTTGTATCGACTTCTCATTTTGTATTCTCACCTTGTTGTAATACTTGTACCGCGTATTAAACGAGAACAATACTATTCCCTAAAGAATTAATGGGATGAATCGCTTAACAATAGATCGTTAACTGTATCAGTAAAAGTAAGCAACTAAATTCAAATATTCATGCCATTTAATTTGAAACGTCTGCTCTAGCGACCTTCTTAATAACATTTCCGTAATTTCCACACAAGTATTATTTAACAATTTATAGTGAACTTATGTGTATTTTAAACTTCAAAGTCTTCAAAGTTAGCCGAAATGTCAACGGTTGTGTACTGCGGTGCGGTGCACATCTGGCAAATGCGCCGCGATCACGTGATGTAGGTACGTGACAAGTTTTCTTTAATGCAGAACTATTTTTTTTTACATCGAGCACGTAACTCCGAACTTGACTCTTCGATAACTCTCACGGCTTCAGACTTGGCCTCCAGTGGCACTGGCAGTTGTTTTTTGACAGTTTTGTTTTTTTTTGTTGCTGCAATTGTTTGTTCTGCCACAATGCTAACAGCCACAGTATTTACATTAGGAATGAACCAATACCAATATGTACTTTACCCCCGCATCGAGATAGCTGCTAAAGATAAGCTGCGTTGTCATTTAAGCCGACTAAAATGTAGGAAGAAGGCCGAAGTTAGGAGTCTCACAGCGATAATAAGTCGATTGGTGCCCGATGTTCTGGTGATTCTACAGTCATGTTCTATTGCAAAAGTGGTTATACGTTCCTACTTAAGAGTTACTTACTTAGGAGTAGTAGAGCCCCTAATGAAAAGGCTAGTCCGGGGAAGTACTACCACCATACCTATTTAAGCTGCCAAGCAGCATTGCTGTGTTTCGGTTTGCCGGTGAAATTACGGGCACGCGAGTTCAACACCTGTACTGTATGCCTCAAGTTGTAGGGCGCAATGCAGTACCGTGTAGGCTATGTTCTTTGTGGTTGTGACCTACGCAGTAAGGCATTGTTATAGACAAGAGATGCACTCAACTCAGGTGGGCAGCTTGATTGTTCCGTCTCTTAGTTGTAAAAAAAAAACTTGTCATCAGTACCTATGTACTGCTGGTACTTGATACCTGCAAAAGTCATTCCGGGTCTTGGAGTCTTCAAGACCGGATTGTATGTTTATTTATTTATTTCAATTAGGAATACCAACAGCTATGATAATTTTTCCCCAAAAATGTAAATATCAAATCCACGCTCTGAGTGATCAGAGGTAAATCCTCGGAGTATAGGATTTAACAGTTTTATTTTTGTTGAGGTTCTCAAAACTGGTAACAAAAGTATACAAAAAATATTGATTATAGTGTACGACCTACTTAAATACGAAAAGCTAAGTACTAATTAGGAAACAATCATCAAAAAGACAAATAACACAAACAAACACGATACAGGAATACGCTAGGCTACTTATGATGATGATGTGTTTTGCTTTATAATGACACCCTTGTGAGCCCTTACATGAAATATTAATAATACTGATAATATAATATTTTCGATACGGTACCAACGTGCGTTTGCAGTTATTACACGTTACTATATTGTTTTTGTAATGGTACACAATCTTAGAAGGCGGTTCCTTTTTAAGTTCTTCGCTTTCATTGTGTAGGTTCTGTTTTACATAGCAACAATTAAGGATGTCAAACTTATCTGCACGAGCTGATAGTAAAAAACCCCAAAAAACATTGTTAATTAAGAATTATATATATATATGAACATATTCAGCCCGTAATATAAACTAAGACCTTAATAAGTTGAGGTTCCGGCACCACCTTTCCTTGGGATACGAGCTAGGGAGCTGAAAGTGCTTTATCTTATACTTAATTTAACTTTTTTCTAGATAATCGGTGGTCAAACGACTTATGATCACACTCTCGCCTCCCTCAATGTTTACCCGACTGTCTAAGAGGAAGGGTTATGTGTCACACCTTACAGCCTAAGCGGCTTAATATATTTTAATGATTCTAAATATGTACGAGTATTATGTACATTTATTTACTTTTAAAAGCTGTGTTAATGTTCAATTTTGCAGTCAGGTTTTATTTATTTCAACTTTCAACTTGTTAATTTTTATCAACTATGAACCTTTGTATGCCACTCCATATTTTCTCTTTCAAAGAGATTTTGTATAGATATATGTTTGTGCATAGTGCATGATAATAAATACAATAAATATTACAGGACATTAATTTTACACAGCGCCATCTAGCGCCAAACTAAGCATAGCTTGTAATATGGGAACTAGATTACGGATAGAATACTTAAATACTTTTTGTAAATACATACGTGCTATATGATACAACACCCAAACATAGAACAAACATCTATTTCATCACACAAATGTTTGTCCTGGGTGGGATTCGAACCCACAGCCTACAGCGCAGCAGTCAGAGCTACTACCAACTGAGCTATGAGGCTTGTTAATAATTAATAATAATAGTTAGTTGATTTATCAAAGTGATTTAAATCTATTTTAAGGTTGACATAATTGCATCCGGAAATGACCGGGGTGAATCGAGTCTGCTAAACAGTGTATTCAGTGCAGCCGGGTGAATTATACAACGATTTAAGTAAGAACAAAATAACAATGATATCCCGTTCGTATATAAAATAACGTGACAAATGTTCCTGCAAACTTCAATATCATTATGTAATTATATAATTAATAATAATATAACCTGATACTGATACTGACGACCTGATAAATGCAACCCTTGCTTAAAGCAAGAAAGACCTGACGGCGCAGGTCACTTTCGCTGGGATACAAGCACTGGTGTTCCAAGAATTGGTTGCAAGCCCTGGTAGCGTTAGACAACGTATCGTATTGTATTCACTCAGAAAAAATGCTTGCATCAGCAGTAACATAACCATACCTATGTTTGCAACCTGACCTGGATTCAAATGAAGTCTGAAGCAATGCAATAAAGTCAGCAGTATCACATTCAAAGTAGCTATGTTGTATTAAATTGTACATACAATAACCATTAATTTGAATGGACAATCAAGTCAACGAACACACCCAGAAAAATATTTTAAAATATAATTACGCTCATATCAAGTTATGGTCGGGTCGAAGGTGGAAGCGCACTTCACCCGGAATCCTCAACAGTCTGAGGAACTGGCCATCTTAACTCCAAATGCCGGAACACAACATGTTAGAATTGTTGCTATCACGACTTAGCTGGCCGAATTATTGTATGTATTCAAAATACATATTGGTTAAAATGGATAAGTTTTAAATACATAAATAATATAATTGAATGAACGTCTGGATCTGACACCGGTGGATGAAGCTAGACTACACCTCGGAGGTGGTTGAAGTAAGAAACATTAATCATTCATTGATTTTATGATCAACACTATTGGTCGTTACCTGCTATTCATTATTAGTTATTTGAGAAAAGCCTCAAAGCACAGTTGGACTACCGACTGTGCTTTGAGGTGAGGCTTGTTAGCTTTGCCTTCTGCGCTGTAGGTTGTGGGTTCGATTCCAACCCAGGGCAAACATTTGTGTGGTGAATATTGATATTTGTCCTGTGTTTGGGTGTTGTATTGTATGATAAGTAATTAAGTTTGTACCTAATCCGCACTCGGTTCAATTGTATCCCATAAGTCTTCACGTTCCAAGTAATTTCGGACTGCAAATTTCCACGTAGGATAGTTCTCCCTTCCAAGCTTCTCAATAGTACCGATGCCTATTTGTGAGGCCATAATTAAGCTGAAAATACTGAAAAAGAAGATTCGGCGCGGCGCGGTTGCAAACTTTTGTAAGGTTACTTTATCCAATTGAATCGCGGAACTATTTCGGTAGAACACTAATTTAATTATATGAGGAGCATTAATGGCCCATAACCTCATAAATTACTCCTATAGTTTACTGATTAGTGGTCTAATTAATTATATTTTATAAGGTTTAGCAAAAATGAAACACCGGTGTACAAGATAACAGAATGACAGGAAGTTTTTTTTTTTTTCTTAAACATAGATGCGGCATAGACACAGACTACAGATAATAAAATATTGTAGATGGCATTGTGGTAGCTTTGTATGGTTTGCGATTAACTTATTTTACAGTACTTACAAAAAAAAAAGTATGTAAGTTTTATATCCGTAATTTAGTTTCCATATTACAAGCTTTGTTTACTTTGGGACTAGATTATGTTGTGTGAATTGAATTGTCCTGTAATATTAAAAACAAGTTATCATATATATCTAATGAACATATTCATCGTTTTTAATTGGACTAATAAGTAGGGAAGTACTTACTGTTTTTTTTTGTACGACAGCGAAGTACTTGGCCTTCAAGCAAAGCTGCGAAAAATTAAAAAGGCTGTAGATAGAATTATAATAATTACAGTTTTTTTTCGAAACCTTAAAAAAATATACCGAAACACAGAACCATCATCAATATTTATGAAACAAATGTTTGTCCCGTGTGGTAATGAAACCCATAACTTGCAGCGTCGAAGGCAGCAATCAACTGAGTTGTAAGGCCAGTCATAGAAATGTGACAAGATACTCTGGTGCCTGGTGCTTGCTACGTCAAGTAGGTCAAGTTGTCAACGCAAAACACTTGCAATTACTATTCCAAGGAGTTTCAATAAAATATAAGTTCAAACATGCCGCCGTGTCTACCGGTGTTTTCCTCTGGGTTATGTGCGCGCGATATGGATTTTGGTAATTTATAGCTATAGAACATATCTTAGATTCGATGTTGTTTGAAGCTGCAATAAACCGAAAACTGTCGGTTTTCGTGTGTTTCGGCCCGTACTTCGTTGTTGCGGTTTCATGGTGGCGGCCCCAGTCCTGGTGCGACCCTGTTGTAACGATTTATAAATGGGTTGCCGCGTGAAACAATTATACTTACTCAATTGTGTATCATTGTATACTTAGTAGGCATACCTACATAGTATATTCAAAATGGAAGTTTCACACCTACACCTAGTAGGTACTTTGTTACGTTTCGGCAATGACACACTACCGGAAGCCGGTCAAGATGTTTCATTGTTTTTGTACATAATTTTATTCTACTTAACTACTGGCCTAAATCATTATTACGTCGTTTAAATACCATTCAGTATAATCAACATGTACGAGCATACAATAAAAGATGTTGTATTTGCAATAACACAAGTATATTGTTTGACTTATTTATATTGATGTGGTCGACGCGATGGTGTAATGCGGACTGATGGCGCGGTGGTGGCGGTGCGGCCGCGACGCTACCCGAAACCTGCCACGATAGAGTAAAACGCTAACGTAGCAATATTGTACGGTTTGTGCACCGTACATATTCCGGGACGCGAGATGGGATGAGGGATGGTTTTAATGATGTTTGTTAGTGCGTAAATGATTTATGAAGGTGATAGGTATAAGGTGATTATATTGATTTGTTAGTACAGCGCAGTCTGATACCGACATTTATTCGCTAAGAAACCTTATCCTACCAAAGGTGGGGGAAGTCCCCTTATCCTTATTTAGCACGCACTTCACTGAACTGCACTGATGTTGTTGTCCACTTGTGTCACTGTTAGATGTTGTCGTCGCGGCAGCGGTGTTGGGCTGTACGCTCGGTCCCGAAGCCGGAGGCACGGGCGGCGCGCGCGTGTCCCGCGCGGCTCGCACCGTGCTGCTGCCCGACGCGGCGGCGGCGGCGGCGGCGTCGCGGCGTACGCGCCACCAGACGATCAACGCGCATGCCAATGCTGCTGCTGCTATTGTATAGATTGCGACATAGTGATGAATGTCGTTGGATGTTAGAGATATTCCGATTTGATCTTCTTGTACTTGCTCTTCTGTCTTCATGACGGATAGACGCTTGTCAATTTCACCGATGGAGTCTTTTAAATTGCGACTTCTGTTATAGCTTAGCTGATCCATCGGTATAGATATATTTATGATAGTATTTACGGGTGCGATTTGAAAGGATAGAACGTCTGGCTCTACTTCTAGCTCATTAGTGTGTTGTTTATGTGACGTAATGATAAATGTTTCGCCCTTGATGACGCAATCGTATCCGAGTGCGATTATGCTCATTCCTGACAGCTGTTCCTGTGTAACTTGATATCCACATATAAATCTCACAGTGCATTGACCGCAACATGTGACCATAAACTTGTTTATACTGATAAGCTCTGTCCAGGTAGGTTGACACGTGCTTATTGTTGTTCTGCAGTGACCCTGTAGATGGTCCTTGACACATAAATTGTCACCAGATGCTCTCTGGTACACCGGCTTCTGTATCGTGCATAAATGTAGATTGTTCTCGAGTTGAGTACATTTTGTCGGTAGCTCGCTTTCAGAAATAGTTAAGTACGTGTCCTTTTCGATGTTGATAGCAATATATGGCGCTATTGCTGTTACGCTGATGGTGGCATTCCCCATTTGCTGAGGCACGGAGAATGTTTTGAATAATTGATAGTTGTCTCTGTTTACAAGTGGAATTTGAAGTTCAAATATGAAGTACTTTGATGTCATGCGAGCTCTAACTCTTATAATTTTGTAGATTGATGCTAGATCTGTTTGTATATTATTTGTAGGCAGTGATAGATCTTTGGATAACTGGCCAGAGATCATGCTGAGTTCATCACGAAGCTGCGTTGGTGTGAGAAGATGGACGTTGAATTCATGAGAGTTTGTGATTGTGTCGAGCAGTGTGTCCTGAATGTTTTTCAGATTGCTGAGGATGTTGGTGGCGATAGCGCTGGACATTATGAACTCGTTGATGTGGTCCAATCTGACTATAGCTTCATTTAATTTGACTTCCGCCTGTAATAATTCGTCCAAATGCTTGCTGAATATTTCATGTTGTTTTTCCATTGATGTTTCGATTCTCCTTAGTACATTGTTTTCTGCCTCTAAAACCGATGTCTGATTTTTCCAAAGCAGAACTAAATGTTTTTGATCTTGACGAATTTTGAATATATCTGTCTCATATTTCTCTGCAAAGCGACTATCTAAAACACCGAATAATCTGTTTGCGATGTTACCTATACCATCGATAAGACCGCGTTTCGTACGCAAGTGCTTATCTTCGTCATGTTGTAGTATACGATTGTTGTGCTTTATTTCTGAGAAGCTGTGACGTAATTGTAGAATGATGATGTCACAATGGGATTTGCGTTCACTGAACTTTGAGCATAACCCGAGTAGGTGTTGATAGTATGCAGTAAATAATTGTGTGCCCTTCCAATACGGTTCCATATTATAGTAAACAACGAGTTTCCACTTGTCTTGGATTATACGCATGTCTGATACCTTGTCGAAGTATATACTGTTGTTACTTTGGATTGCGGTGATATTGTACGCACCGTTGGCTGTTGGCACAGTGCACATCACAGTGAATAAGAACATCATAGTGATTATGTTGATGCATGGCGTCATGAAACTGACTTTCTTCCTGCTACGTTTTTGTTTTGGCTCTGCTGAGCTTGCTTTTGTTATTTCCTCCTTGTCTGGACTCGCCTTGCCAGCTTCGTCGTTAACAGGTAGGATTGATACTTTAACAACTGGTCTTTTGATGATACCAGTCTTAGTCTTGATACTGACCACTCTTACGAGGTTATCCTTTCCAGGATGAAGGTTTATTACCCTTCCTAAAACCCATTTGCCTGCTGGCAGATTCGCGTCATGTATGACTACAATGTCGCCTAATTTGATGTTGGGTCGTATTTCCCGCCATTTGCTCCTCGCGAGTAGTTGGGTGAGGTATTCTGAACGCCATCTATTCCATATGTCTTGGAAGATTTTTTGTGTTAGTTGCCACCTGGTACGTTCATCTCTTTCTGTTTCGTAGATCGTCAAAACTGGACCACTTGCTAGGAAATGAGAGGGAGTGAGGTGGTTTATGTCGTCCGTGTCTTCGCTTATCGGACATAGGGGTCGGGAGTTTAGGCACGCTTCAAGTTGTGACAGAAGGGTTGTAAATTCTTCATATGTTAGTTTTTGCTCGCCGACTACCCTGCGTAGATGGTATTTCAGACTTTTTACGGAACTTTCCCACAATCCTCCAGCTGATGGCCACGAGGGGGCCAAGAAGTGAAAATCGATTCTCATTTCATTTACTTCGGTCATGAACTCGTCAGATAAAAGTGATTTTAGTTCCACGAACTCCCTGTTGAGAATTTTGTTTGCTCCGACAAAGTTTGTTCCATTGTCACAGTAAATGTGCCGTGGAGTACCTCTTCTCGCTGAGAACCTCTTCAAAGCTGCCAAGAACGCTGACGATGATAATTCTGACACCAGTTCTAGGTGAATGGCCTTTGTCACCATGCAGACGAAAACTGCTACGTATCCCTTCGATGTTTTAATACCTCGTCCTTTGCTCGATTTTACATCAATAAAACCGGTAAAGTCAACTCCTGTGTGGTGGAAAGGTCTCGTAGGGTTGGTTCTAGCTGCTGGCAGGTCACCCATCAGTTGATGTTGCTTCACTGGATTGTGTCGTTTGCATGTAACGCATTGTTGTAGGCGTTTTTTGACAGCTCTGTTCCCCCCAACGATCCAATACTGTTGTCTCAACCAGGATAACGTGAGACGAGCTCCGCCGTGAAATGTTTGTTTGTGGGCGTGGTCTATAAGAATGTCGGTGAGATGACCAGAGTGTGGTATTATTAGTGGGTGTTTCATATCCTCACTAATATTTGAATGTCTCAGACGACCCCCGATTCTCAGCATTCCCTGTTGATCTAGGAATGGGTTCATGCTGAAAATCCTGCTTTTCTGTTTGACTTTGTTGTCTTTTTCGAGGTACTTGATGTCATCTAAGAATTCAGATCTCTGAATACATTTTATGATTTTAAATTTGGAGGCGCATAACTCATCTGTTGTTAAATAAGATTGTTTACTACGAGAGGAACGTCGTGTTATCGCTCGTAGTACCCATGCAAGTACCCGAGTCGCGTGCGCGAAACTGCTGTGCTTGTAGATTAATTGCAGTATCACGTCTGTAGTACTGTTATCAATTTGTGTAACATGAACCGACTTAGATTTTCTTGTTTCTAAATCGGTTTCGAATTTGTCAATTTGATTTTGATTTATGAATGATGGGAGCCAGGTAGGTCCATTCCACCAGAGCGAATGGTTTTGTAGTTGACTTGCTGTCATACCACGACTAGCGCAATCCGCCGGGTTTTCTTGCGACTTTACGTAGCGCCAGCTCTCTGGAGGCATGACCTCTGTAATCTTGTTGACCCTGTTGGCGACAAAAGGCTTCCACCTACTTGGGTCTCCTTGTATCCAACCGAGCACTGCTGTTGAGTCACACCATCCATATGTTTCGATTTTGTGACTCTGTAAACTTTCTGTTACTTTGCTCATGAGCTTTGTTAATAAGTGTGCTCCGCTAAGCTCTAGTTTGGGCAATGATAGCGCATTTTCCTTCTTGCTGATTGGGTTGACCTTTGTTTTTCCTGCTAGGAGTGTAATTGTTGTTGAATGTTTATGTTGAATTCGTACGTATATTACTGCTGATATTGCTTTTAATGACGCGTCGCAGTACCCATGGAGCTGGATGACGTCACTCTCTCCACTTCCAATCCATCTCGGGATTTTAAACTGATTGATGTTGTCGACATCGTCTCGCAAGTTAATCCATTTTGTGTGGATATTTCGGGGCACTTTGTCGTCCCATTGTAAATCCGAAGACCACACTTCCTGGAAAAGTAGTTTAAGTTGGACCAAAACTGGAGAGAGCCACCCGAGGGGATCAAAGATTTTGGAAATTTCAGATAGGAGAATTCGTTTTGTTGGTACTGATGATGATTTTTCCGACATTTTGCACTTGAATGTGAATACGTCATTTTCTGCATTCCAGGAAAGTCCCAATGTTTTGGTTGATTCCTGGTGACGAAAATCAAAGGTTTCGCTGGACTCTGAAGTTGCGTTATCATTACGTGTTGTTAGTGATTGTTCATTGGAAGTCCACTTGCGTAGGTTAAATCCACCTAATTTCATGAGCTCGATGAGATCTGATTTTAGCTGTTTCGCTGATTCAATGCTGTGGCTTCCGCTAAGAAGGTCATCCATGTAGAACTGATCTTCAAGAACCCTCGCTGCTGCGGGGTATTGTTGTCTCTCGTCGTTTGCTAGCTGTTTGAGTGTCATCATTGCTAAAAATGGAGCTGCTTTTGTACCGTATGTAATGGTGAGAAGGCAGTAGTCCTGAACCGGTTGGTCCGGTGAAAAGCGCCAAACTATTTTTTGATACTTCTGGTCGTCTTCATGTATAAGGATCTGTCTAAACATTTTTTCGACGTCTGCTGTGTACGCGAACTTGTATTGTCTCCAGTTGATTACCAGGGAAAGTAAATCTTTCTGTAAATTCGGGCCCCGGAACATAACATCATTTAAGCTGTGGCCTCGCGTCGTATTACCTGATGCATTAAATACGACTCGTAATGCTGTTGTCACGGAGTCAGCGCGCTGCACACAGTGATGCGGCATGAAGTACTCAGGTGTATTGTTACCTGTGTTTGTTGCCGGGCGCATGTGACCGAGTTCCTGGTATTCATGCATGAAGTCTTTATATTTATTTGCTACGTTACTTAAACGTTCGAATTTTCGTTCCAATTGATAGAACTGTGCCAATGCTTTTGGCCTTGATTTGCCCAACTTTTCATCTGCGTCTGAATGTAAAGGGAGACGCACGACATATCGGCCATCTGTTAAGCGCTCTGTCGTTGACTTGTATAGTTTAAGGCATTGTGAGTCTTGTGTAGACGTGTTGCTTTGATCGGCGATATCTTCCATAGACCAAAACCTGCTAAGGTCACTATCGTCGTTCAATATTACGCTGCAGTTGTATGATTTAATGACAGACGCACTGCCACTTAAAATCCAGCCGAAACGCGTCTGTTGAGCTACTGGCGTGAATTTTTCTGTTTGATGTCTGATGATACCTCCCATTATGATCTCTGCGTAGACGTCAGCGCCTAATAATAGGTCCACTGAACGCTTTCTGTAAAACTCAGGATCTGCCAACTGGATACTGTCTAAATGTGGCCACGAAGGATTTTCAAATGTTTGATTTGGTAAGTTATTCACTACGTGCTTCATAACGAATACATCGATGTTGAGATTGTAGTTTGTATAAAGGGATGATAGTGCGATGCCGAGCATCCCCTTACAGATCATTTCCTTGGCTCCTACCCCAAATATGATACCCTTGCATCGTTTGCGTTTAAGGCCTAATAACTGAGCGGCATTCTCAGTGATCACAGATGTTTGTGAACCTTGATCAATTAGCGCTCTTAATGTTATGTAGGTACCATCGGCCTTGGCTACGTTTACCAGTGCAGTTGCTAACAGAATTTCCCCTGCCCCCTCCTGTAAAACATGTGCAGTACCCCGCTGCTGACTCTGCTGAGAGCGGCTCGTTTCCCCCGGTAGTGATGATATTCGAGCTCTGCCTGAAGAAGCGTTGTTACACAGCAACGTATTGTGGTCTCCCTCACACACACGACATTTTTTTGTTGAGTAGCACTCCTTATTGCTATTATGAGTAAGGCATGTCCTGCACAAGTTTAATTTGTCGACGATTTTCTGTCTCACGTGAGGTTGCATTTCCAGAAATGTTTCGCAATAGAAAATTCCATGTTGGTCGTTGGTGTCACAAACTGCGCATTTAGGTACTTGGAATTTTTTAGTGTTAAATTTATTGTTGTATTTGTTACTGGCAAAGGATTTAAAGAATTGGGTCTTCTTTGTGGTCGATGGTTCTTGTTGTTGCTGTTTGATGTTTGATGGGCTCAAACTTACGTCTAGATGCTTCTAGCGACGTGAACTTGAGTTCCAGGAATGTTAGTAGGTCTTGTAGGGTGGGTAGATCCCTAGGATTTTTTAAAGATTCGATGTAATCGAGATGAGTGGCCGAGTCCAGTTTGTTTGAAATAATGTACACGACAATAGGGTCCCAGGTACTTGTGTCTACTCCTAGGGCCTTTATGGCGTTTAGGCACTCATTGGTGGTATCATAGATTTTTTTGATGGCTGTTGCCGATTGCTGCTGCAATGAAGGTAAGCTGGTGAGGGTATTCAAGTGACTGTTAAAAATCAGCTTTAGATTGTTGTATCGTTGCTGTAGAATATCCCAGCTAACCTGATAGTTTTCGGAGCTAATTGGTAAATGTTGTACCAATTTTTCTGCTTCACCCCGAAGTTTACTTTTGAGGAACTGCATTTTTTGGGCGTTCGACAAAGACGGATTTTTGTGCACCGCCTCCACGAATAAATCCTTGAAAGACGTCCATTGCTGATAGTTCCCACTAAAGGTAGGTACATCCATTTGAGGCGTCGACTTTTCTCTATGTTGTTGACACCACATTCTATCGTTGAATTGTTTTTTGATTTGGATGAACTGCTGTTCGTACCTACCGTAGCTTGTTTCGTACTCTACATTAACTTCATAGAGTTCGCTGTCAATATCCCAATGGAGGGAGTCAATAACAGACCACCTGGCCTGTATTGACTTTAACGCATCTTCGATTTCCCACCTGCTGGCGTTTTCGTCGATGCTGATTGCCGCCGTTCGGGAGAATGCCTTGAAGTTACTTTGTTGTTTTCGTAGCATCTCGTCCAGCTTGCTGCTGGTACTCCGCTCGTTGCCGCTGCTGCGAGGAGCTGTGGACCAGGACGGCGTTGGTGGCTGCTGCCTTACCTCATGCGTCTCGGCGTTTGGCGATGTTCGCCCCCCACTTGATAGGGGTGTAGCCGGGCGCAGAAGCTGTTTTACTTCTGGTATTGTGTCAGAAGATAAATATGTTTGTAAATAAGCACGTGTGTCATTGCATTTGTCGGAGGTCTGCTTGTAGATATCGCGTATGAAATAATCGTGATTTTTGTCTCCGAATTCGCACAATTTTATATGATTTAGCTGAAATTCTTGCCATATTGATTCTAATGAGCCCAGACGTTTTTTAACATTGGATGTGGTTTTGCGTTCCGCCCCGTCTTTTCTGAAATTGACTAGAAGCGTATCCATTGCTGCTATGATCTGGACTTGATTAGCAAGAAGATCCTCCATTGTAGACATGATGCTCGATGATAGAGATGTGGACTGTATGAAACTGACTCACCGAAGACTGCTTTCTCACCTTACAGATCTAGGCCTTTGATCTGTTTGGTAATCCAGTGTTAGGCACTAAAATCACAAACACTGATTCGCGAATTTAGTCCCGCCTTCGGTTAGCTCGAAGGACCAAGGGGCCTACAATAAAAGATGTTGTATTTGCAATAACACAAGTATATTGTTTGACTTATTTATATTGATGTGGTCGACGCGATGGTGTAATGCGGACTGATGGCGCGGTGGTGGCGGTGCGGCCGCGACGCTACCCGAAACTGCCACGATAGAGTAAAACGCTAACGTAGCAATATTGTACGGTTTGTGCACCGTACACAACACATATGTTATACCGAGACGATGCTTCTGCGCTGAAGGCTGTGGGTTCGATTCCCACCCAGGGCAAACATTTGTTTGATGAATATAGATGTTTAATTGTAAATTACAATCATTCTGTCCTTCGCGATTGATCACCACTCTCGTTGGCGATAATCGCGCCAAAGATTTCGCAACCCCTATATAAATAAATAACGATGCAAATCGAGTATATAATAATTTTGTTAATTAGTTATAGGGATATATATAAATAGATACGAGATCAACGGACAGCCGTTCTTCCGCACTGGCGCATAGCGTCCGTGCTTTTATCTAAACTTAGAGCGTGCGGGGAGACTGGGGCATAGTTAAACCACCTGAACTAATGAAGCATTCGACTCTCAACTGATTTGTTTTGTGAGTGTTTTTTTGTGATTAATAATCAAGTGTTCGACCACCAGGTCACTTGAAAAATTGTGACCTAAGATGAAGCACTTAAAGGTATCTATTAGACTTGAAAACTCCAAGATTGTTCTGACGCGGATAATCTGACGAGGGTAATGAGTATCATTCCTCACCAGTAACGTCATTAAGGAATCGAATCTATTCGACTCTATGTGCTAGGCACAATGGAGCATCTACGAGATACGGGGTAACCTACCGTACGTCTGATAATCCGATGGTGGAAAGGAAGGGTAGGAGGATTAGGTCAAAAAATGTGGAATGTATTTCTATACATATGCTGAAGCTAGGAAAATATTTTTACAAATATGTAGAGTTGATTATCTTGTATGCTCATCTCTCAATGGTTTGGTCTTTGAAATATTAATCTACAAGTATTTTGTTTGAAAGAAGTGTAAATTTCAATTAGGGCGCGTTTCCCCTGGATATAGTAGGCGTGGGCCGTCTCGAGGCAGACGGCCAAACGCGAAACGCGGCGGCGGAAGCGGCGGCGGTCGCGGTATCTTGACTAACAGCGGTGTCAAGTTCGTCCGTGTGTTGTGTTGCGGCACCGGCGAGGTGCGGTGCGGTGCGGGCAGTTCGGTGACGGAGTGTCGCGGCAGTAGCTGCGCGGGCGCGTATAATTAGCAGTGAGCCGTGGTCGGCGCGGCAGGGCAGGCCGCACCGAGTGCCGGCGGGCGATGCGCCGCCCGGGCCGAGCGCATGCTGCGCCTACACTATTACTCGGACAACCCCGCGCTCTCCCGAGGAGACGACGACGACTCCGTCTACTCCAGAGAACTCATCAAGGAGTTCGAGTCTGTCGGCCGCGCATGGAAAGCGTTCCTCGCTGATTGGCTACTGAAAGGTCCGCTTGTTTATGGCACACTGCCACTCCCACGACGCGCGACGCGCGACGCCGCTGTTTTGTTGTTGTTTATGTCGTATTTCAGAGAATTTAAAGAACTGGCATGATGCTGTGCAACAAACAAAAAACAATGATCTATTTTAACTTAAATTTTATTTCAGTACTTATAGTGTTTTTTTTATATTTGTATCCCTGGAAGATGCATGGCGAGACATAGAGGGACTAATGTAGAGTGTTCATAAAAGACCTTCACTGTGCCTAAAGCCCGCGCGACTTAACTGTGCACCTCGCATTGTGACGTCCAGTTCCAGTGAAGTGCACAGTTAAGTCGCGCGGGTTGTATCTTTAGAAAAAATAAACTTATTGAATTGAATTGAATTGAACTGATCATATTTCGTTGTGTCGTGGGTAAGCAGTGTTTTTTTATTCTTGTTGAGCTTGTTCGTACCAATCATTACAATCAGCAAACGAGTATCAGGCTGCTTGGATCCATTGCCGGGTATAGCCTCCCTGTTTATGACTTCACTCTACAAATACTCTGTAGGGACTTTTGGTTATAAAACAGTTTCATACCTACCTAATGAATGCTGTCAGTGAATGAACCATGATGCTGTATCGATATCAGTATGTTCACAAAAGAAGCATCTCAAAATATCTGTGTATTTATACTCTTATCACATATAAACTTTATATTCTCTCAACGTGCATGCGTTGCCGACTTTCGAGGTTTGCAGAGACGTCATCACCTTAGTAGCGTTTACGCAACGCGCCGGGCGGCGGCGGAGGCGGAGGCGGCGGCGCCTAATGTAAATAAACAATAGCACATCACTAGCGACACATCTTATAGTCTTTATCAAACAACGTACAAAATTAAGTAAAAATGATTGGCTCACTCGTCAACTGAGACCACTCGAACTTATCCCGCGGGATAAGATGACCTAATGAATATATTGAATTTCTGAATTTTTATTCTTAACATCAATAGTTCTTCTGAACTCCTCCTAAACGAGTTGATCGATTTTGATGAAATTTTCAGTGTGTTTGTGTAGAATTGGTCCCGGTAGTGCCACGGGATTACGGGAATATCCCGGGCGTTCCACTAGTTAATAATATATATCGCTGTGTCAAGTACATGACGTTATTAATTATATAGTACATATACATTTGTTTTCGCGCAAAAACTAAATATACTTACCTACCTAAACAGAAGTTTTAGATTGGCTTGCTCTTGAGTTTAAACTGAATTAAACGGACGCTTCATTGCACTTGGCAGCAGAATCCTGCCAGCTTTCAACTCGAGTATCATGAATTGTGAAGATATATTATGTACCGTAATACTCTACTATAGGTTACCTAGGCAGACTGACGGCATAGCTGCTGTGTAAGACTAAACTTTAATACGAATTACCGAGAACAGAGATACGCTATGTAGTGGTGATAAAATGCCAGGGTAACTTGAGACTGACGACCGCGATGTAGTGGTGATAGAATGCCAGGGTAACTTGAGACTGACGACCGCGATGTAGTGGTGAAAGAATGCCAGGGTAACTTGAGACTGACGACCGCGATGTAGTGGTGAAAGAATGCCAGGGTAACTTGAGACTGACGACCGCGATGTAGTGGTGAAAGAATGCCAGGGTAACTTGAGACTGACGACCGCGATGTAGTGGTGATAGAATGCCAGGGTAACTTGAGACTGACGACCGCGATGTAGTGGTGAAAGAATGCCAGGGTAACTTGAGACTGACGACCGCGATGTAGTGGTGAAAGAATGCCAGGGTAACTTGAGACTGACGACCGCGATGTAGTGGTGAAAGAATGCCAGGGTAACTTGAGACTGACGACCGCGATGTAGTGGTGAAAGAATGCCAGGGTAACTTGAGACTGACGACCGCGATGTAGTGGTGATAGAATGCCAGGGTAACTTGAGACTGACGACCGCGATGTAGTGGTGAAAGAATGCCAGGGTAACTTGAGACTGACGACCGCGATGTAGTGGTGAAAGAATGCCAGGGTAACTTGAGACTGACGACCGCGATGTAGTGGTGAAAGAATGCCAGGGTAACTTGAGACTGACGACCGCGATGTAGTGGTGAAAGAATGCCAGGGTAACTTGAGACTGACGACCGCGATGTAGTGGTGATAGAATGCCAGGGTAACTTGAGACTGACGACCGCGATGTAGTGGTGAAAGAATGCCAGGGTAACTTGAGACTGACGACCGCGATGTAGTGGTGAAAGAATGCCAGGGTAACTTGAGACTGACGACCGCGATGTAGTGGTGAAAGAATGCCAGGGTAACTTGAGACTGACGACCGCGATGTAGTGGTGATAGAATGCCAGGGTAACTTGAGACTGACGACCGCGATGTAGTGGTGAAAGAATGCCAGGGTAACTTGAGACTGACGACCGCGATGTAGTGGTGAAAGAATGCCAGGGTAACTTGAGACTGACGACCGCGATGTAGTGGTGAAAGAATGCCAGGGTAACTTGAGACTGACGACCGCGATGTAGTGGTGATAGAATGCCAGGGTAACTTGAGACTGACGACCGCGATGTAGTGGTGAAAGAATGCCAGGGTAACTTGAGACTGACGACCGCGATGTAGTGGTGAAAGAATGCCAGGGTAACTTGAGACTGACGACCGCGATGTAGTGGTGATAGAATGCCAGGGTAACTTGAGACTGACGACCGCGATGTAGTGGTGAAAGAATGCCAGGGTAACTTGAGACTGACGACCGCGATGTAGTGGTGAAAGAATGCCAGGGTAACTTGAGACTGACGACCGCGATGTAGTGGTGAAAGAATGCCAGGGTAACTTGAGACTGACGACCGCGATGTAGTGGTGAAAGAATGCCAGGGTAACTTGAGACTGACGACCGCGATGTAGTGGTGAAAGAATGCCAGGGTAACTTGAGACTGACGACCGCGATGTAGTGGTGAAAGAATGCCAGGGTAACTTGAGACTGACGACCGCGATGTAGTGGTGAAAGAATGCCAGGGTAACTTGAGACTGACGACCGCGATGTAGTGGTGATAGAATGCCAGGGTAACTTGAGACTGACGACCGCGATGTAGTGGTGAAAGAATGCCAGGGTAACTTGAGACTGACGACCGCGATGTAGTGGTGAAAGAATGCCAGGGTAACTTGAGACTGACGACCGCGATGTAGTGGTGAAAGAATGCCAGGGTAACTTGAGACTGACGACCGCGATGTAGTGGTGAAAGAATGCCAGGGTAACTTGAGACTGACGACCGCGATGTAGTGGTGATAGAATGCCAGGGTAACTTGAGACTGACGACCGCGATGTAGTGGTGAAAGAATGCCAGGGTAACTTGAGACTGACGACCGCGATGTAGTGGTGAAAGAATGCCAGGGTAACTTGAGACTGACGACCGCGATGTAGTGGTGAAAGAATGCCAGGGTAACTTGAGACTGACGACCGCGATGTAGTGGTGATAGAATGCCAGGGTAACTTGAGACTGACGACCGCGATGTAGTGGTGATAGAATGCCAGGTTAACTTGAGACTGACGACCGCGATGTAGTGGTGAAAGAATGCCAGGGTAACTTGAGACTGACGACCGCGATGTAGTGGTGAAAGAATGCCAGGGTAACTTGAGACTGACGACCGCGATGTAGTGGTGAAAGAATGCCAGGGTAACTTGAGACTGACGACCGCGATGTAGTGGTGAAAGAATGCCAGGGTAACTTGAGACTGACGACCGCGATGTAGTGGTGATAGAATGCCAGGGTAACTTGAGACTGACGACCGCGATGTAGTGGTGAAAGAATGCCAGGGTAACTTGAGACTGACGACCGCGATGTAGTGGTGAAAGAATGCCAGGGTAACTTGAGACTGACGACCGCGATGTAGTGGTGATAGAATGCCAGGGTAACTTGAGACTGACGACCGCGATGTAGTGGTGATAGAATGCCAGGGTAACTTGAGACTGACGACCGCGATGTAGTGGTGAAAGAATGCCAGGGTAACTTGAGACTGACGACCGCGATGTAGTGGTGAAAGAATGCCAGGGTAACTTGAGACTGACGACCGCGATGTAGTGGTGAAAGAATGCCAGGGTAACTTGAGACTGACGACCGCGATGTAGTGGTGATAGAATGCCAGGGTAACTTGAGACTGACGACCGCGATGTAGTGGTGAAAGAATGCCAGGGTAACTTGAGACTGACGACCGCGATGTAGTGGTGAAAGAATGCCAGGGTAACTTGAGACTGACGACCGCGATGTAGTGGTGATAGAATGCCAGGGTAACTTGAGACTGACGACCGCGATGTAGTGGTGAAAGAATGCCAGGGTAACTTGAGACTGACGACCGCGATGTAGTGGTGAAAGAATGCCAGGGTAACTTGAGACTGACGACCGCGATGTAGTGGTGAAAGAATGCCAGGGTAACTTGAGACTGACGACCGCGATGTAGTGGTGAAAGAATGCCAGGGTAACTTGAGACTGACGACCGCGATGTAGTGGTGAAAGAATGCCAGGGTAACTTGAGACTGACGACCGCGATGTAGTGGTGAAAGAATGCCAGGGTAACTTGAGACTGACGACCGCGATGTAGTGGTGAAAGAATGCCAGGGTAACTTGAGACTGACGACCGCGATGTAGTGGTGAAAGAATGCCAGGGTAACTTGAGACTGACGACCGCGATGTAGTGGTGAAAGAATGCCAGGGTAACTTGAGACTGACGACCGCGATGTAGTGGTGAAAGAATGCCAGGGTAACTTGAGACTGACGACCGCGATGTAGTGGTGAAAGAATGCCAGGGTAACTTGAGACTGACGACCGCGATGTAGTGGTGAAAGAATGCCAGGGTAACTTGAGACTGACGACCGCGATGTAGTGGTGAAAGAATGCCAGGGTAACTTGAGACTGACGACCGCGATGTAGTGGTGAAAGAATGCCAGGGTAACTTGAGACTGACGACCGCGATGTAGTGGTGAAAGAATGCCAGGGTAACTTGAGACTGACGACCGCGATGTAGTGGTGAAAGAATGCCAGGGTAACTTGAGACTGACGACCGCGATGTAGTGGTGAAAGAATGCCAGGGTAACTTGAGACTGACGACCGCGATGTAGTGGTGAAAGAATGCCAGGGTAACTTGAGACTGACGACGAGCATGGCATGTGTGTGTTCTCACTATTTTGTTTCAATTATATTTGTTTTTATATGGATACCTGCATGGATCTGAATAAAAAAAAAACTGTAGCTAATGTAAAAGACCGAGATGGATTGTGGAGTGTAAGAGCAATGTAAGAGGAGTTTGTTTTAGATTAGATAAATGCGCCTTTTGTCGCTTTTAATTAAAATGGTTTTTTGATTAAAATTTTACTTATAGGTAAAGTCATTGAATATTTCATGAAAACAAAAAAACATTTTAATAACTTATTAGGGAACCAATATATAAATTCTTAACAATAAAGGTAGAAAAATATTAATGGTATTACTTTGCTATCGCCTTTAAGTAGCACCGAATTTCAGTTTTTTTCATCCACGATGATTTTTGAAGCTAAAATATACCAAAACGCGTACCAATGGCTAAGAAACAAACGAGTGTCAAAAAAACTCTTGCTCAAAACACAATCTCGAATCACAAAATCGATTTAAACGTATTAAGATTTCCTTAACACTCCATCTGTAGCATGCTATAAACCTAACATTTTACTTTTAAGGTATTATTTTCAACCTCATTTCGGTTGTTTTTTTAAGAATATACATGGGATTGTAAAATTTCCTAACCGTAATTAATGTATTTACAGTTTACATCAATCATTACCTTTGCTAAACCTGTACAAATACAATACAAATACAAATAATTTATTTCACTTAATCTAACATACATACATGTTTCATGGTTTGAGACCCTCTTTTAAGTATGAAAATACCTGTGTTAGAGAGTCCCGCTCTTCCGTAATTTTTAAATTAAGTTAAAATAAATAACAAAAGAATACTTAATCAACAAAAAATACATTTATTTATTTATTTATTTTATTTAAAAACAATTATAACACCATAACAGATAAAAAACCCAAACCGGTGCCATAAGTAAAACAATAACAATACACTTTAGGTGGGTAAACATTCTAGTTACAAAAAATAAATTTATGTAGTTGTTTCTAAGAGAATCTGTGCCATAAATAGGACTTTCGGCAGGCTATTATCTAAAATATCAATATTATGATTCGAAACTATGTTAATTAGTCTAATGGCGCAAGACATCGGTGCAAACTTGAGTAAATTAGTCCTAGCTGTAGGTAGTCTAAGCATGGGGGGGCGGCGGCGCGCGCCTACCACGTCGTCGGGGGCGCACAGCCGCAGCATCTCCAGTACCTCCGGGTGGTGCACCAGGCCCCGTAGCACTCTCACCACGTACTTGACCAGGATCATTTGTCTCCTGACAGATAGACGACAATATCCTACCATACCTAACACAAATAGGCTAGGGTACATTAATGGATAAAAAGGGTACACTCCGTATGTTTTTAAGTACAAAAAACGCGTAAATTTGTTTTGAATTTTTTCTACCATTAATTTGTACTTATCTTCATGGGGATTCCATATAATTGCATTAGTTTCCAAGTGGCTCCGCACTAAAGCATTGTATAAAATTTTAACAACATTAGTGTTGTTAAAATTTGTACTCTGTCTCAAAATAAAACCTAAATTTCTAAAAGCTTTGCCACAAATGCTTACAATGTGCTGCCGAAAATATAGCTCGGGCACCATAAGAAGGCCGAGGTCGCGCACCCGCTCCACCCGCGAGATAGCAGTCCCCTCCACCTCGTACTGGTAGTGCAGCGGAGCGCGCGCGCGCCCGTAGCTCATCACGCAACACTTTGCTACATTAAAGTACAGCTTATTGGAGATACTCCATTGAACTATCCTGTCTATGTCACGCTGGAGTCTCTCACAATGCGAAGTGTTGGTTACGGTGTGAAACACCTTCAGGTCATCAGCGAACAGCAAACACTGCGCTTCCTGAACGACCTCTGGGAGATCATTTATCATTATAGTGAACTCCAGGGGCCCGAGGTTGCTTCCCTGACTCACGCCAGAAAAGGTGAAATACGGGGCTGAATTATAACCGGCATACTCGACATATTGACGCCGATCTCCTAGATAGCTCGCGAAAAATTCGAGCAGATGTGGCGTGAAGCCTAACGCGGAAAATTTGGCTAAAAGTATGTCGTTATCCACGGCATCGAAGGCTTTTCGGAAATCAAAGTACGCCGAGTCCACTTGGAGGCCAGCGTCCACAGCTGGAGCCACGTACGACACAAATGAGAGTAGGTTACTGCCCGTCCCACGGCCCGGCCGGAAGCCATGCTGTGCGTCGTTCAGTCGCGCGCTTACTTGCGTATAGATACTTTTGTGTAGTGTTGTTTCAAACACTTTAGAGAACGCCGACAGCACAGCTATCGGCCGATAACCGCTCACGTCAGATTCAGCCCCAGCTTTTGGTACCGGGATAACTCAAGTAATTTTCCACCGATCCGGATAACGACTTTCCTTTAAGCACAAGTTGAAAATGTGCCACAAAGGCTTTTCAAACACTATACGACAATCCTTCACGATGTATGGAGGTATGCCATCAGGACCAACCGAATGTTTTGGCTTAAGGGAGCGGAGGGCTGCCCGAACGTCCCCAGGAGCCAGTTGCCCGATGTGGACCCGCGCATAGTCCTTTCGCGCGCCCCCCGCACGCTCAGCCTCCCTCGCATCTAGCTTCGGCCGCACCGTGTTGTAAACAGAGTGAAAGTATGACGCAAAGCACTCAGCACACTCGCTATCATCTAACTCCACCCCCGCCTTGGTGATACGTGCTTTATTACGGTTCACCTGTTTACTTCTAATAAAGTTCCAAAATGATTTTGGATCATTTTTAAAATTTTGTTGCAGCCTTTCCTGATAAGCATTAAAAGTTGTAATTAGCTTACGCTTTACTAACGATCGATAATTACAAAATAGCTCATAATCACTATTCGATTTTGTTATTTTGTATAATTTGTGAAATCGCCATTTCCGTTTAATTTCACGTATTAAGTCAGCCGTGTACCAATCAGGGTAGGAATGCCGTGACTTATTTGCTACATTAGATAGTCTTGTAGGCGTCGATATCATACAGCGTATCCCAATTAATGCACTCTAACGTATAATAAAACTTAGGAAAGTCACATTTAGAAAAATTCCAACGATACTGGTTATCAAGTGTGTCGTGAGAATGCGGGTGGTGGCCACCCCGTCGGCCGCCCACAGCCACCGTCGCACAGGCGACGAGCGGGGGGTGCTGCAAGTCTATACCTACTAAAGGGTCGTCCGACAGCAAAACCTTTAAATCACTCGCCGGTAAAGAAGTCAGAACTAAGTCTAGCAAATGATTATTTACATTAAGTATATTATTTACCTGCCGAAATCCACAGTAGGCATTCACATATTCCATATAATTATGTATTTCCAATTTCGCTGAGGGCATATTAAAGTCTCCCAACACTATAACTTTGTCATGCTTAACACATACTGTTTCTATAATATGAAATAGATGCATATATTGACTTTCATCGGCATTAGGAGGAATGTAAACAACACAGCACAAAAACAGAAAAGTATTTCGATGGTGAACCGTCGCACATACGATCTCAAATAAGGCCGCGTCCACATTACCAACCGTAACGCTCCTGAGCTCGTAACGTGATGACGCCGCCAACAACACACCTCCCTGCTTGCGCCCATCCATTCGATCACATCGCAGCACGTTGAAGGTTGATGGAATAAGTTCTCTGTCATGTATTGATTTGCATAAACCAGTTTCCGTTATAGCATATAAGTCGTACGTCGAGGTCAGTAAACTAGTATAAAAAGTACTAGTTTTCGTGCGAAGCCCCCGCGTATTTTGGTAGTATACCTGAATGAACCGATCAGTGGTTTTAACTACTTTTTGCTGCATGCCGGGGGGCTCGAAACCACACCCACTCATTGAATTTTGTGTTAAGTGGCCAACAATCAGTGTCATTGATATTCTTAAATTGTGTCTCCGGTACTCCAACCATGAAGGAGGCATAGTCTCTCTTGGTTTTAGTAATAATTTTCTCGATCTTTACATCCGCGGTACCACAAACCTTAGTTACGTGCTCAGTGATGGACTTTTCAGATGTCTCCGGATGAAGTGACCAAACATGCAGGAACTTTTTCTTCTCAACAGCTTGAAAGGACAGAATTTTTGAATTTCCACCATTTTGAACAGAGCTCAGTTGGACCTTCTTTCCATTTTTATGGTAGTTTACCTCTGTCCACTTATCCGAAGCCGTACTGGCCGACTTATCCTCACGGGTCAAATCATTGTTTGATTTAAATAAATCTGAGCCGAGTTTATTTTTAGTCGAACCAACTACAGCTTTTCCTTTGGACCTCTCGGTAGGCCGGCGTGAACGCACCGTAACATTTTGTGAGAACGATGCTAGTTCCAAGTGAACAGGTGCCGTCTCGCTTGCGCGCGTGGTAGTTACCGCTGTAGCAGGCTCACTCACACTCACACCGCACTCTGACTTCGGCGACCCGGCGAGTTCTTCCACTTTCGCGTACAGTTGTTCCAGTACCCTCTTCTGTTCACTTATGACTGACAAAAAAATTTCAATTGCGCGTTGTTGATTATCTAATTTTTGACTTTGAGCTTCTATCGCCGTCGATTGAACCGCAATTTTTGCTGACAACTCAAATACTTGCTCAGATAAACCGCTAAAAGCACTTTCCAAGTCAAATTTCGACATTTTTACCGGTAAACGGAAAATAAAATCACACAGACAACTTCACCCACAACGGCGCGGGGGGTTTCTTTACATACATATATAATATCCAAAGCGTATATAATACAAGAGTATATTTATTACATTACTGTCTGTTATATGTATTTGTTGTCCCATTATGCAGAAATTTATATGAGAGTAAAAAGTAAACGGGTTTTGTTTTTCAACTTTGTATATTTTTGTTTCAGAAGTGGATGAGTCCCAGATATTTGTCAAGTTCTTTAAGTTCCACAAGTGCTACGATCTGATACCTACTTCGGCGAAACTAGTGGTATTTGATACGCAGCTGCTGGTCAAGAAGGCTTTCTTCGCGCTGGTTTACAATGGTAAGGAAAAAAAAATAACAATATTTCAGCTAGACATTCCGTGCAACCGGCGTGTCCTAGAAGCACCGAAATAAATAACGTTAGTATGCTATCATAATACAATCAGCATTGCATCCGTGTGGATGTGGATTCCATGATCTGATAACGCCAATCAATTATTATCGTCGATGCCGGATGCCGGAAGCCGCGAAACATAGTTTGTTATCGAACGCGCTTGGCCGTCATCTCATATGGTTTCATGTTATGATGAGACCGAAGGTGGAAGCGCAATTCACCAGGAATCAGGAACAGACTGAGGAACTATCTTACCTGTAAATGCCGGAGCACTATTTTGAATTGTTGTCATGGCAACAGACTTAGGTAAGTTCGTGGCAGCTAGCCAGATAAATTTAATACGAGCAATAAATTTATCAGTGGGGTATCAGACTCCTCTGGGTCATTCACTGTCTACCCTGGGTGATTCACTAGACCAATCAGGCTGTATAAAAGATAACATAAGAAAATATAAGATGTTTTTTCGGTAAAGATGTCTAAATTTACTCGTCAAAAGATCACAATTATAATTATAGACCAAAAATTAAGAAAGTAATTCATTTTTTTGGTACCAGCCCAAAACTTAGCATACTATGTGAACAAGGTAACTGATAGAATACCACATAAAAAAAATACATACCTACAATAAAATATCACAAAGCAAAAAATACAGGCTTCTGTGAAACGAAAACGACTCGGCTAATTAAAGAGGTTTTGGTCAACTCCAACATGATTTTTGTCAGCAAATAAATTGAATTTACAAAGCACGGTTTGAAAACCTACCACGTATTCCGCCACAAGTTTAAATAAATGCTGTCAAAATTACCATTTAGCAGATTTTTTTTGCTGACACTTTCTTGGAATCATTCAATTACTTGCCAATATGATGTTCATCGCACAAATGTTTGTCTCGGGAACCGAACCCAAAACCTACAGAAAGTAGACAACTGATTTGTGATTGTGAAGCCAGTCACTAGTAGTTTACAAGTAGTCATATCAGTCCTTGTTTCACAAACAATGAAGTGAAGGTCGGCCGCAGTTAGCGTAAACAAGAAAATTACGCATATTTTACTACTTTCATAATTCCCTCCTAGTGCATCCCAACGCTACAATAATTCAATAAAAATTGTTTGTGAGACTTAGGCTTGGGTTGTGCGAGTAATAGTTTACCTCAAACAACGGAATCGTTGTTTACCATTAGTCAACGGTTACTGGTCCGTCTGGCTAGCAACCACTCTCCGGCCGAAGTCCGACGCCAAGCAGTTCGCTGAGTTCCGTAATAGGCAGCTTCTGGTAAAGCTCTCTCCACTGTAGATCTCATCCTCAGCCAGGTTATGCCCAGGCGAGAATCGCGGCCAAGAGTTCGCCCATTAAAATGCGATTGAATATTAGATTTGTACTTTCTATTTCTATTGTTGCTTAGCTACCAACATGGTATAGAAATAGTTGCCAAGCGAATAGGCCTAAGTACACACGCTATTTTTAGCATCAGCGATCGGCGATTTTGCCGTTTTAGATGTTAAATGCAGCGGCCAAATATCATAAAACATCGGTACAGTCGCAAAATCGGAGATCGCCGATGCTAAAAGTAACGTGTTCGCTAACGTGCTGGCCCCTAGTGCGAGTGTTGCTAGTGCAAATCTGTATGCCTGAGTTTTTGTTGCGAAACAATTTGCCAGATGCCATGTAATGCTCATGGTGGATCCACTGATATAAATGTAGTTACGAAACACATACTGGATTCAAAATCATACATGAATATGTTGGTCAGGAAAGTTGACCCAAAAATATTTAGGCAGTTACAACCAATTTTTGACGCTATGTTCCAAACACCATATCGTGTGTACATAATCCAGAGGAACCTACTATTTATGTTTGATTTATTTATTTATTTTCTTTTTATTATCTTTTCTTTTTTCGTTGCTCAGCATCTACGAGTATACCAAATGTTTTCTTGCACGCTTATCAATTGTCACCTCTGTATTACCTTGACCGATGACTTGTTGAATGCCTGCATTAAATTTATATTATTTGTTTGTTATTCAATGTAAATAAATACATTGATTGTATAGTTCGTTTACCTTGCTGTGTCTAACCGAGCAAAGAAGCCTAATACAAGGCGACTAATGTCCGAGAGGCAGACCATGTAGTACCAGAAATGGATGCGTAAAACTCTATAAAACACAATGTTTTGCTTTTATTGTACGACGCAGTAGCGCTTGCCCTTCATCTCACCTGGTGTCAAGCTATGATAATACCGAAGGTGGAAGCGCACTGCACCCGGAATTTTAGTAATAAATGAATGATTCTGCTTGGGTTTGTACACATCTGGCGTCTGCACCGCGAATGTGGCTGTTATGTTGTATACTTGGATTATGTAGTTTTCTTGTTAAGTTTCGTTTGATGCTTACACACCTAGAGGTATACCTTAGTATACCATGTGCAGTACACAACCACGATGATGCTGGCTGGTGCTTCTGTTGCGACTACGCTGTATTATCGACCGCCACGTTGCGACTTTTGTATGTTGTTCATATGTCAATGCTTTAGGAAGTCCTAGTAGTACGACTATCCCATACGATTAACAAACAACGTTTCGAAATAGCATGACCGATTTTTTTTTTTTTTTAAGGTTCTATCAGGCTTACAGTGCTTTTTTATTTAAAAACATAATTCAATAAAAAGTATATACAAATTAATTTTATTATTCACATTTACACTGTTACACTTATCCAATTATACTTGCAAAATGCAAAATGTGTTTTGAATCAGACATGCTATTTCGGTATGATCAACCAACTACTTTTGTATGAGACAGCTAACATCAGCTGTACTCCTAGGCCCTTAATAAGCCTTACAGTATGCGTCGTGCCCCAATATCGTTATCACCAGCTATTCTAATTCCAACGATTAAATAATTTATTTTTTAGCTCAATATAACGCAATGAGTCTCAAGATTCCGTTTTGCCTATTAATATACTTACATAATATACCTAATATTTTATTTAATATAAAAAATGCCTTCATAAACCCAATGCCACAAGCCAACTGGGAACTGGTTTCCAATAACCTAAAAGTACAAATGAAATTGCCTAATAGCTGTATCTCGAGATACGGCCATGGCCTTGTTGGGCATGTTGCGGGGTAGTGGGCAATGGGCTTTACCTTAGGGCTTGTCCACATGACATGACCACGGCGTGGTGCGTGGTGCGCGGTGCGCGGTGCCGCCGTTTCGTTGTTATGGGGACGGGGCCTCACTTTGGTGTTTGGCAGGGGTTCGCGCCGCCCCGCTGTGGGACTCCCAGCGACAGAAAATAGTGGGCATGCTCACCATCACGGACTTCATCAAGATCCTGCAGATGTACTACACCAGCCCAGACGTCGCCATGGATGAGCTGGAGGAGCACAGGCTCGAGACTTGGCGCCGTAAGTTACTTTACGTTTTATCATTTGTTTCTTTTTCCGTACCTCCTCCGTGCTCGTCATCGACATCACGAGAACCCAGTTAGATGAAACCCAGAAGGAAGCTGTTGCTCAGAACAATCTGATGAGAGCCTTAGTCGATTTTATGAAACCGCGGGCTGAGATGGAGTGGTTGAGGCACGAGGGTGCTCACGGGACCCCAATACTAGGACTTCTTTGTAGACTTCTCTGTCCGACTTTTAAAGGGTCTGTATCTATTGTCTGACAATGATGTAAAAAAATCTTTGAAAATTCTTATGAAGCCGGTTGATATTTTCAGACAATACCTGTTACTTGGTAATGGTAATTGCGAATAAGTAGTTCTTAGTGCACCCCTACACTACAAATGGAAGTTACCCTAAAAATAAAAAAAGGGTCTAGGATCTCTGGTTTGAGCTGTGCGATTAGATTGTCAGTCTGTCAGTCATGCAGCTTCTTGACGATTTTATTTATTTAGATTACAGTGGATTACATGACAAATAATACAAATAGTAACTGTAAAAATGGTAATGTTTAAATTAACATACGTGTTTATTACCGTTTTTTGTAACTACATACAAAACTCTACGTTAGTGTGGGTCAACACCCTTGGTGTGAGTCTGACTTCCACTGGATCAGTTTGTATCAGCACGATACGTCTGGGCACACAGAAATTGACACAATTTAGTATCACTCACTTTATACTCTCATTTATTTATTTAAGCTTTTCTTTTGTGTATATTTCGTATGTTTGTTTTTCATGTTGTGTACCCTAGTAGATCGCCGTCTGGTCTATACGCATGGCTATCTCAGTTGTTAGGAAAATGTCGCAAATGCTATATTTATACAAGGAAAAGGCTGATAGAAGAATGTGTTGGTGCGATCAAAGCGTTATCAAGGTGGCGACGCCTACTGTTGCTCAGAATCTATGTAATTAATACGCAAAGATAAAAGTGCGGAGGCCTTTTTAAGCTTGCAAAAGGGCTCAGAAGGAGTGTGAGATTTGGCATAGCTCATACGGCGGAGAAATGCAGGATCAATAAGTTTTCATATAATATATTATTTACATTTTAACGCACGATTTTAGAGCAAACCAAGGCTTCATAGCTTCCTCACTACGATTCAGAACTGAATAATTGTACCACATTATTACAACCCAATGTTGTTGAGAACCACGCCTCCGTTGCATAAAGCCGTGATGGTTGATGTATTCAACTTTTATGCTCTCTTGTTACTCTTATGTTCTGCTCCACTCAATCAGGTGGCTACCTGATTTGATAGTCATCTTTTCTCTTAGCTTTCTTTTCTCGACAGCTGCTGGAGGATTTTCTGAGCGGCTAAGAGGCTATTATTATTCAATAGTCACTGCTAAGCTAAGCATTTGCTGTTGTGGTTACAGAAGTGCTGAAAGGATCTGTTATGCCGTTGGTTTCGATCGGGCCGGACTCGTCATTGTACGAAGCGATCCGCACCCTCATCACCAACCGCATCCATCGACTGCCGGTCATCGAGCCCGATACCGGCAACGTGCTCTACATACTCACGCACAAGAGGATCCTGAGATTCCTGTTCTTATATGTGAGTAGCATTCCTCACTCTCACCCTCATCACCAACCGCATCCATCGACTGCCGGTCATCGAGCCCGATACCGGCAACGTGCTCTACATACTCACGCACAAGAGGATCCTGAGATTCCTGTTCTTATATGTGAGTAGCATTCCTCACTCTCACCCTCATCACCGACCGCATCCATCGACTGCCGGTCATCGAGCCCGATACCGGCAACGTGCTCTACATACTCACGCACAAGAGGATCCTGAGATTCCTGTTCTTATATGTGAGTAGCATTCCTCACTCTCACCCTCTTCACCGACCGCATCCATCGACTGCCGGTCATCGAGCCCGATACCGGCAACGTGCTCTACATACTCACGCACAAGAGGATCCTGAGATTCCTGTTCTTATATGTGAGTAGCATTCCTCACTCTCACCCTCATCACCGACCGCATCCATCGACTGCCGGTCATCGAGCCCGATACCGGCAACGTGCTCTACATACTCACGCACAAGAGGATCCTGAGATTCCTGTTCTTATATGTGAGTAGCATTCCTCACTCTCACCCTCATCACCGACCGCATCCATCGACTGCTGGTCATCTTTTTCTTTTTTTGTCATATAATAAATATTTTTCACTTATTCTATTTTGACAATGCCCATCTAAAGCTGAATATGACTGAAACATTGTATTTTTATTATAATTTTAACTCTTTTAACGTTTCCAAATGAACAATGTTTGTAAAAATAAATCTTTCATTATTATTAATCAATTATGTTACTTAAATTGTTCTGATAAATTTGTGATGTTAGCTATATTATTTGTTGTTATGCAGGTAATTTAATTTAATATAATGTAGGTAGGTACATAAACCTATGTTTAGTGTTAAGGCGCTTCCCTGAGCCAATTTCGGTCTAAGCTGATTTTCCCAATCTATACCCTCGGTAAATAAAGCATGTAGAAAGTAACTGAAAAGTCCACACATATCTTTAAAATTTTAGCTTCAAATTCTCCAATTAAAAAAGTTTAATAGAGTCGTATTTATGTCATAATAAATCAACGAAAATACTCTTCTTAAAGTTTATGTTATTTATTTTTTTGGTTAACACCAATGAATAGTTAAATTATTGATTAAATGATTCCCCAATTCATTTGAGACAATTTATGAACTTAGAATTTTTTATAAATAGCCGTTCGATTTGTGGCTCGAGTGGCGTGGCTAGGCCGGCCAGTGTGCCGCTGACTCTCGTACGGGGAGCCCGTGTCGCTCGTCGTCTCGCGGTGCATGACTGTGCAAGCACAGAATAACTAATAGTACTACGTGCAAGCTAATATTTTCAGTGGAGATACCTATTTAGAAAGTAGAGGGACTAATTGCGAAAGGACGCTCTGTTATACGCTTTTTATGTAGGTACTTGAGTTGTGAGAGGACACCATTATTCTTATTTGTTTAGTATTATTGAGTAAATATATATGTGTACCTATGGTGACTAGGAATTTTGCGATAAAGTCGCTTTTTTACCTACTTCTATTGTGAGAGGACATAATTTTTAGAAGATATAAGAAGTGTGTTCGCCAAAGACTTCTCAACGCTCAGAGAATGCATAGCTATGATGTAAGTATATCTACCTAATTATTATTGTAGTTATCATCTTGTTATTACCGACATAGTTATCATACATTGAAATAAGCACTATTTCAATGTATGAATTGAAATACCTACTTTTTGCAACACCTTTATTTGTGTGCGCCACCAATTACCTACTAAACTATTACTTACTTTTTTATTGTATCTGTACCTACCTTATACTTATACTGAGTAGGTACCTACCTACATAAGGTAATCATTTATTGTACTAATTTACTACCTACTTATTATTATTACTAACCTACATTACATTTTATTTTAGGAGCACGAAAAGGATCAGAATGTGCAAAGTTTGAATCGCGAGAATAATCATCAGTCTCTGAACAAAATTTTGAATATAAATCTTGAACTTGGGCCAAAATAATAATGATCGTTCTCATTACTATCTCAATATCGGCGCAGTAAACAAACGCGGTCTAATGAGTGTAGGTAGAGCTATGAATCGGCAGAACCATCGCGTCTGTCTTGTCGTAATTCACCACACACACGTTTCGCTGCATACAAAAATCATCCAGGTACCTACCAAGGTTATCGTGTCACACCTAATAATAATTGTCTGGCTGAGTAACTATGGGTCAATGTTGCCGGAGTAAGTATTTAGGTAGGAAGGTACCTTCCACCTATATTATACCTACCTACTATATATCATACCTACTTATTTTGTGATATAGATACAATAAAATCGTTTTCGTAAAATGACATCAAAAATGGAATTATTGGATTATTTGAGTTATGTACTGATCTATTATGTTTTCGTTGTTGTTGCAGTAACCATATTCAATTGAAACGGAAAGGACTGGATACTCCACAGAAAAAAACGTTGGAAAAATAATCAATAAAAAAAATATTTCTGGAAAATACGAATAATACGATACTACGATAGTAAAAACCACCAGTGGTACTACCAGATTCAAGGACAGACAGATCTATAACGAAAATGTTAATACCTGCCTACTACATTTTTGTCGAAATAAAATGAATATTGCACCAAATTATTTTACAATGCTGTGTCCGTTCCTTATTAGAGCTATATTCACAGTCACAGTCAATCTGAAGGTCAAACTCGTCGCTTCACATTTGCTAGACATGTCGCGCCCAGTAACGGGAAGCAACGACGTTGCACTTTGAAAAACAGCAATCTCAAGCAAATGAGACGACTATTGTTTAGGTAGCGTACATTATAGTACTATTAGTTATTCTGTGACGATACCTAGGTTTTGTACGCGACGCAGCGTAATCTATACGTCTCGCTCGCTAGCTCGTAGATTCTCTAGTTGTGAGGCTGAGATGCCTATAACCGGCGAAACATAATGAATGAATGTCTTGCACCGCAGCCCCCGCCCTCGGCTAGACGGCACGGCATCACAACGATTTACCTAAAGACTGCATAGATGTCACTAAAACAGAATATTAGTTATAGGTCATTACACTTTGCGAAGTATTGTAGAACCGGCGGCGGTGGGGTGCAGAGGCACGAAACTTCAAGGTCGTTCGCCCTGGGAAGCGCCTTAAGTTACGATATAAGACGAGTAACCGATCACAGTTAACTTTATAAACGGACACTGTAATATCTATATATTTTTCAATAAATGATTAAAATGTAAATGTAAATGGAGCCCCATGGGGTTCCCACGTCCCCACGTGCTCTGCGTACTCACGCCACCACTTGGTTCAGATAAACGAGCTGCCGAAGCCGGCGTACCTGCAGCAAAAGGTGCGCGACCTGCACATCGGCACTCTGAACGACATCGAGACGGCCACCGAGGACTCTTCCATCTTCGAGGCGCTGCAGAAGTTTGTGACGCGGCGCGTGTCGGCGCTCCCGCTTATCGACGCGCAGGGACGCCTCAAGGACATATACGCCAAGTTTGACGTCATTGTGAGTTCACACACTTACTTTTACAAAGCCGGATACTCGACTACTACACTAGGTATTACAGGTCATGTATTTCACCCAGCGCCCACCAGCCACCAGCCACAGACGAAGCAAAGTTTGTTATTGCGACCTATAATAGTTTCAACTGAATTGTTCTCGTGAGTCTTCGTAGGTAAAGAAGTCTTGTATACATGCTGATGTCTCCAAGAAGAAAGCCAACAGACACCATCTGGGTAGGCTGGCTCCATCGCATGTGCAAGTTTAGAAGCCAAGAGCTGACCCATAACCCATTCAGATATTATAAATTCGTTTTTTTTTTGTAAAGTGTGTCACAGAGATTGTACTCACTAAGAATATAGGCAAATGTTTGTGATCTCGTCGAAGTTGCAGGCAAAGCTAGATTCGTATAAAAGATATGATATTAATATCGAAGCTTTGTAAACAAATAAACATTTATCTGAACTTATCTTACAAGCACGTTTATATAAAAAAGTATGTATTTTATCCGTACTTAAATTCCCATAAAACAAGCGTTGCTAAGTTTGAAGATGGCGTTGTGTGAAAAATATCCTGAAGTAATAATAAATTGTTTAACGACTATCTATGGGTCAGCCACACCAAAAAACCGCTAGATGCCCTTCGCGTACAATGTAACATATTTCGGATGATGTCGGGACTGCCCCGCTCTTGTAGTGCTTCTGGGATGTTTGCTGAGTATCAAACTGATGGATTTGCCGCAGTAATTCGCAAAAACACAGCATCCCTGATCCGCAGAATCCGGGCCTGTCCGAACAGCATCTTAAACACTGTCGCAGGAAGGTATGACTCGCCAATGTGGGGGTGATTTAGTCTCCAACAACAGTTGCTCGACCACCGCTCGGTATGATCACAGTTCAGCTGAGTATCAATACGACACAAACATTCGGAATCTGCGTCAGGCAGGACCCGCGTACCTCAGTTGGTTAGAGCGTTTCCGACTTTAGGAAAAGAGGCGGGTTCGACTCCTGTCGCGGGTTGTACATTTTTGTGTCATTATATTTGTTGTGACCAAGTGCGATCGCTTCAAATACAAACATTTCATATAATACCTATCTGTAAAATACTACACGTACCACTTGTTTTGATTTTAATTGTTACTAACATCTAGTTCCTAAGATTGCCAATTTACTAACTAAAATGGACCTCGGTCCGAAGCAAGTACTTATACTCCATTCATCTAATAAGTAATAACATACATTTTAAACGTAGAAACGTAGAACAAAGGCTTCCCCGTTGGACAATAATTTTAAAAAAGAAACTGTGTTTTACTCACGTATACGTTAATTCAACATTAAATATTACAGGTCATTTATTTATAAATATTACAGGACATTTATTTCGCACAGCGCCATCTAGCCCCAAACTAAGCATAGCTTGTAATATGGGAACTATAGTCCATAAATCTAAGAAGTACACTATGACAGCTGTCAGATCAACTTGTCTAGGGATGTGAACCAAATAATCGCCATCGAAAATATCCGATATTAATGAGAAATTGAAAAATCGATATTGATACTTTATAGGTAGGAAACAATCGCTTTATTTTTTGATAAAACTATAAACTCAGATAGTAGTAAAATAAATATGTAGCGCTTAATTAATACCAAATAAATTAATTATTTCTGCTTATTTTTTTTCAAGATGGCCACCCACAGATAGACGACAGACTAAATTGGAGGTTGTATTGTACCTACTTGTCTCTACGGAGTGAACTTCTACTTCAACTTCTTTATTTTGGCTTGCAACCATTTCACCGATTCTGCCAGTGACAAGTGACGTATTGCAAGTGTCAAGCTTATGAGTAAAAAAAATATCGAGAGAGACTCCTTAAAAGCGATTGATTTCGAAAGACAAATGCAAATGCGACAAAGATAATTGGGAAATCCGGCACTGTGTGTATGTATGTATGTTTGTGACGGCATGACTCTCGAACGATTTTCATGAAATTCAAACTGAATAGAGATAACGTAAACAGATCTTGATTATGGCGGGGGATTTTTGCAACTGAGGTAGTTTTTGAGATATTCAATAAAAAGAGATAAATTTTTTCCCTTTTCAAATCGTCATCAACCTTTGTTTTTTGTTAGGAAGGATATTACATTAAGTTAACAACAAGAGAACCTCGAACACTCGAGAAAAAGTGCTTAATTAAAGTGAGAAAGGTATAACACACTTTTATCGTTTGTTAATTACGTTATATTTGAGAATTAATCTCCGTTACAAACCAGACATCACGAGATCTCAGTTCGGGGCAAACTACTAGAGTATAATTATATTTTTTATTTATTTAAGTACCTATATTTATTCAAGACAAGTAATTCGAAGAACTACTGAACTAAACTTCGGACCGATCGCGCATGAACTAGCTGGCGTAGTTATTCCGTGGGAGCGCTCTTTCGGTCGCTCGCGCACTACACAACTCTATCTCACTGAATTTCCGCCAAAAAGTCGCTTCGAGTAATTAAATTATTTCAATATTTTTACCGATTATTTGGAAACTCGAGAATTTTAAACTGTCGCAGCACTACTGTAAACAACATAATGACATAACATTGTATAAACGTGAACCTCATTTACAATTTTACTGATTGTTTATGTTTTAAACTAGTTTTACGAGATTAAAGTATATATTAATGTACAGGAATGTTTAGTATATATAATTTATATATATATATTATTTATCTGAGTAAATAATTTTTCGACATTATAAGAATTACTGTTTGTAATATTTTGTGTCTACGTTTGAACAAAGTTATAGCATAATAAGAAATGCGAAACGTCAAAATGTACTTCTTAGATTTGATGGACTGTAGATTACGGATAGAATACTTAGATACATTTTTTTTTGTAAATACATACTTATCATACAATACAACACCCAAACACAGAACAAACATCTATATCATCACACAAATTCAACATTAACGTATACGTGCCTTACACACGTGTCGGCGCAGTCACCCTGATGATGATTCACTCGTTGAATTGAAACCGTGAGTAAAACCCGTGTTTTAAAATGTATAGTACAACTCACGCACGTTTTGAAATATAATAACTTATAGACTAAAAAAAAGAACAAATTATTTGTCAATAACAATGCTGACTGTTTGTTTGTTTGTGTATAATTAAGTGGCAAAGCGGATCTTGATAAATGTGGCATGGCTGTAGAAAACATATGAAACCACGTGGGCAAAGCCTTTCACTTAAGCTAGTCTAAGGCATTTTAGCTTTTAGTTAAATGTAGCCGGTCATTGATGCCAATTTCTACTCTCTTTACTGACGATGTGATATCCGTAATCTACTTCACATATTACAAGCTATGCTTAGTTTGGGGCTAGATGGCGCTGTGTGAATTAATGTCCTGTAATATTTATCATTATTATTATTAATTATAATTAAATATATAGTAATATTTAGAAGAAACCACAGAAACCGAAACCAGACCACAGAAGTGATGGATTGATTGTGTGAAAGAGGACGGGTTTGAAAGGCTGGGACGCTACCGCCGACGGCGAAGCCGATCTCCATTGATGGCTTTAAATTAGCTTCATGAGAACTAGAAACGATTTTTACCGTCAAATGTACTGAACGGATAGGTTTCATAACATGTGTACACTTTTGAGATGGGAAACGCCATTTCGGATATGACACATACCTAAATCGGTAAAAATCGTTTCTAGTTCTCATGGAGCTAATTTAAAGCCATCAATGGAGATCGGCTTCGCCGTCGGCGGTAGCGTCCCAGGGTTGACGGTTCATTGGGGCAAGTGGAACAAGACAACATGTTATAAATAAATGTTTGTATTTCAAGTGATAGCAATTGGTCAAAACATTTACAAATGACACAAAAAATCATAACCTGACTGGACTCGAACCCGCATCTTTTCCTTAAGCCGGACCTAACCAACTGAGCTACGATATCAGCGCTCAAACTGAGAGATACGACACAACATTTCGGAATCTGCGTCTGAACCCTCGTAGCTCAGTTGGTCAGAGCGTTTCCGGCTTTAGAAAAAGATGCGGGTTCGAGTCCAGTCGCGGTTTATGATTTTTTGTGTCGTTATAACATTTGAAAATGTGCTAACCACCCTAGATAAGGGATATCTCATCACTTATATCATTTAAATGTTGTATTTCTGGCTTCATATTTTGTTTTTGTTTGTTATTTTGCATTTTGTCCACCTCCTTTCTTTTGTAGTACTTAAAAGTGGAAACTTTGTTGGATTAGGAATTATTGTTAATGTATTACCTTTTTATATATTGTATCTGTAATGAATCGCACCCTTCGTGGCAATTCCATATTGAACGTTATCCGTTTTGTTCCCAGAACTTAGCCGCGGAGAAAACATACAATAACCTGGATGTGACATTGAAGCAGGCGAACGAGCATCGCAACGAGTGGTTCGAAGGCGTACAGAAGTGTACTCTCGATGAGACTCTGTTCGATGTCATGCGGCGGATCGTAAACGCTGAGGTGACATTCTTACATCAGTATAGCGATCGATGCTCAATCATTTGCACAAATTTGCATCATCCGACATAGAAACAGTTAGATTTCAAAGTTATTCTCAAATCGTGTATGACGATCTTTTGTGGGAAGCATCCAATCCTAACGTCAAGATATTTAGACACCGGAGTTAAGAATAGCTTTCTCGAAATCTCCATCGGAAGCTTCCGAATTCGATCCGATAAGGCTTTAGATTTCATACCCGTGAAAACCTACTATGAGCTAACTGTAATCTTAATTAGTTTTTATACTGTATTTTTAGCTGTTGGTTTTCAACTAAATAAATAAAAAATGTTTGCTAATAGCTATACAGAAATACATAAGCCTAATTGCATAATTTGAAATCCATTACCAGTAAACTTTTTTTTTTATTGTACGACGGGGATACACTTGGCCTTCATCTCCCCTGGTTACAAGTTGAGATAAGGCCGAAGGTAGAGACGCACCACCCGGAATCCTCAACTAACTGAGGAACTGGCTATCTTACCTCTAAATGTCGGAACACACTCCCCATGGGGACTAACTTTATATTAACTAGTAGAAAGAACAAGCTCATCTGATGGTAAGTGCGTCTCGTGACTATAACAAAGCCTAAGCATAAAGAACATAGCGTACACGGCATTGTGCGCCTGACAACTTGAAGCATAAAGGTGTTAATACTCGCGTGCCTGTAATTTCACGGGCAACCATACCCTTCAAACAAGAACACAGCAATGCAGCTTTGTGGCTGAAATAGATACGGTGGTTCACAAGGGGCACTACTACTTTTAAAACCAGTTGACACAATACGGGCCCAGGTTAGATAGGTTTCAAGCTCATAGCTCAGTTGGTAGTAGCTCTGTCTTTTGCGCTGTAGGTTGTGGGTTCGACTCCCACCCAGGACAACCATTTTTGTGATGAATATAGATTTTTTTGTTCTGTGTTTGGGTGTTGTATAGTATGATAAGTATGTATTTACAAAAAACAAAAAGTATTTCAGTATTTCAGTTTGCTATCCATAATCTAGTTCCCATATCATAAGCTATGCTTAGTTTTGGGCTAGTTGGCGCTGTGTTAAATTAATGTCTTGTAATATTCAATTTGCCATGCCAAAAGGCACAACGAGACCAGAGATAAGGTAAAGTTTATATATTTTCTTGCAATTTTGAAAATATTTGACTCAAATATGTAGTAATTAGTAAGATTTCGGAATAAACGGCTTTTATTATTATTATTATGATATTCAATTTCATTCATTTTAATTGAATATTACAGGACATTAACACAATAGATATGGTTAAATCATCCTGTTGCTAAATCGCAGTGTCCGCTGTTTCCAGGTTCATCGTCTTGTGGTAGTAGACGAGCAAGACAAGGTGATCGGCATCATCTCCCTCTCGGATCTACTGATGTACCTAGTGCTGCGTCCGACGGGGGAATGCGGCGGCGCAAGTCTCCGCAACGAGCACGGCCCTATCGAGGAGAGCGAGGAACCCACCTCCCCGGATGTAGACCGCGAGGACACGGATGCCAAGCAACCGGATCCCTGCAGTGAGTTGGATTCTACGAGGAATGTACAGGATCCTCTGGGCCCCTCGGATGCTGCGTTCGATCCCGAAGGCGACGACGATCCAACTCTCATTCGGTGTTAGGGCCGTTTGTATGACTTTTAAGGTTTTGGTCAATTGTAGCTGGATGCGAAAATACGAAAAACTGAGTTAAATTCGATGGGGTGTAACTTAGATATAACAACAAAAGGCTGTCGCACCCTCCGTACGAATATGTCTCACAACTCCACCAAAACACATCGGAGCATCAGTTTTGATTCAGTCACTCGTATGTCAAGCTCATAACGAACAGTAGCTTACATTGCATTTTAAGACCTATATATTATCTTAAGTTACAGTTGGTTGATATTTGTTTGAAAAGTAGTGATGATAGTCTTTTACTGGCATGACAAAATATGCCACAATATTCGCAAGCAAGCATAGCAAGGCATGCGATATCCTTGGGTTTTTTTTAATCTTAGGGGTATCAATAACAATCATATGAATAATATTTTTGATAGCCAATGTTGAAATTTTTGTATTGCTTGTCTTATCGAGTGAGCTTCGCTCCTAAAAACATAGACAGTATATACATATATATACCTCCTAGTCGATTTCGACTGCAGGGACAGTGTACTTTTTCACTTTTTTTCAATCCAAAAAAATATGTCGTGCTCCGGCATTTAAAGGTAAGATAGCCAGTTCCTAAGTTAGTTAAGGATTCCGGGTGAAGTGCACTTCCACCTTTAGCCTTATCTCAAGTTGTAACCAGGTAAGATGATGCAAAGCGCTTCCCCGTCGCAATAAGTTACAATTTACCAAAAAGCTACCATAAGCGCCGTGCATACTTTCGTCAGACACTGTCGTGACCGCCTCTGGCGCTGTGCGGCCGGTCCCGTACCTAGACATGTCTAGCGAGGTATAGCATAACGAAACAACCCATCATGGTAACACTATCATAAACATTATCGAAAGGACATTCTCACATGTTTGGAGAACTCATCGTTTACTTTCAAATTCCTATGTCTTAAAATGCTTTTTTTGTGCGGGCTATGTGATAATTTGATAAATTCTTTATCAGCCATTCACCTGATTAAAATGTACAAGTCCTAACGAAACAGACCTTAGAAGAACAGTGGAATATCTAGTGGTCCACTTAACGCTAGAACATGAACGCCGCCAAAGAGTTACCGAGAGCTGTGTTTTGGCGCGTTTTTCTATTCTACCTTTGTTATGTAAGTACTTTATTGTATTAAAGGAATTATAATTGTAATTGTGCTGAGCCTGTCTGTCTGAAGAACTTAAGAGTTAAAGCGATATGCATCTTATGTCTGCCATTGCGACTATGCTCCCAAATTATAATTGAACAAATTCAATGTACTTTAAAGAAAACCAACGGCCTGATTCAGTTACTATCTCGCATGTAACTGTTGCTGTCATTTTGAAAACATTTTTGTAGTACCTATTGATATTCCAAAAATATTACTCTAGGTTAGTATAACACGTTATTTTGAAAGGTTTGCGGGGTTTCATCGTGTGCTGTTCGCGACCACGGTTGGTGCAACCCAACCGAAACGTAGTAAAATCTGTTTAAATAATGTGTTCTTATTATCGTGAATGTTAAATAAAGACTTATACGTGTCAAAGCAGTAATTTTGTAATAATGCGGAAATCCCTATATAATATGTCACAGTGTAAACACCAAAAATACTGGAAGTAAGTAACATTTTTTTTCAAATTCATGCAAAGAAAGCATTTACTATCACATTTAATTAAATTACATTTGTGAATTAATCATGATATGCGATTGTACCTTTTTTGTCTACGGGCAATTAATTAGAATTTGCAGTTTAGATGAGACTTATATGGGGAAGCAGTAGGTTTTTTTAGTAGATTATGTTTTATAGGCCGATGGTGTATTTTTGTGATGAATCAGAGAGATGAATCTGATTTGGGTGCAATTCGGTTTCCTTCCAATGTGTAATCACATTGTCAAATCAAAGCTCAGCCGTTTATTTCGTGGTTCCAGAATAATTACGTCTCAGCTTCAGATGGAGATCGATGCTCTAATTCACAGTCTTATTGTTTGTTTTTGTCAATTGAGATCCCTAACAAAAGAAAACGTAAACTTCTTACCTACGTATATTCGCATGAAAGCCGTCCTAGTGCGCCTCCGCAAACATCTGGTATGCGCTGATACCGAGGCAGCCGCTATTGCGTCCTGGAAACATTCTTGTAATAGACTTTGACTGTCCTTCTATTTACAGACCAGCCAGAGAGCTTAGTGGAAAGTATTTTAATTATCGAAAGATAGTAATGTCGGCAGTAAATAGCGGTCTGTGCAATTCAGGGAATGAGTTTGAAAATACTAATGCATTGTTGTAATACTTACTGAGTAAATAGCGGTCTGTGCAATTCAGGGAATGAGTTTGAAAATACTAATGCATTGTTGTAATACTTACTGAGTAAATAGCGGTCTGTGCAATTCAGGGAATGAGTTTGAAAATACTAATGCATTGTTGTAATATTTACTGATTAAATAGCGGTCTGTGCAATTCAGGGAATGAGTTTGAAAATACTAATGCGTTGTTGTAATACTTACTGAGTAAATAGCGGTCTGTGCAATTCAGGGAATGAGTTTGAAAATACTAATGCATTGTTGTAATAATTACTGAGTAAATAGCGGTCTGTGCAATTCAGGGAATGAGTTTGAAAATACTAATGCATTATTGTAATACTTACTGAGTAAATAGCGGTCTGTGCAATTCAGGGAATGAGTTTGAAAATACTAATGCATTGTTGTAATACTTACTGAGTAAATAGCGGTCTGTGCAATTCAGGGAATGAGTTTGAAAATACTAATGCATTGTTGTAATACTTACTGAGTAAATAGCGGTCTGTGCAATTCAGGGAATGAGTTTGAAAATACTAATGCATTATTGTAATACTTACTGAGTAAATAGCGGTCTGTGCAATTCAGGGAATGAGTTTGAAAATACTAATGCATTGTTGTAATACTTACTGAGTAAATAGCGGTCTGTGCAATTCAGGGAATGAGTTTGAAAATACTAATGCATTGTTGTAATATTTACTGAGTAAATAGCGGTCTGTGCAATTCAGGGAATGAGTTTGAAAATACTAATGCGTTGTTGTAATACTTACTGAGTAAATAACGGTCTGTGCAATTCAGGGAATGAGTTTGAAAATACTAATGCATTGTTGTAATAATTACTGAGTAAATAGCGGTCTGTGCAATTCAGGGAATGAGTTTGAAAATACTAATGCATTGTTGTAATACTTACTGAGTAAATAGCGGTCTGTGCAATTCAGGGAATGAGTTTGAAAATACTAATGCATTGTTGTAATACTTACTGAGTAAATAGCGGTCTGTGCAATTCAGGGAATGAGTTTGAAAATACTAGTGCATTGTTGTAATACTTACTGAGTAAATAGCGGTCTGTGCAATTCAGGGAATGAGTTTGAAAATACTAATGCATTGTTGTAATACTTACTGAGTAAATAGCGGTCTGTGCAATTCAGGGAATGAGTTTGAAAATACTAATGCATTGTTGTAATACTTACTAAATAAGACTTGCAACATAAAGCAATGGGACTGTGAAAACTGAAGAAATAAGCTCTCAGTGAAGATTCGTACATACAATAAATATCTGCCAATGAATCAACTGAATCAACAAACTTACTTTGTCTTCTCTGTCTCAGGTAAAGTTATGTACCCATTTTTGATATGGCGTATTCCAGTTTTTTGTGTTATTTGCCTTAATGTTCAGCAATCTTGTGTGTGTTACCCTTTTTTTCTTGACTATACAAATAGAAATCGCTTTTTTTATGTAGTCGTTGATTTCAGTTCAGTTGTTTTTATACGCTACTTAAAGTTATAGGTATTAAGTGTGTAACTAGCAAGTACATGTGTATATTATATATATTGTATTCCTCAAAATAAAGGTTGCCATTTTTGGATGTTCTATTTTTAAATCTGCTTTATAATGGACCGTGTAATATTTTGGTGTTATACCACCATAGTCGTATTTGGGGATAAGACCAGTCAGATTATAACTACTGGGGTTACAGCTGGGTACCAGTACTTTGTATAATATATGTTTATTTGTGTAAAACACGTTTTCGTTACGTGACGTTGCTTTGTGACATATCTAAAATGTGTCATGTAATATGATATATGCTATGATATGTAGCTGTGTAATATGACACATTACAGATATTCAGATTTCAGGACATGATGAGATGGGTCAGTGAGGCAAAAATGGAACAAAAATACAATTATCTATGTTACCTACATCAAAAGATTATGAGGTCTCACTATTTTTTTTTTAAATAAGGCTTTTACTTTCGGCTTAATGAAAAGATGCTGTTTCGAGTCCCGACATAACATAACAATACTCAGTGACCCATTTCAATGAACGCTTGTTAATACATTTTCAAACACTGATTTTAATCACGTATACGATTATGTTGATGTAGCCACCAACGGTTTACCCTTGTTAAGAAGGTCCAGTACTCTCACTTTCCCATACAAATGTAGTTACATTTTCATTTCGAAATCGCGAGTCTGATTCAAAAGATATTTTTATAATCGGATAGGGATAATCTGTGTCAGTGGTGCGTTACATTTTCCTAAAAACTAATACAAACCAAAATATAAAGAAAAGTCTTTCCATACAAACACTCCTTTCCATATAATTTCATTGTTATTGCGTTTCAAGAAAAAGTAGCGCACCACAGACAGATAATCTCTTTCCGATTATACCTGCAAAATATATTTTGAATCAGACTTACCATTTCGAAATGTAACTACGTTTGTACTGGAGAGCGAAATACAGCGGTACTCCGGGGCCCTTTTAAATCAAATAATACATGAAGGCTTCCAAATTGTATTGGTGTAACGAGTGTGTGATTGACAATATTAATGTTTTATAGGCATGTGCCAATTTTTTTACAAATCAATAGAATCGTGTGAGAGTTCCGTTTTCACACGGGACATAATCACTAAGACTTTATGGTCCGTCTTTCTGTCCGACGTTAAAAAGGTCTATCTTTGGCCGGAAACAGTCAGTAACCGGTTAAAATTTTCTAAAAGTGTGTTATGGCGGATCACATGTATTCCGTTTTGTATTTTAATTGTTTGTGAGGCCAAAAGTTGTGAGTTATATCATAAAGGATAAGGATATAATATGGACCCATATACAGGAAACACGTTTTTTTAAAAGGTTTTATTGGATTTCAGCGCTGTCGTAAAAACGGTAATACCTACAAAGTTCAAACTAGGTGTTCTTGTGTTGCTCACCCTAAGGTATAACAACAAATACTAAAAACTGGCCAAGCGTGAGTTGGACCATCACGATGGCCCCAGAACAAAATGCAAAACATCCACATTTGCATTGAAATGTGGTTCGGAACCCTAGGTGTGCGTGGCTGACTCTTACTTGGCCGGTTTACATGTTTTGGTGTGTTCCAAAATAACTTTTCACCATTATTTAACTTGTAACGTATAACCTTGATATAATAAAATACTGTTTACCATTTCGTATACGTTTTCTGAAAGTATTATTATAAAAATGTGTTATTAATTTATGTGTAGATAGATTAGCGTAACACTATTATTAGTAACCTGATAGATTGTCGTGATCAATAAACTGATTTAGATGATTGTTGGTCTCTGTTCCTAAATTTAAATTATCCTTAAAATAAGTGAATGTATCTTCCACGCTGGGTAAGCACTTTACATGTAGATCGCAGTGTTTACAAAAGCACATGCGTGAGTTGGTGATCACAGTTAAGTATTGGTGTCACGTAGGGGGATGGTATGGATGGTAAACCCCCTTATTCTAATCTAACGACATCCACGGGAGGGTCTATGTAAAAGTCTTACTGCTAGGGACTTAAATTATTTGTCGTGCTAACGCCGCCACATAATAAAATATATATTATATGCAAGTCAAACTGCACTGGTACAAGTTTTAGCTAGTGTGACATCAGGTAGTACTGCCTAAAATACTTGTTGTACGATGGAGAGCGCGTGACCTTCATCTCACCTGGTGTAAAGCTATGATAGACTTACCTCTGGCGGGATCACAACTATTTGTTATGGCTGACTTCGATAACATGTAAACAAAGTCGTACAAACTATGTACAAAAGTGTACCCGGACCGGACCTCTGGGTACGTTACCTATTATAGCTATTTTCTAAAATTCGGAAAGCTTTATCGGATCGCATTCGTATGCTTCCGATGGAGATTCCGAGAACGCTATTCTTAACTCCAGTTTAAATATTTTGACATAAGAATTGGATGCTTCCCACAGAAGATTTTCACAAATGTATCGGATTCTATATCGTGTCCGACGTAAAGTGATGTTTCCGAAAACTTTCCGTGTGTTTGAAAATCGCTAAACAGATGTGGTTAACTATAAGGCTCAGTAGGTAAGTATTTTAGACAAGTTCGGCAACACGCTGGGCTGCTCTATCCACTAGCTAGGAGATAATCACCTAATAAGTTAAAGCGGTTCCTCAGCTTCAGGAAGGTACGCGTCTAACGCGTTTTGGTAAATTGTAGCTTTTAAATCACTCTAACTCAAAAGAGCGAAATTCGCCACCACATACAGGCTGTGTCATTCCACTCCGACCAACTGAACTGAACTGAACGGATCAACAATTGACCACCTGGTTAATGTAATGTAAAAAGACTCCCGTTTCCGCACTTATACTTCTAAGTGGTCCATTGTGCGTGAGGAATGTCCGGCTAGTGTAGCCAGCCTAACTCCGACCAGAAGCGCAGAATATTTCAGTTGCTGAGGATTTCCATGCGTTGTGCCGTTACTCCCACACATTCCAGGACTCCGTGGGCAGCTCATTCCTCTTAGGTTAGACACCCGCTGCATAGAGGGCTGTCCGTTGCTCCAATGGTGAACGAGTGTTTATTTAGTGGGCAGTGGCCCGTTAGTGTCCCCACTATGATTCGGAGATCTTGTCTCCTAAGTTTATTTAGTGGGCAGTGGCCCGTTAGTGTCCCCACTATGATTCGGAGATCTTGTCTCCTAAGTTTAAGAAGTCGTGTTAAATCTTGGTGAATAAGTCGGTAGCGCTGCTCTGGCCTGTCGACATTCGGTAGAGCTTGTCCAGCGTTCGGTGTGTAGGTCCCGGGTGTGATCCCTTATCCACATGCGGATCTGTGAGAACGGCAGGGGGAGGAACGGGGACGGGCCTTCCGTGGTGGTGTCCGACCCTCTCCTTGCCAGTTCATCGGCGGTGACGGCGTTTCTTTGTTACCTGTATGGTAGAGATCCTGTCCCATGGCGCAGATATAAGCGGCTGGTATTCTGTCGCCTGGTCCAGGATCCGAGCGTGAGGGTTACCCCAAACTAGTGTTTCCCCAGAGTCCCTGGGTGTTTTAGCCTGATGGCGAACATTGACGCTTTCTGTTGTAAAAATAGGTCGAGTGGCAGAGACCACCTGTTTCCCCAAAAACACGTTAGTAAAGGAGTAGACGCAGAGAGTAGAAGATAATCGTTTGTTAGAAGAAGAACTTAATTACCAACAATTTTATCATTGTTTCAACTTCTTAAATCGTCATATATTTTATATAATTTAATCGTAATTATAGGTTACTTACTACTAGAGAAAAGCCCGTGGCAATTATTTAAAATCGTGCTTTAGAAGAATAATACCTATTTTGGTACGTACCTACGTAAAAACGGTACCATCCACGGAGTGCAAAATTTTATGAAAATACGTGTGGAGTTTGCTGACGCTATTAACACCTTCCTAAAACTCAGTATCGAATGCAGTAAAATCTTTCCAAAATTCTAATTGATGTCAAAATGGACGCTATGAAAAGTCAGTAGTAAACTGTATTTGCCAATTGTAGGGTCCCGTACCCAAAGGGTGCCAACGGTACCCTATGACTTAGCCTGTTTTCTATTGCCGATATAATAGCAGATAGGTAACAATATGTTTGTGTAACTATATACTGTACTATAACATAGGTAGGGTAGATGTAAGAGGTGAAGGGTGTTAATGCAAACAACCGCCTTGTACTAAGTGAGTTTATTAATGAAAATATTCCTTATACTATACGAAAACTACAAAACGCATCGATTGCCCGATCTAGGATCGGTCTACTTTTAGTCGCGACATCTAGTTCGGAACTGCGTCAACTTTTGAACATTACCTTTAAACAATGCTATTTAAAAAAAATATGTGAGATATCAACCACGTGAGGAAAATAATAGTCTGAAATTTCTATTGAAGAACATTAATATTATAATAATATATTTTATCAATATGCATAAAACACATAAAATAAAATAAGAACGGCGAAGGCGGTATAAGGTCGTAAAACAAACTCACCAATCTGTAAAATACCGACTTAAAAAACTTGTAAAATACAGACTTCACTAAACATATAGGTTAATTCATAATATGAACTAACCCATATAATGTTAAGTGAACTAACCCATATAATTATTTTAATACCGTTAAAACATTTATTCAATAAAAAGTACAATTAAACTATGTACAAAGGAATCAGTCAGATTACCTAAGGACCGTTACAAACCAGACGGAAGCGTGCCCAAGATACTGGCTGCATTGCCACGCTGAATAGCTATGCTAATTCGCTGGCCTAAATAAGAGTCAGCCCTTGGGTCACGTGTCGCCTCAATCAAAAGCCCCGCAATATTTTTGAAAACCCGGAGGGCACCGGCTCCCCACGGACCCAAGGTCTCCACCCCAAAAGGCTCAAATAGGTAAGCTCTGTCGAGACCACTATATTTGCGCCTTTTGTGATCCTCGGCCGAATCAGCCGCCGCACCAGCCCTAACTGATGTCCCAGGCAGATGAGATGGCGCTAGGGTGTCGACGCAGGTAGCGTCCCACACCAAAGGCCTACCCATTTCCCATGGGACAAGAGTCATACCGTCGGGCCGCTTACCATCATCACGTAACAGACCATTCGGTTTAAGAACGGCTGGCACATTGACACTGGTAAAAGCTCGACGGATAATGTCATTAAGACTTGCGTGGCGCGAAATCCTGCCGGCAGACCTTGTGCACGAAAGTCCGTGAAAACCAAATTGATCTAAGGCCGCACCGCACCGGCACTGGTGAGAGGCGCAGCATCTTGCACCCAGCCGAAGACAAGTGGCAATACGGAAAGTTACAGGATCCATAAGTGTACCGGTATAGTAAGATGGATGTGCTTGCAGCCAAAGACCTGATTCCCATTTTGAAACAGCTAAGAGACGAGCACGATCTGTGGAGGTTGAGCACGTATGTAATAGATAATTCCGTGTCAACTCGCACAGAGGCCCGTTCCACTGCCGTTGTGCCGAAAGGTGTTTTGGGGGATCGGTATTAGGGCAAGCTCTATGCCAAGCATTTCGAGCCTCGTCAAGATAAGAAATTTGGAGTATATTGCCAGGAACAGCCGAAATTGATGGTGTTAGAATTTTCTCAACCAAAGAATGTGTACTATAGACGGAAGACAAGAACGCTGGCAAAGCAACACTAGAAATTTTGCGTATGCCTCAGCCGCCTAATCGAATAGGCAATGAGGCCTGCGACCATACTCTGTCATCCAACTCAATATTCAAAACCGTGGAAAGGGTGTTCTTTATTATGTTGTCTAAGCCTTCCACCAGCTCACTGTGTTTCCACAGTTAAAATAATATACAATAAATTAATACCGTTCTTCAACATACATTTCAGACTATTATTTTCCCCACCTGGTTGATTAGTTATCCCTCATATGAGATCGTAGTGCTTGCAATAATCTATATTCATCACACATATGTTTGTCCTGGGTGGGAATCGAGCCCACAGCCTACAGCGCAGAAGGCAGAGTTATCAGATATATATAGAGTTACCAATTGAGCTATGAGGCTTGTCAATACATTTATTTTGAGCAACACAATATAATGTTATTACATATGGACAACATAATAAGCCTTATAGCTCAGTTTGTAGTAGCTCTGCCTTCAGCGCTGTTGGTTCTGGTTTGGCCCCTGGACAAACATTCATGTAATGAATTTAGATGTTAGTCCTGTGTTCAAGTATTGCATCGTATGTATTTACAAAAAAAAAACTATTTAAGTAGGTATTCTAGCAAAATCTAGTAGGCTTATGTTGCTAGGCTTGTACCTTTATTGCTGCATGCATATGCTTGGAGCAATAGGTAAGGACAGTTCAAAATAAAAAAATAAAGGTGCCGTCCATGTAAGAAACGTGATTTAGTTTTGAAATGTACATCGGAAACCTCAGTGTGCGCGCTCGCACTTGGCCGGTTTATTTTAATACCAACATCCGAATCTATGGACTCCAGTGCAGGCGTGTGGCTAATCCAAACATACAAAGGCATGGCGTTTTCGGATGCAGACATGTCGTCATATTGGAGGGATTTGTAGACACGCAAGATAATAATTTGAATGCCCTGAAATGAATATACCTACATTTGGAGTGCCCAAATTGCTTTGGAATAGAGCTGCATGATGAAATGTGATGAAACAGTTTCCTTTCATGCATTTACTTTGAGCTTGCTTTTAATACGAATTGTGTATCGTAAATACCCATGTAGTACATGAGCCTCAGAGGCAAGAGGGTTTAGTTTAGGTGTGGTTAAGGTTAGTTTTGGCCTAGATTTTCTGTAGGAAGACAATGAAAATTCGTGTAAATTGTTATTTAACAACCACATATTGTGCTACTATATCAGGTTCTTACACTTCTATTCTTGGTACAATAACAAAACAATGTAACTAAATCTTAGAAGTCAAATGCTACCAACTTTTGTATCGAAATGAAACTTTGTATGTAGGTACATGTGATTATAAAAATAATAATAATAAAGCCTTTTATTTCCTTAACTAAATTATTTTTTCTAAGTAGGTACACATTTACAATAACACATTTTTAGTTAAGGCCCCTTTCGAGTATAGGCCTCCTCCAAGTTTTTCCAGGTATCCCTGTCTTGTGCACTTTTTAACCAGTTTGTCCCTGCGGTTCTCCTAATTTCGTCTTCCCAGCGTTCTTTTGGTCGTCCTCTGGCTCTCTTTCCCGTCGGTCCTGCCCATGTCATAACTCTTTTTGTCCACCTTTTATCTTGTAGGCGTGCGACATGTCCCGCCCATTTCCACTTGAGGCTTTGTGTGTATGACAGTGCGTCTATTACCTTTGTTTTGTTTCTAATAGAGTCGCTTCTTTGTTTGTCTTTTAACTTGATATTTAATAAGCTTCGTTCCATTGAGCGTTGTGTTGTTTGTATTTTGTGTTTGGTGTCTTCATTAAAAAATCCATGTTTGTGAGCCATATGACAGACAGGGGAGCAAGCTAGAGTCCATTACTATTTTTTTTCAGTTTTAGCGGCAAATTAGATTTTATGATTTCTTTCTGGCTCCAGATTTTTTTCCAAGTCATGTTTATTCTTCTGTCTACCTCTTCATTGTCTCTCGATTTTCTAAATGATATTTCTTTGCCAAGATATACGTAGCTATCCACATACTCTTAGTGGGCATCCTGTTTTCCCTCCCAGGCTTTAAAGACGTACTTCAACAGCGTAGAACCAGCGTCAGCCCCTAGCACAGTTGTCACAGTTTTTATATGTCACTCAAGTTGTATAATGATTTTTAAATTTAATGTAAGTGTTTTTTGAAATAAATAAATAGTAATAATTATTAACAATCTGGGTCTTTCATGACGAGCCAAAGCCGACTAAAGTGGTTTGCTTTGGAAGCACTTCAACACGTTCGTTGTGAAACTGTTCATGTTTATGTGTTATATATATATAATAAATGCACTTGAAGATCGTGTTAATGCAGAGTAGTATACCAGTTTGATACCCAACAGGCGATGACTGCCAATTTTCGTAAATCTAACCCAACACAAATTCTTAAGCCATATCAACGCAAACTCACACAGTGATCGTCAAATGATTCAGGCTTTGAAGCAGGACTAGGTAGAAATTCTTTACCTTCCTTCATAAAGTGGAAGCGCACTTCACCCGGAATCCTCAACAAACTGAGAAACTGACTATCTTACCTCTAAATGCCGGAACACAACAATTTTTAGGATTGTCGTTATTGCGGAAGAAATTGTAAAAAGTAAAAAAACATAATTATGTAAGATGGTGTTAGCTAGCCAGGCGGACTTGAACAAAGTCATACCACCGACCAAACCATGCATAATATTGTACTTCCCCTGGGGATCGATCCCGGGACCTCTGGATCTGAAAGCGGTGGGTTGAACCACTTGACCACAGAGGCAGATAAAATCTTCGTGATCCAAAGTTCCATTCCGTTGAAGAAGCAGTAAACGCTTTCAAGTCAGTCTATTGAACACCCACACTTTAGAGTGGAATAAATGTTTCAGTAACTGGTTTGAGCCAATGGAAAAGTATCTTAAAATACGGGGCGAATACTTTGAAAAGCAGTTAAAAGTACTAAGGTGTGGTGTTTTTTTCTTCTAACGACCAAACTTAAAAGGCTCAAAATCGAGCCCAGCTAAAGTTATCGAAATCTTTGCTAGGGTTCACTAACAGTGCAAAATTAGAACAATCAATAATAAAGGAACTAGTGTGAATGAAAAGCCACAGTACTTAGTCCCTTCAAAGGGACTGTTGCGAATTTTGAAAGAAATCTGTTCTCAATATTCATCAGAATGTCACTTACTTATATGATAAAACAGTACTACCTGAAAGTAGGTACAATAATATTATTTGTAGGTACGTAGATCCGTCGTTCTTACAAAGATAATACCGAGTTTCGTTATCATTGCCTGGACCACCCAGTAATATTTAGTAGTTTTAGATTCTGGTAAATTATTGATAAATGTGCCCACATTGCTTGTTTAGGGTTAGTCAGCTTGGGAGTCAATATGGAAAATGTAAAACATTAAATTAAAAGAATATTGTCGTTTGAGGTAAGATGTAGCCAGTATTGGCAAATCCTACGACTTACCTACTTTATGGAAACTATAATTTACCAAAAACTGTCTCATGCATAACCCTTTATTTTCGTTTCTTTTTCCACCTTAATCGAATGGCAATATAGTGATGACAACCCTTTAGACAGTCTACATTAAAGACGCTAGACGCCTTGTACTACCTTGTGTACTGAGAAATATAATAATATAGTGATGACAACCCTTTAGACAGTCTACATTAAAGACGCTAGACGCCTTGTACTACCTGGCAATATAGTGATGACAACCCTTTAGACAGTCTACATTAAAGACGCTAGACGCCTTGTACTACCTGGCAATATAGTGATGACAACCCTTTAGACAGTCTACATTAAAGACGCTAGACGCCTTGTACTACCTTGTGTACTGAGAAATATAATAATATAGTGATGACAACCCTTTAGACAGTCTACATTAAAGACGCTAGACGCCTTGTACTACCTTGTGTACTGAGAAATATAATAATATAGTGATGACAACCCTTTAGACAGTCTACATTAAAGACGCTAGACGCCTTGTACTACCTTGTGTACTGAGAAAAGACTGGTGCTTGACTATACACCACTATATTAACACCACTTACCAGATTTATGGGCCGAATTTACCGGGGGCGGTGTTATGACCAACTGTCACGCAGATTTGATGGATAGAGGCGGCTCATGATCACTGGTGAAGCCCGTTTTTATATCTTATGTCTATGTCCCTGGACCTCGAGGCTTTTGTTTTGCTTAGCAGTGTCTATAGAAGGGCTGAAATAATTGATATAAACTAAGAACCTTGATTCAAGTGAGCGGGTTCAGCTAGGTAGTCACGTTTGATAACGTCTACTGCAGAAAGAGACTCTTAAATAGAAGCGGCGTACACTTTTGCCTTGGACTATTCAGGGAAGTATAGTGTTATGATACTTTGTACTTATATTTATGGTTATGTACTTATGCATGAATGTTTATATGGCTATTTCATTGGAGTGTTTCCCTTACAACCTTAGAAGCTTGATTTATTTAGACATGTGAGGTATCGTTTGGTTTTTCTAAATTGTAAAAAAGACAGCTGTACAATTTTTACATGGGGGTCTGAATAAAAAAATACGATGGCTCCTATCATCTTAATTTTGTATTGAAAACAGGTTCTATAAAATGAAAGTCAAATGTCTATTTTAAACATATCCAGATGATCATCTACTCTTTGGTCCAAAGAGTAGATGATGTAGCCAGATCAGATGTAGGTAGTACCTATTCTTGGACCCGTAGTTTATAAAACCACAAATTTTACTATTTTCCATTTAGGTTTTGGTTGTGCAACTAGTATTATTTTGATGCCTGATGCATTCCTAGGTACCAACTAACCTCAGTGCCTAGTTCTGTTAAAATTTGAATTGCTATTCAACCCTCAGCTGAGTCGCTCGTTTAGAGCTGATCCTACACTGACACGCATAAGCGACGTCATGGTAAGAAATAGCAGTTCAGCTCAGGTTAGGTCGACAATTGAATCGCGATAAGACTTCATGGTATGGCCCCTGTTCAGTAATAACTGGACGGTAAAGGTGACGGTGTCCGTCTTCATTTAATATATATATCAATAGAGAGGTAATCTACGATGGCATCCGTGTTTATTATATCATTTACTCTGTACAAATACTTTGGATAAATTCCATCCATTCCATATGTAGTAAGGAATGCCAAAATAACATTGCCGTAGGCTAATTGTGGTGGCTACGCCAATATCCGGTGAGAAAAATATCTAATTGGAGTTTTATGTTTCCTCAGGGGTTACAAATAAAAGTCAGTTGTTGACGATTATATACTTTATTAATCTTTACTATGCAGTAGCACAATCACAGTCGAAAACATTTTGAGTAAGTATCAACATGAACGTAGTCTAGTTGTGAGAAATTTGAATATCGCCATTTTAAATGCGGTCACGTGAATGCACAAAATACTTTGACTGTTACTGTGATTGTACGTCCGGTTATAACAGTAAGGTAAAACATTACAACACAGATATTAATATACGTTGGTAATAATTATATATTACCCAAACAAAGATATCTATTGAAAGCATGTTGAGTTGATCACAACTATTATATCCACCAGGATTTAAATATATGTATGTCCGGTCCATATCGTATCCTTAACGTGGTAATTCATATCATCTTGCTTGACATGTCTTACCTAAAATTTATTTATTTAGTTGAATACCAGCTCATAACGTAACGCTCGGCTGACTTTATACATACTAACCGCACATTGAGCCTTTCCACTGTTTTAAATCTCTTAAAAACCTGACGCATCTCAAAAGTGAGTGAATTCTTTGCATGAGCGTTGTTTAATACTTTATTTACGTATACACACATGCCTTCAATCGAAATCGTGCATTGTTGAATATTACGCGGTTATTCTACAACAGTAATACATTAGTAACTCTAATTCCAAATTGGAGTGAAGTGTTGTGTTTTAAAAATGCTGAAATTTGTAAATACAGTACAATTCTATAAATATTTTAATTATTCTCTAAAAAAACGTAGTTTATCTTAATAATGACCAACACGTTTAAAACGAGTGCACAGTAATATTTTCAGAGTATTCTTTTCGTTCTTTTCGTCTCTCGCTCATTCATTTTCTTATTCAATTTAAATATGCATGTTTGTAAATTGTAAAATATTATATTGGTAACGTTGTAGTTTAGTAGGTACAGGGACTTCTTCTCTAACAAAATGTTAATAACAAAATAGCTGGTTAAAAAAGTGTTGACATGGATTTTACCAGTAATAGTCCAAGTTCAATAATTTGGAATCCATTCATAGGTATTTTTTGAGAATTCACAGTCTGATCGGAAATTTACCCTCTACCATTGGACAGCAAAACAAGTTAGAACGTATACTTACCCCAAAGAACTTTAGAAATACGAATTAAAAAAAAAAATGTTGGTATTCGAAATTTCATCTGAATCACATGACACGTGACACATCCAGTCCGGCAAAAGATTACTGCTCTTGAGTTTAGGATTTTAATAATCCGTGATTTTAAACGGTTTTCTTCCTTTTCGTTTTAACGTATCTGTAATTGTATCGGTATATAACAGCAATAATAGCATATTGTTGAAGTGAGAAATCTTTTAGATTTATGTTAGTTTGCGATACATTTTTGTAAGCCGTTTTTTTTATAATTTTTTTTTCATTTAAGGACTACTTACTCAGTTAATAGAAGCAAATTTTATTTAACATTTAGTGGCGATTCCCTTTGTTTGATACCAAATAAGTCAATGTTTTTCTTATTCATTTCACTTCGTCGTATATGGAAAGCTGATTCTGGTCAGTAAAATTTTAATGTAAATGCATGGAATTAGTTGATACCAAAATTATACAAATCATCCCCCAGATTACGCACTAATAGTTTTATTTAATACCAATTTTCAAAACGGTCTTCGCCTTCTTCTAAATGTACCCAACAATTTACTATCAATTATTTATCAAACATCAACAATTCTTTACGAATAAGGCCTATTCATTATTATAAATATCATAGCCCAAACTACGTCTTTGCAGGCTTTTCCTCACTTACTTTACGTTAAATTTCAATTTTAAAATTCGATCACAAGTTAAAAGAAAATATTTAACGAAAAAGCTCGCAGATATGTATACATAATACTTAAATTGTATGCGAATCCGTTCAGTTCTTTTACACTATCCCAAAAAATATAGCAACCACGAGCCATTGCCGAATAATAGATTATCAACAAAGGTAAACTTTTTCTTTAGAAAAAACGCTTTTAACCGTTTATCAAATGGTGGGAATATTACTAGGGAAATAAAAGAACTCAACTAAACATTGACTAAGTGGTCGAAATACATACATACTCTCCTAAACATTTGAATCTAGAAGGTATCTAGAAGGTCAATAGAATACTTGCAATCAACAAACACTCGTAACACTGGATACAATATGCGTATCATAACTCTTCAGCTAAGTTTAGTTAACGCATAAAACTATAAGCTATAGTAAGACAAAGTGATCGAGAGTAACATGATACAAACAGGTGTATTCAGGTGCATTACATATTATTTTAATGCTTTTTATATCATAAAAATAAATAATATCCGACGGCTAACACATTATTAAAAACATATATTTTTGTTAAGTATAACTTAATATGCTGACTATGTTGACTTATTCATTTTTGTGCTAAATTAACAAGATAACAGTAATCTTAAAATAAGTTTTATTAAAATGATGACAGCCATCTGCTATTTAAAAATAAATTGATTAATATAATGACTTCAGCATTTCTATGTCCGTATCCCACGCGAAGTCGGGTCTGCATAATATGTTTATCCTTCCACTCACTCCTATCAAATTTATATAAATAATTTAATGTCGAAAATATACTTGCGTGCACCTTTACCCCAAGTCTGTAAAGTCATCGAGGAAATGGATACCGATTAAATAACGTACCTAAATTGAATAAGTATAATATAGAAAATCTGATATGTTTGAAACAGGGGTTAAAATTTTTGGTGTGTACGTAAACGAAATAATTTTAGGTGTGTTGTACATTGATAGAAGAATCACAGACTTATATGGTCTAAAATACAATGTTTGTAAATATGCCATTTTACAGAAAAAATATGTTCAAATTTGATAATACAGATCAGACATTCTTGCTACTTAAACCGTTTATGCAATGTAACCAAGATTATTCATTTATTTATAAAACATTATTTTGCTCGCAACTACTTATAGAACAAATATAGGCTCTAGATCTGTAAATACGAATTTATTACAATCCTTAACTAATTTGATAAATAGATAAAAACAACTACTTCTCTACCTACTACATTGTATATCTTATAACAAAGTTAGTATGCATCGTTAGTGAATAAAACAATATTAAAACACTAGCTAGAGTTGGGAACTCGTGTTGGTGATATCAGGTGGGGTGTTTTATTATGGTAACTGCCATTCGTTTAGGAAAGTGCTAAATTCAACTTTTTATATTCACAACTGTTTCAGCCATATTTTATACGAAGGGCACTAGGCATTGTTGGTTACGATCATACCGCCTAATACAATTATTCAACTCCTGCGCAGTGCATTTAACAAGTTAGAAATTCTTCTGCTGATCTGATGCCGTAAGTCATTGACTCCATAACATTTGAATGGGTACCGAGCATGTAAAATAATGCTTCAATGTGGCATGACCGCATGCCATAACTAGGATATTATAAAGTACCGCGCTTCTCGTTCTGATGTATCGGAGAATTTGGTATAACAGTCGCAAAATACAAAACAGATGAATTTAGTCATCCCAGGTGTCGTAGGTGGCGTCTGGGTAGGCCCACGGAGGACGCCTGGAGGTGTGGGACGAACTGATGTTGGTTCTAGCGTTAAATCTGTAAAAATGTAATCGTCACTGAAATAAACTAATAAAAATATGACCCCAGGGCTCGCCTGACCTCCGATAAGGTCGACAAAAAACAAATTTTCCCAGAAGCTGCCTATTAAATTCAAAATTCAAATATCTTTATTGCTCCAAACATGGCACTTGGACCCCTCAGTAGGTCCTCCCACCAGCGAAAATGGCTATAAGAAAAATAGTAGGTACTTTGTTCAGGGAGAAAGTGTCCGAAAAAATCGAGGAAAATAAAAGACAAATAAAAAAAATATGATATTCAAACTTTTTACTCATTACTCTTTTTTTTATATTACTGTTTAGAAAATGTGGCCAGTGTCATTTAGTAGACTAATAAAACTTTATGTATTTTTGGCAATACCTGTATATTGAGTTTTATTTCAGGGCCACTGAGGCCAAGTCTGAAACCGTGAGAGTTATCGAAAAAACATGTTAGGAGTTACGTGCTCGATTTAAAAAAAAAATAAGTTCTGCATTAAAAAAAAATAGTTTTTTTATAGTTTTTCTGGAAAAGTGAGATTTAGAATTCTTTTTTTTTGCTTTTAGTGTTCTTTGTTTGATAATTAAAAAAAAAAATGTATGATGACTATGTGCCCAAAGTTGTTGGAAAACTTTCAAAATTGAAAATGTATAAATTCAACTTTATGAATTTAGTAATAGTTGTATGCATAGTCTGAAATGCGCAAGCGAAGCTATTAAATCCTCTTTTGCTGTTCGTTCAGATATTTTGAAAGTCTAAACGTCCACAAAGCCGAATATCGCCGAATGCGAAGATACAACTGTAGCGTTTGAAAACAGAATTACTCATAAATTTCAAAATTTGTATAAAGTTGGTTTTATGTCATGGAACAAATTTCTGCAATGGTGAGATGGAATAAACGATACTGAAAATATTAAGTTCTTTAAAAATATTTTTTTCTATCTGCAACCATACGGTGGTGGGTACGGCATTATTCAAAATGTTCAGCCATTAGGGCGTCCGTGCCTTGTCATCAGCTACGTTACCACGAATAGCGAACATTTTTTTTAATCCGATGACAATTTAATTTAAGCTCATCACAAACAGAAAATACAGCAAAAGAGGATTTAATAGCTTAGCTTACGCACAGTCTGAACGTACAACCTAAATGCATAATAATGAATTTATAAATTTTTAAACTTTGGGCACTTAGTCATTATACATTATTTGAAAAAAACTCACCCTGTATAAGATTATTTAAAAAAACACCAAAAATTTTAAAACATTGCAGGATACCAATAAATTTGCATTGACTTTTTCTGCTCGCTCAGCGCGTCTACAATGGATTTCCATATACTTTTCCGCCCGCATTTTAGTACAACAGTAAGGACATACATTAACCTCATTAAAAAAAAGAAAGCTTTTCATGCAGGTATAGTAAAAATAAATAATCTAAGGACTTCCTTACTAATAGTGCACCAACATTATTTAGGTATGAAGCATGTTTGCGTAAGTTGTATGAATTTACCGTGATTCCACCTGCCTATAAGAGGAAGCTGATGCGTTGTTGCCACGGTGTCCTCGAGTCTCAGTCAGTTCGGTAGTATGCCATGTCAGTGGAGGAATCTGGTTATACCTAGAAACAAAAATAATAACATTTTAAAATGTCGTGACCAAGTCCCTGCTGAATCACCTGATATACAAAAAAAAAATTGAAGAAAAATTATATCTGAAACTATTATTCTTTGGAAGTTTTGAATCGGAAAACTAAAATAAAAATAAAATACAGAGTTAAACTATAAATTCTAAACACGATGTGTTTTGAAGACATTAACAAATTTAATAAAAACAAACCATAGATCACTCTGCTAACGTGAATCAAAACGAATGCCATAGCACCTTTTCCATATCGGAAAGATAAGTTAAAGTATCAAAGTGGTTATCACGTACTCATCTCCAAACGCGTACGTGTCAACCGAGTTGCTGTAGAGGTTGGTGTTCATGTTGCCGAACAGTCCATCCAGCCCGTCGCCTTCAAATATGTTGCGGTCACCAGGGGGAAGCGTGCGCGGCGATGGAGGGATCGTGGTGCGATTTAACGGATTCAGAGGGACTTCCGGAGCCACTGCCACCAGCTCCTGGCTTGTCTCCAGGGTGGAGTTCTTTATGCCGTACTTGAAGTACATTACCAACCCTGAAATGTACGTATGCTTAGAGGGGAATAAAAAAAAAGATGAAGGTACCTATAAGGAAACTAATTAGCTAGGTTTATACAAAGAAAGAAAAAGGACAATAATAAAATACATTAAGAAATGTTAAGTACTATTTTTTTTTATAATGACCATGACAATAATGTCATAATGACAACAATATTTGGTAGTGTAGCTAACTGTTCTGGAAGAAAAACATATGGCATTGGCTGTATCGCTGTAATCTTAGTTGTGTTACAAGTTTATTCAAATAAATTAAATAACTGAACATTAATTTCACACAGGGCCATCTAGCTCCAAACTAAGCATAGCATGTAATATGGAAATTAGATTACGGAAAGAATACTTAAATACTTTTTTTTTGTAAATACATACTTATCATGCAAACACAGAACAAACATTTACATTCATTACACGAATGTTTGTCCTGGGTGGGAATCGAACCCACAACCTACATTGCAGAAGGCAGAGTCACTACCAACTGAGCTATGAGGCTTGTTGTTAATAATTCGTGTTTTTTTTATGATTACTGGAACTAATAATGTAAAAGTATCTTCTTGGGGTAATAAAAATGTTAAAATCATTATTGTTTTGGATTTGGTGCCAATCTAAAGAAAATCGACGAGTCAGCTGCGAGTAAGGGTAAGGGCCTGCCAACTGTGTTGCCCATCTCTTGGAGCGGTCAAAATAATTTACCCCAACAACTAGAAAACTGCACTATAAAAAAAAATGATTTTGCTAATAAATAACTATTGTTCATATTGTTTTGTTTGGGGATTGCTTTACGTATAAAAATAAAAAAAGTGAGACAAGATGGTATGGTTGAAAAACTTTAGCCTTCCTCTTTAGATGTTTCGGTAAGTTTAGTTTATTTTCATATGTAATTTTTCTTTTCTATACTTTTGTTTCAGATACGAGATTGCAGGACATTTTATGAAATAGAAACTCACTTCGTAACGGGAGAGATGGACTCCGATTCGGAGAATTTTCATCAAATTGTTGTTTATATTTAAAAGTCCTATTATTTAACTTTAAATTAAGCTTTATTTCATTGTGACACAACCAGTTTGAGAACGATACTAAAACCCATAGTCACTTGGGCAAGCCATTGCAAGGTAGGGTCTTAGTCAATGTGAGCTTTCCCAGTTCTATGTTTAGCATAGTGGTCTGTATGACAGTCTGTAACAAAAGACAGCTATGTTAATTGGCCAGAGGTGGACAACTTGATTTGCCAGGAAGGCCTTGCCATTTCCAGTACATCATTTATCATGATAACTACTCTGCACTTTTACTTTTGAACTATCTTAAAGAACCTAGTGAGGGTAACGTGTATAGCAGTATGTGTAATCTATGGTGAGGGAGACACCGCAGCGGGGCCTACTGTGATCAAAATAATTGTAGTACCTACAATGGCAGTGCTCGACCGCATCAACGAAGGGTTAAAACGGAAAACATTGTAAACACGAAAGTCTATGCAACTGTAAAAGTTAACACTTGTTTGATTCGGCTCATTTTTTAGGATAGCATTTTATCTGCAAATTTCTGTGAGTAAACTAATAGTGCTGATGCCTAATGGCCGCTCATTGTACCTAGTTTTGAATTTAATAACACCTTTTTTACCTTAAGCCTTTGTAGATCACCGACAGATCTACGAACTAGACAAATTATTTCAGTTGTAACGTGCTTGTGCACAAAACTATTAACTTAGTTCAGTTTCACACAAGTGTTACGCTGACAATCCACAAACAAGTTATACACTCTGACTAACCGCCTCAAACGCATACTGTTTGTGTAAACCTACAACCAGAACCGACTTCGTTAGTTAATGGCGGCATAAATACTCTCACAGAAATTCTGTCATTTTAAAACTGAATATAGAAAGTAAACAAAAATACACCACATACGTCCTGCAAAAAGAGCTAACAAATCTCAAAATAATAAGCAATACCTAGAAACAATAATATTAAAACACAATTTATGAGCATGAAGCTTGAATTTATAAATTAAACATAAAATAAATTATGATTCATTTGTAATTTGAACCGGTTAATTACCAATGGGTATAAGTCAGCATTTTTCACATTTGGAGATTTTAATGCAGTTCAATTTGTTTTGCCAAGACCTATCGTAGGATTCAAGGAAGTCATCACATTTAACAGTCTAAACTAGGCACTACAATTTTTCGTTTAGGGGCGAAATGGAATAAGTCACTGACTTATTTCTTTTCGTAACTTCACTGTAATCTGATGTCATTCGACAGCCGTCAAAAGTTACTGTTTTTGATTTAGTGGGGGTAGAATTTGAAAACGAAATAAAGCAGATTGAATCTATACCATGAAGGTAATAGGTACTATGAATGAAGGGGCCTAGCGAAACATGCACATTCTTACTAAAATCCCAGATAACGTTAGGAAGCTGCTTATTTTCACAGATGGGTGTGGAGGCCAGAACCGAAATCACACATTAAGACCAGTTAATGCTAGGCTCTGGTAGATACAGGATGTTTCAGTAAAGTTGTACTTCCCAATCAGAATTCATTCGTTTCTGCCAAATAGTCGCTCATTTGGCACTGTAAAAAAGTTTTGAAACAAAGCTATACGCATTATTTGCCTGTGTATGAGATGATATGCAATGCCCACAAAAAAATACCGTATCAATGGTTTATGTTCAAACTGATGACATTCTCAACTTCAAAGATTATTTTCAATTTCTACAAGAGAGATGCTATCTCTTTATAGACCCAATCAAGGAATGTTCCACGTTCAGAAAAGTAAAATTTTCTGGTATTTATCCAACTGAGTAGGTTCTTACCTACTCCTCTGAAAGGTTATCACAACCAGGTCTTTTATTGGGAACGATTTAGAATATATACCTACATTTGATTTGTTGAAAAATAAAACCAAAACAGGGACACTTCCATCAGAAAAAGCATATAATGGAACTGTGGCTATTAAAACACCTAAAATCATGACTTGAGGCTTACTTTACAGTATATTCCCAGTTAGCGCAAAGGTTACTACGAAAATGTGATTAAAAATGGGCCGAAATGTGAACAAAATAGTGTTTTTAAAGGCTTATTATTTAGTATTTTCTATAAATTTATGTTTAGTAACCAAAGGGAATAAGACAAGCAACTTTTAATTACTATATATCAGTCTAGAAAAGGCATTGATTCTCAAATTTTACAATACCAATGAATCATTACATATGTTACTTGTATACTACAAGAAATAATGTAATTGTTGAAGATCATTTTTTGTAGAGAGTTTTTTATCTCTCCTGTAAAATTAAGGATGCTTGACTTAATCCCATTGGTAATTCACCGATTCATTTTCTGTGAGCTCGCTAACCGTAGACTTATTAGCACATTACACAAAAAAAGTACTTGAAGTTTATTAGGAAACGGAACATAAATAATTAAGTTGACGGTAATAACGGACTTAAGTCTGTAGGACGTCATTTTGTGTAAAAACTGTATTACTTAGTTACAGTCGGGCACAAATCAAAACATCAAAAATGTATTGGCATCTTCGTACATGCTATTTCTTTCTTACCCAGTATCATCCAAACGCAGAAGCGCAGCAAAGTCAAGATGGAGAGATTCAATATCAGGTAGATATTGACAGTGATGGCAACAGCGGGCACGAACGGCAGGAATGGTGTCGCATACATTAAACCAGCGCTAAATGAATACAAAAACGAACATTACATACAGATTATAATCTTCCATACCGGCCGAGCCGGGAGTAATGTAATACTGAATTTCATTATACCCGCTTGGGCATAATATAATTTGAATTTGGAACCTCAAAATTTGTATGTAGGCTACTAGCTTTGTTTTTATTGTTTCTCAGAATGTGTGAGAAAGTAAGAGTTAAGAGAAAACTTCTTAAGATGCGTTGAGCACTTTTTGGGTGAATAAAAATGATAAAACACGCGCCATCGTCACCGCACGCTCTTGTGAATTGTATCGTTGAACTAATAAATTTTTTTTGCTTATAAAGAAGTGTCAGTCAACGACAAAAAATAAATATGGTTGAAACTGTATTTAGGTTTCTTAGTCTCTAATTCCCGCCGCAACGTTCGTGAGTTCACTATAATTCGCTATTGAATACCCTCGGGATATAAACACTCCCGTGACATAAGACACTATTTAATGATAGACGTACTATTAACGTATTGTTGTGAAGCGTTGTTATGTATTGTTCTGTATTATTGCGTACTTGTGGTGTTGTAGCGAAACGACTATCCGTACACTAAACAGCTCGTTTCTTAACTAACCCGACGGATCTATTTGCTTATGTTTGCTATCAGTAATGTTTTCGCTGTTCTGTGTTAGCATAATATGCATACTTCACCTCACTTCACTTCACTTCACTTCACTTCACTTCACTTCACTTCACTTCACTTCACTTTACTTTACTCACCTACAACGCAGAAGGCAGAGCTACTACCAACCAAGATATGAGGCTTGTGAATAATAGTAATGATGAATGTGTGCTATGCATGTTGTATTACAATACAACATGCATAGCACACATTCATCATTACCGCTTATCAAAGTGAGCACGAGCTCAATGGTATGCAACATATTCAATTACAATTTATTCGTTGAAACTTAACCAATATAGGAATAATGAGACAAACTACAATAGATAACAAATTTAGTTATACTATAAAATAAAATAAGTTATTAAACTTACATAATATAATAAGTATAATTCATACCTAATACAAATACCTATATACATACAATACATATACACTAAATATAAATGGAGAGGTAAGTGCTCTTTGACTCTGCTATTGAAGATAGCTAGCGTGGGACTAGACCACTAATCTATTTATATAAAATCGTTAAGTGGCTGTTTGCTGATTTGTTTTCACCGTACAGGCCCAATCCTATTACAAATTCTCGCATTTATTATGAATATATTAAAAGTGTATTTTCTGTAGCTCCTAGCTATACTAGGCATTATTCATAGAATAATAATACATACAAGTTTTAAAAGCTAAAAAGAAAACCTACTTCAATGAAGAATATGATACAATTTCGTATAACTGGATGATGTCACAGACAGAGAGACGCGTGATCCTATATGAGGTCTGTTTTTTCCTTGCCTTTGGAGTAATATACCCAAATCCCTTCAAGTTTGCAAGATTTCGACGAATTGAAAACCTCATTTTTTTGAAGTTGTGTAAAAATACACTCAAATTAAAAAAAATACGATATTGGTAGGAAGGTTCTATACGGTTTTTAGCCAGATTCATATGTGGCTATTTAAATACAATACAATCTAATACAAACTTACCGGTTCTGAGGCTTTCTTGAGATGAGAGCCAAGCTGATGGATACAGATATGAAGAGCAGAATCATGATCACTAGAGTGGCAGTCGAAGATCCCGGGCTCCCATAGACGGCGAGGATGTTGAAGTTCGTTACCAGAACGAACAGAATTCCTACTGCCTTAGCCACGAAACGCCCTGAACACAACAATATTATGATTTACAGGTAATCCCTAATGAGTTCAAGGAACGATCGTAAATAGCACATTAACACTTTGTTAATTGTTGCTATGCTGACGCAGAAACGAATTGCTATACGTCGATGCCTTATTCGCGATACTTTCCTCACGTTCGAACTGTATTACAACCATATTTAGTAGTCATATTGAGAGTGATCCAAAATGCGTGAGATAATTTATTAAAAAAATTAACTGCCTGCCTTCACAATATTTTTAAATGAAAAATAGACTATATACACCAAAGATGAGATGTTAGATGTCACATTAAATGACATCTCACCGTAGATAAACAAAACAGTTATAAAAGCGTGTTACCCGTGGCTTCAGTTGGCGGTCCGCAATCCACCCACGGTAGTAGTCCAGGACAAAGGCAAGACAGGGCGAGGAACATGTGAAGCAGCGAGTCAGTGATCCGGCTGAATCGAGTGGCGTTGCAGGTTCCGCCGGGGACTGCCCCTATTCCAAAATAGTTTTCTATACATCCTACAAGAGCAACAAGCAATAGTAGAGCTCCCTGTGAAAGGGGAAGCATTGTACTTATTTCCGCCGCGAAGTAGCATTATAAAGTTCCCGTTTAATGGGTATAGTCTGCAAGTGAAATTACCGGCACATGCTATTTACTGGAAATTACTTGCGTGAATGTATTGTTTGTTTGCGATGTTTGTGTCTCCAAAAAAATATGTAACACAGCCTACGTAAAACAACCGACAAAAGTAATTGATACAAATGTGGCCCAGCTTGATATATTTGAACATCTCCTGCCCGTCATCGTCATCGTCATCCCACATGAGGTGGGTTCGACAACATGTCTTCTTCATTCAATGTGCCTACTGCTAAATTAGTGACTATATCGACGATAAGAACGCGTGGCCCGATATTACTATACCAGTTGACAGCTAAATGGTGATTTCACAATGTTAACGAACTGCCCATTAGGTAGATAGGTAATAACAAATGTTTGAAGATAGTATAAAGTACGGTTTATGATGTATCTAGTTAGAATTTAATTTAAAACTGTATATCTAAATGTTGAATGGATCATCAAAAAATTAACCAGGTCGTTCGCCTACCGGTGTCAATTCCAGAGCGGGTGAAGTGAACTTCCACCTGTGGCATTATCATAACTCGAAAATCTGGTGAGATAAAGGCCAAGCACCTCCCTATCGTCCAACAAAAAAACTCTTCTTTGGCCTCCCTCTACCTTCATATCTATCCACACTCATATACAATATGAGTGTGGATATATTCTCATTATATGACTTTCACCCCTCCTAATCACATGACCTATAAACTCTTCTTTGGCCTCCCTCTACCTTCATATCTATCCACACTCATATACAATATGAGTGTGGATATATTCTCATTATATGACTTTCACCCCTCCTAATCACATGACCTATAAACTCTTCTTTGGCCTCCCTCTACCTTCATATCTATCCACACTCATATACAATATGAGTGTGGATATATTCTCATTATATGACTTTCACCCCTCCTAATCACATGACCTATAAACTCTTCTTTGGCCTCCCTCTACCTTCATATCTATCCACACTCATATTGTATAAGAGTGTGGATATATTCTCATTATATGAATTTCACCACTCCTAATCACATGACCTATAAACTACTCAACTTAAATGCTAACGCGCCACTTTCACGCATTTTTTACTAATATATTTTTTTATATTGTCAACTCTCGTTGCTCAAAATGATCATCGGATTCATAAAAAAAGTGTCTAATTTTGGTGTAGCTATGGGTATAAAATAAATGACTTTATTAACTTTGAATACAAATACTGGTAAAATAGCATCAAAACACCTTTTAATTAGCTGATAACTGATTTCGCCCGACATGCGTCAGTGCGGCTGGACCACAGCCGTTGTTACGTGTTCTGTCAATATATTTTGGCCGCGATAATTGTAAAAGTACATATACGATACGATGAATCCCTTTGTTTTGAACCAACATAACCGAGTGTCCATTGTAAACTTGTGATACCGAAAACCAAACTGGATACTGATTCTGAAATTATTTTTCCGAACATGATCTAGCCTTTATTTCGAAAAATAGTTAAATCAGTAAAATTACTTGGCACAATTCAGAAAAACAATTCAGATTTTTGCCTGCCTGGTTAACTACCATTGGCCATAACTGTAATGCAACAAAGATTCCGATTGAAGTGTACTTCCACCTTTTGCTTTATAATTACATGTGAGATGAATGCCAAGCAATTCCCCGCTGTAGAATAAAAAAAGAAACGAATACAATAACTTTTTTACCAGAATGTATCGATTGAGTTTTTCAATCAAGAAAAACACCTCAGAATATTTCACAAGGAGCATTTCTTCATTTTAAACTACTTACCGTAATACTGAGTTTCATCATTGGTATTTACTATGAAGGTGTCTCGGCCGTCGTCTTCTTCCCCAGGCAGAGTATCGTCTGAGTCGGGAGAGCTGTTGACGATGATTTACTCGTAGTTAGCAAACACTTGACAATTACCAACGTTTCGTGTTATCAATTTGAACTTTCTATATACTATCACCCTTTTATAAATGCTTTACGATGTGCAATGCAAAAGGCGTAATTTTTTCGCGTGAGCCTTTAGACTCGCATTAGCAAATTGTAACAAAATTGCTAGGCGCAGAGATACCGTTTTTTATATATTCTAGTATTGTATAATGAAGGGTATATATATAAATATGATATAAGTATATGAAGCGCAGCGGAGAATTACGAAACTCCTACCGAATCCGAGTGGATAAATCTTTTTTATCATTACATTAAAGTTCCACTTTTTCGCTACAATTATCTGGCTAAGTAGATATAAAGTTATATACCTGCGGGTCACACGACGTATCATTACTCTGTTTCCTTGAGTTACCTGCAACCAATATTGTATTGATTCAGATAAAACAATCTAACTTGTTCAGTGTATTGTGTGATAGAGGTAGGTGTTTTTATTTTTTAAGATTTTTTGATATAAAATCTAGGGTGTTACACAATTGGTATCTTATGGTAGGTAGTCAATATAATCAGTACTGTTTACACGAGTGTGGGATCTTACTCCAAAGGTAGTCTCCCGATTGCCGCCAACACCGGCTTGAGGCTCCGGGGTGCGAATGCTCTGGGGAAGTAGTTCCATAAGGTTCGTGGACTGTGGCTGGTAACGCAAGATCAACACGCAAGTCGACACAAGTGTGTAGGCCAGCAAAGTACCTGCATCGAAAGCCAACAGTAAAACGTGTAGGTTAAAGGTGAGAGTAAAGCTTCTTTCTTCTTTTGTAACCACGATCAAATGCGAAACGGAGTGTTGGAAAATCCCCGTAGATTCGATGGATGGAGGAAGCTCAGTCGCTATTTTTAGCGTCAAATGAAAAAGGCCTTTTTTCAGCAGCTGATATTAAGATGATGAATGAAACAGTGTTATTGAAAATCTATCAATGTTATACCGGTATTATTTGTTTGTCCATGCAGGTCAGACTGAAAACATTCTCCATTCAAAAATAAAGATTTAGTGAATACTAATGTGGTCACCAAAATAAAATCACCTAGAAAACTTAATAAATTGTGTATATGAGAAAAGTATTTATTAGACAAGTATTTAGACGAGTTTTTTTACGGTAGATGTTAGAAAGACTTACCGATGCTCATCATTTCAACAAGTACCTCCAGTTGAATCACCAGGGACATAAGGGCGGCACATAAGCCACCGCAGACGGTCGCAAATGTGGGAGATCTAGTCTTTTTGGAGATTTTCGCGAACGATCTACAACAACAAATATCTATGAAAATCTTTGTACCTAGTAAAAACTGTGTCCTTTTATTTATAGGATATCAATCAAAATTTACAAAAGTCTGATATTATGATACGTTTATTTATTTATAAACGTATCACATTCAATTTCATTTTCACTTTTAAGGCTTGCGTTTGACTGCTATCTCGCCTGATGTTAAGCAATGATGCAGCTTACAATAGAGTACGCTTGCCCAGAAGGTACCTATTCACTCTTGACTTGAAGACTCCCATGATTCATGATCACTTCTTGAAGATGATACACATCGAAACTCGAGTAGATCAAGGAACTGATAAGAATTTAAAACTGAATTAAAAAAGAATTTAATGACTATAATTTAGCTATTTCTTTTCTTTATTTTAGGCACTAGCAACAGCGTTGGCCAGAATTCAACTTTCTTATCCTAAAGGATATTTTTTATGGCGCAATGTATTTGAAAAAGAAACATTCATTTCAACCAACCTCCAAAATAAATAAAACTTACTGACTAAGTAATACGTAAAGTATTTAAGCCCTATCTAAATTCCATTGCAAAAATACACGTGCAATACAAGTATATTATCATAGGAAAGTGTTACTACGGTTAAAATAAATAAACAATGTATACAAATTGTAGCATGAAGTGCAAATCGTCATATATTTTTAAAAACGTTTGTTCACCTGACACACGCATAGAATAACCAATATTCAAGCCCGACAAACATTTTTGTCAAAAAACGACGCGCAATTCTCTCTAAAAGCTCATCGTAATCCAATTAATGGCTTTGGATAACATGAAAATCAAAAGCCTAGCTCACCTCTAGCGCGTACACTAGAGACTTAATCGCTACCGGGTGAAAGGCTTACATAGAGTACCTTGTTATACCGAAGTGCACTCTGCTAAATCCTAAATGCACAAACAATATCCGTTCTATATTTTTCACTAAGCCGAAACCACTCAGACTACAGTATTTTTACATTCTGAAATTGAAATGTTGAAAAATTACAAAGATAAACTTGGCAAACTAGGCACATGCTTAGTATACTATGTACCTAGTTTGTCAAGTTTATCTTTCACAATGTAAAAATACTGTAGTCTGAGTGGTTACGTAGAACATCTGTTCTACGTAATGGAAGAGATTGAGTAGTAGTTATTGCATCTTACTGTTTTTATATACAACTAGGAGACTGAACAAGCTAGTAGCCTGATGTTAAGTGCATCTCTTGTCTATAACAATGCCCTACTGCGGTCACATCCACGAAGAATATAGCCTACACAGCACTGCATTGAGCCCGCCAACCTGAGGCATGAAGGTGATTGTAATTTCACGGGCGACCATATCCTTAAAACCGCAAAATAGCAACGACGATTGGCGGCTAAAATAAGTATGGTGGTAGTACTTCCCCGGACGAGCCCTTTTACATAGAATGGGTACTACGGTACTACGGGTTCTACTACTCTTAAAATTTTAATGTATTTTATGTATTTCCGAAATAACCTTGACGGGACTTGAATCCGAATTTATTCCTCAATCCGGAAACGCTCGAACCAATTGAGCAACCAGGGTCCTGACGCAGATTCCGATATTTTGTATTGTCATATCCAAAAAATGTCAGCTTGATCGGTGATCATGATTTTTGTGTCATTATGATACTTGTAAATGTTGTTACCAAGTGCGATCCCTTGATATACAAAAATAGGTGAACATTTTATAATTATTCTCTTTGCGTGTGTTACAACGGGCCTTTTGATGATTAAAATGGAGAATTGGACCCTATAGGTGGCTCTGCAATCGCCACAGGATGATGTTTCGATAGTATATTCAAATCTAAACGACACCAGAGTGATTTTCATACAAGTCGAATGATGAGTTATTAATGAGTTATTAAAAAGAGATTAGCCAGCTCTTTTGTTTTTACGATTTGATAAATATTATTCTTAATTGTTTTATTATCCGAATGAATCTGAAAAAGATACTATTACGGTGGTTACAAGGGAAGCAGTCGGGTTTCCCGAGGAGTGTTTTAACAGCTTATGGGTTACAACTTAACTGATCCAGATTAGTACCAGATCGAAACGTGAGACGAATATATTAATCTCGGTATTTTAAAATCTTAATTATTTTGTCACTAAATTATTAATTCATGTTTTAATATGTATGTCGCTTGTCGTGTTAGGTGAGACAATCATAACATTTACTTCATATTTATTTACCGGCAACTAACAAGTAATTATGTTAAGAACCTTGACCGTAACCTGGCAAATAATAAATGCAACCAAGTTTACTGTTTACCAACTGTTAAAATGCATAGAACATGAGGTGAGGCTTCAACACTAAAACTGATAAAATAAAACTTACTTGGAATAGATATTTGTAAATAAAATATGCTGATTGGTTTTCAAGCTGAACCGACGAATTATTCGACGAGCAAAGTTTTTAACACACTTTCTGTTTTATGATGGGGGTTCTGGGTATTTGAAATCCCATCACAGGCGCATCACAGATTGCTTTGCAATTGCAATACTGCCGTTATTAGCCCGGGCATTCGGCCGTGTGTACTGTAGCTAGATCATAACGTGATTGGATTTCCGTTTCTGCGAAGCGTTAATCCGGAATATGGATTCCGGAGAATTCATGAGTATTTGTCAAGAATCAAATTAAACATAAATTACATTTTAAAATTTTCTGTAATAGTCAAACAGAGGTTATTCTTTTAAGAAATATCTACAAACATGTATATACGAGAAATAACGGGTAAATAGGTGAAACGAAGAATGTTATGCTTCCCCGTAGAATGATAAAAATACACACACAAAAATATCTTTATTTGTGTCTGCAAGATGTTTTTTTAATTGTACGACGGATGGTAGGTTCACCATCTTACCTAATTCTGTTGCCATGACTACAATTGTTATCATTAATTCTGTTGCCATGACTACACTTGTTATCATTCGTTTCGCCATAGCTACTACGCTTACTAGGTGGATTGGTGAACGCAGTAACAGTTAGATACACACAATCATTTTGACCTTCCGCTTGTTAGATCCCTTTGTCGGCTTTTACGATACAGCAGGCTAATATTTTGACTATATTTAAATACAACGCTGGGTTCAATGACATTCAACGAACCTTAATTAGGTGAAAGCCTGCGTCGTAATTATCCAACCTCACCTGCAATTAGATACATAAATTACCGGTGAGACGCATTCATCTAAGCAAGATTGGCAATCACACCAAATGCGATATTAGTCGTTCACATTTCGTAGTGAGAGAGTATACCGATTCAAATACACGCTCTGTGTGTTTTCATAAAGGTAGGGTGAGAATTTTTAAATTGAGATTACTATATTTTTTATCTTGTGTGGTATTTAACTAAACTTCCGCTTCGATTCGAAAATACATGGACAAATCAAATAAGTATGTATTTAATTTTCCCACATAAAAGATAGGTATTTTTTAAACTTTGTGAATCGACATACGTTTTTACTAGCAGTGTTTCCACGCTCCGTAGCTCCGTATTATTGGTTCTACTTACTACCTCTATACAGAAAATGCTGCGAATTGTACGATGATGTAGCATGAGCTACAAATGCTACGACGATGTGGCAATCCCTACGAAAGCTATGTCCGATCAAGTGAGTGCTACGAAGATGATGTAGCATGAGCTACAAATGCTACGACTATGTGGCAATCCCTACGAAAGCTATGTCCGATCAAGTGAGTGCTACGAAGGCGATGACGGTGACGATACAGCAAGTACTATAAAAGCTACAGTGATGTAGCAAGTGCTACGGATATTACGATGACGTTGCAAGCGCTACAAATGCTGCATCCAATTCAAGTTTACTACTTACTTGAAAACGAGTCCATCCGATGCCATGGCGTAAATGATACGTGGCATGGGGAACATTGATCCGAACATGGAGACAGTGAGGCCGGCTACGGCGCCGACTGCCACGATGTACTTGCAAGTACTGGCCCCAACGTGCGAAAACATCTGCACCAGCGCTGATTCTGTATCAATCTCGTCGAACGGCACTGGAGATAATTATCACAGTTAGGTGATATAACAATTTATTTTATTGCGAAGCACAATGTATGCCGTTCAGGTATTGCATACAAGACGTGTTATCATAACCATCATCTATATAGCCCTGAAATATATTTCTGAAAGACATGCTTCCCGAAAGAGTGTGATGTCGTGATTTGTTAGAAGACGGCTTGGTTATTGCAGTTTTAGTCAAACTCGGATTCTAAATTGTCTGATCTAAATAGGGCTCTAGATAAACACATTCGAGATCTGGCTGAAAAAGTATTGAAGGCGATTTTCTAATGTTTAGTTTCTATTGTGTTATACAGTTGCGGCTATATGGTTAACTAGCTTCACCCCACGGCTTTCTTACCAAAGTCGCATGGTCCAAGGTCCATGATCACATTAATGAGTCGCAGAAGGACCAATGTATAACATTGTATAAATACATATTTTCTAATGTTTAGTTTCTATTGTGTTATACAGTTGCGGCTATATGGTTAACTAGCTTCACCCCACGGCTTTCTTACCAAAGTCGCATGGTCCAAGGTCCATGATCACATCATGAGTCGCAGAAGGACCAATGTATAACAATGTATAAATACATATTTGCATTTGGTCTTAGAGATGGTCAAAAGAGCCAAATAAAAAAAAAACACTCCAATTAAATTGATGATGAAATATTTGATTTAGTACAAAATTATTTTAACTTATTTCATTCATTTTCACCATTAGAAATTTACAAATAAATATGTTGTAGTACAGTTAGTATTTCTAAATTTCTCTACATTTTTTATGTTGGTATATCCAACGTAAAAAAATATACTTCAGACGGTGTGTTATGTTGGAATAATTTTAATATTTTAAGTTTTCGATATTTTAACGTATTAACGATATTTTAGCAATATCTCTTCACATATGCTATGTAATAAACTGTATCAAAGTGCGTAAGTGTTTTCATTGAGTGCTCGGCTGGCGAAGCAACGATCCGCATCAGTTGTTGTACTCACCGTGCGACCAGTGAGTGTAATAATACTCTCTGGTCGAACCAATACTTTAGCGAGCAATGAAACGAAATAAAGATGATTGCGCGGAATGTAAACGTAAATGATTTATCCGAATAATTGTTGATATTTTTTTAAGATAATTAATTAAAAACGTTTTTTAAATTGACGAGAGATTTCAAGTTTATATATACCGTACTACTTTACGAATTAACAAGAGTAATAATCTCATTACACTTACAGCGCCCGTACCCATCCAATATTACTCTGAGCAGCTTTCATGGCTGGAGGGATTTGTAATCTCCGCGATTGCATTGCCTTACTAGCGTTCAAGTGGCTCAAATTGAGATGGGTAAGTGGGCTGTAATATCACACGCCCTAGGTAATGTGCATTGCACTGAAATACATCCTTTGACGAGCTATTGCTCATCAAAGTTTAGCTATAGCTTAACTACTCAAGGTATAGCAAAACGATCGAAGGTCCATTACCTTTAATATGAAGAAGAGCTGTAACTCACTTAGTTTATAAAATTGTGTAGTTTGCGAGAAAATTGTCTATTTAATAATAATAATAATAATAAGGCGGTACTCCTGGACTCGGCACGCATCGTAAGGAGGTTGGACCTTGTCCCGCGGTTGATGGTTTACCTTTTTTATATATTTTTTACTGTAATTTTATTTTTATATTGTTTTATATTTTAAATATTATAGTAAAAAATGTATTTTGGAGAGTTTTAAAATAAATGATGTGTATAATAATAATAATGTATTTATTTTGTAGCCAACAATTATTCATATTGCATTCTATTTAACATTTAAACAAACACGCGTGCTAGTGCATGCAAATCTAGCATTATCTTAGTAGGTAGATCAAGTAAATTTAAACAAAATGAAAAAAATATTAAACACTAGCTCCCACACTAGGATACCCTGGGTTGTGGGTAGCTAGTCTCTTCCAAGTGCATGTATTTATTTATGACCTAATATAACAGGTATTTGGTTGATTGTAGATTATGTTTTTATTCAGCAGAAGGCCAAATAAGTTTGTTAATTAAATGTGAAAATTTTAAAATTACATTATTATGGGTGTAAAGTAAGGAATGTACTTATACATTGAAAAATAAATATATAGGTACCTACTTGTTTACCATATGAAGCAGTGCAGATGTATTCCATCCTAAATCTCATCGGTACTTGCTAAACCAGTTAAGTATCATTATAGGTATCTACGCAGCTATTAGACTAATCATTACAACTTAGCAACTAGAAATGCTACAACGGTAGCCACAAACACCGATACAACTAACATGGGTTACCATTACCATTTGCAATAACGCATTTTGTTGCAATATTGTAACATATGTAAGGGTAATACGAAAGGAACAACTGAGTTTCGATAAGGTACTTGTATTAAACATTAATGGATATACATTAATTCAATAAAAAGTACAATTATAATAACTGTGTACAAAGGAAGGAAGTTAATCAGTCAGATTAACTAAGGACTGTTACAAACGGCCTATAGGTAACTCAACTATTCCAGACCTACTGGTCTGTGGTGGTGTGTGGTGTAAGTGTCTTGGGTACGCTTCCGTCTGGTACGCCAGATGGAAGCGTACCCAAGACACTGGCTGCATTGCCACGCTGAATAGCTATGCTAATTCGCTGGCCTAAATAAGAGCCAGCTCTTGGGTCAGGAAATATTAGGAGATGTTCCCAAGCCTCTTTTCTATTTTTAGATACTTGATTTTTGATGGTTTGTCCGAGAGCTGTGGCGGCAGAGAGACGATCACCTCCAGGAATGTATTAAACTAGTCTAGGGAAATTTTTCATTTTGTAGGTAAGATGCGTTCACCTACGAGATATATTTCACAAGTACGTAACATTCATAGTCGAATTTCCTTTGCACAGGAGTAGGTACGAGCTAGATGTTATTCGTAAATTATTGCATTCAACACATCGTGTGGTAAGGAATAAATTTATTAGTTTATTTTCACAATCATTTTCATCGAGAATACACAAACATTAAGCGAAATAAATAATATGCTTCGCTACTGAAAGCGACATTCCTTAATTGAAATTGCCAATTAAGGCATTGAGTCTTTACGCCATATGAGAGCATCCATCGGGATGATTGTAAAACCAACAATGAAAACGAGAGCTTTCCAATATTGCTTAATTAGCGTTAAAAATAACGGTGTTTTCATGGACGTTAATTACCTGTTCATTATAAATACCAACGCTCGGTCCAGCGAAGCGTTGCTGTGCGTTCTGACATCTGCGTTTATTTGTTTTCATATGAATTTTATTTAGGGAATAAAATATACCAGGATCCTGGCGTCCTGACTTTATCGCGCTCATATATTCATTAAAGCTTTGATGGTCTCTCGAGTACGAGTAATCCTTACTAGACAATAAAATGGAATCGATGCGCTTCAATCATAGTTTACATTATAGCATCCTATTTTCTTTTAGAATGTAATTATTTGAAGGTCTAAACATCTTCTAAAGCCAGGGACATTTTTATTCACGTTCTTGCAGCATTATCTCCGCAAATAGACCTTCAAATAATTACATTCGAAAAGAAAATAGGATGCTATAATGTAATCTATGATTGAAGCGCATCGATTTTTACTCAGTTGAGGACTACTTACATTGCAGTTTCTAGCCTCTCAGAAATCATTTTAATTATAGAATCATAACTAGTTACACCTATGCTACTTTGAAAATTTAATAATTATATGTTTTAAAAAATTCAGATACGATTTATTGTAATTGCTGTAATGAATAAATGCAATGAAATGAAATACCTGTACTTACACATACTGCGCCCTTTCAAAAACCAATCTGAAATCGTGTTAACGTAGGGCGGTTCTCTTTTAGAGGATTGGTGGTAGCTGCAGTAATTTCAAAATAAAATCAAGCACCATTCACAAAATAAGTGAACGACAATACTTACCGATGAGAGTCAGCATCACCGAACTGGTGACGTAAGCGATCAGAATGATCGCTAGACTAGCGACGATAGCCAGAGGTATGGACCGCTTCGGGTTTTGAGCTTCTTCGCCGGTCGTCGCAATTATATCAAACCCTATGAACGCGTAGAAACATGTCGCCGCTCCCGTGAATACCTGGTTATATAAAAAAGCTAGAATCGGTACCTTTTATTGTAATCACGGCTCGTGAGAGATAACTGAAAAGTTGTTCTGATGGTTTCATACAAACTACAGCTTGCTGTTGCGGACGAAACCGTATTAGAAAGACGATTTTGGTAAAAGCCAGGTCATGCTTATTTGGACTTAGAAAGATAATGGCAATGTCATCCTCGATGGGGACAAAGTCGTGAGTCAATGTATTTATTTATTTGATTTATATTATGGCAAGTCATTAAATGGTATTTTGTAAAAATATTATGTCAGCAAGAAAAAAATGCAGCTATGAAGCTATTTTCACAAAATAAATAAATAAAGTATCCGGTCCGGTCAAATAGCGGAGTACGTCGATTTGTTTCATTTTACATATTTACATAATCACTTTGCTGCCAATGTAAAAATCAATTTGGCTACAAACCTTACAACCTACTGACGTACTCCACTATTAGTTAAAATTTAGTAGGTATCTGCTATCAAAATAGCTTGTGAGCTGATTTTTCTTGCTGACCGAATATTTTATCAATGACATAATTATTTTCTGGCCTTTTTTAATTCATTTAGCTTAACATTTTGTCACTGACTACAACCTTATAAATTAGCTAACAGTTTATTTAATTAGCTGATAGTTTGAATGAAAGTCAAATAGAACGAGTAATTTTTCATCATGATTCATCCCATCAACGTCCGATGCATATTGGACATTCATAGGCCTACCTTCATTAACTAATTGAGCCGTTCGTATAGAACATCGTTCAGTGCATTGAGTGCTGCGAAACATTGCTCGCAGGAAAACATGGAGAGAAGATATAGAAATAACAAATAAACATTTTGATTGTTTTCTTAAATTCAGTTTGATACAGACGATAAGTGTTGTAAACACACTATCCTTCTTAAGTCACAAAAACATTTGGACTTGATTTGACTTCTGTTAAAGAAAAGCGTAATTTTCCACGAGTTCGCTCTCTCTTTGTTTAAAAAAACATGGCATTAGCCTCATGAAAATTGCGGCATTTATAGAACATTACTTTAGTAAGAAGCCCAGTGTAGCCCGGAGAGGTACCTGAAGGTATGAGCGGAAGTAGGTTTAAAGTTTTAGCGACCACTATTCTGCCAAAGTCCAGCACCAAACGGTTTGCCTTGTTTCCATAGATGCACGAACAATTCAGTGCCTTCTGGGCAAGCTCGCTCTATCGTAGACCTTGCTCTAGCCTAGACAAGCCTAGAGATCAAAGACCTCTATAAATAATCGTTTATAAAAAAAAACATTTAGTAACAAGCACATTAATTGCTGGGCTGTGTCCACCAACTTACCCCATTCCAACCGTAGGGTAGAAACCCCTTGGTAGTCCAGTTTTCGAAATCAATGTAGAATAGTCCCGCTGCCATGATGAAGACCCAGATGCTCAAGTTTATGATGTTGAGGATATTGTTAAACATCAGTGACTTCCTGACGCCAGCTACCAATAACAGGGTCATGATAATGGTGATGGCGCAGGCAACAATATCCGGCGGCTTCCCTGTGAAAGTCAGTTATATATAGCCAACGTACACTTTATCCTTGCTAATAACGCAAGCTCAGTTCAAGATAAAACCCATTGTCTAATAAAATAATTCTACTTGCGTCTTATTTACAATACCAAAATCGTATTATAGACACAAAAATATATATTAAATTCAAAAAACTATAATCGAACTCAGCAACATAGTGAAAGAATAATAATTAATAATAAGTACATACGTCGAAAAGAGACTCAGAGGTTTGTCGGTGGTGACTTAAGACTTGCTGAAAATACGGTGTGTTCCCCAGCACACAATGAGTTAAGCATTTATTATGGCATAAGTAGTAAATGAGTGAGATTGGTTTTTGGTAAATTAAAGCTATGGAACAACATAATAAGGAATCCTTAAAAGTGCAATTCGCGAAATCTTTATACAACTATCATTTTTATGTTTAGCTTTTATCATCTTTATGTAACTCAATACATATTTATAATCCAACTATTACGGGTAAAAGTATGTCAAATCGCTTAGCTGCTATGATCGTATTTGCTTTGCAATTAATATTATTGGAACAGTTGAGTTATCTATTGACCGTTTGTAACGGCCCTTCGCTAACCCGACTGCTTCACATATACATAATTCATTTTTATACATATTGTTTGAATAAATATATATTATGATCATAAGTGGAAGCAAATATATAATTCAGCATCACTGCTAAAAGTAAAAAAAAGTCATGGAACAATAATGTTATCATTTTATCGATTGAAAATAATTACAAATTTGATTCCCTTATCCGTACAACAGTCGCTATTCAATACTAAGCTTAACCCCCTTTGGGTGGGCTCGTTGGGCTCTGAAAACACATGATGATGTTGTTCGTAAATAAGCGTAGACTTTACGGAGTCTGAGTTACGTTAGGCCTTGAACTTTCTACAGACATGACGTTGTCACACTCAACAGTCACATACTGTGTGACTGTGTATAAAATGCTGTGTATACGAATTTCAAATATATCTTAGCAATTGAGTCATCTAAAAGCACAGGCAGCAATAACCATTGACAATGAAATGGCGGTAGACCTTTTTTTTTATTACGTCCCCTATTCTTATTTCTATTATTATTATTATAGGATATCATAATTATTGCCGTTAACTGACTAAATATAATAATAATAATATTATTTCGCTTAATTACATCACATTTGCAATAAAAGTGATTAAATCTAAGATTAATATTAAATTAGAATTAAGACTAAATATGTGTAGGTAGAATACAATTTTAAAATTATGTGGTGCATTGGGTACCGGAGAAGAAAAATCTGTTTCCCGGCACCTAACTCCCTCCTTCAGACTACAGGGATAATATAAAGATACCTAGTTTAAAGGGGACCTCGCGTGTCATGTGATGATTGTGTGTGTGTGCCAATGGTAGTGAGAGCTTATGGAAGGTTTACCTGAGGACATCAGTCTCATAAGTAAGTCTGAGCCACAGGAGACCTCACGTGGATTATAAAATTGTTGTGTTCCGGCATTTAGAGGTTAGGCAGTTCCTCAGTTTGTTGAGGATTCCCGGTGAAGTGCACTTTCACCTTCGGCCTTATCATAACTTTAAAATAAATCAAGTAGTATGAAGGCCGAGCCCCGTCTAACATCAATAATAAATAAATAAGTGAAATAGAAAAGAACAAATAAAGCCATTTTAATTCAAAATACATCTGATTGAGCATGTCTGGTAGCATGACTGAATACAAAATCGGTACAGCGCTGTTTAGCACCACAGATTCTCACCACTCATTTATTTTTTGCCGTTTCACACCAAAAAATGACCGCGTTTCAACCCACATCAAAATGAATAAATATTATTTGTTGGCGTTTCTACCCAAGTTTTGTTTCCGTTTCTCACCACAAGAGATTTTGTCAGTCAGATAACAACATTAGTAAACTACAGATTATTTTAAAGCGTAGGTAAATTAGAAAGATAAAACTAGTCTTTATAGTGTTTTGCAGTTTGTGGGAACGGCAATATAGCAAAGTAACTCTTTCTATTGTCTACTCTTTGGTAGAGCAAGAACAAGAAGATAATCATTTGTTGCAAACGCACTGCATGCAGCGGGTGTTAAAGAGAGGCCGATGTATGACGCTTTTGGTGAAAATTAAAAAAAAAAATACATTCAAATTTGTTAATTGCATAGGAAGTACTGACAAGTTTCGACTGATTTATGTGTGTTTAAATGTTTACAACGCAACGGCGCAAAATTTTTGATTTAAACTATTGACTTTTTTGACTCGATCATTTTTTTCTCTTACCTTACCTTTCCATACTTTAGTTGTCTTAGGCTCTTTTATACATTTGTAGGTTGAAACGTAAATCCTAAAAACAGCCGGTGAGAAACGAAACAATTATTATTACTTTTAGCTTGTGGTGCGAACAATTTGGTGCAAAACAGCGCTACACCCAAAATCGTAGCAGACGCCAACACTGAACACGTTACACAAGACTTTCGCAATTACGTATTTCGATAAATTCGCAAGCGCGCAGAGCACAAAATTAATCTAATATTGAGACCTAATATTTCCAATATTTATTTTATGATGTTCAAATATTATAACTAAGCAAACTGGGTATTATCATACTCAAAGCCAAAAGTCAAAATGTACTTGGTAATCAATGTCCGGAGAAGGAGTTGTCTGCCTAGTGGTCTACCCCGGTAAAAGGATCTGCTGGCATTTGCTAGAGGGTTTGTACCCTGAATTATCACAACTCTGGTGGTAGGATCTATGAAGGTCCACCTGGCAAGCCATCTTCCCGCCTAAGTCCGTCGCCAAACGGATCGCCAAACGGATTGCCGTGTTCTGTGGGTGCGCGGGAGAGCCAGTGCCTTTTGGGAAAGCTCGCTCTACCAAATGTTTTATCCTTGCTCTGGCCTAAAACTAGAAAAGGCTAGAGGTTGTAACTAGCAGTTCACCTAAAACAGAGCTCTTATTCTGTGTGACCACTTTTTCTCAATTTCTCTTTATTCACCAGTGTTTAAGGTGTTTTTTATTGATCTAAGGTTCAATGTTGTGACAATCCGTACGTCATAGTGGGTGGGCACAATACAATAAGTGCATAAGTCACCCCAATATGAAAAGGTTGATATCTGTTTCTTAAAAAGGGCTCTCAGAACCTTTTATATTATAGTCAAGGAAAATCGACAAAGGGGTTTCACAAAAAAACAGCTTCCTTCGGTGTATCAGAACTTCAATGTGTTTCTCCTTAGGTGGATTGGAATTAATTGCTTTTAACGATAAGGCCACCCATTGTACTTCTATACTGTGTTACTTTTATTCAATTCAATTCAATTCACCTATCTGCCTGACAAACATGGGATTATTACTACAGATTTAGAGAAAAAAATATGTTGTGGTGGACACTAATGTCCAAGATTGTGGTGGCTATTGATGATGAGTTATTGTTGTTGGATATGCGCAGTCAAACCCCTTGCAACCCTTTACATCCTCAAAGTAATTCTTGAATCTTATCGACACCATTGGCATGGCAATCCTATCCAGTCAAAAAGTCAGTTTTGATAGCTTCTGTTTAAAACCTGTAATTTCACAAGAATTCAATCTTTACTACCCCTTTTGAAGCACTTAATGTCAATTCAGGGTTGGTTTCAGTAAATAATATACAAAAAGTACAGTGTTCAAGTCAACCCCATTTAACATATATACTACAGGATATAAGGACTCTTAACACACCCCCATGTTACAAAAAATTTTTTCAACCGACATCCCACAAGACATAGATTTTCTTGTCTGACTTAACACCACTATTTCTCAAAATATACCCCAGAGTCGAAAAAAACCGTTCTAGCAAATTATGAGTATTAGTGTAAACTCATATTTAAAATGTTGAATTGATCCGATCAACTGTGCATGAGATGTGGGCGAAATATTGTATATATTTCTACACCTATATCTCAATAACTATCCCGCTAATCAAAAACACCGACTACCAAGCGGCGTGGTCATTGTGCCCAATCGCATTAATATATGAATTATAATTCAATAAAATGTACAATTAAACTAACTAACTATGTACAAAGGAATCAGTCAGATTACCTAAGGACCGTTATAACCTATAGGCCATAGGTAACTCAACTGTTCCAGACTAGTTCCAGACAGAAACGTGTCCAAGATACTGGCTGCAATACCACGCTGAATAGCTATGCTAATCCGCTGGCCTAAATAAGAGCCAGCCCTTGGGTCACGTGTCGCCTAAATATTAATTATAATAATGCAGTATGTCATCTAATTAGTCCAACAGCATCACAACATACTCGGCGTAACCCAACTCTAATGTAATTAAACTAAAACTCGTTACCTGTCCCGATTGTAGGGAATCCTAACGCGGACTTAATACGGCTGTCTAGTTAAGGCATGTTTTAACTTGGTCTTAGCCGGTAAACGTAGATCCTATTGTTGGAATGCTGTGTCTGGTTAGTTACTAATAGGCGAGGCAGTCCGACGGACGGATAAACACAAACCTCAATGGATGATACCACGTTACAAACGGCACGACCGGTCTAATGGCACGCCAACTTTAACAAACCTCAATGGATGATACCACGTTACAAACGGCACGACCGGTCTAATGGCACGCCAACTTTAACAAACCTCAATAGATGATACCACGTTACAAACGGCACGACCGGTCTAATGGCACGCCAACTTTAACAAACCTCAATGGATGATACCACGTTACAAACGGCACGACCGGTCTAATGGCACGCCAACTTTAACAAACCTCAATGGATGATACCACGTTACAAACGGCACGACCGGTCTAATGGCACGCCAACTTTAACCGCCTCTGTGGTCTAGTGGTTTGCCCACGGTATCAGAACCTGAGATCTCGGGTTATTCCCAATGAGGGTACAAATTTTTATCTTGAGTTTAGATAGTCTGTCCGTTGAGGATTCCGAGTGAAGTACGCTCTCACCTCCAGCCTTATCATAATTTGAAACCAAGTGGAGCGCTTGGCCTTTTGCACAATTAAAAAAACAGCAACAAAAATATGAAAAAACCATTGGAGATTATCCCAAATTACTTATCGTTAGTTAGTAGCCTGGTTACAAAGATGAGTCCCACTCATCCTTGTATCCTCGCATTATAGGGTGGAACAAAGACATCAGAGGTACTCATAAAATCTATTTTATACTACAAGCCAAAAACAGGTCTGCAGTGCTACCCTGTAAACCGATTACGATACAATCGAAATGAATATCGATTCATTTCATTTCGATTAAGACTATCGAGTCTTCCGAATAATTCGGAACAACGGTACTCTGAAAAACATCGAAAGTATCAGTGTCTGTCAAGACGTATCGAATGCTCGGAACGAATGACAGCAAAATGCATGGCTTGAGTATTTTTATCCATTCTTTTGGTACCTACTAATCTCTTCTATATTGAAATATTTCAAAATCATTTTTCAAATTTTAGGGTGAAAGGTTTTGATGATCATAAAGTTGTGTGATAATCTCTGTGAACCTAACACAAACCAAGAATCACGAGATCTCAGTTCGAGGTGAACTACTAGTTACAAACTATAGAAATAATTATTTTCTTTGGCGAGATTGCAATTAGTTCCTTAAGATATTAAAAGGGCTTATCGTCCTGGCTCTTTTGCTCCAGGAATGAATCCGTGAGGCGACGGAGAATTCTTCTGTGGGTGGCGAGGTTAATCTGCTATGATTACTTTTAATATATTTTATGTTTCAGGTTGCTTATTTTCTTTTTATATATCATACCTATATATATATGCTTTATCTATACGAGAAAACGTTTCCTTTCAAATAAATAAATCTAAAACTCACCGTAAATGGTCCCAAAAGTGTTGGTTAGCGCAATGTTGATCTCGCCGTTGAGTATTGAATCTATACTCGCGCTCAGAGCTCTGGCACATGCACTCGTACCGATCTGGGGACAACACAGTCCCTTTAATATTTTAAACTACATACGATACCTACCAAAAAGGAATATGTAGACATGGTGTAAAACATGTATCATTATTAACTTCAAATTATTACACTTTATGTTGTAATCAGGAGTTGTGTGGGTAAAAGTTTCAAACATTAGTTATTTAGGGCACAGCAATATTACACTAGGAGCCGCAATAAACTTAATAGCTATTAAAACTATTATCTTAATACTTAATTAAAACAGACTAACATCCTTTTTAATTAAACCTGTAACTTAACATTTACATGTAAGTAACATGCTAATTATTTAGTCGATGCATAACCCAAAAACTAATATTAAAATTAAAAGCATTTTTTTTGGCTTAATTCAAAGGATTTTAAAAGACTATTAATTATTTGGGGTTATTGCTGGATTTCTCGTATAAAAAGATTGCAATGATTATTTATAAAGTAGGCAAATACACAACCAAGGACACCTTGTGATATTGATTGGGTTATATCTATTTTTTGTGTTTACAGTATTAAGTTACATTATTAAACTGTTCGATTCATACTTGTTGCTCACAATTAGTCAGATAAGGCAAACGAATCATGAGCTAGGCCTCGTATACCAATACCATACAGCTTGTGTAATAATATTTTTTTCACACCACCTGCTCGACAATGCCAAATTACATATCATGCCAGCCTTACGTAAAGCAAGTCATTAAAGCCCTTGGCTTTAGCCGGGGTGTAATGTTGGACTGAATCTCATTATAACCCGCTGGGTTTTAATATTTTTACTTTTCATGGTTCTTATTGCAATGGCCTTAAAGTCTAATTTCGTAATAATAGATCAACAGACAAATACTCGAAGGCCGGGCCGGCGCCGCGTCGAACTGAAAATCGAACTTTTTCTAAAATCGAGCTGGCCTTGGCAAGCTGAATTGAACACATTTAATATTAAACAAAAGCCGCGAGTATTGTAAGACGCTGTAATAATATACGTAATACCTACAAAGATTTTATAAAAATATATCAAAATAGAAGAAAAGTTCTGTTAAAATGTCGAGTGATGAAAGTGATTTAACTCCGGAGTCCATTAAATTGGATGCCTTAGGCATTGTTCATAATCTACTCCCAGAGAAGTCAAAGGAAAAATACCTGAAAGTCTACAACGATTTTGACAATTGGAAAACTGCATAAGGTGCAATGTCTGTGTCTGAATCAGTGCTTCTGGTCTATTTCCAGCATTTATGATCCACAAAGAAGTCAAGCAGCCTGTGGTGCATCTATTCTATGCTCAGGTCGACAATAAGCATTAAACACGACATCCAGATCAATACATATACCAAGTTATTGGCATTTTTAAAAAGGGAATCGAATGTTCATCGAGCAAAGAACTCAAAAGTATAAAACGCTGTTTTTAGTAGCCTTGCTTTTTTATTATCTCGCAAAAGGTGAGGAAATTAGAGTACACTCCTTGGGGATAAAACTGTTTTTGTCTTGGGCGCGCTTGAACCCCTCACTGCGCTCAGAACTCGTCTTAATTCCCTCGCTTCGCTCGGGAATGAACTCATAACACCCTCGCTACGCTCGGGAGTTAAATCTGGAGTCCTTCGTTACGTTCAGAATTCAATATCGCGCCCGTAACATAAAACAGTGCTTTATCCCCTCGATGTATAATCTACTATTTCGTACCACTTGCTCAAAAAAGTGACATTCTATGCCATAAAAAGCGAACATAACAATAGTCATTTTTAATCTGTTAAAAACAGGGAAAGAAAATTGCACTGAATTTCATTCATCATCTAGGGGGAGAATGTGATTTAAATTTGGAATACTTACCGAAATTTATACTGAACTACATCTGTGTTAACACCATTGAGTTTGTATATAAAGCATTATACATCTTTTTGAAAAAGGAATACGCATTTATTATGCAGTTATGATTATTAAATAAAATTACGAAAACCGACGAGACCGTATGAGCTTGGTGCCTTTGCTTTTCCGACAAAAAAATATTAGTCTAAGAATTTGCCACGTTTTTGTTTTCTTCACATAAACATATATTACATAAACGTTAAGTTTATTTTAATTTATTTTTATAAATGAGTTTATGTTCTAAAAATACGTTACGATGTTATATCAAAGCGACAGTGACAGTGAATTGTCGGATTCCATCAGTGCAAATGCTGCCGCAATTATAAATAATTTGCTTACAACAAAATCCAAGGAAAATTATTTAAAAACTTATGAAGAATTTTTAACGTGGAGAAGTGCGAAAGGCCTATCAATTTCAGAATCAGTAATTCTTGTCTATTTTGATTATTTATCCAAGACAAAGAATCCGAATACACTTTGGTGCATATACTCAAAACTGAAAGCTACAATAAGCATCAAACACAGCATTGAAATAAATAGATTCACGAAATTACTGGCTTTTTTAAAATGAAAATCAGAAGGGCATTGCGCAAAGAAGTCTAAAATGAAAATCAGAAGGGCATTGCGCAAAGAAGTCTAAAATGAAAATCAGAAGGGCATTGCGCAAAGAAGTCTAAAATGAAAATCAGAAGGGCATTGCGCAAAGAAGTCTAAAATGTTTACGACTCAAAATGCGGAAAAAATTCTTAATGAAGCTCCTGGCGAAATTATTCTGGCCACAAAAGTAAGTATACATGATTTAACTAGTAACGGTATTTATTCTATATATTTACCTGTTTTTTATCTTTGTTATAGGTGGCCTTAATTTTTGGACTCAATGGTGCTTGCCGCGGATGTGAACTTGTAAACTTAAAGGTGGAGGACGTTGAAAATCATTCCAATGAGTTACTGCTGATTAATGTAAAGGAAACTAAGACAAAGAAAAATCGGTCATCCATTACAATACAATATACTAAAATCATTCATAAATACCAAGCATTAATACAAAATATATAATGTATATAATAAATAATACAAAGCTTCCCACCAACATGGAAAACAATATATTTTTTATAAACTATCGGAATGGTAAATGTACTCGACAAGCCATCAGCAAAAATAAAATTAGCAATATGCCAAAGGAAATTGCTATATATTTAAAACTTAAAGATGTTCAACTCTACACCGGTCCCTGCTTTAGAAGAACTTCGGCGACTTTCTTGGCGGATTCAGGGGCGGATATTACGTCAATAAAAAGATACGGTGGTTGGAGCTCTGATAGAGTAGCAGAGGGTTATATCGAAAGCTCAATGGTGAATAAAACCATATTAAGCAGTCAAATTAACAAAAATATTAAACTTAATCCATCAGAGCCACAACCATCAACTTCCGGCATCTTATATTCGTCCGTAACTCCCGATGCACCACCACCACTATCTCCAACGTATACTATCTACAATGAAACGCAAGCTCCTCAGACGCAAGAACAGAGAAATACTCAAATCAACTCATCAACAATAAATGTACCAAACAAAAATGTAACTCTCTCTATCGATAATTGGACCAATGTTTCGAATGTTAACTTTTACTTTTAATTGACATTATTTTAAATAAATGCTTATTTCGTATTATTATTGTGTTATATTTTTCTCAAATGGTACGAAAAGTAGAGTATTTTCCTCGATGATAAAGCTGTCTTATAGTCTTGGGTGAACTTAAATCCTTCGCTACACTCAGGACTCGTCTTAAATCTCTCGCTTCGCTCGTGATTTAAGTTTTTAACACCCTCGCTACGCTCGGGAGTAAACCTCGAGTCCGCGTTACGCTCGCGATTTAAATCGTCACCCGCGACAGATGACACTGCTTTATCCCCTTGGTTAATAATCTACTATTTAGACATCGGGCTCTCAAATGTTGGTCGATAATTAATTGCGTTCTTTTTATTTCCATTTTTGAATATGTTTTTTTTTTTTTTTTATTGTACGACGGGTAAGCACTTGGCCTTCATCTCATCTGGTAACAAGTTGAGATAAGGCCGAAGGCGGAGGCGCACTTCACCCGGAATCCTCAACAAACTGTTTTTTTTTTTTTTTTTTTTTTTTTTTTTTTTTATTTGACTAATGATAATTTTATTGCATTAGGGACTCTTCCTTCTGTAAATTACTGGTATATTAGGAATGACAAAGACAGAGATAATCGGTCATTTATTTGGTTGTTTTTTTTTACCAAATGCCACACCGCAATTTTGTCAGAGGTTTTGATTTTTTAACATTTTGTAATAATTATTTGATTTGGAAACCCATTTTTGAAAATAATATTTTTTTTTACTGTAGTACGCTTGTGATACAAAAATACACACTCGTTGCCAATGGTAATTGATTTTTAGCTATAGAAATAGAAATCTATAAATTTGTAAACACTAAGTCTATACAAGTAGATGTATTATCCGTTGTTGATTGTATTGTATTGTCGGTTCTTATAAATAAATAAATTACAGGAAATTATTTTTTACACAGTGCCATCTAGTTTCAACCTAAGCAAAGCTTGTAATATGGGAACTTGATTATGAAAATAATACTTAAATACTTTTTTTTGTAAATACATACATATCATACAATACAACACCCAAACACAGAACAAACATCTTAAGAGATAATTCATCACACAAATGTTTGTCCTGGTTGGAATTCGAACCCACAATCTACAGCACAAAAGACAGAGCTACTACCGACTGAGCGGTGAGGTTTGTTAAATTGTTGATATTAATTATTACTATTCATCAATTTTTTTATACTCTAATACATTGACATTAAAGTCACCACCGATAATAATATTTTTAGGACCATAATTTAACTTTAATACTTGTGCTAGGAATTACTGTAGCACACGTTTCAATTAAATACTCATTGACATAAATTACATCACTTATCTCTACGAACTCTATGCTTTCTTTAAACAGGATGTATACTCGTCCTCCGTTGTAGTTGTAGTTCACACATTCTACTAAATTTGTGAATAGCGCATTCCTGACGAGTTTCTGTACAGACCCCGCAGCCCGCGATTCGCCGACATAGTATCACCACATGCCACACAAATGGCGAGCTTAGGTAGTCCATACAGAATACATAATCTGTTTCTTTCCTTCTTTGTGTGTGCTGATCGATAGTCCTGGCGTTTGACACGGCATGAAACATTTCACTTATGGATAATCTTGCCTTTCTTTTTCACTTCCATATTCATGTTTCTTTTTTTCTTTCATAGTTGCTTGAGTTGCACTTTCTGAGGCATTAGTTTCAATGTAATTATTGTTTATAAACCTAGGTACAACAGGTGTCAACGTTACACAAGAAACCACTCGGTTCTGCTTAAAAGCACACAAGCATTACATTTGGTTCACAAAATCTTAGTTCAAATGAAAAAGTCATCAGGAGTTATTATTAACAAATAAACAAAATTTGTCTGTTAATAAAATTAAAGTCGGTAAAACATTGAAATTAATGTAAATAAAATCAGCCCTTTTAGACGACAATATCGTTTAAGTGATTCTTGAATATACTCATTGCATTGTGCAGAAAATATTTCGAGATTTTGTTATAAATGTATTTATATGTACAAACATACAAATAAAAAGTAAAATTAAACTAACTATGTACAAAGGAAATTGTCGGACCTAAAGGACCGTTACAAACGGACTATAAGTAACTCAACTGTTCCAGACCAGTACCAGACGGAAGCGTGCCCGAGACACTGGCTGCATTGCCACGCTGAATAATGTGGCGTATGTATAAATGAAATAAATAAATTCCCGCAAGATTTTGGAAAACCCGGAGTTAACCAGCTCTCCAAGGTCTGTTATAAATTAATTATAATTTTAAACTATCAGTAAATTGTCGGAGCCATGCAAAATACACTTTTGCAGAACAACTGCGTGGAAGAACCTCTGAAAGAAAACCAATCACTTAGATTTCAACTGAGCGTCCTTACGCTCAGAATCTCGCATTATATAAGATCATTACAATACTCTTCAGAAAATCTCAGCATCTACATCTTTAAGGCGGTTTTATGAGAGAACGGAGACTGTATGAATGGTTGATATTGTATATAGAAAACATATCAATCAATTATACATTCACCAGTTCTATCAAATTCATCATCTTTAGCAGGCATCAATGTAGCTGAAAATACAAAAAAAGTGAAATTCTCAAATTTTTCATTTAGGTTACTAACATTTATTCAATTAAAAGTACAATTAAACTAACTATGTACAAAGGAATCAGTCAGATTACCTAAGGACCGTTACAAATGGCCTATAGGTTACTTAATTATTAACTTAATTCATAATAAAAAGATTAATTGGATTATTATATAAAATTGTGACTTCTTAAGGATTAAGATTATTGTGCATCTTTGACTTACTATATCTTCATCTTCAAAGATAAACAAGCCTCATAAGGCTTGTATATAGTTCAGTTGGTAGTAACTCTGCAGTCTGTGCTGTAGGTTTTGGGTTCGATTTCCACCCAGGGCAAACATTTGTGTGATGATCATAGATGTTTGTTCTGTGTTTGAGTGTTGTATCATATAGAACATAGGTATTTATTAACAAAAAAAAGTAAAAAAGTATTTTCAATCCGTAATCTAGATCCCATATTACAAGCTATTCTTAGTTTGGGGCTAGATGGCGCTGTGTGAAATGAATGTCCTGTATAAAATATAAAAAATGCCGGCATATCCGAGTATTATCATTCGATAATGGCCATGCCCAACGTTTGCTAGATGCAATCTCCACTAGTAAACCAGTGTAGTAGCAGTGAAGATAAGCCTAATCATTCTTCATCACGACACCTTCTTGAGTAATAAGATATCGAGCACTTGCCCGCCATACATTCCGACCTGGCACCATGCAACTTTTTCCTATACCCGAAAATTTAGTTTTTAAATTTAACGGATAAAGAAGAGGCAATGGTGGCGTTCAACAAACAGGTAATTGAATTTGAAATTTGACCTATAGAGAGATGACATAAAATGAATTGATTGTAATGGGGAGGTTCTACAATACCTATTTCACCTATTATCTTTTGAATGGTTGATCCAATCGAATCGTTTTTTTTTGCAGAGATTACACTAATACTCATTTATTGGTTAACATATATCTGCCTGGGCCATCAGTTAGGGCTGGTGCGGTGGCTGATTCGGCCGAGGATCACAAAAGGCGCAAATATAGTGGTCTCGACAGAGCTTACCTATTTGAGCCTTTTGGGGTGGAGACCTTGGGTCCGTGGGGAGCCGGTGCCCTCCGGATTTTCAAAAATCTTGCGGGGCTTCTTTGAGGTGACACGTGACCCAAGGGCTGGCTCTTACTTAGGCCAGCGAATTAGCATAGCTATTCAGCGTGGCAATGCAGCCAGTGTCTTGGAACAGTTGAGTTACCTATAGGCCGTTTGTAACGGTCCTTAGGTAATCTGACTGATTCCTTTGTACAAAGTTAGTTTAATTGTACTTTTTATTGAATATGACATATTTTTATAAATATATATTAAAAAGGGTTGTTAATGAGAAATAGGGACTTAAAAAGGGCAATAAGAAATTGATTATGTCTTTTGGGTGTCATTTGAAAGAGTATCGACTGCACATTTCATGTAATTTAATTAACTTTTTAGGAGATAGTGTTTCGAACATGGAGGCGACACAGTGGTATGTTTAGTAGGAAGAGTTAAATGAAGGACGATGAGGGTTTCATGATTCACTATTTTCTTATTTGTATTAGAGAGCCTAGAAAATCTCAGTGAACAATGAGAGATTGAGAAAAAGTGTGTGACCAGTGAAAAAATATAATGAAAGCACACTTTTATAGTAGTGTTGAAATTTTTTTTTGTGTGCGTTAATTTCCGTTGTTACCTAACACAAACCAGACATCACGAGATCTCATATCGGGTAAAACTACTAGTAATCATCTTTTCAGATAAAAATATACCAACGTATTCCGCATATTTTTTATTACTTTTGAAAGATAAGCCGGAGTACCAGACGGAAGCGTGCCCAAGACACTGGTTGCATTGCCACGCTGAATAGCTATGCTAATTCGCTGGCCCAAATAAGAGCCAGCCCTTGGGTCACGTGTCGCCTCAATCAAAAGCCCCGCAATATTTTTGAAAACCCGGAGGGCACCGGCTCCCCACGGACCCAAGGTCTCCACCCCAAAAGGCTCAAATAGGTAAGCTCTGTCGAGACCACTATATTTGCGCCTTTTGTGATCCTCCGCCGAATCAGCCGCCGTACCAGCCCTAACTGATGTCCCAGGCAGATGAGATGGCGCTAGGGTGTCGACGCAGGTAGCGTCCCACACCAAAGGCCTACCCATTTCCCAAAGGACAAGAGTCATACCGTCGGGCCGCTTACCATCATCACGTAACAGACCATTCGGTTCAAGAACGGCTGGCCCATTGACACTGGTAAAAGCTCGACGGATAATGTCGTTAAGACTTGCGTGGCGCGAAATTCTGCCGGCAGACCTTGTGCACGAAAGTTCGTGAAAACCAAATTGATCTACGGCCGCACCGCACCGGCACTGGTGAGAGGCGCAGCATCTTGCACCCAACCGAAGACTATATAAATGAGCTAGTAAATAGAACTCGTGGCTTCAACATAGTTGGACGGCAGGTAGACATCTAAAAATTTAAATGTAGAAATAATAAACTAATAAATATGTAGGACTTAGCACAGTCATACAAATCCAACAATTGAAATAATAAAAATTGCTATCTCAGTATGTAGGTAAGTATAAGTAATCATATAAAACATATACAAATAATATGGGTAAACCTAATACTCAGTTCTATCGAAAAAATATGACAGTAATGGTTTGTAAAAATATTATCGAACGTAGTGACTAACAGCCGATGGAGCATGCTTCCTACAGCATTAACGTTCTTAGAGACAGGCTATCCGCCGATATCCTTTCAGCAATCCTTACTAGAACAGTATGAGTGCTGGTTTTCAATCGGCGCACTAAACACATGGTACAATTAGTGCCCACCATACCCTCTTTTAAAATCCACCCTTCTAACGAATTATAAATACAACAAAGTTTCCCTGTAACGTCGGGATAAATGTAGATAAAATATGCGATAAATACCCGCTTATTATTACAAAATAATTAAAATTAATATTGGTACCTACCATATACTCTAGCGTCATGTTCCATCCGATGACAAAGGCAATGAATTCACCGACAGTCACATATGAGTAGGTGTAGGCTGACCCTGTCGTATTTGGCACTCGAACCCCGAACTCAGCGTAGCTGGCACCTGCAAACAATATACAGCTTTAGGACCACGAGAAACCACACCTCAAATTACTCTAGTTAATTGACCGAGCGAGCGAATCATCTTTGTTTCGAGATTGGCCAAAAATGCTTTTGTCCGCTGTCTGTGACGCCAATATGCAGAGCCTTAAACATAGACGGTGAGTTGCCAGGCGGTCAGAAATTAGTCTCTAGAAAATTCTTAAGCGAGTCTTGTTTTATTTTTTTATTGTATGTCGTGTAGGTCTTTGGTCTTTATCTCACAAGATTTGCAAGTTATGATAAGGCCGAAGGTGGAAGCGCAGTTCACCCGGAATCCTCAATAAACTGGCTATCTTACCTCTAATTGCCGGAACACAACAATTAAAGATTTGTTGTTATGGAGACAGATTTAGGTAAGATGGTGGTAGCTAGCCAGGCGGACTTAAACAAAGTCCTACCACCAACTAAACCAAGCACAATAGATAACCCTTGGTGACTGAGCCCGAGACCTCTGGATCTGACACCACTTAATACTGGTAAGGAATGGAACTCCTTGTCAAAGTATATTATTCCTCATCAGTACAATCTTGGAGTCTCCAAGTCCAGAGCGAATAGGTTCCTTTAATACATGCTTCATCTTTACTTGTTTTTCTAGTGAGCTGTTGGTCAAGCGCTTGGCTATCACCAATAAAAAAACATTGCGTGATTATACAGATTTGGACTGTCATGTACAGTGTTCAATGTGTTCGAGATTGTAAAAAACACATTATTGACTTATAGGTAAAGGTATATATTTAAATGATGATTTTTAATTTTGCAAAAACAGCAAGCAATGAAATGCCATCCGGTCATCTTTTTAACCGACTTCAAGAAAAGGAGGAGGTTCTCAATTCGTCGGTTTTTTATATTTATGTTCCCCGATTACTCGAAGACGCCTGTACCGATTTAAAAAATGTTATTTTGTTTGAAAAGGTAAGATGGTCCCTTCAAATATTGTAGGCACACTTGAAGCGACTTGGGTGTATTACCTCAAATGTAAGGAAAAAACGGACACTATATAGGATGTCTGTCTGTCTGTCCGTCCATCGGTCAGCAAAATAATTAGGGGTGGTTTTTAAGAGCAAGGGGGCAAAAGATGATCATTATGTCTTGTAATTATAAGAAAAGGTATTCGAAATCTTAAAACTGGTCTATTTATTTATTGTTATTCACTCAATAGGGAAGGGTGTCGATTAAATCCAAGAATTACTTTTGGGTGTCATGCAGGGGTTTTGAATGCGCATTTTCATATCAACAGTAAATAATTGTCCACCATAATGTGGAAAGAACTTTCTCTATTACTGTAAGGTACGGCCATAATCACCACGCTTAGCAGACAGATTGGTGCTCGCACAGTTAAAGTTTTCGTTTACACAAAAGAAAAAAGCTGCTGCCTTTTTGGTTGACTTTAAGACATCCTTAGACTGGAGGGGTAGATTTGAAACCACGACTACTAAGGCAGTTTAAGAGCCCTTTTCAAAATGTCATAAACCTTTGTTTCACGTTTGGAAGGATATTTCAATAAGTTAGCAAAAAGAGAGAGCCAACTTTTTTGAACACACAGGTGAATATAGAGAGTTCGAGAAAAAAGTGCCTTATTAAGGTGTACTGAACTACACCGGTACACACTGTTACACACTTTTATCGTTTGAGAATTACGTTCTATTTGAGAAATAATCTCCAGACATCACGAGATCTCAGTTTGAGGCAAAATACTAGTTATTTAGTTATTGATCCTCATTCTCTCAGACGTAATCTAAATCAAATAAGTGGTAACAAGTGAAATGAGACTGTTTCTATCGATACAGACTCACTTTACCCCTGAAAGTAAAAAAGTAAAGTTTTTCAGGGTGCAAAAAAAAAAAAAAAACGTAAATGCCGTGCGTAATTTAAAGACCAATAATTAAAAAGGGGGTGAAATATTAAACGGGATATGGTTTATTTAAAAAAAGTGCACATATATAACAGATAATTTGGTTGTATTTGTATTGTCCCCCAAGTAAATTATGTGTGAGAGAGAAGTCAATCAGATCACTAACGACTGAAAATATTTTCCTATATAAAATCGATTTACCACTGACACTATACGTAGGTTGGTATAATCTTGACTTGAAATTTTGACAGTGTGTTCATTATGATACATGATGTATTTAAAGGGGTGAAATGGGGTAAAAAAGTTTGCATGCAAAATCTTAATTAATTATTCGAATTAGTTGACAATTTGTAAATGTTTTTATTATAACCTATTGTATTTCAACTCGATCGGACAAATATAGTTACATCTAAATGGGTTACGATCGAGTTGAAGCTTATGTTTGTGTTAACAAATACTAAATTAGAAAATCTTTAAATATAAGATGAAATGTGGCAAAAATCTTGAAATTTTAAGTTTAATATTATTCAGTTGAAATTTTGTATGTGTGATGATTATAAGGTAGTATTTAAAAATAATCATTACATTTTTTTGGTAATTTCTTCACATAGAGGGTGAAAAATTATAAGTAAAATGTTTCAAAAATATATATTATAAAGACCTTTATAATTTCTTAAATATTTTTCTACTACTATTTGACTCTAACCGTTCCGTTTTCCTTCTTTAACCGTAGCAAAGCACGGGTACGCTCAGCAAATTCATCTTTATAGTTGTTTTTTATTGCAAGGCCTCCCAGTTTCCAGGCTTTTTCGTTCCCGTAATGTTGTATTTTAAGTCTGGGATAAAGTTTATTCGTATTCCATACACAAAATCACAATCACTTTTTCCGATTAAATAACGTTTAACTTTAGTATATTTCTGCCATTTTGTTCTACTCGTATAAGTTAAAGCCATCTTGCAAGTAATTATATCGTTGTCATCTTGCAAGTAAAAATATTAAATGCATTTAATGCTACAATATACCTCTTTATATCCTGAAAACAGATAGATACTTAGCCAGCTATATTAATCAGAAAAAAATAAAATCTTGTCGTGTTTCTACTCGACACGAGGCATCCTGAACTTGATTTTCCTTACAGCGTTTGGATCGGTAACACGTTGGCGGAGGGCATGACAGCTTATCAGTTAGACTATATTTCCTGAAGATGCCTTGTGTAGAGGCAAAACATATGCCCATTAGGTATACATTATTTCAAACGAATTTAGCGGATTTGTTACTAATTATCTTTTGATTTTTCAGGTCATTTATGATATGATATTATATAGGTAACAATGGTTTTCCGTAGAATAACGCATGAATTGATTAGCTGTTAATGTTAATGCGACATTAAAGATTTCAACGATCAGTATTTCATCGCTCAGCATTTAAACTTACGAGTACATCATTTCAACATAAAGTACCTGAAGTATCGAACTAGGTTAAGTCAAACATTGCACATTTTATAAAATTCGTACGTCATTTCTTCAAACTCAAAACAGACGCCTCGAATGTCCAAATGGTTTCAATGAAATTAATGTAAGCTATGTTAATTTTTTAATATTTTTTTTAATTACATGATGGGGAAGTGATTTAGCTATTAAGTTTAATGCGCCTCCTAGTGTAATATTGGTGTGCCCTAACAGGGTTTATGTTTGAAACTTTTATCCACACAACACCTGTATACCTAATAACAACATAAGTGCAATAAATAATTTGAATTTGAATTTGAATTTGATTGGTTTTAATTAAGTGCTAATAAGGCCGGAGGTACACGGTCACGCATCCTATGAGAAAGTAGTTTTTCGTTCTCGACTATATTTACACTACACATAACATAGCTTGACTAACAGTTTTATTCTTGTGTCTTACAATATTCATTAGCCTTTCTCATATTTTTTCCTGCTACTGCCCGGCTTGAAACAATCTTCAGTTTCAAATAAAAAATGTCGTATCCAAAGATTTTTTCTAGATAATTCGCCATTATTAAGTTATATTTATATACATTATTATTATATGCTCGCTTCTCTCTTGCAAGTATTACAACATTTTTTTTATTTTTATCTTTTTAATTTGAATTACGATGGACATAGTCATTAAGGTTTTCTTTTGTATTTCGTATTATATGGGTATAAATTATAGTTGTATCTTGTAAAAAATATTACAAATATGTTTATTCGATAAAATGTACAATTAAACTAACTATGTTCAAAGGAACAGTCAGATTACATAAGGACCGTTACAAACGGCCTATAGGTAGCTCAACTGTCCCAGACCAGTTCCAGGCGGAAGCGTGCCGAAGACACAGGCTGCATTGCCACGCTGAATAGCTATGCTATAAGTTTCTTGTAGTAGGCAAGCAGTTTGAAAATAAATAAAACGTATAGACTCACGACCTTTTCCCCTTCGAGGATTCACCTCTGATCACTACTCGGAACGTGGATCTTATGAGGATCACCTACTAGAGGGTAGACAAAGGCACAGTAGTTAGAAAAATGTCTTGGCATTATGCTTACCATTTACTGAGCACAACTTATTCAAGTATTGTTTGATAATGAGTTGAGGGAAGTTGCGCAAAGATATCATATGTTAATATTTGTGTGTTTGTTTCGCCTTGATTCTTTGTAAATAGGCCACATAATGTAAGCTTTAAAAACGTCAAACCTCAAACAAGACTAGCGTCTGTTTATTAATAGAGGTTTACAAATAACAATAAAAAATAACTACAGTCGGCTTACGTGTAGTTAAGCTTCGGTACATTCATTTCGTGGTTTTAGAAGCCCAGGCATTTAAAACACGCGCTGCGCTGTCTTTAAATTTCACGACTCTCAAAATCAAAAGAAAAAAAAGAAATGCCAACGAAGCGCAATACCTAACTCATGACGTACCCGTCCGCATGGTCATTTCTTATTTGTTTTTCTTCTCGATACGGGATACTCAAAACAGATCGAAATCAAAACTAGAGACCAACAACGTGATCCCCAATTTTGAAATAAACCGGATTTGAAACGCCGCTTACGATGAATCTTCTTTCTTTGCGGTTATATTATTAATAATTTGAATATGGTCCTAATAAATATAACAGGACATTACGGGACACAGCGCCATCTAGTACCAAACTAATACAAAGCTTGTAATTTGGGAACTAGATTACGGATATTACTCGTATACTTTGGGTGAGAATCGAACCCAAAATCTACAGCGCAGAAGGCAGAGCTGCTACCAACTGAGCTATGAGGCTTGTCATAGCTAAATGTATATAATAAGCTAATCATAGTGTTAGCGTAATTAATAGATGCTGATAACTTTGATTATCTTAAAGGTATCGTAAGAGAAGTCTTCGTTTCCAAACTCCTCCCAAAATCCTAACTGTAGTCATAGGACTACAGTTAGGATCAGTTACTTACAGTTACTTACAGTTAGGTCCGTTCATTAACAATGGTAAAGGACACAAAACATTTGGTTATAAGTATTGTAAGAATAACGTTTATGTTATAAAATATAAAACCATCGCATAAGGCCCTGCGAATACAATACAATGATGGTTACCGGATGCTGATGGGCCTGCCCCGATTCTGTAGTGCCTCTACCATGTTTGCTGAGACAAGGGTTTATTGGTGTCATGTCATTATTTGCAAGAATACTGCCTATTGAGGCGCCACAGATCTATATATAAAACGATCAAATCAAACGAATATTCTGTTTTGTAAACGATTTTCACTTATCGTGGTCAAACGCATCAAAATCACAAAAAAAAAAAAATTGTCATATTTTGATTCGATATTGATTTGATAAAATCTCATACGTTAACGTATAAGATTTTACATTAGAAAAAATAAAAAACAATTATAATGATTAAAAAACAAAAACTCATGTCGTATTCCATCGTGTTTATTCTTCTAAATATCAGAACATAACACAGATTGAAATAAAAAATGGAGACCAACGAAATAAACGCAACGTGATTCCCACGTTTGAAATCAACCGGAATTGAGATGCTGCTTACGATGCATCAGTCCAAATCGATTAAGATTTCACTATAGTAATTGTGTATTCAGAAAATGTTAATAACTTAAAAATCTACTATTATAAACTAAAAGAAAAATCACCGTCGCTATCCCAATTCTATTGCTACCTACATTCAAAATATTAAAATACAAACTAAGAACACAGAACAATAGATAATGGGGACCAACGAAATGAACGCAACGTGATTCCCACGTTTGAAATCAACCGGAATTGAGATGCTGCTTACGATGTACCTTCTTCGGTCATCGGTCCAAATCGATTAAAGATTTAATTAATTTTTCACACACATCACAATTTTTGGGTACTTGTATATCTAGATGATGTTAATTACTTAAAAATCTAATATAAGAAACTGAAAGACAAATCATTTTCTCTGCTAGGGACTTAAATAATAGAATAAAATTACTATTACAATCTATTTTACATGTAGGTATCCGGAAATTATCCACGCCACAGGTTTGTATCTAAAATATTTAAATCAAACGAAAATTCTGTTTCATTAACGATTTTTTATTTATCGTGGTTCAATTGCATCACAATCACAAAAAGTTTTTTTGTACATATGTCGATCTTATCGTGTAAGATTTTACATGATAAAGATATAAAATGCAGTTATAATGATTAAAAAACAGAAACTCATGTCGTATTCCATCGGCAGTCTTCAGTCTTCTAGAAATCAGAACGCAACACAGATTGAAGTCAAAAATGGGGACCAACGAAATGAACGCAACGTGATTCCCATGTTTGAAATCAACCGGAATTGAGATGCTGCTTACGATGTATCTTCTTTCTTGCCCATGTTCTGCTTCGGTCATCGGTCCAAATCGATTAAAGATTTAACTCATTTTTCACACACATCACAATTTTTGGGTACTTGTGTATCTAGATGATGTTAATTACTTAAAAATCTAATATAATAAACTGAAAGACAAATCATTTTCTCTGCAAGGGACTTAAATAAGGGAATAAAATTACTATTACAATCTATTTTACATGTAGGTATCCGAAAATTATCCACGCCACAGGTTTTTATCTAAGATATTTAAATCAAACGAAAATTCTGTTTCATTAACGATTTCTTATTTATCGTGGTTCAATTGCATCACAATCACAAAAAGTTTTTTTGTACATATGTCGATCTTATCGTGTAAGATTTTACATGATAAAGATATAAAATGCAGTTATAATGATTAAAAAACAGAAACTCATGTCGTATTCCATCGGCAGTCTTCATTCTTCTAGAAATCAGAACGCAACACAGATTGAAGCCAAAAATGGGGACCAACGAAATGAACGCAACGTGATTCCCATGTTTGAAATCAACCGGAATTGAGATGCTGCTTACGATGTATCTTCTTTCTTATCCATGTTCTTCTTCGGTCATCGGTCCAAATCGATTTAAGATTTAACTAATTTTTCACACACATCACAATTTTTGGGTACTTGTGTATCTAGATGATGTTAATTACTTAAAAATCTAATATATTAAACTGAAATACAAATCATTTTCTCTGCTAAGGACTTAAAAAAGGGAATAAAATTTCTATTACAATCTATTTTCATGTAGGTATCCGAAAATTATCCACGCCACAGGTTTTTATCTAAGATATTTAAATCAAACGAAAATTCTGTTTCATTAACGATTTTTTATTTATCGTGGTTCAATTGCATCACAATCACAAAAAGTTTTTTTGTACATATGTCGATCTTATCGTGTAAGATTTTACATGATAAAGATATAAAATGCAGTTATAATGATTAAAAAACAGAAACTCATGTCGTATTCCATCGGCAGTCTTCATTCTTCTAGAAATCAGAACGCAACACAGATTGAAGCCAAAAATGGGGACCAACGAAATGAACGCAACGTGATTCCCATGTTTGAAATCAACCGGAATTGAGATGCTGCTTACGATGTATCTTCTTTCTTATCCATGTTCTTCTTCGGTCATCGGTCCAAATCGATTTAAGATTTAATGTTATTATTTTTTCACACACATCACAATTTTTGGGTACTTGTGTATCTAGATGATGTTAATTACTTAAAAATCTAATATATTAAACTGAAATACAAATCATTTTCTCTGCTAAGGACTTAAAAAAGGGAATAAAATTACTATTACAATCTATTTTCATGTAGGTATCCGGAAATTATCCACGCCACAGGTTTGTATCTAAAATATTTAAATCAAACGAAAATTCTGTTTCATTAACGATTTTTTATTTATCGTGGTTCAATTGCATCACAATCACAAAAAGTTTTTTTGTACATATGTCGATCTTATCGTGTAAGATTTTACATGATAAAGATATAAAATGCAGTTATAATGATTAAAAAACAGAAACTCATGTCGTATTCCATCGGCAGTCTTCATTCTTCTAGAAATCAGAACGCAACACAGATTGAAGCCAAAAATGGGGACCAACGAAATGAACGCAACGTGATTCCCATGTTTGAAATCAACCGGAATTGAGATGCTGCTTACGATGTATCTTCTTTCTTGCCCATGTTCTTCTTCGGTCATCGGTCCAAATCGATTAAAGATTTAAAGTTATTATTTTTTCACACACATCACAATTTTTGGGTACTTGTGTATCTAGATGATGTAAATTACTTAAAAATCTAATATAATAAACTCTCTGCTAGGGACTTAAATAAGGGAATAAAATTACGATTACTATCTATTTTAAATGTAGGTATCCGAAAATTATCCACGCCACAGGTTTGTACATAAAATATTTAAATCAAACGAAAATTCTGTTTAATTACGATTTTTTATTTAACAAGTTTCAAATGCATCACAAATCACAAAAGGTTTTTTTTTATATATTTCGATTTTTACGTGTAATAGTTTACATGAGAAAGACAAAAAATGCAGTTATGATGATAAAAATACAGAAACTCTTGTCGTATTCCATCGGCAGTGTTCATTCTTCTAGAAATCAGAACGCAACACAGATTGAAGTCAAAAATGGGGACCAACGAAATGAACGCAACGTGATTCCCATGTTTGAAATCAACCGGAATTGAGATGCTGCTTACGATGTATCTTCTTTCTTGCCCACGTTCTTCTTCGGTCATCGGTCCAAATCGATTGAAGATTTAACTCATTTTTCATACACATCACAATTTTGGGGTACTTGTGTATCTAGATGATGTTAATGACTTAAAAATCTAATGTAATAAACTGAAAGACAAATAATTTTCTCTGATAGGGACTTAAATAAGGGAATAAAATTACTATTACAATCTATTTTACATGTAGGTATCCGGAAATTATCCACGCCACAGGTTTGTTTATAAAATATTTAAATCAAACTAAAATTCTGTTAATTTAACGATTTTTTATTTAAAGTGGTTCAAATGCATCACAAATCACATAAGGTTTTTTTTACATATATCGATTTTTACGTGAAATAGGTTACATGAGAATGACATAAAATGCAGTTATGATGATTTTAAAACAGAAACTCTTGTCGTATTCCATCGGCAGTCTTCATTCTTCTAGAAATCAGAACGCAACACAGATTGAAGCCAAAAATGGGGACCAACGAAATGAACGCAACGTGATTCCCATGTTTGAAATCAACCGGAATTGAGATGCTGCTTACGATGTATCTTCTTTCTTATCCATGTTCTTCTTCGGTCATCGGTCCAAATCGATTTAAGATTTAACTCATTTTTCACACACATCACAATTTTTGGGTACTTGTGTATCTAGATGATGTTAATTACTTAAAAATCTAATATATTAAACTGAAATACAAATCATTTTCTCTGCTAAGGACTTAGAAAAGGGAATAAAATTTCTATTACAATCTATTTTCATGTAGGTATCCGAAAATTATCCACGCCACAGGTTTTTATCTAAGATATTTAAATCAAACGAAAATTCTGTTTCATTAACGATTTTTTATTTATCGTGGTTCAAATGCATCACAATCACAAAAAGTTTTTTTGTACATATGTCGATCTTATCGTGTAAGATTTTACATGATAAAGATATAAAATGCAGTTATAATGATTAAAAAACAGAAACTCATGTCGTATTCCATCGGCAGTCTTCATTCTTCTAGAAATCAGAACGCAACACAGATTGAAGCCAAAAATGGGGACCAACGAAATGAACGCAACGTGATTCCCATGTTTGTAATCAACCGGAATTGAGATGCTGCTTACGATGTATCTTCTTTCTTATCCATGTTCTTCTTCGGTCATCGGTCCAAATCGATTAAAGATTTAAAGTTATTATTTTTTCACACACATCACAATTTTTGGGTACTTGTGTATCTAGATGATGTAAATTACTTAAAAATCTAATATATTAAACTGAAATACAAATCATTTTCTCTGCTAAGGACTTAAAAAAGGGAATAAAATTTCTAGTACAATCTATTTTCATGTAGGTATCCGAAAATTATCCACGCCACAGGTTTTTATCTAAGATATTTAAATCAAACGAAAATTCTGTTTCATTAACGATTTTTTATTTATCGTGGTTCAAATGCATCACAATCACAAAAAGTTTTTTTGTACATATGTCGATCTTATCGTGTAAGATTTTACATGATAAAGATATAAAATGCAGTTATAATGATTAAAAAACAGAAACTCATGTCGTATTCCATCGGCAGTCTTCATTCTTCTAGAAATCAGAACGCAACACAGATTGAAGCCAAAAATGGGGACCAACGAAATGAACGCAACGTGATTCCCATGTTTGAAATCAACCGGAATTGAGATGCTGCTTACGATGTATCTTCTTTCTTGCCCATGTTCTTCTTCGGTCATCGGTCCAAATCGATTAAAGATTTAAAGTTATTATTTTTTCACACACATCACAATTTTTGGGTACTTGTGTATCTAGATGATGTAAATTACTTAAAAATCTAATATAATAAACTGAAAGACCAATAATTTTCTCTGCTAGGGACTTAAATAAGGGAATAAAATTACGATTACTATCTATTTTAAATGTAGGTATCCGAAAATTATCCACGCCACAGGTTTGTACATAAAATTTTTAAATCAAACGAAAATTCTGTTTAATTACGATTTTTTATTTAACAAGTTTCAAATGCATCACAAATCACAAAAGGTTTTTTTTTACATATTTCGATTTTTACGTGTAATAGTTTACATGAGTAAGACAAAAAATGCAGTTATGATGATAAAAATACAGAAACTCTTGTCGTATTCCATCGGCAGTGTTCATTCTTCTAGAAATCAGAACGCAACACAGATTGAAGTCAAAAATGGGGACCAACGAAATGAACGCAACGTGATTCCCATGTTTGAAATCAACCGGAATTGAGATGCTGCTTACGATGTAACTTCTTTCTTGCCCATGTTCTTCTTCGGTCATCGGTCCAAATCGATTAAAGATTTAACTCATTTTTCACACACATCACAATTTTTGGGTACTTGTGTATCTAGATGATGTTAATTACTTAAAAATCTAATATAATAAACTGAAAGACAAATCATTTTCTCTGCAAGGGACTTAAATAAGGGAATAAAATTACTATTACAATCTATTTTACATGTAGGTATCCCAAAATTATCCACGCCACAGGTTTTTATCTAAGATATTTAAATCAAACGAAAATTCTGTTTCATTAACGATTTTTTATTTATGGTGGTTCAAATGCATCACAATCACAAAAAGTTTTTTTGTACATATGTCGATCTTATCGTGTAAGATTTTACATGATAAAGATATAAAATGCAGTTATAATGATTAAAAAACAGAAACTCATGTCGTATTCCATCGGCAGTCTTCATTCTTCTAGAAATCAGAACGCAACACAGATTGAAGCCAAAAATGGGGACCAACGAAATGAACGCAACGTGATTCCCATGTTTGAAATCAACCGGAATTGAGATGCTGCTTACGATGTATCTTCTTTCTTGCCCATGTTCTTCTTCGGTCATCGGTCCAAATCGATTAAAGATTTAAAGTTATTATTTTTTCACACACATCACAATTTTTGGGTACTTGTGTATCTAGATGATGTAAATTACTTAAAAATCTAATATAATAAACTGAAAGACCAATAATTTTCTCTGCTAGGGACTTAAATAAGGGAATAAAATTACGATTACTATCTATTTTAAATGTAGGTATCCGAAAATTATCCACGCCACAGGTTTGTACATAAAATATTTAAATCAAACGAAAATTCTGTTTAATTACGATTTTTTATTTTACAAGTTTCAAATGCATCACAAATCACAAAAGGTTTTTTTTTATATATTTCAATTTTTACGTGTAATAGTTTACATGAGAAAGACAAAAAATGCAGTTATGATGATAAAAATACAGAAACTCTTGTCGTATTCCATCGGCAGTGTTCATTCTTCTAGAAATCAGAACGCAACACAGATTGAAGTCAAAAATGGGGACCAACGAAATGAACGCAACGTGATTCCCATGTTTGAAATCAACCGGAATTGAGATGCTGCTTACGATGTATCTTCTTTCTTGCCCATGTTCTTCTTCGGTCATCGGTCCAAATCGATTAAAGATTTAACTCATTTTTCACACACATCACAATTTTTGGGTACTTGTGTATCTAGATGATGTTAATAACTTAAAAATCTAATATAATAAACTGAAAGACAAATCATTTTCTCTGCAAGGGACTTAAATAAGGGAATAAAATTACTATTACAATCTATTTTACATGTAGGTATCCGAAAATTATCCACGCCACAGGTTTTTATCTAATATATTTAAATCAAACGAAAATTCTGTTTCATTAACGATTTCTTATTTATCGTGGTTCAATTGCATCACAATCACTAAAAGTTTTTTTGTACATATGACGATCTTATCGTGTAAGATTTTACATGATAAAGATATAAAATGCAGTTATAATGATTAAAAAACAGAAACTCATGACGTATTCCATCGGCAGTCTTCATTCTTCTAGAAATCAGAACGCAACACAGATTGAAGCCAAAAATGGGGACCAACGAAATGAACGCAACGTGATTCCCATGTTTGAAATCAACCGGAATTGAGATGCTGCTTACGATGTATCTTCTTTCTTATCCATGTTCTTCTTCGGTCATCGGTCCAAATCGATTTAAGATTTAACTCATTTTTCACACACATCACAATTTTTGGGTACTTGTGTATCTAGATGATGTTAATTACTTAAAAATCTAATATATTAAACTGAAATACAAATCATTTTCTCTGCTAAGGACTTAAAAAAGGGAATAAAATTACTATTACAATCTATTTTCATGTAGGTATCCGAAAATTATCCACGCCACAGGTTTTTATCTAAGATATTTAAATCAAACGAAAATTCTGTTTCATTAACGATTTTTTATTTATCGTGGTTCAAATGCATCACAATCACAAAAAGTTTTTTTGTACATATGTCGATCTTATCGTGTAAGATTTTACATGATAAAGATATAAAATGCAGTTATAATGATTAAAAAACAGAAACTCATGTCGTATTCCATCGGCAGTCTTCATTCTTCTAGAAATCAGAACGCAACACAGATTGAAGCCAAAAATGGGGACCAACGAAATGAACGCAACGTGATTCCCATGTTTGAAATCAACCGGAATTGAGATGCTGCTTACGATGTATCTTCTTTCTTATCCATGTTCTTCTTCGGTCATCGGTCCAAATCGATTTAAGATTTAACTAATTTTTCACACACATCACAATTTTTGGGTACTTGTGTATCTAGATGATGTTAATTACTTAAAAATCTAATATATTAAACTGAAATACAAATCATTTTCTCTGCTAAGGACTTAAAAAAGGGAATAAAATTACGATTACTATCTATTTTAAATGTAGGTATCCGAAAATTATCCACGCCACAGGTTTGTACATAAAATATTTAAATCAAACGAAAATTCTGTTTAATTACGATTTTTTATTTAACAAGTTTCAAATGCATCACAAATCACAAAAGGTTTTTTTTTATATATTTCGATTTTTACGTGTAATAGTTTACATGAGAAAGACAAAAAATGCAGTTATGATGATAAAAATACAGAAACTCTTGTCGTATTCCATCGGCAGTGTTCATTCTTCTAGAAATCAGAACGCAACACAGATTGAAGTCAAAAATGGGGACCAACGAAATGAACGCAACGTGATTCCCATGTTTGAAATCAACCGGAATTGAGATGCTGCTTACGATGTATCTTCTTTCTTGCCCATGTTCTTCTTCGGTCATCGGTCCAAATCGATTAAAGATTTAACTCATTTTTCACACACATCACAATTTTTGGGTACTTGTGTATCTAGATGATGTTAATTACTTAAAAATCTAATATAATAAACTGAAAGACAAATCATTTTCTCTGCAAGGGACTTAAATAAGGGAATAAAATTACTATTACAATCTATTTTACATGTAGGTATCCGAAAATTATCCACGCCACAGGTTTTTATCTAAGATATTTAAATCAAACGAAAATTCTGTTTCATTAACGATTTCTTATTTATCGTGGTTCAATTGCATCACAATCACAAAAAGTTTTTTTGTACATATGACGATCTTATCGTGTAAGATTTTACATGATAAAGATATAAAATGCAGTTATAATGATTAAAAAACAGAAACTCATGTCGTATTCCATCGGCAGTCTTCATTCTTCTAGAAATCAGAACGCAACACAGATTGAAGCCAAAAATGGGGACCAACGAAATGAACGCAACGTGATTCCCATGTTTGAAATCAACCGGAATTGAGATGCTGCTTACGATGTATCTTCTTTCTTGCCCATGTTCTTCTTCGGTCATCGGTCCAAATCGATTAAAGATTTAATGTTATTATTTTTTCACACACATCACAATTTTTGGGTACTTGTGTATCTAGATGATGTTAATTACTTAAAAATCTAATATATTAAACTGAAATACAAATCATTTTCTCTGCTAAGGACTTAAAAAAGGGAATAAAATTACTATTACAATCTATTTTCATGTAGGTATCCGAAAATTATCCACGCCACAGGTTTTTATCTAAGATATTTAAATCAAACGAAAATTCTGTTTCATTAACGATTTTTTATTTATCGTGGTTCAAATGCATCACAATCACAAAAAGTTTTTTTGTACATATGTCGATCTTATCGTGTAAGATTTTACATGATAAAGATATAAAATGCAGTTATAATGATTAAAAAACAGAAACTCATGTCGTATTCCATCGGCAGTCTTCATTCTTCTAGAAATCAGAACGCAACACAGATTGAAGCCAAAAATGGGGACCAACGAAATGAACGCAACGTGATTCCCATGTTTGAAATCAACCGGAATTGAGATGCTGCTTACGATGTATCTTCTTTCTTATCCATGTTCTTCTTCGGTCATCGGTCCAAATCGATTTAAGATTTAACTAATTTTTCACACACATCACAATTTTTGGGTACTTGTGTATCTAGATGATGTTAATTACTTAAAAATCTAATATATTAAACTGAAATACAAATCATTTTCTCTGCTAAGGACTTAAAAAAGGGAATAAAATTTCTATTACAATCTATTTTCATGTAGGTATCCGAAAATTATCCACGCCACAGGTTTTTATCTAAGATATTTAAATCAAACGAAAATTCTGTTTCATTAACGATTTTTTATTTATCGTGGTTCAAATGCATCACAATCACAAAAAGTTTTTTTGTACATATGTCGATTTTATCTTGTAAGATTTTACATGATAAGGATATAAAATGCAGTTATAATGATTAAAAAACAGAAACTCATGTCGTATTCCATCGGCAGTCTTCATTCTTCTAGAAATCAGAACGCAACACAGATTGAAGCCAAAAATGGGGACCAACGAAATGAACGCAACGTGATTCCCATGTTTGAAATCAACCGGAATTGAGATGCTGCTTACGATGTATCTTCTTTCTTGCCCATGTTCTTCTTCGGTCATCGGTCCAAATCGATTAAAGATTTAATGTTATTATTTTTTCACACACATCACAATTTTTGGGTACTTGTGTATCTAGATGATGTAAATTACTTAAAAATCTAATATAATAAACTGAAAGACAAATTATTTTCTCTGCTAAGGACTTAAAAAAGGGAATAAAATTACTATTACTATCTATTTTACATGTAGGTATCCGAAAATTATCCACGCCACAGGTTTTTATCTAAGATATTTAAATCAAACGAAAATTCTGTTTAATTAACGATTTTTTATTTATCGTGGTTCAAATGCATCACAATCACAAAAAGTTTTTTTGTACATATGTCGATCTTATCGTGTAAGATTTTACATGATAAAGATATAAAATGCAGTTATAATGATTAAAAAACAGAAACTCATGTCGTATTCCATCGGCAGTCTTCATTCTTCTAGAAATCAGAACGCAACACAGATTGAAGCCAAAAATGGGGACCAACGAAATGAACGCAACGTGATTCCCATGTTTGAAATCAACCGGAATTGAGATGCTGCTTACGATGTATCTTCTTTCTTATCCATGTTCTTCTTCGGTCATCGGTCCAAATCGATTTAAGATTTAACTCATTTTTCACACACATCACAATTTTTGGGTACTTGTGTATCTAGATGATGTTAATTACTTAAAAATCTAATATATTAAACTGAAAGACAAATCATTTTCTCTGCTAAGGACTTAAATAAGGGAATAAAATTACGATTACTATCTATTTTAAATGTAGGTATCCGAAAATTATCCACGCCACAGGTTTGTACATAAAATATTTAAATCAAACGAAAATTCTGTTTAATTACGATTTTTTATTTAACAAGTTTCAAATGCATCACAAATCACAAAAGGTTTTTTTTTACATATTTCGATTTTTACGTGTAATAGTTTACATGAGAAAGACAAAAAATGCAGTTAAGTTGATAAAAATACAGAAACTCTTGTCGTATTCCATCGGCAGTGTTCATTCTTCTAGAAATCAGAACGCAACACAGATTGAAGTCAAAAATGGGGACCAACGAAATGAACGCAACGTGATTCCAATGTTTGAAATCAACCGGAATTGAGATGCTGCTTACGATGTATCTTCTTTCTTGCCCACGTTCTTCTTCGGTCATCGGTCCAAATCGATTAAAGATTTAACTCATTTTTTACACACATCACAATTTTGGGGTACTTGTGTATCTAGATGATGTTAATGACTTAAAAATCTAATGTAATAAACTGAAAGACAAATAATTTTCTCTGATAGGGACTTAAATAAGGGAATAAAATTACTATTACAATCTATTTTACATGTAGGTATCCGTAAATTATCCACGCCACAGGTTTGTTTATAAAATATTTAAATCAAACGAAAATTCTGTTAATTTAACGATTTTTTATTTAAAGTGGTTCAAATGCATCACAAATCACATAAGGTTTTTTTTACATATATCGATTTTTACGTGAAATAGGTTACATGAGAATGACATAAAATGCAGTTATGATGATTTTAAAACAGAAACTCTTGTCGTATTCCATCGGCAGTCTTCATTCTTCTAGAAATCAGAACGCAACACAGATTGAAGCCAAAAATGGGGACCAACGAAATGAACGCAACGTGATTCCCATGTTTGAAATCAACCGGAATTGAGATGCTGCTTACGATGTATCTTCTTTCTTGCCCATGTTCTTCTTCGGTCATCGGTCCAAATCGATTAAAGATTTAAAGTTATTATTTTTTCACACACATCACAATTTTTGGATACTTGTGTATCTAGATGATGTAAATTACTTAAAAATCTAATATAATAAACTGAAAGACCAATAATTTTCTCTGCTAGGGACTTAAATAAGGGAATAAAATTACGATTACTATCTATTTTAAATGTAGGTATCCGGAAATTATCCACGCCACAGGTTTGTATCTAAAATATTTAAATCAAACGAAAATTCTGTTTCATTAACGATTTTTTATTTATCGTGGTTCAATTGCATCACAATCACAAAAAGTTTTTTTGTACATATGTCGATCTTATCGTGTAAGATTTTACATGATAAAGATATAAAAAGCAGTTATAATGATTAAAAAACAAAAACTCATGTCGTATTCCATCGGCAGTCTTCAGTCTTCTAGAAATCAGAACGCAACACAGATTGAAGTCAAAAATGGGGACCAACGAAATGAACGCAACGTGATTCCAATGTTTGAAATCAACCGGAATTGAGATGCTGCTTACGATGTATCTTCTTTCTTGCCCACGTTCTTCTTCGGTCATCGGTCCAAATCGATTGAAGATTTAACTCATTTTTTACACACATCACAATTTTGGGGTACTTGTGTATCTAGATGATGTTAATGACTTAAAAATCTAATGTAATAAACTGAAAGACAAATAATTTTCTCTGATAGGGACTTAAATAAGGGAATAAAATTACTATTACAATCTATTTTACATGTAGGTATCCGTAAATTATCCACGCCACAGGTTTGTTTATAAAATATTTAAATCAAACGAAAATTCTGTTAATTTAACGATTTTTTATTTAAAGTGGTTCAAATGCATCACAAATCACATAAGGTTTTTTTTACATATATCGATTTTTACGTGAAATAGGTTACATGAGAATGACATAAAATGCAGTTATGATGATTTTAAAACAGAAACTCTTGTCGTATTCCATCGGCAGTCTTCATTCTTCTAGATATCAGAACGCAACACAGATTGAAATCAAAAATGGGAACTACGAAATGAACGCAACGTGATTCCCATGTTTGAAATCAACCGGAATTGAGATGCTGCTTACGATGTATCTTCTTTCTTATCCATGTTCTTCTTCGGTCATCGGTCCAAATCGATTTAAGATTTAACTCATTTTTCACACACATCACAATTTTTGGGTACTTGTGTATCTAGATGATGTTAATTACTTTAAAATCTAATATAAGAATCTGAAAGACAAATCATTTTCTCTGCTAGGGACTTAAATAAGGGAATAAAATTACTATTACAATCTATTTTACATGTAGGTATCCGAAAATTATCCACGCCACAGGTTTTTATCTAAGATATTTAAATCAAACGAAAATTCTGTTTCATTAACGATTTCTTATTTATCGTGGTTCAATTGCATCACAATCACAAAAAGTTTTTTTGTACATATGACGATCTTATCGTGTAAGATTTTACATGATAAAGATATAAAATGCAGTTATAATGATTAAAAAACAGAAACTCATGTCGTATTCCATCGGCAGTCTTCATTCTTCTAGAAATCAGAACGCAACACAGATTGAAGCCAAAAATGGGGACCAACGAAATGAACGCAACGTGATTCCCATGTTTGAAATCAACCGGAATTGAGATGCTGCTTACGATGTATCTTCTTTCTTATCCATGTTCTTCTTCGGTCATCGGTCCAAATCGATTTAAGATTTAACTCATTTTTCACACACATCACAATTTTTGGGTACTTGTGTATCTAGATGATGTTAATTACTTTAAAATCTAATATAAGAATCTGAAAGACAAATCATTTTCTCTGCTAGGGACTTAAATAAGGGAATAAAATTACTATTACAATCTATTTTACATGTAGGTATCCGAAAATTATCCACGCCACAGGTTTTTATCTAAGATATTTAAATCAAACGAAAATTCTGTTTCATTAACGATTTCTTATTTATCGTGGTTCAATTGCATCACAATCACAAAAAGTTTTTTTGTACATATGACGATCTTATCGTGTAAGATTTTACATGATAAAGATATAAAATGCAGTTATAATGATTAAAAAACAGAAACTCATGTCGTATTCCATCGGCAGTCTTCATTCTTCTAGAAATCAGAACGCAACACAGATTGAAGCCAAAAATGGGGACCAACGAAATGAACGCAACGTGATTCCCATGTTTGAAATCAACCGGAATTGAGATGCTGCTTACGATGTATCTTCTTTCTTGCCCATGTTCTTCTTCGGTCATCGGTCCAAATCGATTAAAGATTTAATGTTATTATTTTTTCACACACATCACAATTTTTGGGTACTTGTGTATCTAGATGATGTTAATTACTTAAAAATCTAATATATTAAACTGAAATACAAATCATTTTCTCTGCTAAGGACTTAAAAAAGGGAATAAAATTACTATTACAATCTATTTTCATGTAGGTATCCGAAAATTATCCACGCCACAGGTTTTTATCTAAGATATTTAAATCAAACGAAAATTCTGTTTCATTAACGATTTTTTATTTATCGTGGTTCAAATGCATCACAATCACAAAAAGTTTTTTTGTACATATGTCGATCTTATCGTGTAAGATTTTACATGATAAAGATATAAAATGCAGTTATAATGATTAAAAAACAGAAACTCATGTCGTATTCCATCGGCAGTCTTCATTCTTCTAGAAATCAGAACGCAACACAGATTGAAGCCAAAAATGGGGACCAACGAAATGAACGCAACGTGATTCCCATGTTTGAAATCAACCGGAATTGAGATGCTGCTTACGATGTATCTTCTTTCTTGCCCATGTTCTTCTTCGGTCATCGGTCCAAATCGATTAAAGATTTAATGTTATTATTTTTTCACACACATCACAATTTTTGGGTACTTGTGTATCTAGATGATGTTAATTACTTAAAAATCTAATATATTAAACTGAAATACAAATCATTTTCTCTGCTAAGGACTTAAAAAAGGGAATAAAATTTCTATTACAATCTATTTTCATGTAGGTATCCGAAAATTATCCACGCTTAGGTTTTTATCTAAGATATTTAAATCAAACGAAAATTCTGTTTCATTAACGATTTTTTATTTATCGTGGTTCAAATGCATCACAATCACAAAAAGTTTTTTTGTACATATGTCGATCTTATCTTGTAAGATTTTACATGATAAAGATATAAAATGCAGTTATAATGATTAAAAAACAGAAACTCATGTCGTATTCCATCGGCAGTCTTCATTCTTCTAGAAATCAGAACGCAACACAGATTGAAGCCAAAAATGGGGACCAACGAAATGAACGCAACGTGATTCCCATGTTTGAAATCAACCGGAATTGAGATGCTGCTTACGATGTATCTTCTTTCTTGCCCATGTTCTTCTTCGGTCATCGGTCCAAATCGATTAAAGATTTAATGTTATTATTTTTTTACACACATCACAATTTTTGGGTACTTGTGTATCTAGATGATGTAAATTACTTAAAAATCTAATATAATAAACTGAAAGACCAATAATTTTCTCTGCTAGGGACTTAAATAAGGGAATAAAATTACGATTACTATCTATTTTACATGTAGGTATCCGAAAATTATCCACGCCACAGGTTTTTATCTAAGATATTTAAATCAAACGAAAATTCTGTTTAATTAACGATTTTTTATTAATCGTGGTTCAAATGCATCACAATCACAAAAAGTTTTTTTGTACATATGTCGATCTTTTCGTGTAAGATTTTACATGATAAAGATATAAAATGCAGTTATAATGATTAAAAAACAGAAACTCATGTCGTATTCCATCGGCAGTCTTCATTCTTCTAGAAATCAGAACGCAACACAGATTGAAGCCAAAAATGGGGACCAACGAAATGAACGCAACGTGATTCCCATGTTTGAAATCAACCGGAATTGAGATGCTGCTTACGATGTATCTTCTTTCTTATCCATGTTCTTCTTCGGTCATCGGTCCAAATCGATTTAAGATTTAACTCATTTTTCACACACATCACAATTTTTGGGTACTTGTGTATCTAGATGATGTTAATTACTTAAAAATCTAATATATTAAACTGAAATACAAATCATTTTCTCTGCTAAGGACTTAAAAAAGGGAATAAAATTTCTATTACAATCTATTTTCATGTAGGTATCCGAAAATTATATACGCCACAGGTTTTTATCTAAGATATTTAAATCAAACGAAAATTCTGTTTCATTAACGATTTCTTATTTATCGTGGTTCAATTGCATCACAATCACAAAAAGTTTTTTTGTACATATGACGATCTTATCGTGTAAGATTTTACATGATAATGATATAAAATGCAGTTATAATGATTAAAAAACAGAAACTCATGTCGTATTCCATCGGCAGTCTTCATTCTTCTAGAAATCAGAACTCAACACAGATTGAAGCCAAAAATGGGGACCAACGAAATGAACGCAACGTGATTCCCATGTTTGAAATCAACCGGAATTGAGATGCTGCTTACGATGTATCTTCTTTCTTATCCATGTTCTTCTTCGGTCATCGGTCCAAATCGATTAAAGATTTAACTCATTTTTCACACACATCACAATTTTTGGGTACTTGTGTATCTAGATGATGTTAATTACTTAAAAATCTAATATATTAAACTGAAATACAAATCATTTTCTCTGCTAAGGACTTAAAAAAGGGAATAAAATTTCTATTACAATCTATTTTCATGTAGGTATCCGAAAATTATCCACGCCACAGGTTTTTATCTAAGATATTTAAATCAAACGAAAATTCTGTTTCATTAACGATTTTTTATTTATCGTGGTTCAAATGCATCACAATCACAAAAAGTTTTTTTGTACATATGTCGATCTTATCGTGTAAGATTTTACATGATAAAGATATAAAATGCAGTTATAATGATTAAAAAACAGAAACTCATGTCGTATTCCATCGGCAGTCTTCATTCTTCTAGAAATCAGAACGCAACACAGATTGAAGCCAAAAATGGGGACCAACGAAATGAACGCAACGTGATTCCCATGTTTGAAATCAACCGGAATTGAGATGCTGCTTACGATGTATCTTCTTTCTTGCCCATGTTCTTCTTCGGTCATCGGTCCAAATCGATTAAAGATTTAACTCATTTTTCACACACATCACAATTTTTGGGTACTTGTGTATCTAGATGATGTTAATTACTTAAAAATCTAATATAATAAACTGAAAGACATATCATTTTCTCTGCAAGGGACTTAAATAAGGGAATAAAATTACTATTACAATCTATTTTACATGTAGGTATCCGAAAATTATCCACGCCACAGGTTTGTACATAAGATATTTAAATCAAACGAAAATTCTGTTTCATTAACGATTTTTTATTTATGGTGGTTCAAATGCATCACAATCACAAAAAGTTTTTTTGTACATATGTCGATCTTATCGTGTAAGATTTTACATGATAAAGATATAAAATGCAGTTATAATGATTAAAAAACAGAAACTCATGTCGTATTCCATCGGCAGTCTTCATTCTTCTAGAAATCAGAACGCAACACAGATTGAAGCCAAAAATGGGGACCAACGAAATGAACGCAACGTGATTCCCATGTTTGAAATCAACCGGAATTGAGATGCTGCTTACGATGTATCTTCTTTCTTGCCCATGTTCTTCTTCGGTCATCGGTCCAAATCGATTAAAGATTTAAAGTTATTATTTTTTCACACACATCACAATTTTTGGGTACTTGTGTATCTAGATGATGTAAATTACTTAAAAATCTAATATAATAAACTGAAAGACCAATAATTTTCTCTGCTAGGGACTTAAATAAGGGAATAAAATTACTATTACAATCTATTTTACATGTAGGTATCCGAAAATTATCCACGCCACAGGTTTTTATCTAAGATATTTAAATCAAACGAAAATTCTGTTTCATTAACGATTTCTTATTTATCGTGGTTCAATTGCATCACAATCACAAAAAGTTTTTTTGTACATATGACGATCTTATCGTGTAAGATTTTACATGATAAAGATATAAAATGCAGTTATAATGATTAAAAAACAGAAACTCATGTCGTATTCCATCGGCAGTCTTCATTCTTCTAGAAATCAGAACGCAACACAGATTGAAGCCAAAAATGGGGACCAACGAAATGAACGCAACGTGATTCCCATGTTTGAAATCAACCGGAATTGAGATGCTGCTTACGATGTATCTTCTTTCTTGCCCATGTTCTTCTTCGGTCATCGGTCCAAATCGATTAAAGATTTAACTCATTTTTCACACACATCACAATTTTTGGGTACTTGTGTATCTAGATGATGTTAATTACTTAAAAATCTAATATATTAAACTGAAATACAAATCATTTTCTCTGCTAAGGACTTAAAAAAGGGAATAAAATTTCTATTACAATCTATTTTCATGTAGGTATCCGAAAATTATCCACGCCACAGGTTTTTATCTAAGATATTTAAATCAAACGAAAATTCTGTTTCATTAACGATTTCTTATTTATCGTGGTTCAATTGCATCACAATCACAAAAAGTTTTTTTGTACATATGTCGATCTTATCGTGTAAGATTTTACATGATAAAGATATAAAATGCAGTTATAATGATTAAAAAACAGAAACTCATGTCGTATTCCATCGGCAGTCTTCATTCTTCTAGAAATCAGAACGCAACACAGATTGAAGCCAAAAATGGGGACCAACGAAATGAACGCAACGTGATTCCCATGTTTGAAATCAACCGGAATTGAGATGCTGCTTACGATGTATCTTCTTTCTTGCCCATGTTCTTCTTCGGTCATCGGTCCAAATCGATTAAAGATTTAAAGTTATTATTTTTTCACACACATCACAATTTTTGGGTACTTGTGTATCTAGATGATGTAAATTACTTAAAAATTTAATATAATAAACTGAAAGACCAATAATTTTCTCTGCTAGGGACTTAAATAAGGGAATAAAATTACGATTACTATCTATTTTAAATGTAGGTATCCGAAAATTATCCACGCCACAGGTTTGTACATAAAATATTTAAATCAAACGAAAATTCTGTTTAATTACGATTTTTTATTTAACAAGTTTCAAATGCATCACAAATCACAAAAGGTTTTTTTTTACATATTTCGATTTTTACGTGTAATAGTTTACATGAGAAAGACAAAAAATGCAGTTATGATGATAAAAATACAGAAACTCTTGTCGTATTCCATCGGCAGTGTTCATTCTTCTAGAAATCAGAACGCAACACAGATTGAAGTCAAAAATGGGGACCAACGAAATGAACGCAACGTGATTCCCATGTTTGAAATCAACCGGAATTGAGATGCTGCTTACGATGTATCTTCTTTCTTGCCCATGTTCTTCTTCGGTCATCGGTCCAAATCGATTAAAGATTTAACTCATTTTTCACACACATCACAATTTTTGGGTACTTGTGTATCTAGATGATGTTAATTACTTAAAAATCTAATATAATAAACTGAAAGACAAATCATTTTCTCTGCAAGGGACTTAAATAAGGGAATAAAATTACTATTACAATCTATTTTACATGTAGGTATCCGAAAATTATCCACGCCACAGGTTTGTACATAAGATATTTAAATCAAACGAAAATTCTGTTTCATTAACGATTTTTTATTTATGGTGGTTCAAATGCATCACAATCACAAAAAGTTTTTTTGTACATATGTCGATCTTATCGTGTAAGATTTTACATGATAAAGATATAAAATGCAGTTATAATGATTAAAAAACAGAAACTCATGTCGTATTCCATCGGCAGTCTTCATTCTTCTAGAAATCAGAACGCAACACAGATTGAAGCCAAAAATGGGGACCAACGAAATGAACGCAACGTGATTCCCATGTTTGAAATCAACCGGAATTGAGATGCTGCTTACGATGTATCTTCTTTCTTATCCATGTTCTTCTTCGGTCATCGGTCCAAATCGATTTAAGATTTAACTCATTTTTCACACACATCACAATTTTTGGGTACTTGTGTATCTAGATGATGTTAATTACTTAAAAATCTAATATATTAAACTGAAATACAAATCATTTTCTCTGCTAAGGACTTAAAAAAGGGAATAAAATTACTATTACAATCTATTTTCATGTAGGTATCCGGAAATTATCCACGCCACAGGTTTGTATCTAAGATATTTAAATCAAACGAAAATTCTGTTTCATTAACGATTTTTTATTTATCGTGGTTCAAATGCATCACAATCACAAAAAGTTTTTTTGTACATATGTCGATCTTATCGTGTAAGATTTTACATTTTAAAGATATAAAATGCAGTTATAATGATTAAAAAACAGACACTCATGTCGTATTCCATCGGCAGTCTTCATTCTTCTAGAAATCAGAACGCAACACAGATTGAAGCCAAAAATGGGGACCAACGAAATGAACGCAACGTGATTCCCATGTTTGAAATCAACCGGAATTGAGATGCTGCTTACGATGTATCTTCTTTCTTGCCCATGTTCTCTTTCGGTCATCGGTCCAAATCGATTAAAGATTTAATGTTATTATTTTTTCACACACATCACAATTTTTGGGTACTTGTGTATCTAGATGATGTAAATTACTTAAAAATCTAATATAATAAACTGAAAGACCAATAATTTTCTCTGCTAGGGACTTAAATAAGGGAATAAAATTACGATTACTATCTATTTTAAATGTAGGTATCCGAAAATTATCCACGCCACAGGTTTGTTCATAAAATATTTAAATCAAACGAAAATTCTGTTTAATTACGATTTTTTATTTAACAAGTTTCAAATGCATCACAAATCACAAAAGGTTTTTTTTTACATATTTCGATTTTTACGTGTAATAGTTTACATGAGAAAGACAAAAAATGCAGTTATGATGATAAAAATACAGAAACTCTTGTCGTATTCCATCGGCAGTGTTCATTCTTCTAGAAATCAGAACGCAACACAGATTGAAGTCAAAAATGGGGACCAACGAAATGAACGCAACGTGATTCCCATGTTTGAAATCAACCGGAATTGAGATGCTGCTTACGATGTATCTTCTTTCTTGCCCATGTTCTTCTTCGGTCATCGGTCCAAATCGATTAAAGATTTAACTCATTTTTCACACACATCACAATTTTTGGGTACTTGTGTATCTAGATGATGTTAATTACTTAAAAATCTAATATAATAAACTGAAAGACAAATCATTTTCTCTGCAAGGGACTTAAATAAGGGAATAAAATTACTATTACAATCTATTTTACATGTAGGTATCCGAAAATTATCCACGCCACAGGTTTGTACATAAAATATTTAAATCAAACGAAAATTCTGTTTAATTACGATTTTTTATTTAACAAGTTTCAAATGCATCACAAATCACAAAAGGTTTTTTTTTACATATTTCGATTTTTACGTGTAATAGTTTACATGAGAAAGACAAAAAATGCAGTTATGATGATAAAAATACAGAAACTCTTGTCGTATTCCATCGGCAGTCTTCATTCTTCTAGAAATCAGAACGCAACACAGATTGAAGCCAAAAATGGGGACCAACGAAATGAACGCAACGTGATTCCCATGTTTGAAATCAACCGGAATTGAGATGCTGCTTACGATGTATCTTCTTTCTTATCCATGTTCTTCTTCGGTCATCGGTCCAAATCGATTTAAGATTTAACTCATTTTTCACACACATCACAATTTTTGGGTACTTGTGTATCTAGATGATGTTAATTACTTAAAAATCTAATATATTAAACTGAAATACAAATCATTTTCTCTGCTAAGGACTTAAAAAAGGGAATAAAATTTCTATTACAATCTATTTTCATGTAGGTATCCGAAAATTATCCACGCCACAGGTTTTTATCTAAGATATTTAAATCAAACGAAAATTCTGTTTCATTAACGATTCCTTATTTATCGTGGTTCAATTGCATCACAATCACAAAAAGTTTTTTTGTACATATGACGATCTTATCGTGTAAGATTTTACATGATAAAGATATAAAATGCAGTTATAATGATTAAAAAACAGAAACTCATGTCGTATTCCATCGGCAGTCTTCATTCTTCTAGAAATCAGAACGCAACACAGATTGAAGCCAAAAATGGGGACCAACGAAATGAACGCAACGTGATTCCCATGTTTGAAATCAACCGGAATTGAGATGCTGCTTACGATGTATCTTCTTTCTTATCCATGTTCTTCTTCGGTCATCGGTCCAAATCGATTAAAGATTTAACTCATTTTTCACACACATCACAATTTTTGGGTACTTGTGTATCTAGATGATGTTAATTACTTAAAAATCTAATATATTAAACTGAAATACAAATCATTTTCTCTGCTAAGGACTTAAAAAAGGGAATAAAATTTCTATTACAATCTATTTTCATGTAGGTATCCGAAAATTATCCACGCCACAGGTTTTTATCTAAGATATTTAAATCAAACGAAAATTCTGTTTCATTAACGATTTTTTATTTATCGTGGTTCAAATGCATCACAATCACAAAAAGTTTTTTTGTACATATGTCGATCTTATCGTGTAAGATTTTACATGATAAAGATATAAAATGCAGTTATAATGATTAAAAAACAGAAACTCATGTCGTATTCCATCGGCAGTCTTCATTCTTCTAGAAATCAGAACGCAACACAGATTGAAGCCAAAAATGGGGACCAACGAAATGAACGCAACGTGATTCCCATGTTTGAAATCAACCGGAATTGAGATGCTGCTTACGATGTATCTTCTTTCTTGCCCATGTTCTTCTTCGGTCATCGGTCCAAATCGATTAAAGATTTAACTCATTTTTCACACACATCACAATTTTTGGGTACTTGTGTATCTAGATGATGTTAATTACTTAAAAATCTAATATAATAAACTGAAAGACATATCATTTTCTCTGCAAGGGACTTAAATAAGGGAATAAAATTACTATTACAATCTATTTTACATGTAGGTATCCGAAAATTATCCACGCCACAGGTTTGTACATAAGATATTTAAATCAAACGAAAATTCTGTTTCATTAACGATTTTTTATTTATGGTGGTTCAAATGCATCACAATCACAAAAAGTTTTTTTGTACATATGTCGATCTTATCGTGTAAGATTTTACATGATAAAGATATAAAATGCAGTTATAATGATTAAAAAACAGAAACTCATGTCGTATTCCATCGGCAGTCTTCATTCTTCTAGAAATCAGAACGCAACACAGATTGAAGCCAAAAATGGGGACCAACGAAATGAACGCAACGTGATTCCCATGTTTGAAATCAACCGGAATTGAGATGCTGCTTACGATGTATCTTCTTTCTTATCCATGTTCTTCTTCGGTCATCGGTCCAAATCGATTTAAGATTTAACTCATTTTTCACACACATCACAATTTTTGGGTACTTGTGTATCTAGATGATGTTAATTACTTTAAAATCTAATATAAGAATCTGAAAGACAAATCATTTTCTCTGCTAGGGACTTAAATAAGGGAATAAAATTACTATTACAATCTATTTTACATGTAGGTATCCGAAAATTATCCACGCCACAGGTTTTTATCTAAGATATTTAAATCAAACGAAAATTCTGTTTCATTAACGATTTCTTATTTATCGTGGTTCAATTGCATCACAATCACAAAAAGTTTTTTTGTACATATGACGATCTTATCGTGTAAGATTTTACATGATAAAGATATAAAATGCAGTTATAATGATTAAAAAACAGAAACTCATGTCGTATTCCATCGGCAGTCTTCATTCTTCTAGAAATCAGAACGCAACACAGATTGAAGCCAAAAATGGGGACCAACGAAATGAACGCAACGTGATTCCCATGTTTGAAATCAACCGGAATTGAGATGCTGCTTACGATGTATCTTCTTTCTTGCCCATGTTCTTCTTCGGTCATCGGTCCAAATCGATTTAAGATTTAACTCATTTTTCACACACATCACAATTTTTGGGTACTTGAGTATCTAGATGATGTTAATTACTTAAAAATCTAATATATTAAACTGAAATACAAATCATTTTCTCTGCTAAGGACTTAAAAAAGGGAATAAAATTTCTAGTACAATCTATTTTCATGTAGGTATCCGAAAATTATCCACGCCACAGGTTTTTATCTAAGATATTTAAATCAAACGAAAATTCTGTTTCATTAACGATTTTTTATTTATCGTGGTTCAAATGCATCACAATCACAAAAAGTTTTTTTGTACATATGTCGATCTTATCGTGTAAGATTTTACATGATAAAGATATAAAATGCAGTTATAATGATTAAAAAACAGAAACTCATGTCGTATTCCATCGGCAGTCTTCATTCTTCTAGAAATCAGAACGCAACACAGATTGAAGCCAAAAATGGGGACCAACGAAATGAACGCAACGTGATTCCCATGTTTGAAATCAACCGGAATTGAGATGCTGCTTACGATGTATCTTCTTTCTTGCCCATGTTCTTCTTCGGTCATCGGTCCAAATCGATTAAAGATTTAAAGTTATTATTTTTTCACACACATCACAATTTTTGGGTACTTGTGTATCTAGATGATGTTAATTACTTAAAAATCTAATATATTAAACTGAAATACAAATCATTTTCTCTGCTAAGGACTTAAAAAAGGGAATAAAATTACGATTACTATCTATTTTAAATGTAGGTATCCGAAAATTATCCACGCCACAGGTTTTTATCTAAGATATTTAAATCAAACGAAAATTCTGTTTCATTAACGATTTCTTATTTATCGTGGTTCAATTGCATCACAATCACAAAAAGTTTTTTTGTACATATGACGATCTTATCGTGTAAGATTTTACATGATAAAGATATAAAATGCAGTTATAATGATTAAAAAACAGAAACTCATGTAGTATTCCATCGGCAGTCTTCATTCTTCTAGAAATCAGAACGCAACACAGATTGAAGCCAAAAATGGGGACCAACGAAATGAACGCAACGTGATTCCCATGTTTGAAATCAACCGGAATTGAGATGCTGCTTACGATGTATCTTCTTTCTTATCCATGTTCTTCTTCGGTCATCGGTCCAAATCGATTAAAGATTTAACTCATTTTTCACACACATCACAATTTTTGGGTACTTGTGTATCTAGATGATGTTAATTACTTAAAAATCTAATATATTAAACTGAAATACAAATCATTTTCTCTGCTAAGGACTTAAAAAAGGGAATAAAATTTCTATTACAATCTATTTTCATGTAGGTATCCGAAAATTATCCACGCCACAGGTTTTTATCTAAGATATTAAAAATCAAACGAAAATTCTGTTTCATTAACGATTTTTTATTTATCGTGGTTCAAATGCATCACAATCACAAAAAGTTTTTTTGTACATATGTCGATCTTATCGTGTAAGATTTTACATGATAAAGATATAAAATGCAGTTATAATGATTAAAAAACAGAAAGTCATGTCGTATTCCATCGGCAGTCTTCATTCTTCTAGAAATCAGAACGCAACACAGATTGAAGCCAAAAATGGGGACCAACGAAATGAACGCAACGTGATTCCCATGTTTGAAATCAACCGGAATTGAGATGCTGCTTACGATGTATCTTCTTTCTTGCCCATGTTCTTCTTCGGTCATCGGTCCAAATCGATTAAAGATTTAACTCATTTTTCACACACATCACAATTTTTGGGTACTTGTGTATCTAGATGATGTTAATTACTTAAAAATCTAATATATTAAACTGAAATACAAATCATTTTCTCTGCTAAGGACTTAAAAAAGGGAATAAAATTTCTATTACAATCTATTTTCATGTAGGTATCCGAAAATTATCCACGCCACAGGTTTTTATCTAAGATATTAAAAATCAAACGAAAATTCTGTTTCATTAACGATTTTTTATTTATCGTGGTTCAAATGCATCACAATCACAAAAAGTTTTTTTGTACATATGTCGATCTTATCGTGTAAGATTTTACATGATAAAGATATAAAATGCAGTTATAATGATTAAAAAACAGAAACTCATGTCGTATTCCATCGGCAGTCTTCATTCTTCTAGAAATCAGAACGCAACACAGATTGAAGCCAAAAATGGGGATCAACGAAATGAACGCAACGTGATTCCCATGTTTGAAATCAACCGGAATTGAGATGCTGCTTACGATGTATCTTCTTTCTTATCCATGTTCTTCTTCGGTCATCGGTCCAAATCGATTAAAGATTTAACTCATTTTTCACACACATCACAATTTTTGGGTACTTGTGTATCTAGATGATGTAAATTACTTAAAAATCTAATATAATAAACTGAAATACAAATCATTTTCTCTGCTAAGGACTTAAAAAAGGGAATAAAATTTCTATTACAATCTATTTTCATGTAGGTATCCGAAAATTATCCACGCCACAGGTTTTTATCTAAGATATTTAAATCAAACGAAAATTCTGTTTCATTAACGATTTCTTATTTATCGTGGTTCAATTGCATCACAATCACAAAAAGTTTTTTTGTACATATGACGATCTTATCGTGTAAGATTTTACATGATAAAGATATAAAATGCAGTTATAATGATTAAAAAACAGAAACTCATGTCGTATTCCATCGGCAGTCTTCATTCTTCTAGAAATCAGAACGCAACACAGATTGAAGCCAAAAATGGGGACCAACGAAATGAACGCAACGTGATTCCCATGTTTGAAATCAACCGGAATTGAGATGCTGCTTACGATGTATCTTCTTTCTTATCCATGTTCTTCTTCGGTCATCGGTCCAAATCGATTTAAGATTTAACTCATTTTTCACACACATCACAATTTTTGGGTACTTGAGTATCTAGATGATGTTAATTACTTAAAAATCTAATATATTAAACTGAAATACAAATCATTTTCTCTGCTAAGGACTTAAAAAAGGGAATAAAATTTCTATTACAATCTATTTTCATGTAGGTATCCGAAAATTATCCACGCCACAGGTTTTTATCTAAGATATTTAAATCAAACGAAAATTCTGTTTCATTAACGATTTTTTATTTATCGTGGTTCAATTGCATCACAATCACAAAAAGTTTTTTTGTACATATGACGATCTTATCGTGTAAGATTTTACATGATAAAGATATAAAATGCAGTTATAATGATTAAAAAACAGAAACTCATGTCGTATTCCATCGGCAGTCTTCATTCTTCTAGAAATCAGAACGCAACACAGATTGAAGCCAAAAATGGGGACCAACGAAATGAACGCAACGTGATTCCCATGTTTGAAATCAACCGGAATTGAGATGCTGCTTACGATGTATCTTCTTTCTTGCCCATGTTCTTCTTCGGTCATCGGTCCAAATCGATTAAAGATTTAAAGTTATTATTTTTTCACACACATCACAATTTTTGGGTACTTGTGTATCTAGATGATGTAAATTACTTAAAAATCTAATATAATAAACTGAAAGACCAATAATTTTCTCTGCTAGGGACTTAAATAAGGGAATAAAATTACGATTACTATCTATTTTAAATGTAGGTATCCGAAAATTATCCACGCCACAGGTTTGTACATAAAATATTTAAATCAAACGAAAATTCTGTTTAATTACGATTTTTTATTTAACAAGTTTCAAATGCATCACAAATCACAAAAGGTTTTTTTTTACATATTTCGATTTTTACGTGTAATAGTTTACATGAGAAAGACAAAAAATGCAGTTATGATGATAAAAATACAGAAACTCTTGTCGTATTCCATCGGCAGTGTTCATTCTTCTAGAAATCAGAACGCAACACAGATTGAAGTCAAAAATGGGGACCAACGAAATGAACGCAACGTGATTCCCATGTTTGAAATCAACCGGAATTGAGATGCTGCTTACGATGTATCTTCTTTCTTGCCCATGTTCTTCTTCGGTCATCGGTCCAAATCGATTAAAGATTTAACTCATTTTTCACACACATCACAATTTTTGGGTACTTGTGTATCTAGATGATGTTAATTACTTAAAAATCTAATATAATAAACTGAAAGACAAATCATTTTCTTTGCAAGGGACTTAAATAAGGGAATAAAATTACTATTACAATCTATTTTACATGTAGGTATCCGAAAATTATCCACGCCACAGGTTTGTACATAAGATATTTAAATCAAACGAAAATTCTGTTTCATTAACGATTTTTTATTTATGGTGGTTCAAATGCATCACAATCACAAAAAGTTTTTTTGTACATATGTCGATCTTATCGTGTAAGATTTTACATGATAAAGATATAAAATGCAGTTATAATGATTAAAAAACAGAAACTCATGTCGTATTCCATCGGCAGTCTTCATTCTTCTAGAAATCAGAACGCAACACAGATTGAAGCCAAAAATGGGGATCAACGAAATGAACGCAACGTGATTCCCATGTTTGAAATCAACCGGAATTGAGATGCTGCTTACGATGTATCTTCTTTCTTATCCATGTTCTTCTTCGGTCATCGGTCCAAATCGATTTAAGATTTAACTCATTTTTCACACACATCACAATTTTTAAAAATCTAATATAATAAACTGAAATACAAATCATTTTCTCTGCTAAGGACTTAAAAAAGGGAATAAAATTTCTATTACAATCTATTTTCATGTAGGTATCCGAAAATTATCCACGCCACAGGTTTTTATCTAAGATATTTAAATCAAACGAAAATTATGTTTCATTAACGATTTCTTATTTATCGTGGTTCAATTGCATCACAATCACAAAAAGTTTTTTTGTACATATGACGATCTTATCGTGTAAGATTTTACATGATAAAGATATAAAATGCAGTTATAATGATTAAAAAACAGAAACTCATGTCGTATTCCATCGGCAGTCTTCATTCTTCTAGAAATCAGAACGCAACACAGATTGAAGCCAAAAATGGGGACCAACGAAATGAACGCAACGTGATTCCCATGTTTGAAATCAACCGGAATTGAGATGCTGCTTACGATGTATCTTCTTTCTTATCCATGTTCTTCTTCGGTCATCGGTCCAAATCGATTTAAGATTTAACTCATTTTTCACACACATCACAATTTTTGGGTACTTGAGTATCTAGATGATGTTAATTACTTAAAAATCTAATATATTAAACTGAAATACAAATCATTTTCTCTGCTAAGGACTTAAAAAAGGGAATAAAATTTCTATTACAATCTATTTTCATGTAGGTATCCGAAAATTATCCACGCCACAGGTTTTTATCTAAGATATTTAAATCAAACGAAAATTCTGTTTCATTAACGATTTTTTATTTATCGTGGTTCAAATGCATCACAATCACAAAAAGTTTTTTTGTACATATGTCGATCTTATCGTGTAAGATTTTACATGATAAAGATATAAAATGCAGTTATAATGATTAAAAAACAGAAACTCATGTCGTATTCCATCGGCAGTCTTCATTCTTCTAGAAATCAGAACGCAACACAGATTGAAGCCAAAAATGGGGACCAACGAAATGAACGCAACGTGATTCCCATGTTTGAAATCAACCGGAATTGAGATGCTGCTTACGATGTATCTTCTTTCTTGCCCATGTTCTTCTTCGGTCATCGGTCCAAATCGATTAAAGATTTAAAGTTATTATTTTTTCACACACATCACAATTTTTGGGTACTTGTGTATCTAGATGATGTAAATTACTTAAAAATCTAATATAATAAACTGAAAGACCAATAATTTTCTCTGCTAGGGACTTAAATAAGGGAATAAAATTACGATTACTATCTATTTTAAATGTAGGTATCCGAAAATTATCCACGCCACAGGTTTGTACATAAAATATTTAAATCAAACGAAAATTCTGTTTAATTACGATTTTTTATTTAACAAGTTTCAAATGCATCACAAATCACAAAAGGTTTTTTTTTACATATTTCGATTTTTACGTGTAATAGTTTACATGAGAAAGACAAAAAATGCAGTTATGATGATAAAAATACAGAAACTCTTGTCGTATTCCATCGGCAGTGTTCATTCTTCTAGAAATCAGAACGCAACACAGATTGAAGTCAAAAATGGGGACCAACGAAATGAACGCAACGTGATTCCCATGTTTGAAATCAACCGGAATTGAGATGCTGCTTACGATGTATCTTCTTTCTTGCCCATGTTCTTCTTCGGTCATCGGTCCAAATCGATTAAAGATTTAACTCATTTTTCACACACATCACAATTTTTGGGTACTTGTGTATCTAGATGATGTTAATTACTTAAAAATCTAATATAATAAACTGAAAGACAAATCATTTTCTCTGCAAGGGACTTAAATAAGGGAATAAAATTACTATTACAATCTATTTTACATGTAGGTATCCGAAAATTATCAACGCCACAGGTTTGTACATAAGATATTTAAATCAAACGAAAATTCTGTTTCATTAACGATTTTTTATTTATGGTGGTTCAAATGCATCACAATCACAAAAAGTTTTTTTGTACATATGTCGATCTTATCGTGTAAGATTTTACATGATAAAGATATAAAATGCAGTTATAATGATTAAAAAACAGAAACTCATGTCGTATTCCATCGGCAGTCTTCATTCTTCTAGAAATCAGAACGCAACACAGATTGAAGCCAAAAATGGGGACCAACGAAATGAACGCAACGTGATTCCCATGTTTGAAATCAACCGGAATTGAGATGCTGCTTACGATGTATCTTCTTTCTTATCCATGTTCTTCTTCGGTCATCGGTCCAAATCGATTTAAGATTTAACTCATTTTTCACACACATCACAATTTTTGGGTACTTGTGTATGTATCTAGATGATGTTAATTACTTAAAAATCTAATATATTAAACTGAAATACAAATCATTTTCTCTGCTAAGGACTTAAAAAAGGGAATAAAATTTCTATTACAATCTATTTTCATGTAGGTATCCGAAAATTATCCACGCCACAGGTTTTTATCTAAGATATTTAAATCAAACGAAAATTCTGTTTCATTAACGATTTTTTATTTATCGTGGTTCAAATGCATCACAATCACAAAAAGTTTTTTTGTACATATGTCGATCTTATCGTGTAAGATTTTACATGATAAAGATATAAAATGCAGTTATAATGATTAAAAAACAGAAACTCATGTCGTATTCCATCGGCAGTCTTCATTCTTCTAGAAATCAGAACGCAACACAGATTGAAGCCAAAAATGGGGACCAACGAAATGAACGCAACGTGATTCCCATGTTTGAAATCAACCGGAATTGAGATGCTGCTTACGATGTATCTTCTTTCTTATCCATGTTCTTCTTCGGTCATCGGTCCAAATCGATTTAAGATTTAACTCATTTTTCACACACATCACAATTTTTGGGTACTTGTGTATCTAGATGATGTTAATTACTTAAAAATCTAATATATTAAACTGAAAGACAAATCATTTTCTCTGCTAGGGACATAAATCAGGGAATAAAATTACTATCACAATCTATTTTACATGTAGGTATCCGAAAATTATCCACGCCACAGGTTTTTATCCAAGATATTTAAATCAAACGAAAATTCTGTTTTATTAACGATTTTTTATTAATCGTGGTTCAAATGCATCACAATCACAAAAAGTTTTTTTGTACATATGTCGATATTATCGTGTAAGATTTTGCATGATAAAGATATAAAATGCAGTTATAATGATTAAAAAACAAAAACTCATGTCGTATTCCATCGGCAGTCTTCATTCTTCTAGAAATCAGAACGCAACACAGATTGAAGTCAAAAATGGGGACCAACGAAATGAACGCAACGTGATTCCCATGTTTGAAATCAACCGGAATTGAGATGCTGCTTACGATGTATCTTCTTTCTTGCCCATGTTCTTCTTCGGTCATCGGTCCAAATCGATTAAAGATTTAACTCATTTTTCACACACATCACAATTTTTGGGTACTTGTGTATCTAGATGATGTTAATTACTTAAAAATCTAATATAATAAACTGAAAGACAAATCATTTTCTCTGCTAGGGACATAAATGAGGGAATAAAATTACTATTACAATCTATTTTACATGTAGGTATCCGAAAATTATCCACGCCACAGGTTTTTATCTAAGATATTTAAATCAAACAAAAATTCTGTTTCATTAACGATTTTTTATTTATCGTGGTTCAAATGCATCACAATCACAAAAAGTTTTTTTGTACATATTGTAACGTTACTGTTTTTATAAGAGAAACAGTAAAAACAATAATAAGAAATACTAAAGGACCTATCCTACTAGAGGTGTTAAAGAGAAGGTAAAAATAAGAATTATGAAAGTAAAAAGAAAATAAAGTATATTAAAGAAAAGAAAGTCCACAAGTACAATCAGAGACTTCTACGTCCAACCAGTAAGAGGGTCTTCAATGTCCAACCAGTATGAGGGTCTTCTACGTCCAACCAGTAAGAGGGTCTTCTACGTCCAACCAGTAAGAGGGTCTTCAATGTCCAGCCAGTAAGAGGGTCTTCAACGTCCAGCCAGTAAGAGGGTCTTCAGTATCCCGTACAGCAGCTTTTTAAAGACAGCCAGACAAATATATTGAAGACCAGCAACTTTCCCGGGCCACTTGACCCGGGAATGGTCTTGTATTTAATTTAGAATTCTCCGATTGGGAGCTAATAGATGTAACTTATCTCCGCTCCGTTTGGATGCTAGATATCAACTTCCTTTCCTCAGATATCAGCTTTCGCAAGAAGACTTTGGTGGAACGCTAGTATTCTAAATTTGATTAATTCAAATATTATACATGGCCAAAGATAATTGCTAAGGTTTTAATACAAGTTGAGATAAAAATGTACGTGTTAGACAGAGATAGCATATAAAATATAAAGGAAACTTACGTCTATGAGCTTTTTATGACATAAAAAAGATAAATGACATTTGCCATAATTGACAACCTTAAATAATATAAACAATCTTCGAAAATCTAAGGTCTATTGATTTCAGCTAAATATTACATTTGAAGAAACAATAATAAGCTTATCGTAATAAGATAAATCCAGAGAATCTATAGATGTACTTTTGAAAGCAAAACAAGGGATAAAAATGAAAATATTAATGTACGAATTGTGAAGGAATAACACAAAAAGGTACTGTTTTAGAACTGAATTAGAACTTAACGATAAAGAAGTACATGTTTTAATGTAGAAAGTATAAAAAACATGTAGATAAAAGTACAAAATCATGCAGGGAAACACAGTTTTCCTACAATATGTCGATATTATCGTGTAAGATTTTACATGATAAAGATATAAAATGCAGTTATAATGATCAAAAAACAAAAACTCATGTCGTATTCTATCGGCAGTCTTCATTCTTCTAGAAATCAGAACGCAACACAGATTGAAGTCAAAAATGGGGACCAACGAAATGAACGCAACGTGATTCCTATGTTTGAAATCAACCGGAATTGAGATGCTGCTTACGATGTATCTTCTTTCTTGCCCATGTTCTTCTTTGGTCATCGGTCCAAATCGATTAAGTTTTAACTCATTTTTCAGACACATCACAATTTTTGGGTACTTGTGTATTTAGATGATGTTAATTACTTAAAAATCTAATATAATAAACTGAAAGACAAATCATTTTCTCTGCTAGGGACTTAAATAAGGGAATAAAATTACGATTACTATCTATTTTACATGTAGGTATCCGAAAATTATCCACGCCACAGGTTTTTATCTAAGATATTTAAATCAAACAAAAATTCTGTTTCATTAACGATTTTTTATTTATCGTGGTTCAAATGCATCACAATCACAAAAAGTTTTTTTGTACATATTTCGATTTTTACGTGTAATAGTATACATTAGAAAGATATAAAATGCAGTTATAATGATTAAAAAACAGAAACTCATGTCGTATTCCATCGGCAGTGTTAATTCTTCTATATATCAGAACGCAACACAGATTGAAGTCAAAAATGGGGACCAACGAAATGAACGGAACGTGATTCCCATGTTTGAAATCAACCGGAATTGAGATGCTGCTGACGATGTATCTTCTTTCTTGCCCATGTTCTTCTTCGGTCATCGGTCCAAATCGATTAAAGATTTCACTCATTTTTCACACACATCACAATTTTTGGGTACTTGTGTATCTAGATGATGTTAATTACTTAAAAATCTAATATAATATACTGAAAGACAAATCATTTTTTCTGCTAGGGACATAAATAAGGGAATAAAATTACTATCACAATCTATTTTACATGTAGGTATCCGAAAATTATCCACGCCACAGGTTTTTATCTAAGATATTTAAATCAAACGAAAATTCTGTTTTATTAACGATTTTTTATTAATCGTGGTTCAAATGCATCACAATCACAAAAAGTTTTTTTGTACATATGTCGATATTATCGTGTAAGATTTTGCATGATAAAGATATAAAATGCAGTTATAATGATTAAAAAACAAAAACTCATGTCGTATTCTATCGGCAGTCTTCATTCTTCTAGAAATCAGAACGCAACACAGATTGAAGTCAAAAATGGGGACCAACGAAATGAACGCAACGTGATTCCCATGTTTGAAATCAACCGGAATTGAGATGCTGCTTACGATGTATCTTCTTTCTTGCCCATGTTCTTCTTCGGTCATCGGTCCAAATCGATTAAGTTTTAACTCATTTTTCACACACATCACAATTTTTGGGTACTTGTGTATCTAGATGATGTTAATTACTTAAAAATCTAATATAATAAACTGAAAGACAAATCATTTTCTCTGCTAGGGACTTAAATAAGGGAATAAAATTACGATTACTATCTATTTTACATGTAGGTATCCGAAAATTATCCACGCCACAGGTTTTTATCTAAGATATTTAAATCAAACGAAAATTCTGTTTCATTAACGATTTTTTATTAATCGTGGTTCAAATGCATCACAATCACAAAAAGTTTTTTTGTACATATGTCGATCTTATTGTGTAAGATTTTACATGATAAAGATATAAAATGCAGTTATAATGATTAAAAAACAGAAACTCATGTCGTATTCCATCGGCAGTCTTCATTCTTCTAGAAATCAGAACGCAACACAGATTGAAGCCAAAAATGGGGACCAACGAAATGAACGCAACGTGATTCCCATGTTTGAAATCAACCGGAATTGAGATGCAGCCTACGATGTATCTTCTTTCTTGCCCATGTTCTTCTTTGGTCATCGTTCCAAATCGATTAAAGATTTAATAAATTTTTCACACACATCACAATTTTTGGGTACTTGTGTATCAAGATGATGTTAATTACTTAAAAATCTTATATATTAAACTGAAAGACAAATCATTTTCTCTGCAAGGGACTTAAATAAGGGAATAAAATTACGATTACTATCTATTTTACATGTAGGTATCCGAAAATTATCCACGCCACAGGTTTTTATCTAAGATATTTAAATCAAACGAAAATTCTGTTTAATTAACGATTTTTTATTAATCGTGGTTCAAATGCATCACAATCACAAAAAGTTTTTTTGTATATATGACGATCTTATCGTGTAAGATTTTACATGATAAAGATATAAAATGCAGTTATAATGATTAAAAAACAGAAACTCATGTCGTATTCCATAAGCAGTCTTCATTCTTCTAGAAATCAGAACGCAACACAGATTGAAATCAAAAATGGGGACCAACGAAATAAACGCAACGTGATCCCCATGTTTGAAATCAACCGGAATTGAGATGCTGCTTACGATGTATCTTCTTTCTTGCCCATGTTCTTCTTCGGTCATCGGTCCAAATCGATTAAGTTTTAACTCATTTTTCACACACATCACAATTTTTGGGTACTTGTGTATCTAGATGATGTTAATTACTTAAAAATCTTATATAATAAACTGAAAGACAAATCATTTTCTCTGCTAGGGACTTAAATAAGGGAATAAAATTACGATTACTATCTATTTTAAATGTAGGTATCCGAAAATTATCCACGCCACAGGTTTTTATCTAAGATATTTAAATCAAACGAAAATTCTGTTTCATTAACGATTTTTTATTAATCGTGGTTCAAATGCATCACAATCACAAAAAATTTTTGTAGATATTTCGATTTTTACGTGTAAAAGTATACATGATAAAGATATAAAATGCAGTTATAATGATTAAAAAACAAAAACTCATGTCGTATTCCATCGGCAGTGTTTATTCTTCTAGATATCAGAACGCAACACAGATTGAAATAAAAAATGGGGACCAACGAAATAAACGCAACGTGATTCCCACGTTCGAAACGGAATTGAGATGCTGCTTACGATGTTTCTTCTTTTTTTGGTTTGTTCTTCTCGGTCATCGGTCCAAATTGATTAAAGATTTAACTCATTTTTCACACACATCACAATTTTTGGGTACTTGTGTATCAAGATGATGTTAATTACTTAAAAATCTTATATAATAAACTGAAAGACAAATCATTTTCTTTGCAAGGGACTTAAATAAGGGAATAAAATTACTATTACAATCTATTTTACATGTAGGTATCCGAAAATTATCCACGCCACAGGTTTTTATCGAAGATATTTAAATCAAACGAAAATTCTGTTTCATTAACGATTTTTTATTTATCGTGGTTCAAATGCATCACAATCACAAAAAGTTTTTTTGTACATATGTCGATATTATCGTGTTAGAATTTACATGATAAAGATATAAAATGCAGTTATAATGATTAAAAAACAAAAACTTATGTCGTATTCTATCGGCAGTCTTCATTCTTCTAGAAATCAGAACGCAACACAGATTGAAATAAAAAATGGGGACCAACGAAATAAACGCAACGTGATTCCCACGTTTGAAACGGAATTGAGATGCTGCTTACAATGTATCTTCTTTCTTGCCCATGTTCTTCTTCGGTCATCGTTCCAAATCGATTAAAGATTTAACTCATTTTTCACACACATCACAATTTTTGGGTACTTGTGTATCTAGAAGATGTTGATTACTTAAAAATCTAATATAAAAAACTGAAAGACAAATCATTTTCTCTGCTAGGGACATAAATAAGGGAATAAAATTACTATTACAATCTATTTTACATGTAGGTATCCGAAAATTATCCACGCCACAGGTTTTTATCTAAGATATTTAAATCAAACGAAAATTCTGTTTCATTAACGATTTTTTATTAATCGTGGTTCAAATGCATCACAATCACAAAAAGTTTTTTTGTACATATGTCGATCTTATCGTGTAAGATTTTACATGATAAAGATATAAAATGCAGTTATAATGATTAAAAAACAGAAACTCATGTCGTATTCCATCGGCAGTCTTCATTCTTCTAGAAATCAGAACGCAACACAGATTGAAGTCAAAAATGGGGACCAACGAAATGAACGCAACGTGATTCCCATGTTTGAAATCAACCGGAATTGAGATGCTGCTTACGATGTATCTTCTTTCTTGCCCATGTTCTTCTTCGGTCATCGGTCCAAATCGATTAAGTTTTAACTCATTTTTCACACACATCACAATATTTGGGTACTTGTGTATCTAGATGATGTTAATTACTTAAAAATCTAATATAATAAACTGAAAGACAAATCATTTTCTCTGCTAGGGACATAAATAAGGGAATAAAATTACTATTACAATCTATTTTACATGTAGGTATCCGAAAATTATCCACGCCACAGGTTTTTATCGAAGATATTTAAATCAAACGAAAATTCTGTTTCATTAACGATTTTTTATTTATCGTGGTTCAAATGCATCACAATCACAAAAAGTTTTTTTGTACATATGTCGATATTATCGTGTTAGAATTTACATGATAAAGATATAAAATGCAGTTATAATGATTAAAAAACAAAAACTTATGTCGTATTCTATCGGCAGTCTTCATTCTTCTAGAAATCAGAACGCAACACAGATTGAAATAAAAAATGGGGACCAACGAAATAAACGCAACGTGATTTCCACGTTTGAAACGGAATTGAGATGCTGCTTACAATGTATCTTCTTTCTTGCCCATGTTCTTCTTCGGTCATCGGTCCTAATCGATTAAAGATTTAACTCATTTTTCACACACATCACAATTTTTGGGTACTTGTGTATCTAGAAGATGTTGATTACTTAAAAATCTAATATAAAAAACTGAAAGACAAATCATTTTCTCTGCTAGGGACATAAATAAGGGAATAAAATTACTATTACAATCTATTTTACATGTAGGTATCCGAAAATTATCCACGCCACAGGTTTTTATCTAAGATATTTAAATCAAACGAAAATTCTGTTTCATTAACGATTTTTTATTAATCGTGGTTCAAATGCATCACAATCACAAAAAGTTTTTTTGTACATATGTCGATCTTATCGTGTAAGATTTTACATGATAAAGATATAAATGCAGTTATAATGATTAAAAAACAAAAACTCATGTCGTATTCTATCGGCAGTCTTCATTCTTCTAGAAATCAGAACGCAACACAGATTGAAATAAAAAATGGGGACCAACGAAATAAACGCAACGTGATTCCCACGTTTGAAACGGAATTGAGATGCTGCTTACAATGTATCTTCTTTCTTGCCCATGTTCTTCTTCGGTCATCGGTCCAAATCGATTAAGTTTTAACTCATTTTTCACACACATCACAATATTTGGGTACTTGTGTATCTAGATGATGTTAATTACTTAAAAATCTAATATAATAAACTGAAAGACAAATCATTTTCTCTGCTAGGGACATAAATAAGGGAATAAAATTACTATTACAATCTATTTTACATGTAGGTATCCGAAAATTATCCACGCCACAGGTTTTTATCTAAGATATTTAAATCAAACGAAAATTCTGTTTCATTAACGATTTTTTATTAATCGTGGTTCAAATGCATCACAATCACAAAAAGTTTTTGTACATATTTCGATTTTTACGTGTAATAGTATACATAAGAAATATATAAAAAGCAATTATAATGATCAAAAACTGAAGCTCATGTCGTATTCCATCGGCAGTGTTCATTCTTCTAGATATCAGAACGCAACACAGATTGAAATAAAAAATGGACCAACGAAATGAACGCAACGTGATTCCCACGTTTGATATCAACCGGAATTGAGATGCTGCCGTTTTACTCTTTAAACCGATTGCGATGTATTCGAAACGATGCGATAGTCTTCCAAATAGTTGGATACAATGGTACTCTGCCAATCATCGAATTTACTCATCGTCTGTCGAAAGTCGTTTCGAATGCTCGGAATGAATGACAACAAAAGGAATGGCATGGACAAAAATCACCAGCCAGCGGGCATTACCGTTTTAAGCTACTGTTACCATAGATTTGTAGGTACTGATGATTTACTTGCACGCCAACACTTGATCATCAACGTTGGACGTCCTGCTAGATTTCCTTGTCCCTGCATAGGGACCAAGCAAGGGATCTGCTAAGGGCATCTGGCCGCACTAGGGCAAGGAGGTTATTGCAAGATTTGATACAACTTCTTTACTCCCTAATCAGCAGTGTTATTACTGTCAAGCAGTAGCAAAAAGTAGGTTGTATGTTATTAACCTACACCTTCTGTCTACCTACCTACCTACATAGTTTTCATATGATAAAAACATCGTCTGGAACCAAATTCATTTACATTGTGATTGGATTCAATAAACTCACCACCAGTTTTAACTTTTGAAGTTGTATTTAACCCAAAGCAATGTAGGTAGGTAGGTAACTTAAACACTAAACCTTTCTTCAAATTCATGCATTTTTCATCAATTTTTTTCTGTAGTACCTACCTGCTTCAGAAATAATTTGATATGACTTTAGGTAGAATCACTGTTAAATCATCGGTCCAAATCGACTAAAGATTTCAGAATTTTTTGGTACTTGTGTATCTAGAAGATGTTAATAACTTAAAAATCTAAAACTATAAACTGAAAGACATACTCGTATAAGTCTCTCTGCTAGGGTATTAACTTAGGGAATAAAATTTCTATTACTATCTATGTATTTTACATGTAGGTGTCCCAAAATTAACCATGCCATAGTTCTATATCTTAAACATTCAAATCAAACGAATATTCCGTTTCAGTAACGATTTTTTATTTATCGTGGTCAAATGCATCACAATCACAAAAACGTTTTTTTTGACATATTTTTCATGAGAAAGATATAAAAAAGCAATTATAATGATTAAATAACAGAAACTCATGTTGTATTCCATCGGCAGTGGTCTAGATATCAGAACGCAACACAGATTGAAATATAAAATTAGGACCAACGAAATGAACGCAACGTGATTCCCACGTTTGAAATCAACTGGAATTGAGATGCTGCTTACGATGTATCTTCTTTGCTATGTTCTTCTTCGGCATCGCTCCAAATTGATTATCAAAGATTTCACTCATATTTCACACTTATTGGAAGTTTTGGGTACTTTTGTATCTTGACGATGTTAATTACTTAAAAATATTACATTATAAACTGAAAGACAAATAATTATCTCTGCTAGGGACTTAACTAATGGAATACAATTACTATTACAATCTATTTTACATGTAGGTATCCAAAAATTATCCACGCTACAGATTTATATCTTAAATATTCAAATCAAACGAATATTCTGTTTTATTAACGATTTTTTATTTATCGTGGTCAAATGCATCACAATCACAAATTAGTTTTTCTTGCCATATTTTGATTTTAACGTGTAAGATTTTTCATGAGAAAGATATAAAAAGCAGTTATAATGATTATAAAATAGAAACTCATATCGTATTCCATCGGCAGTGTTCATTCTTTTAGATATCAGAACGCAACACAGATTGAATCAAAAATGGGGACCAACGAAATAAACGCAACGTGATTCCCACGTTTGAAATCAACTGGAATTGAGATGCTGCTTACGATGTATCTTCTTTCTTTGCTATGTTCTTCTTCGGCATCGCTCCAAATTGATTATCAAAGATTTCACTCATATTTCACACTTATTGGAAGTTTTGGGTACTTTTGTATCTTGACGATGTTAATTACTTAAAAATATTACATTATAAACTGAAAGACAAATAATTATCTCTGCTAGGGACTTAACTAATGGAATACAATTACTATTACAATCTATTTTACATGTAGGTATCCAAAAATTATCCACGCTACAGATTTATATCTTAAATATTCAAATCAAACGAATATTCTGTTTTATTAACGATTTTTTATTTATCGTGGTCAAATGCATCACAATCACAAATTAGTTTTTCTTGCCATATTTTGATTTTAACGTGTAAGATTTTTCATGAGAAAGATATAAAAAGCAGTTATAATGATTATAAAATAGAAACTCATATCGTATTCCATCGGCAGTGTTCATTCTTTTAGATATCAGAACGCAACACAGATTGAATCAAAAATGAGGACCAACGAAATAAACGCAACGTGATTCCCACGTTTGAAATCAACCGGAATTGAGATACTGATTACGATGTATCTTTTTTCTTTGCTATGTTCTTCTTCGGTCATCGGTCCAAATCGATTAAAGATTTCACTATAGTACTTGTTTATCTTGATGATGTTAATAGCTTAAAAATCTTAAATTATCATGAAGTTTAATCAAAATTCTGTTGGTACCTACATTCAAAATATAATGATACGAAATTTTAAAGAGGTTTGAAGTTATTGTGTAGCGTATTAATAAAAAATAAATATACTATTTGAGTCAGTACTTCAAATAAGGTGTCATTCTCATCTTTTTTCTTTTTTTTTTTAAATGATTCTGCCGTTCAACCCAATAGTGATATTGTTATCGGCTTTAAAATCTATTACAACCGACTGTTATAAAAAAGTGCAGACACTTAAAGAAACATAAAGAAAATACACACATCAACATTGTCTGAGGATATTCAACATTTTGTTGATTTTTACAAAAACTGAAAATAATTTCTTTACAAAACTAGGTATGGCAAGAATCTTTATTTTGTGTTGTTTATTAATAATAATCAAAACAACAGTGTTATATATAAAAAATATATAAAACTGTTGTTTTGATTATTATTAAATAAACATTAAAGTAGGAACAAAATTTCGAAAAATCTGAAAATTGACAAGATTCGGTAAATTGTGTTAAAACTATTTTTACATTGCCATGACTTTATAAAATTACCTTTTTACAATTTAATAATCGGTGTTGCCTCCCCTGACGTTGATAACACATCTGCACCGGTTATTCATACTCAAAATTAGGGTCTCAAAGTCTCGCTGGGGTATGCGATCCCATGTTCTTTTTAAATGGCAAAAAAATTGGTCTTCTGTGGTCATATTTGATGGCAAATTGCTGAAAGCCCTTCGCTGTAACATGTCCTAAGCGTGTTCAATTGGGTTTAAGTCGGGTGACTGTGCAGGCCAGTCCAAAACCGCGACATCATGTTCCTGAAGGGCAGCTGACACCAAACGCGCCGTGTGTGGAGGGGCATTATCATGCATGAGCTGAAGTTCCTGGCCAATTTGAACTTCGTGAGGGATGATCACTGGTTCTATGACCTCGTTCCGGTATTTTATTGCAGTCATGCTGCCTCTTATCCATTTTGCTCATTTGAGCTCGGTTCGCGCGCCAATACGAATTCCCGCCCAAACCATGATTGTCCCACCTCGGTACGATGGAAATCTTGAGGCTGCTGAAGGCGACTTTCTCTGCCTGGAACTCTCCAAACACGTGTTCTTCGTAAATCGGGGTGGAATCCAAACCGAGACTCATCAGTAAAGAGAACCATTGTCCATTGGCCAATGTCCCATAACAAATGTTCTTGAGCCCAAAGAAGTCGCCTTCCGCGATTGCCTCGTCGTAGAGCTGGCACACGAAGCGGCATACGAGAATGAAAATCGACTTCATGTTGCCTCCTTCTGACGGTTTGGTCGCTGACTGACTGCTGATGGTCTGACTGAAGCCTTTGCACTAGCTGCTTTGCTGTGAGATTGGGTTCCCTCCTAACGGAATTTTGGAGAAAACGATCTTGTCTAGGGGTGGTTACTCGTTGGTCGGTGATGTAAGAGAGCGCCAGTGTGGCGCTCTCTTACATCCCCAGTAATACGATAACGTGACCACAATCGAGAAATTACGTTTTGATTGGTGTTTAGGGTATTGGCAACCACGCGTTGGTTAGCACTGGCTTGTAACATGCCTATCGCTCTTATCATTTCTTCTCTGCTTAAATGTCGACGTTCCATGACATTACGAATATCACAAGATCCGTTAAAATTAAAAATTACTTAGATAGCTCTAATTGATAATTAAATAAAAGTTAATTTATCTTAGGCAAAATTAACGTTGTTTAATTTAATTTGGAGTCCCCATTCTATCTTTTGTTTATTGCGTTCTATTTTATTTTATTCTAAAGTTTGAAAAGGGAACAAAAGAGGTTTAATTCCATATATAAACTTTTTCTAAAAAGCAAATAGTTTGTAAGCAAATCATTTCGAAATGGAATATCCCTAGACAATGTTGATGTGTGTATGTATTAATATTTTTTATTCGATGACAGATTTTTTTACTACAAAACTTAATTAATTTAGATTACATTTTAACTGTTGATATGCTTATATAAACTTATTATTTTAAATTAAAATCTAATTTAAACGTAATCTTTTGTTGATAAGAAAGTAACGGGTATTTACTTTCCTTATCGGGTGTTGTGACCAGGGTAGGTAGTGTATAGACAAGTGGCGCAGAACTTTGTCACCGCGTTAAAAGCCCGCGCTTCTGATTGATCGGCGCGTCGTGAACAAAGTACCTACTATAGCGATATTAACATGACCAGTTCGCATAACGACTGAACGGATTTAGTTTAATTTGGTAAAGGCTCGCAGATATTTTGTTATCTCGTATAACAAAAATGAAGATAACACTTTATTGTCATGTCATCATTGATATAAATAAGTCGCCCACACTTCAAAAAAGGCTACATTACCATAGTTTTACCTTATTTACATAGACTACTTTGCCAATCTACATGCACCAAGGCAGCCTGTCGGAGCCGTGAAGGTATTGTTCGAAAAAGGTTTAAAGTTTCAAACGTTTGATCCAAAAAGATGAAGAATTCATCCATTCCGGCAATACCATTAATTACCATTTCTCAAAATTAAATGAAATATAATCTTAGAGTTTTTAAGTCCAGAGTACTTTGTAAACATTTCAAGTTTCTTTCATCAGCTAACTCCATCTTAGGCCACATCATAACATGTTTTATTTTTCAGTAAGCTGGTGATTAAACGTGACCTTTTTGAAGTTCTTCATTTCACCTGGTGTCTCCGATGGCTCAGATTGTGGTACGTTATCCAAAACTCTCAACGGACTGAGGAACTGGTTATCTTACAGGTTAAATGCTAGAACACAATCATTTAATGTTTTGTTATGGCGGTAGTACTTTAGACGAATCGAATTCGAATCGCCATCTTATCTCATTTCGAGACGTTATATGTTATATGTTATTTTATCATTTTAAAAGCAGTTATGTTTGAATAAGATATCGAGTTTAACGCACTTACGATCTTTTATTTCTCTTTTTTTCAGAACGAACATTAATTCATCACACAAATATTTGTCATGGATGGGAATCGCGCCCACAACCTACAGCGCAGAGGGCAGAGCTTCTACCAACTTAGCTATGAGGCTAGTTTTTACTTTACTTAGATTATTTAGATTTAAGCCACAGAGGCTCTCGAAACAACTCAGTAGCAAGTGCATTTGCTAGGCTAATTTTGTTTGTTGTAGACATTATTTTAGTGCAGAGTTTCTTCTTTCCTTATCGAGAAGACATATGTTTTTGAAATTCGGGATCAAATTTTTATATTCCCTTACGGCCTTATTACAAAACGAAATTTAAAGTTAGTCAAGGTTTACAGTTTGTACTAAACCAAGGTCTAAGATAAACTTTATTATAAAACGAAGTTTAAGCACTAAACCATGGTTCGTCTATGGTCTAAAGATAAACCTGTTAGAACCCTAGTTTATCTTTGGTACTAACCTTAAAGTTAATGAAAACAAACAAACGTCAATCAAGCTATCGAGTTTCGTTTTGCGTTGCGAATATTTTTGCAGTGAATTATTTCTTACGAATGAAATTAAAATGGACGCCATTGACCTGATGGATTTGGTAGATCTTAATATGCCTGAGACGACCCGCGCGACGACCCAATACTCATCGTCATCGAGATGACCCCTTTGAAATGAGTGATGAAGGATTCCGATACAAGTATAGGTTTACCAAACGCTTTGGCGCAAAAACCGTGGACCTATTGGGCAAGGATTTGTCACATGATCCTCGAGGAAGCCCCTTTAGTCCAGAAGATCAAGTAGTTTGCGCGTTACGCAACAGGGTCGCAACGAAGTAAGTGCTACCTACCTACTATGCTTATTATACTAGGTACATTGTAATGTAAAATATCTAATTTACTTATACGACACGCGTTTCGCCCGAGTGTGTCGCTGTCGCTCTGCGCTGCAACTACAACAGCGCAGAGCTCGGAGCGACAACACGTCCACAAAGGGCTAGTCAGTTAGCAGCAAGACTATATTTCCTGAGGATGCCTCGTGTAGAGGCGAAACACGTTTCGATTTGATTTTTTCAGAGAGATTTGGCGGATTTATTACTAAATATTTTTTCTGTTTTCAGATTTTATTTTGAAATATGGATTTCCGCTAAATAACGCCTGAATCAATTAGCTATTATACGTCTTGTTAATTCATTCGTAGATTCAAGAAGATACTGCTGATTTGCATGGTGTGTCTCCGGTAGTCAGCAAAACTGCACTGGTCGGCTTCTATCAACAGGTTGATTGCTGGATTCCAAAAAACAAAATGAATGTGTTTTATTCTCATTTTATACTAGCTTATGCCCACGGCTTCGCCCATGTGCTACCCCAATAAAAAGTCTTTGTCCTATCTTTATGATATATTCCACGAATAAAGAAATCAATTAAATGGTTGTGGCAAATAGTATGGATTTTATCAAAAAGAATACCTGGCTCTACAACAATAGGTTCCTTGATAGTTAGGCCAGTAAACCCAATACTAGGGCCATAAATTGGATGAGTTGCTACTGTAGCTGTGGAGTTTGGTGTTGTTAAGCTCGTTTTTTTCATAGGTTTATCATTTTTTTTTAAATGTAGAAGATTGAGAATTTTGATGAAACTTTCGGGTCCCTATGTTGCACGACCAATAATGTACAGCCAATAATTCAAATCCACTATACAGGTTGAGTTTTTTGCCCGGACCACTGAGGCCAAGTCTGAAACAGTGAGAGTTATCAAAAAGTCATGTTAGGAGTTACGTGCTCGATATAAAAAAAAAGTTAGTTACAAAAAAAACATTTTTACACACCCGATATTTAGAAACCATGGTTTCCAATTGTTGGTTGTGCATTATTGGGTCGTGCATTATCAACACGTGCACACCAATAATCGGGGTCCACTTTTTTTGTACCTATTGGACTACGTTGATGCCTTGTTTCATGGGCGAGTGCAACGCGAGTGTAGTTTTATTACCCGTACGACCCGCTGACCTTCTTAGCGAACAAATGACAAAACTGACACGGCCAACCCCGACTATACCTGGTCTTATGCGTGACATTGGGGTGGTCACCAATTATTGGTCATGCATTATAGGTTCGTACATTATTGGCTGTGCATTATTGTCTCCCAAACTTTAGATTCACTTTTTTCTAATTTCGCTAGACATAAAATTGTGCTAGACGTTTCCAGCGACGATCGAAATGAACGAATTCATAAATTATTTGTCCCAATATTTTCATATAATCTATGGATTTTATTTAAACCATGGTCTATCTCTGGTCTCTGCTCTAAACCTTCGTTAGACCATGATTATGTTGATGTATATGATATAGTTATAAGATCACAGTTTAGACCTGGTACCAACTTTAGTACCGGTTCAAACCTAGACTCTACTTAGTCTAGGTTTAAATCATTTTTTTTGTAATATGACCGGTATAGACTTTCTTATATTTTTTTGCAAGAAAAAATATACTTAAAATAATATCCAATAATTTACAAAACGCTAATTAAAAACCGCGTCCTCTCATTCTTGTGTTACAGCTGGCACGACAACTTGCTATACTTGTTGCTCAAACATTAGAAGTAGGTTGACTAAATTATTGGAAGAGAAACCGTACTATATGATTGATGAGTTTTCGAATGACACTTTTAATAATTTATGTGGACTTAATATTGTAAATTTACCCTGCTCTTTGATATGTACCTTATTTATGTATTTCTTTTCTATTTAACTAGAGATGCTTAATTTTAAGATCATTTATTTACCTAGTTCTACAAACAATAAATTTATTTATAATTTATCATTTATCAATCTTTATGAATGCGTTTGTTGACACCTAGTTTTTAGCGATTAAAAACTGACCGTTATCAATATGTTTATGCAGGTTTATGATGTTTGTGTTTATGATACCTACTTATAAATGTTGTTTAAGTTATTGTAACGATCATCATAGAATAAACTAGCTTTTATCCTTGTGTGCATGTCACGATTCTTAACGTGCGGTAGATTTGACAATTCAAAATCATCCTAAAAATCTTACTGAATAAACGAATTTAGATTTTGTTTTGTTTTTTTATTTTTGACCGTATTTTATACCAGCAGAAAGTTTAGTCATGTGAGTTTTACAATCTCAGACAATCATTGAGTAATAGGTACCTAAAAACAACAAATAAAAATAAGTTGGTAAATATATATATTAGACACCTACCGGAAAAGACGCTGGCCACGGCTGCTATCATGAAACTGAACACGACTCCAGGACCCGCGTACTTGCGAGCTACCATACCAGCCACTAGGTACATGCCGGTGCCCACGCAGGAACCCACTCCAAGAGACGTCAGATCCAAGGTGGTCAGGCATCTCTGTTGGACAATAAGGTAATGTTATCGAAATTCAAATAAATCATTAATTGGACGTTGTGTTGAAAAAAAAAAAACTAATCATCGTCGGACACAGGGAAAGAGATTCCCATCTACCGCGAATGGTGGGTGGAATGGGGAATCAGACGATCTGAACAGCCTTTGAAAGATGAAGATACGATCTTTTACGTCGTGGTACAGATGGCTAAAAATCGGAGTCGTAGACAGGTGGTCCACGTCTGTTAAACGAGTAAATATCTAGTATTGTTATTACATTTTTCGGCAGACGCTTATTTCTCGCGGATGTGGAATGCGGACGGGCATTTGATGATTACGTGATGACATTTTAATTTGTTCAATACTGTGTAAATAATAGAAACAGCTGAGTGCCCTAAAGTCTGCTCAATTAGCCACAGGAGAAACCGAGTAACTTCTGTCGGACGCGAAGGCAAAGTTTCTTGCTGTGGTCTCCCGCGCCACGTCGAAGAGTTTTTTCAGCGTTATCTGCCTAAAAACTCCAATGATTCTTATTCGTTTGTCTTTTCTTAAAGTACTATGTACACAATGGAAAATAGTAAATTATCCATTCAGTACATACTACTTCTTGAAGTGAAAACTTCTTAAGGCGCGTTGAACACTTTTGGGTGAACAAAAAGAGTGTAACTCGGGTCATCGTCACCGAACGTTCTTGTGAATCGCATCGTCGAGCTATTAGATTATTAATTTAAGAAATGTTTTTGGTTTAAAACTAATCGTTTATGATCAAAAATTTAAGTTTAAATTGGACAGTAACACTTTTTTACAAACCCAAAATAATAATCTAATAGCTCGACGATACAATTAACACGTTACTTAGTTTACACTTTTACCGGCAGTACCCAAACACTGCCCTGCATATTTTTTATGTATACCAACTACTTTCGATTTTTTTGCGCCGATTTTTTTTTTATTATTTCTTAATTTAACGTGCGGACATTATTACTTGCTGTCAAAAGGTAGCTTGCAGTTCATGGTACTGTGCGTGAACGATTTACAGTAACGTCATCAAAACCACTTAGCCGCTACATTAATAAAACAAGCTTACATATTAACGGTGATGGTACGAAATTTGAGCGTAGGTCACATCCACATAGAACATAGCCTACACGGCACTGCATTGAGCCCGCCAAGTTGCGTCATAAAGGTGTTAAGCCTCACGTGCCCGTAATTTCACCGGCAACAATACCCTTCAAACCAGAACACATGCCGCTTGGTGGCTGATATAGGTATGGTGGTAGTACTTCTCTGGACGAGCCCTCACAACTTCTCTTATCTTTTACTTTTTTTTTCTTCACCTGGAATCCTCAACTAACTGGGAACTGGCTATCTTACCTCAAAATTCCGGAACACAAACATTTTGTGAGCAATAAAAACGTATACTTCATCGAACATTCAACCGCCTAACTATTCCGGTTCTAAAGGTAAAGCCATTGGTAAGCAAGTGAGGGTGAACGGACGAAATCTTAGTACCTAATGGTGTTCTGTTGGCACTCTTTGACTACGGAACGCTACAATACCACGCAGCGAACAACGCAAGCCTTTTCCTCGAAGTTTGAAATTACTTTGAATTGCAAATTAAAGCCCGAAGCGTACCTAAGTAATAGACAGTACAAGTATTTGATATTCCGAGATGGCGCTGTGTGAAATTAATGTCCTGTAATATTTATTTATTATTTATTTATATTATATTAGCGCCCTTACTTATTAGCCCTTTCCCGGCTAGCTCTCGTCTTAAGAAAACTAAACTCACAGGCAACATGCATTATCCACAGAATCTGAAATTGACAAGCCTCATAGCTCAGTTGGTAGTAACTCTGCCTTCGGCGCTGTAGGCTGTGGGTTCGATTCCCACCCAGGACAAACATTTGTGTGATGAATATAGATGTTTGTTCTGTGTTTGGGTGTTGTATCATATAGTACGTATGTATTTACAAAAAGTATTTAAGTATTTTATCCGTAATCTAGTTCCCATATTACAAGCTATGCTTAGTTTGGGGCTAGATGGCGCTGTGTAAAATGAATGTCCTGTCATATTTATTATTATTTATTATTATTATTATTTAATCTCGAGAAATTAATTAGCACATTTTTTTTTATGAATTAATTAATCGACAGAACATTTTGTTTTATCATACATCATTTTTATTGAGTTGTTAAAACACATGACAAACATTTATTGATAGACATGAGAGTACTTTTTTCCAAAAAATTATATCGGTATTTTGAAATAGGCACATCGCCATCTTCCACTTCTTTACAATGAGAATGTTGACATTTTTATAAGAATCCAATATGATTTTTGATTGATTCCAAATTATTTGAAGAATGTTCTACACATTTCGATGATTTAAATGGTGTAGTCAAGGTGTAGAGTAGAAGACTCGGGTGAAAAAAGAAAAAAAATATTGTATCGTTTTATCCGATGACGTCATGATCTATAGAAAAAAATGGGAACGACTAGTTCAAAACAAATAGGGAACGACTAGTTCAAAACAAATTGGGAACGACTAGTTCTAAACAAATTAGGAACGACTAGTTCAAAACAAATTGGGAACGACTCATTCAAAACAAATTGGGAACAACTCATTCAAAAATAATTGGGAACGACTAGTTCAAAACAAATTGGGAACGACTCATTCAAAACAAATTGGGAACGACTAGTTCTAAACAAATTAGGAACGACTAGTAAAAAACAAGTTGGGAACGACTCATTCAAAACAAATTGGGAACGACTAGTTCAAAACAAATTGGAAACGACTAGTTCAAAACAAAATGGGAACGACTAGTTCAAAACAAATTGGGAACGACTAGTTCAAAACAAATTGGGAACGACTCGTTCAAAAGAAATTGGGAACGACTCGTTCAAAACAAATTTGGAACGACTAGTTCAAAACAAATTGGGAACGACTCATTCAAAACAAATTGGGAACGACTAGTTCAAAACAAATTGGGAACGACTAGTTCAAAACAAATTGGGAACGATTAGTTCAAAACAAATTGGGAACGACTCGTTCAAAACAAATTGGGAACGACTCGTTCAAAACACTAGATTTTATGAAGTACCTATTTAACCCGCCATTTTGGTTTCACACTCTGCGCGTTGGGTAGAAGTAAATATAGCCCAAGATTGTTGTATTTTGGTCAAAATTTACTTGTATTATTTTTAGTTTTGACTGCGTTATTTGTAACCCTTGAATCAAAGTTATCGAAAATTACCAAAATATATACTAATTTTAGGAGTTTCTTGCCTTTTAGGCGTACAGGGAAGGGCAAGGGCATTAATGTTGCCTGAAATAAATTATTATTATTAGTATTATTAGCATTATGCTCATCATGAGTTCCTCAGTCTCTCAGATATTAAAGGGTTTGTAGTCGTTTTAATTTTAAACTCACGAGAGTCAAAGATAAATGTTGCATGATATTGTATAGCTTGGATTGATAACGTAGTTGTATCGCTCGCCGTAGTAGTTATACTATAACTAACAAACAAAGAGTAATTATTTTTTCATCCCACCATCTCGGAAAGAGTATTTTTACTATTCGATATCTGAGTGCAAAAGCCGTTTTTATCCGCTAGAGGTTAAAGTAAAATTGAATTTAGATCATCGTGTACACTAAGTTTGTGAATTCAAAACATCAATAAACCTATTTACTTCTACCTCCATGGTGCCGAATTCATCAGAAAACCTTTTCTAATTTGTTAAAAACTCGAAATCGGAACCTTCTTGGTGTATTACTTGTAAAGGCATCGTAGGAGCCATTACACTGAAAGAGCCTCAGTCAGATCCTTGGACTGGCCCTTCTACATCAAAAATTAGCCATTACTAAACATCTGACCATCGCCCTCTCATGCCAACATTTACGCCAAGGGAATCCGATGAATCGGTACAACTATTAAGTATGACAGATAGTTTACCGAAAAACAGTACACAAGTGACTAACACCAATATTACAGTACCAAACAAAAATATTACACTCAATTTAAATAACTGTAGCAACGTTACATTCAAATTTTATTAATTATACCTTAGTATTATTTTGTTATAATTTAAAGATTATTCTGTAATACTTCCTGTCATAATGTAGTAGTTAATACCTAAACTGAAATAAAAGTACCTATCTTGTGATTGTAAACGTTTTTTTTGCATTTAGTCATTTCCTCGCTGAGGTGGAATGAAAAGTTACGTGTTGCACTCGAGTGCAAAGATTTTTCACCTCGTGCTCTTTTGATTCCCTCGCTAACGCTCAGGATTCTAATCGAATCGAAACGAAATTATAAATCGGTTTTAAAACAAAAATGTCAACATATATCAGGGGAAAATATTTTCGCAATCTGAATTTTAGTCTAGGTTTCAACATGAAAATGGATTAAAGCTACCTCGCACCGCCAAATCCAGTTAAAAAGTGTCACCTGGAAATTTGGAGCTGGGCAAATAAAACGAGCACGTGCTAACACGGTTTCAAATTACTCTGGTCTCTGGTGATACAGGCGTTATTTGGTGGAAATCCATTGTTATTTCAATATGAATAAGCTGAAAACTGAAATATAAGTAACAAGTAACAATGCCGCTACATAAGTTTGAAAACATTTCAAACGGACACGGTTTCGCCTGCACACGAGGCATCCTCAGGAAATGTGGTCTTGCTGCTAAGTTGACGAGCCCTTTGTCGACGTGTTGCGGATTTTAGTATTACAATTTTATTAAGTGAACTTTATTGGCTTTAAAATTATTTGAATATTGCACATTGTTCGTCTACAATCTAATTTAAAGTAAAGTGATGAATCATAAACTATGTAGATATTAATTTTATTTATATAAGATGGATAAGCTCATAAGCCTTTGTAAATGGAGTGAGCTTTCCAAGAGATGCTTTTTAATTCTTTATTGAAATTTTTAAGGGTTATAAGTCAACGGATAAACAGACGTTGGCCGGTCGATTCTAGTTCTCATAATCACATCAACAGCCCATTAGTGTCTACTGATGTACAGAGCCTCCTCTAAATCTACAGGGTTCTGCCATAATCACCACGCATGCCCGGCGGAATGGTGATACTCGTAAAGGTGTAGATAATACACAGAAATAAACTGCTGTCCTTCTACTGGTGAGATCCCTTAGGCGGTTTTTACGACATCCATTGGCTAAGTTGGAGGGGTCGATTTTAAGTAGCGAACACTAGGGCACTTTATAAAGTTCTCATTATAAAGGAACACGTCCCGTAGCCGTATTTTTTACTATACCTCCTACACTCATCTTGTCATGTCATGGCGAATTAGCAGATGGCAGTCGCAGAAAAATAATAATGTCGCAGCTAGAAATATACAATAAAAAACGTTAATTCCGTGGTTTTATCAAGGCTCGGATAGAGTGGGCTCCCTTTTTTGGATAAATAGTACTTCTACTATTCTTCTACTAGTACAAATATGAACATAATCGAAACAAGTTGGTGATCAAATTACATCGATTTTATCACCAACTTCTTTGACTCGGATTCACTATAAGACTTGCTAGTCGCCGCATACTTAAATTTTAACTAAATTATGGACGAGCCGGAATTAGCAGCGGTAATTTAATGGATGATACGGTGCAGCAGACTTCATTATTACCTGATTTTGTGATTTCTTGTCGTAAATTTAAATGAAAATGTAATCGAGCTTACAAAAATATATGTTTGTTTTTTCATAAATTATTTGTTAGCGTTTGGTTATTAGCTCTCTTGCTCTCGGTCAGAGCAAGAATGAGGTCCATGATAACCAGCTTTTCCAAAAGGCACTGGCTCTCTTGCGCATTCGACATAACACAGCAAATCGTTTAGCGCCGGACTTCGGCAGAAGGTTCTGATCATTGCAGGTACCACTTTGGAGCCTATCCTACACAGGAGCTTTATGATACCTACCCAAATATGTATATTTAATAATACCTGTTTGTGATTTTAACGTCAATTTACTTAGATTATTAAAACGGTGGATCCAAATAAAATTACAACATACAATCATTTTTTTGTTTCAGTCAGTCATTGCCCGAAAGAGATCGTTGTCTAGCAGTAAGACTACGCTTTTATTTCCTGTTTCAACTGCCATTCAAATGCGAATACGGCTGCAGCTTGAAAGTTATGGAGCTACTTATTAGCTTCATAGCTCTTGCAACGAAGCTAATACTCTCGATCTTGAAAGTAACTTGGCAGGCTTCTAGAAATCAGACATGGATTTCAATGGCATGAAATAATTAATTAGTGGAATAGTGAGCGCCCGTGCATTGCAATAAAATAAAGCAAACTTACATCAAAGGCTCAGCTGTTCACTTTGAGTTACGAGCATAACGTAAAATACAATTTTAATATTGTGCACAGACCAAGCTATGACACATTTGGAACAGCTATCTGATTCAAACTGGGGGCTGACGAATCTGCCCTGGAACAGGAATCCTTACCTTTAGCATACATACGCTGATGAGGACGCCGAGAGGAGATGAGGATCTTCTTGGACTGCAAGCTTAGCTTGCAAAGTTAGGTAGGTGTTCGTCATACACTTGATAGGTACCTACACTTCACTACAGTTAATGATGTCACGAGTAGTTTTATCTTATCCGACAGGGTTTACACTGCACACGCGAAATCTAGCAGGATAGAATTCTTCATAGATACTTTTATTAGGATGAGGATCCTGGAGGCTATATCAGGTGTGTGAATTCACCGGTGGTTTTCTTCGTACTGACGTTCGAATTCCAAGTCAGAAGACAAGACCTTAATCGAGACAAGACCAGTTTGAATTCCAATAGGTACGGTTACGAAATAAATATTAATTCTGAGAAAAGATTCATTTTTATTTGTAAAATGCATTTAAAACTCATTCGGGATCTGTTGTACAGGAGGTTTTAGCAGGAAAATGGTAGAACACGAGACAGACAAATAACTTTACTCTTTGAGCTATCTTCGTTTGAATATACTTACCGTTCTTTTGATTTAATTTAAAACTCAGCAGTCCTGTTAAGGCACTGTCAGTAGACGTTTCCTCTTATTCAAATGGAAATATATTATACTTCTGAACTAGGCACGACTCAAATTTATATAAATAGAAATATAAATATTGCTTCAGGTATACTATACTACCTACATATATTATATACTATCTACATTAAAGGTAAGCTGAAAGCATAATAGCAGAAAATTTTCTCGATCAAAATATTTATTGAAAATTGTACATTTCAAAGTTTATAAGTGAAATATTTTGATACCTACAATGAATATTGACTTACCATTTATTCTTAATGCTACGTTATATGTTGATATACATATTTATTAGCATAGCTATTTAGCGTGGCAATGTAGCCAGTGTCTTGGGCACGCTTCCGTCTGGTACTGGTCTGGAACAGTTTAGTTACCTATAGGCCGTTTGTAACAGTTCTTAGGTAATCTGACTGATTCCTTTGTACAGAGTTAGTTTAATTATACTTTTACTTATTAATTATACTAATTATTAAATAAATTGTTTTTTGATACTAATAAAACTTTTAAAAACAAAATCATATTGGCCCAGCCCACCCACGTCCACTGCAGAGCATAGGCTTCCCCCAATTAACGTCACATATTGCGTTCCTGTGCCTCTTCCATCCATCGACTCCCCATGACAGCCACTTTGTCGTCTTCGTGACTCCACCGAGAAGAGTGTCTTTACATTACTTGTTGTCTGACAGAGACTTTGGTTCTTCTATAGTTTTTTATATAAAAAAACGTAGATTTGAATAAAAAACAAAGTAATTTTACTAACCTTCTTACATAGTCGCTATATACAGTTTGGTACATTGATATAGGGTACATTCCCTCCGTCTTAGTTTAAAAACCGTTCACAGACAAAGACTTTAATAGGTAAGAATATAATTATAGGATAATGTAATTATTTCTAGAGACACGATAGCTCCAAATTCCGTTGCAACCCTCATTTCTCTTGAAAGTAAACATCCGGCTCCGGGGCCAGATTTCCACCTCCTCGATGCAAATCAAGATAGTGATTGCGCTGTTGAGGCGACCAGTCAGGATGTACTCAGTGCCGTTATGTCCTTTCAGAGTGGCTCAGCCGCTGGCCTGGATGCTGTGTCTCCACAGCATCTAAAGGACCTGCTATCTGGTGGGTCTGGCCATGCGGGTGATGTCCTTCTTGAAGAACTGACGGCATTGATCAACCTCATGCTGTCGGGTTGAGTCAACAGCGAGATTACAGAAATCTAATATATAACTATTTTGCTTAAAAAAATGTGTCGCAAAAAAGCCGCGTACCTAGGCGACTATTTCCGACCCGTACAACTAGGCTTTCGTTCGCGAGGCGGTTGTGAGGCCGCGGTGCATTCTTTAAGAACCTTTTTAGATCGAAATTACGGGGAGGTTATTCTAATAGTAGATATCAAAAATGCTTTTAATTCGGTTGACAGAGGCGCCTTGCTAAATCAAATCAAATCCAAAATTCCCGAAATTTATCCTTTTCTTTTTCAATGTTATGGTTCGCCATCTAAATTAATTTACAAGAACCAAACTATTTCGTCTGCAGTTGGCTGTCAGCAAGGTGACCCTCTTGGCCCGGCCATTTTTAGCCTTGCCATTCACCCAATTATTCAACGCCTGAAATCTAAATTGAATGTTTGGTATCTCGATGACGGAACCCTGGGTGGCGATGTGGACTCAGTATTTGGCGATCTAAAAATTATCATAGATGAATTTCGGCAGATTGGCTTAGAACAAAATTTTTCGAAATGTGAAATATACATTTCAGATTCATGTTTGGATAGAAATTCAGTTATTCAAAAGTTTGAGACTTTGGCTTCCAATATTACTGTTGTAGATAAGAGTTCACTCCACCTACTAGGTTCACCAATTCTTGATGAATCTTTTCCGAGTTTCGTCGACGACAAAATTCAAAATTTTATGAAGGTTTCGGACAGACTTAAAAATTAACTCACATATGGCTTTCATCATTATAAAATTTTGCCTTTTTGTCCCAAAATTTACATATGCTTTACGATGTTGTCAACTGTGGAAACACAGTCAGCTGGTGGAAGGCTTAGACAACATATTAAAGAACACCCTTTCCACGGTTTTGAATATTGAGTTGGATGACAGAGCATGGTCGCAGGCCTCATTGCCTATTCGATTAGGCGGCTTAGGCATACGCAAAATTTCTAGTGTTGCTTTGCCAGCGTTCTTGTCTTCCGTCTATAGTACACATTCTTTGGTTGAGAAAATTCTAACACCATCAATTTCGGCTGTTTTTGGCAATATACTCCAAATTTCTTATCTTGACGAGGCTCGAAATGCTTGGCATAGTGCTTGTCCTAATCCGATCCCCCAAAACACCTTTTGGCACAATGGCAGTGGGACGGGCCTCTGTGCGAGTTGACACGGAATTATCTATTACATACGTGCTCAACCTCCACAGATCGTGCTCGTCTCTTAGCTGTTTCAAAATGGGAATCAGGTCTTTGGCTGCAAGCACATCCATCTTACAATACCGGTACACTTATGGATCCTGTAACTTTCCGTATTGCCACTTGTCTTCGGTTGGGTGCAAGATGCTGCGCCTCTCACCAGTGCCGGTGCGGTGCGGCCGTAGATCAATTTTTTTTTCACGGTCTTTCGTTCACAAGGTCTGCCGGCAGGATTTCGCGCCACTCCAGTCTTAATGACATTATCCGTCGAGCTTTTACCAGTGTCAATGTGCCAGCCGTTCTTGAACCGAATGGTCTGTTACGTGATGTTGGTAAGCGGCCCGACGGTATGACTCTTGTCCCATGGGAAATGGGTAGGCCTTTGGTGTGGGACGCTACCTGCGTCGACACCCTAGCGCCATCTCATCTGCCTGGCACATCAGTTAGGGCTGGTGCGGCGGCTGATTCGGCCGAGGATCACAAAAGGCGCAAATATAGTGGTCTCGACAGAGCTTACCTATTTGAGAATTTTGGGGTGGAGATCTTGGGTCCGTGGGGAGCCGGTGCCCTCCGGGTTTTCAAAAATCTTGCGGGGCTTTTGATTGAGGTGAGGTGAATTTCAATTATTTTTTTTCTAGAATTGTTGTATGCCACTATGTAGTGGAAAAATCCCCTTTTTGTGTTTGAAATTTTAAAATTGGCTATAGTTATCGTTCATACGGAACTATCCTCGAGAACTATCTCAAACTGCGAGCGTGTGCATTTGGCATCGAGACCGCCTCTGAGCTAATCCGGTTACTGCCCAGTGCACCGAGCGCAATGTACACAGCTCTAGCTAAAGCTAAGCTCTACAGTCTGATCCATTTGATTGGCTTGACTCTCTAAGATTCACGTTCTGCTAATATTATATCTAGGTAAATACCTCTGCATTCTGCCTGAGAATACGGAATACCGAAGATGAATCATGCCTCGTGTGTGTAAAGGCCTTATGCCGTAGTTCATAGTCACACAGCGAGCTACGCTTGGAGTATCGCTACGAGTGTGTGCTTAACTATCTTATCCTATATTTTTTTACAAATATATCTCTTTATTCAATCAAAAGTACAATTAAACTAACTATGTACATAGGAATCAGTCAGATTACCTGAGGACCGTTACAAACGGCCTATAGGTAACTCAACTGTTCCAGACCAGTACCAGACGGAAGCGTGCCCAAGACACTGGCTGCATTGCCACGCTGAATAGCTATGCTAATTCGCTGGCCTAAATAAGAGCCAGCCCTTGGGTCACGCGTCACCTCAATCAAAAGCCCCGCAAGATTCTTGAAAACTTGGAGGGCACTGGATCCTCAAAGTCCAAAGACCCCACCTCGAAAAACTCAATAAAGAAACTCTGTCGAAACCCTTATGTTAGCGCATTTTGAGATCCTTGGCCAATTTAGCCGCTGCACTAGCCCTAATTGATGTCCCAGGCAGATGAGATAGCGCAAGGGTGTCGACGCTGGTAGAATCCCACACCAAAGGCTTATACTACACCCATTTACCAAGGGGGAAGAGTCATACCGTAGTAGGGCCTCTTATCATCATCATCAGTTTTTGTTTCAAATAACCCAACAAAACTAACATTTAATAAAATCACTTTAAATCTGATTAACATTTTTTTTTAAAATCATTCTTCATTTAAAAATACCATGAATCATTAAAAATGAATAGGCCAGGACACCAATGGAAGATGAAACTTGGAGGGTGCGTTAATATCCAAATAATACAGGAATATTATTTTATTTAAATGGGCAAGCCTAACCAGATGGTCTACCTCTTTTTTTATTATTATACGACGAAAATGTGCTTGGCCTTCATCTCACTTGATTTTCAAGTTATGATAAGGCCGAAAGTGGAAAAGCTCTTCACCCGGAATCCTCAACAAACTGAGGAACTAAGATAGCCATCTTACCTCTGAATACCCAGAGGATTGAACCCGAGACCTCTGGATCTGACAAGGCTCGTAGCACAGAGGAAACACAGACAATGGAAGCTGATACCTAGCTTATGCAGCGCAAGTTTTCGCAATTCAAACAAAATTAAACAATTTTCTATTAAAGAATGCTGAAGGCGGAATATGGTAACTCAGACCTAATAATACTTTCAACAAATTTGACATATATTCAATATATATATATCCTAACAATTTTGGAGACATTCGAAAGTACTTCATCATCATCATCGTAAATGTGTTTGAATAAGATATCGTTCATTCTTCAGACTTCAGAATAAAGTGGAGAGTCAATGTTTTAGTGATAATTATAAAGTGAAACGTATTTACGGTCTCAGATTTGACTACTATGTTCCAGTTGTACATTATTTTATCAATATAATGATTGTCTGAGCAAAATCATCTTGGGTGTTTCAAACATTTATTGTAGTTTATTTCGAGTCATAAACATAGTGAGAACTATCTACTCGTATTCTGTGGACAAGTAAAGCAAATTGAAATGATTGAGACATTTTCCGAACAGACAGTACAATATTATATTGAGCACAAGGTATTGTGCCTGACAACTCATCACGGACAGATATTATGCATTGGTTTGTAGGGTGAACGAAACAGACAGACAGAAACAACATTCTGGAGGTGCTCTGTACCGTCACCGACCTAAATAGGATTTGCGTATTTCTATTTGAGTGCTTATGTCATACCTTTTACAAACTAGAGTTTTATTGTTAATTTTGTTCATACGAGTATATGTCTAAGATTATAATATCTTTTGTTACTTGACTAGCTGATTATCTGTCAGGACTTATTTAGTGTATTACATAATTGCAACAGAAATAACTTGCAAGCATATAGAATGAAACTGAATGGGAAAAGTGCTACATCTGTGTACTGCAGTGGAAATAAAAATTATGATGATGTTGAGTGCAAATATTATGTTGACGTGTGCAAATAAGTTTGGGCGTACCAAAACTAGAATCATACTATACGAAACTTAAAAGCATGTATTTAATTAAATACTTTTGTCCTGTAAAATTTGTATCTAACTTTAGTCAGACATTCTGAACACGCACTAGTTTTAAAATGATATGCGCTCAAAGCTCGGACATCGCTAACCACATTTAGGGAGCCCAATTTGATTATACCGAGAGTTCATGGTGGGTGTGTGGGTGATCCGGCTTTTGCCGAGGGGCTTCGTGCTTCTAAACATTGAGGATACCCTATTCCTTTGTAACAGAAGCGCTATGTATTCATCTTATCAGATTAAATGCTACTAGCTATGTTTTAGAGCAAAGTTTTCTATTAATTTGAATAGTATAATAGGTATATTATAACATTCGGTTCGCATTAAATTCCGTATTCTCAAAATATTCTGCAAAGCAATTTCGCATCACGGAAGCTTTGCAGTACCCTTATTAAAATACGATCCTGAATATTTTAGAACTCACATAAGCAAAATGTTGCTAGTGGAAACTTGGTTAATGAGCTTCATTTAGCATTATATGTTTTTAGAGTAGTCAGAATCAACAGCTTATTTTTCTTGACGGGATGGGAAGCCGTCCTGTTTGAAAACGCTTTTCTGTGAAAATCCACAAAGTTGAAAGGGCGTTCAATACTGCAACGAAAACTTCTCAAAGTGGGTCAAGAAGGCTCAAGCAATAAGTTACGCGATACGTACCTACCTATAACACGTATAGCCAGATCGATTGATCTATAATGCGATTTCCGAAGGTGTTAACATCTACGATGCACATACAAGCAATCTTTCCATGATATGGTGGCGCTTGCGGATACCGCTACCTATGGAATTACAACTAACAGTGTGTTTATTGGAATGTAGTACCCATCAGATTGCATCAGAACTGATCAAAAGTGGTACTTAACTACACAACAGATTATCCCTGTTTTTAACGAATGAATCTCGTCTATTTGCATATCAGCATCAGCACACTAAAATAATTCTAATCTCGGCGTATATACCTATCCATCAAACAACACTGTATTTCATCGAATTAATATTTGATTGCATGCCTCATTTAAATATATTATCTCAAATCAAAACCAATCACCTATTAATTGGAACTTGATGTAGTGTTTTGGGTGTTATTGTAAATTAACGGTTCACATAATAATGTACTCGTAGCTCAATTATTTTGTGGTGAAATTTGTTAGTGTGATTTGCATTTCGTATTTATAATAATATAACTGCATAACATGGAGTGACGATTCGTAATTCTAAAAAGTATTTATTATGCTTGGTAATAGTGATAATCATAAATAGCGTTTATTACTTGTACGTTTTAAAATGTTTGTTAATGGGTTAATTGTAGTTGAATCATAATTAGTAACATTAGTTGTTTCAATGATTGAACCAATAGAATTTGTCTATGTTTTTATGTAGAGTCGCCTGCACTAATATGTATACATATACTTTTCAAAAAGAAGCCATTACTTTTATATTCACGTATGGCAAATTATGTTGTTACTATTGTACTCAAGTCTGTTACTACAAACTAATTTATGTAAGTATCTTTAATCTTTGTAAATTTTTGACTTACCTACGTTATGCAATGTAACGAAAAAGCGAATAAATAAATTTGAGTTTTGAACTTAGAGGCATTTATTCTAGTAGGCATCACAAAAAAAGTTTTCTCAAAACAAAAGAACAGCAAGGAAGGAATGTCGTTATCTATATAGGTTATATGGTTGATTTGCAAGCATATGCCTAACCTATTCCTAGATAGGTGACAAAGTCGGTTGGTAGGTATAAATAATGTAGACTATGATAAACATTTGTTAAATAACGATATGTAGGTAAATAAAAAGCGTAGGTCGCTCTGCAGAACGATTTGGTAGCGGGATTCCTTGGCAAAACGCGATTACGAAAAACCTATGAGAAATGCGTTTGAGGCACCAACCTGAAAAATCGATAATACCTAACAATCGTTGTCCGATTTCAATGAGTTGAATGAACCCTTCGCCAACATAGGTTGCTACCTAGGTAGGTGTAAAGTAGGTACTGAACTATTCCCACAGATTACTTACGTGTACTTACGTGTCTTTATTAAAATTAAGTTTTTTCTATGTAGGGTAGATTACCTAACCCATAAATGTTTTGTATATATTTTTTTACTATAGGTAGGTAAATTTATTTCAAAGCGTATCTATCACTATGCATTGCATCGCAATATCGCTGCTGGTCAAATGTTTTTAAGGGTAATAACATAGTGCTTAAACTAGATTGTTGAATAATTATAATTACGTTTTCAAACTAAAAAGAAAACCGACTTCAGTGAAGAATATGATACAATTTCGTAAACCTGGATGACGTATTTTTCCAATTATTTTGATGTCAGATGGACGGACAAACAGACAGACAGACGCGTGATCCTATAAGTGTCCGTTTTTTTTTTAAAAGATTGAGAACCTCCTCCTTTTTTTGCAAGTCGGTTAAAAATAGGCCAATGTCTTGAGCTGCTGTCAGTTTCTAATATGTAGATACTTAACCAGTTTGAACATTATGAAGTGAAACTCATAGTGCAGGCGGCTGTAAAATTAAATATTTCAAATGAATAACTTACAGATAGCCTTCCACCGGAAACGTTTTCTTGGTTGTCGGCGGCGTCCCGCGGCTTCTTGGTGCGTATGAGCTTCATAAAGAGGGTATGGCTCCTGCCGCGGATACCACCCCAGTCCATGTCTCGCAGCCTTGCAAAGGCCCTGCACAATAGAAAACACACATGGATCGAAGTGGAACACAGTTTCAAAGTTTTAGGAGTTTACATTTATTTTTTATGTAAGACGGGAAACGCTTGGGCTTCATCACACCTGTTTTCACTTAGCTGGTTTTAGTTTGTTGTGTAATATTTTTCTTCTCGCTTTCCTGCGATCTGTGGGAGTGATTTCGTGAGAAAAGATGAAGTGTGTATCAGAGAGAAGGGGAAGCGCGCGCTATTTGTTTTGACCAAAGAGTGCGCGTGGTACTGCGGTCCGTCAGATGGTACCATTTTTTTTTTTTATTGTATGACAAGGAAGCGCTTGGCCTTCATCTCACCTGGTAACAAGTTGAGATAAGGCCGAAGATGGAGGCGCACTTCACACAGAATCTTCAACAAACTGAGGAACTGGCTATCTTACCTCTGAATGCCGGAACACAATTTTTTTTTAAGAATTGTTATTATGGCTACAGAATTAGGTAAGATGGTGGTAGCTAGCCAGGTGGACTTAAACAAAATCCTACCACCAACCAAACCAAGCACAATATATTGTACTCCCCATGGGGATCGAACCCGGGACCTCTGGATCTGAAATCGGTGGGTTGAACCACTAGACCACAGAGGCGGTTAAAACCATGGTTATGAACCGCGGTTATGGTCTAGTGTCAGATCCAGGGTACCGGGTTCGATGCCCAGGGTGGCACAATGTTGTGCTTGGTTTGGTTGGTGGTAAGACTTTGTAAGTATCTTACGTAAGTCTGTCGCCAGTATCATTCTAAAATGTTATATTCCGACATTTAGAGGTCAAATAGCTAGTTTAATTAATGAATTATTACACAGCGCTAAAGATTGATGTGTAAGCACAATTTCGGTCATTTTACCGTTTATGATATACGGTAGGTTTATTTGCGGATTACCGCACTTTGGACATTGACTGGGACATAATGGTTGATAGTGAGCTATGATAGGAATGTCTATTGAAGTTCGCTTCCATCTATCATAACTTGAAACTATGTGAGATAAAGGCAAAGCGCTTCTTCGCCGAATAAAATAAAAAAAAACAATATATTTTCCGATTGGTTGGTACTGTGCGTGTGTGGCGAGAAAGAAAAAGGAAATAATTAATTGTCAGAATATTTTATTAGCGCACAAAGAACTTAGAATATTTGTTATGACCCTAATGTCTTCAAGAAGTGAGTTTAAAGACTCTTTTTGGGTAGGTGAGCTCCATTATCGATATATTTCTTGTATGTGTAAGTTTCGGGGATAAGAGCTGACTCATTCTAATTATAAAAAAGTAGAAAAGGAGAACGCATCAGCTATGTGATTAGACTACAGTGTAGTGCCGATACGAGCTCAGGAACTTAATCTAGTATGTGGCTTGAGACATTGTTTTCAGGATATACCTACATTTGATTTATATATATTTGACGTGTCCATACGATTATGAGGCAGGCCAGAGCAGGCCACCAAATAACATTTAATAGCACCTTAGAATAATTAGATGGTGATTGAGATTTTGCTGGCAGAAAACCCCGCACATGACCTGTTACTTATTATTCCTGTTATGATGTTACGGTCAGCGTTTTCGATCGGATTCGCCGTGGTCCAATCTTCGAGAAGGCTGATGGCCTGAGGTGTACGGTTGTGGACTGTAGATATGATGCGATGGTGTGATTCGTTGACCAACGTAGCCCTATGCTACCTTCTCGCACACACCGTGACAGTATGAGGATATAAGGTAGTATGTACTTCGTGCCTATCTTACAGTGATTACCCTACCGGTGTCTGATCTAGAGCTCCCGGATTCGATCCCCAGGGGGCGTACAATATGTTTACATTATGAAACATATGTACAGTAAAGATCATATTATTATATATCTCTATATTCATCCTCCTCAGTGTTTCAATACTCCTGCTGAACACTTGCCCCCTGGGTACGAACTGCAGTGACCGGTTTAAAAGTCACTAAACCGACTACGGACTCAAGTCGGCCGCTGTAGGAAATATCTATCCTGGTGGGGTATCATACACTCTTGGAGCGCCCATTGCGAGTTTCGAGCCCCCGTACAGGACATGACCCATCAACTTTCCTGCCCGCTATGCCCCTCTACCTACCAGTAGTGTAGTGTACTACTGTAAATTAAATGTATGGAATTAACGTCCAGGTAAGATCCTTCGCGCGTTGTCTGTTTTACATACAATAAAAGCTTACATTAGGTTGTTTTTTTTATAGATTGGTTTCTGAAGTCTCTATTTAAAATCATGATTATCATAAACCTGTGAAACAAATGTTTCATTATTTACTTTGCTTAGTTGATAAAAAGTTTACATCTTAGCGAATGATATCATCAGCAATAATTATGCAATGTTTCGTTCTTAACCATTGATTAAACATTTTTTTTAAATTCACCATATCTATTGAAAGGAATGTAGGATTTGAATAATTCAGAATGTTATCTACAGCTTCTGAAATAGTCTTGACTATGCAGTATTTTTTTGAATATGATCCAAGGTACAAATATTGTGGTTAATTTGGTTATAGTGCCATAACTATAGCTATATTTTCTATAGCTATAGTTCGATATATGTTTGGGCTACATTTTTTATAGGTATTGATATGTTCTCTAAAACTGTATAATGTTATTTTTTTCTACAATCAATAGTTTTCGCAGCGCGTAAGGATTTTTTTGGTATTTTTCCTTCACCTTGGTTACATTATTACGGTTTTCGTACGGATGCCTAATAAATCTTGATAAAAAAATAGCCTCTGTTACTCAGTGATACTATAGCATTATATTAGTGAAAGAATTTTGAAACTCGATCGAGTTTTTTTGAGCCTATTCAATAACAAAAATAATTACAATATTTTCATTTGAAAATAATAAATATAATTTATTTCGCTTAATAACTACCTACATATTCCATAAAATGTGGATAATAGTATATATATGTGTCGAACTTACTCAGGTATGTAATGGGGCACATTAGAGTACATTAAATTTATAGGTCGCATTACCAAGCTAGACTTTCCGCTAAGTCAAAGTCAAAGTCAAAATTTCTTTATTCATTAAGATTTTTTAGGATCATTTTGAAACGTCAAATTTACCGCCTGTTCGGAATCGCGACCAGCACACAAGGAGAAAGGCAAGAACCTCGGGCCGGTTATTTTTTTTTTGATGATCCATTCAACATTTAGATACACAATTTGTTATTATATTCTAAGTAGATACATCAAAAACCTAAATGCTTAATCTTAAAACATTTGTTATTACCTATCTACCTAATGGGCAATTTGTTAACATTGAGAAATCACCATTTTGCTGTCAACTGGTATAGTAACATATAACCACGCGTTCTTATCGTCGATATAATCACAAATTTTGTAGTAGGCACTTTTAATTAAATTATTCTTTATATACAATTTGAATTTACGAGCAGAGAGTTTGGTGGCGCTTTGAGGAAGCTTATTATAGAATAGAAGAATAGAATAGCTAGTTGCTTTGTAAAGAATCAGCTGACCGTTGTAGCGACTTAAGTGATAACTGGGCATTGAGGATTCTCGGAATACCTAGTCCGCTTTGAGCTTAAAGAAAATCCTTCGTGCAATTTTGAGCTGAAAGCAGCATATCCTTCTCGAGTGCAGTCTACGATCTCAACAATAGTCTACGATCTCAACAATAGTCTACGATCTCAACAATAGTATACGATCTCAAGAATATGTGAGACGGAACAAATCATTTTCTATGAATTGAAGGTAGACAATATGAAACAGGATGAAATATGTGCTTAAAAATATACAGATAAGTCCACAAAATGTTGCTCAGAAATAGCCGTTACAGTAATTCACATATATAATTGGACGTTAAAATGATGGTGATTATATATCTAACATTTCAATGAGCACTACATATTTGATAGTATATTAAAATAAATTAAGTACTCGTACAGTAAGTGTATTTTGTTAATGTTAAAAAGTGTTTGTTTCAAAATAACATAAGGATAAGCCGATCCCACAGCACAGTATAAAGAAGCTTTGTTCACTTCGCTATAGGTTGTGGGTTCGATTCCAATCCAGCAACAAATATATGTGTGATGAATACAGATGTTTGTTCTGTATTTGGGTGTTGTTTCATGCAATACGTATGCATTTACAAAACAAAAAAGTATTTGCGTATTTTATCCGCAATGTAGTTCCCATATTACAAGCTATACTTAGTTTTGGGCTAGATGGCGCTGAGAGAAATGAAACGCCAAAAAATTGATTTTATAACATGGCAACGTAGATAGTAACAACTGCTATCCTATGCAAATTATAACCACGGTGGATCAGTGGTATCTGATGATACCTGAGGATTTGAGGAGCTTTTTGGTACTGTTGATCTGTTCGATACGGATTGAGTGCAGATCAAGGTGAATGATAAAAACGTTACACTGATTTTCTCTTGAATTTGATAGTCAGATAAAAAAAAAGTTACAATATAAGTATTAGGGGTGATACTAATATTTTAGTAAGGTTAAGCTTGAGAAGTAAATATTGCGGATATATAGATAGATTGTGCTCATCGATATTGCTGCTATGATACGCGACAAGTGATTGTATTCCACGGAGATGATAATGCGCTGCCTGACTAATAGTGGAGATAACTTAGGATTAAATAACGCGTCCAGAGTAAAGTGCTGCTCTGGCACGTGTAGTAGGTCATTGCACGAGTGGATGACTCAGTAGATATCATAACCAGTGCACACAGTGGTACCATTCAGGATGATACAGTCTACTGTACATGGTACAACTGTGTGCACTGGTTATGATATCTATATCATAACCAGTGCACACAGTGGTACCATTCAGGATGATACAGTCTACTGTACATGGTACAACTGTGTGCACTGGTTATGATATCTATATCATAACCAGTGCACACAGTGGTACCATTCAGGATGATACAGTCTACTGTACATGGTACAACTGTGTGCACTGGTTATGATATCTATATCATAACCAGTGCACACAGTGGTACCATTCAGGATGATACAGTCTACTGTACATGGTACAACTGTGTGCACTGGTTATGATATCTATATCATAACCAGTGCACACAGTTGTACCATTCAGGATGGTACAGTAGATATCATGACCAGTGCACACAGTGGTACCATTCAGGATGATACAGTAGATATCATGACCAGCGCACACAATGGTACCATTCAGAATGATACAGTTGATATCATGACCAGTGCACACAGTGGTACCATTCAACAACTATATATTTTAAAAACTCCTCAAGCCGTTATTGATTACATAATCGTAAATCAAGGTTAGAATTATAAGTCTGGTTATAGATTAATGAACACCTTCTTTCTAACCATATTCCTGTACCCATACCTATAACAGTTGTAATTACTTATTCTACTAAAATTCAACTACTAAGTTAACTCAAAGTTCAACAAATTGAACTATTATTTTTTTCAACTATCTCAACATTGTAACTACTTTGTGAAAGTTTATTGTGTGAACAAACAAAAAGCTATCAGATTTTCGCTAAATCTAATCAGCTATCAACCGGTTAGCTGCCGCCAGATACGAAAACGGAACGCCATGCCTTCCTGTTGGAACAGTCAAACAAATCCATTGAATCTGTGAAGATTGTCTATTGGATTTCAATATTATAATATTAGTTTTATTCGAAGTAATGCTAAGGTTTGGACATAGTGTAAGTGACGATGGATAAAAAAAGCAAACAAGTTGAAAATTATAAAACTAAATTACGACTGTTTTTTTTTATTACAATGTTTTAACGAGAACAAGCAAAATCAGTAGAAAGAATCAATCTGCATTTTAAAGAATAAACACGAGTACCCTTCATTTGATACCCATACCGTTTCAATTAAATATTTTTTTGTCCTTTTCTTCTGATTTGTTAGTCAAACTCCCATTTAGAATCGACATAATTATAATGAAAAACACATACCTACATACATAATATGTATAACAAGTATACTTGCCGAGTATTAATAATATATTCGGAAAGGTAAGACCTCGATGAACGTTCTCTGACCAAGCTGGTGGTATTTTCGAGATCAAATCTAGGTCAGGAGTAAAGGAGTGCATGTAGCCTAGTAAGTAGATATCCGAGTTCTCTGGATACCCCTTCGGGAAACAGGTGTGAGTGTTTGTATAGAGAGACAAAGACCATCTCAGAAATAGCAAGTTGAAGTCGGCCGGCCACATAGCTTGCAACCGCTGCAGGGCGGACAGTCGATCGAAACGAAATGAGATGAAATCTCTTTATTGAACACCTAATGCATACAGGACAATTGACAATTTCAAACGAAAGTTAGCAGAACAATGGATAGTCTTATCGCTCAAAAATCGTAAACGTACATGCCTTGTATGGAGACCACGATTAAATACGAAACAAAGTGTGGTAAACCTTTTCACATGTTGTGGCTGTTGCGGGGACTCGGTGTAAGAAGGCGGCTCAGAACCACTACTTTGTGCAGTGTCAGCAGTGTTCGTATTTATGAGCTGTGATGATAATGATGATAATCACAGCAGCCATGCCAAAAGTGTGGTGTGCACTACGTTGTCTGGCAACCCACCGTTAAAAGGTTTCCCACCCAAAGGCTATTAACCACCTCTGTGGTCTAGTGGTTTGACTACCAGTGTCAAATCCCGGGTTCGATCCCAGAGGAGTACAATAATGTGTTTGGTTTGGTTGATGGTAGAAGTGCGCTTCCACCTTCGGCCTAGTTACATTTTCATAACTTGAAAATCAGGTGAGATGAAGGCTAAGCACCTACCCATCGCACAATAAAAAAAAACGGGACCCTATCACTAAGCCTCTACGTTCAGTGGGCTGTATCTCATGAACCTTAACAGGGACCCAATACTACCAAACCAATCACTTCACAATGGCAATGATTTAGGTATTCTACTAACCCAATCTATTTTCTATGACTGTATACAACTTTGCAGAATACCAAAGTAACAACTATCATAATGCCAATAGCATGGCGCCACTATCTTTATTTTCAAAAATAGTAAATTCGCCCGCCATGTTTAAATTGATACTGTGTGTGTGTGTGTGTATTTCTAATGCCACTTAGCAATCAACAATAAAAATTATACTAAGGAGCCCCTTTAATTTTCAGTTTCTTACAAGAAACGTACTTTCATTTGAACGCTGGTCGGAACCCTTACTTAAGGTACCTTTAAGCGCACGTTCATACAAATAATACACTTAGTAGCTTATCTTACTTGATATTCATAACGAATTCCCCTGAGTAGTTTTTAAGCCTACCGTTTCTATATTATTTTTTACCTTATTTTGTCACTGACCAATATACGTCACTAGTCTCATTCTCAATAAATAATGTCCATCTTTTATTCATAGTTATGGTGTTTACTTGTGCAGTAACAAACATTGTACATACTAACGAGCTTCGATCCCAGTGACGCAAGTGGCTTACCAAACAAGGTCTTAGGTCGTTAAGCGATTCTATAGCCCGTGTACGAAATGTATTTGTATTAACTAGAAGTCCTAGAACTTGTCCATATACACTCACATGCGATTTTACACCTGAACTTCATAATTATCAATATGAATGCATTAGACTAGTTGTCGTTGTGTGAAATTAATGTCCTGCAACATTTATTTAGATATTATTATTATTAGTTATTGTAACGTTTTATAAATTCTGTTATTACTAGTGAAAAAGCCCGATATGTTTAAACACTAGAATAACAAATCTACTGAATTTGAATTTAAAACCATTTTATTTTTTAAAGTGAATTTACGCTATAGTGTGGTAAATTTAACCTTTTTTTTAAATTACTGATTTACAAAATGAAACCATAACTAATTGTAACGTCTTTTAAATTTCTGTTACAATAAGATGTATTTAAGCCTAATAAATACACCTCGGTGTATCTCAGGTGTATCTCGATACACTTGAATAGCAAATGCTGTAACCGCCTCTGTGGTGTAGTGGTTCGTCTACCGGTGTAAGATCCAGCGATCTCGGGTTTGATCCCCAGAGGGAGTACAATATCGAGCTTCTTTTTGTTGGTGGTAGGACTTTGTTTAAGTCTACCACCATCTTACCTAATTCTGCTTTCACAACAATTATTTGTTTTTTGTGTTTAGAGCATTCAGAGGTAAGATAGCCAGTACCTCAGTATATTGAGGATTACGGGTGAAAGAGTCTTCCTTCGGCCTTATCAAAGCTTGAAAATCAGGTGACATGAAGTCCAAGCACCTCCCCGTATAAAATATATAATAAGAAAATAAATTAAAAACAGTAATAAAATTTAAATCACATAAAAAACGATTGACCATTGAGATGTTTCCTTGCATATAAAAACTATAATTAATTGTTGAAGAGAATATTATAAAACTTTTGCGATTTACATTCAGACGTTCCTTGTGCGGGAAAATTGTTCAAAGCCAATGAAATGTTGAATTGCCTTGCCGGCGATGAGAGGAGAGGAGGCAAGAGGCGAGGCATATCAAGTTAATGTTTTATTCTACAACGACAACGACGGGGAAGGCTTCCATTTTCTATGGAATTAACTTGTCTCTTGCACGATGTGATACCCTATAATAAAAGGTGCGCTTTGAGATTCTATAATGTTTTTTAATTCTGCAGTGTGTTTCTGACAGGTGACCCTTTTTCATTTCATATGAGCTTGGGTGATGTATTGTATGATAAGTATGTATTTACAAAAAAAATTTAAATAAGTGATATTTCGGTAATCTAGCTAGATGGCGCTGTGTGAAATTAATGTCGTGTAATTTTTTTTATATATTTTTTCTAATTAAATACATGGTAGGTACATGATTTAATATTTTATACGATATCGACACTTTTTGTGTTTGTTTGCACTTCACGGCAAGCGAGGATGTGGTCTACCATAGAGCACGTTACTGTTAAAGATACTTACTTAATCTGTGTAAAAGCGCTCATGATATTAAAAAAAAACTATTACAATTTTTATTTATGACGGTAAATTGGACGAATTTCTCACAGCTTGCCTATTGCATTGGAAATAAAACGTTTAGTGCGAACGAGTTGAAATGGAACGAGTTAGCGATGGCAACATCGATCTAGATGGTGCAGTAAGTCCAATAGCAGAAAGGAAAGGGCGGGATCTAACTCTAAGAACATGTAAGTTCGCCAGCTCCGGAAGAACTTCTGTAATTAATGGACTGTATTAAGATGAACGTACAATACGTACAATACGAACCTCCTGGATATATCATGTTTCCTTTTCAAAAGTACCCCACCAAATCATGCAGCTCTTTTTATTTATATCCATTTATTTCTTTTTACATAATCCACAAATCTTAGCTTTTGTAAATTATTTAACTAATTAACCGAAACTAATATCTAATTATGGATAAAGTATATAAAAAGTATATAAAATATAGAGCAGTTATACTAATATACTAAGATAACAATAAAAATGAAAAGGTTCGTAATACTCAGTCTGTATTGCCAATTATAATGAGAATACCGAAGGTGTTTAATGTTATATTTAACAAAAGCGGCTTTTTCCATTGAAAGATTATTAGAATGCGCGCGAACCGAACGGCACTACCACTGAATTAGGTACTAATTTATACATAACGTGAATGTGGCATATTGTGCAATAAAACGTGAATTGATCACCTCTCTCCGCAAACTCTGTTCGTGCAAGCGATAAGAGACGCAGTGCCGCCATTCTGTCATTTACATCAAATGCGCGCATCTAGCCAAGAATAAATTCAAATGTATAATAGATTTGATACAGGTACATCTCACTTTTTTTATACTGTACGACGGGTAAGCACTTGTCCTTCATCTCATCTTGTCTCTCTGTCTATCTCACACAAGTTGAGATAAGGTCGAAGGTGGAGGCGCACTTCACCCGAAATCTTCAAAAAACTGAGTAACTGGCTATTTTACCTCTAAATGCAGGAACACAACAATTTAAAATTGTTATTATGGCGACAAAACTAGGTAAAATGGTGGTAGCTAGCCAGGCGAACTTAAACAAAGTCCTACTACCAAGCAAACCATGGGGATCGAACCCAGGACCTCGGAATCTGATATCGGTGGGTTGAACTACACTAAACCCCAAAGGCGGTTAAAACTTTTCACTTTCCTAAAGAGCACAAAAGTGATAAACAACACAAACTTTAACAGTAATAAAATTGTTACCGGCATAATGCGATATTCTCGAATGTTTTTGTGTCGTCATAACCATATAGGTACTATTACCATGTATTACCGATTTTCTTATTATTACTGCCTTTAACTTCCCTATATAAGCCATCAGGTCTCATCTCGCGATGGTTGTTTGAGTAAGTATTAATTCCTGAGATAAGTTTTATGTCCCTTGGTTTGGAGATAAAACAGTGTATTTAGTATTTACATAGCTCCTTGTGCTCTTATCCTATACGCTTAGTTTTAGTGGGGTCTGCACTGCATGTTTAATATTAAGAGTCGCCCCTTTGCTATAAACTCAAGTATTTTTCTAACTCACAACAATATTTATTTTTATTGTTCGGCGGGGAATCACATTACCTTGCAGTTTTTTATCACTCTTTAACAAACTTTGAAAAAAAAGGAGGTTTTCAATTCGTCGGTTTTTTTATGTATGGACCGATTTGGAAAATTATTTTTTTGTTTGAAAGGGTGGGTATACTTTACAGGTATTCCCATTGTCATCAGATCCTGACGTGATGACAATGGGAATACCTGTAAAGTATTCCCATTGAGACAAAGAGTCGGTATACTTCCCAGTTGATCCGATCGTCATCAGGTCTGGATCTGATGATGGGATCATGGAAAAATCGAGCTAATATTATAGGCACACTTGAAGTGATTTGGGTGTATGACCTCAAGTAAGGAAAATACGGACCCGTATAGGATCACGCGACTGTCTGTCTATCTGTCCGTCCATCTGTCATCAAAATAATTGGTAAAAATACGTCATCCATGAAAACGAAATTGTATTATATTTTTATTGAAATCGGTTTTCTTTTTAGTTTCTAAAACGTAATTATGGAGTATTGAACCTTCAAAGATTTGCGCAGTGACAGGAGCTTCCAATGCACATTTGTGCGCCAGTTTACATTCATTCCAGATGTTGATTTTGGAGTGTACAAAATCTTTTGCCCGTGCAGTGTTTTGCAATGTCACTTGTTCAATAGTTTGAAGATTTAATGACATCCGTCTAACATAACAACATGGCCGCTATTTCAGAAGAAGCATCTGCTAATTTTTTATGCATTTAATTATGTAATAAAAGGTAGGCTTACACTGTCATCGAACAATGGTGGAATAGTTTTCTGTGCCACCAGTACTCGAGTACAGTGCCTGAAAAAAGGACCGTCCCACTGATTAGCTATAGTATTTAGGATGGTGTTGGTGCTTGCGCGTATTCTGAATGGCAGGGACGCAACTTTGTTTCGCATGCAGGCATGGAACCCGTCTGCGCGCCAGACGGGTTCCATGCCTGCATGCGAAAAAGGCTGCTCGTATAGAATGTTTGACAATATCATTTAAACAGTGTAACTTTAACTTCACCTGAACAACGAGCAAACCTACGGACCAAAATATTAGCTCTCACGATCAACGCCCTTCGTTCCCTCTCCATATCTCATCATTTAGGTTTTCTGTAACAATGTGACCAAGGTATTTGAAGTGGTTCACCCGATCCAGGGCAGCCTCATTTGGGAACAAAGGTGGTACATCATCATGCGTTTTCCCTTGGGTTCAAAGACCATGTATTCACTTTTTTTAACATTATATTGCAGACCATGACTTTTAGCAAATGCTTCGCAAAGCAACAGTAGTTTTCTAAGTGAACTGATAGATGGTGCCAGCAGCATCATATCGTTTCGCAACTCCCGTCCATGTACTCGTAGCACCCAACTGGTTGTCTGCTGAGACTCTATCAGCTCATTAACACATAGGTTAAAGAGGTGTGGAGAAGTTACCCCCCTTGCCTTACCCCACATTGCCGACCATAGGCGTTGGACATAAACGTGATTTAACTGATTGCTGTACCAGTACTCAAAAACAGAGCCAATTTCCTTTGCTAGGGTTGTTTAACGTAGCTTTCGGCACAGTACATCATAACATACTGTGTCGAAGCCCGCGAAATATCTTAAAAGCAAGCAAATACCGGCGTCTTTCTATCCACATAATACCGTATTGTGTATTTCAGGCTGAATATAGCACTATCGGTGGACAGACCAGGCCTAAACCCGAACTGTCCAACTGTAGATGTTCTGCCAGTTGTTTATCCAGAAGCCGGTATAGTACTTTAGATATGATAGTAGCTAAGGAAATCGGCCTATAATTATTATCTTTATCAGAAATATCGCCCGTTCTGTTTTTGATCACTGGCACTACAATTGTCTTCATGAAATCGAGAGGAAGATAGGAATGACTAATACACAGAGAGTTGAACATGGACAGAATTCTAGGTAAGTGTGGACCAGAATTATCTAGTTTGGGTTCAACATGGGTACATTCGTTTCAACTGATTGGTCTAATTTATATCGATCATATTCACATTTCAATTTTCTATCAAATGCGTCATTCACTCCGTGATCTTGCGCTGGCATTCCTAATCAGACTAACAAACTGCCGTACAAGAGCTAAGCCTGGTAATAGGCTTTAAACAGTATTTTTTTTTCTCTGCTGGTTATGCATCTCCTCATTCACCTCACGTTCAGTATTTCTTAAACTGACACGAATTTAATGTAAAATGTCTTCTGACATGTTTTTTTTTTTTGGGAGTATAGATACAATCAATGAAAAGGTATTACATGAAAATATTATCTTAGTATTTGTTCCACAGGTCACGTGGATTACATGTGAAGCATGTAGAAATGATGATAGCAAACCATAGTTTACACAAAATACATTTCTGAACCCACGCATAAATATTTGATAAACCAGTATGTATGTCAATCGTTTTTTTTATTACCTGCCTGCTGACATTATATACATATTTTCAATTTTAAATTTTAGGACATCATTAAAAAAATAAATATTACAGGACATTAATTTTTACACAGCGCCATCTAGCCCCAAACTAAGCATAGTGTAGCAATACGTGTGTGTGTGTGTGTATTCGGCCAAATGCGGATGCGCATACGTAGGGTCTCGAACCAAATTTTAAGGCAAAATATTGTGCCTTGAAATTTGGTTGTATCTTCAGTATTTTTCTATAGCAGCTATAAAATACATTCTGAAATTTTAAACTGTCAAACTTTTACGATTCATGGGATACAGAGGCCTTAGTATGTAACGAAAATTGTTTCAGTTAGCTGCTAGAAACTCATACTAAGGCCTCTGACCGTAACGGACAGCCGAGGCTAAGTGATAGGGTCCCGTTGTATATAGGGGTAGGGGAACCCTAAAAATGAAAACTATAAATAGGATGCCAATTGAAAATTGGTGATTTTTAGTCGCACACAAGCATCACTTGTGTCTCTTGAAGCCTTGTTCAATCGCGGCGTCTCGTCGTCGGATCACTAACGCCACTGGCAAATATTCAATTACGGCGCAACGACACTACGTTATTGTGTGGTACCGCTGACGTTTCCGTTACACGTCTCGTTGCAAAGCTACATTTTTCTCATATAACGATCAGGGTATTTTACATTTCTACTTTATTTGTTCTCTCTTGAGAAATTAGTAGAATCCTCAATTTTAGATGCTAACTCCAAAGTTGTACTCAAAGCCACTCCTAGGAGTGTGATAGGTATCTGGTCAAGTAAAACTAGGTTTAGAACTGCCAAGGTCAGTTTCCAATCGACTGGTGCCATACTATTTAATGCCAGCTCTAAAACGAATCGAGACTAGCCCGATATGACCTATTTTACGTAAATAGAAACGTTTTAAAGATTTTATTTTGCTGGTGGTCTCATATAAATAAATAATAATAAATAAATATTACAGGACATTAATTTTACACAGCGCCATCTAGCCCCAAACTAAGCATAGCTTGTAATATGGGAACTAGATTACGGATAGAATACTTAAATACTTTTTGTAAATACATACATATATATATGTGAACTTTTCTAAAATTATTATTGTCGTTCAGAAATAAGAGATACTACCATTCAAATATTATTTTAGTTAAATGTACTATTTATGTTGTGAATTTACTTTCATGAATCCAATATGTGTTTTGAAGCTACAACAAACCAAAAAGCGCGTACCTTAATCGAAATATGTGAAACCATTCATTAATTAGTGAACGTTGAATTTAGATTTTGCAGCAAAATGACAGTACAAAAAATATACAATTTGGCACACTTGAATAGCCAGACCAACGAGTACCTATTAAAAAATCACTCCTTGATATTTCATAAGCCTTTCAAGTACCGAAACATTTTAATACAATGACCAAGTACTTAAACAGACGTGCTCTTCGTTTCAGCAAATGAACGTATTAGCATCATTAGTACAAAATACGAATTAAACTCTATTACGCCGGATTAAGCATGTCTGTTCTCATGGCAACGCCCTATTATTTAAATCAACCCAGCGCATTGTGTGCAATCTCCTATACCAAACGTATAGGTCATTTAATAAAGTTTTAGGGCGACTGCACTGTCTAGCTAGCTACTTTTTGATCTAGTCTAGATAGATATATAGAAGGCGGTATATTCTCCTCACGTTGCTTCGTAGCAGCCTAAGACGAGAAATTGGAATTTCATTGATAAGTAGTTTGCGGTTGTGGCGGTGACGGCGGCTTCAGTTGCAGCGCGTGGATGACATCGTTGCAATTTTCTACAAGTAAGTAGGTACACAAAATGGAAGTGAACATTTTTAAAATGTGGTTGGTAAACTAACCGCTGGAAAATTGAACTCCACATGCAGAGATTTTACAAAATAAACTTCCATTATATCACATCAGCCAAGTATTGGACTATTGAAGATTTTGCCACAATTCACTAGATAGGCGAGGAAGCAAAAGTGGAGTAGTCCAAATTAGTGAGTAATATGTTAGCTCAACTTGTTTACTTCAATGCCTCAGTAAATAGGTTCCTCATTACTTGAAGTTCAAGGGAGCTGGTGGTCAATCATTGGCTATTTCCAGTAAAATGTTTATGAGTCGCTTGCGATATTTCACCGGCCCATCGACTCACATATCAACAGATAATATATTCGATCGATAACTACCTCGAGTGATGGTTAGTTTAACGATGCAATAAGTTATTACCAGTTGCAAGATAGTGTGACACGGAGGAAGACAATCTTCTGTTCTACACTGTTATCATTTAATAGTGTGAGGGTGAGTCTGCCCGAATGAATGGAAGGTATTAAGCAGTTATAAAATGATATATCTGGGTGTTGCGTTGATCGCGTATGTTTGTGGCAGATTTGTCAATATTACTTGTTAGCGTATTAACTTGTTGTTTCGATTGTTTATGCCTCTAGATGTGGAAACATGTAACATGGTATACCTCCCACACCAGCCTGTTGGCGCTGGATACGTCGATAGGACCATTTCTAATTTCAAGGGCACTACATTTAGAGCACCCGCATATTGTGAGACCATTGACGGAATCAAGAACAATTCATTCAAATCCAGCATCATCCAAAGCTGGCTCTATATGAGTAGCCCGCGTCTCTATTCTCTCAGAAGTCTCGAGGGGCACCTTCCAGACAATATGACAGCGAGCACAAAAAGTTTACTCCTAGAACTTTCAAATAATTTATAGTCATTTGGCAGCCAGTGCTTTGGCCAACAGAAGTAGCAATTACATAAATCTTGATCATTAAGCACTACGACATGCAGCAATTCGTTTCGTAGTAGCCATAATATAACTCAACATTTTTCGAATATGAAATAAACCTTATTGACCGAGCGAGTCTCAGTTTCAGACTGGCCAAAAATGCTTGTGTCCGCTATCTGTCAGCTGTAGTTAGTTTTTTTTTGTCGATCGGAGAAAATATGGGGAAGTCTACTGTAGTGTTATTTATCAACGGATTTTAATTAAATTTGAAAGACACACTGAATTTAATTTTACACAACATGTTGAAAAAAAAGAGGTGTGGAGGGGAAAATTACGAGAAGTTTGCTGTAGGATTATTTTTTTGATATTAGGAAAATTTAAAGCTACGTATACCAATCTTATTACGCTGTCCTCTCCGTTTTTGCGAGACGAACTCGTAGACACCAGATTTGACCTCCTAAGACCAGGGGAACACGAGTAATCGATAAGCCTTATACCTCTATTTGCTCAAAAGACTAAAATAAATAAATTAATATATATAATAAATATACAGGAAATTAATTTTACACAGCGCTACCTAGCCCCAAACTAAGCATAGCTTTTAATATGGGAACTAGGTTACGGATAGAATACTCAAATACTTTTTGTAAATACATACGTACTATATGATTCAACACCCAAACACAGAACAAACATATTCATCACATTTTTTTTTGTCCTGGATGGGAATCGAACCCACAGCCTACAGCGCGGAGGGATAAGTTTGCTTGTTGTCTAAAAGGAAAAGTGTAAGCGGAAAACATCGGTTATTGCTAGGTTATAAGGGCTCGTTCGGGGGAGGACTATCAAAATAATTATTTCGAAGCTTAACACCATTTTGCCTCAAGATGACAGGCGCAATGCAGTCCCGCCTAGGTCATTTTCTTTGTGGATGTTACCTACCTTTGTTAAAGGCACGATATATAGGTACTAAATATCAGGTGGGCTTCTTGTTACGTTTCTAAGCTGAAAATAAGCCTCAATGGTCTCAGGAACTAGCTATCTTACCTCTAACCCCTACACTCGCGTGATGACGTAAATATTATGAACCTATTAATCGATGAGTCCGAGGGGAAAATGGAAATAGAAACGGATCCGAAGAAAAATCGTGATAACTAAAATACTACACCAACATTCCAAGAACAGTAGAGGATTACTATATTATTGATTACATTTTTATTGAGTAGATCTCAATTAAATAAACCAACTCGAACCTCCAATTTCCAGTGCTTAATTAAAACATATAACAATTAATATAGTTTTTGCCCCAGAAAAAACATAAAAAACTTAGCAGTAGTCAGTTTTATTAAATTATGAGCACAAGGGGTATTTATAAAATATTTTTATATTCATAATTTATATTTAGAAAATACCGTTTGCGTAAGAAAATGATACACAGCGCTGCGCGGTTGGTCTCCGAGAGGTTTACAGTTATAACCGGGCTATATTTGCACATCGAAGCATTATTGTTATAAGGCATTGTTTAGGTCCTCAATAACTCGATCTTTTCCGGGTTTTCTTGACGACAAGTTTCAATTTTTAAGTTTAGGACAGACTTTCCAAAATGAACTCTTAATTAATTTTCACTACTTAAAAATGTTTGACCTTTTTTCCAAAACTTCTTTATGTTTTACGATGTTGTCAACTATTGAAATGAAACGAGCTGGTGGAGAAGTGGAGAACTAAGAACTAGCACATTACTTTGTTGTCAACTATTGAAATGAAACGAGCTGGTGGAGAAGTGGAGAACTAAGAACTAGCACATTACTGTGTTGTCAACTATTGAAATGAAACGAGCTGGTGGAGAAGTGGAGAACTAAGAACTAGCACATTACTGTGTTGTCAACTATTGAAATGAAACGAGCTGGTGGAGAAGTGGAGAACTAAGAACTAGCACATTACTGTGTTGTCAACTATTGAAATGAAACGAGCTGGTGGAGAAGTGGAGAACTAAGAACTAGCACATTACTGTGTTGTCAACTATTGAAATGAAACGAGCTGGTGGAGAAGTGGAGAACTAAGAACTAGCACATTACTGTGTTGTCAACTATTGAAATGAAACGAGCTGGTGGAGAAGTGGAGAACTAAGAACTAGCACATTACTGCAGCAGCCAGCAACAAAGGCATTGATGAACGAACGTGCCGAGGCACACATCAGTCATACATCAGTCTATCAATGCATAGTTGTGGCCAAGGCTTGTATACTACTTTTGTTAAATAATGCGACGTAATTAAAACTAAGTAGAACCAAGGCAGATATTTTAATAAAAAAATAAATTTATTAATGTTATTAATATAACATTAATAAATTTATATATCATTAAAATAACTACGAACAGCAACATTTAATATCTTGACGAGACTCAAAACGATTGGTGTAGTGTTCGCCCTAATGCCCATCCCACCTTAAGCACCTTTTGGCCCAACTGCAGTGGGACGGAAGTAAAGGGGTACTATCTGTTACTTATGTAACTAACCTAAACAGATCGTGCTCGTCTTTTAGCTGTTTCAAAATGGGAATCAGGTATTTGCAGGTTTTTTCGTTCCCATTTTTCATTCCCATGCACACCCATCTTACAATAACAGTTTCGCAACCAGATTCAGATTCAGATACATATTCAGATTTAAATGAAATTAATTTTCAAAATATCATTAATTCAGTAAGATTTTTCAGGATCATTTTGAATTGAAATCAAAACTACCGCCTGTTCGGAATCGCGAATTGCCCAAAAGGGGAGAGACCAGAAACTCGGTCATTTTTATTTAACACTTATTAATTAAAATTTATAACATTTCAATGGTAAATGGTCTGGGCCAAGTTTATCAAAGTTCATAAACGTTTATATATCACAATTCATTTAATTTGTATTTTAGAGAGTGTAGTAAGGACTGATAATCCTAGCTGCGTATGTAGACAACCTTTTAACCAATTAACGGTTAATGTAGCTGAGGTTAGTGTTTTTGACCACTGATCAAAATTTATGACATAACCACATAATGACCTGACCACTTTGTTATGAAGCCACACTAATTAGAAAAAAATAAAATTAGTGCAATGAAATTGATTAGTACTTATTTGAATGACAACTCGATTTTGTAATGCGCCAATTCGAGTTTTGAATTTGTTACAAAAGCCTTATCTACTTTCTGACTCTGATCTAATTCACATTATTACTGAGAAGCAAAACCCTCAAACTTGTCCCGCAAATGTCATACGTGGCGAGTAAGGCTGGGATGATAAAAGGCTGCAATCTAAGTAAAATCTTGAAATCTTGACAGGCCCATATACATTGTTGTAACCTTAAAAGGTTTAGTAAAGCACCCATATACTCGTATATCGTTTTGTAAACATCAGATCAAAGAACAACACGACTCACTACTAGACGGAAAGATATCGAGACAATTTTTAACGCAAGTCTCAAAACATCGCTAGGCACTGTTGTAGATTAAGTGATACATAAAAAAGGCTGTTAAATTATAAAATTCTTTAACAACTAACATGAAAACTATAGAGAGTGAAGATGTATTTAATTCCAAGTTAACAAAAACTTTTATTGAGAGGGAGTTTTTATTCAGTGGACGATTAGTAAATATTGTATGTATATAATATTATATATCATTTTTATTTGTGTTAAACCCTTAGTAAAGCCATATATTTTCAGGACGTGGTCATGTTCCAAGGAGTTGTCATGGTCATGTCAGGTGTTGTCGCCATAACAACAATTTTATAATTGTTGTGCTCCGACATCTAGAGGTAAGATAGCTCAGTTTGTTGAGGATTCTGGGTGAACTGCGCCTCCACCTTCGGCCTCTTAACTTGTTACCAGGTGAGATGAAGACCAAGCGCTTCCCCGTCGTACAATAAAAATAAAGTTTTTTATGTCATTAGACATTTAGTATAATGACCTCAAACGATATAAAAATCCAGCCTGCGTAGGCCAATGACTAATTTAATTCTCACTCAGTATTATACTAGAGTAATTAAATATATAAATAGAGTATGTTCCAAAGAGTGTTGCTTGTTAAACGACACTCTTTTATTATCAGCTACTTTCGTTGTTTTTAAACAACAAATCATTACTCATTTTAAACAAATGTTTGTCCATCGAAAGACGGGCAATTGCATATAATTATGCACGTGGGTCCTTGAATAAATAATCTTCATGCATGATTATGTGGCAGTTTTCAAGGTGTACTTCCATACTTTCCAGGAAAGAAAATAATAGAACAATCAATAAAGACGCTCATCAATAATACGTCGGCGTATGTGCTGGTCATTTGTGAGCTGTATCATCATAGGTTTCCATACCCAAGGATTGCCAACGGAGCTCTATTACTAAGACTTCGTAATCCATCCATCCTTATAAAGAGCTCGTCTTTTGAACCGTACTTGGTAGCAAATTTTGTAATTATCGGGCTCACTGCCTGATCATTCGACAGGCTTTAATTTATGACAATTAATCCTGACCATTTTGTTCCGGAGGGACGGAGATTTTTTTAAAAAACTAATAAGAAACCCGACTTCAAGGAAGAATGTCATACAAATTATTAATAAACATACCTACTATGAGTTACGTTTACTATTTTGCACCTTTTCGGGTTTTTTAAAGCTTTTAAATCGACCCCACGATGAGAAAGCCCTAACAAAAATGACATGGTTGCGTATACTTTCCAACAACTAGATAGTTTTCTTTAAGATTTGGTGTTGATGATCAGTTGAAGGTTGTGGGTTCGATTCCCAATGAGAACAACCCGGGGGCACATCATTGTTATGAGTTTTCCTAGTTTGGTTAAAACATTGCAGACTCGAATCAAATGATTGATAGTCGTTAATGAGCCATGTTGGACGCCTATGGCGGCGGCGCGTAAGTCTAATACCAGAACTGTTACACAGTCCACACGAATAAATAAAGTAATTACAACAACTATACCTTTGTATTTCCAACAAAAAGAGTATCACATAAGTATCTTTACTGCGATTACTAAGACACATGCCAAGCGTGGTGATTATGGCAAAACCTTCCATTAAAATTCTTTAGCATTAAAGAGGCCCATGTCTTACAGTGGACCTTATGGGCAGTAATGATGACAATAATGATGATAATACAAGAATACGACACTAGAGCCAGAATGCACCTATATAATGCAAGACAATTCCACTAAGTCCAATCAATGATAGGATAAATTCTTTTTTACGGAGCACTTGGCCTTCATCTCATCTGGTAACAAGTTGAGATAAGGCCGAAGGTAGAGGCGCACTTAACCCGGAATCCTCAACAAACTGAGGAACCGGCTATCTTACCTCTAAATGCCGGAACATAACAATTTTAGTATTGTTGTTATGGCGACAGAATTATGTAAGATGGTGGTAGCTAGCCAGGTGAACTTAAATAAAGTCCTACCACCAACCAAACCAAGCACAATATATTGTACTCCCCATGGGGATCGAACCCAGGACCTCTGGATCTGAAATCGGTGGGTTGAACTACTAGACCACAGAGGCGGTTAAACTTTTTCGGCGTTTACTTGGATGACATACTTTTGAGGCATGACATGTCTTTTATACATTTAACTTTAGTGGTTTTTACCAAATGCCAAGACATTTTTTAATCGTAGCGACTTCGTTTTAGGAGTCTTTTTTTTAATGAAAAATCTACACGTTTAAAAATGTAAAATGAGTTTCTTTAAAATAGTTTCATTACGTGTTTAAGTCGTTGTTATTTTTATTGGAAACTTGTGGGTCTTTTTGCCGTAAATTCGTCTCTTTTTTAGCTTTCCTCTTATTCCCATGTCTTTTTGCAATAAATTCGTCTCCTTTTGATCTTTCCTCTCCTACATAATATTCAAATTATAATATCAATAAAATATTAATAAGAAATCCCTTTGTTATAAACTTACTAGAAGTTCGCCCAGAACTGAGATCTCGTGATATCTGGTTTGGTATTTTTTATCAAATAGAACGTAATTAACAAACGATAACAGCGTGCTTTGATCACACCTTTCTTACCGCACTTTTTTCTTGAACTTTCTTTATTCACCTGAGTCACAGTTAATAAAACCTGAGTGTTCGTGGCTCTCTCTTGTTGCTAACGTAATGTAATATCCTTACGAACATGAAACAAAGGTTGATATTGTTTTGAAAAGTGCTCTCAAAACTGTTACCTAGTTCCTAGTAGTTGTGGTTTAAAAATTTACCCCTCCAGCCCATGGATGTCGTAAAGTCAACCAAAAAGGCAGCTTTTTTCTTATTGTAAGCTAAGCTTTAACTGTGAGCAACAATCTGTCTGCTTATCGTGGTGATAATGGCCGTACCTAACAGTTATAGAGGAAGTTTTTTCCACACTGTGATGGGCAATAATAGATAAATAGATAACATGTCTATTCATTTAATATATAATGTTCCATATCAACATGGAATATGCGCAGTCAAAACCCTTGCATGACACCCCAAAAGACATTCTTGGATGTTATCGAAACCCTTCTGTATTGAGTGAATAACAATGGATAAATAGGCCAGTTTTAATGATATTTCGAATACCATCTTACAAGACCTGATTATCATCCTTTGCCCCTTTTATCTTAAAAACCATCCCTAATCAGGGCAAAATAAACTAATTTTGAAATCTGCAGTTTCAGCCTTATTTTTTATGATATAACATGTTTTAACACATTTGCAAGACTTCAATGTGACTGATTACTTTTGAAACCCTTAATGTACATACAGGGGTGGTTTCAGGGAATCAAAAGAAAGTAATTGTGAAGTCTACCCCCTTTAACAGTCTATCCTACAAGACATACCGTTTTAACCACTTAACGCGCCCCTTTGTTACAAAACCCACCTCTATTAAAAAGAAGAAAAAAAGAAAAGACTAATATGTAGTTTATGAATGTGCAGTCGATACTCTTTCAAATGACACCCCACAAGCCAAAAATCTTCTCGTCTCACTTAAGTTTATTTTAGAATAAGGACTGTTGATTTAGTAAATAAATAAAATAAAATAAAAATAAAAACACCCCTATTTCCCGAAAACTACCCTAGTGTCAAATAAATCCTCATACCGATTGACGAGTATTAATATAAGCTAATAATAATATAATGTTCAACATTTTGAATAGATCAGATCACCCATTCAAAAAGATATGGGTGTTTTTTTATTTTTTCCCCAATATCGCAAAAACTACCCCACTTATCGAAAATCCACCGCGACAAATTTATGTATGAATATATCTCTTTATTTCTACTCAGACACGTATTTTAACTTTTATGGCCCACTATTAAATACAAAATTTAACATATTTTAATTATCCTTAGGCGGAGTAAGTTTATAGTTTTTTTCTGCTGTAGGCTGTTATTATCAACAGCCTACCAACCGAATGTTATCAGTTGGAATAGTCTCTTGGAAGAAATTATTTTTGAAAATGGAATCTAAGCTCTGTTTCTTGGCGATCGTTGAGTGTATGCGTTTTCGTAGGTTTCGTACATTTTGTCAAAAGGAATAGGGTATGACAGCAAAATCACAACTGTTATGTAGGTAATTTAGTTTTATTATCTTCGTTTGCGAAGTTGTTTAACACGGGACATAAGTTAATTCATTACAGGTTTAAACAATCCACTATCATTTACCATTTCATACGTTTGTCTCATCTACCGATTGCTTATTTGCAATTTAAGTATTGTTTTAAAGTTTTTATAGATTTTAGACAAGCTACACAGCTCATTTGGTACATACTCTGCCTTCTGCGCTATAGGCTATGGTTTCAATTCCTATCCAGGACAAACATGTGCACGATGAATATATTTTAAAACACGGGTTTTACTCACGTATACGATTATGTTGATGTAGGTAGTGTGAGACGCGAAACCAAATGAGAGGGCTGCGCGCGCCGCGATCGCAACCTACCCGCCGAGTCACACTCATCCTGATGATGATTCACCTGTTGAATCGAAACCGTTGGTGCCTATATCAACATAATCGTATACGTGAGTAAACCCGTGTTTTAAAATGTATAGTACCACTCACGCAACTTTTGAAGGTGATATTATGAATATAGATGTTTTTTCTGTGTTTTCATGGTTGTATTGTAAGTATTATTTCCGTGATCTAATCCCTTATTACAATTTTAGCTTGGACCTATATGGCGCTGTGTGTGAAATTAATGTGCTAATATAAAAAGTGCTTTCATTACTTACAGAGCATTAATACATTTCAGCGTTTATTTCACGTTGTGTCATGATATCGTTGATTATTCATAAAAAGTAATCGGTTAAGATTTTAAAGAGCTATTACGGTGGATAACTTAAAGATAAAGAGTTAAATGCAGTAATCCGCAAAAAAGATTTCTGGAACGACAGCTAACAAATCGTCTGAAGCGTGTGCTGCAGACGATCTGCTTGAATCAGAACTTTGAGCGTCAAACGCATTCTCGTGTAGTTCCCGTGTGTGAAGAATGCGTTTGACGCAAGTTCTGATTCAAAGTTGGAGCGGAGCTTTCAATTATATTTTCTAGCTCGGTTTTGACGGATGGTTTCACTAAAATCCACCAAACGCGGAGTTCAGTTTTAAACTCGCTCTTTACAAACTTCCCTTGCCTCGGTTTTGAATATTGAGTTGGAAGACAGAGCATGGTCGCAGGCCTCTATGCCTGTTCGATTGGGCGGCTTCAATATACGCAAATTGTCTAGTGTTGCTTTGCCAGCGTTCTTGTCTTCCGTCTATAGTACACATTGTTTGGTTGAGAAAAAATATATCACCATCAATTTCAACTGTTCCTGGCAATATACTCCAAATTTTCTATCATACATTTTATTGAACAAATTAATATGTTACAACTTATTTCCATTCAACATAGCGGTCAAAAAATCTGAAGATGAAAGATTCGCAATCGAATGTTGAATTGAAAAGGGCAATGTAGAACTTAGCTAAATATATTGCTAGGCATTTCGATGAGGAATTACACACATTTTTTACGTTTTTCTATAAATATATAAATGTCGATAAATGTTTCGGATCCAACAATGTTCAATGGCCAAGGCAGACAACGAGGCTTGTTAATTGTTCGCTTTCATGTTTTGTACAATTTAGTGTTGCCATTTTGCTATGATATCCAGATGATATGAACCACTGTTCATATCATTATGTTCAGCAATGGGATCCAAGATACTTCACGAGGAAAATAGTGGAATTTTCGAGGTTATTATGTATGATAAGTATGTATTTACAAAAAAAGTTTGAAAATATTAGACCCGTAATCTAGTTCCCATAGCTTTGCTTGATTTGAGACTAGATGGCGGTGTGTGAAATATATATCCTGTAATCTTTATAATATATTTATTATTTTCCTAGTAGATTTACATTTTTAAAGGGTCGGCAACGCGTGATTTGTTCTGGTGTTGTAAGCGCCCATTGACTATTTACCATCATTTTCTCCGTATGCCTGTTTTCTAGTATATAAAAGGCTGCTTTATAAACAGTTTCATAAAATATAATCGAGATTAATTATTGAATAACTCTCTTGCTTTGTTATAACATCCATAAATTGCTAAGCAACACTTTCGCTTGGCAATTGAATTGTAGTTTTTATGGCGATCGTAGAAAGCTATTTAGTTACATCTTTAGGGATTATGAGGGAGGAACATGGAAGATAAGAAGGTAAGTTGTTGTTCGATTTAATCGAAATACATTAAAATGTGAAAGAGTTGTGCTTATGGATGGAACAGAAATCTCCAAAATGTACAGCTAAAATATGATTTTTTAAGACTTCGTATATCAAAACTGAATGTCAGACTAAAATGACAAAGCTGTCCTATTATAAATGGTCAGAAGCATGGTTCTCCACTGGTTGACCGCAGGTTGTAGGGGGCCCAAGTAACGTGCCAGCGTCACGGGAAAGGCTGCCCCGTTACTTTGCCATAAATAACAGTGCCGGTTGGTGACCGGATGACCCGATAGCCGCTTTCGGGGGGCTTGGGAGTCTTCGTTGTCTTCCTTCCTGATTGGTAAACAATAAGGTATCCTGGCTAAGGTTTGGCGGTACTGAATTTTTATGAAGTACTGCTGCCATCTCTGGGATGGCTTAGACAAGTACCAGCTCAAAGCCCTGGGCTCAATCGAGAGTCGTGCTGTTAGGCTCTAAGGTGATAATTCACTCGTTGAAATTTGCAGAGCCTAGAACTTAGACAACGGGTTGCCAATGCTTTTCCAATAAATGTATCATTCTCATAAACTCTTAAGTCGGTAGAAAAGAACTATATTGTTGTTTGAAACCTCCTTTGTCTACAAATAAAAATAATCCTTTTCTTTTGCTGTAGAAACTACGATAGAATGAAACTTTTGCCAAGTTGCGCAGAAATAATTTGTTGTTCTTACCCGATCGGGTGTAACAATGTTTTATTACTGCGGGGTATTGAGGACGGCACTCATGAAATGCAATATCCGGGCGTTCCCGATGAATGAAGAAAGCTATTTTGGACCTGTAGCTTTAAAACGTTAATCAATTCAAAGACTCGTGCAGCCGAGACTAGCGGTAGAACACTTGTCAAACGTACGTGGCTTTTAAAGCGCCCTATATTTGTTTATTGCTGTATCATGAAAACCTCGTTCAACTACCGTGGACGGATTTATTATGGTCGTATCGATTAAAAATTCACTTTTACAACACTTTTAAAATTGTTAGCAACACTTTGGTTGTTGTATTCATTGGCATTTGATGGAAATTGACGTATGTCTAAATGTTGATCTAAATTATGGGAGTGACATAGGTTATATAAATATGGGTGATGCGAAATAACAATTAAAAGTAGGGAGTGTAAACAAGTGTTTTATTGGTACAGTAAAAGTATCAAATTAAAGGAATCCATTTTCTTTACAGATTGTAGTACGTACCTACTTTTTAAATCCGTGTTTTGATTAACTATTTACAATTGGGTTTTTGTTTTCTAAATCTTCAATTTTCTTTTCAGATTATAGAAGTTTTGCATAGTTTCAATCAAAAGAAGATATAAAATCAGTGTTTGAACAAAATAAAATATCAAATTACCAACCAACCTATAGCATTAACAGTTTTGAATGCCGGCATAAATATATGAATAAGTATGTTTAAAGTTGGTTCACCGTAGCATTAATAAGAGCCATAATTTCTCTATTATTCAAAAAGGAAAACATATACAACGGAATCTACTTATTAAAAGTTTTTTTAGTGGAACAAAGATCACGCTAAAGAATCGCTAGGATCGATCGCACCCAACCGATCTTCAAGTTGATAGCGAATTGAATAGCGGCTTTAAAATTAATTAGCTGCAGCCTCTCTTTATCTCTCGGAATGACAACTACATATATGTAGACGGCCCTCAGCGCACTTATGGCTTGGCTGCCTTAAAGTGTTTAGTCTGATGCTGTTTTTTATCATTTTATATACTTTTTTCCTAAAGTGTTTCCTCAATTACTTTCCGAGCAAACCTAGATTTTAAAGTTGGTATGTTATAATGCTCAAATGGCACCACAAAAAACGTGCAACTATCCAATTTATTTTGCTCAGCTCCGGGTTCCTAGCTAAACTTGTGTATACATGGCCGCATTAAAGGAAAACCTTCTCTCAACATAGAAATTATTGCATTTGCCTGGTGTTTCCTGAACGAGTTTTTTTCAGATGCGGTAATCCGTATAAATACGGTTTCCCGGATTTTTATAAGCTTCTCCCTAAAATGTCACCCCTTATTTCACCCTTGCTCCATATTATTATAGTTTCAAGTTTCAACCAAAAATGTGTATGCCAAAAGTATCCGTTTTAATATAAACCGTTGACTTATTTTTTAAACATATATAACCATCCTAATAACGGCCTTAGTAACACGGTCGAATCTGTCGGGAATATAAAAAGGTACGCAATGAAGACCAGTTTTTGTTATTAATTATGTGTAATAATAAGTTTATAACGATGTTTATGACGGCATAACTGTCGATCGGATTATCCGATCTAGATGAAATGTAAAATTTAATGAAATTTAGATTTTTTTTTTTTGTTTGAGAGGGTTTTCACATGTCATCAGGTCAGGATCTGATGATGCGATCCTAGAGAAATCGAGGAAACTCTTCAAATATTAAAGGCATACTTGAGGTATTTTTAGGATGTATTGGTCCTTACATATGAAATTGGCGTTTTGTATGGGAGGAACATAAAGGCAATTTTTTCATATTAAAATATATTTTATTAATCAAAGTATGTACCATTGCTATCTATACACTTTTGCCATCTTATAGGTAGTTCATTGATCCCTTTACTAAAAAAACCATTCGGACGGGAATCAATGAAATCTTTGAAAGCGGTTTGGACTGCCTCATCGGAATTGAATTTTTTTCCTTGCAAGAAGTTATCCAAATTTCGAAAAAAATGGTAATCTGTTGGAGCAAGGTCCCGAGAGTACGGTGGATGTCTTAGACATTCCAATTGAAGCTCCTCATTTGGTAGTCGTCTGTTGGGCCGTGTGTGGTCTAGCGTTGTCTTGAAGCAGCAGTGGCGTAGAGTGATTGAAAAGTCTCGGTTGTTTAACAGCGAGCTTTTCCATCATGGTTTGCAGTTGCTGACAATAGACATCAGCCGTAATCGTCTGACCAGATTTAAGAAAGGTATAGTGTACGATACCGGCACTAGTCCACCAAACGCTTACAAGTAATTTTTTTTGAGTCAATTTTCGCTTGGGGCAAGATTTTGCTGGTCCACCAGGGTTCAGCCATTGCGATGAGCGTTTACTATTATCGTACAGGATCCACTTTTCATCACATGTAATGAACCGATTTAAAATTCCTTCATTATTGTGCCGGTTGAGTAATGTAACGCAGCAGTCGACGCGCGTTTGTCGGTTTGCTTCACTCAATTCATGAGGTACCCACCTTTCAAGCTTTTTCACCTTCCCAATTTGCTTCAAGTGGATTAAAACGGTTTTGTCACTAGTCAGAACGAAAGCGTTGAAACCAAAAACGCACCGTGTTTTCTTTTGCGACACCACCACCATACACATCATTAATCCTTCGAGCCGTTTCTGCAGCACTGGTGCCACGGTGGAACTCGTACTCGTAAATAATGCGATATTTTAAGTTTTCCATTTTGCGAAATGAGTGACGCAGAAAAAAAAACAAAAGAGAAAAAAACAAATGAATTACGGTTTTCGAAACACAAATGCATGAGTAAATAGCTGTTTAAATTTGAATTTGGAATTCCTAGGAGATATTTAAGATCAAAGTGGCCAGTACGACAAAACGCCAATTTCATATGTAAGGACATAATATTACCTCAAAAGCAAGGAAAAAACAAACCTCTTATAGGATCACGCGTCTGTCTGTCTGTCCGTCCATCAGCCATAAAAATAATTGAAAAAAATACATCATCCAGGTAAACGAAATTGTATCATATTCACCATTGAAGTCGGTTTTCTTTTTAATTTTTAAAACGTAATGAAGTAGTATTTGTTTCATAGTTTTTGTTTGATTTGAATGGAATGTATTGTCATCTTTGTATTTTAGCTATAAAACTTCGATAATTTATCAATGTTCTGAAATATTTTTAGATACAATTTTTGTACATTCTAGTCAGACGTATTGCTTAATTTCGCTTCAAGGAAGCTTGAATACTAATAAAACTTTATTCGTGCAACATAAAGACAGCGCAGGATGTACATCACTTAGTCAACTCGTATCCTCACCGTCTCACGATGATGGTGCTTTTGTATGAGTTTGAGATACCAAGAGGTGATCATTTTATTGTATATTTATACCCGGTTGTCTCGGAAGGCTTTGCTTGGAGTATATATATCTATTTCATTGTCACGCTCTAATCCTACTCGGATTGGATTTAACGCCGTGTGAGTAAGGTGTCGCTTGGTTTACGTCCTAATTGCGGGAGTTACAAAAGCCATATTCTTTTATCGAATCGAATCGAAAAAGGTGGCGAGATTTCCTGCCACGCGAGCCTGAATGACATTACTCATCGAGCTTTACGAGTATCAATGTTCCAGCCGTTATTGAGCTGAATGGTCTATTTTGCGATGGTAAGCGTAATAGACCATTCAGCGGTATGGTAAGCGGCCCGACGGTATGACTGTTTTTCCATGGGAAATGGGTAGGCCTTTGGTCTGGGACGCTACCTGCGTCGACAACAGCTAGGATTGGTGTGGCTGATGATCACAAAAGGCGCATATATAGTGGTCTCAACAGATCTTACTGATTTGTGATTTATGGAATCGAGAGCTTGGGTCCGTGGCAGGTTTTTGATTTCGTGTTCTCAAAAATATTGCAGGGCTTTTAATTAAGGTGATACGTGACCCAAGGGCTGGCTCTTATTTAGGCCAGTGAAATAGCTATTCAGCGTGATAAGGCAGCCAGCATCTTGGGCACACTTCCGTCTGGAACAATTAAATCACTTATATACCGTTTGCAACGGATAACCCGACCGCTTCTCTTGTACATAGCCAAATTGTTTCAAATAATTATTTATATATATATTTTTTGTTTGTAATCACACATGTAGATCCATGATACGCGTTATGATCTGCATTGCGTTACCATTTTGGATACTCCCGTACGTTGATCCTAACCTTTCTTTGTCCCGGTGTGTTCAATAAAAAAGTTGGAACGTTTAATGTTTGTCCTTCCTTTGCAAAGTTATCATCACTAAGCAGATGCTGCGGCTTAGGCACACCACACTGTTGTAGAAATCGATTTGTGGTCGAAATATAAAGATAGATAGCTTATTAGACACCTATTTAAAAGGTCATCTTGAGTACATCACCAGCTTCTTATAAACCTGGAGTTTATTTGGCCATATGACAAGCCTGACCGAGGCTCTTGCCCGTTCCGACTGGCTACCCTCCTGCTGAAGGCCATGTGCCGTCGTCACGCGCGAGAGTCAATTACTTACAGGAAAGCTCTTTTCATCGCAGGCTTCTCATCCTTGCTTGGGCCTAGAGGTCAAGAACTAACCCATCATTTTCATTAAAGAAGTTATTTTTGCGTCCTTGCTGCAATTTGCGCACCGTAAAACAGTTTTCAATGATTCATAGTGATTTAATAATTTTATGGAATGAATACCAAATGTTGTAATTATTCAATAACAAAATCCAGTCGCCGGTGGAGGCAAGCCAGAATCTTCTCCCCATCGGAGCCTAAGCGGCACCTCGGACGGCCATTAGCCCTCTGGCTTCTAAAACGACCTACGTTTACTCGTCTGACTGCGCGACCACGTAACTCGTTACTGAATTATCAGAGTGTAGCGGATTTGGTTTCTGTTAAGATTTAGTTCGAACACTAGATATATCTCTTGGTTCTTATGCATTTTCCTCGTACCCTCATCTTTTCGCTCCCGAAAGTTTATTTACAGATCTTCTTTTCCACCACTGACACTTATTTTATGCGTCAGTGTCCATGTTTCACATCCATATATATGAATAAGAGAAAAAAATAGCCTCACGACGATAGCCCCCCGATCACTTAGGGCGTAGATCTTATGAAGAACACCTATCAGAATGATTATTGGCCTTATTACGGTTTTGTAGATACAAAGATTAGTGTTCCTGCTCAATGGCACAATTGTAAAAATAAAAAATACGTTCGAATGTCAAAAAAGACTATCTGCGAATTATTACGTCTTCTTGAGAATAGTATTCAACGCCGTGATACTCGATTTTGCAATAGCATTTCCGCAGAAAAAAGACTCGTTATAACACTAAGGTGAGTCTATAGGTGGAATTATAGGGAACCCATTTGTTCACATGAAGTTTTTAACATAGTAGTGGAATTCAGAACACCCTACATTTTTTTTTTTCATAATTACTATTTATAAAAAATCACACGTCGCTACTACTAATGATTCATCATTAGTATTATTATTATTTATGATCATGATTCATAATCTAAATTTTGGTCGCGCGACAGTCGCGCTGCTTCTGCCACGTCGCTTGCGACCTAATGTGAAGGCGCCCTTCGAACTGATTGGTAAAAGTGCATCGCCTTAAGACCTGTGACAATGTCAAAGCCAACTCCCGTTCTGAATTATTATGATCTTACTTGTTTTAATTTTCTAGAATTTCTACCAATTTATTCGGTATTTTGAACACATAAAGGTCTCATACAGTGCCTCACGATCTATATGTGCATACGCCTTCTCAAAAATGACAAAAAAGAAGTGGATATTTTGGGCATATTACTATTTTCCAAGTGCCACTGGTTTTTAAACCCCGTATTTTTTTTTCCACGTATGGTTTCAAAATTTGACAGTGGTAAGATACAATATCTGTCATGATTGTATTAAAAACGATGCAATACATCATTGGATGTGTCATGTATTTCGTAGTGCAGTCTGGAAGCATCTAGACTGCACGATCCGTCACGTATTGTTAGCACACGCATAAATTTGGCACACAGCCATTAGGTACTATGGCAATGGTCGTTTAATTCAGCAAAAGGCTGTAGTTTTCTTTTAATGGTGTTGAAGCGCTAGGTACATAGGTAGTAAATACCATTTTCACGACGACCGATTATGAAATAATAATGGTGATTAAAAGAAAATCCGTTTGTAGTTCCTAGGATCATAAGGTTTTTTTTTCAGTATGCCAGTCGTAGCTTGAGAGTCGACACCCTCTTTACGTACTACTAACCTACCATGTTCTTATTCTTGCCATAGATTTTATATATTGTAAAGATTCAAAAATGTAATTCCATCTTTTCTATCACCGTCATTGTTTCTTTAAAGTTCATTTAGATGACAGATAATAAACGCATTAATACAGCTTTTCCTCTCGAATTCAGTACAACCGATTGTTCAACCAACATTTTTCTAAATACATCATTTTTACCGGAATTTTAATGATTTGTTTGTAGTTTCTGATCGAATTCAGTTTACAATAGAGATAGTCATTGATAGATTTAAGTAGATAATGTTCGGGAGCGGTATTCTAATATAATGAAACATGAAAGTTGGTTCATCAAACCTTCAGTTACATTGATAATGTATTTATGTGTTTATTCGTTGTAATCAAATGTGATTTTAAAAGGAAAATACCAAATTAATATTTGGCCAGCTGGAAATATACTTCAGGAACCGAAATTTGAATTTGAAGCCGCAAAGCATTCTAATCGGATTTATGGCAGAGTACAGTAGAAGTTCTTTTTTTAACCTAAAAACATAAACTTTATTGAATTTTGTTTTCTGACAAAATATTTTTTTGAGCTGACCAAATCCTCTATATTTTGCTAACCAAATCTTCTTTATGTTGCTAACCGTTTGTTTAATTAGCTGACCGTTAAAATAATAGCCATTACAAAATGTTCATAACATAAGTCCCAGGTATTAGACTAGTTAAATGATATGTAACGATGGCCAAGATATGCCAAGACGTGGCTAAGCTCGTTTGTAGAGAGAGGTCTATAAAGTTTGTAGAGAGAGAGGTCTATAAAGTTTATAGAGAGAGGTCTATAAAGTTTATAAATAGAAACAACGACTTTAAACTGTTGTTTTTACATAGGTAAAAATAAAAAAGTCTCTTAGTTAGGTCCAGAGTGTGGTTTTATAAAAATCTGTCCGATGTCAGGAATCCTTACGGGTACGCAACCCCGGACTGCTCTAGCGGCTAGTGTCGCAGTCACCGTTCTTCCAAGACATTAGTATCCTCATCCCTCCTTATCCACTTACATTACTAAAATTTACTCAATCCCTATCTCCTCATCTCTCACACCCTAGGAGTGTTGACGTAAGGCAGGCGGCCGGGCTAGTCTTAAAATTTCTGTAAAATCTCTAACACCATGTCAGAAAACAATGACATATTGTGCCGGCCCCACCTAGCTCGGGATAGAAAGCAGGAGAATGATGATGAGTTGTTCAGATGAGAAGTAGCCCTATTAGATAAGGTCGAAGGTGAAAGCGCACTTCATCCGGAATCCTCAGCTCTCTGAGGAACTGGCTATCTTACATCTAAATGCCAGAACACAATAATTTTAAAATTGTTGTTATAGCAACAAAATAAATAATATAAAATAGTTATGTAATTTGTGTAATTATGTAATAGGTATCAGAAAACAGCTATAGCACGTATTCATAGTCTGCTATCCATGAGACAGACAGGAAACCACAAAAATTTTATATTTTATCTCTTTAAAACTTTGAATAACTATTTTGGCAGGTAAGTTAAAAGTGCCACTTCCAAGTCGACGGCGAAGTGAAAAGTTGAAGTGAAACAGTTTTACAAAATGGTTTACCCTGGCATTGTCTAGGCGAGAGAAATTTAAATTTAATAACTAACCACCTGTATTTTGCCGTATTTGAGCTAAAACACCTAATATTTGGTGGCCGTTTCGGTGGAAGTAGGATAAGTGCATAATCTATGGTTATACTTTTTTCTCATTTATATTTGCTTCATTTAGATGGGTTTCTTTAATAATGGGTCCTGACTTCGGCTCACCTCAACCGTTAATGATGTAAGTGAAATGTGATAATGCTCCAAAAGGTAATTCACAAATTGTTTTAAGTTCGAAATGTTGAATATCGAAGCTTTAATCACACTACCGTGATTTATGAATATTACTCGAATGAAAATCAAATAGGACAAGCATATTGGTGAAGTTGATTACTTCATCAACCGCTGACAACCTCTACCTACCTTCCGGTAAAATAAATGTTTGATATTTCAAATTGAAAACTCAATGTTTGATTGTTTGTGGAATCGTTTTGTTTTATTAAAAATACCAAAAAGTCGTTCATTGCTATTATAGTTGATAAATTGTAAAAGATGCCTGAAAAAGTTATTTTTTCATGAGACGACGGGAAAACGCTTGGTTTTCATTCTATCTGACTCCAATTATAAGGCCGAAGGTGGAAGTACTTTACCTGGAATTCTCCACAAACTGGAGAACTACTGGCTATTTTACTTCAAAATATCGGAACACAAGAAATATAATTGCTGTCGTGGCTTCAGACTTAGGTGAGAAGTAAATAGCCACACGGACTTAAATATTCTTTTCCACCGACTAAACCGACCACAGATTTGCTTGTAGAACCTCTTAGTGCCGATGGAAGTGTTCGTAAGATTTGGTTTTTATGAATTACTTCCATTTTTGCCAGCAACAACGTTTTCTAAGAAGATCCGGTACGCAGGAAGCTACAGAAATCTAAAATAGTACAAACAAAATGCATAAAAGGAAAAGGTAAATAGGTACTTACCGTAATAAAGACTTGTTACAAAACCCGCGACCGCCTCTGCTTTCTATGCTGTGGATTGAAAGTATTTGCAATAGACGATGACCTCAGAGTTGCGACAAGTGCGAAGAATTCTCCTGAAAAACATCGCATACTCACGTGAGGGTTTGGGACGCCAGGTTGAAGGCAGCAATTCAGCCGGTTTCTGTTATAAACACGGTGTTTCAACAATTGAATCGTTTAACGCGCACTCGCGAACGTGTGTCTTCTCTTCGGTCCGCTGACGACCGGTCGGGACGAAGAGCGTGGCCACACTACGCTGGGTATCGACCTCGCGCAGGCTCTGCTGTCGCCTCGCTTACCGCGCCGCGCCGCCCAAAGCGCACATTGCTAGAATGTGAGAAGGATTTAACTATTCATCTCATGATTCGCAGAAGGATCGATAACCACGTGATTAAAAAAATATTATCTCTATACACACTCCGAAATTTATAAAATATTAGTGATTTCAAAAAAACCCTTCTCAAATAAATTGTAATTTCCCTTCCATTCTTATTTATTAAAAAATGATGATTAGAAGGGGAGAATTGCGATTCCTTTGTAAAGCAATCAGCCGCTCTATACGCTTGCTACGCGCTCACGCTTGCTACGCCGTAGAGCCCGTCGTAGCAGCGCCGTAGCGAGAATACTAATTCCGCCGCAAACGGCTACCCGAATATTACTTTACGAATAATGTACCCAGTCGTAGGTAGCTAAACCCCGAAACAACATACAGGTACTTGTGTGATGATAAACCGAAGTCTTCAATACACTTCATTTACAATTACATCCACCCGTCTTTTGTTGATGGAAGTGCGTCTTTTGGCGTAAATCTAAGGTCAAAGAACTTGGTGAATATTTTTAAATTTGAAAAATATGTTGCTTGACAGCGTTCAAAGATTTATTTAGGTACAGTTTATCACACCAAAGAGATTTTATAAACTCCATCGATTTAACTTCAAGGCTTTCGAGAAGAAAAAATAACATTAACTCTTCATACATATGTTGTCTGGATGAAGTCACATATAAGGGTTACGAACGTTTTTTTAAATTATCCAGTTTTAAATATATGGTGTTTGAGTATTTTCATGCATCCATACTCATTAACAATTACAGATAACAGTAATGCGGGTGGTGTTAACTGTAGTAGTTTTAAGTGTTTTAACATAATACAAAATGTTACGAATTAGAATTGAAAACTTCTTCAGGCGCAAAGGGCAATTTTTCGAGATGGGGAAAAACCATTGAACTCGCAACACCACACCTTACCGACACCACTTTTGACACATTTGTCTTTGAACAAATTGTCACGTTATCTTTACGATCAGAGGTACGGGTAAGGATCGTTTGAAGTCTGCCTCTACCTATGATGCTATATAGAGCCACTGTTTATTTAATAATGTTATAGGCTACTTATGTGTATATCATCCTCCACGTGTGCCGAAGAGGATGCGGCTTATGAACAACTCCTCCAACTCAGCCCATGGATGTTGTAAAGCAGCTTCTTTCAGTGCATTATCTACACCTTGACTGCATTCTCCAATCCACCTGTCAAGCTTGGTGTATGAAAAAAATCTCCAGCTTTGGTGGAGGCTCTGTCCAACAGTAGACACTAATGGGCTGTTGATGTGTGATGTGATACTCATGTATCACCTCAAGGGCTCTGGTCTCGCAGTAGCAAGATACTATCCAGTGACAAATTCCATTCATTCCCGAAACATAATCGTACAGAACATTAATTTCACACGGCACCATCAAACCCCAAACTAAGAATAACTTGTAATACGGTAACAAGATTATGGATAGAATACTATTACTATTTTTTTGCAAAAACATTACATTACTTACTTACTAACATTACTTACTACATTAATCAAACAACACCAAAACACAGAACAAACATAAAGGTTCCTTGTCAAATGAAAAGTCCATTGGTGCTCGACTGGATTTGAAACCACAACCTCCGGATTGGAAGGCGGGCCCATACCCACTAGACCACACCACTCTTGGCTACAAGTTTAGTCACTATCGTAGTCAGCGCTACGATAGTGACAGTTTTTTTATTGTCCTACTGGGAGGTGCCCTTCATCTCACCTGATTTTTAAGTTATGATAAGGCCGAAGGTGGATACGCACTTCAACCTGAATCCTCAACTGCCTGAGGAACTGGCTATCTTACCTCTAAATGCTGGAACACAACAATGTAACAATTGTTATTATGGCAACATAATTAGGTAAGATGGTGGTCTAGCTACCACCATCTTATCTAATTATGTCGCCATGACGCCAGGCGGACTTAAACAAAATGTTACCACCAACCAAACCAAGCACAATATAGCTCCCACTGGGGATCGAACAAGGGACCTGTGGTGGGTAAACCACTAGGCGGTTAAAACCTACATCTATTGTACGTTTTATAAGCGTGAAATGAACCGATTGCTAATCTTTTGCTCTCCGACTGCTGGACAGGAATCCCGCTGTCGCCGGCCGCCATTGCAAGGAAGCGATTAGCGAAAACTCGCAGAAAGAATCTCGCTAGCTATTGCTAATAAATGTCTCTGCCGCCTCGATCGAAAGCTGCAGTTATTGGCAGTCGCAATTGCTTTATTTTATTAACAGACTATAAAAAAGGAGGAGGTTCGCAATTCCTCGGATTTCTTTTTATGTATGTTCCCCGATAACTCAAAAACGACTGGACGTATAAGAAAATTATTTATTGTTTGAAGGAGTATACTTCACAGGTGGTTTCATTGGCATCGGGTCTGATGAACTCTTTAAATATTATGAGCACACTTGAAAAATCGGACCTCTGTCATCAGGTCAGGCCATGTCATCCAGGTAAACGAAATTGTATTATATGCTTCATTGATGTCGGTTTTCTTTTTAGTTTTTAAAACTTAATTATTTTATTTAACGCGTAAAAAGTAAAATGTCAAATTATGTCATTGTCAAGTGACTACCGAGGGGAGAAAAACATGTTTTCGATGGATCACTTTACTACACCAGCACACGCTAGCACCCACCCGCGTCAACTTCTGCGATATCTAATTAAATAAAATTACAACGTGATCGAAAACCTGCGTGCTTTTAAATCGTAACTAATAATAATTAAAATAGATCTAGCGTATCCTAAGTGTAGTTGTAACGCGTGTTGCCTCATTCGATCGAATTTGAAATCACCTATGAATGTAGACATGACGTTTTAAAAACTAATAAGAAAACTGACTTCTTTCTTTATTCTTTATTGCATTACCCAAAATACATCATAGATTTTAACCAATCTTACAAAATTCATGAACATGGCAAAGGCGAGTTTAACCCTGAAAAAAAGTTTTCTTCCAGCAAACCAATGAAGAATACGATAAAAATGTATAATAAAAATACTTTGAGTTACGTTTACTATTACTATTTTTTTTTGTATTTTTAAGCTTTTAAATCGACCCCATGACGAGAAAGCTGTAACAGAAATGACATGATTACGTGATCTTTCCAACAAAAGATAATTTTCTCTAAGAATTGGTTTTGATGTATAATCCGTTAGAGGTTGTGGGTTCCATGTTCCAAGATGTTCCCACCCGGGACAAACCCGGGTGGGCACATCTTTGTGATGTGTGATGTGCTCGAATCACCAGATTGCCTGATACGGAGTTTCAGTGTATTGCCTACCTTCTAGCTTCATCATCAGGCGATGATGATGATGATGATGATGATACTGGAAGTTAAGCAGTTCAGTAAGACTACTCTAGTGAACGAAAACTCCACAGGACAGCAGAATACGTAATTTCGTTTACTTGGATGACATCTTTTTATCAGTTATCTATCTCTATTTCTATTATCTATCTCTTCTAAATATATGTAACTGAAATGTGACTGACTGACTGACAGTGATCTATCAACGCACAGCCCAAACCACTAGACGGATCGGGCTGAAATTTGGCATGCAGGTAAATGTTATGACGTAGGCATCCGCTAAGAAAGGATTTTGATTAATTCTACCCCCGAGGGGATAAAATAGAGAATGAAAGTTTGTATGAAACTTTGTCAATTTTAAGCCGATCGGGCTGAGACTTTGCATGCATAAAGCTACTATGACGTAGGCATCTCCTAAGAAAGGATTTAGAGATTTGGCATTTGTTTTGTTTTCGTTTGGTTTAAGGATAGGTTTTGTCGATTAGACTTTTTTTAAATGGCTAAAGAAAATGTGAACGTTAATCGAGAAGTTGAAGAATGTACTGTCATTTTTAAGTTTTGTAGGCCCTAATTTTTTACACACGCTAAACAAAAGTACAGCCGCAAAAACTATACCTAATTTATATACTTCTTAACGCGAGCGAAGCCGCGAGCAAAAGACAGTTTTAATATAAAAACCAAACTACTGTATCGATTTTTATGAAAGTTCTATGGGACCACCTCGGAAGTATGACGTACTAAACATAATAAGAATCATCAAAACAAATTTTCAGAAATGGCAGAAATCGAGTAACAAAAAAACATACATCTGAATTGAGAACCTCCTCCTTCTTTGAAGTTGGTCAAAAACAAAGTGATAATAACTGATACAAGGTCACGTCTGGTTTATACGATTAGTAAAGTAACAGGGCTACATTAAAGTTCCTAACCTAACACATCTATTATAGTCTAAATAAAACGAACACATAATTGATTGCACTGTTTTGTTGAACAAGCAGGTTCATGCCAAATACGTGAGGTAAATAGACGTAAAGTGGTACTAGGTATGTTGACATATAACATTATCACATTTTTAATAATATACCAGTGGTTTTCAGCTAAGCTGTTTGAACAAAGGTCTCTTTCTGTCTACTTAATCGCCATTGTATTCATCTCTATAAAAATAAATCAAGTAAGTTTGAATAAATGGCATCCGCACGTTGTTTGAGAAATGTAGAAGCCTTGGTCCAATTTGGCATTGATGTTATAAAATATGTGTGCATCGGCTGACGCCTCGGCCCACAGTATCTTCTCGTATGTTTTGTATAAACGTTAATCACCGCTTGTTCTGAGTAACGTGGAACGATTTCAGGTCACTCATCTGCATGCAGACTCATGGAGGCCAAAGTCAAAGCCACTTCTTAGTTAGTCGGTGACAGAATATCTGTTATTGCGCCCAGGAACCCGGTGACAGCGTTGCCTCCATTTTCAGAACACACACAACAAATAACAAACGACAAACAACAACGACATGATCAACTTCCAAACTCAACAATATTTAAAAGCGATGACAGTGCCCAGCAAACATGCAGCGAGTAGCACATCCAAATTCAAGAACAATGAGAATCGAATTAAACTAATGAGATAAAGAAGAAGAAGTGTTTTGAACCTCTACAGTGACACCAATAACGATAGATGTTTTCTACTATAAAATATTGATATAATTAATATCAACTTGATTTTCACGGACTTTCATGCAGCAGGTCTGCCGGCAGGATTTCGCGCCACGCAAGCCTTAATGGCATTATCCGTCGAGCTTTTACCAGTGTCAATGTTCCAGTCGTTCTTGAACAAAATGGTCTTTTACGTGATGATGGTAAGCGGCCCCACGATATGACTATTGCCCCTTGAGAAATGGGTAGGCTTTTCTCCATCTCATGTACCTGGGACATCAGTTAGGGCAGGGGCGGCGGTTGATTCGGGCGAGGATCAAAAAAGGCGCAAATATAGAGGTCTTTACAGAGCTTACCTATCTGTGCCTTTTGGGGTGGAGATCTTGGGTCCGTAGGGAGCCGTTGCCTTCCGAATTTTCAAAAATCTTGTGGGGTTTTTTATTGAGGTGATACGTTACCCAAGGGCTGGCGCTTATATAGGCCAGCGAATTAGCATAGCTATTCAGCGTGGCAATGCAGACAGTGTCTTGAGCACGTTTCCGTCTGGTACTGGTATGGAACAGTTGTTACCTATAGGTCGTTTGTAACAGTCCTTAGGTAGTCTGACTGATTCCTTTGTACATAGTTAGTTTAATTGTACATTTTACTGAATAAACTAATTTATAAAATATTGGTATCGTAATAAATTGTTTTTACAAAGAAATAACGCTAAACTAAAAACTTCACAATGTTTTTTAATCACTTTGTTAATCAAAGTATTGGGCCCTTTTAAGTTCCTATTCTATTATTCCTTGGTGTCATAAACATTGACTAACTAGACAAGGACGGCATTATCCATTTGGGCAATACCAACACTGGCCCAAACCAAATCACTAAAATTACCCGTGTCTAATGGCGTACACTAAATCTAAATCTTTCATTTACATTTTAACCGCCTCTGTGGTCTAGTGGTTCAAGCCACCGATTTCAGACCCAGAGGTCCCGGGTTCGATTCCCATGGGGAGTACAATATATTGTGCTTGGTTGGTGGTAGGACTTTGTTTAAGTCCGCCTGGCTAGCTACCACCATCTTACCTAATTCTGTCGCCATAATAACAATTCTAAAATTGTTGTGTTCCGGCATTCAGAGGTAAGATAGCCAGTTCCTCAGTTTGTTGAGGATTCCGGGTGAAGTGCGCCTCCACCTTCGGCCTTATCTAAACTTGTTACCAGGTGAGATGAAGGCCAAGTGCTTACCCGTCGTACAATAAAAAAAAAAAAAAACATTCGTTTAGCCGTTTTGTTGTTGAGGTAACAAACATACAAACCAGCAAATGTAGTCTTTATTTTATAATTTATTACGGATGGATTACCTCTCGAACAATTACATGGTCATAGTGATGTAAGGAAATGTGTATAGGTTCTGGTATATTTCACTAAATTCCACTTATATAAATCGTCGATATCGTGTACAGCTAACCGCCTTTGTGGTTTGCCCACCGGTTTCACATCCAGAGGTCCCAGCTCTCCAGGGGAATACAATATAAGCAAGGTTTGTTGAGAATTCTAAGTGATTCAGATCCAGAGGTCCCGAGCTCGATACCCGTGGGGAGCAATATTGTGCATGGTTTGGTTGGTGGTAATATTTTGTTTAAGTCCGCCTGGCTAACTACCACAATCTTATTTGATCCTGTCGCCATAATATCAAGATAGACAGTTCCTCAGTTTGTTGAGGATCCCGGACAAAGTGCGTTTCCACCTTCGTCCTTATCATAACTCGAAAATCAGATGAGATACAGGCCAAGCACATCCCTGTCGTACAAAAAAAACGTATCTCCCCGATACCTTACTGGAATCTGTACGGATACGTATCTCCCCGATACCTTACTTGAATCTGTACGGATACGTATCTCCCCGATACCTTACTTGAATCTGTACGGATACGTATCTCCCCGATACCTTACTTGAATCTGTACGGATACGTATCTCCCCGATACCTTACTGGAATCTGTACGGATACGTATCTCCCCGATACCTTACTGGAATCTGTACGGATACGTATCTCCCCGATACCTTACTTGAATCTGTACGGATACGTATCTCCCCGATACCTTACATGAATCTGTACGGATACGTATCTCCCCGATACCTTACTTGAATCTGTACGGATACTTATCTCCCCGATACCTTACTTGAATCTGTACGGATACTTATCTCCCCGATACCTTACTTGAATCTCTACGGATACGTATCTCCCCGATACCTTACTTGAATCTGTACGGATACGTATCTCCCCGATACCTTACTTGAATCTGTCCGGATACGTATCTCCCCGATACCTTACTTGAATCTGTACGGATACGTATCTCCCCGATACCTTACTTGAATCTGTACGGATACGTATCTCCCCGATACCTTACTTGAATCTGTACGGATACGTATCTCCCCGATACCTTACTTGAATCTGTACGGATACGTATCTCCCCGATACCTTACTTGAATCTGTACGGATACGTATCTCCCCGATACCTTACTTGAATCTCTACGGATACGTATCTCCCCGATACCTTACTTGAATCTCTACGGATACGTATCTCCCCGATACCTTACTTGAATCTCTACGGATACGTATCTCCCCGATACCTTACTTGAATCTCTACGGATACGTATCTCCCCGATACCTTACTTGAATCTCTACGGATACGTATCTCCCCGATACCTTACTTGAATCTCTACGGATACGCGGCTCCATACTTCTCTAGCTGCGAGTGTCACATACCGCACCCTCATTATTATAATTAATTTACGACATTTGTTCCCTTACCTCTTTCCCTTTTTGTGTGTGTGTTTCTATATCAATATCAAATATCTTCAATCCTATTCTTAAGCTAATAGGTATTTCGCTAAGCAGCGATGGACTTGCAACCTGTCACGTTTTGAATGCTCCTTTTAAACCATGGGCATATACAGTATATGCCTCTGACTACCCACTAGTAGGAAATTCTCAACAATTTACGTTTTGAGTGATAATCAGGGGTGAATTCTAAAAGGGAAAATGTCGTGAGTATTTATTCCATTTATAAAAAGGTAAAATTTAATTCCATAAAAAACTAAAGCTCATTAAAAATACCGATAAAGTCCACTATGCAAAGTGTCGAGATGTCACAAGCGCTCCCATTGCTGCATTGCTCCCATTTCCCAACTGAATAGATTTGCAGCTGCCGGATATTAAAAATAGATTGAAACCAACCCAAAGGTAATCGAAAACTAAATCATTTCCGTTTGACTCAAATCGGTGACCAGGTTTAAGATTGAGAAAACGAAACTATAACTAGTGCAACGTTTCCGTCATCCCATGACACAATGGTTCCTATGGGTTATAGGTATAATGTCAGTAAGAATCACACATACAGAATCATAGCTCAGTTGGAGGTAGCTCTGCTTTGTTTGCTTTAGGTTTTGGGTTCAATTCCCACCCAGGACAATCGTTTTTGCGATGAATATAGGTGTATGTTCTGTGTTTGGGTGTTGTATCATAAGGTAAGTATATATTTACAAAATAATATATTTAAGTATTAATCTCTTTATTCAATAAAAAGTACAATTAAACTAACTATGTACAAAGGAATTAGTCAGATTACCTAAGGACCGTTACAAACGGCCTATAGGTAACTCGACTGTTCCAGACCAGTACCACACGGAAGCGTGCCCAAGACACTGGCTGCATTGCCACGCTGAATAGCTATGCTAATTCGCTGGCCTAAATAAGAGCCAGCCCTTGGGTCACGTTTCACCTCAATCAAAAGCCACGCAAGATTTTTGAAAACCCGGAGGGCACCGGCTCCCCACGGACTCAAGGTCTCCACCCCAAAAGGCTTAAATAATTAAGAAATCCTGCCGGCAGACCTTGCGCACGAAAGTCCGTGAAAACCAAATTGATCTACGGCCTCACCGCACCGGCACTGGTGAGAGGCGCATCTTGCACCCAACCGAAGACAAGTGGCAATACGGAAAGTTACAGGATCCATAAGTGTACCGGTATTGTAAGATGGATGTGCTTGCAGCCAAAGACCTGATTCCCATTTTGAAACAGCTAAGAGACGAGCACGATCTGTGGAGCCGCCTTATCGAATAGGCAATGAGGCCTGCGACCATGCTCTGTCATCCAACTCAATATTCAAAACCGTGGAAAGGGTGTTCTTTATTATGTTGTCTAAGCCTTCCACCAGCTTACTGTGTTTCCACAGTTGACAACATCGTAAAGCATAAGTAAATTTTGGGACAAAAAGGCAAAATTTTTTATGCTGAAAGCCATATGTGAGTTAATTTTTTAAAGTCCGAAACCTTAATTTAAGTATTGTATCCATAATCTTGTTCCCATATTACAAGCCATGCTTTGTTTGGGGCTGTATGAAATAAATGTCCTGTAATACAAATTATTTATAATTTTTAAACTTATTGCAAAGACTTATTTATTATATTTATTATATTTATAATGGCTTAAATATTATAATTATAATTACATAATTATTACTGAATTATTATAAATACAATTACTGAATTACTATAAATGCAATAACTGAATTATTCTTCTGATAATAACTAAATATTAAGTTATATATTATCATTATTATTACTAAATTATTAAAATTATTATTAAACTATATATTCCTACGTGAGGTTTAATAATAGTTTTTCTCAGCCACGCCAGTAATGCGATTGTCTATTAACGTAAGCTTGAATTGAGTACTGTATTTTTTCACCCATACATGATAATTTGTGCTAGAAAGGTACTAGAGATATTTATAGAGCCACATGAGTGGCGTCGCCAGGAAGCATACCTTACAGCCAAGCCATATGTGATTAATATTGTTCAATTACGTTAGCTTTGTAACCTAGTTCCCATATTACAAGCTAAGCTTAGTTAGGAGCCAGATGGCGCTGTGTGAAATTATTGTCCTGCCCTGTAATTTTGTGGCTAAGCCCCTTCCGTTGAATTCTTGTGACGCACGGTTTGCCGTATATTGTTTTTTGTACGATGGGGAAGCACTTGGCCTTTATCTCACCTGGTTTCAAGATATGATAAGGCACTATGATCAGCGCACTTCACCCAGAATCCTTAACAAACTTTAGCTATATTACCCCTAAATTCCAGAATACAGCAATTACATAAACAAAAAGTATGTAAATTAGAGATCGAACTCACGAGAATAAATCGTAACTGAAAGTACAATTTTATTTTTAGCACATAGAAGTAGAACTTAACTAAGAGATAATGTAGTTTACAACTGAAAATCTTCAAATATTTGCATCACACCAGAGATTTGTTAAACATTCTTTGTTTTCATGAACTATAAAAAAATATTTTAACATATTTATTTAATAAATTGTACAAAACTAACTTGTGTTAAACTAACTATGGACATTTATACAAAGGAATTCGTCACATTACCTATAAGGACCGTTACATTTGGCCTATATAAGTATAACTCAACAGGTCCAGACCAGCACCAGATGGAAACGTGCCTAAGAACTATAATAATTTGGGGATATTTTCAAAATCAATTTATATTGTAGCCATTGTACTGAAATAAGTTTTATTACATTGTTAGTTTACATGGAGTTTAGTTTGACTGAGGGTCTCGTCACGAGGAAATTGGTGTGATCCTAAGACCAATCAGTAAATAGTAACAAGTAATAACAGTAGTAGAGCCCCTTGGGAAAGGGCTCGTCCGGGGAAGTACTACCACCATACCTTTATCAGCCACCAACAGCATTGCTGTGTTCCGGTTTGAAGGCTATGGTTGCCGGTGAAATTACGGGCACGCGACGCTTAACACCATTATGCCTTAAGTTGACGGGCGCAATGTTTGCAAATTCTTTGTTGATGTGACCTACGATCTAAGCATTGTCATAGGCAAGAGATGCACTTAACATCAGGTGTACTACTTGCTTGTCTTGTCTCCTAGTTGTATAAAAAAAATAAACATACTTACAAGAAAAAATATGAGGATATAGTTTATCTTCACATTTTAGTTTAGCTTTACAGTAAAAACGGTAAGATCCATACATCTCCGAGTTAAGTTTTGAAATCCGGCACTGTATGTATGTACGAGTATGTATGTGGCAATGTTTATGACGGCATAACTCTCGACTGGGTTATCTCATGAAATTGAAATTGTATAGATATAACGTAAATATAATTTGATTGTAGCGGGGGATTTACGATAACTGAGATAGTTTTTGAGATATAAGGATGAAAAGAATTAAACACTTTCGGTCATATCTTTTGAATGGCTGATTTGATCAATTAAAAATTTTTTACATGTAGAGATTATTATAATACTCATCAATCGTTACGACGATTTTTTTGACACTAAGTTTGTTTTTGAGAAATAAGGGTGTTAAATGAGACAAGAAGATTTATGGCTTGTGGGTTGTCATTTGAAAAAGTATCGACTGCACATGCATTGAATACATATTTTACTTTTAAATAGGGGTGGTTTTTGTGAAGAAAGGGGCGTTATGAAGGTAAAATACTTAATAATGTCTTGTAGGATATACTGTTTAAGAGAGTTGACTTCACAATTAACTTCCTTTTTTATTTGCTGAAACCACCCCTGTATTAACATCAAGGGATGCAAAAGGGATGAATAAGATTGAAGTCTTTAAAATGTGTGAAATCTTGAAATATCACTTGAAATGGAGGTTGAGACTGCAGATTTCATAATTCGTTTATTTTCGCTCTTAATAGGGGTGGTTTGTAAAGATGAAGGGGCATAAGATGATCATCAGGTATTGTTAAGATAAGAGTCTGAGTCTGTTGTTTTGATAAGAGAGGGTATTCGAAATCTCATGAAAACTGGTCTATTTATTTTTTGTAATTCACTCAATGTGGTTGTAAAGCCATAGGTGTCGATAAAATCCAAGAATTAATTATATGATGTCATGCAAGGGGTTTGACTGCGCATATCTCATGCATCAGCAACAAATTATTGTCCACCACAATTTAAAAAAAAATTCCTCTTGGCAGACAGATTGGTGCGCACAGTTCACGTTTTGTTTATATACTATTTAAGCCTTTTTGTTGAAGCCCCTTGGTTGATACACTTCTATTATTGAGGGTAGATTTTAAATTTAAGACTAAAAATATGGCAACGGTTTTGAGAGAACTTTTCAAAACGATATTGTAACGGGTGACCTATTAACTTACTGTTTTCTACCCACCCACAATGACGTACTGTCGGTAGTTTGGTGCTCTGCTCTCATTCTGGATTTGCATACAATTAGAGTTAGCAACAAGAGTGTCTCGGATACCCAGGTGAATAAAGAGAGATTGAGAAAAAGAGTGCTCAAGTAAGGTAAGTTATGTATAATGAAAGCACACTATGATCGTTTGTTAATAACGTTTTATTTGAGAAATAATCTCCGTGGTTAAATACCTGACTCAAACCAGACATCACGGGATCTCAGTTCTCAGAATTACTTTGGCCTGAAAATTAAAGTCGGAACCCAATGTGCCTGAATAACTTGCACCTGCAGTTTATTTACGTATTCGATCGATATCCCGGTAAACCTTTGCTGGTATTCAACAGTGTCTAGCTTGTAGGTTTGCGATGAGATTACATTACTTACGACAATGATTCTGTTTTTGGTTTGGAAAGTCGGCACCAACTTCAAAAATATTAGTAACAAACCCATAGAGTTATGGTTAAGTTTTGAGTTAGTTAGGTTTGTTATAATTCATTAATTAAGCAATGCTGTTTACGTATTTTAAAGTAAACAAATACAAAATCCGTAAGATTACTTAGAAACTAAACGTATTTATTTAACTACATAAGACATAAATGTAAAATTTGTTGATAGTAACTATAAAACCTTACTCATCATACATCTTACATATTCATCTAATTCTCTCATCAAATAAACAACAACAACCTCCTATAACTTAACAAAAGGGCTTGCCATAATATCCACGTTCGGGGTGAGCCCAAGCGTGGAGATTAAGATGGGATGGGATGAGATGGAATGGGATGAGATGGGATGGGATGGGATAGGGTGGGATAGGATGGGATGGGATTGTATAGGATGAGATGAGGCCTACCTTCATCGTAGATGACAGTGATATTTTTTCTTTTGAAAAAACCAAAAGTAGGTAGTCTGTGTCCCCGGTATGTTGAACGAGCTCTTGTCGGTATTATCACGAGTGCACAGTGATGCGCGTTCGGAACGGACGCATCTTGCGCAAGCACAGCGTTGAATTTTAATTCGCGATACGCGAGGCTTGCTCCGCTACCCGATCCATCGCGATGACTGCCAAACAGCTCATCGTCAACGAGTTGTTGGCATTCATACAGAATGCCATCGACACAATGGACGAGATCAGCATCCTGCAGATCTGTCAGTCCAATTTAAAGGAGGAGGAGATCTGCAGTGGGAAGTCGTTGATCTTACAGACTTTGGGCAAGACCGCCACGATGCCGTCCAGTCGGAGGGATGGAGGGGAACGCAGTCTCCAGGACATCATCACCATGCTCCAGGAGACATACGACGTGCCGAATTTCGTCACGATGGAGCTGCACAAGCTCCCGCCGGTGGGGTTTGACCACGTCGATGTCACTAGCCTCCTTAAGGACATCACGTTCCTGAAGTCGAGTCCCGCCGAAGTTCACGCAAAGTTAGAGGCCTCAGATAATACCATCTCTGGTTTACGCGCTGAGTTGGTATTACTTCGTTATACTAATCGTATCTCGGTATATAGGTCACCAGCCTCTAACAATGTAAACACACGTCGCGGCGCGCAAAATACTTCGAGCGGCAATTTCGAGTCAGCGGAATTTGCAGAATTGAACGTGTCACCGGCCGCTGTCTCGAGTGCGGCGAAGACGAACACAAAGGGGAGAAAACAGCTCTGTGGATCTGTTCGCAGCGCTGCACCCGCTAGAGCTCCGCTGAAAGATGCAGAGGGCTGCGGCACTATCCTGCAAGTGTTAAGGATGGCTGCTTTCTGTAGCAACACGAAAGTATGGTTGGGCAAGTCTAGTAAAGATAGAGATGTGAAAGTTGTATTGAAATAACACCAGTCGTCGATAACACTATGGGGACTGTTGAGACTTTTTGCAAACGCCACATGCGGGTAATTTCATTTTTGAGGTTGATGTATTTGGGTAGTTTCTCGGCAATTGTACTCTGTAGGTTGTGTGTGTTGGGGATGGCGATATCAATAAGTAGTGCAGTTTTGTTTGTTGTATCAAGGAGTGTGAAGTCAGGTCTATTGTAGTGTGTGGTTCTATCTGTGAGGATAGCTCTGTCGTAATACAACTTGTGTGTGGAGTTTTGTAATACAGTTTCAGGAGTGTACTTGTAGTACGGTATTGGTTTTGCACTACTTTCGTGTCTAAACTTGTAGTCAGTTTGTGCAATAGAATAGCTTTACAGGACCCTGTGATATGCTGTATTGTTTCAGTGCTGCTGTTGCATCGTCTGCACATGTCAATTTTGTAAATTCCTCACTTTCATGATATGTTTTTTGTAGTTACGGGTTTTAATCATTTGGTCTTGTATTGCAATCATGAACCCTTCCGCCTCGGGAAAAAGTTCACCACGAATGAGCCACTCGTTTGACGCCTGCTTGTCGACGGTGGGTTGACTCAGATTGCAGTGGTGCCTTCCATGTAGAGACTTCCGGGCCCATTCGGAAAGTAAAGTCTGTCTGTCTGTTAAGTGTTCATTTTTCTGTTTTTCACAGGTATGTAGGTTTAACGGAGTGAGTTTTCAGCGCGACTACTCAGCTTTGGCATGGAAGTAAGCTCGCAACTTCCCTATTTGTTTATTGTGGAGGTTGTAGATATCAATCGTACCACTTCCCCCGTCTGGCCGTGGCAAGAGCTGCATTTGAATGCAAGCACGTGGGTGGTGTTTTCGGTGCTTTGTCATACTCACGTTAATAATACGCTATAGTTTTTTCAATTCTGATTTGGACCAGTTAATTATGCCAAACGAGTAGGTAAAGATTGAAATAGCGTACGCGTTAATAGGTTTGTTTGTATTCTTTGAGTTGAGTTGAGATTTAAGTATCGAATTAAGTCGGTTTATTATTATTAAATATGGTCCTGTTTCAAATTTAGTTTATATTTTTTTTCATTAGGTACTCAGATTTAACATTACTTGTCTTAGACCTTGTAATGTTAAATTAATGAAACTTGCAATTTTCGGTATATAATAATTTAGGTATATGAGAGATATATAATCCATATTTTATTTGTGAAATTTAATTATGTCAGTAATTAAAATAAATCTTTACGATTTTACTTACATTTGAAATCAAATCCATGTAAAAGTCCACTTAGATCAAATGACAGAACTTCCACATAAACCAGATGGTTTTGCCACAATCACCGCGCACCGCGCTTGGCAGATGCGTTGCAATATGCTTAGTAATCAACATAAGAGAGCTGCTGCACATATTCTGGTCGACTTCGATGATATGCATTATTGTGTGGGGATCGCGATCGCAACCTAACCGCCGAGTCACACTCACCCTGTTGATTTTCACCTATTCTTTATAGTAAAAGATAATAAACCACTGCATTATTTTCTTGAAGACTACTTTATACTCACTCTCTGTACACAGAGTTAACTAAGCACCAGGAGTTTTAGCTGGATGCTTTTTTCATTAATTCAATTAAAAGTAAGTACTAAAACGTTGATTTGATATTTAGTAGCTGCTTTAAGATACCAAATTCAAAATCCTTTTTTAGATTTGAGGCATTACCTTTTAACAATTATCATCATCAATATTTGAGCCTTCAGACGTCTACTGCAGAACATAGACCGACGCCACAAATATAGATACTGAGCCGCCTCCATCCATCGACTCCCCGCAACAGCCACCATGTCGTCGGTCCATCGAGTGGAGTTCCCACACTCCGTTTTGTGAACCCTTGCTTCCGGGCAGCGGTCATCAGATCTGCGAGCTACGTGGCCTGTCCACTGCCACTTCAGCTCGCTAACTCTGAGAGCTACGTCACCAACTTTGGTTCCTTTACGGGTATTCATATTTCGGATCCTACCACGTAGTGAAATTCCAAGCATAGCTCTCTCCATACCTGTTAATATGTCTTATATATTATGTGTTATGACACATTGATAGAGGATAGATATGCTATTTTAAATATTTTGTATGAAAAATAACATAAGCCTTAACACCACTCTATGCAGATATTTATCTGTATGCAACAAGCCTCACGGAGTACTGTGCTATGACACAACAGGTCACAAGGATTTGATGAATAAAGGCGGTTCATGATCATTGGTGAGGTTGGTTGTTTTATATATTCATTATCAGCCATTGCTTGAGTCTGCCTCGCAGAAGCCTTCCAAGAAAATGCTTTGTCCAACAGTGGGATTATATGGGATTCTATGGGATTCTATGGGATTCTATGGGATTCTATGGGATTCTATGGGATTCTATGGTTTGGAAAAATAGTGATGAACAAGTTTATTTTATTTTTATTGTACGACGGGGTGGTACTTGGCCTTCTTCTCACCTCATGTTTAAGTTATGAAAGCCGAAGGTGGAAGTTACTCGGAATCCTTAACTAACTGAGGAACTGGCTATCTTACCTCTAAATGCCGGAACACAACAATTTAACAATTGTTGTTATGACGACAGAATAAGGTAAGATGGTGGCTAGCTACGTGGACTTGAACAAAGTCTTAGCACCAACCAAACCAAGCACAATATTGCTCCCCCTAGGGATCGAACCCGGGATCTTTGGATCTGACACCGGTAGGCGAACCACTAGACCACAGATGCGGTTTAAGCTATGCGGGTTCAGCAACGAAATAATAAAAGATTAACGCATAATACATGGTAATTAATCAACTCAGTAATACGTTGTATTAATCTTGATGATTCACGGATGTACTAAACAAGATTTGTGAAAGTTCAACCCGAAAGATGGTTTAATACTAGATTGTATAGAAAAGCTGATGATAAAAATTATCGAGCTCAAAGATAGTAAGATTGTTACAAAATGAAGTCCTAAATCGAATAACTCGCTTCAGCACTAATTTACTGCCTACGAGATGCTACGAAATGCTACGAGCTGCTACAAAGTGCAACGAAATGCTACGAACTGCTACGCACAACAAGATTTCGTGCTACTCGATTACCTCGTAGCTCTGAAACGAGAGCTCCGATATCAATGCTGTATTGTGAAAAAGTTGATTTATACGGAATGGTTCATTGCTGTGTTCCATGAAATGGAAGATTGTTGTCAGGATAATTGAACACAAACTGAAGTCCATACTCCAGGATTAAATGACCAGCATTAGATAAACAGGATCCAGGGTACCTATTTCTAGATCCTGAACATTCTGTTGAGAACCTAAGAATGAATAACAACAGGATACGTTTTGCTTTAATTCGATAATTACTCAGTCTGAAAACCATCTAAGTATACATGATTAGGATATAAGATACTAGATACAGAATTAAGGTGAAGTGTGAGTAATACTTTTTTTTTATTGAACTAGTGGGATGTGCTTGGCCTTCAAATCACCTCATTTTTCAAGTTATGATAAGGTTGTAGGTAGAAGCGCAGTTCACCCGAAATACTCATTAAACTGAGGAACTGGATATCTTACCTTTAAATGCCGGAACACAACAATTTAATAATTGTTATTATGGCGACATAATTAGGTAAAATGGTGGTAAATAGCCAGGCGGACTTAAACAAAATCGTACCACCAACCAAAACAAGCACAATATTGTACTCACTGAGGATCGAACCCGGGACATCTGGATCTGACACCGGGAGGCGAACCACTAAACCACTGCGGTGGTTAAGCTTAAAAGCATAAATGAAACCTCATGTGAGAATCGTGTATTGTGTAACATAAGCATATAATTAGAAAATATGTCAATTCAAAATAATTTATATCTTATTTACCCCAAATGTTTATTACAAAAAAATACAATTACGGAACTTAAAAATATCAAGCGTTGTTTTTGAAACGAGGGGTGTTAGGTGAGACAGGAAGATTTTATGTGTTACGGGATGTCATTTGAAAGAGTATCGACTACACATTTAAAATAAAGTTAGTCTCAATAGGTTTTGTCACATCGGATCGCGCTATGGCGGGAAACGTGGTTTTATATTGTGAAGTCATCGCCTATGAAACAATATTCTACAAGACATCTCGGTTTATCTTATAGGGTATCGTTTCATAGGGGTTGACTTCACAATATAAAAAAGTCATTTTGTTTTTTTTTTAATGAAACCTGGTTTTAAAACAGTTTTGACATCAAGGGTTGCAAATTGAATAAATAAAATTTAAATTTGGAGATTCCAAAATATTTTTTGGTTTTCATGATAAAGGGTTGCTATAGATCATGTCCTAACAGATAGTGAAGAGAGGCTATTAGGCTTCGTATTTTAATGAAAACTGGGTTATTTATATGAAGTTTTTCACTCAATAAGGTTAACAAGCCAAGATTTCTTCAGCGAGGATGAGTAAATTTAAAAACCAGGACAACCAAGGCAAAGGTTTTGAGAGCACATCGTGTTTGTTAGAGATTACTTATTCGGTCGATGCACCCAAGTGCTTTGCTCTCATCATGCTGAATAAAGAGAGATTGAGAAAAAGTGTGCATAAGTAAGGTTAGTCAGGTACACGATATAAGCTCACTTTTATCGTTTGTTAATAAGGTTTATTATAAAATACCTAGTGAAAAGCAGACATCGTGAGGTCTCTGCTCGAGGCGAACTACTATTAGTTAACTTTCAAAAAATTAAACATCAATGACTCATTTTTTCAGACCACTCAGGCGTCAAAACTATTTAATTTTATTTAGTTGTTAGCACTAAATTTAAAATAAATATATATTTATGACTGGACATTAATTCTAAACAGCGCCATCTAGTCCCAAACTAAGCATAGCTTGTAGTATGGGAACTAGATTACGGATATAATACTTACTTACATACTTTTTTTTGTAAATAAATACTTATCATACGATACAACACTCAAACACAGAATAAACAGCCATATACAACGCCCAAAATTGTCCTGGATTAGAATCGAACCTACAACCTACAGTCTAGATATTGCCGCATAATTTCAACCGCCTCTGTGGTCTATTGGTTCAACCCACTGACTTTAGATCCAGAGGTCCTGGGTTCGATCCCCATGGGGAGTACAATATATTGTGCTTGGTTTGGTTATGTCGCCATAATAACAATTATTCAGAAAAATGGCTGTGTTCCAGCATTTAGAGGTAAGATCCAGTTCCTCAGTTTTTTGAGGATTCCCGGTGAAGTGCGCCTCTACCTTCGGCCTTATCTCAACTTGCCTTCATAGCATTTGTATGATGTATGAAAATAAGCATTCTTAGGTCTTACTAGTTCCTTAGTTTGAATATTTCAGAAACTTCCGTTTTGCTCAAACATATGGCGTCATCTGTTGATATGCTTGCTCTGAGTTGTGAGGTTTTGAGATTTGGCCAGCGACCATGGCAACGAGGGATTTTCACGGCCCGCTTAAAAAACCACATAGTTCCATAAATCTGGATAGATGTCGTTTATTCGAGCTGCAGCTGTATGAAAAGTATGATAAAACCATTGAGAAATAAACACCTCTGAATTCCTTAAACTTAGAGTAGGAGACGGAGATCACTGAAATATTTAATAACTGCATAAATATGTATACATTCCATAATTTTTAAAATTATGTCACAATAAAAAATATTCTTATAATGTATCCAACAAGAGGTTCAAAATAATGTAATCAATATAGATGTTTGTTCTGTGTTTGGGTGTTGTATTGTATGATAAGTATATATTTACAAAAAAAAAGTATTTTCGAATTCTATCCGTAATCTGGTTCCCATATTACAAGCTAAGCTCAGTTTGGGGCTAGATGGCGCTGTGTCAAATTAATGACCTGTAATATGTTATTCATTTTTATTAGTTTCTGTCAAAATAATGTACCCGATTTCAAAACAAATATGTATTTATTTATTTATTTACACACACATTACATCTATTATTACAGGTTCAAACCTAATACAATAGAGTAGTCACCTAGTCACAATAATCATTAAAAAATACTTATAAAATTATTATTTATCACATTACCTATATTATAATTAATCACATTAGTCACTATAATTCCATTAATTAAATCATAAAAGTACAAAAAATCAATAAAGTCAATCATAACATAAATTATTTCATATAGCCTAACACAAATAGAGTCATAATTGCGAATTCATTCAGAGAACAATGAAATAGGTCGATAGTCTCTGCCACTAGATTGAGCGTGTGCAGGGTGCGCGTCAGAGGAGCCTTGCTGAGCAAGTTAGTCCTGCCGCCGTCCACGTCCACGGCGAACAGACGCGGTACTCTCCGACGGTACACGTACTGATCTGGCACCCGTAACCTCATCAACATCAGGATACTTTGGTTGTTTATGATACCCCGGAACACTTTCAATACGTAGAGTGCGAGTGTCATATCCCTTCTTACTTCCAATTTATTGTATCCCACCATACCCAGTACGAATAGGGTGGGATACATTAACGGATAAAAAGGATAGACCCCGTACAGTTTTAGGTACAAGTAACGTGTGAACTTATTCTGTATTTTCTCCAGCATATGACTATACTTCATCTCATGAGGGGCCCAAATGGTAGAGTTAAATTTTGTAAGTAAGTAAAACATGTTGCATATCGTAACACAAAGCCCAATCTCCTGAAGGCTTTTTTGCAAACATTTACCACATGTACGCGGAACCTTAATTCACTATCTAAATGAACCCCTAAATCTCTCACTACGTTAACGCGGCCTAAATTCGCACCGTCCAAGTGATAGTCATGGAGAAGAGGAAATTTTGCTCTGCTAAATGTAATGGTATTGCATTTTTTTACATTAAACTGCAGATGATTTCTCCGACTCCATTCCACCACCCGGTCTATATCACGCTGCAGGCGCTTGCAATCATTTTCAGACTCTACCGGTAAAAGCAATTTCAGGTCATCCGCAAAGAGAGAACACTTAGCATCCTGGACCATGTCTGGCAAGTCATTTATCATGATGATGAATTCTAGTGGCCCCAAATTACTTCCTTGGCTCACTCCAGTTCTTGTGAAATAAGGCTCAGACCTACCATACAGACCCTGCGTAGTCAACGTATTGCTGCCTGTCAGTCATGTAGACGTGCTTATGTCAGAAATATGATACAGACCATTTTCAGCCTATTGGCTGTAAACATATTTTTGAAAATTATACTGTGTGTATATATTTAAATTATAAAATGTAATTTTTTTCAAATATATGTGTACATCATCATAGAGGTCTTCGTTTTTTTTCCACTTCGAGGTTTACGTACTAGGGCTAGTCAAAGGCACGTCCAAAATTACGTTCTGCATATCCACATACACACGCATGAACATCACAATCGTGGTAGACATGGTGGTTTGGAGGTTTATTTTTAGATTTCCGTGCCTTATTAACCCTCAGGTTCTGAAGATTGATTATGGAGTTTACCCTCTATAATCAACCGAACGAATGGTCATCATCCGGTCAATCAACCGCAAGAAATTATTAAAAACATTGCGAAATAGCATCGTGTTGCATATCAAATGAAAGGTTTTGTTATGAGAAGAATAATATATTTTTTACTATTTATATTATGTATCAATATATGACTACTAGCGCCACCAATGTAAACTAATAGGATAATAAATAAATAAATAAAATATATGTTTATTTTCTCTCACAAAGGTACATACATATAGGTATATAACATTATAAAATAAAATTGCTAGAAAATCTAATTGTAAATGTAGTTACCTGTTTTGTAAGAGACTGGTGCCTGAAATAGGTTTAAGAAAATCTGAATTACAGGTCACCAGGTCGCCTCACTCCACAGACTCCAAGCTTAACAAACAGAAATAAAAAAAATAAAAATTGATAAAAAACAATAATTCTTAGTGAGAGTAAAAATAAAAGTTAAAATAGCATATGGATAAGGTAAATAAAAAGATATGAGAACACGAAACATAATTAATACTAAAATTAAGATTAAAGTTATGCAAGAACCAGACTAACTTTTTGAGTGTTATAATATCTTCAGCCAGCTTTTTACCAATATTGGAGAAATAGTAATTAACCTCGTTGATATTTTTAAGTTGGTCATTTGGGGATAGTAGGTTAAGAGAATGATCAGTTGGTTTCTTTTGACCACTTACATCTTTTATTATTTCCCAGAGTTTCTTTTTATTTCCACTGGCTTTTTCAATTTCATGTTTTTCAAAACTCCTTTTGGCTTTTTTTAAGAGACACAGCAAAAGTTTCTGTACCGCTTGTACGTAGTTATAAGGACGTCGTTATTTGGATCTCTTTTAAGTTTTTTATTAAGGTTATCCCTATTCCTCATACAGCGAAGTAGACCCTTAGTGATCCAGGGTTTATTAATTCTTTTCCGCCTAGGTCACTTTGGTGTTTGACTCGATAGCTGATTTTAGAGAGGTAACAAGAGTATCTGTCTAATTGTTTGGTCAATGAATAAAGTTTAGTTGCTTGATTCCGTTCTCGAAGCTTGTCGTTTTATTTTAGGTTATGGGCCCAGCACGCTTCCACTGCGCACTGCGCAAAGAAATCCACTAATGCATCTAGTTTGTGTGTGTGTTGTATGAGGCAAACAATAAGTCCTCACACCCCAGTTGGTAGTGTAGTACTCTGTCCTCTGCCCTGTTGAGTGCGGGTTCGATTCCCACCCGTAACAAACATTTATGTAATGAATAAAGATATTTGTTTCTTGTGTTATACTGTAACCTTTGTATGTTTATTCAACAATTTATTAATTCATTATTTTTTGAATTAATTGATGAAAAATATTTGTTTTACACATTAATAATAAGATTGGTTGGTGGTTGGACTACCTAGCCACCTTAGTCTGTCGCCATTAAAACAATTCTAAATTGTAGTGTTCCGGCAACTAGAAGTAAGATAGCCAGTTCCTTCAGACAATGTTGAGGATTCCTGGTTAAGCGTGCCTCCACCTTAGGCCTTATTATAACTTAAAATCAGATGAGATGAAGGCCAAACGCTTACCCGTCGTTCAATAATAAAGAAGTCTTAACATTTACGGACGGAAGTTTACGGAATTAATAAATACTCTTAGATTGCAAAAACGTACTATGGAATGCATTTCGTAAGTGCTTGTAGGCCACACGTAGCTTACCGGCTGAAATCCAGGAGATGGCAAGGTCAAGCCACGGTCAACCTTTGATATGTTTTTTTTTTACTATTTTTTGCTATCTGTTAAATGACATTTAATCCTGGTCAAGGCTATTTGTTTAATATTTATACCTATACCTACACGTGGGAAGGAAACCTCTTCACGTGTGTCCGACTCGCACTTGACCGCTTTATTATGTACGTAGTCAGCCAAGGCTGGACCTCAAGGCTTGTCTGGGAAAAAACAAGGTCTACCAGTGGTTGCACCTTTGTAAAATAGTTTTGTTCAGCCATAGCCTCAGGTGGGCTGAAATGATGCAGATGAAACTTAGTGTAATATTAACTTTACAATGACAACCTTTTCCGTAAAATTTGAGTACAAGAATTTTGTATTAATAAATTTGAATTGGTTCAATTTTTTACTTGATAAATCAAAATCATAAATCAAAATAAAATCAAACAATCAAACAGTAATAAAAAAAAATGTGCTATGTAAAATGTTCAAAGAAGAAGGGCCTATAAATAAATAAATAGATATTTCAGGACATTAATTATACACAGCGCTATCTAGCCTTCTTAATTTGGCTAAGAGAGATGACAAATTTTTAAGATCATCTTGATCTATTTGATGACCTAGAAGAAACTTCTTGAGATTTACGCTGAAGCTTTACACACCCTGCAGATCTCTTAAAGGAGGAGAAATGTTGTTCCAGCATTTTGAGGCCGCGTACCGGACACCACCTCTACAAGCAGCTGAGTGATGGCGATGGGTCAATATCTGCTCAGAGCAAACACGATCATTTCTGCTTCTTATTACAAAGGCGAGCTTATAAAAAAGATATGAGTTTGACCACCAACTCACTTGAAAAACAAGTAAGGTAAGACTTTTGTCGTGGGATTCTTTCATTCATGACGTGTGAGTTAAGAGATCGTTACGGGGGGTCGCAACCCTTTTAAATAAGAAGGGTGTACGCCGGTGAAGTGCTTAGCCTTTACCTCACCAGGTTTCAAGTTATGATAAGGTCGAAAGTAGAAGCACACTTCACGCGGAATCTTAAACGGTCTGAGGAACCGGTTATCGTACTTCTAAATGCCAGAACACAACAATTTAGAATTGTTTTAATGGCGACAGACTAAGGTGGCTAGGTAGTCCAACCACCAACAAATCTTATTATTAATGTGTAAAACAAATATTTTTCATCAATTCATTCAAAAATTAATGAATTAATAAATTGTTGTATAAACATACAAAGGTTACAGTATAACACAAGAAACAAATGTCTTTATTCTTTACATAAATATTTGTTACGGGTGGGAATCGAACCCGCACTCAACAGGGCAGAGGACAGAGAACTACACTACCAACTGGGGTGTGAGGACTTATTGTTTGCCTCATACAACACACACACAAACACCAACTTTTATTAACATAATAATGCCTATAAAAGGTTTCCAGGCATTTTTGGGCCCAGTAATAAAGTGGTCTTAGTAATTATATTAAGGAACTCATAACATTATTGTTTTCAAGGCGTTTTTAAAACAGGTAGATAACTGTTTTTTAAAAATTTTCGTGCAAAAAAATATAAAAACTGGCAGTACATTAACAAATTTTGACAAAAGGAAGTCAAATTAGCTACGGCGTGGGGTTCAGGCATCTTTTGTGCCGTGCTTTGCTTTGCTTTGCTCTGCTTGCGTTTCATCTCTCAATGAGCCAGGTTGGAGCTTATTTTCATCTGGCCCTACAACTCGTAGCGGAGATTTAGACCGGCTCTCCGCCAACACCGGTTTACGCCGTAGCTACGGACTCCCCACGAACTACTATTTGGAACTTGTACAGTTGCTTTCTTCGCTAAAAACATCGTTTGCGCGATGCAGGATTTGAATTTCAATCGCTCATTTCAGACAAATAAAAACTTCGACCACCACCAAATCATTCTCTTAGCCTCTATTTCGTTTTAAGGTTATTGTTTTTTCAAATTAAATCATTGTTTATCATAATATAAGGAAAATAAAATAATCCGAGTTACGCGAGGATTTGCATGAGTGCGAACGGGATAAAAGACAAATGAATGTTTAGAGACTTTCGAATTCCCGCTTTTTTCACTGCGCAAGTCTGTTATGCGGGCTCTACACTCGCGCGCGATCCCTCCACACTCGCAAGGTTTTTTCGTTTCATTTGTGCTCTCCAAGAAAATAAATGTCTTTGTTGTGGTTGTTGCTTTTAACCAAGCTTGTACCACTGTGAATAGATTTTTTTTTTTTACTTTTTTCTGTATGTGCTATAACTATAACTTGACATAAGTGAATATTTTTTCTTCTCTTACTCTGCCACGGAATATTTAATATTACACCTATTCGCGTCCAGGCATCATGCACATTATTTCTTTATTTATGTCCTTGTGTTTGGACTGTCAAAGTATTGGTTCAATTTGATAACGCTCCATCAGTGTTAGCTTAAGTCCAATATCCCACGAAGTCGTAGTAATTTTATTTTAACCTCGCTACTGTCCAGCAATCTCTATTATTGTCGTGTTGGAAATAGTTGGCGTGCGTACGGTAAAACGCCGATTAACATATTCCTTTTAACCTGCCTACAGCGAAACAAAAAGGAGGGATAAGATTTTGCCCGGTACGAATGTATTTATATTTGAGGGTATGTATGTATGCATGTAAAAGTTTATCTGTTACCTCATAACTTGTAAACTAGCCTGTAGCCAGCGGACAGTCTAGATGCTTCCATATATTCCGCTTTTTTTATAATAATGTTAAATACACAATAAGACAAATGCAGCATCGTGATAGCGGTTAGATTGTCTAATGGTTATAGAAGTATAGGCTGTGCCATCTAAAATTTCAATTAAAAGTAAGTTCAAAAACTAAACCCCGACTGCTGAAAAATCGCGCGAAGTATGAAACAAGAAAATATTCTCAAAGTCAAAAGTCAAAGTCAAAATTTCTTTATTCATTAAGATTTTTTAGGATCATTTTGAATCGTCAAATTTACCGCCTGTTCGGAATCGCGACCAGCACACAAGGAGAAAGGCAAGAACCTCGGGCCGGTTAATTTTTTTGATGATCCATTCAACATTTAGATACACAATTTGTAATTATATTCTAAGTAGATACAACAAAAACCTAAATACTTAATCTTAAAACATCTCATCAATCTCATCATTCTCATAAATCAATCTCATCATACAAATATAAAAATATTTTTCGTCCATTAGATTAATAAATTACACGTTATTAATTTTAATGTACCTAATAAATAAATTATTTGTGTTTCTATGTTTTTTATTTAACGAGGCATTTTAGAGCAAAGTGACATTATGACCCCAACAGCCGTGGTCATATGCCACTTTGCCCTGAAGCTTATGATCGCTTATTACTGTTGTTTTGTTAAAGTAAGTAGCATACGATCACGGAGAAGGGCTGCGGGTGTAGATGCATTCGCGTTTGCGCGATGTGAACCAAGCACGAACCCTTACCCGGGTAAAATACCGACACCGGTCGGAGAACGGTGCGAAACGCGAACGCGAAGCGAACACTTACGTTTCAAGGCTTTCGTGATCATCGAGTGTAGAGCGCGCTTTATGACATATGACATGCGCGATAGGGTGCAGACTGCAGGCAGAGGGGGACCAAGCGGCTCTTAGATTATTTAATCTAGCGCCATCTGTTGCGGAGCTTGGTACTATTAGCTGATGGTCTCATCATGCAAGAACCCAAATATCTAAAAGTTTTCTAGGTTCTTGTATATGATAAGAACCCTATTACTGCGTAGCTACTCTAATACCACCATACGCAGTATATAATGATTATACTTATTTTTACTATTGTGCAAAGCTACATTAAAAGCTTCGTATAAAGTGCTTCCCCGTCGTACAAAATAAAAAAAGTTAGTAGAACATCTAACAAATTTTGGATAAATTTGTATATTCTAATATCGGAAAAGTATTTCACACTGATAATTTGTGTTTTTTATCAGATAATAAAAACGCCGAATAGCAAATCTATACTAAGGTTTCCTCGGGGTTAATCACGATATTGATTTTGGTAAATTGTTACTTTTATATACATCGTGGATTCGAAAATGTGCAACACGATACTATACAAGTAACTAATTATGAAGCAACAATATAACAAAAACTAACTCATGCATTATTTAAACCCAAGGTTCCACCTGTATCTGATTATTTAATTAGCATCGTGTTGCATATCAAATTAATGGTTAGGTCATGAGAAGAATAGTATATTGTTTACTATCTCATCATGCAGACTTTGAAAATTATTAAAAAAAACGGACACATTTAAACTTATTGCATAATTTCGTCCTTCTGTTTCTCCCAAAATATGAAGAACAAATTTTTGAATAAAAAATAGGAAATGCTGGCCGTCACTTACATTTTCCAGGAAAACCTAAAAGTTTTCGTCGGCCTTAACCACCTGTGTGGTCTAGTGGTTCGCCCACTGGTTTCAGTTCAGAGGATAATGATTTGATCCCCAAGGGGGGCATAATATTGTGTTTGGTTTGTTTGTTAGTAGGACCTAGGCTAGGTTAAGTCTGCCTGGCTAGCTACCACCATCTTATATGTAAGTCTGTCACCACAAAAACATTTCTAAATTGTAGTGTTCCGGCAATTAGAGGTAATATAGTCAGTTGAAACGAAATTGAGGATTCCGGGTGAAGTGCGCCTCCACCTTCGACCTTATCATAGCTTCCCTGATTATACAACGTACAAAAAACGTATAAAAAAAAGAGGTCTTAAAAATTCCTCCGGAATTAATAAATACTCACAAAGAGAGCAAAAACGTACTAGTATGTTATGTATTTCGTAAGTGCTTGCGGTCCAAACGTAGTTTACCCGGCTGACGTCCAGGAGATGGCAAGTTCAAACCGCAGTCAACCTTTCATGATGATCGTTTAGTATCGTTGTTGCACCATGCTCTAAAATGCTTTGTTCAGCAATAGCCTTAAGTGGGCTGAAACAGTGCAAATGAAACTAAGTGTAATAACAACTTTACAATGACAACCTTTTCCGTAAAATTAGCGTACTGGCGATCAATAATTTTGTATCAATAAATTTGAATTGGCTTTATTTTTTACTTGATAAAAATAAAATAATGCAAATTGTTCTTAAAAAAGCTTTTAACAAAAAATCACATATTCGTTGATATTACAAACCGCAGAACCTTCACATTTTAAAAATAATTACTAAAATAGAACTGAAAAGTCAAAATTTCTTTATATTAGGTCCTTACATATGAAATTGGCGTTTTGTCGTACTGGCCACTTTGATCTTAAATATCTTCTCTTTGGTTAGGAATTCAAAATTCAAATTTAAACAGCTATTTACTCATGCATTTGTGTTTCGAAAACCGTAATTCATTTGTTTTTTTCTCTTTTGCTTTTTTTTTCTGCGTCACTCATTTCACAAAATGGAAAACTTAAAATATCGCATTATTTACGAGTACGAGTTCCACCGTGGCACCAGTGCTGCAGAAACGGCTCGAAGGATTAATGATGTGTATGGTGGTGGTGTCGCAAAAGAAAACACGTTGCGTTTTTGGTTTCAACGCTTTCGTTCTGGAAATTTCGACCTGCAGAACAAGCCCCGTGGACGGCCGGAGACCAAGGTCGATAATGATGAATTGAAGGCTATTGTGGAAGCAGATCCATCGCAAACCACATCACAGTTAGCTGCAGGCTGCGGTGTTAGTGACAAACCGTTTTAATCCACTTGAAGCAAATTGGGAAGGTGAAAAAGCTTGAAAGGTGGGTACCTCATGAATTGAGTGAAGCAAACCGACAAACGCGCGTCGACTGCTGCGTTACATTACTCAACCGGCACAATAATGAAGGAATTTTAAATCGGATCATTACATGTGATGAAAAGTGGATCCTGTACGATAATCGTAAACGCTCATCGCAATGGCTGAACCCTGGTGAACCAGCAAAATCTTGCCCCAAGCGAAAATTGACTCAAAAAAAGTTACTTGTAAGCGTTTGGTGGACTAGTGCCGGTGTCGTACACTATAGTTTTCTTAAATCTGGTCAGACGATTACGGCTGATGTCTTTTGTCAGCAACTGCAAACCATGATGTAAAAGCTCGCTGTTAAACAACCGAGACTTTTCAATCGCTCTACGCCACTGCTGCTTCAAGACAACGCTAGACCACACACGGCCCAACAGACGACTACCAAATTAGAGGAGCTTCAATTGGAATGTCTAAGACATCCACCGTACTCTCCGGACCTTGTTCCAACCATTTTTTTCGAAATTTGGATAACTTCTTGCAAGGAAAAAAATTCAATTCCGATGAGGCAGTCCAAACCGCTTTCAAAGATTTCATTGATTCCCGTCCGAATGGTTTTTTTAGTAAAGGGATCAATGAACTACCTATAAGATGGCAAAAGTGTATAGATAGCAATGGTACATACTTTGATTAATAAAATATATTTTAATATGAAAAAATTGCCTTTATGTTCCTCCCATACAAAACGCCAATTTCATATGTAAGGACCTAATACATTAAGACTTTTTAGGATCATATTGAAACGTCAAATCTACCGCCTGTTCGGAATCGTGACCAGCACACAAGGAGAAAGAACCTCGGGCTGGTTAATTTTTTGATGATCCATTCAACAATAAGATACACAATTTTAAATTATATTATAAGAAGATATACTTATACTATATATAAACCTAAATACTCAATCTTAAAACATTTGTTATCACCTATCTACCTAATGGACAGTTTGTTAACCTTGAGAAATCACCATTTTACTGTCAACTTGTATAGTAACATCGGGCCACGCGTCCTTATCGTCGATATAATCACAAATTTTGTAGTAGGCACTTTTAATTAAATTATTCTTAATCTACAATTTGAATTTACGAGCAGAGAGTTTGGTGGCGCTTTGAGAAAGCTTATCATAGAATCTCACTCAGTTTCCTAAAAATGAATTATTTACTTTTCCTGAGCGATACCTAGGTATATCAACTTTATTTTTATTTCTAGTATTAACACTGTGTACATCACTTGTTTTACTAAACTTATCAATGTTTCTGTGAGAGTGCATTAGATTTTCATAAATGTATTGGGAGCTGACTGTCATAATACCAATCTCTTTAAAACGTTCCCTGAGAGAGTCACGAGTTTTTATTTTATAAATTACCCGCACAGTTCTCTTCTGTAGAATGAAAATGCTTCAATATCAGCTGAACTTCCCCATAAAAATATGCCATAAGACATAATACTGTGAAAGTAACTAAAACAAACTAACCTCGCCGTAGCTTCATCAGTAAGATGCCTTATTTAGTCAGAGTTGACGTGTCTAAAACTAAAGGAAACATGACACTTTTCAACACTTGTTTCATGTAGGGTCGTGTTTTTTTGCGTTACAATTAACAGATGAGTTAAGTAGCCGAGTAATAATCTATTGATATATTAATGCAAAGTTGCAATTCATATTGAGTCATTAGCAAGCAGATTAAGCTCGGTTGCATACGCTGTACGTACAATAAGGTATCTTACTAATGTAGCTACGGCGAGCTTATTCTTACAGTCAACTGCCAATACATTTATGAAAATCTAATGCACCCTCACAGAAATATTGATGAGTTTAGTAAAAGAAGCGATATACACAGATATACACAGTACTAGAAATAAAAATAAACTCGATATACCTAGGTATCGCTTAGGAAAAGTAAATCATTCATTCTAAGGAAACTGTGTGAGATTCTATAATAAGTTTCCTCAAAGCGCTACCAAACTCTCTGCTCGTAAATTTACATTGTTTATAAAGAATAAATTAATTAAAAGAGCCTACTACTAAATTAGTGACTATATCGGCGATAAGAACGCGTGAGGTGAGCAAACGGCCTTACAGGAATGTACAATTGAATACTTTAACGCAAGACTAGTGATTATCCTTCACGAGGTGCCCCCCGTTCTTTTTCCACCGAGACGAGTACCACCAGGAACACCGTGACCTACGCAGATGCCTTCAGAGCAAACGAGCTCTGCGTAGCTGTCGCGGTGGAACCCTACTAGGACCTTACGGCGGAGCAAGGCACGGAAATGCGTGAAAGTATGGAGATGAAGTTCATAGACGAGCTCTGCGATCCATCAACCCAATCCCAAACTGGCGAAGTGCACTTCCATGGCAAGGCGCATTTCTCTGCGGTCTCTTCATACCAACACCTAACCTGACTGACATGGACAGACTACGTGAAATACTCGCGTCTAGCAACCAGAACATCAACGGTCGGCAAATTAAAGCGGAGAAGCAGACTGAAAAGGAGAAGCCGGCGAAGAGATCTGCAGAAGCTCCGCGTTCCGGAGCCAAACGTTGAAGTTCTAAGACAACAGGAGCGACTAGGAGAGGGATTCAGCGAAAAGCCAAGACAATCAGCGCACCGACTCTGCCCAACCAAAACCGGGCGAACCCTTAAAGGACCATAGAGGAAATGGAAGTGGGTATCGACCCTCCATCGACCCCGCAAGCTGACATCGAGGAGTGCTTTCTCTAAATCGAGGGGAGTGATTTCAGTGAAAGTTGTCTCAACTTCTCTCCTATTAAGCACTCCTAGATCCATCCCTTCCCTAAACACCAACTCCCAGTACCATTCTGCTGCAACGGCTCTTCTGCGTAGACCACTGGGAGAAAAACCCAGACCACCACATAATCCCTCTAGTCCAACTCCTAAAAACGCTATCCCAAATCTCAACCCATTGCCTGAGTCCATCCTTCAAGCAAACCTCCAAAATAACTTTCTCGCGACGGCCTCACTGCGTAAGGTACTAGAGGACCATCCCGAAACCATTTTTTTTGTATTGTTCGACAGGGAAGCATTTGTCCTTCATCTCACCTGGTGACAAGTTGAGATAAGGCCGAAGGTGTAGGCGCACATTACCAGGAATGCACAACTAACTGAGGAACTGGCTATCTTACCTCTAAATACCGGAACACAACAATTTTAGAATTGTTATTATGGCGACAGAATCAGGTAAGATGGTAGTAGCTAGCCAGGCGGACCCAAACAAAGTCCTACCACCAATAAAACCAAGCAAAATATATTGTACTCCCCATGGGGATCGAACCCGGGACCTCTGGATCTGAAATCGGTGGGTTGAAACACTAGACCACGGAGGCGGTTAATTACCCATTGCCCTAATCCAAGAGCCGTGGATTAGAAAAAAACAAATATGTGGATTCAAAACAACCGAAAGTCACCTCCTTTTAGACGCAACCGTAAGCAACCCCAGTACATGCATAATTGTGAGGTGTAGTATAGGTAGATATAAGTATACACATAAGCTAGCATATAATCCCGACCGATCTATTGTTTAAAGGAGAGTAAGAAAAGGTCTTCCACCGAGTTAAGACGTTTCAATAACATCCCTTCATGGCGACCCTTGCCATCGGTGCGTCACGCGATCGCGGCGGATCCTCATCGCGGCTTCAAATATTAAGTTCGAGAGTGTAAAACAATACACAAACAATCTTCAATTTAATAAAGTAAAAAAAAAAAAAAACGTAAAAATGGGAAAAACATATTCCAAAGAAGAGGTCATAATAGCCCAAAACGCGAGTGGTGGCGGCAATACACTAGATTTGGAGCAGTTGAAGACACACGCTACGTACACTAGTTTTGCTGTCGGGACCATCTGCGTGGTTATGGTCATTTGCTTCATCTACGCATATACGTCTGTACAAAAAGTGTCACCGACAATGGATAATGCAAGAAATCCACGAACATGCCTTGCGAAGGAGCAGCAGTTGGTTTAGGCGCCGGGAGACAGAAGGAGTCCAGAGGGATAAGGCCGGCGTAACGTTAGCTTGAATTAAAGTGTTATATATAAAAAAAAAAAAAGTGAAAAATAAATAACTATGAACCCTTAAAATTAAATGTTTGAGTGAGTGTTGAGTTTACAAGTCAAAAGTACAGTTAAGTGTAGTGGAAAAAATAAAACGATGTTAGTGCAACGTCAACAATCTTAATGTTAATGAATTTGGGTGTTGTATCATATAGTAAGTATGTATTTAAAAAAGTATTTAAGTATTATATCCGTAATCTAGCCCCCATATTACAAGCCATGCTTAGTTTGGGCCTAGATGGCGCTGTGTAAAAATTAATGTCCTATAATATTTATTTATTTATTATTTATTTATTTATTTAATGAACTGTAAGTGACCTATCTAGAATAAATCATTAGTAACGTATTACGTAGGCAGATTATACGGTTCATTCATAGTATCAAATTACGCGTATAATGAAGAATCCTAGTGACCTAGTGGCGGCATGATGTCCCCTACTACTTGTTACAACTAAAATTATGGTATGTATTTAATTATTTCTCTTTAAAAATATTTTATAAATGTGGTTTAAATAGGATATGGAAATTGAATCAACAAAATGTGTAGAAGAACTCATTTTAATTAAAAAATATTTAATCAAAAAAGGTAAATCTAGATATCAAGGTCATGTTATAGCAAATAAGTTAGGAGAAACAGAAAATTTATACGAAAAAAGTAAAGTTCTATTGAAAATATTAAGAGAGAAAAAAGATTTAGATGTTAAGTATATTACGTCATTGAGTAAGTGGAAAGACGTAATAACCGAATGTTACGTAAATATAATAGAACTTTGTACGGGAAAAAGTGGTACTGATTCTGCGGACCATTATAGTGATTGTGAGACCAATAAAACAGAAGATTCAGAACCAATCATGGAGTTCGATTTAAAAACGGCGTGTAGCTTGATTCCTGTTATGAACAGTAATAGTGAAAGTAACATCAAAGGTATCATTGACTCTATTGAAATGTATTCGGAAATGTTGTCGAGTGCAGGTAAATTTTGTACTAGTAAAATTTGTCTTGAAAAGTAGGCTTTCGGAAAATGGAAAACTACGTATGTCTAGTAATTACACATCTGCGAGCGATCTCGTCAAAGATTTGCGGAAATGCTTATTAACCAAAAAATCATTTACTGCGATAAATTCACAGTTACAAAACACAACCCAAGGCTGGCGTAGTATCAACCAGTACGCTACTGAATTAGAGAAATTATTTACAAACTTAACAATAGCACAGGCTGATGGTAATTCTCAAAATTACGCTGTGTTAAAGCCACTTAGCGAGAAATTGGCAATCAAACGATTTTCAGAAGGTTTACGCGATACCAGACTTAGCACCATCATAGCAGCGCGAAACTACGAAAACTTAAAGGATGCGATCCAAGCAGCCAAGGACGAGGAGTTAATTAACATCGACGTCAACTTCACAGAGTGAGGACGTCTTGCAAATTTCGCATCGAGGTAGAGGTAAGAAATTTAATTATAGCCAAAGGCCCTACTACAATAACCCAACAACGAGTCACCGAGGAAATTACCGAGGTATGTCTATAAATAGTACCAGAGGACGATTTAATTACAACAGAGGGAATTATTTTATTAATTTTCGTGGAAATTGATCAAATTCTACCCGTGGTCGTGGTAGAAGTTCATACGGTAACAGCTTTGACCGTTCACAGAACAATCAGCGTGGACGAGGTTACCAAGGTTCGATCGGGAATCGTTCGAGTTTTCAGACTCATGGTAGTGGTAATAATCACCGAGTGTTTTGTACGAATCAGTCGGATAGTACTGAACCAGTAACAACAAACGAAAATAAAATGCAGTTTTTCGAGTTTAAGAACACCATCTTAGCATTATATGGTATAGCAAAATTAATATCTTTATACGTTGGTAACAAACAATACTTTTGGTTAATTGATACAGGAGCATCATTATCTGTAATAAAGAGAGATGCATTACCAAGTAACAGATCCATAATAAATAAGGAGACATCCATAAATTACATTGGAGGCCAGATTCAATCATCTGGGTTTATTAACCTTTGTTTGACTCATCATTCCAGCGCGAAGTGAATCAATTCACTACTTACTTTTAGATACGGATTTTAAGGACGATTGAGTCGTTTACAACTAACAATTGGAAGAAAATGTTTTTTTAGCAGGATGTATAAGCCAATGTATGAAACCAATAGCTTAAGAGTTAGTAGCTATTGTTTGGGCGATAAAGTATTTTAGACCTTACGTATATGGAAAATTATTTACGATAATGACGGATCACAAACCTTTAATTTATCTATTTTCTATGAAAGATCTAGTAGACTTCTTAAATTTAGACTATAATTAGAGGAATATAACTTTAAAATCTTATATGTAAAAGGAAAAGAGAACAGTGTTGCGGATGCATTGTCCAGAATTATCATAACGTCAGATACTTTAAAGAAAATGAACGAAGAAATTATTTCGGTTATGATGAGGGCACAAACAAAAAATGTTAACGGTAATTTGAACAAACAAAATATTAGCAACCAAAACGACCAGTGGCCTGATCAACCACAAGTTGTTGAAGTGCTGAAAATACCAAATAGCTCTACGGAAATGATGTTTATAACAAAAAACGAAATGAATAAGTTGAGACAACAAAATATATGAATGTTTTATTTACAGTAACAAAAGAAATGCATTATATATTAATCTTGATTTTAGAGCACGATTTACGCGAGCCGAATTCGTGACTAAATTAGGAGAAATTTGCAAAAAATATGAAAATAAATGAACTATGCATAGTAAAAAATTATGAAAATGAAGATTTTATAGCAGATTTGTTAAAAGAAATAAAGGATAACCAGTTATCCAATTATCCACGGATTTATACAGACTGTATATTAAAAGGAGTAAGAAGAATTGAAAACGAAGAAGAAAAGAAATACATTTTACATGATTTTCATCTACTACCCACTGCAGGTCATACAGGCGTGCGTAGAATGACTAATAATATCAAAATATTTTTTTTTTGGTCAAGTCTAGACAAAGACGTAGCAGAGTTTGTAAGTAAATGCATTAAATGCCAAAAAATGAAGCATTGAAGGTATGTCAAGGCGCCCATGGAAATAACTACAACGGCTTCGTTTGCCTTTGAAAAACTATATCTAGATATTGTAGGACCATTAGACAGAGGTATTGATGATAATCGTTATATCTTAACGCTAAAATGCGAATTAACTAAGTTTGTAGAAGCGTATACATTAAAAAATAAGGATACGGTAAGTGTAGCTAAGGCATTAGTGAATAATTTTATTTTAAGGTTTGGGATACCCAAAGTAATAGCGATAGATCGAGGAGCAGAGTTTGTTTCTTCAGTAATGGAACAGGTATGTAAATTATTAGAAATAGAAAAACTAACATCAACATCTTATCATCATCAATCAATAGGAGCTTTAGAAAATTCACATAAAAATTTAGGTTCATTTTTGCGAATACATTGCAATGGACAAAAGTATATTAGTATTCGGTAGACCGAGTATAATACCATGTAGAGTAAGTCAACATATAGAACCTTTATATAATCCAGATAGTTATATATATATATATATTATATAATCTAGGTAGTCTGCTAGTAGTTCGCTGCACCACTTCAGTAAGCCAGGGAATATTCCATCAAGCCCCGCTGACTTAAAGGGAAGGAAGCTGTTGATTGCCCATAATACTTTTTCTCGGTTGATTAAGTTTATGGCTACGGTCCAGTCTTGGTCAGTCGGTGCTTTTTCCGAGATGACTTCCCAGTGGTGCGACTCTGTTATATGACACCCAGGGAAGTGTGTTTCCAGCAGTAGTTTGCTGGTTTCCGTGTCTGTTTTTGTGTAGGTGTTGTCTGCTTTTTTGAGGCAACCGAGTACGCGTTCTGGTTCTCGATAGTAAGCGCTTCTTGTCGGTGTTTTTCAATGTGTGGTAGTTTTACCAGTCTCTGTCTTGTCTGGTGTTTATAGCTCTGTTGAACAGTTTCCTTACTTTGTGGCGTAGTTTCAAGAGTTCGGGTCTCCACCAGTGACGCCTGGGGCCTGCCTTGGGTATCACCAGTGGGCAGGACTGTTCATAGCTGTTGGTTAGAATTTGTGTTAGTGTATTTACATAGTGGTCAATGTCCTGTACTTTTAGATTTTCTGGCGGCGCATTTTCAGTCGAGAGGGCTTGTAAATTTAGGTCTATCTGTCTTTCGCGGGGCGCGCCTTGGTTGAGGTGTTAGTAGGTATGTTGAGATAGAATCGTATCCATCTGTGGTCTGAGCATGATGCCTCATTGGAGACGTGCCAGCCCGCGATGGAGTTTGATATCTGTTCTGTGGTTAGCGTAAGGTCAATTATGGTTTGGGCTAGTTTCGTTACAAAAGTTGGTTCTGAGCCCTGATTTATAAGTCGGAGGTTAGTAGTAATTAAATAGTTTACCAATTCCTCCCCTCGGACGTTGCACTTAGCGCTGTTCCACAGGGTGTGGTGCGCATTGGAGTCGGTGCCGATGACGAGTTCTAGCTTCTCCCTCTCGCAGTACTCGACGAGCGATATCAGCTCTGGTGTTGGTATAGTTTCGTCACCTGCTAGATAGGCCAGGACTAAATCGGATTGAGTGATGGTGGTTGCTGTTAAGTCTCTGGAACAGAGTTCGGTTAGTAGTAAGATTTGTGAATGCTTTGGAACAATTATGCATGTTCTTGGGTTGCTTACGGTTGTGTCCAAAAGAAGGCGGCTTTCGGTGGTTTTGAGTCCACATATTTGGTTTTTTCTAATCCACGGCTCTTGGATTAGGGCATTGATTTCGGGATGGGCTTCTAGTTCCTTGCGCAGTGAGGCCGTCGCGAGAAAGCTGTGTTGCAGGTTTGCTTGGAGGATGGACTTAGGTGATGGGGTGGGAAGTGGGATGGGGATTTTAGGATTTGGACTAGGGGGATTATGTGGTGGTCTGGGGTTTTCTCCCAGTGGTTTGCGCAGAAGAGCCGTTGCAGCAGAAAAGCACTGGGGGTTGGTTTTTGAGGGTAAGATGGATCTAGGAGTGCTTAATGGGAGAGAAGTTGAGACAGCTTTCGCTGGAATCACTCCCCTCGATGTCGAGAAAGCACTCCTCGATGTCAGCTTGTGGGGTCGATGGAGGGTCGATCCCCACTTCCATCTCCTCTATGGTCGCCTTTAAGGGTTCATCCGGTTTTGGTTGGGCAGAGTCGGTGCGCTGATTGTCTTGGCTTTCCGCTGAATCCCCCTCCAAGGTTCGCAGGTATATGTTGCCGAAAAGCCAATACAACCGTCGTTCCTGTTGTCTTAGAACCTCAACGTCCGGTTCCGGAACGCGGAGCAGCAGATGAATCCCCGGCTTCTCTTTTTCAGTCTGCTTCTCCGCTTTGATAAGGTTCAAAGAGCGGACGTTGACGTTCTGGTTACTAGACGCGAGCATTTCTCTTAGTCTGTCCATGTCCGTCAGGTTGGGTGTTGGTATGAAGAGACCGCAGAGAATCTTACGTTGGATCTCCAACTGCCTCTTCACCACCAGCTTAGTGCCAGCGATCGGTGAGATTTGTTTGTCGACCGTGCGACGGAGCCACGCCAGCGCGTAGTCGTCCTCGCACCAGAGTTTGAAGACACCCTCGCTATAATGCGCCTTGCCACGGAAGTGCACTTTGCCAGTTTGGGATTGGGTTGATGGATCGCAGAGCTCGTCCATGAACTTCATCTCCATACTTTCACGCAATTCCGTGCCTTGCTCCGCCGTAAGGTCCTGTTAGGGTTCCACCATGACAGCTACGCAGAGTTAGTTTGCTCTGAAGGCATCTGCGTAGGTCATGGCTTTGGGCGCTTACTGTCGCCGGTGGGCGTAGTAGTGTCGTCAGGTCGGGGACGTTTAGTGCTCCCACTGAGGGGATGGTTAGATGCTTTAAGGGCATTCCTAGCCGCCATGTGCTTTCCGGCTCGTTTACCCCTTGGTTTTGGACGGCGGGGGGCTTGGCCACCAACGCTTGACGTTGGCGCTGCCGTGGGCTGCGCCGGTGTCTGTCCGTTCGGCGGGACGAGTCCCACCTAGTTGGACCATGGGTGCGGCTCCATGGTGGAGCTGACGCCCACCGTCGGTGACCTTGTGCCTTGCCTCCAGTTTTGGCTGTTTCCCCTTTTTCTTGCGTGGGGAAACTGGGGTCCACTTTTGGCAGCTGGGCTGTTCGGAGCCAGGAATAGCATTCCTCAGGTCCGATAGTTCGATGCTTGTCTCGGAGAATGCTAGGCCCAGGGTAGGCGCTTCCTTCGAGACTGTGCTAGGTTTGGTGCTTGGAGTAGCTGCCTGGGTCTTACAAGGCAAGGGCACAGGCCTCGCCTTGGTAGGGTTTGGCGCATTCATTGAAGACGTTGCTCCCTTGCTTGGTATCGTCAGAGACGGTACCTTAGTAGGGTTCAAAGTCTCCATGGAGACAGCCGTACCCCTGCTTAGCGTTGTCGTAGACCTGGCCTTGTAGGCCTCTAGCGCTTTAGGAAGCTGGTTGGGGTGTTGTGGCGCGCTAAGCGCAGCCTTTGAGGTCGACGGAACTTGTCCGTCAGAGGGCGAGGCCCTAGGGCAAGGTGTCACGTCCGGAGACGCAACGCCTTGAGTGGATCGTTTTTTATTTTTTTGATTTTGCATGTTATCAAGTGGTTTTTTATGCGTCGTCTATGAAGAGCTCCACCCGCCACGGAGTCCTCAACGGAGACGTTGTACGTCAGATTGGTCTGCGCACATCTGCCAGAGTTACTTCATAGACTTAGGTCCCCGCCCTGTAAGAGAAGCGAGACTGCACGCCGCGAAGGATTCCAGGGTTGCCACAGTGAACCAAACCGTCTAGCAAATGTGTCCCCGGGTCCCGCGCTGCGCTGCCTGCCATCCGCTAGTTAGGGAACCTCGCCATGCGCCCCCCTGATAGGGCGCAACAGCCGATTGATCATAGGTGGCTAGTCTATGACCGCCCGTGTGTAGAGAAATTGGGACCAAAGAGACGTTTTGAAGGCAGACAGATGTCTAGGACATTTAAGTCGCTAGGCAACTGCCATCTCAGCCCCCAGGATTCCCTCATCCCCTTGTACGGGTTCCTGCGCACGGCACAAACACGCAGGAGGTCATTGCTGTCCACCACCGATACGTCATCAGTCGATGATGAACCCGTCGGGACATGACCTCTCCATCCCGACAGAAATCGTCCTGTGGTTTTAGTTATTTCTATTTCTGATGGAACTAGATCAAGAACGGGGGGCACCGCGTGAAGGATAACCACTAGGCTTGCGTTACAGGATTTGATTGTACATTCCTGTAAGGCCATTTGCTCACCTCACCCTCTTGAGGAGGGAGTGAGGCAGGCCTGTGTCTATGCTAAAGCAAGCGGCAGAACTAGGGAGGCTAGAAAGCAGAACAGCAAGCTAGGCGTTGCAACTACTAATAACATACACACAAACCCCCCCACAAGGAAGTATTCTGGGTCCTCTTTTATTTTTAACTCATATAAACGATTTACCCAAAGCAGTTAACCATCCCATGGTACTTTTTGCTGATGACAGTACGGTGGTCATCACTTCTGATAACTATACTAATTTAGAAATCCAGACAAATAACACGTTAGTAAAAATTATTAAATTAATTATTAATGCCTATTATATATTAATGCTAAATTCTATTAATCTATCTGCAAATCTTTACAAAACCAACATTATGACATTTTATTACAATCACAAAAACTTGACATTGAATATTAATTACGCAGGTAAGAAAATTGAGGAAGTAGCAAATATTAAGTTTCTAGGAATTCATATTGATAGCAAATTGACATGGAATGAACAAGCAGATGTTGTATGCACAAAACTTAATAGGTTTTCTTACGCTTTATACATGCTTTCCAAAATAGTAAAACGTGAGACTGTGTTATTGGCATATCACTCACATGTTACATCAACCCTTAGATATGGAGTGATATTCTGGGGAAATTGTTCAGAAAGAGAACGTATTTTCAAGATTCAAAAAAGTGCCTAAGAGCAACCTACGGCAAACCGACTCATGTAAACCTTATTTTCGAAATTTGAATGTATTGACTTTCCCTTGCTTATATATATTTGAGGTTGTTATGTTTGTTAGAAAAAAACAAAATTTATTTGAGACATTTAGCAGTAAGAGACTATGTAATAATAAAATAAGAGCAATAACCCATAAAAGTGCCCTGTTATCCAAAAGTGTATTAGGTGTGGCCCCACGTTAATATAATAAGGTTCCAGAAGAGATAAAACAGTCTGATAACATTAATATTTTTAAAAGGAAATTTCTAGATTTTTTGCATGAAAAACTATAGTATGAATGACTACCTGTCGAATCCATGATGTTGTTATGTGTTTTTGTAATAAATGTAAAATAAACATAAGTTTAAATAAAATTTACATGCCGCCATGGTAGAAATAAGTTGAGACTAATTTAGTAGATTTAAGTACTTGTAACACTTGTTTCGTGCAAATAAATAGTTTGATTTGATTTGATTTGATTTGAATAAAAGGTCTTCCACCGAGTTAAGACGTTTCAATAACATCCCTTCAATTGTTCCAAAGCATGTACAAAAACTCGTCTCCCGACACCACCATCACTCAATCCGAGCTAGTCCTGGTATCAGCCTATCTAGCAGGCGACGAAACTATACCAACACCAGAGCTGATGTCGTTCATCGAGTACTGTGAGAGGGAGAAGCTAGAACTCGTCATTGGCACTGACTCCAATGCGCACCACGCCCTGTGGAACAGCGAGACCGAGGGATTGAATTGGTAAACTATTTAATTACTACTAACCTCCGACCTATAAACCAGGGCTCAGAACCAACATTTGTAACGATACGAGCCCAAACCATTATTGACTTTACTCAGAACATGTAAAAAAAAGTACTTAAGTATTCTATCCGTAATCTAGTTCTCATATACATAATATATACATATACATTATACAAGCTATGCTTGGGTTGGGACTAGATGGCGATGTGTCAAGTCAATGTCCTGTCATATTTATTTATAGTATAGTTTAGAGGCAGCCTTTAGAGCAGAAACTATTTCTCAATTTATATTTACGCGTAGGTACCAACCAAAAAGTAGGTACTTGAACGCTTCAAAAACTGTTGTAAGTCACGGTAATGTTGCGACTGAGGGGTGCTTAACTTGAAAATTGTGAGCTGGTGATACATTATTTCTATGGAACGCAACGCTTGCGCGATCCAGGAAATGTTGAAAAACGCTATCTATCGGTCATTTCGGGCCAACTACCACTTCAACATGAATAAAAGAGGGTTTCTCGTTTTGGTGCCTCCTCCTAAATGAACCTACGTTTGACTCTTGCTGGGCCCTGCCGGTTCGCACTAATACTAGATAGCGCTGTGTGAAATTAATGCCCTGTACTATTTTTGACTTTGAATGATCGGGGAACATTCATAAAAAAAATATTCCGACGAATTGATAACCTTCTCCTTTTGGAGAAGGTCGAATTGGTAAGGTGTAATAAGGTGGAATTGGTCGAATCACTGAAATCATTTTTTTGTTTTTTTTTCGAATTTAAATTTAAAAAGTGTATTTGTCATATATTTTCACTGTAATTTTAGGTTCACTATACAATACAAAAGCATTGAAGAAACATGTGAGGGGTTTCCTATATTCATATTACATATTTAAAGTCAACCCAAGTACTTATTTGTTATTTAATTGAATTGAATGTTTGGCATGAGCATCCACGTAAGACCCCTCGCGCGTAGTAAACTCTTTGTACAGAGAGTTCATATTAGATTAGTTTCTGATAGATGATGGATTCATTAAGTATTTAGAACAAAAACTCGTAGAATAAATGTCTTATAATTTACTCTGCTTAGTATTTACATGCAAAAAAATTTACTGCAAAGATAATTTTATTTATTTGAATTATCAGATATATCGATACATAATATTCAAGATATCTCTATAAGAAACGGTCCGATTGAAATAATTCAAAACGTTATGTACAGGTACTGAAATGGCCTTGGCTACGAAATGCTTAATTTGGATAAGGATTTATACATACTAAGGTACAAATAACGTGGAATAAGTAGTTTATATCAGCGCTGACTTTTTAAACATTAAAAAAGGGTTATTGTGACATAACTTAAGTTGTAGAGATGGGATCCCTGACTTTTTGTAGGTATGGAACTATAGAACACATTTCTTTAAATCTAAAAAACACCACTTTGTTTTTCTATCAACAGTTTTCAAAGCACGCGATGTAAGTTATTGGTAATTTTCCTCTTCCTTGAGGTCCATTATTACAGTTTTACATATAAATAATAACCTATGTTACTCAAAGTTTCCAACATTATATCCTTTATGATCAGAAAGTTGAATTCTCATAAAGTTGAAATCCCAAAATGTATAATTTCCCAGAATGTATTGGTGCTCTTCACCAATATAATTCTATAATCTTCATCTTCAGAATTCTATAATCTTCAGTTCAACTTCTTTATAATATGGCAATTAGTGATAGGGGTCACTTTTCTGCCAGTTGAAAGTTCGCAAAAAGCTAAAAACTCATGTTTTGTCTCAGCTCATTGATTGTTTTAAACATAATATGATAAGTATTTAACGGTTATAGATAATTTAAAATGGAATAACTACACAATTTCAATAAAATATTTAATAATTCAATACTCTGTAACTACTTTGAAGTTGTATCGCCATTAGACATATTTTTATCGTATAGGTACGGTACAGCGGTATTTTCCTACATTTTAACCTCAAAAATGTGCGACGCCGTAACCCAGTTTTACCAGGAGCTCAAAACACCCGAGGAGATATATTCAGGAAGAAAATCGATAAAATGCGCACATTGAAAGCGAGAGTCCTAGGCTACGTCATTCTACGCAGGTGACCGAGACTAACTACCTATACATTTTACTGTAGGATATCGATCAGTAGTTTCAGTAACTTATTGGAAGAGCAAATAAATTTTAGAGATTACAGATCGTTCGATCGATCTAAGGTTAAGGGAGAGCCACATTTAACGTAAACATTGTATTCAGTAAAAATTGGTAATAAATTAAATACCAATAAATTATTCAATGTTCGGGTAAAAATATTCCGACCTTACACTCGGTGATACAAATTTGAACCTTACGCTTGCTGGGTTAAAGTCATAGTCAAAATGTTTTATTCATTCAGATTTTTTATGATCATTTTGAAACATCAAATCTAAATTAATCAAAACTGCCTGATCGGAATCGAAACCAGCACACGAGGCGAAAGGCAAGAATCTCGGGCTAGTTATTTTTTTCACGCAGGATGCCATATGGTTAAATCAGTAGTAGGATTTGCTACATCTTCTGTGTTATATTGTAGCTTCCTGGATGATGGTGACTGGAGGATATAAAGCGGTGAATACCAAGTTAAAATTATACGTTGCAGTGCAATAATAAGTCTGTTTGCTTTACCACAATTGACAAAACTAAGCTTAGACAATGTTTTGTGAGAAAGAGCGAGCTGAACAACTACATAGGACTATTATTTTTTCTATAAATATTGCAGGATATTAACATATATCTTTATCTACTTAAAAAAATAGAAATACTATGTACAATTAAACCAACTATGTAAAAAGAAAGCAGTCGGATTACCTAAGAACCTTTACAAACGGTCTATAGGTAACTCAACTATTCCAGACCAGTACAAGACAGGAGCATGCCCACGCGCCGAAACCTATTTTTTCGAATATCATTTTACCTAACATCACTTGTACGTATTGCAAATTCTATAATAATCAAAATTCCGAAATTGGTTTTTCATAATTGACATAATCCCGAATTTTCAAAAGAGATAAACACTATGGATAAAGTTTGGTTTATCATAACAGTCATGTTGCATAAAAATAATATATTCTAAAATGCAATCAATGCAAGCAGCATGCAAGAAGCATGCAAGCAGCAAGCAAGCAGCATGCAATGTTTTCTTAACGAGCTCCCGCCTGAAAGCTCGCTCGTCGCCCCTGAGAATCACTTCACCCACTCAACCTACGCTATGCTACGGAGGTCAGCGGCCTCCACCTTCTCTGCGAGCTTCTGGCTCCGCCTTTTTTATATACACACCCCAATGTTACGCACAAGACCAGTCGAGTCGGTGTTGGCCGTGTCGGTTCTGTCATTTGTTCGCTACAGAGGTCAGCGGCCTGCGCTGCGCTTTGTTTCACGAGCTTGCTTCTCTCAGAACCTTCTAGCTCCGGACTCACCGTGTCGGTTCTGTCATTCATTTGGAACTAAATCAATTGCTAGTATATCAAACAGTCCTGATGAGCTCGCAAATAAAAACTATGAAAATGTAGATCTGTCACCTAAGTATACTTGTAATTCGTAATACAACCAAATGGGTTACATAATTAGTATTTCGTTTTTTTATTATTTTTATCGTTCGGAATACTATGTATTATGTTATATCATCAATAAGGTATATGAGTTTAGGAACATTGAAATTCGGAGATGTGAATATTATGTATTGCTATATTATAGCTGAAGATCATTCGGGAAAAAGAGTATTATAATAATCAAAATGAATTAGAATCTAGCATTGCGATAATGCTGATTGTTATAATGATGTGATGATTATAAGATGTCTGTGCGGGAAAGTAATTTTCGGACAAAAGTGTTTTTCAGTCGTACGGAATCCCTTCCAAGGCAGATGAGATGGCGCAAGGGTCGCAGATAGCGTCCCACACCAAAGGCTAACCCGCTTCTCAAGGGACATGAGTCATACCGTCTTCGGGCCGCTTACCATGATCACGTAACAGAACAATCGGCTTGAGAACGGCTGGAACATTGACACATCCTAAAAGCTCGATCGATGATATCATTTAGGCTTACATAGAGCGAAATCTTGCCGGCAGACCTACTGCATGAAAGTCTATATGTATACCAAGTTGATCTATAGCCCTACCGCAACGGCACTAGTGAGAGGCGCAGAATCTTGCACCTAACCGTAGACAAGTGGCAAACGGAAAGTAAGGAGATCCATAATCCAGAGTACCGGTATTGTTAGATGGATGTGCTTGCAGACAAATACCTGATTCCTATTTTGAAACAGCCACGAGACGATCACGATCGCGGGCGCGTTAAGACACGATTGGTCATAGTGAATACGGGCCCAGTGGAGCTTGAGCAAGCTTGTAACATATAGTTCCGTGTGCGTTAGATTGGTAAATTATTTCAGAAAATAATAATTGTTCCACTCATGGAACTCTCATTGCAATAATTGAGAAGTTATGTAGGTGTAGCCACGACTAAAACGAATTATTTCAAAGTAAACCATGTCTTATTTGAAATCATTACATTAATGTTATAATAATTTATTTTGATTTCAAATAAAAAACTCATCATTACATAATTACGTCATAAAAATTAAAAAAAAAACCGACTTCAATGAAGAATATGATACAATTTCGTTTACCTGGATGACGTATTTTTTCCAGCTATTTTGATGGCAGATGAACGGACAGACAGACAGACGCGTGATCATGTATAAGGTCCGTGTTTCTTTACTTTTGACGTAATACACCTAAATTACCACCTCTAGATCAACCCCTTAATTCTAGTGTAGCCACTCGGTTTAGTGTGAAGTTTTTAGTAATTATCGTCTTGATGTTAGCCATGACATTTATGTGACTGATGATTATTAGAAATGCTAAAGAAATGGTCATACAAATGTACATATAGGTACATACATACTCCCGAAAACCATATCCCTTTATCGTGATAGTAGAACGAGCCAATAATAATAAAACAATGCAAAGGTTCCGAGTTTCTGTTTTTTCCGTTCTGAAACTGAGCAGGTCAATTAATTCGGAAACTAGTTCAGTTCTAGCCAATTAACAAGCAGTGGGCACTATTTTTGTCTAATTTTACCAGGGACCCATAGAGCTTGAGGAGGTTTGATTGTGAACTAAATAAAATTGAAAGCTCGCCTGAATACGCCCAACACAGGGCATCCACAAGTGTATAGAACGACACGCTATCACGGGTATTGACCCGGGATGCCGGCGGCGGCGTGTCTTCAGAACCTAATTATTTTGCAACAATATAACCAATTAAGACTATTCTATATTGCTTTAAATGACCTAGTCTATTTGAGAAGACCAAGTCATAGTCAAATATTTTTATGCAGTAAGTTTATTTTAGGATCTCTTTGAAACGTCAAATCTACCGGCTATTCGGAATCGCGACCAGCACACAAGGAGATAAGCAAGAAGCTCGGGCTAGTTTTTAGAACATCCTTTTTAAGAGTATGTCTGCCGGAGAGTTGAAATAAGGTTATCTAAATCGGGACCAAGCCATTTTTTAAATAGAAATGATGGGTTAGCTCTTGACATCTAGGTATGTCTAGCTCTAGGCTAGAGCAAGGCTAATATTTACGATGGATCGAGCTTTCTGGCAACAAGTCACTGGCTCTCCCGTGAACCGATGAAACAGAACAAGCCGCTTGGTGCTGGACTTCGGTAGGAGGTTGGCTGGTAGCTAGATTGACCTTTAGGTCTAACTTACTACCAGCGTTGTGATCAAAGCAGTAAATGCTAACGAAATCCAGCTATCACGTTGGCCGCGGTAGGCTTAAGGCCATGTTTTAAATATTTTACTGTTCGTCTTATAGATACAACCACCTTAAATAATCCTTAAATCCTTTCTTGTAAAGAAACATCACAATCAAATTCAATTCCAACCGTTAGCAAAAGAGTGCCGTGTATCTATTTATCTTATGAGTTCTTTCAAATCAATACTCCTTCATTACTAAATCAATTAAATCAATGCGACCTGTTGATTTAGTAGTACAATTCCAATTTTAGATTGCACAAAGCTCCGCTGTACCGAAATAGTAAGTTACAACCAGGGTTTCATATCGGTGATGGAGGTTGCTCCTGTGGACCCAACGACCTTTCAGGATAAAAGACACGTCAAACTTTTAAATCCATACTCCGTAATTACAGAAATCAATGCGACCTGTTGATTTAGTAGTACAATTCCAATTTTAGATTGCACAAAGCTCCGCTGTACCGAAATAGTATGTTTCAACCAGGGTTTCATATCGGTGATGGAGGTTGCTCCTGTGGACCCAAGGACCTTTCAGGATAAAAGACACGTCAAACTTTTAAATCCATACTCCGTAATTACAGAAATCAATGCGACCTGTTGATTTAGTAGTACAATTCCAATTTTAGATTGCACAAAGCTCCGCTGTACCGAAATAGTATGTTTCAACCAGGGTTTCATATCGGTGATGGAGGTTGCTCCTGTGGACCCAAGGATTTTTCAGGATAAAAGACACGTCAAACTTTTAAATCCATACTCCGTAATTACAGAAATCAATGCGACCTGTTGATTTAGTAGTACAATTCCAATTTTAGATTGCACAAAGCTCCGCTGTACCGAAATAGTATGTTTCAACCAGGGTTTCATATTGGTGATGGAGGTTGCTCCTGTGGACCCAAGGACCTTTCAGGATAAAAGACACGTCAAACTTTCAAATCCATACTCCGTCATTACAGAAATCAATGCGACCTGTTGATTAAGTAGTACAATTCCAATTTTAGATTGCACAAAGCTCCGCTGTATCGAAATAGTATGTTTCAACCAGGGTTTCATATCGGTGATGGAGGTTGCTCCTGTGGACCCAAGGACCTTTCAGGATAAAAGACACGTCAAACTTTTAAATCCATACTCCGTAATTACAGAAATCAATGCGACCTGTTGATTTAGTAGTACAATTCCAATTTTAGATTGCACAAAGCTCCGCTGTACCGAAATAGTATGTTTCAATCAGGGTTTCATATCGGTGATGGAGGTTGCTCCTGTGGACCCAACGACCTTTCAGGATAAAAGACACGTCAAACAATTATTATCCTATAAAAATGATTAACTTGAAATTTGAAATCTTTTTTTCATTCAATCATATTGCAGGTTCCAAGTTAACTAAAAGTTGGAGGCTTTTAACTCAATGTAACAGACTGCCTATTTTAGAACTTTTTTTGGAATTGATTAGGACTGGTATTTTATGAATCAAGTGTTTTGCGAATCTGGTATTTTGTGATTCCGCTTTTATAATCCAAAGCCATTTAAACTCATTGTGCGCTGGTCACAATTCCAAACAGGTGGTAGATTTGACGTTGATCGAAAATGATTCTCAAAAATCTTATGAATAAACAAACGTATTTTGACTTTGACTATGAATCGGTCAAGTAATCAAATAACCAGTTATCGAAATAGAGAGGTTTTGGTTAGGACGCATACATGTAAGAACCGTTCAGACCCGAAAGTGCAGCTTTAATAGGTAAGTCGCTCTCTGTTTAATATACAGTTACACAGGTATACAGGTGAGTTTTTTTTCCAGGGCCACTGTGGCCAAGTCTGAAACCATAAGAGTTATCGAAAAGTCATGTTTGGAGCTATGTGCTCGTATTAAAAAAAAATAAGTATTGCATTAAAGAAAATCTAATATTTTTGGAAAAGTGAGGTTTTGAAAAAACATTTTTTGCATTTATGAGATTATACATAAATGCAAACTTTTTTCTTTTCAAAAACTCACTTTTCCAGAGAAACTATAAATATAATGTATTATATGAAGAGGATTAAGGAAGGCACATGGTTGTGTAAATACCATTTCAGATTCGGTGATAGTGCAGTTCGTGTTGTTCGGTGTTGTTCCTGCTAGCAACCGCCTATGTGTCTACGACCGCAACACTTCGCAAGGTTTCCTTGTGGATCAATAGTACTACCGCGTAATCTCTAAGATCTGTGATCAAATATATTAACAAATTGATTTAACTATCTCGCAATTGCCAAAAAAGCGTCAAAAAATTTTTGGTCTATTTTACTATAGGGAGGGTTGTGGACATCAAATATCTCCAAGCTCATTTACTCGTAGTACTGCAAAACTGGGTGGGTGGATATGTGCGCTCCCAAAATGCGAATGTACTAGGGCCGCATATATACCTAAGAGTATGAACCAGTTCGCGCTTTTCAGTGAAAGCGATAAGCCCCGGGATGAGAGGCTGATTAAATAGGTATTCAGAGGTAGGTACGCCAAATGTAAAAATATCACAGTAGGACGATGAGAAATAAAATACCGTCGTGATATGAAAAATTTTTAGGTTCACGAGAAAAGTCCTTAGTTTTGTTACCCTTTTTAGACCCGTTACACCGCCTATTTCAACAGCACGATTTAACACGCAAAAAGTCATTAGTGTCTACCAGAATCGAAAAAATATTTGAAACCACCATCTGTAGGTACTTAATCAAATAAGTTAAAAGAATCTACTAGATATTTTTATTAATCTGCCTGCAACTGGCGGAAATGTATGATTTATATTTCAGTTTAGTTATATTATTATGTAATTCAGAAGTTTTGGTCCTTAGGTCCGAAGATATCCACCTAATACTTATTTAGACTTGTTCCTATCGATACAAAATATAATTACGCAAATCTGATAAAAAGTAATCGAATTTGCTTAATTCTTTCTTTTAAAATTAATTCTCGCAGAGTTTACAAAAGATCGAGAAAAAAAAACGGGCCGAATTAAGAAACACTTCCTTTTTTTTTGAAGCTGGTTAAAAATAACTACCTCCGTACAGTGGCGGGCAGAGAGTGTATGTTGGTTGGATTCGTTATTTTTATTTTATTTTTGATTTTTTGGAAAACTAACAGCTAATAAAACTATAGAAATAAATACTAGTTAACTTAGGGCTAGTTATAAGTTTCCACAAATAGTTATATGAAGTTATCATATAAAAGTAAACAGTCTTGTGGTGATGTAGACGTTAATGCTGTATTAAATAAATCTAATTCAACATTGTCACCAAAATTTGCTACAATATTGAAACATCTGCTTGCCCTCGGTATAAACGAATTTTGTCTGTAGTTCGTGTTTACCCTAGGAACATGGAGAAGATTAGGCCTACGTAATTTTGCTCGATTTGTGCGTAAGCTTATCAGTTCTAGAAGCTCCGGACAGTCTACCGTACCGTTAACTATATTCATGAGATAACATAAGTCAGCAATCTCTCTGCGCTTTTCCAGTGTTAAGAAGTGAAATTTAACGCACCTATCTTTATAATCATTTAAGTAAATCTTAGCTCTGAACTGGAGATAGCGCTGAAAACGTTTTTGGATTCCTTCAATTCTAGAAGTATAAATGTCATAATGTGGCTTCCAAACCTGCTAGGCGTATTCCAAATGGCTGCGAACATAGGCACAGTAAATAATTATAAAGTCTTAATGTTGTTAAATTCAGATGACATTCTAAGCACAAAACCTAGCGCCCGAGAGGCTTTTTTGACAATGTGGTCCACGTGTTGATCAAAAAGAAACTTCGTATCAAATATCACACCTAAATCTCTAATTGATTGAACTCTTGCCCCTTATCCCTATGAATTGAAGTTTTCTAAGAAGTATTATGTGATCTATTCTATCAAAACACTTTGTATAATTTGTATAAATTACATCAACCTGGGACGGTTTAGATATGTGCTGTGACAGAAACTCAATACAAAGCAGAAGGTTAGATGTGGTAGACTTACCTCTTATGAATCTATGTTGGTTAAGGTTGAGGCTTTGCTTAATAGCTGAATAAAGTTGTATGTGCACTCTTTTTTCTAAAAATTTTGCAAAAATACATAGTTTAGAGATTGGCCTATAGTTTTTAATATAATTCTTAGGACCTTTTTTATGAATAGGGGTAACGTAAGCACTTTTCCAAACATCGGGTACTATACCTTCAGTAAGAGAGCGGCGATAAAGAATAGTTAGTGGTAAGGATAAGCTATTGGCGCATTTTACTATGAGTACAGGAGGTATGTTGTCAGGACCAGCGGATTTATTTATGTCAAGTGATTTAAATATTTTTAAAACCTCGCTATCCAATACTTCCACGCCGCTAATATCGGATGAAGAAATGCATTCGAGAGGAACATCAGGTGTGTGTGTATGAGTAGGTATATCGTTCAGAAAATTGGAGTTGAAGTATTCACCAAACATATTAGCGATCACAAGACCCTGGTCTGAGGAGCGATCACCGTAATGAAGTACGGATGGGTAAGAATTTGATTGTTTTTTTGTTTTAACGTACGACCAAAAAGCACGGTGTGATGTTTTATATGATTTTCAATATTACTTATGTAATGATTATAGCACTCTCTTTCCATAACTATAGCTCGGTCTTTCAAGATAAGAAATGAATCGTAGTCGTGTTTATTCCCATACGTTTTGAATTTACGATGGAATTTGTATTTTTCTCTAAGAATTTTAACTAAAGGTTTATTGTACCATATAGGGTACTTTGTGGAAGGGGTGACTATTAAAGATGATATGTATTTGTCCCGTAGGTTATTTATAGTTTGATACAAGAGTGAAACTGCATTGTTCAGAGACAAAGTAGTGAATTCGGAGTGCCAATCGATAGCGTCGAGATCTCAGAATATGAGAATTCAGCTATGCATATGATTGATTTGTGCTGAGGATCTTCCTCTACCAATGGAGTTTCACAACGGTCAACAGAAACGTCATGATTCGAGAAAACCAGGTCTAAGATACGGTTATTTACATTTAAGAATGAATTATACTGTAGCAAGCTACAAGTATTAAGCTCATCAAATACCTCAAATTGATGCGAACTCGGGGTAAGTGACATATCATCACTAGCAAGCGTCCAACATATATTAGGTAAATTAGAGTCACCCAAAATAATAAACTTATCAAGAGGATTTTGTAATACAATATTCGACAGGTTTTTGATAAAATTATCTAATTGGACAGACATAGAGTTGCCCAGGTTTTGTTTACATATGTAGACGACACAAATATGAATTTTATAGCTGCGGGTACTTGCCTGACTTTTACTACGGATCGATAAGGTAACCCACAAATCTTCCGCTGACGATAGCCACTCCAGTGGACTCTCAGCCGCGTGTTCGCGGCGTACAGCTATACCGCCCCCTCTATTCTGTTGTCTTTCCACATAATTTCTATCTGATCGCCAAACCAAGTATCGATCGTCAAACAACTCGCTGTCCACTATGGTATCGTTTATCTATGTCTCTGTGAGACAAATTATATCGTAAGCATTAAGACACGTCATATTTCTATAAAAAAACTGCAGTCTTGGTTCGCAAGCCACGGACTTTCTGGTAATATATATTAACTGGATCATAATTAACAAGTGATTTTTTTAGCTCGGGAATAGGCATGAAAGGCAGCATAAATAGTAGTTTTATGACGGAATTCAATGAAATATAAATAGCTAGCAGGTAGATAACAAAGCAATAAGAGATACAAAATGTACGGTGGCGAGCGGTCGGCGAACGGACCGAAGCGGGTAGAAGCGACGAGAGAACGAACACAGGCGAACGCAAGCCAGTGGTTGACAACTTTCGGAAGGAGATGTTTCCAAATGATTGGTTTAACACTTGAGCTATAATAATTATACAACAAAAGCACAATAGGTTATTTACTATCGTTTTATTATTTTTGTCGTTCCTCATAGGTACTCTGACGATATAATTAATCTGTTCCTTTGGTATGGAATATTTAATGTGCAAAGCGATTTTAGACACAACATCGAAAAGGTTTTCTGAGCTAGAAACCGGAAGTCCTCTTATTTCGATATTGTTTAGTCTAGATCTTTGTTCATCCTCACGCAGTTGAATTTCTAGATTTTCGACACGGAGCTGGAGATAATCCACATCATTTTTTGATTTCTGCAAAGCCTGGATGTCCTTCTCCATCTAGATTATTTTATCAGAGAGAGCTATAATTCTGCGATCTACGAAGTCGATTGATGATTTGATCTCGATCAGTTCAGGCTTTATAGTCTTAAGATCAGCCAATTGAGTCTTGATACTTTTCACGGTTTCATCGAGAGCAGGCAGGATGGAGATCTGCAGAGAGAGCCGTTTGAGTTCTGCGAGTACAGCATCCAGATCAGTTGGTCCTGGAGATTTTGCTACTGGTGTACCAGACTGCGGAACCGAGGGACTCGCTGATCTGGTGCTTTTGCAACCAGGGCACCTCCAAGTAGTCTTCCTGTCACCCAGCTTCCGATATCCTGCTTCCGTTACACCTGCGCAGGGGTAGTCAAAAGTACCCAGACAAACAGAACACTGTACTCCATCTCTGGTCTGCACGCCACAACTTTTGCATTTAAACATCGCGGACGAGTTGAAGTTATGAAAAAACGAAACAAAATAAAAATGTTGAGAGCCGCTGAACGTAATGCAAAGTAGAAACCGATCGTGATGTGTGCGCGCTGTCCACCGTCTACGGATTGAACTGATGAACCTAAAAAACATAGATCTAAAGTGAACTTTGTTTTTTAGGACTATGATGTACTTATGTCTATTTATTTTGCAGGCCTGGGCTTAGTTAGTATATAGTCCAAACGGCTTGCTGGATTTGGACTAGATCGTTTGGTATGTAATGTATGTATGGGGATGCGAAATCAAGCCTCATAGCTCAGTTGGTAGTAGCTCTGCCTGCTGCGCTGTAGGCTGTGGGTTCGATTCCCACCCAGGACAAACATTTGTGTGATGAATATAGATGTTTGTTCTGTGTTTGGGTGTGATACAACATCATATGTATGTATATTGTATATATATAACATATAATATGTATCTATTTACAAAAAGTATTTAAGTATTCTGTCCGTAATCTAGTTCCCATATTATAAGCAATGCTTAGTTTGGGAGTAGATTGCGCTGTGTCAAATTAATGTCCTGTAATATTTATTTAATGTCCTGTAAAATTTATAGAAAATTAAATTTTCCAATGAAAGTGAGATAGATATATAACAATATAAAAGCTTGAACTTAAATATTACGCCTATCCGTTATTTCACAGATGCGTAGATCTATATTGTAATTTATAGAAATGCGTTTCGTAATATTTTACAATATTTTTTTTATAAGGATCTGGATTTAAGAATCTTCTAGAACATTCAGTTATCCGAATTAAGAATTCACTCTGGATGAACTAAACATTAAAAAAAAACTGCAAAATCATTCGTCGACCCTGCCAGGATTCGAACCTGGAATCTTCTGATCCGTAGTCAGACGCGTTATCCATTGCGCCACAGGGCCGCTGATCAAACGAATGAAAATATCAATTGGTTTCAAACGCTTACGCTACATATCAGCTACGAGTACTTCAGTAATTTCAGGTTTGACTGGCGTATTACAGAAGACTAAGTAATAAAAAATAATCCCAACGCATCCCATTCCAGGTTGGTTCCCCATCCTCCCTTTGGGAGGGTGGGGTAGGCGAGTGATTGATGTATAGCTATAGACGTCTGCTTTCGCCCTACAGCTCTAAACTCAACTAATGACACAGCCAAACAGCTGAGTTTTATCGAGCCACTAAGTTCGAAAGCTCTTTACCGTTTAAAATTATAAAACCCTGGTATATACCATGGTAATTCATTTACCTCATTACTTCATCGACCACGCTACCCCAACCATCGACGGCAGTGGCTCGCAGGATGGACTTCTGTGCGTCTGGGACTTGCATACTGGTAATACATTTATATCATTAGGTACTTGTCTCTCGTTGGTGTTTAGTACTCAGGTGAATACTCCTTCACTTAGGAAGGTAAGGTACGTACGTAGTAAGTACTTAATTACGAGTATGAGCCATGCATACTATTAAAATAGGCTTTTTGAAAAACATACGACCCATCTAATAAGTGGAATATCAAACTGGTTTGATAATTTGGAGTGCGAGTAAGCTTCCTATAAACGAACGGAGAAGGTGGAATAAGGTTGTGAAGCTCCTGGACACACTCATAAATGTGTCCTGTAAAAATGTGACAACCGCACAACCACCTAAGGCCTATTTCACACACAATAACACACCCTATATACAAAAATTTGACGCATCGACGCAAGATATGTAGATGTCCTCGGGAACCTGTATGACTCTGCATCTATGTTCGTTTACATGAACTCACCAAGTCCATTCCTATAAGAAGAGGAGTGCGACAAGGAGACAACAATTTTTTTTACTGCCGTTTTGGAGGAGGACGTTTTAAAATTGCTGGATTGGGAAAGCAAAGGCATCAACATCAATGGTGTTTTCTTGCCGCATCTCCGCTTTGCTGATGACCTAATACTGTTCAGCGAAAATATACGAGATCTCCAAGCAATGCTAGAAGATCTATACCACGCATCTCTTACCGTTGGGTAAGGTAAGGTAACATATCCGGAGACTCATCGTGCAGCATCAGGGTTGGTGGGGAGACGCTGGAGATAGTGGATCATTATATCTACCTTGGTCACTGTTTGTCTTTCAGCCGAGAGCACAGGACAAAGGACATTTTAAGGCGCATACAGTTTAGTTTAGTTAGGTTGGGCTGCATTTAGCAAATTAGATGACGTTCTAAAGTCCCGAAAAATGCCGCAATGCCTGAAGACTAAACTTTTTAGCGGGTGTTTTGCCCACAATGACCTACGGTGCTGAGACATGGACACTGACTCAGGAGACTGTGCACAAAATGAAAGTCGCAAAAAGGGCCATGCAGCGAGCCATGCTCGGAATTTCTTTGATAGACAGGGTGCGTAATACGGAAATCCGGCGTAGGACGAAGGTAGTACACGTAGGTGACCGTATTACTAAACTCAAATGAAGTAGGGCAGGACACCTGGCAAGATTTGGTGAGATTGGCAGGTGGAATAAGGCTATGACAGAGTGGTGGCCCAGAGGATTTAGTAGGGACCGTGGCAGACCACCAGCTAGGTGGACTGACGACATTGCTACTGTATACAGGGTAAAACCTGGATGCAAAGGGCTCATAACAGGTTAGAGTGGCGTTTGGGGGAGGAGGCTTATGCCCAGCAGTGGGTTACATCAAAGCGGTTGTTGTTGATGATGATGATGATATGTAAAAAAGTTTTTATTATCTTATATTTTTTTTATTTGGATGACGATGATGAATGATATTTGATTTTTGTTATTCCCGTCATGAATTTGACTGATTTATTAGTTTTATTTGTTACAAAGGGTGCCGACGGGACCCTACTATTACTAAGCCTACACTGTCCATCTGTCAGCGGGCTGTATCTCATGAACAGTAATCATCAGAAATAGACAGTTAACAGTGTATCTCAATTACTAATCACCAATTGTTAGAAATATTTTTTTATCAAATTTAGAAATTAATAGGATTCCTTTTAAAATCGGCTATTAATGGCTATAAAGATCAAAGAAACGTTGGTAAGCAAACAATAGGTACGACGATAATCCTTGTTAGATCATAATGAGTTAAATTCTGAGCATTTAACATGATTCGTTCGCTTCTATCTAGCAGTTATAAAATCAGTTTTAGACGACTTGTGGCCAGATATCGCATGGCAGACTAATTTATTCTTATAAAGTTACTACTTATTACAAAGTGTTTACAATAATTTTCGAGAAGATGTCACATGACGTAGGAAAATGTATCCAGTGGCACCGTCTGTCAAATACTTCTGGCCATTTCAGAACTGACAGAATAAGTGTTTAAATGTTGCCAGGTGTGTACGATACACCTGGCATCATTTTATCACATTTTATTATAATAAGCAAAAATATGCAATAGCACAATCTTATTTGTTTGCAATTTTTTACAACTGTCCTGAAAAGTTCTAGGAAATCTTGCGATTTTCCATTTGCTACAAACCTAGTTTAAAGAAAGTTATTCGTACCCGGGGTTTTCACGGTGTACATCCAAAAATACAAAATCATTGAGGTTTTATCAGTGATAGGCTATGTTATACAAAGTAAATCAGATGGCAAAGAGTATGCGAGAAGCCAAAACACATCCCTTGCGCGTTCTAACAGCCGTTCACTTTTGCCAGCGACATCTAGTTTCGTTCAAGGGCAACTCTTCATATCTTCTGTGTGTCTAGTTACACCATTGTTACTCGTACATTGCGTGCATTGAGTTACATTACCAGCAATGTACAAGGAAAAAATACATGGCCAGATTTCAGAGTATTGCCATTTATGACCTCAAACAAAGAAAGCTGTTTAAACAGTCCTCATGACAGATTGACTTCAGCAGAATTGCAAAGACTGAGAAGCAGTTAGTACTTCTATGCATACATTTTATACAAAGTGTTGAATTTCTAAATTTATAAATGTTTTGATTAGTATTTGGGAACGGTGTGGTCTACGCATCACCATGGCCTGGCGTCGTCGCATGTGTTGGCCAATCAGAGGCCAGTGTGGGTTGCTTAAAATTTAAAAGTAAAATGTGTGTTATGTTTAAACGCATTGTATATGAGCCCAAAACTAAAACACCACCGAGGAGCTTTTTTGAGTGTTTGGGTAACCCGCAGGAGCCTGGTGATGCTTGCGCATCAGGTCAAGGTTGTCATACTTTTGTAGTAGGTTGACAGGTCAGTAGGTTGTTGACAGGATTCCAAATTTCAAATGAATAAGAGTATTTTTTTATACGACCCTTTGGTCTGTTTTTTGGTCCGCATGGCTGCAACCATCTTAACTAATTCTGTCGCCATAACACAGTTCTTAAATTGTTGTGTTACGACATTTAGAGGTTAGATAACCAGTTCCTCAGTTTGTTGAGGATTCCTGGTAAAGTGCGCTTCCACCTTCGGCCTTATCATCACATGTTGCATATTCCTGAAACCACAAATGCTTGAAACTTAGTATGATGAACATGAAAATTTGTATGTTGATTGCCCACATGGAATAAGTTATGTTGCATTTTCGGTTTTTAATAATTTTTAGAAATAAAGGATGGGGTGTCCAATATTCAGACCTGACTAATAATAAACAAAAAAAGGGGGTTCCCATACATGAAACTTTTTTATAAATTGTTATTTTTGACCTGTATAAAAACAAAGTTTTTGTGAGTATAGTGCTTACTTTGTGGTAAATAAATAAATGAATAATAAAATCTGGCCAAACGTGAGTCGGACCAGCACTAAGACTTCAAAAAGCCTGCATTTTTTGTCTAGGAATATGGGTCAGAACCCTCGGTGTGCGTGTTGCACACCATGTAGGAGCTAATTGGTCAAATTTATCCAGACATCCAAAAAATATATATATTGATGATATAATACTTGCACCTACTCGTATATCACAAAACCAATACGCGGACGACGTCGCTAGTAAAAACTAACAAGGACAAAATAGTTCTAGATGATGATTCTAGAATGGACTAAATGATTCAGTTTGAATACAAGTCTCGGCGGAAAGCCTAGTCCGGGCTGCAACTTCAAAATTAAGCAATACTAATGTGTCTGAGACCGAAACTTCGGAAGTTTTATCCACAAGTGGTGACAGATACTTCGATACCAACTTCAGCAGCAGATCCCATGAACCAGAGCCTTATCCGCAACACCTGATTCACATGCTCGCGGCGTCATAACGACCCTCCCGTAGACGTCTGATGAAGAAACAGAACTTCTGTCTCCAAAACCTGAAAATGAATTATATGCTTGGATAGATATTGGAAGACCTCATTATCGACATGGTATCGTAGGGAGATGATGCAGCGGTGGGATGAATAATAAACCTACTACCAACACCTTCTACTTGTGTTTTTATTCATTATGACACTATTGATATCGTGTATGTATGTGAAAAGAAATGGTTAGATTCCTTTCGGTTTCCACAATATCCAGGGCTGGGACTGAGCCTGCCATTTAAAAAAACCGTTACCTTTAGATATAGCAAACTAGATGGCTCTCATTGTAACTAATATGTAGTTGAAACGTACGTTGTATTGCAAACTTTTTATTTCGTTTTATTAGTTGTGACGAGCTCCTTGAAACTGCAAACATTGTGTTAACTTACCGAAGTATAAGTAAGAGCATCTCATACTTAGTTCAGGATTTTATTTCAGATCCCTTCGGTATTGCTCCGTTAGAAGTACAACGTTGATCCACCACCCCACGATGAATGTCCACCATGTTATTTTCGTTTGCATGACCCCAACCCTCTTTGAGCTGCCAAATAATAATAATACCTAGTACAAAACCTATCTAGAATAATTTATTTCTATAGGACCTAGACGAAGTATTGTAGGCAATACTAGATATTGTAACACTACATACATGACCTACTTGAGGCATAAATGTGCTTGGCACCGTGTGCGTATTTCACCGAAAACAAATTTTCTTCAAACCGAAACACACCAATTCTGCTTGGCGTCCGAAATAGGTATGTTAGTAGTACTTCCCTGTAAAAGCTCTTTCACAAGAAACCACACCCGGTGGTGGTGTATACGTCCAAACAAACTAAAAACGTTGTTTTCAACAGGCAATTCCAACCTTGGTACTTAACTTTTCTGCAAGTGCCACAGCATAATTTACCTTTTTGTTAAGTTAAGTTTATAATTTTTTAAATTAAAAATGAATAGCATATCTTAATAATGATAACTGGAACCCTTGGGGTGCGTGTACGTCTCGTAGTATCCAATAACATTATAACAAGAGTTCAAGCAGAATAAAAAATCTCTATTATTTGTTTAGGGCAACGGTGCTGCCCAGATACTGTAGTGTCTGGCATGTTTTCTGACGCACTCGTTAAGGAATTTTTCGCTGTTATTCATCACAAAATAATATCCGTCAGACATAGGATGTACTGTCCAGAGTACAGTACTAATAGCTCGGTATAGGTTCTGGCAGACAGATATTGCAGTAACCTGCAAAGGCACTGGCTGTCAAGTCTATTAAACTCTCGTGCTAAACATATTAATTACTATCAATAAATTGTATTTGCATTTGTGTATAATGTTATTGTTATTTTGTCCGTGTATGTAAAATCCAAACTCTGATATCCAATGGATGTAATTGTCTGAATTACTAAACATAACATACGATTAAATTTCATTAATTAATTTAATCACTGCGCCATCTAGTCCCAAACTATGCAAAGCTTTTAGAACTAGTTTCTGAAAATATTACTGACATCTTTTTTTTAATACAATACAACATATAAACACATAACAAGCATAATTTTTCACACAAATGTTTGTGCTATGTGTGAAATCTAAAATGGCACGGAATTGTCGTCAGTTTTCCAGACACCACCGTAAACATTTGTTTCCGGTTATGTTTTAGACTAGAATTCCAAACCACCTACTTTGTCTGCTCTACACGCGGGGGAATCCGAATTCAATAGTAGAAACATAGATGCTAACTCCCTTTACGCATAAATCGATTTTTTAAACGCCAATTTATTTATCAGCTATAGTTCTGTCTGTCTGTGGCCTGGACGCTCCCGATTTCAATGCATTTTTTTCCTAAGGAAACTAATTAATCTGGGATGGTGCTTGGCTATGTTTAAAAGAAAATGGTGCAGCCGTTTCCATGATGGCCATGATTATATTCATCAGTTCTCACCCAGCATTAGAGGCACCTCGAACACGCAATTTGAAATATTTACTAGGTATAGTACAAACTATTTTGGTTTGACAAGCCGGAGTCCATACTTCATACATAGGGTCTGATTACCAGTATAGGATAAACAGTATTGAGGAAACTTGTAGCGCTGTACTTGTCGTGTAGTCTGAGTAAGTGATGATATAAATATTCAACGGGGGTTTTATTGTTTTTGCCGTCTGTATAACTCTGTAGTTACATTCGCCGCTCGTAAACACGTGAAGGGTGATGGATACATCCTGACTGAGTATCCTGACATCTCTTGTGTATCCGCTTGTCTACTGACAAGTTGCACATTTATCATCGTCTAGAAAGTAGCACTACCGAATGCGCTGTAAGTTAAGGGTTCGGTTCCCACTCAGGATAAACATTTGTGTGATGAATATAGCTGACACTTGTTTTATTTTTGGATATTGTAAGATAAATAAGTATGTATTTAAAAAAAATAATTACTACTATTCTATCCGTAGTCTAGTTTTCAACATGTTCTATTTTTGGATATTGTATTATAAGAAGGAATATATTTTCAAGATAATCAGTACTACTATCCGTAATCTAGTCTTCATAAACTTCGCTTAGCTTGGGACCAGATGTATGAATGATGAATGAATTTGTGTGAAATGACCTGTGGTAGTTTTTATTAAAATAATAACTTTTCAACAATCGTTTCTACACTGTCTAAAATATAGGTACTTTAGATAAAATTAGGAATTCAACTTTTTGCAAACTCAACATTTGAGGAATTCAACTTTTTGCAAACTCAACATTTGAGGAATTCAACTTTCTGATCGTTCACGTTCATGTTTGTTTGCTTGCTAATTCATATTTTCGAGTGACTTTGAATAATCGATTGATCGAAGACTAGATTTACTTGTCAAAGACCAATTTGACTATATTAATAGATTTTGGTACGATACGCTACAATAATTTAGGTAGGTCGCAGCGATAGACATACACCGCGTTGAAGCTAAATAATTATGCGTAATTTACATTAAGCAAAGTGTTCCTAATTTACGGGAATCCTAATATCTATATAATTAAATTCTAACATAACATAACGTTGGTAAATACCCGTTAATAATAATAAAACGTTGTAATTATTTTACAAAATAATTATACTTTCTCTATTTTTTACAAACTCTAATTAATCCCTTGTTTGAAGAACATTTATACGAGTATAAAAAATAAAAATATACTTGATGGAAACTACTATTATGAATTAAACTGAGAGTGAGAGGTGACTTTTACAAGCCTCATAGCTCAGTTGGTAGTAGCTCTGCCTCCTGCGCTGTAGGCTGGGGGTTCGATTCCCATCCAGGACAAACATTTGTGTGATGAATATATTTGTTCTGTTTTGTATCATATAGTACGTATGTATTTACAAAAGTATTTAAGTATTCTATCCGTAATCTAGTTCCCATATTACAAGCTATGCTTAGTTTGAGGCTAGGTGGCGCTGTGTAAAATTAATGTCCTGGAGTATTTATTTACTTTGAGCATTAGCATAGAGTGACTCGACAACTATAAAGGAGAAACTATATATTTTTTACACATGATCACATAGAGATAAACTAGAGGTTCTAGGGCATTATACATATCATCAATAATATATTTTAGTACTCCTAGCCACATTTTACAGAATAATCACTGTATAATCACATTTTTACTCGTACTTAGCAAGCACCGGCAGACTAGTTGTTTACGTAAAGAAGGTTTTTTTTTAATCGTAGAGAATTTAAACTTTTTGTTCAGTAACGAAAAAGTATTGCATATCATTAAAAATAAATAAATTAACGTATTTTCAAGCACTAGCCTTTTATAACACAAAAGCATTCAATAATAGTTCAACATTTTTAATATACTCTGTGAAGGTACTCTACAGTAAGCTACGTTCACCTATAAGCGCTTATACTAACTCTTCGGTATGTATGCGACCCTGGTACAATTTCATTTTGGGAGCGTTCATGTCCACCCATACTCGTCAGTTTTGCAGTACGGGATTACGTCCCGAACTTCAACGAGTAAAAGTCTAAGTCCCTATTTCAAGCTCTCTGAGTAGCACCTGACAAATCAAGAATATGCCCTTCTTTCTTTGTGACACCTAAACAGAATGTGATAGTATGATTTTTTTTATTGTCAAGTAGCGGTACTCAGATATCGTGAAATAGGGGCTAATTGTACTTGGGTTAATTTGGGCATCATAGGAAACCACACCCCTCTATTTTTCCAACTTTCACTAAATATAAATAGCTCTACCCTCTACAACCGTATTAACAAAGTCAAAGTCAAAGTCAGAATTTCTTGATTCATTAGGATTTTTTAGGATCATTTTGAAACGTAAAATCTACCGCCTGTTCGGAATCACGACCGGAAGCACACAAGGAGTAAGGCAAGAACCTCGGGCAACTCGACAATTTTAAGATGATCCATTCAGATTTTAGATACACAATTTAAATTATATTCTAAGATGATACATCACAAACCTAAATACTTAATATTAAAACATCTGTTATTACCTATCTACCTAATGGGCAGTTTGTTAACATTGAGAAATCACCATTTTGCTGTCAACTGGTATGGTAACATCGGGCCACGCGTTCTTAGCGTCGATATAATCACTGGTTTGTAGTAGGCACTTTTAATTAAATTTTTCTTTATATTAATTATTCTTTATTTTAATTGAATCTCACACAGTTTCCTAGGAATGAATTATTTATTTATTTATGATACCTAGGTATATACAAACTACAATATAACACATCATACCCCTTCTTCTCTTTAAATGCAAGCAGATAAATCATGAATACACAACATGCCAAGCTTATACGTTCTAACACAACACACACATACATTACAAACATAATTAAATTTGTCCCTTCCCTTACTTCAATCACTATTAAAATTATTTATATTATATATCACCTGATTTGAAATTCAGAACTAGCTTATTTATGTTAGTACCAGTTCACTTTGAAATAATTTTCATTCAATAATTTAAAACTAGGCTTATATTTTGTAACTTGTGTTCCGGCATTCAGAGGTAAGATAGCCAGTTCCTCAGTTTGTTGAGGATTCCGGGTGAAGTGCGCTTCCACGTTCAGACTTATCATAGCTTGAAATCGGATGAGATGAAGGCCAAGCGCTGAGAAGGGGAACGTAAAAAAACACGTATCTATCAAGTCCACGGCTTCGGTTCTGTTCTGTTTCAAGACGATAGATCCTTGAGGAATCCCGTAGGCTATTTTTTGACGACTGTTTTCACTATTTTCTATCTTTACGGTACCTATGTGATAGGTATGATGCAAATAGTTTCAGTGTTGTATTTCTAATCCCTATGTCGTAAAGTTTTTTTAAAAAGATATTATGGCTGAGGTGTCGAAAGCTTTTTGAAAATCAATAAATATACCTACACAATACGATTTTTCGTCTTTATTTACCTTAATTTTTGTTATTACAAACATACAATATGTCGATAAACCGAATTCTGATTTATGAAACAAATTTCGGTTAATCGACTGTTGCCTATGGTTAGTCCGGTTAAAATACTGTTTTATTACCAGGAAGGGTCCTCGTTTGTCTAAAAATCTGGATATTAAATATATTTGAGCTCTGGCAACAAAACTGGCGAGTACGAGATAGGGTGGACATGTGCGTTCCCAAAATGGAAATGTACTAGGGACGCATACATACCTAAGAGTTTAGTAAAGCTTATTCTTAGGTTAGCCTTTTTCCTTGTATGTCGCGATTCCGAACAGGCGATTTGACGTTTCAAAGTGATTCTAAAAAATGTTACTGAATAAAAATATTTGATTTTGACTTTGAATAATGCCCGGATTTTCAGATTAACATGCCCCCAGAGAAGGAAATGCTCTTTGTTACACATCTAATTACACATTTTGAAGAAAAATGTGCTACTTAAGAAACATCATCTGCCAAATCCTAATTCGACGAAATTTCATGGTAAAAATATACATATTTACAAAACGAATTCTAGTTCTACAATTTTATAGCTGAATCAAATAGGTATTTTGCGCCACTCAGTTAAATGTTTAATTGAAAAGCGATTTTGAAAAGTGACCCCTAGACTCCACAAAAATTCACAACCCGCAACTGGACTCGAACCCGCATCTTTTCCCTGAAGAAGCCTAGATTTCGAGATTCCAATAAAAAAGCAACGGATGCACCACCGGGCAGTCAAAAGCAGATTTACTACCTTTTTCTACCTTTTATTATGAATACTACGAGTATAAAGGAATGAAACTCCTTGCCCTCGTCTGTTTTTCCGCAATAATACAATCTTTTAAGATGAGCGTGCAAGTAGCCCACCTGATATTAAGTGCATCTTTATCCATAACAATGCCTTACTGCGTAGGTCACATACACATTGCACCCGTAAACTTCAGGCATAAAGGTGTTAAGCCTCACGTGCCCGTAATTTCACCGGCAACCATTCTCCTAACCAGAACACAGCAATGCTGCTTGGCGACTGAAATAGGTATCCCCGGACGAACCCTTTCACAAGGGGCTCTACTACTCTTCTAAAACCACATCTTTACTTGTATTTTAAGTGAGTCGGTTAAAACTTTGGCTATCATCAATAGAAAAAAAAAAATCGACGTTAAGCAAAAAGTGCACTTTTGCCGACATTCCAGGCTGCCATTTTGCACGTCGAGTGACGAGCCGCCTCCGCATTTTGCTACCAGGCTCCCATAACGACACCAGCGTAGATCAAGTATATGCAACAGATGAACCACAGACACACTGGTAGTTACCATATCGATTTTCGTGAGCGCCTACCAGCGGGCCTGTTTCACCGTTCAAAAATAACTCTAAGGGTAAGTTCATATAATTTGAAGGCGGTGCCATACAATAAATATGTTGTTGTGCTTGGCAATTCGGCACCAACTTCAAATTATATGAACTGAATTTTATTCAAAAACAGTTTATTTTAAGCTCTTTTTCGTTGTAAAACCTACGACTGGTGTCGTAGGTTTTACGATGTCTCCGACACCCTATTTAAGAGTCGTGTGAGGTGCAATAATACGGGATTCTGGGAAATATCTACGCAATGATGGGAACGAAGACATTTATATAGATGACCTAATCAAATGTTAATAATCGGTTTCTACTATAGTGCAGTAAAGGGGTGTACTATGTCAGGATAATGGTGAAATTCCGGGTGAAGTGCGCTTCCACCTTCGGTCATGTCATATCTTGAAATCAGGTGAGATGATGGCCAATCCACATCCACATAACAACGTCGAACAAGAAAAAAATCGACAGAACTGAATTTAGCTTGTATTGATCGCGTTTACTAGCAACGGTGAAACAGGCCTTATTGTTATAACATCACAATCACACTACCTCGGTTTTACCACGCCCCTCTTATTAGTATTGTTAAGACAGAGATGGAACATCCTACGTCACACGCGAATAGAGCGAGATGCTGCTCATTGCAAACAAATAGTAGGAAAAGGACAGATTACCGCCAGGTGTAGCGGATCACTGCGATAAGCGTGAGATAGATAGATAGCTCGCTGTTAGGGATGATACGAGTATTTAGCATGAGTTGTGATCGTGGTTTCGTAAGATAGAGCTCGCTGTTAGGGATGATACGAGTATTTAGCATGAGTTGTGATCGTGGTTTCGTAAGATAGAGCTCGCTGTTAGGGATGATACGAGTATTTAGCATGAGTTGTGATCGTGGTTTCGTAAGATAGAGCTCGCTGTTAGGGATGATACGAGTATTTAGCATGAGTTGTGATCGTGGTTTCGTAAGATAGAGCTCGCTGTTAGGGATGATACGAGTATTTAGCATGAGTTGTGATCGTGGTTTCGTAAGATAGAGCTCGCTGTTAGGGATGATACGAGTATTTAGCATGAGTTGTGATCGTGGTTTCGTAAGATAGAGCTCGCTGTTAGGGATGATACGAGTATTTAGCATGAGTTGTGATCGTGGTTTCGTAAGATAGAGCTCGCTGTTAGGGATGATACGAGTATTTAGCATGAGTTGTGATCGTGGTTTCGTAAGATAGAGCTCGCTGTTAGGGATGATACGAGTATTTAGCATGAGTTGTGATCGTGGTTTCGGATTCTGATTTTAGGTACAAAAATTAGATCAATGTTTTGTACCTAGACAAAACCTAGGCTACAAACTTCTATCCTTATAATCATTCATATTAATTTCATTGATGTTACGTGCGTCATATCTTGCTGATTTTTCAACAAGTCAGACGCTCATACCTAAACAATACAGATTGAAAATTATACTTCGACGCAAGCGTGCTCTATCGGAGCCTGCAGTTTTGCTAACCATCAGATGAGATCGCGGTCAAAATGTAATTTACGTACGTATACCATTAGAAAAATTTAGATTGGTACTTACGAACAAACGACCGTAATGACATTTTGATATAATTGTTTTGTAGATTTTTAAATGTTTTGCGCTTGGTCACAACATTTACTAGTTAATTTGCTGAATCTAATTGGCACAAAATATGCAAATTTCGTCAGGATTCTCGTGGCTCATTTGGTTATGAGCATTTCTGGCTTGACGAAAAGAGGCTGGTTTGACTCCCGTCACGTGTTTTAAAAATGTTTGTGTCATTATAACATTTGCTAGCACCTATTGACATTAATTGTTTAAGCGTCATTAAGAGAGTGAGTAAAAATATTTGAATACTTAATCTGTTCAGATAGTTAACCGATTATTCTAATTCTGATCTGCTAAATGAATAAACCTAACGAAGCCCATAGTACTCATGCTCTCTTTGAAACCATGCAAAACATAGTGACAACGCCTATAGATATTGTATTACAAACATCTGTGTCCTTTTATATCTATCTGTGTGACAGATATAGCACGCATGGGGCGTGGCTCCTCAACCCCTATTACTATACTACTGTTCAAGCTATTGCTTATTCTATGACCGCGCTATACAACCTCTACCATGCTCCTGAAGCCCTGGTACCCGCAGACGAACTTCGGCATAATGTCAGCGGCTATACAGTTTGCGCATGCGCTGTGTGACTCCGTGAGAGAGGGCACCGCAGCCACGCCGCGAGCCGTTGCCCTGTATGTAAGGACTAGTATGATATGGTTTGAACGCCATCTACTACATGTGTTTGGTACTAGCTGCCTCGTTTAAAAAACTGGTTCGGGGTTTCCTTGTAATTTGATTGAGTTTAAATGCAAGATATTCAAAAGGTTTCATATAAACACAAGCGATGGCGTTAAATTGTGTTTTACTGTAAATGCATTAGTCAAAACATTACCCATGAAAAAAATTATGTAAGTATTCATATTCTTCGGAATCCAGTGCCCATATTACAAGCCATGCTTAATTTGGTGAGATCGTTTTGCTTGGGGTTCTTATTTACTAAGATTATTACTTTATATGATTGAACAATAAAGAAATGAGATGCATGTATTTTTATAGTTTTAATACATGGTTTATCATTTTATTAATTTTATCATTTTAACAAGCCTCATAGCTCAGTTGGTAGTAATTCTTCCTTCTGCGCTGTAGGCTGTGGGTTTGATTCCCACCCAGGACAAACATTTGTGTGATGAATATAGATGTATGCTCTGTGTTTGGGTGTTGTATCATACATTACGTATGTATTTCCAAAAGTATTTAGGTATTCTACCCATAATCTAGTAAATAGGACAAACATAAATAAGAACTATTCCGCATAAGTCAGCTTCCTTACGATTGAAACCGTTTTGTAATCGGAGTTGGTAAGAACAAATGCAATGATATATATATTTTCACTTCTCTTGCTCAAAAAGTGTATCACAACAGTGTAGTTTTGCGGGCCTAAAACTCCAGTTTAATACCTAGGGCTAGAAAGTATTTTTTCTTTTTTTTTTTGTCTAAAATCATCAGCCCGTACAAAGCATTCGGTCTCTTACATAAAAAATCGACTTCTTGGTGCTCCGTCAATCTTTTTTTTTCAAAATAGAACCTTCTTGGTGATTTTTTATGTGCAACGCAATAACTGCAACACGGTCTTCTTTAACTCCACTCCATTCCACTCCATATTTAAAAATGAGTAAAATTCTAAATAGTATACATTTTTATTTTCATGAACAATTCGAAATTCGAATTCAATAAACTTTTTTGTGGCCAGCATTCTAAAAGAAAAGTTTTTACTGTGTGACAATACTTATGACCTGACTGTGTATATATAGGTCGGGATGTCTGTTACCACGAGACCTAAGGCAACAGACGGAAGGGGGGAAGGAAAGAGGGGTGTGTACGGCGTGCAATGTACACAGGAATCGTTTTCTCACCGCCGGTCAAACAGACTCACAAGACCGATCAGCGTGACGGCTAAGGGTGTCTTGGCCGCAGTGAGAGGAGGCTGAAAATCATGAAAGACCAGCGAATGGTGGATGGTAGGAGCCTTGTGTCGGCTCGGTGGGTGATTCCCGTTGTGGGGGGGGGAGCCTCTTGTAGGCTGGTGGAGAGATCTTGAGCTGCTAGTAGCTGAGCTGATTTCCGGGACAGCTGCTCATCAGGAACTGCAGGCTGATCCAGGGTCTGCTGGCAGGGTCAGGGTTTGCTGGCAGGTTCAGGGTCAGCTGGCAGGTTCAGGGTCCGCTGGCTGGTCCGGGGTCTGCTGGCTGGTTCAGGGTCCGCTGGCAGGTTCAGAATCCGCTGGCTGGTTCAGGATCTGCTGGCTGGTGGCTGGATCTGGTTCTGCTGGTTCCGTGATGAGAGCTGGTTCCGTGGACGATGTTTCGGGAGGAGTAAAACTCAACTCAGTACTTGTTTGCAAATGATTTATTTTCAAAAATCTTTAGCTTATATACTAATTAACATTTGTAAGTGTGCTGACTGTGTCTAGCCGATGCAGCATCATTTCGCTTGCTCTGCAATGACTTTTGGACTATGTGACGAAATATTGCTATAACGTTAGATATTTAATTTGCAACACTGCGTATTTATTTGGGTGCTTACTATTTTACCTTTCGACTTGGCTTGTTCATTTGAATAATTACAGGTTAATTTTCATTATTACAATTACTAGTTGAATTTATATAATACTAGTTTTGTCTAAAATATAATTACATGGTATCAAATTATAATCTAAGTTTAAGTTTTAGTTTTATTAATAAAAATTATGTTTAAAAGCATTCAGTAGTTTGAACAAACAGGTTGCTTTAATTTATGGAATCAGCGGTGCATGCAGAGGAATAGAGCTTGCTAATATAACGCTAAAAGACGTAGAAACGGATACAAACCTACAAGCTGTGAGTCTGCCGAACACGAAAACAAACAAAGAGCGTAAATTTGTCATCAGTGGAGAATACCTTAATATAGTTAAAGCCTATCAGGAGTTACGTCCCACTAATGTTTCAACGAGAAGATTTTTTCTAAATTATCAAAATGGTAAATGCACAAGGCAAGTCATAGGCAAAAATAAATTTGGTAACATGCCTAAAGATATTGCCACTTATCTAAATTTACCAAATCCGGAACTCTACACGGGCCTTTGTTTCCGCAGAACATCCGCGACTCTGTTGGCGGACTCTGGTGCGAATATAACGACATTAAAACGGCACGGTGGAAGGAGGTCCGATCAAGTGGCTGAAGGTTATATAAAGGTCTCTATACAAAACAAGTATCACGTCACGCAGCGGATTACGGAAGGAATCAATATTCTACCAAACATTACAGAACCCCAAGCATCTACATCGCGGGATTGGATGAATATGTCAACTCAGCTGAAGCCGCACTCAGATCTTAATAATGCAGGAAACTCAAGCATGAGTCGAGTATCTCCAACTCAACAATCAACTCAAAATATTATCACATCCCGATCACAGAGAAACGAAATAAAATTTCCCGGGAAAAACATATCACTAAACATTTAAAATTGCTCTAACTGCACATTTAATTTTTAATAAAATTACTGAAAATCGTTTAATTTTGAATTGTTTTATGTTCTCGCAATCGCAGTGAAAAGTAAAGTGTTTTACTCGAGCCAAAACCACCCATTATAACTCGGTCTTGTCATCCTCGAGTATAACAACCTCGTATATAATGGGATAGTTTAGTCCCATGTAAAACAATCTACTATTAATTGTTAGTTCAAACTAACAATTAGTAGATTGTTTTACATCTGTGATACGAGATTTCGTAGCTCGTAGCATGAGCGCGTAGCAGTTCGAATCAAGTAACTTAGTTCAGTAGCAAGTCATTTGATTTAGGAGTTCATCTTGTATCAATTTTCCTAACCGTATTTCGATTTGATTACTCAAGAGCTTTTGTTTATAAACTAGCATTGCACCCACCCTCTTAGGGATGATTTTGCACACATATTTAATTAATCTTTTAACCGTTTTAAACTCTGTGGTCTAATGGTTCAACCCACCGATTTCAGATCCAGAGGTCCTGGGTTGGATCCCCATGGGGAGTACAATATGTTGTGCTTGGTTTGGTTGGTGGTAGGACTTTGTTGAAGTCCGCCTGGCTAGCTACCACCATCTTACCTAATTCTGTCGCCATAATAACAATTCTAATATTGTTGTGTTCCGGCATTCAGAGGTAAGATAGCCAGTTCCTCAGTTTGTTGAGGATTCCGGGTGAAGTGCGCCTCCACCTTCGGCCTTATTTTAACTTGTTACCAGGTGAGATGAAGGCCAAGCGCTTCCCCGTCGTACAATAAAAAAAAAAAAAAAAATATGGCTATGATCACTATAACTAAAATTAACGGGATATTTACCATGATTTGCTATTTTTTGAGTTATTAGTTATTTCGACGCAGTTGCATGCGCCATAATCACAATACACTGAAGTCTTTGCGAATAGGAATGAAGGTAGTTAATGATCGCCTAAACAATCTACCCTCCCTCTCCCTCAGTGATTTACTGCAACTAACGACACTACCACTGGTTTTAATCTCGAACGCAGTCACATTTTTCCGTGATCAGTCACGGAAAAACACACTAACATTATTACTACGCCAGTAGTAGGGATTCGCGGGAACTGGCTCAAAGAAAAAATGGGTGCCTCCCTCCTAAAAAAACTAGCGCCGAAATTGTGACATGTGTCCTAAAAAAAATTTTGTCCTTGCTCCTAAAAAAAAAAACCGAGCGCCGACCGTTAGTAGGTAAGCGCACACGCCCGACCGATTGCAATTCTGCGTGTCGTGCTCCACTCCAGAGCTACTACATTCTTCAACATCTATTGTTGTTCCCTTATCACATGGTTGGAAGTCGGTACTCCGTTGTTGACTGATGGAGTCATCGACGACGACCCTTTCGTGCTCGTATTATCTGGGGGGGTACCTATGTTGATACAAATTACAACAAGTCTTTCTTCAAAACATGTCGGTAAGAATATAGTTGATATATATAGATTTTTCATAACGAGTTTTGATGGAGGTTGTACGATTTTATTTCTTCCTGGTTTTAGGGCATGTCGTTCAGTTAATTATACAATTTCTATTTTTACACACCTACTTGTATCTATGTTATCTATAAAAGAGATATGTTGTTACAGGGCACATCCCGTAAAGGAGGTTGAAGAACATAACACGTTCAAGCAATTTTACTACCCTAGAATGCCCGCTTCTGACGAAGAGGACACCACCAATTGCATACCACACAAACTTTCAAAGAAAACTACATGCAAACGTTCCAGCAGTAGCCTCGGTAACATCGATGAATTATTTCCTGAAGAATCAACAAAAAAGAAGAATACAAAAATCTCATCAAGCGTAGGTCGATTGAACAAAGAGGGTGGCGTATCCTACTTATCATCAAACCCAGAAGACGATGCAACACATCTTATAAAAATCGATGTTTACGATATGAAAACGCTAAGCAGGATTCCTCATGCACAACATTGGATGCAAGCTAACGTTCGTGTTAAATACTACTGCAAGGAATCCAATAACAAAAATTATGAAAACACGAATAAAATTATTTACCAAATCACAAAAGAAATATCTGAATCAGGAGACTGTAAAACGTATTCTTTTCAAAACAAAAATTAGGATCATTTGAAGTGTTTATGGCCTAGTTTTTGATTAATATTTAAAATTATTGTTCTAATGATTTTCTTGTATTTGCATCTAGGTTACTAGTACTTAATTTAATAAATAAAATATAATAAAATAAATAAAATATTTTTAATTACATTACTAACTTCCACTACAGAAATTTGAAACAATGCATTAAAATGGGTATCAAATTAACAATGATTCATAGGATATTAAAATTCAAACAACGTCCTTGGTTAAAGCATTACGTCGATTTAAACTCAACTTTGCGAACTCCGGCGAAATCTGATTTTGAAAAAGATTTTTATATGCTAATGAATAATTCTGTATTTGGAAAAACAATGGAAAATATTTGGAAAGAGAGTAAATGTCAAACTTTTAACGCACTGGGAAAATCGAGGTAAAGTACTTTGAATACAAGACTTAGTTGCAAAACCAGAATTTAAAAATTCTGCCATTTTTGGAGAGAATTTAGTAGCGATTCAGTTAAGAAAAACTAAATTGTTTCATAATAAACCAATATATTTAGATTTTTGTGTTACAGATATTTCAAAAACTTTAATGTATGACTTTCATTATAACTTCATGCTTAAAAAGTTTAACAAAAACATAAAATTACTTTACACTGATACTGATAGTTTGATATATCAAGTTTTTACAAATTACTTTTATGAAGGCTAGCCAGCACGCAATCAAAAAGAAGCGTCATGCTTTGACTAACTTTATCAAAGCCATGGATAGACATTTATAATGCCACAAACTGCTGCGTGTTCTCGCTACAAGGTACGCGATCTCGTTTCACAATGCTGACTAACAAATGGACATACCTTCTTCCATTGTAGTATGTAGGCTCTGTGCAATCACTGTGCTCACCGTGGTGCTCACTTTATAGGACAAGAATACAAAGCAGAATTCAGCCTTTAGGAACAGAAAGTTTAATTCTCAATTTTCATAAAGTTGAAATCCCAAAATGTATAATTTCCCGGAATGTTTATCACGAACTTATTAATGTTTGATTGGCAAAATGTTGAATTCTTTAAAAGTTGAATTCTCATATGGTTGAATTTTTTAGGATCACATAGTTTTTACAATCACTAAAGTTGTGTATAATTGTACGGTATTTCCCTTCAAGAAACGACGTTTCATGCCCACGCTGCTGTAGCCTTTTTCGCCTTCAGAAATATCCCTTATATCTTTCTTCGAGAAAAAATATAATCCAGATGCACACTATGCCGCTAGGGTATGCCTACCACAACAATTGCGAATATACGGGTAATCAATTTTGTCAGCTATCATGGTACGACGTAACGACGTAATGAAAGTTCACTTCTAACGATTCTTAATAACGTTCTCTTTGAGAAATAATCCCCGTGGCTAACCTTACAAACCAGGTATCACGAGTTCTCAGTTCAGGTTCTACTAGTCTACACTATTATTGTTAGGAGAAAAGATTTGTATTTTTGTTTGTATTGAATAGGCTCTAAAACTACTGGACCTATTTATAAAAAAACATTCACTAAGAGAATGCTATAGTATCTCGGAATAGCATAGGTTATATTAATTATCAGACTATGTTAGGGATTCTTAAGGAAACTCTAATAATGTAATTTATTAAATAATTTATTAAATATTTAGGTAAATATCCCGTAAAATTAATTACATCGCGTGCGCTGCAAAAACTACTGATGATAGAACATAGTAATGTTCCCCAATTTAAGAGAACACATCCATTTTTGAACTTTTGAATGTTTAAAAAGTTAGTAGCCGTAAGTAAACGCCGGTAGAATATATATCTCGATATTTGTACCTTGGTATTTAACCTCATCCAAATAAATCACTTCATATTGAAGGCGGTTTCTGAACCTGTAGATGGCTTTTTGATTTATTCAAATCTGTCTGTATTTTTAATAGATATCGTGAATTTAAAAATGTTAAACAATAAATAGTTATTTACAGGATAAATTTAAACGAAACTTTGTATACTTATTGATGGTATCATTGACTAGCTAGGATGTTAAATTTCATCGACTTATAATAAATACTATAACTAAGCAAAGTAAATTATGCAACATTTGTTTCACGGGTTTATGATGATCATCGTTTTAAAGACTGAAGGAAACCAAGCTATAAATAAATTACTATATATATATACTATATATACCAACCTAATCTAACCTTACGCGTCAGATAGATGAACTTTCCATGTATTCAATTCTAATATAAATTCAATTACAAATAAGTACTTGGGTTGACTTGAAATATAGAGTATGAATTTGGAAAAACCCCCTGTTGTTGTTTCAATATTTTTGCAGTATATAGTTATCCTACAATACAGGTATTAAATCTTTTTTTATTCATCTTAATTGGTTGATATCTGGAACTAAGTATACATCTGCTAAAAACTCTTTTCTTGGCAGACGAATTTGCGGCCACCTAACCGTGGGCTGTGTTGTGACTGGTCGTGACCAGTGGTCACGTAGAGTTGGTGGAAAGAGGCGGCTCATGCTTATATACGTAGGGTCAGCCCTGGATCTTGAGGTTTGACTTGGCAAGAAAGTGGTCGACAATGGAGCGAGCCTATCCCGAGACCGAGACCGAGAAAATGTTCAGCAGTGGGCTTATATGGCCCTAAACAATAGTGATGAACTCAGAACCTTGGTGCAAATGTAACTGCAAAGGGTCAGCTAGTATTATTATCAATACCTGTGGGGTTATTAAGGAGTGTGTCTTCCGAACCTCTGTTCAGTAACACCATCATTGTTACAAATGTATCGCCATTAGTATACAGCGTCATCTATGATTTTCAGGTATGACTATTACTGACCATCGTTTCGTTATTATGAACCCATGTATTTTTGAAACCAGGAATATTTTTTTAAGATGAGAAAGCAGAGTTAAAGCATACGATGTAGTTGGTGTAGAAACTATCAGATATCGCTTTTACGGACTCACAGAAAGATACCTCTCCCGTGCTCGTGATGCCCTTGTACGCCGCGTATTCACGACTTCCGTATCATGTCAAATTCATTATCCAAGCGCTGCACCGCTTTTTTTTAGGTATAAAAAACTATTAGCGGCCATCATTTCGTTTTAGAAAACATACAGATGAATGTATTTTAGATACTAGGAATATTTGTAAGATACAGAGTTATTTAGGCAGACGATTCTGTCAAAATTATCAGATATTACTTCTCCAGACTTGTGATGCCTTAGTACTAGTATACGTAGGCGAACTTTGGATCGGTATTTAACTTTTTACCCAGCTACAGAAAAGCAAAAAGGAGGAAAGGTAAGCAACGCTGAAGGGTTAACTGGGAATAATTTCCAACATCATGCCTTTTAGAAGATATAATAGAATATAGTTCAGAATATAATTAAACAATTTTGTCGCCAAACCTACCCAATACGTCGTTTTTTTTTTATTTTTTTATTAATTTAGTATTTACAAAGTTTTTACTACAATAATAGAACACACCTAATAAACCTTTACAGGTTTGACTAAGATGTAGGTACCATTCCTTAAAATTTAATATTATAAGTCTTATAATAAGTGCCTCAAATAATGTAGGTATCTTACAGAAGTAGGTACACTTTGCCACTCCCCGGTAACAACAATAAAATCATTATGACAATAAATAATGAGCAGATTTTATATGTTGAATGAAGGTATCCAAATAACTACGAGCCCGGGCGACCGGCCGCCGCTGATTGGCTTAGCCTTCTCGCTCTAACCCTTACCCATCTGTGTGAGATAGTATAGGATGAGCTATTTTGAGAAAAAATACATTTTAGTGATAGCTAGGTATAATAATATAACTTCGGTATATATGTAAGTATGTGTTATGCAATTGATTGGTTAGGTAAGTTATATTAGATAGTAGGTATATTAACAATGTAAGTATAATATAAGTTGGAGATAAGTATTGTAAAAATGTTTAGGATAAAAAAATAGATAGCTTTTATTATAAACATTATAACAAGCCTCATAGCTCAGTTGGTAGTAACTCTGCCTTCGGCGCTGTAGGCTGTGGGTTCGATTCCCACTCAGGACAAACATTTGTGTGATGAATATAGATGTTTGTTCTGTGTTTGGATGTTGTATCATATAGTACGTATGTATTTACAAAAAGTATTTAAGTATTTTATCCGTAATCTAGTTCCCATATTACAAGCTATGCTTAGTTTGGAGATAGATGGCGCTGTGTAAAATGAATGTCCTGTAATATTTATTATTTATTTATTTATTATTGTATTAAACTATAATAAATATTTAATTATGATAAGCGTGTAATTTGTTATAGAAAATACCTATTACTGTTTTTCTCGTGGCTCCGGGTTTACACGCAGACTTTGATCGTCTCTGATTGTCTCATCAATTTACAAGCTAGCCCGCTTGCTAGGCTATCTGAAAATATTTTGACGTACCTCGTCTTGCCTCTATCTTCTCTTTTGATTTCCTCGTTTTTCATAAGTTCCTCTTTTTTTTCTTGTATACATATGTTACTTGTGTTTGCTGTTATTTTATGTTGTAATCTTTTTTTCTACTTCAACGCTTAACGCTCCTTTTGTAAACACTTCAGTTTTTTTTATTTTGAGACTACTTACCGAAAGAGGCTTTTTTTTTTTATTGTACGACTCGTTGGCCTTAACTTCCTTTACCCTTGTTTTTTTCAGGCAAATCTGAGGATCAAGGTCATGAGCTGCATCTATGCATCAACTCCACTTGACCGTATAGGGGTAGGTGAAATGTACCTTCAGGTGGTGCTGGTCTCGTAGGAACCTGGGTAACTGAATTGATTGGCAAACCTTAATGATCCATCATTGATGCTGCTAGTTATAGATAATGTAAGTCAATAAATTATTATTGTTCTAGTTCACTTATTTCACGATATCTGGGAAGCGTAACCCGTCAGATAATAAATATGCCTTTCTTTATTTGATGATATTTAATTGTCAAGTAGTGGTACTCAGACATCGTCAAATAGGGGCTTCTTTATAAAAACGTGTAAGTAAATAAAACAACTTAATTTCCAAATAAAATAATCAAGTGCTCATCAGTTGAGTTACCTATATATCGTTTGTAGCAGTCCTTATTGCGCCACTAATTAATATTAGTTTATTTGTACATATTCCTAGTTAACAAAATAATTTTATTTACATTCATATTTATGAATTCTCAGTGGGTATAAATAAATGTTTCATCTGGTACACAATTTAATGTGCACTTACAAAAAAATATTTAGTGTGCTTATACAGAACGCTTCGGATTCCTTAAACAGTAGACTGGAAATAAGCTATATATAGGGATCTGACAAAACGCAACGATAGCGCGATCTAGAAACGTGCAAAATAAGGAGCGCCCTCTAGCACAGGACTTCGAGACTACTATGGGGAGAAATGTAAGCCCTAACATGTTTATGTTAGGATTTGATTATTTATTGGGCTGACAATTTTATTTATTAATAGCGAAAATGCCTAAATATTTACGAAATAATTGGCTGATTGTCTGACAGACAACACACAGGCTTAAGCCAGTGGATGTAAAAGCATGACATTTGTAACTAAGAATTGTTTTTTTTTAATTAATCGCCTAAAGGGGTAAAACATTTGTGTTATAGTAGATGTTCTATTGAGCTGAACACATTGATTCGACTCTTCCTTTATTATTTAAACTGGTAAAGAATGCAACTAATTGCCTACGTCTGTTTTCCCGAACTGTATCGGTTCGGGAGTATTCAAGTCCAGAGTAAAACCTTTTAGACAAGCGTGCTCTAAGTTGTTGTAAGTTGTATGTTAGCCTCAATATAATGATTAACTCAATATAATGGTGAACTGGTATCGAATGGCCTTCCCATACGCGTCTACCAGTCTGTTATAGAAAAGTTTTAACTAAATATAACCCAGAGCAAGAATCACTCAAAACTTATCTCAATAAATGGACTGGGCATACTCAACTTAGTATTGATAATATATCTGTTTACAACATAGTTCTGAGTTTTGTATGATTCACGGATGTCCTAAATCAGATTTATAAAAATTCATCGCGAAAGAGGGTTAAGTATGAGTTTGTAAAGCTGATGAGAAACCCAATCTACCAAAAGGGTTATAACGTAAGAAAATGAAATCCTGAATTTATTAACTAGATTCTGCAATAAGTTACTCGCTACAAAGTAAACGAACTATGACAAACTGCTACAAAATGCTTCAAAGTGCTACGAACTGCTACGTGCTACGTACTTCAATGTGTGAGATCTCGAATCTGTTCTAACTAACAAATAGATGCATTTTATTCAATACACAGTGCATACCACGACATAAACATTCAATTTGAAGGCTACGGCGCTTCTCAATCGTTCAATAAAAAAAACTGTTCGACGGGGAAGAACTTGACCTTTATCTCACCTGGTTTCAAGGTATGATAAGGTTGAAGGTGGAAGCGCATTTCACCCGGAATCCTTAACAGTCTGAGAATCTGGCTATCTGACCATCAAGAAGAAGACTTATCGGTGGTAGCTAGCCGACCGACCTCATCACACAGTGAACAACCACCAACTAACCAAACCAAGCACAATATCGTTTTTCCCAGAGGATCGAACCCGGGACATCTGGGTCTGAAGCTGGTGGGTGAACCACCATTTCGCCCCATAACCGCAGACCAGATGTCGATAAAATTTGGCGGATAAATATTGCATCCCGGGGCCGGACGTAAGCTACTTTTTTTAAACAATCTTGAAAATGGGGAAATTAGGAATGTAAGTTTGTATGGGAAACAAAATATAAAGCGATCAAATAATCATTCGTTTACCTATCGATACACACAAAATTTAAATGTTTTTAATATTATTTACCTTTTAACTTTTTTTTTATGTAAGAATTATTTAAAAGTACATAAATACAATTTTTACGAGACCAAAAAACCAACGTTGGTTTGAGCGAAAACACACTCGACCGAAAATTAAGATTAAAATAATAAATTATAATTAGGTAATACACCTAATTAAAAAGAAAGTAAACCTACTAACGCTAACAAAATAACAAATGCATCTTGTAAGTAAATATAATAGGTCAGTAATACCTATTTACAAAAAGCGAAAAATATGAAGCAAACATTATGCGGTTAATTATAAAAATATGTGCAATTATTGCCACTCACGTGGGCGTCCCCAATGGCGCAGCGCAAATGAAAGGTCGCTAAGTGGTAACTCCGAAACTTAGCCGGCGCATAACGACTGCGATAATATTAAGATGCCCACCAAGATACAGGTTGATTCATAAAGTCGTGGCGACACACGTACATTACTATTAAAATGTATTTATAAATTTATTAATATGTTACGTTGTATTTATGAAGTAACGTTTGTATCTATATATATAATTATAACCTATAACTCATAATTCCATAAGTGAGAGATTGAAGGTGGTAAAATTTGGGATGAAAGTTTGTATGGGCAACTCATAATTAAATTATTCCCATCCGTTTTCGCTAAGTCAACCCTAAATGGGATAAAATAAGGATCAATCATTTGAGACGTTCTTTAGATGCACAGAATGCATAATGTTTTTACAGAAATAAATTATGTTTAAACTGAGAAAATTTAACTAAGATAATATTTGTCGAATACATCATGGAATTTGGACGAATAGTCTTTGAGATAGTGAGCAATAAACATAAACATCAAAAATTCTCACGTGGTCATGCATGGAATGGCGGGAATCTAAATATATATAACTCAAAGGTGACTGATTGACTGACATAGTGATCTATCAACGCACAGCCCAAACCACTGGACGGATTGGGCTGAAATTTGGCATGCAGGTAGATGTTATGACGTAAGCATCCGCTAAGAAAGGATTTGATTAATTCTACCCCCAAAGGGGTAAAAAATAAATCAAAATCCTTACTAAACCAAAATCTTTTAAACCGATCGGGCTGAGGGATAAAATAGGGGATGACAGTTTGTATGAAACTATGTCAATTTTAAACCGATCGGGCTGAGACTTTGCATGCATAAAGCTACTATGACGTAGGCATCCCCTAAGGGCAGGCTATACAAGATTAGTAACTTTTCAGTTTAAAATATACGAATTTCTGTATGCTAGCGCCATCTACATTGAGTTATTTTGGAGAGAACTTTGAATTAACCATTTTTGTGCATCGTGCATAGATAATATATCTAGCGGATTATATTTGACGAATAGCTTTTGCCCGCGGCTTCGCTCGCGTTCATAAGTATTATTTTAATATATATAACTCAAAGGTGACTGACTGACTGACATAGTGATCTATTAACGCACAGCTCAAAAATTAAAAAAATAATCCTATTTTTTTACACACGCTAAACAAAAGTAAAGCCGCAAAAACTATACCTAATTAATAATAATACTTCTTAACGCGAGCGAAGCCGCGAGAAAAAGCTATTGTTATATATAATAGAGTAATATATATATCAGCTTTAGATTATAAGCGCCGTCCGTTTGTTTACAATCTCACGGTGACATATACATTTGAAAGTATCTGTTTGGTTGTTACGTTTTCACGGCTTAGCGGCTGAATGGATCTTGATGAAATTTGGCATCGAAATAGATTGAAGAAAAAAAATCTGAAGAACATAGATTACTTTTACCCGGGTAGGTACTACGCAGAAAAAGCTGCGGGCAAAAGCAAGCTAGATTATGAAAAATATTTTACAGGCTTTAAGCCGAAAGGCATTTTAATTGTCTCTAGAATCCTTGGGATATCACTAAGAGATGGGTAAGTGTAAAATATAAAGCTTATCAAGCAGCTCCATCTTGTCCCAAAGTAAGAAAACTTTGTAATATGTGAATGTAATACTTAGATAATTGTTGGCGACCTTTACTGTTGATGAATGCCTCGCACTACACCCGCTCAAGTAATCATCCGTATCAAGTGGCAGCAAAAGACTCACTAACTAGATCAGATTAAGGTGTTTATTTTTTATTGGATCTATGAAATTTTAAGCGAGTCAAGTGAAAGACGTACTCACATACCATCGAGGGTTCCGGCTTTCATTTTAAATGTTTAGCTTTCAGTTATGGTTGGACATGACAATGAACACAAGTAGTGATGGAGTGAGGTCTATGGTTGACCATGTATGGATCCCAAGAAGGGCGACAGTACTCATATATAATCATGTACTGTCACAGACTGCAAGCAGTATGATTTGAGAGGCGGTTTCTGCCTCAATGCTATTGAGGCAGGCCACCGAGGGGGTTTTAATGAGTCTTTGTAGTCCCGGTTACCTCACATAAGCTCATATCGCACCCTCTAGGCGCGGGGTATCTTGTTAACAATTTACCCCTCGGAAAAAAAAGGTGCACGGTTGAAGAGATTTAAAATCAATCTGTGAAGAGTCAACCCAAAACAGGGTGCAGTACTAATTTGTAAATTTGGTTGAGGATTCCGGGTGAAGTGCGCTTCCTCCTTCGAGGCGACAACTTGAAAATCACAAGCACATCCCCGTAGTACAACAATAACAAAAAAACTGATAAGAAATCAAATCAAAAAATCGGCTGGTAATTTATTTACAAGATGAACTCCTGCATCAAATAACGGCTACAAAGTGCTACGAACTGCTACGCGCTCGTGCTACGAGCTACGAAATAGCTCTGACTAACAAATAAATGAATATCGTTATTTGTAACCAAACACTGATACTGCGTTCGCCAATGTGCCTGCCAAGCATGATACTTACTTTGCTTTGCCTCAAAGCTCTGAAGCGTACACCGAGTCCGATTTCAAAGCGATTTGTGTCGTAATGAAGCTGACTCATGCGGAATACTTCTAACATATGTTACTTGGTATTTGTTGTAGCCATTTCCAGGTCATGATGATATTCATTAGCTCGTAATTCCCGTTGTAATGGATTACTTTCGTTTTTTTTGATATACCTATCAAGTTTTTTTTTTTTACTAAGATGCTAAAAATATAAACCCTCGTCTCGAGAGCTTCACTGATGAAGTCTGGTGCCTTAACCACTGGGCCAACCCGGCTGTGAATGTACTGACGCAAATATAGTTCAGGTTTAGTATTTATATTCATAAAAACCTCTGTAAAACTTTTTCTATCGTAAATGTCGGTGTCCTTCTGATCATGTGGTTGTGAGCTTGGCAGTGAAATGGTAAAGATAGACCAAAATTTAGTACAAATTAGTTGAAAAATTATGATGGGTAACTCCACCAATATAGAAAATCTAACCATTTAACATTAAACTGTAAACTATAATATACATGCATCGTTATTTTTTATTGTACGACGGCGCTTGGCCGTTGTTATGCCGACAGTATTAGGTAAGATGGTGGTAGCTAGTCAGATGGACATAAACCAAGTCCTACAACCAACCAAACCAAGCACAACAATGTACCTGGGTACCTGGGGATCGAACCCGGGTCCTCTGGACCTGAAATACGTACCGATTCATACATAAAGTAATGATCACAGTAAATAAGAAACCCATGCCATGATGAATACCTAATTAGGTGAAATTGTTTTGCTCCAAAAGAAGCATTGCTTGTAATATGGGAACTGGATTATGGAGAATATGAATACTAACATACATTTTTTCATGACTTTTTTTGACTTACGTAGGTAGATGTATCCACAGTGAGACACAATTTAACGCCATCGCTTGTGTTAGATCGCAACCTTTTGGATATCTTGCATTTAATCTCAATACAATTACAAAGAAACCGCGAACCAGTTTTGTTGAATTTCATGTTTGTGCCAAACATGTGTAGCAGATGGCGTTCCAATGGTGTCTTAGTTGGTAGTAACCCTGCCTTCTGCGCTGTAGGCTGTGGGTTCGATTCCCACCCAAGATAAACATTTGTGTGATGAATATAGATGTTTGGGTGTTGTATCATGTAGTACGTATGTATTTTCAAAAAGTATTTAAGTATTATATCCGTAATCTAGTTCCTATATTACAAGCTATGCTCAGTTTGGGGCTAAATGGCGCTGTGTAAAATGAATGTCCTTTAATATTTATTTATGATTTTGTACGTTCATCTTTATTTTCCTTTATATCTTCAAATAGCTGTTTGTAAGCGTGTCTCTAGAGCTAATATATGGAATATCTATCTATCTCTATAAATGCTAGGTAGCCGCTGCTGACTGGACTAGCCAGCACGTGTTATTTAAGTAATCTGACTGACAACTGTGCTGGTAGCATTTCTCTTCTTCTTCGTGTCAATTCATGAAAAATACCTAATTTACCTTTGCCAGGTAGTAGCTATTTTAATAAACTGATTGGTTACCTAGATCAGGTCCCTCTATGTAGCACTGATTATAATGTATAGCTTCTCTAAACATTATACCAATACATTATTTTTTCTTGTATCCTACGCTATATGATTTGTTCCGCTTCTATTTTCCTCTATATAAATCAATATATTGTGTCTTCGCGCTTCGTACAGTATGCTACGATGCTACGCTGGACCCACATAGCATACAAAAAAAAAACAACGTGCACCTACTTCTCTGCAACGAACTAAAGGTTTTGTAGGTTCAGTAACTCTTAGGAGCAATAAAGCGAGCAATCTGGCAAAAGCCTATCCCACCCGAAAGCTCACTGAAATTATTAGCATGCTTTACGAAGTTCAATGACAATATTTATCTTGATATGGATTGATTGCATGTGGCTGGTTGGAATTATTCAATTAAATTAAATTCAATATATTTATTGTTTGTGAACCTAGGTATAATAGATGTTATAACTTAAATGAGACTTAAACGACTAGGTCCTGCTAAGGAGCAATACAAACATTATATAATTACATAACTATACAAAACGATTAATTAAATTGAATACTGTATTATATATATATTTCATACCTACTTATCTTATATGAATGAAAACAGTGGAGGGATGGGGGGAAGATAGACACACTAAAAGAATGAAGAAATATTCATTGATTAAATCATACATTCTCTTCTCATTTCGCTACTTCTTAATCTTTCTGATATTAAGAATTTAGTGATTTTTGTGATTATGTGACCATTCGCGCAATATTGTAATAATACTATGTGCCTATCAAATTTGCAATACTAAATAAAATAAACTCAACGTCTATTTACGAACTACATAAGTAAGTGACCGTCTAAGATATCAATGAACCAACGAAAATTGCTAAGCAGATTAAACAAACGAACTGTGCCGATTAGTGCTGGTGATCTTGTCTCCTAAGGTGAAGAAGTTGCTATGTATGTCTTGGTGAATTAGTCGGTAACGCTGCTCTGGCCTGTTGATATTCGGTAGAGTTGACGGAACCGACTCTACTGAATATCGTTGGCCCGTTCCGTGTGTAGGCCCAGGTGTGACACTTTTTATGGTAAGCGACAAGCGAGTAGAGCTAGTTGGTTAGTTAGTTGCTGAGCAACTATAGCAGCGAGTATAAAGCTCAGATAGTTTCGTCACAGGGCTATAAGCGAGTGAGTCCTGGTGGTAGTCATCCTGCCAAAGTCTGGCGCCAAACATTTTGCTGTATACCGTCAGTGCGCAGGAAAACCAGTGCCTTTAACAGCCAGCTTCTGGGATAGCTCTTCCCATTGTAGACCATCCTCACCCAGGTTATGCCCAGGCAAAGGTTAAGGGCTACCCATATGAAATGTAAAAATAAATAATTTATGAGTGCGACTGGCAACTATTGCCCAATGCTATTGCTTAAATATGATTTTGTTATGTACAAACTCTTCAATATTAGTCGTTTAATAAATAAACAACTTACACATTACATGTTTTAATGAATGCACCGTTTACATTATTCAAACCTGCTTACTTCTTTGCTTCACGTACGCCCAGACATGGACTTTAACTGGACAAAATCTACAAAGACTACGAGTTTGCCAAAGATAAATTAATTAAAAGATATACAATCATTATATTTAAGTACAATTAAACTAACTATGTACAAAGGAATCAGTCAGATTACCTAAGGACCGTTACAAACGGCCTTTAGGTAACTATTATTAAAAGATGTTTCCTAGGTATTAAACTAAGAAATAAGATCAAGAACGCAGACAAGAAAAAAAACCAAGGCAATAGATGTTGTCCAGAAAGTCCGGTCAATAAAATGGAAATGGACGGGAAACATACAGAGAATACAAAACGAAAGGTGGTCAAAACAATAATGAATTGGAACCCAATTAACAAAAAAAAAACAACATGGTAGACCTGTTAAACGATGGGACGACGATATTGTACAATTAGCAGGCGGAACATGGAGCAGAGTCGCTAAAGACTGAGAAAATGGAGAAGGCTTTTACCGGCAGTAAAAAAGGTGCATGCACATATAAATAATTTAAAAAAGTGAACAAAAAACCGACGTTTATCTGCTTTAGCCATGTACTTTTAGATAGAATACTTTTTACGTTGTAAGTTAAGTTAAAATGTTTGTGTGAAGAAAAATGTTAGCTATTATTAGTAATACATTATTAATAGTAAGGTTGTCGTGGTCGTATGTATTATTTATGTGTTTACCCAAAAAAGTATAAGTACCCTACCCAAAGGTAGGTTTGAAGAGAAAAATATAATTCTCACAACTGAGGCGTGATTTAAAAAAAATATTTTCTAAAATCACGCCTATTGCGCAACAACTAACAATATTGATATAAAAATTTAAATGTTGTTATAAAGACCTGGGTACCAAACAAAATTTTTAACGGCATCTTCTTTTTTTTTAGCTATGACCCTCTAGAAGGTGCAATATTGAATTAAATATGACGTCATATAGCCTTTTTTATTATTGCCTAGCTGTACCAGTGCAATTTCACTTACATGTAATATAGAACGCCGTAAAAACCATTTCCATAAAAACTTGGATCTCTTCTGCTTACCCTACAAAAATACGAAGTGAGTTTAGACAATAAATATTAGCTATCAAAGTTTTTAGTTCGTGGCCACAGCGGTGTGGTATATATATATATATATATATACTATTATTATATAAGTCCCTAGCAGAAGGACTTATTGACCCGTGGATGTCATTCGATGTGACAAAAGGATATTAGTAGGCAATGGGGGAGCAGCAGCTTCTATCCATCGTAGAACCTACCTGACACTAATACTGTGATCACCAACTCTACTGTCATAGTCATCAGATAATGTCAAATCCACCTATTACTCTTGTTGGGAGATAGGCAACATACTCTTCAGTACTAAACACAAATACTGCCTTCATCAACTCGCCTGTCAAGCGTGTTGGTTATGGCAAATCCTCCAGTCACACTCGTTGAGACTTGAGAGTTGAGAGATAAGTGGTAGCATTCACACAGATATATAGGTTATCAGGGTGGGTTTACTCCATCGTAGACCTTGCTCTTGTCTGTGCTGTATTTCTCATACGGGCAGAAAACCAAAGCATCTAGTCCTCCTCCTCTTCTTCCAATTAGAATTCATAAATGCTATAACCGACTTGCAAATAATTGTACATGTCCTTCTATTGAAAAAACACTATGCCTGCGATATCTAGGTATAATCCTTGACCAAAATTTAACATTTAAGCATAATATACTCTCGCTTTCTGCTAGAGTCAGAAAACTCATTCACATAATAAAGCTTCTCCGTGATAGTTCAGATGTAGATACTCTGATGTTGGTGTATACATCTCTTTGCCGGTCTATCTTGTGTTATTGCATTACGGTTTGGGGTGGTGCAGGCAAGACTCACTTAATTACCCTTGAAAGAGCTCACAGATCGGTGCTCAAAGTCATGTTCCGCAAGCCGTTTAGATACCCTACTGTATCACTACACACTGAAACTCAAACACTGAGTGTTCACCAGCTCTACCTCCAGCGAGTGATAATCACCTACCATAAGACTTTTCTGACTGAGCAGAAGGCTGCTCCCCCGTCTGTGAAGCGTCGCATTAGAATAAATGTTCCTGCTATTAAGACCTCTTTCGCAAGACGGTTTAATTCTTTTCCTTTCCATTTATATATCGCATTGCTAGCAAACATTGAGAATTATCTTGCTCACTTTACGGCGTTAAAGAGAAAGTGATGAAGTGGCTCCTCACCCTTGATTATGATGATACATAGAGACTTTTAGCAATCCTGACGTGAATCCCAATAACTTTGCTCTTTGTTTCCCATCCGTGTTCCTTACTCCTACTTATCCAAATAACGCATGCACACTCTAATATATAGACACACACACTCACACACACACACATACACTCAAACACACACACACACCCACCCCTTTTCACTGGCATACGCAGTAATTCTGTTTTTTGTTTTTAATTTAATTTGGTTTTGCCCTGTTAGTAGCACAAGTCTTTTGGTAATTCTTTAAATAGACTCCCGCGGCACAGGCTAGCCCTAGTGTGGGGTCCTCTAGTAATTGTATAATTAATTGAAACTTATTGGCAATAAATGAATTTATTATTATTTTTTCTCAGTTTGTTGAGGATTTCGGGTGAAGTGCGCCTCCACTTTTGGCATTATCTCAACTTTTATGCGGCAAAAAAAAAATTTGGAGACAATTGTAGACTAAAACCGTTTCGGTTAGGTATTATTGAGTACGTTAGTCAAGATTATACATTAATTGTAAGTTGTTTGGGGGCTTAGCTACCATCTACCGGACATTTGTTTTTTTGACCGTATCATGTGTAAAGTGATATTCGGCTAGCCGTAGGCGGTGGAATTCGATACCTATCTACGGCGTAGCAGGCATGAGCATGAAGCGAGCACATTGAGTTAATCAACGCTATTCATTTAACGAGAAAATAATTGTATATCTGAATTTTGTTTGTATTTAATAGACTCAAAAACTGTTGAACCAATTTTAAAAAATATATCACACCATATGTATGTATATACTATTACTTTATATCAGAGGCTATATTTTTTTGAGGTTTTACTATGGATCCTTTCGAAAATTCAAATAATGTAACCCAAGATGATGGAAAATTACCGATAAAATATCTAACATCACTTTACAACTATTGATAATAGAATAAAGAATGTTAATACATTTGAGGAAATACATCAATACCTACAAAAAAATCACCAAAACAAATAAAATTATTATGTTTTAAACGCCAGTAGAAACTATACCACGTTGTATTAATCTTATTTTTTACTTTAAAATACTTTATATTCTAGACTTTCTCAGACGCTGTTGATTACTTATTCAAGTATTCAAATTAGACATAGATCAATAATAAGATAAGGTGAATGTTAAAATATTATAAATTCATCTTTGTTTTATGATTACTGATACTGGATGGATTTGAATAAAACTTTGCTGATATCATTGACTAGGATCATGTAAACTGCGAAAAAGTGTAAAAAACGTTGGTATGTAACTTTCTACAGGAAAGTAGTGAATTTGGTACACGAATTAAAAACACGTGTAAACATTGTTAAGCTAACATACGATAATATGCCTCATCATCATTGTTTTATCACACCCGTTGCACTAGGTCTAGGTTCTACAGGTTTGTAACATTATTTTTAATGCATTGAATATATTGACGACTTGAAAGACTTCAAACTTGCTATAAATACCAAACAAATATACGTGGGTTAGTCCTAGATCTGGAGTATTGCTGTGCAAGAATGAGTTCTAGAATGAAGCGAGCCTTCCCAGAAAATTCTTTGTTTAACAGTATTCTTATATGGCCCGAAATTTTGTACCTTGGCGTGTATCTGCGCGGGGTCAGCTAGTAAATAAATAAATTTAAAAATATTTAAGAACTCAAAGAAAATGTTTATACAAAACTAATGTTATATTTACCACGATGCGATGATCAGAATCTGTTCGCGATTCATGGGACTCACACTCTGACACGCGTGGGCACGCTGTGGGCGGAGCAGTGGGCGAGGTCCGAACACCTCCCGCTACCAAGCGGAGCTCACAATTGAATATCTACTGCAGTGTGTCCAAGCTTCTCGTCCCGACCGGTCGCCAGCAACCCTAGGCTACTTTTCAAGTTTTTGTATTGAAAGGAAAACTCCTTTCAAACGCGCGAAGTTATTTTGTTTAAACCGGGTTCATAAGTTTGGGTGTTGCGCGTTCCGCTCTCGATAAAAAGCACACCGTGAGTGTTTTACAGCACCCATCGCGCTAACCCGTCGGGTGCTGCGCGTTCCGCTCTCGATAAAAAGCACACCGTGAGTGTTTTACAGCACCCATCGCGCTAACTCGTCGGGTGCTGCGCGTTCCGCTCTCGATAAAAAGCACACCGTGAGTGTTTTACAGCACCCATCGCGCTAACCCGTCGGGTGCTGCGCGTTCCGCTCTCGATAAAAAGCACACCGTGAGTGTTTTACAGCACCCATCGCGCTAATTCGTCGGGTGCTGCGCGTTCCGCTCTCGATAAAAAGCACACCGTGAGTGTTTTACAGCACCCATCGCGCTAACCCGTCGGGTGCTGCGCGTTCCGCTCTCGATAAAAAGCACACCGTGAGTGTTTTACAGCACCCATCGCGCTAATTCGTCGGGTGCTGCGCGTTCCGCTCTCGATAAAAAGCACACCGTGAGTGCTTTACAGCACCCATCGCGCTAACTCGTCGGGGGTGCTGCGCGTTCCGCTCTCGATAAAAAGCACTCCGTGAGTGTTTTACAGCACCCATCGCGCTAACTCGTCGGGTGCTGCGCGTTCCGCTCTCGATGAAAAACACACCGTGAGTGTAAGAGATGTCTATCTACGGTCTGCATTGCTGCATTCTACTTGGGGTCCCAAATACGTAAGTATTCAATGTTTTTCAGTACAATTATTTGCATCTGTTGCCTTTGTCAACTCTAAGGTCATCATCTACGCAAATACTTTCAATCCACAGTTTATAAAAACAGAACGGTCGCGGGTTGTGTTGTGTAACACGTCTGTATGACGGCAAGAACCCAATTACCTTTCCAGGTGTCGTGTTATATGTTTGTATTACGTTAAGTACTAAATTACCTTTTCAGCCTTTTTTTCCATCAAAGCAAAATACACCGTAAAAGTTGCTGCTGCCTTACAATATTTGATACATTTTTCGGCGCCTTAAATTTTCCTACGAACAAAGTTGTGGTCATTTTAGTTGTTAGGACTTTGATTAAGTCCCTCTGGCTTTCTTACTTTTTGTCTATATGACGTAATAGCAAAAAAACATATTCTTGTATTTTGGCATTAAGAGGTAAGTTCTAAGAGCTATATATTTTGAACTGCACCAGGTAAGCAGGTTGACATTTTTAGAGAATATGTATTATCACACCGAATAACCTGAAATATAATCATATCTTAAAAAAAAAAAAAAAAGGGGGTGCCCATACAAGGAATAGTTTTATAAATTGTTATTATAGCTCTGATGGCATATTTGGTCTACTATCCATTTGGCATATTTTAGGTTTTTAAGAACTTTCAAAAATAAAAGTTCTTTTGAACTGTAATAGGTAGCAGGTTGACATTTTCAAATCTGACTAATAGTAAACATATATTGTACACCATAAAAGGGGGTTCCCATACATGAAACGTTTTTACTAATAGTTTTTTTCGAACTAAGTATATAATAACAAAGTCGGTCAAATTTATCCAGATTTAACCGATACAACAAATATAAACATTTATAATAAAATAATACTTACACCTATAACAAAAAACGAATACGCGGACGATTTCGCGGGTAAAAGCTATTAAAATATAATAGTGTTATGTTTTTATACATATAAAAAACCATTGGTCATTGTGTTCGATAGCAAACGTAACTAATACGTTTCCTTTTGACCCTAAATTTTTCAAAGATATTACACATATAAAAAACCCTCGATGATCATGTACATATCTCATATCTCATTTGAACTGCAACTCTTTTATCCAAAGTAGCAACCAGGCAGTCTGTGAGAACAGTAGACCTCAAATGCAATATTCAAAAACTGTATGTGTGTTCAAAGTTAGGCTGGATGTGCTTTATTATAATGCAAATGCTAGTCCATAAAGAAATTAGCGCAACAAAATTAACAAACTAAGTCCAATTATAAATTGAATATGAGGTTACAATTAAACTAACTAAGTACAAAGGAATCAGTCAGATTACCTAAGGACCGTTACAAACGGCCTATAGGTAACTCAACTGTTCCAGACCAGTACCAGACGGAAGCGTGCCCAAGACACTGGCTGCATTGCGACGCTGAATAGCTATGCTAATTCGCTGGCCTAAATAAGAGCCAGCCCTTGGGTCAGGTGTCGCCTCAATCAAAAGATATATATATATATATATATAAATATGAGGTGATTTTTCAATAGGCATTATATACAATAAATATTACATATCGATGGCAAACAGCCAAAAAGGGATAACCGCCACTTTCCAAACTTTACAGGAGAGTGGTTTAAAGTTCAAAATAAAAAATCATAATAAATTCTGTTTTAGTTCCGAAAGCCTGATAATTAATAGCTTTTAATTATTAATTTACATTATAGCAATTTTATTTTTTATCTGCTAAAACCATTTACTGTCACTTACCCCTAGATGGTCCTGAATTTACGAACAGCCAAGACGTCCTAAATGAAAGCCTGAAATTAATTCAGTGCCAGCCTAAATGATATAATTCCTTTCTCATTAGAAAATATGTTAAAAATAGCATAACTGGGTTTTTGTTACATCAAATAGGGGTAATTGTGGTATAACTGGTTATTGGATTTAAGTGAACGGACAAGGAAAAAAAAACAAGTTAAAATGATTGAAAGAAACGTTTTTCTTGACATTTTTGAAAACGACGAAACAAAACAGTTTTTCAAATGATTAAATAGGTACTTACTCGTAGTTTCATCTCAGTGGATAAAACTTTTGTATTTTTGATCAGCAGCCATTATTTAAATTCACAGCTTCTATAATTTTAAATCTTTGGAGATCAAGGAATCCTATCCCTCTAAATTAAATAGTAGACAGGTACTTAGTTATCTATTTTAAACATTATCTTAATAATAAAATCATTCAGTATTAGTATAAACACTTCTACTAAGTTTTTAACGTCATTACACTAATAGGTATAATATAACTAATAATAAGTTTTTTTTTTATTGTACGACGGGGAACCGCTTGGCCTTCATCTCACCTGGTTACAAGTTGAGATAAGGCTGAAAGTGGAGGCGCACTGCACCCGGAATCCTCAACAAACTGAGGAACTGGCTATCTTACCTCTGAATGCCGGAACACATCAATTTCAGAATTGTTATTATGACGACTTAGGTAAGATGGTGGTAGCTAATCAGGCAGACTTATACGAAGTCCTGCCACCAACCAATCCAAGCACAATATTGCTCCTCCCGGGGATCGAACCCGGGACCCCTGGATCTGAAATCGGTGGGTTGAACCACTAGACCACAGAGGCGGTAAGATGGGTGATGGTAAGTAGCCCGACGGTATGATTATATTCCCTTGAGCAAACGGCTTTTAGTGTGGGACGCTACTTTCGTTGACACCCTTTCGCTATCTCAACTGCCTGGGATATCCGTTAGGGCTAGTGCAGCGGCTGATTCAGCCGAGGATCACAAAGGTGCAAATATAGTGGTCACAATAGAGCTTACTTATTTGAGCCTTTTGGGGTCAAGATCTTGGGTCTGTAGGAAGCCCGTGCCATCAGGGTTTTCAAAAATCTTTCAGGGCGCCGAGATACAGTCAACGTCAAATAGTAGTCAAAATGATCTGAAAAACATAAAATCAATTTGATATACGCAGTTCGAATCATCACATTATTTTGAGCACTCAAGGTGTTCAAAATATCTTACTACTCATTGTTTCATTTTTATATGAGCAGTCAGGGTGTTCAAAATTATGTTAGCAAACAAAGATCTCAAAGTTATCTGTGAATGATGTACCTTCAAAAAGTTATAATATTAGGTCCTTACATATGAAATTGGCGTTTTGTATGGGAGGAACATAAAGGCAATTTTTTCATATTAAAATATATTTTATTAATCAAAGTATGTACCATTGCTATCTATACACTTTTGCCATCTTATAGGTAGTTCATTGATCCCTTTACTAAAAAAACCATTCGGACGGGAATCAATGAAATCTTTGAAAGCGGTTTGGACTGCCTCATCGGAATTGAATTTTTTTCCTTGCAAGAAGTTATCCAAATTTCGAAAAAAATGGTAATCTGTTGGAGCAAGGTCCGGAGAGTACGGTGGATGTCTTAGACATTCCAATTGAAGCTCCTCTAATTTGGTAGTCGTCTGTTGGGCCGTGTGTGGTCTAGCGTTGTCTTGAAGCAGCAGTGGCGTAGAGCGATTGAAAAGTCTCGGTTGTTTAACAGCGAGCTTTTCCATCATGGTTTGCAGTTGCTGACAAAAGACATCAGCCGTAATCGTCTGACCAGATTTAAGAAAACTATAGTGTACGACACCGGCACTAGTCCACCAAACGCTTACAAGTAACTTTTTTTGAGTCAATTTTCGCTTGGGGCAAGATTTTGCTGGTTCACTAGGGTTCAGCCATTGCGATGAGCGTTTACGATTATCGTACAGGATCCACTTTTCATCACATGTAATGGATCCGATTTAAAATTCCTTAATTATTGTGCCGGTTGAGTAATGTAACGCAGCAGTCGACGCGCGTTTGTCGGTATGCTTCACTCAATTCATGAGGTACCCACCTTTCAAACTTTTTCACCTTCCCAATTTGCTTCAAGTGGATTAAAATGGTTTTGTCACTAACACCGCAGCCTGCAGCTAACTGTGATGTGGTTTGCGATGGATCTGCTTCCACAATAGCCTTCAATTCATCATTATCGACCTTGGTCTCCGGCCGTCCACGGGGCTTGTTTTGCAGGTCGAAATTTCCAGAACGAAAGCGTTGAAACCAAAAACGCACCGTGTTTTCTTTTGCGACACCACCACCATACACATCATTAATCCTTCGAGCCGTTTCTGCAGCACTGGTGCCACGGTGGAACTCGTACTCGTAAATAATGCGATATTTTAAGTTTTCCATTTTGTGAAATGAGTGACGCAGAAAAAAAAAGCAAAAGAGAAAAAAACAAATGAATTACGGTTTTCAAAGCACAAATGCATGAGTAAATAGCTGTTTAAATTTAAATTTGGAATTCCTAACCAAAGAGGAGATATTTAAGATCAAAGTGGCCAGTACGACAAAACGCCAATTTCATATGTAAGGACCTAATAATAACGGAATTCATACATTTCCTTATGCATTGCATTAAATCAAAACAAAATCAAAATAACGACCCTTATTAACAGAACTTAAAGTCTTATTGCAAGAGCCAACATAAGACACTCCCTAAAGTTTTGTATTTATACTACAGGTGTTACTTCCAATTTGTAACGCGTATATCCACCGTCTGCATTCATTACATCAAGGAACCGATGCAAAAGACGAACTGCGTATATCAAATTGCTCTTATGGTTTTCGAATAATTTTAAATACTCTAGCTAGACGCTCATATGACTTTAGCACTGACTGTACATACAATAATTACTTAGAGTTGTTATTACGCCGTTATTGAATATATGCCAGTTGCGGTAGCGAAGCGACGACGCCGAGATTGATCAAGGCTAAGTGATGCTTGCGTACGACTAAATATTTTAACCGCCTTTGTGGTTTAGTGGTTCAACCCACCGATTTCAGATCCAGAGGTACCGGGTTCGATTCCCTGGGGTAGTACAATATTGTGCTTGGTTTGGTTGGTGGTAGGAATTTATTTAAGTCCACATGGCTAGCTACCACCATCTTACCTAATTCTGTCGCCATAACAAAAATTCTAAAAATTGTTGTGTTCCAGCATTTAGAGGTAAGATAGCCAGTTCCTCAGTTTGTTGAGGATTCCGGATGAAGTGCGCTTCCACCTTCGGCCTTATTTTAATTTGTAACCAGATGAGTTGAAAGCCAAGCGCTTCCCTATCGTACAAAAACGAAAAGAAACAAAACTAACGTGTACCGATTTTCGATATTAAGCTCTAATTTTTGGGTTCCGTGCCCAAAGAGTGCAAACGGGACTCTATTACTAAGCTTTTAGTGTCCATCACCTTGGCGATACGATTTCGGGATCCTTAATAGATAGACAGTTGAAATGTTTACAGTGTGTGTTTCTGTTGTAAACAACAAAAAATGATAAATAAAATAATATATAAAAGAAATACCGAAAAGAGAAAAAAGTGATGCTTTAAATTTGGGTTGGCACCCACGGTGTACCCCAGTTTTTTTATTATTTATTTATTTTACACAGCGCCATCTAGCCCCAACCTAAGCTTGTAATATGGGAACTAGATTATGCATAGAATACCTAAATACTTTTAGTAAATACATACGTACTATATGATACAACACCCAAACACAGAACGAACATCTATATTCATCACACAAATGTTTGGCCAAATAACTTTTGTAGATTGAAGAACTCATAATACATTAAAGAGAATCCTTTTGCATTCGCGAGCCTAGCCCTGAGCGAAAAGCGAAAGATAAGAAGGGGCATATTCATCTCGGGTGCCCGCCCGGTCAATCGCTCGCCTCAAAAGTTAAAAGACAGAACATTTTACTTACTGTGAGTTGAAGGTACACTGTATTAACATTATTAACCCTTACCATTACTCGCGTGGGTTGTTTTACACCCCAGCGACTATTTGATCGGTTTTTATAAATTTTTGAGCGCTAATTTATTTTTCAGTTTCTTAATATGAGTTAAAAGTGAGTCATTGTTATTCAGTCACAAACAAAACTCTGCTGTAGTCAGCAGAGTGACTACCGTCAGGTGTAAAGCCCCAAGCGAGTGTTAACGCAGTGCACATTTTAAGTAAATTTGATGTATATACATATATATACAGGATAATTTGAAAGCAGCTAGCAGACAATTAAGTTAAATATCATCAAATGTCGAGGGCTAACACGAACATTATTGCTAAGTTTGTTTCAACTACGCAACTTATAATAATAGCTAAAACGGAGCGTTGGTATATATATATAACATTATTGCTAAGTTTCACCTACGCCACTTACAATAATAGCTAAAACGGAGCGTTGGTATATATATATAACATTATTGCTAAGTCTCACCTACGCAACTTACAATAATAGCTAAAACGGAGCGTTGGTATATATACATTATTGCTAAGTTTCACCTACGCAACTTACAATAATAGCTAAAACGGAGCGTTGGAATGTAGATCTTGGAGAAGCTTCTGGAGGTGGCTGGGCGCAATTATAAAACTATGCCCTGTTAGTATAAGTACAAATGAACAAGAAATAAAATTAGTTTCGGAAGTTGACTCGACAATTCAATATGATCCTTAAAATAATATCTCTATAATATTCATTAAAATAACTTCTAACTACTTGTTTTGCTAGAACTTTTCAAATCCGTTTGGCTAGTTTCAATCATATTGTCTTAGTTTGCCGCCTTTTAAATTTTAATTTAAAGCAACGATTGTAAATTGTTGTTTTCCTGCATTAAGAGCCAGATTCTTAGTCCGCTGAGGATTCTGGGTGAAGTGCGGTTCTACCTTTAGCCTTATCACAACTTTACTTAAGTGAGTTAAAGGCCAAGCGCTGCTCTATCGTACAATCAAAAGTATTTCACTTCCATCCGAGTGTTATTTTCACGTGAATGGCTTTTGCAAGGCTGCAAGATATGGACTGGGTCGGTATGCGAAGTGCGGACTCGCGGTCACACCATATTGTCATACTGGTGTGATTATTAACAATTTATTTGACTCGCGGTCACTCTGTGTGCAATCAATAGTAAGCTATCAAAACTCAAAGCGTTATTTTATTTTATATTTTATGTACCGAGTTACAGGCAAAATGCATTTATTGTAAGGGCGTGTACTACTTTAAACATTTTGGCAAAAACTGATATTAGTATTGACATATTTAATACCCCGGTATCAACACTGAAGCGTATACACAATGACCTTTTTTTTTATTTAATTTGTAAGCAGCGTTAACCTCACTTATAAATAGATATAATACATAGTTTTCCTCATTTATATTTTAAGGTTGATTTATTTTTTATTAGTGACTTATTTTATTTTCTAAATTCAAAATAACATAGTTTTCTAAATAAAATGGCACAATTTTTGTAAATCTTTATATTTTTACTTTACTACAATTTCACTGCACTTTTGTTAAATACTGTCGTCTAATTTATACTGTTCTGTTATACTGTATTTTATTATTGGAGTTTTGTAATTGGCCTTCAGTCATGCATAAAATGCACATATTAATGTGTTTTGCATGTATATAATGATTTGTAATAGTTCCTAGCTGTAAGTTTTCCAAAATAATTAAAAATAAAATAAAATAAAACATAAGACTCGTGGTCACACTATTAGTGTGGGGAATTGAATCAGTACAATATCTGCCCTAATAATAATTACGGTGATTAGTTTGTAATTTACTTTGTGTGAAATTTCGTTAATTATTATCGGGACGAATTGTTTTATATGAAAAGTCTTAATTTAACCGATTCATAATTTTTCGAATGCCTATTTTTATCTAATTATTATGGTTAAGACGAATGCTGTTTTTAAAAAGAAAGTGCAGATAATGTTATTGCTCTCTGGATTGTATTGTAGGCTGCAAAACTTTAACAAAAAATTAAATATCTTATTTTTCAACACAAATAGTCGGCTTAACACTTACATAGTAAATTTATTTTTCATAGTAAATAAAACAAACAGAAACTATTCCTACTTCGCAAGATAATTAAGAAGTACTGGATTCTCCAATACTACTAGGAAATAACTAGATATCGGGTTATGTAAAAATATATAATGAACTAAAACAAACAGTTTAATATATCTTCCACATTCAATTAATAAAATATATTCTCGTTTTATTTATAATAAATCTATCGCAAAATCTTTAAAATGAGACCTACATCATTTTTATATCTCAAGTCATTTCCATTTTTTCAATTGTTTCTTCAATGCTTTGAGTTTTCAATGCGTGTTCGCAGGTTGTACATTTTTGTTTCGTTATAACAATCAAATGAAGTGACCGACAGTTATTTTGTTATGAAAAGTTATATCTACTAATAGGTCTAAGCTTAAATACGTGCTACCCTGATGAGGGGAAGAAGGCATACATAGGTGTGGTACTTAGATGTGTGAATATTTTTCCGGTGTTCGGTGAATTAATTCCCAAAAAAATAACCATGAAATATTTACACTTGCACATAATTTTTTTAAATATATTATTAAACGACTCATATCCGTCTAGAAAAAAACATAGCAGGATGCCGGCCATCTTCATAATTCCGACGCATCCCAAGTTCCTAGCGAAGTTCTTAGACGATTCCAAACCAAACCCAAAACAATGCCATCATTCATAATACCCTTGGTTGAATAGCTATAATATTTGTTTAATGTAAATAATTCGTGTTTTTAATTATGATTACTCGAACTAATAATAGAAAAGCTTAATTCTAGGGATTTTGGGATTTTTACAAGATTATGGCATTGCTTAGATGCTTTTCTCTTGGAGCGGTAAAAATAATTGAAAACATAACCCTTTTTCCGAAGTGAAAATCTATATGGTCTTTTTTAAACTTTCGCGATTAGAACACATTATTTTAATTCGAGAACCGGGTATTTATCGCGTATACTGCTACTGTAATACTATGATCTTAGCCTCAATGCGGCATTCCAAACAGTTTAACCGCCTCTGTGGTCTAGTGGTTCAACCCACCGATTTCAGATACAGAGGTCCCGGGTTTGATCCCCATGGATACAATGTATTGTGCTTGTTTTGGTTGGTAGTAGGACTTTGTTTAAGTCTACCTGGCTAGCTACAACCATCTTACCTAATTCTGTCGCCATAATAACAATTCTAAAATTGTTGTGTTCAGGCATTTAGAGGTAAGATAGCGAGTTCCTCAGTTTATTGAGGATTCCGGTTGAAGTGCTCCTCCACCTTGGGCCTTATCTCAACTTGTAACCAGGTGAAATGAAGGCCAAGTGCTTTCACGTCGTACAATAAAAATAAAAAATTAAATTCCCTAGAAGGGCGGCAACCCACTGCGTTCACAGCCACTTTTAGTCGCCCTTACACCCTATAAAAAATAGTTATGACAAAAAAAAAAGAGTTTGCTAATGAATAATAATTGTTTGTGTTGTGTTATTTTGTTTGTTTATGGCTTATTTTGATTGGGCGTGGATTCCGTATGTTTGGCTGTTTTGGTTATTTTAGTTTATTTTCATAATTGTTCATTTTTATAGTTTAGTTTGATATATGAGACTCTGTAGTACATTTTGTGAAATAAAAAATAAAGTTTGTAACGGAAGAGTGTAGTCAGATGGATTACGATAAAGAGACTCCTTCGCTTAGTTTATAAAAGTTTGTGAAGTCGAAACTCCGTTCGCGATCAATGAAAAGTGAGATTTCACCAACTTAAAGTTAGTGTGGTTAGCTTCACAGTTTTGTTTTTACTCAATTTTCTAGCTAAATATTTAATGGACAAATATCTGGTATTTACGGATTTACGGAATTATCATTAAATTGTTGAATTATTCAATAAAAAGTACATTTAAACTATGTACAAAGGAATCTGTCAGATTACCTAAGGACCGTTACAAACGGCCTATAGGTAACTCAACTGTTCCAGACTAGTGCCACATGGAAGCGTGCCCAAGACACTGGCTGCATTGCCACGCTGAATAGCTATGCTAATTCGCTGGCCTAAATAAGAGCCAGCCCTTGGGTCACGTGTCGCCTCAATCAAAAGCCCCGCAAGATTTTTGAAAACACGGAGGGCACCGGCTCCCCACGGACCCAAGGTCGCCACCCCAAAAGGCTCAAATAGGTAAGCTCTGTCGAGACCACTATATTTGCGCCTTTTGTGATCCTCGGCCAAATCAGCCGCCGCACCAGCCCTAACTGATGTGCCAGGCAGATGAGATGGCGCTAGGGTGTCGACGCAGGTAGCGTCCCACACCAAAGGCCTACCCATTTCCCAAGGGACAAGAGTCATACCGTCGGGCCGCTTACCATCATCACGTAACAGACCATTCGGATCAAGAAAGTCTGGAACATTGACACTGGTAAAAGCTCGACGGATAATATCATTAAGACTTGCGTGGCGCGAAATCCTGCCGGCAGACCTTGTGCAAGAAAGTCCGTAAAAACCAAATTGATCTACGGCCGCACCGCACCGGCAATGGTGAGAGGCGCAAAAAATATTTTTGTCAATTGCGATCCTTTGCGATGACAGTGTGATCACGAGAAAAATAAATTCCTCATAGTTACACCAGTGTGACAATGTGGTGTGACCACGAGTCCGTAGTCGGTACCTATGCGCTGCAGGGGATATGCCATCTTAACGAAGCTAATTCGCACAGAAGTTTTAAGTGTAGTATAGCCAGAGCCGTAGAGTTGTGAAAGGGCTCGTCCGGGGAAGTACAACCACCATACCTTTTTTAGCCGCCAAGCAGCAATGCTATGTTCCGGTTCGAAGGTTGCTGGTGAAATTACGGGCACGCGAGGCTTCATACCTTTATGCCTCAAGTTGAAAGGCGCGATGCAGTGCCTTGTAGGCTATGTTCTTTGTAGATTTTACCTACGCAGTAAGGCATTGTTATAGGCAAGATGGGCTACTTGCTCGTTCCGTCTCATCGTGGTATTTCTTTCATTTAATTTACCACGTTGTTAGAGAGATTTGATCCTTATGATTGACCCTAACGATTCACGTCGTAAAAGCCAAGGATGTTATTTTATTAATTTTTGTAGGATCGATTCCCTGGTGTGGCATGTGAAATTAAGAAAATCATTCAATGCAGTTTTATTTCATTTTACAAATAAAGGAATGTTTATTTAGAGTAAAACTTTAAAAATCTCCAGTATTTAAAGAACTAACATTAGAGGTGGCGTTAAAAAATCCATATATACGTCAATCTTGAATTATTTATGTGTGCTATAATTACTATAAACCTCTATGTGAAAATAAGTGTAGGTAGCATTCGACAAAAACAGGGATTTTCTATAGTTTTGTTAAAAACAAACTCTTCTTATTAGCTCGGTGCACCAATATGAAAAATATGTAATTGAAACTTGTTATATCCGATAATACATTGTAATAAATACATTGTTCCGATTCCAGGCTTGCGGTATCCGCACGCGAGCGCCATTTGCAGTCGAGAGGGCGGTCTATGTGCATTGTAGAAGTTAGCACGTTCCGAAATCACACAAAGACCATTTGAATTGGCAAGATGTTACACGTGTATGCTTGAGCAAGATGTTACACGTGTATGTTTGAGCAAGATGTTACACGTGTATGCTTGAGCAAGATGTTACGATGTTAAAAAAAATAAGAAGTCGATTTTGACTACAAAAAAAAATAATTAATTCAGCTAACATATCTCGTTTCCATTAGCAAAACTTTGCTTACGTGAGCTCTGAAATACTGAGGATCGCATCCTAATTAGAATACTGTAAAGTTTCCGTGTGCAGTTTTGCAGAATATTCCGAAAATACAGTTGAATGCGTAGTAAGATATTTTACTATTGAAATGCATGGAAAACTCAAACGTAGTTAACAATAGCTTGTAATCTGATAAATTAAATACTATTGCTGGTTCATGGTAGTTCAGGTATGAATATGAAGTAATATGATATTCTCGTTATTTTGAAAGCACGCATCCCTCAGGCGGAATCACCCACACACCCACTACTAATTTTCGGTAAATACAAATAGGGCTCCGGCTAACGATGTCCGAGCTCCAAGCAAGCACAATAGCAAGTAGGTAGGTAGGTAATTACCGTTCCCCCGCCATGGTACTGCGTTTTGTAACCTTAGATGAAATTCAAACAAGCTCACAGTTTAGTTGGTAGTAGCAATGCGTTCTGCGCTGCAGTTTGTGGGTTCGATTGCTACCTAAGACAAACATTTGTATGATGAAAATAGATGCTTGTTCTGTGTTTTTTGGGTGTTGTATTGTATAGACCGTATTTACAAAAAAAATCATTATATCCATAATCTACCTAGTTCCCATATTTTGCTTAGTTAGCGAAATGGCGCTGTGTTAAATTAAAGACATGTAATCTTTTATTGTTTTATTAATTTAATTGTCGTCTTGTCTCGTAACCTAGTTACCAACAAAGACTTTTTTGGAGTGAAATTTACTATGTATTTTATAATAATTTCAAATCCTTGCGGTTTTGAAATTCTAATCAGCAACCTTTTAGTGTGACGAAAAGTGGTGTGCTGTGTAGGGTATTTGCCTTGGGTATTGCAAAATAGTGAGACATTTGTTTCTTTCTCGTTTTCCGTGTTTACGTATGCTGCGTTCAGGCGGCGTGGCTTGATAAATTAAATGTTTACCTGTTAAACAAAAGTTACACTTATATCGTGTCTTTATGACACACCCTGTTTGGAAACTGTTTTATAACTACCTTTCTCAGTTACAATAGCTGATTTTTTAACCGACTTAAAAAAAAGGAGGGGGTTCTCAATTCGTCGGTTTGTGAACAAAATATGAAATATTTATACGCACTGCAAAAGCTTGTAATCAGCTTTCAACGTGTGTGTTTCCGCTTGTTGCGTGTACCCTGATATCTTCAAGAAGAGAGTAAATGCTTCCGGTGAGGTTCGCATTGACATTGACCTCAAGACCCTTCCTTGTAAAACGAACTTGCCTCAATTATTTTGCTATTATTATTCCGGCCAACTGCCATACTATCTTGGTGTCGTTATGCTTTAAGTAGATACTTATTGGCCAACTCATTTTAGACGATTCATTGTTATTGTTAGAGTAGTGAATTGGATTCAAAATAATTTTATTATATGTTTGTTTTGAGAGTTTGATTCACTTTGTAGTAATAATGAAAACGAACATTGATCGTGATCACCTTTTAATATTTCGCACATTTCATACGAAAGAAACACGCGAATAATGCTCTTACTTAGTTTACGTACTTTTATTCTACCTAAAAATATATATAATATAAGCATAATAAAAGCGATAACTAAAAAATATTTAAATGCAAATAACATTAATTGTAACTGTTTATTCGTTTAAATATTTTTTTAGTAATAATTTCATTGTATCAACGTCAAAGTAAGTTTGTACGGAACAACGGTTCTACAGGGCCTGATTAAGTAAAATTGCAAACGCAGTCTACGTATACCTACAGGATCCAATAATCGTTTCTAAAAGTCGAGATAAAATAAAAATCATTTAACAAACTCGTGGCTCAGCCTGCTAGGTTTGGTTGAAGGTGTGTGTTGGAGGGACTAGTCTAGAATCCCACATCCCACAAGTGCAGGAGCACTTACCCAGAGGATTGGAAACTTTGTCGAGTCATCCCAGTGCTGAAAGTAAGCGAGAGTGCACATTTTGGGGGATACCGACCAACAGCCTACAGACAGGTAAACAGCCAGCTGTCGGATGTATATATACCGAAAGTAACGTATTATATTTTATGACGTATGCTATCTCTTTTGTAGACTCAGAGGTGCCGGTTGTCACAGTTTACTTCGACTTTCGTAAGGCATTCGATACGGTTGATAATAACGTCCTACTTATCAAGCTGCAGGGTAAAATGCAATACGTGGTCTACAGTGGATATATTTCGGAACCATTTTACACAAACTCTGGGGTCAGCTAAGGAGGTACCCTGAGCCCTCTTGAGTTTTTAAGTATGATTTCATAAGGATAAAGAGCGTGTTGCTATGTGGAGTCGCGATAACAAACTCTTTTTTAATAAATCCAAGTGCTGCACAATTACCTACGGTCGTGAACGAAATCCATATACATGACATAATACACTAGAACAGTACAATATTGGTCGAGTGCAATCTGTTCGCGGTGGGGTACCGTATTCAAATGGAATTACATTTCCGGAGCCATGTAGTGGACATTTGCGATAGACATTCAAACATTTTGAATTCATACTATGTACGCCTGAGTACTATATACCTTCACAATGTCGGCATTATTAAGGTGTTGTATAACGCGTTTGTAAGAAACTAGAGAGTGGAGCCATGATATATGACGTCCTCACGAATAAAAGTACAGTAATGCGGTGGAAAAAAGGCAAAACAAGTAGGTAATTAAGGTTTCTGTACCTAAAAGTTATATGGAGTTAGCCCCTTTTTTCCATTAATATGCCCACATTATTTGTTTTTGGCATGGAATTTTATCCCGAACTTGAAATAAGGCGGGAAATGATTTTAAGAACATAAATTTTCCGTGTAGTTATTGATATTTAACCTTGATTAACATTGTACACACGCGCCGATAACCTAGACCGATACCCAGAGGATAATTTTCGCCCTCGGGATACCTGGGGGAGTCCCCATTCACCCCTTCACGCAGGCCCTTCGTACATAAACTGTGTTAGCACAGCCGAAGATGTTGATTATGCATATTTTCAATATGACGTTGACGAAATTTCAGAAACTCTCTTGTTATATTTTTAAGTAGGATTAATTAATTGTTATAAAAAATGTACTTGCTTTTTGTTTTTTGTTGCCTTGGTATTAAACTGTTTTGTCAATGTAAATATTCAAGAAAGAAATAAACGTCTTTATGTGTGTGGTGGTTTGTAATACATAAATCAAATAAATGTAACAGGACATTAATTTCCCCCAGTGCCATCTGACCCCAAACTAAGATAAATAGCTTATAATATATTAACTAGATTACGGATTTGATACATTATTACTTTTTTTTTAAAACAAACTTATCATACAATACCACACCCAAACACAGAACAAACATCTATATTCATCACACAAATGTTTGTCCTGGGTGGGAATTGAATCCGAAACCTACAGCGCAGAAGGCAAAGTTACTACCAACTGAGCTGAGGCTTGTGAGACATGGGGGTGCGTTAGAGCGCAAGAGCGTCAATGTCTTGGTATCTCTTGTAGGATATATGGTTAAACGGGATTACATAATTCCTTACTTGCTACTTTAAGTGTACCTTATCAAGATTGAAGTCTTGTAACTGGCATATGACAGGGCTTAGCCAGCGAGTTCAAAATTTGATTGTTTTTGTCCATTGGGGGTGGTTTTCAAGAAAGGGTTGCAATTGATTGAATTATTAAAAATAAAATTGGTATTTTTAAATTATGTTTTCACTCAATACGGTTGCCAAGCCAAAGGGTGTCGATAAGATCTAGGAATTACTTCTAGGATGTCATGCAAGGGGTTTGACTGTTCACATCCTATATCGATAGCCCATTATAGTCCACTTCAATGTAGAAAGAACTTTCTCGTAAACTATAACTGCCATAATCACCATGCATCAGATAGATTGGTGATGTAAATTGCTTTAAATACCGCATTATTGTATACAAAATATCATTGAATGAAACAAACATTAGGTAGCTAATTGATTCAGGCGCTAGTATGAGAAATGGGGCCCACGGTAATAATGTATTTCCGTATGCCCCCACTGTTCGCACGTGGAGGCAGATAGCCATAAGTGTTAGTCTGCCCCCCCGTGGGGGTCGTTCGTGGGGGCAGTAACAATTCCTATTTTGCGTAGATCCATATTTCAAAATAAAATATGAAAACTGAAAAAATATTTAGTTACAAATCCGCCAAATAAAAAAAACTTGCAGCGCAGACCTCGAAGCGGTAACACGTCCACAGAGGGCTCGTCAGCTTAGCAGCAACACTATTTTTTCCTGAGAATGTCTCGTGTATAGGCGAAACACGTGATTGAAAATCTATTTGATTTTTTCACAGAGATTTGGCGGTACTAAATATTTTTTCTGTTTTCAGATTTTATTTTGAAACATTAGGTAACCCAGTATAACAAGTGCAATGGGTGGCATTATCGCAAAAAACGATTTCTTTCAGGCAACCTTTGTAGGAGACCCATAATTTTGTGAAGCTCTAGCTATAGCTAAGCTCTATATCCATGTGATTGATTTGACTCTCTAAGATGATGTCGGTCAACAGCTCTGCATTCTGATGGGATATCATCATACATCATAATTTTAGCTTACATACGTCCCCTGCTGAACATTGGCCTCTCCCAATCGAAGCCACAAATAGCGATCCTGAATACCCGCAACAGCCACAATGTCGGCGGTCTTCCCACACTCCGTTTCGCGTTTAATCGCGGTGGCAATACCGCGGACAGAACCTACCCAGCGGCTATCGTTTCTGCGATACGTATCATACGGAATACTAGAGATTAATGGAGTGCGGGCTCGTGTTCAAACCAGATTCTCATATCGGTGTGAAACCAAAAAATGTGACAATCTGGTGTGACCACAAGTTTAACGGGAATTTATTTAACTCGTGGTCACGTGACATCTCTTGTAGTTAGGTGTGTAAAGGCATCGTGAAAAAGTTCGAAGTCACTATGAGCTATGGAAAGAGCTATGCTTTTAGTTTAAATACGTGACATAAACCAAAATTCAGATATGTATTAAAACCATAGCATACATAAAATGCGCTGTAAATAATGTATACTTTAATATTTAACAATTAATAATGAACAAATAAATTTTGTATTATCATGTAATGATATCGTTCTGGTCCTAACTAAAAGTGAAAAATTTAGCCTTTCATGAAAGTATGTTTGCTTAATCTTATCGCGCTGTAAATCGTAGTTCACTTTTTGAATATTTAACTATATCAAGTGATTAAAATCCATATCCGATTCCAAGAACCTCGTAAATCTTTTTTCAAGATCTTCATTCAGAGCATTTACTCCATTGCATTAGCTACGAAGCTAATAACTAAATAAATAGCTTCACATCTTTCAAGCATCATCAGTCAGCATTTGAATGGCAGTTGAGAGAAGAAATAAAAAAAGGTTTATCGGTTTATCTATTATTATCATTATATATTACATAGTTTATCATTATTGACATTCGTTAAACGCGATCCGACACTGTCAAAGCTTCTTCAAACAACAGTAACCGTGGCCTACTATGGACCATACCCGCCACCTACCGATATCAAAACTTCTTTCTTCATATATAACTAAACGCTGACAACCATTTCAATGTGGTGGCGCGCTACCCGCCGCGCTACCCGCCGGGCTACGCCACGCCCCTCCATTTCACCCCTCCCACGTTCGGACAAAAAAGTTTCGTATTAATAAGAGTAAAAAAAAAATATGGTACTTATGAAAATTTCTCGAAATGGGTGTCAGTCATTATGGTTTTTCTTAAGTTTTGAACCCCATATCTCGACCATTCAGAAAAAAATACAAGAACTGAATCAACAAAATAAATGTATATATTGTTTCGACATTTTGCTACAAAATTTCTCGAGAATCATACAGAAATACAGCCTGTAGTGGAGAACAGACATCCGGACGCCGACCAGACGCCGGAGATACAAGCATTTTTGTACATGCCGAAACAGAGACGCTTCTCGCTCATTCGTTCAAAAAGAATATGGCTTTTGTAACTCCCATATGTAGGCTGTAAACCAAACAACACCTCACACTACGTCAAAATACATCAAGCCGTGTAGGCTATAGAGCGTGACAATGAAATAAATGTACATACTAAAAGCAAAGCCTTCCGAGACAATCGGAAGAAAATAAACAATAAAACGCCCCACTCTCGGTATATCAAACACACACAAAAGCACCATCATCGTGTTGAGATGGTGAGGATATGAGTTGATTATGTGTTAAACATCCTGGGCTGTCTCAATATTTTACGAATAAAGTTGTTAAATTAAAGTTAAACATCCTGGGCTGTCTCAATATTTTACGAATAAAGTTGTTAAATTAAAGTTAAACATCCTGGGCTGTCTCAATATTTTACGAATAAAGTTGTTAAATTAAAGTTAAACATCCTGGGCTGTCTCAATATTTTACGAATAAAGTTGTTAAATTAAAGTTAAACATCCTGGGCTGTCTCAATATTTTACGAATAAAGTTGTTAAATTAAAGTTAAACATCCTGGGCTGTCTCAATATTTTACGAATAAAGTTGTTAAATTAAAGTTAAACATCCTAGGCTGTCTCAATATTTTACGAATAAAGTTGTTAAATTAAAGTTAAACATCCTGGGCTGTCTCAATATTTTACGAATAAAGTTGTTAAATTAAAGTTAAACATCCTGGGCTGTCTCAATATTTTACGAATAAAGTTGCATCTAATAGAGAGAAATAGACGATATGTCGGGCTACAATGTACATAATAATGTACGAGTGATGCGTATACATACATAGTATGCAACGAGGACTCAAGGAAGCGCCGCGTGTAACAGTGGTGCACACAAACTTCACGGTGCAATTCAACGCAAATTAAAATGGTCTTGAAGAATAAATATCAATGTTAGTAGTTCGCCCCGAACTATGGTCTCGCGATGTCTGGTTTGTATTCAATATTTTACCATGGCTGTCCATGAGCTAGAGAATCTAGCCTAAATTCATATTACTTAATTACAGACAATGCCACCCCATATTTTTAAACATTTTGTACATAATAACCTCTGTGGTCTAGTGGTTCAACCCACCGATTTCAGATCCAGAGGTCCCAGGTTCGATCCCCAGGGGGAGTACAATCTGCCGTCGTAAAGAATAATTCTAATTTTTTTTTGAAAATGAGTTGCATACATATTCGGAATCAGCAAAAAAAGACGCATCCTTCTTAAAAAAATCGCAACCCTATTATGTGCACTAATAAATGAGACTTAACTGCTATTAAGTCTTGAAGATTACTAAATAAAAAAGGCTGTTCTGACTTATACTACGTTAAAAAACGTATATACGTAGAAGAGTCTTATTTGCCAACAAAGTTTTTACTCAATTAAAGATATAAAAGACATATCTGATTTATCATAAGAAGGAAAGACGCTTATGCGTTAAATATGCTTTTTCATCTTAGTATTATTAAAAATACTCAGACGCAAGTGGCAGAAGCGCCTTTTTTACCTAGTATTACTACGTTGCAAAGGGGAAGTGGGGTTCGCGGTCACTCTCTGAGCATTCAGTTGCGTCCAAGCGGTCAAGGCGTTTGGCTCTTGGTGTCTTTTATCCATAATCCGGAGTACAAGGAGAAAAGGTAAAAAAAATGTCAAGAATGCAAAGATTACGATAGAAATCGGAAAAATTCTATATCAGCCAGGTCAGCGTATAAAATAGATGCTGAAAAACAAAATAACGCAAGTATTATTTCAGACACGGCCTATTTTGTAGCTGATTTGAAGAAAGTGATTATGCTGCCTCAAATGGATGAGTCCAAAGTCCCAATGTTTTGTCCCAGAATTATTGTATTTAACGAAAGTTATGTGCCAATAGGTGACAAAAAGAACAATCCCACTCTTCAAACCTATGCTGCTATCTTGGGATTTGAAAAATGGGTGATATAACAAGCTGCTTTAGAGCTTTCTTCCAAGCAAATTGACACCTAAAAAATTTTGTCATCTGGTTAGATAACCGTGCCGGTCAGAATAAAAACTTGACATACTCATATTTTCTCCTTCTTATAAATTCAGTTAATTTTGAGACGATATAAATATTTAGAGGCAGGTCACACCAACATGGCTGCAGAAGAATTCGACGATCAGGTAGAGCTGTCCATGATACGCAATAAATACCCGTTTTACGAATCAAAATAACATAGATATCTATGAATTTGAAGATTTTCACCAAGCAGTATAAGAACACCAGATCAAACATTACTGTGAACGTAATGAATGTGGAAGATTTTTGTAAGATTGAAGACTGTGTAATGCCCGAGAACAGAACAATCGTTTTGGAACAATATACCTACTTATAAAAATAGTGTTGATTTTACTCAAGCCTATGAACAGGATTAATGCATAAGTAGGTTAAGTAGGTACCTAGGTAATTCACAAAGCTATAAGAATGAACTTTCTTACCCGTCTACCCGCGACCACGGCCGTTGTAACACGGTCGAAACTGTCGGGAATATAAATTAACTTTCTGGTTCCTATTATGATATGTGTTACTTAAAATAGTTTAATGTTTGTTCAAATGTTAGTCATTTGTATTCCTGTTATTATTTATATATGTAAACTTTTGTATTGTTCGTATAAGGTTCATTCATGATTTTCTATTCTGTCTAATTAATTCTCTTAGGTTTGGTGTGGGACGCTACCTGCGTCGACACCCTAGCGCCATCTCATCTGCCTGGGACATCAGTTAGGGCTGGTGCGGCGGCTGATTCGGCCGAGGATCACAAAAGGCGCAAATATAGTGGTCTCGACAGAGCTTACCTATTTGAGCCTTTTGGGGTGGAGACCTTGGGTCCGTGGGGAGCCGGTGCCCTCCGGGTTTTCAAAAATATTGCGGGGCTTTTGATTGAGGCGACACGTGACCCAAGGGCTGGCTCTTATTTAGGCCAGCGAATTAGCATAGCTATTCAGCGTGGCAATGCAGCCAGATCTTGGGCACGCTTCCATCTGGTACTGGTCTGGAACAGTTGAGTTACGTATAGGCCGTTTGTAACGGTCCTTAGGTAATCTGACTGATTCCTTTGTACATAGTTAGTTTAATTGTACTTTTTATTGAATAAATGTTTATTAATAAATATATATTTAAAAAAAACTGATTAAAATACTTGGTTTTACGTAATAGATAATAATATTATTTTCTTCTATTCCGTTTAAAAACAGCTGATAAGAATGTATTCAATTAAATTTAAGAAGGGCGCATCTGCTGGTAATTTTTAAGTTAATTGATTAAATTGGTCGATACAAGTTTAAAAAGCAGTAAGTGGCTAGTAACGTCTTTTTTATATAGTTGAGTAGAATCTATTATCATTGTTTAATGCTAAGCAAGAAAGACACTTACTAGATTACTAAATAAAAAGGACGTTTCTAGCCAGAAACGTCTTTTCATTTCAGTATGACATATTTTCTCGTATTTTTTTTACTAAAAAGAAAGTGAAAATGTATTTGTTTAAATACATAACGTTAAATTTATTAAAATAAGTAATCATATTTCGATAAGTCAAACCACAATACAAACCATCGCATAATAAAATAATTGATTTTAGTAGTATTTTTCAATTTTCGAGATAATAAACATTTATTTTCTCCGTTTTTTGTTGAATATCATAATGTAGAAACACGTCTTTCTTCATTATGACGGCAGCAATATTGTCCTTGGTTTGGTTGGTGGTAGGACTTTGTTGAAGTCCGCCTGGCTAGCCACCACCATCTTACCTAATTCTGTTGCCATAATAACAATTCTAAAATTGTTGTGTTCCGGAATTCAGAAGTAAGATAGCCAGTTCCTCAGTTTGTTGAGGATTCCGGTTGAAGTGCGCCTCCACTTTCGGCCTTATCTTAACTTGTTACCGGGTGAGATGAAGGCCAAGCGCTTCCTCGTCGTGCAATAAAAATTAATACCTACAATAAAAATATATTTGAACACTGAATAAAGGGGTGTCTCAGTAAGAGTGCACTTTTTAAAATTGGAATATTTTTTTTTCCATGCAAGTGGCAACTCTGAAATTTGACAGCTGTCACCTCTGTTTATTCCGATTATTAAAAATGGAGCGCTTTTCGAAAGAACAACGCGTTATAATTGTGAAAACTCATTACAAAAATTACGCTGGGAAAGTTACGCTGAAACCGCTCGCAAACTTCGTCAAATTTTCAGCCGAGAAAGTGTACCTCATGTGTCAACCATTCGAAGAGTGGTCAAAAAAATCCTCATGCAATCCATGAGAAACAAATGCACCCACAAAGAGTAACTGTTTGGTGCGGATTTTGGTCAGGCGGCGTAACCTTACTTTTTTGAAAATGAGGCCGAAATTGTAGTGACTGTGAACGGCATTCGTTACAGGAATATGACGGACTTCTTGTGGCCTCAATTGGACGGTGTGAATCTGGATAACATGTGGTTTCAGCAGGACGTCGCAACCTGCCACACCGCGCATGAAACAATTGACTTATTGCAGCAACGATTTCCAGAACACATTATCTCACGAAATTCTGATGTCAACTGGCCACCAAGATCGTGCGATTTAACTTCATGCGATTTTTTTCTTTGGAGTTTTGTGAAATCTCGGGTTTATGAGTACCCGAAACAATTGAACGAAACCCTGAGCTCAAATCGGAAATCCAACGCGTCATCGGTGAGATACAGCCACATCTCTGTGCAAAAGTCATGGAAAATTTCATGAAAAGAGTAATGGCCTGTCGTCGGAGCCGCGGGGGTCGTTTGCCGGATATTTTATTCTATACTTAATCGGAACATGTCTTCTATACAATACCATAAAAATATCACAACTGTGTCATAAAATACTTGTTTTTATTTTCAAATGAAAAAGTGCACTCTTACTGAGACACTTTTATTTAAACCGGTCACCTGTTGCGGTTCTGAAGACAGCTTTTTGAGGTCACTCGAACAACGAAGTAAAAGTAATAGGGTCCCGTTGGCACGATATAGAATTAAAAAGTGTTGACGTATACTTTGTCCTCCTACAAACTCGTAATTCTGAATAGATTGAATCAGCCATTCAAAATAATAGGGTGAATATTTGCCACACTTATTTCTTATTTATTTATTTATTGGAAAACCAACAGCTCTTAAAGTTGAAGTAACAAAAACAATAGAATCAGAAAGCTAATAACAGGTTTTCACGTCTAGATAACAGAATTAAAACAAAAATGTGAACAAATGATCCACTTAAATAGTACCTATCTGTAAGTTTAGGGTTTCATAAAGTTGATACAATGTAATTATGAAGATGTACATAAGGTAACTCACTAATTAACCTACTTTACAACGAAAAATTCTGTATTCAGCCGCTGCCTTGCTGAACTGACGCTCGTACAGAATAGGTCAAAATCTATTCGCCTACATAGCTCATTGAAGTTATCACATGCTCGCCACAGATACGTATTTTGCCGGTAGTTGTAAATCCGGTAGTATAACTGGGTTAAACCTTAGGGGTCTGGAAGGAACAATCAAATTTATTTTGCTCAATAAATCAGAACAGTTAATATTATTGGAGGTAATTTAACAAGAAGGATAGCTCGGCGACTTCGCGCCGCTTAACTAGGGGTAGGATATGAAATTGTTTACAAAGATCAAGGTAATTAGATGAACTAAATGGAATTTTAAGACGAAAGCAAAGGTTTTCATGAACTTAACTTGGATGCGCTCGATCCTTTCGGTATAAACCTGATAGCGAGGGTTCCATACCTGCGAAGCATATTCGAGAATGCTTCTAACGAAGGTGCAGTAAAGGATCTTGAAGTTTTAGCACGATGAAAGCTGCAGCGCTCCTCACCACAAAACCTAGGGCTTTGGAGGCTTTAGAAACAATCGACTCCACGTGAACATCAAATACAAGCTTGAAATCATGCAAACACCAAGATCCCTGAATACATTGCATTTCTGTAAAGTCTGATATTTGAGTGAGTAAGAAGACGGAATTAGTTTTAATTTACGGGTGAAGGTGACAACTGAGCACTTTGATGGGTTAAGATCAAGTTTGTTAGCGAGACAGTAGTCATCAAGTCTTGACAGGTCTGCCTGAAGATCTAAAACGTCACCTTGAGGCTTAATTATTTTAAAAATCTTCATGTCATCAGCAAAACATAGCAAATTACTTTTAAGAAAACAGGAAGAAATATCATTGACAATAATAAGAAAAAGTAGTGGTCCAAGTAGTAACCCTGCGGCACACCGCTAGGAATGGAGACTCAACTAGAAATATAATTGTTTATAACAATAACTTCTTAGAAATAACCTCACTTATAAAAAAACACTCACGAAAATTATTTTTATTTAATCTCTTTTTAATTTTATACTTCAATTAAATCGGATAGTCCGCTCGAGAGCCCGTTACAAACTTTGCCACAGACATGCATACATACATACAAACAGAGCCAGATCACCCAATTTATCTCGGAGATCTCATTCGTTTCGCTTGCTCGATCAATATTTTTTTATAATACCCTTGAAATTTTAAATGACCCTGTAAGTAAACGTAAACAACTACTTCAAATAATAAACGTAAAAGTTTGTAAACGGAATAAAGTTTTACGAATCGTTGGTTGAAACTTGAAACTATAAAAGGGAGTTAGGGTGAACAAGGGGTTAGTTTGTAGGGCAAAGCTGATAATAATATCCCATGTTACACAGGCTAACTTATTGCATATTTCTCATTAATACACAAGTAGCGAGATTGTTTTACCTGAAATTTTTCACACATAACAAATGGCATTAAACTTTGAAATCCTTTTATATTTTTTTTAGCTTAGCGTATTTATACAGACAGGTAATCGTGTCTGAAAAGCACTTGTTTAGGAAAGGCCAGACAAATGCAATGTCTATGTTTAGAGTAGGTTTGTCTTCAAGTGTGATCATGTAGATACGAGTATAGCTAGGAACCCAGAGCAGAACAAGGTCAATTGGGAGGTAACACGTTTTCTGTGACGCCACTTGAGCATTGCGTGTACAACATACAATCTTCAAAACAATAAGAAGCGTAAGCGTGAAATTGAAGAATCACTGAAAGACCTTGATCGAGGATTCACCTCTGATCTCTTCTTAAAGCGTAAATTTTAGGAGGATCACCTACAAGGGTGGTAGTCAAAGGCACGTCAAAACTTACATTTGGCACATCTCCACATTTTCATTGCCAATTTTTTCACGATGCGAACGGTGAAGGAACTTTCAGATTATGTGCATTCAAACATCGTGAAAACCCGATCATTTTTTCGATGTGGTTCTAATTGTAGAACCGCTATAACACGAATTGCTATAACTGTCTATTATGTGGCCGTCATTGGTTCCTCTTCTATAAAAAACAGTAGGAATCAGACTATCCATTTTAAAACAACCCGTAACCTAATGGTAGAAGTGTACCGACTGCCGTCTACAAAGTTTTCCAGAGATAAATCGAAGCTGCAGCTTATTCATTTTGAAGCCGCTGCTCAACTCGCTATCGACTTGAAGGTCAGTTGGTCCATTCTTTGCAAGATCTTTGTACCAATCAACAGTATACGAGTAACATATTGAATCCGTAAGGTCCTGAACTAGCCTAGGATGTATTTCAGGATCCAGGGATCCAGATCCAACAATACGTATGATTAATCGTATCTTTTCGTTTTCCTTTTTAACAATCGAGAAATTATGGCTCTTATTAATGTTATGGGTACTGATAAAATGGCAAATTGAGAATCAATTTTAAACTTTCTCATTTAAAATTTGTACGGTGGCATTCTAAGCCGTGTTAGCACTAGTCAAGTTAATAAGTTGATATTTTGTTGCAGAAAGAAATTTAGTTAACATCTTTTGAAACTTTGTAAATTATCCACCAAAAGAAAATAACTCTTTGAATGTTGAAAAAAAATTAACCCGACTGAAAAATTGCCATCTCAACGATCATATTACGAAAACACGCCTTTAAAAACGATTACAATCTATATTTGGAATGGGAATGTTTTTTCCCCTTTAAATGTATTATTCGCATATGGGTGATGCGAATTATCAATTGAAAGGGGATTTGCATAGCTAACGTCACTCCCACGCTTTTGACAAAAGTACACACGTCATACCCATCAAGCAGTATACGTATTGGCTGTAGAGCATGCCAATGATATACACAAAAATACATGCAAACATCTACACTCTCAAAATACATAAGCTGCGCCAGCAGGGTATAAAATAAACTAACATGTCATTCATGTCCACAAGCCCGAAGCTTCAATAACATTTTTAGTATAGATACGGTCAATAAATCCATCCACGGCATTCAAACGAGATTTTGCGTGTATTTGCGTGACTCAGCAATAAACAAATACAGGGGCCGTACCATGAAGTCTTATTGCGATTTAATTGACGACCTAAACTGAGCTGAATTGCTATTTCGTACCACGACGTCTAAATGGCATAAGCGTGTCAGTGTAGGTTTAGTTGTAAAAGAGCGACTCAGCTGAGAGTTTATGCGTTTATGTACTCACTTTTTTACTTTATAAGAATATGTAGAAAATAAATAAGTAACCGCTACGTTCCGAAAATACTGCTGATTTAATTTCAAAACGTATCAGAAACAAAATTTGTTAATTCAACTATTCAAACGCTAACCAGCTGTATAGACGTCATGGTACCAAATTGAGCGATCCAGTATAGGAACCTACAATAAGCTGCATCAGAAATAGTATCGTCTGATTATGTGATGGTAGGCCACCAGGACGTTTTAAATAAATATTGGACGACAAATATAGGATAGCCGCGTGCGTTTTATAGTTTAACTCGCCTCGGGCGCACAAGCCTTTGCAGTAAAAAAACACCCGGTCGGGATACATGTAACAAATTATTTCCGCGCAGCTTGCCAAACTTTTCATTAAACGGTATTTACCACAACGAAAATATCATCATCATTTTTGACGCAAGGGAGATTTTGCTTCCAGGTTGCAGGTTTTTGTTTTCGCATTTTAGTTCAAAATACTTACAGTTCATACCTACCGAGTTTATGCGAATGGTATGCTACGTCGGTACATAGTAAGTACCTATATAATAGAAAATAATTAGATATCGGAGATATCGAGCCAAATTGGTATTTATATACCCATTTGGCTCGATATCTTCGATCTAATTCCCTTTTCCTTTAGCCACGTCTTTTCTTGCTTTTCAAGTGAGTTGGTGGTCAAACTCTTGATGATCAATAAAACACACACCTGCTTTTTCTTATCTATTATTTTGTGTTATCTTGTGTCACAGTGTTGAAATGTAAAAAAAGTTTATTCTTATGATTTAGTTACCTACTTTTTTATGATTATGGCTTGTTTGGTTGTAGCCAGTTGTTAAGTTTATTTTTGAATGATGAAACAAAAGAAGCTTCGATTGTTGATTCTAATTGTGATTCTTTGGACACTTTGTAAGTTGACGTCACAGCACAGACGTTATAGTATTATTTTCTGCACTGTAGGTTTTGAGTTCGATTTCCACCCGGGACAAACATTTATGAAGGATGATGAATATAGATGTTTGTTCTGTGCTTGTGTATCATATTGCATCACAAGTATGTATACCTATGTATTATAAAGATAAAGTGATTTTTTGGTAGCACCACTCCCATTTCAGGTCTTAGAAAATAATATTTTTACTATGCGTTTAAGAAGAATATCTTTCCATCTATCAGAACCACGATAATTTGATGTATTGAGTTGAAAAGAACAACAACAATAAATGATATTTTATTCTACTTCCTCATAATCCATATTGTTGATTCTGGAAATAGCTTGCTGAGATTGCCTTAAAGACTACCCCCACACTATTATAGGTTTGGAAAATGTTGCTTAGCAATTATTGACTGTAATAATGAGGCAAAAAAATGAAAACTCATTGACCAAGTTTTCTCCGAAATTTTTAAATCATAATTTTTGATTTTTGCTTATTTTTTAATATTTACATATAGAATAGAATAGAAAAAACGTTTATTTACCCAAAAGAGCACACTACACAACATATAAAACGATAAAAAAAAATAGGTAAATTTACATTTACATCTGTTGAAAAAAAATATCAAGAATATATTAAGGTAAAAAAAAAAAAGCAATGTAGAAAATAAAATACAAAATAGGTGTGCGTGTGCCACAGTAGCAAAAAGGCCACGGCTCAGTATATCGGCTTCTTTTGAATGAAAGTGTGCTTCGAATGAGTGTTTTGTATCTTTAAAAGTATACCTATGGATTTAGCTCTTATTTAGGCCAGCAAATTAGCATAGCTATTCAGCGTGGCAATGCAGCCAGTGTCTTGGGCACGCTTCCGTCTGGTACTGGTCTGAAACAGTTGAGTTACCTATAGGCCGTTTGTAACGTTAAACTAACAGAACGAATAATATGATCGCTTTTTCGATTTTAAAAGATTTCAGTTGAGATATTTCAATAACAGCTAGTAGTTTTGTCATCTAGTGAAGTCGGTTCCATTTTTTTTTTAATAATATATTTTAAGCTATTGTCGTTGTTGAACCTACGACACCCTATTAAGAGTCGTGGAAGGGTGCAAGGGGGGATTCTGGGAAATATCTACGCAATGATAGGAACGAAGATAAATACAGATGTCAGATTACCTGACTGATTTCTTTCATCATTTTTTTTTAAAACTAATCGCGTGCACACAGCACAGCCGTGATGGGTTCAAATTACAAAGCAAAATAACTGGAGATCCAACCTTCAGTTGTATATGATGCGGTGGCATGCCTGGCAAATCCGATGAGTTCAAAATCTCTGCTGGATAATTTACAGCTTCGTTGGTATCGCAAACTGTATCGATAGATTTGTATGACACCAAGTCCCCAAGCAACAACTGTTGCTGGTATCTTGAAATTCAAATCGCCAGCCGCTCATAATTCAAGTACCTATTTTGTGAATTTAGTGGGAAATATCTGGTCAATAGAGTCGAGAGCATTTCGCGAATCAATTGTGCAAAAATCGGTCGGCAATTTTGTTTATTATATTATTAATATATTATATTATATAATGCTATATATTGTCATGTACAGATATACTTGTACATCGCCGATATCCAACAGTTGTTTTTCGAATGTTTCAGCGCATGGATCTTGCAGCATTTGAACCCACATATTTACTTATAGCTGTACTTTTTAACATAACGCCACAGTGCCGATGATTTCAAGCAAGCATTGATCTCATCAGCGTACGTTGAACATGGAATGTCGGAAAGTGTTTGTCTGAACAAAGTGCCACCAAATAGGTTGTCATTGTTTTTTTATGTCTTGTTGTCCTGTACAACGCCTCACGCCTCATAATTATACACTGTTTCAGCACTGTGGCTATGGACGATTGTTTTTTATGTTGCACACTATCTGTTCCCGACAGATAGTGTGGAGTCTGAATTATTTTGAATATTTAGTGGCAGTTTAAATGCTGAACCAGCAGTTCTGCCTGCAATGCCAGATGCAAGGCCAATGCGATGCAATTATTTGATCGTATTTCGGCGAGAATTTGCGAAATGAGGAATTTTCCACCAGTTCCAGTTGGTACTTACAAAAAAAAGAATCCACCCTGTCCTGCCGAAGTGTAATGTTCTCCAGTCAGGTGGGACATTGCAAGTAACAACTGCTGCCATTTCTACAGTATTGTACTGCAATTCACGATTCATTTCAGTGTTCATTAAACACTACGATTTGGCGAATGTATACTTGACTGAGTGGAAAATTGGCAATGACAATGCACTGATCCTCGACAGCAATCAATAATAATGACCGAAAACGGTTTAGGCCCTAAACTATGGTGAGTGAGAGAAAGCTGAGTGTGAGAAAGACAGGAGGCTCGTTCTTATCTCTACTCTGTGCTGTTTACGGGGTGAGAAGTGACACCGGCAGACGCCTCGGATTAACCGATCGAGTGGTACCAAACTGATCAATTATCGATAAACAAATAAACAAATAATAAATAATAATAATAAGCATAGCCATTCAGCGTGTCAATGCAGCCAGTGTCTTGGGCACGTTTCCGTCTGGTACTGGTCTGGAACAGTTGAGTTACCTTTAGGCTCTTTGGAAAGGTCTTTAAGTAATCTGAGTGATTCCTTTGTACATAGTTAGTTTAATTGTACTTTTTATTGAATATTAAATAATTCGACTGCCGAGAGTAGATTCATGTACTAATATCGCTATCAAAAGATAGGGGTTGGTGGTAGAAGGGTGAAAATTTAGAATTGTATTTATTTTTTAATGATGAATAATAAAAAATAAAAAAATGTCTATGAAATAAATAAAATGAGTTGGGGTAGACCACCCATAGGTATCACTAAAGGGTATAAAAAATAGTTATCTTCCTACACAAAATTTCATAAGAATTGGTCAAGCCGTTTCGGAGGAGTTAGGAGTTTAATATAATAATATTCCACAGATAGTATTATGTGTGTGAAATAGCACAATAAGGACTTTTTATTTGCATTCCAAACAATGACAACCAAAATATGTCAAAACAGTGACAACAATTTCTGAACGAACCAACAATGACCCGAGTCTACCGTACGTCAAATGATTGACAGGAACGTACGCAGGACAGTGTATATGGGATAATGAAACTGTCGAGGAAGATAGTAAAAAACTATCTTCCTCGCAATTTTTCCATATTGTCTCAACGTTTAAACGTTCCCTGAACTACGTCAAACATTACAAATTTTTTCAGCTAAAATGGCCCAGTCTTTCTCTAGTTTCGGCGTAACAAACGAAAACCAACAGATTTTTATTTTAGAGTTAGATAGATTTAGGCTTATGATGAACCTACTTACAAATTACATTAAAATGATATAGAACTTTGTAACCACACTTTACTTATTATAAACATAGGTGAATAATTATATAGGGAACAAATTCAAAATCGAGAGAAAACTTCGATTTAGTGTTTTTTTAGACAGAAACTACGATAAGTTTTTTCATAGCAAATAAATGACGTCGGTGTTTTGATATGTTGTTTAACAACTCTATGATTACATTTTAAGCCCTGATCGGAGATATTTACACTTTTCCTTTATGTGATAATAGCTCAAAAGTTTGTAATCTATTTTCACCACACTGAAGTTTTGAAAGTAAGGTGTAGTTAATATACTTTATCATGTTAGTAATTCAGTTCTTCAACTTCAGGATATTACCGTGAGGTTAAATACTTATACATAAGTGCAGTAACTTTAATGTTTATTTTCATAAATAAATTATATTTATCAATGAGTTGATTTTAAACAGATATATTAATTATTTGGAGTTGAGCAAAGCCTATAATTTTAATCGGTATGAGGACTAAAAAGACTTGTAATAAAAGTCATAAAAAAAATATTTTGTGTGAAATGTAAGAACACACGATAAACAAAAAAGTCAACAAAACAGGTACTTATACCGTAAACTAAAAACAAATCTATAAACTTGGCCTAAAAAATCATTTAATGAACCTACATAATTATTTCTATACTCGGAATCAAAGCATGTAACATGGTTGGTTGATTGTAGATAGGCTTGCATACGATGCCTACATGCATTCTCTTTTCTTTTCTTCTTTCTTTCTCCAATCTAATATCAGGTATAGTTTCTGCCATTGATGGCCTGCTTCTAGTCTGCCTACCTCTCTTGGTACTTTGTGTGTCTAGGGATAGGTACGACCTTATGACTTATGACTTACTTACGACCCTTCGTAATCGTGCCTGATCTATCGGTAATTCAACTGTTGTAGACCAGCACCAGACAGAAGCGTGCCCATGACACTGACTGCAACGCCACGCTGAATAGCTATGCTAATTCGCTGGCGTCAAGTGTCGCCTCAATTGCCCCTCAAGATTTTTGAAACCCCGGAGGGCACCGGCTTCCCACGGACCTAAGGACTCGAACCCAAAAGGGTTAAATAAGTTAAAACTGTCGAGACGACTATATTTGCGCGCTTGTTAATCCTCGGGCGAATCAACCTCCGCACCAGCCCTAACTGATGTCCCAGGCAGATGAGATGGCGCAAGGGTGTCGACGCAGGTCCCAAACCAAAAGCCTATACCCATTAACACAAAACTGAAGACTTACTGAAGGTTTAGTGAAACTCCGTACCCGCACTAATTAATTCAACCTATCCTCCACCCTCCCACTCACACACATCACACACGCCTTCACACCAACTCACACATCATCACACTCGTCCACACACACACCCACTCACACCACCTTTAAGCCATAGCATGTAATACATGCTATGGCTTAAAGGAGTTCTTTTTAGGAACATTTATTTTGAGGAACAATGACTCGCCCTGGTTCCAGAGGTGGGCGTTTGTAGCTGCGACTAAGTATTTTTACTTCTGCAGTTATCATCGATTGCATAAATGTAAATACAGGTAAAATGAAAAATATTATAATCATTATTATGAAGTTAAGTAGGTATTTACATACTACTTAATCCGCATAATAGTTTTATAAAATAGGCGCAAGGAGAGATAGACTAGGATTTAGAAAAATCACTGAAATAAATAATTTTACAGGAAATTCTTCAGGTATTATGTGTTTGAAAGATATATAAAAAATTGTATGGAAGAGAAACTAGAAGGCAAGACCACCCATCAGTGAAATTTGACATGCCGTATCAGATGTCTATGGTGGCGGCTCGTAAAGTCTGGCGCCAGGGTTTTTACACAGCACACAAAAAAGGAATCTGTGCGGACTTCCACAGCACACTATCGTCTACATGTGGTGATACAAATTGTGCAGTGCGTGGTCTGTACAGAAACCCCCTTTAACCCTTCAAGGATCATGTATACTGGAACCATATTAAAAAACTAAGGAGATTGATAAGATAACAAATTGTGCAGTGCGTGGTCTGTACAGAAACCCCCTTTAACCCTTCAAGGATCATGTATACTGGAACCATATTACAAAACTAAGGAGATTGATAAGATAACAAATTGTGCAGTGCGTGGTCTGTACAGAAACCCCCTTTAACCCTTCAAGGATCATGTATACTGGAACCATATTACAAAACTAAGGAGATTGATAAGATAACAAATTGTGCAGTGCGTGGTCTGTACAGAAACCCCCTTTAACCCTTCAAGGATCATGTATACTGGAACCATATTACAAAACTAAGGAGATTGATAAGATAACAAATTGTGCAGTGCGTGGTCTGTACAGAAACCCCCTTTAACCCTTCAAGGATCATGTATACTGGAACCATATTACAAAACTAAGGAGATTGATAAGATAATACGTTATACGAGTAGGTACTATAGGCTAATGATGTACTTAAAATATACACTTAGAGCGTTAGTGTGGTCCTCCTGGAAGGTCCTCACTAATGGCACATTCCATGAAAGTAATAATATCAGGGTTTATTTTATAAATTTGTAGTACGCGAATCGGACACGAGAGCGGAATGCTATCAAAAACCTTGTTTGTGATGCCGTGCCGTCATGCCGGGTGGCGGTGCAAGAAATAAGTCATTATGTTTGCCGGTTATAGGCATCTCAGCCTCACAACTAGAGAATCTACGAGCGAGCGAGCGAGACTAATAGATTACCGAGCGCTGCGTCAACAATAGTCGTCTCATTTGGTTGAGATTGCTGTTTTTCAAAGTGCAACGTCGTCGCTTCCCGTTACTGGGCGCGACATGTCTAGCAAATGTGACGCGACGAGTTTGACCTTCAGATTGACTGTGACTGTGAATATAGCTCTAAGGAGGAACTGACACAGCATTGTAAAATAATTTGGTGCAATATTTATTTCGACAAAAATTTTATAGGCAGGTATATAATAACATTTTCACTACAGATCTGTCTGTCCTTGAATCTAGTAGTACCACTGGTGGTTTTTACAATCGTAGTTATTATAAGTATTTTTAGTTATTTTCCAGAAGTATTTTTTTTATTATTGATTATTCTTCTTCCAACGTTTGACTGATTAGCTCCTACATGGTGTGCAGACACGCACACCGAGGGTTCTGACCCACATTCCCAGACGAAAAAAGCAGGTTTTTTGAAGTCTTAGTGCTGGTCCGACTCACGTTTGGCCAGATTTTATTATTCATTTATTTATTTACCACAAAGTAAGCACTATACTCACACCAACTTTGTTTTTATACAGGTCGACATTAACAATTTATAAAAACGTTTCATGTATGGGAACCCCCTATTTTTTTTTTGTTTATTATTAGTTAAGTCTGAATATTGGACACTGTACGAACTAAATAGGTATATACCTACTTAGTTGTACATTGAACCGCACTTATTGCTGCGTTGCTGTTTACGCCAACGCGGCGGGCTGTGACCCCAATTTAGAGTAGTTCGCAATCATATATCATTAGATTAATACGCGACTCAAATCATTATACTTAACTTAAACCAAAAGTAAAGTGTTTTACTTCAACCAAAGACCAGTACGACCAGGCTCGTACATCTTATTTTTGGTTTAGCGGGGACTACTCGCGAGTGCAACACCACTATGTGAGCGTCAGTTCCTGTCTACAACCAGTGGCTACACCAGCTACATCTACCTCATCAGACCAGATCAAGGAGCACCAAGGCTCCGTCGTGCTACGAATAACCAAGAAACCAGTGACAACGGAATCAAGACAACAGCGAAGAAAATATTGCAGTGTGATATTAGGGGTCACAAATCTACACTTCAGGACCATCTACAAGTAAGATCTTTCCATTAATTAATTATTTGCATCGCCTCATATAATGAATAAAACATTATAATATATAATGGACGAAATTTTGAAAACACAACGGCAGATAATAGAGACGATAGAGCAGACTTACACAAATTTTAAGAAAGATGGACCGGATAGATAAACTTCAGAGAATATAAAGAGAAGACTGGAGACACTTGACAGGTATTGGCAAGAGTTTCAAGCAAATCATGTAACCTTGTGTGGGACTGGTGTAAGAACTGGGGAGTATTTTGTCAATAGGGTGTTCGAATAGAGCAAAGAGCGGTATGAGCATGTAAGGGCAGTCATTCTAGAGTATCAATGTAAATTAGAGACTTCAAAGCTAGAGGTTTTACAACAATATGGGGAGAAAACAGGTACTTCCGGTCTCATTAGTTTTAAGACGCACACATCGAGCCCTAGATCAGAGAGTCCACAACCCAGAACATTGCGTTCGGAATCGCACCAACAGACCTCGAAGTCAATAAGTACTAGCAGCAAAACAGAAGAATTGCTTAGGAAACAATCCAGCCATTTTAGATTCCTTCAGCGTCTTGTTACCAGCATTGACTTAGATAAGATATGTGAAAAGTGGGAGCTTGATGACCTTCTAGAGACTATCAAGTCACGTTGGTCCGCCATTGAATCAATGCAATATGAAGTACACGAATGTAGAGTATGAAGAGAATTTCACGCATTACGAGCAAGTGTATCTTAACATTAAGAAAAGTCTAACAAAAATAACCTTAGCTGAAGGGTATAAAGAAAAAACGACTCCAAAAATTTAGCTACCAACATTCACCGGAAGCTATCTTCAATGGACTTCGTTTAAGGACCTCTTTACAGAAACTATTCATGCCAATAAGGCTTTATCAAAAGCGCAAAAAATGCAATTTCTGAAAAGTAAGGTGAGAGGAGAAGCTGAGAAACTCATTCAACATCTTGAAATTAGCGCCGATAACTAAGATGTATGCTGGGATATCCTAAAGAATAGGTACAACAATAAAAAAATGATATTTAATTCGCACATGAATACACTTATGAATATACCCACAGCACAACAACCCTCAGTGGCCAGTCTGAAGAGACTCCACGATACGACAATCGAGACAATTACTGCAATTAAAAACTTATTTTGGAGTTGACATTACCACATGGGACCCGATACTCGTGTAATTTTGATACAAAAGATCGACTCTGAAACACACAATTATTATGTTACCACCCAAAAACAGCCACGCGATCTACCAGTGCTACAAGAGTTTTTAGGGTTCCTCGAGTGTAAGTTTACGGCTTTAGAGACAACATCGTATCGCAGGAAACCTGAAATCGCCAAGAAGAAGACTGAACGTGAAAGTATTTACAATAACCAAACATCGAATAGGTTCAATGTACGTAATAATTCAAACGCATCAAATCATTATAGGCGATTTGCGCAATTTTCCACAAATAATATAAGAAATCCGAGTCAGCGTCAGTGCTTATTCTGCAGAAGTGTAGACCACAAAATTTATTTCTGTCCTCAATTTTTAGAAATGCTAGCACAGCATAGGAAAGAGGCTATCATAAGCTTTAGTCTATGTTTAAATTGCCTAAATAATCATACAGGTAAACCATGTATGTCAGCCTTTAGGTGCCGTGAGTGTGGGACGACCCATAATTCCATTTTACATGACGCATTTATGCAATCTGGGAACAATCCCTCGACATCAGACAAAGAGTCATACCAAATTTCATCTCAAATTCAAGGAAATACGAATTTATCATTGCAAATGGAACCAACTGAAGTCTTACTGGCAACGGCGATGGTTCGCATACAAAGAAAAGACGGATCGTATCATTCATTTCGTTAAATATTGGGTTGAGAGCCTGAAAAACTCCAGAGGGCTGATTGAGTCTTCCTGGTGTATGCCATTTTCAATATAGCTTACCTCTGTTGTGGCGTTCTTGGAGAGCATTAGTGTGGTCCTCCATTTATTCATAGCAAACTCCATGAAAGTAATTGTATAGGTTTTTTTATAAAATAGTAGCATTAGATTAGTAATAGTAGTAATAGTAGAATCAGCCAATAGTGGGGAACTCAATCGAAAGCCTTTTTATAATCAACGTATGTAAGATGTAAATTGTGATTATTACGTGTTTCAAAATTAAAGTTTCTATGATTAACTGCTATAGTCTTTATCGTCTATTACAATAAGGTTTTTAACAATTATATTGAATGAACCGAAGAAAAATAGTAGGGCACCATTTTAGAAATAAATCTGTTTTGAGTTTCCCACTGCAAGAAATTGATGAAGAATAAACACGGACGATATAATACGACATCGGTCTTATTACAAAAAATTACTTAAACCCAGGTTTAAACCTGAACTACTTAGTCTACTAAGCCTTTACTAAAGTTGGTACCAGGTCTAAACGGTGAACTTATTACAAAACATGATTTAACGAAGGTTTACTTAGTACCAGAGATAGACCATGGTTTAAATAAAATCCATAGATTATATGAAAATATTGGTACAAATAATTTTTTCATTCGTTCATTTCGATCGTCGCTGGAAACATCTAGCACAATTTTACCACTATGTCAGTTAGTTTCATATCGCGCGAAATTAGAAAAAGTTTCATCAAAATTCTCAATCGCGCGGGTCATCTCCAGCATATTGAGATCTTCGAAATCCATCAGGTCAATGGTGCTTATGTCCATTTTAACTCGTAAGACAGGTCATTTCAAAAATATTCGCAACGCAAAACGAAACTCGATAGCTTAATTGACGTTTGTTTGTTGATATTCATTTTAGTTTTTGTACCAAAGATAAAGATAAACTAAGGTCTAGCAGGTTTTGTGTTTTATCATGTTAAATATAAACACTATAAACTGCAAAACATCTTGTTAATAAAACAGAACATAACTTTTATAGTAATGATTTTGTTTTTAAAAGTATTAATTCATTTATTTTTGTTAGTACATAAATAGTTTTCTTGATTAAAGTCAAAACACATGTACTGTTAATGCTACTTAATATTATTCTTTGTATGCGAGTTTTTTTGTCTGTTTTTATTTAAATCTAGTCTTCCGGGACTCCGTTGTCGGCCCTCTTTTATTCACGCTGTATACCAGCAATATCCCCCATACTTATCTGGTAGAACAAACCCTCTTCGCGGATGTCATAGCCACACTTCGTACACTTCCGATCGGAATACCGATCGGATCCGTTTAACACTGAGCACTGCCCTCACCACTCTGGAAGAGTGCTTCGGAAAGTTGGGAATTGAAGTTAATCCAACGAAAAGTGCAGCCGTGCTATTTTCAAATAATTACCTCAAGTAACCTGACCTTTTCCAACCCTTTGGTCCTTACCCTTTTGGTTAATATACCCGCTATCTGGACGTCGAACATCAAGTTCAATCAAGTCGTCTAAACTTAAAAGCCTATAATAGGACGGTGCGTAACCGTGCCTTTTACCTCCTAAGCAGACTAGGCCCAGGGGGGTGTCACTCCGAAGTTTATCTATGTTTGGCCCGAGTTCCTCCCGGGGAGGATGACGGCAGTAGGTTGCCACGGCTCGGTTCTCGTCTCGGGTCGCACGCTAACCGCGTCGTCACCGTTCGTTATTTTTGTTATTTTTGGATCGAACAATTATTATCTATGACTACGAAACATAATAAATCTTATTAAAGATACTGTGATGTATTGTATACGGGTGTTCAAATAAACAAAAACTAAACTAAAACATCGAAAGGTAAGCCATTTTTATATTCAAACATCACGTAAAAACCTACCTACTCTGTAACATTATGTAGTACCTAGGTGCATAATTAAAAAGAGATTTATATGAGTACACCTAAGTAAATAGACTTTTATGATGTCGAACTAAAGGAATAAATAATTGTTAAATTAAACCTACTTAGTTTATAGTTTTTTACTTACCTAGCTACTTATTTATGTAGATTTTCGTATTTCGGTCGATCACAAATAAAAAACGATTGATAATTGAATAGATAAGTACTACATACACCTACCTGCCACCATTTCATTTACCTCCGTCTCATACCGCGCAGCGCAATCAACTGAACAGGTCGATACGTTTAATATTTTAAATGTTTATACGTACCTAATAGTCGCCCACTAATAATTGCGTATGTTTGTAGTAATCTTGCTAGCGATAAAATTATATAATTGGTGAGAAACTATAAATAGGAATAGATAGATACGTTTTACAAACAAAAAATCTGTAGTACAAACCTACCATGTATGTTCACTACGCTTACATATAAAAAGTAGTTTATTGATTTAATAGACATAGTTAACTTTATTGATTTATTTTAACATAAAATTAACAAAGTGTGTTTTTATCGGCGAGTGGAAACCCTATGCTCTGACCGCGAAATCGGTTCCAAGTCAGCGGAACCAAACGGAATATGAACGCTAGTGCCACACGATAAGATTCAATTTCGCGTGCAAGTGAGTAGGTACATTTTTATACCTAAACATGACTTTTGTTGGAGAGTGATCCTTCTGTACGTAGTACTATTAGTTATTCTGTGCTAGGCCTCTTGATCGACACTAAAGTAAAATGTCCCTAAAAAATAAGGTGACACTTTACAAAGCCTGCGTCAGCCCCATAATGGCATACGCCTCTGCTCACAGTCCAAATATCCCACGCCTCTAAATTTTCCCAAATCATTTCCTTCGCAAAACCAATGGCACGCTATGGTACATAACCCACTCTCCACCGCTAACCCGGAGGTGACAGCATCCATTTATTAACTATCTCGTCATATAGAGGTGTTTTCTCTTACACAGATGAACTTTTCTGCCTCGATGCGTTACCCTCGCTATAGCCTTCAGCAGTTCCTATATTTCCCCACCAAATGTAACAACCCAAGTCAAGGTCCGTAACTATAAGTTGTTCCCTTGCGCTTGTTGCCTCAAAAATCATCAAACTTTTTGGGCTCTCACCCGTGCTTAGAATCAAATTTCAGAACAAAGAGTGACAGTTTATTGCGAAAACATGGTCACCCTACTTAAGAGTTTGAACTGAAAATGTCGAATGGTAAATATAAATATCTTGCTTGATAAGCTTCATACGTTAGTGTATCCAATATTTAATGATAACGAAAGTATTTGCAGTGTGTGACGTTGGTGACCATGATAATGAATAATATAACGAAATTTGTCCATGATGTCCGTTGATGTCCGTTGTGCCTGTTCATTGTGCCTGTTTTATTTTTACAAACTACAATGGAACTTTTACTAAAGCTTGCAAAGAAAACACATCGTTTTAACGCTACAATTAATTATTGAGTACGTTCTTAAATGTGGTCACTCACAGACAATAGAAAGTCTTTTGTAATTCTAAAACTCAATGCCTCATTATGTTTTTTTATCTTGCAAATAGGATTTTATAACGATCTGGATACCAAAAATGCCTGTAAACTTTACTAACCATGATTTGGAAAACCTGACCTTCCAAATCTGTTTACACTGTGGTTTACACTGAGTAATACCACGTAAGGTAGCATACTTTTTTATTAAATTCTTAACAAACTCCAATATTCGTTATACAAATTTTGGAACACAAACCATCTGCATACAAAAAGCACGAAAAACACATGTTGTAACTCAGTCCACACAAACACGCTATTTTTGACAGTTCAATCCCACTGTATCGATATATTAGGTCCTTACATATGAAATTGGCGTTTTGTATGGGAGAAACATAAAGGCAATTTTTTCATATTAAAATATATTTTATTAATCAAAGTATGTACCATTGCTATCTATACACTTTTGTCATCTTATAGGTAGTTCATTGATCCCTTTACTAAAAAAACCATTCGGACGGGAATCAATGAAATCTTTGAAAGCGGTTTGGACTGCCTCATCGGAATTGAATTTTTTTCCTTGCAAGAAGTTATCCAAATTTCGAAAAAAATGGTAATCTGTTGGAGCAAGGTCCGGAGAGTACGGTGGATGTCTTAGACATTCCAATTGAAGCTCCTCTAATTTGGTAGTCGTCTGTTGGGCCGTGTGTGGTCTAGCGTTGTCTTGAAGCAGCAGTGGCGTAGAGCGATTGAAAAGTGTCGGTTGTTTAACAGCGAGCTTTTCCATCATGGTTTGCAGTTGCTGACAATAGACATCAGCCGTAATCGTCTGACCAGATTTAAGAAAGCTATAGTGTACGACACCGGCACTAGTCCACCAAACGCTTACAAGTAACTTTTTTTGAGTCAATTTTCGCTTGGGGCAAGATTTTGCTGGTTCACCAGGGTTCAGCCATTGCGATGAGCGTTTACGATTATCTTACAGGATCCACTTTTCATCACATGTAATGATCCGATTTAAAATTCCTTCATTATTGTGCCGGTTGAGTAATGTAACGCAGCAGTCGACGCGCGTTTGTCGGTTTGCTTCACTCAATTCATGAGGTACCCACCTTTCAAGCTTTTTCACCGTCCCAATTTGCTTCAAGTGGATTAAAACGGTTTTGTCACTAACACCGCAGCCTGCAGCTAACTGTGATGTGGTTTGCGATGGATCTGCTTCCACAATAGCCTTCAATTCATCATTATCGACCTTGGTCTCCGGCCGTCCACGGGGCTTGTTCTGCAGGTCGAAATTTCCAGAACGAAAGCGTTGAAACCAAAAACGCACCGTGTTTTCTTTTGCGACACCACCACCATACACATCATTAATCCTTCGAGCCGTTTCTGCAGCACTGGTGCCACGGTGGAACTCGTACTCGTAAATAATGCGATATTTTAGGTTTTCCATTTTGTGAAATGAGTGACGCAGAAAAAAAAAACAAAAGAGAAAAAAACAAATGAATTACGGTTTTCGAAACACAAATGCATGAGTAAATAGCTGTTTAAATTTGAATTTGGAATTCCTAACCAAAGAGGAGATATTTAAGATCAAAGTGGCCAGTACGACAAAACGCCAATTTCATATGTAAGGACCTAATATATACGTAATAAGTTACCAGGTATAGGAACGTTGGTACCTAAGCTTTTACATTGATTGCTTCCGGCGATTCTCAGCACCCCATGCCTCCCCACTACCAAGACAGCTGACTGAAGGCCGTTTCTTAAATGTGATAATCATTTTAGAATTGAGGGGGTAGCTATAATCACGCTTGGCAGGCAAATTTGTGATCGCAGGAAAGGTATCAAATAGTACTCAGGAGGACACTGCTTTTAACCCGTACCTTAAGGGAAATATGATGAACTACTAATATAGACGTACCTTGCGATCGTCATTGGCGCTATCGTCAATACTTTTAGGTAGCACACCAAACATCTAGCAAACGTTGTTTGAAACGTTACTGACGTTGTTATAGCGATATAGTTCGGTAAGATGGTGGTAGCCAGACAGGCGGACTTAAAAATGGCCACTGTACTATACAAATAATTGAATCTTGTCGGTTCTGCACCGGTGGCGGCGGCAGCGGCAGCGGCGGTATGGCGACTGATGATGATTGACGTCACACATTTGCGCCAGGCAATATCAGCATAGCTACATAAGCTTCGCTTTTGTGACACTCTCCATCAGGAAGAAAAGATCTTTTTATGATCCTGACATTTCACTATGATCAGAGACTTTATTTATTATAAGTCGAAGGAATCCTTTATATTTAATATCAAGAAACTTGCTGGTGCAGGTTCGTAAATAATGTAGGCGACACGACTTGAGGAAATTAAACAGCGTATATTCCTAGCTTTAAATAACTAACAAAGGCTGGATGAAAATTAAGTATGAAACGGACGGAGCGACGCTAGTGACCGGTGGCTCGCCATCTGGCCGAATGGTCTGAAACCTCCACCGCCGCCGGCGCAGCGGTTGCTGCCTGCGGTGTGCGCGGGTGTGTGTGCACCCACACATGCACGGCGTTAACAGACTGGCCCCCTTGGAACGGGAGCCTGGTCCAACGTAGATAGTAGAGGACAAAGCCGGTTGTAGGCTCTCCTCAGGGTCCCCGATGCGGTGTAAACTTCGGCGACGCGGTTGACGCCGTCGCTGCCCGGGTAGACTGCTGTGACTCGTCCCAGCAGCCATCGGTTTGGTGGCAGGTGGTTATCCTTGATGACGACCATCTCTCCCAGCTGCAATCGTTCTCCGTCAGAGCGCCATAGTAAATGGCGTGTTTGTAGTTCTGAAACGTACTCAGTTGAATATCTTTTCCAAAAGTGTGCTTTTAGCTGCTGAAGTCTCTCGTATCTTGACATGCGCGAGAGAGGAGTGTAGTTGACCTGGGGTGCAGGTGACATAACGATTGATCGTCCGATTAAGAAATGTGCGGGAGTAAGTGGGATTAAATCTGAAGGGTCAGAAGAAAGTGGAGTGAGAGGTCTAGAGTTCAGTATTGCCTCTATTTGAACCAATACTGTGTTCATTTCTTCATAATCTAGTGAGGCCATTGATAAAACACGTTTTAAATGATGCTTAATTGATTTCATTGACCGCTCTGCCGAGGAATTAAAATAAGGACTATAGGCTGGAGAGAACTTAAACTTAATTTCGCTTTCTGCTGCAAAGGAAATATCATTTATATATTTATATTATATATCATTTCGTTTTTCTTTTAAAAATCTATACAGTTCATTACGAGCGCCTACAAAACAAGTTGCATTATCAGAAAAAATTGTGGCTGGGCAACCTCTGCGGGCAATGAATCGGTTTAAACATTTAGTGGTGCCACTTTACCTTTGGCAATTAGCAAGTGAACACATATGCCCGCTGTTGGACACTGAGCGCATATAAACGCAAGCTGAGAACGCTTTAGTAGATGCATTGAACGAATGAACGAATGTAACTCTAACTTTATATAAAAGTAGCATATCACTCTACGAGGAATTTAAATCTCAGTAATATCAGGTAAATGTTTTACAAAGTGATTCCACTGTGACTCAACTTCGGCAGGCAACTGTCCATCCCACATGACATTTATTGCCCAAAGTTGTTGCAAAATTATTTTTGCCTGTAACATGCAAGGATTTATTAAACCCAATGGGTCAAACACTTGTGCTGGTGGATAATATTGTGCGTTTGTTTGTGTGTTGTTTTTGTGGTTGTGGAGATAATGAAAACAATAACTTGTCCTTATTGGATGCCCAAAGTAGGCCTAGAGTTTTTGCGTTTTCATCTTTATTACTATTAAGTAAATCATTGTTATTGTTTTCACCAACTATGTTTGTTAGTATGGACGGTTTGTTAGACCGCCATTTTCGAAAATGAAAATGATCGCCCAAAATTACAAAGATAATGCCTCAGATATTTGTTTTGGTGGTAGGACTTTGTTTAAGTCCGCCTGGCTATCTACCATCATACTACCTATACCTATAGTCTATCGCTATAACAGCAGTTCAACATTTTTGTTCTCCGGCATTTCGAGTTAATATAGCCAATTCCTCCGAATGTTGATGATTCCTTGTGTAGCGCGTTTCCACCTTCAGTTTAGAAATAACTTGAAACCAGGTGAGAATAAGGCTGTGGAGGATTCCACGTCGTACAATAAAAAAGAAAAGAAGATCTGCAAGAATTTAGATGCATTTAAAAATTAGTACTAGTTCTACCTACTACGTTCTAGGTACAACATTTCAAGTCAATCTTTTAGTAGGTACTTATTTGTAATCGAGTTAAAAATTGGATGTATTGAAATATAATTTAACTAAGACCCCTCGCGTATAGAAAACTCTAAATACAGAGAGTTCACATAAGTCTGGTTTATAGGCTTAAGCCTCTAAAACGATGATTATCATCAACTCGTTTAGCAAATGTTTAGTAATTATCTTTTCAGTCAATCTGTCGAAATATTCAAGCAGGTACAAGCTTGAAACCGTGACTTCGTCCACGTAATGATTTTATAAAATAGGCGCAAGTAGAGATAGACTACCCATCAGTGAAATGACATGCCGTGTTCGATACCTGTGGTTTCGGCTCGTAAAGTCTGGCGTGTGCTGTGTACACAAAAGAAAGAAAAAAAGGAATCTGTATGGACTACCTGTTCATACCATTTATCAACATGTGGTGATACTATATTTACGAATGGTGTGATGCGTGGTCTGTACAGAAACTTGTCGGGACTGCACCCTTCACGGATCATGTATACTGGTACCATATTAAAAAACGAAGTAGAATGTTAAGAATATATAACGTACCCATCAAGCGGGGGGTCAGACAGGGACACACTATATCACCTAAGCTTTGTTCGGCTGTCCTCGAAGATGTCATAAAAACGCTTGCATGGGATAGTTCAGAAATTAAAATGAACGGTGTCTTTCTGTCTCACCTAAGATTTGCAGACGATCTTGTTTTAGTAGCAGAAAATATCGACGAGCTCCAAGTCATGCTTAGAGATCTCCATAAAGCATCTTTGAAGGTGGGACTTAAGATGAACATGTCCAAAACAAAAGTTATATCGAACGCTTCCGGGGGTTCGTTTTCAAACATAAGCATTGGAAGCAAGAATCTGGAAACGGTCGAATCTTATACGTATCTTGGACATATCTTATCTTTTGGAAAATAATTGCAGGCTAAGGAGATATCACGGAGAATACAGTTAAGTTGGGCAGCGTTTGGCAGGCTGAATGATATTTTAAGATCTTCCACTATTCCATAATGTATGAAAACCCACCTCTACAACCAATGTGTCCTACCAACTATAACCTACGGTGCCAAGACATGGACGCTCACAAAAAACACGGTCCACAAAATCAGGGTCGCTCAGAGAGCCATGAAGCGTGCCATGCTCGGCATCACGTTTCGCTACCAAGTACCCAATACACAAATTCGCAAGCGCACAAAGGTGCAGGACATAAGTACGCGTATATTGGGTCTTAAATGGAGTTGGGCAGGTCACGTGGTCAGGCGGAGTGATGGCAGGTGGAGCCTGGATGTAGCCCTGATGGAATGGTGGCCTAGTGAAGGCAAGAGAAGTGTGGCTCGTCCGCCGGCAAGATGGATCGACGACCGGTGACCGATGGTTTAACTTAAATGGAGTTGGGCAGGTCACGTGGTCAGGCGGAGTGATGGCAGGTGGAGCAGAGTCCTGACGGAATGGTGGCCTAGTAAAGGCAAGAGAAGTGTGGCTCTTCCGCCGGCAAGATGGATCGACGACCGGTGACCGATGGTTTAACTTAAATGGAGTTGGGCAGGTCACGTGGTCAGGCGGAGTGATGGCAGGTGGAGCAGAGTCCTGACGGAATGGTGGCCTAGTAAAGGCAAGAGAAGTGTGGCTCTTCCGCCGGCAAGATGGATCGACGACCGGTGACCGATGGTTTAACTTAAATGGAGTTGGGCAGGTCACGTGGTCAGGCGGAGTGATGGCAGGTGGAGCAGAGTCCTGACGGAATGGTGGCCTAGTAAAGGCAAGAGAAGTGTGGCTCTTCCGCCGGCAAGATGGATCGACGACCGGTGACCGATGGTTTAACTTAAATGGAGTTGGGCAGGTCACGTGGTCAGGCGGAGTGATGGCAGGTGGAGCAGAGTCCTGACGGAATGGTGGCCTAGTAAAGGCAAGAGAAGTGTGGCTCTTCCGCCGGCAAGATGGATCGACGACCGGTGACCGATGGTTTAACCGCCTCTGTGTACTAGTGGTTCAACCCACCGAATTCAGATCCAGAGGTCCCGGGTTCGATCCCCATGGGGAGTACAATATATTGTGCTTGGTTTGGTTGGTGGTAGGATTTTGTTTAAGTCCGCCTGGCTAGTTACCACCATATTATCTAATTCTGACACCATAATTACAATTCTTAATAAAATTGTTGTGTTCCGGCATTGATAGGTAAGATGGGCAGTTCCTCAGTTGGTTGAGGATTCCGGGTGAAGTGCGCTTCCATCTTCGGCCTTATATCAACTTGTTTTTTTTTTTTTTTAAATTGGGGGGGGAAACTCATGTTTGAAAGAGCTCGGACTCTGACTATCTCGGACTCCGTGTGTGGCTCTCCAGACTTGAAAGAGTTTGGAGAGCAACACACGACCTACCGAGCAAACCCCCCCCCCGTACAGAACAGTATCTTCCGAAGAAGTCGGGAGATTCTTTACTCATTGTTTTATTTAATGCAATGTGAATTTTTAATTGAGAGAAAAGGGAATATAAATAAATACACGTGGCTATCATTATATTTTGTCAGCTTGGATGTTGCCTCATTCGGGACAAGTACATATCTTAAGACTATTTGCTATGACTATACATGTATACTGGCTATCTCAACTTGTTAGCAGGTGAAATGAAGGTCAAGCGCTTCCCCGTCGTACATAAAAAAAAAACGACATAGTTAAATGTGTGTGTCGTTTATGGGTTAGACTGTTGCAGGATCGAGAAGGTTGGCACAAGCGAAGGGAGGCCCATGCCCAGCAGTGGGATGAGACAGGCTACACGTGATGATGATGATGATGATGATGAAGTATTTTAAAATCTATAAGCTTTTTTATTTTATTTCCGCATTTAGCAAAAACTTTAATATCATCCATGTACAAGAGATGATTGACTGTTGTGCTTCATGTAAGTTAGTAACCGTAATTTGTGCTGTTAAATGATATGTGTATATTGGGTTGAGAGCCAGAAAAACTAAAAAAAAACGAAAAAGTATGCCATTTTCAATAAGGTTTCCCTCGGTTGTGACAGTAGTGACATTCTTGGCGAGCGTTAGTGCGGTTCTGTAGTTACTCATGACACACTTAAGGAAAGTAATTATATTAGAGTTCATTATATGAATTTGTAGTACGCTTATGAACAATGAGTGCGACACGCTATCAAAAGCCTTTTTACAATCAAAATGTGTAATATGTAAATTGTGATTTTTTGAAGTATCATGATTCAAAATTAACGAATATATGATAAACTGCTTGCTATAGTCTTTTTCGTCTATTACAATAAGGTATTTCAACAATTATATTTAAGTAAGCGAAGAAAATATAATAAAGAAGAAAGAAGATTCATCGCAAGCTTCAAATCCTGTTGATTACTAATATTGGATCACATAACGTTTATTTCGATGTGAACTATTTTAGTAATCAATTTGTTTTGAGCAACTTTTTGAGCACTGCAAGAAATTTTATGAAGAATAAACACTGCCGATGTTTACGACATGAGATAAGGTTTTGCGCTGCGTTGTCGTTTTTTCAAAATGCCATAACTTGTAACTAGATTAACAGTTTAACCGCCCCTGTGGTCTAGTGGTTTAACCCACTGATTTCAGGTCCAGAGGCACTGGGTTCGATCTCCATGGCGAGTACAATATATTGTGTTTGGTTTGGTTGGTGGTAGGACTTTATTTGGGTCCGCCTGGCTAGCTACCACCATCTTACCTAATTCTGTCGCCGAAACAACAATTCTAAAATTGTTGTGTTCTGGCTTGTTAGAGGTATGATAGCCAGTTCCTCAGTTTGTTGAGGATTCCGGGTGAAGTGCGCCTCCACCTTCGGCCTTATCTCAACTTGTAATCAGGTGAGATGAAGGCCAAGCGCTTCCCCGTCGTACAATAAAAGAAAGGTAAAATGAAGGCCAAATGCTTCCCGTTAAGGTGTACTTAACGAGTAGTTAACACGTAAACCGATGTTTTGTTTGTTCATAACATTCATATCGGAATATTACTATATATCACTAAACCAATTCTATTCTTGTGTAAATGTTAAATATCATACTTCGAAATCTAAACAAAACAAAAACTAATTAAATACAAAATATCTTGTTTGCAAAACAGAACATTACTTTTATAATAATGTTTTCGTTCTTGAAAATAATAATTCATATTTATTTTTTATAAATAGTTTTCTTGCTTAAAGTCAAAACACATGCACAGTGAATGCTAACTACCGTTATTTTTTTTGTTTAGGTTTATTTGTCTTTTTTCATTTAATACTATATCTGCCAGCAATGTGGCTTTTAAAACCACAGACATAGGTTTAGCGAAGTTTAAATACACGTTTACCACCGTAGCCGTAAGAATTGTCCACAAAATCTAAATTCTGTGTGGAGGTGACCCAAGGCATGCACAAAAGCTTTAGTTACATGCTCAAATACAGGACCGGTATGGCTATTTGTAAACTTTTGGGAAGACTTATTGGATTGAATACGGAAACATCCGATGAAGATTCCGAATCGCTACACAGGAGTCATTACAGATGCTTTGAGGGCTACATGTAAATTTATAGAGCATCTTATATATTCAGTTTGGTTTCAGGGCTGGGCTATCGACAGAGAGTGCGATCTTATGTCTTAAGCAGGCTGTCAGGTACTATACTGACAGAAAAACGCCGGTATACGCTTGTTTCCAGGATTTGTCCAGGGCCTTTGATACCGTTTTGTATCACAGGCTTTGGGAGAAGCTTGAGAGTGAGGGTGTACCGGCTGAAGTGGTATCTATCATGAGATATTGGTACAAATATAAAAAAAAACAGGTAAGGTGGGCCGGCGTTTTATCTAATGAGTATGGCATGGAGTGTGGTGTTCGGCAGGGTGGAATAACATCACCTCTGTTGTTCAACTTGTATGTCAATGAACTCATTGGTGAGCTCAGCAGCACACATACGGGTTGTTTTGTTGATAATGTGTGTATGAATAACATTAGTTACGCGGACGATATGGTGCTGCTGGGTCCATCAGTGGGCTCTATTCATAGGCTGATAAAAAATTGTGAAGACTATGCGACGAGGCATGGACTGACATACAACTCTAAGAAGAGTGAAGTACTTGTATTTAAAAGTGGAAATGTAAAGCCGGCCCATGTTCCGTCCATAATACTCAATGGTGCGGCTCTGAAGATCGTTGATACATTTAAATATTTAGGACACATTGTGAACGATTGTTTAAGCGATGACGCAGATGTTGAAAGGGAGCGTAGAGCGCTGGCTGTGCGGGGGAACATGATTGCTCGTAGGTTCGCACGCTGCTCGAGAGGAGTGAAAGTCACTCTTTTTAAGGCCTACTGCCAGTCATTCTACTCGAGCAGTCTTTGGCTTAACTGCACCCGCCGGGCAGCCAGTACTCTACGCGTCCAATACAACAACATATTCAGAATGCTGTTGCGGCTGCCTCGCTTTTGCAGCGCATCTGGTATGTTTGCGGAAGCGCGCACGGACGACTTTTTCGCGATCACTCGCAAAAAAGTCGCTTCCTTACTTCAGCGTGCGCGAGCCAGTAGCAACGGCATCCTGCAGATGGTTGTTTCGCGTCTGGACTGCCCCATCCAAAACAAATGGATGATGATACTGATGGGGTCAGAATCTATATAGACCTGTGTTTCTGAATGTTTATTTTTATTTTGTTTTGATTATTTAATTTGTTTGATTTAATTTGACTAGATTTAATTTTGATTTATATGTGACATTTTTCTTAATTCCTGCCTATTTACTTGCTATATGGATACTTAATTTAATCTGAAATAAATGAGTTAATAAAAAAATATATATTCGTGGCATCTTTTAATACATTTGAGAATACATATTCAGTAGATGATTGAATAGGTATTTGAAATGTCTCAGACTCACAAGCGAAAATAAAAATCTACAGCAACGGGATAATGTCATTTCTTACAAAATAGCAACATATTATAGATCAAAACGGTAATTATGTAATATAATTACATTTATACATTTCAATATACATTTTATTTATTTAATACGTACCTACTCATTTGTCGTAAATATGGCTTGTTATTGAAATGAAAACTGGTTGTATTTTGGTAGCGTACTTTGGTACTGGTCGTAGTCTGGTTATATTTATGTATCGATTTTTCAATCAATAAGATGGTAGATAAGTCCGGTAATGAACCCCGCAGGTATTAGAAGGTGGCACCGCAGCCTATCAGTAAAAAAGTCCGCAGCAGTCTCGATTTTTTTTGTAGTTTTGAAATTTTGTTTCCAAAAATGTGAAATAAACTTTGTTTACTTTTTTGGGTCCTACGGCCACAAATACAATTTTAACGAATTATTTTCACTGGGAATAACTGTGACTAATCGGCCTTTTTCTTTCCTTTATATCCTTATAGCGTCCTATTAGCTATCCTTATATAGCTTATCACAAAATGTTTCTAGCTGCAACGTATGTGTATTTTATATACTGATTATAAAAAAAATGTTTTTTTTTTTATCGTTTTGAAAAAAAAGTGTGTAAAAAAAGCGTATGAAGACCTGGGTGGCTTAAAAAATATGCTTTCTGCACGAAGTTTCTCAAATGGTATCAAACTTTCTTTTTAAAGTAAATATACTGAGTTGATGCTACCTATGTTTTGTTAGTCTTCAATACAATTCAATTCAATTCAAATAATTTATCGTTTTTGAACCTAGGTACAAATAGTTGTTACCTAAATCTTTAAAACTAGAAACAACTAGGTTCCGCTAAAAATCATACAGACATATTTATTTATTTATTTATACTTTATTTATTTATACACTTATGTGTATAAATAAATAAAGTATAAATACACAAAAACAAAGAAAAACTTAAAAATTAAAATACATGGCAAAGGCGAGCTTAACCCTAAAAAGAGTTTTCTTCCAGCAAACCAGTGATGTGGAGAAAGAAAAGATAAAAATTGGGAAATAGTGTACATAACAATTTAATAAAGTGTAATAAGTAACATATAACTAAGAAACATAAATTATATTAAATTTATCAATAATACTTCATTTGCTTACTAAGAATATAGTTTTAAATATAATATATATACAAATATAATCATATACATAACATAGGTATATAGATATACATAACATATATAGATATAGATAACATAGATATACATATTAATATATTATGAATCTATAAGGAGAGGTAGTGCTCTTTGACTTTACGCTTGAAGATTACAAGCGAGGGGCTAGCGCGAATGTCATGGGGAAGTGAGTTCCACAGCCTAACTGACTTCACAGTAAACGAGCCACCATAACAGCTAGAGGAGTGTTGGGGAGTAGCAAGAACTAGAGATGTAGCTGTTCTGCAAGGCTTACCACGGGGAACCAGAAATTGAAACCGCTCACGGAGATAAGGTGGAGAGAGAGGATTGTTGAGAATATTATAGAGAAGAGAAAGCACATGTGAATCAAGGCGTCGACGAATAGGAAGCCATTTTAACTGGGCTCTGTAAAAATAAACATGATCAAACTTACGCAATCCATATATAAAACGAATGCACAATTTTTGAAGATGTTCCAATTTATTGCAAATTTCCTGTGGCATCAAGAAAACAGGTGTCTACATAATCCAGAAGAGGTAAGAGGAAAGTTTGAGCTAGAGAGACCTTTGTCTTAAAAGGTAGAAACTTCTGGAGTCGCTTAAGGGAATTAAAAGAGAAGTAAATGCGCTTACTAATTCCATTGACATGGTTCATCCAAGATAATTTGGGATCAAAAATAACACCCAGATTTTTCGCGACAGTAGCATAACAAATGGGGCACCTGCATAGACATACATACATACATGTTCAAATTGTTTGCACCAATACAGGCTCTACATTTTCTTATGAAACTACCTTTTCATTCGTCGTGAATAGCTACGCTCTCCAATGTTTCGTGCAGCATCATAAACATGTTAACGTAGTTCCTGTATTGTTACGATTGGTTTTTTGAACACGTTTTATCTAAAGCAGCCCCAGTAGAAAAAGTATAATAAGTATAATAATTTATCTATTTATTTCAGATAACTTAGATCCATATAATGTTAGTAATCTTAAGTTCTAGGTGTTAGTTATTTTTTAAAAGGGGTATCATTAAGTATTTAATTATATAATAAAAAATGGTAGGGTCATCGAACAATGGTAGAATAGTTTTCTGTGCCACCAGTACTCGAGTACAGTGCCTGAAATAAGGACGGTCCCACTGATTAGTATTTAGGATGGTGTTGGTGCTTGCGCATATTCTGAATAGCAGGGACGCAACTTTGTTTCGCATGCAGGCATGGAACCCATCAGCGCGCGACTTAGTGAACATTCCATAAGCGCTGCAGATTTGTGGAAACCCCCATAGGCTGCTTGGGTAGAATGTTTGACAATATGATGTAAACAGTGTAACTATAACTTCCTCTGAACAACGAGCAAACCTTAGGACCAAGATATTAGCTCTCACGGTCAACGCCCTTCGTTCCCTCTCCATATCTAACTCTTCATTTAAGTTTTCTGGAACAATGTGTACAAGGTATTTGAAGTGCCTCACACGACCCAGGACAGTCCCATTTAGGAACACAGGTCAATGCGTTTTCCCTTGGGTTCAAAGACCATGTATTCACTTTTTTTTTAACATTTATTTTTTTTTCATTTTATTGCAAACCATACTTTTAGCAAATGCTTCGCAAAGCAACAGTAGTTTTCTAAGTGCACTGATAGATGGTGCCAGCAGCATCATATCGTTCGCATAACTAATATTGTTTACGCAAGTCCCGTCCATGTACTCGTAGCACCCAATAGGTTGTCTGCTGAGACCATCTATCAGCTCATTAACATATAGGTCAAAGAGGTGTGGAGAAGTTACCCCCCTTGCCTTACCCCACATTGCCGATGAAGGCGTTGGACATAAACGTGATTTAACTGATGCTGTACCCTGTGGCTGCACCAGTACTCAAAAACAGAGCCAATTTCCTTTGCTAGGGTTGTTTCACGTAGCTTTCGCCATAGTACATCATAACAATCTGTGTCGAAAGCCCGCGAAAGATCCTAAGGCCTAAACTCGAACAGTCCATCGTGAATCTGTGGATTGCCAGTTGTTTATTCAGAAGCAGGTCTAGTACTTTAGATGTAATAGTAGCTAAGGAAATCGGCCTATAATTATCTTTACCAGAAATATCGCCAGTTCTGTTTTTGATCACTGGCACTACAATCGTCTTCATGAAATCGAGAGGAAGATAAGAATGACTAATACACAGAGAATAAAACATGCACATAATTTTAGGTGGACCAGCAAACTGGAGACGTTCGATGCTTTAGACCATCGTGGCCAGGCAATTTACCACAAAGTCAAATTATAGTCAAATACTTTTATTCATTAACATTTTTAGTCGTCACGTCAAATCTACCGCCTGTTTAGAATCGCGATCAGCACACAAGGAGAAAGGAAAGAACCCTAATTTTTTTGATGATCCATTCAACATTTAGGTTCTTATACAGAGTTTTAAATAATTTAATAACATTACAAGTGTTACCTACATCATAAACCTAAATACTTAATACTATCTTAAAATATTGATTACTACGTGTTCATGCTCATGCCTTATACATTTCTTGCCAAGATAGTCCACAACATCGAACACTGGCAGTTTAGATCTGGTGATCGTGGTGGCCATGAAATAGATCACAAGCATGTTGCAAGCACCGCTCGTATGTATAGGTACCGTATCATAATGTTTCTATTTTCTGTTCAGTATAATATATTCAGGGGACTGTGTTGTCCCCAGATCGGTACGAGTGCATGCGCCTGAGCTCTCAGCGCGAGTATAGATTCAATACTCAACGTCGGCATCAACATTGCTCTAAACAACACTTGTGGGACAATTTATGGTAAGTCTTAGATTTGTTTATTTGGAAAAAAAACTTTATTATACAGAGTTATATATGGAGAACATACAAACAAAAAAATAATGTAATAAGTACAACCTAAATTAGAATAAGAGTAGTAGTGACATGTATAAGTAGTGTCAAGAGAAAAAATTACAAACATAAAAAATACTATGTACAATTAAGCTAGCTATGTACCAAAGAAAAAGTTGAATTACCTGATTACAGCTATATTTTAAAACATTTATTCAATAAATTAAACTAACTAAGTACAAAGGAATCAGTCAGATTACCTAAGGACCGTTACAAACGGCCTATAGGTAACTCAACTGGTCCAGACCAGTACCAGACGGAAGCGTGCCCAAGACACTGGCTGCATTGCCACGCTGAATAGCTATGCTAATTCGCTGGCCTAAATAAGAGCCAGCCCTTGGGTCACGTGTCGCCTCAATCAAAAGCCCCGCAATATTTTTGAAAACCCGGAGGGCACCGGCTCCCCACGGACCCAAGGTTTCCACCCCAAAAGGCTCAAATAGCTACGCTAAAGTTGAGCTTGGTCGGCTACGTGTGTCGCATGCCGGCTCAGCGTTGGGCAAGAGTGTCACCAAGTGGCGTTTCAACCCAGCGAGTACGCGTCGCGGCAGACCAAAACGCAGATGGCGAGATAAGCTTAACTAATTCCTCGAGAACTGGAGAATCGCATCTCAGGATAAGACGGTCTGGAAGGAGTGGGGAGAGGCTTTTGAAGCTATATTTAATTTTAATAATAAGTAAAGTAAGCGCTTTTCCGTCATACAATAAAAAAAATATAGGTAAGATTGCCACATTTGCCATAGCTAGAAATTCTGTTTCCCGGAGACAACTAGGAGGTGGGTTTAACATCCCCAAACATTCATAGCTATAGCTCGCATTGTACATTTGACTTCTAATATAATAAAACAAGGTTTCAATAATTATAGTATTCTGTCAACGTAATTCGGTCTTATTACAAAAAATGACTTAAACCCAGGTTTAAACCTGAACTACTTAGTATAGGTTTAACCTTTACTAAAGTTGGTACCAGGTCTATTATTAGGTGATCTTATTACAAAAAATGGTTTAACGAGGGTTTACTTAGTACCAGAGATAGACCATGGTTTAAATAAAATCCATAAATTATATGAAAATATAATTTATAAATATACATAAGGTACAATAATTAATAAATATAATAATAAGGCCGATTCGGCCTTATTACAAAACGAAATTTAAAGTTAGATAATTTTATTGGAAATGTAAGGTGATAAATACTCGATCGACTTTATAAAAGTTAATAAAGTTAAATTATCACTTTTCAAGGCATACTGTACTTCCTTCTACACGTGTAGTCTGTGGGCCGAATATACACAAAAATCTTACAATGCCCTACATCAGGGATGTTCGCAGAAGCGCGTGTAGATGATTTTTATGCAATCATGCGTAAAAGATCATCGGATCGAGGCATCCCTGGTGGGCCGCTTACGTCGCAGCTCGCACAGGCTTCTCAGGACAGTGGCCCAGGGTTTGAGGTCCAGTATCATGAGTCACTAGATGGCTGTTTTAAAGCCGAAGTCTCCTCTGGTGGCCCAATGACCTCAAGTCCTAGTCTAATGTACTATTATTATTTTATTTATTGCATCATGTTATTTTCTGTGTCATTTATGTATTCTGTCTTGTATTTTATTGTTTTAATTATGAATGAAAGTCTGAAATAAACGTATTTCATTATTATTATTTATGCTCAACGCGCTGCTGGTGCGAATTTAACCGCGAAAGTCTAGTATTATTATGCTAACAGACTTGCTCACTAAGTCAAGCTTGGCGAAAGTTTATTGTTATTATAAGATGTCTTTCGGCACGAGCCAACTGCTTTTTAAAATTAATATTCCCTTATTTGTTTTTTACCTATATATTTTGCTCCGCAAGAAAGGTGAAAAATGCAATGTATACAAATCGACCTATAAGTTTCATGTCACATCTTTACAAGGCAATTATCAATGTCATAGAAATATTTCTTCTATGAAAGGTCTTTTTATCAATGTATCGCTATTATTGTACTATAAGTGTGTTATCTTTAATTTAATTTGACTGATGACTGACTTATTTTTTTCATAGAATATCACAAGTCAAAAATGTGTTATGTCAATAAACCATTTTTATAAAATAAGTCAAGAAATTGTTTGTAAAATAGAACTTTACCTAATATATATATATAAATATATGCACAATATGAACTGAACTAGGTTCAGAGATATGATAGCCTGTATCTTAGAATAATTTCGGATTATGTTGGTTGGTTTTATGGAAAATGCGTATAATACTTACTCTTTCAATAATGTACGCTTGTTAAATTACAAGCTCTAGGCAAGGATGAGACTTACGATAGAGCGAGATTTTTCTAAATGCCTCTATGTACTAATGTAGCCTCTGTGTCTGTGTCTGTGTGTGTGTGTGTAGCCTCTGTGTCAATGTGTGTCTAATGTAGCCTCTATGCCTATATGGTGTAGTGGTTCGCTTACCGTTATCAGATCCAGAAAACCCATGGCCATTTTTGAAGTTTGATAAATTATTGATAAATGCTGGGTCTGTTGAATCATGGAAGGTATAAGTACAAAGGTGTAGTAATAGTATTACGGATTCCACCTAGTAGCTATACATACACTTTCACTTAGTCCCAAAACATGCATTGTAAATTGCAAAGTGTTTCATTAAATTAAATCTATGAACTTGAAAACAATCAGAATAAGACAACAAAATGATCGACTCATACAATAAAAACAAATGATTCGAACCAATTACATGTCAATGATATAAAATAAGATTTACAATGTGTCAATTAAACATATAACATATTTAGGCGCTTTGTGAAATTAATGTCCTGTAATGTATTTATTATTATTTACATTAGTAATGGCTCGTATTTGGGGCGATGGATATTAGCCTAATGGGTATTAAGCATACAGACAGAGTCTGAAGCACCGAGCTGCGCTCGAAAACTCGAATCGCAGATGTAGCTTCAAAAACCGCTACGCTAAAGTTGAGCTTGGTCGGCTACGTGTGTCGCATGCCGGCTCAGCGTTGGGCAAGAGTGTCACCAAGTGGCGTTTCAACCCAGCGAGTACGCGTCGCGGCAGACCAAAACGCAGATGGCGAGATAAGCTTAACTAATTCCTCGAGAACTGGAGAATCGCATCTCAGGATAAGACGGTCTGGAAGGAGTGGGGAGAGGCCTTTGTCCAGCAGTGGGACACTTTAAGGCCAATAATAATAATAAATAGGTAACGGAATTTTGTTACAGATAATTGTGTCCTACCGAACACACTTCCTACGCAAGAGCCCTGTTATAGATTTGTGATTATGTAACGTACCCTCTCGACGTACTCGTCGAGAAGTCGACCGTTTGGGTAAAATGTAAAGGAGATGTGACATTTCTTAACATAAACAGCCATTTCCAGAATATAGAGAGATGGCAGGGTTAGAACTCCCCACTGCTTAAACACATCCTGTAAGGATGCATCCGTCTGTTGCATACCGATCATAGATCTAATGCATCTGTTTTGCGCTATGAAGGGACAAGCAAATAGCCCACCGTGACATTAAGTGCAACTCTTGCCTACAACAATGCCTTACCGCGGTCACATCCACAAAAAACATATCCTACACGGCACTGCATTGCGCCCGTCAACTTGAAGGATAAAAGTGTTAAGCCTCTCGTGCCCGTAATTTCACCGGCAACCATACCGTTCAAAATGAAGCACAGCGATGCTGCTTGGCGGCTGAAATAAGTATGTTGGTAGTACTTCCCTAGTCGAGCCCTTTCACATGGGTCTCTTTCTCTTTCTTGTTAGTTTTATTGTTTGGTTTAATTACCCCAGAAAATAAAGCCATACCTAAGGATCGATGCCACATTACGATGATACGCAGTTAGTAGGGTTCGAGTATTGGCAATTTTACTAAGCTTATAGTAGTAGTGCATATAAAAATTGGTTTAGCTTGATCGATTTATTATCTATAATGGTTCTTCCAATTAAGTCTACTGACAAATTTTAAACCAAAAATTTGTTTGTTTGTTAGTTTAGTTGGTGGTACGACTTTTTTCAAGTCCGCCTGGCTAAATGCTGTTGCCACCGCGAAAGTATTGTTATATAATGCTAACTGACATGCTCAGTCAGTTACGATTGGCGAAGGTTTATAAATTATGATCACAAGTTTTTCAGCACGACGCAACTGATTTTTAACCGACTTTAAAAGAGGAGGAGGTTGGTAATCAATTCGGTTGTATTAATTTGGGAACTATTTTTAACCAACTTCAAAAAAAGGTGGAGGTTCCAATTCGGCTGTATGTTATTTTTTTTTATTGCTCCGCCAATTCGAAATTGATTTTGATCATTCTTGTTAGTTTTGGTAGGCCATACTTTTGAAGTGTTCTCATAGAAATGTCATCAAAATCGGTACAGAAGTTTGGTTTTTATATCAAAATAACTAGAAAAAATATGTCATCCAAGTAAACGAAATTGAGTATTCTGTTTTCCTGTAGTGTTTACGGTCACTAGAGTAGACCTATTTGAACTGCTTACCTTCCAGTATCATAATCATCTTTATCAGGGTTGTGCCATAATCACCACGCTTGGCAGGCGTGTTATTGATCGCAGTAATGATGATACGTAGTAGTCCCACTGAACTGCCTGCCTTTCTATATCATCGTCATTTGATGATGAAGTCAAAGGGTAGGCAGTTCACCGAAACTCCGTAAAAATATATTTTACATTGTATTGTTTGGGCTTAGTGAAATTGTCTTTAGGATGCATTCTGGCTATAAATGCTGTATACTTGTATCAACATCATAATTACAGTATAAATGCATGCATATATAGGACATGGGCCTCCCCCGACGCTAAAGGAAACAATGGACTACTTTTCATACAAATAATGGGATCGAATGATCGTTTAATTTATCCAGACTAAATTGTCTTGACATAGTGCACCCCTACACTGCATTGTAGGAACCGATTTTTAACATTTGGCTTGACATAAGATCATCTGAATTTTTCTTCGTTAGCATCATTGCGAAGATATTTTCCGGAATTCCGTATTATCCGCACCCTCACACAACTTTGAAATAGGGTGTCGTCCGGGTGTTATAGGTTTTACAACGAAAAAAGCTAAAAATAAGTTTTTTTTTTATAAAAATGAAATCGGCTTTATCACTAAAAAAATAAAAATAACTGCCATAGAATAAACATGATGTTGTGCTTGGCAATTTGGCACCAACTTCAAATTTTATGAACTTACCCTCAGAGTTTTTTTAAGTTTTTAGTGGTGAAGTCGATTTCATTTTTATTCAAAAAATGTTTATTCAAAGGTTATTTAAACGACTGCTGTCAGCATTTCTTACTATCGCGTTGCCACTGTACTCGCCCCTTAACAAAAATATAAACAAAATTGATAAATTGTACAATAAACTTAAGATGTTAATAAACAGAACCAAATGTTGAGAACCGCTGTCTTATCTTTCATTTCTATGTCCGGAAACCTGATACGCTACAAATGATAAACACGTCACGTTGGCACTTGATACACACCGTTATTTAAGTTATTTTACGTTGCCACAAAAACTAAGTTCACTAAGCTGGCTGCGTTTGCGCTGGCTCGGCGCGGCGGTGCGGGTACGGCTTGCGGTCCGCGATCCGCGACCATTCAATTGTCGCTGGAACCATAGCTTTGTTCTATTTTTGAAATGATTCCATAAAAATAACACAATCACTATTATGAGTAAGATGACGATAGCGGTGATCGTCCACTCTATTTGTGAGATCTGTTGTATCGAAGCCAACGCTCCGATTTGTGCGATTATAACTTCTTCTTTACTCTGCTGCTTGCCCATGATTTGTCGAAAACAACTGATTAGCTCGGGTTGATCAATCGAAATGGCAAGGCTATTTAAAAAAAAACTGACCTGCATAATTACCTAAAATCATGAATTCGGTATAATTATGGTGATTGTATGTCACTTGCATGTGTGTACTCGTATCAACGGTCGTATTCAGTTTCCGAGTATAATAGCTATGTTGCAATTATTTGAGTAACCAGCTCGCCACGTGCTACAAGCTTAGTCTTTATAATAATTAAGTTATACAACTTGACACCTTGTACTATAATAAACCTTGGCACTATACAATAATAATCAAACGTATGTCTAAGTTTACCGAAAAAAATGGTTTGTAACAAAATGTAACAAAAACAATGGAAACTTATGTGTAAGTATGTACTTAAATCTAAGGCTGCATATAAACTAAACGTTACATGCATATCGTTTACATATCGATCCGGTCTTTTTACTATGCGACCGCTTCTGATCGCCTTGGGGACATCCCTACGCGTGCCTGCAGTACCGTATTCCCGTTGTACCTGGTTTGATAAACCTCTCTGTGGCACGATAGACTGTGATGGAATCGTCCATCCGTCTGTGCTGTGTTCCAGTGGCACAGAGCACGAGGTGCTTCTCTGTGGTACGGACTCACTCTCCTCATTAAGTAAATACGCCGGCTGTAAACGATCGATAGAAATACATGTTTCCTTATAATTAATCTGTATCGTAAACACCTTATTCCCTCTGTTTACAATACGGTATGGACCTTTGTATGTGGGAGTAAAGGGTCTGCGTACTGCATCGTTCCTAACAAAAACAAAGTTACTGGTTTGTAGGTCTGGATGTACAAACATGTTTTTATTTGTTCTTTGTGTCTTTGAAGATATAGGTTTAAAATTCCTAATTATGTTTCTAACATTGTCCGCTACTGTGTCAACAGTGCCTGAAGCTTGTGTACTGGTGGTATCAAAAAAATCACCAGGTAATGAGATTACCTGGCCATACGTTTACGTTTGGCCATAGACCATTTCCCCTGCACTTATGCCACTGTCCTGCCTAAGGGTTGCGCGTAGTCCTAACATCGCGGTGGGTAACTCGTCAACCCATGACGCTGAGTCTAGGCGTGCGGTGATGGCGACTTTGAATGGACGATGTCACCTCTCCACCATGCCGTTTGCCTGTGGGTGGTACGAGGTCCTTCAAGTTCTTTCAATGCCCGTGTAATACAGTAGTCAGTTTAGCGACCGTATCGGCAGTCATATCTGTAATTGGAAACGCTTCCGGCCATTTCGTAAACCTATCGATAATCGTCAAACAGTACCTATTGCCCTCCGGGGAAATAGGTAATGGTCCTAGATCGATAGGATCCTAGAAGTTCTCGATCATAAGTTGAGTATTTTTGCTGTACTGTTGATAGTACTTCCGAGAAGTAAGCAAACGGGTTCCACGTACTGTTTACAAACTGTTGCAGTACTGCACTAGGCATTATCCGAAGCGTCGGTCATAAGTGCGAGCGGGGCATTAGCTACGGGCTGTTTTTTTTATTTTATTTTTTTATTGTACGACGGGTAAGCACTTGTCTTCATCTCACCTGGTAACAAGTTGAAATAAAGCCGAAGGTGGAGGCGCACTTCACCCGGAATCCTCAACAAACTGAGGAACTGGCACTGGAACAAAGTACACGCGCTTTGTAGGCATTGTTTACACTGTTCGAAAGCCCTCTCTGCTATATCTGTCCATACAATAATTGTTTTATCTTTTTTCTTAGCACCATGCAGATACTTATTTAACTCTGCCTGATGAGATGTGGCGTTCCGAAGGTGGCTACGATAAAAGTTTAAAATGCCTAAAAACCTGCGTAGCTCGTCTACAGTCTATGGCTTAGGAAAATCTTTGATCGCCTTAACCTTACCTTCTAAAGGTCGAATCCTATCTGATGATACCTCGAAACCTAAAAAGTCAAGTTTATTTTTCCCAAAACAACATTTTCACAGGTTAATAGAGATTCCACAATCGTTAAATCTAGAAAAAAAAAAGTACTCATGCTCCGTCTCGTTGTCACTAGAGGATAGGTGAAGTCTTGCAGTCGTGGTATCAGGTAGCGATCCGGTTTCGTTACCACTTTCAGCCTGCGATAGTCTCCACCAAGGCCGTAGATCTCCGTTCTTTTTTGGAACCACGTGCTGAACCACGAGGACTGGCCCATGGCGACTTTGACGGTCGACAGATGCCCATCTCTTGCATAAGACGAAACTCCTCCTTCACTTTGTTGTATCGGTCAGGCGGGAGCGGCCTGGCCTGCGCAAATACTGTCCGGTTGTCTCAACATAATAAAAAGTGTGCACCGAGTATCAGTTGCTTATTCCGCTATAATAAAGTTCCACCGATATGGACGACGTAAACTCAGGTCTGACTGCAAATGTCTCCGTGCCGTTAGCCGTGTATCAATTATAGTCTAAACACTCACTGTCACAATATAGTTTTTCTGCCTAGGCAATACTGAAATATTTACCCCAGAGTCCACCAAAAAACGTAAACCACTTTGTCGGTCAGTTACGCATAGGCGGTGTGATGGTAGAATGGTGCAAACTTCCGCCGTAGTCTGCACTCGTTCTAGTTTTCCGCTTTCTTCTCCACCCACGCACAAGGTTGGTTACATTGTTGCGCGCGACCTTTAAAATGGAAATGGTAAAAACAACGCCAATCAGGGCTTCTCGGCGTCCGTCGCTGCTGAGATTGGCTGCGCAATACTGCCGAAGCTGATGATGACCTTTCTATTGACTTCTATTCTGTGACAGACCCTCCAGATCTTTGATTTCAGTCACTGCTAAAACTGCTCGTGTTGCTTGAGGTAGATGCCCTTTCCAGAGGATGCGCAGCTTGTCGTCTGGTACCTTTCCCCTGGCTAGGTCTCTCATTCTCCCGAGGAGCATTTCTGGTCAGAAACCTTCACAGCTCCTCAGGAAAAACTCTGCAGAAACTAATAAGTGAGATGGAGCTAGGGGACCCCGTAGCTCCATCTCACTTATGAGTTTCTGCAGTTGCCGGTTTTCTGATTCTTCGTACACTTGCAGGAGTCGCTTCTTTAACATGCCATATTTGTCATGGGCGGGTGGACTGACCAGAACGTCTGTCACCTGCTGTATGACTTCCTTTCCCAGTTTTGACACAACCACGTTAAACTTGGCCTCGTCGCTCATTTTCTGTGGTGCGAGAACTGCCAATACCCTCATGAACCAGACTTTTGGCTGATCTTCCCAAAAATCGGGTACCCTCAAGGTCAACGATACGGCTGCCAGCTCGACATGGTCGCTCCATGAGAGTATGCGCTCCGTGGTCTCCGACGGTCGGGGATCGGGTAAGTCCGTGGGTGCGGAGACGTTGGGGGCAGGCGTTGAACGTTCGGTACTAATTTTCACTCACTTTAAACGAATTTACGCAAATGTTCAAATTTCGGGGTCACCGATGTTAGGTATTTGAGGTACCTGGTTTGGTTAGTAAAATGATAGAGAGAATAAATTCACGATGTATATTGTGCGAGAATACGTTCAGTATGCGATCTAGAGCGGACTGCTGCGGCTTTGCGATGCGGTTATTTAAACGACTGCTGTCAGCATTTCTAACTATCGCGTTGCCACACTACTGAGCAGATTTTAATAAAACTTCTAAGGGACCAATCTGTTATCATAACCATTAAAACGAAAAACATAATCCAAATCGGTTGAGAAATGACGAAGCACTGAGGTAACAAACATAATTACATTTTAAAAACTAAAAAGAAAATCGACTTCAATGAAGAATATGATACGATTTCGTCTACCTGGATGACGACGACAGATGGACGGACAGACAGACAGACGCGTGATCCTATATGGTGCCCGTGTTTTCTTTACTTTTAAGATAATACACCCAAATCCCTTCAAGTGTGCCTATAATATTTGAAGAGTTCCCTTGATTTTTTCAGGGTCCCATCATCAGATCCTGACCTGATAACGATGGGATAACCTGGAAAGTGTACCGACCTTAAAAATATCCAAATCAAGTGTGCATATAATATTTGAAGAGTTCCCTCGGTTTCTCCAGGATTCCATCGTCAGATCCTGATCTGATGACAAGGGACAACCTGTGAAAAAGAATTTTTGAATTCGGTCCAGGCGTCATCGATTAATCGGGGAAAATACAGTAAAAAGATTCCGACGAATTAGAAACTCCTTCTTTTTTTTAAGTAGGTTAATAAAAATACATAATAATATAATGCTAGCTGACATATGCTCACTCAGTCACGCTTGGCGAAAGTTTATAATTATGATAAGATATTTTTTAGCGCTACGCAACTGAGTTTTAAATTTACAGTTTCCATGCTTTTTCTTAATCACTTGGTATGGAAACTATTCAGGATGGTACGATATGCAGTTTGTTACATCACCGAGTGTGCTGGCATTTGGTTTGGACTGTTGAATTATCGGTTTTAACCTGTGTCTCTATTTAATAAATCAAAGCAGTGAATTACTTAAGCTACAGTCAGTATATGGCTGTAATTATGATTCTCTATAATTTCTAAATTATAATTGATTTGGATAATGACTATTCTTACACCGTGCTTAAATTTACGAATCTTTGATTAACTGCTCTCTACAGTCTTTCTCGTCTATTATAATAATAGTAGATTATACATCGAGGGGAAAGGGGATAGCACTGTTTTATGTCACGGGCGCGATATTGAATTCTGAACGTAACGAAGGACTCCAGATTTAATTCCTGAGCGCAGCGAGGGGTTCAAGCGCGCCCAAGACAAAAACAGCTTTATCCACGAGGAATGTACTCTACTTTTCTCACTTTTCTCACCTTTTGCGAGACAATAAAAAAGCAAGGCTACTAAAAACATCAAATTCAAATTCAAAATTCAAATATCTTTATTGCTCCAAACATGATATAAAGGTGGTAAATAGTAATTATAAATAATGTTCTCATGTTTCACTATAGTCTAGCATGCAATACTTATTATAATAATAATAAAACGTTTATTTCAGACCATTGATCCATATTATACTATACCTATGTTAGTAACAATTAAAAATTAAATAACTTATAATAATCTATGTTAGTTTACAAAACAATTATTCTAGAAATTTATTAGTTATAATATTTTAGAATTATTGAGACACTAGTGGAGTGCGAGGCTTAAGTACAGCCAACCAGTGTCTCATGTAGCCTGAGCAGAGATTTTCATTAACAACAGCCAGAAGGCTGTTGGTGCCCCCACGTATGCGGCGCATCAGGGATGCAGTTCTTTTTCGCATAATTGCAAAGAAGTCATCAGTGCGCGCATCTGCAAACATCCCTGAAGCGCTACAAAACCGTGGCAGCCTCAACAGCATCGTAGGGCATTGTAGGATTTCTGTGTATACTTCGCCCACAGACTGCACGTGTAGAAAGATGTACAATAGGCTTTAAAAAGAGTTACCTTGACTGCCGCTGTACACCGTGCAAATCTGCGAGCAAGCATGTTGCACCTCACTGACAGAGCCCTACGTTCCCTCTCTATGTCCAGTTCGTCGGACATATCTTCGGTGACCCAGTGACCCAGGTACTTGAATTCTTTCACCCAGTTAAGAGGCGCTCCTTCAAGCTTAACTGAGGGTACAGAGTAGCTTTTGTTACCAGCTCTAAATAGCATTAGCTCACTCTTTTTGGTATTATACCTGAGTCCATGGGCCGCCGCGTATGACTCACAAGTGTCCAACATTTGTCTGAGAGCGTTAATTGATGGACTCAGTAGAACCATATCGTCTGCATAGCTTATGTTATTTACACTGACACCATGAATTGAGCAACCGATTTTAGCTTCACTGAGTCCAGCAATCAACTTATTGATATACAGGTTGAATAACTTTGGTGAAGTTATACCTCCCTGTCTAACCCCGCAATTCAACTTGTACTCATCCGAGTAAGAGCCCGCCCACCTTACTGTATTTTGTTGATGTTCATACCAAAATTTTAAAACGTTTATATGTTCCTTTGGCACACTTGTATCCTGTAAAAGCTTATGCCAAAGTATGTCATACGAGACTAAGTCGAATGCCTTTGACAGGTCCAGAAAGCAGGCATAGACCGGCGTTTTCCTGCTTGTATAATATTGGACAGCATGCTTCAGACATACGATTGCGGCTTCGGTAGAAAGTTTGGGTTGAAACCCAAACTGCGCCTCGTGGAGATCTAGGTGTTTGCATAGACGTCTATCAAGTAGGCTATCCAATACTTTAGCAACGACCGTTGCTAATGATATTGGCCTGTAATTGGACCTGTCAGAGGCATTGCCAGTTCTATTTTTGATGATGGGAACTACTACTGTTTTCATCAGATCTTTAGGTAGATATGAATGCCCGATGCAAAGGCTAAAGAACAAAGCTAACACTCTAGGCAAATGTACCCCAGCATTTAGCAGATGCTCTATACTGAGTCCATCATGCCCGGGCGATTTACCCCTTTTCATATTCTTTATAATCGCGGCAACATCCTTCGCAAGAACAATTTCATGAAGTTCGGCATGATGGTAATCAGTATAGGGTTCCCGCTGCTGATCACTAATTATAGGCTTAACTTGAAACTGTTCCTTAAACAAGTTGGCGATAGCCACAGAATCACACACTCCATCGACGCTCACGGGAAGACCAACCACCGGACTAAGTTTTTTAGTGTGCTTCCAAAAGGTACCAAAATCTTTAGATGTGTGGTGCGAGGCTAGAATGTCCATTTTAATTTGTTCTTGGTTATTTTGACACCACTTTAACTTATTTTTAAAAACTTTTCGTGTCTCAGTCATTTTCAAATAGTAGGTGCCCCGAGTAGGCCTTCCATACGCCACCCACATCTGAAAAGCGAGACGGGCCTTCACATGAGCATCCCTGACGTGTCTATTCCAGCCTACAACGCGGGCTCGACTCTTTGCTTTTCTTTCACCATTACATAAAATCGACGCATGTTTCATAATACCAACAATATTGTCATACATGTTATTTACAATTAATTTATGTTTCTTATCATTGCACATTTTACCACAGCATAACCTCAGTTCACTGGGGAAATCAATTTCTTTTAATAGTGAGTGACATATTTTTGTATATTTATCTATTTGACATACTTCACGAATTCCCCATATTACCCGGTTACAAACAATATTAGTGCTTATCACTTTAGGTAGTACCGAACTAATATTACATGTGACCACAAGTGGGAAGTGATCCGACCAGTATACATCATTATAGACACAAATATCAGTTACGGTGCTTAGAGCCGCCTGAGTAACTACGCAATGGTCTAACCAACGCCTGCTGCCACTAGCTTCACAGACAAAAGTATACGTATCTGATAATTCACCAAGTCTCTCATAGTCTCCACACGCCCAATTTTGATCAACACAGAAATCCGAAAGTTGCTTACCGAAGCGCGTACCAGGGTGGGCATTATAGTCCCCTAGCATGTACACATTTTCAGTATCTACACTCTCTATTATCGCACTCATTTCACCAAGGCACTCTGCAAATTCTACTAGATTAACGGCACAATCGGTAGGCATATACACGGAGAAGATAAGGAACGACCTTTGACCGGACAGTGTGATTTTAATTGCAGCTAGGCGCCCACTACTACAGCTTATTACTGTAACATCTTGAAATAAGCTTTTTCTCCAGAGTATGGCCACCCCGCCATACGGTCTACCCCGTAACGGCCCAGCAGACAGATCTACAGCTGACTTCCCGGTGTACCCGGGTTATTGGTAACATAATAATATTAAGATTTGCGATTAGCTAAATTAATTAAGTAAGTCATTAATGTCTTAAAAGTTATTTTCATTCAGCCATTTAAACAATTTCTTTTTAAATAAATATTTACTCATTAATCTGATATCATTTGGAATCTTATTATATTTTTTTACACACATAGTCAAACAATTATTACTGTATTTGGCGGAATGTGAAGCTACTTTTAGAATAAGTCTATTCGGGTCTCTACATAGTCTAGGACTTTTGTCACATGCTTTTTCAAATAAATGTGCATGGCTCTTAACAACATTAGCGACTTCATAGATGTATAGCGACGGTAGAGGTAACAAACCCAATTCCTTAAACAACGGTTTACATGACTCATCAGGCGGGATTCCAAATATCGCTCTAATGCATTTCTTTTGAGCCAGAAATGCTCGCATTTTGTCTGTACTATTGCCCCACATTACGAGCCCATAGCGGAGAACAGATTCAATATATGCATGGTAGGACATTATTGCAGTTTTTATATTTGTGACATTTTTAATTTGTCTTAAGGCAAATACAAATTTATTAATCTTTTTGTTTACTACATCTATGTGTAATTTCCAGTCAAAATTTTCGTCGATAATTACACCAAGAAACTTTATCTGCGGGACTGCTTTTATTTTTTCTATGTTAAGTGTTAAATTATATTTCACATGTTTAGATTTATTAAATTGTATATATTTAGATTTATCAAGATTTATTTTAAGATTATTTATGTCATCGTTTTATTATAGTTGATTAAAATTAAAAGTGAAAATTGATGTTTGAGAGATTAGTCCAGTTGTGAAAAGACAAACTTATATTTTTTCTTCTATTTTGATATATTTTTATAAATTCTTTGCAGTTATTACGGTGTGTTCGCCGCTTGCTTTTATGATTTCGTCTATTATTTCTAGCCATCCATAAGAAATTGTGGATTTATGCCCCCTTTTCGAAATCTTGTACTTTTATTAGTTCATCGCCCACTTTTCTTACCTCTGTAGTATTATATCAAACTATGTCCTCTTTTTTGAGTATTTTTGAATAATGTAGAGATTTGCCCTATTCTGTACAGTCAAAGAGATTTTTATTTTTTTTTGTAAATTGTACGTATATTTTTTGTCGCCTCACCAGAACATCGTAATGAATGCTCTCATTTTTAAGAGCGTTAATCTTCTCTGTAGCGTTTATGGTACGATGACGATTGTTGTCAAAGCAACTTACTATTTGAAAGTATTAGGCTTCATCCATTGACGAATAAAGTATGAAAAAAAGACATCCCACTCTTAAATTGAAATTATTATTATTATATTATTAAATTATTTAAGAAATATTTATTTTTCTGATCGCAAAAACTATTTTTCAATACAAATCAGTTTAATGACAAATATGTAATGTCATAGCCATTTAGTGATATTTACAAAAGAGGATGTTATCTACGCATGTAAACTTTATCACTATGCAACATGCATTTTGTACTTGACTACACAAATAGTGTACAAACGGCTAAGATAGTTACGTATAGTCCCAGTTTTGTACCAAAAACGAATCTATTGATCAATGTTTAGTAAAGGGGGCAAATAACGAAAGTGGGCGGTGAACGAATAAAAAGTACAAGATTTCAAAAAGGGGGCAAAGATCCACAGTTTCTACGGACGGCTAGATATAATAGACGAAATTAGAAAGGGGGCAAGCGGCAAACAGACCGTTATTACGTATATTATTGCAGCGTCTAACAAAACTCGCGGCTTTTGTTTAATTTCAAATGTGTTCCATTCAGCTTGCGGTGGCCAGCTCGATCTTAGAAAAAGTTTTAATTTGATCTATTATTGAATTATTATTATAGCTGCGTTTCAAATTCGGTTGATTTCTAAAATGGGGTCACGTAACGTAAAGTATATCGATGAGATACTATTTTAGAAAGCAATCTGATTGGATTCTCCAGCAACAAGAATTCGATGAAGAATAAACACTGCCGATGGAATCCAACATACCCACAAACCTCTAGTGCTGAAAATAGGTCTCCCCCAAAGGGGTTTAGCCATAATCACCACGTTATGTGATCGCAGTGGGTGTTTTAAATATTCGTAGTAAATATTTAGATGGAGTATTTTGAGAACATGGCCATCATGACTTACCCTCGGCAAGTAAAGTTATGTGGATTATGTTTTCTGTGTTTTATTAGGAGAAAAGCTGGAAAATGATCTACTATTGGCATACCTTAATAGTATTCATGATGAAATCTGATTCACCTACAAAATGGCAAATGACCGTCGTCTAGCATTTCTGTTAGGCAATTTGTTTACAGAAAACCTCACACGGACCAGTATTTGCATGCCAATTCTACTCTCGGCAACTTCATTTGGTAATAATACCCCTGACTAGTCGTGCATGTGACCTGTGCGATGTTAAAGAGTTCAAAAAAGTGCAAGACAGACGACGAGTGATAATGTAGTGTTTTTGTCGTGATCGGGCTGCGTTCAAGACAAAAACCAGTGGTAGTGTCGTTAGTAGTATTAGTAGATGACTGAGAAAGAGTGTAGATCATTTAAGCGACTTATATTATATATATTAACTACCTTTACAATCGCATAAAGCAATCACTTGTAATTCCAAAAAAAAATATTATAACTACCTTCATTCCTACTCCCAAAGACTTCAGTGTATCCGTGATCGTGGTGCATGAAACTGTGTCAAAATATCGGATAACTCATTAAACAACAAAATAATCATGGTAAATATCCCGTTAATATTAGTCATAGTGTTCATAACCATGATAGTTACAAAGTTATGTCGTGAGTTGTGTTGTTAAATCTATTAAATTTTTCATTTTTTTTTCGAATTAAGCAAATAGTAAACCTCTTGGAGACTTCTTGGAGAGCTTTACTGTGTTCCTCCATTTGCTCATGGCACCCTCCAGAAGAGCCATTATATCAAGGCTTATTTTATAAATTGATATTCGCCATGAATCAGCCATGAATGCAAAATGCTGTCAATATTCTTTTTATAATCAAAGAATGTAAGATGTAAATAAAAGTTAATAATAGTATTTGTGATAGCTTGTTTCGAAATTTTCAAATCTATTACAACCTGCTCTCTACAAACAGGCATTACCGTCTATTATAAGTTAGAAGCGTTTTAAATTCGGTTGATTTCTAAAATGGGATTACGTTACGTTTATTTCGTGGCAATACCATTTTAAGAAACGATCTGATTTGATTTTCCCAGTACAAGAAATGTGATGAAGAATGAACTCTACCGATGGCACCCGGCATGAGTGTAAGTTTTGCGCTGCGCTGTCATTTCTTTACGAAAATGCCATAACTTGAAACCAGGTGAGATGAAGGCCAAGCGCTTCCCCGTAGTACAATAAAAAAATAACAGCGCAACGCGTAGTACAAAAACAATGCGACGGTTCTAGTGAGTGGCTTAAGGAGCAATTGCTATTATTTATGTAGGGAAATTTAACAACATGTAAATGATCGATGTGTTTTTCACAATAGTAATACTGGAATTGTTAACCTCTATAACTTAAACCGACGCTAGTCTTGTTTTTTCTCATATTAAATATCACATGAAAAATATATGCAACACAAACACCAATTGAATGCAAAACACAATTTTCTTTGATACAAATATTTTAGTTTTTAGGTACACAAATAAATTAAAATGTTGAATAATTTCGATGTGGCCAGGCAATGTCAACGATTGCGTTATTGATATTCTTTATGGTGCAAATTGATGCGCTCTTTTGAAAAAAGACGGTGGCTCAAGGCGAAAGTGGTCGGAACAACATATTGTAGACTCGTAGGCAAAGCCAATCACTCATATCAATGTATGTTTTTTTTATATTTACAATCTCAGAAATCCGTTGTTTCTCAACCGATTTGAAAAAAAATAATACATATAAGTTTAACTTATTCATTTTATTTAAATTAATTTATTCAATTAACTTAATCTTAAGTCTCTCGACCCACACAATCGAGTACTGCCTATGAAAGTGGTCTAAATTTGTGTGCTGTTGTTATAATTTTATGCTCAAAATCCAAAGTAATTTTGTTTCACTCAAAGAATACAGATGTGCAAATGTGGCTCTTAAAACCATGGACTTGTTTATCCTTTTTATAATCCATGTATGTAAGATGTAAATTGTGATTATTTGTGGTAGCATGTTTTAAGATTTACAAATCTATGATAACCTGCTCTTTACAGTCTTTACCGTCTATTATAAGTAAGCAGCGTTTCAAATTCGGCTGATTTCTAAAATGGGATTACGTTACGTATAATTCGTTAAATTTCATTTTAGGAAACAATCTGATTTGATTTTCCCACTACAAGAAATGTGATGAAGAATGAACACTACCGATGGCACCCGGCATGAGTGTAATTTTTGCGCTGCGCTGTCATTTCTTTACGAAAGTGCCGTAACTTGAAACCAGGTGAGATGAAGGCCAAGCGCTTCCCCGTAGTACAATAAAAAAATAACAGCGCAACGCGTAGTACAAAAACAATGCGACGGTTCTAGTGAGTGGCTTAAGGAGCAATTGCTATTATTTATGTAGGGAAATTTGACAACATGTAAATGATCGATGTGTTTTTCACAATAGTAATACTGGAATTGTTAACCTCTATCACTAAACCGACGCTAGTCTTGTTTTTTTTCATATTAAATATCACATGAAAAATAAATGCAACACAAACACTAATTGAATGCAAAACACAATTTTATTTTATGCAAATATTTTAGTTTTTAGGTACACAAATAAATTAAAATGTTGAATAATTTCGATGTGGCCAGGCAATGTCAACAATTGTGTTATTGATATTCTTTATGGTGCAAATTGATGCGCTCTTTTGAAAAAAGACGGTGGCTCAAGGCGAAAGTGGTCGGAACAACATATTGTAGACTCGTAGGCAAAGCCAATCACTCATGTCATTGTATGTTTTTTTTTTTATATATACAATCTCAGAAATCCGTTGTTTCTCAACCGATTTGAAAAAAAAAAATACATATACATATAGTAAGTTTAATTTACTCATTTAATTTATTAAATTGACTTACTCATTATGCTCTCGTCGCACACAAACGAGTACTGCCAATGAAAGTTGTCTAAATTTGTGTGCTGTTGTTATAATTTTATGCTCAAAATCCAAAGTAATTTTGTTTCACTCAAAGAATACAGATGTGCAAATGTGGCTCTTAAAACCATGGACTTGTTTATCCTTTTTATAATCCATGTTTGTAAGATGTAAATTTTGATTATTTGTGGTAGCATGTTTTAAGATTTACAAATCTATGATTACCAGCTCTTTACAGTCTTTACCGTCTATTATAAGAAAGCAGCGTTTCAAATTCGGCTGATTTCTAAAATGGGATTACGTTACGTATAATTCGTTTAATTTCATTTTAGGAAACAATCTGATTTGATTTTCCCACTACAAGAAATGTGATGAAGAATGAACACTACCGATGGCACCCGGCATGAGTGTAAGTTTTGCGCTGCGCTGTCATTTCTTTACGAAAATGCCATAACTTGAAACCAGGTGAGATGAAGGCCAAGCGCTTCCCCGTAGTACAATAAAAAAATAACAGCGCAACGCGTAGTACAAAAACAAGCGACGGTTCTAGTGAGTGGCTTAAGGAGCAATTGCTATTATTTATGTAGGGAAATTTGACAACATGTAAATGATCGATGTGTTTTTCACAATAGTAATACTGGAATTGTTAACCTCTATCACTAAACCGACGCTAGTCTTGTTTTTTTTCATATTAAATATCACATGAAAAATAAATGCAACACAAACACTAATTGAATGCAAAACACAATTTTATTTTATGCAAATATTATAGTTTTTAGGTACACAAATAAATTAAAATGTTGAATAATTTCGATGTGGCCAGGCAATGTCAACAATTGCGTTATTGATATTCTTTATGGTGCAAATTGATGCGCTCTTTTGAAAAAAGACGGTGGCTCAAGGCGAAAGTGGTCGGAACAACATATTGTAGACTCGTAGGCAAAGCCAATCACTCATATCATTGTATGTTTTTTTTATATTTACAATCTCAGAAATCCGTTGTTTCTCAACCGATTTGAAAAAAAAATAATACGTTTAATTTATTCATTTCATTTAAATTTAATTTATTAAATTGACTTAGTCTTTATGCTCTTGGTCCACACAATCGAGTACTGCGAATGAAAGATGTCTTAATTTGTGTGCTGTTGTTATAATTTTATGCTCAAAATCCAAAGTAATTTTGTGCCACTCAAAGAATACAGATGTGCAAATGTGGCTCTTAAAACCATGGACTTGTTTATCCTTTTTATAATCCATGTTTGTATGATGTAAATTGTGATTATTTGTGGTAGCATGTTTTAAGATTTACAAATCTATGATTACCAGCTCTTTACAGTCTTTACCGTCTATTATAAGTAAGCAGCGTTTCAAATTCAGCTGATTTCTGAAATGGGATTACGTTACGTATAATTCGTGTAATTTCATTTTAGGAAACAATCTGATTTGATTTTCCCACTACAAGAAATGTGATGAAGAATGAACACTACCGATGGCACCCGGCATGAGTGTAATTTTTGCGCTGCGCTGTCATTTCTTTACGAAAATGCCGTAACTTGAAACCAGGTGAGATGAAGGCCAAGCGCTTCCCCGTAGTACAATAAAAAAATAACAGCGCAACGCGTAGTACAAAAACAATGCGACGGTTCTAGTGAGTGGCTTAAGGAGCAATTGCTATTATTTATGTAGGGAAATTTAACAACATGTAAATGATCGATGTTTTATTCACAATAGTAATACTGGAATTGTTAACCTCTGTCATTATAGTCCTGTTTTTTTCATATAAAATATCACATGAAAAATATATGCAACACAAGCACAAATTGAATGCAAAACACAATTTTCTTTTATGTAAATATTTTAGTTTTTAGGTACACAAATAAATTAAAATGTTGAATAATTTCGATGTGGCCAGGCAATGTCAACAATTGCGTTATTGATATTCTTTATGGTGCAAATTGATGCGCTCTTTTGAAAAAAGACGGTGGCTCAAGGCGAAAGTGGTCGGAACAACATATTGTAGCCTCGTAGGCAAAGCCAATCACTCATATCATTGTATGTTTTTTTATATTTACAATCTCAGAAATCCGTTGTTTCTCAACCGATTAAAAAAAAAAATAATACATTTAAGTTTAATTTATTCATTTCATTTAAATTTAATTTATTAAATTGACTTACTCTTTATGCTCTCGGTCCACACAATCGAGTACTGCGAATGAAAGATGTCTTAATTTGTGTGCTGTTGTTATAATTTTATGCTCAAAATCCAAAGTAATTTTGTGCCACTCAAAGAATACAGATGTGCAAATGTGGCTCTTTAAGCCATGGACTTGTTTATCCTTTTTATAATCCATGTTTGTAAGATGTAAATTGTGATTATTAATGGTAGCATGTTTTAAAATTTTAAAATCTATGATTACCAGCTCTTTACAGTCTTTACCGTCTATTATAAGTAAGCAGCGTTTCAAATTCGGCTGATTTCTAAAATGGGATTACGTTACGTATAATTCGTTTAATTTCATTTTAGGAAACGATCTGATTTGATTTTCCCACTACAAGAAATGTGATGAAGAATAAACACTACCTATGGCACCCGGCATGAGTGTAAGTTTTGTGCTGCGCTGTCATTTCTTTACGAAAATGCCGTAACTTGAAACCAGGTGAGATGAAGGCCAAGCGCTTCCCCGTAGTACAATAAAAAAAATAACAGCGCAACGCGTAGTACAAAAACAATGCGACGGTTCTAGTGAGTGGCTTAAGGAGCAATTGCTATTATTTATGTAGGGTAATTTGACAACATGTAAATGATCGATGTTTTATTCACAATAGTTATACTGGAATTGTTAACCTCTATCATTATAGTCTTGTTTTTTTTCATATTAAATATCACATGAAAAATATATAAGCAACACAAACACTAATTGAATGCCAAACACAATTTTATTTTATGTAAATATTTTAGTTTTTAGGTACACAAATAAATTAAAATGTTGAATAATTTCGATGTGGCCAGGCAATGTCAACGATTGCGTTATTGATATTCTTTATGGTGCAAATTGATGCGCTCTTTTGAAAAAAGACGGTGGCTCAAGGCGAAAGTGGTCGGAACAACATATTGTAGACTCGTAGGCAAAGCCAATCACTCATATCATTGTATGTTTTTTTTTTATATTTACAATCTCAGAAATCCGTTGTTTCTCAACCGATTTGAAAAAAAAAATACATTTAAGTTTAATTTATTCATTTCATTTAAATTTAATTTATGATATTAACTTAGTCTTTATGCTCTCGTCCCACACAATCGAGTACTGCGAATGAAAGATGTCAAAATTTGAGTGCTGTTGTTATAATTTTATGCTCAAAATCCAAAGTAATTTTGTTTCACTCAAAGAATACAGATGTGCAAATGTGGCTCTTAAAACCATGGACTTGTTTATCCTTTTTATAATCCATGTTTGTAAGATGTAAATTTTGATTATTTGTGGTAGCATGTTTTAAGATTTACAAATCTATGATTACCAGCTCTTTACAGTCTTTACCGTCTATTATAAGAAAGCAGCGTTTCAAATTCGGCTGATTTCTAAAATGGGATTACGTTACGTATAATTCGTTTAATTTCATTTTAGGAAACAATCTGATTTGATTTTCCCACTACAAGAAATGTGATGAAGAATGAACACTACCGATGGCACCCGGCATGAGTGTAAGTTTTGCGCTGCGCTGTCATTTCTTTACGAAAATGCCATAACTTGAAACCAGGTGAGATGAAGGCCAAGCGCTTCCCCGTAGTACAATAAAAAAATAACAGCGCAACGCGTAGTACAAAAACAAGCGACGGTTCTAGTGAGTGGCTTAAGGAGCAATTGCTATTATTTATGTAGGGAAATTTGACAACATGTAAATGATCGATGTGTTTTTCACAATAGTAATACTGGAATTGTTAACCTCTATCACTAAACCGACGCTAGTCTTGTTTTTTTTCATATTAAATATCACATGAAAAATAAATGCAACACAAACACTAATTGAATGCAAAACACAATTTTATTTTATGCAAATATTATAGTTTTTAGGTACACAAATAAATTAAAATGTTGAATAATTTCGATGTGGCCAGGCAATGTCAACAATTGCGTTATTGATATTCTTTATGGTGCAAATTGATGCGCTCTTTTGAAAAAAGACGGTGGCTCAAGGCGAAAGTGGTCGGAACAACATATTGTAGACTCGTAGGCAAAGCCAATCACTCATATCATTGTTTGTTTTTTTATATTTACAATCTCAGAAATCCGTTGTTTCTCAACCGATTTGAAAAAAAAATAATACGTTTAATTTATTCATTTCATTTAAATTTAATTTATTAAATTGACTTAGTCTTTATGCTCTTGGTCCACACAATCGAGTACTGCGAATGCAAGTTGTCTAAATTTGTGTGCTGTTGTTATAATTTTATGCTCAAAATCCAAAGTAATTTTGTTTCACTCAAAGAATACACATGTGCAAATGTGGCTCTTAAAACCATGGACTTGTTTATCCTTTTTATAATCCATGTTTGTAAGATGTAAATTGTGATTATTTGTGGTAGCATGTTTTAAGATTTACAAATCTATGATAACCTGCTCTTTACAGTCTTTACCGTCTATTATAAGTAAGCAACGTTTCAAATTCGGCTGATTTCTAAAATGGGATTACGTTACGTATATTTCGTGGGAATTCCATTTTAAGAAACGATCTGATTTGATTTTCCCACTACAAGAAATGTGATGAAGAATGAACACTACCGATGGCACCCGGCATGAGTGTAAGTTTTGCGCTGCGCTGTCATTTCTTTACGAAAATGCCATAACTTGAAACCAGGTGAGATGAAGGCCAAGCGCTTCCCCGTAGTACAATAAAAAAATAACAGCGCAACGCGTAGTACAAAAACAAGCGACGGTTCTAGTGAGTGGCTTAAGGAGCAATTGCTATTATTTATGTAGGGAAATTTAACAACATGTAAATGATCGATGTTTTTTTCACAATAATAATACTGGAATTGTTAACCTCTATCATTATAGTCTTGTTTTTTTTCATATTAAATATCACATGAAAAATATATGCAACACAAACACTAATTGAATGCAAAACACAATTTTATTTTATGCAAATATTTTAGTTTTTAGGTACACAAATATATTAAAATGTTGAATAATTTCGATGTGGCCAGGCAATGTCAACAATTGCGTTATTGATATTCTTTATGGTGCAAATTGATGCGCTCTTTTGAAAAAAGACGGTGGCTCAAGGCGAAAGTGGTCGGAATAACATATTGTAGACTCGTAGGCAAAGCCAATCACTCATGTCATTGTATGTTTTTTTTTTTATATATACAATCTCAGAAATCCGTTGTTTCTCAACCGATTTGAAAAAAAAAAATACATATACATATAGTAAGTTTAATTTACTCATTTAATTTATTAAATTGACTTACTCTTTATGCTCTCGTCCCACACAAACGAGTACTGCCAATGAAAGTTGTCTAAATTTGTGTGCTGTTGTTATAATTTTATGCTCAAAATCCAAAGTAATTTTGTTTCACTCAAAGAATACAGATGTGCAAATGTGGCTCTTAAAACCATGGACTTGTTTATCCTTTTTATAATCCATGTTTGTAAGATGTAAATTTTGATTATTTGTGGTAGCATGTTTTAAGATTTACAAATCTATGATTACCAGCTCTTTACAGTCTTTACCGTCTATTTTAAGAAAGCAGCGTTTCAAATTCGGCTGATTTCTAAAATGGGATTACGTTACGTATAATTCGTTTAATTTCATTTTAGGAAACAATCTGATTTGATTTTCTCACTACAAGAAATGTGATGAAGAATGAACACTACCGATGGCAACTGGCATAGGTGTAAGTTTTGCGCTGCGCTGTCATTTCTTTACGAAAATGCCATAACTTGAAACCAGGTGAGATGAAGGCCAAGCGCTTCCCCGTAGTACAATAAAAAAATAACAGCGCAACGCGTAGTACAAAAACAAGCGACGGTTCTAGTGAGTGGCTTAAGGAGCAATTGCTATTATTTATGTAGGGAAATTTGACAACATGTAAATGATCGATGTGTTTTTCACAATAGTAATACTGGAATTGTTAACCTCTATCACTAAACCGACGCTAGTCTTGTTTTTTTTCATATTAAATATCACATGAAAAATAAATGCAACACAAACACTAATTGAATGCAAAACACAATTTTATTTTATGCAAATATTATAGTTTTTAGGTACACAAATAAATTAAAATGTTGAATAATTTCGATGTGGCCAGGCAATGTCAACAATTGCGTTATTGATATTCTTTATGGTGCAAATTGATGCGCTCTTTTGAAAAAAGACGGTGGCTCAAGGCGAAAGTGGTCGGAACAACATATTGTAGACTCGTAGGCAAAGCCAATCACTCATATCATTGTTTGTTTTTTTATATTTACAATCTCAGAAATCCGTTGTTTCTCAACCGATTTGAAAAAAAAATAATACGTTTAATTTATTCATTTCATTTAAATTTAATTTATTAAATTGACTTAGTCTTTATGCTCTTGGTCCACACAATCGAGTACTGCGAATGAAAGTTGTCTAAATTTGTGTGCTGTTGTTATAATTTTATGCTCAAAATCCAAAGTAATTTTGTTTCACTCAAAGAATACAGATGTGCAAATGTGGCTCTTAAAACCATGGACTTGTTTATCATTTTTATAATCCATGTATGTAAGATGTAATTTGTGATTATTTGGGGTAGCATGTTTTAAGATTTACAAATCTATGATAACCTGCTCTTTACAGTCTTTACCGTCTATTATAAGTAAGCAACGTTTCAAATTCGGCTGATTTCTAAAATGGGATTACGTTACGTATATTTCGTGGGAATTCCATTTTAAGAAACGATCTGATTTGATTTTCCCACTACAAGAAATGTGATGAAGAATGAACACTACCGATGGCACCCGGCATGAGTGTAAGTTTTGTGCTGCGCTGTCATTTCTGTACGAAAATGCCATAACTTGAAACCAGGTGAGATGAAGCCAAGCGCTTCCCCGTAGTACAATAAAAAAATAACAGCGCAACGCGTAGTACAAAAACAATGCGACGGTTCTAGTGAGTGGCTTAAGGAGCAATTGCTATTATTTATGTAGGGTAATTTGACAACATGTAAATGATCGATGTGTTTTTCACAATAGTAATACTGGAATTGTTAACCTCTATTATTGAACCGTCGCTAGTTTTGTTTTATTTCGTGTAAAATCGCGGTTTAAGGACCAGATAAACGTATTCATTTTTTGTCAATTTTACAGGAGAGCTGAAAACTGTGCATATTTTACTTCTTCCAACATTGAAATGTTAAATAGAGTATAATATGTAATTGACTAGTGAACAAAGTATACAGAAATGCACACATACTATAAGATAATTAATTAGTATAAAACTAAAAATATGTGTGCACTTGTTAAAGAAAATATTTATATTTTTTCAAAAATAGGTTGACATACGTTATTTTGGCTCTTACTTATTCTAAACTGGTTTACCTTTATGTATTTAGATACGTTATTTGTGAAGTTAATTAGAATAGCTAAATCAATAGGGTACCATGATATAAATCTTATTTTTTTTTTAACAATTTTAATCGTTAAGGAATAATGCTTAAACTAAAATACAACATACTCGTAATTAATCCTTAAAAGTTTTGATATCGAATAGGAATGATGCCCTGTCTGCAAAAATCTTGCAAATCCGCACACTTTTTCACTGAAAAGGGTCCATTATATGCATTTTTCAGAACAATTTTGTCAGCAGCTATTCTTTTGCCTCTACTTATAACTTTAATCATTTTGAATTCCATGTCATTAAAATTGTAAGTAGTCTGTATTACTATTTTATTGGGAATATAAAGGAAAGCACAACGTAGTTACAAGCCGTATATTCGTAGACTGGGATCTGAGTGTAGCCCCTCTCATAAACCAATTCATACTCTGGCTACCTACATAACACCTTCACCCTTAAAATTGTGCCAGAATATGAAATACAAAAGACACAATTATCTATATAAGGTAAGTATACATACACACAGAACCTGATGGGTACCCTAGTATAGGGAAGCAAAGCTATGTACATTTACTTAGTAATAATCAGCCGTGGTATAAGTGTACAAATTTCAAACGGTGCAACAAATCATATTTAACTACTTACTTACTAATTTCTATCTATCTATTAGTAGGTAAACTGATATTATCTATAAACTAGAAACCAAAATACAGACCTTTGTTATAGAAGTACCTATATAGGAAAAACGATCGATGACATTACCTTGAACCCATTTATTTTGCGAATTATATATCCTTTACCACACGCCACCGCCTGAGTTCAACTGCCTAGTTTCTGACCGGCATTCGTCATTTTCGTAACGCTCGACTTGCCTATCTTGTACGCTAGTCTCTAGACTCGGTCGGCACGCATCCATTCTAGTTCTCAGAGGGTAGTAGGTTAGCGGGCGTCTCACCCGTCGTTGTGTGCGGTGTGTTGTGATAACTTAGCAAAAACCTACATATAGCCGTATCTGCGTCTTTTTTCGCAATTTTTGCCTTTTTAATCACGTGTTTTATGATTTTTACTGCGTTTTCCGCCGACCGTTCGATGCCGGATGGTACGGTGGAGAAAAAATATGTTTAATCGCGTTGCTACTTAAATCCCCACCGAGACCTGAGATGACCTGAGATGTGCACCCTATCGTACGGGCGAGTAGGCCAACGCCACGGAGACGGCGCGGCGGCGCCTTCGGCGGCGCGGACCCGCACTCTGCGCAGACAGTGCATCCTCGGCAGCATGTCTCTATCTGCTCATCCAAGCCCGGCCACCATGCGTAACTACGCGCCATCGCCTGCGTTTTGACGATGCCTATGTGTGGCTCGTGCAGTCCACGCAGCACGTTCTCGCGGCACACCGGTGGCACGACGACGCGGTACCCCCCCATCACGTCGTAAGCTATCTACCTCGACAACCTGGGGCCAGCCGTTTTCGATACAGCTAACCACTCTGCTTAAAATTGGATTATTGCCCACCTGTGCATTCTATTCGCGGCCATACTAGGTATGCCATTTTGCGGCCTAAAAATACTTACTAACGGTTTGTGGTCAGTTCTCAAACAAAAATATATATATATATATTTTTGTATAATACCCGTATAGATACTGATGATACTTTTTTACACAGTACACAATCGCGAGGGCCTCCCTATGTATTTGAGAATAGGACCGTTCGGCCGTACTGACCTTCCGCGATACGTAGGCGACCCGCCGCATCCACCTGCGACAGCACGCCACCGACGCCGAGCGATGACGCGTCGCACGTCAGCACTAGGGACTGTCTGGGGTCATAGTGTGCTAGCACCTTACTACCTGCTAATAACTGTTTCACTTCTTTGAATGCCGCAATGCATTTAGAGGTCTATTGCCAGCTACGTCACTTTTTTAACAGCTCGTATAGGGGAAATAAATAATCACTAATATTTCACAGGAACTTAGCATAGAAATGAACCATTCCTAAGAACGAGCGCACCTCAGGAGCCGGCATTTTTTTTATACAATCCAGCTTGCTAGGATCCGGTTTGACGCCCTGCTCGCTGACTACGTAACCTAAATATTTAATTTCACTCGCCATAAACATGCACTTACTAGTCTTAACCCTTAACCCGTTATCTCTTAGGCGTTCTAGTACCATTTCTAGACTACGCGAGTGACTCGTCCCATCCAGGCCCGTTATCACTAGATCATCCAAGAACGCTTGCGTATTTGGAATTCCTCTTATCAAGTTATTAATTATTCTTTGAAAAATACCGCAACTAGATGAAAGTCCATCATAGACGAGGTGGAACACCCCCACGGCAGACGGTCCCGCCCGTGTACCGGCCCAACCCCTCCTCGAATACCTGCTTATATCTGTCGAGCAAACCAACCAATTCCTTATCATGTGTTACATCTCTAGACAAACTGTTTATCTCCACCTTACTTTGGACTACAATTTTAGGTATCTGAATATTTTAATTAGATGACCACTGCCGACCTATTAATGTGGTTATGCCCTTTTCGACCACATACAAGTCCAATTGCTTTTTCTGATTCTTATATTGAACAATCGGTGTTATGATACCTATCGGCTTAATTCGTTCCCCAGTATACGAATTAAACCGAGTCGTAACTTTTGCGATTGGCAATTCACTACATTTAGCTTCATACGAGTACGTTGATCTGCTGATGCAAGACGCGACGGTGTCCACCTCCATAACAAGGGTAACGCCATGAACTAGCATCGTGAGACTCACCGGCTTATACTCGCTCAGAGACATTTGGAATATTGCCTCCTCCTCTTCCGCTTCCGATTGACTATCGTTCGAGATCTCGCCCGCAAAGTAACTACGTTGATTATGTCTCGCTCGCCCCTCGGCCGCGCTCCTTAGCGCCGGCCCTGGCCCTGTTTGTCACTTTGTTCGTACACACGCGCTTCAAATGCCCCTTCACGTTACAGTAATCACATACAAAACCACGATATCGGCATTTCGATGCATCGTGCCCTCTGGTTCCACAAACCGAGCACGCACTGGTGGACACGGCCTTCGTCCCATCGTTGGTGGCCCCGTACCGCTGTTGTCCAGGGCCTGACGAATACATCACGTTGATTCCCGTAGATTCACTTCCCGTTCCCGTTTTTCTGATGGCCGATGATTCGACTGACGCGGCGTCCCTCTCTGCAGCCTCGAGATTGGTTGCAATGCTGATGGCCTTCGAAAATGTCAGCTTATTTTCAGCAAACAACGTTTGTCGAATAAGATCGCTCGCGACGCCACACAGAAACTGATCTCGTAAATTATCCTCGCAAGATTTTTCGAACTCACAATATCTCGTTAATTGCTTCAAAGCAGCCATATACTGAGTCACAGTCTCAGACGCGCACTGCTGACGTTGTCTAAATCGGTGGCGTTCCGCCATTACTGATGGATGTGGTTGTAAATGTTCGCGTACCAGTTTCACAAGTTGAACATAAAAATGATTGTTTTTATTGGATTCTGAAGAAGAAATTCAAATAACTCGAACGAAAACTGAAGAAATATAGACCGAGTAGTTCCTCATCGTCAGCTTCGGAATTCCTTGGCCATGGTAAAGATATATGTTACATGGTGATTATGAGTATCAAGACTTACGAGGTATGCAAGCATTTTACTATAATTATTTCCTCAAATAAGCCAGTTTCAAATACATTTGACACGGTGGTATGCACCTACCCTCAACGGAAAAATAAGAACCTGAGTTTTATCAAGGTTGAGTTCTAATGTAAATGTATCGAAAGATAAATACCACATGTTTATCATATTGAGGGTAGTTAAACTATCTGCTTAGCATAAACAGTGCTGATCTTGACCGCGAAATACGAATGACGTCAAGAAGGTTACCATGCACAATACCTCCGCGTAAATCGTGTTGAGAGTACGTATTATTTTTGACGCGTAAATCGCGTCGACCGTGTCGTTTGATACAAAATAATAGTACCTACCTACCAACGAAAACATACCTACCTACATTTTGACGCATGTAAAACGTGTTGAGAGTACGTATTATTTTTGACGCGTAAATCGCGTCGACCGTGTCGTTTGATACAAAATAATAGAACCTACCTACCAACGAAAACATACCTACCTACATTTTGACGCATGTAAATCATGTCGAGTATTCGTATTACTTTCGTCGCGTAAATCGCGTCGAGCGTGTAGCTTGGCACCAAATAATCGTAACTACAAAATATACCTACCTATCCTCACGTGTAAATCATATCGAGTGAACATCTACGCCTTATAACTTCGCGAAAATCGCGTTGAACGTACCTATATTTTGCTACACAATAATCGTACTTGCCAACCAATCAGAGAATAAACTTTTTCTTTGAATTAATCACATTGAAGTATTATCTAAAGATATGCAATGCGTAACGGACATTGAATTACCTGGTAGATAAAAATAACGATTATTTTATTTAAATGACTTACAGATGATTTTCTTCACGAAACTTAGTGGAATCTGATGAACCAGTATCCGATTGAACCAGTATGACTCACAAAAAATCAAGGAAACGATGAAGAGTCTGGAACGAGAAATCTTAGATATACTAGTCGAAGACCTTTCCGCCCAGTGAGCATACTATGCTGATTTGCACAAAGGTATTGCTAGCCAATGGTCTCATACACATAAGTAAGAAACAGTATTTGCCAGCTAATAATTGTCCAAGGATGATTGCACCCAAACTTAGCATGAAAAATGAGAAATGCAGCCTTATCGCCACTGAATATCAAGAAAGACATATTAAGCCAAAGCAAAGTTGGTTGTCTAGCCGTTTATCAGTGGTTTGAATAGCACCTAACTGGGCATTATCATCATTCAAGATGGCGTCCCGTCCCCTCATTCACAACATATAAATAATAAAGCCATCGAGTGATGCTGGAAGACAGCTACGCTGTTACAAATAATCTCAACAAAAATATTAGTAAGGAATACGATTCGAACGAACGAACTTTTATTTGGATCTAATCATGCAGATCTCTTGAAGTTATCAAAAGCTTTATCTCAGTCGGATGCAGAGATGAAAAATAGTTTTATACAGCGCACCCTGTTCAACCCTCTTCCACCGACTACTAGAAAAGCTCAATGGGGTGCTTTAAACTCGAGGGAGATACCGCGACCAGCAGCCGGCGAACCGCGTCACTGTCCCAGTTCTCGGAGGCAACCGTCAGCGCTGGCAGCTACTGCTGCCGCCGTTGGACTATCGCCGCGGCGGACTCGTATCACCCCTGGAGGTACTCTGTACCAGTCGGGGGACACCTGCGAGATTCTAGCTTCACCATATCAGGTACCCTTCGCCGCCGGTGGACTGCAATTTATCCATTCGCAATGGTGTAACTAATAATCATATATAATATAATCATGTTATGTTATTTTATGGATCGAAGGATACGGTATACCGTTTACCAGCGATAACGTTTACCTGTACAAATAAATCCTTGCCGTAATGCATTTAAAGCAGCTTCTTTCAAATAATAAATCAGTGTATAAAGAAAATTCTACTCTTGAATTTCATATTGAAATGAGAGTCATGTCAACGCTAATTTTTGCCACCCATATTTACTGTGCCAAAGCCCAATGGTAAATATCGCTTTAAATTGAATCCGAAAGAATTAAATAAATTTATCCAGCTTAAACATTTAAAAATGGAAAATTTTTGAATAGCCCTAAAATTATGAAATCAAATTATTTTACGGCTATATTAGTTAGATTTATATAACGACGAAATTAGATTAATATGACGTACTTATATTTTCTAATTTCAATTGAAAAAGTCATAGAAAAATACTAAAATTTTAATGGTAATGATAAAAATCCCCTTAATATAATTATAATGTTCTTTGTTTGGTCTTTGAGTATGGCCAAGTGTACTATTACTGTAGCTACTTCCACCTGTTACCTATATTATATTACGCAATATATTAATTATGAATTTAAATATGAATTTGAACCTTTTGTAATCACAAAATTGTTGAAACCAGTGTTACAACTTCAAAGTCAAAGTCAAAGTCAAAATTTCTTTATTCATTAAGATTTTTTAGGATCATTTTGAATCGTCAAATTTACCGCCTGTTCGGAATCGCGACCAGCACACAAGGAGAAAGGCAAGAACCTCGGGCCGGTTAATTTTTTTGATGATCCATTCAACATTTAGATACACAATTTGTAATTATATTCTAAGTAGATACAACAAAAACCTAAATACTTAATCTTAAAACATTTGTTATTACCTATCTACCTATGGGCAATTTGTTAACATTGAGAAATCACCATTTTGCTGTCAACTGGTATAGCAACATCGGGCCACACGTTCTTATCGTCGATATAATCACTAATTTTGTAGTAGGCACTTTTAATTAAATTATTCTTTATATACAATTTGAATTTACGAGTAGAGAGTTTGGTGGCGCTTTGAGGAAGCTTATTATAAAATCTCACACAGTTTCCTAAGAATGAATTATTTACTTTTCCTAAGCGAAACTTAGGTATCTCAAGTTTATTTTTATTTCTAGTATTAACACGGTGTACATCACTTCTTTTACTAAACTCATCAATGTTTCTGTGAGCGTGCATTAGGTTTTCATAAATGTATTGGGAGCTGACTGTAAGAATACCAATCTCTTTAAAACGTTCCCTAAGAGAGTCACGAGTTTTCATTTTATAAATTGCCCGTATAGCTCTCTTCTGTAGAATAAAAATGCTTTCAATATCAGCTGCATTTCCCCATAAAAGTATGCCATAAGACATAATACTATGAAAGTAACTAAAATAAACTAACCTCGCCGTAGCTTCATCAGTAAGATGCCTTATTGTACGTACAGCGTATGCAGCCGAGCTTAATCTGCTAGCTAATGACTCAATATGAATACCCCATTGCAACTTAGCATCAATATTTAAACCTAAGAAAGTAGTTGCTTCAATAAAGTTAAGTATTTCCCCATTTAAGATAATGTTAGCATTGCTGACTTGAACATTAGGCAAGGTGAATCGGATGCATTTTGTTTTTTTCTCATTTAGTAGGAGGTTGTTAACTGTAAACCAATCAAGAACTTAGAACTTATGCGTATACCTACCACTCATCTCAGTGGATGAGTGGCTGTATACAGGGAACTCATTAGATGATTTCTTGTTCGAAGGTGAAACATACGATAAACGCATGGCTCATGTTAGTACAATTATGAGTATTCTGCATTCATATAAAAAAATAAAAGTTTTGATAAAAGTTCAAATCAAAGAATCAAAAATGGATGGATTATGATTCTCTATCTTCCTGTGGAATTGAAAACGAAACCGTTTAATTTTTATAACTTAAAACACGTGTGTAAATGTATTCGCTATTTTTTTTAACATTAGCATGTCTTGCTGTCAAATAAGAATGGTTGTACACCTATCAAATTGTTTGAGACACAAACATGTTTGGCTTTGGTCAACTCTGACGATTATAATAAACAAATGTCTGTCGACAGTTCTTTGTAACATGGCTGAAAATGGTAAAAATATATTATTTAAAAATAAATAAGCCCCATTTGGAATGATAATTACTGTCTTGAAATATATGGCGATGCATCGCTTATTTTTTGGAGAATATTTTGTTAAACTGAAAGTTCATACGGCAATTTTAACACAGCAGAACTTACGCAGATCATTATTCATATTATATCATGATAAAGATATTTAGAATTGAAAACTGCTTATTACAGGTTAAAAATGTTTACATTATGATAATCTGTTTGCCACATAAATTGTATTAGCGGAATACAACATAACTCACATTAACGATGTAGCTCATACATCAGGAAGTAGTGTGACATTCAATATAATAATAATTTAGCTTCATAAAATAAGTTGACTGGTAATATATCATAACAAAAATATTCGCCTTTGCGAAAATAATCAATAATTTTGGTAGACCTGAATTTAATGTCAAATACCAGCTCCCAAAACATTAAATGCAAAAGGTATGCGCGATGTAAACTAGAATACAAATAAGGAATTTGTTGTTTAAAGTTGATGATGCATTCACCGTATGCTAGAAAATCTGTATTTTTTCCTTGAGTTTCCTCCATTTAGTATGATTTTAAAAGTTTATTCAGTTATCATCTTTTGTACTAATAAAATTAATAAAAATAATAATCAAAGCGAAAGGTATCAGATTGCCTTTCAGAACTTGCCATCCGCGATATTCCAGATTTATCCTGGTCGCAGTGAAATTATAAGGCAAGCAATGGTATATCGAGGTATTCTTTTCTTTTAAATATTCTTAATCAGCATAGTTCATAATCTGAAATCTTAGTGGAAATTTAGTAAAAAACCGGATATGATATTTATACCACAAAATGTACCCAAGTTATTTATTTTTTTACTTAAAATTTGATGACGGTGCCAGTTAGCTCTTTAAGGCACTGGTCCGCTTTGTCAACCATTTTAGGACAGAAGTAATAAACAAGTCAAGATATCAATATCAATCGATTTATAAAAGGTGTGGATAAATTAAAACCACCGAAACCAAAATGAGCTGATACTGACACTAATAAAGTTCTATATTCTATGTTTCTGATTTATATCACTACAGTGATATATAACAGTTGTCAGTTGAATGGTGATTTCTCAATGTTAAGAAACTGCCGTTAAGTTATGTAATAGTCAATGTTTTAAGATAATATTAAGTTTTTAGTTTTATGATGTAGGTAACACAAATTATCACGAAGCAAGACAAGAATGCATCGCAGCGCAGCGTTTCAATTTCGGTTGATTTCTAAAATTGGGTTATGTAACGTGTATTTCGATTCCAAGCCTTTTTTTAGAAATAAACCTGATTTAAATATCCATCGTCAAGAATCATCGAGAAAAATGAACACTGCCAATGGAAGCATGAGATTAAGTTTTGAGCTGCGTTGAAATTTTTGGACTGTTACTAAATCGTGGCTTTAGAAGCCATCGCTGTTATTTATATTTACAATTTAAGTACACGTAAACCGATGGCTGTTTTGTTCTTAGATTTTAAAATTGTAATTCTAAACTTCTATTGCTAAACTAACGCTTGTTTTGTTTTTTCTCATGATAAGTGATCAAGATATGAATGTCACACGTCAAAATGAAAACGTTAAATACTAAATAATTGTAAAGCATCATGTAAACAAATTAGAACAATGTTTTATTTTCAGATTTTTTTTATTAATTTTAAGAGGGTAAATATCCCGTTAATATTAGTCATAATGTTTATAACCATGATAGTTTTAAAAGGTATGTCATGAGTTGTGTTTTTAAATCTATTCGTTTTTGATTAGTAAACCCTGTATAAGTATACCATTTTCAATAAAGTTTCCCTCGGTTGTGACAGAAGTGACGTTCTTGGAGAGCATTAGTGTGGTCCTCCATTTACTCATGGCACACTCCAGGATAGTAATTATATGATGGCTTATTTTATAATTTGATTTTAAAATGAATGTAAAATGATAATATTGTAATAATAGTCAATAATATTATTTGTGGTAGCATGTTTCGAAATTTTCAAGTCCATGATAACCTGCTCTCTACAGTCTTTACAGTCCATTATATGTTAGCTCGTTTCGAATTCGGTTGATTTCTAAAATGGGATTACGTTACGTTTATTTTGTGGAGATCCCATTTTATAAAACAATCTGAAACGAGTGTAAGTTTTGCGCTGCTTTGTCATATCTTTACAAAAATGCCATAACTTGAAACCATGTGAGATGAAGGCCAAGCGCTTTCTCGTAGTACAATAAAAAATTACAGCTTAACGCAGAGTACAAAAACCAAAGCCATTGCTATGAATTATGTAGGGAGATTTAACTCCACGTAATTGATGGATGTTTTGTTAATATATATATATATATATATATATATATATATATATATATATATTTTTAAACATATATATTGTAACAAGTTAAGATAAGGCCGAAGTTGGAGGCGCACTTCACTCGGAATCCTCAACAAACTGAGGAACTGGCTATCTTACCTCTGAATGCCGGAACACAACAATTTTATAATTGTTATTATGACAACAGAATTAGGTAAGACGGTGGTAACTAGCCAGGCGGACTACAACCAAGTCCTACCACCAAACAATCCAAGCACAAATAATAATAGTAATATTGTAATTGTAAACCTCTACTATTAAACCGACGCTAGTCTAGTAACTAGAAGTTGCATCAAAATCGGTTCAGTAGTTTAGTTTGAAATCAAAAAACAGGATAATGGGAACTAAAAATGGTTCGAAGTCCGACACAGTGCACCAGGAATGCACTGCACAATAGTATAAACCGATTCTTAACATGTGTTTAGGTCATCTGTATTTATTTTAGTTCCCATTATTGTCATCATTGCATAGATATTTCCCAGAATCCCGTATTATTACACCCTCATACGACTCTCAAATAAGGTATTGTAAACGTCGTGGTGTCGTTTACAATGTAAAAAGCAAAAAATAAGTTAATTTTGAAAAAAAAAAATTGAACCACCTTCATCACCACTAAAAATTTTAAAATTTATCTAAGGATAAGTTCATAAAAGTAATTTGAAGGCGTTGCCATACAGTAAACATGTTGTTTGCTTGGCAATTCAGCTCCAACCTTAAAATGAATGAACTAACCCTTAAGAGTTATTTTTAGGTTTTTAGTGGTGAAGTCGGCTCCTTTTTTTTCTAAACTAACTTATAATAATCAATGTTTGTAAGATTTAAGTTGTGATTATTGGTAGTTGCATGTTTTTAAATTTATGAATTTACGATTAACTACTCTCTGCAGTCTTTTTTGTCTGCTTTAATAAAGTATTTTATCAAATCGGATTAATGAACCGAAAGATAAAAATTATCACGAAGAAAGACAAGAATGCATCGCAGCGCAGCGTTTCAAATTCGGTTGATTTCTAAAATTGGGTTATGTAACGTATATTTCGTTTCGTACACTTTTTTAGAGAGCAACCTGATTTAAACATCCATCGTCAAGAATCATCGTGAAGAATGAACACTGCCGATGGAATCATGAGATCAAGTTTTGACCTGAATTGTCATTTTTGGACGGTTACTAAATCGTGGCTTTAGAAGTAGATATCCCGTTAATATTAGTCATAATGTTCATAACCATGATAGTTTTAAAAGATATGTCATGAGTTGTGTTTTTAAATCTTTTCGTTTTTGATTAGTAAACCATGTATAAGTATACCATTTTTAATAAAGTTTCCTTCGGTTGTGACAAAAGTGACTCCATTTACTCATGGCATACTCCAGGATAGTAATTATATGTTGGCTTATTTTATAAATTGATTTTAAAATGAATGTAAAATGATAATATTGTAATAATAGTCAATAATATTATTTGTGGTAGCATGTTTCGAAATTTTCGAGTCCATGATAACCTGCTCTCTACAGTCTTTACAGTGCATTATATGTTAGCTCGTTTCGAATTCGGTTGATTTCTAAAATGGGATTGCGTTACGTTTATTTTGTGGAGATCCCATTTTATAAAACAATCTGAAACGAGTGTAAGTTTTGCGCTGCTTTGTCATATCTTTACAAAAATGCCATAACTTGAAACCAGGTGAGATGAAGGCCAAGCGCTTTCTCGTAGTACAATAAAAAATTACAGCTTAACGCAGAGTACAAAAACCAAAGCCATTGCTATGAATTATGTAGGGAGATTTAACTCCACGTAATTGATGGATTTTTAAACATATATATTGTAACAAGTTAAGATAAGGCCGAAGGTGGAGGCGCACTTCACTCGGAATCCTCAACAAACTGAGGAACTGGCTATCTTACCTCTGAATGCCGGAACACAACAATTTTATAATTGTTATTATGACAACAGAATTAGGTAAGACGGTGGTAACTAGCCAGGCGGACTACAACCAAGTCCTACCACCAAACAATCCAAGCACAAATAATAATAGTAATATTGTAATTGTAAACCTCTACTATTAAACCGACGCTAGTCTAGTAACTAGAAGTTGCATCAAAATCGGTTCAGTAGTTTAGTTTGAAATCAAAAAACAGGATAATGGGAACTAAAAATGGTTCGAAGTCCGACACAGTGCACCAGGAATGCACTGCACAATAGTATAAACCGATTCTTAACATGTGTTTAGGTCATCTGTATTTATTTTAGTTCCCATTATTGTCATCATTGCATAGATATTTCGGTTTAAAGAATTTATTTCTTATAAAAAACTTAGAATGAGTTCTCTTAAGAGCGTGCCAAATGACAAAATTACGCAACAGGAGCATTTTCAAACACACTCTTTGATAGTAACGGAAGTAGTTGTACCAATAAAAAAAATACTGAAAGCTGGGAAAAATCTTGTTGTAGTACAATGATCGGATAGAATTTTTAAAAAAAATCTGAGTTCTTTTTAAAAAAAAAATAGATACTACACTAAAAAACGCTTTTAATTCCAATGCTCGAAATTATCAGCGACAACCCCATATTTTTGTTTATGAATAAAATAGCTAGACTAGTGTTTTAGTCGAATTATCGGCTTGTTTTTTAATTTCACGTTTACATTTTGAATAATTAAATAAAACGAAAATTATAACGTGGACCTAAAAGCCATTTCATAAGCAACTGAACCATGCAATACGATACAAAATAGATCATGGCTTCTTGGTCAGTTGTCGGGCAGCGCTCGACATGGAAGTTTATTCCCGGCCGCTTTTTTTCGTAATCCAGCGCGTAATTTGAATTATGTTTTGAATATCTACTGGTACTTATCTATTTTTATTAATCAGGTTCGTACCTATGCATAATGAAATTAATTGAAGACGGATTTCTATTATAATATTTTCAAATCAACGCAAAGAGTTGATAATGGTAGCACCCTATTCTCATACAAATTGAGTCTAAATTTGATGGGCTAGCGTTCAAACCCGGCGGGCCGCGCGTTTGCCACTGCACTGATCATTTCTACGTAATCTTGACAGTATAGGCAAGATTTTCAGACAAATCATTGTATCCTCATAGCCTCATGGCTCAGTTGGTAGTAACTCTGCCTTCTGCGCTGTAGGCTGTAGGTTCGATTCCCACCCAGGACTAACATTTGTGTGATGAATGTTTGTTCTGTGTTTATATTGTATGATAAGTATGTATTTACAAAAACTATCCGTAATCTAGTTCCCATATGCTTAGTTTGGGGCTAGATGGCGCTGTGTGAAAATGTTCTGTAATATTTATTTGTAATATTTGTAAAACGAACAAAAATCATGGAACTCGCGTCATCGTCACCGAACCGTTTCCATGAGCTATATGTATACTGTGTATATACATAAATGTACTTTTTGGTTGAACAAAAAGCGAGTAACTCGCGTCATCGTCACCGCACGCTCTTGTAAATTGTATCGTCGAGCTATTCGATTATTATGCGCGACACTGTTACGCTTACCAACACCACTTTTGACTTTAAACACATTGGGATTCAAGTAACAACAATCTCAGCTGTTTTCTTAGGCAATGACAAAAAACTTCAAGTTTTCACTTCTGTCGGCTCTCCCAGAGTGCCAGTGTTTTTTTATCACAAAATTTGTTCAGTTACAGTTTGCTTGGTGGTAGGACTTTGTTTGAGTCCGCCTGGCTAGCTACAACCATCTTACCTTATTATGTCGCCATAATAACAATTTAAAAAATGTTGTGTTCCGGCATTCAGACGTCAGATAGCCAGCTCCTCAGTTTGTTGAGGATTCCGGGCGAAGTGCGCCTCCACCTTCGGCTTTATCTCAACTTGTTACCAGGTGAGAAGGCCAAGATGCTTACATCTCGCACAATAAAAAAAAAATCGTTGTCCTGGCGAAAAAGTGTCGAATTTCATGATTTGACTTTCTAGAATAATTAAATTATGATACCGTGTAGATTTGATACTTTTAAGTGAGATTGTTCATGTATCGAAAAAAAAATTATCACAGGAAAAAGTGCTAGGATTTGTGCGTCTTATACTTTCGGAGATATTTTATGATAAACAGATTTTGCGGGGTATGTCTGAAATATTACATCAGCAAAATATTGTGTCCGATACGGGAACCAAATACAACAATACATACCCACGAATAGACCTTGATTTGTGTGTTGTTTAGTATTTCAAACTAATTGGCGAATACATAGTAATTCATTAGTTTTTAAAATTACTAAAAATCGGATTTACAAGGATCGTAACAATGTGTTTAAAGTAAAATGTGTCAGAAGTGGTGTTGGTAAGGTGTCGCTAGTTCAATGTTTTTTGTTCCATCTCAAGCAAAATTTTTTTTTTTTACTGGCCCTCATTTTAATTTTTTGGTACGATTAAAATAATTTCCTATGTGGAGATAGCCGTTTTTATTTTTTAGATATTTGGAATAACAGTATCCGCCAAAAGAACGTCCTACCAGCGGTTTTTCTTAAATTAACTTTAAAAAAAAAAACATAGTATGACGCATAAATGTAAATGTTTGTGATAAAATTAAATTCGTGTATGGTTCTGGAGATATTGCAATTGTACACAAAATATCACTACCTACTACCTACCGACTACTAACTTTCTTGGGTTATGTAGGTATAGGTAGTAGGTACATACTTCAATTACCTATTCTGACTATCCACTGACGGCTGTCGTATAAATCTTCATTCCAAATAACATTAAAATCCGTTCGCAGTAATAGTTTTTTATTGAATAATCGTGAACCCAATCGTAAAGTAATAGTATATGATTTATCTTAGTGTAACGCATTTACTGTGCTCAGCGTCACAACCTCGAGCGATCGTGGCGGTGCAAGACGCGCGGGTGAAATATGTTTTTTTACTGGCATTGAGCGCGCTCTTAATATGAGATATAAAGTAGTTAACATTTTATTGGCTAGTCATTAGTTCAATTTACAATGTATATGTTCGAAGTCAGTGCAAACAGATTTTACTTTAATAGGTAGGACATCCTGTTACATCACATGTGTAGGTACGTCAAATATTCTAACTTCAACTGATGGTAGGTAGATTATAAAGATGTTGTACTGAGTTAGACTTAGACTGGTACAAAGTAGTGGAACAGCTATCTACCCTCAATTTGGTTGCGATTTATAAATGTGTTTTTATTTCTGTCAGAGTTATAGTCTAGGAGATGGCAGTAATTATACATGTTATGATTACTATTATTCACCTTCTATAATTAGTAGTTACTTGTTATTATGTTATGAAATTAATTTGTTTTAAACATTATTATGGTACAAGGAGATATTATTATCTATTTTTTTATATTTATTATTACTTTTACTTATTAATTTAAATATTAAGTTAAGTTACCTAATAGAACATTTGAATCGGTTTTTTTTTAGTTTAGCTGCAAACTTTTGTACATAAGTATACGATACAATAATGTGTATTTGGCAATAAGTTAGGGGAGGTCAGGACGGAAAATATTACTTTTATCAATTAGTGATTTTCGATATTTATGATTTTATCGAACCTTGTGGAACTCCGCATGTTACTCTTCGAGGGTTACTTACTTAATTTCCTATTTTAATCATTTGTTGTCTGTTGGTTATGTACAAAGAAAGTAGATCATATGCTACACCACTTATGCCTGCATATTTCAACTTTTCCAACAGCTTGGAGTGACTTACAGTGTCAAACGCCTTCTTAAGGTCAATAAAAATTCCTATGCATAGTTTTTTTTCATCAATGTTTGTTTTGATGATGGTAATTAGGTCTACTGTCGCTGAGAGCGTGTTGGATTTTTGTCTGAAGCCGTATTGTTGATCTATAATATTTTTTTTATCGGATAGGTATTAATTTAGTCGAGTGTAAATGATCTTTTCGAAAACTTTTGACAACACAGGCAGTACTGAGATGGGTCTGTAGTTACTAAGGTCTGATTTTACTCCAGATTTATAAATTGGTGTAACTTTTGCAAGGTTTAAATTAATGCATTAGGAATGAATACAAATTGTTAAAGGTTGTGATATTTTGGGTTTTAAACATTTTATTACTTTAGTGCTAATTTTGTCAAGGCCCATGCTACTATTTGTCTTTAAGTTATCAATAATTTTGCAGATTTCTTTGACGGTGCAAGGTGTAAGTTGTTTTAATGTTATGTCATCATGGGCATGTTCTTGTCTATATATAAAAGCGTCATCTGAGTGTTCATGGTATTGGGTGGGAATCTTGTTCGCTAAATCAGTACCAATGGAAGAAAAGAAGATATTAAAAAATTCGCATATTTCAGTACCATCAGTTATAGTTTGAGAATTTGACACAATTTTAGGTAGTATGCACTTGGTTTTAAGCTTGTTCGCAGACAAGGTGTTTATTAGGTCCCATATTTTTTTAGGATTGTCGTTACATTTAATAAATTCGTTATAATAATATTTAGCCTTATGTCTTTTTATTTTATTCCTAACTTTATTTCTTTCCTGAATGAAGTCCTCCTTCAGGCGTTCATGTTCTGTGACCAACTTAAGTTTCTGCCATAGTAAGTTTCTATAATTAATCATATCAATCACTTCTTTGCTAATCAAATCATCTCTAGGTAGATTCATTATTTTAGTTTTGTAAGTTTTATTTTGTTTTATGTGTGTCTTTATAAAATCTTGAAGAGAATCGTAGTCATTTTCCACATTTGTGTATGCTGCCTCATGTATATTTTTGTAAAGATTTTCATAATCGATTGCTTCATACTCAATGCGTTGTTTCGACTGTCGTTTATGCATATCAACTTCGAGATATGCATATGGTCGGAGATTGAAGAATCTAGGAGTCCTAGCTTGAATGTGGTTTTGGAGAGATCGGTGGTCACGTGATCTAGTATTGTGCTTGTAGTTGTTGTTTGGCGTGTTGCGTACTGTTTGTCTATTTTATTTAAAACTGCATATCCTTCTTCCTCTAAGATATCTAGATAACGTTTTATGTGGTTATTTATACTTAGCAGATCCAAGTTTATGTCTCCAAATATCAGTGATCTTTTTCGATTCTCGAGTTGACCAGAGAAGATATCCAAAAAATCAGTCACACTTCCTGGTCTGTATATACCTGAAATGTAGAGAGCCAGTTTCGGGAGATATATCCATAGGTAGTGATTGCCCTCTCTGAATACCTCATCGATTGTCTCAAAACAAATGCTCTTATGTATATAAGTGGATACACCCCCGCCTCTGCAATCTTTTCTGTAATTGTATACGTGCGTATAGTTCGGAAGGTCGTTTAATTTTGCGTCATGGTCAGATTTTAGCCATGCCTCTGTTATTATGATAATATGTACTGTTGAGTTAATTCCTTTTATTATACATTGCAATTCATCAAGTTTCCCAGGCGTACATATGCTTCTTGCATTAGTGTAGAATAATTTTAAAGATGACGAATCCGTTGATAGATCTTGATATCGTTGAGCTAAGATATGAGTACATTTTTGATTATCCGAACCTTGGTTGGCGCAGGTTTTTATTAGTTTTTTGTATTTCTTTGGGTTATGGTTGGAATCCCTTTTACATACCTTATAGTCAGATTAGTTTCCCCGTTTTCTTCTCGTTGCTTAAGTTCTGCTACTGTGTTTTTCACGTTGTTACGTTGTGCTTGGGTTTCATCCGTGTATATTTTGTAAGTCCCAGGTATTTTTTCCTTGTTTTTCAGCAACATTTTTGTGGGTTCTGTCGTTTCGAATATAACTTTAATGGGTCGTCGCCGTGGATTTTGTTCATTATATTGGCCCAGTCTCATAGTTATCAGAGATTCTTGGGACAATTTTGATGTGCAATTTTGAAAATTTTGTGAACCTCTTCTAGATCGTGACTTTTTCTGATTGATGTATTTTTACTGCTAATTTCATCAAGTCCTGCAATTATTATATTTTTCTCTCGCTGGAACCTCTCTTGCAGCTTATGGATTAGATCGTTTTGCTCTGATATAGTAGTTAGATGTAGTGTTTGATTTACGTTTTTGTTTAATTTTAAGACAGATATCTCTTTCTCCATAGATTTTGTTCTGGTTTGTGTTGTCTTGTGTTCTTCAGTAATATTTTCCACAGCCTAGTTTAACTTTATGTATTCTGTAGCCAAATTTTCTGTGGTAGATTTAATTGATTTTATTTCTTCTTTGATTTCTTGGATATCTTTGTGTATAATGTTAATACTAGTATTTTGAGCTTCGGATGCAGTCTTGATCACATTCATTATTTCAGCCCTAAATTCGGCCATATCATTTCTAAGATCGTACTCCATACTACGTTCTTTTCTTTTCCTTTCATGGTATTTGGTGACTTGATTTTCCTCCTCATCATAATTAGAAAGGTTTGAGGTAGATCCTTCCCCACTGCCATATGCACTAAAAGTCATGCGATTTGGTGACGAGGATGTCGATTGTTGTTTACTCATTTTAGTTTGGTACAACTCACTATCTCCTGAACTATTTGATTCTATGTAAACAAAGGAACAATGATACCTATCACTCACTTCGAATGCAACAAATCACTTTATCGTCTTTTAGTTACTGTAATTAAGCTTTTGTAATTTCACTATTGTGCACTTAACTGTGGGTAGTGTAACTGGATTTTGACAAAATGTATGCACTGTATTTTTATCAAGTCATATAATTATCTAGCTCCGAATACGTCTTGACAGTTCGAGCGCCAGCGCGGGCTTATTTCCCAGAATCACGTATTATTACACCCTCATACGAATCTCAAATAAGGTACCTATCGTAAACGTCGTGGTGTCGTTTACAATGTAAAAAGCTAAAAATAAGTTATTTTTGAAAAAAATAATTGAACCGACTTCATCACCACTAAAAATTTTAAAATTTCTTTAAGGATAAGTTCATATAAGTAATTTGAAGGCGTTGCCATACAGTAAACATGTTATTTGCTTGGCAATTCAGCTCCAACCTTAAAATTAATGAACTAATCCTTAAGAGTTATTTTTAGGTTTTTAGTGGTGAAGTCGGCCCCCTTTTTATTCTAAACTAACTTATAATAATCAATGTTTGTAAGATTTAAGTTGTGATTATTGGTAGTTGCATGTTTTAAATGTATGAATTTATGATTAACTACTCTCTGCAGTCTGTTTTGTCTACTATAATAAGATATTTTATCAAATCGGATTAATATCGGATAACACTATGGCATTCAGAATCAGGCAATAAGCCTCATGCGTAGCTACCTATCGAATCGCATTCAAAAAGTAGACATTAACGGTAGCAAATCTTTGGAAACATCCACTAACATCGGTGTACGACACAGGGTCAGTTTTTTTGTTTCTAGTCTATGTCAATGATCTGCCTTCCTGTGTGATTTATGTGATATTGTATTGTTTGCAGACGACACTTCATTAATATTTAGAGTTGATAGGACTAAAGATAATTATGATTGTGTAAATGCTTCTCTAGCTAGAGTTCTTGATTGGTTTACGGTAGATAACCTCTTATTAAATGAGAAAAAAACCAAATGCATTAGATTCACCTTGCCTAACGTTCAAGTCAGCAATGCTAACATTATCTTAAATGGGGAAATACTTACCTTTATGGAAGCAACTACTTTCTTGGGTTTAAATATCGATTCAAAGTTGCAATGAAGTATTCATATTAATACATTAGCTAGCCGGCTAAGCTCGGCAGCATACGCAGTACGTACCATAAGGCATCTTACTGATGAAACCACGGCGAGGTTAGTTTATTTTAGTTACTTTCACAGCGTTATGTCCTATGGCATATTTTTATGGGGAAATGCAGCAGATATTGAAAGCAGATTTTTGTCCTGCAAAAACGAGCTGTACGGGCAATTTATAAATTGAAAATTCGTGAATCTCTCAGGGAACGTTTTATAGAGATTGGTATTATGACAGTCAGCTCCCAATAAATTTATGAAAATCTAATGCACGCTCACAGGAACATTGATGAGTTTGGTAAAAGAAGTGATGTACACAGTGTTAATACTAGAAATAAAAATAAACTTGACATATCTAGGTATCGCTTATGAAAAGTAAATAATTCAACACAATAACAAACAATAGTGATTATGTAGTGTTTTCTTATCATCGATCATTAGTTAAACTAAGATGAACCGTAGCTTTTGATGCAAAGGAACCTAGAAGTTGGTGATCTAGTATACGTTGTCGACTCCGATGGACCCAGGAACAAGTGGCCGGAGGGCTTGGTCCAGGAAGTATGTCCTGGAAAAGATAAATGGGTTAGAATGGTAAAAATCAATAAGATGAATGGAGTTCTTACCCGGTCAGCTGCTCGCGTCGCACGGATCCCATTGGTTGATGAGTGTACCCCAGTGTACCTAGCTACACTGGGGTTACAAAAAACAGGATAATGGGAACGAAAAATGGTTTGTATTCCGACACAATGCACCAGGAATGCACTGCACTATAGTATAAACCGATTCTTAACATATGTTTAGGTCATCTGTATTTATTTAAGTTCCCATCATTGTCATCATTGCATAGATATTTCCCAGAATCCCGTATTATTGCAACCTCATACGACTCTCAAATAGGGTGTCGTTAACGTCGTAAAGCCAAAAATAAGTTATTATTGAAAAAAAAATTTAACCGACTTCATTAACACTAAAAATTTAAAAATAACTCTAAGGATACGTTCATATAATTTGAAGGCGATGCCATACAGTAAACATGTTGTTTGCTTGGCATTTCGGCACCAACTCTTAATTACATTAACTAACCCCTAGAGTTATTTTTAGGTTTTTAGTGGTGAAGTCGGTTCCTTTTTTTTCAAAACTAACTTATAATACTAACTTAAATCATCAATGTTTGTCATATTTAAGTTGTGATTATTGGTAGTTGCATGTTTCTAAATTTATGAATTTATGACTAACTACTCTCTGCAGTAATTTTCGTCTATTATAATAAGGTATTTTATCTAATCGGATTAATGAACCGAAGAATAAAAATTATCACGAAGAAAGAAGATGTATCGTAGTGCAGCGTTTCGAATTCGGTTGATTTCTAAAATTGGGTTGAAACGTAACGTCTATTTCGTTTTCTTCTCTTTTTTAGAAAGCAACCTGATTTAAACATCCATCGTCAAGAATCATCGTGAAGAATGAACACTGCCGATGGAATCATGAGATTAAGTTTTGAGCTGCGTTGTAATTTTTGGACGGTTACTAAATCGTGGCTTTAGAAGCCATCGCTGTTATTTATGTAGACAATTTAACAACACGTAAACCGATGGATGTTTTGTTCTTAGATTTTAATATTGTAATTCTAAACTTCTATTGCTAAACTAACTCTAGTTTTGTTATTTCTCATGATAAGTATCACACGTCTAAAATAAAACGACAAAAACGAAATAAATGTAAAGCATCATGTAAACAAATCAGAACATAATTTTTTATTTTCCAAAAATAACCCCTTGTTAGCGACGGGAATTAAATAAAATAATGTTATTTATATAAACTAAGTACATAAATGTAAATGTAATCAAAAAAAGATTAATATGTCAAATAAATCACAGCATATCTTATCCAGATTGGTACACGGCTGACTTGATACGCGATATTAAGCGAAAGTGGCGTTATCACAAACTATACAAAATAACAAAATCCAATAGTGATTATGTAGTGTTTTCTTATTATCGATCATTAGTTAAACTAAGATGAACTGTAGCTTTTGATGCAAAGGAACCTAGAAGTTGGTGATCTAGTATACGTTGTCGGCTCCGATGGACCCAGGAACAAGTGGCCGGAGGGCTTGGTCCAGGAAGTATGTCCTGGAAAAGATAAATGGGTTAGAATGGTAAAAATCAATAAGATGACTGGAGTTCTTACCCAGTCAGCTGCTCGCGTCGCACGGATCCCATTGGTTGATGAGTGTACCCCAGTGTACCTAGCTACACTGGGGTTACAAAAAACAGGATAATGGGAACGAAAAATGGTTTGTATTCCGACACAATGCACCAGGAATGCACTGCACTATAGTATAAACCGATTCTTAACATATGTTTAGGTCATCTGTATTTATTTAAGTTCCCATCATTGTCATCATTGCATAGATATTTCCCAGAATCCCGTATTATTGCAACCTCATACGACTCTCAAATAGGGTGTCGTTAACGTCGTAAAGCCAAAAATAAGTTATTATTGAAAAAAAAATTTAACCGACTTCATTAACACTAAAAATTTAAAAATAACTCTAAGGATACGTTCATATAATTTGAAGGCGATGCCATACAGTAAACATGTTGTTTGCTTGGCATTTCGGCACCAACTCTTAATTACATTAACTAACCCCTAGAGTTATTTTTAGGTTTTTAGTGGTGAAGTCGGTTCCTTTTTTTTCAAAACTAACTTATAATACTAACTTAAATCATCAATGTTTGTCATATTTAAGTTGTGATTTTTGGTAGTTGCATGTTTCTAAATTTATGAATTTATGACTAAATACTCTCTGCAGTAATTTTCGTCTATTATAATAAGGTATTTTATCTAATCGGATTAATGAACCGAAGAATAAAAATTATCACGAAGAAAGAAGATGTATCGTAGCGCAGCGTTTCGAATTCGGTTGATTTCTAAAATTGGGTTGAAACGTAACGTCTATTTCGTTTTCTTCTCTTTTTTAGAAAGCAACCTGATTTAAACATCCATCGCCAAGAATCATCGTGAAGAATGAACACTGCCGATGGAATCATGAGATTAAGTTTTGAGCTGCGTTGTAATTTTTGGACGGTTACTAAATCGTGGCTTTAGAAGCCATCGCTGTTATTTATGTAGACAATTTAACAACACGTAAACCGATGGATGTTTTGTTCTTAGATTTTAATATTGTAATTCTAAACTTCTGTTGCTAAACTAACTCTAGTTTTGTTATTTCTCATGATAAGTATCACACGTCTAAAATAAAACGACAAAAATGAAATAAATGTAAAGCATCATGTAAACAAATCAGAACATAATTTTTTATTTTCTAAAAATAACCCCTTGTTAGCGACGGGAATTAAATAAAATAATGTTATTTATATAAACTAAGTACATAAATGTAAATGTAATCAAAAAAAGATAAATATGTCAAATAAATCACAGCATATCTTATCCAGATTGGTACACGGCTGACTTGATACGCGATATTAAGCGAAAGTGGCGTTATCACAAACTATACAAAATAACAAAATCCAATAGTGATTATGTAGTGTTTTCTTATCATCGATCATTAGTTAAACTAAGATGAACTGTAGCTTTTGATGCAAAGGAACCTAGATGTTGGTGATCTAGTATACGTTGTCGACTCCGATGGACCCAGGAACAAGTGGCCGGAGAGCTTGGTCCAGGAAGTATGTCCTGGAAAAGATAAATGGGTTAGAATGGTAAAAATCAATAAGATGACTGGAGTTCTTACCCGGTCAGCTGCTCGCGTCGCACGGATCCCATTGGTTGATGAGTGTACCCCAGTGTACCTAGCTACACTGGGGTTACAAAAAACAGGATAATGGGAACGAAAAATGGTTTGTATTCCGACACAATGCACCAGGAATGCACTGCACTATAGTATAAACCGATTCTTAACATATGTTTAGGTCATCTGTATTTATTTAAGTTCCCATCATTGTCATCATTGCATAGATATTTCCCAGAATCCCGTATTATTGCAACCTCATACGACTCTCAAATAGGGTGTCGTTAACGTCGTAAAGCCAAAAATAAGTTATTATTGAAAAAAAAATTTAACCGACTTCATTAACACTAAAAATTTAAAAATAACTCTAAGGATACGTTCATATAATTTGAAGGCGATGCCATACAGTAAACATGTTGTTTGCTTGGCATTTCGGCACCAACTCTTAATTACATTAACTAACCCCTAGAGTTATTTTTAGGTTTTTAGTGGTGAAGTCGGTTCCTTTTTTTTCAAAACTAACTTATAATACTAACTTAAATCATCAATGTTTGTCATATTTAAGTTGTGATTTTTGGTAGTTGCATGTTTCTAAATTTATGAATTTATGACTAAATACTCTCTGCAGTAATTTTCGTCTATTATAATAAGGTATTTTATCTAATCGGATTAATGAACCGAAGAATAAAAATTATCACGAAGAAAGAAGATGTATCGTAGCGCAGCGTTTCGAATTCGGTTGATTTCTAAAATTGGGTTGAAACGTAACGTCTATTTCGTTTTCTTCTCTTTTTTAGAAAGCAACCTGATTTAAACATCCATCGCCAAGAATCATCGTGAAGAATGAACACTGCCGATGGAATCATGAGATTAAGTTTTGAGCTGCGTTGTAATTTTTGGACGGTTACTAAATCGTGGCTTTAGAAGCCATCGCTGTTATTTATGTAGACAATTTAACAACACGTAAACCGATGGATGTTTTGTTCTTAGATTTTAATATTGTAATTCTAAACTTCTGTTGCTAAACTAACTCTAGTTTTGTTATTTCTCATGATAAGTATCACACGTCTAAAATAAAACGACAAAAATGAAATAAATGTAAAGCATCATGTAAACAAATCAGAACATAATTTTTTATTTTCTAAAAATAACCCCTTGTTAGCGACGGGAATTAAATAAAATAATGTTATTTATATAAACTAAGTACATAAATGTAAATGTAATCAAAAAAAGATAAATATGTCAAATAAATCACAGCATATCTTATCCAGATTGGTACACGGCTGACTTGATACGCGATATTAAGCGAAAGTGGCGTTATCACAAACTATACAAAATAACAAAATCCAATAGTGATTATGTAGTGTTTTCTTATCATCGATCATTAGTTAAACTAAGATGAACTGTAGCTTTTGATGCAAAGGAACCTAGATGTTGGTGATCTAGTATACGTTGTCGACTCCGATGGACCCAGGAACAAGTGGCCGGAGAGCTTGGTCCAGGAAGTATGTCCTGGAAAAGATAAATGGGTTAGAATGGTAAAAATCAATAAGATGACTGGAGTTCTTACCCGGTCAGCTGCTCGCGTCGCACGGATCCCATTGGTTGATGAGTGTACCCCAGTGTACCTAGCTACACTGGGGTTACAAAAAACAGGATAATGGGAACGAAAAATGGTTTGTATTCCGACACAATGCACCAGGAATGCACTGCACTATAGTATAAACCGATTCTTAACATATGTTTAGGTCATCTGTATTTATTTAAGTTCCCATCATTGTCATCATTGCATAGATATTTCCCAGAATCCCGTATTATTGCAACCTCATACGACTCTCAAATAGGGTGTCGTTAACGTCGTAAAGCCAAAAATAAGTTATTATTGAAAAAAAAATTTAACCGACTTCATTAACACTAAAAATTTAAAAATAACTCTAAGGATACGTTCATATAATTTGAAGGCGATGCCATACAGTAAACATGTTGTTTGCTTGGCATTTCGGCACCAACTCTTAATTACATTAACTAACCCCTAGAGTTATTTTTAGGTTTTTAGTGGTGAAGTCGGTTCCTTTTTTTTCAAAACTAACTTATAATACTAACTTAAATCATCAATGTTTGTCATATTTAAGTTGTGATTATTGGTAGTTGCATGTTTCTAAATTTATGAATTTATGACTAACTACTCTCTGCAGTAATTTTCGTCTATTATAATAAGGTATTTTATCTAATCGGATTAATGAACCGAAGAATAAAAATTATCACGAAGAAAGAAGATGTATCGTAGTGCAGCGTTTCGAATTCGGTTGATTTCTAAAATTGGGTTGAAACGTAACGTCTATTTCGTTTTCTTCTCTTTTTTAGAAAGCAACCTGATTTAAACATCCATCGTCAAGAATCATCGTGAAGAATGAACACTGCCGATGGAATCATGAGATTAAGTTTTGAGCTGCGTTGTAATTTTTGGACGGTTACTAAATCGTGGCTTTAGAAGCCATCGCTGTTATTTATGTAGACAATTTAACAACACGTAAACCGATGGATGTTTTGTTCTTAGATTTTAATATTGTAATTCTAAACTTCTATTGCTAAACTAACTCTAGTTTTGTTATTTCTCATGATAAGTATCACACGTCTAAAATAAAACGACAAAAACGAAATAAATGTAAAGCATCATGTAAACAAATCAGAACATAATTTTTTATTTTCCAAAAATAACCCCTTGTTAGCGACGGGAATTAAATAAAATAATGTTATTTATATAAACTAAGTACATAAATGTAAATGTAATCAAAAAAAGATTAATATGTCAAATAAATCACAGCATATCTTATCCAGATTGGTACACGGCTGACTTGATACGCGATATTAAGCGAAAGTGGCGTTATCACAAACTATACAAAATAACAAAATCCAATAGTGATTATGTAGTGTTTTCTTATTATCGATCATTAGTTAAACTAAGATGAACTGTAGCTTTTGATGCAAAGGAACCTAGAAGTTGGTGATCTAGTATACGTTGTCGGCTCCGATGGACCCAGGAACAAGTGGCCGGAGGGCTTGGTCCAGGAAGTATGTCCTGGAAAAGATAAATGGGTTAGAATGGTAAAAATCAATAAGATGACTGGAGTTCTTACCCAGTCAGCTGCTCGCGTCGCACGGATCCCATTGGTTGATGAGTGTACCCCAGTGTACCTAGCTACACTGGGGTTACAAAAAACAGGATAATGGGAACGAAAAATGGTTTGTATTCCGACACAATGCACCAGGAATGCACTGCACTATAGTATAAACCGATTCTTAACATATGTTTAGGTCATCTGTATTTATTTAAGTTCCCATCATTGTCATCATTGCATAGATATTTCCCAGAATCCCGTATTATTGCAACCTCATACGACTCTCAAATAGGGTGTCGTTAACGTCGTAAAGCCAAAAATAAGTTATTATTGAAAAAAAAATTTAACCGACTTCATTAACACTAAAAATTTAAAAATAACTCTAAGGATACGTTCATATAATTTGAAGGCGATGCCATACAGTAAACATGTTGTTTGCTTGGCATTTCGGCACCAACTCTTAATTACATTAACTAACCCCTAGAGTTATTTTTAGGTTTTTAGTGGTGAAGTCGGTTCCTTTTTTTTCAAAACTAACTTATAATACAAACTTAAATCATCAATGTTTGTCATATTTAAGTTGTGATTTTTGGTAGTTGCATGTTTCTAAATTTATGAATTTATGACTTAATACTCTCTGCAGTAATTTTCGTCTATTATAATAAGGTATTTTATCTAATCGGATTAATGAACCGAAGAATAAAAATTATCACGAAGAAAGAAGATGTATCGTAGCGCAGCGTTTCGAATTCGGTTGATTTCTAAAATTGGGTTGAAACGTAACGTCTATTTCGTTTTCTTCTCTTTTTTAGAAAGCAACCTGATTTAAACATCCATCGCCAAGAATCATCGTGAAGAATGAACACTGCCGATGGAATCATGAGATTAAGTTTTGAGCTGCGTTGTAATTTTTGGACGGTTACTAAATCGTGGCTTTAGAAGCCATCGCTGTTATTTATGTAGACAATTTAACAACACGTAAACCGATGGATGTTTTGTTCTTAGATTTTAATATTGTAATTCTAAACTTCTGTTGCTAAACTAACTCTAGTTTTGTTATTTCTCATGATAAGTATCACACGTCTAAAATAAAACGACAAAAATGAAATAAATGTAAAGCATCATGTAAACAAATCAGAACATAATTTTTTATTTTCTAAAAATAACCCCTTGTTAGCGACGGGAATTAAATAAAATAATGTTATTTATATAAACTAAGTACATAAATGTAAATGTAATCAAAAAAAGATAAATATGTCAAATAAATCACAGCATATCTTATCCAGATTGGTACACGGCTGACTTGATACGCGATATTAAGCGAAAGTGGCGTTATCACAAACTATACAAAATAACAAAATCCAATAGTGATTATGTAGTGTTTTCTTATCATCGATCATTAGTTAAACTAAGATGAACTGTAGCTTTTGATGCAAAGGAACCTAGATGTTGGTGATCTAGTATACGTTGTCGACTCCGATGGACCCAGGAACAAGTGGCCGGAGAGCTTGGTCCAGGAAGTATGTCCTGGAAAAGATAAATGTCAAAGTCAAAGTCAAAGTCAAATATTTTTATTCATTAAGATTTTTAGGATCATTTTGAAACGTCAAATCTACCGCCTGTTCGGAATCGCGACCAGCACACAAGGAGAAAGGCAAGAACCTCGGGCTGATTAATTTTTTTGAAAATCCATTTAACATTTAGGTACATTGTTTATAATAATTTAATAACATTACAAGTGTTACCTACATCATAAAACTAAAAACTTAATATTATCTTAAAACATTGATTACTACATAACTATCTAATGGGCAGTTTCTTGACATTGAAAAACACCATTTAACTGTCAACTGGTATAGCAACATCGGGCCACGCGTTCTTATCGTCGATATAGTCACTTATTTTGTAGTAGGCTCTTTTAATTAAATTATTCTTTATATACAATTTGAATTTACGAGCAGAGAGTTTGGTGGCGCTTTGAGGAAGCTTATTATAGAATCGTACACAGTTTCCTAAGAATGAATTATTTACTTTTCCTAAGCGATACCTAGGTATGTCAAGTTTATTTTTATTTCTAGTATTAACACTGTGTACATCACTTCTTTTAACAAACTCATCAATGTTCCTGTGTGCGTGCATTAGGTTTTCATAAATATATTGGGAGCTGACTGTCATAATACCAATCTCTTTAAAACGTTCCCTGAGAGAGTCACGAGTTTTCAATTTATAAATTGCCCGTACAGCTCTCTTTTGCAGGATAAAAATGCTTTCAATATCTGCTGCATTTCCCCATAAAAATATGCCATAGGACATAACGCTGTGAAAGTAACTAAAATAAACTAACCTCGCCGTGGTTTCATCAGTAAGATGCCTTATGGTACGTACTGCGTAAGCTGCCGAGCTTAGCCGGCTAGCTAATGTATTAATATGAATACCCCATTGCAACTTTGCATCGATATTTAAACCCAAGAAAGTAGTTGCTTCCATAAAGTTAAGTATTTCCCCATTTAAGATAATGTTAGCATTGCTGACTTGAACGTTAGGCAAGGTGAATCTAATGCATTTCGTTTTTTTCTCATTTAATAAGAGGTTATTTACCGTAAACCAATCAAGAACTCTAGCTAGAGAAGCATTTACACAATCATAATTATCTTTAGCCCTATCAACTCTAAATATTAATGAAGTATCGTCTGCAAACAATACAATATCACATAAATCCCCTACACAGGAAGGCAGATCATTGACATAGACTAGAAACAAAAAAGGCCCCAAGATTGACCCTTGTGGTACACCGATGTTAGTGGATGTTCCCGAAGATTTGCTACCGTTAATGTCTACTTTTTGAATGCGATTCGATAGGTAGCTACGCATGAGGCTTATTGCCTGATTCTGAATGCCATAGTGTTTTAGCTTTGAGATTAAGGTGTCATGATCTACGCAATCGAAAGCCTTAGATAAATCACAGAATACTCCTATGGCATCCTGTTTTCCTTCCCAGGCTTTAAAAACGTACTTCAACAGCATGGCACCAGCGTCAGTGGTTGAACGACCTTTAGTAAACCCAAATTGTTTTTCATGAAGTAGCCTGTTACAGTTAAAATGTGACAACAACTGGTTAAGAATAAGTTTTTCAAATATTTTACTACATGCTGGCAGAATTGAGATTGGTCGATAATTTCCTGGATCCTTTTCATTTCCAGATTTGAATAAAGGAATCAACTTGCTATATTTCATAAGATCTGGAAAGATTCCTTCGTCGATGCTTCTATTAAATATATATGCTAGACATGGTGCTATTTCAAAAACAATCGTGCTTAAGATCTTTACGGACATCCCCCAGAGATCTTCAGTATTTTTAATATTTATTGACTTAAAAGTTTTTAGAATACAATCAGCATTGACGTGTCTGAAGCTAAAAGAAGCATTACACCTTTCAACACTTGTTTCAAGAAAGGCTAAAGCACAATCAACAGAGGAGTTTAATGGTCGAGTAACAATTTTTGGTACACAAGAGAAGAAACGGTTAAATTCATTAGCAACTTCATAGTTATCAGTCAAAATTCTATCGTCAACTTTTAAGTTTATCTGCTTTTTCAAATGTTTTGCTTTACCTGTTTGATTATTTATCATTTTCCAGGTAGCCTTTATTTTATTTGATGACTGCTCAATTTTCCTTTTTATTTGCAATGATTTCGCAGCATGACATACTTTTTTAAAGACTTTTGAGTAGTTTTTGACAAAAGAAACAAATGATAAATCGTGTAGCCTTGACTCTCTTTCTGCATAAAGTTCATACAATCTACTCCTACTTTTATAGATACCGGCTGTTGCCCAATCTGCAAACATGGAACCAGATTTAGCTTTGCACGTTTTTTGTGGAAACGTATACTCGTGTTCTTTATGTATTAGATTAGACAATATATTATAAAGCTCATTTGGATCATTCAAGCATGGGATCAGGGAAATCTTTTGACTTATGTTATTTTGGAATTTTATGATGCTAGCTTCGGTAATTGGTCTGCATGTGATTTCCGGTAGCTCTTGTTGTAAGTTACAATCAAATAAAACATATTGACCATAATGGTCTGAATCAAATTTTTTAAACACGTCTTTTTCAAGGGGAATATCACTACAATATACATTATCTATGCAAGTGGCAGTTGTTAGAGTTACCCTAGTTGGTTTATCGAATTGGTGCTTAAGGTTGAAACATTTAAACAAGTTAATGATTTTTTCAGTTAGAGGATTTACAGGTATATCAATATTGAAGTCACCGAGCACTATTATTGATTTATTACGACTGAATATTTTGCTTAGTACATTTTCCATAGTGGACTCAAATAGCGCGTAATTTGCTTGGGGAGGACGATAGACACATACCACTATGTGCTGCTCCAGTTCAACACATGACAGCTCTATAACTTCTTCAATGGTGAGTTTCACAATATCTTTACGCTCCTTACATTTGAGAGTTTTCTTTACAATAATTAAAGAACCACCTTGAGTGGTATTCCTACGCTTGTATGCGCTTACAATGCAGTAGTCTTCATAATGAGGTAGTAACTTTTGATGCAATATAAAGTGTTCAGTGATGCCCATAACACTGATGTTCATTTTACTTAAAAATAATTCTACTTCTAAGTTTTTGCTGGAAAGGCCTTGAATATTTTGATGGACTATGTGTAACCTATTAGGCTTTCCCGTTGTCTTGGTGGTCAGTTTAAATGCTTGTCATCTGATCCTACTGTTTGAACGCCCATGATAGTACTGCTACTAACTGTAAGCCCGTCAGTGTCTGTAGCTATAGTACCTATAACTTTGTCACAAATATTAAATGCTAACAATTTAGCAATAATTATCCTACTATATCTACTGAGATACATTGTATCTGGTGTTAACCTAAAGTCACTAATAAAAATATTAGTGTCAAAAAATAAAATGTCACTATGACGACATGTCAAGTTGTAAAGCATAAGGTTAATATTAAAAATATTAACATTCTCATTTTTCGAAAGCAATTTAGAGTATGGGAATGCACACAATATCAGTTTACCCAACCCCATGTCCAATTTATGTAACAGTAATTCAACTAATTTATTTACATATAGGCGCTTGATACCATTACTATTACCTAACTGTACAATCAATGTTGTTTTATTGTCAAAAGACGCCTCATTTAAGCTCTTTATCAGCCTATGGATAGAAGAGTCAGGAAAGCAGTAGTTAGTTACCATTTGGTCTCCTAACCTATCGCTTAGCAACCGACCCAACCCTACTCCTAGACTATCTGAGTACACCACAGTTTTCTGGGTCTGTCGGCAGGTTTGAGGTTGCCTAACCAGAGGCTGTGTTGTGTGCACTGGACCTGCCTCAGCCTGCACATGTTGTTCTGGTAGTAGTACCACAGGGGAATCGGGTTGCACAACTGCTGGTACCGGTGGTTCCACACATCCCGATGAAGCAATGTGAGTCACTGGCTGGTCTGTGGTACATGGGTCGGTCTGGGAGCTACTATGTTGTACTTGTACATATATACTTTCATTGTTAACCATTTCTACAATATTATTAATTTTTTTAATATTCTCACAAGAGTCTTGTTCAGCTTTCTTGTATTTCATGGTCACCTCATGTAAAGATATTTCCAAACTTATTATTTTATCAGACATGTACTGAATTTCTTTGGAGTTACGGCCAAGTAAGCTGTAACAAGATTCTAATTCCTCGTTTAAATTACATTTTTGTTTACTCAATTTTGCAAAGCTAAAAACATTTTTGTGTTTTTTTAATTTCTTTTCTGATTTTTTTATTAAGTTACTTAATTTTATATATTTTTTTATTTTGTTACTTCCTCTTATTGAGGAGATTCGGTTTGGTGTAGTGAGATCAATCACAGAAGAGTCTGCCTCACTGTTTTGAAGTTCTGTCTGTAGATCCAGACTTTTGAAGTTGGTTGCTGAGGGCATATGACTTAATTCTAAATTGTCAATTTTAGATCTGCACTGACATAATTCTTGCTGTAGGTCTTTATTTTGTTGAAGCACTAGTTCATAAGTCTCATAACAGTTGTCCACTGAACTCAGCATTGACTGGATGCGTTCATGATCAGCCAATAATTCTTCATATTTGCTGTGCAAATCGGCAAGTTGTCTCTTGAGAGTCTTGTTTTGACTGAGAATCACCAACATCTCAGCCTCACTTTCTTTTTTAAATGGGTTAGAATGGTAAAAATCAATAAGATGACTGGAGTTCTTACCCGGTCAGCTGCTCGCGTCGCACGGATCCCATTGGTTGATGAGTGTACCCCAGTGTACCTAGCTACACTGGGGTTACAAAAAACAGGATAATGGGAACGAAAAATGGTTTGTATTCCGACACAATGCACCAGGAATGCACTGCACTATAGTATAAACCGATTCTTAACATATGTTTAGGTCATCTGTATTTATTTAAGTTCCCATCATTGTCATCATTGCATAGATATTTCCCAGAATCCCGTATTATTGCAACCTCATACGACTCTCAAATAGGGTGTCGTTAACGTCGTAAAGCCAAAAATAAGTTATTATTGAAAAAAAAATTTAACCGACTTCATTAACACTAAAAATTTAAAAATAACTCTAAGGATACGTTCATATAATTTGAAGGCGATGCCATACAGTAAACATGTTGTTTGCTTGGCATTTCGGCACCAACTCTTAATTACATTAACTAACCCCTAGAGTTATTTTTAGGTTTTTAGTGGTGAAGTCGGTTCCTTTTTTTTCAAAACTAACTTATAATACTAACTTAAATCATCAATGTTTGTCATATTTAAGTTGTGATTATTGGTAGTTGCATGTTTCTAAATTTATGAATTTATGACTAACTACTCTCTGCAGTAATTTTCGTCTATTATAATAAGGTATTTTATCTAATCGGATTAATGAACCGAAGAATAAAAATTATCACGAAGAAAGAAGATGTATCGTAGTGCAGCGTTTCGAATTCGGTTGATTTCTAAAATTGGGTTGAAACGTAACGTCTATTTCGTTTTCTTCTCTTTTTTAGAAAGCAACCTGATTTAAACATCCATCGTCAAGAATCATCGTGAAGAATGAACACTGCCGATGGAATCATGAGATTAAGTTTTGAGCTGCGTTGTAATTTTTGGACGGTTACTAAATCGTGGCTTTAGAAGCCATCGCTGTTATTTATGTAGACAATTTAACAACACGTAAACCGATGGATGTTTTGTTCTTAGATTTTAATATTGTAATTCTAAACTTCTATTGCTAAACTAACTCTAGTTTTGTTATTTCTCATGATAAGTATCACACGTCTAAAATAAAACGACAAAAACGAAATAAATGTAAAGCATCATGTAAACAAATCAGAACTTAATTTTTTATTTTCTAAAAATAACCCCTTGTTAGCGACGGGAATTAAATAAAATAATGTTATTTATATAAACTAAGTACATAAATGTAAATGTAATCAAAAAAAGATAAATATGTCAAATAAATCACAGCATATCTTATCCAGATTGGTACACGGCTGACTTGATACGCGATATTAAGCGAAAGTGGCGTTATCACAAACTATACAAAATAACAAAATCCAATAGTGATTATGTAGTGTTTTCTTATCATCGATCATTAGTTAAACTAAGATGAACTGTAGCTTTTGATGCAAAGGAACCTAGAAGTTGGTGATCTAGTATACGTTGTCGACTCCGATGGACCCAGGAACAAGTGGCCGGAGGGCTTGGTCCAGGAAGTATGTCCTGGAAAAGATAAATGGGTTAGAATGGTAAAAATCAATAAGATGACTGGAGTTCTTACCCAGTCAGCTGCTCGCGTCGCACGGATCCCATTGGTTGATGAGTGTACCCCAGTGTACCTAGCTACACTGGGGTTACAAAAAACAGGATAATGGGAACGAAAAATGGTTTGTATTCCGACACAATGCACCAGGAATGCACTGCACTATAGTATAAACCGATTCTTAACATATGTTTAGGTCATCTGTATTTATTTAAGTTCCCATCATTGTCATCATTGCATAGATATTTCCCAGAATCCCGTATTATTGCAACCTCATACGACTCTCAAATAGGGTGTCGTTAACGTCGTAAAGCCAAAAATAAGTTATTATTGAAAAAAAAATTGAACCGACTTCATTAACACTAAAAATTTAAAAATAACTCTAAGGATACGTTCATATAATTTGAAGGCGATGCCATACAGTAAACATGTTGTTTGCTTGGCATTTCGGCACCAACTCTTAATTACATTAACTAACCCCTAGAGTTATTTTTAGGTTTTTAGTGGTGAAGTCGGTTCCTTTTTTTTCAAAACTAACTTATAATACTAACTTAAATCATCAATGTTTGTCATATTTAAGTTGTGATTATTGGTAGTTCCATGTTTCTAAATTTATGAATTTATGACTAACTACTCTCTGCAGTAATTTTCGTCTATTATAATAAGGTATTTTATCTAATCGGATTAATGAACCGAAGAATAAAAATTATCACGAAGAAAGAAGATGTATCGTAGTGCAGCGTTTCGAATTCGGTTGATTTCTAAAATTGGGTTGAAACGTAACGTCTATTTCGTTTTCGTCTCTTTTTTAGAAAGCAACCTGATTTAAACATCCATCGTCAAGAATCATCGTGAAGAATGAACACTGCCGATGGAATCATGAGATTAAGTTTTGAGCTGCGTTGTAATTTTTGGACGGTTACTAAATCGTGGCTTTAGAAGCCATCGCTGTTATTTATGTAGACAATTTAACAACACGTAAACCGATGGATGTTTTGTTCTTAGATTTTAATATTGTAATTCTAAACTTCTATTGCTAAACTAACTCTAGTTTTGTTATTTCTCATGATAAGTATCATACGTCTAAAATAAAACGACAAAAACGAAATAAATGTAAAGCATCATGTAAACAAATCAGAACATAATTTTTTATTTTCTAAAAATAACCCCTTGTTAGCGACGGGAATTAAATAAAATAATGTTATTTATATAAACTAAGTACATAAATGTAAATGTAATCAAAAAAAGATTAATATGTCAAATAAATCACAGCATATCTTATCCAGATTGGTACACGGCTGACTTGATACGCGATATTAAGCGAAAGTGGCGTTATCACAAACTATACAAAATAACAAAATCCAATAGTGATTATGTAGTGTTTTCTTATCATCGATCATTAGTTAAACTAAGATGAACTGTAGCTTTTGATGCAAAGGAACCTAGAAGTTGGTGATCTAGTATACGTTGTCGACTCCGATGGACCCAGGAACAAGTGGCCGGAGGGCTTGGTCCAGGAAGTATGTCCTGGAAAAGATAAATGGGTTAGAATGGTAAAAATCAATAAGATGACTGGAGTTCTTACCCAGTCAGCTGCTCGCGTCGCACGGATCCCATTGGTTGATGAGTGTACCCCAGTGTACCTAGCTACACTGGGGTTACAAAAAACAGGATAATGGGAACGAAAAATGGTTTGTATTCCGACACAATGCACCAGGAATGCACTGCACTATAGTATAAACCGATTCTTAACATATGTTTAGGTCATCTGTATTTATTTAAGTTCCCATCATTGTCATCATTGCATAGATATTTCCCAGAATCCCGTATTATTGCAACCTCATACGACTCTCAAATAGGGTGTCGTTAACGTCGTAAAGCCAAAAATAAGTTATTATTGAAAAAAAAATTTAACCGACTTCATTAACACTAAAAATTTAAAAATAACTCTAAGGATACGTTCATATAATTTGAAGGCGATGTCATACAGTAAACATGTTGTTTGCTTGGCATTTCGGCACCAACTCTTAATTACATTAACTAACCCCTAGAGTTATTTTTAGGTTTTTAGTGGTGAAGTCGGTTCCTTTTTTTCAAAACTAACTTATAATACTAACTTAAATCATCAATGTTTGTCATATTTAAGTTGTGATTATTGGTAGTTGCATGTTTCTAAATTTATGAATTTATGACTAACTACTCTCTGCAGTAATTTTCGTCTATTATAATAAGGTATTTTATCTAATCGGATTAATGAACCGAAGAATAAAAATTATCACGAAGAAAGAAGATGTATCGTAGCGCAGCGTTTCGAATTCGGTTGATTTCTAAAATTGGGTTGAAACGTAACGTCTATTTCGTTTTTTTCTCTTTTTTAGAAAGCAACCTGATTTAAACATCCATCGTCAAGAATCATCGTGAAGAATGAACACTGCCGATGGAATCATGAGATTAAGTTTTGAGCTGCGTTGTAATTTTTGGACGGTTACTAAATCGTGGCTTTAGAAGCCATCGCTGTTATTTATGTAGACAATTTAACAACACGTAAACCGATGGATGTTTTGTTCTTAGATTTTAATATTGTAATTCTAAACATCTATTGCTAAACTAACTATAGTTTTGTTATTTGTCATGATAAGTATCACACGTCTAAAATAAAACGACAAAAACGAAATAAATGTAAAGCATCATGTAAACAAATCAGAACATAATTTTTTATTTTCTAAAAATAACCCCTTGTTAGCGACGGGAATTAAATAAAATAATGTTATTTATATAAACTAAGTACATAAATGTAAATGTAATCAAAAAAAGATAAATATGTCAAATAAATCACAGCATATCTTATCCAGATTGGTACACGGCTGACTTGATACGCGATATTAAGCGAAAGTGGCGTTATCACAAACTATACAAAATAACAAAATCCAATAGTGATTATGTAGTGTTTTCTTATCATCGATCATTAGTTAAACTAAGATGAACTGTAGCTTTTGATGCAAAGGAACCTAGATGTTGGTGATCTAGTATACGTTGTCGACTCCGATGGACCCAGGAACAAGTGGCCGGAGGGCTTGGTCCAGGAAGTATGTCCTGGAAAAGATAAATGGGTTAGAATGGTAAAAATCAATAAGATGACTGGAGTTCTTACCCAGTCAGCTGCTCGCGTCGCACGGATCCCATTGGTTGATGAGTGTACCCCAGTGTACCTAGCTACACTGGGGTTACAAAAAACAGGATAATGGGAACGAAAAATGGTTTGTATTCCGACACAATGCACCAGGAATGCACTGCACTATAGTATAAACCGATTCTTAACATATGTTTAGGTCATCTGTATTTATTTAAGTTCCCATCATTGTCATCATTGCATAGATATTTCCCAGAATCCCGTATTATTGCAACCTCATACGACTCTCAAATAGGGTGTCGTTAACGTCGTAAAGCCAAAAATAAGTTATTATTGAAAAAAAAATTGAACCGACTTCATTAACACTAAAAATTTAAAAATAACTCTAAGGATACGTTCATATAATTTGAAGGCGATGCCATACAGTAAACATGTTGTTTGCTTGGCATTTCGGCACCAACTCTTAATTACATTAACTAACCCCTAGAGTTATTTTTAGGTTTTTAGTGGTGAAGTCGGTTCCTTTTTTTTTTCAAAACTAACTTATAATACTAACTTAAATCATCAATGTTTGTCATATTTAAGTTGTGATTATTGGTAGTTGCATGTTTCTAAATTTATGAATTTATGACTAACTACTCTCTGCAGTAATTTTCGTCTATTATAATAAGGTATTTTATCTAATCGGATTAATGAACCGAAGAATAAAAATTATCACGAAGAAAGAAGATGTATCGTAGCGCAGCGTTTCGAATTCGGTTGATTTCTAAAATTGGGTTAAAACGTAACGTCTATTTCGTTTTTTTCTCTTTTTTAGAAAGCAACCTGATTTAAACATCCATCGCCAAGAATCATCGTGAAGAATGAACACTGCCGATGGAATCATGAGATTAAGTTTTGAGCTGCGTTGTAATTTTTGGACGGTTACTAAATCGTGGCTTTAGAAGCCATCGCTGTTATTTATGTAGACAATTTAACAACACGTAAACCGATGGATGTTTTGTTCTTAGATTTTAATATTGTAATTCTAAACTTCTGTTGCTAAACTAACTCTAGTTTTGTTATTTCTCATGATAAGTATCACACGTCTAAAATAAAACGACAAAAACGAAATAAATGTAAAGCATCATGTAAACAAATCAGAACATAATTTTTTATTTTCTAAAAATAACCCCTTGTTAGCGACGGGAATTAAATAAAATAATGTTATTTATATAAACTAAGTACATAAATGTAAATGTAATCAAAAAAAGATTAATATGTCAAATAAATCACAGCATATCTTATCCAGATTGGTACACGGCTGACTTGATACGCGATATTAAGCGAAAGTGGCGTTATCACAAACTATACAAAATAACAAAATCCAATAGTGATTATGTAGTGTTTTCTTATCATCGATCATTAGTTAAACTAAGATGAACTGTAGCTTTTGATGCAAAGGAACCTAGAAGTTGGTGATCTAGTATACGTTGTCGACTCCGATGGACCCAGGAACAAGTGGCCGGAGGGCTTGGTCCAGGAAGTATGTCCTGGAAAAGATAAATGGGTTAGAATGGTAAAAATCAATAAGATGACTGGAGTTCTTACCCAGTCAGCTGCTCGCGTCGCACGGATCCCATTGGTTGATGAGTGTACCCCAGTGTACCTAGCTACACTGGGGTTACAAAAAACAGGATAATGGGAACGAAAAATGGTTTGTATTCCGACACAATGCACCAGGAATGCACTGCACTATAGTATAAACCGATTCTTAACATATGTTTAGGTCATCTGTATTTATTTAAGTTCCCATCATTGTCATCATTGCATAGATATTTCCCAGAATCCCGTATTATTGCAACCTCATACGACTCTCAAATAGGGTGTCGTTAACGTCGTAAAGCCAAAAATAAGTTATTATTGAAAAAAAAATTTAACCGACTTCATTAACACTAAAAATTTAAAAATAACTCTAAGGATACGTTCATATAATTTGAAGGCGATGTCATACAGTAAACATGTTGTTTGCTTGGCATTTCGGCACCAACTCTTAATTACATTAACTAACCCCTAGAGTTATTTTTAGGTTTTTAGTGGTGAAGTCGGTTCCTTTTTTTCAAAACTAACTTATAATACTAACTTAAATCATCAATGTTTGTCATATTTAAGTTGTGATTATTGGTAGTTGCATGTTTCTAAATTTATGAATTTATGACTAACTACTCTCTGCAGTAATTTTCGTCTATTATAATAAGGTATTTTATCTAATCGGATTAATGAACCGAAGAATAAAAATTATCACGAAGAAAGAAGATGTATCGTAGCGCAGCGTTTCGAATTCGGTTGATTTCTAAAATTGGGTTGAAACGTAACGTCTATTTCGTTTTTTTCTCTTTTTTAGAAAGCAACCTGATTTAAACATCCATCGTCAAGAATCATCGTGAAGAATGAACACTGCCGATGGAATCATGAGATTAAGTTTTGAGCTGCGTTGTAATTTTTGGACGGTTACTAAATCGTGGCTTTAGAAGCCATCGCTGTTATTTATGTAGACAATTTAACAACACGTAAACCGATGGATGTTTTGTTCTTAGATTTTAATATTGTAATTCTAAACATCTATTGCTAAACTAACTATAGTTTTGTTATTTGTCATGATAAGTATCACACGTCTAAAATAAAACGACAAAAACGAAATAAATGTAAAGCATCATGTAAACAAATCAGAACATAATTTTTTATTTTCTAAAAATAACCCCTTGTTAGCGACGGGAATTAAATAAAATAATGTTATTTATATAAACTAAGTACATAAATGTAAATGTAATCAAAAAAAGATAAATATGTCAAATAAATCACAGCATATCTTATCCAGATTGGTACACGGCTGACTTGATACGCGATATTAAGCGAAAGTGGCGTTATCACAAACTATACAAAATAACAAAATCCAATAGTGATTATGTAGTGTTTTCTTATCATCGATCATTAGTTAAACTAAGATGAACTGTAGCTTTTGATGCAAAGGAACCTAGATGTTGGTGATCTAGTATACGTTGTCGACTCCGATGGACCCAGGAACAAGTGGCCGGAGGGCTTGGTCCAGGAAGTATGTCCTGGAAAAGATAAATGGGTTAGAATGGTAAAAATCAATAAGATGACTGGAGTTCTTACCCAGTCAGCTGCTCGCGTCGCACGGATCCCATTGGTTGATGAGTGTACCCCAGTGTACCTAGCTACACTGGGGTTACAAAAAACAGGATAATGGGAACGAAAAATGGTTTGTATTCCGACACAATGCACCAGGAATGCACTGCACTATAGTATAAACCGATTCTTAACATATGTTTAGGTCATCTGTATTTATTTAAGTTCCCATCATTGTCATCATTGCATAGATATTTCCCAGAATCCCGTATTATTGCAACCTCATACGACTCTCAAATAGGGTGTCGTTAACGTCGTAAAGCCAAAAATAAGTTATTATTGAAAAAAAAATTGAACCGACTTCATTAACACTAAAAATTTAAAAATAACTCTAAGGATACGTTCATATAATTTGAAGGCGATGCCATACAGTAAACATGTTGTTTGCTTGGCATTTCGGCACCAACTCTTAATTACATTAACTAACCCCTAGAGTTATTTTTAGGTTTTTAGTGGTGAAGTCGGTTCCTTTTTTTTTCAAAACTAACTTATAATACTAACTTAAATCATCAATGTTTGTCATATTTAAGTTGTGATTATTGGTAGTTGCATGTTTCTAAATTTATGAATTTATGACTAACTACTCTCTGCAGTAATTTTCGTCTATTATAATAAGGTATTTTATCTAATCGGATTAATGAACCGAAGAATAAAAATTATCACGAAGAAAGAAGATGTATCGTAGCGCAGCGTTTCGAATTCGGTTGATTTCTAAAATTGGGTTAAAACGTAACGTCTATTTCGTTTTTTTCTCTTTTTTAGAAAGCAACCTGATTTAAACATCCATCGCCAAGAATCATCGTGAAGAATGAACACTGCCGATGGAATCATGAGATTAAGTTTTGAGCTGCGTTGTAATTTTTGGACGGTTACTAAATCGTGGCTTTAGAAGCCATCGCTGTTATTTATGTAGACAATTTAACAACACGTAAACCGATGGATGTTTTGTTCTTAGATTTTAATATTGTAATTCTAAACTTCTGTTGCTAAACTAACTCTAGTTTTGTTATTTCTCATGATAAGTATCACACGTCTAAAATAAAACGACAAAAATGAAATAAATGTAAAGCATCATGTAAACAAATCAGAACATAATTTTTTATTTTCTAAAAATAACCCCTTGTTAGCGACGGGAATTAAATAAAATAATGTTATTTATATAAACTAAGTACATAAATGTAAATGTAATCAAAAAAAGATAAATATGTCAAATAAATCACAGCATATCTTATCCAGATTGGTACACGGCTGACTTGATACGCGATATTAAGCGAAAGTGGCGTTATCACAAACTATACAAAATAACAAAATCCAATAGTGATTATGTAGTGTTTTCTTATCATCGATTATTAGTTAAACTAAGATGAACTGTAGCTTTTGATGCAAAGGAACCTAGATGTTGGTGATCTAGTATACGTTGTCGACTCCGATGGACCCAGGAACAAGTGGCCGGAGAGCTTGGTCCAGGAAGTATGTCCTGGAAAAGATAAATGGGTTAGAATGGTAAAAATCAATAAGATGACTGGAGTTCTTACCCGGTCAGCTGCTCGCGTCGCACGGATCCCATTGGTTGATGAGTGTACCTAGCTACACTGGGGTTACAAAAAACAGGATAATGGGAACGAAAAATGGTTTGTATTCCGACACAATGCACCAGGAATGCACTGCACTATAGTATAAACCGATTCTTAACATATGTTTAGGTCATCTGTATTTATTTAAGTTCCCATCATTGTCATCATTGCATAGATATTTCCCAGAATCCCGTATTATTGCAACCTCATACGACTCTCAAATAGGGTGTCGTTAACGTCGTAAAGCCAAAAATAAGTTATTATTGAAAAAAAAATTGAACCGACTTCATTAACACTAAAAATTTAAAAATAACTCTAAGGATACGTTCATATAATTTGAAGGCGATGCCATACAGTAAACATGTTGTTTGCTTGGCATTTCGGCACCAACTCTTAATTACATTAACTAACCCCTAGAGTTATTTTTAGGTTTTTAGTGGTGAAGTCGGTTCCTTTTTTTTTCAAAACTAACTTATAATACTAACTTAAATCATCAATGTTTGTCATATTTAAGTTGTGATTATTGGTAGTTGCATGTTTCTAAATTTATGAATTTATGACTAACTACTCTCTGCAGTAATTTTCGTCTATTATAATAAGGTATTTTATCTAATCGGATTAATGAACCGAAGAATAAAAATTATCACGAAGAAAGAAGATGTATCGTAGCGCAGCGTTTCGAATTCGGTTGATTTCTAAAATTGGGTTAAAACGTAACGTCTATTTCGTTTTTTTCTCTTTTTTAGAAAGCAACCTGATTTAAACATCCATCGCCAAGAATCATCGTGAAGAATGAACACTGCCGATGGAATCATGAGATTAAGTTTTGAGCTGCGTTGTAATTTTTGGACGGTTACTAAATCGTGGCTTTAGAAGCCATCGCTGTTATTTATGTAGACAATTTAACAACACGTAAACCGATGGATGTTTTGTTCTTAGATTTTAATATTGTAATTCTAAACTTCTGTTGCTAAACTAACTCTAGTTTTGTTATTTCTCATGATAAGTATCACACGTCTAAAATAAAACGACAAAAATGAAATAAATGTAAAGCATCATGTAAACAAATCAGAACATATTTTTTTATTTTCTAAAAATAACCCCTTATTAGCGACGGGAATTAAATAAAATAATGTTATTTATATAAACTAAGTACATAAATGTAAATGTAATCAAAAAAAGATAAATATGTCAAATAAATCACAGCATATCTTATCCAGATTGGTACACGGCTGACTTGATACGCGATATTAAGCGAAAGTGGCGTTATCACAAACTATACAAAATAACAAAATCCAATAGTGATTATGTAGTGTTTTCTTATCATCGATTATTAGTTAAACTAAGATGAACTGTAGCTTTTGATGCAAAGGAACCTAGATGTTGGTGATCTAGTATACGTTGTCGACTCCGATGGACCCAGGAACAAGTGGCCGGAGAGCTTGGTCCAGGAAGTATGTCCTGGAAAAGATAAATGGGTTAGAATGGTAAAAATCAATAAGATGACTGGAGTTCTTACCCGGTCAGCTGCTCGCGTCGCACGGATCCCATTGGTTGATGAGTGTACCTAGCTACACTGGGGTTACAAAAAACAGGATAATGGGAACGAAAAATGGTTTGTATTCCGACACAATAAACCAGGAATGCACTGCACTATAGTATAAACCGATTCTTAACATATGTTTAGGTCATCTGTATTTATTTAAGTTCCCATCATTGTCATCATTGCATAGATATTTCCCAGAATCCCGTATTATTGCAACCTCATACGACTCTCAAATAGGGTGTCGTTAACGTCGTAAAGCCAAAAATAAGTTATTATTGAAAAAAAAATTGAACCGACTTCATTAACACTAAAAATTTAAAAATAACTCTAAGGATACGTTCATATAATTTGAAGGCGATGCCATACAGTAAACATGTTGTTTGCTTGGCATTTCGGCACCAACTCTTAATTACATTAACTAACCCCTAGAGTTATTTTTAGGTTTTTAGTGGTGAAGTCGGTTCCTTTTTTTTCAAAACTAACTTATAATACTAACTTAAATCATCAATGTTTGTCATATTTAAGTTGTGATTATTGGTAGTTGCATGTTTCTAAATTTATGAATTTATGACTAACTACTCTCTGCAGTAATTTTCGTCTATTATAATAAGGTATTTTATCTAATCGGATTAATGAACCGAAGAATAAAAATTATCACGAAGAAAGAAGATGTATCGTAGTGCAGCGTTTCGAATTCGGTTGATTTCTAAAATTGGGTTGAAACGTAACGTCTATTTCGTTTTCTTCTCTTTTTTAGAAAGCAACCTGATTTAAACATCCATCGTCAAGAATCATCGTGAAGAATGAACACTGCCGATGGAATCATGAGATTAAGTTTTGAGCTGCGTTGTAATTTTTGGACGGTTACTAAATCGTGGCTTTAGAAGCCATCGCTGTTATTTATGTAGACAATTTAACAACACGTAAACCGATGGATGTTTTGTTCTTAGATTTTAATATTGTAATTCTAAACTTCTATTGCTAAACTAACTCTAGTTTTGTTATTTCTCATGATAAGTATCACACGTCTAAAATAAAACGACAAAAACGAAATAAATGTAAAGCATCATGTAAACAAATCAGAACATAATTTTTTATTTTCTAAAAATAACCCCTTGTTAGCGACGGGAATTAAATAAAATAATGTTATTTATATAAACTAAGTACATAAATGTAAATGTAATCAAAAAAAGATAAATATGTCAAATAAATCACAGCATATCTTATCCAGATTGGTACACGGCTGACTTGATACGCGATATTAAGCGAAAGTGGCGTTATCACAAACTATACAAAATAACAAAATCCAATAGTGATTATGTAGTGTTTTCTTATCATCGATCATTAGTTAAACTAAGATGAACTGTAGCTTTTGATGCAAAGGAACCTAGAAGTTGGTGATCAAGTATACGTTGTCGGCTCCGATGGACCCAGGAACAAGTGGCCGGAGGGCTTGGTCCAGGAAGTATGTCCTGGAAAAGATAAATGGGTTAGAATGGTAAAAATCAATAAGATGACTGGAGTTCTTACCCAGTCAGCTGCTCGCGTCGCACGGATCCCATTGGTTGATGAGTGTACCCCAGTGTACCTAGCTACACTGGGGTTACAAAAAACAGGATAATGGGAACGAAAAATGGTTTGTATTCCGACACAATGCACCAGGAATGCACTGCACTATAGTATAAACCGATTCTTAACATATGTTTAGGTCATCTGTATTTATTTAAGTTCCCATCATTGTCATCATTGCATAGATATTTCCCAGAATCCCGTATTATTGCAACCTCATACGACTCTCAAATAGGGTGTCGTTAACGTCGTAAAGCCAAAAATAAGTTATTATTGAAAAAAAAATTGAACCGACTTCATTAACACTAAAAATTTAAAAATAACTCTAAGGATACGTTCATATAATTTGAAGGCGATGCCATACAGTAAACATGTTGTTTGCTTGGCATTTCGGCACCAACTCTTAATTACATTAACTAACCCCTAGAGTTATTTTTAGGTTTTTAGTGGTGAAGTCGGTTCCTTTTTTTTCAAAACTAACTTATAATACTAACTTAAATCATCAATGTTTGTCATATTTAAGTTGTGATTATTGGTAGTTGCATGTTTCTAAATTTATGAATTTATGACTAACTACTCTCTGCAGTAATTTTCGTCTATTATAATAAGGTATTTTATCTAATCGGATTAATGAACCGAAGAATAAAAATTATCACGAAGAAAGAAGATGTATCGTAGTGCAGCGTTTCGAATTCGGTTGATTTCTAAAATTGGGTTGAAACGTAACGTCTATTTCGTTTTCTTCTCTTTTTTACAAAGCAACCTGATTTAAACATCCATCGTCAAGAATCATCGTGAAGAATGAACACTGCCGATGGAATCATGAGATTAAGTTTTGAGCTGCGTTGTAATTTTTGGACGGTTACTAAATCGTGGCTTTAGAAGCCATCGCTGTTATTTATGTAGACAATTTAACAACACGTAAACCGATGGATGTTTTGTTCTTAGATTTTAATATTGTAATTCTAAACTTCTATTGCTAAACTAACTCTAGTTTTGTTATTTCTCATGATAAGTATCACACGTCTAAAATAAAACGACAAAAACGAAATAAATGTAAAGCATCATGTAAACAAATCAGAACATATTTTTTTATTTTCTAAAAATAACCCCTTGTTAGCGACGGGAATTAAATAAAATAATGTTATTTATATAAACTAAGTACATAAATGTAAATGTAATCAAAAAAAGATTAATATGTCAAATAAATCACAGCATATCTTATCCAGATTGGTACACGGCTGACTTGATACGCGATATTAAGCGAAAGTGGCGTTATCACAAACTATACAAAATAACAAAATCCAATAGTGATTATGTAGTGTTTTCTTATCATCGATCATTAGTTAAACTAAGATGAACTGTAGCTTTTGATGCAAAGGAACCTAGAAGTTGGTGATCTAGTATACGTTGTCGACTCCGATGGACCCAGGAACAAGTGGCCGGAGGGCTTGGTCCAGGAAGTATGTCCTGGAAAAGATAAATGGGTTAGAATGGTAAAAATCAATAAGATGACTGGAGTTCTTACCCGGTCAGCTGCTCGCGTCGCACGGATCCCATTGGTTGATGAGTGTACCCCAGTGTACCTAGCTACACTGGGGTTACAAAAAACAGGATAATGGGAACGAAAAATGGTTTGTATTCCGACACAATGCACCAGGAATGCACTGCACTATAGTATAAACCGATTCTTAACATATGTTTAGGTCATCTGTATTTATTTAAGTTCCCATCATTGTCATCATTGCATAGATATTTCCCAGAATCCCGTATTATTGCAACCTCATACGACTCTCAAATAGGGTGTCGTTAACGTCGTAAAGCCAAAAATAAGTTATTATTGAAAAAAAAATTGAACCGACTTCATTAACACTAAAAATTTAAAAATAACTCTAAGGATACGTTCATATAATTTGAAGGCGATGCCATACAGTAAACATGTTGTTTGCTTGGCATTTCGGCACCAACTCTTAATTACATTAACTAACCCCTAGAGTTATTTTTAGGTTTTTAGTGGTGAAGTCGGTTCCTTTTTTTTTCAAAACTAACTTATAATACTAACTTAAATCATCAATGTTTGTCATATTTAAGTTGTGATTATTGGTAGTTGCATGTTTCTAAATTTATGAATTTATGACTAACTACTCTCTGCAGTAATTTTCGTCTATTATAATAAGGTATTTTATCTAATCGGATTAATGAACCGAAGAATAAAAATTATCACGAAGAAAGAAGATGTATCGTAGCGCAGCGTTTCGAATTCGGTTGATTTCTAAAATTGGGTTAAAACGTAACGTCTATTTCGTTTTTTTCTCTTTTTTAGAAAGCAACCTGATTTAAACATCCATCGCCAAGAATCATCGTGAAGAATGAACACTGCCGATGGAATCATGAGATTAAGTTTTGAGCTGCGTTGTAATTTTTGGACGGTTACTAAATCGTGGCTTTAGAAGCCATCGCTGTTATTTATGTAGACAATTTAACAACACGTAAACCGATGGATGTTTTGTTCTTAGATTTTAATATTGTAATTCTAAACTTCTGTTGCTAAACTAACTCTAGTTTTGTTATTTCTCATGATAAGTATCACACGTCTAAAATAAAACGACAAAAATGAAATAAATGTAAAGCATCATGTAAACAAATCAGAACATAATTTTTTATTTTCTAAAAATAACCCCTTGTTAGCGACGGGAATTAAATAAAATAATGTTATTTATATAAACTAAGTACATAAATGTAAATGTAATCAAAAAAAGATTAATATGTCAAATAAATCACAGCATATCTTATCCAGATTGGTACACGGCTGACTTGATACGCGATATTAAGCGAAAGTGGCGTTATCACAAACTATACAAAATAACAAAATCCAATAGTGATTATGTAGTGTTTTCTTATCATCGATCATTAGTTAAACTAAGATGAACTGTAGCTTTTGATGCAAAGGAACCTAGAAGTTGGTGATCTAGTATACGTTGTCGACTCCGATGGACCCAGGAACAAGTGGCCGGAGGGCTTGGTCCAGGAAGTATGTCCTGGAAAAGATAAATGGGTTAGAATGGTAAAAATCAATAAGATGACTGGAGTTCTTACCCGGTCAGCTGCTCGCGTCGCACGGATCCCATTGGTTGATGAGTGTACCCCAGTGTACCTAGCTACACTGGGGTTACAAAAAACAGGATAATGGGAACGAAAAATGGTTTGTATTCCGACACAATGCACCAGGAATGCACTGCACTATAGTATAAACCGATTCTTAACATATGTTTAGGTCATCTGTATTTATTTAAGTTCCCATCATTGTCATCATTGCATAGATATTTCCCAGAATCCCGTATTATTGCAACCTCATACGACTCTCAAATAGGGTGTCGTTAACGTCGTAAAGCCAAAAATAAGTTATTATTGAAAAAAAAATTGAACCGACTTCATTAACACTAAAAATTTAAAAATAACTCTAAGGATACGTTCATATAATTTGAAGGCGATGCCATACAGTAAACATGTTGTTTGCTTGGCATTTCGGCACCAACTCTTAATTACATTAACTAACCCCTAGAGTTATTTTTAGGTTTTTAGTGGTGAAGTCGGTTCCTTTTTTTTCAAAACTAACTTATAATACTAACTTAAATCATCAATGTTTGTCATATTTAAGTTGTGATTATTGGTAGTTGCATGTTTCTAAATTTATGAATTTATGACTAACTACTCTCTGCAGTAATTTTCGTCTATTATAATAAGGTATTTTATCTAATCGGATTAATGAACCGAAGAATAAAAATTATCACGAAGAAAGAAGATGTATCGTAGTGCAGCGTTTCGAATTCAATTGATTTCTAAAATTGGGTTGAAACGTAACGTCTATTTCGTTTTTTTCTCTTTTTTAGAAAGCAACCTGATTTAAACATCCATCGCCAAGAATCATCGTGAAGAATGAACACTGCCGATGGAATCATGAGATTAAGTTTTGAGCTGCGTTGTAATTTTTGGACGGTTACTAAATCGTGGCTTTAGAAGCCATCGCTGTTATTTATGTAGACAATTTAACAACACGTAAACCGATGGATGTTTTGTTCCTAGATTTTAATATTGTAATTCTAAACTTCTATTGCTAAACTAACTATAGTTTTGTTATTTCTCATGATAAGTATCACACGTCTAAAATAAAACGACAAAAACGAAATAAATGTAAAGCATCATGTAAACAAATCAGAACATAATTTTTTATTTTCTAAAAATAACCCCTTGTTAGCGACGGGAATTAAATAAAATAATGTTATTTATATAAACTAAGTACATAAATGTAAATGTAATCAAAAAAAGATTAATATGTCAAATAAATCACAGCATATCTTATCCAGATTGGTACACGGCTGACTTGATACGCGATATTAAGCGAAAGTGGCGTTATCACAAACTATACAAAATAACAAAATCCAATAGTGATTATGTAGTGTTTTCTTATCATCGATCATTAGTTAAACTAAGATGAACTGTAGCTTTTGATGCAAAGGAACCTAGATGTTGGTGATCTAGTATACGTTGTCGACTCCGATGGACCCAGGAACAAGTGGCCGGAGGGCTTGGTCCAGGAAGTATGTCCTGGAAAAGATAAATGGGTTAGAATGGTAAAAATCAATAAGATGACTGGAGTTCTTACCCGGTCAGCTGCTCGCGTCGCACGGATCCCATTGGTTGATGAGTGTACCCCAGTGTACCTAGCTACACTGGGGTTACAAAAAACAGGATAATGGGAACGAAAAATGGTTTGTATTCCGACACAATGCACCAGGAATGCACTGCACTATAGTATAAACCGATTCTTAACATATGTTTAGGTCATCTGTATTTATTTAAGTTCCCATCATTGTCATCATTGCATAGATATTTCCCAGAATCCCGTATTATTGCAACCTCATACGACTCTCAAATAGGGTGTCGTTAACGTCGTAAAGCCAAAAATAAGTTATTATTGAAAAAAAAATTGAACCGACTTCATTAACACTAAAAATTTAAAAATAACTCTAAGGATACGTTCATATAATTTGAAGGCGATGCCATACAGTAAACATGTTGTTTGCTTGGCATTTCGGCACCAACTCTTAATTACATTAACTAACCCCTAGAGTTATTTTTAGGTTTTTAGTGGTGAAGTCGGTTCCTTTTTTTTCAAAACTAACTTATAATACTAACTTAAATCATCAATGTTTGTCATATTTAAGTTGTGATTATTGGTAGTTGCATGTTTCTAAATTTATGAATTTATGACTAACTACTCTCTGCAGTAATTTTCGTCTATTATAATAAGGTATTTTATCTAATCGGATTAATGAACCGAAGAATAAAAATTATCACGAAGAAAGAAGATGTATCGTAGTGCAGCGTTTCGAATTCAATTGATTTCTAAAATTGGGTTGAAACGTAACGTCTATTTCGTTTTTTTCTCTTTTTTAGAAAGCAACCTGATTTAAACATCCATCGCCAAGAATCATCGTGAAGAATGAACACTGCCGATGGAATCATGAGATTAAGTTTTGAGCTGCGTTGTAATTTTTGGACGGTTACTAAATCGTGGCTTTAGAAGCCATCGCTGTTATTTATGTAGACAATTTAACAACACGTAAACCGATGGATGTTTTGTTCCTAGATTTTAATATTGTAATTCTAAACTTCTATTGCTAAACTAACTATAGTTTTGTTATTTCTCATGATAAGTATCACACGTCTAAAATAAAACGACAAAAACGAAATAAATGTAAAGCATCATGTAAACAAATCAGAACATAATTTTTTATTTTCTAAAAATAACCCCTTGTTAGCGACGGGAATTAAATAAAATAATGTTATTTATATAAACTAAGTACATAAATGTAAATGTAATCAAAAAAAGATTAATATGTCAAATAAATCACAGCATATCTTATCCAGATTGGTACACGGCTGACTTGATACGCGATATTAAGCGAAAGTGGCGTTATCACAAACTATACAAAATAACAAAATCCAATAGTGATTATGTAGTGTTTTCTTATCATCGATCATTAGTTAAACTAAGATGAACTGTAGCTTTTGATGCAAAGGAACCTAGAAGTTGGTGATCTAGTATACGTTGTCGACTCCGATGGACCCAGGAACAAGTGGCCGGAGGGCTTGGTCCAGGAAGTATGTCCTGGAAAAGATAAATGGGTTAGAATGGTAAAAATCAATAAGATGACTGGAGTTCTTACCCGGTCAGCTGCTCGCGTCGCACGGATCCCATTGGTTGATGAGTGTACCCCAGTGTACCTAGCTACACTGGGGTTACAAAAAACAGGATAATGGGAACGAAAAATGGTTTGTATTCCGACACAATGCACCAGGAATGCACTGCACTATAGTATAAACCGATTCTTAACATATGTTTAGGTCATCTGTATTTATTTAAGTTCCCATCATTGTCATCATTGCATAGATATTTCCCAGAATCCCGTATTATTGCAACCTCATACGACTCTCAAATAGGGTGTCGTTAACGTCGTAAAGCCAAAAATAAGTTATTATTGAAAAAAAAATTGAACCGACTTCATTAACACTAAAAATTTAAAAATAACTCTAAGGATACGTTCATATAATTTGAAGGCGATGCCATACAGTAAACATGTTGTTTGCTTGGCATTTCGGCACCAACTCTTAATTACATTAACTAACCCCTAGAGTTATTTTTAGGTTTTTAGTGGTGAAGTCGGTTCCTTTTTTTTCAAAACTAACTTATAATACTAACTTAAATCATCAATGTTTGTCATATTTAAGTTGTGATTATTGGTAGTTGCATGTTTCTAAATTTATGAATTTATGACTAACTACTCTCTGCAGTAATTTTCGTCTATTATAATAAGGTATTTTATCTAATCGGATTAATGAACCGAAGAATAAAAATTATCACGAAGAAAGAAGATGTATCGTAGTGCAGCGTTTCGAATTCAATTGATTTCTAAAATTGGGTTGAAACGTAACGTCTATTTCGTTTTTTTCTCTTTTTTAGAAAGCAACCTGATTTAAACATCCATCGCCAAGAATCATCGTGAAGAATGAACACTGCCGATGGAATCATGAGATTAAGTTTTGAGCTGCGTTGTAATTTTTGGACGGTTACTAAATCGTGGCTTTAGAAGCCATCGCTGTTATTTATGTAGACAATTTAACAACACGTAAACCGATTGATGTTTTGTTCTTAGATTTTAATATTGTAATTCTAAACTTCTATTGCTAAACTAACTCTAGTTTTGTTATTTCTCATGATAAGTATCACACGTCTAAAATAAAACGACAAAAACGAAATAAATGTAAAGCATCATGTAAACAAATCAGAACATAATTTTTTATTTTCTAAAAATAACCCCTTGTTAGCGACGGGAATTAAATAAAATAATGTTATTTATATAAACTAAGTACATAAATGTAAATGTAATCAAAAAAAGATTAATATGTCAAATAAATCACAGCATATCTTATCCAGATTGGTACACGGCTGACTTGATACGCGATATTAAGCGAAAGTGGCGTTATCACAAACTATACAAAATAACAAAATCCAATAGTGATTATGTAGTGTTTTCTTATCATCGATCATTAGTTAAACTAAGATGAACTGTAGCTTTTGATGCAAAGGAACCTAGAAGTTGGTGATCTAGTATACGTTGTCGACTCCGATGGACCCAGGAACAAGTGGCCGGAGGGCTTGGTCCAGGAAGTATGTCCTGGAAAAGATAAATGGGTTAGAATGGTAAAAATCAATAAGATGACTGGAGTTCTTACCCGGTCAGCTGCTCGCGTCGCACGGATCCCATTGGTTGATGAGTGTACCCCAGTGTACCTAGCTACACTGGGGTTACAAAAAACAGGATAATGGGAACGAAAAATGGTTTGTATTCCGACACAATGCACCAGGAATGCACTGCACTATAGTATAAACCGATTCTTAACATATGTTTAGGTCATCTGTATTTATTTAAGTTCCCATCATTGTCATCATTGCATAGATATTTCCCAGAATCCCGTATTATTGCAACCTCATACGACTCTCAAATAGGGTGTCGTTAACGTCGTAAAGCCAAAAATAAGTTATTATTGAAAAAAAAATTGAACCGACTTCATTAACACTAAAAATTTAAAAATAACTCTAAGGATACGTTCATATAATTTGAAGGCGATGCCATACAGTAAACATGTTATTTGCTTGGCATTTCGGCACCAACTCTTAATTACATTAACTAACCCCTAGAGTTATTTTTAGGTTTTTAGTGGTGAAGTCGGTTCCTTTTTTTTTCAAAACTAACTTATAATACTAACTTAAATCATCAATGTTTGTCATATTTAAGTTGTGATTATTGGTAGTTGCATGTTTCTAAATTTATGAATTTATGACTAACTACTCTCTGCAGTAATTTTCGTCTATTATAATAAGGTATTTTATCTAATCGGATTAATGAACCGAAGAATAAAAATTATCACGAAGAAAGAAGATGTATCGTAGCGCAGCGTTTCGAATTCGGTTGATTTCTAAAATTGGGTTAAAACGTAACGTCTATTTCGTTTTTTTCTCTTTTTTAGAAAGCAACCTGATTTAAACATCCATCGCCAAGAATCATCGTGAAGAATGAACACTGCCGATGGAATCATGAGATTAAGTTTTGAGCTGCGTTGTAATTTTTGGACGGTTACTAAATCGTGGCTTTAGAAGCCATCGCTGTTATTTATGTAGACAATTTAACAACACGTAAACCGATGGATGTTTTGTTCTTAGATTTTAATATTGTAATTCTAAACTTCTATTGCTAAACTAACTCTAGTTTTGTTATTTCTCATGATAAGTATCACACGTCTAAAATAAAACGACAAAAACGAAATAAATGTAAAGCATCATGTAAACAAATCAGAACATAATTTTTTATTTTCTAAAAATAACCCCTTGTTAGCGACGGGAATTAAATAAAATAATGGTATTTATATAAACTAATTACATAAATGTAAATGTAATCAAAAAAAGATAAATATGTCAAATAAATCACAGCATATCTTATCCAGATTGGTACACGGCTGACTTGATACGCGATATTAAGCGAAAGTGGCGTTATCACAAACTATACAAAATAACAAAATCCAATAGTGATTATGTAGTGTTTTCTTATCATCGATCATTAGTTAAACTAAGATGAACTGTAGCTTTTGATGCAAAGGAACCTAGAAGTTGGTGATCTAGTATACGTTGTCGACTCCGATGGACCCAGGAACAAGTGGCCGGAGGGCTTGGTCCAGGAAGTATGTCCTGGAAAAGATAAGTGGGTTAGAATGGTAAAAATCAATAAGATGACTGGAGTTCTTACCCGGTCAGCTGCTCGCGTCGCACGGATCCCATTGGTTGATGAGTGTACCCCAGTGTACCTAGCTACACTGGGGTTACAAAAAACAGGATAATGGGAACGAAAAATGGTTTGTATTCCGACACAATGCACCAGGAATGCACTGCACTATAGTATAAACCGATTCTTAACATATGTTTAGGTCATCTGTATTTATTTAAGTTCCCATCATTGTCATCATTGCATAGATATTTCCCAGAATCCCGTATTATTGCAACCTCATACGACTCTCAAATAGGGTGTCGTTAACGTCGTAAAGCCAAAAATAAGTTATTATTGAAAAAAAAATTGAACCGACTTCATTAACACTAAAAATTTAAAAATAACTCTAAGGATACGTTCATATAATTTGAAGGCGATGCCATACAGTAAACATGTTGTTTGCTTGGCATTTCGGCACCAACTCTTAATTACATTAACTAACCCCTAGAGTTATTTTTAGGTTTTTAGTGGTGAAGTCGGTTCCTTTTTTTTTCAAAACTAACTTATAATACTAACTTAAATCATCAATGTTTGTCATATTTAAGTTGTGATTATTGGTAGTTGCATGTTTCTAAATTTATGAATTTATGACTAACTACTCTCTGCAGTAATTTTCGTCTATTATAATAAGGTATTTTATCTAATCGGATTAATGAACCGAAGAATAAAAATTATCACGAAGAAAGAAGATGTATCGTAGCGCAGCGTTTCGAATTCGGTTGATTTCTAAAATTGGGTTGAAACGTAACGTCTATTTCGTTTTTTTCTCTTTTTAGAAAGCAACCTGATTTAAACATCCATCGTCAAGAATCATCGTGAAGAATGAACACTGCCGATGGAATCATGAGATTAAGTTTTGAGCTGCGTTGTAATTTTTGGACGGTTACTAAATCGTGGCTTTAGAAGCCATCGCTGTTATTTATGTAGACAATTTAACAACACGTAAACCGATGGATGTTTTGTTCTTAGATTTTAATATTGTAATTCTAAACTTCTGTTGCTAAACTAACTCTAGTTTTGTTATTTCTCATGATAAGTATCACACGTCTAAAATAAAACGACAAAAATGAAATAAATGTAAAGCATCATGTAAACAAATCAGAACATAATTTTTTATTTTCTAAAAATAACCCCTTGTTAGCGACGGGAATTAAATAAAATAATGTTATTTATATAAACTAAGTACATAAATGTAAATGTAATCAAAAAAAGATAAATATGTCAAATAAATCACAGCATATCTTATCCAGATTGGTACACGGCTGACTTGATACGCGATATTAAGCGAAAGTGGCGTTATCACAAACTATACAAAATAACAAAATCCAATAGTGATTATGTAGTGTTTTCTTATCATCGATTATTAGTTAAACTAAGATGAACTGTAGCTTTTGATGCAAAGGAACCTAGATGTTGGTGATCTAGTATACGTTGTCGACTCCGATGGACCCAGGAACAAGTGGCCGGAGAGCTTGGTCCAGGAAGTATGTCCTGGAAAAGATAAATGGGTTAGAATGGTAAAAATCAATACGATGACTGGAGTTCTTACCCGGTCAGCTGCTCGCGTCGCACGGATCCCATTGGTTGATGAGTGTACCCCAGTGTACCTAGCTACACTGGGGTTACAAAAAACAGGATAATGGGAACGAAAAATGGTTTGTATTCCGACACAATGCACCAGGAATGCACTGCACTATAGTATAAACCGATTCTTAACATATGTTTAGGTCATCTGTATTTATTTAAGTTCCCATCATTGTCATCATTACATAGATATTTCCCAGAATCCCGTATTATTGCAACCTCATACGACTCTCAAATAGGGTGTCGTTAACGTCGTAAAGCCAAAAATAAGTTATTATTGAAAAAAAAATTGAACCGACTTCATTAACACTAAAAATTTAAAAATAACTCTAAGGATACGTTCATATAATTTGAAGGCGATGCCATACAGTAAACATGTTGTTTGCTTGGCATTTCGGCACCAACTCTTAATTACATTAACTAACCCCTAGAGTTATTTTTAGGTTTTTAGTGGTGAAGTCGGTTCCTTTTTTTTCAAAACTAACTTATAATACTAACTTAAATCATCAATGTTTGTCATATTTAAGTTGTGATTATTGGTAGTTGCATGTTTCTAAATTTATGAATTTATGACTAACTACTCTCTGCAGTAATTTTCGTCTATTATAATAAGGTATTTTATCTAATCGGATTAATGAACCGAAGAATAAAAATTATCACGAAGAAAGAAGATGTATCGTAGTGCAGCGTTTCGAATTCGGTTGATTTCTAAAATTGGGTTGAAACGTAACGTCTATTTCGTTTTCTTCTCTTTTTTAGAAAGCAACCTGATTTAAACATCCATCGTCAAGAATCATCGTGAAGAATGAACACTGCCGATGGAATCATGAGATTAAGTTTTGAGCTGCGTTGTAATTTTTGGACGGTTACTAAATCGTGGCTTTAGAAGCCATCGCTGTTATTTATGTAGACAATTTAACAACACGTAAACCGATGGATGTTTTGTTCCTAGATTTTAATATTGTAATTCTAAACTTCTATTGCTAAACTAACTATAGTTTTGTTATTTCTCATGATAAGTATCACACGTCTAAAATAAAACGACAAAAACGAAATAAATGTAAAGCATCATGTAAACAAATCAGAACATAATTTTTTATTTTCTAAAAATAACCCCTTGTTAGCGACGGGAATTAAATAAAATAATGTTATTTATATAAACTAAGTACATAAATGTAAATGTAATCAAAAAAAGATTAATATGTCAAATAAATCACAGCATATCTTATCCAGATTGGTACACGGCTGACTTGATACGCGATATTAAGCGAAAGTGGCGTTATCACAAACTATACAAAATAACAAAATCCAATAGTGATTATGTAGTGTTTTCTTATCATCGATCATTAGTTAAACTAAGATGAACTGTAGCTTTTGATGCAAAGGAACCTAGAAGTTGGTGATCTAGTATACGTTGTCGACTCCGATGGACCCAGGAACAAGTGGCCGGAGGGCTTGGTCCAGGAAGTATGTCCTGGAAAAGATAAATGGGTTAGAATGGTAAAAATCAATAAGATGACTGGAGTTCTTACCCGGTCAGCTGCTCGCGTCGCACGGATCCCATTGGTTGATGAGTGTACCCCAGTGTACCTAGCTACACTGGGGTTACAAAAAACAGGATAATGGGAACGAAAAATGGTTTGTATTCCGACACAATGCACCAGGAATGCACTGCACTATAGTATAAACCGATTCTTAACATATGTTTAGGTCATCTGTATTTATTTAAGTTCCCATCATTGTCATCATTGCATAGATATTTCCCAGAATCCCGTATTATTGCAACCTCATACGACTCTCAAATAGGGTGTCGTTAACGTCGTAAAGCCAAAAATAAGTTATTATTGAAAAAAAAATTGAACCGACTTCATTAACACTAAAAATTTAAAAATAACTCTAAGGATACGTTCATATAATTTGAAGGCGATGCCATACAGTAAACATGTTGTTTGCTTGGCATTTCGGCACCAACTCTTAATTACATTAACTAACCCCTAGAGTTATTTTTAGGTTTTTAGTGGTGAAGTCGGTTCCTTTTTTTTCAAAACTAACTTATAATACTAACTTAAATCATCAATGTTTGTCATATTTAAGTTGTGATTATTGGTAGTTGCATGTTTCTAAATTTATGAATTTATGACTAACTACTCTCTGCAGTAATTTTCGTCTATTATAATAAGGTATTTTATCTAATCGGATTAATGAACCGAAGAATAAAAAATATCACGAAGAAAGAAGATGTATCGTAGCGCAGCGTTTCGAATTCGGTTGATTTCTAAAATTGGGTTAAAACGTAACGTCTATTTCGTTTTTTTCTCTTTTTTAGAAAGCAACCTGATTTAAACATCCATCGCCAAGAATCATCGTGAAGAATGAACACTGCCGATGGAATCATGAGATTAAGTTTTGAGCTGCGTTGTAATTTTTGGACGGTTACTAAATCGTGGCTTTAGAAGCCATCGCTGTTATTTATGTAGACAATTTAACAACACGTAAACCGATGGATGTTTTGTTCTTAGATTTTAATATTGTAATTCTAAACTTCTATTGCTAAACTAACTCTAGTTTTGTTATTTCTCATGATAAGTATCACACGTCTAAAATAAAACGACAAAAACGAAATAAATGTAAAGCATCATGTAAACAAATCAGAACATAATTTTTTATTTTCTAAAAATAACCCCTTGTTAGCGACGGGAATTAAATAAAATAATGGTATTTATATAAACTAATTACATAAATGTAAATGTAATCAAAAAAAGATAAATATGTCAAATAAATCACAGCATATCTTATCCAGATTGGTACTCGGCTGACTTGATACGCGATATTAAGCGAAAGTGGCGTTATCACAAACTATACAAAATAACAAAATCCAATAGTGATTATGTAGTGTTTTCTTATCATCGATCATTAGTTAAACTAAGATGAACTGTAGCTTTTGATGCAAAGGAACCTAGAAGTTGGTGATCTAGTATACGTTGTCGACTCCGATGGACCCAGGAACAAGTGGCCGGAGGGCTTGGTCCAGGAAGTATGTCCTGGAAAAGATAAGTGGGTTAGAATGGTAAAAATCAATAAGATGACTGGAGTTCTTACCCGGTCAGCTGCTCGCGTCGCACGGATCCCATTGGTTGATGAGTGTACCCCAGTGTACCTAGCTACACTGGGGTTACAAAAAACAGGATAATGGGAACGAAAAATGGTTTGTATTCCGACACAATGCACCAGGAATGCACTGCACTATAGTATAAACCGATTCTTAACATATGTTTAGGTCATCTGTATTTATTTAAGTTCCCATCATTGTCATCATTGCATAGATATTTCCCAGAATCCCGTATTATTGCAACCTCATACGACTCTCAAATAGGGTGTCGTTAACGTCGTAAAGCCAAAAATAAGTTATTATTGAAAAAAAAATTGAACCGACTTCATTAACACTAAAAATTTAAAAATAACTCTAAGGATACGTTCATATAATTTGAAGGCGATGCCATACAGTAAACATGTTGTTTGCTTGGCATTTCGGCACCAACTCTTAATTACATTAACTAACCCCTAGAGTTATTTTTAGGTTTTTAGTGGTGAAGTCGGTTCCTTTTTTTTTCAAAACTAACTTAAATCATCAATGTTTGTCATATTTAAGTTGTGATTATTGGTAGTTGCATGTTTCTAAATTTATGAATTTATGACTAACTACTCTCTGCAGTAATTTTCGTCTATTATAATAAGGTATTTTATCTAATCGGATTAATGAACCGAAGAATAAAAATTATCACGAAGAAAGAAGATGTATCGTAGCGCAGCGTTTCGAATTCGGTTGATTTCTAAAATTGGGTTGAAACGTAACGTCTATTTCGTTTTTTTCTCTTTTTTAGAAAGCAACCTGATTTAAACATCCATCGTCAAGAATCATCGTGAAGAATGAACACTGCCGATGGAATCATGAGATTAAGTTTTGAGCTGCGTTGTAATTTTTGGACGGTTACTAAATCGTGGCTTTAGAAGCCATCGCTGTTATTTATGTAGACAATTTAACAACACGTAAACCGATGGATGTTTTGTTCTTAGATTTTAATATTGTAATTCTAAACTTCTGTTGCTAAACTAACTCTAGTTTTGTTATTTCTCATGATAAGTATCACACGTCTAAAATAAAACGACAAAAATGAAATAAATGTAAAGCATCATGTAAACAAATCAGAACATAATTTTTTATTTTCTAAAAATAACCCCTTGTTAGCGACGGGAATTAAATAAAATAATGTTATTTATATAAACTAAGTACATAAATGTAAATGTAATCAAAAAAAGATAAATATGTCAAATAAATCACAGCATATCTTATCCAGATTGGTACACGGCTGACTTGATACGCGATATTAAGCGAAAGTGGCGTTATCACAAACTATACAAAATAACAAAATCCAATAGTGATTATGTAGTGTTTTCTTATCATCGATCATTAGTTAAACTAAGATGAACTGTAGCTTTTGATGCAAAGGAACCTAGATGTTGGTGATCTAGTATACGTTGTCGACTCCGATGGACCCAGGAACAAGTGGCCGGAGGGCTTGGTCCAGGAAGTATGTCCTGGAAAAGATAAATGGGTTAGAATGGTAAAAATCAATAAGATGACTGGAGTTCTTACCCGGTCAGCTGCTCGCGTCGCACGGATCCCATTGGTTGATGAGTGTACCCCAGTGTACCTAGCTACACTGGGGTTACAAAAAACAGGATAATGGGAACGAAAAATGGTTTGTATTCCGACACAATGCACCAGGAATGCACTGCACTATAGTATAAACCGATTCTTAACATATGTTTAGGTCATCTGTATTTATTTAAGTTCCCATCATTGTCATCATTGCATAGATATTTCCCAGAATCCCGTATTATTGCAACCTCATACGACTCTCAAATAGGGTGTCGTTAACGTCGTAAAGCCAAAAATAAGTTATTATTGAAAAAAAAATTGAACCGACTTCATTAACACTAAAAATTTAAAAATAACTCTAAGGATACGTTCATATAATTTGAAGGCGATGCCATACAGTAAACATGTTGTTTGCTTGGCATTTCGGCACCAACTCTTAATTACATTAACTAACCCCTAGAGTTATTTTTAGGTTTTTAGTGGTGAAGTCGGTTCCTTTTTTTTTCAAAACTAACTTATAATACTAACTTAAATCATCAATGTTTGTCATATTTAAGTTGTGATTATTGGTAGTTGCATGTTTCTAAATTTATGAATTTATGACTAACTACTCTCTGCAGTAATTTTCGTCTATTATAATAAGGTATTTTATCTAATCGGATTAATGAACCGAAGAATAAAAATTATCACGAAGAAAGAAGATGTATCGTAGTGCAGCGTTTCGAATTCAATTGATTTCTAAAATTGGGTTGAAACGTAACGTCTATTTCGTTTTTTTCTCTTTTTTAGAAAGCAACCTGATTTAAACATCCATCGCCAAGAATCATCGTGAAGAATGAACACTGCCGATGGAATCATGAGATTAAGTTTTGAGCTGCGTTGTAATTTTTGGACGGTTACTAAATCGTGGCTTTAGAAGCCATCGCTGTTATTTATGTAGACAATTTAACAACACGTAAACCGATGGATGTTTTGTTCCTAGATTTTAATATTGTAATTCTAAACTTCTATTGCTAAACTAACTATAGTTTTGTTATTTCTCATGATAAGTATCACACGTCTAAAATAAAACGACAAAAACGAAATAAATGTAAAGCATCATGTAAACAAATCAGAACATAATTTTTTATTTTCTAAAAATAACCCCTTGTTAGCGACGGGAATTATATAAAATAATGTTATTTATATAAACTAAGTACATAAATGTAAATGTAATCAAAAAAAGATTAATATGTCAAATAAATCACAGCATATCTTATCCAGATTGGTACACGGCTGACTTGATACGCGATATTAAGCGAAAGTGGCGTTATCACAAACTATACAAAATAACAAAATCCAATAGTGATTATGTAGTGTTTTCTTATCATCGATCATTAGTTAAACTAAGATGAACTGTAGCTTTTGATGCAAAGGAACCTAGAAGTTGGTGATCTAGTATACGTTGTCGACTCCGATGGACCCAGGAACAAGTGGCCGGAGGGCTTGGTCCAGGAAGTATGTCCTGGAAAAGATAAATGGGTTAGAATGGTAAAAATCAATAAGATGACTGGAGTTCTTACCCGGTCAGCTGCTCGCGTCGCACGGATCCCATTGGTTGATGAGTGTGCCCCAGTGTACCTAGCTACACTGGGGTTACAAAAAACAGGATAATGGGAACGAAAAATGGTTTGTATTCCGACACAATGCACCAGGAATGCACTGCACTATAGTATAAACCGATTCTTAACATATGTTTAGGTCATCTGTATTTATTTAAGTTCCCATCATTGTCATCATTGCATAGATATTTCCCAGAATCCCGTATTATTGCAACCTCATACGACTCTCAAATAGGGTGTCGTTAACGTCGTAAAGCCAAAAATAAGTTATTATTGAAAAAAAAATTGAACCGACTTCATTAACACTAAAAATTTAAAAATAACTCTAAGGATACGTTCATATAATTTGAAGGCGATGCCATACAGTAAACATGTTGTTTGCTTGGCATTTCGGCACCAACTCTTAATTACATTAACTAACCCCTAGAGTTATTTTTAGGTTTTTAGTGGTGAAGTCGGTTCCTTTTTTTTTCAAAACTAACTTATAATACTAACTTAAATCATCAATGTTTGTCATATTTAAGTTGTGATTATTGGTAGTTGCATGTTTCTAAATTTATGGAAAGCAACCTGATTTAAACATCCATCGCCAAGAATCATCGTGAAGAATGAACACTGCCGATGGAATCATGAGATTAAGTTTTGAGCTGCGTTGTAATTTTTGGACGGTTACTAAATCGTGGCTTTAGAAGCCATCGCTGTTATTTATGTAGACAATTTAACAACACGTAAACCGATGGATGTTTTGTTCCTAGATTTTAATATTGTAATTCTAAACTTCTATTGCTAAACTAACTATAGTTTTGTTATTTCTCATGATAAGTATCACACGTCTAAAATAAAACGACAAAAACGAAATAAATGTAAAGCATCATGTAAACAAATCAGAACATAATTTTTTATTTTCTAAAAATAACCCCTTGTTAGCGACGGGAATTAAATAAAATAATGTTATTTATATAAACTAAGTACATAAATGTAAATGTAATCAAAAAAAGATTAATATGTCAAATAAATCACAGCATATCTTATCCAGATTGGTACACGGCTGACTTGATACGCGATATTAAGCGAAAGTGGCGTTATCACAAACTATACAAAATAACAAAATCCAATAGTGATTATGTAGTGTTTTCTTATCATCGATCATTAGTTAAACTAAGATGAACTGTAGCTTTTGATGCAAAGGAACCTAGATGTTGGTGATCTAGTATACGTTGTCGACTCCGATGGACCCAGGAACAAGTGGCCGGAGGGCTTGGTCCAGGAAGTATGTCCTGGAAAAGATAAATGGGTTAGAATGGTAAAAATCAATAAGATGACTGGAGTTCTTACCCGGTCAGCTGCTCGCGTCGCACGGATCCCATTGGTTGATGAGTGTACCCCAGTGTACCTAGCTACACTGGGGTTACAAAAAACAGGATAATGGGAACGAAAAATGGTTTGTATTCCGACACAATGCACCAGGAATGCACTGCACTATAGTATAAACCGATTCTTAACATATGTTTAGGTCATCTGTATTTATTTAAGTTCCCATCATTGTCATCATTGCATAGATATTTCCCAGAATCCCGTATTATTGCAACCTATTACGACTCTCAAATAGGGTGTCGTTAACGTCGTAAAGCCAAAAATAAGTTATTATTGAAAAAAAAATTGAACCGACTTCATTAACACTAAAAATTTAAAAATAACTCTAAGGATACGTTCATATAATTTGAAGGCGATGCCATACAGTAAACATGTTGTTTGCTTGGCATTTCGGCACCAACTCTTAATTACATTAACTAACCCCTAGAGTTATTTTTAGGTTTTTAGTGGTGAAGTCGGTTCCTTTTTTTTCAAAACTAACTTATAATACTAACTTAAATCATCAATGTTTGTCATATTTAAGTTGTGATTATTGGTAGTTGCATGTTTCTAAATTTATGAATTTATGACTAACTACTCTCTGCAGTAATTTTCGTCTATTATAATAAGGTATTTTATCTAATCGGATTAATGAACCGAAGAATAAAAATTATCACGAAGAAAGAAGATGTATCGTAGTGCAGCGTTTCGAATTCAATTGATTTCTAAAATTGGGTTGAAACGTAACGTCTATTTCGTTTTTTTCTCTTTTTTAGAAAGCAACCTGATTTAAACATCCATCGCCAAGAATCATCGTGAAGAATGAACACTGCCGATGGAATCATGAGATTAAGTTTTGAGCTGCGTTGTAATTTTTGGACGGTTACTAAATCGTGGCTTTAGAAGCCATCGCTGTTATTTATGTAGACAATTTAACAACACGTAAACCGATTGATGTTTTGTTCTTAGATTTTAATATTGTAATTCTAAACTTCTATTGCTAAACTAACTCTAGTTTTGTTATTTCTCATGATAAGTATCACACGTCTAAAATAAAACGACAAAAACGAAATAAATGTAAAGCATCATGTAAACAAATCAGAACATAATTTTTTATTTTCTAAAAATAACCCCTTGTTAGCGACGGGAATTAAATAAAATAATGTTATTTATATAAACTAAGTACATAAATGTAAATGTAATCAAAAAAAGATAAATATGTCAAATAAATCACAGCATATCTTATCCAGATTGGTACACGGCTGACTTGATACGCGATATTAAGCGAAAGTGGCGTTATCACAAACTATACAAAATAACAAAATCCAATAGTGATTATGTAGTGTTTTCTTATCATCGATCATTAGTTAAACTAAGATGAACTGTAGCTTTTGATGCAAAGGAACCTAGAAGTTGGTGATCTAGTATACGTTGTCGACTCCGATGGACCCAGGAACAAGTGGCCGGAGGGCTTGGTCCAGGAAGTATGTCCTGGAAAAGATAAATGGGTTAGAATGGTAAAAATCAATAAGATGACTGGAGTTCTTACCCAGTCAGCTGCTCGCGTCGCACGGATCCCATTGGTTGATGAGTGTACCCCAGTGTACCTAGCTACACTGGGGTTACAAAAAACAGGATAATGGGAACGAAAAATGGTTTGTATTCCGACACAATGCACCAAGAATGCACTGCACTATAGTATAAACCGATTCTTAACATATGTTTAGGTCATCTGTATTTATTTAAGTTCCCATCATTGTCATCATTGCATAGATATTTCCCAGAATCCCGTATTATTGCAACCTCATACGACTCTCAAATAGGGTGTTGTTAACGTCGTAAAGCCAAAAATAAGTTATTATTGAAAAAAAAATTGAACCGACTTCATTAACACTAAAAATTTAAAAATAACTCTAAGGATACGTTCATATAATTTGAAGGCGATGCCATACAGTAAACATGTTGTTTGCTTGGCATTTCGGCACCAACTCTTAATTACATTAACTAACCCCTAGAGTTATTTTTAGGTTTTTAGTGGTGAAGTCGGTTCCTTTTTTTCAAAACTAACTTATAATACTAACTTAAATCATCAATGTTTGTCATATTTAAGTTGTGATTATTGGTAGTTGCATGTTTCTAAATTTATGAATTTATGACTAACTACTCTCTGCAGTAATTTTCGTCTATTATAATAAGGTATTTTATCTAATCGGATTAATGAACCGAAGAATAAAAATTATCACGAAGAAAGAAGATGTATCGTAGCGCAGCGTTTCGAATTCGGTTGATTTCTAAAATTGGGTTGAAACGTAACGTCTATTTCGTTTTTTTCTCTTTTTTAGAAAGCAACCTGATTTAAACATCCATCGTCAAGAATCATCGTGAAGAATGAACACTGCCGATGGAATCATGAGATTAAGTTTTGAGCTGCGTTGTAATTTTTGGACGGTTACTAAATCGTGGCTTTAGAAGCCATCGCTGTTATTTATGTAGACAATTTAACAACACGTAAACCGATGGATGTTTTGTTCTTAGATTTTAATATTGTAATTCTAAACATCTATTGCTAAACTAACTATAGTTTTGTTATTTGTCATGATAAGTATCACACGTCTAAAATAAAACGACAAAAACGAAATAAATGTAAAGCATCATGTAAACAAATCAGAACATAATTTTTTATTTTCTAAAAATAACCCCTTGTTAGCGACGGGAATTAAATAAAATAATATTATTTATATAAACTAAGTACATAAATGTAAATGTAGTGTGTATCTATGTCGCGCGGCATGAGAGGTACGAAAGGAAGGCTACCAGGTGAAAAGGATTTTAGCTTCTCGATGTTATGGTCGGCGAGACCCCTACAAATCCCTTGAGTTTAATAAATAGGTAAGTATATAAAAGTCTGGTTATATTGACAAATTATATTGGTTTGATTCACTTAGCACTAACACTCTAAATAATTATTACTGCTAAATGAATTATGGTTATGAGCCGCTCTGGTTGATGGTAAGACGCGAACTCATTTAGATTTACTTGATTCGCAGCAAACTGCCATTGTGAACGCTTACAATGCACTATGCGTTTTGCTGCGTGTTCAAATATCTTGAACACCAGGAATCCACAAACAGTCGAGATACGAGTCCCGCGCTCACCGCATGCTCCTCTGCACAAAGTTAAGCGTTTTTTTTTGTATTGCTAATCAATATATATCGAGTAAATTCATCCTCGGGTTTTATTTACTGGGAGTTAACACCATTGAACCTGTCCCCATCACCTACAGGTGTTTTTCTAAATGTAACTATCCTATGTTGTATTATAGATTAGAGTGCATTGATTGGGATACGTTATATAATTATGTACGAGGCAATCAATGAAGCTATTAATGAGTGCACGCCTAAGAGACGGATAAATATGTCAAATAAATCACAGCATTCTTATCCAGATTGGTACACGGCTGACTTGATACGCGATATTAAGCGAAAGTGGCGTTATCACAAACTGTACAAAATAACAAAATCCAATAGTGATTATGTAGTGTTTTCTTATCATCGATCATTAGTTAAACTAAGATGAACTGTAGCTTTTGATGCATATCAGGAGAGGCTGCAATTTAATTTTAAAACTAATCCAAAATATTTTTGGAACTTTATTAAAAGTAAATAGCTGAACCGTAACAAAGCCCGTGTCACTAAAGCCTGGGTGGGATTAAAAAATAGTGAGTGTACGGAGTGTTTGGCGACATACTTTCATTCCGTTTACAACGAGGTACGGCCGAAGCTGGAGGTGGGGGAGGCGGAGCGCGCGGCGGGAGCGGGCGCTGACTGGCGCGGGTGCACATCGGGCAACTGGCCGCTAGTGACGTGCTTGCTGCCCTCCGATCTCTTAAGCCAAAGCACTCGGTAGGTCCTGATGGCATACCTCCATACATTGTGAAGAATTGTCTTTACAATGTTATGATCTTTAACTTGTACTTAAAGGAATGTCGTTATCCTGATCGGTGGAAGATTACCCGAGCTATCCCGGTCCCTTAGGCAGGGGCTGGATCTGACGTGAGCGGCTACCGACTGATAGCCGTGCTGTCAGTGTTCTCTTAGGTGTTTGAAACAGTGCTGCAAAAATGCATTTATGCACAAGTAAGCGCACGACTTAACGATAGCCAGCACGGCTTCCGGCCGGGCCGCGGGGCGGGCAAAAACCTGCTTTCGTTCGTTTTGTACGTGACGCCGGCCGTGGACGCTGGCCTCCAAGTGGACTCTGCGTAATTTGATTATCGGAAAGCTTTCGATGCCGTGGATAACGACATACTTTTGACCAAATTTCCTGCTTAGGATTCACGCCACAACTGCTCGAGTTCTTCGCGAGCTACTTAGGTGATCACCGGCAGTATGTTGAATATGCGGGTTATAATTAAATCCCATATTACACATTTTTTGGCGTCAGTCAGGGAAGCTTTCTCGGTGTTCGGGCTTATGATTAATGATCTCCCAGAGGTAGTTCAGGACGCGCAGTGTTTGTTGTTTGCAGATTACCAACACTTCAAGTTGTAAGCAACTCCAGGTCGCCATAGTACAATGGAGTATCTCCAATAAATCCCAATCCCAAGCCTGTTTGTGGCAGGTATGGTAGGATATTGTCAACTGTCTGTCAGGAGACAGGTGGCATTGGTCAAGTACGTGGTGAGAGTACTGCGTGGCTTCGTCTACCATCCTAAGGTACTGGAGATGCTGCGACTGTACGCGCCCGACGACATTGTAGGTGCGCGCCGTCGACCCCCATGCTTAGTCTACCTGCAGCTAGCACTAACCTTCTCAAGTTTTCACCAATGTCTAACGCCATTATTACCATAGCCTGTCGAAAGTCATAAATATGACACAGCTTTTGTTTGAAATTTAGGTAAAAGTTATATGATAAAATATGTTAATTAAGTTATTCAGTTACTTACAGCACCGGTTTAGATTACGTATTTGTTATGATGTTGTAATTGGTTTTAAATAAATAAAAATAAATAAAACGACAAAAACGAAATAAATGTAAAACATCATATAAACAAAACAGAACATAATGTTTTATTTTCTAAAAATGTTAGTTCATTTATTTTGTATGTAAATATCTTATTATCTTATTTTAAGTAAAAACACATGATGCTAACTAACTAAACCTTATGTATATTTGTATAAAAACTATTAACTCCCGCGACATTATCCGCTTTGACTTTAGAATTTGGTCCATAGTGAAATAAAACCACTGCAGACCCACGATACCCCCGGCGACACCCCTGGTGGTGTCGTGGGTCTTTTAAAATCAAACGATACCCCCAACAAATAGTGTTGCGACACTAATTAATAAGAGCTTTATCATCTTTTGAATTTTATATTTACAAAAAAAAAAAATATAGTCTTAGTCTTCTTCCAGTTAAAGGATAATGCCCAAAAATGTATGGACCAAAAACCCGGAATCGATTAAAACGATTTAATTTGGGCAAGGTAGAGTAAACATACTCTATTATCCCAAATTCAATATTTTTTTTTATTAAACAATCGCCAAGTACTAAAAAAAATCGTAACAAATTCAGAATAGTATTATAAATCCATGATATTTAGAGCAATATTGTGACTAATTGTGCGTAATATTGAGAGATATTTGAGAGTAAAGTACATTATACATGTATACTGAATATACACATATATATATAAACAGTTTTATATACACTATTTATATCATAATATAAATATATATCAATTTTCACTGGCATTATTATTATAAGGCTATTAACCTAATTTATTTATTTATTTATTTTATTGACATTCTTAAATATAACATTACAAAATGTATATGCAATGCGTTACATTTGAAAAACTTAAATCATTACATACAGACATTCACATACAAAAATTATCATTAAAACATAAAAATTTAAAAAATAAAAATATAAACAAGTGCTAATACATATAAAGTAACATAAAGGTCATTTACTTTCGCAGTAAGCTAGAACCTCTCTCTCTATCATTTTCCAACCGTCCGCAAACAGATCCACCTGAGGTTTTTTTTTTTTTTTTTTTTTTTTTTTTTTTTTTTTTTTTTTTTTTTTTCCCGGCATCACATATCCGGGCGTCGGCGACCCTCTGACTTTGGATGTCAGAGTCTTTTTTACTTTTTTCTTACATATATTTACCTAGGGGAGGTTTTTATTCCCAAAAATTAATCTATTGCTTGAGACAACTAGCATAGTTGTCTCTGAGCCATCCTCATTCTTTTCTGGCAAGGTAGGGTTACAGCCCGAAAACTCTTCGGTTTTTTCGGATTGTAATTCCTACCTTGGCTTACAAAATCTTATTTATACTTTACAAATGACTATTTTATCTTAATCTAACAGTTTATCTTATATGTCTAATGTTTACAGTTTTGACTATTACTTATTTATCTTATATTAACATATGTTTTTACTTATTTTTATAGCTGTGATGAGTATATTATTACAATATACATGTTCAACTATTATTACTTATCCTTATTTCTTAGAATTACTTTATTAGCTAATTTTACACAAAACTCTACAAATTTATCTCTTACATCCTTATCGCTTATATAACTACTGACCTTTTCCAACTTAAGTTCTATTTCTAATCTTTGTTCGGCCTCATACCTCTCTCTTCCAAAGACAGGGCATTCAAAAAGTATGTGAGCAACAGATTCAATTTTAGTCGGTTCGCAGATGCACGCCGGGCTCTCCTTGCACTTAAACCGGGATAAGTACTCGGAGAACCCGCCGTGACCGGTCATTACCTGAGTGGTTACGGCAGTTGGGGTTATGGATTTGATGATTTTGAATGCCTTGATGGCATCAGGGAAGAAAATTTTTGTGCCTTCCGCTGTGCTGGCCGTTTTGTATCTCCTGTTCCATTCGTCAAGCGTCTCCCGTCGGATTTCCCGCTTGACGAATGAGACAGGACAGGCGTCATAATGTGGCTTGGTTTTTAGACGCAGTGCTGCTGTTTTCGCTAGTGCGTCAGCCCTCTCGTTTCCCTCCAGACCTGCATGCGCTCTGATCCAAAACAGATCAATCATTTTGTTTTGTTCCAGACTGGCTGTCAAATTCACGCGAATTTTAACGGCCAGAGGATGGGTTGAGGTCTTGTTTGCTATAGCCTGGAGTGATGAACGAGAGTCACTGTATATCCCGAAGCGGGTTTCTGGCCTTTTAAGGACCTCCTCCGTCGCCTTACATATGGCCAGCAATTCCGCCTGGTAAACCGAGCAATATGACGAGAGCTTCAGCTTGATGGTTTTTGTCTCGGCCCCGTTTGTCCATATGGACAATGCGGCTCCGACTTGACCCTCAAGCTTACTACCGTCTGTGAACATCCGGACTGCGTAATCGCTGTGGATGTCCACTTGCTCTTGGTTCTCCAGGCATATGAATTCCATGGCCATATGTTTCGCTGGGTGGGGTTGTGCAGAGTATGCCGACATTTTTTCAACTTCCCTGTCTGCTAGTGTCGGCTGCGTGACACCCCTCCGTGCCTCATACAGAGCGGCTGCCTCCTGTATTCTGAGGTCGAGGGGTAGTACGCCGCTCAACACCAGCGCAGAGTTTAGTGAAACTGTTTTGTATGCGCGGCACAACTTCTGGACGAAGCCACGCTGTGTATTGTTGAGCACTTTTTGTATGCCGAGCTTTTTTGTTGCCGGAGCCCACACGCTAGATGCGTACATCACTATCGGCTCTACCACTGCTGTGTAGATTGTTCGCACGACTTGAGGATGGAGACCCCAGCTGATCCTGGCGGCTCTTGATAGTTGCTTGTATATGTTTTGAGCTTTCTTACATACTTTGATTGCATGTTGATTAAATGTAAGCTTTTCATCTATCAAAAGCCCCAAGACCATGATTTCCTTTGACATGACAATGTCAATCCCGCCCATCGTCAGGCGTGGGGCGTCAAATTTCAGCTTCCTCGTCACCACCATCGCGTTTGTTTTGTGTGGTGCGAACTTCAGCTTGTTTTTGACGCCCCACTCCTGGACACGGGCGAGCGCGGCATTGGCATGTCCCTGGACCTCAGAGCCGGTGTCTCCATCAAAAACTAGAACGACGTCATCCGCAAACGCCTGACAGTAATACCCGTTTTCCTGTAGTTCCTTGAGGAGAGGGTCTATGAGCAAGTTCCATAGTAGTGGACCACCGATCGATCCCTGCACGCATCCTTTTTCAGTGGTTTTTAGGAACTCCTCACCTGCATACCTAACTCGGACCCTCCTCTCCTCCAGATAACTATCCATCAGCCTTCTGATGTTTATCGGGCATCCTTCCTCAGCCAGTCGGATTCTTATAGCGGGCCACCAAGCGCTGTCAAAAGCGCCCTCTATGTCCAGGGAGACCACAGTCGTGACCTTCTTCTGATGAAGTTTGTCACGAATGCGTCCCACCAGGTCATACAGGGCGTCTTCAGTGCTTTTTTGGGGCATGAATCCGTACTGGCGAGTACTGAGCCTAGGAATAATGTGCCATTTTATCCTATTAACCACCAGCTTTTCTAGGACCTTTCCCAGGACCGGAAGTAGGCCAATCGGTCGGTATGACTTGGGACATTGGTAGTTCTTTTTACCCGGTTTTCTGAGTGCTACAACTGTGGCTTCCTTCCACGGTCCTGGGAAAAGTCCTAGTTCAAGGCATTTATTCGCGATGGATCTAAAGGTTTCCGGTCTATTTCTTATAGCTTGGAAGCAAATGTCTGGCGCTAGACCGTCCGATCCAGGGGCCTTTTTTGGGTTGAAGCTTTCTGCCGCTGTTAAAACTTCATCTAGAGTAAACGGTGGGTCATGCTTCTCACCATGTCCCGGGCCGTTTACTTTGTCAGCTAATTCCCTAGTGCTTTTGTGGTTCGCGTCATCTTGCTCGGCTCTATCCTCAGGATAGAAGGTATCCGCGAGCAATTTCGCGGATTGCTTGGGACTTAGCTGTTTACCCTCTTTTTCCAGCGGCAGGTCTTCTTGTCTGTTTATTGTTCTTTTTATGACTCTGTAAATCCCGTCCCACATCCCCTCCCTATCTTGTTTCCCACAGAAATCCCTCCAACTATCTATTTGCGCCTGTTTTACCCTTAATTCGTATTCTTCTTTTGTTTTCAGGTACTCCCGGATGACTTTCTCCCTTCGGACTGGCGCTGCGCAGCGGATTCTTCTCTTCTTCGTGAGGACCTCCTTCTTCAGGCGAGCGAGCTCCTCGGACCACCATGGCAAGGTAAGTTTAACGTTTTCTTTTTTCTTTGGGATAGCTTGGTTGCATGCTTTGCAAATCGAGTCGATGTATCGTTCTGTCGTCTCTTCAAGTCGTCTTTTTTCCGTAATTTTGTCTATTTTGTCGCTGTCGATGTCATTGTCTTGGTGTAATTGGGTCAGTTTCTCATGAAACTGGGCCCAATTCGCCTTTTTAGTATTGTAGAGTCTTGTCGTTCGTTTTACATGCATGCCCTTCGCTTCCTTTAGATTTAGTCTGAACGTTATTGCGTTGTGGTCGGAGTTCAGCAGTTGCTCGTCCACCTTCCAGTCCTCGACGTGTCCGAGAAGATCCAGTGAGCAGGCTGTTATGTCGACGAAGCTGGAGTACCTTTTCCCCCCCCTGACGGTGTCGAAAGTTGGTATGTCGCCTGTGTTCAGGATCTGCATTTCTAGGTCTTCCAGGGTACAGTGCCTGGGAGATCACAGCAGTATCCTTTTATTTCGAGCCCACCGAACCCCTGGAGCCATACCTAGAGCAGCTAAGAAAGATAGGCAAAGAGCCGGGACCTAGGAAAATTATAATGGGCGGGGATGCAAACGCTTGGAGTACCTGGTGGGGCAGCCACGGGGTTGACAAAAGAGGTGAGGACATGCTGGGTGCTCTCGATGAACTGAGCCTACAGATCCTAAATCAGGGAGACACCCCTACCTTTAATACCGTTAGAGGAGGGAGGGTTTTTTCAAGCCAGATCGACATCACGGCATGCTCCACTGACTTACTAAACCTGGTAGAAGGATGGAGAGTAGACGATGGAATCACGAGCGCGGACCATAACGCTATCACCTTCCATATCAACCTCAGAAAGGCAAAGGGTAATAGCATAGTACGAACAACTAGGGTTTTTAATACAAAGAAGGCGAACTGGGAAGAGTTTCATGAGAAACTGACCCAGTTAAAAACAGAAAATAGTATTAACAAAAACCAAATAGACCAAATAGGAAATGTAATAGAATTAGATAAAATGACAGAAAAGCTCACAAATACAATCACACAAGCATGTACTTACGCTATCCCTAAAATACTAAGTAATAAAAAGTTTAACTCACCATGGTGGTCCGAGGAGTTGGCTGCGCTGAAGAAGACGTCCATCACCTTGAAGCGTAGAATCAGATGCGCAGCGCCGGTCCGGAAGGCCAGGGTCATCGAAGAGTACCTGAGGGCAAAAGAGAAATATCAGAATAAAGCAAAGAGTGCACAGTTAGAAAGCTGGAAGAGTTTTTGCGAAAAGCAGGATAGGGAAGGGGTATGGGAGGGAATTTATAGAGTCATAGGCAGATCAATGAAGAGACAGGAGGACATCCCCCTAGAGAAGGACGGGAAAGTAATCAACCCAAAAGAATCTGCGGAATTTCTGGCAGAAGTGTTTTACCCGGAGGATAGGGAGAGTGAAGATGATACCAACCACCACCAAATCAGAGAAGCAGCTAAGCACGTAAACGACTGGGAACATAATGAGACAAATGATCCACCGTTTACGATCACCGAACTCGTCTCCGTGGTGGAGAGTTTCAACCCCAAAAAGGCTCCAGGGGCAGATGGCCTTACAGCAGATATATGTAAGCATGCGATCATGGAGACCCCCGAAGACTTTCTCGCCCTTACAAACAAGTGCCTGGAATTAAAGCACTTTCCCGGCATCTGGAAGGAGGCCACAGTGGTAGTCTTGAGGAAACCGGGAAAGGACAGTTATGTAAACCCCAAGTCGTACAGGCCTATTGGCCTTCTTCCGGTGCTGGGGAAGATCTTTGAGAAGCTGGTAGTGAGGCGCATCAAGTGGCATATTATACCGAAAATCAGCACCCGCCAGTACGGTTTTATGCCAAAGAGGAGCACCGAAGACTCTCTCTATAACCTGATGGAACATGTTAGGAGTAAACTTCGGCAGAAGAAACTCATAACACTGATATCCTTGGATATAGAGGGAGCCTTCGACAGCGCCTGGTGGCCTGCTATTAAAACACGACTGGCTGAGGAAGGATGCCCAGTCAACATCAGGAGGGTAATGGGAAGCTACCTCAATGATCGAAAGGTGAAGGTGCGCTACGCAGGCGAGGAACATACGAGGAGTACCTCAAAAGGATGTGTGCAGGGCTCTATAGGGGGGCCAATCCTATGGAACATTCTGCTTGACCCATTGCTGAAGGGACTAGAGCAGCGAGGGGATTTCTGTCAGGCGTTCGCGGATGACATTGTGCTGGTTTTTGACGGAGAAAAGGCGATGGAGGTCCAGCAGCGTGCCAATGCGGCCCTCAAATATGTTCTCGAGTGGGGTGTAAGAAACAAGCTGAAATTTGCCCCTCACAAAACCCAGGCGATGGTGATAACCAGAAAATTAAAGTACGACAACCCACTGCTGAATATGGGAGGGACCAACATTGGCATGTCGACAGAACTTAAGCTTCTGGGGATCACCATCGACTGTCAGCTCACTTTCAATCAGCACATTAAGAACGCCTGCCGAAAAGCCCTAAATATTTATAAACTACTCGCAAAGACCGCCAAGGCAAGTTGGGGACTAAACCCTGACGTGATACGGGTAATCTACACGGCTTGCGTGGAGCCTGTAATATTATATGCAGCAAGCGCGTGGGTGAACACAGCCAATAAAAAGGGGGTCCAAAAGCAACTTAACGCGGTGCAACGAGGATTTGCCCAGAAATTGTGCAAGGCGTACCGTACAGTGTCTTTGAACTCGGGTTTGCTTCTGGCTGGGATATTACCCCTCGACCTTCGGATCAAAGAGGCAGCCATCCTCTATGAAGCAAGGAGGGGAATATCGCGGCCGCTTGATGAAGACACAGAGACGGAACAGCTGGTGACATATACGGATACGCAGCACCCGGCGGAGCATATTCGCCTCGAGTTCGTGTGCCTGATAGACCAACAGCAAGTGGAAAACCACACCCACCAAGTAAGAATTTACACCGACGGCAGTAAACTTGAGGGAAAGGTCGGGGCAGCGTTATCCTTTTGGAATAACAATGTCGAGACCAAAACCCTCAAGTTGAAACTGTCATCTTACTGCACCGTCTATCAGGCTGAACTCTTGGCAATATGTAGAGCCAGCAGGGAAATCCTCAAGCGTAAAGAGCTATGTTTTGGAATCTACAGTGATTCAAGGGCCGCACTGCAGACCGTCGTAAACAACGACTCGCTCAATCCCCTTGCAGTCGAAACCAGGAACAACATCAGATCCAGCAGGGCGGCAAATAAGGTTGTTGAGCTATACTGGATAAAGGCTCACGCTGGACTGCAGGGGAATGAGAGAGCAGACGAATTGGCAAAGGAGGCGGCCCTGAAGTCTAAAAAGAAGCCGGATTACGACCTGTGCCCGGTATCATTTGTCAAGAGGCAGACCCGTCTGAACACACTTGACAAGTGGAACCTAAGATACAGGTCGGGATCGACCGCCCAGGTTACCAAAATTTTCTTTCCGGATGCAGTGGCGGGCTATAAAATTGTCAAAAAACTAAAAATGACCAACATTCTGGCGCAAGTCCTAACGGGGCATGGTGGGTTCTCTGAATACCTGTACCGTTTTAAGTGTAAAGAGGACCCATCATGCATATGTGAACCGGGAAAAAACCAGACCCTCCCCCATGTCCTCTTTGAGTGCCCGGTGTATAGTGTTAGGAGATATGAAGCAGGACATCTTCTTGACTGCGATCTTACAGAGGAAAATGCCCATTTGTTGATGTTAGACAATTCAAAAAGAGATGCATTTGTAAATTATTGTATAGATATAGTTAAACTAGTAATAAAATTGAATAAGTAGTTATAACATTGTTATTAAATAAAAGTAGGTATATTAATTTGATTTGTATTGTAGTGTGATAAAATAGCAACATTGAATGAAAACATGTAGATTATTAAAAATATGAAGAGTGTATATTTAAATATATATATTTCATTCATATAGATAAACAAAATAGTAGTAAAATTAAATTAAGATAAATATAATTATAAGATAATTATAATGTAAAACTGAAAATTAAATAAAACTGTAAAAAAAAAAAAAAAAACGTAATGTACTAGACGTATTATAACTTTGTAAGACAGAGTGGCTTGACGCCCGAAAAAACCGAAGAGTTTTCGGGCGGAAATACTGCTTTGTCACAGGTATAAAAATTAGTAATGTGTTAATATATGTAAAACTCTTCCACATAAGCATAGCCTTTTAGAAATAAGCAAGTAGAATTAAGTAAAAAATAAAAAGAAAGAAAGTCTCTGACATGCCAAGTCAGAGGGTCGCCGACGCCCGGATTATTGATGCCGGGAAAAAAAAAAAAAAAAAAAAAAAAAAAAAAAAAAAAAAAAAAAAAAAAAAAAAAAAAAAAACCTAACCTAACCTAACCTAACCTAACCTAACCTAACCTAACCTAACCTAACCTAACCTTTTTTTTTTTTTTTTTTCCGTGGGGAAATCCTCATGGATACCCATGCCTCGGGGGAGGCAATGGGTTATGCCGGACTCTTACCGGCTAAAACCACCACGGGGAGCAGACCGCCGCCGAGATAGGGCGAGATGGGGTCGCGTTAGCATTCACCATCTCGCCCTGGCGGTAGGCCCGAGTAGATATCTCGGGCCACTCAGCGCCTTTGGAGGGGCAACCTTATCCCAAAGGCCACCCCCCAGACGTGTGGGGCCGTGCAGGTCGGCAAGGAGTCCCCCGACCCCCTACCAGCGGCCCCACTACGGGGGATCGAGAAGGCGGCCATACCGCCTCCTTCGTCCCCTTGCACGTCTACGCCGGAGCGGGTCAGAGTGGGCGTCGTCCTCCCTGATCCGCTCCGCAGCCTCCTTTTGCGTCATCACCGCTTCGCAAAAGGAGACCATCGCCTGCCACTCACTCTCACCGCAGAGCATGGCGCTTACCACGCTCGGCAGCGAGAGGTCTCGGCCTAGTATCGCTGAAAGTGTGTGTCGCATGGGACCCCACGCGGCACACACCTCCAGCGTGTGGAGCGCCGTATCCTCTGGCGCCCCACATTCGTGGCAGGCCGGGGTCGCCTCCCGTCTCGCAATCTGGTGCAGATACTTTCCGAAGCAGCCATGCCCGGAAAGTACCTGCACCAGGCGGAAGGTCAGCGACCCGAACCGCCGCCGCAACCACTCCCGGAGGACCGGGCGGATGGCCTCCACCGTCCACTGACCAGGGACCGGCGGAGCCAGGTCCTCCGTCCACCGCGCCAACAGGGCGACCCGCGCCTGCCGCCGTATGCGTCCGACCTCCTCCCACACTAGGGGCTCCCCGCGGGATCTCCTCGCCGCCACAAAGTGGTACACTTCGGCGAGGATCTCCGCTTGTAGCCCCCAAGGGGGATCACCGGCCAGGACGCATGCGGCCGTCCAGGACACCGTCCGGTATCCGCGTATCGCCCTCGTCGCTATGACCCGCTGCGGACGTCGCAGCAGGGTCATGTTCGCGCGACCGAGGGCGTCCACCCAGACCGGTGCCCCGTACAGGGCCATACTCCGGATCACTCCGGAGTATAGCCGGCGGCAGTTGGCGCTCGGGCCACCCACGTTGGGCAGCAGCCTCCCTAATGCGGCGGCGGCTCCTAGGACTTTTGGGGCCAGTTGGGTGAAGTGCGCCCCAAAAGTCCACCTTCCGTCCAGGATGAGACCCAGATATTTCATCTGGGTCCCAACCCGGATCGAGACCCCGTCCAGAACTACACGCGTTCCTGGAGGGGGTCCCCCCCGAGGCCCATGAAACAACAGGGCCTCGGTCTTGGAGAGGGCGACCTCCAGTCCCAGGGAGCGGATGCGGTCGACCACGAGGGTTGTCCCCAACGCAGCCAGCCGCACCGCCTCCCCAAGGTCCCTCCCCTTGGCCACGACCAGGGTATCATCCGCATAGCACGCCACCCGCATATTGGCGGGAAGCGTGCCACGCAGCACCCAGTCGTAGCCAATGTTCCACAAGAGCGGTCCCAGTACCGACCCCTGTGGAACACCGCGGACGACGCGACGGTGCCTCAGCCCGTCGCGCCCTTCCACCAGGACCTCGCGGTCCTGGAGGTAGTCCGCCAACAGCCTCCGCAGATACAGAGGCACCCCGTGATAGCGGAGCGCCTCCTGTATCGTCGAGTGCGGCAGGCTGTTGAAGGCGTTGGCTATGTCAAGAGAGACGGCCAACGCCTTTCCTCCCTCCCGGACCGCCTCCTGGGTCCACTCTTTTAACCAGAGCAGGGCGTCTATCGTAGACCGCCCCGCTCTGAACCCATACTGGGCCTGCGAGAGGTCAGGCCCAGTTCCCTCCAGGTGCTGTATGACACGGGAAGCTAGCACCCTTTCCAGCATCTTTCCCGTGTCATCCAGCAGCACGATTGGCCTGTATGCAGAGGGCGAGTCAACGTCTCGACCCTCCTTCCGCAACAGGCACAACCGCCCGTCCTTCCACAGCTTCGGGAACCGTCCAGACGCAAGGCACGCGTCGAACAGCTCCCGAAGCTGTTCCCCCAACTCCTTCAGGGCAATCCTGAGGACGCGCGCCGGGATCCCGTCTGGACCCGGCGCCGTCCTCTTGCCCTTTAGCCGGTCGACGGCCACCTCCATCTCCGCCTCCGACACGGCTGGGATCGAGGCGGGGTCGACCACCTCCCCGTAGAGGGACGGCGGTGCCATCGTCGGCGGGGCGTGGAGGGGGTCGTTGAGGGGAAAGAGCCCCCCCATCACCCGGCCGAGGAGCTCCGGCTGCAGGGTCTCCGCTACCGGTGCCGTCTGGCCTCGGAACTTTTTCCGGGCAGCCCTGTACGGACGGCCCCATGGGTCCCTGTCGAGGCCCTCCAGGACCTCGGCCCAGGCCTGGGCCTTCGCCCTTCCGACGGCCAGCTGTAGCGCGCGTCTCGCCTCCCGATACGCGCTATACAGCCGGCGCTCAGCTGTCAGTTCCTCATCTGACAGCTGATCGTCGGTCCGGCCGTTGCGCCGCCTCCTACTGCGGGTGTACGGGCGCCTCGCCTCTGTGCAGGCCGCTCGGAGATCCGCTATCTCCGAGCTCCACCAGTACACCTCGCGACGGCCTGGGCGGCGACGCGACCGCGGCATGGCGGCGTCGCACACCGCCGTCACCGCCTCCCGGAAGCGACCCGCTGCGGTGTCGACTTCCGGGTGCGTGGGAGCGGCAAGCCACGACTGGACGATAGCCGCCTCGGCAGCTAGTTCGGTGTCGAGGCGGCTGATCGTCCAGCGCGGGAAATCCGCTCGCACCACGCTTTCCCCTCCCTGGTTGTCGGAGGTGGAGATCTCGAACCGCACATACTTGTGATCCGAGAGAGTCTCAACCTCCGACAACACCCTCCAGGCCCGGGCACGTGCCGCGGTGGATGGGGTGGCGAACGTAAGATCCACCACGGACCCCCCGTTCCACCGCACGCACGTGTGGGCTGACCCTCTGTTTAGTAGGGTTAGCCCCGTGGCAACTGCCCACTCCCTGACAATCTCCCCTCGAGAGTCAGTGGAGGGGTTGCCCCATTCCCGGGCCTTGGCGTTCAAGTCCCCCATAAGGAGGACCTGTCGTGGGGCCTGCCTTCTCACCGCTGCGGCTAGGAGGTCGACAAAGACCTCCAGCTCCGCAGCGGTTCTGTTAGGGGAGAAGTATGCGCCGACTAGCGAATACTCCTCCCACTTTGCCACCACGAAACCTGCACCCCTCTCTTCGATTGAGAGGGGGAGGCCGCCACTCACAATGGCCACGGAGCCGTCCACGTCCCCAACCCAGGAAGGATGTTGGGGTGGGACGTAGTACGGCTCCGTGGCGACCGCCGCGTCAATCTTCCACTGCGCCAGGGACTGAACGAACAGGTCCTGGGCCCCAGCGCAGTGGTTGAGGTTCGTCTGGAGGAAGTGATGTCTGGCTTGATGCATTATTCAGACATCACCTCCTCCACCTCCGGGGCTGCGACTTCCTCTGGGGCGGCCTGAGAGGTAGCCGGGGTGGCCCTGGTCCCGGGGGCCTTTCCCTTAGTCTTTGGGGGTTCGCAACTGCGTCCCCCCATTACGTGCCCGGAAGGGCGCCCCGAGTCTGCGCAGATTGCGCAGCGGGGTTCGCTCCTTCCGCACGTGGCCGCCCGGTGACCTGTGCCTCCGCACCGGAAGCACAGGTTCGTCCTGTCGGCTGACGAGGGGCACTGAGGACGAGTGTGCCCCAGCCCCATGCACTTGAAGCAGCGCATGGGGCGTTCCCCTAGGGCCACCACTCGCGCCGAGCTCCACCCGACCAACAGCCTACCCTTTGTCAGCAGCGCTTTGGCCGCTGAAATCGGGCAGGACACCAGGGTGGAGCCCGCACCGCCGAGGCCGGGTTGCAATTCCCCGACCTTAACGAGCCGCGCTTCACAGCCCCCCACCCTAGCCACCGCTGCGGCCACTATCTCCTTGGTGGCCGAGTCATCCAGGCCCGTAATCCGGACGTCGGTGGATTTGACGGGCCTGGTGATTGTCGCCACCTCGGACAGGACGTCGCGGAGCTTCTCCGCGAGCCTGTCCGCCTTCTCGCCGTTTTGGGAACCAGGAATCTCCAACATCCTGGCTCCCGTGGCCGTCTGGCGGAAGCGGAGCTCATCGATCCCCAACTCTTTGAGATCGATGTGCTCCTGCGCCCTCTGAAGTATGGCGCTGTAGGTCGCCCCCTTATCCGCGGCCTCAGGCTGCAACAGCAGCACCACAGCGGCGGACTTCGGGGTCCTCAGCGCCACCTTGGGCTTCGGGGGGGCCACCGGCTTCGGCCTCGCACCAGTCAATGGTGCAGAGGCAGGAGGAGCAGTGGACTTCTTCCCCCTGGCCCCTCTCCTTCCTTTCCTTGCCACCGTTGCCCAGGTCTCTTCCTGGGCAGGAGCGGCGGCGGGGGCAGTCACCCTGGAGGGGCCAGCCACCGGTGCCACTTTGGGAGGGGCAGCAGTCTTCGGGGGAGTGGTGGAGGAGGTTCCACCCCTGCCCCTTACCCCACCCACCGCCGCTGCCCAGGTCTTCCCCTGGGAAGCGGCGGCTGAGGGTCCAGCCACCGGCGCCGCATTTCTCCCCGCTTTGGGGGCAGGGTTGCGAGCCGGCTGTGGCGTCGCCTTTGGTGGCGCGGAAGCCACTGCCGCCCTAACGGCATCCGCCCTCAGTGGTGGCCGAGCCACCGAGGCCGGCAGGAGACGCTCCTCAATCCCCGCGAGTCGGGCGTTCAGCATCTGCCCGAACGTTAGGGTCAAGGAGCGCTTTAGCTCCTCAACTAACTCCCCTGCCCCCTGCATGACTGTGGGGGCGGCCACCTGCGGCCCAGCTGCGGCAGCAGTGGCAGCAGCAGTGGCAGCAGCAGCAGCCTCCGACTTGGCCTCGGAGAAGCCGCGACGCAGCGCCTTCACTTCCGCCCGGAGGGATTCAACCTCCAGGCGTAGGCGGCCATTGTCCGCTCTCAAGTGGCGCGTCTCCTCCACCTCAGTCCTGCCCGCGAGGGCTGTCACGACCTCACGCAAGTCGGAGGCGGACTGTTTTAGGCGGGCGACGAACTCGCCCTTTAGGTTGCCCGACTTCCGAGCAACCTCCATAATGCAGGCGATCCTCTCGCCCGCAAACGCCCTCATCTCCTGGGCGTTGAACTCACTGGGGTCCCCGGACCTTGCGGTGACATCGGTATCACTGCCGGTGTCAGTCACAAGGCCGGAGACGACAGCGGGACGCCCCTTCCCATATCTCCTGCCCTGCAGTACCTCCTCGAGTTCCTCATCCACTGGCCGTGGCTTGAGGAAAGCCTCCCTTGATACCGCCCTCGCGGTGCTCCCTCTGCCTCTCCTGGCAGTGTTCACCTTGGCGGTCAACGTCCCCTCGGTCTCAGTGTCCGAGTCAAATCCCCCGGGCACGAAGAGCGAGGAGGACGGCCGCTTCCGGCTTCCCTCTATTTCGGAGTCAAATTCCTCCGACGTATGGCCCTGAGAAGAGCCTGTTGGGGGGCCCTGAGAAGGGCCGGTTGGGTGGCCCTGAGAAGGGCCGATTGTTGTTTGGCCCTTAGAAGGGCCTTTTACGAACCGCCCGTTCGCCTTGCGTAGGGGCTTCGCAGCCTGCGACGCATAGTGCGGAGTCCGCGATGCCTCCACGCAAGCCGGACCGGCTTCAGCAGCCTCCCGACGACAGGGGGGGGGTGACCCTCCCCCGCTTACGACAGGCCTTTCGTCCATCCTGAGATGGGAAGGCGGAACAACGCACAGGAGCCTAGCTCAACCGTGCTAATTATTCACGCCCACCCACAACAGTTGGCAACACCTAACTACCCACAACAGTTGGCAACAACGCGAGGGAGCCTAGCTCGACCCTGCTAATTGTCACCAAAAGTTCCGAGCGTCAAGGCAAAGTTATTGATATTGGACCAACCTAACCTAACCTAACCTAACCTAACCTAACCTAACCTAACCTAACCTAACCTAACCTAACCTAACCTAACCTAACCTAACCTAACCTAACCTAACCTAACCTAACCTAACCTAACCTAACCTAACCTAACCTAACCTAACCTAACCTAACCTAACCTAACCTAACCTAACCTAACCTAACCTAACCTAACCTAACCTAACCTAACCTTTTTTTTTTTTTAAGTGGGAAAATGCCCTCGCATTTCCCTTCCACCATGGGGGTGGTGGAAGGGGGTATGTGGGACTCGAACCCACTAAAAACCCACTATGAGCAGTCGCCCGCCTTCGTGGGGCCGAGATGGGGTCGCGTTAGCATTCACCATCTGGCCCCGGCGGTTGGCCTGGAACCCGTGTCCAGGCCCCGGCCAAGGAGGGGTGGTCACTGCTCACCAGGACCACCCCTCAGACGAGTGGAGCCGTGCAAGCCGGCGGAGAGTCCCCCGACTCTCCACCAGGTGGCTCCACTACAGGGGAAGTCGAAGAAGGCGGGCAAACCGCCCCCTCCTACCCCCCCTTCGCCTCCGGCGGATCGGGTCAGAGCGGGCATCGTCCTCTCTGACCCTCTCCGCGGCCTCCTTCTGCGACATCACCTGTTCGCAGAAGGAGACCATCGCCTGCCACTCCCTGTCGCCGTCGAGCATGGCGTTGACCACGCTCGGCAGCGAGAGGTCCCCTCCCAGGGTGGCTGAAAGTGTGTGTCGCATGGGACCCCACGCGGCACACACCTCCAGCGTGTGGTGCGCCGTATCCTCCGGCGCACCACATTCGTGGCAGGCCGGGGTCGCCTCCCGTCTCGCGATCTGGTACAGGTACTTTCCGAAACATCCATGTCCGGAAAGCACCTGCACCAGTCGGAACGTCAGCGACCCGAATCGCCGCCGCACCCAGTCACGGAGGACCGGGCGAATGGCCTCCACCGTCCACTGACCAGGGACCGGTGGAGCCAGGTCCTCCGCCCACCGCCTCAACATGGCGGCCCGCGCCTGTCGCCGTAGGCCCTCCACCCGATCCCACTCCAGGTGCTCCCCGTCGGATCTCCTCGCCGCCACGAAGTGGTAAACTTCGGCGAGGATCTCCGCTTGGAGAGCCCAGGGGGGATCGCCGGCCAGCACGCATGCTGCCGTCCAGGACACCGTCCGGTATCCGCGGATCACCCTCGTCGCAATGACCCGCTGCGGTTGTCGCAGCAGGGTCATGTTCGCGCGACCGAGGGCGTCCACCCAGACCGGTGCCCCGTACAGGGCCATACTCCGGATCACTCCGGAGTATAGACGGCGACATGTGGCGCTCGGGCCGCCCACGTTGGGCAGCAGCCTCCCCAGTGCGGCGGCGGCTCCCAGGACTCTCGGGGCCAGCTGGGTAAAGTGGGCCCCGAAAGTCCACCGTCCGTCCAGGATGAGACCCAGATATTTCATCTGGGTCCCAACCCGGACCGGGACTCCGTCCAGGACCACTCTGGTCCCTGGCGGGGGTCCCCCCCGAGGCCCGTGGAACAACAGGGCCTCGGTCTTGGAGAGGGCCACTCCCAGCCCGAGGGAGCGGATGCGGTCGATCACGTGGGCCGTGCCCACCTCGGCCAACCGCACCGTCTCCCTCAGGTCCCTCCCCCTGACTACGACCAGGGTGTCGTCCGCGTAGCACGCAACCCGCATGTTGGCGGGCAGCGTGCCACGGAGGACCCAGTCGTAGCCGATGTTCCACAGGAGCGGTCCCAGCACCGACCCCTGCGGAACCCCGCGGACGACGCGACGGCGTCTCAGACCGTCGCGTCCCTCCACCAGGACTTCGCGGTCCTGGAGGTAGTCCGCCAACAGCCTCCGCAGATACAGGGGCACCCCGTGGTAACGGAGCGCCTCCTGTATCGTTCCGTGCGGCAGACTGTTGAAGGCGTTGGCAATGTCCAGCGAGACAGCCAACGCCTTATCCCCCTCCCGGACCGCCTCCTGCGTCCACCCCTTGAGCCAGAGCAAGGCGTCGATCGTTGACCGCCTCGCTCTGAACCCAAACTGGGCCTCCGACAACTGAGGCCCAGTGCCGCCTAGGTGCCGGACGACGCGGGAAGCCACCACTCTTTCCAGCAGCTTCCCCGCGTCGTCGAGCAGCACTATTGGCCTGTATGCGGAAGGCGAGTCTACGGCACGACCCTCCTTCCGCAACAGGCACAGCCGGCCGTCCTTCCATAGCTTCGGGAACCGTCCGGACGTGATGCACACGTCGAACAGCTCCCGAAGCCGATCGCCCATCTCCCTGAGGGCGATCCTCAGGACCCTCTTTGGGATCCCGTCCGGACCTGGCGCCGTCCGTTTGCCGCTCAGGCGGCCGACGGCCAACTCCATCTCCACCTCTGAGACAGGTGGGATGGAGTCCGGGTCCACCTCCTCGACCGGCGAGGAGGGCGCCGCCATCGCGGGCGGGGTGTGGTGGGGGTCGATGGCGGGGAAAAGCCCCTCCAACACCCCGCCCAGGATCTCCGGCTCCAGGGACTCCGCAACCGGGGGCGCCTGGCCCCGGAATTTCTTCCGGGCCGCTCTGTAAGGGCGCCCCCACGGATCCCTATCGAGGCCCTCCAGGGCCTCGCGCCAGGACCGCTCCTTGGCCCGACCGATGGCCAGCTGCAGCTCCCGCTTCGCCTCGCGGTAGGAGCTGTACAGCTGCTCCTCGGCTGTCAGCTCCTCGGCTGACAGCTCGCCGTCGGTCCGCCCGTGACGTCGCCTCCTACGGTGAGCGTAGGAGCGGCGCGCCGCCGAGCAGGCGGCTCGGAGATCCGCTATCTCCGAGCTCCACCAATAGACCTCCCGGCGGCCCGGGAGGCGTCTGCACCTCGGCATGGCGGCGTCGCACACCGCGGTCACCGCCTCCCGGAAGCGGCTCGCTGCGACTTCCGCCTCCGGGTGTGTGGGCGCGGCGAACTACGACTGGACGATCGCCGCCTCGGACGCCACCTCGGCGTCGAGGCGAGAGATCGCCCAGCGCGGGAAGTCCGCTCGCGCCACTTGCCCCCCTTGGATGTCGGAGGTGGAGGAGATCTCGAACCATATGTATTTATGGTCCGAGAGAGTCTCCACCTCCGACATCACCCTCCACGACTGGACACGTGCCGCGACAGCGGGGGTGGCGAACGATACGTCCACCACGGACCCCCCTCGCTGTCGCACGCACGTGTGGGCCGACCCTCTATTCAAGAGGGTCAGTCCCGTGGCAACCCCCCACACACAATCTCCCCACGAGAGTCGGTAGAGGGGTTGCCCCAGTCCCGGGCCTTGGCGTTCAGGTCCCCCATAAAGAGGACCTGACGTGGCACCTGCCTTCTAACCGCCGCGGCTAGGAGGTCCATAAAGACCTCCAGCTCTGCAGCGGTTCTGTTGGGGGAGAAGTATGCGCCCACTACCGCATACTCCCCCCACTTGGCCACCACGTACCCCGCACCTCTCTCTACTACCGAGAGGGGGGGACCGCCATGCGCCCTTCCCACGAGGGCCACGGAGTCGTCCAGGTCCCCAGCCCAGCAGGCATGCTGAGAGGGGACAAAGTACGGCTCCGCAGCGACCGCCAAGTCGACGTTCCACTGCGCCAGGGACTGCATAAGCAGATCTTGAGCCCTGGCGCAGTGGTTGAGGTTCGTCTGGAGGAGGTTGAGTTGGCCGACTTGATCCATGTTAGTCAGCCATCTCAACCTCCTCGCAAGTCGCTTGGCTCGCTCCCGTCACGGGAGCGACCAGTGGAGTCACTGGGGTGGTCCGGACCCCAGCGGTTCTCCCCTTCGTCTTGGGGGGAACGCAACTTCGCGTCCCCATTGTGTGCCCGGCCGGCCTCCCCGACTCTGCACATATAGCGCAGTGGGGGTCGGCCCGCCCGCAGGTGGCCGCCTTGTGACCTGTGTTTCCACACCGGAAGCACAGGTCACCCCTGTCAGACGTCGAAGGGCACTGGGGGCGTGTATGCCCCAGCCCCATGCACTTGTAACAGCGCATGGGGCGATCCCCCAACGACACCAGCCGTGCCACACTCCACCCGACCAAAAGCCTGCCCTCTTTCAGCAGCACCTTGGCTGCCGTGACAGGGCAGGACACAATGGTGGAGCCAGTGCCTCCGGGGCCGGTGCGCACCTCTCCAGCCCTCACGAGCCTGACGTCGCAGCGGCCCGCCTCGGCCACTGCAGCGACCACCTTCTCCTTGGTGGCCGTGTCGTCCAGGCCGATGACGCGCAGGTCCGTCGTTTTGACGGGCCTGGTCACCACGGCCACCTCCGACAGGACCTCGCGGAGCTTCTCCGCGAGCCTGTCGGCTTTCTCCTCTGTTTGGGAGCCGGGGATCTCCAGCATCCTGGCTCCCGTGGCCGTCTGCCTGAATCGGACAAGATCAATTCCGATCTCGCGGAGTTAACCTAACCAGTCCTTTTTTTTTTTTTTTTTTTTTTTTTTTCAGTGGGAAAATGCCCTCGCATTTCCCTTCCACCATGGGGGTGGTGGAAGGGGGTATGTGGGACTCGAACCCACTAAAAACCCACTATGAGCAGTCGCCCGCCTTCGTGGGGCCGAGATGGGGTCGCGTTAGCATTCACCATCTGGCCCCGGCGGTTGGCCTGGAACCCATGTCCAGGCCCCGGCCAAGGAGGGGTGGTCACTGCTCACCAGGACCACCCCTCAGACGAGTGGAGCCGTGCAAGCCGGCGGAGAGTCCCCCGACTCTCCACCAGGTGGCTCCACTACAGGGGAAGTCGAAGAAGGCGGGCAAACCGCCCCCTCCTACCCCCCCTTCGCCTCCGGCGGATCGGGTCAGAGCGGGCATCGTCCTCTCTGACCCTCTCCGCGGCCTCCTTCTGCGACATCACCTGTTCGCAGAAGGAGACCATCGCCTGCCACTCCCTGTCGCCGTCGAGCATGGCGTTGACCACGCTCGGCAGCGAGAGGTCCCCTCCCAGGGTGGCTGAAAGTGTGTGTCGCATGGGACCCCACGCGGCACACACCTCCAGCGTGTGGTGCGCCGTATCCTCCGGCGCACCACATTCGTGGCAGGCCGGGGTCGCCTCCCGTCTCGCGATCTGGTACAGGTACTTTCCGAAACATCCATGTCCGGAAAGCACCTGCACCAGTCGGAACGTCAGCGACCCGAATCGCCGCCGCACCCAGTCACGGAGGACCGGGCGAATGGCCTCCACCGTCCACTGACCAGGGACCGGTGGAGCCAGGTCCTCCGCCCACCGCCTCAACATGGCGGCCCGCGCCTGTCGCCGTAGGCCCTCCACCCGATCCCATTCCAGGTGCTCCCCGTCGGATCTCCTCGCCGCCACGAAGTGGTAAACCTAACCTAACCTAACCAGTCCTTTTTTTTTTTTTTTTTTTTTTTTTTTTTTTTTTTTTTTTTTTTTTTAATGCGGAGAATGCGTTTAGGCACCATAGCCTCGTTGGGGACGAGGCCGTGTGTGGGACTCAACCCGTCCTAGCGATAGGCAATACCCACTAAACTCCGCAGTGACCCGCTATCGCCGAGTGGTGGTGTCGTGGGAATCTGGCTAAAGCCTTTACCGCCACAACACCACCAGCGATTGCCCCTTTACAGGGGCCCCACAGGCCCCCCCAGTGTGACTGGGGGGGGATGGCGGGAACAGCTGGGTCGCCAGGCTGTTCCCGCCGTTCGGCGGGGATGAGGGTCTGTGCAATGGAGGCCGGTTGAACGCCCCTACGTTCCCAGCCCCCAGACCCTCATCTGATCCCACTGCCCGACAGGGTGGCCGAGTTGACCCTCCCTGCCGCGCCGCCAGCCTTGAAGGCCGGCCATCCCACGACCCGGAGGTCCGCTGAGTCCCTCACTGGGACTCCGCCACGCGGACGACCGCCTGTCCATCCACTGTGCCCTATGCATATATCATAGGGACACGCGGAGGACACCCTCGTGTCGGATTATTCGCTGCCGTCGATCACTTCCCACAAGTGGGAAGTGATCGACGGCACCCAGGGTACACCACGAGGAGGTTATCCGACCCAGTACCCCAACCTAACCAGTCCTGCCTCAACCTTGCTCAAGGCGGCCAACCTTAGCACGTGGCTCCGCACTTAAAAAAAAAAAAAAAAAAATTGCCGAAAATTGATTTTTCTCGCGTTTTCAACAAGTGTTATACCTTTTCGGAAGCGCGTTGTGACGGCGCACAAGTTGGCGGTAGCAGGTTTTCGCTAAGAGAATTGAGTGAAAAGTTATTCACCAAAAAGTGTAATTTGTGAAGTTGTTGAAAAGTTAAAGTGCAATAACTTTGGATTATCAGCGACGACCCCTACTTTTTATTCCGTGGATTCCAAGGCCTAGTGGAGGCCCTTCTGTTTGCCGTTTTTCCCGGAAAATTCCGCAGCGGATTGCGGAAAAATCAACAGAAAAACAAAAACCACGTGGCCACGAGGTCAGTGACCCGTGCCGCTGGCATTGATACAAGAACGGGACCCCGAGGGCGCAGTGGCGAGCAGCAGGGAGGCACCTCCAGATTTTAATTTGGACAATTTTTGACGGAGATATTGACTCATAAATTTTTGTGCTGTTTTGTGTTTTACCGTAAGTGTTTTTATTTTAAATCTTCAGCGACAACATAGGCTTATTTTTTGTGTATTTACTGTCCCTATGTTGTCCAACATTTTTGTGAAAAAATTAGATTTTTAAGACCATCCTTTTCCGAGCGCGGATATTTAGAGTTAAAATACCAACCGCAAATAAAACTAAAACGCTTGTTTCTCGGAAACGGTTGGAGATAGGTTAAATTTGACAAAAATTTGTATATTATACGTAGTATAATATACAAAAACGCTAGACAAACATAGGTCTAGTAGATCCCCCCCCTAACCCCCCCCCTAAATTTGAAAAATTTTAAAAATCACAAAAAGCCTCATATCTCCGAAACCGTACGTTCTAGCGCATTTTTGACAGGTCCTGCATATACTACGTATACGTAGTATATGCAAAATCATTGTATTTTTAAGTTTTATTTATTAGTGGAGAAAAGTAGAGCAAGACTCTACCTTAAAATTTTTAGGTCTTCGTTTAGGTTTAGTTCTGACGCTGGTTGGTTGAAACCACCCATCACTACAGCACTCTTATTAGTTATTTAAATTAATTCTTTTTACAACTTTTACAAACTTTTACTAAATTTTTATTTTTTATTTTTTATTTTTGTTTTTATTTCCTTGTGTGACTATTTTGATTTGCTTCCATTTCTATTTTCCTTATTGTGTATTGCGTGTAAACTGACCAAGCATGTTCGGATACCGTACACCAGCCAAAATGGCTAAGGACGGGAACCACGACACGGAGAAATCTCCTGAAATTATAGAAAAGGCAGGACCACCCCACGAACTGACCCAGACAAAAGTTAGGAAAAGTATAGGAGAGTGGGAATCAGGAAAAACAGACGCCCAACCAAAGTCCCAAATCACGCCAAAAAAGGTAACACCGGCTCAAGCAGGACCCTCAAAACAGGCCAGCTCGCAAACGCGTAGAGCTTCAGTAGAGATGACGAGCAGCTCACCAAAGGCGGAAAAACTGAAGTACGCAGACAGAGTGGCGGAGGCTCGTGCATGTCTCCTGAAAGCAAAGACGCAGTTGGGAAGTGCACGAAACATTAGGACTGACATAAAAACAGACGTCACACTAGCAGTAGAGCGTCTGTTTAAACTGGTTAAAGAGGCGGAAGAAGAGAACAGGACAGGAGAAAAGAGACAGAGAAGAGAAGGAGAGAAAGAATTATCCCCCCCCTCCATCCCTCCCACCTCCGAAATGGAACTTGGTAAGGAGCTAATAAGGAGACTGGAAGAACACAGCAAGCTCATAAAAGACAGCAACCAAATGATAGAGGGTCTAAAAGATGAAATGAGCAGACAGCAGAAGACCCTTGAGGGAATGACATACGCTGGAGTGCTAGCCGGCCCCACTAAGAAGCAGCCCAATAGCCAGACCGCGCTGCATTCAGTGATCATTTCCTCAAGGGATGAAACGGAAACAGGAGAGGAGGTATTTAGTAGAGTCAGAGAGGCAGTAAATGCTAAGGATGGATGGATAAAGGTGGATAGAGTGAGGAAGGCAAAGGACAGGAAGATCATCATAGGGTGCAAGACAGAGGATGAACGGAAAAAGGTGAAAGAAAGGTTAAAGAAAGCGGAACTGCACCTCTGTGTTGAGGAAGTCAAAAACAAAGACCCACTTCTGGTTTTAAAGGATGTGCTCCAATACAACAAAGACGAAGACGTCCTGAGCGCCCTGAGAAACCAGAACGGACACATCCTTAGGAACCTCAGCACAGAGGATGACAGAATAGAGGTGAGATACCGGAGGAGAGCCAGAAACCCGCACGCATGCCACATCGTGCTTCGGGTCTCTCCAAAGGTATGGAACCTGCTGATTGAGGCTGGCGAGGTACACGTTGACCTCCAGAGAATTCGTGTTGCTGACCAGTCTCCTCTAGTGCAGTGCACCCAGTGTCTGGGATACGGGCACGGCAGGCGCTACTGTAAGGAGACAATCGCGAAGTGCAGCCACTGCGGAGGGCCGCACATGAAGGCAGAATGCGCGGACTTGCTCGCCGGTGTGGCCCCATCATGCTGCAACTGTAGGCATGCGAAGCTCGACGCGTCAGAGCACAATGCATTCAGCCAAGAATGTGCGGTTAGACGGAAGTGGGATGCTCTGGCGCGAGCCACAGTAGCCTACTGCTGAGGGCGTCAATACGGCAGTCACAACGAGCACCATCAAAAAACCTTACCTAGTGGCCCAGGCTAATCTCCAAAGGAAAGAACTCGCAACAAATGAGCTCATGATGAAAGCGAGTGAAAGGAACATGACTTTTGCGTTGATCCAGGAACCGTACGTGGGCGGGGTTGGAAGTATGAAGAGCTACAGAGGAGCCAGGATCTACCAGAGCACTGGAAGAGGAGAAGGGAACGTCAAAGCAGCAGTAGCTGTCTTCGACAGCAAAATGGACGTTTTGCAATACCCAGAACTCACCACAAACAACATCGTGGTGGTGAGGATCCGAACCAGTGCATGGGAGATCACGGCAGTCTCCTTCTACTTCGAACCAGACCAGCCCATAGAGCCGTACCTGGATCATCTCAAAAAGATAGAAGAAAAGCTTGGGCCCACAAAGCTGATAATGGGAGGAGACACGAACGCCAAAAACCTTTGGTGGGGCAGTAGAACGGTAGACTCTAGAGGAGAGGAAATGGCTGGAGCCTTGGAGGACATGAGGTTGCAGGTACTCAATGAAGGTGACACCCCAACTTTTGACACAATCAGGGGAAACAAGACCTACACAAGCCATGTCGACGTGACGGCCTGCACTGAAGACCTGCTTAGTCTAGTGGAAGACTGGGGAGTGGAAGAAGACTTGGTTAGCTCGGACCACAACGGCATCACCTTTAAAATCAAACTCATAAAATCAGTAGGCACAAATGTAGAAAGAACAACAAGGATATATAATACCAAAAAAGCAAATTGGGGCCAGTTTAATGTAAAACTGGACCAATTTAAAATAGAGAATAAAATAACCGAAACAGAAATAGCAAAAATCAAAAATAATCAAGAATTAGAACAAACAGTAAGCAAATACATGAATATAATTAAGCAAGCATGCAAAGAAGCAATACCTATAAAGAAAACAAATGAAAAACTTACCCTGCCGTGGTGGTCCGAAGAACTCGCAGCCATGAAGAAGAAGGTCACCACTATGAAACGCAGAATACGATGTGCAGCGCCGGTCCGAAGAGCGAAGGTCATCCGAGAGTACCTGGAACAAAAAGAAAAATATGAGAGCGAAGCCAAGAAGGCACAAATAAGGAGTTGGAAGGGGTTCTGCGAGAAACAGGATAGGGAGGGACTCTGGGAAGGAATCTACAGGGTTATAGGGAAAACAACAAAGAGACAGGAAGATCTACCTCTGGAAACGGATGGACGAATGTTAGACCCTAAAGGTTCCGTCAAGCTGCTAGCCGAGACATTTTACCCCGAGGACACTGTTTCGGGAGAAAGCAAGACCCATAGGCAGACCAGAAAAGCAGCTGACCAAGTAAACGAGTGGAAGCATGATGAGAAGCATGATCCACCGTTTACCAAAGCAGAGCTACGAGCTGCCACCGAGAGCTTCAACCCGAAGAAAGCCCCGGGCTCGGACGGGTTCACGCCCGATATATGCCGTCGCGTTGTCTCCTGCGACCTAGACCTGAACCTCGTACTACTCAACAAATGCCTGGAACAGAGTCACTTTCCCGACATCTGGAAGGAGGCCACGGTAGTAGCGCTCAGAAAGCCGGGCAAGGACTCATACACCAACCCCAAGTCCTATAGACCAATAGGCCTCCTTCCAGTTATGGGAAAGATCTTGGAAAAAATGGTAGTAAGAAGGCTGAAGTGGCACCTACTCCCCAAAATGAACCCACGCCAGTACGGATTCATGCCCCAGAAGAGCACCGAAGACTCCCTCTATGACATGATGAACTACATACGCGGAAAATTAAATGGTAAAAAACTTGTCACGCTGATATCACTGGACATAGAGGGAGCCTTCGACAGCGCATGGTGGCCTGCTATTAGAGTACGACTGGCTGAGGAGGGATGTCCTGTAAATCTAAGACGGCTCATAGATAGCTACCTACAAAATAGAAAAGTAAGAGTTAGGTACGCGGGGGAAGAACATGTTAGAAGTACCAATAAAGGATGTGTGCAGGGGTCAATCGGCGGCCCAATCCTTTGGAATCTTCTCCTGGACCCGCTTCTAAAGGAGATGGACACACGGGGAGATTACTGCCAGGCTTTTGCTGACGACGTGGTGTTGATATTTGATGGAGATACGGCACTAGAAGTCCAGAGACGTGCAAATGCCGCCCTCGCCCATGTTCAGGAGTGGGGTGTCAAGTACAAGCTAAAATTTGCTCCGCATAAGACCAAAGCCATGCTTATAACAAGGAAGCTTAAACACGACACACCACTGCTGCGGATGGGCGGGGTAGACATAGGCATGTCTCCCGAAATTAAGATCTTGGGACTAACGATAGACCACAAACTCACTTTCAACACCCACGTCGCGGAGGCGTGCAGGAAGGCCCTTAACATTTACAAGTCCCTATCAAGAGCCGCAAAAGTCAGCTGGGGACTCCACCCGGAAATCGTCCGTACCATCTACACGGCAACAGTGGAGCCAGTGGTTATGTACGCGGCTAGTGCATGGGTGCAAGCCACCGACAAACTGGGGGTGCAGAGGAAACTTAACGCCGTCCAAAGGAGTTTCGCACAAAAGCTTTGCAGAGCATACCGCACCGTCTCGCTGAACTCGGCACTGGTGCTGGCCGGAATACTTCCGCTCGACTTAAGGATAAAGGAGGCAGCCGCCCTTTACGAAGCGAAGAGAGGGGTACCCCGGCCAGCACTGGGAGACAGGGAGGTGGAGCGTGTGGTGAAGTATGCCATGATGGAGCACCCGGCAGAACATATGAGCCTTGAGTTCATGAGCCTGGAGGACCGAGAACAGCTGGAAAGCCATAACGACCAAGCAGTTAGAATTTTCACCGACGGTAGCAAGATTGATGGCAAGGTTGGAGCAGCGCTATCCTTTTGGGATGACGCTGCAGAAACCAAAGCCATCAAGCTTAAACTACCATCATACTGCACGGTTTACCAGGCGGAACTCTTGGCCATATGCAAGGCCACAAGGGTCATACTCAAGCGCAAAGAAAACTCCTTTGGAATTTACAGTGACTCAAGGTCATCACTGGAGACCATCACAAACCCCTGTTCCCCCCACCCCCTGGCAGTGGAGACCAGGAGAAACGTCAGAGAGGCCCAACTCCAGAATAAGGTGATAACCCTATTCTGGATCAAAGCACATGCGGGTCTTGAGGGGAACGAGCGCGCCGACGAGCTGGCCAAGGACGCGGCACAAAACTCAAAAAAGAAGCCTGACTATGACGATGTCCCTGTTTCATGCGTCAAGCGAGAAATCCGTGCGGACTCGCTTGACGAATGGAATAGGAGATACATATCAGGCCAAACAGGATCGGTGACCAAACTGTTCTTCCCCAACGCCATCGAAGCCTATAAAATAGTAAGGAAGCTTCAACCAACTGGCGTCATAACGCAGATAATGACAGGACACGGTGGGTTCTCCGAATACTTGAACCGTTTCAAGCGTAAGGAGAACCCATCGTGCATATGTGAGCCCGAGAAAGACGAGACTGTGCTGCATATTTTACTCGAGTGCCCTGCGTACGGTTATCGGAGATATGAGGTAGAGCAGAAATTGAACATAAAATTGACAAAAGAAAGCATAAACACAATTATAAGGGACAAGAACAACCGAATGGAGTTCTTGAAATTTTGTACAAACATAGCGAATATAGCAATAAAAAGAAATAAATAGCTTAAGGAAAATATGATGACTATGTATAATGATTATACATATAAGCATAATATAAAACTATTGTCTAGCAATAAGATTAGATTAAGTACATAATAAGACCTGTTTGTAAATAAATATGCTAAATATATTAAGACTTTGTAGTAAAAAAAAAAAAAAAAAAAAAAATATGCAGTGTTAAATTTGTTAGACCTAAGAACCTATATCCGGAAACTGTAAATTTAAGATATGTATTTTATAGAAATAAGTTAAAAATGTGACAAAGTGATAATTCCGTAGATAGTAAAATGTGTAAGACAAGTAGAGCTGCAGCTTGAAAATGTCGAAGTGTTTTCAGGCTGCAACTCTGTCTCTGTCAAACGTGGGATGCATTTGCAATGTTTAGTGTGTTGAGAACCATCCAAGTAGTTTATAAGATGTTAAATTAGCAAATAAGTAAATAAATAAAAGATTAAAAAAGACTCTGACCAAGTCAGAGGGATTCGCCCACGGCCAGATGATCGATGCTGGCAATAAAAAAAAAAAAAAAAAAAAAAAAAAAAAAACCTAACCTAACCTAACCTAACCTAACCTAACCTAACCTAACCTAACCTAACCTAACCTAACCTAACCTAACCTAACCTAACCTAACCTAACCTAACCTAACCTAACCTAACCTAACCTAACCTTTTTTTTTTTTTTTTTTTTTTTTTTTTTAATGCGGAGAATGCGTTTAGGCACCATAGCCTCGTTGGGGACGAGGCCGTGTGTGGGACTCAACCCGTCCTAGCGACAGGCAATACCCACTAAACTCCGCAGTGACCCGCTATCGCCGAGTGGTGGTGTCGTGGGAATCTGGCTAAAGCCTTTACCGCCACAACACCACCAGCGATTGCCCCTTTACAGGGGCCCCACAGGCCCCCCCAGTGTGACTGGGGGGGGATGGCGGGAACAGCTGGGTCGCCAGGCTGTTCCCACCGTTCGGCGGGGATGAGGGTCTGTGCAATGGAGGCCGGTTGAACGCCCCTACGTTCCCAGCCCCCAGACCCTCATCTGATCCCACTGCCCGACAGGGTGGCCGAGTTGACCCTCCCTGCCGCGCCGCCAGCCTTGAAGGCCGGCCATCCCACGACCCGGAGGTCCGCTGAGTCCCTCACTGGGACTCCGCCACGCGGACGACCGCCTGTCCATCCACTGTGCCCTATGCATATATCATAGGGACACGCGGAGGACACCCTCGTGTCGGATTATTCGCTGCCGTCGATCACTTCCCACAAGTGGGAAGTGATCGACGGCACCCAGGGTACACCACGAGGAGGTTATCCGACCCAGTACCCCAACCTAACCTAACCTAACCTAACCTAACCTAACCTAACCTAACCTAACCTAACCTAACCTAACCTAACCTAACCTAACCTAACCTAACCTAACCTAACCTAACCTAACCTAACCTAACCTAACCTAACCTAACCTAACCTAACCAAGTGCATACTCTACCATAAAATTAATTTAGTGTTCTATTAGACCTTACTGTGGTGTACTATTGTACAAATTTTTAGAAATTATAATTGACAGGTTTCCAAGCTAGGATTTTTCAAAGATTTCAGACCCACACGAAATACTACTATACAGATAGCTAGAAAAAATTTTTTGACTAGGCTAGATAGAATTAAGTAGATAGATACTAAACTGTAAATTTTTAAAATTTTTTGTAGCTAAATAGATTTTTTATTACATTTTTAAAGTTTTTCGTGGCATTTTAGGTAAATATTTAATCGGGGGGCAGAGTTTTTGAAAGAATAGTTCAATAAAGTGACCCGCATCCAAATTACCTCCAATTTGAGCCCAAACTCGGGGCATCTGGCGAAAAAACCGCCAAAGTTAGAATATCGGCGGCCATTTTGGACGCCATCTTGAAAAATTTGTTTCGTGTATAACTTTAGATACTGAAGTCGTATTGAGGCGAGGTTTTCTATATTGGCATTGGCAACACAGGCTCTACTGAACTACTGACATAATTACTCTACATAGAGTTGTTCAGAAACGATACCTTCTGACATCAGGAGAGCGTTTGTGGAACCCAGGTTATTGGAAAATCTCGAAACCTCAGGTCTCTACGACAAAAATTGACGTAGTTATAGCCAACATAAAATTCAGCGGCCATTTTGTTTTTGTATAGCCGCCATATTGGAAAGTTTGAAACCTTCGTATCTCCAGAACCAGGGCTCCTACCGACATAGGACTTTTTGTGGCTAGTAGAGCGCCTCAGTAGCTTTTAGATCAGCGTAAGTGACAGACTCTAAGTAGAGTCAAACATCAGAAACAAGAAATTTCTCAAAAAATTATTCTGTTTATAGTTTTAATATATAAACAGCACAACAAATAGGGTTACTGGTAATCTGACATATACACAGACCGACTCTACGTAGAGTCAAAAAAATTTTTTACATTTATTTTTCTTTTATTCTCATTCTTATCTTATTTAGGCAAAAATTCCGTGCCTACACGTGTTTAGATATAAGCTAGTTAAGAAATTTACAATTTTATTTACAACTTTTACAAATTTACATTTTGACACTATTCTATATATACATATATTGACCCTCTGACTATGTTTCGCACACCGAAAAAACTTGCCGAAGAGATGAAGACGGGGTCCCCGACCTCACCGATCTCCCCAGCTGTAAGAGCAGGTCCCTCCCAAGCGGGAGACAGCACATTTGACCTGATCGACCTGACAAAAATATCGGTAGATGTCAGGAAAAGTGTGGAACGGCTGGAGCTGGTGGGAGGCACGGGTCAGCCTTCGCCCCAACAAAAAACCTCTACCGACGAACCAGTCTTAACAACTGGTATTGTAAGCACAAGCCCGAAGGAAAGAACGTACCCAGGCAAGAGGGTTCCTCAGATCTTAGTGGGTGTGAAGGCAGTCGTGCAGCCCCCAAAGGAGGAAGGCCTCAAAACCACAGCCGCCTCGAGACCGACTAGCCAGAAAACCAAGGAGAGCCCATTAAAAGTAGGAAAGCGAGCCGCCGAGGCACGAAAGTGTCTTGCCAAGGCTAAACATTACCTGGCACAAGGGCAAAACATAAGGAAAGATATTAAAACTGAGGTGACCATGGCGCTCGACAGACTCTACCAACTGACAAAGGAGGTCGAAGAGGAACAAACCATGGGTAAGCAGTGGAAAGAGGTAGGAGTACAGGTTCAAATGACAGGAACGTCTGGAGAAAGGGAGGGTGAACCAAAGGAGTACCCAGGATATAGGGAGGCAGAAGCAAAGGACTGCGCGGAGGGCATAGGCAAACAGCTTGAGAAAGCCAAAAGCGTGAGCTTTCCAATCAAAACTGAAGTTGCCCGCCTTACCGACCGACTTGTCCTGTTGGTCAAGGAGAGAAACCTCACTAAAGGAAGTAGGAAAGGTAGGGAAAAGGAAAAGGATGACGAGCAAATAGAAAAGCCTGTGGAGGGGGGGAGAGGAGATCATGTGGAGGTTCAGGATCTTAGGAAACAGATGGAAGAGCACTGTCACCTACTCAGAGAAAACACCCGGAGAATGGAGAGCCTTCAGGATGCTCTAGACCAGCAAAAGGAGATCTTGGAGAAAACCACATACGCAAGTGTGGCCGCAGGGCGGACAACAAGACAGCCAAACGAGCCGACTACGTTGCACTCCGTTGTGGTTTCCTCCAAGGACGATGAAGACTCCGGGGAAGAGGTCCTGAACCGGATACGGGAAGTGGTGAACGCGAAGGAAGGAGGAATAAGAGTTGACCGAGTCAGAAAGGCTAAAGATAGGAAGGTGATTGTGGGATGTCGGACAGAGGAAGACAGAAATAGAATAAGAGAAAGACTGAAAAAGGCTGAGAAACACCTACACGTTGAGGACATTAAAAATAAGGACCCCCTTCTGATCCTCAGAGATGTGCTTCAATACAACTCAGACGAAGACATCCTGAAGGCCCTGAGGAGTCAGAATGGAGGGATCTTCAAGAACCTCAGCGAAAAGGAAACTAGACTGGAAGTGAGGTACAGAAGAAGAGGCAGGAACCCGCACCTCAGCCAAGTCGTGCTCAAGGTTTCCCCTCAAATTTGGAACCGTATGCTGGACGCAGGGGAGGTCCACATCGACCTCCAACGAGTGAAAGTGACGGATCAGTCACCTCTAGTCCAATGCTCACGGTGTCTAGCATACGGGCATGGCAGGCGTTTCTGTAAAGAAACGGTGGAAAAATGCAGCCATTGCGGGGGGCCACACATGAAGGCGAGCTGCGAGGACTGGATGGCTGGAATACCTCCTTCATGCTGTAACTGCACCCAGGCAAAGTTGGATAGGAAGGACCACAACGCCTTCAGCCAAGAATGCCCTGTCCGGAGGAAGTGGGACACCTTGGCACGAGCCTCTATAGCATACTGCTAAGGTGGTCCCAAGGGCACAATCGTCTCCAAACCCCCCCTCCAAAGTATACCGCGTAGTTCAAGCAAACCTCCAACGTAGACAGCTGGCCACTCAAGAGCTGATGCTGGAAGCGACCAGAAGGAACATATCAATCGCGCTCCTACAAGAACCGTACCTCGGGACCGCAGGTAGAGTGAGACAAAGCCAAGGAACCAGGGTTTACCAGTACGCGGGCCAGGACGACGTCAAGGTCAAGGCGGCCATTGTCGTGTTCGACGATGAACTTGACGTCATCCTGTACCCTGATCTGACTACACACAATGTTGTCGTAGTCAAAATTAGAACCAGCGCCTGGGAAATTGTATTTGTCTCATTCTACTTCGAGCCCGAAGGCTCAAAAAAGCCATACCAGCCGTACTTGGACCAACTGGAGAAAGTGCAAAAGAATATCAGAGTGGCCAAGGCTGTCTACGGAGGAGACGGAAACGCCCATAACACATGGTGGGGCTCCAACGAAGTAGATCACAGGGGAACCGACCTAGCAGGTACTCTCGGTGACATGGGCCTTCAGATCCTCAATAACAGCGATATCCCAACCTTCGACACAATAAGAGGAAACAGGCGGTACTCAAGCTTCGTCGACGTCACAGCCTGCACGTCGGATCTCCTCGGCTACGTGGAGGACTGGAAGGTGGACGAACATCTAGTAAACTCCGACCACAATGCCATCACTTTTGATCTAAGACTAAAGGAAGCGAGGGGCATGCACACTAATCGAACGACTAGACTCTACAACACTAAGAAAGCAAATTGGAGTCAGTTTCATGAGAAACTGACTCAATTACAGCGTGACAATGACATTGACAGTGACAAAATAGACAAAATTACAGAAACAGTACGACTAGAAGAGATGACAGAAAACTACATTGACTCGATTAGTAAAGCATGCAACCACGCGATTCCAAAAAAGAAGACAAACCAGAAATTTACCTTGCCATGGTGGTCGGAGGAACTCGCCCGCCTGAAGAAAGAAGTCCGCACGAAGAAGAGGAGAATCCGCTGCGCAGCGCCAGTCCGAAGAGGAAAAGTCATCCGGGAGTACCTGAAATCAAAAGAGGATTATGAGCAAAAGGTGAAAAAAGCGCAAATAGACAGTTGGAAGGAGTTTTGTGGGAAACAAGATAGGGAGGGGATGTGGGATAGCATTTATAGGGTGATAGGGAGGACAACAAACAGGCAGGAGGACCTGCCGTTGGTAAAAGACGGGAAGCCGCTGACTCCCCAGCAATCCGCGCTGTTGCTTGCAGAAACCTTTTATCCGGAGGATAGGCACGAGCAAGACAACGCGGACCATCGATACACAAGGGGATTAGCAAACAAGGTAAACGGCCCGGGCCATGATGAGAAGCATGACCCACCGTTTACCTTAGATGAAGTCATTTCAGCGGCAGAGAGTTTTAACCTCAAGAAGGCCCCGGGGTCAGACGGTCTCACGCCGGACATATGTCTACACGCCATACGGAATAACCCAGAAACCTTCAAATCATTATCAAACAAATGCCTAGAACTAGGACTTTTCCCAAAACCATGGAAAGAAGCGACAGTGGTGGCCCTCAGAAAACCGGGAAAAAAGGACTACCTGAGCCCCAAATCCTACCGACCGATAGGCCTTCTTCCGGTGCTGGGAAAAGTCTTAGAGAAAATGGTGATAGGCAGGTTAAAATGGCACATACTCCCTAGGCTTAGTACTCGCCAGTACGGATTCACGCCCCAAAAAAGCACTGAAGACGCCCTCTATGACCTGGTAGGACACATTCGGGACAAACTTCAGCAGAGGAAGGTCACGACTGTGGTCTCCCTGGATATAGAGGGTGCCTTTGACAGTGCTTGGTGGCCCGCTATAAGAGTCCGACTGGCAGAGGAAGGATGCCCATTAAATATAAGAAAGCTGATAGACAGTTACCTGGAGGATAGGAGGGTCAGAATACGCTATGCAGGGGAAGAAATACTTAAAACTACCGAAAAAGGATGTGTGCAAGGATCCATCGGTGGCCCGATTCTTTGGAACCTGCTACTTGACCCACTCCTCAAGGAGCTGCAGGCAAGCAAGCATTATAGCCAAGCGTTTGCGGACGACGTCGTCCTGGTATTCGATGGGGACACCGGCACAGAAGTCCAAAGACAGGCCAATGCCGCGCTCGCCCGTGTCCGGGAGTGGGGTATCAAAAATAAGCTGAAGTTCGCACCACACAAAACCAACGCGATGGTTGTGACGAGGAAGCTGAAATTTGATACCCCACGCCTAACGATGGGCGGGATCGACATTGCAATGTCCAAGGAGATCACGATCCTGGGGCTAGTGATAGATGAAAAATTGACTTTTAACCAACACACTGCAAAAGTGTGCAAAAAAGCACAAAACATCTATAAGCATCTATCAAAAGCAGCCAGGATCAGCTGGGGTCTCCATCCAGAAGTCGTGAGGACAATATATAAGGCAGTGGCAGAACCCGTAGTTATGTACGCTTCAAGCGTCTGGGCCCCAGCCACAAAAAAGCAGTGCGTGAAAAAATTGCTCGACAACACGCAACGAGGTTTCGTCCAGAAATTATGCCGTGCATATAAAACCGTTTCCCTAAACTCTGCGCTGGTGCTGAGCGGCATACTACCCCTCGACCTCAGGATACAAGAGGCAGCCGCCCTGTACGAGGCACGGAGGGGTGTCACCCAATCAGCACTAGCGGACAGAGAAGTGGAAAAAATGTCGGCATATTTCGCACAGCCCCACCCAGCAGAACATATGGTCCAGGAATTCATATGCCTGGAAAACCAGGAGCAAGTGGACATCCACAGCGATTACGCAGTCCGGATGTTCACAGACGGCAGTAAGCTTGAGGGAAAAGTCGGAGCCGCATTGTCCATATGGACAAATGGGGCCGAGACAAAATCCCTAAAGCTGAAGCTCTCGTCATATTGCTCGGTGTACCAGGCAGAATTACTGGCCATATGGAAAGCGACGGAAGAGGTCCTGAGAAGGACGGAAACCCGTTTCGGCTTATACAGCGATTCCAGATCCTCACTTCAAGCCATAACGAACAAAGGTTCCACTCACCCCCTTGCCGTAAAAATTCGTACGAATTTGAAGGCCAGCAAGGAGCAAAATAAAAAAGTGGACCTTTTCTGGATTAAGGCTCACGCCGGACTGGAAGGTAACGAAAGAGCTGATGCACTAGCTAAAATAGCAGCCTTGAACATCAAGACCAAACCAGACTACGACGCTTGTCCTGTTTCATTCGTCAAGCGACAAATCCGACAAGGAACGCTTGGCGAATGGAACAGGAGATTCAAAACAGGTAACACCGCTGGGGTCACAAAGATGTTTTTCCCCGACGCCATCAATGCATTCAAATTAGTCAAACACATAAGCCCAACTGGCGTGCTAACCCAGATAATGACCGGGCATGGTGGGTTCTCCGAATACTTGAACCGGTTCAAGTGTAAGGAGAACCCATCATGTTTTTGCGAACCTGACATTAAGCAAACAGTGACACATATACTATTTGACTGTCCAGCCTTTGGTTTTAGGAGATACGAAGTAGAGCAAGCTGTAGGTCAGAAGCTTATAGCAGAAAATGTCGCCATGCTAATAGGAAAAAATGACACAAGAGACATTTTTCTAAGTTATTGCATAGAAATTGGAAATATAGTGATAAAAAGAAACAAATAGGTATTAAAATATGATGAATATATATTTGAATATATATATAACATGCATATAGACAATTAAGTTGTACACAATGTAAAATAAGAAAATGTAATGTTAGATTTATGTACTCATAAGTTACTAAGTATATTGTAATCCAAATCCTAAATAAATATGTAAGATTTGTGAGATAGAGTAGCGTTGCAGCTTGAAAAAATCGAAGAGTTTTCAGGCTGCAACTCTATTCTGTCAAAAGTGGAAAAATGTATTACTAAGTATATTGTTTATCCTAACTGTAAATAAATATGTAAGATTTGTGAGATAGAGTAGCGTTGCAGCTTGAAAAAATCGAAGAGTTTTCAGGCTGCAACTCTATTCTGTCAAAAGAAGTGGAAAAATGTGTTGCTTATCACTGTCTCTCTTCCACTTAGCCTAAATTATTATTAAGGAACTAAATTAAGGCTAGACTGTACAATCAAAAATGTTAAAATAATGTAGCTTAAAAGTAATTGTATATAATAAAGAAATAATAGGTATACATTTTAAATAAAGAAAGTAGTAGAAAAACTCTGACATCCTAAGTCAGAGGGTCGCCGACGCCCGGATTATTGATGCCGGGAAAAAAAAAAAAAAAAAAAAAAAAAAAAAAAACCTAACCTAACCTAACCTAACCTAACCTAACCTAACCTAACCTAACCTAACCTAACCTAACCTAACCTAACCTAACCTAACCTAACCTAACCTAACCTAACCTAACCTAACCTAACCTAACCTAACCTAACCTAACCTAACCTAACCTAACCTTTTTTTTTTTTTTTTTTTTTTTTTTTTTATTGCGGAGAATGCGTTTAAGCACCATAGCCTCGTTAGGGGACGAGGCCGTGTGTGGGACTCGACCTGTCCTAGCGACAGGTAATACCCACTAAACTCCGCAGTGACCCACTTTCGCCGTGTGGTGGTGTCATGGGAAACTGGCCTTAGCCTTAACTTCCACAACACCACCGGCGATGGCCCCTTTGCAGGGGCCCTACTGGCCACCCAGTGTTACTGGGGGCTGGCGGGAACAGCTGGGGTCACCAAGCTGTTCCCGCCATTCGACGGGGATGGGGGCCTGTGCAAAGGAGGCTGATTGAACGCCCCTGCGTTCCCAGCCCCCAAGCCCCCATCTGAGGGAGGAATATTGCGGATGTAGGTCCGCCTATTCCTCCCTCTTCTCCGTCTTCGGAGCGTCGGAGCGAGGGGATCCGCTTCTCGCTCGCGCTCCGCGGCCTCCTTTTGTGAGACGACCTGCTCACAGAAGGAGGCGACCGCTTCCCAGGACCTTTCGCTTCCGATCATGGCTGCAACAACGCTCGGAAGCGAAAGGTCCTGGCCCACGACCGCAGTGAGGTCACGGCGTTGCTCCTCCCAGCCTGTACAGACTGAGAGAGTGTGCTGCGCCGTGTCCTCGGTCGCGCCACAATGGTGGCACGACGCGGTCTCCTCACGCCCGATTCGGCACAGGTATGAACCGAAGCAACCGTGCCCGGTTAATACCTGCGCCAGGCGGTATGTGAGGAACCCGTGCGGTCGTTCTGCCCACAGGTCCGCCACTGGTCCGATGGCGTCCAGCGTGTGGCGGCCGAACGGTGCGCGAGCCATATCCTCCTTCCAGTGGAGGATCATGGTCTCGCGCGCCTCACGCCTGGCGGCACTACGCTCTTCAGGTAGGGCGGGGCGCTCCTCGAGCGCCCTTCTGTCCGCCGTCCAGTGGTAGACGGCGAACAGCACCCCAGCCTCCAAATCCCAGGGGGGAGTCCCTGCGAGGGAGCACGCCGCAGCGTGCCCCACGGTACGATAGGCCCTTCCAATGCGCTGTGCAATGGCCCGTTGGGGCCTGCGCAGGAGGGCCGTGTTTTCCCCCCTGTGGAGGGAGTCCGCCCAGATGGGGGCACCGTAGAGCGCCATGCTCTTCAGCACCCCCGCGTAAAGTCGTCGGCACTTTGCCCGCGGCCCTCCCAGGTTCGGCAGAAGCCGACCAAAGGCGTTTGCCGCCCTGATGAGGCGGGGCGCCTGCCCTCTGAAATGCGGGCCAAAATCCCACTTCCCGTCCAGTGTGAGGCCCAGATACTTCATCTGGGACCTCACTTGGACCCTCATGCCGTCCACGATGATGTGTGGATCGGGGGGGGCGCGTTGTCGAGGCCCTGGGAAAAATAGGGCCTCCGTTTTCTCCAGCGCCACGGTGAGTCCGAGGCGCTGTATTCTGCCGGCAACTAGCGTGCCGCCGACAGATGCCAGCCGCGCCGCTATTTCGAATGTCCTCCCCCGAGCAGTGATCAGAGTGTCATCCGCATAGCAGATGACACTCATGCCCGAGAGGAGGACGCCCCGAAGGAGCCAATCAAAACCGAGGTTCCACAGGAGTGGGCCGAGAACAGACCCCTGCGGAACCCCGGTTGCCACCATTTGTCGCCCTAGGCGCCGATTTTTATCGGTCCACAGGATCTCCCGACCGCGCAAGTAGTCGGCCAAAAGATCCTGCAGGTATGGAGGCACTCGGTGGAACCTGAGTGCCTCCAGGACAACGGAGTGGGGGAGGGAATTAAATGCGTTGGCTATATCGAACGATATAGCCAACACTCCCTCGCCCTGCTCCTTGGCCTCCGCCGTGAGGCTCTTAAGCCTCTGAAGGGCGTCTATCGTCGACCGGCCTGCCCGGAACCCGAACTGGGCGTCGGACAGATTTGGGGCGGTCGACGACAGTAGGTGCGCCTGGAGTCGGGAGGAAATGACTCTTTCAAAGAGTTTTCCTACCTCATCCAGGAGCACGATAGGGCGGTACCCACGGGGTGAGTCCGCCGGACGCCCTTCCTTACGAAGGAGGCACAAGAGTCCCTCCTTCCACGGTTTCGGGAACCTCCCTGCGGCAAGGCACCGGGAGAAGAGGTCCCGAAGCCGGTCCCCCAGATGGCGAAGGCCGACGAGGAGAGCCCGCGCTGGCACACCGTCTGGTCCCGGGGCCGTCTTTTTGGCGCGGAGGCATAATGCCGCCGTGCCAAGCTCCACCTCCGATACGGGCTCAGCTCCCTCATCAGGGGAGCCCGTCTCCGCAGGGGGATTCATTCTGGGCGGGGTGAAGTGGGGGTTAGTGCCCGGGAACAGAACCCGGACCACCCCGTTCAGGAGATCCGGCTGAAGGGTCTCCGTGAGGGGGGGGCCGATGGCGCGCAGCTTGTTGCGCGCCATCTTGTACGGCCTCCCCCACGGGTCGTTGTCGAGACCCTTCAGCATTTCCTCTCGCGCGCTATCTTTGGCCGCTCCAATGGCGGCCTTGAGCGCGCTCTGCGCCCCTCTGTACGCCGCGTACAACGTGTCTTCAGACACGGGGTCGCGGCGCCGACGACGGCGGCTGCGCGTGTGTGCGCGTCTTGCCGCGACGCACCCCGCCCGTAAGCTGGCGATCTCCTCAGACCACCAGTACACTGCTCGACGGGGGGGGGGCCGGCGGGACCGAGGCATGCTTGAGTTGCACACCTCGGTAAGGGCGTCTCGCATATGCGAGGCTGCGACATCCACATCAGGACTGGCAGGGGGACCTAGCCAGTCCTGGACCAGTGCGGCCTCGCTCGCCATCCCCCGATCAAATCGGGTCAGAGCCCATCGGGGGAATACCGCCGACCCCTGAGGGGCGCTTTGGGGGTGCCGGTTGGAGATCCCTATCCGAATGTACCGGTGGTCGGACAGGGTCTCTGCCAGCTCGACCTGCCATGTGTCCACTGTGGCGGCTAGTGCAGGTGTGGCGAACGACAGGTCCACCACGGACCCTCCCTGCTGCCGCACACATGTGTGGACTGCCCCCCTGTTGAGGAGGGACAGGCCGGCCGACGTCGCCCACAAATCCACCGAGTGGCCGCGCATGTCGGTGGCCGGGTTGCCCCATGCCACCGACTTGGCGTTGAAGTCGCCGAGCAGCAGAACCTGTCTCGGCGACACCCGCTGTACCACCCCTGACAGGACGTCTAAAAAGGCGTCAAAATCTGCCAGGGGACGGTTGGGGGAGAAGTAGATCCCAACAAGGGCGATCTCCCCCCACGCTGCGGCCACATATCCATGTCCCCTCTCCAATACCGAGAGGGGGGTGGAATTTGTGCTTTGCCGTACAGGGACGATCGCGACCGCGTCGTCCCTATCCCCGATCCAATTTTCGGGGACATAATACGGCTCGGCGACAACCGCCGCGCCGGCACCCCACTCGGCCAGGGTCTGCAGGAGCAGATCCTGTGCCGCCCGACAATGGTTGAGATTGCCCTGGACCACTACCCTATGGGACATTATGTTTCCATGGAAGTGGTCCCCTCAGGCGCCGGGCTAGCCTCGGCGGTCGGTTTTGCAGGCCGGGTCTGGGCCTGCACTTTGCCCTTCTTAGGGGGGGGATGACAGCTCTTCCCCCCCATCTTGTGGTTGGCGGGCTTTGCGCTCGCCGCACAAACGCTGCAGTGCGGCGTGGCAGAGCAGGAGGCCGATTTATGGCCTTCCTGACCGCAGCGAAAGCACGTCTCGCTCCGCTCCACCTCGGAGGGGCAGCGCGCACGGGTGTGGCCGGTGCCGAGGCACTTATAGCAGCGCATCGGCCCGCTCTCTGCTGCCCGGACCACCGCCGAGCTCAGTCCCACAAGGAGTCGTCCTTTCGCAAGGGCGGCTCTCGCCGCCAGGACAGGGCATTCAATGTTGATTGAGCCCATGCCTCCCTGCCGGCGAACTATCTTGCCGGCTCTCATCGACTCCGGCGCGCAGCCTCCGGCTAGCGCCACCGCAGAAACGACGACGTCAGTGGTGGACACTGAGTCGTCCAGGCCCGACACAATTAGAGACGCCGTCTTCGTTGGCCTGGAGACCACAGCGAAGCCGGCGACTGCCTCCCGCAGACGCCCCGCAAAGGCCTCCGCATTGGCCTCCTTACTTGCCCCTGGGAACTCGAATATGCGAGCCCCAGTCGCCGTTTGGCGGCAGGTGACTTTGGTGATGCCCATTTCCACGGGCTTCACCGATCTGGTGGCCTTCTCCAGCACCGACTCGTAGGTCTCCCCCTTTTTTGCGGCTTCGGGCGTGATCGTGACAACGACCGCCGCAGTTTTAGGGGGAGGGGGGAGTTTTGGGGAGGCCTTTTTGGGGGCTTTCCCGGTCTTCTTGGGCGCCGGTTTGGGCGCCTTGGGGGCTAAGGAGGGGGGGGCTTTCGCCCTCCTATCCCGGTTCCTCTTTGGCTTCTTCTTGGCCACCGTCGTCCAACCTTGGTTGGCGGCGGTGGTCGAGGGGAGCAAAGGATCCACATAAGTGGGCTCCGACGAAGGGCCGGGAACCGGCCTCGAGGCGGGGGTGGGGCGGTAGGAGGACGACGACGCTCCTGGGGCCTTGGCTCCCTCGCTTGGTTTGGCGGCAGCGGCTGGCGCTGGCATGGACGACCCTGTGGCCTTTGCCGCTTTGGCAGCATACGTGGCCGACGACTTGGGGGCAGATGGAGTTGCCCCCAAGGGCTTGGTTCCTTTGCCCTTGGGCTTGGGCACCTGTGGCACCACAAATACTGCTGCCTCCTCCGCGGCAGCAGCCTCCCTCTTTTTGTCCGCCGCGAGGGGTGGACGTACCTGTTTTTGCTTCACCGGCAGGAGCCGGTCCTCTAGGCCGGATATGATAGCCCGGGTGAAAACCCGCTCCTCCTGGGCTATCTGTCGGAGAGCGTCCATGATGTCCGCCGGGAGGGCGGAGGTCTCCATCCTCACCTCGGGTGCGGGTGCAGGGGCGGGAGCGGGGCGGGCCGAATCCTCAGCCGCCTCTCGACGAAGGCGCTCATTCTCTCGCTGCAGGCGGTCAATAGTCGCCTGCAGCCGTCCGGTCTCGTCAGAGGTCGAGCGCCTCCCGAGCTCCTCCACTATCTCCTTAAGGGAGTGGGCACGACTTTTAAGGGCCTTTTGCAAGGTGCCCTTCAGATTCGACGACTTGGCGGCGATTGTAGCGATCTCCGCCGTGTCCTCGATGGCCATGAGCTCCAGCTGAGCTACGGTTTTAACTGCATGGTCGGAGAGGGGCACGCCATATCCCACCCTGTTGCGGATGGCGCTGGCCTCGCGTTCGCGTGCCGCGAACCTCTCCTCTAGCTCTAGTTCGAGCGCCTCCTTCTTCTGGCGGTTCAACTCTTGCTGAGCCGCCGCCAGGCCGACGTGATGCCCCGTGGTGGGTTTGCATCCCCGTTTCGCCGCTCCTTTCCCTTTCGCGGAGGGGGTATCAGAGCCCGAACCAGAGCTCGTCTCTGTCCCCTTCCGTTTGAGGTATTTGGAGCGGCCATCCTCCACCTCGGGTGTTTCCTCGTCGGACTCGCCCATATCCTCTGGACGGAAAAATAAGCTTCCGCTATGTGGCAGCGCCGGAACGCGCGTCCTCTCTTTGCCGGGGGATCGGCTCCGTGATCTGACCGACGGCGACTCTGAATGGTCATCGACACGCTGCCGAGAACCAGCCGTGAGGCGAAATGTGAGACGGGAAGTTCGCCTCTTGCCCTCCAAGTCTGGATCTTCTGATCCACGGGATGGACTCCGCCTGGAATCCGAGTCCGACATGGTGGCAGGTGATCGGAAGCAGATGAGAACAACGCTAGGGAGCAAAGGCTCGACCACGCTAATTGTTCTCAAACTGTAACTGACCACTTGGCAAACCTTAGCCCAAAAGGCAAGAGAAGTTCTTGCTTGTTCTTGCCTAAATTTTTGCTCTTTTTCCCTCAGAAACAACCTCCCAACCTAACCTAACCTAACCTAACCTAACCTAACCTAACCTAACCTAACCTAACCTAACCTAACCTAACCTAACCTAACCTAACCTAACCTAACCTAACCTAACCTAACCTAACCTAACCTAACCTAACCTAACCTAACCTAACCTAACCTAACCTAACCTAACCTAACCTAACCTAACCTAACCTAACCTAACCTAACCTAACCTAACCTAACCTAACCTAACCTAACCTAACCTAACCTAACCTAACCTAACCTAACCTAACCTAACCTAACCTAACCTAACCTAACCTAACCTAACCTAACCTAACCTAACCTAACCTAACCTAACCTAACCTAACCTAACCTAACCTAACCTAACCTAACCTAACCTAACCTAACCTAACCTAACCTAACCTAACCTAACCTAACCTAACCTAACCTAACCTAACCTAACCTAACCTAACCTAACCTAACCTAACCTTTTTTTTTTTTTTTTTTTTTTTTTTTTTTTTTTTTTTTTTTTTTTTTTTTTTTTAAGTGGGAAAATGCCCTCGCATTTCCCTTCCACCATGGGGGTGGTGGAAGGGGGTATGTGGGACTCGAACCCACTAAAAACCCACTATGAGCAGTCGCCCGCCTTCGTGGGGCCGAGATGGGGTCGCGTTAGCATTCACCATCTGGCCCCGGCGGTTGGCCTGGAACCCATGTCCAGGCCCCGGCCAAGGAGGGGTGGTCACTGCTCACCAGGACCACCCCTCAGACGAGTGGAGCCGTGCAAGCCGGCGGAGAGTCCCCCGACTCTCCACCAGGTGGCTCCACTACAGGGGAAGTCGAAGAAGGCGGGCAAACCGCCCCCTCCTACCCCCCCTTCGCCTC